>OV121132.1:60349203-70349203 GCA_921294245.1 Brassicogethes aeneus
CGGAAACGTTCGAAATTGATCAAAAATGACAGGTGTCCAAGACCTTGACGTGAACTTCACGTGACCTTGGCATGACTTTGAAAATGACAGGTGCCAAAAAATGACAGGTGTCAAAAATGACAAGTGTCAAAAATGACAGGTGTCAAAAATGACAGGTGTCAAAAATGACGGGTGTCAAAAATGACGGGTGTCAAAAATGACGGTTGTCAAAAATGACAGGTGTCAAAAATGACAGGTGTCAAAAATTCCTTATCTTTAGGGGCGCACAAAATTAACCTAAAAATTGTAATTGCAATTAATATATTCACAGTGGTGAGATGTAATTGCGGGGTTCGGAAACGTTAAAAATTGATCAAAAATGACAGGTGTCCAAGACCTTGACGTGACCTTCACGTGACCTTGGCATGACCTTGAAAATGACAGGTGCCAAAAAATGACAGGTGTCAAAAATGACAGCTGTCAAAAATGACAGGTGTCAAAAATGACGGGTGTCAAAAATGACGGGTGTCAAAAATGACGGGTGTCAAAAATGACGGGTGTCAAAAATGACGGGTGTCAAAAATGACGGGTGTCAAAAATGACAGGTGTCAAAAATAACATGTGTCAAAAATGACAGGTGTCAAAAATGACGGGTGTCAAAAATTACGGGTGTCAAAAATGACGGGTGTCAAAAATGACAGGTGTCAAAAATAACATGTGTCAAAAATGACAGGTGTCAAAAATGACGGGTGTCAAAAATTACGGGTGTCAAAAATGACATGTGTCAAAATTGACAGGTGTCAAAAATGACAGGTGTCAAAAATGACGGGTGTCAAAAATGACGGGTGTAAAAAATGACGGGTGTCAAAAATGACAGGTGTCAAAAATGACGGATGTCAAAATGACGGATGTCAAAATGACGGATGTCAAAATGACGGATGTCAAAATGACGAATGTCAAAATGACGGATGTCAAAATGACGGATGTCAAAATGGCGTATGTCAAAATGACGGATGTCAAAATGACGGATATCAAAATGACGGATGTCAAAATGACGAATGTCAAAATGACGAATGTCAAAATGACGGAAGTAAAAAATGACGGGTGTCAAAATGACAAAAGTAAAAAATGACGGGTGTCAAAATGACAGATGTCAAAATGACAGATGTCATAATGACGGATGTCAAAATGACGGGTGTCAAAAATTACGGGTGTCAAAAATGACGGGTGTCAAAAATGACAGGTGTCAAAAATAACATGTGTTAAAAATGACAGGTGTCAAAAATGACGGGTGTCAAAAATTACGGGTGTCAAAAATGACGGGTGTCAAAATGACAAGTGTCAAAAATGACAGGTGTCAAAAATTCCTTATCTTTGGGAGCGCACAAAATTAACCTAAAAATTGTAATTGCAATTATTATATTCACAGTGGTGAGATGTAATTGCGGGGTTCGGAAACGTTCGAAATTGATCAAAAATGACAGGTGTCCAAGACCTTGACGTGACCTTGGCATGACTTTAAAAATGACAGGTGCCAAAAAATGACGGGTGTCAAAAATGACAAGTGTCAAAAATGACAGGTGTCAAAAATGACGGGTGTTAAAAATGACATGTGTCAAAATTGACAGGTGTCAAAAATGACAGGTGTCAAAAATGACGGGTGTCAAAAATTACGGGTGTCAAAAATGACAGATGTCAAAATGACGGATGTCAAAATGACGGATGTCAAAATGAGAAATGTCAAAATGACGGATGTCAAAATGACGGATGTCAAAATGACAAATGTCAAAAATGACAAATGTCAAAAATGACAGATGTCAAAAATGACCCATGTCAAAAGTGACCCATGTCAAAAATGACATATCAAAAATGACCAATGTCAAAAATGACATGTCAAAAATGACCCATGTCAAAAATGACAGATGTCAAAATGACAGATGTCAAAATGACAGATGTCAAAATGCCAGTTGTCAAAATGACAGATGTCAAAATGACGGATGTCAAAAATTACGGGTGTCAAAAATGACGGGTGTCAAAAATGACAGGTGTCAAAAATAACATGTGTCAAAAATGACAGGTGTCAAAAATGACGGGTGTCAAAAATTACGGGTGTCAAAAATGACGGATGTCAAAATGACAAGTGTCAAAAATGACAGGTGTCAAAAATTCCTTATCTTTGGGAGCGCACAAAATTAACCTAAAAATTGTAATTGCAATTATTATATTCACAGTGGTGAGATGTAATTGCGGGGTTCGGAAACATTCGAAATTGATCAAAAATGACAGGTGTCCAAGACCTTGACGTGACCTTGGCATGACTTTGAAAATGACAGGTGCCAAAAATAACATGTGTCAAAAATGACAGGTGTCAAAAATGACGGGTGTCAAAAATGACGGGTGTCAAAAATGACAGGTGTCAAAAATAACATGTGTCAAAAATGACAGGTGTCAAAAATGACGGGTGTCAAAAATTACGGATGTCAAAATGACGGATGTAAAAATGACGGATGTCAAAATGACGAATGTCAAAATGACGGATGTCAAAATGACGGATGTCAAAATGACAGATGTCAAAATGACGGATGTAAAAATGACGGATGTCAAAATGACGAATGTCAAAATGACGGTTGTCAAAAATGACAGGTGTCAAAAATGACAGGTGTCAAAAATTCCTTATCTTTGGGGGCGCACAAAATTAACCTAAAAATTGTAATTGCAATTAATATATTCACAGTGGTGAGATGTAATTGCGGGGTTCGGAAACGTTCGAAATTGATCAAAAATGACAGGTGTCCAAGACCTTGACGTGACCTTGGCATGACTTTGAAAATGACAGGTGCCAAAAATAACATGTGTCAAAAATGACAGGTGTCAAAAATGACGGGTGTCAAAAATGACGGGTGTCAAAAATGACAGGTGTCAAAAATGACGGGTGTCAAAAATTACGGATGTCAAAATGACGGATGTAAAAATGACGGATGTCAAAATGACGAATGTCAAAATGACGGATGTCAAAATGACGGATGTCAAAATGACAGATGTCAAAATGACGGATGTAAAAATGACGGATGTCAAAATGACGAATGTCAAAATGACGGATGTCAAAATGACGGATGTCAAAATGACAGATGTCAAAATGACGGATGTAAAAATGACGGATGTCAAAATGACGAATGTCAAAATGACGGATGTCAAAATGACGGATGTCAAAATGACAGATGTCAAAATGACGGATGTAAAAATGACGGATGTCAAAATGACGAATGTCAAAATGACGAATGTCAAAAATGACGGATGTCAAAATGACAGATGTCAAAAATGACAAATGTCAAAAATGACAGATGTCAAAAATGACCCATGTCAAAAGTGACCCATGTCAAAAATGACATATATCAAAAATGACCAATGTCAAAAATGACATGTCAAAAATGACCCATGTCAAAAATGACAGATGTCAAAATGACAGATGTCAAAATGACAGATGTCAAAATGCCAGTTGTCAAAATGACAGATGTCAAAATGACGGATGTCAACATGACGGATGTCAAAATGACGGATGTCAAAATGACGGATGTCAAAATGACGGATGTCAAAATGACGAATGTCAAAATGACGGATGTCAAAATGAGAAATGTCAAAATGACGGATGTCAAAATGACAGATGTCAAAATGACGGATGTCAAAATGAAGGATGTCAAAATGACGGATGTTAAAATGACGGATGTAAAAAATGACGGATGTCAAAATGACGGATGTCAAAATGAAGGATGTCAAAATGAAGGATGTCAAAATGACGGATGTTAAAATGACGGATGTAAAAAATGACGGATGTAAAAATGACGGATGTCAAAATGACGAATGTCAAAATGACGGATGTCAAAATGAGAAATGTCAAAATGACGGATGTCAAAATGACGGATGTCAAAATGACAAATGTCAAAAATGACAAATGTCAAAAATGACAAATGTCAAAAATGACAGATGTCAAAAATGACCCATGTCAAAAGTGACCCATGTCAAAAATGACATATCAAAAATGACCAATGTCAAAAATGACATGTCAAAAATGACCCATGTCAAAAATGACAGATGTCAAAATGACAGATGTCAAAATGACAGATGTCAAAATGCCAGTTGTCAAAATGACAGATGTCAAAATGACGGATGTCAAAAATTACGGGTGTCAAAAATGACGGGTGTCAAAAATGACAGGTGTCAAAAATAACATGTGTCAAAAATGACAGGTGTCAAAAATGACGGGTGTCAAAAATTACGGGTGTCAAAAATGACGGATGTCAAAATGACAAGTGTCAAAAATGACAGGTGTCAAAAATTCCTTATCTTTGGGAGCGCACAAAATTAACCTAAAAATTGTAATTGCAATTATTATATTCACAGTGGTGAGATGTAATTGCGGGGTTCGGAAACATTCGAAATTGATCAAAAATGACAGGTGTCCAAGACCTTGACGTGACCTTGGCATGACTTTGAAAATGACAGGTGCCAAAAATAACATGTGTCAAAAATGACAGGTGTCAAAAATGACGGGTGTCAAAAATGACGGGTGTCAAAAATGACAGGTGTCAAAAATAACATGTGTCAAAAATGACAGGTGTCAAAAATGACGGGTGTCAAAAATTACGGATGTCAAAATGACGGATGTAAAAATGACGGATGTCAAAATGACGAATGTCAAAATGACGGATGTCAAAATGACGGATGTCAAAATGACAGATGTCAAAATGACGGATGTAAAAATGACGGATGTCAAAATGACGAATGTCAAAATGACGGTTGTCAAAAATGACAGGTGTCAAAAATGACAGGTGTCAAAAATTCCTTATCTTTGGGGGCGCACAAAATTAACCTAAAAATTGTAATTGCAATTAATATATTCACAGTGGTGAGATGTAATTGCGGGGTTCGGAAACGTTCGAAATTGATCAAAAATGACAGGTGTCCAAGACCTTGACGTGACCTTGGCATGACTTTGAAAATGACAGGTGCCAAAAATAACATGTGTCAAAAATGACAGGTGTCAAAAATGACGGGTGTCAAAAATGACGGGTGTCAAAAATGACAGGTGTCAAAAATAACATGTGTCAAAAATGACAGGTGTCAAAAATGACGGGTGTCAAAAATTACGGATGTCAAAATGACGGATGTAAAAATGACGGATGTCAAAATGACGAATGTCAAAATGACGGATGTCAAAATGACGGATGTCAAAATGACAGATGTCAAAATGACGGATGTAAAAATGACGGATGTCAAAATGACGAATGTCAAAATGACGGATGTCAAAATGACGGATGTCAAAATGACGGATGTAAAAATGACGGATGTCAAAATGACGAATGTCAAAATGACGGATGTCAAAATGACGGATGTCAAAATGACAGATGTCAAAATGACGGATGTAAAAATGACGGATGTCAAATTGACGAATGTCAAAATGACGAATGTCAAAAATGACGGATGTCAAAATGACAGATGTCAAAAATGACAAATGTCAAAAATGACAGATGTCAAAAATGACCCATGTCAAAAGTGACCCATGTCAAAAATGACAAATATCAAAAATGACCAATGTCAAAAATGACATGTCAAAAATGACCCATGTCAAAAATGACAGATGTCAAAATGACAGATGTCAAAATGACAGATGTCAAAATGCCAGTTGTCAAAATGACAGATGTCAAAATGACGGATGTCAACATGACGGATGTCAAAATGACGGATGTCAAAATGACGGATGTCAAAATGACAGATGTCAAAATGACGGATGTCAAAATGACGGATGTAAAAAATGACGTATGTCAAAATGACGAATATCAAAATGACAGATGTCAAAATGACGGATGTCAAAATGACGGATGTCAAAATGACGGGTGTCAAAAATGACAGGTGTCAAAAATTACAGGTGTCAAAAATTCCTTATCTTTGGGGACGCACAAAATTAACCTAAAAATTGTAATTGCAATTAATATATTCACAGTGGTGAGATGTAATTGCGGGGTTCGGAAACGTTCGAAATTGATCAAAAATGACAGGTGTCCAAGACCTTGACGTGAACTTCACGTGACCTTGGCATGACTTTGAAAATGACAGGTGCCAAAAAATGACAGGTGTCAAAAATGACAAGTGTCAAAAATGACAGGTGTCAAAAATGACAGGTGTCAAAAATGACGGGTGTCAAAAATGACGGGTGTCAAAAATGACGGTTGTCAAAAATGACAGGTGTCAAAAATGACAGGTGTCAAAAATTCCTTATCTTTAGGGGCGCACAAAATTAACCTAAAAATTGTAATTGCAATTAATATATTCACAGTGGTGAGATGTAATTGCGGGGTTCGGAAACGTTAAAAATTGATCAAAAATGACAGGTGTCCAAGACCTTGACGTGACCTTCACGTGACCTTGGCATGACCTTGAAAATGACAGGTGCCAAAAAATGACAGGTGTCAAAAATGACAGCTGTCAAAAATGACAGGTGTCAAAAATGACGGGTGTCAAAAATGACGGGTGTCAAAAATGACGGGTGTCAAAAATGACGGGTGTCAAAAATTACGGGTGTCAAAAATGACGGGTGTCAAAAATGACAGGTGTCAAAAATAACATGTGTCAAAAATGACAGGTGTCAAAAATGACCCATGTCAAAAGTGACCCATGTCAAAAATGACATATCAAAAATGACCAATGTCAAAAATGACCCATGTCAAAAATGACAGATGTCAAAATGACGGATGTCAAAATGACAGATGTCAAAATGACGGATGTCAAAATGACGGATGTCAAAATGACAAATGTCAAAAATGACAAATGTCAAAAATGACAGATGTCAAAAATGACCCATGTCAAAAGTGACCCATGTCAAAAATGACATATCAAAAATGACCAATGTCAAAAATGACATGTCAAAAATGACCCATGTCAAAAATGACAGATGTCAAAATGACAGATGTCAAAATGACAGATGTCAAAATGACAGATGTCAAAATGCCATTTGTCAAAATGACAGATGTCAAAATGACGGATGTCAACATGACGGATGTCAAAATGACGGATGTCAAAATGACGGATGTCAAAATGACGGATGTCAAAATAACGGATGTCAAAATGACAGATGTCAAAATGACGGATGTCAAAATGAAGGATGTCAAAATGACGGATGTTAAAATGACGGATGTAAAAAATGACGGATGTCAAAATGACGGATGTCAAAATGAAGGATGTCAAAATGAAGGATGTCAAAATGACGGATGTTAAAATGACGGATGTAAAAAATGACGGATGTAAAAATGACGGATGTCAAAATGATGAATGTCAAAATGACGGATGTCAAAATGAGAAATGTCAAAATGACGGATGTCAAAATGACGGATGTCAAAATGACAAATGTCAAAAATGACAAATGTCAAAAATGACATATCAAAAATGACCAATGTCAAAAATGACATGTCAAAAATGACCCATGTCAAAAATGACAGATGTCAAAATGACAGATGTCAAAATGACAGATGTCAAAATGCCAGTTGTCAAAATGACAGATGTCAAAATGACGGATGTCAAAAATTACGGGTGTCAAAAATGACGGGTGTCAAAAATGACAGGTGTCAAAAATAACATGTGTCAAAAATGACAGGTGTCAAAAATGACGGATGTCAAAAATTACGGGTGTCAAAAATGACGGATGTCAAAATGACAAGTGTCAAAAATGACAGGTGTCAAAAATTCCTTATCTTTGGGAGCGCACAAAATTAACCTAAAAATTGTAATTGCAATTATTATATTCACAGTGGTGAGATGTAATTGCGGGGTTCGGAAACATTCGAAATTGATCAAAAATGACAGGTGTCCAAGACCTTGACGTGACCTTGGCATGACTTTGAAAATGACAGGTGCCAAAAATAACATGTGTCAAAAATGACAGGTGTCAAAAATGACGGGTGTCAAAAATGACGGGTGTCAAAAATGACAGGTGTCAAAAATAACATGTGTTAAAAATGACAGGTGTCAAAAATGACGGGTGTCAAAAATTACGGATGTCAAAATGACGGATGTAAAAATGACGGATGTCAAAATGACGAATGTCAAAATGACGGATGTCAAAATGACGGATGTCAAAATGACAGATGTCAAAATGACGGATGTAAAAATGACGGATGTCAAAATGACGAATGTCAAAATGACGGTTGTCAAAAATGACAGGTGTCAAAAATGACAGGTGTCAAAAATTCCTTATCTTTGGGGGCGCACAAAATTAACCTAAAAATTGTAATTGCAATTAATATATTCACAGTGGTGAGATGTAATTGCGGGGTTCGGAAACGTTCGAAATTGATCAAAAATGACAGGTGTCCAAGACCTTGACGTGACCTTGGCATGACTTTGAAAATGACAGGTGCCAAAAATAACATGTGTCAAAAATAACAGGTGTCAAAAATGACGGGTGTCAAAAATGACGGGTGTCAAAAATGACAGGTGTCAAAAATAACATGTGTCAAAAATGACAGGTGTCAAAAATGACGGGTGTCAAAAATTACGGATGTCAAAATGACGGATGTAAAAATGACGGATGTCAAAATGACGAATGTCAAAATGACGGATGTCAAAATGACGGATGTCAAAATGACAGATGTCAAAATGACGGATGTAAAAATGACGGATGTCAAAATGACGAATGTCAAAATGACGGATGTCAAAATGACGGATGTCAAAATGACAGATGTCAAAATGACGGATGTAAAAATGACGGATGTCAAAATGACGAATGTCAAAATGACGGATGTCATAATGACGGATGTCAAAATGACAGATGTCAAAATGACGGATGTCAAAATGACAGATGTCAAAATGACAAATGTCAAAATGACAAATGGCAAAATGACGGATGTCAACATGACGGATGTCAAAATGACCGATGTCAAAATGACGAATGTCAAAATGACAGATGTCAAAATGACGGATGTCAAAATTACGAATGTCAAAATGACAGATTCAAAATGACGGATGTCAAAATTACGGATGTCAAAATGACAGATTTCAAAATGAGAGATGTCAATATGACAAATGTCAAAATGACGGAGTCAAAATGACGGATGTAAAAATGACGGATGTCAAAATGACGAATGTCAAAATGACGGATGTCAAAATGACGGATGTCAAAATGACAGATGTCAAAATGACGGATGTCAAAATGACAGATGTCAAAATGAAAGATGTCAAAATGACAAATGTCAAAATGACAAATGGCAAAATGACGGATGTCAAAATGACAGATGTAAAAATGACGGATGTCAAAATGACGAATGTCAAAATGACGGATGTCAAAATGACGGATGTCAAAATGACAGATGTCAAAATGACGGATGTAAAAATGACGGATGTCAAAATGACGAATGTCAAAATGACGGATGTCAAAATGACGGATGTCAAAATGACAGATGTCAAAATGACGGATGTAAAAATGACGGATGTCAAAATGACGAATGTCAAAATGACGGATGTCAAAATGACGGATGTCAAAATGACAGATGTCAAAATGACGGATGTCAAAATGACAGATGTCAAAATGACAAATGTCAAAATGACAAATGGCAAAATGACGGATGTCAAAATGACCGATGTGTCAAAATGACAGATGTCAAAATGACGGATGTCAAAATGACGAATGTCAAAATGACAGATTCAAAATGACGGATGTCAAAATTACGGATGTCAAAATGACAGATGTCAAAATGAGAGATGTCAAAATGACGGATGTCAAAATGACAGATGTCAAAATGACAAATGGCAAAATGACAGATGTCAAAATGACGGATGTCAAAATGACGGATGTAAAAATGACGGATGTCAAAATGACGAATGTCAAAATTTCGGATGTCAAAATGACAGATGTCAAAATGACGGATGTCAAAATGACAGATGTCAAAATGACAGATGTCAAAATGACAAATGTCAAAATGACAAATGGCAAAATGACGGATGTCAAAATGACGGATGTAAAAATGACGGATGTCAAAATGACAGATGTCAAAATGACGGATGTCAAAATGACAGATGTCAAAATGACGGGTGTCAAAAATTACGGATGTCAAAATGAAAGATGTAAAAATGACGGATGTCAAAATGACGAATGTCAAAATGACGGATGTCAAAATGACGGATGTCAAAATGACAGATGTCAAAATGACGGATGTAAAAATGACGGATGTCAAAATGACGAATGTCAAAATGACGGATGTCAAAATGACGGATGTCAAAATGACAGATGTCAAAATGACGGATGTAAAAATGACGGATGTCAAAATGACGGATGTCAAAATGACAGATGTCAAAATGACAAATGTCAAAATGACAAATGGCAAAATGACGGATGTCAACATGACGGATGTCAAAATGACCGATGTCAAAATGACGAATGTCAAAATGACAGATGTCAAAATGACGGATGTCAAAATGACGAATGTCAAAATGACAGATTCAAAATGACGGATGTCAAAATTACGGATGTCAAAATGACAGATGTCAAAATGAGAGATGTCAAAATAACAAATGTCAAAATGACGGATGTCAAAATGACGGATGTAAAAATGACGGATGTAAAAATGACGGATGTCAAAATGACGAATGTCAAAATGACGGATGTCAAAATGACGGATGTCAAAATGACAGATGTCAAAATGACGGATGTA
This sequence comes from Brassicogethes aeneus, assembly GCA_921294245.1. NCBI lineage: Eukaryota > Metazoa > Arthropoda > Insecta > Coleoptera > Nitidulidae > Brassicogethes > Brassicogethes aeneus. Next base: position 60,359,880 of record OV121132.1, read on the forward strand.
AAAATGACGGATGTCAAAATGACGGATGTCAAAATGACGGATGTCAAAATGACGAATGTCAAAATGACGGATGTCAAAATGACGGATGTCAAAATGACAGATGTCAAAATGACGGATGTAAAAATGACGGATGTCAAAATGACGGATGTCAAAATGACAGATGTCAAAATGACAAATGTCAAAATGACAAATGGCAAAATGACGGATGTCAACATGACGGATGTCAAAATGACCGATGTCAAAATGACGAATGTCAAAATGACAGATGTCAAAATGACGGATGTCAAAATGACGAATGTCAAAATGACAGATTCAAAATGACGGATGTCAAAATTACGGATGTCAAAATGACAGATGTCAAAATGAGAGATGTCAAAATGACAAATGTCAAAATGACGGATGTCAAAATGACGGATGTAAAAATGACGGATGTCAAAATGACGAATGTCAAAATGACGGATGTCAAAATGACGGATGTCAAAATGACGGATGTCAAAATGACAGATGTCAAAATGACGGATGTCAAAATGACAGATGTCAAAATGACAGATGTCAAAATGACAAATGACAAAATGACAAATGGCAAAATGACGGATGTCAAAATGACGGATGTAAAAATGACGGATGTCAAAATGACGAATGTCAAAATGACGGATGTCAAAATGACGGATGTCAAAATGACAGATGTCAAAATGACGGATGTAAAAATGACGGATGTCAAAATGACGAATGTCAAAATGACGATGTCAAAATGACGGATGTCAAAATGACGGATGTCAAAATGACGGATGTCAAAATAACAGATGTCAAAATGACGGATGTCAAAATGACAGATGTCAAAATGACAAATGTCAAAATGACAAATGGCAAAATGACGGATGTCAACATGACGGATGTCAAAATGACCGATGTCAAAATGACGAATGTCAGAATGACAGATGTCAAAATGACGGATGTCAAAATGACGAATGTCAAAATGACAGATTCAAAATGACGGATGTCAAAATTACGGATGTCAAAATGACAGATGTCAAAATGACAAATGGCAAAATGACGGATGTCAAAATGACGGATGTAAAAATGACGGATGTCAAAATGACGAATGTCAAAATGACGGATGTCAAAATGACGGATGTCAAAATGACAGATGTCAAAATGACGGATGTAAAAATGACGGATGTCAAAATGACGGATGTAAAAATGACGGATGTCAAAATGACGAATGTCAAAATGACGGATGTCAAAATGACGGATGTCAAAATAACAGATGTCAAAATGACGGATGTCAAAATGACAGATGTCAAAATGACAAATGTCAAAATGACAAATGGCAAAATGACGGATGTCAACATGACGGATGTCAAAATGACCGATGTCAAAATGACGAATGTCAGAATGACAGATGTCAAAATGACGGATGTCAAAATGACGAATGTCAAAATGACAGATTCAAAATGACGGATGTCAAAATTACGGATGTCAAAATGACAGATGTCAAAATGAGAGATGTCAAAATGACAAATGTAGAAATGACGGATGTCAAAATGACGGATGTAAAAATGACGGATGTCAAAATGACGAATGTCAAAATGACGGATGTCAAAATGACGGATGTCAAAATGACAGATGTCAAAATGACGGATGTCAAAATGACAGATGTCAAAATGACAGATGTCAAAATGACAAATGTCAAAATGACAAATGGCAAAATGACGGATGTCAAAATGACGGATGTAAAAATGACGGATGTCAAAATGACGAATGTCAAAATGACGGATGTCAAAATGACGGATGTCAAAATGACAGATGTCAAAATGACGGATGTAAAAATGACGGATGTCAAAATGACGAATGTCAAAATGACGGATGTCAAAATGACGGATGTCAAAATGACAGATGTCAAAATGACGGATGTAAAAATGACGGATGTCAAAATGACGAATGTCAAAATGACGGATGTCAAAATGACGGATGTCAAAATGACAGATGTCAAAATGACGGATATCAAAATGACAGATGTCAAAATGACAAATGTCAAAATGACAAATGGCAAAATGACGGATGTCAACATGACGGATGTCAAAATGACCGATGTCAAAATGACGAATGTCAAAATGACAGATGTCAAAATGACGGATGTCAAAATGACGAATGTCAAAATGACAGATTCAAAATGACGGATGTCAAAATTACGGATGTCAAAATGACAGATGTCAAAATGAGAGATGTCAAAATGACAAATGTCAAAATGACGGATGTCAAAATGACGGATGTAAAAATGACGGATGTCAAAATGACGAATGTCAAAATGACGGATGTCAAAATGACAGATGTCAAAATGACGGATGTCAAAATGACGGATGTAAAAATGACGGATGTCAAAATGACAGATGTCAAAATGACGGATGTCAAAATGACAGATGTCAAAATGACAAATGGCAAAATGACAGATGTCAAAATGCCAGTTGTCAAAATGACAGATGTCAAAATGACGGGTGTCAAAAATTACGGGTGTCAAAAATGACGGGTGTCAAAAATGACAGGTGTCAAAAATAACATGTGTCAAAAATGACAGGTGTCAAAAATGACGGGTGTCAAAAATTACGGGTGTCAAAAATGACGGATGTCAAAATGACAAGTGTCAAAAATGACAGGTGTCAAAAATGACAGGTGTCAAAAATGACGGGTGTCAAAAATGACGGGTGTCAAAAATGACAGGTGTCAAAAATAACATGTGTCAAAAATGACAGGTGTCAAAAATGACGGGTGTCAAAAATTACGGATGTCAAAATGACGGATGTAAAAATGACGGATGTCAAAATGACGAATGTCAAAATGACGGATGTCAAAATGACGGATTTCAAAATGACAGATGTCAAAATGACGGATGTAAAAATGACGGATGTCAAAATGACGAATGTCAAAATGACGGATGTCAAAATGACGGATGTCAAAATGACAGATGTCAAAATGACGGATGTCAAAATGACAGATGTCAAAATGACAAATGTCAAAATGACAAATGGCAAAATGACGGATGTCAACATGACGGATGTCAAAATGACCGATGTCAAAATGACGAATGTTAAAATGACAGATGTCAAAATGACGGATGTAAAAATGACGAATGTCAAAATGACAGATTCAAAATGACGGATGTCAAAATTACGGATGTCAAAATGACAGATGTCAAAATGAGAGATGTCAAAATGACAAATGTCAAAATGACGGATGTCAAAATGACGGATGTAAAAATGACGGATGTCAAAATGACGAATGTCAAAATGACGGATGTCAAAATGACGGATGTCAAAATGACAGATGTCAAAATGACGGATGTCAAAATGACAGATGTCAAAATGACAGATGTCAAAATGACAAATGACAAAATGACAAATGGCAAAATGACGGATGTCAAAATGACGGATGTAAAAATGACGGATGTCAAAATGACGAATGTCAAAATGACGGATGTCAAAATGACAAATGTCAAAATGACAGATGTCAAAATGACGGATGTAAAAATGACGGATGTCAAAATGACGAATGTCAAAATGACGGATGTCAAAATGACGGATGTCAAAATGACAGATGTCAAAATGACGGATGTAAAAATGACTGATGTCAAAATGACGAATGTCAAAATGACGGATGTCAAAATGACGGATGTCAAAATGACAGATGTCAAAATGACGGATGTCAAAATGACAGATGTCAAAATGACAAATGTCAAAATGACAAATGGCAAAATGACGGATGTCAACATGACGGATGTCAAAATGACAGATGTCAAAATGACGAATGTCAAAATGACAGATGTCAAAATGACGGATGTCAAAATGACGAATGTCAAAATGACAGATTCAAAATGACGGATGTCAAAATTACGGATGTCAAAATGACAGATGTCAAAATGAGAGATGTCAAAATGACAAATGTCAAAATGACGGATGTCAAAATGACAGATGTCAAAATGACGGGTGTCAAAAATTACGGGTGTCAAAAATGACGGGTGTCAAAAATGACAGGTGTCAAAAATAACATGTGTCAAAAATGACAGGTGTCAAAAATGACGGGTGTCAAAAATTACGGGTGTCAAAAATGACGGATGTCAAAATGACAAGTGTCACAAATGACAGGTGTCAAAAATTCCTTATCTTTGGGAGCGCACAAAATTAACCTAAAAATTGTAATTGCAATTATTATATTCACAGTGGTGAGATGTAATTGCGGGGTTCGGAAACGTTCGAAATTGATCAAAAATGACAGGTGTCCAAGACCTTGACGTGACCTTGGCATGACTTTGAAAATAACAGGTGCCAAAAATAACATGTGTCAAAAATGACAGGTGTCAAAAATGACGGGTGTCAAAAATGACGGGTGTCAAAAATGACAGGTGTCAAAAATAACATGTGTCAAAAATGACAGGTGTCAAAAATGACGGGTGTCAAAAATTACGGATGTCAAAATGACGGATGTAAAAATGACGGATGTCAAAATGACAGATGTCAAAATGACGGATGTAAAAATGACGGATGTCAAAATGACGAATGTCAAAATGACGGATGTCAAAATGACGGATGTCAAAATGACAGATGTCAAAATGACGGATGTAAAAATGACGGATGTCAAAATGACGAATGTCAAAATGACGGATGTCAAAATGACAGATGTCAAAAATGACGAATGTCAAAAATGACGGATGTCAAAATGACAAATGTCAAAAATGACAAATGTCAAAAATGACAGATGTCAAAAATGACCCATGTCAAAAGTGACCCATGTCAAAAATGACATATATCAAAAATGACCAATGTCAAAAATGACATGTCAAAAATGACCCATGTCAAAAATGACAGATGTCAAAATGACAGATGTCAAAATGACAGATGTCAAAATGCCAGTTGTCAAAATGACAGATGTCAAAATGACGGATGTCAACATGACGGATGTCAAAATGACGGATGTCAAAATGACAGATGTCAAAATGACGGATGTCAAAATGAAGGATGTCAAAATGACGGATGTCAAAATGACGGGTGTCAAAAATGACAGGTGTCAAAAATTACAGGTGTCAAAAATTCCTTATCTTTGGGGACGCACAAAATTAACCTAAAAATTGTAATTGCAATTAATATATTCACAGTGGTGAGATGTAATTGCGGGGTTCGGAAACGTTCGAAATTGATCAAAAATGACAGGTGTCCAAGACCTTGACGTGACCTTCACGTGACCTTGGCATGACTTTGAAAATGACAGGTGCCAAAAAATGACAGGTGTCAAAAATGACAAGTGTCAAAAATGACAGGTGTCAAAAATGACGGGTGTCAAAAATGACGGTTGTCAAAAATGACAGGTGTCAAAAATGACAGGTGTCAAAAATTCCTTATCTTTGGGGGCGCACAAAATTAACCTAAAAATTGTAATTGCAATTAATATATTCACAGTGGTGAGATGTAATTGCGGGGTTCGGAAACGTTAAAAATTGATCAAAAATGACAGGTGTCCAAGACCTTGACGTGACCTTCACGTGACCTTGGCATGACCTTAAAAATGACAGGTGCCAAAAAATGACAGGTGTCAAAAATGACAGCTGTCAAAAATGACAGGTGTCAAAAATGACGGGTGTCAAAAATGACGGGTGTCAAAAATGACGGGTGTCAAAAATGACGGGTGTCAAAAATGACGGGTGTCAAAAATGACGGGTGTCAAAAATGACAGGTGTCAAAAATAACATGTTTCAAAAATGACAGGTGTCAAAAATGACGGGTGTCAAAAATGACGGGTGTCAAAAATGACAGGTGTCAAAAATAACATGTGTCAAAAATGACAGGTGTCAAAAATGACGGGTGTCAAAAATTACGGGTGTCAAAAATGACATGTGTCAAAATTGACAGGTGTCAAAAATGACAGGTGTCAAAAATGACGGGTGTCAAAAATGACGGGTGTCAAAAATGACGGGTGTCAAAAATGACAGGTGTCAAAAATGACGGATGTCAAAATGACGGATGTCAAAATGACGGATGTCAAAATGACGAATGTCAAAATGACGGATGTCAAAATGACGGATGTCAAAATGGCGTATGTCAAAATGACGGATGTCAAAATGACGGATGTCAAAATGACGGATGTCAAAATGACGGATGTCAAAATGACGAATGTCAAAATGACGAATGTCAAAATGACGGAAGTAAAAAATGACGGGTGTCAAAATGACGAAAGTAAAAAATGACGGGTGTCAAAATGACAGATGTCAAAATGACAGATGTCATAATGACGGATGTCAAAATGACGGGTGTCAAAAATTACGGGTGTCAAAAATGACGGGTGTCAAAAATGACAGGTGTCAAAAATAACATGTGTCAAAAATGACAGGTGTCAAAAATGACGGGTGTCAAAAATTACAGGTGTCAAAAATGACGGATGTCAAAATGACAAGTGTCAAAAATGACAGGTGTCAAAAATTCCTTATCTTTGGGAGCGCACAAAATTAACCTAAAAATTGTAATTGCAATTATTATATTCACAGTGGTGAGATGTAATTGCGGGGTTCGGAAACGTTTGAAATTGATCAAAAATGACAGGTGTCAAAGACCTTGACCTGACCTTGGCATGACTTTGAAAATGACAGGTGCCAAAAAATGACGGGTGTCAAAAATGACAAGTGTCAAAAATGACAGGTGTCAAAAATGACGGGTGTTAAAAATGACATGTGTCAAAATTGACAGGTGTCAAAAATGACAGGTGTCAAAAATGACGGGTGTCAAAAATTACGGGTGTCAAAAATGACAGATGTCAAAATGACGGATGTCAAAATGACGGATGTCAAAATGACAGATGTCAAAATGACGGATGTCAAAATGACGGATGTCAAAATGAAAAATGTCAAAAATGACAAATGTCAAAAATGACAGATGTCAAAAATGACCCATGTCAAAAGTGACCCATGTCAAAAATGACATATCAAAAATGACCAATGTCAAAAATGACATGTCAAAAATGACCCATGTCAAAAATGACAGATGTCAAAATGACAGATGTCAAAATGACAGATGTCAAAATGCCAGTTGTCAAAATGACAGATGTCAAAATGACGGAAGTCAACATGACGGATGTCAAAATGACGGATGTCAAAATGACGGATGTCAAAATGACGGATGTCAAAATGACAGATGTCAAAATGATGAATGTCAAAATGACGGATGTCAAAATGAGAAATGTCAAAATGACAGATGTCAAAATGCCATTTGTCAAAATGACAGATGTCAAAATGACGGATGTCAACATGACGGATGTCAAAATGACGGATGTCAAAATGACGGATGTCAAAATGACGGATGTCAAAATAACGGATGTCAAAATGACAGATGTCAAAATGACGGATGTCAAAATGAAGGATGTCAAAATGACGGATGTTAAAATGACGGATGTAAAAAATGACGGATGTCAAAATGACGGATGTCAAAATGAAGGATGTCAAAATGAAGGATGTCAAAATGACGGATGTCAAAATGACGGATGTCAAAATGATGAATGTCAAAATGACGGATGTCAAAATGAGAAATGTCAAAATGACGGATGTCAAAATGACGGATGTCAAAATGACGGATGTCAAAATGACAAATGTCAAAAATGACAAATGTCAAAAATGACAGCTGTCAAAAATGACAGGTGTCAAAAATGACGGGTGTCAAAAATGACGGGTGTCAAAAATGACGGGTGTCAAAAATGACGGGTGTCAAAAATGACGGGTGTCAAAAATGACGGGTGTCAAAAATGACAGGTGTCAAAAATGACGGATGTCAAAATGACGGATGTCAAAATGACGGATGTCAAAATGACGAATGTCAAAATGACGGATGTCAAAATGACGGATGTCAAAATGGCGTATGTCAAAATGACGGATGTCAAAATGACGGATGTCAAAATGACGGATGTCAAAATGACGAATGTCAAAATGACGAATGTCAAAATGACGGAAGTAAAAAATGACGGGTGTCAAAATGACGAAAGTAAAAAATGACGGGTGTCAAAATGACAGATGTCAAAATGACAGATGTCATAATGACGGATGTCAAAATGACGGGTGTCAAAAATTACGGGTGTCAAAAATGACGGGTGTCAAAAATGACAGGTGTCAAAAATAACATGTGTCAAAAATGACAGGTGTCAAAAATGACGGGTGTCAAAAATTACAGGTGTCAAAAATGACGGATGTCAAAATGACAAGTGTCAAAAATGACAGGTGTCAAAAATTCCTTATCTTTGGGAGCGCACAAAATTAACCTAAAAATTGTAATTGCAATTATTATATTCACAGTGGTGAGATGTAATTGCGGGGTTCGGAAACGTTCGAAATTGATCAAAAATGACAGGTGTCCAAGACCTTGACGTGACCTTGGCATGACTTTGAAAATGACAGGTGCCAAAAAATGACGGGTGTCAAAAATGACAAGTGTCAAAAATGACAGGTGTCAAAAATGACGGGTGTTAAAAATGACATGTGTCAAAATTGACAGGTGTCAAAAATGACAGGTGTCAAAAATGACGGGTGTCAAAAATTACGGGTGTCAAAAATGACAGATGTCAAAATGACGGATGTCAAAATGACGGATGTCAAAATGACAGATGTCAAAATGACGGATGTCAAAATGAAAAATGTCAAAAATGACAAATGTCAAAAATGACAGATGTCAAAAATGACCCATGTCAAAAGTGACCCATGTCAAAAATGACATATCAAAAATGACCAATGTCAAAAATGACATGTCAAAAATGACCCATGTCAAAAATGACAGATGTCAAAATGACAGATGTCAAAATGACAGATGTCAAAATGCCAGTTGTCAAAATGACAGATGTCAAAATGACGGAAGTCAACATGACGGATGTCAAAATGACGGATGTCAAAATGACGGATGTCAAAATGACGGATGTCAAAATGACAGATGTCAAAATGATGAATGTCAAAATGACGGATGTCAAAATGAGAAATGTCAAAATGACAGATGTCAAAATGCCATTTGTCAAAATGACAGATGTCAAAATGACGGATGTCAACATGACGGATGTCAAAATGACGGATGTCAAAATGACGGATGTCAAAATGACGGATGTCAAAATAACGGATGTCAAAATGACAGATGTCAAAATGACGGATGTCAAAATGAAGGATGTCAAAATGACGGATGTTAAAATGACGGATGTAAAAAATGACGGATGTCAAAATGACGGATGTCAAAATGAAGGATGTCAAAATGAAGGATGTCAAAATGACGGATGTCAAAATGACGGATGTCAAAATGATGAATGTCAAAATGACGGATGTCAAAATGAGAAATGTCAAAATGACGGATGTCAAAATGACGGATGTCAAAATGACAAATGTCAAAAATGACAAATGTCAAAAATGACAGATGTCAAAAATGACCCATGTCAAAAGTGACCCATGTCAAAAATGACATATCAAAAATGACCAATGTCAAAAATGACATGTCAAAAATGACCCATGTCAAAAATGACGAATGTCAAAATGACGGATGTCAAAATGACGGATGTCAAAATGACAGATGTCAAAATGACGGATATCAAAATGACAGATGTCAAAATGACAAATGTCAAAATGACAAATGGCAAAATGACGGATGTCAACATGACGGATGTCAAAATGACCGATGTCAAAATGACGAATGTCAAAATGACAGATGTCAAAATGACGGATGTCAAAATGACGAATGTCAAAATGACAGATTCAAAATGACGGATGTCAAAATTACGGATGTCAAAATGACAGATGTCAAAATGAGAGATGTCAAAATGACAAATGTCAAAATGACGGATGTCAAAATGACGGATGTAAAAATGACGGATGTCAAAATGACGAATGTCAAAATGACGGATGTCAAAATGACGGATGTCAAAATGACAGATGTCAAAATGACGGATGTCAAAATGACGGATGTAAAAATGACGGATGTCAAAATGACAGATGTCAAAATGACGGATGTCAAAATGACAGATGTCAAAATGACAAATGGCAAAATGACAGATGTCAAAATGCCAGTTGTCAAAATGACAGATGTCAAAATGACGGGTGTCAAAAATTACGGGTGTCAAAAATGACGGGTGTCAAAAATGACAGGTGTCAAAAATAACATGTGTCAAAAATGACAGGTGTCAAAAATGACGGGTGTCAAAAATTACGGGTGTCAAAAATGACGGATGTCAAAATGACAAGTGTCAAAAATGACAGGTGTCAAAAATGACAGGTGTCAAAAATGACGGGTGTCAAAAATGACGGGTGTCAAAAATGACAGGTGTCAAAAATAACATGTGTCAAAAATGACAGGTGTCAAAAATGACGGGTGTCAAAAATTACGGATGTCAAAATGACGGATGTAAAAATGACGGATGTCAAAATGACAAATGTCAAAATGACGGATGTCAAAATGACGGATGTCAAAATGACAGATGTCAAAATGACGGATGTAAAAATGACGGATGTCAAAATGACGAATGTCAAAATGACGGATGTCAAAATGACGGATGTCAAAATGACAGATGTCAAAATGACGGATGTCAAAATGACAGATGTCAAAATGACAAATGTCAAAATGACAAATGGCAAAATGACGGATGTCAACATGACGGATGTCAAAATGACCGATGTCAAAATGACGAATGTTAAAATGACAGATGTCAAAATGACGGATGTAAAAATGACGAATGTCAAAATGACAGATTCAAAATGACGGATGTCAAAATTACGGATGTCAAAATGACAGATGTCAAAATGAGAGATGTCAAAATGACAAATGTCAAAATGACGGATGTCAAAATGACGGATGTAAAAATGACGGATGTCAAAATGACGAATGTCAAAATGACGGATGTAAAAATGACGGATGTCAAAATGACAGATGTCAAAATGACGGATGTCAAAATGACAGATGTCAAAATGACAGATGTCAAAATGACAAATGACAAAATGACAAATGGCAAAATGACGGATGTCAAAATGACGGATGTAAAAATGACGGATGTCAAAATGACGAATGTCAAAATGACGGATGTCAAAATGACGGATGTCAAAATGACAGATGTCAAAATGACGGATGTAAAAATGACGGATGTCAAAATGACGAATGTCAAAATGACGGATGTCAAAATGACGGATGTCAAAATGACAGATGTCAAAATGACGGATGTAAAAATGACTGATGTCAAAATGACGAATGTCAAAATGACGGATGTCAAAATGACGGATGTCAAAATGACAGATGTCAAAATGACGGATGTCAAAATGACAGATGTCAAAATGACAAATGTCAAAATGACAAATGGCAAAATGACGGATGTCAACATGACGGATGTCAAAATGACCGATGTCAAAATGACGAATGTCAAAATGACAGATGTCAAAATGACGGATGTCAAAATGACGAATGTCAAAATGACAGATTCAAAATGATGGATGTCAAAATTACGGATGTCAAAATGACAGATGTCAAAATGAGAGATGTCAAAATGACAAATGTCAAAATGACGGATGTCAAAATGACAGATGTCAAAATGACGGGTGTCAAAAATTACGGGTGTCAAAAATGACGGGTGTCAAAAATGACAGGTGTCAAAAATAACATGTGTCAAAAATGACAGGTGTCAAAAATGACGGGTGTCAAAAATTACGGGTGTCAAAAATGACGGATGTCAAAATGACAAGTGTCACAAATGACAGGTGTCAAAAATTCCTTATCTTTGGGAGCGCACAAAATTAACCTAAAAATTGTAATTGCAATTATTATATTCACAGTGGTGAGATGTAATTGCGGGGTTCGGAAACGTTCGAAATTGATCAAAAATGACAGGTGTCCAAGACCTTGACGTGACCTTGGCATGACTTTGAAAATAACAGGTGCCAAAAATAACATGTGTCAAAAATGACAGGTGTCAAAAATGACGGGTGTCAAAAATGACGGGTGTCAAAAATGACAGGTGTCAAAAATAACATGTGTCAAAAATGACAGGTGTCAAAAATGACGGGTGTCAAAAATTACGGATGTCAAAATGACGGATGTAAAAATGACGGATGTAAAAATGACGGATGTCAAAATGACAGATGTCAAAATGACGGATGTAAAAATGACGGATGTCAAAATGACGAATGTCAAAATGACGGATGTCAAAATGACGGATGTCAAAATGACAGATGTCAAAATGACGGATGTAAAAATGACGGATGTCAAAATGACGAATGTCAAAATGACGGATGTCAAAATGACAGATGTCAAAAATGACGAATGTCAAAAATGACGGATGTCAAAATGACAGATGTCAAAAATGACAAATGTCAAAAATGACAGATGTCAAAAATGACCCATGTCAAAAGTGACCCATGTCAAAAATAACATATATCAAAAATGACCAATGTCAAAAATGACATGTCAAAAATGACCCATGTCAAAAATGACAGATGTCAAAATGACAGATGTCAAAATGACAGATGTCAAAATGCCAGTTGTCAAAATGACAGATGTCAAAATGACGGATGTCAACATGACGGATGTCAAAATGACGGATGTCAAAATGACAGATGTCAAAATGACGGATGTCAAAATGAAGGATGTCAAAATGACGGATGTCAAAATGACGGGTGTCAAAAATGACAGGTGTCAAAAATTACAGGTGTCAAAAATTCCTTATCTTTGGGGACGCACAAAATTAACCTAAAAATTGTAATTGCAATTAATATATTCACAGTGGTGAGATGTAATTGCGGGGTTCGGAAACGTTCGAAATTGATCAAAAATGACAGGTGTCCAAGACCTTGACGTGACCTTCACGTGACCTTGGCATGACTTTGAAAATGACAGGTGCCAAAAAATGACAGGTGTCAAAAATGACAAGTGTCAAAAATGACAGGTGTCAAAAATGACGGGTGTCAAAAATGACGGTTGTCAAAAATGACAGGTGTCAAAAATGACAGGTGTCAAAAATTCCTTATCTTTGGGGGCGCACAAAATTAACCTAAAAATTGTAATTGCAATTAATATATTCACAGTGGTGAGATGTAATTGCGGGGTTCGGAAACGTTAAAAATTGATCAAAAATGACAGGTGTCCAAGACCTTGACGTGACCTTCACGTGACCTTGGCATGACCTTAAAAATGACAGGTGCCAAAAAATGACAGGTGTCAAAAATGACAGCTGTCAAAAATGACAGGTGTCAAAAATGACGGGTGTCAAAAATGACGGGTGTCAAAAATGACGGGTGTCAAAAATGACGGGTGTCAAAAATGACGGGTGTCAAAAATGACGGGTGTCAAAAATGACAGGTGTCAAAAATAACATGTTTCAAAAATGACAGGTGTCAAAAATGACGGGTGTCAAAAATGACGGGTGTCAAAAATGACAGGTGTCAAAAATAACATGTGTCAAAAATGACAGGTGTCAAAAATGACGGGTGTCAAAAATTACGGGTGTCAAAAATGACATGTGTCAAAATTGACAGGTGTCAAAAATGACAGGTGTCAAAAATGACGGGTGTCAAAAATGACGGGTGTCAAAAATGACAGGTGTCAAAAATGACAGGTGTCAAAAATGACGGATGTCAAAATGACGGATGTCAAAATGACGGATGTCAAAATGACGAATGTCAAAATGACGGATGTCAAAATGACGGATGTCAAAATGGCGTATGTCAAAATGACGGATGTCAAAATGACGGATGTCAAAATGACGGATGTCAAAATGACGAATGTCAAAATGACGAATGTCAAAATGACGGAAGTAAAAAATGACGGGTGTCAAAATGACGAAAGTAAAAAATGACGGGTGTCAAAATGACAGATGTCAAAATGACAGATGTCATAATGACGGATGTCAAAATGACGGGTGTCAAAAATTACGGGTGTCAAAAATGACGGGTGTCAAAAATGACAGGTGTCAAAAATAACATGTGTCAAAAATGACAGGTGTCAAAAATGACGGGTGTCAAAAATTACAGGTGTCAAAAATGACGGATGTCAAAATGACAAGTGTCAAAAATGACAGGTGTCAAAAATTCCTTATCTTTGGGAGCGCACAAAATTAACCTAAAAATTGTAATTGCAATTATTATATTCACAGTGGTGAGATGTAATTGCGGGGTTCGGAAACGTTCGAAATTGATCAAAAATGACAGGTGTCCAAGACCTTGACGTGACCTTGGCATGACTTTGAAAATGACAGGTGCCAAAAAATGACGGGTGTCAAAAATGACAAGTGTCAAAAATGACAGGTGTCAAAAATGACGGGTGTTAAAAATGACATGTGTCAAAATTGACAGGTGTCAAAAATGACAGGTGTCAAAAATGACGGGTGTCAAAAATTACGGGTGTCAAAAATGACAGATGTCAAAATGACGGATGTCAAAATGACGGATGTCAAAATGACAGATGTCAAAATGACGGATGTCAAAATGAAAAATGTCAAAAATGACAAATGTCAAAAATGACAGATGTCAAAAATGACCCATGTCAAAAGTGACCCATGTCAAAAATGACATATCAAAAATGACCAATGTCAAAAATGACATGTCAAAAATGACCCATGTCAAAAATGACAGATGTCAAAATGACAGATGTCAAAATGACAGATGTCAAAATGCCAGTTGTCAAAATGACAGATGTCAAAATGACGGAAGTCAACATGACGGATGTCAAAATGACGGATGTCAAAATGACGGATGTCAAAATGACGGATGTCAAAATGACAGATGTCAAAATGATGAATGTCAAAATGACGGATGTCAAAATGAGAAATGTCAAAATGACAGATGTCAAAATGCCATTTGTCAAAATGACAGATGTCAAAATGACGGATGTCAACATGACGGATGTCAAAATGACGGATGTCAAAATGACGGATGTCAAAATGACGGATGTCAAAATAACGGATGTCAAAATGACAGATGTCAAAATGACGGATGTCAAAATGAAGGATGTCAAAATGACGGATGTTAAAATGACGGATGTAAAAAATGACGGATGTCAAAATGACGGATGTCAAAATGAAGGATGTCAAAATGAAGGATGTCAAAATGACGGATGTCAAAATGACGGATGTCAAAATGATGAATGTCAAAATGACGGATGTCAAAATGAGAAATGTCAAAATGACGGATGTCAAAATGACGGATGTCAAAATGACAAATGTCAAAAATGACAAATGTCAAAAATGACAGATGTCAAAAATGACCCATGTCAAAAGTGACCCATGTCAAAAATGACATATCAAAAATGACCAATGTCAAAAATGACATGTCAAAAATGACCCATGTCAAAAATGACGAATGTCAAAATGACGGATGTCAAAATGACGGATGTCAAAATGACAGATGTCAAAATGACGGATATCAAAATGACAGATGTCAAAATGACAAATGTCAAAATGACAAATGGCAAAATGACGGATGTCAACATGACGGATGTCAAAATGACCGATGTCAAAATGACGAATGTCAAAATGACAGATGTCAAAATGACGGATGTCAAAATGACGAATGTCAAAATGACAGATTCAAAATGACGGATGTCAAAATTACGGATGTCAAAATGACAGATGTCAAAATGAGAGATGTCAAAATGACAAATGTCAAAATGACGGATGTCAAAATGACGGATGTAAAAATGACGGATGTCAAAATGACGAATGTCAAAATGACGGATGTCAAAATGACGGATGTCAAAATGACAGATGTCAAAATGACGGATGTCAAAATGACGGATGTAAAAATGACGGATGTCAAAATGACAGATGTCAAAATGACGGATGTCAAAATGACAGATGTCAAAATGACAAATGGCAAAATGACAGATGTCAAAATGCCAGTTGTCAAAATGACAGATGTCAAAATGACGGGTGTCAAAAATTACGGGTGTCAAAAATGACGGGTGTCAAAAATGACAGGTGTCAAAAATAACATGTGTCAAAAATGACAGGTGTCAAAAATGACGGGTGTCAAAAATTACGGGTGTCAAAAATGACGGATGTCAAAATGACAAGTGTCAAAAATGACAGGTGTCAAAAATGACAGGTGTCAAAAATGACGGGTGTCAAAAATGACGGGTGTCAAAAATGACAGGTGTCAAAAATAACATGTGTCAAAAATGACAGGTGTCAAAAATGACGGGTGTCAAAAATTACGGATGTCAAAATGACGGATGTAAAAATGACGGATGTCAAAATGACAAATGTCAAAATGACGGATGTCAAAATGACGGATGTCAAAATGACGGATGTCAAAATGACAGATGTCAAAATGACGGATGTAAAAATGACGGATGTCAAAATGACGAATGTCAAAATGACGGATGTCAAAATGACGGATGTCAAAATGACAGATGTCAAAATGACGGATGTCAAAATGACAGATGTCAAAATGACAAATGTCAAAATGACAAATGGCAAAATGACGGATGTCAACATGACGGATGTCAAAATGACCGATGTCAAAATGACGAATGTTAAAATGACAGATGTCAAAATGACGGATGTAAAAATGACGAATGTCAAAATGACAGATTCAAAATGACGGATGTCAAAATTACGGATGTCAAAATGACAGATGTCAAAATGAGAGATGTCAAAATGACAAATGTCAAAATGACGGATGTCAAAATGACGGATGTAAAAATGACGGATGTCAAAATGACGAATGTCAAAATGACGGATGTAAAAATGACGGATGTCAAAATGACAGATGTCAAAATGACGGATGTCAAAATGACAGATGTCAAAATGACAGATGTCAAAATGACAAATGACAAAATGACAAATGGCAAAATGACGGATGTCAAAATGACGGATGTAAAAATGACGGATGTCAAAATGACGAATGTCAAAATGACGGATGTCAAAATGACGGATGTCAAAATGACAGATGTCAAAATGACGGATGTAAAAATGACGGATGTCAAAATGACGAATGTCAAAATGACGGATGTCAAAATGACGGATGTCAAAATGACAGATGTCAAAATGACGGATGTAAAAATGACTGATGTCAAAATGACGAATGTCAAAATGACGGATGTCAAAATGACGGATGTCAAAATGACAGATGTCAAAATGACGGATGTCAAAATGACAGATGTCAAAATGACAAATGTCAAAATGACAAATGGCAAAATGACGGATGTCAACATGACGGATGTCAAAATGACCGATGTCAAAATGACGAATGTCAAAATGACAGATGTCAAAATGACGGATGTCAAAATGACGAATGTCAAAATGACAGATTCAAAATGACGGATGTCAAAATTACGGATGTCAAAATGACAGATGTCAAAATGAGAGATGTCAAAATGACAAATGTCAAAATGACGGATGTCAAAATGACAGATGTCAAAATGACGGGTGTCAAAAATTACGGGTGTCAAAAATGACGGGTGTCAAAAATGACAGGTGTCAAAAATAACATGTGTCAAAAATGACAGGTGTCAAAAATGACGGGTGTCAAAAATTACGGGTGTCAAAAATGACGGATGTCAAAATGACAAGTGTCAAAAATGACAGGTGTCAAAAATTCCTTATCTTTGGGAGCGCACAAAATTAACCTAAAAATTGTAATTGCAATTATTATATTCACAGTGGTGAGATGTAATTGCGGGGTTCGGAAACGTTCGAAATTGATCAAAAATGACAGGTGTCCAAGACCTTGACGTGACCTTGGCATGACTTTGAAAATAACAGGTGCCAAAAATAACATGTGTCAAAAATGACAGGTGTCAAAAATGACGGGTGTCAAAAATGACGGGTGTCAAAAATGACAGGTGTCAAAAATAACATGTGTCAAAAATGACAGGTGTCAAAAATGACGGGTGTCAAAAATTACGGATGTCAAAATGACGGATGTAAAAATGACGGATGTCAAAATGACAGATGTCAAAATGACGGATGTAAAAATGACGGATGTCAAAATGACGAATGTCAAAATGACGGATGTCAAAATGACGGATGTCAAAATGACAGATGTCAAAATGACGGATGTAAAAATGACGGATGTCAAAATGACGAATGTCAAAATGACGGATGTCAAAATGACAGATGTCAAAAATGACGAATGTCAAAAATGACGGATGTCAAAATGACAGATGTCAAAAATGACAAATGTCAAAAATGACAGATGTCAAAAATGACCCATGTCAAAAGTGACCCATGTCAAAAATGACATATATCAAAAATGACCAATGTCAAAAATGACATGTCAAAAATGACCCATGTCAAAAATGACAGATGTCAAAATGACAGATGTCAAAATGACAGATGTCAAAATGCCAGTTGTCAAAATGACAGATGTCAAAATGACGGATGTCAACATGACGGATGTCAAAATGACGGATGTCAAAATGACAGATGTCAAAATGACGGATGTCAAAATGAAGGATGTCAAAATGACGAATGTCAAAATGACGGGTGTCAAAAATGACAGGTGTCAAAAATTACAGGTGTCAAAAATTCCTTATCTTTGGGGACGCACAAAATTAACCTAAAAATTGTAATTGCAATTAATATATTCACAGTGGTGAGATGTAATTGCGGGGTTCGGAAACGTTCGAAATTGATCAAAAATGACAGGTGTCCAAGACCTTGACGTGACCTTCACGTGACCTTGGCATGACTTTGAAAATGACAGGTGCCAAAAAATGACAGGTGTCAAAAATGACAAGTGTCAAAAATGACAGGTGTCAAAAATGACGGGTGTCAAAAATGACGGTTGTCAAAAATGACAGGTGTCAAAAATGACAGGTGTCAAAAATTCCTTATCTTTGGGGGCGCACAAAATTAACCTAAAAATTGTAATTGCAATTAATATATTCACAGTGGTGAGATGTAATTGCGGGGTTCGGAAACGTTAAAAATTGATCAAAAATGACAGGTGTCCAAGACCTTGACGTGACCTTCACGTGACCTTGGCATGACCTTAAAAATGACAGGTGCCAAAAAATGACAGGTGTCAAAAATGACAGCTGTCAAAAATGACAGGTGTCAAAAATGACGGGTGTCAAAAATGACGGGTGTCAAAAATGACGGGTGTCAAAAATGACGGGTGTCAAAAATGACGGGTGTCAAAAATGACGGGTGTCAAAAATGACAGGTGTCAAAAATAACATGTTTCAAAAATGACAGGTGTCAAAAATGACGGGTGTCAAAAATGACGGGTGTCAAAAATGACAGGTGTCAAAAATAACATGTGTCAAAAATGACAGGTGTCAAAAATGACGGGTGTCAAAAATTACGGGTGTCAAAAATGACATGTGTCAAAATTGACAGGTGTCAAAAATGACAGGTGTCAAAAATGACGGGTGTCAAAAATGACGGGTGTCAAAAATGACAGGTGTCAAAAATGACAGGTGTCAAAAATGACGGATGTCAAAATGACGGATGTCAAAATGACGGATGTCAAAATGACGAATGTCAAAATGACGGATGTCAAAATGACGGATGTCAAAATGGCGTATGTCAAAATGACGGATGTCAAAATGACGGATGTCAAAATGACGGATGTCAAAATGACGAATGTCAAAATGACGAATGTCAAAATGACGGAAGTAAAAAATGACGGGTGTCAAAATGACGAAAGTAAAAAATGACGGGTGTCAAAATGACAGATGTCAAAATGACAGATGTCATAATGACGGATGTCAAAATGACGGGTGTCAAAAATTACGGGTGTCAAAAATGACGGGTGTCAAAAATGACAGGTGTCAAAAATAACATGTGTCAAAAATGACAGGTGTCAAAAATGACGGGTGTCAAAAATTACAGGTGTCAAAAATGACGGATGTCAAAATGACAAGTGTCAAAAATGACAGGTGTCAAAAATTCCTTATCTTTGGGAGCGCACAAAATTAACCTAAAAATTGTAATTGCAATTATTATATTCACAGTGGTGAGATGTAATTGCGGGGTTCGGAAACGTTCGAAATTGATCAAAAATGACAGGTGTCCAAGACCTTGACGTGACCTTGGCATGACTTTGAAAATGACAGGTGCCAAAAAATGACGGGTGTCAAAAATGACAAGTGTCAAAAATGACAGGTGTCAAAAATGACGGGTGTTAAAAATGACATGTGTCAAAATTGACAGGTGTCAAAAATGACAGGTGTCAAAAATGACGGGTGTCAAAAATTACGGGTGTCAAAAATGACAGATGTCAAAATGACGGATGTCAAAATGACGGATGTCAAAATGACAGATGTCAAAATGACGGATGTCAAAATGACGGATGTCAAAATGAAAAATGTCAAAAATGACAAATGTCAAAAATGACAGATGTCAAAAATGACCCATGTCAAAAGTGACCCATGTCAAAAATGACATATCAAAAATGACCAATGTCAAAAATGACATGTCAAAAATGACCCATGTCAAAAATGACAGATGTCAAAATGACAGATGTCAAAATGACAGATGTCAAAATGCCAGTTGTCAAAATGACAGATGTCAAAATGACGGAAGTCAACATGACGGATGTCAAAATGACGGATGTCAAAATGACGGATGTCAAAATGACGGATGTCAAAATGACGGATGTCAAAATGACAGATGTCAAAATGATGAATGTCAAAATGACGGATGTCAAAATGAGAAATGTCAAAATGACAGATGTCAAAATGCCATTTGTCAAAATGACAGATGTCAAAATGACGGATGTCAACATGACGGATGTCAAAATGACGGATGTCAAAATGACGGATGTCAAAATGACGGATGTCAAAATAACGGATGTCAAAAAGACAGATGTCAAAATGACGGATGTCAAAATGAAGGATGTCAAAATGACGGATGTTAAAATGACGGATGTAAAAAATGACGGATGTCAAAATGACGGATGTCAAAATGAAGGATGTCAAAATGAAGGATGTCAAAATGACGGATGTTAAAATGACGGATGTAAAAAATGACGGATGTAAAAATGACGGATGTCAAAATGATGAATGTCAAAATGACGGATGTCAAAATGAGAAATGTCAAAATGACGGATGTCAAAATGACGGATGTCAAAATGACAAATGTCAAAAATGACAAATGTCAAAAATGACAGATGTCAAAAATGACCCATGTCAAAAGTGACCCATGTCAAAAATGACATATCAAAAATGACCAATGTCAAAAATGACATGTCAAAAATGACCCATGTCAAAAATGACAGATGTCAAAATGACAGATGTCAAAATGACAGATGTCAAAATGCCAGTTGTCAAAATGACAGATGTCAAAATGACGGATGTCAAAAATTACGGGTGTCAAAAATGACGGATGTCAAAATGACGAATGTCAAAATGACGGATGTCAAAATGACGGATGTCAAAATGACAGATGTCAAAATGACGGATGTCAAAATGACGGATGTAAAAATGACGGATGTCAAAATGACAGATGTCAAAATGACGGATGTCAAAATGACAGATGTCAAAATGACAAATGGCAAAATGACAGATGTCAAAATGCCAGTTGTCAAAATGACAGATGTCAAAATGACGGGTGTCAAAAATTACGGGTGTCAAAAATGACGGGTGTCAAAAATGACAGGTGTCAAAAATAACATGTGTCAAAAATGACAGGTGTCAAAAATGACGGGTGTCAAAAATTACGGGTGTCAAAAATGACGGATGTCAAAATGACAAGTGTCAAAAATGACAGGTGTCAAAAATGACAGGTGTCAAAAATGACGGGTGTCAAAAATGACGGGTGTCAAAAATGACAGGTGTCAAAAATAACATGTGTCAAAAATGACAGGTGTCAAAAATGACGGGTGTCAAAAATTACGGATGTCAAAATGACGGATGTAAAAATGACGGATGTCAAAATGACGAATGTCAAAATGACGGATGTCAAAATGACGGATGTCAAAATGACAGATGTCAAAATGACGGATGTCAAAATGACAGATGTCAAAATGACAAATGTCAAAATGACAAATGGCAAAATGACGGATGTCAACATGACGGATGTCAAAATGACCGATGTCAAAATGACGAATGTTAAAATGACAGATGTCAAAATGACGGATGTAAAAATGACGAATGTCAAAATGACAGATTCAAAATGACGGATGTCAAAATTACGGATGTCAAAATGACAGATGTCAAAATGAGAGATGTCAAAATGACAAATGTCAAAATGACGGATGTCAAAATGACGGATGTAAAAATGACGGATGTCAAAATGACGAATGTCAAAATGACGGATGTCAAAATGACGGATGTCAAAATGACAGATGTCAAAATGACGGATGTCAAAATGACAGATGTCAAAATGACAGATGTCAAAATGACAAATGACAAAATGACAAATGGCAAAATGACGGATGTCAAAATGACGGATGTAAAAATGACGGATGTCAAAATGACGAATGTCAAAATGACGGATGTCAAAATGACAAATGTCAAAATGACAGATGTCAAAATGACGGATGTAAAAATGACGGATGTCAAAATGACGAATGTCAAAATGACGGATGTCAAAATGACGGATGTCAAAATGACAGATGTCAAAATGACGGATGTAAAAATGACTGATGTCAAAATGACGAATGTCAAAATGACGGATGTCAAAATGACGGATGTCAAAATGACAGATGTCAAAATGACGGATGTCAAAATGACAGATGTCAAAATGACAAATGTCAAAATGACAAATGGCAAAATGACGGATGTCAACATGACGGATGTCAAAATGACAGATGTCAAAATGACGAATGTCAAAATGACAGATGTCAAAATGACGGATGTCAAAATGACGAATGTCAAAATGACAGATTCAAAATGACGGATGTCAAAATTACGGATGTCAAAATGACAGATGTCAAAATGAGAGATGTCAAAATGACAAATGTCAAAATGACGGATGTCAAAATGACAGATGTCAAAATGACGGGTGTCAAAAATTACGGGTGTCAAAAATGACGGGTGTCAAAAATGACAGGTGTCAAAAATAACATGTGTCAAAAATGACAGGTGTCAAAAATGACGGGTGTCAAAAATTACGGGTGTCAAAAATGACGGATGTCAAAATGACAAGTGTCACAAATGACAGGTGTCAAAAATTCCTTATCTTTGGGAGCGCACAAAATTAACCTAAAAATTGTAATTGCAATTATTATATTCACAGTGGTGAGATGTAATTGCGGGGTTCGGAAACGTTCGAAATTGATCAAAAATGACAGGTGTCCAAGACCTTGACGTGACCTTGGCATGACTTTGAAAATAACAGGTGCCAAAAATAACATGTGTCAAAAATGACAGGTGTCAAAAATGACGGGTGTCAAAAATGACGGGTGTCAAAAATGACAGGTGTCAAAAATAACATGTGTCAAAAATGACAGGTGTCAAAAATGACGGGTGTCAAAAATTACGGATGTCAAAATGACGGATGTAAAAATGACGGATGTCAAAATGACAGATGTCAAAATGACGGATGTAAAAATGACGGATGTCAAAATGACGAATGTCAAAATGACGGATGTCAAAATGACGGATGTCAAAATGACAGATGTCAAAATGACGGATGTAAAAATGACGGATGTCAAAATGACGAATGTCAAAATGACGGATGTCAAAATGACAGATGTCAAAAATGACGAATGTCAAAAATGACGGATGTCAAAATGACAAATGTCAAAAATGACAAATGTCAAAAATGACAGATGTCAAAAATGACCCATGTCAAAAGTGACCCATGTCAAAAATGACATATATCAAAAATGACCAATGTCAAAAATGACATGTCAAAAATGACCCATGTCAAAAATGACAGATGTCAAAATGACAGATGTCAAAATGACAGATGTCAAAATGACAGATGTCAAAATGCCAGTTGTCAAAATGACAGATGTCAAAATGACGGATGTCAACATGACGGATGTCAAAATGACGGATGTCAAAATGACAGATGTCAAAATGACGGATGTCAAAATGAAGGATGTCAAAATGACGGATGTCAAAATGACGGGTGTCAAAAATGACAGGTGTCAAAAATTACAGGTGTCAAAAATTCCTTATCTTTGGGGACGCACAAAATTAACCTAAAAATTGTAATTGCAATTAATATATTCACAGTGGTGAGATGTAATTGCGGGGTTCGGAAACGTTCGAAATTGATCAAAAATGACAGGTGTCCAAGACCTTGACGTGACCTTCACGTGACCTTGGCATGACTTTGAAAATGACAGGTGCCAAAAAATGACAGGTGTCAAAAATGACAAGTGTCAAAAATGACAGGTGTCAAAAATGACGGGTGTCAAAAATGACGGTTGTCAAAAATGACAGGTGTCAAAAATGACAGGTGTCAAAAATTCCTTATCTTTGGGGGCGCACAAAATTAACCTAAAAATTGTAATTGCAATTAATATATTCACAGTGGTGAGATGTAATTGCGGGGTTCGGAAACGTTAAAAATTGATCAAAAATGACAGGTGTCCAAGACCTTGACGTGACCTTCACGTGACCTTGGCATGACCTTAAAAATGACAGGTGCCAAAAAATGACAGGTGTCAAAAATGACAGCTGTCAAAAATGACAGGTGTCAAAAATGACGGGTGTCAAAAATGACGGGTGTCAAAAATGACGGGTGTCAAAAATGACGGGTGTCAAAAATGACGGGTGTCAAAAATGACGGGTGTCAAAAATGACAGGTGTCAAAAATAACATGTTTCAAAAATGACAGGTGTCAAAAATGACGGGTGTCAAAAATGACGGGTGTCAAAAATGACAGGTGTCAAAAATAACATGTGTCAAAAATGACAGGTGTCAAAAATGACGGGTGTCAAAAATTACGGGTGTCAAAAATGACATGTGTCAAAATTGACAGGTGTCAAAAATGACAGGTGTCAAAAATGACGGGTGTCAAAAATGACGGGTGTCAAAAATGACGGGTGTCAAAAATGACAGGTGTCAAAAATGACGGATGTCAAAATGACGGATGTCAAAATGACGGATGTCAAAATGACGAATGTCAAAATGACGGATGTCAAAATGACGGATGTCAAAATGGCGTATGTCAAAATGACGGATGTCAAAATGACGGATGTCAAAATGACGGATGTCAAAATGACGGATGTCAAAATGACGAATGTCAAAATGACGAATGTCAAAATGACGGAAGTAAAAAATGACGGGTGTCAAAATGACGAAAGTAAAAAATGACGGGTGTCAAAATGACAGATGTCAAAATGACAGATGTCATAATGACGGATGTCAAAATGACGGGTGTCAAAAATTACGGGTGTCAA
The DNA here is from genome assembly GCA_921294245.1 of Brassicogethes aeneus. Classification (NCBI taxonomy): domain Eukaryota; kingdom Metazoa; phylum Arthropoda; class Insecta; order Coleoptera; family Nitidulidae; genus Brassicogethes; species Brassicogethes aeneus. Next base: position 60,385,159 of record OV121132.1, read on the forward strand.
AAATGACGGGTGTCAAAAATGACAGGTGTCAAAAATAACATGTGTCAAAAATGACAGGTGTCAAAAATGACGGGTGTCAAAAATTACAGGTGTCAAAAATGACGGATGTCAAAATGACAAGTGTCAAAAATGACAGGTGTCAAAAATTCCTTATCTTTGGGAGCGCACAAAATTAACCTAAAAATTGTAATTGCAATTATTATATTCACAGTGGTGAGATGTAATTGCGGGGTTCGGAAACGTTCGAAATTGATCAAAAATGACAGGTGTCCAAGACCTTGACGTGACCTTGGCATGACTTTGAAAATGACAGGTGCCAAAAAATGACGGGTGTCAAAAATGACAAGTGTCAAAAATGACAGGTGTCAAAAATGACGGGTGTTAAAAATGACATGTGTCAAAATTGACAGGTGTCAAAAATGACAGGTGTCAAAAATGACGGGTGTCAAAAATTACGGGTGTCAAAAATGACAGATGTCAAAATGACGGATGTCAAAATGACGGATGTCAAAATGACAGATGTCAAAATGACGGATGTCAAAATGACGGATGTCAAAATGAAAAATGTCAAAAATGACAAATGTCAAAAATGACAGATGTCAAAAATGACCCATGTCAAAAGTGACCCATGTCAAAAATGACATATCAAAAATGACCAATGTCAAAAATGACATGTCAAAAATGACCCATGTCAAAAATGACAGATGTCAAAATGACAGATGTCAAAATGACAGATGTCAAAATGCCAGTTGTCAAAATGACAGATGTCAAAATGACGGAAGTCAACATGACGGATGTCAAAATGACGGATGTCAAAATGACGGATGTCAAAATGACGGATGTCAAAATGACAGATGTCAAAATGATGAATGTCAAAATGACGGATGTCAAAATGAGAAATGTCAAAATGACAGATGTCAAAATGCCATTTGTCAAAATGACAGATGTCAAAATGACGGATGTCAACATGACGGATGTCAAAATGACGGATGTCAAAATGACGGATGTCAAAATGACGGATGTCAAAATAACGGATGTCAAAATGACAGATGTCAAAATGACGGATGTCAAAATGAAGGATGTCAAAATGACGGATGTTAAAATGACGGATGTAAAAAATGACGGATGTCAAAATGACGGATGTCAAAATGAAGGATGTCAAAATGAAGGATGTCAAAATGACGGATGTCAAAATGACGGATGTCAAAATGATGAATGTCAAAATGACGGATGTCAAAATGAGAAATGTCAAAATGACGGATGTCAAAATGACGGATGTCAAAATGACGGATGTCAAAATGACAAATGTCAAAAATGACAAATGTCAAAAATGACAGCTGTCAAAAATGACAGGTGTCAAAAATGACGGGTGTCAAAAATGACGGGTGTCAAAAATGACGGGTGTCAAAAATGACGGGTGTCAAAAATGACGGGTGTCAAAAATGACGGGTGTCAAAAATGACAGGTGTCAAAAATGACGGATGTCAAAATGACGGATGTCAAAATGACGGATGTCAAAATGACGAATGTCAAAATGACGGATGTCAAAATGACGGATGTCAAAATGGCGTATGTCAAAATGACGGATGTCAAAATGACGGATGTCAAAATGACGGATGTCAAAATGACGAATGTCAAAATGACGAATGTCAAAATGACGGACGTAAAAAATGACGGGTGTCAAAATGACGAAAGTAAAAAATGACGGGTGTCAAAATGACAGATGTCAAAATGACAGATGTCATAATGACGGATGTCAAAATGACGGGTGTCAAAAATTACGGGTGTCAAAAATGACGGGTGTCAAAAATGACAGGTGTCAAAAATAACATGTGTCAAAAATGACAGGTGTCAAAAATGACGGGTGTCAAAAATTACAGGTGTCAAAAATGACGGATGTCAAAATGACAAGTGTCAAAAATGACAGGTGTCAAAAATTCCTTATCTTTGGGAGCGCACAAAATTAACCTAAAAATTGTAATTGCAATTATTATATTCACAGTGGTGAGATGTAATTGCGGGGTTCGGAAACGTTCGAAATTGATCAAAAATGACAGGTGTCCAAGACCTTGACGTGACCTTGGCATGACTTTGAAAATGACAGGTGCCAAAAAATGACGGGTGTCAAAAATGACAAGTGTCAAAAATGACAGGTGTCAAAAATGACGGGTGTTAAAAATGACATGTGTCAAAATTGACAGGTGTCAAAAATGACAGGTGTCAAAAATGACGGGTGTCAAAAATTACGGGTGTCAAAAATGACAGATGTCAAAATGACGGATGTCAAAATGACGGATGTCAAAATGACAGATGTCAAAATGACGGATGTCAAAATGAAAAATGTCAAAAATGACAAATGTCAAAAATGACAGATGTCAAAAATGACCCATGTCAAAAGTGACCCATGTCAAAAATGACATATCAAAAATGACCAATGTCAAAAATGACATGTCAAAAATGACCCATGTCAAAAATGACAGATGTCAAAATGACAGATGTCAAAATGACAGATGTCAAAATGCCAGTTGTCAAAATGACAGATGTCAAAATGACGGAAGTCAACATGACGGATGTCAAAATGACGGATGTCAAAATGACGGATGTCAAAATGACGGATGTCAAAATGACAGATGTCAAAATGATGAATGTCAAAATGACGGATGTCAAAATGAGAAATGTCAAAATGACAGATGTCAAAATGCCATTTGTCAAAATGACAGATGTCAAAATGACGGATGTCAACATGACGGATGTCAAAATGACGGATGTCAAAATGACGGATGTCAAAATGACGGATGTCAAAATAACGGATGTCAAAATGACAGATGTCAAAATGACGGATGTCAAAATGAAGGATGTCAAAATGACGGATGTTAAAATGACGGATGTAAAAAATGACGGATGTCAAAATGACGGATGTCAAAATGAAGGATGTCAAAATGAAGGATGTCAAAATGACGAATGTCAAAATGACAGATTCAAAATGACGGATGTCAAAATTACGGATGTCAAAATGACAGATGTCAAAATGAGAGATGTCAAAATGACAAATGTCAAAATGACGGATGTCAAAATGACGGATGTAAAAATGACGGATGTCAAAATGACGAATGTCAAAATGACGGATGTCAAAATGACGGATGTCAAAATGACAGATGTCAAAATGACGGATGTCAAAATGACGGATGTAAAAATGACGGATGTCAAAATGACAGATGTCAAAATGACGGATGTCAAAATGACAGATGTCAAAATGACAAATGGCAAAATGACAGATGTCAAAATGCCAGTTGTCAAAATGACAGATGTCAAAATGACGGGTGTCAAAAATTACGGGTGTCAAAAATGACGGGTGTCAAAAATGACAGGTGTCAAAAATAACATGTGTCAAAAATGACAGGTGTCAAAAATGACGGGTGTCAAAAATTACGGGTGTCAAAAATGACGGATGTCAAAATGACAAGTGTCAAAAATGACAGGTGTCAAAAATGACAGGTGTCAAAAATGACGGGTGTCAAAAATGACGGGTGTCAAAAATGACAGGAGTCAAAAATAACATGTGTCAAAAATGACAGGTGTCAAAAATGACGGGTGTCAAAAATTACGGATGTCAAAATGACGGATGTAAAAATGACGGATGTCAAAATGACAAATGTCAAAATGACGGATGTCAAAATGACGGATGTCAAAATGACAGATGTCAAAATGACGGATGTAAAAATGACGGATGTCAAAATGACGAATGTCAAAATGACGGATGTCAAAATGACGGATGTCAAAATGACAGATGTCAAAATGACGGATGTCAAAATGACAGATGTCAAAATGACAAATGTCAAAATGACAAATGGCAAAATGACGGATGTCAACATGACGGATGTCAAAATGACCGATGTCAAAATGACGAATGTTAAAATGACAGATGTCAAAATGACGGATGTAAAAATGACGAATGTCAAAATGACAGATTCAAAATGACGGATGTCAAAATTACGGATGTCAAAATGACAGATGTCAAAATGAGAGATGTCAAAATGACAAATGTCAAAATGACGGATGTCAAAATGACGGATGTAAAAATGACGGATGTCAAAATGACGAATGTCAAAATGACGGATGTAAAAATGACGGATGTCAAAATGACAGATGTCAAAATGACGGATGTCAAAATGACAGATGTCAAAATGACAGATGTCAAAATGACAAATGACAAAATGACAAATGGCAAAATGACGGATGTCAAAATGACGGATGTAAAAATGACGGATGTCAAAATGACGAATGTCAAAATGACGGATGTCAAAATGACGGATGTCAAAATGACAGATGTCAAAATGACGGATGTAAAAATGACGGATGTCAAAATGACGAATGTCAAAATGACGGATGTCAAAATGACGGATGTCAAAATGACAGATGTCAAAATGACGGATGTAAAAATGACTGATGTCAAAATGACGAATGTCAAAATGACGGATGTCAAAATGACGGATGTCAAAATGACAGATGTCAAAATGACGGATGTCAAAATGACAGATGTCAAAATGACAAATGTCAAAATGACAAATGGCAAAATGACGGATGTCAACATGACGGATGTCAAAATGACCGATGTCAAAATGACGAATGTCAAAATGACAGATGTCAAAATGACGGATGTCAAAATGACGAATGTCAAAATGACAGATTCAAAATGACGGATGTCAAAATTACGGATGTCAAAATGACAGATGTCAAAATGAGAGATGTCAAAATGACAAATGTCAAAATAACGGATGTCAAAATGACAGATGTCAAAATGACGGGTGTCAAAAATTACGGGTGTCAAAAATGACGGGTGTCAAAAATGACAGGTGTCAAAAATAACATGTGTCAAAAATGACAGGTGTCAAAAATGACGGGTGTCAAAAATTACGGGTGTCAAAAATGACGGATGTCAAAATGACAAGTGTCAAAAATGACAGGTGTCAAAAATTCCTTATCTTTGGGAGCGCACAAAATTAACCTAAAAATTGTAATTGCAATTATTATATTCACAGTGGTGAGATGTAATTGCGGGGTTCGGAAACGTTCGAAATTGATCAAAAATGACAGGTGTCCAAGACCTTGACGTGACCTTGGCATGACTTTGAAAATAACAGGTGCCAAAAATAACATGTGTCAAAAATGACAGGTGTCAAAAATGACGGGTGTCAAAAATGACGGGTGTCAAAAATGACAGGTGTCAAAAATAACATGTGTCAAAAATGACAGGTGTCAAAAATGACGGGTGTCAAAAATTACGGATGTCAAAATGACGGATGTAAAAATGACGGATGTCAAAATGACAGATGTCAAAATGACGGATGTAAAAATGACGGATGTCAAAATGACGAATGTCAAAATGACGGATGTCAAAATGACGGATGTCAAAATGACTTATCTTTGGGGGCGCACAAAATTAACCTAAAAATTGTAATTGCAATTAATATATTCACAGTGGTGAGATGTAATTGCGGGGTTCGGAAACGTTAAAAATTGATCAAAAATGACAGGTGTCCAAGACCTTGACGTGACCTTCACGTGACCTTGGCATGACCTTAAAAATGACAGGTGCCAAAAAATGACAGGTGTCAAAAATGACAGCTGTCAAAAATGACAGGTGTCAAAAATGACGGGTGTCAAAAATGACGGGTGTCAAAAATGACGGGTGTCAAAAATGACGGGTGTCAAAAATGACGGGTGTCAAAAATGACGGGTGTCAAAAATGACAGGTGTCAAAAATAACATGTTTCAAAAATGACAGGTGTCAAAAATGACGGGTGTCAAAAATGACGGGTGTCAAAAATGACAGGTGTCAAAAATAACATGTGTCAAAAATGACAGGTGTCAAAAATGACGGGTGTCAAAAATTACGGGTGTCAAAAATGACATGTGTCAAAATTGACAGGTGTCAAAAATGACAGGTGTCAAAAATGACGGGTGTCAAAAATGACGGGTGTCAAAAATGACGGGTGTCAAAAATGACAGGTGTCAAAAATGACGGATGTCAAAATGACGGATGTCAAAATGACGGATGTCAAAATGACGAATGTCAAAATGACGGATGTCAAAATGACGGATGTCAAAATGGCGTATGTCAAAATGACGGATGTCAAAATGACGGATGTCAAAATGACGGATGTCAAAATGACGGATGTCAAAATGACGAATGTCAAAATGACGAATGTCAAAATGACGGAAGTAAAAAATGACGGGTGTCAAAATGACGAAAGTAAAAAATGACGGGTGTCAAAATGACAGATGTCAAAATGACAGATGTCATAATGACGGATGTCAAAATGACGGGTGTCAAAAATTACGGGTGTCAAAAATGACGGGTGTCAAAAATGACAGGTGTCAAAAATAACATGTGTCAAAAATGACAGGTGTCAAAAATGACGGGTGTCAAAAATTACTGGTGTCAAAAATGACGGATGTCAAAATGACAAGTGTCAAAAATGACAGGTGTCAAAAATTCCTTATCTTTGGGAGCGCACAAAATTAACCTAAAAATTGTAATTGCAATTATTATATTCACAGTGGTGAGATGTAATTGCGGGGTTCGGAAACGTTCGAAATTGATCAAAAATGACAGGTGTCCAAGACCTTGACGTGACCTTGGCATGACTTTGAAAATGACAGGTGCCAAAAAATGACGGGTGTCAAAAATGACAAGTGTCAAAAATGACAGGTGTCAAAAATGACGGGTGTTAAAAATGACATGTGTCAAAATTGACAGGTGTCAAAAATGACAGGTGTCAAAAATGACGGGTGTCAAAAATTACGGGTGTCAAAAATGACAGATGTCAAAATGACGGATGTCAAAATGACGGATGTCAAAATGACAGATGTCAAAATGACGGATGTCAAAATGACGGATGTCAAAATGAAAAATGTCAAAAATGACAAATGTCAAAAATGACAGATGTCAAAAATGACCCATGTCAAAAGTGACCCATGTCAAAAATGACATATCAAAAATGACCAATGTCAAAAATGACATGTCAAAAATGACCCATGTCAAAAATGACAGATGTCAAAATGACAGATGTCAAAATGACAGATGTCAAAATGCCAGTTGTCAAAATGACAGATGTCAAAATGACGGAAGTCAACATGACGGATGTCAAAATGACGGATGTCAAAATGACGGATGTCAAAATGACGGATGTCAAAATGACAGATGTCAAAATGATGAATGTCAAAATGACGGATGTCAAAATGAGAAATGTCAAAATGACAGATGTCAAAATGCCATTTGTCAAAATGACAGATGTCAAAATGACGGATGTCAACATGACGGATGTCAAAATGACGGATGTCAAAATGACGGATGTCAAAATGACGGATGTCAAAATAACGGATGTCAAAATGACAGATGTCAAAATGACGGATGTCAAAATGAAGGATGTCAAAATGACGGATGTTAAAATGACGGATGTAAAAAATGACGGATGTCAAAATGACGGATGTCAAAATGAAGGATGTCAAAATGAAGGATGTCAAAATGACGGATGTCAAAATGACGGATGTCAAAATGATGAATGTCAAAATGACGGATGTCAAAATGAGAAATGTCAAAATGACGGATGTCAAAATGACGGATGTCAAAATGACGGATGTCAAAATGACAAATGTCAAAAATGACAAATGTCAAAAATGACAGCTGTCAAAAATGACAGGTGTCAAAAATGACGGGTGTCAAAAATGACGGGTGTCAAAAATGACGGGTGTCAAAAATGACGGGTGTCAAAAATGACGGGTGTCAAAAATGACGGGTGTCAAAAATGACAGGTGTCAAAAATGACGGATGTCAAAATGACGGATGTCAAAATGACGGATGTCAAAATGACGAATGTCAAAATGACGGATGTCAAAATGACGGATGTCAAAATGGCGTATGTCAAAATGACGGATGTCAAAATGACGGATGTCAAAATGACGGATGTCAAAATGACGAATGTCAAAATGACGAATGTCAAAATGACGGAAGTAAAAAATGACGGGTGTCAAAATGACGAAAGTAAAAAATGACGGGTGTCAAAATGACAGATGTCAAAATGACAGATGTCATAATGACGGATGTCAAAATGACGGGTGTCAAAAATTACGGGTGTCAAAAATGACGGGTGTCAAAAATGACAGGTGTCAAAAATAACATGTGTCAAAAATGACAGGTGTCAAAAATGACGGGTGTCAAAAATTACAGGTGTCAAAAATGACGGATGTCAAAATGACAAGTGTCAAAAATGACAGGTGTCAAAAATTCCTTATCTTTGGGAGCGCACAAAATTAACCTAAAAATTGTAATTGCAATTATTATATTCACAGTGGTGAGATGTAATTGCGGGGTTCGGAAACGTTCGAAATTGATCAAAAATGACAGGTGTCCAAGACCTTGACGTGACCTTGGCATGACTTTGAAAATGACAGGTGCCAAAAAATGACGGGTGTCAAAAATGACAAGTGTCAAAAATGACAGGTGTCAAAAATGACGGGTGTTAAAAATGACATGTGTCAAAATTGACAGGTGTCAAAAATGACAGGTGTCAAAAATGACGGGTGTCAAAAATTACGGGTGTCAAAAATGACAGATGTCAAAATGACGGATGTCAAAATGACGGATGTCAAAATGACAGATGTCAAAATGACGGATGTCAAAATGAAAAATGTCAAAAATGACAAATGTCAAAAATGACAGATGTCAAAAATGACCCATGTCAAAAGTGACCCATGTCAAAAATGACATATCAAAAATGACCAATGTCAAAAATGACATGTCAAAAATGACCCATGTCAAAAATGACAGATGTCAAAATGACAGATGTCAAAATGACAGATGTCAAAATGCCAGTTGTCAAAATGACAGATGTCAAAATGACGGAAGTCAACATGACGGATGTCAAAATGACGGATGTCAAAATGACGGATGTCAAAATGACGGATGTCAAAATGACAGATGTCAAAATGATGAATGTCAAAATGACGGATGTCAAAATGAGAAATGTCAAAATGACAGATGTCAAAATGCCATTTGTCAAAATGACAGATGTCAAAATGACGGATGTCAACATGACGGATGTCAAAATGACGGATGTCAAAATGACGGATGTCAAAATGACGGATGTCAAAATAACGGATGTCAAAATGACAGATGTCAAAATGACGGATGTCAAAATGAAGGATGTCAAAATGACGGATGTTAAAATGACGGATGTAAAAAATGACGGATGTCAAAATGACGGATGTCAAAATGAAGGATGTCAAAATGAAGGATGTCAAAATGACGGATGTCAAAATGACGGATGTCAAAATGATGAATGTCAAAATGACGGATGTCAAAATGAGAAATGTCAAAATGACGGATGTCAAAATGACGGATGTCAAAATGACAAATGTCAAAAATGACAAATGTCAAAAATGACAGATGTCAAAAATGACCCATGTCAAAAGTGACCCATGTCAAAAATGACATATCAAAAATGACCAATGTCAAAAATGACATGTCAAAAATGACCCATGTCAAAAATGACGAATGTCAAAATGACGGATGTCAAAATGACGGATGTCAAAATGACAGATGTCAAAATGACGGATATCAAAATGACAGATGTCAAAATGACAAATGTCAAAATGACAAATGGCAAAATGACGGATGTCAACATGACGGATGTCAAAATGACCGATGTCAAAATGACGAATGTCAAAATGACAGATGTCAAAATGACGGATGTCAAAATGACGAATGTCAAAATGACAGATTCAAAATGACGGATGTCAAAATTACGGATGTCAAAATGACAGATGTCAAAATGAGAGATGTCAAAATGACAAATGTCAAAATGACGGATGTCAAAATGACGGATGTAAAAATGACGGATGTCAAAATGACGAATGTCAAAATGACGGATGTCAAAATGACGGATGTCAAAATGACAGATGTCAAAATGACGGATGTCAAAATGACGGATGTAAAAATGACGGATGTCAAAATGACAGATGTCAAAATGACGGATGTCAAAATGACAGATGTCAAAATGACAAATGGCAAAATGACAGATGTCAAAATGCCAGTTGTCAAAATGACAGATGTCAAAATGACGGGTGTCAAAAATTACGGGTGTCAAAAATGACGGGTGTCAAAAATGACAGGTGTCAAAAATAACATGTGTCAAAAATGACAGGTGTCAAAAATGACGGGTGTCAAAAATTACGGGTGTCAAAAATGACGGATGTCAAAATGACAAGTGTCAAAAATGACAGGTGTCAAAAATGACAGGTGTCAAAAATGACGGGTGTCAAAAATGACGGGTGTCAAAAATGACAGGTGTCAAAAATAACATGTGTCAAAAATGACAGGTGTCAAAAATGACGGGTGTCAAAAATTACGGATGTCAAAATGACGGATGTAAAAATGACGGATGTCAAAATGACAAATGTCAAAATGACGGATGTCAAAATGACGGATGTCAAAATGACAGATGTCAAAATGACGGATGTAAAAATGACGGATGTCAAAATGACGAATGTCAAAATGACGGATGTCAAAATGACGGATGTCAAAATGACAGATGTCAAAATGACGGATGTCAAAATGACAGATGTCAAAATGACAAATGTCAAAATGACAAATGGCAAAATGACGGATGTCAACATGACGGATGTCAAAATGACCGATGTCAAAATGACGAATGTTAAAATGACAGATGTCAAAATGACGGATGTAAAAATGACGAATGTCAAAATGACAGATTCAAAATGACGGATGTCAAAATTACGGATGTCAAAATGACAGATGTCAAAATGAGAGATGTCAAAATGACAAATGTCAAAATGACGGATGTCAAAATGACGGATGTAAAAATGACGGATGTCAAAATGACGAATGTCAAAATGACGGATGTAAAAATGACGGATGTCAAAATGACAGATGTCAAAATGACGGATGTCAAAATGACAGATGTCAAAATGACAGATGTCAAAATGACAAATGACAAAATGACAAATGGCAAAATGACGGATGTCAAAATGACGGATGTAAAAATGACGGATGTCAAAATGACGAATGTCAAAATGACGGATGTCAAAATGACGGATGTCAAAATGACAGATGTCAAAATGACGGATGTAAAAATGACGGATGTCAAAATGACGAATGTCAAAATGACGGATGTCAAAATGACGGATGTCAAAATGACAGATGTCAAAATGACGGATGTAAAAATGACTGATGTCAAAATGACGAATGTCAAAATGACGGATGTCAAAATGACGGATGTCAAAATGACAGATGTCAAAATGACGGATGTCAAAATGACAGATGTCAAAATGACAAATGTCAAAATGACAAATGGCAAAATGACGGATGTCAACATGACGGATGTCAAAATGACCGATGTCAAAATGACGAATGTCAAAATGACAGATGTCAAAATGACGGATGTCAAAATGACGAATGTCAAAATGACAGATTCAAAATGACGGATGTCAAAATTACGGATGTCAAAATGACAGATGTCAAAATGAGAGATGTCAAAATGACAAATGTCAAAATGACGGATGTCAAAATGACAGATGTCAAAATGACGGGTGTCAAAAATTACGGGTGTCAAAAATGACGGGTGTCAAAAATGACAGGTGTCAAAAATAACATGTGTCAAAAATGACAGGTGTCAAAAATGACGGGTGTCAAAAATTACGGGTGTCAAAAATGACGGATGTCAAAATGACAAGTGTCAAAAATGACAGGTGTCAAAAATTCCTTATCTTTGGGAGCGCACAAAATTAACCTAAAAATTGTAATTGCAATTATTATATTCACAGTGGTGAGATGTAATTGCGGGGTTCGGAAACGTTCGAAATTGATCAAAAATGACAGGTGTCCAAGACCTTGACGTGACCTTGGCATGACTTTGAAAATAACAGGTGCCAAAAATAACATGTGTCAAAAATGACAGGTGTCAAAAATGACGGGTGTCAAAAATGACGGGTGTCAAAAATGACAGGTGTCAAAAATAACATGTGTCAAAAATGACAGGTGTCAAAAATGACGGGTGTCAAAAATTACGGATGTCAAAATGACGGATGTAAAAATGACGGATGTCAAAATGACAGATGTCAAAATGACGGATGTAAAAATGACGGATGTCAAAATGACGAATGTCAAAATGACGGATGTCAAAATGACGGATGTCAAAATGACAGATGTCAAAATGACGGATGTAAAAATGACGGATGTCAAAATGACGAATGTCAAAATGACGGATGTCAAAATGACAGATGTCAAAAATGACGAATGTCAAAAATGACGGATGTCAAAATGACAGATGTCAAAAATGACAAATGTCAAAAATGACAGATGTCAAAAATGACCCATGTCAAAAGTGACCCATGTCAAAAATGACATATATCAAAAATGACCAATGTCAAAAATGACATGTCAAAAATGACCCATGTCAAAAATGACAGATGTCAAAATGACAGATGTCAAAATGACAGATGTCAAAATGCCAGTTGTCAAAATGACAGATGTCAAAATGACGGATGTCAACATGACGGATGTCAAAATGACGGATGTCAAAATGACAGATGTCAAAATGACGGATGTCAAAATGAAGGATGTCAAAATGACGGATGTCAAAATGACGGGTGTCAAAAATGACAGGTGTCAAAAATTACAGGTGTCAAAAATTCCTTATCTTTGGGGACGCACAAAATTAACCTAAAAATTGTAATTGCAATTAATATATTCACAGTGGTGAGATGTAATTGCGGGGTTCGGAAACGTTCGAAATTGATCAAAAATGACAGGTGTCCAAGACCTTGACGTGACCTTCACGTGACCTTGGCATGACTTTGAAAATGACAGGTGCCAAAAAATGACAGGTGTCAAAAATGACAAGTGTCAAAAATGACAGGTGTCAAAAATGACGGGTGTCAAAAATGACGGTTGTCAAAAATGACAGGTGTCAAAAATGACAGGTGTCAAAAATTCCTTATCTTTGGGGGCGCACAAAATTAACCTAAAAATTGTAATTGCAATTAATATATTCACAGTGGTAAGATGTAATTGCGGGGTTCGGAAACGTTAAAAATTGATCAAAAATGACAGGTGTCCAAGACCTTGACGTGACCTTCACGTGACCTTGGCATGACCTTAAAAATGACAGGTGCCAAAAAATGACAGGTGTCAAAAATGACAGCTGTCAAAAATGACAGGTGTCAAAAATGACGGGTGTCAAAAATGACGGGTGTCAAAAATGACGGGTGTCAAAAATGACGGGTGTCAAAAATGACGGGTGTCAAAAATGACGGGTGTCAAAAATGACAGGTGTCAAAAATAACATGTTTCAAAAATGACAGGTGTCAAAAATGACGGGTGTCAAAAATGACGGGTGTCAAAAATGACAGGTGTCAAAAATAACATGTGTCAAAAATGACAGGTGTCAAAAATGACGGGTGTCAAAAATTACGGGTGTCAAAAATGACATGTGTCAAAATTGACAGGTGTCAAAAATGACAGGTGTCAAAAATGACGGGTGTCAAAAATGACGGGTGTCAAAAATGACAGGTGTCAAAAATGACAGGTGTCAAAAATGACGGATGTCAAAATGACGGATGTCAAAATGACGGATGTCAAAATGACGAATGTCAAAATGACGGATGTCAAAATGACGGATGTCAAAATGGCGTATGTCAAAATGACGGATGTCAAAATGACGGATGTCAAAATGACGGATGTCAAAATGACGAATGTCAAAATGACGAATGTCAAAATGACGGAAGTAAAAAATGACGGGTGTCAAAATGACGAAAGTAAAAAATGACGGGTGTCAAAATGACAGATGTCAAAATGACAGATGTCATAATGACGGATGTCAAAATGACGGGTGTCAAAAATTACGGGTGTCAAAAATGACGGGTGTCAAAAATGACAGGTGTCAAAAATAACATGTGTCAAAAATGACAGGTGTCAAAAATGACGGGTGTCAAAAATTACAGGTGTCAAAAATGACGGATGTCAAAATGACAAGTGTCAAAAATGACAGGTGTCAAAAATTCCTTATCTTTGGGAGCGCACAAAATTAACCTAAAAATTGTAATTGCAATTATTATATTCACAGTGGTGAGATGTAATTGCGGGGTTCGGAAACGTTCGAAATTGATCAAAAATGACAGGTGTCCAAGACCTTGACGTGACCTTGGCATGACTTTGAAAATGACAGGTGCCAAAAAATGACGGGTGTCAAAAATGACAAGTGTCAAAAATGACAGGTGTCAAAAATGACGGGTGTTAAAAATGACATGTGTCAAAATTGACAGGTGTCAAAAATGACAGGTGTCAAAAATGACGGGTGTCAAAAATTACGGGTGTCAAAAATGACAGATGTCAAAATGACGGATGTCAAAATGACGGATGTCAAAATGACAGATGTCAAAATGACGGATGTCAAAATGAAAAATGTCAAAAATGACAAATGTCAAAAATGACAGATGTCAAAAATGACCCATGTCAAAAGTGACCCATGTCAAAAATGACATATCAAAAATGACCAATGTCAAAAATGACATGTCAAAAATGACCCATGTCAAAAATGACAGATGTCAAAATGACAGATGTCAAAATGACAGATGTCAAAATGCCAGTTGTCAAAATGACAGATGTCAAAATGACGGAAGTCAACATGACGGATGTCAAAATGACGGATGTCAAAATGACGGATGTCAAAATGACGGATGTCAAAATGACAGATGTCAAAATGATGAATGTCAAAATGACGGATGTCAAAATGAGAAATGTCAAAATGACAGATGTCAAAATGCCATTTGTCAAAATGACAGATGTCAAAATGACGGATGTCAACATGACGGATGTCAAAATGACGGATGTCAAAATGACGGATGTCAAAATGACGGATGTCAAAATAACGGATGTCAAAATGACAGATGTCAAAATGACGGATGTCAAAATGAAGGATGTCAAAATGACGGATGTTAAAATGACGGATGTAAAAAATGACGGATGTCAAAATGACGGATGTCAAAATGAAGGATGTCAAAATGAAGGATGTCAAAATGACGGATGTCAAAATGACGGATGTCAAAATGATGAATGTCAAAATGACGGATGTCAAAATGAGAAATGTCAAAATGACGGATGTCAAAATGACGGATGTCAAAATGACAAATGTCAAAAATGACAAATGTCAAAAATGACAGATGTCAAAAATGACCCATGTCAAAAGTGACCCATGTCAAAAATGACATATCAAAAATGACCAATGTCAAAAATGACATGTCAAAAATGACCCATGTCAAAAATGACGAATGTCAAAATGACGGATGTCAAAATGACGGATGTCAAAATGACAGATGTCAAAATGACGGATATCAAAATGACAGATGTCAAAATGACAAATGTCAAAATGACAAATGGCAAAATGACGGATGTCAACATGACGGATGTCAAAATGACCGATGTCAAAATGACGAATGTCAAAATGACAGATGTCAAAATGACGGATGTCAAAATGACGAATGTCAAAATGACAGATTCAAAATGACGGATGTCAAAATTACGGATGTCAAAATGACAGATGTCAAAATGAGAGATGTCAAAATGACAAATGTCAAAATGACGGATGTCAAAATGACGGATGTAAAAATGACGGATGTCAAAATGACGAATGTCAAAATGACGGATGTCAAAATGACGGATGTCAAAATGACAGATGTCAAAATGACGGATGTCAAAATGACGGATGTAAAAATGACGGATGTCAAAATGACAGATGTCAAAATGACGGATGTCAAAATGACAGATGTCAAAATGACAAATGGCAAAATGACAGATGTCAAAATGCCAGTTGTCAAAATGACAGATGTCAAAATGACGGGTGTCAAAAATTACGGGTGTCAAAAATGACGGGTGTCAAAAATGACAGGTGTCAAAAATAACATGTGTCAAAAATGACAGGTGTCAAAAATGACGGGTGTCAAAAATTACGGGTGTCAAAAATGACGGATGTCAAAATGACAAGTGTCAAAAATGACAGGTGTCAAAAATGACAGGTGTCAAAAATGACGGGTGTCAAAAATGACGGGTGTCAAAAATGACAGGTGTCAAAAATAACATGTGTCAAAAATGACAGGTGTCAAAAATGACGGGTGTCAAAAATTACGGATGTCAAAATGACGGATGTAAAAATGACGGATGTCAAAATGACAAATGTCAAAATGACGGATGTCAAAATGACGGATGTCAAAATGACAGATGTCAAAATGACGGATGTAAAAATGACGGATGTCAAAATGACGAATGTCAAAATGACGGATGTCAAAATGACGGATGTCAAAATGACAGATGTCAAAATGACGGATGTCAAAATGACAGATGTCAAAATGACAAATGTCAAAATGACAAATGGCAAAATGACGGATGTCAACATGACGGATGTCAAAATGACCGATGTCAAAATGACGAATGTTAAAATGACAGATGTCAAAATGACGGATGTAAAAATGACGAATGTCAAAATGACAGATTCAAAATGACGGATGTCAAAATTACGGATGTCAAAATGACAGATGTCAAAATGAGAGATGTCAAAATGACAAATGTCAAAATGACGGATGTCAAAATGACGGATGTAAAAATGACGGATGTCAAAATGACGAATGTCAAAATGACGGATGTAAAAATGACGGATGTCAAAATGACAGATGTCAAAATGACGGATGTCAAAATGACAGATGTCAAAATGACAGATGTCAAAATGACAAATGACAAAATGACAAATGGCAAAATGACGGATGTCAAAATGACGGATGTAAAAATGACGGATGTCAAAATGACGAATGTCAAAATGACGGATGTCAAAATGACGGATGTCAAAATGACAGATGTCAAAATGACGGATGTAAAAATGACGGATGTCAAAATGACGAATGTCAAAATGACGGATGTCAAAATGACGGATGTCAAAATGACAGATGTCAAAATGACGGATGTAAAAATGACTGATGTCAAAATGACGAATGTCAAAATGACGGATGTCAAAATGACGGATGTCAAAATGACAGATGTCAAAATGACGGATGTCAAAATGACAGATGTCAAAATGACAAATGTCAAAATGACAAATGGCAAAATGACGGATGTCAACATGACGGATGTCAAAATGACCGATGTCAAAATGACGAATGTCAAAATGACAGATGTCAAAATGACGGATGTCAAAATGACGAATGTCAAAATGACAGATTCAAAATGACGGATGTCAAAATTACGGATGTCAAAATGACAGATGTCAAAATGAGAGATGTCAAAATGACAAATGTCAAAATGACGGATGTCAAAATGACAGATGTCAAAATGACGGGTGTCAAAAATTACGGGTGTCAAAAATGACGGGTGTCAAAAATGACAGGTGTCAAAAATAACATGTGTCAAAAATGACAGGTGTCAAAAATGACGGGTGTCAAAAATTACGGGTGTCAAAAATGACGGATGTCAAAATGACAAGTGTCAAAAATGACAGGTGTCAAAAATTCCTTATCTTTGGGAGCGCACAAAATTAACCTAAAAATTGTAATTGCAATTATTATATTCACAGTGGTGAGATGTAATTGCGGGGTTCGGAAACGTTCGAAATTGATCAAAAATGACAGGTGTCCAAGACCTTGACGTGACCTTGGCATGACTTTGAAAATAACAGGTGCCAAAAATAACATGTGTCAAAAATGACAGGTGTCAAAAATGACGGGTGTCAAAAATGACGGGTGTCAAAAATGACAGGTGTCAAAAATAACATGTGTCAAAAATGACAGGTGTCAAAAATGACGGGTGTCAAAAATTACGGATGTCAAAATGACGGATGTAAAAATGACGGATGTCAAAATGACAGATGTCAAAATGACGGATGTAAAAATGACGGATGTCAAAATGACGAATGTCAAAATGACGGATGTCAAAATGACGGATGTCAAAATGACAGATGTCAAAATGACGGATGTAAAAATGACGGATGTCAAAATGACGAATGTCAAAATGACGGATGTCAAAATGACAGATGTCAAAAATGACGAATGTCAAAAATGACGGATGTCAAAATGACAGATGTCAAAAATGACAAATGTCAAAAATGACAGATGTCAAAAATGACCCATGTCAAAAGTGACCCATGTCAAAAATGACATATATCAAAAATGACCAATGTCAAAAATGACATGTCAAAAATGACCCATGTCAAAAATGACAGATGTCAAAATGACAGATGTCAAAATGACAGATGTCAAAATGCCAGTTGTCAAAATGACAGATGTCAAAATGACGGATGTCAACATGACGGATGTCAAAATGACGGATGTCAAAATGACAGATGTCAAAATGACGGATGTCAAAATGAAGGATGTCAAAATGACGGATGTCAAAATGACGGGTGTCAAAAATGACAGGTGTCAAAAATTACAGGTGTCAAAAATTCCTTATCTTTGGGGACGCACAAAATTAACCTAAAAATTGTAATTGCAATTAATATATTCACAGTGGTGAGATGTAATTGCGGGGTTCGGAAACGTTCGAAATTGATCAAAAATGACAGGTGTCCAAGACCTTGACGTGACCTTCACGTGACCTTGGCATGACTTTGAAAATGACAGGTGCCAAAAAATGACAGGTGTCAAAAATGACAAGTGTCAAAAATGACAGGTGTCAAAAATGACGGGTGTCAAAAATGACGGTTGTCAAAAATGACAGGTGTCAAAAATGACAGGTGTCAAAAATTCCTTATCTTTGGGGGCGCACAAAATTAACCTAAAAATTGTAATTGCAATTAATATATTCACAGTGGTGAGATGTAATTGCGGGGTTCGGAAACGTTAAAAATTGATCAAAAATGACAGGTGTCCAAGACCTTGACGTGACCTTCACGTGACCTTGGCATGACCTTAAAAATGACAGGTGCCAAAAAATGACAGGTGTCAAAAATGACAGCTGTCAAAAATGACAGGTGTCAAAAATGACGGGTGTCAAAAATGACGGGTGTCAAAAATGACGGGTGTCAAAAATGACGGGTGTCAAAAATGACGGGTGTCAAAAATGACGGGTGTCAAAAATGACAGGTGTCAAAAATAACATGTTTCAAAAATGACAGGTGTCAAAAATGACGGGTGTCAAAAATGACGGGTGTCAAAAATGACAGGTGTCAAAAATAACATGTGTCAAAAATGACAGGTGTCAAAAATGACGGGTGTCAAAAATTACGGGTGTCAAAAATGACATGTGTCAAAATTGACAGGTGTCAAAAATGACAGGTGTCAAAAATGACGGGTGTCAAAAATGACGGGTGTCAAAAATGACAGGTGTCAAAAATGACAGGTGTCAAAAATGACGGATGTCAAAATGACGGATGTCAAAATGACGGATGTCAAAATGACGAATGTCAAAATGACGGATGTCAAAATGACGGATGTCAAAATGGCGTATGTCAAAATGACGGATGTCAAAATGACGGATGTCAAAATGACGGATGTCAAAATGACGAATGTCAAAATGACGAATGTCAAAATGACGGAAGTAAAAAATGACGGGTGTCAAAATGACGAAAGTAAAAAATGACGGGTGTCAAAATGACAGATGTCAAAATGACAGATGTCATAATGACGGATGTCAAAATGACGGGTGTCAAAAATTACGGGTGTCAAAAATGACGGGTGTCAAAAATGACAGGTGTCAAAAATAACATGTGTCAAAAATGACAGGTGTCAAAAATGACGGGTGTCAAAAATTACAGGTGTCAAAAATGACGGATGTCAAAATGACAAGTGTCAAAAATGACAGGTGTCAAAAATTCCTTATCTTTGGGAGCGCACAAAATTAACCTAAAAATTGTAATTGCAATTATTATATTCACAGTGGTGAGATGTAATTGCGGGGTTCGGAAACGTTCGAAATTGATCAAAAATGACAGGTGTCCAAGACCTTGACGTGACCTTGGCATGACTTTGAAAATGACAGGTGCCAAAAAATGACGGGTGTCAAAAATGACAAGTGTCAAAAATGACAGGTGTCAAAAATGACGGGTGTTAAAAATGACATGTGTCAAAATTGACAGGTGTCAAAAATGACAGGTGTCAAAAATGACGGGTGTCAAAAATTACGGGTGTCAAAAATGACAGATGTCAAAATGACGGATGTCAAAATGACGGATGTCAAAATGACAGATGTCAAAATGACGGATGTCAAAATGACGGATGTCAAAATGAAAAATGTCAAAAATGACAAATGTCAAAAATGACAGATGTCAAAAATGACCCATGTCAAAAGTGACCCATGTCAAAAATGACATATCAAAAATGACCAATGTCAAAAATGACATGTCAAAAATGACCCATGTCAAAAATGACAGATGTCAAAATGACAGATGTCAAAATGACAGATGTCAAAATGCCAGTTGTCAAAATGACAGATGTCAAAATGACGGAAGTCAACATGACGGATGTCAAAATGACGGATGTCAAAATGACGGATGTCAAAATGACGGATGTCAAAATGACAGATGTCAAAATGATGAATGTCAAAATGACGGATGTCAAAATGAGAAATGTCAAAATGACAGATGTCAAAATGCCATTTGTCAAAATGACAGATGTCAAAATGACGGATGTCAACATGACGGATGTCAAAATGACGGATGTCAAAATGACGGATGTCAAAATGACGGATGTCAAAATAACGGATGTCAAAATGACAGATGTCAAAATGACGGATGTCAAAATGAAGGATGTCAAAATGACGGATGTTAAAATGACGGATGTAAAAAATGACGGATGTCAAAATGACGGATGTCAAAATGAAGGATGTCAAAATGAAGGATGTCAAAATGACGGATGTTAAAATGACGGATGTAAAAAATGACGGATGTAAAAATGACGGATGTCAAAATGATGAATGTCAAAATGACGGATGTCAAAATGAGAAATGTCAAAATGACGGATGTCAAAATGACGGATGTCAAAATGACAAATGTCAAAAATGACAAATGTCAAAAATGACAGATGTCAAAAATGACCCATGTCAAAAGTGACCCATGTCAAAAATGACATATCAAAAATGACCAATGTCAAAAATGACATGTCAAAAATGACCCATGTCAAAAATGACAGATGTCAAAATGACAGATGTCAAAATGACAGATGTCAAAATGCCAGTTGTCAAAATGACAGATGTCAAAATGACGGATGTCAAAAATTACGGGTGTCAAAAATGACGGGTGTCAAAAATGACAGGTGTCAAAAATAACATGTGTCAAAAATGACAGGTGTCAAAAATGACGGGTGTCAAAAATTACAGGTGTCAAAAATGACGGATGTCAAAATGACAAGTGTCAAAAATGACAGGTGTCAAAAATTCCTTATCTTTGGGAGCGCACAAAATTAACCTAAAAATTGTAATTGCAATTATTATATTCACAGTGGTGAGATGTAATTGCGGGGTTCGGAAACATTCGAAATTGATCAAAAATGACAGGTGTCCAAGACCTTGACGTGACCTTGGCATGGCTTTGAAAATGACAGGTGCCAAAAATAACATGTGTCAAAAATGACAGGTGTCAAAAATGACGGGTGTCAAAAATGACGGGTGTCAAAAATGACAGGTGTCAAAAATAACATGTGTCAAAAATGACAGGTGTCAAAAATGACGGGTGTCAAAAATTACGGATGTCAAAATGACGGATGTAAAAATGACGGATGTCAAAATGACGAATGTCAAAATGACGGATGTCAAAATGACGGATGTCAAAATGACAGATGTCAAAATGACGGATGTAAAAATGACGGATGTCAAAATGACGAATGTCAAAATGACGGTTGTCAAAAATGACGGGTGTCAAAAATGACAGGTGTCAAAAATTCCTTATCTTTGGGGGCGCACAAAATTAACCTAAAAATTGTAATTGCAATTAATATATTCACAGTGGTGAGATGTAATTGCGGGGTTCGGAAACGTTCGAAATTGATCAAAAATGACAGGTGTCCAAGACCTTGACGTGACCTTGGCATGACTTTAAAAATGACAGGTGCCAAAAATAACATGTGTCAAAAATAACAGGTGTCAAAAATGACGGGTGTCAAAAATGACGGGTGTCAAAAATGACAGGTGTCAAAAATAACATGTGTCAAAAATGACAGGTGTCAAAAATGACGGGTGTCAAAAATTACGGATGTCAAAATGACGGATGTAAAAATGACGGATGTCAAAATGACGAATGTCAAAATGACGGATGTCAAAATGACGGATGTCAAAATGACAGATGTCAAAATGACGGATGTAAAAATGACGGATGTCAAAATGACGAATGTCAAAATGACGGATGTCAAAATGACGGATGTCAAAATGACAGATGTCAAAATGACGGATGTAAAAATGACGGATGTCAAAATGACGAATGTCAAAATGACGGATGTCAAAATGACGGATGTCAAAATGACAGATGTCAAAATGACGGATGTCAAAATGACAGATGTCAAAATGACAAATGTCAAAATGACAAATGGCAAAATGACGGATGTCAACATGACGGATGTCAAAATGACCGATGTCAAAATGACGAATGTCAAAATGACAGATGTCAAAATGACGGATGTCAAAATGACGAATGTCAAAATGACAGATTCAAAATGACGGATGTCAAAATTACGGATGTCAAAATGACAGATGTCAAAATGAGAGATGTCAAAATGACAAATGTCAAAATGACGGATGTCAAAATGACGGATGTAAAAATGACGGATGTCAAAATGACGAATGTCAAAATGACGGATGTCAAAATGACGGATGTCAAAATGACAGATGTCAAAATGACGGATGTCAAAATGACAGATGTCAAAATGAAAGATGTCAAAATGACAAATGTCAAAATGACAAATGGCAAAATGACGGATGTCAAAATGACAGATGTAAAAATGACGGATGTCAAAATGACGAATGTCAAAATGACGGATGTCAAAATGACGGATGTCAAAATGACAGATGTCAAAATGACGGATGTAAAAATGACGGATGTCAAAATGACGAATGTCAAAATGACGGATGTCAAAATGACGGATGTCAAAATGACAGATGTCAAAATGACGGATGTAAAAATGACGGATGTCAAAATGACGAATGTCAAAATGACGGATGTCAAAATGACGGATGTCAAAATGACAGATGTCAAAATGACGGATGTCAAAATGACAGATGTCAAAATGACAAATGTCAAAATGACAAATGGCAAAATGACGGATGTCAACATGACGGATGTCAAAATGACCGATGTGTCAAAATGACAGATGTCAAAATGACGGATGTCAAAATGACGAATGTCAAAATGACAGATTCAAAATGACGGATGTCAAAATTACGGATGTCAAAATGACAGATGTCAAAATGAGAGATGTCAAAATGACGGATGTCAAAATGACAGATGTCAAAATGACAAATGGCAAAATGACAGATGTCAAAATGACGGATGTCAAAATGACGGATGTAAAAATGACGGATGTCAAAATGACGAATGTCAAAATGACGGATGTCAAAATGACAGATGTCAAAATGACGGATGTCAAAATGACAGATGTCAAAATGACAGATGTCAAAATGACAAATGTCAAAATGACAAATGGCAAAATGACGGATGTCAAAATGACGGATGTAAAAATGACGGATGTCAAAATGACAGATGTCAAAATGACGGATGTCAAAATGACAGATGTCAAAATGACAAATGGCAAAATGACAGATGTCAAAATGCCAGTTGTCAAAATGACAGATGTCAAAATGACGGGTGTCAAAAATTACGGGTGTCAAAAATGACGGGTGTCAAAAATGACAGGTGTCAAAAATAACATGTGTCAAAAATGACAGGTGTCAAAAATGACGGGTGTCAAAAATGACGGATGTCAAAATGACAAGTGTCAAAAATGACAGGTGTCAAAAATGACAGGTGTCAAAAATGACGGGTGTCAAAAATGACGGGTGTCAAAAATGACAGGTGTCAAAAATAACATGTGTCAAAAATGACAGGTGTCAAAAATGACGGGTGTCAAAAATTACGGATGTCAAAATGACGGATGTAAAAATGACGGATGTCAAAATGACGAATGTCAAAATGACGGATGTCAAAATGACGGATGTCAAAATGACAGATGTCAAAATGACGGATGTAAAAATGACGGATGTCAAAATGACGAATGTCAAAATGACGGATGTCAAAATGACGGATGTCAAAATGACAGATGTCAAAATGACAAGTGTCAAAAATGACAGGTGTCAAAAATTCCTTATCTTTGGGAGCGCACAAAATTAACCTAAAAATTGTAATTGCAATTATTATATTCACAGTGGTGAGATGTAATTGCGGGGTTCGGAAACGTTCGAAATTGATCAAAAATGACAGGTGTCCAAGACCTTGACGTGACCTTGGCATGACTTTGAAAATAACAGGTGCCAAAAATAACATGTGTCAAAAATGACAGGTGTCAAAAATGACGGGTGTCAAAAATGACGGGTGTCAAAAATGACAGGTGTCAAAAATGACAGGTGTCAAAAATGACGGATGTCAAAATGACGGATGTCAAAATGACGGATGTCAAAATGACGAATGTCAAAATGACGGATGTCAAAATGACGGATGTCAAAATGACGGATGTCAAAATGACGAATGTCAAAATGACGAATGTCAAAATGACGGAAGTAAAAAATGACGGGTGTCAAAATGACGAAAGTAAAAAATGACGGGTGTCAAAATGACAGATGTCAAAATGACAGATGTCATAATGACGGATGTCAAAATGACGGGTGTCAAAAATTACGGGTATCAAAAATGACGGGTGTCAAAAATGACAGGTGTCAAAAATAACATGTGTCAAAAATGACAGGTGTCAAAAATGACGGGTGTCAAAAATTACAGGTGTCAAAAATGACGGATGTCAAAATGACAAGTGTCAAAAATGACAGGTGTCAAAAATTCCTTATCTTTGGGAGCGCACAAAATTAACCTAAAAATTGTAATTGCAATTATTATATTCACAGTGGTGAGATGTAATTGCGGGGTTCGGAAACGTTCGAAATTGATCAAAAATGACAGGTGTCCAAGACCTTGACGTGACCTTGGCATGACTTTGAAAATGACAGGTGCCAAAAAATGACGGGTGTCAAAAATGACAAGTGTCAAAAATGACAGGTGTCAAAAATGACGGGTGTTAAAAATGACATGTGTCAAAATTGACAGGTGTCAAAAATGACAGGTGTCAAAAATGACGGGTGTCAAAAATTACGGGTGTCAAAAATGACAGATGTCAAAATGACGGATGTCAAAATGACGGATGTCAAAATGACAGATGTCAAAATGACGGATGTCAAAATGACGGATGTCAAAATGAAAAATGTCAAAAATGACAAATGTCAAAAATGACAGATGTCAAAAATGACCCATGTCAAAAGTGACCCATGTCAAAAATGACATATCAAAAATGACCAATGTCAAAAATGACATGTCAAAAATGACCCATGTCAAAAATGACAGATGTCAAAATGACAGATGTCAAAATGA
The DNA here is from genome assembly GCA_921294245.1 of Brassicogethes aeneus. NCBI lineage: Eukaryota > Metazoa > Arthropoda > Insecta > Coleoptera > Nitidulidae > Brassicogethes > Brassicogethes aeneus. The sequence continues at coordinate 60,410,775 of OV121132.1, forward strand.
CAGATGTCAAAATGCCAGTTGTCAAAATGACAGATGTCAAAATGACGGAAGTCAACATGACGGATGTCAAAATGACGGATGTCAAAATGACGGATGTCAAAATGACGGATGTCAAAATGACAGATGTCAAAATGATGAATGTCAAAATGACGGATGTCAAAATGAGAAATGTCAAAATGACAGATGTCAAAATGCCATTTGTCAAAATGCCATTTGTCAAAATGACGGATGTCAACATGACGGATGTCAAAATGACGGATGTCAAAATGACAGATGTCAAAATGACGGATGTCAAAATAACGGATGTCAAAATGACAGATGTCAAAATGACGGATGTCAAAATGAAGGATGTCAAAATGACGGATGTTAAAATGACGGATGTAAAAAATGACGGATGTCAAAATGACGGATGTCAAAATGAAGGATGTCAAAATGAAGGATGTCAAAATGACGGATGTAAAAAATGACGGATGTAAAAATGACGGATGTCAAAATGATGAATGTCAAAATGACGGATGTCAAAATGAGAAATGTCAAAATGACGGATGTCAAAATGACGGATGTCAAAATGACAAATGTCAAAAATGACAAATGTCAAAAATGACAGATGTCAAAAATGACCCATGTCAAAAGTGACCCATGTCAAAAATGACATATCAAAAATGACCAATGTCAAAAATGACATGTCAAAAATGACCCATGTCAAAAATGACAGATGTCAAAATGACAGATGTCAAAATGACAGATGTCAAAATGCCAGTTGTCAAAATGACAGATGTCAAAATGACGGATGTCAAAAATTACGGGTGTCAAAAATGACGGGTGTCAAAAATGACAGGTGTCAAAAATAACATGTGTCAAAAATGACAGGTGTCAAAAATGACGGGTGTCAAAAATTACGGGTGTCAAAAATGACGGATGTCAAAATGACAAGTGTCAAAAATGACAGGTGTCAAAAATTCCTTATCTTTGGGAGCGCACAAAATTAACCTAAAAATTGTAATTGCAATTATTATATTCACAGTGGTGAGATGTAATTGCGGGGTTCGGAAACATTCGAAATTGATCAAAAATGACAGGTGTCCAAGACCTTGACGTGACCTTGGCATGGCTTTGAAAATGACAGGTGCCAAAAATAACATGTGTCAAAAATGACAGGTGTCAAAAATGACGGGTGTCAAAAATGACGGGTGTCAAAAATGACAGGTGTCAAAAATAACATGTGTCAAAAATGACAGGTGTCAAAAATGACGGGTGTCAAAAATTACGGATGTCAAAATGACGGATGTAAAAATGACGGATGTCAAAATGACGAATGTCAAAATGACGGATGTCAAAATGACGGATGTCAAAATGACAGATGTCAAAATGACGGATGTAAAAATGACGGATGTCAAAATGACGAATGTCAAAATGACGGTTGTCAAAAATGACAGGTGTCAAAAATGACAGGTGTCAAAAATTCCTTATCTTTGGGGGCGCACAAAATTAACCTAAAAATTGTAATTGCAATTAATATATTCACAGTGGTGAGATGTAATTGCGGGGTTCGGAAACGTTCGAAATTGATCAAAAATGACAGGTGTCCAAGACCTTGACGTGACCTTGGCATGACTTTGAAAATGACAGGTGCCAAAAATAACATGTGTCAAAAATAACAGGTGTCAAAAATGACGGGTGTCAAAAATGACGGGTGTCAAAAATGACAGGTGTCAAAAATAACATGTGTCAAAAATGACAGGTGTCAAAAATGACGGGTGTCAAAAATTACGGATGTCAAAATGACGGATGTAAAAATGACGGATGTCAAAATGACGAATGTCAAAATGACGGATGTCAAAATGACGGATGTCAAAATGACAGATGTCAAAATGACGGATGTAAAAATGACGGATGTCAAAATGACGAATGTCAAAATGACGGATGTAAAAATGACGGATGTCAAAATGACAGATGTCAAAATGACAGATGTCAAAATGACAGATGTCAAAATGACAGATGTCAAAATGACAAATGTCAAAATGACAGATGTCAAAATGAGAGATGTCAAAATGACAAATGTCAAAATGACGGATGTCAAAATGACGGATGTAAAAATGACGGATGTCAAAATGACGAATGTCAAAATGACGGATGTCAAAATGACGGATGTCAAAATGACAGATGTCAAAATGACGGATGTCAAAATGACGGATGTAAAAATGACGGATGTCAAAATGACAGATGTCAAAATGACGGATGTCAAAATGACAGATGTCAAAATGACAAATGGCAAAATGACAGATGTCAAAATGCCAGTTGTCAAAATGACAGATGTCAAAATGACGGGTGTCAAAAATTACGGGTGTCAAAAATGACGGGTGTCAAAAATGACAGGTGTCAAAAATAACATGTGTCAAAAATGACAGGTGTCAAAAATGACGGGTGTCAAAAATTACGGGTGTCAAAAATGACGGATGTCAAAATGACAAGTGTCAAAATGACAAGTGTCAAAAATGACAGGTGTCAAAAATGACAGGTGTCAAAAATGACGGGTGTCAAAAATGACGGGTGTCAAAAATGACAGGTGTCAAAAATAACATGTGTCAAAAATGACAGGTGTCAAAAATGACGGGTGTCAAAAATTACGGATGTCAAAATGACGGATGTAAAAATGACGGATGTCAAAATGACAAATGTCAAAATGACGGATGTCAAAATGACGGATGTCAAAATGACAGATGTCAAAATGACGGATGTAAAAATGACGGATGTCAAAATGACGAATGTCAAAATGACGGATGTCAAAATGACGGATGTCAAAATGACAGATGTCAAAATGACGGATGTCAAAATGACAGATGTCAAAATGACAAATGTCAAAATGACAAATGGCAAAATGACGGATGTCAACATGACGGATGTCAAAATGACCGATGTCAAAATGACGAATGTTAAAATGACAGATGTCAAAATGACGGATGTAAAAATGACGAATGTCAAAATGACAGATTCAAAATGACGGATGTCAAAATTACGGATGTCAAAATGACAGATGTCAAAATGAGAGATGTCAAAATGACAAATGTCAAAATGACGGATGTCAAAATGACGGATGTAAAAATGACGGATGTCAAAATGACGAATGTCAAAATGACGGATGTAAAAATGACGGATGTCAAAATGACAGATGTCAAAATGACAGATGTCAAAATGACAGATGTCAAAATGACAGATGTCAAAATGACAAATGACAAAATGACAAATGGCAAAATGACGGATGTCAAAATGACGGATGTAAAAATGACGGATGTCAAAATGACGAATGTCAAAATGACGGATGTCAAAATGACGGATGTCAAAATGACAGATGTCAAAATGACGGATGTAAAAATGACGGATGTCAAAATGACGAATGTCAAAATGACGGATGTCAAAATGACGGATGTCAAAATGACAGATGTCAAAATGACGGATGTAAAAATGACTGATGTCAAAATGACGAATGTCAAAATGACGGATGTCAAAATGACGGATGTCAAAATGACAGATGTCAAAATGACGGATGTCAAAATGACAGATGTCAAAATGACAAATGTCAAAATGACAAATGGCAAAATGACGGATGTCAACATGACGGATGTCAAAATGACCGATGTCAAAATGACGAATGTCAAAATGACAGATGTCAAAATGACGGATGTCAAAATGACGAATGTCAAAATGACAGATTCAAAATGACGGATGTCAAAATTACGGATGTCAAAATGACAGATGTCAAAATGAGAGATGTCAAAATGACAAATGTCAAAATGACGGATGTCAAAATGACAGATGTCAAAATGACGGGTGTCAAAAATTACGGGTGTCAAAAATGACGGGTGTCAAAAATGACAGGTGTCAAAAATAACATGTGTCAAAAATGACAGGTGTCAAAAATGACGGGTGTCAAAAATTACGGGTGTCAAAAATGACGGATGTCAAAATGACAAGTGTCAAAAATGACAGGTGTCAAAAATTCCTTATCTTTGGGAGCGCACAAAATTAACCTAAAAATTGTAATTGCAATTATTATATTCACAGTGGTGAGATGTAATTGCGGGGTTCGGAAACGTTCGAAATTGATCAAAAATGACAGGTGTCAAAGACCTTGACCTGACCTTGGCATGACTTTGAAAATGACAGGTGCCAAAAAATGACGAATGTCAAAATGACGGATGTCAAAATGACGGATGTCAAAATGACAGATGTCAAAATGACGGATGTCAAAATGACAGATGTCAAAATGACAAATGTCAAAATGACAAATGGCAAAATGACGGATGTCAACATGACGGATGTCAAAATGACCGATGTGTCAAAATGACAGATGTCAAAATGACGGATGTCAAAATGACGAATGTCAAAATGACAGATTCAAAATGACGGATGTCAAAATTACGGATGTCAAAATGACAGATGTCAAAATGAGAGATGTCAAAATGACGGATGTCAAAATGACAGATGTCAAAATGACAAATGGCAAAATGACAGATGTCAAAATGACGGATGTCAAAATGACGGATGTAAAAATGACGGATGTCAAAATGACGAATGTCAAAATGACGGATGTCAAAATGACAGATGTCAAAATGACGGATGTCAAAATGACAGATGTCAAAATGACAGATGTCAAAATGACAAATGTCAAAATGACAAATGGCAAAATGACGGATGTCAAAATGACGGATGTAAAAATGACGGATGTCAAAATGACAGATGTCAAAATGACGGATGTCAAAATGACAGATGTCAAAATGACAAATGGCAAAATGACAGATGTCAAAATGCCAGTTGTCAAAATGACAGATGTCAAAATGACGGGTGTCAAAAATTACGGGTGTCAAAAATGACGGGTGTCAAAAATGACAGGTGTCAAAAATAACATGTGTCAAAAATGACAGGTGTCAAAAATGACGGGTGTCAAAAATGACGGATGTCAAAATGACAAGTGTCAAAAATGACAGGTGTCAAAAATGACAGGTGTCAAAAATGACGGGTGTCAAAAATGACGGGTGTCAAAAATGACAGGTGTCAAAAATAACATGTGTCAAAAATGACAGGTGTCAAAAATGACGGGTGTCAAAAATTACGGATGTCAAAATGACGGATGTAAAAATGACGGATGTCAAAATGACGAATGTCAAAATGACGGATGTCAAAATGACGGATGTCAAAATGACAGATGTCAAAATGACGGATGTAAAAATGACGGATGTCAAAATGACGAATGTCAAAATGACGGATGTCAAAATGACGGATGTCAAAATGACGAATGTCAAAATGACGGATGTCAAAATGACGGATGTCAAAATGACAGATGTCAAAATGACGGATGTCAAAATGACAGATGTCAAAATGCCAGTTGTCAAAATGACAGATGTCAAAATGACGGAAGTCAACATGACGGATGTCAAAATGACGGATGTCAAAATGACGGATGTCAAAATGACGGATGTCAAAATGACAGATGTCAAAATGATGAATGTCAAAATGACGGATGTCAAAATGAGAAATGTCAAAATGACAGATGTCAAAATGCCATTTGTCAAAATGACAGATGTCAAAATGACGGATGTCAACATGACGGATGTCAAAATGACGGATGTCAAAATGACGGATGTCAAAATGACGGATGTCAAAATAACGGATGTCAAAATGACAGATGTCAAAATGACGGATGTCAAAATGAAGGATGTCAAAATGACGGATGTTAAAATGACGGATGTAAAAAATGACGGATGTCAAAATGACGGATGTCAAAATGAAGGATGTCAAAATGAAGGATGTCAAAATGACGGATGTCAAAATGACGGATGTCAAAATGATGAATGTCAAAATGACGGATGTCAAAATGAGAAATGTCAAAATGACGGATGTCAAAATGACGGATGTCAAAATGACGGATGTCAAAATGACAAATGTCAAAAATGACAAATGTCAAAAATGACAGCTGTCAAAAATGACAGGTGTCAAAAATGACGGGTGTCAAAAATGACGGGTGTCAAAAATGACGGGTGTCAAAAATGACGGGTGTCAAAAATGACGGGTGTCAAAAATGACGGGTGTCAAAAATGACAGGTGTCAAAAATAACATGTTTCAAAAATGACAGGTGTCAAAAATGACGGGTGTCAAAAATGACGGGTGTCAAAAATGACAGGTGTCAAAAATAACATGTGTCAAAAATGACAGGTGTCAAAAATGACGGGTGTCAAAAATTACGGGTGTCAAAAATGACATGTGTCAAAATTGACAGGTGTCAAAAATGACAGGTGTCAAAAATGACGGGTGTCAAAAATGACGGGTGTCAAAAATGACGGGTGTCAAAAATGACAGGTGTCAAAAATGACGGATGTCAAAATGACGGATGTCAAAATGACGGATGTCAAAATGACGAATGTCAAAATGACGGATGTCAAAATGACGGATGTCAAAATGGCGTATGTCAAAATGACGGATGTCAAAATGACGGATGTCAAAATGACGGATGTCAAAATGACGAATGTCAAAATGACGAATGTCAAAATGACGGAAGTAAAAAATGACGGGTGTCAAAATGACGAAAGTAAAAAATGACGGGTGTCAAAATGACAGATGTCAAAATGACAGATGTCATAATGACGGATGTCAAAATGACGGGTGTCAAAAATTACGGGTGTCAAAAATGACGGGTGTCAAAAATGACAGGTGTCAAAAATAACATGTGTCAAAAATGACAGGTGTCAAAAATGACGGGTGTCAAAAATTACAGGTGTCAAAAATGACGGATGTCAAAATGACAAGTGTCAAAAATGACAGGTGTCAAAAATTCCTTATCTTTGGGAGCGCACAAAATTAACCTAAAAATTGTAATTGCAATTATTATATTCACAGTGGTGAGATGTAATTGCGGGGTTCGGAAACGTTCGAAATTGATCAAAAATGACAGGTGTCCAAGACCTTGACGTGACCTTGGCATGACTTTGAAAATGACAGGTGCCAAAAAATGACGGGTGTCAAAAATGACAAGTGTCAAAAATGACAGGTGTCAAAAATGACGGGTGTTAAAAATGACATGTGTCAAAATTGACAGGTGTCAAAAATGACAGGTGTCAAAAATGACGGGTGTCAAAAATTACGGGTGTCAAAAATGACAGATGTCAAAATGACGGATGTCAAAATGACGGATGTCAAAATGACAGATGTCAAAATGACGGATGTCAAAATGAAAAATGTCAAAAATGACAAATGTCAAAAATGACAGATGTCAAAAATGACCCATGTCAAAAGTGACCCATGTCAAAAATGACATATCAAAAATGACCAATGTCAAAAATGACATGTCAAAAATGACCCATGTCAAAAATGACAGATGTCAAAATGACAGATGTCAAAATGACAGATGTCAAAATGCCAGTTGTCAAAATGACAGATGTCAAAATGACGGAAGTCAACATGACGGATGTCAAAATGACGGATGTCAAAATGACGGATGTCAAAATGACGGATGTCAAAATGACAGATGTCAAAATGATGAATGTCAAAATGACGGATGTCAAAATAAGAAATGTCAAAATGACAGATGTCAAAATGCCATTTGTCAAAATGACAGATGTCAAAATGACGGATGTCAACATGACGGATGTCAAAATGACGGATGTCAAAATGACGGATGTCAAAATGACGGATGTCAAAATAACGGATGTCAAAATGACAGATGTCAAAATGACGGATGTCAAAATGAAGGATGTCAAAATGACGGATGTTAAAATGACGGATGTAAAAAATGACGGATGTCAAAATGACGGATGTCAAAATGAAGGATGTCAAAATGAAGGATGTCAAAATGACGGATGTCAAAATGACGGATGTCAAAATGATGAATGTCAAAATGACGGATGTCAAAATGAGAAATGTCAAAATGACGGATGTCAAAATGACGGATGTCAAAATGACAAATGTCAAAAATGACAAATGTCAAAAATGACAGATGTCAAAAATGACCCATGTCAAAAGTGACCCATGTCAAAAATGACATATCAAAAATGACCAATGTCAAAAATGACATGTCAAAAATGACCCATGTCAAAAATGACGAATGTCAAAATGACGGATGTCAAAATGACGGATGTCAAAATGACAGATGTCAAAATGACGGATATCAAAATGACAGATGTCAAAATGACAAATGTCAAAATGACAAATGGCAAAATGACGGATGTCAACATGACGGATGTCAAAATGACCGATGTCAAAATGACGAATGTCAAAATGACAGATGTCAAAATGACGGATGTCAAAATGACGAATGTCAAAATGACAGATTCAAAATGACGGATGTCAAAATTACGGATGTCAAAATGACAGATGTCAAAATGAGAGATGTCAAAATGACAAATGTCAAAATGACGGATGTCAAAATGACGGATGTAAAAATGACGGATGTCAAAATGACGAATGTCAAAATGACGGATGTCAAAATGACGGATGTCAAAATGACAGATGTCAAAATGACGGATGTCAAAATGACGGATGTAAAAATGACGGATGTCAAAATGACAGATGTCAAAATGACGGATGTCAAAATGACAGATGTCAAAATGACAAATGGCAAAATGACAGATGTCAAAATGCCAGTTGTCAAAATGACAGATGTCAAAATGACGGGTGTCAAAAATTACGGGTGTCAAAAATGACGGGTGTCAAAAATGACAGGTGTCAAAAATAACATGTGTCAAAAATGACAGGTGTCAAAAATGACGGGTGTCAAAAATTACGGGTGTCAAAAATGACGGATGTCAAAATGACAAGTGTCAAAATGACAAGTGTCAAAAATGACAGGTGTCAAAAATGACAGGTGTCAAAAATGACGGGTGTCAAAAATGACGGGTGTCAAAAATGACAGGTGTCAAAAATAACATGTGTCAAAAATGACAGGTGTCAAAAATGACGGGTGTCAAAAATTACGGATGTCAAAATGACGGATGTAAAAATGACGGATGTCAAAATGACAAATGTCAAAATGACGGATGTCAAAATGACGGATGTCAAAATGACAGATGTCAAAATGACGGATGTAAAAATGACGGATGTCAAAATGACGAATGTCAAAATGACGGATGTCAAAATGACGGATGTCAAAATGACAGATGTCAAAATGACGGATGTCAAAATGACAGATGTCAAAATGACAAATGTCAAAATGACAAATGGCAAAATGACGGATGTCAACATGACGGATGTCAAAATGACCGATGTCAAAATGACGAATGTTAAAATGACAGATGTCAAAATGACGGATGTAAAAATGACGAATGTCAAAATGACAGATTCAAAATGACGGATGTCAAAATTACGGATGTCAAAATGACAGATGTCAAAATGAGAGATGTCAAAATGACAAATGTCAAAATGACGGATGTCAAAATGACGGATGTAAAAATGACGGATGTCAAAATGACGAATGTCAAAATGACGGATGTAAAAATGACGGATGTCAAAATGACAGATGTCAAAATGACGGATGTCAAAATGACAGATGTCAAAATGACAGATGTCAAAATGACAAATGACAAAATGACAAATGGCAAAATGACGGATGTCAAAATGACGGATGTAAAAATGACGGATGTCAAAATGACGAATGTCAAAATGACGGATGTCAAAATGACGGATGTCAAAATGACAGATGTCAAAATGACGGATGTAAAAATGACGGATGTCAAAATGACGAATGTCAAAATGACGGATGTCAAAATGACGGATGTCAAAATGACAGATGTCAAAATGACGGATGTAAAAATGACTGATGTCAAAATGACGAATGTCAAAATGACGGATGTCAAAATGACGGATGTCAAAATGACAGATGTCAAAATGACGGATGTCAAAATGACAGATGTCAAAATGACAAATGTCAAAATGACAAATGGCAAAATGACGGATGTCAACATGACGGATGTCAAAATGACCGATGTCAAAATGACGAATGTCAAAATGACAGATGTCAAAATGACGGATGTCAAAATGACGAATGTCAAAATGACAGATTCAAAATGACGGATGTCAAAATTACGGATGTCAAAATGACAGATGTCAAAATGAGAGATGTCAAAATGACAAATGTCAAAATGACGGATGTCAAAATGACAGATGTCAAAATGACGGGTGTCAAAAATTACGGGTGTCAAAAATGACGGGTGTCAAAAATGACAGGTGTCAAAAATAACATGTGTCAAAAATGACAGGTGTCAAAAATGACGGGTGTCAAAAATTACGGGTGTCAAAAATGACGGATGTCAAAATGACAAGTGTCAAAAATGACAGGTGTCAAAAATTCCTTATCTTTGGGAGCGCACAAAATTAACCTAAAAATTGTAATTGCAATTATTATATTCACAGTGGTGAGATGTAATTGCGGGGTTCGGAAACGTTCGAAATTGATCAAAAATGACAGGTGTCCAAGACCTTGACGTGACCTTGGCATGACTTTGAAAATAACAGGTGCCAAAAATAACATGTGTCAAAAATGACAGGTGTCAAAAATGACGGGTGTCAAAAATGACGGGTGTCAAAAATGACAGGTGTCAAAAATAACATGTGTCAAAAATGACAGGTGTCAAAAATGACGGGTGTCAAAAATTACGGATGTCAAAATGACGGATGTAAAAATGACGGATGTCAAAATGACAGATGTCAAAATGACGGATGTAAAAATGACGGATGTCAAAATGACGAATGTCAAAATGACGGATGTCAAAATGACGGATGTCAAAATGACAGATGTCAAAATGACGGATGTAAAAATGACGGATGTCAAAATGACGAATGTCAAAATGACGGATGTCAAAATGACAGATGTCAAAAATGACGAATGTCAAAAATGACGGATGTCAAAATGACAGATGTCAAAAATGACAAATGTCAAAAATGACAGATGTCAAAAATGACCCATGTCAAAAGTGACCCATGTCAAAAATGACATATATCAAAAATGACCAATGTCAAAAATGACATGTCAAAAATGACCCATGTCAAAAATGACAGATGTCAAAATGACAGATGTCAAAATGACAGATGTCAAAATGCCAGTTGTCAAAATGACAGATGTCAAAATGACGGATGTCAACATGACGGATGTCAAAATGACGGATGTCAAAATGACAGATGTCAAAATGACGGATGTCAAAATGAAGGATGTCAAAATGACGGATGTCAAAATGACGGGTGTCAAAAATGACAGGTGTCAAAAATTACAGGTGTCAAAAATTCCTTATCTTTGGGGACGCACAAAATTAACCTAAAAATTGTAATTGCAATTAATATATTCACAGTGGTGAGATGTAATTGCGGGGTTCGGAAACGTTCGAAATTGATCAAAAATGACAGGTGTCCAAGACCTTGACGTGACCTTCACGTGACCTTGGCATGACTTTGAAAATGACAGGTGCCAAAAAATGACAGGTGTCAAAAATGACAAGTGTCAAAAATGACAGGTGTCAAAAATGACGGGTGTCAAAAATGACGGTTGTCAAAAATGACAGGTGTCAAAAATGACAGGTGTCAAAAATTCCTTATCTTTGGGGGCGCACAAAATTAACCTAAAAATTGTAATTGCAATTAATATATTCACAGTGGTGAGATGTAATTGCGGGGTTCGGAAACGTTTAAAATTGATCAAAAATGACAGGTGTCCAAGACCTTGACGTGACCTTCACGTGACCTTGGCATGACCTTAAAAATGACAGGTGCCAAAAAATGACAGGTGTCAAAAATGACAGCTGTCAAAAATGACAGGTGTCAAAAATGACGGGTGTCAAAAATGACGGGTGTCAAAAATGACGGGTGTCAAAAATGACGGGTGTCAAAAATGACGGGTGTCAAAAATGACGGGTGTCAAAAATGACAGGTGTCAAAAATAACATGTTTCAAAAATGACAGGTGTCAAAAATGACGGGTGTCAAAAATGACGGGTGTCAAAAATGACAGGTGTCAAAAATAACATGTGTCAAAAATGACAGGTGTCAAAAATGACGGGTGTCAAAAATTACGGGTGTCAAAAATGACATGTGTCAAAATTGACAGGTGTCAAAAATGACAGGTGTCAAAAATGACGGGTGTCAAAAATGACGGGTGTCAAAAATGACAGGTGTCAAAAATGACAGGTGTCAAAAATGACGGATGTCAAAATGACGGATGTCAAAATGACGGATGTCAAAATGACGAATGTCAAAATGACGGATGTCAAAATGACGGATGTCAAAATGGCGTATGTCAAAATGACGGATGTCAAAATGACGGATGTCAAAATGACGGATGTCAAAATGACGAATGTCAAAATGACGAATGTCAAAATGACGGAAGTAAAAAATGACGGGTGTCAAAATGACGAAAGTAAAAAATGACGGGTGTCAAAATGACAGATGTCAAAATGACAGATGTCATAATGACGGATGTCAAAATGACGGGTGTCAAAAATTACGGGTGTCAAAAATGACGGGTGTCAAAAATGACAGGTGTCAAAAATAACATGTGTCAAAAATGACAGGTGTCAAAAATGACGGGTGTCAAAAATTACAGGTGTCAAAAATGACGGATGTCAAAATGACAAGTGTCAAAAATGACAGGTGTCAAAAATTCCTTATCTTTGGGAGCGCACAAAATTAACCTAAAAATTGTAATTGCAATTATTATATTCACAGTGGTGAGATGTAATTGCGGGGTTCGGAAACGTTCGAAATTGATCAAAAATGACAGGTGTCCAAGACCTTGACGTGACCTTGGCATGACTTTGAAAATGACAGGTGCCAAAAAATGACGGGTGTCAAAAATGACAAGTGTCAAAAATGACAGGTGTCAAAAATGACGGGTGTTAAAAATGACATGTGTCAAAATTGACAGGTGTCAAAAATGACAGGTGTCAAAAATGACGGGTGTCAAAAATTACGGGTGTCAAAAATGACAGATGTCAAAATGACGGATGTCAAAATGACGGATGTCAAAATGACAGATGTCAAAATGACGGATGTCAAAATGACGGATGTCAAAATGAAAAATGTCAAAAATGACAAATGTCAAAAATGACAGATGTCAAAAATGACCCATGTCAAAAGTGACCCATGTCAAAAATGACATATCAAAAATGACCAATGTCAAAAATGACATGTCAAAAATGACCCATGTCAAAAATGACAGATGTCAAAATGACAGATGTCAAAATGACAGATGTCAAAATGCCAGTTGTCAAAATGACAGATGTCAAAATGACGGAAGTCAACATGACGGATGTCAAAATGACGGATGTCAAAATGACGGATGTCAAAATGACGGATGTCAAAATGACAGATGTCAAAATGATGAATGTCAAAATGACGGATGTCAAAATGAGAAATGTCAAAATGACAGATGTCAAAATGCCATTTGTCAAAATGACAGATGTCAAAATGACGGATGTCAACATGACGGATGTCAAAATGACGGATGTCAAAATGACGGATGTCAAAATGACGGATGTCAAAATAACGGATGTCAAAATGACAGATGTCAAAATGACGGATGTCAAAATGAAGGATGTCAAAATGACGGATGTTAAAATGACGGATGTAAAAAATGACGGATGTCAAAATGACGGATGTCAAAATGAAGGATGTCAAAATGAAGGATGTCAAAATGACGGATGTTAAAATGACGGATGTAAAAAATGACGGATGTAAAAATGACGGATGTCAAAATGATGAATGTCAAAATGACGGATGTCAAAATGAGAAATGTCAAAATGACGGATGTCAAAATGACGGATGTCAAAATGACAAATGTCAAAAATGACAAATGTCAAAAATGACAGATGTCAAAAATGACCCATGTCAAAAGTGACCCATGTCAAAAATGACATATCAAAAATGACCAATGTCAAAAATGACATGTCAAAAATGACCCATGTCAAAAATGACAAATGTCAAAATGACAGATGTCAAAATGACAGATGTCAAAATGCCAGTTGTCAAAATGACAGATGTCAAAAGGACGGATGTCAAAAATTACGGGTGTCAAAAATGACGGGTGTCAAAAATGACAGGTGTCAAAAATAACATGTGTCAAAAATGACAGGTGTCAAAAATGACGGGTGTCAAAAATTACAGGTGTCAAAAATGACGGATGTCAAAATGACAAGTGTCAAAAATGACAGGTGTCAAAAATTCCTTATCTTTGGGAGCGCACAAAATTAACCTAAAAATTGTAATTGCAATTATTATATTCACAGTGGTGAGATGTAATTGCGGGGTTCGGAAACATTCGAAATTGATCAAAAATGACAGGTGTCCAAGACCTTGACGTGACCTTGGCATGGCTTTGAAAATGACAGGTGCCAAAAATAACATGTGTCAAAAATGACAGGTGTCAAAAATGACGGGTGTCAAAAATGACAGGTGTCAAAAATAACATGTGTCAAAAATGACAGGTGTCAAAAATGACGGGTGTCAAAAATTACGGATGTCAAAATGACGGATGTAAAAATGACGGATGTCAAAATGACGAATGTCAAAATGACGGATGTCAAAATGACGGATGTCAAAATGACAGATGTCAAAATGACGGATGTAAAAATGACGGATGTCAAAATGACGAATGTCAAAATGACGGTTGTCAAAAATGACGGGTGTCAAAAATGACAGGTGTCAAAAATTCCTTATCTTTGGGGGCGCACAAAATTAACCTAAAAATTGTAATTGCAATTAATATATTCACAGTGGTGAGATGTAATTGCGGGGTTCGGAAACGTTCGAAATTGATCAAAAATGACAGGTGTCCAAGACCTTGACGTGACCTTGGCATGACTTTGAAAATGACAGGTGCCAAAAATAACATGTGTCAAAAATAACAGGTGTCAAAAATGACGGGTGTCAAAAATGACGGGTGTCAAAAATGACAGGTGTCAAAAATAACATGTGTCAAAAATGACAGGTGTCAAAAATGACGGGTGTCAAAAATTACGGATGTCAAAATGACGGATGTAAAAATGACGGATGTCAAAATGACGAATGTCAAAATGACGGATGTCAAAATGACGGATGTCAAAATGACAGATGTCAAAATGACGGATGTAAAAATGACGGATGTCAAAATGACGAATGTCAAAATGACGGATGTCAAAATGACGGATGTCAAAATGACAGATGTCAAAATGACGGATGTAAAAATGACGGATGTCAAAATGACGAATGTCAAAATGACGGATGTCAAAATGACGGATGTCAAAATGACAGATGTCAAAATGACGGATGTCAAAATGACAGATGTCAAAATGACAAATGTCAAAATGACAAATGGCAAAATGACGGATGTCAACATGACGGATGTCAAAATGACCGATGTCAAAATGACGAATGTCAAAATGACAGATGTCAAAATGACGGATGTCAAAATGACGAATGTCAAAATGACAGATTCAAAATGACGGATGTCAAAATTACGGATGTCAAAATGACAGATGTCAAAATGAGAGATGTCAAAATGACAAATGTCAAAATGACGGATGTCAAAATGACGGATGTAAAAATGACGGATGTCAAAATGACGAATGTCAAAATGACGGATGTCAAAATGACGGATGTCAAAATGACAGATGTCAAAATGACGGATGTCAAAATGACAGATGTCAAAATGAAAGATGTCAAAATGACAAATGTCAAAATGACAAATGGCAAAATGACGGATGTCAAAATGACAGATGTAAAAATGACGGATGTCAAAATGACGAATGTCAAAATGACGGATGTCAAAATGACGGATGTCAAAATGACAGATGTCAAAATGACGGATGTAAAAATGACGGATGTCAAAATGACGAATGTCAAAATGACGGATGTCAAAATGACGGATGTCAAAATGACAGATGTCAAAATGACGGATGTAAAAATGACGGATGTCAAAATGACGAATGTCAAAATGACGGATGTCAAAATGACGGATGTCAAAATGACAGATGTCAAAATGACGGATGTCAAAATGACAGATGTCAAAATGACAAATGTCAAAATGACAAATGGCAAAATGACGGATGTCAACATGACGGATGTCAAAATGACCGATGTGTCAAAATGACAGATGTCAAAATGACGGATGTCAAAATGACGAATGTCAAAATGACAGATTCAAAATGACGGATGTCAAAATTACGGATGTCAAAATGACAGATGTCAAAATGAGAGATGTCAAAATGACGGATGTCAAAATGACAGATGTCAAAATGACAAATGGCAAAATGACAGATGTCAAAATGACGGATGTCAAAATGACGGATGTAAAAATGACGGATGTCAAAATGACGAATGTCAAAATGACGGATGTCAAAATGACAGATGTCAAAATGACGGATGTCAAAATGACAGATGTCAAAATGACAGATGTCAAAATGACAAATGTCAAAATGACAAATGGCAAAATGACGGATGTCAAAATGACGGATGTAAAAATGACGGATGTCAAAATGACAGATGTCAAAATGACGGATGTCAAAATGACAGATGTCAAAATGACAAATGGCAAAATGACAGATGTCAAAATGCCAGTTGTCAAAATGACAGATGTCAAAATGACGGGTGTCAAAAATTACGGGTGTCAAAAATGACGGGTGTCAAAAATGACAGGTGTCAAAAATAACATGTGTCAAAAATGACAGGTGTCAAAAATGACGGGTGTCAAAAATGACGGATGTCAAAATGACAAGTGTCAAAAATGACAGGTGTCAAAAATGACAGGTGTCAAAAATGACGGGTGTCAAAAATGACGGGTGTCAAAAATGACAGGTGTCAAAAATAACATGTGTCAAAAATGACAGGTGTCAAAAATGACGGGTGTCAAAAATTACGGATGTCAAAATGACGGATGTAAAAATGACGGATGTCAAAATGACGAATGTCAAAATGACGGATGTCAAAATGACGGATGTCAAAATGACAGATGTCAAAATGACGGATGTAAAAATGACGGATGTCAAAATGACGAATGTCAAAATGACGGATGTCAAAATGACGGATGTCAAAATGACAGATGTCAAAATGACAAGTGTCAAAAATGACAGGTGTCAAAAATTCCTTATCTTTGGAAGCGCACAAAATTAACCTAAAAATTGTAATTGCAATTATTATATTCACAGTGGTGAGATGTAATTGCGGGGTTCGGAAACGTTCGAAATTGATCAAAAATGACAGGTGTCCAAGACCTTGACGTGACCTTGGCATGACTTTGAAAATAACAGGTGCCAAAAATAACATGTGTCAAAAATGACAGGTGTCAAAAATGACGGGTGTCAAAAATGACGGGTGTCAAAAATGACAGGTGTCAAAAATAACATGTGTCAAAAATGACAGGTGTCAAAAATGACGGGTGTCAAAAATTACGGATGTCAAAATGACGGATGTAAAAATGACGGATGTCAAAATGACAGATGTCAAAATGACGGATGTAAAAATGACGGATGTCAAAATGACGAATGTCAAAATGACGGATGTCAAAATGACGGATGTCAAAATGACAGATGTCAAAATGACGGATGTAAAAATGACGGATGTCAAAATGACGAATGTCAAAATGACGGATGTCAAAATGACAGATGTCAAAAATGACGAATGTCAAAAATGACGGATGTCAAAATGACAGATGTCAAAAATGACAAATGTCAAAAATGACAGATGTCAAAAATGACCCATGTCAAAAGTGACCCATGTCAAAAATGACATATATCAAAAATGACCAATGTCAAAAATGACATGTCAAAAATGACCCATGTCAAAAATGACAGATGTCAAAATGACAGATGTCAAAATGACAGATGTCAAAATGCCAGTTGTCAAAATGACAGATGTCAAAATGACGGATGTCAACATGACGGATGTCAAAATGACGGATGTCAAAATGACAGATGTCAAAATGACGGATGTCAAAATGAAGGATGTCAAAATGACGGATGTCAAAATGACGGGTGTCAAAAATGACAGGTGTCAAAAATTACAGGTGTCAAAAATTCCTTATCTTTGGGGACGCACAAAATTAACCTAAAAATTGTAATTGCAATTAATATATTCACAGTGGTGAGATGTAATTGCGGGGTTCGGAAACGTTCGAAATTGATCAAAAATGACAGGTGTCCAAGACCTTGACGTGACCTTCACGTGACCTTGGCATGACTTTGAAAATGACAGGTGCCAAAAAATGACAGGTGTCAAAAATGACAAGTGTCAAAAATGACAGGTGTCAAAAATGACGGGTGTCAAAAATGACGGTTGTCAAAAATGACAGGTGTCAAAAATGACAGGTGTCAAAAATTCCTTATCTTTGGGGGCGCACAAAATTAACCTAAAAATTGTAATTGCAATTAATATATTCACAGTGGTGAGATGTAATTGCGGGGTTCGGAAACGTTAAAAATTGATCAAAAATGACAGGTGTCCAAGACCTTGACGTGACCTTCACGTGACCTTGGCATGACCTTAAAAATGACAGGTGCCAAAAAATGACAGGTGTCAAAAATGACAGCTGTCAAAAATGACAGGTGTCAAAAATGACGGGTGTCAAAAATGACGGGTGTCAAAAATGACGGGTGTCAAAAATGACGGGTGTCAAAAATGACGGGTGTCAAAAATGACGGGTGTCAAAAATGACAGGTGTCAAAAATAACATGTTTCAAAAATGACAGGTGTCAAAAATGACGGGTGTCAAAAATGACGGGTGTCAAAAATGACAGGTGTCAAAAATAACATGTGTCAAAAATGACAGGTGTCAAAAATGACGGGTGTCAAAAATTACGGGTGTCAAAAATGACATGTGTCAAAATTGACAGGTGTCAAAAATGACAGGTGTCAAAAATGACGGGTGTCAAAAATGACGGGTGTCAAAAATGACGGGTGTCAAAAATGACAGGTGTCAAAAATGACGGGTGTCAAAAATTACGGATGTCAAAATGACGGATGTAAAAATGACAGATGTCAAAATGACAGATGTCAAAATGACGGATGTAAAAATGACGGATGTCAAAATGACGAATGTCAAAATGACGGATGTCAAAATGACGGATGTCAAAATGACAGATGTCAAAATGACGGATGTCAAAATGACAGATGTCAAAATGACAAATGTCAAAATGACAAATGGCAAAATGACGGATGTCAACATGACGGATGTCAAAATGACCGATGTGTCAAAATGACAGATGTCAAAATGACGGATGTCAAAATGACGAATGTCAAAATGACAGATTCAAAATGACGGATGTCAAAATTACGGATGTCAAAATGACAGATGTCAAAATGAGAGATGTCAAAATGACGGATGTCAAAATGACAGATGTCAAAATGACAAATGGCAAAATGACAGATGTCAAAATGACGGATGTCAAAATGACGGATGTAAAAATGACGGATGTCAAAATGACGAATGTCAAAATGACGGATGTCAAAATGACAGATGTCAAAATGACGGATGTCAAAATGACAGATGTCAAAATGACAGATGTCAAAATGACAAATGTCAAAATGACAAATGGCAAAATGACGGATGTCAAAATGACGGATGTAAAAATGACGGATGTCAAAATGACAGATGTCAAAATGACGGATGTCAAAATGACAGATGTCAAAATGACAAATGGCAAAATGACAGATGTCAAAATGCCAGTTGTCAAAATGACAGATGTCAAAATGACGGGTGTCAAAAATTACGGGTGTCAAAAATGACGGGTGTCAAAAATGACAGGTGTCAAAAATAACATGTGTCAAAAATGACAGGTGTCAAAAATGACGGGTGTCAAAAATGACGGATGTCAAAATGACAAGTGTCAAAAATGACAGGTGTCAAAAATGACAGGTGTCAAAAATGACGGGTGTCAAAAATGACGGGTGTCAAAAATGACAGGTGTCAAAAATAACATGTGTCAAAAATGACAGGTGTCAAAAATGACGGGTGTCAAAAATTACGGATGTCAAAATGACGGATGTAAAAATGACGGATGTCAAAATGACGAATGTCAAAATGACGGATGTCAAAATGACGGATGTCAAAATGACAGATGTCAAAATGACGGATGTAAAAATGACGGATGTCAAAATGACGAATGTCAAAATGACGGATGTCAAAATGACGGATGTCAAAATGACAGATGTCAAAATGACAAGTGTCAAAAATGACAGGTGTCAAAAATTCCTTATCTTTGGGAGCGCACAAAATTAACCTAAAAATTGTAATTGCAATTATTATATTCACAGTGGTGAGATGTAATTGCGGGGTTCGGAAACGTTCGAAATTGATCAAAAATGACAGGTGTCCAAGACCTTGACGTGACCTTGGCATGACTTTGAAAATAACAGGTGCCAAAAATAACATGTGTCAAAAATGACAGGTGTCAAAAATGACGGGTGTCAAAAATGACGGGTGTCAAAAATGACAGGTGTCAAAAATAACATGTGTCAAAAATGACAGGTGTCAAAAATGACGGGTGTCAAAAATTACGGATGTCAAAATGACGGATGTAAAAATGACGGATGTCAAAATGACAGATGTCAAAATGACGGATGTAAAAATGACGGATGTCAAAATGACGAATGTCAAAATGACGGATGTCAAAATGACGGATGTCAAAATGACAGATGTCAAAATGACGGATGTAAAAATGACGGATGTCAAAATGACGAATGTCAAAATGACGGATGTCAAAATGACAGATGTCAAAAATGACGAATGTCAAAAATGACGGATGTCAAAATGACAGATGTCAAAAATGACAAATGTCAAAAATGACAGATGTCAAAAATGACCCATGTCAAAAGTGACCCATGTCAAAAATGACATATATCAAAAATGACCAATGTCAAAAATGACATGTCAAAAATGACCCATGTCAAAAATGACAGATGTCAAAATGACAGATGTCAAAATGACAGATGTCAAAATGCCAGTTGTCAAAATGACAGATGTCAAAATGACGGATGTCAACATGACGGATGTCAAAATGACGGATGTCAAAATGACAGATGTCAAAATGACGGATGTCAAAATGAAGGATGTCAAAATGACGGATGTCAAAATGACGGGTGTCAAAAATGACAGGTGTCAAAAATTACAGGTGTCAAAAATTCCTTATCTTTGGGGACGCACAAAATTAACCTAAAAATTGTAATTGCAATTAATATATTCACAGTGGTGAGATGTAATTGCGGGGTTCGGAAACGTTCGAAATTGATCAAAAATGACAGGTGTCCAAGACCTTGACGTGACCTTCACGTGACCTTGGCATGACTTTGAAAATGACAGGTGCCAAAAAATGACAGGTGTCAAAAATGACAAGTGTCAAAAATGACAGGTGTCAAAAATGACGGGTGTCAAAAATGACGGTTGTCAAAAATGACAGGTGTCAAAAATGACAGGTGTCAAAAATTCCTTATCTTTGGGGGCGCACAAAATTAACCTAAAAATTGTAATTGCAATTAATATATTCACAGTGGTGAGATGTAATTGCGGGGTTCGGAAACGTTAAAAATTGATCAAAAATGACAGGTGTCCAAGACCTTGACGTGACCTTCACGTGACCTTGGCATGACCTTAAAAATGACAGGTGCCAAAAAATGACAGGTGTCAAAAATGACAGCTGTCAAAAATGACAGGTGTCAAAAATGACGGGTGTCAAAAATGACGGGTGTCAAAAATGACGGGTGTCAAAAATGACGGGTGTCAAAAATGACGGGTGTCAAAAATGACGGGTGTCAAAAATGACAGGTGTCAAAAATAACATGTTTCAAAAATGACAGGTGTCAAAAATGACGGGTGTCAAAAATGACGGGTGTCAAAAATGACAGGTGTCAAAAATAACATGTGTCAAAAATGACAGGTGTCAAAAATGACGGGTGTCAAAAATTACGGGTGTCAAAAATGACATGTGTCAAAATTGACAGGTGTCAAAAATGACAGGTGTCAAAAATGACGGGTGTCAAAAATGACGGGTGTCAAAAATGACGGGTGTCAAAAATGACAGGTGTCAAAAATGACGGATGTCAAAATGACGGATGTCAAAATGACGGATGTCAAAATGACGAATGTCAAAATGACGGATGTCAAAATGACGGATGTCAAAATGGCGTATGTCAAAATGACGGATGTCAAAATGACGGATGTCAAAATGACGGATGTCAAAATGACGAATGTCAAAATGACGAATGTCAAAATGACGGAAGTAAAAAATGACGGGTGTCAAAATGACGAAAGTAAAAAATGACGGGTGTCAAAATGACAGATGTCAAAATGACAGATGTCATAATGACGGATGTCAAAATGACGGGTGTCAAAAATTACGGGTGTCAAAAATGACGGGTGTCAAAAATGACAGGTGTCAAAAATAACATGTGTCAAAAATGACAGGTGTCAAAAATGACGGGTGTCAAAAATTACAGGTGTCAAAAATGACGGATGTCAAAATGACAAGTGTCAAAAATGACAGGTGTCAAAAATTCCTTATCTTTGGGAGCGCACAAAATTAACCTAAAAATTGTAATTGCAATTATTATATTCACAGTGGTGAGATGTAATTGCGGGGTTCGGAAACGTTCGAAATTGATCAAAAATGACAGGTGTCCAAGACCTTGACGTGACCTTGGCATGACTTTGAAAATGACAGGTGCCAAAAAATGACGGGTGTCAAAAATGACAAGTGTCAAAAATGACAGGTGTCAAAAATGACGGGTGTTAAAAATGACATGTGTCAAAATTGACAGGTGTCAAAAATGACAGGTGTCAAAAATGACGGGTGTCAAAAATTACGGGTGTCAAAAATGACAGATGTCAAAATGACGGATGTCAAAATGACGGATGTCAAAATGACAGATGTCAAAATGACGGATGTCAAAATGACGGATGTCAAAATGAAAAATGTCAAAAATGACAAATGTCAAAAATGACAGATGTCAAAAATGACCCATGTCAAAAGTGACCCATGTCAAAAATGACATATCAAAAATGACCAATGTCAAAAATGACATGTCAAAAATGACCCATGTCAAAAATGACAGATGTCAAAATGACAGATGTCAAAATGACAGATGTCAAAATGCCAGTTGTCAAAATGACAGATGTCAAAATGACGGAAGTCAACATGACGGATGTCAAAATGACGGATGTCAAAATGACGGATGTCAAAATGACAGATGTCAAAATGATGAATGTCAAAATGACGGATGTCAAAATGAGAAATGTCAAAATGACAGATGTCAAAATGCCATTTGTCAAAATGACAGATGTCAAAATGACGGATGTCAACATGACGGATGTCAAAATGACGGATGTCAAAATGACAGATGTCAAAATGACGGATGTCAAAATAACGGATGTCAAAATGACAGATGTCAAAATGACGGATGTCAAAATGAAGGATGTCAAAATGACGGATGTTAAAATGACGGATGTAAAAAATGACGGATGTCAAAATGACGGATGTCAAAATGAAGGATGTCAAAATGAAGGATGTCAAAATGACGGATGTTAAAATGACGGATGTAAAAAATGACGGATGTAAAAATGACGGATGTCAAAATGATGAATGTCAAAATGACGGATGTCAAAATGAGAAATGTCAAAATGACGGATGTCAAAATGACGGATGTCAAAATGACAAATGTCAAAAATGACAAATGTCAAAAATGACAGATGTCAAAAATGACCCATGTCAAAAGTGACCCATGTCAAAAATGACATATCAAAAATGACCAATGTCAAAAATGACATGTCAAAAATGACCCATGTCAAAAATGACAGATGTCAAAATGACAGATGTCAAAATGACAGATGTCAAAATGCCAGTTGTCAAAATGACAGATGTCAAAATGACGGATGTCAAAAATTACGGGTGTCAAAAATGACGGGTGTCAAAAATGACAGGTGTCAAAAATAACATGTGTCAAAAATGACAGGTGTCAAAAATGACGGGTGTCAAAAATTACGGGTGGCAAAAATGACGGATGTCAAAATGACAAGTGTCAAAAATGACAGGTGTCAAAAATTCCTTATCTTTGGGAGCGCACAAAATTAACCTAAAAATTGTAATTGCAATTATTATATTCACAGTGGTGAGATGTAATTGCGGGGTTCGGAAACATTCGAAATTGATCAAAAATGACAGGTGTCCAAGACCTTGACGTGACCTTGGCATGGCTTTGAAAATGACAGGTGCCAAAAATAACATGTGTCAAAAATGACAGGTGTCAAAAATGACGGGTGTCAAAAATGACGGGTGTCAAAAATGACAGGTGTCAAAAATAACATGTGTCAAAAATGACAGGTGTCAAAAATGACTAGTGTCAAAAATTACGGATGTCAAAATGACGGATGTAAAAATGACGGATGTCAAAATGACGAATGTCAAAATGACGGATGTCAAAATGACGGATGTCAAAATGACAGATGTCAAAATGACGGATGTAAAAATGACGGATGTCAAAATGACGAATGTCAAAATGACGGTTGTCAAAAATGACAGGTGTCAAAAATGACAGGTGTCAAAAATTCCTTATCTTTGGGGGCGCACAAAATTAACCTAAAAATTGTAATTGCAATTAATATATTCACAGTGGTGAGATGTAATTGCGGGGTTCGGAAACGTTCGAAATTGATCAAAAATGACAGGTGTCCAAGACCTTGACGTGACCTTGGCATGACTTTGAAAATGACAGGTGCCAAAAATAACATGTGTCAAAAATAACAGGTGTCAAAAATGACGGGTGTCAAAAATGACGGGTGTCAAAAATGACAGGTGTCAAAAATAACATGTGTCAAAAATGACAGGTGTCAAAAATGACGGGTGTCAAAAATTACGGATGTCAAAATGACGGATGTAAAAATGACGGATGTCAAAATGACGAATGTCAAAATGACGGATGTCAAAATGACGGATGTCAAAATGACGGATGTCAAAATGACAGATGTCAAAATGACGGATGTAAAAATGACGGATGTCAAAATGACGAATGTCAAAATGACGGATGTCAAAATGACGGATGTCAAAATGACAGATGTCAAAATGACGGATGTAAAAATGACGGATGTCAAAATGACGAATGTCAAAATGACGGATGTCAAAATGACGGATGTCAAAATGACAGATGTCAAAATGACGGATGTCAAAATGACAGATGTCAAAATGACAAATGTCAAAATGACAAATGGCAAAATGACGGATGTCAACATGACGGATGTCAAAATGACCGATGTCAAAATGACGAATGTCAAAATGACAGATGTCAAAATGACGGATGTCAAAATGACGAATGTCAAAATGACAGATTCAAAATGACGGATGTCAAAATTACGGATGTCAAAATGACAGATGTCAAAATGAGAGATGTCAAAATGACAAATGTCAAAATGACGGATGTCAAAATGACGGATGTAAAAATGACGGATGTCAAAATGACGAATGTCAAAATGACGGATGTCAAAATGACGGATGTCAAAATGACAGATGTCAAAATGACGGATGTCAAAATGACAGATGTCAAAATGAAAGATGTCAAAATGACAAATGTCAAAATGACAAATGGCAAAATGACGGATGTCAAAATGACAGATGTAAAAATGACGGATGTCAAAATGACGAATGTCAAAATGACGGATGTCAAAATGACGGATGTCAAAATGACAGATGTCAAAATGACGGATGTAAAAATGACGGATGTCAAAATGACGAATGTCAAAATGACGGATGTCAAAATGACGGATGTCAAAATGACAGATGTCAAAATGACGGATGTAAAAATGACGGATGTCAAAATGACGAATGTCAAAATGACGGATGTCAAAATGACGGATGTCAAAATGACAGATGTCAAAATGACGGATGTCAAAATGACAGATGTCAAAATGACAAATGTCAAAATGACAAATGGCAAAATGACGGATGTCAACATGACGGATGTCAAAATGACCGATGTGTCAAAATGACGGATGTCAAAATGACGAATGTCAAAATGACAGATTCAAAATGACGGATGTCAAAATTACGGATGTCAAAATGACAGATGTCAAAATGAGAGATGTCAAAATGACGGATGTCAAAATGACAGATGTCAAAATGACAAATGGCAAAATGACAGATGTCAAAATGACGGATGTCAAAATGACGGATGTAAAAATGACGGATGTCAAAATGACGAATGTCAAAATGACGGATGTCAAAATGACAGATGTCAAAATGACGGATGTCAAAATGACAGATGTCAAAATGACAGATGTCAAAATGACAAATGTCAAAATGACAAATGGCAAAATGACGGATGTCAAAATGACGGATGTAAAAATGACGGATGTCAAAATGACAGATGTCAAAATGACGGATGTCAAAATGACAGATGTCAAAATGACAAATGGCAAAATGACAGATGTCAAAATGCCAGTTGTCAAAATGACAGATGTCAAAATGACGGGTGTCAAAAATTACGGGTGTCAAAAATGACGGGTGTCAAAAATGACAGGTGTCAAAAATAACATGTGTCAAAAATGACAGGTGTCAAAAATGACGGGTGTCAAAAATGACGGATGTCAAAATGACAAGTGTCAAAAATGACAGGTGTCAAAAATGACAGGTGTCAAAAATGACGGGTGTCAAAAATGACGGGTGTCAAAAATGACAGGTGTCAAAAATAACATGTGTCAAAAATGACAGGTGTCAAAAATGACGGGTGTCAAAAATTACGGATGTCAAAATGACGGATGTAAAAATGACGGATGTCAAAATGACGAATGTCAAAATGACGGATGTCAAAATGACGGATGTCAAAATGACAGATGTCAAAATGACGGATGTAAAAATGACGGATGTCAAAATGACGAATGTCAAAATGACGGATGTCAAAATGACGGATGTCAAAATGACAGATGTCAAAATGACGGATGTAAAAATGACGGATGTCAAAATGACGAATGTCAAAATGACGGATGTCAAAATGACGGATGTCAAAATGACAGATGTCAAAATGACGGATGTCAAAATGACAGATGTTAAAATGACAAATGTCAAAATGACAAATGGCAAAATGACGGATGTCAACATGACGGATGTCAAAATGACCGATGTCAAAATGACGAATGTTAAAATGACAGATGTCAAAATGACGGATGTAAAAATGACGAATGTCAAAATGACAGATTCAAAATGACGGATGTCAAAATTACGGATGTCAAAATGACAGATGTCAAAATGAGAGATGTCAAAATGACAAATGTCAAAATGACGGATGTCAAAATGACGGATGTAAAAATGACGGATGTCAAAATGACGAATGTCAAAATGACGGATGTCAAAATGACGGATGTCAAAATGACAGATGTCAAAATGACGGATGTCAAAATGACAGATGTCAAAATGACAGATGTCAAAATGACAAATGACAAAATGACAAATGGCAAAATGACGGATGTCAAAATGACGGATGTAAAAATGACGGATGTCAAAATGACGAATGTCAAAATGACGGATGTCAAAATGACGGATGTCAAAATGACAGATGTCAAAATGACGGATGTAAAAATGACGGATGTCAAAATGACGAATGTCAAAATGACGGATGTCAAAATGACGGATGTCAAAATGACAGATGTCAAAATGACGGATGTAAAAATGACTGATGTCAAAATGACGAATGTCAAAATGACGGATGTCAAAATGACGGATGTCAAAATGACAGATGTCATAATGACGGATGTCAAAATGACGGGTGTCAAAAATTACGGGTGTCAAAAATGACGGGTGTCAAATATGACAGGTGTCAAAAATAACAGGTGTCAAAAATGACGGATGTCAAAATGACGGATGTCAAAATGACGGATGTCAAAATGACGAATGTCAAAATGACGGATGTCAAAATGACGGATGTCAAAATGGCGTATGTCAAAATGACGGATGTCAAAATGACGGATGTCAAAATGACGGATGTCAAAATGACGAATGTCAAAAATGACAGGTGTCAAAAATGACGGGTGTCAAAAATGACGGGTGTCAAAAATGACAGGTGTCAAAAATAACATGTGTCAAAAATGACAGGTGTCAAAAATGACGGGTGTCAAAAATTACGGGTGTCAAAAATGACATGTGTCAAAATTGACAGGTCGTCACCTGAGAATTATAGTGTTCTATCTGCATTTTCTTTTTTTTATTCAGGTTAGTCTTGTTTTAAGTCTTAAAGATTATATTGATCTATCTATATATAATTGGGGTAGAAATTGTAAAGTTTAAGGCTTAAACTGTACAATTTCTACCCCAATTATATATAGATAGAACAATATGCATCTTTAATACTTAAAATAAGACTAACCTGAATAAAAAAAAGAAAATGCAGATAGAACACTATAATTCTCAGGTGACGAGGTGTCAAAAATGACAGGTGTCAAAAATGACGGGTGTCAAAAATGACCGGTGTCAAAAATGACGGGTGTCAAAAATGACAGGTGTCAAAAATGACGGATGTCAAAATGACTGATGTCAAAATGACGGATGTCAAAATGACGAATGTCAAAATGACGGATGTCAAAATGACGGATGTCAAAATGGCGTATGTCAAAATGACGGATGTCAAAATGACGGATGTCAAAATGACGGATGTCAAAATGACGAATGTCAAAATGACGAATGTCAAAATGACGGAAGTAAAAAATGACGGGTGTCAAAATGACGAAAGTAAAAAATGACGGGTGTCAAAATGACAGATGTCAAAATGACAGATGTCATAATGACGGATGTCAAAATGACGGGTGTCAAAAATTACGGGTGTCAAAAATGACGGGTGTCAAAAATGACAGGTGTCAAAAATAACATGTGTCAAAAATGACAGGTGTCAAAAATGACGGGTGTCAAAAATTACAGGTGTCAAAAATGACGGATGTCAAAATGACAAGTGTCAAAAATGACAGGTGTCAAAAATTCCTTATCTTTGGGAGCGCACAAAATTAACCTAAAAATTGTAATTGCAATTATTATATTCACAGTGGTGAGATGTAATTGCGGGGTTCGGAAACGTTCGAAATTGATCAAAAATGACAGGTGTCCAAGACCTTGACGTGACCTTGGCATGACTTTGAAAATGACAGGTGCCAAAAAATGACGGGTGTCAAAAATGACAAGTGTCAAAAATGACAGGTGTCAAAAATGACGGGTGTTAAAAATGACATGTGTCAAAATTGACAGGTGTCAAAAATGACAGGTGTCAAAAATGACGGGTGTCAAAAATTACGGGTGTCAAAAATGACAGATGTCAAAATGACGGATGTCAAAATGACGGATGTCAAAATGACAGATGTCAAAATGACGGATGTCAAAATGACGGATGTCAAAATGACGGATGTCAAAATGACAAATGTCAAAAATGACAAATGTCAAAAATGACAGATGTCAAAAATGACCCATGTCAAAAGTGACCCATGTCAAAAATGACATATCAAAAATGACCAATGTCAAAAATGACATGTCAAAAATGACCCATGTCAAAAATGACAGATGTCAAAATGACAGATGTCAAAATGACAGATGTCAAAATGCCAGTTGTCAAAATGACAGATGTCAAAATGACGGAAGTCAACATGACGGATGTCAAAATGACGGATGTCAAAATGACGGATGTCAAAATGACGGATGTCAAAATGACAGATGTCAAAATGATGAATGTCAAAATGACGGATGTCAAAATGACGGATGTCAAAATGACAGATGTCAAAATGACGGATGTCAAAATGACGGATGTCAAAATGACAAATGTCAAAAATGACAAATGTCAAAAATGACAGATGTCAAAAATGACCCATGTCAAAAGTGACCCATGTCAAAAATGACATATCAAAAATGACCAATGTCAAAAATGACATGTCAAAAATGACCCATGTCAAAAATGACAGATGTCAAAATGACAGATGTCAAAATGACAGATGTCAAAATGCCAGTTGTCAAAATGCCATTTGTCAAAATGACAGATGTCAAAATGACGGATGTCAACATGACGGATGTCAAAATGACGGATGTCAAAATGACGGATGTCAAAATGACGGATGTCAAAATAACGGATGTCAAAATGACAGATGTCAAAATGACGGATGTCAAAATGAAGGATGTCAAAATGACGGATGTTAAAATGACGGATGTAAAAAATGACGGATGTCAAAATGACGGATGTCAAAATGAAGGATGTCAAAATGAAGGATGTCAAAATGACGGATGTTAAAATGACGGATGTAAAAAATGACGGATGTAAAAATGACGGATGTCAAAATGATGAATGTCAAAATGACGGATGTCAAAATGAGAAATGTCAAAATGACGGATGTCAAAATGACGGATGTCAAAATGACAAATGTCAAAAATGACAAATGTCAAAAATGACAGATGTCAAAAATGACCCATGTCAAAAGTGACCCATGTCAAAAATGACATATCAAAAATGACCAATGTCAAAAATGACATGTCAAAAATGACCCATGTCAAAAATGACAGATGTCAAAATGACAGATGTCAAAATGACAGATGTCAAAATGCCAGTTGTCAAAATGACAGATGTCAAAATGACGGATGTCAAAAATTACGGGTGTCAAAAATGACGGGTGTCAAAAATGACAGGTGTCAAAAATAACATGTGTCAAAAATGACAGGTGTCAAAAATGACGGGTGTCAAAAATTACGGGTGTCAAAAATGACGGATGTCAAAATGACAAGTGTCAAAAATGACAGGTGTCAAAAATTCCTTATCTTTGGGAGCGCACAAAATTAACCTAAAAATTGTAATTGCAATTATTATATTCACAGTGGTGAGATGTAATTGCGGGGTTCGGAAACATTCGAAATTGATCAAAAATGACAGGTGTCCAAGACCTTGACGTGACCTTGGCATGGCTTTGAAAATGACAGGTGCCAAAAATAACATGTGTCAAAAATGACAGGTGTCAAAAATGACGGGTGTCAAAAATGACGGGTGTCAAAAATGACAGGTGTCAAAAATAACATGTGTCAAAAATGACAGGTGTCAAAAATGACGGGTGTCAAAAATTACGGATGTCAAAATGACGGATGTAAAAATGACGGATGTCAAAATGACGAATGTCAAAATGACGGATGTCAAAATGACGGATGTCAAAATGACAGATGTCAAAATGACGGATGTAAAAATGACGGATGTCAAAATGACGAATGTCAAAATGACGGTTGTCAAAAATGACAGGTGTCAAAAATGACAGGTGTCAAAAATTCCTTATCTTTGGGGGCGCACAAAATTAACCTAAAAATTGTAATTGCAATTAATATATTCACAGTGGTGAGATGTAATTGCGGGGTTCGGAAACGTTCGAAATTGATCAAAAATGACAGGTGTCCAAGACCTTGACGTGACCTTGGCATGACTTTGAAAATGACAGGTGCCAAAAATAACATGTGTCAAAAATAACAGGTGTCAAAAATGACGGGTGTCAAAAATGACGGGTGTCAAAAATGACAGGTGTCAAAAATAACATGTGTCAAAAATGACAGGTGTCAAAAATGACGGGTGTCAAAAATTACGGATGTCAAAATGACGGATGTAAAAATGACGGATGTCAAAATGACGAATGTCAAAATGACGGATGTCAAAATGACGGATGTCAAAATGACAGATGTCAAAATGACGGATGTAAAAATGACGGATGTCAAAATGACGAATGTCAAAATGACGGATGTCAAAATGACGGATGTCAAAATGACAGATGTCAAAATGACGGATGTAAAAATGACGGATGTCAAAATGACGAATGTCAAAATGACGGATGTCAAAATGACGGATGTCAAAATGACAGATGTCAAAATGACGGATGTCAAAATGACAGATGTCAAAATGACAAATGTCAAAATGACAAATGGCAAAATGACGGATGTCAACATGACGGATGTCAAAATGACCGATGTCAAAATGACGAATGTCAAAATGACAGATGTCAAAATGACGGATGTCAAAATGACGAATGTCAAAATGACAGATTCAAAATGACGGATGTCAAAATTACGGATGTCAAAATGACAGATGTCAAAATGAGAGATGTCAAAATGACAAATGTCAAAATGACGGATGTCAAAATGACGGATGTAAAAATGACGGATGTCAAAATGACGAATGTCAAAATGACGGATGTCAAAATGACGGATGTCAAAATGACAGATGTCAAAATGACGGATGTCAAAATGACAGATGTCAAAATGAAAGATGTCAAAATGACAAATGTCAAAATGACAAATGGCAAAATGACGGATGTCAAAATGACAGATGTAAAAATGACGGATGTCAAAATGACGGATGTCAAAATGACAGATGTCAAAATGACGGATGTAAAAATGACGGATGTCAAAATGACGAATGTCAAAATGACGGATGTCAAAATGACGGATGTCAAAATGACAGATGTCAAAATGACGGATGTAAAAATGACGGATGTCAAAATGACGAATGTCAAAATGACGGATGTCAAAATGACGGATGTCAAAATGACAGATGTCAAAATGACGGATGTCAAAATGACAGATGTCAAAATGACAAATGTCAAAATGACAAATGGCAAAATGACGGATGTCAACATGACGGATGTCAAAATGACCGATGTGTCAAAATGACAGATGTCAAAATGACGGATGTCAAAATGACGAATGTCAAAATGACAGATTCAAAATGACGGATGTCAAAATTACGGATGTCAAAATGACAGATGTCAAAATGAGAGATGTCAAAATGACGGATGTCAAAATGACAGATGTCAAAATGACGGATGTCAAAATGACAGATGTCAAAATGACAAATGGCAAAATGACAGATGTCAAAATGACGGATGTCAAAATGACGGATGTAAAAATGACGGATGTCAAAATGACGAATGTCAAAATGACGGATGTCAAAATGACAGATGTCAAAATGACGGATGTCAAAATGACAGATGTCAAAATGACAGATGTCAAAATGACAAATGTCAAAATGACAAATGGCAAAATGACGGATGTCAAAATGACGGATGTAAAAATGACGGATGTCAAAATGACAGATGTCAAAATGACGGATGTCAAAATGACAGATGTCAAAATGACAAATGGCAAAATGACAGATGTCAAAATGCCAGTTGTCAAAATGACAGATGTCAAAATGACGGGTGTCAAAAATTACGGGTGTCAAAAATGACGGGTTTCAAAAATGACAGGTGTCAAAAATAACATGTGTCAAAAATGACAGGTGTCAAAAATGACGGGTGTCAAAAATTACGGATGTCAAAATGACAGATGTAAAAATGACGGATGTCAAAATGACGAATGTCAAAATGACGGATGTCAAAATGACGGATGTCAAAATGACAGATGTCAAAATGACGGATGTAAAAATGACGGATGTCAAAATGACGAATGTCAAAATGACGGATGTCAAAATGACGGATGTCAAAATGACAGATGTCAAAATGACGGATGTAAAAATGACGGATGTCAAAATGACGAATGTCAAAATGACGGATGTCAAAATGACGGATGTCAAAATGACAGATGTCAAAATGACGGATGTCAAAATGACAGATGTCAAAATGACAAATGTCAAAATGACAAATGGCAAAATGACGGATGTCAACATGACGGATGTCAAAATGACCGATGTCAAAATGACGAATGTCAAAATGACAGATGTCAAAATGACGGATGTCAAAATGACGAATGTCAAAATGACAGATTCAAAATGACGGATGTCAAAATTACGGATGTCAAAATGACAGATGTCAAAATGAGAGATGTCAAAATGACGGATGTCAAAATGACGGATGTAAAAATGACGGATGTCAAAATGACGAATGTCAAAATGACGGATGTCAAAATGACGGATGTCAAAATGACAGATGTCAAAATGACGGATGTCAAAATGACAGATGTCAAAATGACAGATGTCAAAATGACAAATGACAAAATGACAAATGGCAAAATGACGGATGTCAAAATGACGGATGTAAAAATGACGGATGTCAAAATGACGAATGTCAAAATGACGGATGTCAAAATGACGGATGTCAAAATGACAGATGTCAAAATGACGGATGTAAAAATGACGGATGTCAAAATGACGAATGTCAAAATGACGGATGTCAAAATGACGGATGTCAAAATGACAGATGTCAAAATGACGGATGTAAAAATGACGGATGTCAAAATGACGAATGTCAAAATGACGGATGTCAAAATGACGGATGTCAAAATAACAGATGTCAAAATGACGGATGTCAAAATGACAGATGTCAAAATGACAAATGTCAAAATGACAAATGGCAAAATGACGGATGTCAACATGACGGATGTCAAAATGACCGATGTCAAAATGACGAATGTCAGAATGACAGATGTCAAAATGACGGATGTCAAAATGACGAATGTCAAAATGACAGATTCAAAATGACAGATGTCAAAATGACAAATGTCAAAATGACAAATGGCAAAATGACGGATGTCAAAATGACGGATGTAAAAATGACGGATGTCAAAATGACGGATGTCAAAATGACAGATGTCAAAATGACGGATGTCAAAATGACAGATGTCAAAATGACAGATGTCAAAATGACAAATGTCAAAATGACAAATGGCAAAATGACGGATGTCAAAATGACGGATGTAAAAATGACGGATGTCAAAATGACGAATGTCAAAATGACGGATGTCAAAATGACGGATGTCAAAATGACAGATGTCAAAATGACGGATGTAAAAATGACGGATGTCAAAATGACGAATGTCAAAATGACGGATGTCAAAATGACGGATGTCAAAATGACAGATGTCAAAATGACGGATGTAAAAATGACGGATGTCAAAATGACGAATGTCAAAATGACGGATGTCAAAATGACGGATGTCAAAATGACAGATGTCAAAATGACGGATGTCAAAATGACAGATGTCAAAATGACAAATGTCAAAATGACAAATGGCAAAATGACGGATGTCAACATGACGGATGTCAAAATGACCGATGTCAAAATGACGAATGTCAAAATGACAGATGTCAAAATGACGGATGTCAAAATGACGAATGTCAAAATGACAGATTCAAAATGACGGATGTCAAAATGACAGATGTCAAAATGACAAATGTCAAAATGACGGATGTCAAAATGACGGATGTAAAAATGACGGATGTCAAAATGACGAATGTCAAAATGACGGATGTCAAAATGACGGATGTCAAAATGACAGATGTCAAAATGACGGATGTCAAAATGACGGATGTAAAAATGACGGATGTCAAAATGACAGATGTCAAAATGACGGATGTCAAAATGACAGATGTCAAAATGACAAATGGCAAAATGACAGATGTCAAAATGCCAGTTGTCAAAATGACAGATGTCAAAATGACGGGTGTCAAAAATTACGGGTGTCAAAAATGACGGGTGTCAAAAATGACAGGTGTCAAAAATAACATGTGTCAAAAATGACAGGTGTCAAAAATGACGGGTGTCAAAAATTACGGGTGTCAAAAATGACGGATGTCAAAATGACAAGTGTCAAAAATGACAGGTGTCAAAAATGACAGGTGTCAAAAATGACGGGTGTCAAAAATGACGGGTGTCAAAAATGACAGGTGTCAAAAATAACATGTGTCAAAAATGACAGGTGTCAAAAATGACGGGTGTCAAAAATTACGGATGTCAAAATGACGGATGTAAAAATGACGGATGTCAAAATGACGAATGTCAAAATGACGGATGTCAAAATGACGGATGTCAAAATGACAGATGTCAAAATGACGGATGTAAAAATGACGGATGTCAAAATGACGAATGTCAAAATGACGGATGTCAAAATGACGGATGTCAAAATGACAGATGTCAAAATGACGGATGTAAAAATGACGGATGTCAAAATGACGAATGTCAAAATGACGGATGTCAAAATGACGGATGTCAAAATGACAGATGTCAAAATGACGGATGTCAAAATGACAGATGTCAAAATGACAAATGTCAAAATGACAAATGGCAAAATGACGGATGTCAACATGACGGATGTCAAAATGACCGATGTCAAAATGACGAATGTTAAAATGACAGATGTCAAAATGACGGATGTAAAAATGACGAATGTCAAAATGACAGATTCAAAATGACGGATGTCAAAATTACGGATGTCAAAATGACAGATGTCAAAATGAGAGATGTCAAAATGACAAATGTCAAAATGACGGATGTCAAAATGACGGATGTAAAAATGACGGATGTCAAAATGACGAATGTCAAAATGACGGATGTCAAAATGACGGATGTCAAAATGACAGATGTCAAAATGACGGATGTCAAAATGACAGATGTCAAAATGACAGATGTCAAAATGACAAATGACAAAATGACAAATGGCAAAATGACGGATGTCAAAATGACGGATGTAAAAATGACGGATGTCAAAATGACGAATGTCAAAATGACGGATGTCAAAATGACGGATGTCAAAATGACAGATGTCAAAATGACGGATGTAAAAATGACGGATGTCAAAATGACGAATGTCAAAATGACGGATGTCAAAATGACGGATGTCAAAATGACAGATGTCAAAATGACGGATGTAAAAATGACTGATGTCAAAATGACGAATGTCAAAATGACGGATGTCAAAATGACGGATGTCAAAATGACAGATGTCAAAATGACGGATGTCAAAATGACAGATGTCAAAATGACAAATGTCAAAATGACAAATGGCAAAATGACGGATGTCAACATGACGGATGTCAAAATGACCGATGTCAAAATGACGAATGTCAAAATGACAGATGTCAAAATGACGGATGTCAAAATGACGAATGTCAAAATGACAGATTCAAAATGACGGATGTCAAAATTACGGATGTCAAAATGACAGATGTCAAAATGAGAGATGTCAAAATGACAAATGTCAAAATGACGGGTGTCAAAAATTACGGGTGTCAAAAATGACGGGTGTCAAAAATGACAGGTGTCAAAAATAACATGTGTCAAAAATGACAGGTGTCAAAAATGACGGGTGTCAAAAATTACGGGTGTCAAAAATGACGGATGTCAAAATGACAAGTGTCAAAAATGACAGGTGTCAAAAATTCCTTATCTTTGGGAGCGCACAAAATTAACCTAAAAATTGTAATTGCAATTATTATATTCACAGTGGTGAGATGTAATTGCGGGGTTCGGAAACGTTCGAAATTGATCAAAAATGACAGGTGTCCAAGACCTTGACGTGACCTTGGCATGACTTTAAAAATGACAGGTGCCAAAAATAACATGTGTCAAAAATGACAGGTGTCAAAAATGACGGGTGTCAAAAATGACGGGTGTCAAAAATGACAGGTGTCAAAAATAACATGTGTCAAAAATGACAGGTGTCAAAAATGACGGGTGTCAAAAATTACGGATGTCAAAATGACGGATGTAAAAATGACGGATGTAAAAATGACGGATGTCAAAATGACGAATGTCAAAATGACGGATGTCAAAATGACGGATGTCAAAATGACAGATGTCAAAATGACGGATGTCAAAATGACAGATGTCAAAATGACGAATGTCAAAATGACGGATGTCAAAATGACAGATGTCAAAAATGACGAATGTCAAAAATGACGGATGTCAAAATGACAGATGTCAAAAATGACAAATGTCAAAAATGACAGATGTCAAAAATGACCCATGTCAAAAGTGACCCATGTCAAAAATGACATATATCAAAAATGACCAATGTCAAAAATGACATGTCAAAAATGACCCATGTCAAAAATGACAGATGTCAAAATGACAGATGTCAAAATGACAGATGTCAAAATGACAGATGTCAAAATGACAGATGTCAAAATGCCAGTTGTCAAAATGACAGATGTCAAAATGACGGATGTCAACATGACGGATGTCAAAATGACGGATGTCAAAATGACAGATGTCAAAATGACGGATGTCAAAATGAAGGATGTCAAAATGACGGATGTCAAAATGACGGGTGTCAAAAATGACAGGTGTCAAAAATTACAGGTGTCAAAAATTACAGGTGTCAAAAATTCCTTATCTTTGGGGACGCACAAAATTAACCTAAAAATTGTAATTGCAATTAATATATTCACAGTGGTGAGATGTAATTGCGGGGTTCGGAAACGTTCGAAATTGATCAAAAATGACAGGTGTCCAAGACCTTGACGTGACCTTCACGTGACCTTGGCATGACTTTGAAAATGACAGGTGCCAAAAAATGACAGGTGTCAAAAATGACAAGTGTTAAAAATGACAGGTCTCAAAAATGACGGGTGTCAAAAATGACGGTTGTCAAAAATGACAGGTGTCAAAAATGACAGGTGTCAAAAATTCCTTATCTTTGGGGGCGCACAAAATTAACCTAAAAATTGTAATTGCAATTAATATATTCACAGTGGTGAGATGTAATTGCGGGGTTCGGAAACGTTAAAAATTGATAAAAAATGACAGGTGTCCAAGACCTTGACGTGACCTTCACGTGACCTTGGCATGACCTTAAAAATGACAGGTGCCAAAAAATGACAGGTGTCAAAAATGACAGCTGTCAAAAATGACAGGTGTCAAAAATGACGGGTGTCAAAAATGACGGGTGTCAAAAATGACGGGTGTCAAAAATGACGGGTGTCAAAAATGACGGGTGTCAAAAATGACGGGTGTCAAAAATGACAGGTGTCAAAAATAACATGTGTCAAAAATGACAGGTGTCAAAAATGACGGGTGTCAAAAATGACGGGTGTCAAAAATGACAGGTGTCAAAAATAACATGTGTCAAAAATGACAGGTGTCAAAAATGACAGGTGTCAAAAATGACGGGTGTCAAAAATGACGGGTGTCAAAAATGACGGGTGTCAAAAATGACAGGTGTCAAAAATGACGGATGTCAAAATGACGGATGTCAAAATGAAGGATGTCAAAATGACGAATGTCAAAATGACGGATGTCAAAATGACAGATGTCATAATGACGGATGTCAAAATGACGGGTGTCAAAAATTACGGGTGTCAAAAATGACGGGTGTCAAAAATGACAGGTGTCAAAAATAACATGTGTCAAAAATGACAGGTGTCAAAAATGACGGGTGTCAAAAATTACAGGTGTCAAAAATGACGGATGTCAAAATGACAAGTGTCAAAAATGACAGGTGTCAA
This sequence comes from Brassicogethes aeneus, assembly GCA_921294245.1. NCBI lineage: Eukaryota > Metazoa > Arthropoda > Insecta > Coleoptera > Nitidulidae > Brassicogethes > Brassicogethes aeneus. The sequence goes on from OV121132.1 coordinate 60,449,964, forward strand.
AAATTCCTTATCTTTGGGAGCGCACAAAATTAACCTAAAAATTGTAATTGCAATTATTATATTCACAGTGGTGAGATGTAATTGCGGGGTTCGGAAACGTTCGAAATTGATCAAAAATGACAGGTGTCCAAGACCTTGACGTGACCTTGGCATGACTTTGAAAATGACAGGTGCCAAAAAATGACGGGTGTCAAAAATGACAAGTGTCAAAAATGACAGGTGTCAAAAATGACGGGTGTTAAAAATGACATGTGTCAAAATTGACAGGTGTCAAAAATGACAGGTGTCAAAAATGACGGGTGTTAAAAATGACATGTGTCAAAATTGACAGGTGTCAAAAATGACAGGTGTCAAAAATGACGGGTGTCAAAAATTACGGGTGTCAAAAATGACAGATGTCAAAATGACGGATGTCAAAATGACGGATGTCAAAATGACAGATGTCAAAATGACGGATGTCAAAATGACGGATGTCAAAATGACAAATGTCAAAAATGACAAATGTCAAAAATGACAGATGTCAAAAATGACCCATGTCAAAAGTGACCCATGTCAAAAATGACATATCAAAAATGACCAATGTCAAAAATGACATGTCAAAAATGACCCATGTCAAAAATGACAGATGTCAAAATGACAGATGTCAAAATGATAGATGTCAAAATGCCAGTTGTCAAAATGACAGATGTCAAAATGACGGAAGTCAACATGACGGATGTCAAAATGACGGATGTCAAAATGACGGATGTCAAAATGACGGATGTCAAAATGACGGATGTCAAAATGACGGATGTCAAAATGAAGGATGTCAAAATGACGGATGTTAAAATGACGGATGTAAAAAATGACGGATGTCAAAATGACGGATGTCAAAATGAAGGATGTCAAAATGAAGGATGTCAAAATGACGGATGTTAAAATGACGGATGTAAAAAATGACGGATGTAAAAATGACGGATGTCAAAATGACGAATGTCAAAATGACGGATGTCAAAATGAGAAATGTCAAAATGACGGATGTCAAAATGACGGATGTCAAAATGACAAATGTCAAAAATGACATATGTCAAAAGTGACCCATGTCAAAAATGACATATCAAAAATGACCAATGTCAAAAATGACATGTCAAAAATGACCCTTGTCAAAAATGACAGATGTCAAAATGACAGATGTCAAAATGACAGATGTCAAAATGCCAGTTGTCAAAATGACAGATGTCAAAATGACGGGTGTCAAAAATGACGGGTGTCAAAAATGACAGGTGTCAAAAATGACGGGTGTCAAAAATTACGGGTGTCAAAAATGACGGATGTCAAAATGACAAGTGTCAAAAATGACAGGTGTCAAAAATTCCTTATCTTTGGAAGCGCACAAAATTAACCTAAAAATTGTAATTGCAATTATTATATTCACAGTGGTGAGATGTAATTGCGGGGTTCGGAAACGTTTGAAATTGATCAAAAATGACAGGTGTCCAAGACCTTGACGTGACCTTGGCATGACTTTGAAAATGACAGGTGCCAAAAATAACATGTGTCAAAAATGACAGGTGTCAAAAATGACGGGTGTCAAAAATGACGGGTGTCAAAAATGACAGGTGTCAAAAATAACATGTGTCAAAAATGACAGGTGTCAAAAATGACGGGTGTCAAAAATGACGGGTGTCAAAAATGACAGGTGTCAAAAATAACATGTGTCAAAAATGACAGGTGTCAAAAATGACGGGTGTCAAAAATTACGGATGTCAAAATGACGGATGTAAAAATGACGGATGTAAAAATGACGGATGTCAAAATGACGAATGTCAAAATGACGGATGTCAAAATGACGGATGTCAAAATGACAGATGTCAAAATGACGGATGTCAAAATGACAGATGTCAAAATGACGAATGTCAAAATGACGGATGTCAAAATGACAGATGTCAAAAATGACGAATGTCAAATATGACGGATGTCAAAATGACAGATGTCAAAAATGACAAATGTCAAAAATGACAGATGTCAAAAATGACCCATGTCAAAAGTGACCCATGTCAAAAATGACATATATCAAAAATGACCAATGTCAAAAATGACATGTCAAAAATGACCCATGTCAAAAATGACAGATGTCAAAATGACAGATGTCAAAATGACAGATGTCAAAATGACAGATGTCAAAATGACAGATGTCAAAATGCCAGTTGTCAAAATGACAGATGTCAAAATGACGGATGTCAACATGACGGATGTCAAAATGACGGATGTCAAAATGACAGATGTCAAAATGACGGATGTCAAAATGAAGGATGTCAAAATGACGGATGTCAAAATGACGGGTGTCAAAAATGACAGGTGTCAAAAATTACAGGTGTCAAAAATTCCTTATCTTTGGGGACGCACAAAATTAACCTAAAAATTGTAATTGCAATTAATATATTCACAGTGGTGAGATGTAATTGCGGGGTTCGGAAACGTTCGAAATTGATCAAAAATGACAGGTGTCCAAGACCTTGACGTGACCTTCACGTGACCTTGGCATGACTTTGAAAATGACAGGTGCCAAAAAATGACAGGTGTCAAAAATGACAAGTGTCAAAAATGACAGGTGTCAAAAATGACGGGTGTCAAAAATGACGGTTGTCAAAAATGACAGGTGTCAAAAATGACAGGTGTCAAAAATTCCTTATCTTTGGGGGCGCACAAAATTAACCTAAAAATTGTAATTGCAATTAATATATTCACAGTGGTGAGATGTAATTGCGGGGTTCGGAAACGTTAAAAATTGATCAAAAATGACAGGTGTTTAAGACCTTGACGTGACCTTCACGTGACCTTGGCATGACCTTAAAAATGACAGGTGCCAAAAAATGACAGGTGTCAAAAATGACAGCTGTCAAAAATGACAGGTGTCAAAAATGACGGGTGTCAAAAATGACGGGTGTCAAAAATGACGGGTGTCAAAAATGACGGGTGTCAAAAATGACGGGTGTCAAAAATGACGGGTGTCAAAAATGACAGGTGTCAAAAATAACATGTGTCAAAAATGACAGGTGTCAAAAATGACGGGTGTCAAAAATGACGGGTGTCAAAAATGACAGGTGTCAAAAATAACATGTGTCAAAAATGACAGGTGTCAAAAATGACAGGTGTCAAAAATGACGGGTGTCAAAAATGACGGGTGTCAAAAATGACGGGTGTCAAAAATGACAGGTGTCAAAAATGACGGATGTCAAAATGACGGATGTCAAAATGACGGATGTCAAAATGACGAATGTCAAAATGACGGATGTCAAAATGACAGATGTCATAATGACGGATGTCAAAATGACGGGTGTCAAAAATTACGGGTGTCAAAAATGACGGGTGTCAAAAATGACAGGTGTCAAAAATAACATGTGTCAAAAATGACAGGTGTCAAAAATGACGGGTGTCAAAAATTACAGGTGTCAAAAATGACGGATGTCAAAATGACAAGTGTCAAAAATGACAGGTGTCAAAAATTCCTTATCTTTGGGAGCGCACAAAATTAACCTAAAAATTGTAATTGCAATTATTATATTCACAGTGGTGAGATGTAATTGCGGGGTTCGGAAACGTTCGAAATTGATCAAAAATGACAGGTGTCCAAGACCTTGACGTGACCTTGGCATGACTTTGAAAATGACAGGTGCCAAAAAATGACGGGTGTCAAAAATGACAAGTGTCAAAAATGACAGGTGTCAAAAATGACGGGTGTTAAAAATGACATGTGTCAAAATTGACAGGTGTCAAAAATGACAGGTGTCAAAAATGACGGGTGTTAAAAATGACATGTGTCAAAATTGACAGGTGTCAAAAATGACAGGTGTCAAAAATGACGGGTGTCAAAAATTACGGGTGTCAAAAATGACAGATGTCAAAATGACGGATGTCAAAATGACGGATGTCAAAATGACAGATGTCAAAATGACGGATGTCAAAATGACGGATGTCAAAATGACAAATGTCAAAAATGACAAATGTCAAAAATGACAGATGTCAAAAATGACCCATGTCAAAAGTGACCCATGTCAAAAATGACATATCAAAAATGACCAATGTCAAAAATGACATGTCAAAAATGACCCATGTCAAAAATGACAGATGTCAAAATGACAGATGTCAAAATGATAGATGTCAAAATGCCAGTTGTCAAAATGACAGATGTCAAAATGACGGAAGTCAACATGACGGATGTCAAAATGACGGATGTCAAAATGACGGATGTCAAAATGACGGATGTCAAAATGACGGATGTCAAAATGACGGATGTCAAAATGAAGGATGTCAAAATGACGGATGTTAAAATGACGGATGTAAAAAATGACGGATGTCAAAATGACGGATGTCAAAATGAAGGATGTCAAAATGAAGGATGTCAAAATGACGGATGTTAAAATGACGGATGTAAAAAATGACGGATGTAAAAATGACGGATGTCAAAATGACGAATGTCAAAATGACGGATGTCAAAATGAGAAATGTCAAAATGACGGATGTCAAAATGACGGATGTCAAAATGACAAATGTCAAAAATGACAAATGTCAAAAATGACATATGTCAAAAGTGACCCATGTCAAAAATGACATATCAAAAATGACCAATGTCAAAAATGACATGTCAAAAATGACCCTTGTCAAAAATGACAGATGTCAAAATGACAGATGTCAAAATGACAGATGTCAAAATGCCAGTTGTCAAAATGACAGATGTCAAAATGACGGGTGTCAAAAATGACGGGTGTCAAAAATGACAGGTGTCAAAAATTACGGGTGTCAAAAATTACGGGTGTCAAAAATGACGGATGTCAAAATGACAAGTGTCAAAAATGACAGGTGTCAAAAATTCCTTATCTTTGGAAGCGCACAAAATTAACCTAAAAATTGTAATTGCAATTATTATATTCACAGTGGTGAGATGTAATTGCGGGGTTCGGAAACGTTTGAAATTGATCAAAAATGACAGGTGTCCAAGACCTTGACGTGACCTTGGCATGACTTTGAAAATGACAGGTGCCAAAAATAACATGTGTCAAAAATGACAGGTGTCAAAAATGACGGGTGTCAAAAATGACGGGTGTCAAAAATGACAGGTGTCAAAAATAACATGTGTCAAAAATGACAGGTGTCAAAAATGACGGGTGTCAAAAATGACGGGTGTCAAAAATGACAGGTGTCAAAAATAACATGTGTCAAAAATGACAGGTGTCAAAAATGACGGGTGTCAAAAATTACGGATGTCAAAATGACGGATGTAAAAATGACGGATGTAAAAATGACGGATGTCAAAATGACGAATGTCAAAATGACGGATGTCAAAATGACGGATGTCAAAATGACAGATGTCAAAATGACGGATGTCAAAATGACAGATGTCAAAATGACGAATGTCAAAATGACGGATGTCAAAATGACAGATGTCAAAAATGACGAATGTCAAATATGACGGATGTCAAAATGACAGATGTCAAAAATGACAAATGTCAAAAATGACAGATGTCAAAAATGACCCATGTCAAAAGTGACCCATGTCAAAAATGACATATATCAAAAATGACCAATGTCAAAAATGACATGTCAAAAATGACCCATGTCAAAAATGACAGATGTCAAAATGACAGATGTCAAAATGACAGATGTCAAAATGACAGATGTCAAAATGACAGATGTCAAAATGCCAGTTGTCAAAATGACAGATGTCAAAATGACGGATGTCAACATGACGGATGTCAAAATGACGGATGTCAAAATGACAGATGTCAAAATGACGGATGTCAAAATGAAGGATGTCAAAATGACGGATGTCAAAATGACGGGTGTCAAAAATGACAGGTGTCAAAAATTACAGGTGTCAAAAATTCCTTATCTTTGGGGACGCACAAAATTAACCTAAAAATTGTAATTGCAATTAATATATTCACAGTGGTGAGATGTAATTGCGGGGTTCGGAAACGTTCGAAATTGATCAAAAATGACAGGTGTCCAAGACCTTGACGTGACCTTCACGTGACCTTGGCATGACTTTGAAAATGACAGGTGCCAAAAAATGACAGGCGTCAAAAATGACAAGTGTCAAAAATGACAGGTGTCAAAAATGACGGGTGTCAAAAATGACGGTTGTCAAAAATGACAGGTGTCAAAAATGACATGTGTCAAAAATTCCTTATCTTTGGGGGCGCACAAAATTAACCTAAAAATTGTAATTGCAATTAATATATTCACAGTGGTGAGATGTAATTGCGGGGTTCGGAAACGTTAAAAATTGATCAAAAATGACAGGTGTTTAAGACCTTGACGTGACCTTCACGTGACCTTGGCATGACCTTAAAAATGACAGGTGCCAAAAAATGACAGGTGTCAAAAATGACAGCTGTCAAAAATGACAGGTGTCAAAAATGACGGGTGTCAAAAATGACGGGTGTCAAAAATGACGGGTGTCAAAAATGACGGGTGTCAAAAATGACGGGTGTCAAAAATGACGGGTGTCAAAAATGACAGGTGTCAAAAATAACATGTGTCAAAAATGACAGGTGTCAAAAATGACGGGTGTCAAAAATGACGGGTGTCAAAAATGACAGGTGTCAAAAATAACATGTGTCAAAAATGACAGGTGTCAAAAATGACAGGTGTCAAAAATGACGGGTGTCAAAAATGACGGGTGTCAAAAATGACGGGTGTCAAAAATGACAGGTGTCAAAAATGACGGATGTCAAAATGACGGATGTCAAAATGACGGATGTCAAAATGACGAATGTCAAAATGACGGATGTCAAAATGACAGATGTCATAATGACGGATGTCAAAATGACGGGTGTCAAAAATTACGGGTGTCAAAAATGACGGGTGTCAAAAATGACAGGTGTCAAAAATAACATGTGTCAAAAATGACAGGTGTCAAAAATGACGGGTGTCAAAAATTACAGGTGTCAAAAATGACGGATGTCAAAATGACAAGTGTCAAAAATGACAGGTGTCAAAAATTCCTTATCTTTGGGAGCGCACAAAATTAACCTAAAAATTGTAATTGCAATTATTATATTCACAGTGGTGAGATGTAATTGCGGGGTTCGGAAACGTTCGAAATTGATCAAAAATGACAGGTGTCCAAGACCTTGACGTGACCTTGGCATGACTTTGAAAATGACAGGTGCCAAAAAATGACGGGTGTCAAAAATGACAAGTGTCAAAAATGACAGGTGTCAAAAATGACGGGTGTTAAAAATGACATGTGTCAAAATTGACAGGTGTCAAAAATGACAGGTGTCAAAAATGACGGGTGTTAAAAATGACATGTGTCAAAATTGACAGGTGTCAAAAATGACAGGTGTCAAAAATGACGGGTGTCAAAAATTACGGGTGTCAAAAATGACAGATGTCAAAATGACGGATGTCAAAATGACGGATGTCAAAATGACAGATGTCAAAATGACGGATGTCAAAATGACAGATGTCAAAATGACAAATGTCAAAAATGACAAATGTCAAAAATGACAGATGTCAAAAATGACCCATGTCAAAAGTGACCCATGTCAAAAATGACATATCAAAAATGACCAATGTCAAAAATGACATGTCAAAAATGACCCATGTCAAAAATGACAGATGTCAAAATGACAGATGTCAAAATGATAGATGTCAAAATGCCAGTTGTCAAAATGACAGATGTCAAAATGACGGAAGTCAACATGACGGATGTCAAAATGACGGATGTCAAAATGACGGATGTCAAAATGACGGATGTCAAAATGACGGATGTCAAAATGACGGATGTCAAAATGAAGGATGTCAAAATGACGGATGTTAAAATGACGGATGTAAAAAATGACGGATGTCAAAATGACGGATGTCAAAATGAAGGATGTCAAAATGAAGGATGTCAAAATGACGGATGTTAAAATGACGGATGTAAAAAATGACGGATGTAAAAATGACGGATGTCAAAATGACGAATGTCAAAATGACGGATGTCAAAATGAGAAATGTCAAAATGACGGATGTCAAAATGACGGATGTCAAAATGACAAATGTCAAAAATGACAAATGTCAAAAATGACATATGTCAAAAGTGACCCATGTCAAAAATGACATATCAAAAATGACCAATGTCAAAAATGACATATCAAAAATGACCAATGTCAAAAATGACATGTCAAAAATGACCCATGTCAAAAATGACAGATGTCAAAATGACAGGTGTCAAAAATGACGGGTGTCAAAAATGACGGGTGTCAAAAATGACAGGTGTCAAAAATAACATGTGTCAAAAATGACAGGTGTCAAAAATGACGGGTGTCAAAAATTACGGATGTCAAAATGACGGATGTAAAAATGACGGATGTCAAAATGACGAATGTCAAAATGACGGATGTCAAAATGACGGATGTCAAAATGACAGATGTCAAAATGACGGATGTAAAAATGACGGATGTTAAAATGACGAATGTCAAAATGACGGTTGTCAAAAATGACAGGTGTCAAAAATGACAGGTGTCAAAAATTCCTTATCTTTGGGGGCGCACAAAATTAACCTAAAAATTGTAATTGCAATTAATATATTCACAGTGGTGAGATGTAATTGCGGGGTTCGGAAACGTTCGAAATTGATCAAAAATGACAGGTGTCCAAGACCTTGACGTGACCTTGGCATGACTTTGAAAATGACAGGTGCCAAAAATAACATGTGTCAAAAATGACAGGTGTCAAAAATGACGGGTGTCAAAAATGACGGGTGTCAAAAATGACAGGTGTCAAAAATAACATGTGTCAAAAATGACAGGTGTCAAAAATGACGGGTGTCAAAAATTACGGATGTCAAAATGACGGATGTAAAAATGACGGATGTCAAAATGACGAATGTCAAAATGACGGATGTCAAAATGACAGATGTCAAAATGACGGATGTAAAAATGACGGATGTCAAAATGACGAATGTCAAAATGACGGATGTCAAAATGACGGATGTCAAAATGACAGATGTCAAAATGACGGATGTAAAAATGACGGATGTCAAAATGACGAATGTCAAAATGACGGATGTCAAAATGACGGATGTCAAAATGACAGATGTCAAAATGACGGATGTCAAAATGACAGATGTCAAAATGACAAATGTCAAAATGACAAATGGCAAAATGACGGATGTCAACATGACGGATGTCAAAATGACCGATGTCAAAATGACGAATGTCAAAATGACAGATGTCAAAATGACGGATGTCAAAATGACGAATGTCAAAATGACAGATTCAAAATGACGGATGTCAAAATTACGGATGTCAAAATGACAGATGTCAAAATGAGAGATGTCAAAATGACAAATGTCAAAATGACGGATGTCAAAATGACGGATGTAAAAATGACGGATGTCAAAATGACGAATGTCAAAATGACGGATGTCAAAATGACGGATGTCAAAATGACAGATGTCAAAATGACGGATGTCAAAATGACAGATGTCAAAATGAAAGATGTCAAAATGACAAATGTCAAAATGACAAATGGCAAAATGACGGATGTCAAAATGACAGATGTAAAAATGACGGATGTCAAAATGACGAATGTCAAATTGACGGATGTCAAAATGACGGATGTCAAAATGACAGATGTCAAAATGACGGATGTAAAAATGACGGATGTCAAAATGACGAATGTCAAAATGACGGATGTCTAAATGACGGATGTCAAAATGACAGATGTCAAAATGACGGATGTAAAAATGACGGATGTCAAAATGACGAATGTCAAAATGACGGATGTCAAAATGACAGATGTCAAAATGACGGATGTCAAAATGACAGATGTCAAAATGACAAATGTCAAAATGACAAATGGCAAAATGACGGATGTCAACATGACGGATGTCAAAATGACCGATGTGTCAAAATGACAGATGTCAAAATGACGAATGTCAAAATGACGAATGTCAAAATGACAGATTCAAAATGACGGATGTCAAAATTACGGATGTCAAAATGACAGATGTCAAAATGAGAGATGTCAAAATGACGGATGTCAAAATGACAGATGTCAAAATGACAAATGGCAAAATGACAGATGTCAAAATGACGGATGTCAAAATGACGGATGTAAAAATGACGGATGTCAAAATGACGAATGTCAAAATGACGGATGTCAAAATGACAGATGTCAAAATGACGGATGTCAAAATGACAGATGTCAAAATGACAGATGTCAAAATGACAAATGTCAAAATGACAAATGGCAAAATGACGGATGTCAAAATGACGGATGTAAAAATGACGGATGTCAAAATGACAGATGTCAAAATGACAGATGTCAAAATGACAAATGGCAAAATGACAGATGTCAAAATGCCAGTTGTCAAAATGACAGATGTCAAAATGACGGGTGTCAAAAATTACGGGTGTCAAAAATGACGGGTGTCAAAAATGACAGGTGTCAAAAATAACATGTGTCAAAAATGACAGGTGTCAAAAATGACGGGTGTCAAAAATTACGGATGTCAAAATGACAGATGTAAAAATGACGGATGTCAAAATGACGAATGTCAAAATGACGGATGTCAAAATGACGGATGTCAAAATGACGGATGTAAAAATGACGGATGTCAAAATGACGAATGTCAAAATGACGGATGTCAAAATGACGGATGTCAAAATGACAGATGTCAAAATGACGGATGTCAAAATGACAGATGTCAAAATGAAAGATGTCAAAATGACAGATGTCAAAATGACAAATGTCAAAATGACAAATGGCAAAATGACGGATGTCAACATGACGGATGTCTAAATGACCGATGTGTCAAAATGACAGATGTCAAAATGACGAATGTCAAAATGACGAATGTCAAAATGACAGATTCAAAATGACGGATGTCAAAATTACGGATGTCAAAATGACAGATGTCAAAATGAGAGATGTCAAAATGACGGATGTCAAAATGACAGATGTCAAAATGACAAATGGCAAAATGACAGATGTCAAAATGACGGATGTCAAAATGACGGATGTAAAAATGACGGATGTCAAAATGACGAATGTCAAAATGACGGATGTCAAAATGACAGATGTCAAAATGACGGATGTCAAAATGACAGATGTCAAAATGACAGATGTCAAAATGACAAATGTCAAAATGACAAATGGCAAAATGACGGATGTCAAAATGACGGATGTAAAAATGACGGATGTCAAAATGACAGATGTCAAAATGACGGATGTCAAAATGACAGATGTCAAAATGACAAATGGCAAAATGACAGATGTCAAAATGCCAGTTGTCAAAATGACAGATGTCAAAATGACGGGTGTCAAAAATTACGGGTGTCAAAAATGACGGGTGTCAAAAATGACAGGTGTCAAAAATAACATGTGTCAAAAATGACAGGTGTCAAAAATGACGGGTGTCAAAAATTACGGATGTCAAAATGACAGATGTAAAAATGACGGATGTCAAAATGACGAATGTCAAAATGACGGATGTCAAAATGACGGATGTCAAAATGACGGATGTAAAAATGACGGATGTCAAAATGACGAATGTCAAAATGACGTATGTCAAAATGACGGATGTCAAAATGACAGATGTCAAAATGACGGATGTAAAAATGACGGATGTCAAAATGACGAATGTCAAAATGACGGATGTCAAAATGACGGATGTCAAAATGACAGATGTCAAAATGACGGATGTCAAAATGACAGATGTCAAAATGACGGATGTAAAAATGACGGATGTCAAAATGACGAATGTCAAAATGACGGATGTCAAAATGACGGATGTCAAAATGACAGATGTCAAAATGACGGATGTCAAAATGACAGATGTCAAAATGACAAATGTCAAAATGACAAATGGCAAAATGACGGATGTCAACATGACGGATGTCAAAATGACCGATGTCAAAATGACGAATGTCAAAATGACAGATGTCAAAATGACGGATGTCAAAATGACGAATGTCAAAATGACAGATTCAAAATGACGGATGTCAAAATTACGGATGTCAAAATGACAGATGTCAAAATGAGAGATGTCAAAATGACAAATGTCAAAATGACGGATGTCAAAATGACGGATGTAAAAATGACGGATGTCAAAATGACGAATGTCAAAATGACGGATGTCAAAATGACGGATGTCAAAATGACAGATGTCAAAATGACGGATGTCAAAATGACAGATGTCAAAATGACAGATGTCAAAATGACAAATGACAAAATGACAAATGGCAAAATGACGGATGTCAAAATGACGGATGTAAAAATGACGGATGTCAAAATGACGAATGTCAAAATGACGGATGTCAAAATGACGGATGTCAAAATGACGGATGTCAAAATGACAGATGTCAAAATGACGGATGTAAAAATGACGGATGTCAAAATGACGAATGTCAAAATGACGGATGTCAAAATGACGGATGTCAAAATGACAGATGTCAAAATGACGGATGTAAAAATGACGGATGTCAAAATGACGAATGTCAAAATGACGGATGTCAAAATGACGGATGTCAAAATGACAGATGTCAAAATGACGGATGTCAAAATGACAGATGTCAAAATGACAAATGTCAAAATGACAAATGGCAAAATGACGGATGTCAACATGACGGATGTCAAAATGACCGATGTCAAAATGACGAATGTCAGAATGACAGATGTCAAAATGACGGATGTCAAAATGACGAATGTCAAAATGACAGATTCAAAATGACGGATGTCAAAATTACGGATGTCAAAATGACAGATGTCAAAATGAGAGATGTCAAAATGACAAATGTAGAAATGACGGATGTCAAAATGACGGATGTAAAAATGACGGATGTCAAAATGACGAATGTCAAAATGACGGATGTCAAAATGACGGATGTCAAAATGACAGATGTCAAAATGACGGATGTCAAAATGACAGATGTCAAAATGACAGATGTCAAAATGACAAATGTCAAAATGACAAATGGCAAAATGACGGATGTCAAAATGACGGATGTAAAAATGACGGATGTCAAAATGACGAATGTCAAAATGACGGATGTCAAAATGACGGATGTCAAAATGACAGATGTCAAAATGACGGATGTAAAAATGACGGATGTCAAAATGACGAATGTCAAAATGACGGATGTCAAAATGACGGATGTCAAAATGACAGATGTCAAAATGACGGATGTAAAAATGACGGATGTCAAAATGACGAATGTCAAAATGACGGATGTCAAAATGACGGATGTCAAAATGACAGATGTCAAAATGACGGATGTCAAAATGACAGATGTCAAAATGACAAATGTCAAAATGACAAATGGCAAAATGACGGATGTCAACATGACGGATGTCAAAATGACCGATGTCAAAATGACGAATGTCAAAATGACAGATGTCAAAATGACGGATGTAAAAATGACGAATGTCAAAATGACAGATTCAAAATGACGGATGTCAAAATTACGGATGTCAAAATGACAGATGTCAAAATGAGACATGTCAAAATGACAAATGTCAAAATGACGGATGTCAAAATTACGGATGTCAAAATGACAGATGTCAAAATGAGAGATGTCAAAATGACAAATGTCAAAATGACGGATGTCAAAATGACAGATGTCATAATGACGGATGTCAAAATGACGGGTGTCAAAAATTACGGGTGTCAAAAATGACGGGTGTCAAAAATGACAGGTGTCAAAAATAACATGTGTCAAAAATGACAAGTGTCAAAAATGACGGGTGTCAAAAATTACGGGTGTCAAAAATGACGGATGTCAAAATGACAAGTGTCAAAAATGACAGGTGTCAAAAATTCCTTATCTTTGGGGGCGCACAAAATTAACCTAAAAATTGTAATTGCAATTAATATATTCACAGTGGTGAGATGTAATTGCGGGGTTCGGAAACGTTAAAAATTGATCAAAAATGACAGGTGTCCAAGACCTTGACGTGACCTTCACGTGACCTTGGCATGACCTTAAAAATGACAGGTGCCAAAAAATGACAGGTGTCAAAAATGACAGCTGTCAAAAATGACAGGTGTCAAAAATGACGGGTGTCAAAAATGACGGGTGTCAAAAATGACGGGTGTCAAAAATGACGGGTGTCAAAAATGACGGGTGTCAAAAATGACGGGTGTCAAAAATGACAGGTGTCAAAAATAACATGTGTCAAAAATGACAGGTGTCAAAAATGACGGGTGTCAAAAATGACGGGTGTCAAAAATGACAGGTGTCAAAAATAACATGTGTCAAAAATGACAGGTGTCAAAAATGACAGGTGTCAAAAATGACGGGTGTCAAAAATGACGGGTGTCAAAAATGACGGGTGTCAAAAATGACAGGTGTCAAAAATGACGGATGTCAAAATGACGGATGTCAAAATGACGGATGTCAAAATGACGGATGTCAAAATGACGAATGTCAAAATGACGGATGTCAAAATGACAGATGTCATAATGACGGATGTCAAAATGACGGGTGTCAAAAATTACGGGTGTCAAAAATGACGGGTGTCAAAAATGACAGGTGTCAAAAATAACATGTGTCAAAAATGACAGGTGTCAAAAATGACGGGTGTCAAAAATTACAGGTGTCAAAAATGACGGATGTCAAAATGACAAGTGTCAAAAATGACAGGTGTCAAAAATTCCTTATCTTTGGGAGCGCACAAAATTAACCTAAAAATTGTAATTGCAATTATTATATTCACAGTGGTGAGATGTAATTGCGGGGTTCGGAAACGTTCGAAATTGATCAAAAATGACAGGTGTCCAAGACCTTGACGTGACCTTGGCATGACTTTGAAAATGACAGGTGCCAAAAAATGACGGGTGTCAAAAATGACAAGTGTCAAAAATGACAGGTGTCAAAAATGACGGGTGTTAAAAATGACATGTGTCAAAATTGACAGGTGTCAAAAATGACAGGTGTCAAAAATGACGGGTGTTAAAAATGACATGTGTCAAAATTGACAGGTGTCAAAAATGACAGGTGTCAAAAATGACGGGTGTCAAAAATTACGGGTGTCAAAAATGACAGATGTCAAAATGACAGATGTCAAAATGACGGATGTCATAATGACAGATGTCAAAATGACGGATGTCAAAATGACGGATGTCAAAATGACAAATGTCAAAAATGACAAATGTCAAAAATGACAGATGTCAAAAATGACCCATGTCAAAAGTGACCCATGTCAAAAATGACATATCAAAAATGACCAATGTCAAAAATGACATGTCAAAAATGACCCATGTCAAAAATGACAGATGTCAAAATGACAGATGTCAAAATGATAGATGTCAAAATGCCAGTTGTCAAAATGACAGATGTCAAAATGACGGAAGTCAACATGACGGATGTCAAAATGACGGATGTCAAAATGACGGATGTCAAAATGACGGATGTCAAAATGACGGATGTCAAAATGACGGATGTCAAAATGACGGATGTCAAAATGAAGGATGTCAAAATGACGGATGTTAAAATGACGGATGTAAAAAATGACGGATGTCAAAATGACGGATGTCAAAATGAAGGATGTCAAAATGAAGGATGTCAAAATGACAGATGTTAAAATGACGGATGTAAAAAATGACGGATGTAAAAATGACGGATGTCAAAATGACGAATGTCAAAATGACGGATGTCAAAATGAGAAATGTCAAAATGACGGATGTCAAAATGACGGATGTCAAAATGACAAATGTCAAAAATGACAAATGTCAAAAATGACATATGTCAAAAGTGACCCATGTCAAAAATGACATATCAAAAATGACCAATGTCAAAAATGACATGTCAAAAATGACCCATGTCAAAAATGACAGATGTCAAAATGACAGATGTCAAAATGACAGATGTCAAAATGCCAGTTGTCAAAATGACAGATGTCAAAATGACGGGTGTCAAAAATGACGGGTGTCAAAAATGACAGGTGTCAAAAATGACGGGTGTCAAAAATTACGGGTGTCAAAAATGACGGATGTCAAAATGACAAGTGTCAAAAATGACAGGTGTCAAAAATTCCTTATCTTTGGAAGCGCACAAAATTAACCTAAAAATTGTAATTGCAATTATTATATTCACAGTGGTGAGATGTAATTGCGGGGTTCGGAAACGTTTGAAATTGATCAAAAATGACAGGTGTCCAAGACCTTGACGTGACTTTGGCATGACTTTGAAAATGACAGGTGCCAAAAATAACATGTGTCAAAAATGACAGGTGTCAAAAATGACGGGTGTCAAAAATGACGGGTGTCAAAAATGACAGGTGTCAAAAATAACATGTGTCAAAAATGACAGGTGTCAAAAATGACGGGTGTCAAAAATTACGGATGTCAAAATGACGGATGTAAAAATGACGGATGTCAAAATGACGAATGTCAAAATGACGGATGTCAAAATGACGGATGTCAAAATGACAGATGTCAAAATGACGGATGTAAAAATGACGGATGTTAAAATGACGAATGTCAAAATGACGGTTGTCAAAAATGACAGGTGTCAAAAATGACAGGTGTCAAAAATTCCTTATCTTTGGGGGCGCACAAAATTAACCTAAAAATTGTAATTGCAATTAATATATTCACAGTGGTGAGATGTAATTGCGGGGTTCGGAAACGTTCGAAATTGATCAAAAATGACAGGTGTCCAAGACCTTGACGTGACCTTGGCATGACTTTGAAAATGACAGGTGCCAAAAATAACATGTGTCAAAAATGACAGGTGTCAAAAATGACGGGTGTCAAAAATGACGGGTGTCAAAAATGACAGGTGTCAAAAATAACATGTGTCAAAAATGACAGGTGTCAAAAATGACGGGTGTCAAAAATTACGGATGTCAAAATGACGGATGTAAAAATGACGGATGTCAAAATGACGAATGTCAAAATGACGGATGTCAAAATGACGGATGTCAAAATGACAGATGTCAAAATGACGGATGTAAAAATGACGGATGTCAAAATGACGAATGTCAAAATGACGGATGTCAAAATGACGGATGTCAAAATGACAGATGTCAAAATGACGGATGTAAAAATGACGGATGTCAAAATGACGAATGTCAAAATGACGGATGTCAAAATGACGGATGTCAAAATGACAGATGTCAAAATGACGGATGTCAAAATGACAGATGTCAAAATGACAAATGTCAAAATGACAAATGGCAAAATGACGGATGTCAACATGACGGATGTCAAAATGACCGATGTCAAAATGACGAATGTCAAAATGACAGATGTCAAAATGACGGATGTCAAAATGACGAATGTCAAAATGACAGATTCAAAATGACGGATGTCAAAATTACGGATGTCAAAATGACAGATGTCAAAATGAGAGATGTCAAAATGACAAATGTCAAAATGACGGATGTCAAAATGACGGATGTAAAAATGACGGATGTCAAAATGACGAATGTCAAAATGACGGATGTCAAAATGACGGATGTCAAAATGACAGATGTCAAAATGACGGATGTCAAAATGACAGATGTCAAAATGAAAGATGTCAAAATGACAAATGTCAAAATGACAAATGGCAAAATGACGGATGTCAAAATGACAGATGTAAAAATGACGGATGTCAAAATGACGAATGTCAAATTGACGGATGTCAAAATGACGGATGTCAAAATGACAGATGTCAAAATGACGGATGTAAAAATGACGGATGTCAAAATGACGAATGTCAAAATGACGGATGTCTAAATGACGGATGTCAAAATGACAGATGTCAAAATGACGGATGTAAAAATGACGGATGTCAAAATGACCAATGTCAAAATGACGGATGTCAAAATGACAGATGTCAAAATGACGGATGTCAAAATGACAGATGTCAAAATGACAAATGTCAAAATGACAAATGGCAAAATGACGGATGTCAACATGACGGATGTCAAAATGACCGATGTGTCAAAATGACAGATGTCAAAATGACGAATGTCAAAATGACGAATGTCAAAATGACAGATTCAAAATGACGGATGTCAAAATTACGGATGTCAAAATGACAGATGTCAAAATGAGAGATGTCAAAATGACGGATGTCAAAATGACAGATGTCAAAATGACAAATGGCAAAATGACAGATGTCAAAATGACGGATGTCAAAATGACGGATGTAAAAATGACGGATGTCAAAATGACGAATGTCAAAATGACGGATGTCAAAATGACAGATGTCAAAATGACGGATGTCAAAATGACAGATGTCAAAATGACAGATGTCAAAATGACAAATGTCAAAATGACAAATGGCAAAATGACGGATGTCAAAATGACGGATGTAAAAATGACGGATGTCAAAATGACAGATGTCAAAATGACGGATGTCAAAATGACAGATGTCAAAATGACAAATGGCAAAATGACAGATGTCAAAATGCCAGTTGTCAAAATGACAGATGTCAAAATGACGGGTGTCAAAAATTACGGGTGTCAAAAATGACGGGTGTCAAAAATGACAGGTGTCAAAAATAACATGTGTCAAAAATGACAGGTGTCAAAAATGACGGGTGTCAAAAATTACGGATGTCAAAATGACAGATGTAAAAATGACGGATGTCAAAATGACGAATGTCAAAATGACGGATGTCAAAATGACGGATGTCAAAATGACAGATGTCAAAATGACGGATGTAAAAATGACGGATGTCAAAATGACGAATGTCAAAATGACGGATGTCAAAATGACGGATGTCAAAATGACAGATGTCAAAATGACGGATGTCAAAATGACAGATGTCAAAATGAAAGATGTCAAAATGACAGATGTCAAAATGACAAATGTCAAAATGACAAATGGCAAAATGACGGATGTCAACATGACGGATGTCAAAATGACCGATGTGTCAAAATGACAGATGTCAAAATGACGAATGTCAAAATGACGAATGTCAAAATGACAGATTCAAAATGACGGATGTCAAAATTACGGATGTCAAAATGACAGATGTCAAAATGAGAGATGTCAAAATGACGGATGTCAAAATGACAGATGTCAAAATGACAAATGGCAAAATGACAGATGTCAAAATGACGGATGTCAAAATGACGGATGTAAAAATGACGGATGTCAAAATGACGAATGTCAAAATGACGGATGTCAAAATGACAGATGTCAAAATGACGGATGTCAAAATGACAGATGTCAAAATGACAGATGTCAAAATGACAAATGTCAAAATGACAAATGGCAAAATGACGGATGTCAAAATGACGGATGTAAAAATGACGGATGTCAAAATGACAGATGTCAAAATGACGGATGTCAAAATGACAGATGTCAAAATGACAAATGGCAAAATGACAGATGTCAAAATGCCAGTTGTCAAAATGACAGATGTCAAAATGACGGGTGTCAAAAATTACGGGTGTCAAAAATGACGGGTGTCAAAAATGACAGGTGTCAAAAATAACATGTGTCAAAAATGACAGGTGTAAAAAATGACGGGTGTCAAAAATTACGGATGTCAAAATGACAGATGTAAAAATGACGGATGTCAAAATGACGAATGTCAAAATGACGGATGTCAAAATGACGGATGTCAAAATGACGGATGTAAAAATGACGGATGTCAAAATGACGAATGTCAAAATGACGTATGTCAAAATGACGGATGCCAAAATGACAGATGTCAAAATGACGGATGTAAAAATGACGGATGTCAAAATGACGAATGTCAAAATGACGGATGTCAAAATGACGGATGTCAAAATGACAGATGTCAAAATGACGGATGTCAAAATGACAGATGTCAAAATGACGGATGTAAAAATGACGGATGTCAAAATGACGAATGTCAAAATGACGGATGTCAAAATGACGGATGTCAAAATGACAGATGTCAAAATGACGGATGTCAAAATGACAGATGTAAAAATGACAAATGTCAAAATGACAAATGGCAAAATGACGGATGTCAACATGACGGATGTCAAAATGACCGATGTCAAAATGACGAATGTCAAAATGACAGATGTCAAAATGACGGATGTCAAAATGACGAATGTCAAAATGACAGATTCAAAATGACGGATGTCAAAATTACGGATGTCAAAATGACAGATGTCAAAATGAGAGATGTCAAAATGACAAATGTCAAAATGACGGATGTCAAAATGACGGATGTCAAAATGACGGATGTAAAAATGACGGATGTCAAAATGACGAATGTCAAAATGACGGATGTCAAAATGACGGATGTCAAAATGACAGATGTCAAAATGACGGATGTCAAAATGACAGATGTCAAAATGACAAATGACAAAATGACAAATGGCAAAATGACGGATGTCAAAATGACGGATGTAAAAATGACGGATGTCAAAATGACGAATGTCAAAATGACGGATGTCAAAATGACGGATGTCAAAATGACGGATGTCAAAATGACAGATGTCAAAATGACGGATGTAAAAATGACGGATGTCAAAATGACGAATGTCAAAATGACGGATGTCAAAATGACGGATGTCAAAATGACAGATGTCAAAATGACGGATGTAAAAATGACGGATGTCAAAATGACGAATGTCAAAATGACGGATGTCAAAATGACGGATGTCAAAATGACAGATGTCAAAATGACGGATGTCAAAATGACAGATGTCAAAATGACAAATGTCAAAATGACAAATGGCAAAATGACGGATGTCAACATGACGGATGTCAAAATGACCGATGTCAAAATGACGAATGTCAGAATGACAGATGTCAAAATGACGGATGTCAAAATGACGAATGTCAAAATGACAGATTCAAAATGACGGATGTCAAAATTACGGATGTCAAAATGACAGATGTCAAAATGAGAGATGTCAAAATGACAAATGTAGAAATGACGGATGTCAAAATGACGGATGTAAAAATGACGGATGTCAAAATGACGAATGTCAAAATGACGGATGTCAAAATGACGGATGTCAAAATGACAGATGTCAAAATGACGGATGTCAAAATGACAGATGTCAAAATGACAAATGTCAAAATGACAAATGTCAAAATGACAAATGGCAAAATGACGGATGTCAAAATGACGGATGTAAAAATGACGGATGTCAAAATGACGAATGTCAAAATGACGGATGTCAAAATGACGGATGTCAAAATGACAGATGTCAAAATGACGGATGTAAAAATGACGGATGTCAAAATGACGAATGTCAAAATGACGGATGTCAAAATGACGGATGTCAAAATGACAGATGTCAAAATGACGGATGTAAAAATGACGGATGTCAAAATGACGAATGTCAAAATGACGGATGTCAAAATGACGGATGTCAAAATGACAGATGTCAAAATGACGGATGTCAAAATGACAGATGTCAAAATGACAAATGTCAAAATGACAAATGGCAAAATGACGGATGTCAACATGACGGATGTCAAAATGACCGATGTCAAAATGACGAATGTCAAAATGACAGATGTCAAAATGACGGATGTAAAAATGACGAATGTCAAAATGACAGATTCAAAATGACGGATGTCAAAATTACGGATGTCAAAATGACAGATGTCAAAATGAGACATGTCAAAATGACAAATGTCAAAATGACGGATGTCAAAATTACGGATGTCAAAATGACAGATGTCAAAATGAGAGATGTCAAAATGACAAATGTCAAAATGACGGATGTCAAAATGACGGATGTAAAAATGACGGATGTCAAAATGACGAATGTCAAAATGACGGATGTCAAAATGACGGATGTCAAAATGACAGATGTCAAAATGACGGATGTCAAAATGACAGATGTCAAAATGACAGATGTCAAAATGACAAATGACAAAATGACAAATGGCAAAATGACGGATGTCAAAATGACGGATGTAAAAATGACGGATGTCAAAATGACGAATGTCAAAATGACGGATGTCAAAATGACGGATGTCAAAATGACAGATGTCAAAATGACGGATGTAAAAATGACGGATGTCAAAATGACGAATGTCAAAATGACGGATGTCAAAATGACGGATGTCAAAATGACAGATGTCAAAATGACGGATGTAAAAATGACTGATGTCAAAATGACGAATGTCAAAATGACGGATGTCAAAATGACGGATGTCAAAATGACAGATGTCAAAATGACGGATGTCAAAATGACAGATGTCAAAATGACAAATGTCAAAATGACAAATGGCAAAATGACGGATGTCAACATGACGGATGTCAAAATGACCGATGTCAAAATGACGAATGTCAAAATGACAGATGTCAAAATGACGGATGTCAAAATGACGAATGTCAAAATGACAGATTCAAAATGACGGATGTCAAAATTACGGATGTCAAAATGACAGATGTCAAAATGAGAGATGTCAAAATGACAAATGTCAAAATGACGGATGTCAAAATGACAGATGTCAAAATGACGGGTGTCAAAAATTACGGGTGTCAAAAATGACGGGTGTCAAAAATGACAGGTGTCAAAAATAACATGTGTCAAAAATGACAGGTGTCAAAAATGACGGGTGTCAAAAATTACGGGTGTCAAAAATGACGGATGTCAAAATGACAAGTGTCAAAAATGACAGGTGTCAAAAATTCCTTATCTTTGGGAGCGCACAAAATTAACCTAAAAATTGTAATTGCAATTATTATATTCACAGTGGTGAGATGTAATTGCGGGGTTCGGAAACGTTCGAAATTGATCAAAAATGACAGGTGTCCAAGACCTTGACGTGACCTTGGCATGAGTTTGAAAATGACAGGTGCCAAAAATAACATGTGTCAAAAATGACAGGTGTCAAAAATGACGGGTGTCAAAAATGACGGGTGTCAAAAATGACAGGTGTCAAAAATAACATGTGTCAAAAATAACATGTGTCAAAAATGACAGGTGTCAAAAATGACGGGTGTCAAAAATTACGGATGTCAAAATGACGGATGTAAAAATGACGGATGTCAAAATGACAGATGTCAAAATGACGGATGTAAAAATGACGGATGTCAAAATGACGAATGTCAAAATGACGGATGTCAAAATGACGGATGTCAAAATGACAGATGTCAAAATGACGGATGTAAAAATGACGGATGTCAAAATGACGAATGTCAAAATGACGGATGTCAAAATGACAGATGTCAAAAATGACGAATGTCAAAAATGACGGATGTCAAAATGACAGATGTCAAAAATGACAAATGTCAAAAATGACAGATGTCAAAAATGACCCATGTCAAAAGTGACCCATGTCAAAAATGACATATATCAAAAATGACCAATGTCAAAAATGACATGTCAAAAATGACCCATGTCAAAAATGACAGATGTCAAAATGACAGATGTCAAAATGACAGATGTCAAAATGCCAGTTGTCAAAATGACAGATGTCAAAATGACGGATGTCAACATGACGGATGTCAAAATGACGGATGTCAAAATGACGGATGTCAAAATGACAGATGTCAAAATGACGGATGTCAAAATGAAGGATG
This sequence comes from Brassicogethes aeneus, assembly GCA_921294245.1. Lineage (NCBI taxonomy): Eukaryota > Metazoa > Arthropoda > Insecta > Coleoptera > Nitidulidae > Brassicogethes > Brassicogethes aeneus. The sequence goes on from OV121132.1 coordinate 60,473,409, forward strand.
TCAAAATGACAGATGTCAAAATGAAAGATGTCAAAATGACAAATGTCAAAATGACAAATGGCAAAATGACGGATGTCAAAATGACAGATGTAAAAATGACGGATGTCAAAATGACGAATGTCAAATTGACGGATGTCAAAATGACGGATGTCAAAATGACGAATGTCAAATTGACGGATGTCAAAATGACGGATGTCAAAATGACAGATGTCAAAATGACGGATGTAAAAATGACGGATGTCAAAATGACGAATGTCAAATTGACGGATGTCAAAATGACGGATGTCAAAATGACAGATGTCAAAATGACGGATGTAAAAAATGACGGATGTCAAAATGACAGATGTCAAAATGAAAGATGTCAAAATGACAAATGGCAAAATGACGGATGTCAAAATGACAGATGTAAAATTGACGGATGTCAAAATGACGGATGTCAAAATGACAGATGTCAAAATTACGGATGTCAAAATGACAGATGTCAAAATGAGAGATGTCAAAATGACGGATGTCAAAATGACAGATGTCAAAATGACAAATGGCAAAATGACAGATGTCAAAATGACAAATGTCAAAATGACAGATTCAAAATGACGGATGTCAAAATGACAGATGTCAAAATGACAGATGTCAAAATGACAAATGTCAAAATGACAAATGGCAAAATGACGGATGTCAAAATGACAGATGTCAAAATGACGGATGTCAAAATGACAGATGTCAAAATGACAGATGTCAAAATGACAAATGTCAAAATGACGAATGTCAAAATGACAGATTCAAAATGACGGATGTCAAAATTACGGATGTCAAAATGACAGATGTCAAAATGAGAGATGTCAAAATGACAAATGTCAAAATGACGGATGTCAAAATGACGGATGTCAAAATGACGGATGTAAAAATGACGGATGTCAAAATGACGAATGTCAAAATGACGGATGTCAAAATGACGGATGTCAAAATGACAGATGTCAAAATGACGGATGTCAAAATGACAGATGTCAAAATGACAAATGACAAAATGACAAATGGCAAAATGACGGATGTCAAAATGACGGATGTAAAAATGACGGATGTCAAAATGACGAATGTCAAAATGACGGATGTCAAAATGACGGATGTCAAAATGACGGATGTCAAAATGACAGATGTCAAAATGACGGATGTAAAAATGACGGATGTCAAAATGACGAATGTCAAAATGACGGATGTCAAAATGACGGATGTCAAAATGACAGATGTCAAAATGACGGATGTAAAAATGACGGATGTCAAAATGACGAATGTCAAAATAACGGATGTCAAAATGACGGATGTCAAAATGACAGATGTCAAAATGACGGATGTCAAAATGACAGATGTCAAAATGACAAATGTCAAAATGACAAATGGCAAAATGACGGATGTCAACATGACGGATGTCAAAATGACCGATGTCAAAATGACGAATGTCAGAATGACAGATGTCAAAATGACGGATGTCAAAATGACGAATGTCAAAATGACAGATTCAAAATGACGGATGTCAAAATTACGGATGTCAAAATGACAGATGTCAAAATGAGAGATGTCAAAATGACAAATGTAGAAATGACGGATGTCAAAATGACGGATGTAAAAATGACGGATGTCAAAATGACGAATGTCAAAATGACGGATGTCAAAATGACGGATGTCAAAATGACAGATGTCAAAATGACGGATGTCAAAATGACAGATGTCAAAATGACAGATGTCAAAATGACAAATGTCAAAATGACAAATGGCAAAATGACGGATGTCAAAATGACGGATGTAAAAATGACGGATGTCAAAATGACGAATGTCAAAATGACGGATGTCAAAATGACGGATGTCAAAATGACAGATGTCAAAATGACGGATGTAAAAATGACGGATGTCAAAATGACGAATGTCAAAATGACGGATGTCAAAATGACGGATGTCAAAATGACAGATGTCAAAATGACGGATGTAAAAATGACGGATGTCAAAATGACGAATGTCAAAATGACGGATGTCAAAATGACGGATGTCAAAATGACAGATGTCAAAATGACGGATGTCAAAATGACAGATGTCAAAATGACAAATGTCAAAATGACAAATGGCAAAATGACGGATGTCAACATGACGGATGTCAAAATGACCGATGTCAAAATGACGAATGTCAAAATGACAGATGTCAAAATGACGGATGTAAAAATGACGAATGTCAAAATGACAGATTCAAAATGACGGATGTCAAAATTACGGATGTCAAAATGACAGATGTCAAAATGAGACATGTCAAAATGACAAATGTCAAAATGACGGATGTCAAAATTACGGATGTCAAAATGACAGATGTCAAAATGAGAGATGTCAAAATGACAAATGTCAAAATGACGGATGTCAAAATGACGGATGTAAAAATGACGGATGTCAAAATGACGAATGTCAAAATGACGGATGTCAAAATGACGGATGTCAAAATGACAGATGTCAAAATGACGGATGTCAAAATGACAGATGTCAAAATGACAGATGTCAAAATGACAAATGACAAAATGACAAATGGCAAAATGACGGATGTCAAAATGACGGATGTAAAAATGACGGATGTCAAAATGACGAATGTCAAAATGACGGATGTCAAAATGACGGATGTCAAAATGACAGATGTCAAAATGACGGATGTAAAAATGACGGATGTCAAAATGACGAATGTCAAAATGACGGATGTCAAAATGACGGATGTCAAAATGACAGATGTCAAAATGACGGATGTAAAAATGACTGATGTCAAAATGACGAATGTCAAAATAAAGGATGTCAAAATGACGGATGTCAAAATGACAGATGTCAAAATGACGGATGTCAAAATGACAGATGTCAAAATGACAAATGTCAAAATGACAAATGGCAAAATGACGGATGTCAACATGACGGATGTCAAAATGACCGATGTCAAAATGACGAATGTCAAAATGACAGATATCAAAATGACGGATGTCAAAATGACGAATGTCAAAATGACAGATTCAAAATGACGGATGTCAAAATTACGGATGTCAAAATGACAGATGTCAAAATGAGAGATGTCAAAATGACAAATGTCAAAATGACGGATGTCAAAATGACAGATGTCAAAATGACGGGTGTCAAAAATTACAGGTGTCAAAAATGACGGGTGTCAAAAATGACAGGTGTCAAAAATAACATGTGTCAAAAATGACAGGTGTCAAAAATGACGGGTGTCAAAAATTACGGGTGTCAAAAATGACGGATGTCAAAATGACAAGTGTCAAAAATGACAGGTGTCAAAAATTCCTTATCTTTGGGAGCGCACAAAATTAACCTAAAAATTGTAATTGCAATTATTATATTCACAGTGGTGAGATGTAATTGCGGGGTTCGGAAACGTTCGAAATTGATCAAAAATGACAGGTGTCCAAGACCTTGACGTGACCTTGGCATGAGTTTGAAAATGACAGGTGCCAAAAATAACATGTGTCAAAAATGACAGGTGTCAAAAATGACGGGTGTCAAAAATGACGGGTGTCAAAAATGACAGGTGTCAAAAATAACATGTGTCAAAAATGACAGGTGTCAAAAATGACGGGTGTCAAAAATTACGGATGTCAAAATGACGGATGTAAAAATGACGGATGTCAAAATGACAGATGTCAAAATGACGGATGTAAAAATGACGGATGTCAAAATGACGAATGTCAAAATGACGGATGTCAAAATGACGGATGTCAAAATGACAGATGTCAAAATGACGGATGTAAAAATGACGGATGTCAAAATGACGAATGTCAAAATGACGGATGTCAAAATGACAGATGTCAAAAATGACGAATGTCAAAAATGACGGATGTCAAAATGACAGATGTCAAAAATGACAAATGTCAAAAATGACAGATGTCAAAAATGACCCATGTCAAAAGTGACCCATGTCAAAAATGACATATATCAAAAATGACCAATGTCAAAAATGACATGTCAAAAATGACCCATGTCAAAAATGACAGATGTCAAAATGACAGATGTCAAAATGACAGATGTCAAAATGCCAGTTGTCAAAATGACAGATGTCAAAATGACGGATGTCAACATGACGGATGTCAAAATGACGGATGTCAAAATGACGGATGTCAAAATGACAGATGTCAAAATGACGGATGTCAAAATGAAGGATGTCAAAATGACGGATGTTAAAATGACGGATGTAAAAAATGACGGATGTCAAAATGACAGATGTCAAAATGAAAGATGTCAAAATGACAAATGTCAAAATGACAAATGGCAAAATGACGGATGTCAAAATGACAGATGTAAAAATGACGGATGTCAAAATGACGAATGTCAAATTGACGGATGTCAAAATGACGGATGTCAAAATGACAGATGTCAAAATGACGGATGTAAAAATGACGGATGTCAAAATGACGAATGTCAAAATGACGGATGTCTAAATGACGGATGTCAAAATGACAGATGTCAAAATGACGGATGTAAAAATGACGGATGTCAAAATGACGAATGTCAAAATGACGGATGTCAAAATGACAGATGTCAAAATGACGGATGTCAAAATGACAGATGTCAAAATGACAAATGTCAAAATGACAAATGGCAAAATGACGGATGTCAACATGACGGATGTCAAAATGACCGATGTGTCAAAATGACAGATGTCAAAATGACGAATGTCAAAATGACGAATGTCAAAATGACAGATTCAAAATGACGGATGTCAAAATTACGGATGTCAAAATGACAGATGTCAAAATGAGAGATGTCAAAATGACGGATGTCAAAATGACAGATGTCAAAATGACGGATGTCAAAATGACAGATGTCAAAATGACGGATGTCAAAATGACGGATGTCAAAATGACAAATGTCAAAAATGACAAATGTCAAAAATGACAGATGTCAAAAATGACCCATGTCAAAAGTGACCCATGTCAAAAATGACATATCAAAAATGACCAATGTCAAAAATGACATGTCAAAAATGACCCATGTCAAAAATGACAGATGTCAAAATGACAGATGTCAAAATGATAGATGTCAAAATGCCAGTTGTCAAAATGACAGATGTCAAAATGACGGAAGTCAACATGACGGATGTCAAAATGACGGATGTCAAAATGACGGATGTCAAAATGACGGATGTCAAAATGACGGATGTCAAAATGACGGATGTCAAAATGACGGATGTCAAAATGAAGGATGTCAAAATGACGGATGTTAAAATGACGGATGTAAAAAATGACGGATGTCAAAATGACGGATGTCAAAATGAAGGATGTCAAAATGAAGGATGTCAAAATGACAGATGTTAAAATGACGGATGTAAAAAATGACGGATGTAAAAATGACGGATGTCAAAATGACGAATGTCAAAATGACGGATGTCAAAATGAGAAATGTCAAAATGACGGATGTCAAAATGACGGATGTCAAAATGACAAATGTCAAAAATGACAAATGTCAAAAATGACATATGTCAAAAGTGACCCATGTCAAAAATGACATATCAAAAATGACCAATGTCAAAAATGACATGTCAAAAATGACCCATGTCAAAAATGACAGATGTCAAAATGACAGATGTCAAAATGACAGATGTCAAAATGCCAGTTGTCAAAATGACAGATGTCAAAATGACGGGTGTCAAAAATGACGGGTGTCAAAAATGACAGGTGTCAAAAATGACGGGTGTCAAAAATTACGGGTGTCAAAAATGACGGATGTCAAAATGACAAGTGTCAAAAATGACAGGTGTCAAAAATTCCTTATCTTTGGAAGCGCACAAAATTAACCTAAAAATTGTAATTGCAATTATTATATTCACAGTGGTGAGATGTAATTGCGGGGTTCGGAAACGTTTGAAATTGATCAAAAATGACAGGTGTCCAAGACCTTGACGTGACTTTGGCATGACTTTGAAAATGACAGGTGCCAAAAATAACATGTGTCAAAAATGACAGGTGTCAAAAATGACGGGTGTCAAAAATGACGGGTGTCAAAAATGACAGGTGTCAAAAATAACATGTGTCAAAAATGACAGGTGTCAAAAATGACGGGTGTCAAAAATTACGGATGTCAAAATGACGGATGTAAAAATGACGGATGTCAAAATGACGAATGTCAAAATGACGGATGTCAAAATGACGGATGTCAAAATGACAGATGTCAAAATGACGGATGTAAAAATGACGGATGTTAAAATGACGAATGTCAAAATGACGGTTGTCAAAAATGACAGGTGTCAAAAATGACAGGTGTCAAAAATTCCTTATCTTTGGGGGCGCACAAAATTAACCTAAAAATTGTAATTGCAATTAATATATTCACAGTGGTGAGATGTAATTGCGGGGTTCGGAAACGTTCGAAATTGATCAAAAATGACAGGTGTCCAAGACCTTGACGTGACCTTGGCATGACTTTGAAAATGACAGGTGCCAAAAATAACATGTGTCAAAAATGACAGGTGTCAAAAATGACGGGTGTCAAAAATGACGGGTGTCAAAAATGACAGGTGTCAAAAATAACATGTGTCAAAAATGACAGGTGTCAAAAATGACGGGTGTCAAAAATTACGGATGTCAAAATGACGGATGTAAAAATGACGGATGTCAAAATGACGAATGTCAAAATGACGGATGTCAAAATGACGGATGTCAAAATGACAGATGTCAAAATGACGGATGTAAAAATGACGGATGTCAAAATGACGAATGTCAAAATGACGGATGTCAAAATGACGGATGTCAAAATGACAGATGTCAAAATGACGGATGTAAAAATGACGGATGTCAAAATGACGAATGTCAAAATGACGGATGTCAAAATGACGGATGTCAAAATGACAGATGTCAAAATGACGGATGTCAAAATGACAGATGTCAAAATGACAAATGTCAAAATGACAAATGGCAAAATGACGGATGTCAACATGACGGATGTCAAAATGACCGATGTCAAAATGACGAATGTCAAAATGACAGATGTCAAAATGACGGATGTCAAAATGACGAATGTCAAAATGACAGATTCAAAATGACGGATGTCAAAATTACGGATGTCAAAATGACAGATGTCAAAATGAGAGATGTCAAAATGACAAATGTCAAAATGACGGATGTCAAAATGACGGATGTAAAAATGACGGATGTCAAAATGACGAATGTCAAAATGACGGATGTCAAAATGACGGATGTCAAAATGACAGATGTCAAAATGACGGATGTCAAAATGACAGATGTCAAAATGAAAGATGTCAAAATGACAAATGTCAAAATGACAAATGGCAAAATGACGGATGTCAAAATGACAGATGTAAAAATGACGGATGTCAAAATGACGAATGTCAAATTGACGGATGTCAAAATGACGGATGTCAAAATGACAGATGTCAAAATGACGGATGTAAAAATGACGGATGTCAAAATGACGAATGTCAAAATGACGGATGTCTAAATGACGGATGTCAAAATGACAGATGTCAAAATGACGGATGTAAAAATGACGGATGTCAAAATGACCAATGTCAAAATGACGGATGTCAAAATGACAGATGTCAAAATGACGGATGTCAAAATGACAGATGTCAAAATGACAAATGTCAAAATGACAAATGGCAAAATGACGGATGTCAACATGACGGATGTCAAAATGACCGATGTGTCAAAATGACAGATGTCAAAATGACGAATGTCAAAATGACGAATGTCAAAATGACAGATTCAAAATGACGGATGTCAAAATTACGGATGTCAAAATGACAGATGTCAAAATGAGAGATGTCAAAATGACGGATGTCAAAATGACAGATGTCAAAATGACAAATGGCAAAATGACAGATGTCAAAATGACGGATGTCAAAATGACGGATGTAAAAATGACGGATGTCAAAATGACGAATGTCAAAATGACGGATGTCAAAATGACAGATGTCAAAATGACGGATGTCAAAATGACAGATGTCAAAATGACAGATGTCAAAATGACAAATGTCAAAATGACAAATGGCAAAATGACGGATGTCAAAATGACGGATGTAAAAATGACGGATGTCAAAATGACAGATGTCAAAATGACGGATGTCAAAATGACAGATGTCAAAATGACAAATGGCAAAATGACAGATGTCAAAATGCCAGTTGTCAAAATGACAGATGTCAAAATGACGGGTGTCAAAAATTACGGGTGTCAAAAATGACGGGTGTCAAAAATGACAGGTGTCAAAAATAACATGTGTCAAAAATGACAGGTGTCAAAAATGACGGGTGTCAAAAATTACGGATGTCAAAATGACAGATGTAAAAATGACGGATGTCAAAATGACGAATGTCAAAATGACGGATGTCAAAATGACGGATGTCAAAATGACAGATGTCAAAATGACGGATGTAAAAATGACGGATGTCAAAATGACGAATGTCAAAATGACGGATGTCAAAATGACGGATGTCAAAATGACAGATGTCAAAATGACGGATGTCAAAATGACAGATGTCAAAATGAAAGATGTCAAAATGACAGATGTCAAAATGACAAATGTCAAAATGACAAATGGCAAAATGACGGATGTCAACATGACGGATGTCAAAATGACCGATGTGTCAAAATGACAGATGTCAAAATGACGAATGTCAAAATGACGAATGTCAAAATGACAGATTCAAAATGACGGATGTCAAAATTACGGATGTCAAAATGACAGATGTCAAAATGAGAGATGTCAAAATGACGGATGTCAAAATGACAGATGTCAAAATGACAAATGGCAAAATGACAGATGTCAAAATGACGGATGTCAAAATGACGGATGTAAAAATGACGGATGTCAAAATGACGAATGTCAAAATGACGGATGTCAAAATGACAGATGTCAAAATGACGGATGTCAAAATGACAGATGTCAAAATGACAGATGTCAAAATGACAAATGTCAAAATGACAAATGGCAAAATGACGGATGTCAAAATGACGGATGTAAAAATGACGGATGTCAAAATGACAGATGTCAAAATGACGGATGTCAAAATGACAGATGTCAAAATGACAAATGGCAAAATGACAGATGTCAAAATGCCAGTTGTCAAAATGACAGATGTCAAAATGACGGGTGTCAAAAATTACGGGTGTCAAAAATGACGGGTGTCAAAAATGACAGGTGTCAAAAATAACATGTGTCAAAAATGACAGGTGTAAAAAATGACGGGTGTCAAAAATTACGGATGTCAAAATGACAGATGTAAAAATGACGGATGTCAAAATGACGAATGTCAAAATGACGGATGTCAAAATGACGGATGTCAAAATGACGGATGTAAAAATGACGGATGTCAAAATGACGAATGTCAAAATGACGTATGTCAAAATGACGGATGCCAAAATGACAGATGTCAAAATGACGGATGTAAAAATGACGGATGTCAAAATGACGAATGTCAAAATGACGGATGTCAAAATGACGGATGTCAAAATGACAGATGTCAAAATGACGGATGTCAAAATGACAGATGTCAAAATGACGGATGTAAAAATGACGGATGTCAAAATGACGAATGTCAAAATGACGGATGTCAAAATGACGGATGTCAAAATGACAGATGTCAAAATGACGGATGTCAAAATGACAGATGTAAAAATGACAAATGTCAAAATGACAAATGGCAAAATGACGGATGTCAACATGACGGATGTCAAAATGACCGATGTCAAAATGACGAATGTCAAAATGACAGATGTCAAAATGACGGATGTCAAAATGACGAATGTCAAAATGACAGATTCAAAATGACGGATGTCAAAATTACGGATGTCAAAATGACAGATGTCAAAATGAGAGATGTCAAAATGACAAATGTCAAAATGACGGATGTCAAAATGACGGATGTCAAAATGACGGATGTAAAAATGACGGATGTCAAAATGACGAATGTCAAAATGACGGATGTCAAAATGACGGATGTCAAAATGACAGATGTCAAAATGACGGATGTCAAAATGACAGATGTCAAAATGACAAATGACAAAATGACAAATGGCAAAATGACGGATGTCAAAATGACGGATGTAAAAATGACGGATGTCAAAATGACGAATGTCAAAATGACGGATGTCAAAATGACGGATGTCAAAATGACGGATGTCAAAATGACAGATGTCAAAATGACGGATGTAAAAATGACGGATGTCAAAATGACGAATGTCAAAATGACGGATGTCAAAATGACGGATGTCAAAATGACAGATGTCAAAATGACGGATGTAAAAATGACGGATGTCAAAATGACGAATGTCAAAATGACGGATGTCAAAATGACGGATGTCAAAATGACAGATGTCAAAATGACGGATGTCAAAATGACAGATGTCAAAATGACAAATGTCAAAATGACAAATGGCAAAATGACGGATGTCAACATGACGGATGTCAAAATGACCGATGTCAAAATGACGAATGTCAGAATGACAGATGTCAAAATGACGGATGTCAAAATGACGAATGTCAAAATGACAGATTCAAAATGACGGATGTCAAAATTACGGATGTCAAAATGACAGATGTCAAAATGAGAGATGTCAAAATGACAAATGTAGAAATGACGGATGTCAAAATGACGGATGTAAAAATGACGGATGTCAAAATGACGAATGTCAAAATGACGGATGTCAAAATGACGGATGTCAAAATGACAGATGTCAAAATGACGGATGTCAAAATGACAGATGTCAAAATGACAAATGTCAAAATGACAAATGTCAAAATGACAAATGGCAAAATGACGGATGTCAAAATGACGGATGTAAAAATGACGGATGTCAAAATGACGAATGTCAAAATGACGGATGTCAAAATGACGGATGTCAAAATGACAGATGTCAAAATGACGGATGTAAAAATGACGGATGTCAAAATGACGAATGTCAAAATGACGGATGTCAAAATGACGGATGTCAAAATGACAGATGTCAAAATGACGGATGTAAAAATGACGGATGTCAAAATGACGAATGTCAAAATGACGGATGTCAAAATGACGGATGTCAAAATGACAGATGTCAAAATGACGGATGTCAAAATGACAGATGTCAAAATGACAAATGTCAAAATGACAAATGGCAAAATGACGGATGTCAACATGACGGATGTCAAAATGACCGATGTCAAAATGACGAATGTCAAAATGACAGATGTCAAAATGACGGATGTAAAAATGACGAATGTCAAAATGACAGATTCAAAATGACGGATGTCAAAATTACGGATGTCAAAATGACAGATGTCAAAATGAGACATGTCAAAATGACAAATGTCAAAATGACGGATGTCAAAATTACGGATGTCAAAATGACAGATGTCAAAATGAGAGATGTCAAAATGACAAATGTCAAAATGACGGATGTCAAAATGACGGATGTAAAAATGACGGATGTCAAAATGACGAATGTCAAAATGACGGATGTCAAAATGACGGATGTCAAAATGACAGATGTCAAAATGACGGATGTCAAAATGACAGATGTCAAAATGACAGATGTCAAAATGACAAATGACAAAATGACAAATGGCAAAATGACGGATGTCAAAATGACGGATGTAAAAATGACGGATGTCAAAATGACGAATGTCAAAATGACGGATGTCAAAATGACGGATGTCAAAATGACAGATGTCAAAATGACGGATGTAAAAATGACGGATGTCAAAATGACGAATGTCAAAATGACGGATGTCAAAATGACGGATGTCAAAATGACAGATGTCAAAATGACGGATGTAAAAATGACTGATGTCAAAATGACGAATGTCAAAATGACGGATGTCAAAATGACGGATGTCAAAATGACAGATGTCAAAATGACGGATGTCAAAATGACAGATGTCAAAATGACAAATGTCAAAATGACAAATGGCAAAATGACGGATGTCAACATGACGGATGTCAAAATGACCGATGTCAAAATGACGAATGTCAAAATGACAGATGTCAAAATGACGGATGTCAAAATGACGAATGTCAAAATGACAGATTCAAAATGACGGATGTCAAAATTACGGATGTCAAAATGACAGATGTCAAAATGAGAGATGTCAAAATGACAAATGTCAAAATGACGGATGTCAAAATGACAGATGTCAAAATGACGGGTGTCAAAAATTACGGGTGTCAAAAATGACGGGTGTCAAAAATGACAGGTGTCAAAAATAACATGTGTCAAAAATGACAGGTGTCAAAAATGACGGGTGTCAAAAATTACGGGTGTCAAAAATGACGGATGTCAAAATGACAAGTGTCAAAAATGACAGGTGTCAAAAATTCCTTATCTTTGGGAGCGCACAAAATTAACCTAAAAATTGTAATTGCAATTATTATATTCACAGTGGTGAGATGTAATTGCGGGGTTCGGAAACGTTCGAAATTGATCAAAAATGACAGGTGTCCAAGACCTTGACGTGACCTTGGCATGAGTTTGAAAATGACAGGTGCCAAAAATAACATGTGTCAAAAATGACAGGTGTCAAAAATGACGGGTGTCAAAAATGACGGGTGTCAAAAATGACAGGTGTCAAAAATAACATGTGTCAAAAATAACATGTGTCAAAAATGACAGGTGTCAAAAATGACGGGTGTCAAAAATTACGGATGTCAAAATGACGGATGTAAAAATGACGGATGTCAAAATGACAGATGTCAAAATGACGGATGTAAAAATGACGGATGTCAAAATGACGAATGTCAAAATGACGGATGTCAAAATGACGGATGTCAAAATGACAGATGTCAAAATGACGGATGTAAAAATGACGGATGTCAAAATGACGAATGTCAAAATGACGGATGTCAAAATGACAGATGTCAAAAATGACGAATGTCAAAAATGACGGATGTCAAAATGACAGATGTCAAAAATGACAAATGTCAAAAATGACAGATGTCAAAAATGACCCATGTCAAAAGTGACCCATGTCAAAAATGACATATATCAAAAATGACCAATGTCAAAAATGACATGTCAAAAATGACCCATGTCAAAAATGACAGATGTCAAAATGACAGATGTCAAAATGACAGATGTCAAAATGCCAGTTGTCAAAATGACAGATGTCAAAATGACGGATGTCAACATGACGGATGTCAAAATGACGGATGTCAAAATGACGGATGTCAAAATGACAGATGTCAAAATGACGGATGTCAAAATGAAGGATGTCAAAATGACAGATGTCAAAATGAAAGATGTCAAAATGACAAATGTCAAAATGACAAATGGCAAAATGACGGATGTCAAAATGACAGATGTAAAAATGACGGATGTCAAAATGACGAATGTCAAATTGACGGATGTCAAAATGACGGATGTCAAAATGACGAATGTCAAATTGACGGATGTCAAAATGACGGATGTCAAAATGACAGATGTCAAAATGACGGATGTAAAAATGACGGATGTCAAAATGACGAATGTCAAATTGACGGATGTCAAAATGACGGATGTCAAAATGACAGATGTCAAAATGACGGATGTAAAAAATGACGGATGTCAAAATGACAGATGTCAAAATGAAAGATGTCAAAATGACAAATGGCAAAATGACGGATGTCAAAATGACAGATGTAAAATTGACGGATGTCAAAATGACGGATGTCAAAATGACAGATGTCAAAATTACGGATGTCAAAATGACAGATGTCAAAATGAGAGATGTCAAAATGACGGATGTCAAAATGACAGATGTCAAAATGACAAATGGCAAAATGACAGATGTCAAAATGACAAATGTCAAAATGACAGATTCAAAATGACGGATGTCAAAATGACAGATGTCAAAATGACAGATGTCAAAATGACAAATGTCAAAATGACAAATGGCAAAATGACGGATGTCAAAATGACAGATGTCAAAATGACGGATGTCAAAATGACAGATGTCAAAATGACAGATGTCAAAATGACAAATGTCAAAATGACGAATGTCAAAATGACAGATTCAAAATGACGGATGTCAAAATTACGGATGTCAAAATGACAGATGTCAAAATGAGAGATGTCAAAATGACAAATGTCAAAATGACGGATGTCAAAATGACGGATGTCAAAATGACGGATGTAAAAATGACGGATGTCAAAATGACGAATGTCAAAATGACGGATGTCAAAATGACGGATGTCAAAATGACAGATGTCAAAATGACGGATGTCAAAATGACAGATGTCAAAATGACAAATGACAAAATGACAAATGGCAAAATGACGGATGTCAAAATGACGGATGTAAAAATGACGGATGTCAAAATGACGAATGTCAAAATGACGGATGTCAAAATGACGGATGTCAAAATGACGGATGTCAAAATGACAGATGTCAAAATGACGGATGTAAAAATGACGGATGTCAAAATGACGAATGTCAAAATGACGGATGTCAAAATGACGGATGTCAAAATGACAGATGTCAAAATGACGGATGTAAAAATGACGGATGTCAAAATGACGAATGTCAAAATAACGGATGTCAAAATGACGGATGTCAAAATGACAGATGTCAAAATGACGGATGTCAAAATGACAGATGTCAAAATGACAAATGTCAAAATGACAAATGGCAAAATGACGGATGTCAACATGACGGATGTCAAAATGACCGATGTCAAAATGACGAATGTCAGAATGACAGATGTCAAAATGACGGATGTCAAAATGACGAATGTCAAAATGACAGATTCAAAATGACGGATGTCAAAATTACGGATGTCAAAATGACAGATGTCAAAATGAGAGATGTCAAAATGACAAATGTAGAAATGACGGATGTCAAAATGACGGATGTAAAAATGACGGATGTCAAAATGACGAATGTCAAAATGACGGATGTCAAAATGACGGATGTCAAAATGACAGATGTCAAAATGACGGATGTCAAAATGACAGATGTCAAAATGACAGATGTCAAAATGACAAATGTCAAAATGACAAATGGCAAAATGACGGATGTCAAAATGACGGATGTAAAAATGACGGATGTCAAAATGACGAATGTCAAAATGACGGATGTCAAAATGACGGATGTCAAAATGACAGATGTCAAAATGACGGATGTAAAAATGACGGATGTCAAAATGACGAATGTCAAAATGACGGATGTCAAAATGACGGATGTCAAAATGACAGATGTCAAAATGACGGATGTAAAAATGACGGATGTCAAAATGACGAATGTCAAAATGACGGATGTCAAAATGACGGATGTCAAAATGACAGATGTCAAAATGACGGATGTCAAAATGACAGATGTCAAAATGACAAATGTCAAAATGACAAATGGCAAAATGACGGATGTCAACATGACGGATGTCAAAATGACCGATGTCAAAATGACGAATGTCAAAATGACAGATGTCAAAATGACGGATGTAAAAATGACGAATGTCAAAATGACAGATTCAAAATGACGGATGTCAAAATTACGGATGTCAAAATGACAGATGTCAAAATGAGACATGTCAAAATGACAAATGTCAAAATGACGGATGTCAAAATTACGGATGTCAAAATGACAGATGTCAAAATGAGAGATGTCAAAATGACAAATGTCAAAATGACGGATGTCAAAATGACGGATGTAAAAATGACGGATGTCAAAATGACGAATGTCAAAATGACGGATGTCAAAATGACGGATGTCAAAATGACAGATGTCAAAATGACGGATGTCAAAATGACAGATGTCAAAATGACAGATGTCAAAATGACAAATGACAAAATGACAAATGGCAAAATGACGGATGTCAAAATGACGGATGTAAAAATGACGGATGTCAAAATGACGAATGTCAAAATGACGGATGTCAAAATGACGGATGTCAAAATGACAGATGTCAAAATGACGGATGTAAAAATGACGGATGTCAAAATGACGAATGTCAAAATGACGGATGTCAAAATGACGGATGTCAAAATGACAGATGTCAAAATGACGGATGTAAAAATGACTGATGTCAAAATGACGAATGTCAAAATAAAGGATGTCAAAATGACGGATGTCAAAATGACAGATGTCAAAATGACGGATGTCAAAATGACAGATGTCAAAATGACAAATGTCAAAATGACAAATGGCAAAATGACGGATGTCAACATGACGGATGTCAAAATGACCGATGTCAAAATGACGAATGTCAAAATGACAGATATCAAAATGACGGATGTCAAAATGACGAATGTCAAAATGACAGATTCAAAATGACGGATGTCAAAATTACGGATGTCAAAATGACAGATGTCAAAATGAGAGATGTCAAAATGACAAATGTCAAAATGACGGATGTCAAAATGACAGATGTCAAAATGACGGGTGTCAAAAATTACAGGTGTCAAAAATGACGGGTGTCAAAAATGACAGGTGTCAAAAATAACATGTGTCAAAAATGACAGGTGTCAAAAATGACGGGTGTCAAAAATTACGGGTGTCAAAAATGACGGATGTCAAAATGACAAGTGTCAAAAATGACAGGTGTCAAAAATTCCTTATCTTTGGGAGCGCACAAAATTAACCTAAAAATTGTAATTGCAATTATTATATTCACAGTGGTGAGATGTAATTGCGGGGTTCGGAAACGTTCGAAATTGATCAAAAATGACAGGTGTCCAAGACCTTGACGTGACCTTGGCATGAGTTTGAAAATGACAGGTGCCAAAAATAACATGTGTCAAAAATGACAGGTGTCAAAAATGACGGGTGTCAAAAATGACGGGTGTCAAAAATGACAGGTGTCAAAAATAACATGTGTCAAAAATGACAGGTGTCAAAAATGACGGGTGTCAAAAATTACGGATGTCAAAATGACGGATGTAAAAATGACGGATGTCAAAATGACAGATGTCAAAATGACGGATGTAAAAATGACGGATGTCAAAATGACGAATGTCAAAATGACGGATGTCAAAATGACGGATGTCAAAATGACAGATGTCAAAATGACGGATGTAAAAATGACGGATGTCAAAATGACGAATGTCAAAATGACGGATGTCAAAATGACAGATGTCAAAAATGACGAATGTCAAAAATGACGGATGTCAAAATGACAGATGTCAAAAATGACAAATGTCAAAAATGACAGATGTCAAAAATGACCCATGTCAAAAGTGACCCATGTCAAAAATGACATATATCAAAAATGACCAATGTCAAAAATGACATGTCAAAAATGACCCATGTCAAAAATGACAGATGTCAAAATGACAGATGTCAAAATGACAGATGTCAAAATGCCAGTTGTCAAAATGACAGATGTCAAAATGACGGATGTCAACATGACGGATGTCAAAATGACGGATGTCAAAATGACGGATGTCAAAATGACAGATGTCAAAATGACGGATGTCAAAATGAAGGATGTCAAAATGACGGATGTTAAAATGACGGATGTAAAAAATGACGGATGTCAAAATGACAGATGTCAAAATGAAAGATGTCAAAATGACAAATGTCAAAATGACAAATGGCAAAATGACGGATGTCAAAATGACAGATGTAAAAATGACGGATGTCAAAATGACGAATGTCAAATTGACGGATGTCAAAATGACGGATGTCAAAATGACAGATGTCAAAATGACGGATGTAAAAATGACGGATGTCAAAATGACGAATGTCAAAATGACGGATGTCTAAATGACGGATGTCAAAATGACAGATGTCAAAATGACGGATGTAAAAATGACGGATGTCAAAATGACGAATGTCAAAATGACGGATGTCAAAATGACAGATGTCAAAATGACGGATGTCAAAATGACAGATGTCAAAATGACAAATGTCAAAATGACAAATGGCAAAATGACGGATGTCAACATGACGGATGTCAAAATGACCGATGTGTCAAAATGACAGATGTCAAAATGACGAATGTCAAAATGACGAATGTCAAAATGACAGATTCAAAATGACGGATGTCAAAATTACGGATGTCAAAATGACAGATGTCAAAATGAGAGATGTCAAAATGACGGATGTCAAAATGACAGATGTCAAAATGACAAATGGCAAAATGACAGATGTCAAAATGACGGATGTCAAAATGACGGATGTAAAAATGACGGATGTCAAAATGACGAATGTCAAAATGACGGATGTCAAAATGACAGATGTCAAAATGACGGATGTCAAAATGACAGATGTCAAAATGACAGATGTCAAAATGACAAATGTCAAAATGACAAATGGCAAAATGACGGATGTCAAAATGACGGATGTAAAAATGACGGATGTCAAAATGACAGATGTCAAAATGACGGATGTCAAAATGACAGATGTCAAAATGACAAATGGCAAAATGACAGATGTCAAAATGCCAGTTGTCAAAATGACAGATGTCAAAATGACGGGTGTCAAAAATTACGGGTGTCAAAAATGACGGGTGTCAAAAATGACAGGTGTCAAAAATAACATGTGTCAAAAATGACAGGTGTCAAAAATGACGGGTGTCAAAAATTACGGATGTCAAAATGACAGATGTAAAAATGACGGATGTCAAAATGACGAATGTCAAAATGACGGATGTCAAAATGACGGATGTCAAAATGACAGATGTCAAAATGACGGATGTAAAAATGACGGATGTCAAAATGACGAATGTCAAAATGACGGATGTCAAAATGACGGATGTCAAAATGACAGATGTCAAAATGACGGATGTCAAAATGACAGATGTCAAAATGAAAGATGTCAAAATGACAGATGTCAAAATGACAAATGTCAAAATGACAAATGGCAAAATGACGGATGTCAACATGACGGATGTCAAAATGACCGATGTGTCAAAATGACAGATGTCAAAATGACGAATGTCAAAATGACGAATGTCAAAATGACAGATTCAAAATGACGGATGTCAAAATTACGGATGTCAAAATGACAGATATCAAAATGAGAGATGTCAAAATGACGGATGTCAAAATGACAGATGTCAAAATGACAAATGGCAAAATGACAGATGTCAAAATGACGGATGTCAAAATGACGGATGTAAAAATGACGGATGTCAAAATGACGAATGTCAAAATGACGGATGTCAAAATGACAGATGTCAAAATGACGGATGTCAAAATGACAGATGTCAAAATGACAGATGTCAAAATGACAAATGTCAAAATGACAAATGGCAAAATGACGGATGTCAAAATGACGGATGTAAAAATGACGGATGTCAAAATGACAGATGTCAAAATGACGGATGTCAAAATGACAGATGTCAAAATGACAAATGGCAAAATGACAGATGTCAAAATGCCAGTTGTCAAAATGACAGATGTCAAAATGACGGGTGTCAAAAATTACGGGTGTCAAAAATGACGGGTGTCAAAAATGACAGGTGTCAAAAATAACATGTGTCAAAAATGACAGGTGTCAAAAATTACGGATGTCAAAATGACAGATGTAAAAATGACGGATGTCAAAATGACGAATGTCAAAATGACGGATGTCAAAATGACGGATGTCAAAATGACGGATGTAAAAATGACGGATGTCAAAATGACGAATGTCAAAATGACGTATGTCAAAATGACGGATGTCAAAATGACAGATGTCAAAATGACGGATGTAAAAATGACGGATGTCAAAATGACGAATGTCAAAATGACGGATGTCAAAATGACGGATGTCAAAATGACAGATGTCAAAATGACGGATGTCAAAATGACAGATGTCAAAATGACGGATGTAAAAATGACGGATGTCAAAATGACGAATGTCAAAATGACGGATGTCAAAATGACGGATGTCAAAATGACAGATGTCAAAATGACGGATGTCAAAATGACAGATGTAAAAATGACAAATGTCAAAATGACAAATGGCAAAATGACGGATGTCAACATGACGGATGTCAAAATGACCGATGTCAAAATGACGAATGTCAAAATGACAGATGTCAAAATGACGGATGTCAAAATGACGAATGTCAAAATGACAGATTCAAAATGACGGATGTCAAAATTACGGATGTCAAAATGACAGATGTCAAAATGAGAGATGTCAAAATGACAAATGTCAAAATGACGGATGTCAAAATGACGGATGTAAAAATGACGGATGTCAAAATGACGAATGTCAAAATGACGGATGTCAAAATGACGGATGTCAAAATGACAGATGTCAAAATGACGGATGTCAAAATGACAGATGTCAAAATGACAGATGTCAAAATGACAAATGACAAAATGACAAATGGCAAAATGACGGATGTCAAAATGACGGATGTAAAAATGACGGATGTCAAAATGACGAATGTCAAAATGACGGATGTCAAAATGACGGATGTCAAAATGACGGATGTAAAAATGACGGATGTCAAAATGACGAATGTCAAAATGACGTATGTCAAAATGACGGATGTCAAAATGACAGATGTCAAAATGACGGATGTAAAAATGACGGATGTCAAAATGACGAATGTCAAAATGACGGATGTCAAAATGACGGATGTCAAAATGACAGATGTCAAAATGACGGATGTCAAAATGACAGATGTCAAAATGACGGATGTAAAAATGACGGATGTCAAAATGACGAATGTCAAAATGACGGATGTCAAAATGACGGATGTCAAAATGACAGATGTCAAAATGACGGATGTCAAAATGACAGATGTAAAAATGACAAATGTCAAAATGACAAATGGCAAAATGACGGATGTCAACATGACGGATGTCAAAATGACCGATGTCAAAATGACGAATGTCAAAATGACAGATGTCAAAATGACGGATGTCAAAATGACGAATGTCAAAATGACAGATTCAAAATGACGGATGTCAAAATTACGGATGTCAAAATGACAGATGTCAAAATGAGAGATGTCAAAATGACAAATGTCAAAATGACGGATGTCAAAATGACGGATGTAAAAATGACGGATGTCAAAATGACGAATGTCAAAATGACGGATGTCAAAATGACGGATGTCAAAATGACAGATGTCAAAATGACGGATGTCAAAATGACAGATGTCAAAATGACAAATGGCAAAATGACAGATGTCAAAATGCCAGTTGTCAAAATGACAGATGTCAAAATGACGGGTGTCAAAAATTACGGGTGTCAAAAATGACGGGTGTCAAAAATGACAGGTGTCAAAAATAACATGTGTCAAAAATGACAGGTGTCAAAAATTACGGATGTCAAAATGACAGATGTAAAAATGACGGATGTCAAAATGACGAATGTCAAAATGACGGATGTCAAAATGACGGATGTCAAAATGACGGATGTAAAAATGACGGATGTCAAAATGACGAATGTCAAAATGACGTATGTCAAAATGACGGATGTCAAAATGACAGATGTCAAAATGACGGATGTAAAAATGACGGATGTCAAAATGACGAATGTCAAAATGACGGATGTCAAAATGACGGATGTCAAAATGACAGATGTCAAAATGACGGATGTCAAAATGACAGATGTCAAAATGACGGATGTAAAAATGACGGATGTCAAAATGACGAATGTCAAAATGACGGATGTCAAAATGACGGATGTCAAAATGACAGATGTCAAAATGACGGATGTCAAAATGACAGATGTAAAAATGACAAATGTCAAAATGACAAATGGCAAAATGACGGATGTCAACATGACGGATGTCAAAATGACCGATGTCAAAATGACGAATGTCAAAATGACAGATGTCAAAATGACGGATGTCAAAATGACGAATGTCAAAATGACAGATTCAAAATGACGGATGTCAAAATTACGGATGTCAAAATGACAGATGTCAAAATGAGAGATGTCAAAATGACAAATGTCAAAATGACGGATGTCAAAATGACGGATGTAAAAATGACGGATGTCAAAATGACGAATGTCAAAATGACGGATGTCAAAATGACGGATGTCAAAATGACAGATGTTAAAATGACGGATGTCAAAATGACAGATGTCAAAATGACAGATGTCAAAATGACAAATGACAAAATGACAAATGGCAAAATGACGGATGTCAAAATGACGGATGTAAAAATGACGGATGTCAAAATGACGAATGTCAAAATGACGGATGTCAAAATGACGGATGTCAAAATGACGGATGTCAAAATGACAGATGTCAAAATGACGGATGTAAAAATGACGGATGTCAAAATGACGAATGTCAAAATGACGGATGTCAAAATGACGGATGTCAAAATGACAGATGTCAAAATGACGGATGTAAAAATGACGGATGTCAAAATGACGAATGTCAAAATGACGGATGTCAAAATGACGGATGTCAAAATGACAGATGTCAAAATGAAGGATGTCAAAATGACAGATGTCAAAATGACAAATGTCAAAATGACAAATGGCAAAATGACGGATGTCAACATGACGGATGTCAAAATGACCGATGTCAAAATGACGAATGTCAGAATGACAGATGTCAAAATGACGGATGTCAAAATGACGAATGTCAAAATGACAGATTCAAAATGACGGATGTCAAAATTACGGATGTCAAAATGACAGATGTCAAAATGAGAGATGTCAAAATGACAAATGTAGAAATGACGGATGTCAAAATGACGAATGTCAAAATGACAGATGTCAAAATGACGGATGTCAAAATGACAGATGTCAAAATGACAAATGTCAAAATGACAAATGGCAAAATGACGGATGTCAACATGACGGATGTCAAAATGACCGATGTCAAAATGACGAATGTCAAAATGACAGATGTCAAAATGACGGATGTAAAAATGACGAATGTCAAAATGACAGATTCAAAATGACGGATGTCAAAATTACGGATGTCAAAATGACAGATGTCAAAATGAGACATGTCAAAATGACAAATGTCAAAATGACGGATGTCAAAATTACGGATGTCAAAATGACAGATGTCAAAATGAGAGATGTCAAAATGACAAATGTCAAAATGACGGATGTCAAAATGACGGATGTAAAAATGACGGATGTCAAAATGACGAATGTCAAAATGACGGATGTCAAAATGACGGATGTCAAAATGACAGATGTCAAAATGACGGATGTCAAAATGACAGATGTCAAAATGACAGATGTCAAAATGACAAATGACAAAATGACAAATGGCAAAATGACGGATGTCAAAATGACGGATGTAAAAATGACGGATGTCAAAATGACGAATGTCAAAATGACGGATGTCAAAATGACGGATGTCAAAATGACAGATGTCAAAATGACGGATGTAAAAATGACGGATGTCAAAATGACGAATGTCAAAATGACGGATGTCAAAATGACGGATGTCAAAATGACAGATGTCAAAATGACGGATGTAAAAATGACTGATGTCAAAATGACGAATGTCAAAATGACGGATGTCAAAATGACGGATGTCAAAATGACAGATGTCAAAATGACGGATGTCAAAATGACAGATGTCAAAATGACAAATGTCAAAATGACAAATGGCAAAATGACGGATGTTAACATGACGGATGTCAAAATGACCGATGTCAAAATGACGAATGTCAAAATGACAGATATCAAAATGACGGATGTCAAAATGACGAATGTCAAAATGACAGATTCAAAATGACGGATGTCAAAATTACGGATGTCAAAATGACAGATGTCAAAATGAGAGATGTCAAAATGACAAATGTCAAAATGACGGATGTCAAAATGACAGATGTCAAAATGACGGGTGTCAAAAATTACGGGTGTCAAAAATGACGGGTGTCAAAAATGACAGGTGTCAAAAATAACATGTGTCAAAAATGACAGGTGTCAAAAATGACGGGTGTCAAAAATTACGGGTGTCAAAAATGACGGATGTCAAAATGACAAGTGTCAAAAATGACAGGTGTCAAAAATTCCTTATCTTTGGGAGCGCACAAAATTAACCTAAAAATTGTAATTGCAATTATTATATTCACAGTGGTGAGATGTAATTGCGGGGTTCGGAAACGTTCGAAATTGATCAAAAATGACAGGTGTCCAAGACCTTGACGTGACCTTGGCATGAGTTTGAAAATGACAGGTGCCAAAAATAACATGTGTCAAAAATGACAGGTGTCAAAAATGACGGGTGTCAAAAATGACGGGTGTCAAAAATGACAGGTGTCAAAAATAACATGTGTCAAAAATGACAGGTGTCAAAAATGACGGGTGTCAAAAATTACGGATGTCAAAATGACGGATGTAAAAATGACGGATGTCAAAATGACAGATGTCAAAATGACGGATGTAAAAATGACGGATGTCAAAATGACGAATGTCAAAATGACGGATGTCAAAATGACGGATGTCAAAATGACAGATGTCAAAATGACGGATGTAAAAATGACGGATGTCAAAATGACGAATGTCAAAATGACGGATGTCAAAATGACAGATGTCAAAAATGACGAATGTCAAAAATGACGGATGTCAAAATGACAGATGTCAAAAATGACAAATGTCAAAAATGACAGATGTCAAAAATGACCCATGTCAAAAGTGACCCATGTCAAAAATGACATATATCAAAAATGACCAATGTCAAAAATGACATGTCAAAAATGACCCATGTCAAAAATGACAGATGTCAAAATGACAGATGTCAAAATGACAGATGTCAAAATGCCAGTTGTCAAAATGACAGATGTCAAAATGACGGATGTCAACATGACGGATGTCAAAATGACGGATGTCAAAATGACGGATGTCAAAATGACAGATGTCAAAATGACGGATGTCAAAATGAAGGATGTCAAAATGACGGATGTTAAAATGACGGATGTAAAAAATGACGGATGTCAAAATGACAGATGTCAAAATGAAAGATGTCAAAATGACAAATGTCAAAATGACAAATGGCAAAATGACGGATGTCAAAATGACAGATGTAAAAATGACGGATGTCATTATGACGAATGTCAAATTGACGGATGTCAAAATGACGGATGTCAAAATGACAGATGTCAAAATGACGGATGTAAAAATGACGGATGTCAAAATGACGAATGTCAAAATGACGGATGTCTAAATGACGGATGTCAAAATGACAGATGTCAAAATGACGGATGTAAAAATGACGGATGTCAAAATGACGAATGTCAAAATGACGGATGTCAAAATGACAGATGTCAAAATGACGGATGTCAAAATGACAGATGTCAAAATGACAAATGTCAAAATGACAAATGGCAAAATGACGGATGTCAACATGACGGATGTCAAAATGACCGATGTGTCAAAATGACAGATGTCAAAATGACGAATGTCAAAATGACGAATGTCAAAATGACAGATTCAAAATGACGGATGTCAAAATTACGGATGTCAAAATGACAGATGTCAAAATGAGAGATGTCAAAATGACGGATGTCAAAATGACAGATGTCAAAATGACAAATGGCAAAATGACAGATGTCAAAATGACGGATGTCAAAATGACGGATGTAAAAATGACGGATGTCAAAATGACGAATGTCAAAATGACGGATGTCAAAATGACAGATGTCAAAATGACGGATGTCAAAATGACAGATGTCAAAATGACAGATGTCAAAATGACAAATGTCAAAATGACAAATGGCAAAATGACGGATGTCAAAATGACGGATGTAAAAATGACGGATGTCAAAATGACAGATGTCAAAATGACGGATGTCAAAATGACAGATGTCAAAATGACAAATGGCAAAATGACAGATGTCAAAATGCCAGTTGTCAAAATGACGGATGTAAAAAATGACGGATGTCAAAATGACAGATGTCAAAATGAAAGATGTCAAAATGACAAATGTCAAAATGACAAATGGCAAAATGACGGATGTCAAAATGACAGATGTAAAATTGACGGATGTCAAAATGACGGATGTCAAAATGACAGATGTCAAAATTACGGATGTCAAAATGACAGATGTCAAAATGAGAGATGTCAAAATGACGGATGTCAAAATGACAGATGTCAAAATGACAAATGGCATAATGACAGATGTCAAAATGACAAATGTCAAAATGACAGATTCAAAATGACGGATGTCAAAATGACAGATGTCAAAATGACAAATGTCAAAATGACAAATGGCAAAATGACGGATGTCAAAATGACAGATGTCAAAATGACGGATGTCAAAATGACAGATGTCAAAATGACAGATGTCAAAATGACAAATGTCAAAATGACGAATGTCAAAATGACAGATTCAAAATGACGGATGTCAAAATTACGGATGTCAAAATGACAGATGTCAAAATGAGAGATGTCAAAATGACAAATGTCAAAATGACGGATGTCAAAATGACGGATGTCAAAATGACGGATGTAAAAATGACGGATGTCAAAATGACGAATGTCAAAATGACGGATGTCAAAATGACGGATGTCAAAATGACAGATGTCAAAATGACGGATGTCAAAATGACAGATGTCAAAATGACAAATGACAAAATGACAAATGGCAAAATGACGGATGTCAAAATGACGGATGTAAAAATGACGGATGTCAAAATGACGAATGTCAAAATGACGGATGTCAAAATGACGGATGTCAAAATGACGGATGTCAAAATGACAGATGTCAAAATGACGGATGTAAAAATGACGGATGTCAAAATGACGAATGTCAAAATGACGGATGTCAAAATGACGGATGTCAAAATGACAGATGTCAAAATGACGGATGTAAAAATGACGGATGTCAAAATGACGAATGTCAAAATAACGGATGTCAAAATGACGGATGTCAAAATGACAGATGTCAAAATGACGGATGTCAAAATGACAGATGTCAAAATGACAAATGTCAAAATGACAAATGGCAAAATGACGGATGTCAACATGACGGATGTCAAAATGACCGATGTCAAAATGACGAATGTCAGAATGACAGATGTCAAAATGACGGATGTCAAAATGACGAATGTCAAAATGACAGATTCAAAATGACGGATGTCAAAATTACGGATGTCAAAATGACAGATGTCAAAATGAGAGATGTCAAAATGACAAATGTAGAAATGACGGATGTCAAAATGACGGATGTAAAAATGACGGATGTCAAAATGACGAATGTCAAAATGACGGATGTCAAAATGACGGATGTCAAAATGACAGATGTCAAAATGACGGATGTCAAAATGACAGATGTCAAAATGACAGATGTCAAAATGACAAATGTCAAAATGACAAATGGCAAAATGACGGATGTCAAAATGACGGATGTAAAAATGACGGATGTCAAAATGACGAATGTCAAAATGACGGATGTCAAAATGACGGATGTCAAAATGACAGATGTCAAAATGACGGATGTAAAAATGACGGATGTCAAAATGACGAATGTCAAAATGACGGATGTCAAAATGACGGATGTCAAAATGACAGATGTCAAAATGACGGATGTAAAAATGACGGATGTCAAAATGACGAATGTCAAAATGACGGATGTCAAAATGACGGATGTCAAAATGACAGATGTCAAAATGACGGATGTCAAAATGACAGATGTCAAAATGACAAATGTCAAAATGACAAATGGCAAAATGACGGATGTCAACATGACGGATGTCAAAATGACCGATGTCAAAATGACGAATGTCAAAATGACAGATGTCAAAATGACGGATGTAAAAATGACGAATGTCAAAATGACAGATTCAAAATGACGGATGTCAAAATTACGGATGTCAAAATGACAGATGTCAAAATGAGACATGTCAAAATGACAAATGTCAAAATGACGGATGTCAAAATTACGGATGTCAAAATGACAGATGTCAAAATGAGAGATGTCAAAATGACAAATGTCAAAATGACGGATGTCAAAATGACGGATGTAAAAATGACGGATGTCAAAATGACGAATGTCAAAATGACGGATGTCAAAATGACGGATGTCAAAATGACAGATGTCAAAATGACGGATGTCAAAATGACAGATGTCAAAATGACAGATGTCAAAATGACAAATGACAAAATGACAAATGGCAAAATGACGGATGTCAAAATGACGGATGTAAAAATGACGGATGTCAAAATGACGAATGTCAAAATGACGGATGTCAAAATGACGGATGTCAAAATGACAGATGTCAAAATGACGGATGTAAAAATGACGGATGTCAAAATGACGAATGTCAAAATGACGGATGTCAAAATGACGGATGTCAAAATGACAGATGTCAAAATGACGGATGTAAAAATGACTGATGTCAAAATGACGAATGTCAAAATAAAGGATGTCAAAATGACGGATGTCAAAATGACAGATGTCAAAATGACGGATGTCAAAATGACAGATGTCAAAATGACAAATGTCAAAATGACAAATGGCAAAATGACGGATGTCAACATGACGGATGTCAAAATGACCGATGTCAAAATGACGAATGTCAAAATGACAGATATCAAAATGACGGATGTCAAAATGACGAATGTCAAAATGACAGATTCAAAATGACGGATGTCAAAATTACGGATGTCAAAATGACAGATGTCAAAATGAGAGATGTCAAAATGACAAATGTCAAAATGACGGATGTCAAAATGACAGATGTCAAAATGACGGGTGTCAAAAATTACAGGTGTCAAAAATGACGGGTGTCAAAAATGACAGGTGTCAAAAATAACATGTGTCAAAAATGACAGGTGTCAAAAATGACGGGTGTCAAAAATTACGGGTGTCAAAAATGACGGATGTCAAAATGACAAGTGTCAAAAATGACAGGTGTCAAAAATTCCTTATCTTTGGGAGCGCACAAAATTAACCTAAAAATTGTAATTGCAATTATTATATTCACAGTGGTGAGATGTAATTGCGGGGTTCGGAAACGTTCGAAATTGATCAAAAATGACAGGTGTCCAAGACCTTGACGTGACCTTGGCATGAGTTTGAAAATGACAGGTGCCAAAAATAACATGTGTCAAAAATGACAGGTGTCAAAAATGACGGGTGTCAAAAATGACGGGTGTCAAAAATGACAGGTGTCAAAAATAACATGTGTCAAAAATGACAGGTGTCAAAAATGACGGGTGTCAAAAATTACGGATGTCAAAATGACGGATGTAAAAATGACGGATGTCAAAATGACAGATGTCAAAATGACGGATGTAAAAATGACGGATGTCAAAATGACGAATGTCAAAATGACGGATGTCAAAATGACGGATGTCAAAATGACAGATGTCAAAATGACGGATGTAAAAATGACGGATGTCAAAATGACGAATGTCAAAATGACGGATGTCAAAATGACAGATGTCAAAAATGACGAATGTCAAAAATGACGGATGTCAAAATGACAGATGTCAAAAATGACAAATGTCAAAAATGACAGATGTCAAAAATGACCCATGTCAAAAGTGACCCATGTCAAAAATGACATATATCAAAAATGACCAATGTCAAAAATGACATGTCAAAAATGACCCATGTCAAAAATGACAGATGTCAAAATGACAGATGTCAAAATGACAGATGTCAAAATGCCAGTTGTCAAAATGACAGATGTCAAAATGACGGATGTCAACATGACGGATGTCAAAATGACGGATGTCAAAATGACGGATGTCAAAATGACAGATGTCAAAATGACGGATGTCAAAATGAAGGATGTCAAAATGACGGATGTTAAAATGACGGATGTAAAAAATGACGGATGTCAAAATGACAGATGTCAAAATGAAAGATGTCAAAATGACAAATGTCAAAATGACAAATGGCAAAATGACGGATGTCAAAATGACAGATGTAAAAATGACGGATGTCAAAATGACGAATGTCAAATTGACGGATGTCAAAATGACGGATGTCAAAATGACAGATGTCAAAATGACGGATGTAAAAATGACGGATGTCAAAATGACGAATGTCAAAATGACGGATGTCTAAATGACGGATGTCAAAATGACAGATGTCAAAATGACGGATGTAAAAATGACGGATGTCAAAATGACGAATGTCAAAATGACGGATGTCAAAATGACAGATGTCAAAATGACGGATGTCAAAATGACAGATGTCAAAATGACAAATGTCAAAATGACAAATGGCAAAATGACGGATGTCAACATGACGGATGTCAAAATGACCGATGTGTCAAAATGACAGATGTCAAAATGACGAATGTCAAAATGACGAATGTCAA
The DNA here is from genome assembly GCA_921294245.1 of Brassicogethes aeneus. Classification (NCBI taxonomy): domain Eukaryota; kingdom Metazoa; phylum Arthropoda; class Insecta; order Coleoptera; family Nitidulidae; genus Brassicogethes; species Brassicogethes aeneus. The sequence continues at coordinate 60,503,542 of OV121132.1, forward strand.
AATGACAGATTCAAAATGACGGATGTCAAAATTACGGATGTCAAAATGACAGATGTCAAAATGAGAGATGTCAAAATGACGGATGTCAAAATGACAGATGTCAAAATGACAAATGGCAAAATGACAGATGTCAAAATGACGGATGTCAAAATGACGGATGTAAAAATGACGGATGTCAAAATGACGAATGTCAAAATGACGGATGTCAAAATGACAGATGTCAAAATGACGGATGTCAAAATGACAGATGTCAAAATGACAGATGTCAAAATGACAAATGTCAAAATGACAAATGGCAAAATGACGGATGTCAAAATGACGGATGTAAAAATGACGGATGTCAAAATGACAGATGTCAAAATGACGGATGTCAAAATGACAGATGTCAAAATGACAAATGGCAAAATGACAGATGTCAAAATGCCAGTTGTCAAAATGACAGATGTCAAAATGACGGGTGTCAAAAATTACGGGTGTTAAAAATGACGGGTGTCAAAAATGACAGGTGTCAAAAATAACATGTGTCAAAAATGACAGGTGTCAAAAATGACGGGTGTCAAAAATTACGGATGTCAAAATGACAGATGTAAAAATGACGGATGTCAAAATGACGAATGTCAAAATGACGGATGTCAAAATGACGGATGTCAAAATGACAGATGTCAAAATGACGGATGTAAAAATGACGGATGTCAAAATGACGAATGTCAAAATGACGGATGTCAAAATGACGGATGTCAAAATGACAGATGTCAAAATGACGGATGTCAAAATGACAGATGTCAAAATGAAAGATGTCAAAATGACAGATGTCAAAATGACAAATGTCAAAATGACAAATGGCAAAATGACGGATGTCAACATGACGGATGTCAAAATGACCGATGTGTCAAAATGACAGATGTCAAAATGACGAATGTCAAAATGACAGATTCAAAATGACGGATGTCAAAATTACGGATGTCAAAATGACAGATGTCAAAATGAGAGATGTCAAAATGACGGATGTCAAAATGACAGATGTCAAAATGACAAATGGCAAAATGACAGATGTCAAAATGACGGATGTCAAAATGACGGATGTAAAAATGACGGATGTCAAAATGACGAATGTCAAAATGACGGATGTCAAAATGACAGATGTCAAAATGACGGATGTCAAAATGACAGATGTCAAAATGACAGATGTCAAAATGACAAATGTCAAAATGACAAATGGCAAAATGACGGATGTCAAAATGACGGATGTAAAAATGACGGATGTCAAAATGACAGATGTCAAAATGACGGATGTCAAAATGACAGATGTCAAAATGACAAATGGCAAAATGACAGATGTCAAAATGCCAGTTGTCAAAATGACAGATGTCAAAATGACGAGTGTCAAAAATTACGGGTGTCAAAAATGACGGGTGTCAAAAATGACAGGTGTCAAAAATAACATGTGTCAAAAATGACAGGTGTCAAAAATTACGGATGTCAAAATGACAGATGTAAAAATGACGGATGTCAAAATGACGAATGTCAAAATGACGGATGTCAAAATGACGGATGTCAAAATGACGGATGTAAAAATGACGGATGTCAAAATGACGAATGTCAAAATGACGTATGTCAAAATGACGGATGTCAAAATGACAGATGTCAAAATGACGGATGTAAAAATGACGGATGTCAAAATGACGAATGTCAAAATGACGGATGTCAAAATGACGGATGTCAAAATGACAGATGTCAAAATGACGGATGTCAAAATGACAGATGTCAAAATGACGGATGTAAAAATGACGGATGTCAAAATGACGAATGTCAAAATGACGGATGTCAAAATGACGGATGTCAAAATGACAGATGTCAAAATGACGGATGTCAAAATGACAGATGTAAAAATGACAAATGTCAAAATGACAAATGGCAAAATGACGGATGTCAACATGACGGATGTCAAAATGACCGATGTCAAAATGACGAATGTCAAAATGACAGATGTCAAAATGACGGATGTCAAAATGACGAATGTCAAAATGACAGATTCAAAATGACGGATGTCAAAATTACGGATGTCAAAATGACAGATGTCAAAATGAGAGATGTCAAAATGACAAATGTCAAAATGACGGATGTCAAAATGACGGATGTAAAAATGACGGATGTCAAAATGACGAATGTCAAAATGACGGATGTCAAAATGACGGATGTCAAAATGACAGATGTCAAAATGACGGATGTCAAAATGACAGATGTCAAAATGACAGATGTCAAAATGACAAATGACAAAATGACAAATGGCAAAATGACGGATGTCAAAATGACGGATGTAAAAATGACGGATGTCAAAATGACGAATGTCAAAATGACGGATGTCAAAATGACGGATGTCAAAATGACGGATGTCAAAATGACAGATGTCAAAATGACGGATGTAAAAATGACGGATGTCAAAATGACGAATGTCAAAATGACGGATGTCAAAATGACGGATGTCAAAATGACAGATGTCAAAATGACGGATGTAAAAATGACGGATGTCAAAATGACGAATGTCAAAATGACGGATGTCAAAATGACGGATGTCAAAATGACAGATGTCAAAATGAAGGATGTCAAAATGACAGATGTCAAAATGACAAATGTCAAAATGACAAATGGCAAAATGACGGATGTCAACATGACGGATGTCAAAATGACCGATGTCAAAATGACGAATGTCAGAATGACAGATGTCAAAATGACGGATGTCAAAATGACGAATGTCAAAATGACAGATTCAAAATGACGGATGTCAAAATTACGGATGTCAAAATGACAGATGTCAAAATGAGAGATGTCAAAATGACAAATGTAGAAATGACGGATGTCAAAATGACGAATGTCAAAATGACAGATGTCAAAATGACGGATGTCAAAATGACAGATGTCAAAATGACAAATGTCAAAATGACAAATGGCAAAATGACGGATGTCAACATGACGGATGTCAAAATGACCGATGTCAAAATGACGAATGTCAAAATGACAGATGTCAAAATGACGGATGTAAAAATGACGAATGTCAAAATGACAGATTCAAAATGACGGATGTCAAAATTACGGATGTCAAAATGACAGATGTCAAAATGAGACATGTCAAAATGACAAATGTCAAAATGACGGATGTCAAAATTACGGATGTCAAAATGACAGATGTCAAAATGAGAGATGTCAAAATGACAAATGTCAAAATGACGGATGTCAAAATGACGGATGTAAAAATGACGGATGTCAAAATGACGAATGTCAAAATGACGGATGTCAAAATGACGGATGTCAAAATGACAGATGTCAAAATGACGGATGTCAAAATGACAGATGTCAAAATGACAGATGTCAAAATGACAAATGACAAAATGACAAATGGCAAAATGACGGATGTCAAAATGACGGATGTAAAAATGACGGATGTCAAAATGACGAATGTCAAAATGACGGATGTCAAAATGACGGATGTCAAAATGACAGATGTCAAAATGACGGATGTAAAAATGACGGATGTCAAAATGACGAATGTCAAAATGACGGATGTCAAAATGACGGATGTCAAAATGACAGATGTCAAAATGACGGATGTAAAAATGACTGATGTCAAAATGACGAATGTCAAAATGACGGATGTCAAAATGACGGATGTCAAAATGACAGATGTCAAAATGACGGATGTCAAAATGACAGATGTCAAAATGACAAATGTCAAAATGACAAATGGCAAAATGACGGATGTTAACATGACGGATGTCAAAATGACCGATGTCAAAATGACGAATGTCAAAATGACAGATATCAAAATGACGGATGTCAAAATGACGAATGTCAAAATGACAGATTCAAAATGACGGATGTCAAAATTACGGATGTCAAAATGACAGATGTCAAAATGAGAGATGTCAAAATGACAAATGTCAAAATGACGGATGTCAAAATGACAGATGTCAAAATGACGGGTGTCAAAAATTACGGGTGTCAAAAATGACGGGTGTCAAAAATGACAGGTGTCAAAAATAACATGTGTCAAAAATGACAGGTGTCAAAAATGACGGGTGTCAAAAATTACGGGTGTCAAAAATGACGGATGTCAAAATGACAAGTGTCAAAAATGACAGGTGTCAAAAATTCCTTATCTTTGGGAGCGCACAAAATTAACCTAAAAATTGTAATTGCAATTATTATATTCACAGTGGTGAGATGTAATTGCGGGGTTCGGAAACGTTCGAAATTGATCAAAAATGACAGGTGTCCAAGACCTTGACGTGACCTTGGCATGAGTTTGAAAATGACAGGTGCCAAAAATAACATGTGTCAAAAATGACAGGTGTCAAAAATGACGGGTGTCAAAAATGACGGGTGTCAAAAATGACAGGTGTCAAAAATAACATGTGTCAAAAATGACAGGTGTCAAAAATGACGGGTGTCAAAAATTACGGATGTCAAAATGACGGATGTAAAAATGACGGATGTCAAAATGACAGATGTCAAAATGACGGATGTAAAAATGACGGATGTCAAAATGACGAATGTCAAAATGACGGATGTCAAAATGACGGATGTCAAAATGACAGATGTCAAAATGACGGATGTAAAAATGACGGATGTCAAAATGACGAATGTCAAAATGACGGATGTCAAAATGACAGATGTCAAAAATGACGAATGTCAAAAATGACGGATGTCAAAATGACAGATGTCAAAAATGACAAATGTCAAAAATGACAGATGTCAAAAATGACCCATGTCAAAAGTGACCCATGTCAAAAATGACATATATCAAAAATGACCAATGTCAAAAATGACATGTCAAAAATGACCCATGTCAAAAATGACAGATGTCAAAATGACAGATGTCAAAATGACAGATGTCAAAATGCCAGTTGTCAAAATGACAGATGTCAAAATGACGGATGTCAACATGACGGATGTCAAAATGACGGATGTCAAAATGACGGATGTCAAAATGACAGATGTCAAAATGACGGATGTCAAAATGAAGGATGTCAAAATGACGGATGTTAAAATGACGGATGTAAAAAATGACGGATGTCAAAATGACAGATGTCAAAATGAAAGATGTCAAAATGACAAATGTCAAAATGACAAATGGCAAAATGACGGATGTCAAAATGACAGATGTAAAAATGACGGATGTCAAAATGACGAATGTCAAATTGACGGATGTCAAAATGACGGATGTCAAAATGACAGATGTCAAAATGACGGATGTAAAAATGACGGATGTCAAAATGACGAATGTCAAAATGACGGATGTCTAAATGACGGATGTCAAAATGACAGATGTCAAAATGACGGATGTAAAAATGACGGATGTCAAAATGACGAATGTCAAAATGACGGATGTCAAAATGACAGATGTCAAAATGACGGATGTCAAAATGACAGATGTCAAAATGACAAATGTCAAAATGACAAATGGCAAAATGACGGATGTCAACATGACGGATGTCAAAATGACCGATGTGTCAAAATGACAGATGTCAAAATGACGAATGTCAAAATGACGAATGTCAAAATGACAGATTCAAAATGACGGATGTCAAAATTACGGATGTCAAAATGACAGATGTCAAAATGAGAGATGTCAAAATGACGGATGTCAAAATGACAGATGTCAAAATGACAAATGGCAAAATGACAGATGTCAAAATGACGGATGTCAAAATGACGGATGTAAAAATGACGGATGTCAAAATGACGAATGTCAAAATGACGGATGTCAAAATGACAGATGTCAAAATGACGGATGTCAAAATGACAGATGTCAAAATGACAGATGTCAAAATGACAAATGTCAAAATGACAAATGGCAAAATGACGGATGTCAAAATGACGGATGTAAAAATGACGGATGTCAAAATGACAGATGTCAAAATGACGGATGTCAAAATGACAGATGTCAAAATGACAAATGGCAAAATGACAGATGTCAAAATGCCAGTTGTCAAAATGACAGATGTCAAAATGACGGGTGTCAAAAATTACGGGTGTCAAAAATGACGGGTGTCAAAAATGACAGGTGTCAAAAATAACATGTGTCAAAAATGACAGGTGTCAAAAATGACGGGTGTCAAAAATTACGGATGTCAAAATGACAGATGTAAAAATGACGGATGTCAAAATGACGAATGTCAAAATGACGGATGTCAAAATGACAGATGTCAAAATGACGGATGTAAAAATGACGGATGTCAAAATGACGAATGTCAAAATGACGGATGTCAAAATGACGGATGTCAAAATGACAGATGTCAAAATGACGGATGTCAAAATGACAGATGTCAAAATGAAAGATGTCAAAATGACAGATGTCAAAATGACAAATGTCAAAATGACAAATGGCAAAATGACGGATGTCAACATGACGGATGTCAAAATGACGGATGTCAAAATGACAGATGTCAAAATGACAGATGTCAAAATGACAAATGTCAAAATGACAAATGGCAAAATGACGGATGTCAAAATGACGGATGTAAAAATGACGGATGTCAAAATGACAGATGTCAAAATGACGGATGTCAAAATGACAAATGGCAAAATGACAGATGTCAAAATGCCAGTTGTCAAAATGACAGATGTCAAAATGACGGGTGTCAAAAATTACGGGTGTCAAAAATGACGGGTGTCAAAAATGACAGGTGTCAAAAATAACATGTGTCAAAAATGACAGGTGTCAAAAATTACGGATGTCAAAATGACAGATGTAAAAATGACGGATGTCAAAATGACGAATGTCAAAATGACGGATGTCAAAATGACGGATGTCAAAATGACGGATGTAAAAATGACGGATGTCAAAATGACGAATGTCAAAATGACGTATGTCAAAATGACGGATGTCAAAATGACAGATGTCAAAATGACGGATGTAAAAATGACGGATGTCAAAATGACGAATGTCAAAATGACGGATGTCAAAATGACGGATGTCAAAATGACAGATGTCAAAATGACGGATGTCAAAATGACAGATGTCAAAATGACGGATGTAAAAATGACGGATGTCAAAATGACGAATGTCAAAATGACGGATGTCAAAATGACGGATGTCAAAATGACAGATGTCAAAATGACGGATGTCAAAATGACAGATGTAAAAATGACAAATGTCAAAATGACAAATGGCAAAATGACGGATGTCAACATGACGGATGTCAAAATGACCGATGTCAAAATGACGAATGTCAAAATGACAGATGTCAAAATGACGGATGTCAAAATGACGAATGTCAAAATGACAGATTCAAAATGACGGATGTCAAAATTACGGATGTCAAAATGACAGATGTCAAAATGAGAGATGTCAAAATGACAAATGTCAAAATGACGGATGTCAAAATGACGGATGTAAAAATGACGGATGTCAAAATGACGAATGTCAAAATGACGGATGTCAAAATGACGGATGTCAAAATGACAGATGTCAAAATGACGGATGTCAAAATGACAGATGTCAAAATGACAGATGTCAAAATGACAAATGACAAAATGACAAATGGCAAAATGACGGATGTCAAAATGACGGATGTAAAAATGACGGATGTCAAAATGACGAATGTCAAAATGACGGATGTCAAAATGACGGATGTCAAAATGACGGATGTCAAAATGACAGATGTCAAAATGACGGATGTAAAAATGACGGATGTCAAAATGACGAATGTCAAAATGACGGATGTCAAAATGACGGATGTCAAAATGACAGATGTCAAAATGACGGATGTAAAAATGACGGATGTCAAAATGACGAATGTCAAAATGACGGATGTCAAAATGACGGATGTCAAAATGACAGATGTCAAAATGAAGGATGTCAAAATGACAGATGTCAAAATGACAAATGTCAAAATGACAAATGGCAAAATGACGGATGTCAACATGACGGATGTCAAAATGACCGATGTCAAAATGACGAATGTCAGAATGACAGATGTCAAAATGACGGATGTCAAAATGACGAATGTCAAAATGACAGATTCAAAATGACGGATGTCAAAATTACGGATGTCAAAATGACAGATGTCAAAATGAGAGATGTCAAAATGACAAATGTAGAAATGACGGATGTCAAAATGACGGATGTAAAAATGACGGATGTCAAAATGACGAATGTCAAAATGACGGATGTCAAAATGACGGATGTCAAAATGACAGATGTCAAAATGACGGATGTCAAAATGACAGATGTCAAAATGACAGATGTCAAAATGACAAATGTCAAAATGACAAATGGCAAAATGACGGATGTCAAAATGACGGATGTAAAAATGAAGGATGTCAAAATGACGAATGTCAAAATGACGGATGTCAAAATGACAGATGTCAAAATGACGGATGTAAAAATGACGGATGTCAAAATGACGAATGTCAAAATGACGGATGTCAAAATGACGGATGTCAAAATGACAGATGTCAAAATGACGGATGTAAAAATGACGGATGTCAAAATGACGAATGTCAAAATGACGGATGTCAAAATGACGGATGTCAAAATGACAGATGTCAAAATGACGGATGTCAAAATGACAGATGTCAAAATGACAAATGTCAAAATGACAAATGGCAAAATGACGGATGTCAACATGACGGATGTCAAAATGACCGATGTCAAAATGACGAATGTCAAAATGACAGATGTCAAAATGACGGATGTAAAAATGACGAATGTCAAAATGACAGATTCAAAATGACGGATGTCAAAATTACGGATGTCAAAATGACAGATGTCAAAATGAGACATGTCAAAATGACAAATGTCAAAATGACGGATGTCAAAATTACGGATGTCAAAATGACAGATGTCAAAATGAGAGATGTCAAAATGACAAATGTCAAAATGACGGATGTCAAAATGACGGATGTAAAAATGACGGATGTCAAAATGACGAATGTCAAAATGACGGATGTCAAAATGACGGATGTCAAAATGACAGATGTCAAAATGACGGATGTCAAAATGACAGATGTCAAAATGACAGATGTCAAAATGACAAATGACAAAATGACAAATGGCAAAATGACGGATGTCAAAATGACGGATGTAAAAATGACGGATGTCAAAATGACGAATGTCAAAATGACGGATGTCAAAATGACGGATGTCAAAATGACAGATGTCAAAATGACGGATGTAAAAATGACGGATGTCAAAATGACGAATGTCAAAATGACGGATGTCAAAATGACGGATGTCAAAATGACAGATGTCAAAATGACGGATGTAAAAATGACTGATGTCAAAATGACGAATGTCAAAATGACGGATGTCAAAATGACGGATGTCAAAATGACAGATGTCAAAATGACGGATGTCAAAATGACAGATGTCAAAATGACAAATGTCAAAATGACAAATGGCAAAATGACGGATGTCAACATGACGGATGTCAAAATGACCGATGTCAAAATGACGAATGTCAAAATGACAGATGTCAAAATGACGGATGTCAAAATGACGAATGTCAAAATGACAGATTCAAAATGACGGATGTCAAAATTACGGATGTCAAAATGACAGATGTCAAAATGACAAATGTCAAAATGACGGATGTCAAAATGACAGATGTCAAAATGACGGGTGTCAAAAATTACGGGTGTCAAAAATGACGGGTGTCAAAAATGACAGGTGTCAAAAATAACATGTGTCAAAAATGACAGGTGTCAAAAATGACGGGTGTCAAAAATTACGGGTGTCAAAAATGACGGATGTCAAAATGACAAGTGTCAAAAATGACAGGTGTCAAAAATTCCTTATCTTTGGGAGCGCACAAAATTAACCTAAAAATTGTAATTGCAATTATTATATTCACAGTGGTGAGATGTAATTGCGGGGTTCGGAAACGTTCGAAATTGATCAAAAATGACAGGTGTCCAAGACCTTGACGTGACCTTGGCATGACTTTGAAAATGACAGGTGCCAAAAATAACATGTGTCAAAAATGACAGGTGTCAAAAATGACGGGTGTCAAAAATGACGGGTGTCAAAAATGACAGGTGTCAAAAATAACATGTGTCAAAAATGACAGGTGTCAAAAATGACGGGTGTCAAAAATTACGGATGTCAAAATGACGGATGTAAAAATGACGGATGTCAAAATGACAGATGTCAAAATGACGGATGTAAAAATGACGGATGTCAAAATGACGAATGTCAAAATGACGGATGTCAAAATGACGGATGTCAAAATGACAGATGTCAAAATGACGGATGTAAAAATGACGGATGTCAAAATGACGAATGTCAAAATGACGGATGTCAAAATGACAGATGTCAAAAATGACGAATGTCAAAAATGACGGATGTCAAAATGACAGATGTCAAAAATGACAAATGTCAAAAATGACAGATGTCAAAAATGACCCATGTCAAAAGTGACCCATGTCAAAAATGACATATATCAAAAATGACCAATGTCAAAAATGACATGTCAAAAATGACCCATGTCAAAAATGACAGATGTCAAAATGACAGATGTCAAAATGACAGATGTCAAAATGCCAGTTGTCAAAATGACAGATGTCAAAATGACGGATGTCAACATGACGGATGTCAAAATGACGGATGTCAAAATGACGGATGTCAAAATGACAGATGTCAAAATGACGGATGTCAAAATGAAGGATGTCAAAATGACGGATGTTAAAATGACGGATGTAAAAAATGACGTATGTCAAAATGACGAATATCAAAATGACAGATGTCAAAATGACGGATGTCAAAATGACGGATGTCAAAATGACGGGTGTCAAAAATGACAGGTGTCAAAAATTACAGGTGTCAAAAATTCCTTATCTTTGGGGACGCACAAAATTAACCTAAAAATTGTAATTGCAATTAATATATTCACAGTGGTGAGATGTAATTGCGGGGTTCGGAAACGTTCGAAATTGATCAAAAATGACAGGTGTCCAAGACCTTGACGTGACCTTCACGTGACCTTGGCATGACTTTGAAAATTACAGGTGCCAAAAAATGACAGGTGTCAAAAATGACAAGTGTCAAAAATGACAGGTGTCAAAAATGACGGGTGTCAAAAATGACGGTTGTCAAAAATGACAGGTGTCAAAAATGACAGGTGTCAAAAATTCCTTATCTTTGGGGGCGCACAAAATTAACCTAAAAATTGTAATTGCAATTAATATATTCACAGTGGTGAGATGTAATTGCGGGGTTCGGAAACGTTCGAAATTGATCAAAAATGACAGGTGTCCAAGACCTTGACGTGACCTTCACGTGACCTTGGCATGACTTTGAAAATTACAGGTGCCAAAAAATGACAGGTGTCAAAAATGACAAGTGTCAAAAATGACGGGTGTCAAAAATGACGGGTGTCAAAAATGACGGGTGTCAAAAATGACGGGTGTCAAAAATGACAGGTGTCAAAAATAACATGTGTCAAAATGACAGGTGTCAAAAATGACGGGTGTCAAAATGACGGATGTAAAAATGACGGATGTCAAAATGACGAATGTCAAAATGACGGATGTCAAAATGACGGATGTCAAAATGACAGATGTCAAAATGACGGATGTCAAAATGACAGATGTCAAAATGACAGATGTCAAAATGACAAATGGCAAAATGACGGATGTCAAAATGACGGATGTAAAAATGACGGATGTCAAAATGACGAATGTCAAAATGACGGATGTCAAAATGACGGATGTCAAAATGACAGATGTCAAAATGACGGATGTAAAAATGACGGATGTCAAAATGACGAATGTCAAAATGACGGATGTCAAAATGACGGATGTCAAAATGACAGATGTCAAAATGACGGATGTAAAAATGACGGATGTCAAAATGACGAATGTCAAAATGACGGATGTCAAAATGACGGATGTCAAAATGACAGATGTCAAAATGACGGATGTCAAAATGACAGATGTCAAAATGACAAATGTCAAAATGACAAATGGCAAAATGACGGATGTCAACATGACGGATGTCAAAATGACCGATGTCAAAATGACGAATGTCAGAATGACAGATGTCAAAATGACGGATGTCAAAATGACGAATGTCAAAATGACAGATTCAAAATGACGGATGTCAAAATTACGGATGTCAAAATGACAGATGTCAAAATGAGAGATGTCAAAATGACAAATGTAGAAATGACGGATGTCAAAATGACGGATGTAAAAATGACGGATGTCAAAATGACGAATGTCAAAATGACGGATGTCAAAATGACGGATGTCAAAATGACAGATGTCAAAATGACGGATGTCAAAATGACAGATGTCAAAATGACAGATGTCAAAATGACAAATGTCAAAATGACAAATGGCAAAATGACGGATGTCAAAATGACGGATGTAAAAATGACGGATGTCAAAATGACGAATGTCAAAATGACGGATGTCAAAATGACGGATGTCAAAATGACAGATGTCAAAATGACGGATGTAAAAATGACGGATGTCAAAATGACGAATGTCAAAATGACGGATGTCAAAATGACGGATGTCAAAATGACAGATGTCAAAATGACGGATGTAAAAATGACGGATGTCAAAATGACGAATGTCAAAATGACGGATGTCAAAATGACGGATGTCAAAATGACAGATGTCAAAATGACGGATGTCAAAATGACAGATGTCAAAATGACAAATGTCAAAATGACAAATGGCAAAATGACAAATGGCAAAATGACGGATGTCAACATGACGGATGTCAAAATGACCGATGTCAAAATGACGAATGTCAAAATGACACATGTCAAAATGACGGATGTCAAAATGACGAATGTCAAAATGACAGATTCAAAATGACGGATGTCAAAATTACGGATGTCAAAATGACAGATGTCAAAATGAGAGATGTCAAAATGACAAATGTCAAAATGACGGATGTCAAAATGACGGATGTAAAAATGACGGATGTCAAAATGACGAATGTCAAAATGACGGATGTCAAAATGACGGATGTCAAAATGACAGATGTCAAAATGACGGATGTCAAAATGACGGATGTAAAAATGACGGATGTCAAAATGACAGATGTCAAAATGACGGATGTCAAAATGACAGATGTCAAAATGACAAATGGCAAAATGACAGATGTCAAAATGCCAGTTGTCAAAATGACAGATGTCAAAATGACGGGTGTCAAAAATTACGGGTGTCAAAAATGACGGGTGTCAAAAATGACAGGTGTCAAAAATAACATGTGTCAAAAATGACAGGTGTCAAAAATGACGGGTGTCAAAAATTACGGGTGTCAAAAATGACGGATGTCAAAATGACAAGTGTCAAAAATGACAGGTGTCAAAAATGACAGGTGTCAAAAATGACGGGTGTCAAAAATGACGGGTGTCAAAAATGACAGGTGTCAAAAATAACATGTGTCAAAAATGACAGGTGTCAAAAATGACGGGTGTCAAAAATTACGGATGTCAAAATGACGGATGTAAAAATGACGGATGTCAAAATGACGAATGTCAAAATGACGGATGTCAAAATGACGGATGTCAAAATGACAGATGTCAAAATGACGGATGTAAAAATGACGGATGTCAAAATGACGAATGTCAAAATGACGGATGTCAAAATGACGGATGTCAAAATGACAGATGTCAAAATGACGGATGTAAAAATGACGGATGTCAAAATGACGAATGTCAAAATGACGGATGTCAAAATGACGGATGTCAAAATGACAGATGTCAAAATGACGGATGTCAAAATGACAGATGTCAAAATGACAAATGTCAAAATGACAAATGGCAAAATGACGGATGTCAACATGACGGATGTCAAAATGACCGATGTCAAAATGACGAATGTCAAAATGACAGATGTCAAAATGACGGATGTAAAAATGACGAATGTCAAAATGACAGATTCAAAATGACGGATGTCAAAATTACGGATGTCAAAATGACAGATGTCAAAATGAGAGATGTCAAAATGACAAATGTCAAAATGACGGATGTCAAAATTACGGATGTCAAAATGACAGATGTCAAAATGAGAGATGTCAAAATGACAAATGTCAAAATGACGGATGTCAAAATGACGGATGTAAAAATGACGGATGTCAAAATGACGAATGTCAAAATGACGGATGTCAAAATGACGGATGTCAAAATGACAGATGTCAAAATGACGGATGTCAAAATGACAGATGTCAAAATGACAGATGTCAAAATGACAAATGACAAAATGACAAATGGCAAAATGACGGATGTCAAAATGACGGATGTAAAAATGACGGATGTCAAAATGACGAATGTCAAAATGACGGATGTCAAAATGACGGATGTCAAAATGACAGATGTCAAAATGACGAATGTCAAAATGACGGATGTCAAAATGACGGATGTCAAAATGACAGATGTCAAAATGACGGATGTAAAAATGACTGATGTCAAAATGACGAATGTCAAAATGACGGATGTCAAAATGACGGATGTCAAAATGACAGATGTCAAAATGACGTATGTCAAAATGACAGATGTCAAAATGACAAATGTCAAAATGACAAATGGCAAAATGACGGATGTCAACATGACGGATGTCAAAATGACCGATGTCAAAATGACGAATGTCAAAATGACAGATGTCAAAATGACGGATGTCAAAATGACGAATGTCAAAATGACAGATTCAAAATGACGGATGTCAAAATTACGGATGTCAAAATGACAGATGTCAAAATGAGAGATGTCAAAATGACAAATGTCAAAATGACGGATGTCAAAATGACAGATGTCAAAATGACGGGTGTCAAAAATTACGGGTGTCAAAAATGACGGGTGTCAAAAATGACAGGTGTCAAAAATAACATGTGTCAAAAATGACAGGTGTCAAAAATGACGGGTGTCAAAAATTACGGGTGTCAAAAATGACGGATGTCAAAATGACAAGTGTCAAAAATGACAGGTGTCAAAAATTCCTTATCTTTGGGAGCGCACAAAATTAACCTAAAAATTGTAATTGCAATTATTATATTCACAGTGGTGAGATGTAATTGCGGGGTTCGGAAACGTTTGAAATTGATCAAAAATGACAGGTGTCCAAGACCTTGACGTGACCTTGGCATGACTTTGAAAATGACAGGTGCCAAAAATAACATGTGTCAAAAATGACAGGTGTCAAAAATGACGGGTGTCAAAAATGACGGGTGTCAAAAATGACAGGTGTCAAAAATAACATGTGTCAAAAATGACAGGTGTCAAAAATGACGGGTGTCAAAAATTACGGATGTCAAAATGACGGATGTAAAAATGACGGATGTCAAAATGACAGATGTCAAAATGACGGATGTAAAAATGACGGATGTCAAAATGACGAATGTCAAAATGACGGATGTCAAAATGACGGATGTCAAAATGACGGATGTCAAAATGACAGATGT
The DNA here is from genome assembly GCA_921294245.1 of Brassicogethes aeneus. NCBI lineage: Eukaryota > Metazoa > Arthropoda > Insecta > Coleoptera > Nitidulidae > Brassicogethes > Brassicogethes aeneus. Next base: position 60,518,957 of record OV121132.1, read on the forward strand.
CAAAATGACGGATGTAAAAATGACTGATGTCAAAATGACGAATGTCAAAATGACGGATGTCAAAATGACGGATGTCAAAATGACAGATGTCAAAATGACGGATGTCAAAATGACAGATGTCAAAATGACAAATGTCAAAATGACAAATGGCAAAATGACGGATGTCAACATGACGGATGTCAAAATGACCGATGTCAAAATGACGAATGTCAAAATGACAGATGTCAAAATGACGGATGTCAAAATGACAGATGTCAAAATGACGAATGTCAAAATGACGGATGTCAAAATGACGGATGTCAAAATGACAGATGTCAAAATGACGGATGTCAAAATGACAGATGTCAAAATGACAAATGTCAAAATGACAAATGGCAAAATGACGGATGTCAACATGACGGATGTCAAAATGACCGATGTCAAAATGACGAATGTCAAAATGACAGATGTCAAAATGACGGATGTCAAAATGACGAATGTCAAAATGACAGATTCAAAATGACGGATGTCAAAATTACGGATGTCAAAATGACAGATGTCAAAATGACAAATGTCAAAATGACGGATGTCAAAATGACAGATGTCAAAATGACGGGTGTCAAAAATTACGGGTGTCAAAAATGACGGGTGTCAAAAATGACAGGTGTCAAAAATAACATGTGTCAAAAATGACAGGTGTCAAAAATGACGGGTGTCAAAAATTACGGGTGTCAAAAATGACGGATGTCAAAATGACAAGTGTCAAAAATGACAGGTGTCAAAAATTCCTTATCTTTGGAAGCGCACAAAATTAACCTAAAAATTGTAATTGCAATTATTATATTCACAGTGGTGAGATGTAATTGCGGGGTTCGGAAACGTTCGAAATTGATCAAAAATGACAGGTGTCCAAGACCTTGACGTGACCTTGGCATGACTTTGAAAATGACAGGTGCCAAAAATAACATGTGTCAAAAATGACAGGTGTCAAAAATGACGGGTGTCAAAATGACAGATGTCAAAATGACGGATGTAAAAATGACGGATGTCAAAATGACGAATGTCAAAATGACGGATGTCAAAATGACGGATGTCAAAATGACAGATGTCAAAATGACGGATGTCAAAATGACAGATGTCAAAATGACAAATGTCAAAATGACAAATGGCAAAATGACAAATGGCAAAATGACGGATGTCAACATGACGGATGTCAAAATGACCGATGTCAAAATGACGAATGTCAAAATGACACATGTCAAAATGACGGATGTCAAAATGACGAATGTCAAAATGACAGATTCAAAATGACGGATGTCAAAATGACAGATGTCAAAATGACGAATGTCAAAATGACGGATGTCAAAATGACGGATGTCAAAATGACAGATGTCAAAATGACGGATGTAAAAATGACTGATGTCAAAATGACGAATGTCAAAATGACGGATGTCAAAATGACGGATGTCAAAATGACAGATGTCAAAATGACGTATGTCAAAATGACAGATGTCAAAATGACAAATGTCAAAATGACAAATGGCAAAATGACGGATGTCAACATGACGGATGTCAAAATGACCGATGTCAAAATGACGAATGTCAAAATGACAGATGTCAAAATGACGGATGTCAAAATGACGAATGTCAAAATGACAGATTCAAAATGACGGATGTCAAAATTACGGATGTCAAAATGACAGATGTCAAAATGAGAGATGTCAAAATGACAAATGTCAAAATGACGGATGTCAAAATGACAGATGTCAAAATGACGGGTGTCAAAAATTACGGGTGTCAAAAATGACGGGTGTCAAAAATGACAGGTGTCAAAAATAACATGTGTCAAAAATGACAGGTGTCAAAAATGACGGGTGTCAAAAATTACGGGTGTCAAAAATGACGGATGTCAAAATGACAAGTGTCAAAAATGACAGGTGTCAAAAATTCCTTATCTTTGGGAGCGCACAAAATTAACCTAAAAATTGTAATTGCAATTATTATATTCACAGTGGTGAGATGTAATTGCGGGGTTCGGAAACGTTTGAAATTGATCAAAAATGACAGGTGTCCAAGACCTTGACGTGACCTTGGCATGACTTTGAAAATGACAGGTGCCAAAAATAACATGTGTCAAAAATGACAGGTGTCAAAAATGACGGGTGTCAAAAATGACGGGTGTCAAAAATGACAGGTGTCAAAAATAACATGTGTCAAAAATGACAGGTGTCAAAAATGACGGGTGTCAAAAATTACGGATGTCAAAATGACGGATGTAAAAATGACGGATGTCAAAATGACAGATGTCAAAATGACGGATGTAAAAATGACGGATGTCAAAATGACGAATGTCAAAATGACGGATGTCAAAATGACGGATGTCAAAATGACGGATGTCAAAATGACAGATGTCAAAATGACGGATGTAAAAATGACTGATGTCAAAATGACGAATGTCAAAATGACGGATGTCAAAATGACGGATGTCAAAATGACAGATGTCAAAATGACGGATGTCAAAATGACAGATGTCAAAATGACAAATGTCAAAATGACAAATGGCAAAATGACGGATGTCAACATGACGGATGTCAAAATGACCGATGTCAAAATGACGAATGTCAAAATGACAGATGTCAAAATGACGGATGTCAAAATGACAGATGTCAAAATGACGAATGTCAAAATGACGGATGTCAAAATGACGGATGTCAAAATGACAGATGTCAAAATGACGGATGTCAAAATGACAGATGTCAAAATGACAAATGTCAAAATGACAAATGGCAAAATGACGGATGTCAACATGACGGATGTCAAAATGACCGATGTCAAAATGACGAATGTCAAAATGACAGATGTCAAAATGACGGATGTCAAAATGACGAATGTCAAAATGACAGATTCAAAATGACGGATGTCAAAATTACGGATGTCAAAATGACAGATGTCAAAATGACAAATGTCAAAATGACGGATGTCAAAATGACAGATGTCAAAATGACGGGTGTCAAAAATTACGGGTGTCAAAAATGACGGGTGTCAAAAATGACAGGTGTCAAAAATAACATGTGTCAAAAATGACAGGTGTCAAAAATGACGGGTGTCAAAAATTACGGGTGTCAAAAATGACGGATGTCAAAATGACAAGTGTCAAAAATGACAGGTGTCAAAAATTCCTTATCTTTGGGAGCGCACAAAATTAACCTAAAAATTGTAATTGCAATTATTATATTCACAGTGGTGAGATGTAATTGCGGGGTTCGGAAACGTTCGAAATTGATCAAAAATGACAGGTGTCCAAGACCTTGACGTGACCTTGGCATGACTTTGAAAATGACAGGTGCCAAAAATAACATGTGTCAAAAATGACAGGTGTCAAAAATGACGGGTGTCAAAAATGACGGGTGTCAAAAATGACAGGTGTCAAAAATAACATGTGTCAAAAATGACAGGTGTCAAAAATGACGGGTGTCAAAAATTACGGATGTCAAAATGACGGATGTAAAAATGACGGATGTCAAAATGACAGATGTCAAAATGACGGATGTAAAAATGACGGATGTCAAAATGACGAATGTCAAAATGACGGATGTCAAAATGACGGATGTCAAAATGACAGATGTCAAAATGACGGATGTAAAAATGACGGATGTCAAAATGACGAATGTCAAAATGACGGATGTCAAAATGACAGATGTCAAAAATGACGAATGTCAAAAATGACGGATGTCAAAATGACAGATGTCAAAAATGACAAATGTCAAAAATGACAGATGTCAAAAATGACCCATGTCAAAAGTGACCCATGTCAAAAATGACATATATCAAAAATGACCAATGTCAAAAATGACATGTCAAAAATGACCCATGTCAAAAATGACAGATGTCAAAATGACAGATGTCAAAATGACAGATGTCAAAATGCCAGTTGTCAAAATGACAGATGTCAAAATGACGGATGTCAACATGACGGATGTCAAAATGACGGATGTCAAAATGACGGATGTCAAAATGACAGATGTCAAAATGACGGATGTCAAAATGAAGGATGTCAAAATGACGGATGTTAAAATGACGGATGTAAAAAATGACGTATGTCAAAATGACGAATATCAAAATGACAGATGTCAAAATGACGGATGTCAAAATGACGGATGTCAAAATGACGGGTGTCAAAAATGACAGGTGTCAAAAATTACAGGTGTCAAAAATTCCTTATCTTTGGGGACGCACAAAATTAACCTAAAAATTGTAATTGCAATTAATATATTCACAGTGGTGAGATGTAATTGCGGGGTTCGGAAACGTTCGAAATTGATCAAAAATGACAGGTGTCCAAGACCTTGACGTGACCTTCACGTGACCTTGGCATGACTTTGAAAATTACAGGTGCCAAAAAATGACAGGTGTCAAAAATGACAAGTGTCAAAAATGACAGGTGTCAAAAATGACGGGTGTCAAAAATGACGGTTGTCAAAAATGACAGGTGTCAAAAATGACAGGTGTCAAAAATTCCTTATCTTTGGGGGCGCACAAAATTAACCTAAAAATTGTAATTGCAATTAATATATTCACAGTGGTGAGATGTAATTGCGGGGTTCGGAAACGTTAAAAATTGATCAAAAATGACAGGTGTCCAAGACCTTGACGTGACCTTCACGTGACCTTGGCATGACCTTAAAAATGACAGGTGCCAAAAAATGACAGGTGTCAAAAATGACAGCTGTCAAAAATGACAGGTGTCAAAAATGACGGGTGTCAAAAATGACGGGTGTCAAAAATGACGGGTGTCAAAAATGACGGGTGTCAAAAATGACGGGTGTCAAAAATGACGGGTGTCAAAAATGACAGGTGTCAAAAATAACATGTGTCAAAATGACAGGTGTCAAAAATGACGGGTGTCAAAATGACGGATGTAAAAATGACGGATGTCAAAATGACGAATGTCAAAATGACGGATGTCAAAATGACGGATGTCAAAATGACAGATGTCAAAATGACGGATGTCAAAATGACAGATGTCAAAATGACAGATGTCAAAATGACAAATGGCAAAATGACGGATGTCAAAATGACGGATGTAAAAATGACGGATGTCAAAATGACGAATGTCAAAATGACGGATGTCAAAATGACGGATGTCAAAATGACAGATGTCAAAATGACGGATGTAAAAATGACGGATGTCAAAATGACGAATGTCAAAATGACGGATGTCAAAATGACGGATGTCAAAATGACAGATGTCAAAATGACGGATGTAAAAATGACGGATGTCAAAATGACGAATGTCAAAATGACGGATGTCAAAATGACGGATGTCAAAATGACAGATGTCAAAATGACGGATGTCAAAATGACAGATGTCAAAATGACAAATGTCAAAATGACAAATGGCAAAATGACGGATGTCAACATGACGGATGTCAAAATGACCGATGTCAAAATGACGAATGTCAGAATGACAGATGTCAAAATGACGGATGTCAAAATGACGAATGTCAAAATGACAGATTCAAAATGACGGATGTCAAAATTACGGATGTCAAAATGACAGATGTCAAAATGAGAGATGTCAAAATGACAAATGTAGAAATGACGGATGTCAAAATGACGGATGTAAAAATGACGGATGTCAAAATGACGAATGTCAAAATGACGGATGTCAAAATGACGGATGTCAAAATGACAGATGTCAAAATGACGGATGTCAAAATGACAGATGTCAAAATGACAGATGTCAAAATGACAAATGTCAAAATGACAAATGGCAAAATGACGGATGTCAAAATGACGGATGTAAAAATGACGGATGTCAAAATGACGAATGTCAAAATGACGGATGTCAAAATGACGGATGTCAAAATGACAGATGTCAAAATGACGGATGTAAAAATGACGGATGTCAAAATGACGAATGTCAAAATGACGGATGTCAAAATGACGGATGTCAAAATGACAGATGTCAAAATGACGGATGTAAAAATGACGGATGTCAAAATGACGAATGTCAAAATGACGGATGTCAAAATGACGGATGTCAAAATGACAGATGTCAAAATGACGGATGTCAAAATGACAGATGTCAAAATGACAAATGTCAAAATGACAAATGGCAAAATGACAAATGGCAAAATGACGGATGTCAACATGACGGATGTCAAAATGACCGATGTCAAAATGACGAATGTCAAAATGACACATGTCAAAATGACGGATGTCAAAATGACGAATGTCAAAATGACAGATTCAAAATGACGGATGTCAAAATTACGGATGTCAAAATGACAGATGTCAAAATGAGAGATGTCAAAATGACAAATGTCAAAATGACGGATGTCAAAATGACGGATGTAAAAATGACGGATGTCAAAATGACGAATGTCAAAATGACGGATGTCAAAATGACGGATGTCAAAATGACAGATGTCAAAATGACGGATGTCAAAATGACGGATGTAAAAATGACGGATGTCAAAATGACAGATGTCAAAATGACGGATGTCAAAATGACAGATGTCAAAATGACAAATGGCAAAATGACAGATGTCAAAATGCCAGTTGTCAAAATGACAGATGTCAAAATGACGGGTGTCAAAAATTACGGGTGTCAAAAATGACGGGTGTCAAAAATGACAGGTGTCAAAAATAACATGTGTCAAAAATGACAGGTGTCAAAAATGACGGGTGTCAAAAATTACGGGTGTCAAAAATGACGGATGTCAAAATGACAAGTGTCAAAAATGACAGGTGTCAAAAATGACAGGTGTCAAAAATGACGGGTGTCAAAAATGACGGGTGTCAAAAATGACAGGTGTCAAAAATAACATGTGTCAAAAATGACAGGTGTCAAAAATGACGGGTGTCAAAAATTACGGATGTCAAAATGACGGATGTAAAAATGACGGATGTCAAAATGACGAATGTCAAAATGACGGATGTCAAAATGACGGATGTCAAAATGACAGATGTCAAAATGACGGATGTAAAAATGACGGATGTCAAAATGACGAATGTCAAAATGACGGATGTCAAAATGACGGATGTCAAAATGACAGATGTCAAAATGACGGATGTAAAAATGACGGATGTCAAAATGACGAATGTCAAAATGACGGATGTCAAAATGACGGATGTCAAAATGACAGATGTCAAAATGACGGATGTCAAAATGACAGATGTCAAAATGACAAATGTCAAAATGACAAATGGCAAAATGACGGATGTCAACATGACGGATGTCAAAATGACCGATGTCAAAATGACGAATGTCAAAATGACAGATGTCAAAATGACGGATGTAAAAATGACGAATGTCAAAATGACAGATTCAAAATGACGGATGTCAAAATTACGGATGTCAAAATGACAGATGTCAAAATGAGAGATGTCAAAATGACAAATGTCAAAATGACGGATGTCAAAATTACGGATGTCAAAATGACAGATGTCAAAATGAGAGATGTCAAAATGACAAATGTCAAAATGACGGATGTCAAAATGACGGATGTAAAAATGACGGATGTCAAAATGACGAATGTCAAAATGACGGATGTCAAAATGACGGATGTCAAAATGACAGATGTCAAAATGACGGATGTCAAAATGACAGATGTCAAAATGACAGATGTCAAAATGACAAATGACAAAATGACAAATGGCAAAATGACGGATGTCAAAATGACGGATGTAAAAATGACGGATGTCAAAATGACGAATGTCAAAATGACGGATGTCAAAATGACGGATGTCAAAATGACAGATGTCAAAATGACGAATGTCAAAATGACGGATGTCAAAATGACGGATGTCAAAATGACAGATGTCAAAATGACGGATGTAAAAATGACTGATGTCAAAATGACGAATGTCAAAATGACGGATGTCAAAATGACGGATGTCAAAATGACAGATGTCAAAATGACGTATGTCAAAATGACAGATGTCAAAATGACAAATGTCAAAATGACAAATGGCAAAATGACGGATGTCAACATGACGGATGTCAAAATGACCGATGTCAAAATGACGAATGTCAAAATGACAGATGTCAAAATGACGGATGTCAAAATGACGAATGTCAAAATGACAGATTCAAAATGACGGATGTCAAAATTACGGATGTCAAAATGACAGATGTCAAAATGAGAGATGTCAAAATGACAAATGTCAAAATGACGGATGTCAAAATGACAGATGTCAAAATGACGGGTGTCAAAAATTACGGGTGTCAAAAATGACGGGTGTCAAAAATGACAGGTGTCAAAAATAACATGTGTCAAAAATGACAGGTGTCAAAAATGACGGGTGTCAAAAATTACGGGTGTCAAAAATGACGGATGTCAAAATGACAAGTGTCAAAAATGACAGGTGTCAAAAATTCCTTATCTTTGGGAGCGCACAAAATTAACCTAAAAATTGTAATTGCAATTATTATATTCACAGTGGTGAGATGTAATTGCGGGGTTCGGAAACGTTTGAAATTGATCAAAAATGACAGGTGTCCAAGACCTTGACGTGACCTTGGCATGACTTTGAAAATGACAGGTGCCAAAAATAACATGTGTCAAAAATGACAGGTGTCAAAAATGACGGGTGTCAAAAATGACGGGTGTCAAAAATGACAGGTGTCAAAAATAACATGTGTCAAAAATGACAGGTGTCAAAAATGACGGGTGTCAAAAATTACGGATGTCAAAATGACGGATGTAAAAATGACGGATGTCAAAATGACAGATGTCAAAATGACGGATGTAAAAATGACGGATGTCAAAATGACGAATGTCAAAATGACGGATGTCAAAATGACGGATGTCAAAATGACAGATGTCAAAATGACGGATGTAAAAATGACGGATGTCAAAATGACGAATGTCAAAATGACGGATGTCAAAATGACAGATGTCAAAAATGACGAATGTCAAAAATGACGGATGTCAAAATGACAGATGTCAAAAATGACAAATGTCAAAAATGACAGATGTCAAAAATGACCCATGTCAAAAGTGACCCATGTCAAAAATGACATATATCAAAAATGACCAATGTCAAAAATGACATGTCAAAAATGACCCATGTCAAAAATGACAGATGTCAAAATGACAGATGTCAAAATGACAGATGTCAAAATGCCAGTTGTCAAAATGACAGATGTCAAAATGACGGATGTCAACATGACGGATGTCAAAATGACGGATGTCAAAATGACAGATGTCAAAATGACGGATGTCAAAATGAAGGATGTCAAAATGACGGATGTTAAAATGACGGATGTAAAAAATGACGTATGTCAAAATGACGAATATCAAAATGACAGATGTCAAAATGACGGATGTCAAAATGACGGATGTCAAAATGACGGTTGTCAAAAATGACAGGTGTCAAAAATTACAGGTGTCAAAAATTCCTTATCTTTGGGGACGCACAAAATTAACCTAAAAATTGTAATTGCAATTAATATATTCACAGTGGTGAGATGTAATTGCGGGGTTCGGAAACGTTCGAAATTGATCAAAAATGACAGGTGTCCAAGACCTTGACGTGACCTTCACGTGACCTTGGCATGACTTTGAAAATGACAGGTGCCAAAAAATGACAGGTGTCAAAAATGACAAGTGTCAAAAATGACAGGTGTCAAAAATGACGGGTGTCAAAAATGACGGTTGTCAAAAATGACAGGTGTCAAAAATGACAGGTGTCAAAAATTCCTTATCTTTGGGGGCGCACAAAATTAACCTAAAAATTGTAATTGCAATTAATATATTCACAGTGGTGAGATGTAATTGCGGGGTTCGGAAACGTTAAAAATTGATCAAAAATGACAGGTGTCCAAGACCTTGACGTGACCTTCACGTGACCTTGGCATGACCTTAAAAATGACAGGTGCCAAAAAATGACAGGTGTCAAAAATGACAGCTGTCAAAAATGACAGGTGTCAAAAATGACGGGTGTCAAAAATGACGGGTGTCAAAAATGACGGGTGTCAAAAATGACGGGTGTCAAAAATGACGGGTGTCAAAAATGACGGGTGTCAAAAATGACAGGTGTCAAAAATAACATGTGTCAAAAATGACAGGTGTCAAAAATGACGGGTGTCAAAAATGACGGGTGTCAAAAATGACAGGTGTCAAAAATAATATGTGTCAAAAATGACAGGTGTCAAAAATGACGGGTGTCAAAAATTACGGGTGTCAAAAATGACATGTGTCAAAATTGACAGGTGTCAAAAATGACAGGTGTCAAAAATGACGGGTGTCAAAAATGACGGGTGTCAAAAATGACGGGTGTCAAAAATGACAGGTGTCAAAAATGACGGATGTCAAAATGACGGATGTCAAAATGACGGATGTCAAAATGACGAATGTCAAAATGACGGATGTCAAAATGACGGATGTCAAAATGGCGTATGTCAAAATGACGGATGTCAAAATGACGGATGTCAAAATGACGGATGTCAAAATGACGAATGTCAAAATGACGAATGTCAAAATGACGGAAGTAAAAAATGACGGGTGTCAAAATGACGAAAGTAAAAAATGACGGGTGTCAAAATGACAGATGTCATAATGACGGATGTAAAAATGACGGATGTCAAAATGACGAATGTCAAAATGACGGATGTCAAAATGACGGATGTCAAAATGACAGATGTCAAAATGACGGATGTAAAAATGACGGATGTCAAAATGACAGATGTCAAAATGACGGATGTAAAAATGACGGATGTCAAAATGACGAATGTCAAAATGACGAATGTCAAAATGACGGAAGTAAAAAATGACGGGTGTCAAAATGACGAAAGTAAAAAATGACGGATGTCAAAATGACGAAAGTAAAAAATGACGGATGTCAAAATGACGGATGTCAAAATGACAGATGTCAAAATGACGGATGTAAAAATGACGGATGTCAAAATGACGAATGTCAAAATGACGGATGTCAAAATGACGGATGTCAAAATGACAGATGTCAAAATGACGGATGTAAAAATGACGGATGTCAAAATGACGAATGTCAAAATGACGGATGTCAAAATGACGGATGTCAAAATGACAGATGTCAAAATGACGGATGTCAAAATGACAGATGTCAAAATGACAAATGTCAAAATGACAAATGGCAAAATGACGGATGTCAACATGACGGATGTCAAAATGACCGATGTCAAAATGACGAATGTCAGAATGACAGATGTCAAAATTACGGATGTCAAAATGACGAATGTCAAAATGACAGATTCAAAATGACGGATGTCAAAATTACGGATGTCAAAATGACAGATGTCAAAATGACAGATGTCAAAATGAGAGATGTCAAAATGACAAATGTAGAAATGACGGATGTCAAAATGACGGATGTAAAAATGACGGATGTCAAAATGACGAATGTCAAAATGACGGATGTCAAAATGACGGATGTCAAAATGACAGATGTCAAAATGACGGATGTCAAAATGACAGATGTCAAAATGACAGATGTCAAAATGACAAATGTCAAAATGACAAATGGCAAAATGACGGATGTCAAAATGACGGATGTAAAAATGACGGATGTCAAAATGACGAATGTCAAAATGACGGATGTCAAAATGACGGATGTCAAAATGACAGATGTCAAAATGACGGATGTAAAAATGACGGATGTCAAAATGACGAATGTCAAAATGACGGATGTCAAAATGACGGATGTCAAAATGACAGATGTCAAAATGACGGATGTAAAAATGACGGATGTCAAAATGACGAATGTCAAAATGACGGATGTCAAAATGACGGATGTCAAAATGACAGATGTCAAAATGACGGATGTCAAAATGACAGATGTCAAAATGACAAATGTCAAAATGACAAATGGCAAAAGGACGGATGTCAACATGACGGATGTCAAAATGACCGATGTCAAAATGACGAATGTCAAAATGACACATGTCAAAATGACGGATGTCAAAATGACGAATGTCAAAATGACAGATTCAAAATGACGGATGTCAAAATTACGGATGTCAAAATGACAGATGTCAAAATGAGAGATGTCAAAATGACAAATGTCAAAATGACGGATGTCAAAATGACGGATGTAAAAATGACGGATGTCAAAATGACGAATGTCAAAATGACGGATGTCAAAATGACGGATGTCAAAATGACAGATGTCAAAATGACGGATGTCAAAATGACGGATGTAAAAATGACGGATGTCAAAATGACAGATGTCAAAATGACGGATGTCAAAATGACAGATGTCAAAATGACAAATGGCAAAATGACAGATGTCAAAATGCCAGTTGTCAAAATGACAGATGTCAAAATGACGGGTGTCAAAAATTACGGGTGTCAAAAATGACGGGTGTCAAAAATGACAGGTGTCAAAAATAACATGTGTCAAAAATGACAGGTGTCAAAAATGACGGGTGTCAAAAATTACGGGTGTCAAAAATGACGGATGTCAAAATGACAAGTGTCAAAAATGACAGGTGTCAAAAATGACAGGTGTCAAAAATGACGGGTGTCAAAAATGACGGGTGTCAAAAATGACAGGTGTCAAAAATAACATGTGTCAAAAATGACAGGTGTCAAAAATGACGGGTGTCAAAAATTACGGATGTCAAAATGACGGATGTAAAAATGACGGATGTCAAAATGACGAATGTCAAAATGACGGATGTCAAAATGACGGATGTCAAAATGACAGATGTCAAAATGACGGATGTAAAAATGACGGATGTCAAAATGACGAATGTCAAAATGACGGATGTCAAAATGACGGATGTCAAAATGACAGATGTCAAAATGACGGATGTAAAAATGACGGATGTCAAAATGACGAATGTCAAAATGACGGATGTCAAAATGACGGATGTCAAAATGACAGATGTCAAAATGACGGATGTCAAAATGACAGATGTCAAAATGACAAATGTCAAAATGACAAATGGCAAAATGACGGATGTCAACATGACGGATGTCAAAATGACCGATGTCAAAATGACGAATGTCAAAATGACAGATGTCAAAATGACGGATGTAAAAATGACGAATGTCAAAATGACAGATTCAAAATGACGGATGTCAAAATTACGGATGTCAAAATGACAGATGTCAAAATGAGAGATGTCAAAATGACAAATGTCAAAATGACGGATGTCAAAATTACGGATGTCAAAATGACAGATGTCAAAATGAGAGATGTCAAAATGACAAATGTCAAAATGACGGATGTCAAAATGACGGATGTAAAAATGACGGATGTCAAAATGACGAATGTCAAAATGACGGATGTCAAAATGACGGATGTCAAAATGACAGATGTCAAAATGACGGATGTCAAAATGACAGATGTCAAAATGACAGATGTCAAAATGACAAATGACAAAATGACAAATGGCAAAATGACGGATGTCAAAATGACGGATGTAAAAATGACGGATGTCAAAATGACGAATGTCAAAATGACGGATGTCAAAATGACGGATGTCAAAATGACAGATGTCAAAATGACGGATGTAAAAATGACGGATGTCAAAATGACGAATGTCAAAATGACGGATGTCAAAATGACGGATGTCAAAATGACAGATGTCAAAATGAAGGATGTAAAAATGACGGATGTCAAAATGACGAATGTCAAAATGACGGATGTCAAAATGACGAATGTCAAAATGACGGATGTCAAAATGACGGATGTCAAAATGACAGATGTCAAAATGACGGATGTCAAAATGACAGATGTCAAAATGACAAATGTCAAAATGACAAATGGCAAAATGACGGATGTCAACATGACGGATGTCAAAATGACCGATGTCAAAATGACGAATGTCAAAATGACAGATGTCAAAATGACGGATGTCAAAATGACGAATGTCAAAATGACAGATTCAAAATGACGGATGTCAAAATTACGGATGTCAAAATGACAGATGTCAAAATGAGAGATGTCAAAATGACAAATGTCAAAATGACGGATGTCAAAATGACAGATGTCAAAATGACGGGTGTCAAAAATTACGGGTGTCAAAAATGACGGGTGTCAAAAATGACAGGTGTCAAAAATAACATGTGTCAAAAATGACAGGTGTCAAAAATGACGGGTGTCAAAAATTACGGGTGTCAAAAATGACGGATGTCAAAATGACAAGTGTCAAAAATGACAGGTGTCAAAAATTCCTTATCTTTGGGAGCGCACAAAATTAACCTAAAAATTGTAATTGCAATTATTATATTCACAGTGGTGAGATGTAATTGCGGGGTTCGGAAACGTTCGAAATTGATCAAAAATGACAGGTGTCCAAGACCTTGACGTGACCTTGGCATGACTTTGAAAATGACAGGTGCCAAAAATAACATGTGTCAAAAATGACAGGTGTCAAAAATGACGGGTGTCAAAAATGACGGGTGTCAAAAATGACAGGTGTCAAAAATAACATGTGTCAAAAATGACAGGTGTCAAAAATGACGGGTGTTAAAAATTACGGATGTCAAAATGACGGATGTAAAAATGACGGATGTCAAAATGACAGATGTCAAAATGACGGATGTAAAAATGACGGATGTCAAAATGACGAATGTCAAAATGACGGATGTCAAAATGACGGATGTCAAAATGACAGATGTCAAAATGACGGATGTAAAAATGACGGATGTCAAAATGACGAATGTCAAAATGACGGATGTCAAAATGACAGATGTCAAAAATGACGAATGTCAAAAATGACGGATGTCAAAATGACAGATGTCAAAAATGACAAATGTCAAAAATGACAGATGTCAAAAATGACCCATGTCAAAAGTGACCCATGTCAAAAATGACATATATCAAAAATGACCAATGTCAAAAATGACATGTCAAAAATGACCCTTGTCAAAAATGACAGATGTCAAAATGACAGATGTCAAAATGACAGATGTCAAAATGCCAGTTGTCAAAATGACAGATGTCAAAATGACGGATGTCAACATGACGGATGTCAAAATGACGGATGTCAAAATGACGGATGTCAAAATGACAGATGTCAAAATGACGGATGTCAAAATGAAGGATGTCAAAATGACGGATGTTAAAATGACGGATGTAAAAAATGACGTATGTCAAAATGACGAATATCAAAATGACAGATGTCAAAATGACGGATGTCAAAATGACGGATGTCAAAATGACGGGTGTCAAAAATGACAGGTGTCAAAAATTACAGGTGTCAAAAATTCCTTATCTTTGGGGACGCACAAAATTAACCTAAAAATTGTAATTGCAATTAATATATTCACAGTGGTGAGATGTAATTGCGGGGTTCGGAAACGTTCGAAATTGATCAAAAATGACAGGTGTCCAAGACCTTGACGTGACCTTCACGTGACCTTGGCATAACTTTGAAAATGACAGGTGCCAAAAAATGACAGGTGTCAAAAATGACAAGTGTCAAAAATGACAGGTGTCAAAAATGACGGGTGTCAAAAATGACGGTTGTCAAAAATGACAGGTGTCAAAAATGACAGGTGTCAAAAATTCCTTATCTTTGGGGGCGCACAAAATTAACCTAAAAATTGTAATTGCAATTAATATATTCACAGTGGTGAGATGTAATTGCGGGGTTCGGAAACGTTAAAAATTGATCAAAAATGACAGGTGTCCAAGACCTTGACGTGACCTTCACGTGACCTTGGCATGACCTTAAAAATGACAGGTGCCAAAAAATGACAGGTGTCAAAAATGACAGCTGTCAAAAATGACAGGTGTCAAAAATGACGGGTGTCAAAAATGACGGGTGTCAAAAATGACGGGTGTCAAAAATGACGGGTGTCAAAAATGACGGGTGTCAAAAATGACGGGTGTCAAAAATGACAGGTGTCAAAAATAACATGTGTCAAAAATGACAGGTGTCAAAAATGACGGGTGTCAAAAATGACGGGTGTCAAAAATGACAGGTGTCAAAAATAACATGTGTCAAAAATGACAGGTGTCAAAAATGACGGGTGTCAAAAATTACGGGTGTCAAAAATGACATGTGTCAAAATTGACAGGTGTCAAAAATGACAGGTGTCAAAAATGACGGGTGTCAAAAATGACGGGTGTCAAAAATGACGGGTGTCAAAAATGACAGGTGTCAAAAATGACGGATGTCAAAATGACGGATGTCAAAATGACGGATGTCAAAATGACGAATGTCAAAATGACGGATGTCAAAATGACGGATGTCAAAATGGCGTATGTCAAAATGACGGATGTCAAAATGACGGATGTCAAAATGACTGATGTCAAAATGACGAATGTCAAAATGACGAATGTCAAAATGACGGAAGTAAAAAATGACGGGTGTCAAAATGACGAAAGTAAAAAATGACGGGTGTCAAAATGACAGATGTCAAAATGACAGATGTCATAATGACGGATGTCAAAATGACGGGTGTCAAAAATTACGGGTGTCAAAAATGACGGGTGTCAAAAATGACAGGTGTCAAAAATAACATGTGTCAAAAATGACAGGTGTCAAAAATGACGGGTGTCAAAAATTACGGGTGTCAAAAATGACGGATGTCAAAATGACAAGTGTCAAAAATGACAGGTGTCAAAAATTCCTTATCTTTGGGAGCGCACAAAATTAACCTAAAAATTGTAATTGCAATTATTATATTCACAGTGGTGAGATGTAATTGCGGGGTTCGGAAACGTTCGAAATTGATCAAAAATGACAGGTGTCCAAGACCTTGACGTGACCTTGGCATGACTTTGAAAATGACAGGTGCCAAAAAATGACGGGTGTCAAAAATGACAAGTGTCAAAAATGACAGGTGTCAAAAATGACGGGTGTTAAAAATGACATGTGTCAAAATTGACAGGTGTCAAAAATGACAGGTGTCAAAAATGACGGGTGTCAAAAATTACGGGTGTCAAAAATGACAGATGTCAAAATGACGGATGTCAAAATGACGGATGTCAAAATGACAGATGTCAAAATGACAGATGTCAAAATGACAGATGTCAAAATGCCAGTTGTCAAAATGACAGATGTCAAAATGACAAATGTCAAAATGCCAGTTGTCAAAATGACAGATGTCAAAATGACGGATGTCAACATGACGGATGTCAAAATGACGGATGTCAAAATGACAGATGTCAAAATGACAGATGTCAAAATGACAAATGGCAAAATGACGGATAACAAAATGACGGATGTAAAAATGACGGATGTCAAAATGACGAATGTCAAAATGACGGATGTCAAAATGACGGATGTCAAAATGACAGATGTCAAAATGACAGATGTCAAAATGACAGATGTCAAAATGACAAATGTCAAAATGACAAATGTCAAAATGACGGATGTCAAAATGATAGATGTAAAAATGACGGATGTCAAAATGACGAATGTCAAAATGACGGATGTCAAAATGACAGATGTCAAAAATGACGAATGTCAAAAATGACGGATGTCAAAATGACAGATGTTAAAAATGACAAATGTCAAAAATGACAGATGTCAAAAATGACCCATGTCAAAAGTGACCCATGTCAAAAATGACATATATCAAAAATGACCAATGTCAAAAATGACATGTCAAAAATGACCCATGTCAAAAATGACAGATGTCAAAATGACAGATGTCAAAATGACAGATGTCAAAATGCCAGTTGTCAAAATGACAGATGTCAAAATGAAGGATGTCAAAATGACGGATGTTAAAATGACGGATGTAAAAAATGACGTATGTCAAAATGACGAATGTCAAAATGACAGATGTCAAAATGACGGATGTCAAAATGACGGATGTCAAAATGACGGGTGTCAAAAATGACAGGTGTCAAAAATTACAGGTGTCAAAAATTCCTTATCTTTGGGGACGCACAAAATTAACCTAAAAATTGTAATTGCAATTAATATATTCACAGTGGTGAGATGTAATTGCGGGGTTCGAAAACGTTCGAAATTGATCAAAAATGACAGGTGTCCAAGACCTTGACGTGACCTTCACGTGACCTTGGTATGACTTTGAAAATGACAGGTGCCAAAAATTGACAGGTGTCAAAAATGACAAGTGTCAAAAATGACAGGTGTCAAAAATGACAGGTGTCAAAAATGACGGGTGTCAAAAATGACGGGTGTCAAAAATGACGGTTGTCAAAAATGACAGGTGTCAAAAATGACAGGTGTCAAAAATTCCTTATCTTTGGGGGCGCACAAAATTAACCTAAAAATTGTAATTGCAATTAATATATTCACAGTGGTGAGATGTAATTGCGGGGTTCGGAAACGTTCGAAATTGATCAAAAATGACAGGTGTCCAAGACCTTGACGTGACCTTCACGTGACCTTGGCATGACCTTGAAAATGACAGGTGCCAAAAAATGACAGGTGTCAAAAATGACAGCTGTCAAAAATGACAGGTGTCAAAAATGACGGGTGTCAAAAATGGCGGGTGTCAAAAATGACGGGTGTCAAAAATGACGGGTGTCAAAAATGACGGGTGTCAAAAATGACGGGTGTCAAAAATGACAGGTGTCAAAAATAACATGTGTCAAAAATGACAGGTGTCAAAAATGACGGGTGTCAAAAATTACCGGTGTCAAAAATGACGGGTGTCAAAAATGACAGGTGTCAAAAATAACATGTGTCAAAAATGACAGGTGTCAAAAATGACGGGTGTCAAAAATTACGGGTGTCAAAAATGACAGGTGTCAAAAATGACAGGTGTCCAAAATGACGGGTGTCAAAAATGACGGGTGTTAAAAATGACTGGTGTCAAAAATGACAGGTGTCAAAAATGACGGGTGTCAAAAATTCCTTATCTTTGGGGGCGCACAATATTAACCTAAAAATTGTAATTGCAATTAATATATTCACAGTGGTGAGATTTAATTGCGGGGTTCGGAAACGTTCGGAATTGATCAAAAATGACAGGTGTCCAAGACCTTGACGTGAACTTAACGTGACCTTGGCATGACCTTGAAAATGACAGGTGTCAAAAATGACAGGTGTCAAAAATGACTGGTGTCAAAAAAGACGGGTGTTAAAAATGACATGTCTCAAAATTGACAGGTGTCAAAAATGACAGGTGTCAAAAATGACGGGTGTCAAAAATGACGGGTGTCAAAAATGACGGGTGTCAAAAATGACAGGTTTCAAAAATGACGGATGTCAAAATGACGGATGTCAAAATGACGGTTGTCAAAATGACGGATGTCAAAATGACGGATGTCAAAATGACGGATGTCAAAATGACGAATGTCAAAATTACGAATGTCAAAATGACGGAAGTAAAAAATGACGGGTGTCAAAATGACGGATGTCAAAATGAGGATGTCAAAATGACGGATGTCAAAATGACGGATGTCAAAATGAAAAATGACAAAATGACGGAAGTAAAAAATGACGGGTGTCAAAATGACGAAAGTAAAAAATGACGGATGTCAAAATGACCGATGTCAAAATGACCGATGTCAAAATGACCGATGTCAAAATGACGAATGTCAAAAATAACAAATGTCAAAAATGACATGTCAAAAATGACCCATGTCAAAAGTGACCCATGTCAAAAATGACATATGTCAAAAATGACCAATGTCAAAAATGACATGTCAAAAATGACCCATGTCAAAAATGACAGATGTCAAAATGACAGATGTCAAAATGACAGATGTCAAAATGCCAGTTGTCAAAATGACAGATGTCAAAATGACGGATGTCAACATGACGGATGTCAAAACGACGGATGTCAAAATGACAGGTGTCAAAATGACAGATGTCAAAATGCTAGTTGTCAAAATGACGAATGTCAAATTGACGGAAGTAAAAAATGACGGATGTCAAAATGACGGATGTCAAAATGACGGATGTCAAAATAACGGATGTCAAAATGACAAATGTCAAAATGACAGAAGTAAAAAATGACGGGTGTCAAAATGACGAAAGTAAAAAATGACGGATGTCAAAATGACCGATGTCAAAATGACCGATGTCAAAATGACGGATGTCAAAATGACGAATGTCAAAATGACAGATGTCAAAATGACAGATGTCAAAAATGACAGGTGTCAAAAATGACGGGTGTCAAAAATGACGGGTGTCAAAAATGACGGGTGTCTAAAATGACGGGTGTCAAAAATGACGAAAGTAAAAAATGACGGATGTCAAAATGACGGATGTCAAAATAACAGATGTCAAAATGACGGATGTCAAAATGACAGGTGTCAAAAATAACATGTGTCAAAAATGACAGGTGTCAAAAATGACGGGTGTCTAAAATGACGGGTGTCAAAAATGACGAAAGTAAAAAATGACGGATGTCAAAATGACCCATGTCAAAAATGACAGATGTCAAAATGACAGATGTCAAAATGACAGATGTCAAAATGCCAGTTGTCAAAATGACAGATGTCAAAATGACGGATGTCAACATGACGGATGTCAAAACGACGGATGTCAAAATGACAGGTGTCAAAATGACAGATGTCAAAATGCTAGTTGTCAAAATGACGGATGTCAAAATGACGGATGTCAAAATGACGAATGTCAAAATGACGGATGTCAAAAATGACAGATGTCAAAAATGACAGATGTCAAAAATGACCCATGTCAAAAGTGACCCATGTCAAAAATGACATATCAAAAATGACCAATGTCAAAAATGACATGTCAAAAATGACCCATGTCAAAAATGACAGATGTCAAAATGACAGATGTCAAAATGCCAGTTGTCAAAATGACAGATGTCAAAATGACGGATGTCAACATGACGGATGTCAAAATGACGGATGTCAAAATGACGGATGTCAAAATGACGGATGTCAAAATGACAGATGTCAAAATGACGGATGTCAAAATGAAGGATGTCAAAATGACGGATGTTAAAATGACGGATGTAAAAAATGACGGATGTCAAAATGACGGATGTCAAAATGAAGGATGTCAAAATGACGGATGTTGAAATGACGGATGTAAAAAATGACGGATGTAAAAATGACGGATGTCAAAATGACGAATGTCAAAATGACGAATGTCAAAATGACAAATGGCAAAATGACGGATGTCAAAATGACGGATGTAAAAATGACGGATGTCAAAATGACAGATGTCAAAATGACGGATGTCAAAATGACAGATGTCAAAATGACAGATGTCAAAATGACAAATGTCAAAATGACAAATGGCAAAATGACGGATGTCAACATGACGGATGTCAAAATGACCGATGTCAAAATGACGAATGTCAAAATGACAGATGTCAAAATGACGGATGTCAAAATGACGAATGTCAAAATATACAGATTCAAAATGACGGATGTCAAAATTACGGATGTCAAAATGACAGATGTCAAAATGAGAGATGTCAAAATAACAAATGTCAAAATGACGGATGTCAAAATGACGGATGTAAAAATGACGGATGTCAAAATGACAGATGTCAAAATGACAGATGTCAAAATGACAAATGTCAAAATAACAAAAGGCAAAATGACGGATGTCAAAATGACGGATGTAAAAATGACGGATGTCAAAATGACAGATGTCAAAATGACGGATGTCAAAATGACAGATGTCAAAATGACAGATGTCAAAATGACAAATGGCAAAATGACGGATAACAAAATGACGGATGTAAAAATGACGGATGTCAAAATGACGAATGTCAAAATGACGGATGTCAAAATGACGGATGTCAAAATGACAGATGTCAAAATGACAGATGTCAAAATGACAGATGTCAAAATGACAAATGTCAAAATGACAAATGTCAAAATGACGGATGTCAAAATGATAGATGTAAAAATGACGGATGTCAAAATGACGAATGTCAAAATGACGGATGTCAAAATGACAGATGTCAAAAATGACGAATGTCAAAAATGACGGATGTCAAAATGACAGATGTTAAAAATGACAAATGTCAAAAATGACAGATGTCAAAAATGACCCATGTCAAAAGTGACCCATGTCAAAAATGACATATATCAAAAATGACCAATGTCAAAAATGACATGTCAAAAATGACCCATGTCAAAAATGACAGATGTCAAAATGACAGATGTCAAAATGACAGATGTCAAAATGCCAGTTGTCAAAATGACAGATGTCAAAATGACAAATGTCAAAATGCCAGTTGTCAAAATGACAGATGTCAAAATGACGGATGTCAACATGACGGATGTCAAAATGACGGATGTCAAAATGACAGATGTCAAAATGACAGATGTCAAAATGACAAATGGCAAAATGACGGATAACAAAATGACGGATGTAAAAATGACGGATGTCAAAATGACGAATGTCAAAATGACGGATGTCAAAATGACGGATGTCAAAATGACAGATGTCAAAATGACAGATGTCAAAATGACAGATGTCAAAATGACAAATGTCAAAATGACAAATGTCAAAATGACGGATGTCAAAATGATAGATGTAAAAATGACGGATGTCAAAATGACGAATGTCAAAATGACGGATGTCAAAATGACAGATGTCAAAAATGACGAATGTCAAAAATGACGGATGTCAAAAATGACGGGTGTCTAAAATGACGGGTGTCAAAAATGACGAAAGTAAAAAATGACGGATGTCAAAATGACCGATGTCAAAATGACCGATGTCAAAATGACGGATGTCAAAATGACGAATGTCAAAATGACAGATGTCAAAATGACAGATGTCAAAAATGACAGGTGTCAAAAATGACGGGTGTCAAAAATGACGGGTGTCAAAAATGACGGGTGTCTAAAATGACGGGTGTCAAAAATGACGAAAGTAAAAAATGACGGATGTCAAAATGACCGATGTCAAAATGACCGATGTCAAAATGACGGATGTCAAAATGACGGATGTCAAAATGACAGATGTCAAAATGACGGATGTCAAAATGAAGGATGTCAAAATGACGGATGTTAAAATGACGGGTGTCAAAAATGACGGGTGTCTAAAATGACGGGTGTCAAAAATGACGAAAGTAAAAAATGACGGATGTCAAAATGCCAGTTGTCAAAATGACAGATGTCAAAATGACGGATGTCAACATGACGGATGTCAAAACGACGGATGTCAAAATGACAGGTGTCAAAATGACAGATGTCAAAATGCTAGTTGTCAAAATGACGGATGTCAAAATGACGGATGTCAAAATGACGAATGTCAAAATGACGGATGTCAAAAATGACAGATGTCAAAAATGACAGATGTCAAAAATGACCCATGTCAAAAGTGACCCATGTCAAAAATGACATATCAAAAATGACCAATGTCAAAAATGACATGTCAAAAATGACCCATGTCAAAAATGACAGATGTCAAAATGACAGATGTCAAAATGCCAGTTGTCAAAATGACAGATGTCAAAATGACGGATGTCAACATGACGGATGTCAAAATGACGGATGTCAAAATGACGGATGTCAAAATGACGGATGTCAAAATGACAGATGTCAAAATGACGGATGTCAAAATGAAGGATGTCAAAATGACGGATGTTAAAATGACGGATGTAAAAAATGACGGATGTCAAAATGACGGATGTCAAAATGAAGGATGTCAAAATGACGGATGTTGAAATGACGGATGTAAAAAATGACGGATGTAAAAATGACGGATGTCAAAATGACGAATGTCAAAATGACGAATGTCAAAATGACAAATGGCAAAATGACGGATGTCAAAATGACGGATGTAAAAATGACGGATGTCAAAATGACAGATGTCAAAATGACGGATGTCAAAATGACAGATGTCAAAATGACAGATGTCAAAATGACAAATGTCAAAATGACAAATGGCAAAATGACGGATGTCAACATGACGGATGTCAAAATGACCGATGTCAAAATGACGAATGTCAAAATGACAGATGTCAAAATGACGGATGTCAAAATGACGAATGTCAAAATATACAGATTCAAAATGACGGATGTCAAAATTACGGATGTCAAAATGACAGATGTCAAAATGAGAGATGTCAAAATAACAAATGTCAAAATGACGGATGTCAAAATGACGGATGTAAAAATGACGGATGTCAAAATGACAGATGTCAAAATGACAGATGTCAAAATGACAAATGTCAAAATAACAAAAGGCAAAATGACGGATGTCAAAATGACGGATGTAAAAATGACGGATGTCAAAATGACAGATGTCAAAATGACGGATGTCAAAATGACAGATGTCAAAATGACAGATGTCAAAATGACAAATGGCAAAATGACGGATAACAAAATGACGGATGTAAAAATGACGGATGTCAAAATGACGAATGTCAAAATGACGGATGTCAAAATGACGGATGTCAAAATGACAGATGTCAAAATGACAGATGTCAAAATGACAGATGTCAAAATGACAAATGTCAAAATGACAAATGTCAAAATGACGGATGTCAAAATGATAGATGTAAAAATGACGGATGTCAAAATGACGAATGTCAAAATGACGGATGTCAAAATGACAGATGTCAAAAATGACGAATGTCAAAAATGACGGATGTCAAAATGACAGATGTTAAAAATGACAAATGTCAAAAATGACAGATGTCAAAAATGACCCATGTCAAAAGTGACCCATGTCAAAAATGACATATATCAAAAATGACCAATGTCAAAAATGACATGTCAAAAATGACCCATGTCAAAAATGACAGATGTCAAAATGACAGATGTCAAAATGACAGATGTCAAAATGCCAGTTGTCAAAATGACAGATGTCAAAATGACAAATGTCAAAATGCCAGTTGTCAAAATGACAGATGTCAAAATGACGGATGTCAACATGACGGATGTCAAAATGACGGATGTCAAAATGACAGATGTCAAAATGACAGATGTCAAAATGACAAATGGCAAAATGACGGATAACAAAATGACGGATGTAAAAATGACGGATGTCAAAATGACGAATGTCAAAATGACGGATGTCAAAATGACGGATGTCAAAATGACAGATGTCAAAATGACAGATGTCAAAATGACAGATGTCAAAATGACAAATGTCAAAATGACAAATGTCAAAATGACGGATGTCAAAATGATAGATGTAAAAATGACGGATGTCAAAATGACGAATGTCAAAATGACGGATGTCAAAATGACAGATGTCAAAAATGACGAATGTCAAAAATGACGGATGTCAAAAATGACGGGTGTCTAAAATGACGGGTGTCAAAAATGACGAAAGTAAAAAATGACGGATGTCAAAATGACCGATGTCAAAATGACCGATGTCAAAATGACGGATGTCAAAATGACGAATGTCAAAATGACAGATGTCAAAATGACAGATGTCAAAAATGACAGGTGTCAAAAATGACGGGTGTCAAAAATGACGGGTGTCAAAAATGACGGGTGTCTAAAATGACGGGTGTCAAAAATGACGAAAGTAAAAAATGACGGATGTCAAAATGACGGATGTCAAAATAACAGATGTCAAAATGACGGATGTCAAAATGACAGGTGTCAAAAATAACATGTGTCAAAAATGACAGGTGTCAAAAATGACGGGTGTCTAAAATGACGGGTGTCAAAAATGACGAAAGTAAAAAATGACGGATGTCAAAATGACCCATGTCAAAAATGACAGATGTCAAAATGACAGATGTCAAAATGACAGATGTCAAAATGCCAGTTGTCAAAATGACAGATGTCAAAATGACGGATGTCAACATGACGGATGTCAAAACGACGGATGTCAAAATGACAGGTGTCAAAATGACAGATGTCAAAATGCTAGTTGTCAAAATGACGGATGTCAAAATGACGGATGTCAAAATGACGAATGTCAAAATGACGGATGTCAAAAATGACAGATGTCAAAAATGACAGATGTCAAAAATGACCCATGTCAAAAGTGACCCATGTCAAAAATGACATATCAAAAATGACCAATGTCAAAAATGACATGTCAAAAATGACCCATGTCAAAAATGACAGATGTCAAAATGACAGATGTCAAAATGCCAGTTGTCAAAATGACAGATGTCAAAATGACGGATGTCAACATGACGGATGTCAAAATGACGGATGTCAAAATGACGGATGTCAAAATGACGGATGTCAAAATGACAGATGTCAAAATGACGGATGTCAAAATGAAGGATGTCAAAATGACGGATGTTAAAATGACGGATGTAAAAAATGACGGATGTCAAAATGACGGATGTCAAAATGAAGGATGTCAAAATGACGGATGTTAAAATGACGGATGTAAAAAATGACGGATGTAAAAATGACGGATGTCAAAATGACGAATGTCAAAATGACGAATGTCAAAATGACAAATGGCAAAATGACGGATGTCAAAATGACGGATGTAAAAATGACGGATGTCAAAATGACAGATGTCAAAATGACGGATGTCAAAATGACAGATGTCAAAATGACAGATGTCAAAATGACAAATGTCAAAATGACAAATGGCAAAATGACGGATGTCAACATGACGGATGTCAAAATGACCGATGTCAAAATGACGAATGTCAAAATGACAGATGTCAAAATGACGGATGTCAAAATGACGAATGTCAAAATATACAGATTCAAAATGACGGATGTCAAAATTACGGATGTCAAAATGACAGATGTCAAAATGAGAGATGTCAAAATAACAAATGTCAAAATGACGGATGTCAAAATGACGGATGTAAAAATGACGGATGTCAAAATGACAGATGTCAAAATGACAGATGTCAAAATGACAAATGTCAAAATAACAAAAGGCAAAATGACGGATGTCAAAATGACGGATGTAAAAATGACGGATGTCAAAATGACAGATGTCAAAATGACGGATGTCAAAATGACAGATGTCAAAATGACAGATGTCAAAATGACAAATGGCAAAATGACGGATAACAAAATGACGGATGTAAAAATGACGGATGTCAAAATGACGAATGTCAAAATGACGGATGTCAAAATGACGGATGTCAAAATGACAGATGTCAAAATGACAGATGTCAAAATGACAGATGTCAAAATGACAAATGTCAAAATGACAAATGTCAAAATGACGGATGTCAAAATGATAGATGTAAAAATGACGGATGTCAAAATGACGAATGTCAAAATGACGGATGTCAAAATGACAGATGTCAAAAATGACGAATGTCAAAAATGACGGATGTCAAAATGACAGATGTTAAAAATGACAAATGTCAAAAATGACAGATGTCAAAAATGACCCATGTCAAAAGTGACCCATGTCAAAAATGACATATATCAAAAATGACCAATGTCAAAAATGACATGTCAAAAATGACCCATGTCAAAAATGACAGATGTCAAAATGACAGATGTCAAAATGACAGATGTCAAAATGCCAGTTGTCAAAATGACAGATGTCAAAATGACAAATGTCAAAATGCCAGTTGTCAAAATGACAGATGTCAAAATGACGGATGTCAACATGACGGATGTCAAAATGACGGATGTCAAAATGACAGATGTCAAAATGACAGATGTCAAAATGACAAATGGCAAAATGACGGATAACAAAATGACGGATGTAAAAATGACGGATGTCAAAATGACGAATGTCAAAATGACGGATGTCAAAATGACGGATGTCAAAATGACAGATGTCAAAATGACAGATGTCAAAATGACAGATGTCAAAATGACAAATGTCAAAATGACAAATGTCAAAATGACGGATGTCAAAATGATAGATGTAAAAATGACGGATGTCAAAATGACGAATGTCAAAATGACGGATGTCAAAATGACAGATGTCAAAAATGACGAATGTCAAAAATGACGGATGTCAAAAATGACAAATGTCAAAAATGACAGATGTCAAAAATGACCCATGTCAAAAGTGACCCATGTCAAAAATGACATATATCAAAAATGACCAATGTCAAAAATGACATGTCAAAAATGACCCATGTCAAAAATGACAGATGTCAAAATGACAGATGTCAAAATGACAGATGTCAAAATGCCAGTTGTCAAAATGACAGATGTCAAAATGACGGATGTCAACATGACGGATGTCAAAATGACGGATGCCAAAATGACGGATGTCAAAATGACAAATGTCAAAATGACGGATGTCAAAATGAAGAATGTCAAAATGACGGATGTTAAAATGACGGATGTAAAAAATGACGTATGTCAAAATGACGAATGTCAAAATGACAGATGTCAAAATGACGGATGTCAAAATGACGGATGTCAAAATGACGGGTGTCAAAAATGACAGGTGTCAAAAATTACAGGTGTCAAAAATTCCTTATCTTTGGGGACGCACAAAATTAACCTAAAAATTGTAATTGCAATTAATATATTCACAGTGGTGAGATGTAATTGCGGGGTTCGAAAACGTTCGAAATTGATCAAAAATGACAGGTGTCCAAGACCTTGACGTGACCTTCACGTGACCTTGGTATGACTTTGAAAATGACAGGTGCCAAAAATTGACAGGTGTCAAAAATGACAAGTGTCAAAAATGACAGGTGTCAAAAATGACAGGTGTCAAAAATGACGGGTGTCAAAAATGACGGGTGTCAAAAATGACGGTTGTCAAAAATGACAGGTGTCAAAAATGACAGGTGTCAAAAATTCCTTATCTTTGGGGGCGCACAAAATTAACCTAAAAATTGTAATTGCAATTAATATATTCACAGTGGTGAGATGTAATTGCGGGGTTCGGAAACGTTCGAAATTGATCAAAAATGACAGGTGTCCAAGACCTTGACGTGACCTTCACGTGACCTTGGCATGACCTTGAAAATGACAGGTGCCAAAAAATGACAGGTGTCAAAAATGACAGCTGTCAAAAATGACAGGTGTCAAAAATGACGGGTGTCAAAAATGACGGGTGTCAAAAATGACGGGTGTCAAAAATGACGGGTGTCAAAAATGACGGGTGTCAAAAATGACAGGTGTCAAAAATAACATGTGTCAAAAATGACAGGTGTCAAAAATGACGGGTGTCAAAAATTACCGGTGTCAAAAATGACGGGTGTCAAAAATGACAGGTGTCAAAAATAACATGTGTCAAAAATGACAGGTGTCAAAAATGACGGGTGTCAAAAATTACGGGTGTCAAAAATGACAGGTGTCAAAAATGACAGGTGTCCAAAATGACGGGTGTCAAAAATGACAGGTGTTTAAAATGACTGGTGTCAAAAATGACAGGTGTCAAAAATGACGGGTGTCAAAAATTCCTTATCTTTGGGGGCGCACAATATTAACCTAAAAATTGTAATTGCAATTAATATATTCACAGTGGTGAGATTTAATTGCGGGGTTCGGAAACGTTCGGAATTGATCAAAAATGACAGGTGTCCAAGACCTTGACGTGAACTTAACGTGACCTTGGCATGACCTTGAAAATGACAGGTGTCAAAAATGACAGGTGTCAAAAATGACTGGTGTCAAAAAAGACGGGTGTTAAAAATGACATGTGTCAAAATTGACAGGTGTCAAAAATGACAGGTGTCAAAAATGACGGGTGTCAAAAATGACGGGTGTCAAAAATGACGGGTGTCAAAAATGACAGGTTTCAAAAATGACGGATGTCAAAATGACGGATGTCAAAATGACGGTTGTCAAAATGACGGATGTCAAAATGACGGATGTCAAAATGACGGATGTCAAAATGACGAATGTCAAAATTACGAATGTCAAAATGACGGAAGTAAAAAATGACGGGTGTCAAAATGACGGATGTCAAAATGAGGATGTCAAAATGACGGATGTCAAAATGACGGATGTCAAAATGAAAAATGACAAAATGACGGAAGTAAAAAATGACGGGTGTCAAAATGACGAAAGTAAAAAATGACGGATGTCAAAATGACCGATGTCAAAATGACCGATGTCAAAATGACCGATGTCAAAATGACGAATGTCAAAAATAACAAATGTCAAAAATGACATGTCAAAAATGACCCATGTCAAAAGTGACCCATGTCAAAAATGACATATGTCAAAAATGACCAATGTCAAAAATGACATGTCAAAAATGACCCATGTCAAAAATGACAGATGTCAAAATGACAGATGTCAAAATGACAGATGTCAAAATGCCAGTTGTCAAAATGACAGATGTCAAAATGACGGATGTCAACATGACGGATGTCAAAACGACGGATGTCAAAATGACAGGTGTCAAAATGACAGATGTCAAAATGCTAGTTGTCAAAATGACGAATGTCAAATTGACGGAAGTAAAAAATGACGGATGTCAAAATGACGGATGTCAAAATGACGGATGTCAAAATAACGGATGTCAAAATGACAAATGTCAAAATGACAGAAGTAAAAAATGACGGGTGTCAAAATGACGAAAGTAAAAAATGACGGATGTCAAAATGACCGATTTCAAAATGACGGATGTCAAAATGACGAATGTCAAAATGACAGATGTCAAAATGACAGATGTCAAAAATGACAGGTGTCAAAAATGACGGGTGTCAAAAATGACGGGTGTCAAAAATGACGGGTGTCTAAAATGACGGGTGTCAAAAATGACGAAAGTAAAAAATGACGGATGTCAAAATGACGGATGTCAAAATAACAGATGTCAAAATGACGGATGTCAAAATGACAGGTGTCAAAAATAACATGTGTCAAAAATGACAGGTGTCAAAAATGACGGGTGTCAAAAATTACGGGCGTCAAAAATGACGGGTGTCAAAAATGACAGGTGTCAAAAATAACATGTGTCAAAAATGACAGGTGTCAAAAATGACGGGTGTCAAAAATTACGGGTGTCAAAATGACGAAAGTAAAAAATGACGGATGTCAAAATGACGGATGTCAAAATGACGGATGTCAAAATGACGAATGTCAAAATGACGGATGTCAAAATGACGGATGTCAAAATGACGGATGTCAAAATGACGGATGTCAAAATGACGAATGTCAAAATGACAGAAGTAAAAAATGACGGGTGTCAAAATGACGAAAGTAAAAAATGACGGATGTCAAAATGACCGATGTCAAAATGACCGATGTCAAAATGACCGATGTCAAAATGACAGATGTCATATTGACGGATGTCAAAATGACGGATGTCAAAATGACGGATGTCAAAATGACGGATGTCAAAATGACGGATGTCAAAATGACGGATGTCAAAATGACGGATGTCAACATGACGGATGTCAAAATGACGGATGTCAAAATGACGGATGTCAAAATGACGGATGTCAAAATGACAGATGTCAAAATGACGGATGTCAAAATGACAGATGTCAAAATGACGGATGTCAACATGACGGATGTCAAAATGACGGATGTCAAAATGACGGATGTCAAAATGACGGATGTCAAAATGACAGATGTCAAAATGACGGATGTCAAAATGAAGGATGTCAAAATGACGGATGTTAAAATGACGGATGTAAAAAATGACGTATGTCAAAATGACGAATGTCAAAATGACAGATGTCAAAATGACGGATGTCAAAATGACGGATGTCAAAATGACGGATGTCAAAATGACGGATGTCAAAATGACAGATGTCAAAATGACAGATGTCAAAATGCCAGATGTCAAAATGACGGATGTCAACATGACGGATGTCAAAATGACGGATGTCAAAATGACGGATGTCAAAATGACAGATGTCAAAATGACGGATGTCAAAATGAAGGATGTCAAAATGACGGATGTTAAAATGACGGATGTAAAAAATGACGTATGTCAAAATGACGAATGTCAAAATGACAGATGTCAACATGACGGATGTCAAAATGACGGATGTCAAAATGACGGATGTCAAAATGACAGATGTCAAAATGACGGATGTCAAAATGAAGGATGTCAAAATGACGGATGTTAAAATGACGGATGTAAAAAATGACGTATGTCAAAATGACGAATGTCAAAATGACAGATGTCAAAATGACGGATGTCAAAATGACGGATGTCAAAATGACGGGTGTCAAAAATGACAGGTGTCAAAAATTACAGGTGTCAAAAATTCCTTATCTTTGGGGACGCACAAAATTAACCTAAAAATTGTAATTGCAAATAATATATTCACAGTGGTGAGATGTAATTGCGGGGTTCGGAAACGTTCGAAATTGATCAAAAATGACAGGTGTCCAAGACCTTGACGTGACCTTCACGTGACCTTGGTATGACTTTAAAAATGACAGGTGCCAAAAATTGACAGGTGTCAAAAATGACAAGTGTCAAAAATGACAGGTGTCAAAAATGACAGGTGTCAAAAATGACGGGTGTCAAAAATGACGGGTGTCAAAAATGACGGGTGTCAAAAATGACGGGTGTCAAAAATGACGGGTGTCAAAAATGACGGGTGTCAAAAATGACGGGTGTCAAAAATGACAGGTGTCAAAAATAACATGTGTCAAAAATGACAGGTGTCAAAAATGACGGGTGTCAAAAATTACCGGTGTCAAAAATGACGGGTGTCAAAAATGACAGGTGTCAAAAATAACATGTGTCAAAAATGACAGGTGTCAAAAATGACGGGTGTCAAAAATTACGGGTGTCAAAAATGACAGGTGTCAAAAATGACAGGTGTCCAAAATGACGGGTGTCAAAAATGACGGGTGTTAAAAATGACTGGTGTCAAAAATGACAGGTGTCAAAAATGACGGGTGTCAAAAATTCCTTATCTTTGGGGGCGCACAATATTAACCTAAAAATTGTAATTGCAATTAATATATTCACAGTGGTGAGATTTAATTGCGGGGTTCGGAAACGTTCGGAATTGATCAAAAATGACAGGTGTCCAAGACCTTGACGTGAACTTAACGTGACCTTGGCATGACCTTGAAAATGACAGGTGTCAAAAATGACAGGTGTCAAAAATGACGGGTGTCAAAAAAGACGGGTGTTAAAAATGACATGTGTCAAAATTGACAGGTGTCAAAAATGACAGGTGTCAAAAATGACGGGTGTCAAAAATGACGGGTGTCAAAAATGACGGGTGTCAAAAATGACAGGTTTCAAAAATGACGGATGTCAAAATGACGGATGTCAAAATGACGGTTGTCAAAATGACGGATGTCAAAATGACGGATGTCAAAATGACGGATGTCAAAATGACGAATGTCAAAATTACGAATGTCAAAATGACGGAAGTAAAAAATGACGGGTGTCAAAATGACGGATGTCAAAATGAGGATGTCAAAATGACGGATGTCAAAATGAAAAATGACAAAATGACGGAAGTAAAAAATGACGGGTGTCAAAATGACGAAAGTAAAAAATGACGGATGTCAAAATGACCGATGTCAAAATGACCGATGTCAAAATGACCGATGTCAAAATGACGAATGTCAAAAATAACAAATGTCAAAAATGACATGTCAAAAATGACCCATGTCAAAAGTGACCCATGTCAAAAATGACATATGTCAAAAATGACCAATGTCAAAAATGACATGTCAAAAATGACCCATGTCAAAAATGACAGATGTCAAAATGACAGATGTCAAAATGACAGATGTCAAAATGCCAGTTGTCAAAATGACAGATGTCAAAATGACGGATGTCAACATGACGGATGTCAAAACGACGGATGTCAAAATGACAGGTGTCAAAATGACAGATGTCAAAATGCTAGTTGTCAAAATGACGAATGTCAAATTGACGGAAGTAAAAAATGACGGATGTCAAAATGACGAATGTCAAAATGACGGATGTCAAAATAACGGATGTCAAAATGACAAATGTCAAAATGACAGAAGTAAAAAATGACGGGTGTCAAAATGACGAAAGTAAAAAATGACGGATGTCAAAATGACCGATGTCAAAATGACCGATGTCAAAATGACGGATGTCAAAATGACGAATGTCAAAATGACAGATGTCAAAATGACAGATGTCAAAAATGACAGGTGTCAAAAATGACGGGTGTCAAAAATGACGGGTGTCAAAAATGACGGGTGTCAAAAATGACGGGTGTCAAAAATGACGAAAGTAAAAAATGACGGATGTCAAAATGACGGATGTCAAAATGACGGATGTCAAAATAACAGATGTCAAAATGACGGATGTCAAAATGACAGGTGTCAAAAATAACATGTGTCAAAAATGACAGGTGTCAAAAATGACGGGTGTCAAAAATTACGGGCGTCAAAAATGACGGGTGTCAAAAATGACAGGTGGCAAAAATAACATGTGTCAAAAATGACAGGTGTCAAAAATGACGGGTGTCAAAAATTACGGGTGTCAAAATGACGAAAGTAAAAAATGACGGATGTCAAAATGACGGATGTCAAAATGACGGATGTCAAAATGACGAATGTCAAAATGACGGACGTCAAAATGACGGATGTCAAAATGACGGATGTCAAAATGACGAATGTCAAAATGACAGAAGTAAAAAATGACGGGTGTCAAAATGACGAAAGTAAAAAATGACGGATGTCAAAATGACCGATGTCAAAATGACCGATGTCAAAATGACAGATGTCATATTGACGGATGTCAAAAATTCCTTATCTTTGGGGGCGCACAAAATTAACCTAAAAATTGTAATTGCAATTAATATATTCACAGTGGTGAGATGTAATTGCGGGGTTTGGAAACGTTCGAAATTGATCAAAAATGACAGGTGTCCAAGACCTTGACGTGACCTTCACGTGACCTTGGCATGACCTTGAAAATGACAGGTGCCAAAAAATGACAGGTGTCAAAAATGACAGCTGTCAAAAATAACAGGTGTCAAAAATGACGGGTGTCAAAAATGACGGGTGTCAAAAATGACGGGTGTCAAAAATGACGGGTGTCAAAAATGACGGGTGTCAAAAATGACGGGTGTCAAAAATGACAGGTGTCAAAAATAACATGTGTCAAAAATGACAGGTGTCAAAAATGACGGGTGTCAAAAATTACGGGTGTCAAAAATGACGGGTGTCAAAAATGACAGGTGTCAAAAATAACATGTGTCAAAAATGACAGGTGTCAAAAATGACGGGTGTCAAAAATTACGGGTGTCAAAAATGACAGGTGTCAAAAATGACAGGTGTCCAAAATGACGGGTGTCAAAAATGACGGGTGTCAAAATGACGAAAGTAAAAAATGACGGATGTCAAAATGACCGATGTCAAAATGACCGATGTCAAAATGACCGATGTCAAAATGACGGATGTCAAAATGACGGATGTCAAAATGACGGATGTCAAAATGACGGATGTCAAAATGACGGATGTCAACATGACGGATGTCAAAATGACGGATGTCAAAATGACGGATGTCAAAATGACAGATGTCAAAATGACGGATGTCAAAATGACAGATGTCAAAATGACGGATGTCAACATGACGGATGTCAAAATGACGGATGTCAAAATGACGGATGTCAAAATGACAGATGTCAAAATGACGGATGTCAAAATGAAGGATGTCAAAATGACGGATGTTAAAATGACGGATGTAAAAAATGACGTATGTCAAAATGACGAATGTCAAAATGACAGATGTCAAAATGACGGATGTCAAAATGACGGATGTCAAAATGACGGATGTCAAAATGACAGATGTCAAAATGACAGATGTCAAAATGCCAGTTGTCAAAATGACAGATGTCAAAATGACGGATGTCAACATGACGGATGTCAAAATGACGGATGTCAAAATGACGGATGTCAAAATGACAGATGTCAAAATGACGGATGTCAAAATGAAGGATGTCAAAATGACGGATGTTAAAATGACGGATGTAAAAAATGACGTATGTCAAAATGACGAATGTCAAAATGACAGATGTCAAAATGACGGATGTCAAAATGACGGATGTCAAAATGACGGGTGTCAAAAATGACAGGTGTCAAAAATTACAGGTGTCAAAAATTCCTTATCTTTGGGGACGCACAAAATTAACCTAAAAATTGTAATTGCAATTAATATATTCACAGTGGTGAGATGTAATTGCGGGGTTCGGAAACGTTCGAAATTGATCAAAAATGACAGGTGTCCAAGACCTTGACGTGACCTTCACGTGACCTTGGTATGACTTTAAAAATGACAGGTGCCAAAAATTGACAGGTGTCAAAAATGACAAGTGTCAAAAATGACAGGTGTCAAAAATGACAGGTGTCAAAAATGACGGGTGTCAAAAATGACGGTTGTCAAAAATGACAGGTGTCAAAAATGACAGGTGTCAAAAATGACAGGTGTCAAAAATTCCTTATCTTTGGGGGCGCACAAAATTAACCTAAAAATTGTAATTGCAATTAATATATTCACAGTGGTGAGATGTAATTGCGGGGTTCGGAAACGTTCGAAATTGATCAAAAATGACAGGTGTCCAAGACCTTGACGTGACCTTCACGTGACCTTGGCATGACCTTGAAAATGACAGGTGCCAAAAAATGACAGGTGTCAAAAATGACAGCTGTCAAAAATGACAGGTGTCAAAAATGACGGGTGTCAAAAATGACGGGTGTCAAAAATGACGGGTGTCAAAAATGACGGGTGTCAAAAATGACGGGTGTCAAAAATGACGGGTGTCAAAAATGACGGGTGTCAAAAATAACATGTGTCAAAAATGACAGGTGTCAAAAATGACGGGTGTCTAAAATGACGGGTGTCAAAATGACGAAAGTAAAAAATGACGGATGTCAAAATGACCGATGTCAAAATGACCGATGTCAAAATGACCGATGTCAAAATGACGAATGTCAAAAATAACAAATGTCAAAAATGACATGTCAAAAATGACCCATGTCAAAAGTGACCCATGTCAAAAATGACATATGTCAAAAATGACCAATGTCAAAAATGACATGTCAAAAATGACCCATGTCAAAAATGACAGATGTCAAAATGACAGATGTCAAAATGACAGATGTCAAAATGCCAGTTGTCAAAATGACAGATGTCAAAATGACGGATGTCAACATGACGGATGTCAAAACGACGGATGTCAAAATGACAGGTGTCAAAATGACAGATGTCAAAATGCTAGTTGTCAAAATGACGAATGTCAAATTGACGGAAGTAAAAAATGACGGATGTCAAAATGACGGATGTCAAAATGACGGATGTCAAAATAACGGATGTCAAAATGACAAATGTCAAAATGACAGAAGTAAAAAATGACGGGTGTCAAAATGACGAAAGTAAAAAATGACGGATGTCAAAATGACCGATGTCAAAATGACCGATGTCAAAATGACGGATGTCAAAATGACGAATGTCAAAATGACAGATGTCAAAATGACAGATGTCAAAAATGACAGGTGTCAAAAATGACGGGTGTCAAAAATGACGGGTGTCAAAAATGACGGGTGTCTAAAATGACGGGTGTCAAAAATGACGAAAGTAAAAAATGACGGATGTCAAAATGACGGATGTCAAAATAACAGATGTCAAAATGACGGATGTCAAAATGACAGGTGTC
Organism: Brassicogethes aeneus; assembly: GCA_921294245.1. Taxonomy (NCBI): domain Eukaryota; kingdom Metazoa; phylum Arthropoda; class Insecta; order Coleoptera; family Nitidulidae; genus Brassicogethes; species Brassicogethes aeneus. Next base: position 60,556,240 of record OV121132.1, read on the forward strand.
AAAAATAACATGTGTCAAAAATGACAGGTGTCAAAAATGACGGGTGTCTAAAATGACGGGTGTCAAAAATGACGAAAGTAAAAAATGACGGATGTCAAAATGACCCATGTCAAAAATGACAGATGTCAAAATGACAGATGTCAAAATGACAGATGTCAAAATGACAAATGGCAAAATGACGGATAACAAAATGACGGATGTAAAAATGACGGATGTCAAAATGACGAATGTCAAAATGACGGATGTCAAAATGACGGATGTCAAAATGACAGATGTCAAAATGACAGATGTCAAAATGACAGATGTCAAAATGACAAATGTCAAAATGACAAATGTCAAAATGACGGATGTCAAAATGATAGATGTAAAAATGACGGATGTCAAAATGACGAATGTCAAAATGACGGATGTCAAAATGACAGATGTCAAAAATGACGAATGTCAAAAATGACGGATGTCAAAATGACAGATGTTAAAAATGACAAATGTCAAAAATGACAGATGTCAAAAATGACCCATGTCAAAAGTGACCCATGTCAAAAATGACATATATCAAAAATGACCAATGTCAAAAATGACATGTCAAAAATGACCCATGTCAAAAATGACAGATGTCAAAATGACAGATGTCAAAATGACAGATGTCAAAATGCCAGTTGTCAAAATGACAGATGTCAAAATGACAAATGTCAAAATGCCAGTTGTCAAAATGACAGATGTCAAAATGACGGATGTCAACATGAGGGATGTCAAAATGACGGATGTCAAAATGACAGATGTCAAAATGACAGATGTCAAAATGACAAATGGCAAAATGACGGATAACAAAATGACGGATGTAAAAATGACGGATGTCAAAATGACGAATGTCAAAATGACGGATGTCAAAATGACGGATGTCAAAATGACAGATGTCAAAATGACAGATGTCAAAATGACAGATGTCAAAATGACAAATGTCAAAATGACAAATGTCAAAATGACGGATGTCAAAATGATAGATGTAAAAATGACGGATGTCAAAATGACGAATGTCAAAATGACGGATGTCAAAATGACAGATGTCAAAAATGACGAATGTCAAAAATGACGGATGTCAAAAATGACGGGTGTCTAAAATGACGGGTGTCAAAAATGACGAAAGTAAAAAATGACGGATGTCAAAATGACCGATGTCAAAATGACCGATGTCAAAATGACGGATGTCAAAATGACGAATGTCAAAATGACAGATGTCAAAATGACAGATGTCAAAAATGACAGGTGTCAAAAATGACGGGTGTCAAAAATGACGGGTGTCAAAAATGACGGGTGTCTAAAATGACGGGTGTCAAAAATGACGAAAGTAAAAAATGACGGATGTCAAAATGACCGATGTCAAAATGACCGATGTCAAAATGACGGATGTCAAAATGACGGATGTCAAAATGACAGATGTCAAAATGACGGATGTCAAAATGAAGGATGTCAAAATGACGGATGTTAAAATGACGGGTGTCAAAAATGACGGGTGTCTAAAATGACGGGTGTCAAAAATGACGAAAGTAAAAAATGACGGATGTCAAAATGCCAGTTGTCAAAATGACAGATGTCAAAATGACGGATGTCAACATGACGGATGTCAAAACGACGGATGTCAAAATGACAGGTGTCAAAATGACAGATGTCAAAATGCTAGTTGTCAAAATGACGGATGTCAAAATGACGGATGTCAAAATGACGAATGTCAAAATGACGGATGTCAAAAATGACAGATGTCAAAAATGACAGATGTCAAAAATGACCCATGTCAAAAGTGACCCATGTCAAAAATGACATATCAAAAATGACCAATGTCAAAAATGACATGTCAAAAATGACCCATGTCAAAAATGACAGATGTCAAAATGACAGATGTCAAAATGCCAGTTGTCAAAATGACAGATGTCAAAATGACGGATGTCAACATGACGGATGTCAAAATGACGGATGTCAAAATGACGGATGTCAAAATGACGGATGTCAAAATGACAGATGTCAAAATGACGGATGTCAAAATGAAGGATGTCAAAATGACGGATGTTAAAATGACGGATGTAAAAAATGACGGATGTCAAAATGACGGATGTCAAAATGAAGGATGTCAAAATGACGGATGTTGAAATGACGGATGTAAAAAATGACGGATGTAAAAATGACGGATGTCAAAATGACGAATGTCAAAATGACGAATGTCAAAATGACAAATGGCAAAATGACGGATGTCAAAATGACGGATGTAAAAATGACGGATGTCAAAATGACAGATGTCAAAATGACGGATGTCAAAATGACAGATGTCAAAATGACAGATGTCAAAATGACAAATGTCAAAATGACAAATGGCAAAATGACGGATGTCAACATGACGGATGTCAAAATGACCGATGTCAAAATGACGAATGTCAAAATGACAGATGTCAAAATGACGGATGTCAAAATGACGAATGTCAAAATATACAGATTCAAAATGACGGATGTCAAAATTACGGATGTCAAAATGACAGATGTCAAAATGAGAGATGTCAAAATAACAAATGTCAAAATGACGGATGTCAAAATGACGGATGTAAAAATGACGGATGTCAAAATGACAGATGTCAAAATGACAGATGTCAAAATGACAAATGTCAAAATAACAAAAGGCAAAATGACGGATGTCAAAATGACGGATGTAAAAATGACGGATGTCAAAATGACAGATGTCAAAATGACGGATGTCAAAATGACAGATGTCAAAATGACAGATGTCAAAATGACAAATGGCAAAATGACGGATAACAAAATGACGGATGTAAAAATGACGGATGTCAAAATGACGAATGTCAAAATGACGGATGTCAAAATGACGGATGTCAAAATGACAGATGTCAAAATGACAGATGTCAAAATGACAGATGTCAAAATGACAAATGTCAAAATGACAAATGTCAAAATGACGGATGTCAAAATGATAGATGTAAAAATGACGGATGTCAAAATGACGAATGTCAAAATGACGGATGTCAAAATGACAGATGTCAAAAATGACGAATGTCAAAAATGACGGATGTCAAAATGACAGATGTTAAAAATGACAAATGTCAAAAATGACAGATGTCAAAAATGACCCATGTCAAAAGTGACCCATGTCAAAAATGACATATATCAAAAATGACCAATGTCAAAAATGACATGTCAAAAATGACCCATGTCAAAAATGACAGATGTCAAAATGACAGATGTCAAAATGACAGATGTCAAAATGCCAGTTGTCAAAATGACAGATGTCAAAATGACAAATGTCAAAATGCCAGTTGTCAAAATGACAGATGTCAAAATGACGGATGTCAACATGACGGATGTCAAAATGACGGATGTCAAAATGACAGATGTCAAAATGACAGATGTCAAAATGACAAATGGCAAAATGACGGATAACAAAATGACGGATGTAAAAATGACGGATGTCAAAATGACGAATGTCAAAATGACGGATGTCAAAATGACGGATGTCAAAATGACAGATGTCAAAATGACAGATGTCAAAATGACAGATGTCAAAATGACAAATGTCAAAATGACAAATGTCAAAATGACGGATGTCAAAATGATAGATGTAAAAATGACGGATGTCAAAATGACGAATGTCAAAATGACGGATGTCAAAATGACAGATGTCAAAAATGACGAATGTCAAAAATGACGGATGTCAAAAATGACGGGTGTCTAAAATGACGGGTGTCAAAAATGACGAAAGTAAAAAATGACGGATGTCAAAATGACCGATGTCAAAATGACCGATGTCAAAATGACGGATGTCAAAATGACGAATGTCAAAATGACAGATGTCAAAATGACAGATGTCAAAAATGACAGGTGTCAAAAATGACGGGTGTCAAAAATGACGGGTGTCAAAAATGACGGGTGTCTAAAATGACGGGTGTCAAAAATGACGAAAGTAAAAAATGACGGATGTCAAAATGACGGATGTCAAAATAACAGATGTCAAAATGACGGATGTCAAAATGACAGGTGTCAAAAATAACATGTGTCAAAAATGACAGGTGTCAAAAATGACGGGTGTCTAAAATGACGGGTGTCAAAAATGACGAAAGTAAAAAATGACGGATGTCAAAATGACCCATGTCAAAAATGACAGATGTCAAAATGACAGATGTCAAAATGACAGATGTCAAAATGCCAGTTGTCAAAATGACAGATGTCAAAATGACGGATGTCAACATGACGGATGTCAAAACGACGGATGTCAAAATGACAGGTGTCAAAATGACAGATGTCAAAATGCTAGTTGTCAAAATGACGGATGTCAAAATGACGGATGTCAAAATGACGAATGTCAAAATGACGGATGTCAAAAATGACAGATGTCAAAAATGACAGATGTCAAAAATGACCCATGTCAAAAGTGACCCATGTCAAAAATGACATATCAAAAATGACCAATGTCAAAAATGACATGTCAAAAATGACCCATGTCAAAAATGACAGATGTCAAAATGACAGATGTCAAAATGCCAGTTGTCAAAATGACAGATGTCAAAATGACGGATGTCAACATGACGGATGTCAAAATGACGGATGTCAAAATGACGGATGTCAAAATGACGGATGTCAAAATGACAGATGTCAAAATGACGGATGTCAAAATGAAGGATGTCAAAATGACGGATGTTAAAATGACGGATGTAAAAAATGACGGATGTCAAAATGACGGATGTCAAAATGAAGGATGTCAAAATGACGGATGTTAAAATGACGGATGTAAAAAATGACGGATGTAAAAATGACGGATGTCAAAATGACGAATGTCAAAATGACGAATGTCAAAATGACAAATGGCAAAATGACGGATGTCAAAATGACGGATGTAAAAATGACGGATGTCAAAATGACAGATGTCAAAATGACGGATGTCAAAATGACAGATGTCAAAATGACAGATGTCAAAATGACAAATGTCAAAATGACAAATGGCAAAATGACGGATGTCAACATGACGGATGTCAAAATGACCGATGTCAAAATGACGAATGTCAAAATGACAGATGTCAAAATGACGGATGTCAAAATGACGAATGTCAAAATATACAGATTCAAAATGACGGATGTCAAAATTACGGATGTCAAAATGACAGATGTCAAAATGAGAGATGTCAAAATAACAAATGTCAAAATGACGGATGTCAAAATGACGGATGTAAAAATGACGGATGTCAAAATGACAGATGTCAAAATGACAGATGTCAAAATGACAAATGTCAAAATAACAAAAGGCAAAATGACGGATGTCAAAATGACGGATGTAAAAATGACGGATGTCAAAATGACAGATGTCAAAATGACGGATGTCAAAATGACAGATGTCAAAATGACAGATGTCAAAATGACAAATGGCAAAATGACGGATAACAAAATGACGGATGTAAAAATGACGGATGTCAAAATGACGAATGTCAAAATGACGGATGTCAAAATGACGGATGTCAAAATGACAGATGTCAAAATGACAGATGTCAAAATGACAGATGTCAAAATGACAAATGTCAAAATGACAAATGTCAAAATGACGGATGTCAAAATGATAGATGTAAAAATGACGGATGTCAAAATGACGAATGTCAAAATGACGGATGTCAAAATGACAGATGTCAAAAATGACGAATGTCAAAAATGACGGATGTCAAAATGACAGATGTTAAAAATGACAAATGTCAAAAATGACAGATGTCAAAAATGACCCATGTCAAAAGTGACCCATGTCAAAAATGACATATATCAAAAATGACCAATGTCAAAAATGACATGTCAAAAATGACCCATGTCAAAAATGACAGATGTCAAAATGACAGATGTCAAAATGACAGATGTCAAAATGCCAGTTGTCAAAATGACAGATGTCAAAATGACAAATGTCAAAATGCCAGTTGTCAAAATGACAGATGTCAAAATGACGGATGTCAACATGACGGATGTCAAAATGACGGATGTCAAAATGACAGATGTCAAAATGACAGATGTCAAAATGACAAATGGCAAAATGACGGATAACAAAATGACGGATGTAAAAATGACGGATGTCAAAATGACGAATGTCAAAATGACGGATGTCAAAATGACGGATGTCAAAATGACAGATGTCAAAATGACAGATGTCAAAATGACAGATGTCAAAATGACAAATGTCAAAATGACAAATGTCAAAATGACGGATGTCAAAATGATAGATGTAAAAATGACGGATGTCAAAATGACGAATGTCAAAATGACGGATGTCAAAATGACAGATGTCAAAAATGACGAATGTCAAAAATGACGGATGTCAAAAATGACAAATGTCAAAAATGACAGATGTCAAAAATGACCCATGTCAAAAGTGACCCATGTCAAAAATGACATATATCAAAAATGACCAATGTCAAAAATGACCAATGTCAAAAATGACATGTCAAAAATGACCCATGTCAAAAATGACAGATGTCAAAATGACAGATGTCAAAATGACAGATGTCAAAATGCCAGTTGTCAAAATGACAGATGTCAAAATGACAAATGTCAAAATGCCAGTTGTCAAAATGACAGATGTCAAAATGACGGATGTCAACATGACGGATGTCAAAATGACGGATGTCAAAATGACAGATGTCAAAATGACAGATGTCAAAATGACAAATGGCAAAATGACGGATAACAAAATGACGGATGTAAAAATGACGGATGTCAAAATGACGAATGTCAAAATGACGGATGTCAAAATGACGGATGTCAAAATGACAGATGTCAAAATGACAGATGTCAAAATGACAGATGTCAAAATGACAAATGTCAAAATGACAAATGTCAAAATGACGGATGTCAAAATGATAGATGTAAAAATGACGGATGTCAAAATGACGAATGTCAAAATGACGGATGTCAAAATGACAGATGTCAAAAATGACGAATGTCAAAAATGACGGATGTCAAAAATGACAAATGTCAAAAATGACAGATGTCAAAAATGACCCATGTCAAAAGTGACCCATGTCAAAAATGACATATATCAAAAATGACCAATGTCAAAAATGACATGTCAAAAATGACCCATGTCAAAAATGACAGATGTCAAAATGACAGATGTCAAAATGACAGATGTCAAAATGCCAGTTGTCAAAATGACAGATGTCAAAATGACGGATGTCAACATGACGGATGTCAAAATGACGGATGCCAAAATGACGGATGTCAAAATGACAAATGTCAAAATGACGGATGTCAAAATGAAGAATGTCAAAATGACGGATGTTAAAATGACGGATGTAAAAAATGACGTATGTCAAAATGACGAATGTCAAAATGACAGATGTCAAAATGACGGATGTCAAAATGACGGATGTCAAAATGACGGGTGTCAAAAATGACAGGTGTCAAAAATTACAGGTGTCAAAAATTCCTTATCTTTGGGGACGCACAAAATTAACCTAAAAATTGTAATTGCAATTAATATATTCACAGTGGTGAGATGTAATTGCGGGGTTCGAAAACGTTCGAAATTGATCAAAAATGACAGGTGTCCAAGACCTTGACGTGACCTTCACGTGACCTTGGTATGACTTTGAAAATGACAGGTGCCAAAAATTGACAGGTGTCAAAAATGACAAGTGTCAAAAATGACAGGTGTCAAAAATGACAGGTGTCAAAAATGACGGGTGTCAAAAATGACGGGTGTCAAAAATGACGGTTGTCAAAAATGACAGGTGTCAAAAATGACAGGTGTCAAAAATTCCTTATCTTTGGGGGCGCACAAAATTAACCTAAAAATTGTAATTGCAATTAATATATTCACAGTGGTGAGATGTAATTGCGGGGTTCGGAAACGTTCGAAATTGATCAAAAATGACAGGTGTCCAAGACCTTGACGTGACCTTCACGTGACCTTGGCATGACCTTGAAAATGACAGGTGCCAAAAAATGACAGGTGTCAAAAATGACAGCTGTCAAAAATGACAGGTGTCAAAAATGACGGGTGTCAAAAATGACGGGTGTCAAAAATGACGGGTGTCAAAAATGACGGGTGTCAAAAATGACGGGTGTCAAAAATGACAGGTGTCAAAAATAACATGTGTCAAAAATGACAGGTGTCAAAAATGACGGGTGTCAAAAATTACCGGTGTCAAAAATGACGGGTGTCAAAAATGACAGGTGTCAAAAATAACATGTGTCAAAAATGACAGGTGTCAAAAATGACGGGTGTCAAAAATTACGGGTGTCAAAAATGACAGGTGTCAAAAATGACAGGTGTCCAAAATGACGGGTGTCAAAAATGACAGGTGTTTAAAATGACTGGTGTCAAAAATGACAGGTGTCAAAAATGACGGGTGTCAAAAATTCCTTATCTTTGGGGGCGCACAATATTAACCTAAAAATTGTAATTGCAATTAATATATTCACAGTGGTGAGATTTAATTGCGGGGTTCGGAAACGTTCGGAATTGATCAAAAATGACAGGTGTCCAAGACCTTGACGTGAACTTAACGTGACCTTGGCATGACCTTGAAAATGACAGGTGTCAAAAATGACAGGTGTCAAAAATGACTGGTGTCAAAAAAGACGGGTGTTAAAAATGACATGTGTCAAAATTGACAGGTGTCAAAAATGACAGGTGTCAAAAATGACGGGTGTCAAAAATGACGGGTGTCAAAAATGACGGGTGTCAAAAATGACAGGTTTCAAAAATGACGGATGTCAAAATGACGGATGTCAAAATGACGGTTGTCAAAATGACGGATGTCAAAATGACGGATGTCAAAATGACGGATGTCAAAATGACGAATGTCAAAATTACGAATGTCAAAATGACGGAAGTAAAAAATGACGGGTGTCAAAATGACGGATGTCAAAATGAGGATGTCAAAATGACGGATGTCAAAATGACGGATGTCAAAATGAAAAATGACAAAATGACGGAAGTAAAAAATGACGGGTGTCAAAATGACGAAAGTAAAAAATGACGGATGTCAAAATGACCGATGTCAAAATGACCGATGTCAAAATGACCGATGTCAAAATGACGAATGTCAAAAATAACAAATGTCAAAAATGACATGTCAAAAATGACCCATGTCAAAAGTGACCCATGTCAAAAATGACATATGTCAAAAATGACCAATGTCAAAAATGACATGTCAAAAATGACCCATGTCAAAAATGACAGATGTCAAAATGACAGATGTCAAAATGACAGATGTCAAAATGCCAGTTGTCAAAATGACAGATGTCAAAATGACGGATGTCAACATGACGGATGTCAAAACGACGGATGTCAAAATGACAGGTGTCAAAATGACAGATGTCAAAATGCTAGTTGTCAAAATGACGAATGTCAAATTGACGGAAGTAAAAAATGACGGATGTCAAAATGACGGATGTCAAAATGACGGATGTCAAAATAACGGATGTCAAAATGACAAATGTCAAAATGACAGAAGTAAAAAATGACGGGTGTCAAAATGACGAAAGTAAAAAATGACGGATGTCAAAATGACCGATGTCAAAATGACGGATGTCAAAATGACGAATGTCAAAATGACAGATGTCAAAATGACAGATGTCAAAAATGACAGGTGTCAAAAATGACGGGTGTCAAAAATGACGGGTGTCAAAAATGACGGGTGTCTAAAATGACGGGTGTCAAAAATGACGAAAGTAAAAAATGACGGATGTCAAAATGACGGATGTCAAAATAACAGATGTCAAAATGACGGATGTCAAAATGACAGGTGTCAAAAATAACATGTGTCAAAAATGACAGGTGTCAAAAATGACGGGTGTCAAAAATTACGGGCGTCAAAAATGACGGGTGTCAAAAATGACAGGTGTCAAAAATAACATGTGTCAAAAATGACAGGTGTCAAAAATGACGGGTGTCAAAAATTACGGGTGTCAAAATGACGAAAGTAAAAAATGACGGATGTCAAAATGACGGATGTCAAAATGACGGATGTCAAAATGACGAATGTCAAAATGACGGATGTCAAAATGACGGATGTCAAAATGACGGATGTCAAAATGACGGATGTCAAAATGACGAATGTCAAAATGACAGAAGTAAAAAATGACGGGTGTCAAAATGACGAAAGTAAAAAATGACGGATGTCAAAATGACCGATGTCAAAATGACCGATGTCAAAATGACCGATGTCAAAATGACAGATGTCATATTGACGGATGTCAAAATGACGGATGTCAAAATGACGGATGTCAAAATGACGGATGTCAAAATGACGGATGTCAAAATGACGGATGTCAAAATGACGGATGTCAACATGACGGATGTCAAAATGACGGATGTCAAAATGACGGATGTCAAAATGACGGATGTCAAAATGACAGATGTCAAAATGACGGATGTCAAAATGACAGATGTCAAAATGACGGATGTCAACATGACGGATGTCAAAATGACGGATGTCAAAATGACGGATGTCAAAATGACAGATGTCAAAATGACGGATGTCAAAATGAAGGATGTCAAAATGACGGATGTTAAAATGACGGATGTAAAAAATGACGTATGTCAAAATGACGAATGTCAAAATGACAGATGTCAAAATGACGGATGTCAAAATGACGGATGTCAAAATGACGGATGTCAAAATGACGGATGTCAAAATGACAGATGTCAAAATGACAGATGTCAAAATGCCAGATGTCAAAATGACGGATGTCAACATGACGGATGTCAAAATGACGGATGTCAAAATGACGGATGTCAAAATGACAGATGTCAAAATGACGGATGTCAAAATGAAGGATGTCAAAATGACGGATGTTAAAATGACGGATGTAAAAAATGACGTATGTCAAAATGACGAATGTCAAAATGACAGATGTCAACATGACGGATGTCAAAATGACGGATGTCAAAATGACGGATGTCAAAATGACAGATGTCAAAATGACGGATGTCAAAATGAAGGATGTCAAAATGACGGATGTTAAAATGACGGATGTAAAAAATGACGTATGTCAAAATGACGAATGTCAAAATGACAGATGTCAAAATGACGGATGTCAAAATGACGGATGTCAAAATGACGGGTGTCAAAAATGACAGGTGTCAAAAATTACAGGTGTCAAAAATTCCTTATCTTTGGGGACGCACAAAATTAACCTAAAAATTGTAATTGCAAATAATATATTCACAGTGGTGAGATGTAATTGCGGGGTTCGGAAACGTTCGAAATTGATCAAAAATGACAGGTGTCCAAGACCTTGACGTGACCTTCACGTGACCTTGGTATGACTTTAAAAATGACAGGTGCCAAAAATTGACAGGTGTCAAAAATGACAAGTGTCAAAAATGACAGGTGTCAAAAATGACAGGTGTCAAAAATGACGGGTGTCAAAAATGACGGGTGTCAAAAATGACGGGTGTCAAAAATGACGGGTGTCAAAAATGACGGGTGTCAAAAATGACGGGTGTCAAAAATGACGGGTGTCAAAAATGACAGGTGTCAAAAATAACATGTGTCAAAAATGACAGGTGTCAAAAATGACGGGTGTCAAAAATTACCGGTGTCAAAAATGACGGGTGTCAAAAATGACAGGTGTCAAAAATAACATGTGTCAAAAATGACAGGTGTCAAAAATGACGGGTGTCAAAAATTACGGGTGTCAAAAATGACAGGTGTCAAAAATGACAGGTGTCCAAAATGACGGGTGTCAAAAATGACGGGTGTTAAAAATGACTGGTGTCAAAAATGACAGGTGTCAAAAATGACGGGTGTCAAAAATTCCTTATCTTTGGGGGCGCACAATATTAACCTAAAAATTGTAATTGCAATTAATATATTCACAGTGGTGAGATTTAATTGCGGGGTTCGGAAACGTTCGGAATTGATCAAAAATGACAGGTGTCCAAGACCTTGACGTGAACTTAACGTGACCTTGGCATGACCTTGAAAATGACAGGTGTCAAAAATGACAGGTGTCAAAAATGACGGGTGTCAAAAAAGACGGGTGTTAAAAATGACATGTGTCAAAATTGACAGGTGTCAAAAATGACAGGTGTCAAAAATGACGGGTGTCAAAAATGACGGGTGTCAAAAATGACAGGTTTCAAAAATGACGGATGTCAAAATGACGGATGTCAAAATGACGGTTGTCAAAATGACGGATGTCAAAATGACGGATGTCAAAATGACGGATGTCAAAATGACGAATGTCAAAATTACGAATGTCAAAATGACGGAAGTAAAAAATGACGGGTGTCAAAATGACGGATGTCAAAATGAGGATGTCAAAATGACGGATGTCAAAATGAAAAATGACAAAATGACGGAAGTAAAAAATGACGGGTGTCAAAATGACGAAAGTAAAAAATGACGGATGTCAAAATGACCGATGTCAAAATGACCGATGTCAAAATGACCGATGTCAAAATGACGAATGTCAAAAATAACAAATGTCAAAAATGACATGTCAAAAATGACCCATGTCAAAAGTGACCCATGTCAAAAATGACATATGTCAAAAATGACCAATGTCAAAAATGACATGTCAAAAATGACCCATGTCAAAAATGACAGATGTCAAAATGACAGATGTCAAAATGACAGATGTCAAAATGCCAGTTGTCAAAATGACAGATGTCAAAATGACGGATGTCAACATGACGGATGTCAAAACGACGGATGTCAAAATGACAGGTGTCAAAATGACAGATGTCAAAATGCTAGTTGTCAAAATGACGAATGTCAAATTGACGGAAGTAAAAAATGACGGATGTCAAAATGACGGATGTCAAAATGACGGATGTCAAAATAACGGATGTCAAAATGACAAATGTCAAAATGACAGAAGTAAAAAATGACGGGTGTCAAAATGACGAAAGTAAAAAATGACGGATGTCAAAATGACCGATGTCAAAATGACCGATGTCAAAATGACGGATGTCAAAATGACGAATGTCAAAATGACAGATGTCAAAATGACAGATGTCAAAAATGACAGGTGTCAAAAATGACGGGTGTCAAAAATGACGGGTGTCAAAAATGACGGGTGTCAAAAATGACGGGTGTCAAAAATGACGAAAGTAAAAAATGACGGATGTCAAAATGACGGATGTCAAAATGACGGATGTCAAAATAACAGATGTCAAAATGACGGATGTCAAAATGACAGGTGTCAAAAATAACATGTGTCAAAAATGACAGGTGTCAAAAATGACGGGTGTCAAAAATTACGGGCGTCAAAAATGACGGGTGTCAAAAATGACAGGTGGCAAAAATAACATGTGTCAAAAATGACAGGTGTCAAAAATGACGGGTGTCAAAAATTACGGGTGTCAAAATGACGAAAGTAAAAAATGACGGATGTCAAAATGACGGATGTCAAAATGACGGATGTCAAAATGACGAATGTCAAAATGACGGACGTCAAAATGACGGATGTCAAAATGACGGATGTCAAAATGACGAATGTCAAAATGACAGAAGTAAAAAATGACGGGTGTCAAAATGACGAAAGTAAAAAATGACGGATGTCAAAATGACCGATGTCAAAATGACCGATGTCAAAATGACCGATGTCAAAATGACAGATGTCATATTGACGGATGTCAAAAATTCCTTATCTTTGGGGGCGCACAAAATTAACCTAAAAATTGTAATTGCAATTAATATATTCACAGTGGTGAGATGTAATTGCGGGGTTCGGAAACGTTCGAAATTGATCAAAAATGACAGGTGTCCAAGACCTTGACGTGACCTTCACGTGACCTTGGCATGACCTTGAAAATGACAGGTGCCAAAAAATGACAGGTGTCAAAAATGACAGCTGTCAAAAATAACAGGTGTCAAAAATGACGGGTGTCAAAAATGACGGGTGTCAAAAATGACGGGTGTCAAAAATGACGGGTGTCAAAAATGACGGGTGTCAAAAATGACGGGTGTCAAAAATGACAGGTGTCAAAAATAACATGTGTCAAAAATGACAGGTGTCAAAAATGACGGGTGTCAAAAATTACGGGTGTCAAAAATGACGGGTGTCAAAAATGACAGGTGTCAAAAATAACATGTGTCAAAAATGACAGGTGTCAAAAATGACGGGTGTCAAAAATTACGGGTGTCAAAAATGACAGGTGTCAAAAATGACAGGTGTCCAAAATGACGGGTGTCAAAAATGACGGGTGTCAAAATGACGAAAGTAAAAAATGACGGATGTCAAAATGACCGATGTCAAAATGACCGATGTCAAAATGACCGATGTCAAAATGACGGATGTCAAAATGACGGATGTCAAAATGACGGATGTCAAAATGACGGATGTCAAAATGACGGATGTCAACATGACGGATGTCAAAATGACGGATGTCAAAATGACGGATGTCAAAATGACAGATGTCAAAATGACGGATGTCAAAATGACAGATGTCAAAATGACGGATGTCAACATGACGGATGTCAAAATGACGGATGTCAAAATGACGGATGTCAAAATGACAGATGTCAAAATGACGGATGTCAAAATGAAGGATGTCAAAATGACGGATGTTAAAATGACGGATGTAAAAAATGACGTATGTCAAAATGACGAATGTCAAAATGACAGATGTCAAAATGACGGATGTCAAAATGACGGATGTCAAAATGACGGATGTCAAAATGACAGATGTCAAAATGACAGATGTCAAAATGCCAGTTGTCAAAATGACAGATGTCAAAATGACGGATGTCAACATGACGGATGTCAAAATGACGGATGTCAAAATGACGGATGTCAAAATGACAGATGTCAAAATGACGGATGTCAAAATGAAGGATGTCAAAATGACGGATGTTAAAATGACGGATGTAAAAAATGACGTATGTCAAAATGACGAATGTCAAAATGACAGATGTCAAAATGACGGATGTCAAAATGACGGATGTCAAAATGACGGGTGTCAAAAATGACAGGTGTCAAAAATTACAGGTGTCAAAAATTCCTTATCTTTGGGGACGCACAAAATTAACCTAAAAATTGTAATTGCAATTAATATATTCACAGTGGTGAGATGTAATTGCGGGGTTCGGAAACGTTCGAAATTGATCAAAAATGACAGGTGTCCAAGACCTTGACGTGACCTTCACGTGACCTTGGTATGACTTTAAAAATGACAGGTGCCAAAAATTGACAGGTGTCAAAAATGACAAGTGTCAAAAATGACAGGTGTCAAAAATGACAGGTGTCAAAAATGACGGGTGTCAAAAATGACGGGTGTCAAAAATGACGGTTGTCAAAAATGACAGGTGTCAAAAATGACAGGTGTCAAAAATTCCTTATCTTTGGGGGCGCACAAAATTAACCTAAAAATTGTAATTGCAATTAATATATTCACAGTGGTGAGATGTAATTGCGGGGTTCGGAAACGTTCGAAATTGATCAAAAATGACAGGTGTCCAAGACCTTGACGTGACCTTCACGTGACCTTGGCATGACCTTGAAAATGACAGGTGCCAAAAAATGACAGGTGTCAAAAATGACAGCTGTCAAAAATGACAGGTGTCAAAAATGACGGGTGTCAAAAATGACGGGTGTCAAAAATGACGGGTGTCAAAAATGACGGGTGTCAAAAATGACGGGTGTCAAAAATGACGGGTGTCAAAAATGACAGGTGTCAAAAATAACATGTGTCAAAAATGACAGGTGTCAAAAATGACGGGTGTCAAAAATTACGGGTGTCAAAAATGACGGGTGTCAAAAATGACAGGTGTCAAAAATAACATGTGTCAAAAATGACAGGTGTCAAAAATGACGGGTGTCAAAAATTACGGGTGTCAAAAATGACAGGTGTCAAAAATGACAGGTGTCCAAAATGACGGGTGTCAAAAATGACGGGTGTTAAAAATGACTGGTGTCAAAAATGACAGGTGTCAAAAATGACGGGTGTCAAAAATTCCTTATCTTTGGGGGCGCACAATATTAACCTAAAAATTGTAATTGCAATTAATATATTCACAGTGGTGAGATTTAATTGCGGGGTTCGGAAACGTTCGGAATTGATCAAAAATGACAGGTGTCCAAGACCTTGACGTGACCTTAACGTGACCTTTATCTTACCGTAAATTCGCAAATTTAATTTATTTTTAGTTTTTTTTTCTCGCTTAAAACCCATGGTTTTAATGGCCGCCAGAATGTTTCGTCTTCGCGAAATATTTAATATTTGTTTTATTTTATTACATTTATTTAAATATTATATTTAGCTTATTGCCCCCCAACGCGTATGTTTATCGCAACTATTTAAAATTACATTTTTGACCGCGTGAGGGCGTAAGTGTATTAAGAAATAAGAGTTCGAACCGCAAGCATCCCCGCGAACGAAAGTGATCTACCACGCGACATTACCTGTGTGTGTGTGTGTGTGTGTGTGTGTGTGTGTGTGTGTGTGTGTGTGTGTGTGTGTGTGTGTGTGTGTGTGTGTGTGTGTGTGTGTGTGTGTGTGTCACTTCCGGCTTGTAACTCTCTTTGTATCTCTACTGATATGAAATATCGCGTTGCGCATTTTAAGAACCCAGAGCAGAAAACAAAGGATATTTTGGAGAATGATCTATCATATTCTGGAAGCCGGTATGTTTTTGGAGTAAACTAAATTTTTTGTTATACCTAGTATTAATTATGAAATTATTTTGGGAACGGACTTTTTAAAGACTTTTAATGTAAAATTGGATTTCGGAAATGACACCTTTTTTACTGACACGTGTATCTCTGCTGTGAATACCATTTGTGGGAAGAAAGATCCCAGTCCAGTTGAAAATGTACGGTTACAAGCCATTATTAAGAAATTTGAAGTTTCCAGCACAAAGGGCTTGAGCATAGTTAAAAATGTCGTGCATAAGATTGACACCGGATCCAACGAACCTATTAAGCAGAGGACATACCTCCTCTCGCCAGCTTTAAAGAAAATATTGGATCAAGAATTGGATGAAATGTTGAGCCTAGGAGTGGCAAGGCCATCCAAAAGTCCTTGGGCATCACCACTACTGTTAGTAAGGAAGTCCAATGGCGACTATAGATTCTGCTTCGACGGAGACGCCTTAACTCAGTTACCAAAAGGGATGCTTACCCGCTTCCAAGAATTTCGTCTATTTTGGATAAAATCCGTAATGCTAAATATTTAAGTTCCATTGATCTTAAAAGCTCTTTTTGGCAAATTCCGCTAGAGAAAGAATCCTGTGAGAAAACAGCATTCAGTGTTTTAGGGGGTGGACATTTTGAGTTCGTAAGAATGCCGTTTGATTTGAACAATGCAGCGCAAACAATGCAAAGACTCATGGACTCTATATTAGGACCCGAACTGGAGCCAAATGTTTTCCTTTATTTAGACGACATCGTTATTGCCACCAACACATTTCAAGAACATCTGGATACGCTGGAAGATTGGAAGATGCAGGCCTAACAGAAAATTTTAAGAAATGTGAAATTTGTCTTGAAAGGCTAAAATTTCTTGAATATCTCGTAGGACTTAGGACAGACCCCGCGAAAGTTTCTGCAATAACTAACTTTCCAAAACCAACATGTGTAACGGAATTAAAGAGATTCCTGGGAATGGCTGGATATTACAGGAGATTTATTCAAAACTTCTCCAATATTGTAGCACCACTAAATGATCTACAGAAAGAAAAACGAAAAAGGAACTCTTTGGTTTGGGGTGCAGAAGCAGAGGAAGCTTTTCTTAAGCTTAAAAGAGCTATGGTTGCAGCTCCTGTTCTGGCAAGTCCGGACTTCGAAAAGCCTTTTACAATACATGCAGATGCCTCTGATAAAGGCCTAGGGGCGTATCTTACCCAAGAAACCGACACAGGTGAACACCCAATCAATGAGTGCCTGGCTATAATTTTTGCCATTGAGAAATTTAGACCATACGTAGAGGGAACCGAATTTACAATTATCACTGATCATTATAGTCTACTATGGCTTTTTCGTCTCAAAAATCCTACTTCTCTTATGGCCAGATGGCTCATGAAGATCCAGGAACATAAAATAAAGTTTGTTTACAGGAAAGGCGCCAATAATATGTTACCACCTTTTTATGGTGGTGACTTAGGGTCCAGCAAACTAGGGCCCGGCCCGCTAGCTCAAGTGAAGGGGGTGGTTCGACTTTAAAATTAAAATGTATATTATGGGCGCCAGATAATTTTTGCGGTACAGATTCTCCAGGCCTTCAAACTATCAAACTTCTACTAGTTACTATTCCCGATAACAGGTTTGGAATAAGGCAGCAACAAAATAAAGTAAGAACTATTTACAAAATTTAATAATAAAATATAAGATGTATAAGTGTAAAATTAATAAATATAATATATAAATATTACTGATTATCGTTAATACCAATATTCGTATTGTAATGCTTAACAAAAAAATAATTCTGGTAAGTAAGGAAACTTAATTATTAATAATTAGTAATTGTAATTATTCTAATTTGGCATAAATTTGATCAAATTTGTTTACCGCACATAAATTAAAATTTTCTATTCATCAAGTTAATAATTAATTTTAAATAATACAAAATATAATACCTAAACGCATCTTAAAAAAACAAAAAAAAAACCTAATATTAAACTTATTTTTCAGAACTCCTTGTAATAGATATATATTTAACGATCCTACCTCGATTCAAACCTCAACTTGCGGTTGTATGTTGTAACGGTAGAGCTGCAGAAATGATTTATTCTTTTACTCCGTGACGATAGAAATCCATACAAACTGATAGGTGGCAAATGGAAAATAAAATGGAGGTCGCCTTCCAGGGTCCAAAGTTCGCAATTCCAACTAAATTAGAGTTTTCCAGTTGATTTTTACCCAATAAAGGAAAACCAAAAATACATTCTAAAATACAATAACAAGTAAGCGTTTGCAGGGAACAAAAAAAATTAGAGAAGACTTCTTTAAGAGAAAAATTAAATATTAGAGAAACTTACCACGCCAACTTCAATTACAAAATTCAGCAGTTGCGAAAAATAAATAAATAAATAAATAAATAAATCGTTTATTAGCAAAAGCTATAAATGTTACATTTTATATATAAATATACTTATTATCACAATCCAAAATCAAACGTGTGTGTGTACATAAAATGATAGTGCCCTTTTAAATTTACTATAATTTGACTCACTTTTAATTATCACAGGTAAGTTATTAAACAAAATTAGACCATTATAGAATATTGTTCTATAAAGAGCACAACCACTTGCTGTATCCACATAAAAATCACTTGCTGTTCTCGTGTTATATTCATGAACATTATTAACAAATATTAATTTGCTATATAAATATAATGGTGTCATTTTATTTTTTATTTTATAAACTAAATCAAGAGTACGGTATAAAAGTCTTTGGTTAACATTCATAAAATTGAGGACTTCCAACATAATATTAATTGGGGTATATCTGTTACAATGCAAGATTGACCTCATAGCTTTATTTTGTAAAACTTGGAATTGTTCCTTTTCGTTTTTATTTAAAAGAAATAATATAGAGGCACAATAATCCAAGTGTGGCGCTATAATGGATTTATACAACAGGATTTTAGTTGACATACTTAGATAATTACCTATTCTTCTCATAAAGTTAATTTTTTTGGACATTTTATTCATTATTAGCAAGGCATGGCTTTTAAAACTAAGATTTTCATCTATGTTTACACCCAGGTATTTAATTTCATGAACTTTTTCAATTACAATATTATCTATTTTAACTTCATGTGTCAGATTTCTAAGCTTTGAAATAGCAAATTTTTTTCCTATTAACATATATTTAGATTTACTCAAATTTAAACATAAATTGTTATCACAAAGCCAATCATATAATGATTTAAGATCATCATTAATACATTGAAACATATTATCTAAATTATTACCTGTAATATATATCATGGTATCGTCTGCAAACATACACAATTTACATTTTTGTACATGATAAACTATATCCTTAATGTATAAGTTAAAAAGAACAGGACCAAGTACAGTTCCCTGAGGCACACCATATTTAGTTTCTAATTTTTCAGATAAACAGTTTTTGTATTTTACTTTTTGCGATCTATTCTTTAGATAAGACTTGAACCAATTTAAAACACTGCCTCCCAGTCCTATTCCTTTCAACTTACACACCAATAAATCTCTATCCACAGTTTCAAATGCCCGTTTAAAATCCAAAAACACAGCTACCACAAATTTATTATTTTCTAAACATTTGTACCACTCATCACATACATTAAGTATAACAGATTCACAAGAATGCTTTTTTCTAAACCCAGACTGGTTATCAATAATCACATAATTTGTATCACAGAAATTCATTAGTTGATTCTTAACCTCAACTTCTAAAATTTTTTCATAAATTGTTACAGTATTTATTGGTCTATGTTCTTCCACTAAAAATGTGTTTGGAACTTTAGGAACAGGGATAACTACTGAAACTTTCCATTTATCTGGAAAAACTCCAGTTTGTAACGATTGGTTTACCACTTCAATAAAACGATTTCCAATAACTTGGAATGAATCTTTTATCATTCTTGTATTAACTAAATCTTCAATGTTAATTGTGTTTTTTAATTTCATTATGATTTTTCTTAGTTTATGCATTGTTATATTTTCAAACTGATTTAATTCATTTTTTTGCTGAATATTCTTTAATGTTACTTCATAATCATTTTTTGTTTTAATAGTTTTTACTATGTCACTGATACTTGCCAAAAAATAATGATTAAATTTTGATGCTATTATGTTTGGATCAGAAGCTTCAATATCGTTAAACCTTATTGTGTCCTGCATTGCACCTGCTTTATTTGGTAATAATTTTTTTAATTCTTTCCATAACTCCATATTATTTTTGCTATCCTTAATTTGATTTTTGTAATAAATTTCTTTGTTAATCCTTATTTTTGTTGTAATTAGGTTTCTCTTTAGTTTATATAATTGCCAGTCTTCCTCAGTTTTAGTAAATAAATATTTTTTATACTGAATATCCCTCTCCCTCATTAATGATATTATTTCTTTATTAATCCATTTTTTTGTTTCATGACACTTTAAAATTTTAATTTCTCTAATTTCGCTAATTTTGTCTATTGATTGTTTTATGTTAAATTCCAATTGTGAAGATAATAAATTTACATTTGTAAAATTGTTGTTCCATGTGGTTTTATTTAGTTCTTCTTGAAATCTATCTGTGCTGTAATTTGTTAAATTTCTTATTTTTATACTTGAATATTTATTGTTAAGTTTATTTATATTATCTTCGATATCTATTGTCAATATATTATGATCACTTATCCTCGGTGTTGTAAGAACTTCATGTTTTAGTTCTTTTTCATTAGTTATGATGTAATCAATTATGGTTGAACTGTTATGTGTTATTCTAGTAAATTTTTTAACTATTTGATAAAAACCGTGTCTGTAAATTATTTCTTTAATTTTTTTGCTATAAAATCCATCTTTTGAAAGATCAATATTAAAGTCGCCATTTATTATTATTTTACCATTAAAATCCATGCTTTCTAAGTAATCATCCATAAACTTTAGAAATATATTATCCTTTTTTTGTGGAGGATGGTATAAACTTGCAATCAAATACTTTTTATTTCCTAACCATGTTTCTATAGCTAATAACCATAAATAGTCTTCATAAACTTTATTACAGATAACTTTATACTTGAGTTTTTTTTCAATATATATTACTACTCCACCTGTTCTAGAGTTTTTTGTCGCGCACTTTATAATTTTATAGTTTTCAATTTTTATTTCTTTTTCATAAATTTCTTCCCCTAAATGTGTTTCAACAAGACATAATAAATGTGGTTTCCATTGTTTAGCTAAAATATTTATTTGATCGATATTGTTTAGCAAACCCTGACAATTAAAGGCTACAATTTTATTATAAACATTTGGTATTAATTGCTATATATTATAGTTTATTCTTTTACCTGCATTTTCAACAGCTCTTTTAAAGCAAGGACAATTTTCATCGTAAGCTGCATGATTGCTATCAATCTTTATTTTAAACTTTTCCGAGGCTGTCATGCAGTTAATACATTTTATTTCTGTTGCTGTACATTCTTTGGTTTTATGATTTGCTGCACACTTAAAACAAGCATTATTTTTTTTACAGTATTCAGCCTTATGGTTAAAACCAGCACAATTGTAGCATCTATATACCCCTAAATATTCAAAAATACTACATTTTTTCCAACCCAAATTGATTTTATCCATTTTTATAATTTTACTATAACTTTCAGGTTCAACTTCCATTATTACATTACCATAGTTTTTATTACTCTTTACATATTTTGTACTTATTTTGAATTCATTTTCCATAATAACCGGTTTATTTTGATTTACAATACTTTTTTTGATATCATTGTCTTCTTTGTTAAATACCTCTAACTCAACTCCTGTTATAATTATTTTAGGTTTCCTTAACATTACTTCTTCTATCTTATACTTCTCACCCATACTTTCATTAATTTTTTCTTTGATTAACTCTTTAGATTGCACATTTGTACAACTAATTTCTATTCCACCTTTTTTAACATTTTTAATGTTATCCACCCCAATAGCAAATTTTGTGGGGTCCACAGTTTCTTTTAAATCATTTCTCGTAATATTATTGTTTTGTTCCTCATCAACCGGTTTTAGAATTATTACCTCTTGTTTTGTATTACTTTTTTGTGCGACAACACTACTAAATGTTTTTTGGTTCTTATTTGTTTCCATCTGTTTAAATTTATCATTTAAATTTTCAAGTTTCTCACTTTGTTTCGTAATTATACTTAAACATTCTTCAATTTTTGACTTTAGGTCCTCCATTTGTTGAGCATATTTAAAGTTTTCGCAATGTTTACAAACATATTTAATGCATGAATTTTCCAAAATACACTTTATACTTTCATTAGATAGTTTGGTGCATTTAGAATGAAACTTTAAATCACATATGTTACAATTTAATATGTTTTTCTCTGTTCTTTTTATCTCACAATCACAATAAACACACGTCAACATTTTAAGGTTGTTATTCTTCCGGAAAGTCCGTTCAGCTTACTACTACCAATAGTACAATAAACTAGTCGCTGATTACTTGTGAATAGGCATATAAAATCCGCTAATAGCGATGGTTAACTAACAAAACCCAAGTTTAGCCCAACACTGCAACGAACTGAATGACGAACAAAATGGCTCTAGAATCCGCGGGAAAAGTAGCTTAGATGGTAACAATATTAACGACACTGAGAAACCTGTAATTACTTAAGTTAAGAATATTACCCATTTACAAAATTAAGAATAATAGTATATAATATTAAGAATATATTATATTCTTACATATGTATGGTTTACCAACTGGTATAAAACTTCCAAAACATAATAAATAATTGTAATAATTGTTTTATAAATTTATTTTTATTCCCTAAAGAAATCTGCACTGAAGCGTAAGCAGCATTGTAACAATAGGCAAAAAAAACGTAAATAAGGTAAAGGTCGCTTTATTGTTTATCAATTAGTTATTAATCAATAATACAGATCTCACTACAGGTATTAAATAATAATTGTTTCTAAAGGATAATGTGTCAATTTTTAAATTGTAACAACTCCCCCTTTTCTCCCTCAAAAAAAAAAGATTCTATCTTTTTTTTCCTCAATCAAATAACGTATCTAATGATATCACCAATACATAAACCTACTAAACAATCTAATGCACAATAACCACATCTAACGTGTAAATATAATTGACATTCAACTATCCGGAATCTTGACCCTCCAAACTATCCGAGGACTCACTATCCTTAGAGCAAGGTTTTAAATCCTTAGCATGCCAAATTCCTTTTAACGTACCATCATCTTCCTCTAATTCATAAGTGGCACACCCAAGTTTTTTCCTAACACGATATGGCCCTACAAATTTACCGGATAATTTTGCAGTGAAATAATTTGCACTGTTGGATAAGTTAAAATTCCTTCGCCAAACCCAGTCACCTTCCTTATATACCACATCCCTACGCCGAAGATTGTAACGAGCTCTTGTTTGATTATGTGACTTAACCAATCTAGAATACACCCATTTCCGCAAATTGTCAAGATTTTTAACTACTTTGGTTCCTTCAAAATTTTCCGCACCCTTATACTCGTCACCATGTAAATGCATTTCCTGACCAAAATTTATGAAATATGGAGACTGACCTGTTACCTCATGTTTGGCAGACCTTATGGCACAAGCAAGTTTTTGAATATTTTCATCCCAAGTTCTATGGTTATCATTGACATAAGCAGCAAGCATCGTCTTCAAGACCCTATTAACTCTTTCTGCCGGATTTGTTTGCGGATGATAATTTGGATTAAATATCGTTCTTATGCCATAATGAGAAGTTAATTTAGAAAATTCCTTCTCCTTAAATTGGACACCGTTATCGCACAAAATAAATTCAGGAATTCCAAACATCATAAACACCTGATTTTCCAATAAATTAACTACAGTCTGAGCCAAGGCTCTCCTAATAGGAAAAAATAAACTAAATTTACTAAAACAGTCACTAACTACCAGAATATGCATATTACCATGTGAACTTTTTGGCAGTGGCCCTACTAAATCAGTACAGACAGTTTGCCAAGGTCGCGTAGCGATTGGGCGCTTACCCATTAATCCAGCAGGACGTTTTTATTCCGGTTTAGTCCTTTGACATACCTGACAATGGTTAACATACCGTGTTACGTCAGACTTCATCGAAGGCCAATAATACAAGCGGGCTACACGATGAAAAGTCTTATAGATACCCAAATGTCCCGATGTAATCTGATCATGACATTCTTTCAACACTTCACCCCGTTTTTCTTTCGGAACCACAGACTTCCAATAATCTCTACTATCTCTCAAGTCTGGAAAATCACACTTAACATATTTATACAGTTTGTTATCTGTCACCCGCCAATGCGAAAATTGTAAAGGCTTTTGTTTGACTAAATCTACCATCTTTAAATACCACTTATCCTTTACTACAGAAATCTCAACCATACTAATGTCCACCACATCACCAACAGGAACTGACCTAGATAAACAGTCGGGAACAACGTGCTCTTTCCCCTTTCTATGAATTATTTCGTATTGAAATTGCTGCAGTCTAAGAGCCCAACGACCCAAACGTCCTTGTGGATCTTTTAAATTATTAAGCCACAACAAGCTATGATGGTCCGTTATGACTGAAAATTTTGCACCTTCTAGATAACCCCTAAGCTTCTCTATGGACCACAGAACCGAAAGGCACTCACGTTCGGTCGTTGTATATTTTCTCTCTGCAGAGCTTAAAGACCTAGACAAATAACACACAACATGTTCCTGACCATCATAGTTTTGTGACAGAACACCCCCTATTCCATATGCCGAAGCATCTGTTTGCAAAACAAAAGGAATATCAAACCTAGGGCAAGCTAAAATAGGTGCAGAAATCAGCGCATTCTTAATTTCTTCAAATGACTTTTCACACCTAGCATCCCAGTTAAATTTTACTCTTTTACGCATAAGATTTGTCAAAGGAGCAGTGACTTCTGAATAATCTTTTATAAACCTACGATACCAACTAGCCATACCCAATATCTGGCGTACTTGTTTCACATTTGTCGGAGGCGGAATATTAACAATCGCAGCTACCTTTCCCGGATCTACATGCAAACCTTTCCTATTTACGATATAACCAAGATATTTTAATTCTGGTTTACAAAAATAACATTTCTTTCTACTAATACTTAACCCAGCCCTTTTTAACCTTTCTAGGACTTCTTGCAAAATTTCCAGGTGCTTTTTAAAGCTTGGTGCGATAATAATTATATCGTCCAGATACACAAATACGAATGGTTCCAACTCTGGGCCAAGAATACTATCTACTAACCTCTGGAAAGTTGCCGGCGCATTATGCAACCCAAATGGCATGCGTTTAAATTGAAAATGACCTCGGCCAGGAATAGAAAAAGCGGTAAGAGGACAACTTTCCATAGATAATTTTACCTGCCAGTACGCGCTTTTAATATCGAGTGTTGAAATATATTTAGCACCGCCTAACTTACTTAAAATTGAGGTTATGAAAGGTAATGGGTATGCATCGCGCTCTGTGACACTATTTAATTTACGTAGATCTACACAAAATCGATGAGTACCATCTTTCTTGGGTACTACTATAACTGGGTGTGCCCAAGGACTACTAGACTTTTCAATGACTCCTAGTTCTAACATTTTATTTACCTCCTCATCGATAATTTTTTGTTTAAATGGAGACACAGGATAAGAACGCTGTCTAATTGGTTTACTCTTTGTTATAATTTCATGCTCAACAACATTTGTAGTACCTAACTGATTTTCCTCAACTCCTAAAAAATATTCATCAATAACTTTATCCAAAGCGGCTACTTCCGATTTTTCTAAATCACTAACTCCCTCTATATTGTTTACTAAAACCTCCTCTAACAATTCCGAACTAAAATGCCACTCCCCCTTTCGCACATCCGGGACTATTCCCATTTTAGCCCAAAAATCTATGCCCAAAATTAAACTATGGCGTAACTGTGGAATTACGTATACATCTATAACCCGAACAACATTTTTTAACGTAATTGGTAACTTAACGACCCCTAAACATTCACATTTATCATTATTAGCAACTGTACATGAAATATTTTCTTTACTTTCTAGTGTGACTCCTAAATCTTTAATAATATTTCAACCTTTACCTCCTAGAAACGTCCTATTTGCGCCTGAATCCAATAAACCGAAAAAATTATTACCCAAAATATTAACTTTCATGTAGGGACACTCACCCTCATCAGCTTGTGATAAAATAAAATCAAGGATTATTTTCTGCTTATTAAATTCAGTATCGGTGGCCAAAGAGTTAACAGCAATCGAAGGGTGGCCTAGTCTTGTTGCTGCGTTCCGTTTCCCGAATTGCATTTTGGACAAGTTCTTCGAGTATGGTTCGCCGTTCCACATGTAAAACATTTAATACCCCCCTGTGCATAACAATGACGAGCTATGTGACCCTGTCTATTACATTTACAACATTTACGATCATTACTGGATATATTTACATCCCTACATTGCGCTTGCGTATTCGGTTGAACACGACTATACTGAGCTCTATTATTACTACCTGATGAAGATGGTATACATGACAACTCCGGTTCCACACAAGCTTGACGTGACTGCGAAGGTGGTTTATAGTGTTTTACTCTATAGCGTTTTGTCTCTAATTTAATACACTCCTCCTCGAGTTCTTCCAAACTACTTACAACCGGCAATTCCATTATATAGAATGGTGCTAAGTTTTGTAACACTATTTCCAACTTCGTAGCCCTATCAACTCGACCATAACGATTAAACAATGTATTTACACAACTTAAATAGTCCTCTATCCTCTCATCAGGACCTTGAGTTCTCGCGAGAATTTCCTGAAATAATCGAGTTTTATAATCAGGTGGCAAATAACGTCTAAGCAAAAGATGTTTTAAATCTTTCCACGATTTACACTTATGAATAACAGAAGTGTACCACGTATAAGCTTTTCCCTCAACCAAATCTATTGCAGAATCAAATTACTCTTGTTCCGAAACATTACGAGCCTTACACATGACGTCAACCCTTTCCAAAAAATCAGTAACTGATAAAACATTATTATCGCCAGAATATTTAAGATTCCATTTCCTAACAGGTTGGTAATTTGTTTTATGTTTATCTACAAAGGTAGAATTACTAGCATTGGGAGTCACAGGTTCTGAATCTGAAGAATAGTCCGATTCTGAATAATCTGAATTACTATTCCCACTATTTGGACTTTTGAGTATGGAGCTAATATTAAAATCTTTAGATTTAGTTCCCTTAACTAATGCACTAATTAAAGCTGAAACTTTTGCTAACCAAGTACTACGTAATTTTAAGTTATCCTGCGACGCATTGGCTAAAGGCGCTCTATCTACTCTGCCTAGTAAATGCAACAACCTAGAAGAATAACGTTTATAGGTGTTACTATTTTTATCACCAGCAAAATCTTTAATTAATTTAGCTAGTTCTACATATTTAGACTCAATTTTTGGAAATTCCTGCTCATAATTATAAGAAAACTCGCAATACTTAACCGACCTATCTTTCCTTTCTAATTTAATAAGAGGACGTAACGTAGCTCTCATATCAGCAGATGTCATATCTGTAGTATTAACTCCTCGATAAGTTAATTCTACCTCCAACTCGTCTTTCTTTAAATGGCCGACCTCCATTTTATCAACCATCGTTAATATTAACCAATAAATTAACAGTATTAAAAGAATAACTCAATTAATATAAAATAACTAAATCAATAAAAAATAACTCAATCAATCAAAAAAAGGAATTCTGAAAATAATTTGTTCTACCTTATCACTGCCTTTTCCTGCCTTTCTTAATTAATCTTAATTAATAATCTATAACTATAACTTACTAAACTCAAAAAAAATAATTAAATTTACTTTACTTTTACTCAATGCACGTTGGGCGCCAAATTTGTTACCACCTTTTTATGGTGGTGACTTAGGGTCCAGCAAACTAGGGCCCGGCCCGCTAGCTCAAGTGAAGGGGGTGGTTCGACTTTAAAATTAAAATGTATATTATGGGCGCCAGATAATTTTTGCGGTACAGATTCTCCAGGCCTTCAAACTATCAAACTTCTACTAGTTACTATTCCCGATAACAGGTTTGGAATAAGGCAGCAACAAAATAAAGTAAGAACTATTTACAAAATTTAATAATAAAATATAAGATGTATAAGTGTAAAATTAATAAATATAATATATAAATATTACTGATTATCGTTAATACCAATATTCGTATTGTAATGCTTAACAAAAAAATAATTCTGGTAAGTAAGGAAACTTAATTATTAATAATTAGTAATTGTAATTATTCTAATTTGGCATAAATTTGATCAAATTTGTTTACCGCACATAAATTAAAATTTTCTATTCATCAAGTTAATAATTAATTTTAAATAATACAAAATATAATACCTAAACACATCTTAAAAAAACAAAAAAAAAACCTAATATTAAACTTATTTTTCAGAACTCCTTGTAATAGATATATATTTAACGATCCTACCTCGATTCAAACCTCAACTTGCGGTTGTATGTTGTAACGGTAGAGCTGCAGAAATGATTTATTCTTTTACTCCGTGACGATAGAAATCCATACAAACTGATAGGTGGCAAATGGAAAATAAAATGGAGGTCGCCTTCCAGGGTCCAAAGTTCGCAATTCCAACTAAATTAGAGTTTTCCAGTTGATTTTTACCCAAAAAAGGAAAACCAAAAATACATTCTAAAATACAATAACAAGTAAGCGTTTGCAGGGAACAAAAAAAATTAGAGAAGACTTCTTTAAGAGAAAAATTAAATATTAGAGAAACTTACCACGCCAACTTCAATTACAAAATTCAGCAGTTGCGAAAAATCCGGAAAGTCCGTTCAGCTTACTACTACCAATAGTACAATAAACTAGTCGCTGATTACTTGTGAATAGGCATATAAAATCCGCTAATAGCGATGGTTAACTAACAAAACCCAAGTTTAGCCCAACACTGCAACGAACTGAATGACGAACAAAATGGCTCTAGAATCCGCGGGAAAAGTGGCTTAGATGGTAACAAAATTAACGACACTGAGAAACCTGTAATTACTTAAGTTAAGAATATTACCCATTTACAAAATTAAGAATAATATTATATAATATTAAGAATATATTATATTCTTACATATGTATGGTTTACCAACTGGTATAAAACTTCCAAAACATAATAAATAATTGTAATAATTGTTTTATAAATTTATTTTTATTCCCTAAAGAAATCTGCACTGAAGCGTAAGCAGCATTGTAACAATAGGCAAAAAAAACGTAAATAAGGTAAAGGTCGCTTTATTGTTTATCAATTAGTTATTAATCAATAATACAGATCTCACTACAGGTATTAAATAATAATTGTTTCTAAAGGATAATGTGTCAATTTTTAAATTGTAACAAATAGTCCCGGATGCTTTATCGCCAGCTCCACAATTACTAGCCGGAATTTACATATCGCCGGAAGACATGGACACTTGGTATGAAAATATGATTAAAAAAGTAGAAGCGGAACCAGACAACTTCCCTCTTTGGAAAGTCCATAACAGCTGCCTTTACAAGCATACTATGAATGCTTCAGGAATATCCACAAACCTTAAAGAATGAAAGTTGGTAAGGTAAGGAAAGTGGTTATCAACGAAAATCATGATGCGCCATTAGCTGCACACTTTGGAGTATTTAAGACAACTAAGAGGATTGCCCTAGAATATTATTGGCCTAAAATGAAGCAAGATGTGATAAAGTATGTAAAAAATTGCAGGATTTGTAATTCACAAAAAGTTTCTCAAATGGCTAGGCCAGGATTTATTGGTAAACCGAAACCCGTTTCACTACCATTTCAGTGTATTTCTGTTGACCTTCTGGGACCATTACCTAGGTCTTCGAAAGAAAATTGTTAGCTAGTAGTTTGCGATTGGTTTACAAAGTATGTCCTGTTGTACCCGATGCGGCAAGCACTTGCAACCAAAATTTGTACTTACATAGAAAAAAAAGTATTCCTTGTATACGGGGTCCCTCAAATTGTTATTTGTGTCAACGGTCCGCAGTTTATTAGTAAAGCTTTCCGAGATCTTATTAAACAGTATAAGATTCCAAAGTTATGGTTTAACGCCAGATCCACAGGTCAACCATGCAGAGAGGATCAATCGAGTTTTAGTTCCCGCAATAAGTTCTTACGTGCAAGAAAACCACAGAGCCTGGGACAAAGAAATAAGTCGCATTGGACATGCCATACGCACCGCCGTACACGAAGTGACCTCCTACTCACCAGCTTTTCTTATGTTTGGTAGGAATATACCGCTATCAGGGGAGTACTACGACAAACTGAACGTACCTGATGTTCCAGATTTTATATACAATTCAAGAAAATGCTTTGCTGAAGATCTAGGAAATCTTCCAAATATTTATAGGGATGTTCTAGGGAGAATTAAAAAAGCTTATGAGAAAAACCGCCACCACTATAATTTACGCAAAAGACCTGAGAGATCTGAGGTAGGACAGCGCGTATGGAAAAGGAACTACGTGTTGTCGAACGCAGCTAACCAATTCTCCGCTAAACTAGCAAAGAAGTTTATTCCTTGCACCATCACTAGAAAAATTTCTGACTTGGGTCGTTGGCACATTAAAGACCTTAAGACCTACGCTGAGGACACTTGGAAAAAAATATATTAACATATTTTTTGTGTAAGGAAGGGGGTGTGTGACGTTCCACTTTATCTAGCTCTAGTTTATTACAATTACATACCTTTTTATCCGGGATGGATTCATATTTATTGTAATTCTACACATTAAAACACCTTATATTTCTTTATATTCTGATTTATTTATTGTATTCCACAGTACAAGCCATTTAAAATACTGTTTTCTTGTGCACATCGAACATTGGTCACAGATTCCTTTTATTGCATTGTTTTGACTCCTGCCTACAAATAAAAGAAAGAGATGTTAATAGTTAACCTGTATATATGTATTAATAAGCATTTTGTATAATATTTTAGTAATTAAGGCTATAAAACTTACCAGGGTGTTCTTTGAGGTAATGTTTCTGTTTACGTTTTGGAAATCTGTCGGCAATCCTCCTATTAGACCTAAAATGTAAAATAACACATTATGACACTGTTCTTTTATGAAATGAGCGATCTTTCTTACCGTTTCTTCCACATGGGACATTTACAGAACTTTTGGTTTATTCTTGTGGCGCGAAAGCCATCTTCTTGTCTTTGCCAAACAGGAACGTCTTGTTCGTTCGGCAGGGTTCGGCCGAGCTCGCACAGCAGTGTTACCAATCCGAAGACACTAATTTTCCTAGAGTTTGAATTTCTTTTAAATTGAAAAGAGGGGCTGGTAATAAGAATAGGGCAGGTTGGCAGCAAAGGAGAGTAAGTAAAGAAAAAACGATAGAAAAGTTTCCTTGAGGTCGTGTGAAGAGGTGAAAAGAGATCGAGAGTCATCGAAGCGGTTAAAAGCCGGATTGGTGCCATTTATTAAGTTTCGGATGGTAATTAGTGCTCTCGAAAAGAATTGGTGGTGAATAAGGCCCGAGAAACCGTAGTTTGGTAATTTTTGTACATGTTGCTGGAAACAACCAGGGGTTCTATTCTTCACCAGGTTTCAGATTTCGTTTTTGGAAACAATAGCTAACTGGATCACATCGCCTTGTTAAGACTTTTAAATAATAAATAATAATTTATTAAAATGAATAAACTAAATAATAATTATAGACAGTGTCAGCAAGTTAGAAATTATAACCTACTTTAATTTTATTTTTTGCTCCACAACCAAGATTCAATTTTAATTCCAAACTGAAGAAAGTAATATTTACCCAATAAATAAATTAAAATAAAGACTTTCTTTTTTATGTTGCGATCGGCTATTTAGATATATGTATATTTTTTATTCAATTGTTTTTGCTTTTTTGTAGTTAGTTATTTTGCATTTTTTTATATTCAATATAATGCAGGGTGTTTCTGGAGAAACGCAAACGATTTGAATTTAAAATTTTAATAGCATATTATTGTCAGGTATTTTGAATATGACCGGTAAACTGTTTTTAATTTATTTTAAATTAAAATAACACCAAGCTTTATTACACCAAAAACAACGCTCTCTTCTTCTTCTTCTTCTTCTTCTTCAGGACGGAAGCTCCCACATTTACCTCCAGTGACCCAACCTAACCTAGTACGGATTTTTAAATTTACGTCTAACATTTCGGCCATCCTGCAAAATAATAATATCCTCATTATACCACCACCTATGTTACCTAAATATTTGTAGAAGTCTCCGATTTTAGGTGCTACTGGGCTCCGTAATATTTACTGTTAGTGCTCTAATTGTCACTCCTATTTTGGTCTCCAGACAATTTCTCCTACTCAATTGTTAATCACCAATTTACTTCCTGCGAGTACCTCTCCAGCTATACTCTCTTTTTGTTTTGTTGCTGTGAGAAAGAAAGTTTATTAGTAATACAAAATCATTACATCATTCTCACACACATTCTTTCAAGGGGGCCCCACATTCACTCAGACTCGCTCTCACAATCACTCATTACATCATTAACACTATTGTATGGATGGAATGCATCCACTGCGACATGCGCTTTGAACCTTTTGTAGCCTCTTACTCCTTTTATGGCTTCAATGACATATCGGTCATTGCTGTTTACCTTGCACACCCTGAAAGGTCCATCATATTTATTTGCAAGTTGGCGATTTAGGCCCTTTTGACATTTATTCGTAGCTCCATGCCGCCATAACACCAAATCACCAATTTTGTATTTAGTAGCTACTTTTCGTCGTTTGTCATAGCAGTTTTCATCTTATGAGCAGCATTTTGTATATTTTCTGCAGCCAATGCGCGTTTTCGTGTTAGTTGTTGTCGCAAATCTACAGCTTGTGTGAGATCGTCATCTTGAAGCTTATGGGTGTTAGTTGATTTGCCTCCTATAGTCTCCTTGCTACCTCCAGCACCCAGCTCTCCTCTCCAACATCTCCTGATTTTCTTGTGGTTGCTGCAGTTTTACCACCTTCCTTTGCCTGTTCTCCTTCTCTAACATTAGCGCACTCTCCAGTCTCCAATTCAACAACTAAACCGCGACTTTCTCCATGTGCAAACATTAATTCACTAGGTGCGAATTTCGTACTCCTGTTTATTGTATTGTTTAATCCCCTTACAATCTCTGGTAATTTTTCGTCCCACCTAGCTTTCTAGAGGCACTTGCTCCGATCGCCTGTATTAAACTCCTATTTACTCTCTCTACTTGCCCATTTGCCCGAGGAGTTGCAATAGCATTTAAAACGTGTCGCACACATTTTTCCTCCAGGAATGCTTTAAATTGTTTGCTAGTAAAAGCCAAACCTCTGTCACTAATAACTCTCCTGGGATATCCAAATTCACCAAATATCTCCATCAGTTTCTCAATGGTCTGATTTGAATTGACTGTTCTAGTTGGCTTTGCTATGACAAATTTCGAGAATCCATCCACCAACACCAACAAGTAGGAATTTCTCCTAGTGCTCTTCATGAATGGGCCCAAATGATCGATATGCACAGCAGTGTCAAGAGGCACTGGCCTCCTGTCCATTGGATGCAAATATCCTTTTCCTTTCCCATAGTCACCTTTTGAAAATGCACATCTTATGCACGATTGAACATACTTTTTATTGAACTTATTCATTTTGGGAAACCAATACTCTTTTTACCAATTCTGCACATTTATCGACTCCTGGATGACCAATGGCATCATGGTATCTTCTTAACAGCGTAAATCTGGCTATATTGGGTACATACAATCGATCTCCATTATCTGTTTTGCGATATAATAGTTGTTGTTTAACTTTGTATAACTTCTGCGTCTCTCTGTCAGCTATATTCGAGTTTAAAGTTATTACCAATTGCTTTGCTTTGTAATCCTGTAATTACACCGACAAAAACCAGTCAGTTTCATTCATGGTAACCAAATTTATTTCAATAGAACGCTCCAATTCAAGTGGATTTCTGCTCAAAGCGTCCACGTGTTGAATTTTGGTTCCAGCTCGATACTCAACCTCCATATCATATTGTTGTATTGCCAACCACCATCTAGCAATTCGAGGCACCAAATCTCGTTTCAACAGAGTTGATCTTATGGCAACACAATCAGTGATGATTTTGAAGTGAATGCCCACCAAATATGTTCGAAATCTCCTCACTGACTCCACGACAGCTAAAGTCTCCAATTCGTAGCTGTGATAAATTTGTTCAGCAGTGGTAGTACATCTGCTAAAATATGCTACTGGTCTCCAATCTTTATCTCCAACTGGTTGCATCAAAATGCCACCAAGTTCAAGTTTGCTGGCATCAGTACGCACCTGGGTTTTAGCTTGAGGATTATATTTAGCTAGAACTGGTCTTTGACTTAGCAACTCCTTCAGTTTTTCATATGCACCTTGTTCCTCTTCTCCCCATTTCCACGCGACATCCTTTTTTGTTAGACTGGTCAACGGTTTGGCAATCACAGAAAATCCCTCGATAAATTTCCTGTAGTAGGATGCCAATCCAACGAATTGTCTCACCGTTCGTACATTTGTCGGACAAGGAAAATCAAGAACAGCTTGTATTTTTCGCTTTCCAGGCTTTATGCCTTCACCACATACTTCATGTCCCAAATACTCAATATCATTCTGCATAAATTAACATTTTTCCAATCTCAGCTTCAGACCAGCCTCTTCAATTAGCTTTAACACGGGGTTTAATAACTTAAGACCATCTTGTTCTCCATGTGAAGGTATTAAGATATCCATGTATGCTAGCACTTCCTTGTGTCTCAATTCACCCAACATTGTCCACCATTCGTTGAAATACAGCTGGGGAGTTGGCCAGACTAAATGGAACCCTCAAATACTCCTAGTGACCATCAGGTGTTATAAATGCTGTTTTTTCCACCGAATTCTCATGCATTGCCACCTGATGGTTGACTTGAGCCATATCCAGGGTAGTAAAATACCTTTTGCCACTCAATTTCTCCAATTGGTCTTTACCGTTATTGCATTAAGAGCACGATAATCTACGCACATGCGCACATCTTCTGTCTTCTTTGTTATTAACACCACTGGACTAGCCTTATTGGACTCTGAATCTTGGATAACAACAGCCTCCTTAAGTGTTTGTATTTTTTCTCTCACCAAACTTCGCTCTGAGTGTGACAATCGATAGGGTCTGTGAAATATCGGTACATCGGTTGTTGTTTTAATCTCCATTTTACCTATCGTTGTGAAACCTACATCAACATCATTTTTAGAAAAACATGCCTCCCTATTTTTTAATAATGTCATTAGTTCATTCTTACATAAATCAGACACATCCCCCATTTTTACTTGCCCAATTTTATCACCTAAACTAATAATATTCACCTGTGTATTTTTGGTTGCTTTCTTTTTCTCTCCAGCCTTGGCCTCCTTCTCGCCTCCTAACTCCAATCGAAAGAATACACGCCCCTTTCTCAAATGAATCTCCTTTTTTTTGTGAGATTGGTCACCTTCAGCAACTGGTTCTCCATTCCCAGCTTCAGAAGTTGGCCATGTATCATAAGGTAGCCGTGTTCAGTGGTTACAACTTTGTCCACCATAACAAAATCGCCACCTTGTTTACCACTCACGTCGACCTTGACCGATCTCAACGCAAATGATTCTAGCTCTTCTGCTAGCCTAATCACATATTTGCCCTCCTCCACTTCAGGCATACCAAAGCTGCTCATCCATTTGTTGGGACTCTCCTCCTCCAATAGCATGGCCTTGCCTTGTCTGACCATCATTGTCAGGCCAGGCTGAGTGAATCCGTCACTAGCGGCCAGATGTTAATTTTAATGCCACTTATTGTAAGTAGAACCAAACACCTGCCTAGCGCCATTATTTCTCCACCTCCAAAACCTTTGAGAATCAGCTCTTTTCTCAATGGCTTAATTTAAGCTCCACAAAAGCTCCACAAAAGCAGTGGACATCAAATTTTCCTCTGCTCCTGTATCAATGTAGCATCGAGCTGTAACTTTCCCAACATTACCAAGCACCCTAAAAACAGAATATATAGGATTAATCAAAAGACTCACCCTAGTGTTTCGTTCTGTGGCTCCCTCCTGACTTCCTCCAGATGATCCTCCTTGTCGGCCCGGAAATGGTCCAAGAGGGCAGTCACGTGCTCTGTGCCCAACCTTGCCACACCGAATGCATCTCTCCACATGTGGGCGAGGACCATCCTTGCCTAGATGGTTCCCCATCTCCTGACAATTGTAGCAGCGAATCCGCGACACGCCGCTGGTAGAAGCTCTACTTCTCTTCTCCAATCTTTGCTCCTTACAGGATTCTTGCCCTGCTTACACCGAAGTCAAAAATTTCGTATACAATGCTTCAGGGGTCTTACAGTTGGACGCCAAAGCTCCAATTTCGAGATCCTCCGGCAAGCCCTGAATAAGCAGCAAAACTGCACGCTCCCCCTGATGCAGGTCCACTCTACGCATAATCTCTAACTTCCGATGATAATAATTAGTCAAAGTCTCTCCATCTTGTTTGACTCTTAGCACCATTTGCTTAAGGGTGTCCGCAAAATCAGCTCTCCTTGGAAATGCCGCTGTCAAACCTCCTGAAAATTCCTCTCACGTTCTCGGAGCTCGGACACCATTGTACCATTCACGAGCAGCCCCCTCCAATTTAGCCTGCTCGATTAGCAACTGCTTCTTATCAGTCCACGCATTAGCTTCAGCTAACTCCTGAACTCTCGGTATCACCAACTCCTGTCCCAAGCGTATAACTCCACCTCGATAGTTGCTTGAGGACTTGTCGTACCTATGGCTAGATGGCGTACTAGCGATTACACTCTCCCACAGCTAGGCGTCTTATTGTTCGACGCTGCTGATCAAGCAACATCCGTCCTTGCTGCTCGAGCAACTCCTTGAACAAGCCACGCATCACAGCCATGTTATCAGCAACTGGTTCATTTTGACCGGCAGCAGTCTCCCTGCGTGAACTCTGCTCTGACTGACTCAGCATAGCCTCCTCATCCTCCAAATTGATCGACAGGTGGTGGCTCATTTTGTAAAAACTCTAAAATTATTGATACAAAGAATGCGCCTCACCTTTGTTTCGACTCTACTCCAACTAAGTCTCCAATTAAACGTAAAAATTGTCCTCCTTTTGTCTCCAACTGAATTTCAGCACGTGGCACACCTAACCACAAATCGGCTTTTTACACAGTTAATCACCACTTATTTTCTCCAATTCACTTATCTCCAGGCACTGCACTCTCGGTCCAGATCTCACTTCTGAATTTTTTGTCAGGTATTTTGAATAATATGACTGGTAAACTGTTTTTAATTTAATTTAAATTAAAATAACACCAAGCTTTATTACACCAAAAACA
Source organism: Brassicogethes aeneus (assembly GCA_921294245.1). Classification (NCBI taxonomy): domain Eukaryota; kingdom Metazoa; phylum Arthropoda; class Insecta; order Coleoptera; family Nitidulidae; genus Brassicogethes; species Brassicogethes aeneus. The sequence continues at coordinate 60,594,277 of OV121132.1, forward strand.
ACGCTCTCTTCTTCTTCAGGACGGCAGCTCCCACATTTACCATCCGTGTAGTGGCGCCCTCCAGTGGCCACCTAACCTATTACGGCTTTTTAAATTTACGTCTAACAAAATACAATTTGATTTAGACTATTATTAATTTTAAAGAAAAAAATTAATATCTTGAAAACTATTGACTTTATGTATAATACCTAAAGTCAATAGTTTTCAAAATACTAATTTTTTTCGTTAAAATTTTGCTAAATGTACAATCAAAAATAGCCTCTAATTTTTTTGTTATTATGTTGCTGACATGGGGTTGGAATTTTTGAAATATTAAAACATTGTTTAAATAACAAATAGCTTGAGAAAAACCACTTGAAATAAGGCAAACTTTAAACAATAATATCGTTTTTATTATAAATGTAAAACCCTGTATGTTTTAACATAATCAAATAGAAAATTAAAGAATCTTAAGATTCTTTCGAAATTTTGATTGGTATTATAATAACTGTTTTCTACAGTTAAAATTCCAGAGACATTTAATAATTTCTAATATTTTCAATACTATTTTGTATCAACAAACCTGTGAAATTCTACATGTGGGTTAATGTGATAGTATCCATGGTTACCATTGAATCTGTCATTGTTTAAAATTTATTAAAATACTTGATTGAAAAATTAATAACTCGAAAAATATTGACTGTAGGTACTCAGAATTTTATGTAGAATTAAAAAATATAATATTTTATGAGATGTCCTGTTTAAAATAACAAAGTTTAAAACATTTCCGGTAAAACAGGAAGTATTATTTTGTTCAAAATAATTTAGGAAAAAGGTCTAAATCGAATAATTTACTCTATTAAAATTTTAAATCGATGTCATTCGCGATTCCCTAGAAACTTTACGGACTATGTACGTGAAACATTCGGTATATTAAACTTCATTTATGTGTTATGCTATACTTAATTATTAAAATACAACAATATTTGTATAAAAATGACAAAATGTACTAAACTAAACATTTATGAATACTGCTACTGCAAATTCAAAACTGACCCTGACCACATAAACATCATTTGCATAAAAAAGTTAATATATCAAATAACAGTCAAATATCAATACTTTAACGTCTTATACTCAAATTTATAAAACAAAGTTGCTTCTTCGATTATTAATATTAATAAGATTTATTAAATATTTAACAAAATAATTATATGTAAAAAATAATAAGTGAAAAGATTAACTACGGTTTCGCGAAAGGATCGAACGGTCGATTTCCAAGGGTTCAAGAAATTGATTGAAACTTTATTATTATTATTAACAATTTTTGTTGTAAGGTACTAAACATTTATTTTAATTACAATTTATTCCAAGCTTATTTCAACAAAATAATTTACTTTATTAAACAATTTAACAAATTTGTTTATTTAACAAATAAGTACATATAATGCCTATTTAGTTTAAATATATATGTTTAATTTAAACATAATTTATATATGACAAATTATTTTGTTGAATTAAAGTAGGTAATGGATATAAGAGTTGTGCTAATAGAAATCTCTGTTTGTTTCGAATAATAATATCCTTAATTAAATTGCAGTTTTACATAACAAAATATTCAATAGCAAAAAATAATTCTTTTAAAAATATAATAATAAAAATTATAATACCAAAAAAATGTATTCGTTAAATTTCTTTATTTCGACCAAATTTTACTTGGTTTTTTGGATATATTTATATGTACAAATAAACATACTGTGATGAAATAACAGTCAAGGATCGTTTTTCCAAAGAACGGTTTATTCAATTTAAAGATTTTTTACAAATCTAAAAAAATAATGGAGGTTAGCAAAACCCACACGTGGCCAATTCAACAAATAAATATTACTGAGTACAATACTGGGTAGCAATAGAATATATTAATTAAATGTAATAAATCTCAACTCACCTTAGTTACTTCGTATAGAAAACAACCGGCGCACGTAAGGCAAAATGATGTATTTACGGCGTCAAAAATATTTATGATAGGAAAATGTCCAAACAGTGTCTTCCTTAGCTACTTTTATTGTTTTTATATAAAAACAATAAAAGTAGCTAAGGAAAACACTGGAAAACACCCCAAACCAACTTAAATAGACATATCTATTTAAGTCGGTTTGGTTTTCAAAGTAAGCCATTTTTTTATATAAAGTAAAGTACACAATATTTTAAATAATTCTAATATCGAAATTACCGTGCATAAAACAAAATAAAAATAAGTTGCTATATATATATATATATATATATATATATATATATATATATATATATATATATATATATATATATATATATATATATATATATATATATATATATATATATATATATATATATATATATATATATATATATATATATATATATATATATATATATACATCCTTAGTACAATATTGCGTCATTACAATTTATATATGTATATGTATATATTAGGGTGTGTCATTTTTAGGTGACATTTTTTTTTTCGCTGTTATACCAGAAAATCTAATACTTTATAGAAAATAAAAAATTATGCCGCCGGGTAAAAGGTTCTAAGTGCAATAGCGGCTTAGCTCATTTAAAAATTCAATTTCCCATTGAAATAACACAGAAAATTTTTTTGTTCGTTTTAATTAGATTTTTCGCTGTTAAAAACTTTTTTCCCTAAAAACTTTTTTATAGCTTTTGTAGGAAATTAAATTCTCTACAAAATCATCCCTTTGCTCGAAGAAAAATAAAATGGAATTTGAGGTCTATTTTTATAAAAGTTTATATTTCCAGCGCTATAACTCTGAAACTACTGGTTATACGGTCTTCGAGCAAAGGGATGATTTTGTAGAGAATTTAATTTCCTACAAAAGCTATAAAAAAGTTTTTAGGGAAAAAAGTTTTTAACATCGAAAAATCTAACTAAAACGAACAAAAAAAATTTTCTGTGTTATTTCAATGGGAAATTAAATTTTTAAATGAGCTAAGCCGCTATTGCACTTAGAACCTTTTACCCGGCGGCATAATTTTTTATTTTCTATAAAGTATTAGATTTTCTGGTATAACAGCGAAAAAAAAAATATTCCCTAAAAATGACACACCCTAGTATATATCCGTAATACAATATTGCGTCATTACATTTCGCGACCTTATTGCGTCTCCTAGAAATACGGTATTTAGGGAGTCAACTTTAATAAGATATAAATGAATTTTTAACATGTGATTTTTCTTCTATGTAATTTTTAATATTGATATTTTGCATGTTTATAAAATAATGTCTGTATTAGGAATGTGGGGTTTAAAAAGTTTTAATTAATTTTATATTAAATTTTAAATATCCCTATTATTTTTTAACCTTCAAGGTTTTAGTTTATATTTTTTTCTTGCTATTTATTTTAACATGAATAATTACCATTAATATTATATTAATTACTATAGTAATTCTTTTTGAAGGGTATATTTTTTAAGGCTATATTTGTTTGTATTCTTAATGAAAAATAGCATACCTACTATACTAAGAGAAATAGTAAAGAAAAGTATACGTTTTTTGGTCAGAAAAACTTTTTTACCCAGCAACACTTTTATTAAGCACATTTTAAGAATCGTAAAGAAAAGTATTATATTAATCAATGCTTTTTCATGATACTAGCAAAATAAATTCGACTTTCGCTTAACATAAGTTTTTTAATAATTAACATTATTAATTATTGTCTTTAGTTTGGTATATTTTTGTTTATGAATTAACTTAAATATTAACAATTTTTCTCTCTTAAAGGGCAGCGAAAGTCGAATTTTCATTTTTTCATAAAAAATAGTGTACATATTTCGTGGTGAAAGGCGGCGATTTCTAAATAGTGTGTTCTACATTCGCCTCGCTCGTGCAGCAAACCTCACACTCTTCAGAAATCGCTGCCTTTCCCCTTATGCAATGCTATATGCAATGCACTATCCCATTAAGAATATGACAAAACAGCGTGGTTAATGGGTGCACTCCAATTTTTTTTATCTCGTGGAAATTTGATATTTCCATTAAATAGAAATCTATCCCTTTTTTTTACTTATAGAATAATTAACTATTGTTGATTTGCATAAATTATTTATTTATCGTTATTAAAATGTATTTTTAAATAAAATTAATTAAAATTATTAATTTTATTTTAAATTTCTGTATTATTTTTGTATCCTTAAATGTTTAAGTTTCTATTTTTTTACCTTTGTTAACATTGACATAAATAAAGATAAGTATTTTTATTATAATTCCACAACCCTAGTCTTATACAATAAATTGTAATAATTATTATTTATAAAACGTCTAAGAATTTTCAAACCCCTAAGGGTGTAATATTTTACTGTAAATTATTTTAAATATAATTACTTAATTTTATTTATTATTTAATTTAAATCGTATACAAATCAACAATCAACCAACAGATAAGACTAGGGTTGTGGAATTGACCGGTTAAATTGTTTTTGTACAATTGATCAGTCAACTTACTAAAATAAAATTAAATAAAACAAAAAGTTATTGTTGTGCTGAGATATTATAATATTATAATCATTTATTTATCGTTATTAACCCTTAACTACTCGCGCCATTTTTTGTAACATAAGTGGTCGCGCGGTGCACTGAGTGCTCCGCTCCTTAAAATGGCTATATTGCTGAATGTTTTCAATTTTAATATTACTTTTGGTTATATTCCGATGAATAAACTCTATTTCTTAAGCACAATATTTATTAAAAAATAAAACAAAAAGCAAATAACAAAAAAGTTATTACTTCTACTCAGAAAAGAAGAAATCAGAAGGAAATTTAGCCGTTCTTTTTTTAATTGTGTTTTCTTATAAAAATGTATACCTTAAAAACCATTATGTTTTAAATTCCATATTTTGTTGATTTAGAAATATTTTGCATTACAAAAATTGAAATTTAGTTACGTTTTAGTGAAGTATTTCTAAATCAATCTCAAGTTTTCTGCCCATAACTTTGAAATCAATAGTTTAAACTAAATATGCCGTCGACAGTGCATGGTAGACACATCAGTCATAGGTTACATGGAAAGGGCATTTAATTCCAAGAAAACGACAAAAAGTTATAGAGGTTTTAATAAAAACGGAGCACTCAGTGCACCTGCGCGACTAGTTAAGGGTTAAGGTGTGTTTTTAAATAAAAATAAGTAGGTACCATGTTCTATAGAACATGGTACCTACTTATTTACAAATATAATACAGAATTATAATTAATTTTATTTGAAATTTCTGAATTATTTTTGTAACCTTAAATGTTTTAATTTCTATTTTTTACTTCGTGAATATTTCTCCCTTACAAATTGTTTGTGACTCCAGTAGTTTCTGAGATAAGTATATGGGTCACTTTACCACCCTGTACACTGTACAGTGTACAGTAGGCTGGGCAGAAAAAGGCAAAACATTTTTTTGGAAATCTTGGAAGCTTAGTTAAAAAAAGTTGTAAGAAGGGTACACAAATAAGCTGTTTTTTTCAAATTTTTAAAAACAAATTTAGCCGCGCCCCCGGGGGGTTGAAATTCCTCAAAATTCAATAAAAAATATTTTTTAAGTTAAATTTTGAATTTGTCATATTAAAAAACTATTAGGTATTAACTTACTTAAGACACACAAAAAATTTTTTATTTATTTTAATTTTACGCCGCGCACCACGACTTTTTTTTTAATCGAAGAGCTGTATATTAGAACTTTAAAAGCTTTGTGGAGGGGCTTAAAATTAAAATATATTAACAAGATTTTTTTTTGTGTTACAAGTGAGTTAATACCTTATAGTTTTTCAATATGCCAAATTCAAAACGAACAGTAAAAAAAAATTGTCTTAATTTTAAAAACATTCAATCCCCCGGGGGCGCGGCAAAAATAAAAAATTCGGTAGGCTGGGCTGGCACTTAGTTAAAAAAAAGTTGTGAGAAGGGTATTTGTAAAAGCTGTTTTTTTAATTTTTAAAAATAATTTTTGCCGCGCCCCCGGGGGATTGAATGTTTTTAAAATTAAGACAATTTTTTTTAACTAACATTGTGTGGTATTATTTGATTTTAAGATATACATGTATTTAATTATGCCTGAACATAGAGATGATGGACGGGGTGACATTCCATAGACCGCTCAACATTCGAGTTTCGAAACTACTTATTTAACTTGCTACTGCATTGTTTAATGATATTATTATGTTTAATTTTGTTTAGTAATGTTATTATTATAATATGATGCAGGGGCGTAGCTACCGCTGTATCAGCCGTATCAATGATACGGGGCTTCCGGCCAGGGGGGGGCCCGATTGGCTTCGACATGCGTAAGCAAAAAACATATTACCCACATGTTACAAAAATTGAGGCATCAAATTAAATAAATAAATAATAATATTATTTAATTGTTTATTCTTCGATTTATTAATTTTCCTGAATACCCTCCTGTTTCAACGAGGCCGTTAACTCATGCGAAATGTTTCTGCCCGCACCTTTCCGCTATGCGTTGTCTGCGGCGCAGTCTGGGCATATTGTTCTGTGCTCTGCGCGGCATTATGAGTCTGCTTTGGGTATTATTATCATAGGTTATATTAATAGCAAATTAGAAATAATTATTAGCGTTACAACTATTTCAAATGACTTGCCTTTATTTTAAAATATAAACCTTTTAAAAGATGTTGAAGAACGGCAAATGTCTAAAACCAGACCAAATTTTAAAATTTGCCTGTACATAAAAAGCTATGTACACATATTGAGATGTCCCCCAAGTAAAAATGATTATTTTTTATTTTATATGTTTCACTGTTAGTCTAGAATGGGGTTTTTTGGAAGCCACCAGGTCTAGTAATAACATAACATAAGTGGTTCTGCACTAATGTATTAAGAAATCATAAAGTAGGTTAGGATTTCGTATGTTTTTTTAAACCTTTGTATATTTGAAATAAGTTATTACATCTTTTGAATCCTTAATATTTAAAAAAAATAAAATTGTACATACATAAAATATTTATAAAACAATTTACTTACTGAGATATTACACTTCACGGTGGATAGGTTTTTAAATAGCAATACTGTCGTAAACAGAGGTTTTTGGTTATTTAAAATGATTAAAGCGCCATCCGTTGCATAAAATTTAAAGCAAAAACAGATTCACGGAGGATAGAATCAATTTTTTAACACCTACATAAGTGATTATAAAAATTATTTCTTTTAATTTTTATTAATATTTTATATTGGATTCGATTGCTTTGGATGTGTTTAATTTACTTAGTGAACTGATATTTTCGGTATGCTTTTACTACCTCAGATATTTGAAAACATATAGGTTAACCTAGAAAGAGTAACAGTCACGGAGGATAGGTTTTTGACTTTTAAAACATTGTAAAAATAATTAATTGCGGTTAAAAATCTCGAACCTGAGCTGTAATATCTACTTAATTATGAAAGATCAAAATACAATAAAAGTTTAGGTCAAACTCATTTAGTTTTATTAAATATTACGGGGTAACACCATCGGGAGACATTTCGTGAGATTCACCCACATTTTTATTTATTAAATTATAAAAATTGGTAAATGCAAAAAAATGATACCCTAAAATTTTTTTGCCAGCACCTTTTCCGGAATAAGGGCCCCTAATAGATTTTTAATACGGGGCCCCCTCGAGGCTAGCTACGCCACTGATATGATGTAATATTATTATTATTACAATAATTAAAATTATAATAATTATTATTATAAGACATTCAAATTTGTATTGTGTTTTTGTTATTTTGTGTAAAAACTGTAATAAATCTACTAAAGATACTAAAGAAAAAATGTCAAAATTTACTAAAAACTATTTTTTTAATCCGCCTATAAATAACTTACATAAAAAGTTTTACTTCAAAACAAAGTTTAATAATTCAAAAACAAAAGCTCAATTGAAAAATATTTATTAGGAAGCCTAATTTAGATTGTCAATTTTTAGTAGAAACACCCTGTATTTATAACATTGATGTTTTACTTTTTTTAATTTTTTTTGAATTACCTGTTAATAATATAAAACACATTGTAGTTATTTTCATTGATATTAACCTTTTTTTAAGTATCTAAAAACATGAAAAACTTTTATTATTTTTAAAATAGTAAAATTAACAGAAAAACGATGATCATTTTTTTACGATTATAAGCGTAAAAAAATGATAATCGTTTTTCTGCCTTTAAATCTGCATCTGCATATATAATTTAAAAAATACATTGTCACAATTACTTATGGACAAAACAATTCTTACAATCAGTTTTAATAAATCGACCGTCATAATTGTAAATTTCATAAAACTCGACGCGCGCCCCAAGATTATAATATGATTACATTTAAACGAAAGAACAACTGTCTCTAGCGTGACGTCACACGGTGCGAGAGAGACAGCGCTATCATTCGCAACAGTATCGTGAGTTTAATTCAAATATTAAAATCATAGGCGAGACGTTGCCAAATTGTGCGACGCAACAACATACAGTATTTAAAAACACGTATATTGGAAAACGTATATTATCGCAACGCCCTCATCGTCAAATGGGTTGAACTAAATATACACATTTTTTCCATTTTTAGTATGTTGCTGCACACTTTTTGTGTTCAAATTTTTCTAAATATTTAAAAAACGCAGGGTCGGACATAAAAAATTTTTGGACACAAAAATTTGGCATTAAATTCTACACAGATCTGTATTAGCAAGAATCTTAGAAAGTGCTAGGATGAAGTAAATTTTAAGAAATAAGCGCTTGACATTAGTGCGTCAGATATACTGACGCAGTAAGGTCGTTGACGCAATAAGAATAGGGATTTTATAAATGTATGGACGCAGCAATGATAGAATTTTGTATATATATATATATATATATATATATATATAAATCCCGCTATACTTATGGCGTCCATACATTGACGTATTACATTGGATATGGCGTCCGACTGACATACGGCTTCCGTATATGGACGCCATATCGACTACCCACACAATTCAGTTTATTTTTTAGTAAAAATATTTCTGGTGAAATTTCATCGGGACGCCACATGATCGGTGTTATGTACGTTTTTGTATATTTTAGTTCTGCATTATTACGCTTGGCTTAGTTGTGCTCTTGTCGACCGTCTGTATATTCATTATTATTCCGTTTTCATATTAAATATATAAATATATATTAAATTGGCCACCATGGATCATTTAATTTAATTTTATTATTTTAAATGCGTTTGATGTTTTGAAGCGTTTTTATGAGATTTTAAGGGCGCAATATCACAATGTATAATGTACGAGTACGTTTTAATTATTATAATTTTATAAGTACTATTAATATATATTATACCTATTATTTAAATAGATGGTTTTACGAAAAAAATTTAAAAGATCTTTTTTCTAGAGCATACAATTTTCTACAAAAATATCTACTGTGTATTGCTTCATGTATATTTTATTAAAAATTATTTTTTGTAATTGTTTTTAGACTGTAAACAAATAATTTAGATTACTTATACCAAAGTGAAAAAAAAACAACTTGGGAAACAACGGAAACCCTAATATTCACATTCATATCTACTTCTCATATTAATCAGGGGTCTAATATCAAAAACGGCAAAGTCACATATTTTGTACTGTCAATTTCCATCACATTTTTCAAAATTTTCAACAGTAATATTACTAGTGAGAATAAATTGAAAATAATTTGACAGGTATCTATTTCGAAAACTTGTTGTCCATAGGGCTTGCGTGGTTATTGCCTTATGACAACAAGTTTGAGAAATATCTGAAAAAATATTTTCTAATTTATTGAACTCTCAACTGGTATTCTGATAGATGATTTTTTGACATGTAGGTATTACTAAATTAGAATTTACTAATATAACTTACTAAATTGGGTGTTTTGGATGTATTTTTCCTTATTTGCTCATTTATTTATTTGTTTATTTCTTCTTCCGATGTAGAATTGCTTATTTTATTTATTACTATAGTCTATAGTACCTATAGTATAGTATACTGACAGTCTGTGAGTGACAGATTTTATTTTAATGACAGATGCCGTTTTGTTTTCGCGGTAATAATGCATGCATCTTACTATAATAATGTTTTGATTGAATAAAAAATACACACATAAAATTTTATTGTTTTTTAGAAACGTCAAAGAATAATCGAAAAAATATGTGTCCAGTGCCGTACTTAACTAATGTTGTTGCACATATTACTAAATTAATATTTAAATATTTATTATTATTATATAATTTATTAAATATCTTTTTCGCAAGAAAATACTTTATAATAGCGTATTTTTAAAATATCTCTTAAATGGACATTGCTGGGTTATTACACCCCTGAAATGCCGCCTGGGTGGTCGAATATATTCTCCGATGAAAATTAAATCAGTGTTGCCAATTGCGGTGTATTTTATTGACTGTGGTGTAATTTTCTAACATTTTTTAATGCGGTGTAATTTGGGTGTTATTTTTGACGAATCAGTTAAATTGTACAGGGTGGTCCACGTAAGGTGACCCATATACTTATCTCAGAAACTACTGGAGTCACAAAAAATTCACGAAGTAAAAAATATTTTTAAAATATTATATTTTCATTTATACATGGTGTTCGGTTTTCCTTGGGACGATACCAACTTTCTTATTTTCAATGGAACACCCTATATTTTTTTGCATTTTTGGATTTTACACACTATTTTAGGTATACTTTGTAAATATATTAATTAAGAAAATGTTAATACTTTTTGAGTAAAATGAAGATTTATTAAAATTTCTCTAAATGTAGACACTCGCTAAAAGTTAAAAATAACCAACTAAAAGTTATTTTTTTATATTATGTAGTATCTATCTCTTTAATAATAAGTAAGCTATAAACTAATTACTATATTTTTTTGAAAATATTATACAGGGTGTTTTCTATGCCCCGTTCAAAATGGCGTTTTTAAAAGTTTAAAATCTTGTTTTTATTCAATGAAACACCCTATATATTTTTGCATAATTGGATATAAAAAGTAATTTCCTTTCTTTTTATATATATATGTCCTATACCTAAACCTAATAGAAAAAAAAATATACTCATTTTTCACAATTTCTTCCAATTACCTTGGTTAAATTTTCATTCAAAATTAATTAACTTATAGCTTACTTATTATTAAAGAGATGAATACTACATAATATAAAAAATAATAACTTTTAGTTGGTTATTTTTAACTTTTAGCGAAATTTTAAAGTATTAACATTTTCTTAATTAATATTTTTACAAAGTATACCTAAAAGAGTGGGTGGAATCCAAATAAGCAAAAAAATACAGGGTCTTTCATTGAAAATAAGATAGTTGGTATCGCCCAAGGAAAACCGAACACTGTATAAATGAAAATATAATATTTTAAAAATATTTTTTACTTCGTGAATATTTGTTTCTTACAAATTTTTTGTGACTCCAGTAGTGTCTGAGATAAGGGGCCGTCCATAAATGATGTCACACGTTTTTTTAATATTTTTGACTAGGGATGCACCGGAATTCCGGCGGTACCACTAAATCCGGCCGATCCGGCCAGTTGGCCGGAACTACCATTCCGGCCGGATCGCTCCGGCCGGATCGCTTTCCAGATATATTTTGTAATTGGTCAACAGTAAAGGGTGTGCGTGTTTCCTTGCCTATGATAGACCGGCGGCTGTGGTTCCCCGACTTCTTTTTATTTTTTTTAATATTGGCAGGTGACTGCTATTCTCCAATTGAATGAGTAGAATTGTTTTAATTTTGTTAACGCTAATTAAAAATTAATATGTAAATAAACACTAATTTCTATCTAGGTAAAATTAATAGTAATAAATACTCTGCATACTGTAGCTAGTTTAAAAAAAAGTACAAATAAATCAGCCTCAATATTTTCTATGTTTTACGTATAAAAACAGGCATGGACATACATTTTAAATTTAGGTCCCGATCCGGCCGGAATTCCGGCGATCCGGTTCGGCCAGCGGCCGAAATTCCGGTTCCGGCCGGATCGGCAAAATACCTGATCCGGTGCATCCCTATTTTTGATATATATTACGTAGATCTTAATAATTATTAAAGTTTTAAGTTTAAAAATTATATTAACCACCTGACAAAGTGTTAATAATAATATATAATTATTATGACTGCAAGATATTATTTTAAAAAGTGTAGGTATCTATAAATATTATTCTATGTTTAAATTACAATACTAAAATTTAATAAGTTGTAACCGGTAATTGTGGTTTAAATAACTGTATTGTTATATAAATTTACCTATAATTATAATAATTCTATATAAATAGTACCTATACAGTTATTTAAACCACTATTTTTCCCACCCCCACGTTATTAAATGTTAGTAGGTACCTATTACAAAATTAACAAAGCGTAATTTCTATAGATAGGTACCTAGACTTACAGTCCGTAGAATACTCCTAATAAATTACGCTGTGGCTCCCGTCCCGAGGCGGGACTTAAGTTCAGTCCCGATTGACGTCATAATTTTAAGATTTGTTATGTTATAATAAAATAATAATAATTATAAATTGTACCTGTATACATGTTAAGGGCACGTTAGTTACGTCATAAAACCAAACCAACCCAAACTCAACAACACAACCCAACCGACCCCGCCCCATTGGGCCCCCCCCGCCCCATTGAGCAAAAAACCCATCTAAAATGGGCGAATTTATGTTACGATAAAAACAAAGAAACAACAAATTTATAAAATAAAAAAAATAAAAAAAATTTGACAACTTCTAGTAGAATCAAACCCGGTACCTCTCGCATGCCAAACGACCGCCCTACCATCTAAGCCATCCAGCTTGACACCAATTATAAAAGCTCGGGGAATAAAAACGGATTTACAGTGTGTGACGTCTGTCGGGATCGAAGTTAAGTCCCGCCTCGGGAGCCACATCGAATAAATTATCACAAAAAACGTCATCCCCTTGTATATATATCCATAGATAAGGCGTATGCAAAACTCACAAAAAACATTGTAATGATAAGTAAAAATAAATGTGGTATTGCAATTACAATTATTGTAATACAATTTGAATATTACCACATTTATTTTTAATTACAGCCACAATATTTTTGTCCTTTACTGTTAAAAAGCAAAAAGTATACATACGTCTCATATAATAAATATTGTCAAATAAATAAATATGATTTTTTCCAAAGTAATATGGTGTTCTGAAAAACAGTTTTTTAACATTAGTATACCTATAGGTATATATATATAAAGTTTTGAATTAAATTGAATTTATATACCTACCGCAAATTTTCTTATGCTAGATCGAGCCAAATTAAAAATAACTAAAAACAATTTATTTGTTTTCTAACGATAAAATTAAGTTTTTTAACCTCACCATTCGTTTAATACCTATTCAAAAATTGTTAAGAAAGTCTAAATAATATAGGGTATTTATAATATTTCAAGTTATATCCTAAGTTTTATAAAAATATAATAGTTTTTTATATTATGAAATATGGCAACATTGCCGGATGTATATATATGTATATATTAGGGTGGCCCAAAAAAAAAGAATATTTTTTTCTTTTGGTCTCTTGTGAAAATATGTTGGTTTGTCATGTTTTAAGAACCCTGTCAAAATATCAGCTCGATTAAAAATTTTGTAGGGGTCGCTCAAGATTTTTAAAAATTTTCAAAATCGTCAAAAATTGAATTTTTGTTTTATTTTAATTCTTTTTCTCGTCTCGATATTATTTTTTAGGTTGAAAATAATAAAAATTCTGTAAATTTCAAATCAATATTTTGATTTCTAAAGGTCGCTAAAAGTTCGTTGATATTTATATTCAGAGGTCGCTCGAAAACATTCAAAATACTCTACTTTGAAAGTTAAAAAAATCTTGAGCGACCTTTAGAAATTAAAATATCGATTTGAAATTTTCAGAATCATTATTATTTTTTAATTAAAAAATAATATCGGAACGAGAAAAAAAATTAAAATAAAAAAAAATCCAATTTTTGACGATTTTGGTAATTTTTAAAAATCTTGAGCGACCCCTAAAAAATTTTTAATGGTGCTGATCTTTTGACAGGGCTCTTAAAACATGACAAACCAACATATTTTCACAAGAGACGAAAAGAAAAAAATATTCTTTTTTTTTTGGGCCACCCTAGTATATATATATATATATATATATATATATATATATATATATATACATCCCACTACACTTATGGCGTCCTTTCATGGACGTCACTTATGGCTTCCCCCTTAAGGAAGCATATATATTCATTTTTGATTAAAGTATATTAGCTAACCCATTCTCCTTGTGCCTCCACATATATGTGCAAAACGGTTAATACACGTCCGAAATAGAAACTTTTGTGAAGAACGCGCTTCCGAAATCGGAGCCGCATTCGAAAAATCGGAGGCCAATTGGAAAGCAGCTAGGAAACACATACAGATACACAAACCGGTTCACCGTTCTTACGATGAGGGCGCTACTGTTTTATACAGATGTTTACCAAATTAAGTATACCAGTTGATATATCTCCGAACATTTTCTATTTAACCGAAATTTGGCAACAGCGTACGGAGGCCATTTAATGCCACGAGTATGTATATCTGTAAATGTATCTTATTTAAAAAAATATATATATATTTTTAATACGTTAATTAAATAATGACATTTTATGATTGTACTCCTGTTAAAATAAAGGTATTATTATTACGAATTATTTATTGGTTTAAACATTAAATACAAAGTGTAAGTCTGTAAACTGCTCAAAATGTATTCATATAATTGTTTATAACACTTTATTAGCAAATACTCGTAAAAACGTTCTTTTTTTAGGACTAAATATAGTTCTTCTCTTGTGATACACTTTTTAGCTCCACAACTTGAAAATAAAGACGAAAACACTTAAATGTGGAAGTATGTGGAAAAAAAAATAATTTCCTTGCAAAACCAATATTTAATGCCATTGATTAAGCTGGCGCTCAAAGCGAAACTTTGCGAAACTTTTTTTATAACCTTTTATCAAGTTTAATAATAAACTAAACAATGCAAATTTTACTCTGTTTAGATAATTGGATAATTCACATAGAGAAATTAGATTTACATCGTTAATATATACGTTGATTTGAAGTACTTACAACATGGTAACACCTCCATTTTAAAAGTTTTAGATTTACTTCGCGGTGACTGCAAATTTACACAATGTATTAGCACTAAATTTGGCAAAATAAAGGTTGCGCGCACGACTACCTGACAACACGCGAACAATATGACATTTTTTCATTCCTGTCTTTATCCGTTTTACAATTTTTTTGTTGTTTCTAAGGTTTTAAATATTTGGGAACATTTTGCTATGTAAATAAACGAATATTATTGTATTCTGTTTTATTTACTTCTGTCGCCGTAAATACCTCATTTTGTTTTACGGGGGGCGATCGCTTCACCGGCAAAACAAGTCAAGTGGCCACAGATTATAAAGAAGTGCAAGTGCGTTCTCGTTGCGTGCAACGTCGCCGTAGGTCGGTAAATTTCAAGTTAGTCATCTTGAAGGTAATTACATTGGTTTTAATATTTTTCTTTAATACTTATTTTAAATCGAAATGATTTTAATAAATTAAATCCAATATAAATTTTAATAGTAATAACAATAGGTATTATATTAAATAAAATCCCGGCATAAAATAGGTAGGTATTATTCTCTACTCTCGTACTAATACTTATTTTATAAAAAATCGAAATGATTTTAATAAATTAAATCCAATATAAATTTTAATAGCAATAACAATAGGTATTACATTAAATAAAATCCCGGCATAAAATAGGTAGGTATTATTCTGTACTTACTAAACCAGCCATGCGCGGCAGGTACCGTACCTTCATTTGCAAGCTAACCAAAGGGAAAATATATTGTAATTGGACCAGATAAGTCGCAGTCAACACAAAGCGAGAACCTTCTCAGAAATGATTTGGATGCGTCGTCGAGACATGCGTACTAAAACAAATTTTACCAGATTTACACCGCACAAAATACAAAACAATAATAAAGCATCGATGTATGAAGCAAGGTGTTACGGCGCATGCTAGCTTACTCGTCCACGCGTCCAAATCATTTCTACAACGTTTTTCGCTTCGTGCTATACTAATGGGCCGATTCTGTGCAACCTGTAAGCAAATCTGTAACTTTTCTATAGGCTTATAAACAATTTAATATTACCTATTATATATAAATAAATATTTAAAAAGATTTATACAATAATAAACTTTACTTTTAATAGATTTTATTTTTTTTATTTTGTGCTATTAAATTTTTAGAAGCTTTTAGAAAAGTTACAGATTTGCTTATAGGTTGCACAGAATCTGGCCATAAGACTTATCTGGTCCAGTTACAATGTATTTTCTCTATGGTTAGCTTGCAAATGAAGGTACGGTATATTTACTCGAAATTTAGAGGTCCAAGCTTATAATTTTGGGTACAAAATCGCGAATAACAATTAAACAAGGAAACAAATTGTGTGACCTATGTGCTTTATTATTTTGCAACATTGTCTACATAATATCGCCCGGGCTAATCTGGGCTAATGGGGTTTTGTGTCGTTTTTGGGGTGAAATTTTAGTCTATTTAAAATCGTAAATGCCTAGGTTTGTTTGATTATATTTGTTTACTTTTTTATTTTGTTTAACTGCTATATACTAATTTTAATTTGGTAGTAATTTTGATATAATTCGTCGACTGGTTTTTATTATAGAAATGATTAAAAATTGCCTTTTTTCAATAAAATTAAATCCTAAAAATTCATCAATTTTGACGGGCTATAACTTTAAAATTTAAAAGGTATAACAAAAATTTAAACATGACAGCATGTTTAAAAAGTGACCCCTGAACTACTTTTGTCTAAGTTTAGCCCACCGTGCCACGGTTTGGATTTTGGAAGCCACAATTTTGATTTCAATTTTGAATATATATTTTAGTGTAGATCTTGTAATTTGTTTTTGTTTATTCGCTAAGGTGTAATGTATGCACTCACTTCTTGCAATGTTTGTTTTATCAACAAAGATTACTATACCCACAATTCACACAACAGATTATACTTATATGTATATATATTATACTCTAAATGTTTAGTTAAGTGCATTTAATATATTTAAAAAAGTTGAAAAGCACAAAAACAACACTTTATACGTTCACTGTATATTAATGTAACAAACAACTTTTACACTAAAAATATTTGTTGGAGATTAAACAAGAAATATTTTGATCTAAAAAATAACAGAAGTATATTTTATATAATTTAATAAATAATAATAACTTCAATCCTACATGACATAGACTATTACTATATTAATAGCTGTTTTCGCGGAGCTGAACTAATTCCGGACAAGTTGGCGTTCAAAATGTAAAATGCCCATGACAAATTTTAGCACCGCGAAAACACCTAATAGAATATTATAAAATCATTTTCTTTGGTAACTTTTTTAATAATAGATTACTTTATATCACATAAGAGTGCTACACCTCTAAGAGTCCAATGCCTAGGATTGTGATCTGTTTCAAAGTCAATTGATCCCACATATTTTTGATCAGTGCGCTGTGGTTTTCTATAAATAGGGCATTCATACAATTTGGGATCCTTTCCTGCAGTGGTATTGATTGCGAAAATAAAAATGACAGGCATTTGTTCATATAAGACCTTTAGTTTACTTTCCAGTAATTTTCCTGTTCTTCTATCTAAACTAGCTCCTTCAAGAAATAATCCATAAATGAATACACCTTCAAATGGTGATTCTTTAATATCTTCCTTTGAAAATCTAGTTATTTGATTTTGAAGAACCACTGAATCCAATGCCCATCCCTTATGGGCTCTTGTTACATCCTATAACAAAATATATACATTTATATTATTAAATTTTAATATAAGATTTTATAAGCTTTTTTTTAGTCAAAAATGATAATTTTAAAACATTTACTAGAATTTAAATTTATTATTTGAGACGCGATCCAAGAAAATGGACCTGGCGTCCAAAACAATATTTTTGAGATTATCATTATTTTAATTTAAACGATCTTTCGAAAAGTCCAGATAAAAAATTTTTATTAAAAAAACTGACATGCTATTAATTTTTAAAGTGGAGCATTACTACACCGCATTACCACTATGCCGCGCTTCTTTTATAAAATTTGATTTTTGGATGCTTAGTCCCTTTTCTCGGATTCCGTAACACTTTATTTTATGCAATGTTGGTAAGCGATTATACGGTTCAACTATGGATTTATTTTACTATCACTAAGTCCATGCATTTTATTTAAAATGGTATGACAAAAAATAAAAAGTATTGTAAATACAAATAAATGTTGAGCTGAGCAACTCCACATGGTTATTTATTTATTTTTATTTGCAATAGCCTTTAATTTTTTTTATTATACCACTTTATATAGAGTACATTTACTTAGTAATAGTAAAATACGGTGTCGTTAATATAAACAAGTTATAAATAGATTGAAATTCAATCATTGAATGCTGTTTAGGTTTGCATTAATTCTTTTTAGAGATTTACTTTTTTAAATAAGTACAAATATTTCGATCAAATTAATTATATCGATTTAAAACTTGCAAATAATAAATTAATGCCATAAATATTGTATGAGCAATTACATTTAAAATTTTATAATTTAATATAAAATAAATGAGCATTTATTTATTTATTTTAATCAGTAGACTTTTAATACAAAAAAAAATGTTATCAAAAGATGGGAAACTTCACTAAATACATTTAAAAATAGATTTCATTATACTAGTCGCACATTATAATGCACATTATAATATAATGTGTATATATACTATTTTTGTAATGTGTATATATACTATTTTTTATCCTTTTCACATTATGTTAAAAAGGATAAAAATAGTATAATGTGCGACTGATGGAAGTAAAAACAGATTCCTCGAGCGTGAAGTTAGCGGTAGGTACCACGAAAGTGTAATATCTACCAATAGTCGCACACAAGATTTTATTTAACTACCGCAAGAAATATACTGCCGTATAAAGCTGATACGGCTCTTTTGCTTAGCAGGAAAATATACATAGGTATCAGTCTAAAAACAAATTATAAACAATTGAAGAACCGAAAAAAGTATGGCGCAAGTAATTTAAAGCCAGTTTTATTTGATATTTTATCTGACATTTGACATCTATTTTAATTTAAAGCTTACTTACTTCATCCCATGGGCAAAGTAACATTTCGCCCACGGGTTGAAGAAATAAACAATTAGGACATTAATTATTTCTCCCACCGTCAGTAGGGTCACGAAGTTACATGTTTCTTGCGGTGTTAAATAAAATAAATTTTAGTAATTTGCTTCAAACTTAAAGCTAATAAAAATGTAAGTACATATATATTGTATAACCAAAAATTTAATAAAATATAGTGTATATATAATATTTTTAATGGCAACAATAACATAACATAAGTAATACAAATCCAATTTATTAATACCTAAGTAGATTTTCAATTTTAAAAACTTAAATTTGACAAAAAAAATGTTTGTTAGAGCAGCTAAGTATGGCTTATTGTTTTTTTTTCGCAATTCAATATAAACTACATAAAATATGGAATAATTTAATCCATTAATTATATCCCCTATTTCATAGTAGCGTTTAAAAAATGTAAATACACATGGTATTCACCCACCCTGTACTATGTAGCATAGAATATTTCTTTTCCCGTCACTACATGTGCTTTTAAAATTTTACATTGTAATACCAGAAAAATAAATTTTAGAAGAGCTGGCAACCACCTTCACTAAGGTGTGAGTACAAGGCTTGGATACTTTATTTAATGGCAGAAAATTATGACCTAGCAAAGTTGGTGTGGGTATAATATTACCTTTCCCCTATTTCCTTAAAATGTAAAATAATAATAAACCTAATATTCTTCTACAAAGATGGAATTTGAATATTCCGTAACATACTTTTGCAATGTTTTAGGAAAATATATTTACAGCCATGTGGTTTGGGTAGTTGCAAATACTTTCCAGGTCAGAACATTTTTAACTAAACATATTTAATAGAAGATAAAAGAATACAGATTAGAGTGTCCGTTATTTACCAAGATGGCTGTTTTCACTTTGGTATCGTTTAAATTGTTATTTTATAGCCTAAAAACAATCAAGAAAAAAATGCCGCTTAACTCTGCCTAAATGACGATACTGTTCGTATTCATTTAACATGGAGTTTTAGCAGTTTTTGGAAATTAATTTTTTTCTTGTTTATTATATTCAATAACTTACCAAATATTGTTGATTCGGCTTTTATTATGATCATTTTGAATAAAGACATTTTAATATTGGCGTTAAAAATTTATTCCGTAAATTTTGATAAGGTTAATAAGTTAATTTTTACCGTTTACCGTTTGGTTCACGCTAGAGCTTTTGCCCAAGAGTGAGTTTTTTGTGTAAAAAATACTTGCAGTTTCAAAAATTCTTTCAAAAATTCTTTCAAAATGCCAATATCAACAGTTTTAAAGAAATTAGGGTCAAAAAAAGCTCACACAACCCTTAGATCTCCGCCACTGCCATATAAAAAAAATTGAATTGGGACTAAAAAAGTAGCTAATACCATTGATAAGATGTGTACAAAAGCTTAGTTTTAAATCTCAAACGTTTTTTTTTTTAAACTAAAAATTTTCGACACCCTTTATCTCGAAAACGCTGCGTTTGCGGACACATGTTAATAGTTAATTAATTCCCTGGAATTAGTCAAGGAATCACATCCTTTATTTTCCAACACATGTTTTGAAACACCCTGTATTTGATTTATTCCATTTTTGTTTTAATTGTAATGTACATTTATAAATATTCTAAATGCCATTTTTTCCAATAAGATTTAACAATTATTTAATAACTGTTTTCTTTCACTTAAAGTTTGATCAGAATATGAACTAAATGGTAAGCATTGAAGGAAAGTTGAGATTAAAAAATGAGCAGGTGTAAGAGTTTCTGGTTGAGGTTTATTATTTAATAATGGTCTGGAATTTAATAAAAATTTGAATTAATATTGTATTTAACTTTCATAGGATAATAATTGCTTACCAATAACTCTATATAAATGAGTTTTAACACATTTTAGATTTGCTTTCCAAATACCTCCAAAATGAGGAGCAAATGGAGGAATCATTTTCCATTCTATTTTTTTTATTATGAAATTATTTTTGAAATAACTGTTTCGTTTAATTTAAAGATACAAAATTATACATTTCATTTAAATGTCTTTTAGCTCCAATGAAATTTGTTGCATTATAAAAACGCAGGAGGAAAACCAAAGGGGTTACAACCGGAGGCGTAAGGCAGCTACTAAATACAAGGAGGGCGATATGGTGGCAATCAAACGAACGCAGTTCATGCCTGGGTCAAAGCTGCGCAGCAAATTCCTAGGACCGTACAAGATTAATGGCGTTACGCAACATGATCGCTATACGGTCATAAAAGTTGGAGAACACGAAGGACCCAGGAAAACATCTTGTTCGGCGGATAATATGAAGCCATGGGCCAACTATAATGAGGGTGTCCTAACCAGCGACGAAGAAGCCGAGGATAACCTCTGAGGACAGAGGTCATTGCAGGATGGCCGAATGTAGCATTGGAATTTTCCCAGGCTCTGTGAGAATGTTTACATTTAAAGACTTTTAGGTTAAAATTAGGCGTCAAGTGTTTAAGTTCAATAAAGTGTTTTCGAACTACCGCAAGGGTCTAGGACTGATAATATGTGTGTGAAAGTGTAGATAACGTAAAAGACTAAAATAGATGCGTGAGAATGTGAAGTAAACCCCAAAGATATGTAATAGTACCTAAGTCAGATTTAACGCGACCGTCGGTGTATTAAGACGTATTATATTTACTTTTAGTTTCATTTGTGTTTAACTTTATACTTTTAATAAACGACTATTTTTAATTTAAAGTTTACGGACTTCTTATTCTTAAAATCATCTAGCAACTAAATCCCTACATACATTAATTTACATTTTTATCCAATTTCTTCGCTACTATGTTTTGGGTTACCATCACCATCTTTTGTTTTTATAATAGCTGGTATAACTTATGTAGTTTAATAAATCTTTGGATTTCTCGATTTTTGTTCTAACTAACCATGTACAATTTTAAATATGGCGGCCACTAAAAAAAAAGATGGTGGTGGTATCTTAAAATTCAGTTTGCGAAAATAACAAATAGATAAATGTATATGTTTACATGTAAAATTCACTTTGTCTCAAAATTCCAGGAATAACGAGGTTATAACAGTTTTTGGTTTTTACAGGTTTTCAGTTTATTTTTTCAAATTTTATATGCCATTTCAATAGAATTGTAATTATGCAACATCTATCTAATTTAACCGGCCTTGTATCTTTAAATAAAAAAGATACTTGGTGCACCTTGTATTTATAGTTGCATTTTCTTAACCGTAAAAAAATGAATAAAAGATTTATTACTAAGAACAAAGCCATCTGGTCCTTTTCAAACGTACGCAGAATGTTGATAGGGTAAAAGACGCGATTCTGCTTTAGGTGTCTTTGTTCTTACTTAAACACTCGCATAAAAAAGTCGCTTTTTATCACTTAAAACGTAAAATGTAAAACAAATAACTATTCCGTCACTAGTGAAAGAAAATCCCATAACGTTAACTTTCGTCACTAGAGACGAAAGTTACCTACTAATTTTCAAATACATTGCCTTTTTTAATACTTGCATAAAAAGTTTGATTGTAAAACCCTCATTATCTTAAATAATTATTTCAATGCAACAATTATTCAATATTTAAATCAATGATCTATAGTTAATATAATATTATAATGTATGATTTTGTAACTTTTAATTTAAAATAAAGTTTTTTTATAATATTTTTTCAAGCCGTAATTACTATCGTAACCCCGACATTTAATGTTTGTTGCTCCACTCCACATGTTTTGGCTGACATACTTACCATCTTCCATTACATTCGCCTAATTTTTTTTACCTGATTTTCATGTAATTTTTTTTATTATTAGTTATTTCTTTTATTATTATTATTATGTTAATTTTTGACCAAAAAAAGCCCATTAGTTAAAAAACAAAAGTTTACCCAGCCGTTTTTTGAGTTTTTGAGGTCATCGGAGACCCCACGATAATAGTTATGCTGGTTGAAATGATAGCCTATAGCAATAGTAGTTAAGGGTTAAGTTTGTTATATTGTCAGATTAGGTCGTACAAAAACTATAGTGTTTAACTCGTCGAAATCATTTTTAAGCTGGCGAAACTGTTCTCTTGCTTAAAAAGTGCTACTTTCGTCACTCGTTGCACAATATAATATTTTCCTCTTATTAGAGGATTATTAAATAAACAATTGCCAAGATTTGTAGTGAGCCATTCCACGCGTAACGGATAGGACATTTGTAATAGGACTTTGTAATAGTCCCGTCCGTTACGCTTTAAATTATTAATTTTTAAGGAATTAAACAGTCAATCAAGATACCTAATTTTGCCAAATAAAAACCTTGTTAAACAGCTTTTGTTTAGAACTATTAATAAAAATTTGACATTTGTAATATAATAGAACAATATTATTTTGTAAATAAAAACACGGCAACTGTCCTATCCGTTAAGCGTGGAATGGCCCTAGTGTTTAAAAGTTATTAAACAAAAATTTATATTTTTTAACTCTAATTTAAAAACAAAAACGAGTAGATTAAAACTTCATAAGAAAAAACTAATATATTTACTAAGAATCCAGCATTTTATTTTTTTACAGCTTTATGTTACAATAAACCAAATTCCTAATATTAAAATTAAAACAAAAATAACATACCTGTCTCATAGCGGTTAAAAAACCTTGAGGATTAAAAAAACCTGTCATCCAAAATGATTTCGGTTTGCCATTGTTACACCAAGACCTAAATTGTAAATCACGTTCCAATAATTCTGTATACCAAAAACCAAGAGTAGCAGACTCCCATGAAATCTAAAATTTTAAATAATTGTTTATTTATATTAGCTGCTTAAAAATTTCAAATACAAATATCGTTATAACTTTGTTATTCCTGGGAATTTTGAAACAAAATAAGTTTTACATCTAAACGTATGTGTATGTATATACATTAATCTACATTTTTATCCTATTTCTTTGCTACTGTGTTTTGGGTTACCATCACAATCTTTTATTTTTATAATGGATGCTGTAACCAATGTAGTTTGATACATCACTGGATTTCTTGATTTTTTTCTATCCAACCATATAAAATCACAAATTGGATAAAAAAGTAGATGTAGATGTAGAAATTCCAGGAAAAACGAGGTTATAACAGTTTTTGGTTTTGAAAATCTTTTAGTTTTTTTTTAATTATCAGGAAACAAATGTTATATGCCATTTTAATGGAATTATGCAACATATATCTAATTTAACCGACCTTGTAGCTCTTTAACCTTGTATTTATAGTTGCATTTTCCCAACCGTAATAAAATGAATGAAAGGTTTATTATCGTAAGTATTATCATAAGGGCTTCTAATTTTTCCGAAAAAAACACGTTGCTAAGTAATATTTTAACTAGAAGCATGGGTGCTGGTGGCAACAAAAATCCGAGTCGAAGACGAGGATTTTTGCACCTGCACGAATGCATTTTGTTAAAAAATATTACTTAAGATTGTGTTTTTTCGATTTTTTTCTACAGGAAAAATTAGATGCGGGAATGGTATTTGACAAGACTATTTCATGAGTAACATTTAACAATTAAAATATAAATTGGAATTTTTGGTGACAACAGCTGTCAAGTTTTGCCGCGAGTAAACTCGAAAAAACTGCTAACAGGTGCTGTCATACAGTTTTTCCACCTAGAAACCATTTGTAAATCAAAATTGCGCGTTTGTGATTGGTATAAATTAAGACGAGGGAAATAGTCAAGAACAAAACCACTGGGTCCTTTCAAACGAAACGCAGAATGTTGATAGGGTAAGAGACGCGATTCTGCTTCCGGTGGCTTTTTTTTCACAAATGAACCTTTCATTCATTGCAGTGCGGTTGAGAATGGTGTTACGGCTGGGTTTTTCGCGGCGAAAATTTCGCCATGACGTCCGATATTAAAGTGACGCCTGAGAGTTGCGTTTTAATCACGGATTCACCACTTTAACAAATGTTTTGATGCAGACACACTGTGATCTTAAATCCACAGCAGCATGATGATATATCCATCCAAATGGCAGCGTATGATAGATACCTACGAGTCGTCAGTTTTCCGTCGACACCCTATATAATATTGTAACGTTTTTACTGTTCGTAGTGTGAATTAAAACACGCACTGGTTTATTAACGAAGTAAACTATTTATGTTGTTACTTAATTACACTTAAAGTACTATAAAACTAACTAAACACTTAACTACTAATTATTTATATATAACTACTGTTGAATAGTAAATAGACTGCAGGTTTATTTATTTATTTATTTATTTCGGCGCGAGTACCAAAACTTGACTGACTGCTCCATGCTCCGTTCCTTATATATTCAGCACCTACGTCTTCTGGAACATTCCAGCGAGCTCCACCCTCTCGATTGTTCAAACGCGGACTCACAGGCGATGACTCATCGGCGATGAGTTTGCCCACGTCTTAAAACATTTTCGTCCCGAAAATGGCCCTCAGCTCCATAGGGATATTTGCATAGAGCTCCAAACTTGCGTTGTGACGTCCTATAGAAGTAGCAGTCCACGGTCTTCCTTCCGATTGTTTTTTTAGGGTTGTAGCAACAGACAAGAATGTGTATGCCACTAATTCTGAAGATAACTTCCACCATACTTCTAATTATTCTCCAGTCTAAACGACAAATCCACTCCTTAATAAGGACATCGGCCACTGTGGAAGCTTCCTTGTTTGGCAAGGCGTAAGCTTCCGCCCACTTGCTGAAGTAGTCCATTACAACAGCGCTGAAAGACTTCCTTTAGGTTCCTCATATGGTTCTCAAATGATTTCCCAACAACAATGATGTCGTCAAAGTACACCAAGCATGTCTTCCAGGATAGTCCCATCAAAACCATTTTAATGAGCCTTTCAAAAGTTGCAGGGCCATTACATAGTCCAAAGGGCATGACAGTAAACTGCCACAGTCCAGCACCCACGGTAAACGCCGTCTTTTCTCTATCTTCTGGTGCCATTTCAACCTGCCAGTAACCGCTTTTTAAATCCAAAGTCGAAAATATCCGTGATCCAGCCAATGTATCCAGGGTGTCATCGATCCTAGGCAGAGGGTAGCTGTCCTTCTTCGTCACGTTGTTCAGCTGACGAAAATCGACGCAAAATCGAGTTGATCCATCCTTTTTCTTAACTAACATTACTGATGAAGACCATGGGCTGTTGGATGGTTCTATCACCCCTTCCTTCTCCATTTCTTGCACAATTCTAGCAGCTTCCTCTCGCTTGGCAAGTGGCAGCTATCTTGCCGACTGTCGAATGGGCTGTGCATCACCGGTGTTAATTTTATGCTGGACAGTTCTTTTCCTACCCTTTTTTCCTTGTCCGTCGTCAAAGACATCCTGATAATTGTCAGCTCTCTTAGCTTTATCCTTTCATTTGGTTTCAAATCCTTTGAAGAAGTCGACAGAAGATTCGTCAATTCATTGCTAACTTTCTTGGCCGGGACTGCAGACTCACGAATGCCTCTAATAATCGAGGAAGCCGAAGAACAGTTTCCCAAAACGATTCCTTTCTTCAAGTTCACAGAGTAACCATTAACATTGAATACTCTTACAGGCACTTCTTTTCCAACGCGTATTAAAGTCTTCCCTACTACAATTCCTCGACCGACCTCTTTGTCATCAATTCTCGGCTCCAGAAGCATTATACTTCCATCTTCTGATTTATAATCCAAGAAAGCCTTTAAAATCATCTCGCGGTGTTCCGGTATCAAAGCACCTTCTGTTAGCATTACACGAATATTCTTCTCTTTAGATCGATGCAACACGACTTCCTCTCCATTTACCCTCAATATTCCTTGCTTAAAGTTCAGTTCAAATCCTATAGAGTTCATAATGTCCATGCCTACAATAACTTCATCTTCAATATCTGCTACTAATGCTCGATGTTTAAATTTCGTGTTTCCTATGACCATCGTGATGTCCACTTCTCCACGAACAGTAGAAGTATCTGTTGCAGTACGTAGTCGCCGATTGGTAGATTTTATCTTCGAATTTTCGACAATATCTGGCCTAATAATTGTCTTCGCAGCACATGTAACTTTCCATTAATAAAGCCATCCACAAAAACACTGTTGGACTGATGTAGAATAGATGCGACACGTTCAATATCTTCTGGGGCATGCTGGATACAGGTCAAAGGAGCCCCCTTTTCCTCGACCCTACCTAGTTTTCCTTCTTCTCTGGTAGATTTTTAATAACTCGTCTGATTGCTTCAATTATACTAGGTTCCTCCTCCTTTTCTTCTTCGACTCTCCTTATTCTAGGCTGGTTCCTGCAGCTCTGCTTTGCCGCCTCGAATTCCAAAGCTCGAGCCAATGCATCAAACAGTTAGCTCGGACGAGCCAGTGTTAGAGCCTGTCTTCTTTCGTTGTCCCGAAGTCCATCCAAAAAGGCTTGAACCGCTAATCGTTCCATAACGGTCGTTGGAGTAGCTGGATATACTAGCCGGACCAAGCGTGCAATATCAGCCTGGAATTCTTGCAAAGTCTCGTTTGATTTCTGGCAGCGGTTCTTAAGTTGGGAATAGTAGACATGTTCCAAATGTGTCTGGCCAAATGACAGTTCCAGATGTTTCACCAAGGCTTCGCAATCTTCTTGTTCGTTTGGAGAAAGTGTCTGCAAGATGTCCGTTGCATCTCCGCGTAAAGCAAGGGTTAATGCTGTAGCCTTCTCCTCTGGTACCCAGCCATTTGCTTTTGCAGTTACCTCAAACTGAGGTATATAATTTGTCCAAGAAGATTTTTCATCGAACTGAGGTGGTTTCATCCATACTCGGCTTCCCTCCGGCACTGCTCCTGGTAAATTTACAGCTTTTAGTTTACTATTTATTTCTCTAATTTTGACCTTCAACTTTCTGTTCTATTTTTTCTTCTAATTCATTTACATTATCTAGAATCTTCTGTTTCAAATACTCCTTTAAGTTTTTATAATTTTCCAGAATTTTCTGTTGCAAATCATCCTTTAAATCGTTGACATTTTCCAGAATCTTTTGTTGTAAATCGACTTTTAAATCGCTAGAATTTTCTTTTGTAAGTCGTTGGAATTTTCCAGAATCTTCTGTTGTAAATCTTTACAATTTTCTAGCATTTTCTGTTGTACATCGCTAGAATTTTCCAACATTTTCTGTTGCAACTCGTTTGAATTTTCTAGAATTTTCTGTTGCAAATCATCCTTTAAATCGTTGACATTTTCCAGAATCTTTTGTTGTAAATCGACTTTTAAATCGCTAGAATTTTCTTTTGTAAGTCGTTGGAATTTTCCAGAATCTTCTGTTGTAAATCTTTACAATTTTCTAGCATTTTCTGTTGTACATCGCTAGAATTTTCCAACATTTTCTGTTGCAACTCGTTTGAATTTTCTAGAATATTCTGTTTCAAATCAGCTTTCAAATTGTTAGAATTCTCTAACATTTTTTCGTTTAAATTTTGCAACATTAAATGCAAATTAGACTGGCCTTCAAATAAATATGTATCTGGATTTTCACCTTCCTGCTCCAACGCTTCTTGCTTTCTTCTAGCTCCCGTTTAAGGTCCGCCACTTTTAAGTCCATTAATGAAACCATTTTCGCCTGTTCCTAGTGTGAATTAAAACACGCACTGGTTTATTAACGAACTAAACTATTTATTTTATTACTTAATTACACTTAAAACACTATAAAACTAACTAAACACTTAACTACTAATTATTTATATATAACTACTGTTCAATAGTAAATAGACTGCACGTATATTTATTTATTTATTTGGACGCGAGTACCAAAACTTGACTGACTGCTCCATGCTGCTCCGTTCATCGGCGATGAGTCATCATTCCGAGATCCAGAGCGGTACTCGCTACATTATTACAAAAAAATGATAAAAAAGAAATAATAAACAAAATAAAAATTTAACCAGGATTCATACATTTATTAAATTACCAACTAAATTCAATCATGGTGTTAAAATATTAAATTAGGAAATAAGGAAAATCAAGAGAAAAATTCTTAAAAAAAATTAATATGGCAATAGTACCAAGCACTTGTTCGAGTGCATGTACAATGTACTACGTTGTAATTAATTACTTCCTAACTCAGCTAATACGGCCGTATGACTAAAATTATTACAGATAAAAATGTTCCTAAACCGATTCCTCTAATCTTTACAAGGATACACTTCTGAAAATTAAAATAATAGTCCACGTAACACTTCCCAAGCAAGAATTTAAGTATTTGTTACGTATATGGGACTATTAAAGTGTTTTGCGAGAGTGGCCGGTATCTTTATATTACTCTTTCATTACTAAGTTACGACTAAAGTGGAGAACAATTATTGAGTTCCAAAAAGGTAACAAATATGTCACTAGCTATAAACCCTGCTACTATTTGGAACGTAGCTGCTACGTTACTAGAACGTTTCAATATCGTTGCTAGAGCGTTATAATTACTTTTATTTATTTGTTTTTACTTCTATATTAACTGCCTCTGTCAAACTTATATTAGATTGTACTATCCCTCCTTTTTTAAATGGAACCACTACGGACTTGGATTTTTAATTTCGTCGTTTATTAAATATGTACTAGTAGTTTATAACTTCCAGAATAACAATATAATGTTTAATTAGGCCGGTAAATTTATAAATTTTATATTTATATATATAAATTTTATATTTTATATATTTTACTGTTGAACTTATGAATTTAGTTTTTGTAAAATAAATGCGCTTCATCAATATTTAAGTATAAACTAATTATTTATTTAATAATGTTTATAAATAAAAAAATCTTAATATTTATTATTAATTTTTTATTTAATTATAATTATATTATATTAATAATTATTAATACCGTCTATTACCAACAAAACTACTATTTATTAAAAAGTAAACAACAATTAAAATAATTTATTATTTACATTACCATGTGGTACTGTACAGTAAAAAATGGCCGATAAGAAGCATTTTCCTATGAAGTAGTTTTCGCTACCTTAATTTACTTTACGGTAGTTTTGGTTAGTACCATAAACGTTCCAAATACTAACTTTTAAGTTATTAACTTTGTAGTTTTTAACTTGCAAAGGGAGTACAAAGTAAAAATAATTATAATGTAATCTTTAGGTAGCAACCGAAAGTAACTGCTACAAATTAAATTTACTTGAAAGTTTTTTTACTTATAACACCTTTTTTAAAGTTGCAAAGTCTTCTTGGGGGCAACCAAAATTTACTTAAATGTTTATTACTTTATAGTAACCATTTAAGGAAATAATGAAGTTTCTGTTATAAAATATTGCTATTTAAAAGTTAAAATTACTTTTAAGTAAAAATTAAAGTAGCTGTTTAGTATACTTAACTATTTTAAAGTTATCACCACTTTGGTAATGGTTTTTGGAACCAAAAATGCTGCTTGGGTTATTATAAAAAAATAAACAGAAAACCTTTGGGGTCCACGACCTAACTAGATGTGGTTGTATGGAACGCTGATGTCTTTGGCTACAACTTCACACATGTGACTTCACACAGACACGTAAGCACCAGAGCTACAGATCTCCAATTAAAAGGCGGATCTTTTGCCAGCATCAGCGTTAACGACAATTTCACGGATCGTCAATAACAATAATGGGGGTCCGTGAACTTTTAACCTTCACGTGCTTTCAAAGGGTATTAAATCTTTAATATACCCAAAAAGTCCTAAATATCGGAAAGACACGATACATTTTACACGATACATTTTAAAATATTTTTTCCTAGAGGTTTTAAGGCTTTCCCCTTTATAACTGCTAAGGATGACTTTTAATGTTGGATTTCTACGATTTACAACAAACGTAACCAACACTTGCCGAATCCCGCAAAGAGAGCTTCAAGGTAAAAAATTACGTTGGTAACTTGTTCAGAGCGAAGTTAGTCTTCAGGTTTGTACAAAAACAGCACCAAAATAGCAGATATTAGTAGGCATCTACAATCAGCGCCATTGGTGGTAAAAAAATAAAACCTAATTTTTGAGATTTTTTGGGCCGGTTTTGTCTATTTTTCCTATTAAGTTCGGACTCCTTGGACTCCTCGGACTCCGGTTTCTAGCATCCTTGAATCGTGACAAAAATCTGACATTTAAAGAAGAAGAGGATTGTATAACCTCGCGTTAACAAAAATTATTAAAAATATATCAAATAAAAACGTTGGATTCATGTCATGCTGCTACTGAGAAATTCTATTTAGAGGAAGGACACCCAAATAAATTAAAAATTATAAAAATTATGGGAGTGTCTATTCACACACATCTGTTCCACCCATTGCTCTACACCACCTGTTAATTTTAATCGATTTTGCTAGAATTTTACAAACATTTTTTTATATCTTGATCACTTTTTAGGTCAGTAAGGGACATTGCTAACTCCATTATTATTCAAGCTACAACAAGGGTTAAATAATAAGGTAATTGGTGGAATTTTATTCTGATTAAAATGCTAAAAATATAAAAACAATTAAAAGTCGGGTTTCCGAAATATCATTTTTTTAAATTCAATTTAAGGCAATTAAAAAAAATTTAATTTGGAACAAAAAATGATTATTGCATAATAGGGTGATTTTTTTTTCACGACAATATTTATTTTTTCGCTCCCAACTCAAAATCTTGTTGAAAATGTTCAAAAAAAAATTCCCTGAAAATTTGAGCCCTTAATATTAACTCAAAGTACTCGACCAAAGCGTATAAAGACTTCTCATTTAAAATACACGTAAACTTTGATTATTTCTTTTTAAATATCTATATCTCAGCCGCATTTTATACTATTGGATTGTTTCAAAAAAGGATTTACTCGTAATCAAAAGTTCTACAAAAATGCTTTATGTGCCATAGCTGTAATCTGCACATGTAGGATGGTACGGGTCACTAAATCTTATTTTAGTGAAAAATTATCATATTTTTGAAGATATTTCAAAAGTGACTGGATTCTTTGAAAAAATGTAGATAACAAACTTGTAGAAAATTTAATTTTTTTTAAAAAAGGTCCTATCAGTTGAATCGCTAAGATTGATATTTCTTGAGATATAAAGCGTTTACATTGACAATTTATGAAATTTTTAGGATTTTCGTATCAAACTTTGTATAAATGATGATTTTCAATTGTTTATCAGTAAAATTTCATGTAATTACGTTTTTTCTACAGTCGGGTGATTAGAGAAAAATAAATAACTCAAACAATCTAGCATAATTATTAATAACATAACTTTAAAGAAAAAAGATATATCTAACCTAAAAATTGATAATAAGCAATTCAACATTTTGATTGTTGTTAAAATAAAATAATAATTCGGTTATTTCAACAACCATCAAAAAGTTTAAAAAGTGCTTATTTATTAACTTTTTATTTTTATGTTTAGCCCTGCTGAAAAAAACTGATCGAAACTCGATCTTTTTTTATCATATTTGATCATGGTCCAGAAAATTCTCGATCCTTTTTTATCATATTTAATGAGGTTCTAGAAATTCTCAATCCTTTTTTATCATTTTCGATCAGATTTCGCAGTCGATCCTATTTGATCATAAAAACACGATCGAGTTTCGATCCTTTTTTATCATATTTGATCAGATTTCGAAGTCGATCCTATTTGATCATGAAAACACGATTGAGTTTTGATAACATATTATCGAAACTCGATCGTGTTTTCATGATCAAATATGATCGACTACTAGGTTCTTGAAATTCTCGATCCTTTTTTATCATTCTCGATCAGATTTCGAAGTCGATCCTATTTGATCATAAAAACACGATCGAGTTTCGATCCTTTTTCGAACATTTTTGATAAGGTTTTCGTGGTCAAAAAGGATCGTTTCGATCCTGTTTTCATGATCAAATAGGATCGAGTTTCGATCCTTTTTGATCACGAAAACAGGATCGAAACTCGATCCTTTTTCGATCATTTTCCATAATTAATTCTAAAATAAAAGATACAATTTTCAAAACATGAAAACTTTATTAGGCACTTTCAAAAAGATCGGATGACAACGATGATGATGATGAAATTCGTAATTATAATTACATTTCCTTATTATAAGAAAAAGTAGTATTATGTACTACTTTTCATGCGCTACCTTATGATGATTAATTATTGATACGAGGTATTGCGCCTAGGCCATCGATATATTTAAATTAAAAAAAGTTCCAATAAAATAAAATATCATCTGGCAACCCTGTCTTTAATGTGTCCATAATCTGTGCACGTGCTTGTCATATTGGTTAGTGTTTTTTGTTATCGATTTTACGGTTTTACTGTGGGTTTTTCTTTACTATAATAATTAAAAATTCGATGAAAAGTACTGATTGCCATCAAACAAAAAAAACTTATGATTCCCGAGTTGCGGCAATTTTTTATGAATTTTGTTTTTTCGGCCCCTGAAAAGTAAGGTTATGTATACAAATTTTACTATGAATTTATTTGTTATAGGTAAATTTAAAGACAGCAAGATAGCAAGATGTCAATTAATTTAACCGCTGATGGACCATGTGCTTTTGTTAAATTTTGCGACACGGGGTATGAATGAAAATTTGCAAGATTATTTTGCAAAAGTTAAAAAGACAATATTAAAATAGTAATATAAATATATTCCCCTAAAGGGACACTTTTTTTTGTTTTAGAAAAAGGATAAAAATTTCATCACCATCGTCATCCGATATTTTTGAAAACGAAAATGTCCAATAAATTTTTTATGTTTTGTAAATTGTATCTTTTATTTTAGAATTAATAATGGAAACCTTATGAAAAATGATCGAAGAAGGATCGAGTTTCAATCCTGTTTTCGTGATCAAAAAGGATATCGAACCTCGATCCTATTTAATCATGAAAACAGGATCGAAACTCGATCCTTTTTGATCACGAAAACAGGATCGAAACTCGATCCTTTTTCGATCATTTTTCATAAGGTTTCCATAATAAGTAAAAGTAGTATTATATACAACTTTTCATACTCTTACCTTATGACAGTAGTCTGAAAAGAGACCCAAAAATGACTTATCCCCTTATTCCCCGAAACCACGGAATTATTGTTGTGAATATTATTTTATAAAATATATGACTGTTATTATTATAATTACGAATTTCATCATCATCGTCGTCGTCATCCGATTTTTTTGAAATACAAAGTGCCCAATAAAGTTTTCAAGTTTTGTAAATTGTATCTTTTATTTTAGAATTAATTATGGAAACCTTATGAAAAATGATCGAAAAAGGATAGAGTTTCGATCCTGTTTTCGTGATCAAAAAGGATCGAGTTTCGATCCTGTTTTCGTAATCAAAAAGGATCGAAACTCGATCCTATTTGATCCAGAAAACAGGATCGAAACTCGATCCTTTTTGATCACGAAAACAGGAGACAAAATCCTTATCAAAAATGATCAAACAGGATCGAGATTTAAACTCGATCCATTTTCGATCAGTTTTTTTCAGCAGGGAGGGTAGTTATGCAATAATAATTTTTTGTTCCAAATAAAATTGTCTTTTAAAATACACAAGTTGTCCCATTTAAAAAAAAACGTTATTTTTGTGTATATTTCGTAAATTCGTCCCTCAATTGTTTTTATGTTTTCGCCATTTTATTTAAAAGAAACTATGTAACCCCAATAATAACGGACTTAAAATTGTAGGAATAGTGAACTTAGGATTACGGTTAAAGTTCGAAATCTAGTTAATATTGATATTAACCAGTTAATATCGAGATTAACCACTATTCGGGCCCTTGATGTAACTTAACGGGTCCGTTAAAACAGTAACTTTTGCTCAATCTGTTAGTGGTGGTAACACGGTTTGAAAGAAAGTTTTGAGTCAGGGTCGTATCTCTGTTATACCTTCACAGAATGAGATATAAGGCCTTTGATAAAGAAATATTAATATTATTTAAGTAATATTTTTTATTTTCTTTACTTTATTTTATCGTTCATATTTATTTATTTTGTCTAAGTATATGGTAATTCGCTTGCAGCATATAAATAGTATTATATCTAGAGATAAAACAAAAAGGCAAAATAACTTTTATAAATTAATAAAAAAAGAGTTGGATGAAAGAAAAGAAAATGGGGAAGATGTTAGTTTAAAATATATAAATGATGTCCCAAAAATTATTAAAAATACTTTAAACCAATAAAGCCCAACATTTCACAAATATCACTGCAGGACATAAACATACTATCAAAACGTTAGAGGTTTAAATACAAAAATTTGTGATTTCTCAGTTGCCATAAGTGATTGCGAATATAAAATTATTTGTTTAACAGAAACGTGGCTAAGTGAAAACATAAATAACGCAGAATTATTCCTGAATTTATATGATGTGTTCCGTTGTGATAGACAGTTTAATGAATCAATTGGTCTAAGAGGTGGTGGCGTATTAATTGCTGTGAATAATAATTTTTTTCGAACAAAATCACTAGACTTTACCAATGTAACGAGTACCATTCCATGTATAGATATTGTGGGATGTAAATTGTACTCATCTAACTTAGTTTTAACCATAATTGTTATATATATTCCACCAAAAATTGCTCTTAACGACTTTAAAACGTTTGTTGACCTTTTATCTGACCTAGAGTACCTACATAACGAAAACGTTATTATTTTAGGCGATTTCAATGTTCCTAACTTTGTAAATATGGATAATTTGGATTCAAAATATTACTATTTATCTGTCTTAAGTGAGTTGTTTAATTTTTCCCAACTTAACACAATTTGTAATGATTTTCATAAACTCTTAGATCTTGTTTTCTCTAATATTAATTGTGAAATTTCTTTGAATGAGTGTCCTCTTACTAATATTGATGTTTACCATCCCCCTTTGAACGTTAATGTTTGTATAGAGGTGCCTATAATCTTTAATATTAATTTATATACCAAAACTTATAATTTTAGGAAGGCAAATTATCCATTATTGTATAATATGTTGTTAGATGTAGATTGGTCTTTTTTGTCGCAAATTAATAATATAAATGTAATGTGTGAGCAGTTTTATAAGACTATTTATGATTTGTTAGACATGTGTATATCCAGTAAAATTATTAAACCTAATAAACGTGCTTACCCTCCCTGGTTTAATAATGAAATAATTAGAAATATTAAAAAGAAGTACTATAAAAAAATGAAACGTTTAGGTGGTTTGTATAGTAATCTATATAAAAATACCAGAACATTAGTGAAAAATTTAATTGCAATATCACCTAAAAATTATATAAATAATATCGAAACAAATCTAAAAAAGGAACCAAAATCGTTTTGGTCATATGTAAGCTCAAAAAAGGGTTTTTGTATTCCGGGAAGGGTAAGCTACGATGGAGAAGATTTTCAAACCCCAAATGATATAGTTAATAGTTTTGCTAACTTTTTTAAGAGTGTGTACATAGAATCAATACCTTTAACTGATGTTAGTGCAGATTTGTCTTTGAA
Source organism: Brassicogethes aeneus (assembly GCA_921294245.1). NCBI lineage: Eukaryota > Metazoa > Arthropoda > Insecta > Coleoptera > Nitidulidae > Brassicogethes > Brassicogethes aeneus. Next base: position 60,630,864 of record OV121132.1, read on the forward strand.
TCACGTTTCCTTGAGTTGTATTTCTGAAGAAGAAATAACTAGTTGTGTTAAAAAACTTAAAAACAAGATGACTGCTGGTGTGGATAGCATACCCAGCTTTCTTGTAAAGGATTGTTGTGGTATCCTTGTTTCACCTCTTTATGTAATTTATAACAAGATTATTGAATGTCAAACGTTTCCTGACATTTGGAAGGTTTCAAAGATCGTACCTGTTTTAAAAAAAGGTGATCCCTCTCATGTAACAAATTATCGTTCGATCTCTATACTCTGTAACTTTGTGAAAATATTTGAAATGATCCTTTATTCTAAACTATATAACCAGTTAAAAAATTGTATCTCTCCGTTTCAACATGGTTTTGTAGAAAAAAAGTCTACTGTAACTAATCTGGCCTCATTTACTCAATACGCCTGTGAAACATTAGATAGAAGTTCTCAGCTCGATGTTATTTATACTGACTACCAAAAAGCATTTGATCAAATTGATCACCACATTTTGCTAGAAAAACTAAAACAGTCTGGTTTAGATGACTATCTTTTAAGATTGTTTGAATCCTATTTGGTGGAAAGAAAACAATTTGTTGCATACAACAATTATAACTCTAAACAGTTTATATCCAGCTCTGGTGTTCCACAGGGATCTAACCTGGGACCCTTGCTGTTTCTCATTTTTATCAATGATTTACCTTCAAAATTAAACTGTATGAAGTTGTTATATGCTGATGACCTCAAGATATTCTCCCGAATCAATAGTGAGGCTGACTGTACCCAACTTCAGAATGACCTAAATGTCTTAGGCCAATGGTGTAAAGTGAATAGATTGACTTTGAATATTTCAAAATGTAAAATAAGTAGATACACCAAAAAGGTCAATCCAGTGATTTTTAATTATAAATTATATGGCGTCGATTTGGAGTCAGTCAGTCTTATGAAAGATTTGGGAGTTTATTTTGATACAAGGCTTACTTTTACTGAACATATAAATTCTACCACTAAATCGGCATATAAAACATTAGGCTTTATAATAAGAAACAGCAAGAGTTTTACAAACCCTGAGAGTCCTTAATTGTTGTTTTTTACTTTGGTGCGTAGCAAGTTGTATGCCTCAGTTATATGGTCGCCAATTTACTTGTGTCACACTCAATCCATTGAGGCAGTAAAGCGAAAATTTTTGAAATTTTTATGTTTTAAAACGTCAGGATTCTACCCACCTCAGGGTTTTGATAATTCTGTTTTGCTTGACAATTTTGATTTTGAATCTTTGGGAACAAGAAGAGATAAAATTTGCACTACATTTTTGTTTAAGCTAATTCATAATTTTGTAGACTGTGCTGACTTATTGGGACAATTAAACTTTTTTGTACCGAGACCTAATAGTAGGCAAGCGTCTGTATTTCAATGTCCAAAGGCACGTACTAACATTTTATTGATATCACCCATATATAATATGTCTCGAACTTTTAACAAAGTGGCAAATCTATGTGATATAAATTATTCTAGTCTTAGGGATATATTAAAATGTTTTTAATTATATATATACTCACCTTTTGTTTGTTCATACTCAATACTGTTTTGTTTATTTATTTACTTATTTATTTATTAATCTTTACTTATGTATTTTTTCTTTTTTTTTGTATTCACATCTATACCATTATTGTAAATTCTTTATATTATTGAATTATTAGAATTAGAATGTCCTGTATTGTGAAAACTGTTGGGCAATAAATACCTTTATTATTATTATTATTATTATTTGAATGTAGGCAACCAAGTCCACCCTAGTTATATTGTTCTGACAGTTATGTCACATAACCTAACATGCATTTTACAATTATGTATATAGTTCTTTACACATTTTTATTTAATTCTATCCTTCAAGTAACTTAAATCAAGTTAGGCCTTCAAAACACAAGTTTATTATAGTTTCTTATTTCTGGTTCTTTATATTATATGGGGTTCCGAGAGCAATAAGTATCTTAAAAGTGTGAAACTGTAAATAATTGTTTTGTGTTGAAAAGAAAAGGAATAAACCACACCAACTTTTAACAAATCAAAATGCTTGATTACAAATATAACTCGTTTACTATTATCAACGTGCTTTTTTATGTTGGTTTAAACCTTATTGAATTAATAAACGCAAGTATTCAAAATTATATTAGAACCTCCATATGTTACTCATAAAGGTTACATGAATACTTTATTTTAGGCCTCGTAATGAAAGATGCTTTAAGTTATGAAGGTTGCCAAGACACTGTATTGAGTTACAGAGGGCTGTAACCTCAACTTGAGGGCTATGGCGAACGGCAGCTTAGCAGCGGAGAGATAGGTCGATGGGAAAATGTTGTTTCTCAATACTTACGTTTGTTTACTAAAATAAATCCAAAATTGGTCATCAGTGTCTTATTTGGGCCAGTTGGTAAAGTCTAAGTAAGTCAGACACAATCTTACTAAAGATTAAGGGCGGTTATTAAAAGTCAAGTTTCAAAAAAATAAATCAAAGTTATATTTGTATCACCGATGTTGAAGTAATCACTTTTCATGTAATATTAAACATTTGTTCGATTTATAATTTTGGTGCACCCTTATATTGCCATATATGGTTTACAAAAACCAAAGTCTAATAGACTAAATGAACAGATAAAATATTATCGATGATAAAAAAAATATACATAAAATAACTAAAATTTAAAAGTTAACGACTATGTTGAACTCTCGACTCAAAAGTACACAAACGTATAAGGAGTGTAGTGCACGCTATGTTCTCTAACATAAATATTCAAATTTGGTACGACCTGAACGTAGTTGGGGACCAGGTAGAGTGTGCTTCCACATAGGTTGGCTTCCGATGTTGAAGTCTCCTACTATGTTAGATTTTACAGGATGGCTTTTCAGTAACGTAAGAACTTGCCAGTATCCAAAACAAGGTCAGGGTAAAAAACCATTCCTTCACAACAAATCTGACATAAAAAGTCATAAAAACATAAAAAATCCGTATTCAAGATCAGCAAACTTGTACTTAAAAATCTGTACTTAAAACAGTGACTTAAAACCCCTTGGTCTAAGAGGTTTTTAATCTTCAAAAATTAACCTTCCAAACGATGGAAATAGCTCAAAAAAAACTGCAGAATGAAACACATCGCTGACCTGAGTATTCGTATGACACAATTAATGCTTTATCCGGCCCTGAGCCATTAAACCAGGAGAATTACTACACATCTTTGGAATTCTATCCAAATTCTAAGCCAAAGCTCACTCCCAACAGCGATCAACCGGAAAAGAAAGCGTAAACCTTGTTAAGTGCGTAAAGGATTATTTAAACAAAAAAACACAATGTTGCCAATGCTAAAAAAACTAAAAACAAATGAGGAGTATTCTGGGTTGCATACTATCAAAACACGGTTATAAACAAAATAAACCTCAATAAAACTAATTAAATTCTTTTGGAAAGAGGCAACTAAACAAATATCCTTATTAAAAATATACTTAACAATAAGTCAAACTAAAAATAATACCTCTGTCACAATAGTGGTAATGTTATGGCGATGTTAATGTTATGGTACACTGTTAATATTCAAAACATTGAAATCACCTAATAGTGTTCACAATAATTGTTAAGCGTTTCAATTAATGTAAAATATTATATAAGTTTGTACTTTGCTGAAGAGCGCATGTGCGCATTCCCCTCCAATATTAAATTTTATGTAATAGGTGCACACGTAATAGTCTTCAATAAATTGTTATACAATCAACATCGAGAATAAAACACAAAATATTATAATAATTAATTTTAATTCAAATCCAAAACCAAGTCGCAGTTTTATAACACAATAAGAGAAAATACCCAGGATTTCCTATAGATCCTTAACATTGGTCACTTCGAACCAGGATAATCGACAATTTTGAAAATCCAACCACGTGGAAGATCCAGCAACGAGGTCCAGCGCGTAATTCACGAGGTCCACCGCGTCTTCCATCAGTCCACGTCTCTTTGCAAGCCAGAATATCATTTTTGGGAAAAATCTAACCAAACCAGGCCCCGAGGTCGCCCCTGTACCGTCAAAAGTAAGTCCATTCCATCATCCCAATTCTCCCATTTTACCATTTGCTTCAATTTGTGCAATTTATACAATTTGTTTAAAATCATATAAATAATTAATTTCATTCATAAATTTAAAGTAAATAGTAGTAATTTTTTTATTTAATTTTTTACCTTCATTCATTCATACAATTTACAATTTGTTGCTATACACTGTATAGTATACAGGCTGTTTCATTTTTTTACATCTCACATAAATCTCAACATTTCATTATTTTTTCAATTGCTAGTTATCTTGTTTTGCAAATATGACTGATATTAAAGCTTTAGCACAAAGACGAGGTGTTATTAAGGGGTCTATCACCAGAATCGAGACATATCTCAAAAACCCTGATAACTCTGCAAAGTTTTTTGATATAAGCGTACGTATACGAAAATTAAATGAAGCATTTAACGAATTTAATCTTATACAAACGGAAATTGAATTGGTTTCTCAAGATGACGAGTCTGAATATAGAATAGCCATAGAAGAAAAATACTATGAGTTAGCAGCACATGCCGAACGTCTTCTAAGCTCTATCACGTCATCAGAAACCAGTTCAAAGGAAGCTAATATAAGATTACCACGAATTAGCCTACCTGAATTTTCTGGTCAATATGAAAATTGGTTGAGCTTTCACGATACCTTTAAAGCATTAATCCACACTAACAACTCCCTCACCAATATTCAAAAGTTTTACTATCTTAAGTCTGCTCTTAAAGGTGAGGCGTCAGGTGTCCTTAAGGCTCTTGAAGCAACAGTCGCAAATTATGACATTGCTTGGAAAATGCTTCAGGAACGGTATCTAAACAATAAAATAATCATATACTCACACATAAAAAATATTGTTGAACTGCCTAAAGTAACAAAGGAATCACATGTACAATTGCGAAAATTACTAGACAATTTTTTAATTCATTTTAGATGCCTCCAATCTCTAAAACAACCTGTAGATCAATGGGATACATTATTAATTTATTTACTAGCTACAAAATTAAGTACTGAAACTCGAGTAGAGTGGGAATCAGAAACAACAGCATCTGAACTCCCAACTCTAACAGAATTTACAAAATTTCTCAATGAAAGATGTCAACTTTTAGAGACTATTGAAACTAAAAATGATAAAACTTTCGTTAAATCATACTCACACGTATCAACTAATGAAACAAATAATAATCAAAATATCACTTGTAAATTTTGTAAGGGTTCACATATCATTTTTTATTGTCAAAAACTATTAGCACTTGATCCCAAGCAACGTTTTAATGAAATAAAAAGACTAAATTTATGTATAAATTGTTTAAAATCAGGACATTCCACTAATTCATGTTTTTCTGGTTCATGCAAAAAATGCGGTAAAAAACATAATACGCTTTTACACATTGAAATTTTACCAAACTTAAATCATAATTCCAACATTAACCGTAGCATGCAACCCCAAAATAATAACTCCACCACCTCAAATAACGAACAAAATCAAACTATTAATTCTCAAAATAACCAAATAATAAATGCTCATTGTAACTATCCTATATGTTCACAAATTTTATTGCAAACAGCGATAGTAAAAATATTCAATTCTAATGGACAACCGGTACAGTGTCGGGCTCTGTTGGACTCTGGCAGTCAAGCTAATTTCATGACTCAAGAATTATTTAACAAACTCAATTTAAATTCAAAAAATATTAATTTACCTATTACAGGCATAAATAATTCAAATTTCAATATATCCAAATTCACAAATGCTACAATACAGTCCACTTACAATGCATATCAAAACAACATATCATTTTTAATTCTCGATAAAATCACAGGTACTATACCATCAGTTTCATTTGAAAAAACATTTATACAAATTCCAACCAATATATCTATTGCAGATCCAACGTTCAACATTCCGACTCAGGTAGACTTATTACTTGGCTCGGGCATATTTTTTGACTTGCTGTGTGTGGGTCAAATAAAATTAAACAATAACATAATTTTGCAAAAATCAAAATTAGGATGGCTTGTATCAGGTCCATTAACTAATATATCTGCCAACCAGATTCAATCGCATTTAAGTTCATTGTCAAGCATAGACTCTAAAATTGAAAGATTTTGGCTGGTTGAGGAGTGCGATACAAAACAAAACATATATTCGAAGGAGGAGTTAGAGGTCGAAAATCATTTTTTAAATAATTATAATAGGGATTTGTCTGGACGTTTTGTTGTTAAATTGCCATTTAAATCAAATTACAAAAAACTAGGTTCAAATTTAGAAAATGCAACGAAAAGATTATTTGCAATTGAAAGAAAACTTAATAAAAATTCTAATTTAAAAACACAATATCATTCATTTATGCAAGAATATTTAGATTTGGGTCACATGGTTAAGATAGATCCCAGACTCGACTCAAAGGAGCAATTGACTTATTATATGCCACATCATTGTGTCGTAAAACACTCAATGACAACTAAATTAAGGTGCGTTTTTGATGCCTCTTGCGAGTCAGAGTCTGGTATTTCTCTTAATAATGTTCTTAAGGTAGGCCCAGTAATACAAGATGATTTATTTTCTATTTTAATTAGGTTCAGGCAATATAACTATGTAATTACTGCAGACATTGCAAAGATGTACAGACAAATTCTGGTACATGACATTCATCAACCATTTCAACGAATTGTTTGGAGATTCGACCCTAACTCTTCCATAGACCATTTTCAATTAAAAACCATCACTTATGGTACAGCTAGCGCCTCTTTTTTGTCCACAAGGTGTCTTCAGCAATCAGCTGAATCTTTCAAGGAAAGTCACCCTTCAGCCTACATGGCAATACAAAGGGATTTCTATGTTGATGACCTCATAACTGGGTCAAATGACATTGAATCTACAAAAGGGTTAAAGGAGAATATTTCTAACATTTTGATAAAATCAGGGTTTCCACTCAGAAAGTGGAACTCCAATTCAAAAAAATTGTTAAAAGTTTCTTTAGAAGAAACAGAATCATTTTTAATAAATAATGATGAGGAATCCAAGATTTTGGGCATTTCTTGGAACTCTCACCAAGACACATTTAAATATTTAATTTTAGATAATCAATTTAATACACAAAAGGTTACCAAAAGAATAATTTTATCCTTAATCTCACAAATTTTCGACCCATTGGGTCTTATAGGTCCCATAATTTTAAAGGTTAAGCTAATTTTACAAGAGCTGTGGCAATTGAAATTAAATTGGGATGAATCTGTGCCCATAAATATTCTTACAAAATGGCAGCAATTCCAGTATGATGTTTTTAATCTAAACAAATTAACAATACCACGTCATGTTATGTTGTTTGATGCAGTTGACGTGCAACTGCATGGTTTTTGTGATGCAAGCCAAACATCATATGGGGCTGCCATTTATGTAAGAACAGAAAATGCTGATGGCGTAGTAGCTGTGAATTTATTATGTGCCAAATCCAAGGTGGCACCACTAAAAACAATTACAATACCAAAACTCGAATTATGTGGTGCCGTTTTACTTACAAAATTAATGATAAAAATTCATAATTCATTGAATGTCAAAATTTCCAATAAATTTTACTGGACAGATTCAACAATTTGCCTTGCCTGGATTTCCGCACAGCCCAGTAGCTGGAAGCTGTTTGTTTCCAATCGGGTATCGGAAATCCAGCAGCACTCAAAAATTGAGCAGTGGAATCATGTCAGCTCGGAGAATAATCCAGCTTACATAATTTCTAGAACAGCTAAAATAAGTGAGCTTATTGATTCACGCCTATGGTGGCATGGGCCAACCTTTTTAATGCTCAATCGTGAATATTGGAATTTAAAGGTTAATATACAAAATACAGTACTTGAAATTCCAGAAAAAAAATCAATTAAATGTTTTAATTTACAAATCACAGAGGATTTTATTTTTTATAGATATTCCTCACTTATAAAACTTTTAAGGGTTATGGCATACATTTCACGTTTTATTCATAACTGTCAAAATAAAAATAAGGATTATAGACTAAAAAACAAATTAACAAATGCAGAAATTAAAAACTCAAAAATAATTCTATCAAAACTTGTACAAAATTCAGAGTTTAGTAACGAGTTAAATTCTCTTAAACATTCAGTTAGTGTTGCAAGGGGCAGTAAATTAATCTCATTATCCCCATTTTTAGATTCTGATGGTCTAATTAGGGTTGGAGGCAGACTAAAAAATTCAAATTTATCATATGAACAGATACATCCAGTAGTTTTGCCTAGTAATCATAAGTTTACAAAGTTGATTATTCGCAATGAGCATCTTAAAAACATGCATGCAGGGTCACAATATGTTTTATCAGCAATTAGACAGGAATTTTGGCCGTTAAATGGCAAATCAGCAGTTAGGCAAGTTTTAAGAAAATGTGTAACATGTTTTAGATACAAACCCTCCAGCATTTTCCCACAAATGGGCAATTTACCTTCGAAAAGAGTCACACCAGCTAGACCCTTTACTAGTTGTAGTGTGGATTATGCAGGCCCAATTTTAATTAAAAATTCTGCTTTTAGAAACAAATCATTTGTTAAGGCATATTTATGCATTTTTGTATGTTTCATGACAAAGGCAGCACACATTGAAGTGGCTGTCGATTTAACTTCAGAGTCCTTTTTAAACGTGTTAAGGCGTTTTGTCTCCAGACGTGGGCTTCCTGAACACATCTGGAGCGATAATGGCACAAATTTTACAGGGGCGAATAACATTTTGCATGATATTTATCAAACAAGTGGTTTTGATGACTTTAATTTGCAAAACAAGATAACGTGGCACTTCATACCAGCCAAAAGCCCCCATTTTAATGGTTTAGCCGAGGCTGCTGTTAAATCAGCAAAATCACATTTATTTCGTGTAATTGGCAGTGCAAAACTAACTTTTGAAGGCCTTTGCACAATTGTAACACAAATTGAAGCAATTCTTAACTCCCGACCTTTGTTTCCTTGCTCCAATGATCCCAATGATTTGGTTCCTTTAACTCCTGGACATTTTTTGATCGGAGACAAGTTAACCTCATTACCACAACTGAAAGTTGAAGAAACAGCATTGAACAGACTTTCCCATTATAAGCAACTACAACAAATGGTTCAACACTTTTGGCAACGATGGGCAAGGGAATACTTACATACTTTGCAGCAGCGTAACAAGTGGCAAACATCAAATTCGTCTCAGTTGGCTCCAGGCGCTCTTGTGCTTCTCAACGATGACAACACGGCCCCTCAGCAATGGAAGCTTGGTCGAATTACTGCGCTTTATCCTGGTGAAGATGGTGTTGTGCGTTGCGTTTTTGTTAAAACAATAACTGGTGAAGTTAAGCGTGCAATACATAGAATTTCAGTTTTACCTACCTGTGACGATAATGTGGTGTAGAATAATTCACAGAACATAATTCGTTGTTTCTCTTTCATTTTTATTTTAAGCAGTTTTTTGAACATTTTTTTTTGTTTATAACGTCAAATTATCTGACAGCGTTATATGCGCAACACAGAACATGCGTATGTGTCAGAAACATTGTGTTAGTTCACTGGATAAATTCCCCCTATTTAAATCTTTTATTTAGTTAATGTCAAAATTTTATATGTAGTATTATCATTTATTGTTTTTTTTTATTTTAATAGGTTTATTCATTTAATTGAAACACCGGCCTGTTTCAAGGTGGGCGGTATGTTAAGCGTTTCAATTAATGTAAAATATTATATAAGTTTGTACTTTGTTGAAGAGCGCATGTGCGCATTCCCCTCCAATATTAAATTTTATGTAATAGGTGCACACGTCTTCAATAAATTGTTATACAATCAACATCGAGAATAAAACACAAAATATTATAATAATTAATTTTAATTCAAATCCAAAACCAAGTCGCAGTTTTATAACACAATAAGAGAAAATACCCAGGATTTCCTATAGATCCTTAACAATAATTATTGTGAACACTATTAGGAGCTTACAATGTTTTGCGTAGTAACGGTGTACCATAACATTAACAGCGTCAAAACATTACCACTATTGTGACAGAGGTATAAACCACTTAACAGTTCACGTCTATACTGTTCTAGATGTACAAAAACTAATAAAACAAAATCAATGGGTAACTGTCAAAATGACGGTTACAGGGCCAATCCTTCAATTTTTAAAGGTTTCATATTTTAAATAAGGTTTCAATCTCTGAGGGGAAGTATTATCGAGAAAAAAGTTTAAAAAAATTAGTATTATTATTAGTTTAGTATTTAATGAGAATATGAATTAAAAAGCAAAAGTATTGAGCAAAATGAACATTTAAACATTTTAAAGATACATCGCAAATGTAAATAAATATTAAATAAAAAATAATAATAAGCAAGCATATTTTACAAAATGAAGTTAAAAACTCAACATAAAAATGGGTGTGGTGCTATAGGGAGTTCATTTATAAGTACAATTTATAATGGGCTGTATACCAAAGTTAAATTTGATTAAATTAAACTGTAATAAGTGTATATAATATATTATACAAATTATTATTTACACTTTTAAAAATTGCTTTTGGGAACACTCTGTATAGGATAAGTTAAAACATGTTAATAGTTTCATTTTATTAATAAATTTATGCATACTAAATATTAAATTGATTTAAATGTAAGTAAAGAAATGTAGCTACCAATAAAAACACGATTTTTATTTAATATTATTTATTTATATATTTGTATACAACAAGCCATGGGCACTAACAGGATTAAGTTTTACTTTATTTATTTTTCATTTCAGAAATTCTTTACTATTTTAATCAATAATAATATACATAAGTACATCATAATATTATTAATAAATAAACATATTTTATGTTTTCATACAGGTTAGGAGGAAATTTACAGTGGAGTCACCTAAAATAAACAATCGTATTTTAAAAATCTTTAACTTTTATATTTTAAAAATCATGTATTTTTCTAAAAACCTAGCTGGTTAAAAAAATGGTTTGTGCTTTATTTTTTTTACATTTATTTATGCTTTTAGGTTTTTAAAAATGTACACAGTTTTGTCCTGAAAAGTTAATGATTTTTGATTTTGATGCAACTTTTCTCCACTTTAACCGACCTTGGCTGTGGCTTTTTAAATAAAAAAGATACCCATACATAGAGAATGATCCACCCAGTATACCATACCAACAATTAGTGGAGAAAAGTTGCATAATTAAAAGTGGCTTAAGACACTCATAATTCCACTACCGTGAAACATATTGCTCGTGCAACATATTATGTTTCTTACCAAACTTAATGCCCAAATTACAGAATAAAATGTTGTTGGTTTTAAATGCTAATTTAGCATTTAAAACCAACAACTATCTTAGTAAGTTTATCAAAAACAACAAAGATAAAACATCAAAATCTTCAAAATCCGGCGTTTACCAACTAACCTGCAGAGACTGTCCGAAAACATATTTAGGCCAAACGGGTAAAAATTTTAATACACGAATTAAAGAACACAAGATATCCTATATAAACCTTAAACAGGATTCTTCATACGCTAACCATTTAATACAAGAGAACCACACATTTGATGATAACTTTAAAATATTACATGTAGCTAATAAAGGTACCAAACTAAATCTTCTAGAGTCTTTGAAATTAATAAATTAAAGAAAAGATCTGATATTGTTCTTAATGACCAAATTAAAACTAACAGCTCGCCTCTGCTAAATTTATTTTAGAGTGTATACTTGTAGTATTAAAAAATAATATCTATTAATATTATAATATTATATTAGTTTGGACTTTCCAAACCCTTAGTTTTCCAAAATTATGTAATTTTTATTAATACCTTCAGGTATAATGTTTTTACAACATTTATTTTCTCAAATTACCTGCCATTTGTTAATATAAATACCGCCACTTAATAAAATATGTACCAATTCTGAAGAAGCTACTGTGTAGCGAAACAATTGTTAATCATTAAAAACATAAATAAATTAGTAAAACTTTAAAACAGTGTTGTTTTTATTCATATATTAATAATATGGAGTTTCATCAAGTAAAGGTCGAAACAATCAACAATTTAAAAATTAGTAGTTTGGAGGAATTAAATTGTAAAAATTGGAACTGGTTTATTTGTATATATGTAATAGTTATATCATATTACTGGTACTGCAAAATTTTTAGTAAGGTACCTATAAAAAATAAGAAAACGTTATCTATACGCAAGGAAAACGTTTTGTTAAAATACTGTGAAACGTTCGGTTCAGGTAGTTGACATGAATTTTAAAATATTAATAATAAAAGTGAACAAGCATTTGAATTTTTAAGGATCAAACTGGGTATTGAAATTTTGCAGCAGAAACAAAGAAATTAATTAATTCATTAATACCAACCTTTGATTTTCGATGGCTCGATTTTATTTCCCATATCGGTTATTTTTGCACTATAGCAACACATATTTAGAGAATTAATATGTGTATGGAACTAATTATTTATTATAACCTAACTTATAACTGGCATATATGTTATCAAGTTGGTAATTCTTCCTGGCGCTAAATTCAAATTTAACGGGTAAGTTAGCGGCATTAAATGAAACCTATCAGCTTGTCAGGTAATAAAACGCAAACCAATACTTATTTCTTTTCTGCTTAAGGTTAATAACAGTAAGAGTACACTTTTGTACTCGATACTGATCTTCGGCATTTTTTCATTTAGGATTTATTAATTTTTGTTTTTTTTTGTTTAATTATAAATATCTTGTATGTACTAATTGAAAAATAAAGACCCATTATTATTATTATTAGTATTATTATTATATTTTTAACGGAACCAGTTAATAGCAGAGTTACATCAAGGGCACGATTATTGGATAATGTTTAAATATACGACCTTCGGCGCGAAACGGACTTTAATCAGCTTTAGTTGACATTAACCTATTGTGGGTGGTAATAGTCCGAAATAACCTCAAATTAAGCATTTGTGGTGTGCACCAAACCAAACCATTCCAACCCAACCAAACAAAAATATGTTGGATAATTATTATTATACGAATATCACATGTTATATAACTCATAATACATACATATAATACAACATTAACCGGAATAGGTAATGATCTTGACTTTAATCGGTTAATGTTAACGATTCAGCCGGTTTCTGTCGAGACTAACCAATTTCAGTGTTTAGTCGTATCCAGTATCTTTCGAGTGTTGCATATTTAATTTTTGCCAATTGCATAAACATTAATTTTTTTTGGTTGACCAATTGTTTTGGTTGTTACGATTTTTGGTTACCTATATTACGAATTTTGGTAGCTCAGTGTATTTCGAGTTTAATATTAGTTTTTAAAAAACTAATTATTGTTGGCAGTAAATAGGCTACATGATTTAATATCCTGGTGGTCCTATATAATGATATATATTTTTTTGGCAGTCTTTCTGAATTTTTGTTAAATTTTAATGCGAAATTAAAATGTACAGTTGACAATTTTTCTAGCGTGTTTAGCTAGAATACCGTAGTGTTGATAGTTTTATAGTTTTGTACGTGTTGTAGAAGAAACCCTAATCACAGTGTAAATAATATAAACGTTTTTGCTAATTTTTAGCTTCATGATTTATTGTTTTTGACATTTGTATTCCTATCAGGCCAACAAATTTTGCTACGGCATTGTTAGTGAAGCCGTACAGCCTGTAGCTAGAACCCATTCGAGTGTTGTCGAAACAACATCGGGCATAACACCACACAGCAACTACCACTTTTCCAGTTAATTGTTTGGTAGCCAGTTGTGGATGTGTGAGATTCCGGATGATTTTCTTATCGGCGTAATTTTTTATCATGGTTTAGTCGTTCCTGGAGTAATTTTAGTATTTTTTTTTGAAATCTGGGTATGCCGACGGCCAACAACTGGTTGCGAAGGGTATTCTAAACCGATGTCACAGATTGGAGTTCGGTTTTTATGCCAATTGTTATAATTGAATTGCCGGAAAGCAGAACCGACGCAGCGCGTGGCCAGTAGGCAAGAGAGGGGATGAACACGCACTCTGATATGTGCGATAACTCCTTAATCAAAAGTGCGATTTTGGACAGAATACTCAGATTGGTACAGAGATGCTATTTATATATTTATATATTTATATATTTATATATTTATATATTTATATATTTATATATTTATATATTTATATATTTATATATTTATATATTTATATATTTATATATTTATATATTTATATATTTATATATTTATATATTTATATATTTATATATTTATATATTTATATATTTATATATTTATATATTTATATATTTATATATTTATATATTTATATATTTATATATTTATATATTTATATATTTATATATTTATATATTTATATATTTATATATTTATATATTTATATATTTATATATTTATATATTTATATATTTATATATTTATATATTTATATATTTATATATTTATATATTTATATATTTATATATTTATATATTTATATATTTATATATTTATATATTTATATATTTATATATTTATATATTTATATATTTATATATTTATATATTTATATATTTATATATTTATATATTTATATATTTATCGGCCATTCCAAGCCCATGGACAGGACACATCAGAAACATGTCTAAATATATTCTTGTTACTTCCTTAAGTTTACTTATTTTTTCTACGAGTATTTATAAGAAGTATTAGCCAAATTTGGCTAATACTTCTCATAAATACTCGTAGAAAAAATAAGTAAACTTAAGGAAGTAACAAGAATATATTTAGACATGTTTCTGATGTGTCCTGTCCATGGGCTTGGAATGGCCGTTATATATTTATATATTCTTGTTACTTCCTTAAGTTTACTTATTTTTTCTACGAGTATTTATAAGAAGTATTAGCCAAATTTGGCTAATACTTCTCATAAATACTCGTAGAAAAAATAAGTAAACTTAAGGAAGTAACAAGAATATATTTAGACATGTTTCTGATGTGTCCTGTCCATGGGCTTGGAATGGCCGTTATATATTTATATATTTATATATTTATATATTTATATATTTATATATTTATATATTTATATATTTATATATTTATATATTTATATATTTATATATTTATATATTTATATATTTATATATTTATATATTTATATATTTATATATTTATATATTTATATATTTATATATTTATATATTTATATATTTATATATTTATATATTTATATATTTATATATTTATATATTTATATATTTATATATTTATATATTTATATATTTATATATTTATATATTTATATATTTATATATTTATATATTTATATATTTATATATTTATATATTTATATATTTATATATTTATATATTTATATATTTATATATTTATATATTTATATATTTATATATTTATATATTTATATATTTATATATTTATATATTTATATATTTATATATTTATATATTTATATATTTATATATTTATATATTTATATATTTATATATTTTATATATTTATATATTTATATATTTATATATTTATCTATTTATATATTTATATATTTATATATTTATATATTTATATATTTATATATTTATATATTTATATATTTATATATTTATATATTTATATATTTATATATTTATATATTTATATATTTATATATTTATATATTTATATATTTATATATTTATATATTTATATATATACATCCCTAATACAATATTGCGTCATTACAATTCGCGACCTTATTGCGTCTACTAGAAATACGGTATTTAGCGAAAATATAGAAGAGTATATTGGCGTACTTTTTTTTGCTGATTCCAAAAATCTGGTCAGATTTTTGTTATCTTAAAAAATAAGATATACACTTTTTTTTCAAAAGTCACTACATTATCAACTCATTTTAATCTTGATATAATATTGCGTCACGTGTATATTTCATTTTAAATTTTATATGGCTTGTACAGACTTTATTGCGTCCTACAGTGTTGCCAAATTGTAATGAAGCAATATTGTACTAAGGATGTATATATATATATATGTATATATATATATATATATATATATATATATATATCCGTAATACAATATTGCGTCATTACATTTCGCGACCTTATTGCGTCTCCTAGAAATACGGTATTTAGCGAGTTAACTTTAATAAGATATAAATGAATTTTTAACATGTGATTTTTAATATTGATATTTTGCATGTTTATAAAATAATGTCTGTATTAGGAATGTGAGGTTTAATTAATTTTATATTAAATTTTAAATAACCCTATTATTTTTTAACCTTCAAGATTTTAGTTTCTATTTTTTTCTTGCTATACATTTTAACATGAATAATTACCATTAATATTATAGTAATTACTATAGTAATTCTTTTTGAAGGGTATATTTTTTAAGGCTATATTTGTTCGTATTCTTAATGAAAAATAGCATACTTACTTTACTAAGAGAAATAGTAAAGAAAAGTATACGTTTTCTGGTTAGCAAAACTTTTTTTACCCAGCAACACTTTTATTAAGCACATTTTAAAAATCGTAAAGAAAAGTATTATATTAATCAATGCTTTTTCATGACACTAGCAGCATAAATTCGACTTTCGCTTAACATAAGTTCTTTAATAATTAATATTATTAATTAAGCCAATTATTGTCTTTAGTTTGGTATATTTTTGTTTATGAATTAACTTAAATATTAACAATTTTTCTCTCTTAAAGGGCAGCGAAAGTCAAATTTTCATTTTGTCATAAAAAATAGTGTACATATTTCGTGGTGAAAGGCGGCGATTTCTAAATAGTGTGTTCTACATTCGCCTCGCTCGTGCAGCAAAGCTCACGATTGGTCATAGAAAACCGCATAATAGTGTATCTCGAGTCCGGCAAATTTCGATACATTTTCTGATTTATACGACAAGATCATCTGAAAACTCCTCCAAATCATCGGAGTCGTCGAGTTCCATCACGATAGAGTTGGAGGAGGATACAGTGCTTGTGCTACTAGCTTGATCCATGCATAGCTTCTGTTTATAGTCAAGGTCGACTTGGAATTTTTGCAAGGTGTTTTCTTCGGTGTTTTCCTTGTACTGCCTATAAATCTTTTTAATCGGCCAGTACTTACTCTACTGTCGGACTGATCTAAAAGCCAGCAGTACGATGTTTTTTTAATAATTGAATATATAATATTATATAGGTACGGTGATTTTTCCGATACACTGTGCACTTTTTTAGAAAAGTCTTTTAAACTTATACAACTCGTTTCCAAAGTATCACATTCGCGATCTTCATTAGAAATCTCGTTCGAAATTAAGTCCATAACTTCATCCATAACTTTATCGTCCTCATTACTAAAAAAATTTTCTTCAGGGTTTTCGACAATTTCAGCGTTGTCTTCGTCGGCGTCTTCATTATCCTGTGTAATTGCAATATTTTGTTTCCGTCTTATTAAGGGTACCTACCTGCATATATTTCCAATCGTTTTCTTTTGCATTAATTCCAAGATGTTTCATGTCCTCTATGACAATTTGTAGAGCTTTTTTAACTGTAGATTTGATATCCAAATTTAAAATTTCTTCTTGACCTGGTAAATTTTCGTTCATTAGTCTGGTTTTTAATCTTTTTTCTTCCCTTGGAAATGTAAAAGTCCCCCTCAGATCGTTTATGGTATCAGTTGTCTTAATTCTCTCAATTCGGTTCAGCATATCCTTTATACTAAAATGTATTATTGTTGAATACGTAGAAGTCATGGATCTGGCAGCCCGAAATAAGGATTCACATTCTTGGCTACCCAAAATGCCGGTGATAAACATATCTGGTTTTAACTCACCGCTGTTAAGTTTCAGTATTAGTTTAATCAAAGCACGGGCGCGCCCGGGCGTTTCGATGGTCAAAAAGTTGTCTGTTATTTTATATTCTTTTTGTTCTTTAATCCAGGCTCTCCAGATTCTAGTAAAAATTACAACATACCAGATGCGATATAATCTAGTATGCAACACAGTGCTGGAATTTAAGAACGACAATTCGATGTAGTACATTAGCTTGAGATACGCCACGCTCTATTTAATTTGTGAAATTTCCTTATTCAATCGTTCAATTACTATCAAAACTGCACATTTTTTCTGCGGATGCAAAATTCATCTTGTCTTCACTTTTGAGATCCGAATCTGTCAGGAGATGTTTGTCTTTTGGAAACTTTAAAATTAATTCCCTGAGATGACCAGAGAAGACAGTGTATTTCCCAATTGGCAGATGTATTCCTGGTTTTAGGAAACGAGTACTAATTTTTGTTTAAATTTGGGTGGTGTGCTGTACACAACATTCTTCATTTTTTCAATGCTGCAGTGGTACTACTCCCCAATCTGGAACTGGCAAAGAATGAAGTAGCTCTGTAACTTTCGGGTATTTTTTGTTTTTTTATTTATATTCAAGTGCTAAACGAGCCATCAATTTTCTTCTAATTTCTTTCTAATTCTCTACTAATTCCACTATTTGCTTACTAATTTACCGAGTAATTCCCCACTAATTCCTTTAATTTTCCACAAATTCCTCTAATTCCCCACAAATTCCTCTAATTCCTTACTAATTCCTACAGATTGTACACCAAAATTCCCCTGCGGTTTACCCCTCGGGGTAAACCGCAAAAGAAAATGTGTACACTAATTCCCAGGATTGCTACTAATTCCTCTATTTCCTTACTAATTCCCCTTATATATTATAATTCCATTTTAATTTAAAAAATACCTAGTAATTCCTCTAATTTCCTACTAATTACCCTAATTTTACTAATTTCCAAGTTAATTCCCTACCTATTGACCAAATCTATTGTGTAAACTAGGCCACAAAAAGGTGTACAATTTTAGTATAAAAATTTCCGTGAACATAAAAAAAATCACTAAATTCAAAAAATTCCCAGGAACTTTTAATTTTTTGAGGGTTCATTGTCATTGTAAGAAGGGTACACAAATAAGCTGTTTTTTTTTCAAATTTTTAAAAACAAATTTAGCCGCGCCCCCCGGGGCCCTGGGGCGTTAAAATTCCTCAAAATTCAATAAAAAATATTTTTTAAGTTTAATTTTGAATTTGGCATTTTAAAAACTATTAGGTATTAACTTACTTAAGACACACAAAGGGTATTTGTATAAGCTGTTTATTTTTAATTTTTAAAAATAATTTTTGCCACGCCCCCGGGGGATTGAATGTTATTAAAATTAAGACAATTTTTTTTAACTAACATTGTGCGGTATTATTTGATATACATGTATTTAATTATGCCTGAACCATTGAGTAAGATGTTGTTCTTTACTCAATGCCTGAACATAGAGATGATGGACGGGGTGACATTCCATAGACCGCTCAACATTTGAGTTGCGAAACTACTTATTTAAACTTGCTACTGCAGTAGCAATGCAGTAACAATGCATGCATTGTTTAATGATATTATTATGTTTAATTTTGTTTAGTAATGTTATTATTATAATATGATGTAATATTATTATTATTACAATAATTAAAATTAAGAAAAAATTGAACCTACACCTCGCCAAAGTTTAGTTTTTTGTTTTGAATGCGTTCCACCAACTTCAAATACCGACAGACAGCTGTTTCGACCTTTATTGGGTCTCATCAGTGTCGGGTAACTTGGTGTAGTGGAACACACTCAAAACAAATTACTCCCTTAGCTTATATGCTCGGTTGTTAAGTCAACAGAGGCGAGATGTAAGAACATCAGGTGATCCTCACCGTCAAACGACGTGGCCTTTGCCGCAATCGGTACATACTAAGAAAATTGAATGTTTACATTAAAATTATAATAATAATTATTATAAGACATTTAAATTTGTATTGTGTTTTTGTTATTTTGTGTAAAAACTGTAATAAATCTATACTATACTAAAGATACCAAAAAAAAATCTCAAAATTTACTAAAAACTAATTTTTTTTTAATCCGCCCATAAATAACTTACATAAAAATTTTTACTTCAAAACAAAGTTTGATAATTCAAAAACAAAAGCTCAATTGAAAAATACTTATTAGAATCCTAATTTAGCATCGTCAATTTTTAGTAGAAACACCCTGTATTTATAACATTGATGTTTTACTTTTTTAAATGTTTTGAATTACCTGTTAATAACATAAAACACATTGTAGTTATTTACATTGATATTAACCTTTTTTTTTTAAGTATCTAAAAACATGAAAAACTTTTATTATTTTTGAAATAGTAAAATTAACAGAAAGATGATCATTTTTTTACGATTATAAACGTAAAAAATGATAATCGTTTTTCTGCCTTTAAATCTGCATCTGCATATAAAATTTAAAAAATACTTTTTCACAATTACTTATGGACAAAACCATTTTATCTTACAATCAGTTTCAATAAATCGACCGTCATAATTGTAAATTTCATAAAACTCGACGCGCGCCCCTGATTATAATATGATTACATTTAAATGAAAGAAAAACTGTCTCTAGCGTGACGTCACGCACTCTGATATGTGACATTTAAATGAAAGAAAAACTGTCTCTAGCGTGACGTCACACGGTGCGAGAGAGACAGCGTACCATTCGCAACAGTATCGTGAGTTTAATTCAAATATTAAAATCATAGGCGAGACGTTGCCAAATTGTGCGACGCAACAACATACAGTATTTAAAAACACGTATATTGGAAAACGTATATTATCGCAACGCCCTCATCGTCAAATGGGTTAAACTAAATATACACATTTTTTCCATTTTTAGTATGTTGCTGCACACTTTTTTGTGTTTAAATTTTTCCAAATATTTCAAAAACGCAGGGTCGGACATAAAAAATTTTTGGACATTAAATTCTACACAGATCTGTATTAGCAAGAATCTTAGAAAGTTCTGGAATGAAGTAAATTTTAAGAAATAAGCGCTTGACATTAGTGCGTCAGATATACTGACGCAGTAAGGTCGTTGACGCAATAAGAATAGGGATTTTATAAATGTATGGACGCAGCAATGATAGAATTTTGTATATATATATTTATATATTTATATATTTATATATTTATATATTTATATATATTTATATTATATATTATATATTTATATATTTATATATTTATATATTATATATTTATATATTTATATATTTATATATTTATATATTATATATTTATATATTTATATATTTATATATTTATATATTTATATATTATATATTTATATATTTATATATTATATATTTATATATTTATATATTTATATATTTTTATATTTATATATTTATATATTTATATATTTATATATTTATTATATTTATATATTTATATATTTATATATTTATATATTTATATATTTATAATATTTATATATTTATATATTTATATATTTATATATTTATATATTTATATATTTATATATTTATATATTTAATATCTTATATATTTATATATTTATATATTTATATATTTATATATTTATATATTTATATATTTATATATTTATATATTTATATATTTATAAATTTATATATTTATATATTGTAACGTTACAAATAGTAACGCTACATGTATTATTCTTAATAAGTTAAAGTAAACAATGTATAAGTATGTGGTTTATTATGCTCTCACTGGTCCAGACTGTATATCCCAGATAGCACAAAGAAGTACTAAAAACGTCCTGAGTATATCTTGTATCAGACATTAGTAAGTTCCGAGTACGTCCGAATCAGTCCTGAACCTTCTCCAGGACGTTCCAGGGACATCCAATGTTACCAAATCGTCGGTCCCCAGAACGTCCTAAGAAGACATCCTCTGGCCATTCTGAAATGCTTTATTGGGGACTAATGGACTAGCTTTACAGAATTGAAGAGTGGCATTCCCAAAGGCCCAGACAGCAATATGACGTCTTAATTAAGTCTTATTTTATTAATTTGTTAAATGGATTTTATTAAAATCATTTTAATAATTTGCTCCTATTCGCTTATTTTAGGAATTGCGATTACTTCGTCTCACCGGCACCGATAGACGGCCTGTTTCCTCTTTTGGAGATCGTCAGTATCGGGTAGCCGTTTACCTAGGTCTAAGACCGTTTGGTATGAAGCACGCTCTAAATTCTACTTCGCCGCTTCTTATATCAAACATAAGCAGTTACAGCGGCGAGAAGAAAGAATCGCATTAAAATGTCATAAATGTGACGTCTCCATGTTGACGTCTTAAAGAGTTAATAATATGATTTCAGTAGAAGTAAGAAAAGAGAATACTGTAAGATATCATATAACTAAAGTCTTATTTATGATACCTACCCTTAGTAGCTTCTAATTTTAATTAATGTCAGAGGTCAGAAAAAAAGATACTTTAAGATGTTAAAAATTTACTTCTTATTTATGAATTCATCAATGAAAAACAAATATTTTGCACATGTAAATGTTAAAATGTCTGAAACACGTTTGGAATTGCATATTCCGCTCTCCTGAAACCGTCAAACTCGCCTTCGGCTCGTGTGACACACTCTTCACTCGAGCGGATATATCCATGCTGTATTCCAAACTTGTTACAGAATATACTATTAAGTCATTCTGCATGACATAAACTATTTTTAAATGATAATATATTATTTAACCAACTTGGCACTTAGACCCTTTGGAAATACAATACTTCAATTACGTCCTTGGGACGTACCCAGTATATGCGCTATAATTTTCCCAAATAAGTAAGAGACTGGACGTACCCAAAACTTCCGATATAGGTCTAGGACGTTCGGACCTATGTGGGACCCGAAATGGACGTCCTGGGTACCTCTTGTGCTATCTGGGATTGTATTTTAAGCGGTAATTATTATTTAGTTTATTTCTTTATCTCTGCTATGGAGTCTTTGGGTAAACGACTTCATTTTTGTAGTTTACGGGACCTAAAAGGGTTAATTTATTTTTAGTTTTTATGATAGCCGAGAAAAGTTTGATTTATTTTTAATTTACTGACGTATTCACCTTATGATTTATTTTCTAAATACGTGTAGGGCATAATTTCGGTTCAGTGATTGTAGATTTGTGTGTTTTGTTTGTACAATTTTAAAACAATCAGTACTAGGTCCATTTTTCGTTTTGTGTCGGCTAAAATATAGTTTTAGGTTAAAATAGTTTGTGTTATGAATCCTAACTTAATATAGACAAGGTGTCTTAGTAAATTAGGTTGTTTTATAATAATTAAGGTTGCTTACTTGTATTTTATGTTTCCTTTTTGTCTTAAGGCTTCTTGTTAAAAACTATTAAAGCGGCAAGGTCACAAACTTCAGATTCGGTGTCATGAACTGTCACCGTTCATTTGTGGGTTTGTTCCACAATCTTCGTTTTAGGGTTTTGGTGTTTTTTTAATAGTTATCTGGTTTTTCTTCTTTTTTGAGTGCTTTGGCCTTTTTGGTGTTATTTGGTTGAATTCACTATGCTATTTAAGTCTAGTACTATTACAGTAAATTGGTATTTAGTACAGTGGTAACATTGGGTCGCGGCGTCGGCGCACTCAGGGTTCTAGATTGTTCGAGCGGCTTCTAGACTCGAGTGGGGAGGTCGACGGCGTCTTTGCCAACGTGCTTTCTGAGAGACGATCTGTGAAGTCTGACGGAAGTTTAATTACGATCTGTTAAGTAATTAGTTATTTGGAATAACTTATTCCGTACTATGAATACTGGTAGTTATCGCACGTAGTAAAAATAGAAGTAGATGGCCTCTTTTTGGGTTTTTTTTTTAAAAGTAGCATGGTGAGTTCAATCTAATAAATTTTCCATAATCCTTGATTATTTAAGTCATCCTATTTCTTAGATAGTTGCAAAGTAACATAACGATGTTTGGACTGTTGATTTAGCCGCTGATGGTAATATTGTTTAGTATGTTTTATTGAGAAAACCGAATAAACTTCGTAAGTACATTTTATTTTGTTTGGAAGTAATATTCATTCGAATAATTTTCATATTAGGGTTTTCCCACCGGGGCAAATTTTCCCACAAGTTTTTTGAATACGCATGGTAGGATAGAAATTCTGTCACTGGTTGATTCTTCGTAGCTGTTGGTTTCCTGCATCGTGGTATCTGCCTTCTTAGACACAAGGGTTGGCATAAACGCGAGTTCGAACCACTGAAAGTGGGGACCTATGGTTAGACGGATTTCACCCATGGATAGACCCATGGACTACAACATCTAGCTTGAATTAAGCATGTCAGGATTTCTTTATGAATATGGACAACAGGTTTTATTGAACATTTAATTTTTTTACATCAATATTATTCCACAACTTCACTGCAAGGCAGTAAATTATGAAACATTAGTATATATTTATTTTAACGTGTAGACCAATAGCTATTCGGTATAAATTTTATTAATTTTGAAATAGGTATCATAGTAATATATCACAGTATCACAGTAGTATATCACAGTCAAAATATAATGATAATAAATTAAAATATAAGTAAGTAACTAATTTTGGAGTTTAACTTTTACTCCACAACCTTAGGTTATAATACTCTCTAAAGTTGTGGTGGCGCCCAGGCCGTAATGTAAGTATGAGCAAGGTAGACCTACAGACCTATGCTCCCAAACACGAGACATATTTATATATTTATATATTTATATATTTATATATTTATATATTTATATATTTATATATTTATATATTTATATATTTATATATTTATATATTTATATATTTATATATTTATATATTTATATATTTATATATTTATATATTTATATATTTATATATTTATATATTTATATATTTATATATTTATATATTTATATATTTATATATTTATATATTTATATATTTATATATTTATATATTTATATATTTATATATTTATATATTTATATATTTATATATTTATATATTTATATATTTATATATTTATATATTTATATATTTATATATTTATATATTTATATATTTATATATTTATATATTTATATATTTATATATTTATATATTTATATATTTATATATTTATATATTTATATATTTATATATTTATATATTTATATATTTATATATTTATATATTTATATATTTATATATTTATATATTTATATATTTATATATTTATATATTTAAATATTTATATATTTATATATTTATATATTTTGCGGGGGTTGTAGTGAGGTATTTTGCGTGTGAATTTAAACACTTGTGTTGATCGTAGTACGTTATTTATTTACAATGAAAATAGTGGTGTAACTTACAACAGCTTTTAAGTTGGATGTCGAGGCCCGATAGTTTGGAACTTAACTGAATGATGTCGACAGGATGATGGAACTGGGTTCACTGAATTGAAATGACTGAGTTCTGAGTGATAGGACTAGGTTTTATATTTTAGATACAGGTAGTTCGGCCTTTACGTGCTCGTTGTACGTCGACCTGAGTTTGGGGCTAACGCAAGGGCTTTCCAAATTGCTAGGATTTTGGATATTAATTATGCTAGCAATTCTTTGAAGGATAAGAAAATGTTTATGGTATTGTGAAGTTTGGTTGTGGGATTATTTTATTGTCGGTAGGATTAAATGTGGGCCTCGACAATCCGTACATTTTGTCACGTAATTGTAATTAAAATGTTTTATACTTTTGCCTGTTTTTATGGTGTTTGTTTGCCTGAGTAGTGGAGGTAATGCCGCTACAGTACCCCCCTACCAGTTTTAGACGAAGGAGAAAAAAAAAAATTAAATTAATTGAGTCCTGCCTGGAGGTGCTCGGGAAATCGGACACGTCTTCCGTAACGTGTGACGTTCCTCGAGGTGGACGGTCCAGGCGTCTGAGTGGGTGGTGGGCCGATGGTGTCCTCCGGCGCCTCACGTCTTGGCATCTCGTCTTCTGGCCAGGTGTCGGATGGACTTTGGGGTTTTTCGGGAAGCTCGTCTGTCGTGATGTATGCCGGTTTCAATCGGTCTATTGAGACGGTGACTTCTCGGCCGTTGATAGCGATGGTGAAAGTCTTGGATCCACGACGTACGACCCGGTACGGACCATCGTAAGACATTTGTAGTGGTCCCCTGGCCGCGTTGTGTCGCACGAAGACTTGATTAGTGGTGGCCAAGTCTTTGAATACGAACGTTTTGCGTTCGCCATGTCGAGAGCCGCTGGTTGGTCGTACATTCTGGAAGTGTTCTCGCAATTCTTGGACGAAATCGGCGGCATCAGTGGTGTGGCTGTTGATACGGGGCACCAGGAACTCCCCAGGGAGTCTCATTGCTGCTCCATATACTAGTTCCGCAGCTGAAGCTTGTATATCCTCCTTACAGGCGGCGCGGATGCCCAGGAGTACCGTTGACAGTACTCGCGTCCACTGGTGGTTTTCGTGACATTTGATTGCTGCCTTAAGTTGTCGGTGAAGACGTTCGACCATGCCGTTTGCGGCTGGATGGTAAGCGGTGGTCCTTAGGTGAGTCGTACCTGTCAAGCGATTCAGCTGCTTAAAAAGGTTAGACTCGAATTGACGCCCTTGATCGGTGGTGATGCGAAGTGGTGCTCCAAATCGACAGATCCATCCTTCGTAGAACGCTGTGGCCACTGTGGAAGCTTCTTGATCCTGCAGTGGGAATGCTTCCGGCCAGCGGGTGAACCTGTCGATACAAGTGAGGCAGTATCGACAGCCTTCCGACGATGGCATGATGATAAGGTCGATGTGCACGTGCTCGAACCTGGCTGTTGGGTTAGAGAATTCTCCGACAGCTGATGCTACGTGCCGTGTTACCTTGGCTTGTTGACATTGTATACACGCACGAGCCCATTCTCGGCAAGCCCTTTTCACCGATGGCCATACGTAGCGCTGGGTTACGAGCTTGACTGTGGCCTTAATTCCAGGATGCGAGAGTTGGTGTACAGCGTTGAAAGCTGCTCGTCTGAATGCTCTTGGTAAGATGGGTCGAGCATTGGGCGTGGAGACGTCGCACAGGATAGTTAGGTCAGCCCCTGGTACTGGTACTCGTTGGATTCGTAGGGCTGATTCTTGTTGCAAAAATTCCTTCAGTTCGGGGTCGTTCTCCTGGGCTACAGCCAGCGCTGGAAAGTCCAATATAGTGCCAATCTCTTCTACACGTGACAGAGCATCGGCTACGATGTTGTCTTTGCCGGAGATATGCTGGATGTCTGTGGAGAACTGGCTGATGAAGTCTAGGTGTCGGGCTTGTCGCGGAGAACTTTTGTCAGCCTTCTGTAACCGGAATGCAAAAGTGATTGGTTTGTGATCGGTGTATATAGTAAACTGCCTAGCTTCCACCATGTGCCTGAAATGTTTGATGGCCAGGTAGATAGCTAGCAGCTCTCGGTCGAAGGCGCTGTATTTGGTTTCGGCCGGGCTAAGTTTTTTCGAGAAGAAGGCCAGTGGTTGCCAATTTTTTCCTATCCTCTGCTGCAGCGTCGCTCCGACGCCGGTGTCTGATGCGTCACATATGAGTGCAAGTGGCGCATCAGGTTTAGGATGAGTCAGCAGTGTGGCAGTGGAAATAGCGTCCTTACAGGCTGTGAAAGCCTGCTCTGCTGCCGGTGTCCATTGAAGTGTCGCCTTCCCCTTGATATTGCCTTGAAGGAGGTCGTGTAGAGGTGCCTGAGTTTTCGCGGCCTTGGGTATGAATCTCCGGTAGAAATTCACCGTACCCAAGAAGCGTCGGAGTTGCTCAGCTGTAGTTGGAGCTGGATACTCGGTAATTGCCTGGACTCGGTCCGGCAGTGGTCGGGTGCCTTTACTCGAAACAGAGTAGCCTAGAAAAGACACCTCGGCTGCTCCGAAGATGCATTTGGCAGGATTGATGATGACGCCATATTTACGCAGTCGTTCGAACAGGATATGCAGGTGAAGCCACGAGTATGTCGTCTAGGTACGCGTAACAGAAGTCCAGTCCTTGGAGCACTTCGTCGATAAAGCGCTGAAAGGTCTGGCCGGCATTGCGTAGGCCGAATGACATGTACAAAAATTCGAAGAGGCCGAAGGGAGTGGTGATGGCAGTTTTGGCAATATCCTCTGGCGCCATCGGGATCTGATTGTAGGCCCGTACGAGGTCGAGTACCGAAAAAACTGATTTTCCCCAGAGTGTCTGCGCAAAGTCTTGGATGTGACGGATGGGGTAGCGATCTGGGATGCTATACCCAATTGTATCATATCAGCGAATTCGCGTTTCGCTATGGCTAACCGGTCAGGCGCGAGCCGTCGAGGTCTGCTGAACGCTGGCGGCCCTGGGATGGTGCGGATATGATGTTGGGTTGAGTGCTTTGGATCGGTAACTCGTCCGTCGGGTCTCGTGATGTCCGGGAATTGAAGTAACAGTTCCTGATATTTGCCATCTGGCAATGGTACCGTCCTGATACTGCTAATGTCGCTGTCGGTTGCCTGTCCGCGTGCCTCGAGGTTGGTAAGCTGATCAGAGAGACGTTCGTGCCGTAAGTCGACGAGCAATCCGTAGTGCGAAAGGAAATCCGCGCCAATGATGGGCTTGGCGACGTCGGCTATCACAAACTTCCAGGGAAACGCGCGACGTAGACCGAAATTTAAACTCAGCGTTATGGTGCCGTACGTTGATATGGCTGTTCCGTTCGCCGCTGATAGTGCGTACGTTGATCGCCTGCATGGGCCAGGAACCATTGTTCTGGGGTACACGCAGAGATCGGCTCCAGTGTCGATTAAGAAACGCGTTTTGGTGTGGCGATCGGTAACAAAGAGACGGCGTGTTGACGTTGTCGGGCGAGGGTCGCTTGCCGTCGCTAGCGACTGCCCTGGTCGTTTCCCGCCCTTGAGCGTGATCGAGGGAGCGAACGCGCGCGCGATCCCTTGCGCTCGGCACGGTCGTCGCGTGGAGCGTAATTCAGCGCTGCGATCTCCTGTTGAATGGTGGACAGGATATCTTCTCGTAGGTGGACGGTTAGTTGGGCCAGTTTTAAATTAAGCAGCGCCTCCTGAGACTGCTTTGTCATCTCGGCTACCTGGGGCGGTCCGTGGGGACGTGCGTCGGCGATGGCATCGGCGAGGTCGGCCACGGTGTCCAATGTGGCGCCCTTTTGCGTCGCTAAGATGGCTTGAGTCTCCGTCGGAAGTTGGCTCATCCATAGGGTACGGATAACGTTTTCCGATACTACCGTGCCGCCGAGGTTGCGAAGATGGCGGAGGAATTGCGACGGTTTACGGTCGCCTATCTCCTCGCGTTCTAGTAACCGCTTGGTGTTTTGATCTTGGGTGGCACTGAGACGTTTAATTAACTCCGTTTTGAGGGTCTGATACGCGTCTCTGTCCGGTGGATTGACGATGATGTCGCGGACTTCAGTGGCATATTTCGGGTCGAGGACGCCGAGAACGTAGCCAAACTTGGTGGAGTCGGTCATGACCTTGGCTGCGGAAAAGCTGCGCTCTACCATGCTGAACCAAAGCTCCGGGTCGCTCGGCACGAAGGGCGGCAATCGAACGGCCACGCGGTCGACACTGGGGGCTAACGATTGCACCTGGGCGGCCGTACCGCGTCCTTTCGCGAATGCTTCTTGTTGTTGCCGCAACTCTTCTTGTTCTGTTCGGAGCTGTTCGCGTTCGCGCAATAGTTCAGCTCGCTCGCGTTCCTCGTCGTCACGGCCTAGCACCATTTTGTCACACAAAAAAAACTTTGATATATTTCAGAAGAGTGTTATTGTTTTCACTACGCGCCCTGCACGTTTATGCACAAAATAAAAAGTCACAAATGTTCACGATCACGTCGGGGTTACCAATTTGCTGGGGTTGTAGTGAGGTATTTTGCGTGTGAATTTAAACACTTGTGTTGATCGTAGTACGTTATTTATTTACAATGAAAATAGTGGTGTAACTTACAACAGCTTTTAAGTTGGATGTCGAGGCCCGATAGTTTGGAACTTAACTGAATGATGTCGACCGGATGATGGAACTGGGTTCACTGAATTGAAATGACTGAGTTCTGAGTGATAGGACTAGGTTTTATATTTTAGATACAGGTAGTTCGGCCTTTACGTGCTCGTTGTACGTCGACCTAAGTTTTGGGGCTAACGCAAGGGCTTTCCAAATTGCTAGGATTTTGGATATTAATTATGCTAGCAATTCTTTGAAGGATAAGAAAATGTTTATGGTATTGTGAAGTTTGGTTGTGGGATTATTTTATTGTCGGTAGGATTAAATGTGAGCCTCGACAATCCGTACATTTTGTCACGTAATTGTAATTAAAATGTTTTATACTTTTGCCTGTTTTTATGGTGTTTGTTTGCCTGAGTAGTGGAGGTAATGCCGCTACAATTTATATATTAAATATTTATATATTTAAATATTTATATATTTACATATTTATATATTTATATATTTACATATTTATATATTTATATATTTATATATTTATATATTTATATATTTATATATTTATATATTTATATATTTATATATTTATATATTTATATATTTATATATTTACATATTTATATATTTATATATTTACATATTTATATATTTATATATTTATATATTTATATATTTATATATTTATATATTTATATATTTATATATTTATATATTTATATATTTATCAAAGATAATACACCCCATTTTTAAAATAAATATACAGTTAAATATTAAAGAACTCCAGTTTAATGAAAAAAATGTAAAAAGAACGATTTTAACAATAACATTAAAAATATGAACAAAATTAATAAAACCAACATTAAAGAATATCAATATCGTGTATTTCAGCCTCTACTGCTAATTACGGCTCATACTCGAAACCGGATGTCTAATTTTGATTTGATCAATGACATTCCATATTTCTCGTAGCATATTTGCCACGTCATCAAGGGAGGCAGGCAAGGTATCATGATTTCTTAGTCTTCTACCCATATTATCCCAAAAATGCTCAATGAGGTTGAGATCCGTACTATTTGCAGGCCAGTCTTAAGTTTCAACACCCACCTCATGTAAGTACTCTTGCACTATATGGGCGGTATGAGGTCTTGCGTTATCCTGCATCAGTAAAAATTATTACCGATGTACCGTTATAAAATGTCCTCGATATAACGTGCACTATTCATGGTACCTCCACGAACAATGACGAGTTCTGTGCGAGCTCTCAAGGAAATTCCTCCCCTAACCATTACAGAACCTCCAATTAATAGCGTGGTTTTACGAACACTGTGAAAATCTCTCATTTGGACGTCGGAGAACCCTTACTCGCCGATCAGAGCTGAATAAACAAAACCTGGACTCGTTTGTAAATAGTACACGCTGCCAATCGTCAATATTCCAGCCAACATGTGGTCTGGCAAATTGCAGTCTTGCTCTACGATGATTTGCATTTAACTTCGATCCTATTGCTGGAATTCTGAAGCTCAAATTCTATTCCGCAAGACGTCTTCTTACGGTGGAGACACTTGTTTAAAAATTATGAGTAGCATTAAGTCGTACCTAGATTTCTTGCTGTTACAAATCGTTTTCTCAAAGCATGCAAATAAAGGAAACGATCATGTACGTCTGTTGTTATTCGATGACTTCCCTGTTCATCACGTCTGCTATGATCGTTGGTTTCTTCAAAACGTCGAATATCACTAAATATTGAGGTATGAGCTATGGCACGGTAGATTAATCCTTGCTTGGCCAATGTAATAATTCACCACAATTTAAATTTCTCACTTGGCCATTTCAATAACTTTATGCAGACAACTT
Organism: Brassicogethes aeneus; assembly: GCA_921294245.1. Taxonomy (NCBI): domain Eukaryota; kingdom Metazoa; phylum Arthropoda; class Insecta; order Coleoptera; family Nitidulidae; genus Brassicogethes; species Brassicogethes aeneus. The sequence continues at coordinate 60,662,547 of OV121132.1, forward strand.
AAATGAAAGTTTCTGACCTACCATGACCTACCTATGTTAAGTTCTTTTATTTTACATTAAACTGGAGTTATTTCGTCTTTAACCGTATTTCTCATTTAAAAAATAGATAGCGACATGAATCAAAAAACAAAATGTTAAGAAAATTTAGGGCTACAGTTTAATTATATGAGTCATATGCTGTTAGAGCTGGTAAAACCCACAGGGCGTTTCAAATTTCCAGGAAAAAACTTATTATCACTCGTGCACCCTGTATATACTCAAAATGTAAATTTTAAAAAATATTTTAAAAAGGTATTATTACCAAAGAATTAACCTACAATTTAATAAAATCACGAAATTCGGTTTGACGGTTCGCGAGAAAATCAATTTTGAATTTGTGGAAAATTTTTAGTGGTGCGTTAAATTTGACGTGAAGTGTATATAAGATATAATATAAGATTTATTTATTGGAGTAATAATATAATAAAAAATTAAATACATACATTTTTGTGTACATATTATATACATAATCGGTATATATTACAAGTTGGCAATTGGCAAGTTCTTACCAATCGTGAAAAATCCATCTTACCAGCACTTGCTTTTGGAACAACCATAGGTAGCCTGGACTTGGCCTGGACTAAATTAGCTTAAACAAGCAATTCTTAATAAGTCATAATTAACAAACAGTGTTTTTACGCTATAGCGATATTGCCGTTTTAAGCCAAGACGAATCTCAACATTTTTATTCATTATTGCGCTTTATTGTTTTTTCTTAAGATACGTTAATATATATATATATATATATATATACATATATACAGGGTGTTTCAATAAAAACTCCCAGGCCAATTATTTCGTAAACTAAAAGTGACATTTAAATTCTGTAAACGCCAGTTTTTAGCCTCTATGATTGGCTTCATAACTGTGTAAAAAATGTGTTTGAATAATACAAGATGTCGGTGGCGCCACGGTGCCAAAAAATTTTTCGATGACAGGAACTTTTAAATTAATTTTTAATCATGTCCTATACAAATTTTTAATATATCCAACATGAATGGAGATATTTGGGGTTAAGTTTTTTTTTTAATAATTTTAACGAGTATTTTAATTATAAATATTTTTAATATCCTTTAGCACATGTTCATTTAATGATAATTTTAGTGTAAAACGCTCTTATAGCGCTAACTAGGTAAAAATTATTACGTCCAGTGACGTTTCTGGTAATTTTTATACTTTTTCGGATTAAGTACCTAACTAAAAATATCATTTTTTTGTCTGTTGAATTGTTTTCATATCTTTCGAGAAATAAAAATAAAACCATTTGAAAAACAAAAATCATTAAGAAACAAAACCATAAATTATTAATACGCTAAATTTTTTGCTGTTTAAAAACAAAGGTGAAATATTGAAAATTAAAGAATGTTTTAAATTTTATAAAAGAAATGGTGAGAAGTTATACAAAATTATTAATATTAATGAGGTCGAATGAGGTGTTCAAAATTATTGCCGTTTTTTTACACACACATAGCAAATCGATATAATAATTCGGTTCTGCAAACTCTCAATAGTGTATTTCGATTAATAGCGGCTATAGTAGCATAGATTTTGTTGTACAGGTCAGCCATGCCAAGACAGGTCTTCTATTTGTTCCTTGTAGACTTCATTTTGTAAGCCGGGGCAACGTCTTGATAAAACCACATAGTATTTACGTCAATTCCTAAAACAATAACCCATTAGCAATATAGTTATAAATCATCTAAATGACGTTTCCAGGAAAAGTGATCAGCACAAATGGGGATCTTAGATGGCCACCAAGGTCCCCTGATGGACTTTTATTTATGGGGCGGCTTACAAAATGAAGTCTACAAGGAACCAATAGAAGACATGACCGACCTGTACAACAAAATCTATGCTCCTATAGCCGCTATTAATCGAAATACACTATTGAGAGTTTGCAGAACCGAAATATTATATCGATTTGCTATGTGTGTGTATAAAAACGGCAATAATTTTGAACACCTCATTCGACCTCATTAGTTATTTTTTGGTATTGTTCTAATTTTCATTAATTATTTTTTTTTATAATTTCTCACCAGTTGTTTCATAAAATTTAAAACACCCTTTAATTTGATTTTATTATGTTTTAATATTTCACTTTTGTTTTTAAACAGCAAAAAATATAGCGTATTAATAATTTATGGTTTTGTTTCTTAATGATTTTTGTTTTCGAAATGGTTTTATTTTTATTTTTCCAAAACGAAGCTAGATATGAAAACAATTTAACAGACAAAAAAAGGATATTTTTAGTTACTTAATCCGAAAAAATATAAAAATTACCAGAAACTCAGTGGCGTATTATTTTTTGCCAATATTATTTGTTAAGGGCCCCCCTATATTTTTTATCTAGTTAGCGCTACAAGGGCGTTTTATCACTATATTTTCATTACTAGAATTAAATGAACATCTGCTAAAGGATATTAAAAATATTTATAATCAAAATACTCGTTAAAATTATTAAAAAAAAAACTTAACCCCAAATTTTTCCGTTCATGTTGGATTTATCAAAAAATTTTATGGGACATAATTTGATCAATAATTAATTTAAAAGTTCCTGTCATCAAAAAAATTCTTTGCACCGTGGCGCCACCTACATCTTGTATCATTCAAACACATTTTTTACACAGTTGTGAAGCCAATCTAGAGGTTAAAAACTGGCGTTTACAGAATTTAAATGTCACTTTTAGTTTTCGAAATAATTGGCCTGGGAGTTTTTATTAAAACACCCTGTTTAGGACTTAAACATGTATATATAGCTAAAATGCGTATTTTTGCTGAGAGAATGGGTTAATAATAATCATAAGATGCGTCCTTTTGGCTTAGGACGGCAGGATAGTCAATACTTACAAATTGGTTACATTTCCGCACCCAACAACAAATATTTCACAACCATTTACACGTTTAATCACTTTTAATGACATTGACATTTGCAAATAGCATTTGTACAGATGTCTGCAATTTACAAATATATATTGATATTGAAGCTCCAGAGGGCAGTGGTGGAAGAGTTTTCAATCTATTGGGGGTATTATCTTTGGTTAGAATCTGTTAAAATTGATTAATGAGTCATGGATTTTTTTTTAAATCGTTAACATGAACAGCAAAAACCATATAGTAGGAAAAAATCGAAATTAAGCATCAGCTTTTTAGATAATAAAACGCAAACTAATACTTGTTTTTATTTTGTAGATAGGAAAGTAACATGAAAACCCCGAATGGTAGCTTAATGCCGGGTTTTTCTGGTTCACCAAATGTTTTATTATATCCTATTATATTTTTTTATATATTATATTATTGCATTGTTTGGCATAGTACAACTCTATATTTAAACTTTATTAATATTAATAAAGTTTAAATATACTGAAAATAATTTTGTTCGTAATATCAATAAACACTATTTATCGAAATTTATTTATTAGCACAATGAATACAATCGTTAAGTCAATTATTAGGGGTTCTTGGATGATTAACAGGGTTATTGGTTTAACGAATTACTGTTCATTACTTTTTTCCTACGAAGTCAGTAACTTTTTTTACTGACCCAATGAATCGTGTACATTGGGCCAATAAACATAGTACATCAAGCGCGTTTACGTAAATTGATAAACAAAATTCGTTAGATTAATGAATACTGGGCATTAATCAATGAATGCATTCGTTGTATCAATGAATCAGTTCGATAAATAAATTAACGTGTACATTGGTTTAAAGAAATATTTTGATTGATATTACGAACAATTGTACGTCAGGACAATGAATTCAATTATTAACTGATATAAGGGTTTTTCAAAGCCAATAAATGCATTTATTAAGCCGATAAACAGTGCATAAAATATAAGAGATTATTATTGGTTAAAACAATAATTGCCGGGACATAGGTAAATTTCACAAAAGACACTATAAGATTTATCCAGTCTAGTCCCTAATTACCTAGGCGAAGGAAGGTCTCGTCGCAAAGGATATAGAGGTTCCCTCGCGATACTTATTATTTACGCAAATCAATTTCTTTGGGTTTTATATAAAGGTGAAGTTTAAGTTGATATTCTGGTTTAAAATTCCAAAGGTAAGTACATTTCAATTTACATATTTCACTATGCACTGCTTTTTTGTCATAATCGTTTTGCACTTTCGTTAAGGATTAGACATTTTAAGCGCCAAAAGGTTGTTTGTTAATCGTTGCAAAATCTATGCAAGGATACAATTTTGATAGCGGAGACGAATTATTCTGTTGAATCTCAACTATCCAGTTCAAATACCATTATAGGGTATTTTAAATCAATTGATCAACCAACTAAAAATATTCCTATTATTGCTCACCAGATCGACAAGAACATCTTAAATGATAAATCTAAAAAACCCGGTACCTTCATAGATGAATATCAAAAAAATATTTAATAATGAAGCAGCTAAATTTGTCTTGGCCTTACACAATAACAATATTTTTTCTCGAAAGGATGTGTTCAATATTCTTAAAAATTTGGATCCTTTTTTGATCAAAACTTTTAGAAAACTTTTGTTAAATCAATATAAATTTGTAGTTCCGGAAACTGACGGAGAAGCATGCCTAAGGGCATGATAACTATTGGAAGACATGGTACAGATTAAACGATCTAGAAATGGCAGAAAGCTGTGGACAAATCTTGAAAAAATTGTCTCAATACAAAATTCCAAAGGGATATCGATTGGTACGAAGTATGAATTAAAAATCGAATGTTTAGTAATATTACGAGATGATTTATTTTAGATTGATATGGATTTTGAAGGAGCATTTTCCAAGAGCGACTGCTTACTTAGCCATTGGGAGGAATGCTTTCAGAGGATTTTTGATTTTTTGAAATTTCCAGGTAAAGAAAAGACTACAAAATGTTTGCTGGACAACATTCAGGATGAAAGTCATTTCAATATTTTCAGATGGGCGTTATGCGGCAGTATTATGGGCCCTACAACACTACAAATTAGTGTATAAAAATATGTAATGGTATATTTTCACCAACTGTTCATCTTTTGCATTCCATAAACAAGGCAAACATGTTAAATGCATAGTTTTTGACAATAAATGTTTATTTATTTTTAATGTATTCTTTTATTTAGTAGTGTAGTGTATTAAGTAGTGTAAATAGTGTCGTTAGATTAATGAACGAGTTGATTGAATGATTGAGCTAATGAATGTGTTCATTGGATCAATAAACCCGTTTATTAGATCAATGAATACGTTCGTTGATATTATGAACAAAAAAGATTGAGCTTATGAATGTGTTCATAGATTAATAAACCCGTTTATTGGATCAATAAATATTTTCATATAATCAATAAACCTGTTGATTGAATGAACGAATATCTTGATTGCATCAATAAATAAGTTCATTGATTCTACAAACATATCCATCAATTCGATAATAATATTTATTAAAGCAATAAATATTTTTATTAAGCCAATTAAAAAAGTTAATTGAGTGATACAATTATAAACATCGACTAATGTACAAGTATTCGTTGGCCCAATTAACTCGTTCATCGGACGAAAAACGATAAACAGAGTTCGTTAAGCCAATAACTTTTTTATTAATATTACGTACCTTTTTGGTTCAGTGTAATACAATTAGATATTTTAGTACCTAAATTATAACTTTTAGAATGATTTTTAGAAGTCTTGGGAAATTTTTTAATTAAACAATAAATACAAGTTGAATGAAAATTTTGGCGGGTATTTATGATTTGAAAAAAGGATAAAATTATATACATGTAACACTTACCTTTTCCCAGCGTAGAGGGACTCTTGCATCATACATGGCATCTAAAGAGGTTTTTAAATTTTGACTCATAACAATGGTCCCATCTATTGCGAGTTTAAGATCGTTTAAAGTTGATTGTACCTATAATTTCAATTTTTTTTTTAAATAAAGTAGTAGAAGTACACAAAATTTAAAAGTATTTATTAATTTTCAGGTTCGTAAGAAGCAAAAAACAAAGGATAAAAAATATTTATTTATTTATCATAATTACAATTTTACATATTTTTAAAATTTTTGTTTTATAAAGTTAAATTATACTTTCTGCCTAAACTCAAAAATCCTTGTGCTGAAGATAATGATAAAAGAATTTAAATGTACGTGTAATAAACTAAGATTATGCTATACAATGCAACATTTAGTTAAATTAAATTTTAACTAAACTGCGCACCACTCAATGTGTCGCGACCAAAAATTTCGTCCTTTTTCAAAACGAAATAACTTTTTTGTTTCTTGAACGATTTTATTTTGGTTTGTGATGTCTGCTAGCCCCATTCTCTGGCAATTTATTCTATAGATATGAAGCTCACGGTTCTTCAAGTAAATTTACTACAGGGTGATATATAAAACAGTGAAAAATTTCAATAACTTCATCCAAGCCCCGTTTGTAAAATAAATATTTTATTCTCGTTTTTACTTTGAAATAATGAAGTATTATGTCTTACCTTGAAACGTTTTTCAAATTTTTCGAATTGGAATCTTAGCAACAAAAATATGATTTTTTTTTCAATTGAGTACTTTTGATGCTTGTTTGTAGGCAATACACTCAGCTTTTTTAAGAACAAAAAGATAAGATGGTGAAAGATTGTTGATCTGAACAAGCGACAAGCAACAAACTTCTATTATTTTCAGAGACCACTTTTTCAAAACCAAAATAAAATGGTTCAAGAAACAAAAAAGTTATGCCGTTTTGAAAAAGGACGAACTTTTTGGTCGCGACACATTGAGTGGTGCGCAGTTTATTTATAATACAAAAAAAAAAAAGAAAAAAAAGTTGTAACCGCCATTTTGACGGTTAAACAGGCCTATAAGTTATATTTAATTTAGCTTTGTTTTAAGTATTAGGAATTCAAATAATTAAGATGTATACCTGTTGCCTACGTTGAAATGCGCCGATGCCGCGTGTACGGAAGGTTATTTTTATAAGAAAAAATTAAACCTACACCTCGCCAAAGTTTTTTGTTTTGAATGCGTTCCACCAACTTCAAATACCGACAGACAGCTGTTTCGAACTTTATTGGGTCTCATCAGTGTCGGGCAACTTGGTGTAGTGGAACACAATCAAAACAAATTACTCCCTAAGCTTATATGCTCGGTTGTTAAGTCAACAGAGGCGAGATGTAAGAACATCAGGTGATCCACACCGTCAAACGACGTGGCCTTTGCCGCAATCGGTACATACTATGCAACCGGGACTGCACACAGCAATTGTATCACAGATACTAATATGGCCTAAAGGAATCTAGAATTAACCCAACCGGGCTAAACATTAAGGTAAACATTCAATTTTCTTAGTTTCTTTAAGATACTTTCTGGACCCATCCCTGGTAATATTCATAAGAAAAAAATGAACCTACACCTCGCCAAAGTTTTTTGTTTTGAATGCGTTCCACCAACTTCAAATACCGACAGACAGCTGTTTCGACCTTTATTGGGTCTCATCAGTGTCGGGCAACTTGGTGTAGTGGAACACAATCAAAACAAATTACTCCCTGAGCCTATATGCTCAGTTGTTAAGTCAACAGAGGCGAGATGTAAGAACATCAGGTGATCCACACCGTCAAACGACGTGGCCTTTGCCGCAATCGGTACATACTATGCAACCGGGACTGCACACAGCAATTGTATCACAGATACTAATATGGCCTAAAGGAATCTAGAATTAACCCAACCGGGCTAAACTTTATGGTAAACATTCTATTTTCTTAGTTTCTTTAAGAAACTTTTGACCCATCACTGGTAATATTCATAAGAAAAAATTGAACCTACACCTCGCCAAAGTTTTTTGTTTTGAATGCGTTCCACCAACTTTAAATACCGACAGACAGCTGTTTCGACCTTTATTGGGTCTCACTAGTGTCGGGCAACTTGGTGTAGTGGAACACAATCAAAACAAATTACTTTAGTTAAAAAAATTTTGAATTGATTTCCGCATATTCGGCCAATAATATGTAGTTTTAAGTTGTCTTTCGGTTTCGTCTATTCCTCTATGATTATTTTTTCCTTCGTGATAATTTTGAATAATATGGTCTTGTTCTTGAGAGTCTGTCACATCAATTAAAATATTTGTGCATTTTTTAAATTTGTAAGAGGGATAAGTAAAAGTAGTTCGTATTATTTCGCAAAAAGGTTCGTAGTAGGGGTTGTGTTCAAAATATAGTGAGTAAGTAATATTTGGGGCGATATATTCTTTAACAAATTTTATAACTTCTTTGTCAAATTGGGATTCCGAAAAGAAAACTTTAATTCTTTGTTTATTACCATGAATTTTAATTATAGTAGGAGTAGTGTTAAGAGGAAACGGTGATCGGGAAATTATTAATTGATTGTAACTGTAATTAATAGGTTCTTCGGTAATTGGAATTTCGACTATGGGATTTTATATGTTGGTGTGTTGAGTAACGGATTCCGATTCTTTTATAATTCTACAAGTTCGTCGATTATTTCGTCTTCGTCTATATTAACTGCAATCGATTGATTATCGATTTGGGTATTATTGTCTGTGGTTTGTTTAGTAGGAATTTCTACACGGGATAAACAGTCAGCGTTTAAGTTTAATTTACCTTTTTTATGAACAATATTGTAGTCGTACTCTTTAAGTTTTAACCTCCATCTTACTAAATTTAAATTTGGTTCTTTTAATGAAAATAACCACTCTAAAGGTCGGTGGTCAGTATATATTGTGAATTTACGCCCGTATAGGTATGGTCTAAAGTATTTGGTAACCCAGACTACAGCCAAAAGTTCCTTTTCTATCGTACTGTAATTTTTTTCGGATTCGTTAAGGGTTCTTGAAGCATATGCTACAGGTAAGACATTAGGGTCTATGGCGACATTACTTGCGTCGGTAGTGAGATTAAATGGTTTGTTAAAGTCAGGGTATTGTAATATTGGGTCGTTAGTCAAGATTTTTTTGCATGTTTCAAAACAGTTAATGAATTCTTGATTATGTATAATTTTACTATTTTTTTTTCAAGCAATTAGTCAAGGGTTTTGTTAGTCGAGCAAAGTCTTTAATAAATTTACGGTAATAACCAAGAAGTCCAAGAAATGATTTTATATCTCAAGTGGTTTTAGGTATAGGGAATTTAGTTATCGCTTTAATTTTGTCAAGATTGGGCTTAACCCTTAACTAGTCGCGCAGGTGCACTGAGTGCTCCGTTTTTATTAAAACCTCTATAACTTTTTGTCGTTTTGGAATTAAATGCCCTTTCCATGTAACCTATGACTGATCTGTCTACCATGCACTGTCGACGGCATATTCAGATTAAACTACTAATTTCAAAGTTATGGACAGAAAACTTGAGATTGATTTAGAAATACTTCACTAAAACGTAACTAAATTTCAATTTTTGCAATGTAAAATATTTCTATGTCAACAAAATATGGAATTTAAAACCTAATGGTTTTTAAGGTATACATTTTTCTAAGAATACACAAATAAAAATAGAACGGCTAAATTTCATTCTGATTTCTTCTTTTCTGAGTAGAAGTAATAACTTTTTTGTTTGTTTTATTTTTTGTTCTTTGCTTTTTGCTTCTTTTTAAAATAAATATTGTGTTTTAATAAAAATAGAGTTAATTCATCCGAATATAAGCAAAAGTAATATTAAAATTGAAAACATTCAGCAATATAGCCATTTTAAGGAGCGGAGCACTTAGTGCACCGCGCGACCACTAATGCTACAAAAATTGGCGCGAGTAGTTAAGGGTTAAGGCCGTCACGACTTATGACATGTCCCAAATATGCAGTTTCTTTTTTAAAAAATTCGGATTTGTCAAGTTGAATTTTGAAATTTTTTATACGGAGTCTATCAAAAACTTTCTTTAATTTACAAATGTGTTCCTGAAGGGATGTAGAGTATATTATAATGTGGTCTAAGTATACAAGGCATGTTTCGTCTTGGAGTCCTCGTAAAACGTTGTCCATCACCCTTTGAAAGGTTGCGGGCGCGTTTTTTAGTCCGAATGGCATTCTTAAAAATTCGTAGTGTCCATTTTCTACGCTGAAGGCGGTTTTTTCTCGGTCTCTAACGTCAATTTCGATTTGGTGAAATCCGCTTGCCAAATTGAGTGTTGTAAAATATTGCGATTTGCCTAATTTGTCCAAAACGTCAGTTATTTTAGGAAGGGGGTATTTGTCGTCTATAGTCTTGTCATTAAGTTTGCGATATTCAATGACTACTCGCCACTTTTGTTGCCCAGTTGCGTCTAATTTTTTGGGTACAACCCATATTGGAGAGGACCAAGGGGAATTGGAGGGTTGGATAATTTTCTGTTCAAGCATTTTATTTATTTGTTTTCTAACTTCGGCTTTATGAATAAATGGATAACGGTAGGTTTTGGTATATATAGGAGTTTCATCTTTGGTTTTAATAGAGTGATTTATTTGATTCGTAAATGTCAAGTTTTGTCCGTCAGTGTAAAATGTGTCTGAGTAATCTTTTATTAAATTTAATAAGGCATTATGTTCTTCCGGAATGTTCGGTCCTTAACAAAGAAAAATCAAATTTAAGTTTTTTAACATTCTTCTTATTTCGTACTAAGTTATATTCAATATTAAAACATTCAAAAGTATTTTATTGTCATATTTTAAAACTTTAATGGGATCGGTAAAAGTAATAACAACTGTATTTTCTGTTGGATTTATTATTGAAGTTAAAGCAAAATTATTTTTTGAAGTGGTTAGTGATTCCGGTATTGCACAACCATTAAGTTTTTGATAGGGAATAATTATGTCTTGATTTGATCGAGAAACTGGAATTTTTACAATAGTTTTAACTCTAGGGGGTATAGTAATTGAACAAATAACAGGTTTTTCTGAACGTGTATATTTAACGGCAATAGAAACAAAAGGAGTTTCGAGAAGAGAAGTTACTAAGTTTAATTTAGCTTTTAGTTTAATTAGTGAATCTAAACCTATAATTCCATCGAAGTATTTATGAAATTCTAAATGGTAAAATTTTAAATCTAGGGGGTAAGGAACGTCAAATATTAAAAAACAGGGGATTGTAATTGATTGATTAACAATATTATTTTGGTGTATTGTAGTTATGAGGTCTTAAAAATGAATTTGATGAGCCAGAATCTATTAAAAGTTTAAAATTAAATTTTGGGATAATTATAAATGGTAGTTTACCATAATCTACGTTATGAAATTCTACTTCGGCTTTATGAATAAATCGATAACGGTAACGGTGTTTTCTGGTTCCGTCGGCTGGAGAAAATCCGAGGGAAGTTCGTAGTCATCGTTATTTTCGTTATCATTTTCTATAGTATAGTCATTATTTTGGGGTTGGTTTTGGTAATCGCAGTTAAAAAGTTCTTTCGCGATCCAACTTTGATTATTTGGTCTAGTATTGCGATTAAAATTTCTATTATTGGTATTTCTGTTTGTTTGGTTAAATGTGTTTCGTGTGCTTACACTCATAGGGGTAGGTTTAGGTTGATTTACTAACGGTTTAGGAGCAAAAACATTTGATTCGTTAGATTTTTGATTTTGATATCTAGGGGGTTGCTGATTTTGTTGAAATCTGTTAGTTTAAAAATTATTATTATTGTTATTACTTGCAAAATGTCTAAATTGTGTCGAAAAATTCAAATTATTAGGATACATATTATTGTTAGGATAGTTAGGGATTGCATTTGTTGTCTAGGAATATTTTTATTAGTGTTTGGTTTACTATTGTTATTCGGAAAATGTCTTTGTCTATTAAATATGGCGTTTTTATTTTCTCGTTCGCGAATAAATTGAATGGCATCTGCCAGAGTGGCAGGCCTCATATTTAAGATATTGGTTTTTTACGGTTCTAATAGTTCATTTAAAAATATGCTTAACGTTAGACTTGTATATTGGGAAATTTTGATTTGACGAACCGCAGGGATCTCGTGAAGCGTGGCCCTGGTGTTCATAGAGGCAAGTTATGCCAAACAACGCTCGTAAAAGAGCTGTGCCGATTCATTCGACTTCTGTCTCATATTGGTTAGATCTATGATTAGGTTTTCTTCATTTCTAACGTCTGAAAAATTTCTAACCAAGATATCTTTTAATTGCAACCATGTTTCACATGGCTGGATTTCCACTATAAGTCTAGCGTTACCTTTGAGTTTTTCTGTAAGGCAACTTAAGAATTTATTTTGGTAACAATTAATGTTAGTGTTATTGTAAAAATTAGATATTAGAAGTTCGCAACTATTTATGTAGCGACTTAAAGCGTGAGTTTCCCCATCAAATTCGGGAACAGCTTTAAGATGCTGTGTTTCGAATACTGGCGGGTTTGCCATTTCGATATTTAATCTATTAAAGTTTTCGATTAAATTATCTATGATGAACTTCTTTTATTACTAAGCTACTCTTAAAATTTTTTATTTTATAAAGGTAAGTATTTACTTTAAATAATTATATTATTTATTTTAAGAAAAATAGAATCAGTAAACAACCCTTAGCAATGCCCTGAGCAAATTATGGCTGTTACAATACAATAAAATTATATATCTTCGACTTACAATATGAGTTCCTGAATCATCTCTGGCGATTTTTGTCCTCGATGTCTTCAGAAACTTGCGACCTCGATTTATCGAAAAAGAAGCCCTATGATTCCTCTTTTTGATTATTCCAGTGTCCAGCCAATTTGACGAAATTGGGTGTCGTCCACAAGCTCGCACTCCTGAATCACTGTTGTAACACACTTAGAGTTTTTTCTTTACAGTTTTTAATGTTTTTAATAAAGTTCACAGATTTGTCTATAAAGTCCTCAAAAGAACACACCATTTTTTTTTAATAACGCTTTGACAAATCCTACCGACTGCGTAAGTTACGTTTCACGAACACACACTTGTATTTTTAAAAAATTTATTTAATTTATAAAATACAAAAATTAAAGAAAATGAAATGATCGTTACAATTAAGAATCTAAGAGAAGAATGAATATAAATTAAACTTAAGAAATAAGGGGTTCTTATCAGGTGCTTGCACTGCACAATTCCTGTGTAGGTGGTCGTCGTAACTTATATACAACAGTTAAACAACAGAAACAGTAGTGTCTTAAATGTATTTCAGCAGCGGTTATTAATTAATTTATGTATTGAAATCTCTGAGGTGTGAATTAGAAAATCTCTTAGTTGTTTTTTAAATGAATAAAAGTGTTTCGTAGCAGTTATATTATTTGGGATATAGTTAAGAAATTTTGGACCCAGATAGACAGCAGATCTTTGACCAACTACTTTCTTTAACTTTATACTTATTTATGCGGCGAGTCTCATAAGGATGTTTAAACAGAGGTAAGTTATATTTTTTTTTAGATTGATTTTGACATAGAATAAAGCAATACAACTTTTACACTTAATATTCGTGTCTCGGAAAAAAGCAAATCAGACGGATAGGTAAAGTCTTTGTCATGCATTATTTTAAGTATTCTTTTTTGAATTTTTTGTAAAGAATCCAAATGAGCGTCAAATACTCCCCCATCCAATAATTCCATAAGACAGATGACTTTCTACAAGGGGATGAATTTTTAGATTATTGTAGGTGAGTATTTGTTGTAGATATTTAAATTTGTATATTATAATTCGATTTTTTTTTAGAACATGTTGTATATGCGCTTTCCATTCTAAATGTTGATTAATCACAATTCCTAAATATTCAATTGAGCTTTCTTGATTAATTTCAACGTCAGTTTCCTTAATTTTAACTTTTTTAAATGCCAATTAAGTTATTTTCCACTATGTTATTTTAAATTTTCCCAATTACTTGCTTTATAAAATAGTGCTTTAACATCTGCAAAACTTACTATTTTTGCAGCACTAGGCACTGAGAAGAGTCTATCCATATACAACGTAAATAAAATTGGACCCAGAACAGTCCCCTGAGGAACACCATATTTTATCTCCTTGAAGCTACTAAGGGAGTCCTTAATTTTAACACATTGTAATCTATTATTTAAGTATTTATTCAGAAAATTGGAATAGAATTCTAACGATCATAGAAATTTATTGGTCAAGTAGCTTAATATAGAAAAAAACTGTTTTACGAAAAAAGAAAAAAAAATGGAAATTTTGGTGAACTTATACCGGTTTTGCACAAAGATACTAATTTATTTAGCTTAAGCTCACACGATACAACATAAGACAAAAATATGGAAAGTATTTATTTATAGATTAAAACAAAGGTGAAAATAATACGGTTTAATTATTATAATTGAATGATAGCTCGTTATTTTCTTCATCTTCTCTTTATCGATAAATGCAGATTCTGAACGGGAACTAGGCCCAGGTTCCATGGCTGGAACGGTAATATTTTATTCATTAGTTCTTTTTTTAATATATTTATGTTTCATGTTTTTTTAGAATTCATGATAAACTGGCAGTATAAAATCCAGAAGTGTTTGCAAGTTTTTCCATTTTTTGTTTTTATTAAACCTGATTTTATTTGAAGCGGTATAAAAGTGTTTTCCATCAAGTATGATGGTGCCATAGACACGCGATCCACAAACACATTTTAGGAATGGATACAATACATCTAACATTGGTTTGAACTCAAACAAAAATGCTTCATTGCTTTTAACATATTTAAAATACTTAAGATCGGCTTTCCTTCTACATCCTTGTTGGTGTATCTGATAATAGGCGCACCCATGTAACTTTTTTATTTATAAAGATAGACACATAAAATTTAGCATGGTTAATTATGATATAAAATGCCACTTATAAGAGTACAAAATGAATTTTTTGAACTTCCTGTTTCGCCGGAAATGATACCAACTTTCGATTTTTAAATGGAACGCCCTATACATTTTTACATATTTAGAATCCTGAGTAAATTCTGAGTCTAACAGCATCCTCAAATTTAATAATTCCAGATACTAAAAATACTGAAATGTTCTCGCATTTTTTAAAGATTTTCACCAAACCAACAAACAATGTCTGGTTAATCAGATCTGACTTTTATTAAAGTTGTATATACGAGTACATAATTAATCTTTGCTGATTGCTATTTTTCTTGTTTTTTGGATACTTTTGAATATTACGATGTTTGTTTATGGCTTTCCACAATCCCTTAATTGGATTAGTAGATTTTTTTATTAATCTGTCATTTGCGGCAATTTTTTCCATGGTTATAGAGTGTTTATACTTATATTGTTTAAGCTCTTCAGACCCTATTTTATGCTATTTATACATTTCGCTTAACTTGTGCAAATGTTCTAGCATTTTTTAAAGATTTTCACCAAACCAACAAACAATGTCGGGTTGATCAGATCTGCCTTTAAAAGTTTTTTTCTGGAAAGGACTGGAGATTTGCATTTTTTTAAATATTAACGAATTGTTTAAATTTTTTCTCCACTCCACTTTCAATGTTATCAATGAAGTCCCAAGGACTCAAAGAAAATAATTGATAAAATGAATTAAGCCTACCTTTGTTTTAGGTCTAAAAGATCTTTTTGCTACATTAAAACCACTAGATACTTGCTTAAGGGAAAACTCTACAATTTGTCCCATATGATCAGTTATATTGGGATTAATTATATTAGCTATGAACTGTTCATTATCAATTTTTAAGAAGATGTTGTCAAGGCATGTTTTATTTCGAGTAGTATGTGTTATTGTCTGAACTAACCCTTAACTCCTTAGATTGTCGACCATCGCACCGCCTCACGCTGTGAAGTGTTAAAATAAACATTGAAATCTCCTGACAATGCTATGTTGGTAAAAATCTTAACTTAACGACACAAAAAAGAAGACAACAATATAAAGGAAAAACTTTCAGAAACACAAATCAACAAATCCAATAAAGGTTATTCATAAAGTACGCCAAAACTTCCTATGAAGAACTAGCCAATGATCAGGCAACAAAAAAGAACTGAAACAAAATGCTTTAAAGTAGAGGCCGATTATGACCTATTGGAGGTTATATATAAGCCGGATTTTTGGCCAAATGGAATAGGGTATAGCAGGTATTATTTTCCAAAAGAGCATAACAAAGGTATCATGAAGACAAATTTTCAAACAACACAAGAACCAACAACAGGTACATAAATAATGAAAATAAAACCACAAAATAGACAATACATCAAAACATACAAAACTTAAAAAGTAACCTTCGAAATAAACGTTTTATTAACTAGCTTAAATATATTTCCATTTATTTTATGCTTTACAGAACACCGGTGTACAAAAGACGAAATAAACCATACATTAGGCCATACATTATTCTACAGTTTTTGTAGGGTTATTCAAACTCGATGCTTCAGATCTTCAACAGATAAAATTGGAAGGTATCATTGAATGCGTATTTAGTAAAACTAAAAAAAATCGCAATAATTTGCATATACAGACTGTATAGAATCAAGTAAGTAAGACTGGAGACAAGGATGACAGATTATATTCTGATCAGAGAAAAAGAAAAAAACTTTAATTAGGCGTGGTTTAAACCAAGCCATTCGTAAATAGGAACCATAGTTGCCAGGTTGTTTTAAATCAGAAGAGAACGATTTTAATTATTTAATAAATAGTTCAATTTTATTTGTTTGAAACTTTAAAAATAACAAAAAAATTAATAATATGTCAAAAATAATTTGATTTAGTTAATTTTCTTACTTTTAATATTAAAAAATAAGAAAAACAACCCTTTTAGGAAACAATAATAGCATATGGCAACAGCGCGGCATGCAGCCAGATACAAGGGCATGCAGTTTGTTCAGTAGCTCCGACGCTGTCGTAGGGAAATGTGTATAGTTTTTAAGAAATACATTTTTGCCATTAACTGGAATTTAATGGATTTTAAATACTTAGTTTTTATTTGCAGAAATTCATTAAAACAAAACAAACGAATTCGATAAAAATAAAACCTATAAATTCTCAAACAAAAATAATTCTAAAATAACGAAAATAACTTTTTTTCTAAATTTTCTAAATCAATCCCTACCACAGTGGGCGGGGTTTGGCACTTGTTTTATTTAAGTGTATCTATTCGTTTTAATACAAACTGTATAGGCCATGCTCTGGTTCAAAAGAGTTATTTCTAAAACATTTAGACAAACTTCTTAAACAATTAACAATCGTAATATGTTTACATTCATTTATTTGATAGTAACAAAAATACTAACTATTTATGCCCAAGGATAATTCTAAAAAAATATTCCATGGAGAGGTGATTGTATTAGCGCTTTTAGAATCATTATGCTCAGCTGCTAAACTTTGAATTATCTAAAAAAAATTAATACAAAAGGCTTTTTACCACAAACAAATTATTTTACTTAAAAGAAGAAATTAGATTTAAAGACTGGTCACAAGTATATAATTGTAATAATGCAAATACCGCATATTATAATTATATTAAAATTAAATAAAATATTTCCTGTAAAACTTGTAAAAGATCGTAAAAAATGGATTACTAATGGAATAATAACATCTAGAAAAAATATAAGAAAACTATATTTGCAAAAAAGGTGAAATAACTATAGAATTTTACAAGTATTGTAAAACTCCAAAAAAAGTCATTAATGCAACTAAACATATATCTGATGAAAGATACATAAAAACATCTTTAAATAAAGGAACAGCCATGTGGAATGTTATACAAAATTACACAAAAGAAAATATTAATATTAAACAATCTTTAATAGAAAATTTAAATTAATCCTATAACAACATTAAATGACATTAATAGCTTTTTATAAATCAGTGCAATCAAGAAAATACCAACAATTCCATAAAATCAAAAACTGTTAATAAATCAATATTTTTAAAACCAACCAACTTTACGGAAGTATTAAATTTTATTAAGGATCTAAAAAATACTGATTCAGCTGGATTTGATGAAATAAGATTACTTAAAAACGCAGCCTTGGAATTATTAGAACCTTTAACACGTTCGCTACCGACGGGCAATATATCGCACGCAAGGTGAGTTTACAATGCACAGCGGGAAAAATTTGTTCTGCACTCATTTGCTCTGGCGGTCCATTTTTCTAGCCGAAGTCGGTAATTTTGAAGGTTACAATATATTGCATGGCGGTCTATTTTGAGTGCGTTAACCTACAATAAGTTTTCATTGCAAATTCCAGGTCTTTTTTCCCGTATTAAGTCTAAAACACAGGCCACAAATTCAAAAATGAGTAATTTAGATTCAGATAAAAACCGTAAGTAACTTATTTTTATATGGTAGATTATTTGATGAGTATTTAATAAAATCAAAGAATGCACAAAATAAAATAAAAGTCGACGTAGGTAATTGTTTTTTACGATAATAGATCGCCCAATTTCTGCTATTTCGAATAATATTTCTGCAATTGCCAAGAATTTTAAAATAATGTTTTAGGAATGTTTTATATCCGTAAAATATAGCTCATTATTTCAATATATTTTTTAGGAATGTTTTATTTCCGTAAAATATAGCTTATTATTTCAGGGTTCCCAAAGCAAAAAAAAGGAAGGTTCTACCAAAGGACCGCAAAAAATACTCACAATTACAGAACTTTTTGAGGCACTAAATGATTCAAGCTGGGAATTAGATAGTTCGGAAGAAGATCCCTATCAAACAGATGGTTCTGGCAACAAAGACTTCGTTCCAAATGATTTATCAGACACTAACACATCGGATGAACTATCTGTATGTAAAAATAAAAAGGAAGAATCAAGTTATTATAAAGATGACCTAGAAAATCGGCCTTCTCAAAATCGGAGTACCGTATATGACAGCGATGAATGGACTGATACGGAGAATGATATTGACGATTTGCCTTTTACTGGTATACCATCAATTAATTTGAATTTAACCGACCAGTCTAAGCCTTTTGATTATTTTAACGTACTGTTTGACGAAAATATCATTGATATGATAGTAACTGAGACGAACAGAAGAGCTGCAGATAAATATCGCGATAGAATATCAAGAAAAACCAATAAACTCAAACCGTGGAAAGATGTGACCGTCGATGAGATAAAAAGTTTTTTGGGTTTGTGCTGCATTAGTGGAAATATCAAATTTCCATCCATGTCATTACAATGGAGCAGAGATTCTCTATATTCTCATCCCATATTTAATCAAGTAGTGTCACGAAATCGTTTTCAAGAAATTTTATTCAATCTTTGCTTTACCGACCGTACAAATATAGATAAAAATGATAAATTGTTCAAAATACGGTCAATTTTAGATACTGTTCTGTCTAATGTTAGAGACGCTATACCCGAAGAAACAATTATCTATTGATAAAAGTCATAAATATGGAATCAAATTATATGAGCTAACGACATACGATGGATATATTTTGAACATGAAATTGTAAAAAAACTTTTGAGAAATTATCTTAAAGTAAGTCATACAGTTGGATAATTTTTATACAATCGTAGCATTAGCTAAAGACCTTGGAAAATAATACGACTATGGTGGGAACTTTGAGAGAAAACAGAAAGGGAAATCCAAAATCAGTAGTAAAAGCTAAATTATAGAAGGGTGAAAGTGCCTGAAAAATAAAAGGCAATGTGGTAGTTTTGTTAAAATCTCCAATATTTTATTTTTTTTGAAGTTTTGTTTTTAAATTATTTTTTATCCAGAATAAAGTTTTTGTATTACTATAAGTATTATTATTTCAATAACAATAATAAATAACAATAAGAATTATAACTAACGATAATAAATAATAATAACCAGAAACATTGTTAATGTTCAATTTATTGCACGGTTGGTCAATTGGAACAGAACACGGAACATGGGTCGGTATCGAACGTGTTAAGTCACTTTATAAACTACGATCAGCACATAATTTTTCCAGATATACTTCAAAGGACGGAGGTTGTGCCAATTTATAAAAAGGATACAAAACAAACTTTGACAGTAATATCACTATTTTCAAACGTTAGTAAGATTTTTTTTTAAATAATTTCGCCAAGAATCATTTTATATCTTCAACAAAATCAAATGTTATCAGACACACAAAATGGAGTCAGGCGGAAGTCAACATGATGATATCCTTATTAATAAGAAAAAAACATAATTGGTATTTATTGATCTAACCTTTTGACAGTGCGAGTCATAAACTTTTCTATACACTCATTAATTTATAAACGAGATCCATACTATACTTTTTCTACGACAAATACCTATTATTATCTTAAAATGATTTAAATCAAATATATGTATAGAGCGACATCTATAAAAGACATTTAGTATTATTTTTCAAGAAGGGCACTTTATTTTATCGATTGCCCGTGACTAAAAACCTGTTGCTAACTTCAGCCCGTGACTAAAACGCCATAAGGCCACAACTTTTCAATGTGTATTTAATAGGTCACTTAGTGTCATAGAAACATGTACGATAATGGACGTTTTAAAGGTGAGAGTAGAAAAAAATTTTCGATGTGATAAAATGCTATGGAATACTGGCATTTTATTGGTTCTATTACTAATGAATTGTCAGGCTGATATTTTATCAATAGAATAAAAAATTCGGTTTAAAATATTAACAAATAAGGTGTAAAACATCCTTTCTTAAATTCTATTTATTTTTTGGGGGGGTATTTTGGGGTAACGTTTTATAACTCATATCATATAAGAAGACATTGTAGAAAAAAAAATATGACCAGCTTGAAGTATAATGAAATCATTAACAAAATACATTTAGAATTATAGTATTTAAAACATTTTTAAAACAAAATGACAACAACTCATATAATGTCTTGTAATTTTCTCACAGTAGAAACTTTATCAAATATTTTTGGTATATAATAAGAACACACCTGTGTGGTCTTCTTCCATGGTCTTCTTCCATTTATTGTTATATTTCTTTAAAATACAATAATTACGAACATATAAAGTCAAGCCATTGTATTGTGGTTTATAAAAACGCAATACAAACGTCAAAAATAGTGCAACTTTGACGTTTAATAAAAAAAAGAAAACACCATGATGCTTTGGCAAAATCATGGCTAAGTTGATTATTGGTGTGTTAGCAAACCTGCGTTTTCACGTTAAATTATTGAAAATAAAAATTTCAATAAATAGCACGTTTTTGCCAAATTCGACCAGTCTGCGACGCGTCGCAACGTCCAAAAGCATACTAATAAATTTCATGTTTATTCCATTTAGGCTGGGTTTGTGTCAGTTCATAAATATTTTCATTTGGTATAGAACAACGACGTGTTTTTATAAATTCCAAAAGTTCTTTCGATATTTCACCACTTATTTTTAAATTATATCTCTCCTGAAATAATATTAAAGCTTCTTCATAATTAGTCAGCGAAAACTCTGAACTATTAAGGTAGCCAAATGCTTCGAGATGTTTTATTATAGCATCATTATCAGTTAAATTATTTGAGTTTACTAAGATTATACTTAGCAGAAATATTAATAACAATTTAAAACCCATTATTAATACTCAACATAAAGCAATATTAAGACTGATCATTATATTTAAAACAACTAACTTTATATGAAAAAATTTAAAAGCGATGGTTCCCGAGTACCGATCGGTACCCAAAAATATTTTTAAAAAAATTTAATTTTAATTATAAAGGTCGGACGGAAGACTGAACACCTAATTGTGAGAAAAAGGCCTCTGGAGCTAGGCCCAATTAGACTTGTTGGGACAAGTCGGATGACGTCAGCAATTCAAAATGGCGTCAAAAATGAAATTTATATTATTAATTCAAAATATATCCTTATCTCTAAAAATTTGATGTTACAATTTAAAATGGCGTTAAATATTAAATTTATATTATTAATAATAAATCCAAATAGCGAATGCCAGGCGACCCAACATTAAACCACTGTTAAGTCACGCCCACCCCCTTATCGCCAGTTTCCGTTCCCTTATCTCTAGTTCGAAATTTTTGTATCTCTTATCTATAGGTGGCGCCACCTTCGGAAAACAGCGCTACCAACCCAACGCGTTACGTCACCTGTCTGGGTCACTTCTGGTGTAGAACTCTCTTTGTATCTCTACTCTCACCGATTCCATTATAATGTCTACTTGTCAACCCTAATTAAAATTCGTTAAAAAATATTTAAAATTTCTTTTCGAATAGTCAAGCAACCATTGTATTTTTCGTTGCCTAAATAGGCTTTAAGCGCATCCGAAAGCTTAGGAGCCAAAGTGGACGTGCAAAAATTAATCTTTTTATTTCATTTAAGATCCTTTCTGTCCTTTTCCTTTTTTGTTTGAACTTTTCTGACCTCCAAACACGTTTTAACAATTATGAAAATCTTTGCTGCTGACCCTTAAGTTTGTGTACTAATAGTCCACTGCGTAATCTCTAGACTTGGCCCAATTCAAACAATATTCCATCCCAGAATAGCTTCCGTAGTAAAGTGGTAAACATTTTCTTTTGTTGAAGTTGAGAAATAGTGCCAGTATGTTTCCTGGTTGGCCTTTGACCGACAGTATGCATCCCAGAATAGCTTTTGCTGGTGAAGTCTGCTTTTCATTGGTTTAAAGTGGTGTAATCTGTTGGTCGGTGAAATTAAGAGAAGCTTGGGTTCAGTTCAGTGAAAAGAAGTTCAATTACAACAGTCAAAGTCATATCATGTCACCTGTACTGGGCAGCAGAAGTAGTATTTTAGTTTTATTTTAAGAACCTTTTTGTAATATTGCATGTATTTCTTTTGTTATATTGCATGTATTGCTTTCGAGAGGAGATTAAACTGGCAGAATTGCCTTTTATAGTTGGTTAATTTTAAACAATTTAAAAATGCGTTCAAATTATGTTGAAAAAAATATAGTATTATTGGTGAATTATTTGTAATTTGTTAACAAAGCAATAAATAAAACGCTAAAAACCCTTAAACAACCCTTTGTAAATACTACATTGTAACTAAAACAACGAATATAGAAAGCATACAACCATATTTATTGTGTTTTATTACTTAATCTGATCTCCTCTACTTGGCACTCCACCTATCTACAAGCGAACTTAAATCACACAACGTTTCTATTTACAAGACGATCACCTTTTTTGGCCACACTTAACAACATTGCTTGCGCTGTCAAGATATAAATTAAGTTCTTTAAATCGCCTTGGGATACTGCCATTCCATAAGTGTGGGGTACCACCCCCTTGGGACCATCACAAAACAACTATTTTTACACAAATTATTTACTTAAATAACCTCTTCGCATGAGTCCTTATTATACATTCTTTCTTTAAATACCTTACCTTAAAGGTTTTGGTGCAAAAACTGTCCAACTTAATTTTTTTATAAAATGAAGTTTAAAGTTTAAAATAAAAAAAAATGAAATATTGATTTAATATCAAATCTTATTTCGATGTAGTGACTATAGCTACTATAGTGACTCACTACTATCTACTAAATTTTTTTTATATTTTTGTATTATTAATTAATATTTTTTGAAGCCTTTTCGTTAAAAATAAACTTTTAAACCAAAAATAACATTAAAAAACTAAGTAAATATTTATAATTTTCTATTATGTTTTCTAATTAAACAACTATAAATGCTATATAAAAAATACAAACCTCCTTAATTACTCTTTGTATCCTATCAATTTCTTGTCTTAGAAAAATATTCATAGGTAATAAAGCTCCCATCCTATGTAAAGCCTCTTTTACTTCAAAATTATTATATTGTTTTGGTAATTTTTCTAGCATATCATCTGCTAAATAATAAACTACACTTTCTCTTGATTCACCACCACCTCCACCTCCTTCTTTGGGTTGAACATTTAAAATCGTATCCAAAATTCCTAAAAAAATATTACAAAATATCATTTTATACTATTGTGTTCAATATAGGTAGGAATTAACCGTTTAAAGGTATATTTTTATAACATTTCAATTTGGCGCAACGAATATAGTAAAAGATATAATATTAAAAGGCACTTCTCTGCTGATTTAGTTTATTTTAAAAACCGACTAGTTTCGCCTATGAGGCATAAAGATTAGCGGTTTTGAACTAATAATAACAAAAAGAAATGTAAATCTTAGCAAATATATTTTTATTTCAAATTAAAGTAAAAATATAATTTATTAAAATATTATTTTTTAAATAAAACCATCCAGATCTGCACCATTTGTAAAAAACACGGAGTACACCTTGCTTAAGTATTGCCATGGAATATCCTCTTCATAAAAAATACGATAACGATTTTTAAAAATGCTATAATATGATTTAAAATAAATCAATAGGATTGATCATTTTTTCTTTTTTTTTTTAATTATTTTTAATTATATTTTATTGTTACAATTATGTAATTTAAGGTATTGTTAGCGTTTTTTAAAGGTTTTAATACTTTTTGGGAAGGAACTTAAGCCTGGGTTATAGATTGCGTTCCTTCCTTTTTCCCGCCCGCCCGTAAAATATGAACAATACGAAAACCGTAGTGCTGTTTATTGATTCCCGGACTGTAAGAGTTTCTAAGCTTTATCTTTTACCGTAAAGGTCTTTTGTCAAACCAATCACAGTGCTTGAATATACATGCGTTATAGGGCTATGGCGGGCAGATACAAAATATTTAATATTTATATATTTCCGTTCCTACCCCTAACCCGCACAAGCCATTCAGTTGGCTTATGGGACTTCTTAAGAAGTAAGGGTGGAACTAAAAGAGCACTTTTGTATATAAATTTTGTATATTTATAAATGGTTGTCTAGTACGTAATAATATTGAGAAAACTTACTATCGCTAACAAAAAAAACTCATACAGCTATATTGTGGCTGTGTGAATAAAACTTTTCCGTCAATGTCAAGCTGACATCGAGCTTTGTCACATCCATTATGACTTTTTTGACATTTTTAACCAAACAATGCAGACGAACTCTGGCAAGCCATTGAAGTCATTTGGAACGAGATAAAGCAAGACGGCGACTTCCATACTTTGCCGTTTGCGGGCAGTAATTGACAAAAACAGAGGGATGACGAAATATTTTTTTTTTAAACTTCAACCTAACTTTGTATTTAATTTTAGACCTTTCAAATGTGACGTATCATGTTAAAAGCCATAATTACTCCAACAAAATAATAGAAAATCAGGAACACTAGATTTTTAAGCTGTATGAGTTTTTTTTGTTAGCGATAGTACTTTTACTTAGGTATATGTACATGTTTAGTTTTAATAAAGTTGTTATGTTATTATTTGTGTTTCTTAAGAAAAATGACAGGTAAATATACCCACTTAAATTTTGGTGCTTACAAGTTGTTAAATATAATAGCTGTTATTATTTATGTAGTTTTTAACTAATACTTATTATTAGAGAATTTAACTACCCCTTAATCATAGAACTAATTCAAAGGCACCCACCTTTATATGATAAATCTTTAAAACATTAGTGAAGTTAAGTAGTTATTATAAATATTTAATAATCTAGAGTATTAGCTAATGTAATTAATTAAAGTTAAAATAAAAATACCAGTAAAATTAAAACTTTATTTATTAAAATATAAATAATTGGGTACTAATGAGTATTAAGTAATAACAACCCTCAAGACACTTTTAAGACATTTGTTCGTCCAAGCAATACTTTGCAAAGGTACTTTGTTGTTATAAATAGCTAAAATAATAATAATTATAATAATTTATATTATCTTACTAATTTATTATTGTAATTTAATTGCAACTTTTTCTTCTGAAGATATTTGATTTTAAATTCTTCGTCGTTTTAAAAAAGGTTTTAATTGCCCAACGAAATTATTAAAGACCGGAACTGTCATCCTGGTATAATTAATTTTTTGATTTTTAAAAACGTTAGTAGACAGACAAAGCCGGTTTCAGAACATCAGTCCCCATGGCTGCCGCATGGTGGCGCTACTTGCTTGGTGCCTACACGGGGGCCGCCATTTTGGATTCCCAGATATCTCTAGACGGTGCTCCGTGGCCCCCATCAAGGTGTAACCCCCATGGAGCCCCCCTATTAAGGTCTTTTTGGGGCTACTTGCTTGGTGCGTACACGGGGGCCGCCATTTAGATATCTCTAGACGGTGCTCCATGATCCCCCATCAAGGTGTAACCCCCATGGGGCCCCTATTAAGATCTTTTTGGTTATGATTTTCTAAAAATGATGCACCTAGCACCCTGCTGCGATAAAATATGTACAATGTACATTGTACATATTGTTGGTAAATCTAATATAAGTCGGTATCACCTAGCTACAGAGACCGCCATTTTGGATTCCCAGATATCTCTAGAAGGTGCATCAAGGGTTGTTTGTGAAATTTCAAAAATATTTTACATGATCTTAGTATAAATAGCGCCATCTCAAGAGGTAATTATTATTATAAACAGTTGTGTGCAGGTAACCAAAAATTAATTTCATATAATTTAATATTTTACTAATAGATGGCCTTTAAATGGTGAAATATGTAAACATTTAAAAATAATGAAAGAAAAGGTGGTGGCGGGTTATTAAATTCAGTAATTAATAAACTACCATTCGAGGCACACCTATTATGGGGGTACCAGAACAGTGGTCCCGGTACTAAATTAGACAAAAGAATTAAGAGGGGTGATGTTCGGCCATTTAAAAGCGGTGGAATTTTGCCACTTCTGCCCATTTTAGCTACATTAGGGGCTCTTGGTTCGCTTGCGGACGGCGCAAGCGCTGTAGCCAAAACCGTTATCGATTCAAGAAGTGCCAAAAAGAAACTGAAAGAATAAAAACGACATAACCAAACCATGGAGGAAATAGTCACTCAAGGATCGTGTCTTTACTTAAGAAAAAACGCCAAGGGAGGTTATGGCCTTTTTTTTAAACAACAAAAAAACTACCAATGAAGCTACCCAATAAAGCCTTATTTGATTTTGAATTAGTAAAATATGCACAAAAGCTAAAAATACCTTATTTTAGAGGTGTATTTATGAGAGATAACTTGCCTGCTAAAGTAAAATTAAATGAATGTGCTATTCTTAATTTGGACAGTTTAAAAAATGCAGGGACTCATTGGGTAGCCTATATTAAAAAGAGAAACTCTGTTAAATACTTTGATAGTTATGGGGGGTTAAAACCACCTTAATAAATTGTAAATTATTTGTGTAAGAATGTTACAATCGCATATAATAATTTAAGCTATCAGAAATTTAATGAAATTAATTGTGGACATTTATGTTTATATATATGTATACTAGGGTGATTCATTTCCGCAAAGTTTTTGTTTTCTTCGGTGCTCAAGCAAAATATTAATCTGCATATAGAAAAAAAAATTCTCAACAAGTTTGAGCTCTTAATATCAATTTTAAGTACTTGCAGTTTAAATTTAAAGTTTTCCCATTTAAAATGCATCTAAAAAAATGTTTTTTTTTTTCAAATTTCTAATGCTTACCCACCTTTGACAATATTGCAAATCGGTTTAATACACCTTATGGGTAATTTCACGCTCTTTAAAATTGCTTTTGAGTTTTTTTTTTGTAACTCGCATTGGTTCACCAGTAGGAGTCGTCAAAGGACAGTTTTTGAAAAAAATCGGTTTTTTTTTATTTTTTTCTAACAAACCGCAAAAAGTAGGGAGAAAAAAGGGCTGAATCATAAAAAAAAGTTATCCAACCAATATTTAATGAATTTACAGCCATTTTTATAACTGAAAACGTAAGAAATTGATAATTACCAACTCATAATGTTATTTAGATTGATTTTTTCTATTTATTATCATTATATTTTCCTACACTAAGAAGTTTTTTAAAATTATTAATTTCTCACTTATAATGAATATGAAAACAACAGATAAATTCATAAAAAAATAGCAAAAAAATATAAATGAAGATTATTTAATTTTTTGAAGCGAAATTTGAAATATGTTACATAACCTTCTGTATATTCCGATTAAAGTTTTGTTGTTTTGAATTGAATTTATGTGTTGTTTTCATATTCATTATGAGTGAGAAATCATAATAATTTTAAAAAAGTTCTTAGTGTAGGGAAATATAATGATAATAAATAGAAAAAATCAATCTAAATAACATTATAGGTTGGTATTTATCAATTTCTTACGTTTTCAGTTATAAAAATGGCAGTAAATTCATTAAATATTGGTTGGATAACTTTTTTTTTATGAATCAGCCCTTTTTTCTCACTACTTTTGTCAATTTGCTCGAAAAAATAAAAAAAAAAGATTTTTTTCAAAAACTGTCCTTTGACGACTCCTACTGGTGAACCAATGCGAGTTACAAAAAAAAACTCAAAAGCAATTTTAAAGAGCGTGAAATTCCCCATAAGGTGTATTAAACCGATTTGCAATATTGTCAAAGGTGGGTAAGCATTAGAAATTTGAAAAAAAAAACATTTTTTTTACATGCATTTTAAATGGGAAAACTTTAAATTTAAACTGCAAGTACTTAAAATTGATATTAAGAGCTCTACCTTGGTGAAATTTTTTTTTTCTATAGGTAGATTAATATTTTGCTTGAGCACCGAAAAAAAACAAAAACTTTGCGGAAATGAATCACCCTAATGTATACCGTACCTTCATTTGCAAGCTATACATAGGGAAAATACATTGTAGGTGGAACAGACAAGTCGAAGTCAGCGCGAAACGAAAATGTTCCCAAAAATTATTTTGACGAGTGGATGAGTAGACTAACATGCGACGTAACAGGTGACCTTGTTTACTGCCGATTAAAATTTTATTAGGAGAACTTTTTCGCTTTGCGCTGACTTCGACTTATCTGGTCCACCTACAATGTATTTTCCCTATGTATAGCTTGCAAATGAAGGTACGGTATATAAATGATATTATTAAAAAAATATTTAGTTTTGTTTATCCATTTGATAGATAAGGGTATATAGAAGATTATGTATTTAATTTTTACATTAAAAAATTACAATCACGTTCTCTCTATACTCTCTAAAAATGAAATAGTCAAAATTCAACTATTTGAATTAGTACCAGCATTTTTTACTAATAAAATAGTCGTTTTCACTTTTAAATAGTTATTCTTTACATCTTTGACTATTTCTGAGAGTTAAAAGTAACTAATTTCTTTAATCGTTTGCGGCCAACAACAAAGTATTATTTGAATTAAATGCATATACCTAAGCTCCATTGTTAAATGACCCATAAAAACAAAAAAGATGCAAAAAGTTTAGCTCAAAACAGCAACACAAATAATATATTCAACTTTAAAATTTTATGAACAATATTTATTGACAAATAAAATTGATTTTTATAAGAGCGGTTGACAGCCGAATGGCTTATGACAACCGCTTGACAAGCTTGACAAGTGACTGACCTGAGTTCAATCCCCCGCTGGGTCAAAACTTTTTTTAATTTAAATATACTAATTTGACTATTTCATTCAGTAGAATTTGACTAATTATTAGTGACTACTTTTTCGCTATGACAGTTAGTCAAATATGACTTATAATTAGTTATTTTTGACTAATTCATTTTAAGAGAGTAGATTGCCTTAAGTGGGTTTTATTCGTACAACAGTATTTCAAATATTGAGGAGGGTGGAAACAAATTTTATTATAAAGATTCTGGTTCTAGAAGAACATAATAAGTTACTGTACCAGTCGGATCGTATGAAATTGCTGATATTGAAAACTATTTAAAAAAGAAAATAATACCGCAAACCATCATCAGCATAGATCAACAACATAAATATATTTCCATTAAACCAAACAAGAATACATTAAAGTGTGAAATACAAAGTAATAGGTTGGAGGTGGATTTCACACCTGCAGACAGTATTGCTAGAATATTGGGGTATTCCAAAAAAGTTTTACCGCCCAAAAAAGTACACGAATCCGATCTTACTGTGAATATAGTAAAAGGAAGAACGATTCATATTGATTGCCACATAACCACCGGAGCTTTTTATAATCAAACACCCTCGCATACAATTTATGAATTTTCATTGGACGTCGATCCGGGTTTTGCTATAAACGAGATTCCCAAAAATCTTATGTATCTACCGATTATAAATAAACGTGAAATTGCAAATATCACCTTGAATATATTAGACCAAAATTTTTGTCCTGGAGATTTTCGAAACGAGTAAGTAATTGTACGTTTGGTATTAAAAAAAAATAATATAATGGGGTTAACATTTGATTACTATAATAATAATTATACCTATAAAAACCCGATAAACGATTCCAAACCTCCAGTTTTTAAGAGACGGTGCTCGAGAACAAGTCGTAGACGCCATCACCAGCAGCAGCAACACAAATCATTAACCCTATCAAATCGTTTGTTTTTACAATCCTTGGGGTATGATGTCATCATCAAAAATGTTTGATATCTATCGAAAACCATAATTTGACGAAACACTGCAAAAAATTGAATCTCGTACAT
This sequence comes from Brassicogethes aeneus, assembly GCA_921294245.1. Classification (NCBI taxonomy): domain Eukaryota; kingdom Metazoa; phylum Arthropoda; class Insecta; order Coleoptera; family Nitidulidae; genus Brassicogethes; species Brassicogethes aeneus. The sequence continues at coordinate 60,692,831 of OV121132.1, forward strand.
ATTATCCGTTTGTTAAATCTTTTAATAATAACGATGTTGTCGAAATAACAATTATCAAGGTGATTCATGGCTAACAATGTACGATGCAGCCATATTTATCGAGGGGAAATTAACTAAAACGACTGGGGCAGGAAAAGTGAAGTTTGTTAACAACGCAGGAGCCTTTCTGTTTGATATGATTTCATATGATCTTAATGGCAAAGAAATTGATAGTGTGCGTGATCCAGGTATTGTAAGCACAATAAAAGGATTTTTATGCTATAGTACAAACGATACAAACATATGGATAAAGCAGGATGGAATTATCCGAATCAACCTATTATCGCACCTAACGGTTCGCATACCTTTACATCATTTATTGGGAATTTTTAATGATTATCAACTAGCACAATTTGGCAAACAAACTTTACTACTCGTAAGAGCACGTAGCGATGACGATTCTATAATGATTAAAGAAGTTGCTGCCCCGCAAACAGCGACTAAAGCAAAATTAAAAATTGAAAATATATCATTAAAGGTTAAAGTGGTTTTCCCTAACGACATTCTTAAAATAAAACTGTTAGAATCGATAAAAGCTGAAAAACCGATAATTATTCCTTTCCGAAAATGAGAATATCACGAATTACCGCATATAAATTTAGTATTAGTCTGATCAAAATGTCCTACATAGCACCAACAAGAATCGAAATACAAGAAGCTTAAAATACAATTAATATATACTTCGAAACACTCCTCAACGCCAGGTGATAATACAACATCATCTTAGAGTTCAGATAATTGCTCTATGAATTGTGTTGAATGTAGTTGTAAGTGTAAAAATATTGATAAACTGTTAGATTGTTTTCAAGAAGTTGTAATAAATCTAAAAAAAATTCTTAAATACCGTTTACTTTTATTTATTAACTTTAGTATACAAAATGCACTTTATTCAGCAACATCAGTCGCTACCTATACAAAACTTGGATTTTTTCAATGAAAATCAAAGTACACAGCAACGGAAGTATGGTAGTTTGTTACCAAGATCATTTCAAGCAATTTTTTGTGGTCCCAGTGGGTGTGGAAAAACAAATTATTAAGTTTAATATTTAATCCCAACGGTCTTTTCAAAATATTTATGTTTATTCGAAATCTCTTTATCAGTCCAAATATCAAGAATCTGTTTTTAAAAAAGTTAAAGGAATAAAATATTTTCCCTATGGGAATAATGATGACATAATTGAACCGAATCAGGCATTAAAAAACTCAATTTTTATTTTTGATGATGTTGCATGTGATAAACAAAATAAAATTCGAGAATATTTTAGTATGTGTAGGCACAAATCTATAGATGCTACATATTTGTGTCAAACTTATTCAAAATACCCAAACAATTGATAAGGGATAATTGTAACATTATTGTGTTATTTAAACAAGTTGAAATAAATTTAAAGCATATATTCTTAAGCATGTTTCACCTTATATATCTTTTGATCGTTTAAAAGATATATGCTTGAAATGTTGGCAAAAAAATTTCGGGTGTTTTGTTATTGTAAAAGACTGATATAAATAATGGCCGATATCGTATGGGGTTTTATAAGTATATATGATAAAACTGTGATGTGATATCACTAGGGACCAATAATGCCAAAATGTGTTTTAAAAGATTTTCTTTTATATGAACCTAACTTGTTTTCACCTTTTTTACCTTTTTTAGAGGTTTTTGCTTTAAACTACCTTTTTATACTTTTGTTACATATTTTTTAATTTGTCAGTTTATTTTCACCTATTTGTTACATATTTTTACGTATTTTTACTTATTTAATTTTTTTGTGTTCTTTTTAAATTTTGCGCCAATATTTTATCCAGGGCGTGCAACTCAACGGTATAGAATTTTTTCTTATGGTCACAGACTGTAACAGTAATTTTCTTTACAGTTACCTTCTTTGTAGTGAGCTTATGTTCTGTCATAGAATTTCTGTATAGTGAGTGTCACTCAGTGAAACACAGTTTATTGCATATAAATAGTTTATTGTGGGTATGTTCTGTGTTTGCGGCTAAACAAAATTATAAACGAAACTTGAATTTTTTATGTTTTTTTACCTAAAATGCTGTTTTTAACCTAAAATGCTTTTTTTAGTACCTTTTTAGTTACCTATTTTTCAGTTTTTAGTACCTTAAAGAGAAATAATAAAACCAATTAACCTTTAAGATAAATAATTTAAAATTTACCGCGATACGCGCAAGGCATCTCGACCTACGGCGACCTTGCGCGGAACAAGTACGCCACTTGGTTGGTTTCGCCGGTGAAGCGTTTGCCGGTTGTTGTCTATTCTAAGGTATTAAACAAAACGCTTTCTGTTGAGGCTTTGCCGTAACTGCAGGTGAGTTGCAATGTATTAATTAATTGATATAGTCTGGCTACCCAGTATTTTCATTGTTGATATTTATTTGTTGAATTGGCCACGTGTGGGTGCTAACCTCAATTATTTTTGTAGTTTTTGTAAAGAAAAATCTTCTTATTCAATAAATCGTGCTTTGGAAAACCGATCGACTGTTATTTCACCACATCTTGGCTCCCAACGTGGGGCCGTTCCAATTCCAGTACAGAATTCGAACCAATTATGACAGAAAGGACACCGAGGTACCAAACCAGAAGCAAATCAAAGACAGGCGCTAACCAACAGCCCGACGACAATTTGTTGGGGGCAGCTGCACTCTCAGCGAATACAGGGGCAGTCAGAAAGAATTTTGGAGCAGATAAGAATTTTGAATCGGATACCGATGACTTAACACCACAAAATGATAAGATAAGTAACTCCTCTAATTCTCCACCACCCACTGCAATGCTTGTTCGTAAAAGAGCGCTTGCAGAGACTTTTAGAGACGAGCACAATGTAAACCTGAGCTTGGCTGAACTTCCAAGCTTGTACGAAAAGCATGGCTTGTACGAAAAGCATGGCTCATATGAAAACCCTGGTTGTAATGAAAATTCTGGCTCATATCAAAACCCTGGCTTGCATAAAAACCCTGGCTCTCAACAAAACCCTGGCTTATCCCTGCTATATCACACTAGGACTGATAATATTGAACCTCAAAATAGAAGTAGAAATAGATTTAGTACTAACCTAGTAAATAATACTCATAATATTAAGAAACAATTATTTGAACCTATAGAACGTAGAGTTAATTATAATGTCAATTATACCCCTGCTTATGCTTCACCCACACAAAACCCATCTGTCCAGCTTGCTAATAATAATAACTTGTTTTTTGGTTTTGGAAAAATAGTAAAAATACTGCCAAAGTTTGACGGGAAGGCTGTTCACCCAGTTGACTTCATTGGGCAGCTTGAAATGGCCATGTGCAGTTGCGGCGTGCCTCTCAACTATTTAAACTTTTATAAAGATTCACTTTTCGCTGGCGAAGCAAAATCATGGGTGGAGGTGACCTTGGACATTTTCCTTGAGTTCCAAGATTTTAAACAGGCGTTCACGGAACATTTCTGGAGTCCTATCCAACAACTTGAAGCAAGAAAGGAGGTAGAGATGGGTAAGTACAACAATAGGGGTTCATTTGTACAATATTTTTTAAATATTGTGGCCAAAGCCAAATACTTATCCCCTCCTTACCCAGAACCTTTAATAGTCAGTGTCACTGCAAGACATTTTCCAACATCTGTGGCTGCTTCGCTTATAGGAGCTCAAACTCTTAACGATGCTCTAGCTAGACTAAAGCAAGCAGATTACATAATGAAAAATAATAATCTCCAACCGCAGTACACCAGTTTTATTAAAAATCATCAGTCTAACCAATTCCAGCCCAATCACAATAAAAACCCTAATAACTACCAGCCCCAATCACAACAAAGAAAGATTTCCCAATTAAATTTTCCTGAAACCCCGGAGTACATCAGTGACCTTGCTGATAGCAAAGAATCTTGTGAGCCTTTTGACCCCCCTCAGGAAAACTTCTAAGTGGCCACTCTACCAGCCCAGGAGTGGACACCATTACTAGGGCTAACCCAACCTATGCGGGTAACAACCCCTCAGAGGACCTCTTTGAGGATGATAATTATATTCCCGTTGCAAATTATAATAAATCCCCGGTCGTGCAAATAAAAATAAAAAACTTCTATTTTCCTGCTCTAGTAGATTCGGGCTCTGAGGTTTGCTGTATGGCAGACCACATTCTGGCACAAATAACTCCCTTGCTGGAAAACACTCCTGTCCTCCCAGTACACGGTATCAAAGTTGTGGGCGCGTTTAAAACAAAACAAAAACGAGTCACTCATCAACTTCTTTTACCTTTCTCGCTAGAAGATTTTGCAGCAGAATTCGAGTTTTTGGCAATACCGGAGTTAATTTTCCCAATTATTCTTGGCGCTGATTTCTTAAGACATTTTGGTTGCTCAATCGATCTAAAAAACAATTTACTCAGTTTGAAATTTAATAATAAAGTTTTTAATGTCCCAGAAATGTATCCGAGTCAATCATTAGAAGTTCCGGCTACATGTTCCATTAAAATATGCGCGGTTAACGCCTCGTACCCCGATTATGACTATTTTTTAGAAAAACCCTCGGAATTCGCAGATATTGTAAAAAATTTAAACCTAGGCCCTACCGAGAACCGAGACTTCCAGAAGGTCCTTGTCAAACACAAAGATGTTTTTTCAGACAAACCGGGACTCACTTCGGAATACGTGTTCGAAATTAATTTGACGGATTCAACTCCTTTTGCGGTTAAGCAGTATCCAATCCCCATCGCGCACCGTGCCGCCGTTAGCAAAGAAATCGCGAAAATGGAGGAGTGGGGGATAATCGAAAAATCAAACACGCCATTCTGTAGCCCGTTGATGACAGTAGTAAAGCGCGATGGTACCGTTAGACTTTGTATAGACGCGAGGCGACTTAACAAGGTCATCGAGGCCGACAATGAGCTACCTCGGCAAATAGACGAGTTAATGAAAGACTTGCACGGCGTGCAGTTCATGTCATCTTTGGACCTAACATCGTCGTATTGGCAAGTACCAATCAAAAGCGAACATCGAAAATACACGGGTTTTCGCCACGGTACGCAGGCTTACCAATTTAAAGTATTACCATTCGGTCTAAAGACCGCAGTGTCGGGTTTCACTAGATGCATGCGCAAGGTTTTAGGCGCATATGTCGACAATTTTGTGCACGTCTATGTAGACGACCTACTAATTATATCGAAAACCTTCTCGGAACATCTATGGCACTTGGATCTCGTTTTAACACGTTTAAATGAAGCAAATTTTACGATCCGATTATCCAAGTGTGGATTTTTTAAAGAAAAAATGCATTTTTTGGGGTACGTATTAAGTGCTGACGGATTAAAACCGGACCCAAGGCGCACCGAATCACTTAAATTATTTACCGCCCCGCGTAATATTAAATCGCTTCAGGCTTTTTTAGGCCTGGCAAACTTTGACCGAGGCTTCGTTGACCATTTTGCCTCAGCGACTGAACCCCTTACTAGGCTTTTACGAAAAAATGTTAAATGGTCCTGGGGGGAGACGGAACAAACCGCGTTTGAGAAGCTTAAATCCCTGCTGTGCGAAGAGGTGTTACTTCACCATCCGGACCACAGCAAAACTTATTACGTGTCGTGCGATAGCATTGACGTGGGGGTAGGCGCTGTCCTCTACCAAGATATCGAGGGTAAACGGCGGGTGATTAGTTATGCGAGCCGGTTATTACTTCCACGAGAAAAAAGGTATTCCGTTCCGGAAAAAGAGTTATTAGCCATCGTGTTCGCCCTTAAAAAATGGCGGGTCTACTTAGTGGGGCGGCTTTTTGTCATCTTAACAGACCATAGATCACTGTCGTACTTAAATACGTGCCGATTACTATCACCGCGGATAACACGATGGATCTTGGCTCTCCAAGAGTATAATTTTGAGATAAAGTATATACCGGGATCTCAAAATATTGTAGCTGACGTGCTTTCGCGCAACCCGCCAGAGCGATTGCCAACCCCACAAGACGGGTGTTTTAAAGTCCTGCGCATTCAAAACCAAAACTTTAATCTTCTTTTAGAGCAGATCAAACTAAAACAACCTGGTGACCCCAAGTTAGGTGCAGTCATCTCGCAGCTCCCCAATGCGCGTTACCTTCTTCATGCAGGCCTGCTTTATTTAAGAAAAGACGATGATTCGCCGTACTTACTTTGTATTCCAGCCGACTTAATCAATGACGTTATTAAATACTATCACCATGAATTTGGCCATTTTGGCGTTTACAAAACCTGGTGTGCAATGCGTCGAGACGTTTGGTTTCCTCGCATGCACACACGCATCAAAAGTATCCTTAAGTCTTGTGATATTTGCCAAAAGGCTAAAGTTTCGCTGTTACCAAAAACCGAACTAGAACATATCATACCAGCTGGGCCCAAGGACCTAGTCGCTGTCGATTACTACGGGCCCCTTCCACGATCTACGGGTGGTGTTGCGTATATTTTTGTAGTTCTCGATGTGTTTTCCAAATATGTCACCCTCTATCCACTGAAACGCGCCACCACAGAAGCCTGGCTTAATCGATTACAGAAGCACTACTTTCTCAATGTGGGTCGCCCCGCGCGGATCCTGAGCGACCAAGGAACACAATTTACTTCAAATAAATGGAGATCATCTTTGCAGAAGGCGGGGGTGACCGTTTGTTTTTGCTCAGTCCGACATCCTAGAGCAAATCCGTCGGAACGAATCATACGGGAACTGGGCAGGCTGTTTCGCTCGTATTGCTCTACTCGACATACCAGTTGGTTTGCCGAGATACCTAGATTTAGTCATTTCCTGAACAACATAACTCACGTTACCACGGGGTTTACTCCCATGGAGCTTCATTTCGGAAGCCCTCCGTATTCACCTCTAAAGGACATCAAGCCAAATCCCCCATCTGTCGATAGCCATGTCAAACTTTTCCTTGCGTCTGAAAATCTTAAGTCCAGACTGACGAGAAAGGGTAACCTCTTGTCGCGCCCACCTCCTGTGTTTAATCCTAACGATTTGGTCCTACTTAAAGCAAGTCCTATTTCCTCCTCCTTAATTCAACAAACCAAAAAATTAATGCCTTTATTCGAAGGGCCGTTCCTCGTAAAAAAACGTGTCGCCACTAATTCGTACGTTTTAACCTACCCAGAAAATGGCCAAGAGCGTGGAACATTCCACGTAACACATTTGAAACCCTATTTTCGTTGTGCTAACCCAGATAGTGATCTCCCAACGATGGGGGCAGATAAAGAGAAATAATAAAACCAATTAACCTTTAAGATAAATAATTTAAAATTTACCGCGATACGCGCAAGGCATCTCGACCTACGGCGACCTTGCGCGGAACAAGTACGCCACTTGGTTGGTTTCGCCGGTGAAGCGTTTGCCGGTTGTTGTCTATTCTAAGGTATTAAACAAAACGCTTTCTGTTGAGGCTTTGCCGTAACTGCAGGTGAGTTGCAATGTATTAATTAATTGATATAGTCTGGCTACCCAGTATTTTCATTGTTGATATTTATTTGTTGAATTGGCCACGTGTGGGTGCTAACCTCAATTATTTTTGTAGTTTTTGTAAAGAAAAATCTTCTTATTCAATAAATCGTGCTTTGGAAAACCGATCGACTGTTATTTCACCACAACCTAAATATCCCATCTTTAGATATCACACAGTTTATCATGGCACCCCCAACAACAGCAGGTGCGGATGCTAAAATTAAAAAAAAGATAAATGAGTTAGCTCAGGGCATACGAAAAAAACATTTGGCTCTTAAATTGGGAAAAGCTGAAAATGATGCTACATTACATTTGCTTAACTATGGTTTCGCGTAAAAATCGAACAAATTTTGGACATTTGTTTGCAAGTCATCAATGTCAGAATTGAATATATTTTTTTACCTTGTTTCTACATCTAAATGGTGCATTTTTTTCAAAAAAAAATTTCATCCATTGACCGCTTTGGTTAACAGGGCTTAAGTTACTCTTCTGTGTTAAAAATAGATAAATTTCGATATTTTGTAATAACATTTTTATTTAAAAACGTATCGATTTGAAATTAAGATAAAATGTAGACCTAATTAATGACAATAAATCCACGTATTATTTTTCTTACATTTTAACATACAGGGGGCGCTGGGGACAATTTAATTTAAAATTTTACCATATTTTAAGGGTTAAAAAATCGAAGAAGCAACGTTGTTTTACAATTTTGAGTATATCACGGTATCAAGTACTGATAATTAAATATTATTTGATATATAAACTTCTATATGCAAATTATGTTTCTACGAGAGACATAATTTTTAAGTTAGGCCTTCAAAGAGAATAATACTAACGTGTTTTACAAAGTATATTTTGTTTTATCTATTTTTATAAGATAATGGGCCCATTGATGTAACTTAACATGTCTGTTAAAACAGTAATTTTTGCTTAATATGTTAGTGGTGGTAACACGGTTTGGAAGAAAGTTTTGAGTCAGGGTCGTATCTCTGTTATATCCTTTTTCTATGGTTATACCTCCACAGAATGAGATATAAGGCCTTTCATAAAGAAATAATATTATTATTTAATATTTTTTATTTTCTTTACTTTATATTATCGTTTATTTTTATTTATTTTGTCTATATAATATAAATGGTATTATTTTTATGTTGGCAACGTTGACATAACCTATAATTATAAATCATAAATAAAAATATTTCTGATCATAATTAAGCACAAGTTGTATTTATGTAACAAAAATCAGGTAATACGACGCATTTTACAATTAAGTACATAGTTTTTTTACACATTTTTATTTAATTTTAGCCTTCAAGTTACTTGAATCAAGTTGGGCCATCAAAACACAAGTTTATTATGGTTAAAAATTTCTGGTGCTTAATTTTATGCGGGGTTTTAAGTGCAATATTTATAAGTGTCTTTATAGTGTGAAACTGAATAATTGTGTTGTGTTTGAAGAAAGTTTCTTCAAGAAACCATCAAAACTTTTAACAGAGAAATTCAAAATGCCTGATACAAATATAACCATTGATTAATCTTCACTCAACAATATAACAATGTCATAGAAAAACCCTTTATGAACAATGTATAATCAAAATGCCTGATTACAAACACAGCATATAACCATTGATTAATCTTCACTCAACGATATAACAATGTCATAGAAAAACCTTTATGAACAATGTATAACAAATTTTATTTACGATTTTTTTGCCTTATTATGTTGCTTTATTATTTATAACCTAAGTGGTTTTGAACAATAACTTTGTAAAACATGTTTTTCTTATAATAATCATTTACGAACTCCTTTAGTTTAGGGTTGTCAGACTTTATATATATTTAACAAAAATCTTCCATGTTTGTAAAGTATAAAAGCAAAATCTTCTTTATTTCAGAATATATATATATATATATATATATATATATATATATATATATATATATATATATATATATATAAATATTGCATGTCTAGGTTATATTGTATATGTTTAGTTGGATTTAATATAGTGTTAAATTGATAGGTACTATTTTATTCTTTCATTTTAATTTAACAAAATATATTTATATCTAAATTACACCTTATGCAATGATTGTAATAAATGATTTCTATATATTTTTTAAAGTTCTATATTTTCAAGTTAGGTGATTCTTCGAATCAGCATTTTGATTTCTGGCAACCCCTAAATATTAATTAAAATGTAATCAAACAAATTTAACAATAAAAGACTTGACAGAATATACGATTTTTATTTTGTTTTAAAATATATAGAGTAGACTGTGAACTTAATTGTCAAATAGGTAAATTTAGTTTGTCAAAATAAATCGTTCAGGACAGGACAACTAAAAAACAATTCGAAGAACTTTTACATTTTGCTCAGGAAAACAAACATATTCTTAATGTCAAATTGAAGCCCACTGAAGTCATTACGTTAAATTCCTTGTGGAATGACTTTGCCACAAGAATAAACAAAAAAAATATTGGCCCGGCAAAGACGTCGAGCCAATGGAAGCAAGTAAGTTATAATTAAATACATAATTTTAAAATTTTAGTAAATGTAAAAGTAATTACGAATTTATAAATTGTATACATGTTTATGTTTAAGGTTTTCACTGAATGGAAGGCAAATGTGCGGCGCAAGGCTAGGGTGGTGGAGCAAAGTAGGATCCAAACTGGAGGAGGGCCAGCAAACTCAACAGGATTGAATCCCATTGAGGAGCAATTGCTGGCCCTCACTTCCAAAATATATTTTGGAGATTGCGATATTGAAGAGGCTGGTGTCTCAGCCTCCGCCCCAGCCGCAGCATCACCTCCAGGTTAGATTGCTATGGTACACATTAAACAAATTTATAGGAGTTGCAGAAACGTTTTTAATATTTAATGTAATTGCTGCAGCAACAGCAGATAAGACCTGAAAATGGTATGTATACATTAGGGTGTCCCTTATTTTTATTTTTTTTACGCATACCCTCTAATTATATTTATTACGTGTTTATATAATTCCAGTAAAAATTTCAGCTCATTCTATAAACGGAAACAGGAATACACCCAATTACAGGAAATGTTATTAACAGTACAGTAAAATAAACAATGAACAACATTTCAGATAAATTAAAATCTGCCAAAAAAACATTCAATAATATATGATAGGGGACTATTGTGAATATCACATATATCACTTATGCTATTAAACAAAGTACATATTCTAAATATAGGTGAGCATTGCATTACATTAGTTCTTGGTGCTAGAAGATAAAAAGTATCAGAGTTTCTTGAGTTAAATCTTGGCACTAAGAATTTTAAAGAACTTAATAAAAATGGACAGTCTATTTTATTGTTACATAGATTATAAATAAAATTTAACGCAATTCTATTTCTGCGATCCTGCAAAGAATCCAGAGAGAATCTATTTAATAAGTAATTATTGTCTATGCCTCTTTCAGGGTAAATTCGATCCTCCTTATAAGCGAGATACTTTCTCTGGACAGCCTCGATACGCTGGACATGACATGCATAAAAAGGAAACCAAATTAAAACACCATACTCGAGCCTAGACCTAATTAGGCAGTTAAACAAAAGCTTCAAAGCATCAATATTATTAAAATCTTTACAATTTCGAACTATAAATCCTAAGGTTTTAGACGTTTGAACAACTATGTTATTTATATGGTTGTTAAAAGATAGTTCATTATCAAAGGTTATGCCCAGGTCTTTTTCTTTAGTCTTTCGCTCAAGTAAAGTGTCATTAATGGAATAATTAAACTGAATAAAGTTTTTTTTCTTAGTATATGTTACTACTAAACATTTTGATAAATTTAACATAAGTTTAGATTGGATGCACCAGGAATAAATCAAATCAAGGGTTTTTTGTATCGTTAAACAATCATTCGAATCGTATACTGTTCGATATATTTTAAGATCATCCGCGAAAAGCAACTTATTATCGGGCAGGGTAAATATAAGGTCGTTAATAAAGAGGAGAAATAATAATGGGCCAAGATTGGACCCCTGAGGAACACCGGACGATACTAAATAACAGTCTGATTCAAAACCTTCATACTCGACAAACTGATATCTACCCTGAAGGTAGGATCTAAATAAGTTGAGAAGATTATTGGAAAAGCCGACATTATTTAATTTTTGAAGTAGGACTCCATGATCGATTTGATCGAATGCCTTTTGAAAATCAAGATATATGACATCTACCTGACCTCGAGAATCCAGAGCAGTACTAACATACTGAGTAAGGCAAGCCAAGTTAGTTATACAAGATTTTTTGGACATGAAGCCATGTTGCTCGTCTGCTATCAAACATTTTGTGGCGGCATATACATGATTATATATAATAATCTCAAACAATTTAGAAAAGTTGCATAATATGGAAATAGCTCTGTAATTTTGAATAATACCTGGGTCACCTTTTTTTAAAACTGGGCATACTCTCGCAACCTTCCATAGTTCAGGAAAAGATCCAGTTGACAAGCAGAGATTAAAGATATGTTTAAGTGGACCAACTAGAGCTCCAATGCAATCTTTAACTAAAAAACTAGGTAAACCATCCTTACCCGATGTAAACTTATTATTTAATTTTTTAACCGCTTTAAAAATATCACGATCACTAATTGTATGTACTTGAATAGATAAACCATTGAGCCTAGAGTTATTATAATTTAAAGAGTATTGTGAATCTATATAAACGCTACGAAAATATTCGGCAAAAGCATTAACTATACTCAAAGGATTGTCATGGATTGTCAAATTCGTTTCATCTTTTAATAATCCAGGAATTCGTGAGCGATTCTTTTTCATATTAACAAAATTCCAAAACTGTGATGGATCATTTGATAAGTTAATCTCAGCTTGAGTTATGAAGTCATTGTATGCCGTATGTATTTGATGCTTAAGTGCGGATCTAAGGGAGCAAAATTGCCGATAGTAGAACTCAGAGTTAGACTGTTTCCATTTCTTATGAGCTAAATCTTTTTTCCTTAACAATTTTATAATTTCCTTTCCAAACCAAGGAGGGTAGAATGTTCCTTTTTTACGACAAAGAGGTACGTTTTCACTAATGGTCACAGACATTTTAGAGTACATCAGGCTACAAGCAGACTCGACATCAGAACAAGAAATAATGTCACTCCAATCAATATTTAAAATTTCGTTGTATAAATGAGGAAAGTTTGCCCTTTTAAAGTTAAATTTATCACGAGTAGTATTCTGCCCAAAATTTATAACATAATCTCTTTTACCCTGAAAGCCTATAGTTAGGGCAGGATGATAAGCATCCTCAGGTACAAACGGTAACGTTTCTTTACTAGTATCACAGATGAAGAATTAATTAGCATATGCTTACTTATATAATATACAAACGATACAGGGTGTCCGGGAAAAGGAGCTCAATCCGTTAACCATATATTCCTTGAGTTAAAACAATAAGACTTTCATAATACCATTTTTCAATTTAGGCCTTCATGTTTGATATACAGGGCGACAAAGTTTGAAATTAAAAACTGATTTTTTTTTAATAATTCGAGTAATTGATAAGATACTAAGTTTAAATTCGGTACACTACTTCAACATAAATAGTTACATTTTTTGAGACCAACAAAACAAAAAACAATTGTCAAATAATCAAAATAGGGGGGTCCAGTACTCACTGACTCCCTCTATTTTTTAGTACGTGCGCCAATGACTTCCAAACGGAATTTTTTCAGGTAATCATTTATTGTTGAAAATGTTTTGTCTCTTATAAAATTTTGATAAAATGATTTGTTTTAGAGATAATTTGTAAAGTATGGGTCAGTCCATATCAAATTTTCAAAATTTAATTTATTTTTTGAAAAAATGTAGGTCATGTGATATATCATAAAAAAGTTCTCTAATAGGCCTTTAAAATAAGCCATCACTCACCTTTCTATCTTTAATAGTTTACGAGATATCGCTATTTTTGTAAGTACTTGCAAGACCCAAATTTATCGAAATTTTTTGATTTTCAAAAATCAATAAAACAAAAACCACCTATCGAAAAAAATTCATATATGGAATTTTTAAGTTTTTTAGTGAGGTAAACAAATTTACCAAAAATGATCAAAATCGGAGATGGTGGGGGAAGAACCTTTGGTTGATTTGATATGGACTGACCCATACTTAACAAATTATCTCTAAAACAAATCATTTTATCAAAATTTTATAAGAGACAAAATTTTTTTAACAATAAATGATTACCTGAAAAAATACCGTTTGGAAGTCATTGGCGCACGTACTAAAAAATAGGGGGAGTCAGTGAGTACTGGACCCCCCATTTTGATTATTTGACAATTGTTTTTTGTTTTGTTGGTCTCAAAAAATGTAACTATTTATGTTGAAGTAGTGTACCGAATTTAAACTTAGTATCTTATCAATTACTCGAATTATTAAAAAAAATCAGTTTTAAATTTCAAACTTTGTCGCCCTGTATATCGAACATGAAGCTCTAAATTGAAAAATGGTATTATGAAAGTCTTATTGTTTTAACTCAAGGAATATATGGTTAACGGATTGACCTCCTTTTCCCGGACACCCTGTATAGGTATGCACATATATATATGCATATATACAGGGTTCCCCATAATAGGCTACCCATTTTAAAATTTGAATTAAAAATTTTTTAGTTAACAAAACAAACTTTTTATTATACTAAATTACAGCTAATTCTTTGGGATTTATGATAACTTATAAATATTTGGCTAATTTAATTAACTTTTAAAAATCACGTCTTCTAAATGACCTCCACCAACTTCAACACATTTTTCAATATTAGATAAAAAGTGGTAAAGTCGTAAACGCAATTCTAACTCGTTCAATATTTTCTGGTGTACGAGCCAGGCTTTTTCAAATTTTGTACAGAATCATTTTCACGCCAATGACGAACCCATAACTTAACAGTTTTACGATTTGGCGCGTGACCCCTATTGTTGTTATTAAACTGACGCCGGAATGCACGCCTAACTTAAGTTAGAATTCTTCTATCGAATTGCTTCTTATGTAAGTTTCTACACAAAACACACGTTGTTGGACTGAGTAATCCATGAAAGTTCAAACGGATGTTGAAATAATGTCTCAAAGCAAAAAAATTAAATAACTTAAATAATTATTGATGAAAACTAACAAACTTCTCGTAAAAAAAATGACGTTCCAGGAAATTATTAATTTAAAACTTATTTGTGACAGGCGCCTACTTGATTAATAATTAACTTAAATCCCAAAGACTATAGAAGATATTCCCATAGAGAACAACTTATTTAGTTATCTCGTAGGGAATTTATTAGTAAAATAAAATGGGTAGTCTATTATGGGGAACCCTGTATATATATATATATATATATATATATATATATATATGTAGGACCACTTGACTTCTGGTCTAAAAACGTCCCCACTTGGCGTCCTGCTTAATACATATAAAAACAAAATACTTTCTTAGCGTCACATAACATCCATACTAAAGTCGCCAAAAATAAGATTACTTATGAGTCATACGTTATGAAATTGCAACGTCGCTTTCAACCAATTGAACTAAAATAAGAAACCATCCTTATTTAAGCATATTTGATACATTACTATAATGAAAGGAACTGCAGCTAGTCTAGGTTTTTGTATCTTCCCCTGACAGGTGGCAAAAGTGGTGCATGAAGCAATTTTGCGAATAAAAAAGAGTATCTTTTTGTTTTGATTTATTATGGACCAAAAAGCCATACTAGAAATATTAAATATTACATAATTAAAACTTAACCTACAATTTATTTCATATAAATAAAACCGGCAGACATGAAAAGATTTTATTTTATAGTTTAAAATGTATCTTTCCTTGTTTGTTTTAATTTAAAATTTACTTATTAAATTAATATTAGGTATATTCTACTTATGTTAATAATACCTAATACCAAATATTTATTTTGCTTGAAGAAAGCTTTTCTCACAACTGAAACAAAATGTTTTTTCTACGACCCTTTTATTTTTCATTATTTTCAAATACAAAACAAAATAACCTAAAAACGTGTTTGACAGCCGAATGTCAAACAATGCTGTCAATTTCTTTTCACACAAACATGTCACTTTACATTCGAGTTTTGCCTTGCCAATGAAAATATTCATTTTCTAAGCAACGATGTCATTACGAAATGTGACTCTTACATAGTGGTTGTAGAAAAACTATATTTTTAAAGTGCACTTTTTTGTGTAGGTATTCTTTATTATAATAGGTTTTTGAGTTTATTTATGATTCCAAAGATTTATTTATAAAAAAATATTTTTTTTGTTAAAGTTAAGTTTTTAAAATTGACTATTTCCCTCGTCTTAATTTCAACCAATCACAAACGCGCAATTTTGAATTACAAATGGTTTCTAGGTAAAAAAACTATATGACAGCACCTGTCAGCAGTTTTTTAGAGTTTACCCGCGGCAAAACTTGTCACCAAAAATTTCAATTTATATTTTAATTGTTAACTGTTACTCATGAAATAGTCTTGTCAAAAAATGCTAAGTACCTAATATTTTTTAACAAAATGCATTCGTGCAGGTGCAAAAATCCTCGTCTTCGACTCGTATTTTTGTTGCCACCAGCACTCATGCGTTTTGTTAAAATATTACTTAGCAACGTGTTTTTTTCGGAAAAATTAGATGCCCTTATGATATTACTTACGAAAATCTACTTAGGTATTAAAAAATTAGATTTGTATTACTTGTTGCCATTATGTTATGTTATTGTTGCCATTAAAAATATTATATTTACACTATATTTTATTAAATTTTTGGTTATATATTGTACCTACTTACATTTTTATTAGCTTTAAGTTTGAACCAAATTACTAAAATTTATTTTATTCAACACCGCAAGAAACATGTAACTTCGTGACCCTACTGACGATGGGAAAAATAATTAATGTCCTAATTGTTTATTTATTGTTTATGTTTATTTCTTTAACCCGTGGGCGAAATGTTACTTTGCCCATGGGATGAAGTAAGTAAGCTTTAAATTAAAATAGATGTCAAATGTCAGATAAAATATCAAATAAAACTGGCTTTAAATTACTTGCGTCATACTCTTTTCGGTTCTTCAATTGTTCATAATTTGTTTTTAGACTGATACCTATGTATATTTTCCTGCTAAGCAAAAGAGCCGTATCAGCTTTATACGGCAGTATATTTCTTGCGGTAGTTAAATAAAATCTTGTGTGCGACTATTGGTAGATATTACACTTTCGTGGTACATACCGCACTCGCTACGCTCGTGCGGCTAACTTCACGCTCGAGGAATCTGTTTTTACTCCCACTAGTCGCACATTATACTATTTTTATCCTTTTTAACATAATGTGAAAAGGATAAAAAATAGTATATATGCACATTATAATATGCGACTAGTATAATGAAATCTATTTTTAAATGTATTTAGTGAAGTTTGCCATCTGTTGATAACATTTTTTTTGTATTAAAATAAATAAATAAATGCTCATTTATTTTATATTAAATTATAAAATTTTAAATGTAATTGCTCATACAATATTTATGGCATTAATTTATTATTTGCAATCGATATAATTAATTTGATCGAATATTTGTACTTATTTAAATCTCTAAAAAGAATTAATGCAAACCTAAATAGCATTCAATGATTGAATTTCAATCTATTTATAACTTGTTTATATTAACGACACCGTTGTCAAATTTGCTTTTCATTTAAGGGCGCTTGGTAAACCTAAGATTGAAAATAATGTTATATACACAAGGCGATAGTAGTGACACTCTAACGCAAACCCTTGAATTAAAATATAAACAGAATTCATTAAACGACCAAGTTAACCTCTTTTTAAAATTTAGTTTTTCTGCATCTCACAGCCATCTAGCGCTTATTGGTAAATGTTTTTGGTAGAGTCCAGTCGGCGTCCGTATAACGGACGCCCAGTTACCAAAGGACGCCGTTTGTATACGAAATTTAACATTGGAGGACGCCTAGTGGGATTATATATATACAGGGTGGTCCAGGTTATAGTAGCAATAATTCACCATTCGATAGTCCATCGAAAAATAAGTCGACATGCATGGTAATTTTTTTTTCCAAAACCCCTCCTAAGGGAGATACAGCCCTTCAAAGTTGAGTTTTAAAAATCTTTTTTTTGTCATAACTCTCAGGAAATAAAAGCGTTTTTGACCAAATTTGGTACAAGTACTTATGAAATAGGTACTTGTTACCTGACTTAAGTAACTTTTGTCAAAATTGTCCAGTGACGTAGATACAGGGGGGTTGTTTCACTTTTTCCACCCCATTTTTTACGCCACTGGATATTGGTTTAAATTGACCTATTTTTCTAATTCCTTGTTCAATTTTGAGAAAAAAAGCCACTCTTGTCAAATTTTTATTTAAGGCTTTGTTTACGAGATAATTGAGTTTAAAAAAAACGTACAGTACTGCAAAGTTCAGTTTTAAAAATCTTTTTTTTTGTCATAACTCTAACTCTAAGATCGCTAAAGCGTTTTTCACCAACTTTGATACAAGTACTTATGAAATAGGTACTCGTTACCTGACGTAAGTAACTTTTGTCAAAATTGTCCATTGGCGTACACAGTTTCACTTTTTCCGCCCAGGATTTCACTGAAAAATAACTCGACATGCATTGTTTTATTTTCTTTATAACTTCCTCAGAAAAGACATAAAGCCCTTCAAAATTCAATTTTAAGATTTATCTTTTTGTTATAACTCATATCGTTTAAGAATATTTGATTAAATTTGGTATAGGTATTTAAAATAGGTAATCAACGTATTTTTATTTAAAATTATTAAGTGGCCTGATGCGCTTTATCCAATAAAATTAGGGCGGCCCCACTCTAGTATGAACTGTCAGTCTTAAACAACTGAAATAGCTGTCAGAGTGTTAATAAAGGTTTTCTATTATTTTTTACAGTCTGTTAAGATATTTTAGAGTTAATACAAGTATCCTGTAATCATAAATATGCCTTTTCGATTCACGAACCAAGAATACGCCGATATTCACTTCATTTATGGATTTTGTGATGGGAACGCGTTGCAAGCAGTTCAAGAATATCAAAGGCGTTTTCCCAATAAACGACAGCCACAACGCAAGGTCTTTAAGAATGTACACAACCCATTGGTGACACAATCACATCAGTGAAATCCTGAGCGGAAAAGGTGAAACAACCCCTGTATCTACGCCAATGGACAATTTTTACAAAAGTTACTTGGGTCAAGTAACGAATATCTATTTACTAAGTACATGTATCAAAGTTGGTACAAAACGCTTTAGCGATCTTAGAGTTAGAGTTATGACAAAAAAAAGATATTTAAAACTGAACTTTGCAGTACCTACTGTATGTTTCTTTTAAACTCAATTATCTCGTAAACAAAGCCTTAAATCAAAATTTGACAAGAGTGGCTTTTTTTCTCAAAATTGAACAAGGAATTAGAAAAATAGGTCAATTTAAACCAATATCCAGTGGCGTAAAAAATGGGGTGGAAAAAGTGAAACAACCCCCCTGTATCTACGTCACTGGACAATTTTGACAAAAGTTACTTACGTCAGGTAACGAGTACCTATTTCATAAGTACTTGTACCAAATTTGGTCAAAAACGCTTTTATTTCCTGAAAGTTATGACAAAAAAAAGATTTTTAAAACTCAACTTTGAAGGGCTGTATCTCCCTTAGGAGGGGTTTTGGAGAAAAAAATTACCATGCATGTCGACTTATTTTTCGATGGACTATCGAATGGTGAATTATTGCTACTATAACCTGGACCACCCTGTATATATATATATATGTATATATATATATATATATATATATATATATATATATATATATATATATATATATATATATCGATGCCTGTTAAGTTGTCACTTCCGTAGTATAAACAGGGCGTCCTAACTTCCACATGAACGAAGGCTTATACAAGCATTTTAAAACTATATATAAGTGAAGGGGAACCTACGTAATCCGAATCTCTAGAGAGGGGAAAGGATTTCGCAAATAAATATTTGTGTACTATGGCCGTGACTTAGTCACTTCCATCATATATAGAGACAATTGCATCGTAGACACTTCCGACAGGGTTGCCAGATTTTCGAGTCTAAAAATAGATTTAGTCTAGTTATCTCTCTCCGTTGCTCATGCGGACCTTTTTTAATTCGAAACGCTTAAAGTAAATATTCTGTTATGTGCAACACTTAGTAACCACGATTCGTTCGCCAAGCATAAGTACGGCACATTCGACGTTCGAAACTAGTTATTAAACTTGCATTGTTTAATAATATTATTATGTTAAATTATGTTTGGTAATGTTTTAATAATAATAATAATAATTTAATATTTTTTGAGTGGAGAGAATATTGCGTGTATTATTATTATATTATTTCCAAATTAAAATTATAATAATTATTATTTTAAGTGTAAGACATCCAAATTTAATATTTTTATTTTGTTTTTGTTATTTTATGTGTTGGGTTATAATCTCAAATTGCGCTGTGGCTAAATGTATAAACTGTAATAAATCTACAAAAGGTACTAAAAAATAAAATGTCAAAATTTACGAATTTAAAAAAATAGTACCTACTTACATACGTATTTTTTAATATAATTTTTTCTCTCGTCATAAAAATGTTAAAATTAATATTTTTATAGAATTAATAAGGGTGTTTATCAAAGTGGACAACATAATAAAGTTTGTAGATCTTATAAGAAATGATTATCGAGTCCGACACTTTTTTAAATAAATATTTTTCGTCGGTTGATAAATTTTTTTAAATGTTTAAAACAAAAATTTTAAAGCATATAAATTCATATTAACTTTTCTTCTTAGTTATGCAAGTTCTATCCACTACCGTATTTTTCCAAATAAAAAAATGTGCTAATATGTATTACATTTAATGTAATACCTAGTGGGACATTTTTTTTTTAAATATACTTTATTTAAATTAGCTAAAAACTTTTAATCTTTAAAATGCTTTGTAAAATTGTTAAATTTGAGATACGGCCTTATGTGATAATTGGGACGATAGATCCTATCTTAAACCTAGCAGTATAAAACAATTTTATTAATATTACCTACCAACTTGTACTTTAAAATGAAAAAAATAATAGCTGTTATGATAAAAAATAATAATTTTACTTGGCTATTTTTACCTGTTGGCAACTGTCTACATTTGAAAAAAAATATTTAATCTTTAATTTACTCAAAGAAATGGTATGTACAGGGTGATCCCCTATAATGTCGCTCCCCTTCAACTTGTGTCCCAAAAAATTTAAAAGCGTGGTTATGTAGGGAGTAAAAAATACTTTTCTCCTACGTATAAAAAAAAAGAAATTTTTTAAGTACAGGGTATTCGGTTTTTCCTGGAACGACACTAAATTTCTTATTTTCAGTATTTTTTTGCATTTTTTGAATTTACACACTTTTTAAGACATATATACTTTGCAAATATATTTGTAAAAATTTTAGTATCTGCAGGGTGATCCCCTATAATGTCGCCCCCTTTAACTTGATGCAGTATTTTTTTTATATTATGTTTTTATTTATACAGGGTATTCGGTTTTTCCTGGAACGACACTAAATTTCTTATTTTCAGTATTTTTTGCATTTATGAGTTTACACACTTTTTAAGACATATGTACTTTGCAAATATATTTGTAAAAAAATTAGTATCTGCAGGGTGATCCCCTATAATGTCGCCCCCTTTAACTTGATGCAGTATTTTTTTATATTATGTTTTTATTTATACAGGGTATTCGGTTTTTTCCTGGAAAGACACTAAATTTCTTATTTTCAGTATTTTTTTGCATTTTTTGAATTTACACACTTTTTAAGACATATATACTTTGCAAATATATTTGTAAAAATTTTAGTATCTGCAGGGTGATCCCCTATAATGTCGGCCCCTTTAACTTGATGCAGTAATTTTTTTTATATTATGTTTTTATTTATACAGGGTATTCGGTTTTTCCTGGAACGACACTAAAATTCTTATTTTTAGTATATTTTTGCATTTTTTGAATTTACACACTTTTTAAGACAACTTTAATTTACTGTTCTGTTTTTGTGCTGCAACGCACGTCAAAAAGCACTGTTTTGTATTTTTTTTTGTAAATATTAATTTTTTATTTATAATGTGTTAAATGAGTTATTACGTATAATAAACCATATTTTAATTTTAAAGGTTTTTATTTTTTAAATGCGTTTTTAGATTATCAAAAAGCACTGTTTTATAGAAATAATTCACAAACTTTTTTTATAACAAATAAATATCCATTTTTTTTCTTTTTTACTGCATTATAATGTATAATAATAATAAATAATAAATAAATATCTATTATAATAACCCCATAATTTTTTTATTGCAAAAAAATATTTATTTTTTTATTTGTTAAATAAGACTTATTAGGTATAATTAACTTTATTTTAATTGAAAAATATAATGAATTTTAATTTTTAAATGCGTTTTAGGTGGTCCTAATTAAAGCATCAATTAAGGAAAAAATCAAACTTTTTTATTGCATGAAATATTTATTTTTCTATTTTTAACTGTGTTAAATAAGACTTAATAGGCATAATTAACTATACTTTAATTAAAAAATAAAGGTCTTTATTTTTTAAATGCCTTTTTTAAATGTTCGCGGTGAAATGATGGCGAAAATAATTCAATAACTTTTTTATTGTAAATAAATACATATTATACACATACTCAGCACACTTTAAGAAATAAATAAACATAATTTAAATTTTAAAATTTTTTCCTATAATAATTCCTCATATTTTACAAATTTTGTATTTCTCCTAAGTAGCCGTTCTTAGTAACGTTATTAGGGGGTCAGACGATATTAAAAGACGATGAAATATATTTTCGTTTGTTGATTTTCGATTTGTTTTTCTCGAAAACATAATATATTATATAACAATTTTTTAAAATCCTTATGTCTAGATTGTTGAGTTTCCTCAAAAAGATGCAAAACAAGGGATTATTAATTAATTTATAAAATTAAGATAACCTACAAAGCAAAGGATTATCTATTATTTAATTCATAATTTGTTATGAATAGGTTATTAATTATTAATCCTATAAAAAATTTAATACATGTTAAAATATTTATAACAATTAATAAATTCAACTAAAACTTATGAGCATAGATCTGTACGAAAATCTTGAGTGGGTAGACAATGCCTTACTTATGTATATACGAGCGCTCGCGATTTAGCCATGCAGCGCGATAAATAAAAATTCATAACTTTTCCATATGTGCGTATATGCAGCTAATTTTTTGTGTACTTATAACGTAAAGTTTACTGAACAACTTTATCAACGTGAAAATCAGAGGCAATCGTATTTAAATGCCTATATGAATTTTTTTCTACTAATTTTACTAATGTATCTTTAAAACATTTAAACTTTTAATTTTAATTTTTAAACACGAATTTTTATATATGTAGATTAAGGTCTACTTTAAACTTATTTAAAAAAGATATATTTTGTTCGATTAAAAGATATAGTTTAACTGTTTTAAAAACATTTTACTTTAAGGTAATAAAAACATAATTATTTAAAAATAATTCTTTACCCAAATTTATTGCTTTAAAATGTTTTTAACAAATTATCGTCATAAAAATACCCATAATAAAATGGTTTATAAAAATGTATTTTTTCCGCCGATAAAACATAGTGTGGCGTTTTCAAAACAATTTCGCAGGTTTGCGCTTTGCGTTTTTTAACGCAATGAACAAAGCGTAACTTATATCAAAGTCTCTGCTTGTATCCTTAATTCTTTCGTGCACTTTGCCATGTTGCCACATTTCGGAAGTGACATAGTCGTGCCTATGCTACGGAAGTGACACCGTCGCTATATATGAAATGCATATATCGATGGTGGCGCCAGCGGCATATACCTGAACTAAGTGCCAAACTGAAAAGGTACGAAAGCTACGTAGTCACTTCCACCCGTTTTTTCGGATTTGAGCTCCTTGTGCCCTCTAGTGGCTAAATATGCTGACAACAAGGCGAAACGTTGTCACTTCCATATATACGTTCCCACTTCCAATTTTGGAAGTCACAACGAATGTTACGTACCTATTTCGGAAGTGACTTGGTACATTTCATCAATATATATATATATATATATATATATATATATATATATATATATATATATGTATATATATATATATAATCCCACTGGGCGTCCTCCAATGTTAAATTTCGTATACAAACGGCGTCCTTTGGTCACTGGGCGTCCGTTATACGGACGCCGACTGGACTCTACCAAAAACATTTACCAATAAGCGCTAGATGGCTGTGAGATGCAGAAAAACTAAATTTTAAAAAGAGTTTAACTTGGTCGTTTAATGAATTCTGTTTATATTTTAATTCAAGGGTTTGCGTTAGAGTGTCACTACTATCGCCTTGTGTATATAACATTCTTTTCAATCTTAGGTTTACCAAGCGCCCTTAAATGAAAAGCAAATTTGACAACGGTGTCGTTAATATAAACAAGTTATAAATAGATTGAAATTCAATCATTGAATGCTATTTAGGTTTGCATTATTTCTTTTTAGAGATTTACTTTTTTAAATAAGTACAAATATTTCGATCAAATTAATTATATCGATTTAAAACTTGCAAATAATAAATTAATGCCATAAATATTGTATGAGCAATTACATTTAAAATTTTATAATTTAATATAAAATAAATGAGCATTTATTTATTTATTTTAATCAGTAGACTTTTAATACAAAAAAAAATGTTATCAACAGATGGCAAACTTCACTAAATACATTTAAAAATAGATTTCATTATACTAGTCGCACATTATAATGTGTATAATATACACTGTATATGTATATTAGGGTGCTTAAAAAAAAATTTTTTTCGCTCTTACCCTCTCAAATGTTTTTATTTAATATAAAAAAAATCCTCACCAAATATGGGCGTTCCAGCTCAACTCTAAGAGGTCGCTGTTTTTATTTTAGTTTCCCATTGAATTAACATGGGAAAAAACTAATTTATGTTTGGAATTTTATACCTTTGTATCAAAGTAACTTATGGCAATGATCATTGCAGTTTCTTATATAAAATTTAACGCTCTACAAAAAAGTTCTCTTATTATTTTTCGATAAATTGATTTCTTCTAGAGTTATTCGAGCACCCTAATATGTAAGTACAGGGTGATCCCCTATAATGTCGCCCCCCTTTAACTTTTTTATTTTAAGTGTCCTAAAAAATTTAAAAGTTTGGTTATGTAGGAACTAAAAAATACTTTTTTTCTACCTATAAAGAAAATTGGAAAATTGATCAGTATACAGGGAAAAACAAAAAGTTTATTTTTTTTCAATGGATCACCCTATATATGAATTTATTTTTCGATTCCTTGTAAAATTCTGAGCATAATTCATATAAGAAACCATATCCTAAATTCAACTGTTTCTGAAATATTCGCATTCGAAATGTTATGATTAAAGGTTTTTTTAAACTGTTAGAAATCAAGAAGCCTCAGTATACCAAAATTTTTATTGAAAATAAATTACTATAGCGACATTATGTCAATATTTCTTGTTAAATAAGTAAAAATGACGTACTCAGACAGAGAAAGACAAACTATTTCAAATTATTATCTTAAAAATAATTTAAATATTTTAGAAACGGTTGAATTTAGGTATATGGTATGTTATATAAAATATGCTTAGAATTTTACAAGGAATCGAAAAATAAATACATATATAGGGTGATCCATTGAAAAATAATAAACTTTTTGTTTTTCCCTGTATACTGACTAATTTTCCAATTTTCTTTATACGTAGAAAAAAAGTATTTTTTAGTTCCTACATAACAACGCTTTTAAATTTTTTGGGGCCCTTAAAATAAAAAAGTTAAAGGGGGGCGACATTATAGGGGATCACCCTGTTGTATAACCGAAAATTTAATAAAATATAGTGTATATATAATATTTTTAATGGCAACAATAACATAACATAACATAAGTAATACAAATCTAATTTATTAATACCTAAGTAGATTTTCATTTTTAAAAACTTAAAAAATATTTTTTTATAAATAAGGCCTTGGAATCATAAATAAACTCAAAAACCTATTATAATAAAGAATACCTACACAAAAAAGTGCACTTTAAAAATACAGTTTTTCTACGACCACCATGTAAGAGTCACATTTCGTAATGACATCGTTGCTTAGAAAATGAATATTTTCATTGGCAAGGCAAAACTCGAATGTAAAGTGACATGTCTGTGTGAAAAGAAATTGACAGCATTGTTTGACATTCAGCTGTCAAACACGTTTTTAGGTCATTTTGTTTTGTATTTGAAAGTAATGAAAAATAAAAGGGTCGTAGAAAAAACATTGTGTTTCACTTGTGAGAAAAGCTTTCTTCAAGCAAAAAAAATATTTGGTATTATTATTAATAATAATAGAATATACCTAATATTAATTTAATAAGTAAATTTTAACTTAAACATGGATAGATACATTTAAAACTATAAAATAAAATCTTTTCATGTCTGCCGGTTTTATTTATATGAAATAAATTGTAGGTTAAGTTTTAATTATGTAATATTTAATATTTCTTGAATGGCTTTTTGGTCCATAATAAATCAAAACAAAAAGATACTCTTTCTTCTTCGCAAAATTGCTTCATGCACCACTTTTGCCACCTGTCAGGGAAAGATACAAAAACCTAGACTAGCTGCGGTTCCTTTCATTATAGTAATGTATCAAGTTTTATAAACGCCACTTTAGTTACGAGTTTTATTAGGCACAAGCGAAGCTTGCGAGCGTGTGTTTAATAAAAGCATGGAAGTTTTTAAAACGAGTTGTATACTATACTTTATCTACCACGAACACAAAGAAGAATTTTAATTCTTAAATATCTGACATCTGACGAATTTACCATTACTTTTTAGCAATTTATAATAAAGCTAACTTTAGCCCGTGACTAAAATGCCCTAAAGCCACTATTCTAACTTCAGCCCGTGACAAGTCACAGCTTGTTAATGTGGGAGTAGATAAAAGAGTCATTAACGAATTGTAAAATATAATATTAATATTATTAATATATACGTTTTTTTATATTTATTTTATTGTATTACACTTTATTAAATAAAGTATGTTTCATTTAATAAATTAATTAATTTATTAAATGAAACATACTTTATTTAATAAAGTGTAATACAATAAAATAAATATAAAAAAAAGTTTTCATGTCTGCTGGCTTTCAATGACATGAATTTTAGATTAAGTTTTAATTAAATATTAATTAATGTTTGTTTTATGGCTTCTTTGTCTCTGGAGAAACATTCTAATAAATCAAAGCATAAAGATACTGGTTCTCCTTTGCAAAATTGTTAAAAGCACCATATTTTTCCACTCGTCAGAAGGAAGATACTGAACGAAAACCTGATAACGACTGGTTCGGGTTCTCTCCATTAACGAAATAGACAAGAAT
The DNA here is from genome assembly GCA_921294245.1 of Brassicogethes aeneus. NCBI lineage: Eukaryota > Metazoa > Arthropoda > Insecta > Coleoptera > Nitidulidae > Brassicogethes > Brassicogethes aeneus. Next base: position 60,719,809 of record OV121132.1, read on the forward strand.
CTGGCGCATTTCGGTAATGATTCCTGAATCATTTTCTTATGTCCAGGCATATTTACCAAACTAGGAGTATTTGTTCCCGAACCAGTAAAATAAAAGAGCCACCAACTAGTTGATGCTGTTTGATTGTAAACCCAGGCCTCAAGAAACGAAAGTGCGACAGGCGTAGAGTTACATTTCTGCGATCGGATGGAGGCAAAACTTCTCCCATTATTACACTAAAAACGACAAAAATTGTTATTTTTTATTAGAAAATTAAAATTATTTATTATTATAAAGGAAATCTAAGAAATAGTTATTGATTCTATTATATTTTTGTGGACTATATTGACTCCTTTGGCTACTTAAAAATATTAATTTTTAAATTGATATTAACATGTTTGTATTTGCATACAAAGAGTAAAAAAAATATTTTTTCTTGAAATACCCTGTACAAAAAAGTTGATAACAAAACCAGTTCCAATTGGAAAAAGACTGCTAACTCACATTTATTATGTTTTCATAATAATTGTGATTTAGCAGTATTTTCCCGCGTATTAAAACTCGCGGCAATATGCTATACGTTATTGGACATTAGGCACGTTTATAAGCACCCACTTCAGACGTAACCAAGCAGCACCCAGAAAACAATTATTGTTTAAATTATTAACCCATAAACATTTTAGTGATTGTGTGTTTTTTTATATGTATGTAAAACATCAGGGTATTTTACCCTGAATAAAACTAATTTGATGGGGCTTCACTTATTATTTATTACTTTTTAACTACATTTATTAAACTGCTATGATTCGACTTCTACAAATGTTCTGCGGACTCTGCGTTACCATTCGATTTCTAAGCTGTGCCCAGATTGTTTTGCTTAGTAGGCACACGTGCCTTTATTGCTCTACTGTCCTACTTTGGTAAAAAGGGGATTATCCTAACACGGCCATCCTGTTTTCGGAGCGTCCTCGCGCCGTTTTTCCTTTTCTTTTTTTTATTTCTGCAAAAAGAAAAACCGAAACAGATTTTTGTTTTTAAAGTTGAAATATATCTAAATTAAATCTAATTTAAAGTCGGATGGTATTGCCATCCTCAGTAGTGGGATTGCCACTTTCACCGAGGTGTTTAGTCACCTCCCAAGCATAGTAGGATTGCTACTATCTTGTTTTTTTTTTTTTTTTTTTTTTTGTCGGATGGGTTGCCATCCTCAACAGTGGGATTGCCACTTTCACCGAGGTGTTTAGTCACCTCCCAAGCATAGTAGGACTGCTACTATCTTGTCTTTTTTTTGTCGGATGGGTTTGCCATCCTCAACAGTGGGATTGCCACTTTCACAGAGGTGTTTAGTCACCTCCCAAGCATAGTAGGATTGCCACTATCTTGTTCTTTTTTTGTTTTTGTTTTTTTTTTTTTTTTTTCGGATGGGTTGCCATCCTCAACAGTGGGATTGCCACTTTCACCGAGGTGTTTAGTCACCTCCCAAGCATAGTAGGATTGCTACTATCTTGTCTTTTTATTATTATTATTAAATACAGGACTTACATTTTTTTATTCCTTTGGCCACGGCCTCAGCTGTTCAAGGGCAGCAAATGTGGTCCTCTTGTGCAGAACATATCTCTCATTTTGTAACACCTGTCGAACAGTATAAGGTCCTCTATATTTTGGTTTTAATTTGCCTCCACCAGCAATTTGTGAATCTTCAATGGCTACAACGTCACCAGGAATAAACAATTTTGTAGAGCATCGAGTAGCGTTAAATCGTAAAGATTGTTTGTTTGCATTAAAGTTCATTCGATTTCGAGCGTCTTCGACGGCCTTGTCTACGTCGACAAAATTATCGTACCCATCCAATAATAATGTCAATATCACTTGGCATTATTTCATCCAGCACAACAACAAAACAAATATCCTAGGTCACGATCGACAACACAGTTATTAGTTCACACACTCCTATAATATAAACAATTTGGTTCCCAAATCCTGTCAACGCGTGCACTTTTTCGTTCGGCTTAATGATACCGTTCAATGTGTTTACAAGAGAGCGTTTGATGATTGACACATCGGCACCGCTATCAATAACATAACTACATGATATTGCATCGTCTTTACCGAGCACTGTTGCTATTCGTGTTAAATTCAGTTGACGTCATTTTTTAAGAAACAATGCTTTTTTTGGTTTTCCACTTTTATAGCAACAGTTTATTTCCATATGACCCATTTTTTTACAATGCGCACAAGTAGGAACAGTTGACAATTCGCTTTTATTGGCAGAAACAACTTCTCTTAGGGAGTTTTCTTTACGCACACTACGGCATGCATGCATGAGCTTTGCTGATGTCCTTGTTGACCGCACTTAAAACAGGCTCCTTTAAAAACTTTTGTTTCTTTTTGTGCACAAAAACTTTTTAAATCCCGTTGATCTTTTCGGTGTCTTTCAAGCTTGTGTTCCATTATTCCAGAAGAACTGCTGATTCGGCGTGCATCGTATTCACTCAACAATTTCATTAGTTCGCGTTCTGTAGTAGGCTTCTGAATTCTAATTGCTGATTGCGCCTCTGCATTATTTAAATTATATTCTACCATGCCCAGAATGGTATCCCATGGCAGTTCATCGTGAAAGTTTTTAATGCACGTATTTTTTTATTACCATAATCACACAATGATTCGCAATCACGACTGCTAAGAGTTGCTGCAGTATATGCTCGTGCTCCTGGTGTTTCTCGATCAGGAAATGGTCATTACAAAAGTTTTCCCAAGTTAGGGGAAATGGGTCTCCAATCACAAAAGTATTTGTATGCTCGACGTTTCAGTGCATCTCCTGCTTTTGCGATCATTACAATGTCACTTACATTTAGTTCCCTTTTAAGCTGGGTGACATCATCCATCTTTGATTGAATAGGCACTTTTATCGGGATCGTAGCTTGTGACATGGAAAGAGTACACATGTCTTGATGAAGACGCATGCGCATTTTCGTCAGATGAACTAGGTGTGGTCCTTGCCAGAGGTGCTTGGGACATTGCCATCTTGGTTTGATTTGCTAACTCAGCAAGTTGTTGCTGTTGCGTCACAACTAAATTTATTAAAGTTTCTTGCCACATTTTGACGCGTTTTGGGGTTGGAGGTTGTGAAATTTCTTCTGCATCTAAATCATCACCACATAAATTGTCATTTTCAACTCTAGATAACTCATCTGCCATCTTGATGCACTCACTCTTTGTCTGCTTTTGTTTAATATAAATTAACTTAATTTAACTTAACTAAACTAATTATTGTACATGGAAATCACTATCCCACTTCTGATGTAAAACATCAGGGTATTTTACCCTGAATAAAACTAATTTGATGGGGCTTCACTTATTATTTATTACTTTTTAACTACATTTATTAAACTGCTATGATTCGACTTCTACAAATGTTCTGCGGACTCTGCGTTACCATTCGATTTCTAAGCTGTGCCCAGATTGTTTTGCTTAGTAGGCACACGTGCCTTTATTGCTCTACTGTCCTACTTTGGTAAAAAGGGGATTATCCTAACATGTATGTATTATAATAAGATGTCACAAAGAGCTAAAAGAATTGCGTTTTTGGCCCAGAAAAGTAAAATATCAGGTAAGTTTAATAATCAGAAATCATTATTATAAAAGCTTATTAAATTTATAAAATTGCCTTTTTAAAAATTAATTTTAAGCTATTATTTTAAGTTTAATATTTATTATTTATTTATGGATGTTTCTTTAAAATGTTAAATGTGTTAATTTCTGACTTATTTTAAAATTTAAAAATATTATTTGTTAAACGTAGGTAAATTTATTAATTGTAATTTTGAATCTAAAATATAATAATTTTAAAAAGTATTACTTTGGATAATTCCTTATTTATAATGATAATAAATGCTTTAGCAACAAATATTCAATTAAAGATTTCTGCATATGCAAAAAAAGATGAAATACCTATTGTTTAATTTATTTTTAAAAATTTAACGAAACTTATTTAACTGTAATAATTAAAATCTTTAGTATTTATTATTTTAAAAGTTACAATAACCTCAGTTTTACAAAAGTAGTATTTTTTGCATCCTGTATTTTTTTTTTAAGTTGTTTGGGTAATATAATATTTATTATATTATATAATATAAACAATAAAATTATAAACACTGACCCTTTGGTGGTTTAAATTTTGTTTAAATTGTAGGTATTTGCTATAATAATATTGGTTAAAACATGATTAAAACTTACTCTCAAAATACAGAAAATTAAAAAACAGAATTATTATACGTTTCAAAGCACTTGAAGCGCACTGTACAAAGATGCTTGTAATAATGTCAATCAAGAAATAATGTTGAATAATAAACTGTTTATTTTTCATACTCTTAGTAAGAGTCTCTTACTCAGTAAAACATGAATAATATATTTTTTAAAATAAAGTTATTAGATCAAAAACTCATAAATAACTAATTTGTAAAATAAATTTATAAAATTTAAATTTATTTCATTTTTATATAAAAAAGTATTTTTTAGTCGCTTTATCGGAAAGCAGTTCCGAAGACGATCGACTTTCAGATGATCAAGATTATGTTTGCGATAGTGGTATGCATAAACATATTTAATCAATTATTAGTAATGTTTATTTTAATAAATACAGATATTATTTTAGATGATAAATCATCGGCTTCTAATGATTCTAATAAATCTGAAGAGTATAATATTAATTTATCAGATGAAGTACTGCCTAAAATTGTTCACCCTTTGTCAGGTAAGCAATACCACCAAGTAATATATAATATAATTTATTTTAAATGTAAATTTTATTTTAGCTGAAAAATCCACTCCAGATTATGATGATACTAATATAATGTTAAATGAAGTACCTTTGCTTGGTAACTTTTACAAATTAAATTTTAAAATTAAATAATTATTAACATTTATTTAAATTTTAGCAAATTCTATTAAACCTATTGGTCTGTTGGACACCGATTCACCCTCAGCTAATCAGCAAAATAGTATGTATAAATTAATTACCAATGTATGTAGTTCTTTCGTAAATTTTATCATAAAATTTATTTAATAATAAACTTTTAAATAGGTAATAATATAAATATAAAAATTTGCAAAAAAATATAATAAAATGTATAGTGTAATAATTTAACTTTTTCAAAAAATATATTTTTAGATTGCATATCTGTTGGATTAAATAAAAGGCGGGCCCATTACTGTATATTTTGCGATACCATCGTAAATAATTTTGCTAGGCACTTGGAAAGGCAACATATCGATGAACTCCAAGTGCAAGAGTACATCCATTTAAATAAAACAGATCCCAAACGAAAACATTTAATTGACAAGATTAGAAAAGAAGGTGATTTTTGCAGTGGGAAAGTTATGCCGGTTCAAAAACAATCTAATCTGGATAACAGTGGAGCATGTGATAGTTTACCATGCATTTATTGTAAAGGTTTGTTACTTTTTTTTAAATTACCATAATCTTAACTATGTTTAATTTATTTTAGGATATTATGCCAAAAAAAGCCTTCGCAAACATGTAAAGCGTTGCTTTTTTAATAAAAATATATCAACTAGAAGCCGTCATCAGGCTGATGGTCATACTCTAATGGCCAATCATTTCGGGCCCAATGATCCATTAAGAACATCAGGACTATTGCAGTCTCTAAAAGCAGATGAAATCTCTTTGGTTGCTAAACGAGATAAAATTATCTGTGAACTCGCTCGAAAATATATAAAAAGTCATAAAGATAGACATTTACACCTAGTTGCAAAAAGATACATGAGAAGATTATCCAGATTGTTAATAGAGGTTCGAAAATTAGAAAATAATAGCACTCTTACTTTATATTCCATATTACATCCTTCTAAATTTAAAGTTATTATTCAAGCAACAAGGAGTATAAGTAATTATAATTTTTGTACAAAAACTTTTAAATCTCCATCACTAGCACTACAATTGGGAACATTAATAAAGAAAGCAATTAATGCAGCTTACTCTATGGAAGTTCAATCTAATATTAACGCACCATCTGAGATTTCCAGTGAGGCATCTCAAAATATAAATCTAAATCGATTTAATAAACCTACAGTTATGCCACTGGCGGAAGATATAGCGGTAAGTGCATTTCCAAATCTAAAGTCATTTTTATTGTAACTTATTTTTTAGAAAATGAAAACTTATCTTGAAGATTTAATTATAAAGTGTAAAAATAAATTAAAAAACAATGAACAGGATGGTAAGGCTTACAAACTCCTTACAGAAGGATCCTACTGTAATCTTTTATTATTTAATAAAAGAAGAGTTGGAGAACTGCAACGAATTTTTTTGGACACATACCTAAAATATCTTAATAACAAAACTTGTGGTGATTTTGAAAAATTACTATCACCCAGTGAAAAGATTTTATTAAAGAATATTAAAAGAATAGTAATAAAAGGAAAACGAGGGCGGGGTGTACCCGTTTTAATTGATAAGTCAACTCAAGAAGGACTTGATCTAATTGTAAAATGCCGAAATAACTTCTTTTCTTCGTACAACCCCTATCTTTTTGCGCAATGTGGATCTGACAATTGCATCAGTGGGTATCATGTCTTTCGAAAACATGCAGGGTTAGCATTAGGAGACCCAAATAAGACATCTTCGCTAACATCGACGAAACTACGAAAACATCTAGCAACAATTGCCCAAATATTAAAGATGGACAACGGAGAGCTGGAGCAACTCGCAACATTTATGGGCCATACATCTAAAACCCATAATGAATGGTATAGATTACCTTCGGATATATACCAAACGGCAAAGGTTTCAAAAATTTTAGTCATGGCCCAAAAGAACTCAATTGAGCATTATAAGGGGCGTAAATTGGATGAATTAGATGTAGATTATACGTTTGTTGAAACAGTGGAAAGTGGAAGTGATAGTGAAGGAGAAGGATTTGTAGAAGGCGAAATTTTAGAAGGCAGTAGTACAGATCAACTTAACACAAACAAAATAAAAAGGAAAAAAATAATTAGAAAAACTTGGTCTCCCGAAGAAAAAAAAGTTGCCACAGATTTTTTTAAAAAACATATAAAGAAAAGGATTCCACCTAAACAAAAAGAAGTATTGGCTTTGATAGAGCAGAATGCGGACCTTTTTAAAGACCGCAAGTGGGAAGTAATAAAAGCATTTGTTTGTAATTTATATAATAAAAAATGTTAAATATTTAAAATTAACTAAAATACATTTAATACAAAAAACGCATTATTATTTTTAATATTACATTTTAATGGTGCTTATTTGAACAATATACAATATAATACAATTATAACAATAAATATAAAGGCAAACATTTTTTTTAGGTAATAAAATCATTAATAATTTTGTTTAAAATATCTTAGGTATTTATAATAATACTAATTTAATAATTTAATATTTATTATTAAATTCATTAATAAATTACATGTATGTATGTAACGGTATATCTTGACAAAATTTTTATTTTAATTTTAAACCTGTAAATGGAATAAATAAATATGCTTAAATAAGGATGGTTTCTTATATATATATATATATATATATATATAAGCATATGCTAATTAATATTTAATCTATCATATATAATCTTTTTTAATTCCAATTATTTTTTTAGAAGCAGTTCCCAGGGCAGAAGTCCGAAGAGGTAGGTAATAAAATAAAAAAATTTAGTTCAAAATCCGCTATCTCTGGATGTTACTGAATCCATTTGAAAGCAATTGTAGAAAAAACACTTATTAATTAATAATAATATAATTATATTTTATATGGACTAAATATTAATTAGCAAAAGTATACTCTTTTTAAGTTCCAAATATTTTTTTAGAAGCAGTTCCCAGGGCAGAATTTCGAAGAGGTAGGTAATAAAATAAAAAAAAAATAAGGATTTATTTTTTATTTTGAAAAATACATAAAGCAATGAACTATACAATTTTTTAGCACCAAAAAGAAGCCGTTTGGAGGCCATTCGTCACCCTAATATAACAAGGTTGTATGTTAAAAAACCGAAAAATTTTAGTTTATGCTTCTACAAGGTTTTTTGTAATCCACCCTTGACATACAACTTAAAAATAACTCTATATATATGTAAACATAGAATATACATTCTATAGAATTATTTTTAAGTGGTATGTGAAGCGTAGGCCACGTATAATCCTGTAGAAACATAGACTTAAATTTTTCGTTTTTTTTAACATACAACCTTGTTATATTAGGGTGACGCATTGTAGACCGTTTTGCTGAAGCAAAACGAATCGACGCAGATGCGGCAACTACAGTGGCTTCTGCTATAAATAACTTTGAAAAAACCTACAAAAAAATAAAATTGGAGGAACTGAAAGTGCAAGAAAAAAGACTTAAACTTGATTATTTTTTAAAGTTTGGTACTATGGATGGATTTGATGATCTATTTAACTAGTAACATAGTATTAGATTAGTTAGGTTTAGGTTTAGGCAAGTTAGCATTAGTGTAAGTATATATAGTTTAGTAAGTTCGTTTTTCACTAATTGTAGTTGTAGTATAGTTGTAGTTAAATAGGTCATCAAATCCATATTAGTTAGGTTTAGGTTTAGGCAAGTTAGTATTAGTGTAAGTATATATAGTTTCGTAAGTTCGTAGGTATGCAGGGTGTTCTGGTAGGTCTTTTTAAAACCAACGTTTTTCACTAATTGTAACTTAGTATTAGATTAGTTAGGTTTAGGTTTAAGCAAGTTAGTATTAGTTGTTAGTGCTGCTGACTACAAGCCGAGAAGTCGTTGGTTTGATTCCCACCAGGGGTATGGCTGTTTATTTGTGTTTGTCCTATTGCATATCAGTCCTTCGGACTTTAAGCCTGCGGTCCGTTCCTACTCCTAACCCGCTCAAGCCATTCAGTTGGCTTATGGGACTTCTTAGGAAGTAAGGGTGGAACTAAAAGAGTACATTTGTATATTTCTATTTTGTATTTGTATATATAAGTTCTTAAGTATGCAGGGTGTTCCGAAACTATTGTTACAAAAGTTGAGGGCTGCAACCCTCAGTTTACCATGGTAGGTCTCTTCAAAACCAACGTTTTTTGCTTATAAAGTTTAAAATATAAACCCATAGACGCATGGGCTTTGGTTCAGTGCTAATTTTCTGTCATGCGATAAAACGGTGGCAATCACTGTGCGGACTATTATGCACTATTATAGTGCACAAAAGTCCGCACAGTGATTGCCACCATTTTATCGCATGACAGAAAATTAGCACAAGGAACGTTTGGCAGGATTTATTAAAAGAAATGTTTCAATTAAAAGTTGCTTAAAATTCCGACCACTGGCATCAATGCATACCTGATAGCGCCCCACCATAGCCACTTGAGCGCGTAGTAAATCTTTGTTGTGTGCTAATGTGGCCGTATTTATTTCTTTGTTGAATAGCACAAATTTGCGGTTTTCTTAATAAAACTCCTATTTTCTCCTTGAACTCCATTAATTTATAATAAATTAAAAAAAAATTTGTCTATTAGAAAATCATTAATATTTAATTGTATGAAAATTAATAGTATAATGGATTACATTATTAAACAAATGTTATTATTGTATGTATAATGAAATCAATATTAATATAAATCTTCGGAACCTTGTTATAAAAGCCATTAAAAATCTAGATAAATAGATTTCATAAGTAAATTCGCATAACTAGAACTCAGGTTCTTAAGTTAAGTTACAAAGTATACTAGTCCCAAACTATTCGCACAGCCCAGATGGCCCTTGTGTTAGATTTATTTACATGCCATAATTTTATTTAAGCCTGCTCAACTGAGCTACCTTTGTTTACATTAGGAAACATCCAACTAAGGGAGTTTTAAAACATTTTTGGTACCTATTACTTTTACTCCTTGTCATTAATTTTATTTCATACTATTATATTTAGATTAATTTGCTGTTGAATTTAATAAAATACACGCAAATTATGCTAAATAGTATTAACGTAAACCTTTTATACTAAGAGAAATTCTTCTTTTTAAAGAAAAAAGTGTGGTTCTTAAAAGAACCGTTTTTAAAGTCAAATCTTCAAAATCGAGCAACCATGCCATCTCATTTTTAAGAGATAAATGTGAATCTTAAAAAGAACAGTTTTTAAATGTTCAAAATCGAGCAACCACGCCATTTCTTGCTATTCGGCCGGCATCGAGAAGGTGATCATGAACTAAAAAAATTGTTATTATTAGTACTTATAGTAAAACGCTGAAATGATGTATAATTAAAGTAATAAAGGAAGAAGGATAATTTTTATTGCTATAAACAATAAAAAAAAAGTTTTTCCTTTATAACTTAATATTGGAGATACTGTTTCAGCATTGTAGGGCAGTAGGTAAAGGGTGATCCCCTATAATGTCGCCCCCCTTTAACTTTTTTATTTTAAGTGTCCCAAAAAATTTAAAAGTGTGGTTATGTAGGAACTAAAAAATACTTTTTTCTACGTATAAAGAAAATTAGAAAATTGATCAGTATACAGGGAAAAACAAAAAGTTTATTTTTTTTCAATGGATCACCCTATATATGATTTTATTTTTCGATTCCTTGTAAAATTCTAAGCATATTTCATATATCATACCATATACCTAAATTCAACCGTTTCTGAAATATTTAAAATATTTTTAAGATAATAAGTTGAAATAGTTTGTCTTTCTCTGTCTGAGTACGCCATTTTTACTTATTTAACAACACTTATTGACATAATGTCACTATAGTAATTTATTTTCAATAAAAATTTTGGTATACTGAGGCTTCTTGATTTTTAACAAATTAAAAAAACATTTAATGATGACATTTCGAATGCGAATATTTCAGAAACGGTTGAATTTAGGTATATGGTTTGTATATAAATTATGCTCAGAATTTTACAAGGAATCGAAAAATAAATTCAAATATAGGGTGATCCATTGGAAAAAAATAAACTTTTTGTTTTTCCCTGTATACTGATCAATTTTCTAATTTTCTTTATACGTAGAAAAAATAGTAGATTATGTCATAAGGAGTAGAAGCGACTCTTTTTGTGGTGAGTACAGAGATTGACGGCCGAAGCGTAGCTGAGGCAGGCAACTGTACGAAGCACAAAAAGAGCTACTCCAAATAACATATACAATTTTTTTTTAAGGGCGTAATATAAAAAATACTTTTTTTTCAAGCGGCCATGATGTACAACCTTATATGCCTGTATAGTAGGGTGGGTCGATTTTTGAATTTTAAAACGCCTGTGTCAGGAAAAGTTGTGTATGGGACTAAAAGAAATGTAGGTATTTTATTTTTTTTTTAAATTTAAAATTTAACCCCCCCGCCGGCCCTTCAAAAATTATAAAATAAAAAAATTCAAAATCAAATTTGCCTGTACTAAAAATGTTTTCGTAATTGTTGTTTATAAACGCAAAATAATATATTTTTATAATTGGAATGCATTAACAGCCCCCGCCAGATTTATTTATAATATTTAGACGTATGTATTTTTTATTATAGTTTTACTATTATTGTATTTTAATCACCTTTTTGTATAAATTAAATATTTAATATTATAAAATATAAAATTTTAGAAGCCGGTCCTGTAATCCTATAATTATTTAAAAAACGTTTTAGTCCGGGCCTGTTCACAGAGCAAGTCACTTGCTCTGTGAACAGGCCCGGACTAAAACGTTTTTTAAATAATTATAGGCCCAAGTGTCATCTGTGTTTTCGTTGATTAATACGGAGGTGTTAGTGTGCTTATAAATCTGGTAGTGTAAAGTTATTAGTTCTTCGACAATAATTTTAGTACGTTTTTATTTTCAATTATAAATATGGCGGCGGGCGTAAAGCGTAAGGTTTCTACTCGGCAGTCGTTTCGCGATCCCGTATTTGGTGAACCTCGTGACTTAAGTGAAACGGTACCGCCGTGTTATGGAGATGTAATGCGGTATTTTCTATTTGTACAAAAGAATTTAAGTGGACACACCAGTAAAAATAAAACTGTTGTTGAGATTTCCAAACTGGTAGTTGACAAGGTACAAATAATTTGGTGGAAAGCCAGTTTGCCTACTATATCAAACCAGCAATGTGTTGCACTACTTAAAAAATATCACAAACCATTCATGGATCTTAAAAAATCTCTAAAGAAAACAAGTAGTTATGCCCGAAATAAATTACAATGTTTCCAAAATGAATCGAATAAAAAGTTTTTCGATATTTCGACATGCAAATGCAAAGAACTTTTATCGTGTGCTTGTGTCAAGTTAAAGAAGGTCCCTAAATTAGAACATGAATTTTTAAAAGATCAGAGAACCACAAGGATAATGTTTATGGGAAAAGTGGATCCCAAAAGCACTAGAGTTTTAAAGCAAAGGCTAGAAAGAAAAGGAGAAACAGCTAGCTGCAGTGGTTTGAAGTCCGAGGCGAAAACTCAACCTAACGAAGTTTTTTCAGACTCATCAGCGCAAAAGACATATCACTTGCCCTACCGTCACTTGCAAAAGCAATAGATCGAGCAGGATTATCGAGTCCTAAAGGTGCAATGATAGCCAGTGCAGTCCCTGAGGATGTTGGTTTAATCACAAAAAGTGACACATCTTACGTAATCGATAAGTGTAAATTGGATCGCCAAAGAAAAAGAGCTCGGCTCGACTTACAAAAAAAAAGTGCAGAGGACGGCAAAATTTTACAAGCCCTTTATTTTGATGGACGCAAAGACCGCACCTTCCACATAAAAAAAGCAAGAAAGCACATCATCTAGAAAAACTGTTGTTGAAGAGCATGTAGTTTTAATCCAGGAGCCTGGTAGCAATTATTTGGGACATGTAACACCTGAAAACGGGACGGCTAAAAAACTTGCATCAAGTATTCTTAGTTATATTGACAAAGCTAGTATCTCTACAAGCGTCTTTGGCTGTCTGTGATGAGAAAATTAGGGATGGTTGGATACGTACAACAATAGAGTCCAGAAAGAAAATGCCCAAATTTAGTACAAAGTCAGAATATGTGGTGAGCACAGAATAATCTAAAATGCCCACATGGAAGGGTGGTTGGGCGGGCAGGGGTGGAACTCGATGGCAGCCACCTCCCCGTGGTGAGTTCTGGGTTATTTTGAGTTTAAGTATTGCTCAAAATAAGCGATGGGCTGCCTTGTAACAATTTTGTTAATTTTAAACAAATTATTTACATTTTTGGATGTGTGGCGGGGGGCCTAAATGTACTTTAAATTTGAAAAAAAAAAATTTGAGGACTCAAGAGACCCAAATAAAACATTCCCCAACGCAGGCCTATAATTTTTTTAATATTTATATCTTTTTATTTTTGGGGGCCCGGCGGGGGGTCTAAATTAATTTTGTAAATTGAAAAAAAAATATTTTTTTAAATAAAAGCCCAACCTACAACTTTTCCAACCACAGGCGTTCTAATTTTATAAAAAATACTAAAAAACGACCCACCCTACTGTATAGAGATAGTTGAAGTGCGTCTTTTTCATTAGCGGCAGACAAAAAACTCAAAAAAGCCTAGGGATAGAAGTAAATCCATAGGTGTCTCAATAGACGTCAAATAATAAAATTAATTTATCATTTCATACAAGCAATCACGTTGTATTAATTATATTAATTATAATCGCACGGAATATTTAGTGATTATTTATTAAATTTTAATTGAACGAAATAAAGAACAACTAGTTTATTAGTATAATATTATGATGATAGACGAGTTGCCAATGTCAGAATTCCAAACAAATGTCAGTACGTCAACATTAATTCAAGCGCAGCATTTTGACAGAGAAGGGTTTATTTTTAGTTTAGGATATTTATCGGCATTGTAAGTAAGGGTTATAAGTTTTTTTAGTTTTTATCAATAATTTCTAATGCTTTTAGCCAAAATTTTATACCACATGAGTTAAGAGTAAATAAAATAATTCCATTGCTTATCCTATTTATATTACGCCCTTGAAAAAAAATTGTATATGTTATTTGGAGTAGCTCTTTTTGTGCTTCGTACAGTTGCCTGCCTCAGCTACGCTTCGGCCGTCAATCTCTGTACTCACCACAAAAAGAGTCACTTCTACTCCTTATGACATAATCTACTATTTTAGTTCCTACATAACCACACTTTTAAATTTTTTGGGACACTTAAAATAAAAAAGTTAAAGGGGGGCGACATTATATGGGATCACCCTGTACATATATATTATAAAAAATATATATAAATTAATTATTGAAATTAAATACATGTATTTATATAATTTTTTAAGTTATTTCTGTTTTAAATATACCTAGTAAATAGTTTTTTCTGATCCTGTAACTTTTTTTTCATACTCTTTGGTTATATTTGATAATATTTTTTTATTAGTTTTTACATATCTTGCTTTGTATAAAGTTTATTTAATAAAAATAACTAGTGACCATACTGATGGCATTGTAAAAATAATTAAAAATGAATAAAAATGATTGTGTTAAATTTGTCTTTTTCTGAATAAATTTTAAATTAAGAATCATATCAAATATCCTAGGAATTTAATTTTATTATCAAATATAAAAATTCGGTAAGGTGTAACAAATTTTTTTGTGATTTTAGACCCCCGTCACCCTGTTACATACATATCTTGGTAACACAAAGTTATTTTTTTAAATTTGGCGTGAGAAACCTGAGACATATTTATAAAAATTTTAAAAATACCTTGCACTACTGGAATTACATCATCTTCTTCATCTTCAGCAAGTCTCTCTTCATCATTATCCTCAAGGTCATCTCCTCCAGCATTAATTATCATGTTATGGATTACCACACATGAATAAATAATTTCTGCTGCCTTGACAGGATGATAATGTAAGGTTCTGTGTTTGCTCAGGCACCGAAACCTTTGTTTAAGAACACCATCGCTCTATTACATTTCTTGCTCATATATTTGCTGCAGTAAAGCGACCTTCCGGTGTATTTTCTGGGGCATCCATAATAGGGGTAAGCAAATACGGTAATAGTGGGTACCCTGAGTCACCTAAAATATATAATATTTTATACAGGGTGTCCCATAATTAGCGTGCAATACTTTAACAGCAATTTTACGTACAAAAATAAGAAAAAAAGTTCCTATAAACATAGGCGGAGAAGTGCTTTCTAAGGGAGCTACAGCCCCTGAAAGACGAACCCCTGAAGAAAAAAGTTAGGGTAGTTTTACCTCCACTCCCTATCTATCTGACCCACACCTTATGAAATTGAATTTGTTATCATTCCAACTTATTGGCCATAAAACGTTTGATTTTATCCCAAAATTTCACTTTTCTATCTTGAATGGATTTGGAGATATTAAATGAAAACATCTTCAGGGGCTGAAGCTCCATTGGCAAACATTGCTCAACCTATTTTTATAGGAACTTTTTTTCTTATTTTTGTATTTTTGTAATTATGGGATACCCTGTATATGTTGGTATGTTAGCATAAAAAAGGCTCAGTATATATATATATATATATATATATTAGGGTGTTTCAAAAAAATTAACAATTATTTTTTTTCCAATGGTGTTGAAAAATTAATAGTATATTAAAAAACAAAAATGTTGGCGCCTATTTGAACCCTTAATATTAATATTAAGGTTTGCCTCAATTCATTTTTTGTTTTTCCGTTTCAATAACACGGGAATTTTAATTTTTTTCATTTTGTATTCTTATAACTTTGGAATGGTTTGTTTTCGCAACACCCAAGCGAGAGGATTTATAGACAAATTCACGCTCTACAAATGCCTTATTTATATTATTTTTTATGTAAAATCGGTAAAATCAATTTATTTCTGTTAACCTGAGACTGTAAACTTTATATATTTATATATATATATATATATTAAACACCCTGTATATACATTATGTATATATGAGTACATTAGATACAAAACTCGGTTTTTGCACATTTTAAAAAAATATGTATTTTATCATATTTATGTATATTACTTCACTGCCTACCTAAGTAAACCAGATGCATAAGATAATATTTTTAAAATAAATTACATATAAAAACTTAACGTAGATGCAAAACTGGGTATTTGTTAGATGCAAAACTCGGTATTTGCTGTTGACCAATCACGTCGCTAGTTTACACATGTCGTGACGACATAACAATTACCTGATTAATTATTATTTTGTTGGTATTTGCACTTTTCAATTGCAAAACTTGGTCTTTGAACGAGGAAGATGCAAAAGTGTGTTTTTAAATCTTTTGATTTCAATTATTTACTGAACTACCTAATTTTAAAGGATTTTTTCTTTACTTTTTTGAATAAAAATGATCCAAAAGCACTTCTATACAATTTTTGCATTTTTTTTTTTCAAAAATGATCTTATTAGCGGTTTTTCATGTTTTTCTTAAAATGACTTATCCTGCAAATATAGAGTTTTGCATCTAATGTATATTATATATATATATTTATATAAATAAAAAAAAATTACAGTCTCAGGTTAGCAGAATTAAAGTGATTTTACATAAAAAATAATATAAAATTTGTTATATGGAATATTATATTTTTTTGTATTTTATTTGAAAATATTTGAAATATTTTATGTGTGTTATTTTTGATCGCTGATATCTTTGAAACGGTTGATCTGAAGAACTTTGACCTTCAGATGTTTTTTGTAGAGCGTGAAATTGTCTATAACTCCTCTCGAAACGGAAAAACAAAAAATTAATTGAGGCAAACCTTAATATTAATATTAAGGGTTCAAATAGGCGCCAACATTTTTGTTTTTTAATGTACTATTAATTTTTTAACACCATTGGAAAAAAAATTGTTAATTTAATATATATATTTGTACTGAACCTTTTGTATGCTAATAAACCATATTACATATTTGTAAATAATTATTAAAAAATATATAAAACATTTATCATACCAATTAGCCACTCATCATTCCACTGCCCTGAAACATATTGCTCGTGCAACATATTTCTTACCAAACTTAATGCCCAAATTCCAGAATCATGAGTTGAGCCTGGAAATCTGGCATTGCAGTTTAGAATTTTCAACTCATGGTCACAAATCTAAAAAAAATAAAGTTAGTATTATTGCAAATTAAATATTATTAAAATTATTGCCAAATACCATTTGAACATTATGGCTGTAATACCCCTTTCTATTATAGTAGGCTATCCCAGGCCTTACAGGGTCTTCAGTAGCAGGAGCCACAATTGCCACATGGGTGCAATCAATGGCACCTATCACCCCCGGAAGATTAAACATTGTTTCGAACCTACAAATTACAAACAACACATAAATAATTAAGTTTATATTATTAGAAAGGGTGTACTTACCCATGCTTAATTTCATCTCTTGCAGGACCAGCAGGAGGAAACTGAATGTGGTCCTGCAGTAAATGCTGAAACGCACTTGTAGTTTCCTTTAAAATTTTACAGAAGGTGGAAACTTCAAAGGGAAAAAGGAAGTTGTCAGAAATGGATTTCTGGTAACTTCCTTGACCAAAAAAATTTAAAGTCGATAGCACCTACCTAAAATAAACATACAGGGTGTCCATTAATTAATGATAAACATCAAAACCAGATTCTGTATGTAAAAATAATGAGATTTAAAATTATTTACCTACGTTCAAAAGTTGATTATAACCAAGATGCAGGGTGTTTTTAAATAACTTTGGAAAAAAACGACGTTTTTGCACAAAAATTGGTATTTTTCAGAGAGGATTTTCTAAAAAAACTCATTAGTTTTTAGAGGGGGCTGTATGCAAAACATTGTATATGTTTAAAGTAAAATAAAGTTTTTCCTTTGCCTATTTTTTAAAATTGTTAATTCAGGTACATCAGGTTTTACCAATAAAGGACAATAGAATTTTGTATTATGTATGTATGTAAACAAGTTTTGACATTTTAAATTCATGAAGCAACCTGGAAAAGTAAAAAATAGGCTATATGCAATGCGTTTCAGAAGTTTTTTAGGAAATTTAAAATTTCTGCTCTGAAATATACCCAATTACCAAACTTTTTGCAAAAAACATTTGTTTTTTAAAACAAACATTTCACTAGGTCACCCTATATGCTGTATAAACTTGTAGGTAAGTTTGGTTAAATCCATATCAATGGTTAAATTGTGGGAGTAATACTTTTACCTAAAGAATCATTTTGCTGTATACCATTAATTGGAGGACACCCTGTATATTTTTAAATATTATTTTAGAATGTATTATTTTATTATTATCGCATTTTGCAATATAAATTATTAATACTTCAATAATTTACCTTTAGTTCAACAGAAATTGCAGTTTTCCGTTGCCCCTGCGTTAAAAATGGTTCTAATTTGAAAATTATTTGTTCTGCAACAAATTTGGTTACCCTAAAATATCGCAAAAACATTTTATTCTCCAAATTAAAAGGATTGCTGTCATCACGCAGCCTTCGGCGTTGCAAATTAAGTTCATGACTAAAAATATAAAAATTCATAATTAATATTACTTCGAGTGTAATTTATATAAATCGCACTTTCAGTAAAATTGTAGCGTACCTTAAAATAATTAGTTTGGAGAAATTAAATTGCAAAAACTCGAATTTGTTTATTGTTATACTTATGTATATGGAGAACCTATTAAAACTATTTAAATAAACAAATTCCAGTTTTTACATTTTAATTATACCAAACTAGGTACTAATTTAAGGTTATGCCACTATTTTCCTGGGAGTACGAAACATTTTCAATGTATTTACCAAATTAATCAATTATTACTTACCTTTGATTTTCACCTTCTATCATTTCCTCGATTTCTTCCACAATTAGTTGCTCGATTTCATTTTCCAAATCGTTCATTTTTGAGTATAGCAATAATTAATTAACTATAAATAAACCACAATCCGTAAAATACACGTTTTATCAAATCTATGATCAACAAAAGATAGGTTATAAACATGCCGCAAAGAACACGAGAAAGGTCAGGGTAACCAACTTCATAGAAAAAGAATATACTTCCTTTCCGATCGTGGCGCTAAATTCAAATTTAACATGTATTTTAACGGCATCTCTGAAGCAGCCGTTTAAATTTCGAGGTTAGAATATGTTAAAATTGATTTATGAGTCATGGTTGCTTGGATATCATAAAGATCAACAGCCAAAAACACGTAGTGGGGGAAACAAGACTACATTAAATGAAACGTATCAGCTTGTCAGGTAATAAAACGCAAACCAATACTTATTTCTTTTCTGATGATATTTTTAACATAACCAGTTACATCAATGGGCCCAATGTATTATATATTATATTATATATATTATCATATTATACATTATACAGGGATGGTAATGGGCTTTTAGGCCGTTTAATAAACAAAGATGCATGCTATATGAAACGTACGAATAAGTGAGATAAACGTATAAATAAGAGAGACAAACAACCATTGTTGAACGAATAGGATAACAAAATACTTATTTCCCCTCTGCCATAAGCGTGCAGTACAAGATTTTAAAACAATTAAATCAAAACAATTAAACGTCCGCCAATGTTTTACTTCCCCTCCTCTAACTGCTTTACAATCCCGCTACTAGACAACCTTGACGCAAATTTCGCAATCGAGTCTCGATATAATTTCAGTATTATTCGGTCCACGTTGGAGTGCTGATGAAGAAATTTTAAATTTCCTTTAAAATTCAACTATGATTTTGTTTACAAAAACGAATACTTATTGAATTTTTTTCGAAAATGTGGAAAATAAACCATAGTATTCTATAAAAAAAACAAATATTCTTAAACAAAAATGGTATTCTAAAATGTGTAAATAAATAAATTAAAGTAAATGTTTAAACAAAAATGGTATTCTAAAATATTTAAATAAAAAAATAAATAAAGTAAATGTTCAAACAAAAATGGTGTTCTAAAATATTTAAATAAAAAAATAAATAAATTAAAGTAAATGTTCAAATAGGCCCCCAAACGCTGCTGTACAATAGGTTAACCTATTATAAAAATTTTGTCGTACATTTGACAGCATCTCAGGTCTGATATTCCTTAATGTATTAATTATTAATTCTCTTAATGCATTAAGGTTATTTGCCCTGATATGCTGGAATACGCTTTACAGTGCTGAGATGGGTCGATGGGCTAATGTTGTTCCTTAATACTTACGTGCATAATTCCAAAAGAAAACAACAAAATAAAAATGGGCGCCAGTGTCTTATTTGGGCCAGTTGGTAAAGTCCCCATAAGCCAGACACAAACTTAATGGGCATAAGGGCAATTAAAAAAAAAGTCAAGTTTAAAAATTATTAAGTATAATAAAATTTGGTTATCACCGTTGTTAAGGTGATTTCATTTGAAAATGATTATTAGGACATTTAATTATGTATTGGTGCACCCTTATATGGCCATATATGGTCTACAAAGAACCAAATTCGATATGACTAAATTTAACATGAGCAAAACTGTACTGGTTATATAAATAAAATTTTAGTTATGATAAATAAAGGTTGAAGACCAAGTTAAAATTTCCTTAATTTAAAAATACACAAAAGTTAAACGGCGTGTAGTGAACACGGTGTTTCTTGAAACATTACTATAACTTAAAAGTGGTTACGACCTGATTAGCTTGAGCTCTGGTAGATCCTGGAGAATTAGGAATCCTACGTAGTGGTTCTCTTGTTGACTCAAAAGTTGGTTTTGACGCCAAAACAGTCAAGGAAAACTCCCATAAAAACTGGTTGAATGAATTTTCCCGTTGTAAAATGGTACAGGAATGACTTTAACATCCTTACTTAAAATCCGTACTTAAAATCCGTACTAAAATAACATAAAGATGCCTCAGCATTCAGCAACTACAGTCTTCCAGACTTACCCTTGTTCTAAGGAGTTTTTTTAACCAATAACGTCACGACCGCATGGAGACTAGGTCAACAAAAAAAATATATTGGATTCAACAACCACCTAAAATGGAGAACCGCGTGGGTAAAAAAAATTGGTTCAGCAACAAGTTAATAACTCACCCTGAGCTCATCGTACCACACGAAAATTGCTTTAGTCGGAAATATTACAATTAGATTGAGAGATTTACCACTTATTATTGAAACTTTTCCATAATTTAAGCACAGACTTAACTCTCATCTAATCGCTTCAACAACCAAATCGAAAAGGACGCTTCACTTAAAATTTATTGCGTAGTAAATTTAGTGCGTAGCTAAATTGATGCGTAGAAAACCTGCTGGAAAAATCGCGAACCCAATCTGGCTATGTTGCCTATGTTAACAAACATTTTTTAAAAGAATTCCCACAAAGTCCACCAGAACTCAAGCTTCAAACACAAATACTCCCTTAGTAAACCCTACACTTATACCCTTCTGGTGACATTTCCAAAATTCAAAATAATGACCTGCCCCAACGCAACTATTTGGAGAATTCCCTCTACTGACACTAAATTGTTGATAATGGCAAAACGCCAATAAATCGATGAAAACTGCACATACAACCCCAATCCATCACTGTGTTCCGGGTTGCCTAATATCAAATTAAAATTTATGAAATAAAATAAAAAGAAATCCAATTACAGTTCGCCTATCTAGGCAACGACATCCCGGTGTCAGTAAAAGGAACTCAAATAAACTAATTTATTCTCTTGGAAGGAGGCAACTAAACAACTAAACAAATATCCTTTTTAACAATAGTTAAACTTAAAATAAATCAACTAAATGATTCACATCTAAACCGTTCTAGATGTAAAGAACTAATAAAATAAAATAAATGTGTAGCTGTCAAAATGACGGTTACACAATTGCCCCTCTCCAAAAAAATAAAAAATACAAATAAAATTAAAAGGTATTTTTTTTCTGTCCCCAACCACCGCATATTATCGCAACCACCATAAGTCCTTACCTAACCGGACAAAACCCCAAGAGCCGTCAAGTGTTTACAAGAGTATTAGCCTATAAAAAATAATCGGTTTTAAAAGTGAAATTTTGACAGTTATGAAGAGGACGAAGCAGACCCTTAGTCATGCTATGCCTCGAATTTTAAAGCAACTAAAACGTCAGAAAGTTAATTTAAAAGTAAAGCAAATTCTCCTTGAAGAGGAAGGATCCTGACAAACCCAGTAACGCTAGGCACTAGTCCCATAACAAAAAAAGGAGGCAACCGGTAGTCCTATATCTGAAACAGGCCAGCCCTCAACGAATGTGTATAATGTAGCAATACATTATCGAAAAAGTCTTACGGCATGTCGCCTTGACATACCGTTAAAAGAAAAGAAAATACTCGGAACGAATTCCGAGTAGGGAAAGGGAGTGCCCCAGTGGCTAGTTGCACTAACTGGAACCACATTGAAAGGACTGGACAAAATGGTGCTACAGGCGATATGGCTTTGCCGTGCATGCCATAGCGACAACTAAGTGTCGGCCTGAATAGAATTTACTAACCACTAAGCATAAACAACAAAATAATCATTAAACTAAACTAAAATAACTGCTTGTATCCGCACTCAAGAATGTGGTAGCGCAGGAGAGACCATCCCCCTGACCAGAAAATCCACCAAGGCCGCCAGAGAACCAACACGCGCGTCGGCGGAGAACTCTGACGCCTTCCCTGCTCTGCTTAAAATACCCCATAGAGACCTATACAAATTAATCTATCGGGCGCTACCGGATTCTATATGTGCATTTGTCCATGGGTTTTTCCGGATACAGCCCGATAGAAAATGTATAGGAAATTACCTATAGGCACACCATAACTTTTACATTTTCCCTATTGAGACCGATAGAAAATAACTCAATGAAGGATATATAGGGATATCCCTATAGAGCAACCATAAAACATTTGACAAAATTTTATTAAAACCTATAGGGTCCTATAGGGAAAAAACTAATTTCTACATTTATGTGTATTTTCCCTATTGAAACCGATAGCAAATAAATCAATGGTGGATATCCCTATAGAACAACCATAAATCTCAACTACGGGTCCTATACAAACCGATACACCCTATAGAAACACCATACATCCCGATACAAATATCTATCGGTTTGAACAGGGTCTCTATGGGGTATTTTAAGCAGGGTGGTAAACCCTCCGAGCCAGAAGAAACACCCTCTCCGCATCCAACACACTCTCAAGTCCGGAATCCAAACAGCTACTACACCAGGCTGGGTAAACCGTGGTAACGCACAGTGTGGTGAAAGGCACGATGTTGTTCCATCACCACTTGGATGGGTTTTAGCTACAGGCCGTACGATCTCGCTGTGACTATCGTAGCAACTATTGTTGGGGTTCCAATGTTGGCCTGACGGAAAACTTCTCATAACTCACAGAGAGCTCCAAAGAAGTTAGTAGGAATGAGACTGGCTTTCTGTTAGTTGATACTTAACGCATATCAAACGCCTTTAAAAGGGTCAAAATTAGTAAATGTCAAAATCGGTAAATGTCACAATCGGTAAAAATACGTAAGCCGGTGGGGTTCTATAGCACAAAACACAACAGGGTGACTCAACTTCTTATAGAACTATCCGGAATAGCTAGATAGCTAAGTTTTTTACAGGGAAGTGAGTTACCACATTGTAACCGTCATTTTGACAGTTACTCATTTATTTTATTTTAATAGTTTTTTTTTACATCTAGAACGGTATGGATGTACACGGTTAAGTATTTTATTTTTAGTTTTAGGATAATTGTTTAGTGCTTTAAATGCCTCTTTCCAAGAAAATCTATTAGTTTTATTGGAATTCCTTTTACTGACACATGAATAGCATTGCCGGTATTTAGAACTCTTTTTAAGCCAGTTCTTTTAATTTTATGACTTAGATTTTAACAACTGGCCATAATAAGACCCTGGCGCCCAATTTAGGATTTATGTTAGTAAAAACACGTAAGTATTGAGAAACAACATTTGCCCATCCTCCTATCTCACCACTGTAAAGCTGCCGTTAGCCATAGCCCTCGAGTTGAGGTTACAACATACACAGAAATCTAAACCTAACTGAACCTAAACTAACTAAAACTAACCATGGTTTTATATACAGGCCTGACAAAAAATTTTACTCACCGGTGAGATTTGAAACCAAATCAAAACTATGGCATAAACTGCCAAGCAGTAAACGATAAAAAAGTTTGCAAAAGAAAAAAATTCACTATACACCGTTCCACCAAAAAGATTTCATTACGTGCGTCTGTTCTATTGATCCTATCCCACAGAAATGTTGGAATTTGATCCAAAATATGGTTTGATCTTAAAAACATGCCATACTCCTGCGTTGGTACCATCAGGATACTCAAGTTCATAGCTTACATTAGAAACCTTTTTCTTAACTATGCAAAGTTTGTACTTGCAGTCAAGCTTGCTACTAAAATCTTTGGAGGCATCACTCAGTACAAAATTCCGTTTCCAGACCTTTTTACCTGGTTTAAAGACAATATCCCACTTTCGAAGATCAAAGACAAGCTGATTTTTAACATATGCCATGGACATTTTCTTTTTTATTTCATGTTAAAGCTCTGGAAGTTTCGACAGTTCATCCACATAGGATTTAACATCGGTAGGCCCTAACTCTGAACCTGATATTTTAGGTATCTTGCCATAATACTCTCCTGATAAGGGAACTACTCGACCAAAGTTTAAAAAAGTGCTAGGGTAGCCTGTAACCTCCGATGTAAATGAACGAATCGCCGCTATTTTATGAATTTGTTTGTCCCAATCTTTATGTGATGTTTTGTCTTTGATATAACTTCGTAGAGCGGTACCGACTACTCTATTTATCCTTTCACTAGGATTTGTCCTAGGATGGTATCTGCAATTAAACCAGATTTTTTATACTTTGTAATCCTCACAAAGTTGTCTAAAAACTTTGCCAGCATACTGGGTGCCGTTATCAGCAATAATAAATTGAGGTACCCCCAAACTAAGAAAACTTGATTTTCCATGAACTTTACGATTTCCTGAGCAGTGGCATGACGCATTGGGTGCAATAGAACACATTTAGTAAACCAATCATAAACCAGTAATATATATGAATTTCCACTCTTGCTACGGGGTAACGGACCATAAATGTCTGTAGAAATAATCTGCCAAGGAAAACTAGCTCGCCTTTCAGTACCCATTTTACCATGAGTTCCCTCAAAGGCGACTTTTTGTTCACTACAGGTCTAACATGCACGAATGTACCTAACAATATCCCGGCGCATCTGTGGCCAATAATATTCAGACGAAATCCTTTTAAAAGTTTTAAAGAACCCCATATGACTTGCTAATGGGTCATCATGACATTTTTGTAAAATTTCCCTACGTTGTGAAGATGGAACAATTAATTTAATATTAGTATTAATATTTGATTTTTCAGGCAAATACTTATAAACAAAATTATTCTCCACCTTAAAATGAGGATATTCTTTGGGGTTCCTTAAAATTTTATCCCTAAATGAGATATACCATTTAGTTCTATGTTGTCCGCTGAAGTGACAAGAGTCCTTGTGAGGACAATATGGGGCTCACAGCACAAAATTAAGCTGATCAGTGCCAAAACTCCAAAATCTACATTAGATTTGTGAAGATGCAATAAGTTCCCACAAAGGATGGTCGAAATATTAAAAGATTGAATAGTCATGTGCAAACCGCCATGTAGTGCATCGTGGGTTTTTTTTGCTATTTTTTTTGCCCTCTATTTTTTTGTATGACTTCCGCTGCGTGTATCGTGATTTCGTTTATGTTTGAGACATTAGTGTATTAGTGAAATAAAAATGACTTTAAATTATAAGTGTACCGATAAGTTTTGTTAAGCTCGAACCGAAATGCTAAAATAAAAGATTGTTTTATGAACTATAAAGACTGAAGTGATATTGATGGACATATAAGTTTGAAGAATAAAATAAATAATCCAGATGAAAACGAGAAGACAAAATAATTAATATTGAAAAGAAAGGGAGCGGCTATAGGAACTCCTAGACTCGCCCTCCCCAGTTATAGCAGTATACACATTTAAGCTGGCTAAATCCTGGATGGGAAAGGCCAAACCAAACAAAGAAGAAGAAGAAGAAGAGATATACCATTCGTCTAAATTATCTAAAGGTATTAAAATGGAATCACCACAGGATGTACTCGGGATAAAGAATCGGCGACCACATTTAATGTACCTTTACGATGCACTAAATCAAAATCAAAATTGGACAATAGTACTGCCCAACGAGCTATTTTCCCGACAGGGTTCGACATTCGTTTAAGCCACAACAAAGAGTAGTGGTCCGTTATAACCGTAAACTTTTGACCCTCTATATAAGGTCGAAACTTTTGAAAACCGTGAATTACACCGAGCAATTCCCGCTCTGTCACTGAATAATTGCGTTCAGCTCGACTAAGCGCACGACTTGAGTAGGCTATTACCTTTTCTTGGCCCTCTATAACCTGAAAAATTACAGCTCCGATGCCTGTCAAACTGGCATCAGTTTGTATAAAAAAAGGTAACGAAAAATCGGGGCTTGACAATAAAGGCGCCGATATTAAAGCCTCTTTAATTTTTACGAACGCAGATTCCGCTGGGTCTGACCATTTAATAGGTTTGTTCTTGCCTTTATTACCTTTTAATAAGTCATTAAGAGGAGAAACCAAAGAGCTGAACCCACTTATAAATCGGCGATACCAGGAACACATCCCTATGAACCTTTTAATTTCGGTGGTGGTAGTTGGTCTAGGATAGTTTACCATAGCCTCGACTTTTTAGAATTGGTTCTTAAACCGTTTCCATCCACAACAAAGACTAAATATTTCAGTTCCTTCCTGAAAAATTGACATTTCTCAATATTTATAGTTAAATTTGCGTCCTTCAGACGTTCGTATACTTTACGCAATAGTGCGATGTGATCTGAAAAATTATTACTAGTGATAATGATATCATCTAGGTATACGAAAACATTATGTTCAAATTCCGGACCCAAAATTTTGTCCATTAGCCTTTGTTGTGTCTGGGCACTATTTGACAACCCAAAAGGTAACACGGTGAATTGAAAAAGTCCTCTACCAGGAACACTAAACGCACATTTCTCTTTAGATTCTTGGTCTAAAGGAATCTGCCAGAAGGCGCTCTTTAAGTCGAGACTGGTAATAAATTTCGCGTCGCGAAGCATGTTTAAAATCCTATCCACAAAAGGCAAAGGGTAGGAATCTCTTTTTGTAACTGAATTCAACTTACGTCCATCAAAGCAAAAACGGTAATCCCCATTGGCTTTTTTAACCAATAATACTGGACTGTTCCAGTCACTATGCGACAGTTCTACAACCCCTAGTTCCAACATACTGTCTAATTCCTTATTCAAGTAACCCAACATAAAAGGTGATAGCATATATTGACGTTGTTTGAATGGCTTGGCATCTCCGGTATCGATGTGATGTATTAGTTTATTGGTTTTCCCTAAAGCTTTACTAGTTAAATTGTCATAAAGAGCTCCTATTTTATTAAATTCAACCATCTGTTGAGATGTTAGATCACATAAACCATTATCTGGTTCTGGATGTTTAGCTATGGCTTCAATAAAAAATTGTCTACACTATTATGCGAAGTATTGGAGGAAAAATCTAAAGTTAAATTGAACAATGAACCAAAATCGATACCAAAGATGACCGAGGCACTTAAAGAAGGAACCACCAGCAGTTTAAGTAACCTAACTACATTATTGATTTTTATAGGTATTTCTGAAAAACCAACTATGGGTTGTTTTCTCCCGTCTGCTGTGAAAACATTTTTAACTTTGCTTTTATTTACCTTGACGTTGTGTTTTTTAAGAAAAGAGATTCCCTCTTGACCAACTACAGAGTGACTAGCTCCGGTATCTACTAAAGCAACTAAGGGATTGTCAAACACAGTTACGGTAATATAAGGTCGCAAGTCGTTTTTTCGCCGGCTAAATAACTCAGAGGTTTTAGGAACCAAGCTATCATAAAAAAATTTAAGAAAAAGAAGCCAAGCTTCCCAATCGTCGCGGGAGGTGCAAGGATTTGTACGATAAAACTTTTTATGAAATGTACTCTTTTCCTTAACCTTCCTTAAACGACATCCATTAATTTTACTAACTACTTTACATGAACGAGATCTGACTTTCTGACTACTATAAGATATACTATTGTCAGAATTACAGTATATCTGACCTCTTAGTTTTTTTATACGAAAAGATGGCGTCAAGTGAAGCAGACGGTAAATCGGAGCTCCATAAGAATAGCGAAAAAACAAATGAAAAATCTAGTAGAAAATGTGTATTTTGTCAAAGTTTGTGTAGTAGAGCTGGGCAAAAGTGCAGTGGTTGTTATAATCTTGCCCATAAAAAGTGTATAGTAAAAAATAAAAGTGTTTTTTTTGACAAGAAAATATGGAAGTGTTTTAAGTGCGTATCTGAAGATATTATTTCTGCTACTGATAGTGAAACAGAACATAAAACCATAGAAAGTGCTTTAATGGAAATAAAATTTCTAAAGAACAAAAACAGAATTTTAAGTAAATTATTGGAAAAACTTGAGTCTTTAAATAAATTACAAGAAGAAAAAATAAATAATTTAGAGGGTCAATTTGAAACTACAAAAATCTGTATGAAAGAAATTCCAAAAACTGAATTCAAAAATTCATACAGTAAAGTGGCATCTACAAATACATTAATTATTAAATCTAATAGCAGCGATAAAAAACACATAAAGAAAGAAGATTTAAAAACCATAGTTAATCCCTCTGAATTAAACGTAAAAATTGACAGTGTTAAGTCAACAGCAAGTGGCGCAATAATAATTAACTGTGATAGTGTGCAATCAATGGAAATAATTAAAAATACAATTGAATCAAATAGTGGTGACTATTCTGTGAAACTACCAAGTAAGTTAAACCCAAGAGTTAGAATAAAAAATGTTGATAAAGATGATATAATTGGGCTCTCAAATGATGACATAATAAAAGAAATAATTAATAAAAATAACTTAGAACAACTTGCTAGCACCTTAAAACTAATAACCAAAATGGAAAGAAATAATACATTTGATTTAGTAATTGAAGCTGATATTCATGGTCGTAATTTAATTATCAAAAAAGGATTTATTTACTTTGGCTGGAGAAAATGTTTGATCTACGAATAATTTCATGTTATTAGATGTTTTAAGTGTTCAAAGTTTGGACATATGTTAAAAGACTGTAAAAGTGATTGTGATATCTGACAGATATTATCTGTACAAAATGTAGTGGTAGTCATAGTTTTAAGAATTGTACTTCAAATGTTTTTAAATGCAATAATTGTGAAAATAGAAATAAATATAATAAGACTTCGCTTAATACAGAACATTCATCTACTGATAGAAATTGCCCTTGTTATCAAAATGTCCTAAATCAACTAAAATTAAAAACTATAAGTGATAGTTTAAATACAATTCAAAATGTCTAGTTTAAATAGCAACTTATCAATTGCGCATTTATATGTAAGATCAATTGTAGCAAAAATGTTTAATATTAGGGCATATTTAATAACAAAACAATTTGACTTTTTAGCTATAACTGAAACTTGGCTTTCTTCCGATGTTTCAAATCATGTGTTAAATGTCCCTAGTTACAATCTTCTTCGAGTGGATCGTCAAGGAAGAGGAGGTGGAGTTATATTATAAGCACATTTATAAAATAACCAAAGTGGCAATTGAAAATGTAAGTTCTTTAGAAAAACTATTTATTTCGGTTTTGATAAATAAGACTAAGTATGTTATTGGTGTTGTATACAGACCTCCAGGATTTTTAAATTTTGATACTTTTTTAAATGAGTTTGATGGTGTTTTATGTAAGATTTTACTGGAGTTTGGAAATCGTTTTGTTTGCACAGGTGACTTTAACATTAACTTTTTAAATTTGTTAAATAAAAATGCCTCAGATTTTCTTAATATTCTTGAATCTTACAATTTAAAACAAATTGTGGAAGAACCAAAGCATGTCTCTGTAAATAAACCTTCGCTTATTGATTTAATTATCTGCTCTAAGGAAGAACCTGTCAAATTTGTAAGAGTTGATAATAGTGTTGTTATCTCGGATCACTATTTAATAGAGTGTACTTTAATTAAAGAAAATAATAAAAACAAGAAAATGTTCCATTCATACAGAGATTTCAATAAAATAAATTTACCAGTTTTTTATCATGATTTACAATTACTTCCATTTAACCATATATTTAATTCCGTATGTATTAATGAAAAACTGGGCTTATTAAACGAATATTTGCTAAATATTTTTAATAAACATGCACCTTTACAAATAAAAAGATTTACAAAAACCAAAGCACCATGGTTAACAGACAACTTAAAATTTATTTTTTCATTAAGAGATAAGGCGTTAACAAAATATAAATCTACACATTCACAAAACGATTGGATTAGCTATAAAGATTTAAAAAATTATGCAAATACCGCAATTAAACATGAAAAAAAAGCTTACCTAAATTATAAACTTAGTATTAACAAAAACAACAAAGAAAATTGGAAAACATTAAAAAATATGGGTGTATATTCAAAAAATGTTTTAAAAATACCGGATAATTTAAATAAAGTTGAAGAGGTTAATGCATACTTTTCAAGCATAACAGCAAATGTGGAAAAGCCTGATATCGATTTATTAAATTTTTATAAAAACCATAAAAAGGATATAAGGTTTAGTTTCAATTTTGTGATGACGAATGAAAATGAAGTACATGCTACATTGTTGTCTATAAAATCTAAAGCCATTGGGTTTGATGGCATAGGTTTAACAATGTTAGTTCAAAGCTGTCCTTTTATAATACCAGTTATTACTCACATAATTAATTATTGTATAGAGACCGGCAATTTTCCTCAGTCCTGGAAAAATGCATATGTAACACCCGTACCTAAAAATCAATGCCCCACAGAATTTAAAGACCTAAGACCTATTAGTATTTTGCCTACGTTGTTTAAAATAATGGAAAAAATTTTGAATTCCCAAATCAGAAAATATCTTGATAAAAATAAAGTGCTGCCCGCTGTGCAATCAGGATTTAGGCCGCATCACAGCTGCACTTCGGCATTATTGAAAATAAGTGACGATATTTTTAAAGCTTTAGATATAAATCAACATACAGTGCTGGTCCTTTTAGACTATTCTAAAGCATTTGATAAAATAAATCATGAACTATTTTTTAACATCATTCATTACTTTGGTTTTAGTAGAGAAGCTATTCAATTAATACGCAATTATATGACAGGGCGAACACAAAGGGTAAAAATTGGAACAACTATATCTAAACCTACCAATGTAAAGAGTGGAGTACCACAAGGTTCAATTTTAGGTCCTTTGTTTTACACAATTTATACTTCAGAACTGGTTAATTGTATTAAAATTGTAAACTACATCTCTACGCGGACGATACACAGGTATATTTTTCTTTTAAGCCAGAAAAAATTCAAGAGTCTAATAGGTTGATTAATTCTGTCAATAAATTCAGAAAAATTTAAATGTTTGTTATTTGGCCGTAATAAAAGTATCCTTTTAAATAAACAATTTCTTAACATTGAACTTAATAATACACCTATTCATGTTACAGAAGTAGCAAGAAATTTGGGTATTGAAATGGATTAGGACATGAGGTTTAGTAAACACATTAGTAACTGCATAAAAAGGGCGTTTGTGAACCTTAAGTTGATCTACCCGCATAGGCATCTTATTGACTCCAATGTTAAGCAACAGTTGTGTGATTCACTAGTGTTGTCCCACTTTAATTTTGGCGATATTTTATATCATTCGTGTATCACAAAATTTGACTTAAACCGTATTCAGAGAATGCAAAATTCATGTGTTCGGTTTATCTGTGGAATCCGTAGGGGGCACCATACCTCTCAAAGCCTTAAAAATATTAATTGGTTAAATATGTCGGAAAGGAGATTGTTACACTGCCTTACATTTTATAATGACCTTATTAAGAACAAGAGTCCTGAATATTTGTACAACACCATAACATTTAAAACTGACGTACATAATTTAAACATACGCTACCGATATAACATAACTACACCTCTGCACTCAACAGTCATGTTTAAAAGAAGTTTTAGTTATAACATTGCTAAATGGTACAACTTGATACCTACACAATTAAAAAAATTAAAGGGGAAACAATTTAAATCTGGATTAAAACTTATAATTAATGGTTTAATTGATATTTAAGTTGAAGGGGAATTAAAATGAATTAATTTTATATGTTATTTTTTTATTAAAGCTGTTTTATTGGATTTTTATTGGTTTTAGGCCAAAATTAAATTAGGTTAGGTTAGGTTAGGTTTATTTATAGGAAGGGTTAAGTGAAAGAGCAGCAAATACATGCTTTGTATAAGCTGAACTTCGCCCATTGATTGTATCTCTTATAATCAATAAAGACCTTTATTATTATTATTATTACACGTACGTACAGTGATATCAGGTTTACCACACTTAAAACAGAACCTTTTTCTGACTTTACTACAATCATTAAATACGTGGCCCTCATTACCAGAATTCCAACACTTGATGTTATTTACCACGGCAGTAACTTTAGGAACATTACTAGGACCCTGACGAGTACTTCTATTTGATGGTGTTTCAATATAATTCAAAATGGGCTCCAACAATTTTGAAGATGACGGTTGGGTATACTTTTGCATTAAACAAATATTTTCCTCAATTTTAAGACAAAGTTCTTTTAGCTGTTGAATTGTTGTTATATTCTCCAAAGCTAAATTTTTATTAAAAGTTGGTAAAATGTTTTTTCTTAAAATTTTTAATCTATCTGTTTCACTTAAAGGTTCAGATAATCTACTAAAAAGTTTGGACATTATTGGAAAATATTTATTAATTTGCTTATTTTTCCCTTGAGTTCTATTTTTAATTTCATCTAAAAGTACATCGTCAAAGTCACTAGGCAAAAATTCCTTCTTAAGAAGTGAGGTTAATTCATCCCAACTATTTACATAACCCTTATTTTCTGAAAACCAAGTATGAGCTTAATATTTAAAAAGGTCAAAAGCTGACTTAAAAAGTTCATTTTTAGATACATTTCGACTAATACATAATTCATCAACTTTTTCCAAGAATGGAATTAACTTTGGCCGTCAAAAAATATATCCCATTTGTATACAGGTACTGATTTATTACTATAAGAGTAAGTTGGAATGTTTGGTAAACTAGTTGAGGTATTGGCTTGTATTTTAACTTCAAGGTCCGTAATTTTATCAAAAAGCTCTGCTTCAAGTAGGTACATGTCTGCCAAACTCTCGCCCTTAAAATTTTGAATAGCTTTATTCTCATCTGCATCAGGGACAACAACTCTTAAAATCCTGAACTTAATATGATTTAAACGTGATAGAGTTCTTTGAAATGTGACATCATTTTTAGAAGATCCTTTATACTGTTCAATATCATCTCTGATAGAGTTCAAAGTTTGAGGGATTTTTATTTTCTCAGTATTGTAGTTATAAGAAGAATCAACTAAATCCAATAAATGGGTGTCATCAGTTAGCATAACGCGTTCTAAAATCTTTACTCTTTGATCTAAGGCTCTAGTAGATCTGAGGGATCTAACATTCATTTCATATTCTAATTCCTCTAGGCTCAAGAGTCTAGGTACAAATAGAGTGTTGCTGTCCATGGTTGCAGATAAAATACAAAAAAACTACTTCAAATATTAAACAAGAAAAAATGTTTTGGCAGTTGACAGTGGTACAAGTTCTATTTAGCTGATGTCGTTTAAGGTAGACAAAAATATTCGAAACAAAAAATATACATATAATAACGCTCAATGTAATTCCAGCTACAATTAAAAATAATGGTTGCGATAAATATTGCTTGCGATAAATAATGTTTGCGATAAGTCAAGGTATGCAGGCGCAGTACAAGTATTCAGTCAAGAAAACAAACAAAAATATATATATATCACCATACTAATAACAAAACTAAAAGTTTACTAAACATAAGATCAAGAAACAACATTCGGCCCCACGTTCCAGGCGTCAATTTGTGTAACCTCAACTCGAGGGCTATGGCTAACCGCAGGTTTACAGTGGTGAGATGGGTCGATGGGCTAATGTTGTTCCTCAATACTTACGTGCATAATTCCAAAAGAAAACAACAAAATAAAAATGAGCGCCAGTGTCTTATTTGGGCCAGTTGGTAAAGTCCCCATAAGCCAGACACAAACTTAATGGGCATAAGGGCAATTAAAAAAAAAGTCCAGTTTAAAAATTATTAAGTATAATAAAATTTGGTTATCACCGTTGTTAAGGTGATTTCATTTGAAAATGATTATTAGGACATTTAATTATGTATTGGTGCACCCTTATATGGCCATATATGGTTTACAAAGAACCAAATTCGATATGACTAAATTTAACATGAGCAAAACTGTACTGGTAATATAAATAAAATTTTAGTTACGATAAATAAAGGTTGAAGACCAAGTTAAAATTTCCTTAATTTAAAAATACACAAAAGTTAAACCCGTGTAGTGAACACGGTGTTTCTTGAAACATTACTATAACTTAAAAGTGGTTACGAACTGATTAGCTTGAGCTCTGGTGGATCCTGGAGAATTAGGAATCCTACGTAGTGGTTATCTTGTTGACTCAAAAGTTGGTTTTGACGCCAAAACAGTCAAGGAAAACTCCCATAAAAACTGGTTGAACGAATTTTCCCGATGTAAAATGGTACAGGAATGACTTTAACATACTTACTTAAAATCTGTACTTAAAATCCGTACTTAAAAACCCTAAAATAACATAAAGATGCCTCAGCATTCAGCAACTACAGTCTTCCAGACTTACCCTTGTTATAAGGAGTTTTTTTAACCAATAACGTCACGACCGCATGGAGACTAGGTCAACAAAAAAAATATATTGGATTCAACAACCACCTAAAATGGAGAACCGCGAGGGTAAAAAAAATTAGGTTCAGCAACAAGTTAATAACTCACCCTGAGCTCATCGTACCACACGAAAATTGCTTTAGTCGGAAATATTACAATTAGATTGAGAGATTTACCACTTATTATTGGAACTTTTCCATAATTTAAGCACAGACTTAACTCTCATCTAATCGCTTCAACAACCAAATCGAAAAGGACGCTTCACTTAAAATTTGTTGCGTAGTAAATTTAGTGCATAGCTAAATTAATGCGTAGAAAACCTGCTTGAAAAATCGCGAACCCAATCTGGCTATGTTGCCTATGTTAACAAACATTTTTTAAAAGAATTCCCACAAAGTCCACCAGAACTCAAGCTTCAAACACAAATACTCCCTTAGTAAACCCTACACTTATACCCTTCTGGTGACATTTCCAAAATTCAAAATAATGACCTGCCCCAACGCAACTATTTGGAGAATTCCCTCTACTGACACTAAATTGTTGATAATGGCAAAACGCCAATAAATCGATGAAAACTGCACATACAACCCCAATCCATCACTGAGTTCCGGGTTGTCTAATATCAAATTAAAATTTATGAAATAAAATAAAAATAAATCCAATTACAGTTCGCCTATCTAGGCAACGACATCCCGGTGTCAGTAAAAGGAACTCAAATAAACTAATTTATTCTCTTGGAAGGAGGCAACTAAACAACTAAACAAATATCCTTTTTAACAATAGTTAAACTTAAAATAAATCAACCAAATGGTTCACATCTAAACCGTTCTAGATGTAAAAAAACTAATAAAATAAAATAAATGTGTAGCTGTCAAAATGACGGTTACAACATTTTGGATTTGGCATATCCCCACATAAAAAAATCGCAAGGAGCCAAGTCCGGTGATCTTGCTGGCCAGAGAATATTTCCGTGACCACTTATTATGCGGTCTGCAGAAGTTTCTTGCAAATATTCTCTTACCAATAGGGTATTATGTGCTGGACATCCACTGTTGAAACCATACTGACTTAAAAAGCACAGGCAGAGCACGAACTGCGGTAACAATTTCATTTTGCAGCAGTTCAAGATACTTTTGACCATTTAAGGTACCATATATAAAAAATGGACCTATAACATGGTCTCCCAGCATTCCACACCAAACATTTAATTTTTGTGGTCGTTGAGTATTGGCAGCATAATGCTGATGAGGATTCGTCCTGGACCAATACCGATGGTTCATGGATAAAAAATGACGACTCATCGGTAAAAAGGATATTTCGAGTGAAATTTTCATCCCGGTTCGCCTTTTCTATAACGGTTTCGCAAAATTCCATGCGACGGTATGGATCATCAGGAAATAGCTCATTACTCCTCTTTAATTTGTATGGGTGATACCCATGCTTTCTTAAAATTTTGCCTACCATAGACCGTGATAGATCGAACTGTTCGGCAACTTGTCTGGTTGACTGGGTTGGATCTTGTTCGATGCTTCCCGTAATTCGCGTTCTTCATTTACTGGCCTTGCTTGCGGTTCCCTATTATGAACCCTATTAACACTGCCGAATGTTAAAAAATTATTTACATTTTGAATTGTTGCCTTTGCTGGTAAGGGTCTATTTGGGAACATATTTGGAAATAATCTTTGAATTTCTCGATCTGAGATCCCATTTAAATGCCACGTTATAAATTGAATCTTTTCTTCAAGGGTGTTAACCATTTTTATTAGAGAATATTTCCTAATTTATAACAAACGTACTACCGCTTACTTACAACACATTCTCTTGTCTGCGGTCGGGCGATGATCGTAGCCGCGCGGCGCGGTCTGGCCTGCCCCACTACTCTTACGTCACTCCATCACTCCCACGTCTCATAATGCATTTGTCTTTATTTATTAAACGGCCTAAGAGCAAATTACCATCCCTGTATATTACATATAATATATTGTATATTACATACAATTCTTACATATTTATTTTAAAAAATCGCCATAGATGGAGCTAAAATTACTTTTATTTATAAATTTAATTTTTAAGGTTTACTAATTTTGATCATAGTAGGCATCATAGACTTTTTTTCTCTATGGTAACCTACCATTGGAAGCATGAAAAATAATATGACAGTTCAGTTTATAAAATGAATAAACTAAATAATATTTATAGACAGTGTTAGCCAGTTAGAGATTATAACCTACTTTAATTTTATTTTTTGCTCCACAACCATTCTTCAATTTATTTTTTAATCGATAAGCAAGCTTCAATTGTAATTCCAAACTGAGGAAAGTAATATTTACCCAATATATATATATATATATATATATATATATATATATATATATTATATATATATATATATAATATATATATATAGCCGATCGAGACATAAAAAATAAAGTCTTTATTCTAATTTATTTATAAATAAATTAGAATAAAGACTTTATTTTTTATGTCTCGATCGGCTCTTTAGATATATGTATATTTTTTAATAAGTTGTTTTTCGCTTTTTTGTTATTTTTGTATTTAATATAATGCTATACAGGGTGTTTCGCAAACGATATGGATTTGAAATTTTAATAGCGTATACAATTTGATTTAGACCAAACCTAAAGTCAATAGTTTTCAAGATATTATTTTTTTTCGTTAAAATTTTGCTAAATACATGTTAATCAAAAATAGCCTCTAAATTTTTTGTTATTAGGTTTGGGTTGGAATTTTTGAAATATTAAAACATGGTTTAAATAATTTAATTTTTTCAACAAATAGCTTGAGTAAAACTACCTGAAATATTTATAGAGTCTTTCCTTAAACGTTCGACAGTAGCAGCTTTTTTACAGAAATGTATTGTAATGATTAATTTTATATTTTTTTATTAGTTGGTTAAATGTAGAATTAAAAAACTCTGTTCCTTGATCGCTCTGTAAATTTTGAAAAACGCTCAATAACAACCAAAATAAAATTATATTTAAGATTGTTTTTTTCAAATAAAGACATTTGAGCAAGGTCGATTTTTTCTTATCGGTCTTTGAAGTTGAATTTTTTCTTTTGTATGTTGCACGGTCATTTTTTTATGGAATAGTAGTTATGGTGGCAAACTGACTACTAGTACTAACATTAGCAGGCACTGTAATCACTTTTAATATATGGTTTTCTATAGCATCGATTTTGGATTTGTTTTTTTTAATATCTTTAATTAAATTTGTCTGATAAAAATCAATTTTTTTAGTTAAGTTAACCCGTAATTTCGCATGTGTTGTTGTAATATCATGAATTTGATTTTTTACATCATTATTAAGTTTTTTATTTTGCTTTTTTAAATCTACCTTACTTTGTTCAAATTTTTTCTTAAATTTAAGTACGGTTTCGCGAAAGGATCGAACGGTCGATTTGCAAGGGTTCAAGAAATCGATTGAAACTTTTTTACCTTATTTCTATATCTAAATGCAGTACTTTTTTCAAAAAAAAAATCTTTGTTTTTATTTTTTTCTTCACTGTGTTAAAAATGAAGAAATTTTTTTTTTTGATAACTTTGTTATTTTAAATCGTTTCGATTTGAAATTTGGAAAAAATGTAGATCTTACTAATGACAATTAATTCATGAAAAATGTTTGTTTAGATTTTAACGTACAGGGGGCGCTGGTGATAATTTAATTTAAAATTTACCAATTTTTAAAGGGTAAATATTCGAAGAAGCAACTTTGTTTTATAAATTTGAGTATAACACGAGTTAACTTTTTTATGCAAATAATGTTTCTGTGGCCAGGATAAATTTTGAGTTGGCAGTAGCAGAATTCATAATTCATGTTTAGTTTAATACATATTGTCATTTTTATACAAATATTGTTGTATCTTTTATTATTAATTAAGTAAAGCATAACACATAAATGACGTTTAATATACAGGGTGTTTCACGTACGTAGTCCGTTAGAAGTTTCTAGGAAATCGCGAAAGTCATCGATTTAAAATAATTTTAATAGCGTAAATTATTTTATTAAGATTTTCTTAAATTATTTTGAACAAAATAATACTACCGGAATTGTCTTTAACTTTTTTATTTTAAACAGGACACCTCATATATTTTTACATTTTTTAATTCTACATAAAATTCTTAATAAAATATATCTAAAAATATCCTATACCTAAAGTCAATATTTTTCGAGTTATTAATTTTTCAATAAAATATTTTAATTAATTTTAAACATTAACCAACATGTAGAATTTCACAGGTTTGTTTATACAAAAAAGTATTGAAAATATTAGAAATTATTAACTTTAGGAAGCAGTTATTATAATACCAATCAAAAAATTTATAATTAAAATGTAATTATTGTTTGAAGTTTGCCTAATTTCAGGTAGTTTTACTCAAGCTATTTGTTGAAAAAATTAAATTATTTAAACCATGTTTTAATATTTCAAAAATTCCAACCCAAACCTAATAACAAAAAATTTAGAGGCTATTTTTGATTAACATGTATTTAGCAAAATTTTAACGAAAAAAAATAATATCTTGAAAACTATTGACTTTAGGTTTGGTCTAAATCAAATTGTATACGCTATTAAAATTT
Organism: Brassicogethes aeneus; assembly: GCA_921294245.1. Lineage (NCBI taxonomy): Eukaryota > Metazoa > Arthropoda > Insecta > Coleoptera > Nitidulidae > Brassicogethes > Brassicogethes aeneus. Next base: position 60,759,172 of record OV121132.1, read on the forward strand.
CAAATCCATATCGTTTGCGAAACACCCTGTATAGCATTATATTAAATACAAAAATAACAAAAAAGCGAAAAACAACTTATTAAAAAATATACATATATCTAAATAGCCGATCGAGACATAAAAAATAAAGTCTTTATTCTAATTTATTTATAAATATTTGTATAAAAATGACAATATGTATTAAACTAAACATGAATTATGAATTCTGCTACTGCCAACTCAAAATTTATCCTGGCCACAGAAACATTATTTGCATAAAAAAGTTAACTCGTGTTATACTCAAATTTATAAAACAAAGTTGCTTCTTCGAATATTTACCCTTTAAAAATTGGTAAATTTTAAATTAAATTATCACCAGCGCCCCCTGTACGTTAAAATCTAAACAAACATTTTTCATGAATTAATTGTCATTAGTAAGATCTACATTTTTTCCAAATTTCAAATCGATACGATTTAAAATAACAAAGTTATCAAAAAAAAAAATTTCTTCATTTTTAACACAGTGAAGAAAAAAATAAAAACAAAGATTTTTTTTTGAAAAAAGTACTGCATTTAGATATAGAAATAAGGTAAAAAAGTTTCAATCGATTTCTTAAACCCTTGCAAATCGACCGTTCGATCCTTTCGCGAAACCGTACTTAAATTTAAGAAAAAAATTGAACAAAGTAAGGTAGATTTAAAAAAGCAAAATAAAAAACTTAATAATGATGTAAAAAATCAAATTCATGATATTACAACAACACATGCGAAATTACGGGTTAACTTAACTAAAAAAATTGATTTTTATCAGACAAATTTAATTAAAGATATTAAAAAAAACAAATCCAAAATCGATGCTATAGAAAACCATATATTAAAAGTGATTACAGTGCCTGCTAATGTTAGTACTAGTAGTCAGTTTGCCACCATAACTACTATTCCATAAAAAAATGACCGTGCAACATACAAAAGAAAAAATTCAACTTCAAAGACCGATAAGAAAAAATCGACCTTGCTCAAATGTCTTTATTTGAAAAAAACAATCTTAAATATAATTTTATTTTGGTTGTTATTAAGCGTTTTTCAAAATTTACAGAGCGATCAAGGAACAGAGTTTTTTAATTCTACATTTAACCAACTAATAAAAAAATATAAAATTAATCATTACAATACATTTCTGTAAAAAAGCTGCTACTGTCGAACGTTTAAGGAAAGACTCTAAAATATTTCAGTTTAAACGGCACATATAAATGGTTGGATATTATTCATGATATTGTTTTAAATTACAATAACACTAAACATAGCACTACAAACTTTAAACCCAATCAAATTAATAAAAAAAATGAAAAGAAAATTCTTAAGTCAACGTATAGTTTTGTAAAAATGGAAACAGTACCGCGAAAGTTTAAAGTTAACGATATTGTGCGAATAAGTAAGGCAAAATATATCTTTGATAAGGGCTATACTTCCAACTATACTACGGAATTGTTTAAAATTATAACTGTAAAAATAACAAATCCCCCAACCTATCTATTAGAAGATATGACCAATAGACCTATAAAGGGGGCTCTTTATGAAGCAGAACTACAAAAAACCAAACAACCCGATTTGTACCTGGTTGAAAAAGTTTTACGTAAACGTGGCAACCGTGTTTTCATAATAGCTCGATCGATAAGGCAAATGCTTACATTTTAAAAGAGCAACTTTAAAAATGAATGTTAGTGATAGTATACCTATCACATATTTCAATAATCTTCAAAAAGAGGTAAAATATGTTAATAAAATTAAATATAATTTGAACAAATCCCCTGAAGTGGAATTGACTAGCGGGCTCAGCATCCATCGCCTTTATGTGCCTGCTGTGAAAATAATAAATTTAGCAACTACTGTCAGCAACCAGCACCAACCGTACAACTACAATGGATTGGTTTTATAGATTGTTTAAAATATATTTCCAACACATTTTTAAAGAAAAAATCATCTCCGGCCCAGCAGTCTAAGAGCAGTGCGACGGAAGTTCAAAAGAAACAGCCGGTTGAAGAGGAATTAACATTTTTAAGTAGTTTTGATAAAGTAATTGGGTCTTTTAATGAAAATTTTAAAAGCTACAGAATCGAAGCTTTATTTTTATGAAACAAAGACTTGTAACAACTACATTCCTAAACTCTCATATTTTATTACATTATGAAAATGTTAACGACCTTCTTGCTTACGATGCTTTTGTAAAATGTCGTTTAAATACACTGCATGCTTTAAAATTTAATTTATTTTTAAAGGATGTTGTCAAACAATTAGAAAATTATACTTCCCTGTATCTTTTTCATTACACTCTTATTTATTATTTAAAATTATTTGTAAATTTTGTTATTAAATAAAAAACGATTTAGTAAAATTGTACGACTTAAATTAATTAAACCAAAGTGTACACTTTCCCACTTACCGACTTGCGAACAAACCCTGTGAAGTTATTCAAGAATGTTTATGATATTAATTTTTAGGAATTATTTGAAAATCACATTAATATACCTATAATTGTTTTTGTAGTTTAGAGTGAATACATAGATATACATTAATTTTCAGTTTGTACCACTACAAGACTTCATGTAAGATTTATTCAATAAAAATAAAATAAAATTACATGTTTTTTTTATTATAACACCCTTCTGACTAATGCAAGGTAATTTTAATTAACTATTTTAAATATCTTAAATATGATTAAATTTATTTATCATCTAGAATAAAAAAATATGAGCAACAAATCCAAGTGTATACATTCTACTTCGCTAAGGTGTGCATATATCATTTGTTAGTCATGAGTATAAGTATGAGTATGGGAACGTATGGCAGGCCTCATTGACATTATCTTACACTAATCGTCCAGTGTTATTTTTCCCCCTTTCAGTTCTTCTACGTATCCCGCCAATTAACAGCATTACCTGTGTTTGTTGGATCCGAAGTTTTTACGCCGGCTGGTAGATCCACCCTAGGAGGTCGTGGATGACAGTATCTATGGTTAAGGCCGCTCCCGGATCCTCCTCAACCTGGGTCTTAGTAATAACCCCATCCAATTGGGATTCATGAATGGGGGTAGAAGTGTTAGTAAGCTGCTAGAACCTGTCCTTGTTGGTGTCCTTCTGAACGTCTCTGTCCGAGTCGGTTTTCGGTTCCTGGTAACCGCTTTAGAATTGCTTGCCCCCACGTGAGATATTGAATCCTGTCTTCAGTACCGAAGTGTTGACCACCGCGACCCGCCGTAAGTGCCCCCTGCCTTCGTGGTTATCCAACCCCTCCTGCCGAGCATCAACTACCGACTATGTATCTTCTTTTTTTATTTGTTTTAGTGTATCAACCGTTTACCATTTAAATTTAGTTCTTTGCATTCTTACTTTATTATCAATTTAATTTAAATTAATTTACAAACTTAATACAAATAGATGAAGCCGACCCTGTAGTGTACGTAATTGGAGTACGGCCCTATTCTTATTTAACAATTAAAAAATTGTATTTTTTTTTTAATTTACGGCTTCTACCATTTGTTTTTATACTCGAGAAGGTCTCGCAGTTTGTTTATTTAAGAAAAGATGGTTTGCTTACTTACATAGATTTATATGTTTATTAATTACTAATTGTCACGTCCTATACGACATAGAGTACCTTTGAATTGGTTTAATTTACTTTACTTTAATTTGGTCTATTTTTTGTAGGGTTTTTTAACCCTGTTCAACTCTTTTGTTCTTTCTTGTTGATTCTAAGGATTTAACTTGGGAAAGTATAAACACACCCGTAGACTCGGTGACTTCTTATTTACGCAATTAGCGACGTGCAATATTAAAAAAAACTTATCTGAACATCGCAGATGTCTCTTCCAGGTTCTCTTTCAGGCAGGGCCAGCCCGAGGTACGGGCGAACCGGGCAACGGCTCAGAGCGGCATAATGGGGGGGCGGTATTTTTACGATTTAATGATAATCAATTTTATTAAATATACTAAAAGTTTTTAGATTGGCGATTTTTTTAAGAATTACGCTCGAGAAATGCAGTTTAGATAATTTAATATCTTTGTTACAAAGATTTAATAGAGACGCTCTCGGAAGACGACCCTGGCGCCCTCTTTCATTCGTTTTTTCAATCACATCCTGTAGTTTTCTATACTTTTGTTTGACAATAGACAACTAATAATTGACAAATATTATATCACGATCGTGCTTGTAACATCAGTGCATTGCTAAGGTAGTTTGATAATTAGAAGTATAAAATGTCTGAAAACGCAAAAAGTTTCAGAAATTTGTTATAAACATTTGTTTGTAGAGGTTTAAAATCAATGATCTGACTTGCATCACAGCAGCATTCGGTTTTGCCAAAGTCCGCTAAACTCATTGGGTAATAAAAAAATTGAACCTATGAATATTAACAGTAATGGGTCAAGAAAGTTTCTTAAAGAAACTAAGAAAATTGAATGTTTCATTACGTAATTATTGAGTTAATTTACTTTTAAAGATGATTCATCTGAAGTAAGTTAGAAATACGATATTTTAACAGCAATTATGTATGTAATAATCTGAGCTATCGCGGAATATTGCGAAAGTAAATTTTAACAAACCAAAGAATTCTTGTAACTTAAAAATATTGTTTAATTATACTTACTGTAGTAAACAATATTTTTAAATTATAAGTATATAATAGTGACACTAGTATATAATAATATATAGGATATAATCATTGACAAGTGATGCAATTATTAACAGTATATTGCCTTACCTAGTAATTCAAAAGCATAAAAACTTTTATAAATAATTAATAAATTTGAAAAAAATTACGTTAAACCACTTTTTTTTTCTATTCCTGCTGAATAAAAAGTGGGCGGCAAAAATATCTTCGCCCGGGGCGGCAAAAAACGTCGGGCCGGCCCTGCTTACAGGTTCATGCCGGGGTAAACCACCTGTTCAGGTGGGTGGCTCCGTGACTCCGACAGGTGGGGTGGCAATCACTTCACACTTTTAACTTTTAGATATATAGGTTTTAAATGCACTGCTTATGCACTTGTTTATAGTTCAAAGCGAAAAAAACGCACGTGTGGCCCGTAGAACTAACGATGCAGTACTGATTATATCATTTGTTTTAGTCATGTGGTTAAAATATTGTGCTGAAATAGTCGTTTATTTAACAATGAACAATACTTATTGATAAAATTATTTAATTATCAGTTTTAAGAAAAATTAAAAATGTCTGCGGTTTTAACATTGCTTTTTGTTCTCTTTTTGTAAAAATGATTAAAAAGATTTTTTTTTTGAGATAGATACAATTGAAGAAAAAATGTATACAAGGTGTTGCGATTTTAAGTTAAAATTAAAAGAAAATAAAATGTATAATATTTATAGTCAACAAATAAAAAATTAATTTGAATTTATGGTTTTGAAAATTTTAAATGATTTTAACGATATTTGTTCACTACGAGAAATTCATCTGCAAAAAGTATTGTTTATTAAAAATAGAAACCGTACAGCGCGAGCGCATGCGCACTTCACCTAAACATTGATATAGCTAAGTCCTATCAACCAAAAACAACCAAACAAGCGTAAGTTTACACATTTTACAAATATTTTTTTTATTTTTTGAATTTCATTTTTGATAATATTTTTTTTTATATACATATTAACGTTTATATCAACATATATTTATTTCTATTTTAATATATTTTTTTCTCCTTCCAACAGATGAATATGCAGTATCATTCATAGATACCAAAATTGGAATCTCCCTTCTCGATGATTTAGGGCCTGTTGGTAACTGTTGGATTTCAAAGAAGTTTTTTGTTTTTTTCAACAATAAAGCCATTCCTAAATCATTTTATTTAATTGTTGTTGATAAAAGACCTAACATGGGACCAGAGTGTGCCATTAGTGAAATACACCTTATAGAAAAATTAATATATGAATTATATTTGTTTTTTATTTTTTTTACTGCAACCCCTCCCAAAAGTTTATTAAATTGCACATAATTAATTCTGTATATATCTACAATTTTCCCTAACATTTCTGATAGACCCTGTATATGTATGTTATTAGTAAGTATTACATTCAATTATAGCGATAATAAAAAAATGTTTCAAGATTCCAAAAATCCAAACCGCATACCAATAGACCTAATAACAAACTGTCAAATTTTTACGAAAAAAATTAATAACTCGAAATTTATTTTAGGTATAGGGAATGTTATAGAAATTTTATCAGGAATTACATATGAAATTTAAAAATAAAAAAATATACAGGGTATTCTATTTTAAATAACAATTTGGATGTCACTTCCGGTGAAACCGGAAGTGGAATTTTGTTTAAAATAATTTTGGAAAATAGGTTTAGTTGGATCATATTTTCTATAAATATTTCATATCGATATCTTTATTAGCAAAAAAAATATGGACCAATCACAGAGCACTGGGTCACCCTGTATATACAGGGTGTTTCAGAATAAGATGCTGAACCTCAAGGGTGTGAATCCTTTAAATAAACCTCTTCATTTTTGAGTTACAGGGTCTTAAAGTTTTAAGAAAAAAATCGTTTTTTTATCATAACTTCCTAGATATTTTTATAAAATTTGGCACACGCCTTCTAAGCATTAACAGTAAGTTTTTGATGAAGAGGATTTTTTATTTTTTTTAGCAGTGGCGTCCGTACAGGATGTGGTCTAGATATTTTTGGAAAAATAGTATGCACGCCACTGCTATTTTTCAAAATAAAAATTAATCAAAAATACCCCAGGGATTTTTCTAAGGGTACGAAACTCAATGAGGAGAGGAGCTGAAGCATGCATACTTGCAGGTGGTGGCCACTTTCAACAGCTTATTTAAATTATTTTTGTTTTTGTTTACGTTATTTAATGTTAGTTCTTTTAAAACTATTTTATAATTAAATTTAATTTTAATGTTTATTTAGTCATGGCATTGTTTTCTTAATATGCGCACTAAATGCTTTTTATTTTTTTCATTGAAAACCGTTAGTCGTACGAAAAATGGTCAGGAAATCAAATTTGCCCTAAAATGAATGGGGATTTAAAAAATAATTTTTAATTTGAAAAATAGCAGTGGCATGCATAATATTTTTTCAAAAATATCAAGACCACATCCTGTACGGACCCCACTGGTAAAAAAAATAAAAAATCTGCTACATCAAAAACTTACTGTTAATGCTTAGAAGGCGTGTGCCAAATTTTTATCCAACCCAAACCCAAGTAAGCACTGAAATTGTCAACAAGTTAAGAAATGTTTGTGAGATATTGGGTGGAAAATGCGGAGGATGAGAAGACTTTGTGGCTTGGATACTTGAAAAAACACATTAAATGGTTAGCCGCGTAAAAGAAGATAAACAACTGACAAAATTTTGGGACATTGAAGAGGTGTCAAATTATCAACCCCACCCATTGTCTCATAATGACATAGATTGCGAAGCACAATACAACAAGACTCTCAAACGAAACAAAGATGGGACTTACACAGTCAATACACCATTTAAAGAACATCCACCAAACCTAGGTGATTCGAAACCAAAAGCCATAGCCCGTTTAATGCAGCTCGAAAAGTCGAAGCTTAACAAGCCATCAAACCAGAACTTAAAAGAACAATACAACAACTTCATGCAAGAAGGAAGATATTATATCCCTCATCAGCCCGTTATACGAGAAAGCAGCTCAACAACGAAACTAAGAATGGTATTCGATGCATCATCAAAGACCACAAATGGAAGGAGCCTCAACGAGACAATGCATATTGGCCCAAGACTTCAAGAAGAATTGACTGATATATTACTACGATGGAGAAAACACAAGGTAGTATTTACCGCTGACGTCAAGAAAATGTATCGACAAATACATTTATCTGAAGATGATCAACACTATTTTCGAATATTATTGAGATTCGATACAAACCAACCAATGAAAGAGTATGCTTTAACAACCGTGACATACAGAACAGCAGCCGCGCCGTACCTAGCAATAAAAACACTGCCAAGGTTGGCAATTGACGAAGCATCAAAATTTCCAAAAGCATCAACCGTGGCTCTTCAAGACTTCTATGTAGATGATCTAATGACTGGATGCGATTCAATTGAAGCAGCCAAACACCTTCAAGACGAAATCATTACCTTGCTTCAATCTGGAGGATTCAATCTTAGAAAATGGTCAAGCAACAAAACAGAGCTAGTATACCGTCTACCAAACGAACTTCAAGAACAAAAAATCTCAGAAATAATGGAAAATGATATGAAGAAAGCGCTCGGAGTACATTGGGCCCCTGCTGATGATACATTCCGAATTAAAGTAGAAATAACGGAACAAACCAAAATAACAAAAAGTACAATACTCTCCGAAGTGGCAAAATTATATGACCCCTTGGGGTGGATATCGCCAGTTGTGGTAAAATTCATTTTTAGAGAGTTAACAAATTAAAACAAAAATGCTTTAAGTTCACAAATTAATTTTGACCAAACCACCGCTGTAAACTGTGCTGAGGGAGAATTAGCTAGATTTTACTCAGGAAAATCTAGTGGCCCGGATAAATTCATCCGTCAGATTTTCATAATCAGGTTATTAATTTCATAAGCAAAACAATATAATATTTCTAGAATAAATGCTCCTTTAGTATTAAACAAAATATTTGCTCTTTATCCACGTCATATCGAGTACAAAGCATGGTTTTTGGATATAACAATTATTTTGACTCTGAAAAAGAGTAGATATTATGAAAATTTAAAATTACCGCTTCATTTTCCCCGCCGAAAATTTTCCAGTCGAGCAGTCCGGCCGATGTGGGAACCCTACCCCTGCAGCTCGCTGCTTTCCATTGTTACCAGATGTACGGGCTTCGTTTACTCCGTTACTTATACAGAACTATATATAATCTTTTTTGACTCCTGTGCCCCCTAGCGCTAAACCATTGGAACAAAGGTGTATATTTTGATATTTTGGATGACATTACGAAGCCCACCACTTTTTCGGCATTGAAACAAAGGGGCATCACTTAACTCTAAAACAAGCCCGGGCTTCGTAAAAACCGAGTAGGCTTCGTTTATACTATAGAATGTAACGTTTCGGGCTTAGTAATGTATCCATATATATATATATATATATATATATATATATATACATCCCGCTTACAATGCTGCATCATTTCAAAGTACCGTCATTATAGCATCTACCAGAAATACTGCAGTATATCGTGATTTAACATTGCAGAAGTGTTAATTAGACAAAATATTGACCGAATTTAACGTTAAATGTTTATAAACCCTTTTTTAAACTAAAAATTCATGTTACTATCATTGCTGCTTCTTTTTATTTTGCCATCATTTCTGTGTCGCTGTATATCGAATTTGTTAAACCATCATTGCTGCAACAGAAGTGAATATTTTTTTCAACTCCCCCGTCTTTTCTGCGTCACCTATGTTGCCAGATCTTGTCGACGCATCATTGATGGTCTTTCGTAGAAGGATTTGAATATTAAATTTAATAAAATAAATATTTAAAATCATAATACCTAATAATTTCGTCATGCGTTGTGACTTGTTTTTAGCGCATATACTCGTATATCAACGCTTACAAATAAAAGGCATAATATAAGTTCTTTAGAAATAAAATGATAAATTTGTCATGTATAATTTGTTGTCATTCAATAGTTTAAGGTAGTCTGGATAAATTAAATTTTTTAGCTTTTAATCATTTGCAAAAAAAATTCTAGCGTACGGGATTAATTTTTGATATGTTAAATTAACATACAAAATGTATGCCACTGACATTTTTAATTTTTGATAGCATAATAACATAATACAATTATGATAATTGTAGACAATAAGGTTCCTTATTGATATTTTTGGTATTAAATATTTTATTAGATTTAGCTAAGAAATTAATTAATATTTCCAAATAAGCCTTAGATATTCGCAGGACCGTTTCTAACATTTTCTCCGTAGGGGTGGGTAATAAAATTTGCCGCTTTAATGTTGGTATAATATAAATTGTTTATAATATAATATGTATTTATACATATTTATACGCCTCCTTAGATTAGGAGCAAAGCATTTTTTTAAATTGTAATTAAAAAAGTGCTCCTAATCTAAGGAGGCGTTTTTACCAAAACATTAAATAAAAAAGGGATTATTTTAAAGGATTTTTAAATCTTTATTTAACTACGTCCTAGAATAAGTCAAAACGGTTTAAACTTTCCAATTTTAGTTTTTTATCAATATTAATCAATTTAGGAGTGACGAATATTTATAATTTAAATTTGTTTAAACTTTTTGCCTTTTTAAAATATAAAGGGCCAAATTCTATGTAAAAAACTAAGGATGACGTCACATTTTTGTCCTAGGGCAGCTGTTTACTTTCCGTCCTGAAATGTAATCAGCTGTTTACTTTTGTCTTTGGATAATATCATTATTATTATTGTTGCTGTCATCACATATCGTCCCAATTATCGTATGGTAGCGTATCTTTAATATAACAAGTTTACAGAGCATTTTAAAAATTGAAAGTTTTTAGCTAATTTAGAATATTTTTTGGAAAAAAAATATCGAATATATGCTATATCTATATCTTTTTTTACCTGCGTGCGGAAAGTTTCTACAAAAGTCAGTGTCAATTAATTTTTAAGAAAATACTCCCAAATTTGACTATGGGATTTTGTTCAATACAAGGTGTCCCTAAACTTAGTGGCATAAATTTAGGAGCAGATTAAGTCAAAATAAGACGAAAATCTAAATAAATATTTTTCCTAATTAGGTATGTTTAAAAGATACAGGGTGATACAGTGTTACTTACCATATCAGTTTTTTTAATATAACTTCCACTATGGTAGACTTGGAAAGGTGATATTTTGCGAACAGTCACTTACTACCAAAACACATAGTCACACATAATTACAATTGTTTGAGTGAACGCAGTGTCGTAGAAACAGGGGTTGCTTAGGCTTATTGTCCCATACAAACTTTGAGGTTAGGTTTTTATACCATTTGATGCAATTTTTCGATTACTCAGTTCGTCTAGTGTTAAAAAGATGTACCTCTCAAACTTCGATAAAATAAACCGTTTCCGAGATATCCGAGATTACAATAATTGTTATATCGCATTAAAAGACTAAAAAGTATATGATAACAAATTTTTTAATTGAAAAAACTACAATTTTTTTTAATGTGACGGTCAGGGCAAAAAGTCTTGAGGCTCATGAAATGCCGTTTTCAGTTTTTTCAATTAAAAAATAAAATTTGTTATCATATACCTTTTAATCCTTTTAAATAATGCGATATAACAATTATTGTAATCTCGAATATCTCGGAAACCGTTTATTTTATCGAAGTTTGAGAGGTATACCTTTTTGATGGTAGACGAACTGTGTAATCGAAAAATTGTATCAAATGTTATAAAAACCTAACCTCAAAGTTTGTATGGGACAATAAGCTTAAAGCAGCCCCCGTTTCTACGACACTGTGTTCACTCAAACAATTGTAATTATGTGTGATTACGTGTTTTTTTAGTAAGTGACTGCTCGAAAAATATCAAGTTTCCAAGACGACCATAGTAGAAGTTATATTAAAAAAACTGATATGATAGGTAACACTTTATCACCCTGTATCTTGGAAACATAAGTAATTAGGAAAAATATTTATTTAGGTTTTCGTCTTATTTTGACTTGCTTAATCTTTTCCTAAATTTATGCCAATAAGTTTAGGGACACCTTGTATATTGTGAAAAAAAACTAAATCTCAGCTGATCGTTTTCTCAAGAAAAATTGATCTTCAATTTTTTTTACTTGAGATAAGATGTTTTATGATGTATACATATATAATGTATATATGTATATTATAATATACATATATATTGTATATCCTAATATACATAATATACATATACATTGTATATCATTTTTCATAAAAGAGCAAGATTATTTATATCAGTAAGTCATTTCAAAAACATAATTTATATAGATAAAAATGTATTTTTGAACAACTTAAATCTAAACAATGATTTTACCTAATGACAAAAATTTAAACTACCTACCAAGTTAAGTGAACAAAAATGTAACAAATATGTATAATAAAGTATTTAAAAAAAGTAAAGAAATACCAGTTTTACAAATGTCTTGAAGAAAATTCTACTACACATTTTAAGAGGTTTCTACCATATCGGGGATCATCAAGATCGTTTAATTTATATTTAGACCAATATATTAAAAACTCTCTATGTACAGACTCAATTGCTTGCTCCGACCATACTCCAAGTCCATCTCCTTCCAAACTGTCTAAGCCTTTTATAAGATGATTAAATAAAATATGAATTTTGAGAGTTTCAGAAAGCTCAGTGGCTTCACCGAAACGTCGCCTTCTTCATCAAATATTGAATGATTTACTACACTAAAGCAGTCTTTCGCGTATTTCCTATTTTTTTCGAATAGACAAAACTTCTCATAATGCAATTTTATGTCTCCGTAAGTTCTTAAAGCACTAGCTTCATTTCCAACTGAATGTTTTAGTTTCACGTAGCAGTAGGGACACGGAAATGTAGAAGATGCGGTTTGCAATCAGTAACAATTAATGTAACTTTGAGGTCCGAAACAAATTTGAACGAAATATTGTTAATTTTTATAACTGAAAACAGTAATTTTAAATTTTCAAATGTTTCTTGGATTTCAGGTACAATACAAAGAATCAGAATTTTTTTTATGCCCGTAAACTTAAACCCTTTTAAAATTTTACCACCTTCACTATAAACAGATCTTCCTACTTTAGTTTCATCTTCACTTTGAAACACAGAAAGATATATTTTAAAAAAGCCTTGTCCAACGTCAGCCATGACCTTAATTTTTGGACTTCCTATCAACTGTCTGTGCGTAATCACAGCCTCTAGAATACTTTCTGCATCAGCATATATCACTTTCCTTTTCTGCTTTTCTTTACAGTCACTTACGTCAAACTCTAACTCAGCACATTTATAAAATGGTTCTAAAGTTTTGGACTCTTCGCGTAATTTCTCTCTAAAATTGGAAGAAACGGACTTTTTGCCGGCGCAGGTCCTAACAAAATTTGTAACTAACTCCATTTTATTATTCGATAAGCATGTTGTCTTTTGAAATTAACTAAGCTTTTCGTAACTAAACTTTATTTCCTTCTGGGCATGAGGTGGTGGGTTTATAGCAATTCTAGAAGGTCTGCCCAGTGTTGCTAGTCCAATACTTGATTGGTTATTAGTTTCAACATATTCATGTATTATTTTGCTTACAATCTGTTGTTTCTGGTTTTTCGGCACTGCTTGTACAAGGTCCGAAACGTTATGTGCAATATTAGATAAATGACAATAATGTTTTTTTCCCTTTCCAATTTCTTGCAAGCATGTTGCGCATATATTTTTTTTTTCTTTAGTACAACATCTTTACTAAAAACTCTACTGTTTCCCCTTCCGGAAAAAAACTTTTTTGTGACCTTTTCTACGTGCTTCGCTGCAAATCAAGCATGTGCAGGGTTTTCCGCTTCGCGAAGTTTTTCTTAAATCCAGTTTGTGGAATTCCGGCATTGGTAGTAAGGGTCTACGAAATACACCACCTTTTTGTCTCTCCTAAAATATAACCCAAAATATGTAAAACTTTTTTCTTATTAAAACGTTTAAAAATCGTGTATAAAAAGAAAGTAATTTTGAAGAAAAATTGCAAACTTCCGAGTTAAGTGTACAAAGTAGCTATTTGCGCACGCTCGCAGAAAAGCTATACCTAGTTTTCTTACCAATAAAGCCAACTTGCATGTCACACATATCGATGTTGGATACCTTTCGTCATTCAGATCGAAATCACTACAGATATATTTTTTGATTAATGCACAACAACTCTTAGAAATTTTAAATTTAAAAGGCTTAGATTTTCCAAACTTAATTTTAAGGCCACAAGCAGCACAAACTTTGTATCTGTTGTTGGAATGATTCATATTTTTTAAAGTTTAAATAAAACTGCTTGTTTGACAGCAGTTTGACGCGAAACATTTATTTTTTGTTACCACGCAACGGTTTTTGTTTCACCATAGCCTACCTGATTTTTCTTCCATATGGTTATAACCATGTCCTTTAAAATTACGATGTTTTTATGGAAGAAACTAAAATATTTATCTGTTAATCAACAAAAATATAATTTTTGAGGCAAAAAAACAAAAAATCTATTTTTCTCGTGAAAACGATCAGCTGAGATTTACTTTTTTACCTTTTTATAAAGAGGAAACAATTCTTGACAAAATCCTATAGTCAGATTTGGGAGTCACTTTTATGACCGTTTATCGATGTTGAGGGACAGTGTGCCGTTTAATCGTCATAGTAATGATAAATCTTAGTAGGATTATACTACCGCGGTATACCGTGGAGAAAGAGTTCAATTTTCTCCACAGTTTAAGACTGAGCCACTTTCTTAATTGAAAAAGTATAGGAAATGTACAAATTCTTTAATATGATTAGAAAAATATATTTACAGAGCATGTCTCAAAAAGTCTGTGGAATCCAAAAATGCAAATAAAAGGGATATTTTTATTAAAAATAAAAAAGTTGGAACCGTCCCAGAGAAAACCAAATACCCTGTAGCTATAAGTAAAAATATTATTTAAAAAAAATTGTATTAGTTCATTAGTATTTAGTCATTTATTATGACAAAAACAACAAATCATATCAACCTGCAAAGTTACAAGAGCCCACAGCCCACTTCTAAGTTTGACAGGTCAAACTCAGAAGACAGCTCACAGAATAACACAAAACCACGTTTTTTTGAGTAAGAAGTTAGGTTATTGTGTTAATCATCTTACATTCTCATTAACAGTCATGATTTTAACCAAAATACCAATCACGTAATTTACCTACTACATTTACTACACAATAATTTACTATGTTCTGTGATTTACTACATACGACATTTACTACATAGTCAATGTATAAAATGTAATAAACCCAATTTTTACGTCAGTTTCCCATCCCTGGGCTGGAGGCCTTACAAACGGGATAAATATTACTATTTTTACTCTTTTTTATTCTAAGTTATAGATATAATTATTAAAAGGAACTTGACAATAATAATTTTATAAAACAAACTGGCTACCAAACACTAAAATTCACATTAACACATGCGACGCAGCATTGCTGCGTTCGTTTAACGATCTTCGTTATTTATGCCGCGAATAATATTAAGTACATTGTATCGACGTTGCTGCGTCGTACATTGTTGTCAGCTTTACTTGATGCAGGATTACCGTAAATTTAAAAGAAATATTCACTTTTTCAATATACACCAAATTTAAAAGCGCACCCTTGCGGCAAACTGCCAAACTTCAATATACACGTATTTTACAAAAAACCATCAATGCTGCGTCACCCTTAAAAACGGTGTGTTGGATTGTCATGACGTCTAGTAAAATAAACCTTAAATGTAATGCTGCATCAATATACGACGCAGCATTGATGTTTTTTTGTAAAATACGTGTATATTGAAGTTTGGCAGTTTGCCGCAAGGGTGCGCTTTTAAATTTGGTGTATATTGAAAAAGTGAATATTTCTTTCTACGGTAATCCTGCATCAAGTGAAGCTGACAACAATGTACGACGCAGCAACGTCGATACAATGTACTTAATATTATTCGACGCATAAATAACGAAGATCGTTAAACGAACGCAGCAATGCTGCGTCGCATGTGTTAATGTGAATTTTAGTATAAGTGTTTGGTAGCCAGTTTGTTTTATAAAATTATTAATGCCAAGTTCCTTTTAATAATTATATCTATAACTATATAAAATAAAAAAGAGTAAAAATAGTAATATTTGTCCCGTTTGTAAGGCCTCCAGCCCAGGGATGGGAAACTGACGTAAAAATTGGGTTTATTACATTTTATACATTGACTATGTAGTAAATGTAGTATGTAGTAAATCACAGAACATATATACTATAGTAAATTATTGTGTGGTAAATGTAGTAGGTAAATTACGTGATTGGTATTTTGGTTGAAATCATGACTGTTAATGAGAATGTAAGATGAATAACACAATAACCTAACTTCTTACTCAAAAAAACGTGGTTTTTTGTTATTCTGCAGAATAACATGTGAGCTGTCTTTTGAGTTTGACCTGTCAAACTTAGAAGTGGGCTGTGGGCTCTTGTAACTTTGCAGGTTGATATAATTTGTTGTTTTTCTCAAAAGAAATGACTAAATACTAATGAACTAATACAATTTTTTTTAAATAATATTTTTACTTATAGATACAGGGTCTTTGGTTTTCTCTGGGACGGTTCCAACTTTCTTATTTTTAATAAAAATATCCCTTTTATTTGCATTTTTGGATTCCACATACTTTTTGAGTCATGCTCTGTAAATATATTTTTCTAATCATATTAAAGAATTTCTACATTTCCTATACTTTTTCAATTAAGAAAGTGGCTCAGTCTTAAACTGTGGAGAAAATTGAACTCTTTCTCCACGGTATACCGCGGTAGTATAATCCTACTAGGATTTATCATTACTATGACGATTACACGGTGGTTCATTATTTTCTTAAAAATTAATTGACACTGACTTTTGTAGAAACTTTCCGCACGCAGGTAAAAAAAGATATAGATATAGCATATTTTTCGATATTTTTTTTCCAAAAAATATTCTAAATTAGCTAAAAACTTTCAATCTTTAAAATGCCCTGTAAAATTGTTAAATTAAAGATACGCTACCATACGATAATTGGGACGATATGTGATGACAGCAACAATAATAATAATGATATTATCCAAAGACGAAAGTAAACAGCTGATTACATTTCAGGACGGAAAGTAAACGGCTGTCCTAGAACAAAAATGTGACGTTTTCAAAATATTAAAAAGACACCATCCTTAGTTTTTTACAAGGTTTTGGTAAAAACGCCTCCTTAGATTAGGAGCACTTTTTTAATTACAAAAATGCTTTGGCCCGTCAATATTTTATAAATTGTAATAAATTGTAATTAAAAAAGTGCTCCTAATCTAAGGAGGCGTATAAATGTGTATAAATACATATTACATTATAAACAATTTATATTATACCTACATTAGAGCGGCAAATTTTATTACCCACCCCGACGGAGAAAACGTTAGAAACGGTCCTGCGAATATCTAAGGCTTATTTGTAAATATTAATTAATTTTTTAGCTAAATCTATTAAAATATTTAATACCAAAAATATCAATAAGGAACCTTATTGTCTACAATTATCATAATTCATTCATCAAAAATTAAAAATGTCAGTGGCATACATTTTGTATGTTAATTTAACATATCAAAAATTAATCCCGTACGCTAGAATTTTTTCTGCACATCCTTTAAGGCTAAAAAATTTAATTTATCCAGACTACCTTAAACTATTGAATGACAACAAATTATACATAACAAATTTATCATTTTATTTCTAAAGAACTTATATTTTGCCTTTTATTTGTGAGCGTTGATATACGAGTATATGCGCTAAAAACAAGTCACAACGCACAACGAAATTATTGGGTATTATGATTTTAAATATTTATTTTAATAAATTTAATATTCAAATCCTAGTACGAAAGACCGTCAATGATGCGTCGACAAGATCTGGCAACATGGGTGACGCAGAAAAGACGGGGGAGTTGAAAAAATTATTCACTTCTGTTGCAGCAATGATGGTTTAACAAATTCGATATACATCGACGCAGAAATGATTGCAAAATAAAAAGAAGCAGCAATGATAGTAACATGAATTTTTAGTTTAAAAAAGGGTTTATAAACATTTAACGTTAAATTCGGTCATTATTTTGTCTAATTAACACTTCTGCAATGTTAAATCACGATATACTGCAGTATTTCTGGTAGACGCTATAATGACGGTACTTTGAAATGATGCAGCATTGTAAGCGGGATGTATATGTATATATATATATATATATATATTTATATATATAATATATATTTATATAATTTTATATTTAATATTATTTAATTTAGAAATAAAAAATGCATTAGAATGGACGAAAATTGTTAATTTTACAGTACCTACGCTAAATTAAAAAAAGCAATTTTTGGATAACATACTATAAAAATTATTAATTTGTGACTTTTAGGAATTTTATTTTTTTAATTTGGTAAAATATTTTGTTGGTATTACATTCTTCTTCTTTATTGAAGGCCATTTTTCCCAGTTAATTTTTAAAGTAAAATTTCTTTAGCGAGGCGTAAGTAAGGAAAAATTGAAGCGAAAAATATGTCATATCGCGGGTATATCGCGAGCATATTACGGGCATATCGCGATATCCCAGATATCCTAGACCATGCGGGATATTCTTTTTATTGAACAAAAATTATTATTTAGTTTTTATATGCTTTTTAAGTAGCTCAGGCAGGCTTGAACACAATTAATTATAATTATAATTAATTATAACTCTAAATCTCTACCATCTCCTTTAGAAGTTTCACTTTAAGTGTGCTTATAAAGGTGAGGCACTTAATTTTTTTTTTAATAATAAGATTTGGTTTTCATAACATTGATATTATTGTGAGACTTAATCTAATAAATTAAATTATTCAAATTTACCGCCACCCTTTATGTTGGTGACACTTAGTTTGGTAAGAAAGTAATTAAAAACGACGCTAATAAATGTAAGACGATTTTTCGATTAGCGTTTAATGTTGTTGACCATATGGTATAAATGTATTAAAGTGAATTTAAAGAAAAACCAGCGAATCATTTCAACAACCTACACTTCAACATGGTCCTTCGATTCTGGATTGCTGTTTGGACAGACACCGAAGTTTGTGCAAATTATTAAGCTACAGTACTAGCAAGTGAAAAAGTATACAGCAGGTCAGTTTCCCATTATTCCAATCCATTCCTTTGATCTGTGTTGGTAGTATTGTTCCTTGTTATTACATTGTTTTTAGTTATAAAAAAATGCCTAAAGCAAACAATTCAAGTGCTGAGTCTCAAAACAAAGCCAAAATTCTTATTTCGAAGGCTAACCTTCTTATTCAAAGTTTATCTGAATTTGAGGAATTTCTAACAGAAAATCTATCTTGTAACGACGAGGATATGATTAATATACGTCTAGAAACCATTATACCCTCCCTGAACGAATATAAATGCCTATATGCAGAATTGCTGGTATTGTCGGAGACAGTCCCTGAGATTCTAAAAAAATCAGAATTTGACAAAATATATTTTACACTCGTAAGCAAAGTAAGGTAGCTTTTAAAAAGCTTTGAAAAACTTTCAATAGACAACAATGTTTCACAAGTAAATACAGAATTTGTCTCTAGAGTTACGTTGCCACAACTTTCACTTCCCACCTTCTCGTGTGAGTATTCTGAGTGAATGACCTTTAAATATCATTTTAATTATATAGTAAATCAAAATAACAACCTTACAGATACACAAAAATTTCATTATCTAAGAAGTTGCCTAAAACAAGGTGCTTTGGCTCCCACAAATGATAATTATAAAATTGCATTTAATCTTTTTAAGGAGCGATTTGAGCAGCCTAAACTAATTTTAGAAACCCATATAAACAACATTGTTAACTTAAAACCTATTACATCTAATTCTACGTCAGCGTCGCAGCTGCAACCCTATCACAAAATATGAAATGCATTGAAAATCTAAATGTAAGCAAATATTAACTAATATTTTAATGTCGAAATTTAATTTTAAGACAAAGGAATCATTTAAAAAGTTTAAACCTGACTCTGTTCTTACCTTAGAGGAACTAAACGAATTTCTCAAAAAGCGGTGTAACTTATTGGTACAACTTAATGATGAAGTAAATACTAAACCTAAATATTTTAACGTTAAACCCGAAGTAAAGAAGGAACCCTTAAGGCAATGTAGTTATTTTAATACAGAAAGCAAAATAAAAGATCCGTTATGTGCTGAAGCCCATTTCATAAATCAATGCGCAAAATTTTTAGCCCTTTCGGTTTCTAATTGTATTGATAAGGTTAAAACTCAAAATATGTTTAAATTGCTTGAAGTATTCGGCTGATAAACGTTGTTTTTCTAGGTTTAACTGTAAAACAAGCAACAAAATGCATCATACTATTTTGCATTTAGCTACTCAGCAGGAAACTCCTGCTAATGCTAAAGATATAACGCCTAAAACCAGGTCACCTGAAAAAAACGCAAGCAATAAATAAATCATGTGTCGTGCAAGACGCATACGGCGCCACGCATACCGCAAGGTGCTTATTGGATTCTGCCTCACAATCAAATTTTACGAATTTGCAGAAAAATTGCAACTAACAAAATATCCTACCAATGTCTCAATTACAGGTATTAATTCCGTCGTTTCGAAATCAAATTTTAATACAGAATTTTCTTTTCAGTCACGCTATAACGATATACAGTATTCTTAAGTTTGCCTAAGATTACTGACGAACTACCTGCATTTTCGATAAGTAAAACGATATTTTCTGTTCCAAAAAAATATTTTCCGGAGGACCCGGAATTCAATAAACCCCAAAAGGTTAATATTCTTATTATTGCATTTTTATGATATACTTTTAAGTGAAAAAATATGTTTTGGCAAGGGCAACCTAACCTTACAAAATACTAATTTAGGTTGGATTGTTGCAGGAAATATTGAAATACCAGTTTAAATTAACATTCACACCTTCTGTATTACTTCTCATCTCGAACTAAACGATTCTAACATTTTGGGAAATCGAACACATTTCTCCTAAAAACAAAAACACCAAGCTATCATCTAATGAAAAAGTTTCCGAAGAACACTTCACAAAGACTGTTTACAATGAAGGTACGTTGTAAGTATTCCATTTAACCAAAAATTATCCAACTTGGTTCAAAAACTAACGCTATCAACACGACATTTCGACAAAAACCCCGAATTACATCTTCAATATTCCAATTTAATACGTATCTGGCATAAGGGCATATATTCAAGGTTTAATCCCCCTAAAGTCGCTTGCAACTGCCTCATCATGAAATAATTAAATCTTCGTCCATAAAATTGATAGTGGTATTTGACGGTAGTGCGAAATCAACCACGGGTATTTATATCAACGATACTCAATTTTGCGGTTCAGACATTCAAAGCGATTTATTATCAATACTCATACTTTTTCAAAAACATCGAATTGCTTTAATCGGTGACATCTTAATTACCCCAGAACAACGAAAATGATAATCCTAACCAAGACCTTCAACTGTATCAATTAAACACGGTTACTTACGGAACCGCAGCTACTAGCTATCTAGCTACAAAGTGTTTGGAACTTCTGGCAACTGCATTGTCTGATTCAAATCCAAGTATTTCTGATATCATTTATAGCGATTTCTATATGGATGACCTCTTAACGGGTGCAGAGTCGATTCCCTTATTCATCGTGGGTTCCCACTTAAAAAAATTCTATCTAATAGCCCTGAAGTTTTAAATATTATTGATTCTCAAAATCAACAAGGATTTTTTACATTTCCTTTAGGCGAACGTGAAATGGCCAAAACTCTAGGTATTTCTTAGAATTATGTCCATGATACTAAACAGTATGACATTAATGCTGATTTCTTATCCAAACACTGTGGAAACTTTAATTTTTCTGGGACGAAACTATCCCAGAGAATTTACACCAACAGTAAGTAGATTTTCTAAATTAAATACATCAAATCAAACTTATTAAAATTCCAAGGTGCGTCGTACAAGAAAACTTTCTTAAAGTCGAATTGGATGGATTTGGTAATGCTAGTGAGAAGGCATATGAAGCATGCGTATACTTAAAGTCCGTTGATCAATATGGCAACACTGCTTCACATGTAATTGCTTCTAAAACAGTCGCACCCCTTAAATCTGTGTCGTTGCCGAGATTGAAGTTGTGCGCAGCTGTTCTGTTAGCACAACTAATGTCAAAGGTCATAGAATTATTAAAGATACCCACAGACCAAACATTTTTCAATTCAGATTCTACAATAGTCCTGTAATGGATAAATTCAGTACCGAATAATTTCAAAACATTTGTCGCTAACAGAATAGCCAGTATTTTATTAGGGGGTCGACTGGGAAATTCTCCATTTTCCTATGATAAACGTCATCCAATTTTACTCCCCAAAACCCACCCTTTTACAAACATAATCATTTCACATGACCATAAAAAAAATGTTGCACTCTGGCGAGCAGCAAAACATTAGCATTAGCTGTGCGTGAGCTTTTCTGGCCTATCTCAGGTAAAAATATATGCAAACAAATTGTTAAGAAATGTGTAACGTGTTTCAGGGTAAACCTAAATCCTAAAATGGGGGAACTCCCAATTTCCAGAGTTAACCCACATGTTCCTCCTTTTTACAAGACTGGGATAGAATATGCAGGACCGATTATATTAAAAGAAATCTTGTATATGCGTTTTTGTTTGTCAAGTAACAAGGGCCATCCACCTAGAATTGGTTACCAGTCTGAGTATAGAAGCATTCATTGCTATGCTTAGGAGATTCATATCCCGACCCGGCAAACCAAAGGAACTGTTTTCTGAT
Organism: Brassicogethes aeneus; assembly: GCA_921294245.1. Lineage (NCBI taxonomy): Eukaryota > Metazoa > Arthropoda > Insecta > Coleoptera > Nitidulidae > Brassicogethes > Brassicogethes aeneus. Next base: position 60,781,665 of record OV121132.1, read on the forward strand.
TTTGTAGGCGTATTTAATTATTTAAAGGATCTCCACAGATTTTTACGTAATACTGAGACTCAGACCTCCATTTCGAATTTTTTTAATCAAGACGATATTATTTGGCATTTTATACCTTCGCACGTAGTGTTAAATCAACTAAATATTACTTGCGTGGAATTTTGAGTAACGCTACCTGTAACTATGAGGAAAAGACTACTATTTTAGCACAGATAGAAGCCATCCTAAATTCAAGACCCCCTCTCTTCCAATCCAAACGATTTCGAACCTTTGACAGCTGGCCATTGGACGCCCTCTAGTTGCCTTGCCAGCAACAATAGTCGAGAAAAAGTTGACAAATAATCTGAATAGATACAATTTCATGCAAAGCTTGGTTCAACAATTTTGGAAGCGGTGGAGCAAAGAAATGGTTCCAGAACTGCAGCCAGCTAGTTGCTCCAGGCGCACTTGTTTGAATCAAGGATGACAATCTGCCTCCCTATAAATGGTCCCTGGGACGAATATCTGCCGTTCATCCAGGTGAAGACGGAAATGTGCACGCGCATGCGTATCGCGAGTGTTGTATTTTTGTTTTGTTAACGCTTTATTGGAATCGAATGATTTCGATGGAGACCAGGTACGTGGTGCTTCTCCACTTTAAATAACGAAGCTGGTGCCTGAGATTTTAGGTAAGCTCGCGCCAAAAAAATAACTTTACAATACCTAAACAACGTTACAAGGCAAGAAACAAAGACTATAAAAAATATTAGGGATATTCATACGAGAAAAATCTCCCGGGAATGAAGATTTGTTTCATTTGCTTGTTGCCACCTATGCTATATTAGTAGTAAGCGTTCTTTTTTAGGAACCGAACCAAGTGAGGCACAACATTTTGTTGTAAGATAATTTTAATAATAAAAAATGTATTTAAATTAGGCCTCTAAAATTATTTAAAGTTTTATAGTTTAAAAGTTTTTTTTGTACATTTAATTACAAATATTATTATCGTTTGTTGACATTTTTTAAAATTTTTTTAAGGTTTTTGTTTTATTTATAATATATTATTTCTTATTACTCGTTTTATACTCCGCCAAAAGCTGCCACATATATTATAATGCCGTTAAAGAGAAATAAATTATTTTTTCCTTTTTACACTCCGCTACTAGAATTACAGGTGTAAATTTCGCATATCTCACCGCTTATATATGCCTTAAAACGTGGTAAAAATTACAAGCGAATATCATTTGTAGTTTTAAATTAATTTTGGCCTGAATCAGGCTTTCCAGTCCAGCGTGCAACCCCAAGTTAATATAATTGTTTTATGACCCATAAATGATTTTTCTTCTATTTCTTGTCTTGTATATTATGTTATTCGTACCATATATGTCGCCAGGGTTTTTGGTCCCTTTTTCCTAGATTGCCCCCCACCACAACAGGCTATTCCTTTTATCTTACATTAAATTAAATCAGGGGTTTAAAAAATAATATTGCTGTTTTATTAAACCTGCTCAATTTTAAAATAAAGTTATTATCAACGTTAGTAAATTTACAAAATGTCCTATGTCCTAAGTGTACCTTTTGGTTTCTTGTATTGGGTAAATAATATAAATATTAAACTAACCTTTTGCAGTATTAATCTGATACGTTATATCAGCATTTCCGTGTAAGCCAAATACTTCAGGTGTATCTGTGCTAGGTAAACTATTTATATAGTCAATATTTCCCTGTAGATTTCTAGATTGTGGTACCTTATATCCTTTATAAAACTCAAATCCAGGTCGTAACAAAATGTCACAAAACCATACCTATAATAAATGTTAAAAAGTTATACAGGATTTTTCAGATAATTTCATTAGATATTATTAGACGATAGTTTATCAAAAAATAAATGTGGTTTATTAAATAAACAATGGTCGAATTTTGCTTCTTCTTTAAAATATAGATTGTTACAGTGCTGTCAGAAGAAGAATCATTTTATAAATTCAAGTAATTAGATCGAGTAAACCAGACTTAATTAAAGCAAAAACTTTATGCAGGTCATGCAGGGATTTGACTGGGTGAACGTGCATTCCCTAGCTTATAGTGGGGATATAAGTTATGGATTATGAAGAAAATGAAAAAGCCAAACCCAAAAGGTCATAAGGCCCCGGAACAGCCATAGCGAGGCCGGTAAAAGCACTCAATACTGAAAGGAACTAACTAAAATAACAGATCAAGACAAGAATTAGATTCAAAGAGCTCTTGGGGAAAGCCCTTGATTACATCAAGCCAAGAGGCAGGACGTCAACAATGAGCGCAGAAAAGTAAACGGCAAGCAGCAGAAAGACCAGATAAGAATAATAGCTCAAAAAAGGCCAAAGTCCCACAGCAACACCTCCACCACATCACGGCCATGCACTGGTAGTAAAGAGGGCCAGAACAGCAACGGCAACGTCAAGTCATTTAAAGAGGCCTTTACAGGCAAATAAAATAATAATAATGATAGTATTTATTAACCATAGCTTTTACATAATTAAATTAAACATATATAAATAAAACAATATGAGAATAAATACAATAATAGCCCCTATGTTAAAACTTGTCTGAGAAAATTAATACTTACATAAAAAAGTTATTTGGTATACAATAAAAATTAAAACTAAAAAATAGTTACATTTACATTTACAGGCAAAAACAACTTATATAAATAAATAAAATTCTTAATTGTTTTTTAAATGATTTAAGGTGTTCATATCATTATTTGTAATATTGTTTTGGATGTAGTTAAAAAAATTTGGACACAAGTAACACCGGTAAGTTATGCTTTTTTAAATTGGGTTTGACATAACTTATAGGAATACAATTTTCGTGTATTTCATATTTGAGTCTCGTGAAATAGCAAATTTGAGGGGTAGGTTGGATCTTTACCAAGGATTATCTTTAGTATTCTCTTTTGGGTTCAAAAACGCCCCCAACCAATAATTTCGTATAACAGGTGACTTTCCACGGGGGAGATATTTAAATTTGTATAATGTAAATTGAACTCTTTTTAGGACATATTGAATGTGGGTATGCCATTTTAAATGCTGATCGATTACAATTCCCAAATACTTAATAGAATTTCTTTGTTTAATTTCTAAATCTGTTTCCTTAATTTTAATTGTATTTAATATTGGAAAATTGTTGTTATATCATGTGAAAGATTTGTTACAGGTCTTGCCAAAATTTATTGAAAGTAACATAATATGTTATTACACCAATTTTTTTATGTTTATGACTAAGTCATGTTCCACCATTGTTTTTAGACTTACCCAATTCCTAGCGCTTTAAAATAGTATAGTGTCATCTGCAAAACTTACTACTTTTGCAGTACTAAGTATATAGTGTGAATAAAATTGGGCCCAGCACAGTCTCCTGAGGAACACCATATTTAATCTACTTAAAGGGCTCTTTAATTTTAACACATTATAATCTGTTACTTAAGTAGCTTTCAAAAAGCGTATATGGCGTTTCCCTTATAACAATATTATAAAGATAAATAAAAAATCGGGTGACTGCGTCAAATGCTTTGGCTGGGTCAAGAAATACACCTATGGATAAACTTCCTTTATCTAAGCTATTATAAATGGTTTTTGTTAGCAGCTTGATCGCGTCTTGGGTCGCCTGTAATCCAAATTAGAATGGTGATATTAAGTAGTATTTAGTAGAAAAATTATCTAGTCTGATTTTAACCACCTTTTCAATGTCACTAAAGATATAGGTCTATAATTTATAACTTTATTGGCGTCACCACTTAAAAATCGGCACAATTATGGATGTCTTAAAGGTTGATGGACAGTTCCAGTATCCATGATTTTATTGATTATAAGAGTTAAAATTATATTTTTACTAATATTTTTTATTGTTTCGGTGTTGCATCTATTCTCATTAACTTTTTATTTTTTAGAGAATCTATAATTTTTTTAACTTTATATTCGTTTAATGTAAATATATTGAATTTGTTTGTAGTAGAAATATAATTTTTATTTTGTTTTATTTTTTATGCAAGTAATTCGCCAACATTTATGTAGTAGTTATTAAATATGTTAGAAATTTCGTAGGAATTGATTTAATTTCTTTTTATACCATACATTTTGTTATTTACTTTATTTTGATTTATTTTTTGCTTGTAGTAATTATTTAAATTAAGTTTTTGTAATGTTTATATTTGCTTTTGAATTCTAAGTTGTTTGGATATTTTGCTAGTTTTACCTGTATTTCAATTTTTTATTGATAGACTTAAGAAGAGCTGGAGTTATCCAAGGTTTTCTTTTTCTTTTTTTTTGTGATTTAATATTTGGATATTAGTACATAGGTTAATTTTGTTTTTAACTAGGTTAATAAAATCGTTTGTTGCTTTTTTTAAGTTTTCTGCGTTATAAATTTCATGCCATGATAATTGCTGTAAAATATTATTTTTTAAAGTTTATGAGAGATAATATGTGTATTATTAGTATTTCCATGTTTGTTTACATTAACAGTTTGAAAAATACTTGGACAATGGTCAGAAAATGTTAACTTTATTATTATAGGTAAGATGAAGTGGTTTTCTTTACTTTTTAGAAAAATGTGATCCAGACAAGCTGCCTCCCGGGTAGGTAGGTTAATTGTAGATCAAAAGCCCAACTCACCAAACGTATCCAGGTAAGGGGGTCAATATTAATATCCCCAGTAAAAATATTAAAGTTATTTGTATTTCTTGTATTATTTTCCAGATAACTCTGTAACTCGTATAAAAATGTTTTAATATCTGATGCAGGTAATCAATAAATACATGATATATTTATAAAATCGGTGTTTGTTGCAATCTCAATTTGAATTAAATTGGTTTAATTAAAATTTATAATATTAAAAAAAAATTAGATAGTCTTTAACAAAGGCAATTACACCATCATTTTGGTTGTACCTTCCGTGATTGTATATGAGGGTGAAACCGGGAATTATATAATGACGTGTCTCCAACAAACCATGTTTCTGAAAGAACAATACAATCAAAATCGACTTTCATAGTTCCTATGTGGGCAATATAATTGTTAACATTTTTCGAGATACTTCTTATATTAGTGTGAAACAATGAAAGAGCACTTACCCCAGTAATTACCCCAAACACCTCACCGCATTCATAAAGGTACGTTTTATTTGGAGAGTAGTCAAAATCCCTTATATAGGGATTCATTTTAAATAATAAGATAATAATATATATTTTTTTAAACTACAAATTTCTTCAAACAAATTAAGTCACTAGATTCAAAAATTAAATAAATAATAAAAAAGAGCACTATCACTACTTTCTATCAGAACTGACTGGTTTTTTACTTGAAGAGCTGCCTTTGTGTTGTTTACTTTTTATTTTTTAATTGGGTTCGTACATACGTATTTTTTATTCGTTTTTGGCGTTTTTGGTCTTCCTCCTCTTTTGATTATTCTTTATTCTCCTCTCTCTTTATTAATTTCTTCAGATTTTTGCATTTTGGTTCTTCGACTGTGAAAATATTATCTTCTATTTTTAGTTTTTGTCTAAATATTTTTGATTCAGGGTTATTTTCCTTTGCTTCTTTAAATTTGCTTACTAAGATTTTTTTATTTTTTCTCTCTTCCTTGTATAAGTCATGGGCCAAAGTAACTCCATTATTTTGTAGCCTAAATGCGTTGTTAAATATTTATTTATAATGGTGGATTTTTATCTGCTTTGGTTTTTAGTGGGAATAAACAACTGATGTTGTTAACTTGTTTCTGTATCCATTTTTTTATAAAATTTATTACAATTTCTTGAAGATTGTCATTTATGTTGTTTTAAAGACCAAAGATTAAAAAACTATTTTTATTTGTTTATTTTCTTTTTTAGTTCGCTATTTTATGTTTCCAGAATTTAATTTTTTGTTTGTAAGATTTCGTTTTCAACTTTTTGCTCTTTTAGATTTTCTTTAATTGTTGTGATATCTGTTTGAAAATTGTCTTGTTTCGATGATAACTGCTTTATTGCTGCAAAAATGTCTTCATTTGTTACTTTTCTAGACATAGTATTGGTTTAATTATTTGATTTCTAAGCAACTGAGTCGGTAGCACACCGAGACCGCGCACCACTCCACAATTGAGACAACCGGAGTTCAATTCCCAGTCGCGGACTTTATTGATAAGATCTCCGTTAGTTCTTTTTATAGTTCGTGTATAAGTTTTTTGTTCTACGTATCACAGTTTCTTACAACTTTACATGTATTTAATTGAATGTTTATTTCACTTTACCTAGTCCAGATTTTGGATGTTCTAGAGAAATACTATTTTTTTTTAATCACAAGCACACAATTCACATCATAGATAGTTTTCAGAAATATTGCTGCATTCATTAAAGATTTTGCAACACACGCTTATTTCCTGAAATGTCATCCAATCGGGTTTCCAGCATGTAAACATACAACACCACTAACCCTTTTCTATTCCTAGCCCAATCAGCATCGCATAAGCCAATTACCTTCTGCATGTTTCCCTTCTTAAGCTTAAGTCCATAATCATTAGTTGCATGAAAATAAAGCAAAATCCATTTTCCAGCCTCCTATGTACTTTTTGTTCTCAATCCGTATAATGCACGAGTTTTAAATATTTTAAATGTTTTTATGCCATTTGGTCTCTTTACAAAGATATCAATGTCTTACATTCTACTTAAGAATGCTGTTGATACTTTAATCTAGTGCATTTTCCAATTTGTTTGCAGTAAAAATGATAACAACATGCCAATTTTTAATTTATTAATTTATTTGTGCTTACTGACAAACTTAAATTAACAGCCACACCCATGTGGCATTCTAAGCCACGACCTTTCGGTCCTCAGCGCTGACCACTACACCATTGAAGGTCCTTTTGCGACTAATCAAGCTTTTTTGTTTTATTCTCCTTAATTTTAAAAATCCATCTCGTGTCAATGGAATGATAATTTGATGGTAGATTTGAAGGATGCAATTAGTTTATCATAAGACTTCAATTCTTTATCAATCGCTTGTTGCCATTCTGGAATTTTACTAGCTTCTTTATAAGTTTTAGGTTATTGATCTGGTTCTCCAATTAACAAGCAGTAAGCTGTGTTAGTATCAAAATCTCTGAAATGTACAGGTAGTTTTACAACTCTGGTTTTGGTTTGTCGTAAATTTTCTTTATCGCTCAATTCTTGATTATTGTTCTGGATATTATCAATTTCTTTGATGTCTGCTATGCCGTTTAGATTTTCTGTTTTATTTTTATAAGATGATAGATCACATATTTTGTCAAATTCTAGTTATCATACGTTTTTTTTTCTGGTAGCCAGTCTGTAATCACCTTACAATAACCAACAAAAACTACTTTTTTAGCTCTTCTCCAATTTGTTACCCTTTGGTAATACTGTATAAATAGCACGACTTCAAAACACTTGTATATTCTCTAATTTTCTTGCTTTACCTTTAGGCAGGTTTTTTGTTGGCAAAAGATTTAACACATAAACCAAACACTTGTGAGCTTGGCACCATAATTCTTTTGGGCCCCCTGACTCCTGATGTTTGGTTCTAATTTAATTTAGTTCTATTCATCATTTTAGCTGTTTCATTTTGTTGTATATTCTAAAATTATGACCCTATTTTTACAATATAACTTAAAATTGTTAGAAATATATTTCCCACCATTGCTCTCATAGCTTTTACTTTTACATCCTTTTATCGTTATAATTCTTGAACAATCAATCAAACTTGAATTGGCCTTTGAGATAATTTATTTTTAATCGTTTAAAAATATCAAACGCTATGGGGTTGAACTATGTATTAATTCGTCTATTTTCTTGCTTACTTTTTTACTTTTTTACGATTCTTTAAATGGTAAGGAATCTTGTGCCTTTTGCTTCTATATTGACAAATTCTTTATTATTTGTGATTACTTTCGTTTAATATTTTCTCAAGCAGAAAGTAAATTGTATTTTTTCATTGTAACAGAAAAAACGTTATATTTTCAAATCACAATAAAAGGGGTGCACTGAACAATTTAAACGCACATGTATCGAAAACGGTTACTCCTAGTGACATTTACAAAGTGTGCGTTATAAAAATGATAAAGTTAATATTTTTATTCGAAACTAACCAAGGTGCAAAAAAGGTGTTATAATTTAAAAGTTTGCAATGTGTTGCATTTAGGAAATTAAAATTTGTTGTCCTAAAAATCGCAAATAATAAAGTTTGTGGAAAAGCGTTTGTTTTTTTCAAACTTATTAGTTAAAATCAAAATCGAACTTTTAACTTTGAGTCGAACCATGTTTTTTAAAGTAAATGTAAAAATCTGTAGATATAACTAAACAATAAAATACTCTAAATCCTTTTTTAAAATATTGCATCGTTTTTTATTATTTTTTAGTAGCTAACATTTAAAAGACAAATTAAGAACTCACGATTCGTTTGCAATAATGGAGTTGGAGTTGTAATATGTTTTCTCTTTAATATTTGAAAAATATTATTTACAAAAAATTTAAATTATTTATCCCTTCTAGGCCTACAATTTTAGTAAAAAATTTATAAAATGTTCTGTGCCTTCTTATTTTTGTGTTTCGTGACGTGAACCCGTGATTACCTAGTAATACAGGAAATTTCTTGTCTTGTGAAAAGTTATAATTGGATAAACGACCACCAACCTTAATAATACTCTCATCATCGATAAATGGGTTTAATTTTGCCAAATGACGTGCCAAAGTGTCTTTGGACTCGTTCTTCAAAATAAGAATTTCTGCTGCGAATGTACAAATACCTTCGTGGCTTAAATAATCTCTTGAAATGTTAGACATCCTGATCCCGATTGATTTGCCCCTTTTGCACGACAATTTGCCTTGAACCTAAGCCAATAAGCCAATATACGTACGGTATGCGTTAAATCAGAAAACTCATTGAACCACGGATGTTTTACAACGGCCATCTTCACAATTTTCTTCAAAACCCTGCAACTATTTGGGTCCATTCCAATAAATTTTAAGACGACTTAAAATTTGTGGATCAACACCCCTCGACATATAGTCTGCTAGATTATCCGACGTTTTTTCCTGAATACATGCTACTCGATGTGATACAAATATGTTTAGCAAACTTGGTGAGGTTAGCATCCATCCCAAAACGATAGATGAATCCGACCAATATAATGTTTTCAAAATATTTATGTTTATAGACTACTAGCTCCAGCCTAGGGATTTTTTGTTCCTTTGACGGTGCAACCTTTGATTTTGCAGTTACTAAACGAATTGTCGATATCTGATTTTCATGAACTGACTTTAAATAAACACAAGCGCCATATGCACGTGTGGACGCATCTGCAAATCCAAATGTCTTTTTAAATTATAATTATATTAATAAAAAAAATAATAATTTAACAAACAACCCAGTATAATTAAATCAGATAGATTATACTTCAAAATATAAGCCTTATTTGTGTACACAGGAATTTTTTACCTAAGCTAAATTAATTTACTATTTTGCAAATTTACTAATGCATTTATAAAATTTAAGAAGATAAAATATAAATTACAACCTAATTCATTTGAATTCATTTTAGTTTTTTAATGAGTTTGCATTATATTATTACTTTTATAAGAATTACTTTTGTAAAATAATTTTTATTATTTATATTTATTAAATTTTTTGTTTTAATACTAATTTTACCAATAAAACAATATCGACTGTCGACTGAAGTAAATCTGAACGTCTAAGTAAGGTTAAAACCCACCATCTTAATGGAGGCACAAAATTCTGAATGTCCCGGCGCATTTACCATTTTTAAAGTATATTTTTTTTGTTTATTACCTACTTAAATATATTATTATAATTAAATAACCTTGAACTTATTCTTAATCGACCGCCTTCGAAAAGATTAACTTAAAACTAAAAGTGACAGCTGTCATTGATAAACATTTTATATTTAAAAGCTTAGATTTTTCAATGGGATTTAACATGGGGAAATGGTCGATCATGGCCAAGAATACCCAAGTACCATACTTCTATCTCAAAGGGGAAGCACAATTCGACCATAGTTTATTTAATAAACTATCTTTATTTTTTGGTAAAATATCAGTGTGTACAATGTTGATGATATAAAGTGGACCACCCTGTATAATAAGATTGGGGTGTTATTATTTATTATAATATATTTATAAAATAATTACTTGAGTAAATGTAATCAGTAATCTTTTATCAAAATCATCAGTTACTCTTCCACCATATTGAACTTCACCCAACATATAACATATAGTAGGCCAGGATACACCTTTCTTGGGATCCATGTCATCTAAATGGTTTTGAATAAATTGAATACTAGCAGCCATATCTGCTTGATTAAACTCGTAAGGGATATTCCATCCCAATGGTCCAAACTTTCTTCGTTCTTGAACTACTGTATGGAGAAAAGCTACAGCATAAAGTAAAGGCGGCCACTGAGATTGAGTGGAATAATCCAAATAATCTTGTGTTATATTTTGATAGGTTCTTTTCATACTTGCACGTATACCTTGAGGAGGTTCGTTAGTAAACTTAATAGCCATTTGTAGTAATCCAATTGGAAATTTCTCATGAACTTCTGTAGTCAGCCAAATTCTAAATGATTCGTGAATTACTTTGGTATCAACTATCATTATCATAATATCAGTGGCGAAAGGTAATGATAAATGAATATTTTGTAATAAAACCCAACCTCCACCATTCATTGAACTCTCAATCATATCCCTTGCAATAATTTCTTGGCCTTGGCCCATCGATACAGACTTTAAAGCTAAAAAGAATAGTTTAAAAATGTTTAAAACATAATTTACACTTACCAATGTCTTTTAATTTAGCTAGAGCTAATATTTGCGGTGAGGGATCTGAACCAATAGATAAAATACAAATTAAAGGTGAACGTGGTTCTGATTCTTTCCAAGTATATTCCAAATCTAAGATAGTTGGTTCCCCATATTTATACCCCAATGAACCTAGAATGTAATATCATATAAAAATAATAATAATTTTATTTAAGATATTTTTAAGTAAAATTATATTTGATATTAATTTAATAATATTTTACTTATTTTTATCTGAAGAAAACCCATGTGCATAAATGCTGCTTAAAGATATTTGAAGACTGATCTAAAAATTTTATAAAAGAATGGGCTAAATAAAAACTTTCATGAGGGTTTAAATAAAATATTAAAATCTGACGAATAGATTGCAATGAAAAAGTTCACGAGTAACGACGAGTGGTAATTAATAAATCAACGCATAAGATTTTTGATCGTGATGAAAAGCAGTCGCCCTAAAAAAATCACCAAGTACTGTAATATGTTTCTTTGGTAAAACTATTTTATACTGTGTTATCTATATATTAAACAAGATTTAGTTTTAGTTTCATTACATAGTATGTGGTAAAAACCTTTTTACTCAAAAATATACAAATTTAACTAAAACAGTTAGATTAACTGCGGCAGCCATGTGCTGGATTGAAAAAAGTCGATTTTAGGCTCGTATGCCAACGGGGTAGGTAACAAAATTTGTGGGTTTACTTTTCGATCAAAATATGTTATTTTACCTTATATTAAATTGCTCTTAGCATTGACGTAATAAATAAAAAATAAATAAAAGGATTAAAATTAAGGACATCTTTGGAAAAGTCTTAGATAATGACTTAGATATAAAAAAGAATTTTAAATAAGGTTATTGGAACCAATACAAACAAATATAAAAAGAAAGGCTGGCAAAATCCGACATCCCTAAAAAGACTTAAATGACCATGTCGTTATCTTTCGAAAAATTAAATATAAAAACCATACCACAGTTGACATGTTTCCTGACCTTCCCTGATAGCACAGTTTATTCTAAGAATGTTTTTTAAACCTTCCAGTGAGAATATTCTTAGGATCATGCTATATTACTTCTAGTCAAGTTCTAAGAATGTTTTTTAAACTTTCCAGTGAGAATATTCTTAGGATCATGCTATATATCTTCTAGGCATGTTCTAAGAATGTTTTTTAAACCTTCCAGTGAGAATATTCTTAGGATCATCCTATATTTCTTCTAAAGAACATGCTTAAAAGAAATATAGCATAATCCTAAGAATATTCTCACTGGCCTCTAGGCAGGTTCTTAGAAGGTGCAAAGTTTAGTGGTAAAAATTAATCCACTGTAAACATATGCTTAGAATGTTGAGAAAGTAATTAGTATTAAATACTAAGTAAAAAACAACCCAAAATATTTTTTATAGTTATTTGTCAAATTAAAACAATATTCGATAACAAAAATACTTTTACTATAGGTATTTATTTATATATGTTAAAAATAAATATTTATTAATTTGTATACCGATTTTTTATTTCTGAATTAACATTTTTATGTATAATAATCCTAACTATCTTCAACTTCAATCTAATCTGACTTATCCCACAAAATTTTCCAATTTTACTTTTTATGAAATAATGTCATACAACTTATGGTTGAGAGGTCAAATTGTTTATTTAATATTTTTAAATAAATATATATTAATATGTCGGAAACTTTTTTAAGGGGACGACAAATACATTTCACTGTCATATTATGACAGTGAGGCGTATTTGTCGCGAAGAATTTTACGAATGTAGAATCCAACATATTAGAAATATTCTCAAAAGCTTCCTAGAAGCTCCATAAGAAACCTTCTAAGAACATTCCAAAAACGTATTCTTAAAATGTTCTTAGATTGCTTTTTAGGAAGGTTTTAAGAAGCTTCTAAGAATCTACTTGCATCATTAAAAGGGTATCTATTGAATGTTTTAAAAGTCCCTAAGAACATTCTTAGCAATAAGGGAAGGTTCTAAGAATATTCCATTATTCCGAGTCGTATCTTCTTAGAAGATTCTTAGAATCAAATTTTGCTATCAGGGTTAAAGTCTTAATCATCAAAATTATTTAGACATATGCAGAGCTTTATTATTAAAGTATATTCTTCAGAGTTGTTTATCAGTTTAGGTGCAATTAATTTGAAAGAATATTTCTTTTAAGTATACTTGTGATGTTTAAAGATCAACGTCGCATGAGTCAAAGCCGTAGGAAATAAATCCATACGACGATTTGAAATACCTAGATAAACTTTTGTCTTGACTGCAAAAGTTTGAAAAAATAATAAAAATTGTGGATTTTATGGGGGATATCATTTTTGGAACTTTTCAGATCAGAGGTACAGGTTATCTTCGAAAATGTAAAGCTTATGACACATTATATTAGAATAATTAAATATTTTTTCCTTTTAAAATTTAGTATTTTTATGAAAAGAATACCCATAAATATTTTAGTACCGAGAATCAAATCCAAGCCCACTAAATAGGAACTAGGTAGGCGCTGGGTATAAAGACACCGAATATTAAAAAAATCGTATCTCCCTTAAAAAAAATAACCCCCACCAAAATTTAGGTAAGTGTACAAAAAGGTTTGCTTCTTCACATATAAAAAAATAAAAAAAATCAAAAGGGGTGTTTTTAAAATATTTAAAATTGAATTTTTCAAAACTATATATTTTAATGAAAAATTATACAAATTTAAAAAAAGGTATAATCAGTGGTGTAGCTAGCCTCGAGGGGGGCCCGTATAAAAAATCTGGTAGGGGCCCTTATACGGGAAAAGCTGCTGGCAAAAAAAATTCTTGGTGTCACGCACAAAGTCTATTTTGGGCAAACAAAAAATTTTTTAGGGTATCATATTTTTTCATTTACCAATTTTTTATAATTTAATAAATAATACATGTACAGGCAAATTTTAAAATTTGGTCTGGTTTTAGAAATTTACCGTTCTTCAACATCTTTTAAAAGGTTTCTATTTTAAAATAAAGGCTAGTCATTTGAAATAATTGTAACGCTAATAATTATTTCTAATTTGCTAACCTATGGTAATAACACGCAAAGCAGACTGCGCCGCAGACAACTCATAGCGGAAAGGTGCGGGCAGAAACAATTCGTATGAGTTCACGGCATCGTTGGAACAGGACGGTATAAACAATTAAATAATAATATTATTTATTTATTTATTAATTTAATTTCATGACTCAACTTTTTGAACATGTGCTCTCTAAAAATGAACTAGTCAAAAATGAATAATTACTACAGTTATTAGTAAAGATGGGATATTTAGGTACTAAAAAAGGAAAAATAGGTAACTAAAAAGGTACTAAAAAAAAGCATTTTAGGTTAAAAAAAACAGCATTTTAGGTTAAAAAAACAGCATTTTAGGTAAAAAAAAACATTAAAAGTTCAAGTTTCGTTTATAATTTTGTTTAGCCGCATACCCAAACACAGAACATACCCACAATAAACTATTTCTATGCAAAAATGAATAATTACTACAGTTATTAGTAAAGATGGGATATTTAGGTACTAAAAAAGGAAAAATAGGTAACTAAAAAGGTACTAAAAAAAAGCATTATAGGTTAAAAAAACAGCATTTTAGGTTAAAAAAACAGCATTTTAGGTAAAAAAACATTAAAAGTTCAAGTTTCGTTTATAATTTTGTTTAGCCGCATACCCAAACACAGAACATACCCACAATAAACTATTTCTATGCAATAAACTGTGTTTCACTGAGTGACACTCACTACACAGAAGTTCTATGACAGAACATAAGCTCACTACAAAGAAGGTAGCTGTAAAGAAAGTTACAGTCTGTGACCATAAGAAAAAATTCTATATCGTTGAGTTGCACGCCCTGGATAAAATATTGACGGAAAATTTAAAAAGGACACAAAAAAATAAAATATTAAAAATACGTAAAAATAGATAACAAATATGTGAAAATAAACTGACAAATTAAAAAATATGTAAAAAAGTATAAGAAGGTAGTTTAAAGCAAAAACATCCAAAAAAGGTAAAAAAGGTGAAAAAAAGTTAAAAAAAATAGGTAACAAAAGTATAAAAAAGGTAGTTTAAAGCAAAAACCTCCAAAAAAGGTAAAAAAGGTGAAAACATCTTTTAAAACACATTTTGGCATTATTGGTTTTCAAATAGTTACATCGGTTGAAAAAAGGTAAAATAACTAAAATCCCATCCCTAGTTATTAGTGAGTGCTTTTTCACTTATACCATGGTTATCCATGGAATACCATGGTATCCCAACATTTAACAACCAATTCTTATGTAAAATGGTCGCCTGAATTCGAAAATTAAAAAAGTAAGGCATTTTTTGAGATATAGTCAATTCCAAATTATATGGAAAATAGACTATATCTCAAAAACTGTTATACTTTTGGGCCTTTCCACGCGTAACGGATAGGACAGTTGCCGTGTTTTTATTTACAAAATAATATTGTTCTATTATATTACCAATGTCAAATTTTTTAAAATAGTTCTAAACTAAAGCTGTTTAACAAGGTTTTTATTTGGCAAAATTAGGTATCGTGATTGACTGTTTAATTCCTTAAAAATTAATAATTTAAAGCGTAACGGACGGGACTATTACAAGGTAATATAATAGAACAATATTATTTTGTAAATAAAAACACGGCAACTGTCCTATCCGTTAAGCGTGGAATGGTCCTTTTCCAACTTTTGACGACATTTTTGGATTTAGGGGACAATTTTGCATGAAAATTGACTGCTAAATGTTCGGGATATAAATTGCTTTTGACGAGAATTATTAGTGGCTGCTTTTTCGCTATGACAATTAGTCATTTTTGACTAATTCATTTTTAGAGAGTGGGTAATATGTTTTTTGCTTACGCATTTCGAAGCCAATCGGGGGCCCCGTATCATTGATACGGCTGATACCGCGGTAGCCCCTAGGTATAATAATTATAAATTATAGTCTTTTTTCTTTAAAATAAGACGTCGAACAACTCTCTAGGTCAATTAGGACCCAAGATATAAGCAAAACAATATACCTCTGATCTGAAAAGTTCAAAAAATGATACCCCCCATAAAATCCACAATTTCTATTATTTTTTTAAACTTTTGCAGTCAGGTCCATTTGGGCCCATTTGAAGCCATACAGCGATTTTCGTCAAAATCAGAGGGGGTGAGGGTCAAAACCTGCCTGATCTGACTTGGAATCACCCACATGTTATTCTCATAAAGTTAATTTAATAGAGGATTTTGGTATAGGTAAAGTCTTTCTTACTTAAGTTCATTTGGTTTAAGTAAGGACAGTTATTTCACCGTTTAGGTACTTTATGACAACGTCGGGTAGTTTCCGCGAAAAACCGCCTTTATATTGAACCTATTGATTCAACTCTGGAAGTTAAATAGCCTAAAGGTAGGCAGTAAATCCTTAAATGTAGTGACTGGTAAAACCGACAGGTCTGTGACGTCCACGAATCCACGTCCAACGAATTGAAATTTTGATAAATTCCGATAACGTGTTTTTTTAGCATACTTCATTTTTTTATGGAATTTTCGCAGATATTGGAAATTTATTTAGTTCGCTGTTTTGCTGTTGTGGGTTTCGACAGAAAAAAAACCCTTCTAAAAAAGGGTAAGTAAAAATGAATCGAATATTCGAGGTATTTAATTCCGTCTTTTCAGGTTTTTTGGTCCTACATTTTTTGATGGCTTTATTTTTTTTTACTGCGACGTAGATTCAAGAGATCCTAAAGTGAGCGGGTGCGCAAGCCCAATATGTAGAGTGTGAATTTATTTATGCCACTGGACTTTGAACAAAATGGCCACGACAATTAACCTCTTCTGAGATTTGGCAATACAGTCAAGAATAACCTCGAAGACAAAGTTCAAGTGGGACAATAAGGTCGTATCCTTTTGTCATAACTACAACTCAACTATTCTAACCTCCAAAAATAGTGACCAATTTTAGGTAGATCATTTATTTTGAATATTAGTATTTTTTTAAGTGTTAAAGAGAAATTTTATTAATGTGTACAATATTTAGGCCATACCTTTATATATATAATATATCGGAAAAGTCTAGGGATATTTTTATAAATTGATGTATTTTTTTTCTAACTTAATATAGAAAAAAAACCAATAAATGTATAGAATAAGTAAGTGTTTATTATTACATAAAATTAAATATTTTGTTAAAAAATAACCCCAAGATTTATAAAAAAAAATATTGTGTAAAGCACTATTTTTACAGTTTTGTAAAAACTCCCGAGTATGTAAAAAAAAACTGTTTAGTACAAAGTATGACCTCCACGTTGGTTTATTACTGCTGTACATCTATTGTTCATAGACAAAATAAGATTGTCAATATCTCCTTGAGGCAAACGTGCCCACTCTGCTGTCAGAAGCTCCCTAAATCGAAACGCATTGTGAATGTTGTCCATATGTGGAGTAATTCTACGTTGAAGCATATCCCACACATGCTCAATCGGATTTAGGTCCGGGGATTGTGCTGGCCATGGTAAAACTTCAATTCCCTCGTTGTCCAACCAGTTGGTTACAATACGTGCGGTATGTGGACGAGCATTATCATGCATTAGGTGAAAGTTTTGACCAACAGCGCCTGCAAATGGATGCACGATCGGTTGAAGAAGAGCTAATCTCTTTAGTCGACGACCACTTAGATGTCCACCTCTTTCGAGAGGCAATCGCGCTGCAAGACTCGACTGGTGTCAACATTATCAAAATTGGGTTGAAAATGATTGGGATACAGTTTTATTTACAGACGAATCCAGGTTTGGATTTCATTCAGATTCTCGTCTAACAAGAGTGTGAAGACGATCTGGAAATGTGGAACGTTTAAGACATGTTCAGGAAGTGCACACATACAGAGGTGGTACGATAATGGTATGGGGCGGAATAATTATAGGCGGCAGAACCGAGCTCGTTTTTCCAAATCGCTTCCTAACAGCTCAGCTATATCTGGATACTATTCTTCAACCCATCGTGCATCCATTTGCAGGCGCTGTTGGTCAAAACTTTCACCTAATGCATGATAATGCTCGTCCACATACCGCACGTATTGTAACCAACTGGTTGGACAACGAGGGAATTGAAGTTTTACCATGGCCAGCACCATCCCCGGACCTAAATCCGATTGAGCATGTGTGGGATATGCTTCAACGTAGAATTACTCCACATATGGACAACATTCACAATGCGTTTCGATTTAGGGAGCTTCTGACAGCAGAGTGGGCACGTTTGCCTCAAGGATATATTGACAATCTTATTTTGTCTATGAACAATAGATGTACAGCAGTAATAAACCAACGTGGAGGTCATACTTTGTACTAAACAGTTTTTTTTTTACATACTCGGGAGTTTTTACAAAACTCTAAAAATAGTGCTTTACACAATATTTTTTTTTATAAATCTTGGGGTTATTTTTTAACAAAATATTTAATTTTATGTAATAATAAACACTTACTTATACTATACATTTATTGGTTTTTTTCTATATTAAGTTAGAAAAAAAATACATCAATTTATAAAAATATCCCTTTTCCGATGTGTGTATATATATATATATAATCAGTTCACTTCCAAAAACTGTGAATTTTTACTCACTATATTTAACTTCTATTTTTAAATAACAAACTTCTTTACAAACCTTCAACTCAAGTAAGTTGTCTGACTTCCTTACCAATTTTAAAAACAGGTCACAATAAGGCATTGTTGCCCATGTCCAATCCATTGACCCAATTGCAACGACTATATATGAACCACGTCTTAATATACCTCGCAACTAATCGTAAAACGTGACGGTGAAAATTTATTTTTGTATTTATGTATGCATAATATTTTATTTTATTATTTTAATGTGCTTTCAACAGGCACCAGGCTCAATTACAGGAGTACACTGACACACACAAATAAACAGCCATACCCCGGTGGGATTCTAACCCACGACCTCCAGGCTTGTAGTCCGCAGTGCTAACTACTACACCTTTGTATTATATAGTATATTTTAAATAGGAGTTCCTACTAAATAGTTATAGTTTTTTAAACTTTTTTTTTAAATTGCCACCTAGGGCCGCTGATTTAAAAATGCCAGTAGTTTTGCTCAAGAAAGTCTTGGATTTGAAATATTTGCGTAATGTCCAAACATTTAAAATTTTTTATTGAATTAGTTTGACTGAATGTACTGGAGTCATCAGTATACGTCAAATATAAAATATTTAGCCAAAGGGTATGGATTTTTAAATACTTTAACTAAAATTATAATGTATTTTTTCGGAAAATTTTGTTATTAAATAAAAAAGGCAACAAAGTAAACAGGTTTCGTTAAGAAAATTACTCTTCGACTATTTTTTGATATTTTTTATCCATACAATTTAATGCATTGCATGATTTGCTTTAGGAGGGCAATCCGAGTTAATAAAAATTTGATTTTTTTCCTGTTTTTTTAATCTTAAGTTTTCGAATTAAGAAAATCAAAAACCACATCTGCAATTAATCAGTCCAGTGCTAGTGCGTCGACCTTAAAAAATATGTTAGATCGTCCTTTAGGTGTGGTGAACCCGGTCATATTGCGTCAAAGTGCTCTTTAGCCCCAGTACTTTAGGAAATACGACCGGAGAGGAGGGTATGTTTAGTGGTTATGCCAACCGGCTGGCTTACTGAATATGGTAAGTCGTATTTATTCTGTTTAACTTGGGTGCCAAATGTTCGTTCATTAAAGAAACTGTAGCCTCCAACTTTTTGGGTAAAAAAGTATATAATTTAATTGTTTTGAGAGGTATTAGAAACACTACCGTCCATAGCACTCTACTGTCTTTAGTGGTCATATACCCTGGAAACTCTGTTTTATGTATAACAATTAAACCTTGGAAACTCTGTTTTATGTATAATGCCTGATAGTTATTTGCAATGTGACATAAGTTACATGATTGGACGTGCAATTTTTTGTCAAGGTTTTAATGTTAACTTGACGTCTAATTATTTTAAAATAAGTCGGACTAGGATGGTTTAGATTTGTATTTAACTCGACTATAAAATAAAATATAAATCAAAATTATTGATTATCTTACAAGAATTCTTTGCATCTTTTATAAAATATAAAATATATATACGTCTAATTAATCTTAATATTACTGTTTAGAGGCGGCCGTATCGTTAGTCCTAAATGAGCTACAAATAGTAAGGAATAAAATAAAGAAAATGTTAAAGGCTCGTATTATTTGGACCAGTTCTCCTTTCGCTAGCCCAATATTAATTAAAAAGAAATATGGATCTGATCGTTTGTGCGACTATCGCAAATTAAATAATATTACCGCATTTGTCACCCCCGATGGGCAATATAAGTATCCAAGATATGCACCATTTGTTTTCCAACGAGCCGTTATGAAAACATTGGAAGGTCTTGCGTATTCTTTTGTTATTGTTATCGCATCATATTTCTATCAATTTTTAGTCAAATTCACGCAAATAATGAAAACCCTCTATCAATTAACTAAGGGTAAAAAAATGTCATGGCAGTCGAAATTGCACGACCAATTAAGTCACTTAAGCCATTTCTTTTGAATTTTTGATCAGAAAGATAGCTATGCCTTTCTATTAAATGTCTGTTGCTAATGAACAACCGGAAATTATTATCTCTGTCGTAAGAAATCGCGTACGTAAGAATATAATAACATGACCATGTTTTACTTGATCCGAAGTCAGAGGCCCATTTGTAATAGCAGAATTTGTAGAAGGTGTTCCAAGAGTCACTGAAAATAGTGCTGAAACCGGCACTAGTGCTTATAGTCGCATTTGCCAGGCTGTAGTCGCAACTGCAAGCTTATAGTGGTTTAATCAGGGCGTGATATAGCGGGGGCCTAGGATGTTTGGGAATTAGGAAAGTGAAAGACTTTAAGTTAAATTTTGTTGTTGTCAAAATAGACTTATAAACTAAGAGCATTGTAAGTTATGTACATTGTAAAACGTAGTATTGAAATCTGAATGTTCAAGTAGCACCCGCGGACGTTTAATCATCAGTACAGTCGTGTCGGAGAAAAGACATTAATTTGATTGGCGTGTTAGTTAAATAAGTAAAAGCTTTTAATGTTGTTTATCATAAATTACACTTACAAAAATAGAGTTTAGGGGAACAGTGATTATGTCCGCATTCCGATAAGGATGCATTTGTAATGGTGACGACTAACGATCACCAAAAAAGACACGATCCCATGGGAAAGTAGAAATAAAGATCCCAAAAAAGGTGATAATGTGCAAACCCTTGGAGGGTAAGTCATTTCCATACTTCCAACAAGTTATCTCCAAAGATATTGAATACAAAATTTCATAGGCACAACAGGCTTGCTTATAAACGGTTTTTTTTTTCTTAAATTTTTTATTCAACCAACTCACCCAAAGGTTGGAGGCAGAAGATGCAGTCAAAAACTCGAACAAAAAAAGTAAGTGTAGCCTTTAACAACTCTAAAAAATGCTACCCGCCATAGTGTGGATGTGGGTTAATAATTTTGGGTCAGAACCTTATCAGCGTACCAAAATACTTGGGAAACAGCATTTGATTGACCTGGTGTTATACTGCTGAATAAAGCAATTTAAATGTAATTGTTTTAATCATCCTTTTCATGTAGAATTAATCAGGCTAATCGGAAACAATGTTAGTGGGGTATCATGTGTGCAGAAATTATTACTAATATCGAATTTCGGTACAAATTGACAAAAATATATTGCGAGACCAATGAACTGTCT
The DNA here is from genome assembly GCA_921294245.1 of Brassicogethes aeneus. Lineage (NCBI taxonomy): Eukaryota > Metazoa > Arthropoda > Insecta > Coleoptera > Nitidulidae > Brassicogethes > Brassicogethes aeneus. The sequence goes on from OV121132.1 coordinate 60,803,235, forward strand.
CAGCTGAGAGACTTTTTAAATTCATAACCCAGATATTGAAGCAAGAAGAAAGAAGCGTTTTGAAATATTAAAAAAAATATTGCTTTTGTAAGAACTTCGAAGACAAACTGAAACTATCATAATATCTTTCAAAAGAATACGCAAGGTCAATGCTTTTATAACATATTAGTTTTTACATAATGCAAAAATTATCCTAAACAAAATAATAATCTTAATTTTTTTGTTTTTAATTTTTGAATATTTTTTTAATAAAACAACAGATTTGTTTATCTTATATTTAATATATGTTGAAAATAAATATAGGTCTTTTAGTTTGACCATTACACATTGCTTAAGAATCTATAGTGGTATCACAACCTAAACAGGGTTTCACATTCGTGGTCCTTTGGAAGTTTCTGTGAAACGGAAAAAGATATCTATTTGAAATCTTAAAAGCGTTTATAATCCGTTTAAGTCTATTTTTCTAAAATATTTTGAACAAAATGCCACTTCCGGTTTGACCGGAAGTGACATAAACTTTGTTATTTCAAATAGAACACTCCATATATTTTTTTAAACATTTTTAAATTCTACATAAAATTCTGAGTAAAATTACCATACTGTAAGGGTCCGGTAGTACATAAACTTTTAAATTCAAATTTGGAGCTATTTTAACTAAGCAAAATTTAAATAATCACTAAAAAAATAATATTATAATTTTAAGTTATTTTATGTTTTAAAAACCTATTGAGTTTTAAAATTTCACTTCTTTGTATCTGAACATAGAAATATTAGGGGGATTTGTTTATGTCTCACATTCCTGCTTGAAGTGGCCGAGATGTTTAAAATATAGAATTAGGGAAGAAATAGCTACACCGGCAGAGAGTGTTTGATCGCCCTTCGATACGACACGCATGTTAAAAAGTTTGTGAAATTATATTATAAAATAACTATTGTGATTGTAAACGATTTTCTGCTATAATTAGGTATGTACACTTTTATAAATTTTAATTTTTCATAGTAATGATAAACAACTCCTACTTTTGGGTTTTCTTAATACATTTTTGCTTGTAATTTTGAACAATATTATTTAATTCGCATTTTGGTCTATGACTTTTATCATTGCTAGTTTATTGGGTCCTAATCATTTTAATATGTGTAAATAGCGAGTGATTTTTGGTAATAACTTTTATTGTATCACTATTTCATTATTTCGGGTTAATATCTTGGGATCGCGTATACACTGAGTTCCAATCTTTATGTTGTCGCATTCACCATATACACTGAATTACATTTATCTTAAATTTTAATATTTTGTATTGTCTTTATTTTGAGTTACACTGGCCTTGATTTTGTTGTTTCCTATTGTATAACTTTGTATAACTTTTTATTTAACTGAAATGTATTTTATTCTTTATGAAACTCGGTGTATCGTCTCGGTATTAAGGTATTTATTTATTTTAACTCTTTTCATTTGTACTCACGCTAAAGCTTTTTCCAATTATATTACTATTATAATATTGGTAATATTTGGGTAAGGTTTATAAACGTGCTATTGTTATTATTATTATTGCTATTATTATTATTATTATTAAATTTGATATTAACATTAGGTCATATCATGGTAAGGTAATAGTATCGTTTATCCTTTTGATATATTCTGGATAGAGACTTTGATTTAAACTGCTTATCTTAGCGCTTTATTTGGAATATTTGATAATGACTTTAACGTTACTATATATGATAAAAATCTCTTTATATTATTATCCAGCGCGACACTTTATGGTGGTTAGAGTTTTGGCCATGTTTAGGTGTTTCTTGTTATGACTCTCTCCTATTAACCAATTATTGTATTTATTTGTATTTTACACCATTTTATTTTATTGCATATTTGTGTTTTCATTTGGAGAGTGCTCATGCATGAATGTTTGAACATGGGTAATATATTAGCATTATTTCAAAAGGATAGTGTTTTTATGTTATTACCTATATATACTCTGGGTGCAGAATTGTTTGTATATTTTCACAATACTGTTGTCATATGCTGGACATTGATTTTGTCAGAATATTTAAACATATTGTGATATAGGGATACTATAGTGAGATAGGAATAATAGGTTTCGTTATATCATTTCACAGAGATTCTATTGTTCCATAGTATGGTTATTGGCTACGGTTAAATATCTGCAATAGATTATATTTTTCCATGTTTCCCCCCCTTTAAAAGCATTTGAATTCTCTCTATCAGAAATGTGTCGTTGCTGTAGTTTATTTATATAAAATCGTATCCTCGTTCAATAGTTCAAAGATGCGTGGTAAGGTAAACAAATAGTACAACTCTTCGTCATAAAATGACGATCTCTCATAACTACTTTACCTGAGTATAAAATGTTTTGAATATTGATGAAAACACCTAAATTATATGAAATATGTTTATCTGTTTTTCATGTTATTTTATTCACTTGTTATTTCTATAGTATTCTTGTGATTATGACCCATATGACTATGTTTTGTTTTGTATTTTATTTTTATTTGAACTGTGTAAGTCGCCAGGGTTTTTATGGTTCCTTTTCCCTGTGCTCTGACTCAACGGGCCAACCCTTTGTCTTTGCTTAAATTAAATCAGGGGTTTCAAATAAAATACTTGTGTTTCATTAAACCTCAATAATTTCAAAATAACGTTATTATCAATGTACGCAAATACACAACGTAGAGTCCTAATTTTTATAAAGTAAGTAAATTAACTAGACGATCACGAATATGCCAAAATTAATTGATTAAGTGGTAATCGGTCAAGCCGGATGTGACATTTTGTTCAAAATATTTTAGAAAAATAGACTTAATTGGATTATAAATACTTTAAAATTTCAAATCGATAACATTTACCGTTTCCCAGAAACTTTCAATGGACCACGAATACACTCTGTATATAATTAAAATAATTTTAATATAAAAACGCTGATACACGGGTATCATTTTTTAAAGTCTATTTTCAAAATCTATAGAAATTTTTCATGGAAGGAAAAATTAAGTTTCGCCCTTTACCTCGAGGCAAACGGTCGTGTCTAGGCTTGTCTAACGCGTCCGTACCACCATATAAATTCAATACCAAATCAACGATTCTACACGTAATCTACCAGAAAGTGAAAAAAAACGAAAAAAGGGGTGCTTATGGCACCTTTACCTGGATTAAGATATGCAACGATAATCTTTTCTGTATTACCAACACAGAACCAACGCGTGCCAGTAGTAAGCGGTGGAGGTTAAGGAACAACTTACCGCACCGCCAAGGATCAAGCACCCGAACTCCAAATCTGCTTAAACCGGATAACTTAAATTACCTCGATTACCTAACGCAAACTTTGCAACCGCAAGTAACAAAAAACTCCATCAGGTAAACAAATTAGTTGACAACAGTTCCCAATACAAAAAAGCAGCAAGCTAGCCAAAGAACTTATAAATCGGCTTATATAAACAATCAAATGCAGACAAAAACCATTCAAAGCATTTCCCAAACAAATATTCGACAAAACCTATAAGTAAGCGTCAATCCACCCCCATAAATCTTATAAAGTCAAACCAAACATGGACATCCTAAACACTTTAGACTACTCAATAGGTATAGCTAAAATACCACCCAAAGGAAATTGCCTGGTGGCTTCTGTAGCCCACCAACTTTAAAAAATGCACAGATGGTCACACTACCACAAAGACTGAACAATCACATCCGAACACACATAGAGACATTCAGACCATACGTCCAGGATGCGATCCTTGTCCAACATCACCATTACGCGCACATGACAGACATGGAACGTAAAACATAGGCGTACTTAAACAACCACTCACAAAACCGGTTCTGGGTAGGACTTGAAACAATAATAGCAGCATCGGACGTTTTCAACTTCGGCATAGACAAAATATACTTCAGACAGAACGACAACCACCGGCAATGGCAATTTGTAACAGACTAGGCAGGACAGAAACTCACAATTTTTACGACAGCATAGCACAAATCTGGCCAACACTGCGCAAGCAGCGGTGCCCAGATTAACAGCGGTAGGTAACATAGCCAACATAAGAGCCTACGGCAACGGAAAAAAAGGATTCTTCCAAGGCGATCCAGGGCTCTCCAAACGACGACATCTCAGACAGCATTGCCACGTTAGTCCTAGCCTGCAACAAAAAGCGACTTTGCGTAATATCCTTACATATTCCGTCGAATAAAACAAATTGACATAAACAATAACAATGATAGTTTAAGGGGCACACCTTGGCAAAACACTACTCAGAAATAAAAAAAATTCACGGTTGGCAAGCAACTCGTACATAGTAAAACCAAAGAAAACGGCCAAGAGCCTATTAACCTGGCCCAGCTGTTCAAACTCCGAACACGCAACACCTTTTCAAAACACAAATCAGTCCTAACAACTTGACCCAACAAAACATCGGACTCACAAATTGACCACATTCTCCGAAACAACAAAATTGGTTACTCATACAAACCCTACAAAGCTATCTGGCCACTTGAAATTCAGACAGACAGACCATAAATTACTTCATTGCGACGTTTATTGCCAGCCATAAGCGACAAACTCAGGGCACAACAATAAAACCGATGAAATGGTACACAGAGCGCTTAAAAGACCCTACAGACAAACTAAACACTCTTAAAATCTTGACCTAAGTAACATAACAAAAACATGGACAATACTCAAATAAAGTATTTAACATGCGACAGAACCGCTACCTGACAAGATAAAACAAACAATAGACAAGGCGATAAAGGCATCGGAAGAACACAGAAAAAATCCGAACACACAAACAGCCCAAACAAAGCGTGACGCAACAGTAGAAAAAAGTGCACTACTGAAACACGATCTCGCTAAATGCCAACAAGAATTTCACAAACATCAATCCATTTAGACGGACATGCAAACCAGTTTAAACGACCTACATTCCTCTCGCTAGCTGGGAAACGGAACTCGGACAATGGGGAGTAGACAAAAACGGCCGTACTTGCTTAACAGACCAGTGGCAGACCATACACCCTTAGTCAGCACCCCAGGACGAACCTTTATTACACAAACTCCGCCCCGGGCATCGACCTCCTACAAAACGAGATTCTTAAGGAAGCCCCGAACGAGGTATTCGACTTACTTAAGGTGTTGCTGACACGTATTGGGACAAAAAACGAAGTACCTCGGGACTGGCAAAACAAATTCCCATCCCAAAGATTCGCAACGTGAAAAACATCGCGGACTACAGAAAACTTACATAATGTAACGTTACTACAATATATACGCGCGGTACATTTTTAAGACGAATTAGTTGAGTCCATCTCGTATTACCAGGCAGAATTTATTGCGAACAAGTCCACGCACGATCACATATTCAGCGTCAGGTGAATAATGGAAGAAACATGGCGAAAAGCAAAGAAAATGTAGGTAGTAACCTACGACATAGAAAAAGCGGTTTACAAAATCAAACACTCAGCAATCATAGAAGCTTTAAACGCAGCAGAGACCCTACAATAGCCTATTGAACGAATCGAATTGGTCTGCTTAAAAGAATACAAGTGCGTACATTGGTTTGTTCAGACCAAAAAACTATACCAAAAAACCAAAGGAGTAAAACAGGGCTGCCCCCTGTCGCCGCCTCTTTTCACATTAGCGCTACACCGAATCCTTCAACTGACTACAGCAGAAATCCCGAAACTAGAACCATACTCTGACATGACTGACTTCACACTGCCCACCGTGCTCGCTTTCGCGGACGACCTACTATTCATCGCGAACAACTTAACAGAAATTGAAAGATTCACCGAAGTTCTTATCACGCATATGAACCCAAAGGGTCCAAAACTCAACAAAGGGAAAATAAAATATTAATTCGTAACCCTAAATACCCTATAACACCGGGCCCAAAAAATGGGCAAGCTAGAAAACAGGCTTAAATACTCCACAATAACCAGTACTTTAAACTGCCCGGAAACGACAAAACTTATATTGCCCATCAGGGGTGACGATATTTTTTTGACTAATATTGGGCTAGGGAAAGAAAAACAACAATAATACGAGCCCTTAACAATTCGTCTATTTTATTCGTTACTATTTGTCGCTTATCAGGACTTAAACGATACGGCCGCCTCTAAACAGTAATATTAGGTTAATTAGACATATTTTAATCTCACCGGTGCACCCGAGTAGATGGAGGAATTTTTATAAAAGTCGCGAATTCTTTTAGGATAAGCAATATTTTTGATTTGATTTTTATTTTATCGTCGAGTTTAGTACAGATTTCAACCATCTTAGTCCAATTAATTTTAAAACTATATCAGTTTAACGTCAAAACCTTGACAAATAATTTCACGGCTAATAATTATGACCTTTCTAAGGTATAAATAATTGTTAATGACTACTAAAGACAATAGAGTGCTATGGACATCAGCTGCATTAAACCTGGTACGCCTTTTCGCTTGTCATAAGGTAACTAAATACATTCATCTCCTTTAGGACGACCATTAAACATATTAATTAAAGTGGCATCCAGAGTTTAGACACAATTATAACGTTCTACAAAGAGATCTTTGACTTGTGGCCAAGTAATATCAGGAAAACATACCTGTGACAGCCATCAGGGCCGGCCCGACCCGACGTTTTTTGGGGCCCCGGGCGAAGATATTTTTGCCGCCCCCTTTTTATTCAGCAGGAATAGGAAAAAAGGTAGTTTAACGTAATTACTTTTTTCAGTTTTTTTATTTTTAATGAGATTAGCGGACTTTGGCAAAGCCGAATGCTGCTGTGATGCACATCAGATCATTGATTTTAGACCTCTAAAAACAATGTTTTTTCATATATGCAATATAGTATAATTATTATACCTGCCCACGATGATTCTTTTTGCAAGAATATGGAAAAGGTTACAGCTAGTACTAATTATCAAACTACCTTAGCAATGCACTGATTTTACAACGCACGATCGTGATATAATATTTGTCAATTATTAATTGTCAATTGTCAAACACAAGTATAGAAAACTACAGGATGTGATTGAAGAAACGAATGAAAAGGGCGCCAGAGTCGTCTTCCAAAAGCGCCTCTATTAAATCTTCTCTCTAAAAATTAATTAGTCAAAAATAACTAATTTAATAGTAACTATTAAATTAGTTATAATAATTGTTATTAGTGACTGCTTTTTTGTTGTACCATGGTTAACCATTGAATACCATATGGTATCCCAAAATTTAACAGCCAATTCTTATGTAAAATTGTCTCCTGAATCCGAAAATGTCAAAAGTTAAAAAAGTAGAACAGTTTTTGAGATATAGTCAATTTTCCATTTAATATGGAATTGACTATATCTCAAAAACTGCCCCACTTTCATAATTTTTGACGGTATTTTTGGATTCAGGGGACAATTCTACATAGGAATTGGCTGTTAAATTTTGGGATACCATGGTATTCCATGGTTAACCATGGTACAAGTGAAAAAGCCGCCACTAATAACTATTGAATTAGTCATTTTTGACTAATTAATTTTTAGAGAGTTTGTAACAAAGATATTAAATTATCTTTATTTCTCGAGCGTAATTCTTAAAAAAATCGCCAGTCGAAATTTTTTTATATGTTAAATGAAATTGATTATCATTAACACATCGTAAAAATTCCGCCCCCACTTATGCCGCTCTGGGCCGTTGCCCGGTTCGCCCGTACCTCGGGCCGGCCCTGACAGTCATTGTGAAGCACCTTCTCCCAATTCATTACTAAGCACGGTAATAAGTACACTACCTTCCAAAGGATTAACAGATATCAACAGTAGAACACCACGCAATATGGTCAGCACTTGGATCATTCTGGTTAAACTTTTGCAATGATTTATTTGGCCACATTATGTTTACATTTAAAATTTTTGGTAAGTCAAGATAAAATAAATATAATATATATACATAAATATGTAAACTACATAAGCCATAGAACAAACAGGTTACAGCATAGGCATTACATATACATATTATCAAAGGGTTTAATTGAGATAGAAACGCTGATGAAAGTCTAAAAGACCCATTTTCATGACATATTCGTCTACCGAATAAAACCAGTAAGTGAGCAAGGTTTTCTTAATGGTTGCCTTAAATTTTTCATAGTTGAGAGCCTTGCATCTTGAATGTAATTAAATGTTAAGTGATTTTCTCAAAACTTTGGAAAGTATATATTTTTGGATTCTGATTTGTGATTTACCCCTAGTATCGTGGCTATGAATATCTCCGCCGCAAGTGAATTGATCCTTTTCTCTATGTATTTTTAATAATGTCAGATATATGTAAAGTGTTGGTAAGGGCATTACGCCTATTATTATAAAAAGCTGTTGACATTTTTCTTTGTATATCATATTACATAATAGTCCAATAGCCCTCTTTTGAAGATGGAAGGGTGCAACAGGATAGCTGAAGTTGCCCCAGAGAATCGTCGCATAACTTAAATGCGAGTAAAGAGAGAGAAATATGTCATTGTTAAGATGCTACACGAAATAGACTTTTTTATTTGTCTTAAAACTGTGGAAAACTCTTTTTTGCATAGCTGTTTTACATGGCAAGACCAGTCCAGTCTGTTGTCAAGAGTGATACCAAATAATTGCACTCTCTTGCGATTCTCTAGAGTAATCCCTGTGAAGAAGGTGAGTCTCTGGGTCTTTGTGGTGTTCATTTTAAGATTGTTTAGAGAAAACCAATCTCGTGCTTTAGTTTTACTTTTTTGACTAAGCTGAAGGGCTCTGTCCAGGCTCTTTTGACTATTGATGGTAGTTGTATCATCTGCGAAGGCAAAACAATGATTAGGAAGCATATAATGAAAGAGATCATTGACGTAAAGAATAAAGAGAAGGGCCCCATTACTGAGCCCTTGGGCTCTATTTATTTCTTAATTTAATACAAAAAACAAGCTTTAAGTCAATTATTAAGGTCACAAATTAATTTTGATTAGAAAAGTACCATTCCAGACCACCGTAAGACGTAAGAAGCTAATTATTTTCGAATTTGTTATAAAAAAAAACAAAAAAAAATCGACCTAAATGCAAATTGTACAATTGAAAAAAACGAAATGACGTCAGCCGACGAGTTTTTTAATCTTGCCGCGAAAATTGTCCCAGAACAATTTGATGGGACACCGGAAAAACTACAAGCCTTCTTGGATGCCTTAGAGTTACTTAAACTTAATGCAACCAATCACACTGAAAATGCGTTAGCATTTGTGAAAACAAAATTGACCGGAAGAGCGAGAGACTTGATTGAAGATGGAAACAATTTGGACACAATCATATCCAAACTAAAGTCGGGCATAAAAGGTGAAAGTTCGAAGCTAGTCACAGCCAAGTTACTTGCTCTGAAACAAGGCCCAAAAGAGGTATCCCTGTTCGCCAATCAGATATAAAACTTGTCAGCATGCTCGGGTGTACCCGACAAGGTAGATGAAAATTATGTAACGGAAACTACTGTTAAATCACTTAGCAAAAATGCTAATTCCGAAAGAGTTAGGATAGTTATGGAAGCTGGAACATTTAGTACTGCCCAAGAAGCCTTAACCAAGTTTGTCAATGTTAGTACTGAAAATGCATCGACAAACGTTTTATACTTTAACAACAGTTTTAATAGGCGTGGAAGAGGAAATTTCAAAGAGGCAATTTTAGAGGACACTAGAAAAAACTACAATAACTATTATAGCAACCACCGAGGACGAAATTATCAAAATCCGGTGCAATCATCAAACTACAGAACGCACAACATAAGAGTGATTGAATCAGCAGAACAGGCCCAGGGAAACTCCCAGGACCCCTACGTTCTGGGGGAAATTTAAAATATGTATTTAATTTCGATCTCACACTTTCAAACTATATCTATTGTGAATAAAAGTTTGAAAGTTAGGAAGGAAAGAATAGAAAGGAACTTATTGTTTTTGGTTGCTGGTAATCGAAAATTGAAAGGATTTCTCAAAACAGTTGTGCACTTCTTGCTTGGTTTTTAGCTTCTGCGTTTTCGCGTCTTGCGCGTTGTCACGCACACGCACAAATTTCCGTATATCGTAAATTAGGCGATAAAAGGTAGATGACCGAAACAATACGTAAGTGTAAGGTGGGTTGTAGGAACATGGGCAACTTTACTAATTATTAAAGTAAACAAATGAAATGTGTACGTAACATTTCCCCCCCGCAGTGAAACCCAACCCCAGTTATTTCACCAAAAAAATAAGAAAGTACAAGTTTAATTTACACCAAATGAAAAAAAGAAAAATAAATTTAAAACAACGTTTTACATTGAGTGTCCTGGAAGAGGACATAATTTGACCAAAGGTCTCTTAAAGATACCCGTTTTGGTTTTAATTGAAACCACGCGCACAATACCGTCGGCTCCTGGGTGGAGTTGGCTAACACGTCCAAGACTCCACTGCAGGGGAGGAAAGTTATCCTTTTTTATTAACACTAGACTACCTATTTCAATAGTTTTGTCTTGCTGTAACCATTTAGACCTTTGTTGAAGGGTATGTAAATACTCCTGACTCCAACGTTTCCAAAACGAATGTTGAATTTGTTAAAGTAGCTGCCAACGAGAGAGACGATTGGAGGGGATTTCCAAAAGGGGTTCGTCGGCCACATGATTAATTGGTTCCAGGTTAAGAAAGTGGGCTGGAGTCAAAGCAGCGAGGTCATTTGGATTGGAACTTATCGGGTAGAGGGGTCTAGAATTAATTGTGGCCTCAATTTGCACAAAAAGGGTGTATAGCTAGGGAATTCTGGTTTGGGGACATTCCTCTCATAGCCAACGTATATTTGGACTCCAAAGAAAAGTTGTGCGTATTCTAAAAAGGATAAACTATAGAGATGATTGCAAAGCTGCCTTTCAGGAGTTAGGAATTTTAACATTACCCTGTACATATGTATTAAATTGTTTGTTGTATGTTAGAAGTAATTTACATTTGTTTAATACCCGAAGGCAAGAAAGTAGTGTCAATATGCGAAACTCTGGTGATATTCATTTAAATTTTCATAGACTTAACAGAAGCCGAAATGGCATAAATTATTATGGTCCAATGTTTTTTAATAAACTTCCACAGTCCGTAAGAGATTTAAGTTTTAAACAATTTAAAGTGGTATTAAAATCATTTCTTTTAAAGCATAGTTTTTATTCCACGTCTGATTATCTTAATTATAATTTTAATTTGTTTTATGATTGATTGGGCACCGATTGTTTTAACTTGTTTTGTTATTTTAATTATGTATACCTACTTGTAAATGTTTTATTTATATTTTATTTTTCACTGCTTTTTAAAATATGTTAAAACTTGTATATAATTTTGTTTGTTCAACACGTAGTCAACTTTTATTTCTTAAATACTTATGTACCTTTTTATGACTGCCTAAACATGTATTTATATGTATGATGCTAATAAACTATTATTATTATTATTATTATAAGTCCTCAAACGTTAAAATTTGAGAACCAATTGTTCGGTATAGCAGTTATTTAATTGAACGGATAGAACGTTCCCAAAGTCCGCCCATATGTGGACTGGAGGGGGGATTGAAATAAAACTGTATCTTCATTTGTTCCGTGGCGTTTTGAAGATATGTTTGAATAATTCTGTCAGCGCCAACAAAATAGGTTCCACAATCCGAGTAGATGTGAGACACTCTACCACGTCGTCCAACGAAGCGTCGAAGGGCGGCAATGAATGCCTCGGAAGAAAGATCAGACATGAGTTCAAGATGAATTGCTTTAGTCACGAAGCAAATGAAGACACATAAATATGCCTTGTAAGATTTCGCGCCTCTATGTTTTCCCAATGTAACTTTAAATGGTCCAGCCACATCCGTTCCAGAATGAACGAAGGGCTTGGCTTGATTAATCCTGGGAGCAGGGAGATCTCCCATAGGTGGATGTAAAGGTTTATGATTAACCCGAAAACATTTAATGCATTTGGACAAACAGCGTTGAATAGCCCTTTTTGTGGATAATATCCAAAATTGCCGAGCTAAAATCGATTGAAGGATTTGAGGACCTGGATGACAGTAGAACTTATGAAAATGTTCGATGACTATTTCTGTAAGTTTATGAGTTTTAGGAAGTAAGATAGGGTGTTTATTGTCAAAAGAAAGATCTGCATTCCTAAGTCTTCCACCTACTCGCAAGATTCCCTGATCATCAAGAAAAGGGGACAACTTTTGAATGGGTTTAATACAAGGTTTCCCAGAGGAAACGAAATCTGCTGAACAAATTTAACAAGTGTAAGGGTAGCTTCGTTAATTTCTGGAATGGATAAGGGACCTTTGTATTTGTCTTTTCTTGTAATGTGGCGAAATCTAAAAACATATGCTAGAACTCTTTGTATGGTTCGAAAGGACGAAAATTTAGTAAGAAGACGAGAGACAACACTTTCATCTTGAAGAGTAATGCAAGCTATTTTGACAGGTTTTACCTCTTCTTGGTCAAGTTCAGATGACACAAAAGGGTAAATTTTTGTAAGAGGCCAAGACTCTTTTGGAAGGTAGAGCCATTTTGGACCAGACCACCATTCGGTGTTTTCTAATAAACTTTTGGGTAAAAGACCAAGCAATATGATACCAACGATCTGGACTAAGTTTTTCCTGAATCTGCGTTACCCTATTAGATACAAAGGTTTTAAATCTATGAGGTGAACCTTTTATCCAATGAATAACTATACTGCTGTCTGCATAAGCATATAATTCTGCGCTAATCACGGAGGAATTATAGGTCCGACGAACATAATCCACCAACTCAGCATTGAGTACCGCCGCACATAACTCTAATCGTGGAATTGTTATGCGCCTTGGATTTAGCTGTAAGTAAGGAGATTTTTATTTCACCAGACACTAGAATGCAGCGTACGTAAACAACAGAAGCATAGCCCAGAAGTGAGGCATCACAAAAAGAGTGAATTTCGCAGCATTCGATTTCGTTAAAAAAGGCTTTTCTTGGAATCTGAAGATTAGAAAGTAAAGGAAGTTCCTCTTTATATTTAATCCAAGATTCAGAAATCTCTGAAGGAGGTCTTTCATCCCAACCTATACCCAATGTCCAAAGCTGTTGCATCATATGTTTGGCAACCAAAGTTAACGGGGAAAGAAATCCCAGTGGATCAAAAATTCTTGCAATTTCAGAAAGAATGTGACGTTTAGTACAAGATTGTTCAATAATATTAATATTGTAAGCAATCCGTGTTAGGATTCCACCTCATTCCCAAAACTTTAATCACTGAATCAGATTTATCCAAAGATAGTAAGTTAGACTCCTTTAAATGCTCAGCCAGTGGATCCAATAGTCTTTGCTCGCTGCTGGACCATTTTCTGAGCTCAAAACCTGCTGAAGAAAGTAACTCTAGAAGTTCAGCTTGGAGTTTCAAGCCGTATTCCAGAGAGGGGCAGGAAGAAACAACATCATCTACATAAATATTATTTTGTAGCACTTGAGCCGCTAGGGGGTACGCCTCTTTATTGTCTACTGCAAGTTGTTTGACAGTTCTTTGAGCTAAAAATGGGGAGCAACTTAAACAAAAAATTACAGTGTTAAGATTGTATACTTCTATGGGATTATGTGAGTCAAAACCCCAGAGAATTTGTTGATAACACCTATGTTCAGGTTTTATTAGAATTTGTAAGAACATTGCTTTTAAATCTGCCGTAAAGGCTATGGCGTGCTGCCGAAAGGACAAAAGAATAGAAGGAAGATCCTTTTGCAGTTTGGGACCAGTAAGCAATAAGTCATTTAGACTAACTCCGTTGGAAGTTTTACAACTGGCATCAAATACTACACGAGTACGAGTCGTTGTACTGTCTTTAAATACGCAGTGGTAAGGAATATAATATCCTCCATCATGTGGCACAGTTTTCTTGTTGAAAAGCGACATATGCCCAGAGTGCAAATATTCCTTCATAAATGCGTGGTATTCTTGTCGTAGAGAAGCATTTTTCGACAATCTGTTTTCTAATTTTAAGAACCTAGATAACGCATTAGAATAAGAGTCACCCAACTCTACCTGGGAGGTTTTGAATGGTAAAGCTAGAATGAATCTTCCAGACTCGTCTCTAGAATGTGTTTTCTGGAATATAGATTCGGCTAGTTTCTCTTCAGAGGAAAATAAAGGTTGAGTAGGTATGGTCTCTAATTCCCAAAAACGTTTCATGGTGCTATTCAGATCGAAAGTGTGAGTAAAAGCACAGAAAGCCGTTTCTGGCTGAAGGGAAGATGAGGAACAGACATTTCCTGTAAGAATCCAACCTAAAGTGGTCTCAATGGCAATTGGCTGGTTAGAATTACCTTTCTTTAGACCACTGAGAAGAATATGACCGTAAATATCTGCACCTAATAAAATATCCACTTCAGCTGGCGTTTGGAAAGAAAGATCAGCTAAAGAGAGAGACTTTAGATGAGAACAGTCATCAATAGAAAGAGATATGGCAGGTAAGGCGTCACAAATTACGTTCATAATAATAAAATCCACCGCGTAAGTAGAATCATGTAAAGAACGAATGACACTAGTAGTGGTTCCTTTAGTGCTATTTGAAGTAATATTATTTAACCACTGGACCGTAAGTTTGGAAGGTTTTAAGGACAGATCAAGTCTTTTTAAACAACGTTGTGTAATAACAGAAGCATGAGATCCACCATCAATAAGAGCTCGACAAGTCTGATATTTACCATGAGAATCTTTTATTTGAATAAGAGCTGTTGATAATAATACGGATGTATTAAGATTAGAAACTTTCGACGATCTATTATTATGAGTGACAGTACCAATAATAGTTGTAGGCTCAGTAGAGGTGTTCACATTGGTTTTATCAAAATGTAGGAGCGTATGGTGTTTTAATTGACATACTTTACAAGTTGATTGAGACGTACAGTCCTTAAGTGCATGATGGTTAAGACAATTGTAGCATAGATGATTACTTTTAATAAAAGCATGTCTATCCGCGGAAGTTTTAGACCAAAGATCGTCACATTTATAAATGAGATTCAGAGCAACAAGGACACGATAGTTTAGAGGAAGTACTAGAAGATATTTTATTGAATTGAGCAAAAGTATATTTTTTATCTTTGAAAATTTTATTTTGTAAGTTGGCTGGTTTCTGTGAGTTGTTTTTCCAAAGGTTGGACGAGGTTGAAGGTTGATGTTCGACCGGCCTCTTTGATAACAGGAGGTCCACTGCCTCAAGAGATTTAGCATGATTTTCTAGAAACGTTTTCAGTTCGTCAAATGTAGGAAATTCGTTATCCTTAGTATGAGTTTCTTTAAATTTATTACATAAACTACGATCAAGTTTTTTAAAAATCATGTCAAATAGGATAAATGACTACTCATTAGTTGGACGATCCAGTTGTGATAAGGCAGCTAAACTTTCAGAAATAAGATTTATGGTTTAAAAGATATCTACAGCATTATTTGGGATTTTATCAGGCAGTTGAGGGACCAGTATTTTTGGGCGGTTATTCTTTTATTGGAGTAGCGTTTGACCAATGCGTTAAATGCTATAGAATAATTAGAAGCCGACAAAGGGATGGCCTTTACAATTGCTAGAGCAGGTTCTCGAAGTGAGTTCAGCAAGTATGTAAACTTTTCGATTTCTGAGACAGAATTGTTAGAATGTACAAGAATAGATCATGCCAATTTTGCCAATTCTCATGGGAACCCCGTAAGATGGGTATTTCAAGTTTTGGAAGCCTAACAGAAGACTCTTTACCTTGGGATTTGTCTCCAAATAATTTATTGTAAATTGTCAAAATGTTCCAGTAAATCTCATCACTCCCTGCTATGAATTCTTTAAGCCGAGCTATTTCCTGTTTCCTGGAAGCCTCAGTGTAAACCTCAGAATGCATGATGAAATCAAGATATTTATCATGAACCCTTTCTAATGCCTTATTTGTACTCTCCGCCATATTAAACTTTGCGCTGAATTCACTTAATTTCGCAACATCAGCTTCGGCGGCTATAGCTGAAGTTTCAATTCGTTTTAATCTATCTAGTTGAAGATATCTTTGTTGCAAAAGTAAGTGATCACCCATTTTGAAGAGTATCAAGTATAAGTAGAAAGAATAAGAATGAAAAAGGTAGCTTTAAATTAAAAAAAACGAGATGATTTTGAGCTGAAATATTGAATACCCTCCAAGCGCCCCTCGTATATATGTCAGAATATTATGTAAGGTCGTATGCAGTCAGTAGTATCGCAATACCTTATTTAAAATAAGAGAAAGATTTAAATAGATAATTATTAAAGTTAAATTATACTATGTAAGAAAGTAAACATATAAAAAATTACTGCAAGAAAGAACTACGTACAATTGTCTAATTTAATTATTTGTTTGCCATAAACCAATCCTTAAGAACCCAAACTTATTAACAATAAAAATAAAAGAAAGTATTTAAAATTAAATAAAGTTTGGTTGATTGTAAAGAAATTCCGTTTTTATACGAACAAAAAAAACTACTGCAATAGGTTAATTTTAAATTTAACGATGTCTTCAAACGAACCTGATTCAAATTTTTGAAATAGTAATAAATTGATTACTTTACCACCTTTCTAGATTGTTCTATATTGTTTAAATTAATGCAAATTAAAATAATGACTACTAAATTTTTAGACAACTAAACTAAAATGTACAGAGAAAGAAAAGGCTATTTTACCTTCATCAAAAAACTAAAGATTGATTGAAAGTAAAGTTTCTGGAAAGGATAATCGGGCAATCGAAGGACCATAAAATGTGAATAAAACTACAGAACGCACAACATAAGAGTGATTGAGTCAGCAGAACTGGCCCAGGGAAACTCCCAGGACCCCTATGTTCTGGGGGAAATTTAAAATATGTATTTAATTTCGATCTCACACTTTCAAACTATATCTATTGTGAATAAAAGTTTGAAAGTTAGGAAAGAAAGAATAGAAAGGAACTTACTGTTTTTGGTTGCTGGTAATCGAAAATTGAAAGGATTTCTCAAAAGCCGGCATTGAACAGTTGTGCACTTCTTGCTTGGTTTTTAGCTTCTCCGTTTACGCGTCTTGCGCGTTGTCACCCACACGCACAAATTTCCGTATATCGTAAATTAGGCGATAAAAGGTAGATGACCGGAACAATACGTAAGTGTAAGGTGGGTTGTAGGAACATGGGCAACTTACTAATTATTAAAGTAAACAAAATAAATGTGTACGTAACATCTATGTCTAAGTAGAGATGACAGGCGATGATAAAGTTACACTACTAGTTGATACTGGAATAGATATATCCATATTTAAGAGAGGCAAAGTAAATCCAAAGACTCTAGTATACACCCAGTATGGCAGTACAATTAAGGGTGTAACAAAAGGAACAATTAAATCGCTAGGGACTACAAACACAAATATATTTTAATAATTTGGAGGTGCCGCATACCTTTCACATTGTGAGCAAAGATTTCCCAATCCAAGGTGATGGAATTTTGGGTAGAGATTTTATTATTAAGTACAATTGTAAATTAGACTGTTTAAATTGGACCTTTTCAGTTCGACTTAATTAAGAAATATCTATCCCAATCTTTGATAGTCCAGAAGATGACATGATCTTTATCCCTCCAAGATGTGAAATTATTAGGAAAATTGACTACCTTAAAAAATTAAAGGGGGATTTTGTAGTATAAAACGAAGAAGTGGCACAAGGCTTTTTATAACAAGGACAATAACATTTAATAAAGCTACCTATGTAAAAATACTTAATACGAACTCTGAAAGTGTGATGATCAGAAAAACCAATATTAAAACAACAAGTTATCAAATTTCAACATATACAATATACATGACGACAAAGACGCGGAGAGACAAAAAAAGTTAATACAAATACATTGTGAGCAAAGATTTCCCAATCCAAGGTGATGGAATTTTGGGCAGAGATTTTATTATTAAGTACAATTGTAAATTAGACTGTTTAAATTGGACCTTTTCAGTTCGACTTAATTAAGAAATATCTATCCCAATTTTGGATAGTCCAGAAGATGACATGATCTTTATCCCTCCAAGATGTAAAATTATTAGGAAAATTGACTACCTTAAAAAATTAAAGGGGGATTTTGTAGTATTAAACGCATAGGCACAAGGCTTTTTATAACAAGGACAATAACATTTAATAAAGCTACCTATGTAAAAATACTTAATACGAACTCTGAAAGTGTGATGATCAGAAAAACCAATATTAAAACAACAAGTTATCAAATTTCAACATGTACAATATACATGACGACAAAGACGCGGAGAGACAAAAAAAGTTAATACAAATACTAAAGATAATATACCGGAATACGTAACAGATGGCATGAATAAACTATGTGTAGAGTTTGCAGATATTTTTGCAATTAAAACAAATAAAATAACACAATATACGCAAAAATTAAAGTTAACCGACAACACACCTGTCTATATTAAAAATTATAGTACGCCAAAAAGTCAAAGAGATGAAATATCCGCCAAGTAAGTGAAATGCTACGTAATGAGGTTGTTGAACCTTTATGTTTCGAATATAATAATCCCGTTCTATTGGTTTCTAAAAAATCTACAGACGGAGGCAAAAAGTGGCGCCTGGTAATAGACTTTAGACAACTTAATAAAAAGCTAGTAGCAGATAAACATCCTTTGCCGCATATTGATGACCTTCTAGATGAACTAGGTAGCTAAATGGTTCTCAGTGATCGATCTTATCTCAGGGTTTCACCAAATTCCACTTAAAGAAGAATCTCGTGATTTAACATCTCTTGTTGAAAAGGGTTCGTTCCGCTTTACTAGACTTATTTTTGGGTTGGCTGAGCCCTAACAGTTCCAGAAAAATGTCTATGGCATTTGCTGGGATTACCCCAGAAAAAGCTTTCTTGTATATGGACGACCTTATAATTATTGGATGCTCTCAAAAGCATCATTTAGAAATCATCCGAAAAGTTTTTGAAACTTGTCGAAAGTTTAACTTAAAATTAAATCCTGAGAAATCTAGAATTGTTAGTCACATATTTAGGTGACAAAATTACGGATAAAGGAATTTTACCTGACGAATCAAAATATGACACCATAAGAAATTACCCAGTTTCAGACAATGCTGATGCAGTCAATAGATTTATTGCATTCTGTAATTACTACCGTAGATTTATACACAATTTTGCACATATTTGCCGACCATTAAATAAATTAACAAAAAAGGTCAAATTTTTGTTTGGTCTTCAGAATGTCAAAAAACTTTCTAAAACTTAAAGATTGCCTTAATTTCGCCTCAAATTTTACAGTACCCTGACTATTCTAAACAATTTACAGTTACAACGGATGCTTCAATGGAAGCTTGCGGTGCATTCTATCCAAAATTTCAATGGTTTCGACTTGCCTATAGCGTACGCCTCAAGATCTTTTACTAAAGGAAAAACTCAGTCAACTCAAGTCAACCATTGAGAAAGAATTGGCTGCCATCCATTGGACTATTAATTACTTTAGACCTATCTATACGGTACAAAATTTCTTGTAAAATCGGACCACAAACCTCTAATATACCTTTTTTCTATGAAAAATCCTTCTTAAAAACTTACTAGAATGCGACTAGATCTTGAAGAGTATAACTTTGAGGTTGAAAACGTCAAAGGTACGCACAAAGTATGTGCAGATGCATTGTTTCAAATAAATATTGAAGAACTTAAAGAAATAAACAACAAAGTATTATCTATTTTAGTTATTACACGTTTAATGTCAAATAAAAAACAAATGTCAATAAACCAAAATAATGCCATAAAAGGCATACTGCCAATACAAGATCGTAAAATTTACGATTCTTTGGAGAATCTAAATTATTTATTAAAAATTCCAAGTCTAAACTTTGAGGTAAAAAATAATTATATTAAAATTAAACTGTCCTATAAAGGAAAAACGCTAGCGCTAAATACAATTTCAATAATAAATGATAATATTCTGCTAGAAGACATATTGTCTCTGACTCAGAACATGGCAGATGATTGTAAATGTACAGAATTAAAATTAAGATTAGACAGTAAAATATTTAAAAGGTGCACCCCTACAAAATTAAAAGACTCCGGACAAAACATTTTAACCTCAACAAATATTCTACTACATAAAAAACCAACAATAATTAAGAAAAATAAAGAAAAACAACAAGCCTCAATTCGAAAATTTCAGGAGGACATTGTGGGCAGAAGAGACTTCTAAAGAAGTTAAAACTTTCGTACAAATGGAAAAATATGTTGCGGGATGTTGCTAAGTATGTAAAGGGATGTGAAAAATGCCAGCTTGACAAAATAAAAGTACATCATAAGGAGCCAATGGCTATTACTCCCACACCTCACTCTTCTTTCAGCATTATCTATATAGACATCATAGGTCCTTTTCTAAAAAGTGCAGAAGGTAATGTAATTATTCCAATACCTAATAAAGAGGCAAAAACCGTAGCAAGAGCACTTGTTGAAAATTTCATTTTAATTTACGGTCCCGTAAAGGAAATAAAAACTGATATGGGTACCGAATATAAAAATCAACTAATGCATAATATATGTGATATATTAAATATATCTCAAGTTTCGACCCCATATCATCATCAAAGCCTAGGATCCTGTAAAAGAAACCACAGAGTTCTTAATGAATATGTACGAAGCTACATTGATAACTCCCCTACGAATTGGGAATATTGGGTAAAGTATTATTCATTTTGCTACAATAGCACTTATCACCAAATATACGCCCTTTGAATTAGTGTTTGGAAGAAAATCAGAACTACCAGAAGTACTATTAGGAAAAACAGTAGATCCTTTATATAATCTAGATGCCTATGAGCAAGAGCTGCGTTTTAGACTTAAAACAGCTCATAAACAAACTGCAAAATTTCTTGAAATCGTCAAAGAAAAGCGAAAGTTATCTTATGACAAAAACTCATCCCTGTTTGCGGTTAAGCCAGGAGATTTAGTTATGTTAACAAATGAGTGTAGAAGTAAATTCGAACCCTGCTACAAAGGTCCTTTTACAGTAGAATCTTGCAACAATGAAAATTGTACAATTAAAGATATAAATGGTTAGTGTACCATAGTTCATAAAACTCGCTTACAAATATTTTATAAATAAATATCTTAGAATTAGTTAATAAAGTATAAGTAATTATGTATTTTAATGCGATACAGTGAAAAGTGAGCGTAAATAAACAACTTGTGTATACAAAAGCGTGATGGTTAAGATTATAAACTATAACAATAAAATATCTTGACCTAGTCAACAAAAGAAATATAATACATTTGCAGACGTGCAAAAATGTATGTAGTATTATAACAATATCGTAGTATAGCGTAGAAAATATATTTTATTTTACATTTAGGTTTATTTTAATAATTTTAGGCTATTAATTGTAAGTTTTCGGGTTATTATGGTTTATAATAGGTAGTTTAGGGTTTGTAGGTAGTATGTAGAAACAGTTTTAAATTAGGTCAGTGCTTTATAGGTATTTGTCAAGAATGAACTTCATTATTGAGCAAAATGAAGTCCATTCTCATAAAGGAGGGTGGTGTAGTGCCCCGTGTACGCCTTTGTATTGTGCTCAAATTAGGACGACACGTGGCTAAGACATCAACCTTTTAATTGTGTAACTACTTAAGTGTTTCATGACTATTGCAATATACCTATTATCAAATACACAGTTGTAGTACAGAGCCGAATAAAGTAACATTGTTAAAAAGCCCCGAACTTCTTAACCTTTAATAAGTCCCCAAAATAAAGGCGCATCACACATACGCCCGATTTAGGCTAGTGGAGTGTAGGACAAGGAGGGACAACAGTTGGTTTTCGGGGGCCTTAAACTAACCCAATACTAATTACAATTCGGACTCCCCATTAACCAGGGTATTAGTAATGACCCCATTCAATTTGGGTTCATGAATGAGGCATGGGTTATTAGTACCTTACTTGTATTTCATCCGAGTCTCTCTCCGGTCTGCTGGAATTCGGAATCTGCTGCACGCAGTTGTTTGCCACACTGGGATGTTGTTTTTACTTTCCCCACACTCTTAGAAACACTTAAAACGACTCCTTATGAGTTATTGACTCTTTGTCCCAGCGGCAAGGCAGTCGCACCCTGTACATAGGTTTTAATATTATTATTCGAACGAGTGGAGATGCGCCGTCGTGATTTCACGTTCACCCTACTCGACAAGTGGGGAGCTGCGCCGTTTTCAGTCCAAACTACCACCACCGCGCAACCGTGAAGATATAAAAGTCAAAACCAATCAATAAAACGCTCTCTGCTCTTCCCTTCGGGGTTCAGACCGCTCTTTTGATCCCGTCAGCCCGACCCCGTAAACCCGAATTATCGTAGGTAATCATAATGCTAATTGATCATTATTATTACAAATATTTTCAGTGTATGTAAGCCACCCGCGCCCGTAACGCTCGGTATCTGCTCTGCCATAGACAATACCAAGCAGGCGAATCGTCTGACCACCGCTAGCCCGTCCCGTGTTTGACGATTTGCTAAAAAGGTCGTAGTATTTATTTTCCGAGTTAAATCTGCTGGGTAGAGTTTTTAGGTCATATCGTAACGGAAAATGGACTGGAACCAAACCCCAATAAAATTAAAGCCATCCAAAATTTCCTCCTAAAACTGTTAAAGAAATTAAATCTTTTTTGGGACTTATCGGCTATTACCGTAGGTTCATATCTGATTTTGCAAAATTGACATACCCTATTAATAAATGTACGCGAAAAAATGAAATAATTGACTTTTACAACGAACAATACGTATCAGCATTTAATAAATGCAAAGAAGCATTATCCAACTCCCCTATTTTACAATATCCGGATTTTCAAGAGACTTTTACCTTGACAACTGACGCATCCAACGTTTCCCTTAGTTCTGTGCTCTCCCAAAAAGGACTTCCCATTGCCTATCACTCACGCACCCTTAATTCTGCTGAAAGAAATTATTCTACAACAGAAAAGGAACTTCTTGCTATTGTTGACTCTGTGCAACATTTTCGTCCCTATTTATTTGGCCGAACATTCAAAATTGAAACGGATCACATCCCCTTAATTTGGCTCTCAAAATTAAAAACCCCAAATTCACGATTAGTTCGCTGGAAAATAAAGTTGGAAGAGTACGATTACACAATAGTATATAAAAAAGGTAAAGACAATGTTGTTTCTGATGCCTTATCTAGAATCGAGATCAATGTAAATGATACTGATTCGATCTTCCCAAATATCGAAGAAAACCCCGCCCCAGCTGATCTTGAAGAATTTCTCGAAAAAAGCACTGTTCATTCCCAAGCAGACAATATTTCCTTTGAACTTCCAATAACTGACAAACCAACTAATTATGTTAAGAACCAAATTTTTATAGCTACTGGCCATTCAGAACAAAACTCCCTTAAAAGCATCGTATTACAAGATAATTTTCAACATTTCCGAACAAATCCTCTCTCAATTTAAAGAACTTATTGACCCTTCACAAACCCATTATCTATATTTACATCAACCAAATTTGTTACGCCCCCTTATTGAGAAAACACTTGGAAAAATCTTTACAAATTCACTTAAAATAATACTTTGTTCCACCTATTTAAAAGTTGAGGACCAGGAAAAAATAATCTCGCAATATAATAATAAATAAATAAATAAGTTAATACTTTATTGCCCAACAGTTTAAAACCAGTTACAGGACAAATATACTAGTATAGGAATAAAAAACAATTGTATAAATTATTTTAAAGCATAATATATAAATACAATACTTAAAAAAACAGTTATATACAATATTTAACAACAATAAACAAGGTATTACCAAAGAACCCCAATATACATAAAATAAAAGTGCGCATTGAGCGCGATTCAATTCTGGGTACGTTAAAATTGATTTTATTTAAGATTATATCACAGTCAATTTTATTATTTAATAACTTAAATAGAAATGTCAATGACGAATTTATTCTTCTTGTTTCCAGGGATGTAAAACCAAAACGATCAAGTAAAGAAGAATGATTAAATCCTTGAGGAGGGTAAAAACCATTAACTTTTAAATTCAAATATTTCAAAAATTTACGATTGATCGATTCGACCCGCCTAATATAAACATTGTAAACTGGTGACCATATTAAAGAACAATACTCCAGTTTTGTTCGAACTAAAGAATAATATAAAGTCTTAAGACATTTTTCACTTTTAATACCTGCAGAATTTATAATTACAAACCCTAACATGCGTAAAGATTCATTACAAATATTGTTAATATGGATAGAAAATGACAAATTTTTATCAAACGTAACTCCCAAATCCCTCATGCTAAAAACTCGATCCAGAGTAATATGGTTAATCTTATATTCAAACAAAACTGGAGTTTGTTTGTTTGTATAGCTCATTACTTTGCATTTATTAATATTTAAATTTAAACGATTTAACTCACACCACCTTTCTATGTTTTTAATATATTTTTGCAGGCAGAGACAACTTTCAATATCCTTAATAATTTTAAATATTTTCAGATCATCGGCGAATAGTAATTTTTCACAAACAATGTTATCTGTTAGATCATTAATAAAAATTAAAAATAGAAGGGGCCCCAGATTGGAACCCTGAGGAACTCCTGAGGTAGGAGTGAAACAATTGGAATAAAAGCCATTATAAAAAACCATTTGTTTCCTATTTATAAGATATGATTCAAATAGTTTAATTAAATTATTGCTAAAGCCAATTTGTTCAAGTTTGCTTATTAAAACAAAATGATCGATTTGATCGAAAGCTTTTTTGAAGTCGGTGTAAATAACATTAATTTGATCCCTATTATCAATGCCTTCGGCAACATACTGCGTAAATACTGTTAATTTTGATAGCGTGCTTCTTCTTTCAAAAAATCCATGTTGGATTTTTTGAAAGAAGAAGCACGAAGAAGCAGAAATCATAACGGCATAAATGAGACATATTCGCAATTATCCCAAATTTATTATTGGCCTAATTTAAAAATCGATATTACAAAATTTATAAATGCTTGTACCATATGCTTAAAAAACAAATATGAACGCAGACCACCCAAAGTACCCATTTCAAGGCCCGCTATTATCAGATAAACCTTTTCAAAATTTACACCTTGATGTTTTCTTTTATAAAAGTAAATCATTTTTAACAATTCTAGATCAATTCAGTAAGTACGCACAATGTTATATGTTAAATGATCGAACTAGTTTTGAAATAATTCGTAAATTAAAGGCATTATTGCTCTCACCACAATTATCCGGAAAAAATTATAACAGATTCAGGCACAGATTTTACTAGCCACACATTTAAACAATATTTAAATTTACATAAAATAGATCACCATATTACTACCGTCCGAAACTCAAATTCAAACTCCCCTATCGAACGCAACCCAACCCGCGAGACAGATGATCACGTTATCACCGCTGTACAATCAATCAATACATTCAAGTACATTCAAGTACTAATTTTGCCCCTTTTACGCTATTATATGGCCCCAGGGGCGTACCGAGGCACACTTTTTTGGGGGGGGTGGAGACGATAAAAAAACCAACTTATTTTTTTATCGATACTTTAGTAGTAATAGTAAACATTTTCAGTAGTTTTATCATGAATGTAAAGTGTTGTAAAGTGTAGATAAAGAATGTCCTATCATTAGCATGCTCTTTTAAAGTCTCTATTTTTTTATTTGCTACCAATGTAAGTGGATTATCCGGAACAGTAACAATTTTAATTTTAACAAAATTTCCACCGTGAATATTTTCCTCGTGCATTTTTTTTCTAGTCCTTGTTAAACACAGATCCACATAATGAGCATTTTACTAGAACTCGGCCCGGTCTAGCTTTCTTTTCCATATTAAAAAAAATTAATTCCTATTTATTGACACTAGTTTTACTTAGCTAAGATAAGCTTCAACTAATTAATAATTTAGAAAGACAAAGCCGCGAGGCGGTGCCGACTTTGTACATGCCGCTTGTGTGAAATATAATGTCCTTTAATAAAAATAAGGTTGACCAATACAATTTTCTTGACGGTAACGATTATAGGAGGTTACAATAGATTAAAAATTATAATTTTGTAATATGTAGGTAAAGTTTAAAAATTATATTTCATTTTATTTATTGTGATGGGTTGGTTGGTAGGGTAGGTATACCCAACCAACCGACCCAAATACTATAGATTTTGCCAACCGTGTTTGGATTTAGAACCAACTGCCAAGACTTTGGGGGGGGGTGACTCCCCCCCCTACACCCCCCTTAGGCCCGGCCCTGTATGGCCCCTACGAAAAACTTATAGAACTAAATACTGACACGCCTATTTATGAAGATTTTGTCGAAAAGCGAAAAAAAGAACTTTTACCTTTTTTCGATCACGTTTATGGAAAAACTCGAGAAAAAGCAATCAATCGACTAGAAAAATGTAAAAAAACCAGAAACGATGTACCTTTAGATTATTCAACCCAAATCAGTTCAGATACCTTATTATATATTATAAAAATAAAAATAGAAACAAAGCAATTGCCCCATTTTCTCCCCTCGTTGTTAAAGAGCAACATAATAATAAACTAATTGGTAGAACACATAAAAGAACCACAGAAACCAATAAAAAGTATTTAAAAATTCGTAAAAGTAACACCTTGTTGCAGGATTCTGCTACTGGTGGCGCCTCTATCCCTCTGCCTGCACCATAAAATTTATTATTTATCTAATGCCCTTCACGACCTCGCCCTTTAAAATCTAAAAAGTTTACTTAATAAATTGTTACGAAATCGACCAAAACGAGGTTTAATCAATGCTCTTGGTTCAACCGTTAAATTTATCACTGGCAATTTAGATCAATCGGATCTGGATTTAATCAATAGAAAATTTGAAAATTTGACAGATGCTCACGATCACAATCATAACGTAAATAAACTAATAATTTTTTGTAAAAAAACAAACAATAAAATAATAACAACATTTAATAAAATTTATAAAGACATTTCCCATAAATATCGACACGATTTTGACAAACTTTCAAAAACACTACTTTTAATCTAAAATTATAATAATTTTCAAAATTTTGTTGAAATGCTTTTTAGAACAATTTTATTCTCACTGTTGGGATATTCTAATGTAAAAATGTTTTAGCGAAATCATCCATAGATTTATCCTTATGAATTAATAGAGCGATCAAAAACAGTTGTTATTATTTCTGATCAATTAATTTCAATAATTTTAAAAGTTCCGATCTTATTCAAAGAAAAATTTTTACTATACAAAATCCTATTCTTTCCTTCCACTGACGACATAATGATTATTCCACCTTCAAACTACTATTCTAATGGAAAATAATTTAAAAATTGTCATCACCCGATCAGATATCAACTGTTGGAATACAAATCAACCACCATCCAAGAAATATGTACAGGACACACCATTGTTCCCGAATGCAGATCCATAGTTGTGTCAAGCCCCTGTGACGTAACCATCTATGAAGAAAAATACTTCATCAACAGCACTAAAGTATCGCTTAAGATACGCCTCATCCATCTTCTGTTCCACCAGAGACCTACCCTATATTATACCTGGGTCAGTCCATATCAAATCAACCAAAGGTTTTTCCCTCACCATCTCCGATTTTGATAATTTTTGGTAAATTTGTTTACCTCACTAAAAAACTCAAAAATCCCAAATTTGAATTTTTTTCGATAGGTGGTTTTTGTTTTATTGATTTTTGAAAATCAAAAAAATATCGATTTGGGTCTTGCAAGTACTTACAAAAATAGCGATATCTCGTAAACTATTAATAGTAGAAAGGTGAGTGAGGGCTTATTTTAAAGGCCTATTAGATACCTTTTTTTTTGATATATCACATGACCTAAATTTCTTTCAAAAAAAAATTTTAAATTTCGAAAAAAAATTTTTTTTTTAAATCTTAAAAATACCTTTTTTTAATTTTTTCAAAAAAATATATATTGTGCATATTTTGATAAGCTACGTACAAAATTTCAAGATGGACACTCAACGGGTTCATGGTGAAAAAAATTACTCACTAACATACAAAATAATATTTATGGGTCATTTTACTACAAATAGTTGATGAGTTTGATTTTGTACCTTTGATTTTTTTACTTTTTTGCAGCCGCACGGTGGGCTGGGATACAAATCTCTGGACAAAATTAGTTACTCCCTCAAAAATTAGCAAAGCCATATTAACCGCATATTTAACTTAAATAAAAATAAAAAATATTTGTTATATATTTTTGTGCACATCGTGATAAGCTATGTATTAAATTTTAATATTGACACTTGTAATCTTAAAAAAAAATTAAAATGTGCATGCACACATCTAAATTAAATGCAAAAATATATTTCTCCCCTGCGGTCTCTACATACAAAGTTGTAGCCCACCATGATCTTCCATCATTTGATAAACATTTTTTAAATTCTGGTTAAATTACCCCTAATTTGATTGCCACAAGCCATGTTCATATTATATTTAAAACTTTATACAAATAAGAACATACATTAAGTGGCCTTTGACTTTAGTAGCTATGGTTGCCATAATAATCAACAAATAAATTTGACATATGTCAAATTTAGTTGTTGACTAACTGGTTACAATCTATAAATCTTTTTTTTGCTTACTGAACCTATTTTAACAAAATGAAGCAAAGTAATTGGAATTGGAGTAATTGTTGTAATCCTTTGGATTTAAGATTAAAACATTCCCCTAATTTAAGAATTGTAACGGAATGGATGTGTAAAAACTTAAAAAAAATTGAGAAGGAAATGAAAATTTGTGATAACTGTAGGATAAAAGTGTCTAGAGAGTTAAAGGCCTTTGAAGTGCAACCTGGGTAAGTAAAATCTATTTAAATTAAAAAATAGTTACCACAGTTACTATTTATTTTTTAAATTAAAACATGACTTAATCTCTAAAGGACCTAATGATATATATGATATACTTTTTCTATGATGATATTAATAAAAAATTTATAAAAAGTTTTTTTCTTTTGGACCATCAACCTTAACGAAAGAACAAAATACAGATTTTATACAGCACATACATTCATTAAGTTCTTTCAATGAATCTTTGGAACTTCTAGGAGTGTCACCAATTAAAAGGAAAAAGTTGTCAAAGGAAAAAGTTAAAAAAGTAAAAAACATTATTTCAACAACATTTTTAAAAGAACAAGCTCAAAGTTCACAAGAAGAGGACAATTATGAACATGAATGTGAGATGATCAAACAATTAAAAGAAAAAAGTTTGCAAAAACTAACAAAAGAAGTGAAAAAATTATAAATTAAATTTATTTTTGGACAATAACAATAAACCTCTAGGGAGGGATTATCGCGATTTTCTTTACAAAATAATATATAATCCACCGGCAGTCGACTGTTTTTTAAATAAATGTGAGCTATGTCCTGGAATAGGCCCTCTTAAAAGTTTTCTAGAAGAAAAATTTGAAGAAGAACTTATCGACAGTATAACATATAAAAAATGGGTGTCAGTTGATAGGTGCACAATGGGAACCATTGTTAAAAACACCGATGACTTTTTGAAGTCACACGCGTTTATTGCCTTTATGCAAAAGGAACATTACAACGATATCAAAAAACATCTTAAACAAGGAGAGATACTAATAACCTGCGATTTTGCCGAAAATTACAGTTTTGTCATGCAGGACGAAGTACAGTCCTATCATTGGAATAATGCCCAAGCAACAATTCATCCTTTTGTTATATATTTTAAACAAGAGGAAACTCTTCAAAATCTTAACTATGTATTCTGGTGGTTTAAAGGACTATAGTGCAAAAATTAAACTTTTAATTTTATTTGATCTCATCCCTCCATTTGGTTACAATATAAAAAAAATGAGTTTACCAAAATTTGAGCAATATCGAATTAAGAGGTCGCGCAGAAGTAATAAAATTAAGCGTAGAGTAGTATGTATGATTTTATATATATATAGCTTGCATTCCAATCTAGGGTTTAGATTTGAATGCAAAACGAATTTAAATGTTCTCAAATAAAACATACAAGCGTTATGTATTAGAAATCAAAAGGTTTTACAATGGTTTTTTTATTACAATCAGGGTATCTTTGTCGATGTTCCTGCACAACTTGAAGAAGACATTGCTTTTGTTCTTTATTTTTTGTAATTGTGGAAGAATAGGCTTCAATGAGAGCTACACCCCTCTCCGCATTGTCATTTACCACACGGAGATTTTTTACTATTTCAAGGCCATCCTGATAACTTTTTTGCATTGCCCATTTTTCAGGTTTCATTTGAAGGAATTTCATATCAATTCCTAAATTTCTAAAGAAAAAAACAGTGTTGGTTGTCAGAAGTTCGCTATTGTCATACCATTTATGGGTTTTTGAAAATTTATTATGTTTGCTCTCTTTGAGGGTTCGGCCTCTCCCTGATTCTCGTGTAGAGCAATAACCATTCTCTCTTTTTCTTCTTGTGAAATACCCATATCAGAAAAAGCAAGTGCTACAAGGTGATCGCTAGATACCAAAGATGTCGTTTCCATTTTTCAAGTGCAATCTGAGACACAGTTAAATTTTTTTCTTCATACTCTTTAAGTTGCTTTAAAAGTTTAAGGTAGTTTCTTGGTGCTTGTATAGGTAAAGGAGCACCAAACCAATTTTTTAAATATATCCGGATAATAAAAATGCAAATGTCTTTAAGGGCTTTTTCTTCCTGTAGAGTTAGCTTAAACTGCCCTCGAAACATCCATAACTTAAGGATGTATAGGATCTTAGCCATCTATCTAGCGTGATGCAGAGCTCCTGGACGAAATCGTACACCACGGGGAGGGGTTCCTCCAAGAAAAATTATAAGAAGCTCAAGAATTTCTCTGTAATCCTCACGCGGCTGAATTACCTGCAGAATAAAAGAAAGGTGTTGACTTACTTAAGAATAATTTATTAATGCAATTAAGATAATAAAATAGTCATTAAAACATTAGGTAACTTACCTCAAGTTGTTTCTCTGCAAACTCCAATACACCCTGAATTTTATCCTGGATGGCTGCACACATTTCATTATTTTGTACACCAGGCTCATATTTCGTATGATCAATTTTTGACCAACATTTCTGAAACCGTTTAAATAAAGGTACATCTGGTCCATAAGAAGATCCAGTGCATTTTGTAAATACGGCAGCTAATACAATTTCTAACATATGGTGTCTGCAGGCAAAATGCAAAAGAGTTCTTCCCAACTTTTTCTCAAGCATGAGACAGGCTCCAGATTTTGTACCGGTATTGCTTGCTGTCGTATCAAAACACATTCCCCGAATATGGTCAGAAACACTACATTTATCCAGGAGTTCTGCAACTGCGTTCGCCTGAGCTTGTCCAGTTCCTGATATTAGCTTGGGAACACTCAATAGCTGATCTTTAATGTGTGGTCCAGATCAAATAACAGGAAGGCGCTCCACCATTTCTTTTCCAGACACGTCTTGCAGAAGTTTTTCGTGAAAGGCCCTTGAGCTTGGAAATTATTTTTTATATTTGTAGAGAGGCATTTTGCCTCGCTCTTCGCAGAGATGAGCGACTCAGACTTTGAAGCGTAGCAGTGACTATAAAAGTCGCTTTTCGGTCACTTATATTAGCTCTGTCAAGCGTAGCAGCGAGCTGGGGTGTGATTAGAGATGTGCTTCCAGTGCCACGAACTTTCTTTCGCTTTTGCACCTTTCCCCTTTCAGGCATCTGTTTATTGTAGTTACACGGAATCGAGAAATTATTATCGCTATTATAACTACTGTCTGACCCGAGGTCTGTGCTTGTTCTCAACACGTCACTGACAAACTCACTACTACTATTAGTGTATTTTCGTTGCTCTTCACGTTCACATCTAAGCTGGTATTCCTTCTTCCTCTTTTCAGCTTTACATTCTTTTAGATGTAAAACTTTGTCTCCTCCCATAATGCAGCCACGCCGCTTTTTTTCTCGCTGCGCTATTAAGAAGTTTCGGTCTTCTTCAATTTTAATTAAGGTGAGTGCATCCGCATGGGCTATATCAAATAAATCTTCTAAAGTATCAATAAAATTTTGTTCTTTTTAACGTTGAGTTGCACTTTTTCTTTTAGAGCTCTTTTTTAATAGATTCTAACTTCCGTGAAGTTTTTCTAGCTTTGCTATTGCGTGTTGCTCTTCTCTTATTGGTATACGGGCTTTTGACCAAAATATCTCAACTTCTTTTATAACCGCACGGGAACTATCACGAATAGTCTTTCTTAGCGTTCTGTGATAATAAAAGAACGTACTTAACACTGGTCTATTACACGGAAGCTTACTACCCAAAATTTCACTTTTCTTGGACCCAATTAAGTATATTTTTGTGTTACTTCTAGTTGCTCTTATCATTTTTTAACACTTTTACTGTCACTGTCACTGTAAAAACACAACACCTACTAAAATAGCCATTAATTACTGACTGCGCACGCTGTAAGCATTAAGTACAAATACAAAACGCCCCATCTATAATACTTCCAAAGTGAATGCTCTTGCGCGACCTCTAAATGTTAATGAATTTTATTGAAATTTTGCACAAAGTATTTTTATACACCTTGTCACCCAACGATAGGGTGAGATCAAAACAATTATGATGTTTGTTTTTTTGGACCACCCTTTTATCTTTTAAATCAGGAATGAGGTGTGTCAAAAATAAATGAAATGCAACTGTGTTGTGTTTTAAACAGTTGGAAATGAATACATTGTATTCATTTCCAACTGTTTAAAACACAAAACAGTTGCATTTCATTTATTTTTGACAGACCTCATTCCCGATTTAAAAAATAAAATCCCCAAGCTTTTCAAAATTTTTTACTTTAGTGATGGAAGTGCAGCTCAATATAAGAATAAAAAAAACTTTACTAATTTATCATTACTTAAAAAAGACTTTGGACTTGAAGCAGAGTGGCATTATTTTGCCACTTCACATGGCAAAAGTGCATGTGACGGGTTAGGTGGCACTGTAAAGAGGCTTGCTGCCAGAGCAAGTCTTCAGAGACCTTATGAAGATCAGATTATGATTCCTTTGGAGCTTTTTTACTGGAGCCAAGACAACATTACTGGCATAAATTTTAAATACTGCAACGAAGACCAGTATATAGCCCATGAAAACATTTTATCAAAAAGATTTACAAATATTAAAACAATTAAAGGAACATAAAAATTTTAAGTATAACTCCTATCTTAGAAAGTAAAATTTTAAAGAAATTTTTTTCCTCTAGTTTAAACTTCCAAATCCATTACCTTTTGACATAAGTAAAATTAATTTTTTTAAATAGGAAAATGTTTAGTTAGGATGTTTAACAGGTTATTTGTTGAAAAACAATATGTATAGTATACATTGTATACATGTACGTTAGGGTGTCCCTTATTTTTTTTTTCACGCATACCCCCTAATTATATTTATTACGTGTTTATATACTCCCAAAAAAAAATTTAGCTCATTCTATAAACGGGAACCCGTGCCGACTTGCATCTGAACCCTCCGTTAGCCAACGTCAGGCGCGCGGTATTTTGTAACACGGTTGGTCGCGAGGTCTTCGATCGTAAGTCATTTTGTGTTTGTTATTATGTGACCCTTATATTATAAATTATTGACAAATGTTAAAATATAGTTTTATTTATGTGTATACTTTAATAAAAATGAATATTTTTACAGGAAGAGGCTAGTTACCCGGGTGAATAGGCCGTAAAACTAATTTTTTTATTATATCTGAATGACAATTAAAAAAAACAAAAAAAAACAAAGCACCTAATCCAACCACCCTATTAGAGACGATTATATTTCTTATATGATTATCCTATCGGTAAACTTCTTATTAACAAAAAAATCGCTTAGATAACTAAAAATAATATTGTTTTTTAATCAAAAATAATTAAAAAAAAATAAAAAAAGTAAATGCTACACCTGAGATTGGAACTCACAACCCCCCGATTAAACGACGAATGTTCTCTCTGTATGGCTATTGAACCCTTAGTAAAATTTATGCACACCAAATTTATGAAGTAAGACCATTTGAGTCAAATGGTCTTAATTTATAAGTTTGGTGTTCATAAATGATTTGATAGAGTTTCGGGTAATTAGTTTTAGGGCCTATTTACCCGACACTCCTGGGTAACAAGCCACTTCCTATTTTACATCAAAATATTTTTATAAATATTTTGAAGGGACTAAAAACAAAAACATGTGCATTTTTATACTCTTATTATCACGTGTTCACAGCAATAATAAAATTGCAGATGACAAGTGGCGCGTACCTTGCAATTAGTTATTGTACTTGCAAAATAACACGTATTAAATTGCTTTTGAAAAATGGCAGTCGAACTACAAATGACTAAAGAAGATATTTACTTAGTTGGTGACTTAAAACACCAGATAACAGGTGCAAAATTACCTTCAAAGCGACAAGTCCTGGCAGTTTTGTTTTATAATATACGGGAAGTTAAATTATCAGTGAGTGAAAGTGCAAATCTTGTAATTCGTGAATGTGTAATCTTCTGGGAAAAGGCTAGAATACCAACCCGAGCAGTTCCGAACTGTGTTAAAAAGTTAGTATTTCTTTATCAAGTTTGGCGTGATTTACAAAAAAATTGCAAAAAACCCCAAGAAGTTTACATTAAACGCGAGCAAGATTTTCAAAATGAGTTGGATAATTTATTTGATGTTGCACATGCAGAGGCTTTAAATAAAATTGAAATAGAAGAGGATAGATTATTTTTACAACAACAGAGAGAACCAGGGCGTCCGGGATTTCTGGCTGGTGTAGATAAAAAATTTACTGAAAAAGAAGAGAGATTGCGACAAGAAATTTAGAGTTAGAGTCGTATACTGCTGAATCGGCTTCTTCGCATTATAATTCACCAACTCAATCTGATGCTTCTTGGAGTTCTAATAGTTTTACTGAAAGCTTAGATAGTCGAATTTCGAAAAGGGGCAGACAAAATATTTTTACATCCAAACTAGTAACAACTTTAGATAGATGTCAGTGAAGCATAAGATACTCTGTTTACATAGTTCAGGCTGTAATGGAAGCATTGGATCTTACTATTGATGAATTTGCAATAAATAAATCTCCAATACAACGCATTCGTACGCAGATACGAAAAGAGAGGGCAGAGATGATAAAAAACGACTTTCAGAACAATATTCCGGAAATTGTGACTATCCATTGGGATGGAAAATTGTTGCCAGCTGTAGACGTAAGAAGTTCGAAGGAGGAACGATTGCCGATTGTTATATCGTATGAAAATAAAGAGCAACTTCTTGCTGTGCCAAAATTAGATAGTTCATCAGGTAAAGAGCAAGCTTTGGCCGTTTTCAAAGCCCTTCATGATTGGGACCTTAGTGATAATGTGCAAATCATGAGTTGCGATACAACGGCTTCCAATACAGGCCGTTTCAATGGAGCTTGTACTCTATTAGAACAAAAACTGGAAAAAGAGCTGTTACTTTTCCCCTGTCGTCATCATGTGTACGAACTCGTTCTAAAAAGCGTATTTGAAGCAAAAATTCACCAAGTCGCTAGAAGCCCAGATATTCCGCTTTTTAAAAAGTTTAAAGAAAATTGGAAGAATATTAATCCGCATAACATTCAATTGTGCATTGACTTTGTGAAACAATATTTTATAAACTCTGAAATTGATCAACTTAATGAGTTTTACTCGAAAGAACTAAAAAA
The DNA here is from genome assembly GCA_921294245.1 of Brassicogethes aeneus. NCBI lineage: Eukaryota > Metazoa > Arthropoda > Insecta > Coleoptera > Nitidulidae > Brassicogethes > Brassicogethes aeneus. Next base: position 60,838,926 of record OV121132.1, read on the forward strand.
GCCTATTGTGAGAGATGACTACCGAGAACTTATTGAGATTTCAATAATATTTTTGGGCGGAGATCAAGAAAAGAAATTAAAAATCAGACCTCCTGGAGCGATGCACCAAGCGAGATGGATGGCAAGGGCCATTTATACTTTGAAAATTTGTTTGCTGCAATCCGAGTTTAAAATCAGTGCTGAAGAAAAGCAAGTCCTCCCGGATGTTTCTTTATTTATTGCGACATCCTACGTCAAACCCTGGCTTCAGTGTACTTTGGCAGCAAAAGCACCAAATCAAGATTTATCCTTTTTGAAATCTTTAAAAAAGTATGAAGCAATTGATAAATCTATTTCAAACGCAGCTCTGACCAAATTTTGCCAGCATCTGTGGTATTTCTGTGACGAAATTGCTATCTTGGCCCTTTTTGACGACGAAGTTGATGACCAAACGAAAACGAAAATGGTATCCAACCTAGAACGTGAAAAAACGTTTGATCTTGGAAAGATATATATTCCATCTAAAGAAGAGATATCAAACACTTTGTATGGTAAGACGTGTTGCACTTAGGTTTTTGTTATATAGTTTTATTAAAAAATACTTATTTTATTTATGATTTAGGCAGATCCCTAGAAGACTTCGTATCAAATAAGAGTAAGAACTTATTTTCACGCCTAAAGATCGACGACAGTTTCCTGAAGGAGAGCGTTTCTTCGTGGAAAGAAAATAAAGTCTATTTAAAAGCTAAAAGTCAAGCTGTATCCTTAAAAGCTGTAAATGACACAGCAGAAAGAGCAGTTAAGCTAATGCAGGACTTTCACGGTTTGTTAACCGCCGATGAAGAGCAGAAACAATTTCTTCTGCGTTGCGTGCAACAGCACAGAAATCTATATCCTAATTGTAAAAAAAACACTTTAAAAAGAAGATATACTTCATGACTGTATTTTTATAATGATTTTATTAAATATAATTACTAATTAATATTATTGCTTTTGTTTCTAACATTTGTTTCACTAATTTAGTTGATTTTATCCCTTAAATATATTAATATACTAATTAGTATTGCTAAAATATACTGTTATATGAAATTTCAGCTTTTTATAAGCATTTCTTTTCTTGATGTCCTCCCAAAAATATTTCAGACAGTTCAATAAGTTTTCGGTAGTCATCTCCCACAATAGACTCTTTTAGTTATTTAGAGTAAAACCCATTAAGTTTATCAATTTAGTTTACGGCCTATTCAATAGACCCTTCCCTGTAACTAGCTACTCCCTGTGAAAATATACATTTTTATCAAAGTATACACATGAATAAAACTATATTTTAACATTTGTCAATAATTTATAATATAAGGGTCACATAATAACAAACACAAAATGACTTACGATCGAAGACCTCGCGACCAACCGTGTTACAAAATACCGCGGGCCTAACGTTGGCTAACGGAGGGTTCAGATGCAAGTCGGCACGGGTTCCGGTTTATAGAATGAGCTGAAATTTTTTTTGGGAGTATATAAACACGTAATAAATATAATTAGGGGGTATGCGTGAAAAAAAAATAAGGGACACCCTAATGTACGTACTTGCAAATACAAAACTCTTTTTTGTATGTTAGTGAGTTTTTTTTAATTTTTTTCACCATGAACCAAACCGCATTATTAACTTAAATAAAGATAAAAAATATTTTAATATGGCTTTGCTAATTTTTGAGGGAGTAATTAATTTTGTCCAGTTAGATTTGTATCCCAGCCCACCGTGCGGCTGAACAAAAGTGAAAAAATCAAAGGTACAAAATCAAAATCAACTATTTGGAGTGAAATGACCATAAATATTAATTTTTTGTATGTTAGTGAGTTCCTTTATATTTTTTTTCACCATGATCCCGTTGAATGTCCATCTTGAAATTTTGTACATAGCTTAACAAAATGTGCACAAAAAATATATATTTTTTTGAAAAAAATAAAAAAGGTATTTTTAAGATTAAAATTTTTTTTTTTTTTCAAAATTTTCATTTTTTTTCAAAATTATAGGTCATGTGATATATCATAAAAAATGTATATAAAAGACCTTTAGAACAAGCTATTATTCAATTTTTTATTTTGAGTAGTTTTCGAGATAAAGCAATTTTTGTAAGTACCTGCAAGACCAAAATCGGCAATTTTTTTATTTTCAAAAATCAATAAAACAAAAACTACTCGTCAAAAAAAATTAAAATTTGGGGTTTATGAGTTGATGGGTAGATTAAGTGTAATAAAAATTATCAAAATCGGAGATGGTGAGGGAAAAAAGTGACCTTTTTTTGGTTGATTTGATATGGACTCACCCACCGGCACTTCTCTTCCAATTGTTGCTGTGAATACATTGTTATAAAATAAATTAATTAAAAAGTTCAACTGTTTTAATTTAAGAAATTAAGAACTCAAAACTCCCGTAATTTTTCTTTTCATTTACAGCATTGGTTTATTTAATTGTATTTTCTTATTTTTGCTAGAAGTGTGACCTTCAGTTTTTATACTTATTCATTGTTACCGTTTTTTATTAATTTACTTTTGGTGTCAATATTATTTTATTTATTTAATTTAATTTTAATATTATATTATTTTTATATTACTTTAGTTTGTTAATTTAGATTCTATTTCATATACTGAGTGTTCCACCTTTCCTTATTGTCTAAATTATTATTTGTTTTGTATAATAGAGTTTTTTTTTCAATATATGTATGTGTAACCATTGCCTTTTTAATTGTAATATGAGCTAACTGACCCCTGGAATATCCTTTCTCTACTGTGTAAAATCAAACCCAGGTACGTGGTGCTTCTCCACTTTAAATAACAAAGCTGGCGCTCGAGATTTTATAAGAAAATCCGTAAGGTAAGCTCACGCCACAACGACTAACGTTACAAAATCCCGAAATAACGTTACAGTATAAAAACACCCGTAGGCTCGGTGAATTCTTATTTACGCAAATAGCGAAGTGCAAATATTAAAAACTTATCTGAATTTGGCTCCTTGTCCCCTTGTAATTGGTTTCTTCCAGATTCATGCCGCGATTGTTCCGTGACTTCGACAGGTGGGGTGGCAGTTCACTTCGCCCTTTTAAACTTTTAGATTAGTTTTTAAATGCACTGTATAACTGTTTATAGTTTAGAGCGGAGAAACTATTACGTCTCGAAGGTAGGAGTGTTAATTTGGTACTGATATTTAAATAAACACTATAATTGAATTAATGTATTTTCTCCGACATAAAATAATTAAATAATAATATAATATAAGTAATTATAATTGTCATTATTACCTTACCCTTAGTATGTTTTCTTATTTTCGATTCATTAAAATGAGCATACCTACCTATTTTTTTTAAATTTTATATTTGCCAGTTTACGATATATGAAATGAAATTTTGCATGGTTAATTAGGATATAAAATGCGACTTACAAGAGTACAAAATGAATTTTTTGAACTTCCGGTTTCGCCGGAAATGATACCAACTTTCGATTTTTAAATGAAATGCCCTATATATTTTTACATATATGGAATCCTGAGGAAATTCTGAGTCAGACAGCATCCTCAAATGGACCTTTTGACGTTTCGTCATCAGAAAATGTATTATCATAAAGATCAATCCAGAGTGCTTTGACTTTCTTATTTTCTTCGAATGGATCCACACAATGCCTGAAAAATAGAACTTTCCTTAGAAAGTTGTTATTCAGCTATTCCCAGCAGTCTAAACTTGTCAAAATTCGTTTTTCTTAAATAGTTCAAAGCACTCTAAATTGATCTTTATGATGATGCATTTTCTGATGAAGAAACGTCGAAAGGTGAATTTTAGGATACTGTTAGACTCAGAATTTACTCAAGATTCTAAATATGTAAAAATATATAGGGCGTTCTATTTAAAAATCGAAAGTTGGTATAATTTCCGGCAAAACCGAAAGTTCAAAAAATTCATTTTGTACTCTTATAAGTGGCATTTTATATCCTAATTAACCATGCTAAATTTCATGTGTCTATCTTTATAAATAAAAAAGTTACAGGGGTGCGCCTATTCTCAGATAACCCGGTATATATATCATTAGTTAAATTTTACCTTTAATAATACAAATAATACATCAAGACCCATTACTACCTGGAACTGTTAATCCTAGGGTGAACTAAAACCTGTATGTGCCTTACAAAGGTGACATTTTCTATCCAAAAATAATAGTTTTTATGGACATATTATACATCATTCGAAAGGTAATACATTAAGAAAGTTTTTTAAACAATTTGCACGCAAAGTGTACAGTAAAATAATAAAAAAATCCTGATGAACTTAACAAGTCTTCCAAATTCGCGAATAAAATTTCCATATGGCTTTTTTGGAAAAACTATTACTATGTGGCATGTACCAATGTATGGGCTAACTACTAAAAAAAGAATCGTTTAATTAACTTTAATTCTTATCGAGAAATTTAAAAAAATGTAATCCTGGACACGATTTTTTACCAAAATCACAAAAAATCAAATAACTCCAAAACTAATAACTTTTGGATAAGGCAATATGGGCTTTAAACGACTCAAAATAATCTGTAAAATCCTTAAATTAATGCACCTTTTTCTGACTCACCCTGTATATAAATATACATATATATTTTTTTTAAATCATACAATGCTTTTTATACCTGTACGTTTTTGAAAAGTAGGAATGTTCCATATATTTTTTTTAATGTAGTTTCCTTCAAAATAAATTTAAAAAAATTAAAATAGTTTTTGACTCACTATTTTTAAAAGAAAATTTGGATTTTGAAAAAAATCCATAAAAACCTGTTGCTCAATATCTTTGGGGATAAGTTAAGCGTTCAACCTATCCCTATTCCAGTTGGAAGCAAAAGATGGGGTTAATATATAAATATTTCCATGAAAAAATTCAGTTAGGTACCACAGAGGACATGTGTGCATATACGCTACTGGTGAAGCAATAGAAAAACTGTTGTAACTAAAAGATGTGCTTTTATATCCCAATACACATTAAAATTGGAAATTAAATTATAAATGCTTTCAGACAATAATAAATAGCAGTAAAAATTAATTTATTAAAACCTTGTAGCAAAAAAATTAAGCCCTTAAAAAAATGCTCGTGTTGGCGTGGCCTACGACCCCCTTGATTTTTTACTATTTATTTCTCAATACCATGTAAATTATATTATATTGTTAATTTAATATACATTCCATTAAAATTTTAAGTAAATAATAAGTTTACAAACCCATTATATAATTTTTTGCTTGTGATAAAGTTCTATCAGGACTCCATGATCGAATTAATAGTAATTTTCTAAAAACATCCAAACATTTTTGATAACCACATGGTATATCTTCTGCCTCAGGTCTTTCCTTCTCATACCATATTTTCCATTCTTTTTCATTAACTTCTATCTTAAAATAAACAAGAATTGTTATTAAACAGAGTATTTCACAGTTAAGGTATTATTTGTTTATAATATAGACTATATTATACAACAACACGTTATAATAAATATTAATATTAATTAATTTTATTATTTTTTCATACTTGCATGCTTAAATACATTTTTGAAGCATAAAAATATACAATCTATACAAATGAATTAAAAATATTTTTTTTAAATAAAATTACAATTACAATTTTTTTTTTTAATTTATTCCTTTTTTAAGCTTTGATTTCATAAACAACATAGGTACAAAAGAAGGCTGGTATCTCGATTTTAAAAATTAATATTATTAATAAATGCTTAGAATATCGACGGTGATGTACCTAGCATATTTAGCCGTAACCTAAACGGTAAAGGTGGGAGAGACTCAGCGAACCCTATCTATCAACGGTGTTTTTTTAGTCTCTCCCACCTTTAAAGTTAAGATTCCCGTTCCCCTTCCCGTTACCGGGCTATTGTGCAGCGGGCTTGTATAAAAACTAGGACCTTCTAGGGTCTTATCTTTTAGGGAAAGATCCATGTTATTTATATGAGAAGAATTTCCTTGTAATTTAAGATTTCCGTATATGAAAATGTCACCTATCATCCTGGGTAACTGTTGAAATAAGGAATATGATGAAAAATAGAGATAATCTATATAAAAGACAGGAAAATAATAACAGGAAAATAATATTGATATTTGGAATGATTATAAAAATTTAAGAAGAATTAATAAAGAAGAGCATTTTAAAGAAATATTTGACAATAATAAAAACAATTCCCGAGAACTATGGAAAAACTTAAACACATTTTTACCTGTCAAATGAAATAATATTTGACTCTATAGCCCTATAAAATGATACAGATATTGCTAAAGCTTTTAACACCTATTTTATAGAATGTATTCACAAAATAAACTGCGCACTACTCAATGTGTCGCGACCAAAAAGATCGTCATTTTTCAAAACGAAATAACTTTTTTGTTTCTTAAACGATTTAATTTTGGTCTATGATGTCTGCTAGCCCCATCCTCGGGCAATTCATGCTATATATATGAAGCTCATGGTTCTGCAAGTAAATTTCGTACATGTTAATATGTAAAACGGTGAAAAATTTCAATAGCTTTATCCAAGCCCCGTTTGAAAAAAAAATATATTTTTTCTCGTTTTTACTTTAAAATAATGAAGTATTATGTCTTACCTTGAAAAGGTTTTCAAATTTTTCGAATTGGAATCTTAGCAACGAAAATATGATTTTTTTCCAAAAGAGTGCATTTAAGGGTTTTGATTTGGAGATGTTAATTCCCGTAGCTGCAGCAAAGTGTGGCATTGGTATTTTAATCATTTAAAGGAAGAATGGAAGTAACCTGGATAAGATTGGGGTAGGTATGTAGGTAGGTAGGTATAACTTATGAAAAAAACTTCGAAATTTGGAAAAACACAAGCAAACTGAAAAAATCAAGAATATCCCTCATTATGTGTTTTAAATGTTTTTCAAGAACTAATTTTCATTTGATCCTTGATTTGATCATCCAGCGACATGATAATACCGTACTAAAGATGCAAAACACAGTAAAAAAATATTAAAAACCAGTAATCGTATTTTATTTAGACATTTAACAGCCGGAAATTGTTTTCGAATCTTGATTCTTGGTGATTTTGGTTTTATCTAAAACTTAAATTTGACAACTGAATCACAATCAACACTATGAAGAAAACATGTCAAAAACGTAAATATCGGTTAAGGTTTAGTTTTCTCAAATTTTCACCAAAATTTTATTTTGAAAAAGTGGTCTTTGCTTAGGCCCTCTGAAAATAATGAAAGTTTGTTGCTTGTCGCTTGTTCAGAATTATTTAAGGAACAATCTTTTACCAACTTATCTTCTTGTTCCTAAAAAGACTGAGTGTATTGACTACAAAAAAGCCTTAGATGTACTATTTTAGAAAAAAAATCATATTTTCGTTGCTAAGATTCCAATTCGAAAAATTTGAAAAACATTTCAAGGTAAGACAGAATACTTCATTATTTCAAAGTAAAAACAAGAAAAATTTTTTTTTACAAACGGGGCTTGGATGAAGTTATTGAAATTTTTCACCGTTTAACATATCACCCTGTAGGAAATTTACTTGAAGAACCATGAGCTTCATATCTATAGCATGAATTGCCAGAGGATGAGGCTAGCAGACAACACAAAATAAAATAGTTCGAGAAACAAAAAAGTTATGTTGTTTTGAAAAGAACGAACTTTTTGGTCGCGACACATTGTGCGCAGTTTAGTTACAAATATACTTAAACAGCCAAATCCAAATAAATCTACTGATATTTAATTGTGAGTTTTCTGTTTTTAAACCAGATTCAATGTGTAGTATGATATAATGAGTTTGGACCAATTAATACAGTGCCAGTTTATGAGAAGATCCTAGAGCTAGTGGTGAAAGATCAACTAGATGAATATTTAAAAAAAAAACAGAATAATAGTGCCAAACCAGTCTGTTTTTCGGGAACCAATTCCTGTGAGTCGGTAATTTTAGATAACTGTGAAGAATTTCTTAGGGCTATCGACTGTGATAATTATGTTTTGGCGGTTTTTCTTGACTCTACTAGAGCATTTGAAACTGTTGATCGCAGTAAAATAGTTGATAAACTAGAATGTCTTGGTGTCAAACAAACGGTGTTAAAATGGTTAAAGTTATATTTGTGCAATAGAGTCCAATGTGTTAAGTATCATGGTACTTTGTCAAAACCTCAACGTGTTAATTTTGGTGTGCCACAGGGAACAGTGCTGAGTCCTACATTATTTTTACTTTATTATGATATTGTGAGTGTGGTCAAAAAATGTAAAATTGTTCTGTTTGCTGATGACACTATGCTCTATGTAGTTGGTAAAAACCTACAAAAAATGCAAATAACTGTAAATAGAGAGCTGCAGAATTTGTGTGAAATAATTTGTGTATTAATGCCAAAAAGTCCAAATATTGTGTATTCGGTAAAAAAATCTAAATTGTGTATGTTAATCAAATTAATGTTGTAGTTAATAAAGAAAGAATATTATATGAAAAAGAAATTAAATATTTCTGTGTAATTCTTGATCAAAATTTTAATTTTTATACAAATTCTGATTATGTAATGAGAAAATATTCACAGGCAGTTAATTTTATTGGCAGTCACAAAAAATATGTATTCTAAAATATAATGCATTGGCAGCACCTCATTTACAATTTTGTCCAACACTTTTATATGTTTTGCCCATTTTTTGCAACGCCCCCTAAAAAGCTTCGTTTTTTTTTAATTAAAAACAACACGTGCCTTAAGACGATCTTAGTTAATTTTTTGGTATTATCTTTTCTGAAAATATGGAATAATAATTTTTTTGAGATTTAAAAATTATTAACAATGAAATAACTTCACCTTGAAGTTAAGAAATCTAGATATTAAAATTACGTTTGTACTAATTTAGTTTTAAATTAAAAATATCAATTTAAATATCTTTCATTTTTTTAAAAATTTTGAATTTAAATTTTTGTCTATTGTTATATCGATTAACTATTGTTTTTTATTGATTTGGATTCTATAATTAATTATATTTCGAATAAAATTTTATTTTTCATAAAAAAATACCAAAAAACAAAATTAACTTAGATCGACTTGAGGCACGTGTTGTTTTTAATTAAAAAAAAAATCTCAAAAAAAATAACCGGTTTACTCCGACCATTAAAATTCTATTTATCTACATGCCTACAAAGCCCTGCTAGAGATATCACGCCAAAGGAAATGACCTCCCCGCGTTCACCATAATCGAAGAAGCAACCAGATGATGTCGTTGGGCTAATGGTTACAGGCAATACGGCAATACGACAATTACTTGAAGAGTAACGCCTTTAAAGTGTCCGTTACATTCCAAGTACCTTTTCTAACTCCCAATTTATTAAAAAGTTTATAGGTACATGTGAAAGTTTGGACTTAACTCTAAAGGGTCCTATAAATCGCGAAAAAAAAGTTTCGTGCATCCGACAGAGCATAATTACGACGCCACACCATTTGATTAGGAAGGAACTCTTCATGCCGACGTCGCAAATTATAGTACCTAGAAGTTTTCTCCGAAGTCTTTAAGCGGGCTTAAACGTCTGCGTAAACCCCTGGCTCTATCATTGATACCAACGTCTTCATCGGGTCGAAAAACGTCCTTTTACCATATAGAATCAAAGTTAATGAAATCTAGTCTTGCTTTTAGATGAATTTATCGCACACGCTATCTCGGATAAATTTTGCCTTTCCGTAGGATTCGCCTGGGTATGGTAATGTTCGTTAAACTTGGGCGTGACATTATACAAGCAGGTTCTTATACTCTCTGCTTCGATATTGTGGAGGAACATCAAACATCAAAAATTCTTCGTCCACGATCTTCTTGGCAATAACAGCGGCCTTCAAGTTCCTCAAGGAAAAAAATAGACTAAACTTTGTACCGATGCACAATACGACATCTATGAGATGATTTTCTAATCCTAACTAACTACCCGACGTCAAGGAAAGAGTTGGACTACCAGAAACCTGCAGTTAGACTGAACTCTAACAGATGGCGCTTTGACAGTTGTCAACACCTGTTGCACACGGCCCGTGTGACGAATTCATTTCAGAAAGCCCCAATTGTTTTTCACCAAGTCTGTCATCAGAATTTCGTCTATAAAACCGTTACACTTTTCAATAGACACTCAGTCGTCTGGTGGGTCAACTCCAAATGGTGTTATCAATTGTGAGCCCAAAAACCAACACTAAATCATAGATAACTCTTAGTGGAATATTATCAGTAAGTTAACCTGTTTCTAATGTCAGGGCTTTATGCCGTATAATATTAATATAATGTATGAATAAACATAACCTAACAATATGTATTTTTTCCCTAGAGCCCAATGGAAAATCTGCTCTGTCTCTCTGTAGGACTGAAAACCCTGCCCGTGCCTGCCAGTTGCCTGTGAAAAGCCCTGGAACATTGGTCTGTCTTGATACTTTTGTAAATACTGTTTATATAATTATAATATGATTTTGTACATATTTTTACCTTGGTAAATAAACCAGTGAAAGTTATTTTTGAATTTTAAATTAAACCACCAACCCTAACTGATTCTTAGGTATTCCTCTGTATCTGGAGAGTCAACCGGAGAGGAACCTTGGTTTTTAAGGCCATAACCAGCCTAGGTACGACACAACTGAAGTAATCGGTCACGACCAAAATATAGCTATTTCCTTTTTTCGACAACAAATGGGCCAATTAGATCAGAAGATATCATTTCCCAAGGTCTTGAAACTGAATGAGAATGGGATAACATCAAACCTGCGGGTTTCCTATTGTCACTGCGATATTTTACACATACCATACAGCTCTTAACAAACCCAGCTACATCATTTCGCAATTTGGGCCAATAGCACGACTAATAAATTCTAGAAAAGGTCTTATACACACCTGTGTCTTCCGATGTAAGGTTAGAATAAGCTTTAACCAAAATTTCTTTTCTGTTTTTTTTTGGAACGACTACCTTCCAACTCTGCTTCCAACTACTGCTACAACATGTACGAATACTCTGCCACGTATTTATTCAAAACGTTTTCACTCACACACCATAAAGGATATTCTAAAACTTACTATTTTTTTCCTTAGAGACATACCAACGATCTTTAAGGTCTGGAGAAAGGTTTATAGAATCTAGAACTGGAACAGAACGACTAAGAGTATCAGGGACAATATGCTCTTTTTCCTTTCTATGCACGATCTTGACATCGGAAGAGGACCGCTGACATTATTTAAATTGCTCAGCCAAACCAACGAATAATGATCGGTTATAAGCGTTACATTGGGCACACCCTCTATATATGGCCTTAATTTTTATAGTGCTCAAATAAGAGCAAGATATTCACGCTCCGTGGTACTGTACTGCCTTTCTTGCCTATTCAGAGAACGACTGAAGTAATCAATTACATTCTCGCCTTTAGGGTGAGGTTGGCTATGTACTGCAGCTGTACCAAAGCCGGAAGCGTCTGTCTGGACATCGAATGGAAGTGAATAATCCGGACAACTCAAAATGGGAGCAACAACCAACTTTTCTTTTAGGATTTAAAATGCATCTTCACATTTCTTATCCCAATCAAACCTTTTAGACTTTTTCAGAAGATTGGTGATAGAGGCAATTTAAATTTACGTAGTACCTAGAATACCTCTAACCAGACTAAGGTAAGGTAAGTTTTAATATTGCCTGAACCTTATCAAGATCTACATGGATTCCGTTAGAGTTTACTACACAACCCAAATATTTCAATTCACTGTGACATAATTGATACTTGTTCTTGCTAATGGTAATATTAGCTTTCTTAAGCCTTGATAAATACTTATCCCAGAACACGAATATGATTCTTAAAATTATCTGTTACAATAATCACATCATCCAGGTAACAGAAGACATTAGGCATAAGCTCATAGCCCAAAAATTTGTCCATGAGTCTTTGCCAAGTAGCAGGAGAATTATATAAGCCAAACGGCATACGACCAAATTCAAATAAACTTAGATTGGGGACAGTAAAAGAGATTTTTGCGACCGGCACTTGCGAAAAAGCGGACTTTACATCGATGCTGGACAGATATTAAGGGTTTTTAGTTGATCTAGATTGTTGGTGATGTCCGGTAGAGTCTTTGAAAGTAACTGCATTAAGTTGCCGAGAATCAACGCAAAACCTACCATCTTTCTTCTTAACTATGATTACCGGAGACTTATTTTCCCTCATAATACCCCTAGCTAACATGTCATCGAGCTCGTCGTTTATAGCAAAAGATACAGAATAATACCTTTGCTTTATTGGAGTTTACTTAGCGACAATAACATGTTCGATCTCGCCGGTGCAACCCAACTCCAAAACAACTTGTGGTTCCTGTCATAAAGAAGATTTTGTTGACCTTGGGTTAGGATACAGTGGGATTTAAGATTAGAATTAAGAGAAAAACATTGAAGTTATTTGGAAAAAGTCCATTCAATATTACGCATGTCTGTAAAGAATATGAACTATTTCCATTTTAGCCCAAAAATAAGCACCGAGAATCAAAACGTAAGGCATATCTGGCACAATTATCACTTTGATCAATTTAGTTCGATTTCTTAAACCTATTGGCACGGTGCAAGTTCCCAACGTCGTACATCTATTTACATTAGCCAAAACAACACTAGTCGACTTACTACGATCAACGATAAAACCTAAACTGGACAATAACTCAAAACCAAAACCACCTTCTAGAAGCACCCGAATCTTACAAACCCAATACACACATTCCAAAAATACATACATTAAATTTTTTTACGTGTTTCAATCAAATAGAGCTATTGATCACTTCACATTGACCACTTATGTATGACCGTTGGCGTTTCCTGACCTTTTACCCTGGTTACACCTTTCGAAGAGTATGACCTTCCAACTTGCATTGATAGCAACGCTTTTGCTTAGGCTGACAACAACCTATAACCCTGTGAACTGGTTCTTCACAATTAAAGCAAATAATGGGTTTGGAGGAATTCCCAACATACGGAGTGTTTCAGATAGAAACTGCGGCTAAGTCTGAGTCAGGACTGTCACCAAGCCAAGTCAGGCTCTAACATTGACACGTTAGCCTACAAGGATTAACAAGGTTGTCTACTGGGGGGCAATTGTGTCTGGAAAAAGGCAACAGATTATTTCGATCTTCATCTTTTCCGGGATAGAGCAAGTTAACCTGTTAATCGAAACATAAATGCCAACCGAATCATCTGCACCCATAGTGCGCTTTTTGATCTGTTCCAAAAGTTTTTCGTTTTCGCCAAGTAAACAGATAAATATATAGTAGTAAAAAAAATGTGTCTGGTAAACAATATACAAACAATGTTTTGTAAACAATGCCTTAATTAAATTTATTTTTATTTATTATATTTAAATTCGAATCCACCCCCATCCAAAAAAAATAAACAACGCGGGCTGTTTCCAGTAACGGTTTATAAAAAAAACTAATATTAAAAAAAAATTGCATTAAAAAAATAAAAAAATAAAAATTTAAGAACTATTGACGAAAACAGTCAGTAGCAACTTGGTCTTGGGTGGAAATTTCTCTTTACCTTCATGGGCACCAAGTATTTTTTTCTTGTTATAAAAAAAATTACTAAAAACATTCATTAACCGTGTTCAAATCCAATATATTTTTTTATAACAAGTTATCAAAAGAAAATAAGTTACGTTTCGGCACAACTTTTACAATTTAAATTGATTTTTGTCTTTATAAAACCCCCTCGTATTATTGGCCAATAAGTATTAGATTCGTAACTAAATTTGAAATTACCAACTGTATTAGATAACTTAAATTGGATCTGACCTTAAGGTATACGTTGTCTTCAACATTTTAAAAAACTAAGTCCAAGTTGCCGATGAAGGTATGAAGTATGCCGACATATACTTTGCAGAATGCTGGGCTCTACATAGGACGCAGTGTAAGCAAGCAATAAAGGTAATCCTAGTAAAGGGCATCGCGGATATGGCTGAGAGGGAGGTCCCAATTAGCAGTATTAGAACGATGCCAGCAAAAGACCGCTTAAGTTTAAAAAAGAAGTTTTCCCTCACGATACCAACAAGAGAGCAGTGGGAGAAAAAGGATGTACACTTTGCACAAAATGCACTAGTGTGCTACACTGATGGCTCTCGTATGGCAAGTACACTGTCTTCAGGGGCAGGTTTCTGCGTGGAAGACAGGGATATCCAAAGGAGCTACCCGCTCGAAGGATATACCACTGTCTTTTAAGCGGAAGTGTTTGCCATACTTGAGGTTGCAAACTGTGAGGATATAAGAACAGAGTGAGACAGATATATACATCTGCTCGGATAGCCAAGCAGCTCTGAAAGCGCTTTGGGCAGCGAGAACCACATCGAAGTTGGTTCAAGAGTGTGAGGAAGCGCTGGAAAGCTAGCAAGTACAAAAAGAGTGCATCTCGTATGGGTACCAGGTCATAGTGGGGTGGAAGGTAACGAACGGGCTGATGAGTTGGCCAGATTGGGATCTGAAACCCCCTGTGTAGGAATTACGAGAAAGCAGGTCAAATCAGCCCTAAATAATTGGGCTGATAAAAGGGCGAACGAAAGCTGGAGAAGAAGCGGTGGCTGTAGGCAGACCAGGGATTTCCTGGTCACCCTAAGCAAACCCAAATCCATCTGGTTTCTAGGTAGGAGCCAAACCTCCTTGGGCCCACTTGTGAACATACTCACGGTCATGGCCTAAGGAAACACCTCACGAGAATAGGGGCTGAAACCAGCCCCTCCTGTACCCAATGCGGAAGGGAGGATGAAACCTCCTTTCACTTCCTGGGACAATGTGAGGCCCTCGGCAGACTAAGGTATAAAATCTTTGGAGTGATGACACTTCAAAGGGAAGAGTTGGCCTCTCTTGCCTGGCAGGATATCCTGACCTTTATAAGAAGGTCTGGAAGATTCAAAAGGGCTGGTATGGGCGAAGAGGAGGATGAGGAGTAGTTTGGTTGGTTTAGGAGGGGCAGATAAAAAGGACCATAGAGTCTAATTGTCAGGCTTCGAGCCTACCCAACCGTACTACTACTACTACTACTACTACCCTAAATTGTTTTGAACATGACACGGTGATGGCGTTAAACCAGGAAAACAAGAAACTATAACTACAACTGTATTATATAAACCATGAAAAAACCTAAACAGAAAACACTTATGACAATTTGCCATTTATTTTATAATTTATATTATAATTATCTCTCTTAGATGGAAAGTGAGAACATGAATATGCAGATGAAAATCCACATGAAAAATGACGAAGTATCTTCTTAAAAATCCGGTATAACCATTGCACATTGGTCGAAAATACACAAAAAGCTGGCCAAAATTCAAATAGAGAGCAAACTTTTTTGAAAATAAATACCTTTATGTTTTTGGGGTCCGAGAATCCGAATTTAAGGTCAAAATGTTAAAAAACCAGTGGCCGCCACAAAATAGGCTAGTAGTAAGGGGGTTTTTGGGGTAAAGAACCTTAAATTTGAGGTCAAAATAATTGAGAACAAGATGGTTACCACAAAATGGCTGTTTGTTTTTTGTTTAACGTTGCACAAGTAAAAATCAGTGTTAGTGTTTTCGGAGGTCAAGTAATACAAGGTTACAAAGTCAAGATTACCAAAACTAAAATATTATGATTAAAAGAAACTAAAAAAAAATAATTTTGGCAATGACAATGATACTTGAAAGTGGTATATTAAACAAATATTAGAAATAATCCCAACACCAAAACAAAACACAAAGTGCTTAACGTACTTTTCGCCAACGATGTTGGCATCTTCAGAAGCGAAGTGTCTTCGCGCACTTGGTGTTGGGAAATATTTCTAATATTTGTTTAATGATAACGATAATATCAATTTAATCAAATAAATTTGCTCAAATTAAATCTCCATTTAACGACATCACCCGGATATTCCACCACTGATAATGCGCCTAAGCACGATCCACGCACGCCTACCTTGTAAACATCCTTAAAAAGAAAATCGAAATGGGTCGCAGCCAAATTTTTAATATTATGTTTAGTAACTTGTTAACTTTGTATTTTAATAGAAATTAAAGCCAGGCGGCGCGACTCATTTTTTAAAAACATATTTTTCATTTACTGTTTTGTTAACTAAAAATTTCTGACAAGATCATTTTGAGGTCACTATTATAATACATTATGCATGAATAACTTAAACCTCGTATTAAAATTTTATCATACGCTCCATGTATCGTCAAAGCACTTTTAACAGAGCGTAAAATTTGACATTTCGAACGTCTTGCTCAGGTATGACAGCAGGCCCTCTTGCTCGCTTTCTTAAAGTCAACATGGATAAAACACAGCCATGTCCTTATGGCATTTGGTGCAGGAATAGGTTCTTTATAGTATACCGTATTTTGTTCTACGAAAAATAAACATTTGCCTGCTTTTTTCCCTTTTTCGACCACTGTGCGTTAGGAGTATGCCAACAACAAAAAAATACTCTTTACTGTATCAACGATAAGCAAAACTTTCCAATTCGAGTAACACGGTTAAATCCCCTTAAAAGGTTTTACTAACACAAAGTAAAATGTTTCTCATTGAAGCTCACAAACCACAATCCACGTTAATTAAAAAAAATATTTCCGGCTTCCTTTCAATTATCAAATTCTGGAATATTCTACGCCAGAAATTTGCAATAAAAAATTATAAATCTTAGAAAGAAAAGCCACTAAATTATGGAATTAGCCATCCATAAGAACAAAAAGATAGTTTGGACTTAAATTAAATGGTGAAATCGACAACCCCAACACTGCAAACAAAAAATATTGACTGTATTTAAAGCACTTCATAGTGAATTGAAGATTCTTGTAGGAAGTATAAACTTTATTTAATGTTGCCTGTTGATGGCATGAAGCACGTGTAAAAAAAACGAAAAAAATATATGCAGGCGCCGGGTATCGAATACTATCGATTCCGGTACCTCTTGCATGCAAGCGGAGCGCCTTTTTAACTGAGCTATATATATAGCCGGGATTAATTGACAAAAATAATTACAATAAATATTAATTAAAGGTAATTGCGGCTAATCTTTTATAGGCAACTTGGCAGCAATATATTACAAGAGTTCGAACGAACTGAAAGATACCTATATTTTAAAAAAACAATTGTTATTCAAATAATATACTTAATTTTTTTGTGATAAATATCTTTATTTTTGTAAAATGCAAAGTAAATTTACTGGATATTGTATTTCTTATGATTACATAACGATTATTTATTTATCTTCTCCTATTATTGTTTTTTTTTCATGAATAATGATAAACATTATAAATCAGTGATTCGCCGATTTCAATATTCACTGTTATTTGAACCAATCGGATTTTAAATAGGAAGAAGGCAAATATAATACCATTTAAAATTGGTAAAATTTAAGTTTAACGATTTGACAGATGTCAGATTTTATTTATTTATTTTTGAAAATCATTTAATTATGTACTGATTGAAGTAGATAAAGTATAGAATTAGACTTACACAAATGACGTCACTTCCGTTTTGTATCGTTTTTTTCTGTTTATTAATTACTCTCCATCTTGAAATATTCTTTTCCACTTAATCCACGAATTTGAATACTCGACTTAAGTATAGAGCATAAAATATTCATTTTTACATAGCCCAAATACCTCCACGTAAGACAGAATGAATAACATTCATCAGCACAAGATTTGAACGCTTGACTTAGGTGTAGAAATCAGAACATACATTAACTTTAGCTGCACTTTCTTCAGGGAAGTATTGAAAAACAGTTGAAAAGTATTTAGCACCTTGAATTGCCTATATCGAATTCCAATTTACCACAAAATATTCAAAGACTATGAAGGTTAAAAAGTTAACGTAAGATAGAATAAATAACATTCACCAGCACAATATTTAAACGCTTGACTCAGGTATAGAAATCAGAACATACATAAACTTTGTGATTCAGCACCTTGAATTACCTATACGGATACCGGATTCATCACAAAATATTCAATGACTATGAAGGTAAAAACATACACAAAGTATAAGAGCAGCAAAGTATTCGGACACATAAACTGCGAATATAATTAGTTAAATCTTGAATAAAACCATATTCAAGTCTTTAAAACTTGAATATGCCCAATATTTTTTTATTTGGAGTAAACACAGGGATCAAAAATTCGATTCCAGGTTTGAATCAATGAGCGAATTGTTAACAATTGTGGCTCTGCGTCTCTACGGTATCAAGTGAACCAGCATTTAACGTCAAGCAAATACTAAAGCCCGCTGCACAATAGCACTATAACGGGAACGGGAATCTAAACAGTAAAGGTGGGAGAGACTAAGAAACCAAGTGTTTGCCGAGTCTCTCCCACCTTTATCGTTTAGGTTCCCGTTCCCGTTCTCGTTACCGGGCTGTTGTCCAGCGGGCTTAAGCATCTACTTATTTGCAACACGAACCTGCCTAGTTTACTTTTTAAAATCTCTAAGCGATATATTTGGCAACCCCGCGATACAAAGCCCTCTGGTAAGCACCATTGGTTCTACCTTTTGGCAATACAAATGTCATCCCGTTTAAAGTAAGTAAACATAAATATCAACTAAATAAATCTACAGCCAAAGTTCTAAAAGGTGAACGCTACTATTAATATATATATTTTTTTTGATATCATAAGCAGCACAAAACCCCACCAACAACTTTTTAACAGAAATAAGATATACAAAAACAATACAAACCAAGGTAAGTTCAATACATATATCACAAAAGCACATTTTAAACGTACGCCAACTAACAAGGTTATTACGTATATTTTATTGTGGCTGATGCTGTTCAATAAAGTTTCAAGAATTAAGAGATGTTTTATTTGTCAGCTATTAAGTCCCAAGGAGATAAAACAAAATAAACACGAGCAAGGCAAATTTCTTTTTGAAAAAAACTACGATTACAGTGGTCAATATAAATCCTAGTGTACATTAGGGTGGGCCGAAAATCCGCTTTTTTAGAATTTCGTTTAGTAATAGCAAAAATTTTGTTCATTATGTTGTAAAAAAATTTTGTGTAAAAGATTAAAATTTTCGATCAACATCCTAGGCTCGCCCAACGCAATTAAAGATCAAAATGTTCAAAAAAATTTTGATACCAAAATCGGGTTTATTTCTGAAACTATCCATCTGAAGTAATTTTGTGTAAGGACCTTTTTTGAAGAGCATAAAATTTCCGATCAAAATAAGTTAAGAAATTTTTTTTTTGAATATTTTGATCTTTAATTGCGTTGGGCGAGCCTAGGATGTTGATCGAAAATTTTAATCTTTTACACAAATTTTTTTTACAACATAATGAACAAATTTCTGAAACTATCTATCTGAAGTTATTTTGTGTAAGGACCTTTTTTGTAGAGCATAAAATTTGCGATCGAAATAAGTTAAGAACAAATTGTTTTGAACATTTTGATCTTTAATTGCGTTGGGCGAGCCTAGGATGTTGATCGAAAATTTTAATCTTTTACACAAAATTTTTTTACAACATATTGAACAAAATTTTTGCTATTACTAAACGAAATTCTAAAAAAGCGGATTTTCGGCCCACCCTAGTGTACATTATATAACAAAATATTTAAAGCACAATTACTTGTGAAACAAAAATGGGGTAAAGCACAATTTCTTGTGAAAAACAAGTGGGGTAAAGCACAATTTCTTGTGAAAAAATGTATATTAAAAACCAAACCAAAAGGTTACAGTACTATGCCCTGGGATTACTCGGCAAATTGCCTTCGCATATTCCAAATACAGCCCAGAGCGATTAGGATTGGACTGCAGAGAAACCTTTAAAAATATAAAACTTCTTACACCACCTAGTTTTATATATTTACCATTGGTTAATGTTTGTTAAGGAGCACATGGGTGATTATACATTATACACGCCTTGAGTCATCTATAAGAACCTTACGGTATGTCAGCAATTTGAACATCTATTTGTATAGGCTTCTTACAACCATAAATAGTATTAATTACTGAATTACCACTTAATAAGCTACCTGCTCTGGTTAGAGACTTTCCAATAAATAAATTTAGTTTCAGCATTAAAAAGTTCACAGCGGAACTGTATACATGTTTACTGCATCTTTAATTTTAATGATGGTAGTATCAACTAGCTTTTCCTTTTTAAACTGTATAGTACCTGTACTAAAAAGTATATTTATCTTTATAAATCATCACAGTCACACCATGATGAAACCTTTAGCTATGCTAAACTCCTGGACATAATATATCCCAGCACTGTATTCTGCTACAAATAATTTAGCAGATACATACGTTAAACCCGTAAAACAGGCCCCTTTAGAGCTATGACAAATCATTAATCATAAAAATTAATAATAATTATTTTATTATCCATTAGATGTATAAAAACAATACAGAAAAATTCTTCAAAAAGAGTTTTAAATTTTTAATGCTTTTAAGTAAAACATAGCGAACTTCAAACTTATCGGCTATTAATTGCTATGACTTTTGTCGGCTTTAATGGGCAAAAATACAAATGATTAATTTGTTTTAATGAATGGTTTAGTTTATATTGTCAGTACTTCATCATCTGATAGTAAAATTACAAAAATATACCCACCCCATATTTCAAAAGGCTACACTTTTAACTTTCCTTTAAACCTGAACATCAAAGAGAGAGCTTAATTATTTAGCCTATATGTGATTATATTTTATTTAACCAACCCTATGTGACTTATTAACTACAAGTCAACTTTATAATAAAAACAATGAATAAAAAAATAAAAATTATTACCTTTTTTAAAATTTCAGAAAAAACCCTTAACTTATTTATTTCAACCAAATTAAGCCAAGTTATATCTAAAATCCACTTAAATGGTTTTGGAGCTACAGCGTTTAGATCTAAAGATGCCCCTCCTTTAATAAATGCTTGAAATTCCTCATGACTAATTATTCCTTTTTGAGAATCAATTTTCATAGCCATCATTAATGTAAATAAAAGTTTATGCCTTTCATAAAGACTTCTTTGGGTAAATATCCACACCTAAAAAATAATAATTATTTGTATAAATGGAAATTCAATTAATTCAAAATACATACTTCATGGGTTAGGTATTGTAAAATTATTTCGATTCTTTCTTGTGTAATTGTACTTTTTTCTGATTTTGTAATGGAATTATCAAATATAATTAAAAACTGTTTTAAAGAATTTTGATACATAACATTAACATTGCTCATTTCGACTATAAGGAAATATAAAATAGATCCTCTCGTAGCCACGGATCTAAATTCTTCACGAGCTATATTAATTTTTTTTTCGGTTTGAATAGAACCAATTAATTTTTGAGTAACTTCCTCTGCGGTTGCCTTTGTAACTTGCAAAACATTTATTAATTCTTCATCATCAACCAAAGACCCTTCTGTAGAATTCAGCCGACTAAGGAGGTTTGTTTCAAGAAATTTCATTTTTCTTTGATTTTCCATAACTGATTCAAATAAAGCCACTCTTTCGGCTTCTAAATCAGTTTTTTCCATTAAAATTACCCTCCCTAAAAGCTGATCTTCTAAACCTATAATTATAATACAACAAAAATTACTGGTAAATTCAAGAAAATATTTTATCAGATAAATATTATTAATAATAATAATAATAATAATAATAATAATAATAATATATTTATTGCCATTTAGATCACATAAGTGACATAAGCAACAATGTTAAACATGATTTCATTATTGCTTATTTATTCAACATTATTATTATTAATTTAAATAATATTTAAAATTTGTCGATAAACTATGGTAAATAATAAATTGCACCAATTAAATTTATATTATATTATCTTTTTTTCAAAAATTTTAATTTAAATTCTGCTTGCGCGGAACTTGTTTATTTAATGACATTATAAACTCATATAAATTTGGCGTGGGTCCCATATCTAATAATTGAGATATCGGTATACAAACGCATGAAGCAAAGTTATATGCTTCTTTTAACAAACAAACCCTTACAGCTAAAGAAAAAGCCGCTCAGACAAAACTTGTCGAATCAATTGCTTTGAATACTTTACTTCCCGGACTTGACCCAAAAATTGGTCAAATTGTTAGAGCTAGTAACCCACCAGACATTTTAACTGCTACCAATAGAATTAGACGCGAACTCCAATTAAATTATTTTGAAAATCAAAAATTTAACCTAAACCGCAACACAAATATACCAGCTCGTAAACAAAATCCAAATCAGACAATAAAAACTGTTCAATTTGTAAACGAACCGGACATTCATATAACTAATGTAGACAAATAATGACAACCCCTCAAACCTTTTTAAATTTCCAACATAACAATCAAAACCAATTTCGTCCTCAACAACCATTTCAAAATCTTCAACAAAGACCGTTTTACCAACAACAAAATTCAAAATCGCCCACCTGTCATTAGGCCAAATCCCAATATAGAATCTCCCAGGCCAAGTGCCATTCAACCCAATCCAAATTTTAATAAATACCCTGCAAAAACCCATCATCTGAATTACAACAATTCAGACTCATACCAATAGTATTACGACACTGACGAACAAAATTACTTTTACACACCCATTGATGAGCATTATTACGGTTCCAAGGGATAATCCTGGAACAAAACCAGGATTATCCCTTGGAACCCAGTTTCCAGACAGACCCTCCGAATCAAGATATTTTGCAAATAACATCCCAAATTCAAACACTAAAAATGCACAGTTTCGATCCCAACCTCAACTTCCCGGAACAAAACTTCCTGTAAGTCTACAAACGCTACAAACACGTTTAACTTTTTAATTGACACCGGAGCAGGCTTATTAATCTTTAAACCCAACATTTGTCAAAACTTTCCCCATAGATTCCAAGAAAATGTAGTTATTCAAGGAATTACTAACCAAAAAATCCACATTAACGAATCCACTCTGGTTCCAATCAATATAAAAAAAAGGATACATTTGCAACATTGACATTGACTTTGACGGTTTACTTGGATCCGACTTTTTAGAACACTATCAGTGCATAGTGGACCTAAAAGACAGACAATTAATAACAAATTTTAAAACTATACCTTTAATTAAAGTAGAGGAAGATACACCCATTGAAAACGTATCCTTAAATTCAAATTTTACAAATTTAATTACATTAGAACCGCGTACAGAACAAATTTGCAAATTTAAATGTTATTTATCTAATACCGAAGCCATTTTAGAAGCTACGGAAATTGATAAAGTACGTCTACCTAATGCTTTAGTCAACATTAATGCTAATGGTAAATTTTTAACATCAGTATTAAATGCTAACGCGATGCCAAAAACTATAAACTTTTCTGACTTGAACCTATTCAAAATTTTTCAATCAATAATTTAAACGAATGTAATTTTTACTTACAACCGGATATAGTTTCAGAAATTAAAAACCAACTTCGTTTAGAACACTTCGAAGAAGAATCGGAACTTATTACTGAACTTTGTTTAGACTACTCAGACATTTTCTATCTAGATAAATTGATCTTTACTAATGAAATTAAACACACTATCGACACAAAATCAGAAAACCCCACCTTCGTAAAGTCTTATCCACAAATCCACAAAGACGAAGTCAGCATTAGACCTCGCCTCTGGTTTTCACCAGATTTAAATCGACCCCAAAGATATTTAAAAGAATGGCCATTTTGAATTTGTTAGGATGCCTTTCGGATTGAAAAATGCTCCATCAACGTTTCAAAGAGTGATGAGTAACATTTTACTAGGAATACAAAATGAACGATGCTTAGTATACATGGACGACATCAGCATTTATTCTCCCACTATTCACGAGCACCTAAGTCGTCTAACAGAAGTCTTTAAACGCTTAAGGCAAGCTTATATGAAAATACAGCCGGATAAATGCGAATTTTTATGAAGAAGTCGCTTATCTTGGTCATTTAGTCACCAAGGACGGTGTAAAACCTAACCCATCCAAAGTAGATTGTATTGTAAATTTTTCTGAACCTTCTAACCAAAAAGAAATTAAGTCCTTTCTCGGTCTTCAAAACCCAGAGGTTTTGAAATTTTTTCAGAACATACCTTATGAAAAAAACAATACATTTAATTTTGACGCTAAATGGCAAAAATCATTTGAAGTACTAAAAAATTCTTTAATTTCAACCCCAGTTTTAATTTACCCAAACTTTAACAACACAATACAAAAACTTTCGTTTGACGAAAAAACAGTTAATAACAACATTTTCAAAATAGAAAGAGCAGTTCACCTATTGAGAGATAAGATCGCGTAATCGCGTAGTTAGAAGCCAAATTAAATTTTTTCAAAATTTGTGAAAAACTAATGGAAAGTTACTTGTATTTGGAGAACAATCCTAATGACATAATAAATGGCATAACCTTTGCCCGCATAAGAATAATTTATTCCTTAATTATATCCCAACAACTTAATATTATATTATTAGAATTACAAAAAATATCTCAAAATCTTAAGAAAAATAATTCACCTTTAGCCATTAAACACTCACAAATAGCTCAGTATTTAAAAATCAACTCCAAGCGTACCAAACAAATCATGATCATGTTTTTGTTTTAAAAATCCCTTTAATTGAACAAAAAATGTACACCCTTTACCATCTATTTCCTATTCATATAGCTGATGAAGCAACGGGCGTTTATGACGATTTGTCAATAAGTAAAAAATATATAGCGCGAAACGACTATTCTTTAATGTACATCCCCGTTAAGAATCCAGAAGAATGCAAGCAGCTAGCACCAGAAAGAAAACTGTGCTTCGACCTGTACGCATACCCAATAGACAATAACGCCGCGTGTGAAGTGCAATTGTTATAAACCAACATGAACGTTCCGAATAACTGTCATAGTGCCTTAATTTATAAGGTTATAATGTGCAAAACTTAAAAGACAATACATGGTTAATTAGTGCGACCGAACCTGTTCAAGTGTCTATAAACTGCCAAAACATAAACTCTGAAACATTGGTAATAAATAAAAACTCTTTGTTAAAACTTAAACCAGTGTGTCAAGCCTTCATCGGTATTACAAAAATACAAGCAGAAGCTAGCAAGACATCCGACGTAATCGAAAACCCTAAACCCCAACCAGACAATATAGAACTCCCTAAATTAGAACCTTTAAAAATCAATAACTTAAATCTGGAAGAATTGGAAATTGCCAACCACAAACAATATTCAAGAGATTTGGATAATCTTATTAATCAACCTTTCGTCGAGAAAAATATATAATGGTTCACTTATTTGACTACAGCTCTGATACTCATTATCATTGTTGCATACGTAACAATAAAATTGTGTAAAAAATTTAGAACAACAAGAAAAACACCATCAAAAGACGACCAGAAATCGAATCCAATGATAACTTCTGTGAATTCCAACTTAGTAAAAAAGTTACTACATAGCATAGCAAAATTATGATACCATGGACTTCACGAGAGTCATATTTCATTACCTAATCGGAGAAGATAACAAGGGATGGAATTCTCTGGGAAATGCAACTCTTCATTTATTTAACGATGAGAACCCTGAGACAACACGTACAACATATTTTAAAAACTTATAAATAGGAATATCTTTGCTTTGTTAGTTTAGTATTATACTTAGTTTTGTTACATTAAGTACTTAATAATTTTATATTGCAATTTTTTTAAATGGAACAAAAAATTATTATTGCATAAATGCCCTAAACTGAACAAAAATGGCGATATCTTTTTTTTTAATAAAATATCACATGAAAATTTCATTGAAAACGTTGAAATATAAATTCTGTCCAAATACAAACCCTTAACCTCAATTTTAAAAAGAAAATATTTTATTGTTTTTTCTCCCTGCATTCTATGTAGTCACTTTTTTCATATAAATGACTGATTCATGGAGTCAAGTTTTTATCGTTTATATTTTATTTACTAATGGCCACTTGCACCGTTTTCTCTAACTGCCAAGTTAAAAGATAACAGGGGATTAGTGTACAAAATCTTGCACCGTGATTTTTTAACTATGGTTTAAAATTTATCTAGGGAATTTGACTAAAAAATTAAAAAGATTGTTGCTAATAACTAACTTCACACTTATTTGTGACCCAAATATATTTTGACGTTAAGAGTTCGATTCTTTATGATCTGTGGTTCGATTCTTTATCATCTGTAGTTCGATTTAATTTCTTGTACATCTTGTACGTCCTATTCAGTTGATGGCAAGGGAGAATACCTAATATGGATACAGAACCTGAAAAAAAGGGGCGCTCCTCAAATTAATCTTGTGGATACAAGGGTATCATTGAAAACAAAAAAGACAGATAGGGCTGAAACAATTAGAATAGGAAATTAGCAATAAAAAGGATGTAAAAGAAATGACTCTTTCGGATTTAAAAATTTTAGAAGAAAAACAAAAACCTAATATATGTATTATAATAATAAACAAGATGTAACTATTTATTTTATTTTAATTTTAAATAAGTATAAATTAAATAAAACATCAAAAATATTATTCACATTAAATTTTATAAATTCGCAAAATAATCTTGTATTAATTGATTTTAAAACATAATGCGATCTTATGGATAAGTAACAACAGGGTACTCCAGTTCATGGCATTAATATCATTAGGCAATGGCGGCTGGTTTATTCATGTCTCTAGCAATATTATGTAGTACAGCTGCAGCTGGAATCAGGGCCGAGCCTAAGGGGGGTGTATGGGGCGAGTCACCCCCCCCAAAGTCTTGGCAACTGGTTCCAAATCCAAATACGGTTGGCAAAATCTATAGTAATTGGGTAGGTTGGTTATACCTACCCTACCAACCAACCCATCACAATAAATAAAATGAAATATAATTTTTAAACTATACCTACATATTACAAAATTATAATTTTTAATCTATTGTAACCTCCTATAATCGTTACCGTCAAGAAAATTGTATTGGTCAACCCTATTTTTATTTATGGACATTATATTTCACACAAGCGGCATGTACAAAGTCGGCACCGCCTCGCGGCTTTGTCTTTGACTTTGGCGGCGTTTGACTCTTTTTACGCACTGCATTTTTCTAGATTATTATTTAGTTGAACCTTATCTAAGCTAAGTAAAACTAGTGTTAATAAATAGGAATTAATTTTTTTTTTAATATGGAAAGAAAGCTAGACCGGGCCGAGTTCTAGTAAAATGCTCATTATGTGGATCTGTGTTTAACAAGGACTAGAAAAAAATGCACGAGAAAAATATTTACGGTGGAAATTTGGTTAAAATTAAAATTGTTGCTGTTCCGGATAATCCATCTACATTAGCAGCAAGTCAAAAAAATAGAGAACGAGAATCAATCCCATCGACTTCGAAAGAGCATGCTAATAGTAGGTAAATACATTATTTCTTTATCTACACTTTACAGCACTTTACATACATGATAAAACTACTAAAATTTTTATTATTACTACTAAAGTATCGATAAAAAAATAAGTTGGTTTTTTTATCGTCTCCACCCCCCCAAAAAAGTGTGCCTCGGTACGGCCCTGGAATATTAGACAAAACTGTGTCTAGTTTTAATCTTAAGCCATATGCCAACACTGTAAACCTTCTTTTCTAAATTCCAAATACTCTTTCTATTATATTTCTGGTTCTTAGTAGTGACTCATTATAAAGTTGCTGACCTCTATACCTATAACTATAGTTATTGGATTTAATCGTTAACGGTGGATTAAAGTAATTTAATCCCCCGAAATTGAAGGTTTATTTTAACCGTAGTTTAGTGGTATTTTAACAAGGATTTATTAAAAATAAACCTGTGTTAAAAAATAAACCACTGTTAAACTTACGGTGCAAGTGGCTATAAAAAACTTGGAAATTTGGAGATTACGTATTTTGAACTTGATGAGGCCAAAAAGGTAAAAAGCAACTTTATATTACATTCAATGTCCTAAAAAATTGTTTTCTACAAAGATACTTATTATTACTAGTTAAAAAATTATGATTTTTAGTGGATGAACTATTGAATATAGATTAAAAAGTTAAAAAGCAATTTGAGTACCATGCTCCACACTCAAAATACCACACAACATTTGAATATAAATAAATTAGGTTATGTATATGTCAGTTTAACTCTAATTTCGTCTAATTTTCTAAAAATATTGTTTATGTATTTATTGTGTATAAAGGTCCTAATTTAAAGAGGACTTTTATTAAAATAACAACTTTTTTAAGATTTTCCGACTGCAACATTTTTTTATAGGCATAAGGATTAGACTATATTTGACTATAAGAATATTTTATTGTTGGTTTTACCGTTGTTAAATTTATTCTAATATTATATACGATATAAATTCTCCAATAAAGATTTATTACAAAAGTTTTTACATTTTAAACTTCTCCAGGTAAATTCTTCTACTTGGTATAAAATTAAAAAAAACATTACCTAAAATAATTTTGTTATTAGATAAAGTTTAAAATCATTTTTGAAAAAGCTACTGTGGGTAATAGGGAGAAAGTTGTAAAAAAAACGTTAAAATAAGATTAGATTATAGATTAGAAATAAGAGATTATAGACTAGAAATAAGAAGTAAGATTAGGTATATTGTGTTGTTTTGTAAATATGAAAGCGCTGCTACTTATTAAAAGATAAGTCTTGATCAGCCAATGTAAATTAAGTGTAGATTGATAAAAACATAAGCATGGCTTGAACCAAAGGAATTCCCAATAAATTCAAACACAGTTAATACGATTTAATAACCAGATGGACAAACAGTGGATCCAATCATTAGGCAACCCTTGTTACTTTTAAGTCATCCTTAAGAGGTATCGATAACACTGTGCGACAAAATAAGGGTCAACATTTCTCAGACGAAATCTGTTCACTAATTATGGAAGAATGCCTCCCCAAAAACATATTTCCTAAAGGATTTTGTTCGATTAGTTCGCGTTTTCAAGTAATTATTATTTAAACAAAAAAATTCAGTGACCGGCAAAATTATGGGACAAATTCATTTAAAAAATTTCTTTTTTATTTAAAAAAAATCCTTGAACACGTCGATTTTGTTTTTCAATTCAGCACATTTTGATGTAAAATTTTCAGATTTTGAAGATGATAAAGAGGACTTAATTTCAAATTCTTCTTGGAGCAATGACGATTCCGATGAAAGCGAGGAGCATTTAAATGAAAATAGAAAAGCTAAGAAGAAACGCTATAAATGAAAATTCATCGTTCTGTATATTGTTCTTTGCTTTTTTTTATATTTTAGATGCAACATCTGCTTCCTAATGTGTAAATTTGTAATTTTAAGTTTGTTGTTTAGTTTTGTCGAAACATCATTAAAAACTATACATTTTCTACTTTTAATGATTAATATTTTCAAAACTATCAGCCCAAAAGGTTTACATACGCATATTACTAAAATCAGAATTTTATAATCTATTCGAATCTACAAAAAAAGTGGGTGTCCAATTTAAAAAAAAAACGGTCGACGTCATTGCTTTTACAAAAATGTCGGAAAATATTAAAATTTTATATGAAAATGTGCGGAATTGAAAAACAAAATAGACGTGTTCAAGGATTTTTTTTTAAATAAAAAGGGAATTTTTAAATGAATTTGTTCTATACTTTTGTCGGTCATTAATTTTTTTGTTTAAATAACAATTACTTTAAATGGTGGACTATTTCATAATCAGTAAACAGATATTATCTGAGATTTTTACTGTCGCACAGTGTAATTATCAAATCTAACGAATTATAGTATATCGTGAAGTTGGCGACAATGGCTGAAACTCCGCCCAATGCCTAGTAAAATTCCCGCAAAGTTTGTTCCAGGCCTGTCAAATAGTCCAGTTAAGTCAAAGGTTAACGCCTTCTTCCTTAAGAGCTATTTGACCGCTTATCTTAAAGCCAATAGCCTTTGTCATTTTAGGTCGGTCTTAGAGTTTATGACCTTTGAACCAGTCAATTTTCTATGACCCTTGCGGGGGGGAATTACCATGATTTTGACCAATGATCTTTCTTAAAATAGTCTATAAAAAACCAACGCAACCGTTGAAAAGGCAGTTATTAACTAAATTTGATCGCGCTTTCCAAATCGTCCGCAGATCTTCGCCAGTACGTATAAGGCAACTTTATTTGATTCAGTGTAAGGTACCTATAGTAATTATTGTATTTCAAACCAATTTGTTTAGATTAGATTCACTCCGATAAGTTTTGTTTAATTGTAGTTATTTACTCTATCGAGTAAATCGCACAACTCATTTTATTAGTTTAATTATTTGTTACATTTTCGTTTAGTTTACTTTTAGTTTAATTTCTTAATCTAGAGTTTTAGTTCGTATATATATATATATATATATATATATAACTACGTTTTTTATGAAATTTGTCATATTAGCGAAAACCTATTAAAAACTAAAATGTATTTCTGATAACGTACGAAATTTTTATTTAATATTAGCCTAAAATACTAATTTTTTTGTAACAGATAAAAAAATATTTTATAAATCCAAAAAAAACCGTCGATTAATAAAAATCAACAAAATCAAATAGCAGCAAATCACCACTGCGTTACATCGCCTTTCCGACTAATTACTGCCTCGATACGTCTTGGCATAGTGTCTAGTTGACATGTTTGGCAGTCATCTGGTGTTAAACTGTTCCAAATTTCTTGGAGACGGGTTCACAATTCTGGAACGGTTCTTGCGGGATTCGATCGGAGATTTTTCTTCATGATATGCCACAAGGTTTCAATCGGCGATAGATCCGGACTACTTGACGTCCATTTTAAAACTGGAATATTGTTTTATAACATCCAATCTTTTACTTTTTTAGCCGTATGGCAAGCTGCACCATCTTGTTGAAAGATACATTCAATATTGTTCAAGCGCATTTGTTCAATTTGGGGTTTTAAGTTATTTTAAAGCACATTAATGTACTTATCAGCATTCATAATACCTTCCACAAAGTATAAGTTTCTCACTCACACTTGCTGACATGGATCCCCAAACCATAGCAGACGCCGGAAACTTAACTTTTTTTAAGACAGTCATTCTGAAACACTTCTTTAGTTTTTATGACACGGCTCCTACTATCACCAACACATACTTCAAATCTGGCTTCATCACTCCAAATAATGGAGTTCCATTGGTTCTGAGACCATAATTTGTGTTCTTTGGCCCACGCTAGTCTGTTTTTCTTCTGAATTTTTGTTAGTAGGGGCTTCTCGTTTGCCTAGAAATACTGAATTATAATTTTTATAAAAACGAATAATAAAAAAATAATTTAAGCTTACCTTGTAAGTTTTAAATCCTAGTTTTTGTGTAGCTCTGTGACAAGTTGCTCTTGAAAAGTTTTTTGTGGTTGCCTGATTCCATAATATTTTCAATTCGTTATAATTAGCACGCCGATTTTTCTTGATAATCCGGTTTAAGGCTCTTAAGTTGATATTGGAGTAATGCGGGCGACTTCCAGTTCTGGGTTTTTGAGCAACAGATCCCGTTGTTTTGTACAATTTAATAATATTTCGAACTGTATACCTCGATTTGTTAACACTGTCAGCTATTTGGGAAGCATTTTGGCCTTTTAAATGCAAGTGAATGATAACTTTTCTTATTTCGTTTAAAACAGCTTTACCACGAGCCATTTTTAATTGTTAACAACAACCAAAGCATTGAAAGTTGATTTAAACGTCAAAATCGGCTTCTTAGCAACTTAAAATGTCATCATTTGTTTTACAAAGCCTACCTTTATTTTATAGAAGCGAATAAACAGACCATTCAACTTAAGTTGTCTACATCCTGTATTTTGCTATACACAAATCATTTTGGAAAGAAGACAATTTCGAAATAAAAACGCTTTAAAAATAGCCGCGTCGGTTTTGTTATCTTTCGATAAACATTTAAAGAAGCCAAAAATATTATATTTAAAATAAATTCACAAATATCATTTTTGGGGCGTTGGGCCAACTTCACTAAGACAGGGCTCGTATATATATATATATATATATATTAGACTGGTTCAAAAAAATCGAATATTTTTTTTTCTTCAAAGCCCGCATTAAAATATTTTCCTAGTAGTAAAAAAAGAAGCCTGTGAAAATTGTAGCTCTTAATATTAATATTTAGAGGTCGCTCGTCGTGAATTTCTATTTTACGTTTAAATAACACAGGAAGTCTTTTTTCTTAACTTTGAAATTTTATAACTCGTTTTTGAGTGAACATATTGGAATGAACTCTATATATTTTTGAAGAAAATTGAACGTTCTACAAAAAATGTCTCTTACAATTTTTTCGTAAATTCACTCCTTTAATAGTTATTCAAGGTTGAAATTATTCCAATATGTCCACTCAAAAAAAAAGTTATAAAAAATTCCTGTGTGATTTAAACGTTACATTTATTATATTCTAATTTCAACCTTGAATAACTATTAAAGGAGTGAATTTACGAAAAAATTATAAGAGACATTTTTTGTAGAACGTTCAATTTTCTTCAAAAATATATAGAGTTCATTCCAATATGTTCACTCAAAAACGAGTTATAAAATTTCAAAGTTAAGAAAAAATAATTCCTGTGTTATTTAAACGTAAAATAGAAATTCACGATGAGCGACCTCTAAATATTAATATTAAGAGCTACAATTTTCACAGGCTTCTTTTTTCACTACTAGGAAGATATTTCAATACGGGCTTTGAAGAAAAAAAAATATTCGATTTTTTTGAACCAGTCTAATATATATATATATATATATGGTTTAATATATCGCTTTATTGCTATGTCTGTTTTATAAAGTAAGTATATAGTGAACGGTAATCGTGTGTGAAGTTTTCCGCGTGATTCGACGCGAGTGAGTTAAGTGTGTTAATATACATATCGAAATACTTCGCCTCATACTCGTCCCACCGACATCATCCAGCCGAAGCCGCGACAATCTTCACCGGATTAAAAGGTCAAATTAGATTAGTCATTTGTAACGGGTTTACTATACCCAAGAGCTCCCGTAGGCCAACCAAGGAATAAGAAGTAAAAGTATAGCGAATACAAAACGCTACAAAAAACCCCCGTTACATGTGTTAGCGAAACAATTGTTAAATTAAAATAAAAATGTGAAACTTAAAAAACCGTGTTTGTTTTTATTAGAGACTATATGAGTACCTTAGATGCAAAACTCGGTTTTTGCAAATTAAAAAATAAAATAAAATTGACTTTAAATTCTGTTTAGTGTTCGTCCTAGATAAATGGCGTTCATAAAACTTGATACATAATAATATTATATTATATATATTATTATGTATCAAGTTTTATAAACGCCATTTATCTAGGACGAACACCAAACAGAATTTAAAGTCAATTTTATTTTATTTTTTAATTTGCAAAAACCGAGTTTTGCATCTAAGGTACTCATATATACCTATAGGTATTATTAGAACAATAAAAAATTATGACTCCTATAGGAGTCTATAGAGATGACCTATAATCCTCTAAGTCTTTCTAGTTTATAAAAGTTTTATTTAATAAAGTACTAAGTTTTTTAAAAATATAAATTTATGCGAGGTTTGTTTAATATATTATAAATGAACTACTGGCAAATGGATACATTTTTGTACTTTAGGCGTAGTTTAATAAATCAAATATATTTTTAAAATGAAATATTAATTTTAATTACGAATGAAACATGTTTTAATAATTCTGAAAATGGTTGATATTTTCTAATCATCATTTTTATTTCGTCGTGTTATTCAAAAAACTTTTTTACAAAATATAATTAATTCAAAATGAAAGGAGACATGGATATGCTTAGAGGTAAAAAGTAATTAAAATTCTATTTACGAACTAAAGATGAGATAACCAATAATTAAATGAGTTCGGTAAACGTTATTTAAACGATATAAGTAAGGTGGTTTTATTAAATAATTTTAAATAAATTTATATATAAATACTTTAAGATTGTACGTACAATAATTATTTAAAGTCTGTTTATTCAAGAAAACAAGATTAGCAGTGATTTAATTATGTGTGTGAATTTGTTGAGAAAGGAGAAGGTTTGTTTATAATAACCGGATAGACCCAAAAAAATACCGTGAATTTTAAGCACTGTATTACGAATATATGCTGTGATACAAAAATAAAGGCAGAAAATATTTTTTAAAAGAAGCAAACTAGATTTATTCTGAGTTTTATGAAGAGGGATCTCCATTTAGAAGAACGACTACAAAAATTAATATGAAGCTGCAATTAACTTCAAAAACACTGGAGATGGATATTCACGACAGATGTGTTAAACTTCAACGGGAATTATTGACACCCATCGAGGAGTTATTACATGGATGTCCGAGTACATTTCAATATATCAAAATTGTAAATATTACATTAAAAGAATTTAAAAATATATGTAGGCATTGGTACAGGGCAAAAGCGAAAATGCTGAAAAAAATGTACAAATTTAATAAAAATAAAAGGGTATAAGTTTAACTATGTTTTATTTTTAATAAAAATGCTGTTAGTAGGTACCTACATTATATTTTTATTTGTACGTACCTATTTTAACAATTTAAAATAATTTTATTTTAATCAATATTGATATACGTGGGTACTGGGTATACCTAGTATATAATTTGTATTTATCTATAATAATTATTTTTATATTTTACATTTTAAAAAATTTTCAAAATTTTAATATAATTTTAATAACGTTTTTAAAATGTTTAATGATTCTTACAAACACTTGACATATTTTTAAGCATAAATACAAACTTAACAACATTTTTCAAAAATTCTTTATTCATATAAAATAAGGAAGTTACAAAATAATATAATAATAAGTATAATATTTAAATTTCTTTACAAATGGAAAAAAAAGTTACTTTATGTTATGGATTATAGTAGGTATATATTATTCATTGTTTAAATTCTTCCCAATTTAATCCCAATAATTTTTTGTTTTGTTTTGTTTGTTACCTTTTTTTTTAATAGGTTGCGATAATTTCCGTTTTGTTTGTTTTCTCTTTTTAATAATTTGTGTCGATTTTAAAAATGTATGATCTTTAAAAAGTTAAAGGACTACTGAAATAGTCCGAGGATTCACCTGTAGTGTTTGGGGGTGGCGTAATCATTAACAATATCAATAATATTTGAGTTTTTTAATGATTGATTATTTACGCGACTTAATCTATTCAAATTCCTAGTTGCTATTTTTTAGAAATGTGTTGTAAAAGTAAAGACGCTTTTTCTGCATGTTTTTAGGTACTGTTTCTATAATATCGTCAAACGGGTAAACCTTTACTTTTTAATTGAATAAGTTTTTTTCCTGTTCATTCTCATCTTAAAGTATTTGTATACTAATAAGGTTTCATGTCATTATTGGAAAAAAAATCAGGAACAGGTAGACATTTTTTGATACTTTAACCATTTTTTTCATAATCATTTATTTTTTAGTTTAAAGCTTTTTTTTGCATTTTCATAGCAATATTAAAAACTTTACATATGTAACGGTTCTTATGTCATTTACCGTAAGAGGGAGCCCTAGAAAAATATATTTTTGTTGTTTAACTTGTACAAAAATAAAAACATTTTTAATGTCTCAAAAAAGATAATAGGTATATTGTAAAACCTTTAAGGCTAAACATTTTATTATTTAATTTTTATTAAAATGATAAAGAGCTACCCTATAATCCTCTAAGTCTTTCTAGTTTTATAGTTTTATTTAATAAAAATGCTAAAATTTGAAAAATATAAATTTATGTAGGCATATTTAATGTATGATAAAGTAACTTACATGTTATTGTATACATTTTGTACTTTTAATTATAGATAAAAAATGTTTTAATAATTCTTGCAAAAATGGTTTATATTTTCTGATTATTACTCTATTTTGTTGTGTTATTCGAATAAAATACGCTTTTTAGTTTTTTATTTTCGAAAATTTGAAAAATATAAATTTATGTAGGCATATAAATATGTTACAGGTTGAATCTTACTTTAGCATGACAATCTTTTATCATTTGTCCCCAAATTAAAAATATTTTTGATGTCTCAAAAAAATAATAAGTATATTGTAAGAACTTTTTTAAAATAAACATTTTAATATTGATTTTTATTATAAAATGGCTAGAAATGCCCTATAATTCTCTAAGTCTTTCTAGTTTTATAGTTTTATTTAATAAAAATGCTAAAATTTGAAAAAATATAAATTTATGTATGCATATTTAATATAATATATTATGATAAAGTAACTTACATGTTATTGTATACATTTTGTACTTTTGTGGCAATTTAATAAACCAAAAAATATCTTAAAAATGTTTCTATTATTTAAAAATTACTTTAATAATTAATTATAGATAAAAATGTTTTAATAATTCTTGCAAAAATGGTTTATATTTTCTGATTATTACTCTATTTTGTTACAGGTTGAATCTTACTTTAGCATGACAATCTTTTATCATTTGTACCCAAATAAAAAATATTTTTGATGTCTCAAAAAGATAATAAGTATATTAATATATATATATTAATTGTAAGAACTTTTTTAAAATAAACATTTTATTATTGATTTTTATTATAAAACTAAGTTGATTAATCTACGGTTTAAATGCGTTTTCTAATGTTAATGGACATTTCAATGACATTTATCGGAAAAGAAATATGCAATTAAAAGTAGTGCATTTTAAAACAAAATGACAAAATGCAGAAACTTTCGTAGGTTTTGTTGATCATTTTTATGGTCATTTATTTTTGAAATTAAAATTTTCTGCATATGTACAAATTTGAACTTGTTTGTGGTGTCATTTTTGTCGAGGCTTGTACTTTTGAAAATGATTCCGGATTTATTAAAAATATTTTTTCTTAATATTTCCTCAATATGTTTTTATAGTTTTTCAAGTGCATAGACACACATGAATATAGTAGCTTTACAACTCTGTTTATATTTTCTATGTAATGTTAGAATACTTTTTATTGGTTAGATTATTGTTATTGATTTTATCATTTTATTATGAATAATATACCTTATTATTGTTAAAAATTTGCTAAAAACATGAAAATTAAAATACAAATGTATCGCTATTTTAGTTGATATGTGCATAAATAATAGGATCGGTCAGTTTTATTGCAAAATTCTGTTTTAACGCAAATAATGATAATAATATAGTTTTATATATTTATTTATTTCTGTTTGTCAAAAACCCCTGGATATGTGTTTAAATGGTTTCCATGTCTAATTTTCGATATTGTATTCATTAGCCTGTATGACTTGTATAGGAGAATGTTTTTGAAGTTTCGCATCGGTCTTCATGGATTGGTCAAAACGACTATTGTTATTAAAGTTACTACACCTTTTATTTTTGCTGTAAGTTTTTCAACTGCATATATGCACATTAATGATAAAAATAATTTTAATACAGC
The DNA here is from genome assembly GCA_921294245.1 of Brassicogethes aeneus. Taxonomy (NCBI): domain Eukaryota; kingdom Metazoa; phylum Arthropoda; class Insecta; order Coleoptera; family Nitidulidae; genus Brassicogethes; species Brassicogethes aeneus. The sequence continues at coordinate 60,876,278 of OV121132.1, forward strand.
TATTTATATTTTTTTAAATCAAAGTACCTTTTATTTCTTTATTTTTAGACATATTTAATATTTATGAGGACTTCCGTCCTTCAAGTCTTTATATATTGTAAATAATTTTAACCGGAATCTAAAAATATTTTTATGCATATATTTAATATAATTGATAAACTTTCTTATACATATTTTAATTATTGACATTTTGCCTGAAGATGATCTTAGATCGAAACTAGTCGCAATAAAAACTTCCGTCCTTCAAGTCTTTATATATTGTAAATAATTTTAACCGGAATCTAAAAATATTTTTATGCATATATTTAATATAATTGATAAACTTTCTTATACATATTTTAATTATTGACATTTTGCCTGAAGATGATCTTAGATCGAAACTAGTCGCAATAAAAACTTAAAAACAAGCACGGAAGTATCCTTATTAACCAATCTAATCAAATCAAAACTTAATATTAATATTTAGAGGTCGCTCATCGTGAATTTCTATTTTACGTTTAAATAACACAGGAATTCTTTTTTCTTAACTTTGAAATTTTATAACTCGTTTTTGAGTGAACATATTGGAATAAGCATATTTTTAAAGAAAATTGAACGCTCTACAAAAAATGTCTCTTATAATTTTTTCATAAATTCACTTCTTTTATAGTTATTCAAGGTTGAAATTAGACATATAATAAATTTAACGTTTTTTTTTCAATTGGTGGCATAATAATAAACCTTATCACTCATTATTGTACAGGATGGTGCAGTTTGTAATACATTAATTTTAATAGGTGATAAAGCATCAAAAATAAGGTAGACTTTCATAAAAAAACATTTCTTAAAAAAAATAGTTTTCTCTTCATAACTTTTAAACCACAAAATTAATTTGGCACACAATGTAATATAGTCAGTGCCTTAATAATGATGTAGATAATCAGTGCCGCAGTTACTTGGGGGGCTGCTCCCCTTTTCACCTCAGTCTTTGACGCCACTGGAAATTTTAAAATAATAAATAAATGTTTAGGTCAAGTTTTTAATTAATGGAAAAAATTTGCTCTTGTAAAATTTTGATTTGGGGCCTGGTTTCTAAAATATTTGCTCAAAAATGTTTCCTTGCAAAATTACATTTTTAGATTGTCTGTTCAATTTAGAGAGAGAAAAAACTTCTGTGCTAAAATTTTAATTTAGGGCTTCGTTTTTGAAATATTTGGGAACACACTCCAAAAAAACTGCGGCAAAAGTATTCTTGGATAAATAAATTAATTATTTAAAAAATGAAGCACTAAATCAAAATTTTACATGAGTAGTTTTTTTCTCTAAATTAAACAGATAATCTAAAAATGTGTTTCTTTTTAAATAAATTCAAGTGGCGCCTAAGGTGAAAAGAGGAGCAGCCCCCCAAGTAACTGCGCAACTGATGTTTTTTTTTAATAATTATCCACATCATTACTAAGACATTGACTATATTGTGTACAAAATTTGATAAAAATTGATTAAGTGGTTTAGAAGTTATGATGGGAAAACGAGTTTTTTTATAAACTTTGACGGAAAGCGTCTCTGCGAGGAAACATTTTTGAGCAAATATTTCAGAAACAAAGACCCAAATCAAAATTTTACAGGAGTAAATTATTTCTCTAAATTAAAAACTTGACCTACAAATTTATTTAATATTTTAAAATTTTTAGTGGCGTCAAAGACTGAGGTGAAAAGGGGAGAAGTCCCCCCACATTATTATTAAGGCACTGACTATATTACATTTTGTGTCAAATCTGATGAAAATTAATGTTGTGGTTTAAAAGTTATAAAGAGAAAACTAGTTTTTGACGACCTGTATTTTCCTTGGGAAACATTTTTGAGAAATGTTAATTAATAAAATTCTACCTTAAAATTAATGTATCACAAACTGGACCGCCCTCTATAATCTTTTTTGAAAATTTTATACAAATTGTGTTTCTTTAAAAAAAATTATCGCTCGTTCCAATATGTCCACTCAAAAAAAAAAAAGTTATAAAATTAAAAGTTAAAAAAAATTCCTGTGTTATTTAACGATGTGGCTCCCGTCCCGAGGCGGGACTTAAGTTCAGTCCCGATTGACGTCACACACTGTAAATCGGTTTTTATTCCCCGAGATTTTATAATTTGTGTCAAGCTCGATGGCTTAGATGGTAGGGCGGTCGCTTGGCATGCGAGAGGTACCGGGTTCGATCCCACTAGAAGTTGTAAAACTTTTTTTATTTTTTTTATTTTATAAATTTGTTGTTTCTTTGTTAAAAAGTGTTTTATTTTTATCGTAACATAAATTTGCCCATTTTAGTTGGGTTATTTGCTCAATGGGGCGGGGGGGGGCCAATGGGGCGGGGTCGGTTGGGTTGTGTTGTTGAGTTTGGGTTGGTTTGGTTTTATGACGTAACTAAAGTGCCCTTAACATGTATACAGGTACAATTTATTATTATTATTTTATTATAACATAACAAATCTTAAAATTATGACGTCAATCGGGACTGAACTTAAGTCCCGCCTCGGGACGGGAGCCACAGCGGTTATTTAAACGTTACATTTATTATATGTCTAATTTCAACCTTGAATAACTATTAAAGGAGTGAATTTACGAAAAAATTATAAGAGGCATTTTTTGTAGAACGTTCAATTTTCTTCAAAAATATATAGAGTTCATTCCAATATGTTCACTCAAAAACGAGTTATAAAATTTCAAAGTTAAGAAAAAAGAATTCCTGTGTTATTTAAACGTAAAATAGAAATTCTTCTAAATATTAATATTAAGAGCTACAATTTGCACAGGCTTCTTTTTTTACTACTAGGAAGATATTTTAATGCGGGCTTTGAAGAAAAAAAAAATATTCGATTTTTTTGAACCAGTCTAATCTATATTTTACCAACGTTAGTTAATCTAAAACAAAGCCATCTACCATTAACCGATTTAAACATATAAAAAACAAATATAGCTATCTATATTTTACCAACGTTAGTTACACTATTTATCCATAGGGGTCCTAGTGACTTTTATTTCTTTAAGTTTATTAAATTTTAAGTTGGGCATCATGTTTTTCCACTACGCCATCTACCATTATATGATTTAAACATATAAAAACAAATATACATATCTATATTTTACCAACGATAGTTACACTATTTATCCATAGGGGGCCTATTTATTTAGTTTTGTTTTATTTACCTTATCTAAAACAACGCCATCTACCATTATCTAATTTAGGGGGCTTAGTGGCTTTTTATTTATTTATCTAAAAACCAGATCCACGGATCGAGAGGTCCGTGGCTCGGTTCTCGACAGGGCTTTTTTTGTTTTTCAGAAAAATAAAAGAGATTATTAAGGTACGCATCAAACATCAATGCACAATTTTATGTGAAGGCTTAGTAGTCGAATTGTTAAGGCAGTTCGCTTTGAACCAGGCCTATATGGGTTCAATTCCCAGTTCAGCTTTTTATTTTCTGAAAAATAAAAACAGAAAACTTCATTGGATTGTCATTAGCATTTGGAAAGTCGATTTCCCCTTAATGACATTTTCTAATCACCTAATTAGGTCATTAGAAAAGGTCGTTAAATACTTATTAATGGGTATTTAATTACTTTTTAATTTCGTCTATCACCTCCTATTCTGCTACTCTACACAATCAAACAGTTTAGATCTTATAAATGAATAAATGCATGCAGTAAAAATCTATTTTATTAAATTTTATTACAAATATCCACCTAAAATAATTATTATCATGCCTTTAGGCATTATATACAGGGTGGCTCAAAAGTTTGGAATATTGAGTGTAACTTTTGAAATATCAAAAATATTAAAAAATGATTTTTATAAAAGTTGTTAGGTAGTTCATTTCAAATTTTACGGTGATATTGCCAACAACCAAATTAAATACGTAGTCCCCCAAGGAGGCCAACTTTTTTTAAAATTACAACACCCTTTTTTATATAAGAATTTGAAACAGGCTTTTTTCTGATTACAACGGTGTAATAATATTGAACCGATATAGGAATGATATTAGGTGGCTAAGCGTTTAACGTTAATATTTTTTAAATTTGTTTAAATGATTTTTATTATAGTTTTTTTAGGCTTCACATCGTTTACCTGTAATTCATTTTTAATTTGGCATTCAGTGCAATTTTTACATGTAATAGTGTGCTAATAGTAAAATAAATAGCTACCGATTTAAAAAACAATGCGTACTGAAAAAGAAAGAATTGAAATTTTAATGATGGTTGGGTATGTTAACCAAAAAAGGACTTAGGTGACCGGAAAAGGAGCCTCTTGCGTAAGCAAAATTATAAAAAAAATCCAAAACCGAAAGTGTTAAAAATAGGCATAGAAGCGATCGACCAAAATCTGCCACTGCCCTGAATGTACTAGTACTATACTATATATTGCAAGTCCAGGAAGTACCTACAATTTCTTATCAGGGGGTTGCCCAAAACAACGATATCAGTTATGCGTCAGTACAAAGGTTATTTAAAAGGGAAAAAATGCATCCCTATAGGTTGCATTTGTTGAAAGAATTAAGTGAGGACTATATATAACTGGAATAAATTCTGTATTTTGAAAACCACTTACTTTTTAAAAAAATCCAAAAACAGGTCAATTTATAAATTTACCTGGGTAAATTGTGGTAAATCTTAAAATATAAGAAACCACCCTTTGAGGGTGCAACCAACCCTAACTTTTTTTTTCAAATGCAAAGGTAATCAAGTGATACATTATTTGAAACCTTGTTTTAATAGGAATTCATACAAATATGCAATTTTTAATTATTTTATTTTTGTACAATTATAAATAATAAAAACTTCATTTTATGATAAATATGGATTTATTATAAAAGATGTTCAAAATGAGCTCCTCTGGTTTATTGACAAAATCCTAGACGATTATAAAATTCATTTTTAACCTTTTTTAACATCTCAGGTAATAAAGGGTGATTCATTAAGAGGTTCTTTTTAAAAAAATAAAAAAAACTAACAAAATTAAATTTTATCAGGTAAACTATATTATCACGAAAAAGAACCGTTCTTTACATTTATTTTTTAAAGATTATTTCTTTTAAATGTTGGCCTTAACTGCGGCTAAGATGGTCCATTCTGAAATTCCAATTTTTGATGACGCGTTGGAGCATTTCAAGTGGTATTTGGCCAATAACTCGAGTAATGTTGGCTTCCAATTCATCAATCGTAGCGGCCTTATCCATGTAGACTTTGGACTTTACGTAGCCCCAAAAAAAGAAGTCCAGAGGTGTGATATCACATGACCTAGGCGGCCAATTCACCGGTCCAAAGCGGGAAATTAACTGTTCGCCAAATTGTTCCCGCAATAAAGCCATGGTTTCATGGGCTGTGTGGCAACTAGCGCCGTCTTGTTGAAACCAAATGTTGTCGAGATCACGGGCTTCAATTTCAGGCAGCAAATAGTCCCTTATCATGACGCGATAACGGGCGCCAGTCACAGTTACATTCCGGCCGGCCTCATTTTTGAAGAAATATGGACCGATAATCCCACCAGCCCATAAACCACACCAAACCGTTGTTTTGTCTGGATGTAATGGCAGCTCTTGAACCTCTTCGGGTTGCTCTTCAGCCCATATACTGCAATTTTGCTTATTGACGTAGCCATTAAGCCAGAAATGGGCCTCATCGCTGAATAAAATTTTGGTCGAAAACAGTGTATCTTCTTCAAGCTTTTCAAGAGCCCAAAGACTGAAACAATGACGGTTTGGAAGGTCGGCCGGTTTAAGATCTTGCACGAGTTGAATTTTGTATGCTTTTAAACCAAGATCCTTACGTAAAATACGCCAAGTTGTTGCATATGACAAGCCAAGCTGTTGAGAACGGCGCCGAATCGATTCATCACGGTCATCGCGTACACTCTCAGCTACCGCTGTTATATTTTCTTCACTACGTGCTGGATGTGGTCTATTTGGTCGCTTATTATCTAATAATGAAAATTGGCTTTCAAATTTTTGGATGGTGCAGCGAATTGTTCGTTCGGTAGGCCGATTATGTGGACCATAAGTTGCTCTAAGCGCACGAAATACATTTCTCGTAGAACTCTGATTTTCGTAATACAGTTGAATAATTTGTAGACGCTGTACCGTGCTAAGTCTTTCCATGATAAAATGTCAAACAATACTTAACGAAAATACCATGACAGTTTGACACAACGCACGCCTGATCTGCCATAAAATCTCTAATGAAAAAAGTACCTCTAAATGAATCACCCTTTATTAAAGAAGTTTCGTGTCGGATACTCCCTTTAAGATCTTCAATATTAGTTGGTTTAGTTACATAAACTTTATTTTTAAGGTAACCCCACAGGAAAAAATTCAACGGGGTAAGGTCTGAAGATCGGGCTGGCCACTCAACTGCACCTCTTCTACCAATCCACCGATTAGGAAATATTTCATTTAGGTATCGACGAACGGGTAATGCGTAGTGCGGTGGAGCTCCATCTTGCTGAAACCAGACTCTATTATCTGGTAAGTCTGGATCATTCTCGTTTGGAAACTGAACTGCCAAATATGGTATAAGATCTTCTTGAAGAAAAGTTAAGTACCTTTCGCCATTTAGAGTTTCGTTTAAAAAGGCGGGACCAATTATTCTATTACCAATTATTCCAGCCCAAATATTTACCTTTTGTGGATACTGTGTATGATTTTCTTCAATCCAATGAGGATTGCTGTCGTTCCAATATCTACAATTTTGACGATTTACTTCATGATTTAAAGTAAACGTACTTTCATCGGAAAATAGTATCCAATCCAAGGAAATTTGGTTATCATTAATAAGGTTCATCATTTGCTCGCAAAATTCAATTCTGCAATCGGTATCATCCCCAATTAGTTCCTGTACTGCTTGCATCTTATACGCATGCATTTTTGAAGCATGTAGTAACTTCATTACAGTGGTGTGGCTCAAATCGTTCTCGCGAGCAATTTGTCAAGCTGAAGTAACAGGATTTTCTTGGATTGCTAATAGTACATTAAGCTTCGTATTGTCTTCAACGATAGGCTGGCGTTGTCTAGGAATATTTCTTACATGACCATTTTCGTGATATTTTGCTTCTACTTTACTAACAGTCCCTTGGCAAATGTGAGGCAATTCTGGATGCGTTTCGTTAAATAATCGTGCCACTTCTGATTTTGACGCCTATAACCAAATCCAATCATCATTAGAATCTCAATACGCAAAGTTTCAGTTAAATAAGACATTTTTACGGTCAATTTAGAACACGTTACTTGCAACTAATTTTAAATAACTAAAATACATTCTTTCGGTTGAATATACAACGTTTTTGGTGGATATAAAAAAAGTATTTATTTCTTTAAGGTACCAAAATAAAATAATTAAAAATTGCATATTTGTATAAATTCCTATTAAAAAGAGCTTTCAAATGATGTATCACTTGATATACCTTTGCATTTGAAAAAAAAGTTAGGATTGGTTGCACACTCAAAGGGTTGTTTCTTATATTTTTAAGATTTACCACAATTTACCCATGTAAATTTATAAAGTGACCTGTTTTTGGATTTTTTTTAAAAAGTAAGTGGTTTTCAAAATACAGAATTTATTCCAGTTAAGATTTCCACCCTGTATATAGAATAGAATAGAATAGATTTTATTAGTTCAAAATATTGCAGTGTTAACAATGTTGAACACGTCAAGAAACAATACATAAATATTATAAAAACTAAATATAAACAAATACAATAAATTCCTCTAACTTAAAAAAAAATCATCAACACAATAATCACATCTGTTTACAAGATATGCTTTTAAAGAAGGTTTAAATTCCTTTAAATTTCGGTCTTTAATTGTTTTTGGTAATTTATTATATAGAACCAGAGCAAAGTTTTGTATACTCTTGTAAACAGTGTGGATCCTGGTTTGAGTAATAAGTGCCAAATCTTTTTTTCTAGTAAAATATGAATGGTCTCTACTAATGTTATTAAAAAGAAAAAAGTTTTTTTGTAAAAAATTAAAGTTTCATATATATAAATATCTGGTAGCGTAAGTAAGTTTTGTTTTTTAAATGTTTGCTTACAGGACTCATTAAATTCCAAATTAAAAATACATCTTATAATTTTTTTTTTTGAAAAGTAAACAAATTTTTGGTATGGGATGAATTCCCCCAAAAAATTATTCCATATTTTAAATTTGAATAAACAAAAGCATAATATATATTTAATAGTGCCACTTTTGGAACAATAAATCTTAAATTAAGGAGTAATAATAATAATAATAATAATAATAATAATAATAATAATAAAATGTCTTTATTTGAGTAAAAATTATTTTTTACATTTTTCTTCAACTAGGCGAAGTCTAGCCTCAGGCTACTCCACTTAACCTAGTATGACAATTTTGGGTTACATCGAGAAAAAAAAAATATAACAAAACATTCTTTAACCAAATAAATTTTAAATTATTAACACTTTAATGCATACAAAAAATTTTGTTTTAGCCTACGCTTAAACGCAGCTAATGAAAGAGATTTTAATTCTTTGTTTACATTATTATAAAGTACAACAGCATTATAGCTAAAAGTATTTTGTCTTAATGAAACCGAATGAAGATCTCTACGGAAAATAAGTTTTTCTCGCAAGTAGGTGGGGGTACTCGTCAAAATAATTTGGTGTACATACACTGATAAGTTTAACCTATACAAGTTTTCTAATTTTAACCAACCCAATTCTTCTATTTTTAGAGTAACATGTTCAAATTTTTTTAATCCAAAAATAAATCTGCAACACTGATTTTGAATTTTTTGTATACGATACAGAGTACATTTATCCAAACATGGAACATATAAAATATTACAATAATTAAGCATGGGCAAGAGTAATGTTTCACATAACTTTTTTCGCAATTTATAGTTAATTATGCTAATGTTACTATAAAATGTTTTAAGTAAGTTATAGGACTTTTGTACCAAAACAGAAATATGATCCGCAAATCTTAAATTTTCATCGAAAATTACTCCCAAATTTTTTACTTTACTTTGAATTTCAAGTAACTTGCCATCGACGTATATTTTTAAATTTTGTTTAACAAAGGCCTTAACGTTTTGAGATGAAAAACTAATAAGAACACACTTTGAAGGATTGAGTTTTAGGTTATTGTCCCTAGAATATTCCGAAATGCCTTTAAGATCACTATTTAATTGATTACACGCCTGGATTATGGATTGTGGCTTAAAAGTATACAATAATTGAGTATCATCAGCATATCCTTGAGCTATTGAATATTTAACACAATTAAAAATGTCAGCAGTGTATATTAAAAATAATATAGGTCCCAGGACAGAGCCCTGGGGTACCCCAGAAGTTATAGCACAGGAATTGGATAAAATTTCATTTGCTACCACTTTTTGTGTTCTTTCTGTTAAATATGACCTAAAAAAATTACAAGATGTTAAGTCAAAGCCACAATATTCAAGTTTAGCTATTAATAAAGAATGGTCTAGAGTATCAAAAGCTTTAGAAAAATCAAGTAGTACCAATGCTGCGGCTAAACCCTTATCCAAGGCTGAAAAAATATTGTCCGATACGTTAAGCAATACAGAAGAGGTACTATGTCCTTTTCTAAAACCCGATTGGTAGTTAGATATGATGTTATTTTGTAAAATATATTCATATATTTGTGTTTTTAAAAATGATTCTAAAATTTTTGCTAGAGTAAGAATTATAGCAATGGGCCTTAACTCTGAGTATGCAGTAGGTTTACTATTTTTAGGAAGCGGTTTTACCAAAGATAATTTCCACTGATCCGGAAAATATCCAATTTCTAAACAGCAGTTAATAATGTGCGTAATGTATTTACTTAATACAGGCAAACAATACTTTAACATAATTGCACTAATACCATCAGAGCCAGTGGCGTTTGATTTTAAATTCTGTATTATTTTGTCAATTTCGTCAACTGTTGCTAAATTAAATTTAAAGCTTAAATTGTTTTTAAATATTTTATTTTTGTACCAATTTACAGTATTTTGACAGTTGTTGGAAGGCAGAAATACAGAACTAAAATAATCATTAATAGCATTTGCGTTATTTAGGTTGTTTGGTATGTTGTGATTTGTTGTCTTTGTAATATTCAAATTATTTATTCCTTTCCATAGGGCCTTTTTATCATTACTTCTCTGAAGCAATGACAAATAAGCCTCCTTTTCTCGCCTTATCGAAGCAACCACCAAATTACGCAATTTTGTATAGTTTAGCCAGTGATTAATATTTTTAGTCTTTTTATAGATACTTAGCGCAATATCTCTGTCCTTCATCATTTGTTTTATGGCATTGGTAATCCATGGTGAATAAGGTTTAGTAATACGGGATGTTTTAAGTGGTGCATATTTATCAAATAAGTACAGTACTGTCTGAGACAAGAAGTAAATTTTATCATTAATATCCCTAAAGTATAACAATTCATCCCATCTAATATTGTTTAATTCGGTCCAAAATAGTACATATGAAAAATCTCTATAATTTCTATAGGTTACAATTTTTGGTTCTGCACGTATAACTTTAGTTTTAAGTTCACAAAAAATAATACTATGATCTGAGATAGAGTCAGAAGATAATATACCAGAAGTAAGCAACATATTTGAATTGTTAAAAAATATAACATCAATGATTTTCTCAGTAGTAACAGTAACACGAGTTGGCTCAGATACGTATTGTTTAAAATTGAATGAAGCAAAACAATCCGACACTGGATTTTCAAAAGTTTGGTCCACATTTATATCACCCATAAATAAAATGTTATCATATTGAGGAACAGTGAAAGATAAAATATCATCAATATGTTTAACAAAGCAATTTACATTACTATTAGGTACTCTGTACAATACACAAATAAGCAACTTGATTTTGCCAAGTCTTACAGTTAAAAATAATTGTTCAACACCCTCTATAGGATTAAAATCATTTAAAACTTGTGTACAATTCAAGCTACTTTCAACATAGATACCCACACCCCCTCCACGGCCTAAGCGATCTTTTCTGAATAATTCAAAATTAGGTATACTTACAGTTTTTGAGTCCACATTTTCGTTTAACCATGTTTCTGTCACACAAAAAATATTAAACTTATAATATGAAATTAAATTACAAAGAGTATCAAACCCTGTAAAAAGGGACCTTACATTTAAATGCCCTACTTTAATATTTTGTAATACAACCTTATTCATAATTAGTTTTGTCTCTTATTTGTTCAATTTTAAATCTTTTGTAATGACAAACACACGAAGTAGCACAATGATCAGTCGTTAAGTTTAATTTAAATTTTTGGTTAGCACTAGTACAATTTGGACATGAAAAAACTGTGGACGTACAGTCTTTTTTCTCATGGGCCCCACCGCATGTTGGACAGGTACATGATTGAGCACGACAATCCTTTAAAATGTGACCATATTTGTTACACTTAAAACAACGTTTAAGGCTAAAATGTTCTTTGGCTGTGCATCGTTTCCAGCCAATATATAAATATCCCTTGCTTAAAATTATTTTTCTTATATTTGGTGACACTTCTAGAATTAAATTGTAAACATTATTAAACTTAAGTTTGGTAACAATTTTAAGGTCATTTTCATTTGCATTCAAATCATTATAGGTGCTTATTAAAGTTGAAAGATTGACTATATCTACGGATTCGGCATCAACACTATAGACAATTATACGGTAATTAAGCTTTATGGGCTCAGATATATTATATGTTGAACCAACTGAATTTGTTAAACAGCTTTTAAGTTTAGTTACACCTTCTGCATCACCACATCTAATCATAATGCCATTTTTAATTAATTTTGTGTCAACTATATTTAATTGTCTTGGGTTAATTTTAGACTTAATTTCATCTTCAATATTTTTATTAGAGACCGATGGATTAGTTGTTTTCACAAATACAACAGCTGATTTTGTGTTTACATTTTTTACTGCCGCACTATAAGAACTTGTTGTTTCGTTTGATTCACACGTAGACATTAAATTTGCTGTTTTTTGTTCACATTTAAGTATTAACGTTTTTTGTAGTTCGACGGTATATTCCAAATCAATAATTCTTTTATTTAATAATTCATTTTCTTTTTCAAAACACTCATTTTCTTTTTGTAGAATAGCATACTGAACATTAGGAACTTCACTGATTGGAATATCGCTTACAGAATCACGGGGTTTAGATGGAGTCGGCCACTTTTAACAACAATCTTTGCATGTCCAGTCTTTTTTAACAATTTTAATGACTTTCGAAATTGCTTCAAAACATTTTGAATGCATAACTATACAACAATCACTACCACTACATTTTAGCCCACCTCGGCTAATTTTTTCACTACAAATGCAACAGGCTTTACTGTTTTTATCACCATCGTCAAATTCACTGCCTGCACTCTGCGGCATCGCAACATTAAATGTGTAAGTAAAGATACTTATTGATTTTTTTAAAAACATTATCTGTTTGATTTTTCCATAAAAATTTATTGTCCAAAGTAACGCCTAAAAATTTAATTGAGGTACTTAACTCTATACTACATATATTATTAATATTAATTTTGCTATTCGTAAACCCATAATTTCCAAACTTAATATACTGTGTTTTGCCACTGAAATATATTTTCTTGTGTTAAAACAATATTAGATATTAAATAATCTATTATGGAAGATTTAAAGATTGCAGTAGTATCATCTGCATACATAAAAATATTATCATGACATTGAGGCAAATCATTTACATATAAAATAAACAAAAGAGGGCCAAGAATTGAACCCTGAGGAACTCCTTTTTTTAAATCCACTGTATTGGAAGAAAATTCCAAACCATTTTCCGAAAATATTTTCACTATTTGTTTTCGGTTGGTCAGATATTATTCAAACAGCCTTAGCACTGTACCTCTTATGCCATATCTTTCTAATTTTAACATCAATAGTTCTTTATCCATAGTATCAAATGCTTTAGATAAGTCAAAAAAGGCAGATACTGCCAGGGTCTTGCTATTCCAAAGGTCCATGATTCTATCAATAAAATTGAAAATTGCTAATTCCGTATTACTACCTTTAACAAAACCATATTGATGTTTAGAAATTATGGAATGTTTATTACAATATTTTGTTAATCTTGTAGATATTGATATTTCTAAAATTTTTGAAAAAATAGGTAATAAATAAATAGGTCTATAATTATTAACATCAGTTTCAGTACCTTTTTTATGCAAAACCCTGACAATAGCCAACTTTAGACTATCCGGAAAAATACCATTTTGAAAACAAAGATTTATAAAATGGCTAAGAGGACTTGCTATTATATGTGCGCATCTTTTAATAATAGTTGTTGGAATTTCATCCCAACCAGTGGATTTTTTATTTTTTAGATTATTTATGATGTTATAGACTTCAACAGCATTTGAGGGGTATAAAAACATATTTGAGTTAATGCGTGTAATGTTGTTGGCGTTAAGTTTTGGAGATGGCAAATTTAGAGTGTCAGATATATTTGCAAAAAATAAATTAAATTCATTAGCAACTTTCAATGGATTATCAATAACAGTGTTTTCTTTCTTTAAAATAATGTTTTTTGGTTTAGAAACTAAAGTTTTGTTTTTATTTATTAGTCTCCACATTTGTTGCTGGTTGTTTGGAGCATTTTCTATGAGTTTTATATTATATTGGAGTTTAGCTTTTTTTAGTTCACATTTTAAAGTCTTAGAAATATCTTTATAATTATTTTTTAGAAATGGATAAATATTATTATTTTATTCAATTTATTAAATTTTGATGCATTTCTCTTTTTAATTGTGAAATTTGTTTAATTCTATTGTTTTGCCGAATTTTCTTTATTTTTATAACATTTTTTAGGAAACAAAACATCAAATTTGGTTTTAAAATTATGGTGAAAAGAATCAAAAGAAATATTTGGGTCTTTACAATTGTAAACAATATTCCAATCAAGCATAGATAATTGGTTGATAAAATCATTAATATTTTGTTCCGAGTATATCCTTTTAAAATGCTTACATGTAGTTTCTTTTTTATCAATATATTTAAAACAGAACTTAATAGCAAAGTGATCTGAAAGATTCGACTTAATTACTGAAGAGGAAAAATGGGACAAATGAATGTTTGTAAATATATTATCGATTTGTGTACTTGAAATATTTGTTACTCTTGTAGGCTCATTAATTGTTGATCTTAAGTTAAAACTAAATGATAAATTAAAAAGGTTTTGCCTAAATGCACAATCGTTATTTAAAAAATTGATATTAAAATCACCAAGAACTATAATGTATTCATTATTTCTGGTAATTAAATTTAAAAGAATATACTCAAAACTTAACAAAAACTCCGAAAAATCAGCCGTTGGTGACCGGTACACACAGACAATAAACATATTATAATCCAAGCACTTTATAGCACAACACTCACAAATTTTTTCTTTTGATTGCACTAAAACTTTTTCTATTTTAATATTGTCCTTTGCATATATACAGGTCCCTCCATGAATAAAGCTGGTTCGACAAAATTCAGAAATGAGATTGTAGCTGTAAATTTTTTTGTAATGTATGGCTTCTTTTGAGATCCAATGCTCCGAAAAACATACAACGTCTGGTTTTTCATTTTCCAGAAAAAGTTCTACTTCTTCCTGTTTATTATTAAGACTTTGAATATTTAAATGAATTATATTTAAGTTTTTATCGGTTACATTATTATTATTAGATATATTTTTACTATTCAATACTTGTTGGTTGACTTTGGTTGCGAAAAAATGTTTTAAAATTAAAGTTTTTTAATAAGATTCCTTCCGGCGAAAATGTTGCATCTTTTATTGTGGATATATCCTCAAAATCAGATCCAACAGTAAAAGCAACACTTCTGGTATTTTCTTTTTTTGGGAGGCTCTTCACTTCAAAATTTTTATTTGGTAATTTATTTTTTAAATATTTTTTAATTGATTCTTCACGAGTGCCTATTGCCATATTTCCAACATACACCCAAGCGCGCCTTTTTACAGCTGTTAATGTATTTTCAGAATTTTCATCTTGTTTTGCGGTTCCCCTTATAATTTTAGGTTTATAAATAGATTTAACTTCTTGTGTTGTATTCGTTTTTTCTTTAATTGAAGACGTGGCGATGGGATTGTCCTTGGTTTTTTGTAGGATTTGTGAATATTGCATTGGAACAATATTTTTACTTGTATTTAAATTTAAATTATTTATTTTCTCTTTTAACAACTCATTTTTTTCTTCCATTTCTTGAACTAATTTAACATATATGGCGTTTTCATTTTTTGCTGTTTTATTAATTTGAAGAACTTCCAAAACTTTGCGGGCAACCATTTCATTTGCAATACAATATTTACAAACGAATAAATCATTATGAGACTCACCATTTTTTGCCGAGCAGTTAAAATGATAAGCCAATTGGCATAGTGAACACTTATAGCCATTTGTCACTTTTTTGTTACACGATTTTAAGGCACAATTAACATTTGTATTGGAGCGCGAATTTAATTTAATTTTTATAATATTATGTATATTAGGGTGCTTTTTTTTTCACGACTATTTTTATTTTTTCGCTCCCAACTCAAACTATTGTTAAAAATGTTCAAAAAAAAAATACCTAAAAATTTGAGCCCTCTCCCAAAGCATATAAAGGTTTTCCATTTAAAATACAAGTAAACTTTGATTATTTTTTTTAAATATCTATATCTCAGCCGCATTTTATGCTATTGAATTGTTTCAAAAAGAGATTTACTCGTAATCAAAAGTTATACAAAAATGCTTTATGTGCTATAGCTGTAATCAGCAACTGAGGATGGTACAGGTCACTAAATCTGATTTTAGTGAAAAATTCTCATAATTTTGAAGATATTTCAAAAGTGACTGGATTCATCGAAAAAATGTAAAACTTAAACTTGTAAAAAATTTAATTTTATTTAAAAAAGGTCTTATCAGTTGAATCGCTAAGATTGATATTTGTTGAGATATCAAGCGTTTACATTGACAATTTATGAAATTATCAGGATTTTAGTACCAAACATTTTATAAATGATGATTTTCAATTCTTTATCAGTATAATTTCATGTAATTACGTTTTTTATGTAGTCGGATGATTAGAGAAAAATAAATAACTCAAACAATCAAGCATAATTATTAATAACATAACTTTAAAGAGAAAAGATATATCTAATCTAAAAATTGATATAACGAGATGTATTACATACAACATGTTATTTTATTAATAATTATGCTTCATTGTTTTAGTTATTTATTTTTCACCCGACTGTAGAAAAAACGTAATTACAGGAAATTGTACTGATAAACAATTGAAAATCATCATTTATAAAAAGTTTGGTACGAAAATCCTAAAAATTTCATAAAATGTCAATGTAAACGCTTTATATCTCAACAAATATCAATCTTAGCAATTCAACTGATAAGACCTTTTTAAATAAAATTAAATTTTCTACAAGTTTGTTTTTTACATTTTTTCGATGAATCCAGTCACTTTTAAAATATCTTAAAATATATGAGAATTTTTCACTAAAATCAGATTTAGTGACCCGTACCATCCTAGAACAATCCAATAGCATAACATGCGGCTGAGATATAGATAATTAAAAAAAAAGTTTATTGTGTATTTTAAATGGGAAATCTTTATACGCTTTGGGAGAGTACTTAGAGTTAATATTAAGGGCTTAAATTATAATAACATTTTCAACAAGATTTTGAGTTGGGAGCGAAAAAATAAAAATAGTCGTGAAAAAAAAAGCACCCTAATATACAGGGTGTATCACGGTCGATGGTAGGTTAGACGTTTATGGAAAACGGCAAAAGATATTGAATTGAAATTTTTATAGCAATTATAATATCATTTCCAGTTTTAACGGAAGCGATATCAACTTTGTTATTTTAAATGGATCACCACAATTTTTTTCACAATTTTAAATTCTTTTCATCATTCCTTATAAAATGGCTATATCATGTCCTATACCTAAACTTAATATTTTTTGAGTTATTAATTTTTGTTGTAAAATTTGGTCAGTTTCACCCTGAACAAAAAAATCTCATAACTTTTTTAATATTAGGTTTACTGATATTCGGTTGGATTTATTGAAATCCTAAATCACTGTTTTAAAGATTCCATATAAATTATTGTAATATTTCTAAAAATAAACTTGAAAAAAAAATTAATGTGAATGTAGCTAACTTAAAACAGCAATAACTTTTGTATTCTCAATGGAACGCACTGTATATTTTTACATAATTAAATATGAAATTATAATACCTTTTCATTAATATAACAACTCCCTATACCCAAAGTTAATATTAAGAAAGATATTTTACAATTACCCTATTAATATGAAGAAAAACTGATAAAACTTGCTCATGTGTATTAATTTGGTATGAATAACAAAACTGATTTTTATTATTATTGAAATAAAGGAAAATAACTACACAAAAGAAGTTGATAAAAATATTTATTCTTAATGGATAACCAAATTAAAGATACAACATACAAAAAGTTTCTGCATGTTCTAGCAAATAAGTTTGTCATATTGAAGAATAAACAAGTTTTTCGAAACTTCATTTGATTCAGTGATTTTCTTCCATTTTAACTATTTTGTTAACAATTTTTGTTAATTTAAAAAAATATTTTTATTTAATTAATAAATTTCTAACCTTAGTCACGTCCCAGTACTTGACAGAGCAAGACCCATCGTAGCAGCGCGAGCTCTTAAAAAGTAAAACGTAAAAACCATATCCAACAAATAACTTCTCATAAAGTGCAAAAAAACTATAGGGTAACAGCCATAACCATCAAATAATCTCTCATAAAGTGCAAACAAATTATAGTGTAACAACTACAGTGAGTACAGAGTACTCTACGGTCATGAATGTGTTAAGTGACAAGAAAGAGTTAAGCTTCTGAGCGGTCGCACCATCTGTCCAGACGATTTTCACTGGCCAAACAAAAGAGGTCAAACAAGGGAGGAATAGGCCATCTGCAAAAGTTTGATAAGTATCATCAACTCATCTGCAGACAAGGCAGACTGTCTAATCTCTACAAAAAAACCAACAAACATCGGTAACAATAAAAACATTGGAAAGATAATACCTACTAACCAAAAACAAAACTTCCCAACCGAATCTATCGCGGCCATACACCAAAGCTGAGTGGGACAATAAATCTGACAACAAAACAGTCCAAGATTAACAAAAACGAGACCAAATAAGCATTTGACACTTAGAACATAAACTAACACTCAATAAATTATAAAACCCAAACAAAGAAAAAACAGCAAAATAATCAAACTCTGTTGGATTTGTAAACACATTAGATTATAACTGAATAATTGCGCTTGTCATTTGTTTAACTAATAAATAAATTCAATACTTAATTTTGAAAATTAAGAAGACAAATACAAAACAATTCTACCACAAAACGTGCTTGGGCAACACAATAACTAAAAAATTGTTAGAAATTTCGCACTACTGCGCCAATAAACAATTAAAAAAAAAACATCAAAAGCTACAAGTTACATATCCAACTACTGAACTATCTATTGATGGTTTTCGGCCTCAAGACTGAAGACACATGTGCAGGAACCATCCTACTTGGATACGAACAATAACGACAAAAACGTAGACCAAGACGTAGGCTCCTGCAGCAAAATAACAATTCCCGAACTCTATAGAGTAATCCCAAATGTTTGGAGTAACACTAACTGCCTGGTCTAGGGGGGTACCGCGTCGTACTTAGATTTGATTTGGCGTAATTGTCCCCCAAACACCAAACTGTCTATCCCTCCCGTCCTACCTCCTTCATGACCCTACTGGGCGTATAGCATCGGCTCGGCGAACCCGGGAATGACTACTGAAACTATTGGCATTTCGCTCAAGCCCTAATTAGGGGACAGTACACGGGTAAAGCCGCGCTGTTGCTTGTGGCGAAAGAAAATCGGCGCAAGGAAACAGAGGCCTATGCGTGGCCCGGGAGCGATGATGCAATGGGGCCGGTTTTACGTCTCTTATACTCATACTCAAGTCATTAATGAATTTTTAACCTTATTAGTAAATAATAATATACATTTTAAACCGTATATACATAGCGACAAATTTATGTACAAACACCGGAAAAAAAATTGTTCTTATTAATATATTATTTTCTTATAATATAAATACATACAGTTTTTGAAACTTATTCGTAGATTCCACTTGTATGGTTTATTAATTTAAAACTAAAATTTAAAAATTTGAAATATTAAATAATAGGAATTGTAAAATATCTTTGTTATTATTTACTTTAGGTATAGGTAATAGTTATATAAATGAAAAGGTATTATAATTTCATATTTAATTATGTAAAAATATACAGGGCGTTCCATTGAGAATATAAAAGTTATTGCTGTTTTAAGTTAGCTACATTCACATTGGTTTTTATCAAGTACCTTTTTTAAATATTACAATAAATTATATGGAATCTTTAAAACAATCCTTCAGGATTCCAATAAATCTGACTGAATATCAGGAAACCTAATATTAAAAAAGTTATAAGCTTTTTTTGTTGACCGAATTTTACAAAAAAAATTAATAACTCAAAAACTATTAATTTTAGGTTTAGGACATGGTATATCCATTTTATAAGGAATGATGGTAAGAATTTAAAAATGTAAAAAAATTGTGGTGATTCATTTAAAATAACAAAGTTGATATCGCTTCCGTTAAAACCGGAAAAGGAATTTTGTTCAAAATAATTTAGAAAAATTGTTTAAATGATATTATAATTGCTATTAAAATTTCAATTCGATATCTTTTGCCGTTCTCCATAAACGTCTAACCTACCATCGACCGTGATACACCCTGTATATATATATATATGTCGGAGAATAGAAATTAATTTGATTGGCGTGTTTATAAATAACAATTTGGTAAAATAAGCAATGTTGTTTATCATAAATAAGACTTAAGAAATAGATTTAGAGGAACAGTTATTGTCTGCAGTCCGATAAGGATGCATTAGTGAAGGTGATGACTAACGATCACCAAACGTAGCCACGGTCTCATGGGAACGTAGAGATAAAGATCTAGAAAGGTGGATATGTACCAACCCTCGGGGGGGTTAGGTGGCCATTCTTAATCGGGCAATAAGACAGTAAAGACGCGTGTAAACCCAGAGACCGCGGATTCATTAGTTTCATACTTTAATTTACTTTGTGCGTATAATCTTTAGCGTCTATCGTTTTGTCTAGTTGGATATTCGTATTTAAATGTACTAATTGTCAAGAATCAGTGTTTGATTGTTGTGAATGATGTCCAAGTCCAAGCAACGCGGCCCCAAAAACAATGATTTGAGGACGCATGGGTTGAAACAAATTCATTTAAAATTCAGGGATTTGTTTTTTGAAAAAACACGTCGATTTTTATTTTTAGATGCGGTTTTTTTTAATATTAAACTCACTTATACAGGATTACCCAAAAATAAGTTACGATCATCACCTTCATGTTTTTTAAATGAAAATCCCTATTTTTTATTTTATTTTTAAATTTTGCATCGAAATCTAAGTATGTTTTATGTACCATGTCCTATACCTAAATTAAACAGTTATCGTGAACATAATAAAATACCGTTTTTCTGAGGATTTTTTTGTATCGAGCAAAACATTTAATTTCGACTGTATGATAATTTTACTTCAAATAAGTAATTTTCAAGTGCAGTTAAAAGGTTTGAAATAATAGCGCGTTTAACTGAGAAGCAGAGAATATAAATTTTGATGATGGTAGGATATGGCGACAGGACTCGAACACAAGGTAAAGTTTGCGAAATGTTTAATAACAAGTACTCGGAAAGGCCCATTACACGATCGGTAGTTGGTAAGATAGAAAAAAAGTTAAGAAACTTTGGCCACGTAAGAGACAATTATAAAACCAACCATCTTCCAGTTCCAGAAAACAAACAATTGGATGTTTTGCTCGGTTTACAAGAAAATCCTCATAAATCAACTCGACAAGTAGCTGTAGAACAGTCAATAAGTAAATCTTCTGTTGTAAAATATTTACACAAGAACAAATGGCACCCATATAAAGTACATTTAGTTCAGGAACTTATTAAAGATGATTTTGACCGAAGATTAGAATTTTGTGAAATTATGATGGATGGATGCAATGCCAACCAGCAATTTTCAAGGAAGATAGTTTTTTCCGACGAGGCAACATTTTGCTTAAATGGTTCGGTAAGCAAACAAAATTTTCGATATTGGGCACTAGAAAACCCACATTGGAGTATGGAATGTCGTACACAGTTCCCCCAGAAAGTAAACGTATGGGCCGGAATTGTGGGTACCTCAATTGTGGGTCCCTTTTTTATTGAGGGAACACTTAATTCTGAAAAGTATTTAGACCTACTACAAAATTTACCCGAATGCTGAAAACCCAAATATACCGGCAGATTCAATATGGTTCCAACAGGATGGAGCGCCCCCCACTATTCGCGAACAGTACGTGATTATCTTAACAATATTTTCCAAAATAAGTGGATTGGAAGGAGAGGGTTTATCGAATGGCCAGCTAGGTCTCCAGATCTAACCCCATTAGATTTTTATCTGTGGGGTTATCTTAAATCCAAAGTCTACTTCAATAAACCCGAAAATATTGAAGAATTGAAGAATAGAATAAGAGCCGAAATACAACAAATCCAGCCACAAACGTTAACTGAAGTGGTACGAGAATTTGAAGATCGACTTGCCTATTGTCAGGAAGTTAATGGTCATCAATTTGAACATTTAATTTGATTTGTTGTTTTTTATTATGTTTAATCTTAATTCTCGATAACTGTTGAGTTTAGATATAGGATATGGTACATAAAACATACTTAGAATTTGATGCAAAATTCAAAAATAAAATAAAAAATAGGGGTTTCCATTAAAAAAAATTAAGGTGTATTAGACTGGTTCAAAAAAATCGAATATTTTTTTTCTTCAAAGCCCGCATTAAAATGTCTTCCTAGTAGTGAAAAAAGAAGCCTGTGAAAATTGTAGCTCTTAATCATCGTGAATTACTATTTTACGTTTAAATAACACAGGAATTCTTTTTTCTTAACTTTGAAATTTTATAACTCGTTTTTGAGTAAACATATTGGAATGAACTCTATATATTTTTACGTTCTACAAAAAATGTCTCTTATAATTTTTTCGTAAATTCACTCCTTTAATAAGTATTCAAGGTTAAAATTAGACATATAATAAATGTAACGTTTAAATAACACTGTAACACTGTAACCTGCTTAGTGTGAGTTCGAATCCAGATTTCTGTGAACTTTTTTTAATTTTTTTTATGTTTCTTTAAAAAAAAATATCGCTCATTCCAATATGTGCACTCAAAAAAAAGTTATAAAATTAAAAGTAAAAAAAATGTGTTATTTAAACGTTACATTTATTATATGTCTAATTTCAACCTTAAATAACTATTAAAGGAGTGAATTTACAAAAAAATTATAAGAGACATTTTTTGTAGAAGGTTTAATTTTCTTTAAAAATATATAAAGTTCATTTCAATATGTTCACTCAAAAACGAGTTATAATATTTCAAAGTTAAGAAAAAAGAATTCCTGTGTTATTTAAACGTAAAATAGAAATTCACCATGAGCGACCTCTAAATATTAATATTAAGAGCTACAATTTTCACCGGCTTCTTTTTTCACTACTAGGAAGATATTTTAATGCGGGCTTTGAAGAAAAAAAATACTCGATTTTTTTGAACCAGTCTAATATATATATATATATATATATATATATATATATATATATATATATATATATATATATATATGCTCTTGTAAGAACTTTGAGGTCTACATATACAGCGGAGGAAAAATCGTAATTATCAAAGACCGGATTTTAGGCCCTTAAAAATTGGAAATTAGGAGGCCTAAATAGGCAATAAAAACCTACATTTTAGGCCGTTTTAGGCCGAAAGCGCCGAAAATAGGCGATATGAAATAAAAGCAACACGATTAAACATAACATTTATTCAGGTACTATCATTAGAAATAAAACAAAAAATACATATGTATCTCTTAATATAAAATAGATTATAAAAATAATGACACAAACTCTTGCAAACAATTGCCCGTATAAATAAAGAAAAGGAAAAATATTGGAATAAACAGGCGACGCTGAACAAAAAATATAAACAAATACAAACAAAAGCACAATACGTTGATTCCAATAGTTGTCAAACATATACTTACAATGTAAGTCTATATATACTTACTGGTAAGTATATGTTGTCAAAGTTGGCTTAAGCCATCTATTGTCTTTATAGAAAAACTATTTACCACCTGTAAATTGTGGAGAGTTATTTAATTATGCAATAGATGGCGACAAAACTGTTGAAAAGTCTGAAATTACCATATATTTAATACATATGTATATGGAAATTACAGTAAAACCTATGAAAACAAAGTAAATAATAATTTTTAACCATTATTTTACATACTTAATATTAGTCATAATTATTAGGTTTTTACTAGTTTTGTAATTTGTGGTCCTCGTACTCGCCAAGGGCGTCTAGGCGAAATAAGAGCATGAAAGCAGGGTCTAATTAAAAATAATTTACTTTTCCGCAATGAAAAATATATTTTTTTCTGAAAAATTAAAAGAGTCTATTTTAGGCTCATAAAAATGTTCTTTCAGGACAATAAATCAAAATTTCGCCATTTTAGGTTTTTACGCAAAAACAAAGGGGTGTCAAACGCTTTATTTTTTTAAGTTTAGGATTAATTTCAAGGTCCCAAACAAATGCCTAAAATAGAAACAAAAAGCCATTTTGCCTAAAATCCGGTCCTTGGTAATTATACATATCCCATAAGTGTGAGAGAGTAAAAAGATAGTAAGGAATTCCGTAGTAAGGGTTCCCGACGCATTGCTGGCCAAAACAACGGATGTGATTACTAAATCTTATTTACCTGAATTATTTTTAGACTATAATAAACTTTTGTTCTATAAATTAACTTTCACTTTTTAAAAATTTTGATATTTTTTATATTAAATTTTTTTTTCTAAATCTTATCGTTTTTGAGAAAAATAAAATATAAAAAAACAAAAATTGAGTTTTCTCCTTAATCCGGAGTAGGATAACGCAGTTGAGTTTAGGCTTTTCTTATAAGGCCACAATGATTCACGCAAAAAAAAATCTTGAAAAATTTGAGGTTAATCGGCAAAAATAACACGTGCGTACGTGTTACTTTTGACGGAGATTTAGAAAAAAAATTTAATCAAAAAATGTAGTCCCTACAATTTATGTTATTGAGTCGATGCTCTAGAACAAAAAATTTTAGAAGTAGGTAGGGCCAAAGTACCAAAAAAAGCGTTGTATCGCTTTTTGAACTCGATTTTTTTTTAACGTAGCACTATTATTATACCTCACAATAGTGTTAATGTTAATAGTAATGTTAATGTTAATACCCAAAGCATAGAAATATGCGTGTATCCGTTCACAATGATGGTAATGTTGATGGTTACGTTGATATACGCATTTGTCTATGCTTTATTAACATTACCATTAACATTATCACTATTGTGACAAAGGCATTAGGAAAGTTGATTAGCTTGAAAAAAACTACAAAATATATTTTAACTTTTTTTTCCTACGATAAACCGTTTCGGAGTTTCGGAGCACAACGTGTTTTTGGTGAAAACTCAAAAAGTTTTGGATTTAATTTTTTTCAAAATCGGTTAGTTTAAGAAAAAAATTTTGTCAACAAAAAATGTAGGGTGCATTGTCCCCTACAATTTATGTCATTGGGTCGATGCTCTAGGACAGAAAATTCAAAAAGTAGGTAGCGCTAAAGTACACAAATAAGCGTTTTATCGCGTTTTGACCCGAGGACTGTTATTACGAAAGTTTATCTAAAAAAAAAACACATAAAATTTATATACACTTTTTTTCCTACGATGGACCGTTTCAGAGTTATATCAGCCTTCCGAATTTTCTCAATTATTTATTAAAAAACCCCTGTGGGGCACGTGTTCACTAGGGTGGGTCAAAAAAATTTTATTTCTGAAATCCACTTGTAATAGTGAAAATATGTTGTCTAATTAGGTCAATTACAAACCTCTAAAATATTATTAATTTATTTTCAGTGTAAGAGCCCGCGCATCGATCCCCAAGTTTGATACAAACGTATAAAATAGTGATCTTAAGCAACGACATCTTAAATCACTGGAAATATTATTTTCTAATGGAAAAGCCTATTGTTGTGTTGCTATGAAGTGACATAGTTACTAAGCCCGTCATTGTTTACAAAAAATTTTGTTTTTATAACCCTAAGGGCCGGTTTTTCAATTAGGGTTTAAACCTTGGTTCAGGGGAACATAGATCAGTTAATGAACTCAGTTCAAAGTCAAATGAGTTTTTCAATGTCGACTCAACAGCAGTTCTGTTGAACTTAGATCAGCGGTGTAAACGTTAAGTTGGTACAACCGAATTTAGTATACGCCTACATTAATAGTACTTAAAACTGTAATTTTGACAAAAGGATTTTGTGTTTATTTTTGGAATTTTGTTTATCTGTGCTGTTTTAAAAAGTTATAATCTGTGGGTGCTTTAAAACAATTTACTATTGTTAAAAAAGAATAATTATTATTTATTATGGATAAAATTCGTGCTGCCAACTTTACCTCTTTTAAGGAGGAATTATTTGTATGTATTTCGTTTTATATTATAAAATGAATTTGTCATTTTTTGTTACATCTGATGAATTTTACTAAAATCTATTACCTATTCAGTAATTATTTTTATAACTAACATATTGGTCGGATTTGCAATAACTGATCTAATTAAATCCACTATCCTACGTACAAAAGGTTTGGAAAACCAAAATCTGGCAAAAAATTCATCATTAATCCACCTTTCAAAATGATTCGGTCTTACCCGTGGCCTGTGCATACGAAGTTGAATATTATTTAGGAATTCGCCAATTTCCTCATCATCCTCACTAACTAAGTACCTCAAACATATCCATTGGTTACCTCAAACATATCCATTGGTTTATTATAACAGCAGATTACAAAACAAGAAATAAACAACATAATACACAATAAAGCAGAGAAAAATTAAGTTATGTCAAGTTGAACTTCGTTTAAACGGCCAACAGTGACAGTTTATCTTTTGATTTAGTTTAAACCAAATTCAAGCTTGAACTTTGATTGAAAAACGGCATATTTTGTTTGAACCAAGTTCAAATGCTAAACCAAGTTTAAACTATGATTGAAAAACCGGCCCTAAGTGTCACATAGTAGCGTAATTGTTTTAGTTTGGTTTTAGTGCGACAAAACTATTATAAGTATTCGATTGTGTGGAATTTTAACATTTTTTTCATCATTTTCTCTTTAATAACAATATAATAATTATTATGGAAACTAAAAGTCAAAGTTATCAGTGCCCTTTATTCGGAAGTTCAGAAGATATTAATGACAATGTATTGCCAACCTACGAAGATGTCATGAGAAATCGTCCCTTCCTACGGTTTCACATACAAGAGTCATTCAGCTATTAAAGGCTTATCATTTAAAGTGCAAAAACCTCATCAAATCTTTAAAACGATTATCTGATAACCAGAAAAATGATTTTATACAGCATAGCAGAGTTCTATTCGACATTTGTTCATGTAAATGTAAAGATATTCAAGTTTGTTGTTGTTCAAGAGAAAACAAGGTACCAAAAGAAGAGCAGGAGTTTTTGCTTGACCAAAGACAGGAAAGGAAGATGCGGTTTGGTGGAGTAGATCGCATTCTTACAAAAAAATTACAAAAAAAGGTAACACGAGCGTTTAAGACAAAAAAACCTAGTTTAAATATTAACAAAAATCAAGAGGAGTGTAATATTGAAAAGCAGGAGTTAGTGTCATCTTCGAGCAATAATTCTTCACCTGATAGGCTAAACTTACCTTCCACATCACAAATAAAGACGAAAACAACAACATTAGTAAAAAGTTTGCCTATGTTGTCAAAAACCTGCGACCGTTACGGTATTTTTGACAGAGCAGCTGCTGCGATTGTTTCTTCAGTATTGCATGATATATCTTCAGATTTTGAAGTGGTCGATAAATCGAAAATACGCCGGGAAAGGAAGAAAGAACGTAATAAATTATATAAACAACAATCTCAGCTTTACTTACCTGCTTTATACTTTGATGGCCGAAAATATAAGACTCTAAATATTGTAAGAAAAGGAGCAAAAAGGTACAGACAAACAGTGATTGAGGAACATATATCTGTTGTTAAAGAGCCAGATTCAGTTTATATTGGTTACGCCACGCCAGTTGAAGGTACTGCCAAAAGTATTAAAGCATCGATTATTGCGCTTCTTTTGTCACAAAAAAATAAATTAGATGATTTAATGGCTATTGGCTGTGATGGTAGGGTCACTAACACAGGAAAATTCAACGGCGTGGATTATTTGCATGCTACATTTAAATTAATTGCCTTTGAGACATCTATTTAACAAATTAGATGGTCTTACCACTGGCCCATCCTCACATGCTGGTCCTATTGGCAAATCATTAGAAAATTGCGAGGAATTACCAATAACAAACTATACAAAAATACAAAGCGAACTTCCAAAAGTTAAATTTGAAGATCTAAGTACAGATCAAAAATACGAAATAACAATGTCAGTTATTAGTGGAAAATGTTCTGATGATTTGGAAATGTTCTGATGATTTGGCTAATAGGTCCCCAGGAAAGATGTCCCATGCCCGATGGTTAACAAAAGCAAATAGAATATTGCGACTATATATTTCTACATTAAATCCATCAAATAAATTAAAACTATTAGCTGAATATTGTGTTAAAGTATACGCTCCAGTATGGTTTCAAATAAAAAGAAATCCAACTTGCAAAGATGGGTCTAAGAATTTGTGGAAATTAAAAGTACTCGATACCTGCCAGTAGAGTTTAGACTAATTGTAGATCCCGTAATTCAACGTAACGCCTATTTTGCTCACCCTGAAAATTTGCTTCTGTCGATGTTGTCTGATGAAAACAAAACAGTGAGGGAACTCGCTGCCAGGCGGATACTTCAAGCACGAAGTTCACCTCATACAGAAAAGGTACCTCGTGTGTTTGAAGTGCCGCAAATCAATTTTGATGCCAATAATTATATTGATCTTAGATTGGCAACAACAGTTTTTTGATCCGCCAATTCTTCGTCACATCTCTAATCAAGAAATAAACGAGGTTATTGAGTCTCAGGGCGACGAAAACTTAATTTTTTTAAAGCTACCATGTCATACGCAGGCAGTGGAGCGCTCAGTGAAAATAGTGACGGGAGCATCTATGTCCTTATGCGATAAAAAATCAAGAGAAGGTTTAATACAAGCAAAACTTGCACCCAGAAAACTTATGCCCCGATTTGAGAGCAAACGAGATTTTGTTGCCAAAATATAATACATTTTTTTTACAGTAAATTAATGTTTTCTATTTTAATTTTTTTTTACTAATAGTATGTTGATTTTTAATGCATTTTATGTAATATTTTTTCATTTTCTGTTAATATATAATTGTTTCTTAATAAAATATATAGGTATAACTAAACGTTGTTTTTTCGAAATTTCCCGAAACTTTAAATCAAATGCGCGGGCTAAAGATATAACTTAATTTAACTTTTTATAGTCAATTATTGTTTGTTTAGACTTAAGACAACATAATATCACTTAGAATATGATCAAATAATTTTTATTTTTTCCTATACATTAGCGACCCACCACTGTTCACTTTGACCGATTTTGCAGGAATTTTTTTTTTATGATTTGGAACCGATTTGGGGGGCGCCTCTGTTAAATTTTTTCCGACCCCTAAATAAGGATATGGAAGATATTATAATAGTTCTTCGTACAATACAGGAGGCATTGGAAATACTTTAATTAGACCTCAAAGTTCTTACAAGAGCAGGATTTCCCTTAATATTTCAAAATTCTTCAAAAATAGTACAGAGTATCTTGGTTATGAAATTAAAGCACTTACATTAAATTCTCTACCTGCTCCTCAGACTGCCTCTCAGGTGAGTTCATTGGCCTCGTATAATATTTTCGACAATTTGTACTCAAATTCTCGCAGATAAAAAAATTTCTATTAATTAACTACAGGTAAAATTGAATTAGGTCACAAAAGCCAGTCCTTTGAAACTTTTGACTGCCTTTCTGATTAAAGTCTGTTGCTGATAAATAACCCAAAATTAATATTTCTGACGTAAAAAATCTCGCAAGTCAAAATATAAAAAGTGGTGCTTTGCATGATGGGTCTAGATTGAATTAGGTCACAAAAGCCAGTCCTTTGAAACTTTTGACTGCCTTTCTGATTAAAGTCTGTTGCTGATAAATAACCCAAAATTAATATTTCTGACGTAAAAAATCTCGCAAGTCAAAATATAAAAAGTGGTGCTTTGCATGATGGGTCTAGATTTAACAATAATAAATTTAAAAAGTTAGATTTGACGTACTTGACCATGCCTTTAACTCTCTTTGCAATTGAACCCTGGTTTTTATACTGGTGGTGAATAATAATCGGTTCGACATCGCAGCTTTTATCCCGCCCCTTCATCTTATAGGCGAGAGTTTCCAGTGCAGGCCTCGTCCCCACGGGGAAACTGTTAACTACTCTGTTAATTAACAAATTTTCTTTTATTTTTGAATACGCGTCCCGTCATTACATTAATGTGCGTAAACTTTTAAAGAAACAATGCCTTATTTTTATTTATTAATTCTTTGCTTCTTTATAGCCGAACAGGGTTTTTTCTCAAGCTCTTTTTCACTGGTCATATCTCCCTAGGACACCCCTTTCTGGTTGTAAAACGTTTGTAAAAGTAAAGTAAATTAAATTGGGGTCAACTAAACACTGTACTTTCTTTCTTGTATATCTAATTTTTCCAAGTAAAATTCCTAAAGAAATGTATTTAATAAACCATGTAAGTAAACACGAGGTAAAGGTCCAAATTTGTGTAAAACAATCATAAAAATAAGAACAGGGTGATCCCCTATAATGTTGCCCCCCTTTAACTTTTTTATTTTAAGTGTCCCAAAAAATTTGAAAGTATGGTTATGTAGGTACCAACAAATACTTTTTTTTTACGTATAATAAAAATTGGAAAATTGATCAGTATACAGGGAATAACATAAAGTTTATTTTTGTTTAATGGATTACCCTATATATAAATTTATTTTTTGAATTCACATAAACTAGTCCTAAATTCGACCGTTTCTAAAACATTCGCATTTAAAACGTTATCATCATATATTTTTTTAAACTGTTACCAATCAAAAAGCCTCAGGATGACAAAATGTATATTGACAATAAATAACTATAGTGACATAACGTGAATTCCTATTATATTAATTAGGTAAAAATGCAGTACTCAGACAGAGAAAGACAGACTATTTTAACATCTTAAAAATAATTTAAATATTTCAAAAACGGTTGAATTTAGGTATATGTATGTACATGAATTAAGATTGGAATTTTACAAGGAATCGAAAAATAAATTCATATATAGGGTGATCCATTGAAAAAAAATCAAATTTCCAATTTTTTTATAGGTAGAAAAAAAGTATTTTTCAGTACATACATAACCACACTTTTAAATTTTTTAGGACACTATATTTAAAAAAAGCTAAAAGGGGGGACATTATGGGGGATCACCCTGTACGTAAGTAATACAAAAAACATACCCAACATTGTAACAGTAAAATCAATTAAAGATGTTTTGGCACTTATTTCAGGGGAATAAGGTGGGTTTGGTAATTTAGTAGTTATATACATCATAAAACCAGTTAAAACATCACATTCTTTATCGCCAACTATAACCTTTTCAATGGATCCGGATTTTATAAAATTTTTTTCTAAAACATTATCCAAAACAGGATCTAATTCAACATCTATGTCTTCTATTAATAAGGGCTTTCCTGTAAAAACTATACATTATTTTTTGGTTCAAAATTCTAATTATATGTATAGAAACTTTCTATTAGAAAGCGTACAATTTACATTGTACAATGTAAATTGTACAATGTACGCAATACAAAATAAAAAAATTATAAGTCGGTTAATATTGTTATCTGGGACGTTCTTATTTTTTATCGACAATGCGATTCATTTTAGGATTTCATTAAAAAAGTATTGTCTTCGTAGATTTCAGAAACAAACTGTGTATTACAAGTCGTATTTTTTTAAAATTTTTAGTTTTTTTTATTTTTATGCTTAAGTACGAATTATTTGTAACATTAGACGCAGAGGAACATGACTTATTTGTATGCTATACAACTTCATCAGGTTTTTGGAATACTATGTCATAATAATTTAATAGAAATAAGGGAGAATTGAACCTACACCCCGCCAAAGTTTTTTGTTTTGAGTGCTTTCCACCAACTTCAAATACCGACAGACAGCTGTTTCGACCTATATTGCGCCTCATCAGTTTTGGGCAACTTGGTATAGTGGGACCAGAGCTGGGCAGTAATTGACTTGAAAGTGCTTGAAAAAGTGCTCAAGCGCAATAGTGCTTTGGGCACAGTGCTTGCAAGCAATTCTAAAATACGGTCCTTGGTAATTGGGAATTGAAGGCCTTTATAAAAAGTGCTTGTTAATTTGTAATTGAATTTCGCATTTCAAACCATTTAAGTGCTTGCAAGCACTTTAAAAGGTTTCCAAGCACTAAAGGGCTTGCAAGCATTATAAGATTTGAGTGCTAGCAAGCATTTAAAGTGCTCCCGAGCACTTTAAAGTCGGTTCGATTTAGTTAGATCTGCGAAATCGTTACGTATGTGTTCCTTTCCAAATTTCAATCAAATCGTACGATTTAATTGAACTGCGGCGTAGGATCGTACGCACTCTGATATGTGATTTGAAGGGCAACTGTTCATTTTATTATTATACAAGTTGTTGTAAAATTGACAATATTTATCATGATAATATGCATAATCCCTGTTATTGTTTACAACATATATTTAGCGTCCAAATATTATCATATATTTTAATACAATAATTTATTGGCTAATGTCATTCTTTATTACAAATAATATAGATTTGCCTTACTCCAAAATTGTATAAATTAAATAAATTTTACGTTGTTATAATCTCTTTAGGTTTTAATTTATTTTAAAACAATTGTTTTAAATAATTGAACAACTTTTTTACAACATGGTTGTAATTGGTTTAATTTTTTTCCGTTTACACTATAACTACAATTTATTGGTCTAAAATTCGAAATAAAAAATCATTACAGCTCTTAGAACTAACTGTTCGAACCCACTGCCTTTCCAGTACCTTTCTCCTTCTTGCAGATAATTTGTAATTATTTTTTTCTAATTATTTCTTCACTTTAATTGTGTCATGTTGGGTGGACTAATAAACTATTATCCAAAAACGTTAGTTTTAATTTTCTTTTATTTTTAAAATAAAGATGATGATTAATTAGGTAGGAAGCAATTGGAAAACTAAGTGCTTGGTAATTTATTTAAGAAAATTTATTTAAGAAAAAAGTGCTTGCAAGCACTTTTTGAGTAATTGGTGCTTGGTATTTAATTTTTCAATTACTTTTCTCGGTAATTGCAGAGTTTTCAAAGTGCTCGGTGCTTGGTGCTGGCAATTACTTTTCCAAAGAGCTTGGTGCTTGGTGCTCGAAGCACTTTTTTAAGTGGAACACACCCAAAACAAAGGACTACCTGCGCTGATATACTGCGTTGGTTAGCCAACAGAGACGAGATGTAAGAACATCACGTGATCCACACCGTCTAACAATGTGGCATTTGCCGCAATAGGTACATACTATGCAACCAAGACTGCACACGGCAAATTGTATCACAGATACTAATATGGCCTAAAGGAATCTAGAATTAGCCCTAAACGCACTCAAACAAAAAACTTTGGCGAGGTGTAGGTTCACCAATTCTTTCTTATAAATAATACCAGTCAAGTCAGTCAAGAAAGTTTCTCGAAGAAACTAAGAAAATTGTATGTTTAATTTAATAGAAATACAAATGCAATTCTAAGAGATTAAATGTTTAGTAAGTTCATTACTTTTCGAATATCTCGGGAGGCATCCATCAATTTTGCTGAACGTTGAGAATCTTGAGGTACCTTAAAAAGTATCCCTACATACCGAATTTTAGCCCTCTAGGTGCGATAGGTCATAAGAATGAGCATTTTTTTTCAAAGATCTAAAAATCTCCATTTTTAGCCTATATTCAAAAACTCGGTTCTTCAAAATTTACAACCCTAATCGATTTTCTTGGCCCGAACTTCTGTCATTTTCCACCATGCGTTGAAGATTGGTAAAATCAATACAAATATTTATTCTAAAATTTAATAATGAAGTTGCAAACTTTTTGTATTGCTTATTTTGCTTCAATTTGGATAAAATGGTATCAAAATTAAGTTAATATAACGGAGACAACTTTTTTTTTAATCCATAATTTATCACTAGAACCATTCAACTGTCAGTGTTGTAAATAAAACTAATTAAAGCATCTACTCAAGAGTCAAGCCACGTTAAGTGGGACCAGAAAATTTCCTGAAATCACCGATTTCAAAAATAATCACATTCTTGTATAGTAGGCATGTCAAGTGGGACCAGAAAATTTCCTGAAATCACCGATTTCAAAAATAATCACATTCTTGTGTAGTAGGCATGACGCATATGTAACAGTAAAAAATTTGTTTTGAAATTCGGTTTTTTGGTAATGTTCTTAAAGTTAATAATTTTGTCAAACTTTAGAGCACGGTAAAATTAAAAAAAAAAATAGAATATCTGGGACCACTCTGTATAATTGAATTAAATTTTACACACTATTGTAGCAATGTTTAGACTATTGAATGATCATTTAATTAAGGTATTCATTCTTGTATTTTGCTTAGTTTTCGAATTAAAAATCCACTTAATTGCATATCTTGTGGTCCAGGGATATGCAATTAAGTGGATTTTTTTTCTCGAAAACCAAGCAATATATAAACAAAATTCAAGAGACAAAATTTTTTATTTAAAGTTGCTTAATTTAAAAATAAATATAGAATAATGGCGTCCATTTTTTTGTTAAAAATATTCGTTAGGGTGCCGCTTGGGAGACCACTGGACTTCAAGTTAGAGCTAAATTAGCCCCTAACACTACAAATAACACTGCAAAAATACAACAAAATTGCGTAAAGCTTATTAAAGATATTTGCGAAAAAACAATTTAAATATAAAAAGTTTACCTGTATCATGAACACAAAGCATTTAAATAAACTTTTTATCTAAATAACTGATAATTGTGAGTGTGCAACTTGTTAGTTTTATTGACACTACTGTCTCTGGATGTCTCTAGTGATAAATTAAGGATTAAAACAAAAACAAAATTGCTCAGACATTTTTTACCTACGTTTTAGTGACCTAATTTTAATGCAATATTATCTAAAAAAATAGCAACTTCATTATTAATATTAATATATTAAATTTAAAAATCAACATTTTTATTGATTTTATCAATGTTTAGCAGATTGTAGAAAATAAAAGATATTCGGGCCAATCCTTGAGAGAGATTGTCCCAGACATAAAACACTACGTCCAGTTATATTGTTGTGTTATTTATAGGACAAGGACAAAGTTGGCGATTTTTCTAAAATTACCGATTTAAAGCAATATATTACAGATCCCTGCACAAAAATATTATTATTATTAAGTTACTCTCTTGAAATATATACTATAAGAAAAAAAGCCATATTAAAAGTGTGATGTATGACCAGGCGCGTGCTGGGATGATTTTAGGGGCCGGGAAATAATTGCCTTACAGGGCCCCTTCCACGCCTTAAATTGTATGTCATTTAGAGAAAGGGTTGGGGAACTGGTGGGGGTGTTGTGTTTGTGATTCAAATGTTACGTCGCGTGCTGGGGCCGTCACCACTTATAACCAGGGATTTGTAACGCATTTCTGTTACGGTATCCAAATAGTGCGGGTAACTTACGCAATTAGGTATTCCTGATGACCATGTGGCGCAGGAAAGAATATATATTTCTGAACACTGTTAGCGATATTTGGCGTGTTACTAACTTCACGTTCGAGGAATCTCCTCTTTCTCCCACGAGTCGCACAATATTTACAAAATTATAAAGGTGTTTTATAGGTACGCTGCTTGATTTATTCATCAACAGAAAACTTTACTAGGTTCTTAATAGTTTTCTTCGATACACGAGAAACGTTACGATTTACGTTACTTTGTTACGATTTAGTTACTCAGGTGGCGTTGCTGGTTTCGTTTCCATACCCGGTGTTTCGGTTCTGCTTAGAGTTTTGCTAGTTTTGTTACCTTAAGTGTCGTTAGTCTTCTGTTACTTGTTGGGAACGATTTTCAACGTTCCGTTTCTGATTATGTTTTAATC
The DNA here is from genome assembly GCA_921294245.1 of Brassicogethes aeneus. NCBI lineage: Eukaryota > Metazoa > Arthropoda > Insecta > Coleoptera > Nitidulidae > Brassicogethes > Brassicogethes aeneus. Next base: position 60,911,683 of record OV121132.1, read on the forward strand.
TTTTTATGATACACGAAACGATAACGCCGGAAACGCCAAGTTAAATTTATCACGCGTCGGGGTCCTGGGGCCCCTTATTGACAATTTATGACTGGCAAAAGTGCAATTCTGAAGACGACACGCCAACAGCAGGAAAGCGGCAGTATGTCGAGTATGTCGAAAGCGAGATCACGCACGGTACAACCGCGAATCATACATTTGGTTAATTAGTAATTAAGTAATTAGTTTTGTACCCAATAGGGAATACAATTTTTAATTGTCGGCAGGATAAATTTTTCGAGTTCGAGTTCGTGAACGGAGTACGGAGAGACCGGTGAAAATATGGCTACCTTTGGCTGCATCGAAGATTTTGATGTGGATCAACCTAACAAAGCGGAAAGTACACGTCGAACGCCTAAAGTTTTTTTCAAAGCAAACGGCATTAAGTCAGATGAGCTGGAAAAGAAGAAAGTTATTCTCTTGAGCGTGTGCGGTTCAAAAACGTTTGAAATCGTACAAAGCGTGTGTGCACCGAAAAAAACGTCGGAAGTCTTTCAACGAAATCATCGTAGCACTGATAAAGCAATTCAGGATCGTTCAACGCTTTCAATTTCACAAGAGAGATCAAAAAGCAAACGAGAACATTTCGATTTACATTGCCGAATTAAAGAAGATAGGTTAGACCTGCAATTATGGGACAAATTTAGAAACAATGCTACGAGACAGGCTCGCCTGTTGGGTACGAGATGAGGCGCTGCACAGAAGACTCCTTGCGGAAAGTGAGCTTACGTATCAAAAAGCGAGGGAGACCGCCATCGCGTTTGAGGCGACGGACCATTACGTAGGTGAGTTGCGCGCCACCTTTGGGTCAAAGGAGCAACCGACTGTAAACCCCATTCGAGCCGGTAAAGCAGGATACAAGCAAAGTAAAACGTCATCTGAGAGAGGGCAACGTAAATGTCAAACATTAAAATGTAAACAGAAAAGCTAAACAGGTTAAATTTTTTAGATGTGGAGGGTGTCATTACGCGAATAACTGCAAATGTAAGAATGTAGAATGCAGATAATGTCTGAAGTTGGGACATATCAAGAAAATGTGTTTAAAAAAACAAAAAACAACAAATAAGATCTCACCAATAGACAGAAGTACAAGTGGAGAAAATATTTTAAAATGTCAAACAGTGTCGAGGAATCAACCATTCATAGTCAAGGTGTTACTCAACAACGAGAAATGTAACATGGAAATCGATTCAGGTGCAAGTCATTCCATTTTATCTTATAACCTATTTAAAAGGATGTTTGGTAACTGTAGACTTTTAGAATGCAGGAAAAAACTAAGAGACTGTCAGCAGAGACAAATTAAATTGGCAGGCGAACTAAAAGTGAAGGTGAAGTACGGTAATAGAAGCAAAGATTTACCACTAATTACAAAGAGCTCAGAAGCAAGTTTAAGAGAAAGAAATTGAAGAGAACTTGTTTACTAACATTTTCGAGAAGTTCCCGAATGTTTTTGATGAATCGTTAAGAGTTTTTAAAGGGCCTCCAATGCATTTACCAGTGGATCCAGAGGTGTCATCAATCTTGTTAAAGGCACGCAAGGTTGCTTATGCATTAAAACCCAAGATAGAGGAGGAATTAGAAAAGTTACAGTTGCAATTGTGCTAATTAATAAAACAAACGGAAAGGTGAGACTTTGTGCAGAATACAAATGCACTATAAACAAGGCATTACAGACATACCCATATCCAATGCCTTCGGTGGGAGCAAGTTTAGGCGGAGGGTGTGTATTTGCCAGGCTGGACATGGCACAAGCGTATCAGCAATTAAGTGTTGATAAACAAAGTAGTGAAGTGCAAACGATAATAACACACAAAGGTACGTTTAAAGTAAAGCGTCTTCAACTCACTCAGTGGTGTGCCGGAAAAATTTAAATACTTTGATGAAATTTTAGTTTGTACAAAAAACGAAAACGAACTGTACACGCGAGTTTGTGAAATCTTAAATGGGCTAAGTCAAGACGGACTTTAATTAAATAGAGGCAAATGTGTTTTTAACCAGAAAACAATTCAATTTTTAGGTTTTGATGTTGACAAGAGAGGCATTCGGCCAACTGAAGGAAAAGTAAAGGCTATTAGAGATGTCCCCGTTCCAGAAAATAAACGAGATTTACAGTGCAGGTAAAGCAAACATTGCTAAACCTCTGCACAAATGTAGAATGGTTCTGGGAAACGGACAAACAGTAAGCTTTCGAGGATTTAAAGAGCTTAATTAGGTCCAAATCAATGCTAATACATTTTAACCCAATACTTATCTGCGATGCCTCACCATTTGGAGTGGATGCAGTATTAAGCCAATTAACCGAAGAAGGGGAAGAAGCCCCAATTGCTTTTTATTTCAAAGTGCAGCTCAGAAAAATTATGCACAGCTAGATAAAGAGGCATTAGCCGTAATAGAGGGGTTGAAAAAATTTCATAATTATGTTTTTGGAAACAAAGTCATAATTTACACAGATCATAAGCCACTGATAGGTATTTTAGGAGAAGATAAGCCCATTCCAGAGACGTCTTCACCAAGATTATTAAGATGGGCATTATTCATGTCAAAGTTCACTTACAAATTAAAATACTGGCCAGGCAAAAGCGTAGCCCATGCTGATGCTCTTAGCAGACTTATAGTAGTGAACAACAATGAAGACTAAATGTAGGAAATGTTCTCATGATGGAGAACATGCCCGGAAAAACAGCCAACGCAAAAGCAATTTCCAACTTATCAAGTAGAGAGGTTGGACAAATGGGAAAATTGCAGAAGAGTTAAAGCCTTATTAAAGTAAAAGGTTAGAACTATCAGTTTACAAGAATTGCCTGTTATGGACAAACAGAGTTTGTATACCAAAGGCAGCAAGAAAGAAAGTTCTACAAGTATTACATTCTGCTCACATTGGCATAGTCAGGATGAAGGATTTAGCAAGAAGCTATGTGTACTGGCCACGAATAGACCACAGCATAGAACAAGCAGTAAATTCATTCCTGCGTTCCTTGGCAATGGACTCGAGACCCATGGACTCGCCTGAACATTGACCATGCAGGACCATTTAAGGGTCAAACTTTCTTAATCATCTTTGATTCATATTCAACATGGCTGGAAGTAAAACAAGTTCAAGGGACATCTACCTAAGAAACTATCAATGTTCTAAGAGGTATATTCGCAACGCATGGGCTCCCAAAAGTAATTGTTTCAGATAATGATACTTCTTTCACGTCGGCAGTGTTCCAGGATTTTGCCTGAGAAATGGAATCAGGCATACTACAGTGGCGCCATATCATTCTTCCTCAAACGGACAAGCAGAAAGAATGGTTCAGAGCACCAAGAAGACGTTGTCCAAGCTGGTCGAGGGGGACTGGGCAACGCCATCAACAGTGACCGGCGTCAGTCCCGTAGAGCTCTTATTCAAAAGGAAACTAAGAACGGCCATGGACAGAATCCACCCTGACTTCTGTGAGGAAATGAGATGGAAACAAGAGGGAAAATGCTCATCCAGAAGTCCAAGGAGGTTTGGGATTAACCAGCCTGTCTTAGCAAGGTAAATGTTTAATCTAGGAAAGAGAAGTGTGATGTATCACTGGCAACAGTGCAATTCTGGAGACGCCACGCCAACAGCAGGAAAGCAGAAGTATGTCGAGTATGTCGAAAGCGAGGGCACGCACGGTACAACCGAAAATCATACATTTGGTTAATTAGTAATTAAGTAATTAGTTTTGTACCCAATAGAGAATACAATTGTTAATTGTTACTACGAGTGTCATAAAATCTCCGCGAACATGTTAAAAAGAAAATCGGTTAAAAATTGAATTTTTAATGGCCATGTTAAAAATGTCATTTTACTGAAATTTTAATTTTACTTAAAACCGTCTTAAAAATAGGTCAAACTGTCTAGTGTTTTAAAATATTTTTTTCTAAATACTAGAGAATATAATAAATAAAACCGGATATGGATCATTCAATTCGGGTTTTAAGATTTGGGGAACATAATTTTTGAAAATGGGCTAAAAATGGTGGTTTTTAGACCTCGTTCTCATGATCTAGAGGGCCAAAATTTGGTATGTGGGAATATTTTTAGCAAAATCAATGGATTCCTCCCGGCTACCCCAGCGGGGGTAGCCACCTTAACCTCAAAATCTTCAATGGCACTATAGGTCATGTAATACCTTGTACGAAAGGTCTTTTAATTCTCTTAACGATTTTGCAAAAAAAATAAAGATTCTCTTATTTTAATAAAAAACGCATTTGAACGGAAGCAACTAGTAATTGCATAAAAAGTAAGATTTTGTTTTTGTGAACCTGCCCTCATTGCAATTACAAATTGTTTAATTTGTGCTTAAGTAATTTTCTCACCATGTTTTATTAATTTACGGTTTATATGGTAGGTAACGTATCTAATATACCAGTAAACAAAATCAATTCGTCAGTATTGTTTCTGTACGAACATTTTTGCGAAATGGTTTACAGCTTAGAAGAACGTATCAAAATTATTTTTCTATGGTGCACAAAATCAATGTGCCTACAGAACTGCTGCCGAGTACGAAGTAAGACATCCAGATAAAAACTCATGTTCCAAATATTGTGGACTTATTAAGAAAAATAAAAAAAAGATCAACCTTGCATTTTGGGAAGAGAAAAACACAAATTTAAGAGCATAATGCATAAAACTAAATTGAAACATTTTATGTACTCGGACAGTTTGCAATTTGCCCTTCTATGTCATTTCGGCAAGCATCTAAAGAAACAGGCCTCTGTTTGGAGAGTATCGAAGATTTAAGTTTTGTGAAATTATGACGGAGAGAAAAACAAAGATTCTACACTTATTAAAAATATTAGTTTTAGCAACGAATGCACATTTTCCGTAGTAAAGAAAATCTAACTGGAGATAACTACTTAAATTTACTAGAAGATACCATTGATGTATTAATTACATAGGAACTCGAAGATCAGAGAGATAGGGATGAAAACCTGATATTTAAAGGGAAGAACCTTAACTTTAAACAAGTCAGAAATTGGCTTATCTTGCGTTTTCCTGACCATTAGAGTGGCCCCTAAGATCACCAGATTTAACCCCTTTGAACTTTTATTTATGGAGATACATTAAATCGTTAGTTTGTCAGACTTCAACTGAGTCTCTACCAGATCTACGACATGGTTGAAGCGTGCTGAAATATCACACCCGAAACTTTTAAAAAACTTCGACAAGAATTTAATAGTCGTCTTTACTATTGTCTTTAAAATAATCGATAACATTTTTAACATTTAATTAATTAATATATAAAATATTTTAAGTCGAAATGACTATTAATTATAATTATAATTATTATTATTATAATTATCGGACCAGTTTAAATGTAATTTTATTTGAAAATACAGAAAACATATTTTTTTTTGCAGAATTATTTAAAGGATTAAAAGAACTTTCAAACAAGGTATTCCATGACCTATAGTGTCATTGAAGATTTTTAGGTTAGGGGGGCTACCCCCGCTGGGGTAGGTCGATGTGAGTTAAAAAGTGCCCTGTTTTGGTTCCCCCTTTTAACTTTCTAAACAGGTATTACATTTTATTGAACGATTATACTTTTAAGGTTTATCAGTTTCAGTTTTCAGTGGGACTGTATATACATATATTATATTATATTATAAAGGCCAAATTAAAAAAAAACGTAGAACGGAAGAATACTTCGAGGACACATGTAATTGTCGATGAAAAAATAACGACCCACCTACATAATAAGGTAAATCAGAGACTATCCTCTGATTTTAACAAACCAACTTATTTTAAAACCAAAATAAATACATAACTATATGGTTTACCTAATGATAAGCAATCTTCCAAATGGGTTCTAAAATATTTATGATTAAGGGATGTAATTTTTAAATTATTATTGTTTTCTTTGTTTTTGATCCACATCTTTCCTTGGGTTTGAGGATCTATTAATAGGGGATATGATCTGGATTTTGTAACAATTAACGCATTTTGTACAGATAATTCATCATTTGGTAGCCCTTGTAGTGTCCATTCTGATACTGTAGAACTTTCTACTAGCATGTTAATAATATTTAAATTTGTTGTAAATGGAACACATTTAACTTGCAATACTCCCATCCATGTTTTAACAAGATTTGCTCTAAATTCTTGATTATATGGTCCACAATAGGATAGAAATCCTGTAGCTAACAACACGTCTCCAACTAGTCTACCTAAAAGAAGAAAAAAAAACTTTACATGCAATATTATTAATAGTAATAGTAATAAAATATATAACGCTAAAAAGACATTATAGAGAAAAGATGGCCAGATTGACATTTTAAGAAATGACTTCTTACAAAAATTTAAAGAATCCATTTTACAACATGTGATATTCAAGGCCGATGACTACACTATTTAGACTGAGTGATCGAGGTGCCAATTCATCACACCACTGACCAATAGAAGATGCGAACCTGAAAAAAGCCACTACACGGAGGAGATGCCAACGCAGGTGATAAAAAAAGTGTCACAACTACTGGTTAACATTGGGATAAGTGTCATCATCATATAACTTGAGGATTCCAAACTTTTTCCCTGACAAAGTACAAAGACCGACATGACTCTGCTATACAGTTAAAGCTTCTTCCAACAGAGAAGATTCCATAGTACAAGTACATACTCAAACCAATATTATAAAATAATTAATATAAATACTTGTCGAGAAAAATAACAAGAAAACAACATTGATAGATGTAACGGTGTCAAACATTAGAAATTTATTCTTAAAGCACAATACCAATATCATTATCAACTATAGAGACCTAGAAGAGCAAATAGAAAGGCAAAAGCAATATTATAATATAATATTGCTTTTTCCTTTCTATTTGCTCTTCTAGGTATAAAAATAGACAAAAATCATTCTTAATGCAAAGCACACTTGTGTTAAGAATAAAAGGCTATTTACTTTAATATGTAATATTTTTTTGTTCAAATGTAACAAAACCTGCTACCTAATAATAATGGCTATTTCTTTGAATTTTTATGGATTTTTAGCTATTATAAATTTAGAGTTTTAGGCAAATATCAAAATTTATTTTAATTTTTTTCCAAAATTTGTTTAAAAACTAATGGTAAATTGTTAATATTTTATTCCGGCCAAATAAACTGTTCAAAAAAATTTAAACTTATTATAGTAGCTTGGAGTTTCTACAGATTTTTAGATATTTTAATTTTAAACTCTTAGATGAAATTTAGTTCATTCTTTTTATTTAAAAATTAACTTTTCTTTATTTTAATATAATAAATTTCAGAGAATATTGTTTTGCATATATTATTACTTATTTTTATATTTGTAAATTGTTAAATATTGTTGAATATATATATATATATATATATATATACTATATATATATTAGGGTGGGCCGAAAATCCGCTTTATTAGAATTTCGTTTAGTAATAGCAAAAATTTTGTTCATTATGTTATATATATATATATATAAGATTATTTTATAACCCACAAATTAACCTTCCAATTGACATTTGACAGCCCTGATAGAATAAGGTTTATTTTTTACAAAAGAAGAGTAAAATGATTGTTCTTACCACTTTGAGGTCTCTTTTAAGGCTTGCAAGTCTCTTTGTAAGAAACACAACGTTTAAAACGATTATTAATATGTACAAACCCAAAGTACAAGAATTGTAAACAACAAAAATGGCCGCCATTGTATGATGTGCAGTGTTGCAGTGATTTTTAGTATTTTTAGTACGAGATCGAACAGACCTTGTTGTGTGGATTTTGGTATCCACTAATAAAAATATTGGTAAAATACCTAATTCCGAATTATTATCTCAAATTTGTACCCCATTCATCAGTACCGTGTCGTCAGTTCCATGTCCGATGTTTCGGTTATCTTCTTTTTGCAAACTTCAATTTAAATTCTAGAAATCCAGAACTTGTTTATTTAATATCATTATAAACTCATATAAATTTGGTGTGGGTCCCATATGTAATAATTGAGATATCGGTATACCCAAAATCCACCAGCCGCCTCTGGTGTGTGGTATTATTTGATTTTAGGATATTTAATGTATAATATGGTCAAAGTTGCAATAAATCTTATATTTTCCAATAAATTATGTATTAAATTAGTACCCTGGTATACTCGTCACTTCCTTGAATTCAAATTTAGAAAACACAGATATTTCAGAAACTGTTTGAAAAAGTGACTGACCCGGTCTGGAACAGTATATTTATTATATTATCCATGTTCTCATAACAAAATACTTTTTAATTTTCTCCGAAAACTTTATAAACAAAATAAGGTCAAAAGTTGCCCAACTTTTGTAGAATCACCCATATGTATATATATATGTATGTAATAAACAGTTTATTTGCTTAAATATAAAAAGGACATTAGCTTACTTAAATTAATCGACCGGATCTTCAAAATAATCACTATTATAGTTGCATTAATATACTTTTATTAAAATTTGAAGTTCCCTTGCGTTGGATTGTAAGCAATAAGAACTGTTTTTGTTCTTCGTCAGTCGTATGCAGTTTGTTATATTCATCCATTAATGCCACGCCCCTTTTAGATTTGATACCGTAGCCTTTGCTGATTGGTAGTCGTCATCATGTTTCCATTTCGATACATCCATCTGCAGAAAATTTTGAGGGAAGATCAAGAATATCGATAAAACGTTTAGTATTTGATGTGACAAAATCTTGTAGATTTTTTGTCAGTATTTTGTCAATATCAAGTTGAATTTTGTCCCCTTTGCGTTCTAATGAAGAAAGAAGAAACTTCTTCATCAAAAAAGGCAAGGGCTATCAACTCTTCCGAAAAATACCATAAATGACCCATAATTTTTTTGTCTATACTGCTTAAGATTTTTTAAAAGTTGTAAGTTATTTCGTGGAGCAGAAATAGCGCTTTGTGCTGTATACCATGCTTAAATATACAACTGCACCGTAAACAAGCAAATTTGTAATATTCCATTAAATCCATTAAATTCATTCTTGGTTAATTTTACTTACAAATTTTTACTGATCATATATAATATGAACCAATCAAAAGCCTTGAATTTTCGAATCAATTTCGTTTAAATAAGCGATTAAATCACTAGAACTATTTAACAACGATTAAATTTTAGCCTCCATATTGGATTTTTGTTTACGATTTTATGGTGTTATTTACAAGTTTTAACAAACATTTTTTAAAAAACAATAAAAAATAAGTTATCTAGTTTACGAAATATCAATTATTACTTATTACATACATTAAATTAATGGAATTTTCTTTAAAAAAATATTTATAAATTTTGACACATACGTCAGATTTTATGAATTGTCAAATAGTTTCCTTTAATTCAAGAAATAATCTAGACGTATATCACTCAACCTATAAATTTAATCAGTCAAACTATGCTTAGTAAGTTTTTTATTTGATTTTTCTTTTTGGAAAATAGTTTCATGCAAAATAATTAAAAATAAAACCCCTCGACCGCTACGCGGTCTCGTGATTTTATTAAATTATTTTGCATTCAACATTTTCCAACAAAAACCAAACAAAAAACTACTGAGCCTAGTTTAACCGATTAAATTCATAGTTCTCGTGATATAATATATGAATAAATACATTTTGCAATCTACTTGGCTCTATGTAAGCAGGAGCTTTAAAAGTAATTCTATTGGGAGGGATATCCCCAAGAAAATAATTGATTACTCCAAAAGTTCCTTATAATCATCCCGAGGCGGAAACACCTCGAGCTTTTTGCGGCAAGAGCTAACTAGAAAATCAGTATCCTTCAAAAGGGTAGCAGAACTACCAGCCGGTAAACTGCTTAAAGTTTGGAAGTCATCTTTACAAATTGTAGGCCATGATTTTTTAAACCTTTTAAATAATAAAATATCAGGACCACTAGATGGACCAATACATTTAATTACAACAGCTTCCAGCATTATTTCCAGGATGTGGTGTCGGCAAGCTAGCCATAGCAAATCCTTTCATTTTTTTTTCAATCAATGTTCAGGCTCCAATTTTCATTCCCGTGTTCCACGAGGTGGTATCAAATCCTAAACATTTTACTTTGTTATCGATTTCCCAAGCTAATGTAGCATCGTAGACTGCAGTTTAAATTGACAATCCTGTTCCATTTGGCAATTTTGGAACCCCTAAAAGTTAAGCTACCCGTTCTCCTGAAACTATTATGGGAAGACGATCCACCACAGTTTTTCCAGTTATATCTTCTAACAGTTTTCCATCCCAATGAACGGTTAGCACAACATTGGGCTTTAATTTATTCTTAAGACATTCTTTTTCTATTTTTTTTTGGATTCTTTCTTATTGCAGAATATCTTACATTAAATTTTTCTGGATCTTGTCCAATTGCTTGGACTACCGCAGTTAAAACCAATGCTGACTTTATATCACTTAATTTCGCAGCATCCAAACTTGTGGACAACTTTTCGTTCATAATGTTAGTAATCTTATTATCACATTTTGTTTTTTTTAATAGAGTATGAATAGCAAGGATCGTTATTAAGTGAAAGTACATCCTGCTCAAATTCAGATGATGTTTCCAATATAACCCCTCCTTCCAGTTTCTCTCTGAGCTTTTAAAAATTCCTTATCTTCCTGTCGAGAGATTAGATTCATTGCATTTGCGTGTGCTATGTCAAATAGTTGTTTCAGTGACTTTGTCCAGTCATTCCGCTTCTGAAGTAAGATCTCTGACTTCTTATTTTTGTTCTTTATTAAGTTATTCCAGGTCTTAAAAACTCCCTCAACTTTACTAACAACATCTTTTTTTAGTTTTGTCGGTATGTTAGCCTTTTCCCAGATTTTAATGACCTTACCAGTAGTTAAATGCGAAGCGTCTCTAACCGTATGTTTTAATGTTTGTTTGTTTGTAATGGAAAAACAATAACATCACTTCACCAGTGCTTGGCTTAAATGCGGAGTTGGTTGGCCAATTAGCCAAACATTTGATTTATTTCTTATCGATAGACCGGTCATATTTGGTTTAGGTACTTAATTGCTAACATAACCTAAATTTTTTTAAATTTTATTGTTAATTGTATTAATATTCAAACCAACTGACCTATATACAAAAAGTGACTTAACCTTACATAAAAATACTTGTTTAATGTTTGTTTTAATAAATTACAAATATTTTTAATTGTAAACGTTTAATTGTTGTAATTTAATGAATATATGGGTGATTCTCATGAGCTGGTGAGAAAACTTGTTCCCGCACAGTTTAAAAAAAGTTAAAATAATTAAAACCTCAAATTATTACGAATAAAATTCCTTATCTATATCTAATTTTTTTTCTTTTTTTTTGTTGAAAATTGTAATTTTATCCACTTAAAACAGCCAAACCTCACCTTTGTGAAGTGTTCCAAGCGTTTCAAGAGTGTACATTTTTTTTAAATTCACGCAAGGTTTTATTGAAAAATAATAACTTACTAGTTTAAATTATACCAGGTAGAATAAAAAAATACAGGGTCCAACCTGTTTTTTTAAATATAAAAAAATATGGGCATTTTTTAATTATTTAATGTTTGTTCTTTATTACCAATTTCACCTTAGTGAAGCGCGTACAAACTTAGGATTAGTATAGGTGTCGCCTAAATCAACTACTGTCAAAATTAGATGGAAATTTGCTAACTTACAGTTAAAAGAATTATTTTAGTACCAGTTTTACCTTCTAAGAAAATGATTTGTCGGTTTTTAATGTAAAACACGTGGCTGCAGCGTTTGTGAACACTTACTTTTTACATCTCTGTGACGTTGAATAGAAAGGTAGGAAAAACATATTTTAACAAACAAATTACTGTTTTAGTTCGTTTTTCACATTTTATTCTTCTTAAATAAAATTTTACAAGTTAATAATAAATTAAAAAAACGTCTATTTTCTCACTTTTGTGAATCTCACCTCTGTGAATAGAGGCATTCACAGAGGTGAGTTTTTGGAAAGCAAAAGCTTAAAATAAACCCATTATTATACTCGTTGCAGACATATGGTTCCTACTAAAAAAAATAATTAGATCATTAAAATCAAAAAGAAAGACAAAGAGGCAATGAGAAAACTTAGAGCTACGAAGAAGAAAAACAAAAAGTAACAAAAAAAAGAGGAAGGAAAGATAAAGATAATTAAAGAAATGACATAAAGGGAGAGGAGCAAAACGTATTACGAAAAGAAACAGTCCCAAAAAATCATGGAAATTCAATTAGAACATAATGCTCCTCTTGTTCCGATAGTACAAGAATTACCGAATGTAAATCCCGGTCCTTCGAATAAAGATGATGGCAGGAAAATTACGTAGAAAAGAGAATCTCAAGAGGCTTAATACTGAGATTAAAAAACTGTAAAAAAGGAAAAAACCAGAAATACAGAATGAGGCTAGAGAGAGAGATTACAGAAGACTCCAAATAAAAGCTCGCCAAGAAAAAATGTTGAAAAGCTTATTAGAGAAGAAAAAAATATAATTTCACCAAGGGTTAAAAAAATCTAATTTTCTGTTAGGTAATTTCCAAACAGTTGGCCGAAAATTATAAGACTATTACCAAAAAAAACCGAGAACCGAAAATTTTGGAAATTTATTTCTGGAGATGTTACAAAAAAATACAAAACGCAATGGCATCTAAAAAAAATCACTTCTTCCTTTGTCATTGAGATCCAACAAGAGGGTGGAATCGTACTCTGGCATGAAGAAAAAATTCATAGCATTTCTTGAAAAGGACGAATCAAGCAAACTTTGTCCTGGAAAAAAGGACTGCTTGACAACAAATAAAATCAAAAACCAAAAACGATTTCTTTGTGATTCATTAAAAAATCTACATAAAAAATTTATAAAATTAGAAAACCTGCCTCTGTATGCAACATGCAAATATTTTTTACCAACACAAAAGTTAAAATTTACCGGAGTTATACATGAATAGGCCGGAAGATTTCTTTAAAACTCTCTGCTGTATAGGCCAAATGGTAAAAGAAATTTTTCTGGAAAGAAAGTGACAATTGAAAAAATAATGTTATAGTTCCTGCCTTTGAATTTGATGAAAAAATATTGTTTATGAAAAGAAAAGAAATTAAGTACCAAAGGTAAAGTTTTAGAACAGTTAAAAGAGTCAATAAAACCATTTTTTACACGTTAGAAACATAAACCATCAATTTAACGCAATTCAGCAAATTAAAGAAGGCCTTAAAGAAAATGACGTCTTAATTCATATGGACTTCTCTGAAAATTATAATTGTAAATATTCAGAGGACTTTCAGTCTGCACATTTTGGAGGGTCGAAACCTTAGATTTCCCTACATACAGTTGTAGTGTATTTTAAAAAAGGCAACACTTTGAAAAGGAAATGTTACTGCACGATTTCTGAAAATTTACTCCATGATCCCATAGCTATCTGTGCACACTTGAAACCGATTATTGTAGATATTAAAGAAAAAAATCCTTAGTTTAGACAATGTTCATTTTTTAAGCGACGGTCCGGCAACGCAGTATCACAATAGAAAAATGTGTTTTTTAATAGGAACGTACAGTGGCATAGCTAGCCTCGAGGGGGCCCAGTATCAAAAATATGGTAGGGGCCCTGGCAAAAATATTTCTGGATGTCATGCCCAAAGTCTATTTTGGGCAAAATAAAAAAAAAAATTAGGGGATCATTTTTTTGCATTTACCAATTGCTTATAATTTAATTAATAATATATGTATACATAGAATTTTATGTACAGGCAAATTTTAAAAATTTGGTCTGGTTTTAGACATTTGCCGTTTTTTAACATCTTTTAAAAGGTTTCTATTTTTAAATAAAGGCAAGTCATTTGAAATAATTGTAACGCTAATAATTATTTATAACACGCAAAGCAGACTCAGTATGCGGCACAAAGCACAGAACAGACAACGCATAGGCTATGAGTTTACGGCCTTGTTAGAACAGGAGGTTATTCAGGAAATTTTTAATTTAATTAACCGAAGTATAAACAATGAAATAATATTAATATTTATTTATTTATTTAATTTCATGCCTCAATTTTTTTAACATGTGGGTAATATGTTTTTTGCTTACGCATGTCGAAGCCAATCGGGGGCCCCGCTAGCCGGGGGCCCCGTATCATTGATACGGCTGATACCGCGGTAGCTACGCCCCTGGGAAAGTATCTACAGCAACTTTTATTTGCAAAAACTATCAGGTGGCACTACAGTGAAAAGGGACATGGAAAAGGTGCCCCTGATGGGGTGAGCGGCTGTTTGAAACGCACTGCAGGCTCTCTAGTGTCTCGTGGCACAGATATGTCAGATTTTAAAAGTGTTTTAAAGAATCTACAAGAAAACTGCAAAGGGGTCTCAATTTATGGGTTAAAGTTAGATGCAGAAGAACTTAATTCCGTAGAAAAAAATTGCCCAATGACCTGGTGACTTTTAAAGGAACAATTCAGTGCCATGAAGTTACGTTTTCTGACAATTATTTACATGTATCCTTTATTTTTACTTAAAACTTAAACCTTAAATTCATTTCATTATTTTTGAAATAGCAACATTATTTTTTTCTTAACTTTACTATTTTAGCTCATTCTTCCGCTAAAAGAAAAATTAGGTTTGCTGATGTTTACAGCGATGAAGATTCCGAAAAATAAGACCAAGTCGAAAAACGATGCTCAGATACTTTCTCTACAGAATGTGAAAGAAAATGATTTCGTAGTTGTAAAATTTCCTGGTAAAAAAGCAACTCAGCATTTTGTTGGACTGGTCCAAGAATGTAACCAATATTTTTCTGAAAAATGTCAGGCTCTAAAAAATTTGTGCTTCCTAGGAAGGAAGATGTTTCTCTTATTAAAAAATACGATGTGGTTTGTGTTTTTCCACAACCATTATTAAATAATAGAAAGCAATATTCATTTTGAACAAATCTATCATTATTTTAAAATATTAATTAGGATACAGTTACAATTTTTTTTTCAAATTGCTATTTTAAGATTAGCCTGGTTTTGTTATCTTAGGTTTTAAGTTTTTGTTGTTGTATTTCAAGTTTTGAATGTTTTGTAGGAGACACAAATATATTTTTTCATATATTTTAATTATTGTTTAGGTTTCTAGCAAATCTCACCTCTGTGACGCTGGTTTCATTTTTACGTAGATAATTACATGATTTACAAAAATGATTCAATAAAATCTGAGACCTGTCAAATGCTAAACTCCACTTTTTAAAAATTTTAAATGTCGCCTTCCTCAATGTAAAACCCGATTGGTTCAAATCACAGTGAATATTGAAATCGGCGAATCACCGATGCCTAACAGTTAATTATTCAATGGATTATGCCGAAATAAAAATTCAGTAAAAATCCCAATTTTTAACTTCAATTTTAAGACAAAAATGTTTACTTCATTATTTCTTCCTGCAAACTATGTAGCTATTTTTTTCATATAAATGACTCATGATCCTATTATCTATTATATCCATTATATTTACTTATTATATATAATATAAAGATATATTTTATATTATTATATTTTATATTTTTATATTGCGCATTTTTTAAATCTAAAAAAAACTATTGATAATAGGTCAAAAAGTTACAAAGCAAATTTTATTTGATTCCTTACAAATTTGTTAAAAACAATTTTTTATATATTTAGTTAAAAAGTTTTATGCTCATCAAGTTTTATTTTTAAGGAAACAACCTAAAAATCGTACTAAAGTAGAATAAAATATTCTAAACATTTTTATTAAAAAGTTAAATAGCCTCTTATGTTTTTTTCTACAGTTTACCAACGATAATTAAAACAAATATAAAAATAAGGCTTAACACGAAGATATGTAAGTAACTTATTAAATAATAATGATAAAAATAAAATTATAAGGACCAAATTAGTTTATAGACCCAAAAAATTAAAAAAAAATTACTTTGCGAATTATTAGCGAAAGATCAACAGTCATTTATGTGAATAAATTTTAAATAATACCCTTTATATATACAGTGTGACTTTGGGGTTTAATATACCAAAAAAATATTAGTACGGCTTTCATTCACTACATTCTCGGCTTGCTTGACTTAAAAAACTATAGTTCAAAAGGGATCCAATTTTGAATTTGAACAATAAAATACTACAAATTTTATTAAAAAGCCTTTTATTCCTAAACAAAAGTGTGCTTTGCATTAAAAACTGTAAATTGACAAAAAGAATAAAAAAATATTCGAAAAAGACGAAGACTTTGGACGAAGTCAGTGCAAACGTCAAAATCAAATTTAGACGTTGTGCGCAGATCACATTTGCAAAGAATATTTAAGATGAATTTAATCCAAACATAAATTTTGTCACCTTTTGGATAGAAACGGCGAAGAAAAACTATTGGACTTTTGATTGTAGATTGGAGTCTCACGAAAAAATTTAAAACAATATTTTTTGGACAAAGCGACATTTACCTTAAACGGAGTTATTTTTTCACAAAATTGTAGGTATTGAAGCCAGTAGGTATTGAAGCCAGCTGATAATTGGACCATATTTTTTGGATAAAAATTTAAATCAATATAGGTAGGTATTTAGAGAAATTGTTTACAAAATTACCTTGATGAAATGAATTTGGCTAAGAGACAAAAACATGTTTATCAGTAAGACGGTTGTAGCCACACTTAACTTTTTTGATTAAAAATTATTTGAACAATTACATTTGGAAAAAATGGATTGGTAGATTTGAACCACAGCCATACCCACCAGAAATTCCGGAATTACCAATTTTTGCTTTTGTGGCAAACTAAAACAAGTTTATAAAGAAAATTTAAACAATGATTTAAAAAAAAACAATATTACAATATTATTATTAAGTTTTTTGAAGAAGGGTTAATGTAGTAATTTAACACTGTTAAAGAATAATATTAATGCAAAGTATTTTATACAAACCGATTTTTTCCGTTAAATCAACTGAAAGACTACCTATAACGATTTACTTTTTTCTTAGGTTAACTCAGCCACTTAGATCCCTTTTGAACTGTAATTTGGGGAAAATTTATTTTTGGCCCAGCAGGCCGAATATTTGTACTAATATTTTTTTGTATATTACACCTTAAACTTAAAAAAGAACAACTTTGGTGATCCCTGGCAAAAATAAAATGTGCAAAATTATTTGAGAACAATGTGCAATCTTTTAAAAAAATGATGTGCGGAGGGTGGGAAATGGAACATAAAACATGTGTAAAACCAAAAATTTTTCACATTGTTTACACACTTTCTTGCCACCTTCTGTGTGCCTACTACAAAAACAGATTCTTTTTAGTGACCTCTAAAGTCTTAATTAATCCCAATAAAAATATTAATATTAACCTAATACAACTTTTTTTTCAAAATAAAGGGTGTCCACTTAAGAGTGCTCTAACTTTAAAATGAAATAAAACAAACTACACTTAAGATATTAGGAAAAAAAATTATTTATTTAAAAGAACATCCTATGGCATTAATTATGAAAAATAACATCTTTCAAATGCCCCCCGCAGCTGCGCTCCACAGCGCGCATTCTGCAGGTCCAATTTTCTATCACTTTTTCGCACATTTCGGGTTCGATTTCATTTATTATACGAGTTATGTTGGCTTATGTTGGCCTTCAGTGCTTCAATTGTTCGTGGCTTATTCACGAACACAAGGGACTTTACGTAGCCCCACAAAAAAAGTCGCATGATCTCGGTGGCCACTGGATATCGCCGCCGCATGAAAAATTCAACGGCGTCATTTCATGCGGCGGCGATATCCAGTGGCGAGATCATGCGATCTAACGCCGCTGTGGGGCTACGTAAAGTCCCTTGTGTACGTGAATAACCCACGAACAATTGAAGCACTGAAGGCCAACATAACTCGTATAATAAATGAAATCGAACCCGAAATGTGCGAAAAAGTGATAGAAAATTGGACCTGCAGAAAGCGCGCTGTGGAGCGCAGCTGCGGGGGGCATTTGAAAGATGTTATTTTTTATAAGGAATGCCATAGGATGTTCTTTTAAATAAATATATTTTTTTCCTAATATCTTAAGTGTAGTCGGTTTTATTTCATTTTAAAGTTAGAGCACTCTTAATTGGACACCCTTTATTAAACAAAAAAATACCTACAATGTATGTCCTACATACTGTATTTCATTAAGAAAAATACCTGCACTGTCAACTCCACGACGGGGATTGCTTTAATCTTAGCCATAGGCCGAGAAGCGATACATGAGATGTAATATACCTTGTCTTTTAAATAAATGTTTTACCCCAACACAAGCGAGATATATAGTTGTCGCGGCGAATATTTTAAATTGTTCATCAAATTCTGAACCAAGCACAGACATTGCAATTATGGTTTTTTTTTTTTAGGTTTATTGACTTTTAGTCTTTTCGACTATTTAGCCAGCTCATTATTGTTTTATTTTTATGCTCGAAAAACAAGCACAACACCCAAGGCTGTGACCGGGAATCGAACCCGGTACCGTGGCGCAGATTGATTACCGCTCTGTAGCTTTAACCCACTGCGCCATCCTCGGCCCCTGCAATTATGGTTGTTTTCTTTAACGTATATAATCCAAGGAAACGCTAGGTTAGGGCACAATCACTCGGATCTAAGACGAACGTGAGTCAAATGTCACGCTCACTCAACGTGTGTTAAATAAGGACAGAGCGCATTAGTTTGTTGTTGGAAAGGTTAGGTTCTTTTGACGTGCTTAGCGGCGCACACTTTCGAGTTAGCAAATAGCCAATACGATAGAGAAGGCTCCACTTAATACATTTCGAAAAGCAACGGGATGATAAAGCGCGCAACTTGCAGGGTACGCCAATTAAAGATCACCATTCTAGAAGGAATGTACGTTGAATCCTTTATGGTGTAAAAGTCGCCGTGATAAAAGTGTGAAAAGCTCAACGTGTAAGTGTTTAAGTGGAACAATTTGAAATGGAGGCCAATCCTGAAGGTATGTACATTATTTTGATATGTTAATATTAATATTAGATACCTCTTTGATACTTGATAATGCGCTGTAATCCTTCACGCTTTTTAATTATAAAAGAACTAGGAACCGAACCTTAAGAAAGGGTGAAATAAAAAACTCCACCCAACTTCAGTCTAATTCAAAGCAAAATGTGTTTCTGATAGTGTTTTTATGAATATATTTCGAAACTAGCTTCCGAAACCTTCCGAAGCCCATTATAACCTCTTATCTGTCGCGTTGCGTCAAAAAAAATTTCATATTCAGTGAATTTAGCCGTACAGTTCAGCGCAGCGCTTACATAGTACTTCCTTTTTGTTAGCACGTTTATGACAAAATCTGACTAGGCTAGGTTGTAGTTATTAAATAAATATACAATCAGTGGCGCACCAAGAGCTCCCCCTCCAAGAATCAAAAAAAGAGAATACCAAAACCTAAATAAACTGACTCACATATTTGTGAGTGCGCCACTGTAATAATATTATAATAATAATAATAAACTTTATTAACGGTAAAAGAAAACCATAAAATACAATAATAAGAATAACAATTGTTATAGGTTTAAGTCACATATCCAGCAGTAATACTATAGGTACTAAACACTAATTTTTAGCCTAAGTTGTTTCTTGAATTGAACTAAGTTCAAAGAAAAAAAATTTAGTTCAAATTTGTTCGCCAATCTGCACCCCCTATCGATCGGAGAATAGTAACCATAATTAGTTCTATGCATATTAATAAAGAATAATGGGGTATGTATAGTTTGTGGCACAGACAAACGAATGCTATACAGCAATTCTGAGCTGTTTATAAGGTTATTGAGTATTTTATAAATGAATAGAATATCAAACTCTCCTAATCGATAGTGGTTGCAGACCTACCAACTCTTATGTTGAGTTTAAATGCACATAGGCGAAGAAACCTATCTTGGACACGTTCTAAGGCAGTTACATAAGCATTATAGTGCGGTGACCACACTACATAGTTACACTCTAAAATTGAACGTATATATGAAATAAAAATATTTTTAAAGCAATTAATATCGTAAAAGTCCTAAAGTTGTCGTCTGACAAAGCCTAACATACGATAAGACTTATTAATAATTAAGTTAACATGATCACTAAACGTAAGCCTATTATCAAACAGCACTCCAAGATCTTTAATTGAGTTCACAACATTGTTATCAATAGAATAGCAAATAATAATAATAATAATAATAATAATATTGTACTTTTATTTTAGACTATTTCCCTCGTCTTAATTTCTACCAAATCACAAACGCGCAATTTTGATTTACAACTGGTTTCTAGGTGGAAAAACTGTATGATAGCACCTGTCAGCAGTTTTTTCGAGTTTACCAGCGGCAAAACTTGACAGCTGTTGTCACCTTGACAGCTGTTGTCAAATACCATTCGGGCATTTAATTTTTCCTGTGAAAAAAATCGAAAAAACACAATGCTAAGTAATATTTTTTAACAAAATGCATTCGTGCCATGTTTCTTGTTAAAATACTACTAAGCAACGTGTTTTTTCGATTTTTTTCGGAAAAATTAGATGCCCTTATGATATGACTTACGAGAAATCTCTTGTCGAAGTCTCGTGTACTCGGGAAGAAATACTGATGCTTTTAAAGAACGATATAAACTTGGACTTAAATACAATGCTGAACATTTTGGGAAAAAAAAATTTGGAAAAGTATGAAGTAAATTTTACGATTGATCCGGAAGTGAAGAACAAAATTGGACCAGTGTTGTACAAAATTAAGCAGAAGTGGAAAAACTCGCATCAAAAAGTAGAAAATTTCATTAAAACTAATGAAGAGTGGGCTACTGTGAAAACAACGTTTAACGTAGAAACTTTTTAAACTTACTTTTTTTTACCAAAAACCTGCCAGTAGATTGAGAAGTCGGGTAATTTTTTTTAGAATGCCTATTACAAAAAACAATCTGAACATGTTCATAGCGAGCCTTCCTCGAGCCGTGGTTTATGTGGCCGGCCCCCAAAGCAATTCAGCGACTTAAGCGAACGGGCGAAGAAACAAAGGACTAAAGAATTACGTTTTACTGTACCCAACGATGAAAGCAGACAAAAATTACGAGGTAATTCTTTCAGCTTCGAAAAAGGCGGTTCCTCTTAAGATTGATGGAGATATAGCACTTTTCACTATGATTGAGGGAGAAATATCGCATAAAACGTATCAAAGTATTCAAATTGTGCAAAATCTACTTCAGAATGATTTTATTTCACCATGGAACACAGTTGTAGAAGCTAAAAAACGTTGTTACCCACCTGATATCAAAGTAACTGAGACAAAAGCGGAAGTAAAGTTACAATCTTTGTCACACAACCAGTCGCATTTTTGAACTTTAAAAAGAAGTTCTCGAAACATTAGACAAATCTTTAATAATTCATTTTACATGTAAAATATGGATGCGATGGCAGTTCCGGACAAAGCGAGTACAAGCAAAAATTTAATGATAAAGACAAGTCTGACGCTAGCGTTTTTTCACTTCAATTATTCCTCTACAATTAGTAGCCATTTTAAAACAATCGAATATTGAAATTATTGTCTGGAAAAATCCTCGACCTTCGTCTCCACGTTATTGCAGAGCGCTAAGGGTATAATTTTGTCGTGAATCAGTGGCGTCAACAAACGAGATTAAAAACGATGTTGAGCAACAAATTAAATCTTTTGAACCTTTTCCAACTGTTCAATACATGACCGGGCTGACTGTTGAGTACAAACTTTTTTTTACAATGATAGATGGAAAAATTGTTAATACTTTAAGTGGTACCTCATCAGCTCAGCGCTGCTATTTGTGCAAATTAACTCAATCAAAATTTAATGACTTGGACCTAGTTCTTCAAACAGAAATTGAGACGCCTCATCTAGCGTACGTCTACTCTACACGGGTGGATAAATTGTTTTCAATGTTTTTTACACATAGCGTACAGAAAGAAAAATAAAGTTTCGATATCACGCGGAGCAGATGCGAAACAAGAACTTGCACGAGCCAAAGCAGTAATCCAAGATGGTTTTAGAGAACGTTTGGGTTTAATTGTCAATCGCCCTAAACAAGGAACTGGCAATACGAATGATGAAAATTCTGCCAGAACCTTTTTTAGAAATTATGAAATTTCCGCAGATATTTGGGGATTAGACGCTGAATTGATTCGCAGAGTTTACATAATTTTACAGGTTTTATCTAGTGGCTTTTGTGTTGATGTAGAGAAATACAGAGAATATTGTTTAGATACCGCGAAAAAATATATCGCTTTGTACAAGTGTTATCCAATGTCACCGACACTCCACAAAATATTTATTCACGGCCACCAAATAATCTCTCATAAAGAATTTCCAATCGGGCTGTTGTCCGAGGATGCGCAGGAAGCCCGAAACAAACACTTTAGACAGTATCGCAGTAGATTCAGCCGCAAGACATCACGAAGAGACAATTTGTATAACGTTTTTAACCGGCTGTTGGTGTCTTCGGACCCACTTATTTCTAGCCTACAAAAATCCTAGCATAAAAAAGGCCCTAACTTGCTACCAGACGCTATAAGTCTTCTTAAACCTCAGAAAGGATTGTACCAGTCGCAGAATTCGAAGGACATGGAAGTCACTGAAGAAGGAGACGAATACGATGAAGATTACTTGGATAAACCAACTGTCGAAGAATTCGTTGACGAATTCGTCAATGAATTCGATGACTAAATAATCAAAGTATCCGCCTTTAAAAGTATTATATTTTAATGTTAAGGAATACCAATTGTAATTTTTCAGTCATTAAACCATTTTTTTGAGTATTTATTTCGTCATATTGGTTTCGTCATCTAAAAATAAAAAAAAATAATACTAAATCCTCAATTAGCAACCTACAATACATCAGTTCTGTGATTTATAAGCTAATAAAGATTTTTTTTGTATTTTTCAGCCATATTGAATCCGCCATTTTAAATTTCGGAAAACTAATAACGAATTCTTAATTAGTGACCTCGAAAACATAAGTAAGCTCATTTTCAACGTGTGCGAACTGTTTCTTAAGTTATTGCCAACTTTTTGCAATTTGGTTACAATGTGCGGCGTTCCTAATTTACATTTAATATATGTTCTTGGCATTGACATTTATATATTTCTATAATTAAATTAATTTTTAAGGTCTTTTTGCATCAAATAAGGTATTTTTATAATGAAATTAGTGTTTCCCTATTCGATTTTAGCAAAAATCCGTACGATTCTGATCAGAATGCCCGGAAATCGGTTAGATGGGAAACACCAGCGATTTGTGTTTAACTTAATATTTTCAAAGGTGACTGGAGCATGGGGGTCCCCTGCTTTCATTAAATTGTATCCAAGAGGTAAGAGCTATAGCGACAACAAAGTGCTGGAGATTTGGAACCAGACATTCAGCCTTACTGAGGAGTGGTTCAAGTGGCAAAGAATAATGGACGAAGTTTCGAAACTAATCATCTACCCCGGAGACGACAGTTTCGACGAGGATAAATTTTGAGAAAATACACACCTTTATTCTATAAATAAATATGTTTTTCCACTAAAATCGTTTCTGTTAATATATTGTCCCCACTTGGTTACGGTTTACAGTGATCGGGACAGTTGCATACGGTGCTTTGTCAGGAGAATTTGTTCATTTACAATTGTATAAAATTAATACAGGTAAAATCTAAAAATCAGAGGCATTTCATTTAAAAAACTGATTTAAAGTTTACTTAATCGAAATGTCGTTTGATAATCATGCCACCCACAATACACGAGCGGACTTCTTGAAAATTATAAGCTACTGACTACCTAACGTAACATTTCACGTTTTTTAACCGTATGTCGAGAAATCGGTTTTAAACTATTGAGTGATCGCTAAACCTGTACAAACAAGGTGTAATATAAGCATGATAAATAAGAAATAATAAAGCGTGCTAACACTTTGTATAAAATGTGACATGCGTAAGATAGACGAAAGCCTTGCAAAATTGCCCTTAAACAATGTAGTAACACTGTGCAAATAATGTGCTAAAAAATAATGTAATATAAGCGTGACAAATGACAAACAAAAAGCGTGATGTAAATGTGCATAAAAAATGAAAAAACTTAATTATTTCAAAAAGTGTGACATTACCACAAAATAGCGTGTATGCACATTGTTATAAAGACTTGCACTCCAAATACACACTTATTGCACACCTTTCATGCACGCTTTATTTTCACCAGGGATATATTAAACAAATATTAGAAATATTCCCCAACACCAAAACAAAACACAACGTGCTTAAAGTACTTTTCGCCAACGATGCATCGTTGGCATAGGGGTATTTGAACTATCTGGGTGGTCTTAATTATTTTTAGTTTTTAAACATGATCACTATAAATAATATGATCTTAAAAGTAAATATAAGTAAAGACCTACGTGTGTTTGTAAGGAAGTAAAACAAAAAGAATATGATTTATTTTATCAGATTTTGTATTTTAAATATTTAAATATCTTTATCCGAAGAGTTTTCAATATCACTATCGTTAATATTCGGCTTTGCTGGTAAAAGAAGGTCGATTGTTTTTGGCAAAAAGAGTTTAATTTTCTTTTTTTACTATCCTCATGCTACTTAAGAGGGGATTTGAACTTAAAAGTAATTTATTAAAACCATCTCTGTTACAGTTTTCCCTTAAACATTTTCTAGCAAAGTTCTAAAATGTTTGTTTCGCGCTTCCGCATCCTCTTCTGAAAGCTGCCCATTAGGCAATCACACGTTTTTAATAATAACTGCACCATAAACGAGTATATTGTGCATAAGGGTGTTTCAAAAAAAAAATATTTTTTTTCTAATGGTGTTGAAAAATTAATAGTACATTAAAAAACAAACATTTTGGCGCATATTTGAGCCCTTAATATTAATATTAACGTTTGCCTCCATTCATTTGTTGTTTTTCCATTTCAATAACACAGGAATGTTTATTTTTTAAATTTTGAATTCTTATAATTTAGGAATGGATTTGTTTTCGCAACACCCAAGCGAGAGGAGTTATAGACAATTTCACGCTATACAAAAAACATCTGAAGGTCAAAGTTCTTCAGGTCAACCGTTTCAAAGATATCAGCGATCAAAAATAACACTAATAAAAAATTTCAAATATTTTCAAATAAAATACAAAAAAATATCATAGGCCATATTTATACTATTTTTTATGTAAAATCACTTTAATTCTGTTAACCTAAGACTGTGAACTTTTTTTTATTTCTATAAAGGTACATATTTACAATATTATACATATATAAATATACATATATTAGACTGGGCCAAAAAAATCAACCATTTTTTTTTGAAAAGTATACCGAAAATACGGTTTGGGGTTTAAAAAAAAAATTATTGTGAAAGTTTGAGTCCAAAATATATTATGAGGTCTATCATCGCAATTTTAATTTTTTTTTCCTCAGCAAGTTTTTGTCTCAGAACTCCCAAACCATTGAGTTTAACAAAATTGACTTAAAAATATTTTTTTAAGAAAATTAAATGCTCTACAAAAAAGGTTAAAGTGAAATTTTTCGTCAGATGAACCGTTTTCTTAAAATCATGCCTTAAAAATTGGTATAGTTTTACATTTTGATCTTTTAAATTGGAATTTTGTAATTCATGTAAAAATCAGTACCCATAAAAACCGATAAATATTCTTATGGAAAATCAAATGCTTTACAAAAAAAGCTTCTCAACATTTTTGGCTAAATTCACTAAATCAAAAGTTATTCAAGGTTAAAATTTCGTTTTGACTTCAAATTTAACCTTGAATAACTTTTGATAGAGTGAATTTAGCCAAAAATGATAAAAAAAAAAATTTGTAGAGCATTTCCCATAAGAATATTTATCGGTTTTTTTTTCAGGGTACTGATTTTTACTTGAATTACAAAATTCCAAAGTTAATTGTAAAACTATATCGATTTTTAACGCATGATTGTAAGAAAACGGTTCATCTGACGAGAAATTCCAATCAAACCTTTTTTGTAGAGCATTCAATTTTCTTCAAAGAATATTCCAAAGTCATTTTTGTTAAACTCAATGATTTGGGAGTTCTGAGACAAAAACTCGCTCAGGAAAAAAAAATCTAAAATTGCGATGATAGACCTCTTAATATTAATATTAGGGACTCAAACTTTCACCATAATTTTTTTTTGTCACCCCAAACAATATTTTCGATATACTTCGGAGCTTAACATTTTCTTTGAAAATTCGGGGTGATGTTTGGAAACTCGGTATCTTTCCCATACTTTTTTAAAGTCGGCATGGACGGCCTCCGAAGCTTGTTCGCTAAATTTTGCCAATACGCGATTTTCAAATAAACAAAGTTCATGAATATTAAAAAATGTTAATTCCCAATTCTTTACGAAATTGTTGTATCTTTTCGTAAAAATCCATGTCCAAGTTGCTTCCAAAACATGATTTCACCACCAGTTCAAATTTTAAACTGTTTATTGGAGCAATTGCACGGAATGAATCAACTTTTAAAAGAAGCAAACGGCAGGAGTTTCAATTAAACGTACCTATAAAAAAACTGAAGTAGTAAATTAAAACAGGCACAAGAAATTGTTATGTACCTCCACGAATAGCTTCTCTTTCTACATGGCAAATTTCAGTCCATTTTTGGCCAATTTCGGGAACTCTTTAAGCATAGCCTTGTAAATCGTATTAATCGCACCCAACAACAAGTGTAATTCTGGCGGAGGGATAACCTTTAATATTTCTGTACTTTTATCTGAAGCTTCAATAAGAGGAGGAAATATAGAACCACCAAATTTTTTTAACGTTTGTCATTTATTTCCACAAGCAAAATACTGTTCGTGGTTTTGTTTGTTAATTTTAAGTTCTCAAAGTACCACTGTTAAACAAATGATACTTGTTAAAATCACACCAAGTACAAGGATTTATGGAGCTATGGGATATTATTCCCGTAAGTATGTTGGCAAGCTTTAAATCAGTTGCAATATACAATTTGCCAACATCATTTAACTTAAGTAAGTCCCATAGTTTTTTAACGTTATTATAGTTTTCTTGGACATCGTGCACTATACCAATTATGAATAGTTTTTTGACTCCAGAATATTTTATTCTTTTGTTGGTACAACATTCTTTGACGTATTTTTCTTATATACTTAAACATATTTTTAAAGAACCTCCTCCTCCATCTATGCCTACTTTAAGGATTACTTCTTCTGCAGAACATTTTCTTTCTCTTGTTACAAAACATATAAAATCACTCACGTTGTTACAAAATACCGTTGTGTTGCTAGTAGAAGTTTTAACAATGTGATTGGCTTTCATCACGTATTCTACATTAGTTGTATCGAAAAAATAATATAATATAATCTGCAGAATGATATGTTGCACATAGTTTTGTTTTTAAGTTTGATTTAATCAGTTTGGATCCAGTTCCTTCAGTAGTCGCGCTATTTTTTTTCGGTCTGTAACACCGGGTTGTTTTTTTTATATGTTTTGCGATTTTTTTTATAAATATTTACTATCAGTGAAGTTTTATGGGTAAAAATGTACATATAGGTACAAAAAAGTGATAAGAAAAAAAATATATTTTAGAAAATATAGGCAAAAAACAAAAATAAAATTCATATAAAAAAGGTCTTTAAAGGCAATTGAATTTGTGATACATTTTCTGCTGATAATTTTGTGTCATTGGTCTGCATCAGTTCTTTGGGTTTTAAACTCACATCAAGTGAACGTCCTGAAGCCGTTGACAAAGCAAGAGAACTGTCGCCAGTTAAGTTTTGTCGAGATTTTAAAACTAGTGCTGCCACTTTTTCTTTTAATTTGGGTGATCTGGTAATTGTTAAGGCATTTAAATATTTGCGACCTTTAGTGCAATTGTGGGCCTTGCCTCTGTAAATCACCGTTAAGCAATGATTGCATATTTTAGAATATTTTTCATTCTCAATCTTTTTAAACTTTGGTGGACGACCTAATAACTTTTTTTTTTGGTACAAATTGTTTTGTCCAGGAATGGGCGTAGATCCAGCCACTTTACAAATTGTACAATTACATATTTTATGATTCCTTGTAATGGTTTCAGGGCAAACGCACAGTTTTTTTTCGTTTAAAAATCCCTTTTCCGTATTCCTCAAACTGCTAATCTGCACGTGCCACATAGTCCATTTGGCAATTTGGCATCGTTAATGTCAATGTCGCATAGTTTTCATTTTTCCAAAACACAATACACATACAATTTTTCGGTTTTTTCCATAGTTCTTCATTTTTAAGCAAAAGCAACACGTTTTAATTAAGTCTTGATATTTGTTTTCATTGTCAATAATTGTGTTTCCATAGTAACCTCCTATTCTGATTCCATAGCAGACTTCGTTATGTTAAAAAAAAAATAACAATTATTTGGCAAAGAAAATAAAATAATATAATTTAAAAAGTGTTGCTTTTGCGCTTATGTCCGCACTTTGTCCATCCATCTGTGTGTCTGTATCCACTACTATTTTTTGCCAAAAAGCCTTTTTTTGTTTTTTGATTATTTAAAAAGCTATTGCTTTAGGAACAGTAGGTAAACACTAATCGCTAAATCCGAATTAACAAGTGACTTTTTAAAATAAATTTCAAATACATTCAGTACTAAATTAATTAAATTAAAGCAAATATTCTGTTTTTAAATGTATAATTAACAATAAAAAATAAAAAAATAATCTGCGAAAAATTTTGATTCAAGCAAAATTTGAAATAGGTAATAGGATGCCAAGGATAAAGTTTCACATACAAGCGCGCATTAACTTGAGCATACTTGTCAAATTTTTCTTCATGAATTAAATGTCCACTTGAAATAGTTTCGAGTATAAACTTTAATCTTTATATAAGGTCATAACTAATACCAGTTATTTCAGAAACCAATGTAGGGTCTTCAAAAACAAATGTATTTCCATCATTATCAATGAAAATACCTTTCTCTTTTCGGAATCTTGTCTGAATCTCTAATTTTCTTTTTTTTAAGCTCTTTCTTTTTTCTCTACTTTTTACGGGCAATTTATAAGACAAATGAAGTACACTTTCAAATAAACGAATTCGTGCATGTAAGACAGACAGCCCAAACTCTGTCCCTTTCAGGTTAATGTCTTTATTGAAATTAAACTGATTAAAATCTTTGGATGGTAGCATCAACTTGTTGATTTTGTTTCAGTGGCAGCACTGCACAATTTTCCGTCAAGCATTGTCATTATAATCGCATAGTTCACTTTAAATTTGTGCCCGTCAAAAAAAGTTTGTAGCTTTAAGTGAGTTAGCTGATGTTTCAATATAATTGGTTTCCTCCTTTATAATATTCGTGCTTTCTTTCACAAAGTGAAACCTAATGGGACGGCAATATCGCGGAGAAGAGTGGGTAGGGTTTTCCCAAACAATTTTAGCGCCATTTACACCGCATATTTATCTTAAAGGAACGAAACAACTTTGGAATATATTGGCATCAGAGTTTGCATTATTTACAAATTTTTATTAATAATGCGTTTGTTGAGAGCCATCACAACACCATTTGCAAATAGGTTTTAGACTATTACGTTCATGCATTTTTAGGGTTATGAGAACTTCCTCTAAAACTATTGATAAACGCTTCATCGTAAGATCAACCCAAGTTGCTTTCAGCTCCAGTACTTGATACCCTACATTCATCTTTGGGAGGGTAACATTCTCGTTTTGCTTTTTTTATAAGGCTATAACACGGATAAAAGTCTTTATTAGTATTTTTTACTTCTTCAAATTGTTACCTGGTTAGATCGGCTTCTATAAACATTAATAATGCTTGCAAAGGTGTGAGAGAGGCAGGTTTGACGCTTCTTGATTCTGATAATGCCCTTTTATATTTGGTTACACGTGTTGGACTAGTAGTAGTTATATCTTTAAGTATAGCTAAAGCATCTCGTTGTCCACTTTTGTTTAACTCAACCTGAGCAGCATAAACAATGACTTCTTTGACTAGAAATGATTCTTCTGTTTTTTTCGCTTAGTCCTTTTAGTACACTCTGAAAAAGTTTTGTGCGGACGGCCTGACCGATTTTGAGCAACCACGGGTATTTCAAAGGTTCCTTCTAACCACGAATCGTTATTTTTTCGAAAATTGTCTTCTTTATAATGAGCTTTTATTGGGATTTAAAGCGCGAGAAATTTTGTTTTACTCTTAATGTTGTCCTTAAACAAAAAGAATTTAATTTAAAATATATGAAACATTAAATCACGATTTTCATAACATTTTGGAGTAGAAGTTAAGTTTAAGGTTAGACTGCTCAATGAGCAGTGCTCATCCAAGACTATCCGGAACAGATTTTTTGTTTACCCAGTAGCAGGATCTAGCTGAGAAGTATAACAAAACCTTTCGTCAAATAAAAAAATAACAAAAAATTACACTTTAAAACACGTTACGTTCAAAACCCTAAAACTATACTTAAATCCTATATATATATATATATATGTGCTGAATTATTATCTGAAATTAATTTTCATGTTCCCAGAATAAATTCTCGCCAAAAATTGACATTTAGTACTGGTTTGGCAAAAACCAATGTTATGTTTATGTCTCCAACTTTTATAATGTGCAATAATTATAATAAAATACAGTCTATCTGTGATATTTATTTTCATTCTTTGGGTGACATCGTAACTAACATTATTAATAATTTTAGGTTAGAATAATTAATTTATTTTTAATGTAAACTTTGTTAAAGTAGGCTTTTTTATAATTATTTGTTAAGTTTGCACGATTTTATAATTTTGTCCTGTAATTGGATTTTGTAATCTGTTGGGCAAATAAATAAATAAATATAAATATAAATATGAATATGAATATGAATATGAATATGAATATGAATATGAATATGAATATGAATATGAATATGAATATGAATATGAATATGAATATGAATATGAATATGAATATGATTATGAGTATGAATATGAATATGAATATGAATATGAATATGAATATGAATATGAATATGAATATGAATATGAATATGAATATGAATATGAATATGAATATGAATATGAATATGAATATGAATATGAATATGAATATGAATATGAATATGAATATGAATATGAATATGAATATGAATATGAATATGAATATGAATATGAATATGAATATGAATATGAATATGAATATAAATATAAATATAAATATAAATATAAATATAAATATGAATATGAATATGAATATGAATATAAATATAAATATGAATATGAATATGAATATGAATATGAGTATGAATATAAATATAAATATAAATATAAATATAAATATAAAAGTCATTAATATTGTCTAATAAAATAATTATTTTTATAACTTATCTACACTACAACAAGAAACTATGAAACTAACAAATTATATTACTACTAATTATTTCTTTATTACTATTGTACAAAAGTCTATTTAATTTATTTCGTCGCGAGTACCAAAGCTTTACTAACTCTTCGATATGCCTTATATATCCAGGACTTACGAGACCTACTGCACGCAAGCACCTTTCCGAAGTTCCACACCGCTCTCAAACGTTCGGAAATGTCCCGCTCTTGGGTTCCATTTTGGTGTTTCTCATAGGCACAATGGTGCACAACAAAACTAAATATACACCTGCTAATTTAAGTAATGCTGATGTAAATCCTTTATATAACTTTGATGACTATCCTCTAGAATTAAGATATAGATTAGAACGAGCCAATGCAGATCCTCACCAAAATTATGTCAAAAGTAAATATAAATATATAATAATATATATTAAAGGAAATTAAGTTATGACAAAAAGTTAAAACCAGTAAATTACAAAATAGGTGATTTTCTTTTGTTTAATTGCGAAAGAGGATACTTACAGGAACTTAGTGCAGTATTCGAAGGTCCATATAAGGTGTTAAACGTGAGTGATCCTAATGTGCTTATTTTTAAAAACAATAAAGAACAATTAGTTCATAAAAAAGGACTAAGCCATATTACAATTAAAATATTTTTTAGTTCATTCAATTTATAAATTATCTGATTTAATTTATAAATAATCTAATTAGATAACAGGTACCTGGGTGTATGTTAAATATTATAGGTTTTATTTTAATTTGGCAATAGTATTTACTTTACAAAAAACAATTCCTTATTCTGTATAAATTGTTTAAAAAAAAAACCGGAAAGGTGTAGTGTACCCACATAGTTATTTATAGTGGGAGGACAATGCGTTACTGCGTATCATTTGTTCCCCAGCTTAAGTAGTATATCAAGAGATAGTATAGTAGAAAGTAGTGTGTAGTTTAACTGTAATGTTATAGATATTAATATAGTTATTTAGTAAACCTCGTTGGTTTGCCTTTTCCCTGACTTCTAAACATCGAAATTTAATTTTTTTTTAATTTCAAAAACTCCTTGGCCGAATTTAATACAACTTTTGAGGTTTTTAGTAATTGATAATAATAGTAATAATAATCCGAACTGAATATTTAAACTTAAAATTATTTTATTTCTTCTCTATCTTGTTTAATTTTTAATAAAAAAAATTAAAATTATTTTATTTGCTCGCCTCTGGAAAAATTATAGTCACGAGCGAATAAACGAATTTAATTTTTTTCTTGAAAATTTAGCAAGATAGAGAAAAAATACAAGAGTAATACTTTAATTCCTTAATCTATACATAATATTAAACTCATAAACAGCAGTGGCGTGTCCATAATTTTTTTAAATAACTTTAACTCGAAACAACTTGAAAACAAATTTCATGTAAACTTTTCTTTTTATTTTTCCGATCTAAATTTGAGACATCCTGTATATGTGACGCGCTTCGGACAAAGGAACCTAAGCTTCCAAAAATCGATTTCTGGATTATTATCGTAATAGATTAATTAAAAACTGCTATTTAATTATCAGAAAATAATTTTCCTTAAATATTTTGCATGTATCCACGTGTTAAACATCCTAAGTTTGAGCTGCCGTCTAGGGGTGTAGCCTGTGCTTTCTCTTCTCCTGTAAAATTAGCACTGGCAAGCTTAGTTGCTTTTATTTTTTAATTTATTTACCAAGTTGATCTTTAAATTCCTTGCTCTGTTGTGTCCATCTAATTTTTTCGCCGCCCAACCCATTTATTAATGTTGTTGCTGTATTCATTTTTCTAAGACAGGAATTAGCAGCATCGGTAAGTCTATATTTTTCCATTACGGCCTTGTCATATTGATCTTTTACCTGCCGTAGAGAATTTTCTCGTTCGTACAGTTGTTGTTCTGCAGCTACTAAATCATCATTTGCTAGCTAAAAACAAAACATTAGGTAACTATATTCTTTTAAAAAATTTCGTCAAAAAATGAAATATGCGCTGAATTAGGACATACAATGGAAATTAAGCTATCTTAACAGTAGGAAGTTTTTTTGCCTTGGTTTAAATCACAATCCACACAACAAGGTCTGTTCGATCTCGTAGTAAAAATACTAAAAATCACTGCAACACTGCACATCATACGATGGCGGTTTATTTTTTTACAAAAGAGGAGTAAAATGATTGTTCTTACCACTTTGAGGTCTCCTTTAAGGCTTGCAAGTCTCTGTGTAAGAAACACAACGTTTAAAACGATTATTAATCTGTACAAACCCAAAGCACAATAATTGTAAACAACAAAAATGGCCGCAATCGTATGATGTGCAGTGTTACAGTGATTTTTAGTATTTTTACTACGAGATCGAACAGACCTTGTTGTGTGGATTGTGGTTTAAATCTTAAATGTAATATTTTTTGTTGTCATATTTTTTGTTGTCATATTTTTTGTTGTCAATCCTTGTCAAATCACCGAGCATCTATACAAAATTGTCATCGTATCTTAACGAAACTCGGAATATCAGCTTAGCTCTTTATAGGGCAAAAGGCAATTTTCGTCTTAGCTAAATGAAATTTGGAGAATATGTTTTTTTGGTTTACTTATACTACTAAGTATATCAAAAATTCAAAATTTTTGATAAAAAGTCTTTTTTTCGGGTGAGAAATTATTATCCCAAAAGACCCTTTATACAATTGTTTTTAATAAGTTCATTGGGATAATATTTTCCCAACTTAAAAATTACCTGCAGAAGAAATATAAATATATAATGTGAACATGTAACATGTTAATTATTTATTGTTCAATACTGTAATGGAAAGGACCCGGTCTACGTTGTGTTTCAATAATTTACCCCTTAAAATCTATACTTGCCTTAAAGGCTCGTATTTACCTTTAATTAAGCCAAGAATACGTCTAGCCCAGATTCGTCGTAATAAAGTAGGAAGAGTGAGAAACAATCAAACAAATGTTTATAACCATATTATTTATTTAAAGAGAACAAAAGCAACTGCGGAAACCAATATTTCGTTTTATACCCCCCTTTTTTTTAACAGTAAACTGCCAAGGTCGTTGACCTGGCGCCCGAGTCGGTATTTAAGACGAAGGATTACAAGAAGATTGCCGGCAGTCATAAAATCAAGTGACATTTACCCTGCTTTACGGGCCTGATTTTGGTACAACCTTTTTTTTATTGTAAAATCAAATCGGTGTACGAGTGCACTTCGTTTATCGATTTACAGTGGGCTTGGGCCTCTTTTATTGTTTATCTAGTTGGCGATCGTTAAGATCGAGTGTTGCCTCTGTTTATTTTTTTTTTGTTTTTTTTTATTTTGTTATGTTGAAGTAGTTAGGTGTTTATTAGTACCTTTTCATCAGTTCACATATCAACACTAGTCTCTGCGGGGGTGTGTTAATATTTATGAAGTTTTCTTTTTTTTGGGAAGGATTGCCTTTATTGGCTCTTTTATGTGGTTGCCTATAGCTTTTCGGTGGGAATCGTTTCAATGATGGTGTTCAATCGTTGGGCATAACCTTTTCCGCTGTTCCTACAGGATATCGGAAGGTACAAGATGTATTGTCAATTTAATATTATCACACTCCCAAGTTGCACGAGATTAAACAGTATATTGACAGCCTTACAACAAGCATTTAGTACATGCAAGCAATTAATAATGTAAGGTGTCTATATACTTTTAAGAAAATGTTATATTGACTTCCGTCGCAGATCATACCGTCAATATATGCCTGATGTGGTATTTATTTGGTGGAAAATGGAATAGTTTAACATCAGTAGTACTAGAGTGTTGTCACCTGATTTAACTGACTGTAGGCAGGTAGATATTCCCGATTCATTAATTTATTCATGAAATGGCTCTTGCTCTCTTTACGTTGGAACAAAAAGACAATTACAATGACAACATGTTTTGGCATACCTGTAGTTTCGGGTCTACTCGTTGATTACGATCCTCAAATGATTAATAATAAACTTAAATAAACTACTTGTTCACTGTTACTACACAACTACTAAGAGGTGTCAGCACTCACGGCGATAGGCGTTGAAATTAAATGTCACTGCAATTAATTGATTGTCCAGCAGGTGGCAGCACCTACACGCGGCGGGAAATTTAAACAAAGTTGAAGCGTTCGTCCGATAGAGGGCTCGATGTCCCGGCGTCGGATTCAAATAACCAAGATGGCTACAACTGGCGTTACACACGTCCGCACGCAACTAGAACTGGAAACTGACTGCCCAAATCTGTTTACGCAGCCAGTGTTGCCAGATAAAAAAAATTCATGTCGCCACCAGAGGCGGCGAAAGTCGCCAAATAAAGTAAAAGTCGCCAGTTTTTTTTAAGTACATTTTTTTGTGAATTTTTACTTGTAAAATAAAAAAATAACTGAACATGTTCACGCATGATTTTTATTTAAATAACATCGTTTAGTTAACATTTACAATCAGCGTAAAATCTGCTTTATATTACATATTTACATATTTGACATCGACATAAAACATATGTTTTATGTCGATGAACCTATTTATATTATTCCGATCATAGCTTTGGAGAGTCAAGGAGAATTATTTTACCCTCCTTGGGGCTGACGCCGGTCTAGCGCCGAAAATCGCCCAAATGGCGACTTGTGATTTTTGTAAATTTATGGTCGCCAGAGCGAGTTAAAAATCGCCCAATTTGTGATAAATCTGGCAACACTGTACGCAGCCCTTGATCATCCCCCTCTCATATATCGTTCTTTGTCTTTCCACAAAGTTGGAAAAAGTAAACCATATGTGTGACATGGCAAAATTAAGATAAAATAGTGTTTTAACATTTTTAAGTGGAAAAGACATTTGGGATAGATATTTTTGTAGTCGAGTAGCCCAGTAAAATAATTCTAATTTTAAGTGTGCCCTTAGAGTTAAATTTTGTTCTGGTTGATTGGGTTTTCCCGAAATATTGGTTTTTACAATAAAATATTTTAACAATTAGAATAGTACCACTTTAGAAAACAATATACACAAATTTAAGTTTAACTATTCCGTTTTTTAGGCCGATAATAAGATTAGGTACTGAAAACTTAAAACTAAATTACAATTTTATTGAACATAACAATTAAAACTATTACTAACTTAATACTAACAAAGTTCACATTATTTAACTAACTAACTATTTAAATAACAAATTTTAATATTTACAATAAACTGTTTCTTTATTATCTGACAAAAGGAGGTAGAGAGGTATAACTCCTTGCAAACATAATACGGGGGGTAATCCTAGTACAGTGTAATAGCATTGTCGTATAAGTTACCGATTTATTATTTATATAATTTAACTAATTTAATTTTGCATATACCAGGCGGACACCCCCTAAATATTGAACTTGGGAGGATCCCTTTTGCATTTCAAAATATCTTAAGTGGTTGTTTATCAGTATTGACATCACCAGATGCCGTATATCTGTAGCAAAGCTTTCCTTAGTTGACTTATTTACGCAAAAGAAATAAAATATTATTTTCAAATTTAAAAATTGTATTACGCGTTTTATACTTTCAGGCATTACGGGAATCCAACCTTTTCAGATAATATTTTTCCAACTTAAAAATTAACTGCAGAAGAATTATATAATGTGAACATGTAACATGTTAATTATTTATTGTTCAATACAAAAGATTAGGTAAAAAATTAATAAGCCAGAGTAAAAAAGGGACAAAAAAATCATTATTTTGTAATATTTCTCTAATAGTAAATGGAAAAGCTTTGGCCCACAAAACTATCCAAAACTTTTAAACAAATATTATCCCAGGAACAATTCTGAATTTATACCTAATTTTATCATTATGATATCACTGCTGACTCAATGATGATATCATAGACGCATGTGAGTTTACTTTGACATCATAAGTGAGTCAAATTGAAATCATTCTTCCTTTAGGTTAAAAAAAGTTGTGAAGGCTCCAGGTATTAATCCCGGTACCTCTCGCATGCTATATGCATTTCAAGCGATATCACCCTTATGTCATATAGAACTCACAAATGAAAATTATTTATATCTTCACTCAATAATAATCAATAAATAAATTCTGACTTAAAATTTTTTGAAACGCATTACACTGATTTCATATGGAGTTCACAAATGAAAATCATCGATGATTTTATATTGAGTTTATTTATAATGATTAAATTTTGATTTAATTCATTAAAAATAATAAACAAAAACGTTAAACTTTAGGTTGGTCATCTTCAGCATTAGAATCACCCTCAATTTCATCAGCAAACTGATTTATCAAAGCTTATTCTTTTTGAGACAGGTACACATGTTTTACATATGTACATATCTAAATAAATACATTTTTGAAAAATGTCCCCATTGTCCGTCATAACTTTACAAAAAAGCTTTTTATTTTATAAATTATGTAAATAAATATCTACTTTATATTGTAAATTATTAAAAATTTACAACAATAGTACACATAAAATCTTTGCAAAAATTTTTAATTTATTTTTTTTACTGTACTTTTGTTTACCTATTTTATTACGTAAATTTAAAAAAATAAACAAAAAAATGATTTTAATTTATTTTTAAAATAAAGCGGTTTTCTAAAGAAATATAATTTCCTTAAAAAAAATAAAAAATGACCTATATTGCGTATATATTTTTTTAATATATTGAATAAAGATACTTCTATATCAGTGCTTTAACATTTACCTAAATTATTTGTTGAATTTTCAAAAACACAGAAAAATAATTAATTTTTAATATGTAAAACATAAATTTAAAAAAAAAATATAGGACGTTTACTGGGATATATATTTCCCACTTTGCGACATAAACAACTCCCACGCATTCAATAGATGACAAGTAATGCACTGCGCACTTGGGCATAATGCAACCCACAGAGCTTTAGGCTAAAATTTTGGTGGGAATTATAGCCCCCGGTACCCTATAAAGTTTTATCTCCAAAGTATACTCCCAAAACAGTTTTACGAAATACCAAATACCTTTTAAAATAACGGGTACAGCCATTTTAAAAAGTGTGGTTTCAAAAATTCCTTATATCTGGTGAACTATTGGACGTACATACGTTAGCGCTCATTTTACAGATATTGACGTGCAAAATTTATTTTTAAAATCATATAATTTTTTTTATAATTTTAACAAAATCATAATTTTTTGAAAATTTCGAAAACATTTGCAAACGTTTTCTGAAAAATATAAAAAAATATATATGTTGTAGCCCTTTATTAGTAGAAGTGCTGAGTATGAAAGTTTTTAAGAAAGAAAACTTGAATGATACAAAGGCATGCGTCATGTGCTTATTCATGACAAAAAAGACTAAGTATGACCGAGTTGGCCGCTTTTAGTTGACTAGTAGCATATACAGGGTTGATTTTGTTACCTGATCAGCCTGGATGGATGCTAGACGCAGGGTTTCCAGATTTTATTTTCGACAAGTAGCCGACCCGCCAAACTGAAGTCGATCAAATTCGCCGCGATTAATTTAAACAATCAAAATTTAAAAAAATTACATAAATAAATAAATAAAAGCTATTGTGTGAAATGCAACAAGCTATTTTTTGAACTACACTTTGCCGAAGAAGTAAACCCTCAAGGACCACTACGAGTACTATTACCTTATTGCCCCAACGACAATGGATATAGGAGAATTCAAGAAAATTGATTTTAAACTAAGTAAAGTAGAGGAAAGAATTCTCTCATTAAAAATGAGTAACTTGACCCTTTTGTCGTAACATAAAACCTAAATACCTTAACAAAGAGTCAATAAACCAGAACAATGAAGCAGTATTACCAACAAACAGAAGAGAGAGTCCATATTGTAATATTTCTAAAAAAGTTCCACCATCCTTCCAAATGATTCTTCCGAAACACAACCCCTCCGAAGAAATGATTTTATCGCTGGAATGATTCAAACTACAGTCACAACAATTATAGACAACATGAGGACAGTCAGAGAGGTAATTACAGAGGAAATGAACGAGAAAATTATTTCAGATACACAAATCCAACACGCCGATCAGGAAACTACAACCCAAACTCCAATGGGCAGCACAACCACTAACCGGAATTGTCGCTAAAACAATAAACATTGTCAAATAAATTTTAATGGTAGTAACAGTAGCAAATGGAAAAACAACA
Organism: Brassicogethes aeneus; assembly: GCA_921294245.1. Classification (NCBI taxonomy): domain Eukaryota; kingdom Metazoa; phylum Arthropoda; class Insecta; order Coleoptera; family Nitidulidae; genus Brassicogethes; species Brassicogethes aeneus. The sequence goes on from OV121132.1 coordinate 60,951,118, forward strand.
GAAATTGTACTAGACACTGGATCATACTAGAACATAATCGGGAAATCCTTATTTAGAGTTAATTTAGGTAGGTATGTAATATGTATAATATATTATATATTATATTTGTTATAACTTTTGTAATCTTTTTTTATTAAAATTTAAAATTAAATTACAAAATTTAATAATTTAATAATATAATAAATTTAAAAAAAGAAATCCGCTCCTGTTTTAACAATTGTGTAATCTTTTTTATTAAAATTTAAAAATAATTATAATTATTATAATAGAGTAAGATCCCAGAGCTGCCAGACCTACGTCATTTTAATACTGCTGAGATTTTTTTAATAAATGTCTTAATATGTAGTTAAAAACGTATGGGTACTTGCTAGCTTGAAAGCGGGGCCCTTTTACAGATAACGGGCACTAAAGGTACATAAAAAAGGTACCTTTCTACGTTAAAGTAATACCGCTGGTTTTCATATATGTTTTACACATTGTTATTAAAAACCAACATTCATTATTGCCAGACGCATTCCAGGGGACCTAACTTCCGCCAGACGCTTTAAAGCTCAAGAAAAAAGGGCTGAACCCACGTTATAGTAGTACTCCTGAATTTTACATATATTTTTTGAGTGATTATTTTAAGACCTTTTGTAAGCAGCCAGACCAATCCGAGGGGCCCAAGCCCCCCCCAGACGCATTAAAGGTCAAGAAAAAAGGGGGGAACCTACGTTATAGTAGTACTCCTGAATTTTACATATTTTATTTTGTTGACTATTTTAAGACCTTTTATAAGCAGCCAGACTCATCCGAGGGGCCCAAGCCCCCCAGACGCTTTAAAGGGTCAAGGAAAAAGGGGAGAACCTACGTTATAGTGGTACTCCTGAATTTTATATATAAATTATTTGGGTGACTATTTTAGGACTTTTTATAAGCAGCCAGATTAATACGAAGGGCTTAACCCCCCTCAGACACGATAAAAAGTATACCTTATAAGATCATAGGCTGTAATATTGTATTATGTATATATATTATTTGGGTGGCTATTTTAACACCGTTAAGTGCCATTGTTTATCCTGGTTGGTACAAGTTTAGTGTGGGAATTATGAAAATTTTGGAAAATATTTAAAAAAATTGAAATTTTCAAAATTTTGGATATCCTGAAAATTTTGAAAATATTTGACATTTTGAAATTTTTTGAAATTTTGAATAATTTAATTAAAACTAATTTTATAACAAGAATTTAAATATTATTAAGTCATTATTAAAAAATTCCATAAAGACAAATACACAACTTAAATTTCATGAAGCTGTCTAATAAAGCCATCTAATACTATCACTCGCACTCACATGCATGCCTTGCTCTCGTACTCACAGCGTACCTTTTATCGTGTCTGGGCATGGTTAGGCCCTTTGGAATGGTCTGAGTAGTTACAAAAAGTCTTAAAATATATAATAATAAATATATAATAATAATATATAAAATATTCAGGGGGCTTAGGCCCTTCGGATTGGTCTGGCTGCTTACAAAAGATCATAAAATAGTCCCTCAAATAATATATGTAAAATTTAGAAGTTTTACTATAACGTAGGTTCTCCCATTTTTTCTTGGCCTTTAAACCGCCAGGGGGGAGGGCTTGGGACCTTCGGATTGGTCTGGCTGCTTATAAAAGGTGTTAATATACTCACCCAAATAAAATATGTAAAACTCAAAAGTACTACTATAACGTAGATTTTTCCATTTTTTATTGAGCTTTAAAGCGTCTGGGGGGGGCTTAGGCCCTTCGGATTGATCTGGCTGCTTACAAAAGATCAGAAAATAGTCACTCAAATAATATATATAAAATTCAGGAGTACTACTATAACGTAGGTTCCCCCCTTTTTTCTTGACCTTTAAAGCGTCTGGGGGGGGCTTGGGCCCCTCGGATTGGTCTGGCTGCTTATAAAAGGTCTTAAAATAGTCAACCAAATAAAATATGTAAAATTCAGGAGTACTACTATAACGTAGGTTCCCCCCTTTTTTCTTGACCTTTAAAGCGTCTGGGGGGGGCTTGGGCCCCTCGGATTGGTCTGGCTGCTTACAAAAGGTCCTAAAATAATCACTCAAAAATATATGTAAAATTCAGGAGTACTACTATAACGTAGGTTCAGCCCTTTTTTCTTGAGCTTTAAAGCGTCTGGCGGAAGTAAGGTCCCCTGGAAAGCGTCTGGCAATAATGAATGTTGGTTTTTAATAACAATGTGTAAAACATATATGAAAACCAGCGGTATTACTTTAACGTAGACAGGTACCTTTTTTATGTACCTTTAGTGCCCGTTATCTGTAAAAGGGCCCCGCTTTCAAGCTAGCAAGTACCCATACGTTTTTAACTACATATTAGGGCATTTATTAAAAAAATCTCAGCAGTATTAAAATGACGTAGGTCTGGCGGCCCTGAGATCTTGGACTATAACGTTCTATCTAACCCTCACGTATTTGATATGAAATAAAAAACAAAAAACGTACATTTCTTTTTTTTAATTGGACTTTTTATTGTTTGTAGCTTATGCCAGTTTGATTTAATATTTAAAAAATGGTACTTCTGCTGAAGACCTTAATTAAATACTCTGACAATGTCAAATTAACAGTAATATTTAATATTGATAATTTACTTTTTAATTATTATATAATATAGATATAAAAAGATAACTAGGCCAAAAATAATATCAGGTTCTAAAGTAAAAAATCTTTTAAGGGCAAAACTTCATTTCGATAAAATTATGCCAAATGCGTCAAAAAATTACATCGCCTTATGGATATTTTTGGAGTAAAAAAGTGTTTTTGGTTTTACAAATATTAAATCACACATTAAAGATCCATTCACCATTGGATGATTGGACAACATTCACGTGTGGTCACATACAAATTTAATTTCTTTTATATAAATTCTTTTCAAAGCGAAGATTATTATCCGCTAGGAATACTTTGTCTCTACTGAGCCCTAGTCACCTATATTTAACTACTTTTTTATATGATTTTACTCTAACTAAATAGTTAGTTAACAGTTTCAAATCAAACGGGGAAGAGAGTGGATGTGTAGTTCGAGATCTCTTAGTTCCTATCCACAATAAAATTCTTAAAGAAACATAAATATTATACAGTGCTTGCAAATCCAAGTCTTCAGTTCTATCCTTGTTCTTCTCACGCGGGTATTGAACAACCGTCCTTCCCAACCCGGTCGGACTTGGATTTGCAAGCACTGTATACAGTGTAGTCAAGTAAAGTGCGGTGCGAAACAGTGCTACTGTGTAATGAACGGGGGCAAGGGGGCACACATTTAAAATATTTAAAAAGAATATTAAAACCATAAAAAAAAATTACTACCTTTGGCCAAAACACGTGATCGTCTAGTTTAAAGAAGTTAAATTAGGACCCCTTTTTGTTGTGAATACGGTTCTGGATACGTAAGTACTTAAGCAATTGAAAAGATATTTAAACAGCAAAGAAAAAGTATTAAATTAAAATAAGTTTATTAATAAAACAATTTATACAAAAGTTAATTATTGTTACTGTACATTAATAATATAAATAAAAACATATGTATTTAAAAAGTATTATAGATTTAAGTTAATAAGGATAAACCTTAAAAACCCACATATACAATCCAGACATGCATATGTGTCGCACATCTAAACAATATAAATAATATAACAAAATCAAAGTAATCAAGTATAATGTCATCAATCATATTATCATATTGCTAAGATTATTCACCCACATAAATGGTAGGCTCGGACGGTGTATAAAAGCAAATACCAATTGAAACTATTATCAATGTACAGCAACAAACAAAAACAATGTGTAAAATAAAATATCTTTTAACTTAAGTCACAGAGAACATAATAAATAGTAGTGGTAAATAAAATATATAAATAACAAGTGTTGTTGCGGTGGACAATCGTAATGCAATAAACTGGTGTACAGTCATAAATAATAAATATATTTAGATGTATAACGTCATAAAAATATCAATAAAACATTTTAAGTTGTAAAATATAAAATATAATAGTTTGGGGAATAGTAGTGTAAAAGAACGATCAAAGTAAATAAAAACTGAGACTATGAGACAAAACTTAGCCCTAACTCAATTCACTTTCGTACGGCCCTCGTATACTCGTGCACATGCACATGCCTCTTTCATTACAAACATCATATGTTCATACTTCATAGCTAAAATGGCCAACAACAATAAAATAAAACATATTTTGTTAATAAATTAAGGGGCTAAGACTCAGCGCACATCATAGTGTCTACTCCCTTAGTAGGTCCCCAAAGATCGATTAACAAAATTAAATAAATAGCAAGATCGCGAAATACACAACGAAATAAATGTATTTTACATCCTAGGACCAACCATACATGGCTCAGAATTGACAACAAAGTCTCAACATATTAAATAAAGAATATCAATCAATTTATCAAATAAACAAAATAATGTAAACTGTACAAAACAAAGTATGTTAAAGTTAAATATGTAATAACATGATACATTGCATTACAATATAACAATAATTAAATGTGAATATTTAAATGGTAAACGTAAAATAATGATTATAATAAATAAGTAATTAAGTTTGTCCAACCACAACCATAAATATACTTCTTTCACAAAGAAGAAAAGAAAATATAGTTTAAATTAAATATGAATTAATTAACCACTTATTATGATATTTGTGACTTTAAGTTATTATAAATAATTATAGAAAAGACATACCTATATAAATAAACAACACTTTCACAAAACTGAATTTATATAAAATCAATGTATTATTGGCTAAATTCACTCCCTTATAAAATTAAAGAATTCAACTCGTCCCTTCAAATAGTAAAACGTAACTGTCCCTTCAAATAGCAACACGTAACTGCCTAAAAAATACTGTCTCTCTAAGTTTTTAACACGCTCTTTTTATGTTTATTTTTTTTAAAGGCTAGGAACATGAACCAAAACTTGCTTATTTGGTCTTTCTGTAACGAACCCTTAAGTGGTCGTCCAGATGGGAGTCATAAATTATTATTGCATAATAAACAAATAAAGAATGTATCGAATTCTAGTGAAACTTATACCTAACACCTAATACAATTTTAAAAACAAATATTTAAAACTAGTCTCATATTTCGTAAAGCTTAAAAATAAATTAAGAAATGTTAAAAATTAACTGGCCCATATATCGTGCCCATTACAACTGTTTGGGTTACTACATACCTGTACAGGTGAAATCAGGGTACCTGTTCTCCAAAGGGTTAATATAAACATTAAATAATTCCTCAAAAGGCAATCTCTCAACGGGGAACACAGGGGTGAGGTCCGTGCGGACACGGAAGTAATAAAGTGACAGGGGACAGGTCAAGGAATCACCTATTTAAACGAGTCTAACCAAGAGTGGAAGGAATCATCACCTGCAGATTCGGGTAAGTATTATTGCATGACCTAATACGCAAATCTGTAACAAAAACCTGGCAACAATTAATCATTACCGAAAACAGCAAATGTAAAAAAACCAAATCAAGTAAGAACGTCACAATATTATATTATTGTATTATATATATTAGATAATATACTCATATACTTACAGCCCAGCCACAAATCAAAGCTTTAAAAGATAACGAAAGTAAATAAACAAAACGACCACGTAAAAATCTAACGTAAGTAAACCATCTATTAAAGCATACGTTACACGCCTGCCATTATTGCCGTATTTCAAATTTTAATACGATATCTATTTTGTATATTAATATTTATATTTTTAAATTAAATTTGGAAAAAAGTAAGAATGCAAAGATATAAATTAAATAATAAAAAACGTTTTAAAGACTAATTTAACAATAAAATAAATAAAGAATATACAAGGTCGATAGTCGGTACTCGGCATGAGGGGTTAAATATCCAGAGGGCACATTCGGTGGGTCGTGGCCATATCCCAATTACGTACACTTCAGGGCCGGATTTATCTATTTTGTATATTAATATTTATATTTTTAAATTAAACTTGGAAAAAAAGTAAGAATGCAAAGATATAAATTAAATAATAATAAACGGTATACATACTAATTTAACAATAAAATAAATAAATAATATACAAGGTCGATAGTGGGTACTCGGCATGAGAAGTTAAATATCCACGAAGGCAGAGGGCACATACGGCGGGTCGTGGCCATATCCCAAATACATACCGGTATAAACACTAATTTAACAATAAAATAAATAAAGGTCGGTAGCCGGTACTCGGCATGAGGAATATCCACGAAGGCAGAGGGCACTTACGGCGGGTCGTGGCCGTCAACATTTCGGTACTAAAGACAAGATTCAGTACCTCACAGGGGGGCAAACAATTCTAGAGGATTCCGGATTGTACTTGTATTGGGTCAGTTCAATGTCCTCCAAAAACCACCACTAGCCCTCCTTATCCCGCACTCCTCTAGCCTAAACCATAGACACTGTCCTCCTAGGGTGGATCTACCAGCCGGCGTAAAAACTTCGGATCCAACAAACACAGGTAATGCTGTGAATTGGCGGGATACGTAGGAGAACGGAAAGGGGGTAAAATAATCCTGGGAGATTAGTGTAAGATAATATCGATGGGGCCTGCCATACGTTCCCATACTCATACTTAACTAAATGGTTAATAAAAAATAAAATAATCCTTTTGTAGCCGTTTTTAATAAAAATCCAAAGAGATGAAAATATAAGCAAACTATTGGGAATATATAAAAATGATTACTTTGTTAGATGTAACAAAAATACAAAATTTGTTACATTTATTACATTTAATGTAATAGTAAACTTTTCTAATATTTAATATTTAAGCATACTTTTTTAACACAAACAACTAATAAAAAACTAAAAATTAATATTAGATTAAAAAAGTTATATGACCGCTTTTAAAAGTCTTTTTGCGTAAAGTTCATTATTTCTGCTAACTTTATATTTAGTTTAGGCCTATAAAACATATTAAAACAAGAAAAAAGTTAGGTGCTCGACTTTTGATTTAAAAGTGGTTCAGGCGTACCGTGAACATTGAAATAATAACGAAATAATAACAAATAATAACGAACTGCCAAAGGTCCATTTTCTTCAATTTGGCTAAGCTTTGTTCAAACTTGTCGCATTAGTGTCTGGACGGCTGTTATAATATATTATAAGATTATATTATAAGATATTATCTACTTCTCGATTTTTTTTATAAATTCTACGACGCAACATTTGTTCGTTCATTGTCATAGACTTTCCTGCCCAGTAAGGACCAATAAGCTTTAATTGGGCAAGCTTGAGTTAGTGCTTGTTCACAATGGACGTAACCATAAAAAAAACATAAGAATGCATAAAAAAAATACATAAGGATACATAAGAAGCGTTCACAATGTGCATAGTACGCAATATTTACGTTTATGTGACTCTTATGTAAAAATTATGGAGTACCGTAAAAATTAAGGCTGGGAATTTGTTAGTTTTTGGAATTCGAATACTCGTTTAAAAATTATTTGAAATACTCGAATTATTCGAATTATTCGAATATTCGAATTATTCGAATATTCGAGTATTCGAATTATTCGAATATTCGAGTATTCGAATTATTCGAATATTCGTGTTCTCGTAAATTCGAATAATTCGAATATTCATGTCTTTATAATCTGTGATTCATGTCCTCGTACATTCGAATAATTCGAATATAGAGTACATTTTTAAATATTCAAATAATCCAATTTTTAAATACTCGAATATTAAAATATTTCAATTAATCAACAATCGTAAATTAAAATAAATCGGCAGTACAGTTCTACTTTACTGCCGATTTCGGATAAAATAATTTTTCGTCAATCTTAAGTCTATTTTTAGTTAATTAACATTTAGTTGTTTCAACAGCCATTTTATTAAAATATACATCAATGTTAGGATATTGCAGTTGAAGACCGGTAACTTACGTGACATTTGCAACATAAAGCCTGCATTTTAGGAAAAAATTAATAGATTAGGGTTGTCATAATTTAAGTTCCCATTACCTTAAAATGCTACATGCTCATTACACTAAAAAAAACCTTGAGCGAGAATAAGTTTTCACAAAAATAAGTGGATACAGCATCGAAACAAGTTATATGAGAATTTACCAATTAAACATATAGTAATTACTGATTACTTTTTGCTACTGTCCAAAACGAAGCGACTACATATATCGCTTTTTTCGAATTTGATCATTTTTGGAATTTTCAAAATTCAAAAGCCATCTATTTTTGATGAGAGGGGCCCTTCAAGTATTACGTAAGCACTATAGGGGGGTGGGGGGGTCTTTGCTTTGCTTATTTTTGATGACATGGGGGGTAGGGGGTCTAGATGGTGATTACGTCAGCAGTAGTTATTTACTTTTTTACACATATGGCAACCCACACATTGTCTATGCTTGAAAACAAAAAGACCAATGTTTACGTAAGCATTGGAGGGGGGGTAAGAGCTTTGATTACTTTTGCTGACAAGGGGGAGGGGGGGGTTAATAATTGTAGTAAATTTGCTTACGTAATACTTGAACGGCCCCAGAGCTGTTAATTTTTTTTAATAAAAATGACAAATTAACATATTCGAAAAAATTTTTTTTGCACCATCCTTATATATAAGTACTAATTTAAAGTGTTTTAATATTCGAGTATTCAAATATGCGAGTATTCGAATTTTCGAGTATTCGAATATTCGAATAATTTATAATCTATTTCCACCCCTATTCGAATACTCGAATATTCGAATATTCGAATTATTCGTAATCGATTCCCAGCCTTAGTAAAAATCACATAAAGTTCAAAGTAGAGTAGCTATAGGGCTTTTGGCTCACTACTTCACATTTCGGCCGCATGGTGGCGCCACATGCTGGGCTGTGCACTCGTTGGCGTTACACGATGGGCGGAAAATTCAAAATGGCCGCCGGCCGCCAACCAATTGCAGAAATAATGATGGGCGGGGCTTGTTGAATTCAAAATGGCCGCCAATCAATTGTAAAAGTAATACTGGGAAATGCAAAATGACTCGTGGTGGCGCCACTTGCCCGGTTGATTCTCAAGTCTAGTAATTGCACAATATTTCGAAATTTTAATTTATTCTGGCGCCACACTGCAGTGCACTGGCGTTGTTTTTCTCACACGTTGAGACGCACTTCCCTAGAGGCCCCATTGGGCGGTCGCAACCTTGCACGATACTTCAAATTTTTTCCGCATGTGACGACACCTGCTGGAACTATACGTATACTACAGGAGCGTACAAATTAAGCTCGTACCAAATATTACGGGGGCGCACAAAATTAACCTAAAAATTGTAATTGTAATTAATATATTCACAGTGGTGAGATGTAATTGCGGAGTTCGGAAACGTTCGGAATTGATCAAAAATGACAGGTGTCCAAGACCTTGACGTGACCTTGACGTGACCTTGACGTGACCTTGAAAATGACAGGTGTCAAAAAATGACAGGTGTCAAAAAATGACAGGTGTCAAAAAATGACAGGTGTCAAAAATGACAGGTGTCAAAAATGACAGGTGAGTCAATCCAAATGAAAACACCAAAAATAAATTTAAAAGTGCGCTGCATGATTTTTTATTGTAATGAAAAAATTTTAGGATGATCTTTTAGGTGTCAAATATGAAAATCCGTTGCCGTTTTAATTTTTTGTTGCTTTACTTTTATTTGGCACCCCTTAGAAGTCTGAAATAGTGTCAATTTCTTTCTCTCTTATAGTGGGCCAGAACTTTTTTCTGTGACAAATATTGAAATAATTTTAATTTGGTTTTACTGTTCAGTAAGTGTGTTTTCGATATAAATTATTATTATCTAATTAGTTAATCTCATAAAAGAATGGTAAACCACTAAAGATTCATGATAATTTGCCAATTTTTGTGATTTTTGTCTGGCTCCTGTGCCTATTCTACTGAATTTAGAAGGTTCATTTTTTTCAGGTATAAAGTACTTATACAATACAAAAGCGGAACTATTATTTTAAGTTTCTAGACTATCAATTTCTTTATTAAAAAAATTATTGAAAATTGATAATTCTCAAAATTAGCCAATTTTGCCCTCAGAAATCATTATGTTGAGGAAAAAATAAAAATCTGAAACTTTCAGGAAATTTAGTCCCCACCTTCATCTTTTCAGTCCAGTTAGTCTTGTTTTGTTATTTTTATTCCTTTAAAAGATATATTAATTTTTTTAATGCCCGTTTAGTAGCGATATTGTTAGTTTTATTTATAATTTAAAATTTAGATGGCTTTGACTTTGTCAATTCATGTTTGATAGAGAAATGTCAGAGCTGTCAAAAATATTTCATAAATTTTATTTGTGTATTTAAATTGTGATTTCAAAAAGTTTGCAAGTGTAATAAATGACGGAGTGTTCGAGATTCATGAATTTAATTGCAATTAAAAATGCAAGAACATATCATAATTTTGTACCTCTTTCTTATAGAAAATATTTAAGTTCTGAGAAGTTTTAAATTGTTAAAAATAAGCCAAAACCAAAAAATATTCTAAATAAACCCCTTTATTATAACATGTTTTATTTTAACCAGTTACCTAAAAACTAAAATTTAAAGAAGTATTTAAAGATTGTGTAAATTTTTTCCAACACTAACATTTAAAATACATACATTTAACTTTTAACTATTTAGTGCCTTACTAAAGGGATCAAAATAATAGAACAAGACTAACTTGGTTTAAATTGTGAAAGAAACCGACAAAAGACTGCTTAACGCATTTTTTATACGTTTAAATGAACTCTTTATTAATTCCACTTATTATACTTAACGATATAAACCATAAGGATCTTAAATATATTTTTTACATTCTTCTTCTTCTTTAAACCAAATAGCCAATTAAATACTTCATTATAATGTATATAATATATAATCATATACATAAATATATATATATATATATAACAAAGGGAATATTGAACACATTATTCACGTTGTTAGGCATTAGTGATTGGCTGATTTCAATATTTACTGTGATTTGAACCAAAAGGGTTTTAAATTGGAAAAAGTGAGTTTGGAACTTTTTATCAGATGTCAGATTTTTTTATATATACGAGGGGCTACTAATGATCATTAAAATCGGAAGAAATTGGGGTTATAATAAGTTTTGTTATTAAAGAACATTACTTAATTGGAGTAGAAAAAACATAGGATTACACTCGAGATAATGCGAATTAACTCTTGTTTTAAAAGAAAATATTAACTATTACGATTATGGAAACATAAAATATGGTTAATTATTTAGATAAGGATATGGATAATGATGTTAAATAAATTGGGATAAAAAAAATTAATTATGTATAATACATAATACTATAATTAGCCCAGCGCCTGTTGCATGCAAATTAATAAACAAACAAATAATACACTATAATATACTATTAATTTACACTATTATTACTTTGGAACATTTTTATTTAATTTATTTTATTTTTAAACCTGATAAAAATTTAACTTTATTGTTTTATTTTTTATATTAGGTTAATTTATTTAATAAAATTATTAACATTATTTTATATATTTTTTGAATTTTAATAATTATTATTTAGTTGGATAAAATTAATACACTCTTGTTTTTTTGGAGCTAGCTTTTGGTCTATATTTTTCTTAAAAAATTTTAAAACCATCGCCTTTTCGTTTTTAGACGAACGTAGGCGGTTGTGTGTTCCAAAAGTTAAAGATTCCGAGGCTGCTCGGACAGAAAGGCATTATGACCAGATTCCTTTTCGGGTTCATTTTTAGATTTCTTTTCATATTTTTTTTTAGGTTCTTTTTTAGATTCCTTTTTAAGTTTTTTTTTTAGATTCTTTTTCAGACTTCTTATCAAATTCCTTTTCAGACTTCTTATCAGATTCCTTTTCAGACCTCTTTTCAGATTCCTTTTTAGATTCACTTTTAGATTCTCTTTTAGATTCCTGTTCAGATTCATTTTCAAATACCATGTCATCAAAGTCGACCAGGTCTTGTCAATGTCCATCAGACATTTTCCCTTGAATTCCTTTTCTTTTCCCGCATTTAGTAATAACAAAATTTTCGCTACCTTAGCTGTTTAGTAAGTATCTTCTGTCAACCTAAAGTGAAAATAAAGGTTTAAATTAGAAATGTGCGAATAGTGTTCGAATCACATCAAATATTCAAATTATTCGAATAGTTAGAACTATTCAAATGGTTTGAATGCGACTTCTGTCTTCCTCTATTCTGTGTCAACACTACCTAATTGTCACATTACGTCAAAAATGCTGTTAAAATATAAAAATATTCTGGTAATTGTAAATACTAGTGATGTTCATGACATGTCTATGATATCGTCCCAATTATCACATCAGGGCGTATCTCATATTTAAAAATTTTACAGAGAATTTTATAGATTGAATAGTTTTAGCTAATTTAAACCAGGAGGACATTTAATGTAATACCTATAGTAGTACATGTGTTTTCAAAAAAATAATTTAAATTAGCTAAAACTTTCAATCTTTGAAATGCTCTGTAAAATTGTTAAATATGAAATAAGACATTATGTGAAAATTGTATAATAAGCTTATAAGAATTTCAATTTAATATATTAAATGAAAATTAATTTGTAATTATAATTACAAACACAAATTATGCAAATTGTAGATGCAAAAATACCTATATAGGGATTTTTGCATCTACAATTTGCTACAATCTTCATGTTTCTTTCAGAACGAGGTCCGCACTGGAACCAACTCGCGTAAAGATGCAGTTTCGGGATAAAAGTTGCGATGCCACCTAGAGAACCTAGGTGACCAGTTATCCCTCACGGAGGAGAGTATTTTAGTATCTACTGCAAACTACGTACTAAAAAAAAGGAGCACTCAAAGTTTAAAATTAACGGCCAATACTCCCTTTTAAGCAACGAAACGTCCTGTATTACACTGATATTTGTTTTAAAATTACCGCAAAAAAAATGCATAATCGTGTTGAGGGAGGGTCTAAACATTTGAGTAGTATACAACTAAATTAAGCCTAAGACAATAAAAGAAAGGAATATAAATTTTTACAGTTAGCAGTAAACTTAAAAGGTAAAAACATTCTATAAACATAGCTAAAACAAAAGGTGTTAATATCGAGTAAAATTCACTAAACGTAGTAGTACAAAATAACTAATGCTCAGTTTATTTAAATCAAAATCATTCTACGTTTAGTGGACTTTACTACAGAATTGGACCACTAAAATTTAGAACTAACCTGAAAGAATACACAAACACTTGTAACAATTGTTTACACAGAATTTTACAATAATTGTGGTTTTAGCCAAGATTTACGAAAACGATGCGTTCTCCAACACTTCGGAAAACTTTCTGCCCCTCTCCTTGCTTCCCTCTCCCAGTTTTGATGTTGTTTTCGTCTCATCTGGCCAACAGATTTTTTCCCATTTCAGGCAAAATTTCGGTCTTCCACGAAACTTTGTAATTTCTCTACCTAACCGTTCGTTTTTTTACCTCTGTTGCAACGATTTTTACATTCTACAACACAATTTAGAAATTACAAACTTATTCAAAAATAAATTTGTAAAACGTATTAAGGTACTGAACCATTACAATATATATATATATATATATATATATATATGTATATAATCCCACTAGGCGTCCTCCAATGATAAATTTCGTATACAAACGGCGTCCTTTGGTCACTGGGCGTCCGTTATATATATATATTGTAATGGTTCAGTACCTTAATACGTTTTACAAATTTATTTTTGAATAAGTTTTTAATTTCTAAATTGTGTTGTAGAATGTAAAAATCGTTGCAACAGAGGTAAAAAAACGAACGGTTAGGTAGAGAAATTACAAAGTTTCGTGGAAGACCGAAATTTTGCCTGAAATGGGAAAAAATCTGTTGGCCAGATGAGACGAAAACAACATCAAAACTGGGAGAGGGAAGCAAGGAGAGGGGCAGAAAGTTTTCCGAAGTGTTGGAGAACTCATCGTTTTCGTAAATCTTGGCTAAAACCACAATTATTGTAAAATTCTGTGTAAACAATTGTTACAAGTGTTTGTGTATTCTCCCAGGTTAGTTCTAAATTTTAGTAGTCCAATTCTGTAGTAAAGTCCACTAAACGTAGAATGATTTTGATTTAAATAAACTGAGCATTAGTTATTTTGTACTACTACGTTTAGTGAATTTTACTCGATATTAACACCTTTTGTTTTAGCTATGTTTATAGAATGTTTTTACCTTTTAAGTTTACTGCTAACTGTAAAAATTTATATTCCTTTCTTTTATTGTCTTAGGCTTAATTTAGTTGTATACTACTCAAATGTTTAGACCCTCCCTCAACACGATTATGCATTTTTTTTTGCGGTAATTTTAAAACAAATATCAGTGTAATACAGGACGTTTCGTTGCTTAAAAGGGAGTATTGACCGTTAATTTTAAACTTTGAGTGCTCCTTTTTTTTAGTACGTAGTTTGCAGTAGATACTAAAATACTCTCCTCCGTGAGGGATAACTGGTCACCTAGGTTCTCTAGGTGGCATCGCAACTTTTATCCCGAAACTGCATCTTTACGCGAGTTGGTTCCAGTGCGGACCTCGTTCTGAAAGAAACATGAAGATTGTAGCAAATTGTAGATGCAAAAATCCCTATATAGGTATTTTTGCATCTACAATTTGCATAATTTGTGTTTGTAATTATAATTACAAATTAATTTTCATTTAATATATTAAATTGAAATTCTTATAAGCTTATTATACAATTTTCACATAATGTCTTATTTCATATTTAACAATTTTACAGAGCATTTCAAAGATTGAAAGTTTTAGCTAATTTAAATTATTTTTTTGAAAACACATGTACTACTATAGGTATTACATTAAATGTCCTCCTGGTTTAAATTAGCTAAAACTATTCAATCTATAAAATTCTCTGTAAAATTTTTAAATATGAGATACGCCCTGATGTGATAATTGGGACGATATCATAGACATGTCATGAACATCACTAGTATTTACAATTACCAGAATATTTTTATATTTTAACAGCATTTTTGACGTAATGTGACAATTAGGTAGTGTTGACACAGAATAGAGGAAGACAGAAGTCGCATTCAAACCATTTGAATAGTTCTAACTATTCGAATAATTTGAATATTTGATGTGATTCGAACACTATTCGCACATTTCTAATTTAAACCTTTATTTTCACTTTAGGTTGACAGAAGATACTTACTAAACAGCTAAGGTAGCGAAAATTTTGTTATTACTAAATGCGGGAAAAGAAAAGGAATTCAAGGGAAAATGTCTGATGGACATTGACAAGACCTGGTCGACTTTGATGACATGGTATTTGAAAATGAATCTGAACAGGAATCTAAAAGAGAATCTAAAAGTGAATCTAAAAAGGAATCTGAAAAGAGGTCTGAAAAGGAATCTGATAAGAAGTCTGAAAAGGAATTTGATAAGAAGTCTGAAAAAGAATCTAAAAAAAAAACTTAAAAAGGAATCTAAAAAAGAACCTAAAAAAAAATATGAAAAGAAATCTAAAAATGAACCCGAAAAGGAATCTGGTCATAATGCCTTTCTGTCCGAGCAGCCTCGGAATCTTTAACTTTTGGAACACACAACCGCCTACGTTCGTCTAAAAACGAAAAGGCGATGGTTTTAAAATTTTTTAAGAAAAATATAGACCAAAAGCTAGCTCCAAAAAAACAAGAGTGTATTAATTTTATCCAACTAAATAATAATTATTAAAATTCAAAAAATATATAAAATAATGTTAATAATTTTATTAAATAAATTAACCTAATATAAAAAATAAAACAATAAAGTTAAATTTTTATCAGGTTTAAAAATAAAATAAATTAAATAAAAATGTTCCAAAGTAATAATAGTGTAAATTAATAGTATATTATAGTGTATTATTTGTTTGTTTATTAATTTGCATGCAACAGGCGCTGGGCTAATTATAGTATTATGTATTATACATAATTAATTTTTTTTATCCCAATTTATTTAACATCAATATCCATATCCTTATCTAAATAATTAACCATATTTTATGTTTCCATAATCGTAATAGTTAATATTTTCTTTTAAAACAAGAGTTATTTCGCATTATCTCGAGTGTAATCCTATGTTTTTTCTACTCCAATTAAGTAATGTTCTTTAATAACAAAACTTATTATAACCCCAATTTCTTCCGATTTTAATGATCATTAGTAGCCCCTCGTATATATAAAAAAATCTGACATCTGATAAAAAGTTCCAAACTCACTTTTTCCAATTTAAAACCCTTTTGGTTCAAACCACAGTAAATATTGAAATCAGCCAATCACTAATGCCTAACAACGTGAATAATGTGTTCAATATTCCCTTTGTTAGGTTTTAATGGTTTCCATTAGATAGGGAAAACCCAAGTAATGTCAATAATATGCAATTTTTAAAATTGTGTAGGGTATTTAAAATTGGAATAAGTAAAAATAGAAATGTTACATTTTTTTGATTCTTTTGATACAAATAAAATAGGCTTATTTATTTTGATATTTTATAAATTATTTAATTAAAATAATTGTTTTTATTAAATAAAATAAAATTTATTGCAGAAAAATTAATGTAGGTACATAATAAAATTTGGTCTCATATTACTTTAGTTTTTATGTTTCTTCTGTGTAATTTAGCGATTTTTTATAAAAATTAAATTCATATTTACTATAGTAAATATGAATTTAATTTGTTTTATTAAATTCATGCACATAATTATAAATTTCAAAATTTTTCTTGTCATTCTGACCAGGGCAGAAGTAAACATTGGTCATCACGTTAAAGTCCACTCCTAATTTATTTTTTAATGTTTCACTTTATTCGTATACTTACAAACAAATTACGCCAAATTAAAAAATTATACCCAAATGGTGTAATTTAAAAATAACATTTTCCCCAAACAAATTTAATTTCAAGATAAAACTTGGGTTCTAATAAAATTATTATTTATATATTTATTATAAATAAATATGGAAGAAATTTTTTTATTAATTTTGTTTTCAGTACAATATTATTTTGCTTCAATCATAATAATTATTTTAATACATTTTAATTTAAATAAAAGTATTGGTTAATTATTTTGGGACCTATTTTTATGTTATTTATTTTTATTTTCTATGTAAAAGTAAAACGGCCTGCCATACCTCTGCATTTTTCGAGCTCCGATAATATATAATATATTATATTTCAATATTTCCAATGAATGGGAACGTCATTTTAGATGATTCCGAAAATTATTTGGTTAAAGATTGTAAACATTGGTCATCACGTTAAAGTCCACTCCTAATTTATTTTTTAATGTTTCACATTATTCGTATACTTACAAACAAATTACGCCACATTAAAAAATTATACCCAAATGGTGTAATTTAAAAATAACATTTTCCCCAAACAAATTTAATTTCAAGATAAAACTTGGGTTCTAATAAAATTATTATTTATATATTTATTATAAATAAATATGGAAGAAAATTTTTTATTAATTTTGTTTTCAGTACAATATTATTTTGCTTCAATCATAATAATTATTTTAATACATTTTAATTTAAATAAAAGTATTGGTTAATTATTTTGGGACCTATTTTTATGTTATTTATTTTTATTTTCTATGTAAAAGTAAAACGGCCTGTCATACCTCTGAATTTTTCGAGCTCCGATAACATATAATTTATTATATTTCAATATTTCCAATGAATGGAAACGTCATTTTAGATGATTCCGAAAATTATTTGGTTAAAGATTGTTAAATATACGTGAATTAGGATCCTCATTTTACTGTAAATTCAGTATTCGGCATTTTCGAAAGTTTTATTAGCTGCCGACTAATGCGAACTGTAGCTCCAGCTAATGCCGACTTTCAAAAAACTATTTGCACTAAGTATAATTCTTCCTCAATCTTAAACAATGCTGCTGCAGTTGGCAAAATCTTCTAAAAAGTCTGAATTTCTCACCTCCACATGATTGGAACATTTGCTACGTCCTTAATTAATAATAATTTGTTACAAATTTTTTTCATATACATATTTTGTTAGCAGTAAATAAAATAAAAATATATAATACATATAAGTTAAACAATAAAAATTTAATATGATAACATAAAACATAGATTATGATTATAGATTATATAATTATAATTATTCATGAAAATGAACTTTAAAATCTAAAAAATATAAAAAACAGTAATAGTCACTAAAAATTGGACATGTTCACAAAGCGAAAACTTGGTGCATTTATAGGTAGTATCAGATTGCACCTTGCATGAAAAATGCAATTTTAATTTTTTTTTAAACTTATGATGAAGTATCTTTATTGGTGTATTCTTAATACATTACATACTAGTATGTTACGGGTTTAAGTATATATAGTGAGAAGTAAAATCAATAAAAATATAACATTTTTAAGGTTTATTTTGTAAGTTTGGACATACAATTCCCTAAAAACAAGATCTAGGTATATGTTAAACAATACAATTTTCATAATATGATAAATACTTATAAAACCTAAAACTTTAAAATTTTAAAAAATATATATACATTTTTACACTCGGTGCACATGGCAATACCAAGGTACCAGGAATAGGGAATATGAGAATACCTGCATTTATTTTAATAAAATCGCTCAGATGTACTGAAAAAAAGTGTGCATTTCACTATTATTAACAATTTTATGACTATTTAAAATGGCTGGAAATACCGTTGTAGCCCGCGCACCAACGGAGAGTTAATTGTCGAACTTTATTACATTTAAATCCATAAATCTATTTTTAAAATGATTTTAAGTATAAATTAATACACAGTTGCCAAATTTCGGGACCGTAAACGTCAGCAACGTATGGTCTTTATATAATCGTGTATAAGTCTGGTTTGTTTATAACAGTCCTGCCCTCTACGCGGAATAAGCGTGAACTAAATCCATATAAAACAAAATGTTTTACCGATTTTTCAAGCCCTCCCAATTTTTGTTTTCTTTAACCCCTCTTTCCCTTCTGAACACAACTGTATAGCTAAACGTTGTCGAACCCGAAGCCGGGTCTGAAAACGTCGATTTTGGTCTGGAAAGTCGGTACTCTATAGCGTTTTGGGTCCGTATAAGCGGTCGTACAAATGTATATATATATATATATATATATATATGATTTTTCAATACATAAAATATAACATAACTACCAAAAATATCAGAAATATTTCATAATTATTATTTGTGGTATTCGAATAGGATCCTTTGGTGATTTTAAAAAGTTTTATATATAACATAATATTACATATTATGTTATATACCAAATTTACCAAAGAAATACGCACAAATAATATTTATGAAATATTTTTGACAGTTCTGACACTTCTCCAAACATGAAAGCCATCTAAATTTTAAATTAAAAATAAAACTAACGGCCATTGAAAAAATTAATATATCTTTTAAAGGAATAAAAATAACAAAACAAGACTAACTGGACTGAAAAGAAGATGAAGGTGGGGACTACATTTCCTGAAAGTTTCAGATTTTTATTTTTTCTTCAACATAATGATTTCTGAGGGCAAAATTGGCTAATTTTGAGAATTATAAATTTTCAATAATTTTTTTAATAAAGAAATTGATAGTCTAGAAACTTAAAATAATAGTTCCGTTTTGTATTGTATAAGTACTTTATACCTGAAAAAAATGAACCTTCTAAATTCAGTAGAATAGGCACAGGAGCCAGACAAAAATCACAAAAATTGTCAAATTATCATGAATCTTTAGTGGTTTACCATTCTTTTATGAGATTAACTAATTGGATAAAAATAATTTATATCGAAAACACACTTACTGGACAGTATAACAAAATTAAAATTATTTCAATATTTATCACAGAAAAAAAGTTCTGGCCCACTATAAGAGAGTAAGAAATTGACACTATTTCAGACTTCTAAGGGGTGCCAAATAAAAGTAAAGCAACAAAAAATTAAAACGGCAACGGATTTTCATATTTGACACCTAAAAGATCATCCTCATATTTTTTCATCAAAATAAAAAATCACGCAGCGCACCCCATTTGGTGTTTTTATTTGGAATGACTCAGGTGTCAAAAATGACAGGTGTCAAAAATGACAGGTGTCAAAAATGACAGGTGTCAAAAATGACAGGTGTCAAAAACGACAGGTGACAAAAACGACAGGTGTCAAAAACGACAGGCGTCAAAAATCACAGGTGTCAAAAATGACAGGTGTCAAAAATGACAGGTGTCAAAAATCACAGGTGTCAAAAATGACAGGTGTCAAAAATGACAGGTGTCAAAATGACAGGTGTTAAAAATTCCTTATCTTTGAATTCTCCTTAATTAATATTAAAGTGAAAAACGTTGTGGGGGCGGGATTAAAAGGCACTAATAAAAGGAGTATCCGCGTAAAGTGGGAAGATTTAAATAGTGCCTTTAACTCTCGCTTACGCACAGGAATTATAATAAACTTAAAGCACTTAGACATAAATCTCTTTTTAAATGATGCATTTTTTCTTTTTAAATCCCGGATGTGCAACGTTTTAAAAAAATTCCCGTAATAAAAGTTAACGCTTGCTTTGGGGGAGAATTCATTAAAAGGAGCGGAGATCAAATAATTAACGAAATTAAATATTTTAATACCAAAAATTAAGTAAGAGATGGCGGGATAGATTTGAAAAATTGGTTTAACGAGAATGTTGTTGATAAAATTTTGAATAAATTGAGTGAATTTGCAGAGAAGGATTCAGCGTGGGCTTTACATAAAATCTTAAATTTGGAAATTAACATAAATAACTATGAGGCGGGTAACGGTTCGTCATACATTAAACTACCGGAACAGATCGCGAGAAAGCACGCTTGTGTCAATGTCAAAAATATTGACAACGCCTGTTATGGATGGTCGATAGTATCTGCCCTCCACCCAGTGAATAAGAATTCAAACAGAATTTCCTCGTATCCGTACTATGGGGATGTTTTAAATTTCGCGAATATCGAGCTTCCCATGAAATTAAATGTTTACGGACTGGAGCTAATAGATTCGGAGAAAGGCACCAAGTACCACAGTTTACCTGTGAGGCTTACTTCAAATAAACTAGCTCGCCACGTGAATTTACTTTTGATCCAAAATATTTACTTTCCCAAACAGTCCGATTGCGAACCATTCTTGGACATTCGACGACAGTGAAATAAAGTATCATTACGTGTGGATTAAAAATTTATCTAGGTTGGTAAAAAGTCAGCATACAAATCATAAAGAAAAATTTTTTATTTGTGATCGGTGTCTAAATTATTTTTCAAGTCAAATTAAATTGAATATTCATGAAGAATATTGCCAAAAATTAAACAAGTGCAAAATTTATTTTCCAAAAGAAGATTTCGTGGAGTTTTCAAATAAAAAATTTCAACAAAAAGTTCCCTTTGTTATGTATGCTGACTTTGAGGCCTTATTAAAACCGATCAACGATAATGAAAATCTCAAAAAATCATCCAAATACCAGCAACATCGGGCCTTTAGTGCTGCGTATTATTTTAAATGCGACTATGATGATACTTTATCATTTTACAAAAGCTATCGCGGTTTGGATTGCATAGAGTGGTTCGCAAATGAACTGTCTGAAATTTCAAAATTGGTATATTTAAAATTGAAGGGATGATAGTGTTGATTTCAAGGATGCTACTCCCACTTGTCACATTTGCAATAAAAATTTTATACAGGGTGATATAATTGTTCGAGATCATAATCATCTAAATGGAATTTTTCGCGGGTATGCTCATCAGGTTTGCAATCTTAATTACAAAAATACATTCACTGTACCGGTTGTTTTTCATAATTTAACGGGCTACGACAGTCATTTCCTAATTAAAAAAACTAACTAATTTTAGTAGAATCTCGCTGCTGCCCATAAATACAGAAAAGTATATATCCTTTACTGTTTACGACTTCAAAACATTTATAAAATTACGATTTATCGATTCATTTCGTTTTATATATACGATTTTGTAGATTCCTTTGAAAAATTTGATTTGTCTTGCTTACCTGAAAAATCGGCCTTTTACAACAAACTAAATGATTGCGATATTTCGAAAAATGATTATGCGCATGCTCAGCACGTTTGGCTTGAATTCGGTTGTCAAAATTTGGGCGAATATTCAGATCTCTATTTAAAAACCGATATTCTCTTATTAACCGATGTTTTCGAGCAATTTCGTAACAGTTGCTTTAAAATAAATGGGCTCGATCCTGCGCATTATTACACTTTGCCCGGTTACACTTGGGATTGCATGCTTTAATTCACCGGCTGTCGTTTGCAAATACTAAAGGATGTCGATATGCTTTTATTTATGGAGCGCGGCATTAGAGGCGGAGTTTCCCAGTGTTGCAATCGATATTCGGAGGCAAACAAAAAATACATGGGTGATACGTACGATCCATCAAAATTGTCCAAATATTTAATGTATTTTGATGTCAATAACCTTTATGGGTGGGCCATGTGTCAATATTTACCCCGTGATGAGTTTCAGTGGCTCGGATGAATCACCGGTCGGATATATTTTAGAAGTTTATTTAGAGTATCCTCAAAATTTGCACGATTTACATAAAGATTTACCCTTCTGCCCCGACCTGGTCAAACCACCAAATTCAAAACTACCAAAATTAATGACCACCCTCACTAACAAATCTAAGTATATCATTCATTATCGAAATTTAAAGCAAGCTTTATCTCACGGACTAAAATTGACCAAAATTCATCGAATTGTAAAAATTATTCAATCACCCTAAAATCCTATATAGAATTAAACATAAATTTGCGAAAAATGTCCAAAAATGAATTTGAAAAAAATTTATTTTAATTAATGGTTAATGCCGTTTTTAAGACTATGGAGAATATTCGAAAACACAGAATAGTAAAATTAGTCAATAAGTGGGAGGGTCGATATGGTGCCAAAAATTTAATTGCCAGTCCAAATTTTCAGAATCGGACTATTTTTAGGGATAATCTTATTGCTATTGAATTAAGTAAAACTAATTTGTGCCTTTATACAGTGCTTGCAAATCCAAGTCCGACCGCACTGGAAAGGACGGCTGTTCAATACCCGCGTGAAAAGAACAAGGATAGAACGCCAAATAGAATTTGATTGGCCAGAGCCGGCAGGCTACGACAACGCATACCCTTCGCGCACCTCGCAGCGTGCTTGATTGAGGATATCAGAGAGAGAAAAGCAGTGGTGCCAGCAAGAGGTAGTAAGATCGGGCTAATAACCTCAATGATTTAGGAATCCGCATAACTAATTTGTTGGGGGATATTAGTCCAGAAGTCCTAGCTAATGTGCGTGGGAATTTTTATAATAGTTTAGGCTATTGTTTGGCTGCCTATGGGGGCTTGTTCGAACATTTAATTTAATTTTTGAGTTTATTTATTTTTAGAGTTTTATTTTTATTCAGAATTATTTTTTATTTGAGAAATCTTTTTTATTAAGAATACTATTTTTGTTGTTGCCCTAGTTCTCAAGGAAAAAAATCAAAAAATTTTATTTTTAGGATTCGGGTATAAAATATTTAAAAAGAAAATTAAAATGTGCATCCACACTCTAACGCAGTTTGCTTAACACTAAATGCACACAGTCTGACTGGCTGCCAGAGCTGCTCTGGCAGCCAGAGTTGACCTCGCTTACAATTCGCACGCATCCGGCTCTGGCCAATCAAATTCTATTTGGCGTTCTATCCTTGTTCTTTTCACGCGGGTATTGAACAGTCGTCCTTTTCAGCCCGGTCGGATTTGGATTTGCAAGCACTGTATATTGGTATGTCAATACTTGATATATCCAAGGTTTGCGTCTATGACTTTCATCACGATTATGTTTTATCTAAGTTCAATAACGCAAAATTATTATACACTGACACCGATAGTTTGCTATATGAATTTACCTGTAACGACGCATATGAGGAAGTTATACTTAAAGATATTCAAATGTTCGACACTAGCGATTATCCAAAAAACAATCGTTGGAATATCCCTTTGTTAAATAAAAAAGTTCCCGGTTTAATGAAAGACGAACTTAACGGGGAAATTATGACGCATTTTATTGGTCTGCGCTCTAAATTTGAAGGTGAAAAATGTGTTAAAAAATCGAACGGTGTTAAATATAATATTGTTAAAAATTCTATAACTTTCCAAGATTATTTCGATTGCCTTAATTCAAAAACTAATAAAATTATAAATCAAAATTTAATAAATTCTATCGCGCACGAAGTTTATAATGTCAAGCAACAAAAAATTGGCTTAGATCCCCTTTAAATGATTCGCACGACACTCTGCCTTAGGGGCATTATAGTATTATTTGACTTTATTGTATTTGTTACCTCACAATTTTTAATTTTTTTTATTATCTTGTGCGTTACTTTATATTTTTGTTTATCTACTGCAACCTATAATTAGTATTAGTTTATGTTGCGTACCTGTTATAAATTCCTATATTTATCATCACACAACGCACTAAAATTTTAGAAAAAAGAAGAACTAAATGATCTTATGATTTGAGCGGAATATTAAAATTTATTTAAAGTGAAATACTTTAAAACAGGATCTCAAGGTCCACCAGCCGGACCCCAAGGCTATCGTGTTTTAAAATAAATATTAAATGACATCTTCAGTACCATCAAAATATGATTGGGGCATCGAAACAAACATTGTGTATACGACATGAACCATTAAAACTGGACTGGATTTCATTTAAACAATCTTTACCAGTTGTTCAAGATATTGCAACTTTAATACAACAAATGATCCAGGATTTACGTGAACGTAAAAATATTGAAAATAGTGATGACGACTACGAGATATGCATTGAAGTTGAAGACGAATTGGTTGATGCAGGATTAATGGATTATAATTAATGAAATAAAGTGAAAGTACAGACAGTTTATTTAAAAGCATATTAGATGATATGCTAAGAGAAAATAAAACACTTTTAAATCCTAAATTGTTTTTCATTTAGTCTTTTATTAATTATACATTATAATGTTAAACTAAGTCATTTTTGTTGATCCAACTCTTCTCGTTTTCTCCAAACCATTTCACGTATACTTTTGTTCCTTTTCGCCTTAAATTTTTTTCAATCAAATGAATATCGGGAAACTTTGCCTTTTGTAATTCGAATTCATAAAAACCTTCCAGAATAGGTTTTCCATACTGATCCTCCAAGATGTAAGTTGTAGGATTTGTTAATTTAACCTGTTTTACAGTGAAAATTTCATTTGACCAATTTGGCGTGTACCCTTTAGAAAATGACTCGCGATATTTGCTTATCCGAACATTGTCTTTTAATTTAAATTTATTATTTGGACTGAACATTTTTAAATTGCTAAAGGTTGATTTTAACAAACTTTTTTCATTCTTTGCATTCACATCAATCGGTTTCATTTTGATAGTTCCATGTTTAGTAGAATTGTATTTGTGTACTATTTTAGGCAATAATTCTAACCACTGCCTTGATAACTAAATTCCTTCCACATTAACGATTTTAATGTTCGATTAACTCGTTCCACAATAGATGCTTTTTTAGTACTAAATGTACTATAATGATTAATTTTTAACTTATCCATAAGGCCCTTAAAGTCTTTCTTATAAAACTCCTTCCCTGCGTCTGTTTGTAAGTTTTTCGGAATATTTTGTTTAATTAGAATTGTTTTTATTGCCTGTGTTATATCTTTTAAAGTTTTATTCTTTATAGGTAAAGCCCACACAAATTTACTAAATGCATTAATAATTACCAAAATATATTTAAATCCTTTATTTTGTTTTGCAAAAGGAATCATCTCAACCAGATCACCTTGAAATAAATCATTTAATCCGCGAATAACAACTCTTCTACGCTTGAATTATTTTCTTGCTGGTACGTGTAATTCACTTACTATTTCACGTTTATAATCTATTGAAGACAATTGAGATTTATTTTTAATTTTCTTCATCATTCTGTTAAAATCGGATATTTAATAATCATTTCCAGAAAAACATACGTAATTAGCTTAGGTGATTCTAATGAAATTTTATCACCCAATTCGTCGGGTTTATACGATTTATTGTTTATCTTAATTTGAAGACTATCTTCATTTATAATTCCCTCTTTTAATGGAAATTCATAAATTGAATAATTAGTGCTTAAATCATACACATTTTTTTTAGCTTGCATGTGGTAGTTAGCACTTTTTAATGTAATATTTAATAAACCATATGTGGATATTTCTTTCTCTTTGTTTTTTCTTAAATGATTAAGTAAACTACTTCCGAACTTGTCAACGGACATGATAAAAATGTTTCTAATTTATGAAATCTATTCGATTATATTGGCTTCTTTTAACTCTTCAATTATGCTGTTTATTTCATTCGCATGACTATTATTCCCTGCATATTGGGAACTTATTAATAATCTTAATCGTTCAACTAACTCATTACAGTCATCCCAATACACATATTCCTTTAATTTATTTGTGTATTGCATTTGTAATCCTTTCCCAAGACGTTGCTGTCGTTGTTTTGTTTGTGGCACTCTTAATTTCGATCTGTATTGGGTTTCAGTTTGTTTGTTTGATTCCTCTAAATCAAGTAAAATTTAATTACATTTATATACATTAGGGTGTCCCAAAAAAAAAGAATATATTTTTTTTTCTTGTCTCTTGTAAAAATATGTTAGTTTATCATGCTGTGAGAGCCCTTTCAAAATATCAGCTCGATTAAAAATTTTGTAGGGGTCGCTCAAGATTTTTAAAAATTTTCAAAATGGTCAAAAATTGAATTTTTGTTTTATTTTAATTCTTTTTCTCGTCTCGATATTATTTTTAAGGTTGAAAATAATAAAAATTTTGTAAATTTCAAATCAATATTTTGATTTCTAAAGGTCGCTAAAAGTTCGTTGATATATATATTCAGAGGTCGCTCGAAAACATTCAAAATACTCTACTTTGAAAGTTTAAAAAATCTTGAGCGACCTTTAGAAATTAAAATATCGATTTGAAATTTTCAGAATCATTATTATTTTTAAATTAAAAAATAATATCGGAAAGAGAAAAAAAATTAAAATAAAACAAAAATCCAATTTTTGACGATTATGGTAATTTTTAAAAATCTTGAGCGACCCCTAAAATTTTTTTAATGGTGCTGATCTTTTGACAGGGCTCTTAAAACATGACAAACCAACATAATTTCACAAGAGACGAGAAGAAAAAAAATATTCTTTTTTTTTGGGACACCCTAATATACATATTACCTCTATTTCCTGCTTTTTGTGCATTTGCATCAAAATTTCTTTTTTTTAAAAAAACAGTGTGCTGTTTATAAAGCGATTATTTTGAAATTATGTATTGATCAAATCCTTTTCTAAAGCGACCTTTATTAATATCAAATTCTTTACACATTACAAGGAAGGATCAAACGACATGTCAGTATTAACATGATCTTTATAAATATGTCTTAGGTTCTGATATCTTGTTTAAAAATTATCAGCATATTTGCATTGTCACGTATAAGATGGGGATGCGGGCATAAGTTTGCGTTAAATAAAAAGAATCTATAAGATTATGCCTGCCCATTGCAAAAAATCTCTTATTATGCTTTGCTTTTCACAAGCTACATCATCGCAAATAAAAACAGAATTTGATTTTGCATTTGAGGGCGTTTTTATATTTTCATTATCATTATACTCATAATAATTAATACCCTTTATGGGCTTAAATAATTTTTTTAAATATTTATAGATCGGCTTGTACAAAGACTTGGAATAAATATATACATTTTCAAAACGTAGACCGTTTATATTTTCAAGTAAATTTAACATTACATTCGTTTTACCGCAATTAGATGGACCTGAAATTATACAGCGAATAGTAGAAGGTAACAATGCGCCATGTCGTAGCTCATGCTGCTGAGAATCTTCAAATTTTGTAATGTTGAGACTTGTGGTCTGTTTAACTAAATGCATAGTGTAATACTAAACATTTTTATATTTGTAATATCATATATTACAAATAAATTTATAAAAAACCATGTCATATTTTGGCCTTTGATGTAAATACATGTATAAATGAAGTGTTACGATAGAAATAGCGCCATTCCCAAAAAGCCAATTCGAGTGAAAGGTGGTAAAGGTTTTGTTAACAAATTAATTGATTTGAATTACACATTCCAAGTTGGACCCAGAACTAAGCCAAGTAAACGATTAGCACAAAACGATAAGGGTATAAATCCATTGGATGAAGCTTGTAAAATACACGACATTGCCTATTCGAAAAACGCGGAATTAGATAAACGACACGAGGCAGATAAAATTTTGGCTAGCAGCGCTTTAAAAAGGGTATTGGCTCGTGATTCTGGTATTGGCGAAAAACTAGCTGCTTTAGGTGTCACAACTGCTATGAAGGCAAAAGTAAAACTAGGTATGGGTTTGAAACAAAAGAGAAAACAAAAAAAGAAAGCAAAGAAGGGTGAAATTATCTCATTTAATAAAGCCTTAAAAAAAGCTAAAATTGCAATTCAAAATAATAATCCCAAAGATGTCGGATCCGCGATTAATATTGCTGCAAAAGCTGTTAAGGGTATTAAAAAAGATAAACGTGCTCGCATAATTGCTTTACCAAAAACCGGTGGATTTCTACCACCTATTCCATTATTTGCGGGATTGAGTGCTCTTGGAGCTTTGGCCGGAGGTGTTAGCTCAATCGCTAGTGCCGTTAATAAAGCAGAATCAGCGCAAGAAGATCTTAACGAAAAAATTTGTAAATCTCTATTCTTACTACACACCCAAAAAAAAATTTCCATAGGAAGATTACCAAAACGAGCTCTAACAAATATAGATTTAAATAAATATGCTAAAAAATTTAAAAATTTTCGCCGAGTGTTTATGCCACATAAAATTAAACAATTCGAATGTGGAATTATTAACTTGAGGGAGATGGAACACACTGGACTGCACAATAAAAAAAATAAAAACGTTTTGTATTACGATAGTTTTGGTAATCTTATGCCGCCAACAAAAGTTGCATCGTATTTTTACACTTCAACTCAACAACCCGTAAAAATCACATACAATCACACGCAGTTTCAAAATTATAATTCTTTAAACTGTGGGCATTTATGTTTGCAATTTTTATATAATTATTCATAATCATGTAAGTAAACGTTAGTGAAATAGTGGCATTTAAGCAATGAGGACGTTCAGTTTTTCGGGGACGGAATCCGTTTTAAGTGCTGATTTCTATCCACCGATAGATTTAAGAGATTTTGATAATGATTTTGTTATAGGACTTTTAAGTTTAAAAGTATATAATCCTATACCAAATATTTATAAAGATAAAAATATGTTTTAGATTGGCTCGCACAAAATTGAAATTCCCGAAGGAAAATATGATATTGATAATATTAACAGTTTTTTAAATGAAAAAAATCAATGATTTAAATAGAGCAACAAATGATAAATTATTCTTATCGTTAACAGCGAATTTAAATTCAATAAAATGCGAAATAAAATCTACTCACGATATTGATTTTACAAGCAGCATTTCAATTGGAGATTTATTGGGTTTTCATAGTGAGAAACTTACAAAAAATACTAAACACACTTCCAAAAAACCAGTCGACATAATGAAAGTAAACGCAATAAAATTTTTATGCAATATTGCGATGGGTACGTATGATAATGGAAGACAAGGTCATACATTACACGAATTCTTTCGAACTGTAGCAGCCGGATTTAAAATTGTTGAGTCCCCACAAACTGTTATTAATTTACCCATAATACAAAAATAATCAATAATATAACCTTTTAAATAGTCGACCAGGATGGTGACTTGCTCAATTTCCGAGGAGAGACCATCAAGATAAGAGCTCATTTAAAGGCCCAGCAGCAGCTGCAGCATTAATGGTTTTAAAATATAACAAAAGTGCGGCAACAATTAATGCCAGTGTCAGTCAAACGGTTAACCAGTTAACACCTGCTAATATCGCATACCTTAAATCTTTAGGATTTAAAATACAAAATTATGAGTATTTTAAACGTAAATGATAGAGTTTTTTCGGATAACTCTCTTGTAAATGTAGAGAAACATTCCCATACGAATTTGCATACCCCAAACTCAAATGTTTACTCATCCTTCTATGAGTTATATTTGAGGGAAAATTACTTAAAGAAAATGGCTCTGTATCTACAACAGCAAAATTTGTTAATAATTATTTTAATCATATATTTAGAGAAATTCGATTGGAAATTTCGGGAAAAACTGTAGATCGTGTAAGAAATTCTGGAATTACTACAACCCTTAAGGGATACACATCATTTAATAAAAATGATGTTAATCGTTTAAAAAATTCCGGTTGGAATATTGAAAGCCCAGATTGCTTGGTGGACGTAAACGACATCGCAACCGGTGAATTTAATCTGTGTGTACCCTTAAATATGATTTTGGGGTTTGCCGAAGATTTAAAAAAAATTATTATTAATTTAAGACAAGAATTAATTTTAATTCGAAGTAATTCTGATCATAATGCAATTTATAATAGGGCTGCCAATGAAAAAAATTAAATTACAATTAACAAAATTGTTTGGAAAATGCCCCACATATCGGTGGCTGATGTTGAAAACTTAAAACTACTAGAACTTATTGAAAATGGAAGAGAACTGAAAGTGGCTTTCAGAAATTGGGAATTAATAGAATATTCTTTGTTGCAAAAAACAAAAAACATACGTGGAACGTAAAATCTGCTACGCAATTGGAAAAACCTTTTGCTTAATATTGCACGATCGCCTTGTATATTACACCCCACTTAGCCGCATAATTCGCGATATATAAAAGAAAGACTAGGAAAATTGAATTTAGTTTTATCAAGACCAACTTAATACCTTAACCATGAACAATTTTGTTTTCGTTGATTTTCAAGGATTCCAATTTAACCAGTTGAAGTTTATTTGTAAAGAATTGTCAATTAAGCATACGGGCGAAGAAACAAAACATTTCATTTTTAATTTTAATACTGAGTACTCTTCGTTAACGAAACAATTTCGAAAACAGGTAGATTTTCTAACAAAAAATATTCACGGACATAAATGGGCAACTTGGACAAACGCCAATGATGTTTGTTGTTACTCGGAAATTAAACAAATATTTAATAGAGAAATAAATGATAGAAATATTGAAATTATATTTGTAAAGGGACCCCCAAAAATTGAATGGTTAAAACCATTCATTATGCCACACATAAATATTGTAGACTTGGAAAGTTTAAATTGTCCAAGTATATTAGAATTAAAAATTAAAAATAAAAATAGGCAACATTGTAAAAAACATTTATACAAATATTTAAATTGTACTAATGAAAATGTACTTTTATTAAGAAATTGTTATTTCGACAATGTTGCCTTCCCCCACTCTTAAAATAGTTTGTGTATATAGGTTAAAAAATAAAATAAATATCCTCAGTAATAATAATATTTAAGAAACTTCAACATGTCTGTTTATTATGTGAGCTTTGGTACAGTTAAACCATTAACGATTGAAGAAATTATTGAATTAGCAAAATGTTTAACTACATCTGCAACACCTCTCGATGATTGGTATATATTGAAAGAAGAATGGTGTACAAGCTTGGATGATTCAAAATATTTATTGGAAGAGCAATTAAAACAAAATCAACAACAATTTACTAATACCGAACAAAATCAGCAATGTCAATTAATTGATACAAATGTTGAAGAACATATTCGATGTTTCAACTGATTTATTGGAAAAGCAGTTTCAACAAAATCAGCAACAGCAATCTACTGAAGAATACTGCTCTTATAGTCAATGTATTAACAAAAATATTTAAAAAATAAAATATTAGAAATAATATAGGCGTTTATTATTTAACCTATTCTTCAACAATTAATCGGTGAGGTTAAAAATAAAAATATTAATTAATATTCAAGAAATTTATTTTTTAACAAATGAGTAGATTAGGTTTCACTTCTTTTTTATTCTTTTAATTGTCGTACAATTATTTTGAAACCTTTCACCTGCTGCCATTTACTACTACTGCTGCAATCTACAAGGCGCATTTTTTCAAATAATCCAACCATTTTAATTTTTCCTCATATCGATTAATTTGTCTTTTTAATGCTTGCAAATCCTTATTAAATTTTAGTTTTCTTTGCAATAAAGATTCTTTGCAATACATTGCATGCACTGTATACACGTGAGCTTTTAAATTAAAACCAAATTATATTAATTTTATTTTTATACCCTTTTTGTAGGCTCCCCTCCTAAGTCTGTCTGTTTTATTTAAGGATATTGCGGAAAAAAAATAAAACAAAATATTTATCATACATAATTTTTTATTTAATAGAAATCACACAATATTTGTATTCAATAAGAATGAATTTCAATAATTGCACAATCCCTTTCCTTTATAGTTCTTTTGTCAATCAAAACTACATACAATGTTTTGCCTGCTTTGGTATTGTACTCCACTATTGCTTCTTCATTGAAAAATTCATTAAATTTCTTGGGAATCCATACCCACCCATGTTTGCCTAAGTCAGCAATTACAGCCCTGTCGATTACGGTATCTTTAGATGACACTGCATTTATTGTATATTTCTTTTGTATATCCAAGTCCAAAAGTTTCTTGATGTTGGCTTGTTTGTTTGCCTTGTCCAATAATGCTCTGTTCATCTGTCGAGAGATAAAATATTTACTAAAAAAAAATAAATAAAAACTGGAGTAATACTCACGGCTGGTGGTAGACTTGGTATAGATTTTGATGCACTTAATAAATATTTAAACACATATAGTTTATATAGCAACAGCGTTCAGTCTTCCGTCCGACCTATTATTAAAACCAAAAAAGGCTGTCGAAGCACTGGTCAGTGATTGGCTAGCACTAACACCGCACAGACCAGTTCGACTTGCTTAAAAAGCCGCACAAGCGAGCATTCACTCTCTCTTCCGCGCCATCCTTCGACTGCTCCACATCTAGGGCTCCTAACCGAGACTTAGGTGCCAGAAAGGTCAAGCCTGCTTGCTGAAGATACTCTGTGGTTTTACTCAACGACCTACCTTCGCTGCTCGCACATCGGTCCATCCGGACGATTGCTCGCTAGCATCGCCGCCGCGACGCCCATCGCCGCCGCGACGCCCATCGCCGCCGCGACGCCCATCGCCGCCGCGACGCCCATCGCCGCCGCGACGCCCATCGCCGCCGCGACGCCCATCGCCGCCGCGACGCCCATCGCCGCCGCGACGCCCATCGCCGCCGCGACGCCCATCGCCGCCGCGACGCCCATCGCCGCCGCGACGCCCATCGCCGCCGCGACGCCCATCGCCGCCGCGACGCCCATCGCCGCCGCGACGCCCATCGCCGCCGCGACGCCCATCGCCGCCGCGACGCCCATCGCCGCCGCGACGCCCATCGCCGCCGCGACGCCCATCGCCGCCGCGACGCCCATCGCCGCCGCGACGCCCATCGCCGCCGCGACGCCCATCGCCGCCGCGACGCCCATCGCCGCCGCGACGCCCATCGCCGCCGCGACGCCCATCGCCGCCGCGACGCCCATCGCCGCCGCGACGCCCATCGCCGCCGCGACGCCCATCGCCGCCGCGACGCCCATCGCCGCCGCGACGCCCATCGCCGCCGCGACGCCCATCGCCGCCGCGACGCCCATCGCCGCCGCGACGCCCATCGCCGCCGCGACGCCCATCGCCGCCGCGACGCCCATCGCCGCCGCGACGCCCATCGACGCCGCGACGCCCATCGCCGCCGCGACGCCCATCGCCGCCGCGACGCCCATCGCCGCCGCGACGCCCATCGCCGCCGCGACGCCCATCGCCGCCGCGACGCCCATCGCCGCCGCGACGCCCATCGACGCCGTGACGTTCACCGCCACCGCAGCTCCACCGCTCGGCCCCCACGGCCCCACTGAATGCCCGTAGTGACGAGAAGCCAGACGCACGCCGAACGACGCTCCGCACGCGAATCCGCCATGGCCGACACGCAGAAGACCGGCACGGGCACCGCGGCCCATGGCGCTGCGTCCGACACGACCGATGAGGACGTTGGCGGCTCCGGAGGTGACGCGCCCCTCGCTCCGCCTCTGGATGTACAAGAGACGGCCCTCGGGGACCACCGGACGGGATTGGACAACCTGGGGGACCACCGTCTACAACAAGGCTTTCGAGAAGCGCTGTTTTCAACCAATCACAATTAAGGAAAATTTTCGAAACAGAAACGTAAAAATGGGCGGAAACAATTGAAAAAGACACAATTGTTTCCAGCCAATCAAATAGCGAAACGTTTTCTATTGGCTAGATTAACTTTTGCTAAAATTTTACATTTTACAAATGCCCTTATTTGGTCAAACGAAATTCCAAAGCTTCTATTTTGTTCTAGAAACACGGTTTTCGTGACCAAATAAGGTAATGAAACGAGTTATCAATTCTTATTGGTTTCAAAATCCTTCTGATTTAATATAAATAGTAATGCCTGCTACATTACATTCAGTTCAAATTACGAGCTCAAAGCGACTTCCAGCTTTGACTCCTACTCGATGTGCCATCTCGACAAACCAACTAGTAACTTATTTTGACTTGAAATATTGTTTTTATTGTTTGCCTATTTTAAAATTAATTTCCTTCGGGAATTAATTATTTTTTGATTAAAATTTAAGTGATTGAATTTATTTTGAATTAAACTTCGAAAGATTCGTAGTTGATTTATGTTTGATATTTAAAACCCGTTCGTAGAACGAAATATTCAAGTGATTGAATTTTATTTTGAATTAAACTTCGAAAGACTCGAAGTTAAATTATTTTTGATATTTAAAAGCAGTTCGTAGAACTAAACTTGTAAATTCAAGTGAATTGAATTTATTTTTGAATTAAAATTCGAAAGATTCGAATTTGTTTAAAGAAAAAGGTAAACTTCTGGTAAACAATGCCGTACGATCACCGTAATTTGAGAAAGCTAACTAAAGTAAGGGATACTTTGGTGCGTTCCTTCAAATTCCAATTGAGAGCCCGTCAGCCCACGTACCAGATTGTGAGGAATGTTATCGTCAACGCCAATGGGGATGTTATCGAAGAACTGATGGAGACCCACCGCCGTCAAAGCCAGCAGGAACAGTGATATGCCCATTGTCACACGCTCAGCTTCCAAAATCGCGAAGTTGAACGCAAATACGGAAGAAATCAAGGCTTCTGTGGACAACGTCTTCGGAGTCAACGAATTGGTTTCCAAAGTCAACGATACTTTAGAATTGGTTGGACCTGCTGCCATGGACACCGTTGCCGACGTGCCCATGCACGTTCCACGTTACCAGATGGACCTCCATGTACCAATGGTTCTACAGGAAGCCCAGTCTGGGACAACCCAGCATAACAACGCTGCTAGCGTTTGTTTCAACACTTCAGGTGCATGTAGCACCATTTTACTTGCCCAATCCGAACCCCTGACGACAGGCAGCCCTCAGGAGGAACCTAGAGGACGTCATTCCTTGGACCAGCCGATCCAATCACAACAAGGCCTTTGAAGCTCCTATCTTCCTTTGTTAAAAGTGTTCGTATTGTATTGTATTGTGGCCTAAAATGCTGGGCTTTGGCCCGAGCAAGGGTCAGGTCAAGGTGGACCTTTTGCCCTTACTCTTTAGTGGGAGTAGAAAACTTAGCTGAGATAGGGATAGCGGTTTTGTCATAGGAATTTTTGGACGTTAAGGGTGGGTTTGGGTCCGCCAGCGGCCTAAATGCTTTTTGTTTTTTTTTGTTAAAGCTTTTTATCTTGCAGGGGGAAGGGGGCAAGAAGTATATAATAAGAGAGCTGTCCCCTTCGTCTGCTTGGACTGAGGTATAGTTAGTGTGGGCTCCTTTCATTCTGTTAGTATGTTGTTGTTGTTACTAGATCACACACTACGGTGAGGCAAGACTTTGATAATGTTGTTACGTTGGTTTTGACTTTAATTGAAATTGAAATTGAAAATGAAAATTGAATTTAGATTTAAGTTAGAGTTAAGATTAATTGAAATTGAGATTAGGTAGTGGTTTTGTAGCGACTTGTGAGTTGGGGTGGTACCGCGGTTTCTGAAATAGTTTGCATTAAGAAAATATAATTTTAAAGATTTAATAGTTCATAAGTGTTTATGTGTGTGCATTAGAAAATATATGTAATTTGTATTTGGATTTTTGTACTTTTAGTAATTTGGGGAATATGTATTCCTTTTGTTTAGGTTGCTGGTACCACCCTTTAATTTGCTCAAGAAGTTTTTTTGTATGTTTTATTTTTACTTTACTTTTCTTTCAGGTTAGTTTGAACATGAGATTTTTGTACTTTGAAAGTTAAGTTGCACAGTGAGTTAAAAAGTAAAAGTAAAATGTTGGGTTTAGCTTAAGGCTGGGGATAGAGAAGGGTTCGGGTTGCTTCAATCAGGTTCAATTTCAATTGTGCCTCTTTTGCCCCTGTAGAGCCTTCTATGGGCGGGGTCGTAGCTTATTATCGCCCGTAGCGCGTCATTTTCTATAAGGCTGATACGGCTTAGGGCTGCCTTCGTTTGGTCTGTCATATATTTTTCTAATGGATTTAGCCCCAGATCGTCCCTTATCATGGAATTCCTGACAAACCAGGGTGCCGCAGTGATGGCTCTCAAATATTTGTTCTGGAGTGTCGCCAGTGTCTTTTTGTGGGATTTTGCGGCAGTGGCCCAGGCAGGGCAGGCGTACGTGGCCACTGGCCGCAAAATTGCTGTCCGTATTAGTTTTTTATTCTTTAGGCTCAACTTGGAGTTTGGGGCGCTTAGGGGTCGTAATGCTGGCATCATTCCCTTCACTTTGTCTCTGGTGGTTTGAAGGTGTGTGCTCCAAGTGAGTTTCTTATCTAGGGTCACCCCCAGGTATTTAGCAGTGTCCCTCCATGGCACTTCCTACTCATCGAATTCTAGTGGGTCTGGGACGATTTTGCCTTTATGAAAGATTATTGCCTGGGTTTTTGTGGCATTTATTTTTACTCTCCACTTAGAGGCCCATGCGCCGATGTTTCCTAGAGCGAGTTGCAGGTCGGCTCTCACCTTCCTTAATTTCGAGCTTTTGGTGTAAATGGCGGTGTCATCTGCGTAGAGGGCAAGTTCCACATTTGGTGTGCGGGGGAGGTCGGTCATGAACAGGTTGAACAGGGTAGGTCCCAGGACCGACCCCTGAGGTACTCCGGCTGTTATGCGTCTGATCGTGGAACTTGCTCCAAGATGGCTCACGAAGAAGGAACGCCCAGTGAGATAGGAGGCTGTAAGCTTTATCAGTGGGGGATGAATGTTTGGTTGGGCCATTTTGGCTAGCAGACCCACATGCCAGACCCTGTCGAAGGCCTTACTGATGTCCAGTAAGACCATTCCCGTTTTTTGTTTTAGATCAAAGGACTTGTGAATGAATTCTGTTATTCTGAGAATCTGGAGTTCAGTCGACAGTTGGGCGCAAAAGCCGAACTGTTCATCCGGTAGTAGGGACTTTTCGGTGATTTCATCATTCAGTCTATCTTTGATGATTTTTTCCAGGAGTTTGGACAGGGTCGGCAGGAGTGATATTGGCCTGTATCCTTCTACAGATGTTTTCACTTTGTTTTTGGGAATCATAGTGTTCGTCTTTTAGCGTTTTTCGCTGCCCAATCAAAAAATCCAATAATTAAAAACAATATAACAGGTTTCGAATATTAATGAGCTAATCAAAAGTTAAATAACAAATGAGTCATTTAATGAACAAAAACAAAATATGTTTTGAGTATTAATGTACAAATTAAATTAAATATCAAATGAGATTTTTAATGATACGAATGTTTTACGTATTTGCTAATTTTATCACGTATTATAAATTAATAGAAAAACAAACTTGAGTTGGAAAATTCCGAGAATTACGTTTGAATAAGTAGATGCAATTAAATATGCAAATAATAAAAATATGTGCCGCCAGTGTGGCGCCGCAAA
This sequence comes from Brassicogethes aeneus, assembly GCA_921294245.1. Taxonomy (NCBI): domain Eukaryota; kingdom Metazoa; phylum Arthropoda; class Insecta; order Coleoptera; family Nitidulidae; genus Brassicogethes; species Brassicogethes aeneus. Next base: position 60,989,103 of record OV121132.1, read on the forward strand.
CTTATTTATCTAATTAAATATGCAAATAATAAAAATTCGTGCAGCCAATTGCAAGGTTGCGACCGCCCAATGGGGCCTCTAGGGAAGTGCGTCTCAACGTGTGAGAAAAACAACGCCAGTGTGGCGCCACAATAAATTAAAATTTCGAAATATTGTGCAATTACTAGACTTGAGAATCAACCGGGCAAGTGGCGCCACTACGAGTCATAATTTTGCATTTCCCAGTATTACTTTTACAATTGGTTGGCGGCCGGCGGAATTTCCCGCCCATAGTGTAACGCCAACGAGTGCACAGCCCAGCATGTGGCGCCACAAGAGTTGCCAATATAAAAACTTTTAATTCTAATGTGGCGCCACCATGCGGCCGAAATGTGAAGTAGTGAGCCAAAAGCCCCATAGCTACTCTACTGTTCAAATAATTTAACTTTATGAAATAATTATGTAATTTTTGGGAAAATTCTGTGACTTTTGGTTTGTTATGTTTTTATATTGGCAACTCTTGCGGTGCCTATATATGTACCATTTGCTATGAAAAAGGTTGAGTCACCGGTAGACAAATACCTAAGATAAAGTCAAATTATTATTTTAGTTTTTTATTATAATAAAAGTAGGTACAAGACACCCAGAAGAACAGAAATTCAAACATCTCGAAAAGACATTACTTGAACTATTCAAATCCATTTTAGACTCACTTCTTTTTTTTTCTTTTTTTTTCCATTCTATACTAAAATATTATATATTATAAATAAAAGCATTACCATTGCCATTATTATTGTTCAATTTAAAATTAAGCACATTTGGCTGAAGGACCTCGGTGATTGGCCATTTAATCTTATGTTGTAACCTTACATTGTATGTATTTACATAAGGATTAATAAATACGTTATTTATTTATTTAAAAGTAGGTAAACAACCTCAATGTAATGGCCAACCGTTGAGTTGGACTCAGTGGTTTTCGTATGCTATGTTTAATCAATTTAGGGGACACTAGTTTTAGCAATTCCTCAAATAATAAGGCTGTCATTCTAGTATAAGTAAAAAACCATTCAGTGTCATGAAGTCGCATTTCAATAATTAGTCTTCGAAACCCTTTTTTCTCTATCTCTATTTATAGGACGAACCCACCAGCGTCTTGTTCGTTTTGGTTTTACCCTATCTTGCCGTTCTTGGCATCGTCGTCTTAGTAGTAACAATAATAACAATTCTTCAGTCTCACTCATTTTAAAAACACAATTCACAAATTTTATGAGTTTATGTTCGAAAAAAAAATGGACATTAGTTTGACATGCTCAACATGTCAATTTTTAAGGTCATTGTGAACGCTCTTTGGGTTTTATGTAAATTTTATGGTTATGATTTATGATTTCATTATGTCCATTGTGAATCCACACTTATGTTTGGAGGATTGTCTTTCTCGGGCACAAAAGTTATGTTATGTGCTGCTAACAATCTCTGGAGATTCGAGCATAATAGCATGATGCCAGGTCAGGCCAAAACAATATTTTGTCTCCAAGGTGGTGAAGGTGGTGTTCATTAATAAAATCAACTAATTTTGTAAGACATCTTTGGGTTGGGTTGGAAGCATCAACTGCTTCCTCTCTTACCCGCCCAACATACGGTCTATTATTTCTATCTGAAATGGCAGCCCAAACTAAAACTTTATCTTAATTTTTTTTTCGCCTTTGTGGCAACTATATTAGGACACTCTTTAATGTTATCAACCGTCATTTCCTTTTATTTCCGAATTGAAAGGAGTGAAATATTTTTCGTCTTCCAAAATGATGCGTTTGTTGTTCGCGAAATGGATTTGTCGTAGTCCTCTGCAGCATATCGGATTGATTCTGCGTGTATATTGGGAATTTCCGTCTTTTGCGATATGTAAAGTTTCTTCTTTTAAGTGTTCTTTGTATAGTGGCACTTGATACTCCCTTGCCAGTTTTCGATGAGATGTACCCACTTTATGTCTTGCGCTTTCAACCACTCTGTTTTCAAGAACTTCACTTAGAACTTTAGGTAGTCCACTTTTTGGTGTTAAAACAAGGTATTCCTTGTTCGCATTGAGCTATTGTCCGATAAATTGTTGTTTTGGAAATATTTTCGTTTCGAAAAATATTTACAATTTTTTACGTTTTGATAGCCGTCCAACGAGTTTTGTAGATACTTTTTCGAATTTACAATTTATATGACATGTTTTTGAGAAATTTGAAACTAATATTTTTTAAAATATCAAGGTTGCTTGGCAACGAATAATTGTGAACAATGGTAACTTGTTTGATTTATGATAAAGTTGTAATTCATGTATTAAAAAATTTCCAAAACTTTAGATACGTTACGCTCCTGTTTAATTAATTCGGCAAACATTTGAACAACCTTCTACCCGAACCCCGGGACCACCGTTGACTCGCTGGTTTTATACTAAATCTGCGATACGCGTAGTTTAGGTGGTTTGTGGCCCACAACATATATTTTTTCAGATTTTTCAATTATTAGCAACACGTTAAAACACCCAAAATGAGTGAAGTTTGTACCTCCATTAGTTCACGAGATAGAAGCGTTTTTCGTAACCACACTTTTTAAAATGGCGGTACCCGTTATTCCGAAACTGTTGGGTATTTCGCAATTCCGTTTAAGGAGTGTAGACAAAACTAAGCCGTTATACCGAGTTTCGTTTAGATACGACGACCTAAGGGTCTTCAACCTCGGTGATTTTACAGGGATTGGCCCATTACTTACCTTTAATCTAGCTTCCTGTAGTGTTAGATTTGTTTTCAAAGGTAATACTTCTCTATTTACACTATGAAAAAATACCATGGCTTTAGTCCACGATAATAGACCTGCTACATCCCCACATACTCTTTTAGCTGTATCCATGTTATAATCGTCCATTCGAAAATAGGGTTCTAAAAGATCTACCATTTCATTATTTATAATATCTTTGGGGTAATTTTGAAGTTGTAATAAAAATGTTGTAGATGCCATCATCTAAAATAAAATTAAAACTAAAATATTATTCATAATTAATATTTTCAAAAATCACAAATGGGTTTAAAAAAAATTGTTGTTTTTTATAGTTTTACAGTTAACGTTACTTGGAGCCGTGAAGAAATAATATTTACTATCTTAAACCAAAACACTATATTTTTACAATTTACGAGTACTCTTATAACCAGCTTTTTATGAATCTTGACAGACTCCCTAGTAGTGGGAAACTAGTCCCAATGACATTGGAAACTGTAGATAGCCAATGACAATGAAAACTGTAGACAGTCACAGTACTCCCCTGTGGTGTGTCTGAGAGTCTTCCACAGGTGTATCGTCTTTCTGAGGGGTTAGGGACTGAGGATAATCGGTGTCAGGAATATCGGTGTCAACAACATCTTCGTTTAAAATAAATGCTGGTTTAAGGCGGTCAATGGAAATATTTTGTGGTTTCCCGTTAACAATAACGGTGTAACATTTGGTAAAACGATGGGTTATTTTAAAGAGACCGTCGTAGGGTGCCTGTAATGGTTTACGGGTGGTTTTCAGTAACTTTTAAGACCATGTCCCTGGGGTATTAAAACTAAAACCTTTATATTAGCCATAATTTTTTTACATTTTACTAGACAGGCATATTTTTTATCGATTTATAATACCAAAAGTTCAATATCCTATGAATTTATTTTTGAATTTTGGTTTTAAAACTCCTGTTTCACATGACCTTCGTATGTTCCTAGAGCAAAATCGAATATTTGCTATCTTCTACAAATTTAATAACTTTTAAGTAGCCAAAGAAAATGATATTGAACAAATCTTGGGTTTTTTGTGTTATAAAATTGTCTTAAATAGCCATTATTGTTAATGTTTAGGCTAAAAATAATAACTGAACGTTGTCCCGACGTTTTTTTCACATGACCGTAGAAGGACTTTTAGGTCATCCATTTGCCGCTAGATGGTACTGCATGTGTGAATTAAAATATTTTATTATTGCAAATGGCGACAGTTAATTCTGCAGTTCAGTTAGCGATATATGATGATGATGGGATAAGTTATGAACACATAGAAAATATAGAAAATGTTGAAGTTCGTTATCAGTTTTTTGTGCAAGCGTAATGTCTGTATAGGGCACAGGACCAGGAAAAACCACAGTAGATATGCACGAAAAAGCATCAGCTACTGCATTCATTTTACCTGAAATATGCCTGATATTATTTTAAACTGAGATATAAAATCTATATGACGAGCTTGTCGTAGCAAAATTCTCTATCGTACGTGCTATATTTATGCTGGGCGTCAGATAATTTTTTTGAATAAAAAGATAACCGTTCATATTGATTATTGTGAATTTGATTTAAAGCAGCTCCGATAGCAGTATCGGAAGCGTAAACCATAAGGGCATAAGTCGCGTTTGGGGAGGGATGCTTCAATTCTTCGAAAATTAATTTATTTGCATCGGTCCACAATATTTTTGTTTTGTCATTCTTGGTTGACTTTTTACTAAGCTCAAATAAATGGGATTGTTTTTGTGCAGAAAAGGGTAATGTTCGTCTGTGATCAGGCAATTGAAATTCATTAATTACTTTAATGCGCTCAGGCGACGGTCTAATACCGTGCTCTGATACAAGGAATCCCAAAAATGAGATTTCGTTTTTGCAACGTTTATACCAACACCAAATTGTTCTAGTCTTTGAAATACTTGCTTTTTTGGGACCTGTGTTCTTTCATTTAAAAGGAAGCGATAAGAATGTCGTAATTGTAAGCAAAACAAAAATTCAAGTTGTTTAGATCATTGTGAATAAATTGTTGAAAACTCTGTGCTGCATAGGGCAAAACGAAGGGAAGGACTAAAAATTCAAATAAACCGAATGGAGTAATTACCGCTGTTATTGGGATGTCACCTTTTTAACCGGGAATTTGATTAAATGCGCGAATTAAATCGATTTTAGTAAAATACTTTTTACCAAAAGGAGAGTATTGAATATTGAATTGTAATGGAATTCAGCTTACGATAATCACCACATGGTCTCCAATCTCCATTCTTCTTTGGGACCAGATGAAGAGGGCTGGTCCAGCTGCTTCTAGAAGTTCTGCATATACTCAGGTCCATCATATGCTGAAACACTTTCTTTGCTGCCAATAACTTCTCGAGAGAAAGACGTCTTGCTTTAGCACATGCTGGTGGTCCTGTTGTTACAATATGGTGTGTTACATTGTGCTTTATTTGCTGAACCAGTGCCATTGACGAGTAATTGTTGGAAACTGTGATAGAAGTTCCAGTAAGTCGTTATTGGTATTAAGAGTTGAAATACTTGGACTAATAAATGCACATACTGCACATAATGCACATACTTTGGCTGGAGATGAAAGTTTAGTTTTTGCATCTAATAATCTTTGACCATTAATATACACCAACAAGTGGAAGTTTTTGAGGAAAACGGCGCCAACTATTGGTTTATCGACGTCAGCTATGATGATAGCGAAAAATTCCAATTGGAGAAGGAGTTCACCATATGTAGAGATTTCACTTTCATTTGCTGCATGAAGTTTATAATTTGACATGAGATTGCTTTTATCTAGCCTCTTGGTGAGATTATAGATACATCTGCTCCAGAATCAACCAAAAATTGTTTTTTTAAATTTTTATCAGTAAAAAAGAGGCGGAAACTAGAGGTGAGTTTGTTGACAGACACCGGGGTCAACAAACTTACTAGTTTTCCTGTTTATTGTTGAATTCACAAGGTGGTTTCTCGCTAAATTTTCCGTGATAACAACAGTATTTTGTGTCCCTAGTTCTTGATTGTGATCATGATCTAGGTTTAAAGTCTTTAGGATTTTTTTGTTTAACCTGTAGTGATAAGGTCTCTATTTGTTTTTGTAATTTCTCTATTGCTTCAAACATAGAAGAACTGCGGTGGAAGCTATGGTTTTCATGAGAGAAGATTCCAGAATTTTGTCTGCCGTTTCTGCCAATTTACTAAGATTCTCCGAGCTAAATTACAGGATTGTTCTCTCATATGTTGACAAGTGTTCCAAAACATTGTTTTTAGAAAGTCTTCTTTGAGCTCACTGAGGAAACCAACATTGCTGAAATGTTGTAGCAACCCTAATTCTTCCTTGCAGCAACATTGCAATACAAGGTACGAATGAGGCATAAATGTTGTTAATGCAATGTTCCCGCAATATTACCGTCCAAAAATTATGTGAACGGTTAAATTGCAATATTGTATTAATATAGCTTTTAAATCCATGTAGCAATATTACCATTTAAAGCGTGTTATAACATTTCCTCAAAATATTAAAAGGAGGTTAAGGAGCAATATTTAACCAAATCTGAAATTTACATTTTCTTTATTAAAACCAAAATTAAAACAAAATAAAAACATACTAAAAAAAATAAAATATCACAATTATTAGTTTAATGATAAAGCACATCACCGCTTTCGAGGTTTTAATAGAAACTGGTTCAGCGTCGCTAGCCATATCTATATAAAAAATACTATATAATGTAGTCTACATTACGGTCATAAAAATCAATTATAAAATCCGGTTTCAGGGCGATTTTAGCATTACAAAAAAATTAACATGATTGTATAAAGATTAACCAAAGATAAAAAAATTATTAAAAACATACCTTTTACAGCAAATACAATTCAGCAAGTCTGTCATAAAGCTCTTTAGGAGGTTATGTACCTTTGTCAAAACTAATTAATTAATAAAATATTTATTTATGGTTGTTTCAGTTTTCGACAAAGGTACCTATCCTTTTAAGGAGCTTTATGGCAGACTTGCTGAATTGTATTTGCTGTAATTAATGCGAGGACTAACATTTATTTCAAATTAAATTAATTAAAAATTTAATTTTTTTTTGGGCTAAAATTTTACATAGAACCTCTAAAAACAATGGTGATAACAATCATTATAAGCCATGATATAAATAGAACTCTCCTATAGCAATCCTTTTAAAACTATTATCAAATACCTAATGGCTGCTCACAGCAAAACACATAGAAAAAGAATAGCACAGCACAGCGCAAACAAATGCCAAAGAATTATTAAACATAAGACAACATTTTTTATTACACAAATTTTTACAAAAACAAGAACACAAGCCCACGACATATAACGGCATATAATGAATACAAAAGGCGCAAGCGCAAGGCTTGGTTACGCGCTTTGCCCGCTACCGATTGGTGGAAGATTAAAAATTAATAAAATATCCGCGAAATTAAGATGTAATAGATTATTAAACTATATATGTTAAAAATTGTAAACTAAATCTTACTTATGGTTATTACATATTCACTTCGATCCGCATAGTTGGTCCTGATGAGGATGCAATATGACTTAATTATGCTCCATACGCAACATTACCTCAATACCTATTACTTTTCGAATCTGTTGGAGGAATCGTGCAGTAAATTACTGCCAGTAATGTTGCTTCTCCAATTATGTAGCAATCTTCCGATATACTACTAGCTGTGGCATTAATGTACAGTAGGGTCATTTAAAAAAAAATTGTAAATTTATATTCGATGCATCGACATCTTAAAAAGCAAAAAAAATAATCCATCTTCTTTTTTTTAATCACCCTACTGTACAGCAATATTGATTTAACAATAATGTTGCAATGTTTCGCATTAATTGTTCACCTTGCAAGTTGCGGGAATATTTCATTTTAAATTTAATATTACCTAAATATTATCTTTTTCAAACCTCTTAAAAATGACCGTGCAGCAATATTGATTTGAGAATATTATCTCAATGTTTGTATTGTAGCATTGGTACAACATTATTTACAGGAATGTTTATATGCAATGTTACATTAAGCTTGCCCAAATGTTATATTGCAACATTTAAAAACCCTTTCCATTCCATTCTAGTTTTCCATTCGAAAGTTGCCTCATTTCTCGTAGGAGTGTTGAAGGTCCTTTATCGCCTAATTGTAACTCATTAAGTAGCATTTTAAGCTTCCTCTCTTCAGAGTCAGTGAATTTCCTAATTCTAAGTCTAGACTTAATTGCAATATACTTATCGTCATTGGGTGGAACTGTCACAAAATTAGAGATTTGCTCAAGTACGTTGCTCTCGATGCTGGCTAGAACATAGTGGTATTTAATGGTGTCACTAGTAATACCTACTGTAAAGAACTGTGATTCAACTTGTATGAACCAGAGATTAACATTTCGTTTCCATAAAGGTAGAATCTTAACTGAGACTCGGGCCACTTTATATTGTACGTTCGCATCTGTCAATGAAGAACTGAAAAATTACCTGAAAATGGAGGGCATTCAGATTCAGTACACAGTTGCTTATACACCTGAGCAAAACGGTGTGGCCGAAAGGAAAAATCCGCAAATTATTTGCAAAATAGGCTACCATCAAAATCTATAGAAAAAACACCGTTCGAATTATGGCATTTAAAGGCACCGAATGTTGACCAACTGCGAGTTTTCGGCTGTAGAGCATACGCTCATGTTCCTAAAAAATTGCGAAGGAAATTGGATGAAAAGGCGGTAGAATTTTTATTTGTGGGATACTCGGAAGAATCAAAGGGTTATCGTTTATTGGATAAAAACACCAATAAAATAAAGATAAGCCGGGATGTCGTTTTTCTCAATGACCAAGAAGTAAAACAGCCACTTAAAGAGAATAAAACGATTAAAAGTAAAGATCCAGGTAACAAAGTTAAAATTACGTTGAATTGGAGACGATCTAAGGAAAATAAAACAACTTCAAAATTTGGAAAATGCAGTTCAAAAAAATCAGAAAAATTTTAAAGAACCTGTGGAAGTCCTGCAGGAAATAGAGGACAAGAATGAAGACAAAGAAGAACCAAGAAGATCCGCCAGGTCGAATAAAGGTGTGCCACCCCACAGGTATACAGGAGACGAAAAGCTGTATACGATGGTTAGTTTCAACGAAGATCCAATGAACAGGAAGGAGGCACTTTTTGGACCAAATTCAAAGGAATGGGGGGCGGCAATGGACGAAGAAATTAATTCGTTAAATAATACCTGGGAGCTTGTACAGAAGCCGAAAGGTCGGGACATAACCGTTGTAAATGGGTGTTCAAAACGAAGCGGGACGCAGCAGGGAGCATAAATAAGTACAAGGCAAGATTAGTGGCACGAGGGTTTTCCCAGAAATTTGGAGTCGATTACGACGAAATATTTGAATAAGTTGTAAGGCACACGACATTTCGGCTGCTACTGACCATAGCAGGTAAAGAGGGACTCTTTATTGCTCATTATGATACAAAAACAGCTTTTTTAAGCGGGGTGCTTAAAGAGACAATTTTTATGCTACAACCTGAAGGTTATTTAGAGCCTGATAAAGTACAGATGGTGTGTAAATTAAACAAAAGCATTTACGGGTTAAAACAGGCAGCAAAAGCCTGGAATGATGAATTAAACAATGTTTTAAAAGGCCACCAATTCAACCAAAGTCAAGCAGACCCATGTTTGTATATTAAAACCGAGGAAGGGAAAGTCATTTACATTGTCGTTTACGTAGATGATTTTTTAATTACAAGTAGTGATAAAAGGCTAGTAAAGCAGACAGCAGAATTTTTTAAAAATCATTTTCCTCTGATGGATTTGGGGGAGCTATCTTGGGATACAAGTGAACAAGGATGATGATGGTTTTTATCGGATTAATCAAACGCTATGCATGTCTTCTAGCGAACATATTCATGGACTACATCGAAAATACCATATTAGATGAGAAGAACAACCACATAAAACATATTAAATTATGGAAACGATATATAGATGACATACTTTGCATATGGACAGGTACCGAAGAAGAACTCAATGAATTTCACAATTATATTAATAATCAACACAGCAAACTAAAATTCACAATAGAAAAAGAAAATAAAAGAAAAATAATATTCTTAGACCTAACAATTCACCGCAATGAAACAGCCTACAACTTCAATATCTATAGAAAACCTACAGCAACCAGCGCAATTATACCAAATAATTCATTTCACTGCAACCAACAAAAATACTCTGCCTTCCATAGTCTCTTACATAGACTCAATAATGTACCCTTGACAGAAAACGAATATAAAAAAGAGCTAAACATTATCAAACAAATAAGCCAAGAAAACCAATTTAACTTTAAAACAATTGATAAATTACAAAAACGAATAAAATGGAAAAACACCTTAAAACTTATAAATATGTATAACAAAGAATCAAAAGAATTTCAATATAGAAAATTTACCTATCAAGGACAAATCACAGAAACAATAAACAAAATTTTAAAAAAATACCACTTGAAAGCAGCTATAAAGACAAACAACACTATATTTAATAGCCTTAATAATGCAAAACAAAAAACAAACATCTTTGAAAAAAGCGGAGTATATAAACTAACTTGTAATGATTGCGAAGCCACATATATAGGAGAAACAGGCAGAAATTTTAAAACAAGGATTAAAGAACACATAAACAACAATAATCGCAGTTCAAATTTTGGAAATCACTTAACAAACACTGGACACACTTTCAACGCAGAAACAAACACAAAAATACTGCACATACAAGAAAAAAACCATAAACTTACACTACTAGAAGCCTACGAAATTAACAAACAAATGAAAAACAATAAGATACAATGCCTCAATGAACAGGTTAATCTGTTTTACACACCAATATACAAACATCTAACCGTTGCGTTGAGTGAAGAAGTCAATGATCTAACCTAAAACAATAATAACAACATAACCTTAACTTTTACTAAATTTTAATTTTAATTTTTATTCAAGCTTTAATTAACAAAAATTTTAATGTGTTTTAATTATATTTATATCTGTAATGTCCATAATACATGTTATACTTGTTCTAATGTCTGTTAAACGTATATTTTTATAATTTTGACGTGTAAGTAATATTTTAAATCTCTATATTAGCATATATATTTATACCATTCTTGTAGAAACCCTGAAGATGCCGTAAGGCGAAACCGGTCGGTTATTAAAATAAAAAAAATTACAGCAGGGAAGTGCCTAATTTAATTTTATTTACAATATTAAAATCCCACTGCTAGAATGGATTATACAATTAAACGTAAAAGAATTTAATGTGTTTTGAATATTGTGCTACAGAATACATGTTGGCCACATGTTTACAAAACCGCTAAGCACTCTGAAGTTGGAAGCGATGCGAAAGGCGTGCAATCTTTTTTAATCGAAAAATAGGATTATTATTGTTGAGGAAGGGTGTTAGAATATTGTGCAACAACAATAGTGAACGTTTATAAAATAGGAAATAAACCACATGGCAAGCGAGTGAAACTTTTATGGCATTCGCACCCTTGACTTTAAATATACTACGAGGCAGAGTCAGTCCGAAACCACCCTCAGCGAAATATAGTCGTCACAGATGTTTTTTGTATTTATCTCTAAAAGTTATTTGTTACCTACTTATCAATAAAGTGTACCTACTTAGTTATCTCGTTCTTAAATACAATTGTGCTTTTTATTAACCTTTCACATAATTACGCAAACACCTATTAAAGTGATTAAATAAAATCTAACATATATTAATACATATTTTTAAATCTGACTAATTATTTTGTTCACACTATCTTATTTTAATATTTTCTTTTTGTTTAACTCATCCTAATTATTCTGTAGATGATCGAGTTTGGAAACGCCATTATGTTCTATCTTCCGGCCCTAACCAATTCTCATCAAAACTGGCTCCTCGTTGGATTTTATGCAATATCACTGAGATAATTTCACCCCTAATTTATAAGTTCTTCGATGAGCACGGTACTGACGTAGGCAGATGGCATACCAAAGATTTAAAACCCTTTGCAGAATATTCACCCGATGACGACTCTGAGAATGATGATGACGAATAAAGAAAACCCCGATTATGACCTTACTGCCAAACCAACCCTGGTGAAAAAAAAAGTCTTCCAAATGTTTAGTTAATATCTTTTATTTATCTGAAGATAATCTTCAGAAATATATTGAGTCGACATCTTTTTCTAAATATCCTTTTGCAACAGATCTTCAGGCAAGGGAATTCTTTGGAGGGATGATAGTACACGCCAAAACAAGAAAGTTTTTCCTCTATTATTTTTGCATTAGAGCTTCTGTTTTTAATAAAAAAATTATGAAATTTTTTTTGGCAAAACCAGGGAACCACTGGATGTCACTAACCTACCCTATACAGGGTGTCCTGAAATTAGTGCACCATACTTTAACAGCAGATTCTACGTGCAAAAATAAGAAAAAAGTCCCTATAAATATAGGTCGAGAAATGCCTCCTAAGGGAGCTACAGCCCCCGAAAAGGGAGCCCCTGAAGATGGTTTTTATCTAATATAAATAAAAAAGTAAAAACACCCTGTCACTTACTACATGAAACTGTCACCTGTCTTAAATTATTCTATTTTTTCCTAAACATGGCAGCCGTATTCCAAGGACCACGCGAGTCCATTTCTATGGTTGTAATTTAATTGTGAATTTTTATGCCATGTAAAATAATTTTCAAATCGATTTTATGCGAAAACGGTGTATGTTATCGAAGTTCAACAAGATGACCTTTTTTATGTGCAAAACTCTAAAATTTTATAATCTGACACCAAATTCTGGTACAAGATACGTACAAAAAAGTTAAGGTGGTTTTAACCCTACTTCCTATCAATCTGACCCAAACCACATAAAAAATTTTAAATTGTTATTGTTACGTCTTATTGGTCATAAAAAGTTTAATTAATTCCCCAAATTTCATTTTTATATTTTTAACGGTTTTGGAGATATTAAATAAAAACCATCTTCAGGGGCTTTCCTTTTGGGGGCTGTAGCTTCCTTAAGAGGCATTTCTTGACCTATGTTTATAGGGACTTTTTTTCTTATTTTTGCACGTACAATCTGCTGTTAAAGTATGGTGCACTAATTTCAGGACACCCTGTATATCATCATTGTTTTTAGCTTTAAAAACAATGATATTATTCATCCAAGTAAAAAAATTAAACAGGTATGCGCACAGTGTATTATGTAATATCAAGCAAACTTTTAAACTTATTTAGGACTTTGTTATCATTGATTACTGATAGTTCGGTTGTAATTGTTGTTATTATTTTTAAAACTTGTACAGCCGCATTATTCAACGCATATTCAATGCGATTTACCAACTCCGAGTATACCGACATGGTCATATTTTCTCGCGAATGCCATGAAAACTCGAACTGTGCCGCTCAACTGTATGAGGAGACTTTTCCCCATAAGGATCATCCTGATCGTCGCACGTCGCACGTCGCACGATCCGACATTGAGGGTTCGAAGAATTGATGCTCAAATTCCCGGTATTTCACGCGGGGTGGTTTGGCGAATCATTAGGGAGAACTTGTATCACCCTTAACATTTTCAAAGGCCCTTGAACTACAGGATCATCGAGCACGAGTGCTATTTTGCGATCTCCTTCTTCAGCAGGTCAGGGCTAATCCGCGCAATTTAGACTTTGTGTTGTGGACTGATGAGTCAACGTTTGGGCGAACAGGGCGTTTACATTTTCATAACATGCACATTTATGCTCATGAAAATGCGCATGCCATAAGAAGGACGAACTTTCAGAGGCGGTTTTCAATTAATGTTTGAGCGGGCATGTTAAAAAACCAACTAATAGGGCCTTTTATAGAGATTTTTCGCCGCATACGTTTTATGCACGATGGAGCTCCGCCACATTTTTCAGCCAACCTACAGGCGTATATAGATACTGAATTTCCCAATAATTGGATTGGTCGTGGCGATCCCACTCCTTGGCCACCTAGATCACCGGATTTAAATTCGTTGGATTATTTTATTTGGAACTACATTAACAGTTTAGTGTACCAGAGCGAAGTTAACACTTTAGAACTCCGCAAACTTGTCGCTGCAGCGGCAGATGAAATCCGAAATAATCCGGATATGATAGCAAGAGCGACACATCATAATTTTCTACGCCGCTGTCAACTTTGTGGATAATAACGGCGGAATAGTTAAACATTTATTATAATTTTGTGGAACACTTGAAAACCACGGAAACTTCGAGATACCTAACAATAAAAAGTAAGTAAAGTACCTAAAAATAGCTGAGTATGCAAAACAAAAAACAATTATTAACAAGTAATGAATGATAACACAAATGTAAATTTTTAATAAATGTAGAGTATTTCCCAATGTACGGGCATGTTTGTCGTAGGTCAGGATCAACCAGTGGCGGCTCAAAATTTCTACTTAAGTAATAAAAATTTTAATGATTTTTTTATAAAAAAATGGCATTAATGCAAATGATGAGGAAAAACTTTCTTATTTTGGCGTGTACTATCATTCCCTTAAAGGATGACAACTTATTTGGATGATATTGGCGTCCAAAATTTATTTCGTAAATTTTGATCAAAATTAATTTTTACTGTTTTTACCAATAATTTTGTTTAATTTACAGACTACTTAATATTTATTCTGTATATAATTTTAATTTTTTTATTATACGCTTTTAATAATTATTCAGAAATTTAAATTAAATTTAAAATACAAATCGTTATTTATTTTATTTCAATAACAGTTTTAATTATCTGCTTTTTGCTTACAATTTTCATTTTATCCGAATAGTCTAAATTATATAATTATGAAGCATACAGTAACTTATATTAGCTAAATTATTTTCTATGGTTAAAAGCAAATGTCACAAATGTCAAATATATCTCTCTTCTTTATTTTACGTATTATAACAATTAAATGAAAATTTATTCCAAAACAACAAAAAACAGAACATTATACAAAGCGAAAATTAACATACAAAAATATGCAACAATTTTGATCATGTGTGTATGTATATATAAATATTAGGGTGCTTCTTAAAAATCGACATTCAAAAAATTAACGGGGCACCCTATCATTAGGTTCTCCAAGGCAAAAAAATAATACGATTTTTTCCTTTTTTCTTTTCAATAAGTTTTAGAGGTCGCTACCGCGTTTCAAAGTTTAAAAATTTTAGGGTCAAAGATTAAATCAGGCATTTCGCAGATTTATGTATTTAACTACAAAAATTATTCACTACTTGAACATTCTACCTGATGTTTGTCGCGCGTCACCCTTCCTCTGTTTCCACGCAACCGCATGCCTGTGATTGAACAGCCTAATTAGTGAGCTTTTTGCTGCGACGGCAAGTGCGCGTTATACAAAAACAGATCTTACGTTTATTAATTGAACAGCGCCAAAAAGGGCGTCCTGGTCATTTTGGACATTTAGATGTGAAATATGCCAAGAACAGCGACAACATTTTCGTGATCGGGAACAGAAGAAGCTTCAGTATTTAACTGAAAAGTGTGTTCTTTCTTCGTCAACGACAAATAAGAGCTCAACATCTACATCTGATATTTCAGATACAGCCGGAATGCCTCCGCGTAAAAGATGTAGAAAAAAGTTCATTGATACTAATTTAGCTACCAGTCTTGACATTGCTAAGTTGAGTGACCGAAAAGCCACTGTACTGTAAGTACATTAAAAAGTGTCGGATGTGATCCAGTAGAGTACAACGTTAACAGTTATACTACTCGCCGTCAGTGCATCAAAAAACGCCAGATAGTTACAGAATTATTAAAAAGTGGTTTCAAGCCCTCTGGTCCTTTGACTATTCACTGGGATGGGAAAATGATAGAGGACACATCTAAACATGAAACGCTGAATCCTCTTTCAATATTAGTATCGGGTCAAGGCGTCGACCAATTACTTGCTGTGCCTTAACTGCCGAGAGCATCAGCGTCAGCCGTTTACGATGCCATTACCGCATGAAATCTAGGCAACCAAATAAAAGTATGTGCAGTGCAGTAGAGATTGCATTATTCTCGAACAAAAAATGGAAAAAGATTTGCTTTGGTTAGCCTGTCGTCATCACATTTTCGAGATTATGCTCGAAGCAGTGGTGATTAAGGCTATAGGACAGTCGAGTGGTCCAGAAATTTTGATATTCAAAAGATTTAAAAACTCTTGGTCCAATATTAAAAAAGAATCTTTCGACACTGTTTTTAGCGATGTTTTAGCTTTCAATGACATAGAAAACGTTGCTGCCGAGTTAATTTCATTTTCTCAACAACAACTTAAGAAATACCAGCCTATAGATGACTATAAAGAGCTTCTCAACTTTTTTGGGAGGCAGACCCAAAACAGGAACATCTTTTAGGGCTCCTGCCGGACTTCATCGCGAGATGGATGGCAAAGGCTATTTATTCTCTAAAAATATTTCTGTTCCGGAAACAATTTAAATTGAAAAAGAAAGAAGAAAACGGGATAAGAGAAATTTGCATTTTTACTGTTAAGGTTTATTTGCAGCATTGGTTTCAAGCACCTTCAGCATCAGCACACTGGTGGCGGATACGCCAGAGGCTTGAGATAATTTCCTGATCGACTGTGTATTATCCATTTGTACATGACCCAACACAGCAACTTCAATAGCTTCATTTCTTACTGGACGATTTGCCTCACGTTTTTTGTTGTGGATGGAACCCGTAGTTTGAAACTTAGCTACTAATTGTTGAACGTATTGGTAACTTACGTTTTTTTCGGGATGATTATTATTAAAAATTCGTGCCGAGGCGTTTGCACAATCATTATATCGATAATAGGTTGTAATAATTTCCGTTCTTTCTTCAATGGAGTATACCATTTTGAGAATACGTTGTAAGGTTCACAATGTTAAACTAAAAAAGTTCAGAAAGCTAAACTGATAACGACTTATTGAACGGAGCAATTTACTAATTATTCTTGATAACTGCATTAAATAAATCCGTGTGGCGGGTGCGCGCGTTACCATGGCAACCTCAAAAAGCGCAAAAAATAAATGTTTATTTGTAAATCACTTTATTAAGATTTTTATCTGTTACACAATTGCAACGTGAGAAGGTGTTACACGATAGTTAGCTACACACACGTCTGACTTTAATTTAGAACGCTCTTAACGTAAGGCATTCTGCCATGCGCGATAGATATGCTTAAAGGATAGGTCAGTAGCGTTTGCCTATTGGTTAATTTAAATAATAAAATAATTAAATACATTTCCAACTATGACAAAGATAATTATATAAAACAAATTAAGTTAAAAAAGGTTATACATAACACCTCCCCCGTTAAATCCTTTTATTAATGACTAACAAAAATTAATAAAAGGTTAACAAAATTAAAAGTATAAATAAAATAATAATTGTAAAAATATATTAATAATATAATATTAAATAAATGATTAAAGGGTTAAAGTGTAATACAATAAGTACAATATAAAAATAGAATATAAGTATGGAAATAAGTAAATATATATATATTTTTTGTTTTTTTTATGATATGAAACAATTAATGTATTGTCCTTTTCTTTTTGTTCATCAAACTTGACCTTGGAGTAGGTTGTTGGAATACGACTTCTTCGAAAAGGGAACTCATCTCGATGTTGATAGATGGACGTCTACGGGGTGTAAACGTACACTGGTTAAATATTTGGCTGCAACAGCCTCGACTATCGGGTGGTGGTTTTCTATCTGAACTTCCAAGAAAGTAACCAAGAAGTTTTCTTAAAATTGAGCTTTTACAACACAAGTAAATTATGATCGTTGTTATTATAATAACAATAACAATAACTTGAATGTCTTTGAACGAAGTTTCACTACTACCAAGCTTATTTTGTTTGTCAGAAAAACCATTTAACTTTTCTTCGGCTTCCCTTAAATTTTTAAGATTAACTGCACCAATGTTTATAGGTTTTAAATTCACATTATATTTCTTTGGTAAATTTTCACAACTCTGGCAACGGGATGAATATATTTTCTTCAATTATTGAATTTTTTGCACCTTCAGAAAAAAAGGTTATAATTCCAAGATTAAATTGACAGGATTCTTGACCATAAAGGATATAATTTCCTACATCTAAATTAGTACTGGTAACTTTATTATTACATTTAATACGTAGGTAGATTTCTTCGTAAGTGATAATAAGCCATTGGTTTCGTTTTAAAGGTGTCAAGTTCAATCCATGTAGGTCGAGGCTAATTAAGTTATTACATTTTTTCGGTATTTGATTTGTAAGAATTTGTATTTCGCAGGGTCCATTAAATTTGCTATCTACTATTTTGTTTTAGCAGATATAGATTTTATTTACAATTTTGCATTTCTCCAAGTCTAAAGGTACATAATGCATACCATCGGTTGAAATTGCCAAATACTGACTTTTAACAGGTAACAAGGAATAAAAATGGGATTTTGGATCTTGTTTTGGGATTGGAATAATGTGGTTTAATTTTAAGTCGTAATGCTCAATTAAAGGGATTTTAATTATAAAAATGACTCTCATTAGTAATGTAACTTTTAAGTTCAAAAGTGTCTATTAAAAATGGCAATTCGTTTTTTATTGGTAAAAATGGTAAGTTGTTATGTTTTAAATAATTTGGAATTTAAGTTAATTATTTCAATAAAGAATCATGAGCGTATGAGCCCAATGTAACAGACATCTTGTCGATGACAATACGAAAAGACTTTTGTACAACAATTTTGTATGCTCAAATCTACGCTACTTGGTACCTTGTTGGGGAAATTCTCCCGAATTTACTTTAAAACCAGTACGCAGACTGCAAAATAAACTATTAAAAATATTATATCAATTACCCCTTAGAACTTCTTCAAAACATGTATATATAAAGACTAAAATTCCAAATTTTGATAACTTGCTTATGTTTGAACAACTTAAAATGGCGTTTAACGCAAAAGAAGGTAGAATAAAATTAAACCAAACCATCAATTATAACAAAGATTTCCATGAATACCTGACTAGAAATAAAAACAACATAAGACCTAATTTAAGACTTACAAATAAGACGCAAACTTCACCATTCTTTAAATGTATCATTGCTTTCAACAAACTACCAGAACAGTTAAAAATTACAAAGAATGTTCATTATTTTTTAGGGGAAATAAAGCTTTTGTAAAGCTAATTGTGATAAAACTCTAAATTGTTGTTAATCATAGAATAATATTTCAAGATAAAGTATAACTTTTTTTATATATATAAAGTATAATATTTGTAATAATTTAGGTTAGAATTATTTTTTTTTGTTATATGTATATTTTTTTAGGCCCTGGTACCAGTTTTTAAAACTAAATTTTGGGGTCAATAATAAATAAAGAGTTATTATTATTATTATTATTTAATTTTGCAAATCTTATACTTGAAATCACTACATTTAATTCGGTTTCAAAAGGATTCTAACAATTTTTCTATAATGTTAAAAACTTCTAGCCGTTTTCTTTCCAGAAAGAATTATTTAATTCATCTTGGATTAAATTATTTAAATTTTTAAAATTTTCATTAATGATTTCATTATTTATTTGAATATTTTGAATCGAGTAATTAAAATTTTTTATGGTTGAGGTCGCAACTGATATTTGTTCTTTTAAAAGTCTTTGAACTTCTCTATCGTCATTTTCCAATTGAGTAATGCTTTTTTCGTAGAATTCTCCGTCATCCGCATCTAGGTTGCCCGTTATCGTTTTAAATATCGTACCCATACCATTTATAAAACCGCGTTTTTTACGTAATTTAGGAACTTCTGTCAACAAATCATTTAATTTATTGTTTACATTTTTCGACGTGGTTTCTAACAAAGTTAAATGAATTCTAATATCGTTAAAAAATGCAATGTAGGTTTCGTGTACAAAATGATCTGGTTCTGGGTATTTTTTTGAATTTATAAGGGTCTTAAGATTGTCATTATTTTGTAATGCTAATTTAATTTGTGTGATATTTTTTATTGCTAAGAGTTTCCAAAAAGAATTACTTATTTTTACGTCTAGTCCTTGTTCTATATAAAGTCCTGCGTTGTCTTTAATTTTGTCTAGTTTGTAACAATGAATTGTCCCAACCATCAACAGGGTCGTTAATCTGTAACAAGATTATTTGTTTCAATACACGGTTTTAGTCTATAAAAGTTAATATTAGAAGTACAATTTGCATATTGAATTTCTGCAGTGGTATCATTAATTATTCTTAATATTTTATATGGGCCCTCGTATTTTTCGTCAAGTTTACTAAGTCTACGACCTTCTTTATTTACATAAACAAAATCGTTTACCTTGTATTTAATTTTATTTTTAGCCGTTTTATCATATCTTTCTTTTGATTTTTCTTTTGCAATTTGGGAATTATGTATTGCCTGTTTAAGTAAATATTCTGACTTATTTTTATTTTCAAATAATTGTGACTCATCTAAAAAGAAAATGTTAAATCTATTGGTTTAAATTTTGTAGTTTGACTTATACTATTATTATCAGTTGCGTCTTGTCTGTTGAAGTGTAAGGACGCCCAAAGACATCTCCTAAGCAGCGTATACGATACAAACGTATTGAAATATCAAAAGCGAATCTAAGTATGCGGAAATACCGGCAATCGGTAATAAATTAATAAATAAACAAACAAGTGCAAAAAGTGGAACAAACGCGAAAAGTGCGCCGTAAAATAAAAAAAAATCAAATCAATATCGATTCTACAAGTGATAACTGTCCCAAGTGCAAATGAGTGCAAATTGTGTGTGGTACCTCCCCCTGGACTAAGTCCTCAAGTGTTTGACCTGGTTAAAAGGTGTGAGAGAGACAATCAGTTCCAATGAAAATTTCCTGGGCTACCACACGTGCGGGCGGCATGCGATAAGGATCAATCTAAGCAGCATGGCAAATATCCCGAAGTCCCAAGTCTGCATAAACTAGATAAGTAGCTACCAAATTGCATGACCATGTCCACCCAATAATATTATTACTAGTTAATACGAAATTCACAACCTTTAACTAACAATAATTCTTCAGGTAAATTAATTAGTAGCAAACAATTTCCAAGATTCTCATGCAAAAGAAACCATCCTAAAGAAATTTATTTATTTATGTTTACATCTATAGATTACCAAGACGTAAGAGTTCATAAATTAAGTAAAAATCGTTCTAAGAATCACTGGGATCACGCACAGTGGGAAAAAAAATAATTCGAGGGTCGACAATTCCAGTAGGTTAAACGTATTTCCACATAGTCAGAGGGCAATACTACGGCGGGGTGCGGCCGGCAACACTTCGGTTCGGAAGATAAGACTCAATAACGCACAGGGGGGCAAACAATTCTAAAGCGACTATCAGGAAGTACACCATCAAGGAAAGGCGCTAGCAGCATACTAATCCACCCACCACCATTCAGGAATACCAAATGAATGGGGTTATTACTAAAGCCCTGGTTTAGGAGGATTCCGGATTGTACTTAGTTTTGGGTCAGTTCAATGTTCTCCAAAAACCCTTCCTAAACTGGACGTATGGCCCGACCCGGCTGACAAAAATCCCGGGAGCGGCCTTAACCTTTGACACTGTCATCCACGAACTCCTAGGGTGGATCTACCAGCCGGCGTAAAAACTTCGGATCCAACAAACACAGGTAATGCTGTGATTTGGCGGATACGCAGGAGAACGGAAAGGGGGTAATATAACCCCGGGAGATCAGTGAATGACAATATATCTGGGGCCTGCCATACGTTCCCATACTCATACTCATACTCATATACTATTATTATGAGAATTAATTGCTACTAATAATGCTGTTTTAAGTGTAGCATTTGGATTTTCATTTAAATAACATCTTATTACATCAAGAAGGGTGGAATTTAAACGTTCGACTGTACCATTCGACTGGGGATGAGCTACAGCGCTAAATACTTGTTTTATATTCAAACTATGAGGCGCCGTTCAGGACATAATTAATTTTTCTGGTATATATATTTTATTTGCAAATATTTATATAATTTGTATGTATTTATAAAAAAATTTTATATATATATAATTTTTATAAAATATTTTAATTTTTTTTTATATATAAAAGTTTTTATTAATATTCAAAAATTTCTATACCTCAAGAATTTTTCTATATCTCAAAAAATTTTCTATACCCCAAAAAATTTCTATACCTCAAAAAAGCGTTTGGCAAACTTTGTGATAAAAACAGCTTTTACATTACGCCGCTAGATGGCAGCGCTGAAAACATAAACCACATACTTAAGTATGTGACATAAACTAAGATTTCGTAGTGTTTCTAATTGTTCACGAGATAAATTCAATTTCGGGCGGCCGACTTTATATTATATTTTCTTTTAATATGTTATCTTCTCTATCATTTTTATGAAATATAAATAACAGTGTGTAATAATCCTCCAATTCAACTTGTTTGATTCGTAATACTTCCAAGTCGTTGTTTAAAAGCATTTGGGAAATTGATTCAAAACACATCAGCAATTCATTAAAAAAGTCGTCAATTGAACAAAACTCCATAACTTTTAAATTACTTTTTTGATTGATTGTGAAACGCTAACGCTGCTTCCGGCAATTGTGTATCAGCCCTAGTTACCAAACTATTATAGATATTATTATTATTATTATAGATTATAATATAATAGTTTGGTAATATTATAATAGTTGCACAAAGCGGCTTTCAGCGCTGCCATCTAGCGGCGTTATATGAAAGCTGTTTTTATCACAAAGTTTGCCAAACGCTTTTCTGAGGTATAGAAATTTTTTGGGGTATAGAAAATTTTTTGAGATATAGAAAAATTTTTGAGGTATAGAAATTTTTGAATATTAATAAAAACTTTTATATATATAAAAAAAAAAAAAATATTTTATAAAAATTATATATATATGGAAAAATTTTATAAATACATACAAATTATATAAATATTTGCAAATAAAATATATATATCAGAAAAATTAATTATGTCCTGAACGGCGCCTCATATCAAACTGTCGAAAAATTCTTTAAGATTGTTATTTTTAAATTCACGTCCTACATCAGAATGAATTATTTGCGGTATTTTGTAATGTCATTTAATTTATTAATTATATTTTTACTGTTTTTTTGTTTAAGAATATATGATTGTGCAAACTTAGTAAGATTATCAATAATAAATAAAAGGGTATAATTATTAAATTCCAATATGTCAATATTTAATTTTGAAAATGGTTTCGTGGGTGTGTCTGTTATTGTCATGGGATATCTCAAATTTGTTCTATTAGTTTTATATTTATTGCAGGTTGTGCATTGTTTTAAGAAGTCTTCGATGTCATTACGCATTTTTTTCCAATGAAACTTTTCTCTAATTTTATTATATGTTTCGTGGTAACCTTTATGTAAATTGTCGATATTTGTATGAAACTCTTTAATTATATTTAATTTTTCTTCCTTTGATATTGGTGTTTGTACAATATTTTTGCAAATACTAAAATTAATATTTCTATTTTTAAATATATTACATAATATAGGTTTTAAATTACAATTTGGCAATGGATTAACAAAATAATGTTTGTTATCTTCTAAATTAGTTTTTGAAAATAAGTAAAATGCCTCTTTACAATTAATATTATTTTCATCATTAAAATTAAAAATGTTAAAAATAGTTCGGTGGAGTCTAAATTTATATCATTTAAAATTTCTTGAATATTAATACTTGTGTCGACTATTTCCTTATTTTCATACAATGTAATAATTATGTTTTTATGTTTTTTAAAATGAATCTGATCATTTGTTTCGTTAATTAGGTCAAAGTTAGTTAGGGATTTTTCTTTACTTAATTTTAAAAAATTATTAAATTTAGATAAAATATCGTGCTGAATTTGATTTTCTGTAATATTTTGTAGTGCGTTTATTGGTATTCGTGATAAAGCGTCCGCATTCACATTAAGTTTTCCTGCTTTATGAATGATGTCATACTCATATTCTGCTAATTTTAATCGCCAACGTGTTAATTTTGATCCTGGGTCCTTTACTGAAAATAGCCATTGTAAGGGTTTATGATCGGTTATAACAGTAAATTTACGTCCGAAAAGATAAGGGCGGAAATGTTTTGTTGCCCACACGACTGCTAGTAATTCTTTTTCTGTGGTTGAATAATTTTTTTCAGCGTCGTTTAGTGTACGTGATGCGTATGCTATGGGTTTGTCTGCGTTAATTTCACCTTGAGAAAGAATTGCTCCTAAAGCAAAATTTGAAGCGTCAGTTGTCAAAATAAAGTTTTTATTAAAATCTGGGTATTGTAACAATGGTTCTGAAGTTAATATGTTTTTACAAATATCAAAGCTATCTTTACATTTTTCACCAAAAATAAAGGGTGTATCTTTTTTTAATAAATTAGTTAGGGGTTTTGTTAATTTTGAAAAGTCTTTTATAAATCTGCGGTAATATCCAACTACACACAAAAAAATCTAATATCAATTTGAACAAATAACATATTTTCAAATAATTAGGTTTAGGTTAATACAAATAAGGTTTATTCTGTTACCAAAATTAATTCAAAGCAAGTATAATATATTGTTAAATATAATCATTAAATTGATTATAAAAATATATATTTTTATTTATATCAAAGATAACTAAATTTAGCTATAATAATAACAAAACATCCCTGTGAACACTTGCTTTATACTTAAAACATCCTTAAATGTAATCATTCCAATAATAAAAAGTGACACTATCTTCAAATTGAGCATAACAAAAGAACCGCGCAAAAATACGTTCTACAAAGAGGGCGACTCTTTTAATAATAAAAACGTACTCTATCTTCAAATTGAGCATAACAAAAGAACCGCGCAAAAATACGTTCTACAAAGAGGGCGGCGTCAACCTTCTTTGGCATAATTAAGTAAACTTCCGATGCGCGTGGACCGGTTTTGTCTATACAATATTATAATTATTATAATTATTATGCCTGTGGTGATTGTGTTTTGTTTAAAGAAATAGTATGGAGGAATTGCTTAGAACATGGGGGTATTCTGACGACATAATAAATTCATTTCTACGTAAGTATTTGATATTTTTTCACATCATTTCAGTCATTTGTTTTGCTTTACCCTTTACAACAAAGCATAAATGACATTTGGTGGCCATACAAATATTTTGTTTATCTATTAGGTATTATCATTGTGTACTAAACATGTATAGTCTTATTTTGATGTATAAAATTAATAATAACTAGTTCAGAGCAACTATTGACAGTTAGCCCCAATTTATAATACACAGTAAAAATTGCAGATAAACATAAACTTTTCGTTTTTTTGTTGAATTTAGTCGGCAAGCAAAACAAAGTTTACAAATTAAAAATTATCAGTCGGCAATGTTTCGTTTTCCAATCGTAGGGTGCTTGCTTCGCAACAACATAATATATACCGTACCATCATTTGCAAGCTACACATAGGAAAAATACATTATAGGTGGACCAGACAAGTTGAAGTCAGCGCAAAGCGAAAAAGTTCTCAGAAATTATTTGGACGTAATAAAATTTTAATCGCCAGTAAGCAAGGTCACCTGTTACGTCGCATGTTTAGTCTACTCATCCACTCGTCAAAATAATTTCTGGGAACATTTTCGTTTCGCGCTGACCGCGCCGACTTCGACTTGTCTGTTCCACCTACAATGTATTTTCCCTATGTATAACTTGCAAATGAAGGTATAACTTATACGGTATATATATATATATATATATATATATATATATATATATATATATAAACCGGGTGTATCTGAGAATAGGCGCACCCCCGTAACTTTCTTATTTATTATTATTATATTCTTATTACAAAACTAAAATTGTATAGAATTACTGCTTCGAGATATAGTTTATTTTGACGCTATATCGTATAAACGTCTTGATACTAACTAATCTCTCGACTTTTAACACTTTCCGTCTAGGATTATTACAGACACATAACATCCATTTTATTTTATATTTTAGATATTGATCTTGATAATGACGTTTTATGGTTAAAATTAAATACTGAACCTTGGTCGACAGTTCTAGAAAAATGGAACACCACATTTATTTTGAGAAGAAAAACAAAAACTGATTCAGTTCAACAGTTTTTGGAGTACTGGCCAGTGCTGATTCACTAATAGACGCCGACTTTCAAAAACTTTACCCAGAGTCTGCTTTTTGTTTTTATAATAAATGGGACATATTTATTGAAAAAATTGTCACCTTAAGAAAGGCAAATATAACTAACGCATGCGTATTGGATGAAATTAAAGGACTGCAAAATATTTCCTCAGAAGGTTGGTTGGTCTTGTTTGCATGTTTTAAAATTTGTTTAACTTTTTATAATTATATATTTCTAAAAAACAAATATCAAGTCTAATGCAGTCCAGTAACGTTAACTTAAATTTTATATTTTTAGATGGCCGATTTTTCTCTGAATTAAGTATTCTACCTTATTTAATTCCTCCCAAAGGACGCTTTGTTATGAAAAATAGAGAAGTGTGGAAATATTCAACAGTCGAAACTCAAGAAGGATTTTTAGGGAAAGCAAAGGTAATATGTAGTATTTTATATCGTCAATATTATTATTATTACCTATACAAAATAAAACTTTTTCTATTTATTGCAGACTGCAGCAGATATCCTAAAGGTCCTCGAAACAGTAAGGGAGCGAGCTTTTGCAAGAGGACAAAAAGTTCAGCCTTATTTATTGGTGGTGGGTGAATCTTTCAATGATCCTATAAGTATTTATATAATTGTTGATACAGTAAAGTATCAATTTAAAAGCGGTAAGAAAGCTTTTGATACTTTGTTTAAAATATTCCATGTACTATCTGCCAATTATCCAATACAATGTGAATATATGTGGATGCTAATTCAAAAAGTTATATATAACATCCACACGCCATACGATAAAATTCCAGAAGGAATAAATAAATTTTTAAATGTACTAGATTAGTTGTGTTAGTTGTATTAGTTATTATTTTAGTATTATATCTCAGTATTTAAATACAAACGTTTGGTTTTAATTAAAACGTTATTTCTTTAATTATTTGTTAAACTTATTTTGGGTTTACTGGTTTTTGTAATTAACCTCTAGATTTTTGTTATTTTTTATTTAAGATTTTATAAGAGAAAACAATTGAATTTTCTATAAATGCTTACATTAACTGGACAAAATGAAATGTCTAGATTGTGGAAAAGAATTCTCTCTTGCTAAAAAACTTGCTTTTCATATTGAATATTTTCATAAAAAACCCAAATATTTTGTTTGTCCATTTAATAAATGTCACAGATTATATAACAGAAAAACAGATTTTCAAAAGCACATAAAAATAAAACACATGGGATTTTTAAATCAAAATTTAAATAAAATTAAAAAAGAGAATGATTTAACAGATTCAAGTAATAACTGTGGTACTCAAGATAACTTATCAAATAGCAAATTTACACAGCCGATCGGTAATGATCCTGGATCTTCTACTAACGACATCGAAAAGTTAGCTAAAGAACAATTAAATTTGTTTAAAAACATTTTTAATGAGTCAATAATTAAGTTAATGTCCAGTCTATATGAAAATTTAAGTTTAACTCGGGAAGCTACTCAAAATATTATAAATGAAATTAACTCTTTTCTGTATTTTCCAATGATAAATTGCCTTCGAAAAATTTTAGACATTATTTTTTCCGAGTTTAAATCTGAAACAATTAAAACTATTATATATTCTATGTTAAATATACTTGAAAATCCGTTTGGTTTATTAAACACCGAATATAAAAGATTGAAGTTCTTTGAAAAAACAGATTTTTTATCAGGCCAGTAGAAATAAGACTTGGCATATCTCAAGAATCGCAAAATTTAAATTATAAAGTAGCAATGGTTTTAAAGCATGTTAATGGTTATTCTGTGCCAATGGGAAAAATGTTAAAATTGTTTTTTGAAATGCCTGGGGTATTAGAAACTATTCTTAATTATTATAATGAACTTTTGAAAAGCTGTTCATTTAATGAGTCGAATTTTTTAATGACAAATATAATTCATGGTGAGATTTGGCAAAATATTCTCAAACGGTCAAAAGACAAAATTATTTTGCCTGTGATTTTATATTTTGACGACTTTGAAGTAGGTAACCCTTTGGGAAGTCACGCGGGTTGTTATAAAATAGGTGGTGTCTATTTTAATATACCAGTTATACCTCCTGTTTACGCATCAAGATTAGAAAATATATTTTCGACCCTTATTTTTTATAGTAATAATAGAGTTAAATATGGTAATACAGCAGTATTTTCCAAACTTATTTTTGAATTATAAACATTGGAAAAGGAAGGTTTAACATTTTTGATAGATGGAAGTAGTATAACAGTACATTTTTGTCTGGTGTTACTAACCGGGGATAATTTAGGCATTCATTCTATAATGGGTTGTGTTGAAAGTTTCTCTGCAAATTATTTTTGTCGAATTTGTACTGTATCAAAAGTAGATTCACAAACAGATTGTAAAGAACGATTAGAAAAAATTCGTCATATAACCGATTATGACGTTCACTTAGAACAAAAAATAGGATTAAAGGAAAAATGCGTTTGGCATTCATTGGATCAATTTCATATGTATGAAAATTTAACGTGTGATATTATGCACGATCTTTTTGAAGGCGTGTGCAGATATGACATGGCCCTAATAATTCAAGCATTGATATCAAATAACTTTTTTGATTTAGATACTTTAAACTCCCGAATTAAATTTTTCACATATGATATATCAGAAAAAAACATTCCTCCCGGAATTAACAATAATCATTTAAAAAAGGATTGTATAATTTTATCTTCATCCGAAATGGCATGTTTGGTAAAAAATTTTAGATTTTAAGTGGGATAATTGGTTCCTTTCGACAATATAATATGGAAATTTTATTTAAATTTATTTGATATTATTCAAATATTACTTAAACCCTGTATTTCGTTAAATTGTTTATCTTTATTAGAAACTCTTATACAAAGTCACCATGAATTATATTTAAATTTATTTAAACGCACACTTAAGCCAAAACATCATTTATTATTACATTACCCCAGAATAATACAAAAAGTAGGCCCACCAGTTTTTATATCCACCGAGAGAAAAGAAGCAAAGCATAAGGATTTTAAAACTAATGCACACAATATCAGAAGTAGAAAAAATTTACCTTTGTCCTTATTCTTGCGGATGCAAGAAAAATGTTGTCATCGTTTTTTGGCAAAGAGAGGTTTAAATAATATAATAAATTTTGGCCCTTTTAGTGATAATTTTTCCGAAGTAGAAATATCTTTTATTAGTAAATTAAGTAACCCTTTTGATTATTGTTTGACTTCTTGGTATGAAATTAATGGAATAAAATATATGGTAAATAACGTTTTAATATACAAAAATATTAAAAATACTCCGCACTTATGTCAAATTCAACATATTTTAATAAATAAAAATAACCATTTAGATATATACTTTTTGTGAAACCTTGTTAATACAAATGACTACAATGAACACATAAGAGCGCATAAAATAATTTTAAGTAAAACTCCAGTTAATGTATGCATTAATGAATTATCTTCAAAAATACCCTTAAAAATTTACTCTCTATTTAACGAAAAGTACGTTTCTCTTATATCATCTATTTGATCTGTTATAAGACACTTATGAGGCAATTATCAGAGACCCTATATATATATATATATATATATATATATATATATATATATATATATATATATAAATATATATATATATATAGATATGCAATCCTACATTACCAAGCCCGAAACGTTACATTCTACAGTATAAACGAAGCCCACTCGGTTTTTACGAAGCCCGAAATCGGGCTTCCTAAAATTAGCGTGTATAAATTTGTTTTAGAGTTAAGTGATGCCCCCTTGTTTCAATGGCGAAAAAGTGGTGGGCTTCCTAATGCCATTCAAACCTATCAAAATATACACCCTTAGTTCCAATGCTTTGGCGGTAGGGGGCACACGAGTCAAAGGAGATTATATACAGCTTTGTATAAGTATTACGCAGTATACGAAGCCCGTACATCTGGCAACAATGGGGACTATACGCTCGATGACTTTTTGATAGGAAGGCGGGGAAAATAATGCGGGATTCTTAATTTGTATCTACTGATTTTCAAAATAAATGTTATATTCCCAAAATTATATTTTGTTCACTACATGGCGTGGATTAAAAGGCAATGTTTTGTTAAATACTTTCGTAATACAAGTGTTATTATTAGTTAGAATTATTTATTTTTGAAATATTATTTAGAGTGCATTTTTCTTTGGGGCGGTTTTACAAGTTGTCCAGATATTTTACATAGTTTTAATTGGGGAAATAAGGGGATTTGTATATATTATTATTATTATTATTATTATTCAATTTTACATTTAAATAATTTAAATAAAAATAATTTTTAATTTATTTGAAACATTTCCAATTTTAATAAAAATAATTTTTAATTTAATTAAAAAATTTCCAATAGCGGTATGAAATAAATTAAAAAATATTTTTATTAAATATCATTTTAATGTAACATTGAATTGCAAAAACTGCTTTTTGACAGATAGCTTCTCTGGCAATTTGTCAATTAACATTCACAACTGGTCAATTTATTTATACCTGGCAAACAACGACCAAACAACAATAAGAAATTGGGTTCTTTATTTGGATAGTGCTTATCTAAAAGGAACCAAAAACTTGTTCGGAGCTTAACAAACTTATTTGTATATACCTAACTCATTTTTAATGCTGCTCAAAAACTTAATTATAATTTGAAAGTCCTCTCAATAATTTAAAAGAATTTCTAAATAATGATAAACTTTTTGAGCATTATTAAAAATGAGTTATTTTACAAAAAAATTTTGTTTAGTCCAAAAATAGTTTTTGGCGCTTGGTTCCTTTTAGATAAGGATTGTCCATTTATACTTACAATATTATTTTATCAACCGTTTTGGTTAAAGTAATATTTTATCTACGATTTTTATTGGATAAAAGGCAGCTTTAACTTTATAATGTAGCTATAAAACAATATTTGGTTGGTAATACATTTTTCTTGTTTATAGGATGCTAAACTAAATAGCAATTTTCCCCACTTCTTTTTTTTATTTTTCAACTTTTTATTTGGTTTAGTTATCCTAAATATTCCCATTTATTAAAATGGATATAGCCGGTTTTCCACGGATGCTCCTCAACTATGGTCTAGGTCTTTTAAATCAAATTTGCCTATAATTATAAATTTAGACAATATTTTTAAATAATGACTTATAATTTATTCAATAATATAATAGTTTTTATTAAAATAATTATAAATCACACTATTTTTAAATACACTGCCCTACAAAACTAATGCATAATAAATAAAAAAAATTAACTCTAAAACGCCTTTACTAATCTTTATGAAATTTTGGATAAAAAACTTATATCTCAATTTACGTGTTCAAGGGTTTTTCGAAGATACAGCGCGCTTCAAAGTCGTAAAAAATGACGACTTTTCAGCAAAATAATCAAAAAGGCGTCATTTTTACCGAGTTTAAAGCGCTTCGTTAATGTTCGTTTGATTTGTACAAAATTTTCAGGGTGTACTAAAAAAATACGCTCTTTAACAGCATATTTTTTATTTATTTAAAAAAATTCCCTAAAAGTTATATTTCGAACTTTTTTCATTATTAAATAAAAAGGCTGTAAACATATTTTCTCGAAAAACCCTCTAACACGTAAATTGAGATACAGCCCGTTCAGAGTAAAACCGAATATAGGGAAACGTATCGGGCGTGGCCTCGCCTTCCTCCAACGCGCGTCACAGTAGCTTGTGTGATAAACGACATGACGAAAGGTCGAGCAGGTAAGACGACCTTGAAAATTAAATGATAATATTATTATCATAATAATGCAAAAAATCTCATTAACATTCGCTTAGCTACTGTGTCGCGCGTTGGAGGGAGGCGAGGCCACGCCCGTTACGTTTCTCTATATTCGGTTTTACTCTGAACGAGCTGTATAAGTTGAAGTATTTTTATCCAAAATTTCATAAAGATTGGTAAAGGCGTTTTAGAGTTAATTTTTTTATATTTATTATGCGATAATTTTGTCGGGCAGTGTATTATAGTATACGTCATAATTTAGGTTTTTTAGAATTTTTGGTGTATTTAAATCTTATAATTAAAAAAAACTAGATGTCTTTATAATTCATGAAAAAAAATATTCAGTCAGTTTCACTTCTTTTGATTCCCATTTAAGTTTTACACAAAATTACCCAACCTCAACAATAATTCTTATAATAATTATAATTATTGATATATTTGTATATTTTTTATTAACATATGGAAATATATTTTTTAAAGGCTTAACTTTTAAACAAAAACGAATCGCATCCATGTCATTTAAGAAAAAATGTTTATAATTAACCCAGAGCTCTATCATCTGACAAAGTTTGCCATAGAGCTTGTAGAACACCCTGTATAAGATATTTAAACCTTTTCAAAATTATGATGTATAAACAAAATAAATGAAATGTTTATACCTATAGGTACCTAAATTCAACAATACTTTAAAATTATTATAATATAAATAATTATAATTTAACGATAATTATTATTATAATAATTATAATTCAACAATATTATTAAATATTTAAGTATACCTACGTCATTATTTAAGAATATTGTTAAGTTTAAGTATCGTCTAGATATTTTAAATCAAATTTGCCTATAATTATAAATTTAGACAATATTTTGAAATAATGACTTATAATTAATTTAATAATAATTATAATTATAATAATTTTTATTATAATAATTATAATTCAACAATATTATTAAATATTTAAGTATACCTACGTCATTATTTAAAAATATAGGTTAAGTTTAGGTATAGTCTAGGTATTTTAAATCAAATTTGCCAATAATTATAAATTTAGACATTGGCAACACCGCAGGGCTTCTGATACACAGCGGAGTGTGTCTCTTGTTGTTTATGCACCAACGAACAGTTAACCGCCCCGTCCCGCATTACCGGGCTTCGACTAGCCAGTGTAATGCACCGGGCTTCGTATTGATAGCCGTGCATGTATATATATATATATATATATATATATATATATAAATGTATTAAGAATTTCTCTTTTTATTTAGAAAATGTATTTTTATTTAGAAAATAAATCGTTCCATATTATTTTTTGTTAGTTAAATAAATATAGTAATCTAAAGATAAAGAAGTTTTAAAAAGAAGATAAGTATGATAAGTGTTACACTTACAGTAAGTATAATTCAATTTAACCTAAAGCAACACCTAGTTTCAATATTAACATATAAGAATACAAGCCCAGCATATTCTTATTTAAACCGTAAACTACATATGTCTCAATTAAAAAATAGTTTTACTCCGATAAAAGACAAGCTATATTAACATATATACTAATTATTTTCAATTTAAACTTAAACTATATTTAATCTAAATAAAACCAATACTAAATAGACCCATAAGATAGTTTTAAATTGAAGTTAAGGCTAATATTAAATCGAGTTTAAATTTAAATTTACACCTATGACATAAGTACTCTCAAGTTAAATACAAAGTAGGTATACATTTGGTATAAAAGTTAAAGAAAAGGTAATTTTAACGTGAGCATACACTAATCTTGCTCCCATTCATGATTAAGATAGTTTCATACTGATGCTAATAGTTTCAACTCGAGATTAGATTTTTTTGTGTGTAATCCTAAGAAGGATTTAATTTCTTTTTGGTTTTTTGGCTGAGGAAAATTTTGTATAATTATAATTTTATCGGGGTTTGGTTTTACTCCTTTGTCTGTTACTATATGTCCTAAATAAGCTACTTCCTTTTGTAAAAACTTATCGGGTTCAATTTTGAAGTTATATTTCTTAATCTATTAAAAATTTCGGTTAGCCGTTGAATGTCTTCGGTAAGAGTAGTCGAGTAAACAATTATATCGTCCATGTAAACCATGCACATTTCACCCTGAAACCCTGACATTACATTGTCCATTACACGCTGAAATGTGGATGGCGCGTTTTTTAGACCAAAAGGCATTCTTTTATATTCATAATGCCCATGTTCCACAGTAAACGCTGTTTTTTCTATGTCTGTTGGTTTCATTTCTATTTGATGAAACCCGCTTGCTAAGTCAAGGGTGGTAAAATAATTACAACGCCCGAGTTTGTCTAGTAAATCTTTAATATTAGGTAAAGGATAACGATCCTCTTTTGTTACTTCGTTACTTCGTTTCCGATAGTCTATTACCAACACTCAGAGAAATATCAAGTCATGAAAAGCATATGAAATTATATTAATTTAAATAATCGGGTAAATTTGATTTAAATAGAAAAATTTGTTTTTTTTTTATATTCATTTAAAACCAGTTTTACAATTTTTTGAAACACTTTTAAAGTGTACCCTCTTTAAAATATATATACAAAAAGAAATCCATTTATTTCATTGACTTTCTCAAAGTTGTTTCAAAAAGATATGTATTATACAATTGTTATGCACCTATTAATTTAATGGGAAACACAATGCCGCCAAAACATATTTGAATCCCTTTGAATTATTATCGTTTTGAATGATTTTACAACATTTTTTCTCTCACTGCATACGCCATTTTTTCTGACCGCTTGCGTCTAATTTTTTCGGGACTATCCACACAGCGGATGACCATGGGGATGTACTTGGTTGGATAATATTTTTATCTAACAATTTTGAAATTTGTTTTTGGACTTCATTCTTGTGTATATAGGGGTATCTGTAAGTTTTTGCATGGATAGGTTTTTCATCTGTTAAATTAATATCGTGTTTAACAACGTTTGTAAAAGTTAAGGGTTCGTTTGGTAATAAAAATATGTCTTGATAATTTTCGCAAAGATATTTGTTATGAATATGAAGTTAGCAAAGCATCCATTCCCAATCAAGAAGCGATTAGGTGCATAATTTGCCGTTAATTAGTTGTGAAAAAATTAATTTTGTCGTTTGATTATTTCTTTGTTTTTATGGGTGCTTTGCTAACTTTATATAAAGTTAGCAAGGCACCCCCTTAAATATGTGATTAAATTTTTTTTTAATAGTTAATATTTTGCCGTTAATTTGTCGCTAATTAGTTGTGAATAAATTAATTTTGTCGTTCGAATATTTCTTTGTTTTTATGGGTGCTTTGCCAACTTCATATAAAGTTAGCAAGGCATCCCCATCAAATATGTGATATATATATTTTTTTAATACTTAATATTTTGACGTTAATTAGTCGCTAATTAATTGTAAATAAATTAATTTTATCGTTTGATTATTTTTTGGGCTGCTTTGCTAACTTTATATGAAGTTAGCAAGCTAAATATGTGATTATTTTTTTTTTAATAGTTATTATTTTGCCGTTAATTTGTCGCTAATTAGTTGTGAAAAAATTAATTTTGTCGTTCGAATATTTCATTGTTTTTATGGGTGCTTTGCTAACTTCATATGAAGTTAGCAAGGCACCCCCCTTAACCCGTAACCGGTACGGTACGATTTTCAGGACATAAACGGTACTAAGGGGTCTGAGAGACACCTACCTTTTAAAATTGTTATTTATATTATTTTTTTTTATCTGAGGTTTTGGGGATACTAGGGACTATATATAAAGTTAGAATATCACCAAAAATAATACCTAAATAAAAGAAAAATTTAAACAAATAGGTTTTAATCAAAACATGTACAAAAAGTGCAGTAGTGCAAACTTTGTGATTAAACTATAAAAAATATTAAACCAAACAAAATAAAAAGATCTTTATTTCGAAGAATATACCTTAAAAAATAACATAAACAAAAAAAATTCTAATATATCTTTTTTTAACAGCAAAAATAACTGCTTCAAACTATAGCTAATTTTTACAAATATTTTTTCCATAGTAACTTTTTTCTTTTTTTTTCAAATTCTTAAAAAATTTCAAATTCTTTACTATATGACCCTATAAAATTATTTTCTATAGAATCTTCACAGACAAGTCCTGAATCGCTGCTGTGATTATTTTCAACGACATAATCACTATAATGGTTATGTAGTATACTACAGTCATCTATAGATGCTTATGCACTTATATCGCTGTCGATTTCATAAAACCACTATAGTACAGTTTCCTTGAAGCCCTTCTTATCACTTTGGACACGTTTAGAAGGCCCTTGTTGCGAATCCATAACGAATTAATTGTTTTATAAAAATAACGTAAACGGTACGCAGTGGTCTAATAGACACCTCAACACTTTGACTCCTAATAATTTGTCCGTTTGACAATCCAACCTGTTCAAAGTCTAAGAGCATATTGATAACTGCCTAACTTAAAAGTATTGGAAGCGACAGATTTTTAAAACAAAAGGTGAGGGTGTGACAGCGCTTTGTTCGTTGATGAGTGTCTCCCAGACACCACAGTACCGGTTACGGGTTAAATATGTGATTAAATTTTTTTTAACAGTTAATATTTTTACGTTAATTTGTCGCTAATTAGTTGTGAATAAATTAATTTTGTGGTTAGAATATTTCTTTGTTTTTATGGGTGCTTTGCTAGTTAGCAAGGCACCTTTATTAAAAATGTTATTTTTTTTTAATAGACTTAACTATTGTTTTTAATTGAAATTGACACTTTTAATATTTATGGATATTAATTCAGGTACAAAGGGCTTTATATAAAAATTTTGTAATTGGCGCTTGGTTCCTTTTAAACAAACATGGTCCAGTTATTTTTTTGCCGTTAATTTGTCGTTAATTAGTTGTAAAAAAATTTTTTGGTTCGAAAATTTAAAAATGACACTTATCACCTTTTGATTTTCTACGAAATTACCTTCATATATAAAATAAACAATTAATTATCCACAAGTAAACCAAAATTAATTGTAAACATTGATTATAAACATTTTAATTATATATTTAAAGGGACTGCCCTGCTAATTTTATACAAAGTTAGCAAAGCATCAAAAAAACAAAGTAAGAATCAAACGACAAATTTTTTCACATCTAATTAGCCACAAATTAACTTTAAAATAAATATTTAAAAAAATCATAAATTTAAGAGGGTATGAATATGAAGTTGAGCATCCATCCTCAATCAAGAAGAGATTTGGTGCATAATTTGTCGTTAATTAGTTGTGATAAAATTAATTTTTTTCGTTCGAATATTTCATTGTTTTTATGAGTGCTTTGCTAACTTTATATGAAGTTAGCAAGGCACCCCCCTTGAATTTTTATTAAATTTTTTTTAATAGTTAATATTTTTACGTTAATTTGTCGCTAATTAGTTGTGAATAAATAAATACAACAAATATATGTCACATATTTGATGGGGGTGCCTTGCTAACTTTATATGAAGTTGGCAAAGCACCCATAAAACAAAGAAATATTCGAACGACAAAATTAATTTATTCACAACTAATTAGCGACAAATTAATCACATATTTAAGGGGGGTGCCTTGCTAAATTCATATAAAGTTAGCAAAGTAGCCGAAAAACAAAAAAAAATAATCAAACGACAAAATTAATTTATTCACAATTAATAAGCGACAAATTAACGGCAAAATATTAGGTATTAAAAAAAATATATATCACAAATTTGATGGGGGTGCCTTGCTAACTTTATATGAAGTTGGCAAAGCACCCATTAAAACAAAGAAATATTCGAACGACAAAATTAATTTATTCACAACTAATTAGCGACAAATTAACGGCAAAATATTTACTATTAAAAAAAAAATTTAATCACATATTTAAGGGGGTGCCTTGCTAACTTTATATGAAGTTAGCAAAGCACCCATAAAAACAAAGAAATATTCGAACGACAAAATTAATTTATTCACAACTAATTAGCGACAAATTAATCACATATTTAAGGGGGGTGCCTTGCTAAATTCATATAAAGTTAGCAAAGCAGCCGAAAAACAAAAAAATAATCAAACGACAAAATTAATGTTTTCACAACTAATTAACGACAAATTAACGGCAAATTATGCACCTAATCGGTTCTTGATTGGCGATGGATGCTTTGCTAACTTCATGTTCATATATTTGTTCGTATTCTTCCGAATTTAAATGGTTTAAGCGTAGTTTATTTATTATTTATTGAAATCTATCATCGATATTCATAGTAAATAAATTTGTTTTGTTTTCAGTTGCGTTAAAAGTTGTAAATTCATAGAAATCGTAGAGATGAACAGGTGGTATTGTTATTGAGATATTTTCATTGTGGGTGTTTAAAATCATAGTTTCAAAGAAGTCATTGTTGACTGTAACTAAAGCGCTTGGTATAATTACATTGTTATTGAGTTTGGTTCTATTACATAGTTTTGTACCGTTTGCAAAATTGCTACACTTAATACGAATTTGAGAAATGGATCTAGCTGGGATATGGTAAACAATGGGTTCACTATTTCTTGTTATGGTGACATCATGTTGAATGATGTCATCGGTTTCAATTTTACTATTATGCGTATTATATAAAGGGATATTTTTATACGGGGTCTCTAAAACTTTATCTTTAAAATTTAATTTACAGTTATATTTTTCTAAAAAGTCAACTCTAATAATGCCATCAAATGGTATATTTAAGGCAGCAACATAAAATTTATGCGGTTTATCAAAAATTTTTAAATTTGTACTTTTGCTTACTAAGAATTCTTCAAAATGTCCAATGCCTGTTTTTAAATTTGGATTTTGTTTTATTACAGATATTGATGCGCCTGAGTCTATTAAAAATGTTAAATTATGATTTAATGATTTAATATAAAATAATTTTGCATTAGGTTTTGTTGTATTTAAAATTGAAGGGACTCTAGTTGTGGAATAATTTCGTCTATGGGGTCGTTTATGTTTTGGGGGTTTATTTCTAAAAAAGAATTTTGAGTTTGTTCAGTGTCATTGTCATTTATAAATTGTTGGTCGTCGTAAATTTCGGTTTCGTTCATTTGATCGAAATCCTCATTTTCTATATAATTTATACGGGGTGTATAATTTTTATTTTGTTGAATTACTGCTTGGGTAGTATTGGGTCCTTCTTGTGGTACAAAAGGTTTTTGAATATTATTATATTGGGGTAAATTTTGTTGTGAAGTACTTGGTCTATTTTTTGAGAAACAATTTTTATTTTCGTGTCCTACTTTATTACACAATGTACATTTTTTTATTTGGACACTTGCTTGTGAAATTGAATAATTTTCACGAGGAATTAAATTGTTTGATTTTAATTGGGGTTTTAAGTTATGATTTTTATTTCTAAACTGTTGCAGATAAATTATGTTTTCTTCTTCAATTATAAATTGTGCAGCTTCTGATAAGCTAGAAGGTTTTTGTGCGCGAATTAGTAATCCCAAAGGATCTTTTAATCCTGATAATAAAATTTTTAACCCTAAACGTTCATAGGATTTAGTTAACGCGGTTTTTTCTTCTTTTGTTAATTCTAAATCGTTTGCTAAGGCTCCGCGTATTTTAACAAGTAAATTTTCGATTTTTACAATAAATTGGCGAGCATTTTCATTAGGAAATTAAATTAAAGAAGTCAAATCTCTAATTAAACCTTCGACATCTCGACAATCACCGTAGTGAGATACTAAAAGATTTTTTATTTCTGCCCAATCACTTAAATTTCTTGCCAAAATTAGTGTTTTGGCCCTACCTAAAATTTTTGTTTTTATTATAAATGCTAAAATTCCGCGTTTTACCGGATTTATACTTTCATCTGCGTAATCGATTGCCTCGATGAAATCAAAAAGTAGAGATTGCTCTTCAGAAAATTGTGGTATCATACACTTTGCATCATTTATTGAGATATATTCATTTTCAGTTTCATTTTCGTTGTCACTATCGACATGTAAGTTGTCTTGAGACATTTTCGTTAATAATTTAAAATATGGGATTATAAATAAATAGGATAAGGATTATACCTTATAAAAATCAATATTTAGAATAGCAACTTGGGGTACTTACATTAGCATCCTTCCAATAATTGCTTCTTAAGTTTGGTTAGGTTTGGTCCGTTTTCTGGGTGAAGAGTTGGAACTCAGCTTTTAACACTTTCACTAAAAGTCCCGGTCGTAAACTTTTTTTGTTAAACAAATTTTGGATCCTACCGACTGCGCCACTTTTATGTCTTTTCTTTGGTATTTTAAGTTTTAAAAAATAAATGTTTATTTGTAAATCACTTTATTAAGATTTTTATCTGTTACACAATTGCCACGTGAGAAGGTGTTACATGATAGTTAGCTACACACACGTCTGACTTTAATTTAGAAAGCTCTTAACGTAAGGCATTCTGCCATGCGCGATAGATATGCTTAAAGGATAGGTCAGTAGCGTTTGCCTATTGGTTAATTTAAATAATAAAAGAATTAAATACATTTCTAACTATGACAAAGATAATTATATAAAACAAATTAAGTTAAAAAAGGAAACATGTATATTTTATATGTACATAACACATGCATGTACTTTGTACATTAAAAATTACAGATCCTTATTAAGAATTAAAATACCTTTAAAATGATATATAACTCAACCCCCTTACAATTTAAAATTTAGGGGGCGGGCGGGGTGGAGCGTGTAGGGGTGCGGGTGGGGGCGTGAAACATACATTAAAATTCCTCCCCCTAAAAATAAAAATTGACGTGTCCAAGGAATTTTGTCCACACTCATCCGATAAAACGTTTGGGGGGGTACAAGTTTTCGTTGGAACACCCTGTATAATTCTAAAATTGTCAGCTGGATAGGCTAAGACTACAACTTCCCGACCTTGCAGACAGGCCAATTGTTATTGTATTAGTTTTTAACAATGGGGTCTCATCAGAGTGGTAGGTATACTAAATAATTTGTGTACAGTGGTGCCACGGGAAATAATATCCACTGGGTTGTTAGCAGATATGACGCGATAAAAATTCTTTCTTCAAGCAGTGGTTTGGATCTCGGATACTGTATTTTCTACGAAAGTTTTATATGCTGAAAGTTCGGACGCAAGCCAATACAAACTACAAAGATTGAAAAGAGAGTAGATAATGCAATAAAATTATGCAAACATTGTTTTGAAGAACTCCATAAGGGAAAGCAACATTTATGTAGATGTCAGTAGGTATGGCGCCGGTTGAGACCACCGCCTATCGGTCCGAACCTAGAAAATTTGAGGGCCAAAAACGCTTCGAATTTTAGGGGGCCCCTTCGAATTTTAGCGTGCCCCGGGGGCCCTCAGTCCTTCGGACAGACCACACGGACTGCGCTGATAATCATGGGGGCCCCAGGGCCCCCATGATTTAAGGAGAGGCCTATCTAAAATTCAAATAATAAATATAAATCGTCTGAATAATAGATACCCAGTGACCACACAATAGATGTTTTATCGCCGCTATCTATTAGAGCTCCAATGTTTTGGAACCTGGATAATTATTTAAACCACGAGCTGACCCTGATACTTTTTAGTGTGACATAATGTTGCGTAACATTGCATCATTTTATTGTATCGCTGCTATCTATTAGATCTCCAATGCTATCAACTGTTTTGGGGCGCGTTTAAACATAATAATAATTATTTAAAACATTAGACTTAAAAATAACAACGCTGTACCACAAGATGATGACTCATCGCTAAAGGTATTATCAACTTTTAAAACAAATCTGTCTAAATATTTTAAAAACAAATGCGTTTTTTATTGCATTTATTTAGCTACAATCCATCTGTTTTGTATTAAAATTAAAGCTGAAAAAATCAAGGTCAAATTGTGGTATTATCACACACTTCTCAATATTGTGTTATAAAGAGAAAAATAAATATACCAAATCTGGATTTTTTAAGCAGGTTTGTAGCTAAATAAATATTAATATATTGTTGATAATAAAAACAAATTGATTATCAACTTATAATGTATGAAATATAATTTACTTTTAATAAATAAATCACACGCACATCCATCTCGGAATTTTAATTGAAATTCTTAAACTCTTATTAAAAATGACAATACAAGAATAAAAATAATAGCCTTTTTCTTGAGCCGTAAGGCGTTGAATAGGATATCTTAATACTTTATTAGATAAGAGAGAAAGATATACAATATTAGATACGAACTGAAAAATTATATATTTTGAATAATTTCTATCCAATTTTATTTATTAGATAAGAGAGTAAGATATACAATATTTTATCTCGCTCCAATAATTTCATAACCCTAAATTAGGTAGTTCTGTTTTCCAAAAACGCGATAATTAATTTTATTTAAATATTAAAATCGAGTAACTATAATAAGCGGATGCGCATTATGGTTGATTTTGCGCTAAAAATATTCAATTAAGATTATTTAAAAATATAGAACACACGCCTATAAAGTGTATATTTTCAATAACTGCAAAACAAAGAATTATCTAAAAATCATTTAATTAAAAAATTTCGAGCCCACATATTAACAGAATCTAATGATGAAATGCTGCTTAATATTCTACAAAAAGGCGAACAATTTAAAATCATAACCTTTTAATTAAAGGATGACCAAATTCACAATATAAATTTTACCGATAGCCCACCGGATATTCCACAACGAATTGAAGTTGAAGTTTCCATATTCATAT
This sequence comes from Brassicogethes aeneus, assembly GCA_921294245.1. NCBI lineage: Eukaryota > Metazoa > Arthropoda > Insecta > Coleoptera > Nitidulidae > Brassicogethes > Brassicogethes aeneus. The sequence continues at coordinate 61,031,478 of OV121132.1, forward strand.
AAGCGGTGAGTAGTCAATGATATCAGTACATCAAAAAGAACAATTTATAATAAATTTTAAGTTAACTCACCCCATATGTGGTGAGTGTGTGTGCTAGTGTACTGTAAATACCTAACCCCTTAAATGACAACGACCCACTTTGCATGTTCGGTCTCACAGATGTAGGGGTTGGTACTCCCCCTTCGTAAAGGGTACCGGCGTACACCTTAATGGTCGGTTCTTTGATAGCCAGCAGGCAACAACAACGTACACTGTATATATACACTCAATTAATTCATCCATCTCCGAAGAAGGTCAACGATAAAAACAAAGCTCGAGTCGAGCTGCTCGACTTGCGATTAAAAATAATTTATTATTTTTACCCCCTCCCCACTACCTGCTAAATACTAATAAGAGGCTCGCGACGTCATGATGCAATATTACGCAAAATTATTACAGCTTTATAAGCAACGCAGAAAAATCATCTACCACATTTACTAAAAATTATAATAATATAAATATTTAATAACGCCTACCTAACATAATGAATCCCCTTATAATAAATCATTTAAAATTATTAAAAATAATATATAATAATATTGTAAAATTATTTAAAAATACTGATAAGAAGGTGTGACGTCAGCGGTCTGCGGTTAATACTACGTACAATTATTTTAAAACTATTTTATAAAAATAAAATAAAAAAGACTCTTCAACATACGAAATCCTTAAAATTATTGTACGAGCCTAAAATTACTGTAAAACTATTTTACTAAAAACTGATAAGTAGTGTGCCATGTTTAAATATATTAGTTCAGACTAAAATAAAAGGCATAACCATATTGATTTATAAATTATAAATTGATATATAAATTATTAATTAAAATTTGTTGATAGGTTGATAATAACGACTGCCAGGGCATTAACTTCAGTTAAAAATAACATACTAAAAGTAAAAGGTATAAATTATTCATTGACCAATTGTTAAAAATATTAGTAAGTGTTTGTAAAAAAATGTCTGCTATATTTGTTTGTGGGGATTTTAACATAAATAATTTGGTGAAAAGTACTAACTTGACAATTTTATTGGATTTAGTTGGGGTATTTAATCTTATATCATTATTTGAGGAAGAAACTAAAGTTTGGTATATTAATGGTAAGAAATTTGGGTCAGGGATTGATTTTGTATTATAAAACATAAATAAATGTAGTCTTAGCTGTGTCAATAGGGATCTAGGTTTTTCCGATCACATGGGTCAACTAGTAGCTTTTGATTATAATAACAAAGATAATAGTAACAATTGTGAGGATAAGATAAAAAATGTTAGCTATAGAAATTTTTTCCGCTGAATTATTTTGTAACCTATTCAATGATTTAGATTTTTTAATTCAATTCTTATTAATGATGATATAAATAATATGTTTAGTACTTTTATAATCACTTAACTTATTGTGTAGGAGTGGCTTTACCAAAAATAAATAAAAAAATCAAACAAAACGGTACAAAAATTAAATTCAGTAACTCTTTAATTGAAAAAACTGAAAAGCTTAAAGACCTTAATTATCTTAGAAAACAGTTTCCTGAACTAAATAGGAAATACAAAACGGAAAAGCGCCTTTTGGATAAAGAGATAAAACTATTTAAAATGAACCATACAAGGAATAAGATTCAATACTCAAAAAATCCCTCCAAAACACTGTGGTCAATGGTTAACAATAAAAATTATACAAAAACAAGGAAAGAAATTATTTTAAACATAAACAATAACCTAGTGTAAAACCCAAAAGAAGTTGCTGCTTACTTTGGGGAGTATTTTTCTTCTGTGGTGAAGGTAAAACTTAGTGATCATTTTAATGACAATTTATCCAACGTCTGTACTTTGCCTGAGGAGACTTGTAAAAGTATTTTTATTTTTCCTTTTACAGAACACGAAGTTTACACAACTATTATGAGTATGCCAAATAAAAAATCTACGGGGATATAATGACATGGATATAATACTGTTTAAAAAAACTGCTGAAATTGTGTCTCCTGCGTTTGCACAATTATTAAATCACTCGATGTACCTATCTTGGCAGTTTTCCAGAAAAACTCAAATTATCTGTAATGATCCCTGTGCCTAAATCAGGACACCAACAAAATATTGAAAACTTCAGACCAATTTAACTTCTTAGCTCCATATCAAAAATATTGGAAAATACTTGTTGCAAACAGACTTTATGGGTACCTTTACAAATTCAAGCTCATTTCTAAATGTCAATACGGATATCAAAAGCGACTTCCAACAGAGACAGTCACTACAGAATTCACACAACATATAAATAAAAAAATGGATGAAAGTAATATAGTAGTAGGAATATTTTTTGACTTGTCTAGAGCATTCGATACTCTGTATCCAGATTTTTTGTCTAATTAACTATAACCTTGGTATACAGGGAAACATAAAAAAATGGCTGCTATCGTATGTATCCAATAGACAATATATATTAAGGTTAATGAGAAAAAATTCAGAGATATTTAATACGCACATTGGAACACCTCAGGGCAGTACTCTGGGTCCCTTGTTATTTATATTGTTCATTAATGATCTCCCCCAATACTGTTTATGTTTGATATACATTTAATTTATCTTTTTGACCTGTCATATTTACCATTTTCTGTTGTTATTCTGTGATTAATAAATTATTATTAATATTATTATTAATATTATCATTAATAATTAAGATAAATAATATTAAATAAATAACTTACTTTCCATGGTTATATGAAATATCACACCACCGAAAAAAGTTTTAGTTAATAAAGTTGTACTGATGTTATTTGCGATTTTGCACACCATTTATATCAATTAAGTACGTCCTATTGGTTGGTACAATAGGATGTTGATAAGAAGTAAAGCAGTAACCGCAAACAGGATCTAACGTCTCATAAAACGTCTGTTTTTAATTGTGAATGCGTGTATTGGGTAAGTAAAACTTTTGATTCTTTTTATTTTAGTTATTATTATTCTATTTTAAAAATCTACCCCAACTGCAATTTCTTTAATAGTAAAAAGTAATATTTAATATTGAAAATATTTTAATTAGACTTTGAGATTGTAAAATAAAAACCGAAAAGACTTGGCTGAAAAGGTACAGGAAGTTTTAATGATTATTATTAAGGGAAAATAAAAACAAATTTCTTTTTTATATTATTTATTTGCCTAATAATATTTTAAAATACATTTTTCTATAAGGTTATTATTCAATATATCCAGTTCGTTTAAGCTCAGTAATTATTTCTTGAAATTCCCGATCTTCTTCATGTAGCTGTTTTAAACGCATAACAAGCATGTTTGGATCAGTCCAATTATGAAGAATATTGTTTCTAGGTGTAGTAATGTTTTTGATATTTTCATGGGATTCACTATTGTTTTTAGTAATAGAATCTAGGCCCTGCTTTCTTGACGTAATGTTTCCATACCGTCCACGTTTTTTTTAATGACTATTAAATTTTTCTTTACACGCTTTAGCCCTCAAACGGCCCACAGAATCTCTGTGAACCCCTGTCATCTCTAATATCTGTTTGTATATTTGCGCATCATTCACACTAAAACTTCCGGGATTTTTACAAAATAGCAGTTGTCGTAGACCTTCACTACTATTAAATTTTTTCTCGCCCACAACTATATGATTATCATCAAAATTTAGAGGTGTATTACCCAGCAACCACAGACCATTTTTCAATTTAGGGCCGTAAGCAGTATCTGTGTTATTGCAGGAGTATATGCTTACACCATTTGGTGTTTCCGTGTATTGTGTAGCAGGTACGGCTACAGCAGCTTAGTCTTGATGATCAGAGTGTTTTTCATTGGACGATTGTACAATTTGTTTCAGCGGTTCTGTAATAGACCTGAACACGATTTCCAGTCGCTTTTTATTATCATCTTCCATTCTCTTCAAGTCATTATACTTTTGTCTAACAGCTTTGCCAAGTTCAGAAATACGTTGTTTACACGACATGATGTAAGCTAATGGATGTAAGAGCCTTATGTAGTCCTATTTAAACTGATGTACATGTGTTGTACATGTCGTGTACATGTGCTGTACATGTCGTGTACATGTGCTGTACATGTCGTGTACATGTGCTGTACATGTCGTGTACATGTGCTGTACATGCGGTGTACATGTGCTGTACATGTGGTGTACATGTGTTGTATATGTGGTGTACTAAAATATATACGAGTATTAAAATTTATTAATAGGTAATTAAATACATAATTTTCAATTTTTCAGTTTACTTTCGTATCTAATATTGTATATCTTTCTCTCTTATCCAATAAAGTGTTAAGATATCCTATTTAACGCCTTAAGGCTTAAGAAAAAGGCTGTTATTATTATTCTTGTATTGTTATTTTTAATAATTTACCTAGGAATATTTAAGTGATCACCAAAATGTCTAGTTATAAAAACATGTTTTGACCACCTAATTAACATAGAACCTTATAATTTGTCTGATTACCTAGAGTATGAATGTTGTAAAAGTTTGGGGTGTTTTGGATAGACAATAACGAAATAATATTGTATAATATTACGCAATATCCTCTAATGATGTCATCACTATTTTCTTTAGGGAAATATAATAATAAAAATATTTATTAGAAATCTTTATTGATATAAATTATAATTTTTAATAATTTATCACATGAAACCTTATAAACTCCAAATAATAATAAATACAAAAATCTTATAAAACTACATACAGTGCTTGCAAATGCAAGTCCGACCGCACTGGAAAGGACGGCTGTTCAATACCCGCGTGAAAAGAACAAGGATAGAACGCCAAATAGAATTTGATTGGCCAGAGCCCCGGATGCGTGCGAATTGTAAGCGAGGTCAACAGTTGACCGTCAACTCTGGCTGCATTTAGATTAAATGATTTAGTGTTAAGCAAACTGCGTTAGAGTGGAGATGCACATTTTAATTTTCTTTTTAAATATTTTATACCCGAATCCTAAAAATAAAATTTTTTGATTTTTTTCCTTAAGAACTAGGGCAACAACAAAAATAGTATTCTTAATAAAAAAGATTTCTTAAATAAAAATAACTAAAAATAAAACTCTAAATAAAAATATAGACCAGTGCAGAAGCCTTTAAAAATGGTAAAAAGAGAAAAAAAATAACAGTAGGATGAAACCCATTGGAAAAGGAGGGGAATATAATAAAAATTAAAGGAAAAATAAATTACGGGCGATCTGAGTTCGGGAAGTGGGAGGGGGGGGTTTTAAGGGTAAAAAATGGTTTATCTCGATTTCCGGCAAAACTACAAGTCCTATGGAAAAAAGTTAAATGTCAAAGTTGTAGGTAATAAAAAGATCTACAACTTTTGTATTTACAATTTTTTCACATAACCCCAAAATTTATGTGAAAAAATCAAAAAACCAAGTTTTTGGTTTTTTATTTTTATCTTTTTAAAAAAAAAATTTTTTCCATGAAATTAGGTGAAAACTTACCTTTTTATGTCCCAAATACACTGTAATTTATTTGATTTGAAATATTTATTATTTCGCCTTATTTTGACTTAATATCAAAAAAGCACCCTAATTTTCAATCGAAAATTCTCGCGTCAAAATATCAGCTTTTTCAAAAAGTCGGTGTGCTTTTTGTTCGATGAACTCTCTACTTTCTGATGGTGTAAAAAAAATAAACATTACTATGGTAAATGTTCTCAGAAAATACAAAAAATATTATACTAATAATCTTTGAATTTCTCGTTCTGAATTACCAGCAAAATGCCAGATTAAAATCTAAACTTTTTGTTCCAACGTGTACCTACATTTTTTAATTAAATAATCTTTTTTACTAAAATTACTACCTCTTGCTGGCACCACTGCAGTTCTCGTTCTGATATCCTCGTGTCAAGCACGCTGCGAGGTGCGCGATGGGTATGCGTTGTCGTAGCCTGCCGGCTGGCCAATCAAATTCTATTTGGCGTTCTATCCTTGTTCTTTTCACGCGGGTATTGAACAGCCGTCCTTTCCAGTGTGGTCGGACTTGGATTTGCAAGCACTGTATATTGTATTTTAAAGATCATCCCTCGTGCGTTTAAAACCGTATGGCTGCGAGGAATGATCTGCATAAAATTTTCTTTTCAGAGAGTTTGGCCGATATATCTTAGTTTCCTCCCTTGTTACCACCTCATGCTCTTTTGTTCGTCTAATAGTTTTTGATACGATTTTAACTGGTTTGGAATCAGTTAAAACCATATTCTTTATGGAGTCAAAGTTTACTAGTAGTGACGCGTTATAATTTAGACAGATTCCCTTAACTTTACACACCACCTTTTCTTCTTTCTCGGTAGTGGAGTAAACTTTGTAGGCATAGTTTTTTGGACCACCGCTAACAAATTCTTTAATGAAGCTCCCTGGAACATAAGACATAAGGGTTCAAACTCTTCATCTTTATGAGTAAAGATAACGGAGTCGGTGTCGTAATACAACACCTTGTCGCCCAACTCTTCCAAATAACTATAGATTTTAAGTCGTGCTTGAGCTGTGGTATACGCTGCCAGATAAACATTTACCGTAGATATGGGTTCGTAACTTTCCTCTTTAAACGAGTAATTAACCACCAAACAATACCAGCCATGTTACAACAGGGCCAAGACCTGCTGCTACCAAGACTGTGCAAAATCCTAAGAGCCAGCCTAGCTCTCAATCACATACCGGAAGGATGGAGAGAGGCACTGGTGGTTTTTATACCAAAACCAGCAAAAGCCTCCTATGACAAACCAAAATCCTTTCGACCAATTTGCCTAACATCATTTCTTCTGAAAACAGAGGAAAAACTGATAGAGCAACATATACGGGAAGAAGTACTGCACAGAAGGCCTCTACACCGAAATCAATTTGCCTACCAAACAGGCAAGTCTTGCGAATCCGCCATCCATGAGAGAACCCAAAGGGCTGAGCAATCTTTAGACAACAAAGAAGTGGCCCTTGGGGCATTCCTGGATATCGAAGGAGCGTTTGACAACAGGTCATATGACTCAATAAATCGATCAGTAAGAGATCGCAACATAGAACCTCTGGTTGGCAAATGGATCAAACAGATGCTGGCTCAACGACGAGCCAGAACCACTCTTAACAACACAACTGTTAGAGCTAAAGTGTGCAGAGGGACACCACAAGGGGGGGTGCTATCACCCCTGCTATGGAACCTCGTATCGGACAGTTTACTGACACGATTGGAAAACAAAGAAATATACGCAATAGGATATGCGGACGACATTGTACTCCTTATCAGAGGCAGCAACACAGCCCATGTGTTTACCAAAATGCAAAGGGCGCTAAACGCTGTCGAAAACTGGTGCAATGAGGAGGGACTTCGGGTAAATCCCACAAAAACTTCCCTTATCGCCTTTTCTCGCAAAAGAAAGTTAGAACCCGTGAAAAATCTAATCTTCTACGGGGAAACGCTGCCCTTGAAAAACGAGGTTAAATATCTAGGAGTTACACTGGATAAAAAACTCACCTATCGGATGCATATAGAGAACATAACAAATAGGGCCATAAAAACCTTCATGACCTGTAAAAGAACATTTGGTAAATCTTGGGGACTGTCACCAGGCATGGTACAATGGGTGTACACAGCTATGGTCAGACCCATAATTACCTACGCGGCGCTTATATGGTGGCACGCAACAAAAACAAGGACTGTAAAACAGACACTCAGCAGAATCCAAAGACTGGCGTGCTTGGGAATAACTGGTGCAAAGACAACTACACCGACCGCAGCCATGGAAAACATACTAGGACTCCCCCCTCTACACATTCAGATTAAAGCTGAAGCGTTAGCGGGAGCCCAAAGACTAATCTCAAATAAGGCCGAAGTTATTTCCACCATCAGGCATAATGCCATATTTGAAGAGCTAGAAAATACTGGCAGTCTAGCCATTAGAACAGACAAAGCCAAGGTCAAACACTTCAATAAAGCTTTTATCTCAAAAAGGATAAAGGCTGAGGAGATAAACAACCAAATCGCCCGACTCAGGCAAGAAGAAAACCTAATCTGGTACGTAGAACACAAGCGGTCAAAGACCGGTGTTTCTGCGGGCATAAAAGAGGTATCTCAACAGGGCAGTCAAGAAATACTAAACCTGGGAAAAGAGATAACCGATCTTCAAGCGGGCATCATTGCCATACAATTGGGTTTCCAACGAATGAGGGAGAGCAATCCCACGGAGAAGTTGCTCACCATCATTACACACGAACCAGAACCAATCCAGGCACTGGAGGCATTTGAAATCAATTCGAAGGCCGTACTAGAATGTCTGAGAGATATGACGGCATTAACCGAAGCACAAAACCAGATAACTCTTATCCTTGTGCAAGAAGAAGGCAGAAACAGTTCGATGAGGTGGAAGCCAAACTTCGCAGCTGATGAAGCCGAAACCCTGCTGATGGGGCTGGAACCCACATGCGGCACCAGCCAAGAATCATCCAGGAAAAAACTAATTGACTGGACAGAACTACAACACAAACAATACTGGGAAAGCCTGTCTGGTCTGGAGCATTCGAAAGCACTTTTGGACAATCCATCTGCTGAAGGGCAGAAACCAATGAGGACATATACCAGGACCCAACTAAAAAAAGCATTAGGCCTTCTCACAGGCCATGCTCCATTCAAAAAACATCTTCACAAAATGGGAATGACAGATGACCCCTTGTGTAGAGGATGCGAAGAAGAAGAGGAAACACCTCTTCACATTATGTGTCAATGTGAGGGATTCAACACCTTAAGAAGAACACACCTGGGAGAGTCTAAACTCACACCAGAACTTTTAAAATTGCTTCCACTGCCTCGGCTACTGCGCTTCATAGAAGCAACGGAGCTAGAGCTATGGAAGTAATACCATTTAGGGCACAATAGGATTGCGAAAGCAAACCGCAGTGCAGGGCTTTGAACCACCTAACGGGGGAGTTTTAGTGGGTATACGTCAATAGACGGAGTCCCACACTACTCGGGGCCCCAAGAGGAACCGAGTGTTCGTAAAGAATTTCTCCGCCGGCCAAAGAAAAAAAAAAAAAAAACCACCAAAGAGTCTTCCCTAAAACAGAATTCACGTATATGGATGGGTTAGTCATCATATTAAAGAACTCTTCGGGGTTGTTAACAATCTTGGTCTTTGGCTGATTTTCTTGCTGGCCCAACTTCCCCCAAAAACTGTTTAGCATAAGCTTGGCCAGACATCTAAGCCCCGGATTATTTAAAATTGCGTCGAATTCTAGTTTAATGCCCTCGCGATTGAAAAATTCTTCGATGTACTTGCTCTTTTGCTCATCAGATGCACTATTTCCGGGCCACCCTGTAGACTTTTGCTTAATTTTAATGAATTTATTCATCATTTCAACGAATAATCCCCCTGTTTTTCGATCAATATCGTGTTCCACCCTGTATTTCCATACTTCATCGATCTTCAATATTTCATACCCCTTTTCTAGGGCTTTTAACACCGCATCAATTACCCAGGTACCCGATGGCGCGCGGTCTTCTTCGGTGTGCAGGCATTTCATGTTTTCTCCGCAGGTACGACAGAGAACAAACATCAATTTATTTTTCATTTTTGTTGGTAAAACAGGGTGATACAAATTTCGTGGTGGTAAAACAGTGCATTTTATTATTCCGTCTGTTTCCCGCAAATTTATAGATTTGCATTGATCGCCAACAAAATCTTCTGGGTGACCAACGGGGTACTTGCCGTATTTACATACCCAAGAGTAAAGGGAGCAAACGTCCAGGTATTTAATTTTTTCAACCCCTTTGGTCTTGTAATATGTTCTGCAATTTCCTGTACGACCCCCGTAAAAAGCATCTCGCGGGTTTAGAGGTAAATGGGATAATAGCGGATTATTTTCGACATATTTTCCTATTTTGGTGTTCTCGCGCATTTCCCGTCGGAAATCACACTCCCATTTTTCAATGACATCATACCCTGCTGCTTTAAGTCTCTCGATTTTTGCCACTGTACCGAAAATTCATTGATTCTGTAGGATCATCTGATAGAGCCTCGTCGCGCTGGTGCTTAAAACATCTGGGGCATCCGTGATAATAGCATCCTTGAAACTCGAAAACTTGATTTTCGCAAAATCCATCAACCTTTAATCCTGATAAAATTGCCTCTTGCCCTCTGCCTGCGTGTTGTATGGTGATTTTCTTTTGATTTTCTTCCCATACCATCCATATCATAGACTGGTTGTCTGTCATTCTATAACCACCCTTAGGAATAATACCAATTGTGTTTGGCTTAAGAAAATTTCTCCTAAACACTTTATTGCAGGCTGAGGCAATGGTGCAGGCGTTGGTAAAGGGGCAAACATTGGTGGTTGTTCTCGAAATTTTAGACAGGCCCCTGTTAGAATTTCTACATGGGAAACGCAGTAATCGATTAACTCTTTTTGAAAATCAAACTGGTCGTGCTTATGATCCTCATACGATTTTAAAAATTCCTCGCGTGCCTCTGGTTTCATCGTGTCAGGGGTGTAATATTCGGCCGGTGGTAGGGGGCCAACATACGATTGGTTTTCCAAGGTGTTAAATAAATGGGGAAAATACCCCTTCTTTAGTTCCTTTAACCCAAATGCTTTAGGGAGAGCTGAGAGCGGCATGGGAAAATAATTAAGGGAGTCCAAAAATTTGATGTTTTGTAGTTGCATCAATATAATTTTGGTTCCTCTCATAATTAACTCTGGGGTTAGGTCAGTTTTCTTTAGTATGTGGCTTAGAATGAATTGATGGTCGAAGTCCTGGCCGTTGTGCGCTAGCACAACAACTTCTTTGAATTTTTTTCTTATTTCTAAAAGGTAATTCATAAAGGTGGCAATGGGGTTCTCTTTGAGGAGTTTTTGCAATCTTACTCCGCATTTTTTGCAAATAATATCTGATGTTTTAATACACACATCACAGCATTGTTTGAAAAAACACAAATTCGGCTCGTGTTCCAGGTCGTCACCGTTGAGTTTTTCCTGCCTAGTTCCAGGTCGTAGAAAACAAAAAGTACATCCTTTGTTTTTGGCTTTCCTGTATCTAGCTGCATGAAGCACAAATGCCCTTGTGGCTGGTGTTTTTGGCAAATTTTACAAAAAATTTCCCCGCATGTAAGCTCTCTATTAGCCTTTATAGTTTTTGGTCAGTTGGGGCAGAGTCGAACTTGTTGGCAAAGAGCCCTCTGTATCAACTTCTATATGGTTATCAAAGCAAGCCTGACTTTTAAATGTGCGAAGGCAGTCAGCACATTTAACCTTAATCCCTACTTTACATGGGCGAGACCTCTGGCATGCCGCACAAGATTTGGAACATCTGTGCTTGTTTTTGTGATCGTGGGGGATATGGCATTCCTCGCAAAAATAACGACAGCAGAAGGCGGCTGTTAATGATGTAACAACATTATAATGCCCTAGGTGATGAATTAAATTAATTATTTTCTTTTCCTTAGGCCCTGCAAAAATTATGTCTCGGCCTTTACAGCCGTATTTGTAAACTACTATCCTATAGCCTGTTAAATACTGTTGGAGTTGATGGAGCTCGGGAATACCAGCCCCCTCTTCAGGTATCCTTACATTTGCTTTTTCTAACAATTGTTGGGTTCTCACAGTCTGCACTTTTCCAATATCCCTGCGCACTTTAACATAGTCAGGGTCTTTGTGCACGTAAGCCTTGGCCACGAAAAGAGCTCGAGGTAAACATAAATTGTCATTATTTTTAATAGCAATTATCCCCTGACGCTTAGCGCACTCTTCATCAAAAGTGTTGTAGTTTTTCCCTCTGGGGGTGCCTTTACCCACAGGTATCCTGACGGTGGTAACGCCAAGACAAAACGTCTCGGTGTTTAGACCCATGGAGTTGGATTGGTAGATGCTGGAGATAACACCCCAAACATCCTCTAGTGTAACCTCATCTGCGGGTTTAAAACGTACCCAACCTTGGCCTCTAGAGAGGTCTTTACAGCCAAAATTAAAAGCTACTTGATCCTTCGGTAAAAGATTTGCTGTGGCTTTCTTGATGACATCGCCAATGGCATTTTTTACCCATGTCACAGGTTCCTCCCTTGAAGGTGGGTCTCGCAACTTAAACTTCAGTGTAGGACCTTGAAGATTGAAGCGACGAACATTTTTTGAAAAATCTTTAACAATAATAAATTTCTGAGCGATAAAAGCAGCTATCACTTTGAGACGACGGATAACGACTGATAACCTGCGGGTGTTATCGCTACTTTTTGTACCTGTGATAACGTTCAGTCTTCCGTCCGACCATTTCGAAAACCAAAAAAGGCCCCGGGTGTTCCTATCTCACTGTGTTAAAAGTGTTCGTCTTTCAATGCATTAACCGCAAAAGCGATAAAAATACGATACATTTAACTATTTTAATTAATATTTATTTAACCACAATGCAAGTATTTTATATTACAAATTCTTAAATACGACCTAATTAGCTGAAATTTTTTACAGGGAGTTACAATTTACGTTTTTAATTATTTTTCGGAGTTGGGTAACCTTTAAATGGGCGTTCAAGGTGACAATACCACAATTTGGCCTTGAACGCCTTATCAGAGATGAGTCACCATACCAAAACTGAGAAAAACTTTTCATTGTTTTTCGGTGTGTGTGTGTGTGTGCTGTCGTTTGTGTGTGTGTGTGCTGTCCTGTCTAAACGCGAGTATTTCAAGTTTTTTTTAAATTCAAAAAGTCCCCATGGTGTTCCTATCTCGCTGTGTTAAAATTGTTCGTCTTTCAATGCATTAACCGCAAAAGCGATAAAAATACAATTAAAAGTAAATTATATTTCACACATTATAAGTTATTATAAATTGAAAATCAATTTGTTTTTTATTGCAAGACATTATTTACCTACTTTATGAATTTAGTATTAAATGTTTAGGTGTTAAAATATAATAATAATTAACTCAGTATTTTTTTATGAAAATATATTAAATTAATGAGTGTCGTTTATGCTGAGTTTCGATCTATTCATCAAGAGTTAGAACAGTTTTTAGCAAATCTTACTAAAGATAATCAGCAGCGTCGCAAATGTAAAAAGACTACCGACAGAAAAACAAAAAGACATTGATATAATATACGAAAACTTTGACAGTCTTAGAAAAGATTATAATTCGAAAGACCATACGTCTAACGATATAGATAAAGTTAAACGAATAGTAACGCTCATTAAATGACAAATTGATACAATTCGAAGCATTTTAGATGATAGATCCAAACTCGCAGAAGTGGTAGAATTAAACGATAGTATTAGTGTAAATTTACAACAAATTGTCACCATGTCAAACAAATTTAATATTAAAACAGCAGCTACCCTAGTTCCAAGTATGGACGGTACGGAAGCGACTGTTAAAAAGCTTATTGATGCCATTAAGTTTTATGATGCCTTGCTCAATGATGCTGGTAAAGTTTTTCTAACGGACTATGTCCTAAAAACCAGATTGTCAGATAGTGCGAAATTAAGGTTAAAATCTAGTTACGGCTCGAATACAGCATTAATTGCGGACATTAACAAAAATTTGCTATCCAAACAATTCGCGACTTCACTTTTAGTTCAGTTAGGTAACGTAAAACAGGGAAATAGATCGATAGAAAGTTACGGGAAAAGCGTTGAGGAATTGTTAATAAATTTAACTATTTTGCAAGCCGAGAATGACGATGCAGCTCTTTCAGTATTACAACGTACAAACGAAAAAATAGCGATAAATTCCTTTAAAAATGGTCTAAATAATAGCTCGTTGCGAACCATCATACAGGCACGAAATTATGATAATTTAACTGAGGCCATTTGTGGTGCTCAGGATGCAAATGTGCAGCAAAGGGAGGCTGCCCCAGTTTATCATATGTGCGGTCGTTTCTTTATTCAACGAAGTGGTTTTCGAAACAATTAGTCCAGACCTAATAACACTTTCCAAAATTCTTATAACACGAACAATAACCACTCTAATCGCAATAATAATAATAACGGTCAGTGTGGATTCAATCCAAGGAACCGAGGTCAATTTAGAGGAAATCGAAATGCAAACGGTCGAACTATTTTTAATAGCAATAATAATAGAAATCACAATTTCTCGCAAAATAGTTATTTTCAACGAAATCGAAAAAACTTTGGAAATAGTCAACAAACATACTTTATGAACGACAATACGCCATCCACAAGTGGGATTAAAACGGCTAAACCGATAATTCTCAAAATTGTTTTTTTTGGGACTAATAATACAGCAGACAAAGCAAACTTATTTCAGGCAAATGGATTAAATTATATTAAATTAGGTTACCGGGGAAAAGAATTAATATTATTGGTTGACACGGGTGCATCTATTAGTAGAATTTTTCCAAATTATGTTCACTCAGATGATATTATTCAGGATTCTCAAAAAATTAAAATTAATGGTATTTCGGGTTCAAAATTTTCCGAGGGCTCAGCGAATATTTCATTGCATACAGACAATCACAAATTCCATTATAAATTTTTGCTGATGGAACAATTTCTACAAAATGTTCAGGGGGTCATTGGCCCTGATTTTTTTAATACTTACTCAGTAATTATCGATTATGAAACGTATAACTTTTCCTTTTGGCTTTCAAAAAATCAAAAAATAATTTTGCCTTTATATTCATTCATCTTATGATTTTTAATTTATTGCCAAACCGATATAAACACGGAATGCGTCATTTTACCAGAGCAAATCAGCGAAGGTATTTTTGTGGCAAGCACTTTAGCGACACCCAGAGATGGAGTGATGCCTGTTCGTATTTTAAATGTACGTGATACGGACGTTAAATTAAAAAACTTCACGCCCAGCATAAATTCCTTATCCAACTATAATGTATTTAATCTCGAAAATGACACCCTTCCAAAATCGGTTCAAAGGGTAGAAAATTTGTTAAAATTAATTCAAGTGGACAATTTAAATAACGAAGAGCGAAATTCGCTGCAGAAAATTTGCAGTATAGCGATGTATTTCACCTAGACGGTGACCCATTAACCGTGACCAATGTGTATAAACAGTCTATTAGATTACACGAGTCAGCAACACCTGTTTATGTAAAACCTTATCGTCTGCCACATTTACAAAAATCCGAAATTCAGCGACAAGTAGACGATATGCTTAAAAATAACATTATTGAAGACACCACATCGCCTTGGGCAGCGCCTTTATTAATTGTTCCTAAGAAACTAGATCAAAGTGGAGTTAAAAAGTGGAGATTGGTAATAGATTACAGACTCTTAAATCGCCAAATCGTGGATGATAAATTTCCATTGCCCTGCATTACAGAAATTTTAGATTCTTTATCAGGTGCTGTTTATTTCAGTCATCTTGATTTATCTCATGGCTACTACCAAATAGGACTTGAACCTAATAGTAGGCCTTGCATAGCATTTTCCACCCCTCAGGGACAGTATCAAATGACACGCCTGCCAATGGGATTAAAAATTAGCCCTAGCTGTTTCTCACGTGCAATGACTGTAGCACTTTCAGGTTTAAATTTCTCTAGATGCTTTGTGTACCTAGATGATTTAATTGTTTTTGGAACTAATTTGGCAAGTCACAATTAAAATTTAACTAAAGTTTTAGACAGATTAAGGTCAACTAATTTAAAATTAAATCCTCATAAATGCGAATTTTTAAAAAAGGAAATACTTTATCTCGGACATGTTATCTCTGCTGAGGGTGTATCTCCTGATCCTGCAAAACTTCAAGTTTTAGAAAATTACCCAGTACCACAAGATGCGCAAGCAGTTAAACGATTTGTTGCGTTTGCAAATTATTATGGTAAATATATTCCGAGTTTTGCAGCAATAGCAAATCCATTACATAAATTAAGTCGAAAACATGTACCATTTCATTGGTCAGAGGAATGCCCATTAGCTTTTAATACCTTAAGACGTGCTCTTGTTAATCCACCGATACTACAGTATCCAAATTTTGAATCAAACAATCAATTTATCTTAAAGACCGATGCCTCAGGTTTTGCACTGGGGGCAGTAATTTGTAATGGCAACGACAAACCAATAGCGTACGCCATTAGAGCATTAAATAAAGCCGAACGAAATTACTGTACCATCGAAAAAGAATTATTAGGTATAGTTTGGGCTGTTAAACATTTTAGACCTTACCTTTACGGACGAAAATTCCAAATCCAAACAGACCATCGCCCATTAATTTATCTCTTTGGCATGACTAACCCATCCTCTAGACTAACCAAATTCCGACTCATACTTGAAGAATACGATTTTACAATCGAATACGTAAAAGGGAGAGACAATGTAGCAGCAGACGCTTTATCGAGAATTCAAATGTCCATGGAAGAATTAAGATCATTACAAGATAACGTTTGCCAAACAATGTTTGTTTCTACACGCTCTAAGACTCAAGCACGACAAATACGTAACGACAATGACGATCTTGATGCGATTCGCGACGAACGGATTGATCACCCGGGAGTCGTCGAGTTGTTAAAACCGCCAAAAGACGCTTACGAATTGAGATTTATCTCCCCCGAAGAATTTAGAAATATAATGAGTACTCATCAATCAGAAACAAATTTTAAATATTTTAAGTTACGCCCAAATGGTGTAAATTATAACGAAAGGCCTAATATTATTTTATTGAATGACGTCATATATTGTATAGAGGAGACTCGATCGACGTTGACGCTAGACGCATCGTTGAGGGCTCTTCGAGATATTTGTCTTAATAATAATATTCCGGAAGTATTTATTATTAAAGAGCAGTGCACTATAAATATAATTAAAATTTTATTATCGGATCCGATAAAAATCAAAAACCTAGGTCTAAAGATTTCTGTTATTCGGGAAGTACAAAAAGTAAATGACAAAGAGATGAAACAAATTATTTTAAATGACTTTCACCTACTTCCTACAGGAGGACATGCAGGAATGACTAGAATGTTTAATAATCTCAGGCGTGTAATGGTACGATATACGGGGCAGTTAATTTTTAACATTTCTTAATTTATTATTTTAAGGCTTTACGAAATATGAGACTAATTTTAAATATTTGTTTTTAAAATTGTATTAGGTGTTAGGTATAAGTTTCACTTCCATACATTCTTTATTTGTTTATTATACAATATTAATTTATGACTCCCATCTGGACGACCACTTAAGGGTTCGTTACAGAAAGACGAAATAAGCAAGTTTTGGTTCATGTTCCTGGTCTTTAAAAAATAAACATAAAAAGAGCGTGTTAAAAACTGAAGAGAGGGTATTTTTAAAACAGTTGAGTTTTGTTATTTGAAGTAGACAGTTTGGTTTTGCTATTTGAGCAGTCAGTATATTTTAGACAGTTGAAGGGATTAGTTGAATTCCTTAATTTTGTAACAGTTGGTTTTTATTATTTGAAGGGAGAGTTACGTTTTACTATTGAATTCTTTAACTTTATCAGGGAGTGAATTTAACAAATATTACATTGTTTTTTTATATAAATTCAGTTTTGTGAAAGTGTGTTTATTTAAATAGGTATGTCTTTTATATATTAAGTTATTATAATCTGAGGTCACAAATATCATAATGAGTGGTTAATTATTTAATATTTAATTTAAACTATATTTTATTATTATTAATTCAACTTGTTTGTTTGTGAGAGAAATAATAAGTTGAATTATTTTATCTTAATTGTTGTTGTGGACAAACCAAATTACAAATTTATCATAATCATTATTTTATGTAAATAATTATTATATTTATATTACATTTACTTTAACATATTATATTGTAATGTAATTTTACATTTTACTACACATTTATATTTAACATTCATATACGTTATTTTGTACAGTTTATCTTATTTTATTTATTTGATAAATTGATATTCATTATTTAATATGTTAAGGCTTTGTTGCAATTTTGGCACACCAAACACTTGTTAGAATTTTCTTTTATTGTTTAACGGTGTTGGTATCGGTCGAGGGGGTCGAGCCCGGAGACTGATAAGTATCAATTCACCCATATTTACAATAAATGCTAGGTAGGGCCCATGATGTGAGTTTTTGTGACATTGTCTTATTTTATTATTATTGATAATCATTTTATTTTACTATATTTGATTTGCACTGACATAATTTTATTACTTGACTATACCTGATTGTATTTAATTATCATTTATGACTGTACACCAATTTTATGGCATAACTCTTGTCCACCACTACACCACTTGTTATTTATATATTTTATTTATACAAATACCATTTATTATTGTTGCTTGTGACCTAAGTTATATTATACTTTATGTTTCACATTATTGATGTTTGTTGCTGTACATTGATAATTATTTCAATGTGTATTTGCTTTTCTTCACCGTCCGAGCCTACCATTTATGTAGGTGAATAATCTTAGCAATATGATAATATAATTGTTTATATTCATATTGATTACTTTGATGTTTTTGTATTATTTATATTGTTGAGATGTGCGACATATATGCATGTCTGTATTGTATATGTGGGTTTTTAAGGTTTTACCTTATTAACTTAAATCAATCATACTTTTCAAATACAAATGTTTTTATTTATATTATTAATGTACAGTAACAATAATTAACTCTTGTATTAATTGCCTTTATTAATAAACTTATTTTAATTTAATACTTTTTCTTTGCTTTTAAATATCTTTTCAATTGCTGAAGTACTTACGTATCCAGAACCGTATTCACAACAAAAAGGGGTCCTAACTTAATTTCTTTAAACTAGACGATCACGTGTTTTGGCCAAAGGTAGTTTTTTTTTTTGAGGTTTTAATATTCTTTTTAATTATTAATGTGTGCCCCCATGCCCCGTTCGTTACAAATTGGTGTCACGTGACCAGGATTTGTTTAATCCAATATTGTTTTGTTATTGTTTATATGTTCTTGCTTATTTAGTATTAATTAATGTCAAGTGACCAGGATTTGTTTTAGGTAATATTGTTTTTTTGTTCTTTATTATTTATTTATAATTAATGTCAAATATCCAGGATTCGTTTGGTCTAATATTGTTTTTTATTTTTGTTGATTGGTTCTTGCTAATTTATTTCTAGGATTTATTTTATTTTATATTGGTTTTATTTTGTTTAAAAGTTTTTTTTGCATGATTTATTTAACCTGAATGTTTGCATGTTATAATTATAAATTGACTTTGCTATGATTTGTTGTTTTGCTATGATTTGCTATGATTTGCTATGTTATGTTATGTTTTGCTATGATTTGCTATGATTTGATATGTTTGGTTTTTGTTTTGCTATGTGTTATGTTTTGCCATGTTTTGTTATTTTTGCTATGGTATGTTGTGTTATGTTTTATTATAAAAAGTTTATTAATGCTATGTTATGCCATGCTATGTTGTGTTAATTTTTTGTTATGTCCGGCTCACGAAAAATTAATACCCTTTTCTAGGATTTTGTATTGTTCATTTAATTTTTAATTTTTGTATTCGTATTCCCGTCACTTGATGTCAGGTGATTAGAAGTTTGTCTATTTATTTTAGTTGTATTTTGTATTCCTTGTGTTACCATGTGTCAAGGGTGTTAAAAGTTCTTTTTTTTTATCTCTTGTTTCGCCAAATTGATGATATGGGTTGATTTTGGTCCTGTTGACAGATTAATGATTTTCGCACAGTGTGGTAAAATAATTTTTGTTTATGTGTTTAATTTTTTTTCATTTTCATAATATTCAGAAATCCTGCTTTCCTTATTTTATTTTCGGGGATCTTAATAGTTTGTTTTTTCTAGTACCTTCTTGTTAATAATTTTGTCTGGGTTACTACAAAATTTGCTGTGATTTTCAGCACAAATTGTTGCTGCTGACTGGAGGATACGTTTTTAAAAAGTACTGGGCATTTGATTAGATAAATTTTTATTTTTATGTTATGATTTTACTGCTTTTTTTATTTTTATTTTTATGCAACCACTTTGATTGAATGACGACCTGAGTTTTACCAAGGAATATTTGATGATATAATTACCAAATGTAAAATAATTTTGGAATGTGCTAAACTGGAACTACTGGATGATGAGAACTTCAACTGCAATTGATAGGACTGTCATGATGACAATGATGTTGGCGATAATCAAGGATGATTTAATTTTGATCAGGTGTGTCATGTTTATTTTTATTTTAAATTTTATTATTAATTTTTGTTTTGTAATTTCTTTCTTTATGTACCGACATTAATTAACATTGTTAACATTATTAACCATTGACATGTTACGTTGACGTTTGACTTTACACTTTTATTGTATATTTTTGACAATGTTTATTTATTTTAATTTTATTTCCTGATTAGTCTTTCTTTTATTTTTTATGTATTTTAAATGTATTTGATGGGAGCTATGATATACCTATGTGATGACGTATAAATGTGGAGATGCACAGAGAAGGGGCACACGGTGCGCCGCACACCCAGCAGATAAGGACCAGTAGTGAGCAGGGGCGCACTCAGCCCAAAGGATCAGCAGTGAGCAGGGGCGCACTCAGCCCAAAGGATCAGCAGTGAGCAGGGGCGCACTCAGCCCAAAGGATCAGCAGTGAGCAGGGGCGTACTCAGCCCAAAGGACCAGCAGCGAGCAGGAGCGTACTCAGCCCAATATAATATGGAGGACAGGGTCGTATTTAGGTTTAGTTACCTAGGTTTAGGGATGTTAAAAGTTTGACAAGCCTCCTTATGTCATTTGACAATCTTTCAAAGGGGAGCCTGTAATGGTACGATATACGGGGCAGTTAATTTTTAACATTTCTTAATTTATTATTTTAAGGCTTTACGAAATATGAGACTAATTTTAAATATTTGTTTTTAAAATTGTATTAGGTGTTAGGTATAAGTTTCACTTCCATACATTCTTTATTTGTTTATTATACAATATTAATTTATGACTCCCATCTGGACGACCACTTAAGGGTTCGTTACAGAAAGACGAAATAAGCAAGTTTTGGTTCATGTTCCTGGTCTTTAAAAAATAAACATAAAAAGAGCGTGTTAAAAACTGAAGAGAGGGTATTTTTAAAACAGTTGAGTTTTGTTATTTGAAGTAGACAGTTTGGTTTTGCTATTTGAGCAGTCAGTATATTTTAGACAGTTGAAGGGATTAGTTGAATTCCTTAATTTTGTAACAGTTGGTTTTTATTATTTGAAGGGAGAGTTACGTTTTACTATTGAATTCTTTAACTTTATCAGGGAGTGAATTTAACAAATATTACATTGTTTTTTTATATAAATTCAGTTTTGTGAAAGTGTGTTTATTTAAATAGGTATGTCTTTTATATATTAAGTTATTATAATCTGAGGTCACAAATATCATAATGAGTGGTTAATTATTTAATATTTAATTTAAACTATATTTTATTATTATTAATTCAACTTGTTTGTTTGTGAGAGAAATAATAAGTTGAATTATTTTATCTTAATTGTTGTTGTGGACAAACCAAATTACAAATTTATCATAATCATTATTTTATGTAAATAATTATTATATTTATATTACATTTACTTTAACATATTATATTGTAATGTAATTTTACATTTTACTACACATTTATATTTAACATTCATATACGTTATTTTGTACAGTTTATCTTATTTTATTTATTTGATAAATTGATATTCATTATTTAATATGTTAAGGCTTTGTTGCAATTTTGGCACACCAAACACTTGTTAGAATTTTCTTTTATTGTTTAACGGTGTTGGTATCGGTCGAGGGGGTCGAGCCCGGAGACTGATAAGTATCAATTCACCCATATTTACAATAAATGCTAGGTAGGGCCCATGATGTGAGTTTTTGTGACATTGTCTTATTTTATTATTATTGATAATCATTTTATTTTACTATATTTGATTTGCACTGACATAATTTTATTACTTGACTATACCTGATTGTATTTAATTATCATTTATGACTGTACACCAATTTTATGGCATAACTCTTGTCCACCACTACACCACTTGTTATTTATATATTTTATTTATACAAATACCATTTATTATTGTTGCTTGTGACCTAAGTTATATTATACTTTATGTTTCACATTATTGATGTTTGTTGCTGTACATTGATAATTATTTCAATGTGTATTTGCTTTTCTTCACCGTCCGAGCCTACCATTTATGTAGGTGAATAATCTTAGCAATATGATAATATAATTGTTTATATTCATATTGATTACTTTGATGTTTTTGTATTATTTATATTGTTGAGATGTGCGACATATATGCATGTCTGTATTGTATATGTGGGTTTTTAAGGTTTTACCTTATTAACTTAAATCAATCATACTTTTCAAATACAAATGTTTTTATTTATATTATTAATGTACAGTAACAATAATTAACTCTTGTATTAATTGCCTTTATTAATAAACTTATTTTAATTTAATACTTTTTCTTTTCTTTTAAATATCTTTTCAATTGCTCAAGTACTTACGTATCCAGAACCGTATTCACAACAAAAAGGGGTCCTAACTTAATTTCTTTAAACTAGACGATCACGTGTTTTGGCCAAAGGTAGTTTTTTTTTTTGAGGTTTTAATATTCTTTTTAATTATTAATGTGTGCCCCCATGCCCCGTTCGTTACAGGCGATACTACTGTTGGACGGGCATGAAAAACGACGTAAAAAAATTTATCAAAAAGTGTGACGATTGTCAGCGCTATAAATATTCCCAACCACACAAAGCGCCAATGAATATCACGACTACAGCTTCCGAAGCATTTCAACGTATTTTTTTGGATTTAGTAGGTCCTTTTGAGCCAGACGATGATGATAATCGGTACATCTTAACATTGCAATGCGATTTAAGTAAATTTGTAGAAGGTTACGCGATGCCCAATAAGGAAGCAGCCACACTTGCAAAAGCTTTTACCAATAATTTTATTTTACGATACGGAATACCGCCGGAAATTGTAACGGACCAAGGTACTGAATTTACATCTACTGTTTTTTCTGAAACTTGTAAATTATTAGGTATTAAAAGATTAACGTCAACTGCTTATCACCACCAAACATTAGGTGCCTTGGAAAATTCTCACAAACACCTAGTAGCCTACCTGCGCATGCATATCGCCAAACAGCGAAACATTTGGAGTTCTTGGGTGCCTTATTGGTGTTTCGCATACAATAATACGGTGCACACTACAACGCGGTATACGCCATTTGAACTAGTGTTCGGGCGAATCGGAAAATTACCGTCAAATATACAACGGCGTGTAGATCCACTATATAATTTTGAAAACTATCCCTTAGAGCTAAAATATCGATTACAGCAGGCATGGCATGATGCAAAAACAAACTTACTAACATGAAAAGCTAAAACCAAACTAATGTATGACAGAAATAGTCAAAGTGTTAATTATAAGATTGGTAATAAAGTGGTGGTGCGCGATCAAAGTGGACATAATGTTGATGCCCTTTATCGTGGGCCCTATACCGTGGTAGACAATAAGCCACCGAACGTTACTTTGCAAATAGACAATAAACAAGTGACGATTCACCATAATAGGATAATATAATCCACCCTAAATGTTCCGTAGTCTATGTTGTACTTATTTTAATTATGTCTATTATATACCTAATTAGTATTATTAAGGGTTAAATTTATTTTAATTAGAAAAAAAAAATTCTTTATACAAATTTTTTTTATTTTACCACCCCTTGGAGGTGTATTATCCAAGAAATAAGTATACAATTTTTATATTTTCAATTTATTATTTTAAATAATATTTTATAAATTAATTTTGTATATTGCAAAAATCATGATTGCTCAGCAGTATGGTAAAACTATATCGTAAGTCTGCGGGGTCAAAGTTCTCTAATATTAAGTAGGTTAAGAAACATAGAATGCAATTGTAATATTGTAGGTGATTGCGGCCTGACGCGAGGACGGCTACAGTTACCAAATAAACATTTAGATTAATGAGTTTATAGAAGTCTTATCATTTTTCCCAACGAACCTTCAAATCAGTAATGAAGAGTGAATAAGTAAACTATAATATATATACAGTAAGAACGTGAATCATATAAGAAAACTTACAAATTTTATACAAAGTAATGCTAGAAGAAAATCTATACCAATAGATTATCGAACACATGTATCACATGTAATCTAGAACTTTAGAACATGTATATGGTGAGTTTAAATTTGTTACTGAAAAATATAAACAGAAGCAGAAAAGAGCTGTAATTTGGGCTGATGCAGAAGAGTTGTTAGACTCCGTATGTGAACAACGCGTTGCAACGTAAGCTTATTGGAAACTACGAAATTAAAATTATGGCAGATGGTGGCCAAGGATTCTTAAAGATTTCCTTCCAGAAAATTATACATCTGAATATAATAAATTTCAGTTTAATTAGAGTAGTGATGAAGAAGATTTTGAATCTCCTATAAAAAAAAACTCTATTCGGAAGGTGGCAGTGCAGGTCACAAAGCAAAATTGGCAAGCGTCCATTTCTTAATAATGCTGTGCATTGTACCTGACATTCAAGAAACATATGATAATATGAAGCTACTCTTAGAATTAACTAAAATTAATAATATACCATTTAAATTCGTATCGGACTTTAAACTTCTTTTGATTATCAATGGCCAACACACAGCTACGCCAACATGCCCTTGTCCTTATTGCTTCATGACTTTAAACGATCTAAGAAATTCTGAGAGCAAAAATAATATAGGGGAGCACAATATTGAGACGGATGCAGATGAAGGAAAACTATGCAGTGGATTTGAAACTCTAAATAAAGACTTACGGAGACATTAGAAAAGATTACGATTCCTTTTGTTGTTACAGTACTGTTAATCTGCTCTTTTTTGCCGAAGATGATAACATGTACGTAATTGAAAAGTGCATTGTTTCCGGACTTCATATTTTACAAGGTTTTATCAATCACATTTTTTGGGATGGCTTAGTTCCTCTTCTTGGTCGAGAGAAAACCCTTTTATGGCCGAAAAAACTAAGAGTTATTGCTAAAAACTACCATGGTGAAATATTTGAAGGTAATGCTTGCAGAAAACTTTTGAAAGAGAGTGCTAAGTTGTCAGATTCAGAAATTTGTAATGATATTGGAATAGTACGAATTGTACCTTTTATAAATGCTCTGAGGGCAATGAATAAAGTGGTTAATTACTGTTTTTCAGCCAAACCTATAGGGCCAGATTTAGATTTAGACATCAAAGAATTAAAAACAAATCAATGAAATTATCCGAAACGCTTAAGGCCCACGTTATTTTAAGCCATATTTGCAATGTTTGCATTTTTTAGGCAAACGTGGACTGGGCCTTTGGTCAGAACAAGCAGGTGAAACGATTCATCGAAAATTCTTCAAGTTTTGTCATAAATATAAAATTAATTTGATAAATGATCCGACTTATCAACTGAGGTTAAAGAATGCTGTCACATATGAATTGTTATAAGAAAAGTTTTTAATTTTGTTTTTGAGATTGTGTTTTAAGTTTTTTAAATAGTCTAATGTTATATAGAAAATAAAATGTATTTTAAAAAGATGTTGGTTTTATAATCGTGCATATTTTAAATTTAATAAAAATATCAGTAAGAAATAATTCTGTGAATGCTTATTTATATTTATCGAGCATCTATTATATCCAGGAGAACTCTTGATAATCAGGACCTGATTTGATTTAAGTATACACATACAGACACACATACAAAAGTACACTCTCTCGCGAGCCTGGTGCTGATCTTCAATATTGAGATATTTGTGCAGATTTCGAAAAAAAGAGCTGACCCGATTTTAGTTTATTAAGATTTTTTATTCTAGACGTAAAGACGAGCCAATTTACGTGGTCAGTTTTTGTCGTCATTTTTATAAAACCTACAGGTCGTTCAGGAACACTGTGTTTAAGGCATCAGAAATAAGAACCCATTGATTGATTGATTTGATCGGGAGCCTCTGCAGGCAGCACTTAGGCACACATACGGCCCATTGTGCAAACCCCCTTTAGGTGAAGCCCTGCCTTACCTTACAAGCCCGCAGCTTTTAAGGAAAGCGCAGACCCGCTCTGTTCGGGCATGCATTATTTCCTCTGGTTCCAAGTATCTGTCCCCTAGGTGTCTTAGTCTACTATTGACTAGAGCGTCGCATTCGCTGCAGTACCTACAGTCCGTCTCGTTGCTGAGTCCGGTTTTGTGTAGGTGATATTTGACTACCCAGTGTCCTGTTAGGACTCCTGTGATGGTTCTCAACTGGTTCCTGTTAAGTTTCAGGAATCTTTTTGCCTCTTTGCATGTAGTAGGACTCTTTATAAAGACCCTAGACTGCCTGAGGTCTTGTTGTTCACGCCATTTGTTCTGGAACTGGTCGTTAGTCCAGTTCCTGATCTTGGTTTTTACCAGACAGGAGGCGACCCCTATGACAGGTTCTGGCCCCGTGAAGGCCGTGTTGCTCTGCCGTGCTTAATGAAAACGCCGTAACCAACAATTGTGCGATTTTTGTTTTACGGCATTTTCTACTAGTAAAATTCATCCTGCGTCTATCCCCGGTACTCAAAAAACCGTATATATATATAGATACGGTTTTTTGAGTACCGGGGATAGACGCAGGATGAATTTTTCTAGTAGAAAATGCCGTAAAACAAAAATCGCACAATTGTTGGTTACGGCGTTTTCATTAAGCACGGCAGTGCTGCCCTCACGAGCCAGCTGGTCTGCTTCCTCGTTGCCTCTGATGCCTCGATGACCCGGTACCCAGATAAGGTTAACCTTGTTGAGCACACTGAGTAGTTCGAGGGTTTTGATGCAGTCCAGTGTAAGTCTCGAGTTGACCCTCTCCGAGTGAAGAGCCCGGAGTGCTGCTTGACTGTCGCTGCATATGTAGATATGTTTACCCGAGTAGCCTCTCTGGAGATTCTCTTGGGCGCATATCTGGATGGCAAAGATTTCGGTCTGGTATACCGTTGGGTATCGACCTAGTACAAGGCTTATTCTCGCCCCAGGTCGCTCTCCATATACACCAGCTCCTGCACCTTCCTTCATTAAAGACCCGTCTGTGTACCAGATGAGCCCTTCCGGTTTAAGAAAGCCTGGGTCAGGCTCGCTCCAGTCGTTTCCGGAGGGGAAAACAACTTTATATCTCCTGAGGGGGGTAGACGTCTTTGGCATTGCATCCCTTCTTGTGAGAAGGGGTCCCGCTTGATAGTCTCAGTCCAGGCCCTTGCATGCCCTGAGTTTCCCCCCCCCCGTGAGTCCACTGTCCCCAATCATTGAGTCTGACCGAGGCCTCCCGAGCCCGTGCCTCCACAAAGAGATGTAGAGGCGCCAGTCCCAGTATGGCCTCCATTGCCAATGTTGGAGTGGTTCTAAAAGCTCCAATTATGCCCATGCAGGCAAATAGTTGGAGCTTGTCCATCTTCTTCCTGTAGGTGGGCTTGCTTAACGCATTCCACCAAACAAGGCTGCCGTATGTGATCATTGGCCTTATGACTGTTGTGTAAAGCCAGTTCACTATGTGGGGTTGTAAGCCCCAGGTGCGTCAAATGGTCCTTCTGCATGCCTATAGGCTATGAGTGGCCCTCTGTCCGCGTAGCCTTGAGTGTATATACCTTCCTCGTTTAGGATACGAAGTAGCCCATCCAGCACTAGGCACCACAGCAAGGGCGATAGTACCCCTCCTTGCGGGCAGCCTCTGGCTACGGTTGAGCTGATCTCCGTAGTTCCAATCGAGCTTGTAATGATCCTGCTTTCCAGCATGACACGGATCCATTTGACAATGGTATTCTCTATGCCAAAGCCTTCTGCAGCTCTATTTATCGACTCGAAGGAGGTGTTGTTGAAAGCTTCTTCAATATCTAGAAACGTGCCCAGAGCCATCTCTTTAGGACGAGTCCCTCTCTCTAGTCTTGTCACAAGGCTGTGAAGAGCGGTCTCCGTCGACATGGCTGTCCTGTAGGCGTGTTGATTGGGATGCATGGGAATTCTTTTTAGTGCCCCGTCCCTAATAAATATGTCCACCAGTTTCTCCATAGTTTTTAAAAGAAACGAGGATAGACTGATGTCTATAGTCCTTTGCCGTATCGTAGTTACAACGTCCTGGCTTGGGGATAAACACCACTCGAACCTTTCGCCAGGATTGTGGCACGTAGCCCTGTGCCAGGCAGGCTCTGAAGAGGTGTATCAAGTGCGGTGTCAGTAGTTCTAGTCCCTTTTGTAAGAGAGCCGGAAAGATGCCATCTGGTCCCGCACTTTTAAAAGATCCAAATGAGTGGATGGCCCACTTTATGGAGCTTTCTGTCAGTACCTTTGCAGCTAACTTCCAGTCAGTCGGCCTTGCGCCCGCTGGTGGAGCCCGCCTTGGTGTTTTAAAAGTTTGCAGGATTTTTGAGCCTGGTAGTGAGTTTCCAGGAGCCATTTAAGTGCCTCCTCCGCGGTGGTGCTTTAGTCACCGGAGGGAAGCCTTAATGTCCCCAGCTCTCGTCCCGGATCCTTTGAGAGAATCTTTTGAAACCTGGCGGCTGCTGGAAGCTCGTCTACGTTACCGCAGAACGTCCTCCACAATTCCCTCTTAGACCTTCTTATGAGATCTTTGTACCTGCGCTGAGACTGCTTGTGGCTATCCCAATCCGCAGGCGATTTAGATCGCATGGCCCTGTTAAAGAGCCTGCGGGTTTCCTTGCGAGCCTTGTCGAGATCAAAGTTCCACCAAGGGGTTTTCTTTTTTCCTCGATAGACCCGAAGCTGGCAGCTTCGTTCGTACGATGTGATGATTGCCTCGCGTACGAATTCGGCTGTTTCCTCCACTTGCCGAGAGCTGCGGCACGTCATGGAAGAGTCCACTAGCTTAGTCTTTAGCATCTCAACATACTGGTCCCAGTTAGTGTTCCGGGGGTTCCTGAACCTACTGAGCCCAGCATCGTGAGTTAGGTCTAAGCTAAAGAGAATGTGTCTGAGATCTGACAGGGATGGCTCTTCAGACACCTTCCAGTTTCTTGTCATCGGGGCCATGGAGAGGGAGCCCAATGTCAAGTCTATCACCTCTTGCCTTCGTGACGTAACAAAGGTCGGTCTAGTGCCGCGGTTTAGGATTTCCAGATCCGTGGTATGTATACTCTAAGAGGCTGAGCCCTCTCCGATTCGTGTCGGTGCTTCTCCACACCGTATGGTGTGCGTTGGCATCGCAACCGATGATCAGCGGGAGGCCCAATGTGCTGCAGTATTCCACTATATCGATGAGCTCCTGTGTTGGAGGATCGTCTATCGAGTCATAGGGCAGATGTCCTGGTCCGTCCTTAAGGCATAGTTTTACCGCTACTAAGTCCCTAGAACAGAAATTAGCTACAAGTGAGGACTCGATCCGTCTGTCGACGTAGATACAAGCCCTTGGATTTAGTTGGTCGTCCCTTTTGTAGAAGAGAGATCTTTCCCATCTACCTAGGCCCCTTACGCGACCCTTGTATGACCAAGGTTCTTGTAGGAGATATATATGTGTCTGCCCCATAGCTATGTGACGATCTATTAAGGAAATCGCCCCTTTGCTATGTTGCAAATTGCTTTGTAGAAATGAGGTCTCTTTATCCATGGTGGAGGATAGATATAGGACCTGATTTCTAGGTTACGGATGGTCCAGCCCTTGTCCCTGGTGGAGTATCCTCTACATCCACCTGAGCCATGAGCTCGGCCACCTCCTTGTCCAATGTTGCTGTTGGATCTGGTTCGGGCGTAGACGTTCCTTCCGATAAGGGAGTATTGCTACTACCCTCCTCGGCTGGAGCCGTCTTTTTCTCCGGCGCAGCTGGAGCTTTTGCCTTCGTCATGAAAGTGACGACGGAGACCCCTGCGAACGCTTTAAGTTTTTGTCGCTGCAAGACCTCGGCTGAAGCCTCGTCAACTCCAAAAACCAGGTGAACCCTGTTCTTCTCCTCTTTCCGGTGGTACGTCCTCCACAAATTTGTCCTAAGACCAGGATTCTGTCTGTGGAGCCGCTTAAGGATGGTGGGGGTGTCGTCTGGGAGACCTTGGACAGCTTCAACCATCTTAATTGCCCTGGGAATGTACCGCTGCACGCGCAGTGATGCCCCTTCCCATGGTATGATCGAGGAGATGATCCCCTCCACCCAGTCCAACGTCCACTGGTCCCCGCATTTAACCGTGATGGTTCCCTGCGACGACCAGCAAAACTGCTCAAACTGTGGGAATCGATCTCCTCCCATCAGATCAATGTGGGCGTTTATTTTCCCCATGATCGCTTTGCTCTGTTCTTCCGTGATCACCGCGTCCGGATACGCATCCGGCACGATGGTCACCCCGAGATCAGCAGACGCTGCGGCGCTGTACGAAGCAGTCCCCTGGCCTCCCGATTTTACTCCGGAAGCCTTGGGCCTCTTTGCCAGCGTCCTTGCCCCCTTCGACTCAGGGGTGCTTCCCTCAGATCTGTTACGTTTCGTCCCAGATTCTTGCCCCCCCCCCCCCTGCGCCGAAGCATGCTTTTGACCTTCGCCTTTGAGCCTGAGCCTCCTGGCTCTAGCCTTGGCTGCACCGCTTCTGTTACTCTTGCGAGTCCCGGAAGCGGTATTGCCTGTCCCCTTTGTGGGTCCTTGTGAGGTCCCCTCTTTCGAGGAGCCTGACACGTCAGTCCCCACTTGAGAGCCTGGCATAGCGGTCTCTCCTTGCGGAGAGCCTTTAGGTTTTATAGGTATATCCATATAATTCCCACGAGTAGTCCGGAACTAAGAACCCATAATAAACTTGTGTAATTAACTTGATTCAAATTACTTGAAGGTAGTGTTGGAATCACTCGAGTGAAAAATAACCTATTACCCGGTTAATAAAATAACCTAAATTATTCGGTTATGAGTTTTGGATCCAAGTGATGTATAACCGGTTATTTGCGCAGTGTAGCCAATTATTTGTATTAAAAATTTAATAATAACTTTTTGCCTACCAAAATTATGTTGAAAAACTTCCAAAAAAGTAGATTTCTACAAAAATTGTAATACTGCTTGAATATTACGTGTATGCAAGCCTTTTTTAATGAATTGGGCAAACCGGAATGTAAAGGCAACGCCGAAAGCCTCGTTATTTAGCGCACCGCACGATGAGCATTCGAGTGATCGCCATTCGAGTGATAATCCGGTTTTTGAAATCACTTGAATACTCGGTAGTCGGTTATTGAACTAAATCGGTTATTCCCAACACTACTTGAAGGCTAACATTAAATAAAAATGTGTAAAAAAACTATGTACAGGGTGATCCCCTTTAACTTTTTTATTTTAAGTGTCCCAAAAAATTTAAAAGTGTGGTTATGTAGGTTCTAAAAAATACTTTTTTTATACGTATAAAAAAAATTGGAGAGTTAATTTTTTTAATGGATCACCATATATATAAATTTATTTTTCGATTACTTGTAAAATTCTAAGCATATTTCATATAACATACCATATACCTAAATTCAACCGTTTCTGAAATATTTAAATTATTTTTAAGATGATAAGTTGAAATAGTTTGTCTTTCTCTGTCTGAGTACGCCATTTTTAGTTATTTAACAAGACATATTGACATAATGTCACTCTAGTAATTTATTTTCAATAAACATTTTGGTATACTGAGGCTTTTTGATTTCTAACAGTTTAAAAAAACATTTAATGATAACATTTCGAATGCGAATATTTCAGAAACGGTTGAATTTAGGTATATGGTTTGTTATATGAATTATGCTCAGAATTTTACAAGGAATCGAAAAATAAATATATATACAGTGCGGACGTTAAAAGTCCCCCCCCTGTTATCGTTTGAACGAAAAAAGGTATCGACATCGGACAAAAACCATTGTCAAGGACATTAAGAATATTACTTTTTGACGTCAAATTGATAGGTATCCATTTAAGGAGCGCCAAGAGGGCAGTATCAACTTAAAAATTTCAAAGGGAAAGGGGGGGCTTGTGATACCTCATTTGAAAGGTATTTCGATTGTCTATGCGATGCTATTTAATTTTTTAAAATCCGTTTAACGGTTGCTAAGTAACAGCTAACATTTCAGTTTTTCAAACTAATACATTTTCTTGCCGCCCTAGGCAGCTACATACGTTGCCTTTCGGTAAATCCGGCCCTGGCGCGCCAGGCAACGTATGTAGCCGCCATGGCGGTGCGAATTATCGTAAATCTGTATCAACATTTATTTTTTTTGACACTTTTTTGTTTTTGTTTTGTAAAAAAAAACGTACCATTGTAGTTATAAGGCGGTTTATAAAATAATTCTATTTTTTAGTGTAACACTATTTATTAGTTGTGCCTGCAATTTTACTTATTATTTCATTGGAAAATGGTTCGCGCTCGCCCGTTGGAAGAAAAAACAGAAGCACTTTTTATTTATGCTGAAGTTGGACGTAATTTGCACCAAGCAGAGAGGGTATTTAATGAAAGGTACCCAGACAACCCTATTTGCAGAAAATATCTACGGGAGTTAGTGACTAAATTTCAAACAACTGGAAGTTTGAGTAGGCAGAAAGGATCGGGTAGAAAATCAATCTCAGAAGACAAACAAATAAAAATAGTCGGTTCCGTCGTCAATAATCCACAACAATCGACGGCGGCACTTGCAGGGGATCGTGATGTAGCAATATCAACTGTTAAAAAATATTTCAAAAAAACAAATTTCATCCCTAAAAATTAAAAATATTACATCAACTTACTGAAGATGACCAGGATCGCAGAGTACAGTTTTGTGAAGTTATGTTTGAGCGCATAATACAAAATCCCCTGTACTTGCAATCAATTTGTTTTAGTGATGAAAGTACTTTTTTCCTAAATGGCAATGTAAATCGGCAAAATGTACGTTACTGGTCAGATGTTAACCCACATGCTTTTCGTGAAGGTATCCACAAAAAGTCAATGTATGGGCGTGACAACTGGGAAACCATTTTGGAAGGAAACAGGCATCTTGTACTTAAACATGCTTCAAACACAAATTCATCCAATGATTTAAGATATAGTTAAATCCTGAAGAATTTGACATGGAAGTAATATTCCAACAAGATGGAGCGCCCGCACATTATTTTGGCATGTTAGACTGTGGCTTGATGAGACTTATCCAAATAGGTGGATTGGTAGGCGTGGTCCTACCGAATGGCCGGCTCGGTCTCCTGATTTAACGCCTTTTTTTGTGGGGTTAGATAAATCAAAGGTCTACTTCACCGAACCAGAATCAATTGACGACCTAAAACAACGTATTAGACATGAATGTGCGAATATTACCCAAGAAACGTTTACAAATGTGAGAACTGAAATTAGAAACAGACTATTATTGTGTCAAAATGTCCAAGGGGAGCATTTCGAAAATCTAATTTGATGATTTATTGTACTTAATGAATGAAAACCTTGTACTTAATAATAAAATTTGATTTGAGACTTAATTTTATTTAAACGTTTAATATCTCAGCAACCTTTAAACGGATATAAAAAATTTAAATAGCATCGAATAGATAATCGAAATACCTTTCAAATGAGGTATCACAAGCACAACAGATTGAGTAAAAATTAATGTTTTAACGGACACGTTAAGTTACATCAAGCCCCCGAATATCTTTTAAATATCTCATTTAAAATGTATCTTTCATCTTTTGTCGGCCATTGCGAAGATATTTATTTTCACCAGGTGGAGCAACGTCTTGCTGGAAATAAATGGTGTCGTCTACTTCATTATTTTCCCCAGGGTACAATGCCCTTACTGCTGGAACAATATCTGTCTGGAGGAGGTCCTATTATGTGTTGGTCTATTATTCCTGCCCATACATTTATCTTTTGAGGGTCCTGTGTGTGTCTCCTCTTTCCAATGCGGGTATTGGTGGGACCAGTAGCGGCAGTTATGACGGTTAACAAAACCGTTCAGCATGAATCCGAAAATAATTTTTATTTTGAATTTCACAAAACTCAGCCCTACGGTCAAAATCGTCCTCACTTAATTCTTGCAACAAATGCATCCCTAATTTATTCTCTTTTAAATAACCTTTGCCTAGACGCATAACTGATATCGTTGTCTTGGGAAACCCCCCGACAAGAAACTGTAGGTACTTCCTGGACTTGCAATAGCACATTCAGTGCAACATCTCCAGCAGTGGCAGATTTTGGTCGACCGCTTCCGGTTTCAGATATTTTTTTATAATTTTGCTTACGCATGATTGTGTCAGAGGCTCCTTTTCCGGATACGTAGTATTAAATAATAAAGCACTTCTTGCTGAGTCCTTTTTCGGTCATACCAACCATCATTAATATTTCAATTCTTTCTTTTTCAGTACGCATTGTTTTTTAAAACGGTAGCTATTTATTTTACTTTTAGCACACTATTACATGTGAAAATTGCTGAATGTCGAATTAAAAATGAATTATAGGTAAACGATGTGAAGCCTAAAGAAACTATAACAAAAAACTTTTATAAAAATTTAAAATCATGATATCATTCCTATATCGGTTCATCGGTTCAATATTATTACACCGTTGTAATCAGAAAAATAGCCTCTTTCAAATTCTGATAGATAGAGTTAGCGCTTTTATGCCTCATATACTATGATAAATAAAGAATTTCCAAAATAAAAATCATAATATAAAATAAAGTAACCTAGCTACTATACTAACATATTATGTACCTTACACGACAAAAATTATATTTACAATAAATTTAAAAGTAAGAAACTTTATTAATACTATTTTTACCTTTAATGATTCTGGCCAAGATGGTTTGGGACAAAATGCTGTGGAATCACCGATTAGTGGATGCAACTTTCTTTGAAATAAAATAAGTACACAATCCATAATCCTCATTATAAGATGTGGAGGCCTTCCCAATTTTCTTACAGTTGCTAAATAATTTACTATAAATTTAAAGTCGTATACACAAAAAACTTACCAATATGAGCTGGTTTAATGGTATTAAGAGCAGCCTCTGCTTCTTCTAAAGCTGGCTTAGCAGCTTCCAATTTTTCCTCGGCAATTGCCTTTTCAGCGGCTATAGACTTAACTAATGCTTCAGCTTTTTCTTTTACTTTTTGTACTTGGTTTTTCACTATTTCAGCTTGCATTGCTCTTTCAGTTACCTAAAGTAAAAACTATAATGTATTTTGGGATTAAAAAATATATACAATATAACGATATAACTATGTTCCATAAATTTATTGTATGTATAATTTTACTTGTGTTTTACATCAAGCATTTAAGTAAAAATATATTTATATTTAATTTAATTAATTTTTTTAGCTACCAGGTCCCATACGGTAAAATTGGTTAACATGCCTGAGTTGCGGATTAAGTGTGTTAAAGAAAATTAAATAAATTTCTTGTTTTTAATCTTTTTCAGTTTCGTCTATGCTCGTAAAACTACAGCCCTTAAAGGTTTTATTCATTTTTGGAAACAAAAAAGTCACATGAAGCCATGTCTGGCGAATATGGAGACTATCATTATTATTGCATTGTTTTCGTATGTATATAGAAATTATCATAAAACAAAAGCCATTTAAAAAGACCGGTTAAAGTTAGGTGTTGAAATTTTTAAATTATATAATAAATATTAAAATACCTACTACATGCTTTTTAGATCCATTTACTTTATAACTTTTTAATAAAACTTTATAAAAATACTGATGTACAAAATTAAAGTACCAAAAATCAATACAATTTTAATAAAATAGTCTCTTTTAGATATTTTGGAGCCTAAGGTTTGCTTAACAGGATTGCCAAAGGGAGTCAACGTGAGTGCACTAGTTTTATAAATTCGCTCTTCAAACTACCCTAAAAAAAGTGAGTTGAAGATTTATTAATAATAATAAAAATAAAATCTTTATTTCCTTTAGGACATATTATATATAGTTTGATTTTTAATCATGACCCTCACGTGACATATGTAAGGATATAGCTCAGACATTCGTATTGTATTTCCACGCCGCAGGACCACTGGGACGTCGCATATAGCGATAGATAAACGTATGTCTAATAATACCACAACATACGTTCCTAATGTTTATATTTTTATAATAATGGGATCGACAAAGATAACTAAATGCACAAATGTCTACAAAACTTTGACAGCCTGTCATCATTGGTGTACTTGAATTTTTTAATATTTTCCATAATTTGCGTATTTAAACAGTTCAATTTCAGTGTTTAGTTTGTGTTTAGTGTTTTCAGTTCGTTTTTAGTTTGTGTTTAGTGTTTTCAGTTCGTTTTTATTATTATTTTAATAAGTTGTTGAAAAAAATCAGTTCTTTTCAAAACTAAACCAAATGCCAGGCAAAGTCTTAAATTTCCAATCTAGGGAAATGGTTGCCTCATTATTACATTATTTTACGGCCGAAAAGACCAATGGAGGTCCTTTAATTCCTTTTGAGGCAGTTACAGAGGTAATTTGTAATGTTAATATGAATTTTGTAATTAACATTAAATATTTTAGCGTGTTGCTGCTGCGTTGAATATCAGCAGTAGTACGGTTAAACGAATAAAATTAAAAAATAAAATAAAGCATTGATAGAAATGAACCGCTTGAAACTCCAGGAAAATCAAGGCCACGGTTATCACTGAAAACCAAAAATTTAGATGACAATATTAAAACAGAAGTTCGTAATATTATCTACAACATGTACAATAAAAGTAAGTAATTGGGTGGCTTGGGACAGTGCAGGATTCTTGGGACAAACGGAACTTAGTTTAGATTTAATTGCCCCCTCTATCTACATTACACTATACGAACTGGAATCAGGTAAAGAAATTTTGTTGTCGGTTTTCTCTTTCCTACCATAATTTAACCTAAAAAAATATTATTTGGGACGTAAAATATTTGCGTTTTTTGAAGGTTGTTTATAACCAGTAAGTTTTTATTATAATTTTTTTTGCCATCAATATCCGATAACAGTAATATGACTAGATAACCTTACTATTCTGTATTTTAAAAAATAGCGTTTTTAGTATGAGACTTGGGACTGTGCAAAAATATAAAGGAATATGAAGTAAAATGTATGAGATTTAACTCTCAACTGAAGTGTCACATTTTCCCAAACTGTTGAAGATATTGTTAGCAATAAATTGAAGTACGGCCCTGCCGCATCAGCCGGTTCTAGAAAACGTCGCTAGGCAGCGTGGCCTGCGCTCAGTTCGCTTGTCAAGATGCCACCGGCCGAAGTGCATGGCTTTTATCACGTGTTTTTATTGATAAATAAAGAGAATCCGTAAAAGTATTCAAGTTTATTATTTATTGCTAATAATATAGTCACAGTTTCAGTCACTCAAATCACTAAGAAGTCGTCAAACACCTCAAGTAAAAGAGGAAAATTTGTTTTTTGTTAATTTTTTTAATGTTAGGTATTTTTAAGGTGCTAT
Source organism: Brassicogethes aeneus (assembly GCA_921294245.1). Classification (NCBI taxonomy): domain Eukaryota; kingdom Metazoa; phylum Arthropoda; class Insecta; order Coleoptera; family Nitidulidae; genus Brassicogethes; species Brassicogethes aeneus. Next base: position 61,068,790 of record OV121132.1, read on the forward strand.
TACCTAATAAGAAATTGCCAAAATCCCGAGGGGTAAACCACTTAAAAATCTTAAAGACCAACATTCAATGTTAGTGGACGTTGTGTTGTGATTTTTTTCCTTATCAGTCGTTATCAATTGTTAACGAACTCTGCAGTTATTCGATGAGACGCCTATGACCTGCTTAGTAACATGGTTACTTTTTGTGTAAGAAATAGGAATATACCTGTATTGATATAAATCACTTACTCACTTGCTTCTTGTCGGTGCGGTTGAATATACTAAATAAATTCTGTGTTTGTAAAAACAGTGTTTTACTTTGTGAATAGTTAATATTGCAGCGGTAGGATTGAATCCCGTTTTTCGAAGACAGTAATTATTTTAAGTGATAACTTTCTTTTTCATAAACAAGGGTTTAAAAAAAAAGTGGGTTGGTGTGCCGTTTTTGGATTATAATACCAAATTCAAAACCGTATGTACAGACATGAATTTTTGTTGTTAATTGTTTAAACGTCGACATTTTTCTTGCACTGATTAATGTGTAATATCGGTGTGTTACGTAAAATGAACCAGTTAACTTTTTATTAGTTTCTTTGTTCTTCTGGCTAAGGTGGAACGCCATTTAGATAGACAATTTGATGTTTGTTTTTATTTATTTTTTCTTGATTTAGAACTTAGTTTGGTCACGGATTAACGTTGAATATCCGTAATTTTTCTTTGCATAAGGATTAATGTAAAATATCCTACTTGATCTCGTTTTTTTTTTAAGTAAATTTGGGTTTCTTATAAATAAGTTATACGTTTTTGGTTCTTTGAAAATGGATTCTGATGTAAGCAGTAGTTCAGATAGTTACGATTATAAGCGCAGTAGGAAGGAATCTAGTAAAAGATCAAAACGATCGAGTAGAAATGATAAGACTACTGAAAGAAATTCAGGAAAAAGGAACCAAAATGTTGCAGTACGTTCGCAAATTTCCCGCTCGTAGAACGGCTCATAGAAAACCAAATCGGTGCATTCAAATCGCCCCAAACAAAATTACTTTTTGATCCTAAAACCATCCCGCAGTTTGAACCAGGAAATCCAAATCTAAGCATGACAAAATGGATAGAAAAAATCGAGCAATTAGCAAATATAAACAACTGGGACGAAAAACTTGTCATTTATCATATGCAAAGTCGACTTTGTGGACTTTCACGGCTTTGGTATGATAATTTGAATAATTATAATTTAAATTGGGTAGAATGGAAGAGTTTGCTAATCAAAAGTTTCCCAGAACATCAGGATTTCGCTGTTACCTTAAGAAAAATGCTAACTTGATCAAAGCAACCGAACGAAAAATGGGAAAAGTATTATTTCGATAAGATGAATCTTTTGAGTGCATGCGAAATTACAGGAAAAAAGGCTGTTTCTTGTCTCATTGATGGCATAGTAGATCCCTCAATTCAGGCAGGTGCTAGAGCGGGTAGATACAAGGCCCCGGATGAGCTTTATGGAGAGTATCTTTCTGCGTTGAGGTCAGAGACCACTTCGAGATTTGATCAAGATTTATGTGGAAGAATTCATACAGCTGATGGAGCTCACCACTCAAAAGAACGGCCTACGATGTTGCCGTCAAGTGGACTCAATACTAGGAGTCATTATGGGAAACGACAATATAGACCTGATTTCAACAAAAATGAATATGTTGAACCAGCACACAAAAGGCAAAAGATTGATGAAAAAAAGAGTGTGAAATGTTACAACTGTCGTGAAGAAGGACACATATCACCCGATTGTCCAAAACCTAAGAAACATTGCACAAATTGCAAACGATTAGGTCATCTTGCTGGTGACTGTAAGAGGAGAACCCGAGATGTGAAAAACAATATTGTAGACAATGCTTCTTCATTGAATCAAAACTACTTTTTTGATTGCTTCCTCAATAACATGCCTACGCGTGCCTACTTGGACACTGGATGTGGCGCAGTACTAATAAAAGAAAATTTAGCAAAGAAAGCTAAACTCAACTTCGCTCCAAGTATTTTGACAGTGACAGGCTATGGTGGTTCTAGTGTTCCTGTTATTGGAGAAGGTGAAACTTCGATTGAAATAGACAAAATTAAAACCAATGTAAACTATTTAGTTGTACCCGATCGTGCGCAAACCATACCAGTTATTGTAGGGCAAACTCTTGTAAATCAGCCACAAATTATGGTCATTGTTTCTGGTAAAAACGTTCGTGTTGTTCCGACAGAATACAATACTGCCGAATTGTTTGATATTCCTGCAAGAAAAATTCCTCTATGGGCAAAAGATGATACGGTCCTTCTACCGCAAACTGTTGCCGTGGTCGAGGTGACGTCACGTGGGCTAACAACGAATGATGTCTACGTTCCCGGAGGGTTTCGAGCAGTGCCTGCAAGGGAATACTACATTGACGAGTGCGTCACCAGAGGTCAAAAAGGTTTCGTTACGTTGGCAAATTTGTCTAAACATGAACTAAAGGTTAGTAAAAATCAAATATTAATTCGTTCAGTTAACTGTTTTGAGGAGCTAACGAACAACATGATAAATGCAATGTGCAGTCAAATGCGAAAAACGACCTTTTTGTAGTCAAGATATAATTTTCAATAAGAATTTATCTTCAGAACAGGTAGCAGATTTAGTAAATTTATTAAATGAGTTTCTAACTTGTTTTGCTCAAAATACTAAAGAATTAGGCAAAACTGATGTCTTAAAAATGTCTATAAATCTAATTGACGACCAGCCAGTAGTATACAGACCTTATCGTTTGTCTCATAGCGAAAGGAAAGTTGTGAGAGATATTGTCAATGACCTTTTGGAAAATAATATTATTCAAGAATCGACCTCACCATACGCAAGCCCTATCCTTTTAGTCAAAAAGAAAAATGGCGAACAAAGGATGGTGGTTGATTATCGTGGTATAAATTCTAAGACAGTTAAAGACCGGTTTCCTCTTCCCCGTGTGGATGATTTTATGGAAAAACTTAAAAATTGTTCGTATTTCACGAGTCTTGATCTAGCCAGCGGGTACCATCAAATAGAAATGGAAAAAGATTCAGTACCAAAAATAGCTTTTGTAACACCAGATGGACATTTTGAATATGTCAGAATGCCGTTTGGCGTCGCAAATGGTCCAGCAGTTTTCCAAAGAGCTATAAATAAAGTCTTAGGAAACATGAGGTATGGCAAAGCTCTGGCGTATATGGATGACGTTTTGTTACCGGCACAAGGTTTCAAAGAAGGCCTTGAAAATCTCAGAGAAGTCCTAAATGCACTATCAATGGCAGGACTTACATTACGTCTATCTAAGTGTCAATTTTTCATGTACAGAGTAGAATACCTGGGTCACGAAATAAGCAAGGATGGAGTACAGCCAGCTAAAAGAAACACCGAGGCAGTGTCTAAATTCCCTGTGCCAACGGACGTGCACACGGTAAGGCGATTTCTAGGACTTTCTAGCTATTTTAGAAAGTACATTATGGATTTTGCCACCATTGCTCGACGCAGATCCAGATCAGTTTTGTCAATTTACGACCCAGAATTACCTACTGAAGTTCACTGTGACGCCTCAAAGTGGAGAATAGGTGGTATTCTTTTACAGAAACAGAAGGATAACTCTATTCTTCCTTGTATGTATTTTTCGAGGCAAACCAGTAAGGAAGAACAACGGTACCACTCGTACGAGTTAGAGACCCTTGCACTTGTGAATTCTTTGAAACAGTTTAGAGTGTATTTAATTGGAATACAGTTTAAAGTGGTAACAGATTGTAATGCGGTTAGAACGACATTATCTAAAAAGAGATTTGATACCAAGAATAGGAAGATGGTGGCTTTCAATCCAGGAATATACCTTCGATGTAGAATATCGTCCAGGGCTTAAAATGGCGCATGTAGATGCACTCAGCAGAAATCCCGTTTTTTCGTCGGAGTGTTTGAACCATTTGACTATCACTTCCAACGTAGTGAATATTAGCCATGAAGACTGGGTTCTTACTGCACAGCTGACAGATGAAAGATGTTCCTACATTCTAGAATGCTTACAAAAACCACCAAGGGATGCTGAAGAAACAAAACTCCATAATGAATATTGTCAGTTTAACAATCGATTGTATCGAAAAATTAATGGTGCAAATAAGTGGGTAGTGCCGAAGGCTGCTCGCCGACAAATTTTAATGCATTTTCATGATGGTGGAGGACACTTAGCACTGGATAAAACATTGTCAACTATTTCCAAGTCGTATTGGTTTCCGAACATGCGAAGATATGCTAAGAAGTACACATCTTGCTGTTTGGACTGCTTGTACAACAAGGAGTCTGTCTGGTGGAAAACAGCCTGGATATTTGCATCCGATTAGGAAGGTTCTTGAACCATTCGATACATTACATATAGACCATCTAGGTCCTTTTGTAAAATCTGGAAGGAAAAATAGTTATCTTATAGTAATTGTCGACGCTTTCACAAAGTTTGTTTTTATGAAGGCCGTCCAATCGACGAAAACTGTTCCAGTTCTACATTTCCTGGATGAAATCATTGCGAACTTTGGTGTCCCAAGAAGGATAATTAGTGATAGAGGCTCCTGTTATACAGCAAAAAAATTTGAAGAATACTGTAAAAGTTTAAATATTAAACACATCTTAAATGCCACTGCAACGCCCAGAGCAAATGGTCAGGTTGAACGGTATAACCGGACAATTTTAGGATCCTTGTCCGCTTCAACGGACGAAGAGGACAGATGGGACGAGCAAATCCAAAAAGTTCGCTGGGGATTAAATAGTAGTGTAAATTCTACTACAAAGAAATCTCCATACGAACTGCTTTTTGGATACTCACCACGTGGAGTTGCTAATGCTGCTTTGGCAAACGAAGTCGTAGAGCCTAATTATGACACAACTTTAAGCAAGACTAGACAAGATGTTAGTCAGAAAATCGAAGAGCAACAGAGTAAAAGCAAAGCTCTGTACGATTCGCATCGTCATTCCGGTAGAAAGTTCAATACTGGAGAAATCGTTCTTGTCAAAACCTTCCAGGCAAGTAATCAAGGGCAAAGCAAGAAACTTTTGCCAAAATACAGTGGTCCGTACGAAATTACAAAAGTACTGGACAATGATAGATTTATAGTAGAAGACTTAAAGGGCTCGGTAAGATCAAGGAAGAGATACAAAGGAATAATATCCTAAAGATAAACTTAAGCCCTATACTGTAAGTGTAAGCTCCGAATCTGAAGTAGATTTGCCACCAAGTGAAGTGGAATAAGAAGATGTTGAATTGTGATTTGCATCACCCGGAATGCAGCTGGACAGTTACTTGCTCGCTTGATGAGGTTGCGAAAGATGTATGTGTGAGAGAGTGAATGTGTGTGTGTGTGTATTTGTATATTATATGTTGCATTGCTGGTTGCTAAACTGAAAACCTCTTAGGCGAGTGGAATTGTTAGTTCCGATGGTCGGTGAGAGTTGCAATTTTCCATTAGGTCTTGAGCTTAAGATTAAGAATAATATATTTGTAAACATAAAAAGAGATAAATTCATATGTTTCAATTTGGATGCAATAAAGAGCTAATTGCATAATGCATATGTAGGTATACTTAATAAGAATTTAATATTAAAATTTACATAGTACTAGTACAAAGAAGTAGATAGACTAATTCCTCAATGTAAACCTAAAGAAAAGTTTTACATAAAAGATAAGGTCTGACTTAATCAATTTATGTTTTGTCAATATCTTTAGAATTGAGCAAAACAAAGAAGTTTTGTGCATTGAGTGTAACAAGGATGTTTACTTATTCCAGGAGGACTAGCAACCTTAAGGATAACCACGAGGGCGTGGACTAGGCAGCATGGCCGAACTGTTAACGAACTCTGCAGTTGTTCGATGAGACGCCTATGACCTGCTTAGTAATATGGTTACTTTTTGTCATATATGAATGGCTGACGCATCATTTTTGTGCGTTGTGTAAGAAATAGGAATATACCTGTATTGATATAAATCACTTACTCATTTGCTTCTTGTCGGTGCGGTTGAATATACTAAATAAATTCTGTGTTTGTAAAAACAGTGTTTTACTTTGTGAATAGTTAATACAATAAGGAAAACTTTCTTAATGAGTGCTTAATCAGTGCTTAGCGACGCGTTGCGCTTGACTATCCTTGTTATTGTTATCCTTGGCCGTTAATTCGTAAGCGATTTTTAATTTTAAAAAATCAGTGGTTTACCCCTCGCAAAAATCCTCAGAAAATTTGCCAAAACCTACAGATAAAAGAGGAAAATTTGTATTTAACATTGTATTTTTTTAGAAGATCATTTTTTTAATGTTAGATATTTTTGAGGTGCTATTACATAAATATTTGTAGCTATTCCTACATTACCTAACCCTTTTCTATGAGTTTTGTTCTTATTTTGAATAATAATAAGGATTTTTTATATTTTTTTATTTTTTTTTTTTAAATCTAGGTATTGTGCCAAGTCTCCTTCACTATATCACAAGTCCAAATAATATTTTAACATGCTTAAACTGCGTTTAAAATGACTGCCCCAAGTATCCTACAAGCAGGATACTTGTGACAGTCAAGTTTTTTTTTAAAACCTGGGATCCTTGAAGGTCAACATTTTTTTTTCACAGTATAACTTGTTGGTAAGATAACCATATTGGTAAATGCAAAAAATCGGTTTGTTATCTTAAAACCCTTAGAGTAAATTCCACAAAAATAGTAAAAAAGTGTGCCAAGTCACCCGGTTTTACGGTAATTCACCCAGATCTGGGTTTTGCTTAAAATGGATTTAATTTTAAATTTAATTTATTTGAAAATATTACTCTTACCGAGTATAGGGGTAAATAGTGTACTATTTGTTGGCCAGTTGACAATGATTTGTCCCATTTAGAAAACTATATAAATAAAAGTATATACTAATAATGTACTAATAATGTACTAAAAGTATATACTAATAATGTACTAATAATGTACTAAAAGTATATAATATTAATGTATATTTTTTCAAATATTCTAATCTGCATTGAATATATTTAGAGTTTTTTTTATTTATACGTACTCAATAAAATGATCGCACCGAGTCTAGAAATAACCATATATTACTTCATTTTTATCAAAAACATAATATAGAAGACTACTATTTCTAGATATTATTTAGAAAGAGTATTTTATTTTTATACATAATATTTTTAGAAAAGCAGATAACACTTAAAACTTTAAGAGAAGAACTGATCACAAAACATGTATTAAATGCCTCTCTGACAACCATCCGGAAATTGCTTATGGAATTAGGATTTAAGTACAAAAAAGACAACAACAGAAGAGCATTGATGGAACGAACTAATATTGCGATAATGAGAATCAACTTTTTCAGAAAATAGATGCAAAATAGACATTCTGATTATCCAAGAGAGCTGGTGTTTTTAGATGAAACTTGGAAATTTGCTAAAGGAAGCCATACAAGATCCTGGCATGACTCATCCACAAAAAGTGTACGCAAACCAGAAGTTTATAATGGAAAACGTTTCATTGTGTTGCATGCTGGTAATGAAAAAGGTTTTATTCGCGATGCCGCATTGGTTTACTCCACGAGGTCCAAACTGGCGAATTATCATGGTGATATGAATTGCAAGAACAAGTCATCCCAAATTTACAGGAACCTTCTCTAATTATAATGGACAACGCGTCTTACCATAGCGTCTTAATGGAAAAACAACCAACGGTTTCATGGACTAAAAACAAAATTAAGGAATGGTTGGAAGAAAATAATATACCATTAAATAATGATATGTTCAAAGTAGAACTTTTAAATTTAGCCAAGAAACATAAAAAACCAATACGATATAAGGTTGATGAATTGCTACAAGAAAATGGACATGAAGTTTTAAGATTGCCTCCGTACCATTGTCAATTTAACGCAATTGAAATGGTATGGGCCGATGCAAAGGATTATTATAATAAACATATTGGTAAAGATGGCTATGGCAATGATAAAGTGCTTACTATGTGGGAACGGGCATTACAAAAAGTTACTCCAGAATCATGGAAGTCAAAAATAGCACACACTGAAAAAATTATAGAGGAATGGTACAATAAAGAAAGAATCTTGGACGATGATCATGGTCATGAAATTATAATCCACATTGGTAACGTCAACGACGATGAATCGGAAGATGATAGCGATTAAGATATCTTATATATAGATATTAACATAATAATAGATGAAAATAGATCCTTTTTAATGCAGTTAAGAGCATTTATCATTAAATTATTAAATAATTCAATATTTTTCAGAGTATATTGCATTTTACTATTAAACAAAAATTAGACGTCCCATTTTTGTCTCCATTTGAGCTTATTGGTGTGTGCAATCTCCACAACTAAATGATTATATAAAATAATATCTTAACCATTGTGCATTATACAAATATTAATATTTCCAAATTAATTAACATACATATTTTGAAAATTTGCAAAGTATAGGGAATTTTTTAGTAGTAGAATAGGTACCCTTAATTTTCTCCTCGCAGAATGGGTAACGCAAACTATATAATTTAAAATTACAATAATTTAATATATATAAATTACAACGTTCCATTTAATAATATAATTACAAAGAGTTACTGTTGTAATAAATTTGCACGTTCAAATGAAGGATTTAAGTTAAAACGAATCATAATATGGTTTAAGCCAGGCAAAATACGATTCTCATATTTTGATTTGCAACCCAAAGCACAAACGTGTATAATGGACTGCATACGTATACAATATTTCGAACCCCAAATACGCCTCTGATTTTGCCCTCGATTTGATTCAGTTGCTTGACATTGTTGCCGTAGGGCTCATGACTTAAAAATTCAACTATATGTATGGAAAACGTCACAAAAAAGAAATATAATTGTATAAAAGGTACATTACAAAGATATAAAAGGTGTATAAGTACATTACAAGCTATACAACAAATAGTGTAAAAGCACAAAATAATGATTTGTCAGAAATGTAGCATATCATTTAAATGACAAGAACTCTTTCAGGGAATATATTGTGTGCTTCAGTAGGTAATTTTTTAGTCTTATCTAACGTTTTAATGTTTTTTGAATTTTTATTTTTTTCTGGGGGATTATTAAAGAGCCTAGGTCCTAAGACATTAGGAGAGTTTTTACCTATTACCCATGTAGTTTGTCTTGTTTATATTTAGGAACAATGATATGTTACTAAACCATTGTAAGAGTTCATCTAATTTGATTTACACATCTGTTTAAGAGTATTTCGACTTTTGTTTAAGATAACAAGTAAGATGTCATCTGCATACAGAGCTGTTTTGCAACAGGGGTCCAGATATTCATACAGATCATTTGTATACAGTATAAAGAGTACAGAAGCCAGTATTGATCCTTGTGGAAGGCCAATCTTTATTTGTACTTTTTTTTGATATTATAGTGTTTTTGTGTGTAAGAGTTACATACTGGCACCTATCCTTCTAAAAGTCTCTAATACCGTAATTCTCTACACACAGCTTACTGTTATGCTTCAAAAACGGTTCAAAAATTTATTACAAATGTCTGCCAAAATTTTCATAGAAAATTACAAATCCTTAAAAAAATGTCTCCGGAATGGTAGGGGTCACTGCGGTCGGACGGTATATGTACTTCAGAAGCATGTGTATTCAGGGGACCTAGGGGAAAACTCGTGGTTGTAAAATACTATAAAGATTCTTTTCGACATATGAAATAATGGCACACCTTTCTAAAAGTTTTAAAAGGTTTTTGGAGCAAAAGATTAACCTTTGTGTAAAATAAAAAATCTTCAAACCAACTTTTTTGAACTGGGGGTAGTTTGAAGGGCGTATTTCTAAAACTACTATACTCATGTTGACTCCCTTTAAAAAACTTGTTTAGTCAAACCAAAGGCTACAAAATATCCAAAGGAAAATTTTCTAAACTACTTTATTTAAATTTTATAGATCTTTAAAAAAGTGGTGCTTTAACTTTGCACATAGAACAAAGTAAGAAACTAATTATTTAGAATTTTTTATAGTCATTTACATGGAGTATGAGTTCTTTTAAGTAAATATCTTTCATTGCCCTTTAGGAGCCTTGTAAATTTGTATTAAACTTATTTTAACTTATTATTATAACACATTAAAGAACATAGGTTTCGAAAGTTAGGTGGACCATACAAAATCGCCTACAACTACGATGTAGATATAATACTACGCCAATTTTGTTATCTGCCTTTTAATAATAATAATAATAGGTTTTTTAAATACTTTTATATAAAACTTATAGATTATAACCACCTAATTTCAAATATAAGCTTTGTTTTAACGGATCACGGCACAATTTTTGTATTCACATATGGGCATTATCCAGGAATCGAGAATCGCAATAAATAAATACTTACTGCTATATATTAAAATTGATTTAAATATGTTGTAAGTGTCTCCAAATTATAAATAAATCAATAAAATATAAGAAAGCATTGAACCTTCACCTAGCCAAAGTTTTTTGTTTTGGGTGCGTTCCACCAACTTCAAATACCGACAGACAGCTTTAGACCTATATTGGGTCTCACAGCAATTGTATCCCAGATACTAATATGGCCTAAAGGAATCTAGAATTAGCCCAACCGGGCTAAACATTAAGGTAAACATTCAATTTTCTTAGTTTCTTTAAGAAACTTTCTTGACCCATTACTGGTAATATTCATAAGAAAAAATTGAAAATTGTTAAATTTTTTCTTATGAATATTATCAGTAATGGGTCAAGAAAGTTTCTTAAAGAAACTAATAAAATTGAATGTTTCAATAAAATATTTAAAATTTCCGTTTTTCTTAAAGCACAAAACATATTATTTAATACTTAGTATTATTATATTATTTAATATTAGTATTAGTATGTTATATTTTTTAATACTTGGTACTAAATAATATGAGATAAATCTCGAGTGCAGTAAAAATATTTTTTTTATTATTATTGCACAAAGAATTTAGTTAAAAACCTATATTGTGTAACCTTCATATTGAAAGTTAAACAGGCTAATAAATTATCCTTGATTAAGCTTTGTTTTAAATATTGGAAATTTGAATTTTGGATGTATACTTGGTTGCCTAAGTGTCAAGGGCAAAAATGATATAATATTTGAACGATGCGCCGTTGCCACTTTGTTAGGAAGTTTATTTTTATTTGTTTATCGAGTAATATCTTTTTTATTTTGAATTATAAAAATTTGGTTTTAGTCTTGGCATAAGTTAAATTAAGTGTGGAAGTGTGTTTGAGTTTTCTTGAATTTTTTGGTCGATATTTTAACCAAGGTTAATTGTCCCTTTACACTCTGGTTTAATATTTGATCTAGCCTTTAAGTGTTCGAAATTTTTACCTAATTCTATACTATTTATTGTATTTAATACAATAAATAGTATAGAATCAGGTAAACAAAAAATAATTTCCATATGTTTTATCGCCAAGAAAATATTTCATGTTTTTCTCGACCTAACCTAAAAATAAAAAATACTGTTGCGTTACTGTAAAAGCAATAATACAACAATACCTACAGTTTTAATAAAAAATGTTTGCATTTGTGGCAAATCCAAAATTACTGAAATTTTTAGGGCTTATGGATCCAAACAAAATTGCAAAAAATTGCAACCAATTGAGACCAATACTTCTTTGCCAAGCACTACTAGATGCAAAAGACCCAACGCTAATGTTAACTATGAGTCAGATTACGGACCCAGACTTTTTAACCCTAAACCCAAAAAAATACTAGAGCAAGATTACTCCCATCCGATGAAGATGTCCGAGAGGTTCGGTAATGTGTTTCATCTAAGATCACCTTCAACCAACGACAAAAAGCGATTTTCATTGGAGCAAAAATCCATTATTTCCTCACCTTTTCGAGGAAGTCAGCTTCATTGAATCCACTGGCCCAGAAGTGGTTTTAGGTAGTCTCCTATAGAAATTGTTTTAAAGCTTTTTGGAGAAGATTTACTCGATATTATTATTTGAGAATCAAACCAATATTCTTTACAAAAAGGAACTTCCTCTTGATTTGACTTCAGAAGAGCTAAGGGCGTTCCTGGGGAATTTAATAACTATGGATTTTCACTCATTGTCAAGCCTACGAATATATTTGTCATTTTTCAAGACTTTTCGATACAATGACATTGAAAAGATTTTTAAAATTTTTCCGGCATCTACATCTCAATAACAATGAAAAGAGGCCTAAGAGAGGAGAAGATTCTTTTGATAAACTTTATAAAATAAGACCTATGATAAATCTCTTACCAAATAGATTTTTGAACTCTTACAATCCGGGTAGAAATTTAGCGGTTGACGAAAGCATGGTTGCGTTTAAGAGTATGACTCATCTCAAGCAATATATGCCCCAAAAATCAATAAAAAGAGGACTTAAAATGTGGGCTTTAGCTTGTAGTCAAACTTTTCAGTATATGAAGGTAAAAAAGAAAGTAACGAAGAGGGTCTTCTGGGTGAAAAAACGGGTTTGGAGCATACATGTCCATTTCAAGGGAAAAATTATTGCGTCTACTTTGATAATTTTCCTCTTCTCCTAAAACTTTTAGATAGAAATATTTTTGTATGTGGAACAGTGAGGACTTCTTTTTTAACAATTTTTTCTCTCCACAGAGTATATGGAGAAAATTGGTCTTGAGTCTTCTGAATTCTTACTGACCAGCAACAAGTGTTCTATTGTTTCGGCTGTGTATAATTGTTTCTTTTTCTGTAGAGATATTTCTTCTTTGTAAGGTAAGACAAGACAAATAGAGGTTGGTCACCCCAGGAGGGTCCCAGGTTGCTAGACATATCATATATTTTTGTTAGATTCCTTGATAAATTATATATATATAATGCTGTAGGTTTCTAAAAACGGACATTGGGTCTCGGGACGTCTCGTGTCTCGAAGTTCCGGAACTTTTTGTAAATTTAGATGTCTCGAGTGCCGAGACTTTCGGGTCGAAACTCGAGACACGCTTGTTGAATTTTTTTTATTTTATTTTTCAAAGGTCATTGAAAGCGCCATCTATTACTTGATAATTAACTGCGTTCGCCGCCAAATTGTTGTTTTGTGACATTTGTCAGTCATGAAACTCGATTACTAGTGAAATTGTTAAGAAAGAGTCCACTTAAAAACAGCCAATTACAGAAATATTTAAAATCTGAATTTGAGAAAGAACTCAGTTTATTACTAGATGTTAAGACGAGGTGGAATTCTATCATTGTAGTGGCAAAACGGTTTCTGAAGCTCAAAAATTGCATAAAGAAAGTTTTATTGATTTAAACATGTTAGACACATGGAATGAAGACAATATTCTTTTTCTGCAGTCAATCGTCGATTTATTGCAGCCAATTAAGATAGCTGTAGAAACCTTAGGCAGACAAAACTCTTCATTAATCACAGCCGAAGCAGTAATTAACGTGTTGCTGAAAAAAATTATGTCAAAAACGACAAATGATAATCTGGCGAAACGGTTCTTTGAAACTTTGAAAGCTCGCCTAGAAGAAAGAAGACAACAACGGGTTATATGCTCACAGTCCCAAAATACGGATTTTTTTACTTCGAATTTAAGTAAAACTGCACTTATTGCTTTTGCGGAAGAACTGTTTTACATATTTTTTGAAAATATCCCTCGTATCCAAACGCAAGAGTTGGAAATACAGCACCAGTAGCTCTACTGGAAACAACGACCCCGATGAGTCGTTCTAAAGTCAAATGAAACAGGCAATCAAAAAAATCGAAGAAAATTACTTGAAATTATTGCAAAAAAATCAAAAGCAATATTAAAAAAGTTGTTTCAGTTATTAGAAGCAACCGGTAAACGTACTGAAAGTTTACTACTTTATAAAGCTTTAAAGACAATAAAACCGACATCTGTTGAAAACGAGAGTGTTCTCCTTGTCCGGTGGCATTATTACCAAAATTACAAACAGATTATCGGACAAAGCTGTTAATGCTCTTATTTTTATAAAAGCCTATTTTGTTAAATCAGCAAATATCTAAACATACGAATAATTAATTTATAAATGTCAGAAGTTGATTTTATGTTGAATAAATGTCGCTTTTTACTAAAATTTATTTTTTTATTGTTACTTCTCGCCAAAAATTAACTTGATTCTATTTTTTTTCTGTGAAGTCTTGAAGTCCCGGGACGTACCGGGACTTTGATTGTTGGTTGTCTCATGTCCCGGGACTTTAAGAATGTCGAGACTTCCCAAACCCTAGGCACTATTCAGATAAAATAGGGTTAAGTTTTTTTTTAAATATTTAAAAAAATAAGCATAGTTATAACAATATTTTTGATAAGGTTTATAAATTGTTTTTAACATTTTTGTTTTAGTCCTTAACCAATAAGTGTACATATATCTCTTAATATTTTTAATATGTAATCCATGCTTGTTTTCGATTTGGTTTAATAATTTTTACTCGAGTTTCCATTTCAAGTGCTTCGAACCTTAAACGTAACCTGATGTTCATTTTTTCAGGCTTCTAAACGGTGCTTCTTCTTCAAAGTGCTTGGAATAAATTGAATTTGCTTTTTCTATGAAATTCTGTTCTCCCTTTATTTCTCCATAACGGCCTATATTAGTAATACAGTGGTCCAAATTAACTGTATTTTTCTGTAACCAGCCTGTTCCTATAAACAAACCTTCTCATATTATTTTTTTCTTAACAAATTTACTTTCATAATTAAATCACTGCTCATCTTGTTTTCGTGAACACACAAACTTTAAATGATTATTGTACGTCAAATCTTAAAGTACCTACAGAACATATTCTGAAGAATTTCGCTGGTGTATTCCCAATACTGTGGACTATCAAGAAACTATGCAACAATCGTAAGTCCTTTTTTCTTTACGTTTTACCAATATTTTGTAATCAATTTGCTTAATTTGTGTTTTTATTTATTTAAAGAATTAATTACAATGTCTACACGCGGTAATGAACCTGATAACGGTTTTGCTGATTCTAATGCTAATTTTAATCTTAATAATGCTGCCTTAGGATTAAAATTATCAGAACTATTTTGTTTGATTCCCGAGTATGACGGAGATAAAATATAAATAATAAAAAAAAATCTTGTTTTAGTTAATATTAAAAATAAAATTCGTGGTAGGGCTTTTCAGATAATAAATTCAAGAAACCTTAACACTTCTAATGAAATTCAAGTTTTTCTTCAAACACATTTTGGCGATTCAAGTGATTTAAATTCTTTAATAAATGATCTTCATCGAATGAGACAGTTAATGATACTCCTTTATTTTTCGCAAATAAAATTTCTAAATTTAATTCTAAATTACATGCTTCAATAAATTCTTAAAATATCATAGCAAAAGCAAAGTTAGAGAGGCATGATTGATAACATGTACCTTGATACTCTTCTTACATGTTTAAATCATTCTCCAATAATCCGTGCATCTAATCCCAATAAGAAGAAGCAATTATACCTATAAAACGTGAATTACAATTAACTTGTTTGGAAGAAAATAAAAGGTATCAAAAGAATTCTCAATCTTAAAATTTTAACAGAAATAACAATTTTAACCATTCTAATAATTTTAACTTAAGCGTTAATAATAATTTTTTAAGAAATAATAATTCTAATCCAAATAGTAACTTTAATAAAGACTCTTATAACAAAAACACTTTCTTATCTAATAAAATTCAAAGCTTAAAGGACTACTGGGAAGAAAATTTCTTTAAACCAGGGTTTTTGCATAACGAAATTAAAAGAGCAACAAGAAATTATGTACCGGAACCAATAAATAATCGAAATATAATCAAAAACGTGATCCTATTGCAATAAAATAGGACATATTAAAGCCGATTGTTTTAAATTAAAAAGAGAAACTAATAATTATAATTTAAACTCAAAACATGGGGAGAACGTGGGCAAATCTACCCCGACGATAAACGCTCTTTACAAAAATCCAAAGCCTTCAACTTCAAAAGAAAAGATTCAATTTTAAATTTTAACAATGTTTATACCAATTTCTCAAATATTTTTAAAAATAATGACTTGGAAGAAAATATATTTTGTCCATCTATTGATAAAACCTATTTTATTAATTATAATAATTTTAATGATTCTATACGTCGCACAGTGTTTCAATTCTCGAAATTTTCGGCAAAATATCAAGGAGTAGTCGGATTCTCCTAAAAATCCGTACATAGAGGTTTTTGGGGTCGCTGATAAAGAATCTGAAATCAGAATTCCAAAATTCAAAAGCGTAGATCCAAAATGGCGGACATATTTTTCAAAAAATTGACGGAATAAATTAAAAATCACCATACAGGGATTTTTGTGTTAGCTGATAATGAATCTGGAATCATAATTTCAAAATTCAAAATGGTGGATCTCAAATGGCGGACATTTTTATAAAAAAAATGTTAAAATTAATTAAAAACCCGTAAATTTCAAAATTTATTTATAAAATTTAAATATAACAGATTTTATACTAAGTATTTTAAATTTTTATAATTTCTTTTACTTATTATTTTAGCAACGATTTTTTAATTCGCTAAAAAAATTGTCAACACAAATAAACACATTTTAAATTTGACATTAACACACTACAATGCGCATGCGAAGTTGTTTTAACGCACCTACAAGAGGTGGGTTAAATATGTAAAATCGGTGTTAAATATCTTAGTAGTCACGAACGATTTACGCAAGTGAAAGTCTAGACACCGCTGTTGTAATAAACGTTTTGAGTTAAATCTTAGTGACTCGAGTAAACGTTATGAACGCAAGCCAGAAATAAAAAAAAACCTTATATTTTGTAAACCAAAAAGGCTTAAAATCGCGAAGTTTTTTACCATCACCGTGCCTGAGCGCCCAAGAACATGTAGTTTTAAAGAGCCAGGGGCAAGTTGGGGCAGATAATTTATTGATGGCTTGATAGACAAAACTCTAAGCTATTCAACGGATCTTGAACTGATGCCTTACAATTCATTACAATTTTTGTAGCACCATTGTTCTAAAAGCTCGATTCAAAGTTTGCGATTTTAACAGACCGATCTTGTAGGTTACAATAACCCGTTGTACAGGCAAAATCTACGAAAAACAAATACATATCTGAATTTTACATACCTTGAAGATCACCCTTCATCAAACCGCATAACAATCGGAAACACCAAACACAAGTTATTCACTTTTAAACAATAAACAATTTTCCGCAGCGATCGCGTGTAAAGTACCTTCAACTGAAAGCGTCAAGTTTAAACTGATGTGCAAGACAAAATATACATATTTTATATAATTTTTTTTCAATACAGGATGGAGACAGGTATTAACTACCCAACTAACTCAAAATTTACCTGAATTTTTTTTTTCAATTTTTGAGGTTTTGCCGATATTTTCGAGAATTGAAACACTGTGCGTCGGTTGTACGCATCTGTTGGTGGTACTTGTCTTAAGGATGAAAATATTAAGTCAGTGGTTGCTACGAAGCGCACTGATAATAATTGTAATAATGCTAATAATGCTAATAATAATAATCTTTATTCAAAAAAGTCTCTTGGGCAACGAACACGCCAATGCAAAAAAATATAAATAGCTGTATAGTGATACAATCAAAGTACACAAAGTATTAACAATAATTGAACATACAAGATAAAGATTAAATAACAAATTGGTAAAATAGGTTTTAAAATAGAATTTCAACTAAAATATTTTAAAATTTATAATCATAAAATTCCTCTGTGGAGTAAAAACACTGAAGGTTGTAATATTTTTAAAATTTCAAGTTCAAGTTATTTAGTTTTTTTATATGATGTGAAATATTAAATTTTTATTATTTAATTTTTTACACTTTTTTGAACTAATGACAAATTTGTTTTATCAGGAATTAAAAGTTTTTTATGTCTAGTTTCATAAGTATGAATTAAAAATTGTCTATAAAAAAATTGAGTTTTTCCTTAAAAACATAACACGTTCTAGTATATAAATTGATGTTAATGTGAGAATTTTAAACTTTTTAAAAAATGGTCTACACGAGTCATTGTGCTGTAGATTAAATATACTTCGTAGGCATCTTTTTTGCAGGAGTTTTATTCTTATAAAAATATAATCCCATACTTAATCGAGAGTATACATTTGAATAATACATATTTAGGGTAGTTTTGGTGTTAAGGTGATAGTTTAATGTTTTTAATTGATATGTTAGTGAGGTAAGTTTAGGTGCTAGTGTGTTTATATGTTGTTTCCAGGAAAGTCTTGAATCCACTGTTAGCCCTAAGAATTTAATTTCGTTGCAGCTTTCTAAAATAGTACCATTTTCTAGTTCAATGTTATAGACTTCATTATTTTTAAATCCAAAATAAAATAAAATTAATTGTGTTTTTTCTACACTTTTTTTTTGTCGAACCATTCCTTGAGGGTGTTTATTGTTTGTTTTGTTGTTTTTAGAGCGTCTTCATCTGTTTTTGAGCTTATAATAACAATTGTGTCGTCAGCAAAAGAAACTAATTTTTCAGCATATTGTGGCAGTCCTTAGAGAACAAACAACAGGGGTCCCAGAAGAGTCCTGAGGGACTCCTCTTACCACAGATGCTCAATCTGAATGAATCCTTTGTCCTGTATAATTAAATATAACAGTTTTTGTTGTCTATTAAATAAATATGATTGTAATAAATTATATGCTTTTCCTCTTATACCCATTTTAAACAGTATACATAAAAGACTGTTATGATCGAAAGCATCAAATGCCTTTGAAAGGTCCAAAAATACCCCCACTGTGTTGTTTTTTTCTATTTAAAGATTTTATTATTTCCTCAATGCCTTGTAGATCTCTTTTTGATGTACCCATTTTGTTTATTAGAAAATAAATTGTATTTATTTATAAATCTTTAATTATTTTTGTAATAACTTTAGCCAAATTATTTAAAAGGGCAATTGGCCCATAATTAGATATTTCTATATATATATATATATATGTATGTATACAATGTATTATATATCTTGCTATCTTCCCGGCGTCCTTTCACGATTCCTTTTCTGAGCGTCCACCCCATGTTTTTCAAATAAATACTATATTACCGAGTGAATATTTTTAATCTTTTAATAGTAGATGTCGTTGGGGGTCATTTGACTTCAAATTTTGACCATTTTGATTTTTGACTTTTTAAACTAAAAGCGTCCAAAAAATACAGCAAATCTTTTATATTGCCACTACCTAGCGTACGGCTTGTATATTTTGTTTTTATTCTTTCGATTTCTGAGCGTCCGGCAATGTTGTCAGATTTGGTAGTGTGTTTAATAATTAAACTCTTTAATTTCGCGTAGCATAGTTAGCTAGTTCTAATAAGATCAAGACACATATTTTAAATACGTGGATCAAGACAATAATTTCTTGTCTATCTAATGGACTTGGAAGAAAAGGAAACGTTATAAATATGCATAAAAGGTAGGCGTATAAAATATATAAATGAAATAAAATTATGAAAAAAAATTAAATAAGGAACTGGAGAGTAAATGAGGATGCTGTGGACGGGTTTTAAACAGATAATACGGGAAAGAATTGATAAATCTGTTTAATTTTTAATGACATGTGTCAAAAATGACATTTAAAAAAAGTTAGGAAGTGTGAAACGGATTACAAAATAAATACATGGAAACTCCATGAGATGTATTTCATGACTAGGCCAAAAATTAACCAAACTTAACTTATAACATCAGCTGTGCCTTTAGTTTTCATAATTAGTGGGTAAATAATGAAACGGACTAGGAGACATCGAGGAGTGCAGGTAATAATTGAATTGAAGACCAACGTATGAAAATTAAGTTTTATGTCATAATCCTACAGAATCTTTTAACATTATGCTAGGTTAGCAGCTGCAGAAGATTTTTTTTAAGTGGAGAAAATATATGCTAATTAGCATATATATATACTGTATACTTAAATATACATTATAATTCGATAACTTTATAATAATAAACAACTTTTTATAACAAATTGTATTTTTAATTTATTATTTACACGATTTTGACTTTTGAGAGCGGAAATGGATATCGGCCGATATCGAAAAATCTTTAAAGTAAAAGTAAAATAGACAAAAATTGTCTTTACTCTAATCAAACAATTTTATTTAACTTTAACAAAATAACACAAATAAAACACAATAGGTTCCAGTTTTACTAAAGTAGTAGTTTTTATAACAAAAACAGGATGATAATAAAAATACAACAAAATAGGCAAAACTTATTCTAAAAACCTACATACACTTCGCGACAAAATTATTGCTTATATCTAGTAGTAAAATACAACGTTAACTCGGTTTTAGAGAAAAACATGTACTCTCTTAAAATGAAATAGTCAAAATTCTACTATTTGAATTAGTACCAGCGTTTTAACTTTTAAATAGTTATTTTACTTAAATAGTTAAAGTTTGACTAATTTAAGTCACCATCTTTGACTATTTCTGAGCGTTAAAAGTAACTAATTTCTTTAATCGTTTGCGGCCAACAACAAATTATTGTTTGAGTTAAATGCATATAGGCTCCATGACCCTTAAAAACAAAGATATAAAAAGTTTAGCTCAAAACAGCAACACAAAAAATATATTAAACTTTAAAATATGCACAATATTTTAGACAGATAAAACTATTATAAAAGTGACTGATGGCTCATTGGTTATGAAATCCGCTTGAAAAGCGACAAACCCGAGTTCAAACCCCTGCTGGGTTAGAACTTTTTTAAATTGTAATCTACTAATTTGTCTATTTCATTCAGTAGAATTTGATTAAATATTAGTGACTGCTTTTTCGCTATGAAAATTAGTAAAATATGACTTATAATTAGTTATTTTTGACTAATTTATTTTAATATAGTTTATATAACATACCATTTACCTAAATTCAACCGTTACTAAAATATTTGCATTTAAAACGTTATCATCAAATATTTTTTTAAACTATTACAAATTAAGAAGCCTCAGGATAACAAAATGTTTATTAAAAATAAATAACTATGGTGACAGTATATCAATATTAATAGTTAAGTGAGTAAAAATGCCGTTCTGAGATAGAAAAAGACAAACTATTTTAACTTATTATCATAAAATAATTTAAATATTTTAGAAATGGTTAAATTTAGATATATGGTATATTAAATAAATTATAGTTGGAATTTTACAAGGAAAATAAAATTATGTATAGGGTGAAATAAATTAAAATGTAAATCTTACTGCGCCGAATCGTTACGAATAAAGAATTCCTATGAATTATTGTGAATACAGCTTTGACAAGCGCAACTCCCGCCTCTAGCGGTAAACGCGTTCAACTAAAAATATACAAAATGTATACAAAAAAACGGTGTTACTATTATCTGAGCGTCCAGACAAAATGTGGTTCTTTGAACAGTTACGGTATCTCATAGGCCGTTTCTATAGCAAAACAACCGAGCGTCCGTATACGGACGCTCTGTTGGAGCCGGACGCTCGGAAGATAGGGATTCGTTAATGTACGGACGCTTAAGATGAATATATATATATATAGGCGTTATTATAGTTTCTTTGAGTTTGTGTGGAAATACACCAATATGCAAAGCTAAATTGCATTTATGAGTTAATGGTATTATTAAGAAAAATTTAAAGGTTTTTATAGATTTTATAGGAATTTCATCAGTTCCTGTTGACTTGCTATTTTTAAGTTTTGATATAGTATTAGCCATTTCCACATAATTTGTTTCCGAAAGAAAAATTGAATTTTGGGTAGGTAGGTAAAATGTTTATATTATTATTATCATTTTTTAGATTAGATTTTCAATATTTATATAAAAATTATTTATTCTATTTAATGTATCTAAATTTTGTTTCCCTGATTTTTTTATCTTGTCAATATTTATATTATTTGGTTTATTGTATAAGTTGTTTATTAATGTCCATAAACAAAATGTTTAATTTTTTGAATTATTAATAAAGTGAATGTTGTATATTTGTTTGGCTTTTTTATTACATTTTTTAATATACTACAGTAAAGTTTAAAGAAATGTTTAGAAATAATACCAAGTTGTAGTTGAGCATATAACTGTTTCTTTTTTTTACATGATATTTTAATTCCTTTAGTAATCAGTGGCGGCCCGTCAGGGGAGGCAGGTGAGGCAGTGCCTCATAATAGAGAATTAAAAAATTAAGTAAAATTAAAATATTTTACTTTCTATAATATACTATAAATTTTTAATATTTGGATTACATGAATTGTGAAATAGTCAATAAAATTGATTGATTTTATACGTTGAATACACAGCAACATTTAAATTATTTGAATTTGAAACGACCGCAATTTAAACTAATATTTATAGCTAGATGATTGGCTCAGAAGCATGCCTGAACTAATTTAGACTCACGATTGGCGTTAACCTTGTTGTCTCGTTCTATTACAATGCGATATCATAGTTGTCTCCTTCGCTCGTATTAGCATACGCGAGGCAGGCTCGCCTACATCCAAGGAAATAAGCAGGTGTTGTGGCAACACTGTTGCGGAATTTTAGATAAATTATACTTCACACGTTTCTCAAAATTCAATAATAAATGGTATTATTTATAATAATAATAATAATAATAATATTTATTGTTTAAAGAATGTTTACAAAATTTACAAATATTAAAACAATGTTACAATAAATATTCTATAAGCACAGAAATGCAGTTGCATTTGAGCGTGCAAAATAAATAAAATATAATTAAAATACAAAATATAATTAAAATACAAAATTCAATATAATCACAGTATAAATATAAAAATCACAGTATAAATAAAAAAAGACCTACACTAATTTAAATATAACCAACAGGTTACCCACAGAATAATTTATACTTGAGCTTTTTACATACTATATTATATGTTTGTGTACAAACACAAAAAGTAAAATAAATATAATAAAAACAAAACAATTTGAATAAAAATAAGTTAAATAGAATAAATAAGAATAAATAAGAATAAGAAGCATTTTGAAAATGAGAAGGCAAGTCTTTGAGAGCAAACTACGTTTTCAGTAAAGTTCATTCATTGATATTTTAAAATCTATGAGTTTATGAATATCTTCTCTAGTTATTTCTAGGGTGTAGTTTCTACATTTTTTTTTAAAGCTATGGATTGATCTAGCCTGTTTTATTTCATTTGGAAGAAGATTATAAATTTTTGGTCCAAGAAATCGACTGCTGCGTTGTCCGATGGTTTTGTTAACTTTGGGTTCAGGTAATTTCTGGTTATTTCTTGTGCATGTGGATTTCCTTTCTGTTTTTTTCGAAAACATATGAATAGCAAGTGACATAAAAAAGAGCTGTCTACAGTCCATTCTATTTGATAATTTGTATAATTCATTAGTGGGGTAGATATTTGTTTTATTGTACATTATTTTTAAGATTCTTTTTTGTGTAACGTTAAGATCCTTAAGAGTATTGTTGTAGACTCCTCCCCAACCCATAATTCCATACCTTAAGTGAGACTCTACTACAGCGCTGTATACAATATTAAGCTGCTTTATAGTTAGTATATTTTGTAAAGTTTTAAAGTATGGAATAAAGCATCTAAGTTTTTTGGTGATAGATTGTATTTGGAGGTCCCATTTAAGATGCGGATCTATAATTATTCCCAGAAATTTGGTTGACGCTGTTCTTTTTATTGAAAAGTTTATCGATTCCTGTTCAAATGTCAAAGTGTCAAAGGTAGGTAGACTGTTTTTGTAGCAGCCGAAAGGCATGAACATTGTCTTTTCAATATTTAATGTTAATACACTTTCGTCGAACCACTCTTTTATATAGACAAAGTCATTTTCTATTACCTCTTTCAGTTCAATCCAATTTCTGGCCGTATAGAGTATGGTGGTATCATCAGCAAAACTTAAAACTTTACCCTTAGTTTTCACCCTAAACAGGTTATTTATATATAATATAAATAAGAGTGGACCCAATATTGTGCCCTGTGGAACACCGTAGTTAGGTGTGAGTGGATCACTTATGTATTTATCAATTTTTACATGTTGTTTTCTATTCTCAAGGTAACTAGTTAAGAGATTTAGAAGTGGGCCGCGAATACCAAGATCCCAGAGTACTGATATTAATTTTTGGTGACAAACAGTGTCGAAGGCTTTAGCAAGATCCAGAAAAATACAAATAGCCGTTTTACCCTCGTCTACAGCTTTGTAAATATTTTCCATTAGGTGAACAATCGCGTCTTGAGTCGACTTTCCTTTTTGAAAGCCATATTGCTTCTCAGATATTATGTTGAATTTTTTTATAAAACTTTCTAGTCTATTTTTTTATAAGTATTTCAAAGATTTTTGCCAAGTTTGAGATAAGTGATATTGGTCTGTAGTTCACTGGATCTTGCTTATTTCCTTTTTTAAAAATTGGTACTACTACTGACGTCTTAAATAGAGTTGGACATATACCCGATTTAAATATTTTATTAATTATTATTGAAAGGGGACTGGCTATGGTATGTATAATGTTTTTTATTGTACTTGTTTGAATGCCGTCTATACCCACAGAGTTTTTATTTTTTAGTTTAATTATAACAGACTTAATTTCTGTAGGGGTGGTCGGCTTTAAAAACAAGGAATTTGTTAATTTTAGTTTATTTTCTTTAAAACTTTTGTTTAATTTAATTTTTTTAGCCAGTTTGTCTCCCATCTCAACATAGTGCTTGTTAAAAATGTTGCACATTATTTTTTGGTCAGTGTATAACATATTATTTACTTTTATTTCAGTTATTTCATTTGTGTTAACCTTTGCTTTTTTTAACTTGTTTATAGTTTCCCACATTTCTTTATTGCTGCCACTGTTTTGAATTTTAATTCTAAAATAATTTCGTTTAGCTTGTACAATTTTATTATTTAGTTTGTTTCTATAAAGATTATATTCCTTTTTTATGTCTTCATTATTTGTTAAGTAATATGTATTCAATAGATTATCACGGTGTTTTATCGAGTTCATAATTTCATTAGTAATCCACGGGTTTCTTTTTATGTTTTTGTGCTTAATCTTTTTAAAAATAGTATTTGAGTCAATTTTTTCCTTTAATATGTTGAAGAAATTATTAGTTGCACATTCAACCTCGTTTTGCAAACAGTTTTCCCAATTTACCAAATTTAAATCCCGATTTAGGGTTTTATAATTTATTTGTCTAATATGTTGGGTTTTTTTCTCATTTTTGGTTTTGTTTTTAAAAACAATTTGTACCACTTCTGGAAAATGGTCTGTAATGTTAGTTTTTACTATAATCGGTAAAATATATTGTTCAATTTCGTTTTCATTTAGCCACTTAATAAAAATATGATCGATACATGAACCTTCTGCATCTTTATTTTCTCTTGTTACGTTATTTATTACTGATTTATATTGATGCTCGCTTAAGATATTTAAGTATTCACATGCCAAACCAACCGGATTTAGTATATTAATATTTAGGTCACCTGTGAGATAGAGATAGAGATAGAGATATCACACTTGGAGGTATTCTTCGTTAAATAAGTGTCTAGATCGTTTAAAAATTCCGACAATAAAACATTATGCAGTCTATATACTCCCACTATTCTAATCCAAGTTTCATTAAAAAGCAAATTCAAGTCTATCACCTTACATTCATTAATTAAATTTATTCTATAATTGTACCTTATATCCTTACGAATAAATATAAGAACCCCATCATTTTGATTAAATTTCCCCCCACTGTAAATTACTTCATATCCCTGCAAAATAACAAAATCTGCATTGACCTGTCTTGTCTCTGTCAGGACAATACAGTCAAACCCTCCTGTAAATTGTTCCAAGAATATTTCTAGCTCAGTAAGATTCTTGCTAACACTTCTTATGTTTAGTTGTAGCATTTTAAAATTTACAAATTTACCATTTACCTCAAAGACCTCATTGCACTGCGATGCATCTTCAACTACTTCAGTTCTTATGTTATTTACTTGAAAATCTCTTATAAAAGGATCCATAGCACTTTATCCTATATATCCACACTAAAAGGAGCCCAAGTAGGTATGTACTTAAAATAAAATATAAATAATTTACCAACTTTACTTAAACAAACAGAAATAAAGATTATTTAATTTAAACTATTAAAATATAAAAGTGATTTAATATACAAGTACAATTAAAAATAAATAAATAAATTCTTCCAGAGTAAAAAACAAATACATTAAAATTTTCAATTAGAAAAACAAATACTTACAAATACTTTAATTACAATTTAAAAAGAATTTAAAAATTATTATTATCACAGATTTTTAATTGACCTTTGATTGACTTCCTGACTGCGTTGTGGATCTGGTTGTTTTGCGAAACGCTGACTCAATTTTCTTATTTTCTTCAGTAAGCTTTGGTTTTTTAATTACGATTGTTTTTGTAAATTTATCCTCTTCTTCTAATGATAGGTTTAGTTTTTCAGCAACCTTTTTTGCCTCGAGGTTGGATCAGGCGTTGCCGGAGCACTTGTCTGTTTCTGTGGAGACTCTTCTTCTGCGTTGCTCGCAGGAACTAATTCGTCCTGTTCTTTTTTTTCCAGTTCTTGGACTGAGTATATGTCCTCTCCAATAATAAGTTTATTTCCTTTTATCTTTGCGTTGAGTCCTTTTTTAGTTGCTTCTTTTTTATGTTTATTAAGAGTTTTATTTATTTTTTGATCTTGGATGCAAAGATCAGGATTGATATAAATTGAATTACCTTTAAGTTTGTAAGCGTTTTTTAATATTAATTGTTTATTTTGGAAGGACACAAATTCGATTAAAATTGGAGCTGTAAGGCTGCTTCTAGGCCCCAGTTTATAGGAATCGTTTATATCTGTTGATTTTATCTCAATATTTAATTTCGTCTGCAGAAAATTAATTATATTTGAAATAAGATCTTCGTTTTCGTTAATTTTTAGACCAAAAATAACCAAATTATTTTTTCTAATTTTTCTTTCAAGCTGGATATTTTCTTCCTGTAGTTTTACGTTCCGTTTTTCAAGTTTTGTAATTCTGTTTTCATAACCGTCTAGGACTTTGTGGATTTCTGTTCTTAGTTCAACAACTTGAGATGATACTTCCTTAATTTCTGAATTTTGGTTCGATATGTTTTTATCAATTTTATTAAATAAATCGCTAATAAAAGATTTTTGTGATTCGCTAAAATCCATTTTAATTAATTCAAGAACTTGGTGCAAGAACTTAGTGTGTGGGCCACTTTAATTTATTGTTTTTGTTACTTCGATTTTAACAAAAGTGGTGACGTGTTGTTGTTTACTTGTGCTGTTTTAGTTAATTATATGTTTGAGGCCTGAATTTTTTTTATGACATAATTTATGTTACTTTCGACTTTTTTTTGTCCGGTAAGTTTTATTTTAATTTTCGATGTTTCTTTCATAAATTAGCAAAACTTGTAAGCGTACCTGTGACCGATGTTATCTAAGGCAACCCACACACAAATAAATGGTATTATTTTTCTTATAATAAATCGATTTAATCGAAATTATATTTCTATTCTAAAATAAACATATTTTAACACTATCGCCATCTTGTAGCCATCACAGTAACCAATAAAATAAATACAGATTCCTTCTTTAGGTTTGTTTTGTTTATAAAATTCTGAACTGTTTAAAGAACAAATCTGTGGTTATTTACGCAATATTCTTTTTCTATGAGTTTGTCTATTTTATGATTCTTTTGTAAATGGTTTATTCTGTGGGTTTAGTTAATTGAACTTGGTGAATAATGTGAATTTAGTCATTATGAATATTACTGTGAGAAATTGCATCGATATTGTTGACTTTCTTTTGAACTTTCCATTTAGTAGTCTTTCTTTCGATGATAAAATGTTTTTTAAGGAATTTGGTGTCTCTCGTCCAGATTGGTTATATTAATAATGCTGCACTTTACCTCTACACCTTCATGTGGTTCTTGCTGAACAATGAAATATTAATTAGACAAAAATGAGGTTTATTTAAAATAAACGTCATTTTTACAATAAAATATATTTCATTGACAAAGTAGAGGATTCCTTCCCTACCACAGTCTAAGTTTTTTACTTAGTTTTAAGTATATTAATAAAGACTGCATACTCTATCATTTCAATAGAATCTTAATTGATCTCTATTCATGGTCCTTCGAACTACGTGCTAACGCTGGGAGGTGAGCATCATCAAAGAGAAAATCTTTGTACTCGCCCAGTGCTTAGCATGGCGAACCAAGCCACAAAAATCTTATACTGGGAGGACAAACTGATCCAGCGGCCCAAAAGATTTTGGTGTAAAGAAGAGCACAGTCCTGAAAAGTAAAGAATCCGGACCTCTATTCGCCTCCACATAACCAAGCTACAAAAAATCTTACACTGGGAGGACAAACTGATCCAGCAGCCCAGAAGATTTTGGAGTAAAGAAGAGCACAGTCCTGAAAAATAAAGAATCCAGACCTCTATTCGCCTCCACACAACCAAGCTACAAAAAATCTTACACTGGGAGGACAAACTGATCCAGCAGCTCAGAAGATTTTGGAGTAAAGAAGAGCACAGTCCTGAAAAGTAAAGAATCCGGACTCTATTCGCCTCCACACAAACAAGCCACAAAAAATCTTACACTGGGAGGACAAACTGATCCAGCAGCCCAGAAGATTTTGGAGTAAAGAAGAGCACAGTCCTGAAAAGTAAAGAATCCGGACCTCTATTCGCCTTCACACAACCAAGCTACAAAAAATCTTACACTGGGAGGACAAACTGATCCGGCAGCCCAGAAGATTTTGGAGTAAAGAAGAGCACAGTCCTGAAAAGTAAAGAATCCGAACCTCTATTCGCCTCCACACAAACAAGCCACAAAAAATCTTACACTGGGAGGACAAACTGATCCAGCAGCCCAGAAGATTTTGGAGTAAAAAAGAGCACAGTCCTGAAAAATAAAGAATCCAGACCTCTATTCGCCTCCACACAATCAAAAAATGCCATCCGATGACCAAATGTCACTTCACCAAGAAACATTGGGAAAGAAATTACGCCATACCACAAACCGGAGCCATCAACCAGAAAAAGCTTCGGGTCAGCATTCGAGACGCCAGAGTACTCACCAAGAAGGAGCTCTGGGTCCACAGCCATCATCAGGCGATCCACAACGACCAACAACCGGGATTTACGACCCCGAACAAATGGTGACCTGTCCGTACGACGACAGCCACCGAGTACTAGCAAAGAGGTTACCATACCACAAGAGCGGTGCCTCGTCAACAACCCAAGGGCCAGGAAAATGGAACCACCGTCATATCTTATCGAGGAAGAACGCAGGGCATATGAAGTCAGAATAATACGACCACCCGTAAAAGACGTTTTCCCATGGGAGAACGAAGAAGAGGAATGGGAGCTGCAGGACGGCAGCTATCTAGACTATCTTCTGCCAATAAAACCAATACCTTCACGAGCCAAGAAGAGTCGTGGCCGGTAGAATGTTAAAACACAATTTTAACATAAAAATCTTAAATGGCGAACCGGCAGAATGTTCAATCACAGATTTAACAGATAAATCCTGAGCCGGCAGAATGTTTAATTATAGATTAAAGCCCAAGTTTAACAGAGAAATAGTTAAACATACATTTGTTATTATTGTTTGGATATTAATCTTACAAGTACGTTCATAGAGTAAACTCGACCTTGTGCTATGAACTACTTAGTCAGCAAAAGTTCCAGTCAGTAGCGTACAGAATAAAATACAATACAAAACACATGTTTTGTCTAGTGCGCTACTGATATTTGTTTTAAATACAATTACAAATTGTTTTAAGTTGATAGTTCTAAAACATCAAATAATAAGATATGTTTTGTAAATTGTTTAAATTTGCTGGACATAAAAACTCAACAAATTATTAATAAAGACATAGTTTAACACTGCTTACTCTATCATTTTAATAGAATCTTAATTGATCTATATTCAGTTGTAAACTGCGACGTCAGTTTTTTTAAGTTTTTTTAAGTTGGGTTTAAAAAAATTTCTTCGCCTTTAAGTGACTTTTTGTTTCAAATGCAAAGGTATATCAAGTGATACATCATTTGAAAGCTCTTTTTAATAGGAATTTATACAAATATGCAATTTTTAATTATTTTATTTTGGTACCTTAAAGAAATAAATCCTTTTTTTATATCCACCAAAAAGTTGTATATTCAACCGAAAGAATGTATTTTAGTTCTTTAAAATTAGTTGCAAGTAACGTGTTCTAAATTGACCGTAAAAATGTCTTATTTAACTGAAACTTTGCGTATTGAGATTCTAATGATGATTGGATTTGGTGATAGTCTATCACCAAATCCAATCATCATCACTGATAGACGTCGAAATTGCCTCACATTTGCCAAGGGACTGTTAGTAAAGTAGAAGCAAAATATCACGAAAATGGTCATGTAAGAAATATTCCTAGACAACGCCAGCCTATCGTTGAAGACAATACGAAGCTTAATGTACTATTAGCAATCCATGAAAATCCTGTTACTTCAGCTCGACAAATTGCTCGCGAGAATGATTTGAGCCACACTAATGAAGTTACTACATGCTTCAAAAATGCATCCGTATAAGATGCAAGCAGTACAGGAACTAATTGGGGATGATACACATCGCAGAATTGAATTTTGCGAGCAAATGATGAACCTTATTAATGATAACCAAATTTCCTTGGATTGTATACTATTTTCCGATGAAAGTACGTTTACTTTAAATCATGAAGTTAATCGTCAAACTGTAGATATTGGAACGACAGCAATCCTCATTGGATTGAAGAAAATCATACACAGTATCCACAAAAGGTAAATATTTGGGCTGGAATAATTGGTAATAGAATAATTGGTCCCGCCTTTTTAAACGAAACTCTAAATGGCGAAAGGTACTTAACTTTTCTTCAAGAAGATCTTATACCATATTTGGCAGTTCAGTTTCCAAACGAGAATGATCCAGACTTACCAGATAATAGAGTCTGGTTTCAGCAAGATGGAGCTCCACCGCACTACGCATTACCCGTTCATCGATACCTAAATGAAATATTTCCTAATCGGTGGATTGGTAGAAGAGGTGCAGTTGAGTGGCCAGCCCGATCTCCGGACCTTAACCCGTTGGATTTTTTCCTGTGGGGTTACCTTAAAAATAAAGTTTATGTAACCAAACCAACTAATATTGAAGATCTTAAAGAGAGTATCCGACACGAAACTTCTTTAATATTACCTGAGATGTTGGAAAAGGTTAAAAATGAATTTTATAATCGTCTAGGATTTTTTCAAGAAACCAGAGGAGCTCATTTTGAACATCTTTTATAATAAATCCATATTTATCATAAAATGAAGTTTTTATTATTTATAATTTTACAAAAATAAAATAATTAAAAATTGCATATTTGTATGAATTCCTATTAAAACAAGCTTTCAAATGATGTATCACTTGATATATCTTTGCATTTGAAAAAAAAAGTTAGGGTTGGTTGCACCCTCAAAGGGTGGTTTCTTATATTTTTAAGATTTACCACAATTTACCCAGGTAAATTAATAAATTGACCTGTTTTTGGATATTTTAAAAAATTAAATTAAATTAATTAATATTAAAAATATATTTTAATCGAAATTGACATAAGGGAAATCATCTCATATTTCTGTGAGTTTGTAAAAAATTACCAAAAGTATAAATTTGCCTAACGTAGTAACGCGACACAGAACACAGAACGCAAGAAGTTCGATCCCAAACGATCCGACCGGCATAGGCACTAGCGAGCTGCATGATACAACAGTTATGATCGAGCCGCGCCTAGAGAATCGAGATGTTTTGGTCAGATCTGAATCACAGAAAACAAAACGTACTGCGAGCGCGAGTCGTTCTTAGCCCCAGGAAGCCGGTTCAGATCTTACCAACATATCTCTCGCGACCCGCCGCTCGCCATGCCCGGACTCCGACTCACTGCAGTGAATCGGAGCTTAGAACGGCTTGCGCGCGGCAGCTAGTCAAACGCAGTTCTCTGCTTTGTAATTTCGGACCAGTGAGCCGGTTCGTTTATTTTTGTGAACCGGTTCACGTAGATCACTTATAAGACCCGGTTCACTGAGCCGATTCAGATCTGACCGACACATCTCTACCTGAGACAACACGTACAACTTATTTTAAAAACTTATAAATAGCAATATCTTTGCTTTGTTAGTTTAGTTTTATACTCAGTTTTGTTACATTAAGTAATAAATAATTTTATATTGCATTTTTTATGTTTAAATAAATTTGTGCTTTTAAAAAAACATAAAAATTGGCGCAGTCGCGACTGCCGACTAGTCGGTAGGATGCCTTTCACACGTTTAGAACAAGGAAACTAACTGGACGTGGTGGTTCCCAAACCTTTAAAAGAAAGAATTACGTGCACCCACAAGAATTTAAGAAAATTCAAGAAACCAAGAAAAATACAGTAAAGAATCCAATAGACGGTCTCACCTGGCGTAGCAATGCTCACGAAGGGGGATTTCATCTATGGACAAACTGCTGTAAGAATTATTACGTTATTATTTTTTTCGCGATTTTAACAAATCATTCGATTTATCGTAATTTTTTTTATCAGAAATCTTTCCCAATAACAATTTCCCTCAACCTATTTTAATTTTATGCCAAGAACAAGATCGAGTAGAATGCCTCAAAATAACCCAAATAAC
Source organism: Brassicogethes aeneus (assembly GCA_921294245.1). Taxonomy (NCBI): domain Eukaryota; kingdom Metazoa; phylum Arthropoda; class Insecta; order Coleoptera; family Nitidulidae; genus Brassicogethes; species Brassicogethes aeneus. The sequence goes on from OV121132.1 coordinate 61,101,407, forward strand.
GCAGGTAATGCTGCTGCTGCCGCTGATTCAGTAGAACCATATAAATTAAGCCAAATATTTTCAGTCGAACCGGAGTGCGAGAATGGTAATTTTTAATTTGTGTTGTAAAATGTAAAAAGCTTTGCAAAAGAGGTAAAAACTCCTTTTTTTACTTAAGTAAAAAAATTACAAGTTTTTCAAACTTGGCCTAAAAGTCTGGTGTCCAGAAGCGAATAAAGGGAAGTAAAAAAAAACAGGCAGAAAGCGTTTGAAAATGGTATCGAACGTATCGCTCTTATACATTTTTACTAAAACGAAAATTATTGTTAAGTTCTGTTTAAATAATTGTTACTAGTGTTTGTGTTTGTGTATTCTTCCAGGTTAGTTCTTAATTTTAGTAGCCGAAATTATGTAGTAAAGTCCACTAAACGTAGAACGATTTAGATTTAAGTAAACTGATCATTAGTTATCTTGCACTACTACGTTTGCGAATTTTACCCGATATTAACACCTTTTCTTTTAGATATTTTTATAAAATGTTAAGTTGACTGTAAAATGTAAAAATTTCTATTTCGTTATTTTATTGTTTAAAACTTAATTTAACTCGAATGCTTCTTTTTCTTTAGCACGTAATTTTCAGTAGATACTAAATTGCTCCTGAACCTTCATCTTTAGGCGAGTTGCTTTCAGTGTGGACCTCGTTTTCCACAGGGCAACGTTAACTGTTAACTGCTCTGTTAAACTAACAACGGTTTTCCTATTGTTAAACCTGTAGGGGGTAGATAAAGTAGCGAGCGTCGCGTCATTACATTGATTTGCGTAAATTTTAAAGAAACAATCCTAATCGTGAAATCCTTTGCTACCTCATAGCCGAACAGGTTTTTTTCTCAACCTCTTTCTCCCTGGTCGTATCTCCCTAAGAGCCACCCCTTGTTTTATGTAAACCGTTTGTAAAGTAAATTAAATTGGGGTAAACCACAGACCACCTAGACTACGCGAAACGGGGAAACGAGTGTGGCAGTAATCTGGACTGAACCTAGAGGCACCGCGTTTGACCGTTCAGTCGTAATTCAGTTTTCGTCGCGTAAACGTTGAGTGTTTTATGTGTTTTATTGAAGAACTTACAATGGGAAAGTGTGTGGTAGATACTTGCGATAATACAAGCAGTGGACCCCATAAGAATCCTAATGTTTCCTTCTTTAGGTAAGTAAAAATATTATTAATAATTTTATCGTAAATAGCATGTATTTTGCCCTATAGGCGGCTGCGCGAAGTGAAGCCGCCAAGCCCGTATTCGTAAACTTTGCTAAACACTCTTATTTATAACACGTAAATCACGACTTAAAATATATTTAAATTAGATTATTCGTATATACATATACGATTAAGATAACGGTTACGATTCTATTTACATCCAATAATCTTACGATTACGGTTAATAAATGAAAGGTTAATTTATATATAAAAAAATTAAAAATGTAATGTAACACAATATATTTAATTAAATGAAACCAAAAATAAAAACAACAAAATATTTCTAAAAATATTAAACAAACTTTAAACTTAAAGTTAATAATGAAAATATCAATATTTAAAATTAAAATAAATTAAATTTTTATTTAATAAGCATACCATTTTTAAATTAAGTCTTTTTTATTATTCTTTACGTTTTTCCCTAATATTGAAGTAGATATATATATATATATATTACCATGGGTAAAAAATAAAATTGACAAAATTTGTGATTTTATCTCTAGATTGTTGAAAAATTAGGAAAATAATAAATCGATTATTAAAGTAAATAAATTTATTAGAGAATAACATTATTTTTAAGAAGCTTATCTAATTTATAAGAAAAAACATCCCTTCCGACGTTTTTATAAAACCACCCATCTTTTTCAGTAATTTATTCTAAATAAATAAAAACATTTTCAAAAATAAGCTAAACTAAACTAAAATAAACTACAATAACTGTTTTTTTTTGGATTTTTAACTTTTACTACTCTATATATTTTTTTTATAGATTTCCAAAAGATGTCGATACAAAAATAGAGTGGGTAAATTTAATTAAAAAACATGTAGATTGGATACCAACTGTTTACTCTCTTGTTTGTTCAGATCATTTTGAAGATAAATATATTTATATCACAGAAAAGGGTTATCGGAAGATTCAACGAAACCTACCGAAATTTGTAAGTTAAAATGTATCAAATATTTAATTTATATTTTACCATATTATGCTGTTTTAAAAATGTTACTTGTAATAAATACCTAAAAAATGTTATTTCTCATATTTTCTAATTTATCAAAAAAATTTCAAGCAGTGAATAAAATTATACATTATTTCAGAATCAAATGCCCACAGAAATTCAGCATGAGGAGTTGAATCCTAAAGTAGATGACCTTTCTTTTGATGATTCTTCTTCTTATATGGAAAGTGATTCATCCCAGTATTTTGAAACCACAGACAGGTCTGTGTTTGAAACTGACTCATCCCGACCATCCACTTCACAATCATTTTAAAAAAATAGCGATTCATCGAGACCATCGACTTCACAATCATTTAGAAAAGATGATTCTTCTCGGCCATCCACTTCCAAATCATTCCATGACGATAAGAGTGAATTGTTTAAGTTTTGAAACCAGGATTCCCCTCGAAAAAGGAAATTAAAACAGGAGGTTAGTAGACTAACGATGTTGGCAGAAAAGCGGAGAAAAACTATAAAAAATTTACTGCAACGTCATCGTAGGCTAAAGAAAAAAGTGACAAATTTTGAAAATATTTTGGATTCTCTTCAAAACGAAAAACTTATCAACCAGGATGAAAGAAACCATCTATCTGCATTTGAAGATAATCTGCCAATATCCGACTTGCTTTCCCGTCAGTCCATTCCAAAAAAGTATTCTCCAGCCCTTCGATCATTTGCTCTTACTCTACATTATTATTCACCGAGGGCCTATGAGTTTGTTAGAGATACATTTAGTACGTGTTCACCACACAAAAGCACCATTCGGCGATGGTACCAAACCATTAATGGAGACCCAGGTTTTAATAAAGAGGCATTTGAGGCTTTAAAAATGTAATCTTCTCTTTGCGGAAGTAGGATAACTGCAGGGCTAATAATTGACGAAATGGCTATAAGGCAACATGTAGCTTGGGATGGAAAAAATATCACGGACATGTAGACTTCGGTTCAGGTTTTTTTACTGATGAGGATAATACTCATATAGCAAAAGAGGAGTTTGTTTTTCTTTTAACTTATCTAAATGAAACTTGGAAAATACCGGTAGCATATTTTTTGGTTAATGGGGTTTCAGATACCCAACGAGCCAATCTGGTTAGGCAATGTTTGGAAGAAGCTTATGAATATGACACCGATATTGTTTCTCTAACCTTTGATGCATGCCCTGCTAATATTTCCATGATAAAAATCTTAGGCTGTTCATTAAATTATCAGAATTTTAAAACATATTTTGACCATCCCGTTACATCAGATAAGGTTGCAGTTTTTATAGACGCTTGCCATATGTTAAAATTAGTTTCGAAATTTTTTTGAATTTAAACAAATTTTGATTGATTCGGGGGGAAATAAAATAGAATGGAAATATTTAAAACAATTGGATGATATTTATACTCGTGAAACTTTTCATTTGGCAAACAAATTAAGAAAATCACATTTAAATTTTCATAATAATATAATGAAGGTGAAATATGCTGCACAACTTTTTAGTAAAAGTGTGTCAGATGCACTCATATTTTGCAAAGATACATTTAAATTAAAACAGTTTAAAAATGTTGAAGCTACAGCAAATTTTATTAAAATAATTAATGATTTATTTGACATTTGAAACACTAGAAATATTCTTAATTCGGGATTCAAAAAAACCGCTTAACAGTTTTCACTTCAATACTTTTATTTTTTTAGATAAAGTAAAAGATTATTTAATTAACCTTAAAACGGTAGAAAATGTTAAAATAGTGGACACTAATAGAAAAATGGGATGTATTGGGTTTTGCTTTTGCATCGAAAGTACCAAAATTCTGTACAAAAATATTGTTGAAGAAATAAAATTATCAAGTTCATTCCATTGTACAAAATAAGTCAAGATCATTTAGAGCTTCTTTTTTGTAACATTCGGCAACAGGGTGGATTTAACAACAATCCAACTTGCCAACAATTCCGGGCTGCATATAAAAAATTATTGACACACATACAGCTAAAGCAATCCTTTACAGGCAATTGCATTCCTTTGGAAAATATTTCAATTTTAAATTGTAATTCTCCCATTCAAAAAATTAACTTAACATGTGACAAATACAGATCAATCAATCAAATAGAGAATAATGATACATCACAGGAAGAAGAATATTCTTTTAATATTTCATTAGAAACGTTGAAACTGTCTGAATACAGTAGACCAATCATTGTATATATAGGTGGGTTGTGAAGAATGTGTAAATTCGCTTTTATCCAACGAAAAAAAACATCTTCACTTAATATTTTTAAAAGACCGTGGGGGTTTAGTTTATCCCTCAGAGGATGTTATTAAAATTTGTGAGGAAGCAGAAAGACGTATTTGCCCATATTATTATAACAAACAATATTCTATGAGCCCAGTTAATAAAACTAAAATTGTTCACGAAATTCTGAAATTTTTTATTAATATGGACATTTTTATTTCCCTTTTAATACATCAATTTGATACCACTGCTCAGAAAACAAATCATTTGGTTGAGTTGATTAGAGGCATAGCGGAAAAATACACTGATATAAGATACACCATTTATCAAGTGTTTTCACAAATGTAAAAACCACGAAACGCCAAATTCTTAATAAATTAACCATATTTAGAGGACAATAATTTGTATATCCATAACTTATGTATGATTTTTTATTAAAATCAATTCAAAACGTATTTTATTTAACACTATAACCTATATGTAATAACTTATGTATACTTTTTTTTATTAAAATATAAAATCAATTTAACGTATTTTATTTAACACTGATGTGAATATTTTATATTATAATAAAACAAAAAAAAACAAATACGCTCCTGTTTTATCAATTCGGCAAACATTCCAACTGCCTTCTGCCCGAGTTAAAGATGTTGGATAAAAACACAAGTTTTTATGAACACCAAATATTTATTGAAGAAAGAAACTTATTGCTTTGACGATCTAATCAACACTAATTACAAAAATGGATTTTATAAAGACAGGAAAAGTACAAGTTGCTTATTTAGTAGAAATCGAAAAGTGAACAACATGGATTTATATATCTAAACGGATGTAACATGATTTTATTTTACTATTTATTATTAAGTATTTGATATGTAGGTATTTCCATTAAGAGTATCAGGTCGCTGTACTGAATGCAGGGTCGGCGTCCGTAACACCTCCCTCCTTAAGAAAAAGCTCCAGGGTTTCTCTCGTAACTCTGGGGCGATTCAGGAAGTGGTGGATCCTCTTCTTTTTCTTTACCAGAATGTATGTGAAGGCTAGCATAAAAAAAACACATGATGTCGATATGCTCCAACTGGGTGCAAAGGATTGGATGGGTGTTATGTCGAATCCAGTGGGGATGTCCATTTTCTGTAACATAGGAAAATTGTGTATATAAAATTCAGGTGTGACATCTTCTTCTTCATTGGTACATCGGATCGTGTAGCAATCGACTGTTATTATTGGTTACACCGGAATGTTTTCATAGGTGAGTATACTATTCTTCCATCTGGTAAGTCGTATACAATCTCTGATTCGGCTTTGGCTGTTGTGCATCGATGTGGATTTAATATGAAACAATTGCTGGTGGTTTTCTTATTTCAGAAAAAATGTCTAGTTGTTATCTCGAACCAATCGTTGTGGGAGTTCCATGACGTTGGTGGCAGGATAAGAGTTTTTTCTTCATTGGTTATTGGGAAAACTTTGATTAGAGGAAAGAATTTAATGTTAAGGATTGGAATTTTCAAAATTAATATAATTTTATGGTTAGTGTAAATTAAAATAGTTTGAGAGTATTCAAGCAGATTAGTTGAAATAATTTGATTAGGATCGTAAAATTTTTCTAATTCTTCTTCTAATTTATTAATTTCATCGGCAGAAAATAGTTCTAAATTTGTCAAATTTATTTTTAAAAATGTTATTGTACGTAAAAGCATTAATAAAAAATTATTTACGTGTTCGATATTTGCGATATTAATTTGTGCTTCATGAATTCCTAAATCACTTTCTATATTGTGTAAATATTTTTTCAGTTGTTTATTATTATTAAAAGTATCAATTATTAAATGAAATCTCTTTTGAATATGCTGTGCATTTGAAATGAGTTTATTAATTTTGATTGATTGTTCGTCTGTTTTGTCCGAAATTGATTTTATATTTTTATTGATTATTTCAAGATCGTCATTGTCTGGGTGATGAACTTAATAGTAGACCCCAAAAAATTGCTAGTCCTCTTTTTTTCGAATAAATTTTAATTTATGAAAATTATTAATTGCTTCTTTAAGTTTTGTATTGTAAATTCTGCTTAAAGGTGTTTCATTATTCATAAAGTGCATTGAATTTAGGCTTTCTTGAATTTTATATAATAATAATAATAATTTATTTGCCCAACAGAACAATACATTCCAATAATAGGACAAAAATATACAATTATATGCAAATAAAGAACCTTAGGTTTCAAATGTATTTTTAGCAATAGCTAATAAATAATTTAAGCTATTAAAAAACAAATCACATGAATGGCTTATTAAATTATAATTGTTAGTTATAACATGAACTGGTGAGTAAGCTAACATTGCCGTACGAGCATTATTGCAATAAAACATATTACTATTACGAGAATTAAGTCTAAGAACATGTAGATTAAACATAAATAAGATATTAGAACAGTCAATCTCGTTGTGAAAAACTTTGTACAAAAATTTTAAACCAGAACATACTCTTCGAAAATGCAGCGAATCAACATTAAATCTTTCAAGTAATAATTGATGATCAATGCCCCTGTTTGGGTACACATTATCCAGCCTAAATGCTAGAAGTTTTAAAAACTTACGTTGAACATTTTCAAGTAATATAACTAAGTTGTTATAGTGCGGAGACCAAATAATAGAGCAGTATTCAATTTTAGATCTTACTAAACAGAAGTATAAGGATTTTAAAGCGATTTCAGTTTTAAATCCTCTCGAATTTCTGCCAATAAAACCTAATAATTTACATGCTTGGGAAACTAAATTTTGTATATGACTCGAGAATGTTAATTTATTATCAAATAATACGCCAAGATCATTAACACTTTCACAAAAAGAAAGAACATTATTGTTTAAAGAGTATTGGTAAGTTATCAAATCATTCTTAAGGGAAAAAGTACAAGTTTTGCATTTAGAAATGTTTAAAACTAGCTTGTTCAATTTGCACTATTGATGTACCACATTCAGATAATTCTGCAGTAAAATGCAATCTTCAACCGTTGTAATTCTAGCAAACAATTTTAAATCATCGGCAAATAGGAGATGTTTACAGTTTAACAAAGACGACAAATCATTAATAAATATATTAAACAGCAAAGGACCCAAATTTGATCCCTGAGGGACTCCAGACGTAGGAACAAAGCAACTAGACATAAAACCATTAAAAAATACGTAAAGTTGGCGGTTACTAATGTAAGAGCGAATAAGATTACATAACGGTTTACTTAGACCAATAGAATCAAGTTTACAAAGTAAGATAGTATGATCAACTTTATCAAACGAATTAGAGAAGTCAGTATAAATTACATCCACTTGGCCCTTTTGATCCAAAACATTGGAAGTATATTGAGTAAAATCAAACAAGTTAGTAACTGTCGACCGTTTATGAATAAAACCATGCTGATAGGGTGAGATGCTCTGGGATGTAGATGTAAAAATATAATGACTTCTCAAAAAGCTTCGACAAGTTGGACAAAATCGCAATGGGTCTATAATTACCAATGTTAATGGAAACCGTGAATCTATGGAAATTTGAAAATTCTTGTTGGGTTCCGGAATCATAGGGATAAAACCCATTATTAGGAATACAAGAATAAGCAAGGATATAGCTGTAACAAGAAATTTATTTACGTTTAATTTTCCTAACATTATTTTTAGTTTCTATTTTAGTTTTAGGATGCACTGTATAAATGATGTCTTTAATTTCGTTGTCTTGATTTTTTAATAGTTCTTTTCTGTAGGGTTTTTCGTGTTTATATCTTCTAGCTGTACAAACATATACTGGACTGTCAGAATTAATTTTGGGCTGATCTGTTCTGGTTTCGTTAATTTTGGCAATATTGCAATCGGCTTTTGTTTTTTACTTTGTATAAACTTGTTTGATAAATGGTAGAATTTCGTTTTTTCTGTCTTGATTATTTTTTTCGTAAATTGTCAGATTATTGTCAAAAAGTGTTTCATGTTCGTAGGGTCCGTAGATTAGGGAAAATGGAGAGAAACCTGTGGCTGAATGTATGGATTGGTTGTAAATAGTAATGGCAGATATCATACGTTCTATAATATTTTTTTCAGAGGATTCTAAAACACGTAATTTTTCAATTATTGTAGAATGTAGACGTTCGACAGGTGAGTTGGATGAAGAGTTAGATCTGGATGTAAAGTGAATGTTAATTTTATGGAGATTGAAAAATTCGTTAACTACTTTATTTTTGAACTCGGGACCTTGATCAAAAACAATGTTTTTGGGAAAATTGTGGTGTGAAAAATAGTGTCTTAATTTGGAGAGAATTTGGAGTGAAGTTGTATTTTCTACGTGATAGGCTTGGGCGTATTTTGTGAAAGGGTCGATTATCGTCAAAAATTTATGTTTCGAATAGCTAAATATATCAATATGAAGTGTCTTAAAAAGGACCTTTAAATGGTGTTTTAATAGGATTTCTTTCGTATTTGGATGTTAAACAGATTTCGCATTTATTTATAATTGAAGTTATTAAATTTTTCATATTTGGCCAATAATATTTTCTACGCAAATGTTCATAAGTTTCATTGATTCCGTTATTATTACCGTTGTGATAAGTATTAACAATTTCAGATTGATTTTCGATTCCTGGGATATCTTCAACTTTAAACTGACAAAAAATAATTTTTAGTGTTGTATTAAAAAAAAGAATTTTTTCTAGAATAGAACGTACATTTTCGTCATACAGATAAATATAGTACGTTTTTTGAGGGTCAATGATATGTTTTAAAGTTGATGACAAATTATTTAAAACAACAGTAATTAAATGAATAGTTTTATTGAATCGATTAGTGATTGAATGGGACTGTAATGTTCCTATACATACAAAAATTTGGTTCTGCAATTTGTTTATACATTCCTCCGAAATGGGTAAAGTACAGGAAATATTTTTCTTTTGAGAGTGGACTGTAGATTTTCCGGAAACTACGGATTTGGGTGCTTGTGGATTATAATCGGCAGGTGCATGGATAGTGACAATTTCATCAAAATCTACATTAACCATTAGTGAATCATTATCCGAGTCAGAATTGTGAACGTTAATGTCAACACGAGGGAGTGCGTCAGCGACAACATTTTCTTTACCTTTTTTATAGGAAATGGTATAGTCAAATTCGTCTAATTTGATTTTCCATCGAATTAATCGGGAATTAGGTGTCTTTAAACTATTGAGCCAAATGAGGGGATTATGATCGATTTCAATATTAAATTTTTGTCCAAAAAGGTAGGGTCGAAAAAATTTTGTTGAGGCAACTATAGCTAATAGTTCCTTCTCAATCGTGGAGTAGTTTCGTTCTGCAGAATTTAGTGTTCGGGAATAAAAGGCAACGGGTTTGGACTCTTGGGATAAAACTGAACCTATAGCGATATCGGATGCTTCACTTGTCAAGGTTAATGTTTTGTTAAAATCGGGATATTGTAGGATTGGTGAATGGGTAATTAGGTTTTTGCAGTGTTCGAAAGCAGAAATATAAGGTGGATCATGAATGTTGATTTTTTCTCCTTTTCTTGTACATTTATTAATTGGATAAACAATTTTTGCGAAATTTGGAATAAAACGTCTATAGTAGCCTATTAAACCGAGAAAAGATTTGATTTCTTTAAGAGATTTAGATTTAGCGGCTATTTTTTTGGATTTGGCTGAAGGCCTTTATCTGTTACAATGTGCCCTAAAAATTCAACTTTTTTAGTAAGGAACTCACTTTTGTCGATTTGTATCTTCAAATTTGCGGATTTTAAACAAGAGAAAATTAATTTAAGGTCGTTAATATGTTCTTGAAGAGATCGAGAGAAAACGATGACATCGTCCATATATACAAAACATCGTTTGTAAATATGAGATTTTAGAATTTCGTCCATCATTCTCTGAAACGTTGCCGGGGCATTTTTGAGTCCGAACGGCATTCGAAGATACTCAAAATGACCATTTGGCACGGAGAAAGCAGTTTTGCTAATCGATTCTTCAGACATCGGAATTTGATGGAAACCTTGTGCAAGGTCCAGACAAGAAAAGTATTTGCATCGACCCAAGTTGTCAAGAATTTCATCTATTCGAGGTAAGGGATATTTGTCTTCTGTCGTTTTTGAATTTAGAGTTCGATAGTCTATTACCAATCTATACTTCTTTGTACCGGAAGCATCCAATTTTTGGGGGACAATCCAAACTGGACTGGAGTATGGTGATACAGAATGTCGAATTATTTCATTATCGAGGAGTTTTTGGATTTGAGAAGAAATTTCCTTTTGCATTACTGGGGGATGTCTGAAAGATCTAGAGTAAACCGGTTTGTCGTGGGAATATTATGTTTGACTGTCGTAGTGGCCGAAAGTAATTGGTTTTCATTATAAAATATTCCCAAAAAATCTTTACATAGTTTTAAAATTTTTTCTTTTTCTTCAGAGTTTAGGTGGTCAAGTCTGTTTACGTCTAATGGTGTTTTTTTTTGGGAATATTAGTGATTTAAAAATTATCTAGGGGTTGAACAGGGATGATATTAATAATAATAATAATAAAGGACTTTATTGATTATAATACAGAATTACAGTTGTACAATATTTAAATACAGGGCGAGATTTAGTTCTTACACACTTCAAACTACTGCCTAGAGCATGTAAGTCTATTCTTACATCTAACCCTAAGGGAAAAACAAAAAAGAAAAGAAATATCTAACAAAAATAAAAAAAAAACAAAAATAATCATATAGCTACATAAATAATAAGTTATCTAACTAAGCGTCAATACATAATATTTCTGTGCAATTATCTTTTTACTAGTGTACCTACATAACAGTGAAGAAGGAAACACGTAAAAAATTGGATAAAGAGAGACGAACTTAATAAAAAACTATGTATATTCAGGCGTTTTTTAAAACACTTTCACGGATTTGGCTTTTGAATTGATGAATTTTTAAGTTAAAAGGGTTAAATTTTAATTTATTAAATAAGTTGGCTATTTGATACGAAAATGATCGTTTAAGCAATTCAGTGCTATGCTTTGGAAATGCAAGGGAGTGCTTATGACGCAAATTCAAATTGTGAATCTCTGAACGAAATTTAACTTTAGTGTAGAGGTGGATGGATTGGATTGGATTTGTTGGGTGGAGGGTAGCCACATTGTGGCTACATGCACTTAGGCCACAGTTGGCCCTTTGTGTAGAGGTAAGTAGGTTTTTGGTAAACTAGAATTTTAAAAAATGTAACTGCAGAATGTAGGTACCTACGATCTTCCATATTTAACCAATCTGTGTGCTTTAATGTATGACTAATGTGCTGGTTTCTTCGAATTCCATGTATTAGCCTGAGACAAGAATTTTGAATTTTTTGAATGCGAATTTTGTCAAATAAGGTTAAACAAGGACCATATATTACATCACAAAAGTTAAACTGTGATAAAACCAATGAACCACACAGCATAATTTTATGTTTTTTACTAAGATATTCCCTACTTTGATATATAAACCGAAGGTTTAAATAAGCCTTACTCAAACACTTGGAGATATGTTTTGTGAAACGCATTTCATGGTCAATAGTTAGGCCCAGATTTTTGGCATCATCCTGAAACTTAAGGGCAGTGTTATTCATGTGAATTGCATCAGTATACTCTTGTAAAAAGTGCCCTCTTTGATTTTTTTGACCAAATATCATTAAGGTAGATTTGCTAGTGTTTAATACAAGACAATGTTTTTTTGAAATCTCATAAATATTATTTAAATCAAAATTTAAGGCTGCAACGGCTTGGGAAGATTCTTCTGGCTTAAAAGAAATTGTAAATTGACTATCGTCTGCATAGTAATGTAATTTAGCAGAAGTGCAAGCAAAAATAAATTGAGAGATGTAAATTATAAACAGCAGTGGACCTAAAATTGACCCTTGGTGGACGCCACCTTCTACTTTTCTATATGATGACATATTTTTATTATATATAACTGCCTGAAATCTTTCATTTAGATAGTCAATAAGTAGGTTGATTGCTGCATCAGATAGACCTATGTAGTGTAAAATAGCTATGAGAGTTTCATGGTTTATACAATTGAACGCCTTTGTGTAATCGAGCATACCTAAAATGGTCAAGTATCCCTGATCTGATGCAGCGAATATATCATCACTAATATTTAATAAGGCTGTACAACACCCAAGGCCAGGCTGAAACCCAGACTGCGTTGCAGGAATAATATTGTTTATTTGTAAATATTTCAGCAGCTGTATTTGAATAACCTTTTCCAAAATTTTAGAGAACGTTGGCAATATGCAAATAGGACGAACATGGTCTAGGGTAGTAGGATCAGAATTTTTGGGTAACGGTATAACCAAAGCTTTCTTCCAGCAGGAGGGGAATACAGAATTTTTTAAACAGTAGTTAATGATATGAGTAATATAAGGCAGAATAAAGGGGGTGCATAGTTGAATTGTTTGAATATTTATTCCATCACATCCCACAGCTTTGGTTTTAATTTGGTTTAATAGTTTAGAGACTTCCTGCTCTGTAACCTCAGTAAATGTTAGTTTGGGCGCGTTGGGATTCGCATAATTATTATTATAAAAATTTACTGTGACGTCATCTTTTTGCAAGTTGGGTACAGAGTCTAAAAAATAATTGTTTAGTATTTCAACATTAGAAAGATTATCTGGTATGCATGATGTTTTTTTATTTAAGATATTTAATTTTTTTAATTTGCTCCAAACGTTATTGGAATTACAACCACCCAGCTCGGAATTATAATAAGCTTTTTTCTCATTTTTTACTGCCAGAGAGACCGTATTCCTTAAATTTTTGTAAGTATCCCAGTCAACCATGTTTTTATATTTTTTATATCGACTAAGAGTCCTGTCCCTTTCATTCATCATTTCTCTTATATTTACAGTAAGCCAAGGCGCATATTTTTTAGTAATACGCTTGGTTATAAAAGGTGAGTGAATATCTAAAATCGTAGTTATATTATCATTTATAAATTTAATTTTATCGTCGATATTATTAATGTCATAAATATTCCGCCAAGGCAGTGACTCTAAATCATATTTAAATTGCGTTGGATTAAAGTTTACAAAATCCCTATAAGTTTTATAAGTTGGTATGTTACGTTCTTTTTTAAATTTTAATTTGCAAAAGAGAAGTTCGTGATCAGTATGAATGTCAGTAGATACTACAGTTGGTTCAGATAATATATTCACATTAGAAGTGAGAATGTAATCTATTAGGGTAGCTTACATTCTCACTTCTAATATGAATATATTATCTGAACCAACTGTAGTATCTACTGACATTCATACTGATCACGAACTTCTCTTTTGCAAATTAAAATTTAAAAAAGAACGTAACATACCAACTTATAAAACTTATAGGGATTTTGTATTAAGAAAATTTACATCAATATGAGGGACTGATACGTAGCCGTTGGAAACGGTATGGATTGATTGGGGAATAACAATTTCGTGATTTTTATTGAGTAATAAGGGGAGTAAAACATCACCGTCAGAAATGGATACTGGTATTTTTGTTATTGTGGAATTAAAATATTTAAATTTAATTGAAATTGGACCGATAGTCAGTGTGTTTGTTTGATAGTCTATATTACTTTTAAACTGTTGTAAATCATGGGATGATAAAAGGGCATCATATTGAGAATGCCAATCTATTACACGAAAATTTATAGGAAACTTTATGCCAAAATGTTGTAGAATGGGGTAACGTAAATTAAGATTATCGGAGTAGGTTTTGGTTAGAGCTCGAATAGTAAAAGGTTCTTCAAAAAAATATTGTTCGGAAAATTTTGCGGCAGCTTGAGAGGTTATAATTGAATCCGTTGCTCCAGTATCACACGTTGAAATATGGTAGTCGGGGTAAATTTGCCAGGTTGTTTAAATCTATCTCGGGATTGCAGGTGGCTCTCCATGTATAAATTTTGAGACTGTGAATCTTAGTCAGATGTTTGAAAATCGTCATGAGATTGGTCAAGATATGTGTCGTCATAATAATTCCCAGAATTTTCTAAATTCGATTGTTGACAATCCAAATTCGTGTTAATAAATTCCAAATTATGATGATTGTATTGTCGCTTATTAGATTGAATAGTGGTAGTTGACATTGGCTCGGGATAAGAATTTTGCTGTCGGCGTGAATTATTAGATTGAATTGTGGAAGTAGACATTGGTTGGGGGTAAATGTTTTGATGACGTTGTGAATTGTTAAAAATTTGTGAATGTTGTCTTCGAGGATTGTTTACATTAGCTGAAAAATCTGGTCTATTCTCAGAATTTTGTTGTCGCGGATATACTTGCGAATGATTAGAGAACGAATTAAAATTTGGTGTCAAATTTGGGATATGATTATGATTTTGCGAACGATTGGGACTATTTCTAAAATTTTGCAAACGGTTAGAATTATGATTAACATTTTGAGATCGAGAATTTTGTGATTGGTAACTTAAACTTTTTCTATGTGCCATCTAATTATCGTAATCAGAACAGCGTTTTACACATTCCTCCATTGTGTTGGGGGATGTCGAACATAAAAGGTCTCTCTATGGTTGATTAATGCCGGTTTTAAACGTCATTAATGCCGTATATATTTGTTTTTGGGCTTTAAGTATGGCTAGCTGATTATGATTATTTAATCGAGTTAACTGAAGAAGTTCATTTAATTTTAAATGAACGATGAAAGTCTATGAAAGATTCATTTGGTTTTTGAGTTGAACTACATAAAATTCGAATTTCACCAAATTTTGTCAGCAATTCGTTCCGAATAGTTACCCAAGTATTGAAATTACCAGGAACAAACGCGTCAAAATTATTAGAAGTTATATAGTCTTTAGGAAGTCCTTCAATTTTACCAACAATATATAAGTTAAATAACAGGTGTTGAGAATTTGTAATTGTAAATGTTCCTGGGAAAAGCGATACTATCTTATTAACAGCATGAATGAATTCGTTCAGATTACCGTGCTCATGACTGTACTCAGGTATCGTTTTACAAAACAATTTAAGTTCGTCATTAGAAATAGCAGCGGCCATGGTAATATTTGTACGAAAGTCATTATTTAAACTATGAACAGAGTGATTCGAATCTGAATCGGAATTTTCGCGGTTTCGAAAAAATAAGTCTCGAATGGTTTGCAATTCGTTTTCGTCCAGATTACTTAAATGAATTTCATTTAATGACATTTAATTTACGCGATAAGGTTTAATAAAATATGCAGCGTATACTTAAATTAATAAATAATAATGAAATGTATGCAATGTACATATAAATTATTAACTAATATGCTTGAATTTAAATATACTCCTAAAATTATAAAAAAATTTAATTTATTGAGTGTGATTGATTTTGAACAAGCGGAAATCAAGATGTACTTACGGAAGGAAAATGAGGGAATACCACATAATCTTGAAACAGCAGAATTGGCAGCAAATTCCGGGAAGAATATCCAAAAATTGACTTCGATGAAGAATCTGGACCGATCAGGTCTTTCTGTCGACAAGCTTCTTGATTTTTCTTGCGGTTGACTTTCTTCTTTCTTGGTCCAGATTCCCAAATAAATTGTAGAACGAACCGTGAATTTACGTTTTGGCAATCCTGTTCGCAGCGCCAGTTAAAGATGTTGGATAAAAATACAAGTTTTTATGAACACCAAATATTTATTGAAGAAAGATTAACAACTTATTGCTTTGACGATCTAATCAACACTAATTACAAAAATGGATTTTATATAGACAGGAAAAGTACAAGTTGCTTATTTAGTAGAAATCGAAAAGTGAACAACATGGATTTATATATCTAAACGAATGTAACATAATTTTATTTTACTATTTATTATTAAGTATTTGATATGTAGGTATTTCCTTTAAGAGTATTAGGTCGCTGTACTGGATGCAGGATCGGCGTCCGTAACCCTATGTAAATGACTTAAGTCAATTTTTTTTAAATCTTAAATTACACTGGGATTTGAGTGACATATCGGTTTAAATGTCTTTTAATTCTTAATAAGATATGGTAATTTTTTTAAAAATCTGTCAGTCAGTTTTTTTTAAATTAGGTAAATTAAGAGAAAACAAAAAAATTTGTGGGACTGATGGAGAAAATCTGTGGATAAAAGGCATAAGGGGATAAGTCAAAAAAAGCAATTTTTCGGTAGAGACTTAAACGCATTAATTCAGGAAATATATTTATGATTAGCGAGTATACCCTTTTGCTAGCATATGACATGTGCTGGCAAAAGGGTATACCCGCTAACCATAAATGTATTTCCTAAATTATAGTAGAACAAATTTAGGGCACTGCTAAAAAATTGATTTTTTTACCTATCCCCTTATGCCTTTTACCCACAGAAATGCGGATTAGTATGGCTCCAAATCTTATAAATGGTAATTTTTTATAATAATAAAAAAGTTTCATTAACTAGCTGAAGGTGATTCATTCACTAGCTGTATACTAGCGGCTTTGCTCGTGTGTTTCTAAAGAAAGTACCAAGATGGCGCCGAGTGATATTTGTTTTATTTGCAAGGAATTACTTTTGGACTTAAAAAGTGTAATACATTGTAATGGTTGTAGTAATTATTACCATGGAAAATGTGCGAACGTTGATGAAAGGGGCTTTCATAAAAAGAAGTCCTGGAAGTGCAGTATTTGTGATCCAAACATGGAAAGTGAGGTTAGAGAGAACAATGCCGAGGTTGGAAGGGCCCGTAAAAGAAGCCGAAATGAGGATGGAGAGTACACTATAACTGAAATTATTGAAATGCTTAAACGTCTAACCCTACAAAACGAGGTAATGAACAATAAAATTGATCTCCTAATTGAAGAAAATAAATGTTTAAAAAATGAAATCTTAGCATTTAAGGCAAACAAAACCGTGAATGTTCCATCAACTGTAAATAAACAATATGCAGAGGCGTTAAAATCAAATGTTTTAATTGTTAAACCAAAAAATGCAACTGAGGATAGTGTTAAAACGAGAGAGGACGTTGTCAAAAATGTAAAACCGGAGGAAATGGAAACAGGATTGTCGATGGGGAGAAATGTGAAGAATGGAGTGTTACTAATAAACTGTAATAAAGATAAAAAGATTGATGAAATTCAAAACATATTGCAAAATAAAATGGGAGAGGAATATGAAGTGGTAAAACCAACATTGCGAAAAAACAGGGTAAAGATTTTTAATATCCATGAGAGCGAACACAATAATAGTGAAGTAGAGATGATAAACAAAATAATTCCACAAAATAAAATTGAGGAAGAGCAAGCAGACATAAAAATCGTTAGAAAAACCGGTATTCAATAAAAGAGGTTCAATTTGATAATCGAAACGAATAAAGAAGCTTACAACCAAATTATCAATAATGAAAAATTAGCAATAGGATGGAGCATATGCAAATTCACCAATGAATACAACATAATACGCTGTTTTAAATGCTGTAAATATGGCCATTTAAATAAAGAGTGTAAATCGGAGACTTGGTGTACAACCTGAAATTACAAGTAGAACATGCTGTGTGGAGCAAAGAATGTAAAACGCTGGATAGAATTATGGAAAACCAGAAAAAAAAGTTTGAAAATAATATATAGCAATTAACAACAGTCAAGTGTTAGAGGTTATGTATTTCAATTGCCAAGGATTTCTTAATAATCGCGACCAAATTACATTATTAATTGAAAACCACAAACCTATGTTAATTTGTCTCACAGAAACACACATAACTAAGGATATCCTAGATTGTGAACTGTATATCACTGGCTATAATATGGAACAATGCACAACACACAATTCTCGAACTGGGGGCGTCTTAATATTCATCAAAACTGGTATAAACTACAACAACATACAAAGTATACAGGAGGGCAATTACTTGTGGCAAATATCCATTGATGTAACAAATATAATAACGGACAAAAAATTCGTGTTTAGTGTTATATACCACCCACCCAACAAAGAAGACAGCAAGGAAAACTACCTACAGGATCTAAATGAAAGAAATGAAAACAAAGTCATTGTTGGCGACTTTAACTATGATTTAAGCAATGGTACATATTACAGCAACAGAATAAAAAATATAATATACAAAACAGGATACAAACAAATAGTAAATGACCCAACAAGGATTACAGCAACTAGTTCGACATTAATCGACTACGTTATTACAAATAATAGCAATATACGAGCAGAAGTGCTAAATACACCAAGAATCAGCGACCACCTGATTGATAATTATCAATATCGATATTTTGAACTGCGAAGTAAACAAAAGAAATAAAACGTTGCATATAAAAAAGAGGTGTATGCGCACATTTAACGAAACTAGGTTTCAATTAAACTTGCTGCATTGGAACTGGAACAACTCTATTGCAAACATTAATATTCACGCAGACAATCTCATATGTAGCCTAGAAACGGAACTCAACACTCTTTGTCCAATCAAAGAATTTAAAATTAATCAAAAACAGACAACAAACAAATGGATCACTGAGGAAATAATGCATTTAATGAAGGAAAGGGATAAAAAATATAAAGCGGCAAGAATTACAAGAAATACAGAAGACTGGGAAATATACAAAGTCGCTAGAAACAATGTAGTTTCTAAAATCAGAGAAGCAAAAAACGATTATTTTGTAAAATTGATTGATAACAATAAGCAGAACCCTCAAGAAATGTGGAAAAACCTCAAAACGCTTCTACCAAACAAAATTCAGTCTGTCAACGAAAAAGGTGTTATTTTCAATAACACACTAATACAAGATAATAAATCAATTTGTGAAAACTTTAACAAATACTTTGTGGATAGCATTGAAAGTTTGGTAAAAAATTTAAACCCAAGAAATGTGCACGAACACATCTTAGAAAAAATAACTTCGACTGCGGAAAATTTTACTCGATTTAAAATGGTGACAATGCAAGAATTGAAGAAAATAATGTCGAAATTAAAAAACACCGGGGGCTGCGAAGATGGATTGTCATCTAAAGTAATTAAAAGTGCGTTCGAAGTAATCGCAAACAGATTTTTAGATGTAATAAACTGCTCACTAGCGGAAGGAGAATTTCCAGCGAAATGGAAAACATCTGTGATAGTACCTGTGCCAAAAGTTGCGAAAGCAAGTGAATGTATAGATTTTAGACCAATTAATATAGTGCCGGTTTATGAGAAAATTTTAGAAAGTGTTGTAAAAGACCAACTAGTCAGCTTCTGTGATAAAAACAATGTGTTAGTATCAAATCAATCAGGTTTTCGTGTCGGTCATTCAAGTGAATCAGTATTAATGCAGATCTGTGATACTTGGATCAAGAGTATAGACAAAAATTTAGTTATACTGGCAGTGTTCCTAGACTTTAAAAGAGCTTTCGAGACAATTGACAGACAGTTGTTAGTAAAAAAATTGAAAAAAATCGGAATGAATGGATCTGTGATAAATTGGTTTAAGAATTATTTAAGTGATAGGTACCAGATAACCAAATATAATGGAATGTTATCTAGTAAACTAAAACCGAACATGGAGTTCCCCAGGGAACTGTCCTTGGACCAATATGTAAACAAAACTAAAGGTATTTTATTTGGGAACAGTAACAAAATTTCAAAAATTAACAGAAACGAATTGAAAGTTGAAATAAATAATACTCCAATTGCCTTTGCAAGGGAAATAAAGTACCTAGGTGTTTTGTTAGACGAAAACTTAAATTTTAAAAGCCACTCATTGTAAATAATGAACAAAATGTCAAGGAAATCATACTTTTTAACTAGAATTGCTAAAAATCTGAGCACATTTACAAAACTTCAACTGTACAAATCAATTATAGCACCCCATATTGACTTTTGCTCAACAATATTGTTTAATTTACCGGCATACAGAATACAAGAATTGCAATGTTTACAAAATAGATGTATGAGGACTATATTGAAATGCAACAGATATACCCCTACAAAAATAATGTTGAATGTCCTAAATTTAATGAGTGTAAAACAAAGAATTATGTACAATACATATTTATTTATATTTAAAGTTAAGAACAAATTGTTACCTAATTATTTATACAATAAACTAGAATTTGTGTCAAACCCATATAATACCAGAAACTGTAAAAATTTTAATGTGAAACTATATCGAACAACGCAAATGAGTCAATCTATATTTTCAAATGGTTTAATAAATTTTAATAGACTACCGTATTCGATTAAACAATGTGATAATTTAAAGTCATTTAAAAATCTTTTAAAAAAACATGTCTTTGACTCATAGGATATTATTTATCTATTATGTTTGTATCCGCTGTGTTTTAAATTTATATTTTAAATTTAATATGAGCTCTTGTTAATACTGTTGTTTTTTATCATTGCTGTATTTATGTTCTATTGTTAACTTTTATATATTTTATGATTGTTTGCATATGTGTATAAAAAAAAATTATTATAATTTCGTTATATTTTGTTCTTGTATATAGCAAACTAGCTAAATAAAGATATTATTATTAAAATAACGGACAAAGTTTTTTCAGCATCTGTCATTTTGACAGCTTTTATTTAGGCCCCTGTAATTTTGGCAGCTATTATTTGGGCGCCTATCATTTATCACCAGTTATTTTTAAAGCTGTTATTTTGGCACCTGTAATTTTGACAGATGTCGTTTTGGCACCTGTCATTTGGGTACCAGTCATTTTTACAGGTGGTATTTCCGCACCTGCCATTTTGACAGCTGTCATTTTAAACAACGTCTATACTATTAAAATGACAACTGTTAAAATGACAAATGATACCTGTTATATTGACAGGTGTCAAAACAACAGGTGCCTAAATGGCAGCTGTAAAAATGACAGGTATCGAATAATGACAGTTATTTTTCCTTTGAATCACGCACGAGCTTAAAAAATGCTTTTCTCACAAGTGAAGCACAATGTATTTTATACAACGAACAAATAGTAATTTTTTTCAGAATTTAATGCCAATTTTATTTGAAATTGTATCTCACAACTGCCAAGCGGTTTTAACATCACTTTTTACAACTTTTTTTTCGCACAGGTCGATGTCAACTTTTAAACGGAAACGTCACTTTTTATTCGACTTTTGCCTTGCAAATGAGAATATTTAATTTATTAGCAACGGTCCAAAGCATTTAAACCGATCCAAAACTCTTAAAAACGGTTCGGTCCAAAATTTGTACCGAACCAAGTCATGGACCTGTCCAGATTTATATTCGTTACGGACCGGTTCATAACAAACAAACGGTTCTTGGACCGGTTCACAACCCTGATTTAAATATACACATAGTTTCAAAAGTTATGCATCACCCCTCTAATTATTTAACTGACTAATAATTATAATTATTTAGGAGCAAAAAATTCTATAGGTAATATTTTACTTAATAAACAACTAAAAAGAAGATTTAAGGTAGTTGTCGTGCTGTAAGCATACCATCAGAAAATTTTAAATTTTTGTATACTTATGACATGACAATACATATATCCTTAAAATTTGAAGTCGATTGACCGTCTATAACCCGAGATAAATTCAATTAAAAATTGGATAATTAACATGGATTGTATAGGCTTTCTGTAGTTCTGTACCAGTTTCTTAGTTATACAGAAAAAACTAACTGTCAGAAGCTTTCAAAAAACTAACAGTGTTTTAATGTACTTTTGCTGAGTTTAAAAAAAAATAATTAAAAATTTTTGACCGTCCAAAGTTCAAGAATTTATAAAAAGTATACATCACTAGTGTCAGATAAAAACAATTTGGCAAGGCTGTACGCGAGTATAGATATTATTTCCGCAGTAAATTCAAACGGACTGATTCAGTCTCCAATATATCTATTGGTTGAGCATAAGCGACGTTGCCGGATTAAAACTTATGAAAATATTTGAAAGTATTACGTAAAGGTTACGTCTCCAGGGTACAGTCTTGCGAACAAATTATGAATCACTTAACTACAAGCTCGTATACTTTTACGGTGCGTATAATCTAAAAAATTTTGACAATATTGTACCACGACAACTACCTTAAGGTAATGCATAACTTTTAAAATTATTTATATTATAACTTACTTCAGTCAAAACATTTTCAGCTGTATACGAGGCACTGGCTAGTTCTTTCTCCATTTCTGCCAAATCTTTTTTTAAAACTAATACCGAAGAAGAAGCTTCAGCTAACTTTTCCAAGCCTGTATCCATTCTTGTCGCACCATTGCTTAATTCTTTTTCTTTATTCGTATAAATAGATTTGTATCCAGCAATAAAATTAAGATATGATTTAGGAGTTACATGTGTTGCTCTTCTAAATCTAAAATTAAAAACTTAAGTAATTTCCTTAAATAGACAATTTAAAAATAAAATTAAAACCTAAAACTGAATATTTTTATTTTTTGTCATACTGTTTTAATTATTAGCTATTAAATTTTAACTAATTAACTAATTAAATAATAATTATAATTAAATAATTTTGTATAAAAAAATGAGACTGATCTTTAAGTTGTTGAACACGCAAAAACGTACTCATAAATTTAATATATAATACGCAAAATGATAATTAAAAGATGTCTTTGATTTGTAGGCAGTGGCGTAACTACATGATGGCAGAGCGAGCACAGTAGGGCATAAGCAACATTGAACTTCTTTAATTTGAGAGGGGCCATCTAATGAATTTGCCACGGGCGCCACTGTTTTTAGGTAAGTGTCAGACCTGTAAAAAATATTTAAAGATTACGTATCAGGAGGCTAATATCAAATCCAGCAAAATCCATTTGAGTCAAATTTTCAAAATTAAAAAATACGCTAGTATTTCCTTGAAAAAAAAAGTGATTTACTTTACAGTTTTAAATTTAGGTGATCACATCTGAGCGATATTTAGCTTACTATTTTGTTTTATACATTTATAAGATATCATGCATGTCTTTTTATTAGCAAGTTATGAATTTTTTTAGATAAAAACGTATAATCATTTAGGTACCTATTCCTAAGGTACACCCAAGTAAAAAAAAGCTTGGGAAATACCGGACACTAAGATATATAAATATAAAGATAATTTTATGCATAAATATCATAAAATTTAATAATAAATTATTGTATAAAACTTACTTACATAATTATGTGTTGTATATTATACACTAAACAGCAAATTTTTGTTAACATCAGAACAAAAAGATGACCAAATATTATAAAACTAATAAATCACATTTCAAATAGACTAAACGGAATAATATAATAATAATATAATAATACTAATATAATAATAATAAGTTTATTCTTAAAAAAGTACATTTCACAATTGGAAAGAGTTCAGCTATGCTGATCTTCCACTCTCCTATGTATACAATACAATTAAATCAATACAAATAACAAAACTTAAATATTTCATAAACATTATGCTACTACAGATTTACCAGTAATATGATTTCAACTATAACACAAAAAAAGAAAAAGAACAAAAATTTCAAATGCAAAATGGTTGAAATAATTATAAATGTGCAGCTGGATATATAAAATTTAATACTTAAATTATAATTTAAATATTAAATTTTATATATCCAGCTGCACATTTCTCGCATACATTTTACAAGCTTTTTTATATATAAAATAGCTAAGAAAATATTTTTTTTAAGTAGAGTAGGTAATAGTTTATCAATGTATGTAAAATTATTAATATATAAATCCATAATAGCCCCCCATTTTAATTTCTGTTCAAGTATTATGTTTGAAATAAATCAAAATGAAAATCAAAAGCTACAGAAGTTACAAAATAAGGCAATGCGTATAATCCTAAAATGTAATCGTTACACACCCATTAATGTTATGTTAGATAATTTAAGATTATTGAATGCCAAACAATGCATTGTGTTTAATTCTATGTTATTTATTTATAAACTAAAAATTGGAGCTTTACCAGATTATTTAAACAATAGACTGGTCAGGGTAGAGAGTATTCATGAGCATCAAACAAGAAATGCTCAAAACTTTTATATAGAAAAATATAACCGAGTCCAGACTACTAAAAATATTTTTGTTAATGGGCTAAACATGTTCAATAATCTGCCAAATAATGTTAAAAACTGTGATAAAATAAATAGGTTTAAGTCTTTATTGCTGAGTTACATACAGTCATTTTATTAATTGTTTATATTTTTATATGTGATGATTATTATTATTATTATTAATTAGGTTCTGATAAGCTTAAAAAACTGAACAATTTGTTTAAAATAGTAGGCGCAGTATATTCAAAGCATCCTTTGTACTTGCTGAGGAATTGAATAGGAGTCTTTGCGAATATTTATTGTATGAATTAAAGAGCGTAGCTTTAGCAAGTTAAAAAGGTATTACGGACAAAAAATTACCATAATTATAAAGGCACATTTGAGAGACATTCAGTTCCTGTATAATATTAAAATATGGCATGACATGTTCCCTAAAATTGGCACAAAAAACAAATCTAATACAAGTATTTTGAATTCGTTGTAGTTTTAACCGATTATAGTCTGGTAAGAGGAAAAAATATACTGAGCTGCAGTAATTTAATTTGGGATATATAAGTGATCTTACCAGCTTTGTTTTTTAGTTAGCAATATACTTTAGTTCATTCATTGAGTTTAGGGCAAACAATGATGACTTGGATACGTTGTTTACCTATGCATCAAACCTTAGCAAGTCCATATATAGGCCAAGATTTTTTGCATATTAACCCATTCAATTCTCTCATTATTTACTTTTACAAATTCATTGGCAGTGTTAAGCTTTAGTCTGCTTTTTTCATTTCCAATTTCTAATTCCACTGATTTGTTTGGATTTATTTTAAGTCCAAAATTTGAACATCAAGTTTCAAAATTCTGTAAATCAGAATTGATTTGAGCTAACGCCGCTGAAAAACTGTCCGATTTAAAATTAAATACACTTGCAAATCATCGGCATATAAGTGTATATTACAGTAATCAAAGCAACTCAGGATGTCGAAACCAAAAATTGAAAACAAAACTGACCCGACCACACTCCCCTATGGCACGCCGCTTTTTAGCTTCATCTTGGAAGATAAATTAGTATTAATTTTCACTTGTTGTTCTCTGTTACTAAGATAGCTTAAGAACCATTTTAACGGAGCAGTGCTTAGTCCAATATGCTTTAACTTTGACAGCAGCAGCGTGTGATTTACAAGATCAAATGCCTTGCTTTGATCTAGCAGAGTTAGAACTGTAAGACTTTCCGTGTCTATACCCTTACTTAAGTCATTCACTACTTTAAGCAGAGCTGTGTTTGTGCTAAGATGTTTTCGGTAACCTGACTGGATATTAGGCAACAAGCTATATGTTTCCAAGTAAGTTTTAGTTGGAAATATACTACTTTTTCTAAAATTTTTGATAAATATGAAAGTATACTTATTAGATCTTTACACTCGCTCGGATTGTTATTCTTAGGTATGGGCCTTCCAGAGACTAGGAAAAACACCATTCTGCATAGAGTAATTGATAATGTGTGTTATAAAATCTATGATATAGGGTAGAATAATGGAAAGCATTTTAATATAAATTTCATCCATTCTAAATGCAGTTATAGTTTTAATGGTTTTTACAATGTCATCATTGTTTATATCCAGAAAATGAAAGCTTGCATCTTTGTTCAGTATATTGTTGTTGTAAAAGTCTAAAATTTGATTGTTTATGTTTGAATGTCCTGCTATATTGATATAATAATCGTTTAAAGTATTAGGGTTTTGCAGATCAGGTGGAATATTAATTTGTTTTCGTTGAGATGCCGTTGTTACTTAAGAGCTTCAAAACATTGCTAGAGTTATGAACGTCCCATCTCGGTGTAACCTGAGAATTCGCAAGCTCAGCAGTAAAGATAATAAAACAAATGTAAAACATAATAAGATTGTCTTTATCTAATTCACACTTAAACAATAAAGTCCCTGTGTAGAAAATATTTGTCGGTAGGCTAGTGAAGGGTTAATTTTAGTGAACTATAATCGGCAACGAAAAGTTCGTCTGCAAATCCCGTTCGTCTTAATATTAATTCACTAGTTAAAATCGTGTTCCCATAGTGGTAACAAAAACAGACTACAGATCTCAGGGTGAGAACAAAAATCGTCAACCCCTGAAACCCTGGTGGAGGACACACATCGCCAATACCAGTTAGAATAAGATAGAGGTAAGAAGACCTGGGGAAAGAACAAATTCTTCGGAACCTATAGGCAACTAGATGAGGATGAAAACTATATTAATAATACTGTAAGTGCTAATCCATTTTTATTCCTTTTTCCTATAGTTGTTCGACTTAAATGGTAGCTTTTAAGTAATTTAATTTTATTTTGATGAGCGATTCTGATATAGAAAACTTAATTAAAAGTATTGAAACTGTAAAATTAGATTCAGAATCCGACTCAGAAATATTAACATTAAACAATAGCAACATAATGACTAAAAATAACACTAATTATCAGTTAATTCGTTTATACTTGGAATCTATTCCAAATTATGAGGGAAACCCTCAAACATTAGGTATTTTTATAAACACTTGCGATAAATTTATTAGTACTTTTGCAACAGACAATTCAACCGATGGTTTAAACGATTTTCTTTTAAGAGCTGTAATTGCCAAATTGACAGGTAGAGCGCTCGACTTAATTGGGTCTCCTACAGAACTAACCAAATGGTCTGATATAAAAACAGTGCTTCAATTAAGTTTTGGAGACCAACGCGATATCGATTGTTTGATTCAGGATTTAATAACTCTCAGACCTGCGAAAAATGAAACCCCTTATAATTTCGGAATGCGTTGTCAAGACGCTAGAAGTCTTTTAGTCGCTAAATTAAATTCATTATCCGATAAAACTAACGCAGAAAAAATAATTAAAATAAAACAATTTGATGACTTAGCATTAAAAACTTACATACGTGGCCTAAGCGGACAAATACAGACCAACGTCAGACTTCGAAACCCTGATAGTCTAGAAAAAGCTATGAGTTTAGTTGTCGAAGAAGAAAATTTTTTGTATTCTACCCTAAAAATAAACTCTATTAATACTCAAACATCTTTTAGACCTATTAATCGAATGGCACCTGTGAGACCAAATAATTACCCAAGGCCTCAACCAAGACATTACCCACCAAATTCTTACATACCATACCGACGACCTAGTTTTCAACCTTTATTTCAAAATCAGAACCCTAATTCTCATATTTTTAGACAAAACTGGCAGCCCACTAACATTTTTTCCAACAAACCACAGCAACCATTTTCACATCAAAATCAATTGAATAAACCCCATCAATTCCATAATTTTAACCAACGTTCTAAACGAACTCATTTTAATTCAAATATTTCTAATAGAAATTTTAAACCTGAACCAATGGACACTTCATCCGGAAATACCGTGTTACATCCCCAATTAATCCAATTTAATTACCAAGAATATTTTGCTAATGAAAACGAAATTATTCCAGACGATTAAGAGTATATGCCATCAACATCTCATGATAATTATGCTTACCCAATCAATTTTAATGGAAATCAAAATTTAAATGAATACAATTATGATAGCTCTATTCAAACCCAATCACAGCCAGGTCAGAAATCCCAAAATCCGGAAACAAAACAAGAAATTCTAAATCCAGAAACATCAAATTTTTTGCGAAACTTCCAACCCCAGCAATCTAACGTATTACAGTTAAATAACATAAAAAATAATTTACCCCATATATTTATTCCAGAACTAAACGCAAAATTTTTAATTGACACCGGAAGTAGTAGAAGTTTAATGAACCCAGATCTTGCCTATAAATTATAAACACCTTATATTTTTAAAGAAAATTTTTATATCCAATCAGCCCATAACATAAGTTATCATGACGAAGTTATAATTATACCAATTTTTAAATTATTTAATATAAACACATAAGTTTTATCTTTTTAAATTTATTCAGAAATATGACGGCATCATCGGTGTTGGCGCCAAGTATTGCGCCATGGGTTGATTTAAGTTGTCAATGTGACTTTGGTTACATAACCTTTATTTTGTGTCATTGTTAGTTGAGAGTCTCAACTTAAGACTATCAATAATATCTTTGATACTTATATATTAAAAAATAGTTATCCATGATAACTATAACAAACATAACATAATAATAATAATAAAAAATATATATAAAAAATCATAATCATAAATTTATATAATTTAATATACCTACATCATAAAATATAAATAAAATAAATAATATATAATATACATAAATAAAAAATAGACAATATAAAAGAAAATTATACCTACGAGAAGAAATACAAGAAAAAATATAAGAAAATTACACGAATAGAATAAGAAGAATGAAATAAGAAGAAAGATAATAAATAAAGAAAATATAAGAAGAAAGATATTCATGGATATGGAAGAAATAAGATATTAAAATATTTATTTAGATGAATTTCAAATTAAAATTATAAATGTCATAATAATTACACATAATATATAAATCATAAATAAAGGAATATAACTGTAAGTACAATCTCTTCTTTTATTAACCTGTGGTGCATTGATACACCATATTTTGGCCCATACGAACCGGATTTTGAAATCCATTTTTTGATACAGTCCACTTATAAAATTTTATTTATTTAGTTAAAAATTGAATTTAAATTAAATTAATTATAAAATGTCAAATATGTCATTATTAGCTATAAATGCAAAAAGAGACGCAATATTTAATTTATTTTTAAATTATAATGACAATGCTAAAAAGGTTTCAAAGGCAGAAACTAGGAATACACAGGAATTTATGTCAAATACGTCAATTTTAGATACATTATATGATCAATATAATAATTTAACAGATCAAGCTAATAATTTAGAATTGGATATAAATTCAGAATATATTCCTAGTTTTGAAAAATGGTCGAGTTTTGTAAATTTATATAGCCAAATTAAAGAAGTAAGAAATACTGTGTTGGAGGGTCGCAGGGTTTTGCCACAAACCCAAAATTCTTTAGGAAAAGAGCCCTGTTTTAACATTAAATTACCCCCAATTGAATTACCTAAATTTGATGGGAATCCTGAAAATTGGCCTTTGTTTTTTGAGGCATTTAAATCTAATATTCATCTAAATTCAAATTTAAATGATTCTCAAAAAGTTTAATATCTTGTGGGAAAGTTAAGTGGCAGGTCACTTACTGTTTTATCGGGAATTCTTCCTAATGAGGAAAATTATTTAACAATTTGGAATTCGTTGGTAAAAAAATATCAAGATAAAAGTGATTGGGATGATAAACTTCCGGAAAATATATCAAAACGTTTTATACAATTTGAAAATGAATTATCACAATTAACTAATTTGAAAATACCAAGACATTTAGGAGTTTTTGATGGGTGTAATATAAATATTTTAGCATTTGGAGATGCTAGTACAAAAGCATATGGTTGTTGTATTTATATGCATGTAGTTAATTTAAATTCTGATGTATCAGTTAAATTAATTTGTGCTAAATCAAAAGTTGCACCTTTAAAAACTCTTTCTTTAGCTCGTTTAGAATTATGCGCAGCATTATTATTATCCAAATTAGTAGGGCATGTATGTGATACTTATGAGAAACGATATAAAATTAATAATATTTTTGCATTTTCTGATTCAACTATTGTATTATCATGGATACATTCATCACCTCATCGTTGGCAAACATTTGTAGCTAATCGTGTAGGACAAATTCATGACAATTTGTCACCTACTCATTTTTATCATATTAATGGAATTGAAAATCCAAGTGATTGTGTTTCGAGAGGTTTATTACCTTCACAAATATTAAATCATTCATTGTGGTGGAATGGCCCTTCTTGGGCTCATTATCCTATATCAAACTGGCCAATTAAACCATTTGATATTACAAAACATAACTCAGAAATTCCTGAAATAAAAAAACAAGTGTTTTTAATAAATACCTCGTATGAAAGCTCAATTTTTTATAATCTTTCGTTAAGAGTTTCATCTTGGTCTAAATTATTAAATATAATTGTATATATTTTAAGATTTTTAAAGAAATTGAATTCAAAAAATTTAATTCAAATTTCAGATCTTGAAATTGCTGAAAAATTTATTTTAAAACACTTGCAACAAATTTATTTTAAAAAGGAGTTAAATAACATTAACAACAAAGATATTTTAAATCCCATTTTTAGAAAATTAGATATATTTCTTGATGAAAATGGTTTAATTAGAGTGGGAGGTCGTTTATCAAATGCAAATATTCCGTTTGAAAATCGTCACCCCATTTTACTTCCTGGTAGAAACCATATAGTGAATTTATTGATTGATCAATTTCATGTTTTAAATTGTCATACTGGTTCATATTTATTAATGTCATTGTTAAGACAAAGATATTGGATTATTTCTGCTAGAAATATTATACGTCAAAGAATACGTTTATGTAATTTTTGTTTTAAAACATCACCAAAAATTTTAACTCCTAAAATGGCAAATTTACCTTCTGCTCGTGTTCAAGAAGCAAAAGCATTTACTCATACTGGTGTAGATTATGCCGGTCCCATAAATATTACAATGACTAGAAAACGAGGTATTAAAAGTCAAAAAGCTTATATTTGTTTATTTATTTGTCTTACAACTAAAGCAATACATATTGAATTGGCTTCAGACCTTAGTTCTGATAGATTTTTAGATGCGTTTAAAAGATTTATTTCAAGAAGAGGGCCTATTTCATGTTTATATTCAGATAATGCAACAAATTTCATAGGAGCTAAAAGACATTTAAATGAAATGTATAATTTTTTATATTCAAAGGAAATGAAACAGTCATTTCAAAAAGAATTAAATATTAAAAAAATTGATTGGAAAATGATTCCTCCATCTGCTCCTCATTTTGGAGGTATTTGGGAAGCAAATTTAAAATGTGTTAAAACTCATTTATATAGAGTTATTGGTAAGCAATTATTATCTTATGAAGAGTTAAATACAATATTGATTCAAATTGAATGTTTATTAAATTCCAGACCACTTGGTCTATTAAATGATGAACCTCAACCAGAAATTCTTACACCTGCTCATTTTTTAATGTCAACTCCCCTTCAATGCTTACCATTTAGTTCATATTCTGATCAAACTTTAAGAGGAAGAAAACAGTTATTAGATAATTTAGTTAAATCCTATTGGAAAAAATGGCATTTAGAATATTTACATACATTACAATTAAAACAAAAATGGAATAAATCAAATATACCTATTAGTATAGGAACAATTGTGTTGATAAAACATGATGATGTGCCTCCACTTCATTGGCCTTTAGGTGTTATAGAACAAGTTTATCCTGGAAAGGATGGCGTTATCAGGGTAGCATTAGTGCGATCTCAAAATGGAGTTTTTAAGCGACCTGTGGTAAAACTTTGCCCCCTTCCAACACAGTGATATTAAATATTTTGATATTTTATTTAAATTTAATTAAATATATTTTCTTTGTTTAATATAGTTAATATTTAAAATTGTCATATAATTTCGTTATTTAAACTTACTTTGAAATTATCATTTCAAAGCCGGGGAGTATGTTGGCGCCAAGTATTGCGCCATGGGTTGATTTAAGTTGTCAATGTGACTTTGGTTACATAACCTTTATTTTGTGTCATTGTTAGTTGAGAGTCTCAACTTAAGACTATCAATAATATCTTTGATACTTATATATTAAAAAATAGTTATCCATGATAACTATAACAAACATAACATAATAATAATAATAAAAAATATATATAAAAAATCATAATCATAAATTTATATAATTTAATATACCTACATCATAAAATATAAATAAAATAAATAATATATAATATACATAAATAAAAAATAGACAATATAAAAGAAAATTATACCTACGAGAAGAAATACAAGAAAAAATATAAGAAAATTACACGAATAGAATAAGAAGAATGAAATAAAAAGAAAGATAATAAATAAAGAAAATATAAGAAGAAAGATATTCATGGATATGGAAGAAATAAGATATTAAAATATTTATTTAGATGAATTTCAAATTAAAATTATAAATGTCATAATAATTACACATAATATATAAATCATAAATAAAGGAATATAACTGTAAGTACAATCTCTTCTTTTATTAACCTGTGGTGCATTGATACACCAATCGGTGTAGATTTACTTAAACAGCTAAACGCGAATATTAACATGGAAACTACGATGGTTACAACGCCTTATTCAGTGATTCCCATAATATACGAGCTTAAACAAGAAACCAAAGAAAAACTACGATTAAATTACTATATTAATACTCCTGCACGTGTAGAACAAATAGATAAAATTCCTGTAAATATGAATTATAAGTTTTAAATCATTTAAAATTTGGTAAACGAACCGAAATGCCAAGCGATTTAGTTAATGTAAAAAATAATTTTGCAACAACCACAATTATTAATAGTAACGAAAATTCCGTTGAAATAAATTTTGAAGAACCAATAGAAATTAAACCTTTGAATATCTTAGAATTAAACTTTTTTGAAAAAACAGAACTTAATAAAAATTTTAATACTTTTAATAATTTTGACGATCTTTTAAAACAAAATTTAGCGAATATAAGATTTAAACACTGTAATAATTTGATTACGAGATAATTTATAAAAAAAGAAAGTACAATAAAAATGCCGACGCATTATCACGCATATCAGTTAATGCAATAGAAACCGAATCAGTCATAAATAATCCGGGAGAAGTAAATCAAGATATTTTAGAATATTTTGAAGAATTTTCCAAAAATATGCAATTAGACGTTAAAAATATTAATCAAAACCAATTAGAAAAGGAAACTCCAGAAGTTAAAATTGTACAAAACATTAAACTAGTACCCTCACAAACAATGAATACGATTAATAATTCAAGTAGTGTTGAAACTGTAAATAACGGTATTCCCATATTAGATGAAATAATTAATTATAAAACGAATCAAATTTTAATTATACCCAATGTTTGTAATAAACTTGACAAAGTACAAAAAATTCAGTTTCAAAAATTAAAAAATTTAAATGTAAAAATTCCTAAATATAATGAAGATCTTGTTTCTAAATTTCTTAAAGAATTTACATTTTCGGGACTTTATTTATACCTTTTTGATAACACACTTTACGAAACATATAATATATATAAAACATATATAAAACAAATAATCGATAAATTAAATATTCAAGGACATGAACAAATTCATCAAAAAAAATATATAGTTTATAAAAAAGTAAACAGGCGTAGTAAAAAGAAAAATAAACACAAAGGACCTTATAAATTAATTAGGTTTTTAGAGAATAATAAAGTATGTGTAAGACAAAAAAGGTGGAAACTGTACATATTAAGGAATTAAAAATACATTCTGTTGTGCAGATTCCTTTTCCACGTATACGTATACTTATAAGGGCAGATGTATAACCAATCGAATTTCATAAATTAACTTCCAACCCATAAAATTAGGCAAGGCACAATTATAAACTAACTCTTGGTCTTTTATTCAGATATATGATATTACAAATATAATTGACGAATTCAACTTTCTTCGCAACCACTATTTGTCAATAAAAAATTTTTTTAATAATTCCACAAAAAATTATAGTTTTCATCAAGACTATTTTAATTCATTTAGCATTTTAGATTTAATTGAAACAAAAATTAAAAATCAATTTATTCAAATTAATCCTTCACTAAATCCCAGAAATAGGAGAGGGCTTATAGATGTTCTAGGTTCAATCATTAAAGCAATTACCAGGACCACAAAATAGAACAGCTCGAAACGCTTTTCAACGAAAACCGTTTAACGACTGCTGAAATCTTTCACTTTCATTTGCAAATAATATTTTCGCAATTGTCTATTATGTTTTAATTAATTTATGACAAATTAGAAAAAATACAAATTGCAATTACATTTTCAAAATTAAATACATTACACAACTCAATTATAGATCCAAAGGACTTAATTAGTGAAATTTTAAACATAAATCAGCATCTTTATAATCAAAAACTTCCATTTAAACCTGAATTAGAAAAAAATCTGCTTTTCGAAAAAATTATAAAAATCAAAAGCTATGTTAAAAAAAGTAAAATCATTTTTATTTTGCAAGTGCCTTTAGTTGAACAACAAAATTTTAATATATTTCACCTATACCCATTTCCTGTATTTACAAATGATACCTATAAAATCATAATTCCTAAATCCAAATACCTTATTTTAAATGAGCACAACTTTGCATTACTCAACACAAACTGCGATATTGTAAAATCAGAAGAATACCTATGCCGAAATACTGATATTCTAAACATTTCCGATAAGTCTCCATGTTCAACTATTACAATATTTAAGTAATACCAGCAATTGCCAACAAGTTCCAGTAGCTGTATCCTCTCTTATGGTTTTAAATCTAGGAAACAACCAAAGGATCATCATTAGCCCAACATCCTTAGTAGCTAGAATTAATTGTGCGGATAATAAGGACTTATTTCCAATAATCGGGAGTTACGTGTTAGAACTTAAAGACAAATGTGAAGTGCAAATAAACAATGTTGTTTTAAAAGGTTACTTCGATTCCAATGTAATTTTAAAAAATATCGATCTGCCTCATCTACAGTTTACAAAGACTTATAATAAAAAAAAACATTAAAGAAAATAAAATTCAACTTGAAACTTTAGAATTAGATGATACAAAAACTATTCATAGTGCATTAAATAAACAAAGACTTCAAATTAGTGGTTTAGATGACGCTCCAATTTATTTCCATAGAGTTAGTGCATATACGGTTTTGTTATATGTCCTAATCGCTATTTTTTGCATTTTTGTTTATCTTTATATTAAAAAAAAGGGTATTCTACTCAGAGGATCATCGTCAACAATCCAAGGATGTCGACCAACCGTAGATGTCGAATTATCGAACTCTAGTTATGAAGGTCCCATCTCGGTGTAACCTGAGAATTCGCAAGCTCAGCAGTAAAGATAATAAAACAAATGTAAAACATAATAAGATTGTCTTTATGTAATTCACACTTAAACAATAAAAAATATTTGTTTTAAAAACCCTATTCTTGGAACCGCAAACAAAAGTCTAGTATTGTGTTACAATCAAAGAAAATTTTTGTACAGGTAATTATCGAAAGAATTGCGACAGTGGTGTACAAAATACATCAGCGTAAGTAATTAAGGGTTACTGAAAAAAATAACATTTGCACTAGAAATTTATCGGTTCATATTTTTTTTGACCAAAGTGAGAACGGACATTTTTGTTTTTCCGAAATAAAATATGCGACAAATAAATTTTAAGTGTAGTTTAAAAAAATATAAGGTTTAAAATAATCTGCAAACTGCTGGGACAACAACAAAATGCTGACCAAAAGGGTTAACATATAAAAATTAAAGAGTGGTAAAATAAGGATTCAAATTTGGTACATGTACAAAAGCCGGGCCTTAACAGGCAAAACAAATTATTTTTTTAAATCTCAAATGGTATAGTTAAAAAAGTTGTAAAAAGGGTAGACTAAACTGTTTTTTTTTCAAAATTAAAAAAAATGTTTTAGCTGCGCTCCAGGGGTGCTAAAAAATGTTTTTTTTCTTATTAACATTTTGGATATGGCATAGCAAAAAATTAGTAGGTATCAGCTCACTTGTGACACAAAAAAGATTGGTTAATATATTTTAATTTTTATCTGCGCCCATCGGCATTTAAAGTCCCAATGCTTGAAAAAATGATGATGATCATCAGTGGTGGTATTTTAAATATTTGTGGTTTTGCTGGTGGTGGATTTCTATACCAAGTTCCCTAATATCGAAGAAATCGAAGAATGTTCTGCGGTTATTATTTGCTGGGCAAAACCCAAGAAGTTACACTTTTTTGGTATGCCTGATCCAAAATGTAGTATTAAAAAATATTCTCAGTCCCTTATGGGATGACACGGCTAGAAATAAAAATATTTTAATTAATTATATGTATGCCACAAGTGAGCTGATACCTATCATTTTTTTGTTATTCCAAATCCAAAATATAAATTTGAAAAGAAACCTTGGGGCGCGGCTAAAATATTTTTTTAATTTTGAAAACAAATACATGTCCAGTGGACATTGTCCACCCTTCTTACAACTTTTTTTACAATATCAAGTGAAATTAAAAAAAAATTTGGCCCGGCCTATTGAATTAGTTTACTTTGTTAAAACGTACTTTTCGTGAAACGCATCCTGGAAAAGTAATTTAACATAGGAAAATAAGTAAATATGTCATTAAATAAATATTCCTTTGTTGAAAAGTGTTTGTGTAGGTTGGTTATTTTTCGTTTGTTACATATTTTTACTAATATTAACGTATAAATAAAAATATGTAACAAATGTAAATATTTAACCAACCAATTAACGAACCAAACCAACTTACACGCAAACACTCTTCCAAAGAGAAATATTTATTTAATTATATATTATATTATTACGCTAAGCGGAAGGGGTTTCGAAAATGGAACATCGTTTTTATGAGTGTTTGTTTAAAGGTTGAAGACAATGATATTGTCGAATTAAGGAAAAATTTTGAACTGTCATTGCCGCGGCATTTCCTTCATGCCGTATTATTTTTAATCACGAAATGGATGATTTTATCAAGTGAGCACGACTTTTTTTAAGTTTAATCTTATATTTAGATTAAGCAAAATATTACTTTTCCCTTATTTTTTCAAGAAAAAAAATAAAATCCTTTATCCACTCGTGGCCATTATTTTTTCAAGGGCAAGCAAATAAACGAATTTTATTTTTTTCCTTAGAAACTAAACAAGATAGAGAAAAAATTTAGGTTTTAAAAAAGTTCTATTTTTAATTGCTTAATCTAAAAATATTATTAAAGTTATCAAAAAGCAGTATCGTACCCAAATTTTATTTTTAAATATCTAGTTAGTATGGCCCAGTTAGATATTTAACTAAATTTAATTTAATTTCATTAAATTCCGCCAAGAAGTTTTTTTTAATTAATATTTTTTTTATAACTTTATATCTCAAAAACAAAGCTTTAAAACATAAGTTTTATTTGTCTAAACTTTTATTCTTATTTGAATACTAAATTTGTCGTTTTTTACTTGGGTATCATCTAAATTATTTAATTACAGTTTATTTTGATATAGTTTAACCCAGCCTAAATATTGATACTTTATATTTATTTTCATTTGTTTACATAATAAAAACTTTATACCTCGCTTATTAATAGACATTTCACAATACCCAAGAGTCTTGGGCCAAGACAACTTTTTTAGTAAATTTTACGATTTACAAAAATGTATTTTACGTTCTTTCATAAAACTATCCATTTAAAATTTAAATTTTAAAGTTTTAAATATACAAAATAATTAAAAATTAAAAGTACCATTATTGTGTAAGGTTAAACGACATCGGAAAAAGTATTTTTTTAATTGTTAATTGTTTAGATTGTAAACAAATACTTTAAAAGATACCAAGTTATAAAAAGACAATTCAGACCAAAAATATAAACATTTTGATTTATTTTAAATTTTGACCTTCAATATCATTTAAATGGATGGTTGAAACATATTTTTGGAAAATATCAGACACCCTAATATACAGGGGACCACCTAAAGGAACCGTTAATAATTTGAGAATTAATAATAAAACGTTGAAATAATATTATTTTATTAATAAACTTATATCGAAAACTGAATATATTTTTTTTGAAAAAAAATTATTTTCTAAACAAAAGAACCTTTTTGATTAAAAATTCGTGTTCAAACTACAGTGGCTTTACTACTTTTTTAAAATAGGGAGTCGATTTACGAAAAAAGTCCACTTGAAGTTTTTTCGTAAAATTTATCTTTTCACAGTATTTTCCATATGCTGTCTAGTTTTGTCTTTTTAGGCAATAAAAAGTACGCCAATCAACAACTGAGCTCGCGCGCAAATCCCGCTAAATCCCCAAAGTCAAATTTGTGGAAAATCGCAAAAAACATATTGCAATAAATAAAGTTTGATTATCGTTTTACTACTTTTTTTCTTGTGTTTTACTGATCGGCAAGAACAATTTACACAAATTTCGCTGAAAATTTGTTATCCCTTACCTATATATTTAAAAAAATTAATTTAAGAAACTTTTTCAATTGTTTATTATACGCGCAATCTCTAAACTTTCGTTTCAAAATAAAAAAATAAATTTTTTTCACTAAATATGCACTGCATTTTCTTCTGTAAGGCAATCGTATGGTTCAGAATCTTCTACCTAGTAAATCATTGTACCAAGCCAAGTCTATGTCATTCTTCCAATATAACTCTCATAGACTTGCGTATCCATCGGGAGCTTGGTTTTGTTAGTGTTGTATATTGTTCAGTACCAGTCCTAAACCTTAGGTGCTGAAAGCCACAGACAGAAACGTTTTTTTAGCTAATTACTTTCATACTAGAAATGCCATTGATCTTATTAATATTGTAGATTTTCCAGCCATTTCCTTTGTCACTGTCAAGTGACCTGACTACTTCATACCTTTTGAAGATTTCAATACAACCCTTTTTTGATATGAGAAGTGGATGCTTTTAAAGATCCGGTTCTACGCGACCAAACACTTGGTCGGCCGCGGTAACCGCGGTGATTAAGGACAGAGTACGTTATAAAAATTTATGATAAAGCTGGTAAAGATTTAAATTTAAACTAATAATACAAAGTGTGGATGATGTGCGAGTTCCTATTTTGTCCTCCGCAACCATCGCAAAATTGTGTGAGACTGTTTAAGTGATTAAACAAAGCAGAAACAATTTCTTCTGCACCTCGTACGGCTTGGTCTTCAGTCCATATATAAAATGTAGGACTTTTAGATTTTATGTCAACACAACAAAAGTTATACAAACTAACTTGGTGAGAATAGAATGCATCATTTATTGGGGTCTGGGTAAAGGCTGGACGACCGCTCCACCTAAACTGGGTAGCAATTTTAAAGATGAATTTTATATTTCTCACATGTCATCTGTCACCTGACATCTGTCACCTGTCATCTGTAACCTGTCATCTGTAACCTGTCATCTGTCACCTGTAATCTGCCACCTATCATCTGTCACCTGTAATCTGCCACCTTTAATTTGTCATGTGTTACCTGTCATTTGTCATGTGTCACCTGCCATTTGTCATGTGTCACCTGTCATCTGTCCACTTGACACCTGTCAAAGTGTTGCTGGATACTTTGTTGGGTTCCCTGGTTTGAGAAACTTTTACAAAAGCTCGAAACACCGCAATTAAATTTGGCAATGTCGCATTATTACTTAATATTTTGTTTGATCCCCCTAAAATCGATTTGATTTTGGAGATTTTAATTGAAAAACTTTTTTAAATGACAAACCGTTTCGTTTTAATCGATAAAGATTATCTTTTAGTATGTTAAACTACATTATTTTACCCTTCGATTACTGTTTTTTGTTTGTCCAATTTCCTTTTCATTTTGAAAACCGGATAAAAATCGAAAACAAATTACCGCTTGGTCGAAAAATCTCCACTCGTTATTAAACAATTTCAAAGGAACGGGCAAAATTTGACGGAAAAATCGAAAAAAAAGGACTTGGGCCTTTTCAGTAGCCGAAAAATTTGGTCCACGGATAGGTCTCTTGGGCCTGAAAATACGATAATTATTTCAACTTTCCATCTTTATCGGTATCCGAGCTAAGGGGGTTCGATGGCGATACACGGACAGACTCAGACAACAAATAAAAAAAAAGTTGTTCAGAATTCGATTGCGAGTCGATACATACATTTGAAGGTATACCTAAATGCAGTGGCGTTACTATCACCGCTGGGGCCCGTGGCAAATTCATCAGATGGGGCCTCCCTATTTTGAAGAAGTTCAATGTTGCTTATGCCCAACTGTGCTCGCGGCCCTCTCGTGACGGAGGTGTTCTTCGGCCAGGGCCCCTTAGGCCGAAAAGTCTATTTATTTCTATTTTTTTCGTCAAAGGGGCCAATTTGGTTGAAACCGCTTAGTTTTCGAACGAATATAGATTTTTCGACCAAACTCGAAGAAAAGTTGCTTCGGGGCAGTAATTCGTTTCTTATTAAAAACGGGCCGGATTCGTCGGAAACTTTTCGAGTTACAACTTTTTTGTGATTTTTTTTTTTAATTCTTGGAAATTTTTTTCGGATTTGAAAAATTTTCTAAATTGGCCAAACAAAATACAAAAAGATGATCTTTATCGAATAAAAACGAGTCGGCCAAAAGCCCGTTTAATTTATGTTTGGCATTTAAAAAAGGGAGATCAGAGCGATCCAAGAAAATATTTGGTAATAATGCGACATTGCCAAATTTAATTGCGGTGTTGCCAGCTTTTGTAAAAATATCTAAAAAAAATATATAATTAATAAAGTTAATTTATCAGGTGGAATTAAAGTCAATTTATTTTTTTTTTCGCAAATCTTGGACTGGAAAACCCAACAAAGTATCCAGCAACACTTTATCACATGTCAACAGTCGACAGATCACATGTGATAGATGACATCCGACAGAAAGGTGATAGATGAAAGGTGACAGATAGTATGTAGCAGAGGACTGATGACAAATGAAAGGTGACAGATGGCAGATGGCAGGTGACATATAACAGGTGACAGATGACAGGTGACAGATATAAAGTTATTGCTGCGAGCCTAACTCGATTTTTAATAAAAACATTTTTTTTATAGATATTTAGTACGCTAAGAACATGGATTGACACACTTGACTCTTTTTTTTAGCAACACGTATGTTACTATAAACTCTCGTTTTCTAGGTTGGTTCTTGATGGATCGTTTACGTTGGACATCAGTTGCAGACAAAAAATGGCATAATTTGATATCTTATTGAATCTTGTTGTTTGTGGCGTTGAAAGTTATTATTTCTGGCTAATCTACAATATTTATTTCTAAACAACAATGTTGGGCCCTTGTGTAAACATCGTTTTTTGAATGACTTAATGCCAGGGGCAGAAGCGCGAGTTCCAACGAACGAAATATATAACTTATTAATTATCGCAAATACAATTTATATAAACTTGCAATTCTCATAAAAATTGTATTAATAACATACATTCCTCCCCCTGCAGATACATATTCTCATACTTTTTACTGTGCTCTTTATTTATACATTTAACATTAATGAAATAACTTGATTTGTTAAATAACTTTTAAAAAAAATTATTTTTAAATTTAATTTAAAAATTACAAATAACAAGCTTACGAGACTAGTTTACACAATGCTAAGTAAATCTACAATAAATATATAACAATGCAAAATGATGTTCTTTTGAAAACACATGTCAGCAGATAAGATTATATTATTAATAGGTCAGAAACTTCGCAGGATGTAACTCCTCCATCCTTGGAAATTTTACGGTTTCCTAAAATTTTTAAGTTGGACTTCTTCTGGTTCCTTTTCAGGGGTTGGCGTCTTTTTCTTTGGGGTTAATTTTGATCGGTGTTTAAAGATTATAATTGCTAAACCAAAAGCAATAATGGCGTACAGGAAAATTGTCCATTAATTGTTTTTCATTAAAATTCGGAATATTATTTTCTTTAATCATTTCTTCGGTATTTTCTAATTGTTTTATCAACGGATGGAATTCATCTAGCTGAACGGTTTCAAGTTTCAAAGGTTTTTGTATACTGTTGACTGGTTTTTGCAGGACAGGAATTTGAATATTTGGTATTTTACGTTACGTTAAGTTATAAACATAGCTTCTTTTGAAAAGCGCAGTTCGATATTTAGGGATTGACAATAGGTTATCACTCCTTAAGTTAATACATGAACGGATTTTTTGACGAGTTATAAATTTAGATTTTAGAGGGGTAGAGTGGGGACTTTGCAAAAGCTGATGGGTAAAATTCATCAAATGAAGTTTCATACGCTTGTCCATTTTCAACCAAGATAATTCCTTTATTTTTTCAGAGTTCAGTTATTTTGAATTTTTTGTATTCGAGTTTTGCACGCAACATCTAAGCATGTGCCGTAAACAAAATCACAGTAGTTAAAATTTGATAAGACCAAACTTTCACATAAATTGCGTTTCAATGTTTTATTAAGAAAATGTTTGTTTGAGTAAAGAAGTTTAAGGCTTAGAAACGATTTTTGTATTAATTTTTTAATATGCTTACGAAATCTAAGCTCAGTATCTAGTATGATTCCAAGATTTCTAGCGGAGTCGACGACTTTTAGAGGAGTGTTATCAATTTGCAAAGTAAGCTGCTGTTTTAAAGTAGATACTTTATCTTTTGTACCAAACAAGAGGACATATGACATACTGGCGTTTAATTTAAGGTTATGTTCTAGTGAAAGCTTGTGAATTTTATTTAGATCATCATTAATTAGTAGTTCGGCATTGTTTGCGTTTTTTATATCAAAATGACCATATAGCTGGCTATCATCGGCGTAGGCCTGGGGCTTGCAGTGTTCTATCGCCTTTAAAATACTTGTTGTGTTAACCAAGAAGAAGAGAGGCCCCAGAACGCTACCCTGAGGAACGCCAGACAGTATGTTCATTTGAGAGGACGTTTTTCCATTGCAAGTGATACGTTGAGATCTGTCGTTCAAGTTAGTCCTTGATAGTTTTAAGGCAAGTTCGTCAAACCCATAATATTTAAATTTGGCCAGCATAAGTCTGTGGTCAATGGTGTCGAACGCTTTGGAAAAATCTAACAAAATTAGCGCTGTAACTTCACCCTTATCGTAAGCCTCCAACACATCACTTATTACTGTTGCAAGGGCTGTTGCTGTGGAAAATCCCTTTCTAAAACCGCACTGAAAATTAGGAAGAATTTTTTTCACCGTTAAGTGGTCATAGATTTGCTTGTATAAAACTTTTTCAAGAATTTTTGAGATAGCCGGTAAGATACTGATTATACGTAGGTCTGAGAATTCTTCCGGGTTATTTTTTTTCGGCAGAGGTCTCCCTACAGCATCTCGCCATATTTGAGGAAAATAGCCTTGCTCAATACAAGAGTTAATTATATTCGCAATATAAGGAATAATAAAAGGACAACAGTATTTTATCATTTGTACTGAGATTTCATCCACCCCACAGGCATTGGAGCGAAGACTACGCAAAATTAAAGCTACTTCTTCGACAGTGGTCATGATAAAACTAAAAGAGTTTGAGTTTTCAAAGTAATTTGCTTCAAAAAAATCAATTTGATTTTGTCCATTATTAGATGAGGTCTGCAAAAAACTCGCAAAATAATTATTAATGTCTTGAGGGTTAGATAGATGATAGGGAATTTCACTTGATTTCTTTGTTTTTAAATTAAAGTCACTTAATGCCGACCACAGCTTTTTTGGATTTTTTTTGTCAGCTAGTAAGTCAAGGTAAGCTTTTTTTCTCTTCGTAGACAAGTAAGGGCGAAGTTACGGAGGTCTTTATACTTACTGTAGTCATTTTCACGTTTAGTTTGTTTAAACTTCCGCAAAGCTCTATCACGTTCTTTCATTATTAATTTTAAGTTCGGTGTTAACCAAGGTGCTTTAGGTTTACTAATTCTTTTTTCTTTTATGGGGGCGTGACGATCAAATAATGATATGATAAAATTATTAAAAATATTAACTTTTTCGTCAATGTTATTTTCATTCAACAATAAGTGCCAAGAAATTTGCCTCAAGTCGCGGTCAAACTCCTCCTTGCTAAAGCTATCAAAAGATCTTACTTTAATGAATTTTTGAGAAATTCTCGGTTTTATTAATGAAAGATCACAGTAAGTAAGGCTGTGATCTGATATATGATCAGTGTTTATGACTCCACTAAAGGCTACTAATTCTTTTGTTGACACAAAAATGGGGTCCAGCAACTTGCTTGAACTTTTAGTGACTCTAGTTGGTTCATTAATAATTTGATATAAGTTATAAGATTCCAAACAAAAATCCACTGGGTTATTTAAATTTAAAAAATCGGTATTAAAATCCCCCAAGCATATGACCTCATCAAAAGTTGGACACAAAAAAGAAAATATATTTTCACAATATCCTAAAAAATTACTCATATTTTTGTCTTTAGGTCTGTATAACGTTCCAATAACAATATTTTGTAAGTTGGTGTTAATTTTTAGGAATAAATACTCTAGGTTTTCATTGACAGAAAATTCGAGTTGAATCATTTGACAAGCGTATTGATTCTTGACATAAGCACCCACTCCCCCTCCACTTCCTACTCTGTCGTTTCTAAAAAATGTGTAACCAGGTATATTAATGACATTTGAGCTAATATTTACGTCTAACCACGTTTCACTAAGCATAAGG
Source organism: Brassicogethes aeneus (assembly GCA_921294245.1). Classification (NCBI taxonomy): domain Eukaryota; kingdom Metazoa; phylum Arthropoda; class Insecta; order Coleoptera; family Nitidulidae; genus Brassicogethes; species Brassicogethes aeneus. The sequence continues at coordinate 61,146,071 of OV121132.1, forward strand.
ACATCAAAGTTGTGTTCTTGAACCAAAAATTTAAAGTCAGTAAAGCCCGTGAATACAGATCTAATATTTAAATGACCAATTTTCATTATGAAAGTTAATTTAAAATAAAAGAACTAAAGGAAGAAAACCAATTTAAGAATAGAATACAAATAAAGTATGCTCAAGTTTTTGATTCCTATTAAGTAAATGTGTTTTTATTATATAATATGAGAAAAACTAACAATAACTATCAAAAAAAGGTTGATAAACAGAGCAGTATTAAGACTAAAATACAAATAAAATATACTTAAGTTTTGATTCCTATTATTAAATAAATGTGTTTTTTTTTATTGTATTTACAATATAAAAATATATGTATATTTTATCTTCTTGTTATTAAAATTCACTTTTTAAAAAAAAGCACAAATTTATTTAAACACAAAAATTACAATATAAAATTATTAAGTACTTAATGTTACAAGACTGAGTATAATACTAAACTAACAAAGCAAAGACATTTATAAGTTTTTAAAATATGTTGTACGTGTTGTCTCAGGGTTCTCATCGTTAAATAAATGAAGAGTTGCATTTCCCAGAGAATTCCATACCTTGTTATCTTCTCCGATTAGATAACGAAATATGACTCTCGTGAAGTATATGGTGTCATCATTTTATCACATATAACAGCTCCCCTTATTTTTGAAAAGTTGATGCTATGCAGCAACTTTTTCGCTAAGTTGGATTTTACAGAAGTTATCGTTGGATTCGATGTCTGGTCGTCTTTTGATGGTGTTTGATATCGTTTCGGATATCGTTTTTCTTGGTTTAAATTTTGTAAACAATTTTATTGTTACGTATGCAACAATGCTAATGACTATCAGGGCTATAGTCAAGTAAGTGAACCATGATATTTTTTTCTCGACGAAAGGTTGATTAATAAGATTATCCAAATCTCTCGAATATTGTTGAAGTTTGTGGTTGGCAATTTCCAATTCCTCCATATTTAAGTTATTGATTTTTAAAGGTTCTAATTTAGGGAGTTCGATGTTGTCTGGAACATGAGTACAACAGTTGTATGGAACGAGAACGGGTTGGGGGTTTTCGATTACGTTGGATGTCTTGCTTGCTTCTGCTTGTATTTTTGTAATGCCGATGGAGGCTTGGCACACTGGTTTAAGTTTTAACAAAGAGTTTTTATTTATTACCAATGTTTCAGAGTTTATGTTTTGGCAGTTTATAGACACTTGAACAGGTTCGGTCGCACTAATTAACCATGTATTGTTTTGCACATTATAACCTTGTCCGTAAATTAAGGCACTATGACAGTTATTCGGAACGTTCATGTTGGTTTTTAACAATTGCACTTCACACGCGGCGTTATTGTCTATTGGGTATGCGTACAGGTTGGAGCACAGTTTTCTTCCTGGTGATAGCTGCTTGCATTCTTCTGGATTCTTGACGGGGATGTACATTAAAGAATCATAGTTTCGCGACTTATTGACAAAACGTGATAAAGACCAGTTCTTTCATCAGGTATAGGAATAGGAAATAAATGGTAGAGGGTGTAGATTTGTTGTTCAATTAAAGGGATTTTTAAAACAAAAACAAGATCATGATTTGTTTGATACGCTTGGAGTTCTATGATTTCCAAATACTGAGCTATTTGTGAATGTTTAATGGCTAAAGGTAAATTATTTTTCTCAAGATTTTGAGATATTTTTTGTAATTCTAATATTAAGTTGTTGGGGGTTATAATTGAAGAATGAATTATCTTTAGGCGGGCAAAGGTAATGCCATTTATTATGTCATTAAGATTGTCCTCCAAAAACAAGTAACTTTCCATTAGTTTTTCACAAATTTCGAAAAATTTTAATTTGGCTTATACTAGCGCGATCTTATCTCCTAATAGGTGAACTGCTCTTTCTATTTTAAAAATATCGTTATTAAATGTTTTTTCGTCAAACGAAAGTTTTTGTATTGTGTTGTTAAAGTTTTGCATAATTGATGTTGTGACTGTTATTTGATTTTTTAATAGATTTTCAACTTGACTTTGATCTTTATTTAATTTATTGATACTGTTAGTGAAGAATTCGCCATCTGATGCATCTAAATTACCAGTAATTGCTTTGAATACTGTACCAAAACCATTAACAAGGCCTCTTTTAGAGCGCTTTGTGTCTGTAAATATTTCGTCAAGTTTTCTTTTTATTGTCTGGGATATTTGTGTTAATAAGTTAACGTGTGTAGTGACTTCAGCTCTGAAAGAATTCATATTATGATAGTCAGGGCGTATGGTGTTATGAATTGTCTTTAAAATTTTGTCGTTATTTTCAAATGCGACGCGTAAGTTTGTTATGTTTCTATGTACAAGTAGTGTCCATTGGGCTTTGGAAACAACGATTTGTGTTTCGTCATGATAGTATATTCCCAAAGTGTTGTTAATGGGTTCTATTCGGTATTGGCAGAGTGCTGTACCAATCAGCATTAAGTACCTGAAAATAATTAATTTTCAGAATAGGGTTTCATTCGGTCAAAATTGACTTTTGTGCGTTGATTTGTTTGGGTATTTAAAAGAATAGCGGAATTAGATCTCAAAAGGACCATTAAACTTGTTTTCTAATTTATTTTTTATTTGGGATTCTTTAATATAAACTTTGTCACCTACTTGATAATTTGGAAGATTATCATGAACATGTTGATCGAAACGGGTTTTGGACTTTTGTTTTTGGGCTTCGGTTCGGGCTCTAGCTATTTTGTAATAATGTGTTATTCGATTATTAAGGTCTCTAATATATTTGGTAATAAGTTGATTTTCATTATAAAGTTTTTCTGGAGGTCTACTAGAGGTGTGTCCGAAAACTAGTTCGTATGGAGTGAATCCATGCGTTTTATTATTCGAGTTGTTGTAACAAATTACGGCATAGGGCAGTATGTTAAAAGGGTGTTCGTTTGGGTGTTCAGCTAAGTGAACTCTTATCATTTCCAATAAAGTGGAATGAAATAGTTCGAGAGAACCATTTGATTGTGGGTGTCCTGCGCTAGAATACGTTAATTTTATGTCATAAAGATTACATAAGTCTCTTAGGAGGCTGTTGTCAAATTCTCTACCATAGTCACAATGAATACGAAGAGGGGTGCCAAAATGTTGGAAGTATAGGAGTAAAGTGTTAACAACGGATTTTGCGCTTTTGTCATTAATTGGATAAGCTTGGCTAAATTTTGTCAGTTCATCTCTGATGGTAAGAGCGTAATTTCTACTAGGGACTTCTAGGATGTCAATGTTAATGCGTTCAAAGGGTGTTCTAGGTGTTTCGGTGATGACAAAAGGTCGGTCGAGGTTTTTTCGATAAGCTTTATTTTTTTGGCAAGTAGTACAATTTTTTATAAATTTTTCTACGTCTTTTGTGAGTCCGGTCAAATTATATTTTTGTTTTATTCTGCGTATGGTTTCGTTAATTCCGCGGTGAAGGTTGGCTTTACCGCAGTGAAGTTGATCTAAAATTATTGGAAGTTGATGAGGTTCAGGTGTTTTTGTGACGTTTTGAAATACTTTAAATTTAATTTCTTTTTCTGCAAAAAGAAAGGATAGCATTTCTAATATTGGTAGGTCAATATTAGTTTCTACGCTATAGATTTTATTGGCTTCTAAATTATTTTGAGAGTTGTACAGGTATGCGAATAAAACTTCTGAAACTGAATTAGGGTCAGATGGAAGGGGTATAATTAAATATTTTCTGCTTTTTACTGTTTTACTACTAAAAATGTTAATTTTGAAAGCTTCGAAATCTGCGTGTTCTTCGAAGATGTCTTCAGATACTTTTTCGTGGAGTTCTTGTAAATTATCTTTTTGGAAAAAGACTAAAATGTTTTTATTATTTTTGTTTAACAATTGTTCATTTGAATATTCGATTTTCGAATAGTCAATTAAAGATTGGGTTTTATATAAGTTTATAAATGTATCAAATTCTTGGTACATTTTTTCAGTATTGGTAATGTTTTGATCGTCGTTTTCGTCTTGTGTGTCAGGATCAGTGTCATCGTTATCGTCTGTATTAAGTGGTAAGGCTGAATATGGGGTAAGTTGGTGTTTAAATTGAAATTTTGAAATGTCTTAAATATGATTTATTCTTATACGCGAAAGAGCATCGGCGTTTTTATTGATTTTACCGGGTTTGTAGATTATCTCGTAATCATACTCTTCTAGTTTAAGTCGCCAACGAGCAAGACGACTTCCTGGGTCTTTTATAGAAAAGAGCCAAGTTAAAGGTCTGTGATCGGTTATTAACTTAAATTTTCGTCCAAATATTAATGGTCGAAAGTGTTTGACAGCCCACACAATGGCGAGAAGTTCTCTCTCTATTGTGGAGTATTTAGTTTCGGCACTGCAAAGTGTTCTCGAGGCATAGGCAATGGGCAAGTCTTTACCTATGGGTCCTTGCGAGAGTACTGCTCCGATAGCAAAGGCACTCGCATCAATAGTAAGTAGAAAAGGTTCGTCAAAGTTTGGGTAAATTAAAACTGGGGTTGATATTAAAGAATTTTTTAGTTCTTCGAATGATTTTTTGCATTCAGCGTCAAAATTAAATGTAATGTCTTTTTTCAGAAGGTTTGTCAGAGGTTTTGAAATTTTGGCGAAGTTAGAAATGAATCTTCGATAATATCCGGCTAGACCGAGAAAGGACTTAATTTCTTTTTGATTAGAAGGTTCGGGAAAATTTACAATACAATCTACTTTGGATGGGTTAGGTTTTACACCGTCTTTAGTGACTAAATGACCAAGTTAAGCGACTTCTTGTCATAGAAATTCGCATTTATCTGGTTGTATTTTCATATTAGCTTGCCTTAAGCGTTTAAAGACTTCTGTTAGACGACTTAGGTGCTCGTGGATAGTGGAAGAATAAATGATGATGTCGTCCATGTAGACTAAGCATCGTTCATTTTGTATTCCCAGTAAAATGTTATCCATCACTCTTTGGAACGTTGATGGAGTATTTTTCAATCCGAAGGGCATCCTTACGAATTCAAAATGGCCATTTTCTACTGAGAAAGCAGTCTTTTGAATATCTTTAGGGTCGATTTCAATCTGGTGAAAACCAGAGGCAACGTCTAATGTTGAGAAATACTGGCATTTACCCAGTTGGTCAAGGAGGTCGGATATGTTCGGTAAAGGGTATTTGTCATCCACAGTTAACTCATTGAGTTTTCTGTAGTCAACAACTACTCTCCATTTTTGTTTGCCAGAGGCGTCCATTTTTTTGGGAACGACCCAGACAGGGGATGAAAAGGGAGAATTTGAATGTCGAATGATTCCTTGGTCTAACATTTTTGATATTTGGGTTTTGACTTCGTCTTTGTGGATTTGAGGATAACGGTAAGACTTTACAAAGGTGGGTTTTTCTGATTTTGTGTCGATAGTGTGTTTGATTTCATTAGTAAAGGTCAATTTGTCGCCTTCTAGATAGAAAATATCTGAATAGTTTAAACAAAGTTCAGTAATAAGTTCCAAATCTTCTTCGTTTAAGTGTTCTAAACGAAGTTGGTTTTTAATTTCTGAAACTCTATCCGGTTGTAAGTTAAAATTACATTCGTTTAAATTATTGATTGAAAAATTTTGAATGGGTTCGAGTTTCAAGTCAGAAAAGTTTATAGTTTTTGGCATCGCGTTAGCGTTTAAAACTGATGTTAAAAATTCACCATTAGAGTTGATTTTGACTAAAGCATTAGGTAGACGTACTTTATCAATTTCCGTAGCTTCTAAAATAGCTTCGGTATTAGATAAATTACATTTAAGTTTGCAAATTTGTTCCGTACGCGGTTCTAATGTGATTAAATTTGTAAAATTTGAATTTAAGGATACGTTTTCAGCGGGTGAATCTTCCTCTACTTTAATCAAAGGAATAGTTTTAAAATTTGTTATTAATTGTCTGTCTTTTAGGTCCACTATGCACTGGTAGTGTTCTAAAAAGTCGGATCCAAGTAAACCGTCAAAGTCAATGTCAATGTTGCAGATGTATACTTTATGAGGGTCTTTTACATTGAATGGAACCAGAGTGGATTCGTTAATGTGGATTTTTTGGTTAGTAATTCCTTGAATAACTACATTTTCTTGGGATCTATGGGAAAAGTTTTGACAAATGTTTGGTTTAAAGATTGATAAGCCTGCTCCGGTGTCAATTAAAAATTTAAATGTGTTTGAAGCGTCGTTTATGTAATAGAGATTTTTTGAATTTACTGAAAGTAAGGGACTTACAGGAAGTTTTGTTCCGGGAAGTTGAGGTTGGGATCGAAATTGTCCATGTTTAGTGTTTGAATTTGGGATGTTATTTCCAAAATATCTTGATTCGGGGGGTCTGTCTGGAAACTGGGTTCCAAGGGAAAATCCTGGTTTTGTTCCGTTTCTGTTGGGAAATCTAATTGAGGTTGGTCTTGGTAATATTGCTCATCATTGGGTAAGTAAAAGTAATTTTGTTCGGCAGCGTCGTAATACTGTTCGTAGGAGTCTGAATTGTTGTAATTCAGATGATGGGTTTTTGCAGGGTATTTATTAAAATTTGGATTGGGTTGAATGGCACTTGGCCTGGGAGATCCTATATTGGGATTTGGCCTAATGACAGGTGGGCGATTTTAAAAGTTCGGATTTTGTGAAGTATTTTGTTGTTGGTAAAATGGTCTTTGTTGAGGATTTTGAAATGGTTGTTGAGGGCGAAATTGGTTTTGATTGTTATGTTGGAAATTTGAAAAGGTTTGAGGGGTTGTCATTCTTTGTCTACATTCGTTATTCGAATGTCCGGTTCGTTTACAAATTGAACAGTTTTTTATTGTCTGATTTGGATTTTGTTTACGAGGTGGTAAATTTGTATTGCGGTTTAGGTTAAATTTTTGATTCTCAAAATAATTTAATTGGAGTTCGCGTCTAATTCTATTGGTAGCAGTTAAAATGTCTGGAGGGTTACTAGCTCTAACAATTTGACCAATTTTCGGGTCAAGTCCGGCAAGTAAAGTATTCAAAGCCATTGATTCGACAAGTAGGGTCTGAGCGGCTTTTGCTTCAGCTGTAAGGGTTTGTTTGTTAATAGAAGCTTATAACTTTGCTTCGTGCGTTTGTAAACGAGCAACAAAGGTTAAAGGAGATTCGTTAGAAGATTGTTTTAATCTTTGCAGATCTTGAATTAAAGAGGTGAGATCGCGTGTGTCACCAAAATGATTTTCAAGCAAGGTTTTAATTTCTTGCCAGGTTTTAGGTTCGCGAGAATTTATAAGTTCAGCAGCACGGCCTTTTAACTTGTTTTTAATTTGTAAAGTAACTAAAACTTTTTGGTTGCCTATAGCCATGTTAAAAGCAGTGCTACATACTCCGGTACAACTGAAAATATTTCGCTTAATTTATAAGGTTCTACCGCGCCAGCGGCAGCAGCAGCATTGCCTGCGTTATTTGGGTTATTTTGAGGCATTCTGCTTGATCTTGTTCTTGGCATAAAATTAAAATAGGTTAAGGGAAATTGTTATTGGGAAATATTTCTGATAAAAGAAATGTTCTTAAAATTACGATAAATCGAATGATTTGTTAAAATCGCGAAAAATAAAAATAATAACGTAATGATTCTTACAGTAGTTTGTCCATAGATGAAATCCCCCTTCGTGAGCCTTGCTACGCCAGGTGAGTGTATACGTGTTACCAACGCCGAAGAGACCGTCTATTGGATTCTTGACTGTATTTTTCTTGTTTTCTTCAATTTTCTTAAATTCTTGTGGGTGCACGTAGTTCTTCCTTTTAAAGGTTTGGGAACCACCACGTCCAGTTAGTTTCCTCGATCTAAACGTGTGAAAGGCATCCTACCGACTGCGCCAATTTTTATCTTCTTGTTATTAAAATTCACTTTAAAAAAAAAGCACAAATTTATTTAAACACAAAAATTACAATATAAAATTATTTAGTACTTAATGTTACAAGACTGAGTATAATACTAAACTAACAAAGCAAAGACATTCCTATTTATAAGTTTTTAAAATATGTTGTACGTGTTGTCTCAGGGTTCTCATCGTTGAATAAATGAAGAGTTGCATTTCCCAGAGAATTCCATACCTTGTTATCTTCTCCGATTAGATAACGAAATATGACTCTCGTGAAGTATATGGTGTCATCATTTTATCACATATAACATATATATACAGGGTGTTTCATAATATATGCGCAGGACTTCAGGATCTGATAGCTCATCCAAAAATATGAAAAAAGTCGCTATTAACTTACCCTCTAAAATGCACAATTTTCGAGATACAGGGTGTTGAAATTTTAGAAAAAAAATCGTTTTTTTAGATTATCTCTGGAACCGTTTATCGTACAAAAAACAGCTTTTGTAAGCATTTTCTACTCATAATAAGCTATGTTTTGTGCCAGGAAAAATTTTTTTTTACTCATAATTGGTGGAGATTTTGAAGGGGTAGCGGGTGTTTTTCTCCTCAACTTCAACGCCCCTGAAAAAAGTACGGTTTTGAGAAGCCCATTCGAACCGCCAATGTTTTCTACAGAAAAAAGGTACTCTTGGTCATAAGCTCTAAAGTTGACCGTTTTCGAGAAAAATCAACTTTTATGTTTAAAAACATGGTCAATTTAAAAAAAAAAAATTTTTTTTACTAACAAAATTTATTTTAACGTTGGAAAAAGTAACAAAACCAAACGATAATTGCAAAATTAAAAAAAAAATAAAAAATGATTTTTTACTCAAATGCTGAAATGTGCGAAATGCGTTACCTTTACGGTTTGGAGAATTAAGCAAAGACAACTTTTAAATCATTTTTTATTTTGCAATTATGGTTTGGTTTTGTTACTTGTCCTAACGCTAAAATAAATTTTGTTTAACTAGTAAAAAAAAAATATTTTTTTTTAAATTGACCATGTTTTTAAACATAAAAGTTGATTTTTCTCGAAAACGGTCAACTTTAGAGCTTATGACCAGGAGTACCTTTTTTGTGTAGAAAACATTGGCGGTTCGAATTGTCCTCTCAAAACCGTACTTTTTTCAGGGACGTAGAAGTTGAGGAGAAAAACACCCGCTACCCCTTCAAAATCTCCACCAATTATAAGGAAAAAAAAATTTTTTCTAGCACAAAACATAGCTTATTTTGAGTAGAAAATGCTTACAAAAGCTGTTTTTTGTACGATAAACGGTTCCGGAGATATTCGAAAAAAACGAATTTTTTTCTAAAATTTCAACACCCTGTATCTCGAAAATTGTGCATTTTAGAGCGTAACTTAATAGCGACTTTTTTCATCTTTTTGGATGAGCTATCACATCCTGAAGTCCTGCGCATATATTATGAAACACCCTGTATATATGTAACGATAAACAAAAAGGTTGATAAACAGAGCAGAACGGTTGCGTGCATAGGTGTTAACCAGTAGAAAAAAAAGTTAAATATTTAATAAAGGTTGTGACCAAGTTAAAATAACCTAGTAAATTATGTTAGCATAGTTGCAATATTTATAACATACAAATAATATACTGGAGAAATAGTTGTTGAAAAATAACAGCAGGAATATAACATCATGTAGGTAACTTACATTTAATGCCGCAATAGAAAATTTACTATTATGACTATTCATCACTATTTTGGTTGATATCACTAATATTATTGTAAGCACTATTTCGGTTTGTATCACCATTATTACCACTACCCCCAGGATTGGATAATTTGTATAAATCACTCTCTGAACTAATAAGCATTTTCTTATTTTGAATACTTGCATTATATATATACAGGGTGTCCCGAAATTAGGGGGCCAAACTTAAACAGTGCATTCTTCATAGAAAAGTAACACTTTTTTGTTAAATAAACATGTATCAAAAAATGCCCCCTAACGGAGCTACGGCCTCCTGATTAGGAGCCTAAGAGAATAGTTTTTTTAAAACTATTCCTAGAGCGTTAAACATGAAGAAATGAAATTTTGGCACTCTGGTAATTTTTAGATGCTGAATCAAGATCTAAGATCAAAACTGTTAAAATTTAACCATAGGCGTAACATTTGGGGGGGAAAAGTTATAAAAATAGCCCCAACTTTTTTCCGAGATAATATTTTAATTTTTTTTTATGAAATTATGAAAAATTATAGTTTTTTACGAAAAATAAGTAGTCTTGATTTGAATCGCTCCATTTTCGAGAAAAATGCATTTATAAATTACTCTGCATAGCATGCACATCTCATATTTTCGTTAAAATTTTGTGTTAAAATTTGGAAAATCGCTCCATAATAAAAAATAACAAAAATCGAGCCAAAAAATATTAACTAAACTATAAAAATAAATGTAAAGTCAGCAAATAACCCAAACGTCACTTTTGTCCCAAAGCCATTAATGAAAATATTAGAAATTATGCTAAGCATAGTAATTTAAATTGCAATTTTCTCGAAAATGGTGCATCTGAGCGATTCAAAGCAAGAGTACCTATTTTTCGTGAAAAATTATACATTTTCATAATTTTATAACAAAACATTAAAATACTCACTCTGCAAAAAGTTGGGGCTGTTTTTATAAATTTGCCCCCTCAAATGTTACGCCTATGATTAAATTTTAACAGTTTTGATTATAGATCCAGATTCAGAATGTCAAAATTAGCAAAGTCCCAAAAATTCAGGTCTTCATGTTCAACCCTCTAGGAATAGTTTTAAAAAAATGATGCTCTTAAGCTCCTATTTAGGGGGGCGTAGCTCCGTTAGGGGGCATTTTTTGATATATGTTTATTAAACAAAAAAGTGTTATTTTTCTATAAAGAATGCACTGTTTAAGTTTGGCCCCCTAATTTCGGGACACCCTGTATATATAATTTATTATATTGCACTTAAACTCAAATTTTAAAATTCGCGCGGTAATTCGACAAAATATATATATATATATATATATATATAATATATATATATACAGGGTATTTTTTTAACTTGAGACAGCTCAATATCTCAAGAAACACACATTTCTTAAAAAAAAGGTTAATGTGACCAAAGGGGACATTATTTGGTGCTACCGCTAGCCACCCCTACCCTCTTTAAGGGGTAACTTTGGAAAGTCAAATGGGATGACTCAATTTTTTTCACAGATTTTGGTAGTACATAAAAAAATGAATTTGAAACTTTTTTTAATTTATCAACAGATGGCGCTGTAATTCAAAATTTAAGAAAAATGGGTTTCCTTTAAAATGTATTATTTGAAACGTTTGAAAAACAAAAATTAACATTAAATCAACAACGGCTCTGAAAACAATTTATAACAAATGTTTAAGACATTTTTCCGTGAAATGCGTATTTCTCGAGATATTGAGCTGTCTCAAGTTAAAAGAAACACCCTGTATGTATTGGTGGTTTTCCGGGATCTGATACGTGTTGTCGGTTTTTGGTTTTTGGTTCTTAGAAGAACCGTATGTCTGACGACGTCGTCAGACATACGGTTATTTTAAGAACCAAAAACCGACAACACGGAGCAGATCCCGGAAAACCACCAATACCAATACCAATATCAAAACAGAATAAATATATATATTAATATATATATATATCAATGGGTTTAACGCAAAACGGCACAAGCGCCAAAATTTTTAAAAATTTGTTACAGGTCGATAGAGCTCTAGCTAAAGAATTTAATTCTCTATCAACCTGTACTTCGAAACAATTTTTCGAAAAATTTGGCGCTTGTGCCATTTTGCCCGTCGTTATATATGCATTTCCTTTTGAAATATACAACTTTTTTTACTCATTCATGTGCGCTGGAAATGCGTCCTAGCGGAAGCTGTAGAGCTCAGTGGCGTAGCGACAGTACCGCGAAGCCCTAACATCGTGGGGGCCCGGCCGATACTTGCCCCAAAACATTTATTAACTTATTTTCATCGTATTATCTGCAAAACAAAAAACGTGACGCAACGCTTAAAAAATTATGGCTACAATAGTTAAAATGATCAATTAAGCCGGTCATAGACTAGCATATATGCCTGTCATACATGTAGGTATGTCGTACATGCTTGCACGTTGTATTTTTGCTAGTGTGTTATCAAAATATTTTAAACATGTACGTCACACAACAAAAAAACTCGTTTATGGCCGGCTTTGGATTTTTTTAAAAATTCATTTTTTAATTTATATTACCTCTGAAAATATTCGTTTGATTTTTTAGAAACAATATCTTGTATAGAGCCCAATGCAATTACCAATTCATCCTTAACTTTTTCAGTACAAGCTATTTCAAAATCGTACAAAAAGTGTTTCGCCACTAATACAAGAGCGTCTTTTGGCCAAGGTTGAAACCAGTCAATCGTACAGCCTGATAATAATGCAGGAAATCTAAGAGATCTACTTCTAAATTTCTCTCCCACCTAAAAACATAAGATAAACAACATATTTTTTAATAAAGCCTTATTTTATAAATTTCCATTTCCAGTTATTTAAATTAAATAAAAAATAAAGTTTTGTTGTAAGCTTTCAAAATATATTAATTTTATAATATATTAATTTAGGTTCTTTACTTAAACACAATAACTTTAAAGTGACACGTTTATTAACATATTTAGAAAACTAATTTTTTATCCATCTGAACTTCGCCCAGATTTGTAAGTTTTGTAATTTCAGAAATTTAAAAAATAAATAAAGACATTTATTATTATTATTATTATTATTATTATTATTATTATTATTATTATTATTATATTGTGCAAGTTATAGGTCCGACCCTTGTCTTAATTTATACTAGAATTCTTTGCAGTATATTTTATCTATTTTTAAAAAAGCTTTAAGATTTTTTGCGTGTTTTATCAATTTTAAAATTCTTAAAATTGTTACAAAGCAATATTTTAATGTAAAAAATTAAATAAATGTTGCTTTTTTAATAATTTCAACAAATTATAAACTCCAAGGGACAGGCGCGTACGCAGGATTGTGTGCTGGGGGAGGTGCTAAGTTAACTAATAAGACATATTATTTTTTATTTTTACATTATGTATTGCAAAAAAAAATTAAATAAATACTCTTTATACAGCACAAAGTTAAAATTTTTGATTTATGCAAAAATATTTGGTATAAAATAATTGCCACTTTTCCACATGTCTTAAACTAAATAAAAATAAATATTGAAAAAATTACAAAATAATGTCAATCCTTTTTTTTCTTTTTTGGAGTTCATTTAAGACCTATTCCATGGAAATTTTTATATTAGGATGAACATATAGTATTCCTAAGATAAGTTTTAAGCAATTTTAGTGCAGAAAAGCTTCTTTCAATTGTTGCACTGCTTACCGGATTCCATAATTCCATAATTCCATAATTCAAGTTCTGCTGTCAAAACTGCATGATTATTGCACTCTTGGTGATAAAATGTAGTCAATTGAAAATTTTAGAAATATGCTCCTCTTCTATAACTCTGTCGGATTTCTGTGGAACCAACAGTGCGAATGATGACAACAAATCTTTATGTTTAATAAATCTGCTTTTTAATTGTGCATGACACTGTACAAAAACGTGTTAAATATATAGTTATATTTATGTAATTAAAGATTACACAATATATAATAATCAAAATAGCTACATCTATATATATATATAACTATTTATAAATATTTTTATCTACTACAGTAATAATGAATTTAGTAACAATATGATATAAATTTTAGTTTTTTAAATTCGGCATTGTAAGGATACCGCGTTTCGTCTGGGGGGGCAATTGCCCCCATTGCCCCCCTGCGTACGCGCCTGCCAAGAGAGGTTATTATTACCTCAATAAAAAAATACAATTTTTACTATAAATTTATTAGCTCGTAATTTTTTTCAAAAAAGTAAGAGAGGACACAAGAAACAAATTTATTATTTATGGTTTGTCATTGGTTTGTCAATATAAAATATCATCGATTTTTATTCCAGTTTTTATAAAATTAAAGGTTTAAAATAATGTTTAAATATAATTTGTTTCTTGTGTGCGTTTATAGATCTCCTTCCTCAAATTTTTTGGAATTTTTATCAGCCTTTGAAGATATTATGTTGAACCTTATAACTAAAAAAAATGAAGCAATAGCAGTGTTTGGAGACTTTAATGTCAATTTTTTAAATGTTACCTGTCAAAATAGAAAAAAGCTTGTATCTCTTTTTGAAAGTCTTAACTTACATTCAACTATAGATATGCCTACAAGAGTAACAAATAAGTCTAATACTCAAATAGATAATTTATTTACAAATATAAATTTCTCCTGTTATAACTCATCTAAAATAAAATCAGATATATCAGATCACTATCCAATCAAATTTATATATAAAATTTGTATGAAACCCTCTAATAAAGAAACATATTTTAAAAGAGTATATAGTGAAGCTAATATTCAAAAGTTTATTGAACATTTATCCGAACTCGATTGGGGTCATGTATATAGTTGTCTGGAAGTTGATCAATGCTTTAATATATTCCATAATATTTTTCAAAATGGTTTTAATAATTATTTTCCGAAAAAAAAAATGTTTAAGAAAGGTAATAACATAAATAAACACTATTGGATTAATGGTGAAATAAGAGAGCTCTCTAAAACTAAACGTGAATTACATCAAAACATCATAAACTGTAATTCAAGGGTATATCCAACACTAAAAAATAAGATATGTCTCGCTAAATTTAACTATAACAAACAATTAATTAAAAATGCAAAAAATAATCAACAACAAATGTGGAACCTTATAAATAAAAATAAAAATTTATCTCCAAAAAACTCTAATATTGTTTTAGAGTCTAAAAACGGTATAATTGATAAACCAAAGGATGTGGCTGATGAATTTAATTCATTCTTTGCTTATATTGTACAACTTGAACTTACCGGTTACAAGCTTAAATTGTAATATCACTCAACTTGAATCAAACTTACTCAATTATCTTAAATCCTAAAAACAAGAAATCTACAGGGTGGGACGAAATTCCAACAAGCATAATTAAAAGGTGTGCTAATGCTATAGCTACTCCTCTTAGCCATATAATAGCAATTAGATAAACAAATTGATTTAAACGATAGCATTGTGTACTTTAATTGTCGGGGCTATTTAAACAATAAAGACCTTATAAATGTTCTTGTAATTGAATGGTGCCCTAAAATTGTTCTCCTATGTGAGACTCATGTGTGTTCAGACATTAATTTGTGTGAACTAAACATTGCAGGATACCAACTTGAACAGTGTGTTTCGGAAAATAAGAGAACTGGAGGCGTGATTGTTTTGATAAGAAATGACATTAAATATAGACGTGGTAATATACAGTGTGTACAAAACTTTGTATGGATGGTATCGATTGAAGTCTCTGTTTCTCGGGTAAAACATCTATTTACTGTCTTATATCATCCGCCCCAAACCAATGACCCAAAATTCTTAGAGTTTTTTGAAAACTACATTGACAAAATCAGTGTATTTGATGGTATCAATGTCATTGTAGGAGACTTTAATTTTGATCTCTTAAAGGAATCATATTATGGAAAGAAGATTGTAAACGCCTCGTTTAGCAATGGGCTGATGCAAATTGTTCAGGACCCAACAAGAGTGACAGATAAAAGTGCTACCCTTATTGACTTTGTGATAACAAATAACAAACATATAACCTGTAACGTCCATCAAACACCCAGAATTGGGGATCATTCCATTATATCCATACACCTTCCACAGAATATTAATAATACAACAACGAGTGTCTACAGCAGGGCTACTAAGAATTATAATGCAAATGTTCTACATGATTTTTTGTGGAAAAGTAAGTGGGACAACAATGCCAATAATGTAAACGACTTAGCTGATGTATTTGTTAAAGATTTAAAAAATATTGTTAATATAATGTGTCCCAAAATTAAAATTGATATTAGACCAAATCACTTAAACAAAAAGTGGATAACCACTGAGATAAAGGAAAAAATGAGAGAAAGAGATTTATTATATGTAAGAGCGGTTAGGGAAAAAGATGAAAATATATGGGCAGAGTACAAACAAACTCGAAACCATGTTGTACAGAAAATAAAATATGAAAAAGAACTCTTTTATAAAAGTGTTATAGATAATAATAAAAGTAATTCAAGGGAGATGTGGAAGAATCTAAAATTGTTGCTACCTGAAAAAAACTCTAAACTGCCAGAAGAAATACAATTTGAAAATAAAATATTTACATCAAATTTGGAGATAGACAAAGAATTTAATAGTTATTATGTAAGTAGTATTAAAGACATAATAGAAAATATTCCAAAAGTACAGAAGGTGAAAAACAATAAATATGAGGTGCAACATGAACTCTTGAATTTTAAATCACTGTCAATGAGTGACTTAAAAAAAATACTAAGGTCGATGAAAAATGTAGGTGGAGGAGACGATGGAATATCGAAACAAGTGTTATGCGATGCATGCTTGGCAGTTGGAAATCGGTTGCTAGATATAATAAATACATTTCCTGAAGCATGGAAAATATCCACAATCATTCCAGTACCAAAAGTGCCAAATACTAAACAAATAAATGAATTCAGACCGATTAACACCGTGGAAACCTACGAAAAAGTATTAGAACTGGCAGTTAAGGAACAAGTACAACAGCATTGTGATGTAAATAACCTGTTAGTACCCAATCAATCAGGATTTCGTCTTCGTCATTCGTGTGAGTCCGTGGTTGTGAATATATGTGACACATTTATAAGGCAAATTGATGGGGAAAATTTGGTTTTGGCTGTGTTCCTGGATTTGAGACGTGCGTTTGAAACCGTGGACAGAAATATCTTGCTAAACAAACTGAGTTCCTTAGGTATTAACGGAACAGCAAAAGACTGGTTTCACTCTTACTTGTCAAACAGAAAACAAAAGGTCAAATTTAAAAACTGTTTGTCAGATTTATTAAATGTTGATTATGGAGTGCCCCAAGGGACTGTGTTAGAACCATTATTGTTTTTATTGTATGTAAATGATGTTGTTGAATGTGTAAAAGAATACTTTTTATACTATGTATTTGTTAATAATAATTAAGCAAGTGTTAATTTAATATTTATATCTACATATATGTTTATTTATGTTTTTTTATATTTTGTTTTTTGTTCTCACGTGTTCTCTGTTATTGTTATACAATCTTTTTTGAACTAATAAAGATATTTCTATTTCCATTTCCATTTCCATTTCCATTTCCATTTCCATTTCCATTTCCATTTCCATTTGCATTTCCATTTCCATTTCCATTTCCATTTCCATTTCCATTTCCATTTCCATTTCCATTTCCATTTCCATTTCCATTTCCATTTCCATTTCCATTTCCATTTCCATTTCCATTTCCATTTCCATTTCCATTTCCATTTCCATTTCTATTTCTATTTCTATTTCTATTTACAAGAAGATAAGCCAAAAAAAATATTTGCTCAAAACGGCTGGAATGTAAAATTTAAAAGTTTTGAGTTTGGTTAGATGTACGATTTTCTTTGATGGTTAATATTTATTTATATTTTTTGTACTTAATATGACCTTGGTATCCTCGCCTTTGCTACTATTTTTTGCTGGAATCCAATTTTTACTATCTTTTAGTATCACATTTTTGTCTTTCTTAAATCTTTCTCCTGTTCTTGTTTTCTGGTTGTAATATAGTAGTAGTAAGTAATTTATCTGTTTGTAATTTAGTTCTTACTTTCCTTAAGTAACATTTAAGCTGGTGATTTGTCTGTCCCTTCAACTGGTTGATTTCTATATTCCAACAAAGCTATATGAAAATCGCTGTTCGTACTGCATGCTCGGCCAATCCATTTTATCTAGGATATTAAGGAGTAGACGAAAAAAACTTAAAGCCTGGCGAATTGTTTGCAGTGAATTGAGGTATATGTTATAGGCCACTACTTCTTTTGGTATTCCATGTGTCGCGAACGTATGCTTACATGCATCAACAATACCATTAGCGCAACCTTCAGAGAATGGAAAAATAAATATTGACCGCGTTTTTAGTTCTGACAATTGAATTTATTTAATTTATTACATTTTCAAATTTATATTATAAATTAACTTATTTTGTGGAATAAAATAGTATTATAAGGTTTTAGTAATATTTACATCTAAAAACTTAGCTAATTAGCTTATAAGTAAAATTACCTCCAGCCATTTTGTCAATCCCTCTTAATGCTCTCATAGGGTTTTATTAAAAAATATTATAGTATAATTATATTGTGGTATTTTTAAAATTTGCTTTTTATTTTAAACTAAATTTCTTCATTGCATTTTATTTGTATCCATTTGAACTTTTTCCTATATGAAACTTTGTCAAATACTAGTTTTTAGACAGCCTACACATGTAAAGGATCTAATCTTATAAAATGGCAGAATAGGATTATCAAAATAAAACAACTGCTAAAATTAAATATTCTTATCTCTTCTTATTATTAAAAAATAAATATAAATACTCTGTAACTTCAAAACTAAAACCCGTTGATGATAACTGAAAGACAACACTTCTAATATACCCTGAATAACATGGACTTTTCCTGACAAAGGTTCTTATCTAATTTTTGGCCCATTAATGTAAAAAAGCTATAAGCGTATCTAAATTATTACCCCATCTGTCAGATAATAGGTGATTTATTGCTCAATAATGTCAAAAAGCTTATAGCATATCTAATTTATGGCCCACCTGTCAGATAAAGAGGTAGTTGATATGTAACCTGCATTTTTTTAATTGCCTTAATGAACAATATTTAATATAAAAAGCTTTTAAAACACATATGGTATTTTTTATAGTTTTTATACGTAGTAAAATCCATACAATAACATCGTATCAATAAATATTTAAGTTAATCCATCTATTTAGATAGGTATTATTGTTTCGTCTTCGCGAAATGTTTAATATTTGTTTAATTTGATTACATTTATTTAAATATTATATTTAGCTTATTGCCCCCCAACGCGCATGTTTATCGCAACTATTTTTAATTACCCATTTAACCGCGTGAGGGCGTAAGTGTATTAAGAAATAAGATTTCGAACCGCAAGCATCCCCGCGAACGACAGTGATCTACCACGCGACATTACACCCGCTTTATCCCGCTTGTGCATCTCAACCGCTTGAAACCAACGCTAAAGCCTAATTGCCAGACCAGGGCCCTGAGTGTCGTCATCAGCATCAGCAACAAGGTAGGACTTTATTAGTATTCTTACTGCCCACGTTTTATCTTGTAACATAATTCAGTCAACTAACACCACCATCCCCTATTTCTCACAACGTTTCAAACAACTTTTTTTGTTATGTCTGTTTTAAACATTCAACATTTATTTTGCTTAATATTAACATGTATAGTTATGTTAATCGATCTATTGCGATATCCTATTTTTGAAATTGTATTATGTTTAAAACAGTTATTACACAGTGCAAAAAATTCCAGCTCAAATGTATCCAACGTAGAACAACAGACTAAGCAATCTTTAGATGGTTTGGTAATATTAGATTGCATTTTTGTATGCCTTTTGAGGTTCGAATTTTTTGTGGTCAATTCTTTGACTGTTTGTCACTTGTAAGTCATTTAAATAAATATCAAACAATGGAATTAGGCAGTGTACACGAAAAAAAAAGTAAACAGTAACCATTGATCACGGAAGTCTAAACATTGATGCGCAGCAACTTTATGTACAATGTCAGTGTCAGTGTACCATTTAAAATCAATTAATTTATAATAAAACATCACTTGCTACTTTGTCAACTGCAATAGTAGTGATCAATATTCTGCACATTAATTATTATTTTAAATTGAATTGAAATTTACTTACTTAAGAGCATTTAAGGTGAACAAAAATATGTTAATTTAATTTTAAAATACTCTATTGATTACCCAAAAGGTGGTCTTTCTGCTTGTTACAATTATGGGGCAAAATTTGCCAAGTGTACCAGGTGAAAAAATTGTTGTCACCGATTTTGTTTAAACTTTACTTATTTGTTGTTCTTATAACGAAAAATCATAGCATAAAATTTTTTTGCTCTAGGATTGTTCATTCAAGAGTTATGGATTATTGAAATTTATCGATTTTTTACTTTTTGGTGAAATCGCTTTTTATTTAAAAATTCATAACTTCTGTTCATCTCTTTATTAAATATTTCAATTTAACCACCTTAAATGATTTTTTCCGTACTTTTCAATGAGCTATACCGTTTTTGCAAAAAAATAAAAATTGCAATTTTTTTTTAAATTTTGCAAAATTTTGCATTTTTTGAAACAATGTGTATTTTTTTATTTTTTTTAAAATAGCATAAAATCCAAGTTTATTATGTTACCTTTGAATAAAAAAAAAATTTAGAGTGGGCCCGACATGTAGAAGGGAAGTTTTTCATATTTGAATGCCGCAAGGTCTAGCCATCGAATAGCTACTACACTGCCGTATGCGTTTATACCTAGTAGATGCGAGTAAACGAATAAAAAATGATAATTTAAAATGTAAAATTATGTTTGAGTAGTCAATGATGTATTTTAAATATTTACACTGCCGCACGATATAGTTTTTTTATTGTGTATTAGTCCTTCGGAGGGGACTTTAAGCCCGCGGTCCGTTCCTACCCCTAACCCGCACAAGCCATTAAGTTGGCTTATGGGACTTCTTAAGAAGTAAGGGTGGAACTAAAAGAGCACTTTTGTATATAAACTGTATTTTTTGCACAAATTGTTTAACCATGGGTCTACACATAGATTTCGCAAGGAGGGTCGATGATATTAAATAAAAAATGTATTGTTATAACCGTAAAGGCGCCATTCAGCTTATAGGCAAGCCGTTACGGTTATAACAATACATTTTTTATTTAATATCATCGATCCTCCTTGCGAAATCTATGTAGACCCATGCTTAAACAATTTGTGCAAAAAATACAGTTAAAAAACTATATCGTGCGGCAGTGTAAATATTTAAAATACATCATTGACTACTCAAACATAATTTTACATTTAAAATTATCATTTTTTATTCGTTTACTCGCATCTACTAGGTATAAACGCATACGGCAGTGTAGTAGCTATTCGATGGCTAGACCGTGCGGCATTCAAATATGAAAAACTTCCTTTCTACATGTCGGGCCCACTCTAAATTTTTTTTTATTCAAAGGTAACATAATAAACTTGCATTTTATGCTATTTTAAAAAAAATAAAAAAATACACATTGTTTCAAAAAATGCAAAATTTTGCAAAATTTCAAAAAAAAAATTGCAATTTTTATTTTTTTGCAAAAGCGGTAATGCCCATTGAAAAGTACGGAAAAAATCATTTAAGGTGGTTAAATTGAAATATTTAATAAAGAGATGAACAGAAGTTATGAATTTTTAAATAAAAAGCGATTTCACCAAAAAGTAAAAAATCGATAAATTTCAATAATCCATAACTTTTGAATGAACAATCCTAGAGCAAAAAAATTTTATGGTATGATTCTTCGTTATAAGAACAACAAATAAGTAAAGTTTAAACAAAATCGGTGACAAAAATTTTTTCACCTGGTACACTTGTCAAATTTTGCCCCTTATACATTATGTTATGATTTTCACTATTTGAATTAAACTACAATTAATACCAGTAATAAAAAAGAAAAAAGAATCGAAAACAATAGTTATGTAAAAAAGAGAATATTAGAAAATTATATTTAAATAAAAAAGCATTATTTTTTTAAGTCTTGTAGCTGATCCCATATTGTTTTTTCGGAAAATTTCCGTTTTCTTGTTGCAGCGCCGTTGATGATGAACGGCTCAATTAATGATAGGTTGTGTTCATTCAAGGAGAATTTGGTGGCCAGCATAACAATTCAGCGACTTCTATGTTGTTACGTATTTGGCCCTTGCACGTTGATAGTAGGATGGAGCCATATTCAATGGTTGGGCGACAAATCATTTTGTATATTTTGGTGATGTTTTCTAAATCAATGGCTTCATTTTTATAGCTTAGGGATCTGAAGTGGCAAACCCTGGCTTTTGTTTTATATTTTATGATCTTAGTGTATGCTTTGAAGTCTAATCTACTGTCTAGGGTGATTCCCAGATATTTTACTGATTTTGATGGACTGATTTCATGATTTAGTATAGTTATTGTGTTTTCAGTAGTTCGGTGGTTAAATATGATAAACTGCGATTTGGGTGGGATAGGAGATATACGCTAGCGAGCAAACCATTCTACCGTTTTATTTACTAAGTTTTGTAGTTGTTTGACTGCCTTGTCTCTGGTTCTGGCGTGGGTGTCGTCCGCAAACTGTAGGATATATTGTTCTGAGTTAAAGTGGAAAAGGGGGCTAATGTCGTAAGAGTATAGGTTGTATAGGTCTGTGGAGAGTGGAGATCCTTAAGCAACACCTTGTTCCATTGTAAATGATCTGGATAAGTTTTTGCCGATTCTGACTTGGAGAATTCTGTTTTATAGAAACTCTTTTAATACCCAGATTAGATATTCTGGACAGTCAATGAGTACCAGTTTATACAGGAGTCCTCTGTGCCATACACTGTCAAACGCTTTTTGCATATCATATATGACAGCAGCAGTTTGGTGACCTTTAATTTCATTTTGCTGAACATTGTTGACTAGAATTATAAGGGGGTGGATTGTGGATTTTTTTTGTTTGAACCCAAATTGGAAGTCTGGTATTTTAGTCCCTAATTCTTTGAATTCTTTATTCTTGATAGCTTTTTCAAAATTTTTTCCCATGACGCTTAGAAGTGTTATGGGCCTGTAGTTATTTACACGGCTACTATTGCTGTTAGGTTTTGATATGGCTATAATAGTTCCTGTTTTCCACTCTGGTGGGTAGTATATATTCTTTAAGCATTATAAATTTATAGTATTTTCTGGTGGATTAGAGGTGAAAGTTGTTTTAGAATGTGTCTGGTAATGTTATTATAGCCTGAAGCGTTGTTCTTTCCTTGATTTAATATGTCGTAGTATTCTTTATTGTTTATTTCTTCATCTTCTGGTATTGCTGGTTTGTGTTGGAAGAAAGCGTTGTACCAATTGTTAACTTCGCTAAAATTTTCGACGTCAAAGTTTGGTGAATCGGTGATCTTGTAAACGGATTCAAAGTGGTTTGCAAGAATGTTAGCTTTTTCTTCGTCTGCAGATATATGAATTGATTGAATTAACTTTTTTGTATTTTGTTAGTTTTTGTATTTCGTACCAGTAATTTTTCCCTCTTAG
Organism: Brassicogethes aeneus; assembly: GCA_921294245.1. Taxonomy (NCBI): domain Eukaryota; kingdom Metazoa; phylum Arthropoda; class Insecta; order Coleoptera; family Nitidulidae; genus Brassicogethes; species Brassicogethes aeneus. The sequence continues at coordinate 61,169,193 of OV121132.1, forward strand.
GTCGCTGATTTTTTTACATGAATTTAACCATTTATTTGCTTTATACTCACTGATCATTTTTGTTGTATTAATTTAATTTTCTTTCAAGTGTTGGACTTTGTGGTCATTTAGTATAATTTCTCTGTACATTTTCTTCTTTGTTTTTATGAGTTTTAGGATGAATGGTGGTAGGGTAAATGATTGGAAGTACTTTTTGGTTTTAGTAGGTGTGTTCTTTTATAGATTCGGAGAGGGCGTTGTGAAACTTGGATATTTCGCTTGGGGATATATTATGTATTACTGAGCAGTGTTGAACAGGCGCGTGCTGGCCCACCGGGCGACCGGGAGTTTCCCGGTGGGCCCTCATAAATAGTCGATAAGGGGCCCCAGGACTCCGACGCATGATAAATTTAAGTTAGCTGTTATTAGCAGGGATTTGTAACAAAACCTCTTCTGGCGTTATCCTTTCGAGTAACATAAAAACAATCAGAAACGGAAGGTTGAAAAACGTTCCCAACAAGTAACTAAACTAGCAAAACTCTAAGCAGAACCGAAACACCGGGTATGGAAACGAAACCAGCAACACCACCTGAGTAACGAAATCGTAACAAAGCCCCTTGGTACAAAAACTAAAGTAGGAACGTTTCTGGTGTATCGAAGAAAACTATTAAGTACCTAGTAATGTTTTTTGTTGATGAATAAATGAAACAGCGTACTTATAATATACCATTATAATTTTGTAAATATTGTGCGACTCGTGGGAGAAAGAGGTGATTCCTCGAACGTAAAGTTAGTAATACGCCAAAAATCGCAAACAATGTTTTATTCAGTTACCGGAAGAAATATATATTCTTTTCTGCGCCACATGGTCATCCTAATTGCGTGAGTTAAAGCGGTTTCATATAGAAGCGAAATACAAAAAATGTTTTCATTGGTCCATTTGATTTGGCGGGAAAAGCGTTTTGACGTTTCGACAGAACCTGCGAATTCGCAAGATTTGAAATCTGGGGGGCGGGAATCTTGAGATTGATCCAATATTTTGCGAAAAATCGCACTAATTTGTCTTCGTTTCAACAATAAATAGTCGCAATTGCACGCCTTTGTCGCCAATGGATTAATGCGTCTGGTATAATTGTTCATCCATAATAAAAACACAAAATCTCATTTCACATAAAACAACAAATAGAAAATGTTAACCAAGTATGGCAAATATCTAGTGAGAAAACAATGTCCCTAAAATAGTTCCGACTGTTCGCATCTATATGAAATAGGAGTTGTGAAATGCGAATATTCGTATTTCGCATTTCGCATCTATATGAAACCGCTTTTACCCGCACTATTTGCCCACGCGTCCTAATTGCGCGATATACCTGCGCTACTTGATTTACTTGTGCGACTTACTCGCGAGTTTTATCCGCGCGACATACCTGCGGCTTTCTAACCTGATTTACCTGCGCGCCTCACTCGCGCGACTTACCCGCGTTACCTACCTGCGCGTTTTACTCGAGACGGATCACAAATATTTTTAACAAGACTTTGTGTTAATGTGCATTTTGTAAAAGTTTTTTAAAATTCTGCGTTTGATTACAGTTTCGTTACTCAGTTAGTGTTAACAGTTTCGTTTCTATATCCCGTATTTCGATAGTTGTTGCTCTCCTGCAATTTTCGTTTTAAACAGTTTCGAAAATAATTTTGTTAACCGTTATCAAGATTAAGTTACTCGTTTTATTCTACACACACCGGCAAATTTAAAGGAACGTATAAAAATTTTGGTTTTTCTAGTTGTGCTGCAAAATTAGTTTTTTGTACTGTATTGTACGGCCTAGGCTTACATTTATTAGTAAATTTTTTATATATTTTGCAAATTTTGATCAAGTTAGTCCACGTCAATATCGAAATTAACGTCAAATATCCCTTAGTTGTTGCATTAAGTGGGAAAGGTGTTCGTTAATTTCTGATAAAAGTTAGTTGTTTTTTCACAATCAATTGCTTACTGTTACTTGGTTGTGGCTTACTATAGTCACATTGACTGTAAAAAAGTCCACAATGAGTGATTTAGCACCGACTGATATCGCTAGGGCTGCAGCAATGATCGAAAATGGTCGATCTTACAGTGATGTTGCAGGGATGTTTGGAAAATCAAAATTGACGATCCATCGAAATGTTACACGTTGGAGGCAAACTGGGGAGTATATTAGAAGACGAGGTCAAGGCAGAAAACGCTCAACCACGGCTGTAGACGATCGGTTTATAACATTACAAACACTTCGAAATGGACGCCAGACGGCAGTTCAAACAAGAAATGCACTGGAAGAGGTTCGTGGAACCAGAATAAGTGAGCGTACAGTTAGAAGAAGGTTAAAAAAAATTGATATAAAGTCGTATAGTTCAAAAAAAGCCCCAAAACTCCAGAGACGTCATCGAGTAGCTCGAGAACACCAAAATTGGAACGAAGATCAGTGGGGTCGAGTTTTGTTCACGGATGAGAGCCGTTTCTGCGTAAATTCGATCGATGGCAGGGAAAGAGTGTATCGGCGTCCTAGAGAACAACATGAACAATTAAAGTTTACTCCTACTGTCTCTTTCGGTGGAGGGTCAGTTATGGTGTGGGGTGGCATATGTTTAGGGGCCCGCACGGAGTTGGTGGTGATTGATGGCGGTGCATTAACTGCAGATAGGTACATAAGAGATGTTCTACAAGATAATGTAGTACCATTTGCCCCATATATCGGAGAAAATTTCCTCCTAATGCAGGACAATGCTCGCCCGCACGTGGCTTATTGTGTAACTGACTTTTTAAACCAAATGGAAATACCGACAATGAATTGGCCAGCATGCTCCCCGGACTTAAATCCTATAGAACATGTATGGGACATGCTAGGCAGACGACTTAGATTAATAATTCCTGCTGTTCAAAACAAAAAAGAGGTAAAAGATGCTTTAATTGAAATATGGGAAAATTTACCTCAAGAAATGATCGTTTAAATTTATTCGGAAAAAAACACGTTATGGGGAAAAAAATAGAAATTTATCTCCGTTCCTTTAAATTTGCCGGTGTGTGTATTAAGTATTATTTCTCAAATTTAGTTTAGATCCTTACATGAAGAACGATACAGGGTATCGGATACCGTAACAGAAATGCGTTACAAGTCCCTGGTTATTAGTGAGTACTGACGGCCCCAGCACGCGACGTAACATTTGAATCACAAACACAGGGGCGTGGAAGGGCCCTGTAAGGGAATTATTTACCGGCCCCTAAAATCATCCCAGCACGCGCCTGGTGTTGGATCATTTCTTCTTGAACTTTGCTTATATTACATTTCTTGAACAAGTTCAGGATTTTTTCCTATGTCTAGCATAAATTCCCTTGCTTGATGGTCAGCACCCAGGTCTGTAAATATTTATTTCAAAGGAATTGATGTTACAGCGGATGTTTTGTTACATAGGAGAATTTCAGGGGTTGAGCTGGGATTATTTGGCATGATAAAGGTTGGTGGGGTCTCAATTTAAATAAAGTTGGTGTCATCTATGAATTTTTTAATTTTCCTCTTTTTATGTGGGGTATTAAAGTTGAACTCGCCAATAACTATGCAATATTTATGGAGCGAAGCTCTGACTAGTAGGTTGTCTTCAACATTAGAGTTAGGGTGCAAAATATGTTAAATATGTTAAAAGGTCTAAATTATACTTTATAAAGGTCACTCCAGTTTCATGACCCTAGGTAAAATATCAAATTTTTACGAGGAACCCCAAATTTATAGAAAATGGCATTTTCATTAAAAAAATAATGATTCCGAAACGACAAATTTAGCCAACTCGGGACTTTTGGTAAAAGTTGTTCATATTATCAACTTCAAACAAAAAAAATATGAAGTAAAAAAAAATGTTCAAATTTTGGCGTAAATTTTTTTTGCCTTTTTTAGAAAAAACAATTTAAAAATAAATTGTGTGAATTCACTTATTTCTTTTGGATGTAGTAAACATTTACCTACAATTTAAAAAAATTGTAACAATCTAAACATATTTGGCCAAGTTATCGCATTTTCAAAAAAAATGTCACTCGTAAAAAAATCGATGTTTCTGTCCATTTTCCAAAAATTTACAATTTACAAAACAAATTTATGCAGAAAGAAGAAATACGGGTCTCATTGATTTCGGTAGAGAAAGTGTAAACAAAAATTCGTTGAAAAATAAAGACCTACCCCTTTTTGCCTGGTCGATTAAGAGATGGAAAGGCCCAAAGGTATTTTTACATTTTATCCATGCTCACGTTTAAAATTAAAAAAGTGTGAAAAAACTTCGAGACTAAGGATTTTTCCTTATTGATAACGACTGATAAGGAAACAGAACGTCCACATATTAACGTTAACGTTGGTCTCGCTGATTTTAAAGTGGTTTACCCCTCGGTAAAAAAGGTCGTATAGGAAAAGTTTTTAATTTCTAAGTTTTGAAAATTTAATAATTTTAAACATGTTAACGTTAAAAATAGTGGAAAAAAATTATATATTTTATATATATCGTATATATATATATATATATATATATATATATATATTGGCATCAAAACTGTCAACAATATTTTTCTTTTAAAAGTAGAGATAATTTAAATAATTGACAGGTGTGGACCGGACAAGATAAATATTTTTTTTGTCCCGTTCACAACTTTCAATTATTAAAATTATTTATACTTTTATAAAATATTTCTTGCGTTTTTTTATTTAATTGCGTTTCGCCCGCTTAAAATGGCGTTCAATTCAATTCATTTATTTGAATGCATTTAACCATCTAATAGGATTTGGCAACCATGTATGAGGCTGTTTTGTATATACATGAGTTTATAATGTCGCTATTTAAAAAAATATATATACAAATTGAAGATATGGATTTCTAAGTGCGCTGAATACTTTGAAATTTAATATACATGACACAGACATTCGCTGGTTACGCTACATCTGGGTGAGACCGATAAACTTGTATATTGTACGAGGCCGTAATAGTTGAAGATGTAAATATATATACCTATATTAGGGTGGCCCAAAAAAAAAATAATATATATTTTTTCTCGTCTCTTGTAAAAATATTTAAGTTTATCATGCTGTAAGAGCACACAAAATCCCATTTTTGTAATTTTGGAAATTTTTAAAAATCTTGAGCGACCCCTAAAAAATTTTTAATGGAGCTGATCTTTTGACAGGGTTCTTAAAACATGACAAACCAACCAATATTTTTACTTGAGACGAGAAAAAAAATATTCTTCTTTTTTTGGGCCACCCTAATATATATATATATATATATATATATATGTATATTATATTATATATAATATATATATAATAATAATAATAAAATGTCTTTATTTCAGTAAAAAAATATGTTTTTACAATACTTAACTAGGCGAAGTCTAGCCTCAGGCTACTCCACTCAACCTAGTATGGCAATATTAACACGCCGAAAAAAAAAGAGAAAAATTCAGAAAAACCTTAAATCTAAATAATTTAAAAATAAACACTTAAGTAAATTCTTTATAAATAATACAAAAACTAGTATGATTATTAATACAAACTCAAAAAGTTTTGTTTTAGCCTACGTTTAAACGTATTTAATGAAAGAGTTTTTAATTCCAAATTTACATTATTATAAAGTATAACAGCATTATAGCTAAAAGAACGCATAAACATGGATAGACGAAATTGTGGTAAAGATAAATTATTATTTTGTCTTAGCGAAACTGAATGCAGATCTCTACGAAAAATAAGTTTTTCACGCAAGTAGGTGGGAGTACTCGTCAAAATAATTTGGTGTACATACACTGATAGGTTTAACTTATACAAATTTTCTAATTTTAACCAACCCAAATCTTTTATTTTTAAAGAAACGTGTTCAAATTTTTTCAAGCCAAAAATAAATCGGCAACACTGATTTTGAATTTTTTGTATACGATACAGAGTACATTTATCCAAACATGAAACAAACACAATATTACAATAATTAAGCATGGGCAAAAGTAATGTTTCACACAACTTTTTTCGCAATTTAAAGTTAATTATGCTAATATTACTATAAAATGTTTTAAGTAAGTTATAGGACTTTTGTACCAAAACAGAAATATGATCCATAAACCTCAAATTTTCGTCGAAAATTACGCCCAAATTCTTTACTTTACTTTGAATTTCAAGTAACTTATCATCAATATATATTTTTAAATTTTGTTTAACAAAAGCCTTAACGTTTTTAGATAAAAAACTGATAAGAACGCACTTTGAAGGATTGAGTTTTAGATTGTTGTCCCTAGAATATTTTGAAATGCTATTAAGATCACTATTTAATTGATTACACGCCTGGGTTATAGATTGTGGCTTAAAAGTATACAGCAATTGAGTATCATCAGCATATCCTTGAGCTATTGAGTATTTAAAAATGTCAGCAGTATATATTAAAAATAAAATAGGTCCTAGGACAGAGCCCTGGGGTACACCTGAAGTTATAGCACAGGAATTTGAGAAAATATTATTTGCTACCACTTGTTGTGTTCTTCCTGTTAAATATGACCTAAAGAAATTACAAGATGTTAAATCAAAGCCATAATATACAAGTTTAGCTATTAATAAAGAATGGTCTAGAGTATCGAAAGCTTTAGAAAAGTCAAGTAGTATCAAGGCTGCGGCCAAACCCTTATCCAAAGCCGAAAAAATATTGTCCGATACGTTAAGCAATACAGAAGAAGTACTATGTCCCTTTCTAAAACCCGATTGATAGTTAGAGATGATATTATTTTGTAAAATGTATTTATATATTTGTGGTTTTAAAAATGTTTCCAAGATTTTTGCTAAAGTAGGAATTATAGTATTGGGCCTTAAATCTGAATATGTAGTAGGTTTATTATTTTACCAAGGATAATTTCCACTGATCTGGGAAATATCCAATTTCTAAGCAGCAGTTGATAATGTGCGTAATATACTTACTTAATACAGGCAAACAATACTTTAACATTATTGCACTAATTCCATAAGAGCCGGTGGCGTTTGACTTTAAATTTTGTGTTATTTTATGTATTTCGTCAATTGTTGCTAAATTAAATTTAAAGCTTAAATTGTTTTTAAATGTTTTATTTTCGTACCAATTTACAGTTTTCTGGCAGTTGTTGGAAGGCAAAAACTAAAATAATCATTAATAGCATTTGGGTCCATTAGGTTATTTGGTATATTGTGATTTTATTCCTTTCCACAGAGCCTTTTTACCATTACTTCTCTGAAGCAACGACAAATAAGCCTCTTTTTCTCGCCTTATCTAAGCAACCACCAAATTACGTAATTTTGCATAATTTTGCCAGTGATTGATATTTTTAGTTTTTTTATAAATACTTAGCGCAATATCTCTTTCCTTCATCATTCGTTTTATGGCATTGGTTAGCCAGGGTGAATAAGGTTTAGTAATACGGGATGTTTTAAGAGGTGCATATTTATCAAATAAGTACACTACAGTCTCAGACAATAAGTAAATTTTATCGTCAATATTATTAAAGTACAGTAATTCATCCCAATTAATGGTATTTAATTCAGTCCAAAATAGTGGATGGGGAAAATCCCTAAAATTTCTGTAGGTAACAATTTTTGGTTCGGCACGTATAACTTTAGTTTTAAGTTCACAGAAAATAATGCTATAATCTGAAACAGAGTCGGAACTTAATATACCAGATGTAAGCATCATACTTGAATTATTAAAAAATATAGCATCAATGATTTTCTCAGTAGTAGGAGTAACACGAGTTGGCTCAGATACATACTGTAAAATTAAATGAAGCAAAACAATCCGACACTGGATTATCAAAAGTTTGGTCCACATTTATATCGCCCATAAATAAAACATTATCATATTGAGGAACAATGAAAGATAAAATATCATCAATATATTTAACAAAAGTATTTACATTAATATTAGGTACTCTGTATAATACACAAATAAGTAAATTGATTTTTCCAAGTTTCACAGTTAAAAATAATTGTTCAACACCCTCGATGGGACAAAAATCATTTAAGACTTGTGTACAATTCAAGCTACTTTCAATATAGATACCCACACCCCCATCCACGGCCTAAGCGATCTTTCCTGAATAACTTAAAATTAGGTATACTTACAGTTCTTGAGTCCACATTTTCGTTTAACCATGTTTCTGTCACACAAAAAATATTAAACTTATAATATGAAATTAGATTACAAAGAGTATCAAACCCTGTAAAAAGGGACCTTACGTTTAAATGTCCTATTTTAATGTCTTGTAATACAACATTATTCATAATTTGTTCTGTTTCTTATTTGCTCAATTTTAAATAGTTTATAATGACAAATAGACGAAGTAGCGCAATGATTAGTAGACAAGTTTAATTTAAATTTTTGGTTAGCACTAGAACAATTTGGACATGAAATAACTTCGGATGTACAATCTTTTTTCTTTGAGCTCCACCGCATGTTGGACAAATACATGATTGGGAACGACAATCTTTTAAAATATGTCCATATTTGTTACACTTAAAACAGCGCATGAGACTAAAATGTTCTTTCGCTATACATCGTTTCCAACCAATATATAAATATCCCTTGCTTAAAATTATTTTACTTATATTTGGTGACACTTCTAAAATTAAATTGTAAACATCATTATACTTAAGTTTGGTAACAACTTTAATGTCATTTTCATTTGCGTTTAGATCATTATAGGTACTTATTATGGTTGAAAGATTGGTTATATTTACTGATTCAGCATAAACACTATAGACAATAATACGGGGATTAAGCTTTATGGGCTCAGATATATTATACGTTGAACCAACTGTATTTGTTAAACAGCTTTTTAGTTTGGTTACACCTTCTGCATTACCGCACCTTATCATCATGCCATTTTTGATTAATTTTGTGTCAACTATATTTAATTGACTGGGGTTAATTTTAGACTTAATTTCATCTTCAATATTTTTATTTGAGACCGATGGATTTGTTGTTTTCACAAATACAACAGCTGATTTTGTGTTTACATTTTTTACTGCCGTACTGTAAGAAGCACTTGTTTCGTTTGATTCGCTCGTAGACTTTAAATTCGCTGTTTTTTGTTCACATTTAAGTATTAACGTTTTTTGTAGTTCGACAGTTTATTCCAAATCAATAATTCTTTTATTTAATAATTCATTTTCTTTTTCAAAACACTCATTTTCTTTCTGTAGAATGGCATACTGAACATTAGGAACTTCATCTTTTGGAATATCACTGACAGATTCACGGGGTTTTGATGTAGTAAGCAGAGTAGGGCAGCAATCGAATAAAATAGTAATCATGAATATAAATAGTAATTATTTTGGCGATTAATGATTACACTGGGGAACAATTTTTAACACAATTTCTGTTGTTTTTGAATTTTCAGCTGTTTTTAAGTAAAAAGGGCATGCTGATTTCAAAACTGTTATTACTTTTTTTCTATCACGTCAAATTTTTTTTCTACAGCTTATATTAATGTGACCACCGCTGGGACTCTTCGCTGGATCGAGCGTAAATCAAAGAAGGTTTAAAAAATTATTGTTTATAAACAATTATTATTTATAAACAAGTATAATTGTTGTTTATAAACAATCGAAATTTTGCGATGCACTTAAGGCTATTTAGTTACACCTGAGATAGTGTGTATTGTGCCGCATTTTTAAGTCTTTTAACGGTGTTTACTTCTTTTAGATCATGTCTACCTCTACTATTTCACATAGTAAGTGCTTAAACAGCCCCGACTCGTTTTGTTATATATGTGGCAGTTTCACTATTCCTACTCAAAGAAACAACATTTGTGAATTTGTCAAGCAAGCCTATTTTTCATATTTTAAAATGAACATTGGGGATCAAGGTAAATCTTGGGCCCCTCACAAGGTGTGCAAGCAATGTGTCGAGATGTTACGGATGTGGACGAAGGGAAAGCGCGATAAATTGGCATTTGGTATACCTATGATTTGGCGAGAGCCCAGAGATCAGAGTGACTGTTACTTTTGTACAGTGAAAACGTTCGGATATAACAAAAAAAACAAATGTAAAATAGAGTATCCTAGTTTACCATCAGCTATTCGCCCAGTGCCACATTCAGCTGAAATCCCAGTTCCAGTTTTCAAGGAATTACCCTCTTTCGAAATAGAGGAATATGAGTTTGATAAAAATCTAAGTGACCCCAATGATGAAGATTTTGAAATTGAAGATGACTCTGTTCCTAAAAGATTTGATCAACTTGAGTTGAATGATTTGACACGAGATTTGGGACTATCAAAAAAAGCTTCAGAACTCTTAGCATCAAGACTGCACGAGAAAAAGTGTCTTGAAAAAGGAGTTAAGGTATCTCACTTTCGATCAAGAGAAAGTGGATTTCTTCAATACTTTCGAAGTGATAGTGGATTTGTGTATTGCTTTAATGTACATGGTTTAATAGAGGAGTTGGGTATTCCATCTTATAACGCAACTGAATGGAGACTGTTCATTGATAGCTCAAAGCGAAGCTTGAAGTGTGTCCTCCTTCACAATGGAAATGCGTTTGGTGCAGTCCCAATAGGCCATTCAGTTTATTTGCATGAAGAATATGAAGACATAAAGAGAGTCATTGATTTGTTGCAATATCACATGCACAAATGGATCATTTGTGTTGACCTTAAAATGGTATGCTTGCTTCTTGGCCAGCAACGGGGATATACCAAGTATCCCTGTTTTTTATGTATGTGGGACAGCAGAGCTCGTGAAAAGCATTGGGTGCAATCGAAATGGCCGCCAAGATCTGACCTCAAACCTGGTGATCCAAACATTCTACATCAGCCACTTGTCGACAGAAAGAACATAATATTTCCACCCCTGCATATTAAACTGGGTCTTATGAAGCAATTTGTTAAAACATTGTCAATTGAAGGAGATTGTTTCAAATATCTTATTTCGGTATTTCCTGGTCTGTCCTATGAAAAGATAAAGGCCGGTGTGTTTGACGGTCCACAGATTCGGCAGCTCTTTAGAGATGAACATTTCATGGGAACAATGACAGAACTCCAAAAGAATGCTTGGTTTGCATTCAAAAATCTTGCCAAACACTTTCTTGGAAATACACGAGCACAAAATTACACCGAAATTGTCCAGCAACTTTTGAAAAGCTTTGAAATGCTTGCTTGCAACATGAGCATTAAATTGCATTTTCTGCATAGCCATCTTGCTGAATTCCCGGAAAATCTTGGTGCAGTCAGTGATGAGCAGGGTGAGCGATTTCACCAAGACTTGAAGACCATGGAGGAAAGGTATCAGGGTAGATGGGATGTACATATGATGGCTGACTATTGTTGGAGCATCAAACGAGATTGTCCACAGATTAAACACTCCAGGAAAAGCTACAAGCGAAGATTTTTACCTTAATATGTATGTACAGTTACATTTATTATAGAGGGTATCCCCAAAATGAAAGACCAACGCCACACTGTAGCTTATTCTATGCATAAAAATTACAATTTTTTTACAAATATTATTTGAGTTAAAAGGTTTTAAAAATTGCATTTTATTTTCTGTATTGTATTTTTTTTAATATATATTTATATAAAAGGATTTAACATAATTTACTGTCGTTTTAAAAATAAAAAGTTAAATATTTTTAATAAAAAGTAACGATTTAAAGTTTAGGTTTTATGACAGAATTTCCTTTTATACTTAAAATAACTCCCTAAAGCGGGGTATGGCGTTGGTCCGCCATTTTAGGGACATCTTGTGTATAACCTTTGTATAAATAAAATTATTCTTGGCGAATAGTATTTTTGTTAATTTTTTATTCTCCTTTAATTGCACATTTTATAAGTCTTTTGAAACAAAGAAAGGGTATTCCGTAGCTTAAAAATTTGACGTGATAGAAAAAAACTGAGGTCATTTTTGGATTCAGGAGCCAAGTTTTAGTCAAAAACAAGTGTCAGATCTCAGACAACAAAATTAGTGTTCCCCAGTGTTATTTATGTAGTCATTATTCATGAATACTTTACTTGAATAATATTCATTATTTATAATCAATTTGTACGTTGTAATCATGAATAACGTTATTTATGAAAGTATGATTATAATTAATATTCATAATCAGAATTAAAGAATAAATTATGTAATTATAATCATTCTGTATAATTACTTTGGTAAATAATCCTTGCTTAACGAATTTAAAGTGAGAACAATGTAACTAAGAAAATTCATTCACTCGTTGTTATATAATTTCGCCGGGATTAATCATATACAATGACTACAATTATTAATCATTATTCTTTTCCGATAATTGACGATTTCAGTATTTATAACCACTCAAAACGTAAATAATAAATAATATTCGTTATTCATGTTAGAATGATTTATGATTACTTTGTTGTAATCATTATTCATGATTACATTTCATAAATAATAATCATAATCGAATACAATTTGCCCCACTCTGGTAGTAAGGCACTTTTTACAACAATCTTTGCATGACCAGTCTTTTTTAACAACTTTAATAACTTTTGAAATTGCATCGAAGCATTTTGAATGCATAACTATAAAACAATCACTACCACTACATTTTAGCCCACCTCGGCTAATTTTTTCACTACAAATACAACAGGATTTACTGTTTTTATCACCATCGTCGAATTCACCCCCTGTACTCTGTGACATCGCATCGTACTATATATATACAGGGTGTTTCAGAATAAGATGCTAAACCTTAAGGGTGTTAAAGTTTTAAGAAAAAAATCGTTTTTTTATCATAACTTTAATAACTTCCTAGATATTTTTATAAAATTTGGCACACGCCTTCTAAGCATTAACAGTAATTTTTTGATGTAGAAGATTTTTTATTTTTTTTACCAGTGGCGTCCGTACAGGATGTGGTCTAGATATTTTTGGAAAAATATTATGCATGTATTTTTTAAATCCCCATTCATTTTAGGGCAAATTTGATTTTCTGACCATTTTTCGTACGACTAACGGTTTTCGATGAAAAAAATAAAAAGCATTTAGCATATTGAGAAAACAATGCCATGATTAAATAAACATTAAAATTAAATTTAATTAAAAAATACTTTTAAAAGAACTAACATTAAATAACGTAAACAAAAACAAAAATAATTTAGATTAGCTGTTAAAAGTGGCCACAACCTGCAAGTATGCATGCTTCAGCTCTTCTCCTCATTGAGTTTCGTACCCTTAGAAAAATTCCTGGAGTATTTCTGATAGTGTCACAACAAACTATTATGCGGTTTCTCAACTCCTCCTCAGTATTTATTGGGGTGCTGTAAACCAACGCCTTAAGATGTCCCCATAGGAAAAAATCTAGACCGTTTAGGTCTGGCGATCTAGGTGGCCACGATTGTGTTCCTCCGCGCCCTATCCAGCGATTTCTATAATGTTGATTTAAAAATTCATGTGCCTGGAGACTGAAGTGGGGAGGTGCACCATCGTACATAAACCACATATAAAGCCGGGTAAAAGCAGGGATGTCGTCTAGCAAATTTGCTAAACTCTGTTCAAGAAACTGGCGATAACTATTTCCGTTCAATCTACCTGGTAGAAAATAAGGTCCAAGTAAATAATCACCAATAATTCCAGCCCATACGTTTACAGAAAATTGTTGTTGGTATTTGGATTCCGTGATGGCATGCGGGTTTTCTTCAGTCCATAAATGATTGTTGTGAAAATATCTTATGGCGTTCCTGGAAAAATTAGCTTCGTCCGTAAATAAAATTTTGGCGTCAAATTGGGGATTGTCCCCATGTAATGCATATCAACAAACGTTACGTTTTTAAATTTTAAATAAAAAGCCGTTTACTTAAATATCTGTCAAAACTGTTAAAAATTATTTATTTTGTCATTTCTGTTTCCTTAACAACAAAGTTTATAGCCTCCTTTTCAGAAATTATAGGCACATGGCAATATGCTCTTTAAATGCTTTTTATTTTTTTCATCGAAAACCGTTAGTCGTACGAAAAATGCTCAAGAAAACAAATTTGCCCTAAAATGAATGAGGATTTAAAAAATAATTTTTATTTTGAAAAATAGCAGTGGCGTGCATAATATTTTTCCAAAAATATCTAGACCACATCCTGTATGGACGCCACTGGTAAAAAAAATAAAATATCTTTTACATCAAAATCTTACTGTTAATGCTTAGAAGGTGTGTGCCAAATTTTATAAAAATATCTAGGAAGTTATTAAAGTTATGATAAAAAAACGATTTTTTTCTTAAAACTGTAACTAGTGATGCCGCCGATACGAGAGATTCTCGCCTCTCGTCTCGTCTCGACGAGACGAGACGAGAGGGCGATTTTCTCTCGTAAAAAGGCTCGAGACGAGTGACAGACTTATACCTTATTTTCGAAGGTTTCGTGTGCAATTGCAAACTGGCCGATTAATCAAGGGATCTGCTGTAAATTCGTGTACCCTGACCCAGTCCTTCGTACAGACGCAGAGACGCTTTCGTCGTAAATATAATTTGCCAGTGCGCTCGGAAGTCCCATCAAGAAATGCCATTTTGAGATGGGTAAGAGATTTTTACGAAAAAAGTAGTGTAAAATCAAAATTCGCCGGTGGAACTCGTACAGTTCGTACACAAGAAAATATTGGAAGAGTCAGAAAAGCGTTTGAGCGCAGTCCACGACGTTCTGTAGTTCGGCACTCGATTGCTCTACACATTTCAGACCAAAGTTTGCAAACAATTTTACATCTGGATTTAAAACTCCATCTGTACAAGATAAAGACAGTCCAGAGGCTAAATTCCATTGATAAAGTCAATCGACTCGATTTCTGCACACAATTTTTAGAGACAATGAACAACAATGCAGAAATCCTTAACTATTTGACATATATCAAATCAAAATGTAGTATTTTCATAGCAGCCACGAAACTTTCGGCAATAAGGTACAAGTCTGTCAGTATTTCCTATATATATATATATATATATATATATATATATATATATATATAAATGCTGCTGTGGAAATACTATTGATTTGATATATGTCAAATAGTGACAGACTTGTACCTTATTGCCGAAAGTTTCGTATATATATATATATATATATATATATATATATATATATATACACATATATATGGAAACCATCATTACCAAGCCCAAAATGATACACTTGTAGCGGGGGTTTTTGTGTCGCGTGCTTGTGGTTGCTATACTTTTACTACCTATTCTTTGGTTGGCCTACGGGAGCTTTTGGGTGTATGGAACCCGTTACAAATTACTAATCTAATCTGACCTTTTAATCCGGTGAAGATCGACGTGGCTTCGGCTGGAGGATGTCGGTGAGACGAGTCGAAGGCGAAGTACTCCTATATGTATATTGACACACTTAACTCACTCGCGAACCGCGCGGAAAACTTCATACACGATTACCGTTCACTATATACTTACTTTCGACTTAACTTGATTCAGGGCTATTTCTTATACAACAGGCAGAGCAATAAAGCGATATTTCAAACCATATAAATATATTAACAAACAAAGAGTTAACAATAAAAATGAAAAGATATAAACAAGTAAAATTAAGTTAAATAAAATTAAAAAGGGATAATTAAAGTTACTCCAGAGATTTAATTTACAAGAACTAGTTTACAGAACAAATTAGAACTCTAGATTAAGAAATTTAACTAAAAGTAAACTAAAGGAAAATGTAACAAATAATTAACTAAGCAAATGCGCGGTGCGAGTTACTCGAAATAAGAACTCTAGATTAAGAAATTTAACTAAAAGTAAACTAAAGAAAAATGTAACAAATAATTAACTAAGCAAATGCGCGGTGCGAGTTACTCTAAAGAGTAAGTAACTATAATTAAACAAACTATTCGGAGTGAATCTAATCTACACAAATGGTTTGAAATATAATAATTAATATAAATACCTTTTCACTGAATCAAATGAAGTTGGCGAGGATCTACGACCGATGTGGAAAGCGCGATAAAATTTAGATAAGAACTGCCGATTCAAAGGTCGTGTTGGTTTTTTATAGACTAATTTACGAAAAAATTGGAAGGGATTAATTCTTAAAGACCATTGGTCAAAATCGTGGCAACTCCCCCCCCGCAAGGGTCATAGAAAATTGACTGGTTCAAAAGGTCATAAAATCTCATACCAACCGAAAAGGGCGAAAGGTTATTGGTTTTAATCTAAGCGGTTCAGTAATTCTTAAGGGAGGAGGCGTTAACCTTTGACTTAAGTCGGAAACTTGGCTATGTGAAAGGTCGGGAACAAACAAGGTGGGAATTTTACTAGGCATTGGGCGGAGTTTTCGCCATTGTCGCCAACTTCAAGATAAACTATAATTTACTAGATTTGATAATAATCTTAAGATGATTAAAAAGTAACAAAGGTTGCCTAATGATTGAATCGACTGTTTTTATATCTGGTTATTAAATCACATTAACTGAGTTTGATTTTATTGGGCATTTCCTTGGTTCAAACCATGCTTAGGATTTTTATCCATCTACCCTTAATTTATATTGGCTGATCGAGACTTATCTTTTAATAAGCAGCCACGCTTTCATATTTACAATACAATCTACCTAATCTTACGTCTTATTTCTAGTCTATAATCTCCTATTTCTAATCTATAATCTCCATTTTTCTAAGTTTAGTTTTCAACTGAATCAATTCGTTACTTTCTTTAATTATATTAATTTTATTATATTTCTGACGCTTTTCGTTTGCTTCAAACTGCTTCGTTTAGAGAACGTGTTGCTGCCATATGTTTGGGCGGCTTTGGCAAAATAAAGTTAGCCTGCAATATGGATTTATGGCTTTATGGCCTCGATGGGAATTTTCTTTAACACGACCCTATAAATTTGTTTTTGACGTTACATTTGAAATCCTTTTCAAAATTACTTATTTTGCACATGTTAAAGCTTTCTAAACCTTTCTAAGAAACTCTCAATTTCTGGTTTTTCCAAGAATTATTTTAACGGTTTTTTCAAACTTTCTCCCTGTTACACACTTTACGGATGTTACGAAGCCCGCGAAAATTTTACGCAGCCCAAATCGGGCTTCCCAAAAATTATTGCGTATATAGCCTTCTTAGGGGTAGGTGATTCCATCTATTGTTATTTCGAAAAAACTAGATGGGCTTCATAAGTCGGTAAAGTATCTTAATTTATACACCTTTAGTTCGGTCGATGGACCGCCAGAGGGCCTGTATATGCACTTGTATGTATTTCACGTATGATAAAAATCCCGATACGTTTTTCAGTGCTTACGAAGCCCTTAAATTTGGCAACATCGCAAATTCTGCTGCAACATAAAAATCTATTATTAAATGCCGCAAGAAATTAACGTTTCTATACTGTAATTTCTACAATGTTACTTATAATAATTAAAACTCGATTAGGATAAATATTTTATGACAAGTATGTTTTAATTCTTGATTTAATTTCCACATATGATTTGGCAGGGTTTGCTTAAGCTTCAATAAAAGCTAAATATAAAAGGGAATTAAAAATCAAATCAATTTAAATTTTATTAACAGTTTAACATCGTAAAATAAAATAATTTTTAAAATATAAATATAAAAACTGGTCTTAATAAATTACAGAGACTCAAATTTACAAATATTTTTATTGATGCATAAACGTGGAATAGATCATTTTATATATTTTTAAATGAAATTACTGTATTTTTTTATTGTTTTTAAGCTCTACCTTCTTTCAAAAATAGAAAAAATAATAGAAAAATATTAAAAACAAAAATACTTTTAAAAATATACCAAATTTATCTTTTATATTTAGGAAGATATTAAACAAAATATCAAAAATTATTATAACTTTAACACCCTGTATCTCAGAAAGAAGCAATATTTGGATAAAAGTTCATAGGAACTATAGTTAAAATAATTTTCTGAATTCGCTGGTAAAGTCCAGCTACTAAAACCTGGGACACCCTGTATATATAAAATTTTATTTTTTAGGAACCCTTTAAAATTATTCCTACCTACATTCTTCAATTTTTATATACACAGTTTTTATACATACTAGAGTTTCCATATAGGCCCGATAAAATTGATTTCGAAAAAAAAAAATCTAATTTTAGTATGAAGGTGGAGCACCTAATTTACCTTTAATAATGCATTTAGCAACTTTTGTTAACCAGGCCGTATAATCCCAGCTGACAGTGACACGTCTTATAGACGTGTAATTTTGGTGATTGTACGTCTGCGACGTCATGGACATAATATCGACGTTAGTATTCTGTCATTTAGTTGACCAATTGTTGACGTCATTTTTGTTCCATACATTTCGCGTAATATCGACGTTAGTATTCCGTCATTTAGTTAACCACTTTTTGGCGTCCTTTTTTTCATACATTATACGTGATATTGACGTAATCTGGATTGACGTTTTTTAAATCACGTACAGTGTGTGTATTAGGGTGCTTCAAAAAAATTTTTTTTTTGCTCTTACCCTCTCAAATGTTTTTATTTAATATAAAAAAATCCTCACCAAATATGGGCGTTCCAGCTCAACTCTAAGAGGTCGCTATTTTTATTTTAGTTTCCCATTGAATTAACATGGGAAAAAATTAATTTATGTTTGGAATTTTATACCTCTGTATCAAAGTAACTTATGGCAATGATCATTGCAGTTTCTTATATAAAATTTAACGCTCTACAAAAAAGGTCTCTTATTATTTTTCGATAAATTGATTTCTTCTAGAGTTATTCGAGGTCAAAGTTTGATTAAAATTAAATTTTCTGGTACAATTAGCAGACGGGAGGTGAAAGGGGGAAAACTTTGACCTCGAATAACTCTAGAAGAAATCAATTTATCGAAAAATAATAGGAGACCTTTCTTGTAGAGCGTTAAATTTTATATAAGAAACTGCTATGATAATTGCCATAAGTTACTTTGATACAGAGGTATAAAATTCCAAACATAAATTAATTTTTTCCCATGTTAATTCAATGGGAAACTAAAATAAAAATAGCGACCTCTTAGAGTTGAGCTGGAACGCCCATATTTGGTGAGGATTTTTTTTATATTAAATAAAAACATTTGAGAGGGTAAGAGCGAAAAAAAATTTTTTTTGAAGCACCCTAGTGTGTATACGTAAAATTATAATTTTACGTATTTTTAATGACCGGTTTTGGTTTTAAAATTATAATTTTAAAATTATCATTTCATAAATGAAATTATATAGTTATTATTCCGTCATTGAATTGACCAATTGTTGACGTCATTTATGATCCATACATTCTACGTAATATCGACGTTAGTATTCAGTCATTTAGTTGACCAATTATTGACGTCATTTTTTCCCCTTACATTCTACGTGATATTAACGTATTCTAGATTGACGTTTATTAAATCACTTACAGTGTATGTATTTTTACGTATTTTTAATGCCCGGTTTCGATTTTAAAATTAATTTATTATTCTGTAAATGAAAATATATAGTTCTTATTCCGTCATTCAATTGACCAAATGTTGACGTTATTTTGTTCCATACATTCTACGTAATATCGACGTTAGTATTCCGTCACTTAGTTAACCACTTGTTGACGTCCTTTTTTTTCATACAATCTTCGTGATATTGACGTTATATAGATTGACTTTTATTAAATCACGTACAGTGAACGTAATTTTTCGTATTTTTAATGACCGGTTTCGGTTTTAAAATTAATTTATTATTCCATAAATGAAAATATATGGTTATTATTCCGTCATTAAATTGACCAATTGTTGACGTCATTTTTGTTCCATACATTCCACGTAATATCGACGTTACCCAGCAAACAGAGCTGTAACCAACTCGTGTTATTCACGTCGCATTTTGGTTGATATTTAACGAGTTTTAAAGTAACGGAATATTAACGTGAAAGAAACGAATGTTTTAACAAAAATGAAATTTCTATATTTGTTAAATATATTACATAAACATAAAAAAACTTCCCATACAGTTCTTTCAGTCGAAATCAAGAAGGTACTTACCACAGGAATTCTGAGAAGTTTTAAAAATACGTTTGATACACGTAAAATTTAGACGAAATATGTACCCAGCAAACAGAAAATGACGAACGACGTTTAAGACGTAAAAATAAACGTCCAAATAAAACGTAAAAATGACGTATATTTAGAGATGCGGTCCGTTTTTTTTTCAAGTTTTTTTTCATTGTTTTTTTTTAAATGGTTTTTTTTATATTTTAGTTTTTTTTCAAGATTAGTCCCATTTGCCTAATTTTTTATGTTTCCAGTCCAGTTCATGGACTAAAATTAGCCACTAAATGACATTTAGTAAATGTAAATACAGTCTCGCGCTTTGCACGCGCCACCACCACCGAATTGACCAATAGGGGCCGCGCTTGTTTTGATTTGGTCCTAAAAAAAGTAACTACCTATAATATTTTTGATTCAGCGCTTGATTTTACAAAAAGCTACCAAAAGCACTTTTTTACGATTTTTCAAATTCATGTTAAAAAACAATAGCAAATTTTTGTAGAACATTTATTCATTGGTGGTTAAGTCGGAACATTCCGTGGACCAAAAAAGAAAGCCAAAAAAATTTCGAATTTTTTTATTACGGTATTCGTTAGGATTGAGCGTTGCACGTTTTTCATCTAAAAACTAGAAACTTCAAGCTTCAAATTGCTTTTTTACGGCTCCAATACGATCATTTTTAACGAAGATACAGCTATCCGAAAAATCGTTTTACATTGCTATTGGTTTCTTATGTGGAAACCAACAAATAAGAAATCAGATTTTTTAGTCTCTAGACCTAGAGGTCAAAATTTTCAATAATGAAAAATGTAATATATTCTACATTTCACTTTATTATTAATATACATGTAGTATCTGTTTTTTGTCCAAATATTTAAGTTGTATATAATAAATTTTGTTTTGCCTAAGAAATATAATCCCTACATAATTTTGCTTTTAAGTAGGTATATTTTTAGTTTGTTTATGACAGGATAAGAACAAGACAGGTCAAATGTTGGAATTCTTTGGGGCAATCTGGCAATAACTGTGACGTAGAGGGAGAGAAAGTTTTCAGCCCAGATGTGTAACAAGTACCTGCGTTTAGTGTTGGGATCGCTCGAGTGAAAAACCGCTCGAGTACTCGATTATTGAAATAACCGACATCACTCGATTATTGAAACGACTACTCGAGTTATAAATTCAAGCGAAAATCTTCGCTTAAAATCTACCGAGCACCGAATTAGGTATATTTCTGTAATTTATATTTTATAATAAAATTTTTATTTGGTTGAAATTGCACTTTAGTTTAAAAAGTTAGATTTTTTGTCAATTATGTTTACAATTATTAAAAAGTATTTCGGCGATATCCATCGCTTGTCTCTTGTTTTATTAACGAGCCGCGAATCACATGACACCTAAACGTAAGTGAAAAATTGCTCGGATTATTGCGAGTGATGCAAGCTGCAAGCGATCTACCCGAGTATGAATGCATTCATTAATTGAATTGAAATTTCGAGTGATAAATCGCTCGGGCGATCGCTCGATTATTGAAATCGCTCGAGTATCGAGTACTCGATTATTAAAAATTATCGGTTTTTCCCAACACTACCTGCGTTCAACAAGGACAGATTTTAACGGGCCGTTGCGAACTGAAGACCTTTTTGCTATTTTTAATTAATGTGTAATATCATAGTCACTTGTAAATAAAACCGATTTACCATCATTGCTGATTATTTCCCTACATACATTTTACCCAAAATTTCATTTTGAAAAATTACTCCATTTTTTAATATTGATGTTATTTATTGACAGAATATGCTTTATTGTAGCGGATTTAAAAAAAAAACAAAAAAAAAAACCGGTTTTTTTCTAGGTTTTTTTCATGTTTGTGTAGCACAATAGATAGTCCTATAAAGGTGGAATGCCTTAAGCTGCTAAGTAAGAATTTCTTACTAAGGCAAAATTACTGACTATACCGCTTCTGCTTGTAAGTTTTGAAGGGACTCTGCGAAAAGTAAGCAGTGGGCCCCACTACTTACTTTTAGCAAAAACTTTTATAAAATTTAACATTTAATGTTAAACAGCATTATTTTTGAGAAATTATTCAACAACCAAAACACGTCAATGTTGTACCTTAAAGACGTATTAAAGATGTCTTTAAGAATCGTCTTAACCACGTTAAGGGGGACGTTTTTTACGCCTAACTGGTACGTACAAAGTAACGTCACTGGTACGTACAAAGTAACGTCACTGGTATGTACAAAGTATCGTCATTATACGTTAACTGAACACGTCAAAAAGACGTACCAAAATGACGTCGGAGGGCTGTGACATTTTACCGTCTCCCAAACGTCAATAATACGTCATGGTGCATGGTGAATATGCCGAATCGGGTGCCGAAAAAATGACGTGGTACTGTCAGCTGGGATTTTACTGTATTTTTCGAGTAAGGTGGATAGAAAACAGTAAAATTATATTTTTTTAGGTTTTTAAATTCCGAATTAATATTTATCTAATTTTAAATTTATTTTTATTAAAAAATGATTATTATAATTTAAAAAACCTAAAAATTACGCATATTATTAGTATAAGTATTTTTACATTGTTTTATAATAGAGCATTTAAACATGTTTCTTTGCAAAAAATTAACCTAACATAACTGATTGGTATTTTAAATTTCTCCTATTGCCATAGCTACCTATAGGTATATAGGTATATATGAACATCTGCAACAGCAGATCAAATTCCGTATTTCATAAACGCTTTTATCACAGCATAAGTGACGGCAACACCGCCGGGCTTCTTAACAACCGCCAGCCGTCTTTGAGCTTATGCAGTGACCGATGATTTTTATATAATCTCTAAATATTAAAATAAAATACCGAAACCCCTTGCCTCTTAACCCAGGCTTCGCTTTGCCTGTAATATTTAGCGGGCTTCGTATTGGATAAAAGCTATATATATATATTAGGGTGTCCCAAAAAAAAATAATATATTTTTTTTTTCTTGTCTCTTGTAAAAATATGTTAGTTTATCATGCTGTGAGAGCCCTTTCAAAATATCAGCTCGATTAAAAATTTTGTAGGGGTCGCTCAAGATTTTTAAAAATTTTCAAAATGGTCAAAAATTGAATTTTTGTTTTATTTTAATTCTTTTTCTCGTCTCGATATTATTTTTTAGGTTGAAAATAATAAAAATTCTGTAAATTTCAAATCAATATTTTGATTTCTAAAGGTCGCTTAAAGTTCGTTGATATTTATATTTAGAGGTCGCTCGAAAACATTCAAAATACTCTACTTTGAAAGTTAAAAAAATCTTGAGCGACCTTTAGAAATTAAAATATCGATTTGAAATTTTCAGAATCATTATTATTTTTAAATTAAAAAATAATATCGGAAAGAGAAAAAAAATTAAAATAAAAAATATCCAATTTTTGACGATTTTGGTAATTTTTAAAAATCTTGAGCGACCCCTAAAATTTTTTTAATGGTGCTGATCTTTTGACAGGGCTCTTAAAACATGACAAACCAACATATTTTCACAAGAGACGAGAAGAAAAAAAATATTCTTTTTTTTTGGGACACCCTAATATATATATATATATATATATACACATATATATATATATATATATATATATATATATATATATATATATATATATACACACATATATATATATATATATATATATGTAGCATCGGAATTTTCCCAGGCTCTATGAGAATGTTTAGATTTAAAGACTTTTATTTATGTAGGTTAAAATTAGGCGTCAAGTGTTTAAGTTCAATACGTTAATCCCTACAAATTTTGGGGGCTCGTCCGGGATTGATTTAGCCAATCTAAACTTAAGTGGATTTAGCAACGGTTATTCGCGAGTGAGAAGTTGAAAAGTGTAATAAACAAGTGAAACATGGAATACGACAAAAATGGAGGGTTAGTAGACATCGAAGACGAACAAGTGCTTCGCATGACAGTTCCTGAGCTCAAAGAAGAGCTAAGACGACGTCAACTACGAGTGTCGGGAAGAAAGCGAGAGTTGGTGGATCGCCTTATGGATGCGCTAACACTATTAAGAAATCACGGGGTTCGAGAAAATGAACCAGAAGATGACGGTCACAACGACGACGAAGACGACGAAGATGAAGACGACGCCGAAGATGACGGCGAAGACGACGGGCAACACGACGACGAATTGGCGGAGCGGGCGGAGAGCATTCAGCGCAACGCCCATTACGACGAAGAAGATGAAGAAAGGTTAACGCCTAATGTCCGCAACAGGTCACGCGCAAGGCCGTGCGTGCAATTAACCTTTAGGGACGTTGAAGAATCCCTCGAGAAATTCAGTGGAGACGACCAGGCTGATGTGCGACGGTGGATCGAAGATTTCGAGGATATGGCCGAAATGTGCATATGGACCGAAGTACAAAAGGTGGCATACGCAAAAAGATTATTAACAGGATCAGCCAGACTATTCGTTATTTACGAAAGGTGTGCGAAGTCGTGGAATCGGCTGAAAAGAGCGCTAAGAGATGAATTTGACGACCGAGTAGATAGTCATCGAATTCACGCAAAGTTGCAAGAAAGAAAAAAAAGACGACCGAAACATACCAGGAGTACGTCTACAAAATGCTGGAAATTGCGGCACCGGCAAAGGTCGAAAAGTCGTCCGTAATTCAGTACATAATAGAAGGAATCGCAGACGATGCGGTTAAGTCTATTTTATACGGAGCTAAGACGATAAAGCAACTGAAAGAGAGATTTTTGCAATATGAAGGTATGAAAAGAGAAATGAAAAACAAAGCGAAAGTTGCAGAACGGAGAGACGACAGCAAAGGAACCCAAAAAAAGACGGCAGTTTCAACGACAGCTGCGGCAGCGACAAAAACGAGGCGGTGCTTTAATTGTGGTGATAAAAATCACGTAAGTGCAGACTGTCCAGTGAAGGACAAGGGTGTCAAGTGTTTTAAATGCAACGAACATGGACACAAAGCAACAGTGTGTCCCACAAAAGCAAAAGAAGCAAATCTTGTGTCGCGACCAGGAGATAAAAAATACATGAAAGACGTAGTGATAGGGGGTCAAAAGTTTACGGCGCTTGTAGATACAGGCAGCGATCTTACTTTTATGAGGACAGACGAATATGTCAAAATTGGATCACCTGAGCTGCTAAACTGCAAGATTAAATTCGAGGGACTTCGCTCTATCGGTAATGAAACGATGGGTGAATTTTCCGCAAGAGTTATGGTCGATGGGGAAGAATACCCTATTACGTTTTATGTAGTTAGTAGTACAATTTTAAAACGAGGCCTATTGGCCTATTGTTAGGAACAGACTTTTTAAACAAGGTGGAATTAAGAGTAAAAAGAGGAAACGTTACTTTCGCGAAGTTAATGATAATCCAGATGTGCCGGAAATATATAATATTAACATAGTAGATGTAACAAATGTGGATATGTCACAGATTAAAGAACCGAGTGATCGAGAAAGACTAAAACAATTAATTAACACTTATAAGCCCGAGAAAACGTGTAGCGTCGGGATTCAAACGAAAATTATTTTGAAAGACGATATTCCAGTGGCTGCCAGACCGAGAAGACTGTCACCAGCAGAAAGAGACGAAGTTGAAATTGTTATTCAGGATTGGCTGGACAATGGCATAATTCGACCTTCAACCTCGGAATATGCGAGTCCAATAGTCCTTGTTAAAAAGAAAAAAGGTACGACAAGAGTATGTGTGGACTACAGGGCACTTAATAAGAAAATTGAACGATTGCAGTTCCCGCTGCCACTGATAGAGGATCAAATAGATTCATTACAAGGTGCAGTAATATTTACGACGATCGACCTGGAAAATGGTTTTTTCCATGTGCCAGTCGAAGAACGAAGTCAAAAATACACGGCTTTTGTAACGCCGACCGGTCAGTACGAATTTTTAAAGACACCGTTTGGACTAAGTGTTTCGCCGGCATATTTCCAAAAGTTTATAAATGCGGTTTTTAAGGATCTAATACAACGTAAGATTGTAGTGACTTATATCGACGATGTGATAATACCCGGCAAAACACGGGTTAAAAATTAATTGGAGTAAGTGTCAATTTTTACGAAAGGAAATTGAATATCTAGGTCATATTGTGAGTAACAATACAGTGCGGCCGTCAGAAATCAAGACAAAAGCGGTGATGAATTTTCCGAAACCGACAAATGTTAAGACAGTACAAAGTTTCCTGGGGTTGACAGGATATTTTCGTAAATTTATACCACGGTATTCTTTAATAGCACGACCTCTCACAGATTTATTAAAGAAGGACACTAAATTTATATTTGAAGTGCATGAAGTGGAAGCCTTTGAAACTTTAAAGACAGCGCTAACTAACGGGTCAGTTTTACGGTTATATCGTGTGGGTGCTGATACGGAGCTTCATGCGGATGCGTCGCGACGTGGTTACGGAGTGATATTAATGCAACGCGACAGTGTCGACAGACTAACAGACTATATGCTCGGTAGTTTCGTCTACTTCGCTGCAGTACCTACAGTCCGACTCGTTGCTGAGTCCGGTTTTGTGTAGGTGGTATTTGACTACCCAGTGTCCTGTTAGTACTCCAGTGATGGTTCTTAACTGGTTCATGTTAAGTTTCAGTAATCTTTTAGCCTCTTGCATGTAGTAGGACTCTTTATAAAGACCCTAGACTGCCTGAGGCCTTGTTGTTCATGCCATTTGTTCTGGAACTGGTCGTTAGTCCAGTTCCTGATCTTGGTTTTTACCAGACAGGAGGCGACCCCTATGACAGGTTCTGGCCCCAAGAAGGCCGTGTTGCTGCCCTCACGAGCCAGCTGGTCTGCTTCCTCGTTGCCTCTGATGCCTCGATGACCCGGTAACCAGGTAAGGTTAACCTTGTTGAGCACACTGGGTAGTTCGAGGGTTTTTATGCAGTCCAGTGTAAGTCTCCGAGTTGACCTTTTCCGAGTGAAGAGCCCGGAGTGCTGCTTGACTTTCGCTGCATATGTAGATATGTTTACCCGAGTAGCCTCTCTGGAGATTCTCTTGGGCGCATATCTGGATGGCAAAGATTTCGGTCTGGTATACCGTTGGGTATCGACCTAGTGCAAGGCTTATTCTTGCCCCAGGTCGCTCTCCATATTACCAGCTCCTGCTCCTTCCTTCATTAAAGACCCGTCTGTGTACCAGATGAGCCCTTCCGGTTTGAGAAAGCCTGGGTCAGGCTCGCTCCAGTCATTTCTGGAGGGGAAAACAACTTTATATCTCCTGAGGGGGGTAGACGTCTTTGGCATTGCATCCCTTCTTGTGAGAAGGGGTCCCGCTTGATAGTCTCAGTCCAGGCCCTTGCATGCCCTGAGTTTCCCCCCCCCCCGTGAGTCCACTGTCCCCAATCATTGAGTCTGACCGAGGCCTCCCGAGCCCGTACTTCCACAAATAGATGTAGAGGCGCCAGTCCCAGTATGGCCTCCATTACCAATGTTGGAGTGGTTCTAAAAGCTCCAATTATGCCCATGCAGGCAAATCGTTGGAGCTTGTCCATCTTCTTCCTGTAGGTGGGCTTGCTTAACGCATTCCACCAAACAAGACTGCCGTATGTGATCATTGGCCTTATGACTGTTGTGTAAAGCCAGTGCACTATGTGGGGTTGTAAGCCCCAGGTGCGTCCAATGGTCCATAGGCTATGAGTGGCCCTCTGGACGACCCTGTTGACATGTTCCTTCCAGGTCAGCCTGGAGTCAATGATGACTCCTAGATACTTGACTGATTTGGATGGGGTCAGTCTTGATCCAAAGAGCGTGAGCCCCTCAAGGTTAATGTTTCTTCGGTTGGTGAATGGTACTACTTCTGTCTTATCCGGATTTACGGATAGTCCGTGATCGTTGCACCACCTTTCGACCTTATTAAGAGCTCTTTGCATGATCTCTTTAATAGTGTTTGGCACCCTTCCGGCTACAACGATGACTAGGTCGTCCGCGTAGCCTTGAGTGTATATACCTTCCTCGTTTAGAATACGAAGTAGCCCATCCAGCAAGGGCGATAGTACCCCTCCTTGCGGGCAGCCTCTGGCTACGGTTGAGCTGATCTCCGTAGAAAAATTTCATTTAACCTTTTTTGGAGAGCATTTAATTTTCTTAAAAAAATATTAACTCAATGGTTTGGGAGTTCTGAGACAAAAACTTAATGAGGGAAAAAAAATTAAAATTGCGATGATAGACCTCTTAATATTAATATTATGGACTCAAACTTTCACAATAAATTTTTTTGTCGCCCCAAACCATATTTTAGATATACTTTTCAAAAAAAATAGTTGATTTTTTTGGCCCAGTCTAATGAATATAGCCTGCATAAGTTTACAAGTATAATTTTATTTGGTTTGCGTTTTTATTTTAAATTTCACCGAAAAAAATTGCTTTTGTGTGAAACATTTCAGTTTTAATGAATCACGCAACGTGCATAAACTGGAAGCACGTGACCTACCTTAAAACGCTGTTTGGATAACTAATCGATACCTTTGGTAGTTTGTTCATTTTTGGGAATTAAGTGGAGAATAACGTGAATTTTCGAAAAATTGCCATATAATTGTAGTTAGCCAAGATATCCACAAAATCTCGAAAACGTCCCGAGGGATTACCCAACTGTTATTAGGGAGGGGTATTACGATCGTAATCGACTATCAAGCTCAACTGCCATGTGTGAATTTAAAATTTTGTAAAAAACATCTCTTTTTTTAACACCCTGTAGTATCATGCTATGCGCACAATATCTTATTTCCAAAATTAGACATAGGAGTCAAAAAATCAACTATTATTAGGGAGGGGTATTACGACTATCACACGAAGAGAAAAGTGATTACCATAATTATAATACCCTTTACTATAATTTATATTACTATTTGGGACAACTATCTTGTATATTGCCAGATACTATGCATATTTAGTAATTTTTAAATATCCATGTATGTTAAACCTTAAGGTAAAATATTATTATTCTCAACCAATTTTGTTTTTAATTCCTATTATAATTAGATTTTTTCCATTACTAATAAGTATAGTAAATTTTAAAATATTATGTTGCCATTTTAAATATAAAATATTTTAAAATCGAATATTTTATGTTAACAATTAAAAATTGTAACATATTTATTGTAGTTTTTAATATACAAAAATGTTATGAGAAAGAATTGAACCTACACCTTGCCAAAGTTTTTTGTTTTGAGTGCGTTCCATCAACTTCAAATACCGACAGACAGGTTTTTTGACCTATATTGGGTATCATCAGTGTCGACACGACACTATCGAGCAACTTGTAGTAGTGGAACACACCCAAAACAAAGGAATACCTGAGCTTATATAACATGGTTGGTAAGCCAACAGAGGCGAGATGTAAGAACATCACGTGATCCACACCGTCTAACGACGCGTCGCAACGTGGCCTTTGCCGCAATTGGTACATACTATGCAACCAAGTAGGTTCAATTCTTTCTTATAAGTATTACCAGTAATGGGTTAAGAAAGTTTATTGAAGAAACTAAGAAAATTGAATGTTTAAAATGTCATAAGTTAATATATTGTATATTATATTTAAATATATTGTTTATTTACCTTAAACATAAAAGTATCTTTATTTTTACTATATTTTTTATTAATGTGTAATATATTATAATATTAGATGTACATTTGATTAAATCATATAGTAAATATTACTATTTGCACAATATCGTATTCCCAAAATTAGACATAAGAGTCAAAGAATCAATTATTGCTCATTTTTTGGTCTAAAATAACGTGAATTTTCGAAAAATTGCCATATAACCGTAGTTAGACAAGATATCCCCAAAATCTCGAAAATGTCCCGAGGGATAACCTAACTATTATTAGGAAGGGGTATTACGACTATCAAACTCAACTGCCCTGTGAATGGGAATTTAAAATTTTGGAAAAAAACATCTCCTTTTTTAACACCCTGCAATATAATGCTGTGTGCACAATATCGTATTCTAAAAATTATACGTAAGTCGAAGAATCCACTATTGCTCATTTTTTGGACTAAACTGGGTTATAACGCCAATTTTCGAAAAATTGACATATAATCGTAGTAAGCCACGATATTCACAAAATCTTGAAAACGTTCCAAGGGATTACGTTGTTTATATTAGAGAGGGGTATTACGACTATCAAACTCAACAACAGCCTTATGAATGATCGATTCAGTAATTTTCCAATAACGAGCTTTCAAATATTTTCCAAAAAACTAGGTGCGTCAATTTTTATGACGAGCAGTTTATTTATATATATATATATATATATATATATATATATATATATATATATATATACAGGGTGTCCGAGAAAAGGAGGTCAATCCGTTAACCATATATTCCTTGAGTTAAAACAATAAGACTTTCATAATACCTTTTTTCAATTTAGAGCTTCATGTTCGATATACAGGGCGACAAAGTTTGAAATTAAAAACTGATTTTTTTTAATAATTCGAGTAATTGATAAGATACTAAGTTTAAATTCGGTACACTACTTCAACATAAATAGTTACATTTTTTGAGACCAACAAAACAAAAAACAATTGTCAAATAATCAAAATAGGGGGGTCCAGTACTCACTGACTCCCCCTATTTTTTAGTACGTGTGCCAATGACTTCCAAACGGAATTTTTTCACTTAATCATTTATTGTTGAAAATGTTTTGTCTCTTATAAAATTTTGATAAAATGATTTGTTTTAGAGATAATTTGTAAAGTATGGGTCAGTCCATATCAAATTTTCAAAAAAAAAATTTTTTTGAAAAAATTTAGGTCATGTGATATATCATAAAAAAGTTCTTTAATAGGGCTTTAAAATAAGCCATCACTCACCTTTCTACTTTTAATAGTTTACGAGATATCGCTATTTTTGTAAGTACTTGCAAGACCCAAATTTATCGGATTTTTTTGATTTTCAAAAATCAATAAAACAAAAACCACCTATCGAAAAAAAATCATATATGGGATTTTTGAGTTTTTTAGTGAGGTAAACAAATTTACCAAAAATGATCAAAATCGGAGATGGTGGGGGAAGAACCTTTGGTTGATTTGATATGGACTGACCCATACTTTACAAATTATCTCTAAAACAAATCATTTTATCAAAATTTTATAAGAGACAAAACATTTTCAACAATAAATGATTACGTGAAAAAATTCCGTTTGGAAGTCATTGGCGCACGTACTAAAAAATAGGGGGAGTCAGTGAGTACTGGACCCCCCTATTTTGATTATTTGACAATTGTTTTTTGTTTTGTTGGTCTCAAAAAATGTAACTATTTATGTTGAAGTAGTGTACCGAATTTAAACTTAGTATCTTATCAATTACTCGAATTATTAAAAAAAATCAGTTTTTAATTTCAAACTTTGTCGCCCTGTATATCGAACATGAAGCCCTAAATTGAAAAATGGTATTATGAAAGTCTTATTGTTTTAACTCAAGGAATATATGGTTAACGGATTGACCTCCTTTTCCCGGACACCCTGTACATATATATATATACATGTATATTAGGGTGGCCCAAAAAAAATAAAGAATATTTTTTTTCTCGTCTCTTGTGAATATATGTTGGTTTGTCATGTTTTAAGAGCCCTGTCAAAAGATCAGCTCCATTAAAAAATTTTTTAAAGGTCAATCAAGATATTTAAAAATTTCCAAAATCGTCATAAATTTAATTTTTTTCTCGTTCCGATATTATTTTTTAATTTGAAAATAACAATGAAAATTTCAAATCGATATTTTGATTTCTAAAGGTCGCTCAAGATTTTTTTAGCTTTCAAAGTTGAGTATTTTCAATGTTTTCGAGCGACCTCTGAATATAAATATCAACGAACTTTAAGCGATTTTTGTTAAAATTAAAATGAAACAAAAATTCAATTTTTGAGGATTTTTAAAATTTTTTAAAATCATGAGCGACCCCTAAAAATTTTGAATCGAGCTGGCTCTTACAGCATGAAAAACTAACAAATTTTTACATGAGACTACAAAAAAAATATTCTTTTTTTTTTGGGTCACCCTAATATATATATATATATATATATATATATTATATTTATTTATATATATATATATTAGGGTGGTCCTTAGCTATAGAGGTAAAAGATATACTTTTAATATTGAATTGTCCCACACCCCCATTTTGTTATAGAGAAAGAGAAAAAAAATTACACAAAAATTTGAATGGCCAAATCAACCCCTTCACGTGCCTGTGAGGGGTTGAATTTTGACAAAATCTCCAATTTTTAAGGTTTTTGCCATTTACTCCGCAAAAATCGCATATCTCAAAAAATTTTACTCATTAAAATCTTTTCGTCTATTAAAGGTCTATAAAAATTGTCTCTTGAGATTTTATCCTAGAAAGCACCATTTCGTGGAAAATTGCATTTGTGCATAATTACCACAAATTTAAGGTTTGTGTAGGAAATGGTGCTTTCTAGGATAAAATCTCAAGAGACAATTTTTATAGACCTTTAATAGACGAAAAGATTTTAATGAGTAAAATTTTTTGAGATATGCGATTTTTACGGAGTAAATGGCAAAAACCTTAAAAATTGGGGATTTTGTCAAAATTCAACCCCTCACAGGCACGTGAAGGGGTTGAGTTGGCCATTCAAATTTTTGTGTAATTTTTTTTCTCTTGTGTTATAACAAAATGGGGGGGTGGGACAATTCAATATTAAAAGTATATCTTTTACCTCTATAGCTAAGGACCACCCTAATATATATATATATATATATATATATATAACTGAAATTTTATCCTAAGTATATTAAATTTAGATAATTAAAATAATGTACTGTAATTTACAATTAAGGTGAAACAGTTAAGCAAAATGTTTTAGATTAATATTAAATATCAAAAAATTTGCACTTTTAAAATGTTAAAATATTTTTTGCATAGGATATGCAATATAGAAAATAATTTATAAAAAGGTTTTTGTTTTTACACAAGTTTATCGATATGTACTATAATAGTCCAATAATTGTTAAAAATACACATAAATATACTTTAGTAAGATGATAATATTAAACGAAATACAGATAATTAAAAAACAGTTCAGTGTGAAACTTAAAATAAAAATGTAAATTTTATATTTACAGCATAAAAGTTAAATGACTGAAATTAAGAACTTAAATATTTGTATACTATTAAACTGTTAAACAAGGTATTCATAACTAATGGAAAATACTACAATAATTGTAGTATTTATTGTAAAAATTGGAGATCGAGATATAACGATTAACATAACATTTAATATACCTTAAGATTAAAAGTATTAAATTTTAAAAAATAATGACTATATAGAATGACTATATAAAATTGTTACTTTTTAAGTTTAAAAACCTCTCTAAAAACTTAAATTTTGAAAAATTAAAAAAGTAAATTAAATTAAATTTATAGAAGCTTTACTCAATAATATCACGTTTAATTACTGTAATAGTCATAAAAAACATAAATGATTTTAAAAAATTTAATAAGTAAGTAAAATACTTCTAGTGAGTATGAGATTCTTCAGGCACTGGTTTTTTGCATGAAATTTGCCCACTACAAATCTAATTGTTTACCATTTCATAGTTTAGTTTAAATTACATAAACCGAAAAGTTTTTAAAGGGCCGTTCGGCTTAATATATGGAGCAATCATTACCAATTGTCCTAATTTATTGTTTAAAAATGTGTAAGGCTTGCTTGTCTTAAAAGTTGGGGCTGCAATTAACAAATATAAGCGTTTGAAGAAAACCTTTCCATGATGTTTTTAGGTAATGATGTCTATGCATTATTATAATACAAATATGATTAAACGTTTTTATAGAAACTAAGCCTAAATATCATAATGTAATTGAAGACATTTTTTCAAAAAACGACACATGTCCAAAATCTGAATTTTTCAGGATAAACAAAAAACTTTAAAAAATGTGTGATATGCTACTAGATGGCGCATTTAACTCGATTTGAGCATTTTGTGACATGTGCGGTTTTTTGAAAGAAAGTCTTCAATTGTATGGTAAAACATGGTGAAATTGTAGTAAAGTTACAAAAAAAACCGTAAAAAAAGGAACTGTAAAATGTTAAATAGCTAAAATTATTCTTGAAATCAGACAAGTATTGTAAATTATTAAAAGAAAAAAATTAAAATTAAGAAAAAACAGCAGAAAATAGAGAAACATTATTAAAATATTTATATTTAATTACAAAAATATAAAAATTCTTGAAAATTGGTTTCAGGTCAGAACAAGAATGAAAATATGTCATAAGAAAGCAAGTTCTTAAAAAAAGTGTAATATTAAAAAATTAATGAAAAATAATAAAACAGGATATCGAAAAAGATCGATCAACATAAATATATATGTTAATAAGAAAAATATGTTTAATCTTGATTAATTTTAGACTACACCTTTAAAAATGTTTAACCTATCTAAATAGATTGATTAAAATACATTTTTTTGATAAGATGTTAATAGTAAACGACATAAAAATAATAATTAATGTTATGCATATAACCTAAAGACAGGTGACAGGTGGGGTAGCACATAGACTAATAGCTTTTTTAACATTAATGATCCATTAAAAAAAATTAAATAAGAGCCTTTGTTGGTAAAACTCCATGTTATTCAAGGTATATCAGAAGTGCCATGTGTTCTACTAACGACTTCTATTATTTTTTACTAAGAAATCCACAGTTTTTCCAAACTTTATGTCACACCCTGTATAATTAATTAGTTGTAGAAAAATAACTTTTCTTTGACGCGTTCAATATTATTCTAAGAATAAAAAATTGACCCAGTTGTGCCTGAACACAATTTTGGTAAAATACGTTTTTTTCATAAATATGTATTTATTAAGGATCAAATAATATGACAAAAATGTTTAAAAATATTAAAGTCAATCCATAAACCCTTTAGGACTAATCGTATATTTAGGACGTTAGGAAAATATCATACCATGGAACTTAAATTTTACTTGTTGTCAATAAACATTTTACATGGACGCCAACGTCAACACCTCGTTGTTGTCTTTGCGTGGCAATGACGGCAGTTGGTCTGATTTTCTTTGTGGATGGCATAATGTTTAATCTTGTCAAAACGTATCGCATCATTTTCATTTTTGCCAGGACGTCCGGTAGCCCTTGTTGTTTTCTTTTTATTTTGAGTTAAAAGTCCTACTGCTATCTGCAGCCTAAATGCTAAATGATCATACAAACCCTTATCATTTTTGTGATTTTTCTGTGCATTATGGAAGATCATGTCGATACCATGTGACACAAGGGGAAAATACTATTTTTTAATCCGAATGGATATTCTATACAAACTTATATTTTCATCGCTCCTGTCCCATGTTGGTGTTATTATATTTTTTTATTACATAAGGTTCTTTTATCTGAATACTTTTCTCATATTTTGGTTTAACAGTTTGCTGAAGTGTATTTGAGCACATGGTTACTATATTGTCGTCGTTCCACTGAACAGCTACTAAACTGTGATCTTCTGAACCAGCACCTACGCCTAGATCTTTATATTTGTGACCAGGTAATTTACGTACCCCAGTCGAGAACACAGTTTTTATCCATACCTGATGTATGGTTACATCCGTGGCGCCCATAGTATGGCACCATGGCTTCATCAAAGATTTTTCTAGACGGACATTTTCTTAAAATGTTTTATTTAGATGTATAAAAAAGAACGTACTTTGGCAAACTTGTCATCCTTGTTTATGGTGTTATTGTCAAAAAAGTGCAGGTTACTCATTATAAACCGGTCTCTAGATATTGCATTCGAAACTAAATCATTATGCGTATCTTTTTTCCAAAACATAGGCCTTTTTGGTAGTTGTACGTAGCTGCTCAAAAGAAGAACACCAATAAATGCTCGTATTTATTGTGAAGTAACGTTTGCGGTTTATTTTTTTGATCAACTAGAATGATTTTTTAATTAATTTTACCTAATAAAAAAACATTTGTTTCAGTTACCATAAGGTCAATAAGGTCTGTTTTTATTTTCCAGTGGTTTTTTTATTAGACGAGCAAGGGAAGAGTTCATTTTTTCATCAGAGTCTGTGTCATTATCTGACCTTTTACAAGCTATAGTTATTTCTGCAGGTGCTCTTAGCTGACTTCCTGGCAGATTGTTCAATACAAACATGTCGTCACTTCCGGAATCTTCATCGGTAATGTTTCCACAGGAGTTTTCTGGTGCAAGCAAAACTACCTATTTTAGCATTAGGTTCAACATTATCATTGTTATCACTGTCATATAACATAGATAGCGCTTCATTGAGATAAAGCCCTCTAAAAATAAATTATTTTTTATAAACCATTAAAGATACCTAAAATCCTAAAGACCTACATAAAGGAAACCTGAAATCACTCCCCCCTAAAGGGCACCGGTTCCAAAATTTTGTGTTAATTATAATTGTTTTTTTAACAAATCTCATGTTATCTAAACTTAAATTTCAATAAATATTGTCTAAATACTTACCCTGTGAAATTTACGTTACAGTGAGTCATTTTTAACTAAAGTAAGCCAACAATTAACCACTAAAAATACAACTGCCACGCGACACTAATTATTTACAAACCGGTCTATTTATCTTTACTGTACAAAAACTTGTCTGCTGAGAAGTTTAGACTACGCTTCCCAGAGGAGCTAATGTCGCCAAAGTTGTTTTTGTCACCATGTTGTCATAATAATTATACATGAAAATAACTTGAATTTTTGAAGTTTTTATAACCTTTTAAATTTGTATTGTGTTTTCATTATTATTCTTGTTGTATACAAAAGTACAAAAGCAGGGGAGAAAATATGTTGATTCTCTAAGCACCAAATCTTGAAATTTTTATTGTTCTTATATTTATAAATTTATTTTACCCTATAGAATATTAATAATGGGAATAGAATAGTTAGATAAGTTAATATAATGTAGACTGATTTTAAGTTGTGTTTTGAATATTTGCGTTTATATATTTTTTAACTTTGCCAAATAATATAATAAATACAATAATGTAGTTTTATTGTTTTATTATTCCCCTTTTTACTTTCACTAAAAAAATATTGGAATTATTTACCTAGTGGGAGTAAAAAAAGGATCAGTACCATCCAGTAAAAAAAATTCAACAATAATTTGAATATCTACTTTTGACTACACCCGCTGAAGGGCGCAGTAGTAATCATCTAGGCATCTAGTGGTTTTTAAATATTAAAAATATGGTAAATTTCTATAGTTAGCTACAATTAGTTAACAATATCACAAAATATCAGTTGGTGACATGAATATAACGATATTATGTAATAAGTTTTATAAACATCATTTAATACACAAGTTTATTATGCACAAGCAAAGCGAGCGAGTTTTTTATAAATAATTAATGCTAAAAAGTTTTTAAAATAATGTGCACACCATACGAATTGCATACTACGACGAACGCAAAGTAATGTTTTAAAAAAATTTAAAGCCAATTTTACTAAATGTACTTTATCCAATTTAAGTAAAAAAAGACAAAAAATAACTTTTATTGTTTATAACAATAAAAATAATATTTTGTACTTTATTACTTAAATGGCTTATACTCAGTAGCGTGCAAAGGTGATCGGGGGCCCCCCCGCAAATTTTGATGATTGTCACTTATACCACCCAATGTGGTTCTCTACGGGGCCCCCCTAAGGTCGGGGGCCCCCCCGCACCGCGGGCCCTGCGGGGCCCGTCCTGCACGCCACTGCTTATACTGTATTTTAGCGTTGCAGAGCATAATATGATTTACTTATTGGTTTTAGTAGGTATACGAGAACGACTTTTTTATCTAAGTTATAATGTTAAATAAATAAGCACTTACCGGTGAAAAACAAAAAACCACATGTAAATTTTGACATGTTCGGTTCATAAAATATTCCATGACAATTTCGTGATTTAAAGTTCTTTTGGAATTTTCTCTCTTCATGATAGGAATAAGCTCTTGAATTATTTCCGCTTGTTCATCTTTATTAAATAAATTTGATATCACTCCTCCTGATAATATATTATTTAAGTATTCCAAAAAAACTTCTTCCTTGATATCTAAATCGGTAAATATAAAAGTTGTTCCTTTTCCATGACAACCGCAGCTGCGATATAATGCTTTAAGATCTTCTAGAAAATTAGCAATATTATAAGATCTTGTGAGAGTAATTTGAAAACTTTTATAGCCAGCTATAAACGATGAAAGTTTTGTTAAAGATTGTTTACCACTGCCACCAACCCCTGTAATAAAAATATTAAATAAAATAAAATTTAAATTTAAAAGATAAGTTCATTTTCTTAATATAAATGTTACAATGCACAGTTATTAATAACTTATTATATTATTATTATTAGTATTATATATAATATATACCTATTATAAAGGGTAAGTAGAATTGTAGCAATTTATAAACAAAGTAATTATAAAAAACTTAAATTTAGATGATTAATACTCTCTTAAAATGAATGAGTCAAAAATAACTAATTACACTATAGTGATATATGATAGTTCAAATTACTAACATTGAGTAGACCTACCTATATTACCTAATTTTTGTAGCTGATTTCAAAAATGCCACAGTTTTGCTCCAGGGCGTTTAGGATTTGAAATAATTGGGTAATACAATGCCCAATTATCTCAAAATGTAAGGTTTTCGTTAATATTTTGATTATTTATTAAACTATTTTGCCTTGTAACGATACACATTACGACATCTATGAGACGATTTCCTAACTACCCGACGTCAAGGAAAGAGTTGGACTACCAGAAACCTGCCGTTAGACGAAACTCTAACAGATGGCGCTTGGACAGCTGTCAACCGCATATGTTGTCAACAATTGTTGCACACGGCCCGTGTGAAGGATTTATTGCACGCGGCCCCAATTGTTTTTCATCAAGTCTGTCATCAGAATTTCGTCTATAAAACCGCTGCATTTTTCAATGGACAATCAGTCGTCTGGTGGCTCAGTTCCAAATGGTGTTATCAATTGTGAGCCCGAAAACCAACCACTAAATCACAGAGAACTCTCAGTGGAATATTAACAGTAAGTTAACCTGTTTTTAATATCACAGGGCTTTAAGCCGTATAATATTAAGCTTTAATAACAGAGTTAATGAAACTGTATATCCTGTATGCATAACACATAAACTAACAACATGTATTTTTCCACTAGAGTCCAATTGCAAATCTGCCCTGTCTCTCTGTAGGACTGAAAACTACGCCCGTGCCTGCCAGTTGCCTGTGAAAAGCCCTGGAACATTTGCCTGTCCTGATTAAAGGCTATGCAAGAACCTTTGTGTGCAAAGTCTACGATACTTTTGTAAATACTGTAAATACTGTATATAATTCTAATATAACTTTGTACATACTTTTACCTTGGTAAATAAACCAGTTTAAGTTACTTTTTGCATTTTAAATTAAACCACCAACCCTAACTGATTCTTATAAACCCTACTTTCTCCACTGAATAAAAGCAACCCGAGGTAGGTATTCCTCTATATCTGAAGAGTCAACCGGAGAGGAACCTTGGTGAAGTACTTAAGGCCATAACCAGCCTAGGTACGACACAGCCTTAAATCTATTTTGTATGTTCAGTATATTTTCGACTTTTTTGTCAAAAATATACAGGGACTCCATACGACGTCATGGGTAGATAAATCGTCACCTGAGAATTATAGTGTTCTATCTGCATTTTCTTTTTTTTATTCAGGTTAGTCTTGTTTTAAGTCTTAAAGATGATATTGATCTATCTATATATAATTGGGGTAAAAATTGTAAAGTTTAAGGCTTAAACTGTACAATTTCTACCCCAATTATATATAGATAGAACAATATGCATCTTTAATACTTAAAACAAGACTAACCTGAATAAAAAAAAGAAAATGCAGATAGAACACTATAATTCTCAGGTGACGAAATGTCAAATGGAACATTTTTTGTTCCATTGTAGCAGTATACAATAGCAGTTATATAGGAAATATTTAATAAAGCACTTTTTTGCAGAGAAGTGTTTTATTAAATATGTACCAAAACTAAAATTATAATATTTTTTTGGTAAAAAGTATTATTTTCTAAAATTTTAGTGTCGTTTTTTTAATTACCTACTAATTAAATTGAATAGGCAACAAAGTAAATGGGTTTCGGTATAAACATTACTCTTCGACTATTATTTGATATATTTTTATTCACATCAGTACCCAAAAATTCAATCTTCAATCCTATTTATTAAGTCTTACTAAAATTTAATATCGAATTGAAGTATAAAGGCGCCTTTTTCTACTTTATCGTTCAAGCACATTAAAGTGAATCTATTAATTTTTGACATTTAAAATTTAAACTTTAATATTTAATTTAAATGGACCTCATATACGACGTTTAATGAAAGATCAAGCATTCAAAAATGCTCTCAAAGTTGACGAGTTTGTCACATATGGCAGTGTTAAAGCTGTCATTGAAAATGTTCTTGGTTCATAACGGGTCTAAAATTGGTGCCAATTCATTAAAAAAATGCTCTCCGTTTTGTAATGAATTAGCGTTAATATGTCATTTAAAATAAATTTGTCGAACTGATGAACATGGAGAACGATTTCACCAAGTAAATGCAAATCTAGAGCATTGGTAGATATCTATG
The DNA here is from genome assembly GCA_921294245.1 of Brassicogethes aeneus. Classification (NCBI taxonomy): domain Eukaryota; kingdom Metazoa; phylum Arthropoda; class Insecta; order Coleoptera; family Nitidulidae; genus Brassicogethes; species Brassicogethes aeneus. The sequence goes on from OV121132.1 coordinate 61,209,803, forward strand.
GGTATATTTGCAGCAAAAGATGTACGACGATGATGAGGATTAAGCACAATAATACTTTAATTCAATTCGATATTTGATACGATTTAATAAATTTAAGGTAGAAAAAAGCAAAATTATGCAATGCATTAAATTTTGTTGGCTTAATTTGGATAAAAAATATCGAAACTTGTTTACTTTGTTGCCCGTTCAATTCAATAATTAAAATAAACGACAAAAAATGTCAAATAATTAGTATCTGTGATACAATTGCTGTGTGCAGTCCCGGTTGCATAGTATGTACCGATTGCGGCCAAAGACCACGTCGTTAGACGGTGAGGATCACCAGATGTTCTTACATCTCGCCTCTGTTGACTTAACAGCCGAGCATATAAGCCCTGGGAGTGATTTGTTTTGATTGTGTTCCACTACACCAAGTTGCCCGACACTGATGAGACCCAATAAAGGTCGAAACAGCTGTCTGTCGGTATTTGAAGTTGGTGGAACGCATTCAAAACAAAAACTTTGGCGAGGTGTACGTTCAATTTTTTCTTATGAATATTTCCAGTGATGGGTCAAGAAAGTTTCTTAAAGAAACTAAGAAAATTGAATGTTCAAATAATGGTTGTTTTTTTTACATAAAAAACATTAAAATTTTAGTTTTAGTATTTAAAATGTCATATTGTTAAGATAAATATCATCTTCAATTGGAAATACACTTATTTTTTAATATATGTATTTTAATCAGTTTATCGGTATTTATTATCCTGAAATAATAATAATACAAATTTATATATTATATCGATGAAAGCGTTTTCGTGATAGCAGTATGTCAACTTATGAACGCGTTAATTTTAATAAATACTTCATAATAAAAAACAGGGGTGCAGCGAGCCCTGAGCCGAGCGGTTGAGTTGGGGTACGATAAGCGCTCGTGCGTGCAGTGCCGTCGCCGCTAAAGTTCAAGTAACAAAAAGGAATCAATGTCGATTCTGCACCTGATAACGGAACCAAGTTCTAAAAGAAAGGAAATAATACTAAGTTTGAAAAGTGCGGGTGGCCCCCGGTTAAGTCACAAAGTGCTGTAGCGTCGTGGAAGTTTGTGTGAGAGTGAAAAGGTTGGGGCACTCCGATGAGTTGTCTGACCGCTCCTGATCACCTGTATGGTCATCACAATCGACAGGGCCAAGGAGCGCGGTCTGTCCGCTAGGGATAGGAAGGCAGAATCTAATAAGTCCAGCTAAGTAATTTTCCTAATTGCATGACCTAATAACAGTATCAATTCGATTCTGATATAATTTAATCGTTAAATATTTATATACGCAAATTCGCAATGTTGCCAAAGGTCATCTGGCTTCAGAAATCAAACAGGTCCCTACACTGAGAAAAGTGATCTATTTCAAGTTTTAATTAAACGAACAGTTTTTGGTACATTCAATAAGACCAATGCGCATAATTGTTTATTTAAAAGTCGAATGATACCTACAGTTTTTAAATTAAACTCGTACAGTTTTTGAATATACATTTTTACTACTACAAAATGTACAAAGATTTCAATAAAGCGGTTCAGTAAATTATGAAAAATCTCTAATATAAGCAATCTGACTGTTTGTCTAAGATTTCTTTTTATTGTCTCAAAAACTAAATTTTAAAAAATAATAAGATAACATTTCCTTAAGTGTTAAACTAACAACCTCATTTTCTCAGGTATACAAACCATAAACAACTTAACTAAATTGAAAAAGGCGTAAGAGTAAATAAACCAAATCAAGCAAGATAACAAAAAATTTAGATCATAAAGAAGTGTTGTGTGTGAATAGGTAATATTGTATATGCATTTAAGATTCCAGCCATAAATTTAAGCCAAATAAACATAGGCTCAAGAAATACAAGAACATCACAGAAGATAAGAAGAACGACCCTCTCAATAGCAGACCATATGGCCGCAAACCAATTACGTACACTACAGGGCCGGCTTTATCTATTTTGTATATTAATTTTATATTTTTAAATTAAAATTTGGAAAAAAAGATGCAAAGATATAAATTAAATGAAAACGGTATAAACACTAATTTATCAATAAAATAAATAAAGAATATACAAGGTTGGTAGCCGGCACTCGGCAGGAGGAATATCCACCAAGGCAGAGGGCACTTATGGTGTTTCATGGCCGTCAACACTTCGGTACGGAAGACAAGACTCAGTATCACATAGTGAAACAATTCTAAAGAGGTTACCAGGAACCTGATACTGACTCGGACAGAGATGTTCAGAAATACACCATCAAGGATAGGCTCTAGCAGCATACTAATCCACCTACCCCCATTCAGCAATCCCAACCGAAGGGGGTTACTACTAAAGCCCTGGTTGAGGAGGATTTCGGATTGTACTTAGTTTTGGGTCAGTTCAATGTCCTCCAAAAACCCTTCCTAAACTGAACGTATGGCACGACCCGGCTGACAAAAATCCTTGGAGCGGCCTTAACCATAGAAACTGTCATCCTAGGGTGGATCTACCAGCCGGCTGTGATTTGGCGGGATACGCAGGAGAACGGAAAGGGGGTAAAATAACCATGGGAGATCATACTCATACTTCATAATAAAAACTAGAAATATTAATCCTATTAAATTTAAAGTATTAATATCTATATTAACTCAAGCTTTAGATTTTCAAAAAATACTACTCATATAAATTTATTTTTAAAATTATCTCTCGCAAGGTTTACACGTCTTTCTTTATATAAAATATAAACAGCAATAAAATATTATTGCATTTTTCTTTATATATTTTTTGATATTTTTACAGAAACAATTAGTTAAGCTGTAATGAAATAAATATTTTATATTAATATATTGTAATAAAATGTAATTATTTTATTTGTTTGCAGTTAAGATAATTTTGTATAGTGATTAATAAAACAAATTATCATAAAATTTCAATTTTATAGCCTTTTCCTAAAAACTAGGTACAAAAACACATAAAAACGCTGGAAGAAGCAGGTTCAATTTTAATATTAATTTTAATTTAATTGTCATCGATGTCAGTAATATTAATCAAAATTTTTGGTTTAGAAAAATAAAATGATGATATTTGGAAGTAAAGTTTTTTAGAATGGAAAGTTATAAATGCTAATTAAAAAAAAGATTAAATAATGGAATAGCAGAATGGAAGAATTAATTCAAATTAACATAGACTTAGCGGTACCAATTCTGAAGAACTGTTTTGCTAGCTATAGTGTAAAATAAATAAATAAAATATTAGTAGATATGTTTTAGGAAGGTGTCCTTACTTAAAATGTGTAGATAGTTTTTTGCGCAACTAAAGTAACACCTACAGACACTTTTAGGGAAACCGTCATGACGTCTTTGTTTTTACTTAATAACATTTTTTTATATTTAACTATTACAGTACTATAATAGTACTGTAATTAGACTGTGATTTTGCTATATTCAGTTTTATTTGACAATTTAAGAAGTGTAATAAAGTTATTGTCAATAGTTGGAGATAACAAAAAGTAAGTTAAAAGTTAGTTCATCACAAGCAAAATTGTTACTTATTACGGCTTTTTTTATCTACGCGCAATTTTTGTTTACTGCGAGTGTTTTTACGAATCAATTTTGTTCAGTTGAGTATTTTCACAATAAATAAAATGCAGGACATACACTGCGTTACACAGGTTATATAATTAGTTTTTGTTGTTATCTTATAGTTTTGTGCAAATGACTTTTTATTGTAATTATTGTTTCTACAATAAATAAAGTGTGTAGTGTTTCTACAATTAATAAATTGTTTAGTGATTTTACAACAAATAATTATAATTAATAAATAAATTATTATTTATTGGCAAAAAAAATCAGACAAATGATAAATAAAGGTTTCAGTAATTCATCTTTGCTCCTTGTTTTTGTTTAATTAAGACTTAAGTGAAAATAAGTCAAAATATTACAGCAACATTATGTGTCTTTGCCAACCCTACTTGTTAGGTAATTAAGATTCATATTTATGTTCATATTTATATTTTTTATTATTATTATAATTAAATTAATAATTATTAAATATAAAATTTAAAACCATTAATGTAATATATTCAGTATAAGCAATAAAATTGTTATAGTTTTTTGTACGCACTTTTTATGTTACGGAGTGCACAACAATTTAGTCGCATTCAGTTACATATGAACCATTGTATAGAACACATTTATTTTAATAATTAAACGGTTTAATTTTATGGGAAAACAATATTTGGTTTTATTCTCCAAGGAATAACATTGGCGACGAGGATAATTGGTATTTTGTTGTGAAAATTGTAAATTTAAAAAAAAATGGCAAAAGCACATGGCCAGGTTCGCGAATTTGACCCTCAAATCAGCGATTGGACGATATTTAGCAAGCGGCTTGAAAATTACTTCGTGGTAAATGAAGTTACAGACGCAGGTATGAAGCGTGCAATATTATTAAATGCGCTTAATGAAGAGGCTTACAAGCTTGTATATAATTTATCACTGCCTTCTAAACCTGAACAAAAAAACTACGTGGATCTGGTGAAGTTACTAGATGTCCATTTTAAGCCTGTGGAATCAGTATTTGCTGCACGTTATAAATTTTACACTGCAGTAAAAAATGTACACGAAGGAGCGGCAGAATGGGCAGCAAGAGTTCGCAGCCTTGCTGTAAATTGTGAATTTGGTGGCGAAAGTATAGATACAGTGCTGCGAGATAAATTTATTGTTGGTTTCGACAAGAGCCGAGTGCAAGACCGACTCTTTGAAGAAAATAATTCAATAAATTTCAGCAGAGCGGTTGAAATCGCTTCAGCAAAGATGGCGGCCCAGTGTAATTCGGCGAGTCAAAATCCTCAGGTGAAGGTGGAACCCAACGTCAACTACGTCGATCGAAGGAAGTTTAACGCGCAATCGCAGCTTCAGCGTGGTTCCTCAATTAGTGTTAAGTGCGCAGTGTGTGGAAAGGGAAATCACCCTACCAAAAATTGCCGTTTTAGTGAATGTAGCTGTCATGTGTGCAAAGTTAAAGGTCATATCGCACCTGTGTGTCCAAACAAAAATAAACAAAGCAAACCTGTAAATAAAAACAAAAGAAATTATCAAATTTTTTTAGAATTAAATGATGAAATCTTTTCTGTTAATTCATGTAATAAGAATTATAAACCTTTTGTTGTTGATGTTAAAATAGATAATAATAATTATCAGTTTCAGCTCGATAGCGGCGCAAGTGTCTCGGCTGTTTCAAAAAATTATTGGCATCAAAAATTGGGCAGGTATAAATTGTATAAAACCGATAAAGTTCTGCATTTTTACAATGGTGATAAAATGTGTCCCGTGGGAATTTGTAAGGTAAAAATTTTATTTAATAAAATTTTGCAAGATTTAGATTTGTACGTTATTACAAATGGAGGCCCTCCAATATTAGGCCGTGATTTTATGGAGATTTTTAAATTAAGTATATCACAGGTAAATTATACTAACGTTACAAATAATTTAGATATTTTAAATCAGAAATATGACACGCTCTTTTCTGATGGTTTAGGTAAATTTAACAAAGGAACAGTTTCAATTAAATTAAAGGACGATTTGGTAACTCCAAAATTTTTTCGACCTAGACCTTTACCTTACGGAATTAAAGATAAAGTTGAACAAGAAATTGAGCGTTTAATTAAACTAGAAATAATTAAACCCGTTGATTACTCCCCTTGGGCTGCTCCTATTGTACCTGTGCTAAAAAAAGATGGTAGCATTCGTATTTGTGGTGATTTTAAAATTACCATTAATCCATTTTTAGAAATTGATCAATTCCCTCTACCGCGCATTGAAGATCTTTTTGCACAGTTGCAAGGGGGTGCCATATTTTCAAAAATTGATTTATCTCAAGCTTATGCCCAAATTTGCTTAGACGATAAATCTAAAGAGTTAGTTACAATTTCAACTCATAGGGGTCTATTTCAATATCAACGTTTACCATTCGGGGTGGCATGCGCAGTTGCAAAATTTCAAAAAATCATGGAATCCCTTCTGCAAAATGTAGAAGGGTGCGTTGTGTTTTTAGACGATATTCTAGTTTGTGGTAAAAATCAAATTCAACATGATGAACGTTTAGAAAAGGTATTACTAACATTACAAAAAGCTGGATTAAAGGTACAATCAAATAAATGTAGTCTTAATCAAAAATCAGTAAATTACTTGGGTTACGTAATAGATAAAGATGGGTTGCACACTTGTCCGGACAAAATTTTGGCTATTAAAAATGTCCCCACACCCAATAACGTAACTCAACTAAAATCAGTGCTGGGCATGATTAATTACTACGGTAAATTTATTCCCAACTTGGCTACTGTATTTTACCCTTTATATCAGCTACTAAAGAAAAACCAAAAATTTATTTGGAATTCAGATTGTGAAAAATCTTTTCATAAAATTAAGGAATTACTTATGTCAGCTAACTCACTATAATCCTAAATATGAGATCAAAGTTACAAGCGATGCTAGTCCTTATGGTATAGGTTGTGTTTTAAGTCATGTATTGCCCGACAATACTGAGAAACCTATAGCTTATGCTAGTCGCAGCTTAACAAGCGCCGAAAAATCTTACAGCCAAATTGAAAAAGAAGGGCTTAGTATTGTTTTTGCACTATGCAAATTTAATCAGTATATATACAATGGGAAGTTTATTTTGGTAACTGACAATAAACCTTTAATGGCTATTTTCGATCCACAAAAGGGTATTCCGCAATTTTCTGCAAATCGATTAAGGCGATGGGCAGTAATTTTGTCAAATTATCAATACAAAATTCAATATGTTAAATCTGAACAAAATCCCGCTGATTTTTTATCTCGTTTACCGATCGAAGATAGCAAGATTTGGCAGTCAGTAGAAGTTGACTATATAAACTATTTTAAGGATAATAATTTAATAAATTTAAATTTTGATTATTTAAAACAAAAAATCTTAGCTGACGAAAAAATTTGCAAATTAATTAGTTTTGTTAAATTTGGTTGGCCTAAATACGCAAAAAAGGAAAATTATTTGAAACTATTTTATAATATAAGATTTGAGTTAACAATTGAAAATGGTATATTGCTTTGGAATCATAGAATTATTATTCCGAATAGCATTAAAAAGCAGATTTTAATGCAATTACATTTGTCACATCTAGGGGTAGTAAAAATGAAAAACATTGCTCGTTCATATTTTTATTGGCCAGGAATTAATTTAGACATAGAAAACATAGTAAAATCGTGCGAAAATTGTTCGGTAAACAAAATTAGTCCACCCAAAAACACTCTAATTCCTTGGAAGTGGCCAGAAGAAATATTTTATAGAGTTCATATTGACTATTTGGGTCCTTTTCAAAATTTTTATTTTCTAGTTGTTTTGGATTCGCATTCTAAGTGGATTGAAGTGTTTCCAACTAAAGTAATAACTTCAAATTTTACCATTAAAGCGCTTCATTCGTTGTTTTGTCGTTTTGGTATACCTAAATATATAGTTTCAGATAATGCTAGAAATTTTACCAGTGCAGAATTTAAAGAGTTTTTAGAAAAGCATAATATTAATCAAATAACGTCTGCGCCGTTCAATCCACAATCAAACGGAGCCGCAGAAAATGCAGTTAAAACAGTAAAGTACGCTTTAAAAAATGCACTTGGTAAAAAACTAAAAATTGATTTATGTACTGCGTTAAATAATTTTTTGTTTGACTACAGAGTCGCACCACACTCTACGACAGGCGTCTCTCCTTCATTTTTAATGTTTGGTCGAAACATTCGCACTAGGTTTGATTTATTAAAACCCGATATTTCTGTAAAAAAAATTAAAAATGAACAGGAAAAGCAAATAAAACATTTTGGGGGGAAAGAAAGATCTAACTTTATTATTGGTGAAAAAGTACGTGTCAAAGATTATAGGGTTACTAATAGAGTTACCTGGATTTCAGGTATTATAAAAAAAATAATAGGAAAATGTACATATATTGTTGATATTCCTGAGTTAAATTTATCTTGGAAGAGACATACAAACCAGATTTTAAAAACACAAGTTTCTTGTCATTTACCAGTAACCCAAAACAATTGTATTAATGCAGAATCTCCTACCACCTTAGCCGAAGACACTTGCACCACAGACAAGCCGTCAACTTCCACTATCTTAAATCAAACAGCTGATTCTCAATTGATTACTCAACGCCCTAAGCGAGAGGCTCGAAAGCCCGACAGGCTTGTTTATAAATAAATGTTTTATTAATTAAGTTAGTTATTAATTATCTAATTATTAAGTAAGGTTAGGGATTTTTTTTTTGTTATAGGTCAATTTTGCTATTATTTAAAAAATGTTATTTTTATTTAGTGAGGGGAGAATGTAATATATTCAGTATAAGCAATAAAATTGTTATAGTTTTTTGTACGCACTTTTTATGTTACGGAGTGCACAACAATTTAGTCGCATTCAGTTACATATGAACCATTGTATAGAACACATTTATTTTAATAATTAAACGGTTTAATTTTATGGGAAAACAATATTTGGTTTTATTCTCCAAGGAATAACAATTAATATATTAATTAATATATCTGTAAATATTTTAGCTATAGGGTCAGAGGCGGATTATCCATAAGGCAAACTAGGCACATGCCTAGGGACGCGAGGTTACAAAAGGGCGCGCGCACGTAAGTTTTTAAGCAAAGACAATAATTAACATAAAATTAAAATAAACACATAAAGATTAGTTAATTCTATAAGAATGTAAAGCTTCCGAAGTGTATTCCGCCTTCTTGATTATTCCTACATCGCCACACGGGTGTGTGTGTTCTTCGTGCAAAAAACTACTGAACCGATTGTGATGAAACCTGCTATGTACAATTGGCGTCTTCGAAATGTGAACGATTTTTTGTTGCCATGGATTTTTTTCATAAAATTTATTCGTTCATTACTGGCTTCGGCCAGTGGTGTTACATATAGAAGGGAGAATACTAAGAATAAGAACAATATCCTAAATCGTTCTATTTTTTTAATAATATTTTAACAAACAATAATATAAACAATATAACAAATAAATTAACTTTAATTTGGTTTTATACAACAATATAAATTAACAAGTAGGTAAATACACAATAAAAATAACATAACTAAATTAACATATTGCTCAAGAAAATTGGTTTTTAAGTGAAATAGCTGCAGATTTAAATGCAGTAAAAGCTGCATATTTTATATCAAAAAACGTTGGCAAGAACAACAAAGATTGAGAAGACCTATCAGGCAAGGTGTAGGTAAAATCTCCAACGAAAATGAAGACAATGCTCTTGTCGCACTTATTAGGCAAAATCCCTTCAATAGCGCATTTAAGGCCCGAGAAGATACACAATTTCCAGGATCTCTTCGAACAGCTCAAAAAAGATTGAAACAAGCTGGCTTAAAAAACTGTGCTGCTAAGCTATTTTAATACTTAATTGCAGAGCCATTAGCTGCCACAACCCTTTGCAACCTTCTTGGCATGGACATTATTAGCTCACGCATGTCGTATGACTCAACAAGCTCATCCCAAGAATTTTCAACAGCACTCCATAGTTCATCTCGGTTTGCTGGCCTAAAGTCCCGTTGATATATATTTTTAACTATAAAACCCCACACGTTAAGTCAGGGCTTCTGGCTGACCATGGCAAAACAGTTATGTGGTTGTTGTTTACCCACTCTGTAACCACGCGAGCTGTGTGAACTGGTGCATTGTCCTGTAATGTATAATATTTATTAGAATCTTTTTTGAATACTATACAGTTTTCTTACATGTTGGAATATAAAGTTTTCTGGAAACACATGTCTAACTGAAGGTAGCATACCGTTGTCCAAAATCCTCGTATAGTGCTCAGCCGTTAATCTACCATTAATTTCCATGCTTATCCACGCCCAAACATTTATGGAAAAGCGTCCACTATTTGAGGTTCTTAATGTATAGTTCTCCTCAAATCTTGCCTTTCTTGGACGATATACACGCAGCCTTCCATTATTGCAAGATTGGAACGTTTTTTCATCCGAAAATATAACATTATTCCAAAAATCGTCTCCATAATTTAAATAGTCATTGGCGAACTGGACTCTCCTGCGCTTATTTTCGTCAGTTAAAAAAACCTTATGAGCAGCAGCACAGTTTTTTAAACTAGCTTGTTTCAATCTTTTTTAAGCTGTTCGAAGAGATCCTGGAAATTGTGTATCTTCTCGGGCCTTAACTGCGCTATTGAAAGGATTTTGCATAATATGTGCGACAAGAGCATTGTCTTCATTTTTGTTGGAGATTTTTCCTACACCTTGCCTGATAGGTCTTCTTAATCTTTGTTGTTCTTGCCAATGTTTTTTGATATAAAATATGCAGCTTTTACTGACATTTTAATCTGCATCTACTTCACTTAAAGACCAATTTTCTTCTAATTTGGCTATTGCCCTGGACCTCTGAGCCTCGGTTAAGTGGGGTGGCATTTTTAATATTGCAATTGACAACTATTATCAAATTTGACAACTACCGACGACACTGATGCAAAGCCCATATTACACGATTAAATTTTGCCGTTCACATTTCGGGGACGCCAATTGTACATAGCTTTAGACCGAGATTTACACATTTATCCCGAAATTTCCACGAGATGTGGCATCACGCGGGTGAAACCATGGGGCGCAGCTAATTATTATATAAGTAATAGAAAATATATGGCCGCTAGAGGGGCGCCGATGAGGTGCTTGCCTAGGGCGCTCTCGACATTTAATGCGCCTCTGTATAGGGTATGCTACGACAAATCAATTAAGATTAATATTGCGGGTCGAATGGTGTGAAAATTTGATGGTTGTTACTTTGAAATAAAAAAGTTATAAGCCTTTAAAGTGGCAAAAAAGTAAACCGAATAAATATATCAAAAGCAATTGAAGATAGAAAAACGATTTTTTTTTAATTTTAATATATAAACCTGTAATGAATCAGTTAGATGAATTACAATGGTGCCAGTGGTGCGGTGGCACCAGGGACCGCGTCATTGGGGGCTCGGTGGCTCTGTTAAAGCGCCAAAAAACAGCTTAAAATAATTTGTGGTAATTTTAAAAACCCATGTGTGACCCATCTTGGTAAACTGTTTTTTTGGAGCAAAAAACGCCATATTTGTACAAAATACGAGGCCTACTATGTCAGATTTTAAGAGAAAGTTTTTAAGAATTCATATTAGCGAATTTTTAAACAAAATCTAAGCACGGCACTGGAGTCACCACCCCTATACTAAATTTTATTCAACTATAAGTTTTATTTTATTTTAATATTTTTTTCATGGATAATTTGGCATAATAAATTTTTGTAGTTATTTTTTTGCATTTTTCAACTTAAAATTTTTCAATAAAATTTAGTATAGGATCGTTTTGAGGGGTGGTGAATCCAGTGCCGTGCTTAGATTTTGTTAAAAAAAATCGCTAATATGAATTCTTAAAAATTTACTCTTAAAAACTGACATAGTAAGCCTTTAATTTTGTAAAAATATAGCGTTTTTTCCAAAAATACAGTTTCTCAAGATCTACACTTAAAAACAAATCAGGTTAAAGTCGCACAATAAATAAGGATTTTACAGATATGAGTCCCAAACAAATGGGTAACACTGAATAGCCAATATCTTTAAAAGCACAATCGATAAATAATATTTAAAAAGGAACCAAAACAGAAACCCTTTTCAACTCAACTCCATCTACCCCAAAATATTCAATGGATACCTTGTTTGAAAGGTGCCTTAAATTCTCTAAATAATTCTGTAAAAAAATTATGGTTTCCCTATTTTTATAAATCGCGTTTAAAGGAGTCCAATAATTAATAGTTATTGAAAAAGAAAAATACTTCATATTAATTAATTAAATGTTTAAAATGTTCTCCATTATTTTGAATACAATAGTAAAGACGATTATAACATTCTTGTCGTAATTTTTCAAAAGTTTATGGTGTGATGTTCCGGCTTGCTTTAACTATTTATTTATATTTATTTAATGTTGTAGATCTTGTAGCGAGGTAAATTCTGATAAACTAAGGACTTAATGTATTCCCAAGGCGGTTAAATCTGGTGATCTTGGGGGGCACTCTAACGGTCCTCTTTGACCAACCTATTTGCAAGGAAAAATCAAGTTATTCCAATTTATGACTGGCAATGCAATCTTCGAGTTCTTATGTAATTAATACATCATTAATATATTCTAGTAAATTTAAGTAGAAAGATTTCCTTAATTAAAAATTAGGCCAGCAATTTTATTTCTCAAAATGCCGGCCCAAGCATTAAAAAAAGTCCAAGGGGGTTAAATCTGTTAATCTTGGGGGACACTATAACGGTCCTCTTTGACAAACCTATTTGCCAGGAAAAATCAAGTTATTCCAATTTATGACTGGAAAATGCAATCTTCGAGTTCTTATGGAATTAATACATCATTAATATCTTCTAGTAAATTTAATTAGAAAGATTTCCTTACCCCTTCATTAGTCGCACTGTTTTCTGAAACGCCATTAGTCGCTTCGGTGTCCAAGACCGAAAGTTAAAAATTACGTTCATTAAATATCTTGTGGGTATATTTAAATTTTTAAGAAAAACACTATGTTAATACTTTTAAAAGTAATGTTTTTAATAAACAAACAAACATAACAAAATATTAATATAAGAACAAAAAATTAGTATAATTCATCAAAAGAAATATTTTGTTCTGACTCGCTATTTTCATGCCTTTCCTTTACGAAATCTTCTTCGGCGTTGTCTTCATCGTCATTAAAATTACTTTCATTTTCAGAATATTTCTCTTCCATTAGTTTTTAAAGTCATTGTTGGTCGGCTATGGAAGAATACATAATTTTTAAAACCTTAATACTCGCATCGGTCTCTCGCACCGAAATAAATTCTGGAAGCCGCTAAATCACACCCATGCGCCAACCCTTAAGTTCGAACAGCTAATGTAGGAAGGTACCTAGGAGGGGATAGCGCAAAGTCGATGCGCTAAAGAAGTACGTTAAAAAATTTAAAGCGTCGATCTCACACACCGGGTGCGACTAATCAAGGGTTAATTAAAAATTTGGCCAGCAATTTTATTTCTCAAAATGCTGGCCAAAGCAATTAAATTTAATTTAAATGTGATAGATAGATAGATAGTTTATTGATCCAAAGGGCATATTTACATATGTATAGGACAAGTCAAAACATTTTAATATAATATACAACAAATAAATGTAGATAACAACATAGAAACATTATTAATTCCAAAGATAAATACGTTATAGTTACAGTTACAACATGTTATATTTAAACATCTTTTAATTTAATTTTAAAAGCATTTACACTATAAAAAACATGACTTATCAGGTAATCTCGCAGTCTTTTCTTAAATGCCTTTGTTGGAAGGCATGTCATATCAGCAGGCAACAAATTAAATAGAGTTGGGCCGTAATAATTAAAACAGTTTCGACTGGACTCCAATCGTAAAAATGGTAACCTTATCCTGTCTTTGTTACGAGTATTTGGACCCAGAGGTACATGCGTATCATAATTTGACAATCTATCCCTGGTAGCACAAATCGAGTCATAAATGAGGAGACTGGGAAAAGTTAATAATCCCATTTGAGTAAACTTATGCTGGATGTCGTCGATATCTGCTACCAGACATCGTTCTTACAGCAGGCCTCTGAAGTCCAAACACTAGGTCTGCGTGTGCACTGAAACTCCAGATTGTTAAGCCATATCTCATGTGTGACATAAATAATGAGTGATAGGCATTTATTAAAACTTCGTACGGAACCACATCCTTAGGATTACGGAGGAGGAACACAGTTTTATTTAGCTTCAATGACAGTTGGTCAATATGATATTTGAAGTTCAATTTTTGATCAAAATATACTCCTAGGAATCTTGGACACCCACCATTTTCCACAGTAATTAAGACTTAAGGAATTGGCACAGAACCAGTCATTGAGTTTGTCCGTACTATTTTTAATACGTGCGTTTAGATTATTCAAGTCATTATGTGCTGAGATAAGGGTGGTATCATCTGCAAATAAGACCAGGTCATCTTCAGGGACCGACTAAGCAATGTCATTCATATGAATTAGGAATAGTATGGGACCAAGAACACTCCCCTGCGGCACACCTATAGATATATGAGCCTTTTTCGACTGTGCGCCATTGGCACAAGTGTACTGTTGCCTATTTTCTATAAATGATTTTACTAGTGATAGGCTTAAGTGGTTGAATCTATACGTCGTTTTTAGTTTGTTTAGGAGTACGTTATGAGGCACACAGTCGAAGGCTTTTTGCAAGTCAAAGAGTACACCATAGACAACGTCCCCGTTCTCCATACCGTTCACAACAATGGACAATAGATGTTCCATAGTCCCAGTTGTGGACCTGTTTCTTCTAAAACCATACTGATTTCTATAAAATAAGTTGTTAGTTTCAAAATGTTGAACAATTTGGTTTTTAAGAATACTTTCAAAGATTTTAGAAAAACTGGTAATATGTCTATGGGCCTAAAATTGTTGGTTTGGTCAGTCGGACCCTTCTTATAGATGGGGCAAACCTTTGCAATTTTCAGATCTGAGGGATATATTCCCTTTCTAACACATTCGTTAAATAATTTTGTCAAAGGAATATACAAAAGGAACTTAACCTCTTTGACCAGCTCTGTTGACAATTCATAAGGGTCTCTTGTTTTTTTGTTTTTTATTGTGTGTAGGACATCAAGCATATTTATATAAGATATTTCCCGAAAGCGAAAATGTGGAGCATCGAAGTTATCAGGCAGATAATCCCCATATAAACGGCATGGTGTAGGCAACCCCCTGACAATAGTGTCAGCGACATTGACAAAAAAATTATTAAAAGTTTCCAGCTCAATTTTTGTTGAATTATTAGAGTTTATAATGTCCCAGTAGGATTTTGGGGTATTGTGATTTTTCGTAATATAATCTTTGTTGAAATCTTTTTTTGTTTGTTTTACTCTTTTATTATAGTATAATTTACAGGTCCAGATCATTGGAATCCCCTTGGATTGAACGATTGTTTTGATGTTTGTTGACATTTTTATTCTTCTTCTTCTTCTGATTTTTCTTGTGGCACACAAGTTTGAAGCTAGTATCGAGCGAATTACCTTGTTCATCATTGTCTATCAGAGTAATAAATGAGTCGTTTAGGTTAGGTTTGTTAGTCGAATCGTTCACCGTTTCAACTTTGTCTTCTGTTTCAGAAATGGCGCTCGTATCAGGTTTGGGGCGCAGCTCCTTCTTTCCTTGGGGCTTCCTTAGAATGTCTTTTGAGGTTATGTTACTTACAGCTGATAAGATTGCATCTAATTTAGTATCTTGTTTTATGAGCTTCTTTTGTTGATTTTCAATGATCACTTGCATTTTTAGCACAGTCTCGTTAAGGTTTTTAAAGTTTTCCCATAGCGATTTACATGAATCGCAGACCCAGAAGATATTACAAAATCTTGAGCTGAGTAGTCGATATTCGTAATCTTTAAGGACAGTACACTTTTAATCGATTTATCGCAACTTTGACACAGTGCAAGTAAATCTGAGGACACCGCTGACGCCATGTTTTTTTGCGAAGGAATGGATTTTTATCACTTCAGTACCTACAATTCTGATTATTGACCTGTCCATTTAGGGAATTTCACAAAACTCCATTCTTATATCTGGATCATCATCACCTTACGCTTGTAAATTCTTTATATTATAATGGTGAAATTTTTATTTTCCCTAGATACTTGCCGAGCACCTGCATTTTTTTAATTTAGTTTTTATGCATTTTGCCTTAAATTTGTGTTTGTTGTTACGCTATAAAAAATACATACAAATTTTTTAAAAATGTTAACCTCTAGTTGAGAATTCTCTACCAGTATGCGGGTTGATCACTTTTTTTATTGTAAAAACAGCATTGCTGATTTTTTTTAATGTTGACCAGAGATAACTGATAAATTATCTGCTGGGTTACTATTGTAGAACGCAGCCTCACGTTCTTTAAAATTAGGTCAAAATTTATAAATTTACTGATTGACAAAATGATTTGTAAAACAATTTGTGAAATGATATTGAACAATTAAATTAAATTTAAATTATTAAAGACTTTTTATATTTGTATTCAATCACCAGATTTAACATTTATTTTTATCCAGTTTCTCTAAATTTGTCCAGAGTGTGACACAAGTTTTTATCTGGATGTCTCACTCGGAACTCCGCAGCAGTTCTTTAGGCACTTTGATTTTATGCACCATAAATAAAAATATTTCTTATAGTTCTTCTAAGCTGTACACCATTTACTTGAAAAAGGAGAACTTTGGTGATATGTTAAACAAATATTAGAAATATTTCCCCCAACACCAAAACAAAACACAAGTGCTTAAAATTCTTTTCGCCAACGATGTTGGCATCTTCAGAAGCGAAGTGTAACTGTTACGCTTCGCTTCTGAAGATGCCAACACCGTTGGCGAAAAGTATTTTAAGCACTTTGTGTTTTGTTTTGGTGTTGGGGAATATTTTTAATATTTGTTTGTACACCTTTTCGCAAAAATGTTCGTACAGAAACAATATTGACGAATGGATGTTGTTGACTGGTAAATCAGATACGTTATCTATCATTTAAACTGGAAAAAATTAAACTTTTTTTATTGAATTGATAAAATTACAAAATAACTTAAGCACAAATTAAATAATTTTGCCATATTTGATGGTATCAACGGGGACTACATGTAATTGCAATGAGGGCAGATTCCCAAAAAAAAATCTTGATATTTTAACAGAATCATAAATGATTTTAGTTATTTTGGTTTTACTAGTTGTTCGCATTTAAATGTGTTTATTATGAAAATAAGAGAATCGTTAAGAGAATTAAAAGACTTTGACACATTGAATATTTTAATGTTAGAGTAGCTGTTTTGGTTCTCCTTGAAACATGTTTTTAAAATTTTATTTATTGATTATCATTTAAAGATAAAGGGCAGTTTTCGGTGAAAAAAACTGTATGGTGCTACACAGAAAGAAGTACTTATTATTTAGATAAAGTCGACAAAAGGCTTCCAATACACAAAACTTATAGTTTTGCCCGGTCAACATTGTAACGTAACATTAACCAAAATGTTAAGTAACGATTGTGATGTGTACATTAATTTTGTTACATTACAATAGTTTCACAATGTTACGTTGCTGTTATTATAACATATTATTATATAATATTGCTTATTGGCAATTTTTTACATTACAATAGTTTCACAATGTTACGTTATTGTTATATTGCTTATTGGTAATTTTGTTATATTACAATAGTTTTACAATATAACGTTGCTTCTTAGTATCAAGTTTAAATTCTATACAAAAAATTATGTTTTATTGTGGTAATTTCAGAACCAATGTTTCGTTAAAATCACCTATTCATGTTATATCTTCAAATTATAATAAAATATGTAACTTTTGCAACATAAATAATTGTTCACTTAAAGAGTTGATTTCATGCATTTTTTTATATTTCATCTAGTTTAATATTGCTTTTTTTAATATATTTACATTTTGTTACTTAAATAAAAGTAATTCTTGTCCTGTAATTGGATTTTCTGTTGGGCAAATAAATACATTATTATTATTAATATTATTATTATTATTAATTGACTTAAGAGCACATCCTACCAAAAAGTGTCCTGGTGTACGTGCATCAAAACTACGCACACATTTAATAAACTATATCTTTTAATCGAACAAAAAAATGTATATATTTTTTTAATAAGTTTAAAGTACACCTTAATCTACATACATAAAAATTTCTATTTAAATAAAAAAATAAAAATTTACGTTTTAAAGACACATTGGTTAAATTAAGAGAAAAAAAATCATATAGGCATTTAACTACAATTGCCTCCGATTTTCACATGGATTTCTACATAAGGCTGTTCAGTAAACTTTACTTTATAAGTACACAAAATATTAGCTGCATATGGATAAGTTAGGATTTTTTATTTATCGCGCTGCATGGCTAAATCGCAAGAGCTCGTACCTAACCAAGGCATTGTATACGCACTAAAGATTTTCGTTCCCACAGATCCTTGCTCATAAGTTTTAGTTAAATTTATTAAATATTATATATATTTTAACATGCATTAATTTTGTTTAATATTATTAAAAAATATATACAAAGTATCCTATAGGATTAATAATTATTTACCTATTCATAACAAATTATTAGGTATTAATAGATTATCTAATAATCTATATTATAGTTTTTGAACTTTACCCTGTGGCGAGCTATGTGAATTATTGAAAATTTCTATACATATATATCAAATCAAATGTAGTCAGAACATTGACAAGGTTTTTAAAACAAAAATTAAGTCGCTAACTTGAACGGTTACAGAAATATGAATTTGTATATTAGCAACTTCAATTTAAAATATAAATACATCCGTGAGGTTTAACGAATAGTTAGTTAACGGGTAAACTTTTAATTTAATTTTGCCAATAAAATATTATATTATATAGCGAAAAACAAACAAAAAATCATTGGGTTAAAATATTTTTTTTTTAATAAAGAAATATTTGTTTAAAATTTATCTTTTTAATTTGTTGTACTAACCATTTTCTGTTGTAGTTATGATTAATAAATTAATTAGTGATTTTTGAAAAAAAATGTGTCCCAAAAATATTATTATTATTATTTCTTTGTTTGTATCTGATTGTACAGATTTTAGAAAAATTGATTTCTTGACATTAAAAATTATTAATGTTTTAGAAAACTGTCATATTTTGCATAATATAATTTTTTTTAAAAATTAATTTAATTATTCTAGAATACAATCTAAAATTCTGATTTTTTGCAGTCTTATAATTGAAATGTGAGCGCTTCTAATATAAATTCAGAAATTTTGAAAATTTCTAAAGATTTTGAAAAAAAAATTGCAATATAGAATTATCAAAATCGTTCATCAAAAACTTTACTCTGCGGCGAGCTATGTGAATTATTGAAAATTTCTATACATATATATCATGTCAAATATAATCAAAACATTGACAAAAAAAATTAAGTCGCTAACTTCAACGGTTGTAGAAATATGAATTTTTATCCAAATGCGTGCTAGAATCATACATATACCTAACTGGAATAGTATATTCTGTAACAAGTTTGGAATACGGCATATTCCGCTCTAGTGAAAAGTTTGTCACACGAGCCGAAGGCGAGTTTGACGGTTTCACGAGAGGTGAATATGCAATTCCAAACGTGTTTCAGAATATATTTTTTCTACGTTTCCAAAAAATACCATAGACAAATAATTTAATTGGAAGAAAGTGAGGTTGTATCGGTCTAAAATTTGTTAGATATTAAAAACAGAGATGTCGCCACGAGTGTTCATTCTGTCATCAGATGATAGAATATTTCATTCTGTAACACTTTACGGAATATATGTCATTCCATAGATAAAAGTGATATTAGAACGGTCATATTCCATAATAGGAGTAGAAAAACAAATTTTCGAACGCAAAAACGAAAAATGCACCGATAATTGATTCAACTACCCAAACCCTACCTAAAACCACCTAAACCCCATGATACATGTATCATGCCTAAACCCGGTATAGCATACACCCAGCCAACTGACCGTCAGTGACTAACGGCGCGAGCAGATCAGGCAAGACAGAGTAAGCATGTCGACACGGTTTAGAATATTCGAGCACTGGTCTACTATTGTCGCAGGTCGCAGATCGCAGAACATAAGCCTGCAAAGCACCCAGAGACGTTGCGATGGAGCAAGGTTGTTATGTGAGTTGTCTACAATTGTCGCGCGATGTGCTTTTGTTGTCCAACCAGAGCAATTGTTTTCTTTATAGCCACAGTGTGGCTAACTTAGAGGTGGTTCCCCTAAATTTAGTGAAAAAAAAACAGAGATATGGATGGATCCATATCTCTAAAAAAACTACTTGGCGTTTATTTTTAGGTAAAAAATGTTTAAGAGTTTATATATAATTTTATTTGTATATTATATATATATATAATATATATAAAAAAAATTCACTGGAAAATGGCACACAATTTTTAGGGAATAAAAAGTGTTGGTGACACTGGGTTGAGTATTTCACACCATACCATACCAACAGCTTTTAATTTTATGTCTTTAGTATTTGTTTTCGAGTGTAGTGTTTACGAATTGTGATTATTAGTGATTATTCATTTATTATGTTTCCTAAACAACGGGATTTGCTTATGGCTGGTGCAATTCTTAATGCCGCTACCGAAAATTTACATGCAATATTGTATCTTCGTTCACGCAGGAATACGAGGTAATTAAATGTGCAAAAAATGTTAGATGCCTTTAAAAAACTGGGATACCAGTTACAAAAAATGTTGCCTATTTAATAAATACAAAAATGAATTACTAGAACAACAAACATGTATGGAGCCGAATTGGATAGGCATGCACATACAGTGTGGAACTCACTTATGGAATAAAACTCGTTATTGGTTGAGAAAAGATTTTTATGAAAAACGCTCGGACACGTAAACTTTAGTTTTTTATTCCAAATCTTATAATGATAATTTTAAATTTGATGCCCCCACCATTTCCCCCCCAAACATTAGGCACCCTTATCTTAAATAACAACCCCACTTTTTTTCATCGAAAATTGATAGTGCACATTTTTTTGAGTATGACGATACCATATATATAGCAGGGTTTTCAATACAGGGTGGAAATATAATGACAAATTAAAAAACTAAACTTTTTATTTTAAAATTAATTAAAAATTTAAAAATAAACTGTTCTTCAATCTTATAAATGTTCAAAATGTCCCCCGTCCACTTCCTGACACTTTAGTAATCTACTGTGAAATTGTTCCCGCACTCTGTTTAAAACCTCCGGTGTTATGTTCCTAATTTTTCCAGTAATTCTGTTTCTTAATTCATCTAAATTAGCAGTTTTTTAGATATCCCCATAGAAAAAAGTCTAGAGGTGTTGGATCCGGTGATCTTGCTGGCCATTCTATAAAACCTCTTCTTCCGATCCACCTGTGTGGAAAGGTGTCATTTAAATACTTCCATACAGGAAGAGCATAGTGGGGTGGGGCACCGTCTTGTTGAAGCCATACCCTTTCATTGGGAAGATTAGGTTCCAATGGATTTGGAAACAACTCTGCTAAAGTTGGGACAACTTGTTCTCTTAGCATATCCAGATATCTTGCCCCGTTAAGATTTTCAATGAAAATAGGTCCCACCACATGATCACCAACAATACCAGCCCAAACGTTGATTTTCTGAGGACGTTGGGTATGACTTTGTCGCATCCAGTGGGGATTTTCTTCTGCCCAGTACCTGCAATTTTGTCTACTTACCTCGCCATTTAATAGAAATCTGGATTCATCAGAAAAAAGAATATCTGCAGAAGAAACAACATTCCTGTTTAACATATGCAGCATTTGCTCGCAAAATTGTAATCTTCTATCAGAATTACCATAAATCAATTCTTGTACGTGTTGTAGTTTATATGGATGCATTTTTTCGGCTTTTACACATCTTAAAACGGTCGAATGACTAACGTCGTTTTCACGTTCAACCTGACGCGTAGAAGTTGTTGGATCTTCTTGAAAAGCTAATAAAATATTAACTTTGGTTTAACGTGTTCATATTCACGAAATTGTGCATGTATTTTAGACACAGTTGCCTGAGAAAGTGGTGGTAAATCTGGGTATTTTCCATTAAAAAGGTTTGCAACTTGCTGTTGTGATCTCCACATATCACCGTAACCAATCATCATTAATATTTCTATTCGCAGAGTTTCTGTCAAGTGTCGCATTTTTTAACTAAAATATTAACTGATACTTGGATCTAACAAAATACTTCAATAAGTAAAGCGCAAAATGTTTCATTAATATTAAAAATTTAAACAATGCAAAAAATGGCATTAACAAAAAACAATAACAAAGCGAAAAAAAATGAATATCTAAATAGCGAAAGCCACAACACAAGAAACTAAATCATAGAATAACAATAAAAAATTCATACTTGTAATTTTTAAATATTCACCCTGCATTGAAAATTATGGTTACTAAACCCTACTTTTTTGGTATCGTCGTACTCAAAAAAATGTGCACTATCAATTTTCGATGAAAAAAGTGGGGTTGTTATTTAATATTAGGGTGCCTTATGTGCGGTGGGGAAAATGGTGGGGGCATCAAATTTAAAATTATAAGATATGGAACAAAAAACTAAAGTTTACGTGTCCGAGCATTTTTCATAAAAATATTTTCTCAACGAATAACGAATTTTATTCCATAAGTGAGTTCCACACTGTATATATTAGGGTGATTAAAAAAAAGTGACTTCTCTTATATTTTTGATTACACCCCCTCATTTGGTAGTTTACTCTATAAAAAGAAATGCGACTTGGAAAATCGAAATAAAAAAAAATTAGAGGTCGCTCAAGTCGATTTTAGTTTTTTTTTGCCGAAAAAAAGAAAAATTTTGTTGAATCTTCAAAGTCCTGTAAAATCGACAAATTTAAATAAAATTGCATAAAATTTTAACAGAATATTAGTGAATCTTTATAGTTTACGAAAATATTGTTCATTTTTTAAATTTTCAATTTTTTTTATCAAGGAAAAATCTTTTGTTTATAACAATTGAGCGCCTGTCGCGCACGACGTATTGTGCATGTGGAATTATTCTTAGGCGTTCTTAGAACGTATTTCAATCGTAAAAACTGTGCTCAAAACATATCTGAATGAATTTTTTCTTTAAATATCAGACAAAATTAAAACTTTTTTTGAGAAAAAATCTTTAATATGGTTGGGATATATCAAATAGATATTTTTTATTTAAAAAAAAACTTCTTTTATCTTATTTGTATTTTAAAAAATAATTTATATTTTATTGTTTACGTATTACACGATTTAACTTCAAAGTATAGTTTACGCCATGTTAATGAGATTTCTCGTTACCTAATCGTTTAATGCTAATCATCTTAAAGCCTGATTTATAGATTGCATTCTTTCTTCCTCCCTCCTGATCGTAAAACATAAACAATACGCAAGCCGTTTGTAGCATCTACAAATTGACGGCGTTTATCTATAAATGCAACTACGACTTACGTGTCGTTTATGTTTCACAGGCGGGCGGAAACAGGAAGGCAATCTATAATTTAGACTTAGATTTAGAGTTACAAACTGTACTCTCATAAAGAACATAAAAAATAATTTAGCTTTAAAAAAAACAATTTTTATTCGTTCTCATTTGAAATTTATTCAAACTAACGCCATCTGCCGGCAAATGCCGTGACTCGATTTATGCTTTTGTTTTCAAAATTGTTCAAAGTTGATTAGTCTGGTATACAAAAACGAAGTGTTTTCGTCTTTTTTGTCAAAATATTTGTTGGATTGAAATCGTTTTTTAATACAAAATATTTTTTCGACCTTGTACAGATAAATTTAATAATCGATAGAACTCACAGATAATTAAGTTAATTGAAACAATTATGATCAGTTTTTAAAATATGTATATATAAATATAAATACTATAATCTCAAAAACGAATCTTTATTTTTAAACATGTATGTAATATTAACATTGCAGCCTTTTTAAAATCGAGAAAGTATTACTTCTCCTGTCTAGGCAGGCAAAACTGTCACTTTTCTTATTCTTTTAATTTTTAAGGTTTAAGTTGCTTGAAATCGATAAACTTACTTTCTCAACTTAAATAAAGGCACTATTAGGATTTTCCAATTTACAAAACCTTTTTCTATGTACAAAAAAATTGAAGCTATTAGTGCATGAAGGTGTTAACTCAATATTTGTTGTTATATCACCAAAAGGCTTATGATTTGGAAGTTGAAAGTTTTTTTAAAACAAATTTTAATTAGTTCTTTGCTTAATACATTAATTTTAACAATACTTTATAAGAATTATAAGTTAAGTTTTTTGTAATTAATGGAAAAAATCGATTCTTAAAAAAAATTGAGTTAACTCCTTCATGCACTAATAGCTTCAACTGTAGTTAATCAAAATAGGTTTAAATAAAAATTTCAGATCGGCAACCCAGTTTGCACCATACTAAAAGGTTTTATTAAATAAAACCTTTTAAATCATTGCCTTTAGGCAATGTGTATGGTGCAAACCGGGTTGCCGATCTGAAATTTGTAATTAAACCTATAAATATTATAACCATATTATAAGGTTTTTTCCTACTAAAACATGGTTGAAAATAAAAGATATGAGGGATTATATACTCTTAAAAAATAATATACAGTACTCGACGGAAATTTCATTACTGTCTCGAGATTTATAAATAGTTATAGTTTCTCTCGAGTCTACGCGTCTCGATAAACTACCTAATCTCTCGACTAGTAATGAAACAATTTTCCTCTTCCATTGTTATATACTATTAAAACATATAAGTTCAGAGCCTTTTCTCAAACTTAAAAAAAAGGATTTATTTTTTTAAATTCGGTTTTTTTTTGGATTTTTTTTTTAGATTAATGTGCCATGTTTAAAGTTTGCTTTAAATTACCTAATAACCTATAAACCGTATAAAAAAATTAAAATTATTTAATTAAAAGCTGTTATTTAGGGGTTTATGTATTTTTAATGTTTAAACCAGATTACTTTATTATGGTTGGCTTCAAATAAATTTAACCGCAGATTATGCTAAAAAGTATATTTGATATGAATTTGAGCCAAAAAAAAATATGGAGCAACATGATTGGGTGATCTGGTTTATAATGACCTATATGTCATATATTTTGAATGTGGATTGTTGGATCTGAAATTCGGAAATTTTCCGGTTTGGATAGCATCATTTTGAAGATAAAAAAAACATTCAAGAAAGTGCGAAAAATGTAACTGAAGAAATAGTCTATTGCTGGAAACGATCGAAGATACCAACATGTTTGCAATATCGTGTAATAGAAAAAATAAAAAAATATTTTTAACTCATTAAAGAAGAATAAATATCGTGAATCCAAGAATATAAACATGTTTATTTCGACTCTCGATGATCTATTCGACATAGCTCATGGGAACGTCATGAAAATAATTAAAGATCCTAAAATAAAAGAGTTTTTGATTATCCATCGTCAAAAAGGACAACCTGGACGTATTGAACGACGTCAGAAAATCGAAAAATATAAGAAAAACACAAAAAACATGTATTTAATGAATGATTAATAATCATATACGTACTATTATATTATATATTTTTCCATAGTTTCAGTGATATTTACTGTATTATCCTTACTTCCAGTATTTCAACTGTCGAATCAGAAGAGCTAAACGATTCTGAACTTTCATCGAATACTTCAAGTAGCTTGAGTATGAAGACAGACCTAGAAGAAGATTACAGCTTCTATAATCCCTCTACTTCAAATGGATCCAATTTGAAAAAAAGCATTGATGAGAACGTTCTTTCAATGTTTGATAGAACTAAAACAAGCGATAGAAAAGGTGCAATGATGTTAGCAGCAGTGGCAAATTCACTTGGGCCAAAACGTCGATGACTCGGCTCCTAGTTTTTCAACACTGAGGCGCATGCGTGAAAAAAATCGCTTAAAATCTGCTGAAGAATTAAAAAAATCGATCAAAATACAGGCTCCACTCACAGTCCACTGGGACAGCAAATTAATGCCATCTGCCATCAGGTAATAATTCATATTATTCGACTTATATTCCAATTCCACCTCACAATTAAATGTTCTAACGTTTATATATAATTATAAAAAAACTTTGACATAATTAAAGAGTTGTTTGGATTGAGCCTGTGAGAAACCCCATCACATAATTTGCAAATTTAAATATGATCTAGGTTTATTTAAGAATTGTGACGATGGCGTTGATGGTAAAAGTTGGATTAATTTAAAAGTAAACAACATTTTTGTGATAATTATAATTTAAAGATATTTTTAAATTAAATAATTTATCACGGATAAATTACTTAATTTAAAAATAACTTTAAATTATAATTTTATAAATATTCGAAATTTTAGGAAGAAAATTGATAGATAGGTTGCCGGTCATAGTCACAAACTCAGATAAAGTGGAACAACTTCTTCAAGCGCCTGCAATATCCAGTTCCAGCGGAAAACAAATGGGAATTGCTGTTTTTGAATCGCTCAAGAACTGGAATTTGGAAAAAATAATTTGAGGGATGGGTTTCGATTTCCAATACCGGAAATAAAAATGGAGCGTGTGTATTACTGCAAAAAATGTTAATGAAAGATTTGCTTTATTTTGCTTGCCGACACCACATTTTCGAACTTGTACTGGAAGCTTGTTTTTCAATGTGCATACCTCCATCGTCAGGTCCAAATATTCAACTTTTTCAAAGATTTCAAAAGAATTGGGTAAGTCTTGATCATAAGATGTTTTGTGATGGTAAAATGGATAATTTGACGAAAACAGTAATTGATTCGCAAGGAACAGAAATACTGGAATTTGTTCAGAATATGTTAAAAAGAAGTCAGAAGGGGGACGATTATAATGAATTGCGGGATTTAGTATTGACATTCATAGGTATTATAAAAAATCCAATTATTCCTTAAAATGTAGAACATTTTTCTTCAGGTCATAACAACAACAGCTTTCCACCGAGCCCGTTGGATGGCGAAAGCTATTTACGTTTTAAAATTTTTTATGTTTCAAACTCAATTCGCTCTGACAAGGGTAGAAAAAAAGTCTCTCGGTAGGATTGCATCCTTTATCGTGTCCACTTATGTATTTGGCTGGTTCGAAGCTCCTTTCCCAATTCGTGCCCCAGAAAACGATGTGCGGTTTTTAAAAAGACTTTTGTCCTATGAAAAAGTTGATCCCGAAGTAGCTCAAGCTGCAATCAAAAAGTTTTCGGGTCGTCTATGGTATTTAGGAGAAGAAATGATTTTTCTCTTTCTATTTGATAATAGAGTAGATGAAAAAACAAAAAAACAGATGGTTGAAGTATTTAAAACTGGAAATCACTGTTTTGTTAAAGAAAATTTCACACCCTTCGAAAGCAGAAAAATAAAAGCAATTGTTTGTAAAAGTGATATTGAAAATTTAAGGTTAGAACACTTCGTTTCAGCCAGAAGCATCAGGTTATTTGAAATTTTGAATATAGATTCGAAGTGGCTTCTGGAAATGGGAAGACGATAAAAGCTACCAAGATGCGAAACATGTGGTTAAAGGATTAAAAGTGGTCAACGATGTTGCAGAAAGGGGGGTTTCCTTGGTCCAAGAATATAATCAAATACATACAGTCAATGAAGAACAAAAACAAGCCCTTTTCCAAAGTGTGCAAAAGCATCGCAAACAAATTCCGAATGCGAATAAATAACTGTTTCCTATGCAATAAGCAAAAAATAGTAAATTTTTTTCTCAAAAGTGTTTTATGTTTTAATTTTGTAGGGTATTTGTTTCACTAATAAATTTCAAATAAAAGCTAACAAAAATTATTTTTTATTTATATATATTTCTTATGTTCTTCATAAGACTACAGTTTGTACCTTTAAGCCTGATTTATAGATTGCCTTTCTTCCTTTTCCCGCCCGATCGTGAAATATAAATAACACGTTAACCGTAGTTGCATTTATACGCAGTCAATTTGTAAATGTTACAACAGCTTGTGTATTGTTTATGTTTTACGGTCAGGCGGAAGGAAGAAAGAAGACAATCTATAAATCAGACTTTAAGATGATTTGTATTAAATGATTAGATAACGAGAATCGTGTAATACAAAAACAATAAAATTTTATGCAATTTTATTTAAATTTGTCGATTTTACAGGACTTTGAAGATTCAACAAAATTTTTCTTTTTTTCGGCAAAAAAAACTAAAATCTATATCTATATAAATAAAAAAAAGTTTACAGTCTCAGGTTAGCAGAATTAAAGTGATTTTACATAAAAAATAATAAAAATATGGAATTTGATGATATTTTTTTGTATTTTATTTGAAAATTTTTGAAATTTTTTATTTGTGTTATTTTTGATCGCTGATATCTTTGAAACGGTTGATCTGAAGAACTTTGACCTTCAGATGTTTTTTGTAGAGCGTGAAATTGTCTATAACTCCTCTCGATTGGGTGTTGTGAAAACAAACCATTCCAAAGTTATAAGAATTCAAAATGAAAAAAATAAATATTCCCGTGTTATTGAAATGGAAAAACAACAAATGAATTGAGGCAAACCTTAATATTAATATCAAGGGCTCAAATATGGGCCAAAATTTTTGTTTTTTAATGTACTGTAATGGTTCCGAAAAGAAACACCCTGTATAGATTTATTAGAAAACATGTTATTATAATTTTATTTTTGGACTTTTAAAATAGGATTAAGTAATAAAACTTTATGTTTAAGGCAAGTAAAATTTCAGATTTAGGTAGAAAATTTGCCAAACAAACAAAAGAGGTACGCGCTAAGCTGAAGGAAGAGTACATCTGGCATGCAGATTGGGGGAGGAATTTCCTTAGAGGTAAACGAAAAAGTTTTTCGAAAAAGGGAGATGCGGCAGAAGCAGTTTGAATTCGGGGCAGTACAGTTCGTTTCCTTTGGTAAAATTGTAAAAGTAAATTATTGTTCTAAAATCATTGTTAAAAGTGTTATTAGTGTATTCTACAAGGTTAGTTCTAATTATTTAATCTATTTAAATGTGTAGTAAAATTAACTAAACGTAATATTGTGCATTTTTAAATTGTTAAGCTTATTATTATATAATTATTGCTATTATGAGTATATTTACCCTTTTCTATTACGTTTAGCTGTATTTTACGTTATTTTAATCCTTTTCTTTTAGCTATTACCACCCTTATTCTCGCTTTTATTATTATCACTATAATTTTAATGCTTTGCTATGTTCAATGCTTGTGCCGCTCCAATGTAACCTTGTATTTTGTTTGTGCTTAACCCATCATTTTGTACCCTTTTTCTATAACGTGGTTAAGCATTGTTTTATGATCAGTCCAAAGTTATTAATGTATTGCGAAATTACTCGGTGCTTAACCAGGAGTGCTGACCGTTATTGTTCCAACTTTGAGTACTCCTTGTTTGAGTGCGTGGGCCTTTGTTGTATGGACTAATATTTTTCTCCCGTGAGGGGACAAGGTTGCCCTAGGTTCTCTAGGGTTGCTTCGCTTTTCCCCGACCCTTCAACTAAACTAGGCGGGTTGCCTCCCATTGTGGACCTCGTTACATTCTGGGCCTAGCCCGGCTAACTAACCCCAATATTCTTCAGTTTTAAATCTTTGTTTAAATGCAGTATCGAGCCATATCGCCAATACATTAATTTGCGTAATTTTTAAAGTACAATGCCTGACCGCGTATTCCTTTGCTACTTCATAGCCGACCAGGGTTTTTTCTCAGGCTCTTTTTCCCTGGCCGAACCCTCCTAAGAGCCACCCCTTGCTTGTTTGTAAAAGGTTAACGTAAATTAAATTGGGGTAAATTAAGCCACTGTATTTTATTTCTTATAAACCTATTTCTCCCACGTATCATTCTTAAAGCAATGCATCTAATAAAACAAGTAAGTAAACACAGCGTAGAGGTCCAAATTTGGGTAAGACGATCACGAGCCAAAGCCACGAAATATTTAATTTATCAATTTTTTATAAAACTTGTTTTAAACGAACTTGGGGGTAAAGAGAAATCTTTACATTTTTGGTGCGAGTGACCAGGATGCATTGCAAAAGAAAAACTTTGTGGAGAACTAGGTTTATTGCAGTACCGGATTGTCTCTAGGGTTTATGTCTAGGGGCGAGGAATTTCCTAAGTCCGGCACTGTACTCTGTTTATAAAATTCTAATCCATTTGATATTTTTTCGGTAAAACTTATGACGGAGGAAAACCTATGCAACAATTTAAGGCAAACTAACGAGGAAACCAAAACCTTCAACAAAAGTTAAGGATATTCAAGAAGAAAAGCAAAAGTTGATTGTAAAACAAAAAAACTCCTTATGGGCCTTTAAAGAATGGATCTGTACAGGAAAATAAAATAAAACAATGCAGCATCGAAAACTTAAGGTTCAACTTGAAGGAAAACAGGAAATGGGTGACAAAATTCAAATATAAAAATGAGATAAAATAATATTTCTTTCAGCGATTAATCTTTTTATTTTTTTAGTTAAAGAATAGGGGCGAAATATACCGAGTGTTGTTTAAAATGTGGCCCAAACTCGGTTACCTTTATATTGGACATATGTCGGTACCACACATATCCCGGTATTCGCCAAATTGGTGATAGGGATCGGTTTCGATGCCATTGTACCCCCCCCACGTGGGGCCCCAAATTGGTAAACCAAGGAACCGTTGAGTGTGGCTGATGCTTCTTAGCAGTCAGTTATTTGGAAGTAGTAGTGGCTTCTTGCATGAAGCCAGCTGCTTGGCCTTGTTGTCCGTTGTCCCGCAACTTGGTAGTGTAGCTAAAACTTCTTTTGAAGCTAGCTGCAAAACATCGCTGGGCGCAGCTGAATCACTGATAGTGGCAGCTGATTAAAGTAGTAGGGGCGCAGCTGAATCGCTGATAGTGGCAGCTAAGTAAATTACTAGGGGCGCAGCTGAATCACTGATAGTGGCAGCTGAATAAAGTAGTAGGGGCGCAGCTGAATCACTTATAGTGACAGCTGAGTAAAGTACTGGGGCGCAGCTGGATCTTCTTTGAAGACAGTTTTGTGGTAAATCTTCGGTTTGTGGTTTTGAAACGACTAGTTAAACATCTTTTGGTGTAACTTAAAGAAGGGGTTTTAGGTGAAAACCTAGTCTTATTATTTTTCAGGCTTATTTTTAGTTTGATGCTAAATTTATTTTTAACTTTGGTGATCATGTTTAGAATAATGATGAAGCCGGCAAGGACGTAGATGACTGACAATACTTCAGAACAATTTAGTTTTGATCAGATTTAATGTGAGCTATGATGTACGTAGTCATAATGTATATGAGCAGGGACGGACTCAGCCCGAAGGACAGCTGTGAGCAGGAGCGTACTTAACCTAAAAGGTTAAAAGGGATGTTAAAAGTTCAGCAAGCCTCCCGAGGTCATTTGCCAAGCTTTTAAAGGGGCGTCTGTAATGGTTCCGAAAAGAAACACCCTGTATAGATTTATTAGAAAACATGTTATTATAATTTTATTTTTGGACTTTTAAAATAGGATTAAGTAATAAAACTTTATGTTTAAGGCAAGTAAAATTTCAGATTTAGGTAGAAAATTTGCCAAACAAACAAGAGAGGTACGCGCTAAGCTGAAGGAAGAGTACATCTGGCATGCAGATTGGGGGAGGAATTTCCTTAGAGGTAAACGAAAAAGTTTTTCGAAAAAGGGAGATGCGGCAGAAGCAGTTTGAATTCGGGGCAGTACAGTTCGTTTCCTTTGGTAAAATTGTAAAAGTAAATTATTGTTCTAAAATCATTGTTAAAAGTGTTATTAGTGTATTCTACAAGGTTAGTTCTAATTATTTAATCTATTTAAATGTGTAGTAAAATTAACTAAACGTAATATTGTGCATTTTTAAATTGTTAAGCTTATTATTATATAATTATTGCTATTATGAGTATATTTACCCTTTTCTATTACGTTTAGCTGTATTTTACGTTATTTTAATCCTTTTCTTTTAGCTATTACCACCCCTATTCTCGCTTTTATTATTATCACTATAATTTTAATGCTTTGCTATGTTCAATGCTTGTGCCGCTCCAATGTAACCTTGTATTTTGTTTGTGCTTAACCCATCATTTTGTACCCTTTTTCTATAACGTGGTTAAGCATTGTTTTATGATCAGTCCAAAGTTATTAATGTATTGCGAAATTACTCGGTGCTTAACCAGGAGTGCTGACCGTTATTGTTCCAACTTTGAGTACTCCTTGTTTGTGTGCGTGGGCCTTTGTTGTATGGACTAATATTTTTCTCCCGTGAGGGGACAAGGTTGCCCTAGGTTCTCTAGGGTTGCTTCGCTTTTCCCCGACCCTTCAACTAAACTAGGCGGGTTGCCTCCCATTGTGGACCTCGTTACATTCTGGGCCTAGCCCGGCTAACTAACCCCAATATTCTTCAGTTTTAAATCTTTGTTTAAATGCAGTATCGAGCCATATCGCCAATACATTAATTTGCGTAATTTTTAAAGTACAATGCCTGACCGCGTATTCCTTTGCTACTTCATAGCCGACCAGGGTTTTTTCTCAGGCTCTTTTTCCCTGGCCGAACCCTCCTAAGAGCCACCCCTTGCTTGTTTGTAAAAGGTTAACGTAAATTAAATTGGGGTAAATTAAGCCACTGTATTTTATTTCTTATAAACCTATTTCTCCCACGTATCATTCTTAAAGCAATGCATCTAATAAAACAAGTAAGTAAACACAGCGTAGAGGCCCAAATTTGGGTAAGACGATCACGAGCCAAAGCCACGAAATATTTAATTTATCAATTTTTTATAAAACTTGTTTTAAACGAACTTGGGGGTAAAGAGAAATCTTTACAGTACTTTTAATTTTTTAACAACATTGGAAAAAAAAATAATTGTTAATTTTTTTGAAACACCCTAGTATATACAGGGTGTTTCTTTTAACTTGAGACAGCTCAATATCTCGAGAAATACGCATTTCACGGAAAAATGTCTTAAATAAAAGGTTAATGTGACTAAAGGGGACATTATTTGGTGCTACCGCTAGCCACCCCCCTACCCCTCCTTAAGGGTGAAACGGGGGGTAACTTTGGAAAGTCAAATGGAATGACCCGATTTTTTTCAGAGTTTGGTAGTACATAAAAAAAAATAACTTTTATTTAAAACTTTTTTCAATTTATCAACAGATGGCGCTGTAATTCAAAATTTAAGAAAAATGAGTTTCTTTGTAAAATGTATTATTTGAAACGTTTGAAAAACAAAAATTAACATTAACAACAATAGTCGGCTATGAAAACAATTTATAACAAATGTTCGAAATATCGTCATTCCATTTCAACACATTTTTGAATGTGGGTAATGAATTATGGCACACAAATTATGGCACACAACGCTCCAACATGTCGGGCGGTATCGCCGCACAGGCGTTCCTGATCCGCTCCACCATGTCCTCCCAAGTTGTAGGAATTGCAGCGTAAACTTTTTCTTTCAAGTAACCCCACTGGAAGAAGTCTGGTGGCGTAAGATCAGGTGATCGAGCAGGCCAAATTACTGGACCACGTCTACCGATCCACCGCGGTGCACCGGCCATTGAACTCCCGATCCAACACCTCTCGAGCAATTGTCGAATAATGTGCAGGACAACCATCTTGCTGGTACCACCTGTTTTGGAGCCGTGCTAGTGGTACATCCTCCAAAAGGTCTGTCAGATCGTTTTCTAAAAAATTCCGCCAAATTTCGCCATTTAATGCACCGTCAATAAAGAAGGGTCCGATTAATCGTTCGCTTAAGGTACCGAACCAAACATTTACCGACCAGGGACGCTGGTGCTCCACTTGGTGTCGAAATGGAAGGACGACATTTCGAACATTTGTTATAAATTGTTTTCAGAGCCGACTATTGTTGATTTAATGTTAATTTTTGTTTTTCAAACGTTTCAAATAATACATTTTACAAGGAAATCCCTTTTTCTTAAATTTTGAATTACAGCGCCATCTGTTGATAAATTGAAAAAAACTTTCAAATAAAAGTTATTCATTTTTTATGTACTACCAAACTCTGTGAAAAAAATCGGGTCATTCCATTTGACTTTCCAAAGTTATCCCCCGTTTCACCCTGAAGGAGGGGTAGGGGGTGGCTAGCGGTAGCACCAAATAATGTCCCCTTTGGTCACATTAACCTTTTATTTAAGACATTTTTCCGTGAAATGCGTATTTCTCGAGATATTGAGCTGTCTCAAGTTAAAAGAAACACCCTGTACATTAGACTGGTTAAAAAAAATCGAATATTTTTTTTTTCTTCAAAGCCCGCATTGAAATATCTTCCTAGTAGTGAAAAAAGAAGCCTGTGAAATATGTAGCTCTTAACATTAATATTTAGAGGTCGCTCATTGTGAATTTCTATTTTACGTTTAAATAACACAGAAATTCTTTTTTCTTAACTTTGAAATTTTATAACTCGTTTTTGAGTGAACATATTGGAATAGGCGACACATATTTTTAAAGAAAATTGAACGCTGTACAAAAAATGTCTCTTATAATTTTTTCATAAATTCACTTCTTTTATAGTTATTCAAGGTTGAAATTAGACATATAATAAATTTAACGTTTTTTTTCAATTGGTGGCATAATAATAAACCTTATCACTCATTATTGTACAGGATGGTATTGTAATACATTAATTTTAATAGGTGATAAAGCATCAAAACCAAGGTAGACTTTCATAAAAAAACATTTCTTAAAAAAAATAGTTTTCTCTTCATAACTTTTAAACCACAAAATTAATTTGGCACACAATGTAATATAAACAGTGCCTTAATAATGATGTAGATAATCAGTGCCGCAGTTACTTGGGGGCTGCTCCCCTTTTCACCTCAGTCTTTGACGCCACTGGAAATTTTAAAATAATAAATAAATGTTTAGGTTAAGTTTTTAATTAATGGAAAAAATTTGCTCTTGTAAAATTTTGATTTGGGGCCTGGTTTCTAAAATATTTGCTCAAAAATGTTTCCTCGCAAAATTACATTTTTAGATTGTCTGTACAATTTAGAGAAAAAAAACTACTGTGCTAAAATTTTAATTTAGGGCTTCGTTTTTGAAATATTTGGGAACACACTCCAAAAAAACTGCAGTTTTCCAAGTATTCTTGGATAAATAAATTAATTATTTAAAAAATGAAGCACTAAATCAAAATTATATATGAGTAGTTTTTTTCTCTAAATAAAAAAAATTCCAGTGGCGCCTAAGGTGAAAAGAGGAGCAGCCCCCCAAGTAACTGCGCAACTGATGTTTTTTTAAATAATTATCCACATCATTACTTAGACATTGACTATATTGTGTACAAAATTTGATAAAAATTGATTAAACTTTGACGGAAAGCGTCTCTGCGAGGAATCATTTTTGAGCAAATATTTCAGAAACAAAGACCCAAATCAAAATTTTACAGGAGTAAATTATTTCTCTAAATTAAAAACTACAAACTACAAATTTATTTAATATTTTAAATTTTTAGTGGCGTCAAAGATTGAGGTAAAAAGGGGAGAAGTCCCCCCCACATTATTATTAAGGCACTGACTATATTACATTTTGTGCCAAATCTGATAAAAATTAATGTTGTGGTTTAAAAGTTATAAAGAGAAAACTAGTTTTTTTGTAATCTTTGACGACCTGTATTTTCCTTAGGAAACATTTTTGAGAAATGTTAATTAATGAAAGTCTACCTTAACATTAATGTATCACAAACTGGACCGCCCTGTATAATCTTTTTTGAAAATTTTATATAAATTATGTTTCTTTAAAAAAAATTATCGCTCGTTCCAATATGTCCACTCAAAAAAAAAGTTATAAAATTAAAAGTAAAAAAAAATTCCTGTTATTTAAACGTTACATTTATTATATGTCTAATTTCAACCTTGAATAACTATTAATGGAGTGAATTTACGAAAAAATTATAAGAGACATTTTTTGTAGAACGTTCAATTTTCAAAATATATAGAGTTCATTCCAATATGTTCACTCAAAAACGAGTTCTAAAATTTCAAAGTTAAGAAAAAAGAATTCCTGTGTTATTTAAACGTAAAATAGAAATTCACGATGAGCGACCTCTAAATATTAATATTAAGAGCTACAATTTTCACAGGCTTCTTTTTTTACTACTAGGAAGATATTTCAATGCGGGCTTTGAATAAAAAAAAATATTCGATTTTTTTGAACCAGTCTAATATACATATACCTATATACGAGGGTCTACTAATTACCAAATTTATTTATTTACTGATTTATGGGACGTTGTAAAGCCCATACTTTATTCATGCCTCGTGTATATAAAATCCAAGCAGACGGTTCTTGTTTAGCCCGCAACCTTGCCGTTTCTCATCAAGCCAACGCGTAAGAATTGTCCAATAAGAACAGCGCTATCCACCTGTTTTGTTGCCACGCGGCGATCTCGCGACATAAATTTGCATTTAATGCCTATTTTCGTATTATTCTTCGTACGTTCAACGTTGTGCATCCTGTTTAGTTGTACTTTTTGTTCGTTGTGCATTCCGTTTGTGGTAAGTGATAAATTATGATAGATTATACTGAAAACTAAACACCTGTAATTTTTAACCAATCAAAACTTGTATTTTTGACAAATCACCATGGCAACGGATGAATTTTAGTGGAATTTTTTTCCTCGTGGGTACCCAACACCGAATTATACTGGAAATTTTTTGACGTTTAGGACAGAATATTTTTTTGACAATCTGGTTTTTATTTGTTTACATGATAATTTTGATACATTTCAATTGCAAAGGTAAGATATTTTCTATATTCTTTGGACACCTCCTTACTTCTTAATGGCGAAAATGCAGGACTTGGAATGAAATGAATTAAATGTCTATGTATAATGTAATATATATAATATTCACTATTCTATTCACCTTTTTTTCATCCAGCACTTTGAATTTTGAATAGTTTAGATGCAAATATTTTTGAACAATTCGAAACAAATTTTCTTTCTTTAATCCTCTATTAATAATAATAATAATAATAATAATAATAATAATAATAATAATAATAATAATAATAATAATAATAATAATAATAATAATAATAATAATAATAATAATAATAATAATAATAATAATAATAATAATAATAATAATAATAATAATAATAATAATAATAATAATAATAATAATAAATTTATTGGTCAACATTACAATATTACAATATGTTTGTGACAGGTCAAAAAAAAAGTATACAATACCATTAGAGAATATTAAGTAAATACATAGTAAATAAAAATACATATGTTTTGTTCATAAATAAAAATTGTATAAATAACGCAAACAAACAACAACAGTGTTTAAAAGAAAATACAACGTTATGTATGGGTTAAAAAACATGTTCAAGATATTCCTTAATTGAATAAAAACATTGTTCCAATAAAATATTTTTTAGTGTCGATTTAAATCGTTTGGAAGTTAGTTCCTTAATTTTTTGAGGTAGGTGATTGTATAAATTAACATTTAAGGTATTTTTAAAAGTTTTTAATAATAATAATAATAATAATAATAATAATAATAATAATAATAATAATAAATTTATTGGTCAACATTACAATATTACAATATGTTTGTGACAGGTCAAAAAAAAAAGTATACAATACCATTAGAGAATATTAAGTAAATACATAGTAAATAAAAATACATATGTTTTGTTCATAAATAAAAATTGTATAAATAACGCAAACAAACAACAACAGTGTTTAAAAGAAAATTCCACACCTGTAATTTTTAACCAATCAAAACGTGTATTTTTGACAGATCACCATGGCAACGGATGAATTTTAGTGGAAATTTTTTCCTCGTGGGTACCCAACAGCGAATTATACTGGAAATTTTTTGACGTTTCTGATGACAGAATATTTTTTTGACAATCTGGTTTTTATTTGTTTACATGATAATTTTGATACATTTCCATTACAAAGTTTAGATGTTTTCTATATTCGTTGGACACCTCCTTTCTTCTTAATGGCGAAAATGCAGGACTTGAAATAAATTAAATGTCTATGTCTAATGAAATATATATAATATTTAGACACTATTCTATTCACCTTTTTTTCCATTTAGCACTTTGAGTTTTGAATAGTTAAGATGCAAATATTCGTGAACAATTCAAAACAAATTTTCTTTCTTCAAGTAGGAGCCACAATCCTCTAATAATGCGGGTAAATAAGTCATTGCACGATGATTGATCATTACAGCAGAAAATTTCACATTTTTTTACGTCGTGCCGCTTGACAGCTTCAAAACTGAAATAACTTTTAGGTTGGGGTTGACTTAGTTGCCATGGTAACTAAATAATCAAGTCGAGGTCAAGTTAAATCAAAAAATAAATTTTACACAATTTGGTGTGGAATTTTCTTACCGAATACCACACGAGGTCAAATTAAATCCGGAAATTTTTTGACCTCTAGTGGTATTACTAGTGAAAATACAACGTTATGTATGGGTTAAAAAACATGTTCAAGATATTCCTTAATTGAATAAAAACATTGTTCCAATAAAATATTTTTTAGTGTCGATTTAAATCGTTTGGAAGTTAGTTCCTTAATTTTTTGAGGTAGGTGATTGTATAAATTAACATTTAAGGTATTTTTAAAAGTTTTTGTAAGCCTAAACTGTGAGGTTCTTAAGAAATTTGTGTTTCTAATATTGTAGTTGTGAATATTATGACTTAAAATGTGACTAGATTTGGTGTTGTGGATTTCCATTAAAGAATATAGTAAAAACAGGCACGGTAGCGGCAAGATTTGAAGATGTTTAAAAATGGGTAGACAATGTTCATTAGCTTTGGCCTTCACTAAAACTCTAACCACTCGTTTTTGCAATTTAAAGATTTTTATGGCATTCACTGAATTGCCCCATAAAATTATACCATAACTAAGATGGGAGTTGAATAAGGAAAAGTAACAAGTCCTAAGGATGTCAGGTGAAAGTATATAGGACAGTTGCCTAATTACGAAAATAGAACAGGAAAGTTTTTTGCCAAGTTGTTCAATATGCTCTTTCCAGTCTAATTTATCGTCTATTGTGATACCTAGGAGTTTTACGTGATTTCCTTTGGTAACGTTGGAATTATTTGAAAAAATTAAATTCTGAGTCTTGTCGTTGTTCATTGCCAATTTATTAGGCGTAAACCAGTCAAAAGCAGTAGTCTCAGATTCTTTAGCAGACAGTTTAAGTGAAATTAGATCCTTATTAGAGTCGATCATTGTGACATCATCAGCAAAAGCCACACTTTTTTTGGGTAATAGGTTAAAGAAAAGATCATTGATATATACTATAAAAAGAACCGGGCCCATTATTGAACCTTGAGAAACCCCATATAGTATCAATTTTGTTTCAGAAAGGCAGTTGTTTATATAGACACGTTGTTTTCTATTATTTAGATAAGATTTAAGTATATCCCAAGATTTGCCTCTGATTCCATAACATTTTAGCTTATCTAATAGAAGAAAGTGTGAGACGCAGTCAAAAGCTTTGGACAGATCGCACATAGTTAGCGATACAATAGTTCCTTTTTCGAGACCTTCTAAAATGTCCTTCATGACTTTCGAGACTGCGTTGATTGTAGATCTGTTAGAGCGAAAACCAAATTGGCAGTCATCCAATAAATTAAAATTGTATAAATATTTGACAAGTTTATTTTTTAATATTTTTTAGATTACTTTACCAATTACAGGAATAATAGAGATGGGGCGGTAGTTTCCTATTTCTTTAGTATCTCCTTTCTTAAAAAGTGGAATAACCTTACTAACTTTTAGACAATCTGGAAAGATTCCGTCCTCAAAACATTTATTAACAAGTAAAGTTAGGGGTTGGATAATAATATCAATAGTGTTTTTTAAAAAAAAGCTATTCATTTCATATAAATCTGGGCATTTTGAGTCGCTTAGTGATATGACAGCATCATGAACATCAAAAGTGCTTACCGGGTCAATGAAAAAAGAACCAGCTGGTGAATTCATACCGCTCAGAAAGTTTAGTGCAGCATTTTTAGTGTCTGGTAGATTTTTTATTAAATTTTCAGCTATTGTAGCAAAAAAAAGTATTAAAATCATCTGGTGTGAAGGTAGGATCCGTATTTGAAGTCTTTATTCTATTTCTTTCAAAATTAATTAACTTCCAAGTATCCCTGGCTTTATTGTTTGAGTTATTTATATAATTTTCACTTGCTTCCCTTTTACTTTTTAATATCTGAGTTTTGTACTCTTTTTTTAGTTTGTTATATTTATTTAGGTCGAATGGGTTTTTTGTAGTGTTATAAACAGTTTTTAAGGCATATAGGGTATTTCTAATTTCTTTTAGTAATCCGTTGAACCATAGTACAGGTGTTTTTTATTATTTGTATATTTTTTTAAAGAAAATTGTTTATTTATTAGTGATTTGTAGTTGTTTACCATGAAGTTTGCTAGAGTGTTAGCATCAGTATTTAAGTTATTAAATTGGGACCAATTTAAGTCATTCAGTAGACTCCTAAAAACTACCACACCCTTCCGAGAGAGATTAATACGGGTAAATAAGTTATCGCACGATGATTGATCATTAGATCAGACAATTTCACGCATATTTTGCATATAGTATGATTTTCAAACAGATTAATTGCACATTGTGCACAATATTCTTAATTACTACAAAACGCGAGTTTTTCTGATGTTTTGAACTGTCAAAATACGATGATCACAGCCTCCAATGATTGACACTTGCTGACGCTGCACACTGGTTATTAGGGTGTCCGTTATAAAAGGAATTATAAAAAAAATTATTCATTTTAAACCGTGCCACAAAGACGATACATTTTCCGTTTAAATAACATGGGGTTTCGGCAAATTTTACATTTATTTATTTTTCTCTGAAGCAAGTTAATATACAGCAAAAACTGAAATATATTTTTATAGAAAATTGAACGCTGTACAAAAAAGCTCTCTTAAGATTTTTCGATAAATTCACTTGTTTAAAAGTTATTTAAGGTTAATTTTTTAGATTTTTTTACTTTGACTGCAAAATTATCATTATTTTTTTGTTTGAAAATATTTGAAAAAGTAAAAATTATTGAAAAGAGATAAGTGAAAATTATGGACAAGGGATTCCAAAAAATTAAAAATTGTTTATTACATTAAAAGAATCTGGTACTAGTTTTACTCAAACGTAGAAGGATTACTTTTTTACATAATCTTTTTATTTCTGTGAAATTTTACAAAACGCCATTTCAGTTACGAGTTTTATTAGGCACGAGCGAAGCTTATTAAAAACGAGTGTCTAGATAAGTTTATAAAGCGAGTTGCATACTAAGTATACTTTATCTACGACGAAAAGCCAATTATATTTGTTAAACATTTGACATCTTTCAAATGTCAATGGAATTAACCTCACTTTTCTCTAATGTATAATAAAGCTAATTTCAGCCCGTGACTAAAATTCCCAAAAGCCACTACTTATTGCCAACTTCAGCCCGTCACAGCTCGTCAATGTAGAACTAGATAAATACAATTAACTTATTTGAAAAGGATAATTGGTGTAGCGGAAATGTCTGCATCTCATACTCAAGACAACGTATACGTAACTACGAATTTTATTTTGTCGGAAAAATAGGAAAGGAAAACTTTTTATTGTATAATATTTTATAAAATCGTATTATATTTTGTAGGATTTCACAAAAATAAAAAGATTATGTAAAAAAGTAATCGTACTAAAATTGAGTAAAACTAGTACCAGATTCGTTTAATGTAATAAAAAAAATGAATTTATCGAAATCTCTTGTCAATAATTTTTATTTTTTCAATAATAAAATCTCATATTTTCTAAAATAAACAATTTATTTTCATAAAAATAATTATATTTTTGCAGTCAAAGTAAAAAAATCGAAAAAATTAGTTTAACTTAAATAACTTTTAAAGCAGTTAATTTATGAAAAAATCATAAAAAAGCTTTTTTGTACAGCGTTCAATTTCCTATAAAAATATGTGTCTCTTAATGCTATATATTAACTTGCTCGGGAGAAAAAAAATTAAATGTAAAACTTGCCGAAACCCCATGTTTTTTAAATGGAAAATGTATCGTCTTTGTGGCACGGTTTAATATGAATATTTTTTTTATAATTTTTTTAATAATTTTTTTTTGGTCATAATTTAGGGGGCGCTGCGAACAAAAAAAAACAAGTTGGTAAATAACGGACTGGTTATGAATTCCATACCAATAAAGCTTGTATGAAAAGTTAATAACCACTTGTAGTTACTCAAAACTTATGTAAAATTAAAGAATATACTTTGTTGTGCCTTGAGATGGTATTTTCGTGCAATTATAACAAGTAGAAATCAACAATTTAGTCTAAATTGCTGCCAAAACTGTGACGCGCTGTGAATCTATTCATGCATCGTTCCGAAAAACCTTTTAAATTATGATTTTCTACCACTTGTAGTAAGCCCAAGTAACTATAAAATGAAAGAATATAATATTTTAGGTCCTAAAAT
This sequence comes from Brassicogethes aeneus, assembly GCA_921294245.1. Classification (NCBI taxonomy): domain Eukaryota; kingdom Metazoa; phylum Arthropoda; class Insecta; order Coleoptera; family Nitidulidae; genus Brassicogethes; species Brassicogethes aeneus. The sequence goes on from OV121132.1 coordinate 61,251,884, forward strand.
GGCACTTTTAAGCTACTACAATCAGTAGAAATCAACAGTTTATATGCTAAGAATCCATTGGTGACAAGACAAACTAAATTTGTTCATGCATGTTTCTATAGAACTAATACAATTTTTATTTTCTACCACTTGTAAAAATAATAAAAACAATTAAAAGTATACGAATAAATCTCTGACTAAGTCGCGGTATCAAACGTACAGCGTTTAAACTCTACTCACTGCTTGATATTAAATAATATCTTCTTACGAAAAATTTGTTTTTGCAGTGATGCCGGATTTCGGGCTACACAAGAACCGCAATATATCTAGGATTCCTGTTCTAGATACACTTACTACAGCGCGCCACCTACAGTTAAATTCAATGAACTATTTTGTATATAACTAAGGGTAAACCGGTCGTTGTTAAGCCCTCCTAAAATTTTAACCTGGGGTTCCCGTTGAAATAACGTCAAACGTTGTTCAGCCCGGGAGTGGGCCACACAAAGTCATTTCGGGCTACACAGAGCTTGTATATAGAATGGGCAGCACAATGACCGTTTATATGTGTATATATATACGGTATGTATACCGTACCTTCATTTGCAAGCTAACCATAGGGAAAATACATTGTAACTGAACCAGATAAGTCTTAGTCAGCACGAAGCGAAAAACGTTGTAGAAATGATTTGGACGCGTGGATGCCGTAACAGTTAACCTTGCTTCATACATCGATGCTTTATTATTGTTTTTTATTATGTGCGGTGTAAATCTAATAAAATTTGTACGCATGTCTCGACGCATGTCTCGACGACGCATCCAAATAATTTCTGAAAAGGTTCTGGCTTTGTGTTGACTGCGACTTATCTTGTCCAGTTACAATGTATTTTCTCTATGGTTACCTTGCAAATGAAGTTACGGTATATATATAGACATATAAACGGTCATTGTGCAGCCCAATCAATATACCAATAGTATATATATTAGGGTGGTCCTTAATAAGGTTATTTTCAAATTTCTTTGCTCCCAGGGGCTCAAATGCTTCCAAATTAATAAAAAAAAATTCCCTGAAAATTTGAGCTCTTAATATTAACTCTAAGATAGTGCGCATTCCAATCTAAGTTTCCTATGGAAATAACATAGGAAAAATTACTTTTGTTGTTTATAATTTTATAACTTGGGAACGAATAAATTAAAAAATTATAAATCATACATATTTTTATAGAGAATTTAACGCTCTACAAAAAAGGTCTCCTATAATTTTTCCATTAGTCTATTGGTTTAAAAGTTATTCAACGCCAAAGTTTAATTTTCATATTATTATTAATATTATCAAGGCTTTTTTATGAGGCGCCGTTTGTGTCAAAATTAAAAGTGCTAAATAAACTTATTTTGTTTTATAAATAATTAATTATATGCTTTACAAAATAATTTTTTTATAAAATTATTTTTTTATAAAATATTTTTTTTTAATTTTTTTTTCTAAAAAATTTTATAAAATAATTTTTTTTTTAAATTATTTTTTTATAAAATAATTCTTTTTTATAAAATTATTTTTTTCGATTTTTAGTTTTGTTTTAAGAGAATTGATTTATTTATTTTAATTTGTTTTCAAGAGAATTATTTTATTTATTTATTTTAGTTTTTAACAAGTGCTTTTTTATAAAAAACGTTTAAACATAAAGAATTCTTGTTAAAAACTAAAAATCAAAATAAATGTAGATAAAAAAATTAATAAATTAATGAATAAAACTAATAAATTATTATTTTCAATCGTTTCCCCAAATTGCGTCGAACAAAAGCCGTCATAAAATTGTATCTGGGGAGGGGCGTTCGGGTTTACTCGAGTGTCTACAAACAAATAGAGATGGCTGCAGTAAAAATTAATTTATAAATGCGCCCGTCGTCTTTTATTAAATAATTTTTGATTCGAATTGAAAATTATTTTATAAAAAAATAATTTTATAAAAAAGAATTATTTTATAAAAAAATTATTTTATACAATTTTTTACAAAAAAAAAATTATAAAAAAATAATTTTATAAAAAAATTATTTGGTAAAGCATATAATTAATTATTTATAAAACAAAATAAGTTTATTTAGCACTTTTAATTTTGACACAAACGGCGCCTCATAAAAAAGCCTTGATAATATTAATAATAATATGAAAATTAAACTTTGACGTTAAATAACTTTTAAACAAATAGACTAATGGAAAAATTATTGGAGACCTTTTTTGTAGAGCGTTAAATTCTCTATAAAAATATGTATGATTTATAATTTTTAATTTATTTGTTCCCAAGTTATAAAATTATAAACAACAAAAGTAATTTTTCCTATGTTATTTCCATAGGAAACTTAGATTGGAATGCGCACTATCTTAGAGTTAATATTAAGAGCTCAAATTTTCAGGGAAATTTTTTTTATTAATTTGGAAGCATTTGAGCCCCTGGGAGCAAAGAAATTTGAAAATAACCTTATTAAGGACCACCCTAATATATATATATACTATTGGTATATTGATTGGGCTCCACAATGACCGTATACACATATAAACGGTCATTGTGCCGCCCATTCTATACAAGCTATACTCTGTGTAGCCCGAAATGACTTTGTGTGGCCCACTCCCGGGCTGAACAACGTTTGACGTTATTTCAACGGGAACCCCAGGTTAAAATTTTAGGAGGGCTTAACAACGACCGGTTTAGCTATAGTTATATACAAAATAGTTCATTGAATTTAACTGTAGGTGGCGCACTACAGTGATGAATATTAATTTTATTTATTTTTATTTTATTATTTTAATGTGCTTTTTTTAAAAATAGCTAAAATATTGCGATAAGTAGTTAAAACACCTCATGCGTTTTTTAACATTTCTTAAAAGAGCTAAAATATTGCGATTTGTCTAAAATCGGACTTTTTTAATCTGAAATATCTCAAAAGGTTCTAACTTAAAATTTAACATTTTCAGAAAACATTTTTTTCATTTTGTTGTAATAAGTAATTTAAATTTCATCAGTAGCACTTTATTAGTTTTTTCTATTTTCGTATATACAAAATATTAATAATTACATAATGTTTAAAGCCAGTATTTTTATTTAAAAAAAAACGCAGATTTTTGACAAAATTATTAAAAATTATTCCAACCTAAGTCTTTAATATTTTTTAAGGGAATATTTTATTGCGGGGTGATATATTAGCCCCCATTGATATTCATGTTTTTAAAGATTAAAAAAAAATTAATAAATGTTTTATATTTACTTTCTCTTTAATGTTCACAAAAATAATTTTGCTAAATCACAAAATTTTAAAAATGGTAAATTAACACTGGTCGAAAAATTAAAACTTTTTGTTTGCCTTTTGACCATGATTTTGTTCAATCAGATTTTGTTTATTGTAACATTGTAAACAGATAATTTTTTTCGGAATTTTAAAAGAAACCTTTAATAATTTAAGATTTAATAAAATAATATTTATTTTCCTAATAAACTTAGTAAAAGTCTTTATAAAGTTTTTTTGTAAAATGTATCGTTTTACAGTAAAATTGCAATTCTAATTCAATGTTATTAAATTCCGTGGCATTCCGTCCTGCTATAAATGACTAAGAATTAATTTATTAATCAAAGTTTTCCTTTTTTTAAATCCATTTTAATTTCAGAAATGTAAAAAATAAAATTTTATTCTCTAAAAAGAGCATATGGAAAATATGATTAAATTTAATTACAGTATATTGGTATTGCAATGTTACTGTGAAACGATATATTTAACGAAAAAATAACTTTTTTAAATTGACTGTTTATTTTAAAACATTTTTTTTAATCATTGGAGTACTTTTTTGTTGCTTTAAAAAGATATATTATTACCACTGCTTGTAGTATAAAAACATTTCCCACCGAATTAAAAAATCATACTCATCCATGTGCTGTGAATTCCCACCGAATTAAAAAATCATACTCATCCATGTGCTGTGAATTATTTTTTTATTCAAAAAATATATGCAACTTAATCTCTTGGATTTTAAATAATGTTAAATTTTTAAAATAAGAATATTAAGAAAATTAATGACCGTTTATATGTGTATATATATACGGTCATTGTGGAGCCCAATCAATATACCAATAGTATACTTCTACTATGGTAGTCTTGAAAAGGTGATATTTTGCGAACAGTGACTTACTACCAAAACACATATTCACACATAATTCGTCACCTGAGTATTGATTTGTTCTATGTCCAATATCTCTCTAATCGAGATAAACGGGTTTGAAACTTTTACATTAAATATCTTATTTGTTTTTTAATGAAAACTTAATTAAACATTAATAACAATATTCTTGTTTGGCCTTTAATTAGTTCTATTGAGCAACTTTTACCTCAACTTTGGATTTATGCCTCAATATTGGAAAAAACGTTTTGGAGATAAAACAAAAAGTGCTATTTTTGGATTTTAGAAACAAAATGTTGGACATATAACAAAGTTTTGGGACATGAAACAAAACTGAATTAAAAAACACTTTATTTAATAATGATTTACTTTAATATAATAATTATAATTATTGTCTAAATACAATGTCATATACATGTAAATAGGTGAAAAAAACGTGAACTGGCTAAAGTGGATATAGAACAAAACAATTTTATACTTATAAGGAAGCTTTTCTTGGAGATAGCACAAAACAGTTATAAAATGGATATAGCACAAACAAATACTAATTATGTTCAGATTTTTACAAACACATAGAGCAAAAGAAAGCCTGTAAGCCAAATTTTGGAGATAGAGTAAACCAATTTTAAACCTTTTATACTAAACTCGGATTTAGACTAATCTAAACTAAAAACTGACACAATTATATCAAAATACTATTATGGAGATGGAACAAACCAACTTTAACTTTCCGAAAATGCATAAACCTCAAAATGGTAAAAAATGGAGATAGCACAAACCAATACTCAGGTGACGAATTACAATTGTTTGAGTGAACACTATGTCGTAAAAACGGGGGTTGCTTTAAGCTTATTGTCCCGTACAAACTTTGAGGTTAGGTTTTTATAACATTTGATGCAATTTTTCGATTACACAGTTCGGCTACTATTAAAAAGGTGTACCTCTTAAACTTCGATAAAATAAACCGTTTCCGAGATATATGAGTTTACAATAATTGATATATCGCATTATTTAAAAGGATTAAAAGGTACAGGGCCGAGCCTAGGGTATCTGCCGCCCGGGTGCAAGAATTAAATTTGCCGCCCCCATTGATGTAAAAAATTAGGTTGTCGGTAGGGAAGGAGTTCATAATTTATCATTCTCAATAAACATATAACAAATTTTATAGTAAATAATAAGTATTTATTAACAAATACTTAAAAGAATAAAATAAAAATACATTCAGGAAAAAAAAACAAAAATAATTAAACTAAACTAAAAAACTAAAATCTACTTTTCTCGCTTTTTTAATAGCAAATTCCCTAATCAAGTCGCCTACATCCAAGTTGTTAGAAATATCTTCTTCAATACTTATAATTGCTAAATTTGAAAGCCTAAATTGACTCATATTGGATCTTAAATAGGTCTTAATTAGTTTTAATTTCGAAAATGACCGCTCTCCATGGGCATCGTCAAAAATATTCTTAAAGCTACAAATAAATTCGGAAAGATGCCTTTTAAATCATTAACTAGTTTTTAACTTAAACGCATTAAAAGACAAAAGAAACTACTATGTTTGCATCCTATTTGCCTCACGTTAATAGAAAAACTAAAAATTGCTGAAATACGCAACCGTTAAATCGGAAGAAATTATGCTTTAACCAGAGATAGGGTTATCTCTGCTTTAACTTAACAGTTCAGCTTGTAAACAATATCACGTGGTACACAGCGCGCGATTTGATTGGTTTCCCGTAAGCCCGCTTCCGTAAAACATGAAACTTGACGAACTCGAAGCGGACGGACGGAAAGCGAAGCGGGCGGGCGGCAATCTATAAACCGGGCTTTAACAAAATTGCCATTATCATTTTTTGTGGCTATCGCGTTCGTTATGTCTTTTTTATCATTGCCGCCTGACAGCACAATTTTGGCATTGTTTTTATGTGTAGAATAAAAACGATGATTCCTTGAAACGCCGACATCAATAAAACGCAAGTAATGTTTAGAAAGTTTTTTGCATATTGCAAGGTGGCTTTTTTATTCTTGATAATATGATACAATTTTTTTTATGATATTTTGCCGCCCTGTGTTAGTGCCGCCCGGGTGCCATGCACCCCTTGCACCCCCGGCACGGCTCGGCCCTGAAAAGGTATATGATAACAAATTTTATTTTTTAATTGAAAAAACTAAAAAAGGCATTTCATGAGCCTCGGGACTTTTTGCCCTGACCGTCACATTAAAAAAATTGTAGTTTTTTCAATTAAAAAATTTGTTATCATATACCTTTTAGTCCATTAATGCGATATAACAATTATTGTAATATCGAATATCTCGAAAACGGTTTATTTTATCGAAGTTTGAGAGGTACACCTTTTTAATAGTAGCCAAACTGAGTAATCTAAAAATTGCATCAAATGGTATAAAAACCTAACCTCAAAGTTTGTATGGGACAATAAGCTTAAGCAACCCCTGTTTCTATGACACTGCGTTCACTCGAACAATTGTAATTACGTGTGAATATTTGTTTTGGTAGTAAGTGACTGCTCGCAAAACATCACCTTTCTAAGTCTACCATAGTAGAAGTTATATTAAAAAACTGATATGATAAGTAACACTTTATCACCCTGTATCTTTTAAAGATACCTAATTTGGAAAAATATTTATTTAGATTTTCGTCTTATTTTGACTTGCTTAATCTGCACCTAAATTTATGCCACTTAGTTTAGGGACACCTTGTATAATAATTTAATAATAATAATAATTTATTTATTTACGACCAAAAAGTTAAAATACATTTGAATATGATTTCCAGTAAATAAATAATAAATAACCCCCTAAGTTTAACTTGTCTTGAGACCTTATACATAAATTTTACATTACAAATAATATTTACGTTATAAAAGTAATAAATTAACATTATAAAAGTAATAAATTAACATTATAAAAAGTTATAAATTAAATTATTAGCCAATAATTTTAGATAACTAGCAGTGAATAATATTCCAGCAAAGAGGAAAAAGAAAAGAAATAAAAAGGAAAAAACTAAATACTATGAATTTTTGATGCCAAAAAAGAAGAAGATCTTTGACCAATTACATTTTGCATTTTTGGCAGGAGGTAGGTACTTATCGTTGCCTCGAGTGTTATAAGGGTGTTTAAGCGTAGGTAAGTTGTTTTTCTTTTTATATTGATTTTGACATAGTACAAAACAGTATAACTTTCTTAGACTCAAAATATTAGAGACCTTAAAGGTTAGGTCCGAGGGGTGGGTTGGGTCCTTTCCGAGCATTATTCCTAAAATTCTTTTTTGGGTTGTTTTCAATACTTCTAAATGTGCGTCAAAGGCACCTCCCCATCCGATTAAACCGTATATCAAATGGCTTTCAACTAGGGCGTGGTAAACAACTTTTAAGTAATTATAGTTAAGAAAAGATTTTAGAAATTTAAATTTATATATTATAGTTCTAATTTTTTTAGTAGATGGTCGATGTGTGCATCCCATTTTAGATGGTTATCAACTATAACACCTAAATATTTTATGTCTGTATCTTTTATTTTAATCATATGAAATTCGGGACGATTGTAATTATGACAAGTAAATGTCAAATAAGATGTTTTGTCAAAATTGATGGATAAGAGCATGCTATTAAACCATTCCGTTATGTTAATAAGATCATTTTCAACGCTATTTTTTAGGTTTTCCCAAGTATTGGATTTATAAAATAAAGCAGTATCATCTGCAAAACTTATTACTTTTGCAGCAGTAGGAACAAAGAAGAGTCCATCCATGTACAAAGTGAAGAGGATTGGGCCTAACACCGAGCGGGAGAGTTTTTAAAGACAACCGCTATTCCCCTGGACATCCTAAGGTCTTCCGCAACACAGTGAGCCAAGGAGTAATCGGCCGAAACCGTGAACAGATCTTTTTGTTCTTCTTGTGGACTTGACGGTTTAGACTGGAGAATAATTAGAAGTATGGTAAAAGTTATCTTCAGATTTAGTGGCATACACATTCTTGTCTGTTGCCACAACCCTAAAAGAACACCCGGAAGGAAGATTGTAGACTGCTACTTCTATAGGACGTCACAATGCAAGTTTGGATCTCTATGCAAATATCGCCATAGAGCTAAGAACCATTTTCGGGACGAAAATGTTTTAAGACGGGGGCAATGTAGCGAGTGCGGCTCTGGATATCGGAATGATGACTCATTGGCGATGAGTCATCGCTGGTGAGTCAGCGCTCGAACAATCGAGAGTGTGGAGCTCGCTGGAATGTTCCAGAAGACTTGGGCGCTGAATATATAAGGAACGGAGCAGCACAGAGCAGTTAGTTAAGTTTTGGTACTCGCGTCGAAATAAATAAATATAAGTGCAAATAAATAGACTCTTGAACAGTAGTGATATATAAATAATTAAAAGTTAAGTGTTATAGTGTTTTAAGTGTAGTTAAGTTATTAAAAATAAATAGTTTAGTTCGTTAATAAACCAGTGCGTGTTTTTATTTACACTACGAACAGTTAAAAACGTTACAATAAGTACTGACGCTACAGTAATTTCAAATATATTTAACGATCACTACGTACAGGGTGATCCCCTATAATGTCGCCCCCCTTATACTTTTTTATTTTAAGTGTCCCAAAAAATTTAAAAGTTTGGTTATGTAGGTACTAAAAATACTTTTTTTCTACGTATTAAAAAAATTGATCAATATACAGGGAAAAACAAAAAGTTTATTTTTTTTAATGGATCACCTTATATATGAATTTATTTTCCGATTCCTTGTAAAATTCTGAGCATAATTCATATAACAAACCATATCCTAAATTCAACTGTTTCTGAAATATTCGCATTCGAAATGTTATCATTAAATGTTTTTTTAAACTGTTAGAAATCAAGAAGCCTCAGTATACCAAAATTTGTATTGAAAATAAATTATTATAGTGACATTATGTCAATATGTCTTGTTAAATAAGTAAAAATGGCTCACCCAGACAGAGAAAGACAAACTATTTCAACTTATTATCTTAAAAATAATTTAAAAATTTCAGAAACGGTTGAATTTAGGTATATGGTATGTTATATGAAATATGCTTAGAATTTTACAAGGAATTGAAAAATAAATACATATATAGGATGATCCATTGAAAAAAAATAAACTTTTTGTTTTTCCCTGTATACTGATCAATTTTCCAATTTTCTTTATACGTAGAAAAAATGTATTTTTTAGTATCTACATAACCACACTTTTTTTCGGACACTTAAAATAAAATAAGAAAGTTAAGGGGGGGCGACATTATAGGGGATCACCCTGTACATGTTGGCGAAATATTGGCTTCCAAAATAAAAAAAATTACAATTCGGCTACGAGACCATCCCAACGTAACTCTATATTCTTGGAACAAACTAACCCACAGGAGCTGTTAAACATTATTAACACCATAAAAAATAATAAATCCGCGGGCATGGATGGTATTAAAGCAGAGACAATTAAGAATATTAGTTCTAATATAGTATCCCCTCTTAGACACCTAATAAATAACATCTTAGAAAATGGTAAATGCCCATCTGATTTTAAAACATCAATAATTATACCGATTTTCAAGAAAGGAGATAGCGATGAAGTAAAAACTATAGGCCCATCTCTTTAGTGACATGCTTTACCAAAATATTTGAAAAGGTAATTAAAAGATTAGATAATTACATTAATAAAATATAAACTAATATCGCCATCACAATTTGGTTTTCAAAACAAAAAATCAACGCATGACGCTATTGAGATGTTGACTGGTCATATATACAAAGGATTGGATGAGGGGAGTCCATCCATGTGTCTATTCCTAGACTTGAGTGACACCATAGCGAGCTTTTTTACCCCTCGAATATAAATACATGAAGTCTTCAAAAGGCAAGTCGTCTTCCGGCGGATTAACTCTCCTTACTCTAGCATCGTCTATTTGATCATTGTTTTCAGCGTAAGGAGCCAAACGGTTGAAACGGATCACTTTCGGCTTTCCTCTTGGTTATTTCATGATCCTGTAGATGATGTTATTTATTTGATCCATGACTTCGTATGGTGCCTCCCAAGAAGCCTGCAGCTTCGGTGAATAACCACGACGGCGCTAAGGGTTGTATAACCAAACTAGGTCTCCAGGTTGAAATCCTCCATTTTCCGACTTGATGTCGTATGCCTCTTTCATCACTGACACTCTGGTTGTTTAAACGGACTCTGTTATGAATGTCGCTCATTTTCCTACGTAAATTGCTGACATAATCTTCTCCAGCAATATCTTTCTCTGGTAGGCAACCAAATCTCAGGTCACAAGGAAGACGAAGTTCACGTCCCATAACAATGCTAGCGGGTGTCTGGCCGGTTGTATCGTGTATAGAAGAACGGTACGCCAATAGGAACAGATGGAGGAAGCGGTCCCAGTGTCTTTGGTGATCAGAGACTACCTTCGAAAGGTACCTGTTTATCGTTCGATTCATTCGTTCCACCATTTCATCAGACTGCGGATGTAATGCGGTCGTCCTCGTCTTCCGAATGTTAAGAATCTTACACACATTCTGGAACAATATAGATTCAAAGTTCCTGCCTTGGTCTGAATGCATTTCCATTGGGACACCAAAACGACAAATCCACTCCTTAATAAGGGCATCGGCCACTGTGACAGCTTCCTGGTTTGGCAAGGCGTACGCTTCCGCCCACTTGCTAAAGTAGTCCATTACAACGATGATGTATTTATTTCCAGATTCTGTTTCCGGAAATGGACCCGCCACGTCGATTGCAATTCTCTCAAATGGGCTGCCCAATGTGGGCAGCCCATTTGAGACTGTCGCATTGGGGCTTTTGGACGCTTCTGGGGTCCATTGCTTGCCGCGCAAACGGCGCACTTCTTGCACCATTCCTTTACATCTCGTTGGCTGTTGACCCAATAAAACCGTTCCCTAAGTCTTCCAAGCGTCCTCGTCACCCCAAGATGTCCTCCAGTAGTTCCATCATGAATTTCCTGCAGCACTTCTGGTATCCTGTTTCTGGGGATTATTATCTGCTTCCGGTCTTCCCCCCCCTTCTGGCATCTCCAGAACGCGCTTTAGAAGCCCGTCACTTAAGATGATGGAATTCCATTGGGCCCAGTACGATTTCACATTCGGCGAATATTGGGCCACTTCCTGCCACGTTGGTTTATGGTGGTTCTTTTTCCAATCGATGATGGGCTTCAAATCCGGGTCCCTCTCTTGGTCTTGTTGAACCTCAGCGGATTGCCAATGATCATCTACGATTGTAGTCCTGCGAATATACACATCCTTTTCTTCGACCCTATTTATTTTTCTAAATGAAGTCGGCGCCACCTGACTTCCTCTGCAACGACTTTGCATATGTCCCAGCTTTCCACATCTCCAACACCGGATTTCCTTCTTCTCTGGTAAATTTTCTTTAAAAACTCGCCTGATTGCTTCAATTCCTTATTCTAGGCTGGCTCCTGCAGCTCTGCTTTGCCGCCTCGAATTCCAAAGCTCGAGCCAATGCATCAAACAGGCTTGAACCGCTAATCGTTCCATAACGGTCGTTGGAGTAGCTGGATATGCTAGCCGGACCAAGCGTGCAATATCAGCCTCAAATTCTTGCAAAGTCTCGTTAGATTTCTGGCAGCGATTCTTCAGTTGGGAATGGTACACATGTTCCAGATGTGCCTGGCCATATCGCAGTTCCAGATGTTTAACCAACGCTTCGTAATCTTCTTTTTCGTTGGGAGAGAGTGTCTGCAAGATGTCCGTTGCATCTCCGCGTAAAGCCAGAGTCAATGCTGTAGCTTTTTCTTCTGGTAGCCAGCCATTTGCTTTTGCTGCTGCCTTAAACTGACGGATGTAGTTGGTCCAAGAAGTTTTTCCATCGAACTGAGGTGGTTTCATCCGAACTCGGCACCCCTCCGGCATTGTTCCTGGTTCCGCCAGCATCATGGGTAGATTTACAGCTGTCAGTTTACTATTTATTTCTTTAATTTTGACTTCCAATTTATCATTCAATTCCATCCTTACGTCGTCAAATTTCTGTCCCATTTTCCAAATATTCTTTTAAATTTTTAGAATTTTCCAGAATTTTCTGCTGCAAATCATCCTTTAAATTGTTGGAATTTTCCACCATTTTTTGTTGCAAATCGACTTTTAAATCGCTAGAATTTTCTACCATTTTCTGTTGCAAATCATCCTTTAAATCGTTGACATTTTCCAGAATCTTTTGTTGTAAATCGACTTTCAGTTCTTTAGAATTTTCTAGCATTTTCTGTTATAAGTCGTTAGAATTTTCCAGAATGTTCTGTTTTAAATCATTAGAATTCTCCAACATTTTTTCGTTTAAATTTAGCATGCATATCACACGGGCCTTCAAATAAATACGTATCTGGATTTTCACCTTCCTGCTCCTTCCTTTCTGGATTTTCACCTTCGCTTCTCGAAGCCGCTGCTGCAACACATTCTTTTTTCCAGTTGTCTCACATTCCCTTTCTTCCAGCTCTCGCTTAAGGTCCGCCACTTTTAAGTCCATTAACGAAACCATTTTCGCGAAGTTTCACACTAACCGCACTCCTGACACCAATTGTAACGTTTTTAACTGTTCGTAGTGTGAATAAAAACACGCACTGGTTTATTAACGAACTAAACTATTTATTTTTAATAACTAAACTACACTTAAAACACTATAACACTAACTAAACACTTAACTACTAATTATTTATATATCACTACTGTTCAAGAGTCTATTTATTTGCACTTATATTTATTTATTTCGACGCGAGTACCAAAACTTAACTAACTGCTCTGTGCTGCTCCGTTCCTCATATATTCAGCGCCCGAGTCTTCTGGAACATTCCAGCGAGCTCCACACTCTCGATTGTTCGAGCGCTGACTCACCAGCGATGAGTCACCATTCCGATATACAGAGCCGCACTCGCTACATTGTTTTTTTTATCATCGCCTGTAATTTCTCGAAATGTGCCCTAAATATTTTTGTATCTTGTTAATTATAGTTTATTCTTTGTTTGTAATATTCGTTTTTAGTATCACGAATCAAATTTGTAAGCATATTCCTGTAAGCTCTATAGTTTCTTTTTAATTCTATATTGTTTGGGTTTTTGGCGAGCAATGCTTGCATTTTATTTTTTGTATTAATAGAATTAACTAGGGCGGTAGTGATCCATGGCTTTCTTTTTTTTTGTGATTTATAATTTGCACATTTGTACATAACTGAATTTTGGCTTTAAGTGTATCGATAAAAGAATTTGTGGCAATATCAATGTTATTATTTGTATATGTTTCTTCCCATACAGTTTCTTGTAATATTGTATTTACATCTTGTGCATTGAGAATTCCGGGATTAGTAGCCGTGGGCAAAAATAATCTCGTAAAATGTTGTGTCAAAGTAAGTGAGGTTAAGTCACCACTTGTTGAAAATGATCTAGATATCATTAAGGAAATATTCCGAGCTAAGGAGGAGATTATTAAAAGTAAGGATGAAATAATAACTGAGATTAAAGCGAAAGAACTTTTGTTATATCAAAATATTAAACTACTAGAAGAGAAAGTAGTACAAAGGGGGCAGAAACTTGGCAACACCGCTGGACCCATAATGCAACACGTAAAGCAGGTTGACCAACCAACTAACAACACTACAATTGATAATCAAAGTAAAACAGCTGTTATTACGAAAACAAAACAGAATGTTTCGAATAAAGAAATGAATTTGGGTGTACTCCAAGCCCAAACTGCAAGTAAAATGAAGGAAATAATAAATTTAGGAACCCCCGACTCAGATCACAACCCTGAGTCGCGGCAACCAGCCAAAACCGACAATGGAGCTGATTGGAAATTGGTTAAACATAAAAGAAGGTATCTAGTGGGCAAAAGTGATCTGAGTGCTGGAGTTACTACAGTACCTAAACTGACATCATTACATGTTACCAGACTTGCACCAGGAACTCAGGCTGAAACACTGAAAGAATTTTTAAAGCAGAAATTTCCCGATGTACAATATGAGGAGCATTCATCAAAACATCCTGAAAGTTACGCATCTATGAAAGTAACTATCAGGCAGGAACAACTCAAGAACGCGTGGAAAAGGGAGTCCTGGCCTAATGGAGCCTTTGTCTCCCGGTTTTTTCACAAAAAGAGGATGGTGTCAGCACAGGCAGATCCAACGAAAGAAGCTTAATCAGAAATGGTCCCGAGAAAGAACTTAGTATATACTACCAGAATGTGCGAGGTCTACGTACAAAAACCCATGACTTCTATAAAAACATTTTAGCAGAAGATTATGATATAATAGCCATCACTGAATCTTGGTTAACCGAAGGTATCAGAGATGCAGAACTATTTGATAACAGGTATAATCCTGCCAGACGTGACACACAAGGGGATAGATTAAGATGGAAAAATGGATACTGTAAATTTTGTATGTGATAGCGATATAGAGTGCCTAGTTGTTAAAGTTAAGTATAAAAAAGAAAATTTTCTTTGTTGTTGTGTGGCTTATACTCACTTTGTTAATTTTTATGATAGTTTGGAGCAAATTCTGCTAGAAAACGTTAAATGTATAATAATAGGAGATTTTAATATACCTAGCTATGTAAATGGCACCTGTGATAAAAGTTTGCTAACAAATAATTTTATAAGTATCTGTGATCTGTACCAGTGCAATACAGTTTCCAATATTATGAATAGGAAACTAGATCTTATACTTACTAACTATTCAAATATAAACTGCTGTAGGTGTAAGGAACTATTGCTAAATGAGGATGTATACCACCCAGCATTAACTTTATCCTTAAAAATTGAAAAAAATTTGAATGAAGATGAAATTCTTCAACCGGCTTATATTTATAATTATGCCAAAGGTGATTTTAATTTATTATATTATCTTATAGGATCCCTTGATTGGAATGAACTTAACAATATTAGTGATGTAAATGTGTTAATTGATATTTTTTACAAAAAAATATATGAATGTATTGACCAGGCTATTCCAGAAAAACAGATAAGTTCACATAAAAATAAATGTAAGTATCCGAATTATTTTAGTTATGACTTAATTAAAAAAATTAAAAAGAAAAATAAGCTCCATGAACCTGTCAAGCTAGGTAAAGCTAGTTTACAACAAACAAGGGACTATGGAGAACTTAGGCATCTAATTAAGAAACAAATAAGTTACGAATATAATTCTTATCATAAGAAAATAGAGAACAACATAAACGAAGACCCTAGTAGTTTCTGGACGTTTATCGAATCCAAAAGTTCTACTTAGGGCATACCAACGAAAATGGTATTAAATGGCACAGCCTATAATGACCCAATCTCTATAGCTAATGCTTTCGCTAGTTATTTTAGCTCTGTATATATAATGTCTTCAGTAAATAAAAAAGGGTGCGAGGGAAATTTTAACTTCTCACTTATAACGGAGACCAAAGTAAGAAGTGCTTTGATCACATTTAAAAACCTAAACGGAAAAAAAATTGTATGCTGAAAGCTAAAATAAAGGTATATAAATACTGTCAAGTGAAAATAAACGTTAACATTAGGGCTGGTATTATATTCCTACTCGAGTACGGTGATGTTAAATAAGTATTATTATTAGCAATTATGGCTCTTAACTTCTTAAGAAGTTCAGAATTTGCTGATTTAATTAGAGATATTATTAAGAAGGAAAATGAAAAACTATATGAAAAAATATCCCAACTGGAAAATGAAATAAAAACACTAAAAGAATGTAATGGAAATGTTGTTCCCCAAAGAATTAATGCTAGTTCTTCTAAAATTATTAATAATACGTATGCTAAGGCTGCTGGAGTGTTATAATAAACCAAAGGGTGCTCAAAATTGTGATGTAACACGTGAAGAAGTTCGAAAAAATGTTTTACCAGCTGAATTAAAAATTGGTATACAAAGTATAAAAGATATTAAAAATGGTGGTGTTGCTATTCACTGCAATAAAAAATCAGATGCTAATAAAATCAAATCAGCTGCTGAAGAATGTTTAAAAGATTACGAAATAAAACTTCCCAAACTACATAATCCAACAATAAAAATAATAGATATAGAGGATAAATTTGAGGATACAGAGCTAATAGAATACTTAAGGAAACAAAATAAAATTTTAGAGAATTCGAACCTAAAAATTGTTGTTAATAAAAAAATGAAAACAAAATATATGGCTATCATTGAATGCGATAACGAAAGTTATAAGAAGATCATGGAAGACAAAGTATTATATGTGAATTGGGCAAGCTGTAGAGTATTTGAATATGTTAAAGTATTTAGATGCTTTAAATGTGGGGGATTTAATCATCATGGTGAAAAGTGTACTGCGGAAAAAAGATGTCTAAAGTGTACTTCAGTGGATCATGAAACAAAAGATTGTGATAATAATTCGGTAAAATGTTTTAATTGTGTAGAAGTAAACAAGAAACAAGACCTGAAATTCGATGTTAACCACTATATTTTTAATTATAATTGTGCAGTTCTATTAAAGAAAATTGAAATTGAAAAACAAAAAATAAAGCGTCCAATTGACCAATAGCAATTAAAGAAAAATGATCCTATAAATTTTAAAATATTACATCAAAATATACAGTGCATTCGAAATAAAATTGAGCAATTGGAAGTTTTATTGCATAACGAAAAAATTGATATAGTCTGTTTTTCTGAGCATTGGCTGAACGACATTAATTATGAGTGTATTAATATACTAGGGTATACTATGGCCTCCATATATTGTAGGAAAAACTTTAAAAATGGAGGGGTGGTTATATTTCATAAACATAAGTATTCAGATTATATTAATGAAATTAATTTTCAAGATATATCTATTGATAAAGATGCTGAGTTTTGTGGTATTGAAATAAAACTACCTAATATATGTTTTCAATTAATTTGTTTATATAGGTCTCCACTGGGAGATACTGATATATTTTTTGATAAACTGAGATTATTACTGAATAAGTCTTGTAGGAAGGGTAATATTTTTTTGTGTGGAGATTTAAATATTAATTTTAATGAGAATAGTGTCCTGAAAAATAATCTAAATGATATATTATGTTCATACAATTTAAAAATGCTTTGCAATGAACCAACTAGATATTATGATACTGGATCATCTTGTATTGATTATGTTTGCACAAACTGGATTCCGTTGGATAATGTTAAATGTCAAGTTATTCCAAATGGCCTTTCTGATCACACTAGTCAAGTCATTTCGTTAAATTTTGTAGTTAATAAATCGAAAAAGAAATCTAAAAGATCTTATACAAATTTTTCAAAAATTCAATTCTCAAATATGATAAAAAATGAACATTGGTATGAAGTCTATACTGCAAGTTCTGTTGATGATGCTTTTGATTCATTTATTAATACTATGAAATATTATATTGATGTTTGTTTTCCAATAAAAACCATAAATTGTAACGTTTCAAAAGGAAATTGGATTACTAAGGGGATTAAAAATTCATTTATAAGGTTAAAAGAACTATACAAAATAATGATTCAAACCAAGAGAGCAAATGATAAGTTAAATTATAAAAAATATAAATTCATATACAAAAAAGTTATAGTTGCAGCCAAAAAGATGTACTTTGATAAAATGTTTAACAATTCTAGTAATAAATCAAAAACAATCTGGGACGTTGTAAATTATACTACAGGTAATGCAAAAAATGTAAACAACAATATAAAAAACATAACTATAAATAACTTATCAGAAACGGATTCAAACCAAATTGCAAATTATTTTAATGAATATTTTATTAACTTACCAAAAACACTAAATAAAAAATTTGTAGAAAAAATAGATTATTATAAAATTAATAACAATAAATACCCCACTATGTTCTGCAGACCGTTATCAAATTCAGAAGTATTCAATATAATTATAAATTTAAAAAGAAATAATTCTGCAGGTATGGATTGCATTAACTCAAGGATTTTGTATCTTTGCTTAGATTCTATTATTGAACCTTTGTCTTTTTTAATTAACTTGTCAATTTCAAATGGAATTTTTCCTGATATATTAAAATTGTCAAAAGTAATACCCTTACACAAAAAAAGTGATAAATCAAATGTTTGTAACTATCGCCCGGTGGCCATTTTATCAACTATTTCCAAAATACTAGAAAGGGCTATGTTTAATCAAATGTACATGTTTTTGGAAAAGTTTAATGTTTTATCAAAATTTCAACATGGCTTTCGTAAAAACCTAAATACACAGTCTGCGATTATGGATTTTATTAATATTTTATATAAAAAACTGGATAACTCTGAAAAGTGCATTGGTCTCTTTATGGATTTGAGTAAGGCATTTGATCTAGTTCATCATGCTCTGCTTATCCATAAATTGGAGGCTTATGGATTTAGAGGAAAGATACAGGATTGGCTTATTTCATATCTGTCCAATAGAAAACAATGTGTGCATGTCAATGGTTGTTACTCCAGAACAAAATTCATAGAAACAGGGGTTCCCCAAGGATCTGTACTGGGCCCCCTGCTTTTTCCTTTATTTATAAATGACTTTTCAGATATATTAAATAATACTAATATTGTCATGTTTGCAGATGATAATTTTCTTTTGAGCTCAGGAAAAACAATAAATGAAGTTTTAAATAATTTGCAAAATAATTTAAACTTGTCAATTGATTGGTTTAACTTAAATAGACTTCATTTGAATGTTTTCACAAGTTTTCATTTGAGGAGATTAAATAAAGATTCCAGTTTCTTACTTAAAATTGGTGGTAATTCCATTGAAGAAGTTGAAAAAACAAAATTTCTAGGCCTACATATTGACAGATTTTTGATTTGGGATGAGCATATAAATGTATTGTGTAAGAGGCTGGGATCAGTTTCCTATGCTATTTATAGACTTAGAGTAACTGTGAGCTTGGAGGTTCTCAGGACATATTATTTTAGTGAGTTTGTCTCCAGACTTACCTATGGTGTTATGTTTTGGGGTCTATCTTCACATGCTCATAGGGTCTTTAAGATGCAGAAGGCAGCTATTAGAAATATAAAGGGAGTATCAGTTAGAACATCATGCAGACATTTATTTAAAGATCTAAGGTTGTTGCCACTTCCCTGCATATTTATGTTAGAAACCTTATGTCACATTCATAAAAATATAAGAAATTACAATAGTAATAGTCATTATCATGAATATAATACAAGACACCGTAACAACCTTGGAATCCCAATTCATGCAACTGCAAAATTTGAGAATAATCCCAATTATATAGGAATAAAATTGTACAATAAGCTGCCATCTGCATTTAAAGAAGTTTTAAATTTAAAAAAATTTAAAAAACAAGTGGGAAATTATTTTTTGGAACACTGTTTTTATACCTGCGATGAGTTTTTATTTATGTGAGCTATTTGTAACTGTAAATTATTTTCAAATTTTATTAATGTTGTATTTTACTATTGTTTAGTCATTCTTAGTATTTAATTGTAAACATGTGTACTCTTGACTAGTCCTATACCATGTAATGGTCTTACAGGATAATAAAGTTTATTATTATTATTATTATTATAAAAAAGTTAAAATCTAAGAAGGCAACAGGTAAAGATAACATTCCAGCTTATATATACAAGGGTTGTGTTGACTTTCTTGTGGAACCCCTGATTGCTATTTTTAACACTGCTATTAAATCTAATTGTTTTCCAAGTAAACTAAAGGAATCCATAATAACCCCAATTTTCAAGAATAATGATAAGAACTGTATAAGTAACTATAGACCAATTTGTATTTTAAATAGTTTGGCAAAAATTTTTGAACTTGTTCTGTGCGAGGACATTATAAATAACTGTAAGGAAATGTTTTCCCCGGAACAGCACGGATTTTTATCAAATAGATCAACAGCTACCAACCTCTGCATTTTTATAGAGTTTGCTGCACGGGCAATCGATAGTGGTTCCCAGTTGGATGTTGTTATGACTGACTGTGCAAGGGCCTTTGATAAGGTCGACCATGGAGTTCTTCTTGAAAAGTTGGGGGACTTTAATTTTTCGGGAAGTGCGGCTATACTTATAAAATCATATCTGAATGGAAGATACCAGCAGGTTAAGGTAGGAAAATGTCTTTCAGAACGGATTATAGTGACGTCAGGGGTTCCACAGGGAAGTAACTTAGGGCCACTACTGTTTGCTATATTTGTCAATAATTTACCATTAAGTGTTAAATATTCCTCTTGCCTACTGTTTGCTGATGATTTTAAAATTTATAAACAAATTAATAACGAAAACGATAGCGAACTGTTACAAAAAGACCTGGACCATGTATCAGAATGGTTCCAGGAGAATAAAATGTTTCTTAATGTAGATAAGTGTGCTACCATAACATATACTCGTAAACTTGCATTTATTAATAGGACTTATGATCTTAATAATATTAACTTAACTAGAATTTATGAATGTAAAGATCTGGGTGTGTATCTGCAATCAAATATGAAATTTAATACTCACTATAAGGAATTTAGGGTACTTGGATTTATACACTACTCAAAAAAGTCTAGGGATATTATGATTAAGTGAAATTAAAAACTTCTTTATTAATTTTTTTATTTTATTTTGTAATTGTTTTCAATTAAAAAGTCCTAACAATATAAAATAAATCAAAATTTAGGTGGTAACAATTTTTATTCTTCGCAAATAAAAATTACAAACTTGATTAATAAAATTTATTATAAATGAATTAACAAAATCAATACGAAAAAAATAAAAGCTTGTGTTCTTAGTACCGAGTGTGACCTCCTCTACTGTTTGCAACTGCTCTACATCTACGAGGCATACTTAGGATTAAATTATCTAGCTCATTTTGAGGTAATCTGGTCCATACGTCTTGAAGGCAATTAAAGAGCTGCTCTTGGTTCTCAAAGTAATCATTAACCCTTAGAACGCCTCTCTGTAGCATATCCCAGACATGCTCAATCGGGTTAAGGTCTGGCGACTGAGCAGGCCACGGTAAAACAGGGATTTGGTTAGTTCGAAGGAAATTTCTAACAACGTTTGCGGTATGTGGGCGTGCATTATCATGCATTAAACAAAATTCGGGCTCTGCATTTTGTGCGAATGGAATAACGACAGGACGGAGTATCAAATCCATATATGCGACTGAATTTAATGTTCCTTCTAATCGAACGAGATCTGTTCTTCCGCCTAATGTTATTCCGCCCCAAACCATAATTGTTCCACCTTGAAATGTATGAACCTCTTGAACATTACGAAGACGGTTTTCGGCTCCTGGTTGTCTCCAGACTCGTATTCTTCTTGAATCCGGGTAAATTCCAAATCTAGACTCATCTGTAAATAAGATATGACTCCACTGTTCATCTGTCCATGCAAGATGTTCTCTAGCCCAGATATCCCGTGCTCTGCGATTGCCCCTGGTTAGTGGTGGAACTCTCAAAGGTCGTCTACTCCAAAGATTAATCTCATGTAGGCGATTTCTTATGGTTTGACCGGAAATGGTTAGATTGTGGGTCTGCTGTAAATTTCGTACCAGTTGTGTAGCGGTCAAATTTGAGTTTCTTCTTGCTTGTAGTTGTACAAACCGGTCTTGCGCTGGGGTAGTTATTCTTCCACGGCCTGGGTGTCTTTCACTTACACTCCCTGTCTCACAATATCTACTCCAAAGGCGACTAACAACACTTTGAGAGGTGCCTATAGTATCTGCTACTAGCACTTGGTTTTGGCCGGCTTCGAGCATTCCAACAGCGCGTAACCGCTGTTCTTCGGTCAAATGAACTCTTTGCATAGTGAATATACCAAGCACACTTTAAATACTGTCTTTAAAATGAAAAACGTAAAATTATTTCCTTATGCAAAAAGTAGTGTTTTGCAAAACATCGACATGTTTTTTGTTTGGTTAATAAAAAAAATTATTAATGTTGTAAAAGTACACAGTAACAAACAATGAATTTATAATTTAATAAAATGTATTTATACTGTGCGTCTTTTTTTAACTTATATATAATTATTTAGAATATCCCTAGACTCTTTTGAGTAGTGTACTTAGAAATTCAAAATTTTTTAAACACATTTCATCCATTATTAAATTATACAATGCAATAGTAAGGCCTCATCTTGAATATGCATGTATTATCTGGTCACCTATAGCAGAAGTTAACATTGATCTCATTGAAAAAGTACAAAAAAGATTTCTTAGATATTTATATGTAAGGAAATATAATATTTATCCATATATGGTATCATATGTGTCTATGTTAAAAGATTTTAATTTTAATACTCTCGCAAAAAGAAGAAATATGCAAGCTGTTTTGTTTGTTTTTTATATCGTAAATAATTTAAAGTATAAAGATCTGTTTATTATAAATAATATTAAAATCTCAGTGCCAAAAATTAATTTAAGGATAAAGAATAAAAGACTGTTTTCTATAAATAAAAAAGACTGTTCGCCGCTTAATTTTATGTTGGTACAGTGCAATAATTTAATTGATAATTGTGATATTGATTTTTTTAATACAAGTGTTAGGGAAATCCAAACTTTTTTTAATTGTGATTTTTTGTAGTTTTAGTTTTAGATTTAGTTTATATAGGATATAACTTAGGGTATAGGCACTCTTACATGTAACAACAATTTTATATTGTGTTTGTTTGAGAATAAGTAAATAAATAAATAAAATACTTTACTTTTTAAAAATATGTGATCTAGGCATGACATTTTCCTTGTGGGTAAGTTAATTTCTGATTTGAAATTAAATTCACTTAAAGTGTCTAGGTATATAGAGGTCTCGTTATTATTTTTTAGCAAATCTATATTGATATCGCCAGCGAAAATGTGATAGTCGTCAGAGTGTTTTGTATAATTTTCTAAATATGATTGCAGTTCTTCAGTGAAGTATTTAACGTCTGTAGCAGGGGATCTATAAATACTTAATATTTTTATAATTTTGTTTTTGATGAATATATTTACCTGTAGTAAATTAGACAAATTAAACTGAATAATAGAATATATAAAGTTTAAACTATTTTTTATATAAATTATAACACCGTAGTTTTGATTGTATTGGCTGTGGCGTGTTATTTTTAATCCACGACTTTTTATGCGTATGGCAGCTTTTTGGTTAATGCAGTGGAGAGCAGGGTTAAAGTTATGTGGGTTCTCAAACAAAAATCCTGACGTGTTTATATCAACAAAAAAAATACAAACCAAAAGATAAAGATTCTTGTAATCTCGTAAATGTGCAGCAGCTTACCTTGTGGGCGCCAAATGACCTTTTGTAGAAAAAAACAAAATTAGACCGGTCATTTAATCTAACTTAGTTTACGCTGAGTGTTTGAAGGTATGTAAATTTAAAGAGGATATACTATAATAAAATGTATAATTTAAGAAGTCTAATCTTAAACATTCCGCCACATACTCGTGTGCTGAATTCGACCAAGTCAAAATTATAAAATTGTTGTAAAATATTGGTATATAAACCATGTAAAACCAAACAACTCTACCTTTGATGCGTATCGTCGGTTCACATTAAAATAAAATAAGTCGGCTTTTAAACCGCAACAAAAATAATAAAGTCGGCTTTTAAGCCGCAACAAAAATAATATAGTGACACAGTTCAATATTTAAAGGTTTAAAATAGTATACTCAAATTTACATCCTCCAGTGAGCGGTTGGTGAGTTGATGTTTCTCCAGCTGACGGCTTCTGTGAAGACAAGCAGCGGTGTGGTTTTTCGGTGTTGTAGGCAGTCAAAACAGGAAGTGGCGTCAGGCCGAGTCAAAAACAATTACGTGAGACAGTGTTGTCAGGCAAGAAACTGATCATAAGGTAAAATTAACCATAAGGTACAAGTCAACATAAGGTAAAAGCCCTAAAAAGGAGAATAGAAATTGGAAAAAACCCAATCAACGCTAATTGTACTTACAGATTAATTTATCTGGCTTTAGGTAAACGTCATTCCTACCAACTTGTAGGAGAGGGAAAAAAATCGCCAAGACCAAAGCACACACGTCATAATATGTGAAAATAAAATCCGGGATTTGCCTAAATCGGAAAAATACAAAAGTGAGCTGATCCACATGCCGATCCGAGCCTGATATAAATGTAAGGAAACATTGGATTAGGACTGATGGCCCGAATAAAAATCGATTAACTCAACAAGTAGAGGTTATGTAATTCGAACGTCGACAAGTGCCCTGTTTTGCTTATTTTGGATGACATGGGGGGTAGGGGGGTCTAGATGATGATTACGTCATCGTTAGTTATTTACTTTTTTACACGAAAGGCAACTCTCACATCGTCTATGCGTGAAAACGAAACGCATTTTCGGGGATTCCCGCAAATAATGCATATGTTTAGGCACTCGCTTTGAAAACCGATTAGGGGAATTACCGCGCATTAGGGAAATTACCGCGCGCTATTCACTTGTCAAATTAATGAATCTATCAGTATTGTTTTGTTTGGATACTAAACGTATTGTAAGCATTGAAAGTTATCATTTGTGTTACCGTTGATGCAATTAGCCAAAGTTTAACGTTTTAATTATTTAAATATCTTATTAGAATGTCGTGTCATATAGACAAATCCAAGTTATACCAAAAACTGTTTGAAAATTTTAAAAAATCTCATACAGGGACGAAAGTACAAGATGTACAAAAGTTAGTTAACGAAGTTTGGCGAAATTATAAATTACAAGCAAAGTCAGACAAGGAACTAGATATTATTGTTTCTAAGAGAATTAAAGAAGAATTGCAAGCGACTAAAAATAAATCCAATCTGCTTGATTTTTTTTCCAAGGTAAGTGGAATATGAGTAGTTTCTCTTTACGTTTTGTAACAATAAAAACGTTTTATGATTAGAAAATATGATGGCCTATCTCAAAGTATAGAGGTAAAATTATTTGATATTTTATTTCTTAAGATCAACTCCGTCAATTGGTTACAAAATACACGGTGTTTTCGGTACATACTTTCTGTATGTGAAGGGTTTCTGTAGGGAAAAGCTTTCAATAATATTTAAACGCTGTTTTTATTATATACGGTGTATTTATGTAGCTTAATAAGAGAATCTCCAGCAGAACTCATAGAAATTTTTCATTTTTAGGCAACGTCTTCTACCAGTAAACCTGCAGAAAAAACAGAAATTATACAGCCAGCTTCGAACATTGAAAAACAGGAAGAAGATAAAATCAAAACCGGCAATGAATCACAAGAGCAATGCGAAAATAATGATAATGCAGATAAACAAAGAGCAAAACCTTCTCAGGAAGCTTTGAAAAATAAGATAACTCTACTCTAAAAAAATCTGAACACTTTGTATTCTGCCAGAGATACTATGCCAAATCGCGCTGAAGTTGATAAACAGATCATTAAGTTGCGTGAGGAACTAAAAACAACAAAAAAGACTTTAAACAGGAAGACTCAAAACGCAGTTGCCCAGAAGAAACACAGGGATGGTATGAAAAGAAAGTTAGAAGATATTTGTCAGGAAAATCCAGAAATAAAAAGAAGACTATCTCTGAGGGATTCAGTGGGACATTCTAATCTTGAAAGCGATCAACCATTACTATTGAAAACAATTGCGGATATAGCTTTATTTGGGAGTGCATGTGATGATAGAAGACGAACGGAATCTATTCGCAGCGTAAAAACTCTTGACGAACTCACACAAGAACTGCGTAAACTAGGATTTGACATTAGTCGCAGTGCGACATATCGTCGTTTGATTCCCAGAAAATCTAATTCTACAGAGGGACGAAGACATGTATCGACAGTCCCTGTTAAGCTCATTCGGGCTCAAACTGATCACCACAAGAGCCACTTAGATAGCAAGTTCGCTGAAACATCAATCGATTATTTAGAGAACATAGCATCCATACTTGGACCAGATCAAGTATTTTTCTTATCTCAAGATGATAAAGCTCGAGTCCCTATTGGCGTAACTGCGGCAAATAAGCAAGCACCTCTTTTAATGCACATTGAATATAGAATTAAATTGCCTGACCACGATTGGGTAATCGCTGAGCGTCATAAATTAATACCATCTGTTTATGCTGGTATCAAAATTACTTCCAGTATGCTAGGACAACCGCAAGCCGTTGGATATTCTGGACCAACATACATTCGAAGTGGAAAGCATAGTTCATCTACTCATGCTCAGGATTTCGAGACGCTTCTCGAACTTGAAGAGTTTCGACCATTAGCTAAAACTGACCATGGACTAGTAAAACCAGTAGTAATCATGACGGTTGATGGACGGCCAGATGAAAATCCGCGTTATCAAAAAGTCATAGGGTTTGCTATACAACATTTTAAACAACATGATCTCGATGCATTGTTTATAGCTGCTAATGCTCCTGGAAGGAGTGCGTATAACAGAGTAGAGCGCATAATGGCTCCTCTGAGTCGGGAACTGGCTGGTTTAATATTGCCTCATGACCATTTTGGGTCTCATTTGGATGAATGCGGCGTTACAATTAATGAACAATTAGAAAGAACTAATTTCGAATTTGCAGGAAATGTATTAGCTGAAATATGGAGTTCAATGGAAATTGATGGCTATAATGTTACTGCAAAATATGTTGAGGCTGGTGAACAAGATGTTCCTGAATTTCCAGACATTAAATGGTACTCAAAACATGTGCGTAAAAGCCAATACTTGCTTCAAATTGTAAAATATAAAAATACAGAATGCTGTCTTCCAAGAAGTGGCCTATTCAGATTACTAGACAACAGGTTTCTTCCACCACCTGTAAAAGTAAAACAAACAGTTGATGACTTGGTTTTGGATGAAGAAGGACAATTTCTTGATCTTCCAGTCAATTTAGCTCTACGCTTAAGTACTAAACTCAAAGATTTCCTGCAAATGCCCTACGATTATTTTTGTCCGACGGTAAAATTGAGGCTCTCAAGTCGAACATGCAAAACGTGTGGTCTTTATCATGCTTCCGTCAAGTCATTAAATCGTCACATCGAGAAGATCCATAAAAAAGTAAACACGCCCACTGAGAGGAAAGTTAGACCTGTAAGAGTCGCTGCTCGTCGTGCTAATGAAGTGATGTGCATTATTCAAAATTTAGAGCACCAAGATGTTGAATGGCTCGATGAGAGTGACGTAGACATTCCAAAATCGAAAGAAAGTGAGCAGACTCACAACACTGAGCAGCAATCCAATGTCATCGATAACTTAGAATCATGGATTCAGGTTTCATGGACTGAAGACTGTTAATGTGTACCAAAAATGTTCTTTATGTTTGTTATGTTATTTATTTCTGATTATAATATTTTTGTCCCTTACTCTATGTGTATCAGTTAAACCTAATCTTTCCATGGATTTTCCTATTTTTAAAATGACAATATAAAAAAACATTTATAACTAAAAATGTTTACGTAAGCATAGGGGGAGGGGGTATGAGCTTTGCTTACTTTTTATGACAAGGGGGGCGGGGGGGTAAAAAATGGTAAGAAATCTGCTTACGTAATACTTGAACGGCCCCATAGATACATTTGTTCACTTTAAGGTTAGACTATGAAATTACTGGCATACTAAAGTTATAAGGAAACCCAAGAACTAAACGGGGCTTGACTCTGCTTGTCTTCACTGAAGTAACATCCGGCCGGGCTGTAAACAAAAGTTAAACAAACATAGGTCTCCCAAACTGCAGTACGGTGGAGCATTTGAAAACACAATCGTAACATTTATAACTGTAAGTGATTAATGTTTAATCATTGCAAATTTAACTGAACGTCAAACATAATAAGTACAGCTCTAAATAACGTGTTTCCTCACTATAAATCTTTATTTTAGATAAAAGTTTTGTTATCTAAGGATAAAAACTACACCGAAGCATTGTTGTTCCAAGGTTCAAATTATTAAGGGTTGTTCCAAGGTAAAAATGTTAAAACAAAATATTTTATGAACTTAATATAAAAATGTGAAAACCGCGGTTTGCTTGATTAAAACTCGTAGCATAAAATGAGCATGCTACAACACACCCCTTCCCGGAAAAATAATATTTCATACCTAATTAAATTTTATTTTTAAGTAAACGAAACAAACTAAATCAAAATGTAAAATGGTGACAATTGTGAAGAGGGACGAAGCAGACCCTTAGTCATGCGACGCCTCGAATCTTTAAGCAACTAAAACGTAAGAAGGTTAAACTAAATGGAAAGAAAATTCTCCTTGAAGAGTAAGGATCCTGACAAACCCAGTTACGCTGGGAACTAGTCCAAGAAACAAAAAGAGAGAGGCAACCGGTGGTCCTGTATCTGAAACAGGCCAGCCCTCCAACGAATGGAAATAATGTGCAGTACATTATTCGCAAATCATACGGTATGTCGCCTTGACATACCGTGCAAAAGAAAAACTACTCGGAACGAATTCCGAGTAGGGATAGGAAGTGCCCCAGTGGCCAGTTGCGCTAACTGGAACCACATTGGATTGGGCTGGGCGGTAGGTGTTACAGGCGATATGGCTTCACCGTGCATGCTATAGCGACAACTCAGTGTCCGCCTGATCGGAATTAAAGACATATGAACAAATAACAGTTACTACACCAGACGGTATAAATCGTGGTAACTCAGTGTGGTGAAAGGCACGATGTTGTTCTATCACCACTTGGATGGGTTTTAGCTACAGGCCGTACGATCTCGCTGTGACTATCGTAGCAACAATTGTTGGGGTTCCAATGTTGGCCTGACGAAAATGATTAAGGAATTATGTTTTTACACAGGGACGCAAAACTTGCCCTACTAAAGCTAACTTAACTACCGCTCTTAAAATCTAACTCTAATAGCTACGATCTCCTCTGCAGAGGAACTAGGCTAAATTTAAAAAAAAGGAAAAATATACACTATCTACTTTTTTGTACAATAGTGTGTAACCAGGAATATTAAATAATGATTTATCACCCACATACCATGTCTCTGATAACACTATACAGTCAAAATCTACCTCACAACTATTTAAAAAGACAATTAGCTCATCGAAATTTTTTGAACAACTTATAATATTTGAGTTAAAGAAATTAAAACCTTCAGTACCTTGCCACATTCATAAATATTATTTACTGAGTATGTATTATAGGAATATTCATCAAAGTCTCTTATATACAGGGTGTTATGTAATTAATGTTATATATTAAAATGGGTTGTTCCTTAGGGTCCATAAAGAAGCACCTGAAACTTTTTTTTTCTAAATTCCAAAGTCTAAAAATAATTTATAATAACCTTTATCCTACCAAAAAGTACGCCACTGATCGACTAGGAACTTTAGGTTAATCTGGTGGATTTATTATGTTATGGTTGGTAACAACAGTTTTTCCAAAATCTTTCAAAAAAGTTGCCAAGCATTGTTTAAATTTAGCTTAATTACCAAAATGACAAAATTAACAAAGCAAATTGTCAATTTGGCGTTTTTATTAATTGTTGGTTATTTCATTTTTGTACTGAAGGTAAATTCAAACAGAATCTGCCAACTTTTATGACAGAATCTAGTGCATTTCTTTTAAATTTTAGGTTATGTTTTCAAATTGTAAATATCTTAACTAAGGGAAGTGCTTTTGGATTTATTTACACAAATAAAATGTTTAAAGTTTAACCTGTGAACTGGTCCCAATTTCATCTGAGTAAACAGAGAAAAAAACTGATGAAAAAATTTATTTTGTGGTTATGGATTTCAAATTTTAAAGGTACTAAATTTTCTAATCATTGCTTAAGCTAATAGCTGGATCAGTAAATAAATACAGAAGGGTATTAGAGCTTTAAGGGCATAAAACTTTTGTATTTATTGAGTTTTTTCTTTATTTTTTGCAAGAAAAATTTTTAGTAACAATTTTTTACATCTGGCAACGCCTAGCTACTTTGTTGGTTGGTATCTATGTACTCACAAAATACAGGTGTGCAGAGATAAACAAGTGTGTAACCAGTGGCGTATCACAAAAAATATAAAAAACTTCTAATGCATATTTTTTCTTTATCTTTGGAAAAATGTTTTTTTAAATATTTTTCCTTTATTCCTTATGTCAAAAGGTATTCAGTATTTTAATATATAACATTAATTACATAACACCCTGTATTGACCCATGATAAAAAAAACACATACAAAAACAAACAAAAGCAGCTAAAAAACAAAACAAAAAAAGCGCTTATACGATGGCTAAACTATACACTAATAACAAATTTATATTTAGTTTAATATTTAACTTAAGTATATGAATTATTAATATAAAATAACTATAAAAACCACTTTTTTGAAGTTGTAGGTGATGCAGAGTCAAATTCGATCTTAAATTTCTTAATATAGGTTTCAGCGTTTTTAGTTCTGTTTTATTTTTTTTGATTATATCTACAGGGGGAGGAATGTGCTTATTTATACATTTATCGTGTAATAATAACTAAATCTGCATCTAATTACTTATAATTATAATATAATGTATATTATTTATACTGTAATGGTTCCGAAAAGAAACACCCTGTATAGATTTATTAGAAAACATGTTTTTATAATTTTATTTTTGGACTTTTAAAATAGGATTAAGTAATAAAACTTTATGTTTAAGGCAAGTAAAATTTCAGATTTAGGTAGAAAATTTGCCAAACAAACAAGAGAGGTACGCGCTAAGCTGAAGGAAGAGTACATCTGGCATGCAGATTGGGGGAGGAATTTCCTTAGAGGTAAACGAAAAAGTTTTTCGAAAAAGGGAGATGCGGCAGAAGCAGTTTGAATTCGGTGCAGTACAGTTCGTTTCTTTGGTAAAATTGTAAAAGTAAATTATTGTTCTAAAATCATTGTTAAAAGTGTTATTAGTGTATTCTACAAGGTTAGTTCTAATTATTTACTCTATTTAAATGTGTAGTAAAATTAACTAAACGTAATATTGTGCATTTTCAAATTGTTAAGCTTATTATTTTATAATTATTGCTATTCTGAGTATATTTACCCTTTTCTATTACGTTTAGTGGTATTTTACGTTATTTTTAATCCTTTTCTTTTAGCTATTACCACCCCTATTCTCGCTTTTATTATTATCACTATAATTTTAATGCTTTGTTATGTTCAATGCTTGTACCACTCCAATGTAACCTTGTATTTTGTTTGTGCTTAACCCATCATTTTGTACCCTTTTTCTATAACGTGGTTAAGCATTGTTTTATGATCAGTCCAAAGTTATTAATGTATTGCGAAATTACTCGGTGCTTAACCAGGAGTGCTGACCGTTATTGTTCCAACTTTGAGTACTCCTTGTTTGTGTGCGTGGGCCTTTGTTGTATGGACTAATATTTTTCTCCCGTGAGGGGACAAGGTTGCCCTAGGTTCTCTAGGGTTGCTTCGCTTTTCCCCGACCCTTCAACTAAACTAGGCGGGTTGCCTCCCATTGTGGACCTCGTTACATTCTGGGCCTAGCCCGGCTAACTAACCCCAATATTCTTCAGTTTTATATCTTTGTTTAAATGCAGTATCGAGCCATATCGCAAATACATTAATTTGCGTAATTTTTAAAGTACAATGCCTGACCGCGTATTCCTTTGCTACTTCATAGCCGACCAGGGTTTTTTCTCAGGCTCTTTTTCCCTGGCCGAACCCTCCTAAGAGCCACCCCTTGCTTGTTTGTAAAAAGTTAACGTAAATTAAATTGGGGTAAATTAAGCCACTGTATTTTATTTCTTATAAACCTATTTCTCCCACGTATCATTCTTAAAGCAATGCATCTAATAAAACAAGTAAGTAAACACAGCGTAGAGGTCCAAATTTGGGTAAGACGATCACGAGCCAAAGCCACAAAATATTTAATTTATCAATTTTTCATAAAACTTGTTTTAATCGAACCTGGGGTAAAGAGAAATCTTTACAATACTATTAATATTAATTTATAACACAAGCCACCGAAAATTTATTATTTAAATACCTATGTTACTTTAGCGCCCGAACTCGCCTGCGTGCGTTTAATATTGATGGTTATTAAATTTTTGAATAATTAAGTGAGGCAACACCGCAGAGCTTCGGATATACAGCGATATGTGTCTCTAGCAGTATATGCCTCACAGAAATTATAACCGCCGCCTCCCGCACGACCAGGCTTCGACTATTCAGTGTTATGCAACGGGCTTCGTATTGATATTTATATATATATATTTTTCTTATATAAAATAAATTATAAAAAAAATTATCCTAATGCGACCAGGATCGCGGGCACACCTGTGAAACTTTTTATATCAATGAGCCAAATATATTTCTGTTTATTTAAAAAACTTTTTAAAAGCAATTTTTATAGGTTTTAATTCTATCAAAAATAAAAATATATGTGTGTATCTTACCAACTAACATAACGTTTCCTCTAGGATGACGGATTACTCGTGATATTTTTACTAAATGTAACATTGCATCTGGGAAAAAAACTAAATCCATACCAGAACCTCTGACCATTTCATTAAATTGTGATAAAAACATATCCAGTCTTTCCTGAAGTTCTTTTTCATCACTTACTGGTTCATAAACTTTAGGTAGTTCCATATCAGCGTCTTCACCTTCTTCTCCAGTAGGTTCAGGTGCATCTCTAATAATATTAAATAAATTATATTAATGCAATTTACTTCATAAAAACTTGTTTAATTTTATATTAAATTACAAATTATGGCATTAGATAACTTGAATTTGGTCTTATATTTTTTTTAGGTATAATACACATATATATAAATATATATATTAGTGCCTTCAACGTTAATACAAAAAATCATTTTTTTTTTCATGCCGGAAAAAAATTAAATTATCTAAAATAAAAAATAATCAAATTGTAAATTTTAACCTTTCAGTGGCACTTGTTAATCATCATCATCTGCTTTTTCGAAAATTAACTTAAAACTAATTGACATATAACTTCTATTCTTACTTAAATTTAGTTACCAAATAAAAATACACTTAAAATAAATACTCCAAAAAATATCCACTATCTTAAATAATAAATTTCGATTCCTACCCAAACAAAAATAAGAAAATCTTAAAGTCTAAAAAAATTAACACAAAAAATGTGAACAATATTTTGTAGATTATTTTATATAACACATATAATTTATGGGAGAATATTTAGTAAAATTTGTAGAACATTGTTTTTTTAAAAATGTTTTGATTAACTTGGTTTTTAAAATTGGTACGTACAAATACCATAATTTGACAAAAGATCTTCTATTTTCTAGCGATAAAATTTTAGATATCTTGATAAAATTTAAATAGTTGAATTCAATGGGAATTCTAAGATAGTAATTTGTATGTTTATAAAAGTAACTTTGTATTTTATCAATAGATGCTGTATATTTTTTGTAAAAGACTCCCATATTCTAATTTCGGTCGTATGTGCATATTAAATAATCGAGTATACACTGCAAATGAAAAAATATTGGCCGTATTTAAGTTTTATGCACCTGAATATGGTTCTATTCAAGATGTTTCGAATACTTTTCTGCTCTTATACTTGGTGTATGTTTTTACCTTCATATTCATTGAATATTTTGTGATGCATAGGAATCTGGTATACATAATTCAAGGTGCTAAATACTTCTCAACGATGTTAGTTTCTCAATACCTCTCTGAAGTATTCACAGTCAAAGTTGATGTATGGTCTGATTTCTA
Source organism: Brassicogethes aeneus (assembly GCA_921294245.1). Taxonomy (NCBI): domain Eukaryota; kingdom Metazoa; phylum Arthropoda; class Insecta; order Coleoptera; family Nitidulidae; genus Brassicogethes; species Brassicogethes aeneus. The sequence goes on from OV121132.1 coordinate 61,285,617, forward strand.
CACCAAAGTCAAGCGTTCATATCTCGTGCTGATTAATATTATTAATTTTTACTTGAACGTTTTAACCGCATAGTCTTTGAATATTTTGTGATGAATAGGAGAATTCGATATAGGAAATTTAAGGTGCTGAATACTCCTCACCGGTCAAGTTTTTCAATTGTTGGTGTATGTTCTGATTTTTACACCTGAGTCAAGCATACAAATCTAGTGATGATAAATGTTATTCATTCTGTCTTACGTGGAGGTATTTGGGTTATGTAAAAATAAATATTGTATGCTCTATACTTGAATCAAGTATTCAAATTCGAGGATTAAGAGGAAGATAACGTTTCAAGATGGAGAGTAATTAATAAACATAGAAAAAACGACACGAGACGAAAGTGCGTACCCACACCGTTTTTTATAATAATTTTGTTGAAAATAAATTAATAATCGTAATGTGTTCACAAGAAATGCAATAACAGAACTCTTGCTGCCGGGTTGCCTATAAAAAATTGGCAGCAATTACATTTAATTAATATTTATTGAAATAAATTATTTTCAATCAATTCCAAGTGTATGAGCGAGCCTTCATCTTTATCAGGAACCCTTATAGCTCAGTTGAAATAGCGCCAGGTTAGCATGCGGGAGGTACCCGGATCGATACCCAGCGCCTGCATATAACTTTTTTTGTTTTTTTTTTCACGAATATTTGCTAGAAACATTTACGTACCATCAACAACATAATACCATCAACATGCATTCATTTATCACAATGTTGAATAAATCCTATACTTCCCACAAGGGTTTAAATCTTCAATTCACTGTGAAGTGCTTTGAATACGGTCAATATTTTTTCGTTTGTAGTGTAGGTGGATTTGTTTTTAAATTCTTTACAATTTTTAACAATATATACTATTTTTTTATAACTATTTTTAGTTATATTTTCAATATAAGTATCAAATTTTAAAACTGGGTCAATATAAATTCCATGATCCTTAATAAGTTTAACCTTATTAATATTAATATTATTCAAACTATAAGTGAAACTTCATTGTATTGCATTTATTAATATTAAGAGGAAGACTATTTTTACCTGACCATCTAAAAATTGAATATAGATCCATTTGTAATTTGTTACTATCGGACATTTTAGAAATGTTTAAAAATATCTTGACATCCGCAAAGAGTCGTATCTCAAAATATTTTATAATATCAAAGATATCATTTATAAACAAAATAAAAATTAATGGTCCCAAATTTGAACCCTGTGGTACACCAGAGATTGAATTGTAGGATGATGAAATATGGCAATATGGAAATAAATACAATTCAACATCAACCTGAACTTTATTAGTCATGTATGTATTAAGTAGATTACTAGTAGTTTACCAACAAAGCCATGTTGATGTTGCGACAACACATTACCAACAATACCATATATATAGTTATTAACAATTGACTCAAATATTTTACTCACACAAGACAATACAGACATTGGGCGTTAATTTATAACATTTGTTTTATCACCAGGCTCACAGTGGAGACACTTTTGCATTTTTTAAAACTTTTGGAAACTTTTTTAATGATAAATTAAACAAATAACACAGAGGATGCAAAAATACATCACTCCATCCTTTAATAATATACGTTGGAACACCATCTTCACCTGCTTGTGGTTTAAGTTTCTTTACTGCTGCCAACACATCAACTCAATAGGACAAATATTACTTGGTTCATTATGTCGAAAGTAGTCATAATCTATATTTTAAATATTGTTAACTTTTTTAAAGTTGTTTGCTATAGCCACAGCTATTTCGTTTTTATTTGTTAATTCTTTTGTATCATAGTACATTATGGGAGGTAAACGGGATTTTTTTAATTATGACAAAAATTCTTTGGGATTTGAGCTTATATTATTCTTAGCACGTTTTGTGTAATTTTGATAAGCTTTATTTATTTTAGTTTTGATTTTTTTAAGTCTCTGTTTGACATTTAAAGTTTGCCGCAACAATGTCTACTTGCATTTGTAATATTGTTAAATTGCTTTAGACAGATAAAAAGTTTATAAAATTGTTTACAAGATTTGCCTGGATGCATTGTAACTAATTATTTCTGGAATGTTTATGTCTCCAAAAATACATATATTTGAGTCTTTTTCAAAAGTAAATTGTTCAATACGAGAAAAGATGTCATCATACACTTTAATTCCCGCACTTGGAGGTATATAAAATACAATAATAAACACAATTTAGTTCTAACTGAATTTTACACAAATTAACTGGACACTTTTGTAATTTCCAATGGAACATTTATGTCATTTTTAACTGCAATAAAAACACCGCCACCACGTTTTTTATTGCAATAATTTAGATTTCTATTTGCACGAAAGACGGTTTAATTATTAATAAAAAGTTCGCAATCTTCTACATCTTCTTGTAGCTACGTTTCAGTAATTGCAACCATATCATAATTAATTTGCAACGCATTATTATAGAAGGCAGTTGTTTTGGTATTAAATCCCCCAACATTTTGATATATACAGTTTAATGTGGTCATTTTGTAATTATTAACATATATAGGTTATTATTAATATATATATATATATATATATATATAGATATGCAATCCTACATTACCAAGCCCGAAACGTTACATTCTACAGTATAAACGAAGCCCACTCGGTTTTTACGAAGCCCGAAATCGGGCTTCCTAAAATTAGCGTGTATAAATTTGTTTTAGAGTTAAGTGATGCCCCCTTGTTTCAATGGCGAAAAAGTGGTGGGCTTCCTAATGCCATTCAAACCTATCAAAATATACACCCTTAGTTCCAATGCTTTGGCGGTAGGGGGCACACGAGTCAAACGAGATTATATACAGCTTTGTATAAGTATTACGCAGTATACGAAGCCCGTACATCTGGCAACAATGGGGACTATACGCTCGATGACTTTTTGATAGGAAGGCGGGGAAAATAATGCGGGATTCTTAAATTTGTATCTACTGATTTTCAAAATAAATGTTATATTCCCAAAATTATGTTTTGTTCACTACATGGCGTGGATTAAAAGGCAATGTTTTGTTAAATACTTTCGTAATACACTTAATTTTAAAGAATTATTTATTTTTGAAATATTATTTGGAGTGCATTTTTCTTTGAGGCGGTTTTACAAGTTGTCCAGATATTTTACATAGTTTTAATTGGGGAAACAAGGAGATTTGTATATATTATTATTATTATTATTCAATGTTACATTTAAATAATTTAAATAAAAATAATTTTTAATTTATTTGAAACATTTCCAATTTTAATAAAAATAATTTTTAATATGACGGTATGAAATAAATTAAAAATTATTTTTATTAAATATCATTTTAATGTAACATTGAATTGCAAAAACTGCTTTTTGACTGATAGCTTCTCATGGCAATTTGTCAATTAACATTCACAACTGGTCAATTTATTTATACATGGCAAACAACGACCAAACGACCAAACAATAAGAAATTGGGTTCTTTATTTGGATAGTGCTTATCTAAAAGGAACCAAAAACTTGTTCGGAGCTTAACAAACCTATTTGTATATACCTAACTCATTTTTAATGCTGCTCAAAAACCTAATTATAATTTGAAAGCAGTGGCGGCTGGTGGATTTTATGTATAAGTATATCTCAGTTATTAGACATGGGACCCACACCAAATTTATAATAGTTTATAATGACATTAAATAAACAAGTTCGGCGCAAACAGAATTTAAATTGAAGTTTTCGAAAAAAAGTTAGTTTTTCCTGTCGCCTCACCCGCCTCCAGGCCCCCCTATTTGAGATAATTTAAATTAAAGTGGTGCAATTTATTATTTTCTATAATTTATCAATAAATTTAAAATTTTATTTAAAAAATCCAAATATTACAGGTTTTATACCATTTTAAATATTTATTTATTTTAATAAAATAAATAATAAAAATTTAAAATCGAATAAAATCTGTAATATTTGGATTTTTTAAATAAAATTTTAAATTTTTCGATAAATTATAGTAGATAATAAATTGCACCACTTTAATTCAAATTATCTTAAAAAGGGGGGCCTGGAGGCGGGTGAGGCGACAGGAAAACAAACTTTTTTTCGCAAACTTCAATTTAAATTCTGTTTGCGCAGAACTTGTCTATTTAATGTCATTATAAACTATTATAAATTTGGTGTGGGTCCCATGTCTAATAACTGAAATATTGGTATACCCAAAATCCACCAGCCGCCACTGTTTAAAAGTCCTCTCAATAATTTAAAAGAAGTTCTAAATAATGATAAACTTTTTTAGCATTATTAAAATTGAGTTATTTTACAAAAAAATTTGTTAAGTTCAAAAATAGTTTTTGGCGCTTGGTTCCTTTTAGATAAGGATTGTCCATTTATACTTACCATTACAATATTATTTTATCAACCGTTTTGGTTAAAGAGTCAATCCAAATGAAAACACCAAAAATGAATTTAAAAGTGCGCTGCATGATTTTTTATTGTAATGAAAAAATTTGAGGATGATCTTTTAGGTGTCAAATATGAAAATCCGTTGCCTTTTTAATTTTTTGTTGCTTTACTTTTATTTGGCACCCCTTAGAAGTCTGAAATAGTATCAATTTCTTACTCTCTTATAGTGGGCCAGAACTTTTTTCTGTGACAAATATTGAAATAATTTTAATTTTGTTTTACTGTTTAGTAAGTGTGTTTTCGATATAAATTATTATTATCCAATTAGATAATCTCATAAAAGAATGGTAAACCACTAAAGATTCATGATAATTTGCCAATTTTTGTGATTTTTGTCTGGCTCCTGTGCCTATTCTACTGAATTTAGAAGGTTCATTTTTTACAGGTATAAAGTACTTATACAATAGAAAACGTAACTATTATTTTAAGTTTCTAGACTATCAATTTCTTTATTAAAAAAATTATTGAAAATTGATAATTCTCAAAATTAGCCAATTTTGCCCTCAGAAATCATTATGTTGAGGAAAAAATAAAAATCTGAAACTTTCAGGAAATGTAGTCCCCACCTTCATCTATTCAGTCCAGTTAGTCTTGTTTTGTTATTTTTGTTCCTTTAAAAGATATATTAATTTTTTTAATGCCCGTTTAGTAGCGATATTGTTAGTTTTATTTATAATTTAAAATTTAGATGGCTTTGACTTTGTCAATTCATGTTTGGTAGAGAAATGTCAGAGCTGTCAAAAATATTTCATAAATTTTATTTGTGTGTATTTAAATTGGGATTTCAAAAAGTTTGCAAGTTTGCAAGTGTAATAAATGACGGAGTGTTCGAGATTCATGAATTTAATTGCAATTAAAAATGCAAGAACATATCATAATTTTGTACCTCTTTCTTATAAAAAATATTTAAGTACTGAGAAGTTTTAAATTGTTAAAAATAAACAAAAACCAAAAAATATTCTAAATAAACCCCTTTATTATAACATGTTTTATTTTATCCAGTTACCTAAAAACTAAAATTTAAAGAAGTATTTACAGATTGTGTAAATTTTTTCCAACACTAACATTTAAAATACATACATTTAACTTTTAACTATTTAGTGCCTTACTAAAGGGATCAAAATAATAGAACAAGACTAACTTGGTTTAAATTGTGAAAGAAACCGACAAAAAACTGCTTAACGCATTTTTTATACGTTTAAATTAACTCTTTATTAATTTCACTTATTATACTTAACGATATAAACCATAAGGAACTTAAATATATTTTTTACATTCTTCTTCTTTAAACACCAATTAGCCAATTAAATACTTCATTATAATGTATATAATATATAATCATATACATATATATATATATATATATATGATTTTTTAATACATAAAATATAACATAACTACCAAAAATATCAGAACTCTCAAAAATATTTCATAATTATTATTTGTGGTATTCCTTTGGTGATTTTAAAAAGTTTTATATATAACATAATATTACATATTATGTTATATACAAAATTTACCAAAGAAATACGCACAAATAATATTTATGAAATATTTTTGACAGTTCTGACACTTCTCCACCAAACATGAAAGCCATCTAAATTTTAAATTATAAATAAAACTAACAATATCGCTACTAAACGGCCCTTAAAAAAATTAATATATCTTTTAAAGGAATAAAAATAACAAAACAAGACTAACTGGACTGAAAAGATGAAGGTGGGGACTACATTTCCTGAAAGTTTCACATTTTTATTTTTTCCTCAACATAATGATTTCTGAGGGCAAAATTGGCTAATTTTCAGAATTATCAATTTTCAATAATTTTTTTAATAAAGAAATTGATAGTCTAGAAACTTAATATAATAGTTACGTTTTCTATTGTATAAGTACTTTATACCTGAAAATAATGAACCTTCTAAATTCAGTAGAATAGGCACAGGAGCCAGACAAAAATCACAAAAATTGGCAAATTATCATGAATCTTTAGTGGTTTACCATTCTTTTATGAGATTAACTAATTGGATATAAATAATTTATATCGAAAACACACTTACTGGACAGTATAACAAAATTAAAATTATTTCAATATTTGTCACAGAAAAAAAGTTCTGGCCCACTATAAGAGAGTATGAAATTGACACTATTTCAGACTTCTAAGGGGTGCCAAATAAAAGTAAAGCAACAAAAAATTAAAACGGCAACGGATTTTCATATTTGACACCTAAAAGATCATTCTCAAATTTTTTCATCAAAATAAAAAATCACGCAGCGCACCCCATTTGGTGTTTTTATTTGGAATGACTCTAAAGTAATATTTTATCTACGATTTTTATTGGATAAAAGGCAGCTTTAACTTTATAATGTAGCATAAAACAATATTTGGTTGGTAATACATTTTTCTTGTTTATAGGATGCTAAACTAAATAGCAATTTCAACTTTTAATTTGGTTTAGTTTTCCTAAATTTTCCCAACATTTATTAAAATGGATATAGCCGGTTTTCCACGGATGCTCCTCAACTATGGTCTAGGTCTTTTAAATCAAATTTGCCTATAATTATAAATTTAGGCAATATTTTTAAATACACTGCCCTACAAAATTATTGCATAATAAATAAAAAAAATTACTCTAAAACGCCTTTACTAATCTTTATGAAATCTTGAATAAAAATACTTCAACTTATATCTCAATTTACGTGTTCAAGGGTTTTTCGAGAAAATATGTTTAAAGCCTTTTTATTTAATAATGAAAATAAGTTCGAAAAATTACTTCTAGGGAATTTTTTTAAATAAATAAAAATATGCTGTTAAAGAGCGTATTTTTTTTAGTATACCCTGAAAATTTTGTACAAATCAAGCGAACAGTAACGAAGATACAGCGCTTCAAAGTCGTGAAAAAATAATCAAAAAGGCGTCATTTTTACCGACTTTGAAGCGCTGTATCTTCGTTAATGTTCGTTTGATTTGTGCAAAATTTTCAGGGTGTACTAAAAAAAAATCCGCTCTTTAACAGCATATTTTTTATTTATTTAAAAAAATTCCCTAAAAGTTATATTTCAAACTTTTTTTCATTATTAAATAAAAAGGCTGTAAACATATTTTCTCGAAAAACCCTTAAATTGAGATATAAGTTGAAGTATTTTTATCCAAAATTTCATAAAGATTGGTAAAGGCGATTTAGAGTTAATTTTTTTATATTTATTATGCGATAATTTTGTCGGGCAGTGTATTAAAGTATACGTCATTATTTAGATTTTTTAGAATTTTTGGTGTATTTAAATCTAATAATTTTAAAAAAACTAGATGTCTTTATAATTCATGAAAAAAATATTCAGTCAGTTTCACTTGTTTTGATTCCCATTTAAGTTTTACACAAAATTACCTAACCTCAACAATAATTCTTATAATAATTATAATTATTGATATATTTGTATATTTTTTATTAACATATGGAAATATATTTTTTAAAGGGTTAACTTTTAAACAAAAACCAATCGCATCCATGTCATTTAAGAAAAAATGTTTATAATTAACCCAGCTATCATCTGACAAAGTTTGCCACAGAGCTTGTAGAGCACCCTGTATAAGATATTTAAACCTTTTCAAAATTATGATGTATAAACAAAATAAATGAAATGTTTATACCTATAGGTACCTAAATTCAACAATACTTTTAAATTATTATAATATAAATAATTATAATTTAACGATAATTATTATTATAATAATTATAATTCAACAATATTATTAAATATTTATGTATACCTACGTCATTATTTAAGAATATTGTTAAGTTTAAGTATCGTCTAGGTATTTTAAATCAAATTTGCCTATAATTATAAATTTAGACAATATTTTTAGTTAATGACTTATAATTAATTTATTAATAATTATTATTATAATAATTTTTATTATAATAATTATAATTCAACAATATTATTAAATATTTAAGTATACCTACGTCATTATTTAAAAATATAGGTTAAGTTTAGGTATAGTCTAGGTATTTTAAATCAAATTTGCCTATAATTATAAATTTAGACATTGGCAACACCGCACAGTGGGAGGAATTTCAAAAATCGCGGACAAAATTAGGGACACATTATTTTAAGCCATTTTAAGGTTTATGCGGTGGTAAATTTATGCTAAAATATTAATATTAATAAAATGTTTTAATTATGTACACAACAATTTGGAAAAGTTCGGTTTTTTGGATCCTCCATTCTCCAAAAATATAAATTACCTAATAAACAAATATATTACGCAATATTACCTAAGCTAAAAATAGAAAAATAAACAAAAAAACCAATAACAATTAAGGAATATTCTAGCAAAATCACTTATATACATTTTTTTCTATGCATCTTTTGCTTTATTTATATCGACTACTAAAGTGACTTGGTCCAAAAAACCCTATATCGATGTTAAAATAACATTTAAAAGTTGACTTTAAAGCAAAACCGGTTAAATCCACGTTTTTCACCTACTCTCTAAAAATGAATTAGTCAAAAATGACTAATTTAATAGTTATTATTGGCTGCTTTTTTACTTGTACCATAGTTAACCATGGAATATAATGGTATCCCAAAATTTAACATCCAATTCTTATGTAAAATTGTCCCCTGAATCCGAAAATGCCATAAAAAATTATGAAAGTGAAGCAGTTTTTGAAATATAGTCAATTCCATATTAAATGAAAAATTGACTATATCTCAAAAACTGTTTTACTTTTTTAACTTTTGACGATATTTTCGGATTCAGGGGACAATATAAGATTTATCAATAATATCCAGGTTTTCGGTTAGATACTTTAAAAGTTTGTTGTGTTTTTCTTTGTTACTAACATTTTTAATAAGTTCATACAACTCCTTATTAGTCGTTGATGGCATTTCTACATAAAAAGAAGCAAGTTATTCAAATAAACATGTAATATTTATATTAATATTAATATTATATCTTACCAAATATTATTATAAAGCGTTAATAAACACAAAAACACGATGAGATTGTATGTATGATTGACTTTTACTGGAAACTGACGTTTTAGGACTAGCAAAAGGCAACTATGATGACTTATAAATATTCGCCTAATATGATAAATTCATGGACATATTTCATATTCTGCTGACCAAACAGGCAAAAAAAGGCAGCTTAATTCCTTTGACTTTAAAAAAAGAAAATTTGATGAACGTTCTGGTACCAAATACTTTGCCTCACACCAAGGCACACCTAACGAAATATCTTGTGGTTTGTAAAAGATTTATCTACTTTTAAAGGCGATGGTAAAAGGTTTATAAAAACCGTATTTATGGTAAAATTTGCAATTTTAGACTTTTATATGAAAGAACAAGGATAAAGAATGTAGTAAAATATACCATCATTTCCTTTCATTAATTACGCAAAACAAAAATGGGCTTAAAAAACTTACATACAATTTGCTCTAAAAAACCGACACGAACAATGTGACTTTTTAAGCAAGTTTAAGCGGGCATATTATCATAAAAAAAATATATTTCTTTTAAAATCATAATCTCTGTGCTTTCTTTTTTTATAACTCGTAATTTAAAATTTACTATGTTGATTTTTACAAAATAGGGTTTTGTCCGCGATTTTTGAAATTCCTCCCAGTGTGCACCGCTGGGCTTCTGATACACAGCAGAGTGTGTTTCTTGTTGTTTATGCACCAACGAACAGTTAACCGCCCCGTCCCGCATTACCGGGCTTCGACTAGCCAGTGTAATGCACCGGGCTATTGATAGCCGTGCATGTATATATATATATATATATATATATATCTATATGGCATAACTGGGCGTCCCCTGTGTAAAATTGTAGGTTTACTGAGCGTCCGAAGTCACCAGGCGTCCGATAAACGGACGCACTGACCACTCCTTAAGAACCATGCTTAAATAGTATCTTTGGTTGCATAGATTATTTTAAAATAAAAAAAGCTGGACGCCCACTTGCCGGTTTTTTGATTAACGTTTATAGTGTAGTTCAGCTTATTTCCGCATAAAGGCGCTACGATCCCAGGATTTATAAACACGGTGTTTATATATTTACTGCAGCGGTTTTCTGGGCGCCCAGCGAAAGCGCTGATTAAGTATCCCTTCTTAAATATAAATTAGGTTTTTCTGGATTTCTTATTTGTTTTTAGCGCTAAATGGTGGTATTAGGTATTAAAGTTTAAAATAGTGATTAATAGCAATTGTTAACTAAATATGTATAATTTTCGCTCTCGTACCTGTAAATTAGTAATATTTTAGATTTTACTTTATTTTCGGGCTACTTTTACGTACTACCATATTTTTTAAGTTCGTTTGCAGAATTCATTTTTTTTAGCAACATCAGTTATTTCAGTTCTGCTTAAACAGTATTTATTAAATTAAAATTTATTTGTGGATAAAAAAGAAATATAGCGATCATGGCTTTCCAGATTTTGTCAAAAAATGGAACATTGATACAATAGAAATTGTCAATTTGACGTTACTTAATTATTGTTAATTTTTCTTTCTTTTTAAGTTTTTGACCTTTAACACAATTTAGACTATTTGGCCAGCTTATGATGGCTATCTTCTGTTATTTAAATTATTATAATTAGTTTCTTAATATTTCCTTAAATTTCTTGACATAAGTATGTCATATTTGTAAGTATATTTTTTTATCATCATTGTTAATTGTATGATTGGTTATTATTCTACGTGTATAATTAAAGTAAATTCAAACAAAATGTCCATTTTTTGATAAAATCTGGTAACCCTGCATCTGTCACCTTAATAGATGATTAGTTTAAAATATTTATATAATATATACATATTATGTAGGTATATTGCAATTTAGTCAGACCTATAAAAATATATATAGCTAAGTCCAAATGTCAAAACTAAAAATTGAATCAAGGGACTCTAGTTTTGACTAGAGTCCCTTCATAACCAGAGTCGGGCCACGATTGTCAATGTCACGGTGCAAACATATTTCTCTGCGTTTTTTCGACCATTTGAGCAGAAAAACAGAGAAGGGTGTCTTGCGTCCTGTTTTAATTTGGGAAAAATTTACTTTGAGGTTATATTTTTGATCTTTTTTATGAAGGGACTCTAGTTTTAACCAGAAGGAATTTTGAAAAATATCAAACTTTTTTGTAAAAAAATCAATCTTTTTTTTGTAAAAATATCAAAACTTTTTTAAACTTATAAAAAATTAAATGGCTTATTAATGTTTTTAATGCCAAATTGTTATATTTTATAATATTTAACCGACTTTGGATTTTCTTAAGATTTTATGATTACATACATAATATCTACATATATTATATGTATTTACTAGACTGAGTAAACAAAACAAGTAAACAAAATTGTCAATGTCACGGTGCAAACATATTTCTCTGCGTTTTTTCGACCATTTGAGCAGAAAAACAGAGAAGGGTGTCTTGCGTCCTGTTTTAATTTGGGAAAAATTTACTTTGAGGTTATATTTTTGATCGTTTTTATGAAGGGACTCTAGTTTTAACCAGAAGGAATTTTGAAAAATATCAAACTTTTTTGTAAAAAAATCAATCTTTTTTTTTGTAAAAATATCAAAACTTTTTCAAACTTATAAAAAATTAAATGGCTTATTAATGTTTTTAATGCCAAATTGTTATATTTTATAATATTTAACCGACTTTGGATTTTCTTAAGATTTTATGATTACATACATAATATCTACATATATTATATGTATTTACTAGACTGAGTCAAATAAAACTACTTTGGTTTTTTTTTCGGTCCCATATGAAAATTATTTTGTTGGTCACAAAAAAATAATTGAGTCAAAATTTCAGCCTTATATCTTCATTTTTTAATTAGCGTTCGCCAAAATAAGAATTTTGAAAGGAAAATTTTTTCCCGGTATTTTTTGTTTTATAAGCAATTAAATATAACAAGTAAACAAAAAACCTTTATATTGTTTTGTAGGGGATTAAATTCTCTATGAAGATAACAATTCATCAAATTTAAAAAATCAACTAAGTTTTTTCTGGAGGCTAATAAAAGTAAATTTTTTTTCTAAAATTAATGATTTATATTTTTTAAATAAATTTTATGACGTAGAAGAATGGTTTTTATAGTTTTTATTAGTTTTTATTGATCCCAATATTGTATTTTAAAACACAAAAATAATTATACAAAAAAAAATCAAGTAAAAAAATATTTTCCTTAAATTTATTTTAATATCTAGCGTGAATTAGTAAGAAATACTTTAAGAGCAGATTCTACACACAAAAATAAAATAAAAAAGTTTCCAAAAACATAATTTATAATAATAATAATAAGGAAACTTCCAAGCTTTCTTAAAACCGTTTCGAAACGGTAACGCTCATGCACATAGGATCAATTACAGATCATAGGGATCAATTTCGGACACCATTTATCCTATGCGCATGAGCGTTGCCGTTTCGAAACGGTTTTAACTGAGCTTGGAACTAATAATTTACTTGAATTAAAAAAGCGTGTTTTTTGCAGACGCTCAGATAACCTGCAGAGGTATAGGCTCCATGTTAACCGTTTAAATGATATTCGCTCATAAACGCTCGTGTTTATAGTCGGACGCTGAGTAAGAACGCTTAGAGACCGGACGCCCACTTAGGCGACGTAGGTATATATATATATATATATATATATTAGATGCATAATAAAAAAAATGTATTTTGTTGTTGTGTTGATTGTGTGGCATTCTAATTTATGGGCAAATCTGACTGAAATAATTTAAAATCTGGATCCTAAACACTATAGCATATTGAATTTACAATTTATATCATTCAAAAAGGACGTTCCAAAAATAAAAATTGCCAAATTATCAGTAGTTTTTGAGAAAGTTAGGTCTGAAAATTCTATTTTTGAAGAATTTTTTGAACTGTCAAGAAATGTTTAGATTTAAAGCGACGCATTGCATTGTTGCTGTTATACGCTGTTTAGGAAAAATTTAGTGATACCCTTTAATTTAGACCGGAACAGTGGCTTGTGTAAATGTTTGTACTGTTGGCCTCGTTGGCTTCATCAGGTGATGCTGGTCTCATAAATACTTTACTTTCAGTTAATACTTTTCCTGGGTGTGTTGGTCACTAACAACTTTATTCTAGCTATAACAAACTTTACCCCCGCTCAAACAAAATATATATACCAAAGTATAAACAAAGTGGCTTTGGAGAACGTTTGTATTTTATTTTACGCCTTGTACTCATCACTCTATATTCTCTGTTTACATGTACAATGTGATGACTTTTGGGAACGACGACCTGAGGAACTGAATTGCTGGGAGATAAAGACACCTACTCCCGGACCTCGTTAACCTAGCTTGTTCAATTGCTGATTTTAAAAGAATGACCAAGATTCCTATAGCCTCTTCGCCATCTTTTAAAGGAGCGTCTGTGTTGAACGGTCATTCGTCAAAACGAGAAAAACGCAACCAAGAATATACTTAAAGAAACCTACCTATTTGAAATATATATTTAAATCAATGTTGCAAAGTTTTAAAATGGTAGAGTTGACGTCTAGTTACTTTGGTAGTACGCGCGAAGGTCCGGCTCTGTCAAGATTTGATAAGCCAATTTATATCTTTAAAATGATATCGAATCAAGTATTGCAAAGTAAAGGAGTCCTGGAATGTAAACAAGCCGGTAGGCTTAAAATAACGTCAACCAATAAAAACCAGTTCCGCGAAGCCGGCAGGTGGTTACTAAGAGAACGAAGTAAAAAAATGGAGAAAGATTCGTTCGACTGAGAGACGCGAAACCTATTGGTGTTTGTTTTGGTGCTGTATTTGTTTTGTTGTAAAAAACTTTAGGTAAGGAAACATCTTTACATCTTTTGAGGACAACAAAACAAAAAACAATTGTCAAATAATCAGAATAGGGTGGTCCAGTACTACATTTGAAAATTATAAGATTGCCATAAGCCGCGTGAGCATCAATCAAGGACCAATACTTTACAAATTATCTCTAAAACAAATCATTTTATCAAAATTTTATAAGAGACAAAAAATGTTCAACACTAAATGATTACCTGAAAAAATACCGTTTGGAAGTCACTGGCGCCCGTACTAAAAAATAGGGGGGGTCATTGAGTACTGGACCCCCCTTATTTTGATTATTTGACAATTGTTTTTTGTTTTGTTGATCTCAAAAGATGTAACTATTTATGTTGAAGTAGTGTACCGAATTTGAACTTTATACCTTATTAATTACTCGAATTATTAAAAAAAAACTGTTTTAAATTTCAAACTTTGTCGCCCTGTATATCGAACATGAAGCTCTAAATTGAAAAATGGTATTATGAAAGTCTTATTGTTTTAACTCAAGGAATATATGGTTAAAGGATTGACCTCCTTTTTCCGGACACCCTGTATATCTAAGGAGGTAAACTTTTAACAGTTATATTAATATGAGTTTGTTGTGTATTAGTGGGTGTAAATGATGTAAAACGTAACGGGCAAATAAATCGGACATGTAATTTCTTTGTAGAGCAAGGGCGGGGTTTCTTTTTTTATTCTGTCTAATTAATTAAACCGTTGTATGAAAGAGCCTAGGACGTATTTTATTAAACACACGCGTGTGTTAAATAAACGGGCGTTATTCGGTATTCGGTTATTCTTAGGTTAGTCTTTGCACATAGCTTACATTTTCACGAACAGAACTATAATGGTGGGTGCTTTCACAAGTTAAAACCCTTAAGGGGACTAAGGTCAGGCTTGAGGATGGGTGCTTACTTAAATACGATATATTTTTTTCTGTTTTATATTGATTGTACTTATTTAGCTATGTAGTACGAATCATACGAAAGGTGCTTTGAGCTATGAAAGTGAATTAAAAGTGGGGTTTGATTTATTATATGAACGTTTGCTAAATTATAAAATATAATTTATATTCACTTGTAAATAAACTTAGAGTATACGGATTTGATTATTTTTTATGTGTACTTTGGAGCCTACAAGTTTTGGGATGGTAAAGGTGTTATTTTTTTCTTATTCCTAACTTTATTTTTACATAACTTGGGATAACAAACCCTAAAGCATAACCTACAACAATTGAACCCAAATAAATGACCAACTAAGGAGAGCGGGACTTAAATAGCAAACAACATTCCAAAACTCAAAAACAATAAATAAGACTTATTGTAAAAAACTACATTGTTCAATAAAAAGAAACTAAAACACAATAAGCATGGTGGTATGCTTATTGTGTTTGAGTTTCTCTCTCCGGGCCTCTCATTGGCACTTTACCTATTTAGAAGCGAACTTAAATTACACAACCGTTGCAACGGTGGGTATTCTTTTAGATTTACTAGATGATCACCTTTTGGCTAAACTTGACCATGAGTGTGGGGTACTCCCATGTCTAGAATTATTTATAATTGTATATAAATTATATATAATTGTTATAAATATAAAAAAAATCTTTTTTTATCGGGTAATATTACAGGTTTTATACCATTTTAAATATTTTTTTATTTTAATAAAATAAATAATAAAAATTTAAAATCGAATAAAATCTGTAATATTTGGATTTCTTAAATAAAATTTTAAATTTGTCGATAAATTATAGTAGATAATAAATTGCACCACTTTTATTTGAATTATCTTAAAAAGGGGGGCCTGGAGGCGGGTGAGGCGACAGGAAAAACTAACTTTTTTTCGCAAACTTCAATTTAAATTCTGTTTGCGCAGAACTTGTCTATTTAATGTCATTATAAACTATTATAAATTTGGTGTGGGTCCCAAGTCTAATAACTGAAATATTGGTATACCCAAAATCCACCAGCCGCCACTGCTTTATAGGGCTAGAACCTGCTATAGGGATCACCTCCTGTCTGGTAAAAACCAAGATCAGGAACTGGACTAACGACCAGTTCCAGAACAAAGAACGAGAACAACAAGGCATCAGGCAGTCAAGTGTCTTTATAAAGAGTTCTACAAACTGCAAAGTGGCAAAATAAATTTTTCTAACCTTAAAATTACAAAATTAGATGATATTTTTGTTGTAATATATTAATCTACCTTTAATACAGATATTCTTATTCCATAATAGAGAAGCTAGATTTATTTTAATAAATGCTGTTTAGTTAAAATTATTTTATGGAGAAAACCAGATATTTGGACCAAATGCACAAAAATATTATTTATTTGGCACCATACACTTTAGAATTTCATTAAATGCAGTATTTATATTCTTAAGTTCTTAAACCATCCATTGTTATTGTAATGTTATAAAGATTTATACATTTTTAACGCCTAAACATAATATTATTTCTTTGACAGATACATAACCTGAAAAGCCTTAAATGCCAAATTTTCAAAAGACTGCGTTCCGTACGTGGTCACGTGGTGGGACTTTGAGGTGTGGAGCATAGTACATATTATTATGTATGTAGTACATAGTTTTGGCAGTCAGCTTGTACCGCTTAAAAGTGCTGACCGAGCTATTCGTACCCCCACGGTACCTAATGCGAGGTTTCCTAAATGAGAAACCAGGCTGACCAAGTCAGTCTAGTACATGTACACTAATTGTAAATCTTTATAATAAACTAATGTAGCTACACTTGATGTCTTTCAATCCAAAGTCCGGTTGATTCCATTACATGGCGATCCTGCCATCGAAACTGCGTAAAAAGTAGTAGTGTTGCGCACGTTAAGTTTCGAATTGTTAATATCTACACAGTCAGATAATGGGAAAAAATCAATCCAAGGAGAAGACGGACGAAATTGTCATTGCCCAAGCAGGGAACGTCAACGTGTCCGATTCCACCAACTCCCTCAATGGATGGAGTGCAGCCCAAGTCATAGAGGCCATATTTGTGGTCCTGTTAATTGTGGTAGTAGTCTACGTGGCATGCCAGTGGTGTAAAAGAAGGTTGGAGAGGAAAATCCGCCTATAGTTATATTATAATATATTTGCATAGTAAATAATATATTTGCTAAGTAGAAATTCCAAGTATTTAACGTAAAATGAACACAGTAAAATATTAGCAATTTAATAGGTTTTTCAATTATTTATTTAATAAATTGTGCACGCGTTACATTTACGAAGAATTTGTATTTGACGTTTAAAACAAAAATAATACTCAGGAAATAAATTGTTTCGAATAATTTGACACGATTACCTATTTAATTCCTTCAATTATGATAATAATTAATAATTAATTAATTTCTAATGAAGAAATATTTAGTTTTTATTTAAGAAAAATTTAATTTTTATTGTAGGAATATTTAATTTTTATTAAAGAAATATCGAAGTTTTATTTAGGAAATATTAAGAAACTTAAAAATGTTTAAAATTTAAAACTATTTAAAATTTTAAAATACTTAAAACTTAAAAATATTTATAAATTTAAAAATTTTGAAAATAATTGAAATTTTTATTTGGAAAATATTTAATTTTTATTTAATTAAATTAAATAAATAATATAAATGTGATAAATATAATATATAATATAAATATAAATAAATTGAATATTTAATTTTTATTTAAGAAATACTTAATAAAATTTATTAACTAAATACCTACTTAATTTTATGAAATATTTAATTTTTTAATTTTTGGAATTTTAATTTATTTTAATCGTATATTTAACTACGAAAAGTACCTAAATGCCAAAACCTGAAAAACTTGAAGTTCTTCTGCAAATTAAGAATACGTTCGTTAAAGAATCCAAAAGGGTCCTTAAAAAGAAAGTACCAAAGACAGAAGGGGTTCGTACTGAGGTGCAAGTACAAGTATATAAAGGCATTAACAAACAAACTGAAGCAGCTTGGCCTTTATTTTCTATCCAAGAGAAACAGCAGGCGTAACAACTGTTCCTGACTATAAGAGATCGCACGGTAAGGTCCTTTCAAGTATTGGGAATGCCGTGTCGGGGAAAATCTCATCTCTCAGGCAGCAAACAAAAATGCAGCTAAGTATGCGGATAAAATCGAGCAATTAGCTACAAGGCTAAGAAGTGCCTATATCTCAGAAGGCGTACCTGTTCAGCAGAGGTGTACACTACAGACAAAGTAGTGGAAACGCTGGTTAAGAATGCTACAAACCCGAAGGTGAAAATAATAATCGAGGCCGGCACATTTAGAAACATTCAGGAGGTGCTGACTAAATTCCTCAAAATATCACCCGATGATGAAGCAGCAGCATCAGTATTGTACTTTAGGGGCCATTGTCCCAGGTACCAGCGAGGAAACTCTTATAGAGGAAGAAATGGCAGAGGCTATAGAAGAAATAACTAAGATCAACGTAATCAAAATGACGAGCAGCCAAGGAATAACCACAATAATAACCACCCGCAGAACAGATATGGCGGACGAGGTAATAATAGAAGAAATAGAGGCAACTCCCAGGGTCCGAGATGGGTGCGTAACATAAATGGGAATGAAGTGGAAAACGAGAGAGCTCCCCAAACCGGTCCATTGAGAAAGCTATAAATGTATTCAATTTGGACCTTACACTTTCCAGAACATCGATGACTGGCAATGAAATGGTTACATTAATAGTAGACACTGGAGCAGATATTTCTCCGATCGCAATATGCAAGCAAGATTAAAGGAATTACGGAAGAAGCCGTCTCATCTCTAGGCATTACTGACACCAAGATAGTGGTAAATGGTTTCCGATTGGGCCACTCATTTCACATAGTGATGGATAGTTTTCCTATTCCAGCAGATGGAATTGTGGGTAGAGATTTTTTTATTATATACCGATGCACTTTGGACTACGAGAATTGGTCCTTGACAATTAAAACCAATCAAGGTAATATTTGTGTACCAGTTTAGAGTACACCGGAAAAAGGCTCAATCATCATACCAGCTCGATGTGAAAATGTGAGACTTGATCGGAACAAACGAAGATTTGGTAATCGCAAACAAAGAAATTGCCCCAGGCGTCTTTACAGCAAGTACGATAGTCACGAGAAAACAACCATACGTAAGGTTTATAAACATAACATGACACCGATGACCTTAACAATTATCAAGTATACAGCATAAATAATTATGCCAAAAACAGGAATGAAAAGCTGCGACGCGAATTGGACGGAAAGATTCCAAATTTCGTGAAACCACAAGACTTAAATTCCAGAATTTCCAGAATTTCAACGATATTTTTGGTTTTAAAGAAGATAAGGTCACAATCAGCAATAATTTTTACAGTCAAAAACTAAGGCTAGTAGATGAAACGCCGGTATATATTAAAAATTACAGAATACCATACGCTCAAAAAGACGAAATATTACAGCAAATAAATAAGTTAAACAACGACAATATCATTGAACCATCTGTTTCGGAGTACAACAGCCCTGTTCTTCTAGTCCCCAAGAAATCTGCCAATAAAGAAAAAAAATGGCGCATGGTGATAGATTATCGTCAACTAAACAAGAAACTTGTCGGAGATAAGTTCCCTCTACCCCGACTTGACGATCGCCGACGGTGGTCTAGTATCGCCGACGGTGGTCTAGTGCTGCTGACTACAAGCCGGAGGTCGTGGGTTCGAATCCCACCAAGGGTATGGCTGTTTATTTGTGTTTTTGTCCTATTGTGTATTAGTCCTTCGGAGGGGACTTTAAGCCCGCGGTCCGTTCCTACCCCTAACCCGCACAAGCCATTCAGTTGGCTTCTTAACAAGTAAGGGTGGAACTAAAAGAGCACTTTTGTATATAAACGTTTGGCCATAAGGTAAGCCCGAATAGCTTCCAGAGAATGATGTCAAGGGCATTTGCAGGGATCACCCCTGAGAGAGCATTCCTATGGACGATCTTATTGTGATTGGGTGCTCCGTAGAACATCACTTGGAGAATCTTAGGAAAGTATTTGAAGCTTGTCGCAAGTACAACCTCAAGCTAAATCCAAAGAAATGCAATTTCTTTAGATGATAAGGGATTTCTACCCGATGACAGTAAATATAGTGTAATAGAAAAGTATCCAACGCCTAGAAGTGCAGAAGAAACCAAGCGGTTTGTAGAATTCTGAAATTACTACCGACGATTTATACCACAGTGTGCTACCATAACACACCCGCTTAACCAGTTGGTAAGGAAAAATGTTTAATTCGTTTGGACTAAGGAATGTGACGATGCTTTTCAAAAGCTGAAAAATGCGCTATAACATCCAAGAATTCTTAAGTACCCAGACTATAGTAAGCCATTTATCTTAACAACGGACGCCTCGAAGCAAGCAGCTGGGGCCATTTTGTCACAACAGTTTGATGACACCGATTTACCAATACGCATCAAGATCATTCACCAAGGAAAAGAGCAACAAGTCGACTATAGAAAAGGAACTTGCCGCTATCCATTGGGCAATTATATATTTTAAGCCGTATTTGTATGGACAGAAATTTGTGGTCAGAAGTGATCACAAAGCACTTGTGTATCTTTTTTCCTTAAAAAACCCTTCATCCAAACTCACGAGGATGCGACTGGACATCGAAGAATTCTATTTTGAAATTGAATACATTAAGGGCAAGGATAACGTCGGGGCGGACGCCTTGTCAAGAATCAGCATTGATGATCTAAAAAACATCAACGTCACCCGAGTTTTAGCGATTACAAGATCGATGACCAGGAACGAAGCGTCTAAGGAAAAGGTTATTCTGGAAAAAGCCTCAACAATAAACCCAATTAGAGTGTACCAAGAGGTAAACAATGCCAATATTTTAAAAATTCCCTACGTTAAAATAAAAATAAATAAAGACTATATTCAGATACGAATTGGTCAAGGTAAAGTCAGCGCTGACGAATGTATACATATACAATGTATGTATTTCTCTAGACGAAATATTGCATAAGCTGGAAAAAATGGCTGGTGAACACTGTTACAAAGTACTAAAGTTGTCAATTTCGAGTCAAATATTTTAATTTTTCACCATAAAAAAGATATATAAAGGATATCGAGAAAAGGCAAAGGCTCATACAAAAATTCCACGACTGCCCAATAACAGGAGGACACTGCGGTCAAAAGAGACTGCTGAAGAAAATAAAATCGCAGTATAACTGAAAAAATCTGGCGAAAGACGTTGCCAAATACATCAAGAACTGCAGTAAATGCCAGATCAACAAGGCAAGAGTCAAGCACCAAAAGGAAATGGTGATCAGGCCCACACCACAGCGAGCTTTCGACATCACAAGCATAGATACAATCGGCCCTTTCGTAAAAACAATTACAGGAAACATATACGCTGTCACGATCCAGTGTGAACTAACGAAGTATGTAGTCAATATACCAATTTTCAACAATGAAGCAAAAACTGTATCTAGAGCTATAGTCGACGGATTCCTCCTACACTTTGGTCCAATGAGAGAAATTCGTACGGACATGGGAACCGAGTACAGAAATAAGATACTCGAAAATCTGACAAAAATGCTAAATATTGAACACAAGTTTACAACAGCATACCACAGTCAGTCTATTGGTGGCTGTAAGAGAAACCATCGAGTATTGAATGGATACTTGAGGGCGTACATCAACAAGGATAAGTCAGATTGGGATGAGTGGATTTAATACTTCGCGTTCTACTACAATACGACACCGAGTACGTACCACATCTATACACCGTTTGAGTTGGTTTACGGAAAAAAGCAGAATTATCATCTAAGTTGTGTGGTGGTGTAGATCCGGTGTACAACATAGAGGCGTATGAGAAGGAGATGGCATACCGTTTACAAAAATCTCAACAGAGAGCTCGAGAGATTCTGGAGAAGGAGAAGCTTAAAAGGAAGGTTTCCTATGATAAGAACAAAAATAAAATCAACCTTCACGTTGGTGATCCCGTAGTAGTAACTAACGAAAATCGTACTAAATTAGACCCCTGGTACAGAGGTCTTTTTAAGGTAGAGAAATGTATCGACGTTGATTCCATTACATGTATTATAAAAACCTTTGGCTATCGTGGTCAAAATACGACGTTGCCAAACTCTTGCTGTTATAAACATGCCATTATAAAATCTAAATTATCATAATTTTGTTTGTTTATTATTGTTAAATCCTTTTTATAGATTTTATATAGAAGTTATTAAAAGGTATTTATTATACTTTCCAAATAGGGACAAATCTATGGTTTTTAACCGGCAATGCCGTCAAGCAAAGGAAAGTCTCAGTAAAAATGATTTGTACATTTGTGGAAGTATGTGACAACAGTTTATGTCAAAATCTTTGTGATTTTTGTGTTTGTTAATACGAAATAGTGCAAAACCCCTAAACAAAACCTAAAATTTGTAATGATTTATTATTAGTTTGTAAAACTCAATGTAATAAAATAATTACGCTGTTCTCCGTGGTGATTGGCTACAAAATATGAGGAAAACCTTATATTTTGCAGACAATCATATATAATTTAAATAATAATTAAGTGAGGTTATGTTTCTTTAATGAATATCAAGCATAGACAAAAGAAAAGAAAAAGACCACCAATTGAATAGGACCGCGCATGCATAACATTCCCGTAGCGCATAGCGCATGGTGGTGAGCGGATGAACTATTTAAACTTTTAATAATTGTCATACTGCTCTGCAGCTGCCTTTGTTTTTTATATGTATTCAACAAAGACCGGATGTGTTTGAGTATGTTTGAGTATTATAAAACTTCGTTTTGTCAGATCAGCTGAGATAGTCTTTGTGTTTACATACATACATGGTGTGGTTTATTTGTTTATTTTTTTGTTTATGCTTTGTCCAGAGCTACATTAGAGAGTATTTTTTATGTCAAGAGCTAAATTCGAGGTAATAATATTATTAACACTCTTTGCACCTCCTTTATACTTTGTTTTTAGGAACAAATGTTACATCAAGTAGGAGATTCCAATATCCCTTAAGGTAATGCACATATATGAACGTGTGTGTAAAATACGGCTCACACAGTTTGCAACAGTATTTTTTTGCATGCCAAGAGCTACTTTAGAGGTAAAAAAATTTATAAACACTGCACCTCCTTAATACTTTGTTTTTAGGAACCAACAAATGTTACGTCAAGTAGGAGATTCTAATATGCCTTAAGGTAATGCACATATATGAACGTGTGCTCACACAGTTTGCAAGAGTATTTTTTGCATGTCAAGAGCTACTTTAGAAGTAAAACATTTTATAAATACTCTGCACCTCCTTAATACTTTGTTTTTAGGAACTAACAAATGTTCCGATTTACGTCAAGTAAGACATTTTACATATCCCTTAAGGTAATGCACACTTTATTTGAATGTGTGTGTAAAATATGGCTCACAAAGTTTGCAAGAATATTTTTTACACGTCGAGAGTTACATTTGAGGTAAAAAAATTATAAATTTTTAATGTAGTTTAGGAATATGAATTTGTGTATGTGTAATATGATTCAATATGTCTAATCTAGAAAAAATCAGTTACCGCTGTGCTGCTCTGGAATGTAAAAACTGTTTTTTTACACAAATTGTGTCTAATGATTTTAAAAACAAATAATTTTTTCGGTTTCCTGAAAAGGATCCTGTTCGGCGCAGAAAGTGGTTTGACATAATGAGATTGCCTTTTAAAGAGACCCGAACATATCTTTGTGAAGATCACTTTACTGATAAAAAAATTTGTGATTCTTCCAAAAAACATTTGACAAAATTTGCGCTTCCTTTCCATTCTGGAAAGATAAAGATTTTAAATGATGTTTTAATTACTGCACCCATTACTCTACCGGAAAGTTCTCCCCCAACAGTGAGCAATATTTGCCCTGAAGTTCACAACTCTCCACGAAAAACAATTCCTATTTTATCAGCCATTCAAGAAACAAGAATTAAAAATTTGACACCAAGAAAAAAAAAGTTATATTATATAACTAAAAATCAAAGAAATGTCATTTCAAAATTAAAAACATCATTATCACATTCCAAACAAAAAATCAAAAATTCGTTTCACCTAACTATGTCAAATATTTTAAATGATCTAGAAAACAAATTAGACCCTGGTGGAATTTCGTTTTTTAAAAGTACCATTGTAAATTCAAAATTTAAAAAACCAATGTGGACTATGCAAGATAAGGCGTTTGCCCTTGCTATTCATACCCTGGCCCCCAAGTGCTACAGACTTTAAAAAAAGTTCATCCCCTTACCTTCTAGGTCCACACTCCATTCGACATTAAGGAATATACCTTTTGAGTAAAAAATATGAGAAAAAATAAATCAGTTTCAGGAGTTGGATAAAACGAGTGTCTTACTTTTCGACGAAATTTCTTTAAACCAGCAATTGACATATAATAAGTCCCTAAATAAAATAGTAGGCTATGTGGATCTAGGCCAATTGGGCCGAAGAAATGAACACGCCGATCTTTTATGGTCGTCGGACTTCATTAAATTTGGAAACAACCCATAGCCTACTATTTTACCAAAGGCACCATAAAAACGAGCGACTTAAAACTGTTAATTGTTTAAATTATTCAACAATTACAGACCATTGGTCTTAGGGTAATGGCAACCATTTGTGACCAGGGCAGTACTAATCGGGCGGCTATTAGACAATTATGCAACGATACCTTAATTGAGTCTACCGGTACATATTTTTTTGTCAACAACCAAAGCAATTTTTGATCCGCCCCATCTTCTTAAATCCTTAAGAAATTGTTTTTTGAAGTACGATATTAAATTTGACAACGGAAAAATTGCAAAATTTGATCATATTAAACAGTGTTTTGCTATTGACAAAAATAAAAGATTCCAAGACATTTCTATTTAAATATATCAAAAAAACTATCTTAAAATGAAAAATTCTATAGCCTCCCGTTTATTTAGCAACACAATGGCTGCTGCAATGGAAAGCATGGTGGCAACAAATGGTAACCAATCTATGCACACAGCTGAATTTATTCATGATATGGACATATTATTTGATTCGTTTAACGGCAGGACTCCACAACCTGAAATGGGTAAAAAGTATAGGACGTGTATCTCATTAAAGTCTTCTCATAACAATTGTGGCAGCAGTTGTTGCCTAAGATTTCCGAATATGAATTTTTAACAAACCATGGCACTGCAAAAAAATCGTACATGCCCTGTAAGCAGGGCTGGATCACCACTATAAAGGCAACTCTAGAACTGTTTGAGGAATGTCGAAGATTAGGTTTTAGATTTTTAAGAACTCGATCTTTGAATCAAGATCCGCTTGAAAATTCATTTTCTTCAATAAGGAGTCTAAATGCGAGCAACACAAACCCAAATTGTTACCAGTTTTCATGTTTAATTAAAACTTTGGTTGTAAACAATTTGGTAAGTTTTGCCTCCAAAAAGGGCAAGAATTGTGAGGACGATGATAGCGGAATATTCCAATCTTCAGATATTCCTTGAACATCAACAGTTAGATCAAGTGCCTCTCTCGGATATCTTTGAATCGGAGTTTAAAGATATTGTTATTCCCAGCTCTGATATACAGGACGATTACGATTTACAAACAACGTAGTATGTGGCGGGTTTTTTAACAAAAAAAATTGGTTTGCTTAAGTGCACTGACTTATGTAACAAAAGATCTAAGTGTTATACTTGCAAACATATATGACATAATTTATTTTTTGATGCCAAATTTTGGATATGTTTTGTATTTCCCAAAAAAGTTAAATATGGTTGTCTTGTTTAGAACATAATAAAGACATAGAGACCCAATTTACTGAATACATGTTTTCTTTGTTATTTTTTGATTTAAAAGTCACCTGTTGCAAAAATGTTCCTTTTGTTTATAGTTTATTTATTTTTTGTTACCTTCTAAATGTATGCAATATTTATGCAAAAATGTTCCTTTTTTTATATTTATGTTTAGATATAGTTTTTTTTAACTTATATAGATATGCTAAACATGTTTTATTTGTTATTTTTTGTTTTGAAAGTTACCTGTTGTAAAAATGTTCCTTTTGTTTAGGTTATAGTTTATTTGTTACCTTCTAAATGTATGCTATAAAATGTTCCTTTTGTTTATATTTATGTTTAGATATAGTTTATACTAAACATGTTTTATTTGTTATTTTTTGTTTTGAAAGTTACCTATTACAAAAATGCTCCTTTTGTTTAGGTTATAGTTTATTTATTTTTTGTTACCTTCTAAATGTATGCTATATGCTATAATTATGCAAAAATGTTTTTGTTTATTTATAGTTTTACAATTTAAAGTCCAGATATGAAATAAAAAAATTAACATTTTTAAATAAAATTAAATATTTTTTAATTTCGTATTTTCGTATATTTTCCAACTAAGATTATAATTTACGAAGACGTTCTCTTAAAAAAAAATTATTTAAATTAATTAATCCCTGATTTCGGAGCACCCTGTATATTTGATTTATTAAATTTTAAATTAAATTATTTCATTTAATAATTTTTAAGGACATGGGTATCATTTTTTAAACTAACACGAGTTTTTATAAAAAATTAGTTTTAAAACATAATAATTTTTCCTAATTTTTCTCTTAAAAAAGTTTTTTTAATTGGCAAACCAATACACACTGTCTATTATTCATATACATTTGTTTCTTGAATAAAAACCATTTATTTTAAAATAGATTTTTATTATTCCTATCATGAATAGATCTATTTTTGTTTAGTTTTAAATCTCCCTGCAAACAACTAGTTCATTTCCGTAGCCACCGAGGGCGCTCGAAACTATGTGCCTTTATCGTAACATGTAAAGTGTTCCTCTCCTTTTTTCCTTTCTCTATAATATCAAGTTTATTTGTAAATTGTGTAACAAAAGCCAAAGTTCCTGTTTGTTTATTACTTTATACGATATTCTGATTGATTCTGCACTAGCTACGTGACTACATTACTAAAATGGGCCGTTTCTGGATTATTTGAAGGTATGAAGATCATAGTAGTCTTATGTCAAAATTGAAGCTGTATTTGTAGCAGGTTTTTGTGTTTTTTAATGCGAAATAGTTTTTTTGACATTTTCGTTTGCCAAATCTGTTAAAAAAGATATTTGTAATTCAGTGCGCTCTGCATTGGCTAAACATGTTTTTAATTTTGCAAGGAATTGACCCCTTTAATTTGAGCTGATGATGACACCCAGCAGTGTTGCCAGTGGGTGGATAGATAAAGTACCAAATTCGACTTTTAAAATGTACCAAATTTCCCTAAAATGTACCTCTCATTTAAATGCAATAAACAAAAACGATTTTGGGCTTTTCGTTTTTCCCCAAAATTAAATATAGGGCGATGTTGCCAACAGACGAATATGAAAATAAAATGAATAAAGATAGGCGATTTTAATAACGCTATTGTAATACAGGAAGCGCAATACTAGGAAATGACCGCGAGAAACAAAGCAGCAACTTTATTGAAAATAGGCAAAACATTGAAAAAATATCAAAATTCAAAAACTTCATGAAAATGTACCAAAATAGTCCTTGTACCTGTACCTGTACCACCTCTGGCAACACTGACACCCAGTACCTATATACAAATGAGATATAGGAAAATTTATCTTCTTTAGGATAAAGAAACTACAGTAAGTTACATTTTTCAATATTCCTCCTTGTACCACTTTTACAATCGGACTCCAGCGCAATAGGTAAGCGCGCCTCGCGCGCTTTCCAACAGGCTAAGAAAGCTGAGCTTGGTGGTATATAATTTGCGAAAAAAATTAAATTGACCTTAATTCAAAGTTCCACCTGATAAATGAATTTTATTAATTATATTTATTTTGTTTGAGAATTTTTTACAAAAGCTGGCAACACCGCAATGAAATTTGGCAATTATTACTTAATATTTTCTTGGATCCCCATGATAAACTTTTTAAAATGCCAAACAAAAATTAAACGGGCTTTTGGCTGATTTTTTTTTATTTGATTACGATTATCTTTTATTATGTAAACTGCATTCTTTTTGGAGCAACAGGAAAAGTTTTTTTGAAAAATCGCAACAGGAAAAGTTTTGGGCGGATCCCGCCCGTTTTAAAAAAAACAAACTACCGCCCGAAGCAACTTTTCCCAAATATTGTTCGGAAAATGTCCACTCGTCCACGCGATTTTAACGCAACGTGACTAATTTAAAAGAAAAATTTAAAAAAAATGGACTTGGTCCTTTTTGTCACCGATAAAATTTGATCAATCGATAGGTCTCGTTGATCCAAAAAAGGATACAAATTTCCAATGTCCACCTTTAACGGTCTCCGAGCTACGGCGGTCAGAAAAAAAAAGGATTCACAGACTAACAGACAACAGAAAAAATAAAAGTTGTTCAAAATTCGATTGCGAGTCGATACATATATTTGAAGGTACCTGTATAGTCCGTTTCTTATAGTCCTTTTACCACTTTTGCGATCGGAGGCCGGCGCGATAGGTAAGCGCGTTTTGCACGCTTCCCAACAAGCTCAGCAAGCTGCACTTGGTGCTTTCTGCGGGTGGGATTCGCGCCGCGACCGCTCCACCTAAAGTGGGTAGTAATTTTAAATATTATTTTTATATTTCTCACGTCTTCTGTCACTTT
The DNA here is from genome assembly GCA_921294245.1 of Brassicogethes aeneus. Lineage (NCBI taxonomy): Eukaryota > Metazoa > Arthropoda > Insecta > Coleoptera > Nitidulidae > Brassicogethes > Brassicogethes aeneus. Next base: position 61,314,508 of record OV121132.1, read on the forward strand.
TCATCTGTCACCTGTAATCTATTAATTGTCATCTGTCGATTGTCACCTGTCATCTGCCACCAGTCACGTGTCATCTGTCACCTGCCATTTGTCACTGTCTGTGACATGTAAAATTGGACCGTCAAACATTGTTGAGCAACTGACAGATGTGCGACCCCCTCCTCGTGGGTTCCATCTGTCACCTGTAATCTATTAATTGTCATCTGTCATCTGTCGATTGTCATGTCACCTGTCATTTGCCACCAGTCACATGTCATCTGTCACCTGCGATGTGTCACTGTCTGTGACATTTGAAATTGGACCGACAAACATTGTTGAGTAACTGACAGATGTGCGACCGCCTCCTCGTGGGTTCCAGCGGGCAACGTAGTCTTGGCGGCATGCATTCTTGAATGAATGTATAAGTTTCCTAGACACGGCTAAGAGTCGTAAAAAAGGAGGTTCCGCCTCTGCTTCTTCAAGTATTTACTACCCAATACTCTGCTTTATATAGTGCTCCTGGACACTTATAATCGCTGCCAGGTCTATACGATTGCTTATGCTCTTTAACATATGCCTTCGGGCTCTATATATTATATAAGCGAATCAATTCGTATGGACCTCCTTTGAGACTGCCTTATGGACGCTCAACAATCAACGCCGTCCGCCCAATGCTCTTAACTAGTCCCAGGCACTAGAATAAACTGCCTACTCAAGCGCTTGTGCTGTCCAATCATGTTAATCCCTGATGATCCCGAGCAAGAGGATAAACTGCTTCCCAACATTTAAGCGCTTGCGCTGTCTACATGATGTTCACCAAACAAGCGCCCTACTGCTACAACAAAAATTTGCCTCAGGCGCAGCTCTACTTTTTTTCTTTGGCACACGCTATGACCGATCGTAAGATTGACTACACAATAGGCGCTTGCGCTCTTCAATCGCTCCTGAGCAAGAGGGTAAACTGCTCAAACAATGCCACCAAGGATGAGGTCGCACTGCTTTAAACTCTAAGCTCCATGGAGCTGGATCCAGCGCCGTCTACCCAATGCTCTTCAGGTGCTCCTGAGCACGAGGGTAAACTGCTTACTCCCTCATCATATAAGCGCCTGACATCTGGCTCCCCACATATTACATAGGCGCTATGCGCCGTCTACCCAATGCTCTTCTAATGCTCGAGAGTAAATGAGGGTAAACGAGGGTAAACTGCTCAGCCATTCATCTTATAAACGCCGAACTTCTGGCTCTATTGACATGGGCGCTAATTAAATTTTGCCCTGCTTGACAGTCTGACACTATCCTCTGCTTGAGTAACTAGAAACTGGTCCAATAATTGTGAATATACCACGCTCCTCATATATACGGAGGTAGTAGGAACTCCGTCACTGAATCTGCGACGAGGGGGCTCGGGTGGTGACTGTTGGCTTGTTCAACAGCCGCTGCTTACGATTTGCTACCCCTATTGGTCTCCCTATTTTTTTCTCCATATCCACCTGACAACATACCAACATAGATAATAGGCTACACCAAAAACAAATAATGTAAACTAACAATAATGTATTATTATAATAAATAAAAGTTATAGAGGCATGAGGGGAGAATTGGGAGACAGAGTAAAGGCATGGGCATGCGGGTTGTGTCGGGGACATCGGGATCCGTGCCAGTATTACCTGGGCCTTTCCCTCTGTCTTTCATTTTATAAAACAGCAACACTCTCATCTGTATATAAATTCTAACTGACCTTCAGGAATCACATGAATATATAATGTAAACAGAGATTTTTGCTTATTTAAAATGATTAAAGCGTCATCCGTTGCATAAAATTTAAAGCAAAAACAGATTCATAGAATCAACTTTATTTCTTTTAATTTTTAATAATATTTTATATTTGATTCGATTGCTTTGGATTTGTTAATTTTAGTTAGTGAACTGATATTTTTAGTATGCTTTTACTACCTCAGATATTTGAAAACATATGGGTTATCCTAGAAACAGTAAGAGTCACGGAGGATAGGTTTTAGACTTTTAAAACATTGTAAAAAATAATTAATTGAGGTTAAAAATCTGGAACCTGAGCTGTAATATCTACTTAATTATGAAAGATCAAAACACAATAAAAGTGTAGGTCAAACTCCTTTAGTTTTATTAAATATCACGGGGTAACACCATCGGGGGACATTTCGTGAGATTCACCCATTTTAAACCAATTTTTTTACAAAAACTCCTGAAAACCCCATAAATTTTATTTTTGGTATTAACATGGTTGACAGATGTCCAAATATTTTTATTCTAATGGCTAAAAATCATCATAACTTTGTTATTAATAACAAAATTTATTATTAACAATTTTAATACAAAGTAAACATACTTTTAAAATTTATTTTATTTTAAACTTCGACACAAACAGTAGGTAATAAAACTAAGCAAGACGCAAGAAAGGTGAAACCATCACGTAGGTACGTTGTTTGTTGCATAATGAAACAATCCAAGTCATTTGTTTTCTGGAGCATAAAGTACTGCAGTGTTGCCAGACCGTGTTTTAAAATCCTCTGAAGTTTTAAAAATTTTGATAATTTTAAACAATTTTTTTGTAATCAAATACCTTAAATCCAATCAAAATCAAAAATGGCTATTTTTTATTTTTGTTTAATTATTTTATGACTTAAATTTTAAATTTTGGATCATTCCACCAAATAATTTTTTATTAAAATTTTGAGTTTTCCATAGTGATAAAATTTTAACGATATTTTGGTTTAAATATTGTTTTTTAAATTTGATATTTTTTTCGAAGAGCCGAGAATTTGTTACATAAAATGTAATTTTTACGATGGGGTTATTAAATATTTAATAATAAGAAAGTAATTGTAAAACATTTTTTGTTCAATTAATTGAGGTTATGCATTTGTCAAATTAACGCAAGATTTGTCTTTTTTTCTGGAAATAATATATTTTTCTACTCCTATTGCATGTTTTTCCGTTAATAATGGTAACCAATATAGCCGCCCCGCCTAACAACAAGAATAATGAACTCATTATGTTGGCTTATTTCATTATTCACTGTCTTAAAATGAAATATTTAAAATATTTAACTATTTAAATTAGTACCAGCATTTCTTACTAATAAAATAGTCGTTTTCACTTTTAAATAGTTATTTTTTACTACGTAAATAGTTAAAGTTTGACTAATTTAAGATAATTCACCATCTTTGACTATTTCTGAGAATTAAAAGTAACTAATTTCTTTAATCGTTTGCGGCCAACAACAAAGTATTATTTGAATTAAATGCATTTTATGCTAGTAGGTATGGCGGCACTTGAGACCACCCCCTCCACTTTTTTCCGACCCGCTAAGCCCCGCCCACTTTACCCCCTCCACTTTTCCCGACCCGCTAAGCCCCGCCCACTTTTGGACAGATCACACGGACTCAGGATTGCGCCCCCCATGGGGGCCCCTTTTAGGGTGCCCGGGGGCCCTCAGTCCTTCGGACGGACCCATCGCCGAAAATCATGGGGGCCCCGGCCTATCTAAAATATCGGTCGTCTGAATAATAGATACCCAGTGGCCACACCGCATAGCTCCAATGTTATCAGCTGGTCTTGCGTAACATTGCATCATTTTATCGCCTATCCAACTGTTTTGGGGGTGCGCGTAATAATAAAAATAACAACGCGGTGCCACAAGATGATGACTCATCGCTAAAGGTATTATCAACTTTTAAAACAAATTTATTGTAATTAAAATTAAAAGCTGAAAAATCAAGGCCAAATTGTGGTATTATTAACCTATTGTGTTGTCAGAAAATAAATATAACAAATATGATTATTTTCCGAAAAACAATGAAAAGTTTTTCTCAGTTTTGGTGCCTCATCTCTGATAAGGCGTTCAAGGCCAAATTGTGGTATTGTCACCTTGAACGCCTATTTTAAGGTTACCCGAAAAACAATTAAAACCGTAAACTGCACTTCCTGTAAATTTAATTTAAATTAATTAGGTCGATTTTAAAATTTTTTAATATGGTTGTTTAGCTATTATAAAAGATTTTCATCGTTATCGAAAGGGATTTGATAAATATATAAATATGTAGATTAGTTAGGTAGAACAATGTCAGAAAATAAATATTATATTATTTTAAGTAGGTAAATATTAATTACAATAAAAAATTGATTTATAATGTATAAAATATAATTTACTTTTGCGGTTAATGCACGAACAAACAAAAAGAATTTGTAATATAAATTGGCGGTTAAATAATTTAAAATATTAAAATAGTATCGTATTTTTATCGCTTTTGCGGTCAAATGCATTGAAAGACGAACACTTTTAACACAGGGATATAGCCGACCCAGGGGCCCTTTTTTGGTTTTCGAAATTGTCGGACGGAAGACTGAACGTTATCACAGGTATAAAAAGTAGCGATAACACCCACAAGTTATCAGTCGTTATCCGTCGTCTCAAATTGATAACTGCTTTTTATCGTTCAGATAATTTAAAAATGGAAAAATTTATTATTGTTAAAGATTTTTCAAAAAATGTTCGACGCTTCAATCTTCAAGGTCGTACACTGGAGTTTAAGTTGCGAGACCCGCCTTCAAGGGAGGAACCTGTGACATGGGTAAAAAATGCCATTGGTGATGTCATTAAGAAAGCCACAGAAAATCTTTTACCGAAGGATCAAGTAGCTTTTAATTTTGGCTGTAAAGACTTGTCTAGGGGCCAAGGGTGGGTGCGTTTTCAACCGGCAGACATTGTTACACTAGAGGATGTTTGGGGTGTTATCTCCAGCATCTACCAATCCAACTCCATGGGTCTTAATACTGAAACATTCTGTTTGGGGGTTACTTCCGTTAGAATGCCAGCAGGAAAAGGGAGAGGGAAAAACTACAACACTTTTGATGAAGAGTGCGCCAAGCGTCAGGGGATAATCGCTATTAAAAATAATGACAATTTATGTCTACCTCGAGCTCTTGTCGTGGCCATGGCTTACGTAGACAAAGACCCTGACTATGTTAAAGTGCGCAGGGATATTGGAAAAGTGCAGACTGTGAGAGCCCATCAATTGATAGAAAAAGCAAATGTAAGGATACCTGAAGAGGGGGCTGGTATTCCCGAGCTCCATCAACTCCAACAGTATTTAACAGGCTATAGGATAGTAGTTTACAAATACAGCTGTAAAGGCCGCGACATAATTTTTTCAGGGGCCAAGGAGGAGAAAAATTTAAATTTAATTCATCACCTAGGGCATTATAATGTTGTTACAACGTTAACAGCCGCCTTCTGCTGCGACTATTTTTGCGAGGAATGCCATGTTCCGCATGACCACAAAAACAAGCACAGATGTGTTAAATCTTGTCCGGCATGCCAGAGGTCTCCACCATGTAAAGTAGGGATTAAGGTTAAATGTGCTGACTGCCTTCGCACATTTAAAAACCAATCATGTTATGATAACCATATAGAAGTTGGTACAGAGGGCTCTCTTTGCCAACAAGTTCGACTCTGCCCCAACTGCCTAAAAACCATAAAGGCTAATAGAGAGCATACATGCGGGGAAATTTTTTGTAAAATTTGCCAAAAACACCAGCCACAAGGGCATTTATGCTTCATGCAGCCAGATACAGGAAAGCCAAAAACAAAGGATGTACTTTTTGTTTTCTACGACCTGGAGACTAGACAGGAAAAACTCAACGGTGACGACCTGGAACACGAGCCAAATTTGTGTGTTTTCAAACAATGCTGTGATGTATGCATAAAAACATCAGATATTATTTGTAAAAAATGTGGCTTAAGACTGCAAAAAGTTCGTGGTGCAAACCCCATTGCCAACTTCATGATTCACCTTTTAGAAATTAGAAAGATGTTGTTGTGCTGGCGCACAACGGTCAGGCTTTCGACCATCAATTTATTCTAAGCCACATACTGAAGAAAACTGACCTAACCCCTGAGTTAATTATGAGAGGAACCAAAATTATATTGATGCATCTACAAAACATCAAATTTTTAGATTCCCTTAATTATTTTCCTATGCCTCTCTCAGCTCTCCCTAAAGCATTTGGATTAAAGGAACTAAAGAAGGGATATTTTCCCCATTTATTTAACACCTTGGAAAACCAATCGTATGTCGGACCCCTACCCCAGGTCGAATATTACAGCCCTGACACGATGAAACCAGAGGCACGAGAGGAATTTTTAAAATGGTATGAGGATCATAAGCGCGACCAGTTTGATTTTCAAAAAGAGTTCATTGATTACTGCGTTTCCGATGTAGAAATTCTAACAGGGGCCTGTCTAAAATTTCGAGAGCAGATGATAACAACCACCAATGTTTGCCCTTTTACCAACGCCTGCACCATTGCCTCCGCCTGCAATAAAGTGTTTAGGAGAAATTTTCTTAAGTCAAACACAATCGGTATTATTCCTAAGGGTGGATATAGAATGACAGATAACCAGTCTATGATAGCTTTGAAATGGCTGGTATGGGAAGAAAATCAGAGGAAAATTACCATACAGCACGCAGGCAGAGGGCAAGAGGTGCGTTTATCAGGATTAAAGGTTGATGGATTTTGCGAAAATCAAGTTTTCGAGTTTCAAGGATGCTATTATCACGGATGCCCCAGATGTTTTAAGCACCAGCGCGACGAGCCTCTATCAGATGATCCTACAGAATCAATGAATTTCCGTTACGAATCCACAGTGGCAAAAATCGAGAGACTTAAAGCAGCAGGGTATGACGTCATTGAAAAATGGGAGTGTGATTTCCGACGGGAAATGCGCGAGAACACCGAAATATTAAAATATGTCGAAAATAATCCGTTATTATCCCACTCGCCTCTAAACCCGCGAGATGCTTTTTACGGGGGTCGTACAGGAAATTGCAGGACATATTACAAGACCAAAGGGGCTGAAAAAATTAAATACCTGGACGTTTGCTCCCTTTACCCTTGGGTATGTAAATACGGCAAGTACCCCGTTGGTCACCCAGAAGTTTTTGTTGGCGATCAATGCAAATCTATAAATTTGCAGGAAACAGACGGAATAATAAAATGCACTGTTTTACCACCACGAAATTTGTATCACCCTGTTTTGCCAACAAAAATGAACAATAAATTGATGTTTGTTCTCTGTCGTACCTGCGGACAAAACCTAAGCCAAGAGGAATGCCATCATACCGAAGAAGACCGCGCGCTATCGGGTACCTGGGTAATTGACGAGGTGTTAAAAGCCCTAGAAAAGGGGTATGAAATATTGAAGATCGATGAAGTGTGGAAATACAGGGTGGAACAGTACGATATTGATCAAAAAACCGGGGGCTTATTCGTTGAAATGATGAATAAGTTTATTAAAATTAAGCAAGAGTCTTCAGGGTGGCCTGGAAATAGTGCAACCGATGAGCAAAAGAGCAAGTACATCGAAGAATTTTTCAATCGCGAGGGCATTAAACTAGAATTCGATGCAATTTTAAATAACCCCGGGCTTAGATGTTTGGCCAAGCTTATGCTAAACAGTTTCTGGGGGAAACTGGGGCAGCAAGAAAATCAACCAAAGACCAGGATTGTGAATAACCCCGAAGAGTTCTTTAATATGATGACTAATCCATCCATATACGTGAATTCTGTTTTACCAATCAGCGAAGACTCTTTGGTAGTTAATTACTCGTTTAAAGAGGAAAGTTACGAACCCATATCTACGGTAAATGTTTGTCTGGCAGCGTATACCACAGCTCAAGCACGACTTAAACTCTATAGTTATTTGGAAGAGTTGGGCGACAGGGTGTTGTATTACGACACCGACTCCGTTATCTTTACTCATAAAGAAGAAGAGTTTGAACCCTAAACAGGTCATTTTATCGGAGATATGACAGATGAATTAGAGTCTTATGGTCCAGGGAGCTACAGTTGTATTCAATAAAAAAGCGTACAAGAATTAGAATGAGAGAAAACTGTCAAAATAATATTATTGCTTAAAACCGGCTTATCACTGACATAAGTCATTAAAATAATTATTATAGGTTATAAAGAGCATTGACGTCGTAGGTTAATTAAATAATATTACAAAAATTATTACCTTTTAATAATGAAAAAACAAACATTAAAAAAAATTTAATATTTAGTCATGCATCCCTGTTTTTCTATTACTTAAGCCAATCTATTTGGGATGAACTGAATTAAATTTAATACAATATTTGGATTAATATCTTCCCAGCAGTATAGTAGGTATAGTATAGTTGTATAGTTTCCCATAAATCCTCAGATATCTCAAAAAAGCAGCATCCTTTTCAGGGGTGGACATTTTGGGACGACCTGAACAAAATTTTTGGTTAAGTAAATCTTCCTGTTCCCAGCGTTGCTTAATTTTTAATATAGATTTTTTATTTCTATTATACCACAGTACGAATTGACCATTCTTCTTCGATTCTTGATACTATTTGAGACTTTTTAACTGACGAGGCATTTTTATTTTCTACTGTCAGTTATAGTGACTTAAGTCAGTGGAAAGCCGGTTTTACGCAATAATGTTGACAGTTTCCTCTCATTCTAATTCTTGTACGCTTTTTTAATGAATACAACTGTACATTAAAGAATTTGTTAGCGGTGGTCCAAAAAACTACGCCTACAAAGTTTACTCCACTGCCGAAAAAGAAGAAAAGGTGGTGTGTAAAGTCAAGGGAATCTGTATAAATTATAACGCGTCGCTACTAGTAAACTTTGACTCCATAAAGGAAATGATTTTAACTGATTCCGAGCCAGTTAAAATCGTAACAAAAGCCATTAGACGAACAAAAGAGCATGAGGTGGTAACAAGGGAGGAAACTAAGATATATCGGCCAAACTCTCTGAAAAGAAAATTTTATGCAGATCATTCCTCTCAGCCATACGGTTTTAAACGCACGAGGGATGATCTTTAAAATATATGTAGTTTTATAAGATTTTTGTATTATAGATATTTTATGTGATAAATTATTAATAAATTATAATTTATATCAATAAAGATTTTGTATTATAGATATTTTATGTGATAAATTATTAATAAATTATAATTTATATCAATAAAGACTTTTATTATTATCATCATCACAGTTCAAGCACCTGATTAGAAATAAAACACATTATTATTATTATTATTATTTATTTATAAGCATTTTTATTATCATCATTACAGTACAAGTACCTAATTAGAAATAAAACACATTATTATAACATGAGCTCTTAAATTAGGTTTACAAAAATGCTTAAGTAAGATAATTTTTTTAAGATAGTTATGCAATTCACTATAGAAAGCTCTCAAACATGGTCTTGTTTTAAAACATTTACAACAAAAAAAAAACCAAGTTTTAGAGCGTGTTGCAAAAGAAATAGAAAATGTATCTAAATTTATACAATCAAAAATGTCTAACCTTTTAGAAGGCTTAGGCGCGAAACTAAACCAAATATCAATGTACACATTATTATTATTATTATTATTTATTATAACATGAGCTCTTAAATGCTTAAGTAAAATTGAAAATGTATCTAAATTTATACGAAGAAATAATAAAGAAAGTAGGAGGCTTTATCAAAAATCAAGTTGCAGACGACCCCGAGTTGTTCAGGATAACACTGACTAATCTCTTGAAAAAGATCCATTATTCCGAATGAGTTTTATTGATGGTTATGTTTAATCACGCTTATAAAATAAATGTTTTTATAAACTAAGCTAAATAAAATAAAATAAAATAAAAAGTTAATGTTTTTTATTATGATGAAACTATAGCAGAACCTGGTAAGATTTGTTGAGAAAAATGTTTAATCTATTAGTCTATTAGTATTCCTTCCAAAGCGGATGGTCGAGGCGGTTGCTGCAAGTTTACAAGACCTCTACACCGGAAAATTTGGCTTGGTTTATTTAGGCAAGAAGGAGTTCAAGGACGCCAAATATAAACCAACCCCAACCTTTGAAATTAGGCCAAATTTAAAAAATGTCAGAATCTGAAGTGTCCAGGGTGAGTACCGATTCATTGAATTTGATAAAAAATGCCTATAATTTATTAACTGAAAATTGTTCCCAAAATACGGCTAATATTTGGTTAAATTTGAACGGGAGTTTTTGGTTGTTTGGAAGAGATATAACATAACCTCAAAAATATATTTTTGTGGGTCAGATAGTATAGGATATAGAGTTTTAGGTACAGGTCGGCCCTTTGTGTAACCTTGTTTAAGACAAATAATATTAAGAGAAGAGGGAGGTACTTTATCCTCGTACCTGGGAGCATTCTTATTGTCACATTTGCATTAATGTAAAAGTTAATGTTTTTTATTAAACAAAATGTAAAGGGACATGAAACTATAGCAGAACCTGGTAAGATTTGTTGAGAAAAATGTTTGTTTAATCTATTAGTCTATTAGTTTTGTTTACACGGCGCAAGGGTCGGCATTGGACCCTCTGCTGCCGATTGTAAGTGAATGTTTTTATTGAAGAAGAAAAAGAGATATATTACATAACCTCAAAAATATAATTTTTGTGGGTCAGAGAGAAGAGGAAGGCAGTTTAACCTCGTGCCTAGGAGAGTGAGAGCAGTTTATCCTCGTACCTAGGAGGAAGTTTAGGAATTGCAATAATAGCGATTCAATTAGGCAATTTTGTTTTGAAGCTGATATTAATAGATACATCCGATGTTGATGTGGCACCTACCACATTTTGGCCATATTGATCGAAGAAGAAACATACAAAAGGACGAAGAAGAAATAGATAAAGTGACAGACTGTTCCCAACTATTTCGAGTATATTCTAACAGTTAGAACCATACGTCGGACAAAATTTAACGTTCAAAACAAATAAGGACCACCAAGAAAACTCGAAAGGAATTTATTTGAAGGGAATTACTGTGGATAAGGAACTCAGAATACAGCAACTTGAAGAAAGGGGAAATCTTACGATATATTGCTCTCCAAGTGCATACACATATAAGACATGTACCACACATGTACACCTCATGTACCACACATGTACCACACATGTGTGCCACACATGTACCACACATGTACCACACATGTACCACACATGTACACCACATGTACACCACATGTACCACACATGTACCACACATGTATGGTTTATGAACTGGAGAAATTTAGTAAAAAAGTTTATGATTAATATTTTACATTTTATCATCATGGACAGCGATTCATCTGAATATGAATTTGAAATAAATCGAAATCGAAACCGAAAAACAGTTTAACCTCGTGCCTAGGAGAGTGAGAGCAGTTTAACCTCGTACCTAGGAGGAAGTTTAGGAATTGTAATAATAGCGATTCAATTAGGCAATTTTGTTTTGAAGCTGATATTAATAGATACATCCGATGTTGATGTGTCACCTGCCACATTTGGCCGTATTGAACGAATAAGAAACATACAAAAGGACGAATAAAATGGAGGAAAGAACATACGGCCTTTACAGCCGTATTTGCAAACAACTATACCGTGACATAATTTTTTCGGGGCCCGAGGAAAAGAAAAGAATTAATTTAATTCATCACCTAGGTCACTATAATGTTGTAACGTCACTAACATCCACCTTCTGCTGTCATTATTTTGCGAGGAATGCCATATCCCCCACGATCACAAAAAAGAGGACATGCTGAAGAAAATCGATTTAACCCTCGAGCTAAGGGGTGAATTACTGTGGATAAAGAACTCAGAGCAACGCTACAATGATTAATTATTATAACGATAAGAAATAATTAAAACAGTATACTATTTTACATTTTGATGAATCGCTGTCCAACATAAAATGTAAAATAGTATACTTTTTTAATTATCTGTTATCGTTATAATAATTCATTACTTATTACGGCTACACGTATTATCACCTTCTTTCTAAAAATCTACCACAACAGCATAAAATACTCAGATGAATCGCTGTCCGTGATAAAATGTAAAATAGTATACTGTTTTAATTATTTCTTATCGTTATAATAATTAATCATTGTAGCGTTGCTCTGAGTTCTTTATCCACAGTAATTCACCCCTTAGCTCGAGGGTTAAATCGATTTTCTTCAGCATGTCCTCTTTTTTGTGATCGTGGGGGATATGGCATTCCTCGCAAAATAATGACAGCAGAAGGTGGCTGTTAGTGACGTTACAACATTATAGTGACCTAGGTGATGAATTAAATTAATTCTTTTCTTTTCCTCGGGCCCCGAAAAAATTATGTCACGGTATAGTTGTTTGCAAATACGGCTGTAAAGGCCGTATGTTCTTTCCTCCATTTTATTCGTCCTTTTGTATGTTTCTTATTCGTTCAATACGGCCAAATGTGGCAGGTGACACATCAACATCGGATGTATCTATTAATATCAGCTTCAAAACAAAATTGCCTAATTGAATCGCTATTATTACAATTCCTAAACTTCCTCCTAGGTACGAGGTTAAACTGCTCTCACTCTCCTAGGCACGAGGTTAAACTGTTTTTCGGTTTCGATTTCGATTTATTTCAAATTCATATTCAGATGAATCGCTGTCCATGATGATAAAATGTAAAATATTAATCATAAACTTTTTTACTAAATTTCTCCAGTTCATAAACCATACATGTGTGGTACATGTGGTGTACATGTGTGGTACATGTGTGGTACATGTGTGGTACATGTGTGGCACACATGTGTGGTACATGTGTGGTACATAAGGTGTACATGTGTGGTACATGTCTTATATGTGTATGCACTTGGAGAGCAATATATCGTAAGATTTCCCCTTTCTTCAAGTTGCTGTATTCTGAGTTCCTTATCCACAGTAATTCCCTTCAAATAAATTCCTTTCGAGTTTTCTTGGTGGTCACCAGCGCTCCCTGTATCCTTATTTGTTTTGAACGTTAAATTTTGTCCGACGTATGGTTCTAACTGTTAGAATATACTCGAAATAGTTGGGAACAGTCTGTCACTTTATCTATTTCTTCTTCGTCCTTTTGTATGTTTCTTCTTCGATCAATATGGCCAAAATGTGGTAGGTGCCACATCAACATCGGATGTATCTATTAATATCAGCTTCAAAACAAAATTGCCTAATTGAATCGCTATTATTGCAATTCCTAAACTTCCTCCTAGGTACGAGGATAAACTGCTCTCACTCTCCTAGGCACGAGGTTAAACTGCCTTCCTCTTCTCTCTGACCCACAAAAAATATATTTTTGAGGTTATGTAATATATCTCTTCTTCTTCTTCAATAAAAACATTTACTTACAATCGGCAGCAGAGGGTCCAATGCCGACCCTTGCGCCGTATAAACAAAACTAATAGACTAATAGATTAAACAAACATTTTTCTCAACAAATCTTACCAGGTTCTGCTATAGTTTCATGTCCCTTTACATTTTGTTTAATAAAAAACATTAACTTTTACATTAATGCAAATGTGACAATAAGAATGCTCCCAGGTACGAGGATAAACTACCTCCCTCTTCTCTTAATATTATTTGTCTTAAACAAGGTTACACAAAGGGCCGACCTGTACCTAAAACTCTATATCCTATACTATCTGACCCACAAAAATATATTTTTGAGGTTATGTTATATCTCTTCCAAACAACCAAAAACTCCCGTTCAAATTTAACCAAATATTAGCCGTATTTTGGGAACAATTTTCAGTTAATAAATTATAGGCATTTTTTATCAAATTCAATGAATCGGTACTCACCCTGGACACTTCAGATTCTGACATTTTTTAAATTTGGCCTAATTTCAAAGGTTGGGGTTGGTTTATATTTGGCGTCCTTGAACTCCTTCTTGCCTAAATAAACCAAGCCAAATTTTCCGGTGTTGAGGTCTTGTAAACTTGCAGCAACCGCCTCGACCATCCGCTTTGGAAGGAATACTAATAGACTAATAGATTAAACATTTTTCTCAACAAATCTTACCAGGTTCTGCTATAGTTTCATCATAATAAAAAACATTAACTTTTTATTTTATTTTATTTTATTTAGCTTAGTTTATAAAAACATTTATTTTATAAGCGTGATTAAACATAACCATCAATAAAACTCATTCGGAATAATGGATCTTTTTTAAGAGATTAGTCAGTGTTATCCTGAACAACTCGGGGTCGTCTGCAACTTGATTTTTGATAAAGCCTCCTACTTTCTTTATTATTTCTTCGTATAAATTTAGATACATTTTCAATTTTACTTAAGCATTTAAGAGCTCATGTTATAATAAATAATAATAATAATAATGTGTACATTGATATTTGGTTTAGTTTCGCGCCTAAGCCTTCTAAAAGGTTAGACATTTTTGATTGTATAAATTTAGATACATTTTCTATTTCTTTTGCAACACGCTCTAAAACTTGGTTTTTTTTTTGTTGTAAATGTTTTAAAACAAGACCATGTTTGAGAGCTTTCTATAGTGAATTGCATAACTATGTTAAAAAAATTATCTTACTTAAGCATTTTTGTAAACCTAATTTAAGAGCTCATGTTATAATAATGTGTTTTATTTCTAATTAGGTACTTGTACTGTAATGATGATAATAAAAATGCTTATAAATAAATAATAATAATAATAATAATATTGTGTTTTATTTCTAATCAGGTGCTTGAACTGTGATGATGATAATAATAAAAATCTTTATTGATATAAATTATAATTTATTAATAATTTATCACATAAAATATCTATAATACAAAAATCTTATAAAACTACATATATTTTAAAGATCATCCCTCGTGCGTTTAAAACCGTATGGCTGAGAGGAATGATCTGCATAAAATTTTCTTTTCAGAGAGTTTGGCCGATATATCTTAGTTTCCTCCCTTGTTACCACCTCATGCTCTTTTGTTCGTCTAATGGCTTTTGTTACGATTTTAACTGGCTTGGAATCAGTTAAAATCATTTCCTTTATGGAGTCAAAGTTTACTAGTAGCGACGCGTTATAATTTAGACAGATTCCCTTGACTTTACACACCACCTTTTCTTCTTTTTCGGCAGTGGAGTAAACTTTGTAGGCGTAGTTTTTTGGACCACCGCTAACAAATTCTTTAATGTAGCTCCCTGGACCATAAGACTCTAATTCATCTGTCATATCTCCGATAAAATGACCTGTTGAGGGTTCAAACTCTTCTTCTTTATGAGTAAAGATAACGGAGTCGGTGTCGTAATACAACACCCTGTCGCCCAACTCTTCCAAATAACTATAGAGTTTAAGTCGTGCTTGAGCTGTGGTATACGCTGCCAGACAAACATTTACCGTAGATATGGGTTCGTAACTTTCCTCTTTAAACGAGTAATTAACTACCAAAGAGTCTTCGCTGATTGGTAAAACAGAATTCACGTATATGGATGGATTAGTCATCATATTAAAGAACTCTTCGGGGTTATTCACAATCCTGGTCTTTGGTTGATTTTCTTGCTGCCCCAGTTTCCCCCAGAAACTGTTTAGCATAAGCTTGGCCAAACATCTAAGCCCGGGGTTATTTAAAATTGCATCGAATTCTAGTTTAATGCCCTCGCGATTGAAAAATTCTTCGATGTACTTGCTCTTTTGCTCATCGGTTGCACTATTTCCAGGCCACCCTGAAGACTCTTGCTTAATTTTAATAAACTTATTCATCATTTCAACGAATAAGCCCCTGGTTTTTTAATCAATATCGTACTGTTCCACCCTGTATTTCCACACTTCATCGATCTTCAATATTTCATACTCATTTTCTAGGGCTTTTAACACCTCGTCAATTACCCAGGTACCCGATAGCGCGCGGTCTTCTTCGGTATGATGGCATTCCTCTTGGCTTAGGTTTTGTCCGCAGATACGACAGAGAACAAACATCAATTTATTGTTCATTTGTGTTGGCAAAACAGGGTGATACAAATTTCGTGGTGGTAATACAGTGCATTTTATTATTCCGTCTGTTTCCTGCAAATTTATAGATTTGCATTGATCGCCAACAAAAACTTCTGGGTGACCAACGGGGTACTTGCCGTATTTACATACCCAAGGGTAAAGGGAGCAAACGTCCAGGTATTTAATTTTTTTAGCCCCTTTGGTCTTGTAATATGTCCTGCAATTTTCTGTACGACCCCCGTAAAAAGCATCTCGCGGGTTTAGAGGCGAGTGGGATAATAACGGATTATTTTCGACATATTTTAATATTTCGGTGTTCTCGCGCATTTCCCGTCGGAAATCACACTCCCATTTTTCAATGACGTCATACCCTGCTGCTTTAAGTCTCTCGATTTTTGCCACTGTGGATTCGTACCGGAAATTCATTGATTCTGTAGGATCATCTGATAGAGGCTCGTCGCGCTGGTGCTTAAAACATCTGGGGCATCCGTGATAATAGCATCCTTGAAACTCGAAAACTTGATTTTCGCAAAATCCATCAACCTTTAATCCTGATAAACGCACCTCTTGCCCTCTGCCTGCGTGCTGTATGGTAATTTTCCTCTGATTTTCTTCCCATACCAGCCATTTCAAAGCTATCATAGACTGGTTATCTGTCATTCTATATCCACCCTTAGGAATAATACCGATTGTGTTTGACTTAAGAAAATTTCTCCTAAACACTTTATTGCAGGCGGAGGCAATGGTGCAGGCGTTGGTAAAAGGGCAAACATTGGTGGTTGTTATCATCTGCTTTTGAAATTTTAGACAGGCCCCTGTTAGAATTTCTACATCGGAAACACAGTAATCGATGAACTCTTTTTGAAAATCAAACTGGTCGCACTTATGATCCTCATACCATTTTAAAAATTCCTCTCGTGCCTCTGGTTTCATCGTGTATAATATTCGACCTGGGGTAGGGGCCCGACATACGATTAGTTTTCCAAGGTGTTAAATAAATGGGGAAAATATCCCTTCTTTAGTTCCTTTAATCCAAATGCTTTAGGGAGAGCTGAGAGAGGCATGGGAAAATAATTAAGGGAATCCAAAAATTTGATGTTTTGTAGTTGCATCAATATAATTTTGGTTCCTCTCATAATTAACTCTGGGGTTGGGTCAGTTTTCTTCAGTATGTGGCTTAGAATAAATTGATGGTCGAAAGCCTGACCGTTGTGCGCCAGCACAACAACATCTTTGAATTTTTTTCTAATTTCTAAAAGGTAATTCATAAAGGTGGCAATGGGGTTCTCTTTGAGGAGTTTTTGCAATCTTACTCCGCATTTTTTGCAAATTATATCTGATGTTTTTATGCACACATCGCAGCATTGTTTGAAAACACACAAATTCGGCTCGTGTTCCAGGTCGTCACCGTTGAGTTTTTCCTGTCTAGTCTCCAGGTCGTAGAAAACAAAAAGTACATCCTTTGTTTTTGGCTTTCCTGTATCTGGCTGCATGAAGCACAAATGCCCTTGTGGCTGGTGTTTTTGGCAAATTTTACAGAAAATCTCCCCGCATGCATGCTTTCTATTAGCCTTTATAGTTTTTAGGCAGTTGGGGCAGAGTCGGACTTGTTGGCAAAGAGAGCCCTCTGTACCAACTTCTATATGGTTATCATAACATGATTGGTTTTTAAATGTGCGAAGGCAGTCAGCACATTTAACCTTAATCCCTACTTTACATGGTGGAGACCCTTGGCAGGCGACACAAGATTTAACACATCTGTGCTTGTTTTTGTGATCGTGTGGAACTAGGCATTCCTCGCAATAATAGTTGCAGCAGAAGGTGGCTGTTAGTGAGGTCACAACATTATAGTGGCCTTTGTGATTAATTAAATTTAATCTTTTCTTTTCCTCGAGCCCTGTAAAAATTATGTCACGGCCCTTGGTACCGTATTTGTAAACTACTATCCTATAGCCTGTTAAATACTGTTGGAGTTGATGGAGCTCGGGAATACCAGCCCCCTCTTCAGGTATCCTTACATTTGCTTTTTCTATCAATTGTTGGGTTCTCACAGTCTGCACTTTTCCAATATCCCTGCGCACTTTAACATAGTCAGGGCCTTTGTCTACGTAAGCCATGGCCACGACAAGAGCTCGAGGTAAACATAAATTGTCATTATTTTTAATAGCGATTATCCCCTGACGCTTGGCGCACTCTTCATCAAAAGTGTTGTAGTTTTTCCCTCTCCCTTTTCCTGCTGGCATTCTAACGGAAGTAACCCCCAAACAGAATGTTTCAGTATTTAGACCCATGGAGTTGGATTGGTAGATGCTGGAGATAACACCCCAAACATCCTCTAGTGTAACAACGTCTGCTGGTTGAAAACGCACCCACCCTTGGCCCCTAGACAAGTCTTTACAGCCAAAATTAAAAGCTACTTGATCCTTCGGTAAAAGAATTTCTGTGGCTTTCTTGATGACATCACCAATGGCATTTTTTACCCATGTCACAGGTTCCTCCCTTGAAGGTGGGTCTCGCAACTTAAACTCCAGTGTACGACCTTGAAGATTGAAGCGTCGAATATTTTTTGAAAAATCTTTAACAATAATAAATTTTTCCATTTTTAAATTATCTGAGCGATAAATAAGCAGTTATCAATTTGAGACGACGGATAACGACTGATAACTTGTGGGTGTTATCGCTACTTTTTATACCTGCGATAACGTTCAGTCTTCCGTCCGACAATTTCGAAAACCAAAAAAGGCCCCTGGGTCGGCTATATCCCTGTGTTAAAAGTGTTCGTCTTTCAATGCATTGACCGCAAAAGCGATAAAAATACGATACTATTTTAATATTTTAATTTATTTAACCATAATGCAAATTTATATTACTAATTCTTTTTGTTTGTTCGTCTTTCAATGCATTAACCGCAAAAGTAAATTATATTTCATGCATTATAAATTAAAAATCAATTTTTTATTGCAATTAATATTTACCTACTTAAAATAATATAATATTTATTTTCTGACATTGTTTAAACTAGAATCTTTTATAATAACAACCATAATTAAATTCTACCTAACTAATCCACATATTTATATATTTATCAAATCCCTTTCGATAACGATGAAAATCTTTTATAATAGCTAAACAACCATATTAAAAATTCTTAAATTCGACCTAATTAATTTAAATTAAATTTACAGGGAGTGCAGTTTACGGTTTTAATTGTTTTTCGGGTAACCTTAAAATAGACGTTCAAGGTGACAATACCACAATTTGGCCTTGGACGCCTTATCAGAGATGAGGCAGCATACCAAAACTTTTCATTGTTTTTCGGAAAATATTTGTTATATTTATTTTCTGACAACACAATGGGTTACCACAATTTGGCGTTGATTTTAAACGCATTTAGACAGATTTGTTTTAAAAGTTGATAATACCTTTTGCGATGAGTCATCATCTTGTGGTACAGCGTTGTTATTTTTTAAATAATTATTATTATGTTGGTAGCACTGGAGATCTAATAGATACAATAAAATGATGCAATGTTACGCAGGGTCATCTCGTGATTTAAACATTGGAGCTCTATTATTCAGAAGACCGATTTGGGGCCCTAGGGCCCCCATGATTTCCAGCGCGGGCCGTCCAAAGGACTGCGGGGCCCCCGGGGCACCCTAAAATTCGAAGCGTTTTTGGGGCCTCAAATTTTCCAGGGTCGGACCGATGGGCGGTGGTCTAAGGCGAGGCCATACCTACTTATGCTTAAAACGTTTTATTAAAATAAAAACGAAACTGCATACTAGGGTGCAGCGTTGAATAGAGGATTTTGACTTTTTTTTAAATACTAAATCACAATACCTGTCGAAAGTTGGGGTTTGCCTAAACAAAACGATTATGTTTTTAATTTTACGAAAAAAAAATTCCTTCCACCCCCGCAACCCCTTTGAAATAAATTTAAAAAAAAATCAATAATTATCAAACAACAAAATAATGATTTTTGGTAATTACAATTTTTGTGTAAGATATCATTTTCCACCCCCGCAACCCCCTCTAGAAAAAATAATTACACAGCTAACTACTAAATTCAATTTATTAAGTTCAAATGCAAAACGTGGAACACATTAACTGCCAAAAATAAACAAACGATAATTAAAACGAATCAAACTCCTTTTTCGTATTAAATTTTGGCATTACGTTCCTGGAAAAAATTGTGTTTCTAATTACACCATCCCGCTTTTTTTGATCGGTTACTTTCATCGAGGCTTCTGTAACAAGCTTGACTGTTCTTTCTACCGCTTGAGTGTGGCACGGAAACTCTGCTATTTCTTTAAAAATAAGAGATTCAAATGGATTTTCAACAATCTTTCTTAAATCGTTTTCTGATACGTTTCTCAAAAGCGTAAGTAAGGGTACATTCTTGCCAATGTAGAAGATCATAATAGTCAGCGGCCTCAAAATTGAACTTTGGCAGAATAAATGTACGAACTTCTGTTTGAAGATCTGAATGTGAGCGGATTTTCATAATTCGCCTGAACGCCAATTCTCTCATAGTTTTATTACTGTCAGCTAGCATTGCTAGTAGCACATTCTCTGGGTATCCAAAGTAGCCATTTCTCTGGATTACAGGATCAATTACATCTTTTAGATCCTGAGGTAGATATCGTTAAAGTTTAATGGTATCAAACAAATGCTTCGCTCCATAAACGCATGATGGTTTTGCTTTTATTCTAAACCACATTGGAGCATAAACCTTCATAACAAACTTTACTAGACCCTCAAGGCTACTTGAAGGGTTTTCGGTTGACACATAAAGTCTTAAGATCCGATTAGCAGTCGTTAGCCATCTGGAATGAACTAGTTTTCCTGGTTGTCTTTTAATCAGCCCTTGGTCACACAATCCTGTAGAAACTAATTTGCAAATATCAAATAGGTAAGCTTGATCTGTGCTTAAGCTTTCCCGGGAAACATCTGGCAATTTTACACTTATTTTCGTGAAAATAATCAGTGGAAGTTTTTCGCAGTCTTGAAGCGCTTTCCCTATTATTCCTGATAAAACTTTCGGACCTGAAGTGTCACCATCTATGTGCTGAATTAGGTAACGCAGAGGCAATTCATTCGCATGCAGCTGACAGACGAACCACTGAACAGAAGCATTAATATGTCGCTCCAAACGGACAATTATACCATTTTTATGTCCTGTATTAGTAATGGTTCCGTCACAACCAAAGCTTCTATTTTACTCAATGGTTTTGAAGAAGTTTCAAAAAAATCCTCGATACTTTTAAAAATATTGAAAGCACTAGACGATGCGGGTGTCACGTGACCTATATATTTGGATCCCGGTTCTTCAATTAAGACGATATGTTCTTCAACGCTGGAGGTTCGACGTTTCGTATCTTCTGAAAGTCAAATGGTGTGATCTTTACGCCCGTCAAAATATAGCCCTATTTCAGATTGTAATTCATTTCTCTTCTTTATTCTTGCTCTTCTTATCTTGCTTTGGTCTATGACTTTAGATTGATCTTCTCTGTTAATTACACCAACATCAAGGAGCGTCGCTGAAGCTATTGCAGCACCAACTCTGTCAGAAATCTTATATCTATCGAGTACACTGGGTAAATTAGCAAGCTTCAGAACATTTCTAGTTTTTACCGTAGCGGGTTTATCAAATAAGCATCCAAGATTATCATTTTCAGTAAACTCAAAATCATCTTGTTGAGATTCAGACATTTCTTCAGGGATTTCAGCCGTTTCTTTTTCTGTGAAGTATTGGCTGCTTCCAGTTAAAGATGCTGGGCATTTGCGAACCTCTTTCAGCTTACGTGTAATTTATTACAAACTTTTCTATCAGTACCTGCTATCTTCATCTCGTTCTACAAGGGGTACCTGGAAAAAATATCCCGTATTTTAACAAATATTAATCAAGAGAATAAAGAAAAACGTACCTTAAATATTTTTTCACAGAGACAATTTCTATATTCAGGGCATTTGCAGACAGCAATATCGAAAAGAGATTTACTCGATTCCTTGAACGCAGTAAGTGTTTTTTGGAAAGATGGCTTTTGGCTATCCCTTTTAAAAGATTTCAGTAAGCCTAACCTTCGGTTGTGGTATTGTTTAAGCAAAAATATAATCCTTGCTCTCGTAACAATTGGAATTGAGGCACGTTTCCAAATATCTTCTATTACCTCTGCTACAGTCGTGAATGCTTGAGAGTTAACGCAATTTTTATTTACTTTTAGTTTCAATAAACTATTTTAAACAAACACAAAGTACTTCAAGCACTCTTCTATTGTTGGTAACATATAACGGTACAGTTCCTCTGGCTTTCCAAAAATCGGGCACGTTTTAACAACGCCGCGAGTTACTACGGATTTAGACATAATAAACGGGCATACGCACAACACAACTACTTTAAATAGACTAAAAAATAAAACAAATACGTTCGGCGGTCGCACTTTAAAATCACCTGATATTTATGCCCCCCTCCACACAAGAGTCCAGCGATCGCAGTGGGAAATACAAACTTAGCCCAATCAATACCGATACCGAATTACTTTAAATTTATTATTTATCGCTTCGTTGGGATTGCGGGGGTGGAAAATGACGTCTCACTCAAAAATTGTATTTACGAAAAATTATTATTTTATTCTATTTTATCCTGTGGGCCCTATTGTGTTTGAAAATTATTGATTTTTTTTTTATTTATTTTAAAGATGTTGCGGGGGTGGAAAAATTAATCCGAAAAAAAAATATTGTTTTTTTTTCAACGGTAAATCCCTACTTTGGAGACATATTAGATTGACAAAATCAAAAATAAATTTTAACGCTGCACCCTACACTGAAAAAAATTTACGAAATTTTACACATCCAAACACACATTTATTTTTGTTTTTTTACTTAAGAAATGTGTTGTTCCATATAAAACATGTACACACATACTTACATAAGTAAAATAGCATCAATTTATGTATTTTTTTAAATTAATTGTAGTTTTTCATATTATTATGTAATAAATCCTTAAATTTATGTGCTTTTACAATTTTTAATGTACTTGTACTATTATTTTCCTTAATTTTAGACTTACATGACCTTTGCATTTTTACACATTATATGTAGTTTTACAGTATGTTTGTACATATACATTTAAATACGTGGCATCAAAATAACCAACGATCAGATGTGTAAATTTACTAAATATTTTTTTGAGTGTACTGCATACTCTCTTAAAATGAATTATTCAAAAATAACTAATTATGAGTCATATTTGACTAATTGTAATAGCGAAAAAGCAGTCACTAATAATTAGTCAAGTTCTACTGAATAAAATAGTCAAATTAGTAGATTTAAATTTAAAAAAGTTTTGACCCAGCCGGGGATTGAACTCAGGTCTGTCACTTGTCAAGCTTGTCAACCTGTTGTCATAGCCAATGTAGCTATCAGTCACTCTTATAAAAATCAATTTTATTTGTCAACAAATATTGTTCATAATATTTTAAAGTTAATATATTATTTGTGTTGCAGTTTTGAGCTAAACTTTTTGCATCTTTGTTTGTTCTTATGGGCCATTTAACCATGGAGCCTATATGCATTTAATTCAAATAATACTTTGTTGTTGGCCGCAGGCGATTAAAGAAATTATTTACTTTTAAGTCTCAGAAATAGTCACAGATGGTGACTAATCTTAAATTAGTCAAACTTTAACTATTTACGTAGTAAAAAATAACTATTTAAAAGTGAAAAGGACTATTTTACTAGTAAAAAATGCTGGTAATAATTCAAATAGTAGAATTTATTTTATTTTAAGAGAGTAAGTTTTATATAAAGTAAGTAATAGTAAATTATGTATCAAGTTTCATAACCGCCATTTTAGTCACGAATTTTAATTAGGCACAAGCGAGCTTGTGTTTAATTAAATTAGTGTGTAGAAAAATTTAAAAACGAGTTGGATACTATACATTTTCTAAGACAAATACTTAGAATTTAAATTAAATATTTGTATAGAGCGACATCTGTAAAACAATAGAGTAGCTATTCTTGGGAATGTAAAATTTATATGTATCCCTTGAAAATGGACAGTTTTTCACAGTGAAAGTGAAGAAAATGTTTTATGGGCACTTTACGGTGGGGTCTCCACCCGAAATGAAGTTAAATCTAGTTCACTGAATACTTTAGTATTTTTTTAATGAGATAATAAAATATTTGTTAGATTTAGTATTATTTTACAAAAAGGGCACTTTATTTTAACGATTCCATCGCATTTTACAACTGTCTACTAACTTAAAGGTCACTTAATGTCATGGAAACATGCATGTTTTAAAGGTGGGAATAAAAAAAATATTTAAAATGTATTAAAATTGAAAAATTTTAAAAATCGAATATAATTTATTAGTTGTATGAAACAATAAAAAAATATATCAAAAGTCCATCAAATACCAAACAAATTTAAAGTAACGACAAAACTTTTAAATCATAATATCATATCAAACAATAAAACGTATTTTAAAAGATCAGACATTTATTGTTTTATGGCGTCTTGTCGATGCTGGGGCAGATACGGAGATAATAATAAAGAAGTTTAAAAAAAAATGCAGCTGATATCCTGTCGTATAAACATCAATATTGTGTTTGGTAGAGAAAAAAGTTCGACTCTATTTTAACTAGTTAAAAGTTGCCAGACAATCTGCCAGCCTTATTGCACTATGTCGCCACAGGGAAAGTTCAAAACAAAGCGTCCCTCTAGCGGGACCTTTTAACTTCCTACCTTTCGATGCGTCGACGAATCGTGGAAAGACAAAGGGATAACGAAAAAAGCTTCATCAAAAAATTAGGAAGTATTAATTATTATTTTTAGACTTTTAAATTGACAGGATGGTTCACATATAAGTGTCAAAGAAAACAGTACAGTCAATACTTATTATAATAATAATAATTTGATCAGGTGTGAGTAGAATAACTATGCCGTTTCCAGCGCTCTGTTTCCGTTTACCACCAAAAGAGGGCGCCACCAGTCGCGTCCGCCATCTTGGTCGGTATAGTAGAAATCTATTTCCGTTTTAAAAAAGGTAAACAGGAACCTGTAATCTTTTCGTTTATCGCCGGCAGAGGGTGCTACCAGTCACCGTCCGCCATCTTGGCCGATATAGTAGAAATTTATTTTTGTTTTGGCAACCATTTTGGCAAATATGGAAAATAGAAACCTGTAATCTAATGTGTGTAACCATAAGTAGCGTTGTTTGTTAAGTAGAAATCTACTTTTTACCTATATTAGTTACAATTTACAGAACGGTAAATGGTGCTAATTCTCCGGCGGGAATTTCAAAAATATTTTACATGATTTTAGTATAAATAGCTTACAGCGCCATCTCGAGAGGTAATTATTATAAACAGTTGTGTGCAGACAATCAAAAACAAATTTCATATCATTTAATATTTTGTTAGTAGATGGTGTTTAAATGTTGAAACATGTTAACATTTAAAAATAATGAAAAAAAACGTGGTGGTGGATTATTAAATTCAGTTATTAATAAACTAACATTCGAGGCACACCTATTAGGGGGGTACCAGTTCTGCGGACCCGGAACAAAGTTAGAGAAGAGAATTAAAAGGGGTGATGTTGGTATAAACCCATTAGACGCAGCCTGTAAAGATCACTTATTCAAAAAATAATAGTTTGGAGGATAACAAAGCAGATTTTGGAAAATCGAGCTTGGGAGCGAGTAAAGTCCTCCGACGTAACTTTAGGTGAAAAAGCAAATGCTTGGGTAGTAACTACAGGTATGAAAATCAAACGAAAATTAGGAATGGGGATCAAGCTAAAAAATAAAAAAAGAAAATTAGGAATGGTGGCTAAACTGAAAAAGGTAAAAAGAACAACAAAACAAAAGAAACCTATTTCTTTTAAGCGAAATATTGTTGACAAAATTGAAAAATCTCTGCTCAAAAACACTGCAAATTTGAATGTTTCCGATGAAAAGTTATTAAAAAAAATCATCAGCAGCAAAAAAGTGGGTGGACGAAAAAAGGTACGCATTCCACGTATAATTCCATTTAAAACCGGAGGAATTTTACCACTTCTACCTATTTTGGCTGCATTAGGAGCGCTTGGCTCTCTCGCAGGCGGCGCAAACGCTATCGCAAAAACAGTTATAGACACAAAAAACGCAAAAAAGAAACTGGAAGAAGAAAAACGACATAACCAAATTATGGAGGAAATAGGGAGACAAGGTTCAGGACTTTACTTGAGAAAAAATGCAAAGGGAGGATATGGTCTTTTTCTTAAGAAGCAATCAATAAACTACCAATAAAGTTACCCAATAGAGCTCTGTATGATTTTGAATTAGTAAAATATGCTAAACAACCTAAAATACCCAAATTTAAAGGTGTATTTATGAGGGATAACTTGCCTGCTTCAATAAAATTAAATGAATGTGCTATTATTAATCTGGATATTTCAAAAAATACAGGAACTCATTGGGTAACTTATATTAAAAAAGGAAACTCTGTTAAATACTTTGACAGTTTTGGTGGTTTGAAACCACCTCAAGAACTTGTAAACTATTTAGGTAAGAATGTAAAAATCACTTATAATTATTTAAGCTACCAAAAATTTAATGAAATTATTTGTGGTCATTTATGTTTAGAATTTTTATATATAAATAAATAAGATTGTTGAAAAATATTTATTTTTATTTATTCATTTCATAGATGAGGGTGTTGTGATTATGTCTATAATTTTCACATTAAAAAGTTACAATCACGTTCTCTCTATAGACTTTTCAAATCCTATTGAGCTTGAACCTGAATCAGATTACGGTCTCGCATTAATTGGATTTTATTCTTATAATAGCATCCCAAATATTGAGAAGGGGGGAGACAAATTTTATTATAAAGATTCTGGTTCGAGGAAAACATTATCAGTTACTGTTCCAGTCGGATCCTATGAAATTGCCGATATTAAAGCATATTTAAGAGGGAAAATAATACCGAAAGACATCAGCAAAGATCAACACGATAAATATTTTTCGCTTAAACCAAATAATAATACATTAAAGTCTGAAATACAAAGTGATAGGTTGGAAGTGGATTTTACACCTAAGATATTATTGCTAAAATATTGGGATATTCTAAAAAAGTTTTATCATCCAACCAAATACATGAATCCGATCTTACTGTGAATATAGTAAAAGTAAGAACGATTCACATTGACTGTAATATAACCACTGGAGCTTTTTACAATCAAAAACCATCTCATACAATTTATGAATTTTCATTGGACATTGATCCAGGTTTTGCTATAAACGAGATTCCAAAAAATCTTATCTATTTACCAATTATAAATAAACAAGGAATTACAAATATAACCTTAACCATATTAGATCAAAATTTTTGTCCAGTAGATTTTCGAAACGAGGAAATAATTATACGTATGGAATTAAAAAAATTAATTTTATGGGGTTAACATTTGATTACTATAATTACGATACCTATAAAGATCAAAGAAACGATTCAAAACCATCAGTCTTCAAGAAACGGTGTTCGAGAACAAATCATCATCGTCAACAGAAACAGAAATCTTTAACATTATCAAATCGTCTATTTTTAAATTCTTTGGGATATAATGTCATCAAGAACAAAAATGTTTGATATTTATCGAAAACCTCAATTTGATGAAACACTACAATAAATCGAAACCCGCACATATTTTCCCTATGTGAAATCTTTTAATAATAGTGATGTTGTAGAAATTACAATTAATCAGAGTGATTCATGGTTAACAATGTATGATGCAGCTATATTTATTGAGGGCAAATTAACTAAAACCATGGGTGCAGGACACATAGGCTTCGTTAACAATGCTGGAGGCTTTTTATTCGATCGGATTTCATATGATCTTAATAGCAAAGAAGTTGACAGTGTGCGCGATCCAGGTATTGTAAGCACAATAAGAGGATTTTTATGTTATACGAGTACAAACGATACAAACCATATGGATATAGCAGGATGGAATTATCCCAATCAGCCTATTATTGCATCTGATGGTTCTTTTGTTTTTCGCATACCTCTACATCATTTTTTAGGGATTTTTAATGATTATAATTATCAATTAGCACAATTTGGTAAACATACTATACGACCCGTAAGAGCACGTAGCGATAACGATTCAATTATGATTAAAGAAGTTGCATCACCGGAAACACCAACTACTGCTAGATTGGAAATTGAAAATATATCATTAAAAGTAAACGTTGTTTTTCCAAATGATATACTTAAAATAAAACTGTTGAAATCGATAAAAGCTGATATACCGATAATTATTCCTTTTCGAAAATGGGAATATCATAATTGCCACAATTAACTCAAGGAGCAATAAAGGAGATTTGGGCTGTAAAAACATGTACAGCACTGGAGATGCCGCGTTTTGTTATTTTAGCTTTTCAAACGGATAAAAGAGCAAAAACTGATAAGAATCCGTCTGAATTTGGTAATATTGATGCTTCAGACGTTCGCATAAACGAAGAATACTACCCAAATGAACGTATGAGGCTTTCTTTTAATATGCAAAAATATACCGAAGCTCATTATAACTATACTCGTTTTTTCCCTTGTTTTAAAAACGATTTTAATACAAAATACACTCCACTGTTGGATTATAGCAATTTTGCAAAACATGCTTTATTTGTGATTGATTGTTCTAAAAGAAACAGTCCAATAAAATCGGGGACAATTGACATCAAAATAGATATTGAGAGTAGCAGGGGTTTTCCAGCCAATACAAAAGCTTATTGCATTATTATTCATGAAAATATTATGGAACACCTCCCATTAAGCGAAATCGTTAGAAGTTTAATGTAATATAAAACAGTTCACACTTATTCAGTCGCTTGTAAGCAGCAGCATCATCAGCAACAAAAACAAAAAGTTATAGTTCGTAAAAAGCAATCATGAAAATTATCGTTATAGACATACAAGGATTCCAAATATTCAATGAATGGGATGAAAAGTGGTGTTTTTATGCAAAGGAGGTATGCATAACAACCGGTGATAAATCAAACAATTATTTATTAAAACCTAGTATTCAACATAATTAATTGACGGAAAAATAAAAAAAACAGATCTCATACGAGGCTAAAAAAATCCATGGAATTCCTTACACGGCAGGTCACATTGAATATAATGAAATTGGAACAATCCTTTCTCAAGATTTAAATGATGGTGATATAGTTTATGTTAAGGGAGAGCAAAAAAAGCAGTTTATAGAAAAAAGTATATGGTGCAACATCAAGGTGGTAAATATAGAACATCTAAACTGGTCAAATGCACTACCAATGTTAGGAGGTGAGGATAAAGTCTTCTGTATCAATCACAATCATTGGTGTAGGGGGCAGGGAGAACGTCAGCTAAATTATCGTAATAATTAGGGGAATTTAAAAAGTAGGTATTAAGTAAATTAGGTTAAAATAAAAAATATGTTGTCAGTAGCAACAACTGCGTATACAATGGAGGGTTCTATAAAACAACACTTGAATAGTTTACATCAACTTAAAAGACAAATTAAAAAATATGAAGAAAAAATGAAAATGTTTAAATTATTTGAAAAATTACACCTCGCAGATTCTCCAAGTATATGGGATCAAGTGCTTTGTGATAAACAACGATTTAAAAATAATTGTACAACAAATAAAATAATAAAACCACTAAAAATAAATACATCATTTTCAAATAAAACTCGGTGTATGTATAAATTTAGTGTTAGTTTGATCAAAATGTCCTACATAGCACCAACAAGTAGAGAAATACAAGACGCTTACAATTCAATAATTCAATGTAATATCTATCCAATGATTTATCTATCTAACAATTATTGTTAGATAGATAAATCATTGGATAGATACCCACAGGAAATTGAACATGATCTTCATCATAGAGAAAAACTTGAAAATTGGTATGGTAAAAAGGATTTCCTGAAAAAATATGTAAATGTACCTGGGTCAGAATTTCTCAAACGGGCCACCTGAATTTGGTCAAAATTAGTTTTTGATTGTAGATACATTTTTTCGATAGTATTTTACATCACTAACACAAATCCTAAAGGATTTTGTAAAAAAAAATTTTTCAATTGACATATTCATGATATTAAAAGTAAAAGTTTTTAGTAATTAAAAAATAAAAAAAAATCATTATGGCTAAACTAATTATCCGATTCCAACGATTTAACTAGCGTTGGAATCTTGTTTTGACATAGATTCTTTGTTATTTTTTTCAATTGTCCTATTTTCATTTAGGTCGATTTTTTTTTGTTTTTTTTATACCACTTTCGGAAATAATTGCCTTCTGCGCCAGCTATCGACTCGAGAAAAAAAACACATATACTCCAATTATTTCTCGAAATTATGCTGCTGAGAAAAAAAATGGCCCGCAGGTTGACAAAAAGTTATTCGTCCTTTTGTGGCCGCGCGCGGTGTCAGCTCACGCTCCGAACCGTGTACGCTGTACGCGCTTGTGACGCGACGTCTTACGGTGGTCTGGAACCTGCGGGCCATTTTTTTTCTCAGCAGCATAATTTCGAAAAATGATTGGAGTATATGTGTTTTTTTTTTCGAGTCGATAGCTGGCGCAGAAGCCAATTATTTCCGAATTTGTTATAAAAAAAACAAAAAAAAATCGACCTAAATGAAAATTGTACAATTGAAAAAAATAACAAAGAATCTATGTCAAAACAAGATTCCAACGCTAGTTAAATCGTTGGAATCGGATAATTAGTTTAGCCATAATGATTTTTTTTTATTTTTTAATTACTAAAAACTTTTACTTTTAATATCATGAATATGTCAATTGAAAATTTTTTTTTTACAAAATCCTTTAGGATTTGTGTTAGTGATGTAAAATACTATCGAAAAAATGTATCTACAATCAAAAACTAATTTTGACCAAATTCAGGTGGCCCGTTTGAGAAATTCTGACCCACCTGTAAAGAATAGCAAAAACTGGATACATTTCATCCAGTGTCCTTTGGCATCTGATACTTTTGAAGAAAACATATATGTGGTAGATATCAATGCGAATGTGTACATGTTTCTGCGATAATTAAAGAAGTAAACAAGACCACCTCAACGACTGCTAATAAAACAACATCATCTTCCAGTTCAGAAAACAATTATTGTTCCATGAATTGTGCTGAATGTAGTTGTAAATGTAAAAATATTGATAAAATGTTGGATTGTTTTCGAGAACTTATAATAAATCTAATTATTTTGTTTAAAAAATAAAAAATATCTTATATATCAATTACTTTTATTTATTAACCTTAGTATACAAAATGTACTTTATTCAGCAATATCAGTCGTTGCCTATACAAAACTTGGATTTTTTCGATGAAAATCAAACTACGCAACATCGAAAACATGGTAGTTTGTTACCAAAATCATTTCGAGCAATTTTCTGTGGTCCTAGTGGGTGTGGTAAAACAAATGCCTTATTAAGTTTAATATTTAATCCGAACGGACTTTTGAAAATATTTATGTGTACTCTAAATCTCTTTATCAACCTAAATATAAGCTGTTGGAGTCTGTTTTAAAAATCGTTCAAGGTATAAAATATTTCCCCTTTTCAAATAATGATGATATAATTGAATCGAATAAAGCATTACAAAACTCAATTTTCATTTTTGATGATATTGCTTGCGACAAACAAAACAAAATTCACGAATATTTTAGTATGTGCAGACATAAATCCATAGATGCCGCCTACTTGTGTCAAACTTATTCAAAAGTACCTAAACAGCTAATAAGAGATAATTGTAACATTATTGTGTTATTTAAGCAAGATGAAATAAATCTAACACATATATTTAACGAACATGTTTTACCTGATATGTAATTTAATCGTTTTAAAGATATATGTTCAAAGTGTTGGCAGGAAAATTTTGGTTGTTTTGTTATTGTTAAAGACTTTGGTTTAAATAAAGGTCGATATCGTATGGGTTTTGATAAGTATATAAAATAAAAAACGAAATAATAATATATTACAGTTGACTATGATGTCTCCAAAAAGACAAAGCTCAGCAGAGGCTAAAATAAAAAAAAAATTATGAGTTATCCCAAGGCCTACGAAAAAAATATTTAGCTCTTAAATTGGGAAAAGCTGAAACAGATGTTACAATAGAAAAATTATTTAAACCAATCGCAAAGCCTCTTCAACAGATGGTGTGGCAGCATAATAAGGAAAATGGCTCAATGAAAAAGGAAACTAAATATGGGAAAGTAACATCCACCAATCAACAATATGATCAACAAGATGTTGATGATGAACATAAACATGATCAACCACTTAAACATGATGAGGATCATGTTGTTGATAAAAATGTTACCGATGAGGATGCTGATGACGTTGAAAACAAAAATATCCCTGTGAACACTCATGCATACCTTAACAATCACCCAAAATTGGTTCGACAATATTTAAGACAATTTTTGGACAACAAAAAAGATTTTGATACAACATATGGTGTGACTTATGATTCTTCAACCGATAAGTGGATAATTGGAAAAAGTGCAATAAATTTTGCTGCTAATGCTGACTTTACTATTGAAAATAAACGTTTTAAGGGAACTAAAGGTTTATATGAATCAATCTTTAAAAAACATCCTATAAATTATTCCACAAAAGATAAAGAAAACTTTACAATTAAAGAAATTTTACAATTAACTAATGTACATAAACGAGACTTTAAAGCAACAGGTATAGCAAAATAATAAAAGCATTGACTCAAACATTTGTTAGCGGAACTGGTTATCATAAATATAAAAAGGATTCATTTGATATTTTAATCTATAACAATAAACATATTGAATATATTTATTGGGACGACATTAATGAGTTAGTTGAAAGATTAAAATTATTGGTAGCCTCCAAGAATGCAGGTAATACATCAAATGATAATGAAATTACAGCTATAATAAACGAATTAAAAAAAGCTATAAGGTATAGTTATAAAGTTTTAGTTTGACAATGACGCTCAATAAGTTTGGTCAAGCAGCCGACAACAAACAACGAAAATATCAAACGTTAAACGTAATAACAAGTTCTAGTTTAAAGTATACAATTGATGGTGATATTGATGCAGGAAACTTAAAAATATGTAATGTTAAATCACCGACTTTGGGTTCTGATGCGTTAAACAAAAAATATGTTGATGAAAAATTTGTTAAATTAACCAATGACATTATTTTTGATCTTCAAAAGTCAAAGGATACTAAAACAAAAAAATTGTTTCAAGATATTGATAAAAACAAGCAAAAAATCGATTCATTGGAAAAATATATATTAAAGGCGTTTATGGTACCTGCTAATGTTAGTACTTCATAGACCAATAAGACGAAATTTTAAACGTCGTCGAACAATTATTAAGGGGTTGGATGACATTTGGCAGATCGATATTGCTCAAATGAATCTTTTTGCAAAAACCAACAAAAAATATAACTATATTTTGGTTATTATTGATTGTTTTTCAAAATTTGTTTGGATAAAACCATTAAAATCTAAAACAGGTGTAGAAGTATCGGCTGCTTTTGAATCTATATTAAAAGAGAGTCAAAGATGTCCTCAAAATCTACAGAGCGATCAAGGAACAGAGTTTTTTAATTCTATATTCAACCAGCTAATGAAAAAATATAAAATTAACCATTACAATACATTTAGTTGTAAAAAAGCAACTATAGTTGAACGTGTTATAAGAACATTAAAAGAAAAACTGTATAAATATTTTAGTTTAAACGGTACATATAAATGGTTGGATATTATTCATGATATTGTTTTAAATTACAATAACACAAAACATAGTATGACAAACTTAAAACCCAATCAAATTAATATAAACAATAAGAAGAAAATTCTCAAATCAACCTATAGTTTTGTAAAAATGGCAACGATGCCTCGAAAGTTTAAAGTTAACGACATTGTGCGAATAAGTAAAGAAAAATATGTTTTTGATAAAGGTTATACACCTAATTGCACGACAGAATTGTTTAAAATTGTTAAAGTAAAAATAACAAATCCTCCAACCTATCTATTGGAAGATATGACTGGTAGTTCTATTAAGGGCGCTTTTTATGAAGCAGAACTACAAAAAAACCAAAGAACCTGATTGGTACCTTGTTGAAAAAGTTTTACGTAAACGTGGCAACCGTGTTTTAGTATCGCCGTTAGGGATAGAAGGCATAGAAGGTCAATCTTGGGTAAATAAAGCAGACCTCTATTAGTCAGTTTGATTTTACATTTTGTGTTAGTAAGAACAATTATGAGTGTAGCTGAAAACATTTATTTTAATAACATTTAATCAGAGATAACATATTTGAATGAAATTAAATATAATTTGAAAAAATCTCCCGAACTTGAATTGGTCAGTGGGTTCAGCATCCATCGTCGCTATGAACCTGCAGTGAAAATAAGAAACTTAAGGATAACCTCTACAAACCAGCAACAAGCTTACAACTGTAATTATAATCAAATATCATTTACACTGAATGAATGGAATGGTTTCATCGAGTGCTTAACACATCTTTCCAAGACATTTTTTAAGAAAACATCACCTCCAACCAAACAATCCAAGTGTAGTGTGGAAGTTGATTCTGATTTAATTTGTTTAGAATCATCCTCAGATAAAGTGATAAAAACCTTTAATAACAATTTTAAAAGTTTTAAAATGGAAACACATGTGTTTTTAAAACAGAGGCTTGTAACAATAGTATTTCTAAACTGTCATATTTTATTGCATATCGATAATGTTAAAGATATGCTCATGCATGATGCTTTTGTAAAATATCATTTAAGTGCGTTGCATACATTAAATTTTATTACATATTATAATACATTTGTAAAGGATATTGTTAAAGAATTAGATGAATATAATCCCACATCTTTGTTAGAGTATTTAGATAAAAATATTAATTTTTTTTATTAAATTCACACAATTACAATTTTTTATAATTACATAAAACATGATATAGAATTTGTAAAGCTATATGACTTCATGAACCAATTTTAATAAATGAATAATACAAAATGATTTTTTTTTCACTTCCTCATCATCATTTTAATAGTGTGGGGAACATAAAAGTTTGTTCCACAACGGTTGGGAATACTGGTGGCTCATCTCGAACCATAGATGTTTCGAGCTGATAGAGAACAGAGTTGGTAGAATTGATAGTAACTTTTCTTCTTCTTCTTCTGAGAACTGTCAAATAAATACAAGCGTTTTAACTAAGAAGATTATATAATATAATATAGTTTTTCGTGTACGTATAATACCTGCATATAAATGTAAAATGTTTTTTAAAACATATTATTTTTTCTTAACATTCGACTGTTCAGTCAAGACATTTGACAACACTGCATCTTACTTTCCCTTGTAGGGTTTTTCTGTTCTTAGCACTAAATGACTTATCAATTACAAAGTTTAATTAGTTTAATACATTAAACAAAATTAAATTTATTTTCAAGATAAAAAAATAGATTAAAACGAAAAGTAGGGGAAGTAAAAAAACAAATTAAAAAATATTTTATTTTTTATTAAACATATAGCACTAAATGACTTACCCATTACAAAGTTTAATTAGTTTTAAATAAATTATTTTGAGGTTATAATCGCGGCAGTTGTGATTTTTAAGTTCGATATTAAAAATGGAAAATATATGTAAATATTGTAATGGTAAAGTGATGCGACCGGTGCATTGCACAGTATGCAATGCTGCCTTTCATCCAAGTTGTGCAACAGCGGGTGGAGTCATTAATAATCAAGAAAAGATTGTTTGTTGTCAGCCGCATGGAAGTGAGGTTAACCTGGATGTACAAAAGTTGGAAATTGTTGTGGAAAAAATGTTAATAAAGCATCTAACCCTGCTAAAACAAGAATTGGAATCAAGTTACCGTGTATCAGTACAATTCATGTCGGACTGTTTTGATGAAATGAAAGTCATATCTACTGGTGCCATAAATGAAGTAAAAATGATTAAAGAAGAAAATACTGGTTTAATCAACAGAATACAGCAACTGGAACATAAAATGAATATCCAAGAACAAGTTTCTAAAGAAAAAAATATTATTTTATCAGGAATTGGAAAACAAGAATGTAATGTTCATGATATTATGTTCAAAATTGGAGAAGGTTTAGGCGTAAAAATTAATTCTGAAGATTTGGATAAATGCTATAGAATTAATAAAGCTGAAAATGCACCAATATTGGCAAAATTTAAGACAGTTGAACTTAAGAAAAATATAATTAAAAAAATAAAAGAAATTAAAGGTTTAAAAACAAGTGAGTGTAGCCTTCAAGGGCCTTCAAAGAATATTTATATAAATGATGATCTAACAATCTTAAACCAACAACTGTTTAAAGAAGCCAGAAAACTAGCCAAAGATAAACAAATTAAAAGAGCATTTTGTGTTGATGGTAAAATATTTATAATCAAAAATGATAGTGACGTACCAAAACAAATTTACAGTATAAATGGTTTTTAGTCCATCTATATTAAACAACATGCAAAAAATAGTAAATAAACAAACAAAGAAATGGATAAATTGGAATTATTGTATATAAATATTAGAAGCTGTAAAAACAAAATGCATGAAATTGAAACTCTTTTAAGAACCACTAAAAGTGAAATTAAAATATTAGTTTTAACAGAAACATGGATAAATCCTGGAGAAGAAGTTTACTACAACATTCAAAATTATCAAGCTGTTCATAATACTAGAAATGGAAGAGGTGGAGGAACAGCCATTTACATAAAAAATGAATTAACATTTAACATAAGTTCTTTTAATTTTGCTGATTTAGAAGACTGTAATCCACTACAAATATACATATATGATTACGATTTTAATTTGTTAGTTTTTTACAGATCACCAAATTACAATTTGAATAACTTTTACAGTGGAATTGATAAAATATTAGAAAAAAACTCAACAAAATGCATTATTTTAGGAAATATGAATATAAATCTTTTAAATAACAGTGATCAGGTGGAACGCTATAAAAACATAGTAGTCATGAATGGGTATATAATTCAAAATAAATTAATTGATGAAAATGCCACACGTACAACAAATACCACAAATACACTAATAGATCATGTTATTTCAAATTATTTACAATGTACTGTCCTTCCTGAAGATTGTTGTTTTTCTGATCATAAGTGTGATATCCTGCTGGCAACACTGCTTGACGGTGTGAGAGTTATGCGACGCGCACATTCGCGCATTGCAAGGTATTGTACTACCGACCACCAAGGCGTAAAGATTGTAAAAACCTAACTGTGATAAATGAAGGAATAAAGCGATGAGAAGATAAATCAGTTGTATCTATTAATACTAAGGTGTCCCTGCAACACTTAAACATTACAAAGTGGCGACGAGAATATCAACCTACGTGGAAACTTCGATAAAATCAGTTTGGAAAATTGTGTGGCACGTGGTCATGGTCAACGGCGAAAATGGCGACTATGAAATTTGACCCATTTGATTTCGAGAAAGACGACTACGTTCTATATTCTGAAAGAATACAGAACTTCTTCAAAGCAAATAACGTCCAAGAAGATATCAAAGTTTCAACATTACTATCACTAATTGGAGCGACGACGTATAAATTAGTAAGAAACCTCTGTTTTCCTAGTAATCCAAATACAAAAACATATGAGGAACTAGACAAACTATTAATCGAACATTTCTCAAACAAATCCATTGCTTGGAGAGAAAGAAAAAAATTTATGGAGACTCAGCAAAACCCAGGAGAGTCAGTGGCCGATTACCATGCAAGGTTGTTTTCAATGGCAAGCGAATGCAACTTTGCAGAAGATCTAGAGTTAATGGTAAAAATCAAATTCGTCACGGGGTTACGAGAATCTAAAACTTTCAAAAGACTGTGTGAGGAAAAAGTCGAAGAAAAACTGGAGAAGTATGTCGACCTAGCGAAAAAGAGAGAACTCATAGAGGGGGATCAAGAAGTCCACGCTATACACGGGAGAAAATTCCAAAATTCCCGCGATTTTCATAAATATGGTAATAGGAGACAAACGTGGAACGATGGCAACCATGTAAGCGGAAGAAGCAAAAGTTATGTTGGTCACAGTGGGAACCAAAATGGTGGAAATCAAAATGGCAGCCAATATCAAAACAAAGTATGTCAAACATCAAATAAACCTAATAAGATGTATAAAAACACAGAACAGGTATGGAAATTTTGCAAAATATGTAAGAAGAAACACAAAGGTGAGTGTTGGAAAACAAAACGTCAATTTAACTATATAGACGAGGATCATGATGAAGTAAAAGACCTTTGGTGCATCAAGGACGGTAGTAAAAATAATAAATTGTGTTGTGAATTAGTTAAAAATAAATGTTTAGAGGAAAGTTTTAACACAAAATCTGTTTGTAGTAATGTAAATAAAGATAAAGATATATTTAGTATGGTTAAGAACGATGAAAAATTCAATTTAAAAGTTTTTATTGACAAGATTGAGTTAATTATTCAAGCTGACACGGGTGCATCTATAACGGCTTTAGGTTTAAATATTTACAACAAACATTTTAGAGATAAATATAAGTTACAAAAAGACGAATTAATTTTAAGATCTTTTGATAATTCAAAATTTAAACCAGAAGGTTATTTTTTTGCAAACGCCAGTTACAAACATAAAACTATTAAAGTTAAATTTTATGTTATAGCTTCTGCAACGTCATGCATTCTGGGGAGGGATGCACTGTTGAGGTTCGGTATAAGGTTGGAAATGGTAAACTTGGTAAGAAAAGACACCATCAACAGCATTATTGAAAAGTACTCAGAAGTATTCCATGGCATCGGGAAGTACAAATTAGGGCAAGTCAAGTTACACATAAAACCAAATGTGACACCTGTATTCATACGACCAAGGCCTGTGCCTCTGGCGTACCGCAAGAAGATGGAAGAAGAACTGCGGAACTTAGAGAATCAGGGAATCATATCTCCGATAGAAAGCAGCGACTGGGCATCACCTGTTGTCCCAATATTAAAGGAGGATTCTACCTTAAGGTTATGCGCAGACTATAAGGTAACAATAAATCCTTTTTTATGCAACTCAAATTATGAACTCCCTACTAAGGAGCAACTTTTTGCAAAAATATCAGGTGGACAAAAGTTTACAGTTTTAGACATGTCAAAGGCCTATATGCAGTTTGAAGTGGATGATGATAGTAAAAAAACTCCAGACAATATCTACGATATGGGGCCTATATGCCGTAAATCGCTTGGCATTTGGAGTTAAAACAAGTTCTTTTATTTTTCAAAAACATTTAGAAGAAATCTTAATGGATATTGAGAATGCAGTAAATTTTCTAGATGACGTAATCATTACGGGCCCTAATGACACCATCCATTTGCAGACTTTATCAAGAGTTCTAGAGAAGTTCTCCAATGCAGGTCTAACAGTAAATAGAAATAAATGTCAATTTTTTAAGGAGGAAGTAGAATATCTGGGATTTAGAGTTAATAAAGATGGAGTTAAAAAGTCACCGAAGAAAACAGAAGCAATTATAAATGCACCTCAACCAGAAAACATTACTCAGGTAAGAGCAGTACTTGGACTTATTAACTACTATCATAACTTTATACCAAATGCTGCGACTATAATGAAACCGATTTATAATTTATTACAAAAAGAAAATAAAAAATTCCATTGGGGAACAGAAGAACAAAAAGCTTTTGATGAAGTAAAAAGAATAATAGCTTCCGACATAACCCTTGCTCACTATAACCCAAAATTACCTCTTTACTTAACAAGCGACAGTTCCGATTACGGTTTGTCAGCAATTTTGTCACACAAGATAGAGGGCATAGACAGGCCAATAGCGATGGCTTCACGCACTTTAGGAAAAAGTGAGCTAAATTACCCCATAGTGCACAAGGAAGCTGCAGCTATCTATTTTGGTTTACAGAAGTTTTACCAGTATTTAGCAGGCAGAAAAATAGTGATCAGGACTGATGCAAAAACACTCGTGGGGTTATTCCAAGAAAACAAAAGACTACCTGCTATGTATAATAGTCGCATGCAAAGATATGCAGCATTTTTAGCAAATTTTGATTATTCCATAGAACACCTAAAAGGCTCTCAAAATTGTTTATGTGACATGCTGTCCAGAATGCCCCAGAAAAATAAAAATCCTGAAGATAAAGGTGGATATATACAGTTTACAGAAGTTCAAGAGCATTGGCCTATTGACAACAACACAGTAAGAGAAGAAACAAAGAAGGATAAGGAATTAAAACTAGTTATATCATATATCATCAAAAATAAATGGCCAGATAAAGTCAAAGAAAATATTAAACCCTTTAAAAACAGAAAAGATGAACTAAACTATGAAAATGGCATAATAACCTGGGGCCATAAAGTAATTATACCTCAAAAATTAAGAAACAGCTTGTTATTGGAACTCCATTCAAACCATTTTGGAATTGTAAAAACGAAGAACTTAGGACGTGCATATTTATATTGGCCAAATATTGACCAAGACATTGAAAACATATGTAAAAGTTGTATTTATTGCCTTAAAAATCAATCTGCACCTGCCAAAAATAGACTCACACCTTGGAAAATTGAAAATAAACCATGGATCCGTATTCACATGGATCACTGTGAAATAAACAACTCCCGGTTCTTAGTGGTGCAAGATTCGTTTTCAAAATGGCTCGAAGTTTTACCTGTCAAATCAATGAGTGCCAAAGAAACAGAAGAAAAACTCAAGCAAGTCTTCTCATAAACCGGTCTACCCAAAATAATAGTTTCAGACAATTACTCAAGTTACTTATCTGAAGAGTTGCAGGCATTTTTCAGAAGAAACTCCATAAAACACCTACAATCACCGCCAGGTCACCCAGCCGGAAACGGACAGGCCGAGAACGCGGTAAAATCTTTTAAAAGAAATTTTACAGCTAGAGTAGATGATCCTAAAAACAGAGGAAAATCTGCAAATATCTTAATATAGGAATATCTGTTGGCTTTTAAAACCACAAAACTTTGCTCAACAAATGAAACATCTGCTCAACTCATGATGAATAGAGAATTACGAATCAGATTGGACGCTTTAAAAGAAAAAGATGACTTTTGCAAAGAAAAATCCACAGAAAACCTGGAAAAAGCACAATATAGACAAATAAAATACCATAAAGGAAAATTGAGAGAATTTAAGGAGGGAGATGTAGTCATGTTAATGGATTATAGGAATGTTAACAAAAGAACATATCAAAAAGCAAAAGTAATGAGAAAAATAGGAAAATCCATCTACCTGTGTAAACTAGAAAATGGTATGGAGTGGAAACGCCATATTTCTCAAATAATCTCAGCTTCAGAACGAACAACGACTGAAGAAATACAATCAAGACCAAAACAGGGCATAAACAAGTATCACACATTCACAAGTAGACTACCAGAAAACACTGAAAGAAGAATAAGTATAGAAAGTAACAGAAACGAACAACAGGAACAAGTCAACATTCCAATTCCAGTAGAGACACAAGAAATACAAATAAACCATCAACAGAATGATCCTGAAGAACCAAACCTCATAAATATAACTAGAACAAATGTTCCCAAAAACCAAGACCTTCTAATACCGAGCTACTTCAGATTCTGTAACCTTAAGTAAAAACTCAATATCTGATACTTTAAAACCTAAAAGTTTAAATTCTAAAGTTGAAAGATCCAAAAGTGGACGTATAGTTAAGTTACCTAATAAATTAAAAGATTTTATTACAGACATCAATTTTATTAGTATTGTTAATGTGTAATAGTTTATTGTACAGTCAAATGTATAAAATTCATATTGTTTTGTGACGAGATTTAATTAAAATTTAATTGTGTAGTTAGTTTTTGACAAAAGTTAATATTAGAAATTAATCTTTAGATAATCTAAACTGTAGGTAGTGTGTAAGAGTCAGAAAAGAATAAAACAAAATAAAATACATATTTTAACAATATTTCAAATGAATATTAGCACATTTTATTCTTTTATGGCGAAATAAAACTATAATAGTAGGTTTATTAACTTTATTGCATGTGATAGGTAAATACAATTTGGATTGATCATCACAAGTATTAATACAAAGATTTACATAATAACCAGTAAAAACAGAAATTATGATTGATTTAAGCGTACTTACCTAATACTTACTTTTTATATTAGATCCCTAAGTTAACCATAAGTACAGGGGTTTGATATCCTGCTGGCAACACTGCTTGACGGTGTGAGAGTTATGCGACGCGCACATTCGCGCATGGCAAGGTATTGTACTACCGACCACCAAGGCGTAAAGATTGTAAAAACCTAACTGTGATAAATGAAGGAATAAAGCGATGAGAAGATAAATCAGTTGTATCTATTAATACTAAGGTGTCCATGCAACACTTAAACATTACAATAAGTTATTGTTTGTTTCAGTCAATGTTTGTCATAAAAAATTGGAAAACACAAAAAAAAATCATAAAAAAATTGAATTTTGACAACTTTAAAGCTAAAATGTCAGAGCAGCTAATAAAAAAATAAATAAAAAGCTTTGGTGAATTAATTCATACAATACAAGGAGAAAAAAATAATTGCACCAAAGAAAAAATAGTTAAGCACAAAATTGGAAAAGATTGGATTAATCAGGCATTTATCAATTTAGTAAAAGAGAGAGATAAAACATATAAAAGATGGAAATTGACAAACAATATATACCTGGAAAAGGTCTTTAAAAAACTTAAAAACCAAGTAAATAACTTAAGAAAATCTTTAAAATCCAAATGGACTACCAATCTTTTTCATAATGCAAACAATGACAACAAAAAAACTTGGTCTGTTATAAATAATTTAATTTCAAATAATAAAACCCAAAATAAAAAAATACATTTAAAAATAAATAATGTTGATGTTTTTAACGCAAATGAAATTGCAAATCAATTTAATACTCATTTTAGCACTATAGGAAAAACAGTTGTGGAAAACGTGTCACCTAATGTACATAATAGGCCCTTTCTTGAGGAAAATCAAAATAAAACCTTTTTTATGCTACCAACCAATGAAGCTGAGGTATTTAAAATATTAAAAACAATAAAAAATGGTTGTTCTCCCGGATATGACAACATAACAAAAAGTGAGTTAATATGCATTTTTGATATTATTAAAAACACTCTAACCTCACTTTTAAATGAAGTATTGTATACAGGCATTTTTCCGGAGGAGCTAAAAAAAGCTAAGGTTATTCCACTCTATAAAAAAGGTCCCAAAGATAATATGAATAATTATAGACCTATAGCCTTACTAAGTATTTTTTCTAAAATACTTAAAAAACTCATTAAAGTAAGGATTGTTCAATTCGTAAATAATTCCTTTAAATTTGACCCATATCAATATGGTTTCCAATCCGAAAGTGGGACTTCAAATGCAATTGTGGACTTTATTGAGCATGTGAAATATGAACTTAATTTAAACAAATATGTAGTGTGTGTCTTTATAGACTTAAAAAAAGCTTTTGATACGGTAGACATAGGCACGTTATGTAATAAAACATATAATATGGGATTTCGTGGAGTTATGGCAAAACTTATAAAGACTTATTTATCAAATAGATCTCAATGTGTATTTGTAAACGAAGTTTGTAGTAATTGGACCAGCACAAATATAGGTGTTCCACAAGGCTCTGTATTGGGACCAATTTTTTATCTATTGTATGTACATAGCCTTAAGTATGCAGGTCTTAAAGGAAAATATTTTATGTATGCAGATGATACAGTCTTAGTTTACTCTGAGAAGAAAAACACTTTGCTAGAAAACAATATTAATGATGATTTAAATAAATATTTACAGTGGTTAATGACTAATAAACTAGTCATTAATGTGGAGAAGACTGAATATATGCTATTAAAGCAAAAAAATAAACCATCTATAAATATTAATGTTTTCATAAATTCTCAACAAATTAAAAAAGTCGGGTCATATAATTATCTTGGCCTTTTAATAGACGAACAGCTGCCATGGGCAGAACACACACAAAAAATTTGTAAAAAATTGTCATCAACAGCTGGGGCTTTAAGAAGATGCAGTTATTTTATAGAAGATAGCCACCGTAGAATGATCTATCATTCGCTTGTTGAATCTGCCTTGAGATACCTTATCGTTTGCTGGGGTAATTCTGCAGAGTATTTATTAAATAATGTACAAAGAGTCCAAAACAAATGTATTAAGTTTTTATTTAATTTGGAGTATAGAACACCCTCTAACCAACTTTATAACATAACTGGCTTTGGCAATATAAATTTTTTAATACATTATGAACTGACTAGATATATTCACTGTATATTAAAAAACTATACAAAGAGCAATACTGTGTTAATGACCACTTCACAAATACACTCGGTAAATCTTAGATCAGCAAATAATCTTAGAGATTATTTAAGAAGAACTAATTCTTGCCAAAACTCTGCCATACACAATGGAATTCAACTGTATAATCTGCT
This sequence comes from Brassicogethes aeneus, assembly GCA_921294245.1. Lineage (NCBI taxonomy): Eukaryota > Metazoa > Arthropoda > Insecta > Coleoptera > Nitidulidae > Brassicogethes > Brassicogethes aeneus. The sequence goes on from OV121132.1 coordinate 61,358,793, forward strand.
ACCTGAAGAGATCAAGACTGCCAATACTAAAGTGATATTTGAAAAAAAATTAAAAAAATTTCTATAAAATGTTAATATTTAATCCTAATTATGATTACTGTGATTTTATGTCTTATATATTTTTTCTGTATATTTTGTATATGTTTATGTATTATTAGGTTATTTTTTGTAATTTTTTTATTAATATTTCATAACCTGTGATTGTAATATTTTATATTAGTTCATGGCACCAGTGCAATAGCACTGTTTTAATGAACATAAATAAACATTATTATTATTATTATTATTATATATTAAACAAAATTAAATTTATTTTCAAGATTAAAAAAAATAGATTCAAACGAAAAGTAGGGGAAGTAAAAAAACATAAATTAAAAAATATTTTATTTTTTTATTAAATGTGCATAATTAAATATTACTATATAAAAATTGGATTGGAGCCACCACATACCAAGTAGGGTGACTCCAATCATTGCAGGGGTGTTCCTTTAATCCTATAAAACCTTCCATCATCGAAAATATGTTAAATTGGTCGAACAAATCCAAATCATGTCCACTATACTGAAGATCTTGTAGAACATCATTTTCTTTTCTTAAATTTTTACGCTGTTGACGTACTCGCTCCATGTTTTTAAAAAACTTAACTTTCAGTTGATCAGTGACTATAAAAAATAAATATGTATATTACTAATTTTATTTTAAATCTATGCTATAAAAATAAAATGAGAAAAATTAAATTAATTAATAATAAAATAGTTACAAAATAAAACATAATAAATCTAATCCTTAATAAAATATTTAATAAAATTAATGCAGGCATATAATACTTAAAACAAATTTATGTAATATTTTATAAAAATAAAATATGGAAAAATAAAAAATAAACTTACTTGAATTTGAGTTCCACAATATTAATCAACACCAGGGAAAAGTTTCATAAGAAATGATTTTTAAAATTTTTTAACTAACGCTGCTTCATTAATCTGTTTATTTTTCATAAAAAAATATATAATTTTTGTTACTTAAATCAAGTACTTCCAATATATATTTTAAGCTTTATTTACACTTGTTTGCAGGAATCTGTTTATAAACATACATGCTTCATCTCATTCTACCACAGTGCTTGCATGCATATCAATCGAATACTATGATTTGATTTATATAAGGCATAAGGATTACCTAAGCTTGGTTTATAGATTGTCTTCCTTCCTCCTGTAAAAGATAAACAATACAAAACCCGTTGTGCTGTTTATAAATTTTCTGTACGGGAATCTATTAACGCTACTATGATTTTCGTATTGTTCATCTTTTACAAGAGGAAGGAAGGAAAGCAATCTATAAATCAGCCTTTATTTAAATGTAGGCACTGTGATAATTGTGAATTGAACTTAACACTTTTATTGTTTGTTCTTAGTCAGCATTTATGTTGGTAAGATAATTAATATTCCTAACAGATTCCAGCACGTAGGTACTGCACCATCAGCATTTAAGAGTATTGCTAAAATTTTTTCTGTTTATATAATATAATCATGTAATTAGTAAAAAGAATAAAAGTTAAACAGATTTTTAAAATGCCTGACAATTTTAAGACTCTATTATTTAAAAGATATAAAAAATATTTAATAAGATGTGCTATTAATTGTAATTAAGATATTAACCGCGAATGTGAAATCGAGGCTGAAAGTTCTTTTTTAAGTGGTGTAAACTTTGTTCTGAATGATTTAAAAAACCGCGGACAAAATAGGTTGCGAGAAGAAACCCTTTTACTTTTCCTCCTGATCATAGTAAAGATTACTATTGTACAGCTTTATTTGATCATCATAAAAATATAAATATAAATATTAAACTTAATTCACCAACAATTGATGAAGAAATTTACAAAAGATGCAATGATTTTCAAGAAGAGTTAAAACAACCTCAGTTTAATATTGTGCGGTATAAAAATGATTTTGAATGTATGGTTTTCAATATATATCAATACGTAGAGAAAAGTTACGGAGTGCGCGAGCACACGCTTCATATAAAATATATAAGCATTTATCGAGCAGATATTCTACATTAGTAATTCATTCGCGTTCGAACTAAAATCGACTTTCTGTCTTAACCAAGCAACCAACCAAAATCAATCGTAACCCAGGTAGAACACGAATCGGAAAGATAGAGTTTTGATAGCAATAAAATGTCGCCATATCGATTCATCCTAATGATATCGTAATGATATAAGATAGTACTTATATATCTGCGAGTCATCTTAAAAATATCATCATAAGGATAACCTCTAATAGATAACTAAATATATATGTCGGAAAGATGGTTTATTGATAACATAAAGGATATATCCATTTGGCATACTGTCTAATGTACAACATTTATTTGTCAGTTTTTTTTATATAGACATTTGTTATCAATAAGATATAATTTTCAACAAAACAGTTTGGTAACATTTTTGCGCTAACATTTTGTTGTCATTTTTTGGACAAGTCCAAGATAACGTTTGAGCCGTTACTTAATTGCTAACGATTTATTGTTAACTTTTAGATAATTTACAAAAAGTTAGCATAACGACAAGTTTTCGTCAAGCGCTTTCCCGCTATTTTAGAGATTATTGCGCATGCGATATATTTGATAAAATCATTTATTTGTTTAATAGTTATTAATAATTAATTTATACGAGCTCGTACACTATAATTAATGCTAGCATTAATTTGTGGTGTTATTTAATTAACTGGTGAGTGTTTATTTTAAATTTGTCAGCTGATATCAGGACGATCAAGAAGGTTATGTGCATTTTAACAAATATTATTTTATAAAATTGTAATTATGGACTGTGTAAAACCGCGAAAGAAGAAAAGTTTCTTAAATTTAACACGACGACAACAACTCCGACGCCTCGAAATTTTGCGGCAAGAGGATCTTTTAGTTTTACCTTATGCACAAGCTCATGATGCCCAAGTTCAAGTTGTTCAAAGAATTGAGGAAAATTTAGCAGATCCTTTGTCCGATACAAAATCACATCAGCTTAATGATGCACCTGTAAATTCAGATGTAAAGCCTGAACCTACTTTAGTACATGAAAAACAATTTTTCTATGTTGGTTTAGATAATGAAAATAAAGAACCTGAACCATCTGTGGCATCTAGATTAAAAAACTTTCTTAGATTTTGGCATTTAAAAAATAAAATTAGTCAATCTGCAACTAGTGAGCTGTTGCATGGTTTAAAAACTAAGGGATCAATTGAGGGTTTGCCATTAACAGCAAAATCTCTTGTTCAAACTCCCAGACGAAACACTAAGATTCGAGCCTTAGATACAGGTTTATTTGCTTATTATGGTATAGAACGAGCTTTAATTGATCAAATGCAACACATTGATATTTCAATAATTTCATCAGATTTATATATTTACATACATGTTGATGGACTAAGGATTTCTAAAAGTTCTAAGAACGAATTATGGCCTATTTTAGGAAGAATCATTGATTATCCAAGACTATTACAACCTTTTGTAATCGCAATTTTTAGCGGGTCGTCCAAACCTGAATCACTTCATGAATTTCTTGTCGATTTTATGTCGTTCTCCACAACGAGGGTTTTATCTTTAATAAATGTAGATTTAAGTTACATATAAAATCATTTTTAGCAGACACACAAGCGCGAAATTTTTTACAATCTTTCCCTGCACATAACAGTCGTTGCGCCAAATGTGTTCAAGAAGGTTAACAAGAAATCATCGACGACTTTTTTTAGACTTGACATTTAGAATGGGTTTACCACCAAAATTTCGCAATTCTGTATCCCCATTAGAATCAATTAATATTAGCATGACCACTCAATTTCCACTTGATTATATGCATTTGTTGTGTCTTGGTGTGATGAAAAAGTTACTTGGAGTTTGGGTTTCGGAGTTGAGACCACCTCAACTTGACTGCCTCAATCAATTTTATTTATCTTTTGCACAGTCTGTTCCCGCGGAATTCGTTCGCAAACCCAGATCTTTCGACGAAATACATTTTTTTAAGGCTACTGAATTCCGTTTATTTCTTTTATACTTAGATCCTATCGTTGTTCGGTTCTTCCTAAATAAAGCTAGAATCATTTATTTTAAGCAACATATTATTAATAACCAATATGCCCATGAACTTTTGGTTTATTTTGTCGAAATGATAAAAGTCGATACTCTATACAATGAACAGCATTTAATATTCAACGTTCATAATTTGATTCATGTATCTCAAGATATTTTGAGATATGGACCTCTTGATGCATTCAGTTGTTTTCCATTCGAAAATCATTTAGGAGTCATGAGAAATCTAATAAAATCTGGCAAATTGCCTTTATCTTAGATAATGAACAGAGAACAAGAACGTTCCAAATTTTTGCCAGCACCTTTTTCATCTTTGACTTCGAGTTTTCGCGTTTACGGTTAAAAGAAAACTAGTCGAATGCCAGTTGGGTATGAAAATGCTTTTCAATTTATCGAGTTTCCCAACTTCAAGTTGTCCACTTGTACACCTGATAATTGCTGTATCCTAAAAGATCAAACTATCGTCTTTATCCAACATATTTGTTGTCGAGATGGATGTCCTGTCATTGTTGGTCGTAAAGTTATCAATTCTGATGGATTAGAAGATTATTCCTGTGATTCACGTGAAGTAGGAATTTTTGAAGTTACTAAATGGTCTGAGGAATTAGCTTGGCCGATGGATCAAATTAAACAAAAAGGTTTTTCAGTATCTGCAGACAATTGTGTCTACGTGTTGTCAGTAATCCATACCGATAATTGATTATTGTATTGAAATTTCATGATAAGTGAATAAAAAACTGTAGGTATTAAGTTCATTTTTAAAAAATCACGTAACACATTTTTTGCCTCCATTTTTCCGCTCCAATGGTAAATAGGATTAGGTCCTGGCTTACTTAGTTTTTGATACATCAGAAATCTAAGTAAGCCAGGACTTAATCCTATTTACCATTAAAAAGAGCGAAAAAATATAGACAAAAAATGTGTAATGTGATGGACTTAATACTGTTTGGCTCTGGGGTACAGGTATAGAATGATATGTGAATTAACAATACACTTATTATTCTACAGTGCTTGCAATATCAAGTCCGACCGCACTGGAAAGGACGGCTGTTCAATACCCGCGTGAGAAGAACAAGGATAGAACGCCAAATAGAATTTGATTGGCCAGCCGGCAGGCTACGACAACGCATACCCATCACGTACCTCGCAGCGTGCTTGACACGAGGATATCAGAACGAGAACTGCAGTGGTGCCAGCAAGAGGTAGTAATTTTAGTAAAAAAGATTATTTAATTAAAAAATTTACACGTTGGAACAAAAAGTTCAGATTTTAATCTGTCATTTTGCTGGTAATTCTGAACGAGAAATTCAAAGATTATTTGCGGGAATGTTCAAGGCCAGACCAAACAGAGAAACAATTCGACGAACCGTTAATAATTTTCTCACGCACGGTTCTGTAGTTCCGATGCAGCTCCGACGGGAACGTCCTCCCCGTGAAAATCTAAATAGAGAAGCGCGGGATACTTTAATTTGCGCGTCAATTGAAGAAAACCCAACCCAGGCATTAAGTACGGTGGCTAGGGAGTTTGATATTTCAGCTTCCACGGCACGAAATGTGCTAAGACGCCATGGACATCGTCCATTTAAGCTGCGACGGGGAAACGAGCAATTCCCTGCCGATGCATTCCGCTGCATGGAATTTTGCGAGGTTGTTATGGAGAGAGCAAATGCCGACCCAAATTTTATCGGTAATATTTTATTTACTGACGAGTCGACATTTACTCTCTATGGCAGGCACAATTCGCAGAATGTTCGAATGTGGGCGTGAGAAAATCCTCGTAGGATTTATGCAGCTCGGACACAGTATCCCCAAAAACTTAATGTCGGGGCGGGTATTTTGGGCGACCGAATAATTGGCCCATTTTTTTATAAATGGGAATTTAAATGGCGCTAGGTATTTAAATCTCTTAAGAGACCAAATAGTTCCCGCGCTTCAAAATTTAGACGGAGTTAACATCGAAAACGTATGGTTTCAGCAGGACGGTTGCCCCGCACATAATACGATGGCTGTTCGGGAATTCCTTTCCGACACTTTTGGACCTCGTCTTATTATGGGTCGAGGAGGAATTCTCTGGCCAGCTAGATCACCGGACTTGGCGCCGTGTGATTTTTTTTGTGGGGGTACCTCAAGTCGAAGCTGTACGTTTTCCAGGAAGATCGGGCTAATAACCTCAATGATTTAGGAATCCGCATAACTAATTTGTTGGGGGATATTAGTCCAGAAGTCCTAGCTAATGTGCGTGGGAATTTTTATAATAGGTTAGGCTATTGTTTGGCTGCCTATGGGACCTTGTTCGAACATTTAATTTAATTTTTGAGTTTATTTATTTTTATTATTTATTTTTAGAGTTTTATTTTTATTTAGAGTTTTATTTTATTCAAAATTATTTTTTATTTGAGAAATCTTTTTTATTAAGAATACTATTTTTGTTGTTGCCCTAGTTCTCAAGGAAAAAATCAAAAAATTTTATTTTTAGGATTCGGGTATAAAATATTTAAAAAGAAAATTAAAATGTGCATCTACACTCTTACGCAGTTTGCTTAACACTAAATCATTTAGTCTAAATCCAGATAGACTGGCTGCCAGAGTTGACCTCGCTTACAATTCGCACGCATCCGGCAGCCGGCTCTGGCCAATCAAATTCTATTTGGCGTTCTATCCTTGTTCTTATCACGCGGGTATTGAACAGCCGTCCTTTCCAGTGCGGTCGGACTTGATATTGCAAGCACTCTATATAGTAGTAGTTTAATATAAGTGTAATGTTCATTAAACTTATCATTCTATATATTATTAGTTTAATATACCAACCAACATATTAATATTTCAAATTTCATTTTTTAAACAATGTTTGGCATTTATTATTGCAGTTATTGTAATTCAATTTGTATTATTATTTTTTTAAGTTTTAATGTGCACTAGCACTCATTTTTAAAATGCCCAAGCTGTTCCCAATTTACTTGATTTTTCAGTAATCATTACTAAAAATATCTCTCCATGTATGTTTACAGAAATCGTAAGCTTCGTTTGGTTTCTTTGGTTTTTTTAGTTAAGAAATTGTCAGTTTCTAAATCATGGACAAAGAAATTGCAAATAAGACAGGTATTGTTTATCTAATTGCATACCTTATCATATGAGTGATACCACTGTACAAAATAATAATATTTTTTGGGTCATTTAGCTCGATTTCAATTGCCCCCGGGTAAACAAATGACTACCATTAAACTTTCAAATATTCGTACACTTGATGGGTCTAATATTTCCGTGGCACATTTCACGCCTGAACAATTAAAATCACTTCGAAAATATCAATTTTATGTCGCCGACGGATTGCCAGTCACGTCCGATATTGTAGAGCCCTCACCATATCCATCGTGTTCCGGCATTTCTCCCAATCTACAATTTTTTAGTGGGGAAGATGATACGTCGTTTTCAAACGCATCTCGAGGACGCATACGAAGGTATATACATTTTGTACTTGTAATACTCTAAAAATATTATGATGATTTTGCCTCATTGTCTAATCGATATTTTATTTTTTTGTCTTAATAGATAACGAAGAACAATTAATTACTCAATCTGAACGTCTGAGAGACATTTACAATGCTAAACGTCAGGCAGATGATCATCCCGCACAGGAGCCTGCAGCTAAAATGTCAAGTCATAATCAAAGCAACGCGGGACACAATGATTTATGCTGTGGTATGTATTATACTTAATATTGATCATTGTGGTTGTAATGCAATTTATATAATTAATAATGTCAATTTACAGCTCTTTGCCGCACATCCACTCAGAATATTGAAAAAATGGTGCGCGTAGTATTGGAGCGGGTCAAGAATCGTGGTGATGGTCGTACTCAGCCAAAAAGCTCGAATATTACCCTAGGGATGCCCTTTGATAAATTAAAGGATATCCAGGAATTTGATGTAGAACTTGCTGAAAAAAAAGATTTTTGTGCGGAATTTGTAAGTTTTAAACTTTTTTGGTCTTGAACATAAAAAAGAATGTCGCATTGTTTGATTATGGAATATTTTTAACAGCGTTCCATTATTTGTTCACTTAAAGCCCAAGGAAAGAAATCAAATTTCGCTCAAAAGACTATATCTGAAGTAATGAAAGCCTTAATGACCAATAAATTGGGAACAAAAATTTCATGGAGTGGAAAAGGCAACGCGGAATGGGGATTTGAAAATACAAACATCATGAAAATTCTTTATGGTGAGATTTTTTTCCTTTACCATTGAAATGTTTTCTCTAAAATAGAGCTATTACGATGTTATACACTTGATTCTTTTTACAGATGGTCTGTGGCATGATTGCCAAATACCAAAAAGTGATGTTAAGTTATGTGTGGAGGATTGGTTGAGACCATCGGGTGATCGATGGAAGAAGGAAAACAAAAAAACAAAGAATATTGTTTTAATATTTCAATTATTTTTTAATATATTGTCACCCATAATATAACCAGTACTTACTTTTAATTGAAATATTTAAACAATATCCTTTACAGGAGCCATCAGAAAAATCTGAGATATTTTTGTATACAGTCTCTATCATCTTGTAAGATAAAAATGTCACATTCTTTTTGGTTGTTTTAAAATCACTATATGCATTTAAACTATGTTTAATATATATTAATTATTACGAAAAAAAATGTACAGGGCGTGGTATGATAATAATATGTGTTGTTTTGTATATAAATTTAGATTAAGAATATATTTTGTTATTTCACCTATAAATTGTATTGTTAGAATTCATTTTAAATTATTTATACAAAATGCTCACGTTAAATTGATGCAATATTATGTTATTTCTCTCCTATCAATTAAAGGTTTAAAAATGCATTGATGTAAATTTTAAATTCATATTATCAAGATGCAATTAAAAACTATCTTATTAATCATAATAATTATTGCAAATTTATATCAATACAATTTTTTGTGTAAAATTTTAATTGGAAGAAGAAAATCAACATATATCGCATTAGTTTAACATGCATGCATGCATGGATGCATGAATAAACAATGTATTCTAAATTCTCTCCCCTGCCCTCTCCACAGCATACAAAAAGATACCATTCGGATGACGTTTTTATGCTAGCATTTGGTTAACATTATGCTACAGTATTGTGCACTCAATAAGTTGACATTCAGATAACAAACAAGTAGCTATTTAGGCATCCTTTATTTGGATAGCAATACGTCATCATTATGAGATTATCAATGGGACTGTCACTAGATAACAATAGTCTAACATTTTGTACATCCGAAAGTTATGCAAAGAACAGACATTAGTAATAGTTTCGGATAACAAAAATGCAATATTTTGGACAGTCCAAAAGTCAGCAGTTGACATTTTGATGTTGGCATTTGGGCCACCAAAAAGTTATCCTAGGTCTACCTGGGAAGTAACTTACAAGTTTTCACATTTTTTTATTTTGCTAATTAATATTTTTCCCCTAATAGATGGACCTATCTTTACTAGCTGAAGCAAATAAGAAAACCAATATAAAGAAACCCATGGAATTGAAATTGCAAAAACCATATATAATCCATGAAGTGATATCTCGAGAAACTAAGATAGGACGATCCCTGATCGCCAATACCGCCGAAGAAATCATCTTGTTACCAAAGAAATTTAACGATTTCTTTAGTGATGAGGCTATTGAGGAATAATACCAAACAAGCCAAATCATTATATTTAATTGTTGTCGAGAACAAAACTATAATGGGAAGGACATGAGCTATATGCGAGATTCGAAATGTTAAAGAGTAAAACTTATATAGTATTATTATATATGATATTATATTTGATTTTTTAATTTTTGAATAAAACAATTATATCTGTTTTTTAATTTTTTGAATAAAACATAATGTTTCAATTATATTTATTTTATTTTTTCTCCTTCCTAAAAATTATATTAAAGGTAAGTAATATAATATTAAATTAGAGTAAATAAATAATATAATTTTAATTACCAAACTATGACAGTTCTCTTTGCAATGTTGTTCATTCACGCTTCAGTTGCAGTGCTGCCAATAATCTTAGCTTGAGATATAAGCTATCACTGTAAAACATAAAACCGGCAACCTCTCTAACGGTTGGCAGCATTTTATTACTGTTCAGTCTAAAATCAACTATGGTATCGTTGTTCCTGTTTATTTTGATACTTTAAAATATATTAAATAAGTGAAAAACAACTTTTATTTAATGGAAAACCTAATACAGAATAGTAAATAAGTTTACTACTAGTTATATTTACCCGGTGCTGGACGAAGCAAAAGTTATATAAGTATAAAAATATATAAATTTTACAGAACAAAGAAAATGCTGATCTAAGCATCAAAATTTTACATTGTTAAATAGTGGATATATGATTGTGCTGAAACACTACACTATCTCTTGAGTAAGTTTGTATTTTTAGTTATTATAGATACATTTAACATAATTTAATTTATTTTTAAATTTTAGTTGTGTGAGTCATTACTAAAACATTATATAAATCAAATAATCGATTATTTGTCTGGAATCAATTGATTAATCATATAATATTTTCGGTTTCGATTAATTGATAATTAATCGATTAATTTGGTATTAATCGGTCGTTTTTAATTTTTTTCTAGTGACAGACGCCAGAAATGAAAACCCCAAATTATAAAGGTGCAAACATGCAAAGAGTAGTCTTTGGCTATCTTCTTCTTCTTTTTCTTTAGATAATGATCAGGGTGAAATAACCCACCCTGATAATGACCTTTAATCTAAACATTTGGCGGTTGAAGTTTCGGTTTGTCGTATCTTGTATGTTTTTCGTTCCCGCTCGAGGTCCTGCTAATATTTTTGTTGGTTGTCACTGACAACTTGTCAGCCGTTTTCGCAATTGGCAATTGTTTGCTACTGGACGAAGTTTAAAAAGTAAGTAAAATTGGACGGCACGATGAAAATGCCAGCTCGAGCACAGGAGATAAGGATACATTTGATCTATGGGCCCACCACAAGGACTTGGTTCAAAAAAAGAAGAAAAATAACCAGGACTCCACACTCTCCAATCCTCAAGACGAATTGACGTTTTTTCTAAATACGCCGGTAATAGACTTAAAAGAAAGTCCTATTGTGGCTTGGGAAGACATGAAAACAGTGTATCCGAGGCTCTATAACCTATCAAAAAAGTATTGCCACCTCATTGGAACGTCAGTGCCCTCAGAGCGACTATTTTCAGAAGCCGGTAGCAACAGAAAAACGGAACCGGCTGTTAATTAAAAGATTATCCAAATTATTATTTTTGAGGTCATGGCTAAAAAATAAGTAATGAGTACTACAATTTTTAATGTAATCCTTTAATAATACATATCCTTTAATAATACATAGGTATGTAGGTAATTTAAATAAAAAAACTATTAAAAAAATTACCTTGGTTTATTAAAATTTTTAATTTAAAAATTAATCGATTAATTAATCGATTAATCGATATTTTTGTACCGATTTAATTATAACATTATTATTTTAATTCGATTAATCAATTGATCGATTAATCGAATTTTTTATTTTTTTTGCCATCCCAGGGATTCCCATAGAAAAAATTGTATAATATGCTATTAATAGAATTGCAAAGAAGAATGATAAATTAAAATGGTTTTTCACCAAGTGATCAAACAGCTTTAAGTTTAATTGAGGATATCATCGAATAAGGTAGTTAATAATTTTAGTTATGTTTTAAATATTTGTAAATGCTAAATAATATTGTTATATTACATTTATTTTTGTATACAGAGTGATCCGTATCTATCATTGTACATACATTTTGCATTATAATTAATTATGGTATATAATATTAAACATTTTTTTAATTTTTAGCTTGAAATTGAAGTTGTGAGGATATTGATAAATACCATCGATTTAACCATTTTCTTTGTGTAAATCATCAATACAAAGTGAGTAATAAAAATATTTTTTAAATAAACAGCTTTATATTCAATATTTAAATATTTATTTAAGGTTTTATTAACTTAACTAACATATTTTTTAGGAAAGATATCTCTTCAATCAACTCAAGCTGAATTAAGCACTGAAATAGTCAACAAGTTAAGAGCTGCTTGCGAAATTTTGGTTGAAAACTGCAGTCAGGATGAAAAGTTTTTGTGGTTGGGATACTTGAACAAAAACATAAAATCATTCAATAAACTAATCAAAAACCATAAGGATTCTGCAGGTACTCAACGTAACTTAATTACTAATTTAGAACAAGTGAAACACTTAAAAACAATAATTAAAGCAAAGAGGTGCGGGGTTCAAAAATTCTAGGGGTAGTCGAGTGCAATGTCAAGAACTAAATAGCAGTTTTCAATCACGCATAAGAACAGGAATTATAATTAATTTAAAACGTATTGATATAAACCAATTTTTAAATGATGCATTTTTCCTTTTCAAACTAAAAGTGTGTAATGTTTTAAAAAGATTTTCTCTAATAAAAGTTAATGTTTGCTTTGGTGGTGAATTTATTAAAAGAACGAAGACCAAACAATTAATGAAATTAAATATTTTAATACCAAAAACGTAGTTATAGATAGCGGGGTAGATTTAAATCAATGGTTTACCCATAATGTTATAGATAAAATTTTAAATAAATTAAGTGAATTTGCAAAGAAGGACTCAGGGTGGGCTTTACATAAAATTTTAAAGTTAGAAATTAATATTAATAAATATGAGATGGGTAATGGTGGTTCGTCTTAAGTTACCAGAACAGATTGCTAGAAAGGGTGCTTGTGTTAATGTTAAAAATTTAGATTAAAACTGTTTTTTATGGAGCTTGCTATCAGCACTGTACTCAAACAAGCTAAAAAATAATTTGGAGAGACCCTCTTCATATAAGATTTAGGGATTCTTTAAATTTTACAAATATTGAGCTTCCTATGAAACTAAATGATATTGTAAAATTTGAAAAATTAAATTCAATATCCATAAATGTTTACGGTTTGGAACTTATTAAAACGGATAACACTTCCAAATACAACACTATACCTATCAGACTTACTAAAAATAAGTTAGCTCAGCATGTTAATTTACTTTTAATTCAAAACATATATTTCCCCAAACAGCCAGATTGTAAGCCATTTATAGATGTATCCGATAATAATGAAATAAAGTATCATTATGTATGGATCAAAAATTTATCTAGGCTGGTAGGAAATCAGCATACAAAACATAATCATAAAATATTTATTTGTGACCGTTGTCTAAATTATTTTTCTAGTCAAATCAAGTTAAATGAACATGAAGAATATTGTCAAAAATTAAATGATTGCAAAATTTCGTTTCCAGAAGAAGATTATGTAGAGTTTTTAAATTTAAAATTTCAACAAAAAGTACCTTTCGTTATTAATGATAATAAAAATACAACAAAAACATCTAAATATCAGCATGATTATGATGATACTTTATCGTTTTATAAAAGCTATCGCGGTTTAGATTGTATCGAGTGGTTTGCAAACGAATTAAAGGAGGTTGCTAAATTTGTTCAATTAAAATTAAAAGGTAACATACCCATGAATGTCGATATTGATTTAAAAAACGCTAAAAAGTGTCATATTTGTAATAAATATTTTATACAGGGTGATGTAATTGTCAGAGATCATAATCATCAAAACGGACAATTCCGTGGGTTTGCACATCGGGTTTGCAACCTAAATTACAAAAATACATTCATGGTACCAGTTGTATTTCACAATTTAACAAAATATGATAGCCATTTCTTAATAAAAGATCTTGCTAACTTCAGTAGAATATCGCTTTTACCAATAAATAAAGAAAAATACATATCCTTTACTATTTATGATAATGAAACAATCATAAAATTACGTTTTGTTGATTCATTTAGGTTTATGGCCTCTATTTTTGATAAATTATCATCTTATTTAACTGAATATCCAATTTTAAGAAAGGAATTTAAAAACTTGTCTAATGATAACTTAACACTTTTACAGCGCAAGGGTGTTTTTCCTTATGATTTTGTAGATTCCGAAGAAAAATTAGATTTTCCTTGTCTACCTGAAAAATCAGTTTTTTACAAAAAACTTAATGATTGTGATATTTCGGAAAATGATTATGCGCATGCTCAGCATATCTGGCGAGAATTCGGTTGTCAAAATTTAGGTGAATATTCAGATCTTTACTTGAAAACAGATAGTTTACTATTAGCTGATGTTTTCGAACAATTTCGCAACAGTTCCTTTAAAACATATAGGCTTGACCCTGCACATTACTATACTTTACCTGAATATACCTGGGATTGTATGTTAAAGTATACTCAATGCCCTTTACAAATACTAAAAGATGTTGATATGATCTTATTTATTGAAAAAGCAATTCGTGGTGGTGTTAGTCAATGCTGTAATCGCTATTCAGAGGCAAACAACAAATATATGACTAATTTTAATCCATCAAAACCCTCCAAATATCTACTCTATTTCAATGTAAATGCTCTTTACTCCTGGGGAATGTCTCAATATTTACCATATGATGGGTTTGAGTGGGTTAAAAATCATGAAAACTTTGATGATTTTAATGTATCAGATAATTCACCTGTTGGATACTTTTTAGAAGTTGACTTGGAATATCCGCAGCATTTACATGATCTACACAAGGACTTACCCTTTTGCCCAGAAAATCAAAAACCACCAAATTCAAAATTATCTAAACTAATGACCACCCTAACTAACAAATCTAAATATATTATTCACTATCGTAATTTAAAACAAGCTCTTTCACACGGATTAATATTAACTAAAATACATCGTTTTTTAAAATTTAAACAATCACCCTGGTTAAAGCCTTATATAGAATTAAATACAAATTTACGACAAAATGCAAAAAATGATTTTGAAAAAAATCTATTCAAATTTCAAAATAATTCAGCCTTTGTCAAGACGATGGAAAACATTAGAAAGCATAGTGTTTGCATTTGCACGTATGGACAGTGCAGCCCCGTGAATGCGTGATCTAATTTAAATTTAATTAAAACCACCGAGGGATTCTAATCATATGCGAAATTTATTGTATAAACATTCATCTCGTTTTTGTATAACAATAATGGTTAAATAGGTACAGAACAGAGTAATAAAAACTGGCTTGGGACGTACGACGTGCCCTGATTGAGTACAATGCAGTTACTGGGTGGAGTAAATCTAAAAATCTAGAAACCGGGAAACAAAATCAGGTGACGCGGCCAGCGGTAACCTGATTGGTCAGCTGAGAAGATCGCTTTTTGAACTACAGTCGCACAGTGTACCTAAGCCAGACAATTATTTAAATATATAAAAACTAAATCTAAACATGTCGGCCCCGTTGAAAGGGGTAACTTTCAAAACAAGTATTCTTAAATTAACTTAAAGGTATGTAATGTTTGTCACATGACGCGCACTATTTTTTCTAATCACACGGCAGCACGCACAGTTTTATAACAGGCCTTTTCACAACACCAGCACTGGTTTTCAATGTTGCTACTCTGGGAACACCATCACGGCCGGGTTGGACTTGGATCACCCTACCCAATGACCACTTCAGGGGCGGCAAATTGTCCTCTTTTATGAGAACTAGAACTCCAGGCTTCAGGAGATTGAAGCATTGCTTTCTCCATTTCGTTCGAGTTTGGAGCTCCGATATGTACTCGCGTGACCAGCGTCTCCAAGTATGTTGAACCATGGACTGGATATGTTGGAATCTAGACAACCGATTCATGGGCTTGTCTTCATGATTTTCGTCTGGCACGGCAGTCAGTCGGTCAAAAATGAGAAAGTGTGCAGGAGTCAGAGGAGTTAAATCTTCAGGGTTGTCAGATAGCGGGGATATAGGTCGGGAGTTTAGACACGCCTCGATCTGCGTCAAGACGGTCGTCATCTCTTCAAAAGTTAGCAGGGAATTGCCCACAACGCGACGCAAGTGGTGTTTTACCGACTTTACACCAGCTTCCCAAAGTCCCCCAAAGTGGGGAGCTCTAGGGGGTATGAAATGCCAAGAGATTAATTCATCCGCTAGTTGCCGTTGAAAATCGTTATTTGAACCTTTTAAGAAACGCTTTAATTCAGACTGAGCCCCGACAAAATTAGTTCCGTTATCGGAATAAATATTCTTACACTTTCCGCGTCTCGAAACAAATCTACGAAGCGCCAGCATAAAGGAATCGGTAGTAAGGTCGCTAACTAATTCTAGGTGTATGGCCTTCGTGGCGAAACAAACAAATAAACAAACGTAGGATTTGAGCGCTTTATATCCCCTAGTTTTTCGGTCTCTTATGGCAATAGGACCAGCATAATCCACGCCGCAGTTTAAGAATGGTCTGGCAGGAGTAACCCTATCATGCGGTAAGTCACCCATGTAATAGGTTAAGTTATTTGGCTTGCTTTTGAAGCATGTGACACACTTGTGTATAATGTTTTTGGTGAGATTTTTCGCAGACAGAATCCAGTATTTGTCCCTCAGAGATGACACAACGGCTTGAGGTCCCGCGTGCAGGACGCGTGATGTTCTCTTGTGACGAGCAAATTTGACAAGTGGTGTTTTGCCGATAAAATTAAGGGATGTTTTTTATCATTGGCAAAATAAGAATGTTTGAGTCGACCACCTACCCTTATCAATCCAATTTCGTCCAAAAAAGGTGACAATTTGTACATTGGGGAATTGGGAGGAACAGTTCCGCCGCTTGATAACGCCTTCAATTCGACATGAAAGTGCTCTATTTGAGCAAGTCTGATCAACTGGTATTCAGCATTACCAAGCTCGAGAGCCGTTAAGGGGCCCCAGTACCTGGCAACGCGGTTAAGACAATTGGTTTTAAAGCGAAGCGACCACGCTGTGATTCTTTGCAACTTGACGAAGGTGGAAAACCTTTGAATAAAATCCGAAGAAACGGATGCCGAAAAGGATGAGGCTTCAGTGCGCCTCTCCTTGGCAACGTTTGGGTCAGTGACCTTTGGGAGAATGGGGCGTGCTGTATACTCTGGCCATTGAGAATCGGAAGTAGAGAGCCACTGTGGACCTTGCCACCAAGCTCGTGAATTGACCAAAAGTGAAGGCTTGCATCCACGACTTAGAATGTCAGCAGGGTTATCCTCGCTGGAGATATAACCCCAATCATTTGGGTTAGTCAGGGACTGAATTTTGGAGATTCGATTGGACACGAATATTTTCCAGATATTCGGAGGATTGTGGATCCACGATAACACGATAGTGGAGTCGCACCAATACCTTATGGAGGTTATCTTGATTCGAAGAGATTCTTTTACCTTATTTGAAAGTTCTGCTGCCAACAGTGCCCCGCACAATTCGAGACGAGGAATGGTCTGCGTTTTGAGCGGAGCCACACGAGTTTTTGAGCAGAGCAGTCGAACAGAATGTTTTTCTTGGGAGTTTAAGCTCCGTAAGCATTTTCAGAAGCGTCAGAAAAACAGTGAAGCTCGACGCTGTCATGACGTTCGGATAGGACATGTCTTGGAATTGAAAGCTCATTTAGTTGGCCTAGTTGGTCACGAAATGTCGCCCATCTCGTGTGGATGTTGTGCGGAACAGATTCGTCCCAGGATACTTTATTTTCCCACAATCGCTGAAGGATGATTTTGCAAGGTAGAGTACAAGGACTTATTAAACCCAAAGGGTCGAAAATCTGAGCTGTAGCAGACAGAATTGATCGTTTAGTGATTTTCCCGGTATTTGAGCAGCTTATAGAAAATTTAAGAGTATCGAATAGACAATGCCAATATAAACCTAATGTCTTGCTGTTTGAATTAGCGCCCAAATCCAAAATATTCGAATCTACTGCTGGTGGTTCCAATTCCTTAAGGATTTCCGAGCAGTTAGAACGCCATTTGCGAAGTTCGAAACATCCTTGGCTCATTGCGGACTTTCAAGCAAATATCTGTCGCGTGATTGATGTCATCGGCCCCGGTTAGTAGGTCATCCATATAAAAATCTGACTTGATTATGTTCGCGATTTTTTGATCATCGCATTCGTCTGCCAATTGGAACAAGCAGCGCACCGCGAGAAAGGACGCAGCTGAGGTGCCGTAAGTGACGGTATTTAAACGATACGATTGTAGAGGGGCAGAAGAGTCTAAACGCCAAAGGATTCGTTGTAAATCTCTCTGAGTGGGATTAACCAATATTTGCCGATACATTTTGGCGATATCGGCCGTCACAACATATTTGTGTTGTCTGAATCTTACAAGTATGGAGAACAAATCCTCTTGGAGGACTGGACCAACATACTGAATGTTATTAAAGGAATAACCCGAATCGGTTGTGGCAGAAGCGTCGAACACAACCCTGAGTTTAGTTGTAGAACTTTCCTCTTTGATAACACAATGATGTGGCAGATAATATTTAACAACGTTGTCACCCTAGTCATGTGGCCCATCTTTTCATATTCATTTAAAAAGTCGGCATAAGATGCTCGAACATTTGTTGTTTTCTGGAGCTTTCTCTCCAATGATAGAAATCGACGCTCAGCTTGCGCCTTAGAGTCTCCGAGAAGAGTGGTGGGCTTCGAGAGGGGGATGGTTACGACAAAACGGTTGTCCTTGTCTCTGACAGTATTAGACTGAAAATGGGCTTCACAGAAGTTTTCGTCAGGAGTAGAAGAGCGAACGCTATCTAGGTTTTCCAACTCCCAGAACCTTAAGAGTTGATCATCAAGACTGGTTTGACTTGTAAAATGACAAGTAGTGGAGAGGGAAACTAATGAGGAGCTGACAGTACCTGCAATTATCCAACCTAATCGGGTTTTTTGCAAAGTGGGTTTGCCCTTGCCAAGTTTGTGCTGACCTACGCTGAGGAGTTCCCAAAATATTTCTGAACCTAGAAGTAAGTCAATCTCACCGACAGTGCAGAAGTTTGGATCGGCCAAAATTGTATGCTTAGGAATGTTGAATTGACTTTTATTTAGGGGGAAATTTGGGAAATCGTCCGTTATCTTTGGGAGAAAGCTATTCGTCCGAGATTTGAATTTGAGTTCACAACGTCGCTTAATTTTTGTGAGTGAGGAGGTAATTCCCTTTATAGTATAATTTGTGTCATGAAGATGCAGCTTCAGTTTGCGGACGAGTTGTTCAGTGACAAAATTTGATTGAGAGCCCGAATCCAATAAGGCTCTGCAAGTGTGAAGCTCACCATGAGAATCATAAACCTCAACTAACGCTGTTGAAAGCATAGTATAAGAAGAGTTACACTGACTGGAAAGGGTTGCAGTGGCTTTGCCAACCTCAGGTGCCGGCTCAGGTGGAGTTTCGTTGTTTGAAGCTTCACTCTTGAAGTGTAACAGGGTGTGATGCCTTTTGTTGCATGTTCTGCACGTACCGGACTTGCAATACTTTACTTCGTGACTGTGTTTAAGGCAATTAATACAAACGTTACGATCTTTGATCAATTTGAAACGATCACGTTCATCTAGCTTTAGGAATTCCTTGCAAGAGTAGACAGCATAATTACCGGAGCAAGAGATACATTTTTGTGATTCGGTAGAAGCGTATGATTTTAGCTGGCGTGGTTTAACCAACTGGTTTGGCTGAACCTTTTCAAGAACATTGCATTTGTCCCTTAGAAATTCGGAGAGTTGCTCAAAAGTCGGAATTTTGCGAGAGATTTTTGACTCCCAATCGCGACGCGTATTACTATCAAGCTTTACGGTGACTAAATGTATAAGCAATGTGTCCCAGTGCTGTACTGGCTGCTTTAACATTACTAAAGCGCGCAAGTGTTTTGTAACGTCATCTAAAAGACGTCTTAAGTCAGTATAGGACTCTTTTGAAATGTTATTTAGGCTAAAAAGTGCCGTCACGTGATTATTTACGAGTAAACTCTCGTTTTCGAAACGTTCGATAAGAAGTTTCCAAGCAGTGTCATAGCTAGCGGCCGAAACCTCAAGGCAGCGAATGATCTCGGCTGCGTCACTTTTGAGAGACAATCTAAGGTAGGGAAATTTCTGAACGTCAGAAATGTTAACATTTTCATGAATAATTGATTTAAATGTGTCCCGGAAAAATAGCCACTGGCTATAAGAGCCATCAAAAGTTGGTAAATTCAAAATAGGCAACTTTATTTCCGGTGCGGAATGATTATGCGTCGATTGAGTGCTGAGAGTGGGGTTGTCGTCAGCCTTTACCGCGTTTCTTAAAATTTGCTTCGCAACGCTGACCGCAGCAAAAAATGAGTCCTCGAATAGAACCCGCTCCGCATCTTGCTCGTTAATATTTTTACACGACTCAATCATTGCTTGCGTCTCGCTAAACTCATCAAAAATCCGTTCGATTTTATCCAAACGCGACTCAATCTGAATTAAATCGGGCGAATCAGCTGTTTTTTGATTTTCTAAAAACGTAGAAAATCTGGTTAATTGACCTTTAAATGTGGTGCGTTTTTGCTTTAATTGTTTTAAATCTTTATCCATGATGCAACAAGAGAAGTTAAACTAATATGTACCTAGTTTAATTGTGTACCGCCGCGGCGGCGTAGCAAATTAAGCTGCGATTGCTCGCGAAACGTTTGATTGTTATTTATTTGTGAGAAACCGACCGAACAGCTGTTTTTTTTAGGGCGTGTTTGTTAAACGGCGCGGCGTTGACGAGACGAGAGATAAACAGCGCAGACGAGGTAGTAAGGAGTGGGAAAGAAAGAATGCACACTCACCTGTTGCGACCGTTATTGCACGACCAATGCTTTTGTTAATAACAAAATGTTTTGTGGAAAATTCCCGTTTGTAGCTTTGGGCTTCCTTGCAATGCTGATTTTCTAAGCGGCTGCTGTCTCCGGCTGACGGCGTTACGAACACCAGTCGTTGGCTGCTAGAGGTGGCTAAATAAATAGCGCAAATCCACTTCACTGTTGATTATTCGTTTTCGAAGGACCATATGTTTGCATTTGCACTTATGGACAGTGCAGCCCCGTGAATGCGTGATCAGATTAATTAAAACCACCGAGGGATTCTAATCATATGCGAAATTTATTGTATAAACATTCATCTCGTTTTTGTATAACAATAATGGTTAAATAGGTACAGAACAGAGTAATAAAAACTGGCTTGGGACGTACGACGTGCCCTGATTGAGTACTGGGTGGAGTAAATCTAAAAATCTAGAAACCGGGAAACAAAATCAGGTGACGCGGCCAGCGGTAACCTGATTGGTCAGCTGAGAAGATCGCTTTTTGAACTACAGTCGCACAGTGTACCATAAGCCAGACAATTATTTAAATATATAAAAACTAAATCTAAACACATAGAATTGTTAAATTAGTTACTAGATGGGAAGGCCGATATGGTGCTAAAAATTTAATTGCAAGTCCAAATTTTCAAAACCGAACTATTTTTAATGAAAATCTTATTGCCGTAGAACTTAGTAAAACTAATTTATGTTTTAACAAACCTTTATACATAGGTATGGCAATTCTCGATATATTGAAAACATGTGTATATGCTTTTCACTATGATTTTATTTTATCTAAATTCAACCACACCAAATTATTATACATGGATACTGATAGTTTGGTCTATGAATTTAACTGTAATGATGCATATGATGAAATTATTCGTGAGAATATACATAGATTTGATACGAGTGATTATGCAAAAAATAATCAGTGCAATATTCCTTTGATAAATAAAACAATACCGGGACTGATGAAAGATGAATTAAATGGAAAGATTATGTCACATTTTGTTGGTTTGCGCTCCAAAATGTATACTTTTAAAATTGAGGGTGAAAAATGTGTTAAAAAATCGAAAGGTGTTAAAAATACTGTTGTTAAAAATGGAATAACATTTCAAGACTATTTCGATTATTTAAATACAAAAACCGATAAAATTATAAGTCAAAATTCAATTAGGTCTATTACCCATAATGTTTATAGCATTAAACAACAAAAAATTGGATTGAGCTCCTTTGATGATAGAAGATATCTTTTAGAAAACATTACACATGATACACTACCTTGGGGACATTATAGTATTAATCATAATTAAATAGCAATTTTTTAAGCATTATATAATATATAAATTATTTAATTTATTATAATTCCTGTATGTTTTGCTTATCTGCTGTTATCCATAATTATAGTACTAGTTTTTGTTGATTGTATTGTAGAATTATATATATTTATATTTATATCTATTTATTAGTTTTTTTATGGTTAGTATTAGTTATTTTAATTTTCTTATTATATTTATAATCTGCATAATATTTAAAAAAAAAATGTGTTCCTGTATATTAGCATAGGTTTTTGTTTTTATTGATTAAGTGCTGTAGAATTATATGTCTAGTTTATTTTATATATTTATTTAATGTATAATATAGGTTAATAAAAATCCAACATATTATTCGTTTTATTTAACAAATTTTAAAATTTCTCCTGGGAATAGCACCATTTACCGTTCTGTAAATTGTACTTAATATAGGTAAAAAGTAGATTTCTACTTAACAAACAACGCTACTTATGGTTAGGAGGCGTGGCCACCTGGTGATTTAAAAATGAATTACACACATTAGATTACAGGTTTCTATTTTCCATATTTGCCAAAATGGTTGTCAAAACAAAAATAAATTTCTACTATATCGGCCAAGATGGCGGACGGTGACTGGTAGCACCCTCTGCCGGCGATAAACGAAAAGATTACAGGTTTCTGTTTACCTTTTTTAAAACGGAAATAGATTTCTACTATACCGACCAAGATGGCGGACGCGGCTGGTGGCGCCCTCTGTTGGCGGTAAACGGAAACAGAGCGCTGGAAACGGCATAGTTATTCTACTGGTGTGTCATGTTTATTTTTATTTTGATTTATTCTCTTATGTCCCAAAATTATACTCTTGAGCTGACGAACTTATATAACTATTGACATTTGACTCTGATACACGACTATATATTGTTGTTATATATTTTTTTCATGTTTATTTATTCTATTTTATTTTATTTAAATGTACTGATTAGTCTTTCTTTTATTTTTCATGTACGTTAAATGTATTTGATGTGAGCTATCTAGTCATGTGTATAGGAGTTGGGACGGCCGAAGGACAAGTGTGAACAGGGGCGTACTCAACCCAAAAAAAGAACAGGGATGTTTAAAGTTTGACAAGCCGTCCAACGTAATTTGTCAACCTTTTAAAGGGGCGTATGTAATGTTCAGTACTTAAATACTTTTTACAAATTTATTTTAAAGTACAATTTTTCTAAATTGTGGTGTTAAAGGCCAAAGGCTTAGCAAACCAAGGTAAAAGGAACGCTTAGATAAAAAAACTACAAGTTTATCGAACGTTGCCTAAAAATCTGGTGGCCAGATGATGCGAGAAACGATGGTCCAGGTACACAAAGCGAGTAAAGCGAACCAAGAAAACAAGCAGAAAGTTTTTGAAAGGGTAAATTTTTGCTACAACGAAATGTATTTTGAATTAAACTGTCTTGGGCTATCTTCATCTTTGATTCTTTTATAACACAACGTTTCAATCAACTATCTGTGATCGTTTTCAAGTGTAGAATGATCAAATTTCAAAATGTAAAAACTATATATACACGACTCCGTTTCGGTTTACTGACACATGTCTTTGGTTCACTAATGCCTGGCTTTCGTGCTCCGATGATTTTTCCAGTGTTAACTCGTTGATTTTATGTAGTAGTGGCTTCCATAGTGGCTTAATCGGCTACACGACTAGGTGTGGAGACAAGATTTTCGTCAAAATCAACATTTCGAAGTGCATTATCCAAAACCAAACCCGAGAGCAGTAAAAACGATAAAAATGCGATTTACCACATCCCATGTGAGTGTGGAGAAGCTTATATCGGTGAAACAAAAAGACCAATACAAGTGAGGATAAAAGAACATAAAACACACACAAGCAAAGGAGAAATAACAAAATCAGGAGTAGCGGACCACGTTTGGGAGAAGCACCACAACATGGAACGAGACAAAAATTATATACAAAGAAGCTCACTACATAAAAAGAAAATTTATTGAAGCTGCAAAATCGGAATGTGTTTAGTCAGCCTAGCGTGGAAATTAGGCCACTATGGAAGCCACTACTACATAAAATCAACGAGTTAACACTGAAAAAATCATCGGAGCACAAAAGACAAGCATCAGTGAACCAAAGACATGTGCCAGTAAACCGAAACGGAGTCGTGTATATAGAATCAAAGATGAAGATAGTCCAAGACAGTTTAATTCAAAATCATACTTCATCTACCAACCTCAAATCTAAAACGAAATGTATTGTTAATCCAACAGACCCATTCTCAAAAAAAAAAGAATACAAAGAAACAAAAACTTGAAACACATTAAATTTACCTATTCCAAGAGCAGCTAAGACAACGGGTCTCTAACACGATTATGCATTTTTTGTGGTTAATATAAAACATATATCGCTGTGATACGGGACGTTTTGTTGCTTAAAAGGAAGTATTGACCGTTAATTTTAAACTTTGAATGCTTCTTTTTATTTAGTGCACGTGTATATATATATAATATATTTAAATGCTCTACACCGGCACCTAGGCTCTAGGCGACATCGCAACTTCTATCACGACCTTTCATTTTTAGGCAAAATGTTTCCAGTGCGGACCTGTTTCCCACAGAGCAACGTTAACGTTAACAGACTAATGGTTAACTGCCCTGTTAACTAACAACTGTTATTCTATTTTTGAACCTTTGGGGTTAGATAAAGTAAAGATCGTCGCGACTTTTGTTTGTGGTTTGTGTTTAAGTGTGAATTACATGAAGACAATCTTATTATGTTTTACATTCGTTTTATTATCTTTACTGCTGAGCCTGCGAATTCTCAGGTTGGGACGTTCATAACTCCTTCGGCCTCACTTGAGAACTATGGGGTTGATACCAGAGTTCGATAATTCTACATCTACGGTTGGTCGACACCTTTTTTTTAATATAAAGATAAGCAAAAATGCAAAATATAACGATTAGGACATATAACAAAACCGTATATGCACTAACTCTATGGAAATGAATTGGAGCGTCATCTATACCACTAATTTAAAGTCTTTGTTTATTTAATGCACTATGAATAGTTTTTATATCATCTAAATCTAAATTTTCAAGTTGAATTAATTTTCTTTAATGTCTTTTTCATTATAAGCCTTTGTAAACTGTAGATGGGACAGATCAATATTTTTTAAAATTACATTGGAATCGGAGTAACCCTTTAAAACAACATCGTTTATTTGCACTTCACATTTGTCTTTAAGCTCTAAAACGTAACTCCCGATTATTGGAAATAAGTCCTTATTATCCGCACAATTAATTCTAGCTACTAAGGATGTGGGGCTAATGATGATCCATTGGTTGTTTCCTAGATTTTGAACCATAAGAGAGGATACAGCTACTGGAACTTGTTGGCAATTGCTGGTATTACTTAAATATTGTAATAGTTAAACTTCACATGGAGACTTATCGGAAATGTTTAGAATATCAGTATTTCGGCATAGGTATTCTTCTGATTTTACAATATCGCAGTATGTGTTGAGTAATGCAAAGTTGTGCTCATTTAAAATAAGGTATTTGGATTTAGGAATTATGATTTTATAGGTATCATTTGTAAATACAGGAAATGGGTATAGGTGAAATTTATTAAAATTTTGTGGTTCAACTAAAGGCACTTGCAAAATAAAAATGATTTTCCTTTTTTTTACATAGCTTTTGATTTTTATAATTTTTTCGAAAAGCAGAATATTTTCTAATTCAGGTTTAAATGGAAGTTTTTGATTATAAATATGTTGATTTATGTTTAAAATTTCACTAATTAAGTCCTTTGGATCCATAATTGAGTTGTGTAATATATTTAATTTTGAAAATGTAATTGCAATTTGTATTTTTTCTAATATGTCATAAATGAATTGAAACATAATAGACAATTGCGAAAATATTATTTGCAAATGAAAGTGAAAGATTTCAGCAGTCGTTAAACGGTTTTCGTTGAAAAGCGTTTCGAGCTGTTCTATTTTGTTTTTTAATATATTTTGATAATATTTGAAAGTTGTTTTTAAATTTATTGATTGATATCTGTAGTAAGCTAATTTGATCGTTAATTAAGGATTTAAAATGATGGATCAAGCAAGGTGGTATGGCCAAAAACTAGTTCGTGGGGGGTGAAATTTGTTTGTTACTGAGTGAATTGAACTGTTGTAAGCAATAATTGCATACTTCATCAAATTTATGTCGTCCTTATGTGTATTTCTTAAAAGTCTAAGGTGTTCAATAAGAGTTGAGTTAAATCGTTCTACTGGTGAATTTGATTCATGATGAAAAGGTGTTGTAAAATGAATAGTAATTTTGTGTAACTCAAGCATTTACTTAAGAGTCCCGTTATTAAACTCACTAACATTATCCATAATAATTTTTAATGGTAATCCGTAGTACGAGAAAAAATCAAGAAGTGCGTTGTAACTTTCGATGGCAGTTGTGCCCCTTATTTCTATTGCTTGACCGAATTTTGAAAATTTATCAAGAATTGTTAGGTACCTATATTTTATTATAAAACTTAAACGTATCTATGTGGACTATTTCGAATGGTTTGGATGGGGTTTCAGTGAGAACAAGTGGAACATAGGTTAGTTTTCGGTTATATTTAGCGAGTTGACATACCTCGCAATTATTTATAAAAGTGGTTATATCGGATTTTATACTTGGCCAATAATAATTTCTTTTGAGGTGTCGGTTGTTTCGAGTATTCCTCGATGATTACATTTACCTTCGTGTTGAAATCTTATCATCATAATTTGTTCATGTTTTTCAATTACCGAATTTACTAATTTTGTACATTTAATAAGTTTTAATATATTAGTTGGAAATTCTTGAATATAAACTTTATTAAATGTTTCATAAAGTGTGTTATCAAAAAAGTATAAATAAAATGTAAGGCCGAAGGATGTAAATTCTTTAAGAAATTTAAGAACGAGATCTTCATTATATTTAGGAATTTTTACATTTAAAATTTTAAATTTTTGAAACTGAATTTTTTGAGTTTAATTAAAATTTGATTCGTTTTATTATTAATTATATCATCTAATATGGGAATACCGTTATTTGCAACACTACTCGTATTAATTGTTTGTGAGGGTACTAGTTTAATGTTTTGTAAAATTTTAACTTTTTGATTTTCCTTTTCTAATTGGTTTTGATTACTATCTTTATCGTCTAATTGTAGATTTTTTGAAAATTCTTCAAAATATTCAAAAATATCTTGATTTACTTCTCCCGGAATATTTATGACTGATTCGGTTTCTATTGCGTTAACTGCTATACGTGATAATGCGTCGGCGTTTGTATTGTACTTTCCTTTTTTATAAATTATCTCGTAATCAAATTCTTCTACAAACTTTCTACCGAATAAATACGGTCGGAAATGTTTACAAGCCCATACTGTTGCTAAAAATTCCTTTTCAGTAACAGAGTATTTTATTTCGGTGCCGTTTAATGTTCTAGATAAGAAGGCCACCGGCTTATCACGGGGCATATTGACTTGCGCCGGTTGTTAGTACAAAAGGTTTCGTAAAATCAGGATATTGTAATACAGGGTCATTGGTTGAAATATTTTTGCAGGTATTAAAACATTTTATAAAGTCATTGTCATGAGTTACATAGGCGTTTTTCTTTAAACATTTTGTTAATGGTTTAGTCAGTTTGGCAAAGTCACGTATAAACCTCCTATAGTAGCCTAAAAGTCCAAGAAAACTCTTGATTTCTTTTTGGGTCTTGGGAATGGGAAATTTTTTTATTGCAGAAATTTTGTTAGGATTAGGTCTAACACCTTCAGGGGTGATAATATGTCCAAGGTACTGAACGGTTTTTTGAAGAAATTCGAATTTATCCAACTGTATTTTAAAGTTACTTTTTCTAAAACGGTGAAATACGGATTTAAGTCTGTCTAAGTGTTCTTGGAGGGATGAACTAAAAATGATTACATCATCAAGATAAACGAGGCACGTTTCGTTATGAAGGCCTCGAAGGATGTTGTCCATCACACGTTGGAACGTCGACGGAGCATTTTTTAATCCAAATGGCATTCTACGAAATTCGTAATGTCCACCTTCAGTTGAAAATGCTGTTTTTTGAATGCCTTTTGGGTCGATTTCGATTTGGTGAAAACCACTGGCCAAATCGAGAGTGGTAAAATAGTTGGCTTTTCCTAGTTTGTCCAATATGTCGGTAATATTAGGAAGTGGGTAGCGATCGTCAATTGTCTGGTTATTTAATTTTCGGTAGTCTATAACACGTCTCCATTTTTTATATCCCGATGCATCCATTTTTTTTGGGACAATCCAAATGGGACTAGACCAAGGAGAAGTGCTAGGTTGAATAATTCCCTGTTTTAACATGTCAGCTATTTGAGTTTTAACTTCGGCTTTGTGTACTTCCGGGTATCTGTATGATTTTGTAAAAATGGGAGTTTCATCTTTTAAATTAATTATATGCTCTCTAAAAATAAAATAGTCAAAATTCTACTATTTGAATAAGTACCCAGCATTTTTACTAATAAAATAGTCGTTTTCACTTTTAAATAGTTATTTTTTACTACGTAAATAGTTAAAGTTTGACTAATTTAAGATTAGTCACCATGTTTGACTATTTCTGACAGTTAAAAGTAACTAATTTCTCTAATCGTTTACGGCCAACAACAAAGTATTATTTGAATTAAATGCATATACCTCTCCATGGTTAAATGACCCATAAAACAAATAAAGATGCAAAAAGTTTAGCTCAAAACAGCAACACAAATAATATATTAAACTTTAAAATATTATGAACAATATTTATTGACAAATAAAATTGATTTTTATAAGAGCGGCTGACAGCCGAATGCGTTATGAGGTTAGCTTGACAAACTGACTTATAATTAGTTATTTTTGACTAATTCATTTTAAGAGAGTGTTGTATTTATTTCGTAAAACTTAATGGTATTTCTTTAGAATAAAATAAGTCGCGGTAATCGTAACAAAGCTTAGTAAGCATTTCTTTTTCTTCTTTATTACAGTGTTCAAGTCTTATATTAGCTAAATTTTGTTTTAAAATGTCATTAAAATTATTAAAAGTATTAAAATTTTTATTTTGTTTTATTTTTTCAAAAAAGTTTTATTCGAAGATATTTAAAGGTTCAATTTCTATTGGTTCTTCAAAATTTATTTCAACGGAATTTTCGTACCTATTGATAATTGTGGTTGTTGCAAAATTATTTTTTACATTAACTAAAGCGCTTGGCATTTCGGTTCCTTTAACAAATTTTAAATGATTTAAAACTCCTATACCATCATAATTCATATTTACAGGAATTTTAACTATTTGTTCTACACGGAATATTAATATAGTAATTTAATCGTAGTTTTTCCTTGGTTTCTTGTTCGAGCTCGTATACTATGGGAATCATTGAATAAAGCGTTGTAAGCATCTTAGTTTCCATGTTAATATTCGCGTTTAAGCACCTTACAAATAGAGTCATCCGTTCCCTTACCTTCCCTAAACCCATACTGTCGCTTGGACAACAGCCCGCCTTTATTGATAAAGTCCATCAATCTTATATTAATACACTTTTCTACAATTTTGCTTATGGTACTGGTAAGTGCGATGGGTCTGTAGTTTTCTTTATTAGATTTATCTCCGGCCTTAAAAACAGGAATTACTACGCTGCCTTAAATATTTCTGGATATGCGCCAGTTGAGAATATGAGATTTATTAAATATTTGAGGGGACTAAGTAGAGTTTTATAGTGTTGTTTGATTAGATTTGTAGATATTCCATCTTCCCCGCAGGCGCTATTCAGTTTAAGACTGTTTATTTGTAGAATAAGTTCATTCTCTGTTATATTTCTAAGATACATAGAGTTAAGGTTGTTAGATTCACTTTTAAATTTGTAATTGTTTTTTTTATATTGTTTGCAAGATTTTTTCCTACCTCAGTATAGTAGTCAACAAAAAGGTTAGCAATATTGCCACTATCTAAGACTTCAACGCCTCCCTCAACCAGTTTGTCAATTTTGTCAAATTTATTTCGTATTCGTTGGTTACTTCTTTGATTAGCTCCCAAGATTTTTTTTATATTGTTGCCACATTGTGTGAGCTTAACTCTGTAGAAGTCATTTTTAGCTTTGTTTATTATGTTAGTCAGTTTATTACGATCATTTTTAAAGTTAAGATTAGCGAGAATGTCATTTGGGTTCTTAGATGCCGCTTTTTTAGTTGATCCCTTTTTAATATGAAGTGTATTATTCTTTGGGAGATCCAAGGTTTTCTTTTTATATATTTATTGTTTTTATGATGAAGTATCTCTGTAGATTCTTTTATACAAGTTTTAATCTTACTAACTAACATTTCTGCCACACTGTCAACATCCCTCTCTGAGTAAAGATCATTCCAATTAGTGTTTTTAAGATTGTAAGATAGTTTATGTAAACAAAGTTTGTTATATGGTTTATTTTCTTTAGTACAGGCAGAACTTACACCTAGAGAGAAGTTTGCCAGTATGGTAAAGTGATCCGTTAGACCCGAGGTGATCACCGCCGAATTCACCCCTATTTCATTTGAGTTTGTAGATTTCTGGTTCTACTAAAGATGTGATCAATGCACGTGCGGGATTGACCATCTGTTCTTGTATATTTATTTATTCTAGCTATGAAGCCAAATTGCGCCATTGTATTTAAGTAATCCAGTGAATCAGCTGAATCAGAAAGCAGATCAATATTTATATCCCCAGTGAACACCTGAATCCCAGACCAACCCACCTCATCACGTAGCATTAAGTTAAGATTTGTTACAAACTCTTGTTTACAGGTTGAAGGCAATCTGTATATGGCAATAATACTAACCCTTAGTTTAAATTTTTCCAAACTTACATATAAAAACTTACTGTTATTGATATTCAATACTGTACCATTAGGTTTTAGTGATGTTTTTACATAAACCACAGTCCCATCGCACTTATTTATGCAGCTATTGTTGTAGAATACATCATAGCCCTCTATATGGAATTGAGTTATATTATGTATAGTGTGGGTTTCAGAAAGGACAAGTACATCAAACTGGGAATCAACACATGCTAAAAATTCCAAAAGGTTATTAAAGTTCTTGTTCAAACTTCTAACGTTGAAGTGAATTATACTGGCACTGTCCTGAGCCGCATTCAAGAAATCACAGTCAATTAGACTATCAAGCACATAAGTATTATGTACCCGATAGTTATCAAATAAATTATCCATTGTATTAGCCATTTCTATATCAAAAGGGCACAGATTATTACATGTACATCTAAAACTAAACTAAATTATCAGGGTGTGGAAAAACGGAGTTCATGATAGTATAGCCAGATCACTTTCGTCAAAAATCCGAATTTTTTCACTTTTGTCCTCTTTTCTGACGTAGATTTTGCCTGCTACAGTTGACGAAGCACTGGTCAGTGATTGGCTAGCACTCGCACCGCACAGACCAGTCGACTTCTTTAAAAAGCCGCACAAGCGAGCACTCATTCTCTCTTCCGCGCCAACCTTCGACTGCTCCACATCTACGGCTCCTAACCGAGACTTAGATGCCAGAAAGGTCAAGCCTACTTGCTGAAGATACTCTGTGGTTTTATTCAACGACCTACCTTCGCTGCTCGCACATCGGTCCACCCAGACGATTGCTCGCTAGCACATATAAAAAGAAAGAATTAACTATTCGGTAGTCAGGTTACCTACATATAAAGAAAGAAACACTTCGGGTATCAAATCACCACGGGTCGCCGGGTAAGTATTAGGCGACGTTCACAACTGCCGCGCATTCACACGACGCCCACCACCGCAACGACGCCCACGACTGCCGCGTCGCCCGCGACTGCCGCGACGCCCACGACTGCCGCGACGCCCACGACTGCCGCGACGCCCACGACTGCCGCGACGCCCACGACTGCCGCGACGCCCACGACTGCCGCGACGCCCACGACTGCCGCGACGCCCACGACTGCCGCGACGCCCACGACTGCCGCGACGCCCACGACTGCCGCGACGCCCACGACTGCCGCGACGCCCACGACTGCCGCGACGCCCACGACTGCCGCGACGCCCACGACTGCCGCGACGCCCACGACTGCCGCGACGCCCACGACTGCCGCGACGCCCACGACTGCCGCGACGCCCACGACTGCCGCGACGCCCACGACTGCCGCGACGCCCACGACTGCCGCGACGCCCACGACTGCCGCGACGGCCGCCGACGTAGCGACGCCCTCCCAGGCTGCGACGCTCACCGACGCCGCGACGCCCATCGCCGCCGCATCGCCCATCGACGCCACGACGCCCATCGACGCCGCGACGCCCATCGACAGTCCAAACATATTTGTATTCTTTATCACGTAAGGATCGTGCCTTTTTTAACAATTCCCTATTTTCCTTAGAGAAGTCTTCATTTAAAAATATGTTGTTTGATCCAGAGAGGCCACAATCATCGCTGGTGATTTTGCCCTTTTCTTTTTTTCGTTTCATGAAATTTAGTTTTTGCTCAAGTGTTTTGCACGATACTAATATTGGAGTATTTTCTTTATATTTATTAGCCTGATGTTGTCTATGGAGATATTATGGTTGGGGTCAATAAAGCTTAACACCTTGGATGCTCTTTGTTTGATTTCGTCTGGGTTTTTTTTTGTTTCATCTGTTGAACTTTTTATGCCCATCATGATAATATTTTTTATTCGCAAGTCATTGTTGTCATGTTTTCCTTTGATACGGGAAAGTTCTTTCATGATTTTTGCGTTTTCCACTTTCAATGCTTAAATTTCTGTATCAAAGTGTAGGTTTTTTTTCTGTTGCTCCTCATATTTTTCTGCGTAGAACTTAAGGTCATACCTAAGGTCGCGAACTTCTTTTTTCAGCTCATCTAGGCTCACCATAATGATTTTCTGAGCTTTGTCATTTTCTTTTGTGGGACTGGCCACGTTGTTTAGCGATTTTCTAACCTCACTATCCGTACATGGGTCGCAAATCCACCTAATTTTCAGTTTTTTAAGCACTTCTTGGTCTTCCTCGGTAACTACGCTACAACTGCGGTGTGACCATTTCTTACATTTATCGCATTGCAGGGAATGCTGCGTTTTTGTCACATTTTTGTTACAGGAGCCACAAATCACAGCCATCTTGGTTAGTCTTCTTCTTCTCTGGACCGGGTCTTTGGATTCGTGAATCATTTATTTTGGGATGGCCTTGTGCCTCTACTTGGTGTAACGTGTCAAAAAGACTATTAGTTTTTTTTTATGAATTTGTTATTGTTTTGCTAATAAAACTAAAGCTTACTTATCGGCACTTTATTATCTAGTTTAATTTCCATACTTTACTTGCTGTACTACTTTTATTTTCTCTATTTTGGTTTATTTTCTTAACTTATAATATATTTTAAGTGGTATCGTACAGTATAATTTTTCTGTACTACTTTTGGTTTTGCCGGTAATGCCTGGTTAGTTTTATGACTTTTTCTCTTCTTACTAAAATTGTTATTACATTTATTATTATTGTCTAGTTCTACTACTTAATTTACCTTGTTTGTCTTATGTTTTCTACCGTTGTTTTAAGTTACATTTTGCAGGGACCTTGGTTTCAACAGGACTCTTTTCGTTTCCTAAGAGATTGAGTTTGGTTTTAGGAATACCTTCGTTGGGTTATTAGTTGTATTTGCCTTGGTTGTATATATTTTATAATGGTATTTTGATGTAGCCATTTTCTGTTTACATCTTATCTGTCAAGTAGCAGTGTTGCCAACGTTATTTTAATCGCACACCTAGATTTTATCTGTGGGTTGCACATTGTAAATTCAGTGTTGCCAACGTTAAAGTTATGTAACGTTCCTGCTGAGGTGACGCTTGGTTTGATTGACAATTGACAGTTGGCGTTAGGCTTGTGAGCTTGTGCAACAGGTGCTTTAAAGATTTGGTTTTATTTCCACCATCCGTTCTTAATTGCGGGATTTGTCTTCAGAGAAACCTTTATTGGATTCATTTAGACCTTTATCGTTTTGGATTTTGTATTTTTGGTCTATGGATTTAGCGGATTCGTCCGGATTTAAAAAGCACATGCTCTAGGTAAGCGTCCTTTGTCTATTTCATGGTTTTTTCTATCTAAGCCTATTTTAGTGATCAAGCCAGCGTCATTTCACACTACACCGCACATAACATCGTTGAATAAAATTCCACTGCTATAACTTGTCATCGTTGTACAATAATTTATTCAACCAGGCGTAAATACAAATAATTGCTTTGGTAGACCTATTTCATACCTTTATTTTTCTCTTTTAGCGAGATTTAAATGATTTTAGAGGGATCAAAGGCGTTTCGGTTGCGTAGCGACCGAAAGTTCGACTAGTCACGTTGTCAGGTTGGACCGGATTTCTTAAATTCATTGCCAGTTGGACCGGTTGCGGCACGCAACGAGCACCAAGCTCAGCTTGCTGAGCTTGTTTGTAATCGAGGAGCAGTTTTTATTATCTGATGCTCGATGATCAGTTGAATAGTTTGATTTATATTTTTGATTTGCAAAGACACAATTAGAACATTTGTTAGCGTTATTTTTATCACAATCACTAGTGAGATGGACACCAGCAAAAATACTACACACGACAACATTTTCACATTTTTTCATTAAATGACCAATCTGTGAGCATTTTTTACAAATTTGTAAATTTAGATTATTATAGAGCATCTAGACCAACCAATTTTTAACTTCTTATTTGACATGAGATTAAATTATGTATTACCATCTACTTCGATGAATGCTGTATAATTATTTATTTAATGCAATATGTGATATTATTAAGAATTCTTTAGTAGGGTCTTTACCCCAGTTCTTATTAAATAATGAGCCGTTTTGACTAATAATTGTATTTTTTAGTTCGTCTGAATTAGTGGGATTTGTTTATGTCTGAGATTCTCGCTTATGGGCCGAGATAATAGATTAGGAAATAGAATAAGAGCAGAAAAGTCTAGACCGTCATACGATATGCCTGTAAAAAGCTTGTGAAATTATATTATAATATAAGTATAATTATTGTGATTGTAATTTTCTGCTATAATTAGGTATATACACTATTATAAATTGTAATTATTGCTAGTAATGATAAACAACCACCTATTTTCTTAATATATTTTTGCTTATAATTTTAAACATTATTATTTAATTCGCATCTTGGTCTATGACGTTTATCATTGCTAGTTTATTGGGTCCTAATCATTTTAATTTGTGTAAATGGCGATTGATTTTGGTTATAAGTTTTATTGTATTACTGTTTCATTGTTTGGGTTTATATCTTGGGATCGCGCATACACTGAGTTCCAATCTCAAGCTTTATGTTGTCGCGTTCATCATATACACTGAATTACATTTATCTTAAATTTAAATATTTTGTATTGTCTTTATTTTGAGTTACATTGACTTTGGTATAAATAACTTTGTTTTGTTGTTTCCTTTTCTATAACTTCGTATAACTTTTTATTTAACTGACATGTATTTTATTGTTTATGGAACTATGTGTATCGTCTCGGTATTAAGGTATTTATTTATTTTAACTCTTTGCATTTGTATTCAGGCTAAAGCTTTTATCAATTATATTATTATTATTATTATTATTATTTATTTTATTATATTATAATATTGGTATTACTTGGGTAAGGTTTATAAAATACTATTATTATTATTTTTATTAATAATTAATAATATTTAATATTACCATTAGCGTAATGGCATTAGGTAATATTGTGGTAAGGTAATAGTACCGTTTAGCCTTTTGATAGATTCTGGTTATAGACTTGGATTTAAACTGCTTATCTGATCGCTTTAATTGAAATATTTGATAATGACCTTTTCGGTACTGTATTTGGTTTAAATATTATTTGTTCGGTACGCCACTTTCTTTTAGTTTGAGTTTTAGGCTGTTTGTATGTTTTTGTTATGACACTCTCATATTTACCACTATTTATTTATTGTATTGTATTTGTATTTTACATTATTTTATTTTATTACATATTTATTTGTTTTGAATTTGTTTTATATTTTGTTTGGAGAGTATTCATACATGAATACTTGAGCTTAGGTAATATAGGGACACTATAGTGAGATGAAAACATTTTTTGTCGTTATTTTATTACTTACTTATAAACTTTGTGTGCAAAATTGTTTGTATATTTTCAAAATACTGCTGTCTTGTGCTGAACATTGATTTTGTGAGAACATTTAAACATATTGTGATATGGGGATACTATAGTGAGATAGGGATATTTGGTTTCGTTATATCACTTTACAGAGTATGCTATTGTTCCATAGTGTGGTTATTGGCTACGGTTAAATATCTGCATTAGATTATACTTTTCCATGTTTCCCCTCCCCTTTAAAGTATTTGAATTCTCTCTATCGGAAATGTATCTATAGCATGAATTGCCAGAGGATGAGGCTAGCAGACAACACAGACCAAAATAAAATTGTTCAAGAAACAAAAAAATTATGTCGTTTTGAAAGAGAACGAACTTTTTGGTCGCGACACATTAAGGGGTGCGCAGTTTAGATGATCACGAATATGTTAAAACAAGTATTTCAGTATATTTAAAGAATCGGGTAATAAAAATATATAGTGTACCTTACAAGGTGGTAAAACACTGCAAGCGTTCTTTTTTTAACTCCCCGCAAAATCTACAGCCGACTTCTTTTGATAGTTCCTGGCTTCTATACCAGAGGAATTCATGTTCTTCTGGTTATTTAATTGGGCCGATCGCTTGGAATGCTCACTCATCTTACAGAGGAATTACATGGGATTTTCTGCTGCATCGGAACTTATGGCCTATAGCCAATTCTTGGTGCAACGCTCCCAAGTCCGCCCTAGGTGTAGTAGAGGGTTGAATGTCGATCTTCGACGTATATGCTCGGGCGCCATGGTGTGATCGGGCCCCTTCGGATTTGGTGGTCCTCCACGGAGAGCGTTCAATTATTCGTCCAGGTGCAGGAAGAGGGAGATCGCTGGTCCGGGCAAGCATGGTGGTTTCTTGCCATCGTGGGACCCTAAGTTGTCCGAGGCTGTAGTGTACCTTGACGGCGATGGCGAATTTCGGCGTTGTTGACCAAGACTGGGCTAGCTCGGATTCCACCGGGTCTTGCGGCTCCTTGGTATGCTCTTGTCCTGGAGTACGGGCCGCTAAGCGTCGAGCCAGCACCTGCTGCCTACTGAGAGTCTCCTGATGGCCAGTAGTCCGGTTGGACATGCCTAGTTGTTCTTTGACAGTATGCCCACTGAAGGTTAGACCCGCACTGCGTTGAACCAATGCTTGTTGGCGGGTACCACTTTATAGTTGAGCGAGGCGTACCTCTCGGCTTACCTTTCTTTGCTTACCTTTAATTATCACACCTGTCTAGACAATGACTGCCTCACTTTTCAACAAGAGCTCTTCAAACATGATAAACTAACATATTGTCATAGGATACTCGAAATCAAAAAATAGTCGTTTTTTTGCGCCACCCTAATGTACTGGAGTACATACAATTTTAGTATTTCATGCGCTGTGCCTGCGTGTCTGCGGCTCGGTAGCCTTCCTCTACATATTGCATCATCCTTTTTAAAATTCTACTCAGTTTTTGTGTGTTTGTTGTAGAGTTCACATCACTTTAAAGTTGATTGGGTTCATATTGACCCCACCGGACGACTAACGCAAGTTTGAATTTTTTTTTGGTGCAGTTTTTATTCGAGTTTATTTTTTTTTAGTTTGTGTATTAATGAGTTTGGAATTTATAAAAGCAGATTTTTATATCAATTTAAAAAAAAATGTTTTGATACTTTTCTTGAATTTAGACTATTCAATTTTTCCTTATAATTGTCTGATTTTATTTAAATTTTTTATTTTTGTTTGATTTATAATTAGCCAAAAATATGTGTAAAATCCTTATAAGTATAGTTATGGTTATTATTTGTAAATAATTCCATGAGTTTATTAGGAAGATTCAAAACTGCATGTTGACCTGGAAGGTAACTTCATCTAACTTTTTTACACATGCCGGTTGCCGTATTGGTTGAATTAAAAATTAAAGAGGGAACTCCTACATACAATATAATATAAAAAATCTCCCTTTGGATATGATTGCAAAAAGAACAGCTCGAGTTTAAATGTAAAATTTGAAAAAACTTAAATTGGCGAATATCTTTCCATTACTGTTATGAATAAAGACCGGATTTTAAGCATGATGCTTATTGCTTAATTTTTTGCTTTTTTAAAGGTTTTATGCTTTTTTTCGATTTCGTGCTTATTTAAACTTTTTTTCATATTTTTATACATTTTTTTAATTAATTGTTTCGACTTTTACTTGATGAAACTCCATGTTAATAATATGTTAATATAAACTACACTGTTTAATTCTAACTTCAAAATATTACATATAGAAAACAAAAGTATGAAACTAAATTTATTAGAGTCTATGGAAATTAACAAATTAAAGGAAAAAAACTGATATTATTCTCAATGACCAAATTGATACCAATAATTCCCCGTTATTAAATTTATTTTAATATATTCAAATAGTTTAGTGTTATATAACTATAAAGATTACAGGGCATTTCCATAATTATTGTTCCTTTAATCTACCCCCAATATTGTACTAAAAATGTTACCTGTTAAAACCATCATTTATATAAATAGTAAATTAATATAAGTTAGTATTCGATCTGAAGAAGCTATTGTGTAGCGTGCTTTTTAATGTTTAGTTAAGATACACGATACGCTACGGGGTTCTATTATTGTGCTTGCGCTTTATTTGCTGTACGTGGTAATTATTTAGACAATGCCAAAACAAAAGCCAACCATTGAAGAGTGGATTAGTGGTCACAAGGAACTAAAAATTGACAATAAAAAGGTCTTTTGTCAAGCATGTTCTAAAACTGTAAGTAAAATTATAGTATTTATTTATTGTTAAAAATTACTGATTTTATTTTATGGTTTTGAAGAGATTTCCTTTTTGACTTAAATTGAATTACTTTAAAGTATAAATGAAAATTTTAAGGATGAAATAAAATAAATTGAATATAATACAACTTTTAATTTCTAAAATATTATTCGACTTTACATTCTACTTTCTCAACCCAATACTGTAATGGTTTCCTTTCAATAAAAAGCCGCCTAGATAGTGGGACACCCTATATACCAAAATATCTATTTATACTGCCTGTAAAGTAAGTAGCAGAATATGATAGTAGAATTTTTTAATTTATTGCAGATCATCTGCAAGAAAAAGTACGATGTAACTCAACATTTACAAACAGAACGCCATAAGGAGCTCTTGAATAAGTTAAAAGAAAATACAAAAACATTTTAACAGACAAAAGACATAATTTTACTATAGAAAATTTGGAGAAACATCTAGTTATACATTCCTTTAGGTCTTAATAATAGATATAATGTAAAAATAATAAAATGTATCATTTAAATAATAAACACCAATATTAAGATTATTACAACTTTTTTGCCTCTATATATTAATTATTTTTAATTAACTTGCTTATTTGGTGCTTTTTTGGCAAATTTCATGCTTTTTAAGAGCTTTTTATTTAATATTTTGATACTTTTTTAAGCACTTTTTTTTTTAAATTGTGCTTATTTATCCGGTCTCTAGTTATGAATACCACCCAAAGTTTGAATATGGTTACGGTATTTATTTTCTGACAAAATATTTAAATATAGAAAAAAATTGAAAAAAGTTATACAATAAGAAATATTGGGGTTTAAAATATTAAAATTAATTGTTCCAAAAATAATTGTTTGGACCCTTACTTGTGTATAAAAATCTTGAATGTTCAGTAAAATCCAATTTTTGCCGTTAATTAATATTCAGAAAATCAGTAGTAATTTCAAATATTTACCAAAAAGTAAAAATTACGGCTTCCATTAAAATAGTAGATTATGTTATAAGGAGTAGAAGTGACTCTTTTTGTGGTGAGTACATAGATTGACGGCCGAAGCGTAGCTGAGGCAGGCAACTGTACGAAGCACAAAAAGAGCTTCTAATCCAAATAACATATACAATTTTTTTTTCAAGGGCATAATATAAATAGGATAAGCAATAGAATTATTTTTTTACTCATAACTCGTGTGGGATAAAATTTTGGCTAAAAGCATTAGAAATTATTGATAAAAACTAAAAAAACTAATAAACCTTACTTACAATGCCGATAAATATCCGAAATTAAAACTAAACACTGCTCTGTCAAAATGCTGCGCTTGAATTAATTTTGACGTACTGACATTTGTTTGAAGTTTCGACATTGGCGACTCGTCTATCATCATAATATTATACTAATAAACTAGTTTTTCTTTATTTCGTTCAATTAAAATTTAATAAATAATCACTAAATATTCCGTGCGATTATAATTAATATAATTAATACATCGTGATTGCTTTGTATGAAATGCTAAATTAATTTTATTATTTGACGTTTATTGAGTCACCTATGGATTTACTTCTATCCCTAGGCTTTTTTGAGTTTTTTGTCTGCCGCTAATGAAAAAGACGCACTTCAACTATCTCTATACATGCATATAAGGTTGTATATCATGGCCGCTTGAAAAAAAAATATTTTAATTTCAAATGTTGCCCACTGAGCTACTTAAATTTTAAGAATAGTTTTTAATATTACCTACCGCATAAAATCTACAAATACAGAATTGGGTTCTGTTTTTTTTCTTAAATCTTTACCCAAAAGTTCTTCTACAAGACATAGTAATTGTTGATTAAACCAATTTTTATCCGTTTCTATTGTAAATCTATCAGAAAAAACTCTCGAACATTCATGTTTCCATAAAACCATCAGGCATCCTTCTGATTCAATGACGTTAGAAAGGGTTCCAACCTACATAAATAGGCACATTATAGATTTTTGACTGAATGGATTAAAAACTTACCATTCCTTGCCATATTTTTGATAGATCTCTTAAAGAAAATACATAATGAAATTTAGCAGGCGTTGGTAGTAATTTTTCCCTTACA
This sequence comes from Brassicogethes aeneus, assembly GCA_921294245.1. NCBI lineage: Eukaryota > Metazoa > Arthropoda > Insecta > Coleoptera > Nitidulidae > Brassicogethes > Brassicogethes aeneus. The sequence continues at coordinate 61,399,874 of OV121132.1, forward strand.
GTTGTCCAAAAAACACGTGTTAACGGGACCAATTTTTTAGTTAGACTTCTAACTTCATTTGAAAATCCCCTTTTACTGTTATAATGACCTTGGGCAATTACATTAAATATTTTATCTATAGAAGAATCTATAGGAAGAGGACAATTAAAAATGCAAAATTGTCTTTTAAATCTTGATGGTATGTCATTTCTTCCTCCACCGGGTTGACCCATAGCAGCAACAAACAAAACATCCACTATTGTTACAAACTCTCCTGGTTTTTCAAGGCTATAAAATCCACCCATTTCCATAGTTTGGCGAACAATTTCATTGGTAATCTGCAAATATGAAATACATATAATTTTACATATAAATTACGTATTATTGTACAAATTAAATACATATTATTTAAGATATAAAATACAATTACCTAAGTCATCAAAAAAATGTTTAAGCCTTTATACATAAGATTTATTTCGTGACCTTGGAATGACAAGGTTCTAAGTGCAGTTGCGCCGTTAAGCAAAAATGACTTATCTGAATATTAATTATTGCAGGTAAGGCATTTTTGCTTAACGGGGCAGCTGCACTTAGAACCTTGTCATTCCAAGGTCACGATTTATCTTTTATTGACAAATTATTATTATAATTAATTACGTTTAAATTTAGGTTTTGTTTAATAATAATTACTAAACATGAAATTAATTAATTAATTAAATTTTATAATAATTAATAATACCTAATATTAAATTAATTAGTTCATTGTCATTTCAAAAAGTTAATTTGATTTAACTGTTTAGTTTTATTATAAATATATCAAATGGATTACTTTAAATATTTTTAATTACATATCACTGTAAATATATTCTGTATATACTAAAAACGTATTTCCGTATACTACAGGGAAATTTTCTTATACTATTAAAAGTAAGCAAAACACGAATTGTAATATTTATAATTGTAAAATCCTAATAAAATATACTCCTTTGTAACATAGGAGTATATTTTATTAGGATTTTACAATTATAAATATTAGAATTCGTGTTTTGCTTACTAAAATGTTCATATAATACTTCAAAAATATTATTTTAATGTGGCCTTAAGTAAAGCCTATAAGTTAAAATAAACTTCAAAACGTCGCACTGTGAGCCAGAAATTTCCTAAACATTGAAAAAGTAAATTTTTAATAATAATGGAGCACTAAGTTTTCTTATGCTAAACACGGTCAAGTAGGCCATTAAGCTTAAAAAAACACCATAAATATGTCTGAGTTTTTATTTTGGTTTATTTTGTTTAAACTAATCGCTTAAGTTTAAGACAATACAGTTAAAGGTAGATTAACTTTTTGACATGTGTGGGCTGATGGCTGAGGTTTAAGGTTTTATACCATATAAATTTTATAGATTTCTTTGCAAAGCTTCGGGAAAAAAATAATGATTAAGTAAACGCATTTAAAAGTAAAAATTGAAATGTCACATCGATATTTCACCAGAGATATATCAAGATCTACACTGAACTACAAGTTTTTGTTGATGCTCTTAAACTCTTCAGTACTCAAGCTTTATCGAAAAAAATCCTTTTACCCAATTTTGCCTATTCAGGAAAAACGCATGATTTTCTATGTGGTTTTTTATAATTTGATTCTAAATAGAGCTTATCAGGTTTTATATACCAGTGTAACCTGACACCAATATAAGTTTTGGTTGCCTTGGTAAAAAACTAAATAATCTGACAATTACCAAAAAAGTATAATACATGTTAAGTGAAATAAGAGTTATATCCTGGCCATTGGGCATTTTCTCATCATGGAGATGTCTTCAAGATTTGCTGCCGCACCTGAAATTATATTTAGTAATTTATTTAATTTCTCTAAACATAAATATTAATTAATTTGATTTTAAATAGAGTGATATTAATATCTCATGGCGGTTGATCTTTGGAGATGCTACCAAAGGCGGTGCAATTTAGTAAATAAAAGGAAACTAAAAACATACGCTGCTTCCCAAATCTGTCATCTATTAAATAATACAGTAAAGCGTTTTTTCTTTATTTTATGAAATATATTGTAAACATTAGATAATGACTGCAATTGAAGACCCTGCTACAAAAAGGAGGTAACTCCATAAAAGTTATTTTTTGTGTCGTCATTGCAACAAACAATGAAGAATAGTTTACATTTTTTGGTGTAAAAGTCACTTTCGTTAAAGTTACCCCCTTTTTGCAGCAAGATCTTTAATTTTTGTTCAATAGTCTGTAAAATAAATAATGGATTTAAGTAAAAAAAGAATAGAATCTGTGCGAATGTATGATCAAAATTTTGCTGTAAAAATTGATAGGTTTTTTTATTATTTCATATTTTTATCGTCATCCTCATCTGATGACAACTATATTCAGACTGAATCATTATTAACCCCTTTAATAAGTTCATAAACGTCGTCGATAAAATGTTCTCTTGAAATGTACACCTCAGCTTTTGCCACATGCGCACATATACCTATAAGATAATTTTCCAGTCAAATGGGGGCAGTCAATTTTGACAGGTTCAAAAAGGGCTTTTAAATTTGGACGTTGTTTTTGTGTAGTCGAAAATCTATAGATGATAGTTTCATCAAACTCATCTACTGTTGTCTTGGGACTTGGTTTATTAATAGTTTTTAAAGAAACACCAGTTGCTGCGGCCACTCCCTCTAGTAAAAGCCTAAAAGGTATAATAGGATCTTCACTATCTTCATCTTTAATTTGCGTTTCAAATATTAAAGAACGTTTTAGATGATCTACAGCCCTTGGCTGTAAATCACTGCTTTTTTCTGTTATTCATTGCTTATAACAAATAATATTTATATAAATTATATTAAAATATTAATAAAATTTCTAGCTTGGAAATATCTAAATATGTCAATTAATATAAGCATTGCCAACCCTAGGGTAGTATGTTTTTAGGTCGGCGAGTAATAGCCCGATTTGACGGATTTGAGACTTCTGCGCACCCAAGGTCACCCGCCCTGAGATATTAATACCACTCTACCTGACTTTTGAAGCAACTTTGTCAAACAAAAAATATTATTCCAATAAAACGTTGCCAAGTTTCATATTTTTCCCAGATTAAAATAAGCAAAGTTCATTTTTTTTATCTGGACTGCGGCAATGTTGCAGATTTAGGGTTTTGGTTGGTAAATAAAGAACCAAAATTGGTCGCATTGATTAAAACAAACTAAGCTAGTTATAAATCTAATTGTGGTTATGTATAAATTATTGTAGGTTACATTGTGCAGTTGTCAAGTTGAGTTGTCGAAATTCGTAGTTAAAAATGCAATTAATTTGGCTTTGGTGGTGCTTGGATGAGTAAAATCATAAAAAAGTAGTTAAATATAGGTTGCTTTACGGCCCAGAAGAGAAAGTATTCCTAGCGGACAATAATCTTCGCTTTGAAAAGAATTTATATAAAAGAAATTAAAATTTTTTGTGAACGTAAATGTTGTCCAATGGTGAATAGGTATTTTGTTAAAGCCAATAAGAATTATAATATATACCCTGCCGAAAATGCCCCTTTAAGAACAATATAAACCATTAGAAATTTGTTTTAATGTATGGGTTTGAATCTGGTGTATTGGTATCAATTGGGAATAGAATTGACTTTAATTGGTTTGAATGGGTAATTCCTATTTAGCCTTTAAAACCGATTTGTATCATATAAGATAAAACTTGAGCAGTGGAAGCTGGTGGATTTTGGGTATAAAGATATCTTAGTTATTAGACATCCCTGGCGAAAATAAAGCATGCATGAAAAGTGTGCAATAAGTGTGTATTTGGAGTGCAAGTCTTTATAACAATGTGCATACACGCTTCTTTGTGGTAATTTCACACTTTTTGAAATAATTAAGTTTTTTCACTCTTTATGTACATTGACATCACGCTTTTTATTTGTCATATGTCACGCTTATATTACATTATATTTTAGCACATTGTTTGCACAGTGTTAGTACATTGTTTAAAGACATTTTGCAAAGCTTCAGTCTATCTTACGCATGTCACATTTTATACACACTGTTAGCACGCTTTAATATTTCTCATTTATGACGCTTATATTACACCTTTTTATAGCACATTGTTTGTACAGTTTTAGCGATCACTCAACAGTTTAAGCACATTTTAGATATATCTGGCTTGAGTTGGGGTACAACATTTATTTAAAAGGTGAGGTAGATTCCATCTTATGTATCGCTTCTCGGCCTATTGCTAAGATCAAACCAATCCCCTTCGTGGAGTTGACAGTGCAGGTATTTTTCTATATACAGTATGTAGGACCTAAATTGTGGGTATTTTTTTTTTTAATTTTTTTGAAAAAAATATTTATTTCAATAATATTATTATAAGGATATTTATATTTTAATTATGTGTAAATTTAAAAGACTTTATAGGTCACCAAAAAGAATCTGTTTTTGTAATAGGCACACAGGTGGCAAGAAACAGTGTGCAAACAATGTGAAAAATCTAAAGGAGTTCCCTTTAGAACATTGTCCAGTGATTATTCACACTTTCAAATTTTTGGTTTTGCACATTGTTTCATGTTCCATTTCCCACCCTCCGCAGATTGCACACTGTTGGCACATTGTTCTCAAATAATTTTGCACACTTTTTGCACATTTCATTTTCGCCAGGGATGGGATCCACTCCAAACTTATACGAGTTTATAATGATATTGGATAGACAAGATCTGCACACACAGAATTTAAATTGAAGTTTGCGAAAAAAAGTTAGATTTTTAACTGGACGTACCAGCCCCCGGCTCCCTATTTAAGATTATTCAAATTATAGAGGTGCAAATCATAGTCACCAAAGTTTACCGATACGTTTTAAAATTTATTTAAAAAATCCAAGAATTACAGATTTTATACCATTTTTTTTTGAATTTAAGTTTATTTTTAATTTAAATTAAAAATTTAAAATGGTATAAAATCTGGAATTCTTGGATTTTTTGTTTAAATTTTAAAACGTATCGATAAATTATGATTTGCACCACTTTAATTTGAAATATCTTAAATAGGGGGGCAGGAGCCTGGTACGGCCAGCTAAAATACTAACTTTTTTTCGCAAACTTCAATTTAAATTCTGCTAGTGCAGATCTTGTCTATTCAATGTCATTATAAACTCGTATAAGTTTGGAGTGGGTCCCATGTCTAATAACTAAGATATCGGTATACCCAAAATTCACCAGCCGCCACTGATATTGAGTCCGATACAAACCGATGCATTTTTTAAATTGGTTTGTATGGGGCATTTTCGGCAGGGTATATATTGTCCAGGACTATTAATGGTCAGTAACTTGCAAATTTAAATAAGAGAAAGTTTCGTGATTATTGTTTATTTTTTTCAATCCAAATGGTTGCTATTTTCAAAGACAGGAAAATTAACTACTAGATTTTTTACGAAAAGGTTGAACCTAACAGCAAATATTTTTTTTACAAATGGTAGTTATTTTTTATTGATATCATTGCTTGCAACAATCATTACTTAATCAATTTATGAATATTTGCATTTTCTTTTTAAATACTTACTTTGGTAGTTTTCGTTACCTACTTAAAATAATAAATAAAAATCGTTCTCCGGAAATAACTTTTATTTTCATGTTAACATCATTAAGAAAATATATACCATAGCGATTTCTTTAAAAAAATCTTCATACAATTCTTAAATTTTCACATTTCTTCACATTTAAGATTTTAATTAGTTTCTCCAATAAAAAAATTCTATGCTTCAATGTCCTCAGTAATTTATACCAAATTAATTCATTTTTTTTATAATTTTTTGTTTTGCAGGAATTTTGGTTGTTTTAAATTAAAACTTTAATTTAAAATATCTTTTAAGCCTTTTTGAATCTCACTGGTGGACTTTATCCCATGGTTATAGGTGGTTGTAACCACAAATTTTGAAAAACTTTCCTTACATCCCAAACTTAAATTAAAAAAAAAATATCCTTCCCATACCCAAGTGCAAATTTTAAAAAACAATACCCAAATTTTGAATAAATATTACATCCATGCCTCCAAACACTCATGTGCATCTACCATATTTCATGAAAATAAATAGATATATATATCTTAAACCAAAAACTCGAAACGAAAATTTTGACTAACGCGGGTTTAACGTATTATTATAATGGATAATTTGAAATTTCAAATGTGTAATCACACAAATAAATTAATCTGAAGACTGTTCATCCTCTATAATGATATCGTTTGAAAAGTCATCATCAAAGACCGGATTTTAGGCCCTTAAAAATTGGAAATTAGGACACATAAATAGGCAATAAAAACCTACATTTTAGGCCGTTTTAGACCGAAAGTGCCTAAAATAGGCCTCAACTGCCTAAAATAGGCGATATGATATGATATATATATAAATATATATAAATATATATATATATATATATATATATATATATATATATATATATATATATATATAGAAATAAGCAGGCGACGCTAAAAAAAATATATAAACAAAAACAGCACGATAAGTTGATTCCAACGGTTGTCAAATTTGTCTTTAGCCATCTATTGTCTTTATAGAAAAACTATTTACCACCCGTAAATTGTGGAGAGTTATTTAATTATGCCATAGATGGCGACAAATGATATTACTAAAAACTGTTCAAAAGTCTGAAATTACCATATACATATGTATATGGAAATTACACTAAAACCTATGAGAACAAAGTAAATAATAATTTTCAACCATTATTTTAAAAATTTAATATTATCCATAAATATTTAAATAGCAAAAACACAATATCTTTTTTAATTAGGTTTTCACTAGTTTTATAATTTGTGGTCCTCGTACTCGCCAAGGGCGCCTAGGCAAAATAAGTGCATGAAAGCAGGGTCTTATTAAAAATAATTTACTTTTCCGCAATGAAAAATATTTTTTTACTGAAAAATTTAAAGAGCCTATTTTAGGCTCATAAAAATGTCCTTTTAGGACAATAATTTAAAATTTCGCCATTTTAGGCTTTTAGGCAAAAACAAATGGGTGTCAAACGCTTTATTTTTTTATGTTTAGGATTAATTTCAAGGCCCCAAACAAATGCCTAAAATAGAAACAAAAAGGCATTTTGCCTAAAATCCGGTCCTTGGTTATCATCAGAGAAAAGATTTAACTTATACTAAGAATCAGACTCATTTTCAAACGATATAATTAATGGTGGAACGGCTGGTGGATTTTGGGCACACCCATATCTCAGTTATTAGACATGGGACCCACATCAAACTTATATGAGTTTATAATGACATTGTATAGACAAGTTCTGCGCGAGCAGAATTTAAATTAAAGTTTGCGAAAAAAAGTTAGTTTTTAAGTGCAACCCCCAGCCTCCTGCCCCTCCAAATTAAGATAATTCAAATTCACTGAAATTTATCGACAAATTTCAAATTTTATTAAAAAAATTCAAGAATTACAGGTTTTATACCATTTATAATTTTTATTATTTCTTTTACTAAATTTAAAAAAATTTGAAATGGTATAAAATCTGTTATACTTGAATTTTTTTAATAAAATTTGAAATTTGTCGATAAACTTCAGTGAATTAAATATTGTACCACTTTAATTTAAATTATCTTAATTTGGAGGGGCAGGAGGCTGGGGGTTGCACTTAAAAACTAACTTTTTTCGCAAACTTTAATTTAAATTCTGCTTGCGCAGAACTTGTCTATATAATGTCATTATAAACTCATATAAATTTGATGTGGGTCCCATGTCTAATAACTGAGATATGGGTGTGCCAAAATCCACCAGCCGCCACTGGAACCATTGTTTTTTCTCCAGTCTTCCAAAATTAATTTTTCTGTGTTATTAACTACATTTTCCCACATTTGAACGGTGAATTTTGATAAAGATTCTTGCCAAACTGTTTTACTTTATCTGGACTGGAAAATTTTAAATCATTAATATTTTTATTATAATATGTTTTACAAAAACCCCACACCATTTTAATGGGGTTATATTGACAATGGTATGGGGGTAGCCGAAGAGTTTCAAAACCTTTAGATTTTAGAATTTCGTCGACTACATATCGTTATAGTTTTTGAAATCAAAGGTTCCGCCAGTTTCCAAAGATCGTTTTTTTTTTTAATTTAGGGTCAAAATAAATGCCTTGGTTTTCTAAAAAGGCCGAAATAATTGGTTTGTTTGCAAATTTTGAAATTAGTTTTTCCAAAAGAACCGAATGGTAAGGAGCATTATCCATTACAATAACACATTTTCCATTAATATTAATTAAATCCGGAACTAATTTGTTTTGAACCCAATCAAAAAATATATCACCATTCATAGTTTTATGATAATCGCTATCGTTATTTTTATTATTATTTATTATTTTTTAGTTATTTTATTTTATTTATTAGTTATTTTTAGAATATAAAAAGCCACAATTTGGAAGAATCCCGCCCCGATAGCCGGCATGCAATATAGTAAATCTCTCACCCTCACTTTTTATCTGTATATCATTCATTCTTCTATCATCATCTTTCACCCACTTTCTTAGCTGACTGCCATTTTTGTAAATCAAGGTCTCATCCAAAAAAATAAAATTTACATTCTCTTCTGAATTTAAAAGTTTCAAATATTTTCTTAAAAAAGTAATTTTTGCCCGCACCACATAACTCCGCTCGCATAATATTTTCCTCTCATCATTTTTTTTATATTTAAAACCCACATCCCGTAAAATTTTGTACACCTTTTGTGACCTAGACCCTGCAAATTCAATTTCGTTCCGCGCATAAACTAAAAATCATCCAAAGTAAAATGTGTCCCGTCCTTTAACAACTTAAAAATATGCCGCGAAATTTTCTCCTGTAAAAAAATTGTCGAATCAAATTCCTTTATTTTTTCTCCCTACTTTTTGCATTTTATTTTCCCCCTTATTTTTAAGTATCTCAAAAATTTTTGATCTGCTTAGCTGAAAATAATGTGTGATGTAATATTTATAAAACCAAATTCGTTACTTTTTTGTATGTAATGTCCATAAGGCGATGTACTTTTTTTCCATTGTGCCATTTGGCAAAGTTTCAGCATTTAATGCAATGTATGAAGAATCTCAACAAATTTATGATGGGTTTCAAAAAAGCCATATAAAGGATGAATATTCCGAGAAAGAATACAATGACTTGGAGAATTTAGTTGTTCAACTGGATGAATTATATTTTAAAATTAAAATCGAACATGTGGAATTTCAACATCTTGCCGGTTCACATAACCCAACTAAACTCTCTGAAGTCAATGTTAAATTACCGCGAATTCAGATGCCAACATTTTCCGGTAACATTATGGAATGGCCTACTTACATCGAGTTATTTAATGTTCTGATCCATAGCAATAGTAATCTATCTAACATTGAGAAATTTCAATATCTTTTATCTTCCCCATTAAAAGAACCTTTATCAATTATTGCTTACAATTCTTTGAAAACGCGTTATGAAAATAAAATAGTATTTGCTTTTACATACTGGCAAAATCTATATGACTCTCTAAAAAACAATAACAATAACAGAATCACTACGATCTTTGATAAATTCTTTTTCTTAAAATCTGGTTGCTCTTAAAACCCTTGGCATTAATTTATGGGACTTTACATTAGTAAATTAGGTCTTGCAAAAAGTGGGCATTAAAACAAGAAAAAGATTTGAAATGGAATGTACTGAAGTTGATATTTAAATCTTTGAATGACTTTATAATAAAAGACTGCACGAAAAAAAAAATGTTGTGGAAAGTACTACAATTGTAGAATTTTCTGGTATAAATTGGTTGAAAATACGACCAAGAACAATTTGTTAGAAATAATTTAACAATTTTGTTATAAAAATAAACAACAATTTATTGAAGATATAATTATACAGTGTGTATTAAAACGAATAGATACACTTAAATAAAACAAGTGCCAAACCCCGCCCACTGTGGTAGGGATTGAATTATTTTTGTTGGAGAATTTATAGGTTTTATTTTTATCGAATTCGTTTGTTTTGTTTTAATGCATTTCTGCAAATAAAAACTAAGTATTGTTTAAAATCCATTAAATTCCAGTTAATGGCGAAAATGTATTTCTTAAAACCTATACACATTTCCCTACGACAGCGTCGGACCTACTGAATAAACACAGTAGATCAAACTGCATGGCGGCATGCCGCGCTGTTGCCATATGCTATTATTGTTTCCTAAAATAATTGTTTTTCTTATTTTTTAATATTAAAAGTAAGAAAATTAACTAAATCAAAATATTTTTGACATATTATTAATTTTTTTGTTATTTTTAAAGTTTCAAACAAATAAAATTGAACTATTTATTAAATAATTATAATCTTTTTCTTCTGATTTAAAACAACCTGGCAACTATGGTTCGTAATTACGAATGGCTTGGTTTAAACCACGCCCAATTAAAGTTTGTTTCTTTTTCTCTGATCAGAATATAATTTGTCATCCTTGTCTCCAACCTTACTTACTTGATTCTATACAGTCTGTATATTGTAGTTAAATTACTACAATTTCTGTTTTAAATTAATATTGTTATATATTTTAATAAAATAATGTATTGACTAATGCCATTCTTTATTAACAATAATATAAATTTGCCTTGCTCCAAAATTGTGTACTTTAAATAAATTATACGTTGATATAAATGCTTTAAGTTTTAGTTCATTTCAAAACAATTGTATTAAATAATTAAACAATTAATTTTTTTCTATGTGTAAAGCCATGGAATCGATATCAATGAATTCTTTCACTTCAAATTCTTCTTACAAATGAAGCAATCCCTTTTAAAAAACCTAACAAACCCCAAGGTACAAATTTTAAAACTTTTGATACAAAAGTTTATTTTTCGCAATGCTTATGTTGCAAAAAGGATCATTTTTTATACATGTGCGAGAACTTTAATGTCAAATCAATATCCGATCGCCAAGATTTTGTAAATGCTAGTAATTTTTGTATCAATTGCTTGGAAAAACATAATTTCGCTGACTGCCTTTCTAAGTCAACGTGTATTGTATGTCAATGTCATGTCATGTCAATGTCATGTGATGAACCATTAATAATTCACCGAAGTTTTCTGTTACCTGCAAGAGGTAGTACATCCACCAGCCAACAGATGCCGTACCATGTACTAAAACAACTAATTTTGACAACCCAATGGAGCAGAACTGCGTGATGTGGTTTTTACATGGTTTCTTTGTGCAAGTTTTAGCTATAAAAGGCGGATTTGGACATTAATAAAATCAGTCTATTGGTGGCTCAAATTCCGACTGGTCTTAATACGGGATGGAAGAACCGATACCGAGACTTGAATGCACAAGGACTATAGTTTCTAGTGATCTAAAACAGTAGGTTAACCTGGGGCTTTTATGCTGGGCTTTTATGCTTAGCTTATATGCTGTATTTAACCTACTTGCTATCCTGCCACCCGTCCTGTAATTAATAGTTTATCTACGTTTAACATCCCCGTGAACATAACCTCACTTATATATTTTGCAAATAATGTTTCTTCTTTATAGCCCCAGTTGCAAGTGAACCTGCCTGTCTGTGGAGGAAAACCGGAGCCTGTACCTGCCTGTTGCCTTTTGGGGTATCAAGAAATATTGACCTGTTTGCGCACATAGCATTGTATAATACCTGTCTACGATAGACTTTTATTTTATGTATATATCCTTTACGTATGATTTTGTATATATTGTATATATTTCTATGATAGAATAAACAAGTTTAAGTTATTTTGGCATTTAAATTAAACCACAAAACCTGAACTGATTCTCAAACCCTATTTCTCCACTGTAAAGTTACTCGAGGTAGGTATTCTCTCTGTCGAAGAACTAGAGAGACCCTATAGTGCGTATTTAAGGCCATTACCAGCCTAGGTACGACACAAATCTGAATTAGTTGTTTTAGTACATGGTACGGCATCTGTTGGCTGGTGGATGTACTACCTCTTGCAGGTAACAGAAAACTTCGGTGAATTATTAATGGTTCATCACATCCCCCTCTTACAAAATTATTGTTTTTAGATCACTAAAAACAACGGTCGTACACAGGATTTAAAAGAAATACCTGGAAAATAAAAATAAAATTATTAAAACCAAATTAAAAAATTTCTTCTAAAACATCTTCACGGCTCCGGGTTCCGGGTTCTCTTCCGTGAATAAGAAATGGCCTTTGGGAACTTTACCCAATCCCTTGGCGGTAAGCAAGTCCACCGTTGCATGGTTGCAGGGCCGGAGTTGGGGCAAAGTTTGGCGCAAATCGACGGTATCCGGTTTCTAGAACTTCTTGTCCTCTTGGCACCGGGTATGCCTCCTTTATCGAGACGTCGTTGATTTTTCGAATATTTGTGCAGAATCGTGGCTCTCCATTAGCTTGCTTGACCATCACTGTTGGTGAGCTCCAAGGACTATGGGAGGGCTCGATTTTATCTGAGAACCTTTGATCAACTTCGTCGTAGATTTTCTTTATGGCGGGTTCTTTGATACGAATATTATGTTGTATCCTGCTGTTATTTGTATCACAGGACTTTAATTCGGTGGGCATAAAGTTGGCCACTTTCTGTTGTTCTTCGGGAATCAGGTTTTTCTGGATCAAGGACAACAGGGCCGGACTTTTTCCTGGTTCTTCTGGAATTTCTGGTTTCTTTTCTGGATTTTCTGGTTTTACTGGACTTTCTGGTTTCTTTTCTGGATTTTCTGGTTTTACTGGACTTTTTGGTTTCTTTTCTGGATTTCCTGGTTTCTTTTCTGGATTTTCTGGTTTATTTTGGGTTAGGTTTTTCAATATCTTATGCTTGGATATAAAATCCATCCCCAAAATAATACTTTCCACCAAATTTGGTAGAGAATAAAACTGGTGCTGAGTATATTTGTTGTTAAATTGACAACCAAGGGTGTAGGCCCTAGTGACTGGTTGTAGGGACCCATCAGCCAATTGTACCTGGGTAGTACATTGTTGTCCTGGTTGATTTGATATATTTTCTACCACGGATTTACCGATATATGAATATATAGCTCCGGTATCCAAAAGGGCATCCCATTCTATCCCTTTAATTTCCAATTTCAGGAACATTCTGGGGTCGTTAGCCACATTTTCGGGTTGATTGGCTAATCCATTGGGAATTATCATCGGAATTTTGGCATCACACTGTATATTTTGTACTGAGTACGGTCCTGGTGAAGCCGGTAGGGACAGGAATTCAGACGGCTTTTGACCAGACATCATGCTTGCCACACCTGGAACAAAATATTCGGCCCCTTTCGTGACATTCAGTGCGAAAATGTCCCTCTTTACCACACCGCCAGCACACACGTTTCCGGTCGTATACTGGGGTATTCGGTGGCTTCACTGATGGATTTGTTGGCCGGTTATGGGTAGAATACTGTTTTGCTGGTAATATTGGGGCTACATGGGGAATTTGAACCACCCTGGCAGGTTTTTGTGCCTCTATCTCTTTTTGCAGGCTTTCAAACTCCTCTGCTTGCCCCACCAAATCTTTAACTGACTTGGCATCGGTGCGTCGTATGTATTGTCGATATTCTGGGCGTAAGTTTTTATACAGAGTGTATAATTCTTGCTCTGGAGTATATTTGCCATATCTTCGCATAAGTGACTGTAGTTCAATCATATACTCCCTGAAACTTTCTTTGGGCCTCTGATTTCTTCGAGAAATTTCCTCCAGCAAGTCTTCGGTATACCTGCTGGGAAAGTAAGTTTGCTTGAAATCCTCTATGAAATCATCCCAGTCATTCCAGCCAGCCTTCCAGTTTCTGTACCACAATAATGCGCTTCCTCTTAGTAGCTCTGGTAATGCTTTGAGTAGATTTTCCTCATCAAAGTCATAGCATACTTTTAATTCTTGTATTCTTTCGAGGAATGAAACTGCATTACTATTGCCATCAAAGTGTATATTCCACTTTCGAACCTGGTCACAGACCTTTCTGTCATCAGTAGGTGGGCCTAAAAATGAGGTTTCCCACAAGGGTAGATTAGCTGGGGTTTCTGTGGTTCCGGTGACATGATTTCTTAGTCTCAAACGCAAATCGTTTACTGTACCGGTTGCTTCTAAGCCATAACCCGTACAAACGTCGATTAAACCTTCCTTACGAAGCGTGTAAATCCAACTTAACCCTGTTTTCTCCCCAGTTGCAGCTGAGCCGTCGGTTGAAGCATTTCCAGCCTGTGCCTGGGAAGGGCCTTGTGTTTTAACCTGTTCGTCAGGTTTTTTCGTCGGGGTTGCTTTTGTAGTTTTTGACATTTTAATTGGTAAAAATTAAACCACCTTACTCTGATTCTTACGGGTTTTTCAGGTTAGGTTTTCAGGAAATTTTCAGGAAAAATCAGGTCAATGCTCGGGCGCCAGATTTGTGTCGTACCTAGGCTGGTAATGGCCTTAAATACGCACTATAGGGTCTCTCTAGTTCTTCGACAGAGAGAATACCTACCTCGAGTAACTTTACAGTGGAGAAATAGGGTTTGAGAATCAGTTCAGGTTTTGTGGTTTAATTTAAATGCCAAAATAACTTAAACTTGTTTATTCTATCATAGAAATATATACAATATATACAAAATCATACGTAAAGGATATATACATAAAATAAAAGTCTATCGTAGACAGGTATTATACAATGCTATGTGCGCAAACAGGTCAATATTTCTTGATACCCCAAAAGGCAACAGGCAGGTACAGGCTCCGGTTTTCCTCCACAGACAGGCAGGTTCACTTGCAACTGGGGCTATAAAGAAGAAACATTATTTGCAAAATATATAAGTGAGGTTATGTTCACGGGGATGTTAAACGTAGATAAACTATTAATTACAGGACGGGTGGCAGGATAGCAAGTAGGTTAAATACAGCATATAAGCTAAGCATAAAAGCCCAGCATAAAAGCCCCAGGTTAACCTACTGTTTTAGATCACTAGAAACTATAGTCCTTGTGCATTCAAGTCTCGGTATCGGTTCTTCCATCCCGTATTAAGACCAGTCGGAATTTGAGCCACCAATAGACTGATTTTATTAATGTCCAAATCCGCCTTTTATAGCTAAAACTTGCACAAAGAAACCATGTAAAAACCACATCACGCAGTTCTGCTCCATTGGGTTGTCAAAATTAGTTGTTTTAGTACATGGTACGGCATCTGTTGGCTGGTGGATGTACTACCTCTTGCAGGTAACAGAAAACTTCGGTGAATTATTAATGGTTCATCACAACATCATACCTTACTTCATTCTAGTACTCCTGATGAGCCTACCATAAACTTCCCTGCTCTCACTACAAATTTAGTACACACTCCATCTACCGTTTTACTTTCTACAGTCATAGTCAAAGATAATGTATTATCTTTGGTCATAGTCGCAATTCAAAATTCTTAAAATATATTTATACCTTGCAGGGCGTTAATTGATAGTGCTATAGTCGTCGCGGCGAATGTTTCAAATTGCGTCATCAATGTCGAATTTAATAATTTCAGGTGAGCGGTATGTATACACCAGTGTACCTGACAACAATATAAGTTTTTGTCGCTTTAATAAAAAACTAACTAATCTGACAATTGCAAAAAAAATATTATACATTCGATCATACGAGAACAGTTATAAAAAATACATGTTAAGTGAAATAAGAGTTATATCCTGGGCAATAGCATCAACGAGACGTCCTCAAGATTTGCTGCTGCACAACAAGGTAGGTGCTCTCTAGTTTGGGATTTATTCAATATTTGGCGACACAGGTATCAAAA
This sequence comes from Brassicogethes aeneus, assembly GCA_921294245.1. Taxonomy (NCBI): domain Eukaryota; kingdom Metazoa; phylum Arthropoda; class Insecta; order Coleoptera; family Nitidulidae; genus Brassicogethes; species Brassicogethes aeneus. The sequence goes on from OV121132.1 coordinate 61,415,612, forward strand.
CGCGCATGGTTCATCTTTCTGTAACCACAGGTATTAGTTGAAAGGTTACTAGGCCTAGATTGTAAATAAATTATTATATATGTATTATTATATATTATATTATATTATTATTATTATAATTGTATTTAAATATGTTATCTGTCATTTCGAAAGTTTTGACGTATTTTCGAAATGTCATATTTAAATGCAATTTTAGTTGTTTTGATGGATTTTAAAAATGTATGTACCTATAGTTAAAATGCTTTTTTTTGCTAAGAGAATAAGTTATTAATAAAAATGAGATGCGTCTTTTTGGCTTAGGACGGCAGGATAGTCAATACTTACAAATCCGCACCCAACAACAATACATTTCACAACCATTAACAAGTTTTATCACTTTAATTCTGATCGACATCAATAATTATGATTGACATTAACATTTGCAAATAGCGTTTGTACAGATGTCTGCAATTTACAAATAGATATTAGGTATTGTAGCTCTAGAGGGCAGTGGTGGGAGAGTTTCCAATCTATGGGGTGTATTATCTTTGGTGGTGCCTATAAATTGGCAAAGTATTTTTAAAATAACATGAGAACAAAAATATTTATTATTAAAATATCAAAATAGCGTTTTTTATAAATATAGGTTAACTATTAAACAATATTTTATTAGAAATAAAAAATATATTTATTTTTAAAATATCACACAGTAACACAGTGTAGTGTTTTAACTTTTTGGTTAAAGGATCATTTTTTTCTCTGATCTTTATAGAGCAAAGGGTCCACTGGATTAAGAAAACAAAATGAAATAAAAGAAAATCTTTATACTGCATTATGCCAAAAGTGTTGCCAGCAAAATCAAAAAACAATACAAGATTTAGCTAAGTTCCGTAGAAGATGGCTAGTAAATAGAATTGAACAAAAATGAAAATTGGTTAAGAAAGTTTTTGTTTTTGAACTGCATTTCTGGCATGCTAGATGCTAGATTATCTAAAAGACAGTATCAAGAGTAAAGGAAAATAACTCCAATATCTATCATTCATATAACTGCCACTGACCATTCTGCCTCCGTGAAACTTTAGTCATTACTTGACTCGTAGATTACTTTCAACTGCAGAATTGGATGGTTTTAAAAGTTTGAAGAAACGCGAATTAATAATGATTTCAAAATGGGGTATGGATAGTTCTGGCCAAAAAGAGTACAGGCAGGCTTTTGAAAGTAATAAAATAAAAAGATAGGCTTACAGCCACTGAAAAAAGTGTTTTATATATGTGTATTAAACTTTTTAATAATTTACCCAGTAATATAAAGGCCCTGAGGCCTTGCAAGAGTTTTAAGTGTAAAGTTTTGTATTTTTTGTTAGAGTCTGAACCATATTGTTTAAATGTATATTTCTTAGTTGTTTAAATTTATTTCCTGTATGACACATATTTCTTAAATGTAAATTTTATACATTTTTATTATTAATTAACTTTGCTGAAATAAAGATGATTATTATTATTATTGTTGTTATTGATACGGTATGGTATTTTGTAAATGTAAATACCGTTAAGTGGGTTTACTTTGCACCGGCACGCCGGTTTTTATCATCAATTACCTTTGTTTCCATACTTAATGCGGATGCCCTCGCACTAGCTCGTACATATCAATCACAAATCGTACAAGCTCTGTAGTCAAACGAAAAAATCTTACAAACTTATTGTCGGACAATTCAAATGGATTTTGCCTGGGTAAAAAGGCTCTATTAGATCGATCAACTTGCTCTTCAGCGTCACATGAAGCAATTAGCAATTATAATTATAATTATTACTTAGCGCTACAAAATATAAGCAACCAAAAATATATCATGACCAACGCGTTCTCCTACTAACGATCAAGCGATGTTCCCTTCTCTCGATATTGTGGGATGGGAGTTACATATTTAGAAATTAGGCAATTTTATATTTTAGCCCACTTTCTCACGATATGACTACATCGCACGATTCAAGTATAACCACACTAGGTGGCAGAATATTGTGGCATTGGGTAGATGAAAGTATTTGAAAATAAATTCAAACTTTGGAATTGGATGTTCGTCGATTAACATTCTGGGGTTGAGCGTTTGTTTTGTAGTTTCCTGTGATACGAATTAGGCCATTCTTTTTTGCTACAATGTGAGTTGTTGAAGCCCATTCTGAGTAATCTACTTTTTCGTATAATCCTGAAGTAATCTTGGCATCGATTTCTTTTTTGTATGTGTCGCTCAGTTCCAAAGGAATTTCTTGGGGTTTTGCGAAAATTGAGGAAGCTTCAGGTTTTAAATGGACTGTGGCTGGTTGCCCTGCGAGTAGCCCTGGTGTTTCGCTTTAAGTATAGCGTGTATACAGGTGGTCAAGTTCTTTTCGTTGTTCTGGGCCGAGTCTCGCGGGGCTCACTGTTGTAATTGTGTTATTTTTATCCGTTGGGGAAAAAAGTTTAGTGAAGTTGATTTCATGGGAAAATTGGCCAATCCATTCTCTTCCCAGGAGACGGTGACGTGTATAGCTTGCAAATTGCCTGTCAGTTTTTGTAAATGAAAATTGGGCTTAATTTTGCGAATTTTACTTATAATACCACATGGCGCTCCTGTATCTAATTCAATTTTACGATCGTGGCCATCAATTTTAACATTGATAAATTGTTTCCCATATCCTTTAATGTGATAACTATTGCTGCATTTATTGAAATATTCCATTGAATCGACAGAATGAGCTGGAAATTGTGATTGAATTTCCCGCTCTGTTACTTGACCTGTTTTAAAATTTATAGATTTGCAAACTTTCTAATTGTGGCCTTCTTTACCACACGCAAAGCATTCTTCATTGAGAAATTTGCACTGGCTGCGCACATGACGGCCTCCGCAACCGTAGCAATTTGAATATTCTCTTTTTTCTCCTCGTAGTTCCTTTTCATGATTTGGCAGTCGGTGTTCTTGTGTCGGCTATCCCCGTTTGATCTACGGCGGCGCAAATCCCAATTTGTGTGTAGTCTCTCCTGCAGATGTAGTTTCTGATATCTTAACCTCTTTCGCCGTATTTTTTGTTGCTCTCAGGGCTTGACCAATTTTACATGCTTTAGAAAAAATGTTTGGTTCTTTCAAAATTATTTCATCGCAAATGTCAGAAGATTTTAAGCCAAAGAGAAATTGTTCGATTAACATTCGGCCTAAAAATTCCCCATATTCACATAAGGTTGCTCCTTGATGCAGTCGCAATGAAAAATTAGCAATCGTTTCATTATTTTCTTGGTTAATTTGGCAAAATTTAATACTTTCTGCGAACTTGTTTTTAGATTTCTCAATATGTTTGATTTAAGTATCTTTTCTTTGATTGTATGAAAGATCTTTTGGATTTTGAGGACTGATGAGTATTTTGAGGGCGTTTTTTAAACTCTGTGCCCATATAAACGCGTGCGTAATTTTGATGTTCTGTTACCTTGCTTAGTAGCAGCGACCAGTCGCGTTTAAATTCCGACGACTTGTATTCCGTTGCAACAAAATGTGGTGGTTTTGAGTTTTGTGCTTCCGAAGAATTTTGCATTGAGCTACAGGCTCGGCGGGTTGTCTCTGTCGCGTCGATGATCACTTCTTTAATAGCATCGGCAAATATATTGGTAAGAGTAAGTACCTCGGATTCTGTTACCATTTTTCCCGCTGATACAGGTTATAGGAAACATGAGTTTTTGGATACTTCTTCAAAAAATGTTCGTGCATTGACTTAATTGTTATGTCGGTTGGGAGATATCTTTTATTGGGAGCATGTTCTTCTGTAATAAGATACAGTTGGATTGAACGACTCGATATGTTCCAATAAATGAAATGAAAGTTTGGTGTAATGTTCCGACATTTTTTATTCGATGTCGTAGATCTTGTAGCGACTGAGGTGAAGTCTGATAAAGTAACGACTTAATGTATCCCCATAAATGAAAGTCCAGGGGGGTTTAATCTGGTGATCTTGGGGGTCATCTAACGGTCCTATTCGGTCAATACATTTTCCAGAGAAGTCAGTTTCTGACTGGAAATGCATAATGCGGTGGTGTCCCGTCTTGTTGAAAGTGAGGTTATCTTTACTAAGTATTAGGTTTTCATCCCTATCTCTCTGATCTTTTAGTTCTTATGAAATTAATATATCAATTATTGATTAATTATTATAGTATCTTCTAGTAAATTTAAGTAAGAGTAAACAAAATTTTTTGAAAGGCCTGTTTCTCTAAATGCTTGTTGAACTGACATACAAAAGTGCTCTTTTAGTTCCACCCTTACTTCTTAAGAAGTCCCATAAGCCAACTGAATGGCTTGTGCGGGTTAGGGGTAGGAACGGACCGCGGGCTTAAATTCCCCTCCGAAGGACTATAACACAATAGGACAAACACAAATAAACAGCCATACCCCTGGTGGGATTCGAACCCACGACCTCCGGCTTGTAGTCAGCAGCACTAACCACTAGACCACCGTCAGCCCATAAAATGGGAAATTGCAAACTGTCCGAGTATTGTAAAAAATAAAAATTTAAACTATTTTTTGTCGTTTTCTGTACTTTTTACTCAAAAGTGTGTCATCAACAAGATACATTTAAATTTAAAAAATGTTTGGATATCTTCCACCTCTTAAGGTTCGGTTATATAACATAAAAAGGCCTGCGCGGCTCGAGTGGTAAAGACGTGTTATATTTTTCTCTATAGTTTATTCAATTTTAATTTAGTAACTATCCAAATCTGTATTTGATCTTGGTAACCGAATAACTTATTAACAATAACAGTAAAAATATTGAAATTAAAAACATTTTATGCAGAGGTGCAAGTTTTATACGAGATTATTTTCGCCCTAAAGAATAAAGTGCAAGTCTAACATTCAATTGATCCATATGTTGACTCCAAATATTCAAAAATATAACGAGTCAAATTTAAAACAAACGAATTCAAGCAACAAAATTAAAACAAAAACCGTTAAAAAACCCAATTCCATAAAAAGAAGGCAACTAAAAATGCGGATAATTCAAAGTAAAAATCAAAAATAAAATTTATGTAGGTAGGGCATCTCCTGGTACCGAACCAAAGAGGTTGATGAATATCTACAAAATCCCATGTTAGACGATAAATTTTGAATTAAAAAATTACTGAAACGAAAAATTGGCTCAAGTAAAAATTTGAAAGTGCCTGCAGATACAGAGGTACTGACGGAACTTTTTAAACCTAAAACCTGGCCCAAAGGTTTATTAATTTAAAAATATTCCTTTTTTCGAACCAGAACCAAAAGGTTCAAACTTTTAAACAACACAACAAAATAAAACAAACAAAATACGAAACATTGATGTAATTCACCAAAATTTTCAATGAATAGGAAACGTTTTGGATGACATTCAGAAGATGAAAATGATAATCAACAAACTATATATAGACATATTATGTCTATGTATTAGTAGTAGTAAATATTGGTGAAGCAAAGAACACTTAAAAGCTTATTAATTAAAATCCTTTACTTGTGTATCAAGTTTTTGTCGTCTGGAGAAAGAACGTAGAGAAACCGCCAATTTCTAGAAAGAAAATATACAGGTGTGGTGTATTTGAATGTTGCGGTTGAATTTAAAGTTAATGCAGTGCGTATAATTGAGGTTGTACTCTATACATCACAAAATAACAATTAAAATGAAAAAAATGGATGATTTAATAAATAAATTAACAGGTGGAAATTACCATATTATTATCGCGGGAGTTTTTAACATAGATTTAAATGTAAATAATAATTTAGGAATTAACTTATCAAATATATTATCTTTACAAAATTAACCAAAAACAATTCATGAAAATAACAAAAAATTAACATTAAAACTATAAAGACACAAAACAGGGTATATTAAAAAGATAATTTTTTCAAAAAAATAAACAATAATTTTTATCCAAGTGGAAGGCATCAAGGCATAGTAAGTATTGCCAGGGGTAGGATAAGTGAATCACCAATGGTGACTCAGCTGGAGACCACAAAGGTCGATGAAAGCCCCTAACCTCTACCTACCCAAGACCGTCAGTACGTGTCGTAAGACACATCCTGCAAGAGGTGATGGTAATGCAAAAGACTGCGGATCTAGGGGACTCAACCCCGAACAAAAATGCCCAAATCCCCTAGTGTTACGCGACCCGTGCTAGGGGAGGGAAGGGACAACGGGACCTCTTGGGGTGTGGGCACCCCCTTGCAGTAAGGAGCCTCGCCAAAGCTAAGGTGTAAGGCAACGTGCTGAGGGCTGTATGGCCGCAGGGCGCAACATGCGGTCTTTAACGTTCCCCTTGGGATAACAGGCGAACTCCCATTGTATTTAGCCTTACCCACACAATCCGGCGCTGTGTTGGCGGACCTAGTTCCGGACTAATCGTGGGATTTATATGGATACACCTATAAAACCAAAAGGCTCTCCGCAAGGAGAGATCGCTATGCCAGGCTCACAAGGACCCACAAAGGGGACAGGCAATACCGCTTCCGGGACTCGCAAGAGTAACAGAAGCGGCGCAGCTAAGGCTAGAGCCAGGAGGCTCAGGCTCAAGGCACAGTCCATGGGTCCGGGCTCTGGCGAAGGTCAAAAGCCTGCTTCGGCGCAGGGGGGCCCAAGGATCTGGGACGAAATGTAACAGATCTGAGGGAAGCACCCTTAAGTCTAAGGGGGCAAGGACGCTGGCAAAGAGGCCCAAGGCTTTCGGAGTTAAATCGGGAGGCCAGGGGACTGCTTCGTACAGCGCCGCAGCGTCTGCTGGTCTCGGGTCTACCATCGTGCCGGATGCTTATCTGGACGCGGTGATCACGGAAGAGCAGAGCAAAGTGATCATGGGGAAACTAAACGCCCACATTGATCTGATGGGAGGAGATCGATTCCCACAGTTTGAGCAGTTTCGCTGGTCGTCGCTGGGAACCATCACGGTTAAATGCGGGGACCAGTGGACGTTGGACTGGCTGGAGGGGATCATCTCCTCAATCATACCATGGGAAGGGGCATCACTGCGCGTGCAGCGATACATTCCCAGGGCAATTAAGATGGTTGCAGGTGTCCAAGGTCTCCCAGACGACACCTCCACCATCCTTAAGCGGCTCCACAGACAGAATCCTGGTCTTAGGACAAATCTGTGGAGGACGTACCACCGGAAAGAGGAGAAGAACAGGGTTCTCCTGGTTTTTGGAGTTGACGAGGCTTCAGCCGAGGTCTTGCAGCGACAAAAACTTAAGGCGTTCGCAGGGGTCTCCGTCGTCACTTTCATGACAAAGGCAAAGGCTCCAGCTGCGCCGAAAAAGACGGCTCCAGCCGAGGAGGGTAGTAGCAATACTCCCTTATCGGAAGGAACGTCTACGCCCGAACCAGATCCAACAGCAACATTGGGCAAGGAGGTGGCCGAGCTCATGGCTCAGGTGGATGTAGAGGATACTCCACCAGGGACAAGGGCTGGACCATCCGTAACCTAGAAATCAGGTCCTATATCTATCCTCCACCATGGATAAAGAGATTTCTACAAAGCAATTTGCAACATAGCAAAGGGGCGATTTCCTTAATAGATCGTCACATAGCTATGGGGCAGACACATATATAACCTGGTCATACAAGGGTCGCGTAAGGGGCCTAGGTAGATGGGAAAGATCTCTCTTTTACAAGAGGGACGACCAACTAAATCCAAGGGCTTGTATCTACGTCGACAGACGGATCGAGTCCTCACTAATAGGCAATTTCTGTTCTAGGGACTTAGTAGCGGTGAAACTATGCCTTAAGGGCAGACCAGGACAGAGTACATCCTTGGTGGTATGCTCGGCCTATCTGCCCTAAGACTCGATAGACGATCCTCCAACACAGGAGCTCATCGATATAGTGGAATACTGCAGCACATTGGGCCTCCCGCTGATCATAGGTTGCGATGCCAACGCACACCATACGGTGTGGGGAAGCACCGACACGAATCGGAGAGGGCTCAGCCTCTTAGAGTATCTACATACTACGGATCTGGAAATCCTAAACCGCGGCACTACACCGACCTTTGTCACGTCACGAAGACAAGAGGTGATAGACTTGACATTGGTCTCCCTCTCCATGGCCCCGATGACAAGAAATTGGAAGGTGTCTGAAGAGCCATCCCTGTCAGATCACAGACACATTCTCTTTAGCCTAGACCTAACTCACGATGTTAGGGTCAGTAGGTTCAGGAACCCCCGGGACACTAACTGGGACCAGTATGTTGAGATGCTAAAGACTAAGCTAGTGGACTCTTCCATGACGTGCCGCAGCTCTCGGCAAGTGGAGTAAACAGCCGAATTCGTACGCGAGGCAATCATCACATCGTACGAACGAAGCCGCCAGCTTCGGGTCTATCGAGGAAAAAAGAAAACCCTTTGGTGGAACTTTGACCTCGATAAGGCTCGCAAGGAAACCCGCAGGCTCTTTAACAGGGCCATGCGGTCTAAATCGCCTGCGGATTGGGACAGCCACAAGCAGTCTCAGCGCAGGTACAAAGATCTCATAAGAAGGTCTAAGCGGGAATCGTGGAGGACGTTCTGCGGTAACGTAGACGAGCTTCCAGCAGCCGCCAGGCTTCAAAAGATTCTCTCAAAGGATCCGGGACGAGAGCTGGGGACATTAAGGCTTCCCTCCGGTGACTATAGCACCACTGCGGAGGAGGCACTTAAATGGCTCCTGGAAACTTACTTTCCAGGCTCAAAAAACCTGCAAACTGTTGAACCACCAAGGCGGGCTCCACCAGCGGGCGTAAGGCCAACTGACTGGAAGTTAGCTGCAAAGGTACTGACAGAAAGCTTTATAAAGTGGGCCATCCACTCATTTGGATCTTTTAAAAGCGCGGGACCAGATGGCTTCTTTCCGGCTCTCTTACAAAAGGGACTAGAACCACTGACAACGCACTTAATACACCTCTTCAGAGCCTACCTGGCACGGGGCTACGTGCCACAATTCTGGCGAAAGGTTCGAGTGGTGTTTATCCCCAAGCCAGGACGTTGTAACTACGAGACGGCAAAGGACTATAGACCCATCAGTCTATCCTCGTTTCTTTTAAAAACTATGGAGAAACTGGTGGACATATTTATTAGGGACGGAGCACTAAAAAAAATTCTCATGCATCCCAATCATCACGCCTACAGGACAGCCATGTCGACGGAGACCGCTCTTCACAGCCTGGTGACAAGACTAGAGAGAGGGACTCGTCCTAAAGAGTTGGCTCTGGGCACGTTTCTAGATATTGAAGGAGCTTTCAACAACACCTCCTTCGAGTCGATAAATAGAGCTGCAGAAGGCTTTGGCATAGAGAATACCATTGTCAAATGGATCCGTGTCATGCTGGAAAGCAGGATTGGAAGCTCGATTGGAACTACTGAGATCAGCTCAACCAGAGGCTGCCCGCAAGGAGGGGTACTATCGCCCTTGCTGTGGTGCCTAGTGCTGGATGGGCTACTTCGTATTCTAAACGAGGAAGGTATATACACTCAAGGCTACGCGGACGACCTAGTACCATTCACCAACCGAAGAAACATGAACCTTGAGGGGCTCACGCTCTTTGGATCAAGACTGACCCCATCCAAATCAGTCAAGTATCTAGGAGTCATCATTGACTCTAGGCTGACCTGGAAGGAACATGTCAACAGGGTCGTCCAGAGGGCCACTCATAGCCTATGGGCATGCAGAAGGACCATTGGACGCACCTGGGGCTTACAACCCCACATAGTGCTTTACACAACAGTCATAAGGCCAATGATCACATACGGCAGTCTTGTTTGGTGGAATGCGTTAAGCAAGCCCACCTACAGGAAGAAGATGGACAAGCTCCAACGATTTGCCTGCATGGGCATAATTGAAGCTTTTAGAACCACTCTAACATTGGCAATGGAGGCCATACTGGGACTGGCGCCTCTACATCTCTTTGTGGAGGCACGGGCTCGGGAGGCCTTGGTCAGACTCAATTATTGGGGACAGTGGACTCACGGGGGGGGGAAACTCAGGGCATGCAAGGGCCTGGACTGAGACTATCAACCGGGACCCCCTTCTCACAAGAAGGGATGCAATGCCAAAGACGTCTACCCCCCTCAGGAGATATAAAGTTGTTTTCCCCTCCAGAAATTACTGGAGCGAGCCTGACCCCGGCTTTCTCAAACCGGAAGGGCTCATCTGGTACACAGACGGGTCTTTAATGAAGGAAGGTGCAGGAGCTGGTGTATATGGAGAGCGACCTGGGGCGAGAATAAGCTTTGCACTAGGTCGATACCCAACGGTATACCAGACCGAAATCTTTGCCATCCAGATATGCGCCCAAGAGAATCTCCAGAGAGGCTACTCGGGTAAACATATCTACATATGCAGCACTCCGGGCTCTTCACTCGGAAAAGGTCAACTCGAGACTTACACTGGACAGCATAAAAACCCTCGAACTACTCAGTGTGCTCAACAAGGTTAACCTTATCTAGGTACCGGGACATCGAGGCATCAGAGGCAACGAGGAAGCAGACCAGCTGGCTCGTGAGGGCAGCAACACGGCCTTCACGGGGCCAGAACCTGTCATAGGGGTCGCCTCCTGTCTGGTAAAAACCAAGATCAGGAACTGGACTAACGACCAGTTCCAGAACAAATGGCGTGAACAACAAGGCCTCAGGCAGTCTAGGGTCTTTATAAAGAGTCCTACTACATGCAAGGAGGCAAAAAGATTCCTGAAAATTAACAGGAACCCGTTAAGAACCATCACAGGAGTCCTAACAGGACACTGGGTAGTCAAATACCACCTACACAAAACCGGACTCAGCAACGAGTCGGACTGTAGGTACTGCAGCGAAGTAGGCGAAACTACCGAGCATATAGTCTGCGAATGCGACGCTCTAGTCAATAGTAGACTAAGACACCTAGGGGACAGATACTTGGAACCAGAGGAAATAATGCATGCCCGACCAGAGCGGGTCTGCCCTTTTCTTAAAAGCTGCGGGCTCGTAAGGTTTGGCAGGGCTTCACCAAAAGGGGGTTTGCACAATGGGCCGTATGTGTGCCTAAGTGCTGCCTGCAAAGGCTTCCCTTCAAATCAATCAAAATTAATCAAATCCAAGTGGAATGAACAGGACTGTAACTGTATTTTTTCATGTTGAATGAACGATTTATGAATATTTTTATTCCGGTTTTTAATATGTTTTCCTAAAAAATATTGCAAAAATTAAAAATTGTTTATATAACAATCAACAAAGAAAAGGCTAAAAATAAGTTAGACATTCTGTATGTAATAAAAAATTACGAGAATAATTACCTTAAAGAATACAATAAAACCAAGACTGTATATAACAATGTATTAAGAGATTTTAGGAAAAATTGACAACAAAAATAAAGCCGTGTGGAATATAATAAATTATATTATAGAAAATAAAAAAAAAGTTATCAATATTTTAAATATTAAGAATGACTTTATTTATTTAAAAAAAAATGCAGTTCCGGATTTGTTACAAACAAAAAGCGGGTAATATAAAAGCAGTTTAAAATAAAATATAATAAAAAAATTAAAAAACAAACAAAGCAGCGGAATAGACAAAATTATCACCTTAAATTATGTAAAAATAATATATGTTTTCTTATTTCCTACATTGTAAACCATTCTTTATAGTTTTCCCTAAAAGGCTAAACACTGTTTTAGTTAAACCTCTTTAATGGGTACCTAGTTAAAGACCAACCAGTTTACTCTTTATATTTTTAATTTTTTTGAATTAGTAATGATGGATCGTCTAGTTTTTTCAATAAACGTAACTTATTTAGTAAATTTTAGCATGGCTACTTGAGGTAGGGCACAAGTTTACTCACGAAACCAACAGGTCTTAATTGAAAGAGATGGTCAATCTGTTATTTTAAACCCACAAACCATTGAAGTTGGAATATCTCAGGGCCCTGTTATGTTTGTAATTTATTGAAATGATTTGATTTGTACAGTTACAAAGCCAAATAAAAGTCTAACAAACTTACTTGTAAGGTCAAATAAGGCAGAAACACTAATATCCCAAATGAGACACATGTTTATTTATTTATTTATTTATTTATTTACATCATCTTACAGTCCTTGGACCAATTACAAGATGAGATATTAACCTAAACTAAATATATCACATGAAAAAAAAAACAGTTGAAATATTCTACAAACTTATATAAGTACAGAACAATAAAAAGCACAATGCAAAAAAGAATAAATAAATTAGGTATTTAAAATTAAGTTTCTTATTGTTTGCAAATTGCATGAAAAAATATCAAAACTGTGTTGCAAGTCATTGTATTTATCACACATAAAGTGTACTGGAGAAAATTTTAAAACATTTGTTTTTGCACCTGGCAAATAAAAGGTAAAATTATTTCTTGCAGTAACACGAGGAACTCTTAAATACAATTTACTCAAAAGATAAGGGCAGTCGATATAATTATTTATGAGTTTAAACAAAAATACTAAAGATGCTTTTATTCTGCGGTCCTCCAAACTTTCAAAATTAAACCTTTTTAATAATATTGCTTGAGAAAATCCCACAGGTGGGTAGAACCCATCAATTCTGAAACTAAGGAGTTTAAGAAAGCGACGCTGTAAGTTTTCAAGTGAATCAGAATGTATCTCATATGAGGGATTCCATATTATACTTGCATACTCTATTTTTGATTTAATAAAGGTGTTGTAAAGTAGACACAGTGTGAAAACATTACCAAAATCCAAAGAATTTCTGACAAATGTTATCAACGTGCAAATTAAAATTTAATTTGGTGTCGAATGTGACTCCAAGGTCTTTAAAGTGTTCTCTGCGTTTTAATGTCCGGAAATTAAGAGTATAGTCAAATGCGAGTGGGTATTTTTTCTTATTATAAGAAACTACATTGCACTTATCCACGTTAAGAGGGAGATTGTTTTCAGCGCACCAATTGTTAATAATGTCTAGCTTATTTTGTAGCTGCACACAATCATCTACAGACTCGATGCGGGAAAAAATTTTAGCATCATCAGCATACAGCAAAATATCGGGACCATATCCAGCTACAATATCATTTATAAAAATTACAAACAGTAAAGGACCCAATATTGATCCCTGTGGTACTCCAGAAGATGCAGTTATTTCGGTAGACCTTGCACCACGACATTCGACATACAGCTTGCGGTTTAGTAGATATGAAGATAAGAGTTTTATTAAAGGTGCTGAGAGTCCAACTTTGCACAGCTTATGTAGAAGAATGCCATGATCAAGTCTATCAAAAGCTTTAGAAAAGTCTGTGTATATAACATCTACTTGTACATTTTTATCAAGATAATTAGCAATATAGTCTGTTATGCACATTAAATTTGTAACTGTCGATCTGTTTTTCACAAAACCGTGTTGATATATGGTAATCTGACTTTCCACATGGTGATATAAAAATTTATGCAAAAGTATCTCAAAGAAATTATTAATTATTGCAATAGGTCTATAGTTTTCACAACAATTCCTATCACCTTTTTTGTATACAGGACAGAGTTTATATGTTTTCCATAACTCAGGATATACACAAGTTTTAAGGATTAAATTAAAAAGTAACTTTAAAGGTTTGATAAGAGAACAAGCACAATCCTTAATTATAAATGCTGGTATGCCATCTGGACCTTTTGTGAATTTGGGTTTTAATTTTTTTAAAGCAAAAGTAACATCTGATTCTGAAAAAGATGTTAAATTAAAACAGTTAACATCAACTACACACGAATCTAATATTCCATCGTTCGACGCAATAAATGAATCTTTAAACACGCTAGCAAAACCGTTGGCAATATCTAAGGGGTTACTTAACGTGCTATCATTAACTGTCATATGATTGGGTATTGAAGACTTGTTGTTTTTTAAGTTTATGTAAGACCAAAAAGAATTAGGATTATTTTTAATGTTTTTTATGTAATTTTTATGTGCAATATCTGTATCATTTTTTATTTTATCCCTTAGATATTTAAGTTGATTGTACGTTTCAGTGTTATTTGATTTTTTATAATTTAGTCATAGTTTATATTTTCGCTTTATATCTGATATAATTATAGAATTATACCAAGGTGGATACTTTTTCTTTTTAGAGATTGACTTATATTTGGGTATATTTAAATCGAAAATATTGTACAGCTTTTCATAGAATAATCCGAGAGCCATATTAATGTTACTTATATTTTTTTTTAAATTCCAATCAACTAAACTTATATCCTCGTACAATTTTATAAAATTAGCCTTTCTAAAATTATAACCTTTGAATTGAATTAAAGTAGCACTAGCGATATTATTTAATGTAACATCTGGATATATATTTAAAGGCGGATGGTGAGGATCTATATTTAACATAGCGTCATGAGAAGTTTCTACTTGACAGATAGTATTTAAAAAGACAAGGTCTAGTAAACGATTATTTTTATTAAGTACAGAGTTATATTGTTGTAGCTCAAAGTAGTTTATGAATGTATTTAAAAATCCAAAAACGCCTGTAAGGTTATTTTTACTCATATTGTAATCTAGAATATTAAAATCTCCAATGATAAATATTTTTTGATTAATTAAGTAATTTAGGCTCTCGAATAATTCAAAGAAAATACTGTAATGATTGGTCGACAGAGCAGGTGGGATATAAACTTTAAATATTATGTATATTTTTGTATGTCTTATTACAACTTCAACACCAACTATATCTATTAAAGGAACTTGTTGCGTAAAAATATCCAGATTTAATTGCCTAGAAATTAAATTACAATTGACGGCCAACAATACACCGCCTCCTCTTTTAAGACCAACAGAACAATAATTGCGATCCGCCCTGTATACAAAATATTTTTCGCAGATTATTTCACGGTTTTTTATGCTAGAATTAATCCAAGTTTCAGTAAACGCAAGCATATCATAATTACACCTATACGAGGCATTTAAAATTTCATGAGTTTTTGCGTTTAGACCGCGAACGTTTTGGTAATAAATTAGTGGGGCGGTGATTTTGGTGGGGGTCATCAAATTATGCGATTCATTGTCAGTTGCAATACTAATTGGATCGAGTAATGTTAGTGGCTAAGAACTAAATATTTTGGATTTGTATTCCTTAGCTTTCTGATTAAATACATAACACTTTGAATCCCATACCTCCAATTTCAGTGATTTATTAATGTTATTAAGATTTGTGCAGTTAATACATTTTAATTCTGTGTCAGTTGCTTTACATTCTTCAAGTAGATCTAGGACAGCTATTATTTTGGTTGCTACAGTCTTTAGATAAGTGGTTAAATCCATTACACTTAAAGCATCTTAAAACATACACAGAATCATATACACTACAATAATTAAGACCTACCAGCAATTTATCTTTAGACACAGACATAAGTTTGTTGTAGGTCGTAGAATCGACTTGCAAGACAGCCTGATAAATATTTTTGTTATTTTTTGTTGGCCATATTTTAATAACTTTACACTCTGATATTTCATTAAAAATTAATTTATTTTGATTAGTTAAATAGGAAAGTAAAACATCTTCGGAGAGTTTCTCGGACATTCCGACAAGACGGATTCTTGGAGATAATTTCTTTACATCGCTAATATCATACTTTTCAGATAATTTTCCATTAGCCATTTCTTTTAGATTGCATAATTCCATGTCATTATCACATCCAATTATTACTCCACCCTTACTTATATTACGTACTGTAGAAATTGATAACTGATTTTGATTTGGATTTATTTCATGAAGTATTTCACCTCTTGTTTCGAAATTTTTTTGCAATGTATTTTTAGGTTTGATAAGTATAGACGGCTTTGTTTTTAATGCAGCTGAAAATGATTTAATATTGAAACTTATTGACGGCACCTCCTTAATTGAACAAGTAACTTCATTTAATTTATTTTCAGCCATTTTTATAAAATCTTTTTTCATTTGTGATAGAGTAGTTTCCATTTCATCAGATATTTGTTTCAATTTTGCTTTAAACTTCTCTTCGATTTTAACAAAATTATCTTTTTGAGCTAAGATTGTACAATTTGAGCAGGTCCATTTTAATCCGGGAACTTTCCTTGCAGTTGCAAAAACCATCACAAAAAATCACTGGTTGATTCCGACTAACCTTGCCCGAGCAAATTCCACACACAGTCATTTTAATAGATTAATCATTATTCACTTAAAAAAAAATCTAAGTCTTACGAAACTCTATCAAAAAAAATTATCACGATTAACTTTACTATAAATTCACCATAAAATCACTATGAAAATACCACGGAAAACTTTATCTTTAAAAATGTTGTTGAAAGTTGGTTCGTGGAAAATGAACATACTTAATAAGGATAAAACCCAGTGCATTTATTTTAAAAATATCAAGGTTTGAAGGTAAAAGTGCTTAACACAACCATTTATTTATCAAAAAATAAAACATTTTTGGAATCTACGTATTGAACAACTTTGCAAAAAACTGTATAAAACATATTACTACTTAAGAGTTATTTAAACGTATGTAGACCTTTAAACCTGTATTTTGCAAATATTAAAACCTTGTTAAGATATAGTATAATAATTTTTAGGGTCTAAGTACTAATATTCGAGATATTTTTATAATACAAAAGAAAGGCTTGCGCACAATGTTCGAACTAGGACAGATTGACTCATGGGTATTAAAAAAATACACAAAGTCTTAACCACTGAGTGGTCTTTATACATTTTAATCATGTACAAAAACAAAATTTTATTTTTAGATTTTAAATCCTTAATCATAATACACAATTATTTGTATTACCCTTGACAACCTATGAAAAGGGCTGTTTGTATTCATGTTTAATTTGTTTTTAATAGTTTACCTGCTGCCTGTTTATTGTTACATTGAATGTATTTTTTGACTTTTTTCTTTTATGTATGTATAATTGTAGCCAAATTTTTGAAAATAAACAATATTTTTTTTAATTAATAAACTAATTTTAATGTATACCCAATAATTGTTATTAAATTTGGTAAAAGTAAAATAAATAGCAATACCTGATCACCCCAACAGTTTATTTCTGGCAAATTTACATCATCAATAAAAATTACCATTTTTTTACCATTAGGAGCACCAAACGTATTACCCATACGTTTTTCAACGTAACTTTCTATAGTTTTTTGAAATTGAAATGGCGAAGTGGCACTCGAAAAATTAAAAGCTCTACCCAAGTATATTTCGGGATTTGCTCTTTTAATATAAGATTTCATCATAACAGTTTTCGCTGTTCCTTGTTCCCCAACCAAAAGGACAGGCTTTTCTTGTTTTACAATTGTTTCAATTAAATAACTGATTCGTACATTATCCGGAATTGGAATTAAGATACTAGCATAGTCTGGTGTGCTATTTTCAGGATATATAAAGTTGGTTACCAAAGAATTCCATAAAACCCAATCTCCTTCATCATTTACAACAAAATCAAAAACTGTTGCCTAAAGAAATAAAAAACACATATATTAGTATATCTGCAACATTAAGTAATAGTGGGGAAAGTGGCTTAATTTCAGATACCTTTTCAAAATAATCAAAATTTTTTAGATAAATAATTTTTAATGCTTTATCTATTGGCTAGAATACAATGCATTGCAAAGAAACAAATTTTAATATCAAAACATTTTTATTACAAAAAATATTTACAATAAATTATGTTTTTGTAGTAATTGCAATTTTTTCAAATTTAAAATTGGGCTCCCAATTTCGGACACCCTATCCGAAATTAAAAAAAACTTTTTTCAGTAACAACATATTTATTAGTCCATGCATATTATGCATTGCATGTCACATATATAAACATTATATTCCTTAGGCGACTCTAAATGTTGGAATTTGTTTAGTTCATAATTTTGGATTCCTAATTTCGGATAGGGGAAATTGAGAAACGTGAACCATTCGAAATTAGGCAACTTTATACTTTTTGCGTTAAGTTTTTTTAAATAAAATCATTGAAAAATTTCGTAGTTTTGATAAATGAGTACATTAGATGCAAAACTCGGTTTTTGCAAATTTTTTAAAAATAAATATTTTATCCTTTTTATGTACATTACTGCACTGCACAGCATACCTTAGTAAACCAGATGCATAAGTTAATATTTGTAGAATAAAATACATTTAAAAACTTCAGATGCAAAACTGGGTATTTGTTTCTTCCTGTCGGATGCAAAACTCGGTATTTGCTATTGACCAAACACGTCAAGCTGATTGACCGTCTATAACCCGAGATAAATTCAATTAAAAATTGAATAATTAACATGGATTGTTTAAAAAAATATATTACAAAATTTTTGACCGTCCAATTGTTTATAAATAACCGTTTAAAGTTCAACAATTTGTAAAAAAGTATACTACTAGTAAGTCAGATAAAAAATTGGATAATTAACATGGATTGTATAGGCTTTCTGTAGTTCTGTACCAGTTACTTAGTTATAAAAAATAAACTAACTTTCAGAAGCTTTCAAAAAACTAACAGTCTTTTAATGTATTTTTTCTGAGTTTAAAAAAAATATTACAAAATTTTTGACCGTCCAATTGTTTATAAATAACCGTTTAAAGTTGAACAATTTGTAAAAAAGTATACATACAAGTGAGTCATTTAAAAACAACTTGGCAACGCTGTACGCGATTATAGATATTATTTGCGCAGTAAATTCGCATTCGTTGCGCATAAGCGAAGTTGCCGGATTAAAACTTATAAAAATATTTGAAAGTATTACGTAAAGGCCACGTCTCCAAGGGTAAATTATGAATCACTTAGCTACAAGCTCGTATACTTTTAGGGTGCGTATAATCTAAAAAAATTTGATAATATTGTACCACGACAACTACCTTAATTGTTATTTTTTGGTATTTGCACTTTTCACTTGCAAAACTTGGTCTTTGAACGAGGAAGATGCAAAACTATGTTTTTAAATCTTTTGATTTCAATAATTTACTAAACTACTTAATTTTAAAAGATTTTTTTTAATTTTTTGAATAAAAATGATGCAAAAGCACGTCTATACAATTTTTGCACTTTTTTTCAAAAATGATCTTAGCGGTTTTTCATGTTTTTCTTAAAATCAATTATCCTTCAAATACTCTCTAATGTACTAAAATACAATGTCTTAAACAAACATTTACCTTGTCCAGGTAAAAAACACAAATTTTTACAACGATTATTTATACATACTTGCCCATGCATTTATACCTTTATATTAATCTTGCATATAAACTTTCATATATACTTTAAAATCTATTTAAAATCTATTTGAAATCCTCTTGGATTCCTTTGCTCCTTTTGTTTCTTTAGTTTCTCATTGTTTATCATAAATTTTAATTTATTAAATTTGTTTGACTTTCTTTTTTTTCTTCATTGTATATGAATAAATATTTGTTTTATCTTTGCATAAAAATGTTAGAAATAACTTTATTGATTACCTATGTTTTTAATCCATTTATTCTTAAAAAATGCACAATTCATCCATCCTATGGTTAGGTGCTTTTCAAGAATTAAATGATATTGTTTAAAAAAAATGTAAACACTTCGTTATTATGTACACCCTAATGATGAATAAATTTGTTATTATATGGTGTTCCATTTCACATTTTGCATTATTGTGTTTGTATGTAATAGTTATTTGTTTTACAAGTGTTGAAAAGCGACTTTTTCATGCGAGTGAAGTTGCGTCAGGCCGAGTGTTCATTAACACGATCTTGAAGAAAGCTTTTCTCACAAGTGAAACACAATGTTTTGTATTACCCTTTTATTTTTTATTATATTCAAATACAAAACATAAACATACATACAAATATACAAATATAATACAAATTTGAAACGAATGTCAATTTCTTTTCATACTGACCTGTCACTTTTCACACTGAAATGTCACTATACATTCGTGTTTTGCCTTGCCAATGAAAATATTCATTTTCTAAGCAACGATGCCAATACGAAATGTGACTTTTACATAGTGGTCGTAGAAAAAATAGTTTTTGGACTAAATATGTTTATTATATATTTTTTTCTTTCATTAAGGTGTGTCGACTGTTGCGGTCATTGCACCATAACTGGAGAGGAAAATCCTCATGTACACCCACAACATTACGCTGGGTAGTACCTGACTATTACCGGCTAAAAACCTCTCCTGACTAGATTTAACAAAAAGACCAATAAATAAACACTAAAATGGGATTTGGTATCACAGATGTTACTTTAAATTTTATTCAAAAATCCAATTTCACTAAGGAAGTTAAGAACTTGTTCAATATTAATTGAATTATATTCAAGCATTTCTTTTAGTTGGACGTTGAAGATACTATGGTAACCATAGTATGGTTTACTCTTTTATGATGTAAAGAGGGACATTCAACAAAAATGGGTCTCACTTCACCACTTCCCCACAGCCTTCACAGGTAGGTACTTCAGCATCTTCCAGGAGGTAACATTTGGTAAGAGTGGTGTGACCCAACCTTAACCTTGTTATTTAAACTTAAACTTGTTGCTTACGGCTCAACGTAGATGTTTTGCATCCCATTACCAAGTATGTTATATTATTTAAAAAAGTATCTTTTTCTGCCCATTCCTCACTCCATTTCGCTATAATCCTATCTTTAATATTTTTTGTAACCTGAGTCTTTTCTAATTTTAGGCGTTGAAAATTGTCCAAATATTCAACAGTCCAGGGTGGATTATTGGAAACAAATGAAGAGTCGCCGACCGGCATGTTTAGGTGCAATTCATCACCCATCAGTCTGGTCTTGGAAATAGATGATGCGTACCTAGGATTTCTCAAGGGTACGACGTCATTAATAAGTTAAGGGTAGACAAAGTTGGCAATTCCCCTTTTTCTGCACTTGGCCATGTAAGATAGTGACAAAAACAATCGTCTGTTTTCCGAAGACATAATACCAGATTCTACGTGAAGACTATGATTGGGTGTTGTCAGAAAAGCTCCTACAGCATATCGTATTCCCTCATTGTGTAACATATTAAGTAGTTGTAATGTAATCTTTAAAGCGAACCCATATACAACAGATCCGTAGTCTAGCTTGGAGATACCAGTGATTTAAACAAGGTAAGTAAAGAATCTCTATGTGCTCCCCATTTAGTATGGGCAAGACACTTGATCAATTTAAGGGCTTTTAAGACTTTTCCCTTTAAATAGTCCATATGCTTTTTCCAGGAAAGACGTCCATCCATTATTATAATTATTATTATTATTATTATTATTATTATTATTATTATTATTATTATTATTATTATTATTATTATTATTATTAATATTATTATTATTAATAATACTTTAATGGTTATTATTAGGTACATTTACAAATTCTTAATTATAATTTATTAACTATTTTTTATTAATTTTATTTATCTTATAAAAATATAAAGATTAAAAAAAAATGGTAGTTTTATTATTTTAAAAATAAGTAAAAGGTAGAAAAAAAATTGATCAGATAAATATTATATTTAATTTAATTATATTTGTTTATTATAACTTCATGTTGGAATTTTTGTCTAAAAAACATAAAATATATTTTTAAATTAATTTACTGCCGTGCTAAGCCAAACCCCGGTATCCGCAATATTAAGTATTAAAGGACAAAAGATAATTTTTATTGTTTTTAACAATGAAAATGATCTTTTGTCCCTTATAACTCAATATTGTACATACGGGGGTTTGGCTTACCAGGGCAGTATATATGTTACAATCAATGTGTAAATTTCGTAAATGTAAACCATGATACAATGATACACAAGACTGGTAATGTAACGCGCCGTATTAAGCCGCTGACGAGTTGATCTAAACTTGGGTCACTGTTCGACAGAGAGGTCGAGAGAGTGACAACGCGAGAGAGGGCTATGCGAATCGTTCGGTTCTCTGTGAAATTAAGGAGACACCGGTAATTTGTGTTAATTTATTCAGTGTCCAAGACTATTTCATTTATTACAATGGTTAATTAATACTTGTTGTGTGTCTACGTGAGTAGAAGATGGGGTGGTACGAGAGGGTAATTAAGTGATTGATTTATGACCCACCTTGACAGGTGTGTGTAATTAAGGGTTTGATTAGTGCCGACACAGGGTAATTAAGGGATTGATTAGTGCCGACACAGGGTAATTAAGTGACTAATTTATGACCCCTTTGACTGTTTGATGTAATTAAAGCGATATGGGATACTTTTTGGCTGTAATTAAAGTGCTTAATTTATGACCATATTGACATGTGGTGTAATTAAAGTGGTTGATTTATGACTAGTTTTAAAAATCTCATTGGTATCAGTCTAGACAAGATTCAACAGGTTTTTATTTAAATATAGAATTTAATTTAAAAAAATAACAAATAATATAGGTACTTTTTTATTTAAAATATAAGCACCTTTTTTTGTGAAATTAAGGGTAGTCCAATCTCATGTAGAAATCAGTAACGACCTAAAACACTACAATGCACTATCTGGCGATGGTCTCTTAGTTTTTGCGGCCCCCTTAAATATGCCAGATTAATTAGATATAGGTAAGAGCAATATCGCATGTACCTTTGTGCCCGTCAGGGTAGAAAATAAATTTAAAAAAAAAAGGTAATAGGCAGGTGGTCACTCTACGTAGAAATCAGTTATGACCATAAACACTACAATGCACTATCTGGCGATGGTCTCTTAGTTTTTGCGGCCCCCATAAATATGCCAGATTAATTAGATATAGGTAAGAGCAATATCGCCTGTACCTTTGTGCCCGTCAGGGTAGAAAATAAATTTAAAAAAAAAAGGTAATAGGCAGGTGGTCACTCTACAAATACATTTACTCTTTTTCTATTGATGACGCATCCCAATAAATCGATCACTTTAATTAGGGTAGGTAATAAGGGCAGCGTGAAGACCATGTACCTTTGTAGGCTCTTGATGGGAAATGAAATAGGTGGGTGGTCCATCCCCAAATACATTTACTCTTTTTCTTTTGTTATCGATTGCCATAAAAGTTGTATTTTTTAAAAAGGTCGTAACTTTTAGTCGTGTAATGCGATAGTTTAAAAAAAAAGGTAACTTATATTTTAAATAAGGAAAGATTTTATGTTCGTCTTCAGAGAACTTTTTGAAAAGAATGAATAAAATTAAAAAATATAGTTATATTTAAATAAAATCTACGCAAAAACAAATTTTCATCACGATAGTTTTTTAAAAAAAAGGTAACTTATATTTTAAATAAAAAAGTACCTACCTATATTATTTGTTATTTTTTTTTTAAATTAAATGCGGCATTTTTAATTAGTTGCGTTTGAAATGAAAAATTTTTTTTTGCTTTTTTATTTACATTCTAAAGAAAAAAGTTTTAAAACACAAACATATTCAGCGCCACTATTTCAAATTCCATAAAAAAAAGACGAAAGTAGCTTATAATGTATCACGTACACACACGCATACAGGTCCTAACTGGTTTAGTCGATTTGATATAAAAAAGGAAAAAACAAATACCAAAAATATCAGTTGAGTTTAAATATTTAAACGTGTAGCATATTCAATTAGACCCACATCCAGTTTAATAAAAAAGTGAGTAAATATTTTGTTTTAAAATAATTTTAAATCAAGTGTTGTAATATTTACATATATTTTGAAAATTAACATATATATGTATATTATATATATATATTTACATATTTTTTTATTTTAGTAAAAAAACAGCTGAAAATGGTTGACTACAAAACAAAGTATGATTTTGAACAGAAGATAAAAATAGCCGAATACGAAAAAAGAAATCTATTAAAAGAAATTCGAATGCCGCTTACATTATCAAACAGCCGATATTACATTATTGGTTTTAACCCCTATAGTGATTTCGCAATTACAGTAAAGTTGTGTAAACAAGGCTTAGAATATGACGGACTCATTTTTACAGAGAAAGAGTTTAATGAGCTTATACGTGTTCTACAGGATGTTATTGATAATAAAAGAAATGAAGTCGAAGTTTCAAAATATTTTATTACAACTCTAGCGAATAATCGGACATTAGTAAAAATTACGGACAAATCATCAGGGAAATTTGATGTTGTCCAAAATTCTACTCTGCAAAATCTACTCAAGTTAAAAACGTTTCATGAATCAGCAGTCGCCGAATTTAAAGAATTATGCATGAACGAGACATTTAATTCCATATTACAAGATATTGTGGTGGAGATTTTAGATGATGACAATAATCACAATTATAATACAAATATGTTCAGATGTTTTATAGAAAAACACCCTAGATATACCAATTACACGATGTGGTTCGAGTTAGTAAATAAATTTGATTATTTTGTATATAATAACATAGGTATTAAATTAAGCGCCACTCTAAATATGAATAGATTTTATGTTTAATAATAGCCGTATTAGTTAAATAAATAAATTGTATTTTTTTTTTAAATATGTAGAAATATGTATGAATTTATAAATAAATATTTAAGCAAAGGTATTTTGTTTTATTAATTATTTCATTCTTTTAAAAATAAAATACTCACCTTTTATTTTTATTTTCAGGTTCATAGTATGTAAATAGGTAAATAGGTAATATTAATAAATATATATAAAAACTTGTTTTTTATTATTTATTATTAGAGGGTAAAGCATAAGACATATAATTAAAAAATAAAAATAGAAATTATTTTATTAAATGGTATACACACAAAATATAAAATAAAACAGTTTTAATATTGGTTATATGTACATATATCGTTAGACATATTTATATAATAATAATAATTATAATTATAATTAAAAATAAAAATAGAAATTATTTTATTAAATGGTATACACACAAAATATAAAAAAACAGTTTTAATATTGGTTATATGTACATATATCGTTAGACATATAATTAAAAATAAAAATAGAAATTATTTTATTAAATGGTATACACACAAAATATAAAAAAAAACAGTTTTAATATTGGTTATATGTACATATATCGTTAGACATATAATTAAAAATAAAAATAGAAATTATTTTATTAAATGGTATACACGTATACACGTTACTGTTGACAGAATCGCTTGAAATCTCTTAAACACTCGTTATAATAGGATTCGCTGGAAGTGTCGGAGTCGCTTGAATCGCTGACGCACCCATCCTCAATATATGGCATATGGCATACATCCGCTCTGTTAATAAAAAAGAGGACTCGCCTCGTGCAAAAATTGCACCAGTTTTCCTCTCTTAGAATTGTATCCAATAGCTCCTCAAAGTCTAGTTCGTGTGTGTGAGTTGATACATATTTATATGTATTAAAATTTTTTAGCTCGTAGCTATCATCACCCCAACAATCCTCACATATATTCCCATATGTGGTCAAATAGTAGTTGCTTGTTACACAGTACTGCCTGCTATATGGAATAAATAATTCAATTATGGGTCGTATAGCGTGCCTATTAGTCCTGCGGCTCCAAAACATTTGTAACGCTTTCCAAGTCCAGCATTTGTTTATACTCATGTTTTTAAGGTCTCTACGTCGCACCACACTTAAATTGTCTTTTTTGTGACTTGTTAGTCCATGATGCGGTTTTCGATTACCTTCGCATTTAGGATAACCGGTAAATCCTTTTGGACTATTTCCGCGACACTGCACGTTGAATTCACCAATTGCCTGCATAGAACTTTCAATGATTTGGGAATATACACATTCCCCACTTTCTCACAGTACTTTGGCGATTCCACAAGTCTTTCTCTCCATACTCGGTCCATGATGTTTTGTTTTTTTTTGTCAAGGAACAATTTAAAAAAAGGCACTTTATATTCACACTGAATATAAGTAATAATTTCAGAAAGTTTTTCAAAAACTTCTTTATACCTAAAAATTATCCCTACCCGAAAATTGCAAAACCGGCAAATTTACACCCACTCCTACCAAAAAAATAAATCTGTAGCCGATAATCTATCGAAGAAAGTATACTAAAGGGGTTTGTAAATGGGCCTAGTGGAGAGGGGATGTCATCAAAACGCTTCGTGCTGTACGGTATCGAAAAAAGTCATTTGAGTGCTACTTTCTAGTATAACGTAAGCTCTTAGTGTACGCGTATATTATTTGTGTTTTTGACTATTGCAATGATGGCAGCCCAACATATTGATAATATTATCTTAGAGCGTGAATACGATCATGTTATTAAGCGTTTCAATTTAACAGCAAGGCGTTTTGTGTTCAGGTTTAAAGAGTTTAATAATGATCAGAATCCCATTGATTGGATTGAGGTAAGTAATTCGATTTATTTTTGTAATAATAATTTTTTAAATCCACTTTTTAATAACTTTAATTTTTTTATTTCCTTGATTTTTGATCATTTATATATTTTTTAAAAGTTTTATTAGTTTGTTAATTAATTGATTTTATTAATCTCGTTTTATTATTAAATGAAATTTTAAAAAATATATTTTTATTTTAATAAAAAAATTGCATTTTTGAAAACTTTTAGTATTTTATTTCATTGATTTTTTTTTAATTTTCAGTTTTATTATTAAAAGAAATTTTAAAAATTATATTTTTATTTTGCAGGCTGGTTTAGACTCTTTGTTATCCTATGGCATGAGGGGTTTCAACGATGAAGATAGAGTTGGCATTGTCTTCACCAATGCTGAATTCCCTGATAAACCCTTGGCAATTTCATTAAGAAAAAAAAGCCAGATAAATGCGAGTGTTATTCTAGATATAATGGGGATGGTACTACAGAGCAACTCCAGCTTTTTCACGAACAATCAGCTCACTGCGGCCATCGACAGGATCGAACTTCCAACTGGTATGGGTAGGATTTCATTAAGAGGTATGTCGTACACGGAATTTTGCAGAAAAAAGCGTGGAATTGTAGTTGTTAATAATGACGATAATTATTGTTTAGCCTATGCTTTAGCCTTGGGTATAGCTTATCATACAAATATTGCAGATTTTAAAAAACTTAAGTCACGACCTAATCTTTTAAAACAGCGTGGTAGAGAGCTAAGCAGAGCTTGTAACGTAGATCTTTCTCACGGTGGTAATCTCGAACACATTCAATATTTTCAAGATTACTTAAAAAACGATTTTACGATTGTTGTGTATAATAATAGGAGGGGGTCGGAAACTTATTTTGAAGGCACTCGTAAAGACACTCGTAAAACAATAAATTTAATTTTAGAAGACAACCATTATAATTTTATAATGAGCTTAACAGCTACCTTCAGTTCCTCCTATTTTTGTGAAATGTGTAAAAAACGTTATAATACTAAATCAGCACATCTTAAATGTCCTTATACTTGTCCAAATTGTCATAGTTCACCGCCATGTAGATCCGATGTAGAGGAAATTACATGTAAAGAATGTAAACGCACATTCAAAGGCATCGCATGTCTAAATTTACATAAGAAAAATCTTTGTTCGAAATTGCACAGATGTTTGGCATGTTTAAATAGCTACTGGATAAAGAATAAACATAATTGCGGTGAAAAATACTGCCGCACGTGTTTATGTATGAAACCTATTAGACATGATTGTTATATGCAACCCAATCTTATAAGTGATGCTAAGAAAAAATCGCTCGAGAACGATTTTTTGTTTGCATTTTATGATTTTGAATGCAAACAAGAAAAAGAATTATCCAGTAATGTATTTTTACATGAGCCAAATTTGGGTGTGGTAGAACAAGTTTGCTCTGAGTGTATTACGAATGATAATATGGATATAGATTGCAACAGATGTGGAAAGCGAAAACATATTTTTTCAAAAAACCCTGTAGAATCACTTTTGAATTTTCTACACGGATTTAAAAGGAAAAAGTTTAATGTTTTTGCTTTAGGGCATAACATGCGGTCTTACGACGGTTGTTTTATAACTAGGGAAATTTTTAAACATGTCAATAGGTGGAATCCTCAAATTATAAGAAATGGTTGCAAATTTGCAATAAAATAAAATTTATTGATAGTTTAAATTATATGCCCTTACCTTTAAATAAACTTCCAAGTGCTTTTAAATTTGATGAAACCAAGGGATATTTCCCGCATTTATTTAATAGAACTGAGAATAGTAATTATATAGGCCCTTTACCAGATGCCTCTTTTTATATGCCTGACTCTATGACTTTAGATGCAAGAAATAAATTTTTTGAATGGTATAATGAACAAAAATCAAACAATATAGTATTTAATTTTCAAAATGAATTAATTAAATATTGCATAATAGATGTCGAAATTTTACGGAAATCGTGTATTAAATTTCGGGATTGTTTTATAGAAGCTACAAAAATTGATCCTTTTTAAGAAGCAACCACTATAGCTAGCGTTTGTAATAAAGTATTTAGAAGAAACTTTCTAGAACCCAATACCATTGGAATTATTCCTACTGATGGGTATAGAATGAAAGATAAATCTTCTCAAATAGCACTTAAGTGGTTGTGTTGGCAAGAGAGTTTATTTCCAGGTCTTAAGCACGGCGGAAATAGTCAGGAAGTAAGGCTTAAAGAGAATCTCTTAGTCGATGGTTTTTGTGCGATCACTAACACTGTTTTTGAGTTCGATGGCTGTTACTATCACGGCTGCGAAAAATGTTATCCTCAGCAGACTTCATCTTTTCGAGATTCCACAAACAAAAATGAACAAATGTTTTTTAGGCGCGATAAAACTCAAGCTAAGCATAAAAGAATTTTAGATGCGGGATATAATCTAAAATCGATCTGGGAGTGTGAGTTTCGAAAGTTGTTAAAAACTGATGAAGACGTTATAGCTTGTGTTAATAATAATTATAAAAAATACTCCCAGCAGCCCTTAAATCCTCGCGATAGCTTCTTTGGCGGTCGCACAAATGCCGTAAAACTTCATCATAAAATATCAAACATTGGTGATGAAAAAATACACTATTACGATGTGTGTTCCTTATATCCCTTTAAAAATAAATACAAAAAATATCCCATTGGGCATCCTAAAATTCATATCGGTAACGAAGCGTGCAAAAAATTGTCAATGGACACGGTAGAAGGTATTATTAAATGTTCGATTCTTCCACCTAGAAATTTATATCACCCAGTTCTACCGTATAAATGTAACAATAAACTTATGTTCCCCCTATGTAAAGCATGTGTAGAGTCAATGTACCAGGGGCAATGTATACACACAGAGGAGGAGCGTAAGTTTACAGGTACCTTCGTGGCCGATGAATTAAGGAAAGCGGTTTCATTAAATTATAAAATCCTTGAAATTTATGAGGTATGGGAATATAAAGTGAGCCAATTCAATCGGAAAACTAAGTGTGGAGGGTTGTTTTCAAAATATGTAGATACGTTTTTAAAAATAAAACAAGAATGTTCTGGTTGGCCAGCATGGTGCACTACAGAGACGTTAAAAGACGAGTATATTCAAGCATATTTTAAGCATGAAGGTATTCTCTTGGATAAATCAAAAATATGTAATAACCCTGGAATGAGATTTATTGCTAAATTAATGTTAAATAGTTTTTGGGGTAAATTTGGCCAGAGAGAAAATTTAATGCAAACATCAATAATTACTGACCCCCTTGAACTATTTAAGTTTTTAACAATCCCCTCTATTGTTGTTAACAATATGGTTGTTATTAGTGATGAAGTGCTTCTTTTGTGCTGGAATAAACCAGAAGAAGCAGTTCTACCATTGACAACTGTTAATGTCGCAGTGGCAGCGTATACCACGGCTATGGCCCGATTAGAACTTTACTCGTATTTAGAAAAACTTGATAGGAGAGTACTTTACTTTGACACAGATAGTATTATATTCACACATAAAGAGGGGGATTGGCTACCCCCCGTAGGCGACTATTTGGGTATGTTAACAGACGAAATAACTGAATACGGCCCTGGTAGTAAAATTACGGAGTTGTTAGCGGTGGACCTAAAAATTACGCCTATAGAGTTTATATAGCAAATAAGAAAGAATATAAATCTATATGCAAAGTAAAGGGTATAACTCTTAATTCAAAAAATAGTGCAAACGTAAATTTTGAAACTCTGAAAGCCATGGTATGCGATAATGCAGAGCCTACATATGTACATAACAATCGTAAAATTTGTATAAAACCAAATTACGATGTAATATCGCGACCTGAGCCAAAAATTTACAGAATAGGCTATAATAAAAGGCGAAGACTAGATAACAGCTACGACACCGTTCCGTACGGCTACCAGGAAGAAATCGGCTATACCGCTGCAACTAATGGGAATAAAGAGGTAGAATTTTTTTTAAAAATAATTAAGTAGTTATATTTTATTTATTTATAGGCGGATCAAGAACTTGACGACCTGTTGTTCACGTACCTAAAAGAACTTACCTCTAACCCTATAGACGATGGAATTAAAGAGGTAAACAATAATTTTTTTAAATAATTAAGTATTTATCTATATTTATTTATTTATTTACAGACAGACCTAGTCTTTGATGACAGAGAGGCCGAAGAAGAAGAAGAATAAATCCCTTTTTATATGGAAGGGTGGACATTGTAAATATTATATTATTATTTATTATTTATACTTGGACTATAATTTATGATTTATTTATATATTAATTTATTATATTGTTTACTTACATCTGTTATTAATAATTATATAAAATTTTTTTCATTTATTTATATTTTAATTTATTTTATATTTTTATTTATATATATATACATATATATATATTGTTAACATACCTTTGTTTTATTTATATTTTAGAAAATAATAAAAAAAAAATATTTAAGATTTATGTATTTTATTTAATTTACGAAACATTTTTCTTACAGTTAAGTCATTGTTATATGTGTTTGATGAAAACATATCCAAAACATTATTTAAGGTGTATTTCTTACTTAAACACACTAAAAATACAATACAATATTGACCACAAACAGTAGAAAACAAGCTCTGGATTACATTTGGGTTGTACATCCACTTTTTCGAGTTTTTATTTAAAAACTTTTTTATAGCATATTTAGGAGGTCTTCCATAGCTGTCAAAATAGCACCCATCACCTTTATTATTAATAAAAACAGCACACCAATGACTTCCAGGCATATAATCAGGATCTTCATTAATTACTATAGCCAATGGCTTACTTATATACCGAGGTATTTGATTTATAGGATAAACTCCCGTATGAACATGTATTGGTAAAAATCTACGTAAGTATTTGATAACTTCAGATGAATACATTACACAATTTTAACGTTTGTGCATTGAACGATCATACAGTTATGATTAAAATATTTTAGGTACAGGTGCTTTTAAAGAAAATAAAAAAAAAATTTAAGTAGCATTTATTTCAAATTTTTTTTATAATATATAAGGCTAACTAATACATATGATATATCTAACTACTGTAATCAACCACTACATTTCTATTCTTATCTATTTCAATAATATTATCGAATTCAGCATAAATAATACAATTAACTGTCTCTGTAAGTGGCTTTTTAAAACGTACTTCCATGCGTAGACTGCCGTTTCGAATAAGATTCCAATGAGTCATTGTGTTTGCCGAAAGGTCAGGGGTTAAATCATAGGCGGTTAAGTAAAAACCATGGGGAAATGTGAGTCTATCTATTGATAATCCGTTGTTGGAAAAGTGAATACCAGTGCCAGAAAATAAAGTATTATATGACCTTATATAATTATTATTTTCAAAATCGGGTTGAAGCGGTTTAGAAGGAATTTGCTGCCCATCAATATACAGTGATAAAAAGTTGATATCGTAGTGTTTAAAATTAAACGGATTTTTCGTATAATCACCGTTGAATGCTCTATTTGATACAAAACCCATAACACACCTTTTTGGTAATTGGCCCAGAAATATATTATCCAGTGATTTTCCTTGAATGCCAGAGGGTATAGTTAAAACTTTAACGTCAACCCTTGTTATAGGGTATTTAACAGGTGCTAGTTGTAAGGCTTTAGCATGTGCCAGCAATACAGACGGATTAATTTTCATTCTTCTTACTAAAAGGGTTGCATCTATGATTTTTAGTTTTGGTTCATCATTATCAGGAGCCATTAAAACAAAATTATCTCTTGATCTAACTAATTTAACGCGTAATTCTAGACCATTCATTAAAAACTTTTCCTGATTAAATAGGTCACCACTAAGACGTCCAATTAAATCTACGGTTTTTCCAGATGCTGTAAACTGGCACCTTTTTGTATGTCCTATATTACTAGCATTTATTTCATCCATTGATTTAGCTGTATCTAAATACCATAGACTTGAAGTGAGATGAGAATCTGATGCCTCAGGACCGTAATTAAGTAATGTTTCCATATATGATCTATAAGCATATGTGTTGTTCGGTGGAGAAATTAATTTTTGATTTAAATAAACATCAACTTGACTAAACATTGAATGCAAGAGATTATTTACAGGACCAATCGTTTTTTCACCCTCTGTGGCGTTTGTGTAATTTGAATTATCTTGTTTACATATTTTAGCTTCTATATGCAATAGAGTATGGGATAAATCCAAATATTCATCACCTATACCGGGTATAACAAACTCCAGAGGTGCTTGATCCGTCAAAGATGAGAGAGGTTTGTAATGAATCCATTGCCCAGCCTCTACACTAGTCTGCGTTGAAGGTATGGCGAATAAGTCCAGTTCACTTTTAATACACTCACACGATTGATTATGGATGAAAGACATTGTTTTTATTTTTTATTTTAACCAAAAATATCTTCGAGTTTTCGTTTTTTAGTCTTGCGCGTGTTCTTACTTTCAATAGCTAATACTTTATGCTTTCTTTTAATAGCTTTCTTTCTTTTTATACGACCTGACCCCACCATTTCGTCGACTTTTTTCATAGCTTTAGCTTGTAAATTTTATGTACCTTCGTTAAAACGTTCTTTAAAAGCAGCTTTGGGTGGTTTACTATGAATAATATCCTTAAGAAAATTAACACCAGTATGAGCAGCCTCTGTTCCTATTGTTTTTATTCCACTTTTAACTAAAGGAAATATAGTTCTATATAATCCTTTTAAAAAACTACCAATGCCCCGCCCTTTTTGGTAATAGGCGCCTTTATACACAGCTCCCACGCCCGAACCAGCTTGATTTACATAATAATCGTTATACAGACACTTTACGGTCATTTTATTCTTTTAAAGTGTAGTTTAACACTGACAGTTCCAAATAAGAATGGCACTAATTCACCGGTTTCGGTCCTTATATCAATTTCTATATTCTCAAATTCACGTTTTAAAACAGGAACATAGTGCGTCGGTGAAAATACTTTCATTTTAAGACTCCCATAAACATATTTTGAATTATCCACGCTTACGTTACGAATTAATTTAGCCATAGTGTCTCCTACAGTCTGAGGACTTATAATATCACAATAAATAAAAAATTGCGAAGGTAGCCCCAAAATTATGTTGGAAGGATGCGATGCATGACGGTTGTCTAACATGTTTTGATCCGGTTCAAAGCCTAATTGTAAAGCCATGTAAGTTGAAAAAGTCATAGATATTACATTGGTGTCCTCAGGAATATTTACATATACTTTATGAGTTGTTTGATCCATCTTAAAAGTTATTTTTCTTCCTATTATTTGAGTATTAGAATTTAATACTGCAAGCAGGTCATCTATGTTATCGTAACTACCTGTATTTATTATTACTTTGTCATATACATATGTATTTGTTTTTACATTCTTTAATTCTTTAAAGTATACAATATTTTGGGTTTTTCTCACCGTGAGAAGAGAACATGGATATTGAAACTCTGTTAGACCAACTTGCCATTCTCCCTCAAGATGAATAGAATTTGGAAGTTGAGTATTAAACTGTGTTGTTTTATTGTTTGGAAAGTATTCCATAGAACTATTACTAAGTAGAGTCAAAAAAAATTCGTTTGGCATTTTTAGATTGAAGTAATATTTTCTTGAGGTAACCAGCAGTTGAATTTTTTTGGATATCCTTTCCAGCTGACAAGTACTTCGCGTATGCCACGTTTTAACCGTCTTCCTAGTATTTTATCTATTTTAAAAGCTGAATCTTCTGAATAAGTAACCTTTTGCAATTCTGATTCGTAAAAAATTCCTTTTACAGCTTCATTTTGTAAATCACATAGTTTATAAACAGTGTGTGGATGTCTTTTTATAATTTTTACAATTTTAAATATTTCCAAAGTCCAATTAGATTCGTAACCTTTTTCGAAAATATGTTTATACTTAGAAATTCTAACAAAATCATTTAGTTTAGATTTATTTTTATCTACGTTTTTAAGTGTTACACGAAAAGCATTATTGTATACTTCTAATATATTATTTTCGTTGACTTCACTTGGGGCCAT
The DNA here is from genome assembly GCA_921294245.1 of Brassicogethes aeneus. NCBI lineage: Eukaryota > Metazoa > Arthropoda > Insecta > Coleoptera > Nitidulidae > Brassicogethes > Brassicogethes aeneus. Next base: position 61,449,837 of record OV121132.1, read on the forward strand.
TTTAATCGTACTATGTTTTGTTTTGTTATAAGTATCTACTAAAGTATCTATCACATTAATGTATTCATAGCTATTATTATATGTAAAATACTTTAACATTTTTTCTTTAAGTGTCCTGTTAAATCTTTCTATAACGCTAGCTTTTATATCAGGATTTTCAGTTTGTATATGATTTATACCATACTTTTTAAAACACTTTTTTGTATCCGGCCCTAAAAATTCACCACCTTTATCCGATTGTAAATTAATAGGAATTCTACTAGAGCTTTTAAATATATCTTCAAAGGCCGATGCAACATCCTTTGAACATTTTGTTTTTAATTTTCTAACCCATGCATATTTACTAAATACATCAATAACTGTTAGTATATAGTTTATATCATTGTTAAATTTACCTAAGCTTTTTAAATCAATTAAGTCTGCCTCAAATAAATCATCAATATTTGTTACATGATATTTATTTCGTTTAAATTTTTTAACAACAGGTTTATGTAAAGTATATGTATCCTGGCTTTGTAGCCATTTTTTAATTTCACTAACACTAATGTCTGGTTTTGTTTTTTTTATTTTCTTTATAGATGAGAAACCGGCTATGTGTGCAGGGTTGTAATATATGTTATTCATCGTCTACCACTTTTCCCAATCTAACTTGGTCCCTAATGACTTTGTTTTTCTTCTTTTTTGGTTAGATGATTGTTCTTGTTTCAATTTTAATGATTTACTAGATTTTTTCTGCTGCTTAGTCGAACTTATAGTCCCTTCGGTTTCATTTGTCGAAGATTCACGACTCGACTTTGTTAGTGTAGTATAGTTTATAAAATTATCCAGATATGCTTTACTTTGAATAAATTCCATAGGAGTGTTTATTTGTTTTAAACTTTGTACTATTAGGTCTTGATTTTTTTTATCCTTAGGCTGACGGTTACGTAATATATCATTAACAATATCAATAATATTTGAGTCTTTTATTGGCTGATTGTCTACTCGTACAACTCCTTGTTCATCCCATTGAATATAATCGTTTTTAGTAATATACTCTAAAAGCTTCGATGATTTATTTTTCAGATTTTTAGGAACAGTTTCCAAAATCTGTTCAACCGTTAAAACATCTTTTTTAACAGGACTTATTGCATTGGGTTCTTCAACAGCTTCTTGCTCTAATAGTGGTACTTTAACCGCTTCTCTAGCATTATTGGAAAAATGTAAAAAGCGCTGTAAAACTTGTTGATACTTTGACCACTTCTCATAATCTTTTATTTTTGAGCTTAAAACTTCTTTCATCTCCATATCTAATTGTGAAAGCGTTTGAGGGGTAATTATATCCGTTGAATTCTGCAATTTTTGAAAGGATTCCGGATTTATTAAAAACATCTTCTTTGCATGCTCCATTTTTAATTAAATAAACTACTTAGTACACCACTTATTAACGGTATAAGTATTAATGGCAAGAGTGCACCACCGTTTTGTAATATAATTTTTTTCTTTTTTTGAAGAACTTTACCTTTTTCTGCAATTTTTCTTAAGGTCTTTTTATATGGTTTAAGTTTTTGTTTTTGTGTTGAAGTAAGAGGGACTTTTCCTTTTAGTGTATTATGGATACACTCGCATAGACAAAGTATTAAACCTTTATCAGCAGTTTTTAATATAACTTTTCTTTGTCTAGGACTAGCCCTTGCAAGAAACTTCAAAACGGCTGCGTGCTTAATCACTCTCTCAGACATTATATTACAAATGATTTATTTGAAAAAACTATGGTAATATATATTTTAATTATTATATTATCCCCTCCTCTTTTATAAATAAATCAGATTACAAATTAATTAAAAAAAAAATATTTTTGACAAAATTTATTTTATAAATGATTAATACAATAAAATTCAGATATATAAATTAAAAAAACTTATTTGGTACTATGACAATAGCATGTATTCGGGCTCTCCTTAGCGTCATTTCGAGACCACGGACATGTTTTATAATGCTCTCCATTAATACTGCGTTTGAACTCCAAATTGTAATATTTCTCTAGATTTTTCTTACATTCAACCAAATTTTGAATATATTCTCTCTTTTTAAAGTCGTCTAGTATTTCCTGTCTTGTGGGATATCTATTTAAAGATTTATAAACCTTATCGTCCATTTTATTTAAATATTCTATGTGTTTTTGAATATTATTGCATTTCTCATCTATTTCAACACTACTCAATTTTATTTTTTTGTCTGTATTAAAATTATGTTTAAACCTTTTTGTATCACAAAACACTTGGGACCATTTATCAAACATCTTGTTAAAATCAATATTCATGATTAGGCTAAGACTCTAGCAAACAACTTTTTTAAGTTTACAGACACAAACTGATATTTTACTTCGTAAGCTATTCTTTTTTATATTGAAATATTTTGTAACACGTCTTAACATGTCTGGAGGTGTCTCACACAACTATACAGGGTTAATACAATATTCAGCATAGGATTCGTGTTTACGTCCCTTCTTTGGCACATAGACAATAGTAGGATATTCGTTGGGTAATATATTTGTTCTTATTCTAAGCACTTCAGGCGTATTTTGCTTTAAATCCAGTACTAAATAACCATGTGGTCTAATTGTTGCATCATAATAAGCATCTTGAATAAATCGGGAATTTTCAGGGTATACTTGTCTTGCTAAATGTGAAATTTGCGCTTTATCTCTAGGGTTTTTAAAGTAGATTATGTAATGGGCATTTAATGAAATATCTCGCTGACCTTTTCCTTGATGAAAAAGATTTTGTGTTATGTAAAATACGCTTAAATTTCTATGATGACTTCCCTTTGTAAATATATCCACAATTGAACCACCAGCTTCCTTCATTAGGTCATCTATTATAATTAAAGTTGGTTCGGTACCATTAAAATCTGCCATGTTTGGTAAACCTTGTGTGTATTAAATATTTAATTTATTTTCTGCATAACTAGGCTGCCATTCGTCATAATGCCATATTATATTTTTAAAAGAAACATTGCACATTTCTTTAATATTTTTTATAAAATTTAAAGTAAATACCGTCTTTCCACATGAGGTAGGACCGCTTATAATCCCGCAAAAAGGATGCTTAAACGAAAGATCCATTTTATGTTGGCTTTCAGAGAGCTTTGAAAAGAATGAATAAAATTAAAAATATAAGTTATATTTAAATAAAATCCACGCAAAACAAATTTTCATTACGATAGTTTAAAAAAAGGTAACTTATATTTTAAATAAAAAAGTACCTATATTATTTGTTATTTTTTTAAATTAAATTCTTTATTTAAATAAAAACCTGTTGAATCTTGTCTAGACTGATACCAATGAGATTTTTAAAACTAGTCATAAATCAACCACTTTAATTACACCACATGTCAATATGGTCATAAATTAAGCACTTTAATTACAGCCAAAAAGTATCCCATATCGCTTTAATTACATCAAACAGTCAAAGGGGTCATAAATCAGTCACTTAATTACCCTGTGTCGGCACTAATCAATCCCTTAATTACCCTGTGTCGGCACTAATCAAACCCTTAATTACACACACCTGTCAAGGTGGGTCATAAATCAATCACTTAATTACCCTCTCGTACCACCCCATCTTCTACTTACGTGTAATACTGGGTAAAAAAGTTGTTTCGAGAAAGTTTCTCTATTTAAAGGGCCATGGAACAGATTAATGTTTTGGCAAAAGAAAATACCGCGTAAGGACAGACTTTTTTCAAAGAAAGATTTTATTTGTAAAAAAACATTTTAATAAACAACTTATAACACTGTAGGGAGGTGAAAATATCACAGCTAAACGCTCGGACACGTAAACTTAATTTTTGGTCGTAGATTACAAATCCGTGCTTGGTTTAGCTGTATCAGGTCAAAATTCAAAGATATTGAAAACACTCTGCATAAATTAAAAAAAAATTAATTCATCAAAATGAACAGGGGTCCCTGAGAGTTTTTTATAGATAATTTAGGAAATTCAATTCAATTCAATTTTTTTGCAATTTTTTTTTATTGAGTATAATTGAGGATATTATGTTTATTGAAATAAGAAGCATAGAAATGTTTGCACAAGAGGTGAAATATATTATTTTACAAATTATAATATACCAGTATACAGTGAGTCCCTGGATCGGACTTCCAATAGAAAAAACTTTTTAGACCTGATACAGCTAAACCAAGTACGAATTTGGAATCTACGACTAAAAATAATGTTTACGTGTCCGAGCGTTTAGCTGTGATATTTCAAGAGTTGAAAATTTACCTACAGTGTAGTTAGAGAAGTTAAAACTGAACTGTATACGGTAAAATAGGTGAAATTATTTAATTGGCATTGTAAATAGAAATTATGATACTGTAGTATATATAGTATACACATTACATAATAATTATGTATTATCATGTTAAAAATTAACATACATTGCGTTCTCACAATATTAGGTAAAATATTAGATATTATTTATATTATATTTATTGTATTATTAGGTGGATATTTTTATTTACACTTAATATGTATAATATACATAATATTTATTATTAAATTAAACTTTTTTACAATTTGATTGTAAAGTTAAAATGATATTAATCATAAATTAAAAAATTTCAATCATGATATAATTAGACTTAGATATTATTTATATTATATTTATTACTTATATTACTGGGTAAATATTTTAATTTATACATAATAGTATTATATACATATTATTTATTTTTAAATTAAACTTTTTTATATTTTGGAAAATTAAAATGATAAAAATATAAATTTAAAATTTTTAGTACCCCTTGAAAATTCCTAGATTGTCTGACGATTTAATGCCCATTATATTCCCAGGATGTCCCACATATCTCTATAAAGCGGTCAAAAAGCAAAGGATAATTATAAAACAGTCTTCGGTTGTGTAAAAGCGTCAAAAATAGATGAAAATCTAAGCGAGAATCATCAATGTAAGTAATCAGGGTGTGCGTTATTTCTCAAGTAGGCTTATTATTTTTTTAGTCTAAAAACAATTTTGGTAAAAAAACATTTTCCGATGTCGTTTACCTAAATTATAAGTTTAAATTATAAAAAAACATTTATAACTTGCTAATAAATAGGAAAATGCAAAAAAAAATCGTGAAAAATTTTAGCTTTACAAAAAATAAAAAGTATTATTTTTTTGTTTTTCCAAAATTGTGTTAAGAGTAAGCAAATAAACAAATAAGTTAGGTGATACCAAAGATAATACACCCCATAGATTGAAAACTGCACTAGCGCTAGCGGCAAAAGGCTAAAGTAAAAAGTTAAGGTGACGCCATCTAGGTCTACAATACCTAAGCTATGCCAAAAATTGAATTAGATTTCTGTAACATATATTGGCGCCATATTTGAATGTTAATGCTTAGTGGGTTTCCTTTATATATTGTATTTACTGCTGAATTTTAAATAAAACAAGTATAAATATAAGATTTATTTATTGTAGTAATAATATAATAAAAAATAAAATACATACATCTATATAACAGTTATGGTAAGTCTGGGTCAGCTGCAGTCAATTCATGTTACCAAATGTAAATTAATATAATAAATACTTTTTTGTTTGAGGAGTGCAAACCTAAAAAATATTAGTCTTAATTCTGCAATATTAAGAGAATATTGCAAAATTTGGTAATTTATTCCAGGCTACTTATACGTTTTAAAACTTAACATATAGGAATTTGTACAAGGCTTTTGAGTGTGGAATTTTGGCAAGTTCTAACCAACCGTGAAAAATCCATCTTGCCAGCACTTGGTTTTGGAACAACCATAAGTAGCCTGGTTAGCCTGGACTAAATTACCATTAAACAAGCAATTTTAAATAACTCATAATTAACAAACAGTATTTTTACGCTAGAGCGATACTGCCGTGCTAAGCCAAAAAGACTCAACTACACATTTTTACTTTATAAATTATAGCGCTTTATTGTGTGTTTTCATAAGATACATTCGATTTAATTAGCAATTTTTGAGAGCTATATAGAATGTATGTATAGTTAAAATGCGTCTTTTTTGCTAAGAGAATAAGTTAATAATATTGAGATGCGTCTTTTTGGCTTAGAACGGCAGGATAGTCAATACTTACAAATTGGTTACACTTCCGCACCCAAGAACAATACATTTCACAACCATTAACACGTTTTATCACTTTTAAGGCGCAAACATGTATTTATTAATTCAATTATTATGATCGACATAAATAATTATGATTGACATTGACATCTGCAAATAGCGTTTGTACAGATTTGCAATTTATAAATAGAAACAATTCAGGTATTGTAGCTCTAGAGGGCAGTGGTGGGAGAGTTTACATTCACATATGGGGGGTATTATCTTTGGGTGATACTACTAAAGTAAAAAAACAAACTCGGAAAATACTCATATATTCCTTTGTATATTTTATAGCTCCTTATATGAATTTTATGTATGTTAATATTTTTTTGAAAGTCATCAACGTCTTTTTAACGACCTTTTAAATAAATTTATATGTCCTGAATTGCCTTCAATTTTTTTTCGAAATTATTTTGTGTAAAAATAATAATCATCGAGATCAAAAATTGTTACTAAAATTTAAAGTTTTAAGATGTTGTTCAAAAATTGTTTATCTTTGCAAAAAAATTTTTCTACCTCAAAGATTATTATTTTTGCCATTACCAAATTAATTTCGAAAAAAAGGCGTATATTCGACTTACTCTATTTATCAGTTTAAATTTGATTTGCTTTTTATAATTTTTATTACCTGATAAAAAATAAAATTTAAAAATGTTTATCGTTTCACTGTCCCATCCTCTTTTATAAGTTTTGTTGATAAATTAGTATTGATAGGTAATTGTGGAATGTGTATGAAATCATTGTTTTAATATATTTTCTTCTTTTATTAGTTTTACTGATATTAATTATGCATAAAGCAATTTATTAAATCAACTTAACTGTTTTTAAGATAACACTGTGCAACACAAAAAATCAAACCGCACCGAACAATTTTTTTCTGAAAATATGCCTATCCAATAGCAAAACCCTCGCTGGGTTTGTAAAAGTTAGCTTGATTTATTTTTTTATGGCCGTTTGTATTTTCTAGCTTCTACCCCAATTTAGACTTATTAATCGATTTTTTTTCGCATATATTCGATTTATATCGTCAAGATTTTTTGTAGAAATGTAGTTACTAAACAAATAAACCCATTTTGTGAACAACCTATATCCCAAACCCCAATTTTAATATTTAAAATTTCTTGAAGTATTTTATAAAATACGCACACAAAACTGAACTTTAATGAGTATGGGAACGTATGGCAGGCCCCAAATATATTATCCTCCACTAATCTCCCGGGGTTATTTTACCCCCTTTCCGTTCTCCTGCGTATCCCGCCAAATCACAGCATTACCTGTGTTTGTTGGATCCGAAGTTTTTACGACGGCTGGTAGATCCACCCTAGGAGGTCGTGGATGACAGTGTCAAAGGTTAAGACCGCTCCACGGATTTTTGTCAGCCGGGTCGGGCCATACGACCAGTTTAGAAAGGGTTTTTGGAGGACATTAAACTGACCCAAAACTAAGTACAATCCGGAATCCTCCTCAACCAGGGCTTTAGTAATAACCCCATTCATTTGGTATTCCTGAATGGGGGTGGGTGGATTAGTATGCTGCTTGCCTTTCCTTGATGGTGTACTTCCTGTACGTCGCTGTCTGAGTCGGATTTCGGTTCCTGATAGCCGCTTTAGAATTGTTTGCCCCCCTGTGCGATATTGAGTCTTATCTTCAGAACCGAAGTGTTGCCGGCCGTACCCTGCCGTAATTAGTGCCCTTTGACTATGTGGAAATTCGTTAAACATCCTGGAATTGTCGACCCTCGAATTATTTTTTTTCCCACTGTGCGTGATCCCCATTCACTTGGGGTTGGGTCCATCTTTGCGCCTCACTGTGCATTGCGGCTATTACGCTTAGAACGGTTTTTACTTAATTTATGACCCCTTACGTCTTAGTAACCTATAGAAGTAAACCTAAATAAATAAATAAATAAATTTCTTTAGGATGGTTTCTTTTGCCTAATGTTTATCGTAACTTGAGTGATTAATGGCTTCTTATGTGCCCTTGTGTTTATAGTTTTTTTTACTGTTTCATTTGCATGAGAATCTTGGAAATTGTTTGCGACTAATTAATTTTACCTGAAGAATTATTGTTAGTTAAAGGTTGCGTATTTCGTATTAACTAGTATTAATATTATTGGGTGGTCATGGTCATGCAATTTGGTAGCTACTTATCTAGTTTATGCAGACTTGGACTTCGGGATATTTGCCAGGCAGGTGTGCTGAAATTGATCCTTATCGCATGCCGACGGAACGTGTGGTAGCCCAGGAACTGATCGTCTCTCTCACACCTTTTAACACAACAATTTGCACTCTTTTGCACTTGGGACCAGTTATCACGTGTAGAATCGATATTGATTTTTTGTTATTTTACGGCGCACTTTTTGCACTTGTTGCACTTTTCGCACTTGTTTGTTTATTTATTTATTTATTTATTACCGATTACCGGTATTTCCGCATACTTAGATTTGCTTTTGATACTTTACTACGTTTGTATCGTATACGCTGCTTAGGAGAGGTCTCGTTAACTATCTTTGAGCGACTTTGAGAGTCAAGACCCAACTGAACTTTAAGTTTACTTATTTGCTGGAAAACAATTTTTAAAAAAGATTTTCCAAAATATTCATCTTTTTATACTCAACACCAAATTTTTTGTAAAAATCTTTGTAAAATCTGTAGGAAAAAATTGAATAGATAAAATAGAACTGTAGAAAAGTACAGAGAGTTTGGTTTTTTATTTTGTATTAATTTTATTGTTAAAAAACTTTTTTATATCAAAACATTGAGTAATCTGATTCATTGCTGGAGAATTCCATCCCTTCCACTTCTTCTCCTTTATTTTCTTGTTCTTCATTTTAATTTTTTGATTTATCACTGGAGAATTCCATCCCTTCATTTTATATATTTTTTATATTCATTTCATTTCAGGCGTTTTAAATGGTCCTGATATTCGGAAATTGCTAAAGTATGAAGACTTTGACAGGGCCTTGGTTCACAATGAGATAGTTGCGTGGGCGTCGATAAGAGAAATCATCGTTGGACTTTTAGGCAAACATCGTTCTCCCCAATTATGAAGGATCTGTGCGACGAATGTTGGATGTATTTTTTCAAAATTTGAGTCAATATGTCGCTAAAAATTCATTTCCCATTTGGTCTACTTCAGTCGACAGTTATCGACACAATCATCAAACTGCGATGCCATTTGAGTCCAGATAAAGAGGAAAACGAGCTCCAGCCTAGCCGAAACATTTTGGTGAAGTAAACATATTTTTGACTACGATCAGGAAGAAAATGAAAATAAAGAACAAGAAAATAAAGGAGAAGAAGTGGAAGGGATGAAAATCTCCAGTGATGAATCAAAAAATTAAAATGAAGAGCTAGGAAATAAAGGAGAAGAAGTGGAAGGGATGGAATTCTTCAGCAATGAATCAGATTACTCAATGTTTTGATATAATAAAATGAATACAAAATTAAAATCAAACTCTCTGTACATTTCTACAATTCTACTTTATCTATTCAATTTTTTCCTACAGATTTTTCGGCAAAATATTTGGTGTTAAGTGTGAAAATATGAATATTTTGGAATATCTTGTTTAAACATTATTTTCCATCAAATAAGCAAACTTAAAGTTCAGTTTTGTGTGCTTATTTTATAAATTACTTCTTTTAGTATACTTTACAACATTTTTGCCAGAAGAAGTACCAAGAAATTTTAAATATTATCAAAAAATTAAAACAAAAAATTGAATATTTGGTCCCAAAAATTAAAGGTTGTTCACAAAATGGGTTTATTTGTGCTGTAACTATATTTCTACAAAAAATCTTGACGATATAAATCGAATATATGCGAAAAAAATCGATTTATAAGTCTAAATTGGGGTATATGAAGATCGAAAATACAAACGGCCATAAAAAAAATTCGACCTAACTTTTACAAACCCAGCGAGGGTTTTGCTATTGGATAGGTATATTTTCAGAAAAAAAATGGTCCGGTGCGGTTTGATTTCGATGGCCCGAAAATTGTTGCACAGTGTAATATTATCGAAAAATATTAATGCAGTGCATGTTCCTTCAAGAAAAATGATTAAAGCCCGTATTACATTCTGCAATTACTTGCAGCAACTTTCTTGCATGCAAGTTTTATTGCTGACTGTAAAACACTTTGCAATTCCAACCGAACTGGAAATAAAAATCGAGCAGAACCGATAATTTGAAACGGCAATAAACTTGCACGAAACGTCGCTATGAGCATGCCTTCGTGCAAGATTATTGCACGTAGAATGGCAGACTGTAATACGGGCTTTATAAACGTTCCACCTCTCTATCGCTATCTCTCTCACCGGCCGCAGTGCCTTGAAAGTGGTCCGCTACAAGTGGTGCGACGGATTACCAGTCTTATGTAGTATAATGATGTATACACTGACTAGCTACACAGAAAGAAAAACTGTACGTAAAATTAATAAACTGCTGTTGTCAATTTTTTGTACATTAATATTATGTATTGGTGATTATTACAATGCTTTTTCATTATAGAGTACATTGAAACAATAAACTAGTCAACATTAAACGATAAATGCAAAACATCAAAAATTAATTATTTCCTTCATCAATATAATATAAATATTTATTGAATTAACTATTGACGATCATTAAACGATGTTCTTTATCTTTAAAACAATAAATTTTTCGTCATAGATCCATGAACAGCAAAACATAAATAATAATAAACTGGTTGTTCACAAAATGGGTTTATTTGTGCTGTAACTATATTTCTACAAAAAATCTTGACGATATAAATCGAATATATGCGAAAAAAATCGATTTATAAGTCTAAATTGGGGTATATGAAGATCGAAAATACAAACGGCCATAAAAAAAATTCGACCTAACTTTTACAAACCCAGCGAGGGTTTTGCTATTGGATAGGTATATTTTCAGAAAAAAAATGGTCCGGTGCGGTTTGATTTCGATGGCCCGAAAATTGTTGCACAGTGTAATATTATCGAAAAATATTAATGCAGTGCATGTTCCTTCAAGAAAAATGATTAAAGCCCGTATTACATTCTGCAATTACTTGCAGCAACTTTCTTGCATGCAAGTTTTATTGCTGACTGTAAAACACTTTGCAATTCCAACCGAACTGGAAATAAAAATCGAGCAGAACCGATAATTTGAAACGGCAATAAACTTGCACGAAACGTCGCTATGAGCATGCCTTCGTGCAAGATTATTGCACGTAGAATGGCAGACTGTAATACGGGCTTTATAAACGTTCCACCTCTCTATCGCTATCTCTCTCACCGGCCGCAGTGCCTTGAAAGTGGTCCGCTACAAGTGGTGCGACGGATTACCAGTCTTATGTAGTATAATGATGTATACACTGACTAGCTACACAGAAAGAAAAACTGTACGTAAAATTAATAAACTGCTGTTGTCAATTTTTTGTACATTAATATTATGTATTGGTGATTATTACAATGCTTTTTCATTATAGAGTACATTGAAACAATAAACTAGTCAACATTAAACGATAAATGCAAAACATCAAAAATTAATTATTTCCTTCATCAATATAATATAAATATTTATTGAATTAACTATTGACGATCATTAAACGATGTTCTTTATCTTTAAAACAATAAATTTTTCGTCATAGATCCATGAACAGCAAAACATAAATAATAATAAACTGTTTTCATTGTCCCAACGGTCAATAAATATTGATTTTACGAACTTAACCATTAACTTCTTAAAACGCGCCAAAATTAATGCTACCGTACTCTAATTCAATCAACATAAACATTATTATAACGAATCGCTGTCGTAGACCGAAGGTCATCGCACGACTTTTGGGTGTGGAATTTTTACATGCAATTTTTATCTTGTCAGTCTTATAGCGTCAAAAGGATAGTTCCGCATTTAACCCTAAAGCTTTATTAGTGAAATTGTGATAAATATATGGAGCGAATTCAAGGTGTGTAAGCTTGGGAAGTTATTTAAAAAAAAATTGACTTTTTGGATTATTTTTTAAGTTTTGTACCTAATATACGAAACCGAGGTGTGTGAGCTTGTGAAGTTATTTTAAACAGTTTTGATTTGTTTGGATTTTTTTTTTATTTTTAAGTTTTAAGTGAATAAGTTTTTAGTTTTTAAAATATACACTTTTAAGTGAATAAGTTTTTAGTTTTTAAAATATACACTTTTAATATTTTAAATAAAATAATTTAGGATATTATGTAATTTAGGCGGTCGATATATGTTTTAATATTATTTATATATTTAATCTCGACTTTTTACAGGAAAGCATGTTTTGGAAGTTTTTAGATATAGCATTTTGTAAACCTCTTTAGAGCCCAAAGGTTCATATTATTTGTAAATTTCTCTTGCAATCTCTTCACCAAAAACGTCTTTATTTTAAAGAAACCCCTTTTGTGATTGATTGCGGGTTAATTTGTATAAGATATGTTTTTCCTATTTCTATGTTGCTAAAACAAAATGTACCCACGTACCCAGTTAACCTTTATTTTAAATAAAAAGGTAAGTAAATTTGGCAAATAATTTTAATTGGGTTTGTCTTGGATTTTATGTAAATTTAAGTAAATCATAAACTAATGCCTTTTTGTTCGTAGTATTAATAATATAAGGGATCATAGATCTATGGTAATTGTTTATTGATTCAATGTAAAATAATCATAACCTAATGTCTACCGTTTATAATAATAATAACATCCTTTCATATATCTATGTTTGTTGTTTATTGATTTATCTATGTTTGTTGTTTATTGATTTAACTTTAAACTTATGTCCAACTGTCGTTATATTAACAACCCTGTTCATAGATCCATGCTCATACATTATTAATTTAACGTACAGCATTCACAAACTGATGTAAATCTGTAAATGTATTCAGAAGCGCATTAACTTACTTACCTAATTACTAGTAGATGTTTACATTGATTTCATAAAGGTAGCAAAAATAAACATGAAATAAAACTAACCAACCCAACCCACAAATCAACCAAACGAACCCAACACACAAAACCAACCAACACAATTTATCACGTAAATGTATACACCAGCTAGTTTTTCTATATCTTCTGAAATGTATAATTTGACTGTTACATATATACAAAAAAAATGGAATTATATCAGTATCATAAAAAATGTGAGTGCCTCACCTTCATAAGCAAACTTTTAAAGTGAAACTTTTAAAGGATATGTTTGGAATCGAGATTTAGAATAATTATAATTAATTGTGCTCAAGCCTGCCTGAGCTACTTAAAAATCATATCAAAACTAAATAGTAAGTTTTGTTCAATAAAAAGTATATCCCGCATGGTCTAGGATATCGCGAAATGCCCGTAATATGCGCGCGATATACCCGCGATATGACATATTTTTCGCTTCAATTTTTCCTACAATTCCTTAAATTTTTCCTAAAGAAGTTACACTTTATAAATTAACTGGGAAAAAATTGTCATTTTTAATTTTAGCCCCAAATAAAGAAGAAAAATGTAATATACCAAGAAAATATTTTAATAGCAAATTTAAAAAATAAAATTCTTAAAATAAAGTCACAAATTAATATTTTTTTTAGAATGTTATCCAAAAATTGTTAAGTTTAGCGTAGGTACTGTAAAATTACAATATTCGTCCATTCTAATGCATTTTTTTATGTCTATTTATAAGTTCACAAATATTTTTTTACTAAAATAAAGTAACCCTAAAAAGGTAAAGTTTTTGGCCTACAGAATACCTAACTTATTTTTGTTTACAGCACTGCCAAGATTATATTTTCTTTAACAAATTGAAACAAAAATGCTTTAAGATCACAAATTAATGTTGACCTGAAAAGTAGGTTTTCAGACCAGCGCGGTAAACTGTGCTGAGGGAAAATCTCTTGTTTTCCGGGTGATCGGCAAATTTCTCTGAGCCACCAGATTTTTTAAAATAAGTTTTATTCAATTTTTGTTTTTGACTGGAAAAAAGAGGATAGTCCAAAAAACGGAACTTATAGTCCAGTTTACATTGTAATTGATAACAACTGATGATTAATTAGTTAAAATTACAACGGTTAAAAACAAAGATAACTAGATTTTACAAGGGAAAATCTGGTGGCCCGGATAAATTCATCCGTCAGATTATCATAATCATATTACCAATTTCATAAGCAAAACAAAGCAAAGTAGGCAACCTTCGAATTAGTTTTTCACTTAGGTATTTAAAATGGATTTAGTTTTAGTTTTAGTTCTAGAAAACTTGGGAAACCGCTTTAAATAAAAATGCAGACTCCAAATAACATTTCAAGAATAAATGTTCCTTAAAAAATTATTGTATAACGATAGTATTAACCAAAATATTTGCTCTTTGTCTACGTCATGTCGAGTACAAAGCATACTTTTTGGAATATAACATTTATTTTCACCATCAAAAAGAGTATATATTATGAAAATTTAAAAATCCCACTTCATTTCCCCCGCCGAAAATTCTCCAGTCAAGCAGTCCGGCCGATGTGGTAACCCTACCCCTGCAGCGCGTTACTTCCCATTGTTTCCAGATGCACTGACTTCGTATGCTCCGTGCTACTTATATAGAACTGTACAGGGGCGGATGGGCATGGTTCAAGCGGCCCGGGTCGATTTTTGTAAAACCAGCCCACCTTGTTTTTTTACAACCCCTTTCGCCAACTCCTTAAGTATTTGCCAATAGAGTGAAAGTGATACCTTGATTTTTTACGCCGAGTGGTTTTCCAAAATTAAATATTTCTGTTATTGATTTTCCAACTTAAAAAATATTTTTTTTGTCTAAAATTTATCATGCGAAAACTACTGATTCAAAAAAAAATTATAAAAATTAAATATTCGGTAAAAAAAATTGGTACCAAATTATAAAAAAAATTTTGTTTGTAATGTTCTTAATCGGTAATTAATTTTTTTTAACATAGTGACACATAATTATTACAGATAAGAAAATCTCTGGGATCGAACACAAATTCGTAAATTTATTTGGGATTTTGTTGCGCGAGAAAAAACGTAATATTTGTGACGTAAAATACATTATTACAGGTACTGCCACGGAGGTTTTAAACTAAAATTTTCACTTAAAATACTGAAAAATTATTTATAAATATACCTATACTTTTTTGAATTTCATAAATCTCGTAAAGCTAAAAATGGTTAAAATTTACTCCCTTTCCCTTTCTTGTGACGATGTGAATTATTGAACCCGCTCCCCCCTAACTTATTTTTTCCGATTCTTTTTTGTACTCGATCTGACAAAAAATGGAATGAATAAGCAATTTTAATCGATTTATTTTGTCACCTGATGTTTTAAAAAGACCTTCCCCCTCCAGCTTTACGAGATTCATGGACGACCCTAAATTTGATAGCCCCCCCAGGAGGAAATCCTGCTCACGGCTCGGGGGGGGGGGCACCTGAATGGAACAAGTAAAGTGAAAATTTTTCTCTGTGAACACTAAAAATCTAAAATCTAAGCAGGCCCGTATACAGGGGGGACTAATGGGTGCAATTGCCCCCCCTAACTCACCTATTTGTTTTTTTATTTTAATTTTTTTTAAGACCGACAAAGAATCCAAGTATTACATGGATTACAAACTAAAATTTTACAAAATTTTTGTTTAGAACGCATTTTTTGGATGATACTCGTATCAAAAATCTACCCACTCTTACTAATGTTTATTTTACTAAAAATTGTACCAAAATTATGTTAAAATTCATTTTTGACCCTTTTATGATTTTATGAAACACAAACTAGTAAATTAGAATTTTTACTTAAGATCCTGAAAAATAACTTAAAAATACATATTTTTATAAAAATGTTTAATATAGTGAATTTTTAAAATGAATAGACATTCTTATGTGACAAAAAACAAATACCCGTTACATTTTTAAAATATGTATTTAAAATTTATTATTTTGTAAAAAAATTAAATTATAAAAACAATATAAATTACAAAGTTTTATGTGAAATTACAAAAGGTAAAATTTTCATAAGTCGTTAGGTGTTGTATTTTTATAATTTTTTAGATGTCCATTCGGCCAATCTGACATAGCGGCCCACCGGGATCTGTCCCGGCGTCCCGCTGGAGCCCATCCGCCCCTGGAACTGCCCATCACTTTTTCGACATTGAAACAAGGGGCATCACTTAACTCTAAAACAAATTTAGAAAGCCCGATTTCGGGCTTCGTAAAAACCGAGTGGGCTTCGTTTATACTGTAGAATGTAACGTTTCGGGCTTGGTAATGTAGGATTGAATATCTATATATAAATATATATACAATGTAATCCATTTGTTTGCGACTTACCCCTGGAAAATCTTTATTTATTGTGGGATTTTAACCGGATTTGTTTTAAAGTATAGATCTTGATAAACTGTACTTTTGGAGCAATACGCCCTATAGTCCATAAAAAACCTTAAAATAAAATTAATCTTATAGTAATAGTACCATGTTAATATTAGTTTAATTTTATTTCAATGTTTTTTCATTTATAACTTGACAGAATAAATTTTTGTAGTTAATATTGTGGATTTTTCTACTACAAGATCTACACTTTAAAACAAATCCGGTTAAAATCGGACAATAAATAAAGATTTAACAGGGGTGAGTCGCAAACAAATGGGTCACACTGTATATATATATATATATATATATATATATAGAGCTACTCCTAGAAAGAAAAATATATATATAACCAGTAATTGACCAGTTAAGGAAATTTTCGTGAATAAATTATTATATTTTCCTCTATTTTTAGTTTAAAATAAAATAAAAAATATCATTGAGTTTAATTTTGTTTTAAGATTTGATAACAGCTGACTAAAAAAGAAAAAGAGTTTCTATGCCGACGAAAAAAAATTTAATGCACGAAAATTCATGATTTTCCAGTGGTTGACCAATGCCTTGTAAGCAGATATCATTAATAAAACTGTGCCATCTAGAAGTTAAGGGGTAAAACACTATGCAAATAATATAAGTTTTTAATTAGGTAATACAGGGACCTTGCTTTTATCATTTAATCGGTAAATTGGTCAATAACTGGTTGATGGTCAATTACTGGTTAACTGACCCTATATATATAGTTTTTGCTGCTGTCCATGTCATTCCTTTTTTTTTCTTTCTTTTTCAATGTCTCTGTTATTACTTTATTCCAGCTTTTTGTAGGTCTTCCTTTCTTATTCTAAATGTTGTTTGCCTTCCATACTTTTTAACTTGTCTTTTGTTGTCTAATCGCTGTAGAGGTCCCCACCAGCTTAGTTGTCTTTTCTGTATAAATTCTATAGAGGCTTCAATTTCACTTTCTTCTCTTATGTGTTTGTATTTCTGTCCATTCTTGTGACTCATTTAATATCTCTAAGAAACTTCATTTCTATTGCATCTATTTTGGATTCTTGTGCTTAATTTAATACCCATAATTCGCAGGCAAACGTTAATATCGGTCTAAAAACTTTTTTGAAAACATTAAAATTGTTTTTTTTAAGATTTTTTTTTCTGTATAAATTTGTTTTTTATAGCGTGGTATAAGTTTATTGCTTTTCCTATTCTTTTTTTTTCTGCTTTTTGCCCTCCATTATATTTTAACTCTACCCATAAGTATTGGAAAATTTCAACTATTTTTGTCTCTTTTGTTTTGTTTATGTTCATCTTCATGCCGTATTCTTGTAGGGTTTTATTCCATATATTTATATTTGTCTGTAGATCATTTCGGTTTTTGCCATAATTACTATGTCGTCTGCTCTAATATTTCAATCCTTTCTTTTTTATATCATAGAAGATTTTTTTTATTTTTAGGTTACATTACTTTATTATCTCATCCACAAAAAATATAAATAATAATGGACTTAATCCACCCCCTCTGCCTTAGTCCGTCTTGCATTTTAAAAACTTTAGACATTCTATTATTGTTCATCACTACGTTATTATTATTGTATATTACTTTAATCATTCGTATAATCTTTTCATTTATTCTTCTTTCTTTTAATATATTCCATAGTGTTTTTCTTGGTACACTGTCAGATGCTTTTTTCATATCTATAAATCAGAAATATATTTTCTTTCCCTGTTGTATTATATTTTGTGTTAATTGTTTAAGTGTAAATATGTGATCTTGTATACTTCTTCCCTTTCCAAATCCACTATGCGATTCTTCCAGAGTAATTATCGGTCTAGTTTTAGTGTCTATCCGTTAAACAAATATTTGAAATATTCCCCAACACCAAGCACTTTGTCTATCCATTGTTCAAATAACTTTATAGCTGTACTTAGTAGTGTTATGCCTCTGTAGTTGTTGCAATATTTTTTGCCACCCTTGTGTATGGGTAAAATTAATACCATTTCCCAGTCTATAGGTAGTTTTTATTTTTTGCATACTTTGTTGTATATGTCTTTCAGTTCCTTTTTATCCCAAATTCTCAAACATCTGTGGTTATTTTGTCGTGTCCTGGTGTTTTTCCTTTTTTTAGTGTTTTTATAACCTCTTTTAATTCTTTTGTTGTTTTTTCTATTTGGTCTACTTCTATGTTAATTCCTTGATTGTTTTCACGTTTCTAACAGTTCTTGAAAATATTCTCTGTTAGGGTTTCTCTTTTATATATTTTTATATTTTTGTGTTAAAAAAATGTGTTTGTTACTATTAGGTTATGTAATACGCAGAAGTTTAGCATTCTTTTATCATTGTTGTTTCTTGTATTTTCTTTATAATTTTCCTACTATGTTATTAAAATCTCCTGCTATGTAAAATTCTCCCCTAGATTCTTCTGTAGCTAGTGACAATTTTTCCCAAAATTTGTCTTCCATGTCTTTTGTATTATTCTCGTTGGGCCCATATACTATAATGATTATTTTTTTCTTGTGGTTTATTGTAACTGTTAGCCTTCCATTTCTCTACTTCCTCCTCCAATTCTTGTGTATCATACGCTTGACTCCAGTAGCTGCTCTTTCGTTTAGTTTTACTCTGCTAAAAATTAGTATATTATTGTTATGCAACTTTTTAATACCTTGTCTCTTTTTCTTAATTTCTGTTATTGCCACCATGTCTAGACCTTATTTTTGTTGTTCTTTATCTTTTCGTTTTTCCTTTTCTTTGTTCATTCTTTTAATACAGTCCGATTTTTTATCCTTATTTAATAATTTTTTGGAGGATTCTCTGTTTTTTCAATAGTATTGTTTGGAGTGGTCTCTATTGTGTTTTCATTCTTATTCCATTTCTAGATTATACCTTTTACTTCAAGTTTTTGGTACATAACTCTGACTTTGTCTCCCTTAGATCTTTTTCCTTTTGCCATGTCTTTTTTGTATTTCTCTTTCTGTTTTGGTCAGTTCTCCTTCTTTGTATATAGTCCTTTCCTTTATTTTCAATACCTCTTATTTTTTTCCCAGCCTCTCAATTCTACTATAAAAGAGTTTTTTTAGTTTTATCGCGGTATTAAATTGTACTTTTATTCCTATTTCTTTTTCAACTGTAGTTTCTAGTTATTTTATTATTTCTATTTTATCCATAAGATCTATTTTAATTCCTGTCATAACTATGTTATTGCGTATCTTTTCTTTCTCTAATATCTAATCTTTTTTCAGTTTCCATATTTTTTTTGACTAATTCTTTTTTTTCCCCTTTCCATTATTGCTTGTTATTACTAAGTTCCTCTTTTATCGATATTATTTTTTTTCTTTGTAATTGCATTCCATTTTTAATTTCCTGTTAATCTGTTTGTATATTACTCAAATTAGCCTGCAATGATTCATTAATTTTTAATATTTCTTCCATTTTTATTTTTTTATGTTCTTCCTTTGTTCTTGGTGGTGTTCTTGGCGTTATATCAAATGAGTTATTGTGTTCAGGTTTGTCTCTTTTAACGCCCTTGTGTTTATTGTTTGAGTTATTATTCATTTGTATTTTCTTATTAAAGTACAGTCCTGTCTTTTATTTTCAAACGCTCGAAGCGCAAGGTCACGTGAGTCATTCTATCATTTTTCACCAAATTTGACAAAAATAGAAAGCTGACCTCATTGGATTTTCTTAAAACTTTCAGGGTGTGAAGACCAATGCTTAGAATGAATAAAAACCACAATAATATTTTTTTATTTAAACACCCTGAGGAAGTAGGCAGGGCTATGTTAACCGGTGTGCATAAAAAATTACCAAATCGGTGTCTAAGAAAACCCTTTATAACTTAGTTGTTTATTAATATTTTGTATCGCGTAATATTTTGTTTTAACCATAAAACAATGTACTTTTTAAATATATGCCTAAAATTATACAAATGTTTTTACAAATGCCCTTTTTTTAGTGCTAAATTAACGCTATATTATCAAATTTTAGCAAATTTACACATTTTGGATAAGATGATAAACGTATTGAATGTTCAGTAACTGGAAATAATGCAGCAACTACTGAATATAAAAACCATACTCATCATTATTTTGAATAGTGATGACACTTTTCGACTTTGCAATAAAAGCTGATAGGGAAACGTATGTAGAAACGCCCGGTTTAATGGGGTTATAATGGTTAATATAAACCTTTAAATGTAAAATTTTATACAAACTCCAACCGCTATCCCTCTCCTGAAACTCGCTCAATTTTAATAAAATTCTATCAACAACAAATTCTTTAAACCAATCTTTCAATTTGGTATTAACATTAATAATTTCATTTTTAGTTTGAAAAAATTTAACAGAAGTTTCATCATTTTGAGGTTTTATAAACAACCCAGCAAAAACTACATTAACTTTTAAAATTGACTGATTCAATTCCCCTTTAATTTTTATATTAAAACTACGAAATGCTTATTGTAAAAATACCCTGGGGTCTTTAATTCCTAAATTGCTAATAATACCAGTACGAATTCTACTATTAAACAGGATTCAACATCCTGCCATTAATTTGTGAAAATTTTCTACCTAAAGCACCACAACATTTGCTTTGCTTTTTTTAAAAATTTCTAAATAATGTTTCAACAAAGCCAAGTTGGATTTAATTTTTGAAAAGTTTCCCACACACCCGCTTTTATTATTAATGTCTCTTTTTAAAATTAAAATAATTTTTTTTAAATGCTTAATAAAACATTCATAATCATCCTTTGTCTTACATAGTCTTACTTGTTCACATTTAGTCACAGCCTCTTTTGAAATATCATCAATGGTTTGAACACTCATGCTCTTAAACTTGTTTTAAGAGACTGAATTTAACGATAAACAGACTTGGTTACTCTTGAACTTGTTTTAAGACACTGAATTTAACTATAAACAGACTTGGTTTATATACTAATTTTAATTACATGTGTGTTTTTTAACCTTTTTAAACTTTGTTATTTAATTATGCAAGCTATTCAATTTTAATTAGTTTTAGCTTACATGTGTTATCCTTGAACTTTGTTATCTAATTATACAAGCTATTCAATTTTAATTAGATGTTTTTCTACATTTTACATCTAATTAAAATTTAATAGCCTGCATGTGTGTTTTTAACCTTTGAACTTTATTATCTAATAAATTTTGCAAGCTATTAAATTTGAATTAGATTCAAAGGTTAAGAAATTACGTTAAGAAGTGAGACTGATAAGTTAGTATAAATGCCGAATGTAAGACTTAGATTTTCACAGTTACAATAATGGCTAATATTCCTTCTACTTTGATGCTTTTTTCAAGTGATAAAGATAATTTATCGACAAATGAATTATTCAGCAACTGTTTCAGTAAGTATTTTTAAAATTTGTTTACTTATTTTATTTAAATTTTAATTTTTGTCTATATACATGGTTTAAAGGAATTAAAGAAAACTGATGATAAATTTTTTCTAAGTTTAACTTAAAGCTGCAACACTAAAGAAAAAATTTGGAAACCTACCACTTAAATATATGAGGGTGATTGATTGAAAACGAGTCGGAATTTAAAATCTTAGAAAAGGTTGTGCGGAGGTGGCGCTTTAATTTGGTTGATGAAGATCCCGACGAAGATCTTAATCGTTTAGAGGCTGGTCCCTCCTCATCTAAAAGATCAAAGTATTTACCTCCTCCACCCTCTCCAATGATTGAATTTGTATTTTTAAAATTTGTTTACTTATTTTATTTAAATTTTAATTTTTGTCTATAGACATGGTTTAAAGGAATTAAAGAAAACTGATGATTAAGTTTTTATAAGTTTGACTTATACACCGAAAGCTGCAACACTAAAGAAAAAATTTGGAAACCTACCACTTAAATATATGAGGGTGAAGATTGAAAACGAGTCGAAATTTAAAATTTTAGAAAAGGTTGTGCGGAGGTGGCGCTTCAATTTAGTTGATGAAGATCCCGACGAAGATCTTAATCGTTTAGAAGCTGGTCCCTCCTCATCTAAAAGACCAAAGTATTTACCTCCACCCCCTCCAATGATTGAATTTGCTGCTGAAGATGGTGAAGAAGAAGATGATCATTTTAGCCAGGCTCAAAGATGGTAAAATGTATTTAAAATAAAAAAAATGTAATTTAATTTATACCATATTAAAACTATTCTAAACAGGATAAAGTGATTAGTTGAGTTTAAACAGTAGTTATAGCAACAACAGTACGTGTGTGGTAAAATGAGTTATAATTTTACTTTTTCTGGACGTGAATCCATTTTACGATTAAAACTATATCCACCGATAATTCTAAACGAAGATGAACAATATGAATTGGGTTTAATTAATTTGGCTGCCTATCACACAATTGCAAATGTTGATGAGACAAACAAGTTGTTTCATTTTGAAAATAGAGAATTTGAGATACCAGTAGGAACCTATGAAGTTGAAGATTTGGCTGCTTTTCTACATGAATACGTTTTCAAGGAAACTTTTTTGAAAAACTCTAAATCTTTTGTTTTTTCCTCATTCAAAAACACAACAATAACAACAACAACAACAACTAGCACAACAGTTAACAACTCATCACCATTTTTTAGCTCTGGAACTATATACTTTGACAAGGACCGTTCGATAGGTAGTTTTTTAGGATTTAAAAGAGAAACATTGAAGTCAAATACAAAATATGAGTCTGAAAATCCAATCAACATAACCAAAGTTAATACTATATGTGTTGAATGTAATTTGACTGCCAATTCATACAACAACGATAAACTCTCTCATATCCTTCACATTTTCTATCGAACAGTGGCCCTGGGTTATAAAATTGTTGAATCCCCCTCTAACGTAATTTACCTACCAATCAACACTCATTATTTGGATGAAATTATTCTTAAAATAACTGATCAAGATGGTAATTTAGTTAATTTTAATGGTGAGATGATCATGAGTGCATTTAAACAAGGTAAAGTAAATGGTAATCAAATATAATCTTCCTCATCATCATCATCATCATCTAGAATAAATACTTAAACAAGAAAAGCAGTTGTTAGTGTGCCAACGAAGCTTAAATCGTTGATTTCGAAGAATAGAGCATTTTTACAGTCTTTGGGCTTTAAGTTATTACATTATTAATAAAATTGGTGAAAAAATTAAAAAATCCAAATTTTGGTGTTGGTGTCGATTCAGACTTCAAACATCAGGTGCTCAATTAAGAAGACTACTGTGTACTTGTGGCGGTATATACAAAAATGAACATTCTAAACATAGGAGAGCGGATTGTCACCGATAATTCAATTATCAATAAAGAGTTCCATAGTTATTTACCCTATGCAAATTCAAGTCTAAACAAATCGGATGAGGTGCGAATCCCGATACAAACTCAAAATGTCTACCCAAGCTGAGAGTTTCCTCGAATTAGAAGGAGTCGTGTTCGATGGAACCAACAAGGCTAGCAATACAATTCAACTAACCAATATGGCTCTAATGTTTTTATTCGATGAGATAAGATATGAAATAGCTGGAGTGGTGGTTGATAGAGTTCGAAACCCTGGTTTAACGTCTCTTATGAAAGGTTACGTTAGTTTTACCAATCAGGATTGCACACGTTATTAAAATGCAGGTTGGAATCATTTGGAACATGTAAAAATTGTACATCAAGCTGATGGACATTTCAACGCTTGCATACCGTTAAAAATTCTAATGGGTGTATTTGAGGACTTTCGCAAAGTTGTTGTAAATGTACGATAAGAGCTCACACTAATCAGAAGTTTTACCGACAACAATTTAGTTTTTACCGCAAAAGCAGGAGAAAAACCACAAATACGTCTAGATAAAATTGTGTGGAAAGTTGAAAATGTCCAAGTGGATGATCACACCAAATTACAACTGTTATCAATCATTGAAAAGGGAAGAGACCTGACTATGTCGTTTCGTGGATGGGAACTTCATGAATAACCACTTTTAAATAAAATAAAAAACACACTTGGAATATAAAGTCTGTTAATCAATTGGAAAAGCCACGACACATTATTTTTGGATTCCAAACAAATAGGAAAAATGTAGCAGAAAAGGATTGCAGCTTATTTGACCACTGTAATATAAAGAACTTTAAGGTCCATTTGAATTCAGACGTCAATCCTTACGATAATCTTAACCTTAACTTTGATAAACAACAGTATGCCTTGTTGTATGAAATGTATGCACGATTTCAACAGCCCTACTACTACAAAGATGTGGGTGAGCCTTGTGAAGTGTCGACATTCGTTTGGAATGGGAGACTGATAAAGATGTTTCTGCAAACACCAGTGCTTACCTGTTGATTTTACATGATAAAAAAGTTAAATATAATCCACTTACCAGTACTGTAAAAATTTTGTAAATTAATATATTGATATAAAATAAAAACAAGAAAAAAATATATATATAGTTTTATTTTTTAATTAACAATTTGGTTCCAGAAATACATAAAATATACAGTTTTTTGGGTGCATAATAAATTATTTATATTATGTTTTTTACAGTGGTGAGATTTAAAAATTTCCCTCATTTTACTTAAAGAGGGACAATTTTCTTCTTCTACGTTAACAATGTTATTTGAAATAATTTTTGCTTACCATTTCTTCTTCTGTTCACCCTTTACCATCACAGTTTCAAAGGGTGAAGAATTCAAATAAAATTTTAAAAATTCACTCACTTTTCCAATGTGTCGCGACCAAAAATGTCGTCCTTTTTAAAAACGACATAACTTTTTTGTTTCTTGAACGATTTTATTTTGGTCTGTAATGTCTGCTAGTCCCATCCTCTGGCAATTTATGCTATAGATATAAACCTCAAGTTTCTTTAAGTAAATTTCCTACAGGGTGATATGTAAAACGGTGAAAAATTTACTTTAAAATAATAAAGAATTATGTCTTACCTTGAAAAGGTTTTCAAATTTTTCGAATTGGAATCATAGCAACGAAAGTCTGATTTTTTTTACAAAAGAGTGCATTTAAGGCTTCTTGGTAGGCAATACACTCAGTCTTTTTAAGAACAAGAAAATAAGATGGTGAAAGATTTTTCCTTGAATAATTCTAAACAAGCTACAAGCAACAAACTTCCATTATTTTCAAAGGAGCCTAAGTAAAGATCACTTTTTCAAAATGACATTTTGGTAAAAATTTGCGAAAACTAAACCTGGACCGATATTTACGTTCGTGACATGTTTTCTTTATAATTTTGACCTCCTGATTATGATTCAGTTGTCAAATTTAAGTTTCAGATAAAACCAAAATCACCAAGAATCAAAATTCGAAAACAATTCCTGGCTGTTAAAAATCCGAAAAAAAATCATATCGTCGTTGCTAAGAATCCAATTCGAAAAACTTGAAAAATCTTTCAAGGTAACACAAAATACTTCATTATTTCAAAATAAAAACGAGAAAAAAATTATTTTTTTACAAACGGGGCTTGGATGAAGTTATTGAAATTTTTCACTGTTTAACATATCACCCTGTAGGAAATTTACTTGACGAACCGTGAGCTTCATATCTATAGCATGAATTGCCAGAGGAGCAGACATCACAGACCAAAATAAAATCGTTTAAGAAACAAAAAAGTTATGTCGTTTTGAAAAAAAACTAACTTTTTGGTCGCGACACATTGAGTGGTGCGCAGTTTAGTAATCATCATCATTGTCAAAACAGCAATCTCCATTATCTTTCCAATAATGGAGGTGAGTTTCTTCTTCTTGTACTTCTACTTCTCGATTACCATTTTCCCATTCCAACCCATGTATATTTTGTGTTGTATACATTAGATGTGCTCGTAACCTATTTCCAAATGAGCTAATGTTAAAAGGAAGTGTGGTGCGCTGTACGAAATATTGCAACCTAAGCACTGACCCACTAATTGCTATATAATGTATATGTAATGCAATGTGACGGGGAGTCGAGCTCGGATACCAAAGTAAAGGTATGACGAGAATAAAATCCAAGTGTAAACCAATGTTGATGTTTTACTAGTTTCCCTGTGACCCAAACCTTTACATGGCGACCGTGACAAGTTAAAAGTGACAGTTTAAAATTTTTGAAGAAAGAAAATGGGTACAACAAAAAGCAAACCAGTCAATCAAGAATTAACAGAAACAGGGGTAGTAAATTCAAACTTCGTGGTGCAAGAACAATCCATCCAATGCCCGATGGACTTAAAAGTGATGTTTTGCATAGTGTTTGTCATAATAGTAGTTAAATTTTTTGCAAAAGGCTACTCCAATTGTCCAACGTCGTCCCCAAAGAAGAGGTCATCGGTTCATCAGTTTAGTGTTCCCATTTTAACAGCGTTAGTGTAGTGCAGTGTCAGGATATGAAGAAATCGACGAGTAAAAACTCAAGTCAGCATTTCGACACTGTTGAATGGAATTAGTATAAGGTATTTTAAAATAATTAAGTAGGTTAATTAAAAATGTTAAATATTAGGCTAGATGTGGCAAGAATTAGAAAATCAGTTAAATCTTATAAAAATTGAACATGATAGACATTCTAAAAGAGCACTAAAGAGTAACCCTCCTAAACACCAATCATCTAGGAAAGATATTATAGATAACTTAATAACTTTATTCAATTATTATGTTAAAAATGTAAATAAGTATTGGCCCAATTTAACTTCTAAGCATAAAGAGTGGATTAATGAGCAATTCGGAAAGTTACGCGATAAAACCGTCCGTTCATTCGAAAAATTAGAAGTCAAATACCAAGTACCAAGCGTTCCAACCCAATTATTAGATGTTACAATATTATTGAGCGACGAAGACGACAACGGTGACGAAAACATTGACGAAACTGACAACAAAATGGCTTTAACTTTAAACGAGTTTTTTAATTTAGCAGACAAACTTTTGCCTAAATCTTTTGATGCAGAATCATCTGCATTAAATTCCTTCATTGATTCGTTGACACTATTAAAGGATAACTGCGGTACGCATGGCGCCTCGGCGCTCACCTTCATCAAAACTCGATTAACGGGGAAAGCTCGTCTTGCTATCACGGATGAAATCGCTGACATTGACGGTGTAATCCGCGCGTTAAAAGAAAATTGCAAAGGTGAAAAATCGAGCGTACTAGAAAATAAATTAAATAATTTTAAACAAAACGGGAAAGATTCAATTGCTTTCACAAAACAAGTTGACGAGTTATCATCGGCCTTACTTCACGCATACATTTCGGAAGGAGTCCCTATCGAGACAGCAAAAAATTTTGCAAAAAATCGTACAGTAAAAGCAATGGCCAGCAATGCGCGTTCGGAAAAAACTCGTCTTGCAATGAAAATTGGTACGTTTGATACGGTTCAGGACGCTTTAACAAAATTTGTTAGTTTCGACAGTACGGAGAACAACAATACTGTTCTTTTTACCAACTCGCATAGAGGCTATCGCGGCCACTACAAAACAGTATATAATAGTAATCGCGGAAATCGCAACGGGTATCAAAATCAAAATTATGGCAACGAACGACCTCGTCATGAACACCAAGGCCAAGGAAGCAGAGGATCGCGTTACAATAATTACAGCCGGTCAAGTTACCATAATAATAATAATAGGTCTCAGCGCCCGGGAAATAACCAAAATTATGTACGTTCGT
Organism: Brassicogethes aeneus; assembly: GCA_921294245.1. Lineage (NCBI taxonomy): Eukaryota > Metazoa > Arthropoda > Insecta > Coleoptera > Nitidulidae > Brassicogethes > Brassicogethes aeneus. The sequence goes on from OV121132.1 coordinate 61,477,896, forward strand.
ATCAGACAACGACCATACAGAATTCGGAAAACTCCAACCACCCCCACCCGGGTCGGTTGGGGGACAACATGTAAATTCAGTCAATACCTATAATCTTTTATTATCTAATTTTGTCACAGTAGAAACAGAAATGACCTTAGGAACGTGTGTTTTTCTTATTGACACCGGGGCAGATATTTCTTTAATTAAAAATAACAAAATAAATAACCAACATCGAACTTATACTCAAAAGTGTACTATAAACGGAGTAACCAGTTCCACAGCAGAGTCTTCTTTAGCAACCATATCAAAATTATACATTAACCATAACGTTATTAACCATAATTTTCAAATAGTCGATAGTTCGTTTCCGATACCAGGTGACGGTATTCTTGGTAGAGACTTTCTTATTAAATTTAAATGCATTTTAGATTATAACAATTGGACTTTAACAATAAATACAAATCAAAACATAAATATGTTACCTGTTTGCAGTGGCCCGGAGGAAAATAGTTTTGTTTTACCAGCTTGGTCAGAAGCAACTCGCGAAATAACTCTTAGTAACAATTTTGACCAATCTCTAATACACGATCAGCAAATATCGCCGGGAATATTTGTCAAACGTTCAATTGTCAAAGGCTCAAAAGTGCTAGTGACTTTTCTTAACACAAATTCTTCAAATATTATTTTACAAAATATAAACCTTAAAACTGACGATTTAAATAATTATCACATATACGGCATTGAAAATGATAATACTAATAGAATTTCGCAACTCTTGCAGCAATTAGATAACAAATTTCCTTCTTTTGTAGCCAAAGATTTATCTGAAGATTTTCAGACGTTTTTGCTCTAAAATCCGATTTTTTAACGGACAATAATTTTTATGGACAAACACTTCATACGTCAGATAATCAACCAGTTTACACCAAAAATTATAGAATTCCACACTCACAAAAAGCCGAAATAAACGCCCAGGTTACAAAAATGTACAAAAATGACATTATAGAACCATCAGTTAGCAGTTATAATTCACCTGTTCTATTAGTACCAAAAAAATCAGTTTCTGGCGACAAAAAATGGAGATTAGTTATAGACTTTAGACAAGTAAACAAAAAAATAATTGCCGATCGTTATCCCTTACCCAGAATCGATGATATTTTAGATCAGTTAGGACGTGCAAAATGGTTCTTGGTTTTAGATCTAATGTCAGGGTTTCATCAAGTTCCTCTTGAAGAAAATTCGAGAGATATTACAAGTTTTACGGTAGACTCAGGAACTTTTCGTTTTAAAAGATTACCTTTTGGTTTATCTGTGAGCCCTAATAGTTTTCAGCGTATGATGAACATCGCATTCGCATCACTCTCACCTGAAAAGGCTTTTATGTATATGAATGATCTAATTGTAACAGGCTGCTCAGAAAAGCATCATTTAAATAATCTTAAAGCAGTTTTTGAACTATGCAGAAAACATTGCCTTAAACTCAATCCCGAAAAATGTCAATTCTTCAGAACCGACGTAACATATCTGGGGCATCGATTAACAGACCAAGGAATTCTACCAGATGAATCTAAATTTGAGATTATCAAAAATTATCCTAGACCGGACAACGCGGATGCAGTTAAACGTTTCGTAGCGTTCTGTAATTACTACCGAAAGTTTATAAAAAATGTTGCTGAAAAAACAATTTCTTTAAACAAACTCACGCGTAAAAACACAAATTTTGTTTGGACAGATGAGTGTGAAAAATCATTTCAAAATTTAAAGCAATCCTTAATGCATCCACCTATATTACAATATCCGCAGTTTGACAAACAATTTATTATAACAACCGATGCGGCAAAACTGGCCTGCGGAGGTATTCTAAGTCAAATTCACAACGGTTATGACCTTCCCATAGCTTATGCATCTTGTGCTTTTACAAAAGGCGAAATAAATAAATCTACTATAGAAAAAGAATTATCAGCCATTCATTGGGCGATTATGCATTTCAGACCATACATTTTTGGACAAAAGTTCTCAGTTCGCTCAGATCATCGACCACTAGTTTACTTATTTTCTATGAAAGATCCAAGCTCCAAACTCACACGTATGAGGTTAGATTTAGAAGAATTTGATTTTACCATCGAATACATTCAAGGAAAAAACAATGTCGGAGCTGATGCTTTATCTAGGATAGATTTAGAACAATTAAAAGAAACACAAATATGTCAAGCACATTTGGCAGCAATGCAGACAAGGTCAATGCGTAGAAATAATAATCTAGCAAAAACAACATACAATAAATTAGGTACTACAACTACAAATTTAAAAGTTTACGAAGTCCTTAAAAACTCTGAAGCATTTAGTTTTCCTAAATTAGTATTCAAGATAACGAATCATAATACACTTGATATAAAAGTAGAAAAATGTCATAGAAAAGGCCTTCATATAAATGTAGTAATTTCCGAAAATTTCCTTAAAGAAAAATTTGCTCTAGCGCAAATATTTTCTCAGCTTGAAACAGTAGCGAAGGATAACGGAATAAACAATATTCAGCTCGAGCTAAATAATAAAATATTTGAGTATATATCTTTATTAAAATTTAAAGAAACAGGAAATACAAAGCTTCATAATTTAAAAATTTTACTAACTAAACCAATCCAAATAATAACGGGGAAAGAAAAACAACAGGCACTCATCGCAGAATTTCATGAAAATCCTATTTTTGGTGGCCATTGTGGTCAAAAGCGACTTTTAGCAAAACTGAAAGCGTACTATTTTTGGAAAAACATGAAAAAACATATATCTCAGTTTGTCAAAAAGTGCCCTCAGTGTCAACTTAATAAATCAAAAATTCAAAATTCGGAACCGTTTACAATTACTCCCACTCCATTTAAAGCCTTTGATATCGTAATAATTGATACGGTAGGCCCATTACCACGTTCTTTTTTGGGAAACGCGTACTTAGTCACGATAGAATGCGATTTAACAAAATATCTCGTAGCAGTTCCTATTCCAAATAAGGAGGCTAAAACCCTTGCTAGCGCGATTTTCAAAAATTTCATTTTAGTTTACGGACCAATGAAGGAGATCCGCACAGATATGGGTACAGAGTATGTCAACGAGACTATAGAAGAAATTACAAAATTATTTCAAATTAAACATTGTACGTCAACACCTTATAGGCCACAAACAGTAGGGACAGTAGAACGAATTCATAGAGTAATCAATGAATACCTTAGATCTTACGTAAACGACAATAAAAGCGATTGGGACGAGTGGACTAAGTATTTTACTTATTGCTATAACACCACACCGTCAACGGTACATAAGTACTGTCCATTTGAACTTATATTTGCAAAAAATCCAATATTGCCAAATGAGTTTACAGAATTGCGCGTTAATCCATTATACAATATAGACTCGTATGCGAAGGAAGTTCAGTATCGTTTACAAATGGCACTCTGCCGAGCCAATGCGTATTTGCAGCAAAATAAAGCTAAGCAAAAGACAGTTTTCGATGCTTCGGCAAAACCATTGTGTATAAGCGTAGGTGATTGGGTGGTAGTGAGAAACGAGGCCAGACACAAACTGGACCCAGTGTATAAAGGACCTTTTAAAGTGTTAGATATAGTTGAACCGAATTGTATAATAAGGGACAATAAGGGAAAATCATGTTTAGTTCATAAGAATAGGTTAAGTCAGTATAATATATAATATAAATGGGTTACTAGTATTAGGATAATCCTGGCCAGGAATAGTTTATTAGTTGTAATAGGTTATAGTATATCAGATTCTATATATATAAACAAAAAAAAATAGATTATGATATTAGGTTAGTTACATTATACTCATTTAAGTTTTAAGATAGGGTAATATGTACTTTATATTTGTAATTGTCTATTATATTATAAGTAATTGAAATATGGTTGAAAATGGTTCGTACACGGATTTTTCGTTAGTTAATCTTCTCTTTTTAAAAAGGGAAGGTATAGTGGACATTATTATTTACTTCCTTAAGGGGGAAGGTGTGGTGCGCTGTACGAAATATTGCAACCTAAGCACTGACCCACTAATTGCTATATAATGTATATGTAATGCAATGTGACGGGGAGTCGAGCTCGGATACCAAAGTAAAGGTATGACGAGAATAAAATCCAAGTGTAAACCAATGTTGATGTTTTACTAGTTTCCCTGTGACCCAAACCTTTACAGAAGTCTAATATACTTGTGTACAAATTCCTTCGTTTCAGTATTCAAAATTGATATTTCTTTTGGCCAAAATGGCAACCCTTCGGATGGATATTTAAATCCATGAACGTCAACAATAAACATTTTATATTTCACGTTTTAACTTTGTACACACAACTGTTGTAGTTTAATTCCAACATGAAGTATTATAATATTTTATAATTTTGTTTTGATACTCGTATCATCCAGGAAATGCATGTAAAAGATAATGCAATAATTATGCATTTGATTTAAATGAAAACATTGTTTTTAACCTTTGAACTTTTTTATTTATGCAAGCTATTCAATTGCAAATTACCTAAATTAAAAATCAAATATTGTTCATTAAAAATTTCAAACACGTTAATAGATGCATATATAAACTCGATATGGTTATTATTAAATCACAGTTTAGAAAATGCCATCGTGAATAAACGAACCGTTATACTCCGCCTACGGACCCAATGAGGTATTTTGAAGAAAAGTAAGTTATTTATTATATTTTTTTTGTTTAAATTATTATCACCATTATCACCATTAATATCAATCCAATAGTAAGTTATATTTATATATGATTGTTTTTATAATATAGATTAATTTTTATAGCTTTATAAAACGGAGGAGGAGGCAATGTAATACCTCAATTATCTAAATATTTAAAATTTTATTTATTTTTTTTCTAGTAAAAGTATTGATTTAACTGGTGATTCACCAATACCTTTACCTCAAGTAGGATCATCATCTACTACTATTATCTAAATATTTAAAATTGTATTTATTTATTTTTTTACTCCTGATGGTTCTGCTGCTTCTAAAGGTTCATCATTGTCATTGCCATCTCATTCACCTCCTCCTTTTAATTTTGTGTTAAAACAAAACGAGGGGGTGAGGGATTTGTTCGATGAAGAGGTGGTGGATCCATTTATAGTGCCACCTAAATGATGAACGGTATGTGTATTGGAACCATTATGATAGTTTGACTATAGTTAAATACAATTAATTTATATATATTTTACTTTTTTTATTTCTCTAGAATCTCTAGGTTTAATAAATAAAAGATTTGATTTATTTTTTTATTCTATTAAAAATTTTAAACATAAATGGCCACAATTGACAGTATTAAAAGTTTGATATCTATTGTAATTATAAAAAACGTTCACATAACCATTAGATTTAAAGTATCTTACAACTTCCAAGGAAGGTTGAAAATTTCCAAAACTATCAAAGTACATAACTTTTGTGCCAGCTTTTTTATATGCAGTCCCAGGACCATTTGTTGAATCCAAATTTATCACACCGCGTTCATTCTGACTTTGTATTTTCCGCGGTAATCCATCACGCATAAAAACACCACGAAAATTTGAAATCTTGCATAATTTGGCATAGGTAATTAAATCAATATTGGTTAGTGGCCGATTTTGAAGTTAATTAAGTAATACCTAGTCTTGTTGTATGGTTTTAGATAGAGTCCTTTTCCCATTGCTATTGCCTCCATTGCTTGATTGTGGCGATTTGATTCATTAAGTTGTTGTTTAGCTGACCGAGCATCACCAATAGCCTTTGCTATTTCTGCAGCCCCACCTGCTAAACTTCCCAGAGCTGATAGACCGGCAAATATGGGTATAAGAGGTAGAAAACCACCAACCTTTGGCATTTTAATTACACGACCATTAGTGGGTTGTTTAATTTGATTTTTAATCTGTTTTGCTGTATTCAATGCTACATGTATAGCTTCTCCCAAGTTTTTTGACTTGCTTTGTAAAATGCATTTTTTAATTTTTCCAACAGCTGTTTGAAATCCAATTTTACTACTACATTTACGCTTTGAGGTTGGTTTTCGTTGTTGTTGTTGTCGTCTACTCTTACTCATCCTTTTAACTTTTTTATTAGACATATTTACAGCATGAATACCAACACTTGACTGGATATTAGGGTGAGCCAAAAAAACTAACCTATCGGATTTATGGGTTAAAATGAACCTACATACCGAGCAAAAAATTTCCCTGCAAGGCAAAATTTTTTGCTCAATTTTAAAAGGTGTCGGTAAGTTTTCCATTGAAATAACACGTAAAAAAAGACAATAACTTTTGAACCGTTTGAGATAAAAATTTTTACGTCGCAGATTCTTATAGAGCATAAAATTTCCCAAAGAATCTATACCATAATTATTTTTTTTTATAGGATAAATAAGCGGTTCATTTAGATCAATTTTAGGTTTTTTAATTTCACTCAAATTATTACTACTTTGAACCTCAACTTTTGATGCTTTTCTTTTTCGTTGTCTTTTTACAGCAGCAGCAGCAAACACTTTACGACAACGATTACGCCTACGGTGCATTTCTGGAATATTTTCCTTGTCTTCCAGTTTATCCAGATCATCAATAACCACTACCGGCGCGCCGGTGGGGTTTTAGCTTTTTTTATTTTTTTATTCATACCTCTGCAGATTTGATTTTTTGATAACAACACACTCACACATTTTTCCACTTCACTTAACACATTTTGAATCAAACGTTTTGTTTTTGTCAATTGGTTAACACATTTTCATTCCCATACCAAGTTTCAATTTTGTTTTCATATCTTCTGCCACAGCTAGAGAGGCAAGTCTTTCACCAAACGATGCGTCTTTAGATCTAAATCGACTCATCGATTCATCGGATAATATTATATCAGCATCATGACGCAACTTTAAATCTTTGTTTAACGAATATTGAATGTCATGTTTTCGACAACATTCATCCAACCCATTAACACCTTTATCTCCACGAGTTAATCGTTCTTGTGTGTAAAATGAAAATGTTTAAACGTTGAAAACAATGATGATGGTTGAAGGACACATGGTAAACTATTTCCATCCACTATACGGTGTCTTGTTGTTGGTCCTTCAAACTGTGGAAAAACTAACGTAATGATTTTCCTTATTGAACATGAGAATGGATTAAAATTTGAAAATGTGTACGTTTATTCACGGTCGCTCTATCAACCAAAATACACCTATCTAGCTGAATTGTTACGACCAATAAAGGGAATCAACTATTATGCGTTTAATGTTAGTGAGAGTATCGCTCACCCTTCTGAAGCCAAACCCAACTCTATATTTATTTTTGATGATGTAGCATGCGATAACCAGGAGGTTATTCGAGAATATTTCAGCATGGGTCGGCATAACCATATCGACTCGTTTTATTTATGCCAAACCTACGCTAAAATTCCCAAACATTTGATTCGAGATAATGCTAACGTGATGGTTTCATTTAAACAGGATGAATTAAATTTAAAACACGTCTATAACGATCATGTTGGAAGTGATATGTCGTTTGAAAATTTCAAAAATATTTGTTCATACTGTTGGAAACTTCCATATGGATTCCTTACCATTTTTAAGGATGATAAAATAAACAAAGTAAGTACGTTATAGAATGGGGTTTGATCATTATATAAACCTTGAATAACCTCATACTTTATCTCATTCATGTTTTGGTGTTCTTGCTTATTGAATGTATGTGTCTGTATTATAATGAATTTGCAAGCAAAAAATCTTAAGAAAAGATTGATTGAAAAACGTAAAAACATTAAAGAGAAATTCAAACTACTAAAACAGGGAGAAAATGTACAAGAACAAATATTATTTCCTATTACAAAACAGTTAAAAAGTATTCAAAGTGAGCTACAAACAACTACAACTAAACCCCCAACGAAGGTATCTCCTCAGTCGTCACCCTTATTAATAAAATATGATAAAAAAGTTAAACCACAAAATATGAAACAGGAAGTCAACAACATGGCTATGATACCATATAATTATTATTGATGGAATCCTCAACACCAATCACCAGCAAAAATTAAAAAAAAAAGAGCTGAGGTTGCATCATCTCTATCGTTTATGTCGTCAATGTTTTTGAATAAAGAAGATGATGTCAGTTCATTAAAATTAAAATTAATGATGAAGAAGATGGTGATGAAAAACAAAGAATCTTTCAAAAATCGATTAGAGAAGAAAGAGAGAAAAAAGTTTTATTGATTATTGATAATTATCTTAGTCAATATGAGGAGACATTACCAAGAAAATATGTGAATAAAATGTATGAAGATAATGAAAATCAGTTTGATCATAAATGCACTAAAAAAATTTTACATTGGAGATTCTCAATTAATAATAGATGGTTCAGATTTTGTGGTTAAAAATAAAAAATACAAAGGAACTCGTGGACTGTATGAATAACTCTTTAAAAGGGAGCCGAAAGGATTTACAGAAGAGTATGAAAAGGTATATCAAAATATTGTGTTAAAAACAAATGCAAACCGACGATTTTATAAGGCTAATCAGAACATTGTAGAAGATAATTCAAAAAAATATCGAAACATTTTGGCTTTAAAAGCAACCAAAAATAAAATCGATTATGTTTATTTCGATGATCCAAACGAGTTGGTAGAGAGACTGCGTGAATTAATTGCATAACAGCAAGCAGGACACACAGCACATGATAAGGAAACAGTGTCAATTGTTAAAGAACTGAGAGAGCTTAAAGTTATAGCATAAATATGAAACAAAAACAACAAAGTAACAACAAATTTGTCACTGATGTTAAGAGAGATGTAGTTGAAGAACTTCATAAACCAGCTAGAATTAATTTTGAAAGACGTAGAGTCATCATAAAATCATTTAAGGATCTATTTCAAGCAGACCTGGTGGAAATGATACCCTATTCGAAAATAAATAATGGTTACAAGTATATTTTGTTTTTCCAAATATGTGTGGGCATATCCTTTAAAAAATAAAAGTGCTGTAGAAGTTTGCAAAGCAATGGAGAAGGTTTTTAAAGAACAAGTTCCACAAAATATTCAAACCGATTTGGGAAAAGAATTCTACAACGAAGAATTTAAAAAACTTATTCAAAAATATAAAGTCGATCATTACAGTACGTATAGCGAGAAAAAGGCTTCCATTGTTGAACGAGTCAATAGAACGTTAAAAAATCTAATGTGGAAAGAGTTTAACGTTCAAGGAAACTACAAATGGCTCAACTTGCTACCGCAAATTGTTTCCAAATACAATAATACCAAACATAGAACCATTCATATGAAACCGATAGATGTGAGTGAGAAAAATGCAAACGACATTTTAAAAACAGCCTATAGTGAAATTTCATGTTGGTCATCATGTGCGCATTTCAAAAATTAGAGGAGTCTTTGACAAACAATACATGCCAAATTGGTCAACAGAAATTTTTGTAATAAAAAAAGTGCAGTACACCAATCCAGCTACCTATTTGCTTCAAGATACAAACGGTTAAAATGTATTGGGTGGTTTCTATAAAGAACAATTACAAAAAGTTAAACATCCTGATGTTTATCTGGTGGAAAAAGTATTAAAAAGACTAAAAAATAAAGTATTCGTCAAATGGTTGGGCTTTAGTGATAAGCAAAACACATGGATAGATAAAAAAATGTTGCTTAAAAGTTTAATGATTATTTAAATAAAAAAATGTAAAATAATTTTTAAATAAAAAAAATAATTTAATTTAAATTGTGTGTATATTTTCCTAACCAACCCTTCCCCCCTATACCTATACAGGCTAGGCTAGGCTAGACAAGCGTACACTTTTTAAACTAATTATAATTTAGTTACCACCATCATATGTAAATCTAGTTGGACAGTTGTACCAACTTAAAGATCTTAGAGATAAACAAGGACCTCTAAAGGTTCTTCTTATCCATTACTGAATTTCAGCCGAAGACATCCTGAAAAGCAACTCTTAGGCACTTAAATTCCTAAATTTTAGCCGAAGACATCCTGAAAAACACTTCTTCGGCACTGAAATTCCTGAAAGGTAACACATGCCATCGACTTTGGCGCTGAAACCCGCTCTTATTACTACTTAAACTGCTTTTCCTTTATGATATATTTAATCGTAATATCCCAAATAAGGGTTTTTATTACGGAACAATGTTTCGGTACACCCCTCTCAATCTGAGATAAACAATTTCAGACATTTTAATACAAATGATTTATTTAAAAAACGTAAAATATATTTAATTATTATATTTCCCCCTTCCTTCTCTTTTATAGGTAAATTTGCTTTAAAAAAAATAATTATTAATTAATTTAAAAACATCCTATTTTTAAACAAAATTTTTGTCTAAGTAATTACAAAACATTTAATACTAATATACTATATATATATATACTACTAAATACTGTCTTCCCGCAATATGTCGGGCCACAAGAGCGCAGAATGGATGCTTAAAAGATAAATTTATTTTTATGTTTAACTACTAAATGTTTTAAAAAGACTGACTAATACCTGTTTTTATTTTAGGAAAGTAGGACATGTATTTTATTCTTTCAAAATACCTCCTTCGGTAAATTTATATTCATTGGCTATTTTAAAATACGTATATATCAAATATGTATATCCCCGAAAAATATTTTTTATGTGCCTACACTGTTGCTTTTGTTAATCCGCATACCTACCTGAAAACTGCATTTAAGCGGTTTTAAAAGTATTATACGAATAGAAACCTTTTCTTTTGCTAGATGCGTTTTTATGACTAACTACCAAATGTTTTGAAAATAAATTAAAATATAATTTAGATTTAAATAAAACAAATCCAGTCTTGTCAGCTAGCTTCACGTGTACGTGTCCCATAATAATAAAAAACCTTTGTTAACATTTCCGCTTATTTTTCTTTTTTAAAATTTTTAATTACTTTTAACAATATAACACATGACTCTCACGTCCTAAGATATGCTGAGCTTTTTAAAATTAAAAATACATAAAACACTTTAACAATAGAAACAATGACCATTGTTTACTAATAGGTATCTATTGTTATGGAAACAATAGAATTTCCTATTCGAAGATCAACTGCCTTCTACCAGTATTTAGCTATAAAAATATAATATATTTTTGTTTTAAACTAAATACATACATCTGGATTTTTTCTATCGCCCATTGGAATATCTAGAAATTTTAATTTTTCTTTTATAAAAGTGTCAAATTTTTTTCTATCATTATTTTCCAAAAAGGCACCCATCCCCCATACAAGAGCAAAAACATATAATTTTTTTAAATGTTCGCTGGTAAATATTTTTTTTTCTTCCAGGTTTTCTATTTCCTCTCCCATATCCTCATCATTATCTCCAACATCAGATTTAATTGTTAAAATATCATCACTCGTTTCTGGTTGAGAAGGAACCAAACCTAAAATTATAAATATGTATTTTTTTTACTGATATACCAAATACCAAAAATGGACAGAAAAAATACGTTTAATAGACTTTTACGAAATGAATAATGATGTTTCCTTTTATAATTAATCATATTAAAAATAAAGAAAATAAAAATTATTTTAGTACTTATGTTTACTTAGGTAGTATAAATTTACTAAAAATTAACCTGTTTACATTATAATTTTATTTTAAAACTATTTTTCATTCTTGTAAATAAAAATTCAAATAAGAAAGAGCTATTTGTCAGATTTATCAGGGAATGGAGAGGACTCTCTAAGTCTATAATTTAAATAAGGTGTTTTCATTACCAATGTTTTTCATTGAGTATATTTTTCTTTGAATGTTATTTATTTATTATAAACAATGTAGATAGATAGCATTTTATGTGTATATGTTTTTTATTTTTTTATTTTTAAATACTAACAGTACGGCTGGAAAATGTCACATTTCTCAAAAAAATTAATTTCTGCTTAAAGATATCAGTTTTTTCTTTATAAAATGGGTTTTATTTAATATGATATGTTGTCGGCTTTAAGTTTAATTTTTAGAACTCTTATGTAAAATCTTCTGAGTTGACTTTATAAATAAATAATTATGGATACGTAATTTAAAAGAGCTCAATGGAGGCTGCCCCTTACCTTAAAAATGAAGGAACGAGCTACCTTTTGTATTAAGCTTTTTACTCATTACAAGTCTACTTTTACAACAGTTCTACATAATAAAAAGTAAAAAAATCAATCAATCTACTATAAATAGTAAATAAAAATCCAAGCGCAAACCGCGTCAACCCCCTACTCAGTTGAGAGTCGACGGGACAGAGGTGGAATATGCGTAGCTTGGGAAGCTCCTACTTATCATAGAGCGTAAACTATTTACTTACTAATATATCAGGCGAGTTCGCGTCTATCTGTCGCTGCCTAAGGCAGGAGAATTGGAATCACATGACTGAAGATGAAGTGGATGGTAGTTTGTGTCGCAGTGTGTGTAGAGCGGATGATTTTATTTTGATACAGATTAAATTATTTAAAACTTTTGGCTGATCTTTTATAGTTTTTGTCTTGATAAGTAAAATTTCTTATTTTATTATTGTGATGCACACACGCTACACAGGTAAGTTAGAATTAGCAATTTTTATTAAGCAACAAGTTGTATTGAGTTTTAATTAAGGTAAGATTTTTAAAATATATTGATTGTTTATTTGTAGTTAAATTTTCGTGATTTTTTAAGTCCTGTTCGTTCCTGTTCGTGACATTATTTTCCTAATATTTAAAACGTATTTTTTAAGAACTGAAAAATGTCTACCGACGACAAAAATGTAATCAATATTTAACGATAAAAGGCTGGGTAAGCAATATTCACGAATTTTCCAAATATCTTGGCACAAAACTTATGAGTGGCTATGCAGAAGTATTTATAAACAAAGCTTATTCTGTTGGCCTTGGCAAATAGAGTTAAGAGATTCTGTTTAAAAAAAATGTACAGGCGTTTAAAGCACATGGCAAAGCAAGGTTCCAAAGAACATATTTAAAAATTCGAATTTATGTTTTTGAGTTTCGAGATTTGGGTTAAGATTTCTTTTATATTTTATTTGTTTTGTTGTTTACAGTTTATTTTTTTAATTTATAATGGTTTTGTAGGGCTATTCGATGACCTCCATTTTATGAAAAGTCAACGCGTTGCAGAATAATACCTCCCGGGTGACGTGGACATTTATTCGTATTTAGATAAAATTAACCTAATCATTTACATTTGAACAAAAAAAATTAAACTGTTAAATTTTTCAGTTTAAATTGCGTTTTTTTCATAGCTACCGCAAAACCGTTTCATATAAGTATCGCTTTGTGGAGCAGTTTGCAACCAAGAAGTCTGCGGTTCAAATCGAACACACATAGTCTACTTTTTTATATTACGTCATTTGTTACCGTAAAAGGTTTATCTTTTTATCTTTACAAGGTCCTTGACCGGCATTGTCGTTTAGCTGAAAGTAACATGGCATAGAATTGCTTTCTATACAACTTTCATAAACATAAATAAATCAATATAAATAAAAGTAGTTACCTTCCAATATACTTAATATCTGTAAAGTAATATTACATTGTAGCACATTTATAACTAAAACAAGCATTTGGGTTCCCCAAGCGTATAATTCGGCAAAAGATTCATCAAATAAATGTTTAAATACATCACATTCCCTAGAGTTTCTTTTCTTAAGCCAAGCTTGAACAACTGGTCTCCAATCTAAACCTGATGAGCTCATATAAACCATGCCATTTCTGGATACGGTAGCTGGTGATGCATTATCAATATTATGGGGCTCAAATAAAATCTTACAGGTGGGGGCCATGGATAATCGATCTCCATTTGCTAAAGTAAGGGTTTTGTTATCATCCAAAACAGAATTTAAATTTTCGATCCATATACTATCAACTGGTCCATCAAGAACTAACCAAATATGCTCTCCTAAAATATGATAAAAAAGTAAAACATAGTTAGGTACTTAAACAGTAAACAGTAGATTTTTTAATGGGCTCATAATACTTTATAATAATGTTAATAATAATTGACGACCCGGAAAGCACAACCAGCTTGGCCTTCAAACGCTTTTGTACCAGGGCTGGATGCTCCCGTGTACGAGTTTTGGTTCGTCCCGCGCATGACGTCACTTGATGAGTAGTTGCCGTGCGAATACACAAATAATAGTAATATTATCAAAGAAAATAGAGAAATTTCTGGACATAGTGCGTTTTTATTAAACTTTATATTGAAGAAAGTGTTATAATATGGATTATAAATGCTTTCAGTCCTTGATAACATTTAGGGCTGTAGTTTAAGCGTTGGTGTTTTAAATTAAACTTATAGTCACTGTCCAGAAAATGTTTATAAAAAACAAAAGCGGTCTTAACGTAAATATTGTCTATTATTTTTGTGGCATTTAAACACTGTTTCCACAAATCAAACTTTTTCGGGAATCGATTAAATTTAATGTTTTTATTTAAAGGGTTTTTCTTGGACTGGTTGTCCGAATTGCATCCAAATATGCCACACCGCATTTTAATAAATGCAAATGGCACTATACAATCTAAAACACAAACAAAACAAGTTAACGCAACACAAAAACAATAATAAACAAACCTAACAGGTTAACCTAACGCAATAACAATAATTTGAACGCTGAAAAGTAGTTCGAACCTTACCGAACACAAAAAGACAAGTTAAACAAAAAGTAGAGCAAGTTAACATCCAAAAGCATCGCAAAAACAAGAATTTTAGCAGTAGTTAATTAAAAAGCACGTTAAAGATTTAAAAACACTTATCAAGTGACGTCATTAAGCCCCGCCCAACATGCGCACCATTCTATCTTAAGGTGTATGTATCTTGCTTTTGTACAGTAGGCAACATAATGGGCGTTACCGTACGCAGAACTATGCAATTAAAAATTGTCAAAAATCAAATTTTAAAAACTTTACATTATACTTTTTTCCCATCATAGTGTGGTGTATTTTTTTCCATATTTGAGATACAAAATTTAAAATTAAGAAAATATAAATTTTTTTAAACTTAACTCGCGATAACTTCGTAAATTAATTAGAGAATGTTATAAAATTTAAACACAAACTTTCTTTGCCATTAATATAAAATTCATTTGCAATAAAAAACTTATAATAAATAAATTATTATCCACGATCACTAATTGAGGCGGGTACGTGCCATTTTTTGGGATTTTGAGATTACATAATAAAGGGTGTATACTACACATGCCTTAATTATGCTTTAGTAACTTTCGCTTAAAAAAGTGATCGACAAAGTTTCATATTTTTTAAATGTACATAGGCTTATGCCTTATGGCATTGAACATTTTTCCTAAATGAAATAAAGTTAATCAAAATTCTTTTTATATACCTATAGAAAAAGACTGCTAAAATTTTGTACATATATAGGGTAGATTGCAAGGCTTTAAATGAAATATTTTTTATTTGTATTTATTTTGATACATAACATAAAAGAATAAAAAATTACCTTGAGCTTTACTCGGTCGGTCGTTTGTCTAGGCACGTTTAAGGTCGCTGGTACTTTTCAATAGTGACAACCAATATACTCATGGTCTACCAGAATTAATTTAAAAAAAAGGGTGTTAATAGTGCTAGTGGCATCCTCACCTAGATTAAGCCTCAGATTATCAACCATATGCGTGCAAACAGTGGGCGGTCGAGGCCAAGGCAAACTTCATCGCACCTGCCAAACGGTTTCATAGCACCTGAATTTAAAATGGGCATAAACCTGATAAGTAAAATTACCTTAACTGCATGACCACTACAGCCTACTTGAGAAGTGCCAAAGCACCAAAAAGGAATCTTTCACGAGAAGTACATTTTGCCCTAAAGAAACTGAAAGAAAACAAGGACATCATCATCCTCCCAGTAGACAAAGGCAACGCTACAATAGTAATGGGCATCCAAGAATACCATGCCAAAATAGAAACACTACTCAAAGAAGGCACATACCAAAAAATATCCACCGATCCGACTACGTACCTGGAGGAGACAACCAAGGCCAAGATCAAGGCTAGTCGAATCAACAAGGATAAACAACAAAGGCTTATTCCAAGATAAAAGTCGCCCAAAGCTATACGGCCTTCCAAAGATACACAAGAAAGGAACACCACTAAGACCTATCGTCAGTTCAATAGGCTCACCGCTATAAGAGCTCGCAATATTTCTGGCTAAGCAGCTGAAGCCTTTCGTAAAGGAAGCGGAATCTTACGTAAAAAACGCCAACAACTTCATCGAGCGCATAAAGGACATGAAACTGGAACTAGGCGATATGCTCGTCAGCTTCGATGTCGTATCTCTTTTTACGAATATTTCATTCAGCGAAGCCTTGGAGACAATTTAAAGAAAACACCCAATCAGTAATGACATCGCAGAGCTAACCAAACACTGACTCAAGAACACGTATTTCATATACAACGACCAGAGATACATCCCTAATATCGCCAGGAATAAAACATACGGTTCATTTAAGAACCAAAAACCGAAAACACGGAGCAGATCTCGGAAAACCAACAATATATATATATATATATATATATATATATATTGTTGGTTTTCCGAGATCTTTCCGAGATATATATATATATATATATATATATATTAGGGTGTTCCTTATTTAGGGGTCGGAAAAAATTTAACAGAGCCGCCCCCCAAATCGGTTCCAAATCATAAAAAAAAAATTCCTGCAAAATTGTAGGTCATTCGGTCAAAGGGAACACGTGCCCCACAGGGGTTTTTTAAGAAATAATTGAGAAAATTCGGAAGGCTGATATAACTCCGAAACGGTCCATCGTAGGAAAAAAAAGTGTATATAAATTTTATGTGTTTTTTTTAGATAAACAACTTTCGTAATAACAGTCCTGCGTTAAAAAAATTTATTCGGGGTCAAAACGCGATAAAACGCTTTTTTGTGTACTTTAGCGCTACCTACTTTTTCAATTTTCTGTCCTAGAGCATCGACCCAATGACATAAATTGTAGGGAACAATGCACCCTACATTTTTTGTTGACAAAATTTTTTTCTTAAACTAACCGATTTTGAAAAAAATTAAATCCAAAACTTTTTGAGTTTTCACCAAAAACACGTTGTGCTCCGAAACTCCGAAACGGTTTATCGTAGGAAAAAAAAGTTTAAATAAATTTTGTAGTTTTTTTTCAAGCTAATCAACTTTCCTAATGCCTTTGTCACAATAGTGTTAATGTTAATGGTAATGTTTATATAGCATAGACAAATGCGTGTATCAACGTAACCATCAACATTACCATCATTGTGAACGGATACACGCATATTTCTATGCTTTGGGTATTAACATTAACATTACTATTAACATTAACACTATTGTGAGATATAGTAATAGTGCTGCGTTAAAAAAAAATCGAGTTCAAAAAGCGATACAACGCTTTTTTTGGTACTTTGGCCCTACCTTTATTAAAGATGGCGCCGACGGCTCCGGTCGATGGTGATGTCGAGTCGATAACTAAACTGTGTAAACACTGTAAGAAAAGTGTAATTAATTCCGTAAAGTGTGTTAAGTGTCGCGAACTGTTTCATCCTGCTTGTATGAGGCAGTCTGCAGCAGCAAGAAGCGCTGAATGCCAGCATATACCAGAAGACGCTGAAAGTGAGGTTGGAATCAGCCACATGGAGAAGAAAATGCATGAAAAAGAAATCGGTCTGCTGACCAGAATTATTCAAGAACTAGAGGAAAAAAACAAGATTCTAAATGAAAATTGTGACTTGTTAAGAGAGAAAGTGGAAAACTTGGAAAAAAATACAAGAAAAGAAGAAAAAAAGAACAGGGAAAACCAAATAAATCCCTCTTCTTCTTCTTCCCCAGCGAAAAATCATATCGAAAAGGTAAACAAACAAGAAAGAAATGTTACCAACACTAAAACCACCAAACCTACTGAAAAGGAAAACAAACAAGAAAGCACTGTTACCAACATTGTGAAATCCAAACTCACGGATGGTTCATCAGAACTACCGTTGTCAAATAAAAATAAAATGGCGGATGACTGGGCAGAAGTAGTTAAAAAGGGCAAAAAAACAAACAAAATAGCAAATAGACCAGAACCAATGAGAGGATGCAACGAGGAAGGTGAATTAAAAGCAGCAACTAAAATGTCATTTCTTTTTCTCTCGGGACTTGCCCCGGAAATACAGTCAGAAGAAATTATGAAATTCCTTAAAACAAAAAATCTAGAAGTGGAAAGCTCATGCCAAAAAATGATAACTAAGAAAGAGAAATATCGTAGCTCTTTTAAATTAATGGTGCCCTTTGACAAAAGGGAAAAATACCTAAATGCTGAACTCTGGCCAAAAGGGGTTGTAATTAACCATTTTCTAAACTTACAGAACCGTCAAATGGTGTCAACAAAGAGCCATGTTGTTCTTCCAGCAACATCTCCAGCTGCCACATAAGCATCTTACACATAAACACCAGGTCCCTACGCAACAAGGTCGGACAGCTAGAAGCTTTTCTGGCAGACAAAAACAAAAATATTATATGCATAACTGAACACTGGATGGAAGAGGATGAAATCCAACATCTACATTTCGAAGGATACAAAGTCGCTGCCTTCTCATGTCGAAAGGAAAGTGTGGGGGGTGGTACGCTTGTGCTTACAAAGAATACACTGCAAACTGATCCTATTGGCTTTGTGGTCGACTACAACATAGAGAAGTGCTGTGAATTGTGTGGAATCTATATAAAAAACCTTAACTTAAATGTTTTAGTATGCTATAGAGCTCCAGTAGGCCATTTTGACACCTATCTCGATGCTTTAGAAGCTCTGCTCAATAGAATAGGAACCAACAGAAACATAGCATTGGCAGGAGATTTTAATGTTCATTTTAATACTTCTCAGAGTGAGGCGGTGCGTTTGGTTGACAATCTAAGGAGCTATGGGTTAGTTCAGACAATAACACATGCTACTCGTAATAAAACATGCCTTGACAATATCTTCTTAAAAATTGACACTGACCAGTTTATAGCTAATATAATTGATCCCAACATATCTGATCATATGGGACAAATTGTAGAGTTCTCCCTTAAGCAAGTATCTAGTGTTTTTAATGTAGCAAAAAGATCTTTTAGACCAATAACACAGGTAGGCTTAAATTCATTTTATCATTTAATTTCTTTGAGTTCTTGGGACTTCATTGATAATATTGAAAGTGGGGTGGAGCAAAAATTCAAAGAGTTCGTTAATATTTTAAAAAATGCATATATCCAGTCCTTTCCAGAAAAATCTTTTAAAGTCAGATCAGATCAACCTCACCTTGTTAGTTGGTTTGGTGAAAATCTTAAAATAATGCGAGAACATGTACACATGTTAAGCGAATTGTATAAACAGCACAAAATAGGGTCGGAAGAGCTTAAACAATATAAGTATAAGTATAAACACGCTATAACCAGGGAGAAAATTGCGGCAAACGACAGATTAATAAATAAATCTACTAATCCAAGTAAAGGCTTGTGGAAAGTCATAAACAAACATCGAAATATTCAAAAGTATACAAAAAACATCTCTAACCATAATCCAGATGATTTTAATGAGTTCTTTTCCAATATTGCAAATAATCTGGTAAAAAATATCCCATTGTCTGAAACTGATCCTATGTCAAATCTCAAAAAAATCGCACTGCCGGAGGATTCGTTCTCATTCGAGGAGGTTACTTTTAATGAGGTGCGTGAAGTTATAACTAACTTAAAAAACAAAAACAGCTCTGATGTTTTTGGCCTAACAGTTAAATTAATAAAATCAATAAAAAATCTTATAATATCACCCCTCACAAGACTAATAAATATGTGTTTTGCAGAAAATACCTTTCCGGAGGTTCTCAAGGAGGCTGTTGTTATTCCCATATACAAAAAGGGAGACCCAGAGATGCTAGAAAATTATAGGCCCATATCGCTGCTCCCAGTTCTTTCAAAAATTCTGGAAAAGTGTATGGCAGCAAAAATTATAAATTTCTTTGAAGGCAACAATTGTTTTACAGAATGCCAGTTTGGCTTCAGAAAAAACAAAAACACAGTATTAGGCATACTGGACCTGGTCTCTGGCATCTCTGAGTCCTTCCACAACCTGGAATACAATACAGTCTTGTTCTGTGACCTAAGTAAGGCGTTTGATTGTGTAAGCCATGAAATTCTACTGAACAAATTAGGGTATTACAATTTTGAAGTAAATAGTATCATGTTACTAAGGTCTTACTTGTCTGAAAGATGTCAGAGGGTAAAAGTTGACGGGGTGACATCAGCGAGAAGTGATATTAATATTGGAGTACCACAAGGATCCATCCTTGGTCCCATACTTTTTCTGATATATATAAACGATCTACCATCAAATAGAACATCGACAAAATATACACTTTTTGCTGATGACACCACGATATCAGTAAGCTCAGCCACACTGGAGCGGTCTATGGAAGATTCAATGCTTGCCGAAAAAAACCGTGAGTGACTGGTTTAGTGCAAACAAACTCTTGCTAAACAACAATAAAACAGACAGAATTATTTTTTCACTAAGAGAGATAGGAAATAGAAACGAAGAGAAAAAACATGTTAAGTTCTTAGGTGTCTGTATAGATCCCAAATTGCAATGGGACCCGCAAATATCTCAAGTAGCAAAGAAGCTTGGCAAGAGTTTGTTTGCACTAAGAAGTCTGTCGACTTGTGTTTCCAAAGAAACACTAAAAACAGCATATTATGCAATCTTTGAATCGCATCTGACATATGCCATCATAGCCTGGGGTCATTCTTCGCAAACTGATCGTCTGTTTGGTATGCAAAGAAAAGCTGTAAGAATTATATCAGGGCTTGGTTACAGGGATGACTGCAGAAATTCGTTTAAATCATTGGGACTGCAAACATTACCTTCGCTATACATTTTTGCAAACTTGATGTATATGAAACAATTTGAGCATACATTCTCATCGCATCAACAAATTCATGAGTATAACACGCGAAATAAAGAAAACTTTGTACCTACATGGTGGCGTTTAAAGAGGTGTCAAAATGGTCCGTCATACTGGTCATTTAAATTTTTTAATGCTTTACCGCGAGAAACCAAACAAATGCCAATAAACAGGTTCAAAAAGCACGTTAAATCATGGTTGCTATCTCAGGCTTTTTATGATTTTAATGAATATTTTGCATACCTTAAACAACTGTCAAATTAACCTGTAGTTTTTTAATTATTTTAAATATTGTGATTGTATTTTAATTATTATGATTGTACTCTAATTATTTTAAATATTGTGATTGTATTTTAATTGAATATTGTGATTGTATTTTAAGTATTGTGATTGTATTTTTAATTATTTTAAAATTGTATTAGTATCCTGATTATTTCGATTGTATATCCTGACGAGTGTAAATACTTATGTATATGTAACACAAATAAAATTATTATTATTATTAAAAATTATTATTATTACCTACTTCTGAAATTTTCGATCGACTTAATAACATAAATTGTAGGGACTACATTTTTTGATTAAAATTTTTTTTCTAAATCTTATCGTTTTTGAGATAAATAAAATATAAAAAAACAAAAATTGAGTTTTCTCCTTAATCCGGAGTAGGATAACGCAGTTGAGTTTTCTCCTTAATCCGGACTAGGATAACGCAGTTGAGTTTAGGCTTTTCTTATAAGGCCACAATGATTCACGCAAAAAAAAATCTTGCAAAATTTAAGATTAATCCGTCAAAACTAACACGTACGCACGTGTTATTTTTGCCGATTAACCTCAAATTTTGCAAGATTTTTTTTTTTGCGTTGATACACGCATTTGTCTATGCTTCATTAACATTACCCTTAACATTAACACTATTGTGACAAAGGCATTAGGAAAGTTGATTAGCTTGAAAAAAACTACAAAATATATTTTAACTTTTTTTTCCTACGATAAACCGTTTCGTAGTTTCGGAGCACAACGTGTTTTTAGTGAAAACTCAAAAAGTTTTGGATTTATTTTTTTTCAAAATCGGTTAGTTTAAGAAAAAAATTTTGTCAACAAAAAATGTAGGGTGCATTGTCCCCTACAATTTATGTCATTGGGTCGATGCTCTAGGACAGAAAATTGAAAAAGTAGGTAGCGCTAAAGTACACAAAAAAGCGTTTTATCGCGTTTTGACCCCGAATAAATTTTTTTAACGCAGGACTGTTATTACGAAAGTTGTTTATCTAAAAAAAACACATAAAATTTATATACACTTTTTTTTCCTACGATGGACCGTTTCGGAGTTATATCAGCCTTCCGAATTTTCTCAATTATTTCTTAAAAAACCCCTGTGGGGCACGTGTTCCCTTTGACCGAATGACCTAAAATTTTGCAGGAATTTTTTTTTTATGATTTGGAACCGATTTGGGGGGCGGCTCTGTTAAATTTTTTCCGACCCCTAAATAAGGAACACCCTAATATATATATATATATATCTCGGAAAGATCTCGGAAAACCAACAATATATATATATATATATATATATATATATATATATATATATATTGTTGGTTTTCCGAGATATATATCAGTAGTGCTTATTAATATGTGCAAATGCCTATCACCTCGCTCACTGTGCTTCTATTTCGAATGTGCTTCGAACCAGGCACCGACAGACAGCCTGTTTCTGAATTTTGGTCCTCATCACTGTCGGGTAGCCATGTTGGTTCAAAGCATTGTGACAGGCGGAGTAATTGGGCCTTTCTTTTTTAAAACGATAATTAATGTTGATGTTGGAACATTTTGTACATTGAAGTATTGTTATATGAGTATGAGTATGAGTATAAGAGACGTATAACCAGCCCCATTTCCTCTTGACTCTCGAACCCCGTACAGGCCTATGTTTACTTACGCTGATTTTTGTTCTTCCCCAGCAACTGCACGGCTTCACCCGTGTTTGCTGGGTGCGAATGTCCATTGCGTTCCGTACTGTCCTCTATTTGGGGCTCGAGAGCGAGAGGCGAATAGTTTTAATAGCCATTCCCGGGTTCGCCGAGCCTATGCCTATGTGTTGGTTTTTGGGGGACAATTACGCCGACTTAAAACTAAGTACGACGCGGAATCCCCCTAGACCAGACGATTAGTATTACTCCAAACATTTGGGATTACTATTTGGAGTTGGGAAGTTGTTATTTCGCTGCGGGGGTGTAGTTTCCTAGTCGAGGTCTTTGTCTTATTCGTTATTGTCATTGTCCGTGTCCTGGTCAGATAATTCCTGCACTTGGTAAAGTGTGTCAGTTGTTTTTAATAAATTTTGTCCCAAGCACGTTTTGTGGTAGTTTTGTCTTTTTTTTTAATTCCAAAATTAAGTATTGCATTTATTTATTAGTTAAACAATTGACAAGCGCAATTATTCTGTTATCTAATGATTACAAATCTAGTAGAGTTTGATTATTAGGTTTTTTTTTGTTTACGTTGTTAGGGTTAGATATTATGATTAGTGTGTTAGTTTATTCTGTGAGTCTATTGTTTATTTTCGGTTTCGTTTGGGATTGCATTACGCACTTGTTGTTGACAGATTTATTGCCCTACTCCGTGTGCCTTTCATATGTTTTAAAGATATCTGCCGTATTTAAATTGCAGATTTTGTATTAGGTCATGCATATTCTTAAGGTAACTTATCATTTTTTTTGCGGATGGCCACCTCCCCTTTAGTTTGACCTCCTTTGTCTGTCCCGTGAAAAGCGTCCAATGGCAGGTGGCACTTAACTCATTCATATCACTTAACACTTCACTCCTCAATGACCGCTACACCACTCTAGCTTGCACTCTATGAAAATTGTTTGTTTCACTTTATTAGTTTGCACTTTTTAAAAATTATTGTTGGTTTCAATCTTTAAACTTTTACGTTTTAAGAGCCTTCCCACACGCGTCGCGCGTTCTCAAGCGCTGGAACCGAACTGATACATTGAAGTATTGTTATATAAAAATTAATTAAAAGTATTTAAAAGTCTACACAAGAGTATTATATGGTTAGATCATTTATTTTAACATGGTAGAAAAGCGTGGTTCCCAGAAATAGGAAATTAGTGTTGTCAAGATTTCTATAAATTAGTTTATTATAAAAAAAAATATGGATTCAAGTAAAGTACATATTGGGCTAGTGGAACATAAAACAAACTGGTCGACATTAAAGTTCAAATTATCTATCCTGCTTCGGAGTGTTTCAGGTGCTAATGAGGTATTAGAAGAAACTTTGACTAACCCTTTACCTTTGGCTGAATAAAACATGTTTATAAATAGTTTAAGGCAAATAAGAATACTATTTAGGTAGAAAAATAGCCAAGCAAACAATAGAGGTAGAAAAGAAAAATGCTCTGGTTTGGAGAAAGCTCACATGTGCTGAGCAGATTTACTGGAAAGGCGACCCCGAGGTAAAAGGAAGATGGCGATTGAAAACGAAAAATTAAGGAGAAACGTTTTGAACTTGGCGCAGATCTTTTTTCTTGATAAAATTGTTAAACCAAATTGTAAAGTTCTAAAATCATTGTTAAAAGTGTTGTTTGTGTATTCTACAAGGTTAGTTCTAAATGTTTAATCTAAAGGTGTAGTAAAATTAACTAAACGTAATATTATGCATATTTAAATTATTATTATTATTCTTACTTATCATTTTATGATTATTGCTATTATAAGTATTTTATTTCCTTCACTTTTACGTTTAGCTGGATTTTACGTTACCCTTTTCTTTTAGCTATTACCACACATGTCTTCGCTTTTATCGTTATGACTATACTTAACCCTTAATTAGACGCACTGGTGTATTTTGTAAACCAGCTCTAAAAAACGCCCATAATTCTGTCAATTTAGCTTTACTCCCACTATCTTGCTAGGTATCTTAAGCTCTGAGTGCTGCCTGCGTGGGTGTATTACGACAGTGTGCTACGAATAATCGAAGTCTAGATATAACACACTAATTCGGAGTTGGTGCCTAAAATACACCGCGCGATCAGTTATGTAAGTAAATATTCGGAGGGGACTTTAAGCCCGTGGTCCGTTCTTACCCCTAACTCGCACAAGCCATTCAGTTGGCTTGGGGGACTTCTTAAGAAGTAAGGGTGGAACTAAAAGAGCACTTTTGTATAAACTTTTTTTTTGTATTTAATTTTGTTTTTGACATATTTTTTTTTATTTGATATGGAATTTTTGTATTATTTATTGGGTCCCTATTTATTTTAAGGATAAAATAAAAGTTAAAAACCCAAAAAGATTAACAGAAGAACAATTGACTCATTTTTTAGAAATTGAGGAAGACGAACCTGTATTAGAAATAGATTTTGAAGACGATGACGATCTAGGTGGTGGTTAATAGTTGATTCAAAACTTTCAGCAGAAGAACTTTCTAGTGAGGAAGAAAATTCCGAAACTTAAATTCCTGGCGATCAATATTATATGGGCAAAAATAAAACAACACAATGGTCGAAATACTACAAAAACAAAAATGTGCATTTAGTCAAAATATTACCGGGTCCAAAATTAAAAATGGGGTAGATGTCTTTTTAAAAATATTTTCGATGGAAATGATAGAAGAGATTGTAAAATGCTCAAATATCTACATTGACAATACAATTCATTATAATTAGAACCAATAAAATGCCAGTATTCCATGGTTCTGCATTTTATCACAGCGACAATATTTTGTATCACCTTGTTTACACGTTGCTAAGGATTTTGACACTTTTCTTGATTTGACATTTGTTGACATTCAATTACTGTGTTTGTTAAATGATTAAAATAATGAATTATAAACTCCAAAATATCGATGGGTTGGTGTAAACGATAATAAAATTAAGGTAAGTTTAAATAAATAAATTTATTTATTAAAGTCTTTTTATATTTTAAAGCACATTTTAATTTCAAATGTTAAACTGACAATTCGTTAAATCCTAAAATTCATTATATTTTTTCAATAAATATAACTCGTGGTATGATTAATTATCGATGATATTTACTCATTGAAACCGAAGCAGCACATCTGCAGCTCGGTTTCAATTCGAAAATATCTTCGAGGATAATCATACCACTTGCGGCAAAACAAATAGTGCATTTTCGATTGACCGGTGCATCCCGTGAGGTGGGGGTAGAAGTCTGGGAGGGGTCTCATTGCGACGGTTGATTCGCGCCATTTTAAGTCGTAACCATGGTTTGGTCCAGAGAGCATCGTGGCTTCGCCGTTCGCACGTTTTTTGAAAACAATCGTTCGTTCGCCATTACCCAGCGAATCTTCCGGCGGCACTTCAATCTAAGACGTCACGATCCCGTCCCTCACCGTAATTTAATCGCGAGGTGGGTCCGTGCATTAGAAGAAGCATTCAATTTCTTTGGGCATTTCTGACCGCTCAGTAAGAAGAATTTTGTATCGAGACTTATTATTCCACCCCTACAAGATCATGATCGTCCAAGAATTGAAGCCTCTAGACTATGAAAACCGAATGAATTGCTCCCAAGAAATGTTGGATAGGATCCCAGCCAGGTCAACTTTTTTCAGTAGCGACGAAGCTCACTTCCATCTTTGTGGAGCCGTGAATAAACAAATTTTCGTTACTGGGCTGAAAATAAACAGAGTAAAATTCACCAGAAGCCTCTTCACTCTCCAAAAGTGACCGTGTGGTGTGCAATTTCTAAATTTTGGGTGATTGGTCCTTATTTCTTTGAGGACAATGGACGCACCTTAATTGTCAACGGTCAACGTTATGTTTCCATGTTAGAGAATTTTTTCTAACCTCAGTTGGAACAACTGGGAGAAGAAACAGATCTAGGAGACATCTGGTATCAACAGGACGGAGCTACAGCCCATACTACTCGAAATTCAATGACGAAACTGCGACAGATGTTTCCTGGGCGCCTCGTCTCTCTGAGAGGTGATGTGGTGTGGCCTGCGCGCTCACCTGATTTAAGCATTTGCGACTTCTTCCTGTGGGGTTAGGAAAAAGTTTTTCAACATCGGCTACACACCTTGGAAGAGCTCAAGGATCGAATTCGAGAGGAAATCGCCGCCATACCCATCGAAATGTGCCAAAATGCAGTTGAAACTTTTAGAAATCGACTACATCAATGTATCGCTGCTGGGGGCCATCATTTTTCGGACGTCGTCTTTAAAACTTCCTAAATAAAATGGCATGATGTACTGAATAAAATAAAAAAAACCTCAATGCTGCAAGTTGCTCCGTTTTTTTAAAGCCCTTGTAAATTGCACTATATCTTTTGCCGCACCCTGTCTTATGGGTGATAGTATAAAACAAAAGTTTGAAATAGAGAGAGACTCAAAAAATATTTCTAAAATAGAAATGTTAGCTTTCATCAGGCTGCTTTTTTATCTGGCGTAAAACGCGCCAATCATACGACATTCTTAAAATTATGGACAACAGATGGCACAGGAATTGAAATATTTCGAGCCTGTGTGAGTTATAAGGGATTCCTGTTTAAATTACGAGTCTTAAGGTTTGACGACATAACTACAAGGCAACAAAGACGTATAGTGGATAAACTAGCACCCATCAGATATTTGTTGGATTCTTTGAATGAAAATTGTAAAAAGGCATACTGGTTCCATTTCGAGGTCGCTGTAATTTTATACAGTATATCCTTAGCAAGCTCGCTAAATACGGCATAAAAATGTTTGCACTTTGCGATGCCAAAACATTTTTTACTGGCAAAATTGAAGTTTACTGTGGAAACAGCCAGTTGGGCCATATTTTGTTAGCAACGGACCCTCCGAAATTGTTTTGATAATGGTGGATCACGTAAAAGGAAAGAATAGAAACCTAATATGTGATAATTGGTACAGCAGCTATCCATTAGCAAAATGGCTATTTAAAAATATAATCACTTTTTTGTTCACATTGCGCAAAAACAAAAGAGAAATCCCACCAGAGTTCCTGCCAAATAAAAACAAGGATGTCGGTTCATCTTTGTTTGGTTTTCAAAAAGACATTATGATTACTTCTTACACACCAAAGAAAAATAAATCTGTTGTTTTAATCTCAACTATGCATAATGATGATTCTCTAAATGAGGAGACTCAAAAGCCCGAAGTGATACATGACAACAATAAGACAAAAGGAACCAAGAGATGTGTACATTTTTTCACTTATTAAACGTTTCTAGAATTAATAGTCAGATACTGTATAATGGCGTTTTGAATGAAGCAGTAGCACGGAGACCGAGTACCTAAAAAGACTTGCAATTAAACTAATAAAGCCCCACCTTCAAAATTGTCTCCAAAATAAAAACTTACCGTTAGATCTAAAGCTAATAAAAAAAACACTTCAATGAGGAAGAACAGGCGAAAAGAGAAGAAGAACCTCCAACAAAAATAAGAGGCAGATGCTACATTTGTGGAAGAAGGAAGAATAGAGTAACCACCATGCGCTGTGATACTTGCCACTTATTTGAATGTAAAGAGCATAGCCAAAAACGTCTTCAGTGTACAAATGAGGTCGCCGAATTATCCGAAAGTGACTAAATAACTTTTAGTACCTACATATGTGTTTGTATTAGTTAATATATTTTCTTACCTACATTTAAAATAAAAAATACTTTATTTATCGAATAATGCAATGTTTATGTTACGTTTAAAACTTACCAAATGTGTTATAAATATTTTATTTATATTTTAAAGAATTAAAAATATATAACGAAACCTAAAATTGTTTATTTTCGTATTAATACGCAGTAATTTTAAATGGTGCATAAAATAATCCGCGCGACTAACTATGTAAAATTTCTAATCAAGGGTTAATTGTAATAATTTGTTATGCTTAATGCTTGTACTGCTCAAATGTAACATTGTAACTTTTCGTGCTTAAACCCCCCCCCTTAATTTATTGATG
This sequence comes from Brassicogethes aeneus, assembly GCA_921294245.1. Lineage (NCBI taxonomy): Eukaryota > Metazoa > Arthropoda > Insecta > Coleoptera > Nitidulidae > Brassicogethes > Brassicogethes aeneus. Next base: position 61,506,710 of record OV121132.1, read on the forward strand.
TATTGCGAAATGACCCGGTGCTTAAACAGGAGTTCTGACCGTTACTTACTCTTTGTTTATGTGCATGGGCCTTTATTGCATAAACTAATATTTTTTCCCGTGAGGGGAACAGGTTGCACTAGTTTCTATAGGACTGCATCGCTTTTCCCCGACCCTACAACTAAAATAGGCGAGTTTCTAATAAACCCAATTCTCCCACGTATTATTAAAGCAATGTCTTTAATAAAACGAGTAAGTAAACAAAACGTAGAGGTCCAAATTTGGGTAAGACGATCACGAGCCAAAGTCACAAAATATTTCATTTATTATTTTTTCATAAATCTTGTTTTAAACGAACCGGGTGTAAGGAGAAATCTTTACAATACCAAAGCTGATAGCAATGCTTTACTTTTACTGACAATAAATATGACTTAGGAAACACTAGAGAAAATAATGAGATTTACAACGTCTAGAGAAATGTGGTTAGAACTTCAAAGACTTTATGACGGTGCCAGAAAAGAGAAGTCATATGATTTGTGTATGCAGTTCTTTAGCTACAGAAAAGATGTTAATGGATGATATTGCATGGCACATTTCAAAACTTAAAAAATTATTAAATAAGTTACAAATTAAGGTCAGTAAAGAGAAATCTGCTGGTGGTAATTCCTGTAGTTGTAATTTATCAGAACTTTTATTGATTTGTAAAATACCAAATGATTACTTTTCATTTAAATTTAGCTGGTTGTTGGTAAAATCAAAAAGAACAGCTGAGAATTTGACAAGTCAGCTATGTGCATTCGAGAAGGCTTTGGCAAATAAGCATAAAAATAGTCAAGAGGTATTAGCAGTTAATAGTCAATATAGCAGTTAAAAGCAGAAGAAATACTTCAAATGTAGGTACTGTTTTTAGTTTGGGCACAAAGTTAGACATTGTCCTAAGTGGAAATAATAGATCACCTAAACCGGGAAAAACCACTCAGTCCAAAATAGTTAATAATTAGCAGACACTATTGGCTTTTACATCAAAGATACTAACTACTACAAATGATTCAAAAAATTGGTACGTAGATAACAGTGCAACAAATCATATATGTAAAATGAGAGACGTTTATGAGAACTATGAGTCATTTACTGATAACTACACAGTGACTACTGCCAATGGTGTTGGCGTTAAGGCATGAGGAAAAGGTAGAATTGGTATGTACCATCTATCAACATGAATCTGTTTTTGGTTTTGTCAGCTCAAGATAAAAATCCATAAAGCCAATTTTTTCCACAGCAGAAGCTTGTCATTTTATAATTGAACAGAAGACAATTTTAGTTGGTAACAGAAGTAAAAATTGGGGACTTTACAAGCTGTTTCTTAAAAATGTCAAACCGTGAGCTAATTAAGTTAAAGTTGAACAAAAAGGTAACATGCTTCAACTTTATCATAAGAGACTGGGTCATCACAACAAAAGACATGTTAGACAGATTCTGAAGAGAGATTTTTCAATTGATGTACCTATATATAGCGAGTTATGCGAAGGTTGTTTTTATGGGAAGGCACATGTCATAAAAGTTATTACTAGAGAGAGAGAGCTACAAAATTAGGAGAGATAGTTTACTCTGACGTTTGTGGACCTTTTGAAAACTAACTGGGAAACTTTAGGTATTTTTGTCTATTCAAAGATAATTACATACATATCATTTCAAAGAGTATTCTTCATGAGGGAAAAATCAGAAGTTGCAATTCACCTAAGAATATTTCTAGTAGAGGTAAAAGTTGCTGGCTATGTTGTTAAAGAATTCCTGTCAGATAATTTAGGTGAGTTTGATAATGGGCAAATCACAGAACTTTGAAGTAAGCATGGAATTTATCAAAGATAGGGAACGGGACAACAGAACCATACTTGAAACTAGCAGAGCATTGATGCATGCAAGAGAAGGTTTACCTCAAAGCTTATGGACAGAAATGATAAATATTGCATTCTATATGCTAAATAGATCAGGCGTTTCTGGTGAAAGCAACAAGTCTCCCTTTAAATAATGGTATCAAAAGAGACCATGCCTGACACATCTTCTTGTAATCGGAAGTATATGTTATTTGCATTTTCCTAAGTCAAGAAAAAGTTGGATAAAATAGCTAAAAAAGGAATACTGGTGGGATATGACAATGATGACGGTTATAGAATTTGGTGTCCAGATACAAAGAAGTTATTAAGATCTAGAGATGTTATTTTTGATTAAATATCCTTCTCATGTCCTAAACCTAGTCTTAAAAGAGAAACTTGTAAAGAAGTCAAATTCACTTTTATAAAATCAAGATAACATTTAGAAATAAATAAAGATATTTTTTAACTTAATGAACTATAACTTATTAAGAGTTTTATGGTTTTGAAGATGAAGTTTATGAAAGAAAATTACCCAATAGAGAAAGACTAAGAAAACCAGTTCGATTTGAAGACTATGCAATGACAGTCGCTGCAAATATAAAATTAACCAAATACATATAAAGAAACTATAAGATGTGATGAAAAAGACCAATGATGAGATGATGAGAGCTCATAGGTCAAATGAAACATGGATCTTGAATAACTTACTTGCAGGAAAAAAAGCTATACCATGTTAGTGGATTTATAAAATAAAAAGAAACCCAGATGGAACAGTAGACAATTATAAAGCAAGATTGATTGTAAAGGGATTTTCACAAAAACCAGGTGAAGATTATGACCAAACTTTCAGTCCTGTTTCAAGGCTTTCTTCAATACGAGCTGTGATTAGCTGCTAGCGGAAAAATGGAATTAAATGAATTTAAAATATCAACATCATTTTGGTTTGTTGATGTTATTATTAGACTCGGATTAACAAAGACAGATTATTGTTTGTTTGTTAGGAAACAAGAAAATGGTAATGGTATGTTTATTTTATTTTATATGTTGATAACGGACTTTTGGCTTCTACTAATGGAGGTATGAGGAAGGAGTTTCTAGAAAATATACAAAAACAGTTTAAGATAACCATTAAACCTGTGTCATACTTTGTGGGACTGGAAATACAGAAAAATACAGATAATTAAAGTTGAATCAGGGAAGGATGAGGAAGTTTTCTTATAGAGAAGCAGTAGGAGCGTTAATGTACCTCATAACAGGAAGCCGTCCTGATTTAGCCTATGTAGTTGGTGTTTGTTCAAGAAGTCTCGAAAATCCAAGCACACTGGATGCGTGTAAAGAGAATATTTAGATATATCAAAAGTACCTTGGATCTTGGTATTGTATACAAATACAATTACAAGAAAGGTTATTTGAAAGGATATAGTGTATATAGTATAAGACCATGGTGGTGATATAAATACGGATCGTTTAACATCTGGAGTTCTTTGTATGTATAGTGAAGGAGCACTGTCATCGAGTAGTAAGAGACAAAGATCGGTTGCGATTTCTACCACCGAAGCAGAAATTGAAACAGAAAGTAAATGTGCAAAGGAATTGATTTGGCTGAAAACATTATTTGAAAGCATTGGAAAGTTAAAGGATTTGCCTCTTTTAATGGTAGATTTTACAAATGAATAAAACATATAAGAATAAGATATTTCTTTGTTCGGGAACTGTTCTTAGAAGGTCAAATAGTTGTATAGAAAATAGATGGCATAAACCAGATTGCTGATCTCATGACAAAAGCCTTATTTAGACCAAGACTGTTAGATTTAAGAAACATGATGGGTATTGAGTAAGAACACTTAAGGCAAACGTCAATAAGGGAAGGTGTTGATGTTGGAACACTTTGTACATTGAAGTATTGTTTTACTACCTGTAATAATGAATATTTTTGCAATTTTTGAATAATAAATTGAAAGAGAATACTCTAATATGGTTGGATCATTTACTTTAACAATTAAACTCAATATTAGCCGGTCGAGACTTCCCAATTTCGGTGTTTAGCCATAAAATATAAACTGTAGAAACACCCTGTATATTATACGGTGTTTCTATTTAATGTGTAAAACGCAATAAATGTTATAGATCGATCGAGAATTTTAATTTAAATAAATATTTTTTATTTGAGCTTTTGTTATCATTATCGATTGTAGATTCTTGTAGGCCTTAATTATTGAAAATGAACTGTATGTTGTTAACTATTTATTTGCAGTTTTTATGCGACATTCGCACCTTAAGATACAATGTCCGATTCTTTTGGAATCATATAACCGAATCCCTCGGTACAACCTTATCGACAGTTGCGTCAAGTCGGGAATGCGTAAACAAGTGAGGGATGATGCCACCCAACAAAGCATTTGCCATAAAATATAATAAATATAAATATAATATTAAACATCCTGTCGGCCTTGAAAGTTAAATTTTAACAATTTATAAACAACAAATAATTCATTATTTTGACAGAAATATAAAAGTAACAACTGACAGCTTCAAAATAGGCTCAAACAATTTTTTTAAATGTAAATGTTCGTAAATACTATACATCATAATGCGCAACCATTTTTTACACATCGAGGCCATACACTCACTGAATATCAGAGACGGGTTGCACTTCGTCGCTGAATGCCCTTGGTAGTTCGTACGCTAACTATTCGTACCACATTATTAGGTCCTGGATGCAGCTCGACCACTCGCACGACAAGCCTTCAAGTGGGCGGAAAAATTGTTTAACTCAAGATTTGGCATGTGGCGGCGCCACTTTGCACGTTGCTGGAGGATCGTTAAATAATCGCTCGACCAACGCTTTCAGTAATGTTGAGACAAACATTGAAGACTCTAGTACAATTTTAACCGATTGATGGGAATATTTAGGTAATATGTTAATATAAACTACACTGTTTAAAAGTTTCACTTTTTTATTTAAATATAACAATTGTTTTGCTACACAGTAGCTTCTTCAGATCTTATCCAAACTAATATTAATTTTCTATTTATATAACTGATGGTTTTAACAGGTAAAATCCTTGGTACAATATTGGGGGTAGATTAATTAAGCGTTATATATTAAAGGAAACATAATTAAAACTTTTAAACAGTGTAGTTTATATTAACATGGAGTTTTATCAAGTAAGAGTCGAAACAATTAATTAATATTTAGGTTATTCCTTTGAGGTAGAGCCAACAAGGTATCACCGATAAGAAAATGTCAAGCTGTCAAATAGGGTAAATCTTTAGGATTATTAGATAAGGAAATTAAAGGCCGGAACTTAAGGACACCTTCAATTTGACATAACATTCGAAAGTTAAATGCTGTAAACCGATTGTCTTGATTAAATGAGATTTTAAGGACTTTACCGCCGCTTCCCACAAACCACTAATTCGAGGTGTACCGCCTTAGTTTCAAAACAAACAAATACGCAAACATACGCCTTCACAGTTTTCTTGAACGAGTAGTGCCGTCTTTTAACAAAATTGGCCCAGGATAATCGATGCCGCTACAAGAAAATGGTCGGGTAAAAGTTACCTTTGCGGATCGTAAGTCGCCTATAATAGGCATCGCGGAATTATGTCATGACTTAAAACACTTCATACATTTTTTAATTAAACTTCCAACATACTAAAATATGGCGCCGCCGCTTACACCTGTAGGAAAATTAGAAAATAGTGAGAATAACGTTGTTTGCAAACAGTGCAAAAGAGTCATTGTTAGAGACAAAGTGTTTTGTGTAAAATGTAAAGGGATATTCCACCCTGGATGTGTAAAACAAGCCAGCAAGAGTGCCGAATGTCAACATGAAATGGAACCCCAGGATGATTCCACCAAAAACATCATGGAAATAGAACTACGCTACCAAAGATCCCTTATTGAGGAGCTAGTAAGCAAAAATCAAATATTACAAGAAAATAATCAACTTTTCTGTGAAAAAATTGTTTGGTTAGAAGAAAAATTATTAATAAATCAAGAGAATAAAGATAAGCAAAAAATGTTAACAGAAAACGCGGTAAACGCTGCCGATAATATTTCAGCGGGTCTTAACCGTGGCGAAAACAAAATACTTTCGATACCTGTAATTAATAACGAGGACAATATAGATGTTGCAACAAACAAATAAACGTCAACAACTAAATGATGGCGATAATCAAAACAAAAAGAACTATAATGAAAAAATAAATAATGAAGCGTACCTAGTTGTGAAAAAGAAATAGAAAACAATTACTAAAACTGATAGACCGGAACCTGTCAAAGGAAGCGAAAAAGATATAGAAGAATTAGAAGTATCTAAGATGAACCAATACCAATGGATATTTTCAATTAAAACAGAAGAAAAGTATATATCAAATTACCTGTTAAAAAGAAAAATAAAAGATATTGTTTGTGAAAAAATTAATTTAAAGACAAAAAAATATATGAGTGCTTTTAAACTAGGAGTACAAAAAAGTGATGCTGAAAATGTGTTAAATTCTCAACTATGACCAGAAGGAATTATGGTTAATTATTTTTTAAACCTCAGAAAACTTCAACCCACAAAAACCTAGAAGAAAATGTATTTAATATATTTCATATCCATATTTAATCTATTAAGAACACAATTAGTGAGATAGAAGGTTTTGTGGCTGTGTTTCTGTGAGCATTGGCTAACTGAACCTGAATGTAAAGCCCTTTCAATAAAAAATTATATTAATGCCTCCTCATTTTCAAGAAGTAGCTATAAAGGTGGTGGAGTAGTAATTTTAATAAATCCCAAATTCAAATTTGTTAACTTAGACTATATAAATGTTTTATCTATGGAAAAAATATTTGAAGTAAGTGCAATTTGCATTGTAAATATATATATATATATATATATATATATATATATATATAAACTTATATTTAATTAATTTATACAGGTCCCCCTCAGGAAATGTTGATGAATTTTTAAATAAAATTGAAAGTCTCCTTATTACACTAAATGGTAAAGATACTATTTTGGTTGGAGATTTTAACATACAATTTAATACAAACGATAAAAATTGCCTAAACTTTTAAGCTCTGGTTAACACATTTGGATTTAAACAAATGAATTTTTCTTCCACACGAAAAAACAACTGCATTGATAATGTTTTTATAAATTTTCAGATAAACTCTTTCGAGATTTTTACTGCAGATACTTGTCTGTCGGACCACTATGCCCAAGTTATAAAAATTAAAACCTTATTATCTAAAACTAACAATTAACCAACAACAAAAACTATAACACCAATAACTGAAAAGGGTAAGAATATTTTTTTCAAACAAATTAATAATATTAATTTTGAATATGTAAACTACAACTGTATAAGTACAGAATCAAGAATTGTAAACTCAAAACAAAAAACTAGCACAAGATGAAGTACAACCGAATTAAAATAGATTAGAGAACATCTTTATTTTTTAAATGATCTTTATAAACAAACTTTAAATATTGAAATTTTTAAACAAAAAAAACAAAATTAAGAAACAAATATAAACAAGAATTAATTAAATCAAAAAAAGCTTACAATGATAATATAATAAAAAAATCAGACAATCGTGGAAAACAAAAAAATGAAAATTCTTGTCCCATATCGGCGGACGAGTTAAATGATTATTTTGTTAGTGTGGCAAATAATTTAATAAATGATCTGCCCTCCAATTTAAAAATTTTGATGGTTTATCGGTCCCAAATGAAAAGTTTTGGTTTAATGAGGTCACCTTTATTCAGGTTATGGACACTATTAGTGGACTTAAAAATAAAAATAGTCGAGATCTGCTAGGTTTTAATTCAAAACTAATAAAATCAATAAAATATATTATTGCAATTCCACTTACAAAACTTATTAATTCATGTTTTAGGGAGGCTGAGTTTCCCAGCGTATTGAAGGAGGCCCTTCTTATACCAATACACAAAAAAGGCAATAAAAATGACAAAACAACTTATAGAAAAATGTATGGCCACAAGAATCTCACTGTATTTTGAAAAACACGAAATATTTACTAACTGAAAAAAAAACCATAGTACTACTACAGGCATACTAAAATTTATCAATAATATTTACGAAACCATCATAAAAACTCCTTAAGTCGTACTTAACTGGCAGAGGTCAAGTCTGTCGAGTGAATGGTTTGACGTCAGCAAGGAGAATATTTACAGTAGGGGTGCCACAAGGCTCCGTACTTGGTCCCCTTCTTTTTTAAATTTTTATCAACAACTTACCTTATACAAGCGATCAAGTAAGTTATGTTCTCTTTGCTGACGACACAACAATCTCTATACAGAATGAAAATGCAGATGTTCTAATGAGCCAGGTCGATGAGGCACAATCAAGGGCTAAAAACTGGTTTGTAAGTAATAATCTTTTACTAAATGAAAATAAAACTAATGTTATGTTATTTTCTCCAAGAGAGCATAACATTAACACAGTGGTCAAAGTGAAGTGAGATTCTTGGGAGTCGACATAGACCCAAAACTAAAGTGGGATATTCATATTAACACAGTGTGCAAGAAATTAAGTTCTAATATCTTCGTACTGAGAAACTTATGTGTATCCAAAAATGTTTTGAAGACAGCATATTTTGCTCTATGCCACTCCCTCATATCTTATGTCATAATAATATGGGGGAACGCAGCGGAGGTACATAAAATATTTTCACTACAAAGAAGAGCTGTAAGAATTGTCGCCGGCCTTGCGTATGGTGACGACTGCAGGGAAGCATTCAGTACGCTGGGCATACTAACCCTTCCATGCATTTATATTTTACAAAACCTAATATCTATTAGATCTAATCTTGCTATGTTTCACTCCCATGGTAGTTTCAGCAGGCTTAAAAAAGGCCACTTGCCTGATTTTATGGGTGTCAGGTTTTTTAACAAATTACCCAACAAGATTTCAGAACTTCCTCTGAAAATTTTTAAAAACAAAATTATGGATATTTAAAAAAATGCTTTTTATAGTTTTGATGAATTTTTTACTTATAATTTTAATAATATGTAATGTTTAGTGCTTAGCATTTATGTAATTTTACTTTTAGTTAGGTTATCCTAGATTTAATTTTAACTTTAAATTTGATATATTTTTATTACCATGCCTATTGTGTATTGACGATGTAAACTTACGATGTAAACTTTTGGTATTAGCAGAAATATATATTATTATTATTATTATTATTATTATTATTATTATTATTATTATTATTATAACTACACTGTGACCATTAATAGGCCAGTATTTAGCCCGTACTGCAGCCATAGTAGCTTGTTCGTCTGCATGTAGATAGCGTTGATGTTCAGCTTTAATAATTAGTCATTTTATGTTTATCAGAAAGGAAAATCGGATGTCGTTTGTCAAAATTTTCTTGTGAATGGCGTAATCTACCATACGTATCAAATTATTACTACCGAGAAAAACGTTTAAACAAAGCAATTTACTATTTATTCTTAACCGCCTTTCAAGCTTCAAACATTCAAATTTATTGTTTAAACATTAATTCTGTACAATTTTCAGCAAGACAATTAAATAATTTTCAAGTTGTTAAAACGTTAATTCGTCCGTTTCTCCTTTATCACGTTTAACCCGTTTCCGAATAAACTGAAGCAAACAAGTCAAAAATAAAATTGTCATTTAAAACCGTTAATATAAGTCCCTTAGGCTAACTCATCCATGTCGGAAACTTAATTCTTATGCTATTATATTTCAAAAAATCAGGATTGTTATTAAGCACATCCATTAAGAACATCCTCTTGATAGCGAATTTGCAGGATTTATTTCCGAAGGCTCATAGCGCCAATTAGCACTAGATCTCAGTGCCTGAATTTGAGCTACGCGGTTTGCTATGTAAGTATTCCAATTCCTGCTGTCAGATTTTAACCAATTTAAAACAATGGTGGAATCGCTCCAAAGGTACAAAGGCGTGCAATATTCCAAGTCCATAGATTGTAATGTATTCTCCAAAAGTCTTTACAAGGTGCAATCTTAGATTTTAGCATACAATAGTCTAGTAACGTAATTACCATCTGAATCCTCGCATCGTAAATAAAAACAAGCCCCGTAACTCCGCTCCGTTGCATCGCAAAACCCGTGTATTTCTACCGTTTTGCTATTAGGTATTACGACTTCTCGGTATTTGTTCTTTAAATGAGTCAATGATTGACGAAATTGATTCCAAATATTTAATATGTCATTATTAAAGATGGGATATTTAGGTACTAAAAACTAAAAAATAGGTAACCAAAAAGGTACTAAAAAATGCATTTTAGGTTAAAAAAAACAGCATTTTAGGTAAAAAAAAACATTAAAAGTTTCGTTTATAATTTTGTTTAGCCGCATACCCAAACACAGAACATACCCACAATAAATTATTTCTATGCAATAAACTGTGTTTCACTGAGTGACACTCACTAAGTTCTATGACAGAACATAAGCTCACTACAAAGAAGGTAACTGTAAAGAAAGTTACTGTTACAGTCTGTAACCATAAGAAAAAATTCTATACCGTTGAGTTGCACGCCTGGATAAAATATTGGCGCAAAATTTAAAAGGAACACAAAAAAATAAAATAAGTAAAAATACGTAAAAGTAGGGAACAAATAGGTGAAAATAAACTGACAAATTAAAAAATATATAACAAAAGTATAAAAAGGTAGTTTAAAGCAAAAACTTAAAAAAAAACGTAAAAAAGGTGAAAAAAAGTTTAAAAAATAGGTAACAAAACTATAAAAAAGGTAGTTTAAAGCAAAAACCTCCAAAAAAGGTAAAAAAGGTGAAAACAAGTTAGGTTCATATAAAAGAAAATCTTTTAAAACACATTTTGGCATTATTGGTTTTCAAATGGTTACATCGGTTAAAAAAGGTAAAATAACTAAAATCCCATCCCTAGTCATTATTAACTAGATCATCCCAACTTAATCCTTCAAGCAACAAAGTTTGTAATATCAATTTACCCGGTATACCGTTATCGGGTTAATTAAATCGAGTGGATGAAAAATTCGCGCAACATCTAATAAAATAGGTATTGGTGTATCAATTCACCACAGGTTAATAAAAGAAGAGATTGTACTTACAGTTATATTCCTTTATTTGTGATTTATATAGTATGTATAATTATTATGACATTTATAATTTTAATTTGAAATTCATCTAAATAAATATTTTAATATCTTATTTTCTTCATATCCATGAATATCTTTCTTCTTATTTCATTCTTCTTATTTTATTCGTGTAATTTTCTTATATTTTTTCTTGTATTAATATAATTTTCTTTTATATTATCTATTTTTTGTTTATGTATGTTATATATTATTTATTTTATTTATATTTTATGATGTATATTAAATTATATTAATTTTATGATTATGATTTTTTATATATTTTTTTATTATTATTATTATGTTATGTTATTTTTGTTATAGTTATCATGGATAACTATTTTTTAATATATAAGTATCAAAGATATTATTGATAGTCTTAAGTTGAGACTCTCAACTAACAATGACACAAAATAAAGGTTATGTAACCAAAGTCACATCGACAACTTAAACCAACCCATGGCGCAATACTTGGCGCCAACATGCTCCCCGGCTTTGAAATGATAATTTCAAAGTAAGTTTAAATAACGAAATTATATGAAAATTTTAAATATTAACTATATTAAACAAAGAAAATATATTTAATTAAATTTAAATAAAATATCAAAATATTTAATATCACTGTGTTGGAAGGGGGCAAAGTTTTACCACAGGTCGCTTAAAAACTCCATTTTGAGATCGCACTAATGCTACCCTGATAACCCCATCCTTTCCAGGATAAACTTGTTCTATAACACCTAAAGGCCAATGAAGTGGAGGCACATCATCATGTTTTATCAACACAATTGTTCCTATATTAATAGGTATATTTGATTTATTCCATTTTTGTTTTAGCTGTAAAGTATGTAAATATTCTAACCCTGCTGAAAATGACGGATGATTGCGGATATAAATTCTTCGTCAAAACCGGATAAAAGCAGATGATTGCGGGTATAAATTCTTCGTCGAAGTCGGATAAAGGCAGATAAAAGCGGGTAAAAATATCATTCGAGAACATCTGCTTTCATCCGCGAACATCTGCAGTCACCCGCGAACAACTGCTTTTATCCGCGAACATCTGCAATCACCCGCGAACATCTGCTTTCATCCGCAAACGTCTGGTTTTATCCGCAAACATCTGCTTTCATCCGCGAACATCTGCTTTTATCAGCGAACATCTCATTTTATCCGCGAACATCTCATTTTATCCGCGAACATCTGCAATCATCCGCGAACATCTGCTTTTATCCGCAAACATCTGCTTTCATCCCCAAACATTTACTTTTATCTGCAAACATCTGATTTTATCCGCAAATATCTGCTTTTATCCGAGAACATCTGCTTTTATCCGCAAACATCTCATTTTATCCGCGAACATCTGCTTTTATCCGCAAACATCTGCTTTCATCCCCAAACATTTGCTTTTATACGCAAACATCTCATTTTATCCGCGAACATCTGCGTTCATACGGTTTCACCCGTAAACATGCTTTTATCTGCGAACGCCTTATTTCATCATGTTATAATTCCAAATGTATTTGAAATTAAACATATATGTTTTCTAACAATTAATTTATATGTAAGCTTAATGATTAAAAAATATCTATTTATGTCCTTTAACAAAGACCTTATTTGTATTTTACCAAATAATATTGAAGTTCAATAAACTTATTTCCTTTACAGGTTGTTTTTATTCAAATAATTCCTTTTAGAGTTATAAAGTTGTGTGCCAGTTAGTTAAAGCTCAGTAAAATTTTACAAAGCAGTTAAACTAAACTAAAGTATACACAAGAAAAAGGAAAACAAAAAGCGCGAATGAAACCAGACGTTTGCGTACGAAACAGGACCTATGTAAATGGACAAAGGAAATGCAGACAAACCGAACGCGGATGAAAGCAGAGGTTTGCAGTTAAAAGCAGATGTTCGCGGAAAGCTCAGTAAAATTTGACAAAGCGGATAAACTAAACAAAAGTATACACAAGAAAAAGGAAAACAAAAAGCGCGAATGAAACCAGACGTTTGCGTACGAAACAGGACCTATGTAAATGGACAAAGGAAATGCAGACAAACCGAACGCGGATGAAAGCAGAGGTTTGCAGTTAAAAGTAGATGTTTGCAGATGTTCGCGGAAAGCTCAGTAAAATTTGACAAAGCGGATAAACTAAACTAAAGTATACACGAGAAAAAGGAAAACAAAAAGCGCGAATAAAACCAGACGTTTGCGTACGAAACAGGACCGAAATGGACAAAGGAAATGCAGGCAAACCGAACGGGGATGAAAGCAGAGATTTGCAATTAAAAGCAGATGTTTGCGGATAACATCAGATGTTTGCGGATAAAATCAGATGTTTTCGGATAAAATCAAATGTTTGCGGATAAAATCCAGATGTTTACGGATAAATGCAGATGTTTGCGGATAACATCAGATGTTTGCAGATAAAATCAGATGTTTGCGTATAAAATAAGATGTTTGCGGATTAAAACAGATGTTAGCGATTAAAATCAGATGTTTGCGGATAACATCAGATGCTTGCGGATAAAATCAGATGTTTGCGGATAAAAGCAGACATTTGCAGATTAAAATAGATATTTGCGTATAAAATCAGATGTTTGCGTATAAAATCAGATGTTTGCGGATTAAAACAGATGTTTGCGGATAAACGCAGATGTTTGGAGATTAAAACAGATGTTTACGGATAAAATCAGATGTTTGCGTATAAAATCAGATGTTTGCGGATAAAAGCAGATGTTTGGAGATTAAAACAGATTTTGCGGATAAAAGCAGATGTTTGCGGATAAAATCAGATGTTTGCAAATAAAATCAGGTTTGCGGATAAAAGCAGATGTTTGCGGATAAAATCAGATGTTTGCGTATTACATCAGATGTTTGCGTATAAAATCAGATGTTTGCGTATAAAAGCAGATGTTTGCGGATAAAAGCAGATGTTCGCGGATAAAACCAGATGTTTACGGATAAATGCAGATGTTTGCGGATAACATCAGATGTTTGCAGATAAAATCAGATGTTTGCGGATAAAAGCAGATATTTGCAGATTAAAATAGATGTTTGCGGATAAAAGCAGATGTTTGGAGATTAAAACAGATGTTTGCGGATAAAAGCAGATGTTTGCGGATAAAATCAGATGTTTGCGGATAAAAGCAGATGTTTGCAGGTGAAATCTTATGAATCAGACTTTTGCGGACTAAATGAGAGGTTTGCGGATTAAAACAGATGTTTGTGGATTAAAATAGATGTTCGCGGATGAAAGTAGATCTTCAAGTATAAAAGCAGATGTTTGCAGGTGAAATCGGATAAAGCAGACGTTTGCGGATTAAAGTAGATGTTTGCGGATAAAATCAGATAAAACCGGGTGAATGCAGATATAAACTCAAATACAGGTATTTGCGGATGAAAACAGATAAAAGCAGACATAGATCTAAATAGATAAAACCCGACGTTCGCGGATAATATTTATACCCGCAATTGCAGATAAAAACCGACATGCCGGGTAAAATCAGATATGTCGGATAAAAACAGATATAAATGGACATAAAACTAGCTTGGTTTTTTATCCGCAATCATCCGATATTACCCGTCTTTTTCAGCAGGGAAATGCCATTTTTTCCAATAGGATTTAACTAAATTATCTAATAACTGTTTTCTTCCTCTTAAAGTTTGATCAGAATATGAACTAAATGGTAAGCATTGAAGGGGAGTTGACATTAAAAAATGAGCTGGTGTAAGAATTTCTGGTTGAGGTTCATCATTTAATAGACCAAGTGGTCTGGAATTTAATAAACATTCAATTTGAATCAATATTGTATTAAACTCTTCATAATATAATAATTGCTTACCAATAACTCTATATAAATGAGTTTTAACACATTTTAAATTTGCTTCCCAAATACCTCCAAAATGAGGAGCAGATGGAGGAATCATTTTCCAATCAATTTTTTTAATATTTAATTCTTTTTGAAATGACTGTTTTATTTCCTTTGAATATAAAAAATTATACATTTCAATTAAATGTCTTTTAGCTTCTATGAAATTTGTTGCATTATGCGAATATAAACATGAAATAGGCCCTCTTCTTGAAATAAATCTTTTAATTACATGGCGTAAATCTAAATTGTTTTTAAATTTACGCTCTAAAAATACTAATCTACGTTTAGCAATAACATGAGAATTACCTAATAAAGAAGAATCTTTTTTAAATGGTCATTCTACATTATCTCTTCCAGAAGAATCTCTAGAATAGGATGATTTATAAAGATTTTCACAAATTATATCATCAGAGTTTTGAATATAATCTGAAGGGATTTCTTCTAAATTCCAAAATTTTGTTAAATTTATATTTAAATTTTCATTTGTGATTGGCCCAAAAGTCCAACCTAAATTAAAATGTGAAACTGAATTATTTAAAATTGTATCAACAGGTACTTCACCAATTAAAATATAGCCCAATGTAGTTACAAGTGCTTGAGGTGTAATCAAATTAGAAGGAGGAATAATTCGACCTATTAATAATAAATTGGGAAATAATTGAGCCCCTAAAATAACCTCAATTTCCCCAGGAATATTTCAAGATTCATCTGCTAATGATATATTTTTTAAATAATTGAATGCTTGTGTATTTAAATTGGTTATAGGTAGTTTTTCAGTTATAATATCCACTACTATTAGAGTAATATCATATTTATCCATGGATATTCGTGATTGAATTGTTAAAGTAACATAACCTTTCATTGGGGTTTTAATTGAACCTACTGTATTTATGTATGAATTATTTAAAGGAATAATATTTAAATTAAGTTTTTTGCAACACGAAATACTAATTAAATTATTTTGCGATGCACTATCAATAAGACATCCTATTATTTTTTTATTTTCATTATTAGAAAATGCATATACCTGTGCTGTTGATAATAATACAGTAGTATTTAATTTTAAAGAAGCTTGAGTATGCATAGTTATAGATTTAGAGTTAAAGGTTTAATAGAAGAAGAAACATTAGAAGAAGTTATATCATTTTGAAAATTAATTTTATTTGGTTCAAAATGCAATAGAGTATTATGACGTTTATTGCATATTTTACAACAATATCTTGATTTACATTTACTACTAGTGTGGTTTGGATAAAGACAATTAATACAATGTCCTATTTCTTTAAGTTTTTCAAATCTGACTTTAGGTGTCAAATTTTTAAATACCTGACATTCATATAATTTTGAATGATCTGATTTATTACAAATTTTACAATTTAAAGATTTAACATCTGTTGAAGCAAATGAATGTGTAGTTAAATGTGGACGATGTTGTGTTAGGGTGTTATGTGAGTTAGTGCGTTCTAAAATTTTAACTTGTTGTCGAATATATTCATAAATCTTTACAAGATGGAATATCTTTTGAATTTGAATTTTCAAATTTTTAATGCCATATGAAGAAATATGAAATCTGAAAGGTCAGTTATATTTAACTGTTTCAAAGCGCTATAAGAGGAAGAAAAACGTTCTATAAAATTATTTAATTGATTAGAATTATTAGATGCAACTTTAATATCAATTATATTATTTAAATAAAATGTACCCAATGCACGTTTATCTTGATATTTTTTTACCAACGAATTCCAAATTGTTAAATAATTTTCCTCATTAGGAAGAATTCCCGATAAAACAGTAAGTGACCTGCCACTTAACTTTCCCACAAGATATTGAACTTTTGCGAATCATTTAAATTTGAATTTAAATGAATATTAGATTTAAATGCCTCAAAAAACAAAGGCCAATTTTCAGGCTTCCCATCAAATTTAGGTAATTCAATTGGGGGTAATTTAATGTTAAAACAGGGCTCTTTTCCTGAAGAATTTTGGGTTTGTGGCAAAGCCCTGCGACCCTCCAACACAGTATTTCTTACTTCCTTAATTTGGCTATATAAATTTATAAAACTAGACCATTTTTCAAAACTAGGAATATATTCTGAATTTATATCCAATTCTAAATTATTAGCTTGATCTGTTAAATTATTATATTGATCATATAATGTATCTAAAATTGACGTATTTGACATAAATTCCTGTGTATTCCTAGTTTCTGCCTTTGAAACCTTTTTGGCATTGTCATTATAATTTAAAAATAAATTAAATATTGCGTCTCTTTTTGCATTTATAGCTAATAATGACATATTTGACATTTTATAATTAATTTAATTTAAGTTCAATTTTTAACTTAATAAATAAAATTTTATTAGTGGACTGTATCAAAAGATGGATTTCAAAATCCGGTTCGAAGGACCAAAATATGGTGTATCAATGCACCACAGGTTAATAAAAGAAGAGATTGTACTTACAGTTATATTCCTTTATTTGTGATTTATATAGTATGTGTAATTATTATGACATTTATAATTTTAATTTGAAATTCATCTAAATAAATATTTTAATATCTTATTTCCTCCATATACATGAATATCTTTCTTCTTATATTTTCTTTATTTATTATTTATTATTCTTATTTCATTTTTCTTATTTTATTCGTGTAATTTTCTTATATTTTTTCTTGTATTTCTTCTCGTATAATTTTCTTTTATATTATCTATTTTTTGTTTATGTATCTTATATATTATTTATTTTATTTATATTTTATGATGTATATTAAATTATATAAGTTTTATGATTATGATTTTTTATATATTTTTTTTATTATTATTATTATGTTATGTTATTTTTGTTATAGTTATCATGGATAACTATTTTTTAATAAATAGGTGTCAAAGATATTATTGATAGTCTTAAGTTGAGACTCTCAACTAACAATGACACAAAATAAAGGTTATATAACCAAAGTCACATCGACAACTTAAACCAACCCATGGCGCAATACTTGGCGCCAACAGGTATTATCGTGACTGCCCCGTTTGTTGCTTCAACATTAAACCCAAGACAATCGTCTTTAGGTCTCCATACCAAGCCCAACGTTCAAACCGTATCGTCGTCTGAAATATAGTATTTAGTTAAGTCACCTACGTCACCGTCATCCAACAACTCGCGATAATTTGAACACCATTTTCGCAACAGAAAACAAATTAATTCTAAAATTTTGTCATGTTTTAATTGCTTAAATCATCCATATAAAAACAGTTTTTCATGACTTTACTCGCCTCCGGAAATAAAGTTTAATTTTCTTTAGCTAGCTGTTCCAAACATCTACACGCCAAAAACGACGCCGATGCCGTTCCATAAGTAACTGTATTCAGCTTGGATTGTTCGATTGTGTCATTAGCATTAGACCGTCACAACATCCGCTGAAGATCTCGATGTATCTCGACAATATCGTATTGTCTGTCACAAAAACTATATTGTATTTGCAAAAATGTTACGCTATAGTACACAGATCATTTTGTATGGTGGGTCCAACCTTTAGGACAACATTTAACGAAATATCGGTGGTAGTTTTGCAAGAAGCATCGAAAACTACTCGAAGCCTTGTCGCTGTCCTTTAAAATGCCGTGGTGGAGTAGAAGATATTTTAACAAGTTTGGTGTGTCCTTGGTCGTGTCAACTTAGTTATATGTCCGAGAGCTACGTATTGTTCCATAAAATTTACGTATAGATCTTTAAATGTTTAATCCCGTTAAAATCGTTTTTCCTTTTACATACAAAAATTCGTTTACGTTCATTTCGTTCGGAATCAACCAAGTCCTTGTTAATGTTATTAACTGTAAAGTCAATTTAAATTGTCCCGAAATGTTTTTACCAACGTTATTAACAAAATCACTTTCACATTCAAGGTTTACTAGTTATTTGTACTTATTCTAAAGTCTAAAATTAAGTTGTTTAAAGAACATCCTAAAAAATTTGTTATGTTTTTATCTATTATACAAGGTGTCCTTAAACTTGGCAAAGTGGCATAAATTTAGGAGCATATTAAGCAAGTCAAACTAAGACGAAAATCTAAATACATATTTTTCCTAATTACGTATGTTTAAAAGGGTGATAAAGTGTTACTTATCATATCAGTTCTTTTAATATAACCTCTACTATGGAAGACTTGGAAAGGTGATATTTTGCGAACAGTCTTTTATACCATTTGAAGCAATTTTTCAAATACGCAGTTCGGCTACTATTAAAAAGGTGTACCTACCTCTCAAACTTCGATAAAATAAACCGTTTCCGAGATATTCGAGATTACAATAATTGATATATAGCATTAAAGGTTTAAAAGGTATATAATAACAAATTTTTTAATTGAAAAATCTACAATTTTTTTTATGTGAAGGTCAGGGCAAAAAGTCCCGAGGCTCATGGAATGCCTCTTTTAGTTTTTTCAATTAAAAAATAAAATTTGATATCATATACCTTTTAATCCTTTTAAATACCTAATGCGACATAACAATTATTGTAATCTCGAATATCTCGGAGACGGTTTATTTTATCGAAGTTTGAGAGGTACACCTTTTTAATGGTAGCCGAACTTTGTAATCGAAAAATTGCATCAAATGTTATAAAAACCTAACCTCAAAGTTTGTATGGGACAATAGGCTTAAAGCAACCCTCGTTTCTAGGACACTGTTCATTCCTAAATTTATGCCAGTAAGTTTAGGGACACCTTGTATAATATCTTTTTTTTGTCCTAAAATACTTATTAATTCTTTTTTAGTTTATTTTTTAATTTTTAGGGTACATTCACAATGTGTCATTGTTTTATTTAAAAAATGTTTATTTTTATTATATTTTGTATCTAAAAGTATAAAAAGAGTATTGTTTAACAACCCTAGGATTTTTGTCACGAAATGAACCTTTTCACAAGACTGCGACGCACCCATTTCACAAATCAGTAGTACAGATCAAGTAAACTAAAAATCAATGTACCAATTAATTAATACAAATTCTCCAACGTGTTGTTAACTATTTATTCGCAGTTTTTATGAGACATTCGCACGTTAGATACAACGTCAGATTCTCTCGGAATCATATAACTGAATCCCTCGGTACAGCCTTGGCGACAGTTGGGTCAAGTCTGGAATGCGCAAAAAAAGTGGGGGATGCTGCCACCCAACAAAGCATTATTCATAAAATACAATAAATATAATATTAAACAACGATCATTTTTGTTTCACAAAAACCTTTTTATTTCCGTTATATATAGCCGGATTTTAAACATTACATGTTAGGAATTAACATTAAATTGACAATTTTTTTGTAAAATATTTTTATTAAAAACATTAACCAACAAAGATAAAGAGGTTTATGTTAAAATAAAACAAGGTCGATAATTCAAATAAATATTGCTTATTTGAGCTTTTGTTTTCAAATTCAAACCATCTTTAGTTTTTAGATCCACCTTTTTATATCGGTTATTTATAATTGTATTTAAAAAAATTAAAGTGTTTGAAATTTACAGTTTAATATCAACAATTTTTATGTTAAACATTTTTTACAAAAATATTAACCAACACAGATAAATATCAACCGTTAAAGATAAAGAAGGTATATAATTCAAAAGCTCAAATAAAAAATCTTTAGTTATAGTCTTTTTAGTAGAAACACCCTGAAGGTATTTAATTTATTACAAATAATACGCCCAGTAAACACCAAACACTCGGCAAACAGTTGGCCTTCGCTCGGCATAGGCGGTTGACCGGCGGTTCGGCTTGCCCCAGCCGGCCCGCTTACGGCCCGCGTTATGTTACCCCGGTACCGTTTAACCATGTTCTAACCGAAGTTGGCCAGAATATGGCATGCCGCTGAAAAATCCTTCGGCTTGCCCTAGCCGGCCCGCTTACGACTGGAATACGGCCTGCCGCGGCAAAAGCGATACATCTCACGGCTGCTTACGCACGCGAGCTAACTATAAATAGCGATTGGTTGCAATATTTAGTTGAAAGTGTGCGTCCGTAATGGTATAGCTGAACATTAATTGTTTGGAGTCCCAATCTCCGTCCTCATCTGCTCAGTAACGAATAATGTCTAGCTAGTCAAGTGTGTTAAAGAAGTATCTTGCCATTCAGAGAATTTCAGAACTGAACTTATAAGATATACCTCTCCAGGAATGGCCAGGCGGTTGTGGACGGGACTCGGCCAACTATACACAGCCGACACTCGGCCGAGTAAACATAGCCAACATTCGGCCAGGCGGATATGCCCGACAGTTGGCCAGGCGGACATGCCCGTTCTAGACGCCGGAAGAAAAACGTGTGTCGGGCCGCACGCGGCCGATTCGGTAAAACGTATTCGGGCCGTATGCGGGCCTGCAAGCTTGTGCTTACTGGGCGGTTGTTTTTTTTTTCTTAAATTGTTTTTTATGTTGGACTTTTCGACTTTTTCGTTAACCGAAACAATTTAAAAAAAAACAACCGTAGCTACGGTTAGTACGCGTACGCTGTAAAATATTTACCTTTTACATAATCTATGCGTTTTATCACAGTAAGAAAAAATCACAGAATATTACGTTGCACAGAATAAAACGTTGGCTATTTTGTGGCTATGGCCACAGAATAGCAAAAGTTTTATTCTATAAAATATTTACCTTTTACAGAATATATTCGGTAAAATCACTCAATAACCGTAATAGTTTATGCGTTATTTGAAACACTATATTTTATATGCAAATATTACATATCTTTATCTGTAATTTTACCAGCATTTTTTTATGTAAATATTACATATTTTTATCCGTAATTTTACCATCATTTCTTACTGTTAGAACTCCCCCCCATGTCACGCATAATACCATTATTATAGCACACAATTTTGAGTCTTGACCCCTTTCCCCTAAATGTACAGGGTGGTCCACGTAAGGTGACCCATATACTTATCTCAGAAACTACTGGAGTCACAAAAAAATTGTAGGGAACAAATATTCACGAAGTAAAAAATATTTTTAAAATATTATATTTTCATTTATACAGGGTGTTCGGTTTTCCTTGGGACGATACCAACTTTCTTATTTTCAATGGAACACCCTGTATTTTTTTGCATTTTTGGATTCTTCCCACTCTTTTAGGTATACTTTGTAAATATATTAAATAAGAAAATGTTAATACTTTTTGAGTAAAATTAAGATTTATTAAAATTTCTCTAAATGTAGACACTCGCTAAAAGTTAAAAATAACCAACTAAAAGTTATTATTTTTTATATTATGTAGTATCCATTTCTTTAATAATAAGTAAGCTATAAGTTAATTATTATATTTTTTGGAAAATTCTATGTCCCGTTGAAAATAGCGATTTTAAAAGTTTAAAATCTTGTTTTTCTTCAATGGAACACCCTATATATTTTTGTATAATTGGATAGAATAAGTAATTACCTTTAATTTTATATATATATGTCCTATACCTAAACCTAACAGAAAAAAAAATATTCGCATTTTTCACAATTAGTAGCTTTTTCCAATTATCTTAGTTAAATTTTTATTATTCAAAGAAAACACCCTGTATAATATTTTCCAAAAAATAAATTAATTAACTTATAGCTTACTTATTATTAAAGAGATGAATGCTACATAATATAAAAAATAATAACTTTTAGTTGATTATTTTTAACTTTTAGCGAATGTCTACATTTAGAGAAATTTTAATAAATCCTCATTTTACTCAAAAAGTATTAACATTTTCTTAATTAATATATTTACAAAGTATACCTAAAAGAGTGTGTAGAATCCAAAAATGCAAAAAAATATAGGGTGTGTAACGTCAAAATGAATAAATTAAAAATAAATTAGTCTTATTTGCTAGAGCTCCAAAACTGGCGACGTTACGGTCCTGTTGAGGTAGTTGCCCAACTCAGGGGTTGCGTGGGCGTGGGTTAATAATAATAAGCTGACGGGGTGGGCACCACTCGATTTATAAAACACCTCAACGGGACGATTTAAACAACAAATGAAACAAGATAAATCGAGAAACAGTTCACACTTGTTTATTGCCAAATTCAAGTTAACAACAAAACATTGATTTATCAATTTAAACTAATAATTGCTATACGCAGGTTAAATTAACAACAAATAACTGGTTGTTATCAAAATAATAGTTTCATAAACCACTTAGGGCCGGTTTTTCAATCGTTGGTTAACTTTATCTTATGGTTAATTTCCTTAGATACTATTGTTAACACAATAGTATCTAAGAAAGTTAACCGTAAGTTAAACTTAACCAACGATTGAAAAACCGGCCCTTACTAAATTAAATATGGTAACTGTTACTTTTGAGAAATAATCAAAATAAATTCTACACTCATGAAGTTATGCACCGTGTGATCACAGGGTTCACAATAGAACTCCTTAATAATATTAATATACTAAAACCTTAACTAAATATCAATTTACCAAAATAAATTCTTGTAGCGCCGTAGCTGTGACAAACTCAAATATTAATGACATTAATTAAACAAATTAAACCATTGGCTAACAACCAGGTGCACAGTCAAGACGACTACAAGATAAATTATAATTTATCACTTTCAATAAGGTTTGTTTAACCATAACAAACAGTTTGACATTTTAACAAAAATAATAATGAAAAGGGTGATACCAGGGTGATTCCAGGGTAAATTCCAGGGTAAATTCCAGGGTAAATTCCAGGGTGAATTGTCTACTTCGGGTAAGGGTCTTGCCAGGGGTGTTGTCACAATCAGGTGGGGTGTCACAATCAGGTGGGGTGAGGCGGCAGGCGTCGGGCTCAGTCTTACCCCGGCCGTCTCACAGTGTCGCTATCGGGTGGTATTGGTTGGGCTGAATCCGGACTACCTTCGTGGTATTTGACGTCACGGTCCAGCCAGTCACAAATCGAGAGAATATCCAGATATAAGAGATAGGAAGGTTGGTTATATAACTTGACTATATGTCTTCGGGCTATATAGTCGGACCCTAAAAATACACGACGCCATATAACACCTAACAAAATACAAAAGTCGACTGTACTCACGCTGGTGTCTTGATATTATCGTTAAATCTTGACACGATGGAGGGTGCGGTCTAGGTGAATGGCTTTGGGCTGACCCAGGAACTAAATAAGGACATCAACGTAAGAATTTCTGTTCAGAACCAAAAAAAAACAAGATGGCTTACCATGTGAGATCGCTTCTAATCCGGAATAAATCCGCTGTGGGTGAGAAATCCAAATATCCAATTCAAACTACTATTCTCACAACACCACTATACCTCTGCGAAACTTGATTACTCCCGAAAAAGCTCGGATGGCACAATATGCACTGGATAAGTCAAGAATGAGCAGATTTTTGTCTAAATTTCGAAAAATTTCTTCTATAAGGGGGATTTTCGTGACAAAACATACCTTTCGTCAAAGAAAATCCGAAACATCTCAGAATTTTTCGGGGGAGTTTCAGAAGTTTGAACCTCTTCGTCAGTGATATAATTCTCGTCACTTTCCATTTTTCACAAAATAAAGTATTTTATATACAGATTCGGATATATAATAAACATTGACTTTGAGATCAAAATATTGCCACAATGCAGTTCAATGCACTGAACTGAAGTCAGTATTGGTTAGTCGTTACTATTGGTGGCATTGCGCCGCTTATATATTGGCAGCAATAACAACGTGTTATAAAACCTTAACAAATGATATGAAACTATCGTTCTCTTTGTCACACTCAATGAAAAAGCATATGTTTCGCATATATTCGGCGTTTAAGAACCCCATATTAAGAACACATCCTTTTTCAATCCGCTTTCTTTTTCTGTCTAACGTAGTAAAAAGGAAGAGGAATAGAAGCGTGACAAAGATGATCAAAAAACGGGGCAAAAATGATGTTTTTTTAGTATTAGTATGAAGCTATCTTAAAAATCCGTAAAAATCCGTATTTGATGAAAATCCGTTCAAAATCCGTTTCCAATTTCTCTAGACCTGGAAAATCCGTAAAAAACGGATAAATCCGTTCATCTGGCAGCACTGGCCGGAAATGTTGTTAACAAAGTGACGTAATTTAACGGTAAAGAGGCGCAAAATGGCCAATTTGTTCCCCTGGGCAATTACCCATAAACCCTTTGAGCAACAAGTGACACGCCCATTGACATAAGTGATGTAGAATCACGTTCTAAATCTAAACGGTAAATTGACGAATCGCCAGACGTTAATGAGGAATTATACTAAGGAAGTCCAGACGTATTGTACAATAATTATTGTTATCGCGAACTTCGAACAGCCACTAGAATTTTAAGTTGATAAACAAAATCTATCCACAATATATCAAGGTCTATGGGAGGCGAGTGTACGTTTGGCAACACTGCCGTGTTCAACGTCATATCTAACCTCAAATAAACAGCTGATGCCTGAAAACAATGCATTTTACAACCAAAACAGCTTTAGATGGCAAAACCATGGACAAAATGGATAGACGAATGTCAATTAGCACTTAGCAAGGTTAAGCGAAATTCAATGGTTAACCGTCTTGGGTAAGCAGTTTTATAACCGTTGCGTTCAACCAGTGCAAATAACACTAAATGTTTATTTTTAGGTCCGTAAAAGGTGATAATTGAACATAATAATAGGGAACCAATGCCTGAATGTAATATTAACTATACAGCTAAATCATAAAGAAGATCGGCCTGTCACAATAACACAAATACGAAGCAATTATAGACCCCTCTATATATCTAATTATGGTCTCGATAGTCAAATTTTAGCAAAATTAAATACCCTCAAAAGTGAAACGTTACAGGTGTTCCATTGAAAATAAGAAAGTTGGTATCGTCCCAAGGAAAACCGAACACCCTGTATAAATGAAAATATAATATTTTAAAAATATTTTTTACTTCGTGAATATTTGTTTCTTAGAAATTTTTTGTGACTCCAGTAGTTTCTGAGATAAGTAGGTATAGGGGTCACCTTAAGTGGATCACCTAAAAAAAATATTCGCATTTTACAAAATTAGTAGCTTTGCGCGTATGGTAATTATTATAGTAATATATATTTATATATAAAAGCATTTTTATTTGTTGTTATTGAAATTTATTTATTTGAATAATGAAAATTTAACTAAGGTAATTGGAAAAAAGCTACTAATTGTGAAAAATGCGAATATTTTTTTTTCTGTTAGGTTTAGGTATAGGACATATATATATATAAAATGAAAGGTAATTACTTATTCTATCCAATTATGCAAAAATATATAGGGTGTTCCATTGAAGAAAAACAAGATTTTAAACTTTTAAAATCGCTATTTTCAACGGGACATAGAAAACACCCTGTATGATATTTTCCAAAAAATATAATAATTAACTTATAGCTTACTTATTATTAAAGAGATGGATACTACATAGTATAAAAAATAATAACTTTTAGTTGATTATTTTTAACTTTTAGCGAGTGTCTACATTTAGAGAAATTTTAATAAATCTTAATTTTACTCAAAAAGTATTAACATTTTCTTAATTAATATATTTACAAAGTATACCTAAAAGAGTGGGTAAAATCCAAAAATGCAAAAAAATACAGGGTGTTCCATTGAAAATAAAAAAGTTGGTATCGTCCCAAGGAAAACCGAACACCCTGTATAAATGAAAATATAATATTTTAAAAATATTTTTTACTTCGTGAACATTTGTTTCTTACAAATTTTTTGTGACTCCAGTAGTTTCTGAGATAAGTATATGGGTCACCTTACGTGGACCACCCTGTACGTGTGACGTACTTTATGGACCACGCCTAAAATGTTAATTTTGTTATTTTTTTAATAAATGAAATATATTAACTTTGAGCTTTAATATATTTTGTTATTTTTATTTTTGTTATTTGTAATACATAAAATATATATTTTTCTTATGTATTAATTAATTTTGTTATTTTGTTATTTTTTTATTAATTGTAATAAAATATATATTTACTTTGAGTATTTTTAACATTTACAAACTTATTTGAATAACAACGAACCACTAGTTTACAAAATTTTGCAAAACAATTTTATAATTTGATTTTAAAAAAAGAGGAAAGGAACCGACGTTTGTCTTCTGCAACCGGAAGGTTGACATAACGATGGTATTAAGGTCGATAAACGAGAGGGTTGCTTTACCTCTATAAAAAGCCAACCTTAGGTAAATAATAATAAACCTTATATTATCACTAAGGATTAGTTAGGAAAATAGTAGCCTATGAGACTAAGGGCCGAAAGGTGCCGTGGAAGAATGATACGGTTGACAACTTTAAAAAGAGGTCATTTCAGTTCACGTGGGACACATAGAGAGGCTGAGAGCTACTAAAATAAGTTAAGACGCAGCAAGAATATTAGCTGGAAAAGCTACTGCAGTGACGTTGAGATACTCCGGCAAAACAACCTTACGAACGTCAATGGAGGGACCAGAGACCCACAACTGGCACTTGGGCTTTGCCAAAGACATAGTGAGGTAAGTATCGGTAGAATGGACAGTGAACATGTTCAACACATCGAGACCGAACGGAATATTCCCAGCACTGCTACAGATGACCTAGGGGACTCTTCTACTAAAGGTGGAAAAGGTTTTCTGAGCCACTTTGGTACTGGAGTATGTTCCAAGAGTCTGGAGAGCTGCCAGGGTGGTCTTTATCCCTAAAGCGGGTAAAAAGCACTACTCAATAGAAAAATTCTTAAGGCCAATAGGTCTTAGATCTTTCATGTTCAAGACACTTAAAAGGATCGTGGACCGGTACTTGAAAGAAGGGGTGCTAAAAAAACACATTTGACAGGATCAGCATCAGTAGCACATAGAATTGAAAAGGCATTACATTACAAGAAAATGGCACTAGTCATATTCTTTGACGTAAAAGGGGGCATTTGACAAGGATAAAACATCAACAATTTGCGATGTGTTGCAAGCCAGAGAAACCCTTTCAGTCCTGATTAGTTGAGTTAAATCATCCTTGATAGATAGACATGTCAATACTTTGGTTGCCCACAAGGCGGCTGCCTATCGCTGTCTCTCTGGTGTTTTATAATGTAGAGGTTGACAACTTAGGAGCTATATACACAAGTATATGCGGTCCTAATAAGAGGAAGTGTTTTGGACGTACCTACCAACCTATCTGGATAAAAAAGAAAGCAATGGCAAACCACCAAGGATCAAGGACGCCAACAGGGATCCATTGAAATAAAAGAGCAAACTAACCTACTATTCGAAGAAAAAAATGTAATTTTTTTGCGCCACACTTAAACACTGTACATGTTGTTTATAAAACTAACAAATACCTATAATAAGGTTGCGTTTCCCATTTTCGCCCTAGTTTAATATTATTATTTAAATGCATTAGTATATTTAGTACTTATTACTATTAGGAATGTGGAAAATATATATTTTTAAATTTTGAACCTGTTTTTATTTTTAAAGTTTTTCTCCATAAGGCTGAAAAAATTCCATCTGTCCAGTCATTTGTTGCTACATCTAATCTTCCAAACATTTGTGCAGCTGTTATAGCTTTTGGATTCATTCTCATTTCTCTGAAATAAATAATATATTATAATTTAATTTTTTAATATACATATATATATA
The DNA here is from genome assembly GCA_921294245.1 of Brassicogethes aeneus. Lineage (NCBI taxonomy): Eukaryota > Metazoa > Arthropoda > Insecta > Coleoptera > Nitidulidae > Brassicogethes > Brassicogethes aeneus. Next base: position 61,535,140 of record OV121132.1, read on the forward strand.
TATATATATATATATATATATATATATATATATATATATATATGTAGTATCTGTTTTTTGTCTAAATATTTAAGTTGTATATAATAAATTTTGTTTTGCCTGAGAAATATAATCCCTACATAATTTTGCTTTTAAGTAGGTATATTTTTAGTTTGTTTATGACAGGATAAGAACAAGACAGGTCAAGTGTTGGAATTCCTAGGGGCGTCTGGCAATATCTGTGACGTAGAGGCAGGGAAAGTTTTCAGCCCAGATGTGTAACGGGTACCTGCGTTCAATAAGAAGGACAGATTTTAACGGGCCGTTGCGAACTGAAGACGTATTTTAATTTTTAACCTTTTTACTATTTTTTATTAATGTGTAATATCATAGTCACTTGTAAATAAAACCGATTTACCATCATTGCTGATTATTTCCCTACAAATTTTGGGGGCTCAACCGGGATACAGCAACGGTTATTCGCGAGTGGAAAGTGATAAGTGAGAAAAACAGTGCAAAATTAAAATTAAAACAACATGGCAGAATCTTTCACGAACGAAACTCCCAAGGCAGAAACGGAGTTGGTGTGCGAAGATATTGCGGATGAGCGAGTAAATAGCATGACGGTTACCGAACTCAAGGAGGAGCTGCGACGACGGCGGCTGCGAGTGACGGGTAACAAACGAGAGCTACGAACTCGTCTTATGGCCGCATTAACGTTGGTGAGAGTTCATGGGGCCCAAGATAATGAAGACGACGACGGCGGCAACGGTGAAGACGACGGCAACGGCGATGACGAAGACGACGGCAACGGCGATGACGAAAACGGCGACAAGAACGGCAGAGTGGTGGAGCACGCAGACGGCGGCCGCCACAACCGCAAGAGTCGAAAGGAAGACGACGACGACGAAGATCAAGAAAACTATGACGATGGCAACAGTAGAAATCGTGCGACGACGCCTACAAGAAGGAGACGTCGACGATCGCCATCAAAGCATCGGCTAATTTTTAGAGACGTGGAAGAATCCTTAGAGAAATTTAGCGGCGACAGTCACTCTAATGTTCGACGATGGATTGAGGATTTTGAAGAAATGTCAGAAATGTGCGAATGGTCTGACTTGCAAAAAGTGGCGTACGCTAAAAAACTATTGACGGGGTCAGCCAAATTATTTGTGGCGTACGAGCGCTGTGGAAAGACGTGGAAAAAGCTAAAGAGCGCACTGAAAAATGAATTTGATGTAGAAGTCGACAGTTACCAGGTGCATCAAGAATTAAAGGCCCGAAAAAAGGAAGCCGGTGAGACTCATCAAGAATACATATACAAAATGATGGAGATTGCGGGTCAAGCAGAGGTAGAAAAGCGGGCGGTGATTCAATATATTATTGAGGGTATCGACGATGACGCAACAAACAAGTCCATATTATATGGAGCAACAACTATAAAACAGCTTAAAGAACGCTTTGGCCAGTACGAAAACATGAGGAGAGAAATGCAAGGAAAAACAAAAGCAGCAGAACGAAAAGGCGACGGCAAAAGCTTCCAAAAGAAACAGTCTTCAGTGATAGAATACGCGAAGCCGAAACGGTGTTTCAACTGTGGTGAAACAAACCATATAAGTGCAGACTGTCCGGAAAAACAAAAGGGCGTAAAGTGTTTTAAGTGCAATGAGTTTGGGCATATAGCATCTAAATGTCCCCCGAAATCCGAAGAAACAATTAAAGAAATTAATGTTGTTTCACGGCAGGGTGAGCAAAAGTACATGAAAGCGGTACTGATAGGGCAACACAAGTTTGCAGCACTAGTAGATACGGGTAGTGATTTGACTTTCATGCGAACGGACGAATATGTGAAAATCGGATCTCCCGCCTTGCGAGATCGTAAAGTTAAGTTTGAGGGACTTGGTTCTAGCAGTAACGAAACTTTAGGTGAATTTACAGTAAATGTAAATGTAGATGAAGAAAACTATCCGGTTACATTTCACGTCGTGGCGGGCGAAATATTTAAACGGGGATTGCTGCTAGGAACGGATTTTCTAGACAAAGTGGAACTGCGCGTTAAAGGAGGTGACGTTACGTTCGCGAAAATAAATAAAACTGACAATAACACGGAAGTGCCGCATATTTATAAAATAAATGTGATCGATAACCTAGCACACGAAGACAAACCTCAGGATCGCGAAAAGCTGAAAAAATTACCTGAGAAAACCTGTAGTGTAGGAATACAAACCGAAATTATTCTGAAAGACGATAATCAAGTGTCGGCCAGGCCGAGAAGATTAGCTCCGTCGGAGAGAAATGAAGACGAGAACGTGCGTAAATTAATTGACGCAGCAACACGCGACGCGGACGAAGGTATTTTAATAAAAAAAGAACTTTTAGGTAAAGAAATCAGTGATGATGTGTTAGTAGTAGTGCCAAAGACAAAAGCAGTTAACCATTTTCCGAGACTTACGAATATTAAGACAGTGCAAAGTGTTTTAGGACTAACCGAATATTTTCGTAAGTTTATTCCGCGATACTCGCAAATAGCACGACCGGTAATGGACTTAAAAAAAGAGGCGAACTTTAAGTTCGAAGCGCGCGAAGTGAAAGGTTTTGAAACGTTAAAAACGGCGCTGACGTGTAAACCGATGTTACGATCGTACCGTGTTGACGTCGAGACGGAATTGCATACCGATGCATCGCGATACGGTTACGGGGTAATTTCAATGCAGCGTGACAGTGAAAATAGACAATTTCATCCTGTTGATCAGGCGAACGGGAAGACGACATCGGCCGAAGAAAAATACCCCAGCGCCAATAAAAATCGAAAAAAGGCGACAAAATTCAAGGAGGGCGATTTGGTAGCGATCAAGAGAACGCAATTCGCACCTGGATTGAAATTGCGTTCGAAATTTCTGGGGCCATACAGGATCGTACGAGTAATGCGACACGATCGGTACAGTGTTGCTAAAGTCGGCGAACATGAAGGACCACAGGAGACGTCATCAGCCGCTAGCCAAATGAAATCGTGGGCCAGCTGCGACAACGAAACTGATACCAGCGACGAAGACGCCGAAGACAACCTCTGAGGGCAGAGATTATTTTGTAGGATGGCCGATTGTAGTATCTGTTTTTTGTCTAAATATTTAAGTTGTATATAATAAATTTTGTTTTGCCTGAGAAATATAATCCCTACATAATTTTGCTTTTAAGTAGGTATATTTTTAGTTTGTTTATGACAGGATAAGAACAAGACAGGTCAAGTGTTGGAATTCCTAGGGGCGTCTGGCAATATCTGTGACGTAGAGGCAGGGAAAGTTTTCAGCCCAGATGTGTAACGGGTACCTGCGTTCAATAAGAAGGACAGATTTTAACGGGCCGTTGCGAACTGAAGACGTATTTTAATTTTTAACCTTTTTACTATTTTTTATTAATGTGTAATATCATAGTCACTTGTAAATAAAACCGATTTACCATCATTGCTGATTATTTCCCTACATATATATATATATATATATATATAAACATTATATGTATATTTAAATATTACATTCTAAAAATAAATGGAACATTCACCTACAAAAACTATTATTTATCTATAAGAAAACTGTGATAACTGTCTGTACCTACTTCCACATATTTATATTTTTTATTATAGTGTTTTTATATAATATTTGTTGAATATTTTTATTTTTCTACTATTTTACCTGCTATGAAATCATGTATTCTTAGTAGGTATGGCCTCACTTGAGACCACCCCCTCCACTTTTTTCCGACCCGCTAAGCCCCGCCCACTTTACCCCCTCCACTTTTTCCAACCCGCTTAGCCCCGCCCACTTTACCCCTCAGTCCTTCGGACGGACCACACGGACTGCGCTGGAAATCATGGGGTCCCGGGGCCCCCATGATTTTAGGAGGGGATCATAGGAGATGCCTATCTAAAATTCAAATAATAAATATCAATCGTCTGAATAATAGATACCCAGTGACCACACAATAGATGTTTTATCGCCGTTATCTATTAGAGCTCCAATGTTTTGGGACCTCGATAATTATAATCAGCTCGTGGTTTAAATAATTATTTAAACCACGAGCTGACCCTGATACTTTTTATTGTGACATAATGTTGCGTAACATTGCATCATTTTATTGTATCGCCGCTATCTATTAGATCTCCAATGCTACCAACTGTTTTGGGGGCGCGTTTAAACCACGATTTTAAAATAATTATTTAAAACATTAGACTTAAAAATAACAACGCTGTAATCATCACCACAAGATGATGACTCATCGCAAAAGGTATTATCAACTTTTAAAAATCTGTCTAAAAATAATTATAATAAATATTTTAAAAACAAATGCGTAATTGTGGTATTATTAACCTAAGACGATATTGTGTTATCAGAAAAATAAATATATAAAGGAACTTTTTAATATTATTATAAATCAAATGCGTTTTAAAATTAAAAGCTGAAAAATCAAGGTCAAATTGTGGTATTAGTACACTGAACCTAAGACAATATTGGGTTGTCAGAAAAATAAATATACCAAATATTACTATTTTAAGTAGGTTTGTAGGTAAATAACGTCTTGCAATAAAAATCAAATTGATTTTTAATTTATAGTAACTTATAATGTGTGAAATATAATTTACTTTTAATTGTATTTTTATCGCTTTTGCGGTTAATGTAGTGAAAGACGAAAACTTTTAACACAGCGAGATAGGAACACCATGGGACCTTTTTGAAGGACGGACGGAATACTGAACGTTATCACAGGTATAAAAAGTAGCGATAACACCAGCAGGTTATCAGTCGTCTTAAATTGTCTGAAAGATGGTAAATGTGCAATTCTTTATGGGGTGTTCTGCTTCCAGGAAAATTAGGCAGCTTAAAATAAAGAACGATTTGATCAGTGGTATCATGATAATAAAATTACTTGTTATATTCTCATTGTAAATGAAAAACCAGTCTCATTTGCTTTACTATCATCCATGGATTTCGACCCTTTAGGGCAGCATACAAACCCAAAAACGCTCAAGTATATTCACACTTTAGAGGAACATAGAAGAAAAGGATATGCACTAGAGTTGATTAATCATATCATGGGTCGAATACAATAGTTGTAATACAGAATCCGAGGAATTATTTAAGCGAAGCAATTGTAACAATTATGGTGAAATGAATTGTACCCTTATGTTTAGATACCCATAGTTTGAGCAAATAATACACATTTTGTCATATTTTTGTAATCAATGTAATAATTAAAATGTAAATAAAAAACTCCTACAAAAACTATTACCCTAATTTTAATTGAAATTAAACCCTTATCTAAAGAAAATAGTGATGACATCATTAGAGGATATTGCGTAATATTATACAATATTATTTCGTTATTATAATAAGTTTATTTAAATAAATCAAAATCACATGTACAAGACATGTACACCACATGTACAGCACATGTACACGACATATACAGCACATGTACATGACATGTACAGTACATGTACACGACATGTCCAGCCCATGTACAGCACATGTACAGCACATGTACACGACATGTACAACACATGTACAGCACATATACAGGACATGTACAGCACATGTAAATTAGTTTAAATAGGACTACATATGTAAGACTCTTACATCCATTAGGTTACATCATGTCGTGTAAACAACGTATTTCTGACTTGACAAAGCTGTTAGACAAAAGTATAATGACTTGAAGAGAATGGAAGATGATATTAAAAAGCGACTGGAAAACGTGTTCAGGCCTATTACAGAACCGCTGAAACAAATTGTACAATCGTTCAATGAAATACACTCAGATCATCAAGACCAAGCTGCTTTAGCCGTACCTGCTACACAATACTCGGAAACACAAAATGGTATAAGCCTATACTCCTGCAATAGCACAGATACTGCTTATGGCCCTAAATTGAAAAATGGTCTGTGGTTGCTGGGTAATACACCTCTAAATTTTGATGATAATCATATAGTTGTGGGCGAGAAAAAATTTAATAGTGGTGAAGGTCTACGACAACTGCTATTTTGTAAAAATCCCGGAAGTTTTAGTGTGAATGATGCGCAAATATACAAACAGATATTAGAGATGACAGGGGTTCACAGAGATTCTGTGGGCCGTTTGAGGGCTAAAGCGTGTAAAGAAAAATTTAATACAGTCATTAAACCTCTATTTAAAAAGAAACGTGGAAGGTATGGAAACACTGCGTCAAGAAAGCAGGGCCTAGATTCTACTATTTAAAACAATAATGAATCCCTTGAAAGTATCAAAAACATTACTACACCGAGATACAATATTCTTCATAATTGGACTGATCCAAACATGCTTGTTAAGCGTTTAAAACAGCTACATGAAGAAGATCGGGAATTTCAAGAAATAATTGCTGAGCTTAAACGAACTGGATGTATTGAATAATAACGTTAACCTATTCTAGTGTAATTTTAGTTTACTTATAGAAAAATGTAATTTAAAATATTATTAATTTAATTTAAGTTCAATTTTTAACTTAATAAATAAAATTTTATTAGTGGACTGTATCAAAAGATGGATTTCAAAATCCGGTTCGAAGGACCAAAATATGGTGTATCAATGCACCACAGGTTAATAAAAGAAGAGATTGTACTTACAGTTATATTCCTTTATTTGTGATTTATATAGTATGTGTAATTATTATGACATTTATAATTGGCAGAGCATCGCCCACCTTGGTAACATACAATGAAAAACCAATAGAGTACATTTATTGGGATGACGTAAATGAATTGGTTGAAAGATTAAAGTTATTAGTAGCCTCCAAGCATGCTGGTAACACATCAAATGATAATGAAATTACAGCAATTATTAATGAGCTGAAAGAAGCAGGCGTTATATATTAACGCATAAACATAGCTAAAGTAGTCATTTTCCAAATGCCTCTTAATAAGTTATCTCTGGAATGTGGACTGAGTGGTGCAAGGGATTTTTTGCCAACAGTAAGAATGGTTGACAAAGTTACTGGTGAACATCTCTCTTTTACATTTGATGAATGGGCTGATGTAAATCGAGCATTTCAAGAACTTTTGCAGACTGAGGATTATGCCAAACAAATTTCAATTGAAAGAAATATAACAATGTGTTTAAATATTGATAATTATGTTTTGAAAATTTTTTATTCTAACATGTAAATGAAAATACGTTATAAAATATTTTAGGACTAAATATAATAAATTATAAAATCCATTTAAATATTTTTTTCTACTCCCACCTTTAAAACGCCCTTTATCGTACATGTTTCCATGACACTAAGTGACCTTTTAAATACACATTGGCAAGTTGTGGCTTTATGGCGCTTTAGTCACGGGCTGAAGTTAGTTTTAAGTTAGTTGACAGTTGTCAAATGTCATACAATCGTTAAAATAAAGTGAATAAATGTGAAAATTATTTTATGATCTCAATACAAAAGTATTAAATAGTTTCTCAAAGCCAATATTTATATGAACATTGTACTGACCTTTAATTTCGCCGGCAGTAAACTTAAACCTTAATTCGGGCGCAGACGACTGTAAAGTCCTCATAAAACATTTTCTTTTCTTTCACTGTGAAAAACTGACAATTTTCAAGAAATACATTTCGATTTATAACATAATCTTTTCTATACACTCATTAATTTAAGCAATCGCTCGCAAGCTCGCTCGTGCCTAAACTAAATTCGTGTATAAAATGGCGTTTATTAAACTTGATACATAATATACTATTATTACTGCTTTATAAGCAACGCAGAAAAATCATCTACCACATTTAATAACAATTTAAAAAGAAAATAATTCGTCCCGCAATAAAATTGTAATAATATAATTATTTAATAACGCCTTCCTAACATAATGAATCCCTCATAATAAATCATTTAAAATTAAAATTATTAAAAATATTATATAATAATATTGTAAAATTACTGATAAAAAGTTGTGACGTCAGCGATCTGCGGTTAATACTACGTACAATTATTTTAAAACTATTTTATAAAAATAAAAATAAAAAAACTCTTCAACATAAGAGAACCTTAAAATTATTGTAAAGCGAGCCTAAAATTAATGTAAAACTATTTAACTAAAAACTGATAAGTAGTGTACAATGCTGAAATATATTAGTTCAGTCTAAAATAAAAGGCATATCCATATTGATTGATATTGATATATCAATAACGCCCCATAAAACGTCTGTTTTTAATTGTGAATGCGTGTATTGGGTAAGTAAAACTTTTGATTCTTTTTATTTTAGATATTATTATTCTATTTTAAAATCTACCCCAACTGCAAAAAGTAACCCTATTATTGAAATTATTGGAGCGAGATAAAATATTGTATATCTTACTCTCTTATCTAATAAATAAAATTGGATAGAAATTATTCTAAAATATATACGAGTATTAAAATTTATTAATAGGTATTTAAATACATAATTTTCAATTTTTCAGTTTACTTTCGTATCTAATATTGTATATCTTTCTCTCTTATCCAATAAAGTGTTAAGATATCCCATTTAACGCCTTTAGGCTTAAGAAAAAGGCTGTTATTATAACTCTTGTATTGTCATTTTTAATAATTTACCTAGGAATATTCAAATGATCACCAAAATGTCTAGTTATAAAAACATGTTTTGACCAACTAATTAACATAGAACCTTATAATTTGTCTGATTACCTAGAGTATAAATGTTGTAAAAGTTTGGGGTGATTTAGATAGACAATAATAGAGTATTATTGTATAATATTACGCAATATCCTCTAATGATGTCATCACTATTTTCTTTAGGGAAATATAATAATAAAAATATTTATTAGAAATCTTTATTGATATAAATTATAATTTATTAATAATTTATCACATAAAACCTTATAAACTCCAAATAATAATAAATACAAAAATCTTATAAAACTAAATATATTGTATTTTAAAGATCATCCCTCGTGCGTTTAAAACCGTATGGCTGCGAGGAATGATCTGCATAAAATTTTCTTTTCAGAGGGTTTGACCGATATATCTTAGTTTCCTCCCTTGTTACCACCTCATGCTCTTTTGTTCGTCTAATAGTTTTTGATACGATTTTAACTGGTTCGAAATCAGTTAAAATCATTTCCTTTATGGAGTCAAAGTTTACTAATAGTGACGCGTTATAATTAAGACAGATTCCCTTAACTTTACACACCACCTTTTCTTCTTTTTCGGTATTGGAGTAAACTTTGTAGGCGTAGTTTTTTGGACCACCGCTAACAAATTCTTTAATTAAGCTCCCTGGACCATACGACTCTAATTCATCTGTCATATCTCCGATAAAATGACCTGTTGAGGGTTCAAACTCTCCATCTTTATGAGTAAAGATGATAGAGTCGGTGTCATAATACAACACCCTGTCACCCAACTCTTCCAAATAACTATAGAGTTTAAGTCGTGCTTGAGCTGTGGTATACGCTGCCAGACAAACATTTACCGTAGATATGGGTTCGTAACTTTCTTCTTTAAACGAGTAATTAACCTCCAAAGAGTCTTCGCTGATTGGTAAAACAGAATTCACGTATATGGATGGGTTAGTCATCATATTAAAGAACTCTGCGGGGTTATTTACAATCCTGGTCTTTGGTTGATTTTCTTGCTGACCCAGTTTCCCCCAAAAACTATTTAGCATGAGTTTGGCCCGACATCTAAGCCCCGGATTATTTAAAATTGCATCGAATTCTAGTTTAATGCCCTCGCGATTGAAAAATTCTTCGATGTACTTGCTCTTTTGCGCGTCAGATGCACTATTTCCGGGCCATCCTGAAGCCTCCTGTTTGATTTTTAAAAATTTATTCATCATTTTGGTGAAAAGCCCTGAAACTTTTCCACTTAACTTCGCTGTTTCATATTTCCATACTTCATCGATCTTCATTATTTCATAACCATTTCTTAGGGTATCGGGTACACCCAGGTACCCGATAGCGCACGGTCTTCTTCGGTATGTTGGCATTCCTCAGCGCTTAGGTTTTGTCCGCAGGTACGACAGAGGGTGATACAAATTTCGAGGAGGTAAAACAGTGCATTTTATTATTCCATCTGTTTCCTGCAAATTTATAGATTTGCATTGATCGCCAACAAAAACTTCGGGGTGACCAACGGGGTACTTGCCGTATTTACATACCCAAGGATAAAGGGAGCACACGTCCAGGTATTTAATTTTTTCAACCTCTTTGGTCTTGTAATATGTCCTGCAATTTCCTGTGCGACCCCCGTGAAAAGCATCTCGCGGGTTTAGAGGCAAATGGGATAATAGCGGATTATTTTCGACATATTTTAATATTTCGGTGTTCTCGCGCATTTTCCGTCGGAAATCACACTCCATTTTTCAATTACGTCATACCCTGCTGCTTTAAGTCTCTCGATTTTTGCCACTGTGGATTCGTACCGAAAATTCATTGATTCTGTAGGATCATCTGATAGAGGCTCGTAACGCTGGTGCTTAAAACATCTGGGGCATCCGTGATAATAGCATCCTTTAAACTCGAAAACTTGATTTTCACAAAATCCATCAACCTTTAACCCTGATAAAATTGCCTCTTGCCCTCTGCCTGCGTGTTGTATGGTGATTTTCCTCTGATTTTCTTCCCATACCATCTATTTCAACGCTATCATAGACTGGTTGTCTGTCATTCTATGACCACCCTTAGGAATAATACCAATTGTGTTTGGCTTAAGAAAATTTCTCCCAAACACTTTATTGCAGGCTGAGGCAATGGGGCAGGCGTTGGTAAAGGGACAAACATTGGTGGCTGTTATCATCTGTTCTCGAAATTTTAGACAGGCCCCTGTTAGAATTTCTACATCGGAAACGCAGTAATCGATGAACTCTTTTTAAAAATCAAACTGGTCGCGCTTATGATCCTCATTGTGTCAGGGCTATAATATTCGACCGGGGGTAGGGGACCAACATAGGATTGGTTTTCCAAGGTGTTAAACAAGTGTGGAAAATACTCCTTCTTTAGTTCCTTTAATCCAAATGCTTTAGGGAGAGCTGAGAGCGGCATGGGAAAATAATTAAGGGAATACAAAAATTTGATGTTTTGTAGTTGCATCAATATAATTTTGGTTCCTCTCATAATTAACTCGGGGGTTAGGTCAGTTTTCTTCAGTATATGGCTTAGAATAAATTGGTGATCAAATGCTTGGCCGTTGTGCGCCAGCACAACAACATCTTTGAATTTTTTTCTAATTTCTAAAAGGTAATTCATAAAGGTGGCAATGGGGTTTTCACCACGAACTTTTTGCAATCTTACTCCGCATTTTTTGCAAATAATATCTGATGTTTTAATACACACATCACAGCACTGTTTGAAAACACACAAATTCGGCTCGTGTTCCAGGTCGTCACCGTTGAGTTTTTCCTGTCTAGTCTCCAGGTCGTAGAAAACAAAAAGTACATCCTTTGTTTTTGGCTTTCCTGTATCTGGCTGCATGAAGCACAAATGCCCTTGTGGTTGATGTTTTTGACAAATTTTACAAAAAATTTCCCTGCATATATGCTCTCTATTAGCCTTTATAGTTTTTAGGCAGTTGGGGCAGAGTCGAACTTGTTGGCAAAGAGAGCCCTCTGTACCAACTTCTACATATATGGTTATCATAACATGATTGGTTTTTAAATGTGCGAAGGCAATCCGCGCATCTAACCTTAATCCCCACTTTACATAGTGGAGACCTTTGGCAGGCAACACAAGATTTAACACATCTGTGCTTGTTTATGTGATCGTGTGGAACTAGGCATTCTTCGCAATAATAGTTGCAGCAGAAGGCGGCTGTTAATGACGTCACAACATTATAATGCCCTAGGTGATGAATTAGAATTAAATTTTTCTTTTCCTCAGGCCCTGAAAAAAATATGTCTCGCCCCTTGGTGCCGTATTTTTAAACTACTATCCTATAGCCTGTTAAATACTGTTGGAGTTGATGGAGCTCGGGAATACCAGCCCCCTCTTCAGGTATCCTTACATTTGCTTTTTCTAACAATTGTTGGGTTCTCACAGTCTGCACTTTTCCAATATCCCTGCGCACTTTAACATAGTCAGGGTCTTTGTCCACGTAAGCCTTGGCCACGACAAGAGCTCGAGGTAAACATAAATTGTCATTATCCCCTGACGCTTAGCGCAATCTTCATCAAAAGTGTTGTAGTTTTTCCCTCTCCCTTTTCCCGTTGGCATTTTAACGGAAGTAACCCCCAAACAGAATGTTTCAGTATTTAGACCCATGGAGTTGGATTGGTAGATGCTGGAGATAACACCCCAAACATCCTCTAGTTTAACCTCATCTGCGGGTTTAAAACGTACCCAACCTTCTCCACAAGACAAGTCCTTACAGCAAAAAAATATACATAAAATTGATCATTATGCTTTTCTTGACAATGTACAACCATTTGTTTATTTATAAAATAATAATAAGGACCGTGACGTATAAAATTTTAAAACAATGCACAAACACATTTTTTTATATAAATAACTCGCGCTTGGTAAATATGCGATTAAAACTATAAATTATAATTAACAGGAGTTATATTTGGTAGATTGCTTTAAAATAAATTTCTTTTAAGGTATAACGTTAAAAATTAAAAAAATATTTTATTTTATATATAGTAATAGCCGTTCAAATTTTGTCAATTTTTTAACGTGCATTCAAGCAAACTTTTTGCAAATAGTAATGGTGCCCCAGGTTGCCCCAATTTCTTTTGTGTGTGGAAGTGTTTGTTAATATATGAATAATGGTCGTTATTAAGGATTTCCACGGGAAATGTTGAGAAACTTGGCTACACTTGATTTTATGTCAAAAAATGTGTATTAGAGCTCATTTTTTTAAACTTTTGTCTTTATTTTCCGAGTTTTTTTTAAATCTGGCGCCTTAAAATTAATTAAAAACATAAAAATAATAAATATATATTAATTTAAAACTAATTTTTATGGCCAATTGGCTATAAAAATAACTTCCTTGCTAACAACATCCATTTCAAATACCCAAATTTAGCAATCTAACGGATTTGAGAAATATGAATGGCAGATGAGGTATCTAAACAGAAAACTTTAACAGGATAAGAGTACAAGTGCGGAATCCCTTTTAGCTCTGCAAAAGGCCATTAAAAACATAAAAAAAGTACGTAGAATAAAAAGTTGTAAAAATCGAAAATAATAAAATTGGTATCGTCCCAGAAAAAATTGAACACCCTGTATAAATTAAATTACAACATTAAAAAATATGTATTAATTCAAATATTTTTGTTCCCTACAAATTTTTCATGACTACAGTTGTTTCTGAGATAGGCATATGGGTTATCTTACGTGGTTCACCCTGTACTTAGCTTCTTTTAATCCTAACTAATGGTTAAATTTATTAAAAATTATCTTTTTGTATAACAAAAAAGCATTTTCAATATGTTTTTCAACAAAAATATTTTTGGTCACCTAATCACTCTGTTTACGACATAGTGCGCCGGTAAAAGATTTGTTGTGGCTTTCTTGATGACATCACCAATGGCATTTTTTTACCCAGGTCACAGGTTCCTCCCTTGAAGGTGGGTCTCGCAACTTAAACTCCAGTGTACGACCTTGAGGATTGAAGCGACGAACATTTTTTGAAAAATCTTTAACAATAATAAATTTTTCCATTTTAAATTATCTGAGCGATAAAAAGCAGCTATCACTTTGAGACGACGGATAATGACTGATAACCTGCGGGTGTTATCGCTACTTTTTATACCTGTGATAACGTTCAGTCTTCCGTCCGACCATTTCGAAAACCAAAAAAGGCCCCGGGTGTTTCTATCTCGCTGTGTTAAAAGTGTTCGTCTTGCATTAACCGCAAAAGCGATAAAAATACGATACATTTATTATTACTATTTTATTTAATATTTATTTAACCACAATGTAAGTATTTTATATTATACAATAATAACCATAAATTCGAACTAATTAATTTAAATAGCTGAAATTTTTTACAGGGAGTGCAGTTACAATTTACGTTTTTCGGAGTTGGGTAACCTTTAAATGGGCATTTAAGGTGACAATACCACAATTTGGCCTTGAACGCCTTATCAGAGATGAGTCACCATACCAAAACTGAGAAAAACTTGTATTGTTTTTCGGTGTGTGTGTGTGCTGTCGTGTGTGTGTGTGTGCTGTCCTGTCTAAACATGAGTATTTCAAGTTTTTTTTTAAATTAACTTTTCTAATTCAAAAAGGCCCCATGGTGTTCCTATCTCGCTATGTTAAAAGTGTTCGTCTTTCAATGCATTAACCGCAAAAGCGATAAAAATACAATTAAAAGTAAATTATATTTCACACATTAGAAGTTATTATAAATTGAAAAGCAATTTGTTTTTTATTGCAAGACGTTATTTACCTACAAACCTACTTAAAATAATTAAATTTGTTATATTTATTTTCTGACAACATAATATTGTCTTAGGTTCAGTGTGATAATACCACAATTTGACCCTGATTTTTCAGCTTTTAATTTTGATTGCAATAAAAACGCATTTGTTTTTAAAATATTTGTTTTAAAAGTTGATAATACCGCAATTTGACCTTTGGCGATCTTGTGGCATTTGATTACTGCGTTGTTATTTTTAAGTCTAATGTTTTTAAATAATTATTATTATGTTTAAACGCGCCCCCAAAACAGTTGGTAGCATTGGAGATCTAATAGATAGCGGCGATACAATAAAATGATGCAATGTTACGCAACATTATTTCACACTAAAAAGTATCAGGGTCAGTTCGTGGTTTAAATAATTATCGAGGTCTTAAAACATTGGAGCTCTAATAGATAACGGCGATAAAACATCTATTGTGTGGTCACTGGGTATCTATTATTCAGACGATTGATATTTATTATTTGAATTTTAGATAGGCATCTCCTATGACCCCCTGGCCCCATGATTTTCAGCGCAGCCCGTGTGGTCCGTCCGAAGGACTGAGGGGTAAAGTGGGCGGGGCTTAGCGGGTCGAAAAAAAAAAGTGGAGGGGGTGGTCTCAAGTGAGGCCATACCTACTATTCTTTTTGGGTTTAATAAATAAATTAAAAAAAAAATCAAAATTCGAAAAAATTTCTAATAATATGGCAACCCACTGTATATTATGATTTTTAATCTACTACAACTAGCATAACTAAAAACTAAAATTCCAATTTTACCTATGAAATTTTCCCATTTCTGTAAGGGAACTCATTAAAATTTGGATACACGTGGTTTTCCCAGCTCCAGTTGGTCCCAATGTCATAATCCCATGCCTAACACGTTGAGTTTCATATAACTAAAAAAAATTAAAGAATTAATATGCTTATTAACTACCGCAAGGAAAAAAGACAATTATATTTGATAATTTATTTGACACCTGACATTGTCAAGCAATTGTAACCTCACTTTTTTCAATTTTAACTTAAAGGTAACTGTCGATTTGTGGTTATTATTTACGCTGTGGCTCCCTTCCCGAGTGACGTCATAATTTTAAGATTTGTCATGTTACGATAAAACTAAAACAAACCAAAGAACCCAACCATACATGCGTTGAGCAAGCCCACCTACAGGAAGAAGATGGACAAGCTCCAACGATTTGCCTGCATGGGCAATGAAGGCCATACTGGGACTGGCGCCTCTACATCTCTTTGTAGAGGCACGGGCTTGGAAGGCCTCGGTCAGACGACAGTGGACTCACGTTCCTCCAGAAACGACTGGAGCGAGCCTGACCCAGACTTTCTCAAACCGAAAGGTGCAGAAGCTGGTGAATATGGTGAGCGACCTGGCGCGAGAATAAGCCTTGCACTAGGTCGATACCCAACGGTATACCAGACTGAAATCTTTGCCATCCAGATTTGCGCCCAAGAGAATCTCCAGAGAGGCTACTCGGGTAAACATATCTACATATGCAGCGACAGTCAAGCAGCACTCCGGGCTCTTCACTCGGAAAGGGTCAACTCGATACTTACACTGGACTGCATAAAAACCCTCGAACTACTCAGTGTGCTCAACAAGGTTAACCTTATCTGGTTACCGGGTCATCGAGGCATCAGAGGCAAAGAGGAAGCAGACCAGCTGGCTCGTGAGGACAGCAACACGGCCTTCTTGGGGCCAGAACCTGTCTGGTAAAAACCAAGATCAGGAACTGGACTAATGACCAGTTCCAGAACAGTCCTACTACCTGCAAAGAGGCAAAAAGATTCCTAAAAATTAACAGGAACCAGTTAAGAACCATCACAGGAGTCCTAACAGGACACTGGGTAGTCAAATACCACCTACACAAAACCGGACTCAGCAACGAGACGGACTGTAGGTACTGCAGCGAAGTAGACGAAACTACCGAGCATAAAGTCTGCGAATGCGAAGCTCTAGTCAATAGTAGACTAAGACAGCTAGGGGACAGATACTTGGAACCAGAGGAAATATGCATGCCCGACCAGAGCGGGTCTGCGCTTTTCTTAAAAGCTGCGGGCTCGTAAGATAAGGAAGGACTTCACCAAAAGGGGGTTTGTACAGTGGGCCGAATGTGTGCCTAAGTGCTGCCTGCAAAGGCGCAGTATTGGTTTTATAACCATTACTGAGTCTGTTATGGCCTATACTTTATAACCACTTTTATAGTTTTATTCCAAAATATAAGTTTCCTCGAAGTATTATTTTATTTTTTACGATATGATGCTTTTTTGGAATTTTTTAATGTAGAAGTATCCATTACTGGAAAAGAAGGCACAACAAAATATATCCGATAAAAAACCTTTTAAGGAGCCCAATTACTGTGATATCACTTTCGAAATATTTTAACATTGTTAAGGTTTATAAAGCGATGTTGATGTAATGATTCAAATAAAATGTTTTTCCACCTCGATGGAGAAGCAACATATTCTGTGAATAATTTCAAAAAATTTCGAATAGCATTTTAAAAGTATTTATACATTATAATATTAAAAACAAGTTGTAAAACTTGTCCTAATAACATGTATTACCGTAAAGAAAAACCCACAATCCATGATGTGAAAAATCCAAGTTTTTTAATCGTTTTGATGATAATGGGCCAAAAAATAAATCATGTTTTAACGCGACGCCCCTAGGTGGCACCCGTCAATGTTAGATTTCTTACGCTTGTGTTATGGTTTCAAAGAGGAGGATGAAATAATTTCATTATCGCTTCTCGGTCCATGGCCAAGAGTCTACAGTAGCCCTAAAGTGACAATAAGCACTGGTTAATTTTTACATCTAGCAGTGGTCTGGAAACTAAAGGTTCGATTTCGTTGGGTCGCGACGTCCAGATTTCGCGGCCCGCCGCGACGTCCGGCAGTGACGGCTAGCCGTTGCGTTCACATGTTTTAGTTAAAACGTCCACATTAAAATTATAGTAGTCGCGACTAGTCGTTCGTAATATTTTAAAGCGAGGTATTATTAATCACAAATTAAAAATGAATTCGGAATGTTATTAACGTCCAGAAGAGAAGAAATTGACGAATTATACACATCTAAAAGCTAAAAAGGATATTATAAAGTTCTAATTAAAAACCATCTTGAAGCCGATGATGAACAGTTTCGTGGCTTTTTTTGACTTAATAAAGAGCAATTAGATTTTGCCCGAAGTAAAAACTTGCTTTAAAACTTATATTAATACTTCGTTATCAACATAAGTACAATTTTTGGACATTTTCAATAATAAATTTACTATTATAACATTTCTTTCTATCTCCATAAATTTAACCTGGAAAAGGGCACTAAGTAATATACATAGGTATTTAAATAATAAACTTTTGGTGTTTGTGATATAAATTAATATAAATAGTAAAATAGTATAAATAATATATATTATATTATAATTATAAGTAATTAGATGCAGATTTAGTTCTTATAACATGTTAAATGTATAAATAAAGTGTACTGCAAAAAGTATGAGAATATGTATCTACAGGGGAAATAATGTATGTTATTAATTATTAATAACCGGAAATACAATTCTCATAAAACTTTTAAAATTTAAAAATCATTTTTTGAAAGCAGGTGCCACAGAACTCGCCACAGGCGCAATAATACTATATTCATTTTGAAATGTGATCATTTTATTATTATTATTATTATCTTGATTACCATTCGTTGCGATTAGCAGCGCATAGAACATTCAAATTATGTGGTCTTTTAAAACAAAAAGTTTAGAAATAATTTTTAAACTTAAAAAATCGGATAAAAATTGCCAGATATGTATAGCTCTGTTATACGATCGATCTAAACTCGCAAAATATCTTGGTGAGTATGTTTAAAAATTCTAATTTTGTTGTTTTTACCACAAATATAGTTTTTTATTAAAATATGTCAAATTAATTTTATTTTACAATTAGCTTTGTTACGGTTAATACCTGTAGATAAAAAACGTAATATTTAAATTTAAATTATAATACCTATTAAGTTCAAGAAATTAATAATAACGTTTATTGGCAGTTATATAGGTATAAGAAGCCTAAATTGATAATAAAAAGTAGAGTAGTAACGCCATCAACCTATCCAGCTTACAGGCAAAGCCTATAAGGTTCGGTTCTTCAGCGGGACCTACTGTTTAACGTGGAATCCGAACCACGGTCCTCAATGAGTTAGACTCATCTACCGACTTTCAACGCGCACAACACCCAAGGCTGTGACCGGGGATCGAACCCGATACCTACGGACGCAGTTTGTCTCGGCATAGTCGCCTAACCCACTGCGCCACCCTTGGCCCCTTGATAATAATTTTATGTATTATATATAATATAATTATTCATATTGATTTATAACACAAGCCACCGAAGTTTATCGTTAACGCGTAAGGGGCCGCTTGGCATTAGAAAAATGTTCATAACCCTAATAAAATAAAATAAACAAATACTTTGTTTTACGTAAGGGTATAATCCTATTTCCATGAAATTGACAAAAAAAAGTAATTAATAAAAATCGTTTTCAACTTTAAAAATTTGCCAATATTTAGATTTATTTAAAAGAAATCAATAAAATATTTGTATTAGTTTCCAAAATATAAATAAAAAATGGATGCGTAAATTTATGAATCTCGATTGGTTTACGAATTAAGACCAAAAGGTCAACAAAAATTATACTGTCATATAGAAAGAAAAAATTTAGTTAAAACATTTATTTTTAAAAAGGATTAGGTTTTTTAAAGTAGACCCTCCCTAAGAAATTATTCATAAAAAAATAACTTTACATATTTTATAGTTTACCAAAGGTTACTTAATATCGTATATTTTGTAAAATTATTTTATTATTTATATTATAACCTTGTAAAATAATAAAATTCAATACTTTACTAGGGATAAAATTGTATCCTACAAAATTCCGAACAAAGGTATGGTTATCAAGCCAAGGCTACAAGGAAAAAGTTATAGCAGTTTATGAAAGGTCGCGTACCAAGATTTTTTGTTTAAAAATGGTTATAGTGCAGGTTAAAACATAGTTTATATTTATTTTTAATATTTTTATTCATTTGTCATATAGGACAAATATAATATATTATATATATATATATATATATATATATATATATATATATATATATATATATATATATATATATATATATATATATATATATATATATATTGGTTTGGTTGATTTGAGGTTTGGGTTGGTTAGTTTTATTGTATGTACACTTACTACCTTTATGAAGCCGCTTCTAAATACATTTACGTATCAAAATCAGTTATTATATATAACTGATTTTGATACGTAAATGTATTTAGAAGCGGCTTCATAAAGGTAGTAAGTGTACATACAATAAAACTAACCAACCCAAACCTTAAATCAACCAAACCAATCAACCACACAAAAACAACCAACACTAATTAATACATCTACTGAAATGTTTACTTTTACATAAACTAATCGAATAAAGTTAAGCATATTAAGATATTTTCACCATAACATAAATTTAACGATAAAATTTTATACGCACTGTATACTTTATTTTATTACCTATTAACGTAAAAACGTAAAAATTGCAGAATTTTAGACAAAAAGGAGATTAACGAGGGCAACTGAGGGTTAGGCTGCCTAGACATTTTAAAAGACTGCACGACACTGGTTTTTAATATAAAGTTATTTACTAAAACACGTAGTCAGATTAATCTGCACAGAACACAAAAATTAATATTAATCGTCCCAAACTAATTATTAGCTATAAAAAGGAAAACCAACGATCCGCGACCCGCTATACCAACAATAGTCAATCAAAAATCAATTCAGAGATTCGACTTGTCTCAATCGAACTCAAAATGACTCTGGGCTCGTTTCGTTCGCTCAGCTTATCGCCAAGCGGTTTCCCTTAAAAAAACATTTCACCCCTCCTAACATATTTTCTACGTCTTAAAGAACTATAACTAATTTGTCTAGACAAATTCACATAAATCATATCAACTAAAATAAATGTATCGTAAAACTTAGTAATAAACACCTAATGACATTCTCCACATGCGTGGGACTTTTTTAGCCTAAACATCGTTACAAAAATCTTATCAACAAAAATAAACGAAAGGGTGAGAAAGAATCATGAGCGTACACCAATAATTAATAAAGGCGCCGACACGGCCATTCTGACTAGTGCACGTCCTCGGGCACTCAATGGTCATCTGGAACGCAAAAGCCTAAAGCCTAAGCCTACATTGTCGCTATATCCGCTCGTCCATCCTGACTAACAAAGAATAATGCAATACAACGCGATATTGTTATTATCAATATGATTAATCAATAAAAAATAAATTTTTTAGGAGGAAACCGAAGCCGATATACTTTGCAACTTGCAATAGTAATATCATCTGGTAACCAAGCTAAAAATCATAAACCATCAAGAACATTGCAGTCTGGTGCTTCCACACCCCATTCAGTAGCAAACTGTTTACCATCATGTAAACCACAATATCACAGTAAGACTCTTCTTACTGGTCAACTAAACTAGGCCACATGCCTCTTCTAGTAACTCTTTTACTAGGACTCTAAACTAGGCCACATGCCTCTTCTAGTAACTCTTTTACTAGGACTCCAAAATAGGCCACATGCCTCTTCTAGTAACTCTTTTACTAGGACTCTAAACTAGGCCACATGCCTCTTCTAGTAACTCTTTTACTAGGACTCTAAACTAGGCCACATGCCTCTTCTAGTAACTCTTTTACTAGGACTCTAAACTAGGCCACATGCCTCTTCTAGTAACTCTTTTACTAGGACTCTAAACTAGGCCACCTGCCTCTTCTAGTAACTCTTTTACTAGGACTCTACTGCAATGTTCAATCAGATAACTACTATTAATTAATAAAATAATAAAAAAATTAAAAGAAAGCATTATTACTCAGTTTGTCAGGAATGAGTGGATTCCCTTTAGCAGGATATTACCTATTTCTCTATTGTAATACTCGCCGACACAGCCATTTCATTTTCAGACTTAACCTTGCCCTTCAGTTACCTACATTAATAAGCTGATCATGCGTAAATTTAAAAACACTACTTTTACCCTTATCGTTAGGTTTAATAACAATCATTTTCTAAAATCCTAGTGATTTTAAATTTACCTCGAAATTTACGATCTAATTTGGAAATAATTCTTTCATTTATTTTACTAAATACAAAATAAAAAAAAATAAAAAAATTTAACTGGAGCTCGAAATTTACGATCCAATTTAGAAATCATTTTTTTTTTTTAGTTTACTTTACTTAATACAAAATAAATAAATTTTTATCTAAAGTTTTCTTCCACTCCAAATGTTTTAAATTAGTGTGAACATGATTTATTACGGGCCAAACCATTGACTTGGGTACTACAGGTAAACAAAGTGAACAATTATTTTTCTCTATTTTTTTCGGAACAGCATATTGTTTAGAATATCATATGTTTTTATTTTTGCAATATTAGGGTCGAGGTCGTTGCACTTCAGATCGGCAATAAGTTTTAAAAGGCTGTCATCGCGTTGTTGAGCTACTAGCAGCCAGTCTTTTTGTAATTCGATATTTTGAATAACGTTAAGGGGTTTAGAATTTTTATTTTTAGGTACCCTTGGATTTTGAATCTTGTTATTTAAATTAGGAGTACTATGATTTCGAGACAAGAAATTATCATGTTTTATTCGTTTTCCTTCACGATAAACATTATCAAAGTCAAACGATTGTAAAAATGCCCGCCAGCGACGTGTACGAGGCGTAAGATCATGTTTTGTACGTAAAGACTTAAGATAAATAGAGTCCGTAAAAACTGTAAAATAATTTTCCAATAAGTATCGAAAGTGCTTGACAGCATTAACAACGGCTAATGTTTCTTCGAGTTCGTAAAAGTGGTATCTAGACTCGGGGCCAGATGTTCGTTTACTAAAATATGCGACAGGGTGATTTTTGTACAAATCCGTATGAATTTTATGAAAATTCGTGTTTTCTGTTTCGCAAACTTGAATATTTAATTTACGACTACAAGATTTGAGTCCAAACGAACAGCAATATTTAATTTAATTAAATCATTTCCTATAATAATATTGGGCGACATAAAATCGTCCGGTACCACGAAAAATAAATTCTCAATTATTATTTTCTCAATCTCAATCACAATTAAAATTTGATTACTACATAGTGAAGAGCGATTACTAACACCCTGTAAAGTAGTTAAATTGCTTAAACGTTTACCATTAAATTTAGATGCAATATGTTCTTTCAAAAGAGAACAGTCTGAACCTGTGTCAAAATAAAAAAAAAGGAAAGGTCTCACCAGATCTAATCTTCAAATGACCTACGGGCAAGGACATTGATACTTTTTTTCTTCCATTCTTCATTTGCCGCCTGAAGATGGACAGTCCGGAGAAATATGACAAAGGTTGGCGCTTCGATCCAGTATGATGACTAGAGGGAAATAGGGCCTAACGTTTGCCTAGACGCCCTTGTAACATGGTGCACATACTTTTTGCATCAACTGGTTTATCAGTTACCATTACAGCAAACGATTCGTCGTTTTCTCTATTTTTTAACGTTAAAATGTTTCTCATCGAAAATATCATTTCGTAAATTAATGCCACGTCATGTAAATTATTTTTTTCTTGCCATTAATTGCCTCAGAAAAAGCTTCCAAAGAATCGAATAATTTTGCAAAGACTGCTAAGAACTCTGCTTTTAATTTACTCCACTGCTGTTGGCAGACTTGAGGTCGGCAGCATTATCTGTTTAAGTTTACTTCTTTCGAGGGTAGGGTCATCACTCGTCACTTCACAAACTGCGTTATTTTCGTCACTTTCAATGTCCGAATATTGCACTGGCAGCCTTGATCCGCACTTCTGATGTCAGAGATTAACGAGGGCAACTGAGGGTTAGGCTGCCTAGACATTTTAAAAGACTGCACGACACTGGTTTTTAATATAAAGTTATTTACTAAAACACGTAGTCAGATTAATCTGCACAGAACACAAAAATTAATATTAATCGTCCCAAACTAATTATTAGCTATAAAAAGGAAAACCAACGATCCGCGACCCGCTATACCAACAATAGTCAATCAAAAATCAATTCAGAGATTCGACTTGTCTCAATCGAACTCAAAATGACTCTGGGCTCGTTTCGTTCGCTCAGCTTATCGCCAAGCGGTTTCCCTTAAAAAAACATTTCACCCCTCCTAACATATTTTCTACGTCTTAAAGAACTATAACTAATTTGTCTAGACAAATTCACATAAATCATATCAACTAAAATAAATGTATCGTAAAACTTAGTAATAAACACCTAATGACATTCTCCACATGCGTGGGACTTTTTTAGCCTAAACATCGTTACAAAAATCTTATCAACAAAAATAAACGAAAGGGTGAGAAAGAATCATGAGCGTACACCAATAATTAATAAAGGCGCCGACATATATATATATATATATATATTGGTTTGGTTGATTTGAGGTTTGGGTTGGTTAGTTTTATTGTATGTACACTTACTACCTTTATGAAGCCGCTTCTAAATACATTTACGTATCAAAATCAGTTATTATATATAGTAGTAGTAGTAAGTGTACATACAATAAAACTAACCAACCCAAACCTTAAATCAACCAAACCAATCAACCACACAAAAACAACCAACACTAATTAATACATCTACTGAAATGTTTACTTTTACATACAATAATAATATATTATTATTAAATTAATTTTTTTTGATTTTTTAATTTAGTAAGATTTTGTTTTCATAACATCGATATATATTATGAAAACAAAATCTAGAAAAAAAAGTTATAAGCACACTTTTGAAGTG
Organism: Brassicogethes aeneus; assembly: GCA_921294245.1. Lineage (NCBI taxonomy): Eukaryota > Metazoa > Arthropoda > Insecta > Coleoptera > Nitidulidae > Brassicogethes > Brassicogethes aeneus. Next base: position 61,559,392 of record OV121132.1, read on the forward strand.
AAACATCTAAAGGAGATGGTAGGAATCGAGATTTAGAGTTAGTCACAAATTAATAATTTTTGTAGTTTGTTATCCAAAAATTGCTTTTTTTTAAGTTTAGCGTAGGTACTGTAATATTAACAATTTTCGTCCATTCTAATGCATTTTTTATTTCTAAATTAAATAATATTAAATATACAGGGTGTTTCTTTTAACTTGAGACAGCTCAATATCTCGAGAAATATGCATTTCACGGAAAAATGTCTTAAATAAAAGGTTAATATGACCAAAGGGGACATTATTTGGTGCTACCGCTAGCCACCCCCTACCCCTCCTTAAGTGTGAAACGGGGGTAACTTTGGAAAGTCAAAAGGGATGACCCGATTTTTTTCACAGATTTTGGTAGTACATAAAAAAATGAATAACTTTTATTTGAAAGTGTTTTTCAATTTATCAACAGATGGCGCTGTAATTCAAAATTTAAGAAACAAGGGTTTCCTTGAAAAATGTATTATTTGAAACGTTTGAAAACAAAAATTAACATTAAATCAACAATAGTCGGCTCTGAAAACAATTTATAACAAATGTTCGAAATGTCGTCCTTCCATTTCGACACCAAGTGGAGCACCAGCGTCCCTGGTCGGTAAACGTTTGGTGCGTTACCTTAAGCGAACGATTAATCGGACCCTTCTTTATTGACGGTGCATTAAATGGCGAAAAGTACCGGAATTTTCTAGAAAACGATCTGATGGACCTTTTGGAGGATGTACCACTAGCACGGCTCCAAAACATGTGGTACCAGCAAGATGGTTGTCCTGCACATTATTCGGCAATTGCTCGAGAGGTGTTGGATCGGGAGTTCAATGGCCGGTGCACCGCGGTGGATCGGTAGACGTGGTCCAGTAATTTGGCCTGCTCGATCACCTGATCTTACGCCACCAGACTTCTTCCAGTGGGGTTACTTGAAAGAAAAAGTTTACGCTGCAATTCCTACAACTTGGGAGGACATGGTGGAGCGGATCAGGAACGCCTGTGCGGCGATACCGCCCGACATGTTGGCGCGTTGTGTGCCAGAATTCATTACCCGCATTCAAAAATGTGTTGAAATGGAATGACGACATTTCGAACATTTGTTATAAATTGTTTTCATAGCAGATTATTGTTGTTAATGTTAATTTTTGTTTTTCAAACGTTTCAAATAATACATTTTACAAGGAAACTCATTTTTCTTAAATTTTGAATTACAGCGCCATCTGTTGATAAATTGAAAAAAGTTTTAAATAAAAGTTATTTATTTTTGTATGTACTACCAAACACTGTGAAAAAAATCGGGTCATTCCATTTGACTTTCCAAAGTTACCCCCCGTTTCACCCTTAAGGAGGGGTAGGGGGTGGCTAGCGGTAGCACCAAATAATGTCCCCTTTAGTCACATTAACCTTTTATTTTAAAAATTTTTCCGTGAAATGCGTATTTCTCGAGATATTAAGCTGTCTCAAGTTAAAACAAACACCCTGTATATATATATATATATATAATATATGTATATATATATATATATATATATATACACAGTTTCAAAAGTTATGCATCCCCTGAAATCTCTATTATTATGATAAATTGTACCAAACTACTTTTATTGATCAATTATACAATGAAAATTATTCAGTTGGCACATACTTTTTTTATTAGAACAGAAGTTGTTTTTTTTAATTAAAAAAAATAAGAAAATGAATATTTTATTTCTCATTAAAATTAATTTTAACAGTTTTAATACAGCGTATTTCCACCATGGGCTCTGATACTGCTAACAAGGCGATCAATTGCTTCCTGTCGCAGATTCTCCCATTCTTCTCTTGCGGCAACTGCTAGTTCCTGATGGGTTCTGGGAGGATATCTTCGAGCTTGAACAGCTCTGGAGAGCATGTCCCAGGCATGTTCAATTGGGTTCATGTCTGGCGACATCGCAGGCCACTCCAAACGACGAATTCCTTGTGTATCAAGATAGTCATTAACTGCTTGAGTCCTATTTGGGCGGGCATTGTCATCCATATACACAAAGTCTTCATAACTGCCACCAGCGAAAGGAAGTCTGGGGTGAGCATGCTCTAATTGTGCAGCCCTTGTTGGCTGAGCCAACTTGGCTCTCGCCAAACTCGAATTCGTCGGCTATCACTATTCATACAGATTCGGGTCTCATCTGGAGAGCTGGTATAGACATTGAGGGATTTCTCCGAATGGAAATCCTTATAAATCTATTCTGTTGTTCATTGGTGACTCGTAGTCTACCAGATCGATGCCTATTTTGCACTGAATTGGTCTCCAAAAACCTATTCCATATCAGTGAAACGTCACTCTGAGAAACACCTACTCTGTCCGCTATACGGTGATGCATAAGTTTTGAAACTATGTGTATATAATATATTATTTATATATATACATATATACATTTTTATAATATACTACGGTAATACTGAACGATAATACTGAACAATAAAAAAGAAACAGGCATAATAACAAACTAAATAATACATTTAATTTTAAATAATAATACATACAACTTTTAATAAAATTATATTATAATATATTTTATTCTACTCCTATTACGGAATTTGACCGTTCTAATATCACTTTTATCTATGGAATGACATATATTCCCTAAAGTGTTACAGAATGAAATATTCTATCATCTGATGACAGAATAAACCCTCGTCGCGACATCTCTGTTTTTAATATCTAACAAATTTTAGACCGATCCAACCTCACTTTCTTCCAATTAAATTATTTGTCTATGGTATTTTTTGGAAACGTAGAAAAAATATAGTCTGAAACACGTTTGGAATTGCATATTCCCCTCTCGTGAAACCGTCAAACTCGCCTTCGGCTCTTGTGACAAACTTTTCACTCGAGTGGAATATGCCGTATTCCAAACTTGTTACAGAATATACTATTATAGCAAAGGAACTTGCATTGCATTCATTTGGGCAAAATCTTTAATAATTTCCTCCATGTGAAGAGTTAAAAGGATTTTAAGCGCAATTGAAATATTGAAAAAGGTGTCAAATAAATTATGTTTAAAAATGTACTCTAATATCTCCAAAGGTTTTTTTCATTATTTAAAATGGTGAAATTGTTAAAATTTCATCACATAATTCAAAAGCAAAAATATCATTTTCACCTCGGGATTATAAAAATGTATATATATATATATATATATATATATACATATATATATTTATATATTTATAGATTTATATATATACATATATACATTTTTATAATATACTACTTTAATACTGAACGATAATACTGAACAATAAAAAAGGAACATTAGGTATAATAACAAACTAAATAATACATTTAATTTTAAATAATAATACATACAACTTTTAATAAATAAGCCGATTCTAGAACGGAAGTGACCCAGACAGGTGGATGGGGGCGTTCCTAAAGGTGATTGGCTATGGGCGTTCCTAAAGGGGACGTTCCTATTGGCTATGGGCGTTCCTAAAGAGATAAACATTAAGGTGATTGGCCCAAAAAAAGGAGCTAATCGATGTTTGTGGTTGCAAAACCCCGCCCAGTAGAGTGTGATTGGCTGTAGATAGGCCGGTGGTTGGCTGATAGGCTCCCTGCAAATAGCTAATGGGCGGTCGTCGGATGTCGGCCATTTGCAAATAGCGCCACCTATAGATATTGGTATTGTAATGGTTCCGAAAAAGAAACACCCTGTATAAATTTATTAGAATACATGTTATTATAATTTTATTTTTCTAATTTTAAAATAGGATTAAGTAATAAAACTTTATTTTTAAGGCATGTAAAATTTCAAAATTAGGTAGAAAATTTGCAAGCAAACAAGAGAGGTATGCTCTAAGCTTGAAAAAAAAAGTACATCTGGCGTACACATTGGGCGAGGAATTTCCACGAGAGGTAGACGAATAAGGTTTTTGAAAAGGAGAACTGAGGGAGAAGCGTTTTGAATTCGGTGCAGTACAGTTCGTTTTCTTTGGTAAAATTGTAAAAGTAAATTATTGTTCTAAAATCATTGTTAAAAGTGTTGTTAGTGTATTCTACAAGGTTAGTTCTAAATATTTAATCTAAACTGCTCGTCATAAAAAACGACGCACCTAGTTTTTTGAAAAATATTTGAAAGCTCGTTATTGGAAAATTACTGAATCGATTTTGAAAATCCTTGGAAATTCTGAATAGCTGATTCTTTGACTCTTATATATAATTTTGGGAATACGATATTTTGCACATAGCATAGCATAGGGTGTTAAACGAAGAGATGCATTTTTTTCGAAATTTCATAGGGCAGTCGACTTTGATAGTCGTAATACCCCTCCCTGATATAAGTTAGGTAATCCCTCGGAACATTTTCGAGATTTTGTGGATATCTTGGCTAACTACGATTATATGCCAATTTTTTTAAAATTGTCGTTATTCCCCAGTTTAGTCCAAAAAATGAGCAATAGTTGATTCTTTGACTCTTATGTCTAAATTTGGGAATACGATATTGTGCACTTAGCTACATACTAAAGGGTGTTAAAAAAAGAGATGTTTTTTTTTCTTCCAAAAATCCAAATCCCCATTCACAGGGCAGTTGAGCTTGATAGTATTAATACCCCTCCCTAATAACAGTTAGGTAATCCCTCGGAACGTTTTCGAAATTTTGTGGATATCTTGGCTAACTACGATTATATGGCAATTTTTCGAAAATTCACGTTATTCTCCTCTGAAGTCCCAAAAATGAGCAAACTACGGAAGGTATCTATTAGTTATCAACACAGAGTTTTAAGGTAGGTACGTGCTTTCAGTTTATGTACGTTGCGTGATTCATTAAATCAAGAAGTTTTGAGGGAAAATAATATTGAACGTTTTTATTTTGTATTTCACCAAAAAAAAATTGCTTTTGTGTAAAAAATTTCAGATTTAATGAATCACACAACGTACATAAACTGAAAGCACGTTACCTAACTTAAAACTCTGTGTTGATAACTAATAGATACCTTCCGTAGTTTGCTCATTTTTAGGACTTAAGAGGAGAATAACGTTAATTTTCGAAAAATTGCCATATAATCGTAGTTAGCCAAGATATCCACAAAATTTCGAAAACATTCCGAGGGATTATCTAACTGTTATTAGGGAGGGGTATTAGGACTATCAAGCTTAACTGCCCTGTGAATGGGGATTTGGATTTTTTTTAACACCCTGTAGTATGTAGCTAAGTGCACAATATCTTATTCCCAAATTTAGACATAAGAGTCAAAGAATCAACTATTGCTCATTTTTTGGACTAAACTGGGGAATAACGACAATTTAAAAAAAAAACACCTTGTAATAGCATGCTATATGCACAATATTGTATTCCCAAACTTAGACATAAGGGTCAAAGAATCAACTATTGCTCATTATTTGGACTAAAATGGAGAATAACGTGAATTTTCAAAAAATTGCCATATAATCGTAGTTGGCCAAGATATCCACAAAATCTCGAAAACGTCCCGAGGGATTACCTAACTGTTATTAGGGAGGGGTATTACGACTATCAAGCTCAACTGCCCTGTGAATGGGGATTTGTATTTTTGGAAGAAAAAAAAACATCTCTTTTTTAACACCCTGTAGTATGTAGCTATGTGCACAATATCATATTCCCAAAATTAGACATTAGAGTCAAAGAATCAACTATTGCTCATTTTTTGGACTAAAATGGAGAATAACGACAATTTTCGAAAAATTGCCAAATAATCGTAGTTAGCCAAGATATCCACAAAATCTCGAAAACGTCCCGAGGGATTACCTAACTGTTGTTAGGGAGGGGTATTACGACTATCAAGCTCAACTACCCTGCGAATGGGTATTTGAAATTTTGGAAAAAAACATCTCTTTTTTTAACACCCTGTAGTATAATGTAATTCCCAAAATTAGACGTAAGTCAAAGAATCCACTATTGCTCATTTTTTGGACTAAACTGGGGAATAAGGACAATTTTCAAAAAATTGGCATATAATCGTAGTTAGCCAAGATATCCACAAAATCTCGAAAACGTTCCGAGGATTTCCCAACTTATATCAGGGAGGAGTATTACGACTATCAAAGTCAACTGCCCTATGAATGGGAATAACTTGAAATTTCGGAAAAAATACATGTCTTCGTTTAACACCCTGTAGTATAATGCTATGTGCAAAATATCCTATTCCCAAAATTAGACATAAGAGTCAAAGAATCAGCTATTCAGAATTTTTAAAGATTTTCAAAATCGATTCAGTAATTTTCCAATAACGAGCTTTCAAATATTTGCACAACGCTAAACAAAACCAGAAGTCAATCGATGATTTCGGTAAAACTATCGAGGAGTTAATGGTTAATCTTACGTTAGTGCAGGCCGATGGAGATGAAGAAACAGCCAGAATTTTGTCGAATATAAACGAAAAAATTGCTATTAGTGCTTTCTCAAACGGGTTACGCGACCACGACTTAAAAATGCTTATTAAAGCGCGTAATTATACATCAATTCAAAGCGCTATTCGGGGTATTGATGTATCTCTTGCTAAGTTAGCAATTCCGTTAACACAGTAACTTTTGCTCAGTTTGGTTGGTATTTTGGAACGGTTTGGAAGAAAGTTTGAGTCAGTGTCGTATCTCTGGTATACCTACACAGAATGAGATAAAAGGCCTTAGACGAAGAAATATTATAATTATTTATTATTTTTCTTATCTTTTATTGTTTATTATTATAATATGGCTAGGTATAATGCGAAGCAATTGGTATCAACATAAATCAGTTCTGCCAACATACAGACTCTAATTACAATGACATTTAATAAAAATATTTATAATTAAATTTACAAGCACAAGTTGTAATGAATTAAAAATAAGGTAATACCATGCATTTAAGAACTATATAGTTTTTTTAAACATTTTTATTTATTTTTAGCTAAAATACGTTCATTTGTTAAGTTATGTTTTATCAAAATTAAGAAGTTGGGCCTTCAAAACAAGGTTATGGTGTTATTAATTCTGCTGCTTAATTTTATGCGGGGTTTTAAGTGCAATATGTAAAAGTGTCTTACTAGTGTGAAAATGAATAATTGTGTTGTGTTTCTTCAAGAAACCACCAAAACTTTTAACATGCCTGATTACAAATACAGCATAAAACAATGTTATACAAAAGCCTTTATGAACAAAGTATAACGAATTAAACGTTTTATTTACTATTTTTTGCCTTATGTTGCTTTATTATTTAGAACCTAAATTGTTTTGTAGAACATGTTTTTCTTATAATAATTTAGAAACTCATTTAGGGTTGCCATGTTTGTAAAGTATAGAAGCAAAATCTTTCAGCATTTCAGAATAAAATGTAACATTTTATACCTAGTTGTCATATAGGAAAAATGTAAATGCAATATTGCAAACATATCTAGGTTATATGTTGAGTTGGATTTAAAATATATTTTTAAATGGATATGTACTATTTTATTCTTTTATTTGAATTTAACAAAATATGTTTATATCTAAATTACACTAATGCAGTGATAGTAAGTAATACATGATTTTTATATTATATTTATTTATTTTACACTATGTTATAGCTAGCAAAAAAACTTCTATATTTTCAAGTTAATTCTTTGAAGTATTCTTCTATTTCTGCTGCCTTGACAGGATGATAATGCAAGGTTCTGTGTTTGGTCAGGCACCGAAACCTTTGTTTAAGAACACGAAAGCATCGCTCTATTACATTTCTTGCTCTTATATGAGCGACCTTTCGGTGTATTTTCTGAGGCATCCATAATAGTGGTAAGCAAATACGGTAACAGTGGGTACCGTGAGTCACCTAAAATAAATATTATGTTATACAGGGTATCCCATAATTATCGTGCAGCAGATTTTACGTACAAAAATATGAAAAAAAGTTCCTATAAACGTAGGCCGAGAAATGCTTTCTAAGAGAGCTGAAAGAGGAGCCCCTGAAGATGGTTTTTATTTAATATATCCAAAACCGTTCAAGATAGAAAAGTAAAATTTTGGGAATTAATCAAACTTTTTATGGCCAATAAGATGTAATAATAACAATTCAAAATTTCGATAAGGGGTGGGTCAGGTAGTTGGGAGTAGGGGTTAAAACCACCCTAACTTTTTTGTATGTGTCTCGTGCTAGGATTTGATGTCAGATTATGAAATTTCGGAGTTTTACACACAAAAAAGGTCCTCTTGTTAAACTTTGATATTATCCACTGTTTTACCTTAAAATCAATTTAAAAATTACATTACATGGTCATAATGAATTCACAAAAGAAAAAAAAATCAGCTTAGGCCATGGAACACAGCTGCCATTTTTATGAAAAATTATTTAAGACAGGTGACAGTTTCATGTACTATGTGACAGGGTGTTTAAAAATTGTCCATGGCCTACGCTGAATCTTTTTCTCCAGTTGTGATTTCATTATGAATTTTTATGCTATGTAAGGTAATTTTTAAATCGATTTTAAGCAAAAACAGTGCATGCTATTGAAGTTCATCAAATGGACCTTTTTTATGTGTAAAACTCTAAAATTTTATGATCTCATATCAAATAATAGCTCAAGATACGTACAAAAAAGTTAGGGTAGTTTTACCCACACTCCCTATCTATCTGACCCACCCCTTATGAAAATGTTGAATTTGTTATCATTGCAACTTATTGGCCATAAAAAGTTTAATTATATCCCAAAATTTCACTTTTCTATTTAACGGTTTTGGAGATATTAAATAAAAAACATCTTCAGGGGCTTCTCTTTCGGGGCTGTAGCTCCCTTGGGAAACATTTCTTGACCTATTTTAATGGGAACTTTTTTTCTTATATGCGTAGAACCTGCTGTTAAAGTATTGCACGCTAATTATGGGAAACCCTGTATATGTTGGTATGTTTGGTTTATTAGCATAGAAAAGGCTCAGTACACACACATATATATATATATATATATATATATATATATACACATATATATATATATATATACAGAACCTTTTGTATGCTAATAAACCATATTACACATGTAAATAATTATTAAAAAATATATAAAACATTTATCATACCAATTAGCCACTCATCATTCCACTGCCCTGAAACATATTGCTCATGCAACATATTTCTTATCAAACTGAATGCCCAAATTCCAGAATCATGAGTTGAGCCTGGAAATCTGGCATTGCAGTTTAGAATTCTCAACTCATGGTCACAAATCTAAAAAAATATAGTTAGTATTATTGCAAATTAAATATTATTAAAATCATTGCTAAATACCATTTGAACATTAGGCTGTAATACCCCTTACAGGGTCTTCAGCAGCAGGAGCCACAATTTCCACATGGGTGCAATAAATGGCACCTATCACCCCCAGAAGATTAAACATGGTTTTGAACCTACAAATTGCAAACAACAAATGCATAGATATTTATAATTTACCCAAAATAAATATACAGGGTGTCCACTAATTAATGACGTTTTTGCACAAAATTTGATACTTTTCAGGGCTGTATGCGAAACATTGTATTTGTTTAAAGTTTTTCCTTTGCCTATTTTTTTAAATTGTTAATTCAGGTACATCAGGTTTTAGAAATAAAGGACAATACAATTTTGTATTATGTATGACATTTTAAATTGATGAAGCAACCTAAAAAAGTAAAAAAAAATAGGCTAAATGCAATGTGTTGCAGACAGCTCTCTTTAAAATCTACATTATTTTTTTAAGGAAATTTAAAATTTCTGCTCTGAAAAATACCCAAACACCACACTTTGTGCAAAAAAAATTTGTTTTTTTAAAATAAACTTTTAACTAGGTCACCCTATGTGCTTTATCAACTTGTCAAGGGTTAAATTGTGGGGGTAATATTTTTACCTAAAGAATCTGTTGTTTTGCGGTATACCATTAATTTTAGGACACCCTGTATATTTTTAAAAATTATTTTAGAAGGGATGTTTTTATTATTATTGCATTTTGCAATATAAATTAGTAATACTTCAATAATTTACCTTTAGTTCAACAGAAATTGCAGTTCTCCGTTGCCCCTGAGTTAAGAATGGTTCTAATTTAAAAATTATTTGTTCTGCAACAATTTTAGTTACTCTAAAATATCGCAAAAACATTTTATTTTCCAAATTAAAAGGATTGCTGTCATCACGTAGCCTTCTCCGTTGCAAATTAAGTACATGACTAAAAATATAAAAATTCATAATTAATGTTAATGGGAGTGCAATTTATATGAGTCGCACTTCCAGTAAATTTTGGCTTACCTTAAAATTAATAGTTTGGAGCAATTAAATTGAAAAGATACGAATTTATTTATTTTAATTTGTTTATTGTAATACCTACATGTAGTTTATTGTAGTACATGGGAAACATACTAAAATTATTTGAATAAACAAATTCGTGTTTTTACAATTCAATTACTCCAAACTATAGTTTCTAATTTATGCCACTATTTTACGTACAAAATATACACCAAGGCATACAAAACATGTTCAATGTGTTGGTACTTACCAATCAATTAATAAATTAATTAATACTAACCTTTGATCACCAACTATCATTTCCTCGATTTCTTCCACAATTAGTTGCTCGATTTCATTACCCAAATCGTTCATTTTTGACTAGCAATTAGTTAATTAACTACAAACCAAAGATAAACGTTCCACGAAAATTTATAGGTTATAAAAACGGCGAAATAAAACGCGGTACCAACCTTTCACTAAGATTGTGGCGCTAAATTCAAACTCTTGCTATCTCTGTACGCTAACTTATCGGGAGCTCTGAAGCACCTGCTAAAATTTGGAGGTTAGAATCTGTTAAAATTGATTTATGAGTCATGGCTGCTTTGTTATTGTAAATATGAACAGCTGAAAACACGTAGTGGGGGAAACAAGACTATATTAAATGAAACGTATGAGCTTGTCAGGTAATAAAACGCAAACTAAAACTTATTTCTTTTCTGGTGATATTTTTAGCGGACCAGTTAGCAAGAAAGTTACATCAATGGGCCCATTGTCGGAGCAAAAGATGAAGATGTGGCCAAACGCTCTTCCACCTCTCAGGTATTTTCTATTGGTAAGCGAGGTAATTTTAGAGGTTCGAATTTTAGGTATGTTAATAACGATAGAAATAATACTAGACCGAGGACAAGTAATTACAACAATTCTTTTATTAACAAAAATAAAAGCTATAATAATAGCAATAGCAATAGTTTCTATAGAGGTACTACTTTTAATCGCGGATATAATAGGCACGGTAGAGGAAATTATTCAAATTTTAGAGGTCAGTCTCAAAGAAGAAGTTACTTCATAAATGATTCGGGTGCAAATACAAGTCCAAGACCGACAACTAGTACCGAAATCCCAGAAACGTTTTTTCGAGCCCCCCCGCAGTAATTCGGAAACAATTTTATCACTAAACGCTTTAAATTTTATAAAGGTAAAATATGCATCAAAAGAATTAATATTTTTGTTAGATACAGGCGCTTCAGTTTGCGTAATTTTTGCTAATTGTATTACTCAAAATGAATGTATAGATATTAGAGAAAAAGTTGAGATTAATGGTATAGCAGGCTCAACATATTCGCATGGGGTAACAAACATATCATTTAAGTTAGGGGGTTGTAGTATAAATAATAAATTTTTGATAGTAGATGAATTTGATTCTGGTATGAATGGAGTACTTGGTTCAGATTTTTTTAACAAATTTTCAGCTGTAATAGACTATGAAAAATATATTTTTTCTTTTTTGCAAAACGGACAAAAAATTACGATTCCATTAGAAGCGAAACATGAGTATAATACATATTTATCTGCCAGATGTGAGAGTATAAGATTCTTTTCGGTAAACAACGAAAATGAAAGCGTAATACTACCACAAGAGGCGTGCGAAGGTGTTTTCGTAGCAGGCGCGTTAGTTAAACCATATAAAGGCTTAATTCCAGTAAAGTTTTTAAATCTAAATGAAAAAAATATTCAAATAAAAAATTTTAAACCCCACTTGGAGAATTTAAATAATTTTGATACTTGTTACTTTAACAATGCAGAATTTTCAATTGATAGGGTAGATAGTTTAATAAAGTTATTAGATACCAAAACTATGAGTAATGAAGAACGTGATTCGCTACAAAAAATCTGTGCAAAGTACGCGGACGTATTTTTTTTACAGGATGACACGCTTAGTACAACTAATGTTTACAAACAAAAGATCCGATTACAAACGGACATTACTCCAGCGTACACAAAACCTTATCGTTTACCTTATACCCAGAAAGAAGAAATAAATAAACAAGTAGACAAAATGTTATCCGATGGTATAATTGAACCCGCGAATTCTGAGTGGTCCGCACCAATCCTAATAGTTCCAAAAAAGGCTGATAGTACAGGTAAAAAACGTTTTAGGCTTTTAATCGACTATCGAAAGTTAAATAATAAAATAAAAGATGATAAATTCCCTTTACCTTCAATAGAACAAATTTTAGAGTCATTATCAGGCGCGATTTATTTTTCACATTTAGATCTCTATCAAGGGTATTACCAATTAGAATTAGAAAAAGAATGTAGGCCTTATACTGCTTTTACGACAGAAAGGGGTCAATTTCAAATGACTAGGGCACCTATGGGATTAAAAAATAGTCCCAACGCATTTTCTAGAGCTATGACTATGGCCATGTCCGGGTTAAACTACGAAAGTTGTTTTGTTTATTTAGATGATCTTATTGTTTTTGGAAACAATTTAATAAATCATAATAAAAATTTAATTAAAGTACTAGATAGGTTGCGACAGGTTAATTTGAAATTGAACCCCTATATGTGCAGTTTCCTTCAAAAAGAAATTTTATATTTAGGGCATGTCATATCTTCGAAAGGTATATCACCAGATCCGGAAAAAGTTAGGGCAATGCAAGTATATCCAGTACCAAAAGACGCTAAAAGTGTAAAAAGATTTGTGGCTTTTGCGAATTATTACAGGAAATTTATACAAAACTTTGCGGAAATTTGCTACCCTTTGAATCAACTTACGAGAAAAAGTATAAAATTTCAGTGGTCACCAGAATGTCAGCATTCATTTGAAACATTAAAACAAATACTTACAAACCCACCCATATTGCAATATCCTAATTTTTCAAAAGAAAATAAATTCATATTACGAACTGATGCATCGAAATTGGCATTAGGGGCAGTTCTATCAAATTTTGATGACAGACCTGTAGCTTATGCGAGTAGGTCATTAAATAAGGCAGAGAAGAATTATGCTACCATAGAAAAAGAGTTATTAGCCATAGTTTGGGCTGTAAAACGGTTTAGACCTTATTTATATGGAACTAAATTTTTAGTATACACGGATCATAGACCATTAATTTATTTGTTCGGAATGACTAACCCATCCAGTCGTTTAACTAAATTTAGACTCATTTTGGAGGAATATGACTTTACAGTCCATTATGATCGATGATATCGTATCGCTCTCCAACATCGGTTCTGTTGTGGTGAAACTGTGCTAATTAATTAATAAACTTTCTCGTGAGACAAACAACAGTTCGCGAAGACTAGTGAAGTATAAAAAAAAAACTATTTCTATAACTAGTAAGTGTCATAATTAAACAATTTTTGTTTGCGTTATTTGATATCAAACAAGGTTTTTCGTGTGTAAAAACAACAAAAAGTTTGGTATAAAAACAATAAACAATAAATTAAATGAAAAAAAGGTAAAAGCCAGACTTCCAAAAGTGTTCCGGATCTGCGTCTGACGGGAGCCGAGCCGCGGACGCCTGTGTCGGAGTCGGGTGTGTTACCGATGAGCTAATTAGATCTTGAAGAAAAATATATTTAATAAACATAAAATTAGTAAGTAACAATATGAATGTTACAAATGAAACTTTACTGGCTGCAATCCAAGCATCTAATGACTCAAACAATAAACAATTCACATCTATTCAAGACCAACTAAGTAAACTACACGAAACGATCCAAGAAAATACGCGAAACCTTCAACAAAATACAGAAAAAATACAAGAATTAGAAACCGAAAACCAGGAATTAAAAGCAAAAATTAAACAACTTTCTTCTGCACAAAAAAATAATAACATAGTTCTTCACGGACTGACAGAATCTGAATCTAAATCGGATTACGAACTATTTAAAACTCTCTTGGAAAATAAACTAAATATTTCAATTACAAAACAAGACATAAATAATCTTTATAGATTAGGGAAAAAGGAACAGAAAAATAAGCCTATATTAATACAATTTGTATCTAACCTAAAAAAACAAGAGATCTACAAAAATATTACAAAATTCAAGGGTACAAATATCTCCATCTCCAACGATCTCACCAAAGAAGAGAGAGAAGACAAGAAACTTCTTTGGGAACATTATAAGCAAGCTAAGGAAAATAAACTAGACTGCATACTGAGAGATACATTCATTATATTAAACGGAAAGAAATATACTTCCAAACAACTGCAAGAAGACATCGATACAACGCATACCAGGGACAATATTAACCCAACTGAGGAAGAAAAACAGAAAACCGAAGAAAATAAAACTGAAAAAAATACAAATAAAAAGAGGCCTCTAGAAGAATCAGAACAAGAAATTAACAAAAAAAATAAAACAGAATCAAAAACTCAAAAATCTGTACCACGAAATTTAAGGTCAACTGCTTCTCCCTCATCTTCAAAAAAATAGTTTTAAATGTTTGTCTTTTAATAAACGTAATTATGATCGTCATAGGTACATCTGTTGCTGAATATTTTAATTGTTGTATAAGTTTTTTTTTTTTTTACCGTTCTGGCTGCTTTATTGAACTTTTTATTTAAATTATTTTATTGTAGAAATTTTATTGTATTTTATTGTATTGCGTAAATTTATTATGAAGGATTTTAGTTTTGCCTTTATGAATGTAAGATCCTTAACTAGTGGCTTTCCTGATTTTAAAAGTTTTATTTTAGGGGAAGACTATGATGTTATTGGTATCTCCGAAACGTGGCTATCAAATAACATTCCTAATATTAACGTAGAAATAGAGGGTTTTAACTTAGTTAGAAAGGATAGAGGTTTGAGAGGGGGTGGAGTGGGTATCTACATAAAAAAAAATCTAAAGTATAACGTACTGAGCATCCACGCAAGCGATTGTTTAGAACAGTTATGGGTGAGTTTGAATGTTCAAAATTTCTCTTATGCCTTTGGTGTTTTATATAGACCCCCATCAAAGAGTCTTTCCGAATTCTATGAGATATTTGAAGACACTTTATCTGGGCTTCTTCCTGTATATGGCGAGATTTTTTGTGGAGGCGATGTAAATATTGATTTAACAAAGGATAATAGCGAAACAATAAAATTTATGGAATCAATAGATACGTTTAATTTAAGGCAAATAGTAAATAGTCCCACCCGTTTAACAAAATCCTCAGCCACTCTTTTGGATATAATTCTTATTCCTAATCGGTTTGATAACTGTAGCAGTGGAACTAAGGAAGTGTTTAATGTATCAGATCATTTGTTATGTTTTTGTTCATTAAAACTAAAGGTTGAAATTAACGAGCCCAAAATTATTAGTTCGAGAAATTTAAAGAGAATAGATAAGGATCTGCTTTTGGAATTTTTATCGGTTTCTCCTTTTTACAATATTTTATTTGACAACAATGTTAACAATAAGGTAAAAATATTTAATGATATAATATTGAACATCTTTGATACACTAGCGCCTCTAAGGAAACTAACCATTAAAAAATTTAAGCCACCTTGGTTAACTGATAACATTGCCAGACTAATGAAATTAAGGGATAAAGCGTTAAATAAATTTAAAAGGACCAAAATGGAGAATCACTGGACATACTATAAGAGCTTGAAAAATTTTACCACCAATGCCATCAGAGTTGAAAAAAAAAGTTATTTACAATTTTGCATTGATAAACACAAAAACAAAAACAAAGCACTATGGGATACATTAAATATTCTTGATATACATAAAAAAAAAAATCCATTCAGCTTCCAGACTTAATTAATAATCCTAATAATATTAATAACTTTTTTCTTCAATTTTCTCTAAATAAAACCCCTGATGCTAAATTATTAGACTTCTATAATAAAAATAAATTAAATAGCTTAAATTCACCTTTTTATTTTAAATTAGTATCAGAACAAACTATATACAAATATATTTTGGAAATAAAAACTAAAGCCGTAGGTGTAGACGAAATAAGTATAGACATGATATTGTTATGTTGTCCTTATATTCTACCATATATCACAAACATTCTTAATTCATGTTTGCTAGATTCTGTGTTCCCAGATATCTGAAAAATTTCTAAAGTATTTCCTTTGCCAAAAAAAACTAATATTTCCAGCTTGGATGAACTACGGCCCATATCAATTTTATCTGTTTTGTCTAAAGTCCTAGAAAAGATCATTAACTTTCAAATCAGAACTTATATTAACAATAACAACATCTTACCTTCTTGTCAATCAGGCTTTAGAAAAGGTTTTAGCTGTGCTACAGCTCTTCTGGATGTTGTGGATGATATTTTAAAAGAGGTTGATAAAGGTAAAACATCAATTTTGATACTTTTGGATTATTCCAAAGCCTTCGATACTATAAACCACAATATACTCCTTTCTATTCTTCATTTTATTGGATTCTCGGAAGAATCCAGAAAACTTATTAAAAACTACTTAAGCCAAAGAAAGCAATTTGTCGAAACAAACAAAGGCAAATCTAGTGAAGAGTTTGTAGTTTGCGGTGTTCCTCAGGGTTCAATTTTAGGTCCCTTGTTGTTTTGTTTGTATACGTCTAATTTCATCAACAACTTAAATTATTGCAAGCCTTATCTATATGCTGATGACACACAACTGATGTACTCATTCCTACCATCACAAATGCTTCAAGCTGCCAATCATATAAACAATGACCTAGATAGTTTAGTAATGACTTCCGAAAACCACCATCTTAAGATAAATTCTAGCAAGTCATGTTTTATTATATTTGGCCAGAACAGGGAAAATTTTTTAAACAATTTTAAACTAAAAGTTAAAGGGAATGAATTAGTATATACTAAAACGGCCAGAAACCTTGGATTACTATTTGATGAGAACTTAAGGTTTTCATCGTACATTTCTAATACTTTAAAAAAGTGCTATGCTGGTTTAAAAACTCTTTTTCCACATCGCCATATTCTCTCCCAAGATTTAAAAATAAAACTTTGTGACACCTTGGTTCTGAGCCATTTTAATTATTGCGACACAGTTTATGGTCCCTGCTTAACAAAAGCAGACGAATGTCGCATACAGAGGGTGCAGAAGAGTTGTCTTCGCTATATATACGGAATTCGGAAATATGATTCAGTATCATTTAAACTTAAAAATGCCAAATGGCTAAATATGTTAAATCGAAGGAAACTACATGCTGCGACGCTGTATCATTCTATTATAATTAGTAAAATTCCCCCATATCTGTATAACAAAATTACATTTAGAAGCGATGTTCACAATCTGAATTTACGTTTTAAGGGTATGCTTTCACCACCTTCACATCATACTGTATTATTTCGCAGATCTTTCTCTTATAACTAAGGCCCGGATTTTTAGGTCATAAAAAAGTGATAAAAGGTTCCTAAATTAGGTGATATTTTTAATAAAATAGGTTATTATTTTAGGTACCTATATTTTAGGTACTTAATTAAAAAGTTAATATTGGTTGGCCCGTATTTTTAGGTTATAAAAAAGTAAAAAAAAATGCAAAAAATAGGTCATATTTATAAAATTAGGTTATTATTTTAGGTGCCTACATTTTAGGTACTTAAATAAAAAAAATAAGCTGATTTATTGAAATAAAATGTTTCCATTATAATGTCGATATCGTTGTAAAACCATACATAGGTCTTATGTAATTTTAGTTAGGTACATTATAATTGCTCTGTTAATGTACGGCAATAAAGAATTTAAATTAAAAATGAAATAGTTATTAAAATAATATTTATTATTAACATTAACTGAACAAAAATGTTTGGTTGGAAAAATAACAAATAAAATAAAAGATTCTTTAAAAAAGTAAATATATCATATCACAAATAATGTAAAATAGCAAAAAAACATAATAGGAACTCTAAAATTACAAAAAAAAACAAAATAGGAACTCTAAAGTCAAAAAAAAATAAATTTTATTAATTTATTCATCGATTATATGCATGACAGACAAAATATTTCTCCAAGTTTTCAGAAGTAAAGCTAGTGCGTTTATCAGTCAAACATTTTTAAACCAAGAAAATGATCATTCAACGTCACAGGACGGGTAAAAAAAGTTCATTTTAGGTGTTAAAAATACAATTTAGGTGCAAAAAAGGAAAATAGGTGAAAAAAATATAAAAAAGGTATTTTAGGTCAAATAAAACTTAGTCAGATGACTCCATTTTTTATAAAACGGGCAAATACAAAAAAATATCTTTAAAACCTAAAAAACCAACAAAAGGTGTTTTACCTAAAATCCGGGCCTTACTTATAACATTTACAGCTTATATAATGGACTCTCTTTAAACCTTAAGAATTTAAATCTTTTAAATTTTAAATTTAAATTTAAAGCCAATTTATTTGATAGCCAGTTTTAGATTTAGTGTTAGTTAGATTAATTTGTTGTACGTTTGTCTTTTCAAAAGATCATATAATTGGTTGTTATTAGTGTTTTAGCTTTAATTTGTTTGTTTTTTTAAATTTCTAAACTGTATGTATACTTTTCTGGGCTAAATTTATATCAGTTTTTACTGCCTTTTAGTCCTTTTTGCAGAACTGTGCTAATGTAAAGATATATCTTTATTTTATAATTTTCATAAAATGTAGTTATTTCTGCAAATAAATCATTATTATTATTATTATTATTATTATGTTAAGGGCAGTGAAAATGTAACAGCCGATGCACTCTCAAGAATCCAAATTGAGTCAGATTTATTGAAAGAAATGACCTGTCAATCTATAAACGTAATGACTAGGGCACAAAGCAAGGTAAAAAAGACGGAGATAAAAAATGGTTTAACCCACGAACGGACTGATCACCCTGGAGTGGTAGAATTATTAAAACCTCCCGAAAATTGTGCAGAGTTGCAAATTATTCATAGACAAGAATTAGATGCAATGTTAAACAAATGTCGAGACAAACACAACAATAAAAATGTTAAAGTAAATGAGAATGTGCATTATAATGTAAGTGATAATATCATATATCTGAAACAAGATACTCGATCAGCGTTCGCACTAGATGCATCGTTGAGAGACTTGAAAGAAGTATGTGAGAAATTTAAAATTCCGGAATTAATAATATTAAAAAATGAACAAAATGCACAAATATTAAATAAAATCTTGAGAGCTCCAAGTAGAATAAAAAGTTTAGGTATTAAAATTTCTATAATTAAAGGACAAAAAAAAGTTACAAGTCACGAAATAAAACAATTAATTTTGAACGATTTTCACATGCTACCCACAGGAGGGCACGCTGGTATAAATCGTATGTTTAATAATATTCGTAAATACTATTTTTGGAATGGTATGAAAAAGGATGTTGAAAATTTTTTAAAACGATGCGATGATTGTCAAAAATGTAAGTATTCTTTAAATAAAAAACAACCTATGAAAGTTACTACTACAGCAATGACAGCTTTCCAAAAGGTAATGCTTGATCTGGTAGGGCCACTAGAAAACGACGAAGATAATAATCGTTATATTCTAACCCTGCAATGCGAATTAAGTAAATTCGTAGAATGTTACCCGTTACCAAATAAAGAAGCAAAAACGGTGGCAAAGGCGTTTGTGGAAAATTTTATATTGCGGTACGGAATTCCTCAGGAAATCCTAACTGACCAAGGCACAGAATTTACAGCTTCAATATTCCAAGAGGTTTGTAGTTTATTAAAAATAAATTCACTAAGATCGACGGCATATCATCATCAAACTCTAGGCGATTTATAAAATTCACACAAGAATTTAGGTTCATTTTTACGAATTCAAGCGTTAAACAATCCAACTCAGTGGAGTACTTGGTTACCATATTGGAGTTTCGCGTACAATAACACAGTGCACACTGAGACAAAATATACACCATTTGAACTTGTATTTGGGAAAATTGGTATACTACCTTCTAATTTAATCCAAGAAATAGATCCTCTATACAGTTTCGACAACTACCCGACGCGAGAAAAAATTTAATTGCATCAAAAGTAAAGCGAAAACAATATTTTGATAAGAAAAACCATTGTAAATCTGTTAGCTATAAGATAGGAGATAAGGTGTTATTGAAAAACTGTGGTGAAAACAATAAACAGAAAGCGATATTTAAAGGACCCTACAAAGTGATAGAAAATAAGGACTCTAATGTAGTTATAAGAATAGACAGCAGGTTAGTTGAAGTGCATAAAGATAGAATTAAGTTTTATTATGGATGAAAATAAAGGATTTTTTCTTCTCAATGGAAAAAAATATTTTTTTTCCTTTTCCGTGGGAGGTGTAATGGATTAATTTTGCAAATACTAAAGAATGTGTTTGGATTGCAATAGTGAGTCCAATACACTTCCTGCTGCCAGTCAAATGGCAACGAACCTATAGAATTAGTTTAGTAAGCAATAATATAATAAGTAATATAGTTTTAGTTAAAATAATGTTTAATTAGTTTTATACAATAATGTAGACATGACCGGTCGTAAATAAAGTAGTTAATGGGAACTAGTAGTGTTTTATCATCAAACACCCTTAACACATTACACAATGCCTGACCGCGTATTCCTTTGCTACTTCATAGCCGACCAGGGTTTTTTCTCAGGCTCTTTTTCCCTGGCCGAACCCTCCTAAGAGCCACCCCTTGCTTGTTTGTAAAAAGTTAACGTAAATTAAATGGGGGTAAACAAAACCACTGTATTTTATTTCTTATAAACCTAATTCTCCCACGTATCATTCTTAAAGCAATGCATCTAATAAAACAAGTAAGTAAACACAGCGTAGAGGTCCAAATTTGGATAAGACCATCACGAGCCAAAGCCACAAAATATTTAATTTATCAATTTTTCATAAAACTTGTTTTAACGAACCTGGGGGTAAAGAGAAATCTTTACAGTATTTTCTCGACATCTATGGTACTTGAATGAACATTTGGTTGGACTGTCTTTCTTCGATGACCAAATTTCCGTTACGACTAAAATAAAAATGGTTTCAGCTTTGAAAAAAAAATCTTTGAAAAAAACGATTGAAAATCGGATAATTATTGATCCAAATAAAATAATGGACAAAGATATAAGTGACTTTATAACGGAAAATACGTTAAATATGTTTTTTTTCAAATCCTTGAAAATTGATGAATCCTTTTTAGAATTAAATCCTCGTTCCTGGAAATCAGATAAAAGTTATTTAGAAGGATTAAAAATTGTGCAGGAGCTTTTAAGTCGTGAATGATTCAGCTGAACATGGAATTGCTTTGATGCAATCATATCATGATACGGACGAGAAACAAAAACAATACTTATTGCAAGTGATTGAAGCAAACAGAAAAATGTTTCCAAACGCTACTAAAAGGAGTTTGATGGATCATTTTGATAAAACTCCAGAGTAAAATTAACTTTATTTAATACAGTTAACAATACAATTTAATGTAATTAAGTGTTAATTAATATGTAAAAATACTTTGGTAAAAAAAGTTGATTAATAATGTTATTCTAAATTATGTTAAAAATTGACTATTGTTGTGTTAAAAATTTATAAAAATGTTATAAAAAATTATAAAAATATTATTTAAATGTTAATTTTTGAAAAATAAATGAATTTAAAGAATTTAAAAAATTATGTTTTTTTGACAATTATACTGCAATATTGAAAATTGTTCATTAATTTTTTTTTTGTTTCTCGTGCTTTCATTTCATTCTTTAGTGTGTAAAATTTAAGAAAAAAAATAAAAAAATCGTTAATATTTATGTTCAAAAGTAGCTCGAAAAGATATAAAGTACTCGACTTGGAACCTTAGAAAAATTCGGAGTGACCTTTCAATATTAAAATTTTGACTTGAAATTTTCAGGACCCCTATGATTTTTCTTATAGAAAATAATGAAATAATGAGAGAGAAAAATTAAAACAAAAAAAAATCCGCTTTTCGACGATTTTGGAATTTTTTAAAAATTCGGAGCGACCCTTTAAAAAATTTTTTTTGAGCTGTCCTTTGGAGGTGGCTCTTAAAACATGATAAACTAACATATTTTCATAGGAGACTTGGAAAAAAAAATCGCATTTTTTGGGCCACCCTAAGCCAGATACAAGGGCATGCAGTTTGATCTACTGTGTTTGTTCAGTAGCTTTGACGCTGTCGTAGGGAAATGTGTATAGTTTTTAAGAAATACATTTTTGCCATTAACTTGAATTTAATGGATTTTAAACAATACTTAGTTTTTATTTGCAGAAATGCATTAAAACAAACGAATTCGATAAAAATAAAACCTATAAATTCTCTGCGGCGAAAGGCACCCATGCGTTCGAATATTGTACATTATCCTCTGGATTGTAGCTACACCGGGTAAAGCCCTATTTTGAAACATATTTTGAAATAAAGTTTGTGTTTGGCGATACGATCTACCAGTGTGATGCCATACCATAATTTGGTATTTTTCCTCACGGGTAAAAACCATTTTATTTGAGAAAATACTTTTTTATTCTTACAAAGACGTACGCAAAGTCTCAGTGCACTTCTTAAACTGACGCACAGATCATACGACAATGATACGGCAAGCAAACAAATTCAATCCCTACCACAGTGGGCGGGGTTTGGCACTTGTTTTATTTAAGTGTATCTATTCGTTTTAATACACACTGTATAAAGGTTCACGTGGATTTCCCTAATGACATGCTTAAAATAAAACTGTTAGAATCGATAAAATCTGATAAACCGATAATTATTCCTTTCCGAAAATGGTAATATCACGAATTACCGCAATTAACTCAAGTATGAACAAAAGAAATTTGGTCTGTGAAAACATGTACAGCATTAGAGACTCCGCGTTTTGTTATTTTGGCTTTTCAAACGGATAAAAGATCAAAATCTGATAAGGATCCATCAGAATTTAATAATGTTAATGCATCAGACGTTCGTATAATAATAACATTGAAACAAGAAAAAGAAAGTGCTTTATCCTTCATAAACAGAATTCAAAGTCATAACGCAAAATTGCATTCTTCAGTAAATCAGCAAAATATTACTGCTGAACAAAAAAATCAAAATGCACGTTGCTAAACTCAATGTGTCTTGACGCTTTACTTACGGGACTCGATCAAAAAATTGGTTCCATTGTCAGAGCTTCAAATCCAAATGATTTAGTAGACGCTGCAGTACGCATAAAGCGAGAATTACAACTTTCTTATTTAGAAACACAAAAATCGCTATATCAAAATCAATACAATAAACCAAGATTTCAATCAAAACAAAATACGCAAAAATTATCATGTAATTATTGCAAAAAACCAGGTCATTTAATTGCTCAGTATTATAATTAAAATTATAACATTTAAAACAAGCAAGATAGTAATTATCAAAATAATAATTACAACCAAAATAATCAAAACCGGAATTTTAAAAATATCTCCACAACTTCAAATAATTCGCAAAATAACGCAAATAATTCAAATCAAAAACAAAGAAATAACCAAAACAACGTTTCTAACAAAAATCGCCAACATCATTTAAACTCCCAAGAGAGTCAAGAAACGACTGGTACCTTGACTCTAGAAAACCAAACCATTCAACCCCAAGTCCAAGCGTACGAAATGTTCCAAACATTCCAAACAGTATGTAAAATAAAATATTATTATAAAACTACACAATTTTAATTCACCAAACCAATATTATATTTATGACTTAACAAAAACATACAAACATACACTGGAGCAGGTATCTCGTTGATACGCCTACACACCTTAACCAATTTCAATTTAAATAACGAAAACATTTTTATTCAAGGTATTAAAAGAAAATGATCCACACAAAGTTTATGTTGTAGAAATACCAATTGAATTTGAAGCATTATTAGGTAGTGATTTTATTGAACATTATGAATGTAACCCAGCGCCGTAGCAACAACCCAACGGGCCCGGGTTCCAGGCTATACCCACGGGCTTCTAGGTGTTTTTTTTTTATTTTGTACTAATTAATATTTTTTATGTTATATTTGGGAGAAACATAACAACCTTTATACCACCTTAAATCTACGGCTTTAATAGTGAAGAAAAAATAAAAGACTATATATTGTCTATAAACTTTTAGTATATAAAATATATATATATATATATACAGGAAAAATAAACCAAAACTAATAAAACTATTTATAATTATATATTATAAACAAAATATAAGGGCATAAAAAATAAAAGTGTCCATTAAAAAGCTACTTTCCTAGATTTAGCAGCGGAAAATTTTGTAATAATTACTTGAAAATCTATGGAGCGGGAACTGTATTTTTAATGAAGATCATTGCCAAAGACGATAATCGATATAGACTCATGGAGTTCCTTAAATACGTTTTTATTAACTTAAGTTTTGAGAACGATCGTTCTGCCGATGCAACCGTCACAGGAATTGTAAGGTATAGAAAACATAGTGTTTAGCAAATTCTTTACTGACTTAATATTTTTTAGTTCGTCAGAAAAACATTTTTGAAAAGCTATTAATTGATAGGGAAGTCTAAAATATCATCTTCATATATTTCACGAATGTTTTCCGCCATTTGGTATATATTCTGTTTCAGTAGAATTTAACAGAACTTCTGTTTCCAAAATACTGAAGTTAGTGGCTATTTGATGTAAACTAATTGTTTTACTTTGTAACTGTCTGATATAATATCTAGGGCCTTAAAAAAAACTTCAACTCTAAAAGTATCTTCAGGAGTCAAAGTCATTTGCAACTTCATCAAAAAAACGTTTTCGAATACGTTTTTGGCAAAATTTGGAATTATACCCCATTTGCTTGATGTAATATTGGCCTCTTTTTTATATCTAAAAATTCATTCCGAAGTTTGCTTATGTCATTTAACACATTTTTTAAAAGTTTACTAGATTTTTGGATATCTTGCTGCTGATTTTGTAAGAGTTTTGATACTGTGTCTATGCGATTTAAAACGTTAGATTGTAAAATAATCAAAAACACTGTCAAAGTCCTCCAATGTACTTTTAAATCCTTTCGAGTCGTTATTTCAGCCTTATTATTAAAATAGTTTTTGACAAGGCCTTAAGAACATCAAGATACCTAAAACGTAGGGCTTTATTGCATCATTGCGTGAAGACCAACGGGTTGTTGATAGTTTTTTAAGTTTTAATTTTGACTCGCTTTTACATGATTCAAGCAAAAATTATTATTATTATTATTATTGGTGGTCTTTTACTATTTACTAAGCCTTAAGCCATTATTATAAATAAATGCCCTGTGAATGTTGAAATATATTTTAAAAAATTAATCCAAACATTTGAAAAAAAAAAATTTATTCCAATCGCTGGCCGCGGGCCCCTTAAGCTAGAGGGCCTGGTTCCACCGAACCCACGGAACCATTGTAGCTACGGCGCTGATGTAACCTCCATTACAAAAACAAAAAGTTGTATACTAATTTTAAAACATTAGTTTTATATTGTTTAAACCAAAATACAACAAATAATCATCAAAACATTTTAATAAATCAAAGCGAAAATAAAATAAAAAATACAATAACAATAGAACCACGTACGGAGAGAGTTTACAAATTAAAATGTAATTTGAGAAACACGGATGCCGTATGTCCTTCTCTAAACATCGATAGCGGCAAATTAGCAAGTTCATTAGTACACGTAGATCTCAGGTCAATTTTTTACTACACTAGCCAACTCAAACAGTATTTCCAAAACAATAACATTACCAGAATTAATGTTAGAACCAATTAAATTAGAAAGTGTATTAAATTACAACAAATTTAATAACGAACAAATAAATTTTGAAGGACAAAACTTAATTGTAAATCAATTAAGATTACAACATTTAAACGATGAAGAATTAGAAAAAATAATTAACGTATGTTTAAAATATTCAGATATATTTATTTTACCTTGAAGAAGACTAATTATCCTTCACATGTCAAATAAAACATAAAATTGACACTGGCAATTCGAAACCTATCTTTAAAAAAAGTTATCGTCACCCACAAGTTTACAAACAAGAGGTAGGTCACAAATTTCCAATATACTAGAACAAGGCATTGTAAAACCATCTATTTCTCCATGGTCCTCACCAGTTTGGGTCGTACCCAAGAAGTTATCAAAAAATGGCGCGTAGTTATTGATTACAAAAAACTAAATGAAGTTACTGTAGGAGATAAATACCCCCTTCCAAACATAACAGATCTTCTAGACCAACTAGGCAAATGTCAATATTTTTCAATCCTAGGTCTTGCCTCAGGTTTTCATCAAATCGAAATAGAACATTCCGATATTCAAAAATAGTAGATTATGTCATAAGGAGTAGAAGTGACTTTTTTGTGGTAAGTACAAAGCACAAAAAGAGCTTCTACTCCAAATAACATATATATAACATATATATTTTTTTTCAAGGGCGTAATATAAATAGGATAAGCAATAGAGTTATTTTATTTACTCATAACTCATGTGGTATAAAATTTTGGCTAAAAGCATTAGAAATTATTGGTAAAAACTAAAAAAACTTATAACCCTTACTTACAATGCCAATAAATATCCTAAACTAAAAATAAACACTGCTCTGTCAAAATGCTGCGCTTGAATTAATTTTGACGTACTGACATTTGTTTGGAGTTCCGACGTTGGCTACTCGTCTATCATCATAATATTATACTAATAAACTAGTTGTTCTTTATTTCGTTCAATTAAAATTTAATAAATAATCACTAAATATTCCGTGCGATTATAATTAATATAATTAATACATCGTAATTGCTTTGTATGAAATGCTAAAATAATTTTATTATTTGACGTCTATTGAGACACCTATGTATTTACTTCTATGTCTGCCGCTAATGAAAAAGACGCACTTCAACTATCTCTATAGAGGCATATAAGGTTGTATATCATGGCCGCTTGAAAAAAAAAATAGCTTTTTCAGTCTATAATGAACTGAGGACTCAAAAATGCTCCAAGTACTTTTCAGAGTGTGATGGATAACGTCATGTCCGGTATACAAAACGAAAGAAGTTTGATATACACACTGAAAAAAATAAGGTGTTAAAACAACAACAAAATTTAATTCAACTCTTTATGCACTTTAAATACAAGCAATGGTTTTTGCACGTTTACTTAACCATCTAAAAATGTCAAATTGTATTGTTTAATTGAACAACAAATATTAGTCAAATGAACAAAATGAGAATATTTGTTCTAACCTGCTAATCTGGTTAATTAAACATTCTTGATATGTCGGAGTAATATTTCGAAAATGGTTGTGGTAACATTTTTAAGATGTTAAGGTAAATTTCTTGAAATGTCCAGGTAACCTTTTTAGCATATTCACGTAACACCAATAAAATGTTAAATTAAAATAATTTTGCGCTAATGTTGGGTTAATTAAATTACGGAATTAATATAAAGAGAAACAATTAAACCTTCCCTCGTCAGAGTTTTTGTTTTAAGTGCGTTCCACCTACTTTAAATACCTAACGACAGACAGCTGATTCGACCTATATTGGGGGTCTTATCAGGGTCGGGCAATTTGGTGTAGTGGAAGTACCACTGTGGAACACACCCAAAACAAACGGCTACCTTAGCTTATATACTCCTGTCGTAAGCCAACTGAGGCGAGATGTAAGAACATCACGTGATCAACACCGTCTAATGACGTGGCGTGGGTGTTCGAAGCGCCTTTACGGCAATTTTATGAACGCAAAATTAACAAATTTTAAAGTAACATTTACAATTTGTTCATTTAAAATCATGTTCATGTTTTGGATTTAAAAAGCAAATAAACGTAAATTAATTTAATAGTTTTTTTAGGCAATCCTAAAAATGTTATATTTGATTCAACCAATTCCAGCTATTAAATCAAAATAGGATAAACATTTTAATTAAAAAAATTAGTTTATGTTAAATCAATATTTTAACTGTCAAATGAACAAATAAACTTTAACAAACTCTGACTATTGCTTTGACACCAAAATATAGATTAATCCAATAGGTTTTTTGATAAAACAACATTTTCAAAAATGACATTTAGGCAAACGTTATCTCAAGTAAATTATTTTTTTCGGTGTAGCCTTCATGCGATTGGGTAAATAGAACAGTACTATTGCTCTCCGTACTGTCAAAAGCATCAAATTTTGTTAAAGCGTCCTGAACCGTATCAAACGTACTGATTTCCATTGCAAGACGAGTTTTTTCCGAACGCGCATTGTTGGCCATTGCTTTTACTGTACAATTTTTGGCAAAGTTTTTTGCTGTGGCGATAGGGTCTCCTTCAGAAATATATGCATGAACTAAAGCCGATGATAACTCGTCGACTTGTTTTGTGAAAGTAATTGAATCTTTCCCGTTTTGTTTATAGTTATTTAATCTATTTTCGAAAACGATCGATTTTTCTCTAGCTCTAACTTGATAATACCTTTCGTCAAGCAATTCTTTAATCAAGGCAAGTAGCTTTCCTCTGACTCCATAGTGTTCTAGTTTTGCTATTTTGCTATACTTTATCAAATACTTTTTCATAGTCGAGATAGATTAGGTCTGTTGGTTGACCGTTGTCATGGTTTTTTGTCCAGTCGTTTAAACATTCTAAAAGGTTAGTTGTTGTTGAACGCTTTGGTAGGAATCCATGTTGGGGAGAGGGTATAAGGTTATTTTCCAGGAAAAACGATATCAATTCTTTGATTATGATTTTTTCCATGCATTTTAGAGGGTTGCATATAAGGCTGATAGGCCGGTAGTTTTCTGGTCTGTGTCGATCTCCTTTCTTGTATAGTGGCGTGACAATTGAATATTTCCATGGTTCTGGGATCTTTCCTTGGTCCAAACATTCCCGCATTACCTCTGCGAGTAAAGGACTCACTGAACTGCTACAATTTTGAAGAAAAATTGTTGGAATTTTGTCTGGTCCAGGACTTGAGTCCTTTTTCATACTTTTAAGTGCTTCTTTGATTTTATTGGTTGTAAAATTCACAGTTTCGATCGAGTTTTCCACTTTACTATAGTCAGGTAGGGCTGTGATGGGATATGCTTTATTTGTAAAGGCTGTGTCGAACCGCTCTGCAAATTTTTCATGGATTTACTGTCTAGAAACTGCTGGGATGTTGGGTCTTTTAAGGTTATGTTTGATACTTTCGAGTTTAAGTTACGGTTTACGTATCTGAAGAGTTTCTTAGGTGAAGATGTTTTTACTAGACCATTTTCAAATTTTCTCCTAGATTCAGCCAATATTTGTAGTAATTTCAGAAAATGTCCTTAAAGATGTCTAGCGCAAATATATTCTAAGCTTGAAACAGTAACGAAGGATAACGGAATAAATAATGTTTAGCTCAAGCTAAATAACAAAATATTTGAGAATATATCTATAATAAAAATTTAAAGAAACGGGAAATACAAAGCTTCATAGCTTAAAAATCTTACTTACTAAACCAATCCAAATAATAACGGGGGAAGAAAAACAAAAGGCACATATATCTCAGTTTGTCAAAAAGTGTCCTCAGTGTCAACTTAATAAATCAAAAATTGAAAAATCGGAGCCGTTTACAATTACTCCCACTCCATTTAAAGCTTTTGATATCGTAATAATAGATACGGTAGGCCCATTACCACGTTCCTCATCGGGAAATGCGTATTTAGCCACGATAGAATGCGATTTAACAAAATATCTCGTAGCAGTTTCCATTCCAAATAAGGAGGCTAAACCCCTTGCTAGCGCGATTTTAGAAAATTTCATTTTAGTTTACGGACCAATGAGACTATAGAAGAAATTACAAAATTATTTCAAATTAAACATTGTACTTCAACACCTTATAGGCCACAAATAGTCGGAACAGTAGAACGAATTCATAGAGTAATCAATGAATGCCTTAGATCTTACGTAAACGATAATAAAAGCGATTGGGACGAGGGGCTAAGTATTTCACTTATTGTTACAACACCACACCATCAACGGTACATAAGTACTGTCCATTTGAACTTGCAAAAAACCCAATATTGCCAAATGAGTTCACAGAATTGCGCGTTAATCCGTTATACAATATAGACTCATATGCGAAGGAACTTCAGTATCGTTTACAAATGCACTCTGCCGAGCCAATGCCTATTTAGGGAACGTACCCATACTACGTAACCCATTCAGGGGGGGGGGTGGGAGGTCTTAAAAATACTACGATCAGTCACAGGAGTGTGGGGGGGTGGCTTAGATTTTTGTCACGTAGTCGATTTTTAATTTAATATTTAATTTACTAGTAATTATAAGCATGCATGCAGTCTTTTGTAATCAAGGGCGTATTAATAAACGTAAATATGAGTCAAATTATTTTCATTTGCTACACTTTTTCCTTACAAAATGATTAAAAATCATTCTTGCCAATACTACGTAAAAACTTGTAGGGGGGGGAAGGGGTCTTGGCATATACTACACGTGGTTACCGAGGGGAGGGAGGGGTCAAAAAATCTTAAAAAATAGGTCACGTAGTATGGGTACGTTCCCTTACTGCAAAATAAAGCTAAGCAAAATATAGTTTTCGATGCTTCGGCATCAGATTATATAAAAAAAGGGGAAGGTATATTCACTTTCTTAAAGGGTAAGGTGTAGTACACAGTACTAATTATTGCAACCTAAGCACTGACCCACTAATTGTCATATAAAATAAATGTAATGCAATGTGACGAGGAGTCGAGCTCGGATGTTAAAGTAAAGGTATGACGAGAATAAAGTGCCCCTGTGACCCAAACTATTACAATATTTCACTTTTAAGAGACTCGTACATTCAAAACAAATTATTTATATCACACATTGATCAACTTATCAGTTCAAACCCACACATGTCATACTATAGTACAGAATTTAACTCACACGTAAATATTTTACGAAAAATATCCGACAATATTGAAACAAAATTCATAGAACTTGATAAAGATACAAATAACTATTATAGAAAGAAAAGAGGTTTAATTAGCGGAATAGGAACAATATTTAAATCCATAACAGGAAATTTAGACGCAAGTGATGGTCAATACTTTGAAAACAGTATTCACAAATTAACTTCAAACGAACACGAAATTGAGAACTTACTTAAAGATCCAGTTTCAGTTACAACATCTACTATTAAAAACTTTAATTACACTTTGCAAAAATTACAAGTAGGAGAAAAAACATTTAATGATGATATTTTACAAATGAAAACTGTTATTTTTAATATAACGGATAATCAAACCTTTTATGAAACGAAATTTAAACTTTTAGATACTTGTGAAAGATTACTTGAATCATTTATTTTAATAAACGAACATTTAGATAATCTTATCAACAGCATAACTTACGCTAGAATTAAAATTCTACCCCAATCAATTACACTATGTAACAAAATTTGATTTTTGTTTTGTTTATTGGATTTTTTTGTTAAATTATCAATATTTGTGTGCCAAAAAACTATTCTAACTTAATTTAAAAAATTTAGTAATAAGTTTTTATTTTTTAAGGGGTATTTACATAATATAATCAAACCCAGTTTTATCAAAAACAAAAAAAAATTGACAAAAAATGGTAAGAAATTCAACTCAGAATTATTATTTTAACAAAACATACAATCTAGAAAAATATTTTCTTAACATAGATTTTAAATCTTGGCTACGACTTTTTCTTTTATTTGATGCATTTTCTTCCCGAAGTAGATTCCAAACATAGTCACCCATCATTGTCGCATCCCACTTTCGTTGTTATTACTTTTTCATTGCCCGAATATCTGACATCTCCCAGATTTTCAGGGAAAAAGTCAAGATGCGAATGCGACATGCGGCATCCCATTTCTTTAAAACTTCCTAATAAAACTTTGACAAGGTCAGTATAATTTTCTCTTTCGTGGTTACCAAGGAAACCTTTTATTTAAAATCTCACGTTAACTTTTTAGTTTAAAAAATATGTATTATAATCAAATTTTGTAAAAAAAAATTGTTCAAATCTTACGTGAGGGATAGGGGGGGTCTACCACATCTCACCAAATCTCACCAAGGGGAAGGGAGGGGTCTAAATTATCACAAAAATGCCTCACGTAATTAATGGATGTCCCCTAATGACACTCAAGCCATCAACACGATCTGACGGCTGTCGTTGAAAGTTTGACAGTTTGAAAAAACAAATGTATGTTACGTAATCGGGAGCATGGCCTACCACGATTTGTGTAATAAAATCCAGATAAACAAATATCATGTAACATAGTGTTATCTCTCATATAGATCTCTTAAATTATAACCAACTTAGGATAGGTTATATGTTCCGGCAGCTATCGTATCTGGGAGCATAGGTCTGTAGGTCTGTATTTTCCATACTTACATTATGGCCTGGGCGCCACCACAACTTTAAAGAGTACAATAACCTAAGGTTATGGTCAAGGTTTAGTTACTTACGTATATTTCAAATGAAAATTATGTTTTACTTTAGTTGATGACAAATCAATTACTGTTAAACTTTAATATTTAAAATATTAAAATCATGTACCAAATAGCTATTGGTTTACACGAGACAAAAATGGTTATAAAATAATGTTTCATAATTTACTGCAACGCAGTTTTAGCAATAAACCTGTATCCCGAGTAGTGTTACTGGAATTCTGGTATATTTATTCCGAGGGCTGGATCAGGCTCCTGAATGCATGGGGCTATTCGTGCTCCATGGGTGCTGTCATAAAAGCGATCTTTGGGACAACCAACAACAGGTTGACCGTTCCAAGACTCCTCCATAGGAAAATACCACAGGAAAAATAGTTCGCTACAGCTATAAGCGAAGGCCAGGAATACCCTCTCCAGAAAATGTGCCCCCAAGAAAAAACCGTAATTAAATAATACTTCGAATCAAAAATTGGTTACTACAACAAAATAATACTTACGGAGTTTCCCCGGTTTTTTCGATGAAATTCTAAAAATAAGATCTTAAGGTCTTAAGACCTACCCAGGCCGATGAAATATTCCACACGTACTTTAGATGGCTCTTTAGTAAACTAGGAAATAGGATGACTTAGAAAAAGTTGGAAAAAAACATTTGATTGCACTCACCACGCTACTCGATAACCTCATCAACTCAATTAATCAGAAGATAATTGCCCTCCACTATTCTATCTAATTGCGATAACTTGGTATTATAGGCAAACAACTAATTAATTACTAAACGAATCGTAATTATACTTTAGTTAGATTTAACAGATCATCCAACCAAAAACCGGCCATTTGCTTGCGTGACGCAAGTTGCGTCAACCTGTTGATTCTCCCCTTCTCCGGAACAAACCCCTCATACGCAGTATCCCTATACCAACTTACAATTTAATTATTGTAATATTCTCAAGGAATAGCGCACCTCAGCAATATATAACAAAATTATAGAATTAATGAGCAATACAAACAAACTGAAACCCTTCGTGAATGCATTCCAAAGAAACAGTGGCCAAAAACCACGTCAAAAAAATTTGTAATGAAGTAATTCAATCTAAAAAAATTGACAAACAAACTTTCCAAATATAAATCCCTACATGAAATAAAAGTAAGTAACGTTTTTTATAAAAATAATAAATATATGTAACTTATTCTAACCCCCTTTTACCTATTCTAAAGTACACTAATGTTGTAGGATTACCAGAGCCCAAGATAAACTTAAAACGCATACATACCATAAAGGAGACCCAGGAGTACTCACATCATTCACTAAAAGGTAAATACAGTCGTAACCCAAAAAAGTGTACCAAGATCTTCTTGGTTATCAATAAAACTAAAATAAACGTACTCTTTTAGGCATGGCAAATTAACACCATGAAGCCAGCGACCTAAAGACCTCCAAATAATAATCAAAACATAAAAATACAATACTCTCAAGCCGATATGCGAGTGTGTGTACTCAATAAACTAAATTATACTTATACAGTGCCTAACTTATTTCTATTACATAAATCATGTAGCGTTACTATTTGTAACGTTACAAAATGAATTAAAAACATATACAGCTATAAAAAAAGGAAATTTACCATTCGACTTAATCTTTAACAATCTTGCATATTACTACGATATATTTCAATTAGAAGCTTTCAGAACAATTTCAATTCCCTTAGTCGATCAAATTAAATATAAATTGTTACATTTATATTCAATACCCATTCCTGATTTAAGAACAACCCTTTTTCATACAATCCTTACAAATTCAAAATATTTAGCAGTCTCTGATGATAATCGTTTTTACACGAGTGTTTACGATATTGACAAATGTAAGAATATAAACAGCCGAAAAAAAAAACATTAATTTGCAAAAATATTTTAACATATCCAATCGATTCCAATGCAGCAATCCCCAAATACTTCCAGTCAACTGTGAAATAATAACATTCGACATAGAAGACTACAATATACAATTAATAGAAAAAAATTCATGGTTAGTTTTCAGAAAAATCCCCTTAACAATAACATGTGATGACTCCACAACTAAATTCGCATTTATAACAATAAACAGTATAATTAATATAAGTCCAAGATGCCAAGGTTACATTGGTTCCACAAGAATACTTCCAACCAACGATAAAACTTCAAACTTATCTTCAATAATCCAAACTCCACTCATACCTTACAAGGTACCCACAACAATAGAAAAAATTAAGCTTAATCCAATTAAAATTGACAAATTAAATCTCGATGAACTTAATTTGGAAGAACACAAATTAAACAAATACAGCGAACAATTAGATGACCTCATAAACGAGAACTTTGTACAAAAATACAATCCATGGCTTACCTAACTTTCAAGTCTACTCATATCATATCTCTTATATGATATGACATATTTTGCAAATGCCACCGAAGAAGAAGATTCATTCCCAGACTCCAGATTTCCCCAGGTGACTTTCCAGAACCACCGCCAGATTCACAATCAATTAGAGAAATTGTAAGAAACATAGTTGAAAGACGACGTCCTCTTCTAAATATTCGAAATTCAGATATCGAATTAAAAGAAGTATCAATGCCTAATTTCAACAAACCAATACCAGCCTAAATTATTGCTATTCAATAACCAACAATTTTTATAAGAGGGGTATGTCATTATATCTTAATAAAAAATAGTTTAAAATTAACAATTATTTTGTAATTTTTAATTATATACACAATGTAAGTTATCAAATCCATCGCAAAATAATAAATGCAACTTCAGCTGTTTGAAACAAAGGGGCCCTATTAACACCTGCAAGAAAATGATGCAATGGTCAGCAAAGCCCCACTACTGATTTCATTTTTTAATAACAATAATAATTTTAATATTATATTGTATATTTTAAAAACACTCTTCTTTAAACGTTTACCAAGTAAACTATTCTAAAAAATCAATTGTAAAATAAAATATAAAATTAAATATAAGTCGAGTCACGAAACAATTGTAAACAAAAGTGAAATAATTCGAATACAAATTAAAACTGTGTTTGTGTGTGAAAATTTAAAATAATTTTTTTTTTAATAAATATTGGGATCCAACACCCAACATATATATATACATTTATTTATATGTATATTTATGTTTACAAGCATAATGGTAGTTAATTTAACCCATTTAAACACATATTTCAATTTACCTGTATTAGTTTAAGCGCCCAAGAAGAATGATTAACAAGCCCAGATTCTTCAACTTGATGATTAATTGCTGTTTCTAGTTCAGGATATGCTGTTTTTTCAAGTGCTTGATTTGGAAATAAATCTGATACAAGCGACACAAAAAGAGGTTCATCTTCATCAATGAGCTTAGACAAATTCATATCACGTAAAACTCTCATTACAATTGTACTTTCACTATCTTTATTATTTATTCTTTTGGCCGATCCCAAACTTCTTAGCACAGACAATATATTTCTAAGTCCAAAATCATAATGCACCTAAAATAAATTATCTAGCTTAATGATTACAACTAAATGGCGAATTAAATAGGTTTGAATTAATTTATCAATTAACTTTATAAGTAAATTGATAATGATAATTATAATTATTATACTCATAATATTTTTACAATGACAATAGGAGCTTTGAAAAGATTCCGTCTATAAAACTGCTTTGAATTTAAAATAATATATAAATATAATATAGCTGCAATGTAACGGTGCAAGGCGATTGAAGTTTTGTTTATCTTTGGGAAAGATAATTTTAAAACTGATAATTTATTCTGGCAAAAATACTTTTACCACAAATGGTGTTCTATCTTTTTAAAACTGTAGATATTAATAATAATAATTTTTATTGGTGCTATAGCGATATTTACATATTTTACACAGGTCAATTGGAGCGAAGGGAATTTTCATTACCTTATAAATGCAAGAAGGCAGTATTTTAAAAAGTAATGTTTTATGTGCCGTGTTTGGACCTTTCCTTATTGATGGTTTGGGGGAGGAGGGTAACAAATTGACAGGCTAGATCCCCAGATTTAACAATAATGGATTTTTTTGTTTGTAGAAAAGTAAAAAAAATAAACTGCGCACCACTCAATGTGTCGCGACCAAAAATTTCGTCCTTTTTCAAAACGACATAACTTTTTTGTTTCTTGAACGATTTTATTTTGGTTTGTGATGTCTGCTAGCCCCATTCTCTGGCAATTCATGCTATAGATATGAAGCTCACGGTTCTTCAAGTAAATTTACTACAGGGTGATATGTAAAACAGTGAAAAATTTCAATAACTTCATCCAAGCCCCGTTTGTAAAATAAATATTTTTTTCTCGTTTTTACTTTGAAATAATGAAGTATTATGTCTTACCTTGAAACCTTTTTCATATTTTGTTAAATGTTAAAGCCCAAGTTTAACAGAAGGATACTTAAACATATGTTTATTATTATTGTTTTGATATCAATCGTACAAGTAGCGTAAAAGCGACCTTGTGCTATAAACTAATTAGTCAGCAAAAGTTCCAGTCAGTAGCGTACAGAATAAAATACAATAAAAAACACATGTTTTGTCTAGTGCGCTACTGATATTTGTTTTGAATATAATTATAAAGTGTTTTAAGTTTATAGTTCGAAAACATCAAATAATATGATATGTTTTATAAATTATTTAAATTTGTTGAATATAAAACTCAGACAACTTTTAATAAAGAGATAGTTTAACACCGCTTACTCTATCATTTAAATAGAATCTTAATTGATCTCTATTCATGGTCCTTCGAACTACTTGCTAACGCTGGGAGGTGAGCATCATCAAAGAGAAAATCTTTGTACTCGCCCAGTGCTTAGCATAAAAAAAAACCAAGCCTTAAAAAAAAAAAAAAAATCTTACACTGGGAGGACAAACTGATCCAGCAGCCCAGAAGATTTTGGAGTAAAGAAGAGCACTGTCCTGAAAAGTAAAGAATCCGGACCTGTCTTCGCCTCCACACAACCAAGCTACAAAAAATCTCACTGGGAGGACAAACTGATCCAGAAGCCCAGAAAATTTTGGAGTAAAGAAGAGCACTGTCCTGAAAAGTAAAGAATCCGGACCTGTCTTCGCCTCCACACAACCAAGCTACAAAAAATCTCACTGGGAGGACAAACTGATCCAGAAGCCCAGAATATTTTGGAGTAAAGAAGAGCACAGTCCTGAAAAGTAAAGAATCCGGACCTCTATTCGGCTCCACATTACCAAAAATGCTATCCGAATACCAAATGTCACTGCAAAAAGTGAACGAAATGGCACTCCACCAAGAAACATTGGGAAAGAAATTACGCCAGATCCTAACAAACATGAAAAAGGATTCATCATCCCGAAAAACCGCTATCTATATCCAACAAAAAAGATTGGACTTGGACAACACATTCCAAGAAGCAATATCCATTGACGAACAACTAGAAAAAGAAAAAATACCATCCCATTCATATTTCCAACAAAAATATATGAAACAAATCCGAGAAACATACAACGAAGCAATTGCATACCTAGACAAATGCAACGAAAATCTGCCACAAACGCCCAGAACCGATGCCACAACAAATAACGAAGAGGAAATCGAACACCTTCAAAATACAGATCAAATCAAGCGTATTCGACGCCAAAATGTTAGAATCCAGATGTTGGTCCATACACTCGAGGAAGCTGAACGAGATTTGTCTGAACCGCGTCCGAGCATCAGATATGAGTCGCTAATACAAACGGCTACTTCACAATGGACGTCAGTAACGCAATTGCATGAAGAAATTGAAGCTGAAGCTACCGAAACAGGCCACCCCTACTTTAAAGAAAATTTGTTCTGGACGACTCAAGAAAAATACCGTGAAATGGTCAACAGATTAGAAGACAGAATTGCTAAAAGCAGACAATCGAGCAAACCTAATGTGCCCCTACCAAAAACTCACCTTCCGCAATTCAAAGGAGGGTACGAAGATTGGGTTACATTCAACGATTTATTTCGTCAAGTGATTCACGAGAATACCAATTTAACCGATGTTGAACGAATGCAATATCTAAAAACGAACGTAAGAGGAGAAGCCGCCAGAATAATCCAACATCTACAAATAACTGAAGCCAACTACCAAGCTGCGTGGAACCTTCTACAGAAAAGATACCAAAACACCAGGCTCATTGTGGCAAAACTAGTTGACAGAATCATAGACTTGCCAATGGTTCAGAAAGAGTCAGCGCGTCAAATTAGACAACTTTATGACACCACTAATGAATGTCTCCAAGGCCTAGAAAATCTAGGAATCGACACTAAACAATGGGACCCAATCATCGGAAGGATGATAATAAGAAAATGGGACTTTGAGACCAATAGGATATTCGAACAATCTATCGGCAATCCCAACGAAGTACCAAATCTGTCCGAAATAATGATGTTCTTAAAAAAAAGATTTCAATCGCTTGAAACCACAAAGTTTTACACAGAAAAGGAAAGTAGTAAAACTTATAATACAACTTATAATATATATAATAAAAATTTACGTCCATGGAACACACAATCCTGTGTTATATGCAACCAACCACACGGCATTTATAGATGTACTGTATTTATGGACAAGACCATCGAAGAAAGAAGCAAAATGGTACGAGAGAAGGGTCTCTGCACTAAGTGCATTGGACATCACAACAAGGAACAATGCATCTCCCAGAAAAAGTGCCAAATCTGTGGCCAATCGCACCACACATTATTACATTTTGAAAGGAAAGAAGAGAGAAACCCTCGGAAAACCAATTCACACACAGGCACTACCGAAAAACCAGCCGACGATGTGAGCTGCAAAGGGCTAGAAGATACAGTACTGTTAGCAACAGCACTCGTCAAAGTTAAATCAGCATCTGGGACCTTAGAATACATTAGAGTTCTGATCGATTCCGGCTCACAGGCCGCTTTACTAACTGAAAGGGCCGCTCAATCATTGGGACTACCCCGGCAGAAAATTAGCACAGAAGTATCCGGGTTAGGCGATAACCAAGCAAAAATGTCAAGAAGCAGGATTCAGTGTCAAATAACTCCAAGATTTCCCAGTACATACGCACTTAACGTTAGTTTTATTGTGCTACCAAAATTAACAACAACACTCCCGTGTAGGGATGTGAAATATGACATTCCGGAGAGCTGGCACAACCAGATATTAGCAGATCCTCTATACAACAAGGCAGGTCCGATTGATGGAATTCTAGGAGCCGAGGAGCTTAGTCACATACTGGAAGGTGGGCTAAAACGGACTAAAACCGGACTCTTGGGTCAAGAAACCAAGATTGGATGGATATTATCAGGTACCATAACGCGATCCCAAAACGAAGAAACTAGAGTAATTAGCATGATCAGTAGAATGAAAGAAGACATGCAACTCACCAAATTTTGGGAGGTAGAAGAAGCAGAGCCAGAAGCACCAGTCCTATCCAAAGAAAACCAGGAGTGCGAAAAACACTACGAGGAATCCACAACAAGGGATTCTACAGGAAAATACACCGTAAGAATTCCGTTTAAAGAGAACACTGTATCCCTCGGGAATTCTCGTCCAATGGCAATGGCAAGATATTTTCAGTTGGAAAAGAAATTAGAAAGAAACTGTAACAATAACCTGAAGACACAATACCATGCTTTCATGCAAGAATATTTGACACTTGGACACATGGAAAAGGTACCGCAAGAACAAGCTGGCAAAGGGATGTACTACATACCTCACCAACCAGTTATCAGAGAAGAAAGCGTCACCACTAAATTACGGGTGGTGTTTGACGCGTCAGCCAAATCTAACAATGGAATTAGTCTAAACGAAAACATGCATATAGGACCCAGACTTCAACTGAAGTTAGCAGATATACTGCTAAAATGGAGAAAACATGCCGTGGTATTCTGCGCCGATGTAGAAAAGATGTACCGACAAATCCAGTTGGCCACAGAAGATCGAGATTACCATCGCATCTTGTGGAGATTCAGCGATAAGATGCCAATCGAAGAATATCGCCTCACGACGGTTACATATGGCACTGCGTCTGCTCCCTACTTGGCCGTCAAAACGCTACAAAGACTGGCCTTAGATGAAAGATCCAAATACCCAGAGGCGTCCAATGTCGTCATACAAGATTTCTATGTCGATGACCTAATGACAGGCGCCGAATCCATCGCGAAAGTCAAGAAACTGCAATCAGACATTATCAAGCTACTACAAACTGGAGGAATGACACTACGAAAGTGGTCCAGCAATAGACAGGAAATTCTAGCCAACCTTCCAGAAGAATT
Source organism: Brassicogethes aeneus (assembly GCA_921294245.1). Classification (NCBI taxonomy): domain Eukaryota; kingdom Metazoa; phylum Arthropoda; class Insecta; order Coleoptera; family Nitidulidae; genus Brassicogethes; species Brassicogethes aeneus. Next base: position 61,600,246 of record OV121132.1, read on the forward strand.
AAGAGACCAAACCATTACAGAAATAAGTGAAGACAAAGTTAAAAAAGCACTAGGTGTTTGTTGGTGCCCTCAAGATGACACATTTCGTTTTAAGGTGAATCGTCTAAAAGAAACAGAATTTACCAAGCGAAAGGTTATCTCTGAACTTGTAAAAATATTTGATCCATTGGGTTTGCTCGCACCAGTAGTAGTATCAGCTAAAATACTCATCCAGGAACTATGGGCACAAGAAATAAAGTGGGATGATCCTCTTCCTGTGGACTTGCACAAGAATTGGATAAAATTGTACAATAAGTTTGAAAAAGTGGAAGAAATAAGGGTACCTCGCTGGATTCACACCGCTTTAGAAAATAGACATTTGGAATTACATGGATTCTGCGATGCTTCCGAAAAGGCGTATGGAGCAGTAATATATGCAAGAAACATGAACGAAAACGGAGATGTCACCATTGACCTTTTAACAGCAAAATCAAAGGTAGCACCCATAAAAACAAAAATCAGTTTACCACGGTTAGAGCTATGTGCAGCTGCGCTGCTATCAAAATTAATGGATCGCACAAAAAAGGCACTAGCAATCAGCAATGTAAAAGAGTTTGCATGGTCAGACTCAATGATCACTCTAGCCTGGATAAAAGGAGATCCATCCAGGTGGAAAACATTTGTCGCCAACAGAGTGAGCGAAATCACATCCAAGATTCCCGTAGAACAGTGGGGACATGTTGGAACAACAGACAACCCTGCGGATGCCATATCAAGGGGGATATGTCCATCCAAGATAAAGGATACTACGCTCTGGTGGAATGGACCAACCTGGCTTCCAAACAAGGCAAACTGGCCAAAAAATAACAATAATCCACAAACACAATTAGAGGAAAAACGATGCTTACAAGTGAGGATAAACTCTACGCAAGATGCTTCACTTTATGACCGGTTTTCATCTTTTACAAGAATGGTCCGAGTATTATCACATTGCAGAAGATTTATAAAAAACGCTGCAGGTCAGATAAGAACAGGTCCACTCACCACAGAAGAATTACACTGGACCACGATTCAAATCGTCAAAATGGTTCAAGAATCAAACATGCCTAATGAAGTGACAGCCCTTCGCGCCAAAAATCAACTTCAAAAGAATAGCAGACTGTTAACATTGAAACCATTTTTGGACGAAAATGGAATTCTAAGGGTTGGGGGAAGACTTAGCAACTCAGAATTACCATTCGAACAAAAGCATCCTGCAATCTTACCAAACAACGATCACGTAACAAAATTGATCATCAATCAGGCACACGAACAAACCTTGCACGGAGGAAATTAACTAACCCTCGCACACATCAGACAGAAATACTGGATTCCAAATGGAAGAAAAAATGTGCGAAACCAAATTCACAAGTGTGCCAAATGCATCCGATACAAGGCTCAAACGGCACAACAAATAATGGGAAATCTACCAGGTCCAAGAGTAACGCCATCCCAACCATTCTGTCATACAGGAGTCGACTACGCTGGACCAATTTCCATACGGATGACAAAAGGACGAGGCCATAAGTCATACAAAGGATACATAGCACTATTTGTATGCTTCGCAACAAAGGGAATTCACTTAGAAGCCGTAAGCGATATGACAACGGAAGCCTTTTTAGCAGCATTTCGTCGATTCACATCCAGGCGAGGTCAAGTGTCAGTCATGTATAGCGATAACGGAACAAATTTCGTCGGAGCAAGCAATGTCTTAAAAGATGAAATTACAAAATCAGTAACCAACGACAAACTAATAGACAAACTCGCCACGTTAGGAACCCAGTGGAAATTCATACCGCCAGCCACTCCGCATATGGGTGGATTATGGGAAGCAGGAGTAAAATCAATGAAGTTTCATTTAAGAAGGGTGTTGGGAAACTCCACACTAACCTTTGAGGAGTTAACAACGCTGCTGTACCAGATAGAGGCATGCCTCAATTCCAGGCCACTGTGTCCACTCTCCAGCGACATAGATGATATCGAAGTCATCACCCCTGGACATTTTCTGATTGGACGAAACCTTTTAGCGCCTGGACCTCTAGAAATACTCAATGTAGGAACAACACTCTCAAATCGCTGGAGAACCACACAAAAAATGAAAAAAGATCTCTGGAGTGCATGGACGCAAGAATACCTCAGTAATCTACAGCAGAGGTACAAATGGAAAAGAACCCACGAAAATATCAACATTGGAGACATCGTCATAATAAAAGAAAAAGACATAAACCCGTGCAAATGGCCATTAGCTAAGATAACAAAAACACACCCAGATAAAGACGGAGACGTACGAGTAGTGACAATAAAAAAAAGTCACGGACAACCAAGCAAAAAGAACATACATCAACTAATTCCACTACCTGCAAACGAAGAAAACAGAAAGTCATCAAAGGACAAACCAATACAAAGAAACGTAGCAACAACACTTCTAACAATTATGTTAGCAATGAGTGTAGCTGCCCAAGGTTGTCACGCTACACCATTTAACGTGTCATCCCTAAACCCTGGCTTCTACGTTGAGCATCTAGGTTTTGCTAAAGTAGAAAGAGGAATCTTTCAAGTTGAAACACGATATGAAAGAGTGAGACTAAAGGAAGAAGTCAACACAGTTCTAAACGTTACAAGTGAATTTAAAAAGTTGTGCACTGAAGCCAAAAGATTAACAAAAACCGTGCAATGCACAACATTAACAAACCATCTAAGTAACTTAGTAGAAGAAATACAAGTAATCCAAACCACGATCGAAGATGACATAAGTCGTGAAAGAAGAGGACTGCTTGGAAAACTAATGACATCAGTGTTTGGGGTCAATGACGAAGTTTACGAAGACATTGAGAATCTACATAAAAATCAAGACAAAATTATTCAAGCCAGCAATCACCAAACTAAAGTCATGGTATCATCACTAGCAATAATCAATGAAACTGAAGCGAGGATAAACCAACGGTTGGAAGAATTTCGCCAAAAAATAAATCAAGAACTACAAGAAATAACAATAATGGACAACTGGTTTGCTACAATCGATATAAACAAACTCAACATTCATCTAATAAGCGCATATCAAGTAGCAAACAGTATCGCTACGGATTGCCTTAGAAGACACAGTGCCTTGTTAGATGTCCGTTCCCGTCGTGGCAGCTTACATGATTTACTTCCACCATCTCATGTAAACAAAATTCTAAGAAATGCCCGGAAGAAACTACCTCCAACACTTAACATAATTAATCATCCAATAGTGAAGACAACTTCGACAATCGACAACGAATACTTGCATTTCTACAGTCAGTTCCTGTTAGTTGGGATGAGTAACTTCAACTTGCTTAAGATCACTCCCGTGCCACTACGGATTGAAAACAACTCCTACTGGACAGCAGAAGTACCGGAAGGTGTATTAGCAGTCGACTACAACCAACAACTCTATTTTGAAATAAACGATATGGACTTTAAAAACAGCATACAAACCTCGCCAACGAACTTTGTATGCTCTCCGGCAACCATCAGACAAATGGAATCAAGTCCAAATTGCGTTGTGTATGAAATCTTTCAACGAACAAACCCCACAAAATGCAAAACAGTACAAAAAAGTATGTTTGGAATGACCTGGAAAGAACTGTACATGCCCAACGCCTGGATTGTGATAACTGGAAAGGAATCACACATCTCCATACATTGCAACGGAGAAAGAGAGGACGTCATCATATCAAACACTTCAATTATCCAAATAAATCAAGAATGCTCAATAAAAACGTCGCAGAACATTCTAACCCCCAGGCGGATCACAACAAACCCGGTATTAGCATCATACTCAAAATCAACAGTAGACGAACTGAACGAGTTTAAACCACAGAGCCGCCCAGACTGGAAACCTATTGAACCCGTTCTACGAAACAGTAATGGACTTAACGATCTACGACATGCAGAAAACGACATTTCAGAGAGATTACAATCCACCATCTGGAAAAAAGTTCACCACCACTCCCTGATAACAAGCACAATCACAACAATAATTATTGTCATCAGTGCAGGAATCTCAATCAAGGTTGTGTTACACTTGATACAATGCAGACGGACCCACCTCCAAAACAACACTCCAGACGCTAAGTCAACTCATGATGAAGAGGAACGTATGGTCGAACTTCAACCTCTACGCAGCCCATCACCTCTCCCTGGCCGGCAGAATGTTAAAGCCCAAGTTTAACAGAAGGATACTTAAACATATGTTTATTATTATTGTTTTGATATCAATCGTACAAGTAGCGTAAAAGCGACCTTGTGCTATAAACTAATTAGTCAGCAAAAGTTCCAGTCAGTAGCGTACAGAATAAAATACAATAAAAAACACATGTTTTGTCTAGTGCGCTACTGATATTTGTTTTGAATATAATTATAAAGTGTTTTAAGTTTATAGTTCGAAAACATCAAATAATATGATATGTTTTATAAATTATTTAAATTTGTTGAATATAAAACTCAGACAACTTTTAATAAAGAGATAGTTTAACACCGCTTACTCTATCATTTAAATAGAATCTTAATTGATCTCTATTCATTCGAATTGGAATCTTAGCAACAAAAATATGATTTTTTTTTCAATTGAGTACATTTGATGCTTTTTTGTAGGCAATACACTAAGCCTAAGAACAAAAAGATAAGATGGTGAAAGATTGTTCCTTGAATAATTCTGAACAAGCGACAAGCAACAAACTTCCATTATTTTCAGAGGAACCTAAGCAAAGACCACTTTTTCAAAATGACATTTTGGTGAAAATTTTCGAAAACTAAACCTGAACCGATATTTACGTTCGTGACATGTTTGCTTTATAATTTTGACCTCCTGATGTGATTCAGTTGTCAAATTTAAGTTTTAGATAAAACCAAAATCACCAAGAATCAAAATTCTAAAACAGTTCTCCAAAATTTGTTTGTTCATTTTTGAAAATTTTATGCGAAGATATTATCATAATAAAAACTGCAACATTCAACAGAAAAATGTAACAAATAATAAAAATAATAACTTTCAATATTTCGTTGGCCCTCCCCTAACCCGTAATAATTCATTAACCCTCCTGGGCATTCCCTAGACCAAGTTCCTTAGAAATTCCTGGGGTATGGCTTCCCATTCTTCCTGAATCGAATTTACCAATTTATCGTAAATATCGGTTCAGGATGAGATTTCGAAAATTTTCACCAAAATGTCATTTTGAAGAAGTGGTCTCTGAAAATAATGGAAGTTTGTTGCTTGTCGCTTGTTCAGAATTATTCAAGGAACAATCTTTCACCATCTTATCTTTTTGTTCTTAAAAAGGCTGAGTGTATTGCCTACAAAAAAGCATCAAATGTACTCCATTGAAAAAAAATCATATTTTTGTTGCTAAGATTCCAATTCGAAAAATTTGAAAAATGTTTTAAGGTAAGACATAAAACTTCATTATTTCAAAGTAAAAACGAGAAAAAAATATTTTTTTTACAAACGGGGCTTGGATGAAGTTATTAAAATTTTTCACCGTTTTACATATCACCCTGTAGGAAATTTACTTGAAGAACCGTGAGCTTCATATCTATAGCATGAATTTCCGGAGAATGGGGCTAGCAGACATCACAAACCAAAGTAAAATCGTTCAAGAAACAAAAAAAGTTATGCTGTTTTGAAAAAGGACGAACTTTTTGGTCGCGACACATTGAGTGGTGCGCAGTTTAGTTTCCCAAAAACACATTCGGAATACGATTAATACCTTGAGATACAGGCAGCTTTTGAAATTTGGTATAAGAGCTATTATATTTGCAACATAAAAGGCACTTTTTTATATTTTTTTAATACAGGTGATTTTAGAAAATTGAAATTATATTAGAAATTAGTAGAGCAAGGCTAAACCCTAAAAACTTAAATTAATACTAATTTTACAAGAGTCGTTTAACCTATTTGGGGACCAGTAGCGGACTAAACGGGGCATCGAAATCTCGAATCGCAATGACATATTTACTCGTATATCCCGCACTGATGAGGTTTAATTAATTAATAATAACTCAAACAAGACAAGATTTTCTTAAGGGATTAGAAAAAAATGTTACACACATTTTAATAATGATCTTGTGTCAGGTGTACAAAACTTCATCAAATTTCTATAACAGAAATTTAAATATACTTTTTCAAAGATTTGCCCATCACTTTAGGTTTTTAAGAAATTTAAACCCAACAAAACAAGGCAAGATTTTTTTAAAGGATTAAAAAAAAAATATTACACACAGTTTAATAATGATCTTGTGTCAGGTATACAAAATTCCATCAAATTTCTATAACAGAAATTTAACTATACTTTTTCAAAGATTTGCCCATCACTTCAGGTTTTTAATAAATTTAAACCCAAAAGTATAAAAAACGCGTTTTGTGACAATGTGATCACGAAATATTGTTTTTATTTCATCTAAAAGTATAATTCTTGCTCTTTAAAATACTTTTTCAATTTTGTCAATATTTTTCCCGTCTTTAAGAAATAAATGAATTTTTACCTAAACCAAAAAACAAAAAGGATTATGAAGGGAAAAAGTACTACTTTCAGATGGTGTATCGAGTTTTGTGAAAAAAATTCCGTGTTATGTATTATGTATTATAAGCTTAAGCCTGATGTGGTAGAGCAATTCTAAGGTTGAATTCAAAAACATTTAGAAAAAACATGGCTTGGTTTAATTTTAATTGAGTTAATTTTTTTTAACCTAAAACTGCTATAAGTTGGTCCCAAAATTTAAAAACATAAATTACAAACAAGTTTAAATACAATTTCGCTGGAAAAACACTTGTAAACAATTATATTGCTTATATTTGGGGTCATTCATAATTAGGTAATAAAACATTTTATTTTAATAATAAAAACTTTTCTCAGAAAGAAACTGAGTCTAAGCAGACTGAGACATATTTTATTTTGTCGCCCGGTCGTCCGACGCACTTAGTCCACTGAAATAAAATATATTAGCAGCGAAGAGTACAGTAATTTGGTAAAGAGGAAGAATGTAAAAATAGTAGTTTTTTGGGCCATCCTACTGTATATGTTCAGTCACCTTAATATGTTATTAATGCTACGTTTATAAAAAAGTGACTCAATCAAATTAAAGATTTTGTAAAAAGTAACTGCAAAAGTTGAAAATTTTTGTCAAAAAAACTACAGACTTGCACCTTTACCAACTTGCCTCAAAAGGGCGAAAATGTTTGTTATTTTAAAAATTTAACGGTTGATGTTTAAAGAAAAACGGCAGTTGAGACTTAGGATCCCTGGAAATATAATCTTTTGATTTAGATAGATTTATTTAATAACACAGTGCAACAGTGCAAAAGGGAATGGGATGAAACCAAATGCAAATGAAAGGTAATAGCTTCTACAACAAATCCCTACTAGGTTTTTTTTAGATCACATCTCAGTTGTTTATTAAACGCATTTAGTTGGTAGATTTTTGGACGTAAAGTAAAATTAAGTAACACAATTTTATTTTTATAAAATTATTCTGGCAATATAGTCGTCGACTATTAGTCGAGGAATCCATTTTTTATGTTAATATTTACTTAAGATCTACAGTAGGGGGCGCTGTCACACAATTGTTGCTATTTTTAAGTATTTTTATTGGTAAAATGATTTTTTATTATTTTTGAGGCTGAGAAATCCATTTTTGTTATAAATATATACATACACTAGATGATATTCCAAATCAATATTTATTATTTTTGATATATTAGTATAGAAACATATTTTTTGACGTAAAGAGCAATTTAACTAGAAAATTTAGCATTTTTATAAAAAAAATTATCTCTTTAATGCTTAAACCAAAAACCATGTTATTATTTTTAAATACGTAAAGTTTATGCCTAAAAACAATACAATTATTACTACAAAAAATTGTAGTTTTTGTAGCAAAAACGACGATGTTTAAAGGTAAAATTGATTTGTTTACATATAGTAAATCAGTGACAGCAACATAAAGCGTTCTTCTTAATTAATATAATTAATTAAACTTATTAAAGTTAAAAATGAATGAAGCATTTAAAATATGTTTGTTATATTTGTGGACAATATAATGGAAAACAAAACTTTTGTTTCAAAATATGAGAATGTAAAATAATTGTACCTACAATATTACGGAATATATATCATTAAAAATGTTGATTAGGTGCCTAGAAAAGTTTTCAGAACTTGTAATAACAATTTAATTAAATGGTCACAATAGAAAAAGAAGTCTGAAATTTGGTGTTATAATTTGGTGGTATAATCCAGGTAATTTTTTTAATTTTATATTAAAACATGGATGTTCTATTCGTATTTTTGATGATATTGATTATATTTTGCATTTTTGTAAATTTTTAGATGAATATGATCAATTACAGTGTTATGTGTATTTAAATAATTTTAAAGCAGAATCCAGATATAAAGGCAAACATCTCGTCGCTATGCTAGCTGATTTATGTTGGTGGTTAAAACGAACCACCGATGAAGAAAAAAGTAATGATGAATTACCGAATAGCGAATTTAATAATGTTTAGTTTAAGAAGTCAATTGTTTATTTAAAAAAGTAATTTTTTCGTAAAAATGCTATTTTTCCTTAAAAACAAGTTTTTAGGTATACTAATGTATCAAAAATATTAAAAATTGCTTTCTAATATCACCTAGGGTATATTTTACAACAAACGGATGACAAAAATGGATTTTTTACCTTCAAAACTGGTAAAAATACCATTTTACCAATAAAAATACGTAAAAAGTAACAAAAATTGTATGATAGCGTCCTCCTCTGAGGGTCTTTGGTAAAAATTAACATCACAAATGAATTCCTCAATCTAATTGCCAAAATTATTTTGAAAAATTAACATAGTTTTACTTAATTTTTTTCCTACTATGGGGTGTCAAAAAATTTACCATCTTTAAATGCGTACAAAAAATAACTGAGACGTGATATAAAAAATCCCTGATAGGGTTTTCTTGTGGAAACTATTAACTTTCATTTGCTTTTGGTTTTATTCCATTCCCTTTTTTCAAACCTTAATTTTGTATCACAGTGTTATTTATAAACCAGGAAATTAAATGTAATAATTGTTTTATTATTAAAATATTTGTTTCGATATTATAAAAAATACTTACCTGTTTGGTTAATTGTTCTTCGCAGAGTTTATAAAGTGTATAAAATTTTCTAGCCAATGTTATGTTTTCTAAAAATCCACAACTAGCTAGCTTTACTCGTATTATAATTTGTCTATCAGGTACCATCATTGCTACCGTCCGAAATTGTATTTTTAAATTTTCTGGTAATTCTTTTCTTCCAGCATACCCAGGATTCTGAAATATTTAAATTATAAGACATTAGCCAAATAGTTATAAACTAACCCTTTTATTGAAATGAAAGTTATGGTTTTAAATTTTTGTCAAAATTTATCGAAAAAAACTCTAAACCCACCAAAATGTATGATGCAATATGTTCACCTAGATTCTGGTATTTTTTATGGTTGCCAAGCAGTGGTTAGCAAATAAAAAATAAAAAAACTTTTTATTAATAATTAAATATTTTTATTTGTAACACATATAACTATAATAAATCAAACCAACTAAAGAAGTAAAACAAACAGTCCGCAACGTGGGCACATGGATTCTAGTACATTATGGTATTTATAATAATATTAATATATTTATTTTCCAATAAGATCATATACAATGACATAAGCATGATCAGGAAAAGAACAATTGTGAGATAAAAACACTCCAGAGAAAACTAACTAGACACATTTTGAAATGAAATTTACAAAATATAAAGAAGTAAACACATTTACATAAAAATGACCCGTAAATGAATAAATAAGTACATAACATATTAGATTGATTTATAAATAAAAAAGGTACAAAACAATTAGACACAAAAAGATATAATTGCACAAATAAATAAACAGACAAACTATATATTAGCATTTCAATTGTATAGTGATAAACGATTAAAACGGTTTTACGGTATGTTTAAAAATTGTTATTGACTATATCTCCTTAATATCATTGGGCAACTTATTCGAAACCGCTATACACCTGTACAAAACACTTTTGTGTAATAACTCAGAACTATGTAATGGAACTCTTAACAGTGTACTGCCTCTCGTATTCATGTTTCAAACCCGTCCATGTTTTTTGTAAACAGTCCTGGATTTTTTTTTGTAAACAAAAGCAAGTTTTAAATATACACACAAGGTAACGGCATACTATTTAATTCCTTAAAATACGGTTTGCAAGGTGTTGTGCGTTTTAAATGTAACATTGATCGAAGTACACGTTTTTAAGCAATGAAGGCTTAGTCAAATGTGCTAGGAGAACCCCATAAAATAACGCCATATGAAAGTATCGATTGCACATTCTTTCTAAAACTTGTTTTGCTTTCACAGACAATTCAGTGACAGTACTAAAAATTGCTAGACAGGACGTATCACCAGCGTATTGATAAACATTGGATAAATGGTTATAAAGATCATTTACATACAGGGATGGTAATGTGCTCTTAGGCCGTTTAATAAATAAAGACAAATGCATTATGAGACTTGGGAAAGGTGGGGTGACGTAAGAGTAGTGGGGCAGGCCAGACCGCGCCGCGCCAGGGCTGGATGCTCCCGTGTACGAGTTTTGGTTCATGCCGCGCATGACGTCACTTGATGAGTAGTTGCCGTGCGAATAAACGAATAATAGTAATATTATCAAAGAACATAAAGAAATATCTGGACATAGTGCGTTTTTATTAAACTTAATATTGAAGAAAGTGTTATAATATGGATAATAGATGCTTTTAGTCCTTGATAACATTTAGGGCTGTAGTTTAAGCGTTAGTGTTTTAAATTAAACATATAGCCACTGTCCAGAAAATGTTTATAGGAAACAGAAGCGGTCTTAACGTTAATATTGTCTATTCTTTTTGTGGCATTTAACCACTGTTTCCACAAATCAAAGTTTTTCGGGAATCGAATAAATTTAATGTTTTTATTTAAAGGGTTTTTCTTGGACCGGTTGTCTGAATTGCATCCAAATATGCCACACCGCATTTTTATAAATGCAAATGGTACGACACAAACTAAAACACAAACAAAACAAGTTAACGCAACCCAAAAACAATAATAAACAAACAGAACAGGTTAACACAACGCAATAACAATAATTTAAACACTGAAAAGTAATTCGAACCTTACCGAAAGCAAAAACAACGAGTTAAACAAAAAATAGAGCAAGTTAACGTCCAACAGCATCGCAAAAACAAGAATTTTAGCAGCAAATAATTAAAAAGCACGTTAAAGATTTAAAAACACTTATCATCAAGTGACGTGTTTAAGCCCCGCCCAACATGCGCACCATCCTATCTTAAGGTGTATGTATCTTGGTGAGATTGTAAAGCAGATAGAGGAGGGGAAGTAAAACATTGGCGGACGTTTAGTTGTTTTGATTTAATCGTTTTAAAATCTTGTACTGCACGCTTATGGCAGAGGGGAAATAAGTATTTCAATATCCTTCCTATTCGTTCAACAATGGTTGTTTGTCTCTCTTATTTATACGCTTATCTCACTTATTCGTACGTTTCATATAGCATGCATCTTTGTTTATTAAACGGCCTAAAAGCCCATTACCATCCCTGTATATTAAGAACAAGGTTGGACCCAGGATGGATTCTTGAGAAACACACATCTTAAGACTTATACTATATGAAAATGTATAGGTTAGAAAACCATATTTAATGGATTTAAGAGCAATAACTTGTTTTCTGTTGGATAGGTATGAGGTAATCAGATTTAATGCCACTCCATGAATCCCTTATAACTCTATCTTCTCAAGTAGTATTCAGTTGTTTAGACTGTTAAATGCTTTTTACAAATCGAAATAGATGCCAGCAATCATATTTTTTGTTTCTAAATTGTCTAAAATATCTTTAAGTAATTTATATATTGCATCTATTGTTGATGTCTTGGGTAGTAAACCAAACTGTGGGAGATTATTTTTTTTTAGATAGAAGATTAGTCTGTTGTTTATCAGTTTTTCAAATACTTTTGAGAAAACGGGCAACAGGGATGGTATAAATTAACAATTATTATATAATATTATTATTATTATATACTACAATGTAAGTTATCAAATCCATCGAAAATAATAAACGCAACTTCAGCTCTTTGAAACAAAGGGACCCTATGAACACCTGCAAGAAAATGATGCAATGGTCAGCAAAGAACCACTACTGATTTCAATTTTAATATTACATTGTATATTTTAAAAATACTCTTCTTTAAACGTAAACCAAGTAAAGTCTTATAAAAATCAATTGTAAAATAAAATATAAAATTATATAAGTCAAGTCACGAAACAACTGTAAACAAAAGTGAAATAAACCGAATACAAATTAAAACTGTGTTTGTGTGTTAAAATTTAAAATAAACTTTTTAAAAACTAAATATTGGGATCCAACACCCAACAATTGGCGCAGTTGTAACGGATTTGTGATCAATCGTTTCGAGTGAAAAAAGACTATTTTTAAAAAATTCGCGAACGGGAAAACCAAGTTTTGGAGGAAGGAACACCCAGTGAAGCCCCTATCTGATCAAAACAACACAGAAAAACAATTCAGTGAAGCCCCTGTCCGAACTGTCACCACTTTTTGTCGAAGGAAAATACGCATGTAAGTCCGATTTTTATCAAGACTATATTTCCTTTCAAACAATTTCCAAACCCAAATTAAATAGCAAAAACTAGGATTCTATGTTAACTTCCTAATTGTTTCAATCCAATTTCAAATTTGATTTCGTTTAATCAAATTTTTTATCTGCAACTTGATAATCAACAGTTCATTAACAAAAAAATGTAAGTTGAAATGACTGAGAATAATAATATGCCAGACCAACCAGATCCCCAAAATCAGCAACCTTTAACTTCTAATGCAAGTTCTACCATAGAACCTTATCAATTGAGAGAACTATTTATGTTAATTCCAGAATATGATGGTGATCAGATTCTTCTAAATGCTTTTATAAATTCATGCGACATAGCATTTTCGATTGCTGTAGACCAGCAAGAGTTTTTATTAACCGTTCATATTAAAAATAAGCTAAAAGGCAAAGCATCACAATTAATAAATTGTAAAAACCTAGAAACTTGGCGAGATATAAAACAATTAATAATCGTACATTTCGGAGATTTGCGTAATTTAAATAGACTTATTCATTATTTGCAAACATTAAAACAAGGTCCAAAAGAAAGTGCTTTATCCTTAAACAGAATCCAAGTCATAACGCAAAATTGCATTCTTCAGTAAATCAGCAAAATTTTACTTCTGAACAAAAACAATCACAATGCATGTTGCTAGACTCAATGTGTCTTGACGCTTTACTTACGGGACTCGATCAAGAAATTGGTTCCATTGTCAGAGCTTCAAATCCAAAGGATTTAGTAAATGCTTCAGTACGCATAAAGTGAAAATTACAACTTTCTTTGAAACACAAAAATCGCCATATCAAAATCAATACAATAAACCAAGATTTCAATCAAAACAAAAAAGGCACAACTTATCATGTAATTATTGGAAAAAAACAGATCATTTAATTGAACAATCAAAACAAGCAAAATAGTAATTATCAAAATAATAATTACAACCAAAATAATCAAAACCGCAATTTTAAAAATAATTCCACAACTTCAAGTACTTCGCAAAATAACGCAAACATTTCAAATTAAAATCAAAGAAATAACCAAAACAACGTTTTTAACAAAAATCGCCAACATCATTTAAACTCCCAAGAGAGTCAAGAAACGACTGGTACCTCGACTCTAGAAAACCAAACCAGTCAACCCCATATATGGGGGACTAGTGCTTCCGAAGTGGCGTCGGGCGGAAAATATTTTAAAAGTGTTTTTGGGCGTAAAAGACGTTTCCGCGTCCCCGTGCATTCTTACAGGAGATTATCGCCCCGCCACGGCTTGGGCGTGTGCCCTTATAACCGCGGCAGGTCGAAATCATCTCCCTTCGTAATACACGGGTAGGTCTATGTGTAGGTAGACGTGATATGTTGAAATTTTGGCGCCTGATTAAAATGAGATTTCGCGGTAAAGGTGAAGCCTTGGTGTAAGTTTGTTGGGAAGCGACAGCCGATATTTTGCGCATATATAAGAGTGACCTCTTACTTAAATGCACCAAAAATAATATTAACAAAAATTTTTTTAAGTGCGAAAAATGTTGTCAACAAAAATTTTCTAAGTCAGAAAAAGCTAATAAGGTATCCGCGTCCCCGTGCATTCTCACAGGAGATTATCGCCCCGCCACGGCTTGGGTATGTACCCGGGTCGCCGCAGCGGGTCGAAATCATCTCCTTTCGAAATACACGGGTAGGTCTTTGTATATTAGGCCGTGCTTAATTACATCTTGGTCTCCGTGCCTTATTGTAGTTATGTTCCGTGTCAAAGGCGAAGCCTTGATATTTACTGTATAGAACCTATTTGAAAGCTCCTGGATAATATCCAGTGGATATGTTGAATAAGTGACAAACATTCTGCCTGCTGTTGCATCTCCCCGATGGTAGTATACCTAGGTGCTTGTGTTATGGTGCGAAGCACCTTAGTTTGCAGTCGTTCAAGATGCATTTTTCGGGTGTTAGACATACTACACCAAACCGGTGCTGCGTACGTAAGTATTGGGCGCAATACTGTTTTGTACAGCAGCACTTTGGTTTCGATGGAAAGAGCACTGTCTGGTGACAGCAGTGGATATATCGACCTCAATGCTCCATACATTTTTCTCCTTGTACACAACAGCTGGTGTTGGAAGTTTAGGCGTCTGTCCAACTGTACCCCAAGGTATTTGGCGACCGGTGTTTCAAGCACTGCGTGTCCCTCGAGCTGTATATGTTCGAATATTTTGATATTAGTGAATTTTCGCGAGAAGTTCACCAGCTCTGTCTTGGTTGGGTTTATCTTGATCAGCCATCGATCCCAATAGGATTTGAGCTGGTCAAGATAAATTTTGACCTGCTTGTTAGCAACTGTCGATGAAAAAGAATGTGAATATAATGCCGTATCATCGGCATACAGAGCTAGCTTCGTTCTCGCGAAGTGAGGGATATCGCTTGTATATAGTGTGTACAGCTTTGGGGCCAATACTGTGCCCTGGGGGACACCGGCAGCTATTGTGTACTTAGAGGAGTATTTATTAGATACCTTAACCCGGAAGGTTCGCTGGCGCAGATATGAGTTGAGCAATTTGGTTAGATAGATAGGTAGACCTATTGTGTGGCATTTATGGACAAGACCATCCGTCCAAACCGTGTCGAAAGCTGTCTCCATGTCAAGCAGTAACAGAACCGTCGACTGGTCGCGGTTATATGCCTGCTTGACATCGTGCACTATTCTAGCGATTTGGTGGACAGTGCTATGCCCAGGTCTGAAACCAAATTGCTCAGGTGGAGTTAGCGCAAGCCGTCTATCTATTTTACTAATCCTGTCCAGTATGAGCTTTTCGGCCACCTTGGACAGGGTGTTCAAAAGACTTATAGGCCTGTAGCTGGTGGTTTTGCTGGCGTCCTTACCGGGTTTTAGTATGGGCACGATGATCGCTTCTTTCCACTGCTTGGGAAAGTGCTGTAATCTGAGTATTGCATTTATGATGTAAGTTATTTGAACGACTGCTTTGCGGGGGAGGTTTTTCAGCAGAACGTTGTCGATGTCATCAGGGCCAGGAGCCTTATTATTAGATAGTTTACGCAAAATAGTGCTTATATTAGTTGGTGAAGCCATGAGTTTCGCGAAGTCTCTTGCGCTGATGGCGGTTGGTGGTGAGGACTTTATATTATCCGCAAATGTTATTGTTTGTCTTTGCTCGACCGTCGGTGAGGGTATGCTGGTAGTGTGCACACTCTCAAAATGACGGCCAAGAGCATTGGCTTTATCACGGTCTTCCATGTGCTGGCCGAGATTGTCAGTGATTGTGGGTATTGGGACACGATGACCGCCCTTTAGCTTTCTTGTGACTCTCCAAAGTGAGTTGTCGCTGGTTTTTAGCGATTTTAACAAATTATACCACGCAGTATTTCGATGTTCTTCGATACTGTGTTTTATCAAGGTTCTAAGCCGGTTGTAGTTATTTTGATCTGCCTGCCTTCTGTGTTTATTAAAGGCTCTTCTGTAATTATTTTTCTCTTTGATGAGATCAATAATTTCAGGGGGCAGGCGATCAGTTTGCGGTCTTATTTTGACTTTACGCGTGGTCAAGTGTCTGGCTTGCTTGATATTATTTACCAGTATGTCTAGCTGTGCTTCGATTGCTTCCGGGCTATCGATTATGTTAGTAATACTTGTCAGCCTTGTCATGTGGGTTCTGAACATATACCAGTCGGTTTTCTTGTAGTTAAATACCTCCTTGGGTGGAGGTATTTCTTTTTTGAAGTCTATCGTAGCTGAGACTGGTATATGGTCAGAATCCATTTCATCGATAATTGCGACGTTCTGCAGTGTTCCAACGCCACGGTGCAATAAGAAATCTGTAGTGGCAAGCAACCGCCCTACCATCTAAGCTATCTAGCTTGACAACAAATATTATAAGTTCGGGGAACAAAACCGGATTATTATCATGACGTCACTAGCGTGCCCGTAAAAAATAAATTGCGGGCACTCTAACGTGCACCTAGTCACTTCGTTTATTTAATAATGAAAAAAACGTACGAAAAATAATTTTAGGGTAATTTTTTTAAGTAAATAAAAATATGCTGTTAAAGACCGTATTTTTGTTAGTATATTATGAAAATTTTGTACAAATTAAACGAACAGTAACGAAGATACAGCGCTTCAAAGTCGGTAAAAATGGCCCCTTTTTGAAAGTGGTCATTTTTGACGATTTTGAATCGCTGGTCGTACTTAAAAAAAATTTCCCTAAAAGTTATTTTTCGAACGTTTTTTCATTATTAAATAAAAGGGCTTTAAAAATATTTTCTCGAAAAACCCTCGAACACGTAAACTGAGATATGAGTTGAAGTATTTTTATCCAAAATTTTATAAAGAATAATAAAGGCATGTACGTTACTTTAATTATTCCCTTATACTGGATATATAACGTACACCTAGCAAGTAACTAAGGGTTTAAATGTATATTACTGTAAAGTAAATTTATAAGAAACATTTACACACAAGAAGTACAAACCATTGTAATAAATATGCCAAATTCAGGACACATTTGAATTATATCACCATCAGTAAATTGAAATGTTTTTTTCTTTTCTTTTTTACTTGCCAATACAACAGCAACTTGTTGAGCAGCCACGGACAAAACAGGTAATTCAATTCTATTAAATTCATCAAAACATCCCCAGGATCCCGATTGGGCTAGTCCTAAAAAATAGATATTTTTAATAAAGATGTTAATCTACTCCTTCATTGACGAGCTGCGACTTTATGGCGTTTTAGTCACGGGCTGAAGTTAGCAACAGTGGCTTTTGGGCATTTTAGTCACGGGCTGAAGTTAGCTTTATTATAAATTAGGGAAAAGTGAGGTTAAATCCGTTAAAGGTTGACAGATGTCAAAAGTTTAACAAATAAAATTGGCTTTAAATTCTTCTTCGTGTGCGTCGTAGATAAAGTATAGTATGCAACTCGTTTTATAAACTTCTCTAGACACTCGTTTTTATTAAACACCCGCTTGCAAGCTTCGCTCGTGCCTAATAAAACTCGTAACTAAAATGGCATTTATAAAACTTGATACATAATATACTATTAGTATCATTACCCATAATTATATTAAAGAGGCCATCCATTATTTTAATGTGTAGTTTAATGTTTTTAGTAGTCGACAACTAATCCCTGCAAGCTAGATTTATGATATAGAATCATACTTTTAGTATACGGATGAGTTCGCCATGAGCTCGCAATGAGTTCACCAAGAGGTCGTCATAAATAATTAAAATAATATAACCAATTCTACGAATTGTAGCCTGCGAAAGAATCTAAATAGGATTGATTTCTTTTTAATATGAGATTTACTTTTATAGATATTAATTTCTATGAGAAACCTTAATATAAAATTAAAAACACAACAATCAAAATAATCAAATAAACCATTTTAACATTTTACCTACAAGCCTTTTACTTTTTTTAGTATTATTGGTTATTCACGAGACACAACTAGACGTATAACTGTTTCGCAAAACTGTCTTTAACATCCACGCGATTTTTGACCTTTTTTATCCAAAACATAACGCGATTTTCGACTCTATAAACAAAAACAAAATGCGATTTTCGACCTATAAACAAACTTTATAATGCGGACAAAGGGAAGTGAAGCAAAACATTGGACAATATATTATAACGGTTATACGTCCAGTTGGGTCTAGTCTATGGTTATTTATTAATCTGAGAATTTAAGGTTTACTATTTGCTTTATCAATTTAATTATTAATACATAATGAATCCTTGATTTACCACACTGTTTAAAATATCTCTGGTGTAAAAAGTAATCTTAAAATGGTGTCAAAATCCAACACCAAGTGATGTTAATATAACACCATAAATTATGGTTGAAAATGTGTACCGATCGCGGCAAAGGCGGTGTGGATCACGTGATGTTCTTAAATCTCCCCTCTGTTGACTTACATGAAGAATATATAAACTCAGGTAGTCCTTTCCTTTGGTGTGACACTACAAGTTGTTCGATACTAAAGAGACCTTAAATAGGTGGAAACAGCTGTCAATACTTAAAGTATTTTAAGTTAGTGAAACGCACTCTCTAGCGAGTTGAAGGTTCCATTTTCTGGAATAATACCACTGGTAATATACTAGTAATGCGTCAAGGAACTTCCTGTTTTCTTTTTTCTGTGTAGTGTGATTTAATTTGACCACAAACACATAATATTTAACACTGAAAAGGAGTTCAATTTACACCAGGTAAAATTTATTTTAATACTGTGTGAAAGTTAAATTAACACCATTTTAGTATTTGAATTTACACCGGCCAACGAACTATATTTAACACCATTTTGGTTTGTATCGATATAGACCATGTATGGTGTTAATTTGGTGTTAAAATGGTCATGAAATTTTGAACAGTGCATAAGATTAAGATACTTATTCCAATATCGCATAAACCCAATTACCAAATTTCTTATATAAACTAAAGTCTGCGTTGACATATCAGAACTTGGTTTCGGTACTTTTATCTTTGTCGTAGTAATTCTGTGTCGCAATAATTCTTACTGTGTTTTCAAAAAAGAATTTGCAATGATATAGCACCGGACACAATATATAAAGTCGAGTTTTATAAATTAATAATTTAAAGTTAGATATTTTTGTAATTTTTATTGATAGCTTATTTATTTAATTTTCCCTCTTATGATATAATATAATATACACCGTGTCCAAAGTCATCTGCTCACCATCGCTAACTCCGTTACTTTTGGAGTTACAAAGTCGGTTAAATTAGAAAATTGGTGTCATTTTTCTTCTGAATAAAATGATGAAAACAGAAAAACAATTTAACAATTCACAATAATTAATTTTTTTAAATAAAACACATATTTTAAAAGATAGGTTATTTTGAAACAAAACATTAATATTGCATAACTACACTAAACTTAAATATAAACAATAAATAAGCACTTTCTAATTGTTGTTAAAATAAAGCTTCCTAAAGTTAAAGTTTCAAGAAAAAAATATAGATTTTTTTAATTTGCGTTTTTTATAATCTGCACCATAGCCCCTGTTAACAAAACCCATTTTTAAAATCGTCTATGTGGTATTAGGTGTACAGTCGGCCGAGATATAATTGAGGAAAAGAAAATAGTATTTTTTTTATTGATTTAATAATTAACAATTTTTTAACTATGTAATTTCATGAGAAAATTGCTGTAGAGAGAAACGGACCATTTCCATCTTAAAATTGGTATAGATATGCCTTAACATTTTGTCAGATGTGAAAATAGTGAAGGTGCTGCTACAGAAAAATCGGTTTAGGTCCCAAAATGATGGAATCTTATTACAATATAAAATAGGCCGTTGCTAGTCGTCCGTATAATCGGACGAACAAAATATATTAATCGTCCGTATAATCGGACGAATAAAATATATTAATCATCCGATTGCTAGTCGTCCGTATAATCAGACGAATAAAATATATTAATCGTCCGTATAATCGGACGAATAAAATATATTAATCCTCCGATTGCTAGTCGTCCGTATAATCGGACGAATAAAATATATTAATCGTCCGATTATCGGATGAATAAAATATATTAATCGTCCGGTAATAACATAAATAAATAATAAAAAGATTATCGGACTCAAACTCAACAACACAACCCAACCGACCCCGCCCCATTGCCCCCCCCCGCCCCATTGAACAAAAAACCCAACTAAAATGGGCAAATTTATGTTACGATAAAAATAAAACACTTTTTAACAAAGCAACAACAATTTTATGAAATAAAAAAAGTTCGACAACTTCTAGTAGATTTTATGTTACGATAAAACTAAAACAAACCAACCAACCCAACCCAACCGAACACTGTTTAACAAAGAAACAACAAATTTATGAAATAAAAAAATAAAAAAAACTCGACAGCTTCTTAGTATCGAACCCGGGACCTCTCGCATGACAAGCGAACGCCCTACCATATAAGCTATCTAGCTTGTTGTCAAATATTAAACGGTCGGTGAACAAAAGCGGATTATAATCATGACGTAACTAACGTTATGTTATTACCGGACGATTAATATATTTTATTCATCCGATGATCGGACGATTAATATATTTTATTCATCCGATGATCGGACGATTAATATATTTTATTCATCCGATGATCGGACGATTAATATATTTTATTCATCCGATGATCGGACGATTAATATATTTTATTCATCCGATGATCGGACGATTAGACAAGTCGTATAAAATATTTAATGGAAAATATTAATATACATACAATTATAGGACTTTGTCCATATACGTTTGCATCAGATTTTAAATTAATTATGATGATACTTGGCTTACAATCAAATTCCTTTGCCCATCCATTGCCAAAGCAAAATATTATGGTGAGAATACTAACTGCTTTGTCATGTTATTCAAATTTCCACAACAAAACTTCACCTTACTTAAATTTTTAGGCAATTGCACGAATATTCCGCTTATAGTTGAAAATGAGCTTGAACCAGTTTTAAAATATATCCCCCACCCGAGCTGCACCTGCTTCCGAGAGTGGTACAAAATTGTTTTGATCTGCTTAAAGCTGAGATACCAGAAAAATGGGAAGAGTGCTTAATTACGTTTAGATCACTGCACAATTCAACGGCAATAGAGCCAGAAAACTGATAAAAAATGTTTCTATCTTAGAAGAACTGGTCCAGGTATAGTTTAAGTTTGTTGTTTTTAATTTTATTGAATTTCAAGATCTCTTGCGATGATTTTACGTACTACTTTTGTTTTTAGGAAATAAGTATGTAGAAGTACTCAGGACTTTCGATAGAGTAGTGTCCAGCTGCTTTTCCAATAGCTTGGATGCGAATTATGTCATTTATATTTCTGAATTTGAAAGAAAATGAATTTTCTACTCCCACCTTTAAAACCCCAATTATCGTACATGTTTCCATGACACGGCGTTTTAGTCACGGGCTGAAGTTAGCGACAGATTTTATTTATTTATTAAGTTGACAGTTGTAAAATGTCATACAATCGTTAAAATAAAGTGCCTTTCTTGTAAAATATTACTAAATGTGAAAATTATTTTATTATCTCAATACAAAAATACAAAAGTTTTAAATAGTTTCTCAACGACAAAATTTGAAAAGTTGATGGCGCTCTATACAAACATTTGATTTAAATAATTTTAAGATAATAAAAAGTATTTGTCGTAAAAAAGGTATAGTATGCACCTCGTTTGTAAACTTTTCTAGACTCTCATTAATATAAGCATTTGCTCGCAATCTCGCTCGTGCCTAAATTAAATTCGTGTCTAAAATGACGTTTATCAAACTTGATACATAATATACTATAAACATCCATCAAAAAGTTCAAGTGCATATTATTTTAAGTTAAGGGTAGTTATGCGATTATAATTTTTTTTTCCAAATTAAGTTGTATTTTAAAATATGTAAAAATATACGTTCACTAAACCATGACCTACCTAACATGTAAGCGGTTGGGGTCGGCGGGCTAAGTATAGTCGGACAGTTGTTTAACTGAGACTATTCTTTGATCGTCGACAGCTGTTGCTTACTCAACGAAACCAGTGGCTGCCAAGAAACTATCTAAGAATTACGTTAATTTTTATGATTTTTTATAAATTTTAAAACAGTACCACTAATGCAAAAGTGATGAGAGAAAAAACTTGCATACTTTGGCGTGAACTATCATCCCCTAAAGGGATGACAACTTATTACATGACTCTGTATTTATATAAATATATATATACAGGGTGGAAACCCTAACTGGAATAAATTCTGTATTTTGAAAACCACTTACTTTTTAAAAAAATCCAAAAACAGGTCAATTTATAAATTTACCTGGGTAAATTGTGGTAAATCTTAAAAATATAAGAAACCACCCTTTGAGGGTGCAACCAACCCTAACTTTTTTTTTCAAATGCAAAGGTATATCAAGTGATACATCATTTGAAAGCTCTTTTTAATAGGAATTTATACAAATATGCAATTTTTAATTATTTTATTTTGGTACCTTAAAGAAATAAATCCTATTTTTATATCCACCAAAAACGTTGTATATTCAACCGAAAGAATGTATTTTAGTTCTTTAAAATTAGTTGCAAGTAACGTGTTCTAAATTGACCGTAAAAATGTCTTATTTAACTGAAACTTTGCGTATTGAGATTCTAATGATGATTGGATTTGGTGATAGACGTCGAAATCAGACAGAAGTTGCACGATTATTTAACGAAACGCATCCAGAATTGCCTCACATTTGCCAAGGGACTGTTAGTAAAGTAGAAGCAAAATATCACGAAAATGGTCATGTAAGAAATATTACTAGACAACGCCAGCCTATCGTTGAAGACAATACGAAGCTTAATGTACTATTAGCAATCCAAGAAAATCCTGTTACTTCAGCTCGACAAATTGCTCGCGAGAACGATTTGAGCCACACCACTGTAATGAAGTTACTACATGCTTCAAAAATGCATCCGTATAAGATGCAAGCAGTACAGGAACTAATTGGGGATGATACCGATCGCAGAATTGAATTTTGCGAGCAAATGATGAACCTTATTAATGATAACCAAATTTCCTTGGATTGGATACTATTTTCCGATGAAAGTACGTTTACTTTAAATGGTGAAGTTAGTCGTCAAAATTGTAGATATTGGAACGACAGCAATCCTCATTGGATTGAAGAAAATCATACACATTATCCACAAAAGGTAAATATTTGGGCTGGAATAATTGGTAATAGAATAATTGGTCCCGCCTTTTTAAACGAAACTCTAAATGGCGAAAGGTACTTAACTTTTCTTCAAGAAGATCTTATACCATATTTGGCATTTCAGTTTCCAAACGAGAATGATCCAGACTTACCAGATAATAGAGTCTGGTTTCAGCAAGATGGAGCTCCACCGCACTACGCATTACCCGTTCATCGATACCTAAATGAAATATTTCCTAATCGGTGGATTGGTAGAAGAGGTGCAGTTGAGTGGCCAGCCCGATCTCCGGACCTTACCCCGTTGGATTTTTTCCTGTGGGGTTACCTTAAAAATAAAGTTTATGTAACCAAACCAACTAATATTGAAGATCTTAAAGAGAGTATCCGACACGAAACTTCTTTAATATTACCTGAGATGTTGGAAAAGGTTAAAAATAAATTTTATAATCGTCTAGGATTTTGTCAAGAAACCAGAGGAGCTCATTTTGAACATCTTTTATAATAATTCCATATTTATCATAACATGAAGTTTTTATTATTTATAATTGTACAAAAATAAAATAATTAAAAATTGCATCTTTGTATGAATTCCTATTAAAACAAGCTTTCAAATGATGTATCACTTGATTTTTGCATTTGAAAAAAAAAGTTAGGGTTGGTTGCACCCTCAAAGGATGGTTTCTTATATTTTTAAGATTTACCACAATTTACCCAGGTAAATTTATAAATTGACCTGTTTTTGGATTTTTTTAAAAAGTAAATGGTTTTCAAAATACAGAATTTATTCCAGTTAAGGTTTCCACCCTGTATATATATATATATATATATATATATATATATATATATATATATATTGTAATGGTTCCGAAAAGAAACACCCTGTATAGATTTATTAGAAAACATGTTATTATAATTTTATTTTTCGAATTTTAAAATAGGATTAAGCTATAAAACTTTATTTGAAGGCAAAGAAATTTTACAGATTTAGGTAGAAAATTTGCCAAACAAACAAGAAAGGTACGCGCTAAGCTGAAGGAAGAGTACATCTGGCATGCAGATTGGGGGAGGAATTTCCTTAGAGGTAAACGAAAAAGTTTTTCGAAAAAGGGAGATGCGGCAGAAGCAGTTTGAATTCGATGCAGTACAGTTCGTTTTCTTTGGTAAAATTGTAAAAGTAAATTATTGTTCTAAAATCATTGTTAAAAGTGTTATTAGGTTAGTTCTAATTATTTAATCTATTTAAATGTGTAGTAAAATTAACTAAACGTAATATTGTGCATTTTCAAATTGTTAAGCTTATTATTATATAATTATTGCTATTATGAGTATATTTACCCTTGTCTATTACGTTTAGCTGTATTTTACGTTATTTTAATCCTTTTCTTTTAGCTATTACCACCCCTATTCTCGCTTTTATTATTATCACTGTAATTTTAATGCTTTGCTATGTTCAATGCTTGTGCCGCTTCAATGTAACCTTGTATTTTGTTTGTGCTTAACCCATCATTTTGTACCCTTTTTCTATAACGTGGTTAAGCATTGTTTTATGATCAGTCCAAAGTTATTAATGTATTGCGAAATTACTCGGTGCTTAACCAGGAGTGCTGACCGTTATTGTTCCAACTTTGAGTACTCCTTGTTTGTGTGCGTGGGCCTTTGTTGTATGGACTAATATTTTTCTCCCGTGAGGGGACAAGGTTGCCCTAGGTTCTTTAGGGTTGCTTCGCTTTTCCCCGACCCTTCAACTAAACTAGGCGGGTTGCCTCCCATATTGGGACCTCGTTACATTCTGGGCCTAGCCCGGCTAACTAACCCCAATATTCTTCAGTTTTATATCTTTGTTTAAATGCAGTATCGAGCCATATCGCAAATACATTAATTTTTGAAATTTTTAAAGTACAATGCCTGACCGCGTATTCCTTTGCTACTTCATAGCCGACCAGGGTTTTTTCTCAGGCTCTTTTTCCCTGGCCGAACCCTCCTAAGAGCCACCCCTTGCTTGTTTGTAAAAAGTTAACGTAAATTAAATTGGGGTAAATTAAGCCACTGTATTTTATTTCTTATAAACCTATTTCTCCCACGTATCATTCTTAAAGCAATGCATCTAATAAAACAAGTAAGTAAACACAGCGTAGAGGTCCAAATTTGGGTAAGACGATCACGAGCCAAAGCCACAAAATATCTAATTTATCAATTTTTCATAAAACTTGTTTTAATCGAACCTGTGGTAAAGAGAAATCTTTACAATATATATATATATATTTAATCACACTGACTGAAAAGAAAATTTCTGAAAGCTACATATATTAGCCAGAATAACAATATTTTCAGCAAACCAAGCGTAGAAATCAAACCGCTGTGGAAACCAATCCTACGCAAGATTAAACAGTTCCAGCTCAATGAACAAGATCGATCAGCTATTTAAACAAAAGTTTCGAAATATTTTACCATTATCACCTGAAGACGATTGAAGACAACCAATCAAAATCCAAGAGGACGACAGTCCAATGTAACATTACCAAACGTTAAACTTCTGAGGATGTTAAGTATGAACCTCATGGAAGATCCTTGGATTCGTGTCGGACCAATAACAACAATTATGACGATTGACAATGCCATTGAGAAAAAAATCAAATTTATTATTATTTTGGACATTATTTCACAAAATTGTAAACGTTGGTCAATTATCAACTTCATCCAATTCTTGAAGAAGTTAAATTTTATATAAGTTATATTTATTAGGTTTCCGAATTCTCTCTACGGTGGCCCGCGAAACTTCCATTGCATCAAAAAGTTTTCTGGTACTCGTTTTTTATTTGGTACTAAACTAGTTTGCCGGAATTTTGCTACTAATTCTAGGATGTAACAATGATGTATGTGTCTATTTGCATGCCTCTCATTAAACAAAGTTGCCGTTACTTTTGCACATCAATTGTTTATAAAATATAAATAAAATATAAAAAATAAAAATAAATAAATAAAAAAAATAAAAATAAAAAATAAAAAAAATAAAAAATATAAATAAAATGTATACTCTCTCCGCAATAGAATATCCCATTTTTTATCGAATCGAAAGAAAATAAAAGCACAGGCATAACCAATTATCCACATCAACTACTTTACGAAGCCCGTTACATAGTCAAAGCCCGGTCGGGCAGAGGGGGCGGTTATTACTTCGGTGGTACATATTTTTGCAAGAGACACATATCGCGCAATATCAAAAGCCCTGCAGTGTTGCCTCAGTTATTTATTAAAAAAGTTAATTACCATCAATATTTAACTTATGAATAAGTAAAATATATATTATAACACAGTTTAACACGATTTTCCTCCCTTGAAAAATTTTAAAAATAAAGGTTAAAAAAACGTAATCGTGTCTCACCGTTTCACGAAATCACGTCATAAAATTATTTTCATACGGCAATTCTTATTATTTTAACCTTACAGATTTTTATTTCTCTATTTCGTTATAAATCATTTTTTTTATTTTTACATAATACAAAAATTATAATTAAAGAAATTAATAATTTTATTTTTAATTTAAGTAAAATAATGGATGGATGAAGAAGCTGATGTTAACGTCATTGGTTCTTAAATCGTTGACAATCATCACATTTTTTAATAAATTTTTCTACATCAGATTTTAAACCGTTCCAATAAAAATGTTTTTTAACATTGTTATAGGATTAAGATTAAATTTTATTCCCGCATGTCCACCTGTTGGTAATATGTGATAATCATTTAAAACTAATTGTCTAGTTTCTAAATCTGTTATTATCTGAACTCCTTTTACTTCTGTTATTTTAATATTTAATTCTTTAACTTTACTGGAAACTTTTAATAAATTAGATATTTTCATTTCTAATATTAATTACATTTTCAGGTGTCTTAACGACTCCTCGAAGGTTGACGCTGATCGACTATCCTGAACATTAATATAAATAATACTTAAACTTTTATCATAAATACAGTTTAAATTTACATAAGTAAAGTTTTTATTACCATACATTTTAATTATTAATTTATTGTCAATTGGTCTTGATTCAGTAAATTTATCAGGACATTTTAACACTTCAACAACGCCCGGGTGGCCAGTCCGTTTGTTGAAAAAGTTATTAAATGTATCCGTTTCTTCATTTTGTTTGTTTTGTCGTTCTTTTTGTGGCCGAGTTGTTACTGTTTATATAAGATCTTCTGTTTTACTGAAAATATTTTTTAATTCGTCTGATGTTAATTCAACTCGTGATAAAGCATCCGCTATAATGTTGGCTTTACCCTTAATGCATGTTATGTCATATTCTTCTAAAGTCAGTCTTAATTTTGTTAATCTACTACTCGGATTTGTCATACCAAAAAGAAAAATTAAAGGTCTGTGGTCTCTAAAAATGTTGAAATGTCGTCCATATAAATACGGCCTAAAATGTTTAACTGCCCATACGATAGCTAAAAGTTTTTTTTCAATTCTACTATAATTTTTTTCTTCTTTATTGAGGTTTCTACTGGCGTAAGCGATAGGGCTGTCGTCTGAGTTTGAAAGTACTGCTCCGATTGCATAGCCCGAAGCATCAGTCCTTAAGGTAAAATGATTGTCTGAAGAAAAATTTGGATAATGTAATACTGGGGGAGTTGCTAAACTGTTTTTTAATGATATAAATAAATTATTATAAATAAATTATTAAGAATCTTCTGTAATAATTTGCAAAAGCTACAAAACGCTTTGTTTGATCTGCATTTTTTAATTCTGGGTAGTTTTTAATGACTGAAATTTTAGATGGATCGAGAAAAACTCCTTGTGATGATATGGCGTGTCCTAAATATAAGATTCCTTTTCGCAAAACATTTATTAGAGTTTAATTTTAATTTAACTTTACGAAGTCTCTGCAATACTTTTGAAAGATTTTTATTATGTTCAATCAAGTTGTTTTCGCATACAATTAAATTATATAGATAAATAAAACATATTTCGTGACAAAGACCTGCCATAGCTAAAGTCATGGCTCGTGAAAAACTGCTTGGGGATGTTTTTAACCCCATGGGTACTCGTGTCATTTGGTATTGTCCGCGGTTAGTTGAAAATGCGGTATAGGGTCTACTTTTTGAATTTAATTTAATCTGATAGTATCATTGGGATAAATCCAAGTGTAAAAAGTACAAAGATCCATATAAAGAATCTATGATTTCGTGAATGGAAAGAAGTGGAAACTTATCATCCTCAATCCGTTTATTAAGTTTGTGTATTTGTGTATTTCATGTTTCTGAGAATGAGGCAGGCGACAAGGTTTGATGTAAACTGGAGATGATGAAGATTTTAGATACATTTTTTGTTCAAAAATATTTGTTACACTTAAAGGATTATTTTCTAATTGAAAAACATCTGAAAATTTAGTACAATTTTTTTGCAATGACATTATTTCCTCTTGATTTAAATCATTAAAATTAATTAATTTTAGTAATTTTTCTGCTCTTTCAACTGATTATAATTAGCTAAATTTTCTATTCTAGCTTTAAAATTTTTAATTTTTACTTCTTAATCTTTAATATTTAGAATTCTGACTGGTATTAGATTATTGTGGTCAGCAGTAACCAAAGTGTTAGCTATGAAAACTCCTTCACTAAGTTTGTCATTTAAAACCAAAAAATCACCTTTAGCATTTACTTTAAAGTATTTAATAATTTCACAGCGATGAGGTATGGATGTATAGACGTCACAATGAGATTTTATAGGAATAATAATTTTTGTTGAGTTAACTAAAATAAGAAAATGTATAATGTTCGAAATCAATTGTTGCTTTATAATTATAAAAAAATCTGCTCCAAGAATACCATGCATTTTATTATCTACTTGATTCATCAGCAAAAACTGGTGACCTATATTTGTGTAGTTTATTTGTAACTCGATATTTGACGGGTAGGCCGTAACAACGTTGTATATAACAAGAGAAGTAAACGAAATAAATCGCAAAAAACGATAGGAACTCATTAAGGTAACAATAAAATGTCATAGTTGGAAAGTTTACTAGATTTGCTATAAGAATATTGATTTCTATTAAAAAAAGAACATATAATACGAAATATAAAGGCATAGAACTCATTATTGTAAAAATCGCCAGTAACAAAATGTTACTTACAACGTTGTTACGGCCTACCCGTCATTTGTGGATTTTGGGCACACCCATATCTCAGTTATTAGACATGGGACCCACATTAAATTTATATGAGTTTATAATGACATTATATACAGGGATGGTAATGGGCTCTTAGACCGTTTAATAAACAAAGATGCATGATATATGAAACGTACGAATAAGTGAGATAAACGTATAAATAAGAGAGACAAACCACCATGGTTGAACGAATAATATAACAAAATACTTAATTCCCCTCTGCCATAAGCGTGTAGTACAAGATTTTAAAACGATTAAATCAAAACAATTAAACGTCCGCCAATGTTTTACTTCCCCTCCTCTAACTGCTTTACAATCCCACTACTAGACAACCTTGACGCAAATTTCGCTATCGAGTCTAGATATAATTTGAAATAATTAATTTCAGTATTACTCGGTCCACGTTGGAGTGCTGTCGGAGGAATTTTAAATTTCCTTTAAAATTTAACTATAAAATAAATAAAGTAAATGTTCAAACAAAAATGGTATTCTAAAATATTTAAACAAAAAAATAAATAAATTAAAGTAAATGTTCAAATAGGCCCCCAAACGCTGCTGTACATTAGGTTAACCTATTATAAAAATTTTGTCGTACATTTTACAGCATCTCAGGTTTGATATAACTTAATGTATTAATTATTAATTCTCTTAATTCATCAAGGTTATTTGCCCTGATATGCTGGAATCCGTACATTTTGGATTTGGCATATCCCCACTTAAAAAAATTGCACGGAGCCTAGTCCGGTGATCTTGCTGGCCAGAGAATATTTCCGTGACCACTTATTATGCGGTCTGCAAAAGTGTCTTGCAAATATTCTCTTACCCATAGGGTATTATGTGCGGGACATCCATCCTGTTGAAACCATACTGACTCAAAAGGCACCGGCAGAGCACGAACTGCGGGAACAATTTCATTTTGCAGCAGTTCAAGATACTTTTGAACATTTAAGGTACCATCTATAAAAAATGGACCTATAATATGGTCTCCCAGCATTCCACAACAAACATTTAATTTTTGTGGTCGTAGAATATTGGCAGCATAATGCTTGCGCAGAAATTGTCTATATAATGTCATTATAAACTCATATAAATTTAATGTTGGTCCCATGTCTAATAACTGAGATATGGGTGTGCCCAAAATCCACCAGCCGCCACTTGAACCCTGCGAATAGGTACTACCAGAGATTCCGTTTATCTTTATCTTTACAACTATTTACTATTTCATTGTTATTTAAATATTCTAAAAAATATTTGCTAACTGAGGCTCCGCTGTCTAATACAAATGTTACTTCTTGACTACCGTAATTAAATGTAACATAATGTAAACTATTCATATTATATACCACTTCATCATCACAATTGCAAAAATTAGTTAGCTGATCGAAAAACCAAATTATTATTTTGTTGACTCGGAGATTCGTCAACTACATTTGTAAAAAATCGTTTTGCTGCCTATTTCAGAAATTTTGTTGTCCACGTCTACTTTTTAAATTGATTTCCATTTCCTCTGCCTCTATAGTTTTTATTAAAACCACTACGCGAATAATTATAATTTGAAGAATTGTTTTGCCTATTTTGATTTCGATTATTTTTATTAAAATTAAAACTATTTGTATTATAATTTTGATTACCTCTATTAGAATTGTGATGTCCTCTGCCATTAAATTTTTGATGGCTATTACCTCTGGCATGATATACGTGTCCTATTGACATTTTCCTCATCTTTGGCTATTCTTAAGGCCTCCGCTAAATTACTATAGTTCCGGGATTTAAAAATAGTTCTAGTTTCGGAATTATTCAATCCGTTAGAAAATGCATTAATAGCTATTTTCTCATTTATTTGTTGCAGGGCGTTCAAGCTATCTTTATTTTCGCCTGCTTGTGTAATAGTAAGATCTACTAATAATTGTTCTACGGATTTGCCAAATTCCTCTATAGATCTATTGCCTTGTTGAGCTATATTTAATTTAACAGACAACACACCCGCTGACTTAACTGGCAGAAAATGTTTAAATGTCAGCTACAAGTAACTGATTATCCGCATAATTTGATTTTAATCGAAGTTTCCCGCCTGCTGACAAACAACGTTTTAGTACATAACTAGTTAACAGAGGTTTACTGGCAGCTTCCAGTATGGAATCATACAATTCGATTGCATCTATAAGTTCGTGTGTAGTATCATCTGTACCGTTAAAAATAGGAAGCAGTGAAGCTGCAGTTTTTAAGTTAAATTTTTCACCCTTATTATTAAAATTATCTATATATATATATATATATCTATTGGATTATCCTTACTATTAGAAGTTTTATTTAGAATTGTTTTTGCTTTATTTATACAATCATTAATTTCTATTGCGATTTCCGCTACTTCAGTAATGTGTTTTTCACTCGAATGTTTACACTGTCTATTTTTTAACTCACAAAATCCTAACTGTGTTGGCCCGACTTTTGATATTCGTAAGGAAAAAAAGTGACAACCAACTATACTCACTTAGTTTAAGTCATATTGACAGAATGAGATGACATTGACAAATTAATTTCAGTCAGCTGTGTTAAAAACGTTTAAAAGTTTATTTAAATTATATCGAGTCTTAGCGTGAAAGATTGTTAGTTTGAGTACAGCAAATTTGGGATATTACCAAACCAGTATTAAAAGTAAAGTTGGTAATAAAAAATGGTCTCCTAGAGTAACAAGGTTGTTGATGGTAGTAGGCGAATGAATTTGAAAAAATATAGAGATTGATGATTTTTTAAACAAGAAATTGTAGGTATTTTTGAGTATAAACATACAAGGTAAGATATAAATATTATATTAATCAATTTAATTAATTATTTAAAATGGTTGTAAAGCTTTGACCAAGTTTATTATTTTAATGTGGATTCCTAAGGTTTTAACTCTGATATTTATTTATCTAGTTCAGGAGACGTTATAATTCATCTATTTTGTATCATAAGTCGATATCATTATATTAAATAAATTAAACCTTAATATTCCTTATTTTTAATACTACATACATATTATTATTACTATATGCCTTATTTTGATTATTACGTTGACATTATTATCTGCTCTATTATTATTATTATTATTCTTACTATATTTTCTATGATTACTATATTGTATATTATTACTGTTTCTCTATTTATTGCGCCATGTAATGGGATTAATAAGAATGAAGGTTTTGCTGTATAAAATTGAATTGTATCTCTGTTTCGACTGTATATACAAAATGAGTTGATATATTGTTACTGGTGATCATTATTATAAATTTAGTTGATATTACATTTGGCTTGGTAATACTTAAAAATCTGCATTTATTAAACATTGGAAATAAAACCCTTTAACCTATAAACTTGGAAATATATATATATTTCTATAAATCTACCGTATTAAACTAGTAAATCTAAATCCCCTAAAGTGACAAAAAGCTAACTGAAACTAATAATCTCAAAACGTTTGATAAAACCTATTGTTAAAACTAATATTCAAATACAATGGATATAAAGCTGACAACCATTATTTGTGTGTTTTTATTACTTAATCTAATTTCCTCTCTCTGGCATCCTTCCTATCTAGAAGCGAATTCAAATAACACAACGTAGGTACCTTTTCGACTAGACTAGATGATCACACCGTTTTTGGCCACACTTGACAACATTGCGAAGTTGTTGAGGTTATGTTTGAATTCGCGAGATTCTTAAAATTTCCTTGGGTTACTGCCGTTTTCATGAGTATGGGGTACCCCAGGCCGTGACCATCACATAACTTAAACTGTTCTAGTTTTTCCAACTTACGTACGGTAGCTTCATAGTCCTTCCTTCTATCGGCGTTTTCCTTTATTAAGTTTTTTGTAAACTTTTGTATTTCGTCTAGGGAAGCCAAAAATTCCTTGATTATCGTGGACGTTGTAGACATTAAACTTTTCTATCGCATTACAATTAATTACCCCAACTGATTCACATTTTCTACTACACTACACTAAACTAAACTTTCCAATTACACCATCGAAAGACG
Organism: Brassicogethes aeneus; assembly: GCA_921294245.1. Taxonomy (NCBI): domain Eukaryota; kingdom Metazoa; phylum Arthropoda; class Insecta; order Coleoptera; family Nitidulidae; genus Brassicogethes; species Brassicogethes aeneus. The sequence continues at coordinate 61,633,828 of OV121132.1, forward strand.
ACTTCTGGCAATTTCAGTCCTGATTTTTCCCTCAACATACTTCTTGCATTTTCTTCCACCGTAATATATTCCAGCAACTACAACCAAACATAAGATGAGTAACAAAACGTCTCTATGTAGATTTTCGCCGTTAAATGCCAAAACTCCGCCACTATTTCCGGCTTGTGCGAAGATAACTTCTTCTTTCGACTGTGTTTTTCCCATTTTTACTTAATATTTCACTTATATTTCTCGCTCTTTATTTAATTACACTTTAATGAAACCCTTTTTGGCTTGAAGGTTCGTATCGAACTCTCTTTATTGAATAATAATATATTTTATTACAATTCTGCTGTGGTCAAATAATGCTTATTGCACAGTTTGCACTTTGCGGATTATTTACCTAAGAATGTTAAGTGTCATCATTATGTCATGTACATTGAATGAACTATGTCCCTTGCCTACACTATTCCATATACCTAAAGTAAATAATTTCAGAAATATTTAACATTTTCTAAAATTTTAAATATTATTTTGTATCAAGAAACCTGTGACGGGTGACTTGACGGTATCTGTACTTACCACGTAATCTGTCATTGTTAAATGGCGTTAAATTTTCAGGTTGATATAAAAAATTTGTTGCCTAATTAAGTGTTTTGTAAACAAAATTACTGATGAAAAAGCAGTAAGTGAATTTTAAAAAACACTGACAAGCCAAACGTCATTGGAGACAATAAAATATAAAATTTATTTTATAAATTATTTTATGTCATTATATTGATTATGTAGAAACATACAGGGTGTTTCATTTAAAATAAAAAACGTAGTAACGTTAGTGTTGGGAAAAACCGATAATTTTTAATAATCGAGTACTCGATACTCGAGCGATTTCAATAATCGAGCGATCGCCCGAGCGATTTATCACTCGAAATTTCAATTAAATTAATAATGCATTCATACTCGGGTAGATCGCTTGCAGCTTGCATCACTCGCAATAATCCGAGCACTTTTCTAAATAAAAATAACATAAAATTCACATTTAAAACTAATAATAATTTAAGAAATTTTATTAAAAATAATAAAGATAAGACAAGTAAAAATAATAAATCAGGAGTGTACCAATTAACTTGTGCAGATTGCCCTAAAACTATATAGGACAAACAGGTCGCTGCTTGAAAACTAGAATTAACGAACATAGAAAATCATTTATAAACCAAAAAACAGATTCCACTTTTGCAAACCACCTTATTAATGAAAACGATAATTTTAATCCTAACTTTAAAATCCTACACATAGAAAATAAAAGTATGAAACTGAATTTATTAGAATCGATGGAAATTAATAAATTAAAGAAAAAAACTGATATTATTCTTAATGACCAAATAGATACCAATAATTCCCCGTTATTAAACTTATTTTAATAAATTCAAAAATTTTTAGTGTTAGGTATATAACTATAGAAATTACAGGGCATCCCCATAATTATTGTTCCTTTATTGTATAACGTTAATTTAATCTCCCCCAATATTGTACTAAAAATATTACCTGTAAACCCATCATTTATATAAAAGTAAAATAAATATTAGTTTGTATACGATCTGAAGATGCGAAACAATTGTCATATTTAAATAAAATAGTGAAACTTTTAAACAGTGTAGTTTATATTAAAATAAAACAATATCAAGTAGTTTGTGTTTGTTCAGTGGTGTATCATGCGACCGGGTTCAAAAAAAAGATCTGCTGTTTGGAATTATTTAAAAAAAAAATGAAGATAACAATAAGTTTGCCACTTGTAAAAAATACTTTCTTTTTACGGAAGTACCACGAATTTAAAACAGCACTTAATTCGAATACTTATAAAAATTAATGATGATCCTCCGAACAAAAACGATGAAAATCGTGATAATGCACCTAACCTACCTGGTACTAGTACTGGTACAACAACCTTATTTCCTTCGACAGCGATACCTCCAGGAAGTAATAACGTAGAGGCTAAACATTTTAAACGTCCTGCAAAACAGCTGAAACTTTTTGGGTCCAGAAGCGCACTATCGCAACAAGATTTAGCAATATTGGACGAAAAGTTGGTAAAATTAATAACACAGGATTACCAGCCCTTGTCGCTAGTGGAAAATAAGGGCTTTCTTGAATATACTAAAGCACTTCAACCGCTATACAAGGTACCAAACAGGAAAAAAATATCTCAGGAACTTTTGCCCAAACAATATGCAGAGGCGGTGGAATCATTAAAAAATATTTTAAAACAAATTAACAGTATTGCAGAAACAACAGACATGTGGACTTCAGATAGCAATAAAAGTTACATTACAGTGACTGTTCATTTTATAAATGACAACAAATTATGTTCCCGAGTTATTTCAACAAATGAAATGATTGTTTCTCATACAGGGGAAAATATTGCTATGAGTTTAAAATCAACATTTAATGAATGGAAAATTACAGACAAAATTGTAACAATTGTGTCAGACAACGGCGCTAATATTAAAAACGCCATAAACGAACATTTAAGAAAATACCACCATCCATGTGTTGCTCACACATTAAATTTATCAGTGAATGAAGTGTTGGGCTGCAATGAAACCTTAAGTGCGCTTTTAAAATGTAGGGCCCTTGTTGGACATTTTAAGCATAGTGTATTAGCAACAAATAAACTTAAAGCAGTACAGGAACAGTTAAACTTGCCAATTTTAAAAGTAAAGCAGGATGTTCCAACGCGCTGGAATTCTTGCTACATTATGCTGGACCGGCTAATACAGTTAAAAGATCCTTTAAGTATAACCGTCACTAATCTAACTACCAGTGTAGAATTTTTGGGACCAGAAGAGTGGAATATTCTAAGAGACTGTTTGGACGTCTTGAAACCTGCCAATGACTTAACAAATATTTTGTCTGGAGAAAATTACCCAACAATGAGCCTTGTAATTCCACTAATCAGAGGTTTGCAAACAACTTTAAAAAATAATCAATCTAGGACAACTGTTGGTGAAGTTTTAAAAAATAAATTATTAGAAGTAATTCAACGGCGCTTTGGAAACATCGAAACAAATAAAATAGCAGCAAAAGCCACATTTTTGGATCCCAGGTTTAAAAAGTTGGCTTTTGGAAACCAAGACAATGCAAATATGACTGAAAAATGGGTAATGGACGAAATGAATTTAATTATATCTCTGAAAAACAGAGAGTTGGAGCAAGCAGAAGTGGCCGTTCGCAACGAGACAGAAACCGAAATAATTGCCAATAATGAAACGAACGATATTTGGGCGTATTTTGACAAAAAAGCTGCCGAACTTAAAACGTATTCAACACCATCGACAATCACCACAATTATGATTAAGCAATATCTGCAAATGCCACTACTGGAACGAAAAAATGACCCATTGGAATTTTGGTCAAAACATAAAAATATGTTGCCACAATTGTACGAACTCGCTACTAAATATTTATGTGTCCCTAGCACATCAGTCCCCTCGGAAAGAGTTTTTTCCAAAACAGGACAAGAAATCGGCCAAGAAATCGGCTTTCTCCAAAACATTTGGATATGATTATTTTTTTAAATTCATGTTTATAAATTTTTCAATAAAAGTTTCCGTTTTTATTTGAGAATGTCTACCAAAGAATTTTTTGTTAGGTATGTTTTGTTAACTATTTTGTTTGTTTTATTATTTAAAAAAGGTTTTATTAACATTTTCTATAATGTATGTAAATTTTTTAAGAAGTTTTATTGCTTTAAATAATAAAAAAAATTAAAATATACCCTTGTATTTTTATAATTAGATATTTTAAACTATGCCGCAGATCGCCGCTGCAGCGGTTAGACAGTTAAATCACAAAACAACAAAACCCATGTCGCGATGAATGGAGAGGTCGAGTATTGAAATAAAATATCAAAATATAACTCGGTGCTCGCTGGATTTTGAGCGACGATTTTCGCTTGAATTTATAACTCAAAAGAAAATATCAAAATATACCTAATTCGGTGCTCGGTAGATTTTAAGCGAAGATTTTCGCTTGAATTTATAACTCGAATAGTCGTTTCAATAATCGAGTGATGTCGGTTATTTCAATAATCGAGTACTCGAGCGGTTTTTCACTCGAGCGATCCCAACACTAATTAACGTTTCAAGTTAGCCTAATTTTCCCTGGGTTTTCTTGGGTAATTTGTTAAAAAAATGCTAAAGAATTGACATGGAATCTTTTAAACAATGTTTTGAGATTTCAAAAATTCCATAACAAAAAAGTTATAGGCTATTTCTGATTAACGCGCATTTGTCAAATTTTAACGATATAAATTAATAACTCGAAAACTATTTACTTTAGGGATAGGACATGGTACAGTAATTTTACTCAGAATTTTATGTAGAATTTAAAACATATATGGGGTGTTCTACTTAAAATAAGTGGCATTTTGTTAAAAATATTTTAGAAAAATAGGCTTAATTGGATTATAAACGCTTTAAAAATTTCAAATCAATATCTTTTGCCGTTCTTCAGAAACTTTAATGGACCACGAACGTGAAACACCCGTTTTTCGTAAATGTGCAACAACCTTTATATAATTAAAATAAATTAAAAAAAGTAATATTAATGTTGTCCATTTATTTAGTAAATAATATTTTCTTACAAATATAGTCTAGCTGATATCGAAGAAGTTATATTATGTGCCAAAAAACCGTGGATAACATTTTATTTGATCGCAAAAAATACAGTGTGTCCACGGATTGACTTAACTATACTTGTAAAAATATTTAATTTCAATTTTTCGAAGAAAAGTCACTCCTTATAATTTCTTCTGCTTGTTATATAAATACCATTTACAATGAGAAAATTCTATTTTGTTATACAGGGTGTGCACAAAAAATACAATTGTAGATTTTGTAAAATTAAAATCTATTAAATATATCCAATATAAAGAGCTTGTAACGAGAAACCAAAAAGCCAAATAAAATTTTTTCATGTGAGTTGTTGTTACTAAAATATTTGTTATTAAAAATAAAATTAATTCAGGTCCAAACTTGAGCGGTCCTATTATTTTGTAGAAATTGACTGCTATCTCATTTTGTGATTATGACTCAAGGTTGTTGCTTTCAACTGACATGTCCACAAAGTATACAATTATTTGTTAAAAATTGAAAACTAATATGTTAAATTTTCAATATCAAATATCTTAGTATCAAAAACTCATATGAAAAAACTTCATTTGACATTTTGATTTCTCTTTACCATCTCTTTATATTAGTGCTTAAAAAAAAATATTTAAAAGTTTTTAGTTTTGAAAATCAGTATTTTTGCTCACCCTGTACGACAAAATGGATGTTTCTCAACGCAAATTAAATTTATATAACAAGCAAAAGAAATTATGAAAATAACTTTTTCTCGAAAAATTGAAAATAAATATTTTTACAAGTACAGTTAAGTCCATCCGTGGACACTTTGTATAATTATATGTAATTAGTTGCAGATTTTCTTAATATTACATGTTAAATGTGTAAATGTAAAAAGTATGAGAATATGTATATATAGGGGGAGGAATGTATGTTATTACTTATTTCCAATCGCCAATACAATTTATATAAACTGGCAATTCTTATTTAAAAAAATCATTTTCAAGAAGCAGGTGCCCCAGAATTTCAGGCGCAATAATATATTAACATTGGAAATGTGCTCATTTGTGTATTATCTTGATTAAAAATCGTATTCTTATTGTTCAAAAGGGCGTTGAGATTAGCAGCGCATATAACATTAAAATTATACACTTTTTCGCAACAAAATTTAAAAAATCGGATAAAAATTGCCAGTTATTTATAGCTCTGTTATAAGATTCAGCTAAACTCGAAAAGTACCTTACCATGTTTAAAGAAGTAAAAAAATAGTAAGGATATTGAAAACGATTAACAAACCGACACAATAGTTATTAACATGGCAATGGTAAAAATTGAATTTTTTAACTTTGCAAGTAAAGCGAGGGGTAAACCACTTTAAAATCAGCAAGACCAACGTTTAACGTTATAACACAACGTCCACATAATATGTGGACGTTGTGTTTTCTTATCAGTCGTTATCAATAAAGAAAAATCCTTATCAATAAGAAATTTCTCTTAGCGACACGTTGCGCATGTCTACCCTTGGAATTGTTATCCTTAGCCGTTAATTCGTAGGCCATTTTTAATTTTTTTTAAATCAGTGGTTTACCACTCAAAGTAAAGTACTCTCAAGCGAATTTGACGGCTCCCCTGATAAGTTACGGTTCGTTCTAGATGCGCTAGCTTTGATGAAATCCAATGCCGTAGGTCATGAATAAAACACTGTAGCTTACGTGAAAACAAGGCTTACAGAAAAAACGCGCGATTTGATAGCCGACATTATGGATATAATAATCGCAAAACTTAAAACGGGAATAAATTTTTTTAGCTTGCAACTAGTAACAGCCAAATTACTCTCCCTAAAACCAAAAAACAAAGATACAACTAGTTATGCAGCTAGGGGCTTTATCAGCAAACTTAAAAAGAGTATTTATCAGCCAGGGTGTCTCTGTAGATACAGCTAAATTGTATGCGACAAATATCACTGTGCAGACATTGAGTAAAAGCTTAAATTCAGAAAGGATAAGACTAGTTATGGAAGCAGGAACTTTTAATAATTGTCAAAACGCAATCCTGTATACAAATCATCGTAAAGAGGCGGATATAAAAACATTTTTCCTGAAAGAAATCCAAATTTTAATTTCCAATATAATTCCAATAGAGATGGCAGTTATCGCCACAATAATTACTACTGATCAAGCCATCAAACTAATTATCGTAATAGAATTTTCCACCAAAGAGGTAGGTAAGTTTATCTATAGGATAAACCAGAACCAGGGAAATCAACAGGAACCCCAAGCAGGTCCTTTGGGGGACATATAAAAATATTTAATATGAACCCAACAATTTTGTCGTTGTAAATCCTCATATGACAAAAGATGAGACCATAGTATTATTAGTATACAGCTCTTTCAGACTAAAACCGAATATATCTATATATATATATGGGGCGTGGCCTCGCCTCCCTCCAACGCGCGACACAGTAGCTAAGCAAATAGACTGCATCACTAATGAGATTTTTTGCATTATTATCATTTAATTTTTTAAGTCCTTACCTGCTCTACCTTTCGTCATGTCGTTTATTACATAAGCAACTGTGACGCGCCTTGGAGGGAGGCGAGGCCACGCCCCATATATATATATAGATATTATCGGTTTTATTCTAAACAGGCTGGGCTAACATTTATTTATTTAAGAGAACAAAAATAAATCCAAATCAAATGATGAACAGAGCGGACTCCGGTGTTATAAAAGGCGTCACTAAGGGATTAACAAGCTTAGGAACTGAAATATACATCGAGTATTCCGTAGTTGGAGAGGACCTTCCTATTTCGGCAGAAGGAATATTGGGAAGAAACTTTATTTCAAAATATTAATGTTTGTTGGATTATTATAATTGACCATTAAAATCTATAACAATACCAACACTTTTGTGACATAACAACAACATGTTTGAGTAATTACCTAGTGTATCATATAGAAAGTAAAATAGATAATAGAAAAGACATTTTGTTACAAAAACTTAACCAAAAAATACCTGAATTTGTTAAATCTGATACATTAAACGTTTGCATAGAATATTTATATATTTTTGGATTAAAAACATACACAACAACAAATAATTTCTACAGACAAAAACTTAAGCTATAATACCAACATCCGGTATATGTATAAAATTAATTTACAGATAAACAAAATGTTGCTAAATAAAAAACCATCAACAGCAGCGTACAACAATCCTATTCTTCTTGTACCAAAAAAGTCTACCGACCAAGAGAAAAATTGGCATTTTTTAAAAACGAAGTAACTTACCTAGGACACAAAATAACAAGTTGCGGAATTCTACCGGATGAATCGAAATACGATATAATAAACAAGTACCTCACACCCACAAATGCAGAAGCAGTAAAACGCTTTGTTGTATTTTCCCCAGTAGCACAAAATATTGGGCCAATATATTAACTACATTAGTAAAATATTGTTTATTGGCCCAATATTGGCAATCTTTAGCCAATATTGGTAATTTATTGGCATTACCACCTTCGCATTCATTTGATTTTAATATTAACCCAATATTGGGCCAATTTTTATGAAACATGTCACTGAGAAAAAAGCTTTCTATATGTGCTTATATTTCATTCAATTATGGAGTAAAATCTTACCAAGTTCAAAATAAAAACATAGATTCTCTTTTTAAGAATTAAACGGCATTATATATAATGTCCTATTTTCTAATATTGGACCTATATTGGGTATATATTGTGTAGGGAAAATTCTGTAGTACTGACAACACTTGTACAAAGACAACACATGCTGCGCGCGCTTGCCGCGAATTCAAGCATACCAACAACCGGGTGTCAAACACCGTGTTTGACACTTCCATGCGGTTGTTTGAAACACGTGTAAAAGTTTTTCTTCGTGATATCTATACCTATTTATCGATTGCAAATTAACAAAATTTGTATCCTGTGCAAAGTAAATACAATTTAATATATTATATAAATATTAATTATATTAATTTAATATATTATATTAATTTAATATATTATATAAATATTATAACCATGAATATCCAGAAACTGCACTTGATGGAAGAAAAAAATGCTGAAATGCCGGTAAGAATTATGTTAAAAGTTCGATACAAATTATCACGTTGTTTATTATAGGGTCACCGATTGTACCTTTGTGGTGGGGACACTGCCCACAAGGCAGTTTTTCTAATAATGAATAAACTTTTATCAATGGAAGTGGCTGTATTTAGGGACTGAAAAAAAAGGAAAGCTATCCTTTCGAAAATTATCTTGTCATTTGGCTGTAATAAGTAAGTTTTTTTAAATTTTTGCAAAGTTAATTATTATTTATTTTTCTTTATAGAAGCTATCCGTAAACGCTTCCCAACTTCAGAACTAAACAATTCCATATCCCTGTATTTGGCGGGGCGTCAGATAGAGGGGTGGACACAAAAACAGATAATATGTTTTATGATAGTTTGTAACATCATGGTTTATGTATGTGTTTTAATGTTTTATGTAATACATAGACCAATAAAATATATTTTCGTTATTTAAAATTGAATTATAAATATCTATTTTTTCTATTCCCAAATTTATATATATATATATATATATATATATATATATATATATATATATATATATATACATCAAACTTTATAATTTAACGTAAAAAATTTACTTTATTTACAAACTGAAATGGTAAAATATATATCACCTATATTGGGTAAATATTGCATTTAAATATTGGATCGGTATTGAATACAAATATTGGTCCTATATTTACAAATTAAAGTGGTAAAATAAATGTCACCTATATTGGGTTAATATTGTATGTCAATATTGGATCAATATTTAATACAAATATAGGACCATTAAAATACAATCTGACGTTTCCATCATTGGGCCAATATGTAAAAATAATATTTTACCAATATTGGTGTGCTACTGGGGTTGTAACTACTTTTGGTTTATTCCAAACTTTGCAGATATTTCCAGATCTCTAAACAAACTCACAAAAAAAACACAAAATTTATTTGGACTGAATAAAATCAAAGATCTTTCGAAATGCTAAAGAAAGCGCTGGTGCATCCTATAATACTGCAATACCCTTATTTTAAAAGACAATTTATACCAATGACAGATGCGTCAAAAGAGGCGTGTGGGGCCGTATCATCTCAGATTTTTTATGGTCAAGATTTACCTATAGCATATATATGCTCGTCATATTATGTCGAAAACATTTACTAAAGGTAAAGTTAAAAAGCAACCCAAACAAGCGTCAATTAATTGGGCTATAACATTTTAGACCTTACATATTTGGAAACAAATTTTTGCTTAAATCTCACCACAAACCCCTTGTCTACTTGTTTTCTATGAAGGACCCATCGTCAAAACTAACCAGGATGCGATTAGAAGAATATAATTTCTAAATATAATACATCAGAAGTAAAGACAACGTAGGTGAAATTATTTTCCATCGAAAGCATCTGCATACAGATGCTTTCGATGGAAAAGAATTTTACGTGACGTAACCCTATACGTGAAAAATTGTAAAAAATGTCAACTAAATAAAAATAAAGTTAAACACATAGAACCCTTGATAATAACACCTACACCTCCAAAAGATTTTGATATTACATGCACCGACTCTATTGGTCCATTTAAAACAACTGAAAAACAAAACTATGCACATTTTAATGCGAATTGACAAATAAGCGAAAACCATAGCAAAATCTATCTGGGCGGTTGAAAAATTACGTCAGATTTCACCTGCAATACCGGGTGTAAATATCATCCGCATTGACGCTATGTACAGTCGTATTCTTATAAAAAGGGTACAGCCTTAGAATGCATGCGACTGTACTTTCATCTGATTTCACCCGCGATTGCCTGAATTTCGTCTATGTCTGCATTCATCCGGTTTTATTAGGAAATACCTGCATTTGGTTTTATTTATATCTTATTAGGGAAGAAGTGTATATATTATTATTTTTTATTTTATTTATCTTAATGTTTAGTTCATAATTACAAGTTGTTAATCTAAAGGGTAATTTTTGGTAGCCTACACCGAAAAAAATAATGTAGTTGAGTTAACGTTTGCCTAAATGTCATTTTTGAAAATGTTGTTTCATCAAAAAACCTATTGGATTAATCTATATTTGGTTTCAAACCAATAGTCAGAGTTTGTCAAAGTTTATTTGTTCATTTGGCAGTTAAAATATTGATTTAACATAAACTAATTTTTTGAATTAAAAATCCTATTTTGATTTAATAGCTGGAATTGGTTGAATCAAATACTGAAATTTTTAGGATTATCTCGCTTCGAACACCCATGCCACGTCATTAGACGGTGTTGATCACGTGATGTTCGTACATCTCGCCTCAGTTGGCTTACGATAGGAGTATATAAGCTTAGGTAACCGTTTGTTTTGGGTGTGTTCTACAGTGGAACTTCCACTACACCAAATTGCCCGACACTAATAAGACCCCCAATATAGGTCGAATATTTGTTGTTCAATTAAACAATACAATTTGACATTTTCAGATGGTTAAGTAAACGTGCAAAAACCATTGCTTGTATTTAAAGTGCATAAAGAGTTGAATTAATTTTGTTGTTGTTGTTTCAACAGCTTATTTTTTTCAGTGTAGTTTTAATTAAAATGTTTAAACATGATATCTACAAATTAAATTAGGTTAAGTTAGTTCTAAGTTTTATTTCATCATAATTAACATGAAAACCTCAACAATTTTTTTTTTAATTTACGAAACTATCTATTAATAATCTCTTAATACTAATAACGATTCATTTGTGCGCAGAATGAAGATCATTTTTATAAAAAAGGGAGATGTAGTGCAAGAAAAGATTATTGCAACCGATTATTAAGGTTATTCTAATTATTGTTGACAATGCATTAGGTTTAGTTAAATATACATATATAGGAGGGTTATCACGGTTCTCCAGAAGGAAGTTTAATTGAAAATTTATTTTAAGTATGATTCCTAGATATATTAAACATATTTTGATATAGTTTTTGAAATCAATTTACGTGGCCGATTTTTAGAAAATTGAGTTTGAATGAAAAAATAGAATTTCATTAGGCATCAGCATTTATTCAATGCATAAATATAAGAACATAAATTATTATAGTACATAGAAATTTAAAAAAGCTTATGCATATATCTATTCATGTGTACTATTGTAGCTACGTACAGCTCGAAGAAGTTAAGCCGTGTAATTTTTGTTATATTTCGATACCTTATAATTTTTCCACTTTTCGTTAAAATCATGATGCACAGATTCTGTAGCTTGCTCTTCAAAAAATCCCAGGCTCATCTGATGTTTTGAACAAAATTGTGCTACGTAATAAAAAATTGTGTGCACTTCATGGAACCCGCTAGGCCTCCAATGTTAACTTCGCAAATCCGCTGAAGTTTATGAACATTGTTGAGTAATGCATTTCTTGCAAACGAAAATTTACTACCATTGGTGTAACTTCTTTCAATGTTACTTTGCTGCGCCCATTTTGTAGCAATATCGGGATACAGTTTATCCATGCTACCATAAAGAGTGTTAACACAGCCTTATAAAAGATGCAGCTCTGGGGGAGGAATTACATCCAAAATTAGTTTATCGTCATCTGAATAAAACAAAGGTGGATTGATGCAATTTTTAAAATCTTTAACTTTCTTTATTACTCTTCCATGATCACACCAATTATTATAATTAGAAAGACAGCTAGTTGTCCTCAAAGAACCACACGAACTTAAATTATTTTTGGTGACATCACACCAAATACATGGGCAATAACTTGCGTTATTTGTCAAACCCGTAATTATGTTTGCAAGTTTTAAGTCCGTTGTAATTGTCCCAGGATATTCAATTAAAGAGTCATTTATTTTTTGTTTTGACCACAAAAGTTTCACGTTGTTGTAATTTTCCTGTGTATCTGGGGCAAGAGCAATGACAAATATCCTTTTTACTCCAGTATCCTTCCAATTTTTTAAAGTTCTTTAAAGGGTTTTTGTCATTGTTATTATCTTCATTCTTTGATTGAATAGACAAAGTGAATTTCAAAGAACCTCCGCCACCATCAATACCAAAATTTAAGTGAAAATCAAAAATATCCCTAGAATTAATAATATGTTGTATAAACAGCATCAAATCATTACAAACAACAGCAAAGCTTGGAAGTTTTGTAACTGCCTCATTTTTTTAAATTTCAAAATCAAATGAATTCACATCAAAAAATTTATCTAAATTGTGGGACTTTTGGAATTATTTTTCTTTCTTATAAATTTTGAAAAATTACGTACCTGACGATCAGATAAATTTGAATAATTCTTTCACATAAATCATCCGATGATATTTGACGTATTTGTTTTTTGTCTGCATTAACGATAATATTTAATGGCTTACCACGCTGCTGCGATAGGGATAGTGCAACATTCATTCTTTTTGCTTGACTATTTAACTATGATTTCGCGAAAGAATCGAACGATCGATTTACAACACATCTCAGATTTTTTTTTAATTTTAATATTTTGTTTATACATCCAATTTAACACTAAATCTAAAATTTTTCTTTAATCTGACTTAAACTTTAGTTCCTAGAAACCATTTAATTTTGCCTTTCACAAAAAGGCCAAATTCCATTATTTTGGCATACATTTTTTATTAAAATACTGAATGATTTGAAATTTGGCCCATGTATGACCCATATTAGTACCTACAATTCTGTCAAAAAAAGTTTTAATTTTTTACATACAGGTGGCGCTGCAATTTTTTTTCTTCGAAAGTAGACATTTTTTGAAGACAAAAAATTCTCTTAAGCAACAATGCTTAAAAAAACTAAATAACGTACCAGATAATATAGATATTCCTTTATAATTCGACATATAAAAATTTACTTGCAAATGATCTTGCCGCCAGTAAAGCCAACTTAAAGTTTGGTCTACCGCATTAAAAAAAATTGAATTACACTTTCAACTCTATCCTTATTTATAAACTAAGGAACTCCAGGTGATGGCTTTTATTGGTAACTAAAACGCAACAAAAAAAAGTTTTATTTTTTTATATACAGGGGGCGCTGCAGCCTTTTTTTCAAAAATAGAGACCATAAAGTTACTATAATGTATCCGATAATATAGATATTCTTTTATTGTTTGACATATAAAAATTTATTTCCAATAATTAATGCCTGTTGTAGGGACGATTAAAATTATAACTAGTGCACGTACCCGCATGCGGGTATAACAATATGCACTAGTGCACGTACTATAGTAAGTGCACTAGTGCATATTGTTATATAAACGCCTTTTTTCGCTTTTATTGTTGTATGCGGACAAAAGGTAACAAAACCAAAGAAATTTTAATTACAAATGGTAACAAGTATTTCAGTGACTCTATAGTAATAGTAATATGACCATTTGTTTAAATATATTTTAGTATATTTCGAAAGGCAAAGCAATCTTTATTATCTTACTTTAAAATTAAACTAAAGTCAAGCCTATAGGCTGGAAATCAAGTTACCCCAACAGTTGATAGTTACTGTCAAACGGTAACCATAATAACATTTAAAATTTTGCCGTTATTACAAAAGTTGAAATTGGAGAGGGAAAATATCATGCTTTTAAAGGTACGCAAAGTTAATAAATTTTCTTTAAGTAAATCAAAGTTCTAGGAATTGAATTTTCTTCTGGAGTAAACATGAAAGTTCCTTGGACATCATCGAGTCGACAAAAGGAAAATCTAAATAATTTAAAAGCAATTAAATATAGGTGCGACGAATTACTTTGCAGTAGGGTTTTTGAAAATGACCATCTTAAATTTCAAAATCATAAATTTCCTGAAATTAGACAAACTATAGGTGATGTTGCTAGAATGGAATTTTTAAAACAAAAACTGCAACTAGTTCAACAATATCTACCGTTAATATATGCCCAAATGAAGAAGATAAAAATACGTTTTTTCGAGTTTATGCAAAAGGGTTCGGAAGGCGCAAAATTAAAAAATCACGTTTTAATGAAAAACAAAAAGATTTTGTTGGCAACCTTTTTGAAGAAGGTGAAAAAACTAAAATTAAATATACGCTTGAATATATAGCAACAGCTTTACAAAATTATGAAGTAAATGGCAAATTTTATTTTTCTTCAAACGAGTATATGCATCCTAATCAGATACGCGGCTTATTATCAAGATTATCGTCAGATAGAAGGTTAAGTAAAATAGAAAAAGAAAATTAAAAAATTTGCCGGAAGAAATTGAAGAAATTAGCCCAGAAGCGGATGAACTTTTTTTGAAGTTTTATCAGTTTTAAAGTAGTTCCTTTGCGGCCTAAGTAACTTTTAAGTTATAAATAACCCTGGTTAAAATCTCTAGACTGATTCTGAGAATCGCTCTAGAGATTTAAACCAGCCGGTATGATATAAACCAGGGTTATTTATAACTAAAAAGTTAGCGAATATACCCCTTAGAGCCGAACAAGTTTAAAATTTAAGGTAAAGGTAATAATAATTATTAGGATATATTTTTATTATTTAATATATGCAAATCTTGCAGATAAATTGTTATATGTTAAATAATAAAGAAATAGTAATATCAATAATAATAATAAAGAAAAACATAATAAATAAAATAAAGAACAAACCTATTAAATAAATAAAGGAATACGTAACTCTTTATAATAAAGGAATACATAACTATATTATCTGAAATGCTATATAGTTTTTAAAGAAAAAAGGCTGCAGCGCCCCCTGGGTGTGAAAAAATAAAACTTTTTTTGCTGTGTTATTGTTACCAATAAAAGTAATCTCCTGGAATTTCTTAGTTAATAAATAAGAATAAAGTTGTAAGTGTAATTAAATTTTTTTTAATGCGGTAAACAAAACTTTAAGTTGGCTTTACGGGCGGCAACATCATTTGCAAGTAAATTTTAACATATAAAATTATAAAGGAATATGTATATTATCTGGTATACTATTTAGTTTTTTTGAGCATTGTTGCTTAAGAGAGTTTTTGGTCTTTAAAAAACGTCTATTTTTGAAGAAGAAAAAATTGCAGCGCCACCTATATGTAAAAAAATTAATTTTTTTTTTTGGTAGAATTTTAGGTACTAATAAGGGTCATTTATGGACCACATCTCAAAACATTCAGTATTTTAATAAAAAAATTATGCTAATATAATGAAATTATTGCTTTTTGCGAAAGGTAAAATTAAATGGTCTCTGGGAGCCAAAGTTTAGGTCAGATAAAAGAAAAATTTTAGATTTAGGGTGGAATTAGATGTATAAACACAATATTAAAATATAAAAAAAATCTGAGATGTGTTATAAAAAAATACCCCAAAATCGTTCGATTCTTTCGCGAAATCATAGTTAATTTATTTTCAAATTTATTTTTTGCTAATAATCCAAAAATCAAATGTTCACTTTGCTTTGGGATTTTGATACTTTCTGAAACATTTTTTAGGAATGATGTAGTTGAGTTACACTTATGACTTACCCCTTTACCTATTAAAGTAAAACACTTTGTGCATCGCCCACTTGTCGTCTTTGAGAGATTTTCTTTTTTCACTATTGACTGCATCAAAATTACCTTGTCAAGATCTAATTTTATTACATAAAATCCACTCACATTCACATTCTTTTTCTTTCTTTGATGAACGGGTTTTCATTTTTAAATGGTACTTTAACTCAATTGAGTAGTCCGGCATTTGAAGTGAACTTTTCAAACTTGTATTTACATTAGCTCTTGTAATTTTGAACTTACAAGCCTCACACACACAGCAGGTAATCGCAAATCCATTAAATTAAAATCAGGAAATAATCTCTTGATTTCAGTTTCTATTTTACCTGTAGTTTTATAATACTTTTTTTCGGGTTCATTGTGCACATATGGCGATTTTGTTCGTGAGTTCTGGCTGATATACCTGATATACCATGCAACGTTATAATGTTATAGCATAAGGTAGGATACTAAATTTTCTATAAGATAGTGTATGCTTTAAAATTCTGCAAATATTATACATACAAAATCTAAATAATCTTTATAACAAGATAATTTAGTATTAATAGTACTATGTAATAAACAAATGTTATTTTTTAATATCTTTGGTGACAGAATATTCGAATGTCATTATAAGTATAAAATAGTTATTTGTTTTGCTGAAATGTCGGCAGTTTGACATATTTAAAATATTCTAAGTTTATGATTCGTGTATTGCGACATTGTATCGTTTAAAAGTGTTTTAAACGTCTACGCATTTATAAAATTTTGGGAATGTAAAGACTTTTTAAGACATTTTTATGGGTAAAATGTCAGAAACATATTCAAGTAGTGGAAAAGCGATATTAAGGCCGCGACCGGCCGGTGGGACAAGGATTGATGATTATATCTTGTCAAATTTTTCTATATTTTGTATATATAATATTATTATTTATTGTTGCTATGATAATTATACTGTAGGTTGTTATTATATTTATTAATGAAATACATGCTGATACCCTTAAACACAATTTTGTTTACTTCTTTGAATTAATAAACATGCCTTGAATATTTATGTAGGTTAAAAATATATTTTTTGGTTCTGTTCATGTATTACTTTTATAATTATTTAAGCAAATTTGTTAAATGTATTTAATAACATTACTTCAAATGTTATTTAAAATATAGACAGTTATTTTCTTATTTTTTATTATATTTTTGTATTCAATAAATGCTGATGCCCAATGAAATTATATTTTTTCAATCAAACCTAATTTTCTAAATATCGGCCACGTAAACTGATTTTAAAAATTACGTTAAAATATGTCTAATTTATCTAGGAATCATAATTAAAATGAATTTTGAGGCGACAACACATTTTCAATTAAACTTCCTTCTGGCGAACCCTGTTATATTATTGACGTTCTACCGTACCGTACTTATATCCGAAAACTCAGCTCTTGTGTTATTTTTTAAAACTAAATAGTTAACCAATACAATCGAGCATTACACCCCATATCTCAGTTTTTGTCTGGTTTCATCCGCGCTTGCCTGCTTTTTTTTCTTTGACTTTTCTCCGGATTGATCCGCAAATGCCTGCTTCATCCGAGAACTTCCGGTTTTACCTGTTTTTCATTCGGTTAGTGCAACATCGCCAATCATCCGCAATCATTCAGTTTTGCCTGGCTGTACAAACATTTCGTTCCTGTCTGCTTTGATCCGATTTCATCCCCGAACTTCGGTTTTTGTCTCGTTAAATCCGCGCTGGCCTGCAATTTATTTGTCCATTTTTGTCTGCTTTCATCCGCAATTTCCTGCTTTTGGTTAGTCGGTTTTGTCTGAATTGATCCGCAATTCCTGCAACATCCGCGAGCATTCGGTTTTACCTGTTTTTCGTCTAGTTAAAACTATAGTGCACCACACTCAATTAACCGCAATCATCGGCTTTTTCCTGCATTTCGTTTTATGCCTGCATTTATCTGGTTTTATTATTATTATAAGTATACTACCAACTAAGGGTTGAATAGAGTCTAGTCTCTTAAGCGAAAATAGTGCTTAGATATACCGCTACTTGTAAAGCCATTTCGCTTTTAAAAAAGCGGTATTGACCTGATTTATGCACCAGTGCACCACTGCAGTGGTTGAGCAGACTCTGTTCTCCAAAGTAACTGTTTGAAAACCATGCCTGTTGGCGCCAAATATTGCGCCATAGGTTGGTTTAAGTTGTGGATGTGACTTTGGTTACATAACCTTTATTTGTGACATTGTTAGTTGAGAGTCTCAACTTAAGACTATCGATAATATCTTTAATATATTAAAAAAAGTTATCAATAATAACTATAACAAAAATAACATAATATAATAAAAAAGCATAAGAATCGTAATCATAACATTTATATATTTTAATATATATCATAAAATAATAAATAAAATAACCAATATAAAACATATATAAACAACATACAGATAATATAAAAGGAAATTATACAAAAAGAAATAATACAAGAAGCTTTCTTATATAAGAAGAAAGATAATAAAATAAGACCATTTCCGGTGGACCGCCCTTGGGATGTCATAAGCATCGACTTAGTGGGCCCATTACCCCGTGTCACCGAAGCCCTCCAAGACCTGGTGATTTGTCGTTTTGGATGCCCCCGTATCATCATCTCGGAAAATGGTTTTCAATTCGACAATCGGATATTCCAGAAATTATTGTCCGACATGGGGATACAACACCGCTTTACACCCCCAAACACCCCTCAATGCAATCCTGTAGAACGGGCCAACAAAGTCATCAAGACTATGGTGGCACAATACTGTGAAGCGGATCAAACCAAATGGGACAGTTGGCTACCGGAAATTTTGAACGAGAATTAGAAACACCCAATAGTCTAACCACCACTAAAAATCTGCCTGAATCCATTCCGGGGTACCACATACCCTGAAGCACACGGAACGCCTTAAAAAACTCCATGAAACTTTTGAGTTTGTAAAATTAAATATGGAACGGGCATTTACCAGCCAAAGCACCCAGTATAATTTACGGCACAGAGAATGGAGATGCAAATTGAGAGAAAAAGTCCTTAAAAAAGAACACCACCTGTCCTCTGCCGCCAAGAAGTTTAATGCTAAACTTGCTCCAAAATATGCCGGGCCTTTTGTTGTAAAAAAATTCTGTCCCCAGATGTGTCTGATTGGTGAGGATTATACATATTAAAGACCTAAAACCTTTTATTGCAGAACATGAACACCCCCAGCGCCAGATAATCCACGATCTCTTCGAAGACTCCCACTACTTTGGCGTAAACTGACATCTCCCCAACTTATTTCTTGACACCTATTAATTAGTATTTAATAGAAGTCTTTTAAATTTAAGGAAAATCTTTTTTTTATGTTCCTTAAATATCTTTTTTTTATGTTCCTTAAATATCTCAACAAACAAATGTCCATTGGGCGCACGGCTGCCGATGGTCGGCAAACTATCTTGCAGGCTTTGGCCCGCCGGTGGCAAACGACGTTGGCCCGGCGTCAATAGGAGACAGCGGCCATCAGGCGGCCGACGGACTATAGCCCGCTGTCGGCCCAAAAAAACTACAGATGTTCTGGATAGGTTCAATCCTAAGGATTTCCTATGTCCTCTGAATGGCACGATATTTTAAAACACTCTGATTCTATACGTTGAGATTTTGTTAAAATATCGTGCCATTCAGAGGACATAGGTATCCTTAGGATTGAACCTATCCAGAACGTCTGCAGATGTTTTGGGCCAGACAGCGGGCTATAGTCCTTTGACTGCTTGACGACCGCTGTCTCCTATTAACGGCGGGCCGAATAACATTTATTTTATTATTTACATATCACAGATTATATACATTCAAAAACAATACAAAAATAGCAGTTTTATATAAAACAATAATTTGTCAATATGACTGTTAGAGGACATTGACAGTCACTTCCTGTTTTGCCTTGGATATTTTTAAATTTCATAAGTTTGGCCATTTCTTTCACTAACCATCATTATTCAGGTGTGCTATCACACCTCTAACTAAGTATTAATACTGCAATTGCAACCCATCGATATTTATAGTTATCTACATAGATAGCGTGCTTCAGCAGCGGTGAGATGTATTGAAGAGATAAAGAAGGTTGATGTATTACTTATGAGGAGGGTGTTGGACCGACGTCGGAAATCGACTATCATTTGACGAGGTCGCGTCGGTCTAACGTTAGATTGACGCCGGAAATTGATTATCGTTTGCCGACGTTGTAACGAGGTCTGAAATCGATTATAGTTTTTTAGGGACGGTTTACCGATCGTTTTGCCGACGTCGGTCCAACGTTTAATTGACATCGAAAATTGATTATCGTTTGCCAACGTTGGACCGCTCGTTTTGACGACGTACAATCATTGTACATTTTGTTCGACGCGTCGTCAAAATGCGCGGTCCAACGTTGGCAAACCATAATCAATTTTCGATGTCAATCAAACGTCGCGACGTCGGTCCGACCGGTCGGGCCGAGGTCAAAAATCGATTATCGTTTACAGACTTTTACAGCTCGTTTAGCCGACGTCGTTCCGACTGGATTGATGACGGAAATTGATTATCGTTTACGAAAGTTAGACTGACGTCGGAAATTGCCGATGTCGGTCCAACGTCGTCCCGATGTAAAAATGCGAAAATCTTTTTCCGCCTAGTGGCCGACGGACAATTGTTTGTCGGGAAGCAAAATCTACTATATTTTAGCGTTTCAGAATTAAATGTAGAATTTTATGGTTGTAGTTTTTAGTTTAAATTTGGCATGGCTAAAAAAAATTGGACCTGATTGTTTACTTCAAACGAACCTCAGTTTTTCCAAATCTTAGAGTATAGCTTGGTGAAGATAGGCAAGGACCATGAAAATAATGTGGAAAATTTCAAATTTTGTCTCCCACAAATCGACCGGCCGGAAAAACGGCGGTTTTTTATACTTATTAAAAAACCTATACTAAATAATAATAGCGAATCTGCTAAATAAAGATTATTTATTATTATTATGCTTTATAGAGCAAAGCGCTCAGTTTTTGTTGTAAAAATCAAATGGTAGAGTGTTCACCTATTCTCCATATTGCAATTTATTAGTAGTATATAAATACTATAGTATTTTTTGGATAAATTAAAATTAACAAAAGTTTAACAACCTAAGGCACACAATATATAGGGGGGCTTAACAAAATATTAAGGACCACTTAACAGGTGTCAAGTTGACAGGTGACAGATAAAGGATTACGGAGGAAAATTAAATGACAGTTGCTGTCTAACCCCATTTTTGACAACATAACCTTAAAATTCGTAAATTTAATATTTAACAAATTCTAATGCTATGGGGCCACGGTGGCGCAGTGGGTTAGGCGACTATGCCGAGACAAACTGCGTCCGAAAGGTAGCGGGTTCGATTCCCGGTCACAGCCTTGGGTGTTGTGCGCGTTGAAAGTCGGTAGATGAGTCTAACTCATCAAAGACCGTGGTTCGGATTCCATGTTTAACAGTAGGTCCCGCTGAAGAACCGAACCTTATAGGCTTTGTCTGTAAGCTGGATAGGTTGATGGCGTTACTACTATACTTTACTTTTTTTTTCTAATGCTAAAAAGTATAAAATAAAATAAATGTTAGCAATATTTTTAAACAAGCTTTTATTGCAGTTCAAAGTTAAAAAATAATAACATAACCTGAAATAAGACAAAAATATTTTGCTCACGTTGGCATCGATCGGACTAGCACAAGCGGTTCTCGAGATATTGGGGGTTGATTCATTTTTAAATTGATTCTTAATTTGACTGGGCATTTAAATAGCCAAATAATTAAAAAAAAACTCTAAGTAGTCCATTAAATATTTTGCTAATTCATAATTATTATGATGCCAAAAAAAAAGAGATTTACATTTTTTAAATCAAATAAACATAAAAGACACTCAAACTTTAAGTCTTAAAGTACTTATCAGTCTTAGAACATAATATAAAATATTATTTTTAAAATAACTTTGACTTAATTAAATATTTAAATTTTAATATTTAATATTAATTTTTAAATCTAATTAATATATTATTAAATGGGCAACAAAGTGGCACCCAACCACATTGATAAACTTGACAACACCGGATGGTGTCACTTTGTATATTAATTATATACTTAGACGTATACAAATTGGAGCCACTTTGACGAAATTTATATAGGTGCCAGTTTGTTAAGCATTTATCTACGTGTATAAAGTGGGTGTCACTTTTACCTCCATTATGCTGGGTGTCACACTGATAGGAAAATATGTATATATATATATATATATATATATATTATATACATTATAATGTAATAAGTATTTAATTGGCTAATTGGTGTTTAAAGAAGAAAAATGTAAAAAATATATTCAAGATCCTTATGGATTATTTCGTAAAGTATAATAAGTGAAATTAGTAAAGAGTTAATTTAAAAGTATAAAAATGTCGTTAAGCAGTTTTTTGTCACAATTTAAACCAAGTTAGTCTTGTTCTATTATTATATGTATGTATTTTAAATGTTAGTGTTGGAAAAAAATCTACACAATATGTAAATACTTCTTTAAATTTTAGTTTTTAGGTAACTGGTTAATATAAAACATGTTATAATAAAGGGGTTTATTTAGAATATTTTTTGGTTTTTGCTTATTTTTAACAATTTAAAACTTCTCAAAACTTGAATATTTTCTATGAGAAAGGTACAAAATTATGATATGTTCTTGAATTTTTAATTGCAATTAAATTAATGAATCTCGAACACTCCGTCATTTATTACACTTTCAAACTTGCAAACTTTTTGAAATCACAATTTAAATACGCACAAATAATATTTATGAAATATTTTTGACAGTTCTGACATTTCTCTACCAAACATGAATTGACTAAGTTAATTTTTCCTCAACATAATGATTTCTGAGGGCAAAATTGGCTAATTTTGAAAATTATCAAGTTTCAAAAATATTTTTAATAAAGAAAATGATAGTCTAGAAACCTAAAATAATAGTTACGTTTTCTATTGTATAAGTACATGATACCTGAAAAAAGCAACTTTCTAGATTTAGCAGAATAGGCACAGGTGCCAAACAAAAATCACAAAAATTGGAAAATTATTACAAATCTTTAGTGGTTTACCATTCTTTTATGAGATGAACAATTAGATAATAATAATTAATATTGAAAACATACTTACTAGGCAGTAAAATAAAAAATCATGCAGCGCACTTTTAAATTCATTTTTGGTGTTTTCATTTGGATTGACTCAGTTATATTCATAAAAATTTGTTATTGTTTTTCTAATTAACACATGAAACGAGGCCTTGGGTAAAAATTTTGGATTTTTATAAACATAATTTATTTAGCTGCATAGAATAAGGATTAAAAACCCTATCTGGGTGTATTTAAAGTTTTGTATATTTTAATAATTGACAAAATATATTATATTCATCCAATTTTAAAAATGAGAAATTAATTGAGTTAGTGAAAAAGTACTGGTGAAAAACAATCCGTTCCTCATGAATTGAACGTGATTTCATTAAATCTGAATTCTTATTCCTAAGGTCTTCAGTTTAATTTCCACTCTAGAGCATGGTTAAGTTGTATTTCCGGGTACAATATTATTACCTTAATTTGTTTAATGCTGCTATTTTTGGTATAAGTAGTACATAAGTTTTGCCAACTGATATATATGGTCTAATTGTTGAGTAAAGTAACTCAACGGTTTTATAGTCGGCAGGTATGATCTCTGATCCCTATAGTTATCGGTTTGATTTCCACATTGTTAAATTTTTTAAATTTTAGTCAATAAAATTGTTGTCCATTTTTTAATTTTTATAATCTGTAAATAGTTGAAAGCATTGAAATTTTTAAAAGAATTGACAAATATAAAGCTTTATGCCTATTTATAAGGTCACAAATAATTTTTTACTAAAATGGTGTAACCATTAAAAGGTAAATTTTAGTGTCCATAGTAAACATAACTTATTTTTGTTTAAAGCACTGCAAAAAATATTTATTTGTAAACAAATTCACAATTTCACAAATTAATTTTGACCTGAAAAGAAGTGTTAAGTATTTATTTTTATGAGTACTTGTACTAAATTTGATTAAAATTCCAACATTCTATTGAGGACCTTCAAGTAGGCTTCTTACCCATGTAGCAAAAAGCGTGGAAATCTCAAGGAAATGTGCACAGGGTCACTGCGCATATAGCATGTCACTTGCTATGCACCGAGCTCTTCTAAACTGTCAAAAGTAACATTCAACTAAACTTTTGGGTAAACTATTAGTTTATATTATAATAAACACATTTCTTTAGATATCCGGGAACTGACAATTTATTTAAACAGTGAGTTTTGCATCTATACAGCTCACAATATGAGCTGTATTATATTATAATACCTATAAATCATTTAAGACTGTAGTCTATATATAATTCAAATATTATATATATATAATCTGTGCCTTTCAAAAATGTATTAAAATATGGTAGTAAACAAAATAAAAATATTATTAGAGAGTACGATTGGCACATCTATACCTATACCTTTCAAAAATGTATTAAAATATTATCGTAAACAAAATAAAAATATTATTAGAGAGTACGATTGGCACATCTATACGAGTAATTTTATGAAAAAGTAAACTTAATAATATAAATAATACAAAATAAATACAAATAATGACATACTAACCTTTTTTTCTTGGAGAAAACTGTATGCATTTCCTTCAAATAATTAAAGCATACTTGTTATTATTGTAGCAGTCCTTCATGCAGCATACAAACATTTTGAAAAACGCAGAAACTCTACACAATACAAATGTTTTTGATTCCAACCTAGATTAGACGATACCTAGTCTTAAATATTTTATATTATATGAGCTGTATAGATGAAAAACTGTAGTTTACCAAAACGTTTAGTTGACGGTTATTTTTGACAGTTCAGGACAGCTAATGACGAGTCACATTTGATGTGCTAATTTGATTATTGAAAATAAGCTGTAGTAGTTATTGTTGTTCATGTTTTACCCGTTTCTTAAAACTATTGCACACTTTTGCATAACGCGTACAGATCTAGCCCAATTGAATTTTACGACATTTAAGAAGACAACAATATTCCTTATCCACAAACGTCACACAAAAACATCAACCTATCTACGAAAGAATTAGAAAATTAAACTTTCATCGTAACCTTTTTGACAATACCATCCCTGTAAATATTAATTATCGCCCTCCCTGAACAATACTCATTCCATATTGTTACCACGCTCTTACAATACTAATAACGCTTTTATTTATTTATGGAAATAATGACCAAATATTAAAACCACATATACAGAGATGCATCTAAATCAAAGAATGGAGTTAAGGCAGCAAAAGAGCCTATTTCCCTACCGCAACACATCAGTATTTTTTCCAGTAAAGTCACACGTATTCTAAAGGCCCTGGAAATTATGATCAAAACAACGTTTCCTGCTGATTGAGTATGAGTATGGGAACGTATGGCAGGCCCCAAAGACATTATCCTCCACTAATCCCCCAGGGTAATTTTACCCCCTTTCCGTTCTCCTGCGTATCCCGCCAAATCGCAGCATTACCTGTGTTTGTTGGATCCGAAGTTTTTACGCCGGCTGGTAGATCCACCCTAGGAGGTCGTGGAAGACAGTTTCTATGGTTAAGGCCGCTCCACAGATTTTTGTCAGCCGGGTCGGGCCGTACGTCCAGTTTAGGAAGGGTTTTTGGAGGACATTGAACTGACCCAAAACTAAGTACAATCCGGAATCCTCCCCAACCTGGGACTTAGTAATAACCCCATTCAATTGTTATTCATGAATGGGGGTAGAAGTGTTAGTAAGCTGCTAGAACCTGTCCTTGTTGGTGTATTTATAAACATCTCTGTCCGAGTCAGTATCAGGTTCCTGGTAACCTCCTTAGAATTGTTTGCCCCCCTGTGTGATACTGAGTCTTGTTTTCCGTACCGAAGTGTTGGCGGTCAAGACACACCGTAAGTGCCCTCTGCCTTGGTGGATATTCCTCCTGCCGAGTGCCGGCTACCAACCTTGTATATTCTTTATTTATTTTATTGTTAAATTAGTGTTTATACCGATTTCATTTAATTTATATCTTTGCATTCTTCCTTTTTTTCCAAATTTAATTTAAAAATATAAATATTAATATACAAAATGGATAAAGCCGGCCCTGTGGTGTACACAATTGGCTATTGAGAGGGTCGCTCTTCTTATTTTCTGTGATGTTCTTGCATTCCTGAGCTTATTTATGGCTAGTCTTAAATGCATACAATATTAAATATTAACACACAACACTTAATTATTATCTAAATTTTTTGTCATCTTGCTTAATTTGGTTTATTTACTCTTACGCCCCTTTCGATTTCGTTAAGCTGTTTATGGTTTGTTTACTCTGAGAAAATTTGGTTGTTATTTTAACTTACGGAAGTGTTATCTTATTATTATTTAAAATTTAGTTTTTGAGACAAATAAAAAGAAATCTTAGACAAACAATCAGAGTGCTTATTAGAGATTTTTCATAATTTACTGTGTACCGCTTTATTGAATTCTTTGTACATTTTTGTAGTAGTATAAATGTATATTCAAACTGTACGAGTTTAATTTAAAGGCTGTAGGTATCATCGACTTTTAAATAAACAGTTATGCGCATTGGGCGTATTGAATGTACCCAAAACTGTTTATTTAATTAAAACTTAAAATAGATCACTTTTCTCAGGGACCTGTTTAATTTCTGAAGCCAGATGACATTCTTGGCAACCTCGCGAATTTGCAAATATAAACATTTAACGATTAAATTATCAGAATCGAATTGGTACTGTTGTTAGGTCATGCAATTAGAAAAATTACTTAGCTGAACTAGTTAGATTCTGCCTTCCTATCCCTAGCGGACAGACCGCGCTCCTTAGCCCTGCCGATTGTGATGACCATACAGGTAATCAGGCATCTCATTGGAGTGACCCAACCTTATTCACTCACTCTCACACAAACCTCCACGACGCTACAGCATTTTGTGACTTAGCCGGAGACCACCCGCACTTTTCGAACTTAGTATTATTTCTTTTCTTTTAGCACTTGGATCCGTTATCACGTGCAGAATCGACATTGATTCCTTTTTGTTACTTTAACTTTAGCGGCGACGGCACTGAGTGGCCCTAGGCTCTGATTTCGCACTTAAATTGCCTAATAATCTTAAATGCGCTGTGTGCGCTTTACTTTTGAGAAGAGATCGCGCGCGCGTCCTCACTCTACGATGCGTCAAGTGGTACTGATGATCAAAACAACGTTTCCTGCTGCAATAATAATAAACTCACTGAGTGTCATTCACGGAATTCAACAAATTTACCGAAGAAATTCTTTACTCGAACAAATAAAAAATATAAAATTCAAACTAAACCATAAAAATATACTTGTAACCTTCATATGGTTATTTCAAGTAGGAATATAAGGAAATGAATAAACAGAACTAAAATAGTATCTCGAGATAACTATCTCGATCGGTCGACTTAATTTTCTCGACCGGTTGAGATAACTACATATGTCGACTGGTCCAGAAATTTCAAACTAAATTTTATTAGAGGTTATCATTATAATTATTATAAGGTTAAGTTGCCCTGACTGCAGACAATTACGATGCATCTATCTGTAACCGTGTAAACCTCCAGACAATAAAACTTAAGATTTCAGAAAATTAGATACATCTCTGATAGGGAAATAAAGTTTTCTGGTATACAAATTTAAAAATTTTAGACGTCGCGACAGATTTTGTCTTGGCCAAACTACTTTAAAACGAGGCGTCGTTTAAAGTAGTTTGGCTAAGACAAAATCTGTGATTTAGAAGATACAACAGTATTTCAAACTACTGTAGAATCGTATCAAAATAATATTTGTTAGCATTGTTTAATGCTTTATCCATTATGATGTTTGTATATACGATTAGGACCTAATCATTAGGTGAAGAACAAGAAACGAATTATACAACTTAACCGCGTAATAATTATAATAACCTATAATAAAATTAAGTTTGAAGTTTCTCGACCAGTCGACATAGCTATCTCAACCGGTCAACATAGTTATCTCAACCGGTCAGGAAAAAAAGTCGACCGGTCGAGATAGTTATCTTAACCGGTCGAGATAGCAAAAAAAATTGTGTGGTCCTTCAGCGCTTCCGTAATAATAAGATAATTTAATAAAATGTACTATAAACAAGTTGTAATAATACTAAAATATTTCCAATTTTAATATACCTACAGCAGTATTTGGTTGGCATATTTAATTTTTTACTTACAAGTTTATGTTTTTTATGTTTAACAGCGGAAACAAAGAACATATTCGCAGATTTGGAAGGCGTAATAGAACTCGTTTGAAAAATAAAGAAAATGTAAAAGAGCATTAAAGGATTTCTACAAGAGGGCTTTCCAAAAATAATGAGGATCTTCATATTTTTATACCAAAGAATTATAGGTAATTTATTTAATAAACTTTTTCAAATATTTCATTTAAAAAAAAATCGCAAATTATGGCATACACGAGGGGCCGCATTGAGCCGTACAAAATGTCCACAAAGTGACATACACTGGAATACATGTTGTGCCTTACGCATGTGAACGTAATGTTGCTTGAATTATCGAACGGTGTGCGACGCACTTTTGCGTCCGCTATTGGTACAACAACTACAAAGACACATGGGCCAAGGAAATTCAGACTTTCGTCCACACTTTCGTCGGGCTTGTGTCAACTAATGTCCGACACTTTATTTGCGTCTTAGTGGACAATAAGCGGACATTAACCGGTCACAAACGGTGAAAATGTTTGTCGGGTCATAGTTTCAAAAATAAGGCCAAAATACACTAAACCTACTTTTAGCTACATAAAATTATCTTAAGTCCCGTCGATAAATTTTTTAATGTAGATTTTTTTTTATTTTATCCTTTATAATTAATACATTATTTATAAAAGTAAAATAAAATGCAATAAATTTCTAAAGGTCATAAAATCTTTTGATATTTTATATCGCAGAAATATTTTTTAGTGTAGATTTTTTCTAAATTTTTATCCTTTGTAATACATACAAAAAGTATAAACAAAAGTGCTCTTTAAGTTCCACCCTTACTTCCTAAGAAGTCTCAGAAGCCAACTGAATGGATTAGGGGGTAGGAACGGAACGCGGGCTTAAGGTCCCCTCCGAATGACTAATATACAATGGGACAAACACAAATAAACAACCATACCAATGTGGGACTCGAACCCACGACCTCTCTACATAAAATTATTATAGTTTCAATAAAATAAAGGTTTATTATCGTAGTTAGGTAATACATATATGGAACAACAGGGGTTACACCATAGTATTATTTCGATGGGTTACACAGAACAAACGAACAAAAATCAAATTTACCGCTCTATCACGAAGTGTTTATATTTTTATTTTAGGTTAAGTGTTGACATCTCGCAAAATTTTGTGCAAATTCTGCCTTATTTTTTTGTAAAAATAGTTGAAAGATAATTTTTATCTGAAAGAGATGGAAAATAACTGTTATTAATCTAAACAATCCCCCAAACAATTTGTTTGTACTTTTTTAAAACAGTTGCTTTTTGCATGGATTTTTAGGGTTATATGGAACGATGCCTTATGTAACATAAGTTTTGTTCTGTGACGATGCCTAAAAATGTTCCTGAAACAGTGTATCAAAGAAAATATTGATTTGGCCGTGGCAGAGGTGATAAACAATCGTCTATTCTTTGGGCAGGTTGCTACCCGCTTTGATGTTCCCAGAACTACTTTATACTGCAAATATAAAGGAAAGTATTCTGATTAATTTTTGAGGCCTTCTGCCTTAAGCAAAATCAAAGTAAGGCATATAACAAGTCTAAAGATTAGAGCTGCAAAACAAGATACAAAAGAGTGCAATCATATCTAAACCACAAAGCAGTGAAAATTAGTTGTTTTAAAGAAAACCTTTCTGGCAACGACTGGCTAAATTCTTTCCGGAAGCAAAAATTGTGATTACTCAAAGGCTGCTGAAAA
Source organism: Brassicogethes aeneus (assembly GCA_921294245.1). Lineage (NCBI taxonomy): Eukaryota > Metazoa > Arthropoda > Insecta > Coleoptera > Nitidulidae > Brassicogethes > Brassicogethes aeneus. The sequence goes on from OV121132.1 coordinate 61,663,988, forward strand.
TATAAAAAGATCCAGAGCAGAAATACATGATGATGTAATAAACCATTATTGTTACAAAAGTAAAGGAAATAAGGGATGCTTTGCCAGGACCTGGTTACCCCGGAAAACAACAAAGTTTTGTGAAAAAAGGAAACTCAGAATATTAAACTATTCTTCAACTTTTCTAATGTTTGCTGCCACTGGAGGAGAACTTTTACCAGTGTATTTTGTCTACCAGGCAAATCTTTTAGGTTTTTTAACAACCCTCAAAGGTTTATAATAATTAATAAATTAAATCCAAATGTAAATAATTTTTAGGGCACAATCTTTTGCATTTAATAAATAATTTTGTATACCATAAAAAATCAATTTTAAAACTTTCAAGTGTATAAAAAAATATAAAAAAAATATTATTTTTCTTGTATTTTTTTACCTTTACTGCTCGTGCTCTAAATTTTTATTCAAAAGCAAAAATCCTTACATCAAAACCTTTAATGAAAATTAAAAATTTGTGACTTTAAACTCACCGTCATAGTTAGTTTTTTTATTTAGACCTATATTATTATTTTATTTTAATTAACTACTTAATTTTCTTTGACTTTTTATTTTTGTTGCTAATTTATAATTTATATAATCCTTTATTTAAAAAATTGTAATAATTGTTAATAGGCAATATTTTTGTTCTTTAAAATACCTAAAATTGATCTTTATTGTTAATTTTTTTATTTAGGCTATGTTACATATATATATGTAAATTTTTCTAGTTATTATTAAAATAAGATTTTTAGATTTTTATTAATATTGATTTAAAAGTTTTAGTATCTTGTATTGAATATAGGCAATAGTTTTTCTTTTCAAAATACCATTGAACATTTTTTGTGTAAGCTATTTTGTAATAATTTAATTTGTTTACTTTAGGTAGGTATAAGACTATTATTTAGATAATATTTTTTAGATTTTGTTAATAGGGAACTTTTTTTTGTGCAATAAATTTTTGTTATTTTTAAATATTTATTTATTTTTTCATTAATAAAGTAAAATCCTTCCAAAAATTATTCAAAAATCCAACGTTTTATGATACAATAATCCCACGTATTTCCAACGTTTTCCAATACAAAAAACCCACGTATTTCCAACGTTTTCTAATACATAAAACCCACATATTTCCCACGTTGTATAATACACAAATCCCACGTATTTCCAACGTTTTATATTACGTAAATCCCGTAAACGTTGTCATATATCGTTATAAACCGGGACATTTCAACATAATATTATACATAAAAGTTATGTTTTTTCAACGTGGGAAAAATGTTGTTTCAACGTAATATTTCTACTAGGGAAGCGGTAATTCAGATTTAAAGGTTTGCCATTTATTTAACACCTCTGCGGGGGGTGGTTCATCCCAATCAAGCCCTTAGCTTCATAAATGTTGTACTAGATATTTAGCGGTTATAGCGGTTAAAAATTCTTGAGATTTGTGATAAAATAGTGTGCTTAGTACAAGTAGAATTTTGTTGCGGTTCAACCTGATAAAGAAAACTATCAGTGGCGGAGTTTCAACATAAACCACACTGTTGAAAATTTATAAAATGTGTGTTAAAAATAATCTGTGTTAAATAAAATATGTAAAAATTTACATAAACTTTTTAATGTTTATGACATAAACAATATATGTTACTTGATATACAAATTAAAATAATCAAAAGTCTAAAATTTAACAAAAATAAATTTGTTAAAAGGTCTTACACAAAAAATAATGTTAAATAATTATTTTCTGTAAATATAGTTAATATTACAAAAAAATATGTTAATATTTCATAATAATATAATAAAAATACATTAGTTATAATGACTCTTTAACAAGTTTTAATCTAACTTAAAAATATATGTTAAATTTGGGGATACAATTTTTTTTATTCAAATTTAAACAACTGATTATTATTTTTTCGTTAAAGTAAATAAAATATTTATGTTGTTTTCTTTAATCGTTTATTACCGCCTGCTTTCGATTAAGACCGGTACCCCCCCGCAAGGCCTTTTGTTCTCGAAGCCTGTGGAACTTCGACAGTCAAAGCAGTCGCTTGATGAGTACGTAGGGTGTGATCTGTGGTGTGTTAATTTGTTAAACTAAATTTAAAGGTATATTTATATTATATTAATGTTACGTTTTATTTTTAATAAATAAAAATGTTCCTATTTTATATAATTCTTTTATTTTTTGTCCAATTTTTTTTATTAATTTATAAGTGTTTTACCAAACGGCGATTATTTGTTAAAATTGTACGTACAGTATATTACATATATTAATTTGTTTTAACAATTATTTTAATTAAATTTTACAAAAATAATTGTTTTTTCATTTTAAGGTCATTCCGGAAAAAACGTAACGTCCGTTACTGTTTAAGCCAATATCTTGAGAAAAGCTTTTTTCATAAATGCACCTTGTTTTTTATGAAAAAAGCTTTTCTCAAGATATTGGCTTAAACAGTAACAGACGTCACGTTTTTTTCCGGAATGGCCGTAAAATGAAAAAACACAATTATTTTTGTAAAAGTTAATTAAAATTATTGTTAAAACAACAAATTAATATATGTTATAAGGACAAATTATTAGTGTAAAATCAACAAAAATTTAAATGTTAAAGTAACACTTTTTTGTGTAAATAAATTTAACATTTTTAATTATGTCAAAATTATAAAGATTTAAAATCAAATTAACTATTGGTTTATGTTAAAACAACAATTTTATTTTAATAAAAATAGCATAAACCTGTTTGTTAAATTAACTTTGCAGTTATGTTAAAAAGAAAAGTTATATTCACTTTTTTTACATATTATGTTGTGTAATCAATTAACATAAGTGAAATAAGTCAATGCAACTAAAAAATTTTGAGTGGACTTTCTGGGACACAAGAAATATGTTAAAAATACATAAAAATTTTCAACTGTGCAACTGTTCAAAATCACAAGAACCTATAGTATACTTGCTCATTTTCGATGTTTAAAACCCCCTTTTTCTAGAATACCTATTAAATCGTTCTGTAAATTTTTACCGTTTTCCAACGTTGATACGCTAGACACAATATCGTCGACGTACATGTCATTATTTAGAACACTTGCGGCGAGCGGAAAATCCATGCCTTCGTGATTAGCTAACTGCTGGATAGTGCGAATAGCCAACAATGAACTATTGTACGTTACAGTTAACACGCGAAAGGTAGAAATGGGATCCGTAGGCGAGAAGGGCCACAAAATTCTAGAAAATCTTGATGACTTCGCAACTATCGGGGCTAAGGGCGATTCGATTTTACCGAAAATTAAGTAAAATTGACAGAAGGTCTTGCTGCAATTTCAGGCCAATTAAAAGAGCATCGTTAAGCGATAAATTATTCGCGGTTCTAAAAGAATGCATACAATTAATGCGGTGATATTTAAATATTCTGCGAATGAAAATAACTGGCTTAAAACAGTCAAAACAAATTGGAAAATATTATGATTTTCCGTAAGCTTCCTAGTACAAATGTAAAGTAAATTGTTGAGTACAAGCCTTGTCACAATTATTAAATAAGTAATTTTTATTTAATTAATAAACACTTAACACAACTAAAATAATAACATTATTAACTTACATCAAATTATAAAGGTATTGCAATTTAAATCAGCGGTGAGCGTCAAGGTCAAGGGCCGAACGAATGTCTTGTACTACGGAAATTGTTAATGAAAGCAATATGGCGCTTATTGCCGTAACCCAGGCGAATAATTTATACACGGTCAACGAATACCCCATCCGCTCAAACAAATGCTCTAAAGACCAAAATGGTAGGCAGTGGACTTTATGAATGTAATAATAATAATAATAATAAATAGGGGTTGATGGTGTTAGTTGACTGATTTATGTGAAAAATAAAACGTGGGCGGTAAGAATACTAAAAAGTGAAGTCCTACCTTATTGCTGGTGCTGATTAGTGATGCCGCGAGACGAGACGAGGCGAGAAACGTCCTTCTCTCGTCTCGCCTCGTGCAGCGAGAGAAAATGGTTCTCTTTTCTCGCTCGAAAGTGCCTTTTTCTCGTCTAGTCTCATTTCTCTTGTGGTAAAAGTAGTTATGTATGAATACAAAAATAATTTGGAATAAAATACGAATTCGTTTATATTATTTCCTATAGAAATTTAAACTGGAAATATTTATTATTTATTTATTATTATTACATGTATATGTATATGGAAAAACATATAAGATGGTAGTTTATCATAATAATATTATGCTTCTTAACTTTTTTAACCTTTAGTTATCAGTTAGGGGCCATTCAACTAATAAGTAACGCATTTTTTATTCGTAACATACCAACGTTTCGCTTAGCCGTCCCATCCCCCTCTATTTGTTACGTAACACTAGGAAATTTTAATTTGCTCATGCTGAGAAGTAAAATTAATGGAAATTGATTGGAAAAAAATTAAAGAAAAATTGCGTTACGGGACGAACCCCCCCCCTTCCCCACAGTAACAAACCGTAACTGTAAATTTTTCTTTCTAAAATCATTATAAGTGCTTGGAAAGTTTAAACATATATTTCTGAAACAAATAAACCTTGTAATTTATGTGCAAAATTATAATTTTTATGTAAAAAAAATTGTCAACATATTACCGGAAAAATCGAGAGAACGAGAGAGATCGAGAGAAACGAGAAATTCTAGAGCGAGAGAAGGCATTCTCTCGTCTCGTTTTGAGCCTTTTTTGAGAGGCGAGAATCTCTCGTATCCGCGGCATCACTAGTGCTGATGGTGACACTGGTTTCTGCCAGTTAGGCTTAAAGCGTTGGATTTAAGCGGGTGCGTTGCACAAAGCGGGATAAAGCGGGTACAATTTCGCGCAGTAGATCACTTTTTCTTGCGGGGATGCGTCTTGTTTGACCTCTTCTTTGTTAATACACTTACGCCCTCAATCAAGCGGTCAAATAGTTGCGGCAATACGCTGGATATAATATTTAAATAAATATAATTAGAATTAAACAAACATTAAACATTTCGCGGAGACGAAACAAAAATCCATTTCTTCTTTAATAAATAAGCTACAGTAAATTATATATTTTTTCCAAAAGAGACAGTTAATATGTTAGGGCAGTACAAGAAACACGTCATTTGGTATAAGTATTTTGTATCTAGTCAAGCAACGGTTACAACATCACTGTTGCGTAAATAACATTTAAGTGTCTAATCAGTCCGGTTTTTGTACAAGTCATTTTTGTGAGTCCGTTGTTGTGAATATATGTGATACATTTATTAAAAAAATAGATAAGGTTGAACTAACGGGTAATTCAAATTGAGTTTTCACATGAGAAGGTTCTGTATTGTTTACACTTCAAAGTATTTTTAACATGTCAACGCGATATTTGTGAAGTAGAAAAGTGTACAAAACTAACTATAGAGCGATACACGACTAAACAACGGGTGAAAATCGTCCAAGCCTATTACGAAAGTGGACGTTGTACCTATTGCTCTCTACGCGAAATTTTGGCTTAAAAAATCGACCTTCTGAGTGCACAATTTAAAATATCGTCCAAAAATTTGAACGGAATGGCTTTGTAACAATGCAGCAATTGGGGCTGTCGTACTTTACCTTACAGCGGAAAACAAGACATTTATCTTTATCCCTACAAGATCCAAATTACACAAGAGTTAGAGCCCAGGGACCATGAGCAACGCCGTGTATTTGCCGAATATTGATTTAAGAAAAACATATTTCAGACAGGGCACATTTTTACCTCGATGACTTTGTTAATAAGCAAATTTGCCGCATTTAGACTGAAAAATCAAAGAGTATATTGAAAAGAAAATGTATTCTCAGAAAGTGAATGTTTGGTCTTGTGGCGTAATTGGCCCTTACTCCTTCGATAATAACTCGAAAATTAACACAAACCCATTAGGTCTTGCAAGATGAGCCGCAGCGGACATTTTAAATGTTATCTTTCACACATAATTGTATTGAGCTGAAGTAGAATAAGATGTATAAATTTTTATACTTTTTCTTTGTTTTTTTTGTATTTTATGTGGAAACTTAATTTGAATCACCCGTTAGTGTTGGCTGTGTTTTTATATTTAAGGAGAGCGTTAGAAACTATTGATATGAACCTACTCTTATATAAATTAAATAAATATGGCTTAAATGAAACAGTTTTAAAATGATTTAAGTCATACTTAACTAATCGACAGCAAAAATATATATTATTTATTTATATTTAATATAAAGACGCCATATCTGATCCTGTGATAGTAAATATTGTAGTACCCCAATGTACACTGTTAGGTCAATTTTTATTTTTATTGTATGTTAACGAATAGTCAAGGTTGTTAAACATTGTCAAATTGAATTTTAGGCAGACGACACGATGATGTGAAATATTTAGAAGAAATACTTAAAAGCGATCTCTTCAAATAGCTGTATAAATACTAAAAAAAACAAATTTTGCTTGTTTGGAAGAAAATCTAATGTTGTCTTTGGTAATACAATTTATTACTATGACTATTAATAATATAATAATAATAATAATAATTCATTTATTTGCCCAACGAAGTAAAACTCCAATATCAGAACAAAAATATAATTAAAGTTTACATTTCATTTACTAAAAATAAAACTAATAATAAACTACAAAAAATTAAAAATAAGTTTTTGCCACCCTTTAAACTAGTAATCACAGTCATGACTAATACAGTTATAATTTCTTGACATGGTAAACACTGGTGATTTAATTAAGGTTATTGTTCATGCACTGTCAAAGTAGAACATATCACTAGATCGAGAATTAGATCTGGGTACATGAATATTAAACAGAAATAAAATATTGGCCGAATCAATTTGGTTATTAAAAAGCTTAAATAAGAATTTAAGACCGGAACATTGTAGGGAATACACATTAAAGCGATCTAACAAAAGTTGATAATTTATACCTCTAGCGGGGTAAATGTTATATAAACAAAAACCGAGTTATTTAAGAAATTTACGCTAAACATTTTCGAGCATGTCAATATAATTGTTATAAAAGGGACTCCATACAATGGAACAATACTCTAGTTTTGATCGAAAGATGCAAAACTATAAAGATATCAAAGCGAATTGATTAGACCCTAGATTAGAGCCTTGAGGGACTCCAGAAGTCGATACAAAGAAATTAGAGCTAAAGCCATTGTAGGTTACAAAGAGCTTACGGTTAACAAGGTAGGAATGCATAAGGGATACTAGAGAGCATGCTAGCAACTTAGGCCAATTGATGAGAGTTTGATTAATAATAATTTATGATCCACCTTGTCAAAAGCCTTGGAAAAGTCCGTGTAGATGACATCCACTTGGCATCTGTTATCAATATTATTAGAGACATATTGAGTGAACTCGATTAGATTAGTAACAGTGGAGCGCTTATGCATAAAACCATGTTGGTGAGGTGAAATAGATTGACAAAAGCCATTGTAGATGCATGCATACAGGGCCTTTTCAAAGACTTTAGACAAGTTGGATAGAATAGCGATAGGTCTGTAATTACCTATGTCACTGGTGATAAAAGAATTTAAAGCTATACAATCCGGACTAGACATATACGTAGGTAAATTAGCAGAACTGGGATATTCATAAACGCTCTCAAAATATTTGGCAAAGCCATGGACTATTTGACTGGCATCATCATAGTTGTTATCTTTAAAATGAATATTTAAGGTAATTCTGGAAGTGCCTTTTTTTGATTGGACATAACGCCAAAAGCTCTTAGGGTCTGTTTTAAAATCGGATTCAATAGAGTTAAGATAAATTTTGTACGCTATTGTAATTTTTTTTTAACAATGCATCTTAGACGTTTAAATTCATTATTGTACAAGGCACTACTTGGCTTTTTATATTTCCTATGATAATACTTTTTTAATTTAATATTATTAATTATTTCATTGATGTACCAACAGGGGTAGGAAATTTTATTGTTTTTATATAGTGGAACAAATTCATTATTTTTTAAGCACTTAAAGAAAGTTTCAAAATCGTGACTAGTTAAGTGAGGGGGAATTTGGACAATAAATATGTATATATTTGAGTGCTTTAAACTTAATTTGCAACCTAACACATCAATTAACGAAATTATTTCTTTAAGATCATCACAGTTAAACTGAGTTACATTAAAAATATCCCTAAAAGCTAGTAACTCCACTCCAGCTCCACCACCTTTGGTTGTTTGAGTGCGAAACACCACGTAATTACTTGGAAAGAGTTCACTGTTAAATACACTTTCGGATAACCAAGTTTCCACAAGAGCACTACAGTCAAAGTTGATACCTGAAGCAGCCAAATATAAATCATTACACTTCGTATTGAGACCTCGAACGTTTTGGAAATATATGTTAAAACTGTTATTTTTTGTTGTACTGTTGGGCTTTATTGGTTTAACTGAACAATTTAAGGTGTACCATGAATATACTTAATTTTGAGGTTTGTTTCCCCACTTTTTATCCTTGCTTCAAGTACTTCTTTGAACTTTTTATATTGTTCCTGTTGTTTTGGTGTTTTATCAAATGAAATACTTAAATTTTTATATTCAGTGTGATCTTTTAGCTTAAAAGCATTTTTAATAGCCAAATGAGGTATGGTACTATTAGAAAAGATAACTTTAGTAGGTCTGGATGTATTTTTAGTATAATCAAACTTTCCTAGTCTAAAATTATGGTTAATAACAAAGTCAGAATTTGTTAACATTATTTATTTTGACCTAACAAAAAACAAATACGCAGAAAGCATAAAATTTTGACAAATAACTCAGCAAGAAAATGAAACAATTGCAAAATTTGCTCTCCGCTTGAGGCAAGGCACGGCCCATTGCAACAACGGTGATTTTTTTGATAGAATGCTGGTTGAGCAACTTCTCCACGAACTTCGGTCCCGTAAAATGTGTGATAATATCATTGCTAAAAACCCTGCAAATTTTACAGATGCATATAAAATTGTTCACAAGCTCAAGGCGACGCACCACACGGCAAGCAAAGTAAAAGTATTAGCATCTGTATCCGCACTAGAATTTACGAATAAATAAGGATTCGCAACACCCCAGATTCGACGTGACCACAAACCATACCCCTTCAATACTGTTTGGTTTTTGAACACCGAGTAATTTTACCACAGAAATTACGCCAAGCTGTTCTCAACGACTTATACTCGCACACTTAGGCATTGTGAAAATAAAAGGCATGGCACGCTCCTTCATATACTGGCCTGGCATAGACGCGGACCTCGACTATATCGCCATATCGTGTGACGACTGCGCCAAACACGCACATGCGCTGCCAAAATTTCGTGAGCACCATTGGGAATACCCGCATGGACCGTGGGAGCGAATTTACATCGACTATGCTGAAAAAATTCTCCTTATCGTCTCCGGTGTCTCACACCATCACACTCCTTGACGACCTATTCACGTCTTAGGGAGCTCCCCATCTGCGGTGTCAAGTACTCACAGCCCCCTATCAGCCCTTGACTAATAGCCAAGGCCGGAGAGAAACGTACAAACTGTCAAAGATCACCTCAAACTCATGTATACGGCACCCAGATCCCTGCAGCGTAACTTGAACGAATTCTTACGTCAGTACCGAAAAGCACCTCACTCTACCCTGTACACAAAAAGACCTATACACAAAATGCGAGAAGCAGCGAGCAAATTTTGAACCCTTATTTCGACTTTTCCACCCAGCACAAGCGACACCATGATGAGTTGACATATCCTTAAGAAAAACGCAACAACGAATCGTGGCATCGACTACGTTATAACGAAGTGGACCCTACGGCTCCAGAAACTATCCCAGCAGCAGCAGGCCAGGCCAGTAAAACCCGGGAGTCCACGACAGAACTGGCGCGCCGCTTCACCGGTTGCTGGACCCGAGCAGCTTAAGGTCCAGCCACCTGCACCTCCGCACAGACAGGTATTTTAAGCAATAACGTGGCCAAAACTTAATTTTGTTAACTTTTATTACTAGATCTAAGATTGCGTCTTAAAGCAGATAGATAACATGGCTATCTTTTGATGTAGTTGCTACCTGAACTGGCCATCCCCGTCCGCGGTAGAACAGCTTAGCGCTCCTTTAAATCGTACGTCTTCTTTCGCGACACTCCACAAAAGCACAAATTTTTGCCGTGTTGTTTCTTATATTAAAAGTTAATATAGATATCGTCAATCAAGGTATGTACTCGGACAATATTTTGAGCAACATTTTATTTGTGTACTAAACTTTATTTATCCCGAAGTTCAAGGATACGGTCCTACAACATGGGAAGGTGATCTTCGTCTGCGAGGACGAGGACACTGAAAAGTGGCTTCGAGAGGTGGTACCGTCGTTGAAGCTCTCTGATGGAACTCAGGTGCGGCTTGTACGCCCAGAGGAACTCATTAAGAGAGTTAAAATGACACTTAAGGTGCCGCCCTGGAGCCAGCAAAGGCGCTGAGACTCATCAGCCTGCAAAACAGTGGCCTTGAGACGAAGAACTGGATCGTCCACAAGGCTGAGAACCTAGAGGGGAACTCTACCCTACTGGTTCTCGGGGTGGACGTGAATTCGGCCAACGTACTCAAGGCCAGGAACTACAGGGTACATCTGGGTACGGGACAGGCGACTTTCAAAGTCGTCTAAAAAAACCAGTTGGACCCTGGGGGAGGAGTGGGAGGCTCTTCAATAGGGCTAAAAAAGTTAACACGATGGCAGCTTGGGAAGCACATTGAGAAAGCCAGAGTATCTATAATCATCTAATTAAGGATGCTCAAAGAGAATCGTGGAGAGACATGTGCTCACAAACAAGCACCATGTCAGACACGGCAAAGCTAGCCAAGGTTTTAGCTGGCACGCGGGGTGAGGACCTTTGATTCCTTAAAAAGGATGATGGAGGGTATACTCAGACACCGGTAGAAACGCTTAGGCTGCTGATGAAGAGCAACTACCCGGACTTTTCGGAGGGACCTGTGGCGGGGAACCATACCCGCCGGGTAAGCTCGGAAAGGTGTTGGGGACTGGCAGCCAAAGTGGTTGATGCGAGGAAGGTTAAGGCTGCTGTGGAATCTTTTGAAATCTACAAATCGCCTGGTCCCGACGGTATCTACCCGGTTGTCCTAAGAGAGAGCCTGGAGGTGGCGTTGGGTGCGCTGGTGGGGCTCTTTAGAGGGTGCATAGCGGTCGGACACACCCCGGAAGAATGGCGCAAAGCCAAAGTTGTATTTATCCCAAAAGTAGGCAAAAAGGGTTATACAAGTGTAAAGGACTTCAGACCAATTAGCCTAACGTCCTTTCTCCTGAAAACTCTAGAGAAACTGATCGACAGGTTTCTGAGAGCGGGTCCTTTGAAAGGCTTGCCCTTTCACAAGGAACAACACGCTTATCAGAACACACTTTCATCGGTTTGCAACTACATAGAAGAGCAACTGGAATGGAAGGGCGTTTGCATAGGCGCCTCTCTAGACATTGAGGGGGCGTTTAATCGCACCTCAGAAAACGCCATACGGCGAGGTGCAGAGGAACATGGAGTGCCCGAGGGCATTATCAAATGGATAATGTCAGCACTATCGGGTAGAATTCTCAGCACTAGCTGGCAAGGTCAAAAATTGACGAACTTTCTTGTTTTGGCGTGTACTATCATCCCCCAAAGGATGACAATTTATTAGGTGACACCCTATATATACTGTACTATACGCAATTGCCCCTCTGCAAAAAAAAATAAAAAAATAAAACTAAAAGGTATTTTTTTCTCAACCACCATAAGTTTAAACCCAAACGGACCAGTATTCCGTGAGCAAGTGTTTACTCAAGAGTATCGACCTAGACAAAAAAATTGTTTTAAAAGTAAAATTTTGACAGATATGAACAGGAACGAAACAGACCCTTAGTCATGCTACGCCTCGATTCTTTAAGCTACTAAACGTCAGAAAGTTAATTTAAGAGGAAAGAAAATTTTCCTTGAAGAGGAAGGATCCTGACAAACCCAGTAAAGCTAGAAACTAGTCCTATAAACAAAAAAAAAGGGGAGGCAACCGGTGGTCCTGTATCTGAAACAGGCCAGCCCTCCAAAGAATCTCACCACCGAAAAATACGGTTATCGAAAAGTCCTACGGTACGTCGCTTTGACATACTAGGAACGAATTCCGAGTAGGGAAAGGGAGGGCCCCAGTGGCCAGTTGCGCTAACTGAGACCACATTAAATGGACTCGACAAAATGGTGCTACAGGCGATATGGCTTTGCCGTGCATGCCATAGTGTCGTCCTGATCAGAATTTCCTAATTAATTTACTAACTATCATAGGCGTACACAAATAAATAATAATTAAACCAAAATAACTGTTTGTATCCACACTCAAGAATGTGGTAGCGCAGGGGAGACTATCCCCCCCAACACAGAAAATCCACCAACGCCGACAGAGAACCCATCGCTCCTGGAAGTTATTAGGCGCGTCGGCAGATAACTCTGACGCCTTCCCTGGTAGACCCCCTGAGCCAGAAGAGACACCCTCTCCACATCCAATACACTCTTAAGACCGGAATCCAAACAGTTACTACACCAGACGGGATAAACCGTGGTAACTCACAGTATGGTGAAAGGCACTATGTTGTTCTATCACCATTTGGATGGGTTTTAGCTACAGGCCGTACGATCTCGCTGTAACTATCGTAGCAACAATTTTCGGTGTTCCAATTTTGGCCTGACGGAAAAGTCTAGCAAAATTCTAGAGAAGAAGACTTGTTTTATACTATGTGATAATTAACGCATATCAAACGCCTATAAAAGGGTCAAAATTGGTAAAGGTACGTAAGCCGGTGGGGGTCTATAGCATAAAACACAACAAGGCTTCTTAACTTCTACTAGAACTATCCGGAACAGACAGATAGCTAAGTGTTTTTAAGGGACGTGAGTTACCACCTACACGGAAATCTAAATCTAACTAAAACCTAACTTAAACCTACCTGAACCTTAACTAACTAAAACTAACCATGGTGTTATTTACAGGTCTTACAAAAAAACTTAAACTCACCGGTAAGATTTGGAACCAAACTATAGCATAAACTGCAAAGCAGTAAACGGTATGAAAGTTAAAATTCAGTATACCTACATAGCTTCACAAACAAACTAGGTTACATTTATCTGTTCTATCTATTTTACCCCACAGAAATGTTCGAATTTGACCCAAAATATGGTTTGATCTTGGAAAAATGCCATACACCTGCATTGGTACCGGTATACCATCAGGATAATCAAGTTCATAGGCTACCATAAAAAAATTTTTCCTAACTATGCAAAGCTTGTATTTGCAATCTAGTTTGGCACTTAAATCTTTGGAGGCATCACTAAGTACAAAATTTCTTTTCCAGACTTATTCGCCTGGTTTAAATGCGATATCTCGCTTTCGAAGGTCAAAGACGCGGCGATTTTTTTCGTAGGAAAGGGACATTTTATTTTTTATTTTCAAAAAAGGCTCTGGTAGTTTCGATAGTTCATCCACATAGGATTTAACCTCGGTAGGCCCTAACTGATATTTTAGGTATCTTACCGTAATATTCGCCTGATAAGGGAACTACCCGACCGAAGTTTAAAAAAGTGCTAGGGTAGCCTGTAACCTGTTTGTCCCAATCTTTATGCGATGTTTTGTCATTGAAATAACTTCGTAGCGCGGTACCGACTCCTCTATTTATTATTTCATTAGGATTTGTCCCCGGATGGTATCTGCAATTAAACCAGATTTTTAGTACTTTGTAATCCTCACAAAGTTGTTTAAAAACTTTGCGAGCATACTGAATGCCGTTATCAGCGATAATAAATTGAGGTACACTCCAAACTAAGAAAACCTGATTTGCCATGAACTTCGACTATTTCCTGAGCAGTGGCATGTCGCATTGGGTGTAATAGAAAAGATTTGGTTAACCATTCTAAAACTAGAAGTATATACGAATTTCCACCTTTGCTACGGGAAAACGGACCATAAATGTGTGTACAGTGTAATGTGTACAGTGTAATGTGTACAGTGTACACATTACTTGCCATAGAAAATTAGCTCGCTTCTCGGCACCCATTTTACCACGATTCCCCTTAAAGGCGACTTTTTGTTCACTACAGGTTGTACACGTACGAATGTACTTAACAACATTCCGGCGCATCTGTGGCCAATAATATTCCGACGATATTCTTTTTAACGTTTTAAAGAACCCCATATGACTCGCTAATGGGTCATCATGACATTTTGTAAGATTTCCTTACGTTGTGAAGATGGAAAAAATAATTTAAAGTCCAAAATATTAGTATTAATATTTGATTTTTCAGGCAAATACTTATAAGCAAAATTATTTTCTACTTTAAAATGAGGATATTCCTTAGGGTTCTTTAAAATTTTATTTCTAAACGAGATATACCATTCCTCTACATCTTCCGAAAATGCTAAAATGGAATCAATCACAGGATGCACTCAAGGTAAAGCATCGGCTACTACATTTAAGGTACCAGCTCGGTGAACTAAGTCAAAATCAAAATTAGACAACAAAACTGTCCAACGAGCTAATTTACCTACTGGGTTTGACAATCTTTTAAGCCACAACAAGGAATAGTGGTCCGTTATAACCGTAAACTTGTGATCCTTTATATAAACTGCCCAACGAGCTAATTTACCTACTGGGTTTGACAATCTTTTAACCCACAACAAGGAATAGTGGTCCGTTATGACCGTAAACTTTTGACCCTCTATATAAGGACGGAACTTTTGCAAACCGTGAATTACACCGAGCAATTCCCGCTCTGTTACTGAATAATTACGTTCAGCTGGACTAAAAGCACGACTTGAGTACGCAATAACCTTTTCCTGGCCCTCTATAACTTGAAAAATAACCGCATCAAGACCTCTGAAAATGGCATCAGTCTGTATAAAAAAATAGGGGAGCCGATATTAAATCCTCTTTTATTTTAACAAAAGCAGATTCCGCAGTATCTGACCATTCGATAGGTTTATTTTTGCCTTTGTTACCCTTTAAAAGGTCATTGTCTACTCTATTATGCTAAGTATTTGAGGAAAAATCTAGTTAAATTGAATAGTGAACAAAAATCGATACCAAATATGAACGATGCACTTAAAGAAGGAACCACCAGCAGTTTAAGTAACCTAACTACATTATTAATTGTTATCGGAATTTCAGAAAAACCAACTATGGGCTGTTTTCTCTTGTCAGCTGTAAAAACATTTTTAACTTTGCTTTATTATGTTGTTTGTTTTAAGAAAAGAGATTCCATTCTTACCTACCCCAGAGTGACTAGCTCCGGTATCTACTAACGCAATTAAGGGATTATAAAAAGCGGTAACTATAATATAGTCTCAAGTCGTTCTCTCGTCGGTGAATAACTCAGAGGTTTTAGGAACCAGGCTATTATAAGAATTCTTAATAAAAAGAAGCCAATCGTCGCGAGAGATGCAAGGATTAGTACGAAAAAGTTTTTTATGAAACGCACTTTTTACCTTAACTTTCCTCAAATGACATCTACCAAACTTACTAACTACATTAGGTGATGATTTTCTGACCTTTTGCCTACCAAAAGATATACTATTTTCAGAATTACAGTATATCTGTCCACTTAGTTTTTTCAGCTGGTATTACACGTACGTACAGTGACATCTGGTTTACCACACTTAAAGAAGAACCTTTTTCTAACCTTACTGCATTCATTAAATACGTGAACTTCAGTACCACAATTCCAGTACTTTAGGAAAATGAGGACCTTGACGGGTACTTTAAGTTGGTGAAGTTTCAACATAATTTAAGATAGGTTCCAACAGTTTTGAAGGCGATGTTTGAGTATATTTTTGCATGAAACAAATATTTTCTTCAATTTTAAGACAAATTTCCTTTAGCTGTTGAATCGTTTTTATATTCTCTTAAACTAAATTTTTATTAAAAGTTGATAAAATGTTTTTTCTTAAAATTTTTAATCTATCTGTTTCACACAAAGGTTCAGATAATCTACTAAAAAGTTTGGACATAATAGGAAAGTATGGGCTGAATATATAAAAAGGTCAAAAGCTGACTTAAAAAGTTCATTTTTGGATACATTTTTACTTATACAGGGTGTTTCATAATATATGCGCAGGACTTCAGGATGTGATAACTCATCTAAAAAGATGAAAAAAGTCGCTATTAACTTACGCTCTAAAATGCACAATTTTCGAGAAACAGGGTGTTGAAATTTTAGAAAAAAAATCGTTTTTTCGAATATCTTCGGAACCGTTTATCGTAGAAAAAACAGCTTTTGTAAGCATTTTCTACTCAAAATAAGCTATGTTTTGTGCCAGAAAAAAATTTTTTTTCCTCATAATTGGTGGAGATTTTGAAGGGGTAGCGGGTGTTTTTCTCCTCAACTTCTACGCTCCTGAAAAATGTACGGTTTTGAGAGGCCTATTCGAACCGCCAATGTTTTCTACATAAAAAGGTACTCTTGGTCATAAGCTCTAAAGTTAACCGTTTTCGAGAAAAATCAACTTTTATGTTTAAAAACAAGGTCAATTTAAAAAAAAATATATTTTTTTTACTAATTAAACAAAATTTATTTTAACGTTCGAACAAGTAACAAAACCAAACCATAATTGCAAAATAAAAAATGATTCAAAAGTTGTCTTTACTAAATTCTCCAAACCGTAAAGGTAACGCATTTCGAACATTTCAGCATTTGTGTAAAAAATCATTTTTTATTTTTTTTTTTAGTTTTGCAATTATCGTTTGGTTTTGTTACTTTTTTTAACGTTAAAATAATTTTTTTTAAATTAGTAATAAATTTTTTTTTCAAAAAAGCTTATGACCAAGAGTACCTTTTTTGTGTAGAAAACATTGGCGGTTCGAATGGGCCTCTCAAAACCGTACTTTTTTCAGGGGCGTTGAAGTTGAAGAGAAAAACACCCGCTACCCCTTCAAAATATCCACCAATTATGAGTAAAAACAAATTTTTTTCTGGCACAAAACATAGCTTATTATGAGTAGAAAATGCTTACAAAAGCTGTTTTTTGTACGATAAACGGTTCCAGAGATAATCGAAAAAACAATTTTTTTTCTAAAATTTCAACACCCTGTATCTCGAAAATTGTGCATTTTAGAGGGTAAGTTAATAGCGACTTTTTTCATCTTTTTGGATGAGCTATCACATCTTGAAGTCCTGCGCATATATTATGAAACACCCTGTATACTATACACAACTCTTCCACTTTTTCTAAAAATGGAATTAACTATAAGAATAAGTTGAGGTAGTGGTTTCTACTTTAATTTCAAGGTTTGTATTTTTATCAAAAAGCTCTGCTTCATGTCTGCTAAACTTTTGCTCTTCAAACGTAATAAAGTTCTTTAAAATGTGGCATCATCTTTAGATGATCCTTCATACTGGTCAATATCATCTCTGATAAAGTTCAAAGTTTGAGGGATTTTAACTTTCTCAGTATTATAACTATAGTTCATCAGTTAGCGCATTCTAAAATTTTTATTATCTGATCTAAGGCTCTAGTAGATCCATGGGATCTAGTATTCATTTCATATTTTAACCCTTCTAGGCTCAAGAGTCTAGGAACAAATAAGGTGTTACTGTCCATGATTGCAGATAAAATACAAAAAAAACTAATTCAAATAAACTGAATTATCCAACAAGAAAGAATATTCGGTAGCACACTGTGGCAAAAGTTCTAGTTAGTTGATGTCATCAAAGGCAAGCAAACTTAAAAAAAATATATATAAAAAATAATAACACTCAGTGCGATTCCGGCTACAATTTACGGTAATATATGCACCACAAAAACTAAATAATGGTTGCGATAAATAATGTTTGCCATAAATACAAGGTATGAAGGCGCAGTACAAGTATTTAGTCACTGTCCTTAAGGAAAACAAAGCAAAAATACATATATCACCACACTCCGTAATAAAGAATTATAAAACATAAGATCAAAAAACAACATTCAGGGACCCACGTTCAAGGCGCCAGTGTAACCTTAACTTGAGCGCGAACGGCAGCAGAGAGATGGGTCGATGGGCAAATGTTGGTTTTTGATACTTACATGTTTTTAATAAAGTTGAATAAAAATTGGGCGCTAGTGTCTTATTTCGGCCAGTTATTTAAACCCAGTTAAGTCAGACACAATCTTACTGGTGAATAAGGGCAGTTATAAAGAGTCCAGTTTAGAAAAGTAAAATAAAATTTTATTTATCTACGCCAGTGAGATAAGAACTTCTTTTTCCACTTATGTTGAGTGAGATAAGAAGTAACGCACGCGTTTTTCTTATCCTACTGCTTTCCAACCAATCAAATAAAATAAATAAAAGTCAAATGTCAAAAGTGTGTGTTTTATGGAAATCATTGTACGGATCATAGAATAATATGCCCATAAAGATAAAGGCTCACAAACCTTGGATAAACTGCTAAAGTATGACAATTTTACCTTCTCATTTGCCAAACTGTGAATCTCTTTTTCTGTACACCATTTTTCATATTTGGCATAGGTCATCTCGTATTTTGACTTAGATTTTTCCGGCAACAGACCAGAAATAGCTTGTTCTTTAATACCAGATGACAAACTTTCCGAATCACTCATTTTATTACTAGAAAATTATTTTTGACTTATTATCGTTCATAAGAAAAACAAATGTATCGCTAATCGACATGTAGGCAGTGGCGGAGAACAATAGCCCTAAATTAAGTCTTTGACAAAAATTATATTTACAGTTTATTTTTTCATTTAGAGGCGTAGATAAAAATGTGTACAATATACGTGTGATAACGCTTTATTAACGTACTTCTGCGATTGCCCAACTCGTGCTACGCACTCGTTGGGCAAATTTCGCATGCGTACGTAAATAAAGCTCTTACCCACTTATATCGTAAAAAACTATTAGTCCATTGTTGTATGCATGGTCAATTTTATGACTTAGTGTGCGATTTACAATTTTTTATGCAAAATAACTACAGTTTAAAAGTTGAAGACTATGTTAAACTCTTGACTCAAAAGTACACAATCGTGTAACGAAGTATAGTAAACGCTATGTTCTTTAACATTAATATAACAATTTAGGAGTACGACCTGATCGCAGTTGGGGCTCTGGTAGAGTGGATTTCCAAATTGACTGGCTTTTAATATTGAAATCTCCCATCATGTCAGATTTTACAGGATGGCATTCATTAACGTAAGAACTTGCCAACATCAATACAACTTCAGGGTAAAAAACCATTCCCTCACAACAAGTCTGACATAAAAACTCTAACATACAAAAACTCCAGCATAAAACCTTAAAAAAAATAGTATGATGCCCAAGCATCTAAAAAACTACCAAAAGCCTAACTTACCCTTGTTTTAAGGAGTTTTTTTAACAATACAACGTCAAGACCGTATAAAGACCAAATATGAGGGGATAACACACACCTAAGTGGAGAACCTCGTGGGTAAGACATTTAAATTAAACAAGTCAAAAACTCACCCAGAGCTCATCGTACAACACGAAAAGTGCTTTAGTCGGAACTATACAATTAGATTAAGAGATTTACCACGTATTATTGGAAATTTTCCATAATTTAAGCACAAACTCTCATCTAATAGACGCTCCACCCAAAATTTGATGCATAGAAACTAAATGTGTAGAAAACTTGCTGGAAATTAAAATCCCCCCATTTAAAATCCCCAACTATGTTACCTATGTAAACAGACATTTCTAAAAATAATTCCCACAAATTCCACCAGGACCCAAACTTCAAACACAAATACTCTCTTATCAACACTTGCACTTATACCCCCCAGTGAAATACCCAAAAATTCAAATACCTACCCCCCTAAACGCAACCATTTGGAGAATTCCCTCTACTGACACTAAATTGTCAATAACGGCAACACCGCCCAACAAAATGAATAGGTAAATACATACAACCCACATCCCACACGTTGCATACTATCAAATTAAAGTTTTTTGAATTAAATAAAAAGAAATGGCTTAAAAATAAATGTAAATAGTGTTGGCCTTCCTAGGCAATGCTATCCATGTGTCAGTAAAAGGAACTCCCATAAAATTAATTAATTCCTTTGGAAATAGGCATTTAAATACCTATATAAACAAATACCCTTTTTAAAAATATACTTAACAATTAGGCAAACTAAAAATAAACCACATAACAGTTTAAAACTATAGGTACCGTTCTAGATGTAAAAAAAACTAATAAAATAAAATAAATGGGGAACTGTAGAAATGACGGTTACAATACATTCCAATATACGGTGCTGTTCTGAGAGGTGATTTTTGGACTTTCTGTGAAACCTAATTTTTTTTATATGCTTGTTAACCCAGGTAGCACAACGTGACGAAACCGTGACGATTTGTGTCCAATTGGACACAATGGACACAAATCGTCACGGTTTCGTCACGTTGTGCTACCTGGGAATTAGGTCATAACTAAAATTTTAAGAGCAAAATAAAAAAATTTGACGGTTAATTTTGTTTTAATTGGATGTTTATTAAAAATATGTATGCACACTTTCAATTCTCCAATTAAAACTTGCGATTCTGAGAGAACAAAAATTATAGAATACGTATACTGAAAATGGCAATTCAAACGTCAAATAAATTTTTAATATATCTAAGTTTCATGGCAACCTTTAAGGATATATTAATTAAGGGAACATAAATGTATACGTCAAAGGTTAGATTAAAAGTTTGAACGTTTATTGCAACAAAACAGTAAAATATATAAAAAAAAAATTGTAAAAACCTTTTTTTAGTTATGCAAATATTAAATATTTAAATTAAATCGCTAGTTTTAATTGAAAGAGTGCATAATATTTTTAATAAACAGCCAATTAAAACAATTCAAACCGTCAGTTTTTTTTATTTTGCTCTTAAATTCTTAGTTATGACCTAATTAACAAGAATATAAAAAAAATTAGGTTTCACAGAAAGTCCAAAAATCACCTCTCAGAACAGCACCGTGAATAAGCTTATAGCTTTATTTTATATTTTAATACAACCAATTTTGACTTATTTATATTATTTTTGACATATATTGTGTTTAAATAGAAATAATGTTTATTCATCCGATTTTAGCCAAAATTAATATTTTATTTACTGGTACATATATTATAATATATATTTATATATTATATATTCATATAATAATTATATAATTTCCTTTAGCTTGGCGACATTCTACGTAGCTACAATTTACATAATGGCGTACCAACGATATACCACGTTGCAGGGGGGTTATTTTAAGTACCCATTAAAAAAATGTTCTTTTGATGGTTACAAGGGTTTAAAAATTTTATTTTCTTTGTTTCAATTTTTAAGAATATATATGTATATAAAAGGATTGAACACAATTTTCTAATAACCTTTCAAAAATTAAATCTTAAAATTTGTTAGTTAAAACGAAGTTATGATGATTTAAAATTTGTGTTTTCTGACAAGAACTGTCAGAATATACATCTATTTATCATGTTAACTTTAAGGGCCGTATGCAGAAACGTTGATTTTTTATAACAACTAATTTAGCATATCAGTGGATATAGGTTTTTGCACAACATGGCAACGTAGTATTTTTCTTTAAAAACTGTTGCTTTATAAAATAAATTGGGTAATTATCTTTCAACGTTTATATTTTCCATAAAAAAGTCGATTTTTATACATTGACACTTTAAATTAGACATAAAACAATTAAAATTTCATCAAGATATGACATTTGTGACATTTGCTTTTAACCATCTATAGAAAATAATTTCGCTAATATAAGTCATGGTTTAAAAGATTTGTTTTTTTGGCCAATAAAATCTAAAATGTAAATCGGTTGATATAATTTATATGTCGTTAACGACTGATTTTAAATATGAATAAAAATAGACAGTATTTTTGTTTGTAAATATATATAAAAAATAAATTCAGAAGGTAAAGATACCTATAGATAACAAAGAAAAAATTAAAAAATAACATTTTTTAAAGATAAAATCACTATCATGTTAATTATATCAAATATCTTTGCTGTTTTTTTTGTCTGATTGAAAATCTAAATACTTGAAATCAATTGATTTATAACTTTCTTTAGTTTCATTGCAAAATAATTACCCCTTACATTGAACATGGGTGAAAATATTTATTAATTTATTTTTTTAAATTTAAAAACATAAATGTTTACTTTTTTATGAAACGCCAAAGTATTTTTTAATCGTCAATTTGAATTTCCGATATCACAAATTAATTTTCGATATCGCAAATTAATTTCTGATATCAGAAATTAATTTGCGATATCGAAAATGTCTTAAAAAAATTTAACAACTTATTAAATAAAAATTTATTTTTTCTAATCCATATTATTTGTAGATAATTCAAACAATTAAGAAATAACATTAACATTTTAAGTTTATTTAAATTATTTATCCGGGTAGATATATAATTAAATTGTAAACATTTTTCAGTTGATAATTCATCTGAATTCTTAAGTAAGCATAATGTTTTTAATTCTGAATAAAAAGTTTCGTACCGATATATTGAACATGTTTTTTAATGAAATCTTTTTTTTAATTCGCCAATAAATCAATGTTTTTAATTCAAAGTGATATTTTTAATTCGAATTATTTGGGCAGCCCTAGAAAATTAACAAAGGTGTTATTTGCACATGATGTATGTAGGCAACCTTCTAAGTAGGGCTGTCCAAATCATTCGAATTAAAATATCACTTTGATTTAAAAATATCGATTTATTGCCAAATTAAAAGAAAGATTTCATTAAAAAACATGTTCAATATATTGGTATTTAAAAAATTGACACGAAACTTTTTATTCAGAATTAATAATATTATGCTTACTTAAGAATTCAGATGAATTATCAACTGAAAAATGTTTACAATCTAATTATATAGGTACCCGGATCAATAATTTAAATAAACCTACAATTTTAATGTTATTTCTTAATTGTATGAATCAAAAATAATATGGATTATAAAAAATACATTTTATTTAAGTTGTTAATTTTTTTGGGATGACCAAATAATTCGAATTCAATTTTTAATTCGAATGATTTGGACAGCCCTACTCAGAAGGTTGCCTACAAAGGTGTTATTTGACGAGACGCTAAATGCCACTGGCGGCTCCTCTTACTTCGCATGATCGCTTAATTGACAAACGTGCCGCGATTCGAAATGTTAAAGGCACGTTAGTTACGTCATAAAACCAAACCAATCCAAACTCAACAATACAACCCAACCGACCCCGCCCCATTGGGCCCCCCCGCCCCATTAAGCAAAAAATCCAACTAAAATGTGCAAATTTATGTTACGATAAAAATAAAACACTTTTTAACAAAGGAACAACAAATTTATGAAATAAAAAAAGTTCGACAACTTCTAGTAGATTTTATGTTACGATAAAACTAAAACAAACCAACCAACCCACCCAACCCAACCAAACACTGTTTAACAAAGAAACAACAAATTTATGAAATAAAAAAATAAAAAAAGTTCGACAGCTTAAGCGTTAGTTACGTTATAATTATAATCCGTAGATAGCTCAGATGGTAGGGCGGTCGCTTGGCAAGCGAGAGATCCCTGGTTCGATACTAAGAATTCTTAGTATCGAACCAGGGACCTCTCGCTTGCCAAGCGACCGCCCTACCATCTGAGCTATCTACGGATTATAAT
The DNA here is from genome assembly GCA_921294245.1 of Brassicogethes aeneus. NCBI lineage: Eukaryota > Metazoa > Arthropoda > Insecta > Coleoptera > Nitidulidae > Brassicogethes > Brassicogethes aeneus. Next base: position 61,687,650 of record OV121132.1, read on the forward strand.
TATAACGTAACTAACGTGCCTTTAACATTTTCAATCGCGGCACATTTGTCAATTAAGCGATCATGCGCAGTAAGAGGAGCCGCCAGTGGCATTTAGCGTCTCGTGTTATTTGCACATGATGTATGTAGGCAACCTTCTAAGTAGGGCTGTCCAAATCATTTGAATTAAAAAGTTGTTAATTTTTTGAAGACATTTTCGATAACGCAAATTAATTTCTGATATCAAAAATTAATTTTTGATATCGAAAATTAATTTTTGATATCAGAAATTGAATTTGTGATGTCAGAAATTGAATTTGTGATGTCAGAAATTGAATTTGTGCTGTGAAAATTCAAATGTGATATTTTTAATTGACGATTAAAAAATTCTTTGGCGTTCAATAGTCCTACAAACTTTAAAAGTTATTTTTAGTTCAGAAAACCTATGAGATCTGGATAGAACATTAAGATTTAATCTTAGTCAGTATTAAGTAAAATTAAATTAAGAAACTATATTTATAATTAAAATAAATTTTAAAGTTTAAACTTTACCTTTGTATATTCGACCAAGACCTCTGTAATCCATCTGATCAGAACAATTAAAAACCACTACATATTTGGCCAATGTTTTTCCCATATCTTTTACTGTCTCTGTTTTACCAGTTCCAGCAGGTCCACAAGGTGCTCCTCCCATACTCATTGATAGTGCTTGAGCCAATGTTATATAACATCTAAGGATATAAATTTAATTTAAATTATTATAATAGATTTGGGATCTTACAAATAATATTATATAAATGGTAAAGTACCTAGGTAAAGAAATTTTAGTTTATAAGTAAATAACACTGAAATGATTACGGATTGGGTTGATAGATACGTGGGGGGATCAAACATAAATTAGGCTTTAATAGGACAATTGTACAGAATCAAGTTGCAAATATTGCGTCTATCTTAAAACACATTACTAAAAGAATCCGCCCAAGGACATGGAGGCGATCGTGGCTCAAAATTTTACCATTTTTGGCCCTTTAAACATTTGATATACCAGGCAAAAATTTAGGTCCTTAACCTTCAACCTGGACTTCAAAAATACGTTTTATACTTCCACTTATGTATTTTCGTTTTTTAAAATTAAGGATGATCTTTTAGGTATTAAATATAAAAAAAAACCTTTTTGTTGAGCTATAACTTTTTTCTATTATAAAAATTTTGATGATTGTAATTTGATTTTACTATATCGTAAGTGTGTTTTCATTATTTATTTTAAAAACATATTTTGTTTATATTTTTGCTATATTTCTTCTAAAGAACATGCTTAAAAGACATATAGCATGATCCTAAGAATATTCTGACTGGCCTATAGGCAGGTTCTTAGAAGTTGCAAAGTTTTAGTGGTAAAAACTAACTAAACTAAACATATGCTTAGAATGTTAAGAAAGTAATTGCTATAGAAAGTTCATTTAGGAATATTTCTTTAAGCATATTTAGTTCAGTTACCTAAATACTTAAGTACCTAATTAGTAATTAGTATTAAATACTAAATCCAAAATATTTTTTATAGTTATTTGTCAAATTATAACAATATTCGATAACAAAAATACTTTTACTATAGGTATTTTATTTTATGTTAAAAAAATATTTATTAATTTGTATTTTTTATTTCTGAATTAACATTTTTATGTATAATAATCCTAACTATCTTCAACTTAAATCTAATCTGACTGATTCCACAAAATTTTCCTATTTTACTTTTTATGAAATAATGTCACACAACAAATGGTTTAGAAGTCAAATTGTTTATTTAAAATATTTAAATAAATATATATTAATATGTCGCAAAAATTTTTAAGGGGACGACAAATACATTTCACTCTCATATTATGACAGTGAGGCGTATTTGTCGTCTCCTGAAGAATTTAACGAATGTAGAATACAAAATATTAGAACGTGGGTATCTGACATATTTGGAAATATTCTCAAAAGCTTTCTAGAAGCTCCATAAGAAACCTTCTAAGAACATTCCAAAAACGTATTCTTAAAATGTTCTTAGGATGCTTTTTAGGTTTTAAGAAGCTTTTAAGAAACTAATTGCATCATTAAAAGGGTATCTATTGAATGTTTTAAAAGTTCCTAAGAAAATTCTTAGCAATAAGGGAAGGTTCTAAGAATATTCCATTATTCCGGGTCATATCTTCTTTGAAGATTCTTAAAATCAAATTTTGCTATCAGGGATACGCTTTGCACCAGTGGGTAGTTGGGTGAATGGATAAGGGGGGCTCTTTACACTGCTTAGATTAACCCATTTTGGGAAAAGGAGTGTTGTAATTGCTCATTTTTCAAAAAATGGTCATATTTTGCATAATATAATTTATAAAGAATTTTAATTCCAAACGGAGAAGCGCTTTTATTCCACTATGAGGGTGGTTAATTCGTAACATTAACCGTTGTATTAATTCTAGAATACAATCTAAAATTCTGATTTTTTGCAGACCCATACTTGAAATGTGAGCGCTTCTAATAGCAATTCAGAATTTTTTAAAAAATTTTAAGATTTTGAAAAAAGATTAATTTGCAATATAAAATTATCAAAAACATCCATCAAAAACTTTACTCTGCGGCGAGTTATGTGAATTATTGAAAATTTCTATACATATATCGAGTCAAATGTAGTCAAAACATTGACAAATTTAAAAAAAAAAATTAAGTCGCTAACTTCAACGGTTGTAGAAATATGATTTTTTATCCAAGAGTCCTGAAATGCGCCCTAGAATAATACATCATACATATAACTGGAAACAAAATTTTCGAACGCAAAAACGAAAATGCATCAATACTTGATTCAACTACCTAAACCCCGTAGCATATAAGGCAAGACAGAGTAAGCATGTCGACCCGGTTTCGAATATCCGAGCACTGTCGCATACATATAAAGAATTCTTAAGTCTTTTGAATTTAATTGATGTAACTTAACATTTGTAGATTTCACAACAGTGCCTAGCGACTTTTTATTGGTTGTTTTCGCGGCAAGGTCAGAGAGAGAACGATAAAACCGGGTGGGACTTTATGATGTCCATCATAGTACGTACACGTATAGAATCTATTTCATGGACGACATAAACGGTGGAAACCTTAACTGGAATAAATTCGTCAACTTTAATTTTTTCATACTTTTATAAAAATAAATCATCCCTCAAGGGTGCAACCAACCCATATTTTTGTCAAATGTCAATGTCAATGTCATTGATACATCATTTGAAAACTCGTTTTAATAGGAATTCATACAAATATGCAGTTTTTAATTATTTTATTAATTAAATTACGAAAATAATAATAATATAAACCACTGGATTTGTTAGCAAATGTACTTTTCAAAAAGCACCATTATTCGTTGATTGATACCTTTTTCGTGATCGTAAGTCAGACAAAATCTAGTTTTTTTAATAGAAAATTTTACGTTTTTTATTGTGTTTTTTTCCATTACTTATATTACCTTATTATATTGGCATCTCCCTAGGGTTTCCCGTGGTTTATAATACCATTTGTAATATCTGATCGAGTGCATTTTTTTATTTACTTAAACTAAGTTTTGATGCAGATATAGTGAGCAAAGTTATATTTTTCTGCAGGTTACTACAATTGCACGAACACCGCAAAGCAGTAAGTGCGGACAAATTATATTTTATCTTTTATAATAAACACATGCTTATTCAAAAACGAAACTAAGAATCCGGCAATATAGGTAATATCGGATACAAGCGATTCAAAAACCAATAAAAATAATAAAAGCGAAAAGTGCGAGTGGCCCCCGGTTAAGCCACAAAGTGCTATAACGTCGAAGAGTGTGCGAGTGAATGAGTGATTAAGGCTAAGTCACAAGGATAAGCCAACCGGGCTACCTGGATACCTGGGAGATCTCCACAATCAACGCGTGCCAAAAACTTGCAGGCGTGGTCAAGGAACAACGGACAGCCCGTTAAAGACAAAGCATCAGGATTTCAAGCCTAATTAATCCAGCTAAGTAATTTTTCTAATTGCATGTCTTAATAACAATACCAATTCTATTCTAAATAATCTAAACGTAAAACGTAATATACTTCGCGACGTAAATTTCTAAGAACCCCAGCTGGCATAAGAAAATAAACAGATCCATAAATCATAAGACATTAGCTCCATTCCCCAAATAACCATTCGACTAAACCCATAAATAAACGCCATAAATCTTAATAAACCCAAACCATAACAAACATGGAAATCGTCAATACGGTTGATCACTCAGTAGGCATCCGACGAAAATTGCTTAGTGGCCAGCTTGGCACACCAACTAGACAATAGCCTTACTAGGTCAACAATAGAAAGTACACAGGCATTAGGACAAAGACTAAATTACCACATCAGAATCCACATAGAGGGCCGGTTTTTCAATCGTTGGTTAAGTTTATCTTACGGTTAACTTTCTTAGATACTATTGTGGGATGGGAAACAATAATAGCAGCATCGCACATATTTAACGTCGCAATCAAAATACATCACGAACAGGGGGGCACTGACAAGATATCCTTCAGACAGAATGACAACAACCGGTCAATCGCAATTTGTTACAGACTAGGCAGGACAGGAACTTACAATCACTATAACAGTATAGTACATATCTGGCCAACATTGACATAAGCCTTGCTTAACAAAGGCAGGAAACATAACCAACATAAGAGCCTGCGGTAAAGGTGAATACACGCAAACACAATCGACCGGTAACGGCAACGACAAAGATAAACTCACGGTAAGCAGGTAATTAGTACATAGTAAAACAACGAAAACGGTCAAGAGCTTATTAACTTGGCCCAGCTGTTTAAGCTTCGAATACACAACACCTTTTCAAAACAAAAATCAATACTAACAACTTGGCCAAACAAATCATCCGAATCGCAAATTGATCACATGCTCCTTAACAACACTAACGGGTTTCTATACAAACCCTGCAGAGCTACCTGGTCACTTGACATAAAGACAGACCACTTTATTGCGACCTGAGATAGACGTCACCCAAAAACGATAAAGACTATCAGTGTCCCACAATAAAACCGACAAAATGGTATACAGAGCAGTTAAAAGACCCTACAGACAATCTTAATTACAAAAACGCGGTAAAAGAGACACTACTAACACACAATCCCGACCTAAATAACGTATCAGAGACATGGACAATCATCAAAGAAAGTCTGCAGCTCGCGGCCAACCACACTCTTAATAAACCGTCAGAACCGCTACCTAGTAACATAAAAAAATTATTAGACAAGACAAAACATGCGTCGAAACTACACAGACGCGATAGCAGAAAAAAAAAGTGCACTACTGGAAAACAACCTTGCCAAATGCTACAACTTTTTTTACAACTTAAATAAATACGAGCCCGCTAAAAGAATCTCACAAACATACAAATTCATCATACAATTCAGACGGACACGTAACCAAGCGCATACTACATACATCCCTCTCGCTACCTGGGAAAAGGAACTCGGGCAAGGGGAAGTAGACGTCAACGCCCCTCACATACTTAATAGCCCAGTGTCAGACCACACACCCTTAACCAGCCCCCCAGAATAAATCTTTACAATACAGACGGTGCAAAAACTACGCTCCAACTCCGCCCCGGGCATTGACCCTTTACAAAACGAGCTTCTTAAGGAGGCCCCGGACGAGTTATTCGACTTACTCACTAACCTGCTGGCACATTATTTGGACAAAAAACGAAGTACCTCGGGATTGGCTAAACACTAAACAAATTCCCATCCCAAAGATACGCAACGCGAAAAACACATCCGAGTACAGAAAAATTACACTATGTAGGCTACAAAATATACGCTCGGTACATTAAAAGCCTTGGACGAACTAGAGGAACCCAACCCATACTATCAGGCAGGATTTATAGCAAACAGGTCCACGCATATTCAGCGCCAGACGAATAATGGAAGAAACATGGCGTAGAGGGAAAAAGATATATGTTGTAACCTATGACATAGAAAAAACTTTCGACAAAATTAAACACTCAGCAATTATAGAAGTATTAAACGCAGTGAACACCCCACAATGGCTTATAGAACTAATTGAATCGGCCTGCCTGAAAGAATACACGTGCGTACAATGGTTTGGTCAGACCACAAAAATATTCCGAAAAACAAAAGGAGTAAAACAAGGTCGCGACTATTCACAATAGCGCTCCACCGCATCCTTCAACAGACGACAGCTGAAATACCGGGACTACAACTAGACAATGACCTGACCGACTTTGAACTGCCCACCGTGCTTGCTTTTGCGGACGACTTACTTCTCATCGCGAACAACCTAACAGGAATCGAAAGGTGCACCAAGGTTCTTACCAAGCATATGAACGCAAACGGTCTAAAACTCAACGAAGTAAAAAACAAAAAAATATGCCCGTTCATATTTCAGCTCAAAAACAGTCTTAAATACCTCGGCTCCACAATTACCAGAACCTTAAACAGCCAGGAAACGACAAAACAAATAATAAACGCAGCCACGCTCGGCGCGTTCGCTAAACACGTTTATAAAAAAGTATAATCTTCCGTGGAAGCTCCGGAAGCTGATATACACAACCGTGATCTCCCCCACGGTGACATACGCACTGACCAAAGCAAACCGACAAAACCTCTGAAAATTCGAACGCAAAATACTCATCTTGTTTACGACAGACCTTACGAACTCACCTCAGAACCAATCGCCCAGAGTCCTTCTAGAAGGAAAAACAATCACCAAACGTGTCAGGGTGGCACAACTAAAATACTGGGCACATGCCAAGCGTAGACTCCGACACCACATACTACAAGCCACCTTAAGCCTAGACCTCATCGAAAAAAAAGTCGGTAGACCTTGCTACACATTCCACGACACCCTGGCACAGACAATCCAATTCACACAAACCGATCTCGCCCGATGGAACACATCAGCACCCACAAAAACCTTAAGCGGGAAGCGACGGAAAAACTGTACCAACTTCCGGAATCCGACCCGGAGAGCGACACCGACACGGACGAACCGGAAGTAACCCAACAAAGATAGGTGTAAGCAAAGAACTAACCTCCCTACCCCCATTCAAGGATCACAATTAAATGGGGTTATTACTAAAACCCAGATTGAGGAGGATTCCGGATTGTACTTAGTTTTGGGTAAGTTCAATGTCCTCCAAAAACCACTTATCCCGCACTCCTCTAGATTAGATAAAAAATGTAATATTTGTGACGGAAAACACATTGCTACAGGTACCGCTAGGCCCGTGCGCACTGGAGGTTTTGGGTGTTCAAAAACCTTCAGCAGGATTTAAACTATAATTTTCCCTTAAAATACTAAAAAATTATTTATAAATATACCTATATTTTTTATGAATTTCATAAATCTTCCGAATGTAAAGATTATCGAATTATTGAACCCGCTACCCCCTAAATTTTTCCGCTTCTTTTTTGTACATGATCGATTTATTTTGTCACCTGACGTTTTAAAAAGACATTCTCTCTCCAGCTTTACGAGATTTATGGACGGCCCTAAATTTGATATCCCCCAGGGGGAAATCCTCCCCCGGGTGTTCAGGAGGGTTTTAAATTAGAATTTTTACTTAAGATACTGAAAATTTTTCAGTGAAAAAGACCCTAAAAATAGATATTTTTTATAAAAAAATTTAATATAGCAAATTTTTAAAATGAATAGACTATAGAAATTCTTTATGTGACAAAAAACAAATACCAGTTACATTTTTAAAATTTATTATTTCGTAAAAAAGTTAAAAAAAAACAATATAAATTACGAAGTTTTATGTGAAATTATAAGGAGTGAAATTTTGGTAAGTCGTTAGGTGTTGTATGCTTATAATTTTTTTGGGCCAGTCTAGATGTCCATTCGGCCAATCTGACATGGCCACCAGGATCTGTCCCGGCGTCCCGCCGGAGCCCATCCGCCCCTGATGGGGCCTGCCATACGTTCCCATACTTATACTCATACTCATATAATAAACACATACTTATTTATAATAAAAATAAATTTTTATTTTTTTTTAAATGTACAAAAATAAAATAATTAAAAACCGCATATTTCTATGAATTTCTATTCAATTATTATTAAATTATATATATATATAAGTTATTATTACTTTAAGTGGCCAAATCGTGAATTAGGTCAAAACTATACCATTTCAAGCCGGGCGGTTATGCACAATTGGGCGTTAGCAGTTTAGTAATGTATGTTGATGCTTTAAATTAAAGCCTTTAATGCACTTTTTAAATATTTTTGATAGTCCTGACACTTCGCTACAAGTTAAAAACTTTGATGGATAGACTACCAATATTTTATTCCCAAAAATATAGGTATTTAAAAAAAAATTATATCTCTTAGAGGGGTGAAAATAACAAAACAAGACTAACTGGCTTGAAAAGATAAAGGTGGGGACTAGATTTTCTAAAAATATCATACTTTCATTTTAAGGATTTTTTAGGACAAAGTTTGTCCAAGAAATTAAAACAACGTTTAGGTATTCTATTTTACATACAGTATAAGCATTGATTAATATGTCTTCACTCAGTATAAGTATTTAATTCTTAAAAAAAAAGTAGGTCTGGAGCAGGAGCCATCTGAAAATTATAAAATCATTTTATTGTTCCATTGTTGAAATGCACAAAATAATGAAAAAACACTTACTGGTCAGTAAAATGAAATTACAATACATAAACAACGGTTATTAAATTGACACCATTTAAGATTTTAGATTTGCATATCTCGAAAGTTAAAAATCCAAAAAATTAAAAAGTCAAGTCGGTTTTTCATATTTGATACCTAAAAAATTATCACCAATTTTATTTCTAAAAGCATGCAATACACCCTTTGTACGTTTTTAAATGGAATGACGTAATACCCAATTGCTGTTTGTTTATTAATAATATGTTATTTATGTTAGTGTTAACTAAATATTAATGCCAGTACCCTGTGTGTTTCATAATTGGATTCTAATACTAAATGAGCTAATCCTTGAAAAAAGTATGTATATATGTATATATGTATATATGTATATATGTATATATGTATATATGTATATATGTATATGGGTGAAAATCAAAAAATCTTTGGAAAACGACCTACAACAATTAAAAAACTAAAATGTTGCTTTTTGTCCATTAAACTTTTTAATATTCTAAAATAAAGATTTCGCAACATAATAAAGCTTATCTTTGAGATCAAGGAAAGGTAGTTTTTTGTTATGTTGATAATTGTTGTCTTCTGATCTCAATTATGTCTAGTCGGTAACAGTATAGTTTGTCGGGAATAAAGGTTCTGTAAATGGAATAATAATCAAAATATATGTTTAAAAAAATACTTATAGTAAATACCATTATAATCAAAATTGCAAATATTGGTGTTATACATCAGAAAAATGTAACAAATCTCATATCGACATCAAAATTTTACCGCTAGAACAGTTACCGATTAGACATCGTAAAAAAATACGGTAGCGTTTTTATGCAAACAAGCCTAAATATATTTTTTTAATGCATAAACAGAAAAACTTACCTGGTTTGAATGACAAATAAACACTAACTCTAGCACACTAACCAACAAATGACAGGTATTACGTATCCTGGCGGATTTTAGGCGAAATTACAGTTATCGTTACCGACAGGATGCGATCAAAGCAGACAGTCTGTTACCCAAAGGCTGGATCTTTAAAACCAAATTGTTTTTAAATAAAATGTAATTTATTTAATACTTGGTGTTAGTTTCTTTAAAGTGCTTTACATTTGTCCTGTTTTTAAAAATGATTTGATTGAAAAATCTAGCGTAAAATTGTAAAACGTAATAAGGGACGCGTTACCGACGAGACAAAATAGCTCTTTGTTTTTCTTTTTAATCGATGTTTTTAAATCTGGGTAAATATTTAATATAAATCTCGTATAATTAACATGCAGAAATAATACTAATAAGTTTTGAGACACTTCACTTCTTTTTCTAATTTTTAATTAGCCAAAGACGCGTACCTAAACATTTTTTGATTTTTACCCATATATGTATATATGTATATATGTATATATGTATATATGTATATATGTATAAATGTATATATGTATATATGTATATATATATATATATATATTTATATATATTTGCTTTTATTACATATTAAATAAGATACATTATTTTTGGATTAATTTTAAACCACATTTTTTCAATCTAATACATACAATATATATAAATTATGTTAAAGAATTTCCACGAATATGCTGACTGAAACCCAACCTGCAGACTCAGCATACGAACATATAAAAGTACTTGTTATACACAATTTAAAACACTCTTTGATTTACTGTAAAGCTATAAACAATAAAAATAATTTTTTAAAAACTCGTTTGTGATTTCCGAAAATATAATTGGCGCAGTCGTTGTGGGATTGGTGCGAACGATTTTCGATTATAGTAAACCTGTGCGTAGGACTTTTGCTTTCAAAAATCGGTGTGTTTCAACACTTTAAAGTGCCAACGAACCAAGAACTTTCCCAAAACAGTGAACAACCGGTCCGGAATTGACTTTAATTGTGGTGCAAGTTCTAAGGAAGAAAACGAAGTTTCTACAAAAGGAGCGACTTCCAGGCAAAACGACCAGGACCTCCAGAGTATGTTGCTATTGTTTTGGTAAGTCATAGATGTCAACCAATTTTACTAATTCAGACTCGAATAATTCAAGTCACTCAAATCGTTCTCGATCAAGATCACCCCTTGTGCGTAACGTAAATTTTCAAATTAATAATTCTTTAAATTTAAATCCAGAAATGTCTGACGAATTTAAAAAAAAATATTTGCAAATAGTACCAGATTTTAATGGTAATCAGGCAATCTTGAGTGAATTTATCACTGCCAGTGAGCAGTTGATCAAAAAATTCTACAAAAAAGATCAACCTGATGATTTCTTTAACACTTATTTAATTAAATGCATTAAAAATAAAATTAAAGACAATGCTGCTGAGCAAATAGCTTCATTTAATATTAAAACATGGGACGACTTAAAGAAAGCTCTTCTAGCTACATATGCTGATAAACGCGATATTCAAACACTTATAATTCAACTATGTAACTTAAGGCAAGGTAATTTGAAACCGCTTGAATTTTATAATAAAATACAAGAAAACCTTAACTTACAAGTTAGCTATATTAATACACATGGTGAAGCCAACGAAATTAGAATTTTAGCTTGTTATTCTCAAAAACTTGCTTTGCGCGTTTTCTTAAAACATCTAAATGGTCCACTTGGCGACTATTTATCAACAAGAAATCCAGTTAATCTTAATGATGCTCTTAACATCTTAACAAATGATTTTAACATAAATGATAAAGCTACTTATTTACCTAACCAAAATACTTTTAAACAAAACCAAAAACCGTTAGCTATTGGTTATAAGCAACCAACCTTTGCTTTTAAACGACCCAACACTTTCCAAAATACACAAAAACCGCAAACAAATGTTTTTAAACCGAATTCAAATTTTGTACCAAATAAACCAACTCCAATGAGTATCAGTACTCGCAACACCCTTCCTCAAAATTCTTATAATCAAAATTATTATAAAAATAACTTCAGACCCCACAATAATTACCATAATATCGAAGAATCCCAAAACGAACCTTCAACATCCAATGTTGAAATAACCGAATTTGACGAAGACAATGACTATGACAATAATTGTGACGAAATTAATTATCATGAGGAGCCTTTTTTAGACAAAGAAGCTTCGGATTGATAGAATCACTCAACATAGACTTTTCAAAATCACAGCTTCCATATATAATAATTCCAATTAAAAACGCAAACCTTAAATGCCTTATAGATACCGGTTCCACGCGTTCCTTTATAAATCCTGAAATAGCAAATAAATATTTCCCCAAATTTATTCGTAACGACCCTTTTACCATTTCCACTGCACACGGTATAAGTCAAGAAAAATTTAGTATTACTATTCCCCCTCCTAAAATTTTTAATGTTCAAAATTCAAATTTTAAACTTTATATTTTTAAATTTCATCAGTATTTCGATTGCCTATTAGGTTTAGATAATTTAAAACGTTTTAATGCTACAATTAATTTTACAGAAAATAAACTTATTCTGACAAATACTAAAAATCTTAATAAAGATAACAATAATTATATCATAGTACACCCACGCTGTGTTCAAAATGTAAAGATAAAAATTGCAAATGTTTCCAACGGTATTGCAATACTACCTTATCAAAATCTTGGAAATATAGAAATGCCTGAGAGCCTTCTCGAAGTAAAAAATAATTTCGCTTATACAACAGTTTTAAATTCTAGTGAAAAAACATTAAAATTAAAATTTAATAACCCATTTAAAGTAATTCCTAATTCCGATTTTACAATTAATGAAAAATGTGTAACTGAAATTCCCAATAACTTAAATAATTTCAATACCCCAAAATTTAAATTTGACCTTACCAAAGTACGTTTAGATCATATGAATAGCGAAGAAAAACAAGAAATAACAAAACTTCTAAAAACCTATGCCGACCTATTTCATTTCGAAAATAAAACACTGACATTTACCAATTCCATTAAACACAAAATCAAATTAAAAAACGAAACACCTATACATGTTCGAATTTATCGATATCCTCATATACATAAAGAAGAAGTTCAAAAGCAAATAGAAAAAATGCTCCAACAAGGTATTACCAAACCTTCTCAGTCGCCTTGGTCAGCACCCATATGGGTCGTGCCAAAAAAGCTAGATGCGTCAGGTAAACGAAAGTGGAGAATTGTAGTAGATTATCGTAAGTTAAATGAACAGACTATAGACGACCGTTACCCTCTCCCAAATATTACTGACATTCTCGATAAACTTGGTAAAAGTCAATATTTTACGACATTAGATCTCGCTTCGGGATTTCACCAAATCGAAGTTGATAAAATTGACACCGAAAAAACAGCTTTTTCTGTTGAGAACGGGCATTACGAGTTTGTGCGCATGCCCTTTGGCTTAAAAAATGCTCCATCCACCTTTCAAAGGGTGATGGATAATGTTCTTCGTGGTATTCAAAACGAATCTTGCTTTGTTTACCTCGACGATATTATTATTTATTCTACTTCGTTACAAGAACACATAAATAAATTAAAATTAGTTTTTGACCGACTTCGCGAATTCAATTTTAAAATACAGTTAGACAAAAGTGAATTTTTAAAGAAAGAAGTTGCATACTTAGGACACATAATCACCCCTAACGGAATTAAACCAAATCCAGACAAAATTAAAGCCATTTTAGATTTTTCAATTCCCAAAACATCAAAACAACTTAAAGGTTTCCTTGGTTTGTTAGGTTATTATCGCAAATTTATCAAAGATTTTGCCAAAATAACTAAACCACTTACAAGTTGTCTAAAAAAAGATGCCGAAATAAATATCACTAATCCAAACTACATTAATTGCTTTTCCAAAAATTTGTTATGTAATGAACCTATTTTACAATACCCCAATTTTGACGAACCCTTTGTTTTATAACAGACGCCTCTAATCATGCAATTGGAGCAGTACTAAGTCAAGGACCTATTGGTTCTGACCTTCCTTGTGCTTACGCATCAAGAACACTTAATCAACACGAAATTAATTACAGTGTAATAGAAAAGGAACTTTTGGCAATAGTTTGGGCAACCAAATATTTTCGTCCATACTTGTATGGTCGCAAATTTAAAATTTATACCGATCATAAACCACTAAAGTATTTATTCGAAATGAAAGAACCAAACTCTAAATTTATTAGATGGCGGTTGCGTCTCGAAGAATACGATTTCGAAATTTTCTATAAAAAAGGCAAACTAAACTCAAACGCAGACGCACTTTCACGACCTCCAAATTTAAATATTTTAGAACCAAATAAAAACAATATTTTCGACTACATGGAAAAATTTAACAACAGTTTTAATAACGATGACACTGACTACTTGTGCGTTGAACCCCCTGACGACAACGATGTAAACTTAGACGATAACGACAATGATACAGATAACGTAACAATTCATACTAGCGCGGAAAATCCCATTTGTGACATTCCTATATCAGATGACGCGATAAATTTAAATTCCAATCAAATACATTTTACTTTAGTTAAATATAGCCCTAATGAAACAAGATTATTAAAACTATTTAATAACAAAAAACAAAGATTTATAGTTCCAATTTCAAGTACCCGTGCCAACTCAAAAGAATTCATACATTTTGTAAAAGAATACATAGTGCCTAACACGATGTACGCATGTTACTTTGATAACGATGATTTATTCATACAATTTAATTCAATTTTAAAAGAAAATTTTAACAATACCCTTAAATTTAAAAAATGAAACAAAATTTTGGAAGATATCGAACAAATTGACGATCAAATAAACTTAATAAAAAATTATCACGAAGGAAAAACTAACCATCGTGGTATTATCGAAACTTTATCGAAATTATCTTTAAAATATTATTGGCCAAACATGCAAAAATCCATTCAGAATTACATAAACAGTTGTGAAATTTGTAAAGTAGTAAAATACGACCGAAAACCCTTAAAATTAAAATTTAACATCACACCCACACCTACTAAACCATTCGAAATAGTTCATATTGACGTACTGAAATACGAACACCATAAATTTTTAACCATTATAGATGCGTTCAGTAAATATGCTCAAGTATATTTAATAGAAACATCTCAAGCAATAGAAATCATGGAAAAACTTTTAATTTATTTTTCACATCATTCAGTACCTGGACTTTTAGTAGCCGACAACGGACCCGAGTTCGACAATGGTCTTATCAGCGAATTCTTGACCTTACACAAAGTAGATATACATTTTTGCAGCCCACATCATCCAGCCAGTAATGGTTTAATAGAAAGATTCCACTCGACATTTTTAGATCACCTTAATATTTTTAATAATAGACCTGAATTTAAAAATGATTCCATGCAAATAAAATCACTTTTCTCAAACATAGCCTATAACAATTCTACTCATTCCACAACTAAAATGACCCCATTTAACATTTTAAATTTTGACATGCATGAAACCTTAGATATTGATTTAGAAAATAAAGTAGTTAACAATTATGTTCAAAATCATAAAGAAAAACTAAAAATTATATACGAAATAGTCAATAAACGGCTATCAGAAAATAAAGATAAATTAATTAATAAACTTAATGAAACACGCGAAGATATCCCCAAACTTCCAGAAGAAGTTTTTGTAAAAAGTAACTTTAGGTCTAAACAACGTAACAAATATAAAAAACATAATATAGTCTCAGTAAATA
Organism: Brassicogethes aeneus; assembly: GCA_921294245.1. Taxonomy (NCBI): domain Eukaryota; kingdom Metazoa; phylum Arthropoda; class Insecta; order Coleoptera; family Nitidulidae; genus Brassicogethes; species Brassicogethes aeneus. Next base: position 61,702,973 of record OV121132.1, read on the forward strand.
CATCTAAGAAAACCTTTACTCCAAAAATTTCTAAAACAAAAACCGGACGTAAATTCAAAAAACTTCACATAGACAATATTAAAAGACCAACTAAAACGATAAAATCTCCTCTTCCAGGTCCTTCTACCTCCAATGGATAACTCAAATCCTAATGACAGAAACAAACATAACGAACAACCCCGGTATTACCAATAAACTTAGGCGAAGCCAAAATTCAAAACTTTTCACATTCCCTGGTACACTATTTTGATTTATCTCAACTAATTTCCGAGTATAACAAACTTAATGTTGAATATAAGGATTCAATTTATAAAAGAGAAACTGAAAATTATTCTAAAACAATTTCATTTTTAACAGATTTAATAAACAAAAAATTAAAACCATTTTTAAACTTAAATAGATCAAAAAGAGGTTTAGTTAACGGATTAGGTTATATTATCAAAGAAATAACCGGAAATATGGATAATCAAGATAATAAACAAATTAGAAATTCTATTAATTTAATTAAACTTCATGAAAATAATATTGACCAACAAATAAACAATCAATTTTCTATTAATAAAGAGATTATTTTTAAATTTAATAAAACAGTTAAAGATATCGAGCATAATGAAAAAATAATTATTTCAAAAATTAACATTCTCGAAGATGTAATTAATCAAACAACACGCCATTCAGATGTTTTATTTGCAACAGAAACATTAAATCAATTTATTAACTTATTTAATATTATCCTTAACATACTTCAAGACATTGAGAATTCAATCTTATTTTGTAATTTAAATATGGAACATCCTAGTATTATATCCGATGACGAATTATTAAATGAACTTATAAAATTATCAGCTTACTATAAAAATCAATTTCCATTTTTAATATAATATAAAAATATTAAATATTTTAGATCTTTAATAAAAACTAAATGTATAATATACAATACCGAAATAATCTATTTTCTTAATTTGCCAACATTTAGTTCAGACATTTTTCGATTATATTACTTTATTCCAATTCCAAATCAATCATTTCAAACTATTATCCCTTCAAGTAAATTTATTTTAAAATCTGAGTCTGACACAGTACCTTTGGTGGATACCTGTGACAAAATCAATAATCAATACCTCTGCTCGAGAAATTTAAGAAACTATATCGACGTTTCATGTGAAATCGATATCCTAGAAAACAATGACGTCTCCAAATGCACCTACATCCAATTAAATAGACAAAAATCACTAGAATACATTCCAGAAATTAACCAATTTTTGGGAATATTTCCAAACGAAATCTCATATAAATCCAGTTGTAAAACCAATATAATAACAAGAAAGATTCAAGGAATATTTCTGTTCAAAAATGAAAATGACTGCCACATATATGTGGACGACAATCTTTTATTTTTCAACGTTAGTACCAGAGGCCAACCACTACTATTAGAAGCCGAAGTTCAATCCGAAAAATCATCAATAACGAAAATCCCACCCCTAAAGCTACGTCACCTAAAAGTCACCGAACTATCCCGTAACCTCCAATTAATGGAACCGGATACCAGCTCAAACACAACATGGCACCTACCGCTAACCATCATGTTATATTTCATGTTCTTTATGCTGATAACTTTCCTGGTCTCCAAGAAATGAATAATATTGAACCACAAATAAACAATCAATTTTCTATTAATAAAGAGATTATTTTTAAATTTAATAAAACAGTTAAAGATATCGAGCATAATGAAAAAATAATTATTTCAAAAATTAACATTCTCGAAGATGTAATTAATCAAACAACACGCCATTCAGATGTTTTATTTGCAACAGAAACATTAAATCAATTTATTAACTTATTTAATATTATCCTTAACATACTTCAAGACATTGAGAATTCAATCTTATTTTGTAATTTAAATATGGCACATCCTAGTATTATATCCGATGACGAATTATTAAATGAACTTATAAAATTATCAGCTTACTATAAAAATCAATTTCCATTTTTAATAGAATATAAAAATATTAAATATTTTAGATCTTTAATAAAAACTAAATGTATAATATACAATACCGAAATAATCCATTTTCTTAATTTGCCAACATTTAGTTCAGACATTTTTCGATTATATTACTTTATTCCAATTCCAAATCAATCATTTCAAACTATTATCCCTTCAAGTAAATTTATTTTAAAATCTGAGTCTGACACAGTACCTTTGGTGGATACCTGTGACAAAATCAATAATCAATACCTCTGCTCGAGAAATTTAAGAAACTATATCGACGTTTCATGTGAAATCGATATCCTAGAAAACAATGACGTCTCCAAATGCACCTACATCCAATTAAATAGACAAAAATCACTAGAATACATTCCAGAAATTAACCAATTTTTGGGAATATTTCCAAACGAAATCTCATATAAATCCAGTTGTAAAACCAATATAATAACAAGAAAGATTCAAGTAATATTTCTGTTCAAAAATGAAAATGACTGCCACATATATGTGGACGACAATCTTTTATTTTTTAACGTTAGTACCAGAGGTCAACCACTACTATTAGAAGCCGATGTTCAATCCGAAAAATCATCAATAACGAAAATCACACCCCTAAAGCTACGTCACCTAAAAGTCACCGAACTATCCCGTAACCTCCAATTAATGGAACCGGATACCAGCTCAAACACAACATGGCACCTACCGCTAACCATCATGTTATATTTCATGTTCTTTATGCTGATAACTTTCCTGGTCTCCAAGAAATGAATAATATTGACCAACAAATAAACAATCAATTTTCTATTAATAAAGAGATTATTTTTAAATTTAATAAAACAGTTAAAGATATCGAGCATAATGAAAAAATAATTATTTCAAAAATTAACATTCTCGAAGATGTAATTAATCAAACAACACGCCATTCAGATGTTTTATTTGCAACAGAAACATTAAATCAATTTATTAACTTATTTAATATTATCCTTAACATACTTCAAGACATTGAGAATTCAATCTTATTTTGTAATTTAAATATGGCACATCCTAGTATTAGATCCGATGACGAATTATTAAATGAACTTATAAAATTATCAGCTTACTATAAAAATCAATTTCCATTTTTAATAGAATATAAAAATATTAAATATTTTAGATCTTTAATAAAAACTAAATGTATAATATACAATACCGAAATAATCTATTTTCTTAATTTGCCAACATTTAGTTCATACATTTTTCGATTATATTACTTTATTCCAATTCCAAATCAATCATTTCAAACTATTATCCCTTCAAGTAAATTTATTTTAAAATCTGAGTCTGACCAGTACCTTTGGTGGATACCTGTGACAAAATCAATAATCAATACCTCTGCTCGAGAAATTTAAGAAACTATATCGACGTTTCATGTGAAATCGATATCCTAGAAAACAATGACGTCTCCAAATGCACCTACATCCAATTAAATAGACAAAAATCACTAGAATACATTCCAGAAATTAACCAATTTTTGGGAATATTTCCAAACGAAATCTCATATAAATCCAGTTGTAAAACCAATATAATAACAAGAAAGATTCAAGGAATATTTCTGTTCAAAAATGAAAATGACTGCCACATATATGTGGACGACAATCTTTTATTTTTCAACGTTAGTACCAGAGGTCAACCACTACTATTAGAAGCCGAAGTTCAATCCGAAAAATCATCAATAACGAAAATCCCACCCCTAAAGCTACGTCACCTAAAAGTCACCGAACTATCCCGTAACCTCCAATTAATGGAACCGGATACCAGCTCAAACACAACATGGCACCTACCGCTAACCATCATGTTATATTTCATGTTCTTTATGCTGATAACTTTCCTGGTCTCCAAGAAATTAAGAAAAAAGAAACCCAAACAACTCCACGTGGAAGAATCCGAGCTGTCCTCTTTCGACGTTGCTGATATCAAAGTTTAGCCTTCACCGGAGTCTCAGGACTACCATGGGAGGAATTATGTTAAAGAATTTCCACGAATATGCTGACTGAAACCCAACCTGCAGACTCAGCATACGAACATATAAAAGTACCTGTTATACACAATTTAAAACACTCTTTGATTTACTGTAAAGCTATAAACAATAAAAATAATTTTTTAAAAACTCGTTTGTGATTTCCGAAAATATAATTTATATATATATATATATATATATATATATATATATATGCATTTGTATCGTTTCTGCCTCCGTACAAATGTGGGGCGTCCACACCTCCACTAGAAGGGGTAAAATATTCCGAGTATATAAAAGACTTTCAGGAGGACAACACGCCACAAGTTAAGGGCAAAATGGGAGGGGTAAAAAAATCAACTGTCTATTTTATACAAAATTAAAAATATAATTAGTACGTTTACAACTCCTTATATAAATGGTACGCAATCGACTCATTGTATATAAATGTGTTAAATGTAGCGGTTGATATCGCCTCCACCGACGTTGCCACGCTGTGCTTTGTAAGCTTTGTCACCTGATCTAAAATTTTAATTCTTATAAGCATTTATCGTGCAATAATAAACTTTAATTGGTGGATAAATCATCATGAAGAGGGCTGCCAAGTCGCGGTAAGTTATAACAGTATTTAGGGCTAGAGTTAAAGCGCGTTCATGTCAGGAATCGTACAAGTTTACAGCTCCCCTTAATTTTTTTCTTTACCGCACTTAAAATATGAAAATTCTAATTAAACTATCATTACACAGCAAACGGAAAAATATAGAACTGTATAGGATGACTCCCTGTTTTTATACTAAATCTTAAAGTTTTATCATAACTGTATTGAATCGTGCTTTGTTTTTATATTTTTCGCCTCTATACCTATGCACGACAGAGAGGTAGAAACTCGACGCTGTCATTTATGTCTCTAGAAATTATTGAAAAAAGGTTCAGTCCAATGGTGCAGCATCTTCGGATTCCTATTCTCTTCAGAGACATAAAAACTCAAGCTTCGAATTTTACTGGCAATGATTTTTGTTAATGTCCCCGATAATTATACAAAAACAGCGCAAAGCAATATCGCAACGGTTTCGACTTCTCTTTACTCTACCAAGTTATAGAAACTGGAGTCTCTCTAATACTGTTCTAGTCAATATTTCTGAGAGTATAAAAAGAGGGTGTAATTCAATATTGCAAGAAGTTTTGATATTTTGATGGATGCAAGTAGTTTGAATATTCTCATTTCTGCATATGATTTTGTTGAAAATAGTTCCTTTCTTTGGTTCCTTTGTCTGATTTTTATTTACCGTAACAAGTAAGGTATGTAAAGCACAGGGGATATGATGTAAAGTATGTAAAGCACAGATGAGATGATGTAAAGTATATTTATGTATTATATAAAGTACCTATATTTTTATTAAAAATTTCAGAGGTTATGTTCAAAAAATGATCGATATGCTATTAAACTTTAATAATTTACTAATGAGGTCTGTTGGTAGAGCCTGTACTGGTAGTTTTATGTTAGTATACAGCAATATTGAAATCTGGTTGATCAAAAAGTACACACCATGCAGGTTATTGTAGCATCTACGAACAAATGAATTAATGGCCTATTGCAACCTTTATAATCTGTGGCCCATTGGCAATTATTCCTTTAGGAAAAATATTCAACACAGCTTAATTAAATAAAAATTAAAAAAAATCACAATCATGTCGTATATAGCTTTTTTTTCAAGCATAAAATAATTTTTATATTAATACTAGTTCAAAAGTCAAATTACGACCTCTATACTGTGGAGAGAATTGAAACGCTCGACTGACGAATACAACTGTATACCGTGGCGAGGGTTTAGAAAACTGTATTCAAACGTGGCGTCATCCAATACACTTCTATATTTTTCCATTTGCTGTGTAGGACCTTGATATACAGAGTGATTTTTTTTAGACGGCCATTATGTTATGTATCAGTTATATTATCAGTACAAACTCTATTTCAGTAACATTTTTGGAAGTATAAAAGTTCGATATTGAAGTATTTCCCTGAAAAAAAAAGTGTTATATTTACTAAATACTATTTAGTAATATGGGCAATACTATAAGGTATGATATTTTTGCTCAATCAATTCAACTGGACTCATATTTACTCGAAAATTTTAAAATAATTTATATTAAACAATGGAATTTGCTAACAAAAAATATTGAAGATTGCTGTTTGATATTAGACCCCTTATATATATTTTGAAACAATGATGCTTCAATGATACATATATGGTAATATTTTATAGTATCCATATAACCTTATTAAATTGTATCTACATAGTTTTTTCCTGTTTTATTACATAATAATGATAAAACATATACATAATATAGTAGTTACTTATATAACAATGTTATATATATATGTATCTTCATTAAACAATGATACGTAAATGTTACATCGTAATATTTTATGATATTTATATATCCTTATTACATAATATTTATGTAAATAAGTTATAAGGTATAACTTATTGACGAATGCGTTTAAAAGGTTGTGTAATGTTTGATTTTGAAAGTGTTTCTGGTCGATTTGCTATATTTATATATTATATATAATAAAATGAAACAAAAAAATAATAATAAAAGAATAAGAATAACAAAAAAATATTTCCCTATTCCGCAGGCAGATAAAATGCGTCCGGAGGTAAAGGTAAACTTGGGAATGAGTCTAATAAAAATTAATTTAAATAAATTGCTTAATAGTATTTTTTAATTTAATTTAACAAATCGGTATCCAAAAAAAATGTATATCTAATGTTTACGAGATGTTTTATTTAAAACATTTTCAAAAATATATGCTGGATAATAGTACACTCACTGACAAAAATATAATTGTAATTATTGAAGTAAATAAAATTATAAAATATATATATCAAGGGGTGAGAAGCAAAATGGTACAATTTGATTTTATGAAAATAATTAATGAATAATTGAAACAAGTATTCAGTTTTTTGTATATAGCTAGTGTTGTCACTGAAAAAAAACAGTCTTGTTTTTTTTCAAAAAAAAATGTTGTTTTTAGAAAAAAAACAGAGGACCTTGTTTTTTTTCAAAAAAAAATGTTTTTTTTTCAAAAAAATGGTCAAAAATACTCAAATTATATTAAGTGACAGGATTTTCGAAATGTCACTGCTGAGGAAAGAATTTTTGGCATTTTCTGTCACTAGAAGAATATTAAATACTAATTATAGTTTCTTATAAGTATACTTACCATTAGTATTATTCTTAAACAAATTGTTTAAAGTTGTTGGCTTTCGCCCTGGGCCTTCTCTTTTCGGCATTTCTACCAACTATGCATCAACCTACTATAAAGCCGCAGGTCTTAACTCTTCTATTCTAATACTGTATAGTAGAGGTCTCTTATTCGATATTTGGTCACTTTACTATCGATAACTATTGATAGTTTTCGATAGTGAGAGTAAATTATAAAAAAAACATAATTATAAAGCAAAGTAATTATTTATTTTTATTCAAAAATCACATTACAAATTTTACAAACTGCCAGAAACTTACAAATTTTACAAACTACAAACCTATAAAATCCCACAAACTTACCTTTTTTCTTTTTTGTCTCGGACCAGATCGAGTTATGAATTTCTCCATTTCTTACAATTTTTTTAAAACACTTTGGTGAACTCTTTAGAAAAAGCATATATCCAAATTGATTTATTATCTATGATTGTTAAAAAAACTTTTTCTACAACTAAGCGAAAAGTACAAATTTGTGCTTCCAAAAGAAATCGCAAAGTTGCACTTTTACGAGGAGCGAGCGACAAAGTTACTTTGTCAATCTTCTCGCTTAGAGCGGCAATGTATCACTGATGAAACCATGACAAAAACAAACGCAATTTTGGCGCCAAATTTCAAAACAAGACATCGGAATTTAAAACATAGTGCAATTATTTGACAGAATTAGTGTAATGTGAGTGTGCCTCTAACTTTAGTTGCTATTAAAACTTACCAAGATTAAGATTTTCGTGAAAGCTTTAATAGTGGGCTAAAAGTTAAAGCGTTATTAAACTATCGGAAACTATCGCGATAGTTTTAAAAACTATCGATATTATTCGATAGTTAAAACTATCGATATCTATTGATAGTGCTATCGATAGTTTTAGACCTCTACTGTATAGACTATACGATATGCTGAGTCACCATTGCCAACAGCGAGGCGCCCTTTTACCATACGTGGGTGGGGATGAAAAAAAACAACTTTTGTTTTTTTTTCAGTGAAAAAAAACATGTTTTTTTTCACGTGTTTTTTTTCAACTGAAAAAAAACGTTTTTTTTACAACACTATATATAGCAAACACTTTATTTAACTCCACTTCTCTTTTTTGCACTTGTACCTTTTTGCTTCTTACCCCTTTATATATAAGTTGGTTGTATTGATTCGGAAATGTTAGTATGAGTGAGTATTTTGACGTTTAATTTATAAAAACCGATTGTAAGCCAAGAATTAAAAAAATATGCAATATAAGTTACTGTAGGTACCTACTTTAATTGGCGTCGTTATGATATTTTTTATAATAATCTTAGAATCAATTCTTACGCTCAAGAAGAAATATAAACCTAAAATGTGCTTGTATCGTCATCGCCTCTAGCGCTGTTGCCATTAGTTTATCAATAATATAAGGCAAACTCGTACTTTAAATGTACCTACATATATCAAGCGTACAAAATAGCAGCGCACCTGGTGGAAATTGCTTGAACTATGCTGTATAAATGTATGTGTATATAGGTCGTTTATACCTCCACATAAAAATTTGCCAAACGTTACAGGGCACCACTATTGGGCCAACCAAGGTGAAAAACAAACAAAACGCCTTCGACTCCGATTTCGGAGGCGAACACGTAAAATCGGAGGCGGAGTCTACCTAAACATTTAGCATTCGGAGGTGTATAAGTACTAAACGCATATATATATATGTATATATATATATATATATATATATATATATATATATATATGCAAAACGGCTAATACACATCCGAAATAGATACTTTTGTGAAGAAAGCGGCTCCGAAATCGGAGCCGCATTCGAAAAATCGGAGGCCAAATGGTAAGCACGTGTATCTCTTTACTATGGGTAGTCAAGGTCATTTTAGGACGTGTGGCAAATTTTAGCCTGGAGGTCAATTCCACTTGGATACACCTACAGTTACACAATCGGGTTCACCGTTCTTCCGATGAGGGCGCCACTGTTATATACAGATGTATATAAAAATAAGTATACCAGTTAATATACCTCAGAATATTTTCTAATCAACTAGTCTCCGAAATTTGGCAACAGTGTACGGAGGCCATTTAATGCCACGAGTATGTATTTCTGTAAATGTACTTTATTCAGAGAAATCTTATATTTTTAATACGTTAATGAAATAATGATATAGGAATATGGTATAACTGGACTCCTGAATAAAGGTATTATTAAGAATAATAGACGTATCTATGGGTATACAAATACAAAGTGTAAGTCATAGAAAAAGTGTAAGTGTGGTCAACAATGTAATGTAGACATGAATTAAATATTTAATAACAGATGGTAAAAAGTAATCTACTAATTGCAGGTTAATTATAATTTTGTTTTTCAGGCTTAGCGCGGTTGATTAGCACTGTCGTTTTTAGGAAAATAATATAAATAGTATTTTAAAAGAAAGAATTGAACCTTCACCTCGCCAGAGTTTTCATTTTGAGTGCGTTCCACTTGTGAATAATACCAGTGGATTTAAATAAACTAAGAAAATTGAATGTTTGGTTAATTTTAACATTAGTAATTATAGTTATATAGTTATATAAGGTATACCTGTAGAAATATTTTATTATAACATTTTTATAATAAACGGTTTATTAGATACTAAGAAATTTTAGCAGATAGGTGTTCATAAATACTATACAGAAGTTTTAAAAATATAGGTACCTATTTATAATATTAAATTAAACTGAATTTAACAACACATTAAGTGTATATATAAAATAAATAAAAATTATACTAAACTATTATTTTTTTAATAAATAAAACTAACATAGATAAATAATGACTGCGTTTATTTATAAAATAATTATTAAAAATTATAATTAAAAAACACATTTATAAAAAAAATTAAAAATGACAGACTAACACTAAAATTAAAGAGCAGCTAGGTAAAAATAGTACCCATTGATAATGAGATAATGCCGCGTCTGTACTAACAAAACAAAATTATAAAAAATACATATTTTCTTAGATTTTTTAATATGGATTCTATAAAATGTCTTTATTAGGCTCCGCAAAACTAAGCTTAAAATTTAATTTTAAAGCGATTACAATTTCCAATCCCTGCTGAAAATAAAGGTTGATTGCGGGTATAAATTCTTTGTCAAAACCGGATAAAAGCGGGTAAAAATATCATCTGATAACATCTGCTTTTGTCCGCATCGCTATATCCGCGAACACCTGGTTGGTTGTATTTTATGTCCGGTTAGTGCACCCCCGCAATCATCTGCAATCATCTATTTTTAACCGTCTTCACTGTGTTTCATTTATATCTGAATTTGTCCGGAACCATCTGCAAACGTCTGCTTACGTCTGGGTTTATCCGCGAGCATATGCTTTTACCCGCAAACGTCTGCCTAGTCCAATTTCACCCGCCAACATATGCTTTTATCCGCCAACATCTGCTTTTATCCGCGAACATCTGCAATCACCCGCGAACATCTGCAATCACCCGCGAACAACTGCTTTTATCCGCGAACATCTGCTTTTACCCGCGAACGTCTCCTTTCATACGGTTTCACCCGCAAACATGCTTTTATCTGCGAACGCCTGATATCATCCGGTTAGTGCACCCCCGCATTCACCCGCAAACATCTGCTTTTATCCGCGAACATCTGCAATCATCCGCGAACATCTGCTTTCATCCGCGAACATCTGCTTTTATCCACAAATATCTGCTTTTATCCGCAAACATCTGCATTTATCCGCAAATATCGAAACTCGATCCCTTTTGATCACGAAAACAGGAGACAAAACCCTTATCAAAAATGATCAAAAAGGATCGAGATTTAAACTCGATCCATTTTCGATCAGTTTTTTTCAGCAGGGTTATTCAAATAATAAAGTTGTGTGCCGTGAACGGCTAACAACCAGTTAGTTAAAGCTCAGTAAAATTTGACAAAGCAGGTAAACTAAACTAAAGTATACACGAGAAAAAGGAAAACAAAAAGCGCTAATGAAACCAGACGTTTGCGTACGAAACAGGACCGAAATGGAAGCAAATCGAACGCGGATGAAAGCAGAGGTTTGCAATTAAAAGCAGATGTTTGCAGATGTTCGCGGATAAAAGCAGATATTTGCGGATAAATGCAGATGTTTGCGGATAAAATCAGATGTTTGCGGATAAAAGCAGATGTTTGCGGATAAAAGCAGATGTTTGTGATTAAAATCAGATGTTTGCGGATAAAAGTAGATGTTTGTCGATAAAAGAAGATGTGCGGGTAAAATCAGATGTTTGCGGATAAAAGCATATGTTTGCGGATAAAATCAGATGTTTGCGGATAAAAGCAGATGTTTGCAGATTAAAATAGATGTTTGCGGATAAAAGCAGATGTTTGGAGATTAAAACAGATGTTTGCGGATAAAAGCAGATGTTTGCAGATAGAATCAGATGTTTGCGGATTAAAACAGATGTTTGCGGATTAAAGGAGGCGTTCGCGGATAAATGCAGATGTTTGCGGATAAAAGCAGAAGTTTGCGGATTAAAGCAGACGTTCACAGATAAAAGCAGATCTTCGCGGATAAAAGCAGATGCTTGCAGGTGAAATCGGATGAATCAGAGTTTTGCGGACTAAATTAGATGTTTGCGGATTAAAACAGATGTTTGTGGATTAAAGCAGATGTTCAAAGATAAAAGCCGATCTTTGCGGATATAAGCAGATGTTTGCGGATAAAAGCAGATGTTTGCCGATAAAAGCAGATGTTTGCGGATAATATCAGATGTTTGCAGATAAAAGCATGTTTGCGGGTGAAACCGTATGAAAGCAGATGTTCGCGGATAAAAGCAGATGTTCGCGGATAAAATGAGATGTTTGCGGATAAAAGCAGATGTTCGCGGATGAAAGCAGGCGTTCGTGGATAAATGCAGATGTTTGCGGATAAAAGCAGAAGTTTGCGGATTAAAGCAGACGTTCACAGATAAAAGCAGATCTTCGCGGATAAAAGCAGATTTTTGCAGGTGAAATCGGATGAATTAGAGTTTTGCGGACTAAATTAGATGTTTGCGGATTAAAACAGATGTTTGTGGATATAAGCAGATGTTTGCAGGTGAAATCGGATGAAGCAGACTTTTGCGGACTAAAGTAGATGTTTGCGGATGAAATCAGGTGTTTGTGGATTAAAATAGATGTTCGCGGATGAAAGTAGATCTTCACGTTTAAAAGCAGATGTTTGCAGGTACAATCGGATAAAGCAGACGTTTGCGGATAAAATCAGATAAAACCGGGTGAATGCAGATATAAACCCTTATACAGGTATTTGCGGATGAAACCAGATGCAAGCAGACATAGAACTAAACAGATAAAACCCGACGTTCGCGGATAATATTTATACCCGCAATTGCAGATAAAAACCGACATGCCGGGTCGGATGAAAACAGATATAAATGGACATAAAACTAGCTTGGTTTTTTATCCGCAATCATCCGATATTACCCGTCTTTTTCAGCAGGGATAGTTCACGTTTTGAATAATTCAGACATTTTATAGAATCCATATTAAAAAAGCTAATAAACCATGTTTTTATATATAATATCTTATTAGCTTATTATCAATGGGTACTATTTTTACCTTGATGCAAATTATTTATTAAATTTAATTTACTAAAATTTTATTTATTACAATTATTTTTATTTATGGTTCTTGCATTTACTGAATAACATAATACACTTTTGTTTTATTAAAATTAACGCAAAAACATATAATGCCGTAGTTATTTTTAAATTTAAATTAAAGGTGCTGTTAGTGTTTTTTTCTAATTTGGTTTTTATTACAATTATTACGCACTATTTTAATTATCTACTTAAAACTTCATTTATGGCAAAATGTTACACATTACATTCTTAAAACATGTTTTTACCTCTGATCGTTTAGTTAAAAGCAAAAAGAAAATTTTGTAGTTGTAGATTTTGAAAAATTAATTTTTTCCAAAGCAAACAATAGATAAGTAGGTACACAAAAATTTCAATTTTTTGTGAATTGATAATATTTGTTTAAAAACCCTTTTTAAAGAACAAAAATGATGTATCTATAGATATACCTACCATTTATATCTAAATATATTATATAATTTATATTTAAAAGTCAATTAAATGTGTACATCCAAATTACCACTTAATGGCATTATTAGATGCATTTTTAATAAAAGAAACCAATCCATACCTTAAATGTTAAATTATAAATGTATTTATACATTTAATAAAATAAATATATTTTGGAGGAGTCCAATTAACCGATAAACGCAATCAATCATCGAAATACATAAAAAGGCTTAAAATGAAAAATAATATAAATACATGTGAGGGTCAGTGCGGCAACATCGCTGGAGGCAAGTTCAACCGAGGCACCTCTGGAAATATATTCACAGGAGGCAAAAAGATTGTCTACTGTGTGGAGGCCACTTCACCTTAAGCCTTATCAAAAATGTGTATAAAAATTCTTTCTTTATTTTTAAGAAAAGTTTTCCCCTCTCAGGTTGCTCATATAAAGAAAGACTTTATTAATTTATTTCTATAAAAAAAACTCGTAAATTCCTATTCCTTCTGGTGGAGGCCAGGTCTCCTTCGAACGTATGGAGCCGAATAAGATAGGCGTGCACATATATATATATATATATATGTGCACGCCTATCTTATTCGGCTCCATACGTTCGAAGGAGACCTGGCCTCCACCAGAAGGAATAGGAATTTACGAGTTTTTTTTATAGAAATAAATTAATAAAGTCTTTCTTTATATGAGCAACCTGAGAGGGGAAAACTTTTCTTAAAAATAAAGAAAGAATTTTTATACACATTTTTGATAAGGCTTAAGGTGAAGTCGCCTCCACACAGTAGACAATCTTTTTGCCTCCTGTGAATATATTTCCAGAGGTGCCTCGGTTGAACTTGCCTCCAGCGACGTTGCCGCACTGACCCTCACATGTATTTATATTATTTTTCATTTTAAGCCTTTTTATGTATTTTGATGATTGCGTTTATCGGTTAATTGGACTCCTCCAAAATATATTTATTTCATTAAATATATAAATACATTTATAATTTAACATTTAAGGTATGGATTGGTTCTTTTATTAATAATGCATCTAATGATGCCATTAAGTGGTAATTTGGATGTACACATTTAATTGACTTTTAAATATAAATTATATAATATATTTAGATATAAATGGTAGGTAGATACATCATTTTTGTTCTTTAAAATGGGTTTTTAAACAAATATTATAAATTCACAAAAAATTGAAATTTTCGTGTACCTACTTATCTATCGTTTGCTTTGGAAAAAATTAATAATTTTTCAAAATCTACAACTAAAAAATTTTCTTTTTGCTTTTAACTAAACGATCATGTTTTAAGAATGTAATGTAGTTTAAACATTTTGCCATAAATGAAGTTTTAAGAGGATAATTAAAATAGTGCGTAATAATTGTAATAAAAACCAAATTAGAAAAAAACACTAACAGCACCTTTAATTTAAATTTAAAAATAACTACGGCATTATATATTTTTGCGTTAATTTTAATAAAACAAAAGTGTATTATGTTATTCAGTAAATGCAAGAACCATGCCTTGCAATAAAAATAATTGTAATAAATAAAATTTTAGTAAATTAAATTTAATAAATAATTTGCATCAAGGTAAAAATAGTACCCATTGATAATTATAATAAGCTAATAAGATATTATAAATAAAAACATGGTTTATTAGCTTTTTTAATATGGATTCTATAAAATGTCTGAATTATTCAAAACGTGATTGCGGATAAAAAAACCAAGCTAGTTTTATGTCCATTTATATCTGTTTTCATCCGACATATCTGATTTTACTCGGCATGTCGGTTTTTATCTGCAATTGCGGGTATAAATATTATCCGCGAACGTCGGGTTTTATCTGTTTAGTTCTATGTCTGCTTTCATCTGGTTTCATCCGCAAATACCTGTATAAGGGTTTATATCTACATTCACCCAGTTTTATCTGATTTTATCCGCAAACGTCTGCTTTATCCGATTGCACCTGCAAACATCTGCTTTTATACGCGAACATCTATTTTAATCCACAAACATCTGATTTCATCCGCAAACATCTACTTTAGTCCGCAAAACTCTAATTCATCCGATTTCACCTGCAAACATCTGCTTTTATCCGCGAAGATCTGCTTTTATCTGTGAACGTCTGCTTTAATCCGCAAACTTCTGCTTTTATCCGCAAACATCTGCATTTATCCACGAACGCCTGCTTTTATCCGCGAACATCTGCTTTTATCCGCAAACATCTCATTTTATCCGCGAACATCTGCTTTCATACGGTTTCACCCGCAAACATGCTTTTATCTGAAAACATCTGATATTATCCGCAAACATCTGCTTTTATCGGCAAACATCTGCTTTTATCCGCAAACATCTTATTTTATAGGCAAACATCTGCTTATATCCGCAAAGATCGGCTTTTATCTTTGAACATCTGCTTTAATCCACAAACATCTGTTTTAATCCGCAAACATCTAATTTAGTCCGCAAAACTCTGATTCATCCGATTTCACCTGCAAGCATCTGCTTTTATCCACGAAGATCTGCTTTTATCTGTGAACGTCTGCTTTAATCCGCAAACTTCTGCTTTTATCCGCAAACATCTGCATTTATCCGCGAACGCCTCCTTTAATCCGCAAACATCTGTTTTAATCCGCAAACATCTGATTCTATCTGCAAACATCTGCTTTTATCCGCAAACATCTGTTTTAATCTCCAAACATCTGCTTTTATCCGCAAACATCTATTTTAATCTGCAAACATCTGCTTTTATCCGCAAACAATTGATTTTATCCGCAAACATATGCTTTTATCCGCAAATATCTGATTTTACCCGCAAACATCTTCTTTTATCGGCAAACATCTGCTTTTATCCGCAAACATCTTCTTTTATCCGCAAACATCTGATTTTATCCGCAAACATCTGATTTTAATCGCAAACATCTGATTTTAATCGCAAACATCTGAATTTATCCGCAAACATCTGCATTTATCCGCAAATATCTGCTTTTATCCGCGAACATCTGCAAACATCTGCTTTTAATTGCAAACCTCTGCTTTCATCCGCGTTCGGTTTGCCTGCATTTCCTTTGTCCATTTCGGTCCTGTTTCGTACGCAAACGTCTGGTTTCATTAGCGCTTTTTGTTTTCCTTTTTCTCGTGTATACTTTAGTTTAGTTTACCTGCTTTGTCAAATTTTACTGAGCTTTAACTAACTGGTTGTTAGCCGTTCACGGCACACAACTTTATAACTCTAAAAGGAATTATTGGAATAACCCTGCTGAAAAAAACTGATCGAAAATGGATCGAGTTTAAATCTCGATCCTTTTTGATCATTTTTGATAAGGGTTTTGTCTCCTGTTTTCGTGATCAAAAAGGATCGAGTTTCGATATTTGCGGATAAATGCAGATGTTTGCGGATAAAAGCAGATATTTGCGGATAAAAGCAGATGTTTGCGTATAAAATCAGATGTTTGCAGATAAAAGCAGATGTTTTCGGATAAAAGCAGATGTTTGCCTATAAAATCAGATGTTTGCGGATAAAAGCAGATGTTTGCCGATAAAAGCAGATGTTTGCGGATAATATCAGGCGTTCGCAGATAAAAGCATGTTTGCGGGTGAAACCGTATGAAAGGAGACGTTCGCGGGTAAAAGCAGATGTTCGCATGTGATTGCAGATGTTCGCGGATAAAAGCGGGTTGTTCGCGGGTGATTGCAGATGTTCGCGGGTGATTGCAGATGTTCGCGGGTGATTGCAGATGTTCGCGGATAAAAACAGTTGTTCGCGGGTAATTGCAGATGTTCGCATATGTTGGCGGGTGAAATTGGACTAGGCAGACGTTTGCGGGTAAAAGCATATGCTCGTGGATAAACCCAGACGTAAGCAGACGTTTGCAGATGATTCCGGACAAATTCAGATATAATCGAAACACAGTGAAGACGGTTAAAAACAGATGATTGCGGAGGTGCACTAACCGGACATAAAACACAACCAACCGGGTGTTCGCGGATATAGCGATGCGGACAAAAGCAGATGTTATCAGATGATATTTTTACCCGCTTTTATCCGGCTTCGACGAAGAATTTATACCCGCAATCATCTGATTTTATCCGGTTTTGACGAAGAAACCCGCAATCATCCGTCATTTTCAGCAGGGATTGGAAATTGTAATCGCTTTAAAAATAAATTCTAAGCTTAATTTTGCGGAGCCTAATAAAGACATTTTATAGAATCCATATTAAAAAAATATGTATTTTTTTATAATTTTGTTTTGTTAGTACAGACGCGGCATTATCTCATTATCAATGGGTACTATTTTTACCTAGCTGCTCTTTAATTTTAGTATTAGTCTTTTTTTTATAAATGTGTTTTTTAATTATAATTTTTAATAATTATTTTATAAATAAACGCAGTCATTATTTATCTATGTTTTATTTATTAAAAAAAATAATAGTTTAGTATAATTTTTATTTATTTTATATATACACTTAATGTTTTGTCAAATTCAGTTTAATTTATTATTATAAATACCTATACCTAACCTATATTTTTAAAACTTCTGTATAGTGTTTATGAACACCAAATCTGCTAAAATTTCTTAGTATCTAATAAACCGTTTATTATAAAAATTTTATAATAAAATATTTCTACAGGTATTCATTTTAATGCCTTATAATAAACTATATAACTATAATTACTAATGTTAAAATTAACTAAACATTCAATTTTCTTAGTTTCTTTAAATCCACTGGTATTATTCAAAAGTGGAACGCACTCAAAATGAAAAGTCTGGCGAGGTGAAGGTTCAATTCTTTCTTTTAAAATACTATTTATATTATTTTCCTAAAAACGACAGTGCTAATCAACCGCGCTAAGCCTGAAAAACAAAATTATAATTAACCTGCAATTAGTAGATTACTTTTTACCATCTGTTATTAAATATTTAATTCATGTCTACATTACATTGATGACCACACTTACACTTTTTCTATGACTTACACTTTGTATTTGTATACCCATAGATACGTCTATTATTCTTAATAATACCTTTATTCAGGAGTCCAGTTATACCATATTCCTATATCATTATTTCATTAACGTATTAAAAATATAAGATTTCTCTGAATAAAGTACATTTACAGAAATACATACTCGTGGCATTAAATGGCCTCCGTACACTGTTGCCAAATTTCGGAGACTAGTTGATTAGAAAATATTCTGAGGTATATCAACTGGTATACTTATTTTTATATACATCTGTATATAACAGTGGCGCCCTCATCGGAAGAACGGTGAACCCGATTGTGTAACTGTAGGTGTATCCAAGTGGAATTGACCTCCAGGCTAAAATTTGCCACACGTCCTAAAATGACCTTGACTACCCATAGTAAAGAGATACACGTGCTTACCATTTGGCCTCCGATTTTTCGAATGCGGCTCCGATTTCGGAGCCGCTTTCTTCACAAAAGTATCTATTTCGGATGTGTATTAGCCGTTTTGCATATATATATATATATATATATATATATATATATATATATATATATATATATTTGCATATATGTATATATATATATATATATATATATATATATATACATATATGCAAATATATATATATATATATATATACATATATAATACACATCTGAAATAGATACTTTTGTGAAGAAAATCCAAGTCCGACCGGTTTGGGAAGGACGCGTGAAAATAACAAGGATAGAACGCCAACCAGAAGGCGCTTACAATACGCACGCCTGAGTCAGGCGGCCTGACGCTCTGACCAATCAATTTCTGTTTGGCATTCTATCCTTATTCTTTTCACGCGGGTATTCCCAAAGTGGTCGGACTTGGATTTGCAAGCACTGTATATTAGGGTGTGCCAAAAAAACTCGATATTTTTTTTTTCTTGCTCTCCACCTAAAATATCGTAGAATATGTCCGAACAAATATTCTGTTAAAACCGGAGCTCATAATTTCAATTTTAAGAGGTCCCTCATCGAATCTGAAGGTTTGCCGCTTAAATAACACAGAAAACTGACTTTTTTACCTTATTTATTCTTGCAACCTAGGAAGATTTTTTTTTTTTCGTAAAATCCATGACTAATTCTTACAAAGCATTAAATTTGGACAAAAAAATCTTATTAAGCCGAATTTCTATTTTCATTATTTAATTTTTTACATAGCTTTAAATTTAAAGATAATAATACAAAAATGATGACTTTATACGCCTGTAACTTTTAGAATATTGACGATATAAAAAATTCGCCTGAAACTTTTTTGTGGTCCATCAGACAAGCTAAAAAATTACCATTTGACTTTTTCGTCTAACTTCAATAGTTTAGCTGAAAAAGGCAAAAAACGTAAAATTTTAAATTTAAAGCTCTGTAAAAAATTAAATAATGAAAATAGAAATTCGGCCTAATAAGATTTTTTCGTCCAAGTTTAATGCTTTGTAAGATTTGGTCATGGATTTTATGAAAAAAAATTTCTTCCTAGGTTGCAAGAATAAATAAGGTAAAAAGGTCAGTTTTCTGTGCTATTTAAGCGGCAAAACTTCAGATTCGATGAGGGACCTCTTAAAATTGAAATTATGAGCTCCGCTTTTAACAGAATATTTGTTCGGACATATTCTACGATATTTTGGGTGGAGAGCAAGAAAAAAACTATTTCGAGTTTTTTTGGCACACCCTAATATATATATATATATATATATATATATATTTTAGGGTTTGCCAAATCTTACAAAGCAATAAATTAGGACGAAAAAATCTTATCAAGCCGAATTTCTATTTTCAATATTTGATTTTTGACAGAGCTTTAAATTTAAAATTTTACGTTTTTTGCCTTTTTCAGCTAAACTAGCTAAGTTAGGCGAAAAAGTCAAATGGCAATTTTTAGCTTGTCTGATGGACCACAAAAAAGTTTTATTCTAAAAGTTACAGGCGTATAAAGTCATCATCTTTGTATTATTAACTTTAAATTTAAAGCTCTGTAAAAAATCAAATAATGAAAATAGAAATTCGGCTTAATAAAATTTTTTTGTCCAAATTTAATGCTTTGTAAGGATTAGTCATGGATTTTATGGAAAAAAAATTCTTCCTAGGTTGCAAGAATAAATAAGGTAAAAAAGTCAGTTTTCTGTGTTATTTAAGCGGCAAAACTTTAGATTCGATGAAGGACCTCTTAAAATTGAAATTATGAGCTCCGCTTTTAACAGAATATTTGTTCGGACATATTCTACGATATTTTGGGTGGAGAACAAGAAAAAAAAATATCGAGTTTTTTTGGCACACCCTAATATATATATATATATATATATATATATATATATATATATATATATATATATATATATATATAATATATATGGATATGGATGGGCACCGGTAAATTTTCTTATATATATATTTATATATATATACAAGGTGTCCCTAGAAACAGGGGTTGCTTAAGCTTATTGTCCCATACAGGGTGATAAAGTGTTATTTATCATATCAGTTTTTTTAATATAACCTCTACTATGGTAGTCTTGGAAAGGTGATATTTTGCGAACAGTCACTTACTACTAAAACACATATTCACACATAATTATAATTGTTTGAGTGAACACAGTGTCGTAGAATCGGGGGTTGCTTTAAGCTTATTGTCCCATACTAAATATTGCATCAAATGTTATAAAAACCTAACCTCAGAGTTTGTATGGGACAATAAGCTTAAAGCAACCCCCGTTTCTACGACACTGTGTTCACTCAAACAATTATAACTATGTGTGAATATGTGTTTTGGTAGTAAGTGACTGTTCGCAAAATATCACCTTTCCAAGACTTGCACAATCTTTTCCTAAATTTATGCCAATAAGTTTAGGGACACCTTCTATATATATATATATATATATATATATATATATATATATATATATATATTAATTTTAGAATAATTTTGACAGATTTCTTTTGTCAGTCTTACTGACTTAAAGGGACTTAAAACGTATGTAATAGTATGGCATATTTCTTTCCTTCGTCTTACGTAAGAAAGTGACCTAAAACTTATGTAATAGTATGACAATTTTTTTACGTAATTATTACGTAAGAAAGTGACCTAAAACGTATGTAAAAGTATAATTTCTTACGCCAGTCTTACGTAAGAAAGTGACCACAAACCTATGTAATACTTTGACGAATTTCTTACGTTAGTTTTACGTAAGAAAGTGACGTAAAACGTATATAATAGTATGATAGATTTCTTACGTAAGTCTTACGTAAGAAGAAGTAACTTTCATTTTACGTTACGGTATGATTTAAATATTACATAAGAAGTACGTAACATGTAATGACATCATATGAAAGTCATTAGTATTTCGTCACTATAACATCAAACAATATGACATCATATTAAGATCATCAAAGGAATAAATTTTATGTTAATCTCACGTAAAATTGTATGACCTATATATGATCCACGTCTTAAGTAATTTTTAGGTCATAAGTCACGAATGTGTTCATTGGAAAGCAAATATTTTTAGCGAGAGATATCCAACCACAAATGTGAACTTAACAGTCACAGGCGCCACCTAGGGACGCAGCGTAAAAACAAGATTTAATGTTTCGCCGTTAATTAAAGTTAAGCGATACTTAGTTTTTTTATACGGTTAAGATACATATTATTTTACACATTTTTTTACACGAAAAATTAGAAAATATATATGGCAAGATTATTTCTTGATAATATCATATTATGTTTTCATCATTCCAAAATGGGAATTTAGTTTAAAAGTTATTTTGAACATTTTATTCGATATTTTTCAAGATTATTTACAAAATACAAATTTGAATTCTCTTAAAATTAACGCCAATTTTGATAGTCTGTAGATTTGTTATGTTTTACCCAATTTAAAAATAAAATATTAAATTTTAGATAATTTCATTTAAGAAAATGTAATTGACTTGATATTCTACAGTATTGTTTTTTAGATAATCAACAAAATATAAATTCGTGTCAATTTGAGGATTTTTTTTAATTGAAAAACTACTTATACCAAATGTTAGATAATTTTATATATATTTTAAGAAAATGTAAATAACTTAATATGTCCCATTTCTAATTTTTTAAGATTATCACCAAAATATCAATTTTAGTTTTTTTTTAAGGATAAATACTTTAAAGGTCTGTGGTTTTATTATTTTTCACCCAATTACAAAAATATTTATACCAAATGTTTTTTAATTACATAAACTTTAAGACAACGTGAATAACTTGATAAACACAGTACTAATTTTTCGAGATAATCAATAAAATACAAAGAACTACAAGAAATTGCTAAAAAAACGGCATCCAGGGAAATTGTTTATATTAATAGTAAACAGTATATTATGTCTTATTTTGCGCAAACAAATGCCAATATTTGATGGAAAGCAAAAAAGTGTTTTGGAAGTGTATAACCCCAAAGTTGTGTCACATAAAATATTTTTCATTTTGAAAGCCAAATAAAAACAGTAGAAAATTGTTTATAGTAAAAGTGAACACTATTTGTTTTCCTAAAGTGACCAATAAAATGTAATGCATATGTCAAATTTAGTATATAGATACCTAATAAAATTAAATTAAATAACTCAAAACATTTATACCTACCCACCTAATAACGGAATAATTTTTTTTATTTCAATAAACGTTTTAAACATAAAACTGTTTTAAAAACTTATACAGGTCCATAAAATAATAATAATGATATAAAAAGGTTATAACAAAAAGCTCCAATACAGACGGGCAGTCAAACAGATGAGCACTCATACGAACTCAAACGCTCTTAAGTGTACCTAATCATAATAAAAGTCCTAAAAAAACATAAAAATCGATCATATACAGTGTAGTTTAAGGAATTAGTGCCAAGAAATTAAAATCTTAATAAAAACAAGTGAATACAGTAAATAAAGACTATCGGACCCGGAAGTATTTAAGTGATACTTGACAGCATACCTGGCGGACTAATCACAGGCCAATATATATAGAAAGAACAAAAAAGTCTACCCAAGGGTGGAAGGAGCTATCATCTGCAAAAAACGATAAGTACTAATTAACTGCATGACCTATTATCATTATTACTGAAAACAGCGTAACAGTTTAAATAAACCAATAATTAAGTGAGAACGTCACAAACATTATATAAGCATAAACTTAAGTGTTTAAAACTTAACGAAATTAAAATAAACAACTGTCACTTAAAACACATTGAACCAGCAGGTATTTAAGAAGTAACCTAAACATAGAAAAGTGAATACCGCAGTATAAAAGGCAATAGTAACGACAACTAAGGAATACACACAGTGTGGTAAAATAACTCTTGTATATATGTTGCCATTTTCAGCTAGTAAAATAACGACTGGCTAAACAGCTACATATTATAAAGTCGGTACCTGGTATAAGCGGTTGAAATTCCACAAAGGTAGAGGGGCACAGCAAACGGCTTGTCGTGGTCAGCAACACTTCGGTACTGAAGACAAGATTTGGTTTCGCACATGGAAGCTAAATATTTAAAATTTGACAAATGCACGTCAATCAAAATAGCCTATAAGTTTTTTGCCATTAGGTTTGCGGAAATGGGGGTAGAATTTTTGGAATCTTAAAATTTTGGTACCCCCTAGGCCCCCCTGTAGTTACGCCAATGCCTACGCATTCTATATTTTATTGTCTCCAATGAGCTAGTGCTTCACATAATTGACATTCTATATGTTGATTTTTTTTTTAATTATCAAATACTGTTTATACTACTTTTAAATATTAAAAACATTGGGCTTGTCAATGTTTTTTAAAATTCACTGACTGCTTTTTTATCAGTAATTTTGTTTACAAAACACTTAATTAGTCAGTAAATAATTGCTTATAACAACCTAAAAAATTGACGCCATTAAATTTTGAACAATGACAGATTAGGTGGTAACCACAGATACCGTTAACTCACTTGTCACAAGTTTCTTCATTTAAAATAATATTTAAAATTTTAGAAATTGTTAAATATTTCTGAAATTATTAACTTTAGGTGTAGAGAATAGTTATATTAGTCGAAATGTTTTTTAATTTGCTATTTGATTTGGTAAAAACATACCGGGGTCAACTTGAAACGATAATAACTTTTTATTTTAATTGTAATTACATTTAAAATAAAAAGTTATTAACGTTTTAAGTTGACCCAATTTGCCCTGGTTTTACGGGTAATTTGTTGAAAAATATTAAAAAATTGATATGGAATATAGGTTATTTTTGATTGGCGCGCATTTGTCATATTTTAACAAAAAAATTAACTATTCACTTTAGGTATAGGGCATGGTACAACTCTTTTACTTTTATTTATCAGGTGAAAAACGATTTCTATCGTATAACAACTTCAACTCGCAAAACTTTGTATACAGTTCTGGCGTCCCGCAAGGATCAAATTTGAGCCCTTTGTTATTTGTTATATTTATAAAAGATTTACCCCCAACAATAAAATGCAAGACGGTGTGAAAATAATGGACCAACTTTAAATATTTTTGAATGTAAAAGAATGAGACACACAAAAAAAAGATTAGTTATAAAATAAATACGGTCGACTTGTAGTCAGTTGTGTTTTGATAAAAGATTTCTTTTTAATGAACACGTTTTGATCATTCGGTTTTACTTATCACCTTTAATTTTACTGCTTTAAATGTGAGAAGAGATAACATTTGCATTACATTTTCATATAACTTAATTATATAGACTTTGATGATCTACTGGGACAATAAAACTTTTTTCTTCTAAGGATAAATATTAGACAAACTTTTAAATGTTAAAGGGCTTGCACCAACGTTTGATTTAGATCGCCTATTTAAAATATGTATTAAACTTTTACTAAAGTAGCACATCTCTGCAATATTAATTACTCTAGCAGTATATCACAAGGTTTTTAATTATTTTTATCGTTATATGTTTACACATTTTTTGATATTTTTACTTTTATTATTATTATTATTATTATTATTATTATTATTATTATTATTATTATTATTATTATTATTATTATTATTATTATTATTATTATTATTATTATAGTCGGAACTTTAAAATCATCGATAAGAACCACAGTTAAACTGGCCGACTCTACTCAGTCCGTCGACTCCAACTGCCTAAACGTTAGGTAGGCCAGTAAGTAAATTTTCATAATTTTTTTTATAAAAAACAGTCGCACAGTTACGACGACCACCTACACAGGAATTGTGCAGTGCAAGCACCTGATAAGAACCCCTTATTTCTTAAGTTTAATTTTAAATTCATTTTTCTTTTAGATTCTTAATTGTAACGATCATTTCATTTTGGCGCAGTCGGTAGGATTTGTCGAAGCGTTATTAAAAAAAATCGCGTGTTCTTTTAAGGACTTTATCGAATCTGTGAGCTTTATTAAAAACATTAAAAACTCTAAAGAAAAAAACTCTAAGTGTGTTACAACAGTGATTCAGGAGTGCGAGCTCGTGGACGACACCCAATTTCGTCAAATTGGCTGGACACTGGAATCAAGAGAGGAATCATAGGGCTTCTTTTTCAATAAATCGAGGTCGCAAGTTTCTGAAGTTATCGAGGACAAAAATCGCCAGAGATGATTCAGGAACTCATATTGATATGTAATTTATTGCATTGTAACAGCCATAGTTTGCTCAGGGCATTGCTAAAGGTTGTTTACTGATTCTATTTTCCTTAAAATAAATAATATAATTATTTAAAGTAAATATATGGGTAAGTATATATAGGTAAGTATACTTACCTTTATAAAATAAAATTTTTAAGAGTAGCTTAGTAATAAAATAAGTTCATCATAGATAATTTAATCGAAAACTTTAATAGATTAAATATCGAAATGGCAAACCCGCCAGCATTCGAAACACACCATCTTAAATCTGTTCCCGAATTTGATGGGGAAACTCACGCTTTAAGTCACTACATAAATAGTATCTAATTTTAAAATAACGCTAACATTAATTGTTAACAAAATAAATTACTCTTAAGTTGCCTTACAGAAAAACTTAAAGGTAACGCTAGACTTGTAGTGGAAACCCAGCTATGTGAAACATGGTTGCAATTAAAAGATATCTTGGTTAGGAATTTTTCAGACGTTAGAAATGAAGAAAACCTAATTAAAGATCTAACCAATATGAGACAGAAGTCGAATGAATCGCCACAGCTCTTTTACGAGCGTTGTTTGGCACAACTTGCCTTTATGAACAACAGGGCCACGCTTTATGAGATCCCTGCCGTTCGTCAAATCAAAATTACCCAATATACAAGTCTAACGATAAGCATATTTTTAAATGGATTATTAGAACCGTTAAGAACCAATATCTTAAATATAAGGCCTGCCACTCTGGCAGATGCCATTCAATTTATTCGCGAACGAGAAAATAATAACGCCATATTTAATAGACAAAGACATTTTCCAAATAACAATAGTAAACCAAACACTAATAAAAGTATTCCTAGAAAACAAATGCAATCCCAATTTTCTAACTATCCTAACTATAATATGTATCCTAATTATTTTAATTTTTTTGACACAATTTAGACATTTTGCAAATAATAACAATAATAATAATTTTCAAACTAACAGATTTCAACAAAATCAGCAACCCCCTAGATATCAAAATCAAAAATCTAACGAATCAAATGTTTTTGCCCCTAAACCGTTAGTAAATCAACCTAAACCTACCCCTATGAGTGTAAGCACACGAAACACATTTAACCAAACAAACAGAAATACCAATTATAGAAATTTTAATCAAAATACTAGACGAAATAATCAAAATTGGATCGCGGGAGAACTTTTTAACTACGATGACCAAAACCAACGACAATATAATGACTATACTATAGAAAATGATAACGAAAACGACGATGACTACAAAATTGTTCCCTTTGACTACACATATGACCAATTTTTACAACTTCCCTCGGATTTTCCCCAGCCGACGGAACCAGAAAACAGAACATAGTTCCCGTAGAATTTCATAACTACAATTTATAATTATCCCAGAATTTAATTTTTATAGATTCTGGCTCATCAAATTCATTTTTAAGACCTTCTTTAGCTTCCAAATATTTTTCAAATTCGATTAAAAAGGACCCTATTATCATAACTACAATTATTGTAATTGATTGTTTATCAATATTATTTTGGTGTATTATACACCAAAATAATATTGTTAATCAATCAATTACAATCCCCTGATTTTTAATATTTGACGTTCCTTACCCCCTAGATTTAAAATTTTACCTTTTAGAGTTTCATAAATACTTCGATGGAATTATATTAAACTAAATTAATTAAACTAAAAGTTAAATTTAACTTAGTATCTTCTCTTCTCGAAACTCCTTTTATTTCTATTGCCGTTAAATATACACGTTCAGAAAATTCTGTTATTTGTTCAATTACTATACCCCCTAGAGTTAAAACTATTTTAAAAATTCCAGTTTCTCGATCAAATCAAGACATAATTATTCCCTATCAAAAACTTAATGGTTGTGAAATACCGGAATCACTAACCACTTTAAAAAATAATTTTGCTCTAACTTTAATAATCAATCCAACAGAAAATACAGTTGTTATTACTTTTACCGATCCCATTAAAGTTTTAAAATATAACGAAAAAAGTACCTTTGAATGTTTTAATCTTGAATATAATTTAGTTAGAAACAAAAAGAAATTAACAAAATCCAAATTTGATTTTTCCTTACTAAGAACCGAACATTTAAACCCAGAAGAATATAATGCCTTAACAAATTTAATTAAAGAATATTCACACACGTTCTATACCGATGGAAAAGACTTAACATTTACCAATCAAATTAAACATGCTATTAAAACAAAAGACGAAACCCCCGTATATACTAAAACCTACCGTTATCCATTTATTCATAAAGCCGAAGTTAAAAAACAAATAAATAAAATGCTTGAACAAAAAATTATCCAACCTTCAATTCCCCTTGGTCCTATCCAATATGGGTTGTACCAAAAAAATTAGACGCTACTGCACAACAAAAGTGGCGAGTAGTCATTGACTATCGCAAACTTAACGACAAGACCATAGACGACAAGTATCCCCTTCCCAATATAACTGACATTTTGAACACTCGATTTGGCAAGCGTATTTCACCAAATCGAAATTGAGGTTAGAGACCGAGAAAAAACCGCCTTTAGCGTAGAAAATGGACACTACAAATTCTTAAGAATGCCATTCGGACTAAAAAACGCAACCTTTCCAAGGGTGATGGATAACGTTTTACAAGGATTCCAAGACAAAACATGCCTTGTATACTTAGACGACATTATAATATACTTTACATTCCTTCAGGAACACATTTGTAAATTAAAGAAAGTTTTTGATGGACTCCGTACAACAAACTTCAAAATTCAACTTGACAAATCCGAATTTTTAAAAAACAAACGGCATATTTAGGACATGTCATAAGTTGTGACGGCCTTAAGCCCAATCCTGACAAAATTAAAGAGATAACTAAATTCCCTTTACCTAAAACAACTAGAGATATAAAATAATTTTTTGGACTTCTTGGTTATTACCGTAAATTTATTAAAGACTTTGCTCGACTAACAAAACCCTTGACTAATTGCTTGAAAAAAAATAGTAAAGTTATACATAAACAAGAATTCATTAACTGTTTTGAAACATGCAAAAAAATCTTGACTAACGACCCAATATTACAATACCCTGACTTTAACAAACCATTTAATCTCACTACCGACGCAAGCAATGTCGCCATAGGCTTTCACAAGGTACCGTCCCTAATGACTTACCTGTAGCATATGCTTCAAGAACCCTTAACGAATCCGAAAAAAATTACAGTACGATAGAAAAGGAACTTTTGGCTGTAGTCTGGGCTACCAAATACTTTAGACCATACCTATACGGGCTTAAATTCACAATATATACTGACCACCGACCTTTAGAGTGGCTGTTTTCATTAAAAGAACCAAATTCAAAATTAGTAAGGTAGAGGTTAAAACTTGAAGAGTACAACTACAATATTATTTATAAAAAAGGTAAATTAAACTTAAACGCTGACTGCAGTCATATTTATCCCGTGTAGAAATTCATTCTAAACAAACCCCAGACAATACCCAAATCGATATTATTATAACACAGGTCTACAATGATTTTGGTGCCACTAAAAGTATAACTAATTTCAAGTACATTCGGTATCCTGATAAAAACTTGATACTTACTTTTTTAATGCTACGTGTAGTTTTTGAGATTTCGCAATGGTAAATAAATTAAAAATCATTTAATTAATTTTTTTAAAAACAAAATAACATTTAATTCAAAACATTTAAATACATTTACTTAATCATTATTTTTCAGGTTAGAAGCTTCTCTTTTAGATTTTATTAAAAAACAAAAGAACATTTAATTCAATACATAATTTTACAGGTTAGAAGCTTATCTTTTTAGATTTTCTCCGATGTATGTCTTCAGAACATTCCCTTGTAATACTCCAACAGTAATCTGCCATCATGTGCTCATCCCAGCGACCTTGGTATCTATCTTCCATCACCTTTAAATCTTGATGGAAACGTTCTCCTTGTTCTTCGCTATACGCTCCAAGATTTTCAGGAAACTTGTCTAAATGATTGTCCAGATAGTGTACTTTTATGCTCATATTACATCCAAGATTTTTAAAGCTAATTAAGAGGTTTTGAACTAACTCTTTGTAATTTTCGGCCATCTGATTTCCTAAAAAATTTTTTACAACAACAACAAAAGATTTCCAAGCCGCTGCTTCTAAATTATTCATTGAATGTATGAAATCGTTGTCTTTCATTAAAAGTCTTATCTGTGGGCCATCAAAAATACCAGCTTTAAGTTTTTCATTACTTAAACCGGAAAACTTTCTTGAAAGATAAACAAAACACGGACCAGTTTTATCTAATGCCTTAACATATTGCTTCATAAGTCCCAATTTTATGTGCAATGGAGGCAAAATAATCTTATTTCTAGAAACTAAAGGCGGGTTTATAATATTTTGCTTGCCAACCATCATATTATTTCTCAAAGGCCAATCTTTCTTGATCCAGTGGTCTATTTTTGCTCTGCTGTCCCATAAACATATGAAGCATGGAAATTTAGTGTACCCACTTTGTTGACCCAATAGAAAGTTGACCATTTTTAAATCGACACATATAACCCATTGGTGCTCCGAGTACTTAAGTTTTTTTAAAACAAGATCCACGTTTTGATACTCCTCTTTTAGTTTAGTTGAATGAGCAATAGGCACAGCTGCATGTTTATTACCAATATTTAGTAAGACACATTTTAAACTTCGCTTAGAGCTGTCTATAAACAATCTCCATTCTTCAGCTTTGTACTTTGAGAGCCCCAGTTTCATTAGAAGGCCACCAATGTTATTACAATAAACTATATCATTTCCTGAACTAAAAAATGGAAGAAATTCTTTTTCGCGATCACGATAAAATGTTATTTTTGTACCTCGAGATAAAAAATTTCTTTCTTTGAGTCTAGATGCTAGTAGCTCAGATCGCTCTTTCGAAAGGTCAAGGTCTCTAATCAAATCACTTAAAGCATCTTGAGGAAGAAGTAAAGGCACTGTTGACACTTCAAAATCACTGTCACGTTCATCACAAAAAACTTCCACCATCTCTGTGTCCGACAAATCTGATAGATCTGAAAGATCTTGACTTATAGGAGATGGTACGTCATCTGAACACAGTCGAGGTCTTTTAGCAGACGGTAAATCAGGATATGTCATTTTTCTTTTGTTTATACCATGTAATTTTACAACACAAAAATAACAGTCATCAATGTGATTTTTCGGTTCTGCCCAAATCATTGGCACACTATACTTTAAATGATTACGTTTACCGTTTGCCCACTGTCTTAAATGTTCATTACACAACTTGCACACAATGTTTGGAACCCACGGTTTGTTCAAAGCCTTCATCTCTATATTAAAGTAATCAACGTATGTCTTCTTCACTGAATCTGTTATAGGTTTTCTAAACTTTTTCACTACATATTCACCACAAATGTAACAAAATGTATTTGGATTATTTACACAACACCTTCTTGACGACGACATATCGATATTATTAATTAAAAAATAAATTAATTAATTATAATGACATCAATTGTGATAAAATACATTTTTTAGGTTATTATCGATTAATACCAACCTAAACGTAGCTTCAAGATTTTGACAGCTTCGCACGACATCTTGCAGGCTAATTAACCAAATTATAACATAGAATTTGCGGCACCAAGCAAAAAAAAATTTTTTGTAGACAATCAATCAATCAATCAATCAATCGATTGCAGTTAATATAGACGAAGACGAAATAATCGACGAACTTGTAGACATTATAAAAGAATCGGAATCTGTTACTCAACACACCAACATAGAAAATCCCATAGTCGAAATTCCAATTACCGAAGAACCTCTTAACACTACTCCTACTATAATTAAAATTCATGGTAATAAACAAAGAATTAAAGTCTTCTTCTCGGAATCCCAATTTGACAAAGAAGTTATAAAATTTGTTAAAGAATATATCGCCCCAAATATTACTTACTCACTATATTTGAACACAACCCCTACTACATACCTTTTTGCGAAATAATACGAACTACTTTTACTTATCCCTCATACAAATTTAAAAAATGCACAAATATTTTAATTGACTTGACAGACTCTCAAGAACAAGACCATATAATTCAAAATTATCACGAAGGAAAAAATAATCATAGAGAAATAGACGAAACTGAAAGAAATCTTAAAACTACTTATTATTGGCCAAATATGCGTAAATCAATTCAAAATTTTATAAACTCATGCGACCTTTGCAAATTAACTAAATACAAACGTAATCCGCTTAAAATAGAATTTAACATAACACCCACACCTTCAAAACCCTTTGAAATTATTCATATCGACACGTTCACTATAGGAAATGGTAAAAATTCCTTACGGACATTAACTCATTTTCAAAATTAGCACAAGGTTATCCAATAAATTCGGCAAATGCATCGGAAATTGTAGAAGGACTTTTAGAATATTTTAACCTAACCTAATAATATCAGACAATGGACGAGAATTTAAAAATACCCTTATTATCGAAATGCTAAAATTACATAAAATAAAAATACATTTTGGATCGTCGGAACACTCAGAATCAAATAGCCCAGTTAAACTATCACACTCAATCCTTATCGAACATCTTCAATTAATAAATTCCCAATTTGAAAATTTAACATTTAAAAATAAAATGCTTTATGCCATACTAGCATATAATAACAGCATTCACTCTGCTACCGGTCACATTAATAATAAAACTCTTTTAGAATTAGATATTGAAGCTAAATTACTTAACATTTATACACAAGAACATCAGGATCAAATCCAAAAAATTTATACATTAATATACGAAAAAACATTACAAGATAAATCAAAAATAATTACCAAAGCCAATGAAAACCGCGAAATTTTCTCCCAGAAATTAATGACGAAATTTTTATTAAAACCAAACAAAGAATTGGCAAAATACAAAATAAGTACACCCCTCAAACCGCAACGAATGTAAATCCCGACATTAAAACCTTTCAAACCAATCAAAGAGAGAAAAACATGTTAGTGCAATTCGACGTCCCCCGTAAAAATGAAAACTAATCCTAATACATTGTTACAGACTGACCCTGACACTGAACCTTAGCCTACGACAAGTAAAGACGCAAGAGACCTTGATTAAACCTTTAGATAACAATCCCGGCCTACTCCCATTTTTAATTGAAGATTCATTTATAATCAATTTTTATCATAAATTATATTTTTCAAAGACCTACAACCACAGATGAAATAAATGGATTAATAAACAATACGCAAACTTAAAATAAAATTTAGATTACTTTAAAAACTCTAATTTCGATTCAGAACTACATAATTATGAAAAACTGCTTGAACATTCTTTAGTTGAATTAAATACAAGATTTTATAACTTAATACCGGAAAGTAAAATTAAGCGAGGATTAGTTAACGGTGTAGGATCAATTTTTAAAGCTATTACTGAAAACCTTGACGCCGAAGACGGCCTTAGATATGATGAAATTATTAGAAACTTACAACTTAATCAAAATAATATTAAAACAAAGTTTAACCAACAAATATCCTTATCTAAAAGAATGTTGGAAAAATTGAATAACACAATATCCTCTGTTAAATCAAGCTCTCCTCGAGAACAAAATTAACAGCTTAATTTATTACGAGGCTACTATTTAAAATTATAACTCTATTAAATTTTTTTTTAATTACTTACAGAATAGTATAATTAATATTAAATTTATTTTTGAGAAAGAAATAAAGCAACCCGTCATGCTGAACTTTAAGGAAACCATGAAACCCAATACTTCAGAATATTTAATAAACACATCAGAACTGGAAAATATACAACTAGACAAATTAACCAATATTAAGAAAGATTTAGAAAACGCCAATCTAGAGTTATTTGAAGTACAGCTCCATAGACACCCTGTGTGGACATTTTTACCATATCCGATATTCATCATTGTCATAGCAACTTTAATTTGGAAATACAAAAAACTGCCTATACCATTTGAAAAGAACGCAGCAATACCACATCATGAAGAGACAATTTTAGGACCCTGTGACCCTAAACTTTGTATTTAGAAGGGAGGAGTTACGACGACCACCTACACAGGAATTGTGCAGTGCAAGCCCCTGATAAGAACCCCTTACTTCTTAAGTTTAATTTTAAATTTATTCTTCTCTTAGATTCTTAATTGTAACGATCATTTCATTTTCTTAAATTTATGTATTTTATAAATTAAATAAATTTTTTAAAAATACAAGTGTTTTCGTGAAACGTAACTGCACTAATGCGAAAGTGATAAGGACTTCCTTACTTTTGAGTGAACTATTATTCCTCCAAGGGATGACAAATTATTACATGATAACCTGTATAAATATATCAATTGCATGGATTTCCATAACCTTTTAAAATGCATAAAATATGTTTAAAAAATATTTTTAAAATTTAAAATATTTAATGAAACGTTAAATAAAATATTAAATGAAATATTCAATGAAATTTTAAATAAAATAATTAAAAAAATATTAAATAAAATATTTCATAAAATATTGAACCAAATATTTCATAAAATATTTAATGAAATATTTCATAAAATATTTCATAAAATATTTGGGGGTAGTACAAATTTATTAAATAAGCACAACAATTGGAGCACACAGAAAAAAAGTGCTAAATTCAATATAAATTCATATATTCATATAGTGCAAATTTCGAACGCAAAAAAAAATTGTTTTTTACATTTTTGTAAAACATTTCTAGCGAGTCTCTAGCAGACTCAACCAAAATAAAGTAAAATATTAAAAAATCCAGTTTCCAATATTTAGTTCTAATTTATTACAGTGTTAGACCCTGTATATTTATTTGGTAACAGTTTGTTTTTCTAATGTATATTAAATAATCTTTTAGTCGTGATCTTTAGGGTGACAAAAAATAAGTCCATAAATTAAATTAATAAAAAGTTCAAATAGTTCAAGTAATTATTACGCATCATTAGATATTTCATAATTTCAAAGACAGCGCTTCTATTTTTCCATTAACTGATAAAAATTATCGCGCTGTATAAAAGCTCATTTTTAGAAACCAAAAGACCACTTACTACTTACTTTTCACTCGCTTAACTTAAGATTTAACTTCTCGAATATTTATTATTCATTTAATTATTATGTAAAACTTATTTACAATAAACGATCTTACGAGTCAAAGTGTTAGTTCTTCGTATCCCAACATAAAATTTGGCGCAGTCGTATTGGATTTGGTCACAAGAAGAAGAATCAAAAATCAAGTAAATTAAGAATTAAAAAGGCAACTCATCTATATTTCTTTAACTTGGCGAGTTTCAACTCCTTGGATCAACAAAGAATCATCAAGCAACACAAAGAACCCTCAACCACAACGAAGAACGCACAAGGCAGACAATATCAAACGTAAGTCGTTTATTCCTTTCTTTTTCCTTATTTCTGTTTCCCCATTTTATATAGCAGGTTTAAATCTTTTTTTACTTTTCTTAAACATTTATTTGTATTTTCGCGTCTTTTACTATTCACAATGCCTGAAAATAACCCTCAAACGCTTCGAAGTGCTGATAGCAGCAACATAACAGACATTCCTCCACACAAATTAGCTTTTCTTTGTTCACTTATACCTAAATCATTCGACGGAAATCGCACAGAGTTATACGAATTTATTTCTAATTGCGAAAACGCCTTTAAATTTGCCCACATTTCTCAAAATGAACCTCTTATAGCATACGTGAATTCGAAAATAACAGGTAGTGCAAAAGCACAATTGCGCGATAAAGAAATAAACGATTGGAAGGACCTTAAAGAACTTTTAATACAATTATACGCAGACAAAAAACATTACACACAATTAATGGAAGATCTTAATACTATAAGACAAAATTTTAACGAATCTATTCTATCTTTTCACAACAGAGTCGATAAATTATACACCCGCATTGTTAATTGTATTTCCGATAACGACAAAGGCACTCGCAAAGCCAGAGTTCAAATTATTAAAGAATTAGCTTTGCAACGCTTTATTCTCCATAGTCAACCGGAAATATCGCGTTTTTTAAGAAGTAAAAACTCTAATAATTTATCAGACGCTCTAACTAGTGCTTTAGAAGAAGAAAGAGCTCTTCAAATTTCGAAATCTAGTTCTTTAGGATCCCGTCCATCAAAATTCTGCAAAAATTGCAAAACAAAAACTCATAACACACAAGATTGCTTTAAAAATAAAAAATTTAACGTACAATTAAATAAACCTTGCGAAAATTCAAATAAAAATAACCATTCAAATACAAATTACAATTCAAATAAAAACTATAAATCAAATGGAAACTATAACTCATCTTATCAATCTAAATTTTGTAATTACTGTAAAAAGAATGGTCATTTAATAGACGATTGTTTCAAACGTCAACGAAAAAATGCAGGAAATAGTTCCAATCAAAATATAAATTATAATTCAAATTTCTCCAATAATACCGAATCTTTAAACGAGAATGCGTCCCAGAACAACGTCGTTTCTGCGGATTGGGAATAATAAAAACCGACGTAAAAACCTTAAATAAGCCCTTTCTAAATAAATCTTGCCGTAGATCTGAAAAATCAGGTTGCTATCCGGTTCCAAATAATTCTTGCCGTAGATCTGAAAAATCAGGTTGCTATCCGGTTCAAAATAATTCTTGCCGTAGATCTGAAAAATCAGGTTGCTATCCGGTTCCAAATAATTTTTGCCGTAGATCTGAAAAATCAGGTTGCTATCCGGTTCCAAATAATTCTTGCCGTAGATCTGTAAAATCAGGTTGCTATCCGGTTCTAAATAAATCTTGCCGTAGATCTGAAAAATCAGGTTGCCATCCGGTTCAAAATAATTCTTGCCGTAGATCTGAAAAATCAGGTTGCTATCCGGTTCAAAATAATTCTTGCCGTAGATCTGAAAAATCAGGTTGCTATCCGGTTCTAAATAAATCTTGCCGTAGACCTAATAATTTTGGTTGTTATCCGGTTCCTAATAATTGTAACAAAATAATTAAAAATCTTAAAACATTTAATATTCTTTTAAATAATAATGTAAGTCCGTGTATCGAAACATATTGTGATAACATTAAATTAAAATTTTTAATAGATACGGGAGCATCTGTATCACTTTTAAAAAATCAAGCGCATCTTTCTACTTTATTATCAAATCTTAATATTAATGAAAGAATTTTATTAAATGGGCTTAGTGCTAATTCTCCTGTAGAAACAGCAGGAAGCATAATCCTTCACCTTAGTCTAAACGATCAACCTATACCAATTAAATTTCAATTAGTTGATCAAAATAATAATATACCCTATGACGGTATCATAGGAAACGATTTCTTATCATTACAAGGCGCAATAATAAATTTAAACAATAAATAAAGTTATCATTATCATAATTATTAAATATAGCTATCATTAACATAATATGTAGTTCTTGTTTATTAGTTATCATTATGATAATTATTTCAAATACAAATAAACAAGAACTACGTGACTAAACCCCACTACCCAGTTTGGTCAATAATATCCATATATATATATATATATATATAAGTACAATGAATAGTTAGATATAGTTAGTTATTGTAATATTTATGTAAAATTAAGTTAAGGTTTAATAATAAAAGTGTAGAAAACCACTCTGGTATTTTGATCCTATAACAGTGTCATTACAAAAATTGGTGTCAGAAGTGAGGATAACGACGATTCAACCACCTGTCTCATTTAACGTGAGTAAACCGCAGTTTGGTAAGAAGAATCGATCTATTTTTGAAAATTCAACTTTGGCCACCCTCATCATCCAACCGGAGACGTCCATTGGGAAACTGAGTGGTAATTAACCCAAACAACCGTTGAAAATTCTTCATTGTATGGTACTACAACAAGTCATGGGATACCAGTGGTCTACATTAATTCTGTAAGTCCAAAACTTTAATTTATGGTTCAAACACGATCTATGACCAAAACAACCGGCAACAAAACGGAAGAACCAACAGTAGAACAACCTAAGGAACTTGTACCAAATAGAAATATTTATAATTTAAGCACTATGACTATTTCATTAGAACTAGCTGAAAAAATGTTAATTAAATTCGATGGCACAAAAAAAAAATTAGTTGAATTTTTAGATAATTGTGATAAAGCTTATGATCTAGTTAGTGATATTAATAAACCAATTTTATTTTTAATAATAGAAACTAAATTAACTGGTAACGCCAGATCTCTAACTAGCAACCGCAAATTTACCGATTGGAAACAATTAAAAGAATATTTATATGAAATATATTCTGATCGCAGGACAACTGGTCAATGGCAACTAGAATTAAATTCGTGTAAACAAGGTTTTCATGAAGATGTAACTATATTTGCTAATAAAATAGAAAACTGTTATATTAAATTATTAAACTCTTTAGATAATACATTAACAGCAGAAGCTCGTACAGCTTGTACCAACCTATTAAAAAGTCAAGCTTTAGATGTTTTTATATCAGGTTTACAAAAAGATATGTTAATATTGGTAAAATCACAAAAACATCCTAGTTTAGAAGACGCTATTTCTATTGCTATAAATGAAGAACAGGAACTCAAATCTAAAATTGAGATTTATAAATACCAAAATGTGAATAATACATCAGCTAGATTTTGTACCTATTGTCAAAAATCGGGGCACACTATTATTAGTTGCAGAAATAAGACTAAAAATCAAAATCAAGTAAAAAAATTTAATAATTCATATTCTAACAGCAATAGCCATCACAATTTTAATCCTAATGCCAATTATAGGAATTTTAATCCTCAAAATTCTAACTTCAATAGGAATTTTAATAACAATTACAATGCTAGCAGAAATTTTCAAAATCGTAATTTTAATAACAATTTCCGAAACAATGGCAATTTTAATAATAAGAATTTCAATTTACGATATACACAGAATAATCCAAACTATGACGAGAAAATATGTAAATACTGTAAGTTTAAAGGTCATTTAATTGAAGAATGTAGAAAACGTCAAAGAGCTGAAAGCAATACAAACACAAATAATTCCGATAATTTAAACTCCCAAGGCCCTTCGACATCCACGGTCGCGTCGAAGAGCACCCATTTAATCCAGGCCCAATTTCATTAATCAATTACGCTGTTACTACATATATTCCTTTAATGATTAGCCAATTAAAAAATATACCCTCAAAATTTTTACTAGATTCAGGAGCTGATATTTCATTAATAAAACTTAATCAAATCAAAGGGCAAGTACCATTTTTCGAAAATGAACAAATTACGTTAAAAGGCATTGATTCAAACGTTAAAACACCAGTTAAAACAATTGGTTATATTTACGCAGACATTCATATCGAAAATCAAATATTTACTCATACTCTTCACGCAGTTCCTAATAATTTTCCTATCCAATTCGAAGGACTTCTCGGAAATGATTTCTTGAAAAAATACAATTGCGTAATTAACTATAAAGAAAATAATCTTTACTTCACAAATACAAATCATTCTTTAATCATTTATCACATTGAATATCCAATTAATAACACTCAAACATCTGATGCAGAATCATGCAATCTTGAGAGAAAAATTAATTTTTACCCTCCATCTGACGATAATTCCGGTTGCCGAGGAACATTTAACAATAATAATAATAACGATGGTATCAAATTTCATTTAGCTCCCAGAACAGAGACTATCGTAAGAATTAAATCATTAAATAATTTGAAGGAAGGATTTTGTCCAGAATTAGAAATTTTAGAACGAGTTCATCTTTGTCCTAGTTTAGTCAAAGTCGATAACGAAAATAATATTCTAACATCAATTTTAAATACAACTGACAAAACGATATATATTAAAAGAATGGAAATTCACTTAGAACCGATTATTAATACCCAAGAAAATTTCACTAATAATGCTAATATTTCAACAATACATTTAAGTCAAAATTTTAATTCAGATCGTCTTAATAAAATTACACATTTATTACGAACAAACCATTTAAACACGGAAGAAAAGGAATCCTGAGTACAGATTTGCCACGAATATAGTAATATTTTCCACCTCGAAGAAGACGAGCTTACCTTTACAAATTCTATCACACATAATATTCCAACTACGTCACAAGTACCTATTCACACAAAAACTTACCGTTTTCCAGAAATTCATAAAGAAGAAGTAAATAAACAAATTAATTAAATGCTAAACCAAAGTATAATTAAACCATCAAATTCACCATGGAACGCCCCCATTTGGGTTGTACCCAAGAAATCTGATGCTTCTGGAGTTAAAAAGTGGCGTATGATTATCGAAAATTAAATGATTTAACTGTCGGCGATTCATACCCGCTACCTAATATTTCCGAAATTCTCGATCAATTAGGACACTCTAGATATTTTACTGTAATAGATTTAAAATCTGGGTTTCACCAAATAAAAATGGATTCACAAAACGCTCTTATAACAGCCTTTTCAACGCCTAATGGTCATTACCAATTTAATCGCATGCCTTTCGGATTAAAAAATGCACCCGCGACATTTCAACGATTAATGAATAATGTTCTTACCGGAATTCAAAATCATAAATGTTTTGTTTATTTGGATAATATCGTCATACATGCAGATAATTTGAAAACTCATAATAAACGATTACGCGAAGTCTTCCAACGCTTAGCTGACCACAATTTAAAAATTGAACCAGATAAATGTGAATTTCTACGACGCGAAGTAATGTACTTAGGACATCAAATTTCAGAAAAAGGTGTTATGCCCGACCCAAACAAAGTTAAAGCTGTAATAAACTTTCCTATGTTAAAATCACAGACAGATATTAAAGCATTTCTTGGTCTTGCAGGATATTACAGACGATTAATTCCAAATTTTTCTCTTATAACAAAACCATTAACTAATTTACTAAAAAAGGATGTCAAATTCAATTTGACTAGTATACAACAAAACGCATTTGAAAAATTAAAGTTAATTTTAAGCCAGGAACCTTTATTACAATATCCAGATTTTTCTAAAACTTTTTATTTAACAACCGATGCAAGCAATTTTGCGATCGAATCTGTTTTGTTACAAGGTGATCCTCCAAATGATTTACTTATTGCTTATGCTAGTAGAACACTAAATAAAGCCGAAGGAAATTATTCAACAACAGAAAAAGAACTTTTAGCAATTGTATGGAGTGTAAGACATTTTAGACCTTATTTATACGGTAAAAATTTTAAAATAATAACTGATCATCGAACTTTAACGTGGTTATTTAATGTAAAAGATCCAGGTTCTCGACTAATTCGTTGGCGATTAGCATTAGAAGAATACGATTATGAGATTTACTATAAACCAGGAAAATTAAATCAAAATGCAGATGCCCTTAGTCGAATAAATATAAACAATGTTACAATTAACCAAATCCCTAACGAAACGAAAAATCATATTCAGATTTCCTTAATAAATCGC
Organism: Brassicogethes aeneus; assembly: GCA_921294245.1. Classification (NCBI taxonomy): domain Eukaryota; kingdom Metazoa; phylum Arthropoda; class Insecta; order Coleoptera; family Nitidulidae; genus Brassicogethes; species Brassicogethes aeneus. Next base: position 61,744,368 of record OV121132.1, read on the forward strand.
AAACATCTATAATATTAACAATTTTACTGAAATAAATGGAAACATTATTAATTCTGCAGATAACATTGCTTTGTGCATTTCTAAAGATTTAGAATTTAAAGAGTCAAGCCAAAAAGCCATTAATAATAAATTTTCTAATCATCCTCAAATGTTAGCCAGCCAAATTTTAAATGCCCAAGAGATAATCAAATTCTCAGAAAATAACAAATTTATCTACTACATGATTAACAAAGAGCATTACTGGAAATCAACGTCATATGAAGAATTGTTTAACATTCTAACTAAACTTAAAATTCAATTAATTGAATATCAAGTCAATTAGCTTACCAAAATTAAATTCATCTTACGATACTTTAAAGTTTAACAAAATTCGCTCAATTATTCGATACATTTTTCAAAAAACGGATATACAAGTAACTCTTTACCTCAATGAATTAATGAATCTTAATGATAAAGACCAAATAAACCAAATTTTAATTGAGAATCATTCTAATCCAATCGCAGGACATTCAGGATTTCACCGAACTTATAACCGTATTAAACAAAATTATAAATGGTCACAAATGAAGAAGGATATTAAAAACTTTATTAAAACATGCGAATCATGCCAAAAGAATAAATTAGTACGCAAAAAGACCAAAGAACCAATGGTCATTACAACTACGAGCGAAACACCTTTTGAAAAAATATTTTTAGACATTGTCGGTCCTTTACCCTTGTCAATAAATGGAAATAAATACATTTTAACAATACAAGATGATTTAACAAAATATTCTCAAGCATATACAATTCATAATCATGAGGCTGAGACAATTGCCCAAAAATTAGTCCATGATTTTATCTGTAAACATGGCATACCATCTACCATTGCAACTGATCAAGGAAAAGATTTCACTTCCAATTTATTAAAACAAGTAGCTAGGTTATTCAAAATTAAACAAATAAATTGTACTGCGTACCACCCTCAAAGTAACGGAGCACTTGAACGCTCACATCATTCTTTGGCAGAGTATTTGAAACATTACATCAAAGAAAGATTTTGCAATGTTTTCCTACAATACAACTGTACAAACTTCAACAAAATTTACACCTTTCGAATTAGTCTTTGGTATAAAAGCAAATTTACCTACAAGCATTACAAAAAGTCCAGGATTCAAATATACCTACGACGACTATATCGATAATTTAACACTAAAATTACAAAAATCGCAAGAAATTGCAAGAAATAACTTAATGGCTTCGAAAGAACATAATAAACAGCTATACGATCAAAATATTAAAAATCAGAACTTTCAAATCAATGATAAAGTATATATTTTAAACGAACAATCAAAACCAAATCATCCTAAAAAACTTACCCCTCAATATTCAGGTCCATATGAAATTGTCGAAATTCATCCACCAGTAAATTATACTATTTTAGTCAAAAATAAAAAACAAAAAGTAAATAGTAATAAATTAAAACTTGCTCAAATTTAATACCAATTTATTTATAATAGAAATTTCCAATAATAATAATAAATTAATCCTAATGTATCAACAATAGTCAATTTCATTATAAATATTTAAATCAATTTACAAAATAATATTCCATCTCATTCAATTAGTCATTTATTTAATAATTGTAATATTTTTACAGATTGATAACAATTTGGTCAATCGACGCACAACGTCTTTACACTAACACTCCAATCAACGAATTTCCAGGAATATATTATGAACATATTAAAAATATAAAGTTTCAAGAAACACATTGGAAAATTATTTCTTCTTTTGATCTTTCCATCATTGATAACAAAATGACCCTTATTCAAGATGTCTATGCTCAAACACAACATATCTGTCATAATCATTCCATCTCATTATTACCTATGTGTTCCAGCTCATTGAAAATAGTTGATTATTTAAGAATTAGGCTACAAGATTCTGAAACTAACTTAAAAAGCCTTACTAGAAAAACTAGACCAAAACGAGCATGGTTTAACGGAATCGGTTCTAGTTTTAAAACCGTATTTGGTACTCTCGACGAATCAGATGCCAACCAAAACGATAAGCATTTAAAAGAACTTTCAAAACAACAAATCTCAATAACTAAGGCAACAATCAACAACTTTAACAACACCATTACTGATTTGCACAAACATTCAATTGTCCTTAATCAGAATCTTCAAGAGTTACGAAATTTTGCTAAGAAAATGAGTAAAAAGTACGTCGCTTTTGAACTTAAACAAGACATTGATGAACATTTCTCATTGTTAATATTACTTCTCACACATCTTCAAGAAGAAATTACGAACCTAATTGATACTGTTCTGTTAACTAAATCTAATGCATTACATCCGCTCATAATAACCCCTAATCAATTAATTCAAGAACTTACCACAACTATCTCTCATTTACCTACTTCACTTTCATACCCCTTAACATTAGATTTTGAACACGCGCATCAACTTCTTAAATTAGTAACTATTCAGTGTTTCTCACTTGATAATCGAATTGGTTATATCATTTCTATCCCTTAAGTTAAACCAACATTATTTACCCTTTATAAACTAATACCATTACCCGTCCTTATACCCAACACAGTTTTTTTCACGTTTATATTACCATATTTTAAATATCTCACTATTTCAGAAAATCAAGATTTGTACCTTGGTCTGCAAGATCTTCATCAATGCTCAATCGTTGATGATACCACCTATATGTGCGTAACTGATGAATTATTTTATTACACTAACACAAGACCGATTTGCGAAACATTATTGTTAAAACAACCTTTCCATATTCCAAAATCTTGTGATATTCGAGTACTCTCTTCAAAAATCGAAATTTGGCATAAATTACAAAACTCTAACAGTTGGATATATATATTGCCACAACCCACCATTATCACACTACGATGTACGGATGCATCAACACAGGCTCTTTCATTAAATAATACTGGAATTCTAACTCTTAGTCAAAATTGTACCGCTTTTGCAAGCTCTACGACGTTAAAACCAGATCGTTTACCATACGAAAGTACTTATCAACATATTATACCTCAATTAAATTTAACAATCAATAATAGCACGAAACTTACAGACAATATTTTAGGTAAATTACTGCCTTTAACACCTGTCAATTTACATTTAGATTAATTAAAAAGTTCAAGTCAACAGCTTGATGCAATAGACCAATCTGCTGATGAATTATTACACAACATATCCATTATTGAATCATCATCATCTTTTAATTATCTTACTATTATATGTTTTATGATAATTTTTGTATATATTTTATATCGTGTCTACACATATTGCAAATTACATAATATTAATTGTTGTTATTGTAAACGTAACAGTACAAGTCCACCTATAACAGTATCATATAATCCCAAACAAATTGTAAGCCCTTCCAGCTCTCATGTATCGTTGCACCTTGAAAATCCAAAGTGTGACGCTAATACTAATGTATCACCATCAAAGGTTAAACCACAATTAAGAGACTGTAATAATTCTTAATTGCCTCTTAGGGGGAAGGTGTAATGTACCTTAGAATAAATTATCCTTATCATAATTATTAAATAAAGTTATCATTATCATAATTATTAAATATAGCTATCATTAACATAATATGTAGTTCTTGTTTATTAGTTATCATTATGATAATTATTTCAAATACAAATAAACAAGAACTATGTGACTAAACAACCCCACTACCCTGTTTGGTCAATAATATCCATATATATAAGTACAATGAATAGTTAGATATAGTTAGTTATTGTAATATTTATGTAAAATTAAGTTAAGTTAAGGTTTAATAATAAAAGTGTAGAAAACCACTCTGGTATTTTGATCCTATAACAGTGCCATTACAGTTGTTTAAAAATGTGACACCCTGTATCTTGGTTATAATCAACTTTTGAACATAGGTAAATATGGTTAAATCTCATTATTTTTATATACAGTGTTTGCTGTGTATAATTAATTAGTGAACACCCTTTATATTTGTTTTTAGGAAGATTATAAATATCTATGCATTTGTTTTAGGTGCTATAAATTTTTTTGGGCATTGTGTTCCAGAAATCCATTTCTGACAACTTTTTCCTTTTGAAGTTTCCAACTTCAGTAAAATTTCAAAGAAAACAACAAGTGCGTTTCAGAATTTACTGCAGGACCACATTCAGTTTCCTCCTCCTGGTCCTGCAAAAGATGAAATTAGGCAAGGGTAAGTACAACCTTTCCAATAATATAAACCTTAGTATTTATGTTGCAATTTGTAGGTTTGAAACCATGTTTATTCTTCCGGGGGTGATGTGCCATTGATTGCACCCATGTGGCTTGTGGCTCCTGTTGCTGAAGGCCCTGTAAGGCCTGGGATAGCCTATTTCAATAGAAAGTTGTATTACAGCCTTAATGTTCAAATGGTATTTAGCAATAATTTTAATAATTTTTAATTCGCAATAATACTCACTATATTTTTTTTAGATTTGTGACCATAAGTTGAGAATTCTAAACTGCAATGCCAGATTTCCAGGCTCAACTCATGATTCTGGAAATTGAGGGCCAGCAATTGCTCCTCAATGGGATTTAATTTCGTTGAGTCTGCTGGCCCTCCTACAGTTTAAATCTTTAATTGTTCAATTACTCTGGCTTTGGATTTCCATTCTGAGAAAACTTAAAGATGAACACATTGTAAATCCGTAATTACTTTAACATTTATTCAAATTTTAAAACTATGTATTTAATTATAACTTACTTTCTTCCATTGGCTCGACGTCTTTGCTGGGTCAATGTTTTTACCGTTAATCTTTGTGGAAAATTTATTTCACAAGGAATTGAATTTTACCACTTCTGTGGGCTTCAATTTGGAATTTCAAATATTTTTCTGCACAAAATGCAAGAATTCTTCAAATTGCTTTTTTTTCTACCTGAACGACTCATTTTTATGAACTAAATTTATTCGACAATTAAGTTTAGAGCCCACTGTATATATTTTATAACAAAATAAAAATATTGGTAAATTTGTTTAATTACATTTTAATTAATATTTAGTTTTCTTTAATTTATTAATAATGTGCAACTAATGTTTGGGGTTGGCAGAAATCAAAATGCTGTAAATAGATCTATTCTTCGAAGTATGGGGTGTTGAGGGTGTGCGGGTAGGTAGGCAAATTAATCGATTAGGTATATACAAACTTAAATTTACTATGTACACACTTATATACAAACTATATACAAACTTAGCGTGTAGTTACCCGGAGCCGATGTATTCAAGACGGATAATTAGGACGTAGTGATCGATGAGAGCTCCCACATCTTCCACCGTTGGTCGGGGTAGGTAGTAGGTATAAAATATTTAGAACGAGGCAAAAATCCAAAAAATAATAAAGTCTATTATATTTTTGGATTTAATTTATAAACACGATTATATTTCTTTTGCCAAAGTAAAGGAGAGGTAAAGGAATAATAAACCCAGGGATGTTTGCAAATGATGGGAAATTTTGCTGTGTTAAAAGAAACAGCTCCGGGTACTAAAATATTTACAATATAATTAAGTGTTCATTCCCCACATTCCTCCCCTGCAAGTGATGAAGATCACGAGACTCCGGATTGGAAGCGATCGGGAAATCGTACCCGTCTGCCAGATCTCGTCTGTCGATGAATTATGGTGGAGGCTGGTGGGTAGACTGCTGCCGGAACCAGTGTTGCCACATATAACTTTTTTTTCGTAATAGACGCATGCGTTAAAATGTAATAGATTTGGGATTTAAGGTAATAGACTATTTTGAATCAAATTTTTTTGCTTTTTTGACGTTTTACTGTTGTAATTAGAATAAAATTGAATTTTTCCATGATGCTTATGCTATTTTAATAAAAACTTTATAAACACAAATTGAAGCACACAACCAACGTCAAACACTCAAGCAGTGTTGCCAGACGTACGATAATTCTTCATAGAAAGAATAATTATCCTTTTTGTATGATAATAATTATAAAATTAAAATGTACCTACAATAATTTCATGTAAATCAAATTGCACAAGGGAATAAAACTACCCAATATTAACAAAATCTTAATTTTTTTTTTTTTAATATTAAATTTAAAATATATAACAAGATTTAAAACACTTATATTAGAAAAACCAAGAAAAATTTAATTCTACAATAGTTTTGATGCGCTGCGACAATAGGATCACAATAGAATATTTAAAAAAAAATTCCTACTAGGAAAGAAAAAAGTAATACATTTACATCGTTTCGTAATAGGGTAATATATTTTCGTTTAAAGTAACAGATCTATTACTAAAGTAATAGGGGTGGCAACACTGGCCGGAACGCCCGGGACGCGTGCTGGTGGGAAGTATGATGCGTTAAGCGCTGCTGGTGGCTAAGGTTTTAGGTCAGGCGTTGCCGGACATGTAGTAATAATAAATCCGCTGGGTTGTTTTGGCTCTTCTTCTGGTTCTTTGATGTTATCGGGCATCGTGTATGCGGGTTTTAGCCGATCGATTGAAATCGTACTATTTTTGCCATGACATTCACTACGAAGAATTTCTCGGATCGATTGTTTCTTAGGGCCGTCGTGGCGGACGAATACTTGCCCTGCCGTAGCAAGGTCTTTAAAAATGAAGGTCTTCTTGTCGCCATGACGGGTGATGACTGTAGGCCTTATATCCTGCAACCGCTGCTGTTTAACGAATTTCTCCGCGTTGATGTCGTCGGCCTCGTGGTATTAACAGCTCTCCTGGAAGTCTCCACGATTGGCCATACAGCACCTCCGCGGAAGTAGCACCCATATCTTCCTTCCAAGCTGAGCGAATTCCCAAAAGCACCGCTGGAATCGCCTCTGTCCAGCGGCTTTGATGACAGCGGATGGCTGTTAAGCGATTCAAGTGCTTGAACAGGTTAGACTTAAATTGTCTTCCTTGGTCCGTCGTGACTCGTAGTGGGACGCCAAAACGAGTAATCCAGTGGTCGAAGAATACCTCTGCAACAGTGGTTGCATCCTGGTTAGTTAGCAAGTGGCTTCGGGCCAGCGAGAAAATCTATCAACCATGGTTAAACAATAACGATACCTGTCGCAGTGTGGTATAATGATTAGGTCGAGGTGTATGTGGTCGAATCTTGCTAATGGTGGTTCAAACGAACCCACAGGCGCTGAGTCATGGCGAGATATCTTAGACCGCTGAGATTCCACGCAACTTTCAGGCCATTGACTTAGTTGAGGGCCAGACGTACCGTTGTGTCGCAAGCTTGAACATGGAGTTTGTCCCGGGATGGGATAATTGGTGCACCGAATTAAACGCCGCCTCCTTAAATGGTTTTGTGATGTACGGTCGAGGCGCTGTTGCTGACATATCCCACGTAATGATCGCAGTCGTGCCTGGTTTCGATACCAATCTCAACTGGAGAGATGAAAAGCCCTGTTGCAGATTCAGCAGCTCTTGATCACTCTTCTGGGATTCTGCAAGTGCCTCGTTCGAGATTAAGTTTCCAAAGTAGCATATGCTAATTAAATAAACAGATGTATGGTACCCTGTTTCTAGGGAACCAGAATTATTATTATTCTAATTGTATATATAGTAGTCCTGTGGCACATAAACTTTTAAATTCAAATTTGGCGCTATTTTAACCAAGGAAAATTTAAATAATCCACTAAAAATATTATTATAGTTTTAAGTTATTTTATGTTTTAAAAACCTATTGAGTTTTAAAATTTCAATTCTTTGTATCTGAACCTAGAAATATTAGGGAGAATTGTTTATGTCTCACATTCCTGCTTGAAGTGGCCGAGATGTTTAAAATATAGAACTAGGGAAGAAAGAGGCAGAAGAGTGTAGACTTTCATCCCATAGGCATCCTAAAAAGTTTATGAGATATATATTATAATATAGCTATAGTTTTTGTGATTGTTACCGATTTTCTGCTATAATTAGGTATGTACACTTTTATAAATTGTAATATTTGCTAATAATGATAAACAACTCCTCGTTTCGGGTTTTCTTAATACATTTTTGCTTATAATTTTGAACAATATTATTTAATTCGCATTTTGGTCTATGACGTTTATCATTGCTAGTTTATTGGGTCCTAATCATCTTAATATGTGTAAATTTTTGGTAATAATTTTTATTGTATCACTATTTCATTATTTTGGTTTAATATCTTGGGATCCCGCATACACCGAGTTCCAATATTTATGTTGTCGCATTCACCATGTTGCGTAATCGCATATTGTTTTTTTTGTTTATTTTTGAATATTGGTAAATTTATTTAATTTAGTTTCTCGGGTATTTGTTTATATTTCTTAAGCTGGGATTGGGAGCAAATAAATTGTTAATTATTTCGCGTGTATTGAAAATTGGCGCGCGCAGAGTTTGTTGAGCGAATAGGTAGCAGTAGAAAATTAGTTTTCGTCGAGCACGGACGATACGGTGCTCGCTCTCAAGTGTTTGAAAACGTGCTTTATGGATATCAACCAAGAAAAGGGTCCCCGCAAACGAACGATTCTACACTATTGGTAAGTTTGCTCATAAACACGTTGAATTTAACATCTCTCTCAAAAATCAGCTTTATCTTACAAACCAGCCAATAGGCAAACATCAGCCAGTTTTTTTTTGTAATAGATACAGTCCACTAAACCTCAACACACCATATACACTGAATTACATTTAACTTAAATTTTAATATTTGGTATTGTCTTTATTTTGAGTTACACTAGGCTTGATTTTGTTGTTTCCTTTTGTATAACTTTGTATAACTTTTTATTTAACTGAAATGTATTTTATTGTTTATGAAATCAGTGTATCATCTCGGTATTAAGGTATTTATTTATTTTAACTCTTTGTTAAAGCTTTTAACAATTATATTACTAATATAATATTGGTATTATTTGGGTAAGGTTTATTGTTATAATTATTATTATTATTGCTATTATTATTATCATTAAATTTGATATTACCATTAGGTCATATCATGGTAAGGTATTAGTACCGTTTAGTCTTTTGGATAGAGACTTAGATTTAAACTGCTTATCTTAGCGCTTTATTTGGAATATTTGATAATGACTTTAACGTTACTATATATGATAAAAATCTCCTTATATTATTATCGCGACACTATCTGGTGGTTACAGTTTTGGCCATGTTTAGGTGTTTCTTGTTATGACTCTTTCCTATTTATTATTTTATTGTTTTTTATTTATATTTTATACCATTTTATTTTATTGCATATTGTTTATTTTATTTGTGTCTGTATTTGTACTTGTGCTTTCGTTTGGAGAGTGCTCATACATGAATATTTGAACATGGGTAATACATTAGCATTATTTCAGGATTTATCCTTAGAAGAAAAATAGGGTTTTTATGTTATTACCTATATAAACTCTGTGTGCAAAATTGTTTGTATATTTTCGCAATACTTTTGTCTTGTTCTGGACATTGATTTTGTAAGAATATTTAAACATATTGTGATATAGCGACACTTTAGAGATAGGACGACCATAGCTGTCATTATATCACTTCTCAGAGTATGCAATTGTTCCATAGTGTGGTTACTGGCTACGGTTAAATATCTGCATTAGATTATATTTTTCCATGTTCCCCCCTTTTAAAAGCATATGAATTCTCTCTATCAGAAATATGTCGTTGCTGTAGTTTATTTATATAAAATCGTATCCCCGTTCAATAGTTCGAAGATGCGTGGTAAGGTAAACAAATAGTACAACACTCCGTCATAAAATGACGATCTCTATTATAACTATTTTACCTAAATACAAAATGTTTTGAATATTGATAAAACACCCAAATTATATAAAATATGTTTATCTGCTTTTTATGTTATTTTATTCACTTATTATTTATACTGTATTCTTGTGATTATGACCCAATGACTATGTTTTGTTTTGTATTTTATTTTTATTTGAACTGTGTAAGTCGCCAGGGTTTTTATGGTCCCTTTTCCCTGTGCTCAACGGGCCATCCCTTTGTCTTTGCTTAAATTAAAGCAGGGGTTTAAAATTTAATACTTGTGTTTCATTAAACCTGACCAATTTCAAAATATCGTTATTATCAATGTAAGTAAATACACAACGTAGAGTCCTAATTTTTATAAAGTAAGTAAATTATCTAGACGATCAAGAATATGCCAAAATAAGTATTTCAGTATACTTAAAGAATCGGGTTACAAAAATACATAGTGTACTTTACAATATACAAGAATTTGGTTTTGTCAATTACGAGAAATAAAACTGTTTAAAAGAAAATAATACTACTTCCTAAAACTCCAAGACATTAATTTTGCTGCTCTAAAACACGTAGTTGATGGTTGCGGCTAGCTCTTCGATGCGTGATAACTAGGGATGGGATTTTAGTTATTTTACCTTTTTTTAACCGATGTAACTATTTGAAAACCAATAATGCCAAAATGTGTTTTAAAAGATTTTCTTTTATATGAACCTAACTTGTTTTCACCTTTTTTACCTTTTTTGGAGGTTTTTGCTTTTAACTACCTTTTTTATACTTTTGTTACCTATTTTTTTAACTTTTTTTCACCTTTTTTACCTTTTTTTGAGGTTTTTGCTTTAAACTACCTTTTTATACTTTTGTTACATATTTTTTAATTTGTCAGTTTATTTTCACATATTTTTTACCTATTTTTACGTATTTTTACTTATTTTTTTTGTTCTTTTTAAAATTTGAGCCAATATTTTATCCAGGGCGTGCAACTCAACGGTATATAATTTTTTCTTATGGTTACAGACTGTAACAGTAACTTTCTTTACAGTTACTTTCTTTGTAGTGACTCACTACTAGTGAGCTTATGTTCTGTCATAGAACTTCTGTGTAGTGAGTGTCACTCAGTAAAACACAGTTTATTTCATGGAAATAGTTTATTGTGGGTATGTTCTGTGTTTGGGTATGCGGCTAAACAAAATTATAAACGAAACTTAAACTTTTAATGTTTTTTTTACCTAAAATGCTGTTTTTTTAACCTAAAATGCTTTTTTTTTAGTACCTTTTTAGTTACCTATTTTTCAGTTTTTAGTACCTAAATATCCCATCCCTAGTGATAACGCATCAGCCACTACGTTATCCTTGCCCGACACATGACGAATGTTGGTGGAAAATTGGCGTGGTGAACACTGTGCGGACTTTAACCTAAAGGCAAACGTGCCGAGCCTCGACCATGTGCCTGTATGTTTGACGGCCATGTAGATCGCTAGGAGTTCGCAGTCGTTTACACTGTACTTGTGCTCTGGAACTGCCAGTTTCTTTAAGAAGAAATTTAGCGGCTGCCACCTGCCGTCTAACCACTGCTGCAGCACTGCTCCGACTGCAATGTCCGATGCGTCGGTGAATATGGCTAGCGGTGCGTTGGTCTTGGGATGTGCGAGTAAGGTAGCTCGTGCTAAGCTTTCCTTACACGTCGCGAATGGTGCGATTGCCTCCGGCGTCCATTTGACTGGTGTGCTGCCTTTGACATTATCCTGTAGCAGATCGTTGGGCGGTGCCTGTGCGTTCGCCGTCTTGGGTATAAATCTCCTGTAGAAATTCACCATTCCTAGAAACTGCCGTAGCTTCCTGACCGTCTGTGACTGGGGAAAAGATCGGATGACCTCGAGTTTGTCTGATAATGGTTGAGTTCCCAAACCTGAAACGAGGTAGCCGAGAAACTGGACTTCAGATGCTCCAAATACACACTTACCGGGATTGATGACGACGCCGTACTGGTGGAGGCGCCCGATGAGTACTCTGAGGTGCTCCAAATGTTCTTCCGGCGATAAAGAGGCGATTAGGATATCATCAATGTAGGCAAAGAAGAAGCCCAAGCCACGTAGAACTTCGTCGATAAACCGTTGAAAAGTTTGGGCTGCGTTACGAGGTCCAAACATCATGTATGGAAATTCGTACAGTCCGAACGGTGTCATAATGGCTGTCTTGGGGATGTCCTCCTCGGCTACGGGGCACGCACTAAATCGACAGTAGAAAAGATAACATTTCCGTGCAGCATTTGGGCGAATCTTGGATGTCGCGCACCGAGTATTGATCCGGTTGCGTCCGGTCATTGAGACCTCGGTAATCACCACAAGGTCGCCACTCGTCACCTTTCTTCGGCACCATGTGCAGAGGTGCTGCACACGGGCTTTCGGAGGGCCAGGCGAGTCCAAGTCGGAGCATTGCTTCAAACTCTTTTATGGTCGCTTTGAGCTTGTCCGGAGCAAGGCGTCTCGGTCTCAATGCTACCGGAGGATCCGGTGCTGTAATGATATGATGCTTCGTCTGGTGCTTGACCGCTTTTGGAACTCCGTCGGGCAGCGTTATTGACGGGAATTCTCGTGAAATAGCATGAAACTTTGAGGCACCTGAGATGGTCCTGATGCTAGGAGCTTTACAGTCAGTAACCTCACCTTGCAGGTTGAGTCTTGTGATGGAGTCCAGCAGTCGCCCGCTCCTTAAATCGGGAAGTAGTGCATAATGTGCCAAAAAGTCGGCCCCAATGATAGGCTTAGAAACGTCCGCGATTAGAAAGTTCCACCAAAAGTCTCGTCTCAGCTCAAGATTGAGGGTGAGCGTCATTACGTCGCGATGCGTGTGCCGTTGACCGCGGAAAGCTCGTAGCTGGACTTTTTACACGGCCTCTGGTAGAACTTACAGATCAGCCCCAGTGTCTACTAAAAATCGGAATCCCGACTCGCGATCGTGCACAAAAAGACGGCGAGATGTTGACGGGCAGGTGTCGTTGGACGCCATTAACGACTGCCCCTCTCGTTTCCCGGAGCCCAACTACCCGGCTTCGTACACCTGGGCCCGGTCCGCGCGAATCCGACCTCTAGAGGGACCGGCTTTGTGAGCCTCCTCGAGTAGCCTTTTCAGCTCAGCCACCTCGAACCGAAGGTGCTGCACGTGGACCGCTTGTTGCATGCCGGCCTCTACTGTTGATGGCGGTTGTGATGCCTCTGCGACGGTCGAGCGCGGTGGTAATAACCCGTATACCGTATCCGCAACTTCAGTCATGTCGGCGATAGACTTGTCCTGTACGGTGACCATCGTAGACTTGATCTTTTCAGGCAAGCCACACATCCACAACGTTCTGAGCAAGGTGTCCAGTATTGCTGTCCCTGAGAGAGCTTGTAGTCGTCGTAAAAATTGCGACGGCTTCTCGTCTCCCATAACCACGTTCTTCAATAACTGGCGCGTCTTTTCATCTTGAGATGAACTCAATAGTTTCACGAGGTGCTTCTTCAAATTTTTGTACGGTTCCTCGCCTAATGGTTTCACTAGGATTTTGCGCACTTCATTCGCGTAACGTGTTGGTATAGCCGATAACACACTCAGGTACTGTTTACGGCTGTCGTTTAGGCCTAACGCTTCAAAATACCTTTCAGCGATCGAAAATCATAATTCCGGATCAGCCGCATTGAACTCGGGAAAACGTGGTTGTTGCGATATCGTGAGTGCACCCGTGGCGGTTCCTTCGACTTGAGTGAATTCAGTTATCTTATGCTGCTACAATTGCCGTTGATATGTCTACTATCGCGCGCACCCCCGAAAAACTACCCGAGTTGACACAAATACGTCCACTAATTTGCTCAAACAAAAATAACAAAACTTACGTAGCACTGCTTTCTTCTTGCACAAATACTTGCGTGTTCGGATCACGTCGGGGTCACTACTTTGGCGTGTTGAGGGTGTGCGGGTAGGTAGGCGAATTGATCGATTAGGTATATACAAACTTAACTTTATTTTGTACACCCTTATACACAAACTATATACAAACTTAGCGTGTAGTTACCCGGAGCCGATGTATTCAAGACGGAGAATTAGAACGTAGTGATCGATGAGAGCTCCCAGATCTTCCACCGTTGGTAGGTAGTAGGCATAAAATATTTAGAACGAGGCAAAAATCCAAAAAATAATAAATTCTGTTATATTTTTAGATTTAATTTATAAACACGATTATATTTCTTTTGTCAAGGTAAAGGAAAGGCAAAGGAATAATAAACCCAGATATGTTTGCAAATGATGGGAAATTTTGCTGTGTTGAAAGAAAAGGCTCCGGGTACTAAAATATTTACAATATAATTAAGGGTTCAGTCCTCACAGAATAATTAAATTGGACCTAAATATTCCCCTAAATTATTAAAATCTATGGATTTAAACCTTTTAAAAACCCTAATAAAAAGAATATCGGTACAAAAAGGCCTTTTACTCTTATAATGAATTTTTAAATGGATAATAATATATGTCTTTTTATAATGTGCAATGCACGTTGTGCATTTATAAATATCAATTTATTAGGTGTTATTTAAGTCTATTGTACTTTTATATTATTATTAATCTTATTATTTAGCTTCAAATTTTAAAAATAGTCTCGCCGGATGTTCTGTTTACTATCCACCTGTTAAACCCAAATTATAAAAAAATATTGTTATAATTTGGGTTTAAATTTGAAAATACGACTAAATGTTCGCTATCCATATAAACAAATTTTCATGTAAATATTGCAACCAAATCAAAAAATCGTCTGGCAGGTTTGGAAGCCAGATTTCTTTTTAGCAATTTCTTCTATTTTTCGCACTTTTTCGACACTTTGTTGACAAAATCTGACTTAATGTACTGTTTACTATCCACTTAAACAATTTACCACGTAAACATGTTCTTATTTGGCTTTAAAATGGAAAATATGACATAATATACACCAAGTGCAAAATGCGCATGCGTGGCCGAAGTAGAGGCTGAAATTGTTTAAGCAATTATTGTATTGTAGGCACTTTTTTGCCAACTTTGTGGTTATACCGTTCTCAATCAATGGTCATACACTACCAAAACACATTTCTTTACATTTTTGTCAATTATTCGTACCTACCTAATAAAATATACTGTTCATTATCAATATAAACAATTTCCCACGTCAATATACTTATTCTTATTTGGCTTCCATTTCGAAAAATTGTCTGGCCGGTTTGGGGCTGTTTTTTTAGCAATTTCTTCTGTTTTAGGTAATATTTTCTACTAACTACGACTTTATTTACTGTTCACCATCTATATAAACAATGTTTCACGTAAAGAATGTTTTTTGGCTTTAAAATCGAAAATATGACATTATATACACCAAGAGAAGAATGCGCATGCGTGTTCGAAGTAGGGACTGGAAGTATTTTAGCAATTTCTTGTATTGTCACTTTTTTCGACAAAATACGACTTAATATACTTTCACTTTCACAATAGATCATTTTTTACGTAAACATTGTTCTTATTTTTCTTTAAAATGGAAAAAATTATTTGTTGACACAACTTTGTGATTATACCGTTATACTGTTCTCAATCAATGGTCATACACTACCAAAACACTTTTTTACATGTTTGTCAATTATTGTTACTTATCTAAGAACATATCATTATCAATATAAACAATTTCCCACGTCAATATATTATTTTTATTTGGCTTCCATTTCTAAAAATCGCCTGGCCGGTTTGGGGATGTTTTTTAGCAATTTCTTGTGTTTTAAGCACTATTTATTAACTGCGACCTTATTTACTGTTCACCAACAATATAAACAATTTTCCACGTAAACATTGTTTTTATTATAAATTTAAAAATATAACCAACTGCAGAATGGGCATGCGTGCCTAAAGGGGAGGCTATATGATGAAAGTCTAGCGTGACCGAAAAGGGTATACGCATGCGTGGACGGATTGAAGGCTGGCCGATAGGAAGCTACGCTAGTATTCATTTATTAATGTTATCACTATATTATATAAATAAAAATGTTAACACTTTAATATTGCTTTTTTACGTTTTTCTGACTTTTTCTGGGGATGTTTTAGGAGCCTTTCTTTTTCAAGGTCCGGTCTCTATTTATAAATTAGAATATGGACTATACTAAATTGTATTGTCACTAGCACCAAAAGTGTGTGAAAAATTTAAGCTCAATCAAATACCAGGTAATGCTTGAAAAATAAATTACTACTTTTGACCGGACATACGAAGCCAGTTAAATAAAAGCTTGTAAAAAGGTACGGTTTCAAAACATTCATATTAAAAAAATGTCTTGCAAGTCTGTGGTAAGGTTATGCAAAAAATATAATATTAAAAATTCAAATTAAAAAAATGCCTCCTAAATAGTAGTGGTCACTGAGGTCGAGTGCTGCAGGTACTAAAAAAGTACAACTGTACACAGGAGATAAATATAAATTTAAAACTTTTTTAAGTACTTTTAATTTAGAAACTACTTTACTCATTGTATTAGCAACCTTTTGAGTACAAAATATACAAAGGTGGCGTTTTTAGAACAGTTTATTCCAATTTTATAAAATAGGCATATATTTTACATAACATATTTGGAAAAATAATGATTAATACGTGAATTAATAGTCTTACCTGTCAGTGAGTGGTGTAATAACTAAACGATCTGTGCATCCAAGATACTCATTTTGATAAGAAAATATAACATCAGTAATAATTATTAAAGTTTTATCCATTTCTTCTTTAAAATAAAATCTGCACTGTTTTAACCACTCAAAATCGTTAACATGCCTTACGTTAAGTCGACACTAAAAATTAATTATTCGTATTTTAACAAAATATAAAAATAATAATTTTGAATCAAATAGCCGCTGGAAATCGTTTTTAAAATACTTAATATAATTTAATAAAAATTTAATATAAGGGACAATAGTAAGGATCTCTAAAAATAGTGTCCTTAAAAAAACATTTAAGTTATTTGCTACTTTTTTAGCCCCCCTTTGATTGCTTAGTTTATATGGGTTTGTTTAGTTAAAATAATAACGATTATTTTCAATACCAATGATTATAGATTTTCAATGTGCAATGCACAAACTATGTAAAAAACTAAGTGAAATAAAAGATAGTATAAGTGTAAGGATCTCTAAAAATAGTGTCCTTAAAAAAACATTTAAGTTATTTGCTACTTTTTTAGCCCCCCTTTGATTGCTTAGTTTATATGGGTTTGTTTAGTTAAAATAATAACGATTATTTTCAATACCAATGATTATAGATTTTCAATGTGCAATGCACAAACTATGTAAAAAACTAAGTGAAATAAAAAATAGTATAAGTGTTATCTAAATTTGTAGTCTAAAAATTGTAGTGATTTGTCCACTTTAAAGTAAGGTAAGGTGGATTTATATTTTATAGGTATATTTATTTAAGTAAGGAAATATTCACTACCTAACTATAAAAAACAAAAGTCTAAAAATTATTTATGATGAAATTTTTTTGTGAAATGTTAAAAAAGTTAGTTTAAGTTATTTAAATAGTAAAAAGGTTTTCATAATCCTGAAGGACTAAAACTAAAAAAAATATATAAAGAGTCCTGCAGGGAAGAAATAAGGAAACGTGATATTCTGTGTATACGAATAAAATAAAACAGTACTTATTGATGCGCAGGACAGTTATCCACTTATTTTCAATTTAAAATAATATTTAATATGCAGAATATTGATCACTACAGTTCCTGACATAACTTATTGATGTCACAAAACTTAATTTTGCTGTTGTGATAGTATAATTTTAAATGGTACACTGACACTGATATTATATATTGAGTTAATTAGTGTTCTGCGCATCAATTATTAGTAATCAATGGTTACGGTTTTCTTTTCTCCTGGTATGATTTTAGTGAACAACACATTAAAAAACACCAGAACGTTACACATTACTTTTTCCTGCACTCCCTTAAAAACAGAAAACAGAAGAAGATGTATATATACATATATACATATATATATATATATATATATATATATATATATATATATATATATATATATATATAATAGATAAGCTAAGCAGATAAGCTAAGCGGCTTTCATCGCAATTCTTCCGTTTATTGCCAACAGAGGGCGCCACCAGTCGCTGTCCGCCATCTTGGTCGATATATTTGTTTTTGGCCGCCATTTTGAAGTAGGAACTTGTAATCTAATGTGTGTAATTCATTTTTTTACCACCAGGTGGCCCCCCAAGCGCCCTCTAACCATAAATTTCTCAAGTAGTGTTGTTTGTAAAGTAGAAATCTACTTTATCCGCAATAGAAACAATCTACAAAATGGTAGATGGTGTTATTTTTCAGACGGGAATTTTAAAAATATTTAAAATGATTTATTTTAGTATAACGCCATCTCGAGAGGTAATTATTATAAACAGATGTGTGCAGGTAACCAGAAATAAATTTCTTATTATTTAATATTTTATAAATAGATGCTGTTTAAATGCTGAAACAAAGGGTGTTGGCGGGTTATTAAATTTAGTCATTAATAAACTTACATTTGAGGTACACCTATTAGGGGGTACTAGTTCTGTGGACCCGGAACTAAGTTAGAGGAGACAATTAAAAGGGGTGATGATGGTATAAACCCATTAGACGCTGCATGTAAAGTACACGATATTGCTTATTAAAAAAATAATAGTTTGGAGAATAGACACAAAGCAGATTGGATTTTGGAAAATCGAGCTTGGGAGCGGGTAAAGTCCTCCGACGCAACTTTAGGTGAAAAAGCAAATGCTTGGCTAATAACTACAGGTATGAAAATCAAACTAAAATTAGGAATGGGGATCAAGCTAAAAAATAAAAAAGGAAATTAGGAATGGGACCTAAAAAACACTGCAAAAAATAATCAGCGGCATCTCTTCTTGCTGCTCGTATGTTTGTGAAATAAGTGGGCGAAAGAAAAAGGTACGCATTCTCCGTATAATTCCATTTAAAACCGAAGGAATTTTACCACTTCTACCTATTTTGGCTGCAGTAAGAGCGCTTGGCTCTCTCGTATGCGGCGCAAGCGCTATCACAAAAACAGATAGACACTAAAAATGCTCAAAAGAAAATGGAAGAAGAAAAACGTTATAACTTGAGAAAAATGCGAAGGAAGGATATTGTCTTTTTCCTAGGAATCAATAAAAAAACTACCAATAAAGTTACCCAATAGAGCCCAATTAAGTAAAATTAAATGAAAGTGCCATTCTGAATCTGGATATTTTAAAAAATATGGTAACTTTTATTAAAAAAAACTCTGTTAAATACTTTGATAGTTGGGTTGAAACCACCTCAAGAACTAGTAAACTATTTAGGCAAGAATGTAAAATTCATATTTTAATTACCTTTAATAATTTAAGCTATCAAAAATTTAATAAAATTATTTGTGGACATTAAAAGTTTTTATATACAGTGTGTCCGTAAAGTTCCGGAACATGTGATTATTTTGAAAACGGTAATTTAAAAAAAAACGCTGAAACACATCAACTTTGTTATTTTACTAGCAATATTTTAGCCTATGTAGTGGCGGCGCCCCAATCGAAGTAAGGTTTTTTTAAATTACAACCCTTTATTTTTGTTGCATTTTTGGATAGCTACAGTTGTCCTGAGTACATTGATATGCTACATGTGGAAATTTTTGAGAAAAGTAGGTTTTTGCCGCTGATTGAGATTTTGGTTTTGACGAAGTTATTCGCTGTTACGGGGCACCACCACCCTATGCATTGCTAGTAAGGGATTATTTAAATCAGGTCATTCCCAATCGCTGCATAGGTCAAAGGGGTCAAATTGAGTGGCCAGCGCAATCGCCCGATTTGAACCCTTTAGACTTCTTTTTATGGGGACATATTAAAAACCGCGTCTATGTAAACAGGCCTTAAACTTTGGACGTCCTAAGACACCGCATTCAAGCCGAGATCCAGATGATCACTCCAGCGGTACTGGCAAACGTACAACGCTCGTTTGTAGACAGGCTGGCTCACTGTCAAATAGTTTACGGTGGACACTTTGAGCAACTGCCCTGATTGGCTTTCCAAAAAACATTAAGGAACGCATAGATTGTGTTTAAGTTTGACAAAATACCAAAATCTTATTCAGCGGCAAAAACCTGCTTTTCTCAAAAATTTTCTTATGTAACCCTCCAGATGTGGCACATCAATGTAATCAGGACAACGGTAGCTACAAGACAATTTTTGTAGCACAAGTGGTTGCTCGATTCACTGAGTGGACCGCTCCTTAAAAATGCCTATATTGCTGAATGTTTGTAATTTTGAAAATTATTTCCATTTCTAACAAAATATTTATTAAAAAGAAAACACAAAGCAATAGCAAAAAAAAAAACAAAAAAATTATTACTTCTACTCATAAAAGAAGAAACAAGAAGAAAGTTTTTTATTTGTGTATTCTTATAAATCGTATACTCTAAAAACAATGATTATGATTCGAATTCCATGATATATTATTTTGTTTATTTAAAAATTTGAAAATTAAAATTTAGTTACGTATTAGTGAAATATTTCCAAATCAATCTCAAGCCTTCTGTTCATATCTTCGAAATCAGTAGTTTAAAGTTTAAACTTTAAACTGAATATGCCGTCGACAATGTATGGTAGACACATTATTCATAGGTTAAATGGAAAAGGCAATTAATTCCAAAAAAAACACAAAAAATTATAATGGTTTTAATAAAAACGGAGCACTCAGTGCACCTGCGCGAGTGGTTAAGGGTTAAGAGGAAAAATAATACCAAAAAGCATTAGCAAAGATCAACATCATAAATAAGTTTCGTTAAAACCAAACAATAATACATTAAAGTGTGAAATACAAAGTGTTAGGTGGGAAGTGGATTTTACATCTGCAGATAGTATTGCTTCAATATTATGATTTTCAAAACAGGTTTTATCATTCAATGAAATACACGAAACCGATCTTACTGTGAATATGGTGAAATTAAGGAATATTCACATTGATATATAACCACTGGAGATTTTTACAATAAAAAATCCCCTCATACAGATTAAGAATTTTCGTTGGACGTAGATCCAGGTTTTGCTATAAACGAGATTCCGAAAAAAACTTGTTATCCACAGGGTGTAGATACAATTCAATTTTTTTATGTCAATGTTCTTTTTTCGAAGATTAGAACTTTTTATCAAGAATATGTTTTCTATAAATAGGCAAAACGCGGGTTAAATCAAAAAATAAAAAAGCCGATAAAACCGTATGAAAGCACGTATTTGCGGATAAAACCGTATAAATACAGACCTCAAATGCAGGTTTTTCGAAAAAAAAACTGGATGATTGCAGGCATAGAATAAAATGCAGCCATTCGCGGATAAAACTAAAATGCAGACATAAAAGCAAAATTTGCTTTTAATGCATGAGTTTGCGTATTAAACCGGATCAATTCAGACATAAATGAAATGCATGTTCAGCCAGACAGGAGCGGATTATTGCGAACGATTGACGATGGTGCACTAACTGGACCAAAAACAGGTAAAACCTGACGTTAGCAGATTATCAAACCGGACTGAAGCAGGCAAGCGCGGATGAAACAAGACGAAAACGTATAAACAAATTGCATGTAAGCGCGGATAAAACCGGACGAGAACAGACATTTGCTGAGGAAACCAGATGACTGCAGGCATAAAACCAAATTCAGGCAGAATCAGATGATTTACGTATGTACATTGTAGTTATAAGGTATTTGCAAGCGCACTCAATATACATTTCAAAGCTGTTTTTCAAGGGTAAGGATTTATAAGTTACAATAAAACGGCAAAAGTAGATGTTTGCGGATAAAACCAGATGAATGCAGGCATAAAACAGGCAAAAGCCGATGATTGCAAATAATTGAGAGTATAGTTATAACAGATTGAAAAAAAGATAACGGATGTTCGCGGATGTAGCTGGTATTTCTGGATTAATAAGGACGAAAACCGACAAACGAAAAGTAGGTAAGCGCGGTTAAAAATAATTATTTATTAAAATTCCACGACGTCCATTATGCCTGGCTCTAAGCAAGCTTTTTGAAACAGACCCCGTCTCATTAAAAGCTTTACTAACGCGTTGTAAAGTACTTTGACTTACTTATCTATTATTTAATTATATTGCAGCTTCTCTTGTCGAACGCACATTATCGACAACAAGACGTACAATTTCTATTTTGTCTCTTAAAGTTAGATTTTCCATCTTTATTATTACACTAGAAAAACTAATAACTTTACGTTTTAATTTTAACAATTAACTGTTTCATGGATAACTTAGGTGAATTGACTTTTGGAATAAATAATGTATAAAAATTCCATTTAAAAATGTTCATTTTTAATAATCTAATGATGAGTATATTGAAATAAATGGTGGATTAGTAGAGGTGACGAAAATCTAATTGTAGAGAATTTTTGGAATTCTCTATTTTTTGTTTCGTTGTTGTTTTAAGACTATATTGCGTTTTTACTTTTTCAAAACTAAGCATAATAATATTTATACCATGTTACTATTAGTCTAATTTTATTTTAATGTTTTCTTCATGGATAACTTGAGAGAATAATTTTTTGTAAATAGTACTTATTGTGCATTTTTAATTTGGCTACAAAATCGTTCCTACTTAAAACTTTATAATAAAATTTAGTTTAGGATAGTTTTAAGGGGTGGTGAATTCAGTGCCGTGTATGGATTTTTTTAAATTGCAAATTTGAATTCTTAAAAATATACTCTTAAAAACTAACATAATAGGCCTTGTATTTTGGTAAAAATATGTTTTTTTTGCTCCAAAAATACAGTTTATAAAGATCTACACTTTAAAACAAATCCGGTTAAGATCGCACAATAAATAAAGATTTTACAGGGGTGATTCGCAAACAAATTTGGGGATCACTATAGGATCATAAAAACTACATTCTTAGATAGTTTTTACGTTCTTACTTTTATTATTAAACCGAACTAAAAATGGAGCAAAAACTTACCAAACAAGAAAGAATTACTCTTTTAATGATTTGTGACTTTGGAGATAAAACAAGATCCTATGATGTCTTCAATGACCCCCGATTTCTAAATCAACAGTAGAAAGAACTTTTGAAACTGTGAAAGATCTTTCAAAAACTGGCAGACCGAAATCTGGAACAACTTCAGAACTATCCAGAACTGTCTTTTATTGAAGAACCTTTAAGTTCTGTCCACGGAATTTTGAAAAAACTATATTTTTCCTATAAGTTTCACCGTATAATGTGTTGGTGTCAAAAAACGGATTTAATGAGATTAGTCTGCTTTTACTGTTTACATGTTTTATCTTTTTTAAGTCATTTATTTCCTGAGGGAAATTTTGACGTTGAGACATAAGAATTAATGAATTTGTTGCATCAGACAATTCAATGGGTGATAAAACTCCGTGATGTCTCTTATCTTTTCTTAGTATTAAGTTTTTTATAAATCTGAGACACTATGCCCAGACTCTTTGTAACCTTGTATAAGTTTCACCTAGATCAGGAATTGAACGAAGGTGGCTTAGATAGAAGGTTGGAATTTTGTAAAATAGTACGTGAAAAATGTGATGTTAACAGAAATTTTCTTTTGAATGTTCTTTTCCCTGATGAGGCTACTTTCTACTTAAATGGTAAGGTTAATAAGCACAATTGTCGTTATTGGGGTGACGAAAATCGACGTCTAATAAGAAAAGATCATACTCGGAGACAGCAGAAAATGAATATATGGGCTGGTATTATGGAATTGAATGTAATTGGTCAATTTTTTACTAATGGAAATTTGGACGAAGACGGGTATCTCAAACTGTTAGAAAATCAAGTGGTTTCAAGTATACGTGCCATATGCCCTAATGGCGTTGACAATAAGTGGTTCCAACAAGATGGTGCTCCTCCACATTTTAGTCGCGCAGTCCGAGACGTTTCCAAACCGTTGGATTGGTAGAAGAGGTGAAATTGAGTGGCCACCACGATCTCCTGACCTAACCCCACTCGTTCTTTTCTCTTGGGGGTTTATAAAAAGTAAAAGGTATCCAACTAAACCAGAATCAATAAATGATTTGGAAAATCGCCTACTTCAAGAAACCACCAATTTCACTAGGGATATGCTTCTGAAGGTTCAAAATTGCATTTACGAGTATTTGGGTCATTGCGAGATGGAAACTGGTTGACAATTTGAACATTTGTTATAAAAATCGTAATAAACGTGCAAAAAATATTAAAACATTTTATTTTCCCACTTGGTCCTCATAACTCTTGAAAGAAATAAGATATCGAGTTTTGTTTATGGGGATGTGTTTTTTATTACCTTTAAAATAAGGTGCAACTCGACAGGGGTTGCTATTTAAAATGTTGCGGTGGTCATCCCCTAAAAAAAGTCCACGTTGCATGAAAGTTCTAAACTATCTAAGAATGTGGTTTTTATAATCCTATAGTGATCACCAAATTTTCAATTTTTTTTTCTCAGTTATAGCTTCGTCCCGGGACTTTTGGAAAGCCCTGTATATATATATATATATATATATATATTTACTTCCAGCATACAAAGTGAGCCACTTTCGAAGGTAATTTACTATTAAAGTGAGGTCCATGGCAAAGTGAGTACCGTATATGGTCCTCACTTTGTCAAAGCAATAATTTTATACCTGAACGCTTCTGTATTACATAAAATGTTGTTTCAGTAAGACATAAAAAAAGCCTCACTTTGCATTTTAGTTTCTTAAACCGCTACTAGGTGGCGCTGCTACCGCAACTTGGTGGCGCTTCTTGTTGAGTATATTTTCAAGACGTATATTTTTAGGTGCTTATAAGCAACTTTCTACGCATTAAGTGAGGACCATAAAATTGACAACTGTAAACGGTCCTCACTAAATGCTAGGAATGGTTTGTTGACTATAATTTTAATTTGTCTTTTGTCTGGTTTGATCTGTGCCAGGGTATTGATTCTTTAAGTAATCTGGCGGAAAACTGCTTTAACCTTTAACCGCTACTAAGTGGTTTGTTAGAGACCACTAGATATGTTTTTCCAAATATTATATTATTATTATAGATATAAAGTAATTGGCTAGACCAAAACATAGCGATTAGGTTATATTAGCTTCCCTTGTAATAGTGTCCACAAGTGGATTTTAACCAACTTATACTTAACCGATTGAGCTGAAATTTTGCACATACTTTAGGTGCTGAAGACAGTACAATTTAGTATAGGATTACCTTTCTCTTTACAACCCCCTTGATTTGGGTATCAAATGAAAGGTTTTGAAGATAAGGCGTTATACTAAATCCAATATGTCATCCGCTCCAAGATGGCGATTTATCTATTATTCACAACTTGATATGGGTATCAAATAAAAGGGCTTGACTAGTAGAAAACAATAGGGTGAGTGACGTCGAATCAAATCCAATATGGAGACCACCCCAAGGTGACAGAATAGGTACCTATTTCTTTACAACCTCCTTAAAATAAGTATCAAATGAAAGGGTTTGACAAAAAAAAACATAAATTAAATAAAGTCATACTAAATCCAAGATGGAAGATTGCCTTTATCTTCACAACCTTCCTGACATGGGTATTAATTGAAAGGGTTTGACGAATAAAAAACAATAAAGTAAGTGACGTCGTACTAAATCCAATATGAAGGCCGCCCCATGGGTGCAGAATACCTATTTCTTTAGAACCTCCTTGACATGGGTATCAAATGAAAGGGTTTGAAAAAAAAATGATAAATTAAGTTAAGTCATACTAAATACAATATGGCGGCACCTTGCAATACTGACGCGTTGACCGAAAGAATTTTTTTTATTTTTAAGAATTAATTGAAAGTGAAGACGATGAAGCAGTTTATATATGTCAGTTAGGCAATGCATAATATGCATTCATTAATTTTGAGGCAAAATATAATTTCGATATAGCTACAAACTCTTTTTGGTATAGTCATTGAAGTTATAGGTAAGTTTATACAGGGTGTTTAAAAAACATGCGCCAATGCTCGGCTGGAGATTCGTCATCGAAAAATAGGAAAAAAAGTTATATGACCTTAATAAACATAGTTTCGGAAATGTTTAGTTTTCAAAATATCTTAAATATCGTTTTCCCGATTTTGTTGAAATTTGGCAACGTTATTTATACTAGCTAAACTTTTTGTGCTATTTTTATATATTTTTTTATGATCAAGCCACTAAAAAACTTTTTGGTCTCCCAAGTTGTTTATTACCTCGTTTTTGACAGAAAAAATAAAACAATATTATTGCATGAAAATTAACAAAACCCTTTTGCACCTTTTTTAAGCTAAACAAAAAATACTTCCTATTATGTTTTAATTAATCAAGGGGTTTGAAGAAAATTAACAAAAGCAATAAATAACGTTGCCAACTTTCAAAAAAACCTGGCAAACGATATTTAAGATATTTTAAAAAAGTTTTGAAAAAAATGTGTGTAATGTAAGTATCTTTAAAACTAAGCATTTCTGGCACTACGTTTGTATGAACTTTTTTCTTATTTTTGGATGACAAATCTCCAGCCAAGCATTGGCGTAAGTTTTTTGAAACCTTGTCGATGGGAACAAAATATTTTTAATTAAATTACATTATTTTGAAGTTTTTAGTGCTTAAAAGCGTGTTTTTTTGTATAAAAGAGCCGGTTTGTGTTTTTTAGTTTATTTGAACTCTTTATTAATTCTTTATTAAGACAAAATCAAATGTATATATACCGTATGGGCCTATAGGCCTTACAAAAAATCAAAAACAAATGCAACACTAATAAACAAATCAAATGTTAAAAAAACTGAATAAAATAGTGTAGAACTATATTAATGTTCATAATTAATAATTAATTATTATTAAACTAGCTATAGTTGTCTAACATGAAGATTATCGCGCCGCGACCGCAACTAATATTATTTAATTATTAAATTTCCGCCCAGTTTAGTGCTAGTTGTAAATTTTGAAAATTTTATCCAAATGGAATTTACTATAAAACAAGTGGTGACTCGGATATCCGGAAACCAAAATATTCTGAAGGCCTGTTAGGTCAAAAATTTTATCGAAATCGGATTTAGACACCTCAATTTACAATAAAACAAGTGGTATCCGTAAACCAATATTTTTTCAAGATCCTTTAGGTTAAACGTTTTCTTAAATATATTTATATATTTAGACATTGATTTACTCGGGCATTTGAAACCAAAATTTAAAGTCAAACATTTTGTGTAAATCGGATTCAGAGACCTCGATTTACTGTAAAAACTAGGAAACTTTTTTTGTAATATAAAAAAAAGAATTAAAATAACCTATACTTACAGTTAATTCTTACATTACAAATATTGTGTATTCCAATACATTGTGTTTAATGTTTTTTCTGAAATATCTCAAAAATAAACAGAACGATTTAAAAAAAATACCGATTTATAGGGATTTTAAAAACCTTTAAAAAATGTATTACTCCTATATCTGCTGGGTGCAGGGTGTAAGGTTGGGTAACCAAATTTTTGAGCATTTATTACAATATTTTTTTCTATTATGTCTCCTAAGAATGTTTTTTCTAAAATATATTAAAAACGAACAGACTGATTTAAAACACCGTACGACTTCAAAGATCTTTAAAATGATGTATTACTCGATACCTATTCAAATTCTTAAGGGCGCAGAGGGTAAGGGTAGGAAACCAATTTTTGTCATGCAAAATTGTACCCCTGGATATTAAACTTTACATGTCTCGGCTTTTTTTCATAAACCTTTCAGTTTAAGAGAAATTTAGTGTGGGAAGTTTTAAAATTAATACCCTGTATAATAAATAACAAAATATCTAATAAATATTAATAAGTCTAATCATATGTTAACCCGTAAAGGTGGAGGGCCCTTTAAGCCCGCGGTCCGTTCCTACCCCTAACCCGCTCATGCCATTCAGTTGGCTTTTGGGACTTTTTAGAAAGTAAGGGTGGAACTAAAAGAGCACTTTTGTATATAACTTTTGTATATTTGTCCAAGGATGTAATTTCTTTGTGGTATTGCCAACTGTTACACAGTTTTACAAAAGTACGATGGACCTCATAAAATGGGTGGCATAAAAAATTATAAACGGTCCTCACTTGAATAGACAGATATACTGTCCTCACTTTGTTCTGATATACTCGAAAATATTTAAATGAACATTTTACGTGTATATTCTTTACCCACCTGTTACTAATTTAATATTAAGCGTAACTTAATATTAATTGTGTTTCTATTTTGACTCCTTCTACCGGTCCTCATAATATACGTGCTAAGACAAGTCCTCACTTTGTATGCTGGCCAAATATATATATATATATATATATATATATATATATACATGGTGTTTCAGTGTATGATTTACTGACCCCCAGGAATCCCAGAAATTCTGGTAAATATTCTACACAAATATGTATTGGGTAGTACTGCATGTTCATTTGCTAGCGAGTTACAAAATATTTCAGATTTTATTAAAATAAAAGAGTATGCTCTAAGGCAGGGTTAAACGGCATTGGAAAAAACTTTTTTATTTCAAATTTATTTTTAGGATATAAACAATTGATTAGACCATGTCTAACTATAAAAATCCAATTTGGAAGATAACGCACAATCTACTACACATTTTTACAAGGACTAGGACTAGTGATGCAAAATCCTCCAATTTTTAATTTTTGTGGAACATTCCCAAGCACAAACGAGCACGATTATTAACAAGCCTTTTTAGTTTAAGTTAAAACTTATCCCACTAACTCCCCATTTGCCATCGTTTGTGCTTAACCCCGGAGAATATTCCCTTCTTCGCA
Organism: Brassicogethes aeneus; assembly: GCA_921294245.1. Classification (NCBI taxonomy): domain Eukaryota; kingdom Metazoa; phylum Arthropoda; class Insecta; order Coleoptera; family Nitidulidae; genus Brassicogethes; species Brassicogethes aeneus. The sequence continues at coordinate 61,772,892 of OV121132.1, forward strand.
TCACTAAGTAGGACTATTACTTTATTTATATTCGCTATGGTTTTCTTTTTTTAGACAATATTTAACGCGTTTATACTTTCGGTACTAAGACGTGATATCCAAACTATAGGATTATGTTAGTATCACAGATATCTTAAAAAAAACCGGGTATCTTATTTGGGTTTCTATTTTATGCAAAACTTACTTACCAATATATCGAAAATATCCCTTTGATGAACATGAATTGTTATGAGTGTTTCAAATTTTGTTCTCTCTATCTTTGTTAGATCTCTAGTAGTCTGATCAATAAGTGTATTTAAAAGTTCCAAAAATCTGTTATTGGTTTCAGGCATTTGTTTTTTATCATGTCTTGCTTGAATTAATGCAAATTCGGCATCTCGAGTCCAAATCATTTGTAAACCCAAAAGTCCTATTTGAGCAGGCATCTTATCAAGAAATAATAATAGGTTAAAATTTTGATCGTTAATCACAAGATGAGCTTGTCGTATAATGGAGTGTAAAGACATCTGCGATGTATTTAATAACTGAGTAAGCCAGGTTTCCACGCTTCCTTCGGCTCTAACTGCTTTTTCTAATGGAATTACTTCATTTTCGGATGAGATAATGGCAGTTATTTTATTATATTCAATATCATGAAACTTGACATATCTAGTATTATCAAAAATGGATAAAAGATGATTTTGTATAGTATGAGAATCAGAAGCTTGTCCAAGAATTTCCAATAATGCAGGATCAGATACAAAGAAAAACCTTGGAAACATCATTCTTTTGCGTTCCAAATAGCCACTTAGCGACTTTTGACAAAATTCTAATTGATCTTGTAGATGGGGTAAAAGTTGCTTTAAAAGATCATCGCCTGAAATAAAAAAAATAATTAGTCGAATAATAATGATTTAATTTAAATTAAATATCTGCCAATGCAAGGCATTCAAAACTTTCAGCCTAAATAAAAAATATACAGGGTGTCCCTAAAATTGTGCACTCACGTCATACCACGCGTTAAAGAAAAATATTTTAAGTATCGCAAAATTAAATTTTTTTCGATAATAAAACAGGTTGTTGGCGGTAAAAATGGATTCCCAACGATTGCAGCAAGCACCAGTCCAAAACAATTTATTTTTGTTAGCACGTGAGACTGGCTGCCTTGTTTCTTTGTTGAAGGACCAGTGGGTACTTTACCCACAACAAAAATTGTATCGATTAGTTAACTATATTAAAACAAATATTACAACACTGATAATTTACAGTAAAAACTAGTTAATTGCAGAGCGATTGTCAGTTGTCAGTTAGAAAAAGTCGCGTTGTTCTTCTTCTTCTTTTTTAGGCGCAAAACCATTACAACACGGACCTATGCGGCGTTGCCGAAATGCACAGTCTTGAACATGGCCACCACCTTGAAAGGACCCCTTTCAACACAACACTATCCACTAGCACTTAGAGTCCTTTTTCTTGCTCATCGTCTAGGGGTAGCACGCAGAGTTTCACTGCTGGTCTTTTGAAAACACGGTACGGTGTCGAAACAGTAACCGCCCGGATAACTCCATCGCTTCCTGGATGTATTTCCTTTACTCAACCCAATTTTCATTTTAAAGGAGGTATGTTGTCCTCCTTAACGATTACCATTGCTCCTAGTTTTAATAGCTGCTGGTGAGCTACCTTCCATTTAGTACAAACTTGAAGCTCGGATACATATTCCTTTGACCATCGGTTCCAAAATCGTTGCTTCATCTGCTGAATAAGTTGGAATCGTTTTAAAGGACTAATTTTTATGTCTTCCAATTGTGCTTCGACTACTCCAGTTAAGGTATCTCCAATTAACAGGTGAGCAGGCGTTAGAGGATTTGGATCGTTTGGATCGTTACTTAAGGGATATAATGGACGGGAATTAAGACATGCTTCAATCTGTGTCAAAAGAGTTGTAAATTCTTCAAAAGTTAAAATTGATTCGCCGATTACTCTCTTAAGATGGAATTTTGCGCTTTTCACACCGGCTTCCCAGAGCCTCCAAAGTGTGGAGCTCTGGGTGGTATAAAATGCCACTTAACATTTTCAGCGGTGATGCACTCTTGGGCATCGGTTTGCAATCTATAAAGTTCTGCCTTAGCGCCGACAAAATTCGTACCGTTATCGGAGTAAATATTTGAACATTTGCCCCGTCGTGAAATAAATCTATGAAATGCGGCTAAAAATGCATCAGTGGTCAAGTCACTAACAACCTCCAAGTGAACAGCCTTTGATGCTAGACAAACAAACAGACACATATAGGACTTTATAGTTTTATATTTCCGATTTTTAGAGTCTCTTAATAAAAATGGTCCTGCGAAGTCTACTCCGCAATTTAAAAATGGCCTTGTTGCTGAAACTCTGGTTTCAGGTAGGGCTGACATAATATAGTCATTGGAAGTAGGATTGCATTAAAAACAACGAATGCACTTACGCGTGATATGCTTTACTAGATTGCGAGCTGAAAGAATCCAAATGGTCTCTCTTAAGGATGCTAAAATAGTTTGCGGACCTGCATGAAATAATCTTTCATGCTCATGTTTTACTAATAATTGAGATAAATTATGCCTTGGATCTAAAACGGCGGGATGTTTTTATTATAATTATAGCTAGATTTATTTAATCTACCACCCACACGTATAATGTGTTGGTGTCAAAAAACGGATTTAATGAGATTAGTCTGCTTTTACTGTTTACATGTTTTATCTTTTTTAAGTCATTTATTTCCTGAGGGAAATTTTGACGTTGAGACATAAGAATTAATGAATTTGTTGCATCAGACAATTCAATGGGTGATAAAACTCCGTGATGTCTCTTATCTTTTCTTAGTATTAAGTTTTTTATAAATCTGAGACACTATGCCCAGACTCTTTGTAACCTTGTAAACCTTGAAAACCTTTTGAATAAGTCAAAATCCTGAATAGTAGTAGTTAAAATCATTTTTGGTTTACGAGATTCAATTTCAAGTGCCTTAACGTCCTTTTCATCTTCTATTTGGATCTCAGTTTGAATCGGCCAGTAATTTTTTTGTTTGCATAACCAGGCTGGCCCATTCCACCATAGTTTATTATTTTTAAGATCACGAGGGTATGTGCCCCGCGTTAGTAAATCTGCTGAGTTTTCTTTTGTATTAATATAAAACCAGTCATCATTCGATGTAAGGGATTGTATTTGAGATACTCGATTAGCTATAAATATTTTAAGAAGATGTGGAGAGGTTTTGATCCACGCCAACACAACCTTGAAATCACACCAAAAATAACATTTATCAAATTTTATATTCATTGTGTAAACGACCTTACTATATAGGCCTGCAAGCAATAATGAACCGCATAACTCTAATCGAGGAACTGTCAAACTTACTTACTTATATTAAAATCTTAATTTAAGGTATCTGTCATAGAGTGCCATGACAGACCTAATGTTTTAGTGTGTTCATCACCGCCTATATTTAATATAACGTTTTGATTGGAAGTTTGAATTTCATTTAAAATTTGTTTATTATTCGAACCCCACTTGTTTAGTACTAACGAACCTGATTTTAAAATAGAGTTTATATCTTTGTAGATTTTTCGAATTTCTTCTAAAGACTCACCACCGGTTAACAAGTCATCCATATAGAAGTCATTTTTTATTATTGAGCTAATTGCAGGATTTTGAGTTGTATTTTCATTTGCTAGTTGCTAGTTTGCTAGTTTTGCTAAAAAAGATGCGGCTGCTGTACCGTACGTGACGGTATTCAACTGCAAACAAGAAATTTCCTGCGAACTATCATCGCGCCATAGAATTTGTTGAAGGGGTCTCTGTTCTTTGTCTATCTCTATCATTCTATACATTTTTGTAATATCTCCGGTTAACACGTATGCATGTTTCCGGAAACGAATCGCTATAGAAAATAAATCTTGCTGTAGATTTGGACCGGTCACTTGAATGTCGTTCAACGAATAACCAGTTGTTGTTTTAGCCGACGCGTCGAAAACAACTCTTAACTTAGTCGTTAAGCTTGATTGCTTCATCACGCAATGATGAGGTAAATAATAAGTGCCAATATCACTTTGGATATTGATTTTTATTGCATGCCCTAGGGCTTCATACTCATGAATAAATTTTGTATAATCTGCCTTAAGAGCTTTATTGTTATCTAACCGTTTTTCGAGTTGGTAGAATCGTTTTAATGCTACATTTTTTGATTCGCCTAAAGTGCTTATTGGCAATTTAAGGGGGTATTTAACGACAAATCGACCATCAGGAGCTCGAGAGGTTGTATTGTAAAAATGGGTTTCACAGAAATATTCTTCAGGTGAAGATGTTCTGTTTGTCGAGCAAGTTTTTAAATCCCAAAATTGAGTTAGTTTTACGTCTAGATCTTGATTTGAAATAAACCCGCAATGTGAATTCTTAAAACTATGCTTAATGGGGGCTTGACCAGAGACAACATAACCCAAAACGGTCTCTTGCAGCAATGGTTTATTTTTTCCCAATCGAATTTGCTTCTGACATAGAAGTTGCCAGAAAATATCCGCACCCAGTAATAGATCAATTTGACTTGTTTCATTAAACGTGTTGTCTGCTAGTTTTATATAGCTTGGTATGTCTAAAATTGCTTTATCGATAGGCATAGATGGCATGTAGTCAGCAATCTTCGGAACAACTAAACAAGATACATTTACGTTAAAACTTGAATTTTGCGAATATAAATTTACGTTTATCCGCTTATAGATATTTGTTAATGTATGGTTTAAACCAGATACCGTGAGGTTGGTTTTTGAAATAGGTAATTGTAATTTGTTTGCCAGAGCTTGAGTAACAAAATTTGATTGCGAACCCGAGTCAAGCAGAACACGGGCCTCGTGAACATCCCCGAATTTATCTTTAACATTCACGATAGCGGTGGATAGTAAGACTTGAGAATGGTTATCAAATGAACTATGTACTGACAAATCTTTGCATTGATTTGAATCTTGTGGACTATCCTTCTTGTTTTTTACTTGTTCAGCATTTGAAGGTTGCTGATTGCGATTTAAATCATTAACTTGGGTCTGATTAGAATCAGAATTGCCCTTTGTATATTTGTCATCGTGCATTAGGGTGTTGTGACGTTTCCGACAATTTTTACAGCCACGCGCTTTGCACTCATTTGTAGTGTGATTCTTATTTAAACAGTTTATACATAATTTTAAAGCCTTGACTTTTTCGTATCGCAACCGAGGTGATAATTTTACAAAATCTTGGCAATAGTAAATGGTATGCTTACCATTGCAATTGTAACAACTTACATTATCCGTAGTCAAAAACGATTTTGATTTATGCTCAGAGCCCTTTTGATTTAATTGAGTGGGTTGCAAGGACTCTAAGATTCTTGCTCTTTCTTTTAAAAATATAGTGAGTGTCTTGATTCCCATTCGCGTCGCGTGTTATTATCAAATTTTGAGGATATCATGTAAACAATCAAGGCATCCCAATGATTTACTGGTTGCTTTAGGACTTCTAATGCGCGTAAATGTTTTGTTAATCCATCGTGCAATTGTCTTAAAACGCTATGAGATTCTTTATTGCTGGATGGTAGTTCAAAAATGGCCTTAATGTGGTTTGTCACTAATAATTTTTTGTTTTCAAACCGTTCAGTTAATAGATCCCAAGCAGTTTTATAATTTGCTTCGGATATTTCCAATGACTTTATTACATCAGCGGCTTCCGCCTTTAGAGATAAACGTAAATAATGGAATTTCTGTATTGGCGCAATTGACTCATTTTTATGTATTACGGACTCAAAAGTATCGCGAAAGAATAGCCATTGTTCGTAGTTACCATCAAAGACTGGTAAATTTAATTGAGGTAATTTGTAATAATTTTTTTTCATTGTTTAAAGAAGAGTGAGTGGAATGATGTGACGGGCTTGCGGGAGCAGCACTATAGTTATTTGTTAGTATTGTTTTTGCTTCCGATACCAACTCATAATATTTATTTTCAAAAACTTCTCTTTCCTTGTCATGAATGCCAATGTCGGCAGTATCGTCCGAAAGTTCGATCTCGGTCTGAATCTCGTCGAACTCTTGCAAATAGTGCTCAGCTTGATTTAAACGTAGCTCAAGTTGCGCAACATTAGGAATCTCTTTGTCTAAAGAGTTTATAAAAGTTTGAAAACGCGTTAATTTTGTTTTAATGATTGAACATTTTTGAATAAGAGTACGAGACATATTCAATAATTTTCTGTTTTAACTGAGAAAATGAATTAAACGCGACAACTGCAAGCACCAGTCCGAAACAATTTATTTTTGTTAGCACGTGAGACTGGCTGCCTTGTTTCTTTGTTGAAGGACCAGTGGGTACTTTACCCACAACAAAAATTGTATCGATTAGTTAACTATATTAAAACAAATATTACAACACTGATAATTTACAGTAAAAACTAGTTAATTGCAGAGCGATTGTCAGTTGTCAGCTAGAAAAAGTCGCGATTTTTTTCTGTCCTGTCCATCAAACTTTGGTAGACATTTAGAAATAAGCGGGCACAATTTTAAAGATTGTAAAAACATAAAACTAATACACCAAGAAGGAAAAGGACTAAAGCTAACTCTATTGGAAGCCTTTGAAATATACAAACATAAAAAAAGAAACAGAAATAACTTATTAAACGAACAAGTAGAACTACAATTTGAACCTATATTTAAACACCTATAGCTGCCGACAACCAAGAATACATCGTCCTTCAAGTCATTGTATATTGTAAATAATTTTAATCAGAATCTAAAACTATCTTTATGCATATATTTAATAAACCTTTTTACAAATATTTTAATTATTGACATGTAAGTATTTAATATTTGTTATCAACCATTGTATTGTTACTTTAAACTATTAATTTTATGATTATCATGTTAACATAACCTTATAATAATTTTACATATTTTTGTAGTTTGCCTAAAGATGATCTAATATAGATCGAAACTAGTCGCAATAAAAACATAAACAAGGAATGAAGTATCCTTATTCACCATTCTAATCAAATCAAATCAAATTAACCTTGCTAAAAATGGACTACAAAAACCTTAGAAAATTTATGTTTTAATTTCGAAAATTTAAAATTCTGTTTTTTATTATTGTTTTCTATGCTTTTAGGTTTCTTTCTTAATTGGATGTTAGGGAATAAACAATAGTTTGTATTGTCTCTATTTTGACCTGTCCTATATCATGTATATGATCATAATGGATAAATAAATATTATTATTATTATTATTATTATTATTATTATTATTGCTACTCTGGTTACTAAATGACACACTTTTACGCACTAGTGCAATATACAAACATAAAAAAAGAAACAAAAATAACTTATTAAACGAACAAGTAGAACTACAATTTGAACCTATATTTAAACACCTATAGCTGCCGACAACCAAGAATACATCGTCCTTTAAGTCATTGTATATTGTAAATAATTTTAATCAGAATCTAAAACTTTCTTTATGCATATATTTAATATAATTGATAAACCTTTTTACAAATACTTTAATTATTGACATGTAAGTATTTAATATTTGTTATCAACCATTGTATTGTTACTTTAAACTATTAATTTTATCATCATCATGATATAGATAATCTAATATAGATCGAAACTCGTCGCAATAAAAACATAAACAAGCACGGAAGTATCCTTATTCACCATTCTAATCAAATCAAATAAAACATAAATATTCGTTTACTGTATAATTGCATTTGCAAACAACAAGATTAAACATAATTGGTAAATTTAATGCTGGATTGATTTTTTATATAGAGTGGCAATTTGTTATACAAAAAGCACCAGCATAATATGGATTTGATTTATATAATTCAAGTATATGATTGCTGTGTTAAAAATCAGTTCCGTGTCTTGTGTTATAATGATGATGAGTATTTAGTCTATTAAATTGGTTAAAATTATTTTTGACAAATTTATGAAGTTCAAAAATAATAAATGCCAGACAATGTTAATATGTTATTGGTTTATAATATTTCTCTACATAACTCATGAGGCTTTAGATCGCACATATGTCGTAATGTCCTTTTTTGCAAAACAAATACCCTTTCTGATTCAGTTGAGTTTCCCCAGTTGATTATACCGTATCTTAATATCAAAATTAGCATGATAAAAAATCTTTACAGTTTCTTTTGGGGAAACTTTACTTAATCGTTTTATTGCAAAACAAATTAAAGTTCATTTATTGCAAACTTATTGCACATGTGATTTTCACTTTAAACCCAAATCAAAACTTACTCCAAGCAACTTAAATTCTAAAACTTGAGCATTTTTATTAGTTGACTTTCTACATAATTACTCTAAAAAAGTTACTGTTATAAAACGATGTAAAAAAGTAAAAATGTTATTTAGTTGATAAGGTTAAATAGTAAAGCTAAAGAAGAACCATGAAAATAAAATTAAGATATTTTCTTAAAAGTTTGAGGCTTTAATTCAAGTTTTACGCCTTAAGCTTTTAAGAAAATATTCAAATTTCATTTAAATTTATTTATTATTGTTAGCTTGGTAGCTTGGTAGCTTTACCAGATAACTTTATATTTTTATTATTATTATTATATTTATATATTATGTTTAACTTTCTAGTTCGATAAAAGGATTGTTTACGTTTATTTTAGTTTAAGTATACTTTTTAGCATTAGAATTTGTTTTAATAATTTGTCACAATTAAGATGGCGAACGAAGCAGGTGCCACTGACTCTCGCTCCTGTAAAAGATAATAATAATAAAAAAGTTTATTTATCAAATCAAATAATATCAGAAATACAACAATAATAATAAACATAATAATATTGTAATAATATCTGTGTGTGGGCTAAACATATACACATAAAAAGTATAAGAGTAAAATAAAATATAAAAATAAAATATTAATCATTCAATAATAATAAATAACACCTCTCAAACTATCTAGAAAAGGGTAGTTAAATAATTAAGTTTTCAGCAATTTATACAATCAGCTCTCACAACAACGAGCCAGAATTACAAGCTAAAATCCAGAAATCAATTCTAATGTCACAGAGTCACTTAATAGATTAATTATTTTTTATATAAATTTTTCGATGGATACAGAAGCGGTCATTTTCTTTAATAATTTTTTTTATAGTTCGATTTAAAAATATGTATAGATTTACTAGTTCTAGTTTCTTCCGGGAGAAGGGAAATATTTAAAATTTCTTTGGCCTATGGTTTTTCGGGGTGGGTACGTTTGGAAATGTCGGTTTTCTTTCTGGTGTAGGTTTATTATTTTAAGATTTTTTTTTGTTTTTGTATTGATACATACACAAAGCAAAAAAGAATAGTTGGCGCGGATCAAACATCCCAGTTTCAAAGAACAATTCAGTTGGAATTAAAAAGTTTTTGTTGTACATAATTTTAAGGAGTCTTTTTGGGGTAATTATTAAATAATTAAGGTAATTATTATTTACTCCTCCCCATCCTAAAATTCCATATTGGATATGTGATTGCACTAGTGCATAATAAGATGCATTTCGTGAGGAGATTGGTAATACCTCTTTTAAAAATTTAAATAGGAGTTCTTAGCTTTTTTATTAAAAATTCAGTTTGCGCATCCCATTTAAGGTTGTGGTCAATATATATCCCAAGGTATTTAGCTTTAATAGTTTTATTTATACGGATAACACCACTATATGCAATGATGTCAATATAAGCGAAGGTTGCAACCTTGGTAATGAAGATGTGTAAGAGGAAAGAGGCAAGAAAAATGTTTTTAAAAAGTTAATTGTAAGTTTTTTATAATTGAACCAATTAATTAAATTTGAAAAATCTATTGAAATTTTGTTTTTTAAATTACTACAATCATTACCCTTATAATAAATAACGGTATCATCGGCGAAAGTAAGAATGTCACCACTGGTTCTTTGTAGAAATAGATTATTTATGTAAACGATAAACAACAGTGGGCCAAGTATGGTTCCTTGGGGAACTCCATATTTAGACCTTAAAAGATTACTTCTCACGCCGTTTACTTCAACGCACTGTTGTCTCCCGTTTAAATAATTCTAAAATAGTTGGAGTGACACTCCTCTTACACCATTTTGTTGCAATGATTCCAGCAAAAAAAAGAAATATACCGTATCGAATGCCTTTGCAAGGTCTAAAAATACAACAATAGAGGGGGTGCTTTTATCAAGAGAACTATACATTTCATCCGTTAGCGCGGCTATAGCATTTTCAGTAGATATACCCTTCTGAAAGACAAATTGTTTATCGGACATAATTTTAAATTTATTAAAAAAGTTTCATTAGGTTTTGGTAATCCATTTTTAGCAAGGTTTATGGAATGTTTAATTTTTAAAAATAATGTATACTTCCTTGCTTGTGTGAAATTCTTTATTTGCGACTAGTTTCGGTTATACACCATCTTCAGGCAAAAATGTCAAGTTTTAAAATATGAGTTAAAATAATAATATATTACGAAACTAGTCGCAAATAAAGAATTTCACACAAGCAAGGAAGTATACATTATTTTTAAAAATTAAACATTATTAAAAAAGTATTCCAATATTTTAGCTATATTGCTTATTATTGAGATTGTTCTATAATTTTCGCATAGAGTTTGATGACCATTTTTAAAGATAGGCTTGACAATGGATATTTTAAGACATTAAGGAATATTTCCAGTTTATAAGATGACATTCATGAGATACGTAAGTGGTTTTTTATGTTATCAGCAGAAGTTTTTACTGTTATGCTATCATAACCAAATGATTTATTATTTTTAAAGTTTTTTATAATATTAAGTATTTCAGCTTCATTTGTGGGTTATTAAGAACTGAACTGAATTATTAAGAACTGTTTTGTTAGGGGTATACATAGGGTATACATAGGGTACATATAAAGGTTTTATTAAATTCATTAGCAATGTCGAGGTTGCTATTAAGTTTAACATTTGAGTTTTAATTAAATATATTTTTGTTTTATTATTACAGTTTTTTAGGTCTTTAACTATATCCCAGAGTTTAGATTTATCATTTATATTTTCTTAAAATTTTCGCTGATAATATGTTTTTTTTAGTTTGAGCTATGGATTTTCCAATTTGTAAGCGAATTTTATTGTAATAGCTTTTTATGTTTGCATTATATGGATTTTTAATGCTAAGTTTGTAATATTTATTTTTTTCGTTAAGTTAATTAGACTAGAATTTATCCATTCATTTCTTTTTTTATTAGAAGATTTGATACCTTTATAGGTAGTACTCTTAGTGGTTTTTCCATTTATTACTTTTATAAATTCATTTGTGGCATTGTTTATATTATTATAGTGGTATAGTATATCCCAGATGTGCCCATTTAGGTAATAATTGTAATTTAATTAATTGTAATTTATGGTACTTATCGTTGGTATTTTTTTAACTGAGTTTGTTCTAGTGTAAAGCTATGGTATAGTGATCTGTAATATTGGTCTTTATGAGAATTGGGAGGAGCAGTTGTTTATCGTGATGAGTTTTTACAAAAATGTGGTCAATCTAGGATTTAGACTCATTTGTGATTCTAGTGCAGGGATGGCGAACCTATGGCACGCGTGCCATGAGTGGCACGTTTTAAATTTTTCTTGGCACGTTTCGAAAACAAAATTGTATACTTTCATCTTCATAACACTTACAAAAATTTACTTGTGGCACGTTACAATTAGAATTTTTTTTTATAGTTTTTTGGCACGTACACTAAAAAAGGTTCGCCATCCCTGCTCTAGTGTGTGTTAATGGCTGAAATATAATCAAATTCTAATTTAATTTTGTTGTTTAATATTTATGTTTATATTTTCGATTAATATACTATAATCTGAATTTATATTATAGCTATTGAAGTAATCGTTAATGCCTGCAATAAATTCTTTTGGATCAAGAGATCTATAAATAGCTAATAGGTGGATTTTTTAATTTTTCGTACTTAATGTTTAGTTAAATTGCACATAGTTCTTAAAAATTAACGATATTAGTAGAATAGCAAATGTTTTCTTTAATAAATATCAAGACACCATAATTTTTATTTACCTTTCCCTCATTATAAATAGTAGAATACTCCGAGATATTAAATAGCGAAAAATCTTTTATAATATACGTTTCCTCATAAAGGTCATCCAAACTGTTTAACTCGATTTTTAGAACACTTCTAATGTTCATGTGAACTATTTTTGCATTGGTTTTGTCATTATTTACTTTGTCATTATTTACTTTAAATACTTCAATTGTTTATTGTTTAAGTGAGTCTGTGATCTCAGTTTTAATTCGTCTATGCAAAAATGACTTATATAATTATCCATCATGTGACGACAAGGTTATTATAAAAATTGATTGATCTATTAATTCTAGTTATAAAAACAATGCTTAATAAGTAAAGGTTCAATAAATGTTAAAAACATACTCTAATATTAAAAACTACACTAAAAGAACTAAGAACAAAATATTACAAGCAAACTTTAACAGATAAGAGACAAAAGCTATAAAAAACAAAAATAAAAAAGGCAATAGTTTAGAAATAAAATATACATAAATTACAAAGTTGGAATCTGAGTTTTTTTTGAAATTCTCTCCGAGCGTTTGTAAGGGTTGGGTGAAGCAATTTCCTCCGCCTGCCTTTTGTTATCATTTAGGTTTGTATCTATGTGACCAATATACATAAAAAATACATTTTTGGCAAGTCAGGTACAGGTAAATTTAAAACATAAATTTATATATACATTTTAAAAGTAGGTAAATATATATCACAGTTGATTTCTTTACCCAGTCTTTTTATATCTCTGAACTCCTGGTAAGTGCACTTTACCATTGGGTATTTCCACGAAACCTTACCCCACCTTGACAAAAAATCAGATGTGTTATTTAACAGAATAACAACTATATCTGAAGTCAAATAGTTTAATTGCGACGTAATTTATAACCTTAAAATATTCGTACATTGTGATGCTAAGAAGCTAACATTAAGAATAAACAGGGAAGAGTTTCAGTACTCGATAAAATGTTCAAACGTCACACCCGTTACATTTTAAGAAAATTTTAGAAAATTAAGTATGCAATTTTTGTGTATTTAAAATACGTGCTTGTTTAAGGTTACTATTCAAGTTTTTCACAAAAAATTATTACTATATGCTTTCATCCAAAATTTTACAGTATCAACTTAAGAAACCAACTTGGTCACACCCGTTACGCTATTCATGACGTTATAAAAGGTTTTCTTTACAAGTTTTTATTGACATTTTGTTTGAGTTAAATACCTAATTTTTCATACTATTTTTTATATTAACGTATCTTGATATACATGAACAACACTTTATTATCATAAAAAAACGCAGTTTTAGTGTCGCACCCGTTACAATGGTAATACCCCTCTAGATTCTGGTTAATAATATTTAGAAAGAACCTCAGTTTGTTCTTTTCTTTAGGTTAATCCGTAAATTATTAATTTTTACTTTTTTTCGTTTCTGGATATTTCTTGCAATTTATTTATTCGTTTTATTTTCGTAGTTGAATATTTTCCGTTTTTAGTGAATCGTTATATCTTATTTTAAAATTTTTATTTTATTCTTTAACTCTTCGTTAATTCATCAGAGTTTGTAGCAGTTTAAAAATATCATTATTTGATTTTTCCATTAGCAAGTAGCAAGTAGCAAAATGCAAAGACGCCCGACCGTCACTCAAGCGACCCGGGTTCAAATCCCAAAATCTTTTATTTTATTAAAATTTGTATTGAGTTTTTATTCGTTTTCGTTTTTAATCGTTTTTTTTCGTTTTCAGATTTTTTATATATATGTTCAATATTTAAGTTATTAATTATAACATTCAACTAACCTTTTATATTAGATACGCTTTTCTAATTCGGAACAACACAACACATCCAATTCAGATTTGCAAGAGTCATATTTTAAACCTTATTTTACCAACTGTATAAGGCAGCGAAGTAATACGTGTTAATACGTGGATGTCTCGCAATCCCAAATGATGCAAAGCTTAAGTAATAAATGGACTTATGTACAAATGTTTTTCATTAAAGTTGTGAAAATTGCAAATGTTAAAACTGTCGAAAAAAACGTAACGTGTTTTGAATATAAGACTGACCACATTGATAAAAAATGTAAGAACATGTTTGTATACAGGGATGGTAATGGGCTTTTAGGCCGTTTAATAAACAAAGATGCATGATATATAAAACGTACGAATAAGTGAGATAAACGTATAAATAAGAGAGACAAACAACCATTGTTGAACGAATAGGATAACAAAATTCTTATTTCCCCTCTGCCATAAGCGTGCAGTACAAGATTTTAAAACGATTAAATCAAAACAATTAAACGTCCGCCAATGTTTTACTTCCCCTCCTCTAACTGCTTTACAATCCCACTACTAGATAACCTTGACACAAATCGAGTGACTCGATAATTTTAGTAATATTCGGTCCACGTTGGAGTGCGGACGGAGGAATTTTAAATTTCCTTTAAAATTTAACTATGATTTTGTTTACAAAAACGAATACTTATTGAATTTTTTTCGAAAATGTGGAAAATAAACCATAGTATTCTTGTAATAAAAAAAAACAAATATTCTTAAACAAAAATGGTATTCTAAAATGTTTAAATAAATAAATTAAAGTAAATGTAATAATAATAATAATCTTTGAATTTCTCGATCTGAGATCCCATTTAAATGCCACGTTATAAATTGAATCTTTTCTTCAAGCGTGTAAACCGTTTTTATTAGAGAATATTTTCTAATTTATAACAAACGTACTACCGCTTACTTACAACACATTCTCTTGTCTTCGGTCGGGCCGCCCGACTCGGGCGATGATCGTAGCCGCGCGGCGCGGTCTGGCTTGCCCCACTACTCTTACGTCACTCCACCACTCCCACGTCTCATAATGCATTTGTCTTTATTTATTAAACGGCCTAAGAGCACATTACCATCCCTGTATAGTGAAACAAAAAGACTTCATAATTAGTGAACTAAGAGACAAAGGTAATGTTTTAAATAGTAAAATTAATTTATTGAATAAAATTATAAAACAAAGCGACAATACACAAAAAACCAGCGCAAAAACCTTAGTAACGAAACAAGCAAACAATACAACGCGTCAAAGATTAATGAACCCGACCCAATTGCTAAAAAAGTAAATAAACATTTAAAATAACTAAACAACAAGTGGCCAATGCTATTACTAATGCCAAAAATAAAATATTTATTGACAATATCCGAAATTTATCGGAAAGCAAGCTACCAAAAATAAATGGAAATTAGTTACCAAAAAAACAAAACCAAAATTGTATAAAAAATTGTTTTATAGGAAAAAAGCCTTTTTGTTTGTTATCAGACTGAATCCCAAAACAACGACAACTCAGTTGCAAACATTTATCAGAGCAAATTTTGTGGAAGCAATATGTGAGTGACACCCAGATTACTATAGTTTCTTCAAGGTAACCATCGATCTGGAGAACTTCAATACAGCAATGAACCCAGATCTGTGGCCTAGTGCGTTTTGCATTTTTTTTAACAGCAAACTATAACGGTGGCTCTTAAATAGTTAAAAATCAATATCAAAAGGCGATAGTGTAAACATTAATATAAACTCGGTAAAAATTAGTCATGTAACTGTACATTGTATTATAAATAAAGTAGATCCTATTATTATTTTTATTAACACAGAAAAAACGATGTATTGAAATAGAATTGCACTGCTATTAATAACTATGTTTAAATATCTTTATTTTATAGGTTTACATATATACCTGGGGGTGTTATAAAAAAAATAATTAATAGATACGTACAAAATTAAAACAATTAATTTTAATAAAAATATGATACTTGAAAAACACATTTAAGTATGTGGCATTTCTTTGAAATTAGTGATTTATTTTTATAAATTATTACAGATCTCCCAGGGGTGACACAACCTCATTTTTAAATCTTTTATTCTTTTGCCATGGCATGCCATAGTAAGCTTAAATTTGCGGCGATTCTAATACTTTTGCAAGGTAACTTTAGCAGCTCTCCTATCAGAAGCCAAACTACCGTGACGTATGGAATGTCTTAAATAAATTAAGGGATACCCTTTTGTCAAAGGACATCATGAACCTGGCGATACCGAAGATTGCTTGTGGACTTGACGGTTTGGACTGGAGAATAATTAGAAGTATGGTGGAAGTTATCTTCAGATTTAGTGGCATACACATTCTTGTCTGTTGCCACAACCCTAAAAGAACAACTGGAAGGAAGACCGTAGACTGTTACTTCTATAGGACGTCACAATGCAAGTTTGGATCTCTATGCAAATATCGCCATGGAGCTTGTAATGTCCACTATATATTTTCGTAACCCGATTCTTTAAGTATACTGAAATACTTGTTTTGGCATATTCGTGATCGTCTAGTTAATTTACTTACTTTATAAAAATTAGGACTCTACGTTGTGTATTTACTTACATTGATAATAACGTTATTTTGAAATTGGTCAGGTTTAATGAAACACAAGCATTTAATTTTTAAACCCCTGATTTAATTTAAGCAAAGACAAAGGGGTGGCCCGTTGAGTCAGAGCACAGGGAAAAGGGACCATAAAAACCCTGGCGACTTACACAGTTTAAATAAAAATAAAATACAAAACAAAACATAGTTATATGGGTCATAATCACTAGAATACAGTATAAATAATAAGTGAATAAAATAACATAAAAAGCAGATAAACATATTTCATATAATTTGGGAGTTTTTATCAATATTCAAAACATTTTGTACTCAGGTAAAATAGTTATAATAGCGATCGTCATTTTATGACGAAGTGTTTGTTTACCTTACCACGCATCTTCGAACTATTGAACGAGGATACGATTTTATATAAATAAACTACAGCAACGACATATTTCTGATAGAGAGAATTCAAATTCCTTTAAAGAGGAGGGGAAACATGGAAAAATATAATCTAATGCAGATATTTAACCGTAGCCAATAACCACACTATGGAACAATAGCATCTCTGTGAAGTGATATAACAAAACCTAATGTCCTTATCTCACTATAGTATCCCTATATCACAATATGTTCAAATATTCTCACAAAATCAATGTGAGTATATGTAGGTAATAACATAAAAACACTATTTTTCTTCTAAGGATAAATCCTTTTGAAATAATGCTAATATATTACCCATGTTCAAATATTCATGCATGAGCACTCTCCAAACGAAAACACAAATACAAATATAGACACAAATAAAATAAACAATATGCAATAAAATAAAATGGTATAAAATATAAATAAACTACAATCAAATAATAAATAGGAGAGCGTCATAACAAGAAACATCTAAACATGGCCCGAACTCTAACCACCAGAAAGTGTCGCGCTGGATAATAATATAAAGAGATTTTTATTATATATAGTAACGTTAAAGTCATTATCAAATATTCCAAATAAAGCGCTAAGATAAGCAGTTTAAATCAAAGTCTCTATCCAGAATCTATCAAAGGCTAAACGATACTATTACCTTACCATGATATGACCTAATGGTAATATCAAATTTAATAATAATAATAATAATAGTAATAATAATAATAATAACAATAGCATTTTATAAACCTTACCCAAATATTACCAATATTATAATAATAATATTATTGTTAAAAGCTTTAGCCTGAGTACAAATGCAAAGAGTTAAAATAAATAAATATCTTAATACCGAGATGATACACTGAGTTTCATAAACAATAAAATACATTTCAGTTAAATAAAAAGTTATACAAAGTTATACAAAAGGAAACAACAAAATCAAGGCCAGTATAACTCAAAATAAAGACAATACAAAATAGTAATATTTAAGGTAAATGTACTTCAGTGCATATGATAAACGCGACAACATAAAGATTTAAACTCAGTGTATGCGCGATCCCAAGATATTAAACCAAAACAATGAAATAGTGATACAATAAAAATCATTACCAAAAATCACTCGCTATTTACACATATTAAAATGATTAGGACCCAAGAAACTAGCAATGATAAACGTCATAGACCAAAATGCGAATTAAATACTATTGTTCAAAATTATTAGCAAAAATGTATTAAATAAACCCAAAACGAGGAGTTGTTTATCATTACTAGCAAATATTACAATTTAAAAAAGTGTACATACCTAATAATTATAGCAGAAAATCGGTAACAATCACAAAAACTATAACTATATTATAATATATTTCACAAACGGTTTAACAGGAGTATCTCGAAGGGCGAGCAAAAACCCTCTGTGTGTATTCTATTTCCTAAACTAGCTTTTAAACATCTCGGCCACTTAAGCAAGAATGTGTAATATAAACATATCATCCCAATATTTCTACGTTCAGAGACAAAGAAGTGAAATTAAAAACTCAATAGTTTTTTTAAAACATAAAATAAGTTAAAACTATAATATTATTTTTAGTGGATTATTTAAATTTTCCTTGGTTAAAATAGCGCCAAATTTGAATTTAAAAGTTTATATACTACAGGACCCTTACTACTACCCACTGTGCATAAACGCAGAGTAATAATTATCGTGCAACAAAAATGTGTTTTTCCAATTTATAAACTAGAATTAAAGAAAAACCCAAGAAGAAAAAATAATAACAAAGATAAAAAAAAATAAAAAAACTAAACAAAGAAATACATAAAAATATTTCTCATGAACCTGGCGATACCGAAGATTGCTTGTGGACTTGACGGTTTGGACTGGAGAATAATTAGAAGTATGGTGGAAGTTATCTTCAGATTTAGTGGCATACACATTCTTGTCTGTTGCCACAACCCTAAAAGAACAACTGGAAGGAAGACCGTAGACTGTTACTTCTATAGGACGTCACAATGCAAGTTTGGATCTCTATGCAAATATCGCCATGGAGCTGAGGACCATTTTCGGGACGAAAATGTTTTAAGACGGGGGCAATGTAGCGAGGACGGCTCTGGATCTCGGAATGATGACTCATCGCCGATGAGTCATCGCCGGTGACTCAGCGCTCGAACAATCGAGAGTGTGGAGCTCGCTGGAATGTTCCAGAAGACTTGGGCGCTTAATATATAAGAAACGGAGCAGCACAGAGCAGTGAGTTAAGATTTGGTACTCGCGGCGAAATAAATAAATATAAGTGCAAATAAATAGACTCTTGAACAATAGTGATACATAAATAATTAGTAGTTAAGTGTTTAGTTAGTTTTATAGTGTTTTAAGTGTAGTTAAGTTATTAAATAAATAGTTTAGTTCGTTAATAAACCAGTGCGTGTTTTTATTCACACTACGAACAGTTAAAACGTTACAATATATATACATATATATATATATTGGTTCCGTAAAAAACACCCCTTTATAAATTTATTAGAACACAAATATATTTTATTTTTTCTAATTTTAAAATAGAATTAAGTTATAAAATTTTATTTTAGGGCAAACAAAATTAAAAATTTAGGTAAAAACTTTGTCAAGCAAACAAAAGAGATATACGCTGAGCTTGAGGAAGAGTACATGTGGCCAACATATTAGCCGGGAAAATTCCACCAGAGGTAAACGAAGAGGGTTTTTAAAAAGAAGAAATGAGGCAAACGTGTTTTGAACTTGTTACTGTACAGATCGTTTTCCTTGTTAAAATTGTAAAATCAAATTATTGTTCTAAAATCATTGTTAAAAGTGTTGTTAGTTCTAAATATTTAATCTATCTAAATGTGTAGTAAAATTAACTAAACGTAATATTGTGCATTTTTAAATTGTTAATATTATTATTATATGATTATTGCTATTATGAGTATATTTATCCATTATTATTACGTTTAACTGTATTTTACGTTATTTTAACCCTTTTCTTTTAGCTGTTACCACCCCTATTTTCGCTTGTACTGTTATCACTATAATTTTAATAATTTGCTATGCTCAATGCTTGTACTGCTTAAATGTAACATTGTAATTTGTTTTGTGCTTAACCCAACATTTTGTACCTTTTCTATAACGTGGTTAAGCATTGTTTTATGGCCAATCTAAATTTATTGATGTATTGCGAAATTACTCGGTGCTTAAACAGGAGTGCTGACGGTTATTGTTCAACTTTAAGTACTCTTTGTTTGTGTGCGTGGGCCTTTGTTTTATGAACTAATATTTTCTCCCGTGAGAGGAACAGGTTGACCTAGGTTCTCTAGGGCTGCATCGCTTTTCCCCGACCTCTCAACTAAACTTGGCGGGTTGCCTCCCTTTGTGGATCTCGTTACATTCTGGGCATAGCCCGGCTAACTAACACCAATATTCTTCAGTTTTAAATCTTTGTTAAATGCAGTATCGAGCCATATCGCCAATACATTAATTTGCGTAATTTTTAAACTACAATGCCTGACCGCGTATTCCTTTGCTACTTTATAGCCGAGCAGGGTTTTTTCTCAGGCTCTTTTTCCCTGGCCGAACCCTCCTAAGAGCCACCCCTTGCTTGTTTGTAAAAAGTAACGTAAATTAAATTGGGGTAATAAAACAAGTAAATAAACACAGCGTAGAGGTCCAAATTTGGGTAAGACGATCACGAGCCAAAGCCACAAAATATTTAATTTTTTATAAAACTTGTTTTAAACGAACCTGGGGTAAAGAGAACATTTTACAAGATATATATATATATATTAGGGTGCTTCTTATAGGTTTTAGGATTTTTTTCAGAATTTTAAATAAATATTTAGGGGTCGCTACCGACGTTTAAAATTTATAAAAATATTAAGAATTTTGGAAACGATATGAATGTTAAGATTAAGTTTATATTAATAAAAAAAACCATTAAATGTTTTTAAAACGGTTTATTCACTTTATAAAATGTAAGTATTTAAAACTAGGCTAATAATGTAGATTTTTTGGTATTTGCATACTTTTGACGATGTTGTTTCACTAATAAAAGTAAATATTGTTTTTGATCTTTATCCTTTGTATGTAATTTATTGTACTCTTCAATTAAAGCCACCCCTCGTTCTGCAATATCATTAACAACCTTCATGGACTGCACAATAGCCTCGCATTCTACGTAGTTTTCATCGGTATCCCAAATGTCCACTTCCTTTTTTAGAAACTCTGGTGAAATACCAGTGATACAAAATCCTCTAGGTATTTTTCGTGCATGAGATTCATGTCAATTGTGATACGTTTAGGAGAGTAATCTAATGCCACATTTTTTAAAGCCGCTACCATTTTTCTCTTCGTTTCCGTAGATACTTTTTCATCAAAAAAGGAGAACGCCACAAGCTCCTCTGACAAGTACCACAGGTGATTTTAAAACTTATTTAGAGCCACGCTAGATAGTTTTTGGTTTGTGCTTTTAAATTTTTTTAGATCCTTTAGGAGCTGCAAATCATTTCTTGGGGCATAACATGCTGAAGGTGCTTGGAACCAATGCTTCAAATAAATCTTAATAGTAAAAACGCAAATTTCTCTTATCCCGGTTTCTTCTATCTTTGTCAATTTGAATTGTTTTCGAAACAGAAATATTTTTAGAGAATAGATGGCCTTTGCCATCCATCTTGCGCGATGAAGTCCGGCAGGAGCCCTGAAAGATGTTCCTATTTTGAGGCTGCCTCCCAAAAAGATGATGGATAAGTTAAGAAGCTCCTTATAGTCATCTCTAGGCTGGTATTTCTCAAGTTGTTGTTGAGAAAATATAATTAACTCGGCAGCAAGGTTTCCTATGTCGTTAAGAGCCAAAACATTGGAATAAACAGTGTCAAAATATTCTTTAATATTGGCCCAAGCGTTTTTAAACCTTTTGAATATCAAAATTTCTGTACCACTCGACGGTCCTATAGCCTTAATCACCACTCCTTCGAGCATGATCTCTAAAATATGATGGCGACAAGCTAACCAAAGCAAATCTTTTTCCATTTTTTATTCAAGAATAATGCAAGCTCCATTTCTTTGACCTGTATTTACTGCAGTTGTATCGAAGCACATGCATTTTATTTGGTTGCTTAGATTCCATGCGGTAACGCATCATAAACGGCTGAGGCTGATGCTTCACCTGTTCCTCGTGGCAGTTTAGGAACAGCAAATAATTGCTCGACGCCTTGACCCGATACTAATATTGGAAGACGATCCACCGTTTCATGTCCAGATATATCCTCTATCATTTTCCCATCCCAGTGAATAGTCAGGGGACCATCGGGCTTAAAGCCACTCTTTATTGATTTTGCAACCATCTGGCGTTGTTTGATGCATTGACGGCGAATAGTAGGACTGTTAACGTTGTACTCAGCTGGATCACATCCAACACTTTTTAATGTGTTTACGGTCACTCAACTTAGCAATATCCAGACTGGTAGCTAAATTTGTACCAATTAAGTTTTTTTTACCTCTTTTACGAGGAGGCATTCCAGCTGTTGACGACCCTGGTATGGCAAATTCCGCAGGCACTGTATCAGAATCATCAGATATAGATTATGAGTTCTCACTTGTTGATGAAGAAATAACATACTTTTCGGTTAAAGACTTAAGTTTGTCCTTTTCCCGATCATGAAAACGTTGTTGCTGTTCTTGTTTCTTTCTTTTTTCGGCATTCTTCTTAGCGTATTCCATATCTAAATGTCCAATATGACCAGGACGTCCTTTCTTGCGCTGTGCAATTAAAAATCGTTTGTCTTCCTCAATAGTAATCAAATTTAGGGTGTTGGAATGAGCAATATCAAAGAGTCCTTCTATTTTACTCTGCCAATCGTGTTCTCTTTTTTCAAGTGCTTTTGATCGCTTAACTTTATTTTCTTTGTTTTTTGCCAGTTTTTGCCACTCCTTGAAATACATTTCAATCTTACTAATAATATGTTTCTTTAATCTTGTTGGAATACTTGCTTTTTCCCATATAACCAAGACATCAGTAGCAGTTGAATTTGCAGACTCCCTTATTGTTTGGCTTAACTTAGTCTTGTAGTAAAAAAACACACTTAATACTTCTTTAATAGACGGCAACTTATTTTCTTTTAAATTATGTGATGTTTGACCAACTAACCAAATGTCTGTTTTGTTTCGAGTTAAAACACGTGTTGCACTTGACGAAGACGCCATTATAAAAAGTACTTAAAATATAGATACTCTAACGCGATGAGATCTGTGAATGTGCCTTCGCAGCTAACAGCTCACGTGGTCAAAGGCAAACAAGAGTATCATTTGGGTTAGTGGGATCAGGGAAGGGGTAAAGCGCGACAAACTTTAGGCAAAATGTTTAGTAGTGAATAATTTTTGTAGTTAAATACATTAATCCAGGAAATGCCCGAATCAATCTTTGACCCTAAAATTCCCGTTTTTATGAAACTTTAAAAAGCGGTAGCGACCTCTAAAATTTATGTGTGTATATATATATATATATACAGGGTGTCTCACCAGCGATGGTACCTTAGACGTTTACGGAGAACGGCTGAGGATATCAATTTGAAATTTTTAAAGCAATTATTGTACAATTTAATCTACCTTTTAAAATTATTTTAAATAAAATTCCTCTTCCGGTTTAACCGGAAGCGACATCAACTTTGTTATTTCTAATGGAACACCCTGTAATTTTTTTTATTTTTAAATTCTTCATGAAATTCTTAATGAAATTGCTGTACCATTCCCTATACCTAAACTTAATAGTTTTCGAGTTAATAATTTTTTTCGTAAAATTTTGACAGTTGCACCTTCATTAAAAATTGCTTATAACTTTTTTGATATTCGGTTTGCTGGTATGCTGTAAGGATTTTTGGAATCTTAAAACATTGTTTTAAAGATTCCATGTCTAAAATTTTCATATTTATGATCAAAAACCAGAGAAAAATCGTGGTAAATTTGGTTAACTTCAAACATTATTAACTTGTTTATTTTCAATGGAACGCTATGCATGTTTTTACATAATCAAATAGGAAAATGAATTACATTTCGATTGGTATAACCATTCCCTATACCTAAATAGTAAGGTTCCATTGGAAATATCAAAGTTGATGTCGCTTCCGGTTAAACCGGAAGAGGAATTTTATTCAAAATAATTTTAAAAGGTAGATTAAATTGTACAATAATTGCTATAAAAATTTCAAATTGATATCGTCAGCCGTTCTCCGTAAACGTCTAAGGTACCATAGCTGGTGAGACACCTTGTATATATATATATATATATATATTAGAGTGTCTCAAAAAAACCGACTATTTCTTTTTTTCCAAAGAACATTGAAAATTCGTCAGAGTATCTCTAGAAAATGACCCTGTGAAAATATGACCTCTTAATATTAATATTTAGAGGTGGCGTTTTGTAATTTTCTATTTCCCATTTAAATAACATGGGAAATTTTTATTTCCAATTTGGAATTTTGTAACGTGATAACGAGCTACTTTATAAGTATGACGAAATTAATCCTTATAGGAAATTTAATGCTCTACAAAAAAGGTCTGATTGACTTTTTGCGCAAGTCAAGCCGTTTTAAAGATATCGAGCCTCAAACTTCAGAATGTTTAAAATTATGCTTTTTTTTTCTTAAATACAAAAAAATCAATTTATATGTATTTAAGACCCAAAATTATTAACTTGAGAATAAATATATGCTTATATTTGATGGAATCCAGATCTAAAATTCTTAATAATTCGATAAATGATAATTTTTATTGATTTTTAGCAAAAAATATTCACTTACCTAAAAAAATTTAGTAGAAGTTTACTATAAATTTATTTACATTATGTATTAATAATATATTTACTGTTTATATAGTCATGTTCACTTTATATCAATTTTCTTCTGTTATCTCCTGATTTAAGCAAATAAGTAATTCAAATTTCGTTAAGGTTGTTCATACAATTATTTTTTGCGCCACCTACCTGTAAAAAGAGCATAATTTTAAACATTCTGAAGTTTGAGGCTCGATATCTTTGAAACGGCTTGACTTACGCAAAAAGTCAATTAGACCTTTTTTGTAGAGCATTAAATTTCCTATAAGGAGTAATTTCGTCATACTTATAAAGTAGCTCGTTATCACGTTACAAAATTCCAAATTTAAAAATAAAAATTTTCCATGTTATTTAAATGGGAAATAGAAAATTACAAAACGCCACCTCTAAATATCCAATAGCAAAACCCTCGCTGGGTTTGTAAAAGTTAGCTCGATTTATTTTTTTATGGCTGTTTGTATTTTCTAGCTTCTACCCCAATTTAGACTTATTAATCGATTTTTTTCGCATATATTCGATTTATATCGTCAAGATTTTTTGTAGAAATGTAGTTACTAAACAAATAAACCCATTTTGTGAACAACCTATATCCCAAAACCCAATTTTAATATTTAAAATTTCTTGAAGTAATTTATAAAATACGCACACAAAACTGAACTTTAATGAGTATGAGTATGGGAACGTATGGCAGGCCCCAAATATATTATCCTCCACTAATCTCCCGGGGTTATTTTAACCCCTTTCCGTTCTCCTGCGTATCCCGCCAAAACACAGCATTACCTGTGTTTGTTGGATCCGAAGTCTTTACGACGGCTGGTAGATCCACCCTAGGAGGTCGTGGATGACAGTGTCAAAGGTTAAGACCGCTCCACGGATTTTTGTCAGCCGGGTCGGGCCATACGTCCAATTTAGAAAGGGTTTTTGGAGGACATTGAACTGACCCAAAACTAAGTAAAATCCGGAATCCTCCTCAACCAGGGCTTTAGTAATAACCCCATTCATTTGGTATTCCTGAATGGGGGTGGGTGGATTAGTATGCTGCTTGCCTTTCCTTGATGGTGTGATTCCTGTTCGTCGCTGTCTGAGTCGGATTTCGGTTCCTGATAGCCGCTTTAGAATTGTTTGCCCCCCTGTGCGATATTGAGTCTTATCTTCAGAACCGAAGTGTTGCCGGCCGTACCCCGCCGTAATTAGTGCCCTCTGACTATGTGGAAATTCGTTTAACCTACTGAAATTGTCGACCCTCGAATTATTTTTTTCCCACTGTGCGTGATCCCCATTCACTTGGGGTTGGGTCCATCTTTGTGTCTCACTGTGCATTGCGGCTATTACGCTTAGAACGGTTTTTACTTAATTTATGACCCCTTACGTCTTAGTAATCTATAGATGTAAACTTAAATAAATAAATTTCTTTAGGATGGTTTCTTTTGCCTAATGTTTATCGTAACTTGAGTGATTAATGGCTTCTTATGTGCCCTTGTGTTTATAGTTTTTTTTACTGTTTCATTTGCATGAGAATCTTGGAAATTGTTTGCGACCAATTAATTTTACCTGAAGAATTATTGTTAGTTAAAGGTTGCGTATTTCGTATTAACTAGTATTAATATTATTGGGTGGTCATGGTCATGCAATTTGGTAGCTACTTATCTAGTTTATGCAGACTTGGACTTCGGGATATTTGCCAGGTAGGTGTGCTGAAATTGATCCTTATCGCATGCCGCCTGCACGTGTGGTAGCCCAGGAACTGATCGTCTCTCTTACACCTTTTAACCAGGTCAAACACTTGAGGACTTAGTCCAGGGGGAGGTACCACACACAATTTGCACTCTTTTGCACTTGGAACCAGTTATCACGTGTAGAATCGATATTGATTTTTACGGCGCACTTTTTGCACTTGTTGCACTTTTCGCACTTGTTTGTTTATTTATTTATTTATTTATTTATTACCGATTACCGGTATTTCCGCATACTTAGATTCGCTTTTGATACTTTACTACGTTTGTATCGTTTACGCTGCTTAGGAGAGGTCTCGTTAACTATCTTTGAGCGTCTTTGAGAGTCAAGACCCAACTGAACTTTAAGTTTACTTATTTGCTGGAAAACAATTTTTAAAAAAGATTTTCCAAAATATTCATCTTTTCATACTCAACATTTTTTGTAGAAATCTTTGGAATATCTGTAGGAATGTTTTAATTTTATTATTAAAAAACTTTTTTATATCAAAACATTGAGTAATCTGATTCATTGCTGGAGAATTCCATCCCTTTCACTTCTTCTCCTTTATTTTCTTGTTCTTCATTTTAATTTTTTGATTTATCACTGGAGAATCCCATCCCTTAATTTTATATATTTTTTATATTCATTTCATTTCAGGCGTTTTAAATGGTCCTGATATTCGGAAATTGCTAAAGTATATAGACTTTGACAGGGCCTTGGTTCACAATGAGATAGTTGCGTGGGCGTCGATAAGAGAAATCATCGTTGGACTTTTAGGCAAACATCGTTCTCCCAATTATGAAGGATCTGTGCGACGAATGTTGGATGTATTTTTTCAAAATTGGAGTCAATATGTCGCTAAAAATTTATTTCCCATTTGGACTACTTCAGTCGACAGTTATCGACACAATCATCAAACTGCGATGCCATTTGAGTCCAGATAAAGAGGAAAACGAGCTCCAGCCTAACCGAAACATTTTGGTGAAGTAAACATATTTTTGACTACGATCAGGAAGAAAATGAAAATAAAGAACAAGAAAATAAAGGAGAAGAAGTGGAAGGGATGAAATTCTCCAGTGTTGAATCAAAAAATTAAAATGAAGAGCTAGGAAATAAAGGAGAAGAAGTGGACGGGATGGAATTCTTCAGCAATGAATCAGATTACTCAATGTTTTGATATAATAAAATGAATACAAAATAAAAATCAAACTCTCTGTACATTTCTACAATTCTATTTTATCTATTCAATTTTTTCCTACAGATTTTTCGGCAAAATATTTGGTGTTAAGTGTGAAAATATGAATATTTTGGAATATCTTGTTTAAACATTATTTTCCATCAAATAAGCAAACTTAAAGTTCAGTTTTGTGTGCTTATTTTAAAAATTACTTCTTTTAGTATACTTTACAACATTTTTGCCAGAAGAAGTACCAAAAAATTTTAAATATTATCAAAAAATTTTAAAAAAAATTTTTTTGAATATTTGGTCCCAAAAATTGGGTTTTTGGGATAAAGGTTGTTCACAAAATGGGTTTATTTGTGCTGTAACTATATTTCTACAAAAAATCTTGACGATATAAATCAAATATATGCGAAAAAAATCGATTTATAGGTCTAAATTGGGGTATATGAGGATCGAAAATACAAACGGCCATAAAAAAAAATTCGAGCTAACTTTTACAAACCCAGCGAGGGTTTTGCTATTGGATAGGTATATTTTCAGAAAAAAATGGTCCGGTGCGGTTTGATTTCGATGGCCCGAAAATTGTTGCACAGTGTAATTTACCATTTTTAAAATTTTGTGATTTAGCAAAATTCTTTTTGTGAACACTATAGATAAAGTAAATATAAAACATTTATTAATTTTTTTTATATTTAAAAACATAAATATAAATATTGTAGGGGGCTAATGTATCACCCCGCAAAGTCCGTATTAAAATATTCCCTTAAAAAATATTAGGAACGATATTTTTACTTAATCATTTCAACTGGACTCATATTGAACTTTGCTGTGTTTAATATTAACCCCCTAATTTATTAATATGTTGATCTGGATACATAGATTTTGATAATAGACTTAAAAAAATGATACCCGTGTCTCGGCGTTTTTTCAGATAACGTCATTTTTATTTAAGTGCGATCCAATAAAATGTATTCGGCACATAATATAACAGATTCGATAACAGCTGGACAGTATATTTTTATGAAAAATTTATTCACTGAATAAATGGACATTATTATTTATTTATTTTAAAATTATTTTAATTATATACAGGGTTTCTAAGGAACGGCAAAAGATATCGATTTGAAATTTTTAAAGCGTTTATTATCCAATTAGGCCTATTTTTCTAAAATATTTTAAACAAAATGCCACTTCCGGCTTTTCACATTACAAATATAACCAAATAACAAATAAATTTTACAAAATTTATCAAAAATTAGGATATTATAAAAAAACTACTTTTAATAATTAATACAATTAAAATTTGTCATTATTCCTGCAAAGTAGGTAACTAAATAAATGTACAGTAATTTCAGGTTTTTTCCGTGAATATTGTTAAACATTTTAAATTTCCTGCCTAACAACGTAAATAATAAACTCATTATCACGTTGTTATGCATCAGTTATTGGCCGATTTCAATATTCACTGTGATTTGAACCAATCGGGGTTTAAATTGGAAGAAGGCGACTATAATAACATTTATAATTGATAAAAACTTAGGTTAACCATTTGACAGATGTCAGATTTTATTTATTTAATTAGTGCAATTAAATGTTTTTTATTCGGAATTTGGGTATTTAGTTGGCAAGTTCTAGGGACCCTTAACTTATAATTGGCTACATTGAGTAAAACAAAATTATTTAGTAGATTTATGCGGCACAAATTAATTATGTTATGCTGTTTTGTTTTTAAAATTCCCTCGTGAAATTTCACACCCATTAAAGTGGGAATATAAAAGTTAAAAATCGTAAATTGATATGATTTAATTAAACTTTATATAAAAAAAATTGGTTTTAAACTTAAAAGATAGGATGGAATAATTTTTATTATTTTTAATTAATTTTGTCAAAAATCTGCGTTTTTCAAAAAATAATAATACTGGCTTTAAACAAAAAGCTTTTATTATAGAGTTATATTATTATTATATTTTAATTATATTTTGTATATAAGAAAAAAGAAAACACTAATAAAGTGCTACTGATGAAATAATTTCATTGAAATTTAAATTACTTATTACAACAAAATGAAAAAAAATATTTTCTGAAAATGTTAGATTTTAAGTTAGTACCTTTTGAGATATTTCAGATTAAAAAAGCCCGATTTTGGACAAATCGCAAAATTTGGAATTTTTAGTATATCCCTTCTGAGATGTTTTTGATTAAAAATTTACCCGATTGAGGACTAATCGCAATATTTTTGCTATTTTTAAAACAAGCACATTAAAATAATAAAATACGATGAAATCTTATTTTATTTTATTAATTTTATTTATTTTTATTTTAAAAATTAATTTGCTTCTAACAGGCCTAATATATTAAATAAAACACAATATAATAATGTTTTCCAAAAGATATTTCAAATTAGACATGTTTAGCTAATTATTTAAATTCCTAAAAAAACATATAAAGTCTTTGTGTTGAAATTTGATCCACTTATTACAACATAATAAAAAAAAATTATCTTCAAATTTTGGATTATTAGAGTGTGTACCTTATGGATTATTTCTAATTAAAAATATGCCAATTTTAGTCAAATATTTTAATATTTCTATTTTTAAAACATTCAACTAAAAAAGTTATAAAGTCTGATTAAGTGATTAAATTTAAACCGGTTATTACAACTTAATAAAGTATGTATGTAAGCTTTTGAATAATTTTTACAATTAATGTATTTTTAAAAAGAATTTTTAATAAAAAATAAAGCTCATTGTGCACATTCTATAATACATTAAGTAATAAAAACAATTAAAAGTATTCGAATAAATCTCTGACTAAGTCGCGGTATCGAACTTACAGCGCGCGGCATCGTTAAAACTCTGCTCACTGCTTGATATTAAATAATATCTTCCTACGAAAAATTTGTGTTTGCAGTGTTGCCGGATTTAGGGCTACACAGGAACCGTTAGATATCTAGAATTCCTATTCTAGATACACTTACTACAGCGCGCCACCTACAGTTAAATTCAATGAACTATTCTGTATGTAACTATGGCTAAACCGGTCGTTGTTAAGCCCTGCCAAAAATTTAACCTGGGGTTTCCAACACCGTGATTAATCGATTAGCGTTGAAATAACGTCAAACGTTGTTCAGCCCGGGAGTGGGCCACACACTCTGTGTAGCCCGAAATGACTTTGTGCGGCCCACTCCCGGGCTGAACAACGTTTGACGTTATTTCAACGCTAATTGATTAATCACGGTGTTGGGAACCCCAGGTTAAATTTTTGGCAGGCCTTAACAACGACCGGTTTAGCCATAGTTATATAGAGAATAGTTCATTGAATTTAACTGTAGGTGGCGCGCTGTAGTAAGTGTATCTAGAATAGGAATCCTAGATTTATTACGGTTCCTGTGTAGCCCTAAATCCGGCAACACTGCAAACACAAATTTTTCGTAGGTTGATATTATTTAATATCAAGCAGTGAGCAGAGTTTTAACGCTGCCGCGCGCTGTAAGTTCGATACCGCGACTTAGTCAGAGATTTATTCGAATACTTTTAATTGTTTTTATTACTTAATGTATTATAGAATGTGCACAATGAGCTTTATTTTTTATTAAAAATTCTTTTTAAAAATATAAATGTTTATTAATTGTAAAAATACTTTAAAAATGTTTAGATAACAATAACAAATAATCCATAAGGTACACACTGTAATAATCCAAAATTTGAAGATAATTTTGTTTTATTATGTTGTAATAAGTGGATCAAATTTCAACACAAAGACTTTATATGTTTTTTAGGAAATTAAAAAATTAGCTAAACATGTCTAATTTGAAATATCTTTCGGAAAAAATTATTTTATTGTGTTTTATTTAATATATTAGGCCTGTTGAAAGCACATTAATTTATAAAATAAAAATAAATAAAATTAATGAAATAAAATAAAATTTTATCGTATTTTATTATTTTAATGTGCTTTTTTTAAAAATAGCCAAAATATTGCGATTAGTCCTCAATCGGGTAAATTTTTAATCAAAAACATCTCAGAAGGGATATACTAAAAATTTCAAATTTTCAGAAAACAATATTTTATTTTGTTGTAATAAGTAGTTAAAACACCTCATATTTTAACATTTCTTAAAATAGCTAAAATTGCGATTTGTCTAAAATCGAGCTTTTTTAATCTGAAATATCTCAAAAGGTACTAACTTAAAATCTTACATTTTCAAAAAGCATTTTTTTTCATTTTGTTGTAATAAGTAATTTAAATTTCAATGAAATTATTTCATCAGTAGTTTTTTCTATTTTCTTATATATAAAATATTAATAAAATATAATAATTACATAAATATTATAATAAAAGCTTTTTGTTTAAAGCCAGTATTATTATTTTTTGAAAAACGCAGATTTTTGACAAAATTAATTAAAAATAATAAAAATTATTCCATCCTATCTTTTAAGTTTAAAACCAAATTTTTTTATATATATTTAAGTTAAATCATATCAATTTACGATTTTTAACTTTTATATTCCCACTTTAATGGGTGTGAAATTTCACGAGGGAATTTTAAAAACAAAACAGCATAAAATAATTAATTTGTGCTGCATAAATCTACTAAATAATTTTGTTTTACTCAATGTAGCCAATGATAAGTTAAGGGTCCCTAGAATTTGCCAATTAAACACCAAAATTTCACGAGGGAATTTTAAAAACAAAACAGCATAAAATAATTAATTTGTGCTGCATAAATCTACTAAATAATTTTGTTTTACTCAATGTAGCCAATGATAAGTTAAGGGTCCCTAGAATTTGCCAATTAAACACCAAAATTCCGAATAAAAAAAACTTTGGAAACCATGGTAGAAACTTATGTTGGATTAATTCGTAATTTTTCGATCTCTCTTTAAGGCCATCGAAGCGTTTTAAATCTTGCGGTTTTTAAAACGCTGTAGCGTTCTTAAAAATCCTTTGAAAACATAAGAAAACATTTAATTGCACTAATTAAATAAATAAAATCTGACATCTGTCAAATGGTTAAGTTTTTACCAATTTTAAATGTTATTATAGTCGCCTTCTTTCAATTTAAAACCCGATTGGTTCAAATCACAGTGAATATTGAAATCGGCCAATAACTGATGCCTAACAACGTGAATAATGAGTTTATTATTTACGTTGTTAGGCAGGAAATTTAAAATGTTTAACAATGTTCACGGAAAAAAAAACCGAAATTATGCACTAGGAGTATATAAAGATTATTTTACTGTACATTTATTTAGTTATACCTACTCTGCAGGAATAATGACAAATTTTAATTGTATTAATTATTAAAAGTAGTTTTTTTTATAATATCCTAATTTTCGCTATATTTTGTAAAATTTATTTGTTATTTGATTATATTTGTAATGTGACAAACTTTCTTAAATAAAAACCAGGACATAACATGCCCCCATCGCCCTTCCAAAAAATAAACAAAACTTATTTATTCGATGTTTATTATATGAATGGAATTTTTTTTGTAATTTCAAGTTAAAAGTGGATTGCATACTTTTTTGGGATTTGAGGCCGACATGGTATAGTCAAAATAATTTATGTTAGAAGTCTGCTAAAAATATACAAATGGTGATTATAATATTTAAATTTAATTAAATAAGGGGAAAATAAAATTTAATTAGGTAATCCTACATACCAGTAATTATTAGTTTTTATTCCCAGGCAATACAAAAACTGTTTTTGAAAAATAAAATGTAAAAACATTGTTTTAAAATAAGTAGGTAAGTAGATGAAAATGGTGAGAGGAGCGAGCTAGATCAGATCACCTATATTAGAGATGTGCTAATAACGTCAATAATAAAAAAGTACAAACCAGGACGAAATCTGCAAAACAAGGACAAAACCAGTACACAATTGAAACCAGGACACATTAGCAAAAAGTTTGCGAAGCTTTTCATCTGCGGCAGTGCCCGCCGAAGAAACTACGTGGTGCGGGGTGTAGTATAAATAGATAAATATATAAGTATTTTAAGGCAAAATATGTATTTTAATACGAAATTTATTATAAAATATAATTTATAGTATTATTTTTGTAATTTTTTTTGTTTTAATAAATATCACATGGACAAGTTCCGGACTAAGAGGGGAGGGCGGTCCGCTCCGGGCCCCCGGTCCAGAAGGACCCCCAAATCTAAAGTATTTTTTCTCAGTCCAATAATAGAGCCGGCGGTTTTTTTTTCGAAAAAAAAAACGGAAAAATTGGGAAATTTTTAGAAAAATTTTTATTTTAACATTACTTTAGTTTAATTTAACACTTTGATTTATAAAATTATAATTTTGTAATTTGGAATTGGATATTTTGAATGGACCCGTTTTTGCAAAGTAGACTTAACCGACAGTATATTAAACGTTTACGTTTATTTTCTTAAGCAAATTTAATTTAATTCAATGTTTAGTTATATTTTTTTTGTAAGGATATTAAAATAATATTAAATTGCTGATTGCTACTTTTTTTTAAATGTATATATTTCAAAAAAATCCCAAAAAAGTTTTTTCCCAATTTTTCCGTTTTTTTTCCAAAACCCTAGTATAAATATAAATATTTTATGACCCAGCTTCACAGAAAGAAAAACTGCACGTAAAATTAATAAACTGCTGTCGTCAATTTTTGTACATTAATATTATGTATTGGTGATTATTACAATGCTTTTCATCATAGATTAATAACTAAGTACATTGAAACCATAAACTAGTCAACATCAAAAATTAATTATTTCCTTCATCAATACAATAATAAAAATTTATTGAATTAACTATTGACGATCATTAAACGATGTTCTTTAACTTATATATTTACCCCTCTTGGTATTTCCTAAATTAAATTATGTTAACAAACACGTTAGAAATGGTGGGTGGTAGAGCGCCCCAATAGTATCTCGGGCTAAACAACATACCAATTATACGTATATATATTTATATATATATATATATAGATATGCAATCCTACATTACCAAGCCCGAATCGTTACATTCTACAGTATAAACGAAGCCCACTCGGTTTTTACGAAGCCCGAAATCGGGCTTCCTAAAATTAGCGTGTATAAATTTGTTTTAGAGTTAAGTGATGCCCCCTTGTTTCAATGGCGAAAAAGTGGTGGGCTTCCTAATGCCATTCAAACCTATCAAAATATACACCCTTAGTTCCAATGCTTTGGCGGTAGGGGGCACACGAGTCAAACGAGATTATATACAGCTTTGTATAAGTATTACGCAGTATACGAAGCCCGTACATCTGGCAACAATGGGGACTATACGCTCGATGACGGGGAAAATAATGCGGGATTCTTAAATTTGTATCTACTGATTTTCAAAATAGATGTTATATTCCCAAAATTATGTTTTGGTTCTCTACATGGCGTGGATTAAAAGGCAATGTTTTGTTAAATACTTTCGTAATACACTTAGTTTTAAAGAATGATTTATTTTTGAAATATTATTTGGAGTGCATTTTTCTTTGGGGCGGTTTTACAAGTTGTCCAGATATTTTACATAGTTTTAATTGGGGAAACAAGGGGATTTGTATATATTAATATTATTATTATTATTATTCAATGTTACATTTAAATAATTTAAATAAAAATAATTTTTAATTTATTTGAAACATTTCCAATTTTAATAAAAATAATTTTAAATTTATTAAAAAAATTTCCAATAGCGGTATGAAATAAATTAAAAATTATGTTTATTAAATATCATTTAAATGTAACATTGAATTGCAAAAACTGCTTTTTGACAGATAGCTTCTCATGGCAATTTGTCAATTAACATTCACAACTGGTCAATTTATTTATATATGGCAAACAACGACCAAACGACCAAACAACAATAAGAAATTGGGTTCTTTATTTGAATAGCACTTGCTTATCTAAAAGGAACCGAAAATCTGTTCGGAGCTTAACAAACTTATTTGTTTATACCTAACTCATTTTTAATGCTGCTCAAAAACTTAATTATAATTTGAAAGTCCTCTGGATAATGATAAACTTTTTGAGCATTATTAAAAATGAGTTATTTTACAAAAAAATTTGTTAAGTCCAAAAATAGTATTTGGCGCTTATACAAAACATTTTTTGAAATTTTGGCCTTAATATAAAGTTTTTGAAAACAAAAGTACCTATGTCTTATAAATCAAATACCATAAAGCCCACAAAACTCAAGTTTGCATTTTTGTTTATCTGTAAAGGCCAGGAAACCGGGAGTTTTTGCAACATTTATTAAAATGGATATAGTCGGTTTTCCACGGATGCTCCTCAACTATGGTCTATAGAATTATTTTAATAAAAACTATTATATTATTGAATGAATTATAATTCATTATTTAAAAATATTGTCTAAATTTATAATTATAGGCAAATTTGATTTAAAAGACCTATAGGTCTTTTAAATCAAATTTGCCTATAATTATAAATTTAGACAATATTTTTAAATAATGAATTATAATTCATTCAATAATATAATAGTTTTTATTAAAATAATTATAAATCACACTATTTTTAAATACACTGCCCGACAAAATTATTGCATAATAAATAAAAAAAATTAACTCTATAACGCCTTTACTAATCTTTATGAAATTTTGGATAAAAATACTTCAACTTATATATCAATTTACGTGTTCATTGAACACTGTTCAAGTGTTTTTCGAGAAAATATGTTTAAAGCCTTTTTATTTAATAATGAAAATAAGTTCGAAAAATAACTTTTAGGAATTTTTTTTAAAATAAATAAAAAATATGCGTATTTTTTTAGTATACCCTGAAAATTTTGTACAAATCAAGCGAACAGTAACGAAGATACAGCGCTTCAAAGTCGTGAAAAATGACCACTTTTCAGCAAAATAATCAAAAAGGCGTCATTTTTACCGACTTTGAAGCGCTGTATCTTCGTTATTGTTCACACGTAAATTGAGATATAAGTTGAAGTATTTTTATCCAAAATTTCATAAAGATTGGTAAAGGCGTTTTAGAGTTAATTTTTTTATATTTATTATGCGATAATTTTGTCGGGCAGTGTATTAAAGTATACGTCATTATTTAGATTTTTTAGAATTTTTGGTGTATTTAAAAAAAATAGATGTCTTTATAATTCATGAAAAAAATATTCAGTCAGTTTTACTTGTTTTGATTCCCATTCAAGTTTTACACAAAATTACCTAACCTCAACAATAATTCTTATATTATTGATATATTTGTATATTGTTTATTAACATATGGAAATATATTTTTTAAAGGCTTAACTTTTAAACAAAAACGAATCGCATCCATGTCATTTAAGAAAAAATGTTTATAATTAACCCAGCTATCATCTGACAAAGTTTGCCATAGAGCTTGTAGAGCACCCTGTATAAGATATTTAATCCTTTTCAAAATTATGATGTATAAACTAAATAAATGAAATGTAGGTACCTAAATTCAACAATTGTTTTAAATTATTATAATATAAATAATTATAATTTAACGATAATTATTATTATAATAATTATAATTCAACAATATTATTAAATATTTAAGTAAACCTACGTCATTATTTATGAATATTGTTAAGTTTAAGTATCGTCTAGGTATTTTAAATCAAATTTGCCTATAATTGTAAATTTAGACATTGAAATAAAAAGAACACTTTCCTAACTTATAAAATAGATCTCACACTCAAACAATTTAATTAAAAAAACACTTCTTGACAGAGGCAACACCGCAGGGCTTCTGATACACCGCGGAGTGTGTTTCTTGTTGTTTATGCACCAACGAACAGTTAACCGCCCCGTCCCGCATTACCGGGCTTCGACTAGCCAGTGTAATGCACCGGGCTTCGTATTGATAGCCGTGCATGTATATATATATATATATATATATTAGAGTGGCCCAAAAAAAAATAATATTTTTTTCTTCTCATCTCTTGTAAAAATATGTTAGTTTATCATGCTGTAAGAGCCCTTTCAAAATATCAGCTCGATTAAAAATTTTGTAGGGGTCGCTCAAGATTTTTTAAAATTTTCAAAATCGTCAGAATTTTTGTTTTATTTTAATTCTTTTTCTCGTCTCATTATTATTTTTTAGGTTGAAAATAATAAAAATTCTGTAAATTTCAAATCAATATTTTGATTTCTAAAGGTCGCTAAAAGTTCGTTGATATTTATATTCAGAGGTCGCTCGAAAAACTTCAAAATACTCTACTTTAAAAGATAAAATAATCTTGAGCGACCTTTAGAAATTAAAATATCGATTTGAAATTTTCAGAATCATTATTATTTTTAAATTAAAAAATAATATCGAAACGAGAAAAAAAATTAAAATAAAAAAAAAACAATTTTTGACGATTTTGGTAATTTTTAAAAATCTTGAGCGACCACTAAAAATTTTTTAATGGTGCTGATCTTTTGACAGGGCTCTTAAAACATGACAAACCCTATTTTCACAAGAGACGAGAAGAAAAAAAATATTCTTTTTTTTTGGGCCACCCTAATATATATATATAGGTAATGTAACCTACTGGCACCAAATCCGGGCATATATAGACGTTGTGGCACCATTTTCTGGTGCCAGTACGTTTTATCTCATTTTTAAGTGTTTTATATTGAAACTAAAAGAATGACGTAATTTTAAAAAGGTGCCTTTTCGACCATTTATTTAGCAATTATATATTTTAGTTTAACCACATTTTGCCAGGGAGCGCTACGACCGTTTCCAATTTCTGTAATTTTACGAAGTGGCACCTTATATTTCGCGGTATATACCAACACGTTGTGGCACCATAAATCCTTTTTTCACTTTTAATTACATACTCTTAAAACTACACTCACTACACTACATTCGAGTTTTGCCTTGCCAATGAAAAGATTAATTTTCTAAGCAACGATGCCATTACGAAATGTGACTTTTACATAGTGGTCGTAGAAAAATTCTTTATTTATTTCTCTGAAAATTCAAAAAATCCTAGGCACATTGCAAAACCCACGTGTCTCATCAAGGACCGCCAAAATATTGGGTAAAGCACTTGAATGTTCAGGTAAGTTTGCACATTCCTATAGGATTGACTAAATTTTACTGCAATGTATCGTTTACGGGATTATAATCCCGCATAACTAGGTATACCTAGTTATGCGTGTTCTAATGTTATTTTAATATTACC
This sequence comes from Brassicogethes aeneus, assembly GCA_921294245.1. NCBI lineage: Eukaryota > Metazoa > Arthropoda > Insecta > Coleoptera > Nitidulidae > Brassicogethes > Brassicogethes aeneus. The sequence continues at coordinate 61,811,639 of OV121132.1, forward strand.
CACATATTTTGAACAACTTGTAATAATATTTCTATAGTCAAACTAAACATTTTCTTTCATTTCGATAATTTCCGAAGAATACAGGGCGTTATATTGCACAAAAAATGATTTATTAAATTAAATAAAATTTGATTTGAATAAACAATTTTATACGAACTTATATTTATTAAAAACAATTAATTTTTTAAACTGTAATTTAAATTAAAAACATTATTATTTAAACCCTAGTTTGGTTTAAATAATAATATTTTTAACAGCGGTGCAATTTCTATTGTAACAGTAGAACTAAAAAATATAGGCAATAAGCGCCACTACTGGATATTAGGGAGCCACTTAATTAAAACTATGGGCGCCCCTACCTATGGAAAAGGAGTCACTTTCTTTCCCTGGAATTTTCAGGATGAAATTTATTTTGACTTATTATTTTAAAGGCATGACGAAGGATAACGCGACTGAGGATAAATTATTAAAAATTATTGTTTTTATAGCTTAAAGTTAGATATAATAAAAAAATGGTTAACTTAAACACAATACCTATACATTTAATTTATGCATTGTTAAATTTTTAAAATAAAAAAGCTGCTAAGTAAAAAAAACTAAAAACTCCATGTTAATTAAATGGAAATTTTAACTGCTGATAATTTCCACATCTTCGTAGATGGCTCAAATTTTGTAGATTTCTTTTTACACTTTTGAAGGTACGTGACCAAAAATTCAAAAGTGACCGAAATAAGTGGCACCCTACTGGACAAATCAATTTAAAATTTGGGGTATATCAATGTCGTATACCAGAGTCGTCACATGGTGTATAAACTATAACAATTTCGAAAATTTAATATATTTAAATATATTTATAAATATACAGGGTGCTTCCAAAAAATGTGGCATATTATAATTATGTTTTTTTATATAAAACGCCCTAAACAAAACAGAATTTTTTAATTTAACTTAAAAAAATAATCCGTATTTCTTAAAGATTCCCTGAACGTATCTTTTTTAGTTTTTTTTAGATATATCGGTTTTTCTTAATGTCACTTAAAAAATAATAACTATGCAATGGGTGAATTACTTGATTTGCTACTATTTCTACTATTTGCAATATTTATTATTAAGAATAAATATACAGGTTGTTCCAAAAATATTGATTTATCATTAACTTCTTTAAACCTGAATAACTTGCTAAACTTAAATGAAACACCCAGTATTTTTTATCTATCCGATATAATAAATGATTCTCCTTTAAACATAAGGGTTTTTCATAGCCAACGTTAGTATTTTTTACGTCATTAATGGATATATCTTTTATAATAGAAACAAAAACTGTAAAATTAATAAACCGCTGTCGTCAATTTTTTGTACATTAATATTAAAATTATTAGTAATTACAACAATGCTTTTTTTATCATAGATTAATAACTAAGTACATTGAAACAATAAACTGGCCAACATTAAACTATAAACGCGAAACATCAAAAATTTATTATTTCCTTCATCAATATAATATAAAAGTTTATTGAATTAACAACTCTTGACGATCATTAAACGATGTTCTTTATTTTTAAAATAATAAATTTTTCGTTAATTTTTTCTGTGTACTTTTAAAAAAATTACTTTAGTTTATATTTTTAATATACCTACTAAATATAGCATACCTATAGTAATATTTTTTCATATACAGAAGCAACTGATTTCACAAGTATAGAATCGAAATCAGAGGTCGATGAGGGTACTAACATTTTGAAAGTAAGATCATTAATCAAATTGTTATAAATCTGTTAAAAATTAAAATAATATAATATTTATAACCCTTTAAACTATTGTCATTATATTAATTTTAATATTTTTCTAGTCCATTAGGGCGAGCATTAGGGACATATTGACGTTACATGAAACTTTACCTTATATAGCAATACTATGATAAATAACATATTTTTAATTTCATAATGAACAAACAACATTTAAAAATATAAAAAAAGGTATAGATTCAGTTTACCCATCAGGCGAAGAAATAAAACTTAAAAAAAAAATCACCAATGCCTAAGAAGCATTAGCCAAATTAAAAGTAAAATCCAGTATTTAAAGAAAAAATAAATTCGCAATAAAATAGTAGGTAAGTATTTTATTTCTATATCCTATTTCCATATGATCTCACGGCGCCAGTTAGTATATATAAATAAAATCCATATATAGGTGCCAAATAGTCTTTATACATTACGCGTATATATATATATATATATATATATTTGGCCAGCATACAAAGTGAGGACTTGTCTTAGCACGTATATTATGAGGACCGGTAGAAGGAGTCAAAATAGAAACACAATTAATATTAAGTTACGCTTAATATTAAATTAGTAACAGGTGGGTAAAGAATATACACGTAAAATGTTCATTTAAATATTTTCGAGTATATCAGAACAAAGTGAGGACCGTATATCTGTCTATTCAAGTGAGGACCGTTTATAATTTTTTATGCTACCCATTTTATGAGGTCCATCGTACTTTTGTAAAACTGTGTAACAGTTGACAATACCACAAAGAAATTACATCCTTGGACAAATACACAAAAGTTATATACAAAAGTGCTCTTTTAGTTCCACCCTTACTTCCTAAGAAGTCCCAAAAGCCAACTGAATGGCATGAGCGGGTTAGGGGTAGGAACGGACCGCAGGTCTAAAGGCCACTCCACCTTTACGGGTTAACATATGATTAGACTTATTAATATTTATTAGATATTTTGTTATTTATTATACAGGGTATTAATTTTAAAACTTCCCAAAGTAAATTTCTCTTAATCTGAAAGGTTTCTGAAAAAACGCCGAGACATGTAAAGTTTAATATCGAGGGGTACAATTTTGCATGATAAAAATTGGTTTCCCACCCTTACCCTCTGCGCCCTTAAAAATTTGAATAGGTATCGAGTAATACATCATTTTAAAGGTCTTTGAAGTCGTACGGTGTTTTAAATCAGTCCGTTCGTTTTTAATGTATTTTAGAAAAAATATTTTTAGGAGTTAGACATTATAGAAAAAAAAATAATGTAATAAATGCTCAAAAATTTGGTTACCCAACCTTACACCCTGCACCCAGCAGATATAGGAGTAAAAAACGTTTAACCTAAAGGATCTTGAAAAAATATTGGTTTACGGATACCACTTGTTTTTATTGTAAATTGAGGTGTCTAAATCCGATTTCGATAAAATTTTTGACCTAACGGGCCTTCAGAATATTTTGGTTTCCGGATACCCGAGTCACCACTTGTTTTAAAATTTTCATAATTTACAACTAGCACTAAACTGGGCGGAAATTTAATAATTAAATAATATTAGATAAGTTGCGGTCGCGGCGCGATAATCTTCATGCTAGCCAACTATAGCTAGTTCAATAATAATTAATAATTAATTATGAACATTAATATAGTTCTACAATATATTCTTATTCAGTTTTTTAATATTTGATTTGTTTATTAGTGTTGCATTTGTTTTTGATTTTTTGTAAGGCCTATAGGCCCATACGGTATATATATTTGATTTTGTCTTAATAAAGAATTAATAAAGGGTTCAAATAAAACTAAAAAGCTCAAACCGGCTCTTTTATACAAAAAACACGTTTTTAAAAAATAATGTAATTTAATTAAAAATATTTTGTTCCGATATACAAGGTTTCAAAAAACTTACGCCAATGCTTGGCTGGAGATTTGTCATCCAAAAATAAGAAAAAAGTTCATACAAACGTAGTGCCAGAAATGCTTAGTTTTAAAGATACTTACATTACACACATTTTTTTTCAAAACTTTTTTAAAATATCTTAAATATCTTTTGCCAGGTTTTGTTGAAAGTGGGCAATGTTATTTATTGGTTTTGTTAATTTTCTCCAAACCCCTTGATTAATTAAAAAATAATAGGAAGTATTTTTTGTTTAGCTTAAAAAAGGTGCAAAATATGAGTTTTGTTAATTTTCATGCAATAATATTGTTTTATTTTTTCTGTGAAAAACGAGGTAATAAACAACTTGGGAGAAAATATATAAAAATAGCAAAAAAAGTTTAGCTAGTATAAATAACGTTGCCAAATTTCAACAAAATCGGGAAAACGATATTTAAGATATTTTAAAAACTAAACATTTCCGAAACTATGTTTATTAAGGTCATATAACTTTTTTTCCTATTTTTCGATGACGAATCTCCAGCCGAGCATTGGCGCATGTTTTTTAAGTATAAACTTACCTATCACTTCAATGACTATACCAAAAAGAGTTTGTAGCTATATCGAAATTATATTTTGCCTCAAAATTAATGAATGCATATTATGCATTGCCTAACTGACATATATAAACTGCTTCATCATCTTCACTTTCAATTAATTCTTAAAAATAAAAAAAATTCTTCCGGTCAACGCGTCAGTATTGCAAGGTGCCGCCATATTGTATTTAGTATGACTTAACTTAATTTATCATTTTTTTTCAAACCCTTTCATTTGATACCCATGTCAAGGAGTTTCTAAGGAAATAGGTATTCTGCACCCATGGGGCGGCCTCCATATTGGATTTAGTACGACGTCACTTACTTTATTGTTTTTTATTCGTCAAACCCTTTCAATTAATACCAATGTCAGGAAGGTTGTGAAGATAAAGGCAATCTTCCATCTTGGATTTAGTATGACTTTATTTAATTTATGTTTTTTTTGTCAAACCCTTTCATTTGATACTTATTTTAAGAAGGTTGTAAAGAAATAGGTACCTATTCTGTCACCTTGGGGTAGTCTCCATATTGGATTTGATTCGACATCACTCACCTTATTGTTTTCTACTAGTCAAGCCCTTTTATTTGATACCCATATCAAGTTGTGAATAATAGATAAATCGCCATCTTGGAGCGGATGACATATTGGATTTAGTATAACGCCTTATCGTCAAAACCTTTCATTTGATACCCAAATCAAGGGGGTTGTAAAGAGAAAGGTAATCCTATACTAAATTGTACTGTCTTCAGCACCTAAAGTATGTGCAAAATTTCAGCTCAATCGGTTAAGTATAAGTTGGTTAAAATCGACTTGTGGACACTATGACAAGGGAAGCTAATATAACCTAATCGCTATATTTTGGTCTAGCGAATTACTTTATATCTATAATAATATAATATTTAGAAAAACATATCTAGTGGTCTCTAACAAACCACTTAGTAGCGGTTAAAGGTTAAAGCAGTTTTCCGCCAGATTACTTAAAGATTCAATACCCTGGCACAGATCAAACCAGACAAAAGAAAAATTAAAATTATAGTCAACAAACCATTTCTAGCATTTAGTGAGGACCGTTTACAGTTGTCAATTTTATGGTCCTCACTTAATGCGTAGAAAGTTGCTTATAAGCATCTAAAAATATACGTCTTGAAAATATACTCATCAAGAAGCGCCACCAAGTTGCGGTAGCAGCGCCAACTAGTAGCGGTTTAAGAAACTAAAATGCAAAGTGAGGCTTTTTTTTATGTCTTACTGAAACAACATTTTATGTAACACAGAAGCGTTCAGGCATAAAATTATTGCTTTGACAAAGTGAGGACCATATACGGTACTCACTTTGCCATGGACCTCACTTTAATAGTAAATTACATTCGAAAGTGGCTCACTTTGTATGCTGGAAGTAAATATATATATATATATATATATTGATAAATAGTACCAAGTGACTTCCAAAATAGATACTCACTAGACGTTGTGACTTCATATATAACGATGTGACTTCCGATTTCGGAAGTCACTACGAAAAGTGCATTTTTTTAGCGCAATGTCATATAGAGGTCGAAAAAAGCGTTATTTCAAATTTTAGGTTGGAAGTCAGTGCGTGCCATATATACCTACAAAACTTTCCTTTAGTTCGGGTATATACCGCTGGCGCTGTTGTCGCTACAAATATTTAACAAACTGTACGATTTGACTTCCGCGTGGGCATGACAATATAACTATCTTTGTTGTGCCTGCAGTTCACGCTATACCTAACTCTCTCTTGTTAAATCGGCGTTGCCAAATCTTTATTCTCATTCCTTTAATTAGTAGAGTGATATTAATATCTCATAGCGCTGAGACGCTGCGAGACATTTAAGATCTGCCGCCTTTGGCTTTGAATCACTGCTTTTTTCCTTTATTCCAGGGGCTAGGATTAAATCACTGATTTTGAATAGCTCTCAACTTACTCGCGATCGAAACCTATTTCGATCTGCGAAGTATCAGATGAGTTAAATTATACCGCTCTCGTAGTGATTCGATACATTAAGGATTCAATCCCAAAAGTATCAAAACACTTCTACTCTTTTAAAGATTAAATACCTAAAAGATTTATATTCTAAATGATAACCATAGTTTAGCTACTTTTGAGATTTAATCATTTCAGAGTATTTATATTATTGCTCATTTAAGATTTAATCCTTTTCGGAACCCAGTGATTAAATCAGAGTAAAATTATCAGATGATATAATTAATTTTATAATTTTATAAAAATACCTTAATATTATTGTTAATTTTTAAAATTATTTTATTGATATATGGTATATATTTATTTAGCAAATTTTATAAAAAAGTGGTATTTATAATAACATTAATAATGTTACATTATACATTACATTTCTCTATGATTAAACTATAATAATATTATGGTAATAATCATTACAAAAATAAAATAAGTAGATGGGTATCATTAAAATGATTTAATAATAACAATTTAAAAACAAAATAATTGCCACCCTATTTATTAATGTTATTATTGCAAATAAACCTAGCAAGATGGGTATCTATAAAAAGGTCTTAATAATTACAATTTATAAAATTATATTAATTACCCCCTTCTTCCCCGATAATTTATTAAACTTTTTTTCTAAAGAATTAACGTGGCAAGCTGGGTATCTATGAAATGGTGTTGTAATTACAATTTAAAAAAATATATTAATTACCCCCTTCTGTCCCCTAATTTATTACATTTTTATATTGCAAAGTTAACATAGCATGATGGGTATCTATAAAAAGGTCTTAATAATTACAATTTAAAAAATTATATTAATTACCCCCCTCCTTCCCCCCTTATTTATTAAACTTTTATTCTGAAGAATTAACGTGGCAAGATGGGTATCTATGAAATGGTATTAAAAATTACAATTAAAAAATTTACAATAACTCCCCCCCCCTTCTGCCCCCTAATTTATTACATTTTTATATTCCAATGTTAACACGGCATGATGGGTATCTATAAAAAGGACTTAAAAATAACAATTTAAAAAATTATATTAATTACCCCCCTTCTGCCCCCTAATTTATTACATTATTAAATTGCAAAATTAACATGGCATGATGGGTATCTATAAAAAGGTGATAATAATTACAATTTAAAAAATTATATTAATTACCCCCTTCTGCCCCCTAATTTATTACATTATTAAATTGCAAAGTTAATATGGCATGATGGGTATCTATAAAAAGGTCTTAATAATTAACATTTTAAAAAATAAATTAATTACCCTCCTTCTGCCCCCTAATTTATTACATTTTAAAATTGAAAAATTAACATGGCATGATGAGTAGGTATCAATAAAAAGGTCTTAATAATTACAATTTAAAAAATTGTATTAATTACCCCCTCCTTCCCCCTTATTTATTAAAATATTCGCTTATCGGGTTATTTAATGCAATGCACTGGAGTAATTGGACACTTTAATAATTATTTATATACCTTTATTTTTTCTACTAAACATTATTTTATAGAAAAATTTGAACGTGACGATATGTCAAAACGTACATTTGGCTTTTTCTGTTTCCTATACCTGCTCCAGGTTTATTTTAAATGTTTTTTAATAAAAAAATGAATTAATTAGGGGAGAAGAAAGGAATAGTTTAAAATTATTATCATTAAGAACATTGTACAGATTTTGCCATGTTAATATTGCAAGCAATAGAAAAGGGAAATTTATATAATTTTTTAAATTGTAAATATTATGACCTCTTTATAGAAATCCATATTGCTACATATGTTAATTTTTCAATATAAAAGAATTAAGAATTAGTGGAGAAGGAGGGGCTTATTAATAATTTTTTTAAATTGTAATTATTAAGACCTTTTAAATAATTACCGACATCATTGGTTAATTTTGCAATATATTTTGCAGGGAGGGGGTGATTATTATAATTTTATAAATTGTAAATATTAAGACCTCTTAAGGTACCCATATTGCTATGAGCAAATTTTTAATTTTGCAATTGATTTTTTTTTAATTGGGGGCAGGGAGGGGGTAATTATTATAATTTTTTAAATTGTTAATATTTACACCTCTTATTGATAACCATATTGCCATGTTAATTTTGTAATATTAAAAATTTAAAAATTAGGGGGAAGGGGGTAATTAATTATATTTTTTAAATTATAATTATCAAGACCTTTTTTAATTACCAATTTTGTCAGGTTAATTTATATACATAATTTTTTTTAATTGCAATTATCAAGACCTTTTTATAGATACCTATCGTGACATGTTAATTTTAAAATATAGAAACTTAATAAACTGGGGGGAAGGGAGGGGTAAATAAAATATTTTTTTTATTGCAATTATCAACAACTTTTTATAGATACCCATCTTGCCATGATAATTTTGCAATACAAAATTTTTAAAAATTACGGGGCGGGAGGGGGTAATTAATAATATTTTTTAAATTGTAATTATTAAGACCTTTTTTTAATTACCAATGTGGCCAGGTTAATTTTGCAATATACATTTTGTTAATAGGGGGACAGGCAGGGGGTTATTTTTTTTTAATTGAAAATTTTGAGACCTTTTTATAGATATTCATCTTGACATGTTAATTTTGAAATATAGAAACTTATTAAACTGGGGGAAAGAGAGGGGGTAAATAATATAATTTTTTTAATTATCAAGACCTTTTTATAGATAGGTACCCATCTTGTTATGCTAATTTTTAAATATAAAATTTATTAAAATTAGGTGGAGGGAGGGGGTAATTAATATATTTTTTTTAATTGCAATTATCAAGACCTTTTTATAGATACCTACCCATCTTGTTATGCTAATTTTTAAATATAAAATTTTTTAAAATTAGGTGGAGGGAGGGGGTAATTAATATATTTTTTTAATTGCAATTATCAAGACCTTTTTATAGATACCTATCTTGACATATTAATTTTAAAATATGGAAACTTAATAAACTGGGGGCTAGGGAGGGGGTAAATAATATAATTTTTTTAATTGTAATTATCAACACCTTTTTATAGATACCCATCTTGAAATGTTAATTTTGCAACATAAAAATTTTATAAATTAGGGGAAGGAAGGGGGTAGGTAATTAATAATATTTTTTAAATTGTTATTATTAAGATATTTTTGTAATTACCAATGTTATCAGATTAATTTTGCAATATAATTTTTTTTTAAATAAGGTGGCAGGCAGGGGGTTAATATTATATATTTTTTAAATTGAAAATTTTAAGACCTTTTTATAGATACCCATCTTGACAAGTGAATTTTGAAATATAGAAACTTATTAAACTGGGGGAAAGAGAGGGGGTAAGAAAATGGCATTTTTGTTTTTTTTATAAAATATCCCATTTTGTTTTAAAATTCATGGTTCTTTTTAAAACCATTATTGTTCCAGGTATTTAAGTCTATATGGTATCAAAATCTAGCTTATTCTTACGTTAAACTTTTTAATAAAACATTCAAGATTATAAATTAAAGCTTTACAAACAAAGAAGTTTTATCATTGTTTCTATTTAACACCTAGATAAAATTCTAGCGATATTCATTAAAAATTGTAAAATTTGTCGCTTATGATTACAAGGCTAACGTAGACATTAAATTTTACGTAGTTTAGTTATAAGTTATGTTTTAATTGGAATAAAATACGCAAATTATTAAACTTAAAAATTAGCTTAAGATGAACAAATTTTGTTCTCAAAACGTGCCAAGAAAAATTTAAAACGTGCCACTCATGGCACGCGTGCCATATGTTCGCCATCCCTGACCTAGAATATTAATAACCCCTTTGAGCAGAAAGGGAAAATGTTCTTAACTTCAAAAAATACGTATCTGTCAATATTAATGAACACTTGATAATTTGTAATAAAATAATTTTCTTTACGTAAGTAACAAAATTGGTTTATTTTTATAATAAAAATACTTTTTTGTACGTTTCTCCCTAAATAGGTATTAGGTTTTTATTTAAATTATTGATTTCTTTACGCAAGTTAACAAAATATAGTTGTAAATCTAACTTCTGATATCTGGCAACACTGCTGGAAGTTAGTACGACGTGACCGTAACTCTTTCATATATATGCGGAAGTGATTTCGTATATTAGTTGCTTCCAAATATATACATTTTAATTCTTCACAAAATGCTTCCCCTCTTTTGACAACCGAATTATAGACCTTCCCCTCTTTCAAACGCACCCTAATATATACGTTTAAAATAACTGGTAACACCGGAGGTCAGGGCGCCACGTCAACCTGTCGGAAGTCACTGCTTACCAAACATCTATATATATATATATATATATATATATATATATATATATATATATATATATATATATATATATATATATATATATATACATGCATCTTGTATGAAGTGGCACCCACTTAATCAACGTAAATGTGACCCCCTCGTATAAAAAACCAATTTTAAAACTTGACATTGTGGCACCACCAAAAATCATGATCAAGTAGCACCCTTCACGTATAAACTGGTTATAATTATATTCAAACAGGCACCCTCCACTGTTGCCATACTTACGGGTGCCATATTGAAGATATACAATTTAATATAATTTTATTTAGTAATATTCATATCTGAAAAATGTTGATTACCTAAAACAAATATGGTGAAATACTCTATTTTATATTATTCTGCATCATAATTCGAAAATTATAATAATATTAGCTTTATTGAGATAAAATGGAGTGCGTAAAATAAGTTTTATAATGCAACTCCATTGAAAATTCGATTTTAGGCGCGCAAATGGAAGAAATTAAGGTTAGAATTGTTTTTAAAGATGTCAGGAATAATTACCATTAATATTTTTGTATTTGTCTAAGACAAATTGTCTTTTAAGAATTTAAAAATCTCTCACTACAACGCGGTACTGCGGCGGTACGAACAAAATTTTTGTTTATTAATTATAAATTCACATTAATGTGAGAGCGAAAAATTTGACTTTTTTATTTAATAAGTACCTACCAAAATATGTTTACCAAAGGTAGTAAAATTTAGATTCATGCACCACAGTGCCTGTCATTTATAAGTGCTTGAGAATTTTTAGTACTTTTTTTCGTGTAAGTACATGTAAAAAAAAATTAAATCAAAAATATACTTACATTCATTATTTTAATTTTTTATTAAATTAATTTCAAGAATATTTTTTAATTATTTTTTGTACATGTACTTATAGTTTTTTAATGTTCCAAAATAAATCCTTGTAAGCAGCAAGTCATGTTGTACAATATTTCCTTTTTTTGTACCAATAATATTAATTAATATTTTAATTATTTTATTTGGGGCCCAACAAAATTATCTCATTATTATTATTAAAATAAAGATAAAAATAACTACTCAAAAGAAGTTGGGTAAGTTGGGTAAAGGTACAACATACAAAAAGTGACTGCATGTTCTAGCAATAAGTTTGTCATATTGTCCATAAAGAATAAACCAGTTCATCAAAACTTTATTTGAATAGTGATTTTTCTTCATTTTAACTATTTTATTAACAATTTTTATTAAATTAATGAATTTCTAACTATATTAGTAAATAATAATATACCTTTTAATGTAGGTACCGGACGTTCAATTAAACCGTTTATACACATACTTATCGACATATTTACTTTAGACCGAAAAAAATATATTAATTTATTAATTTCTTGTCATATGAAAACATACAGTTATTAAAACTTATTCGTAGATTTCACTTGTATTGTTTAATAATTTAAAATTACTTAATATTTAAAAATTTGAAATAATAAATAATAGGAATTGTAAAATATATTTGTTATTATTAACTTTAGGGAATGGTATTATAATTTCATATTTAATTATGTAAAAATATACAGGGCGTTCCGTTAAAAATTAAAAACTTATTGCTGTTTTAAGTTATCTACATTCACATTGCTTTTTATCAAGTAACTTTTAAGAAATATTACAATAAATACAACCGAATATCATCAAACCTAATATTAAAAAAAATATAAGATTTTTTTGTTGAGGGTGAAACTGACCGAATTTTACGAAAAAAATATTACAATAAATACAACCGAATATCATCAAACCTAATATTAAAAAAAATATAAGATTTTTTTGTTGAGGGTGAAACTGACCGAATTTTACGAAAAAAATTAATAACTCAATAACTATTAAGTTTTGGTATAGAACATGATATAGGTAGTCATTTTATAAGGAATAATATTAAGAAATAAAAAATGTAAAAAAATTGTGATGATTCATTTAAAATAACAAAGTTGATATCGCTTCCGTTAAAACCGGAAGTGGAATTTTGTTCCAAATAATTTAGAAAAATAGTTTTAATGATAATATTATTATAATTGCTTTAAAAAATTTAATTTGATATCTTTTTCCGTTTTCCATAAACATGTAACCTACCATCGACCCTGATACACCCTGTATAATATTTTAATTCCCTTTCTAACTAAAAAATGAAAAAAACATCAACAGTATTTTTTTATACTAACGTAGTAGGCCAGTTATGTTTTGCATTTAGGTAATTTAAACTGTTACGAATCATACCAAAAGTTTTGGTAATTTTGGGGCCGAGCGGTGGCCGAATGTTTGGTGCTCATAAGTTTAATTTTTAAAACAAAAAGTAACTTACTTTGATAAAGAAAAAGAACAAAATATTTTTTAATGTTTTTCAGATGCAGGTTTAAAAAATGTTTACGATTTTTCCTCATCGGAAGAATCTGATCCTTACAAAACAGATGGAAGCGAAGATGAATACATACCATCTAGCGAAAATAGTAGTGAATATGTATGTAATTTTATTTTAAATCTGCTGCCTTAATTTTATATTCCTAAACAAGTGCAGAAGGAGTTTTTTTACGAATGTAAAGACAAGCCATAGGCGAGTTTTGCAATAACATAACTAAAAAAAACCCTCTGCACAATTTAAAGAAAAATATAGACTTTTTCCATTGAGAAAATCGACGATGAAGCCATGGAGAAAATATCATAATAGGTTCAGCTATGGAAACTTGCTGAGAAATACTGTCCTAAAATAATTTTTATCATTTGTAATTTTATTATATAATGGTAATTTGTAAATTTTAACACAATGTTAAAGCCTTCTGCTAAATTTTTTAACTTCTTCACATTTTAAAATATATACAGTGTGTCCCGCTTAAGACCTTACCACCTTCGTAAAATTTGTATTTTTTAACCGATTTTTGTAAACTTTTTTTGTTGGATAGATCCCTGGAAAAGGATTTAAACGCATATGTCACTGGTTTTAAAGACTAAACTGTGATCTCTTTTTTAGTACTACCTACTAGGGATTTTTTAGAGCAAAAGTTACAACGAATTTTTATTCGGGACCACTAAAAACCGAAATTTCGACCCAAAACAGACATCACAGTTGGCGATGAGTTTTGTCGTCAAAACAAGAGGATGGTAGGTTTTAAGTGGGACACTGTGTATATATTTATAGAAATACTAATAAATGGACTTACGATAAATTTTTACGATTTAAAAATGCCTATTTTTTTGTGATATAAGAAAAAAGTTTTTCCTAAAACCATGGAAAAAATAACATCTATGTGAAAACAAAATTTCGATTGCGTTAACCGTACACCAAATTCGAATGCATACCACTTTCCTGCAAAGAATAAAACAATTTCCATTTTCCACCATCAAAGATGAAATAGATTGAAGTCCCTAGAAATACAAATAACAAAAAACGTTTAAACATCCGAAAGCAAGTGATTTTGATATAAATTTAAAACGAGAATGCAAATCAGCCTTATCAGAATCATATTCTTAATATTTCTTGTGTAAATTATTATTATATCTAATAAATTCTCCAAAAAAGTAATGATTTGTTATGTTTATTATACTCACCAGATGTTCTTACATCTCGCCTCTGTTGACTTAACAGCCGAGCATATAAGCCCTGGGAGTGATTTGTTTTGATTGTGTTCCACTACACCAAGTTGCCCGACACTGATGAGACCCAATAAAGGTCGAAACAGCTGTCTGTCGGTATTTGAAGATGGTGGAACGCATTCAAAACAAAAACTTTGACGAGGTGGCGAGGTGTACGTTCAATTTTTTCTTATACTTAATAAACCTAATACATCATCACTTATTTTGAAGACTATATAATTATACGATCTTAGAATAATGAATGAACCAAAACAATATTTAAAATCAAAATTCCCGCCAGCCGCTTCTCGCTGCCCTCCGGACACGGCCGAATACTTCCGAGGTTTCCGTGATAATTGGTGTCGTCTGTTACACACGAGGTTTTAAAGTTTCTTCCACTGTTGCCAAATTTAGGGTGCCATAATGTAAAGGCATATTATGGGTGCCAAAAGTTTAACAATTATAATGAGTGTATAAAATATATACATCTGTATAAAAAAGAGCGCCATCTATAATAAACTTCGCAAACTAAACTGTATATCCGGGAGTAATCTTTGTCAAAGTGGCACCCTTCAAATTTTTTGTTATATGGTTTAGAAGGACCCTACCTTCATTGGAAAAATTTTTGAAGGCAAAACAAAGTGGCACCCGAAACCGGGTGCCACATTGTAAAATTGGGAGTCACATTGACAATGTTTATACCATATGGGTGCCTAAATGACACTGTCTATCTATATATATATATATATATATATATATATATATATATATATATATATATATATATATATATATATATATATATATATATATATATATATATATATCTACGCTGTGTTTACTTATTTGTTTTATTAAATGCATTGCTTTTAGAATGATACGTGGGAGAACTAGGTTTATAAGAAATAAAATACAGTGGTTCAGTTATATAGCAATTTATTTTTATTTTGTTTTATGCACGATAATTTCGATATTAGAATTAGTCAAAATATTGTGTACTTTATATGAAATAATGGCTTTCTTTGAACCCCAAACTGACTGGGTTTGGGGTGTTTTCCAGTGTTTTTCTTAGCTTAGCTTAGCTTTTATATAAAAACAATAAAAGTAGCTAAGGAAAATACTGTTACCGTAAACACGGGTGGCTTTAGCTCACTTTCAAACTTAAGCTTAAAATTTTTGTGGTTTAAACAATCATAAACATTAAATTTTGTATACCAAAATTTAAGTCTTGAGTTGCTCTTTCATAATAACAACTATGTTATAATATTACATAGGGCTAAGTTTCAAAAATAAAAATTAAAAACTGGGTGTGCAAAGTTATCCCCTGGTTGCGGGTAACTTTGTCTCACAGTGTATTTTCCGTATAAAATTAACTCAATATTTTATTTTAATTTTTATTAGACATACCTATGTTAGCATCGACATATATTTATTGCAAGGGATTACCGATAAAAAAAATAAGAAATCGACCTATAGTTAACCAAGGATCATCATTCCAAAGGATTTCGCATAATATAGAAATTCTAACGCGTGTATTTGTAAGAATTTTGCACTGATGCGATATATACAATTTTAAAGTGTAATAAATCCCATTTTTTTTTTAAACACTGAATTTCCTGTAATATAAACTCAAAAGAATCGCTCAATTGACAGGTTTAGACCAACAAATTATAAATGTTAATTTTATCGAGCGCGAAAAGATTTTTCATAAAAGGGTTAAAGTCACCCGCGTGGTGCAAAGTCACCCGTGTTTACGGTATATAAAAACAATAAAAAAAGCTAAGAAAAATACTGTTTCGACATTTGCCTATCATAAATATTTTTGAGGCCGTAAATACATCATTTTGCCTTACGTGCAGCGTTTGGATGATTGGTTGGTGGTATCCAAAAATGTCCACTGTGGTTGACCTTAGTTCTGGAACCAGTGTGGGCCCTACAGTCTTTTCACATAAAAGACGGAATAGGAGTATATTATTATACAAAAGATAATGCGCATTATCTCGAGTGAAAATTTTTTTTGATTTTATTTAGTAGGGGAGACTATTTAATATCTTTCAAATAGTTTTTAACTTACTTTTTGCCAATTAAATAATTTACAAACAAAACAATTTATTAAGATAATTCTTTACATTTTTATTTGAACTACATGGGAAAAAATTTACTGATTGACTGAAAAATTGTTTGTGCCATGTTCATTTTGTCGTTTAAAGAGTCAACGATGTAGCCTTCAGCAACAGTTGTGAACTTCCAGCCCCCATGTCGTTTTAGAGCTGTGTTATCTCATCCTGCATCGATAAGTAAGGTGGCAGAAGATCTTCTCAAGGAATGTCCAGTAAACTTTTTTGGATTATGAAGTTTTAAAAATTCCGCAATTTGTTTTCCCATCAAAGAAAACTTTTTAATGCAATATTTTGGCTAGTACATTTCCCATTTTGGTAATTTAAGAAAAGAGATTGGGCTGCCACATTAGGTGGTCGCAAAGCAAGATATTTTTTAACTATATTGTAAAAATTGCCTGTAATAGTAAATACAACGTCATGCACCCATAATCAATGCTACCTAAAAAAAAAATATGTTCCTTCTTTTATTGTAATTTTTACTTTGATGGCCATATATTTTTGATCGTCAGCATTTATAATAAAATTATTTATTTCCTCGAAACTAAAGGTTTTTGCCTTTTTTGCTTGATAACCATCAGACTTTCGTTTGAGAAATGCCCGTAATTTGCTATAATTTTCCATTTTGATATTAAAGGGTGTATCAATAAGAACGCAAGATTTCAAAGTTTAGTAAAACATGGTTTTAAGTATTAAAGCATTGAAATATTTATTGATTTATAAAGTACACATTTGGAAATTATGTATAAAACACCCCATCTGGTAAATGGCCACCACGACTTAACTGGCACAAGCGTATTCTCTTGGCAAAATTTGCAATAACATTATTGAATACATGTGGCGGTATTTCGTTGATAGAGCGTCTAATTTCTGCTTTTAAGGCTTCGATGGTGGCGGGCTTGTTGGCATAAACTTGTGACTTTAAATAACCCCACAGCCAAAAGTCCAAGGGTGTTAAATAGTGGTGAAAATGGGCCTCATCACTGAAAATTATTTTGTCCGAAAAATCGGCATTCACTTCTTGCTGCTCAAGGATCCAATTGGTGAACTCTCTTCGCTGTTCATGGTCTTTTGGCTGGAGTTGTTAATTGACTTAAGTCAATTGGACTTTGTAGGCATAAAGATGCAAATCTTAAGTAACAATTCGCTGAAGAGTGGCTTTTGTAATGTCCAATTCTTGTGCACAATGGCAAATCGACGTCTCTGGACTCTAGGCCACACTCTCGCGAACTGCTGCGATATTTTTTTCTGAACGAGCTCGTGTCGTGTGTTTCACATCACTAACCAAAGCAGTGCTTTCAAATTTTTCGATTATTCTTTTCACAATAGATGAATTAGGAACATTATTTCGAAAAAATATTGGACGCCCTTTACGAATCGTGGCAATAAAACTTTCATCATTTTGATAATAGTGTTTAACAATCAGGACGGGTTGTTCTATTGTGTAATGCTCTATATTTACTAACTCCCATCTGTCTCCTATCAATCTGTCATTTCATTAATCATGTGACATCAAGGTTGCCAAACTGAGGCGAAATTCAAATCTTGCGCTCTTATTGATACACCCTTTATTATGTATTTCCAGTGTACTTCTCAACTTGGAATATTGGGACCAAAGCGAAGAGAATTTATATTTTTTAAACATGGTTGGGCTTAAAATTATTCATTAAAAGAACATTTGTGGTGATAATTATATGGACAATAAATAAACATACTGAATTTTTAAATTCCTAGCATTTAAAATCATTTAAAAGAAAATATAAAATATTAATATATAAGAAATAGTTAAAAATTCGTTACAGCTTTACGCTTTCATATTACAAATATAATTGTTTCGTTAACTTATTGAGATATACCTCAGCCAACGTTGTTTTCTAGTATTAATTTTTTGACTTTAACTTTACCAAACATCCTGATAGATGTATAATCCATATCATTACCTTATTGGTAAAAATCTTAGACCAATTCCAAAAAAAACAGAAATCTTTATTACAATATTCGCCATGGATGCGAATTTGCAGTGGTTGCACAAAGTTCAATCCAGAGGTTGCTGATACAAGTACACCTCTCTCAGAGAGAATATTTAGTAATGTAAAAAAACTTGTACACCTAGAGAAGAAGAGCTTGAGAAAATGTTGGACTAAAATTAAAATTTATGAGCTTGCTTCCTAATGATCCATTGCGTATAGAGTATTTCCATTGTAACAGGTGCGACACTAAAACTGCGTTTTTTATGATAATAAAGTGTTTGTTCATATATCACGATACGTTAATATAAAAAAATAGTATGAAAAATTAGGTATTTAACTCAAACAAAATGTCAACAAAAACTTGTAAAGAAATAGCGTAACGGGCGCGACCTTAGAAAATCGGCAAGTGGGACCAAATTGGCTTCTATAGTTAATACTGTAAAATTTTGGATGAAAGCATATAGTAATAATTTTTGTGTAAAACTTGAATAGTAACCTTAAAAATGCACAAAAATTGCATACTTTATTTTATAAAATTTTCTTAAAATGAAATGGGTGCGACATTTAAACATTTTATCGAGTATTGAAACTCTTCCGTGTTTATTCTTAATGTTAGCTTCTTAGCATCACAATGTACGAATATTTTAAGGTTATGAATTACGTCGCAATTGAACTAAACTGCGCACCACTCAATGTGTCGCGACCAAAAGTTCGTTCTTTTTCAAAACGAAATAACTTTTTTGTTTCTTAAACTATTTTATTTTGGTCTTTGCTGTCTGCTAGCCTCATCCTCTGGCAATTCATGCTATAGATATGAAGCTCGCGGTTCTTCAAGTAAATTTCCTACAGGGTGATATGTTAAACGGTGAAAAATTTCAATAACTTCATTCAAGCCCCGTTTGTAAAAAAAAATATTTTTTTTCGTTTTTACTTTAAAATAATGAAGTATTATGTCTTACCTTGAAATGTTTTTAAAGTTTTTCGAAATGGAATCTTAGCAACGAAAATATGATTTTTAGGAACAAGAAGATAAGATTATTTTCAGTGGTCCTAAGCAAAGACCACTTTTTTAAAATAACATTTTGGTGAAAATTTGAGAAAACTAAACCTAAACCGATATTTACGTTCGTGATATGTTTTCTTCACAATTTCGACCTCCTGATTGTGATTCAGTTGTCAAATTTAAGTTTCAGATAAAACCAAAATCACCAAGAATCAAGATTCGAAAACAGTTCCCGGCTGTTAAATGTCTCAATAAAATACGATTGCTGGTTTTTATTATTTTTTTACTGTGCTTTGCATCTTTAGTACGATATTATCATTTTTCAAATGAAAATTAGTTCAAGAAAAACATTTAATTTGCATTATGAAGGATATTCTTGATTTTTTCAGTTTGCTTGTGTTTTTCCAAATTTCGTTTTTTAAATGAGTATTTAAGGGACCACCATATTGAGAGAATGAATTGGCCAACTTTGTCTCCGGATATGAATCCTATTGAGCATGTGTGGAGCAGGATGAAACTAAAGATGAAAGACAGGGAAGGACGTATGGAAAATTTGGATGAATTGGTAAATGCTATTCAGGAAGAATGGGATAACCCAGGAATAAATATTGAAAGTTATTACTTATTGTTATTGCTGGTTACATTTGTCTGTTGAATGTTGTAGTTTTGATTATGATTATATTTTCGCATAAAATTTTCCAATATGAACAAAAATATTGTAATTTAACTTTATTACCAATTAGGTAGGTACTTATCAGCTATAATATCCCTAGGACATTGATAATGCACGAAATAATTTTATGACAATCGAAAGCACGTTGCTTGGTAACAGCCCGACGCCGAAGGCGAAGGGGTGTTACCAACACACGTGCTTGAGAAATTTGACATAAAATTATGAGGCATTTGTCAATGTCAGAGGGATATTCGGTCAGAAAATTTTTTGATAAAAAAAATCAAATAACTCGCAACACAACAATTATTTATTTATTAAAAGTACAGCTGGTAAAGGTACAGTTATTAAAATTTAACGCAACATTAGATTGGCTATTTTTTTCTACAATAGAAGATCTATTACCACGCATAGTATTTATAATCTTATTGTGGTGTTCTTGGTCAATGTTTAGGTATGGTTTTATAGAATTTAGATTGCTATGGCCAGTAATTTTCAGCAATTGTTGTTCTTGCACACCATTTTTTGCCAATTCGCTAGCAGCAGTTGACCTGTTCGAATGGTTTGTTATTTTTCTTTCTTTTACATTTAGACCAATAGCCTCTGCAGACGATTTTGTCCATCCATTGATAGTATTTTTTCCAAAAGGGACATTGTCGTACCAATTATCGGTTTCCGTTTTCCAGTGTCGATTTGGTTTTAAGAACAACCGTGGTGAGGTAATATGTTCGCCTCGTTTTGATATCAGTTTATGAAAAAGGGCAGCTTTGACTTTCACCATTGGCAATCAACCATTTACTACTTGTACAGCTTTTTGAACCGCCTTGGCAAGTTTTACTAAACACCGGATTATATTCAATGCGATTTGTTGGAGAGCCATCGTTATTTTTCTCGATTTGAAAAAAAGACAAGAGACAAGCAACTTCCTCGCCTCCCCTCCACGCTAATTCTACAGCAGCAATGTGATAGAATTTACGCATAAGACCTTCAGGGGTATTTTCATCCCAGAACAATATTATTTGGTTTATTTCAGAAAAGCTTAATGAAACTGAACTGGTCTTTCGTTTACATGGATCTGCTTGCAGTTTCTTTCTTGTTGCATCGCGGGCATCTCTTGCAGGTTTAAATACTATGCTGTTAAACGGGTCAATCATTATCTTATATTCATTGTAGTATTTCTGTTGCAAAAGTTTGCTTGAAACGTTCCACATGGTCTTAACAGTGGCTTCTTTAAATTCAGTCCCATCTTTCTTCCTCATATTGACTGCCCAATCTTTCAATATTAATGCCAGTTCTTCTTCGGTTCTATTCTCGTTTAACTGCTATTTGCGTTCAAAGCAAAACTCCATGAATATCCCCCACGTATATTTATGACTATTTGTAGTATTTTTCGGATTGTTATCTATAATAAGAGCGTTTATAGCTTTAAAATTCGAATTGCCGAAACGTGACATATTGCAATTTATTTTATGAAGTTGACAGTCTTGGTGTCATCTATGTTGAAAACTTCCCTGAGTGTTGTTATCAGTTAAATGTTGAAATGATTGGGTGATTTGTGTCATATGACGAAAAATAAAATAATTTTAATGGCTCTTTAAACTGTCAAAAAAATTTCAGTGAAAGTTATTACTAGTGCGCAAACAAATTGCAGTAATTTCGCCCAAAAAATGAATCCTCAAGTAGCATTTTAATTAATATGCATGCATATTAATTAAAATGCTACTTGAGGATTCATTTTTTGAAGACGCCAGCAATCGAATTTTATTAAGACATTTCAACAGCCGGGAATTGTTTTCAAATTTTGATTCTTGGTGATTTCGGTTTTACCTAAAAATTAAATTTGACAATTAAATTACAATCAGGAGGTCAAAATTATAAAGAAAACATGTCACGAACGTAAATATCGGTTCAGGTTCGGTTTTACCAAAATGTTATTTTGAAAAAGTGGTCTTTGCTTAGGAAGTTTGTTGCTTGTTCAAAATTATTCAAGGAACAATCTTTCACTATTTTATCTTCTTGTTCTTAAAAATGACTGAGTATATTGCCTACCAAAAACTCTTTTGAAACAAAAAATCATATTTTCGTTGCTAAGATTCCAATTCAAAAAATTTAAAAACCTTTTCAAGGTAAGACATAATACTTCATTATTTCAAAGTAAAAAAGATAAAAAACAATTTCTTTTTTCAAACGGGGCTTGGATGAAGTTATTGAAATTTTTCACCATTTTACATATCACCCAGTACGAAATTTACTTAAAGAATCGTGTGCATCATATCTATAGCATGAATTGCCAGAGGATGGGGCTAGCAGACATCACAGATCAAAATAAAATCGTTTAAGAAACAAAAAAGTTATGTCGTTTTGAAAAAGGACGAACTTTTTGGTCGCGACACATTGAGTGGTTCGAAGTTCATTTGACTTCATATATAGTTGTTATATTGTTAAATAATACATCTGTTTTTTTTTGTCAAGGTGGGGTAAGGTTTCATGATAATACCCTATATCAATTCTTACAATAGCTCCAAAATGCTTGAGTAATGATCAAACAGGAAGAGAGTTCCATTCTACAAAATACTTTGTCAAAAAAGCGAGAAAACTAAAAGAAGCTAAAGGAATCCTAGCATCATCAGTTGCAAGAACTGGTAAGACGTTATCATCTGACATTCTTCATAAAGTTCGTAATTTTTATGAGAGTGATGAAAATAGTAGAATTATGCGGAACAAGAACGTATAAGTAAATAACCAAAATGAAAAAAAAAAAAGTTTAATGCTGCGTGATGTTAAAAATCTTCATACACAGTTCAAAGAAGTTTATCCAGAGTTTTTAATTAATAAAATCAAAATTCACTGAACTTCGGCCGAAATGGTGCATCCTTGCTGGAGCTAACGGAACACACAGTGTTGCATTTGCACGCAACATTAAAACTTTAAAAACAATGTTTGATGCAGTCAATTTAGTTAAATATACAAAATACTCTGATACTCTGATTTAGAAATATCAGTATTGTTTCAATTTTCTTCTAAGCTATTTCTAGCTTGTTATGTTCGTTAATGTTAGTTATGATAGAAAAGGAAAGTTTTTCTGTTTATCTTAGGGTTTTTCATTTAGAGCGTCAGAACTTTGAAATGAGATAAAAAAATAACTACATGTTATAATCCTTTAATCTTTATTATATTTAGAAGAACAATCGATGACTTTATGTTTTAAAAATAATATCGTTTAAATGTCCCCCTCGACTTTGCCTGACTGAATGCATTCTGAAGGCCCAATTTTCTACTATTCTTTTAGAA
The DNA here is from genome assembly GCA_921294245.1 of Brassicogethes aeneus. Taxonomy (NCBI): domain Eukaryota; kingdom Metazoa; phylum Arthropoda; class Insecta; order Coleoptera; family Nitidulidae; genus Brassicogethes; species Brassicogethes aeneus. Next base: position 61,834,830 of record OV121132.1, read on the forward strand.
ATATCGCGTGGTATATTTTGAATTGTGCGTTTAATGTTTCGTTTAAGGTCGAGAATTGTTAGTGGCTTATTTTTGTAAACCTGAGATTTCACATGACCCTTTAGATGCATAAAAGTTGACTTATTTGCCAGTACACCAGTTTTTTTTTTAACTTATTAACTAAACGATAAACCTTATATTTCTCGCAACTCTCAAAATGTTTGGCGAACCGAACATGTACCTATTTTGATGGTAAATACGAATTATTTCTAAGCGCTGTTGAATTGTTATCCTTCTATATTAATTTGACACAATGTACTGAACACATGTGTTGTCAAGATTTGATATTTACATTCCAGAGCAGCCTTATTTTTAGGGTTAAAGTTATGACGCTTTAAATGGAAAACCCTTTATATATATATATATATAAGCGATGGTGCCAAACAGCACTATAAAAATAAATATCATTTGTGCAATCTTATCCATCACATGGTGTTATAGCTGAATGGCATTTTTACTTTACTGCGCAAGGAAAAGGACCTACTGATGGCGTTAGAGCTATTCTGAAACGTGAAGCTACACGTGCAATCTTACAAGCAAAACCTGATGATGCAATTTTGACAGCACAATGTGTGTTTATTTTACTTGTGTTTATGCTTTGGCAGTAAATTGGCTTATCTTAAAGTAAAAAATAAATTAGAATAACGCTGGGGCTGCTAAAAATAGAGGTTTTGCCAGATGAATTTAATGAAAGTTTTCGATTTTACCCGTAAGAGTAAAAAAATAATTATCTTTATAAATTTTCTAGCCCATTCGCTCTATTTTTTAAAATAAAAATCCATCATGAAAAATGGTAATAGAATAGAATAAAATAATTATGTAAATTTCGTAAATATACAATATTATTTACTGAAAATTTCTTCAGTTAGTATTATGATCGAAAATTGCAAAATACCCGCTTTAATTTTCAGAATATATGACGAAAATGTCAGTTTTCAGGTAAAATAACCACAAACGCCAATTCTGACAGGTGTATATGTATATAGTATATATTATATAATGCATTTTAAAATAATTCTCATGTCCTTTTTTTGAATAATTTGGATTTTATCTTTTTTACAACTGGGCAAAACATATAAAAGTGTTGGACAAAATTATAAATGAGGTGCTGCCAATGCATTATGTTATATATATATATATATATATATATATATATATATTAGGGTGTTTCATTTAAAACGAAACATTCTTTTTTCTTGCTGACACATGAAAATTTTGTTTTTTAGGTTGAAAAATAAATTCCCTGAAAATTTTAGCCCTTAAATTTGATTCTAAGTACTTAGACAATAACCAAAAACAAAGAAAAAATAGGTTTTATTGAAATTTATGTATAATACAATATACATACATTTATACCTTATATCTCTTAAACAAAGCACTTTAGTGAAATGAACGTGAGAACTTTTTTTGTCAAAAATTAAATTTCCTACAACTTTTTCATTTGAACTTTTTCGGTAAAACAAGTCATTCGCTCGATTTTCTCAAAAATATGTGAGAAAAAGTGAAAAAACTACTTTTGGAGCTACTACAATCAACGTAAATAAATCAAAAACAAAATTGATGCAGGCCTTTCAAAAACCGTGAATACTATGCAGAAAATTATGTTGATAAAAATTATAATTCAAAACCCGGCCAAAATATAGAAATTTAAAGTAAAAATGATTAAAAATATTATATATAAAATTCTAAAACATCAAATGTAATATCCCGAATAAATGATATTTGTATTACCAACCAAATCTAGAATTCAGAAAAAAGTCCCTATAACTGTTAGGGTTAGTTCCTTTTTTCATTACATAACACTTTTTTAACATGTGTTTACATGTGATAAATTAAGTGAGTATCTAATTGAGTTTTTATTATAAGAAGTTCTTAAATTTATATAGTAATTATAAGTAATAAGTAATTATTACTAATAACTTATTTCACTTCTAGTTAAAATTCATACTACTCACCAACACAACAATTAACAACTCCTGGTGTCTCATGAGCTCGTTGCATTATTTTTTGCCATGATTTATCAATTTTTGAAAACCTTTTAGCTTCTTTCGGTAATTGTTTTGCAATATCTCCTCCAACAAAAACTGCTTCCAAATAAACCCACATATTTTGAACCAACAACCACCTTTCAAGAATTTCATTAGTATTAGATAAATCAAAACTCCACTGTTGAATTTGCTTCTTAAAAGGTGCATTGTATCTGAAAATAATAAAATATATTATAAATACCAAAAATCAAATTACTATATTAATATTAAATTAAATTAACTATTTGGTTATTACATTGTTAAGGACAATCACTAAATATAAAATATTAATTAAATATTGTGTAAAAAACATAATTAGATTAAGTTATTTATTTTGGTTTATAATAAGTAATCTAGGAATATTTTTAAAAAGAGTTAATCCTATAATATTCTTTAGAAGTGGATTGTATTATTGTTTTTTTATGTTTTAGTATTTTGTTTTGTGTCTTTTTATTTATTTATGTCCTAGTGTTATATTCATGTGTACTGACTTTTAATTTATTTATAGGGTGTTTTACTCTACTCATATATAAGCTTAAGGGGGTTTCTCATAGAATAGAATAGAATAGAATAGATTTATTAGTTCAGAAAGATTGCAAAGGTTACAATGTTGAACACGTCCAAAAAAGCATATATAAATATTCAAGATTAACAATGTACTAACAAACAAATCTAAGAAAATTTGGTACAAATAAACAAATACAAGAAAAACATTTAGTTAAAAAAATCATCAACGCAGTAATCACATCTGTTTACAAGGTATGCTCTTAAACAAGGTTTAAATTCCCTAAAACTAAGGTATTTTATCGTTTTTGGCAATTTATTATATAAAGTTAAAGCAAAGTTTTGAATAGTCCTGTAAACGGTGTGGGTCCTTGTTTGATTAATTTACACTAAATCTTTATTTCTAGTGAAGTAGGAATGCTGTCTACTAGTATTGTTAAACATAAAACTGTTTTTTTTGTAAAAAATTAAAGTTTCAAAAATATAAAGATCTGGTAGTGTTAGTAGGTTATTTTTTACAAACGTTTGCTTGCATGATTCATTAAATTCCAACTTAAAAATAATTCTAATAATTTTTTTCTGAAAAATGAATAGATTTTTTCTATGGGATGAATTACCCCAAAAAATTATGCCATATTTTAAATTGGTATAAACAAATGCATAATACACATTTAAGAGTGTCACTCTTGAAACAACAAATCTTCGATTAAGGATTAAGTATAGATACTTATTGATTTTTTTTAAAACACTATCTGTTTGTTCCTTCCATAAAAATTTGTTGTCCAAAATAACACCCAAAAATTTAATTGAAGTACTCAACTTGATGGTACATTTATTGTTAATATTAATATTGTTATTGGTAAACCCATACTCTCCAAATTTTATGTACTGTGTTTTGTCAACATTTAACTTAAGGCCATTATTTTGAAACCATTGAAATATATTTTTAAGTGTTAAATTAATATTAGTTATTAGATCATTTTTAGTAGAGGATTTAAAAATTGAAGTAGTATCATCTGCATACATAAAAATATTGTCGTGGCATTGGGGCAAATCATTTACAAACAAAATAAATAAAATTGGGCCAAGAATTGAGCCCTGAGGAACTCCTTTTTTTAACTCCACTGTGTTGGAATATAACTCCAACCCATTTTCCGATGATATTTTTACCCTTTGTTTTCGGTTGGACAGATAGGATTTAAATAAATTTAGCGCAGTACCTCTTATGCCATAATATATATAATATAAAATTGTATAATTTCTAAACATCAATATGGTTTCGTTAAAGGTAGTAATACGGAATTAGCAATATTTAATTTTGTTGGTAGGATCATGGACCTTTGGAATAGTAAAACTCTGGCATTATCTTGCCTTATCTGGCCTTTTTTGACTTATCCAAAGCCTTTGACACCATGGATAAAGAACTATTGGAGTTGAAATTAGAAAGATATTATCTTTCTAATTTCAACTCCAATAGTTCTTTATCCATGGTGTCAAAGGCTTTGGATAAGTCAAAAAAGGCCAGATAAGGCAAGATAATGCCAGAGTTTTACTATTCCAAAGGTCCATGATCCTACCAACAAAATTAAATATTGCTAATTCCGTATTACTACCTTTAACGAAACCATATTGATGTTTAGAAATTATACAATTTTTATTACAATATTTTATCAATCTGGTAGAAATTGATATTTCCAGTATTTTTGAAAAGATAGGTAATAAGGAAATAGGTCTATAGTTATTAACATTAGTTTCAGGACCCTTTTTATGCAAAACCCTGACAATAGCCAACTTTAATACATCCGGAAAAACGCCACTTAAAAAGCAAAGATTTATAATATGACTAAGAGGACTTGCTATGACGTATGCGCACCTTTTAATATTTTTTGTTGGAATTTCATCCCAACCAGTGGATTTTTTATTTTTTAGATTGTTTATAATGTCATAAACTTCAACGGCATCTGAGGGATATAAAAACATATTGGAGTTAATGGATTCAATGTTGTTGACATTAAGTTTTGGTGATGGCAAATTTAGTGTATCAGATATATTAGCAAAAAATACATTAAACTCATTAGCTACATTCAATGGACTATCTATAAAAATATTTCCTTTTTCCAAAATAATATTTTTGGATTTAGAGACTAAAGTTTTATTTTTATTTATTAATCTCCACATTTGTTGCTGGTTGTTTGGAGCATTGTCTATTTATTTTTATTAGTTTATTATTATAACGAAGTGTGGCTTATTATTATAACGAAGTTTGGCTTTTCTAATTCAAAATTTAAAGTTTTAGATATTTTTTTATATGTATTTTTAAAAAAAGGGTAAGTAATATTGTTTCTACAATTTATTAGATTTCTCTTTTTAATTGCGAAATTTGTTTTATATTATTACTAATCCACGGTAGTTTTGCCAAAAAAACATTATTTTTGTAACATCTTTTAGGGAAAAAAACATCGAATTTGGTTTTAAAAACATGGTGAAAAGCTTCAAAAGAAATATTAGGATCTACACAATTATAAACAACATTCCAATCAAGCATAGACAACTGGCTTAATAAATCATTAATACTTTGTTCTGAGTATATTCTTCTACAATGCACAGATGTTCTTTCTTTTTCAACGATATATCTAAAGCAGAACTTAATAGCAAAGTGATCCGAAAGATTAGCCTTAATAACTGAAGAGGTAAAGTTGGATAAATGAATGTTTGTAAAAATATTATCAATTTGTGTTTTTGAAATATTTGTAACTCTTGTAGGCTCATTAATAGTTGGTCTAAAGTTAAAACTTAATGTCAAATTTAAAAAGTTTTGCGTGAATCTGCAATCGTTATTTAAGAAATTTATATTAAAATCTCCAAGAATAATGATTGATTCATTATTCTTAGTGATTAAATTTAAAAGAACATACTCAAAACTTAAGAAAAACTCTGAAAAATTAGCTGTAGGTGACCGATACACACAAACAATGAACATATTGTATTCTAAGCACTTTACAGCACAGCACTCACAAATTTTTTCTTTTGATTGCACTGGAATTTCTTTAATTTTAATATTATCCCTTGCATATATACAGGTTCCACCATGATCAAAGGTGGTTCGACAAAATGCAGAAATAAGGTTGTAATTATAAATTTTTTTATATGGTATAGCCTCTTTTGACAACCAATGCTCCGAAAAACATACAACGTCTGGTTTTTCATTTTCCAGAAAAAATTCCACTTCTTCCAGTTTATTATTTAGGCTTTAAATATTTAAATGGATTATATTAAGGTTTTTATTATCTGCATTAATGTTTTTGTTATTATTAAATATATTTTTATTATTGAGTACTTGCTGGTTGATTTTGGTTACGAAAAAATGTTTTAAAATTAAAGTTTTTTATTAATATTCCTTCCGGCCAAAATTTTGCATCTTTTATAGTAGATAGATAGACTCTTTACTTCGAAATTTTTGTTTGGTAATTTATTTTGTATATAATTTTTAATTGATTCTTCAGTTGTGCCTATTGCCATGTTTCCGACATACACCCAGGCGCGCCTTTTTACCGCTGTTAGTGTATTTTCAGAATTTTCAGCTTCATTTGGTTTTGCGGTTCCCCGTATAAATTTAGGTTTAAAAATAGATTGTTTAACTTGTGTTTCACTACTTTTTGCTTCCATTGAAGACGAGGCGATGGGATCTACCTCGCTTTTTTGTACTGATTTTTTTACAACTTGTGAATATTGTGTAGGAACAATATTTTTGCATGTATTTAAATTTTTAATTTTATCTTTTAATAATTCGTTTTTTTCTTCCATTTCCTTAACTAACTTAATATATATAGCGTTTTCATTTTGTACGGTTGTATTAATTTGAAGAACTTCCAAAACTTTGCGTGCAACTACTTCATTTGCAATACATGATTTACAAAGAAATAACTCATTATGGGACTCACCATTTTTTACTGAACAGTTAAAATGATAAGCCAATTGGCATAGAGAACATTTATAGCCATTTGTCACTTTTGTATTGCATGATTTTAATGCACAATTAACACTTATATTGGAGCGCGAATTTAACACGTCTTCCTCTTCGGACGACATGACTAGCTACATAGAAGGGTAATTGCTCTTTACAGAGGCGGCTGGTGATTTTTAAAACTGGGTAGGCCAGCTTAGAGGCGGCCCCAAAGTTTGCTTTGGGAGGCTCCCTGAGATCAAACGAGGGAAAATCTCTTTCTTCCTGATTTTCGATGGTACCTGCCGTACCTGACCAGCCGCCACTGACCCACTTGGAAATTTTTTAAAAGTATAAAAAACTATCCAATCGTTGAAACACCCACCCCGGTATTAAATATTAAATAATAGTAGATGAAAAAATACAATACAAATTTCTATAAAATGTTATCATACCTATTTGATGACAAAGAACCTAAAATCATTAAACTGTCCTCTAATTGGCCTATTGTTTCAGCTGTAGTATCACCTCTAAGTAAAAGCTCTCCCCTATTATTAAAACTTTGAAAAGTAAGTTCGTGAACGGACCATTCATTAGTTACTTGTCTTAACTTTGCTTCAATATCTTTTTCTTTCATTGCAGATATACAAATGTCCTAAAAAGGTATAACTATAAAATGAAAAATTAAATATTGATACTTACTTCAATATCTTCCTTATGAGCTAAAAGTGGAGCTTCTAAAATATTTTTTAAACAAAACCCATCGCTTTCAAAATCAAATATGTGGTTTAAAGAAGTCATTATCCTTTGCCAATGCCTTGGTTTCATTGCCTTATTTGCCATAAGCTCTAGTAAAGGACACATATCATTAAAGTCATCAATAGTTTTTTTAAGCGCAAAAAAGGCTGGCCATTCTTTTAAACCTTTGGGTAATTTTCTACATCTGTTTTGAAATTCTAATAATTCGTTATTGATTTCTTCAATATTTACCTCCCCCCAAGGTATGTCATAATAGCTACTAACTCTATCAATAACATCGTTATATAGTTTATAAAGTTTTTGCAAAAGATTTAACTCTTTTCGAATTTGTACTAAATCTGGATAATCAGTTTGAGGTAACCCAAACAATTCTTCACCACTTTGGTAAGTTTGTAATTTTCTCCACATGCCATCAAATCTGTTCTGTAATACAAATTAATGATTTAAAACAAGTTGGTACTTTTTAAAATACAATAGGAGAATTAAATGAAAAGTAAAAAATAGCAAAGAGTACCCCGAATTTACTTATTATTATTACTTAAATAAAAGTAAATAACACTGTAGGGAGGTGACAATATCACAGCTAAACGCTCGGACACGTAAACTTAGTTTTTGGTCGTAGATTACAAACCTGTGCTTGGTTTAGCTGTATCAGGTCAATATTTAAAGATATTGAAAACAAATTTAATTTGTCTGGACCCTCACATTATTTCCAAATTAAAAAAAAAACAAATTCTTGCAAAATTTGAAGTTAATTTATCAAAAGTAAAACGTGTCCCTAAGGGTTTTTCTTAGATAATTTGGGAAATTCAAAATGTTTTTTTGCTGATTTTTTTTATTGATTATAATTAAGGATATTATATTAAATTAAATAAAACGCATCGGAATATTGGCACAAGAGGTGAAATATAATATTTTACAAAAAATAATATACCAGTATACAGTGTGTCCCCGTATCGGATTTCCAATAGGAAAAACTTTTTTAGACCTGATACAGCTAAACCGAGCACGGATTTAAAATCTACAACCAAAAATTATGTTTACGTGTCCGAGCTTTTAGCTGTGATATTTCAACAGTTAAAAATTTACCTACAGTGTAATTAGATGATTTCGGAGATTTTATTTATGGGCAGTTTAGTAAAAAATTATGCAAACGATTTAAAATAATATAGAAGTTTTATATAATTTAATATCACATTTTTATTTTATAAAAAAATTAAGTTTACCCATTTAATTTATACCCCCATAACGGTGTTTAATATAAAGTTTAGTTGGATTATTTTACCTGAAATAGCAATAGTCTGTCAGAAGCTTCTCTCGGGGAAAGTCCTGACTGCATAGGACCAGCAAATTTATATTCATTACAATACTCCAATTTATCCTGACGAAATTTATTTAAATTGCATTTTAAATCCTCCTGAAATTTGGACTGCATATTCAATAAATGTACTTGAACTTTTAAAGCATTCGTTAAAAGATGCGTCCATGTATATCGCAAATTGTCTACTTGCTCAGCAATATTCCGTTCAATAATTACATTAAATCTATTAAGTACATTAAAAGCATCCTTAAAATAAATTATTGTGCAATTAATATTAGTCATATAAAGTATTTAAATTAAAAAGAAGTTACTAAATACTAATTAAAAATTTGACCAGCAATTTCATTGGTATTTATATATTTTCTTAATAGCCTGCAATGGTCTTGAATTTTATATAGAATTTATAGAAATTAAGTTGAAGCAACAAAAACTGGCAATAGGAATTTTTTACACACCTCCCAAAATAAATATTTTAAATAGCAAAGACAATTTTAATACTATTTTATCAGATATGACACCTAGATATGAGGCGCCGTTTGTGTCAAAATTAAAAGTGCTAAATAAACTTATTTTGTTTTATAAATAATTAATTATATGCTTTATAAAATTATTATTATTTTTTATTCGCAGAAAATTATTTTATAAAAAAATAATTTTATAAAAAAAAATATTTTATAAAAAAATTATTTTATAAAGAAATAATTTTATAAAAAAAATTATTTTATAAAAAAATTATTTTATAAAAAAATTATTTTATAAAAGACGACAGGCGCATTTATAAATTAATTTTTACTGCAGCCATCTCTATTTGTTTGTAGACACTCGAGTAAACCCGAGTGAACCCGAACGCCCCTCCCCAGATACAATTTTATGACGGACTGGGCTTTTGTTTGACGCAATTTGGGGAAACGATTGAAAATAATAATTTATTATTTTAATTAATTAGTTAATTAATTTTTTTATCTACATTTATTTTGATTTTTTTTTTCACAGTGTAGTCGAGTAAAGTACGGTGCGAAACAGTGCTACTATTTGGGTTACTATAGTATGTATACATAACGGTACAGGTGAAATCAGGGTACCTGTTCTCCGAGGGGTTAATAGAAACATTAAATAATTCCTCAAAAGGCAATCTCTCAACGGTGAACATAGGAGTGAGGTTCGTGCGGACACGAAGTAATAAAGTGACAGGGGACAGGTCAAGGAATCACCTATTTAAAGAAAAAAACAAGTCTAACAAAGAGCGAAAGGGATCACCATCACCATCACCAGCCGACTCTGATAAGTATTATTGCATGACCTAATACGCAAATCTGTAAAAAAAAACTGGCAACAATTAACCATTGCCGAAAACAGCGTACGTGTGCGAAAAGGCATCAAGCAGGAAAGTCGCAATATTATATTATTGTATTATATATATTGTATAATATAAGCGACTTGCAACTCAGCCACAAGGCAAAGCTTGAAGGAAGGTAAATAAACAAAGCGCCCACGCATTAACATAACGTAAATAAACCATCTATTGAAGCATACGTTACACGCCTGATACCGGGGCCGTTTCAGATTTTAATGCGATGCACCACAGGGCCGGCTATTTATTTTGTATTAAGCTAGTTTTAAATTAAATTTGAAAAAAAAGTATTTGTCACCATTAACATTGCCCGTATTCATTTTATCAAACATAACATTCATTTTACTTGAAATGTTAAAATAACTTTAAAATATGATTATGTTAAGAACATATTTTACTCTTTAAACAATTGTTTTGTTTTTAATTACTATCATTGCAAAATTGTATTAAAAAGTGTTAAAAATTCTTACACGGGCAATGTTAATGGTGATAGGTATCGTTAAAGTGTTTATTGGGATATCTTTAAAACCTATGAAGGGCACGCGGCGTGGGGCAATAAGTCTGTCAACAGCAAATGCGTAAGGCGGTCCCAATCGAGACCGAAAATAAACACTGGACTGACAGAGTAAACTAACATTGATCACATAATTCTAACACATAAAAAAAAGGGCCTAATAGCCAAACTCGAGATTCGTAAACATTAGACAACAGAATAATCGCGCTTGTGATTTGTTTGACTAGTGAATAAATGCAATGCTTTGGAATTTGATAAACAAAGACGGAACTCTACCACAAAACGTGTTTGGGACAAAAATAATTAAAAACAACTGACACACTTTACCAAGGGCAGGAACTATCTGACCAGGACACGGACAATGACAATAACGAACAAGACAAAGACCTCGACTAGGAGACTACACCCCTGCAGCGAAATAACAACTCCCCAACTCCAAATAGTAATCCCAAATGTTTGGAGTAATACTAATCGACTGGTCTAGGGGGATTCCGCGTCGTACTTAGTTTTAAGTCGGCGTAATTGTCCCCCAAAAACCAACACCCTCCCGTCCCTCCTCCATACCCCACTGAGCGTATAGCATAGGCTCGGCGAACCCGGGAATGGCTATTATAACTATTCGCCTCTCGCTCTCGAGCCCCAAATAGGGGACAGTACGGAACGCAATGGACATTCGCACCCAGCAAACACGGGTGAAGCCGTGCAGTTGCTGGGGAAGAACAAAAATCGGCGTAAGTAAACATAGGCCTGTACGGGGTTCGAGAGTCAAGAGGAAATGGGGCTGGTTATACGTCTCTTATACTCATATACTCATACTCATACATTTATTTTGATTTTTAGTTTTTAACAAGAATTCTTTATGTTCAAACGTTTTTTAGTTAAATGCAAAACAAATAATGATTTACACCTTTAACTAATAATTAACTGTTAAAAGTGATTACGTAACATTTTAAATATCTGAATTTTTAAAAGTAAATTAACTTAACCTTTAATTCGACACCTGAGTCCCCGGGACTCGCATGCGAATTTTGTTGGCGCCTAAAGCCTAATTTAAAGATTGCCTTTCTTCCTTCCTCCCGTAAAAGATGAACAATACGAACACCGTAGTGCTGTTTATAGATTTTAACAGTTAATTATTAGTTAAAGGTGTAAAAACATTTAAACATAAAGAATTCTTGTTAAAAACTAAAAATCAAAATAAATGTAGATAAAAAAATTAATTAATTAATTAATAAAAATAATAAATTATTATTTTCAATCGTTTCCCCAAATTGCGTCAAACAAAAGCCCAGTCCGTCATAAAATTGTATCTGGAGAGTGGCGTTCGGGTTCACTCGGGTTTACTCGACTGTCTACAAACAAATAGAGATGGCTGCAGTAAAAATTAATTTTTAAATGCGCTCGTCGTCTTTTATAAAATAATTTTTTTTTTAAATTATTTCTTTATAAAATAATGTTTTTAATAAAATTATGTTTTTTTAAAATAATTTTTTTATAAAATATTTTTTTTTTATAAAATTATTAAAACAAAATAAGTTTATTTAGCACTTTTAATTTTGACACAAACGGCGCCTCATACCTAGATATGGAAATGTAATAGTTTTGGGAGACTCTAATATACATTTTTTAACTTAGACAACCCCTTAACATAATGTTTTATTTTTATGAGATTCGCGCAATTAATTAATAAGGCAACTCGAGAACCCAATTAAACTTCAAATTTACTTGATCGTATATTGCTTTCCAATTGTATTAGAATTGTCTAAAGTTATAAGTTTATTTAAAAAGGGAAATCCAAAATCAATGTCTAATTATCGTCATATTTCTTTATTATTGTTCTTTCAAAAAATTAAAACAATTTAAGTACTATCACGCAAAATAAAATTTGTTGAACATTTTGATATATTATCAGTTTCGCAGCATAGTTATATATAGTAAATTTAAAAGTAAACTACGTACACGTCATCAATAAAACAAAAATTTTACGCATTGGTACCAACACTAAATGACTAAATCGAAGTCTGTAATTGAATATTTGAATGCATTTTAACCAAATTAAGTTGGCAACAATTGTGATGTTGTCATGTTTACATTCAAATTTTTCATATTTAAATGACACATAAAAAAGAATTTGACGTTTTAGAATTTCGAAGCTGTCAGTTGTGTTTTTGAATATTTCGTTTAATTCGTGTATTATTTCGTTTATTTTGTTTGTTGTTTGTGTTATTTTATATCGTTTTAGTTTTCATTGCCGTTTTTGTGTTTGTTATATATCGTTTTTTTGTGTTTCCTATATTTAAAATGCCGAAGCATTTAAATAGTCGGAGTCAAGAGTTGGTGTCATCCTTAATACGCTATTTTGAGGCAGAACGGGATAATAATGGACCTTTGTTACCTTTAACAGCTGTTAGAGAGGTAAATAGGATTATTATTAATTATATATTAGAATATTTAACAAAATATATGTTGGATACATGAAATAATAATATATATACCAGAGACTGACTTTAGATGGCAAAATTTTTGGGTTTTATATCAGAAAATGTCTTTAAAAATGGCTAAAAACATACTTTTGGCGGTGCATCATATAGGTTATAAAAACTCAGACTTTTGACATTTTGGTATTATTCATGTAAACGCCATCTATCGCCCTGTAGTTGCACTACCACTTTCCCTTGATGCAAGGATTTTAGCATCACATTGACAACCGTGCCCGATCAGCTGATTGATGACGTAGTTTACTTTTAAATTTACTATATATACAGGGTGTTTCATAATATATGCGCAGGACTTCAGGATGTGATAGCTTATCCAAAAAGATGAAAAAAGTCGCTATTAACTTACCCTCTAAAATGCACAATTTTCGAGATACAGGGTGTTGAAATTTTAGAAAAAAAAATCGTTTTTTTCCATTATCTCTGGAACCGTTTGTCGTACAAAAAACAGCTTTTGTAAGCATTTTCTACTCATAATAAGCTATGTTTTGTGCCAGAAAAATTTTTTTTTACTCATAATTGGTGGAGATTTTGAAGGGGTAGCGGGTGTTTTTCTCCTCAACTTCAACGCCCCTAAAAAAAGTACGGTTTTGAGAGATCCATTCGAACCGCCAATGTTTTCTACACAAAAAAGGTACTCCTGGTAATAAGCTCTAAAGTTGACCGTTTTCGAGAAAAATCAATTTTTATGTTTAAAAACATGGTAAATTTTTTGAAAAAAAATTTTTATTACTAATTATACAAAATTTATTTTAACGTTAGAAAAAGTAACAAAACCAAACGACAATTTCAAAATTAAAAAAAAAATAAAAAATGATTTGAAATGAAATGCTGAAATGTTCGAAATGCGTTACCTTTACGGTTTGGAGAATTTAGCAAAGACAACTTTTGAATCATTTTTTATTTTGCAATTATGGTCTGGTTTTGTTAGTTGTTCTAACGTTAATAGTATATTACACTACAAGGGCAGAAAGTGTGAGATTCCTGCACTGCGAGCCATGATGCCCGAGGCGAAGCCGAGGGCATCATGGCGCGCAGTTCAGGACTCTCACACTTTCTGCCCGTGTAGTGTATACTATTTTTCTTACTACCCTGCAGAAAATACGGGAAAAAATTAAATGTATATAAAAAAAATTGTGTCAAAATTAAAATCTGACGTTTAATTTAATTCTGACGTTTACATTCAAAATCAATCAAACTGTAGCGTTGTCATGGTAATTCAGCGGTGCCAATACAGTAAAAATAAAAGGTTGTATTTTAATTAACAAATTACTACTTTATAACAAATAAAAGTACCATTAAACACTTAAAACAACATAAAAAGTAAAAAAGTAAAAACATAAATTGTTTATTTGTTGTTATAATTGCAAAATTATGGTTTAAAACTGTCATATTTTTGTGTTTCTCATGTTGGCAGTACGAAATTTAAATGTTAAGCACGCGACTAAAAAATTTTTACTCCCGCTATTAGAGTGTGCGCGTATAGCTTGACCAATGCAAGAAACATAAACTTTCTGCCGTGAAATCGGGGACGAAACAACGTATTTTGAGTCGAGGTAGTAAGAAAAATAAATTTTGTTTAATTAGTAAAAAAATTTTTTTTTTAAATTGACCATGTTTTTAAACATAAAAGTTGATTTTTCTCAAAAACGGTCAACTTTAGAGCTTATGAACAAGAGTACCTTTTTTGTGTAGAAAACATTGGCGGTTCGAATAGGCCTCTCAAAACCGTACATTTTTCAGGGGCGTAGAAGTTGAGGAGAAAAACACCCGCTACCCCTTTAAAATCTCCACCAATTATGAGGAAAAAAAAAAATTTTTCTGGCACTAAACATAGCTTATTTTGAGTAGAAAATGCTTACAAAAGCTGTTTTTTGTACGATAAACGGTTCCGGAGATATTCGAAAAAAACGAATTTTTTTCTAAAATTTCAACACCCTGTATCTCGAAAATTGTGCATTTTAGAGCGTAAGTTAATAACGACTTTTTTCATCTTTTTGGATGATTTATCACATCCTGAAGTCCTGCGCATATATTATGAAACACCCTGTATATATATACAGGGTGTCCCAGGTTTAATGATCCTAATTTTGGCAGTCGGTAGAGAATCAAAAAACAAAACGAATTTCCAAGGAAAACATGTATCGAAAAATTGAAAATAACTGAGATACAGACACCCAATTTTTTAAATAAAAAAATATTTTTTTCTCATAACTTTTTAACTTTTGAAGTACAAACAAACACTGTTTACTGAAATGTCATTAATTTTCAAATGTATGCTATGGTAAAGCGAACACTTATTACCCATTTTCAAGTACCTAGGTATAAATTCCATGTCCTACACAATGTGTAGTACACATGGGTGTCTGGAGATGTTTTTCAAACATTCAAACTCGAATATTTTTGTATCGAAGCGTCTTATCAAAAATTTACCGTAGTAACTTTATTTCCCTAATTGAACACAGAATTTAAAAATAGTGTCAGTATTTTAAAAAAGTCAGTGGCGTAAACATAGGTCGGAAAAAGGAAACCTACACCCTCAATATCTATGCCACTGGAGTGCCTTGAAAAGAATTGTTATAAGCAGTACGTGAGTCAGTATTTCCCAACTATATGCATAAAATTTCAGCCAAATTAGTGAAACGGGTTAAAAGTTATGGGAAAAAAACGATTTTTAGTTTCAAACTTTGGAGATCTGTATCTCAGTTATTTTCAATTTTTCGATACATGTTTTCCTTGAAAATTCGTTTTGTTTTTTGATTCTCTACCGACTGGCAAAATTAAGATCATTAAACCCGGGACACCCTGTATATATATATATATATATACAGGGTGTTCCGAAATTAGTGCACCATACTTTAACAGCAGATTCTACGTGCAAAAATAAGAAAAAAGTAAGATGGTTTTTATCTAATTTAAATAAAAAAGTAGAAACACCCTGTCACTTACTATATGAAACTGTCACCTGTCTTGAATTATTCTTTTTTTCCTAAACATGGCAGCCGTATTCCAAGGACCACGCGAGTCCATTTCTATGGTTGTGATTTAATTGTGAATTTTCATGCCATGTAAAATAATTTTCAAATCGATTTTATGCGAAAACGGTGTATGTTATCGAAGTTCAACAAGATGACCTTTTTTATGTGCAAAACTCTAAAATTTCATAATCTGACACCAAATTCTGGTACAATTGTCTTAAGATACGTACAAAAAAGTTAAGGTGGTTTTAACCCTACTTCCTATCAATCTGACCCAAACCTCATAAAAAATTTTAAATTGTTATTGTTACGTCTTATTGGTCAAAAAAAGTTTAATTAATTCCCCAAATTTCACTTTTATATCTTTAACGGTTTTGGAGATATTAAATAAAAACCATCTTCAGGGGCTTTCCTTTTGGGGGCTGTATCTCCCTAAAGAGGCATTTCTTGACCTATGTTTATAGGGACTTTTTTTCTTATTTTTGCACGTACAATCTGCTGTTAAAGTATGGTGCACTAATTTCAGGACACCCTGTATATATATATATATATATATATATATATATATATATATATATATATATCTATATATATAGATATGCAATCCTACATTACCAAGCCCGAAACGTTACATTCTACAGTATAAACGAAGCCCACTCGGTTTTTACGAAGCCCGAAATCGGGCTTCCTAAAATTAGCGTGTATAAATTTGTTTTAGAGTTAAGTGATGCCCCCTTGTTTCAATGGCGAAAAAGTGGTGGGCTTCCTAATGCCATTCAAACCTATCAAAATATACACCCTTAGTTCCAATGCTTTGGCGGTAGGGGGCACACGAGTCAAACGAGATTATATACAGCTTTGTATAAGTATTACGCAGTATACGAAGCCCGTACATCTGGCAACAATGGGGACTATACGCTCGATGACTTTTTGATAGGAAGGCGGGGAAAATAATGCGGGATTCTTAAATTTGTATCTACTGATTTTCAAAATAAATGTTATATTCCCAAAATTATGTTTTGTTCACTACATGGCGTGGATTAAAAGGCAATGTTTTGTTAAATACTTTCGTAATACACTTAATTTTAAAGAATTATTTATTTTTGAAATATTATTTGGAGTGCATTTTTCTTTGGGGCGGTTTTACAAGTTGTCCAGATATTTTACATAGTTTTAATTGGGGAAACAAGGGGATTTGTATATATTATTATTATTATTATTATTCAATGTTACATTTAAATAATTTAAAAAAATTTTTTTTTTAATTTATTTAAAAAAGAGCGGTATGATGTTTAATGTAACATTGAATTGCAAAAACTGCTTTTTGACAGATAGCTTCTCATGGCAATTTGTCAATTAACATTCACAACTGGTCAATTTATTTATACAAGGCAAACAACGACCAAACGACCAAACAACAATAATAAATTGGGTTCTTTATTTGGATAGTGCTTATCTAAATGGAACCAAAAACTTGTTCGGGGCTTAACAAACTTATTTGTATATACCTAACTCATTTTTAATGCTGCTCAAAAACTTAATTATAATTTGAAAGTCCTCTCAATAATTTAAAAGAAGTTCTTAATAATGATAAACTTTTTGAGCATTATTAAAAATGAGTTATTTTACAAAAAAATTTTGTTAAGTCCAAAAATAGTTTTTGGCGCTTGGTTCCTTTTAGATAAGGATTGTCCATTTATACTTACCATTACAATATTATTTTATCAACCGTTTTGGTTAAAGTAATATTTTTTCTACGATTTTTATTGGATAAAAGGCAGCTTTAACTTTATAATGTAGCTATAAAACAATATTTGCTTGGTAATACATTTTTCTTGTTTATAGGATGCTAAACTAAATAGCAATTTTCCCCACTTCTTTTTTTAATTTTTCAACTTTTAATTTGGTTTAGTTTTCCTAAATTTTCCCAACTTATTAAAATGGATATAGCCGGTTTTCCACGGATGCTCCTCAACTCTGGTCTAGGTCTTTTAAATCAAGTTTGCCTATAATTATAAATTTAGACAATATTTTTAAATAATGACTTATAATTCATCACTATTTTTAAATACACTGCCCTACAAAATTATTGCATAATAAATAAAAAAATTAACTCTAAAACACCTTTACTATTCTTTATGAAATTTTGGATAAAAATACTTCAACTTATATCTCAATTTACGTGTTCAAGGGTTTTTCGAGAAAATATGTTTAAAGCCTTTTTATTTAATAATGAAAATAAGTTCGAAAAATCACTTCTAGGGAATTTTTTTAAATAAATAAAAAATATTCTGTTAAAGAGCGTATTTTTTCTAGTATACCCTGAAAAATTTGTACAAATCAAGCAAACAGTAACGAAGATACAGCGCTTCAAAGTCGTGAAAAATGACCACTTTTCAGCAAAATAATCAAAAAGGCGTCATTTTTACCGACTTTGAAGCGCTGTATCTTCGTTAATGTTCGTTTGATTTGTACAAAATTTTCAGGGTGTACTAAAAAAAAATACGCTCTTTAACAGCATATTTTTTATTTATTTAAAAAAATTCCCTAAAAGTTATATTTCGAATTTTTTTTCATTATTAAATAAAAAGGCTTTAAACATATTTTCTCGAAAAACCCTCTAACACGTAATATATAAGTTGAAGTATTTTTATCCAAAATTTCATAAAGATTGGTAAAGGCGTTTTAGAGTTAATTTTTTTATATTTATTTTGCGATAATTTTGTCGGACAGTGTATTAAAGTATACGTCATTATTTAGATTTTTTAGAATTTTTGGTGTATTTAAATCTAATAATTTAAAAAAAACTAGATGTCTTTATAATTCATGAAAAAAATTTTCAGTCAGTTTCACTTGTTTTGATTCCCATTAAAGTTTTACACAAAATTACCTAACCTCAACAATAATTATTAATTCTTATAATTATTGATATATTTGTATATTTTTTATTAACATGGAAATATATTTTTTTAAGGCTTAACTTTTAAACAAAAACGAATCGCATCCATGTCATTTAAGAAAAAATGTTTATAATTAACCCAGCTATCATCTGACAAAGTTTGCCATAGAGCTTGTAGAGCACCCTGTATAATATATTTAAACCTTTTCAAAATTATGATGTATAAACAAAATAAATGAAATGTTTATACCTATAGGAACCTAAATTCAACAATACTTTTAAATTATTATAATATAAATAATTATAATTTAACGATAATTATTACTATGATAATTATAATTCAACAATATTATTAAATATTTAAGTATACCTACGTCATTATTTAAGAATATTGTTAAGTTTAGGTATAGTCTAGGTATTTTAAATCAAATTTGCCTATAATTATAAATTTAGACATTGGCAACACCGCAGGGCTTCTGATACACAGCGGAGTGTGTCTCTTGTTGTTTATGCACCAACTAACAGTTAACCGCCCCGTCCCGCATTACCGGGCTTCGACTAGCCAGTGTAATGCACCGGGCTTCGTATTGATAGCCGTGCATGTATATATATATTTGGCCAGCATACAAAGTGAGGACTTGTCTTAGCACGTATATTATGAGGACCGGTAGAAGGAGTCAAAATAGAAACACAATTAATATTAAGTTACGCTTAATATTAAATTAGTAACAGGTGGGTAAAGAATATACACGTAAAATGTTCATTTAAATATTTTCGAGTATATCAGAACAAAGTGAGGACCGTATATCTGTCTATTCAAGTGAGGACCGTTTATAATTTTTTATGCCACCCATTTTATGAGGTCCATCGTACTTTTGTAAAACTGTGTAACAGTTGGCAATACCACAAAGAAATTACATCCTTGGACAAATATACAAAAGTTATATACAAAAGTGCTCTTTTAGTTCCACCCTTACTTTCTAAAAAGTCCCAAAAGCCAACTGAATGGCATGAGCGGGTTAGGGGTAGGAACGGACCGCGGGCTTAAAGGGCCCTCCACCTTTACGGGTTAACATATGATTAGACTTATTAATATTTATTAGATATTTTGTTATTTATTATACAGGGTATTAATTTTAAAACTTCCCACACTAAATTTCTCTTAAACTGAAAGGTTTATGAAAAAAAGCCGAGACATGTAAAGTTTAATATCCAGGGGTACAATTTTGCATGACAAAAATTGGTTTCCCACCCTTACCCTCTGCGCCCTTAAGAATTTGAATAGGTATCGAGTAATACATCATTTTAAAGATCTTTGAAGTCGTACGGTGTTTTAAATCAGTCTGTTCGTTTTTAATATATTTTAGAAAAAACATTCTTAGGAGACATAATAGAAAAAAATATTGTAATAAATGCTTAAAAATTTGGTTACCCAACCTTACACCCTGCACCCAGCAGATATAGGAGTAATACATTTTTTAAAGGTTTTTAAAATCCCTATAAATCGGTATTTTTTTTAAATCGTTCTGTTTATTTTTGAGATATTTCAGAAAAAACATTAAACACAATGTATTGGAATACACAATATTTGTAATGTAAGAATTAACTGTTGTAACCTTGTTTTTATGTCCTGATGTTATAACAGTAGGAAATAGGACTAATTAGTAAATTTTATAAGGCCTTTGCGAACGGCTAACTGGAATCAGTCGGGCATTTGGGAGTAGGAAATACAAACCTTGGTATTGTTCAATGGGCGCCAGAAGCTTATGCTAAATAAAATAGGTTAAGTACATATATATATATTAAGCTTCAAATATATATATATCAAATAAATCTAATAATGATCTACATTAAAGGTTTGGCATGGTATTATGATAACAACAGTAGCAATAAAACTTCTCTGTGAGCTACAGTTCTTTATTAAAAAAATAATAAATAAAATCGATATCGTAATGTTGTAATATCAACATAATATAAGTACTGTAATATTACACCTAACTTGCATCTGCAATGGACATACCCTTAAGTAAAAATTATCGTAGAAAGCTATCTTTGATTTACAGGTCTTGGTTTTAAATGAGATTAAGAATAGGCGCAATATAAAAAAATAAAATGTTAAAACTCTTAATGGGAACTGTAGTCTCAATTTTTAAATAAAACTTAAAATTAATATCTACTCAGTAACGGTTCAACGGTGACTCAGTCTTCCTCAGGAGGAAACAGCAATCCAGCAGCACTGTAGCAGCCTTGACAATGCAGACATAGTGTTCATTTGTACAGCGTAGGACTATTCGAACCCATATACGTAGCAGTATAGGTAATTCAACCAGTTTTCAGCAGCACTCTGCCAAAACATCAGCTCCTAACTCGGACACAGCCAACAGCCGTAGAGACAACCAACTTAAGCGGTATTTATACCATTCCAAATCAAAAACATTGCTTTTGCCTTCTCGGCCCCAAGGCACAACTCCATTCGTGGAATTTCCTGGACAACTAGTTCTGACTCGGACACAGAGTGGATGTATTTGATTGTTATTATACGAGTGCTAAAAATAGTACACACACGACTTAGGAAAAAGCCGGAATAAAAATTAACCTACAAACTTACGCATGCCAAACTTCGACGTCTCGGATTTCACTCCAAATAAATCAACAAATCAAAATATATATGTCTAAATAAACTCAACTGCTTCGTCTTTGCTTTCACAACAAAATATATAATAAAATCTACAGGATGACTTCTCCATGCAAGGATTCAAAAATTGACGTCTTGACACACCACTCGTATAATCAACAATCCCCAAAATGGCTGGATTACGCTTCACAAATCTCACAGGTAGCAAATTGAACTAATTAAGGAAATGCGCAGATCTACTCACCGATAGATGGCGCTAACAGTATTAATTGACTATTTAATCAATATTATTAATTTAAAATATAATACAATGAAATATTGTAGCGTAGTAAACGCTACACGGCCCCCTCACTACCGAAAAAAAATATTTATTCCCAAAAATATTTTTTTTAATCCAAAGGATCATTCCTTTAAGAAAACCTAACTAGCACAAACACAAAAGAAACTCAAAGAGCGTAAAGAGACACTATGAGTTCATTGTCCAAATCGAGATAACTGTCTAAATCAGGCTAACTGACTAAATCGGGATAACTGACTAAATCGGGATAACTGACTAAATCAGGCTAAATGACGAAATCGTGATGAAAAATCCTTAACTGGATTTAAACATTAAGTAATACCTAAGCTAAATTTTCCTATCTAAATTTTAAATTCGGCCGAATTTCCTACTCTAAACTTCCTATATTAACTTAACTACTTCCTAAACTACAATACGAACACCACATTTTACAACCTTAACGGTGATATCCTAACCTACTGACACATCACTATTAGATCCAAAGTATTTTTTTAAATCTTTAATATGCCAATCTCCAATGGAGCATCCTTTTTTATCCTGCAGTTCATAAACTAACTTGGATTTTTTTCCTATTATTGTACATAAAACGTATTTAGGCCCTAATTTGGCTGCAACGTAATTAACCGAGTCTGATAATAATTTATTTCTTTTCCAAACTTTCTCACCTATAGAAAAAGAAATATCACGTTTTCTCAAATCATAAGTTTTCTTATTTTTATTGTAGGCAATGTGTAATTTATTCTTAACATCTTTAAAAATTTCCTTTAAACCTACCAAATCATTAAAGTATAAGTCGCGATTACCAGGTTGTAACTCCACGCCATCTGTGGTCGTGATTGTGCCATAATAAGCCCCCGAAAGAGGTACATTTCTTCCGAAATTCAAAAATGCTGGCGAATAACCCGTAACCTCGTTTACAGCTGTACGCAATGCAGCACCTATTTTACTTAAATTTTTACACCACTCCCGGTGATTCTCATCAATATATGACCTAATTGCAGTGGAAATTGTACGATTCTGACGTTCTGTGGGGTTTACTTGACTATGATACTTTGCATTAAACCAAATTTTGACTTTATATTCGTCGCATAATTTTTTAAATACCTTACCCGCAAACTGAACTCCGTTGTCTACTAAAATTATTTGACTTACCCCGTACACTAAAAAAACTTCGTTTTCAATAAACTTTGCAACACCTTGGGCTGTGGCTGTTCTCATTGGATGAAGAAGGACATATTTTGAAAACCAGTCTGATACTACCAAAAGGTAACAATATCCGGCAGAAGATCTAGGGAATGGTCCCATAAAATCACATGAAATAACTTGCCAAGGATAGTTAACATTTTTTTCCTTACCCATCAAACCTGGTCTTGGTAGATTTGAAACCTTTTGTGCTGCGCAAATATGACATTTTTTAACGTATTTCAAAATATCTCCCCTCATTCGAGGCCAATAGTATTCTTGTGAAACTCTTTGCAAAGTTTTGAAAAAACCCAAGTGTGCAGATAAAACATCGTCATGACAACTTTTCAAAACTTGTTTTCTCCCCAGTTTAGGAACCCACAATTTCCACTCAATCAAATTAGTCTTAACATTAGTAGCACTTGAAACAAATTTAAAAACTTTATTATCAACTAACTTAAAATCTTTATATTGATCTGGATTTTTTAAAATTTTATCTTTAAATTCTACATAATGTTGGTCTTCCGAAAAAACATTTGAATTAAACGAAATTAGATTTACTGATGGAAATATAGGTTTTTCAGGCTCAACTTCATCAAAGGCACGACTTAGGGCATCAGGCACAACATTGTATTTGCCTTTTCGGTAAACTATATTCATATCATATTGTTGTAATTTTATAGCCCACCTTGCTAGTCTACCGGTTGGATCTTTTAAATTACTTAAAAATTTCAAACTACTATGGTCAGTGATGACAGTAAATTTAACTCCTTCAATATAACCTCTAAACCGATCAACCGCAAACAACAACGCTAAGCATTCCTTTTCACCGGTACTATAATTCCGCTCTGCCCTTGATAAAGATCTACTAGCGTACGCTATCACCCGCTCTTTACCGCCTTGAAGTTGTGTCAAAACCGAACCTATACCTACGTTTGAAGCGTCACACTGAACTACAAAAGGTAATGAAAACTCAGGACTAGTCAAAATTGGCGCCGATACTAAAGCTTCTTTAATTTTAATAAATGCTAATTCCGCCTCATCGTTCCATGTTATGGGTTGTTTTTTGCTTAAACCTTTTAATAACGCATTTAAAGGTGCCACTAGTGTCGCAAAATTTGGAACAAAACGCCTGTACCATGAACAAAGACCCAAAAATCTTTTTACTTCTGTTGTATTTAATGGCCTCTTATAATTCAACATATCCTGAACTTTTGAACTATCAGTCCTTAAACCATCTGTATCTAATACAAAACCCAAATATGTTAATGACTGTCTAAAAAATTTACTCTTATCAAAATTAACAGTTAAGTTTGCATTCTTTAAAACCTCAAAAACTTTATATAAGATACTAATATGTTTTTCAAAATCAGGTGTTACTATGATTATGTCGTCAAGATATACAAAAACATAAGGTTCAAAAGCCGGACCAAAGATTTTATCCATAAGGCGTTGTTGGCGTTGCGCAGCATTAGCCAATCCGAAAGGCATAACATTAAAATGAAACAACCCATGACCTGGTACCGTGAAAGCGCATTTTTCCCTAGAACGTTCTGATAACGGAATTTGCCAAAAAGCCTTTTTCAAATCTATAGTAGAGATATATTTAGTTTGACGGAGGGACCTCAAGATACGATCTATTCTAGGCAAAGGATATGAATCCTTTTTTGTCAAAGAATTTAATTTACGTCCATCAAAACATAAACGATGTGACCCATCTGTTTTTTTAACCAACAGAACTGGACTATTATAATCACTATTAGATGGAGAAACTATACCCAATGCTATCATTTGCTTTAACTCTTTAACTAAAATTTCCATCATATAGGGTGATAAACTATATTGCCGCATTTTAAAAGGTTTACTGTCCCCCGTATCTATGTCATGCTCTATAATATGTGTTCTACCTAACTTTTCTCCACTTAACTCTTTAAATAAATGCTTAATGTTTTCTACTTGAATTTTTTGTTGAAAATCTAAATCTGCCAAGCCACAATCTGAATTAATTTCGCTAATTTCAGTATTACAATTATCTACTGATTCCCAAGAATCTTTACAAAAATTTAATGATATACAAAATATTTTAAGAAAATCCATGCCAAAAATAAATTCTGTCATTAATGAAGGAACTACTAAAATTTTTACATTATTTTTAAGTCTTATTGGTAACTCTACTATACCAGCAACCTGTTGTTTAACTTTATCAGCAGTAGTAACATAAAAAATTTTACTTTCAAAAATATTTAAACCCAATTTATCAATCAGTGGTAAACCTAAATTCCCAATTACTGAACAATTGGCTCCAGTATCCAATAACGCAGTTACAGGCCTATCAAAAATACTAACTTTAATGTATGGACGATTGTCACTTAAAACTTTTTCAAAAGGACTAACATTTAATATCGAAATAAAATTTTGTTTATAAAATACCCTTACTTTTGTTATCCAATTTTCCCACTCTTGCTTGGTTAAATATCCTGACTTAAATTGCTTTTGACTTTTAAAATTATTACTATTTATTTTATTTATTGAAAGATAATTACTATTATGTTTATTACTAAATTCAAAATCCCTAAATTTTTTATTATTATTGGTCTTGATATTGAGTGAAAAATGACCAAAATTTCCCACTCTCAAACTAAGTTTTTTGAACAGGTAGAACATTCTTTTACTGTGACATCTTTTTTCCCACATTTATAACAAAATTTTGTGCGTTTTGCTAAACACATACTAAATAAGTGATTTGGCTGCAAACAGTTATAACAAATTATTGGTTTACCACTACTATCTGAAGGAAAATTTCTATTTTTAAAGTTACTGTTATTTTTAAAATTATTATTACTTTTAAAATTACTATTATTATTATTTCTCAAATTATTATTAGAACTGCTAGATCGAGGTACACTATTATTAGGAGAAAAACTAGTACTTGGGCTATTATAAGACGCATTTTCATTTTCTATAGTATTTACTCGAGGAACAAACTTATTACTTGCTTGATTTTTACCAGCCATACTTTTTTGTTTAAGTGCATAAGCCTCATCAATTTTTTTGCAATGTTTTCTAAGGTCTTCCAAATTATTAATATCTACTAACGAAAGTGGAGTAAAGTAATGCGGTAAAATTCTTTCTTTAACGTGCCTAAGTTTTGTATAATCACTCGCAGGACGAACTAATCTTTTAAAAAGAGTCTCCATATTACCTATAAAAACCGCAATAGTTTCCCCGGAATTTTGATAACGCCGTCTTATGTCATCCCAAACTTTATCATCACTATTTGAAAGTATGAAATCTCTTTTTAACCATTCTACAAGTTCAGGCCACGAATTAATCGACTCTTTAATTGACAAAAACCAGGAAAGAACAGGTTCTTTAAACAAATCGTAGGCAGATTTAAATAACAAATCATCAGAAACATTTCTACTAACTTTTAAATAATTTACTTTTTCAATAAAAGGCAAAACATCAGAACTACCATCAAAATTAACCCCCCATTTATACACTGGTACTATTTTTAAAATCTCCGAATTAATATTATTTACACTACTAGAATTATGAGGTGAAGCCTCAGATGGTTGAAATAAATTGGATGTTTCTGTGTCGTCATTTTTTCTATCTAATAATAATTTATGATAATCTACTAAATCTGACTCTAACTCTAAACATGTAGCTTTTGAAATACTTATAAACTTTTTTCTTGCCAATTCTTTGCCTTCTACTACTGGGAATCTATTAACTCGCTTACTGATATAAACTAAATTGGTTTTAATCTTTTTTAGATCTGAAATTCCGTATTCATATTCATTAAGATCTTTAAGTAAACTTTCAATAGACTCTAAAGTTTCATTTATATATTTTACTTCGTCATCAAAATTAAATTCCGGGTCAACATAACTTAAGTCCTCCGTCTCCCTAACTATAGCTCTACCCAAGGTTTTTATACGCGACGGCCTATTATTTCTTGCAGTTAAATCCCGTATTCTTAATTCATAACTAATTTGATCATGCGTCAAAAATCGGATGTCCATCTTGTCTAAGTTCTCCATGATTACCAAACTGTGCCTAAGAGTTACTAATAAAATTTAAAATTTGAAAGGTTGTGAAAAAGAAAAATCTAAGTACAAATAAATGTCAGAAAACTAAACTAATATATACGCAAATTTATCCTTGAAGAGGAAAGGATCCTGACCAACCCTAATAGGTAAAGCTCCTATTACGCTTAAGTTAACTATAAAGTCAAAACAAACAAATTTCCCCAGGCTCCCGGTAGCAATATTGAAAATTACGCCAGTCCTCCATTCGCCAAATCCAAATTCGAAAATCCAAAATTTTATGTATATTATATCACGATAATAACGTAACACGTATCACGGATATAATATAACGATAAAAATGATCGAGTTCAAAATTTCAAAACCTGTATTATATCGCATTGACAATAATACAAAATTTTGTGAACATCAAATCAACTTAAAAAATTTATGTTATATCGCTCTGACATAACATAAGTACTTACCACCTTTCAAGAGTGACCAATAACTCTTCGTCCCAAAACCCAAAATTTATATTATATCGCACTGACAATAATACAAAATTTTGTGAACATCAAATCAACTTAAAAAATTTATGTTATATCGCTCTGACATAACATTAAAAATAGTGAAAATCACTATAAAAATAAACCCAAATAAGCAAACTTTAGTATCAATTGTACTAAATATTCTCAACCAAAATAATACCGAAACTAAAATAATGAACTTGGCCTACGCTGTATATCTAAATCACCATTGAAGCACTGTACTCCAAAAATTATTGCTCCTATTGCTTCCATAAACCAAACCAAAAAAAATAAAAATTCAAAATTTGAACAATACCAGTCGTAAAAAACCACGTTAAAAGGGCGCCATTTGTGTAACCTTGTTTTTATGTCCTGATGTTATAACAGTAGGAAATAGGACTAATTAGTAAATTTTATAAGGCCTTTGCGAACGGCTAACTGGAATCAGTCGGGCATTTGGGAGTAGGAAATACAAACCTTGGTATTATTCAATGGGCGCCAGAAGCTTATGCTAAATAAAATAGGTTAAGTACATATATATATATTAAGCTTCAAATATATATATATATCAAATAAATCTAATAATGATCTACATTAAAGGTTTGGCATGGTATTATGATAACAACAGTAGCAATAAAACTTCTCTGTGAGCTACAGTTCTTTATTAAAAAAATAATAAATAAAATCGATATCGTAATGTTGTAATATCAACATAATATAAGTACTGTAATATTACACCTAACTTGCATCTGCAATGGACATACCCTTAAGTGAAAATTATCGTAGATAGCTATCTTTGATTTACAGGTCTTGGTTTTAAATGAGATTAAGAATAATTGTTGATTGTTTCGACCTTTACTTGATGAAACTCCATATTATTAATATATGAATAAAAACAACACTGTTTTAAAGTTTCACTAATTTATTTATGTTTTTAATAATTTACAATTGTTTCGCTACACAGTAGCTTCTTCAGAATTAATGTAGTAATTCTGAAGAAGCTACTGTGTAGCGAAACAATTGTAAATTATTAAAAACATAAATAAATTAGTGAAACTTTAAAACAGTGTTGTTTTTATTCATATATTAAGATTAAGAATAGGCGCAATATAAAAAAATAAAATGTTAAAACTCTTAATGAGAACTGTAGTCTCAATTTTTAAATAAAACTTAAAATTAATATCTACTCAGTAACGGTTCAACGGTGACTCAGTCTTCCTCAGGAGGAAACAGCAATCCAGCAGCACTGTAGCAGCCTTGACAATGCAGACATAGTGTTCATTTGTACAGCGTAGGACTATTCGAACCCATATACGTAGCAGTATAGGTAATTCAACCAGTTTTCAGCAGCACTCTGCCAAAACATCAGCTCCTAACTCGGACACAGCCAACAGCCGTAGAGACAACCAACTTAAGCGGTATTTATACCATTCCAAATCAAAAACATTGCTTTTGCCTTCTCGGCCCCAAGGCACAACTCCATTCGTGGAATTTCCTGGACAACTAGTTCTGACTCGGACACAGAGTGGATGTATTTGATTGTTATTATACGAGTGCTAAAAATAGTACACACACGACTTAGGAAAAAGCCGGAATAAAAATTAACCTACAAACTTACGCATGCCAAACTTCGACGTCTCGGATTTCACTCCAAATAAATCAACAAATCAAAATATATATGTCTAAATAAACTCAACTGCTTCGTCTTTGCTTTCACAACAAAATATATAATAAAATCCACAGGATGACTTCTCCATGCAAGGATTCAAAAATTGACGTCTTGACACACCACTCGTATAATCAACAATCCCCAAAATGGCTGGATTACGCTTCACAAATCTCACAGGTAGCAAATTGAACTAATTAAGGAAATGCGCAGATCTACTCACCGATAGATGGCGCTAACAGTATTAATTGACTATTTAATCAATATTATTAATTTAAAATATAATACAATGAAATATTGTAGCGTAGTAAACGCTACACTGTATAGGTTATTTTAATTCTTTTTTTATATTACAAAAAAAGTTTCCTAGTTTTTACAGTAAATCGAGGTCTCTGAATCCGATTTACACAAAATGTTTGACTTTAAATTTTGGTTTCTGAATGCCCGAGTAAATCAATGTCTAAATATATAAATATATTTAAAAAAACGTTTAACCTAAAGGATCTTGAAAAAATATTTGTTTTATTGTAAATTGAGGTGTCTAAATCCGATTTCGATAAAATTTTTGACCTAACAGGCCTTCAGAATATTTTGGTTTCCGGATATCCGAGTCACCACTTGTTTTATAGTAAATTCCATTTGGATAAAATTTTCAAAATTTACAACTAGCACTAAACTGGGCGGAAATTTAATAATTAAATAATATTAGTTGCGGTCGCGGCGCAATAATCTTCATGTTAGCCAACTATAGCTAGTTTAATAATAATTAATTATTAATTATGAACATTAATATAGTTCTACACTATTTTATTCAGTTTTTTTAACATTTGATTTGTTTATTAGTGTTGCATTTGTTTTTGATTTTTTGTAAGGCCTATAGGCCCATCCGGTATATATACATTTGATTTTGTCTTAATAAAGAATTAATAAAGGGTTCAAATAAACTAAAAAATACAAACCGGCTCTTTTATACAAAAAGACACGCTTTTAAGCACTAAAAACTTCAAAATAATGTAATTTAATTAAAAATATTTTGTTCCGATGGACAAGGTTTCAAAAAACTTACGCCAATGCTTGGCTGGAGATTTGTCATCCAAAAATAAGAAAAAAGTTCATACAAACGTAGTGCCAGAAATGCTTAGTTTTAAAGATACTTACATTACACACATTTTTTTCAAAACTTTTTTAAAATATCTTAAATATCGTTTGCCAGGTTTTTTTGAAAGTTGGCAACGTTATTTATTGCTTTTGTTAATTTTCTTCAAACCCCTTGATTAATTAAAAAATAATAGGAAGTATTTTTTGTTTAGCTTAAAAAAGGTGCAAAATATGGGTTTTGTTAATTTTCATGCAATAATATTGTTTTATTTTTTCTGTCAAAAACGAGGTAATAAACAACTTGGGAGACCAAAAAGTTTTTTAGTGGCTTGATCATAAAAAAATATATAAAAATAGCAAAAAAAGTTTAGCTAGTATAAATAACGTTGCCAAATTTCAACAAAATCGGGAAAACGATATTTAAGATATTTTGAAAACTAAACATTTCCGAAACTATGTTTATTAAGGTCATATAACTTTTTTTCCTATTTTTCGATGACGAATCTCCAGCCGAGCATTGGCGCATGTTTTTTAAACACCCTGTATAAACTTACCTATCACTTCAATGACTATACCAAAAAGAGTTTGTAGCTATATCGAAATTATATTTTGCCTCAAAATTAATGAATGCATATTATGCATTGCCTAACTGACATATATAAACTGCTTCATCGTCTTCACTTTCAATTAATTCTTAAAAATAAAAAAAATTCTTTCGGTCAACGCGTCAGTATTGCAAGGTGCCGCCATATTGTATTTAGTATGACTTAACTTAATTTATCATTTTTTTTTCAAACCCTTTCATTTGATACCCATGTCAAGGAGGTTCTAAAGAAATAAGTATTCTGCACCCATGGGGCGGCCTCCATATTGGATTTAGTACGACGTCACTTACTTTATTGTTTTTTATTCGTCAAACCCTTTCAATTAATACCCATGTCAGGAAGGTTGTGAAGATAAAGGCAATCTTCCATCTTGGATTTAGTATGACTTTATTTAATTTATGTTTTTTTTTGTCAAACCCTTTCATTTGATACTTATTTTAAGGAGGTTGTAAAGAAATAGGTACCTATTCTGTCACCTTGGGGTGGTCTCCATATTGGATTTGATTTGACGTCACTCACCCTATTGTTTTCTACTAGTCAAGCCCTTTTATTTGATACCCATATCAAGTTGTGAATAATAGATAAATCGCCATCTTGGAGCGGATGACATATTGGATTTAGTATAACGCCTTATCTTCAAAACCTTTCATTTGATACCCAAATCAAGGGGGTTGTAAAGAGAAAGGTAATCCTATACTTAATTGTACTGTCTTCAGCACCTAAAGTATGTGCAAAATTTCAGCTCAATCGGTTAAGTATAAGTTGGTTAAAATCCACTTGTGGACACTATTACGAGTACAAGGGAAGCTAATATAACCTAATCGCTATGTTTTGGTCTAGCCAATTACTTTATATCTATAATAATAATATAATATTTGGAAAAACATATCTAGTGGTCTCTAACAAACCACTTAGTAGCGGTTAAAGGTTAAAGCAGTTTTCCGCCAGATTACTTAAAGAATCAATACCCTGGCACAGATCAAACCAGACAAAAGACAAATTAAAATTATAGTCAACAAACCATTCCTAGCATTTAGTGAGGACCGTTTACAGTTTTCAATTTTATGGTCCTCACTTAATGCGTAGAAAGTTGCTTATAAGCACCTAAAAATATACGTCTTGAAAATATACTCAACAAGAAGCGCCACCAAGTTGCGGTAGCAGCGCCACCTAGTAGCGGTTTAAGAAACTAAAATGCAAAGTGAGGCTTTTTTTATGTCTTACTGAAACAACATTTTATGTAACACAGAAGCGTTCAGGCATAAAATTAATGCTTTGACAAAGTGAGGACCATATACGGTACTCACTTTGCCATGGACCTCACTTTAATAGTAAATTACCTTCGAAAGTGGCTCACTTTGTATGCTGGAAGTAAATATATATATATAAATATATATAAACATCCGTAATACAATATTGCTTCATTACGACCTTATTGCGTCCACTAGAAATACGGTATTTAGCGAAAATATAGAAGAGTATATTGGCGTACTTTTTTTTGCTGATTCTAAAGCCGGATTTATAGTTCTAAAACGTAGCCGTAGTCGTTGCAGTTGCAGTTGCAGTAGGGGCAAAACAGTCTGTGATTGGCTGGAGGATCTTTGCAGTAGCATCCAAGGTCGTTGTCGTAAGTTGTCGTAAGAGATGACCAACTTTTATCTTTTCTTGCGGCAACGACTACTACAGCCAATCAAATTGCAGATATTGCAGACAAACTGTCAAACTCAAAAACAAGGCTCCCAAACCATGTTTATAAGTAAACTAAACCAAATAAACAAAATAAACGAAGCGAAAATCACCGATACAAATTACTTGAAATCTTTGTAAACAGAACAAATGTCACTAAACTATGTTTATAAGTAAACTAAACCAAATAAACAAAGCGAAAATCACCGATACAAAATACTTGAAATGTTTGCGGCCACTACTGCAACCGCTACGCGCTGAACTATAAATTGTAAAAATTAGCTACTTACTTACTGCAACTGCAACGGCTACGGCTACGTTTTAGAACTATAAATCCGACTTTACGACAACTTACGACAACGACCTTGGATGCTACTGCAAAGATCCTCCAGCCAATCACAGACTGTTTTTCCCCTACTGCAACTGCAACTGCAACGACTACGGCTACGTTTTAGAACTATAAATCCGGCTTAAAAATCTGGTCAGATTTTTTTTATCTTAAAAAATAAGATATAAGTTACGTTTCACGAACACACACTTGTATTTTTAAAAAATTTATTTAATTTATATAATACAAAAATTAAAGAAAATGAAATGATCGTTACAATTAGGAATCTAAGAGAAGAATAAATATAAAATTAAACTTAAGAAATAAGGGGTTTTTATCAGGTGCTTGCACTGTACAATTCCTGTGTAGGTGGTCGTCGTAACTCCTCCCTGCTAAATGCAAAGTTTAGGGTCACAAGGTACTAAACTTGTTTCTTCATGATGTGGTATTGCTGCCTTCTTTCGAAATGGTAACGGTAGTTTTTTGTATTTCCAAATTAAAGTTGCTATGGCAATGATGAATATTGGATATGGTAAAAATGTCCACAAAGGGTGTCTATGGAGCTGTACTTCAAATAACTCTAGATTGGCGTTTTCTAAATCTTTCTTAATGTTGGTTAATTCGTCTAGTTGTATATTTTTTAGTTCTGATGTGTTTATTAAATATTCCGAAGTATTGGGTTTCATGGTTTCCTTAAAGTTCAGCATGACGGGTTGCTTTAATTCTTTCTTAAAAATGGTGGATGAAATTGGTTTATCGTTTATTTTAATTGAGCAGTTTGAAGGATAAATATTCAACGTCAGTTGTATCAAGATTGATGATGATAATCGGCCTGAACAATTCTGGTAATATCTAGCTTCTTCGTTTGGTATTATTATCCAAATTTGGTATTGTCAACTTGTTGCAGAATGGATTTGTGAAGTTTTATTAATAAACGAACATTTCTTTGATAGGGCAAGTTCTAAGATTTTTGTTAAGTTTCGCTAAAATGTTGGTCTTCCGGTGTATAATCGCAGAGATACAGATTTTTAACAAATATGCAGTTTAGTTTACATAGTGTCGAAGATATATGAATTAAAGGATTTCAACAAAAAATTCTTTGCAGGGATAATAGTCATCTAAGTGCCATTAATCCGCTTGGGGATTGAGTAAAGGTGATAAATACTGAATCTATTTTCGTTAACAACAGGTATTTCCAAGATATAAATTAATTTTAGTTTAGAAATGTAAGATTTAACCCTAATATTTTTTTCATATTCTAAAATATTGTTGTTTTTCGGTTCAAAGGGTAATTTTATATTTTGTCGAGAAGTCTAAGTTCTTTTAATAAATCTGATGGTTTTTTTAATAAATCTGATGGTTGAATAATCGAGGGATGAAGTGTATGTAATTTGTAAAATGTTATAGAGTATTCAATTTCAAATAAAATAAATTTAATATTAATTATACTATTCTGTAAGTGATTAAAATGAAATTTAATAGAGTTATAATTTTGAATAGTAGCCTCGTAATAAATTAAGCTGTTAATTTTGTTTTCGAGTAGAGCTTGGTTTGATTTAACCGAGGATATTGTGTTATTAAATTTTTCCACCAATATTTTAGATAAATTGATATTTGTTGGTTAAATTTTGTTTTAATATTATTTTGATTAAGTTGTAAGTTTCTATTAATTTCATTATATCTGAGGCCGTCTTCGGCGTCAAGGTTTCCAGTAATAGATTTAAAAATTGATAGTAGGTATCCCCTTGCTTGAGACCACCCCCTCCACTTTTTTCCGACCCGCTAAACCCCGCCCACTTTATCCCTACCCCTTTTGGACAGACCACAAGATGATGACTCATCGCCAAAGGCCAAATTGCGCTGGAAACCATGGGGGTCCCGGGGGCCCCCATGATTTTAGGTGGGGGTCATAGGAGAGGCCTATCTAAAATTCAAATAATAAATATCAATCGTCTGAATAATAGATACCCAGTGACCACACAATAGATGTTTGATACGCTGCATAATTTTTATTGTACCGCTGCATATCGCCTATCTATTAGATCTCCAATGCTACAAACTGTTTTGGGTGCATTTAAACCGCGATTTTAAAATAATTATTTAAAATATTAGACTTAAAAATAACAACGCAGTAATCAAATGCCACAAGATTGACAAAGGTCAAATTGTCTAAATATAATTATAATAAATATTTTAAAAACAAATGCGTTTTTATTGCAATTAAAATTGAAAGCTGAAAAATCAGGGTCAAATTGTGGTATTATCACACTGACCCTAAGACAATATTGTGTTGTCAGAAAAATAAATATAACAAATATGACTATTTTAAGTAGGTTTGTAGCTAAATAACGTCTTGCAATAAAAAACAAATTGATTTTTAATTTATAATAACTTATAGTGTGTAAAATATAATTTACTTTTAATTGTATTTTTATCGCTTTTGCGGTTAATGCATTGAAAGACGAACACTTTTAACACAGCGAGATAGGAACACCATGGGGCCTTTTGAATATTAGATGATTGTACCATTTTGTATTTTATGCTAAATTATGTTTTTGAAATTCTTAAATTAGAAAAGTTAATTTTAAAAAAACTTGAAATGTTAAATAATTTAAATTTTAAATATTATTATTATATCATATGATATGATAACTTGAATTAGAAAATTTAATTTAAAAAAAACTTGAAATACTCACGTTTAGACAGGACAGCACACACACATACACACGACAGCACACACACCGAAAAACAATGAAAAGTTTTTCTCAGTTTTGGTATGGTGACTCATCTCTGATAAGGCGTTCAAGGCCAAATTGTGGTATTGTCACCTTGAATGCCCATTTAAAGGTTACCCAACTCCGAAAAACAATTAAAAATGTAAATTGTAAAAAGTTTCAGCTATTTAAATTAATTAGGCCGAATGTATGGTTATTATTGTGTAATATAAAATACTTGCATTGTGGTTAAATAAATATTAATTAATATTATAATAGTAATAATAAATGTATCGTATTTTTATCGCTTTGTGGTTAATGTAGTGAAAGACGAACACTTGTAACACAGGGAGATAGGAACATCGGGGGCCTTTTTTGGTTTTCGAAATGGTCGGGCGGAAGGCTGAACGTTATCACAGGTATAAAAAGTAACCAGCAGGTTATCAGTCGTTATCCGTCGTCTCAAAGTGATAGCTGCTTTTTATCTCTGATAATTTAAAATGGAAAAATTTATTATTGTTAAAGATTTTTCAAAAAATGTTCGTCGCTTCAATCTTCAAGGTCGTACACTATAGTTTAAGTTGCGAGACCCACCTTCAAGGGAGGAACCTGTGACATGGGTAAAAAATGCCATTGGTAATGTCATCAAGAAAGCCACAGTAAATCTTTTACCGGCGAATCAAGTAGGTTTTAATTTTGGCTGTAAGGACTTGTCTCGTGGAGAAGGTTGGGTTCGTTTTAAACCCGCAGATGAGGTTACTTCCGTTAGAATGCCAACGGGAAAAGGGAGAGGGAAAAACTACAACACTTTTGATGAAGAGTGCGCTAAGCGTCAGGGGATAATCGCTATTAAAAATAATGAAAATTTATGTTTACCTCGAGCTCTTGTCGTGGCCAAGGCTTACGTAGACAAAGACCCTGACTATGTTAAAGTGCGCAGGGATATTGGAAAAGTGCAGACATCGCGAGTCCTGTCGTTGTTAAAGGAAGCCGGTGTGGAAATATCTGAAGAATGGGCTGGTATTCCAGAGCTACATCAACTCCAACAGTATTTAACAGGCTATAGAATAGTAGTTTACAAATACGGCACCAAGGGGCGAGACATAATTTTCTCCGGGGAGAAGAGGGCTAAAAATTTTAATTTAATTCATCACAAAGGTCACTATAATGTTGTTACATCATTAACAGCCGCCTTCTGCTGCAACTATTATTGCAAGGAATGCCTAGTTCCACACGATCACAAAAATGAGCACAGATGTGTTAAATCTTGTGTTGCCTGCCAAAGGTCTCCACCATGTAAAGTGGGGATTAAGGTTAAATGTGTTGATTGCCTCCGCACATTTAAAAACCAATCGTGTTATGATTACCATATAAAAGTTGGTACAGAGGGCTCACTTTGCCAACAAGTTCGACTCTGCCCCAACTGCCTAAAAACCATAAAGGCTCAACGAAAGCACACATGCGGGGAGATTTTCTGTAAAATTTGCCAAAAACACCAACCACAAGAGCATTTGTGCTTCATGCAGCCAGATACAGGAAAGCCAAAAACAAAGGATGTACTTTTTGTTTTCTACGACCTGGAGACTAGACAGGAAAAACTCAACGGTGACGACCTGGAACACGAGCCGAATTTGTGTGTTTTCAAACAATGTGTATTTTCAAAAATGCGGAGTAAGATTGCAAAAAGTTCGTGGTGAAAACCCCATTGCCACCTTTATGAATTACCTTTTAGAAATTAGAAAAAAATTCAAAGATGTTGTTGTGCTGGCGCACAACGGCCAAGCATTTGATCACCAATTTATTCTAAGCCATATACTGAAGAAAACTGACCTAACCCCCGAGTTAATTATGAGAGGAACCAAAATTATATTGATGCAACTACAAAACATCAAATTTTTGGATTCCCTTAATTATTTTCCCATGCCGCTCTCAGCTCTCCCCAAAGCATTTGGGTTAAAGGAACTAAAGAAGGGATATTTTCCATACTTGTTGAACACCCTGGAAAACCAATCGTATGTTGGCCCCTACCCCCGGTCGAAAATTATAGACCCGAACCGATGAAACCAGAGGCACGAGAGAAATTTTTAAAATGGTATGAGGATCATAAGCACGACGAGTTTGATTTCCAAAAAGAGTTCATCAATTACTGCGTTTCCGATGTAAAAATTCTAACAGGGGCCTGTCTAAAATTTCGAGAACAGATGATAACAACCACCAATGTTTGCCCCTTTACCAACGCCTGCACCATTGCCTCTGCCGGCAATAAAGTGTTTAGGAGAAATTTTCTTAAGCCAAACACAATTGGTATTATTCCTAAGGTTGGATATAGAATGACACACAACCAGTCTATGATAGCGTTGAAATGGATGGTATGGGAAGAAAATCAGAGGAAAATCACCATACAACACGCAGGCAGATCAAGTTTTCGAGTTTCAAGGATGCTATTATCACGGATGCCCCAGATGTTTTAAGCACCAGCGCGACGAGCCTCTATCAGATGATCCTACAGAATCAATGAATTTTCGGTACAAATCCACAGTGGCAAAAATCGAGAGACTTAAAGCAGTAGGGTATGACGTCATTGAAAAATGGGAGTGTGATTTCCGACGGGAAATGCGCGAAAACACCAAAATATTAAAATTATCCCATTCGCCTCTAAACCCACGAGATGCTTTTTACGGGGGTCGTACAGGAAATTGCAGGACATATTATAAGACCAAACGGGTTGAAAAAATTAAATACCTGGACGTGTGCTCCCTTTACCCTTGGGTATGTAAATACGGCAAGTACCCCGTTGGTCACCCCGAAGTTTCTGTTGGCGATCAATGCAAATCTATAAATTTGCAGGAAACAGATGGAATAATAAAATGCACTGTTTTACCTCCTCGAAATTTGTATCACCCTGTTTTACCAACAAAAATGAACAATAAATTGATGTTTGTTCTTTGTCGTACCTGCGGACAAAACCTAAGCGCTGAGGAATGCCAACATACCGAAGAAGACCGTGCGCTATCGGGTACCTGGGTGATAGACGAGGTGCTTAAGGCCCTAAAAAATGGTTATGAAATAATGAAGATCGATGAAGTATGGAAATATGAAACAGCGAAGTTTAGTGGAAAAGTTTCGGGGCTTTTCAACGAAATAATGAATAAATTTTTAAAAATCAACAGGAGGCTTCAGGATGGCCCGGAAATAGTGCATCTGACGCGCAAAAGAGCAAGTACATCGAAGAATTTTTCAATCGCGAGGGCATTAAACTAGAATTCGACGCAATTTTAAATAATCCGGGGCTTAGATGTCTGGCCAAACTCATGCTAAATAGTTTCTGGGGGAAACTGGGTCAGCAAGAAAATCAACCAAAGACCAGGATTGTGAATAACCCCGAAGAGTTCTTTAATATGATGACTAACCCATCCATATAGGTACGTGAATTCTGTTTTACCAATCAGCGAAGACTCTTTGGTGGTTAATTACTCGTTTAAAGAGGAAAGTTACGAACCCATATCTACAGTAAATGTTTGTCTGGCAGCGTATACCACAGCTCAAGCACGACTTAAACTCTATAGTTATTTGGAAGAGTTGGGTGACAGGGTGTTGTATTATGATACCGACTCTATCATCTTTACTCATAAAGATGGAGAGTTTGAACCCTCAACGGGTAATTTCATCGGAGATATGACAGATGAATTAGAGTCGTATGGTCCAGGGAGCTTCATTAAAGAATTTGTTAGCGGTTGTCCAAAAAACTACGCCTATAAAGTTTACTCCACTACCGAGAAAGAAGAAAAGGTGGTGTATAAAGTTAAGGAAATCTGTCTAAATTATAACGCGTCACTACTAGTAAACTTTGACTCCATAAAGGAAATGATTTTAACTGATTCCGAACCAGTTAAAATCGTATCAAAAACTATTAGACGAACAAAAGAGCATGAGGTGGTAACAAGGGAGGAAACTAAGATATATCGGCCAAACCCTCTGAAAAGAAAATTTTATGCAGATCATTCCTCGCAGCCATACGGTTTTAAACGCACGAGGGATAATAATTTTAATTTTTTAGATTTTCTGGGATAGGAAGTTCATTTCTGGATTCAATGGCTATTCTATTTTCGAATGATGGTGGGAGTGAATATAATATCATAATACTAAGAGATCATTGTTTATTTTTATATCCATTTCAGATAGTTTGTCCACTGTATCTGTATAATTATTTAAATGTTCTCTTACACTTTCTCCTTCTTTCATCTTATGCAAAATTAGGTTTTTTAATAATGATGCTTTTCGAGCAGGTCCTTTACTTTGATAAATATTTTGTAAAGTATCCCAAATATCTTTTGAAGTAACACAATGTTTGATTTGTTTTAATTCATTGGGGGAAATAATTATAATTAATATTAATATTAATTTTGATTTTGCATTTATATCTTCTTTCTCCCATTTATTTTTAATTTCACCACTAGCAGTTTCCAGAAGTTTTAAGTTTTTACCTGACACATAGTCCCATAAACCAGCTCTTGTTAATACTGCTTGAGATTGTAACTTCCACGTATCGTAATTATTATTTTTAAGAGGTTCTATTCTATAACTTGTATCTATGTTAATATATACGTAAGTAATACTTACGTATATATTAACATATATATATATATATATATATATATATATATATATATATATATATATATATATATATATATATATATATATATATATATATAGATATGCAATCCTACATTACCAAGCCCGAAACGTTACATTCTACAGTATAAACGAAGCCCACTCGGTTTTTACGAAGCCCGAAATCGGGCTTCCTAAAATTAGCGTGTATAAATTTGTTTTAGAATTAAGTGATGCCCCCTTGTTTCAATGGCGAAAAAGTGGTGGGCTTCCTAATGCCATTCAAACCTATCAAAATATACACCCTTAGTTCCAATGCTTTGGCGGTAGGGGGCACACGAGTCAAACGAGATTATATACAGCTTTGTATAAGTATTACGCAGTATACGAAGCCCGTACATCTGGCAACAATGGGGACTATACGCTCGATGACTTTTTGATAGGAAGGCGGGGAAAATAATGCGGGATTCTTAAATTTGTATCTACTGATTTTCAAAACAAATGTTATATTCCCAAAATTATGTT
The DNA here is from genome assembly GCA_921294245.1 of Brassicogethes aeneus. NCBI lineage: Eukaryota > Metazoa > Arthropoda > Insecta > Coleoptera > Nitidulidae > Brassicogethes > Brassicogethes aeneus. The sequence goes on from OV121132.1 coordinate 61,875,569, forward strand.
TTGTTCACTACATGGCGTGGATTAAAAGGCAATGTTTTGTTAAATACTTTCGTAATACACTTAATTTTAAAGAAATATTTATTTTTGAAATATTATTTGGAGTGCATTTTTCTTTGGGGCGGTTTTACAAGTTGTCCAGATATTTTACATAGTTTTAATTGGGGAAACAAGGGGATTTGTATATATTATTATTATTATTATTCAATGTTACATTTAAATAATTTAAATAAAAATAATTTTTAATTTATTTAAAACATTTCCAATTTTAATAAAAATAATTTTTAATTTATTTAAAAACTTTCCAATAGCGGTATGAAATAAATTAAAAATTATTTTTATTAAATATCATTTTAATGTAACATTGAATTGCAAAAACTGCTTTTTGACAGATAGCTTCTCATGGCAATTTGTCAATTAACATTTACAACTGGTCAATTTATTTATACATGGCAAACAACGACCAAACGACCAAACAACAATAAGAAATTGGGTTCTTTATTTGGATAGTGCTTATCTAAAAGGAACCAAAAACTTGTTCGGAGCTTAACAAACTTATTTGTATATACTTAACTCATTTTTAATGCTGCTCAAAAACTTAATTATAATTTGAAAGTCCTCTCAATAATTTAAAAGAAGTTCTAAATAATGAGAAACTTTTTGAGCATTATTAAAAATGAGTTATTTTACAAAAAATGTTGTTAAGTCCAAAAAAAGTTTTTGGCGCTTGGTTCCTTTTAGATAAGGATTGTCCATTTATACTTACCATTACAATATTATTTTATCAACCGTTTTGCTTAAAGTAATATTTTATCTACGATTTTTATTGGATAAAAGGCAGCTTTACTTTATAATGTAGCTATAAAACAATATTTGGTTTGTAATACATTTTTCTTGTTTATAGGATGCTAAACTAAATAGCAATTTTCCCCACTTATTTTTTTTATTTTTCAACTTTTAATTTGGTTTAGTTTTTCTAAATTTTCCCAACATTTATTAAAATGGATATAGCCGGTTTTCCACGGATGCTCCTCAACTATGGTCTATAGACCTAGGTCTTTTAAATCAAGTTTGCCTATAATTAAAAATTTAGACAATATTTTTAAATAATGACTTATAATTCATTCAATAATATAATAGTTTTTATTAAAATAATTATAAATCACACTATTTTTAAATACACTGCCCTACAAAATTATTGCATAATAAATAAAAAAAAATAACTCTAAAACGCCTTTACTAATCTTTATGAAATTTTGGATAAAAATACTTCAACTTATATCTCAATTTACGTGTTCAAGGGTTTTTCGAGAAAATATGTTTAAAGCCTTTTTATTTAATAATGAAAATAAGTTCGAAAAATCACTTCTAGGGAATTTTTTTAAATAAATAAAAAATATGCTCTTAAAGAGCGTATTTTTTTAGTATACCCTGAAAATTTTGTACAAATCAAGCGAACAGTAACGAAGATACAGCGCTTCAAAGTCGTGAAAAATGACCACTTTTCAGCAAAATAATCAAAAATGCGTCATTTTTACCGACTTTGAAGCGCTGTATCTTCGTTAATGTTCGTTTGATTTGTACAAAACTTTTAGGGTGTACTAAAAAAATACGCTCTTTAACAGCATATTTTTTATTTATTTAAAAAATTCCCTAAAAGTTATATTTTGAACATTTTTTCATTATTAAATAAAAAGGCTTTAAACATATTTTCTCGAAAAACCCTCTAACACGTAAATTGAGATATAAGTTGAAGTATTTTTATCAAAAATTTCATAAAGATTGGTAAAGGCGTTTTAGAGTTAATTTTTTTATATTTATTATGCGATAATTTTGCCGGGCAGTGTATTATTTAGATTTTTTTAGAATTTTTGGTGTATTTAAATCTAATAATTTAAAAAAAACTAGATGTCTTTATAATTCATGAAAAAAATATTCAGTCAGTTTCACTTGTTTTGATTCCCATTTAAGTTTTACACAAAATTACCTAACCTCAACAATAATTCTTATAATAACCGGCCTCGGTGGTGTAGTGGTCAGAGCTCCTGGGTACGAGCCGAGAGGTCGTGGGTTCGAATCCCACTTGGGTATGGTTGTTTATTTGTGTTTGTCCATTGTGTATAGTCCTTCGGAGGGGACTTTAAGCCGTCGGTCCGTTCCTACCCCTAACCCGCACAAGCCATTCAGTTGGCTTAGTTTGGATGTAAGGGTGGAACTAAAAGAGCACTTTAAAAGAGCACTTTATTTGTATATTTTTTATTAACATATGGAAATATATTTTTAAAGGCTTAACTTTTAAACAAAAACGAATCGCATCCATGTCATTTAAGAAAAAATGTTTATAATTAACCCAGCTATCATCTGACAAAGTTTGCCATAGAGCTTGTAGAGCACCCTGTATAAGATATTTAAACCTTTTCAAAATTATGATGTATAAACAAAATAAATGAAATGTTTATACCTATAGGTACCTAAATTCAACAATACTTTTAAATTATTATAATATAAATAATTATAATTTAACGATAATTATTATTATAATAATTATAATTCAACAATATTATTAAATATTTAAGTATACCTACGTCATTATTTAAGAATATTGTTAAGTTTAAGTATCGTCTAGGTATTTTAAATCAAATTTGCCTATAATTATAAATTTAGACAATATTTTTAAATAATGACTTATAATTAATTTAATAATAATTATTATTATAAAAATTATAATTCAACAATATTATTAAATATTTAAGTATACCTACGTCATTATTTAAAAATATAGGTTAAGTTTAGGTATAGTCTAGGTATTTTAAATCAAATTTGCCTATAATTATAAATTTAGACATTGGCAACACCGCAGGGGCTTCTGATAAACAGCGAAGTGTGTCTCTTGTTGTTTATGCACCAACGAACAGTTAACCGCCCCGTCCCGCATTACCGGGCTTCGACTAGCCAGTGTAATGCACCGGGCTTCGTATTGATAGCCGTGCATGTATATATATATATATATCGTAAAAACCGAGTGGGCTTCGTTTATACTGTAGAATGTAACGTTTCGGGCTTGGTAATGTAGGATTGCATATCTATATATATATATATATATATATATATATATATATATATATATATAGATATGCAATCCTACATTACCAAGCCCGAAACGTTACATTCTACAGTATAAACGAAGCCCACTCGGTTTTTACGAAGCCCGAAATCGGGCTTCCTAAAATTAGCGTGTATAAATTTGTTTTAGAGTTAAGTGATGCCCCCTTGTTTAAATGGCGAAAAAGTGGTGGGCTTCCTAATGCCATTCAAACCTATCAAAATATACACCCTTAGTTCCAATGCTTTGGCGGTAGAGGGCACACGAGTCAAACGAGATTATATACAGCTTTGTATAAGTATTACGCAGTATACGAAGCCCGTACATCTGGCAACAATGGGGACTATACGCTCGATGACTTTTTGATAGGAAGGCGGGGAAAATAATGCGGGATTCTTAAATTTGTATCTACTGATTTTCAAAATAAATGTTATATTCCCAAAATTATGTTTTGTTCACTACATGGCGTGGATTAAAAGGAAATGTTTTGTTAAATACTTTTGTAATACACTTAATTTTAAAGAATTATTTATTTTTGAAATATTATTTGGAGTGCATTTTTCTTTGGGGCGGTTTTACAAGTTGTCCAGATATTTTACATAGTTTTAATTGGGGAAATAAGGGAATTTGTATATATTATTATTATTATTATTATTCAATGTTACATTTAAATAATTCAAATAAAAATAATTTTTAATTTATTTGAAACGTTTCCAATTTTAATAAAAATAATTTTTAATTTATTTAAAAAATTTCCAATAGCTGTATGAAATAAATTAAAAATTATTTTTATTTAATATCATTTTAATGTAACATTGAATTGCAAAAACTGCTTTTTGACAGATAGCTTCTCATGGCATTTTGTCAATAAACATTCACAACTGGTCAATTTATTTATACATGGCAAACAACGACCAAACAACCAAACGACCAAACAACAATAAGAAATTGGGTTCTTTATTTGGATAGTGCTTATCTAAAAGGAACCAAAAACTTGTTCGGAGCTTAACAAACTTATTTTTAATGCTGCTCAAAAACTTAATTATAATTTGAGTCCTCTCAATAATTTAAAAGAAGTTCTAAATAATGATAAACTTTTTGACCATTATTAAAAATGAGTTATTTTACAAATAGTTTTTGGCGCAAGGTTCCTTTTAGATAAGGATTGTCCATTTATACTTACCATTACAATATTATTTTATCAACCGTTTTGGTTAAAGTAATATTTTATCTACGATTTTTATTGGTTAAAAGGCAGATTTAAGTTTATAATGTAGCTATAAAACAATATTTCGTTGGTAATACATTTTTCTTGTTTATAGGATGCTAAACTAAATATCAATTTTCCCCACTTCTTTTTTTTATTTTTTAACTTTTAATTTGGTTTAGTTTTCCTAAATTTTCCCAACATTTATTAAAATGGATATAGCCGGTTTTCCACGGATGCTCCTCAACTATGGTCTATAGACCATAGGTCTTTTAAATCAAATTTGCCTATAATTATAAATTTAGATAATATTTTTAAATAATGACCTTTCATTTAATAATATAATAGTTTTTATTAAAATAATTATAAATCACACTATTTTTAAATACACTGCCCTACAAAATTATTGCATAATAAATAAAAAAAATTAACTCTAAAACGCCTTTACTAATCTTTATGAAATTTTGTATAAAAAAACTTCAACTTATGTCTCAATTTACGTGTTCAAGGGTTTTTCGAGAAAATATGTTTAAAGCCTTTTTATTTAATAATGAAAATAAGTTCAAAAAATCACTTTTAGGGAATTTTTTAAATAAATAAAAAATATGCTGTTAAAGAGCGTATTTTTTTAGTATACCCTGAAAATTTTGTACAAATCAAGGGAACAGTAACGAAGATACAGAGCTTCAAAGTCGTGAAAAATGCCCAATTTTCAGCAAAATAATCAAAAAGGCGTCATTTTTACCGACTTTGAAGCGCTGTATCTTCGTTAATGTTCGTTTGATTTGTACAAAATTTTCAGGGTGTACTTAAAAAAACACGCTCTTTAACAGCATATTTTTTATTTATTTAAAAAAATTCCCTAAAAGTTATATTTCAAACTTTTTTTTTTATTAAATAAAAAGGCTTTAAACATATGTTCTCGAAAAACCCTCTAACACGTAAATTGAGATATAAGTTGAAGTATTTTTATCCAATATTTCATAAAGATTGGTAAAGGCGTTTTAGAGTTAATTTTTTTATATTTATTATGCGATAATTTTGTCGGACAGTGTATTAAAGTATACGTCATTATTTAGATTTTTTAGAATTTTTGGTGTATTTAATAATAATAATAATAATAATAATAATAAACTTTATTGCAAAAAAAAATATACACAACGCTTGTATACATTTACATTCACAAAGGGTCTAGGTTCAACAAAAGTTGTTCTTCCACCTAAACCATAGAATTAGCTAATAATAATAATTGTTTAAACATGGTATACAATAAAAATAAAACAAAATCAGGTACATTGTTGCTCAAGTAGTACAGTTTTAAGTTGTTTTTTAAAATTGACTACAAATCTAATAATTTAAAAAAACTAGATGTCTTTATAATTCATCAAAAAAAATATTCTTATAATTATTGATTATTGATATATTTGTATATTTTTTATTAACATATGGAAATATAATTTTTAAAGGCTTAACGAATCGCATCCATGTCATTTAAGAAAAAATGTTTATAATTAACCCAGCTATCATCTGACAAAGTTTGCCATAGAGCTTGTAGAGCACCCTGTATAAGATATTTAAACCTTTTCAAAATTATGATGTATAAACAAAATAAATGAAATGTTTATACCTATAGGTACCTAAATTCAACAATACTTTTAAATTATTATAATATAAATAATTATAATTTAACGATAATTATTATTATAATAATTATAATTCAACAATATTATTAAATATTTAAGTATACCTACGTCATTATTTAAGAATATTGTTAAGTTTAAGTATCGTCTAGGTATTTTAAATCAAATTTGCCTATAATTATAAATTTAGACAATATTTTTAAATAATGACTTATAATTAATTTAATAATAATTATTATTGTAATAATTTTTATTATAATAATTATAATTCAACAATATAATTAAATATTTAAGTAAACCTACGTCATTATTTAAAAATATAGGTTAAGTTTAGGTATAGTCTAGGTATTTTAAATCAAATTTGCCTATAATTATAAATTTAGACATTGGCAACACCGCAGGGCTTCTGATACACAGCGGAGTGTGTCTCTTGATGTTTATGCACCAACGAACAGTTAACCGCCCCGTCCCGCATTACCGGGCTTCGACTAGCCAGTTTAATGCACCGGGCTTCGTATTGATAGCCGTGCATGTATATATATATAGATATGCAATCCTACATTACCAAGCCCGAAACGTTACATTCTACAGTATAAACGAAGCCCACTCGGTTTTTACGAAGCCCGAGCTTCCTAAAATTAGCGTGTATAAATTTGTTTTAGAGTTAAGTGATGCCCCCTTGTTTCAATGGCGAAAAAGTGGTGGGCTTCCTAATGCCATTCAAACCTATCAAAATATACACCCTTAGTTCCAATGCTTTGGCGGTAGGGGGCACACGAGGCAAAGGAGATTATATACAGCTTTGTATAAGTATTACGCAGTATACGAAGCCCGTACATCTGGCAACAATGGGGACTTTACGCTTGATGACTTTTTGATAGGAAGGCGGGGAAAATAATGCGGGATTCTTAAATTTGTATCTACTGATTTTCAAAATAAATGTTTTATTCCCAAAATTATGTTTTGTTCACTACATGGCGTGGATTAAAAGGCAATGTTTTGTTAAATACTTTCGTAATACACTTAATTTTAAAGAATTATTTATTTTTGAAATATTATTTGTAGTGCATTTTTCGTTGGGGCGGTTTTACAAGTTGTCCAGATATTTTACATAGTTTTAATTGGGGAAACAAGGGGATTTGTATATATTATTATTATTAGAAAATAATTAACAAACAAGAAAAAATACTTTTAAACAAACACCTCTTGAACCTCACTGATAAAACCAAAGAACATCAGGGAAATATAAACAATAAAATAGCAAAAATACTTAAAAAATACAAAATCACCTGCGCAACATCACAAAAAGAAGACCTTATCAACTGCCTAAAAAACGGAAAAGACAATACACATTATCTCGATAAAAACAGAGTATACTGCATAACATGCGAAGAATGCGATGCAAAATATATTGGGGAAACAGGAAGAAGTATAAAAACAAGAATTAAAGAACACATAAAAGATACCAAAACATCAAACTTTGGAAGACATCTACAATCAAGCGGACATAAATTTGAAGACTGGAAAAATATAAAAATATTACATCAAGAAGAAAAAGGAATAAAACTAACACTTCTAGAAGCATATGAAATAAACAAAAACAAAGACAAATGTAACCTACTAAACGAACAAGTAGGATTATATTTTGAACCTATTTTCACCTGTAAGACCACAACCAACATCTCACACCTACCACAAAAAACATTTATTTATAAAGTGTAAAAATTGTTTAAAACTTCTATGTTCGTAATATATTATTATTTTAACTCATATTTTAAAACTTGACATTGTAAGTAGATACTAATTTTACATTTTTAACTATATTTATAATAATCGTAATTAACAAATATTTTAACCAAAATAACTTAACCTAACTTTAAATTTTTTTAAATATTTATTTAATACAGATGGTCACCGCCTCGCAATATTAAATTATTTAAATATAAAAAAATTAAAATAATAAAAAATATTAAATATAAAATTTTAGAAAGAATTAGATATTAAATTTATTTAATTGATGATTAAACAGTTTGCCCCCTCTCGATTGCTGGTTTGCCATTAGTCCCATCATTTGGGTCTCCTGGATGCTGGATTATAGTGGCATTAGTTCCATCAGTTGACCCTCCTGAGGTGATGATCTTGTGGTTGTTGAAGCTCTATGGTCAGCGGACTTCCTTCGGCATCTTTGACAGAACCGGTACCCTTCCGTCAAAGTTATCATAATAATGATCAGGGTTGTTGACGTGAGGATACTGATTGATATGGAATGATGATGAATCTTTCTTCATTGGTTCTCGTCGAGCTTTTCCTAAATGTTATTTTCCATGGTCTGAAGATGTTCCAAGTTCGGGGAATCCCTAATCACAGATTCAATGGGCTCCATGAGATAGGAGTTGTTGGTTGTCAGTTTAAAATTTGTGAAGTTGTATGATATGGTTTTCGTGAAGGATTCTATTACTGGGATTAAATCAATCCTTCTTGGCGTCAGGATGTTAGATTTTATTTGTATGATGCAGTCCTGGGCAATTTGGATTTTATTCGTCTTGTTCAACGTGACTTCTTTTCTCACGCCATTGCAAGTTATCGCAATTCTGGTGGGTTTGCTTGTAACTGCCATCCATGCATTAGTTGTAGAGAGTTCTTTCCATATTGTTCCAATAAGACTTCGCTGGACCAGTTTGCATTTGGTTGTCTCGAATCGTTGGTATACTTCATCAATTACACAATTAGATGCCGTTTCTATATTTTTAACTGATGGTGTATAACCGAAACTAGTCGCAAAGAAAGAATATAAACAAGCAAGGAAGTATACATTATTTTTAAAAATTAAACATTAATAAAAATAATTTTTAATTTATTAAAAAAAATTCCAATAGCGGTATGAAATAAATTAAAAATTATTTTTATTAAATATCATTTTAATGTAACATTGAATTGCAAAAACTGCTTTTTGACAGATAGCTTCTCATGGCAATTTGTCAATTAACATTCACAACTGGTCAATTTATTTATACATGGCAAACAACGACCAAACGACTAAACAACAATAAGAAATTGGGTTCTTTATTTGGATAGTGCTTATATAAAAGGAACCAAAAACTTGTTCGGAGCTTAACAAACTTATTTGTATATACATAACTCATTTTTAATGCTGCTCAAAAACTTAATTATAATTTGAAAGTCCTCTCAATAATTTAAAAGAAGTTCTAAATAATGATACACTTTTTGACCATTATTAAAAATGAGTTATTTTACAAAAAATTTTGTTAAGTCCAAAAATAGTTTTTGGCGCTTGGTTCCTTTTAGATAAGGATTGTACATTTATACTTACCATTACAATATTATTTTATCAACCGTTTTGGTTAAAGTAATATTTTATCTACGATTTTTATTGGATAAAAGGCAGCTTTAACTTTATAATGTAGCTATAAAACAATATTTGGTTGGTAATACATTTTTCTTGTTTATAGGAAATAGCAATTTTCCCCACTTCTCTTTTTTATTTTTCAACTTTTAATTTGGTTTAGTTTTCCTAAATTTTCCCAACATTTATTAAAATGGATATAGCCGGTTTTCCACGGATGCTCCTCAACTATGGTCTAGGTCTTTTAAATCAAATTTGCCTATAATTATAAATTTAGACAATATTTTTAAATAATTCATTCAATAATATAATAGTTTTTATTAAAATAATTATAAATCACACTATTTTTAAATACACTGCCCTACAAAATTATTGCATAATAAATAAAAAAAAATAACTCTAAAACGCCTTTACTAATCTTTATAAAATTTTGGATAAAAATACTTCAACTTATATCTCAATTTACGTGTTCAATGGTTTTTCGAGAAAATATGTTTAAAGCCTTTTTATTTAATAATGAAAATAGGTTCGAAAAATCACTTCTAGGGAATTTTTTTAAATAAATAAAAAATATGCTGTTAAAGAGCGTATTTTTTTTTAGTATACTCTGAAAATTTTGTACAAATCAAGCAAACAGTAACGAAGATACAGCGCTTCAAAATCGTGAAAAATGACCACTTTTCAGCAAAATAATCAAAAAGGCGTCATTTTTACCGATTTTGAAGCGCTGTATCTTCGTTAATGTTCGTTTGATTTGTACAAAATTTTCAGGGTGTACTAAAAAAAATACGCTCTTTAACAGCATATTTTTTATTTATTTAAAAAAATCTCCTAAAAGTTATATTTCGAACTTTTTTTCATTATTAAATAAAAAGGCTGTAAACACATTTTCTCGAAAAACCCTCTAACACGTAAATTGAGATATAAGTTGAAGTATTTTTATCCAAAATTTTATAAAGATTGGTAAAGGCGTTTTAGAGTTAATTTTTTTATATTTATTATGCGATAATTTTGTCGGGCAGTGTATTAAAGTATACGTCATTATTTAGATTTTTTAGAATTTTTGGTGTATTTAAATCTAATAATTTAAAAAAAACTAGATGTCTTTATAATTCATGAAAAAAATATTCAGTCAGTTTCACTTCTTTTGATTCCCATTTAAGTTTTACACAAAATTACCTAACCTCAACAATAATTCTTATAATAATTATAATTATTGATATATTTGTATATTTTTTATTAACATATGGAAATATATTTTTTAAAGGCTTAACTTTTAAATAAAAACGAATCCCATCCATGTCATTTAAGAAAAAATGTTTATAATTAACCCAGCTATCATCTGACAAAGTTTGCCATAGAGCTTGTAGAGTACCCTGTATAAGATATTTAAACCTTTTAAAAATTATGATGTATAAACAAAATAAATGAAATGTTTATACCTATAGGTACCTAAATTTAACAATACTTTTAAATTATTATAATATAAATTATTATAATTTAACGATAATTATTATTATAATAATTATAATTCAAAAATATTATTAAATATTTAAGTATACCTACGTCATTATTTAAGAATATTGTTAAGTTTAAGTATCGTCTAGGTATTTTAAATCAAATTTGCCTATAATTATAAATTTAGACAATATTTTTAAATAATGACTTATAATTAATTTAATAATAATTATTATTATAATAATTTTTATTATAATAATTATAATTCAACAATATTATTAAATATTTAAGTATACCCACGTCATTATTTAAAAATATAGGTAAAGTTTAGGTATAGTCTAGGTATTTTAAATCAAATTTGCCTATAATTTTAAATTTAGATATTGGCAACACCGCAGGGCTTCTGATACACAGCGGAGTGTGTCTCTTGTTGTTTATGCCCCAACAAACAGTTAACCGCCCCGTCCCGCATTACCGGGCTTCGACTAGCCAGTGTAATGCACCGGGCTTCGCATTGATAGCCGTGCATGTATATATATATATATATATATATATATATATATATATATACAAAATTCTATCATTGCTGCGTCCATACATTTATAAAATCCCTATTCTTATTGCGTCAACGACCTTACTGCATCAGTATATCTGACGCACTAATGTCAAGCGCTTATTTCTTAAAATTTACTTCATCCCAGCACTTTATAAGATTCTTGCTAATACAGATCTGTGTAGAATTTAATGCCCAATTTTTGTGTCTAAAAATTTTTTATGTCCGACCCTGCGTTTTTTAAATATTTAGAAAAATTTGAACACAAAAAATGTGCAGCAACATACTAAAAATGGAAAAAATGTGTATATTTAGTTCAACCCATTTGACGATGAGGGCGTTGCGATAATATACGTTTTTCAATATACGTGTTTTTAAATACTGTATGTTGTTGCGTCGCACAATTTGGCAACGTCTCGCCTATGATTTTAATATTTGAATTAAACTCATGATACTGTTGCGAATGGTTACCATTCAATGGTAGCGCTGTCTCTCTCGCACCGTGTGACGTCTTTCGTTTAAATGTAATCATATTATAATCTTGGGGCGCGCGTCGAGTTTTATGAAATTTATAATTATGACGGTCGATTTATTAAAACTGATTGTAAGATAAAATTGTTTTCTACATAAGTAATTGTGACAATGTATTTTTTAAATTATATATGCAGATGCAGATTTAAAGGCAGAAAAACGATTCTCATTTTTTTACGCTTATAATCGTAAAAAAATGATCATCGTTTTTCTGTTAATTTTACTATTTTAAAAATAATAAAAGTTTTTCATGTTTTTAGATAGGTACTTAAAAAAAAAGGTTAATAACAATGTAAATAACTACAATGTGTTTTATGTTATTAACAGGTAATTCAAAAAAATTTTAAAAAAGTAAAACATCAATGTTATAAATACAGGGTGTTTCTACTAAAAATTGACAATCTAAATTAGGCTTTCTAATAAATATTTTTCAATAATTGAAATTATTGAGCTTTTGTTTTTGAATTATCAAACTTTCTTTTGAAGTAAAAGTTTTTATGTAAGTTATTTATGGGCGGATTAAAAAAAAATTAGTTTTTAGTAAATTTTGACATTTTTTCTTTAGTATCTTTAGTAGATTTATTACAGTTTTTACACAAAATAACAAAAACACAATACAAATTTGAATGTCTTATAATAATAATAATTATTATAATTTTAATTATTGTAATAATAATAATATTACATCATATTATAATAATAACATTACTAAACAAAATTAAACATAATAATATCATTAAACAATGCAGTAGCAAGTTAAATAAGTAGTTTCGAAACTCGAATGTTGAGCGGTCTATGGAATGTCACCCCGTCCATTATCTCTATGTTCAGGCATAATTAAATACATGTAAATCTTAAAATCAAATAATACCACACAATGTTAGTTAAAAAAAATTGTCTTAATTTTAAAAACATTCAATCCCCCGGGGGCGTGGCAAAAATTATTTTTAAAAATTAAAAAAAAACAGCTTATACAAATACCCTTCTCACAACTTTTTTTTAACTAATAATAATATAAGTGAGATTTCCAAAAATAATTATTTCAGGCCAGCCTACCGAATTTCTAATTTTTGCCGCGCCCCCGGGGGATTGAATGTTTTTAAAAAAATTAAAGGTATTAACTCACTTGTAACACAAAAAAAATCTTGTTAATAAATTTTAATTTTAAGCCCCTCCCCAAAGCTTTTAAAGTTCTAATATGCAGCGTGGTGCGCGGCGTAAAATTAAAACATATAAATATTTTTTTTGTGTGTCTTAAGTAAGTTAATACCTAATAGTTTTTCAATATGCCAAATTCAAAATTTAACTTAAAAAATATTTTTTATTGAATTTTGAGGAATTTCAACACCCCGGGGGCGCGGCTAAATTTATTTAAAAATTTTGAAAAAAACAGCTTATTTGTGTACCCTTCTTACAATGACAATGAACCCTCAAAAAAATAAAAGTTCCCGGGAATTTTTTGAATTTAGTGATTTTTTTATGTTCACGGAAATTTTTGTACTAAAATTGTACACCTTTTTGTGGCCTAGTTTACACAATAGATTTGGTTAATAAGTAGGGAATTAACTTGGAAATTAGTAAAATTAGGGTAATTAGTAGGGAATTAGTGGAATTACTAGGTATTTTTTAAATTAAAATGGAATTATAATATATAAGGGGAATTAGTAAGGAAATAGAGGAATTAGTAGCAATCCTGGGAATTTGTGTACACATTTTCTTTTGCGGTTTACCCCGAGGGGTAAACCGCAGGGGAATTTTGGTGTACAATCTGTAGGAATTAGTAAGGAATTAGAGGAATTTGTGGAAAATTAAAGGAATTAGTGGGGAATTTGGGGAATTACTCGGTAAATTAGTAAGCAAATAGTGGAATTAGTGGGGAATTAGAAAGAAATTAGAAGAAAATTGATGTCTCGTTTAGCACTTGAATATAAAGAAAAAACAAAAAAAACCCGGAAGTTAAAGACTACCCCATTCTTTGCCAGTTCCAGATTGGGAGTAGTACCACTGCAGCATTGAAAAAAATGAAGAATGTTGTGTACAGCACACCACCCATATTTTAACAAAAATTAGTACTCGTTTCCTAAAACCAGGAATACATCTGCCAATTGGAAAATTCACTGTCTTCTCTGGTCATCTCAGGGAATTAATTTTAAAGTTTCCAAAAGACAAATCTCCTGACAGATTCGGATCTCAAAAGTGAAGACAAGATGAATTTTGCATCCGCAGAAAAAATGTGCAGTTTGATAGTAATTGAACGACTAAATAAGGAAATTCTACAAATTAAATAGAGCGTGGCGAATCTCAAGCTAATGTACTACATCGAATCGTCGTTCTTAAATTCCAGCACTGTGTTGCATACTAGATTATATCGCATCTGGTATGTTGTATTTTTTACTAGAATCTGGAAAGCCTGGATTAAAGAACAAAAAGAATATAAAATAACAGACAACTTTTTGACCAGTAATTGTAACCTTTGCATCGAAACGCCCATGCTTTGATTAAACTAATACTGAAGCTTAACGGCGGTGAGTTAAAACCAGATATGTTCATCACCGGCATTTTTGGTAGCCAAGCATGTGAATCCTTATTTCGGGCTGCCAGATCCATGACTTTTACGTATTCAACAATAATACATTTTAGTATAGGATATGCTGAACCGAATTAAGAGAATTAAGACAACTGATACCATAAACAATCTGAGGGGGACTTTTACATTTCCAAGGGAAGACAAAAGATTAAAAACCAGAATAATAAAAGAAAATTTACCACGTGAAGAAGAAATTTTAAATTTGGATATCAAATCTACAGTTAAAAAAGCTCTACAAAATGTCATAGAGGACATGAAACATCTTGGAATTAATGAAAAAGAAAACGATTGGAAATATATGCAGGTAGGTACCGATAACCGTTAATAAGACGGAAACAAAATATTGCAATTACACAGGATAATGAAGACGCCGACGAAGACAACGCTAAAATTGTCGAAAACCCCGAAGAAAATTGGCAAAAACAAATATTAGTAATGAGGACGATAAAGTTATGGATGAAGTTATGGACTTAATTTCGAACGAGATTTCTAATGAAGAAAGCGAATGTGATACTTTGGAAACGAGTTTTATAAGTTTAAAAGACTTTTCTAAAAAAAGTGCACAGTGAATCGGAAAAATCACCGTACCTATATAATATTATATATTCAATTATTAAAAAATCATCGTACTGCTGGCTTTTAGATCAGTCCGACGGTAGAGTAAGTACTGGCCGATTTAAAAGATTTATAGGCAGTACAAGGAAAACACCGAAGAAAACACCTTGCAAAAATTCCAAGTCGACCTTGACTATAAACAGAAGCTATGCATGGATCAAGCTAGTAGCTAGTAGCACAAGCACTGTATCCTCCTCCGACTCTATCGTGATGGAACTCGACGACTCCGATGATTTGGAGGAGTTTTCAGATGGGATCTTGTCGTATAAATCAGAAAATGTATCGAAATTTGCCGGACTCGAGTTACACTTAGAAAACTATTATGCGGTTTTCTATGACCAATCGTGAGCTTTGCTGCACGAGCGAGGCGAATGTAGAATACACTATTTAGAAATGGCCGCCTTTCACCACGAAATATGTACACTATTTTTTATGACAAAATGAAAATTCGACTTTCGCTGCCCTTTAAGAGAGAAAAATTGTTAATATTTAAGTTAATTCATAAACAAAAATATACCAAACTAAAGACAATAATTGGCTTAATTATTAATATTAATTATTAAAGAACTTATGTTAAGCAAAAGTGGAATTTATGCTGCTAGTGTCATGAAAAAGCATTGATTAATATAATACTTTTCTTTACGATTTTTCAAATGTGCTTAATAAAAGTGTTGCTGGGTAAAAAAGTTTTGCTAACCAGAAAACGTATACTTTTCTTTACTATTTCTCTTAGTAAAGTAAGTATGCTATTTTTCATTAAGAATACGAACAAATATATCCTTAAAAAATATACCCTTCAAAAAGAATTACTATAATATTAATGGTAATTATTTATGTTAAAATGTATAGCAAGAAAAAAATAGAAACTAAAACCTTGAAGGTTTAAAAAATAATAGGGATATTTAAAATTTAATATAAAATTAATTAAAACTTTTTAAACCTCACATTTCTAATACAGACATTATTTTATAAACATGCAAAATATCAATATTAAAAATTACATAGAAGAAAAATCACATGTTAAAAATTCATTTATATCTTATTAAAGTTGACTCGCTAAATACCGTATTTCTAGGAGACGCAATAAGGTTGCGAAATGTAATGACGCAATATTGTATTACGGATATATATATATATACATATACATAAATATACATCCTTAGTACAATATTGCGTCATTATAATTTGGCAACACTGTAGGACGCAATAAAGTCTGTACAAGCCATATAAAATTTAAAATGAAATATACACGTGACGCAATATTATATCAAGATTAAAATGAGTTGATAATGTAGTGACTTTTGAAAAAAAAGTGTATATCTTATTTTTTAAGATAAAAAAAATCTGACCAGATTTTTGGAATCAGCAAAAAAAAGTACGCCAATATACTCTTCTATATTTTCGCTAAATACCGTATTTCTAGTAGACGCAATAAGGTCGCGAATTGTAATGACGCAATATTGTATTAGGGATGTATATATATATATATATATATATATATATATATATATATATATATATATATTTATATATTATATTATATTATTATTGTTTAATACGCTGTAGTTTATTAACGCAGATATTAGGGTTTTTATCAGAACTCTATTTATTGTAACAAATTATTACATTACATTTTTAATAATTATTGTTATTTCTATTGTTAAGAATTAAGGTTGAGCAGGAGTGTGCATACTAGTTCCAACACAATGTCAAAAAAACTATTAATTGATCATTTTGATTAAAATATGGGTCCGTATGGCCAATTTTATTACTAGGTCATTTATTTGCAAGTTTATTTTGCATAAAAGGTCTCGTAGGATACAGTTTTGCTTACGGGCTTCTATCAGAGCGCTAAGAAAGTAAAAAATGAGGTAGTTTACTCAGGAAAAATTATAGAAAAATTAGATTATAGTATTATCATTGACATTAGGTATTACTAATCCCAAGGACATGAATTATAATAAATATTGACATTTTCAGAAGACATTGTCGAGTTAGAAGTACTCAAACAGCACGGAAACTGCAAACCAGGCTAACAATTTTGTATCGGAATTTATGGCTCAAGACAATGCAGGGACGTCAAACTGGCTAAATTTTTTTTTTTAATTCTCATCTTTTCAACTTTGTGCTGCTCTGCTTCAATGGTATAAAAAATTGCTGAAATTGTATTTCAAACTAGGAAAGTTAATTGTTTGGCCATTATTATATCTTTTAGTGCAGAGACATAGTTCATTCACTGTACATAATGATGACACTTAACATTCTTAGGTCAATAATCCGCAAAGTGCAAACTGTGCAATAAGCATTATTTGACCACATCATAATTGTAATAAAATATATTATTATTCAATAAACAGATTTCGATACGAACCTACAAGCCGGCCACCAGCGTTTCATTACAACCCTAATGTAACACCTCTCAATGCCTTAAGTCCGGGCATTACATGGCGATCCTGCCAGTCCAGTAGAGATCAGTTTAAAGTGTAATTAAATAAAGAGCAAGAAATATAAGTAAAATATTCAGTAAAAATGGGAAAACACAGTCGAAAGAAAAAGTTATCATCGCAAAAGACGGAAATAGTAGTTAGTCATCTTATGTTTGGTTGTGTTAGTAACTGGAATATATTACGTTAGAAGAAAGTGCAAGAAGTATGTTGAGGAAAAAATCAGGGCTGAAATTGCCAGAAGTCGTCTTTCGATGGTGTAATTAGAAAGTTTAGTTTAGTGTAGTGTAGTAGAAAATGTGAATCAGTTGGGGTAATTAAGTGTAGTGCGGAAGAAAAGTTAAATGTCTACAACGTCCACGATAATCAAGGAATTTTTAGCTTCCCTAGACGAAATAGAAAAGTTTACAAAAAACTTAATAAAGGAAAATGCTGATAGAAGGAAGGACTATGAAGCTACAGTACGTAAGTTTGAAAAACTAGAACAGTTTAAGTTAGGATTTTGTGAGTTAAAAAATAGACAGTGTAAACATTCGAGTGAAAAAGACATTACTGTAGTAGCAGAAATCGCAATAGAAATTAATGATTGTATAAATAAAGCAAAAACAATTTTAAATGAGAGACTAAATAAAACTTCTAATTTTAATAATATGGGTGAAAAATTTAACTTAAAAACTGCAGCTCCACTGCTTCCTGTTTTTAACGGTACAGATGTTAAGCCGGGTTTACAATTGTCGCAGGTCGCTTGCGCAAAGCACCCAGCTGACAAAAGAACCTTGCTCCATCGCCACGTCGCGGGGTACTTTGCGCAAGCTTATGTTCTGCTATCGGACTCCTGCGACAATTGTAGACCCGGCTTTACTAAACACGATGCAATCGAATTGTATGATTCTATAATGGAAGCTGCCGGTAACCTCTTTTAACTAGACTAAAACGTTGTTTATCAGCAGGCGGGAAACTTCGATTAAAATCAAATTATGCGGATAATCAGTTACTTGTAGCTGACATTAAAATACATTTTCTGCCAGTTAAGTCAGCGGGTGTGTTGTCTGTTAAATTAAATACAGCTCAACAAGGCAATAGATATATAGAGAAATTTGGCAAATCCGTAGAACAATTATTAGTAGGTCTTACTATTACACAAGCAGGCGAAAATAAAGATAGCTTGAACATCCTGCAACAAATAAATAGCTATTACTGCATTTTCTAATGGATTAAATAATTCCGAAACTAGAACTATTGTTAAATCCCGGAACTGTAGTAATTTAGCGGAGGCTTTAAGAATAGCAAAAGATGAGGAAAATATCAATAGGAAAGTACACGTATATCATGCCAGAGGTAATAGTCATCAAAAATTTAATGGCAGAGGACATCACAATTCTAGCAGAGGTAATTAAAATTATAATACAATGTACAAATCGCTTTAATTTTAATAAAAATAATAGCCATCAAAATAGGCAAAACAATCCTCCAAATTATAATTATTCGCGTACTGGTTTTAATAACAACTATTGAGACAGAAAATGGAACATTTAACTGTAGACGTGGACAACAAAATTTCCGAAATAGGCAGCAAAACGCTTTTGTTACAAAAGTAGTTGACAAATCGCCAAGTCAACAAAATAATAATTTGTTTTTTCGATCAGCTAACTAATTTTTGCAAGTGTGATGAAGAAGTGGTATATAATATGAAGAGTTTACATTATGTTGCATTAATTACGGTAGTCAAGAAGTAACATTTTTATTATACAGGGCAGCCTCAGTTAGCATTTTTTAGAATATTTAAATAACAATGAAACAGTAAACATTAGTAAAAAGATAAAGATAAACGGAATCTCTGGTAGTCAGGGCCGTACCGAGGCACACTTTTTAAGGGGGTGGAGACGATAAAATTTTTTATTTTTTTATCGATACTTTAGTAGTAATAGTAAACATTTTCAGTAGTTGTATCATGTATGTAAAGTGTAGATAAATAATGTCTTTACCTACCATTAATCCCATCAACTAGTAGATGGGATTGATTCTCGTTCTTTATTTTTTTGATTTGCTGCCAATGTAAGTGGATTATCCGGAACAGCAACAATTTTAATTTTAACCAAATTTTCACCGTGAATATTTTTCTCATGCATTTTTTTCAAGTCCTTGTTAAACACAGATCCACATAATGAGCATTTTACTAGAACTCGGCCTGGTCTAGCTTTCTTTTCCATATTAAAAAAAATTAATTCCTATTTATTGACACTAGTTTTACTTAGCTTACATAAGCCTCAACTAAATAATAATCTAGAAAAATAAGACGCCGAAAATTGCGGAGCGTAAAAAGAGTCAAACGCCGCCAAAACCAAAGATAAAGCGAGGTGGTGCCGACTTTTTACATGCCGCTTGTGTGAAATATAATGTCCTTTAATAAAAATAAGGTTGACCAATACAATTTTCTTGACGGTAACGATTATAGGAGGTTACAAAGGATTAAAAATTATAATTTTGTAATATGTAGGTAAAGTTTAAAAATTATATTATATTTATTGTGATGGGTTGGTTGGTAGGGTAGGTATACCCAACCAATCGACTTAAATACTATAGATTTTGCCAACCGTGTTTGGATTTGGAACCAACTGCCAAGACTTTTGGGGGGGTGACTCCCCCCCTACACCCCCCTTAGGCCCGGCCCTGCTGGTAGTACCTATTCGCAAGGTTCAACAAATATCGAGTTACAAATAAACGACACAAATATAGGTCACCAGTTTTTGCTGATGAATCAAGTAGATAATAAAATGTATGGTATTCTTGGAGCAGATTTTTTTTATAATTATAAAGCAACAATTGGTTTCGAACATTATTATAAAATTTCATTGTAACGTCTATACATCCATACCTCCTCGCTGTGAAATTATTAAATACTTTAAAGTAAATGCTAAAGGTGATTTTTTGGTTTTAACTGACAAACTTAGTGAAGGAGTTTTCATAGCTAACACTTTAGTTACTGCTGACCACAATAATCTAATACCAGTTAGAATTCTAAATAATAGAGATGAAGAAGTAAAAATTAAAAATTTTAAAGCTAGAATAGACAATTTAGCTAATTATAATGTTTGAGAAGTTGGTGAAAATAATTATCAATCAGTTGAAAGAGCAGAAAAGTTACTAAAATTAATTAATTTTAATGATTTAAATCAAGAGGAAATAATGTCATTGCAAAAAATTTGTACTAAATTTTCAGATGTTTTTCAATTGGAAAATGATCCTTTAAGTGTAACAAATATTTTTTGAACAAAAAATTTATCTAAAATCTTCATCATCTCCATGGATCCAGTTTACATAAAACCTTATCGCTTGCCTCATTCACAGAAACATGAAATACACAAATACACAACTTAATAAACGGATTGAGGATGATAAGTTTTCACTTCTTTCCATTCACGAAATCTTAGATTCTTTATATGGATCTTTGTACTTTTTACACTTGGATTTATCCCAAGGATACTATCAGATTAAATTCAAAAAGTAGACCCTATACCGCATTTTCAACTGACCGCGGACAATACCAAATGACACGAGTATCCATGGGGTTAAAAACATCCCCAAGCGGTTTTTCACGAGCCATGACTTTAGCTATGGCAGGTCTTTGTCACGAAATATGTTTTATTTATCTATATGATTTAATTGTATGCGGAAACAACTTGATTGAACATAATAAAAATCTTTCAAAGGTATTGCAGAGACTTCGTAAAGTTAAATTAAAATTAAACCCTAATAAATGTTTATAATACAGTTTTTGGGAAAAGAAATCTTATATTTAGAACACGTCATATCATCACAAGGAGTTTTAGCATATCCATCTAAAATTTTAGTCATTAAAAACTACCCAGAATTAAAAAATGCAGATTAAACAAAGCGTTTTGTAGCTTCTGCAAATTATTACAGAAGATTCATAAAAAACTTTGCACACATACCCCTTAATAATTTAAGTAGAAAAAATTGTTTGGACAGACGATTGTCAAAATTCATTTATATCATTAAAAAACAGTTTAGCAAATCCCCCAGTATTACATTATCCAAATTATTCTTTAGACAATCATTTTACCTTAAGGAGACCTCAATAAAGCAGAACTTTTTGCTATCGTATGGGCAGTTAAACATTTTAGACCGTATTTATATGGACGAAATTTCAACAGACCTTTAATTTATCTTTTTGGTATGACAAATCCGAGTAGTACATTAATAAAATTTAGACTGACCTTAGAAGAATATGACTTTACAATAACATAAAGACAACATTGTAGCGGATGCTTTATTACGAATGGAATTAACATCACATCGAACATCGAATTAAAAAATATGTTCAATAAAACAGAAGATCTACAAAAAGAACGCCAAAACAAACAAAATGAAGAAACGAATAATAACTTTTCCAACAAACGGACTGGCGACCTGGGCGTTGTTGAAGTGTTAAACTGTCCTGATGAATTTACAGAATAAGGCCAATTGACAATAAATTAATTAATAAAATGTATAGTAAAACTTAACTTATGTAAATGGAAACTGTATTTATGATAAAAGTTTAAGTATTATTTATATTAATGTTCAGGATAGTCGATCAGCGTCAACCTTCGAGGAGTCCTTGAGACACCTGAAAAATATTTTTGAAAAATATAATCTTCCGGAAGTAATTATTATTAGAAATGAAAATAGCGCGCAATTTATATCTAATTTATTAAAAGTTTCCAGTAAAGTTAAAGAATTAAATAAGAATAACAGTAGTAAAAGGAGTTCAGGTAATAACATATTTAAAAACTAGACAATTAGTTTTAAATGATTATCACATATTACCAACAGGTGGACATGCGGGAATAAAACGATCTTATAACAATGTTAAAAAACATTTTTATTGGAACGGTTTAAAATCTGATGTAGAAAAATTTATTAAAAAATGTGATGATTGTCAACGATATAAATATTCAAAACCTTTTAAAGAACCAATGACGTTAACACTTTTTCATCCGCATTTGAAAAAATTATGTTAGATATTGTAGGACCATTAGAAATGGATTCAAAGAACAATCATTTAATCAAAAGTTAAAAGGAAAAAACGATTTGATTTAAAAAGTAACAGCATAAACTCCAAAATTATGTTAAAGAATGAAACAGGAAATAAACTAAAATGCATAATTAAAGGCCCATATTTAGTAATAGAGGATGTAAGTCCTAATGTATTTATTAAATTAGACAATAAGGACCGGATTTTAGGCAAAATGCCTTTCTGTTTCTATATTAGGAATTTGTTTGGGTCCTTGAAATTAATCCTAAACCTAAAAAAGCGTTTGACACCCCTTTGTTTTTGCCTAAAAGCCTAAAGTGGAGAAATTTTGATTTATTGTCCTAAAAGGACATTTTTATGAGCCTAGAATAGGCTCTTTTAATTTTTCAGTAAAAAATATATTTTTCATTTCGGAAAAGTAAATTATTTTTAATTAGACCCTGCGTTCATGCTCTTATTTCGCCTAGACGCCCTTGGTGAGTACGAGGACCACAAATTACAAAACTAGTGAAAACCTAATAAAAAAGTAATTGTGCTTTTGCTATCTAAATATTTATTATAAATAATTATGGATAATATTAAGTTTGTAAAATAATGATTGAAAATTATTATTTACTTTGTTTTCATAGGTTTTACTGTAATTTCCATTTATGTATTACATATATGGTAATTTTAGACTTTTAAACAGTTTTATCAACATCTATGGCATAATTAAATAACTCTCCACAATATACAGGTGGTAAATAGTTTTTCTATAAAGATAATAGATGGCTAAAGCCAACTTTGACAACATATACTTACCAGTAGGTATTTGTAAGTATATGTTTGACAACCGTTGGAATCAACGTATCGTGCTTTTGTGTGTATTTGTTTATATTTTTTGTTCAGCGTCGCCTGTTTATTCCAATATTTTTCCTTTTCTTTATTCATACGGGCAATTGTTTGCAAGAGGTTGTGTTATTATTTTTATATGTATTTTTTGTTTTATTTTTATTGATAGGACCTGAATAAATGTTATGTTTAATCGTGTTGTTTTTATTTCATATCGCCTATTTTAGGCGGTTGAGGCCTATTTTAGGCCTAAAATGTAGAATTTTATTGCCTATTTATGCGTCCTAATTTACAATTTTTAAGGGCCTAAAATCCGGTCTTTGATAATAAGGTTATTAAAGTTCATAAGGATAGGATAAAACCATATATAGAATAAGTGTATCAGGTAATTTGTAGTTTGTATGTAATTATACTACTATAGTAGGTATAAATCAGGGCTGATATTTATATAGGTTAGTAGATAAAATGTATTACGTACAATTAGGATCCTATAAAATTTAAAATAAATGGGAATTGTAACAATTAATACAAATATAATAGATAATAGATCATATTATTGTATTTTTTTTAGAATAGCTTAGGATAAGTATTATAGAATAGCTTAGGATAAGTATTATTATGTAAAAAAAATTTCAAAATATATAAAAACATTTTTTTTTTTGAGAAGGTGTGTGCAGAGACATAGTTCATTCACTGTACATAATGATGACACTTAACATTCTTAGGCCAATAATATGCAAAGTGCAAACTGTGCAATAAGCATTATTTGACCACATCATAATTGTAATAAAATATATTATTATTCAAACCACCAGCGTTTCATTACCACACTAATGTAACACCTCTCAAGTCCGGGCATTACAATCTAAAAGGGTCAGTCCATATCAAATCAACCAAAGGGTTTTCCCTCACCATTTTTAATTTTGATAATTTTTGGTAAATTTGTTTACCTCACTAAAAAACTCGAAAATCCCAAATTTGAATTTTTTTCGATAGGTGGTTTTTGTTTTATTGATTTTTGAAAATCAAAAAAATACCGATTTGAGTCTTGAAAAAACATACAAAAATAGTCGTTAACTATTAAAAAAGGTAAGTCATGGCTTATTTTAAAGGGGTATTAGAGACCTTTTTTATTATATATCATATGACTCCCTAACATACAAAAAATGAATATTTATGGGTCATTTCACTCCAAATAGTTGATTTTGTACCTTTTTTTCAGCCGCACGGTGGGCGGGGATACAAATCTAACTAGACAATGTTAATTACTCCCTCAAAAATTAGCAAAGCCATATTAACCGCATATTTAACTTAAATAAAAAACATGTTTTATATTTTTGTTGGGCACATCGTAATAAGCTATGTATGAAATTTTAAGATTGACACTTGAAATCTCAAAAAAAATTAAAGTGTGCATGCACGCATGTAATTTATTTATATATTTATTTATTTATTTCAATTACAAATCCAACAGGCTGGTGCCCAATTACAGGATAGGTGAGAATGTTAATATGAAAAAAGAGAAAACACAAAAACGAAAAATACAGAAATAAAAAATATAAGTTTTAAAAACAAACAAGATATAAGATATGAATACTAAATAATAATATTGGGTAGAATTCTTAATAAACTATTATAACTGCAATGAAAAAAATCTAAACTCATACCAACTTTGTTTCCATAGTAACACAATTGAAACAAAGGTGACATAATAAACATATTAGTACTGGATTTTGGCAGATAAAATAGATCGCAGTTTCTAGTGGCTTTTTGTGGGACTCTGAATGGAATCTTAGATAAAAAGGCTGAACTATCAATTTTGTTATTTAACAACTTATATAAAAATATAACAAGTATATTAATTCTTCTTTTTTTTAATTCGATAAAGTCATATGCATTAAGTAAATCCGAATAATGTGCTAAATAATCAAATTCAGAAGTCTCTTTGTATTTAAGGTAACGTAAAAATTTCTTCTGAACTCTTTCAATAAGTTCGACTTTATTACTATAAAAAGTTGACCATACTAAAGCACAATATTCAAGTTTAGATAATATAAATGAGTTAAATAACTTTTTAATTGGTGTAAGATCCACAAATTCACGAGTGTTACGAACGATAAAGCCAAGAGTTTTCAGACAAGCGTTAACCATATGGATAATATGTGAATCAAAGGAATGCTCAGAGTCACATATACAGCCAAGATCTTTAAATTTATCCACCCTTTTTAAATGTATGTTATTAATAGAATAATTAAAGACAATTGGTGTCACCTTTTTTGTAATAGTTAGAACATTGCATTTGGAAATATTTAATTTTAATTTATTTAAATCACACCAATTTAATATTAAATCCAAGTCCCTTTGCAATTTAATGCAATCGTGCTCGCAATTAATATAACTGTATATTTTCGAGTCATCAGCATACATAAGATTTTTTGATTTTATTATTAATAGCAAGTTGTTAATATATAAAAGAAAAAGTAATGGGCCCAGATTTGAACCTTGGGGTACACCTGAGGACTGAGAAAAATCACAAGATGTGAAGTTATTGACTTTTACAAAAAACTTTCTATCCATTAAATAAGATTGAATTAAATTAATTAGCGACTTGTCCAAATTTGTATCGTGCAATTTGTCAATTTATAGCTGATGGTCAATGTTTTCAAAAGCTTTACTCATATCAGTATATATAATATCTAGTTGTTAATCGGCCTGACATAAATCCATGCTGATTTGGCGAAATTGTAGAATTTACAGCATTAAAAACATAATTATAAATAATTATTTCGAAAAGTTTTGAGAAAGAATTTAAAATTGAAACTGGCCTATAATTACTGAGAACACTCTTATCACCACTCTTAAATACAGGAAAAACCCTGCTGACTTTCCACAAATTCGGATATGATCCTTGACTCAATGATAAGTTAAAGACATACCTCAATGGTTCAATAAGTAAATCTATGCAACCCTTTACTATATATGACGGAATATCATCAGAACCCACAGACTTACTTGATTTCAGTTTTTTTATGGCATTTTTTATATCGCTATTATTTATAATAAATTATTATTAATAATATTACTGCCTTTGGTATTGGGATAGTCAATTAAATTTGAAGGTTGAAATTCTGAATAAAAATAAGTTGCAAATCCATGCGATATTGCTTCGCCTCCATTATATGAGTTATTTTCGAAAGACATAACATTTGGTATAATATTTGCCTCTTTTTTTGAGTTAATATATTTCCAAAAGTTATTAGGATCTTAGGTAATGGTCTGTTGTATATTAAGAATGTAGTTATCATATGCATTTTTTATCAGAATTTTAGCTTTAGATCTATAAAAATGATATCGTTCTTTATGTAATATATCATTATTTTGCTTATATAATTTAAAATGTTTTTCTTTTAGTTTTATATGTTGCTTGGCTTCCTTCGATATCCATATTGGAAATTTTGAGTTATAAATACGTTACTTAGGAACACATAAATCAAGAATGTCATATATTTTTTTATAGAATAACTCAACAGCAGTATTTATATCATTTATAAGGTATAAGAAAATCCAATCCGCATCTCTTAATAAATTATACATGAGAGTAAAATTAGCTTTACTATAATTATATTTAACACCGGGCTGCGTTTGGCACTTTTTAACTTTACCGGATAGGTATATTTCAATTTCCAATGATGGATGGAAAGAATCTTCTTTAGCCAAAGAACTAGAACATTTGTTTACAATTAACTCCGTATTTGACAGTACTAAATCCAAAATGCGATTGTTTATATTTTTTATATTATTTGTTTGTTCTAAGTTAAAGTAGTTTAAATATTGTAATACAATTTGTTTTTCATTGGCTAAAGATGAATTATCATTAAAGCAAGGAATGTTAAAATCACCACATATTATAATTTTTTTGTTCTCATTATATAAGCCTTCTAAAGCAATACAAAATAATTCATAGAGTTCAGATCCTGTTTTGGAGGAAAGTATACAACGCAAACATAAAAATAAGTTTTACATAAATTTAGTTTAATGCAGATTGCTTCAAGTTTATTATCAAAAATATTGACAACAGAACTCGAGTATTTATTTAAATGCAAAAATATATGTCTCCCCTACGTTCTCAACATACAAAGTTGTAGCCACCATTATCTTCCATCATTTAATAAACATTTTTTTAATTCGGGTTAAATTATCCCTAATTTAATACCAACAAGTCATGTTCATATTATATTTAAAACTTTATCCAAATAAGAACATACATTAAGTGGCCTTTGACTTTAGTTGCGATGGTTCACATATGTCAAATTTAGTTGTTGACTAACTGGTTACAATCATTTTTTTGCATACTGAACCTATTTTTACAAAATTAAGCAAAGTAATAGAAAACCGTTTATAAATTGTTGTTCAAAATTTTGTGAACTGACCAAGAAATTGTATACTAGCTGGAAGAAGCGGAACCCACACAGTTTGTGTGTGTACTTTACACCAAAATATGAAGTTGATGATCAGCGGATCAAAATTTAATTTATTATTTTTGGACAATAACAATAAACCTTTAGGAAGGGATTATCGCGATTTTCTTTACAAAATAATATGTAATCCACCGGCAGTCGACTGTTTTTTTAAATAAATGTTTACAACACAGTTGCATTTCATTTATTTTTGACACACCTCGTTCCCGATTGAAAACATAAAATCCCCAATCTTTTCAATTTTTTTTACTTTAGCGATGGAAGTGCAGCTCAATATAAGAATAATAAACACTTTACTAATATATCATTACATAAAATAATAATAAATAAATAAATAAATAAATACTTTATTGCCCAACAGTTTAAAACCAGTTACAGGACAAATATACTAATATAGGAATAAAAAACAATTGTATAAATTATTTTAAAGCACAATTTAGAAGTATCATAACAACTAAACAATTAATAATATATAAATACAATACTTAAAAAACAGTTATATATAATAGAACCCCAATATACATAAAATAAACAAACAATCATTGTAACACATTTGAATTAAATAAGATATAGTTAAGTGAAGAATGATGTATATCGATGATAGGGTTTAAATGGTTAAAGTTTTTACACATAACATTTACTGGAGCTTTAGGTAGTACGTTGGTTCTGCAGATTTGACATTTAAAAGTGCGCGATTCAATTCTGGGTATGTTAAAATTGATTTTATTTAAGATTATATCACAGTCAATTTTATTATTTAATAACTTAAATAGAAATGTCAATGACGTATTTATTCTTCTTGTTTCCAGGGATGTAAAACCAAAACGATCAAGTAAAGAAGAATGATTAAATCCTTGAGGAGGGTAAAAACCATTAACTTTTAAATTCAAATATTTCAAAAATTTACGATTGATCGATTCGACCCGCCTAATATAAACATTGTAAACTGGTGACCATATTAATGAACAATACTCCAGTTTTGTTCGAACTAAAGAATAATATAAGTCTTAAGACATTTTTTACTTTTAATACCTGCAGAATTTCTAATTACAAACCCTAACATGCGTAAAGATTCATTACAAATATTGTTAATATGGATAGAAAATGACAAATTTTTATCAAACGTAACTCCCAAATCCCTCATGCTAAAAACTCGATCCAGAGTAATATGGTTAATCTTATATTCAAACAAAACTGGATTTTGTTTGTTTGTATAGCTCATTACTTTGCATTTATTAATATTTAAATTTAAACGATTTAACTCACACCACCTTTCTATGTTTTTAATATCTTTTTGCAGTCAGAGACAACTTTCAATATCCTTAATAATTTTAAATATTTTCAGATCATCGGCGAATAGTAATTTTTCACAACCAATGTTATCTGGTAGATCATTAATAAAAATTAAAAATAGAAAGGGCCCCAGATTGGAACCCTGAGGAACTCCTGAGGTAGGAGTGATACAATAAAAGCCATTATAAAAAACCATTTGTTTCCTATTTATAAGATACTGTAACGTTTTTAACTGTTCGTAGTGTGAATTAAAACACGCACTGGTTAATTAACGAACTAAACTATTTATTTATTAACTTAACTATACTTAAAACACTATAAAACTAACTAAACACTTAACTACTAATTATTTATATATCACTATTGTTCAAGAGTCTATTTATTTGCACTGATATTTATTTATTTCGCCGCGAGTACCAAATCTTAACTGACTGGTCTGTGATGTTTCCGTTTCTTATATATTCAGCGCCAAGGTCTTCTGGAACATTCCAGCGAGCTCCACACTCTCGATTATTCGAGCGCTGAGTCACCGGCGATGACTCACCGGCAATGACTAATCGGCGATGAGTCATCACTCCGATATCCAGGGCGGTACTCGCTACATTGCCCCCGCCTTAAAACATTTTCGTCCCGAAAATGGTCCTCAGCTCCATGGCGATATTTGCATAGAGATCCAAACTTGCATTGTGACGTCCTATAGAAGTAGCAGTCTACGGTCTTCCTTCCGGTTGTTCTTTTAGGGTTGTGGCAACAGACAAGAATGTGTATGTCACTAAATCTGAAGATAACTTCCACCATACTTCTAATTATTCTCCAGTCTAAACCGTCCAGTCCACAAGCAATCTTCGGTATCGCCAGGTTCATGATGTCCTTGGATAAAAGGGCATCCCTCAATTTATTTAAGGCATTCCATAGGTCACGGTAGTTTGGCTTCTGATGGGAGAGCTGCTTCGTTACCAGATAGAAGATACTTCTATTGCCTATCTGCTCTTTATCCACAATTTCAAGCACCTCTCCAACTTTGGGATTCTGCCTTCGTAGATCGTCGACCCGTCCAAACTTGTTTTTAAAGACAACCGCTATTCCCCTGGACATCCTAAGGTCTTCCGCAACACAGTGAGCCAAGGAGTAATCGGCCGAAACCGTGAACAGATCTTTTTGTTCTTCTTGAGTGACACCATACCGAGCTTTTTTACCGCTCGAATATAAATACATGAAGTCTTCAAAAGGCAACTCGTCTTCCGGCGGATTAACTCTCCTTACTCTAGCATCGTCATTGTTTCCAGCGAAAGGGGCCAATCGGTTGAAATGGATCACTTTCGGCTTTCCTCTTGGCTGTTTCCTGATCCTGTAGATGATGTCATTTATTCGATCCATGACTTCGTAAGGTCCCTCCCAAGAAGTCTGCAGCTTCGGTGAATAACCACGACGGCGTTGAGGGTTGTATAACCAAACTAGGTCTCCAGGTTGAAATCCTCCATTTTCCGCCTTGATGTCGTATGCCTCTTTCATTCTATCACTGGCATTCTGGATGTTTAAACGAACTCGGCTGTGAATGTCGCTCATTTTCCTACGTAAATTGTTGACGTAATCTTCTCCAGCAATATCATCCCCTGGTAGGCAACCAAATCTCAGGTCACAAGGTAGACGAAGTTCACGTCCCATAACAATGCTAGCGGGTGTCTGGCCGGTTGTATCGTGGATAGAAGAACGGTATGCCAACAGGAACAGATGAAGAAAGCGGTCCCAGTCTCTTTGGTGATCAGAGACTACCTTGGACAGGTATCGGTTTATCGTTCGATTCATTCGTTCTACCATTCCATCGGACTGCGGATGTAATGCAGTCGTCCTCGTCTTCCAAATGTTAAGAATCTTACAGACATTCTGGAACAATATAGATTCAAAGTTCCTGCCTTGGTCTAAATGCATCTCCATTGGCACACCAAAACGACAAATCCACTCCTTAATAAGGGCATCGGCCACTGTGGCAGCTTCCTGGTTTGGCAAGGCGTACGCTTCCGCCCACTTGCTAAAGTAGTCCATTACAACGATGATGTATTTATTTCCAGATTCTGTTTCCGGAAATGGACCCGCCACGTCGATTGCAATTCTCTCAAATGGGCTGCCCACATTGTACTGTCGCATTGGGGCTTTTGGGCGCTTCTGGGGTCCATTGCTTGACGCGCAAACGGCGCACTTCTTGCACCATTCCTTCACATCCCGTTGGCTGTTGACCCAATAAAACCGTTCCCTAAGTCTTCCGAGCGTCCTGGTCACCCCAAGATGTCCTCCAGTAGTTCCATCATGAATTTCCTGCAGCACTTCTGGTATCCTGTTTCTGGGGATTATTATCTGCTTCCGGTCTTCCCCCCCTTCTGGCATCTCCAGAACGCGCTTTAGAAGCCCGTCACTTAAGATGATGGAATTCCATTGGGCCCAGTACGATTTCACATTCGGCGAATATTGGGCGACTTCCTGCCACGTTGGTTTACGGTCGCTCTTCTTCCAATCGATGATAAGCTTCAAATCCGGGTCCCTTTCCTGGTCTTGTTGAACCTCAGCGGATTGCCAATGATCATCCACGATTGTAGTCCTGCGAACAAACACATCCTTTTCTTCGGCCCTGAGACAATGTTTACAGTCTTCCGGGCACGGTCTTCTTGACAAGGCGTCAGCATTTCTATGGATGGTCCCAGCCCGATGTTCTGTGTCAAAGTCGAACTCCTGTAGTCTCTCAATCCATCTTGCTACCTGTCCTTCAGGATTCTTGAATTGCAAAAGCCATTTTAGGGCAGCATGATCCGTTCTTAGCAAGAATTTTCTTCCATACAGATACTTGTAAAAGTGTTCGACTGATTTTACTACTGCCAACAGCTCGCGTCGAGTAACACAGTAATTTCGATCTGGTTTCGATAGAGTTTTACTGAAGTATCCAATAACTTTCTCTTTTCCTTCTTGAATCTGCGACAAAACAGCTCCGAGGCCCACATTGCTGGCGTCCGTGTCCAAAATAAATTCGCCATCCGGAAGAGGATAACTCAGGACGGGTGAGCTGGTCAACGCGTCTTTCAGGTTCTTAAAGGCTTCTTGGCATTCTTCGTCCCATTGGAATCGTCTTTCTCCCTCTGTTAAACGTGTCAAAGGCTTAGCAACCTTTGCGAATCCAGGTACGTACCGCCGGTAGTAGGTGCATAATCCAAGAAAGCTTCTTAAGTCATGTTTGTTTTTCGGTACTGGCCATTCCCGCATGGTCTTCACCTTCTGTTTGTCCACTGCCACTCCTTGACTCGAAACAACATGGCCCAAATACTGCACTTCCCTCTGGAACAAGTGACATTTCTTCGGGCTTAACTTCAGGCCGGAACTTCTTAAGCGCTGAAAGACTTCCTTCAGGTTCCTCATATGGTCCTCAAATGATTTCCCAACCACAATGATGTCATCAAGGTACACCAAGCATGTCTTCCAGGAAAGTCCCTTCAAAACCATTTCCATGAGCCTTTCAAAAGTTGCAGGGGCATTACATAGTCCAAACGGCATGACAGTAAACTGCCACAGTCCAGCACCCACGGTAAACGCCGTCTTTTCTCTATCTTCTGGTGCCATTTCAACCTGCCAGTAACCGCTTTTCAAATCCAAAGTCGAAAATATTTGGGATCCAGCCAATGTATCCAGGGTGTCATCTATCCTAGGCAGAGGGTAGCTGTCCTTCTTCGTCACGTTGTTCAGCTGACGAAAATCGACGCAAAATCGAGTTGATCCATCCTTTTTCTTAACTAACACCACTGGGGAAGACCATGGGCTGTTGGATGGTTCGATCACCCCGTCCTTCTCCATTTCATGCACAATTTTATCAGCTTCCTCTCGCTTGGCAAGTGGCAACCTTCTTGCCGACTGTCGAATAGGCTGTGCATCACCGGTGTTAATTTTATGCTGTACAGTTCTTGTCCTACCCTTCTTTCCTTGTCCATCATCAAAGACGTCCTGATAGTTGTGTATCAGATCCCTCAGCTTTATTCTCTCATTTGGTTTTAAGTCCTTTGAAGAAGTCGAAAGCAGAGTCGTCAATTCATTGCTAATTTTTTTGGCCGGAACTCCAGACTCACGAATGCTTCTAATAATTGAGGAAACAGGAGAACAGTTCCCCAAAACGATTCCTCTTTTCAAGTTCACAGAGTAACCATTAACATTCAATACTCTTACAGGCACTTCTTTTCCGACACGTATTAAAGTCTTCCCTACTACAACTCCTCGACCGACCTCTTTGTCATCAATTTTCGGCTCCAGAAGCATTATACTTCCATCTTCTGATTTACAATCCAAGAAAGCCTTCAATATCATCTCGCTGTGTTCCGGTATCAAAGCATCTTCTGTTAGCATTACACGAATATTCTTTTCTTTCGATCGATGCAACACGACTTCTTCTCCATTTACTCTCAATATTCCTTGTTGAAAGTTTAGTTCAAATCCTATAGAGTTCATAATGTCCATGCCTACAATAACTTCATCTTCAATATCTGCTACTAATGCTCGATGTTTAAATTTCGTGTTTCCTATGACCATCGTGATGTCCACTTCTCCATGAACAGTAGCAGTATCTCCTGTTGCAGTACGTAGTCGCCGATTGGTAGATTTTATCATCGACTTTTCGACAATATCTGGCCGAATAATTGTCTTCGTCGCACCTGTATCCAGCAGCAGCACATGTAACTTTCCATTAATAAAGCCATCCACAAAAACACTGCTGGACTGATGTAGAAGAGATGCAACACGTTCGATATCTTCTGGGGCATGCTGGTTACAGGTCGACGGTGGCCCCTTTTCCTCGACCCTATCTAGTTTTCCGACTGAGACGAAGTCGGCGCCACCTGGCTTTCTCTGCAACGACTTCGTATATGTCCTAGCTTTCCACATCTCCAACACCGGATTTCCTTCTTCTCTGGTAGATTTTCTTTAAAAACTCGCCTGATTGCTTCAATTATTCTGGGTTCCTCCTCTTTCTCTTCATCGACTCTCCTTATTCTAGGCTGGCTCCTGCAGCTCTGCTTTGCCGCCTCGAATTCCAAAGCTCGAGCCAATGCATCAACCAGTTGGCTCGGACGAGCCAGTGTTAGAGCCTGTCTTGTTTCGTTGTCTCGAAGTCCATCCAAAAAGGCTTGAACCGCTAATCGTTCCATAACGGTCGTTGGAGTAGCTGGATATGCTAGCCGGACCAAGCGTGCAATATCAGCCTCGAATTCTTGCAAAGTCTCGTTTGATTTCTGGCAGCGGTTCTTAAGTTGGGAATGGTAGACATGTTCCAAATGTGTCTGGCCATATCGAAGTTCCAGATGTTTAACCAACGCTTCGTAATCTTCTTGTTCGTTGGGAGAGAGTGTCTGCAAGATGTCCGTTGCATCTCCGCGTAAAGCCAGAGTCAATGCTGTAGCTTTTTCTTCTGGTAGCCAGCCATTTGCTTTTGCTGCTGCCTCAAACTGACGGATGTAGTTGGTCCAAGAAGTTTTTCCATCGAACTGAGGTGGTTTCATTCGAACTCGGCTCCCCTCCGGCATTGTTCCTGGTTCCGCCAGCATCATGGGTAGATTTACAGCTGTCAGTTTACTATTTATTTCTCTAATTTTGACCTCCAATTTCTCGTTCAATTTTTCTTCTCTCGTATCCAATTCCATCCTTACGTTATTTAATTCCATCCTTACATCGTCAACTTTCTCTTCTAATTCATTGACATTTTCTAGAATCTTCCCTTCCAAATATTCTTTTAGGTTTTTAGAATTTTCTAGCATTTTCTGTTGCAAATCGTCCTTTAACTCGTTGACATTTTCCAGAATCTTCTGTTGTAAATCGATTTTCAAATCGCTAGAATTTTCCACCATTTTCTGTTGCAAATCATCCTTTAAATCGTTGACATTTTCTAACATTTTCTGTTGTAACTCGTTAGAATTTTCCAACATTTTCTGTTGCAAATCGACTTTTAGTTCTTTAGAATTTTCTAGCATTTTCTGTTTTAAATCGTTTAAATTTTGCAACATTAAATGCATATCACACGAACCTTCAAATAAATACGTATCTGGATTTTCACCCTCTTGTTCCAACGCTTCTCGAAGCCGCTGCTGCAACACATTCTTTTTTCCAGTTGTTTCACATTCCCTTTCTTCCAGCTCCCGCTTAAGGTCCGCCACTTTTAAGTCCATTAACGAAACCATTTTCGCGAAGTTTCACACTAACCGCACTCCTGACACCAATTGTAACGTTTTTAACTGTTCGTAGTGTGAATTAAAACACGCACTGGTTAATTAACGAACTAAACTATTTATTTATTAACTTAACTACACTTAAAACACTATAAAACTAACTAAACACTTAACTACTAATTATTTATATATCACTATTGTTCAAGAGTCTATTTATTTGCACTGATATTTATTTATTTCGCCGCGAGTACCAAATCTTAACTGACTGGTCTGTGATGTTTCCGTTTCTTATATATTCAGCGCCAAGGTCTTCTGGAACATTCCAGCGAGCTCCACACTCTCGATTATTCGAGCGCTGAGTCACCGGCGATGACTCACCGGCAATGACTAATCGGCGATGAGTCATCACTCCGATATCCAGGGCGGTACTCGCTACAATACGATTCAAATAGTTTAATTAAATTATTGCTAAAGCCAATTTGTTCAAGTTTGCTTATTAAAACAAAATGATCGATTTGATCGAAAGCTTCTTTGAAGTCGGTGTAAATAACATCAATTTGATCCCTATTATCAATGCCTTCGGCAACATACTGCGTAAATACTGTTAGATTTGATAGCGTGCTTCTTCTTTCAAAAAATCCATGTTGGTGGGGTGACAAAATACACTTAATGTCTGAAAAAATATACTTATATAAAATAGATTCAAAAACTTTTGCAAAATTTGAAATAATTGAAATTGGCCTATAATTTTCGATATTAGACTCGGATCCATTTTTATGGATAGGACATACTCTTGAATTTTTCCAAATAGTGGGAAACCTTGAAGTTTTTAAGATCAAATTAAAAAGAATTATTAACGGATATGTAAAAATACTTGTACAATCTTTTATGAGAAAGCTAGGCACACCATCAAATCCTGCCGTAGGAGAGTTTTTAAGTTTTGCAATGGATGCCTGAATATCTTGTTCCGTAATAGCCTTTATGGTGACTAATGATTGAGAGAAATAAGGATCATTTTTCACATTATGTTTTGGATCAGATTTTGTATAAACACTGGCAAAATATTCGGCAAACATTTCTACAATAGGCTGTGGTTCAGAGCTTTCAACACCATCCAGTTGCATTACTCCCGGAATTCTACTAATATATCTTTTATTATTTACAAACGACCAGAAAGATTTAGGATCCAAAGTAAGTTTATCTTGAATGTTGATAATATATTCATCATAATCTGATTTTATTTTTTTTACATTGATTTCTAAGATCTTTAAAGAGTTGGTAAGAATATTCACTATTAAAAATTTTAAAAGTCTCATGTGCCTTTTGTTTATTTTGAAGCATCCTGATTAGTTCTTTACTATACCAAATTGGATAATATATTTTTTTATTATTATATAGAGGAACGTGCTTATCAATTAAGGATGAAAGAACAGAGTAAAACAAATCGCAAGCGGTATCAATGTCCGCACTGTTATTTAAAAAAGAACAATCAATTATACTTAGTACATTATATAGGTTAATATAATTAGCTTTTCGAAAATTGTACCTTCTGTTATCAGAAATGTCAAAATTTTTGAATTTTGAAACCTTGGCTTCAATGTCTATTTCAAGAGGCGGGTGGAACAGATCAATCTTAACAAAGGGATAATCAGAACGTTTGACTTCACAGTTAATATTCGTAAAAATTAGATCCAACATCGCATTTTGATTATTTAGTATTATATTCACTTGATTAAGCTCCAAAAAGTTTTTAAAATTTATAAGACAAAGCTTTTTAGAATCACTATCATTTTCACTATTATAACTATTAACATTAAAATCTCCAAAAATTAAAACATTTTTGTTATACAACCAATCACAGAGACAAAGTAATTCAAAAAATTGCTCAAAATCATTAGTACTAATATTTGGCGGTATATAAATAACTATTGCATAACATATAAAATTATTAATAACTATCTTACAACCTACTATATCCACGGTTACAATATTATTTTTTATAGATTTAAAGTCCAGTTCAATCGCATTGAATTCATTTTTGCAAGCCAATATGACTCCTCCACCTCGATTTGCATTAACAGCTTCAAAATTTCTGTCACTTCTGAAGACATTGCATGAAGAGGTAAATAACTCACAAGATTTTACATCTTCATAAAGCCACGATTCTGTTATGACAATTATTTGAAATTCACTATCAGAGACACCAAAATAGAAAGAGTCAATTTTGGTATTGAGACCGCGGATATTTTGGTAATAGGTTTTAAGTTCCCTTACACTGGTTTTGTTGGGCTGCACTAGTTTTCCGATTTTATAATTTTGGGCACTCCACGTATATATTTTATTCTAAGATTACTCTCCCCATTCTCAGTTCTAGTATCCAATTCCTGCTTTACTGTTTTAAAATATTGCTGCTATTTTGGCGTTCGGTCAACCGAAAATTTAATATGTTTATATTGGGAAGCCTTAGCTAACAAATGTCCTTTGCGAATAATTTTAAAAACTGTTTGTTCATCACCGAGAATTACTTTAATTGGTCTCACTGATGTCCTTGAAGGATCGGCCTTACCAAGTCGAATGGGATTAAGTTGAATATTATCATTGTTAATTTCTAAGTGGTTTAAGATTTCTTTAATTTTTGCTTGATCTAAGTTCTTCTGTTGATTTTTATCATTATTGGTATCCTCAGATAATCCGTAAACCATAATATTATTTTTTCGGCGATTTCGATCAGCTACTTCCTGTATAACTTCTTCAAAGTCTAGTTTAATA
This sequence comes from Brassicogethes aeneus, assembly GCA_921294245.1. Lineage (NCBI taxonomy): Eukaryota > Metazoa > Arthropoda > Insecta > Coleoptera > Nitidulidae > Brassicogethes > Brassicogethes aeneus. Next base: position 61,913,665 of record OV121132.1, read on the forward strand.
TCGTTGCTACGCTTAAGAGTTTTAATTTCTTCCTGAAGACTTAAAATTAGGGTCTTCAGTTCTGAAATGCTTTTTCCAACAATGGGACATTTTGAGCATGTCCAGCTAATATTTTGCTTGGTTTTTATTGTTCGAACTTCAGCTGCTGTAAGATCAACGCAGCTGTGTATATAATACTTTCTACACATGGTGCATTGGACCATTTTGTGTTCTTCATTGGTTTTATGGCAACAGCTACAGATAAACGACATTTGGGATATAAATTAAATCTGGCAACTATGCCTACACCGTAAAGAGACCTTATGAAGATCAGATTATGACTCCTTTGCAGCTTTTTAACTGGAGCCAAGACAACATTACTGGCATTAATTTTAAATACTGCAACGAAGACCAGTATACAGCCCATGAAAACATTTTATCAAAAAGATTTACAAATATTAAAACAATTAAAGAAACCCAAAAAAAACTCCTATCTTAGAAAGTAAAATTTTAACGAAAATTGTTTCCTCTAGTTTAAACTTCCAAATCCATGATATTTTGCTATAAGTAAAATTAAAGTTTTTAAATATAAAAATGTTTAGTTAGAATGTTTAACAGGTTATTTGTTAAAAACAACATGTATACATGTAATTGCAAATACAAAACTCTTTTTTGTGTGTTAGTAAATTTTTTTCACCATGAACCAATCAAGTGTCCAACCTGAAATTTTGTACATAGCTAATTAAAATGTGCACAAAAATGTATATTTAAAAAAAAGAGTATTTTTGAGATTTAAAATGTTAATTTTTTTTAAATATAGGTCATGTGATATATCAACAATCAATAAAACAAAAACTACTCCTCAAAAAAAATAAAATTTGGGGTTTATGAGTTTTTTGATGTTTAGTGTAATAATAATTTATAATAAAATCAAAATCGGAGATGGTGAGGGAAAAAAGTGTCCTTTTTTTGGTTGATTTGATATGGACTGACCCAAAGGCAAAAATTTGATTAAAAAAAAATAATTTGCCCTATTTTAAAAAATGTGTTATGTGCTTTTTTAAGAGCAGAGAAAATATTTCAGGTCCTTAGCATACATTTTAACCGGGCCCCACGACAACTAAAAAATTATATAGTTTTTTAAAATGATTAAATACAGCCTAGTTTTATTATTGCTGATTGACGCACAAAATAATAGCGCTTAAAAACAAGATTAACTTGAGACCTAAACAAATAAACATTAAAATACAACAACTTATTAAGAAGTGTATTCGCGCAACACTGTAATTATGACGAAAACTGTTAATCACTTGTCTAAAGTTAATCAGTTAACCTAAATTTTAAGTTATTTACTGGTTCGATTGTTAGAATAATATATTCCATTTTAGTTGTTTTAAATGCCGTAGTGTGTTATTGTGCAATATTGTATTTTATTTAGCGTTTGATATTATTACATAATGGCTAAAAACTATCTATTAGGACTAGAAAGGATGAACATTACGAAACGAAGTGGACTGTATGTAATTGGTAAAATGAGGAGTCTGTGTACTTACGATTTTTAATGTTGTTCTTCCTGGGTAGCTACCTTGTTCTCATGATGGTATGCAGCACACAGACTGGGATGGGTTTTATTTTAGGTAAAACTCCACGAACACGACACATTAAACATTATAATTATTCTTAAAACGAACGAATTAATTATTACGACGACTTCGCAGCACCGACAAAATTTGTGCCGCAATCGGTAAATATTTTTGCAATTGCTCCTCTACGGCCTACAAACCGACGCAAAGCGGCTAAAAAGGCTTCGCTAGTAAGGTCCTAAACGAGCTCAATGTGCAGAGCTTTAGTAGCTGCACACACAAAAACGCAAATATAAGCTTTTTGAGTTTTTGAACCTCTATATCTACCAATAGAAATATTGTATGGGCCAGCAAAATCACAGCCCACGTGACTAAAACATTTCAATTGGTTGACGCGAAAACTTGGAAGATTTCCCATTAAAGGTTGAATGGGTATTGGGTTAACGCTAAAACATTTCACACATTTTGAAGTGAAGCTTCTTATAACTCTTTTAGAAGCTAAGATCCAAAATTTCTGTCGAATTAAACATTGAAGCGTTTGTGTCCCAGGGTGTAAATATTTTAAATGGTAATATTCTATTAAAAGATAAGTTAAACGGTGTTTTTGTGGTAACAGTGCAGGATGTTTTGCGTCAAACCCTAAATTAGAATTTACTAAACGTCCCCCCACACGTAAAATACCGCCTTTAATAAATGGACAAAGTTTACGAATTTGTTTTTTACAAGGTATTTTATTTTCAATGTTTGATATTTCTTCCGCAAATACACTATTTTGTACATGCTTAACGATTAATAACAGTGAATTGTGAAATTCAAGTGAGTTTATGTTACCTTTTTTTTTCTTTTGGTTTCTTTGTATTATTTATAAATTTACGAATATAAAAAACTATTCTAACGATTTTAGAAAGTGACGAAAATTTATGTAATAAAGAGTCAATTATATTTGGCTTATTTGAATCCGACAACAATACAACCTTTTTAATTTCTTCAGTGGCAGGACCAATTTCAATTTTCGAGATGGGCCATGAGTTTTTTGATAATTTAAGAAAATATGGGCCATTCCACCACTGTTCACACTGGGCCAGTTCCTTTGGAAATAATACGCGTGTACCGATATCTGCACTGTTATGTTCAGAGTTCAAATGATGCCAATATTCTGGTGCAATTCTGTCTTGTATAATTGAAACTCTATTTGCGACAAAGGTACTGAGTTTATAAGGCAAAGTTCGTATCCAAGACAAAGCGACCGAACTATCTGTCCAAGCATAAATATTAGAAAACGAAATTGTATTTTTTAAAAGACCCATAACATATGTCATTAATTTTGAAAGTAATAACATTGCAAGTAATTCGAGCCGAGCTAACGAAACGGTTTTAATCGGCGCAACTTTAGTCTTTGCGATTATAAGCGAGGTTTTAAAGGTTTCCTCAGTTATTAATTTCCGAAAATATACCACACCGCAATAACCCTTCGTATACGCCAGTATACTGGCGTCTGCGAAACCATGTATTTCTACAACGACCATAAATGCTGTATCAAGTATTTGGCCCAAATTGTTATTGGAGAAATGAAACCTAACGGATCATAATATTTACTTAAATCCGAAAGAATTGTGCGCTTTGTACAGTTTTCACTCATCGGCGTACATTTATATAAATATTCGCCATTAAATGCATTATACTGCATACCCAAAATCTTAATAGGTTCATCTTTATCAAATTTAATTCAGTTATTTGGGTCTTTTGAGGCGACATTATCTATAACATCCTGACAATTACTGCTCCATTTATGTATTTGAAACACACCGCTATTTAACATTGAAATAAGCTCCCATTGAGCTTTTAAGGCTTCATCAACCGAATTAAATCCTCCAAAAAAATCATCTACATAAGTATTTTCTTTAATAATTTTGGCAGCTAAAGGATATTTATGCTTTTCATCTTCCGCTAATTTTAAAAGTGTTCTAATTGCTAACCACGGTGAAGAGTTAGTACCGAAAATAACACGATTTAAAATTAATTCTTTAACTGGAGAAGATGGCTCAAAGCGCCATAGTATTTTTTGAAATGCTGTTTGTGGCTCATGTAGGAATATTCTAAGAAACATCTGTTTTATGTCTGCTGAAAAAATAATAGGATATATTCGAAGTCGCATAAGAATAGCCACTAAGTCTTGTTGTAGTTTTGCACCCGGATACAAACAATCGTTTAAGGATTTCCCGTTTAGATCTTTTGCAGAAGAATCAAAAACTACGCGAATTTTAGTACTAGCTGCATCAGGTCGTAAAACGCAAAAGTGGCTTAAATAATACGACAAACAGTCTTCCTTATTTCCCGACTTAACTTCTGACATGTACCCTTTATCTAAATACTCTTGCATAAAATTGTTATACGAAGTTATTAATTCCTTATCCCGTGAAAGTCTACGTTCAAGAGATAATAAACGACGAAAGGCTATATCGCGAATTCCAACAAAATTTAAATTTCCTGATTCTTTAAACGGTAGGGCAACTGTGTAACTACCATTCTTGTTACGAAAAACTGTACTTGTGTATAAATTTTCAGATTTTATATCTTCTGGCGAATTTTGTTTAATTTCCGGTACGTTTTCTAATTCCCAAATTTTTTTTAACGTTGACTCTAAGTCCGAAGTTGTGAAAAATACATGAGAATTGTTTGACGGAAAATGTATTTTTCCCATAATCACCCACCCAAAGGCAGTATCAATTGCTGTAGGCTGCCCTTGACCGTCGACAATGTGATCTGACTTTAAAATCTGACTATAAATTTCGGCACCTATTAACATATCGATCTCCCCCGGTAGATTAAAGGTTGGGTCCGCTAATTCTAAGTTCCTAATATGCGAAAATTTTTCGTACGAAAAATGCCTTGATGGCATGACGGATGAGATACGAGGTAATACGATAACATCTATTTCAAATCTAGGGTATTCTGACATCCTAGGAACTATAACACAGCTAGTTTGCCCATTAGGTGTGATAGCTTGCAACTGATTAATGCCGAAAACATGATTAGTACAATGCGAACGTTTTAATCCTAAACGGTTACAACATTTTTGAGTCATAATGCAAGAAGTACTTGCCGAGTCCAAAATGGCTCTAACAGTTTGATAGTTTCCCCAACTATCGAGAACACGAACGAGAACAGTAGACAATAATACTGTAAAATTGCTATAAACTGTTAGGGAAGTATCATTTTTATTTATATTGACCGCATCGCTCGAGCAGCTAGGTATAGGTACGTTGCTTGAAGTCGCGCGCTGAGTCGCCAAGCTACCAGAATTATTACTCGCAAGATGCGCCGAGTGCGTTTCTTTAGTATCGAAATGTAAAAATGTATTATGACGCCCTCCGCACCGCGAGCAATTTTTATACGAAGGGCATGACTGAACGTTGTGACCGCAACGAAGACAGCGAATACAGAGCCGATGTAACTTAATTAAGTTATATCTGTTTTTAGGGGATTTAGATTTGCACAAAACGCAGTTTTCAAATCCATTTAAATTGCGATCATTAGTTAGAAATGATTTTTCAACTGTAGAAAAATAATTATTATTTAAACGAGAATTTGGTCTTTGAAAACTACTATGATTATTTATTAAACGAGGTGGTTTGTTTTCTGTAGAATAGGTTTTTACCGATTCTAATGCTTTTGCTTGACCAGTAAGAAAATTAGTTAAATTTACGTAAGTAGGTAACTCAATGTCACTAATTTTTTTTTCAAATTGGATACGAGTGTTGTTATCGAGTTTTTGTAACAAAATTGTAAACAACAAAAAATCCCAGTTTTCAACGTTAAATTTTAATGTTTTCAATGTGCTCAAATTTTCCGAAAATGTATCCAATATTTTGCGAATACCGTAAGCCGATTCTAAATTAAGTGTTTGGCAGGTAAGAATTTCATTTACGTGAATGCTAGCCAGGCGCCTTTTATTCGAATACCTAGAAACAAGCGTATCCTTTGCTATTCTATAACTAGTGTCACTTAAAGGCATTTGTTTAATTAGAGAATATGGTTCTTTAGAAAGGGTTGAAATAAGGTATTGCAATTTTTCTACATTTCGACGAAAATTTATCTAATAAAGAGTCAATTATATTTGGCTCATTCGAATCCGACAACAATACAACCTTTTTAATTTCTTCAGTGGCAGGACCAATTTCAATTTTCGAGATGGGCCATGAGTTTTTTGATAATTTAAGAAAATATGGGCCATTCCACCTGTCTATTGTTTGGTAATTGTTGTTAAATTGTTGCTCGAAGGACCATAAAACGATGCTTGTGTTTGTTTGATGTTGTTGTATTGTTGATTAAAACCACAATAGTGTATGGTTTTTAAGTAGATATTTATTTACACATAACTTAAACTAAAACTATTTAAACAAGTGAAATAAAAACTAGATCATTGGCGATCAATTTGGGTAGTCGATACTGCCCATGTGTTGCAATGCTGCTTAATTGAGTGAATGTCGCGATTGTCGTCCTACAGTTCGGGTTGTTTTTACCCCTTTCGCTACTAGACATATGATTGGCTTGCCTCTACAGTGGGAGTGGCAATATAAGCCTGCTTAACTTATACTTAAAACTATACATTTACGTTATAAAGAATTAAAAATTGAAACTTTGCTTTAACATAAGCCGGCCACCTTGAAAGGTGTACCTTTCAAAATATGAAAGATTCAACTAAAGTATATCTAATCTTAATTACTGGTAAACATGAACAAAGAGTGCACAACACTAAATATGTCAAATTGTTGGCGGTACACTAATTACTTATAAACTACTTAAGTTATAATAGTATGTATGACAAAAAAAACTAAAAATAGAAACTATTACTTAAATTATTCAGTTCATTCACTGTTATTGTCCTCTTCACTTTTGGGGAAAAGGCAGATTTTATTAATTGCACGTTTCACTATTGCACCGTTAGGTAACTTGAGAGACACTACGCGAACTAAATTATCAGGACCGGGATGAAGTTCGATAATCCTGCTCATTGACCATTTTTGCGGTGGTGTTTTGTCCTCCTTGATTAGGACAAGTTCACCGACATTGACATTGCCGGCCTTTTCAAACCTCCATTTTGTCCGTACCTGGAGATTCGACAGGTACTCCTTGGACCACCGTTGCCAAAACTGTTGTAGGCAATGTTGGGTCCTTTGATAACGATCCAGTCGATTTTCGTGAATGTTGGTGACGTCATGTTGAGGTAACGCCATCAAAGAGTCTCCGATGAGGAAATGACCGGGAGTAAGGGGAGCATAATCGTGAGGGTCATTGGACAAAGGGGTTAGAGGACGGGAGTTTAAACATGCTTCTACCTGTACATAGGTCATTTTTGCATTTCCCAAAATTTTAAACAAAAAACCTTTTGCCGCTTTAACCGTAGCTTCCCAGAGACCTCCCATGTGTGGAGCCTGGGCAGGGTTAAAGTGCCATGAAATTCGATCGTCATGTAAAAATTTTATTATTTTACTCTGCGTGTCACTAGACGCTAGACACTTATATATTGCTTTGAGTTCGTTATTGGCACCATTAAAGTTGGTGCCGTTATCTGAAAAAATGTCTGAGGGTTTCCTCGCCTTGCAATAAATCGTTTAAGTGCATTCATAAATGCATCTGTTGACAAATCTTTGACAAGTTCCATATGAACCGCCTTTGTTACAAAGCACACAAAAATACACAAATATGCTTTTACAAATTTTGCCTTCCTTGTTGTCCCATCTTTAATTATAAATGGACCAGCAAAATCTAGACCGGATTTTAAAAGGGTCTACTTATTGTTACGCGTTCGATGGGTAAATCACCCATCTTTTGATTTATTGACCGAGGTTTGTTTTTAAAACACTTAACGCACCTTTGAATAACTCTTTTTACTGCTCTATTGCCGGACAGTGGCCAATATTGCAGCCTCACATTTGATAACGTTAATTGACAACCGCTATGCAAATTTCTTTCATGAATATGTGAGATTAATAGTTCTGTAAGTTTGTGTTTGGTGGGAACGATTATAGGATGCTTTTGATTGTAATTAATTTCTGCGTTTTTCAGTCTACCCCCAACTCGCAATATACTGTCATTATCTAAAAACGGACTTAAATTTGATAATTGCGATGATGGTTTGATCGGTTGTTTTTTCGTTAACTGCGAAATCTCCTCAGTAAATTGTTCATTTTGACAAAGTCTAATTAATGCCTTTGTGGCGTTGTCTAGCTCATTTACTGATATATTTTTTGTAAGTTTGTGTTGTTTTTTACAATCATTTATGAATCTTAAGATATATGCTGTTACATTTCTTAATTTCGAAAATGTTGAATAATTATTAAATATCGAGATTTTTTCTGTTGAAATTGTAGCAATGGCTGTACGTTTAATTTCCGGAATTGCTATTGTCCTATTTTCTTGATTGTAAACCGGTATATCGCACCTTGTATGCAATATTTCAGGTCCGTACCACCACAAGTTGGAATTAATTAAAACATTTGGATTGACTCCACGCGAAATGATATCTGCTGGGTTGTTTTCCCCTCGTATATGATACCAATCAGTGCATTGCGTTATTTCTGTAATTTGTGTGACACGGTTGGCCACAAAAGTTTTTAAATAACAAGGTTGTATTCGGAGCCAAGCTAAAACGATTTCTGAATCGGACCAACAATAAATTTTGTCGATTTTAATAGCCAGTGCTAGTTGCACCTTTTTTAATAGTTTTGTAAGCAATAGCGCTCCACATAACTATAATTGAGGAATTGATACTGTTTTTAAAGGAGCCACCTTTGATTTCGCGCAAATTAAGTTTGTACTATAGTTAACTTGATCATTTGTCGATCGCGCATATATGCAGCAGCCATATGCAGACTCGCTGGCGTCGCAAAAGGCGTGTAATTCTATCGAAACAGGATTTTCGCAAAGTAAGGGCCTGTTTGTAATTATTGAATTAATTACTGGAAGCTGACTGATATAATTCAGCCATTCGCTATTTAATTCTTCAGGAATAATGTCATCCCAATCAATTTTTAATAGCCAGAGTTTTTGCATAAAAATTTTTGCTTTAATGATTATTGGGCCGATTAAACCCAAAGGATCAAAAATTTTTGAAATTAAGGATAAGACTTGCCGTTTTGTATATTGTGATTTTATATTTAATGTTGAATTGGAATGAAATGAAAAGTGAATTGTATCTGATCGTGAATTCCATATCAAACCTAACGTTTTCATTACTTTGTTTTCAGTGAATTGACTTTTAAATAAATCAGCTGTATTGTCCGTGTACGAGTCTGTAATATTATTGTTGTTTGATGACCATTTGCTCGATTCAAAACCATATGACCGTAGTAAAGTATTTAGTTCGTCTTTTAATTGTATTGCGTCTTCAATGTTGTTAGTCCCGGTTAGCCAATCGTCAACATAAAAATCCCGTAATATGGTTTCACAGGCAAATTTTTTTAAATGGATATTTTGATATGCAATTTCGTGTAGACACCGAATTGCTAAAAATGGTGCACAAGATGTGCCGTACGTAACTGTATTTAAATTGTAAATTTGAATAGTCTCGTGTTGATTGTCTCGCCAAAAAATGTTTTGATATTTTCTGTCTGACTGATCAACAAGGATCTGTCGGTACATTTTTTTGATGTCAGCAGTCATAACATACTTATGACTTCTAAATCAAACAACGATATCAAAGAGATCGTTCTGAATAGTTGGCCCTACACATAAACAATCGTTAATGTTTAGACCGTCGCTTAATTTTGCAGATCCGTCAAAAACAACTCGAATTTTGTTGTCTTTGTAAACTGCATGGTGTGGAAGATATGAAACAGGTGTGATGGCATTATCAATGCCCATATGTTGGAGTGAAATATATTCGTCCATAAATTCAATATAAGAGGCTTTTAACTTGTCGTCGTTTACAAATTTTGTCTCTAATGACTTAAAACGTTTAATAGCTATGGTTTTTGAATCACCAAGATTTATGACGGAGTTTTTAAAGGGCAATTTAACAATAAATCATCCATTGACGTCACGTGTTGTGGTAGATTTAAAATAATCTTCGCAATATTGTTCTTCAAATGATAAGGGTTTCTTTATGTTAATTTCTTCTAACTCCCAAAATTTCGCTAATTGTTCATTTAGACTTATACCGCACATATTGTTGCTTTGATTGAAGTTTAATTTTATTGCTCCTGTTACTATCCATCCGAGTTTAGTTAATTTTAACATTGGTTTACTGTCACCTAATTGTATAGTTTGTGACTCTAATAGATTATAGTATATACCTGCGCCTAATAAAAGATCAATCTGTCCAGGTTTATTGAAAGTTGGGTCAGCTAATTGAATGTCTTGACCTATATTTAAATTGTCTGTGTTAAATGGAATTGTCAGAATTTTATTTGTAATAGTCGGTAGTACTAAACATCGTAATTTAGTGTTAAAATCATTAAATTTAGATTTGATATGAATTTCAGCAGATGCGTGAACCTGTGTTAATTTCTGATTAATGCCTGTAATTGATAATTTGAAATCTTGTAATTGAATACCTAACCTTTTTACCAAATCTGCCGTAATAAAGTTACTTTGACTATATGAGTCCAAAAGAGCTCGACAGCGCTGCGGTTGACCGTAAGAATCGTAAATGTTCACAATGACGGTGGATAATAAAACTAAGTTGTCATTAATAGCGGTATGATAACAATTGGCTTTTGTACCTTTTATTGGCATGATACTTAAAGATTGATGACTGCTCTGTGTTGTATTTGGCATATTATCAATTTTAGATGTAGATGGTAAAATTGTAATTGAATCGTTTTGCGAATTTACATTATTTGATTTGTCGGTAGAAAAGTGTAAAATCGAATTGTGTTTATTTTGACACTTTCTGCAGTTGCTTGATGTACACTCGTTTGTGCTATGACCTGGCCTTAAGCAGTTAATGCACAATTTAAGTTTTTTGACTTCTTTAAAACGATCTTCGGGTAAGAGGTTTAAAAATTGTTGACAATGATAGATTGCATGCGATTGTTTACAAAAATAGCACACGGGTGAACTATTATTTACTGCAAATGAATGTTCCGTTCGTTTCTGAAACGGTTTTGTAAATTTGGATTGATTGTTGCTAATATTATTAGTGAATAACCTTTTATCGGTTCTTGCAGCGGAATTGTTTAATACCTTGCTATACTCTAATATAAATTCTTTTAATTGCAAATATGATGGTAATTTGACTGACTTATATTGCAATTCGAATGCTTTACGAGTTTCGACATCGAGTTTTTGCAACAAAATATTGAATAAAGGAAAATCCCATTGATCTGTCGGAAACTTTAACAATTTAATGGCTTCAATATTTTCATCAAATGTATTAACTAATGTTTTTAGATTTTGATTTGTAGCAAACGGTAATTTTGTAAACGTAGCAACCTCCTCCCAATAGGCAGTTGCGAGCTGTCTTTTATTGTTGTACTCGTCCATTAACTTATTATATGCAATTATGTAATGATCATCAGCTACTGGTATAGATTTTATAAATGCCCTTGGTTTAGGGCCTAACGACATGAGTAAATATTGAAATTTGTCAATATTTGACAACGAAAGATTGTTGTGAATGAGACTATTGTACAAATCGCGAAAATTGAGCCACGTTTGAAAACTGCCCTCAAACCTTGGCAATTGAAGTTTTGGTAAGCGCACATTTTGTTTATCAACGAAATTGATACTGTTGCTATGTATTGATGGCGAATTACACTCACTTGTTTCTGGAGGAAATAAGCTTTGATATGACGTTTTAATGGCATAAAATGTATTGTCAAAGTCTGATCTTATTTTTTCTTGAGCTGCAAAGTCTAATGTTTTAAGTTCCAATGATTTGGAAATAATTTGCCCATGCAAGGCTTGAAATTCATTGAATAAAATGTGTACTTGTTCATATCGAACTTGGAATGCGCCCTTTTGATCTTCATCTTTTTCGGCCTTTTGATATCTTTTAAACGATTTATTGCAATGTCACGAGTAAATTGTAGATTTTCTAGTTCCATTATAATTGAAATGTGTAACGAGTCTTATTGATTTAGAAAATGCAAATGCACCGTATCATATGAAATAATAAATCGTAGTACATGTAGAAACACTCTAAAATGAATAGAAAGGATAGTAAATGGAATGAGACTTACTGCTTTGTCGTAATGGGCGACCAGGTGTTGTCCCAATCTGAAGACTATAGGAAGCTGTGTAGGCCTGAAGACGGTGGCTTGGATGGTCTTTCTATAGATGTCCAGTTCGTCCCCCCCCGCTACTAGACATATGATTGGCTTGCCTCTACAGTGGGAGTGGCAATATAAGCCTGCTTAACTTATACTTAAAACTATACATTTACGTTATAAAGAATTAAAAATTGAAACTTTGCTTTAACACCACCACTGTTCACACTGGGCCAGTTCCTTTGGAAATAATCCGCGTGTACCGATATCTGCACTGTTATGTTCAGAGTGGTTTGTTTTCTGTAGAATAGGTTTTTACCGATTCTAATGCTTTTGCTTGACAGTAAGAAAATCAGTTAAATTTACGTAAGTAGGTAACTCAATGTCTCTAATTTTTTTTTCAAATTGGGTACGAGTGTTATCGAGTTTTTGTAACAAAATTGTAAACAACAAAAAATCCCAGTTTTCAACGTTAAATTTTAATGTTTTCAATGTGCTCAAATTTTCCGAAAATGTATCCAATACTTTGCGAATACCGGAAGCCGATTCTAAATTAAGTGTTTGGCAGGTAAGAATTTCATTTACGTGAATGCTAGCCAGGCGCCTTTTATTCGAATACCTAGAATCAAGCGTATCCTTTGTTATTCTATAGCAATATGGCATCCGAGGTGGATATTGCTGCGTTAACAAGTAATTTAAAGCGATTAAACAAAGACGAATTAATAGCTACAATTGTGCAAAAATGTGTGCCAGGGATCTCTAGTACAAGTATGATTGAAGGAACACAGGAAAAGCTAAGAACTATGGTCAATATACATTTTAAAGAAGAATCTAACCTAAAAAAGTACCAACAAAAAGTGCATGATAATGATAAACTAGAAACAGAAAATAAACTTCAGACACAACTCATCAAACACCTAGAAGGTAGGATAAATGAACAAACATTCATTATAGAATTATTAAAAGAGAAAAATTCAGAAATCCCAATAAATAATGTTGGAAATATGGCAACATCGTCCATGACAAGCCAACCGGCTTTTAAACTCACTTCGTTTTCGGACGCTGTTGGAAACAAAAACAAGAAGCCTACTACACCGAAACTACAGTCTGAGACATCAGAAACACAGATGGCACTCTCCATTGAAAAAGTGTCAAATACTGAAAACATAAACAAACAAAATGCAAATCAAACAGAAGTAAATAATACAAATTTGAACACAAATCTTAAAAAATCAAATACAAATCCAACAGAAGGTAAACATACAAATCCAAACAATGACTTTAAAGTGGTTACACATAAAAAAAAAGTAAAAAAAAAACAGAAATCCTTGGAAATAATGTAAGTTCAAGTTTGAAAGGAGTTGCAAAGATGCAGTCAATCTACATAAGTCGAATTGAAACTGGTAGCACAACTGAAACTATGAAAAGACATCTGCCTGAAAATGGATTTTCAAAATTTGAAGTAAAGGATGGATACTCAAAACATCCAAGCATATACAAATCTTACATAATTACTGCTCCCTCTACAGCTTTAGAGAACCTTAAAAATCCAGCACTTTGGCCAGAAGGGGCCTGTGTTAGTCCTTTTTTATACCGTATGGCAGAGAAGAACAAGGCAAGTTAGCCCATGATAACATAGAATCTACCAAAAGCTCCTTAAAGGTAATGCACATTAATGTATGCTCTATAAAAAATAAAATAAACGAATTTGAACATTTCATTCAAACTCAAAACTATGATATTGTGTCTGTGAGTGAACATTTTCTAAAACATAATGAAATTCAGGGCTTAGTCTTAAATAATTTTAGTGTTATTTCTTTTTATGCAAGGAGTGAGCATAATCGAGGTGGTTCACTTATACTATGTAAAAATAAATATAAAACAAAGCCCATAACAAAAATTGAGAACCTGTCAAATGAAATGAATTGTGAAATATCTGTCATGGAGGTGTGTCTATACAAGTGTTGCATCATTAGTATATACAGACCACCAAATGGGGATTTTATATTATTTTTGCATATTATTGAACAAATTTTAGAATATTTAAGTAAACCATTTAAGTATATAATTATAAACGGCGATTTTAACATACATTTTAATTCAAATAACAAACAATGTGTTCAACTCCTAGATATTTTGAAAATGTATGGTTTTATGCAGGTTATCCATGATAGCAGAAGACTATCAAACTGTATAGACAATATATTTTTAAATTTTGATTTGTTAATTGAGTATAATGTTTATGTTGTAAACCCACTGCAGTCTGTATAGATGCCTATTTCCAACAAAAAACGACAAATCTAATAAAAACTGAGTGGCATAGACCCTTCACTAAACGCGGTATAAATAACTTTTACATTAACCTGGAAAAAGAGTCCTGGTCTTTTATAAACGAAAACGTATCAACTAATAATAAAATATACTCCTTTTTTACTATTCTCGTCTCACATTTAAACTTGTCTTTCCCGCTTAAAAAAATAAAAATAAAGAATAATGTTAGGAAAATGGACTGGTTTACTCCGGAATTAGATTTGATGCGTGAAAACTTAAGACTTTTACAAGAATTCTATGAAAATTGCCCAATACCTGAAGTTAATAACTCACTTAAAGATTTTAGGGCAAAATACAGAAATAAAATAAAGTCTGTTAAACAAGAATTTAATTCTAGATATTTACAAAATTCAAGTAATAAAACCAAGGCTGCATGGGACATCTTAAATACAAATAAAAGAAAAATAAAAATAAATACAGACTGCAGTATATCATCTAACAAATTTAATACATACTTTGCCAATATTGCAAACGAACTACTGTCATTACAACCTTCATCTGCTGTGTCCTCACTGGAGTATCTAAGACGATTACCGGGGAATGCTGTGCCCGATGGGTTCTCTTTTAGAGAGTTTTTCTTTAATGATGAGAGATGCGATTAATAACATAAAAAACAAATCCAGCCGCGATATATATAACATCAATATCATTTTAATTAAAAAAGTAAAAAACTTACTTATAGTACCGATTACTAAGCTTTTTAACCAATGCAAAATAAATCAAGTATACCCAGATTGTCTAAAAATTAGTAAAGTTATTCCTGTATATAAAAAAGGGGACTCTAGTTATGTTGGCAATTACAGGCCCATCTCAGTAATCCCTACAATATCAAAAATATTTGATTACCTGCTAAAATCGCAACTTATAGGGTATTTTGAACAAAATAACTTATTTATGGATAACTAATATGGTTTTAGGGTAGGTAGATCTACAAATTATGCATGTATGAAACTGGTGGAGTGCATAACCGGAGGTTTTGAGGAGAAGCAATACACTGGCTCAGTGTTCTGCGATGTCAGCAAGGCCTTCGATTGTGTGGACCATAAAATACTTAAACAGAAACTAGAATATTATGGGGTTGGTGAGATGGGCCTGGGATTGCTATTAAGCTACTTGTCCAATAGATACCAACAGACATATACCAAGGATGGGCTTTCTGAGAGAGAGCTAGTCGGGCATGGTGTTCCCCAGGGCTCCATATTGGGACCTATCCTGTTCCTGGTGTATGTTAATGATATTCGGGTGATCGACACAGCGGATGAACTCATAATGTTTGCAGACGATACCACAATATTATGCAAAAGTCAAAATATTGGCGAGACAAAATTGTCAATGGAAAGTAGTATAGGGTGTGTAAATGATTGGTTTCTAGCAAACCATCTTTCATTAAATCAAACAAAAACAGGGGAGATTATATTTTCACTCAGAAATATTACTGGTGACAATCCACAAAATGCCAAATTCCTAGGAATAGTTCTTGATGTACATCTAACTTTTGAACAACATACAGATTATATATCTAACAAGCAAACAAAAAATATCTTTCTTTTACATCAACTTAGTCAAAGCGTTAAATCAAATATTCAAAAAATAGCTTACCACTCATTTATACACTCTGTATTATCATATGGCTTACTAATTTGGGGACATTCCCCACACTCAGAAAGAATTTTTTCATTACAACGAAAAGCAGTCCGAATAGTGGCAGGGTTGAATTACAGAGATGATGTCCGACAAACATTTATTAATCTTAAAATACTAACGATTCCATCAAATTATATACTGGAATGCCTTTTGTAAAAACGAAATAATAACAAATACAAATCTCACAGCGATATTCACAATTACAGTACACGCCACAAAAATCAATTGATCGCGGATCATCTTAGATTAAATAAATCTCGAAATTCTTCCCTGTACTATGCGCCTAAATTTTACAACAAACTACCTAGCATTATAAAAGATTTAAAAATAAAAGATTTTAAAAACACTGTTAAGACTTTTCTCCTAAAGAAAGCATTTTATAATTTTGAGGAATATTTTAATTGCACTGAACTTGTGTTATAGTGCCTATTTTAGTTATATGTAGTAGTGTATTGTATGTTTAAACTTTTAATTTGTATTTCTTATATTCTTATTCTTATGTACCTGACGTGTGAAAAAATTTGTAATTTAATTCACGAATAAATATTATTATTATTATTATTATTAATATAACTAGTGTCACTTAAAGGCATTTGTTTAATTAGAGAATATGGTTCTTTAGAAAGGGTTGAAATAAGGTATTGCAATTTTTCTACATTCGATAAAGAATCGTTTTTATCGATTAGCGACTTAAAAAGGTCCCAGTAGGGCACCCAATCTTGGATTTTGCCATCAAAATGTTTTAGAGCTATTTTTGGTATACGAACATTTTGTTTTATAACTGGTTCTACTTTCTCAACCACGGGAAAAATTGCTGAATAGATTACTTTAATTTCAAAATACATCTCATCAACTTTAGAAGCAGCTTTATTATATTCAACAACCTTTTGAGAACTTTTCGCAGCGTCGAGCAACAACTGATGGTACTTTTGGAAGTCTTCTAAGTAATACTCAATTTTTCCAAAACGAAATTTGAAGGAATCATAATATTTTTTATCGGATTTAGCACTTTTTGCATATTCATAAAGCGCTACCAAACGATCAAATGCACCATCCCGCTTAGCAGTTAACAATTCAATTTTTCCTTCGCTAGGCATTTTAAACTATATTTACTACGAAAAAGGTAAAGTTTAAAATATAAAATAAAATACTTCTTAAGTATTTAAGCAGGTAAAATTTAAAAAAATAGCTGATCAATTCAACAACAAAGTTGAAAGGTCAACAAACTATTTGCTTGTGAGAAATTATATTACAATAAATATCCTTCTCTTTAATCTAAGGGTAAGAGCGAGATACAAAATATTTCAATAAAATGGTTAATTGTGACAAAGTGTTTAAAATCGAATGTTTTTTGCCGAAGTACAAAAAAACGCACACTTGCAAGCTAACTTGAACAACCGAATAAACTAACGCGCGAAATTTAAACAGAAAATTTTTGAAAACTCGAAAATATACTTTTACCCGAATATTTCAAAACGCCAAAAGGGCCGTAGATCCGGCTCGAAGGACCATTAATGTTTGAACATTACGAAACGAAGTGGACTGTATGTAATTGGTAAAATGAGGAGTCTGTGTACTTACGATTTTTGATGCTGTTCTTCCTGGGTAGCTACCCTGTTCTCATGATGGTATGCAGCACACAGACTGGGATGGGTTTTATTTTAGGTAAAACTCCACGAACACGACAAATTAAACATTATAATTATTCTTAAAACAAACGAAATATTTTAATTATTACGACGATCCGAACTCTCTGCGATATTCTTTCTTCCTCCGCGCTTTACAAAACAAAAAACCCGTAAAAAAACTTAAACCAATTGCCAACTTATAAGCAATTTAAATTAAATTGTTAAATTTTTGTAACATAAGTGCTCCGCTACTTAAAATGGATATATTGCTGAATGATTTCAATTTTAATATTACTTTTGGATATATTCGGAGGAATAAACTCTATTTCTATTTAAACACAATATTTATAAAAAAAAACAATAAGCAAATAACAAAAAATAAAACAAACCAAAAAGTTATTACTTCTACTTAAAAAAGGAGAAATCAGAAGGAAATTTAGCCGTTCTTTTTTTGTTTGTGTATTCTTATAAAAATGTATACCTTAAAAACCATTATGTTTTAAATTCCATATTTTGTTGATTTAGAAATATTTTACATTACAAAAATTGAAATTTAGTTACGTTTTAGTAAAGTATTTCTATATCAATCTCAAGCTTTCTGTCCATAACTTTAAAATCAATAGTTTAAACTGAATATGCCGTCGACAGTGCATGGTAGACACATCAGTCATAGGTTACATGGAAAGGGCATTTAATTCCAAGAAAACGACAAAAAGTTATAGAGGTTTTAATAAAAACGGAGCACTCAGTGCACCTGCGCGACTAGTTAAGGGTTAAGCGCGATATTTAAATTAAATAAAATTAAGAAACTGTAGTTTCTAAAAATAAACCCAAAATAATTTATAATAAAACAAAACAACGAATACTTAACATGCCCCATATTCGGTTGTGCATATCGACAACTACTACTCAGTTACCAACTTACGAGGACGTAATAAAATGTTTTCAATGTATTCGTCTTGAATTAAAAGGAAGGGGTAGTAAAGAAACTACCTCAGCAAGTATTGCAGATAAGGTTGCACTTAAAGTTGAACAGGTTTGGGATCGTGCATCAATTCCTGTTTTGTCCTATCAGAGAATTGTTAAAACTTATTTTGGATTTTAACATAAAATATCAAAATATATTAAAGCCGTCCAAAAGTAGAAAATCACAGGCACTCCAAAATAAAATTATAGCATTTGGAAATGGTTCAAAGCGCTTATTTAATGTTTGCGCTTGTAAGTGTTTAAGTATTGAGGTATGTTGCTGTGATAAGGCTTTAAAAATTCCCAACATTGAATGGTACTTTATAACCGATCAAAGGAATGATAGATTAATTCTAATATCAGGCGTGGATAAAGTTGTTATGAAACAGCTTGAAAAAATAAATTGAAAGAAGAGATAAAGAAGATAAGAAAATAATTGCTGTCCAAGAAGGGGTGCCAAGTACTAGTGGAACCAGTACTTTCGAGATATCCACGCTTAAGTTACGTTTCATATGAAAATAGCAGTGATGACGAGTTTAAATGGCACATATCGTTAATAAAAGAACCTAATAGCATTTACTTCGGGCATTTATCCTTGCAGCCTCCAGTTTGCTCAAAAGACATTAAAACTCATATACTTTAGTATCTAGATAATAAAAGAATAAATCCTATGGATTTGTAAGTTATTGGGTGTGACGGTACCAATGTAATACCTCCTCTATTAGGCTAATCGAAGTCAGTATATCTAAACCCCTTCAATGGAGTATTTATACTAACCCGTAACCGGTACTGTGGTGTCTGGTTTTAAAAATCTGTCGCTTCCAATACTTTTAAGTTGAGCAGTTCTCAATATGCTCTCAGACTTTGAACAAGTTGGATTGTCAAACGGACAAATTATTACAAGTCAAAGTGTTGAGGTGTCTAGTAGACCACTGTGTACCGTTTACGTAATTTTTATAAAACAATTAATACGTTATGGATTCGCAACAAGGGCCTTCTAAAAGTGTCCAAAGTGATAAAAAGGGCTTCAAGGAAACTGTAATGTAGTGGTTTTATGAAATCTACAGCGATATAAGTGATATAGATGACTGTAGTATACTACATAACCATTATAGTGATTATGTCGTTGAAGATAATCACAGCAGCGATTCAGGACTTGTCTATGAACTTCACAGTTTGAAGAGTCTGTAGAAAATAATTTTATAGGGTCAAATAGTGAAGAATTTAAAATTTTTAAGAATTTGAAAAAAAAACAAAAAGTTACTATGGTAAAAATTATTGTAAAAATCAGCTATAGTTTAAAGCAGTTATTTTTGCTGTTAAAAAAAGATATATTTGAATTTTTTTTGTTTATGTTATTTTTTAAGGTATATTCTTCGAAATAAAGATCGTTTTATTTTGTTTGGTTTAATATCTTTTATAGTTTAATCACAAAGTTTGCACTACTGCACTTTTTGTACATGTTTTGATTAAAACCTATTTGTTTAAATTTTTCTTTTATTTAGGTATTATTTTTGGTGATATTCTAACTTTATATATAGTTCCTAGTATCCCCAAAGCCTCAGATAAAAAAAATAATATAAATTATAATTTTAAAATCAGGTGTCTCTCAGACCCCTTAGTACCGTTTATGACCCGAAAGTCGTACAGTACCGGTTACGGGCTAATGAACTGCCTCTACCACTTGCTGCAAAATTTAGATGGCCATACAAAAGCACCATATGTCTACTCTGGGTCTATTGGCTTACATTTGCAAAATTGTGAAAATTTGCCAGTTGTGGCTTTTATAAGAATTTATTGTGAACTACCGGAGGTAACATTTAAGGATTTAAGTACAGATCCGAGATATTTATATGAGATATGTTATGCAATTATTGATGGTAAATGTAGTAAACTAGCAAAAAAAATCCCGGAAAACTGTCTCATTCGCGGTGGCTAATAACAGCCAACAGAGTTTTACGTTTATATCTATCCATCTGAAAATCTATGGATTTTAACTACCTTAATTTAAAAAGTATATGCTTCCACATGGTTTCAACTTAAAACCAAGCCCATATTAAAGCATGAAGCAGTGCCTTTTTGGAAAGCTATTGCGTCATAACTGAGCCTCCCATTTCTATGAAATTTAGTGATAGTGATTTACAAAATATTATAATTGATAAAACTATACCCGATTTTGAAAAGTTTCCTTGCCATACACAATCTGTTGAGCGGTGTGAAAAACTCGTTACTGAGACTTCTTAAAAGGTGTGTGGTGAGACATCAAGGGATGGGTATATAAGAGCAAAACTTGAAGCTTGAACAAAGGCCAATATTTCTAATACCAGTGTGTACCCTTAATTTACTAAGGGTGGGATGGTGGTTGGAACTCCAGGTGCAGATACCTCCTTGTGGTGAGTTCTGGGTAAATTTGATGTTTAGAAATATATTAGTTACTGTAAAAATATCAAAATGACATTATAATTACTTTTCAATTTTCATAGCCAGTGGGGCCCGGTTAAATATTTTTCAAATTATTTAAAATGTATAGAGAATAAGATTCGACATAAGAAAGGTCACAAAATTACTAAACTGTTACTTTTTTTTATTTACGTTTTGCCCTTCTTTTGAGACCCTGGTGCCCGGTAAAAAATCGGAGTACAGGCCTGTTTTTTTGCTAATAATGTAAGGTAATAATACAACTTTTCCATGTTCAAGGTGTTTTAAAATTCGTAAAAAAGTTTTTTTCGACCTGTTTTGGACCTCCCTAGTGGGCATCGAACATTTGAAAACATTGCCCAAATATGAAGCACCCTAATCTAGACATACAAATACACATTAAACAAGAAAAACACAAACATACCAGAAAATACTAACCAGAGAACTAACTTCTCCTTATTTTAATATTGCCAAACGCAATACTAGACAATTCCTATATTAACAGCCGTAACCACCATTATACAGGGTGTCCCGAAATTGGCCCTAAGGGTAATGGTTAAATTCCAAGAAGAATTTTTCTTTGCCCTTTTTTGCAATTTGCGAGATTGCAGAAGTTATACAATACTTAAAGCCTTCAATAAGAGCCTAGTATTTATGCCCTATCGGATGAGCTTTTGTTATTTTTTAGACGTGGATATTTTATTAACGGGAAAAAGTAAACAAAAACAAATTCAGTGGATGTTGTCGCAAGCAAAAGGCGGGACTTGTCCGATAGAGCAAAAACACTTGCAGTGCACACTTTAATTTGTGGCCAAAAATTAAATAACTCCTGCAATTTCGTGAATAAGAAAAATTAATCTTGTAATTTTAAAAAAGTAGTAGTTCTAAGTGCGGGAAGGCTTGAGTCCTGACGAGTAGGCTCAAATGGCCCTTTTAATTATCCCCGATTACTGCCTCTTGATTATGCTTATTATACGTTTTTGCACTAATATAGCTAGTTCGGATCGACTCCACTAGCCCAGGGGAGCGTGGAATCCGAACAAAAAATATATTAAGATGCGGTTTTACGGCCAAGCCATAGGATTTCATTAAAATGTTAAAAATCATACAGGCAAGTTCCAATAAGTTTCACCGTTTTCAACCTAAAAGTGAAAAATTAATGGGACACCTTGTATAATATTACTATGTATTTTTTACCATAAAAGTAATTATGCAATAATATACATGTATGGAAAATAACAATAAAATATTTTTACACTCCAGTTCTAAAAACTGACGTACGTGCAGCGTGGGTAAAGGTTCTAGTCACCAGCGCACTGTATAAACAAGTACTTGTCTCGTACTTAGACCATGTGCTATATACCTTTATGAAAATAGTGTTTTTTTTACAATTCAAATATAAAGATTTTTTTATATAATATATATATATATATATATATATATATATATATATATATATATATATATATATATATATATATATATATTATATAATATTTCCAACTAAGGCTCTCATAATCCAAAAAGATCATTTGTCAATTTTTTTGATATAAGTATAGTATATATATCCAATTATTCTCAATTAAAATTTATTCATTAATTTTAGCTATGAACACTTTCGTTTCAGTTTACATGTAACTATTTAAGTGAAATTTCAAACTTATTTACTTACTTTCCTTGTGTATTTTCTCAAAGTTCAATTTTCTTACAGGTCTCTTCATATTTAAGTTAGGGAAGATTCACCGTATTTAAATGCAGTATGTTTTAAAATTAAAATAGAAAAAATAAATGTTATTAAAAAACCCCATTAAAACATATATTAATATTATTATATAGTTTTTAGGTAAATATAATTGAATGGGACTTATTATTACCTCTATTGGGTCAATTTTTAATTCCATCTCAACCTCTTGTTCTCGAATTTTTTTTAATGTCTCCATTATTAAACGAACATCGTCTAAATCTCTAATGGTGCGATCCAATTTTCTTTCCATTTCATTAATTACAGCATACACATAATCCATTTCTCTCTTGTATTTTTTTTTCATAGCTTGGCCAATTCTATAATAAAAATAGAATAATGCTATATTATAATAGTAGTATGCCATTATAAAAAAAATGTTTTTATAGTGCAGGCGCTTTTTTAAAATAGGGTTTTTTCAAACTGTTTTAAATTATAGATTAACTCTTCGGTCTGTACCATTTTTAACATGGTTTAAAACACGATTATAATTAACAAATCCAACATTCAAATCCATATTGAATACGCCATATACAGCAAAAATTAAAATAGAATAAATTAAAATGTTTCGGGACCTACGTTCAACCTGCCATCTCTTTTCCAAGCGGGTAATAATGATAATAATTATGAGATGACGTACGTCTTATTTAGTGTTTTCCCAAACTCGGCTGTCTACCGAGAACTTAGTTTGCCGGGCACCAACGCGTTGGTTGCAACGGCTGGTGACGAGCCCAATTTGCAATTTCTTGGTACACTGGATGTGGAAGTGGCTATACCCAGTAGGCGTTTACGCGGGGCGCTTAAAATATTATCGGTATCGGTACTAAATTCTAATATAAAAAGAATAGT
This sequence comes from Brassicogethes aeneus, assembly GCA_921294245.1. Lineage (NCBI taxonomy): Eukaryota > Metazoa > Arthropoda > Insecta > Coleoptera > Nitidulidae > Brassicogethes > Brassicogethes aeneus. The sequence continues at coordinate 61,937,018 of OV121132.1, forward strand.
TAATTTTTAGTAAGATGTCATTGACCCAATAACCTAAAGAAGCAAAAGCCATGATTTTGGGTTTAACCTTTAATGCTTTTACCGATGACATTTTTTAAAATAAACCCAAAATTATTACATAATTTGATATAAAGAAATTGTTTGTATAAAATCTGCCAAATCTAAATCCAAAATTCATTCATTCATTTCACCTAAGCAGATGGTAGGATAAATGCAGAACCCGTATAAATTAAAAAAAAGATTATTTAGGTTTAATTTTAATTTAATTTAGTTACTCTTATGAGGCATATTACAAAATAAAACTAGTTTTGTTAAATTAATAAACATTTTAAAGATTACCTGTATGAGCATAATTTAATTTCAGTGGTTAGTCCAAATTTAAGATTTTCCGTGGAAATAGCTAAACAGTTAGCAATTACAAACACTTTAGGCTCCATTACTGTTTTATCATTTAATTCTTCATGTTTTCGTAAAGATGTTTCGAATTCCAATAATTGGGCGTTAAGCAACTCTCTGGTAGATTTTTCATTTTTCCATAAAATATTATAAGGCCTCCATTTAATTAAATAATGGTTAATATCCTAAAAAGATATTGCAATTGTTAATATTTTTTTAATTTTTATAAAAATAAATTTAATTTTAATGCTTTTTAATCATTTTTATAGGCTGTAGAGAGGTGAAAATATCACAGTTAAACGGTCGGACAAGTTAATTGATCAAAAGGAACACGTGTCCCTTCAAAGGTTTTTGCTATTTTTTTTTATTGAGTATAGTTGAGGATATTATATTAATTGAAATAAAAAGCATAAGAATGTTGGCACAAGAGGTGAAATATATTATTTTACAAATTATAATATACCAGTATAGAGTGTGTCCCCGAATCGGATTTCCCACAGGAAAAACTTTTTTAGACCTGATACAACTAAACCGAGCACATATTTGAAATCTACGAAACATTATGTTTACGTGTCCGAGCGTTCAGCTGTGATATTTCAAAAGTTGAAAATTTACCTATATTGTTATTAATATGAAGAAGGTATTTAACAAACCCATTTTTGTAACATTTTTATAAACTTTTCGTATACTATTAAAGGCCTTTTTAAAACAGAAATAGTAAAAAAATACGATGACCTTATAAATAAATGTGCTTCCGTAACGAGTTTAGTCATAAAACATAATAAAAACAAAAATAGCTTAAAACATTTTTTTATTTTTTTTATTAATATTTTGCAAGGAATTGTCAAAGAATTTTGCGGTTATATATAATTTAAAAAAATCCTAGAACTTCTTTGTAAAGCAGGGTCTTAGGTCTCAGGGCATTATCCCAATATGATTAATCTGAAATTATATAAACACGACAGCGGTAAAAGTAAAAATCAGGTTATCAAATTTATCAAAATGATCGAGATGCAAGACGCAAGAAGTATTTTTTTCTCTTTCAGTAAACAAATTTATTTCACTGGCAATAAATATGCATTGACATAGCATTTTGCCCACAGGCTGAAGCTTTAAATTAAAATTGAAATAAAGTGACAAATGTCTAATGTTAGATAAAATATAAAATGAAATTTGCTTTAAATTTCTTGCCCCATAATTGTTTTGGTTCTCTAATTGTTTATGATTCGTTTTTACACTGTATTTCTTGCGGTAGTTAAGTAAAACATTGTGTGCGACTATTGATCGCGTGTTACGGCACTTGCTATGCTCGTCACGCTCGAGGAAGTTGTGTGCAAATTCGGCCATCCGTAAGTAAGAGGCCTTTACCCTGAAACTTTAAAAAGCACCTCATTTTTATTTTATTATATTTTCTTGTAGGATTCCGAATTATTTAATAAATAATTTGTTGAGATTAAAAATTGGCTAATAATTATTAATAGCTAAAAAAAATAATTTTTAATTTACAGTAGTTTAAGAGTTTAAAAGTTTAAAAGTTTAAAAGTTTAAAAGTTTAAAAGTTTAAAAGTTTAAAAGTTTAAAAGTTTAAAAGTTTAAAAGTTTAAAAGTTTAAAAGTTTAAAAGTTTAAAAGTTTAAAAGTTTAAAAGTTTAAAAGTTTAAAAGTTTAAAAGTTTAAAAGTTTAAAAGTTTAAAAGTTTAAAAGTTTAAAAGTTTAAAAGTTTAAAAGTTTAAAAGTTTAAAAGTTTAAAAGTTTAAAAGTTTAAAAGTTTAAAAGTTTAAAAGTTTAAAAGTTTAAAAGTTATAAAGTTTAAAAGTTTAAAAGTTTAAAAGTTTAAAAGTTTAAAAGTTTAAAAGTTTAAAAGTTTAAAAGTTTAAAAGTTTAAAAGTTTAAAAGTTTAAAAGTTTAAAAGTTTAAAAGTTTAAAAGTTTAAAAGTTTAAAAGTTTAAAAGTTTAAAAGTTTAAAAGTTTAAAAGTTTAAAAGTTTAAAAGTTTAAAAGTTTAAAAGTTTAAAAGTTTAAAAGTTTAAAAGTTTAAAAGTTTAAAAGTTTAAAAGTTTAAAAGTTTAAAAGTTTAAAAGTTTAAAAGTTTAAAAGTTTAAAAGTTTAAAAGTTTAAAAGTTTAAAAGTTTAAAAGTTTAAAAGTTTAAAAGTTTAAAAGTTTAAAAGTTTAAAAGTTTAAAAGTTTAAAAGTTTAAAAGTTTAAAAGTTTAAAAGTTTAAAAGTTTAAAAGTTTAAAAGTTTAAAAGTTTAAAAGTTTAAAAGTTTAAAAGTTTAAAAGTTTAAAAGTTTAAAAGTTTAAAAGTTTAAAAGTTTAAAAGTTTAAAAGTTTAAAAGTTTAAAAGTTTAAAAGTTTAAAAGTTTAAAAGTTTAAAAGTTTAAAAGTTTAAAAGTTTAAAAGTTTAAAAGTTTAAAAGTTTAAAAGTTTAAAAGTTTAAAAGTTTAAAAGTTTAAAAGCTTAAAAGTTTAAAAGTTTAAAAGAAGTTTAAAAGTTTAAAATTTTAAAAGTTTAAAAGTTTCAAAGTTTCAAAGATGAAAAGATAAAAAGTTGAATAGTTGAATAGTTGAACAGTTGAATAGTTGAACAGTTGAACAGTTAAACAGTTGGAAAGTTGAAAAGTAAGTTTTAAAAAGTTGAATAGTTGAACAGTTTAACAGTTGGAAAGTTGAAAAATTAGTGTTAAAAAGTTGAGAAGTTGAAAATAATAAAAATTTAAGGGTTAAAGGAGCTGTTTATTAACCGTAACAAAGTATTGCAAATTCTACTAGAAAATGTAATTTTAATTTTAATGCTTTTCAATCATTTTTATAGGCTGTAGGCAAGTGAAAATATCACAGTTAACCGCTCGGACACGTAAACTTAATTTTTGGTCGTAGATTACAAATCCATGCTTGGTTTAGTTGTATCCGGTCAAAATTCAAAGATATTGGAAACACCCTGTATAAATTTAAACACCCTATAAAATAAAAATAAAAACAATTTGGCTGGACCTCACACCCAAATTTAGAAAAGTTAATTGATCAAAAGGAACACGTTTCCCTGAGGGTTTTTTATAAACAAAAAGTTGAGAAGTTGAAAATATTAAAAATTTAAGGGTTAAAAGAGCTGTTTATTAACCGTAACAAAGTATTGAAAATTCGACAAGAAAATGTAATATACTGCGTGTTATTAGAAATTTTAGTGGAAGAGCAGAAGTATTTAAAGAATTTTTTTAAACATATTTTTTAATATTATTTAAAAGCACTGAAATAACCCAGATTGGTAAAATCAGTTAGAAACTCTGGTAGAACTTTTTAAAATTTATTAATTTAGTAAAAATGTAAGTATTAATAAACTATTAATAACTAACCTGCTTCATATTTAAAGTACACGTAGACAATAATGATAGCATTTTAATAATTTCCTTATTTTCCATAACGTGGCTATAGAAATTCTTGTTTTGAAATGGAAACAATAAATTTTCTTCAGTGGCAAGTCTGTACAGTTTTCTTCTTCGTATACGGAATTCTTCCTCTTTGGATTTAATGTTTCCTCTAGATGGTTTCTGATCAAAACGGGAACGATTTACAATATCCATTAAATTTGAGGAGGCGCCAGTAAGCTTTTTCCAATACTTTTTCTTGTTTAACGGTGTCTGCACAAAATGCCAAGCAGCAAGCCGAGTGTTAAGGGATAGTATAGTGTAGTTTAGTGTAGGTAGGTAGGATGCAAGTTGTGATATTAAAGCAGTGTAGAAATTGCGTTGTGAATTAAAGAATATTTATATTGAAAAACGTATAGGTTATGAAAAATTAGTAGTGATATTAAAGTAGTGATGTGAAAGTATTTACATTGTTGTAATAAACAAAATAAAATAAATTATTTTAAATTTTAATTTCACTGCATTTATAGAAATATTCACTTTTTATACAGAAAAAAACAAATTTAAATGTATTTACATAAATAAAAATTTGTAAATAATATTTGTTTAATTAAAATATAATATTTTTGGTTTACCTTATTTGAAAAAAAATATAAATAAAATTAATCCATCCAAGCACAGTTATTTACAAGGGATTAGTGGAGTCCTTAATATTTTAATACTTTTAATACTAGTATTTTTATAGATCTGTTTATTTATTTTCTAGTTCTTAAACTGTTTCGATAAAACAGTATAACATGCAAATAAATAAATCTTGATCTTTTTTTTATTTTTGTAGCTACTAAATCTGTACTACATAAGGTAAACCAAAGATCATCTTAAAAACAGCCAATTAGACTTTTTCCATTGTCAACTAAGTTATTTTAAAGTTAAATGGTCATTTACTAAATTTTAAACACAGCGCCGTCTGAAATTTAAAATGGCTTAAAGTTAGTTAATAAATTCTATGGTTTACATTGATAGTATATCTTTAAAAAGTTTATTTTATAGACCAATGTATAACAAATATTACTTAGATTATAATAACAAAGAATATACAAATTAAGCTTTAATTGTTTTTTTAATGGTTAATTAGATTTTAGACATTTTTATTAAATTTTAAAAATTTGTCTTTAGTAATGATCTATTAAAATATGTATTACAAAATGTTATAACCGACAAAATTGTATATTCTTATTAGAATCCAACACAGCGCCGTCTGAAATTTAAAATGGCTTAAAGTTAGTTAATAAATTCTATGGTTTACATTGATAGTATATCTTTAAAAAGTTTATTTTATAGACCAATGTATAACAAATATTACTTAGATTATAATAACAAAGAATATACAAATTAAGCTTTAATTGTTTTTTTAATGGTTAATTAGATTTTAGACATTTTTATTAAATTTTAAAAATTTGTCTTTAGTAATGATCTATTAAAATATGTATTACAAAATGTTATAACCGACAAAATTGTATATTCTTATTAGAATCCAAATAATAATAATTATGAAAATTTCATTATTATTCGAATTTTTTAATTTATTTATTACAGATAATTACTTTTAATAATCTAAACAAAAATTAACCTTAAAAATATGTTTTAACCATATATCTAAATAACTAACTGTTTATTGACTAAAAAGTTTTGTCCAATGTAATATTATTATTTATTAACGTTATTAATATAATAAAAAAAAACTTAAAAATTTTTAATAAATATTTTTTATTAGCATAAAATAGTTTAGTTATAAGTTTAAAATAACACCGGCACACAAAAACATGACACATGTGTGATCCTATTCGTTGTGAAGTATCTAAAGACCTGAAGATATTAAATATTAAAATTACCGTAACCTCCATTACTAGAATTTTTTTTTAACAAATAAAGGTTTTTGTTTTTGCATATATCCTAATTATATCAATAAGGGGCTGCAATATCAAATACCGCAATCTTGCGGAGTCCTTTGCAATTTTTATGATCAGGTCTTGTGGGCACTGATTCGTTGTTTAATAATATTTACGAATACTTTTATACTTTATTCTGTGTTTAATATTATTACCCAACGAAAATTTTAAACATGCACAGTTGGGAGGAGCGATAAAAAACTTCTTCGAAATTTTTTATCCCTGGGTGTGGATTAGTTATCTTTTTAGGTTATATTTAACTTAAAAAAAAATTGGCATTGTGCGATGACATCTTGAGGTTCCTTTTTGAATTTAAAATTTAAAGACTTTAATAAAAAAAACAAATTTTTACACTTTTTAAAATTAACGTTTTTTTTCAATTTCTTATATCTCTGGGTTCCCAATGGTTACATATAAATTAAATTAAATTAAATTAACAAACAAAAAAACAGTTTTGGGTAAAAAAAACTTCAGGTTTCTTTTTTAATTTAATATTTTAATGAAAAATACAAATTTTAAATTATGTTTAAACTCTAAAACCAAACTTAGATTAAATAAATAACTAAAATTACACTAATACCGCAAGTTTTTCTCGTGTCGAAACAAGTCGTAACTGGTTATTTTGGTGTGGAGGGGGGAGGCAGGAGGGCTTTTGTGCTTTACCGAATTAGTTTAAGCGCCGAGCCTAATTGCGTTAGATGTGTTGAAAATGCCTAAGTGCTCATTCATAATGGACGTAACCATAAGATGACCGTAAAACGTAAACATAATATCACCATAATTTGTACGTAACGATGAGTTGTGTTTATAATGAACGTATGTATATATTAATAAGGCGCGCATGTCCAAGTTCACTAAAATGGCAGCATTGGCAGATTTTGTCTAATTATTATGTCTTAAAACTTAAAAGCTTTAAGACATAATAATTATAATTATAAATATAAATTAACTTAAAACTATCAGTGTTATGGTTCTTTAGATTGTTTGTTCTGTAGATACACCAGAATACACTTGAAAAAGATCTGTCATCTGTTTGCATAGCTACTACCCTGATTGCTGCCAACAATGTTCTAGTGAAATCATGAAAATTACTAAAATTCACAGATAAGAAACCCGTAAAGTTGAGATGATTTCAACTTTACGTATTTTTTACGGTCACCCGTAAGATCTTATGTTCGAACGTAATACGTAAAAATTACGGCTATTCATTATAAACAGGCACACTGGTTTTGTTAATATTCAACTTTACGTTTTACGTATTTCTTACGGGCATCTTATGGTTACGTCCATTATGAATGAGCACTAAAACCCAAGTAAAATGTAAAATATTTTGAACACCAAGGGAACTTTGTAGCAACGTCCTTCCAACGGATTCCGATGTTTGTAATTGTGGTATCGTGAAAATTTCAAGGATAAAAGCAAGTGTTTTGGACACTTGTAAAAAAGTTCTTGTTCTGTTTTGAAAAAAGCTTTCCTTTCTATTATTTCAGACCAAAGAATAATTTAGAAAATAAAATACTACAATACTACAAAAGTATAAGGTGATTCTGCTTGAAAAAATTTCTCCGTGCAAATGTTTTACTTTTTATTCGTGTGGGTGTAAAATCAAAGTTCCTATAATGAAAGGAGCATTTTTAAAAGAGCAGAGGGGTGAAAAAAAGATAATGATCGGAAATATCGATACTAAAACCACCAAGAAAATGGCAAAGTCATTGGAAAGAAAGGAGTTGGAGAAAAAGAGATTTGAAGAAAAAATTAAAGACACAAATTCAGAACATATTGTTCAAAGTAAAAGTATAGAAAAAAAGACCAAATGGATGCTATCAATATGTCACTAGCATCAACGTCATCTAGAGTGCCTTCCGAAAAAATACTTATCTAATGTGGCAGAAGCATTGACAGAAGTGGACTCTCAGATAGAAATGCGTCTCTCCTGGTAAACGCTGTACTTAAATATTTTAATTTAGTAACTGACGAGGATCCTTCTTTATTCATCGACAGAAGTAAAATAAGAAGAGAAAGGAAACGAGGGAAAATTTGGTTATTATGAAAATTCGGCAACAAAAAGATGTTTCTGGAATCTACTTCCATGGAAGAAAAGGCAAGACGCTCTCAGTTGAAAGAAATGGATCTTCTTATCACAGTAAGCAAATTATTGAGGAACACATCAATACCAGGTTCTACTTATTTAGGTCATGTGACCCCTACTTGAGGAAGTGCCAGTAGTATTAAGACAAGCCTTTTTTAACTTTATTCAAGAGTATTTGGGTTAATATTTAAACAAATTTACGGCAGTGGGTTGTGACGGTACGGTAGTAAATACAGGCTTCACAAATGATGTTATAAAACAGTTAAAAGTTTCCCTAGGCAAAACCGGTCCATTGGTTTATATGCCTGTTGCACTGTAATGAACTTCCTCTTCGTCATTTAATTCATAAGATAGATGGAAAAACTAATGAACCAAGAGGCTTATAGGAAATAGTCCTATAGGAAACCAGCTTAGTTATTGTGAAAAGATGCCTGTTGTGCCATTTCAGATAATTAAACCTGACGTTGGATTGCCTCCAATAAATTTTAGCAATTTAAGTACAGACCAAAAGTACTTGTACGAAATGGTTCTGGCAATAGAAGAAGGCAAGGTTTTCCCCCAGTTTTCAGAAAAACAGCCAGGAAAAATGTACCATGCACGATGGTTAACAACAACAAACAGAAAATTAAGATTATATGTTACAATAGAAGAACCATCTTATGAATTAAATATATTAACCGAGTATGTTATTAAGGTATATGCCACAACCTGGTTTCTTGTAAAGTACAAGTCAGTCTGTAAGTATGGCCCTCAACATATATTTCATTTAATCCAAGCTTCTCGATATTTACCGACCAAATTCAAAGACATTGTAAATAAGGTTATCCAAAGAAATGCCGTTTTTGCTCATTCGGAAAATGTTTTAATTGCAATGCTGGGCGATGACAGAAAAAACATTATAGAGTTGGCCTTACGTCGAATTTTAAAATGCCGAGATTCCAAAACTAACCTCCAACTTCGTGATTTTAAAGTGCCAGAAGTGAACTTCAATGCTACCGATTATACAGAGCTAATTAATTGTCAATCAGATGAAGTCACAGAACCTCCATTGACAAAAAGTATCCCAGAAGCAGATATTAGAAAAATGGTTGTTAACATTCCCGATACCATACAAATTTTGAATTTTCCATGCCATACTCAGGCTGTGGAAAGATACATTAGGATGGTAACTGAGGCATCTAAATCAGTATGTGAAAACAAAGCGAGGGACGGGTTAATTCGAGCAAAAATTGCTTCTAGACCACAAATGGAAACAAAGAAATATTTTACCAAGTAAATTAACTTAAAAATTTAAAATTTTTCTCAATTTTAAAATGAATAAAGAACCTGAAGGACTAAACAAAAAAATAGTTTATTTTTCGTACCTATTACAATCGCTCCGCCCTAATGCCCAATATTAAAAAAACGACAGTAGCTTCATATATTACTAAATTTGTATACATTGGTAAAATGACAGTATTAATAAAGAAAATCTTCTTTAGTTGTAACGAACTGTCGAAGAATTAACTGTGATACAAAGATATATTGAGACAGGATAGTTGACTTATAGATTCCGAGTTGTGAGCGTGGTTTGGGGCCAATCCTATTTGTTTAATGATATTTGTGGTAATTAAAAAGAAAAGATTACGTGGCGGTACCGGGAATGTATACAGCACGTCTATCTCAAGTATCCTTGCAGTAATAAAGTAAATTTAATTCACGTTGTTGTTGTTGTTAACATACACCGAAAAAAATATTGTAGTTGAGTTAACATTTGCCTAAATGTCATTCTTGAAAATGTTGTTTCAACAAAAAACCTATTGGATTAATCTATATTTTGGTGTTAAAGCAATAGTCAGAGTTTGTTTATTTGTTCATTTGACAGTTAAAATATTGATTTAACATAAACTAATTTTTTGAATTAAAATGTTTATCCTATTTTGATTTAATAGCTGGAATAGGTTGAATCGACCACTGAAATGTTTAGGATTACCTAAAAAAAACTATTAAATTAACGTTTAGTTGCTCTTTAATCCAAAACATTAAATTTGTTCATTTAACAAATTGTAAATGTTACTTTAAAATTTAAAATGTAAAATTTGCATTCATAAAATTGCCGAGAATGGCGCGATGACGTGTTCTTACATCTCGCCTTAGTTGGCTTACGATTAGGGGTATATAAGATCAGGTAGCTGTTTGTTTTAGGTGTGTTCCACAGTGGAACTTTCACTACACCATATTGCCCGACACTGATAAGACCCTCAATACAGGGCGAAACAGCTGTCTGTCGGTATTTAAAGTAGGTGGAACACGCTCAAAACAAAAACTCTGGGCGAGGTGAAGGTTCAATTCTTTCTCGTTAGGTATATATAATAATATATTATTTCCATAATTTTGTTTTGGATACCAACCTTTAAAGAATTTTAAATTTTCAGAATGTTAATTTAACATTTTATTGGTGTTAAGTGAATATGCTAAAAAGGTTACCTGGACATTTCAAGAAATTCACCTTAACACCCTAAGAATGTTAAATTAACCAAATTAGCAGATTAGAACAAATATTCTCATTTTGTTCATTTGACTGTTATTTGTTGTTCAATTAAACAATACAATTTGACATTTTTAGATGGTTAAGTAAACGTGCAAAAACCATTGCTTGTATTTAAAGTGCATAAAGAGTTGAATTAATATTTTTGTTGTTGTTTCAACAGCTTATTTTTTTCAGTGTAGGATATCGTTTAATAATAATAAAATTGATTCAGCTTACGCCAATCACTTAATTTAAGAAAACCATACTTTTGATAATAATTTTAAAATTTTACATGTAAAGAGTAAAGGCATAAAATTAAATTTATTAGAATCTCTGGAAATAAACAAATTAAAAAGAACTGATATTGTATTAAATGATCAAATTGAGACCAATAATTCTCCTTTATTAAATTTATTTTAATTATTCACATAATAAGAATATATTATACTACAATAAATTAGGTTTTTCCATAATTATTCTCTTTCAATGTATTGAGCAATTTTTGTTCAGGTAGACCCAAAAAATTTTGTACCATAAAACATTGTGTTATATAAACTCACAGGGCAGTCTTAAGCACCAGGGCAACCGGGCGACCGCCCGGGGCGGCCATTTTTTGGGGGCGATCGTTTAAGGGGCAGCCATTTTTTTGGTCCTTTATTTTTTTTGCGGCCATTAAAAAAATCAAACAAAAATTGCCACTACAATTTTTTGTATGTTTATAATGAGTTTTTAAATAGAAGTGCGGTTTTCTTAGATCTTAAAAGAATGCCGCACTCGCGTGTTTTTGGACCTTAAGATAAACAATTTTTCCAAACAACAAGTATCGCGCAATCCTAATCAATATCGTGAAGAAACAATTTTAATTTTTTTTGTTTTTTTTATTTTCTGCGTACAGACATTATTTTTTTTAACTAAACCACCATATGGATCGAATAGGTTGTTTATTCAGCTTTAATTTGTTTTTTTGTAGGCTTTGATATGACCATTTCTTGCTGAGCTATCGGGCTTTGAATGAAAATGGATAATTTTTCCTTTGATCATCGATATCTCAGAAACCAATAGTCGCACAAAAAAATGGAGGTCGGTTTTAGAAACTTGAATGAATGCCCTACAAGGTTCGGATAATGTTTTTTCAAAACAATTTTTTTCCATTAGTAACATGATTTTGAAAAATCGTGAAAAAATTGGGTTTGGAGGATTTTGGGAAAATCGCACGCGGAATGGAGATTATTAAAAAACGACGAATTTGATCCGTTTTTTGTTTCATTCGATTGAATTTTAGCAAAAATGTTTTTTTACTGTCAAACGCTCATAATTATAATTATAATCTCTAATAAAATGAAACAAAATTATCTCCTCTTTGTCACATTTTTATGCCAAACGGCATTTAAAGTTATGCATTTTTTTACAAAATTGCAAAAGAAAATTCAATTTAAATTCAAATTCAAATGATCCTTTTTCATTTAAAGCCCGATAGCTCAGCGAGAAATGGTCGTATCAAGGCCTACAAAAAAAATCAAATTAAACCTGGATAAACAACCTATTCGATCCATATGGTGGTTTAGTTAATAGTAATTAGTATAAATAATGCAAGAGTATACACAGAAAATAAAAAACAAGAAAAATTAAAAAATTTTCTTCACGATATTCATTAGGATTGCGCGATACTTTTTCGTCTTAAGACTTGAAGCTTCAAATTGATTTTTGTTAAACTTCAATACGGCCATTTTTAACAAAAATAGTCATTTAATAAATTGCTAAAAATTTGGAATAAATTTTTGATCCTTTAATTTTTTCCACAAGTGTATATGTTATAAACAAGTTATGTTGGGTTTTTCCCAAATTTGTATTTTTTACTTGCTTAATTATTAAAAATTTTGTTGTTGTTAGCTACATTATATATGTACCTATGTAGTTATCACGTGTAGTCAGCCATTTTCTCGAAAATGTGATTTTTGCCTAAAAAGATTTCTATATTGTACATAGAACCTTTTTTATGCAAAAATTTAATTTTTGAGATATTTTTTTTTTTCTCTTTTAGTTCCACCCTTACTTCCTAAGAAGTCCCAGAAGCCAACTGAATGGCTGGTGCGGGTTAGGGGTAGGAACGGACCGCGGGCTTAATGTCCCCCTCCGAAGGACTATTACACAATAGGACAAACACAAAACACAAATAAACAGCCATACCCCTGGTGGGATTCGAACCCACGACCTCCGGCTTGTAGTCAGCATCACTAACCACTAGTCCACCGTCGGCGATATAATAATGGCAGATACAACCATTTTAAACCAAGGTAGCGATATGTAAAATAAAATATTGTATTTATAGACAAAATTTGTTATATATTATATTTTTTGTTATGTTGATTTTTTAAGTTTACTATGATTTTTATTTTTACTTTTTAATAAATGTTTCCAAATATTTGTAGTTTATTTTTTATGGCGGTGTATTTCGAGAGGGCGGCGGTTTCAAGTTTGCCCGGAGCGGCCAAAACCTTAGAGACGGCCCTGTAAACTCACTTAATTTTAAGTTTAGATACACGCTGAAGAAGTCACTGTGTGACGAAACAATTGTCAAAAATTAAATAAAACACGTGAAACTTTCAAAAAACATAATTGTTTTTATATCTACATAATAATAATAATATGGAGTTTCATCGAGTAAAGTTCGAAACAATAAAATTAAACAATACACATTCTTTATTAAAAAAAAATAACTTTTGTAACGTTACAAACAGTAACGCTACATGTATTATTATTAATAAGTTAAAGTAAACACTGTATAAGTATAATGTGGTTTATTACGCTCTCACTGGTCCACACTGTATATTGTATTTTAAGCGGTAATTATTATTTAGTTTATTTCTTTATCTCTGCTATGGAGTCTTAGGGTAAACGACTTCATTTTTGTAGTTTACGGGACCTAAAAGGGTTAATTTATTTTTAGTTTATATGATAGCCGAGAAAGGTTTGATTTATTTTTAATTTACTAAGGTATAATTTCGGTTCAGTAATTGTAGATATGTGCGTTTTGTTTGTACAATTTTGAAACGATCAGTACTAGGTCCATTTTTCGTTTTGTGTCGGCTAAAATATAGTTTTAGGTTAGAAAAGTTTGTGTTAGGAATCCTAACTTAGTATAGACAAGGTGTCTTAGTAAATTAGGTTATTTTATAATAATTAAGGTTGCTTACTTGTACTCGTATTTTATGATTTCTTTTTGTCTTAAAGGTCACAAATTTCAGATTCGATGTCATTCGTTCATTTGTGGGTTTGTTCCGCAATCTTCGTTTTAGGGTTTTGGTGTTGTTTTTATGGTTATATGGTATTTCTTCTATTTTTAAGTGCTTTGGCGTTTTTGGCGTTATTTGATTGAATTCGCTAAATTGTTATTTAGTACAGTGGTAACATTGGGTCGCGGCGTCGGCGCACTCAGGGTTCTAGATTGTGCGAGAGGTTTTTAGACTGGAGTGGGGAGGTCGACGGCGTCTTGGCCAATGTGCTTAATGAAGACGATCTGTGAAGTCTAAAGTAAATTTTATTACGATCTGTAAAGTAATTAGTTATTTGGAATATCTTATTCCGTACTATGAATACTGGTAGTTATCGCACGTAGTAAAAATAGAAGTAGATGGCCTCTTTTTGTTTTTTTTTTTAAAGTAGCATGGTGAGTTCAATCAAATTAATTTTCCATGATCCTTGATTATCTGAGTCATCATATCTCATAGATGGTTGCATAGTAACCCAACGGTGTATGGACAGTTGCTTCACCTGTTGATGGTCATATTAGGGGCCGATTAGTTCGTAAGTACATTTTTTTTATTTGGAAACAATATTCATTCGATTTATTTTTCAATTAGGGTTTTCCCACCGGGGCAAGTTTTCCCACAAGTTTTCTTGAATACATATTGTAGGACAGAAATTCTGGCACAGGATGAATCTGCGTAGCTGTTGGTTTCCTGCATCGTAGTATCTGCCTTCTTAGACACAAGGGTTGGTATAAACGCAAGTTCAAACCACTGAACGCGGGGGACCCATGGTCATACGGATTTCACCCATGGTTGGACGGAATACATCGAGCTTGAACTAGGCATGTCAGGAATTTTTTATGAATATGGACGATAGGAGTCAACAGGTTTTAATGAACATTTTTTTTATGAGTAATATTTTTCTTACCACATCACTGCGAAGCAGTAAATTATGAAACATTAGTATATATTTTATTTTAACGTGTAAACCAATAGCTATTCGGTATAAATTTTATTAATTTTGAAATAAACAGGTAATTATTTAAATACTCTTAAAATAAACATTGTGATAGTAAATTAAAGTTAAAATATAGGTAAGTAACTAACTTTGGAGTTTAACTTTATGTCCACGACCATAGGTTATATTACTTTATTAAGTTGTGGTGGCGCCCAGGCCAAAGTGTAAGTATGAGGAATAAAAACTCACAGACCTATGCTCCCAGACATGAGAGCTGCCGGAGCATATAACCCCAAGTTGGTTATATAAAATTGGCGCCCAACGTGCTAATATTGGCGTTCACAATTTCTCATACTTGTATTTTGGTTTTTTTATTTTTTGATCTGTAAAATTTAACTTGTAAAATTTTTCATAATTTACTCATTTTTTTAAGGGTTTACACACTCATAAATTATTCATTAAAAACCTGGTATGCTTATTAGGTGGGAACTTGCTCTAAGAGTTGCTATTTTAAATTCTACACGCTTCTTCAGTTTCGGATTCGTTACGAAATAGGTGTTGCGATTTTTATGATATACAGTGTGTACCAGTGATTAGTACTTATGTTTTAATTTTGATATGCCAAGTAGGCATTTATTTTTAATGAGCATAGCTTACAAATTTTTGATTTTTATATGCCAAATGTGCATTTTGTTTAGATTATTTTTAATTCTATGAATTTTTGAGTATAGAGATACTCGCTATTATACTTTTTATTTTTATTATATATACTTATGCGTGTTTACCTTTGCTATTTTGATTTTGTGCGCATGCGGACTTCACGTGGATCAGATCCGTACCGATCAAAATTTTAGGGTAAATTTTTTTAAATTTTGTTTTGAATTATTTAGTAAACCAGACCAGTAGTTTTAATTTTGACTTGACTGTTGCATTATTGATCTAAATTTTCTTTTTAAATTTTCTATAACGGAGACAAAAATTATTGCCAAGCATCTTCGTGTGGAAGAATTGGATTATGAGTTAAAAATCCGAGGCATCATTACCAATAGAAACCATGACGATAAACGTAAAATTTTGGCTAGGTTGCTCAAAAAGGAGAATGTTACTCCTTGTATTTTTGTAATTGATCATTTGGATTTTAATACTGAAAAGGTAGCTATTAATAAGACTTTAGACTCCATCACTGAGTTAGTTTCCGATTTTCAAGGTAAAACATCTGATTCCTTATATACCGTTTTAATTTCAAGACTTAATCATATTACCCAAAGAGTTCAAAGAATACCAATTTCTGTGGATGGCGATGAAGATGCCACTAAGCCCTTAGTTGAATATAAGAATGAAGCTCATGCGACTTGCATGCATTTAGATGCAGAACTTCATGATAAAATCATTGAAGAAGATCAGTTGTTATCACCTCCTCCTTCCTCCAGTACCCAAGTTTTTAATAATACTATAGCGCCACCTATGGTGACTTTATCAAGCTATAAACAACCTCGTATAGATAAATGGGACTTAAAATTTACTGGCGATAATGACAGTATGGGTTTAATTCCTTTTATTGAACGGGTGGGAGAGATGGCGGAAGCGAGGGGTGTGACAAAGGATCAATTGTTCAGTTCAACTATAGATTTGTTCGCTGGTAAAGCATGGCTGTTTGTTAGAACAAACAAACATTTGGTACAGGATTGGAATTCTTTGATCAAATTACTCAAACAAAATTTTATATCAGACGATTATGACGAAATTATCTGGGAACAGATTAAGAGTAGACGTCAGGGTAAACATGAATCGATGGCTATTTTTTTCGCAGTGATGGAGACTCTTTTTAATAGGTTGACCAAAGAACCAGCCGAAGTTACAAAGATAAAATACTTACGTAAAAATTTACTGCCTAATTATTTTAATCAACTCGTCTTGGTGGATACTCCCACTATAACCAGCTTGAGTAATTATTGTAGAAAATTAGAGGGGGCTGCTAAGCAATCTTTTGATAGAGACAAAAGCGTCGTGAGTCTCGATTCAGAATTAAAATATGTTGATAAGCACTTCGTTTAATAACAATAAAGATCGCTTTTCAAGTAATTATTATCAGAATAAATCTAGACCTACCTACCAAAAGCCTAATATTTCTGCAGTTAGTGAGTCAAATAGTAAGCAAGTAATTTGTTTCAATTGCAAACAACCTAACCACACATTTCACAACTGTACCCTAAAACAGTCCATGTTTTGTTTTCTTGTGGTAGGCCTGACGTTACGAAGACAAACTGTCCCTCCTGTTCAAAAAACCAGGGGAGAAGGCAGGCAAATTAAACCCTTGTCTGTCTTCTTTAAAGTATAAAAGAGGCAATAAAAATTTTAAGTCATCAGGTTTGTCACCAGTCAAGACAGTTTTCTTTGATGTTAAGGACTGGAAACTGTGGTTAGATAGGGTTAGGTCATTCTTTATTCTGTTTCAACGTGTTGGCTTTCGGTCTGTCTAATGCGGCGCAGGCGCAGCAACGTCTTATGGACGCGGTTTTCGGTCCAGAATTGGAACCATATATTTTTGTTTATCTGGATGACATTATTATAACATCAAAATCTTTTGACCAGCATATATCTCTCTTAAAAGAAGTTTTTCGTAGATTGGCAGATGCAAATCTGACCATTAATAATAATAAATGTCAATTTTTTAGATCATCTTTGAATTATCTTGGCTATATCGTTGATGAATCTGGACTACGTACGAATCCGGACAAGGTGTCAGCTATGATTAATTTTCCACAACCCAAGACAACCACTGAAATTAAAAGGTTCGTAGGTAGGTGCTCGTGGTACCGCAGGTTCATTCCGAATTTTTCCACTTTAATGTCTCCTATAAATGATTTACTTAAGGGTAAAGCCAAAGGACAAAAAACAGTGTGGAATGACCCAGCCGAAGTAGCATTTAATAACATCAAACAAGCTTTAGTATCTGCCCCGATTCTTACTAGTCCAGATTTTTCTAAACAATTCATTATACAAACTGACGCATCCGACGTTGGAATATCGGGCGTTTTAACACAGAATATTAATAACCAGGAGAAAGTAATAGCATATTCTTCTCGATCTCTCTCCAAGAGTGAGCGTAACTATTCTGTCACTGTAAAAAATAGCGACCAGAGTGGGCGTGACCTAACAACAATGAGACGTCAAGAAGTTTGAGTATTATATTACTATTGTTAAAAAAGTGACATATTGTATTGTATCAATTTCATTAAAGGTGTTCTACGAATTGAGGATTTTAATAACGTATTAACATTTTGGTGCCGAAACCAGGGACCTTTAAATGATATTGGTTGTTGCGGATCCTAAAGCTATTAACGTAAGAAAATGGATCTAACACTCCGCAAAACGTACCGTGCGCAATTAACGAAACTATTAAATAGTGAAAATGACTTATTAGAAACGGAAAACCCTAATGTAGAAGAAATGCAAGTATTAATTGCACGTATAAAGGCAGTGCAGGTAAATTTAAGTGGTGTAAATGAACGTTTATCCACCACCTTCAACGAGGAGCAGTTAGAAGACGAATGCCAGAGGATTGTGCATTACGAGGACAACGCCGTCGAGGGAGTCGCCCGCCTAGAACAGCGTATACTACGAGATCAGCAGGCTGAAGCGGCTGGCAACGGGCTAAACGACTTTCAATCGACAGCGGGTGACACACATTTGCTAAATGACAACAGGAACGAGGGTAACAATCAAAATACACAGCATAACATAATGGTAAGGTTACCCAAACTTGATATAATAAAATTTAATGGAGACCTAGATGCATGGCCTGCATTTTGGGAGCAGTTTTGTTCGACAATACATGAAAATCGGTCCTTACAGGATAGTGCAAAGTTTACGTATTTAAAAACTTTATTATCGGGTAAAGCGGCAGTAACAATCGCGGGTTTAACGTCCAGCCAGTCATCGTATGGTGATGCTATCGAACTATTAAAGGCTGAGTACGCGAATTCCGAACGTATAGTAGACTCTTATATTCAAAAATTGTTATCCATGGCTCCGGTAAAGCATGAAAAAGACATTTATTCTCTTCGCAAGTTATATAACACGGCTTCAACTATAACGCGCTCTTTATTAACCCTTGGTCTCTCAGCTGATCAGTATGGTCTAATGGTTAAATCAATAATTTTAAAAACGTTACCTTACAACATGCGAATACAGTTTAACAAAATAAAAATAAACAATAACGCGGTCTCTAGAGCGAGTGTGTTTAACGATAAGCCTTCTACTACCGTGTCCGAGGTAGGCTTAAACAACGAAACTACAAAACAGACATTCGTGGACTATAATAAACAAATAACCAATTTATTGCAATTTATTAAAGTGGAAGTGGACTCTATCGAACAAGCTCAAGATGCTACGGGCAGTGATCAAAAAGAGAAACATTTTACGAGTAATTTTAACGAAAATAGGCGAAAAAAGTTCGAAAAAAATGAAACTTGCACCGCGGCCGGATTGTTTACAAGTGTAAAAGACTGTTGTTTATTTTGCAAATCCAAATCGCACCTAACCAAAGATTGTTGCGGTTCCCTGAGTATTAATGACAAAAAAGAAGTTTTAAAAAAGAACTCACGCTGTTTCCGATGCACAAAAGCAAACCATAGCTCGAAATTTTGTAGAGAAAAATACATTCGTTGTACCAAATGCAACGGCAGACATGTGTCGGTTATGTGTGATCCTAACTTTATAAAACCAAATAATAACCTTGATAACTCTACAAACTCTAATACAAGCGTTGCTAATAAAAATATGAATGAAAAAACTACAAATTTGTTAGCTAATGGCCGTATAGATAACGTTTATTTACAAACGGCATGTGCTTTTATAAAATCGAACAATATCGAGAAAGACGCATTTATTCGGGTAGTTGTGGACGGGGGTAGTCATCTTACCTTCATAAAAGAGTGTGTATCCCGTAAATTAAATTTGACCGTGATCGGTACTCATAAAATTTCGATACAGCCCTTTGGTAGTACAAATCGTTCACCAGCTAGATTGTGTAATCGAGTCAAAGTAAATTTAAAAAGCCAATATTCGGACAATATTATATCGATTAACGCAATAGAGGTTCCGGAAATCTGTTTTGAGTCTTTAGAACCTCCATCTCTAAACGATCCTATAATTTACGACTTTTTAATGAATTATCAATTGGCGGATAATAACGCAGCTCATCGGCCTACAAATGGAATTACACTTTTAGTGGGTGCAGATAATTACTGGAAAATTATTACAGGGGAAACTCAGCGGCTTTCTGAAAAATTGACGGCTGTTAATTCGCAATTGGGATGGACTTTACATGGTCCGAGTAATAACGAAACTTACAACTACAATGTGAATTTCAGCCTAGCAACAGTGTTACATGTGCATGCTGTTTGTGAAGATATTGACATTAAACATTTTTGGGAAACGATCGGTATTAACGCGAGTGAAAAACAATCCGACAATTTTACCGAGAACTTTATTAGTAAACAAATAACGTTAAAAAACGGTCATTATGAGGTTTCCCTCCCGTGGGAATCAAACAAAAAATTGGACTCTAATTTTTCGGGAGCATTAATGCAACTAAGATCCCTAACGGCTAAATTATGCAAAAACGGTAAGCTAAACGAGTATGATCGGGTCATGCGCGAATATTTAGAAAACGATTGCGCTGATCGTGTTCAGAAAAATACGACCAACGAACGGGTCTATTACATGCCACATCGACCAGTGTACCGTGACGACAAAGAAACGACAAAAGTGCGTATAGTGTTTAATGCGTCCTCGCATGCGCCTGGATTTCCCTCACTAAACGAACTATTATTATCGGGTGACAATTTAGTTCCGGACTTAATACGGATTTTAATGAACTTTAGAGTAGGTTCCGTGGGTTTAATTGCTGATATTGAAAAGGCGTTTCTGCAAATATCTCTTGCCGAAGAGGATCGCGATTCCCACCGATTCCTGTGGTACGATGACCCGATAAAAACAGGAATTACATCAACGTCTGAGTTGCCTCAGTTACAATCGTATCGAATGAAACGTGTCACTTTTGGCGTGACGACGAGCCCCTTCCTGTTACCTGGTACTCTACGCAAACATCTTTCCGAACAGCCAAAACATGAAAGGGAAATAGCTGAGATTTTATTGAAGTCATTCTACGTAGACGACCTGGTTGTAGCTGTCTCTTCGACAGAAGACTCAAACGCCATTTATGATCATGCTCGCATAATTTTCAACTCAGCAAACATGAATTTACGAAAATGGTGTTCGAACGATCCGAAAATGATGCAACGCTTTTCCAGTGATGGACAAGAATTGTTAGGATTTGAAAACAAAAAGGTATTGGGGATTTTTTGGTACACAATTACCGATGAGTTAGCTGTTGATTTAAGTCACAGTGTAAAAGATCACAGCCTTGAGTTGACAACAAAACGAAACGTATTGAAAACTATAGCTAGAATTTTCGACCCAATTTTTATACTAGGACCATTTACAGTAAGAGCCAAAATTTTATTACAAAACGTATGGAAGCAAAATTTAGATTGGGATGCAATTTTGCCCGAAGATCTAAAACCAGAGTGGCTAAAATGGTGTTCAGAGGTTTCGATACTTGCTGATTATACGATTCCTCGATGTTTACTAAGATGCTGCACGAACGAGGTTGAGTTGCACATTTTTTCAGACGCGAGCCCTTAAGCTTACGGTGCAGTAGCGTACATAAGGTGCTTAACGAATAACGAATGTAACCTTATACTGTCAAAAAATAGAGTATCTCCAATCAATCAAAAGGGTGAAAAATCGTTAACTTTACCAAAATTAGAATTGACTGCAGCGTTGTGTGCAGCCAGATTACAAAGGTATATTTTGAAAAATTCATCGTTAAATCTGAAATACATTACGCTATGGTCTGATTCGAAGATAGCGTTGTATTGGATCAGAGGTAACCCTTTTAAATGGAAATCTTACGTGAAAAATCAAGTAACCGAAATACAAAAGGTGAGTCAGGGAGTTTGGAGATATTGTCCAGGAAAAGAAAATCCTGCCGACCTGTTAACGAGATGAGTTTCAGCCAAATTCTTATTAGAATCCTGCTTATGGCAGCAAGGTCCTACTTGGTTAAAAGCAAGTCCGGAAGAATGGCCTAAAGATGAGTACTACAACTTTTCAGAAACGTCCGAAGTTGTTACTTGTTTGGCGGAGACCAAAGAAATCGTAAATTCTAAACCCGAACCAATTTTTTCACTGGAACGGTTTAACAACCTGGAAAAAATACTTAGAGTTACAGCTTATTTAAAAAGACTATTTAACAACGTTAATTATGCAAAGGAAAGGCTAGGTGGACAGGTAACAGTCAACGAAATAAATGCTGCTGAAAACTACTGGGTCAAGTTGGCACAACGTGACGAGTTTGCGGAAGAAATCAAAACGTTATCTGACAAGAAACCATTGAATTCGAAATCTTCGATTTTAACGCTAAACCCATTTCTAGATGACAACGAAATTTTAAGACTAGGAGGTCGATTGGAAGAAGTATATTTACCTTATGAGTCCAGACATCCAATAATCCTGCCAAAAAAGTCGCCTTTTACCTACAAGGTTATCTGGAGAGCACATGAATTAACACGTCCCTGTGGTGTTAACGCTACTCTAGCTTTGATTAGAGAAAGATTTTGGATTATACAAGGTAGACAGCGAGTTAGATCGATACTTGGAAAATGTATAAAATGCAAACGTTTAAAGGGCAAACATGGCAACGAACCCTTCGCTCCCTTACCACGGGACAGAGTAACAATGGTAAATCCTTTTAAGGTAACTGGAGTAGATTTTGCCGGACCGTTATACATTTTAACTGAGAAGGATCGAAAAAGTAAGGCTTATATTATGCTTTTGACATGTGCAGTTATACGTGCGGTTCATTTGGAACTAGTTCCGGACCTTACTACAGAAAGTTGTATCAGAGGTCTACGCCGATTCATTGCACGACGAGGTGTACCGAATATTATTTACTCTGATAATGCCAAGACTTTCAAACGAACCTCGATCGAACTAAAGGATCTATCCGCTATTCTCAGAAGCAACGAAGTTCAAGATTTAGCTCGAAGCCAAAGAATTAAATGGCGCTTCATCGTGGAGAGAGCTTCATGGTGGGGAGGCTTTTGGGAGAGACTCGTAAGGACTGTTAAGAATGCGTTAAAATTTACATTGGGAAAGGCATCTGTTAATTACGACGAGTTGCAAACCATATTAACAGAAGTTGAAGCTACCGTCAATTCACGACCGTTAACCTATATTGACGATGACCCCTCGAACTTGTTGATTTTGTCGCCAGCTAAATTTTTAATTGGTCAAAAGGAAATTGGTTTAAGTCTAGATACAAAACTGCCTGAAGTTAATTGTAACGATATCTTAAAACAATGGAAGGATAGAGAATTTCTAATGAAAAAGTTCTGGAATCGATGGAGCTCAGATTATCTGCAACAGTTACGTTCTGCTCATCATACAAATCCAGTAAAATCCATTAGTTTCAATGTAGGAGATATAGCAACTCTTCATGACCAAAATTTACCAAGACTTCTATGGAAGATGGTGAAAGTTGTTGAAATTTATCGAGAAAGAGATGGTCGAGTAAGAGCATGCGAAATACAAACTAGCAAGGGAGATAGATTGCGACGACCTATTCAGCTTCTGTATCCATTAAAAGTTGATCATTCTCCGGCTGGGGAGGATGTAAAAAATAGCGACCAGAGTGGGCGTGACTTAACAACAATGAGACGTCAAGAAGTTTGAGTATTATATTACTATTGTTAAAAAAGTGACATATTGTATTGTATCAATTTCATTAAAGGTGTTCTACGAATTGAGGATTTTAATAACGTATTAACAGTCACCGAGCGGGAATACTTGGCGGTAATATTCGCAATTGAAAAATTTAGAGGCTTTGTTGAAGGCTTTAACATCAAGTTTAAAGTAATAACAGATCACGCTTCACTTTTGTGGTTAGATCGTTTGTCAAATCCTGCTGGAAGACTGCCTTTGTACACCGTAAAGGTAGATATAATGTTGTTCCTGACGCATTGAGTCGTAGCCCAGTTGACCCTGCTCCCTCAGAGCCGTGTGTTAATTTAAACGAGATAGATGTATGTTTGGGAATTGATCTTGACCACCTTGATAAGTTTTATGTCAATATGCGAAGTAAGATTTTAGACTATCCTGATAATTTCCCTCAGTGGCTTGTTAAAGATAATTATGTTTATAAATTAGTTCCTACAAAGTCTGTAGTCCAATCACGACGACCCTACTGCTGCTCATTTAGGTTATATCAAAACGTTTGAACGAGTCTGTAATTCTTATTATTGGCCCAATATGAGAAAAGACATATTTGGGTATATTAAATCCTGTAAAATTTGTAATTCGCAAAAATCTCCTACCACCGGGCAGATGGGTTTAATGGGGGTAGCGAAAACGGTTAATTTTCCCTGGCAAGTTATAGATATGGATTTTATGGGTCCTTTGCCTCGTACAAAGAGCGGGTCCCAGTATTTATTTGTAGTATCCGATTGGTTTACTAAATATAGTTTATTGCAGCCTATGCGAAAGGCTAATGCTGCAAATGTTTTTATAGTGTATGGGGTTCCCCAGTATATAATATGCGACAACGGTACGCATTTTGCCAATAATTCAATTAGAAATCTCGCTGAGAGATATAAAGTGAAAATTAGGTTCAATCCCAGGTACAGTAGCCACTGTAACTTTGTAGAACGGTGCAATCGCACCATCGGTACCGCGATCCGTAGCTATATTAAAGAAAACCACACAGTGGGATTTGAAATTTCTAAAATGGGTTACGCATTACGTACTGCGGTTCACGAAGTGACAGGTTACAGTCCTGCCTTCTTAAATTTTGGACGACATGTTCCGTGCTTACTATCGCGGATCTGTAGATGACAGTTTTGAAACTAATAGTCGTGTAAAGTATTCGGAAGAACTGGGCGGTCTATCCAAGACTTATAAAGATATAGAAAAAAAAATAAAGGCGGCGTATGCCCGTAACGCGAATACTTATAATCTAAGAAAAAGGGATATATCATTCAGTGTCGGTGACTATGTTTGGAAGAGGAACAATGTTCTCTCTAATGCAGCAAATGACTTTGCGCAAAAACTTGCTCCGCGGTTTATTCTGTGTACAGTTAAGAAAAAATTGTCAAAATTAGTGTATACCCTTGTAGATAAGTCCGGCCGTGATTTAGGAAATTGGCATAATAAAGATTTGAAGCCATATTTCTCTGATAGTAAAGTTTTTACCGATGATGACGATAAAAAGTAGTATCTTATTTTTGATTTTTTGTAGAGTTAGACATTACCTGATTTTGACCAATACTGATTATGACTTAACATCATTCCTGTATAACACTCCAGTGTTCAAGTGTCTCTTAATAAGTTTAGACGTTTTGTATGCGTAAATTACAAACCTCTACTCATCAAATAAGATGCTGCTAATTTTTTTGTATATAATAGAGTAGCCTGTAATATTTTGTACAGTATGATTTTTATTTTATTTTATTTATTTTATAAAGTTCCGTCAGGCCATCATTGGAACCCCACCAATTGTTGCTACGATAGTCATAGCGAGATCGTACGGCCTGTAGCTAAAACCCATCCAAGTGGAGATGGAACAACATCGTGCCTTTCACCACACTGTGAGTTACCACAGTTTATTTTGGATTTTTATTATTTGCTTATGTATGTGTAAAATATTCTAGAAAATATATCATAGGTGGTATATTACTGAAATTCTGATCAGGCCGGCACTTAGTTGTCGCTATGGCATGCACGGTGAAGCCATATCGCCTGTAGCACCCACAGCCCAGTCCAGTCTATGTGGTTCCAGTTAGCGCAACTGGCCACTGGGGCACTCCCTTTCCCTACTCGGAATTCGTTCCGAGTAATTTTTCTTTCTCACGGTATGTCAAGGCGACATACCGTTGAACTTTCGAATAATGTATGTCGACATTATTTCCATTCGTTGGAGGGCTGGCCTGTTTCAGATACAGGACCACCGGTTGCCTCAGCTTTTTTGTTATAGGACTAGTTCCTAGCTTCATTGGATTTTTCAGGATCCTTCCTCTTCAAGGAAAATTTGCTATACATTTAACTTAATTATCTGACGTTTTACTTGCCTATATATATTTAAACTTCAAAACTGTCAAAATTTAAAAATGTAGCTTACACCGTTATTTTCATGTAAACATATTGCGTAGAGATTCAAACGTCCCATTATTGTTAGTTTAAGTTTTAAAATTTCTGGTACTGATGTCTGTGTTTTTAATAAAAGAAATTGTCATTTCTTTTTTTATGGAGGGGGGTATATGTAACGTTACAAATAGTAACGCTACATGTATTATTATTAATAAGTTAAAGTAAAGTATAATGTGGTTTATTACGCTCTCACTGGTCCACACTGTATATTGTATTTTAAGCGGTAATTAATATTTAGTTTATTTCTTTATCTCTGCTATGGAGTCTTAGGGTAAACGACTTCATTTTTGTAGTTTACGGGACCTAAAAGGGTTAATTTATTTTTTGTTTTTATGATAGCCGAGAAAGGTTTGTTTATTTTTAATTTACTATTTATAATTTATTTTCTAAATACGTGTAGGGCATAATTTCGGTTCAGTGATTGTAGATATGTGCGTTTTGTTTGTACAATTTTGAAACGATCAGTACTAGGTCCATTTTTCGTTTTGTGTCGGCTAAAATATAGTTTTAGGTTAGAAAAGTTTGTGTTAGGAATCCTAACTTAGTATAGACAAGGTGTCTTAGTAAATTAGGTTATTTTATAATAATTAAGGTTGCTTACTTGTATTTTATGTTTTCTTTTTGTCTTAAAGGCTTTTTGTTAAAAACTATTAAAGCGGCAAGGTCACAAATTTCATATTCGATGTCATGAACTGTCACCGTTCATTTGTGGGTTTGTTCCGCAATCTTCGTTTTAGGGGTTTGGTGTTTTTTTATGGTTATCTGGTATTTCTTCTCTTTTTAATTGCTTTGGCCTTTTTGGCGTTATTTGATTGAATTCGCTATGTTATTTAAGTCAATTGCTATTACAGTAAATTGTTATTTAGTACAGTGGTAACATTGGGTCGCGGCGTCGGCGCACTCAGGGTTCTAGATTGTGCGAGAGGTTTTTAGACTGGAGTGGGGAGGTTGACGGCGTCTTGGCCAATGTGCTTACTGTAATTAGTAATTAGTTTTTGGAATATCTTATTCCGTACTATGAATACTGGTAGTTATCGCAAGTAGTAAAAATAGAAGTGGATGGCCTCTTTTTGGTTTTTTTAAAAGTAGCATGGTGAGTTCAATCAAATTAATTTTCCATGATCCTTGATTATCTAAGTCATCATCATCTCATAGATGGTTGCATAGTAACCCAACGGTGTATGGACAGTTGCTTCACCTGTTGATGGTCATATTAGGGGCCGATTAGTTATGTTTTATTGAAAAAACCGAATAAACTTCGTAAGTACATTTTTTTTGTTTGGAAATAATATTCATTCGATTTATTTTTCAATTAGGGTTTTCCCACCGGGGCAAGTTTTTCCACAAGTTTTCTTGAATACATATTGTAGGACAGAAATTCTGTCACAGGATGAATCTGCGTAGCTGTTGGTTTCCTGCATCGTGGTATCTGCCTTCTTAGACACAAGGGTTGGTATAAACGCAAGTTCAAACCACTGAACGCGGGGACCCATGGTCATACGGATTTCACCCATGGTTGGACGGAATACATCGAGCTTGAACTAGGCATGTCAGGAATTTTTTATGAATATGGACGATAGGAGTCAACAGGTTTTAATGAACATTTTTTTTTATGAGTAATAATTTTCTTACCACATCACTGCGAAGCAGTAAATTATGAAACATTAGTATATATTTTATTTTAACGTGTAAACCAATTCGGTATAAATTTTATTAATTTTGAAATAAACAGGTAATTATTTAAATACTCTTAAAATAAACATTGTGATAGTAAATTATTATTAATATTAAAATATAAGTAAGTAACTAACTTTGGAGTTTAACTTTATGTCCACGACCATAAGTTATATTACTCTATTAAGTTGTGGTTGCGCACAGGCCAAAGTGTAAGTATGAGGAATAAAAACCCACAGACCTATGCTCCCAGACATAAGAGCTGCCGGAGCATATAACCCCAAGTTGGTTATACTTTAAACCTTTTTAAATTACAAAAATGACAAAAATGTATTTAAAATGGAATTAAAAGCCAGTCTCAAGTCTCGTGATCCCGCAGGATTCAACACAGTCCCTCCTGCGGTCCCGCGGGATTGCAACCCCTAATAACAATACATATTTTATAGGTTTATTAACAATAAAATAAACTTAATACCTAATCACAATTTAAATTACAAAAATGACAAACATAATCAGCTTTAGGTCTTTAGATTCATCACTTGTGACAGTATTCGCACTTGACATTTCATTTTTGTGCCGGTGTAATCGCTACTCTAACCCTTATATAATAATAAATATTAAGATACGACACTTTGTAAAATTAACAAGGATATACAGTTTTGTTAAATATACATTAAAAAATTTATTCGTATATTCTTACCCAAGATTAAATAAACAATTCTACACATTCAAAAATAATATTGTAAGTCTTAATTTAAACATACTTTTGTTTTTAATTACAAACTTAGGTACCTACATAATATGTACAAATGCAAGCAACAGAACGTACATACGTACATAATATTTAAACATGCAATCAACAGCTTCTTAGGCAATGAAGGCGATGGATTTAAGCTGTTTTGTACTTTTTGTATAGCCACAGCAATTGTGAGTATGGTTTTTGTAAAAAAAATATTTTTGTTTAGGCCTATAGGCTAGACATATAAACAGCGATTTTTTTTTTAAATATTTATTATAGATGTGTGTATTGAACGCATTAATTATCAAGTAATTATAATTAAATATATTTATAAAAACCGCTCCTCTAACAAGTAAAAAAAAAATGGATTGATATAGGTTTACAAGTTCTCATATATGCATTACAAAGTAATATTTAAATGGTTTTCATATTTATTGTTTAATATTTAACATCTTCAGAAAAATCAGGGAACTTTTTTGGTTTCCCGTTTGGTGGGAAATGACCCTTAAGCATAAGATCATCTTCTTATGCTTAAGGGTCATTTCCCACAAAACGGGAAACCAAAAAAGTTCTCTGATTTGATTGAAATTTGGGTGTTATACCTCTAGGAGACGTAAATATTAACAATTTTTTTTATTCAAAGCCTATAGGGACGGCGCTTTAACCTTTTAAAATTTTGAGAGACCATGCATTCTCTATGTTATAATAATAATAATAAATCTTTATTTGCCCAACAGAAATTCCAATTACAGGACAAAAAAAAAAACATAATAAATGAGATACATTGTTCATTAAATATAATCATATATTATATCACGAGAACTATGAATTTAATCGGTTAAACTAGGCTCAATAGTTTTTTGTTTGTTTTTTCTTGGAAAATGTTGAATGCAAAATAATTTAATAAAATCACGAGACCGCGTAGCGGTCGAGGGGTTTTATTTTTAATTATTTTGCATGAAACTATTTTCCAAAAAGAAAAATCAAATAAAAAACTTACTGAGCATAGTTTGACAGATTAAATTTATAGGTTGAGTGATATACGTCTAGATTATTTCTCGAATTAAAGGAAACTATGACTAATAATTGATATTTGTTTATTTTAAAATATACAAAACTTTTATAATATATACCTATATAATATACTATAATATATATATAATATAACTATTTAGTATTATTGCAATTTGTATAAAAGTTACAATTATAGTAATTGTATGTTTGATTATCATTGTTGTTGACTGTAGAGGATGTTTTTGAGCTGCTACAAGAAGATGTATTATTTGGCATGTCTCTCATTTTATTTATTATTTCAAAATGATGTGGATCCATTTGAAAGTAAGGCTTGAGTGATAATGCGCTACTGTGCCCCGTTATTTTTATAAGCTGTTGTTCTTCAGTACCACTTTTAGCAAGTTTACTGACAGCTGTCGATCGGTTGGAGTGGTTGGTTATTTTAGCTTTTTTAATACCAATTTTCTCGGCAGCATGTTTTGTCCATTTTGACACCTCATTTTTTCCCAATGGGCAGTTCTTATACCATCCTATAGATCCAGAATTATTCCAGTAAGGATTCGGCGTTAAGAACAATCTTTCATTTTTAATGTGGTCTCTTCTACTAAGTACCTTCAAAATTTTAGCCAATTCCTTTAAATTAGTTTTGTTGTCCAGTTGGTAGCTTCTTCCTTTACAGAATTCTAAAAATTGCTGCCATATTGAATGGTGTGTCCTTTTTGTGTTTTTTGGAACTGTGTTTGTAATTTCCACATCGATTTTTTGTAAAGATAATTGTCCAAATCTATCCATATTTTTCAAATTACCATTAAATTTACGATATAAACACTTAAAATGACGCTGTTTATATTTTAGTTGCCATAGTGATAAATGCAACAATATTTTAAAAGGCACTCTATTTGACAATTAATAAAATCTGACGTATATGTCAAAATTTATGAACAATTTTTTTAACAAAATTCCATTAATTTAAAGATATGTAATAATTAATAATTGATATTTCGTAAACTAAATAACTTGTTTTTTATTATTAAAAAAAAATAGATGTTAAAACTTGTAAATAACACCATAAAATCGCAAACAAAAATCCAATATGGAGGCTAAAATTTAATCGCTGTTAAAAAGGTCTAGTGATTTAATCGCTTATTTAAACGAAATTTATTCGAAAATTCAAGGCTTTTGATTGGTTCATATTATATTGAGGGAAATAATCAATTATAATATTATAATATTTATATATAAATAAATCAAACATAACTTAATCTAAAATGATCTTTACAACATTTAAGTAATTCTTGGTATGTACTAGTATTAATATCACAATTAGGCGAAATCACATTAAAGTTATTTGACATTACTACTACTGGCGACTTAGAATGTATGTTTGTACCAGAGAAGTAAAGTCGCCGCGGTGTATGTTTTTCGTTGCGTCATCATTTTTAAATGTTAAAAACCGGTATACATCACACATACGCTGCGGCGACCATACCATGGTACTAAGACAACAAGGGATGTCCACGCGCATCTTTATCTTCTCTTCTCTTTATCCTCTGACGTCATCGAGTGACAAGTACGTTGTCGCTGTAAGTGGCGAATATGAGTTTTGGTTTAGTTTCTGTGTAAACAGTGTTTTTATGAGTGTTAAATAAGCTATTTGTATATTTTTCGTGTATTTTTTGGTATCTTTTAATATTATAAACAATGGTATACTAATTTAATAAATATATAGGTTTAACTGAAATGCATTAAAAATAGTAAAAAAACTTTCTTCAAAATTTTAATAATTTATCTAAAGATGTAGTTTTATCTGATAAAAACTCTTTTTTGGGTCAAAAATGAATTTTTAAATAAGAACACTTAATAAAAACAAAATATATGTCCAGTATAAAAAAGCGAAAAATTATTAAATTTATAAAGTAAAATAATTCAATTTTTATTTTATACCAACTCATATTTTAATATTATTTAAAAATTAAATAAAGATATTGTGTATTTTAAGCTTTTTACTCAGGGGCTGAAATTTTATTATAAATTGGGAAAAAGTGAGATTAAATTCGGGTTACAATTGACAGATGTCAAATTTTTAACAAATAAAATTGGCTATAAATTCTGTTTTGTGTTCGTTGTGCCTAATTAAACTAGTGACTGAAGTGGAGTTTATAAAACTTGATACATAATACTTATACTATTTTAGATGCAAAATATATTTTAAAACATAAAAATTATAATGTAAAACAATTATACCTTCACTATACCTTCAATGGTCGAAGCGCGGATCCTATAGGTTGGCTATAACTCGATAAAACGTTAGTTATTCTAAATCGGACACCTTTTAAATTTTATATTAAATTTTATATAAAAATAAAAGTTGAATAACTATTGCTAATACTCGTGGCCCATGAATGTGTTAAACAGATTATCGTTAAGTTTTGAGAGGCCTCTTCCTCAAAAAAATTGTTTCCATCCATATGTGTGTTTTTGTACAGATAAATATAGGCGCTTTGGCTTACGGAATTAAGATTTATTAACCCATATTTCACCAAGGTAATAAATAAAAAAATGTTATTTTTTTATTGTTATTAATTATTTATAAAGTAAAATACGGACCCATTTTGAAGAAAAAGCTCTGTAAGAAACACAACGTTTAAAACGATTATTAATCTGCACAAACCCAATGCACAAGAATTGTAAACTAAAAAAATGGCCGCCATCGTATGATGTGCAGTGTTGCAGTGATTTTTAGTATTTTTACAGACCTTGTTGTGTGGATTGTGTATATACTAGGGTGGCCCAAAAAAAAAAGAATATTTTTTTCTCTTGTCTCTTGTGAAAATATGTTGGTTTGTCATGTTTTAAGAGCCCTGTCAAAAGATCAGCTCCATTAAAAATTTTTTAGGGGTCGCTCAAGATTTTTAAAAATTTCCAAAATTGTCAAAAATTGGGTTTTTTTTATTTTAATTTTATTTCTCGTTCCGATATTATTTTTAAATTTAAAAATAATAATGATTCTGAAAATTTCAAAACGATATTTTGATTTCTAAAGGTCGCTCAAGATTTTTTTAACTTTCAAAGTAAAGTATTTTGAATGTTTTTGAGAGACCTCTTTTAGCGCGCTAGGTCGCTAGCGATCTTTAGAAATCAAAATATTGATTTGAAATTTACAGAATTTTTATTATTTTTAACCAAAAAAATAATATCGAGACGAGAAAAAAAATTAAAATAAAACAAAAATTCAATTTTTGACGATTTTGAAAATTTTAAAAAATCTTGAGCGACCCCTAAAAAATTTTTAATGGAGCTGATCTTTTGACAGGGCTCTTACAGCATGATAAACTAACATATTTTAACAAGAGACGAGTAAAAAAAATATTCTTTTTTTTTTGGGCCACCCTAGTATATACCTATATATATTTTATGAAATTCTTTAAAACAATCACTGTAAAGATATGCATTACATTTCTTACATAAATACTGTTTGACTGTGACAAATCTTGCATCTTCACCGGATTTTATTGTTACTTTTGTAGAAGTTGTTGGTTTTGAAGTTTGATTTTCAGCTTTTAGAGGTCTGACAGCAATGTATGAAGTCTAATTGTGGCATTTTTTACTGTTTACTGAGTTGTAAATTTTCTAAGCATTGACGATTCCACAGTTTATTGTATTGATAAACAACTAGATATTTAAAAAAAAATTGAGTACGCTACTGTTTAATATTATTTTTAGATTTTTTTCTTTTGCATTTTTTCTCAATATTGTTTAATTTCTAAGAAAAAAATAAAATTCGTTTATTTGCTCGCCCATAAAAAAAATATGAAATTTAATTTTTTTCTTGAAAGTTCATTCATGTTAACTTTTTTTCTTATTTATGCAAGTTCTATCTACTACCAAATTTTCCCGATTAAAAAAATGTGCTAGTAGATTTAATGTAATACCTAGTAGGACATTTTATTTAAAAAAACTAATTTAGTAAGCTTTCAATCTTTAAAATGCTTTGTAAAATTGTTAAATTTAAGATACTCCCTGTGATAATTTGGACGATATGTTCCATACTTAAACCAAGCAGTAAAAAATATTCGCGTTTTTGGCTTTGCGCATTTTTAATTTAAATATAAGTTTAGTGATAGTAAATAATTCTTAAAATCTATAGGATATAGCTAATATGGATAATACATAGGATTGGACAGTTTCTAAAAGTTAAAAATAACCAAGTAATATTTTATGAGGTATATTTTTTTCACTATTAAGTAAACTACGAAATGGTAACAATTTTGTTATTATCACCAACTCGTAGTTAATAATGAAAAAATAATACCCCCTAAGATAAATAATAATAATTTTGAATTGGCTATTTTTAACTTTTAACAACAGTTACTGTCTACATTTGAAAAAAAAATGTTTAATCTTTAGTTTACTCAAATAAATGGTAGGTACCTACTAAAATTTTCACAAATATATTTGGAAAGTATGTCTTTAAAGTGTCTTAAATCTAAAAATGCAATAAAATACACTTGTGATTTCTCTATTAATATTAACTATTTACTTATTTATTTACGTTGGCATGGCGTAGAATTGTTATTGTTGTTAAGTTGTCAAAATAATTTATATTAAGATGACATATTTTCTGTAATTGTGATTGATAATAAATAATTACAATGTGAACGGAATCTAATATTTATCAGGTTATGGGCCCAGACCACTGGGAAAAAAATAATAGAAATAGGGTGAAAAGTAAAAAAAATGTCTTTGATGTCAAGTACAATCAAGCCTCTTACAAAGGGAAACTATCATACGTGGGTCATGGATATTGAAGCTTTAATGGTTAAAAATAGTACATGGGCATTTGTAAATGGCAAGAAACCAAAACCCGAGTTGAAGGTGCGTCATTTCAAAGTGTTGGAAAGTGGGACGAAGAAGATGCTAAAGCCAATTCAGATTTAATAATCACAATAGATCCGAGTTTATTACGAATGGTAAAAGGTTTAAAAACTTCAAAACAAATTTGGAACAAGTTAAAGTCAGAATATGCTTCTACAGGGCCGGTGAAACGAGCAAGTTTACATAAACGTGTAACATCTTACAAGATAGCAGAAACAGTGATTTTCATACTCAACTGATGAAGTTTTTTGACATAATAGCAAAGTTGTCAGCTATGGGAGTCGAAATGCATGATGCTTTACAATCAACATTAATTCTTAACGCATTGCCATCAAGTTTTGAAATGTTTAGATGTGCTATGGAGTCTTAAAATGAATTGCCCATGCCGGATGTACTTCGAGAAAAAGTCATAGGAAAGTATGATGCTCAAAGTCAACGTGACATGGTTATGAGGTTATGTTAGTAAAGCAAAATTTTAAAAATTTTAAACCGTATCAGAGTAGTGGATATCAAGGAAGTAAAAATCAAGGAAATGGATATCAGAGAGGTAGATATCATGGAAGTGGATATCAAGGAGGTCCACGCAGAAACGACGGTAATTTTAACAAGTTGCGAGGATTACGAACCACGAGTTTTTCTAAAACTAGTGCAACTATTTTTGAAAAAGACGCGTACGGAACATGGTAAAAATTATTCGTATTTTCTACACTTTGGGAGTGCATCGTGATTTATGATACGTTCGTTCCCTCTTTGCCCGGTTTGGCCCGCGTTAGATTTAAAATGGTGGCTATTGTTTCACCTGTTGCCTTGCGTGCGTTAGGAAATAGGGTTTTGGGCGTAATAAACTAAACAAAATGTACTAGCGCATTGGTGTTAAATTCCTCGAACCTAATGATCGCTCATATCGCCTTGCAGAGAGCTTTTGAAAGCCTTGATGCCAAAAAAGGATTGATGAATTTGTATATATTGTATTGTATATACTATATTTCTTATGTAACTTTACTTTCTTGTATCTTTGTCAATATTAGTTAGATATAAAGGTTTTCGTGGGTGAAATAAAAGCATAGCATCGAGGAAGTAGCAACGTCATGAGATTGTTGATCATAAACCAACGAGGTAAAGAGGTGACTGGGGCTTTGTGTGCACTGTGTTTACGATATTAGTACTATTTCCATTAGAATAGCTTAATATTCAATAAAAACTAAAACCAAATAAACTGCTAATAAATCATGTCGGAAAATAACCAAATTCGAATGCCTTAATTTGGATAATCCAAAACATAATAATATTATTTATACACAGTAAATAACAGCCACAAACTTCATTAAAAAAAAAATAACCCAAATTGTGAATAAAGAAACTATTTAAATATAGTGATTGTAACCATGTTTTATGCGTTATTACTTAAACTTGTCTCCTCTTATTGGCACTCCTCCTATTTAGAAGCGAACTTAAATTAAACATCGTAGGGTATTCTTTTCGATTTACTAGACGATCACCTTTTGGCCAAACTTGACAACACTGGTTGCGCTGTCGAGATATAAATTGAGTTCGCGCGATTATTCAAATCGCCTTGGGTTACTGCCGTTTTTATGAGTGTGGGGTACCCCACGGCGTTCTCTATCCCAGGCGAGAGTGTGGTAGTGGGAGGCGTGACGTCAGGAGGCCGACTGCAATGGCAAATTAATGTATAACCGCAGTAATACAAGACGGTTTCATATAAATTATCTATTGCTTTTCCATTGATATCGCTTGATTTAACGTTAATTTAATTATTGCATTAGTTTGCTGCTTTTATAACATTATAAATAAATAAAAAATACCAAGAAAATGTTGCGTTCCTAACAGGAAAATTAATGTATTATCGAGGTAATGCAAGACAGTTTCATATGAATTACTGATTGTCTCCTTTTTATTCAGCAGAAAAATTCTTTTGTCGACTATCAATTATTAAAATTATCTCTACTTTTGTAGAAGTATTGCTTGGGTTTCTTTTATTTATTGTACGGCCTAATAAAAGAAGAATATATTTAACAATTGTTTGCCAAAATACTATATTACCTACAATATTTTTTATAAAAACAGTTTTATGATTTGCCCCTTTTTCATGCTTCAAATGGCCCTTTGACATTAGCCAAAAAGACTGGTTAATCTTATTATTTATAGCGCAATATAAATTATTCTATTGCGCTTATAAATTAATCCAATGTTGTATGTTTGTTTTAAATAAATTACTATTTTAAGAGCATACACAAAAAAATAATTATTTACATTAAATAACCAACATTGTTATGGTTATAAGTATACACACAAAAATATTATAGGTAGGTACTCTTAATTCAAATCAAATATAAGTTTACTTTTTTATTTAAATTAAATTTATTATGTTTTGTTGCAAACTTGTTTTTTTAAATGAATACCTATATTAATTTATTTTAAGTAAACTTTAATATTTAAAAGAGTATACTTTCTATATTTAAAATACAAGAAAATTTAATTAGAGTAATTATTCATAATAGTAATAGATCAATTAAACTAATTTTTTTATAAAATTAAACTTAACAAAATTATTATTTCATATTCCATATTATAAAAATTAGACTATAGGGCGATTCCGCGGGAGACGATTTTTGACATAAATTTTTAAATCACAGTATTTGTTACTTTTTTTTATACCAATACAAAGAGAAAGATATAAATTTAATAATGAAAAAACTTTGAAGGACTTAAGTTATTATTTGAATATTTGGCGCGCTCAGAAATGGTGGCGCCTGAAGACTTGATGCAAACCATTCATCGTCACTTCATAATTTTTCCACGAAATCGCTATTACCGGTGGTTTGAGGTTATATTTCACTGATGAATAATGAAGTCATAACATTTGTTTATTGCCTTATATAAAAAAATTAAATATTTATTATTATTTTTCTAACAATATTGATTAAATAAGAAACCATTGTTGGTCAGTTGCACCCGCGATATAAAAGAAAGTTTGGTTTTCTTCAAGAAATAAATTGGTAATTTTTTGAAACTTTGTAGAAGTAAGAAGAAATAAAAGGAAAACTGGATTCAGTCGCAATAGAAGGTATATTGTCATTTTAATTAAAATTATCGTTGACTAAAATGAGTTGCACCCGCGATCAAAATATTAGAATCGCGGGTGCAACACTTATGACTCTTACGATTACATTAGGGATTTTTTAGCGAGTTACCGGTAATAAAAAGTTAAAACCATTTTATTTTAGCGAGTAACCGGCAACTGCATGAAATGTCAAATCAGTAACCGCGGTTAAGAATTGAGTAACACAAATGTTGAGTAGTGTTACTGGTAGCGGTAAATATTCTTCTCTTTTTAATGCAAGTTTTTTGTTTATTTTTACTATGTTTGACAGTTCTCGATATCGAGCTTTTGAGTTTAGCTAATTTTATCGGGTTTTTGGGTTGAACCAACGGTTCAGTTAATTTTAAAATTAAAAATGATTGAAATTCGAATGGTAAATATAAGCCTTAATCATCAGGGAAGGGATATAAATTTAGAAGTAAATGAGGAAAC
Source organism: Brassicogethes aeneus (assembly GCA_921294245.1). NCBI lineage: Eukaryota > Metazoa > Arthropoda > Insecta > Coleoptera > Nitidulidae > Brassicogethes > Brassicogethes aeneus. The sequence goes on from OV121132.1 coordinate 61,974,653, forward strand.
GGCGAATGTATTGTTAAATGGTAGGTAAATATTTTCATTTTTTACTAGATACAAATTTATTTATTTGTATATTTTTTATAATTTTTGCTATATAATTCTTTTATATCCATTAAATTTCATAAAATAGCAAACTAAACTAAAGGTAAACAAGATTTAAGGTTATGTCGAACTTTTTGACATTTATGTCAAATTAGTTTTGACAACTGCTACTAAAAAAAAAACTTAGAAAAGTTACAAAAAAAGTTACGCAAAAGTTACGCGTTTCTTATGTTTACAGCGATTCTGAAGATGAACCTTAAGGCTGATAAATCGCCGACTATTCCAAACAAATAATTTATTTAAGTTACATAGGAAAGTGCTAATTAGTGATACAGCATCTATGGTCTCATATCTTTAATTTAAAGTTACATGGAAATGTTTATATTCACTACAGTGAGACGAGTTGCACCCGCGATAATTTTACGTTGCACCCGCGACTGGATAAAAAGTGAATAATTTATAATATTTATTTCTTTTAATAATTTTATTTAAGTTAATAATTAGTTTATTTTATATTCTTTTAAATATATTTATAATGTAAAAATAATTTATAATGTAAAAATAATTTAGTAAATATTCCATAATTAACAGACTTTTTTCATCCTAGCTTCAGGAACTTTAATGGTGGGCCGATTTCGTTGCACCCGCGATAGCACTTTGAACCTCCCCTGTGTCTATTTATACATTTTATTAAATGTTTTTTATATTAATTTTTGTAAAACAGATTACAATGTAATCCTGCGACTAGTCATTTCTTTAAAAGGAGTTTTTATTTTCTTAGTAAGAAGCCTTGAGTGAGTCTAAATGTTGCACCCGCGAGTACGGAATCGCCCTATACTTATTTTATATATAAAAATCCAAAAAAATCGTTATTTTAAAATTAAAGAATTATTTTTTGTGTGCAGTTCTGTTTGTTTTAAATAAATTACTTAGTACATATTGTTCTGTTGCTTTGATAAAATATGTACTATAGTGCATATATGCATTGTCCACTGCTTTGGTAAGAAATACTCCTTAAAAGCAATAATAATCCATAACTTTGGTTGCAAAGCAATGTAATACAATAGGCGGACGTTGATCAGATCGGCCTCCTGACGTCACAGTTTCGATGCAGGAGTGGGGGCTACACTCCCGCCTGGTTAGAGAACGCCGTGGGTACCCCCACCCCGTGCCCATCACATATTGTTTTGTAAACAAGTGCTGCGACTTATTAGGTAAGTCAAGGTAAAGTAAGTTTGGATTGATCAAACTCATAAGGATATTTTAAAGTAAAGGCGTGGACTCAATGAAATTAAGTTTGTTTCAGGCCTTTCAAATAGTCAAGTTAATCCCTGAAATTGACTTGAGCCAAAAGTTAAGGCACTCTTCATGGAAACCATTTAACCCAGCCATACTCAAACAGCGTCAACCCTGTCTTTGCGGCGCGAAGCCTAACCACATTAATTTTAAGATAAAAAATGCCCACATAATTTAAAACACTTTTTCTTACACAGTCTTGTGGGATAGAAAAAGGCAATAGTTTTTTCTGTAATATGACTCGATTCTTATTGCTCGTAGAGCGCCCAAGTAAGTGTTTCCAACTTTTACTGTAACGAGTCTAAAATTCCTGAAATCAGACAAGCCCCTCAAATACTTTTTTATAAGAAATGATGAAGATTTAAAGTCGCGGGGCGCGAGTAGGCAACCCCCCGAAAAAAATAATGTGATAATCCTGGGTTAGTTTAAAATTCCTGGCACTTAGAAAAAGCAAATTTCAAATAAAAAAGAAAAGTAAAAGAAGGAAGAATTAGTAAGTACCCGATAACTTTGTAACTTTAAAATAAAATATTGGACGCGATTAAAAAAAAGGGATCTAGCGTTCATAAAATTATTTATGAGAATTTCAATCTCCTCCAGTAAAATTAGATTTTTAGATGCTAGGTTTTTTTCTAGTATCGCATCACATATGCAAAAATGTGTACAGATTTCGCTAACTGATTCGCATCTTGAAGACGTTTTGAGAGTAGCATGTAGCCGGATTTTACTAAAATAATCAAAAGTTTTCCACAATGTCAACAATCTGAATATCATTAATTTTAAAATAAATGATAACGTTTAAATAATGACTTTTAATATAATGTAGGTCGTTGCGGCTGATTTTACCGCTTATCTTGAGGCCAATAGCCCCTCGTCATTTCTTATGTTTATAATATTTAAACCAGTCAATTTTCTATGACCTTTGCGCTGGGAAGTTACTTCAATTTGAACCAATGGTCTTTAAGAATTTATCTCTTCTGATTGTACCTTAATATTTTCTACAAAATATCAACTCGACCTTTGAATCGCTAGTCTTTACCTAGATCTTATTGAGCTTTATAAATCCTTTCTAAGTGCCAGTCAGTATTCGCCAACTTTAATTGATTCAGTGTAAGGTACATATAAAATTAATGTTTTCAAACCAATTTGTTTACATATATTTATTTAGAGTAAATCGTCCAGTTAATTTTATTATTTTGATTATATCTTTTAGTTTACTAATATATTATATCACTAGAACTATGAATTTAATCAGTTAAACTAGGCTCAGTAGTTTTTTGTTTTGTTTTTGTTGAAAAATGTTGAATGCAAAATAATTTAATAAAATCACGAGACCGCCTAGCGGTCGAGGGGTTTTATTTTTAATTATTTTGCATGAAACTATTTTTCAAAAAGAAAAATCAAATAAAAAACTTACTGAGCATAGTTTTAAAGATTAAATTTATAGGTTGAGTGATATACGTCTAGATTATTTCTCGAATTAAAGGAAACTATTTGACAATTCATCAAATCTGACGTATGTGTCAAAATTTATAAATATTTTTTTAAAGAAAATTCCATTAATTTAATGTATGTAATAAGTAATAATTGATATTTCGTAAACTAGATAATTTATTTTTTATTGTTTTTTAAAAAATGTTTGTTAAAACTTGTAAATAACACAATAAAATCGTAAACAAAAATCCAATATGGAGGCTAAAATTTAATCATATATTATATCACGAGAACTATGAATTTAATCGGTTAAACTAGGCTCAGTAGTTTTTTGTTTGGTTTTTGTTGGAAAATGTTGAATGCAAAATAATTTAATAAAATCACGAGACCGCGTAGAGGTCGAGGGGTTTTATTTTTAATTATTTTGCATGAAACTATTTTCCAAAAAGAAAAATTAAATAAAAAACTTACTGAGCATAGTTTGACAAATTAAATTTATAGGTTGAGTGATATACGTCTAGATTATTTCTCGAATTAAAGGAAACTATTTGACAATTCATACAATCTACGTATGTGTCAAAATTAATAAATATTTTTTTAAAGAAAATTCCACTAATTTAAGGTATGTAATAAGTAATAATTGATATTTCGTAAACTAGATAATTTATTTTTTATTGTTTTTTAAAAAATGTTTGTTAAAACTTGTAAATAACACCATAAAATCGTAAACAAAAATCCAATAAGGAGGCTAAAATTTAATCGGTGTTAAATAGTTCTAGTGATTTAATCGCTTATTTAAACGAAATTTATTCGAAAATTCAAGGCTTTTGATTGGTTCATATTATAATGAGGGAAATAATCGCTGTTAAATAGTTCTAGTGATTTAATCGCTTATTTAAACGAAATTTATTCGAAAATTCAAGGCTTTTGATTGGTTCATATTATAATAAGGGAAATAATCTTAGTTAAATTTCTTAATCTAGAGTTCTAGTCTGTTTTGAAAATTAGCATTCTTGGATTAAATCTCTGAATCTCTAATATCTTTACTTTACTTTAATTACCTATTCTTAATTTAACATAACTTAATTTATCTTGTTTTTATTTTTTTAAACTGTTAATTCTCTTTGTTTGTTAATATTTTTATATGGTTTAAAATATCGCATTCTTGTTACTGTCTGTTTTATAAGAAATAACCCTGAATCAATTTTAGTCGAAAAGTAAGTGATCCTGTGTAAAGTTTTCCGGGTGATTGGACGTGTGTAAGTTCAGTGTGTGAGCTCATGAGTATTCGTATCTAGAATACTCCACCCCTAATTGTGCTCCTTCGCCCGACATCATCTAACCGGAGCAGCTGCAATTTTCACCGGATTAAAGTTCAGATTAGAAAAGTAAGTATATAGTGAACAGTGATCGTGTGTAAAGTTTTCCGGGTGATTCAACGTGTGTGAGTTCAGTGTGTGAGCTCATGAGTATTCGTATCTGGAATACTCCACCCCTAATTGTGCTCCTTCGCCCGACATTATCTAACCGGAGCAGCTGCAATCTTCACCGGAATAAAGTTCAGATTAGATTAGTCAATTGTAACGGTGTAACTCATACGAGAACATTAAACCCAAAAGCTCCCATCGGCCAGCCGAAAAAAAAACGGTTAAGTTGCGGTAATAGGTGTGGGGCAATACGTTTATTTTTAAAAGATTTTTTTTTTGATTTTTGCACGAAGCAAGAACACTGCGCATAAAACCCTGCTTAAATTAAGATATGCAGCTGAAAAACAAATAAAACAAACAAGTCAGTTTTATACCATGTCCCACAATCGAAATAAAATATTTTGCAGAATTTTTTCAGAAGATAACGATTATGTTCTTATATCTATTTATAAAAAAATATTTGTTCATTCAATACATATAATTGCATTATAAAATATACGTTTTTTATCTGTAAATAAACATTTTTAATTTTACACAAAACTTTCATCATTTCACTTCTGGTTTACAATTTTAATTGCTCTATGACAAAATTTAATATAAAACCCTGATTGTTTTAGCGAATGTGTTGAAATAAATATCACTTTTCAGTTTTTACCATTCGTCTGAGAGGCGCAGAAATTTAAAAATAAAACAAATATTTTTTTTGTGTAATTCAATTACAATAACTTAATGATTATTGCATTCGATACTCACAACTATTATGAATATTAAAAAAAAATGTTTTAATGTCGAGCAAAGGCTAAACGAAAACCATGCTTAAAAAAATTGCAATAACCATAACAAAATAAATATTATTATCCTAAAATTTTACTTCCGTACTCACAAGTGTGCACACTTGCTGTGGTTATCCAAAAAGTATGAAATCAATTTAATCGACTTCGGTTTTTAGGGGTCAATGATAGAAACAAAGGGCAAACACGAAGAGCTTCAAAACAAATACAAGTAAGTTAATAAATAAATTGTTTCACTATTTTATTTATGTTTTTTAAATGATTAACAGTTGTTTCGCCAGTAGCTTCTTCAGAATTAGTACATATTTTTATTACGAGGCGGTATTTATATTAACTAATGGCAGGTAATTTTGAAAAATAAGTATTGTATAAACATTATACCTGAAGGTATTAATAAAACTTACACAATTTTGTAAAAACTAAGAATTTGGAAAGTCCTATCGAATATAATTTTATAATATTAATAAATATTATTTTTTAGTACTACAAGTATAGCTATCTAAAATAAATTTAGCAAAGGCGAGATGTTGGTTTCAATTTGGTCATTAAGAACAATATCAGATTTTTTCTTTAGTTTATTAATTTCCAAAGACAAAGATTTAGTTTGGTACCTTTATTGGCTACATGTAATATTCTAAAGTTATCATCAAATTTGTGGTTCTCTTGTGTTAGATCATCTAATACAATCTAATTTAGATGGTTAGCATATGAAGAATCCTGTTAAAGGTTTATATGGAATTTCTTATGTTCTTTAATTCGTGTATTAAAATTTCTTCCCGTTTGGCCTATACAGTGTGGAACTCAGTTATGGAATAAAATTCGTTATTCGTTGAGAAAAGATTTTTATGAAAAACGCTCGGACATGTAAACTTTAGTTTTTTATTCCAAATCTTATAATAATAATTTTAAATTTTATGCCCCCCCCCCATTTCCCCCCCGCATATTAGGCACCCTTATCTTAAATAACAACCCCACTTTTTTTCATCGAAAATTGATAATGCACATTTTTTTGAGTATGACGATACCAAATAAGTAGGGTTTAGTAAACAGTTTTTAATACAGGGTGGAAATATAATGACAAATTAAAAAACTAAACTTTTTATTTTAAAATTAATTACAAATTTAAAAATAAACTGTTCTTCAATTTTATAAATGTTCAAAATGTCCCCCGTCCACTTCCTGACACTTTAGTAATCTACTGTGAAATTGTTCCCGCACTCTGTTTAAAACCTCCGGTGTTATGTTTCTAATTTCTCCAGTAATTCTGTTTCTTAATTCATAAAAATTAACAGGTTGTGTTTTAAACACCCTGTTTTTTAGATATCCCCATAGAAAAAAGTCTAGAGGAGTTAGATCCGGTGATCTTGCTGGCCATTCTATAAAACCTCTTCTTCCGATCCACCTGTGTGGAAAGGTGTCATTTAAATAATTCCGTACAGGAAGAGCATAGTGGGGTGGGGCACCGTCTTGTTGAATCCATATCCTTTCATTGGGAAGATTAGGTTTCAATGGATTTGGAAACAACTCTGCTAAAGTTGGGACAACTTGTTCTCTTAGCATATCCAGATATCTTGCCCCGTTAAGATTTTCAATGAAAATAGGTCCCACCACATGATCACCAACAATACCAGCCCAAACGTTGATTTTCTGAGGACGTTGGGTATGACTTTGTCGTATCCAGTGGGGATTTTCTTCTGCCCAGTACCTGCAATTTTGTCTATTTATCTCGCCATTTAATAGAAATGTTGATTCATCAGAAAAAAGAATATCTGCAGAAGAAATAACATTCCTGTTTAACATATGCAGCATTTGCTCGCAAAATTGTAATCTTCTATCAGAATCACCACAATTCTTGTACGTGTTGTAGTTTATATGGATGCATTTTTTCGGCTTTTACACATCTTAAAATGACGCGTAGAAGTTGTTGGATCTTCTTGAAAAGCTAATAAAATATTAACTTTCACATTTTCATCAATAAAATGAGGCGTCCTGCGTAATGGTTTAACGTGTCCATATTCACGAAATTGTGCATGTATTTTAGACACAGTTGCCTGAGAAATTGGGGGTAAATCTGGGTATTTTCCATTAAAAAGGTTTGCAACTTGCTGTTGATATCTGCACATATCACCGTAACCAATCAGGATTAATATTTCTATTCGCAGAGCTTCTGTCAAGTGTCGCATTTTTTATCTAAAATATTAACTGATACTTGGATCTAACAAAATGCTTCAATAAGTAAAGCGCAAAATGTTTCATTAATAATAAAAATTTAAACAATGCAAAAAGGACAAACGCAAAAAATGGCATTAACAAAAAACAATAAAACATGAATATCTAAATAGCGAAAGCCACAACACAAGAAACTAAATCATAGAATAACAATAAAAAATTCATCAGTATCAGTATCAGTATCAGTATCTGCAGGTTAGTTGGTAAACGCCGGATTTTGAAGATTTTGATGTTTTATCTTTGTTGTTTTTGATAAACTTACTAAGGTTATTGTTAGTTTTAAATACTCCATTACTATTGATTTTATTAAAGAAATTAGATAGATATGTACAGCTGTTTTGTATTTGTGGTAATCTTAGATGTTGGAAAAACGTTGTTAATAGCTATTTTTTATTTTTTGTTAATTAGTTGTGCATCATAGCCGTTATTAACTGCTATTTGTTTAATAAGATTTAATTCGTAATTATAATCTATTTCTGATAATGTAATGCTTAAGAGTCTATGGACCAAAGAGTTAAATGCGGCTATTTTGTGTGAAAAAAGGGTGAGAAAAACTTTTAACTAACTATATATGTGTAGCTGGGTTTGTGAAAAATTTTGAATGTGTGTCTATTCTTTTTTTTTTGGATTGTTAGATGTAAATAATTAATAGAGTTATATTTATTTCTTCTTCCATTGTGAATTTAATGTTCGGGTGTAAGTTTATATTTATAAAATTAAAGAAAATGTTTAGTTGTCGGTTTGTAGCTGTGAAACACGTTACGATATTGTCTTGTGTATAATTATCTCTAATTGGTTCACAAAGATATCCGCTAATAATGGGGTAAGAGGATTACCCATGAAACAATTGTTAATCATTTAGTAAACTTTAAAACAGTGTTGTTTTTATTCATATATTATTAGTAAATAAAATTAGCCAGTAAGACGGAAAAGGGCATAAGTTAACAAAGTTTTCTAGATATTAATAAATTAAAATAGTTACATAGCAAGTTAAAACTTGATTAAAACATGATTTCGCCATTAGTCACTAGGTGATGTTTGCTTTTCTATAATTACATAATAATAAGCTTTATAATCTAAATAGTCATACATTACATAAAATTTTGGTTATATAATTTACCTAGGGCAAATGCAGATGAAACAAAAGATTGCATATGAGAGTTATAAAATCGCTATTCAAAATTTGGATGAATACTTTGCACTGAATTAGATCAAAGTATATAAAAGGCATTTATTTAGATTACTTAAGCAAGAAAATAGAGAAAAATTCGGGACATTTTTGGTACGAGATTACCGATTACCAGATTACCAAAAACTGCTTATCTTTTGATTTAATAAGGAAAATTTTGGTGAAGGGAGATTAAATTTCTTTACTAATATTGCTCTTGCAAAACTACTAGAGATGATATAAAGGCAATTATTATTGTCATGAAAACAAATTCATCAAATATGGTTATAACAATGTCTCAAAACAATAAATGACATACGACCATTATTATACGTTGTTCTCGCTATGGATCAGAAGACAAGAATCAGCAACATTGATGCGTTAATTGTCACACTTGTAACCACTTGGTATATTATGCCAGATGTTGTTTTAAAAAATGAAACTTCTCCTTCTCCAACAAAAACTAAAGTCATACCATAATTTCCAGGAACAAGTTTTAAGCCATCAAAACCAATAGTTAAAGCCAGTATCAACTGTGTCCAATAAAAAAGAATACGTATTTCATTTGACCAACAATTATGAGAGGAGAAATAAATTTAACTATGCCAGTAATTTCTAGTAGTAAATATAACACCATATCGAAAAAAGTGTAAAAAAATTATCATAGTATTATAAAAATTGGAAATAAAAAATAAACAATGTAAATGTATTAGCATAGACAAAACAGAAAAACCAACAAGTCAGCCGTATAGGAGAGTACTCATTTCTTTAGAATCAAAAATCAATAAGAAACTCTATGCATCACTTGTTTTAGATATCATCGAGGAAGTGAAAGGTCCATCAAAGTGGGTCTTGCCTATGGTGACAGTACTTAAAAAAACGGAGATGTAAGGATTTAAATTGACATGTGAAGGACTAATATTGCTATTTTTAGAGAAAACTTCCAAGAATATATTTCCTCTTACCACATTTGAGTAAAGCCAAATATTTTTCTATCCTGAAAATCAAAAATGCATTTTACAAAATATTTTTTCAGTTACGGTATATTCCAACATTCATTTCCAGCAAAAAACTTTACTTGTTCAAACAAATTTTATTTGGAATAAATTTAGCCCCAAAAATAAGACTTCCATACGAGGGTCCCTTAAACAATATCGATGACATACTTATGTTCATAAAAATAAATATGAACATGAAAACGAATTATATAAATATATTGTTTATATTGACAAAATCTTAAAGAAATATTTTAATTAAATGCTTGAAAAAAATAATACAAAAAACACGGCGGCGAAAGCTATTTTAAAGTTACAGAAGTCAAATTTCAAGGTCACACTGTTTCTTGTAAAAGTATGTAAAGGCTGTACTTTGGTATCCTCTACTTTTGCACCATATCCTATAACAGGAAGATAAATACTTTCGGGTACTTGGAGAAACATAGCTATTGATTTTATGGGCCCATTAACTTTTTGAAATTATTGATTATTTTAGTAGTTATATGGAGAATAAAATCTTTAAAACTAACAGCATCAAACACTATAAATACACTAAAACAAATATTTGCAAGGATTGATTTTGCAGCTTTTATTCCCGCAGACTATTTATCAAGCTTTCTGCAATGTAAATGGTTACCATTTAATGGTATTAAAATGTATCATAGTGTACCATATTGGCCACAAATTAATAGTGCCAAAATAGGCATATTATTCAGTTATATATCAAGAAACAAGAGAAAAACACAAAATCGGATAAGAAAAGGGTAAAGAATATGCAACCGTGCAAGCTAAAAGTAATAGAGGATGTTGATTGTAAAGGTTAATACATAAAATCATAAGCAAAAAAGAAGATAATTTGTTGATAAAAGAAGATAGTTCTAGACTGGAGTACCGTAGAAATATATTTGACAGTGGAAAGTATGCGAAGATAAAAGTACCAAAACAAATCAGAAAGAAGTCTGTACACCGATAGTGATTAGAAAAAACATTTTCATTTGAAAACAAATCACGTCAATATGTGTTAGGCTTTAAAAAATACATTTAACTGTGGTTATATAAATTTAATACTAATTTATTTTGTAGGATTTTGAGTTCTAAAATGGGTTAGTTTAAGTCAGATTAGTAGAGTTATGTACTGTAGATTATGGCATTGTTTTACTTAAGTAACTGTAAAAATATTGGAACCCATTGTTTTTCCTCTAACTAGGTCTTAAGTTACATTGTATACTACTTGTTTTGTACCCTTTTAGTATAGAATTTAAATCATATTAGATTGTATTTTGTTAATAAAAATAAATATGCCAGAAAAATTATTGCATAATAATGGCTGAGGTGTTATGGGTGCGACTCATTAGGTGAAGTCAGTTGGCAGAACGTACGTAGATACGTAGATATTCATGTGTTTTATTTATATAAAAATAATAGTACTATTAACTAGAATCTAGAGAAATATAAGGTCATCGTTCCCATTAGTTTTAAATGAAATTTAATTGGTTATTGTCTCTAGCATGCCATATTTTATTACGAAATAATAATTAATAAAGTGGTCTTTTAATTTATTATCGCTTCTGTATCTGATTTATTTTTTAATAAAATCCAAAATTCGTGGAGTTTTTATACAAATCAATATTTTTTTTAAACCTAATTTAATTTAAAAGTAGGTACCTAATGAGAATTTAGTTTTGAGAAAAAAACAACAATCCTTGTAAAAACTGTTTTTTACAATACTAGGTATGAAATTACAAAAAAAGTCTTTTATGTAGACAAAATTAAAATCAATTGCTTAGTTAAAAATTTTGTTTTCTTTCATAATTTGTCTTTGATGGAATTTTACTGAGAATGGCAAATAATTTAAAAATTATGAGAGCGTTGAATAAGCAAAAATGTAATTTTGCAAATGGTTAATTTTAGAATGTCACATTTTTATTTTTATTTTATTATTATTATTATTATTATGTTTATTGAAGTATTGCAATAGTAAAAACAAAAGAATGTAGTTTTTGATCTTTATATAGTGATTTATCTTGGGTAAGTTTATATAACCGTATTTACATAATATGTATTATATAAATGTTTACTAAAAAATTACCTGTGTGTAAATCCCAGACCATTGAGCTACTCCCTTTGATACAGATGTTATATTTCTACCAGTAAAAACTAACACATCTTGAATTTCTTCCAAATTTGGTTTAACAACTACTTTTGGAATCATCAAAGTAGAATCCAATAAAAATACTGGACGTCGAGAACTTTGAACTAAAAGAAATTACAATAAAATTATATTATTTGTGGCATTTGGGCATTTTACGACAAGCCTGTAGAAAAACAAGAAGCTTTTTGTTTGATCTTTTTAAAGGGTAAAACTTGAAAATAATTATTTAAGCATATTTAATGCTCTTTCTTGTTAATAACTCGTTATATCAGCTATTAAAATTTTTATATTAGCGTAATAGGGGTTATAGGGGTTAATAGAATCGTCCATTAAAATATGGGATTGATCTCATTGAAACCAATCAGGGGCGAACTGAATCACAAAATAGGATTAAAAAAGTTTTACTTCCAAAAACTCATAAGTTTAAAGAAAAAAGACATAAAATAAAGAAAACTACCTAATATAAAGAACATAATTTAGAGAAAATATTTATATTTTTTAAACATAAAAAATAGGAAATAATTATTGTTAAACAAAAATAAACTTAAATGATATTACCTATAAGAACAACACGGCTGTTCCATTCCAAAACACAAAATGTGTAAAAAATAAAATTGTGAGAAAAAAGTGTTTTAGTTTTTTTATTTGGCCTCTGTAGGGTATTTAACGAATTCTTTTGATATTACTGCTATGTGTTACAGTTTTTCAAGAAATGTTTTCTGCGTATTCAAAGTTTATGTTATTTTAGTTTTTGCTATAATTTTTTTACATACTTGGGTTTGACGTAGGATATGAAACATTTTTGTTTTTTGCAAATACCTACTAGTATCTACAAGGACAATAAAATAAACAGCAATAAAGGTAATAACTTTTTATTAACTTATTAACGAAAGTTTATTTTAAATAGTTGAAAATAGAGAATCTTAAACATACTAAAAAGAAAGTTTTCTAAACTAAACCACTACATACTATCGCCTAAATTAACATTTTATATTCTTCTATTAAGTCTGGAGCGAAATCACTTTCAACTAGATTATTCTAGAAAACAAACCTGTTTTGTGACATTAAAGATGCCAAAACCTTTATGATTTTTTGTTTCTTTCATTTCTGTATCCCACGTTTTGCAGAAAATCTAAGGATTTTTACTCTTTTTGGTCAAAGTCGGTTTTGTATTTGGATATAGGACAACCCTTTCAGAGAATGAGCGCTATTTTTTCGGACTTGCCTTTTCTTTTTTCCCATTGGTAAAAAACAGTTATATCTCGAACTTGAAGGCACTTTCTTAAATAAGCAATTGCGGCCGTAAGATCGCTATTATCATATATATTACGAATCTTATTAATTTTGGTTTTAATATTTCCGTGAATGCTATCGGCCTCTCATATGAGTGTGCCGTTTAGTGAGATAACGTAAAGTTACAAAATTTGGTCTAGTTTATTGATTTATATACAAAACTAGCGATGTGTATAGGATCCAGTTTTTATTTTGTCCTGTACAATTATTTGCCCACATAACAAATTCTTTGACATCGCATTCTTTCTTGAAAACTCTTAAAATAGCATCAACAATAGTAGCCGTCACGTCACGTCCTGCCAAAACCCTCATGCCAGTCAGCTCAATATTGCTGCCGGCCTGAAAGTTTCGCAGTTTACAAAAACGTCAGATTTGGGCATGCATAAAGAAACATGCATATATTTCATAGTCTTCCTATACAACTAAATCTTACAGAATCCACGATGTTGACGTTGAAAATCATTAAACATAAATTGCACCGTTAAGTCCCTCGGTAAGTATTTCATATTCGGTTCATTTTGCCGTCGTTGATTTGGTTCATAATAACAGTTCGTTTCCGTTTTCTTTTTAAATTTCCGGTGATTGCGACTATCACTTTTTGCGAAGCCTTTGACCGGATTTGCTGGTACTGTTTGTTTTTACAGGTACTATTTGGACATTTTTAGCCAACCATTTGCGCCTAGAACTGTATTCTAATGACCAATATTGTTCCCAAATTCCAAGTTCTTTAGAAAACGTAAAACCGTATTTTGTATTGCATTTTTCTAAGCACGGTGGTTTCATGGGATATGTTTCTTTGCCTCGAGCAACTTTTTTTTCTTTCGTTAAACGTTTATATTTTAGGTTTTTTTCCGTTTTTTAACGAAAGGCTGAATGTTGATGGGAATGGTAGCTGTTTCAGTTACTGATTTATCCAATTGCGGTACATTGGTAATTGTTTCTTTATTAGCTTCAGATGAACTGTTAAGCCTCCGAATTATCCTTCGTAATTTATTATTATTGCAATCGTCAAGATCAGGATTAAACTCGGTATCGATATCGCTGTCGTCACTTAATTTTTCGTCTCCGAAATTGCTTAAATCTTCTTCTAGCTCATTATTTTGTAAGGTAATTTTATGTTGTTTTGTTGTTGTTTTGACAAAGGTTATAAAATTGGTATGGTATGTTTTAAATCGATATTTAAACAAAAAACTGTTAACCACGCGGCACACAACATAAACATAAACTCCTTGCAAAGCATTTGAGAACACACAATATCCTAAGTTCCACTATGTCGTCGGAAGAGGAAGACGTGTTAAATTCGCGCTCCAGTGTAAAAGTGAATTGTGCATTAAAATCATGCAATAAAAAAGTGACGAATGGTTATAAATGCTCCTTATGCCATATGGCTTATCACTTCAACTGCTCTGTAAAAAATGGTGAGTCTAACAGTGACTTATTTGTTTGTAAATACTGTATTGCAAATGAAGAAGTTGCACGTAAAGTTTTGGATGTTCTTCAAATTAATAAAAGCGTCAAAAATAAAAACTCTATATATAAAAAGTTACTTCAAGAAATGGAGAAAAAAAATGAATTACTTAGAGATAAAATCAATCATTTAAATACAAGTAAAAATATTGTTCAACCACATTATTCACAAGTCTTACAAAAATCAGCACAAAAAAGCGAGGATAATTCCTAGGGTGGAGTGAATTTTATTAAATTTATTAATTGATTTTTCCTATATTATTAATTGTTGACTAAAGGCGTAAAATGAATAAATATCGAAAAAATATTCCAATTTTTTAATATCTTGAGGTGGCGCATCAGTCTCGAAGTTTTGAAAATTCTAAAAAAATATTACTTTAATCAAAGTAATAAAAATAGCATTATTTATAAATAAAAAGTTTATTTTAGTAAAATTAACGTGAAACGTAAACATATTTAATAGTAAATCATATGCTTTAAGTAACTTCAGGACTGTTTATTGGTAGAAATGAGATCTTCTTTTTCGCGAAAATACTGATATTTGGTATAAAAATTTGGTAATTATTTTCTGACTTTAATTCTTGTTCTGATGAAACCATCTCTTGCTTCCGATCCACAAACCGAGACTGAAGATTCAGTATACTGGTTATAACCAGTTTTACACAGCGTTCCACTGCTTGGGTGTGATACGGAAATTTTTGGAAGTATAGGAAATGGTCACCCGAAGAAATCATATCGGTAATTTCTGTCATCGTATTTCATAGTCATAGGTGGTTCAGTTACCTTTTCTGTCGCCCAGTGAATTAACTCGTAAAAATGTAATGCTTCAGTATTTAGTTGTGGAAGCTTTAATTCCCGTAATCTCGAACATTTTGATTCTTTTCTCGCCTTTAATATTTTCGGCAATGCTAGTTCTCTGATCGATAGATATATTGTAGGTAACATAGCTAGTAATAGGTTTTCGGGATAAATATTAGCTATAGCTTACAAAGATCCAGGCAAGCTAGCACATTCCCTATGGCTGACGTGGGCTAATAGGATTATTCGTTTATATGGGGGGACAGCAAATCCATCGGAAAACCTAAAAGAATTGGCTACTTTTATCATGAAAGTGTATGCCCCAACGTGGTTTTACATCAACAGCAAGCCTACGTGCAAACATGGTCCTATTCACATATTTAATTTGACTAAAAGAGCATTACACCTCCAGAAAAACTTGAAGGCCTTATAACTATAGTTATAAAGAATATTCAGCGAAATATTTATCCCGAAAACCTATTACTTGCTATGTTACCTACAATATATCTATCGATCAGAGAACTAGCATTGCCGAAAATATTAAAGGCGAGAAAAGAATCAAAATGTTCGAGATTACGGGAATTAAAGCTTCCACAACTAAATACTGAAGCATTACGTTTGTACCAGTTAATTCACTGGGCGACAGAAGAAAAGGTGACTGAACC
Source organism: Brassicogethes aeneus (assembly GCA_921294245.1). NCBI lineage: Eukaryota > Metazoa > Arthropoda > Insecta > Coleoptera > Nitidulidae > Brassicogethes > Brassicogethes aeneus. The sequence continues at coordinate 61,990,407 of OV121132.1, forward strand.
ACCAATGACTATGAAATACGATGACAGAAATTACCGATATGATTTCTTCGGGTGACCATTTCCTATACTTCCAAAAATTTCAGTGTCACACCCAAGCAGTGGAACGCTGTGTAAAACTGGTTATAACCAGTATACTGAATCTTCAGTCTCGGTTTGTGGATCGGAAGCAAGAAATGGTTTCATCAGAATAAGAATTAAAGTCAGAAAATAATTACCAAATTTTGATACCAAATGTCAGTATTTTCGCGAAAAAGAAGATCTCATTTCTACCAATAAACACTCCTGAAGTTACTTAAAGCATATGATTTACTATTAAATATGTTTACGTTTCACGTTAATTTTACTAAAATAAACTTTTTATTTATAAATAATGCTATTTTTATTACTTTGATTAAAGTAATATTTTTTTAGAATTTTCAAAACTTCGAGACAGATGCGCCACCTCAAGATATTAAAAAATTGGAATATTTTTTCGATATTTATTCATTTTACGCCTTTAGTCAACAATTAATAATATAGGAAAAATCAATTAATAAATTTAATAAAATTCACTCCACCCTAATAATTCCATCGCATTAGAAGCAAAAAACACAGCTAATGTAAAACCAACTTATTAATAAAACAAAAATTATACGAGGAACCGCAAAACCAAATGAAGGTGAAAATTTGGAAAATACTTTATCTGCGGTAAAAAGGCGCGCTTGGGTATATGTCAGGAACATGGCAATAGGCACAAGTGAGGAATCTATTAAAAATTACTTGAAAAATAAACTACCAGATCAAAATTTTGAAGTAAAAAGTCTTCCAAAAAAAGAAAATTCCAGGAGTGTAGCATTTACCGTTGGAACTGAGTTTGATAATAAGCCACTAAAAGATCCAAAAAATTGGCCCGAAGGGATTTTAATAAAAAACTTTAACTTCTTTTCGTATCCAAAATCAGCCAGCAAATCTCTAATAATAAAAATTTAACTAAAAATGTATCCAATAACAAAGATAATTTAAATATAATTCATTTAAATATTCACCCACCACCGGGTGGTGCAATAGAATACCTTTTGCGAGGCTTTGATTGAGGTTGTCAAACGCACTTTGTTATTTGGCGACCCACTTCCAGTGCAGTTTTTTTCGGAGCAATTGGGAAAAAGGCGGGGCAATGGGGGCAAAATCCTGACAAAAGCTGCAAACGTAATTACATAACCCTAAAAAGGCTTGGAGATGTTTAGGGTTGTTCGGGATAGGAAAATCGACAACGCCGAGTAGCATCGGGTCGAATGCCTTGGGACGTTATCTCATAGCCAAGAGGGATAACTCGGACCGCAAAAACTGGCACTTTTTTAAGCGGACTGTAAAACCAGCTTGCGTTAGCCGATGAAAGACGCAGTCTAAGTGACTTAAGTGGTCGTCGAATGTCTGCGATATAATGACTAGGTCGTCGACGTAAGCGACGACAAACTCACGATACTCGAGACCAAAAATATCATCCATCGCGCGAGTAAAGAACGAAACAGCAGTTTTTAAACTGAATGGTAGGAAGGTGAAGCGATATTAATGCGTTCCGTGTAAGAAGCCTGTCTATTTTTTATCTTGTGGTCATTAAGGTATCTGAAAATAGGAGTGGGTGAGATCTATGATGGACATATACTCGACGGCAGGTAGAGTTTTAAGTATGTCCTCGATGGGCCTAGGTAATTCGGTGTCGGGGAGCATACGCTTGTTTAAATATCGCGCGTCCAGACAGATATGCACCGTACCGTCCTTTTTAAGTGCAGTGACCAATGGGCTAAAATACGGCCAGGCAGTAGTTCGCTCAATAACACCCCACTCCAACATGCGGTCGATTTCCTTTTGTACAGCGGAACGATGTGCATGGAGAATTGGATTTTTCCGCTTAAAAAATGGGCTCTCATCACTCAAGGAGATTTCGTGGAAGTCGGCCTTAGTGTAGCCTGGTTTTTTATGTTTATAAAGCATGTCTCCAAAACGTGTGACTTTATCTTCAGGTAACTCTATCCTTTTAATAACATCATTAAGTTCAATATCATTTGTTTTAGGTGAATTTAGTATCAGGATGGCTAGGTAGGGTGCCCTAGACAGTACTCTCATGGAGACTGAAGGTTATGGAATTTTGTTCCAAATACTTTTACGCAGCCAGTATAAAGAGGAACTCGAACGTAAAGTCAGTCCGACCTAATGAGAAGTTTATAAGTGCTTGGTGAGATATTTTCCCCAATTTATTTTTAAATTCCCCCGAAACTCCATTGACGGGAAAGACCGGAACAGAACCATCCTGGGAGACGGTATTCCATACGAGCTCCAAAAGCGCGCAGACTTTGCTACCCGTATCTAAAAGTGCGGGAAACTCGCAATCATACAGGATAATGCTAACAATAATAGTATTCGCGTCCAGGTTAGGGTATTCGGGGGGCTCAGAAGCTAGTAGGTCTTCACGCGGGATACTAGTTTTCCGAAGGAAAAGCGTTTTCCTCGTCGACCGGATCGATGTCGCCGATAAAATTAATTTTCCGGTCGTTATGCTGGAACCGACTATTTGTTCGATACCTATCATTTTGAACGCGAATAACCGATTCGGATTGATGCGCACGATTATTCGATTTTAAATTTGGTGCGCTGGATGGCTTAGTTCTGTCAACGCCGCCCGGTTTGCAGTTGTAAACATAACCCGACTTAAAATCGTTAAAATTGGTTTCGAAATGCTCGGCAAGCTTTAATTTATCCAGCTCCGCAAAAATATTTTGTGTAACGATAAGCGAGGCAGAAATTACCGATGGGAAGTGGCGAGTAATTAGCGCAACAAGTTCTATCTCCGAATAACCTTGCAAGTATCTGGCCAATGCAACTTGTGATAAAAAATAGTTGACATAAGACATTTTACTGTAGTATTTGCTGACTTCAAGCTGGAGTTTAACCTTAGTTTGCCGCGTTTGATCCCAGAACTGGTTAAGGAAGGCAGATTTAAAGCTGTGAAAACTAATACGTATGCAACAATGCGTCAGCCCAAATCTTGGCTTCGCCAAGAAATAAGCTCTGTGCCCAGAAAAAGGCAAATCCAAAAGGTACGTTATGCAGATTTACCGCCTGCTCTAGTCGCGTAATAAAATCTACGGGTGTATACTTTCATCGTCAAAATGAATTAGGCTTACATTTTGCTAGTTATTAACATTATTTATTTGACCTAACCTAACATTATTAGACAAGTGATTTTGGTATGTCTTAGGATCTGTTTTTCAAGCATTTGGGTACTTCGGTGGCAACACCGTGTTGAAAAGAGGTGCTGGAGGTATATGCACGTTGGTATTCAGTGGAATACATGGTATTGGAGCATTAGCCACTCGGCCTGGCAAATATGGCACTGATACAAAAAGTGGCTCACCTGCTGTGGTAACTACTTCACCTGGCCAGTTTTGTGTTGTTGTACCTGTTGTTATTGTAGGTGTGCAGATGTATCCAGCAGCTTCGTCCAGCAAGGTTGTTGTGGTGGCCAGATCGGGAGCTCTATTTAAGGTCTTGCTCCTGGTTTCGGTCTGGTGGCCCATATCTGGGCTTTCAATCCTTTAAAGGCTTAAGAAGAGAGGCCTTGTCCCCACGTTGGGAGCCAAAAGTTGTAGCGTAACAGCCTTTGAAAGGTATGTACGTCTCAGGGGTATAAAAGTTCGTAGGAAATAAAGCTTCTAGGCCCAGATAAGGTTTATTTCAAAATTATAATGTATTTATTATATGTATCAAAAATAAACACTAAATACGAATAGTCACATTAACTTTAGCCCAAAGTTAATATCTAAAACCAAGATATTACCAGAAAAATTATAGTGTTCAAAAGTCTCATGTTTCGTGGGTTTGATTCAACTGGTTCGGTAAAAACAGAGTCCGGACAAAAAAACAAACTTGCCCGTAGTTCTTAATGTAGCATATGGTAAGCATGGTTGGTTGCCTACCCTTACGCCTTAATATCATTTAAATATTTTCGTTATTAGTATTTAGAGATTATCCTTCACCGAACTACCGGCAGTTGAAAGGATCAAAGGAACCACTAGGTTAATCAGTCACGAGATCCGATTAATAAATCCCGAGCCAATAAAATAACGATATCGCCCGCAAAACTCCTGTATGCCAGAGATTATTAACTCTAAAGTCGATAAAATGCTTATGAAAGGCATAATTGAACTGTCAAACAGCCCGTGGAGCTCTCCCCTAGTAATTGTCCGTAAAAAAGACGGAAAACTACATTTTTGCATTGATTTTTAAAAAGTTAATGCCCGTTACATTTCCGGTCTCATTCTTAAACAAGGTCATTGGCAAATACCTACCGCTCGCTTACGAAAGTAAACCAATAACCGCCTTTACCGTTCCCGGCCGGGGGCTTTTCCAATTTTGAGTTATGCCGTTTATAACCCAGAATCTCTCTTACAAGAACCCTGAGCCACAAAATCCCGCTAGCTCAGATGGTTGTGGGTGAATGTTCTTCGTAACTACTACTTACCTTCAAATTAACAAAAAAATTGGGCACCAAGTAATTTATTTTTTGTGGGACAAGAATAAAAGAAATTACTAAAAAAATGTAAGTGTATTTTACACAAGTTGATATAAACCCTTAAGTCAGATCTCGTACAGTTAGTTAAAGTTATTTAATATACTCTGGTATTACAAGGATTCTAATCACCCCTCGTATATATTGGCCAATTACACGCTGTTTACACTAATCAAAACAAATATTGTATATTAAAAGTTTTCAATATTTGATATTAAATCTACAGTGGTTTGTTAACAAAATGGATCCGACCTTAGTTCTGCACTACGTATATATGTACGTTGAATAAATTCTTCCAATCAGGATTGTACGTCAGTCAATGTCAATATGATCCATCCGTGTATGATAACCAATATCCCAGGTGACACAGAAGGTGTGACTTGAATTTGTGTATAACAAGAAAAACTGATCTCTGTACTTGAGATTAAACTTGTGTTCTACACCCGGAATTAAAACAGGAATTAAAACCCTTAAAGAAAAATGAGCATAAGAATTTGCATCTTGGATGAAGAAACTAACCTTACCTTCGAAAAGGGTTTTTTCTTCGTAGGAAATAGATCTTAATTATCTCCAAATAATACCAAAAGCGGATTGGTGTAAATCCAGCAAAGTTCGGTCAGGTGAAGTTAAATCCAGTTATATCTGGAGGATCCGGCACTCAAAATACCACCAATTGCCAATAAACAACATTGCACGGTTCCTAATACGAATAAACATGTCTATATCCCTTTAATAAGGTTTCACATGGCAGAGCGAAAATTTGACCATGTTATTCTCTGGACAACCAACACAAGACAAACTCGCTTCCGGCTTCTACAGTACTTTTCCCCTCTTCCAAAAGCAGACCCGCGCACCAACATCCCAAATGTCAAAATATGCTCTTTGATGAAAACTAACCATGTCAAATGACAAAATAAAGACTAAAAATCCGACAACAATGAAAACTCCCGATATTAAACAACATATAATAAAATCCAAACCGTAAGTTTACACGTTTACACTCGGCACCCGCTACATTTCAAATATTGATGGACTATGTTATCGGCTCTGAACTAAATCCGTTTTGTTTCGCCTATTTGGACAATATAATTATTTTATGCAGTACATTTAAAGAACATAACATAGGTTTTTAGCCGCCTCTGTACCGACGGACTCTAAGTTTATCCCGAAATATGTAAGGCCGTAAATCACTTAAATATTTGAGGCATTTGGTTACTTCTAATGGTATCCAAACCGATCCCGGTAAAGTTAAATATATCTGTAATATACTGACTAATATTCGTGACCTGCGCCGATTTTTAGGAATGTACTCGTGGTATCATCGTTTTGTCCCGTCCTTTTCTCAGATTGCCAAACCTTTAAACAGCCTATTAAAAAGACGGCGGAACAAGTCAAAGCTTTTGAACTTTTAATAAGCAGTCTAACCTCCGCTCCCATACTAGTCTGTCCCGATTTTTCAAAACTGTTTGTATTACAAACCGATACATTCGACGAGGGACTAGGGTTATCATTAACACAGAACCGATGAGGATTGTGTGATCGCATACGGAAGCCGTACATTATCTCCGCCCGAAAAGGCATACTCCTTAACCGAAAAAGAGTGTTTAGCCATTGTTTGTAGTATTATGCGCCCTTACTTGGAAGGTTATTCCTTAACCGTAATCTGCAGTAGTTGTACTCGTGAAGGTATACTTAATAGTATTGCCAATGCTCTTTCTCCAGACCCGCTTTCTACACAAAATCCGGTTGTAGCCACTGTCCCGTTACCGACAATAAGAATTGTTCTTGGTATATCAGCAAGCGATTAGAGGTTCCGATTCGTGGAAATTGTGTGTTCCAAAAGAAACGCGTTTCAGTATTATTTAAGAGAATCATGATTATAATTTTTTACCACCTAGGCACAATGATGGCCTAAAGTTCAGCAAGCTTCACAACAGTAGTTTCTAGAGGGATATTATTTAAAAGCTCATTAAGTATGATACAGACCTATATTGGTCAGAAATAGATTTTAGTGCATATACATGGATATCAAAGACGTGTACAGAATGATATGCGAACAATTTTCATAAGAAGCATTGTATGGGAGAAATTGACAAAAAAACACTTTTTTTTATTTTTTTGGTGGAGGTGTCAGGGAAAAAATGAGGGTGCATTTTAAGAATTTTTAAAAACCAACCCTAGATGAGTATTCGCTGGTGGAAATTATAATCATGTTTATTCTTCGGTATTGGCCATTTCCGCACCGTCTTTACCTTCGACATGGCCCAGATACTGCACTTCCCGCTGAAACAAGTGACATTACTTCGGGCTAAGCTTTAGGCCGGAACGCCGAAAAAATTCCTTCAGGGTCCTCATTTGGCCTTCAAATCATTTTCTAACCACAATTATATCGTCAAGGTACACCAAGCATGTCTTTCAAGATAGCCCCTTTAAAACCATTTCCATGAGCCTTTCAAAAGTTGCAGGGCATCCTGCATCCCCAGTAAACGCCGTCTTTTCTCTATCTTCTGGTGAAATTTCAACCTGCCAGTAACCGCTCTTTATGGATGGTACGATCACCCATTCCTTCTCCATTTCTTGCACAATTTTATCAGCTTCCTCTCGCTTGGCAAGTGGCAGCCTTCTTGCCGACTGTCGAATGTGCTGTGCATCACCATTAACATTAACAACCATTAACATTTAATACTCTTACAGGCACTTCTCTTCCGACAAGTATTAAAGTCTTCCCTAATACAATTCCTCGACCAACCTCTTTGTCATCAATTCTTGGCTCTAGAAGCATTATACTTCCATCTTCTGATTTACAATCCAAAAAAGCCTTCAATATCATCTCGCTGTGTTCCGGTATCAAAGCATCTTCTGTTAGCATAACACGAATATTCTTCTCTTTCGATCGATGCAACACGACTTTCTCTCCATTTACCCTCAATATTCCTTTTTGAAAGTTTACTTCAAATCCTATAGAGTTCATAATGTCCATGCCTACAATAACTTCATCTTCAATGGGCCCATTGATGTAACTCTCCTGTTAACTGGTTCCGTTAAAAATATCACCAGAAATTCCCTGTATGCTATTATTTTCATATTTGGTATAGGGGGGTTTTCGATGATGCTTAATAACAATATGCTATTATTAGACCATTTAAAAATTGCCTAATAAATTTTTCTAAAAAAAATTTTTGTTTTTTTATTATAACAACGAACGCCACTGGTGAAAATTAAATTTTCTTCTTGCGTCATGATCACCTGATGGGTAAGTCCAATTGACCAAAATTTTGTAAAAATCGTATTACTAATAACGGAGCTACAATATGGGAGTCATGAAAAGTGAGACAAACTGTATATTTTTTAATTTAAATATACTGAACTTTTTGATATGGGGTCATCTATAAAGGACTTTACGCTTTTTTAGGGGATTTTTGACCCTGTATTATGTTTACAAAAATATTGAATTTTGGAGAAATAAAATAAAGAAATTTATTTTTGAAAAAAGTCCAAATAAAGTGGTCACGTTTTGCTAGACACACCTCCCCCACTAGGGCGTAAAATCCTTTATGGACGACCCCTATGCTAATGAATCAAACATACCAACATATCGTAGTTAATACTGCAAAATGTCGTATTATACGACGTATTAACGACGATATGTGTTCATTGACAAAAAGTATAATTAATTTTAAAAATATATAGGTCAAGGCCGGATTTACATTTTTTAGGGGCCTTAAGCAAAATAATTCGTGCCAATATTATTTATTCTTATAATTGCTGTTCAAATCTATTATGTAATATTATTTTTCTTTAATTTACAAAAATTTTAGATTCATACAACTACAAAATTGCCATGCCTGTGTGAATTGGGGCCGTCGTCGAACCGAGGTCTTGGGCAATTGCTTTTAGGTAAATCCGGCCCTGATATGAGTATATTATAAAAAAATCATTAACTTTTTAGAACAAAAAAACGTTACTGTGTACATTTTTAAAAACCTAAAAGCATAAAGAAAAGACAAAAATAAAGCACAAACCATTTTTTTTATGGGTTTTTAGAAAAATACATGATTTTTAAAATACAAAAGTTAAAGATTTTTAAAATTCGACCTTTTGCAGTATCAACGACGATATTTAAATTATTTTTTATTTTAGGTGACTCAGGGTACCCCTTGGCAGCCAAATAGAGTATTACTTTCATAATCCTAAATTAAAATTCCAATATACATACATATGTATGTATAGAAAATTTAACAGTGGATTCCTTCTAAGGAATCCTGGAGCCTTACAAAGCATAACTTCATATGAAAAAAAACTATTTTTTTACCAAAGACTCCACTGTAAATTTTCTCCTAACCTTACTGGTACCTACCTAATAGGTAGTACCTATATGTATAAGAATTTATTAATATAGATAAATATGTATATTTATTAATATGATGTACCTACTTATGTACGAGTATATTATTATTGAATAAAATAGTAAAGTTCTGGAATGAAAAAATAAATAAAATTAACCATAATTCTGTGAGGGCCCAGGGCTTGTTGTATACAAATATATAAATAAATAACATTAAATAAAAATTATCTGTTTTTATTGGTTCAACTGTTTACTTACATTTAAATCAATTTAATATTCAGTTTGCATTAATTTATTAACAAAATGAAACTAATAACATGTTTTAATTTATCCTAAAAGCAATTTTAAAAATGTAGATTATAATTTGTATATTATATAAACTCACATTACAATATATTACATAAACTCACATTACAATTTTATTAAATTAAATTTAACTTTTAGCACCACACCCATTTTTATGTTAACTGAATTTTTAACTTAATTTTGTAAAATATGCTTGCTTATTATTGATAATACATTGATATTTGTTGTCAGCATTACAATTATTTTTTATTTCTTAACATTTGCAAATGTACCTTTAAAATAAAATGTTCATGAGGGAGAACACAGTGGAATATTATATTATATAAACATTTATTTTAAGGAAACATTCACAAGTATGAATAATAACTTGTTATTGCTATTACATAAAGAATTTCAACGAAAAACTTTCACAGAGTGTCTTGAAAAAAGGGTGTATTACAGTTACGACGAACACCTGTGCAAGAAATGTGCTGTGCTGTGCACCGATAAGAACCCTTTAGATTAAGTTATGCTAGTTTCTAATAATTCTTCTCTTGCTTGTTATTTGTAACGTTTATTGTAAAACTTAATTAAAATTAAATTGTGAAAAATAAATATTTTTTAAAAAACGATTTTTGTGTTCGTAAAACGTAACTGGCGCAGTCGGTAGGATTCGTCGAAGCGTAAAAAGAAGAAAAAATCGCGTGTTCTATTAAGGACTTTATCGACGAATCCGTGAACTTTATAAAAAAAACTTTGTGCGTTACAACAGTGACCCAGGAGTGCGAGCTTGTGGACGACACCCAATTTCGTCAAATTGGCTGGACACTGAACACTTGAGTTGAATCACCGAGCTTCTTTTTCAATAAATCGAAGTTGCGAGGTTTCGAAGACATCGAGGACAAAATCGCCAGAGATGCTTCAGAGCCTTATATTGTAAGTCGAAGATATATTTTTTATTATACGCCATTATAGGAGTCATATGTTTGCTCTGGAATTTGACTAATGGTTGTTATTTCTATTTTTTTTAACGAAAAGTAAAATATTTTATTGTAAACAAAATATCTATTTTTGATATAACATTTTTTAATAAGTAGCTAAGTAATAAAATAAGTTTTCAATATAGATAATTTAATAGAAAACTTTAACAGACTTAATATTGAAATGGCAAATCCCCCAGCATTTGAAACTCACCACCTTAAAGCGGTACCAGAGTTTAGTGGAGATACTCACGCTTTAAGTCGGTATGTCAATAGCTGCGAGCTTTTAATTTCCAATTTTTATAATAATATTAACGTAAATTGTTACCAAAATAAATTGCTTTTAAGTTGTTTAATAGAAAAACTAAAGGGAAATGCTAGATTAGTGGTAAAAACCCAGCCTGTCGAAACGTGGGTTCAACTTAAAGACATTTTGGTTAGAAATTTTGCAGACGTTAGGAACGAAGAAAATTTAATTATAGATTTAACTAATATGAGGCAAAAGCCGAGCGAAACAGCACAGGTTTTCTACGAGCGCTGTTTAGCTCAGCTTGCCGCGATGAACAACAGGGCAACGCTTCACGAAATCCCTGCTGTACGTCAAGTAAAAATCCCCCAGTATACTAGTTTAACTTTAAGCATATTTTTAAATGGATTATTAGAACCGTTAAGAACTAATATCTTAAATATGAGGCCTGCCACTCTGGCAGATGCCATTCAATTTATTCGCGAACGAGAAAATAATAACGCCATATTTAATGGAAACTTCCCCAATAATAATAATAATAAACAAAATAATTCCAATAAAAGACAACATGTTGCTCAACCACAATTTTTTAATAATACACCTTTTAATAATAATAACAACTATAATTCACAATTTAGAAACTTTTCTAATAATAATAATTACCAACCCCATAGATTCCAACAAAATCAACAATTTTCTAGGCCCCAAAATCAGAAACCCGATGAAACAAATGTTTTTGCCCCAAAACCTTCAGTTCAACCACCTAAACCTACCCCTATGAGCAACACATTTAATCAGTCCAACAGAAATACAAACAATAGACATTTTAATAATAATTATAGACCAAACAATCGAAATTGGATCGCGGAAGAACTTTTTAACTGCGATGACCAAAACCAACCCCAAAATAGTGACTATACTTTAGAAAACGAAAATGACGACTACCAAATTGACTCCTCCGACTATGACCAATTTTTAGAACTCCCTACGGATTTTCCCGATCCGACGGACACAGAAAACCAAACATAATAGAATTTCATAATGTTAATCACGCTAAATTACCCTTCATAATTATCCCAGATTTAAATATTAAATTATTAATTGATTCAGGCTCATCAAACTCATTTTTAAAACCTTCCTTGGCATCAAAATATTTTTCAAAATTCATAAAAAAGGACCCTATTGTTATAACTTCATTACACAAAAATAATACTATTCCCCATTCTATTACAATTCCTGCTTTTTCCATATTTGATGTTCCCTATCCTTTAGATTTAAAATTTCACCTTTTAGAATTTCATACTTATTTCGATGGAATTATAGGTCTAGATTCTTTAATTCTATTAAAAGCAAAACTAAATTTAGTAACGTCACTTCTTGAAACCCCCTTTGTTTCAATTGCAATTAAATATATGCGTTCTAGAAAACCACCTATTTGTTCGATCACAATACTCCCTAGAGTCAAAACAATTGTAAAAATTCCGGTATCTATATCAAATCATGATATAATCATTCCGTATCAAAAACTTAACGGGTGCGAAATACCCGAATCTCTGACAACATCTAAAGATAACTTTGCGTTAACTTCAATAATTAACCCAACCTAAACTCCAGTAGTTATAACTTTTACCGATCCAATTAAAGTTTTAAAATATGACGAAAAAAGTACCTTTAAATGTTTTAATCTTGAATATAATTTAGTTAGAAACAAAAAGAAATTAACTAAACCCAAATTTGATTTTTCTTTACTAAGAACCGAACATTTAAACCCAGAAGAATATAATGCCCTAACAAATTTAATTAAAGAATATTCAGACACGTTCTATACCGACGGAAAAGACTTAACATTTACCAATCAAATTAAACATGCTATTAAAACTAAAGACGAAACCCCCGTATATACTAAAACCTACCGTTATCCATTTATTCATAAAGCCGAAGTTAGAAAACAAATAAATAAAATGCTTGAACAGAAAATCATCCAACCCTCCAATTCCCCTTGGTCCTCTCCTATATGGGTTGTACCGAAAAAATTAGACGCTACTGGACAACAAAAGTGGCGAGTAGTCATTGACTATCGCAAACTTAACGACAAGACCATAGACGACAAGTATCCCCTTCCCAATATAACGGACATTTTAGATAAATTAGGGAAATCTCAATATTTTACGACACTTGATTTGGCAAGCGGATTTCACCAAATTGAAATTAACAGTAAAGACAGAGAAAAAACCGCCTTCAGCGTAGAAAACGGACATTACGAATTTTTAAGGATGCCGTTCGGATTAAAAAATGCGCCGGCAACTTTTCAAAGAGTTATGGACAATGTTTTACGTGGACTTCAGGACGAGACATGCCTTGTATATTTAGATGACATAATAATTTACTCTACTTCCCTTCAGGAACACATTTGTAAACTTAAAAAAGTTTTTGAAAGACTTCGTTTGACCAATTTTAAAATTTAACTTGACAAATCTGAATTCCTTAAAAAGGAAACAGCATATTTAGGACACATTATAAGTCGTGACGGCCAAAAGCCAAACCCTGACAAAATTAAAGCCATAACTAAATTTCCAATCCCTAAAACGACTAAGGACATAAAATCATTTTTAGGACTTCTCGGTTATTACCGTAAGTTCATAAAAGACTTTGCACGACTAACAAAACCCCTAACCAATTGCTTGAAAAAAAATACCAAAATCATACATAACCAAGAATTTATTAATTGCTTTGAAACATGTAAAACACTTTTAACTAACGATCCAATATTACAATATCCCGACTTTAATAAAACATTTAATCTTACCACTGATGCAAGTAATGTCGCCATAGGTGCAGTACTTTCACAGGGTACAGTCCCAAATGACCTTCCCGTAGCATACGCTTCAAGGACTCTAAATGAATCAGAAAAAAAACTATAGCACCATAGAAAAAGAACTTTTAGCCGTAGTTTGGGCAACAAAATACTTTAGACCATACTTATACGGACGAAAATTTACAATTTACACTGACCATCGACCATTAGAATGGTTGTTTTCATTAAAAGAACCAAATTCAAAATTAGTAAGGTGGAGGTTAAAACTTGAAGAGTACGACTACAATATTGTTTACAAAAAAGGTAAATTAAACTTAAACGCTGACTGTTTATCCCGTGTAGAAATTCATACTAAACAAACCCCAGACAATACTACCCAAATTGATAATCAATCGATTGCAGTTAATATAGACGAAGACGAAATAATCGACGAACTTGTAGACATTATAAAAGAATCGGAATCCGTTACTCAACACACCAACGTAGAAAATCCTATAGTCGACATTCGAATTACCGAAGAACCTATTAATTACAGTAACAATCAAATAATAATTTCCCGATCACCGTTTCCTCTTAACACTACTCCTACTATAATTAAAATTCATGGTAATAAACAAATAATTAAAGTTTTCTTCTCGGAATCCCAATTTGACAAAGAAGTTATAAAATTTGTTAAAGAATATATAGCCCCAAATATTACTTACTCACTATATTTTGAACACAACCCCTACTACGAACCTTTTTGCGAAATAATACGAACTACTTTTACTTATCCCTCGTACAAATTTAAAAAATGCACAAATATTTTAATTGACGTGACAGACTCTCAAGAACAAGACAATATTATTCATAATTATCACGAAGGAAAAAATAATCATAGAGGAATAGACGAAACTGAAAGAAATCTTAAAACTACTTATTATTGCCCAAATATGCGTAAATCAATTCAAAATTTTATAAACTCATGCGACCTTTGCAAATTAACTAAATACGAACGTAATCCGCTAAAAATAGAATTTAACGTAACACCCACTCCTTCGAAACCCTTTGAAATAATTCATATCGACACATTTACTATAGATAATGGTAAGTTTCTTACGGTCATTGACTCATTCTCAAAATTAGCCCAAGCCTACCCAATAAATTCCGCAAACGCATCAGAAATTGTCGAAAGACTCTTAGTATATTTTAATCACTACGGACTTACACTAATCATATCGGACAATGGTCGAGAATTTAAAAACACTTTGGTTACTAAATTGCTTAAATTACACAAAATTAAAATACATTTTGGATCAGCCGAACACTCAGAATCTAATAGCCCAGTCGAACGTTTACATTCGACCCTTATTGAACATCTGCGTTTAATAAACTCTCAATTTCAAAATTTAACAATTAATAATAAAATGCTCTATGCTATCCTAGCATACAATAATAGCACTCATTCTGTCACTAAAATGAAACCAATAGAAATTGTTACCGGTCATTTTAATAATAAAACTCTTTTTGAACTTGACATTGAAACTAAATTGTTAAACATTTACACACAGGAACATAGGGACCGTATTAAGAAAATTTACAGTATACCACATGAACAATTATTAGAAAATAAATCAAAAGTAATCTCTAAAGCAAACGAAAATCGCGAACTTTTCCTACCTGAAGTTAATGATAAAGTTGTTATTAAAAGTAAACAAAGAATTAGTAAATTAAAAAATAAATACACCCCTCAAACTATTACAAACGTAAACCCGGATACAAAAACTTTTGAAACCAGTCAAAAGGTTAAAAAACATTTTAGCGCGATTCGACGCCCTCCTGTTAATATTAACCCTAATCCTAACCCATTGTTACAGAATAACCCTGACACTGACCCTCAACCTTCGACAGGTAAGGACACAGGACATCTTGACTAAAACTTTAGATAATAATCCAGGCTTACTTCCAATTTTAATCGGAGACTCACTTATAATCGATTTCTACCAGAAAATTATATTTTTTAAAGACTTACAACCCCTTGAAGATGAAATAAAATGGTTAAATAAACAATATGCAACCTTTAAATTAAATCTGGATTATTTTAAAAACTCTAGCTTTGATTCAGAATTACACAATTATGAAAAAATACTTGAACACTCTTTAATAGAATTAAATTTAAGATTTTACACCTTACTTCCACAAAATAAAATTAAACGAGGACTTATTGATGGTGTTGGCTCGGTTTTAAAAGTTATTACCGGAAATCTTGATGCCGAAGACGGTCGTAGGTATGACGAAGCTATAAAAATCCTGCAAACTAATCAAAACAATATTAAAACACAATTTGATCAACAAATTTCGTTATCTAAAAGAATCTAAAAGAAAAATTTAATAATACCATATTTTCAGTTAAAACAAATCAAGCCCTTTTGGAAAATAAAATTAACAGCTTAGTTTATTATGAAGCTACTATTCAAAACTATAATTATATTAAATTTCTTTTCAACTATTTACAAAATATTATAATTAATATTAAATTTATTATATTTGAAATTGAAGACGCCATAACATTCTCTAAATTAGAAACACTTCACCCCTCAATAATACAACCTCAAGATTTATTAAAAGAATTGAGACTTCTAAATAAAAATATAAAATTACCTTTTGAACCCGAGAGTAATAACATTTTAGAATTTGAAAAAATAATTAAAATTAAATCATATATTTCTCAATCAAAATTAAAATTTATTTTGGAAATACCTTCCGTTAAGGAGAATAGATTTAATATTTATCATTTGTATTCAATTCCCAAACAAATAAATGGCACTTATATGACTATTATACCAAATAAAAAGTTTTTATTAAAATCTACCGATTCATATATCTTCGACAGTAAATTAAATTGTAAAATTGTTAAAAATATGCATCTCTGCGAATATACAACAGAAGACCTGCTCTACAATGAAACTTGTGAAACAAAAATCCTTGAACTCGCCGTATCAGACAAAATTTGACATTTAATGTTTAATTAATTAATTAATTATTTAATTTAATGTTTATTCACTCCAGTAAAATTTCACAAAACTATAACCCAAAGAATTGTTGACACTAATTTTTGGATGATCATACCAAATAAAGAAGCCAAATTGTATCAAAACTGCTCAAACCGACTATCATCCTCAATCCTGGTTCAACCAACATTAATTTACCCATCGAACTGTTCGATTAAAATAGATAACAGAATAATACTCCCTACTGTTTATAAGAAAAAATAAAGCAACCCGTTATGCTGGATTTTAAAGAAATTATAAAACCCAACACTACCAAGTATTTAATAAATACTTCTAAATTGGAAAACATACAATTAGATGAATTGATCAATATTAAAGAAGATTTGGATAAATCAAATTTACAGCTATTGGAAGTAAAACTTTCTGACCACCCCGTATGGACCTTTCTACTATACCCATTAGTAATTATCTTTATATTAGTGGTAATTTGGAAAAATAGACAAACACTGAGGACATTATTTCGGAAGAGGACATTAACACCAAATCATCAAGAAGTCAGTTTAGGACCCTTCGACCCTAAACTTCCTATTTAGCAGGGAGGAGTTACGACGAACACCTGTGCAAGAAATGTGCTGTCCTGTGCACCGATAAGAACCCTTTAGATTAAGTTATGCTAGTTTCTATTCATTCTTCTCTTGCTTGTTATTTGTAACGTTTATTGTAAAACTTAATTAAAATTAAATTGTGAAAAATAAATATTTTTTAAAAAACGATTTTTGTGTTCGTAAAACGTAACTTTACCATTGTTTTTATACTATTTTATTGATACAACATAAAATAGGCTGTACACCTATCAAAATTATAAAAAGTAATATTACATTTTCGTCACAAAACTATATTTTATCTTATACTTAATACATTATAATATTTAAGAATCTGATCATTATTTTAAAGACAAAATATATTTTATTAGGGTCATTTCATAACAAGGCGCAAATAATATTGCTCAATACTTTTGCTGTTTACCCATATTCTTATGAAATACCAAACTAATACCAAATTAATACAAATTTTTTAAAACTTATACCTTGATAACACTTCCCCTCAGAGCTTGAAACCTTATTTAAAATATGAAACCTTTAAAAATTTAACGATTGCTGCAACTCAATATAGTGTCTTGGCAACCTTCATAACTTAAAGCATCTTTCATTACGAGGCCTAAAATAAAGTATTCATGTAACCTTTATGAGTAATATTTGAATTTAAGCTAGCCCCTCTTAGTTGGAGGGTCTAACTCAAATCCCCAAAGCATATAAAAAATTACCCTTTAAAAACCATTAAAGTAAAAAAGCTATAACTCAAACTATTTAATTTTCCCTCTAACTTTAACATATAAAGGTTCTAATATAATTTTGAATACTTGCCTATATTAATTCAATTAGGTATAAACCAACATAAAAAGGCACGTTGATTGTTGAATAGTAAACGAGTTATTCTTTTATTTGTAATCAAGCATTTCGATTTGTTAAAAGTTGGGTGGTTTATTCCTTTTTTTTTCAACACAACGTAATTATTTACAATTTCACACTTTTAAGACACCTATTGCTCTCGGAACCCCACATAATATAAATAACCAAAAATAAGAAATGTTCTTAAAGAAACCATAATAAACTTGTATTTTGATGGCCCAACTTGATTCAAGTAACTTGAAGGCTAAAATTAAATAAAAATGTGTTAAAAAACTATGTACTTAATTGTAAAATGCGTCGTATTACCTGATTTTTGTTACATAAATGCAACTTGTGCTTAATTATGATCAGAAATATTTTTATTTATAATTTATAATTATAGGTTATGTCAGCGTTGCCAACATAAAAATAATATCATTTATATTATATAGACCAATTAAATAATAATAATATTTCTTTATGAAAGGCCTTATATCTCATTCTGTGGAGGTATAACAGAGATTGACTCAAAACTTTCTTCCAAACCGTGTTACCACCACCAGATTTAGCAAAAATTACTGTTTTAACGGACCCGTTAAGTTACATCAATGGGCCCAATATCTGCTACTAATGCTCGATGTTTAAATTTCGCATTTCCTATGACCATCGTGATGTCTACTTCTCCACGAACAGTAGCAGTATCTCCTGTTGCAGTACGTAGTCGCCTATTGGTAGATTTGATCTTGGACATTTCGACAATATCTGGCCTAATAATTGTCTTCGTCGCACCTGTATCCAGCAGCAGCACTTGTAATTTTCCATCAATAAAACCATCCACAAAAATTCTGCTGGACTGTTGTAGAAGAGATGCAACACGTTCGATATCTTCTGGGGCATGCTGGATACAGGTCGACGGTGGCCCCTTTTCCTCGACCCTATCTAGTTTTCCGACTGAGACGAAGTCGGTGCCACCTGGCTTTCTCTGCAACTACTTCCTATATGTCCTAGCTTTCCACATCTCCAATACCGGATTTCCTTCTTCTCCGGTAGATTTTCTTTAAAAACTCTTCCAAAGCTCGAGCCAATGCATCAACCAGTTGGCTCGGATGAGCCAGTGTTAGTGCTTGTTTTGTTTCGTTGTTTCGTTGGCCAACCAAAAAGGCTTGAAACGCTAATCGTTCGATAACGGTCGTTGCTAGCCGGACCAAGCGTGCAATATCAGCCTCGAATTCTTGCAGAGTCTCGTTTGATTTCTGGCAGCGATTCTTGAGTTGGGAATGGTACACATGTTCCAGATGTGTCTGGCCATATCGCAATTCCAGATGTTTCACTAACGCTTCGTAATCTTCTTTTTCGTTGGGAGTGAGTGACTGCAAGATGTCCGTTGCATCTCCGCATAAAGCCAGAGTCAATGCTCTAGCCTTTTCTTCTGGTAGCCAGCCATTTGCTTTTGCTGCTGCCTCAAACTGACGAATGTAATTTGTCCAAGAAGATTTTCCATCGAACTGTTACGGGTTCCGCCAGCATCATAGGTAGATTAACAGCTTTCAGTTTACTATTTATTTCTCTAATTTTGACTTTCAATTTTTTATCTCTTGTATCTAATTCCCTCCTTACGTCTTCTTTTAATTCCATCCTTACGTAGTCTGCCCCATTTTCTCCTCCAATTCATTGAAATTATCTAGAATTTTCTAAATTTTTAGAATTTTCCAGAATTTTCTAGCATTTTCTGTTGTAAATCGCTAGAATTTTCCAACATTTTCTGTTGGAATTTTCCAGAATCTTTTGTTGTAAATCTAACTTCAATTCGCTAGAATTTTCCAGCAATTTCTGTTGTAACTCATTAGGATTTTATAGCATTTTCTGTTGTAAATCGCTAGAATTTTCCAGAATGTTCTGTTTTAAACCACCTTTCAAATTTTGCAACAATAAATGCATATCACACGAACCTTAAAATAAATACGTATCTGGATTTTCACCCTTTTGTTCCTAGGCTTCTCGAAGCCGCTGCTGCAACCCATTCTTTTTCCCAGTTGTTTCACATTCCCTTTCTTCCAGCTCCCGCTTAAGGTCCGCCACTTTTAAATCCATTAACGAAACCATTTTTGCGAAGTTTCACACTAATCCCACTTCTGACACCAATTGTTACGTTTTTACGGTTCGTTGTGTAAATTTATACACGCACTGGTTTATTAACGAACTAAACGATTTATTTTATAACTTAATAACACTTAAACACTAAGGCCCGGTTTTTCAATATTGCATTTAATTAGCACTTTCGTAGGTTACAGTTATATTAAACTAGAGGTAAATTGTTAGTTAAATTGTAATCTGTTTTTTTATGCATTTTAAAGTATTAGTTACAGAATCACAACTTTTGACATATTTTTGTCATGTTCGCCAAACATAACCTTATTTTGCGCTGTAAAAGTGAATTAAGAAAAGTAGACGGCTTTGTTTTGTTATTACTGGCGTCGGGAATTTACTCAAAATTACATGATTTGTTTAAAAAATCATAAATTGTTTAAATTAAATTTGGGAAGCTTTGGTTTAACACGTTCGCTGCTGGAGTTATTTTTAAAGTATATTTGTAAGTGCGTTACGGGTCAGAACTGCCCCGTATTAGTTTTGCACAGGGTGCGTTACAGGGTATATGTGTCCCGTATGCACGGTGTTGCATTTTTATTCGTAACTTTGTACATGCTTAAAGTAGTGAGGAATTAAGTGGGCAAAGTAATCTAGAGGCTTGGTTTTATAATTCACTCTGACCGCACGGGCCCCCTTACAGAAGTTTACATTTTATTGCAAAAAATTATTTTTTTGAGAAAAATATTAATTGTATGGCATTAAATTAAGAATTAAAAAAAAACTTTTCCAAAACTTTTTTCTTCAAATTTATTATAAAGGTTTTTCTTGTTCTGAAAATTTTGAATTTTTTTTTCGAATTCTATTTATTATAGTCAATTTACAGAATTTAATTATTTTTATTTAAAAAAGTCATTTTTTTGTGAAAAATATTAATTTTATGACATAAAATTAAAATTAAAAAGAAAACCTTTACTTTTTTTCACTTTTTTGGTTTAATTTTATAGCCAAGACACTTAGGTTATGCGCAGATCGTCATAAGTCACTGCTTGACGATGAACCCCGTACCGCACACAGTGAGAAATTTATCATCCAGTGCGTTACGGGCCCTTTATATCCCGTATTATTTTTGGGGCGAATAAAATTAACAATAAAATATGGGTTCGATATGTACCAATAACATTTAAATATCTTTAAAGTTGACTGAGTTATTGCTTCCGCATTTTAAGAAGGATATGCTTTATTTTATGCCGCACGGCAGGCGGATGCGTTACGGGGTCGTATCGACCCCGTAACGCAGCGAAGTGTATAAATTTATATACTTAAACCGAAGCTTCCCAAATTTAACTTAAACAAAATATGATTTTTAAACAAATCGTGTAAATTTGATTCTATCCCCTCTTAAGTTTATATTTATCCCGTTTTACGGTACTGTACATTTGCAATAAGTATACTAAATGCCGTTTTGTCTAGTGTAATTTGCAATGTGGATTGATACCAAATACAGTTTATGCTTTTATCTAATCCTGTTTGGGTTATTAAAACTAGTTTTCAAAAAATAAACTTTTTTGTTTAAAAAAATTTAGTATTCAGGGGTTTTAAGGACGAAAAAAATATTTTTTTTTAAATCAATGTACGTTTTTTTCTAATAAAAAATATGTTTTAAACATAATGCTGGTTACTTTTTGGAAAACCTAAAAGGGTCAGGACATTTTTTTTACAGAATACTGGACACCCAGGTTAAATATACAGGGATGGTAATGTGCTCTTAGGCCGTTTAATAAATAAAGACAAATGCATTATGAGACGTGGGAGTGGTTTAGTGACGTAATAGTGGTGGGGCAGGCCAGACCGCGCCGCGCCAGGGCTGGATGCTCCTGTGTACGAGTTTTGGTTCATGCCGCGCATGCCGTGCGAATACACGAATAATAGTAATATTATCAAAGAAAATAAAGAAATATCTGGACATAGTGCGTTTTTATTTGAAGAAAGTTTTATAATATGGATAATAGATGCTTTTAGTCCTTGATAACATTTAGGTGTTTGGTGTTTTAAATTGCCTATTCTTTTTGTTTCCACAAATGAAAGTTTTTCGGGAATCGATTAAATTTAATGTTTTTATATAAAGGGTTTTTCTTGGACTGGTTGTCTGAATTGAATCCAAATAAGCCACACCGCATTTTAATAAATGCAAATGGTACGACACAAACTAAAACACAAACAAAACAAGTTAACGCAACACAAAAACAATAATAAACAAAAAGAACAGGTTAACACAACGCAATAACAATAATTTGAACACTGAAAATAAATTCGAACCTTACCGAAAGCAAAAACAACAAGTTAAACAAAAAATAGAGCAAGTTAACATCCAACAGCATCGCAAAAACAAGAATTTTAGCAGCAGATAATTAAAAAGCACGTTAAAGATTTAAAAACACTCATCAAGTGGCATATTTAAGCCCCGCCCAACATGCGCACCATCCTATCTTAAGGTGTATGTATCTTGGTGGGATTGTAAAGCAGTTAGAGGAGGGGAAGTAAAACATTGGCGGACGTTTAATTGTTTTGATTTAATCGTTTTAAAATCTTGTACTGCACGCTTATGGCAGAGGGGAAATAAGTATTTTGTTATTCTATTCGTTCAACAATGGTTGTTAGTCTCTCTTATTTATACGTTTATATCACTTATTCGTACGTTTCATATAGCATGCATCTTTGTTTATTAAACGGCCTAAAAGCTCATTACCATCCCTGTATAGTATATTTTACGTTAGCATTCATTATACACATTATGTTCGACGTCTCAATAAAACTTCGTCATCATCGTCATAAATATTAAAATCCCAATTCAATAAATCCATATTTAAAATTAGCACAATATTTACTTTACTTTACTAATACAAGAAGTGGTAGTTACGGAAACTCAAACTTAATCTGTACTTTGATAAATAACTACCAATTGTAAAACACAAAAACAAATTAACTAACAATTAAGTAATAATTTAATTTTAACTAGTGATGATAAAACCTGGCCTAAGAAACTATAAAACTAACTAAACATTTAACTACTAATTATTTATATACCACAAGAGTCTATTTATTTGCACGTATATTTATTTTATTTCGTCGCGAGTACCAAAACTTAAGTGACTCTACGACGCTTCGCCGTGCCTTATATATTCAATGCTTACGTGACCCAAGTCACGCAAGCGCCTTCCCTAATATTCCAGCGAGCTCCAGACCACTCTCGATCGCTCGAGCGCTGACTCATCGGCGATGATTCATCATTCCGAGATCCAGAGGGGGACTCGTTACATTGCCCCCGTCTTAAAACATTTTCGGTCCTCAGCTCCATGGCGATATTTGAATAGAGATCCAAACTTGCATTGTGTCTCAAAAGTCAAGAACAGCAGAAAAGGGATGGATAAAGCATGGGATTCTAAGTCGAATAGTCTTTACCGTTTTTTGATCAGACGAACCATTAATTAGTTATTAATAAAATAAAGTAGCAAACCACAGGCGTGCTCTATCAGAATGATTAAAGGTGGGACAATACAAACTTTTGTAAAAAATCCATAGCTATATACGTATATTGTAAAATGACCTAAATTTTATTTATTCACTGTCACTGTCAGTATTTTGGTTTTTTAAGTTCAGGGTTAATGTTAATTTTTTTGTGTGGGACAAACAGGTACCTTTACTTTACTTTTTTTAAATAGGTAAAAAGATATTTTATTAATATTAATAATAATTAATTTAAACATTATTATTTAATTAGAGATATTTGAATGAATATACAGTGTGTCGCATTTAAGAAAAAGACACCCCCATATTTTCGCTATTTCAAGGAATATAGATTTGAATTTTTTCACATTCATACATGTTGGTTGGTCACATTTATTAAAATACTCAACTGAAATCTGAACTTTAAACTTGGCCTACTACGAATTCACAAACGGGGCCAGTTGTCGATATTTTGCGTCGCGTTAGAAATATCGAAAAAAATTATTAGAAAAATTCTAACCCCGTATACCGATTTTCATAGCAAAATTCGCATTTCAAATTTATTTATTTTTATTAGTTTTATAGCATTTCCTTAATTTAATAAATTATAATTGATTTGTAATTTCCAAAAATTGTTTTAATTATTTATTTAACGGTCATAAACACTATAAAATTATTACTTTTCATGGCTCCCTTATTATCAAACTAAAAAATGAACTTGTAATAATTTTGTGTGGACCAAAATAAAAAAAAATCAAAATGCGAATTTTGTTATAAAAATTGGTATATGGGGTTAAAATAATATTCTGAACAACTTTTTCCAATAACTTTTTGCGATATCTCTAACGCGAAGCAAAATATCGAGAACTGGCCCTGTTTGTGAATTTGTAGTAGGCCAAGTTTAAAGTTCAGATTTCAGTTGAGTAGCTTAAAAAATGTGACCCATCAACATGTATGAATGTGAAAAAATTCAAACCTTTATTCCTTTAAATAGCGAAAATATGGGGGTGTCTTCATCTTAAGTGCGACACACTGTATAATGTTATTTTTGTGGCCCCGAAGATCACCAGACTTAACACCTCTGGATTTTTTCTTGTTGGGATACATGAAGGGCGTCGTTAACAAAACTGTGCTCGAGAAGTAGCTCGACATTCTGGAGCAGATTTAATTGTCGAAAGCCAACATAACACCAGAAATGCTGGAGGACGTCAGAACGAACATCATTAAACGTTGTCAAATGTGCTTTCAGAGACCTTTGACCATCTCATGAGATAAAGTCCGCCCGAAGTCTATTTAAAAAACGGCCCTTTTAAAGTCGGTTTCATATAATGCGAATTGCAAAATACGAATGTGGGCGATATTTTCCATGCTATTTTAGGTACTAAAATAGTAAAGTTACTTAAAGTGACTATAAAGGTAAAATTAGAAACATTAATGTACCTCAAAAAAACTCTGTTCATTATAAAAAAAAACTTCAAATAGTTACTTAAGTGTAAATATTTAAACAGTTCGGATAAGACTCAACAAAACAAAAACTACGATACAAAGGAAATAAATATAAATGGCGTTGGTATGATAAGCAATTGCATCAATGTGCATGCGCAGCGCATGCGCATTACGCCAAATTAGTGAGGTTTTCGCAAAAAAGGGTTTTTTTCCCGCCCCTAAATTTAAATCTTGCAAATTCGCAGGATCTGTCGAAACGCTTTTCCCGCCAAATCAAATGGTCCAATGGGGGCATTTTTCGCATTTCGAATCTATATAAACGGGCTTAAGGATCACCAATTTTTTCTAAAAAAGAATGTTTTAAGTTAAAACTAACCTAAAAACTAAAACACTCACAGTGACAATGTCAAGTTGACATTGTCAACCATATAATCATATAATCAAAAAGGGTTTTTTTCCCGCCCCTAAATTTAAATCTTGCAAATTCGCAGGATCTGTCGAAACGCTTTTCCCGCCAAATCAAATGGTCCAATGGGGGCATTTTTCGCATTTCGAATCTATATAAACGGGCTTAAGGATCACCAATTTTCTCTAAAAAAGAATGTTTTAATTTAAAACTAACCTAAAAACTAAAACACTGACAGTGACAATGTCAAGTTGACATTGTCAACCATATAATCATATAATCATACATTATAAGGTTCATTCCACGATATAATTAAGGTCATTTTACAATACAATTTTATATAGAATTCTAAGAATAAGCTGCACATTATAGTTCTTCAACCTCTAATCATTCTGCTAAAACACGCCTGTGATTGGCTACTTTATTTTATTAATAACTAAATAATGGTGCATCTGATCGAAAAACGGCAAAGACTATCCGACTTGGAATCTAATCCTCTATCCACCCCTTTTCTGCTGTCCTTGACTTTTGAGACACCCTGTGCATGTATATTTATTTATTTCGTCTCGAGTACCAAAACTTAACTAACTACGACGCTTCGCTGTTCCTTATATATTCAATGCGTACGTGACTCAAGTCACGCAAGCGTCTTCTCGAACATTCCAGCGAACTCCACACCGTTCTCGATCGCTCGAGCGCCGACTCACCGGCGATGACTCATCGGCGATAAGTCATCATTCCAGAGGGGTACTCGCTACAATACTGTTCTACGATTAAGTAAAACTTCTTCGCAATATTTACAATCATACCAGGAAAAAGATTAGAAAATTGGTTGAAAAAATTTTCAATTGGCATATACCATCTATCGAATATTTAATTTGAATTTATTATTATCCTCCACTTTTAAAATACTGTTTAGTTTTATCCTAACATTTTTTAATTGACTTACTGTGCGATTTTTTTCTACCATTTTTTAATTGTAAACAACTGTGTTAATTTGTCAGGAACTGTGCAAATTTAACGTACTATTACTTAATTATTAACGGGTATAAATGTTATACTATGTGATGAGCACAAGGGGTAGTACTCTACAGCAGAAGGATTTTAAGAATCCAGATGGATTTTAAGAATCTTGCGAATTTAATCTTAAACTCAACAACTTTCCAATCTGTGTAATCGTCTAGTCTAATCAAAAAGGTATTATTCGAATTCGGTTCTAGATAGAAAGAATGCCAGCGGGAGGAAATTATCTTAAGTAATAAAACACACTAAGAACGGTTGTCATGCTGAAGAGAAAATTAGTCAAATTTTTTTATAATTTTAGTGGTTTTAGGTTTTCCAGGTAGATTTATAAGTTTTTAGTTTTATAAGTTTAGTAAATATAGTATTAGAAACTTAAAAAATGTACGAAAAGCAATAACACCACCAATTCACTTTTAATAATTTTTATTTATCGAACGGCTACTCATTACAGGCGACCGATCAAGACTGACTAATCGAACGACTGCTTGCGGTTCATAAATCATCTGATTACATAACAATATTGTACGTGACAAATAAACACAAGAAAATAACAATAATATTTCTAATAATTATTTTAATTTCACCGCCAACACGGCCAATTCTGACAAAATCTTCGCTCTTGAAGCATAAACCAACTCCATTAGGACGAATCTTTAAGGTGATTCTCTTCTAGAGGAAAGTTGTCTGAAGTAATACTAAAAGTAAACAATTCATAAAATTAAGCTTTTAGCTAACAACAGGGAATTAAAGCGTCCAGTTTTAAACAATATTTTCATTGCAAAGCGTCAAAGCTTTCAAAAGTGTATCTTAATATTCAAAGCGTCCAGCTTTCAACAATGCATCATTGCAAAGCGTCAAGCTTTCAAAAATGTATTTTAATATTCAAAGCGTCCAGCTTTCAACAATGTCATCATTGCAAAGCGTCAAGCTTTCAAAAATTTTATCTTAACATTCAAAGCGTCCAGCTTTCAACAATGTCATCATTGCAAAGCGTCAAGCTTTCAAAAATGTATCTTAATATTCACAATTTAAGCTTAGGCAAAGCGTCTAGCTTTCAACAATGTTGTAATTGCAAAGCGTCTAGCTTTCAACAATTTTGTAATTGCAAAGCGTCTAGCTTTCAACCCAAAAATATCTACAGCTTTTAACATACCTCTCATCATTGTCCTCAGCTTCTAGCTGATTTAACAATTCACTCATGTCCATTGATAAGGACCAATCAGTGGGCCAGTGCCTCAATTGCTCCTTAGCTGCTTTGGTTACCAGGGTCTTGCCAACACGTTGAATTTCAAAGCGCCCTTCCGGGGTAATTCCCACGATCTCGTACGGCCCTTGGAACTCGTAATTATGTTTGCTTCGATGCATTACTTCGTCTCGGTGCATCAACACAAAATCACCAACTTTAAACGGGGTTGTGTTACGTCGAAATGCATTAACCTTCAGATCCTTACTAGCTGCAGTTCCAAGCCTTTCTCTAATACGTTCACGATCCAGGTCTAAATTCCGAATCACTTTGAGGTCCGAACCGAGGTTTTTTAATACCTCTTGAATCAAGGGTGTGGCACCATCAATACCAATAAGTGCTCTGAGCGGAGTTGTTTGCGTAGTTTTGTGTAGTGTAGTGTTTAATACCAGCTGTATTTTCCAAAGTCCTTTAGTCCAATCAGAATTTACTTTCGTCTCGATTCGCAATAGATTCATGATCGTTCTCGTATATCGCTCAACCTGACCATTTGAACGATGGACATCTGGAGTTGTGTAGTGACACGAAATGGACAAGGAAGCAAGGAAATCGGGCATGCTCAAGTTTTTGAAATTGGTTCCAGCATCCATTATTATTTCTTTTGGAGAACCAAATAGAGAAACGAAAGTTTGAAACGCCAATTTAGTTTCATCGGTTTTCAGTGTTTTAAGAGGTTGCAAGTAGCAATACTTGGAGAATGCATCAACCATAACTAGTATGTGTTTGTACCCTTCAATGGTAACTGCCAATGGGCCAAGACAGTCGACATGCAAAACCTGCAGTGGTAGATCGGGTTTAGAAACGTTTTTCACGTATCCTTGCACACAAGGCAATGTTTGATGTAATTCTTAACAAAACCTCGAAGTCGGGGAAACCAAAAATGCCTTTGGAGGGTTTCAATTGTCTTATCAACACCTATGTGGCATTGTTCGTCGTGAAAAATTCTGAGCAGCCCCAATCTGCTATGTCTTGGAACAAAAGGTTTGGCCAAGGTGCCATCTGGGGAAGGTATAAAATAATATAGCAAGCCTTCACGAACAGAGTAACAAGTCTTATCCAAACGCCCTTCTTCGGCATCTTGGATTAACTGACGTAATTCTGCATCACCTCGTTGTTCGATGTACAGCCAACTTTTATGGACGTCTTTTTTTTTGGTGCTGTAATACGCCTTATAGAGACAGGGTTGCGACTTAAATAGTCTACGTGGGGTAAAGAGCTCCCTTTACGGTAAATTATGTCAAATTCGAAGTCCTGCATATATGTCCACCAGCGCGCAACTCTGGGCAGAATATCCTTCTTTGTGGCAGTGGCCTTTACGGCGCACAGTGTGGTATTTATCCCCAAAACCTGGCCAAAAACCTATTTTTTATAAATCGTATGTCTGCCCTCTATTGGTATTTTTTTAAAAGCTAAATAGTTACCGCAACTAACGGCGAAACGCATAAAGCGCAATTGCGAAACAGCGCATCACACGGTTAGTCGGAAGTTACTGTTTGTCTTAAGTGATTTGTGATTTTTCGAAGTGCTTAAATTTTTAGTTTTTTAAACTCTTGTGGTTTAATGCAAAAACAATTTCAAGTTAGTTTTTATGATGGATTGTACTCAGCCAGGTATGTAATTTATGTAATTCTATTTTCTTCTAATATATATGTACCCTTCTTTTTATTTTTGGGCGACAACATAGGTTCAATGAACTGTTAAATATATAACAATTTTTTATATTCATAAGGTGGTTTGATATATTTCTAAACATTTCTAAGCTTTAAAAACTATTGTGGACTATAAAGTACTTAGTATTAAAGACATCTTTTAAAAAATCAGCCGCCCGAAACCGCCCCGCTGTTTTTAACAATTTTTTACAAGCAAGCTTTTATTTTACTTGCAATGTTTGTTTAGGTCAAATCTTACAACTGAATTTTCTCCTAACCGATTTTGCTAAAATTTTGAATACACCATTAGTTTGGGTGACAATACAACATGCAATACTTAATATTGTAATATTTTCAAAATCGCCGTCGCCACAAGATGATGTACTTTTTGTCAGCCCCCTTATGGCTATTAAATGAAAGACCTTAAAGAGTAGAAAACGATAAAATAAGTGGCGTACCAATATATATAGTTTTTCTTTATTTTTTCCCTTTTTATTTTTTAGTTTTTTTTTTTTTAGTTGGGCTCTGCCTTAAACTTATTGTATATATATATATATATATATATATATATCTATATAATATATTTTTTTAGTTTAGTTTACTTAACCTTAATTGTTGTCCTATTATTGGAGTTGTCATTCTGTTGGACAATAAAGATTTATTATTATTATTATTATTATTATTATTATTATTAAATGGAATGTGACCGCTTATGATAGCGCAGTAGGTACCAGGTGGTTTTATCTATGCTTAGTAGATTCCGGATGATTGTACTTGTGCGCAGTAGATTTTAGAAGGTTGCATC
Source organism: Brassicogethes aeneus (assembly GCA_921294245.1). NCBI lineage: Eukaryota > Metazoa > Arthropoda > Insecta > Coleoptera > Nitidulidae > Brassicogethes > Brassicogethes aeneus. The sequence continues at coordinate 62,020,227 of OV121132.1, forward strand.
TTTGCGCTGTTAATGCTAGATGATTGTATCCATGCGCGGTAGTTACTGGATAATTGTACTTATGCAGTGCAATATTGTAATATGCAAATCTGTGAATATATTACATGTAGGATATAGACTGCCTGTAAAAAAATGGAATGCCCGCCTTTCTGATGAAGAAAAACAAAGCGTAGATAGCAAAAATTGGGCTCTTAGTGGACATCCCTAAAGCAAATTGTGGAAACACTAATGATGGAAATACTAACAGAAGGTTTTTTGAGGAATACGAAATATCGGCGTCAATAACAGGGGTTGGTAAAAATTTAATATATCGGCTTAAAGTGATTTTGGATGCATTGTGTTGCGAATTTAAAATAAATGTAGACGAATTTGAAAAGAAACCGCTGAAATATACGTGTCGCTTTATGGTTTTTACCCTATGTCTCCTATAGGAGTATACACTGCATAAGGTACTTCGTCATGGGGCAGATATCATAAAAGAAGCTATTCTTCCTATAGGTCAACTATCAGAAGAAGCTGCTGAAGCTCGCAACAAGCATATTAGGTTATAAAGATTAAACTAAACAAGAAAGTTTTCTCGCGAGTCTTGGAACATGGATTTCCTAAAAAGGCTTCTTTTAACTTCTGATCCTCTAATAACAGGCATGAGAAGCATCTCAAATACGAAAAAGAAGCCATTATCGTCTGATGTTTTAAAGTTATTACCAGAAAGTGAAATAACAAATGTAAATATTGGTGAAGATAGTAGTAGTGATCAATAAATGATTTTTTATTCAAATAAGTCTTTGTTTTATCATTTTTTATCATACAGTCCTATTAAAACGTAGTTATGTAGTAATAAGTAATATAAAATATTTTTGGCCAGGTTTTGGGGCTAAATACCACACTGTGCGGCGTTACAATCAGTGACAAGGGTAAAAGGTATCTCCAGCAAGTACACCCGGAAATGCTTTAATGCGTTTACTATCGCCAGAGTCTCCAACTAGTAAGAGTGGTACTTGGACTCAATTTGGGTGGTTCTCTTCTGAAGTAACCGATAACATGCCTCGTTCCACCTGATTTTTGTATCGAAACTCCGCCATAACCAATTGCACTGGCGTCAGTATGCAGTTGTGTTGGTAAACTTGGATCAAAGACAGTTAGAAGAGGCTTAGTGACCAGCCACTTCACGATATAGTCCTTCGCGTTTTCCTGTTCATCCTTCCATTCAAAAGGAACATTATTTTTTGTAAATTTGGTTATGCAGGCTGTCTTGCTAGCGAAATCTGGTATAAACTTGCGGAAATAACCTGCAAGGCCCATGAACTGTCGCACTTGCTTTACAGTGGATGGGGATGGAGTATTTCGAAGAGCCTCCACTTTGCGATCGCTAGGGCGTATTTCTTCTGCCGAAATTTCTCTGCCGAGATACTCCAACTTGTCTTGACATATCCAAGGATGTAAAAAACTTTCCTTTTCCAAGTCGATCCAATTGGTCATCAATAACAGGAAGCGGGTAGCGGTCTTTGATAGTGTGTGCATTAAGCTCTCGAAAATCGACGCACATTCGGTATGTTCCTTCTTTCTTCCTAACAAGCAGAATAGGACTCGCAAATGCAGATTCACTCTCACGGATAATTTTATTTTCCAAAAGGTCATTTATAATCTCTCTTAACGCTTTCTTTTCGCTGGACGCTAACCGATAAGGATTTCGGTTTACCACAAAATCGTCCTTTAGCCGTATTTGTAGAGTTGCGTTATTTACTGCCGGCACGGAATTTCCACTAGCAAAAATATTGTGAAATTTTGATAAAACAGCCAAAAGAGCGTTTCGATGCATATTTGGTACTGTTACAGGAAGTTCGCTGTTAAAGTACGTACAGCCACAGGCTTATTGCGAAATACCACTGTTCCAGAATGCCCAGTCACAGATGTCACCTCTTTGTCGTTGTACAAATTGCGACCAATGATTACATCAAAGTCCAAAAAACAGTCTGGTACAAATACAAAATCAAGTTGCGTACGGACATCGCATACTTCAACAACTGCAGTGAATTCAAAATTAGTTTGTAAACTTCCAGGCAGGAGACCAGTTATTGTTAAATTGAATTTTCTAATGTGGTCTTCGAACTTGACACGATGGCGATCAGACATAAGCGAAATATCGGCTCCGGTATCAATTATTCCAGAGAGATTGTATCCATTAATTTTAACTTTAATTGCCTTAATGAGGGATCCTGATCTGCAGACATTAACACTTTTACGCTTCTCTAATGCTAGACGTGTAAAACAATTTTCGGCAATGTGGCCTGATTTTGCACAAAAATTACATGACTGTTGTTGCCCACTCGTAGTTGTAGCTTTAGGAACTTTATCTTGGAATGGCATGCTTTTTCTCGACAAATGAGTGTTATGGCGGCAGTGCTTCTGAATGTGATCTTGCTTTCCACATGCAAAACATTTTAATTTTTTTTCTTGTGGAAATGTTTGTCGATCTTCACGAAATCGCTTACGAGGCGGTTGGTCCGGCGCGGAATTATTACTGCTAATATTTTTGGTTTCGTCACGTTTCGTAACCGACCCAAGAAATGCAATTAAATCGGTAACTTTTTTAAAATGATTGTTACTTGCCGTAATTCTGACGTCTTGTTCTTGTATTCCGTGAATAATCAGTTCAACAATGTCCGCTTCATCCCAATTGGCTCTCAGGTTCCTCAGTTTGGCATGTTTCTCGTACACGTATGCGTCATAGGTGTTGCAACGGTCACTATTGAACGCAGATGCTTCTGCCAAAAGATTCCCCAGGTTTCTTCTAGGCGGAAAAGCTTCCAGAAAATCACGTACAAATGCATCCCAGGTCCTGACATCGGTTAGTGATTTTTTTATTCTCAAAAGTATTTGTTGATCTGTCCAATCGAACTCACTTTTAATCGAACTTAGTTCGGCCACCCACTTTTTGCCATCGCTTTGTTCTGGTTTAAACAATGGCAGATCAAATTGTTCAGGTGTCTCTTTGTTCGATTTTAGCGCTTTCAGCAGCTCGCTAATAAGATCCGATGCATAAATAAATTACACTGTAGGCAGGCACTATCTCACTTCTGATATTAGAAACTTAAAAAATGTACGAAAAGCAATAACACCACCAATTCACTTTTAATAATTTTTATTTATCATTACAGGCGACCGATCAAGACTGACTAATCGAACGACTGCTTGCGGTTCATAAATCATCTGATTACATAACAATATTGTACGTGACAAATAAACACAAGAAAATAACAATAATATTTCTAATAATTATTTTAATTCCACCGCCAACAATAGATTTATAAATTAAAGAGTTTATTCCCAAGGTTTAGTAAATGTAGATTCTTGAAAATTATTAATTATTATTATAATAATATACGTATGTATATTATTGGTTATTAGTACCACTACATTATCCCGTTTTGTATAAATAGTGCCAGTGTAAGCGATTTTTTTAACATTGAAATAAACTGCTCGTCATAAAAATCGACGCACCTAGTTTTTTGGAAAATATTTGAAAGCTCGTTATATGAAAATTACTGATTCGATTTTGAAAATCTTTGGAAATTCCAAATAGCTGATTCTTTGACTCTTATGTCTAATTTTGGGAATACGATATTTTGCACACAGCATTATACTAAAGGTTGTTAAACAAAGAGTATTTTTTCCGAAATTTCAAGTTATTCCCATTCATGAGGCAGTTGAGTTTGATAGTCGTAATACCCCTCCATAACATAAGTAAGCTAATCCCTCGGAACGTTTTCGAGATTTTGTAAATATCGCGGCTTACTACGGTTATATACCAATTTTTCGAAAATTGTCGTTATTTCCCAGTTTAGTCAAAAAAATGATTGTACTTACAGTTATATTTCTTTATTTTGTTATATATATATATATATATATATATATATATATATATATATATATATATTAGGGTGGCCCAAAAAAAAAAGAATATGTTTTTTTACTCGTATCTTGTAAAAATATGTTAGTTTATCATGCTAGTTTTGAATTCTTAATTTGTTAAATTAAAACAGTTGAACTTTTTAATTAATTTATTTTTAACAATGTATTCACATCAACAATTAAAAGAGAAGTGCCGGTATAATGTGTAGTTCCGCGCGAGGTAAGCTTGGTTGCCTAGTCAGCAGACGTAACTCCTCCCTCCTTAGCTCGAAGAGCGGATTCCAAATTTTTGAGGGTAGGTCTCTGGTGGAACAGAAGATGCCTGAGGCGTATCCTAAGCGATACTTTAGTGCTGTTGATGGAGTATCTTTCTTCATCGATGGTTACGTCACAGGGGCTTGACACAACTATAGATCTGCATTCGGGAACAATGGTGTGTCCTGTACATATTTCTTGGATGGTGGTTGATTTGTATTCCAACATTTAGTTTGACTGAAGTTCATATCTGATCGGGTGATGACAATTTTTAAACCATTTTCCATTAGAATAGTAATTGGAAGGTGGAATAATCATTATGTCGTCAGTAGAAGGAAAGGATAGGAAAATGTTTCAATGAATGAGATCGGAACTTTTAAAATTATTGAAATTAATTGATCAGAAATAATAACAACTGTTTTTGATCGCTCTATTAATTTATAGAGAAATTGATAATAAAGATGATTCTATGGATGATTTCGCTAAAACATTTTTACATTAGAATGTGAGAATGAAATTGTTCTGAAAAGCATTTCAACAAAATTTTGTAAATTATTATAATTTTGGATTAAAAGTTGTGTTTTTGAAAGTTCGTCAAAATCGTGTCGATATTTATGGGAAATGTCTTTATAAATTTTATTAAATGTTGTTATTATTTTATTATAGCGGTCGTTTGTTTCTTTACAAAAAATTAATATTTTATTTACGTTATGATTGTGATTGTGAGCATCTGTCAAATTTTCAAATTTTCTATTGATTAAATCCAGATCCGATTGATCTAAATTGCCAGTGATAAATTTAACGGTTGAACCAAGAGCATTGATTAAACCTCGTTTTGGTCGATTTCGTAACAATTTATTAAGTGAACTTTTTAGATTTTGAAGGGCGAGGTCGTGAAAGGCATTAAATAAATAATAAATTTTATGGTGCAGGCAGAGGGATAGAGGCGCCACCAGTAGCAGAATCCTGCAACAAGGTGTTATTTTTACGAATTTTTAAATACCTTTTATCAGTCTCTGTGGTTCTCTTATGTGTTTTACCAATTAATTTATTATTTTGTTGCTCTTTAACAACGAGGGGAGAAAATGGGGCAATTGCTTTGTTTCTATTTTTATTTTTATAATATACAATAAGGGGTGTATCTGAATTGATTTGGGTTGAATAATCTAAAGGTACATCGTTTCTGGTTTTATTACATTTTTCTAGTCGATTGATTGCTTTTTCTCGAGTTTTTCCATAAACGTGATCAAAAAAAGGTAAAAGTTCTTTCTTTCGCTTTTCGACAAAATCTTCATAAATAGGCGTGTCAGTATTTAGTTCTATAAGTTTTTCGTAGGGACCATATAATAGCGTAAAAGGGGCAAAATTAGTACTTGAATGTATTGATTGATTATATATTGTGACAGCGGTGATAACGTGATCATCTAGGGAGTCTCGCGGGTTAATTTCGTGGAGGATGTTTAGTTTTTCGATAAGGGTACTATGAAAGCGTTCGATGGGGGAGTTTGAGTTTGAGTTTCGGACGGTAGTAATATGGTGATCTATTTTATGTAAATTTAAATATTCTTTAAACGTGTGGCTCGTAAATTCTGTTGTAATTTTTTCCGGATAATTGTGGTGAGAGCAATAATGCCTTAATTTACGTATTATTTCAAAACTAGTTCGATCATTTAACATATAACATTGTGCGTACTTACTGAATTGATCTAAAATTGTTAAAAATGATTTACTTTTATAAAAGAAAACATCAATGTGTAAATTTTGAAAAGGTTTATGTAATAATAGCGGGCCTTGAAATGGGTACTTTGGGGGTCTGCGTTCGTATTTGTTTTTTAAGCATACGGTACAAGCATTTATAAATTTTGTAATATCGATTTTTAAATTAGGCCAATAATAAATTTGGGATAATTGCGAATACGTTTCATTTATGCCGTTATGATTTCTATTATGATATTGCTCGATTATTTTTTCCTGGTCCTCAACTTTGCAAATGTCTTTTAAATAGGTGGAACAAAGTATAATTTTAAGTGAATTTGTAAAAAAATTTCCAAGTGTTTCCTCAATAAGGGGGCGTACAAATTGGGTTGATGTAAATACAGATAATAGGTTTGTGAGGGGTCAATAAGTTCTTTAAATTGAGAGAGGATTTGTTCGGAAATATTGTTATTATCTTGTAATACGATGCTTATAACTCGACGGTCTCTAAATTTGATTTTAAGGGAGTTTTGTTCTGAATGGCCAGTAGCAATAAAAATTTGGTTCTTAAAATAATTAATTGGTTTGTCAGTTATTGGAAGTTCAAATGAAATATTGTCTGCTTGGGAATGAACAGTGCTTTTTTCAAGAAATTCTTCAAGATCAGCTGGGTCGGGGTTTTCTTCGATATTTGGGAAGATCGAATCAGTATCATTTACATTGATCTCGATTCTAGACAAGGCATCAGCAACAACATTGTCTTTACCTTTTTTATATACTATTGTGTAATCGTACTCCTCCAGCTTTATTTTCCAGCGAACTAATCGTGAATTTGGGGTTTTTAATTTTGAGAGCCAAATTAAAGGGTTGTGATCCATTTCAATTTTGAATGTGCGGCCAAATAAATAGGGACGAAAATGTTGCACAGAGTCAACAATAGCAAGAAGTTCCTTTTCTGTTGTAGAATAATTTCTTTCAGCAGAATTGAGGGTGCGTGAGTGATAGGCAATGGGAAGTCCTTTTTGGGAGAGCACAGAACCAAGGGAAACGTTGGACGCGTCAGTTGTTAAGGTAAAAGTTTCTTGAAAATCCGGATATTGTAAAATAGGGGAGTTGGATAATGCTTCTTTGCATTTATTAAATGCTGATACGTATTGTTCGTTGTAAATGTCAATTTTTTCATTTTTTCGCGTACATTTGTTAATTGGGTATGTCAATTTTGCAAAATCAGATATGAACCTACGGTAATATCCGATAAGTCCCAAAAAGGATTTAATTTCTTTAACGGTTTTAGGAATAGGGAAATTTTGGATGGCTTTAATTTTATTGGGGTTTGGTTCCAGTCCATTTTCTGTTACGATATGACCTAAAAATTCTACCCGTTTTGTTAAAAACTCTGACTTGTCCAGCTGTACTTTAAGATTTGCTTTATTTAATGCCGAAAATATTAGTTTTAAATCATGAATGTGGTCTTGGAGTGATTTTGAAAAAATAATTACATCGTCCATGTAAACAAAACATTTTTGATATAAATAAGGCCTTAAAACTTGAAATGAAGCAGGGGCATTGCGTAAGCCGAAGGGCATGCGAACGTATTGGTTGACAGTAAAGGCGGTTTTAGGGATTGATTTGTCTGACATTTTTATCTGATGAAATCCTTGGGCAAGATCAAGGCATGTAAAATATTTACAACGTCCTAGATTTTCTAAGATTTCATCGACTCTGGGAAGCGGGTATTTGTCTTCAATTGTGTTCTCATTTAATTTTCTGTAATCAATCACCATTCTAAATTTTTTGACACCTGAGGCATCTGGTTTTTTTGGTACAATCCACACAGGGGCACTATATGGACTGGTTGAAGGACGAATAATTTTTTGGTCTAAAAGTTTCCGAATTTGTTTAGAGATCTCAGAACGCATAAGCGGAGGGTGCCTAAACGAACGAGTAAAAATTGGGTTTTCATCTTTTGTCGCTATATGATGGGTAGTAGTGACTGAAGATGACAGGGGTGTCGATTCGTTATAAAAAATATTTTTATATCGCTGACAAAGATTAATAATTGCTGTTGTTTCTTCGGAATTTAGATGGGAAAGACGTAATTTTTTGACATCTAAGTCGTTATTGTAAATCGGAAAACTCGTTTCTATGTTAAATAAGTTCAAGGGGTAAGCGGAGATTTGTTTAGGGGCATTTTCTGTATATGGAATTGTTATAAATCCGTCTTTGACTAAATGAATAGAAGAGGGTAAAATTTCTTGATTGTGAATCGAAACGTTGGGGACATCGCCATCGGGACAATTAACTGCAATTTTAGTATGTTCTGGACAAAAATAACGGAATTTTATTGAAATATTATTAATATTTAAAGTGTGTGTTCGATAATCAATTTATGCGTACAAATTTTGAAGATCGCTTGAACCAATTAGCGCATCAAATCTGTCATGCCAGGGAATTATATGAAATTTAAAGTAGTAATTGATTCCTAATTCTGAAAAAATTGGATACTGCAAATTTTTATTATTGGTAAATGATTTATTAAGTGACTGCACAGTAAATTCTTTTTGAAAAAAGTTATTTAAATTAAAATAAGACGCCGCTTTTGGGGTTATTATTGAATTAGTGGCTCCTGTATCTATTAAAATTTTGAGATTAAAAAGTGAAAGAGTAATGAAAGGCAATCGAGGTAAATTTGCAATATTATTTAAGTTTATGTAGCATTCGGGTTCAAATTGACGTTGTAAAAATTTTCACACGGCAAATAATTAGCATCAGAATTATCTAGATGAGAATAAACTTGGTCGTTAGGTAAACCGGGATCGAAATCGGATGACGCGGACATATCAGGTGCGCTTCCGTTCACAGTGTCGTCTTCGGGGCAATAACTCTGGGAATCAAATTCGGTACTTTCGATGTTATACGCGTTATGCCTAAAATTTTGAGGGTTTTTAATGGTTTGAGTTGACATTGGAGTCGGTTTGTAACTTTGATTTGAATATTTGGCGGTTTGGGTTGACATCGGAGATGGCTTATAAAAATGTTGTGTATTTGGCAAATTTTTGCTTGTAGATGGGCCGAAAAATTGTTTATATATTGGTTGCGATTTATGAGGAAAAGATTTGTTAAAATTACCAAAGGGTTTTGTGTTATTAAAATTTGATCGTTGTGGTTCGGGGTGACTGACTTGATTAAAATGTTGTGGGGGATAGTTAAAAAATCTTGGTGACGGAGAATTTAAAACTAATTGGGGTGTTTTGCTTTTATCAGGTTTGGTGTTGCGTATAGCTCTACCAAAAGATTCTTCGTTTTCGAGCTCAGAACATCGCGAAAGACATTCTTCTAGTGATTTACAATTGCTGTATTTTAACAAATCGCGGTAGGGTTGTGAAATACCAACTTTAAATGTCAACAGTGCTTTTTGTTGAAAAAGTTCTGTTTTTATTTTAACGATATTTGCATCGCTGTTTTGAATGGAGACAAGATCGATAAGGTCATTTAATTTCTTGTCCAGGCGCAAATAATAATCGTTATAATTTTCATTAAAATTTTGAATGCATGTTGTTAGTTCACGTTCTAATGTAGATTCGGATCGACGCTCACCAAATTTTTTTAAAAGGTCGGTACGAATATTTTTCCAAGTTTGAAAAGAATTTGGAATAAAATTGTCGAGTTTATTGGCTGTTATAAATGATTTTGGTGGACCGCGAATTTTGCTTAAAACATAGAGGTTAAATAAATGCAATTGAATGTTTGAGCACATTGCAAAAGTGCCTTGAAAAAGATCAATAATTTTGTCCACAGAAATTATAAAATCGCTGAGAGATGCTTCACCATCGCCATAAATAGGTATTACTTTACAAAATTGTTCAAGTTGCTTATCAGTTATTTGAGGAATTACTGGATCTGTCATATTTACTGTGTTGATTTTAATTTGGGGATTAGTAATAGTTGTATTTTCTAATAATATAATAAGTTGTTCTATTTCTGGATCACTTAATTCCGCAACCGAAATTTTGTTTAGATTTGTTGGCATAAAAATTAATAAAGGCAAAAAATAATACTTAAAATAAATGAAAATAAATTAGGAAATAATAAAAGGGATGCAAAAGGAACTACTGAACGACTTACTTGATTAAATTTAATGCGTTGTTCATCTCCAATTGGCTCGGGGGACGAAAGGACGAAATTCAGGAGATTTCGAAGTTGTCCAATGAATCTTCAATGGGTCCTTTGGCAGGTTGAAGACGGGTGACTTTCTTCTTTAATGTTGATGAATCCGGTTTCACCATAAATTGTAGAAACAAACCAAAAATTCTAATGATTTTTGTTGATGAGAATCCTGTTTCACAGCGCCAGTTTTTAATTCTTAATTTGTTAAATTAAAACAGTTGAACTTTTTAATTAATTTATTTTTAACAATGTATTCACATCAACAATTAAAAGAGAAGTGCCGGTATAATGTGTAGTTCCGCGCGAGGTAAGCTTGGTTGCCTAGTCAGCAGACGTAACTTGCTGTAAGAGCCCTGTCCAAATATCAGCTAGATTAAAAAAAATTTAGGGGTCGCTTAAGATTTTTTAAAATTTTCAAAATCGTCAAAAATTGAATTTTTGTTTTATTTTAATTTTTTTTTTCTCGTCTCGATATTATTTTTTTGGTTGAAAATAATAAAAATTATGTAAATTTCGAATCAATATTTTGATTTCTAAAGGTCACTGAAAGTTTGTTGACATTTATATTCAGAGGTCGCTCAAAAAAATCTTGAGCAACCTTTAGAAATCAAAATATCGATTTAAAGTTTTCAGAATCATATTATTTTTAAATTAAAAAATAATTTTGGAACGGGAAAAAAAATTAAAATAAAAAAAAATCCAATTTTTGACGATTTTGGAAATTTTTAAAAATCTTGAGCGACCCCTAAAATTTTTTTAATGGAGCTGTTCTTTTGACAGGGCTCTTAAAACATGACAAACCAACATATTTTCACAAGAGACGAGAGAAAAAAATATTCTTTTTTTTTGGGCCACCCTAATATATATATATATATATATATATATATATATATATATGTATAATTATTTATTTATTAATTTAATTTAAAATTTATCTAATTAATTATTTTTAATTTTAATTTATAATTCCACCAAAATCCATGAATATCTTTCTTCTTATAATTTCTTATTTTATTATCTTTCTTCTTATATCATTCTTTTTGTATTTCTTCTTGTATAATTTCCTTTTATATTACCTTTATGTTGTTTATGTATGTACGAGCCCTAACCACATAATGTTCGGACACTTCATAATTTATACAGAAATTTTTTTCGTGAATACTATCTCAAAATTATTAGAAGTTATGAAAAATTCAGCTTATTTTGGCATATACCCCTCGAAGCGATTTTTATTTTTAAAAAGTTTACCTTTTATTTTTAGCTTTTAAAAAAAGGCTAACTTTTTAACTTTTTTTTGTATGAGTAAAAAAAGTTATAAATGGACCCATTAAAAAGAGCATAAAATATTATACAAACCCTGAAAATTTGGTAAAAAATAAATAAGTTATAAAAAAGTATAAGTAATTTAAAAATGCTATTTATAAAGAGTTTTTGCAATTTTCTTAGGAAACGGGAGATTTTGCAGATATATATATCGCTATAACTTTCTTATTATTTATACAATTTTTACCAAATTTTCAGGGTTTGTATAATATTTTATGTTCTTTTTAATGGGCCCATTTATAACTTTTTTTACTCATGCAAAAAAAAGTTAAAAAGTTAAAAAGTTAGCCTTTTTTTAAAAGCTAAAAATAAAAGGTAAACTTTTTAAAAATAAAAATCGCTTCGAGGGGTATATGCCAAAATAAGCTGAATTTTTCATAACTTCTAATAATTTTGAGATAGTATTCACGAAAAAAATTTCTGTATAAATTATGAAGTGTCCGAACATTATGTGGTTAGGGCTCGTATTATATTGGTTATTTTATTTCTTATTTATGATGTATATTAAAATATAGAAATTTTATGATTATGATTCTTTTAATTTTTATATTAGTTTTTATTATTATTATTATGTACATAACAAATTTTGTTAAATTTATCATGGATAACTATTTTTTAATATATAAGTATCAAAGATATTATCGATAGTCTTAAGTTGAGACTCTCAACTAACAATCACACAAAATAAAGGTTATGTAACCAAAGTCACATCCACAACTTAAACCAACCCATGGCGCAATACTTGGCGCCAGCAGGTGGATTCTTTGACGTCTAATTTTGAAAATACGATATTGTGCACATAGCACACATGGTGTTAACCCCTTCAGACCTGAATTATTTTACGACGATAAAAAAAATAAATGGCTCTTAAATCTATCGAATTAGGACCTAAATAACACATATTTGATGCTAAAAAATCTTAATTCTGAAATTTCAGGATAATTTCAGGATGTTCACATGCATGTACATCGAATGTTTTATACGGTTTAGGTGTGGATAATACCAAAATAGTTTTTACATGTCTTAGTACATACCTTTAGGAACAAACTACACCAGTTTATACTTAAAAAATATCTTTACAAATCATCTAAAGACCCGCTAAGACAAACTGTCGTCAACGAGTTGTTGCTGTCATTATGCGCATCTCCATTATATGAGAGAATTTTCAATCAAAAGGGGCAGTTTAAGTAAGAGAAGTCGCAAAATGTACCTTAGTTTACCAAAACAAATGTACTTGGGGGTGAAAACTAGGTTCTAACTGAAATTTAATGCCTATTGATAGTAAATAAATTACTAAAAAGCTAATGTACATCTTAATGTGCACCAGGTCTGAAGGGGTTAAAAAAGGGACAATTTTCGAAAAATTGGCATAAAATCGTAGTTAGCCAAGATATCCACAAAATCTCGAAAATATCTCGAGGGATTACCTAACTCCTATTAGGAAGGGTATTAGGACTATCAAGCTCAACTGCCCTGTGAATGGGGATTTTGAATTTTGAAAAAAAAAAATATATTTTTTTAACACCCTGTAGTATTATGCTATGTGCATAATATCGTATTCCCAAAATTAGACATAAGAGTAAAAAAATCACATCACTGGTAATATTCATAAGAAATAAGAAAAAATTGAACCTACACCTCGCCAAAGATTTTTGTTTTGAATGCGTTCCACCAACTTCAAATACCGACAGACAGCTGTTTCAACCCTGTGAGGATCACCTGATGTTCTTACATCTCGCCTCTGTTGACTTAACAACCGAGCATATAAGCTGAGGGAGTAATTTGTTTTGATTGTGTTCCACTACACCAAGTTGCCCGAAACTGATGAGACCCAATAAAGGTCGAAACAGCTGTCTGTCGGTATTTGAAGTTGGTGGAACGCATTCAAAACAAAAATCTTTGGCGAGGTGTAGGTACAACTATTGCTCATATTTTGGACTAAGATGGAGAATAACGACAATTTTCCAAAAATTGCTTTACCATTGCTAATTTTTTGGACAAAAATAAAAGACGACAATTTTCTAAAAATTGCCACATAATCGTAGTTAGCCAAGATATCCACAAAATCTCGAAAATGTCCCGAGGGATTACCTAACTGTTACACTGTTCAAAATTTCATGACCATTTTAACACCAAATTAACACCATATTTGGTCTATATCGATACAAACCAAAATGGTGTTAAATAGGGTTCGTTGGTCCGGTGTTAATTTAAATACTAAAATGGTGTAAATTCAAATACTAAAATGGTGTAAATTTAACTCCTTTTCAGTGTTAAATATTATGTGTTTGTGGTCAAATTAAATCATCCTACACAGGAAAAAGGAAAAAAAGGAAACAGGAAGTTCCTTGACGCATTACTAGTACACCAGTGGTATTATTCCAGAAAATGGAACCTTCAACTTGCTAGAGATAATGTTTTTAGTTCGTTCCACTAACTTAAAATACTTCAAGTATTGACAGCTGTTTCCACCTATTTAAGGTCTAGTTTTGAACAACTTGTAGCGTCACACCAAAGCAAAGGACAACATGAGCTTATATATTCTTCATGTAAGTCAACAGAGGCGAGATTTAAGAACATCACGTGATCCACAAAAAAATAAATACTTATGGGTCAACTAAATTAATATAGTTAAATAAACTATTTCTTTTTTTCTGTGTAGGTGCACTTCTCAAATATTTTTAGATAAACACCGTTTTGGTGTTCATTTTCAACCATAATTCATGGTGTTATATTAACACCACTTTGGTGTTGGATTTTGACACCATTTTAGGATTACTTTTTACACCACAGATATTTTAAACAGTGTATTAGGGAGGAGTATTGGGACTATCAAGCTCAACTGCCCTGTGAATGTGGATTTGGAATTTTGGAAAAATAGCTCTTTTTTTAACACCCTGTATGTGCACAATATCGTATTCTCAAAATTAGACGTAAGTCAAATAATCCACTTTTGCTCATTTTTTGGACTAAACTGGGAAATAACGACAATTTTCGAAAAATTGGCATATAATCGTAGTAAGCCGCGTTATTCACAAAATCTAGAAAACGTTCCGAGGAATTACCTTACTTATATTAGGGAGGGGTATTACGACTATCAAACTCAACTGCCTCATGAATGGGAATAACTTGAAATTTCGAAAAAAATACATCTCTTCGTTTAACACCCTGTAGTATAATGCTATATGCAAAATATCATATTTCCAAAATTAGATATAAGAGTCAAAGAATCAGCTATTCAGAATTTTAAAGATTTTCAAAATCGATTTGGTAATTTTCCAATAACGAGCTTTAAAATATTTTCCAAAAAACTAGGTGCGTCGATTTTTATGACGAGCAGTTTATACATACAAAATATAAATAAAACATTTACAAGTAGGTATACACATTTATAATAATAATAATAATAATTATTTATTGGTGTAAAATGACATTACAATATCCCACACAAGTCAAAACAGAACATTAAATATATAAAAATACAATTATAATAATCAGTTTGTTAATAAAATAAATAATAAAATCAAATAATCCACTTTTGCTCATTTTTTGGACTAATCTGGGAAATAACGACAATTTTCGAAAAATTGGCATATAATCGTAGTAAGCCGCGTTATTCACAAAATCTAGAAAACGTTCCGAGGGATTACCTTACTTATATTAGGGAGGGTTATTTAGACTATCAAACTCAACTGCCTCATGAATGGGAATAACTTGAAATTTCGGAAAAAATACATCTCTTCGTTTAACACCCTGTAGTATAATGCTGTGTGCAAAATATCGTATTTCCAAAATTAGACATAAGAGTCAAATCAGCTATTCATAATTTCCAAAGATTTTCAAAATCGATTCAGTAATTTTTCAATAACGAGCTTTTTTATTTTCCAAAAAACTAGGTGCGTCGATATTTATGACCAGCGATTTAAAGAAATAAAAGACCTAAAATAATAGGTTTTTTTGTATATAAAGAAAAAAGACAAACAACAAAAAAAAAACAAAACTTCCCAACCGAACCTATCGCGGCCATACACCAAAGCTGAGTAGGACAATAAATCTGTCAACAAACGCGTTAGGCACCAAACCCATCAACTTAAAGAACGTAACACTTAATAAATTAATAAAACCCAAACATAGTAAAAACAGCACACTAATCAAACCCTAATGGATTTTGTAAACACATTAGATTATACTCTAAAAGTAATTGTGGTAACTGCCTAATTGCATCAATTGCACATCTCAGCTGTTCAACACAGATAGGATCGCAACGCGATCGCAATAGCAATATGTTACAGACTAGGTACATTAGGTACCCGTAACCACTACGACAGCATGTTAAAGGTAACATAGTAACAAAAACGGCCAGGATCCCCAACTCCAAATAATCCCAAATGTTTGGAGTAATACTAATTGTCTGGTCTAGGGAGATTCCGGGTCGTACTTAGATTTGAGTCGGCGTCGGCGTCCCCCAAACACCAACAAATGTCTATCCCTCCCTTCCTTCTTCCTTTATGACCCTACTGAGCGTATAGCATCGGCTCGGCGAACCCGGGAATGGCTATTAAAACTATTGGCATTTCGCTATCGAGGGGACAGTATGGAACGCAACGGACATTCGCACCCAGCAAACACAGGTGAAGCCGTGCAGTTGCTGGGGGCGAACAAAAATGGGCGTAAGTAAACAGAGGCCTATGCGGGGCCCGGGAGCGATGAGGCAATGGGGCCGGTTATACGTCTCTTATACTCATACTAATACTCAATATTAAATCTTAATTGGTAATAAATTTAAAAAAATATATACAAAAGTTAACTTTTTAAAAATAATATATTGACAAAAAAATAAATTACTAATTAAATTAAATTTTAATGTAGGTATAATAGGTTGTACAATTTTTCCAAAGAGGGTAAATATTTCAATAGTAAGAGTTCAAATTTTTACCTTATTGTGCTTACAAACTATAGATAGAATAGAATAAATAGAATTTGGATTTGGTAAGAAGTGTTATAAATTTCTAAGTACTTTAATTTATTTTAAAAATTATAAAATTGTATATGGTTTATGCATCAAGCTTTAAAGCTACTATTATTATTAAATTACAATTTATCGAATAATTTTTCAATTTAGTAAGTTAATTTTAATAACACTATTTGGGTGATTAAGGACCCAAAGTAAATAAAAATTACATAAGATTTTAAAAGTATGATAACTTACAAAAATATAACCTTTTTTTCTTAAAATAACACAAGTTAAAAGAAAAGGGTTTACACTTTTTTTTTCTTTTCACTTGCATTTCATAAGTAGAGGATGATAATAAATTTAAATTAAATAATAAAAAGTTGATGCTTATTGAAAATTATTTCAACTAATTTTCTAACTTCTTTCCTAGTATGATTGTAAATATTGCGAAGAAGTTTTACTTAATCGTAACACAGTATGATTATAGGAATAATATACAGATTGCCCCGAAAATGGCACACTAACGTGATATATGGATTAAACATTTACACAACAGTATTTTTTTGTACATAGTACCCGTGATATCATCACATCAAAGACGGCAAAAAGGCGTAAGCATATAAATTATAAAAGATGCTGCTCCAAAAAATTCAAAGTCTTTAGTAAATTTTATAATAAACCTATATGGAAGAACACATCACAATTTGCAAATTCTATAATTAATACTCTTATTTAACAATTGTTAAATTGACGTTAATATTAATTTAGTAAAAAATTATGTTTGAAAATTAATTAGGTAACTAGAACTAACTTCGTAGTAATCTCATATAATGTAAAGATTATAAAATACTCTCTTATGTTTAAACGATTTTTCTGTCACATCAACTACTGTAGCCTTTATCTACGTGATATAAAAAAATGTATTACATTTAATCAAGTTATAAAGTTTTAATTTGTTTAAACAAATATCAAAAAAGACAACTTTACACATGTCAATTTTAGCTCTTGTAAATGAGTTGGTTTATTTTGTTTCCCAAAACAACCGTTTTTATGTTTTAACTTTTGTAAAAATACAAATATTGTTATTTAAGAAAATACCAACTGCATATATCTTACATTCTATAGAAAATCTTTTTCTTAATGTATCCAAAGATTGTCGAGTTACTTTAACCAAAACATCAACAATTTTTTTACTGTAATATTTTCTCATTTCTCCTACAGCCCCTGTAACCACATCTTCCATTATTTTAGCCATTTCAAAGTTAAGTAATAAATGTGGTTTTTCAAAACATTCCCATACTAATGTCCAGTCTGATTGTTGTTGGGATGAATTACTTTCAATATCGATTTCCATATCTTAAATAATTCAAACATTGTTTTAACTTAAGTTACTTTAGGACCACCAATATACATAATATGTACATTTAAAAAATGATAAGTTGGTGTAGTTAGGTAAGGTTTAAAGGCTGCTAAAATAAACAAAATTATGTCTGTCACACACAATGTAAGTAAAACTTCTGAAGGATATGGTAGGAATCGAGCTTTAGAGTTATTATTAGGATGGTATTATTATTATATCATTGATTTATTAAATAATTTTCTCATATCAAAAATGACACAATTAATAATGACAGTTAAAATATTAATAATTATAATAATTAATAATAATAATAATAATAATATTTAATAATGACGCCCTCTCAACCCAGTCACTCAATGCTTACGCCATAAAGACACACGCGGATATAGTCTCCTCTACATTCACGCGTCCAAACTTTCACTCATATCGATTTTCCGTGACATCACTTATCATGTAACTAAAGCATTTCATATCACACAGTGCCCTTAATTACCGTAAAATTTTCTGACTTACACCTCGCTAGAAAAGTTTCACTTCAAAAAATTACCTCATGTACCTTATAAGGTCCAGAGTCGAGCAAATCAAAGTAATTTTGAAGTAATTTTGTACAAAATTTTTAAACACATCATCTGATAATCGGTAGTTTTTGGCTCAAAAAAGGCCATACCGACGCACAGTGGCATTTTTACCCTTAAACCTGGCCAAAAGTCGAAAAAGGTAAATTTACCTGCAAAATTGTATATAAAGGTTTTTGAGGTCGGTGATTACGATTTTGATATATTATTTCATATATTTAAAATGACGGATACAACCGACATTTTTGTATAAATGTGGGTGAATTTGCATGCATATAAAAAGGTTTTTAAGGGCGCTGATTGTAATTTATGTCAATTAGACGACGATCGGCTTTAAACTAAACTTTTATTATAAAATATATTTACATAAAAACTACCTTAAGGTAACAATTGTTATACAGTATGTACTCATATATTACATCCTTCTGTTTCTATAAAAACAAAAACTTAAAATAATAAATTCTAGGTAAGCATAATTATTTAATAAAAAATATTTTTATATAAACGTAAGAGAATATTAATATGAAATTATTTACAAAACTAACTATACTAATTAAATTAAACCTATACATACATTAGCCACATTATTATTATTTTTATTTTATTTATTTTTTAACCTATTATTATATACATAAAGTAAAGAACCCAATATTATGTACACTTAATTTATAAATAAAAAATGTTTTCAAAATTAACTTATGATTTTTTCCCAACATCCTAACCTATCTGGAGTTTGTACCTCCCTTCCAAATCAAGTATTATTTTGTAAAAGACAGCATCCAACACCATCCTTACTACTATCAACAGAAATCACGATATCTTTATTAGAATCGTAAAACTGTAACACGGGTTTATTTGTTATAATTGTTTTTAATTTGTTAAATGCATTTTCATGAATATTATTTCACTCCCAAGAAACTTTATTTTTTAATAATTCCCTTAAAGGCGCCGTAACGTCAGATAAATTTTAAATGAATTTACCAACATATGTAATTATCCCTAAAAACCGTTGTAAATCCGTTTTATTTTTAGGTAATTGCATTTCGGTTATGGCTTTTATTTTTGAATTGTCGGGTTTTATGCCATTTTTTGATATTACATGTCCCATATAATTAATCTCGGTTAAACCAAATTTACATTTATTTTCATTAAACTTAATATTTGCAATTTCTAATACTTTATTTAAAACTTTATCGTGGTCTTTCATATTTCTACCATGTACCAAAATATCATCAATATATATTTCAAATCCATGTATATTAAATAAATCTTTATATTTTTTATGAAAAACTTCCGGTGCACAATTAATCCCAAACGGCAAACGCAAAAATGTATAACGACCAAATGAGCTAGCGAAAGTACATAAATCGGCATTCGAGTCATCTAATTTTACTTGCCAAAATACAGAGTTGGCATCAAGAGTACTAAAATAAGACGTTTCTTTTAATCTAAATCAAATTTCATCAAAGGTTGGTAATTTAAAATGTTTTCGTACCTAGTATGTTTTTATTTAAATCACGAGGATCTAAACAGAGTCTCAATGAATTATCAGCCTTTTTACTATGACGATTGAATTTACTCTGTGGGATAATCAGCCTTACAAATAATATTATTTTTTTCCATATCCCCTAAACATTTTTTAAAAATAATAGATATATCCAATTTATTTTATTCATTTTGAGAAAACGTAAAAGTAATAAATATTTTAAAACCTTCATCGCCTATATATTGCAATAGCTGAGCACATTGTAGCTCTTCATGTTTTTTGCACACTTTAAGGTAATTCTTGAATTTATGTATCCAAAATCTCCAATTTTCTGCAATATTTCCGGACATGTCCATAGTTGCTGGTGTGTACTTACACCACAGGTTACTTTAAATAAATAGCTTCAAAGATTATACTTACAAGTCGTTTTATTTGCCAATATTTACAATAATTGTTGTCAGTTTCTTTCTCCTAATTTCCTTCTTCTGCTCCTTTTTCTAATTTCTTTATTTTCTTTTATTTCATTGTTATCGTTTTCCTTATCTTTTATTTCTTGGCTTCTTTGTTATCTATTCCTTATCTCTTTATTTCTTGTTATTTATTTCTTATGCTTCTTTAAATTTATTATTTTGTAATTTTGTTTAGTTTTATTTTATATATATAATTTATTATTAAAATTATATTGGATTGCATAAATATAATAAATTATTAATATTATATTTGATTAGATTTTTACTATATTTTGTATGTTATTATTTTTTTATGTACATTTTATATGACTTAATTATTTATATTGAGTCAAGCCACGTCAAGTGGGACCAGAAAATTTCACAAAATCACCGATTTTAAAAATAATCACATTATTGTGTAGTAGGCATGACGCATATGTCAAAGTAAAAAAATTGTTTTGAAATTCGCTTTTTTAGTAATGTTATTAAAGTTAATAATTTTGTCAAACTTTAGAGCATGGTAAAATTGAAAAAATAGAATCTCTGGGACCACTCTGTATAATTGAATTAAATTTTACACACCATTGTAGCAATGTTTAGACTATTAATTGATCATTTAATTAAGGTAAATTTGTTTAAATAAAAGAATTTTGCATACATTTATTATAAACAATTGACATTTTGTATGTGTTCTTCACGCTGAAAAAAAATTAATCTTGTGTCTTAATATGCGGAAAACATTTTCGTTTAATAAAATGTACTCAAAAATTTGTCCTTCATAGGTCATTCCGGAGATTAATTTTTTTCTCTCGCTGTGCGCTTGAGCAGTACGCAGCGCGCTTCGCCACAGCTTTCCCTTAGAACGTTAGAACCGACGAGCTAGCAGCGAAGCGCGCCGCGTACTGATCGAACGCACAGCGGGACAAAAAATTTAATATCTCCGAAATGAGATGTAAAGGACAAATTTTTGAGTACATTTTATTAAACGGGAATGTTTGCCGCATATTATGACACAAGATTAATTTTTTTTCAGCGTGAAGAACACATACAAAATTTCAATTGTTTATAATAAATTTATGCAAAATTCTTGTATTTAAACAAATTTACCTATATTAAATGACAATTCTCTAGTCTAAACATTGCTACAATAGTGTGTAAAATTTAATTCAATTATACAGAGTGGTCCAAGAGATTCTATTTTTTTAAATTTTACCGTGCTCTTAAGTTTGACAAAGTTATGAACTTAAATAACATTAATAAAAAACTGAATTTCAAAACAATTTTTTACTGTGACTTAGGGGTCATGCCTACTAGACAATTGTGTGATTATTTTCAAAATCGGTGATTTCGTGAAAATTTCTGGTCCCACTTGACGTGGCTTGACTCAGTAGCTTATTTAGGACATATAGTAACAGACAAAGGAGTAAAACCAAACCCCGATAAAATTATAACTATACAAAATTTTCCTCAGCCAAAAAACCAAGAAGAAATTAAATCATTCTTAGGATTAGTTGGATATTTCCGCAGATTTATAAAAGACTTTTCAAAATTAACAAAACCCCTAACTTTATTTTTGGTGAAAAATGTAAAGATAGCTTTGATATTTGTAAAAACATATTAACTTCAGAACCATTGTTACAATACCCAGATTTTAATAAAAACTTTATTTTGACAACTGACGCTTAAAATTTTGCTTTAGGAGCAATTCTTTCTTAAGGTGAAATTAACGCAGACAAACCCAAAAATTATTCAACCACAGAAAAAGAATTACTAGCAGTCGTGTGGGAAACAAAACATTTCCGCCTTTATCTTTTCGGACGTAAATTTACTGTTATAACCGATCATAAACCCTTACAATGGTTATTTTCAGTAAAAGACCCAGGATCAAAATTAACACGTTGGCGATTAAAATTAGCAGAATATGAGTATGACATCATTCATAAAGCAGGAAAACTTAATGTATATGCGGACGCTTTATCACGAATACCAATACAAAATATTACAGAAATTTTAAATTCGGAAGAATACGAACAAATATTAAATCTTTGCGAAAATTATCAAGACATATTTTTATTACCAAACGAACCCTTAAATTTCACAAACGTTGTTAAACACGATATTAATTTAACAGATGAAAAACCTATTCATGCAAAAATTTACAGATACCCCCGTGTGGACAGTCCCGAAAAAATTAGACGCAAGCGGTCAGAAAAAATGGCGTATGGTAATAGACTATCGGAAACTTAACGAAGTAACAAAAGAGGATCGTTATGCTTTACCTAATATTTATTTTATTGAAGATTTACTAGACAAACTCGGGCGCTGTAATTATTTTACCACCCTTGACTTAGCAAGCGGGTTTCATCAAATAGAAATGAAACCAACAGACATAGAAAAACAGCGTTTACTGTAAAACATGGGCATTATGAATATATATATTTATATTTTGGTCTAAAAAACGCGCCATCCACAGCGTGTAATGGACAATGTAATGCCAGGGTTGCAGGGTGAAATGTGCATGGTTTACATGGACGATATAATTGTTTACTCGACTTCTCTTACCGAACACATTCAACGGCTTACCGAAATTTTTAATAGATTAAGAAAATATAACTTTAAAATTGAACCCGATAAGTGTGAGTTTTTACAAAAGGAAGTAGAGTCAAGCCACGTCAAGTGGGACCAGAAAATTTCACAAAATCACCGATTTTAAAAATAATCACATTATTGTGTAGTAGGCATGACGCATATGTCATAGTAAAAAAATTGTTTTGAAATTCGCATTTTTAGTAATGTTATTAAAGTTAATAATTTTGTCAAACTTTAGAGCATGGTAAAATTGAAAAAATTGAATCTCTGGGACCAATCTGTATAATTGAATTAAATTTTACACACTATTGTAGCAATGTTTAGACTATTAAATGATCATTTAATTAAGGTAAATTTGTTTAAATAAAGAATTTTGCATACATTTATTATAAATAATTGACATTTTGTATGTGTTCTTCCGCTGAAAATAAATTAATCTTGTGTCATAACATGCGGAAAACGTTCCCGTTTAATAAAATGTACTCAAAAATTTGTCCTTCATAGGTCATTCCGGAGATATTAATTTTTTTCTCTCGCTGTACGCTTGAGCAGTACGCAGCGCGCTTCGCCGCTAGCTCGTTAGCACAGCTTTCCGTTAGAACGTTAGAACCGACGAGCTAGCAGCGAAGCGCGCCGCGTACTGATCGAACGCACAGCGGGACAAAAAATTTAATATCTCCGAAATGAGATATAAAGGACAAATTTTTGAGTACATTTTATTAAACGGGAATGTTTGCCGCATACTATGACACAAGATTAATTTTTTTCAGCGTGAAGAACACATACAAAATTTCAATTGTTTATAATAAATGTATGCAAAATTCTTGTATATAAACAAATTTACCTTAATTAAATGACAATTCTTCTGAAGTCTAAACATTGCTACAATAGTGTGTAAAATTTAATTCAATTATACAGAGTGGTCCAAGAGATTCTATTTTTTTTAAGTTTGACAAAATTATGAAAATCGGTGATTTCGTGAAAATTTGTGGTCTCACTTGACGTGGCTTGACTCAGTAGCTTATTTAGTATATAGTAACAGACCAAACCCCGTTAAAATTATAACTAAAAAAAATTTTTTTTTGGTGAAAAATGTAAAGATAGCTTTGATATTTGTAAAAACATATTAACTTCAAAATCATTGTTACAATACCCAGATTTTAATAAAAACTTTATTTTTACAACTGACGCTTTAAATTTTGCTTAAGGAGCAATTCTTTCTCAAGGTGAAGCTTATTTAGGACATATAGTAACAGACAAAGGAGTAAAACCAAACCCCGATAAAATTATAACTATACAAAATTTTCCTCAGCCAAAAAACCAAGAAGAAATTAAATCATTCTTAGGATTAGTTGGATATTTCCGCAGATTTATAAAAGACTTTTCAAAATTAACAAAACCCCTAACTTTATTTTTGGTGAAAAATGTAAAGATAGCTTTGATATTTGTAAAAACATATTAACTTCAGAACCATTGTTACAATACCCAGATTTTAATAAAAACTTTATTTTGACAACTGACGCTTCAAATTTTGCTTTAGGAGCAATTCTTTCTTAAGGTGAAATTAACGCAGACAAACCCAAAAATTATTCAACCACAGAAAAATAATTACTAGCAGTCGTGTGGGCAACAAAACATTTCCGCCCTTATCTTTTCGGACGTAAATTTACTGTTATAACCGATCATAAACCCTTACAATGGTTATTTTCAGTAAAAGACCCAGGATCAAAATTAACACGTTGGCGATTAAAATTAGCAGAATATGAGTATGACATCATTCATAAAGCAGGAAAACTTAATGTATATGCGGACGCTTTATCACGAATACCAATACAAAATATTACAGAAATTTTAAATTCGGAAGAATACGAACAAATATTAAATCTTTGCGAAAATTATCAAGACATATTTTTATTACCAAACGAACCCTTAAATTTCACAAACGTTGTTAAACACGATATTAATTTAACAGATGAAAAACCTATTCATGCAAAAATTTACAGATACCCCCGTGTGGACAGTCCCGAAAAAATTAGACGCAAGCGGTCAGAAAAAATGGCGTATGGTAATAGACTATCGGAAACTTAACGAAGTAACAAAAGAGGATCGTTATGCTTTACCTAATATTTATTTTATTGAAGATTTACTAGACAAACTCGGGCGCTGTAATTATTTTACCACCCTTGACTTAGCAAGCGGGTTTCATCAAATAGAAATGAAACCAACAGACATAGAAAAACAGCGTTTACTGTAAAACATGGGCATTATGAATATATATATTTATATTTTGGTCTAAAAAACGCGCCATCCACAGCGTGTAATGGACAATGTAATGCCAGGGTTGCAGGGTGAAATGTGCATGGTTTACATGGACGATATAATTGTTTACTCGACTTCTCTTACCGAACACATTCAACGGCTTACCGAAATTTTTAATAGATTAAGAAAATATAACTTTAAAATTGAACCCGATAAGTGTGAGTTTTTACAAAAGGAAGTAGAGTCAAGCCACGTCAAGTGGGACCAGAAAATTTCACAAAATCACCGATTTTAAAAATAATCACATTATTGTGTAGTAGGCATGACGCATATGTCATAGTAAAAAAATTGTTTTGAAATTCGCATTTTTAGTAATGTTATTAAAGTTAATAATTTTGTCAAACTTTAGAGCATGGTAAAATTGAAAAAATTGAATCTCTGGGACCAATCTGTATAATTGAATTAAATTTTACACACTATTGTAGCAATGTTTAGACTATTAAATGATCATTTAATTAAGGTAAATTTGTTTAAATAAAGAATTTTGCATACATTTATTATAAATAATTGACATTTTGTATGTGTTCTTCCGCTGAAAATAAATTAATCTTGTGTCATAACATGCGGAAAACGTTCCCGTTTAATAAAATGTACTCAAAAATTTGTCCTTCATAGGTCATTCCGGAGATATTAATTTTTTTCTCTCGCTGTACGCTTGAGCAGTACGCAGCGCGCTTCGCCGCTAGCTCGTTAGCACAGCTTTCCGTTAGAACGTTAGAACCGACGAGCTAGCAGCGAAGCGCGCCGCGTACTGATCGAACGCACAGCGGGACAAAAAATTTAATATCTCCGAAATGAGATATAAAGGACAAATTTTTGAGTACATTTTATTAAACGGGAATGTTTGCCGCATACTATGACACAAGATTAATTTTTTTCAGCGTGAAGAACACATACAAAATTTCAATTGTTTATAATAAATGTATGCAAAATTCTTGTATATAAACAAATTTACCTTAATTAAATGACAATTCTTCTGAAGTCTAAACATTGCTACAATAGTGTGTAAAATTTAATTCAATTATACAGAGTGGTCCAAGAGATTCTATTTTTTTTAAGTTTGACAAAATTATGAAAATCGGTGATTTCGTGAAAATTTGTGGTCTCACTTGACGTGGCTTGACTCAGTAGCTTATTTAGTATATAGTAACAGACCAAACCCCGTTAAAATTATAACTAAAAAAAATTTTTTTTTGGTGAAAAATGTAAAGATAGCTTTGATATTTGTAAAAACATATTAACTTCAAAATCATTGTTACAATACCCAGATTTTAATAAAAACTTTATTTTTACAACTGACGCTTTAAATTTTGCTTAAGGAGCAATTCTTTCTCAAGGTGAAGCTTATTTAGGACATATAGTAACAGACAAAGGAGTAAAACCAAACCCCGATAAAATTATAACTATACAAAATTTTCCTCAGCCAAAAAACCAAGAAGAAATTAAATCATTCTTAGGATTAGTTGGATATTTCCGCAGATTTATAAAAGACTTTTCAAAATTAACAAAACCCCTAACTTTATTTTTGGTGAAAAATGTAAAGATAGCTTTGATATTTGTAAAAACATATTAACTTCAGAACCATTGTTACAATACCCAGATTTTAATAAAAACTTTATTTTGACAACTGACGCTTCAAATTTTGCTTTAGGAGCAATTCTTTCTTAAGGTGAAATTAACGCAGACAAACCCAAAAATTATTCAACCACAGAAAAATAATTACTAGCAGTCGTGTGGGCAACAAAACATTTCCGCCCTTATCTTTTTGGACGTAAATTTACTGTTATAACCGATCATAAACCCTTACAATGGTTATTTTCAGTAAAAGACCCAGGATCAAAATTAACACGTTGGCGATTAAAATTAGCAGAATATGAGTATGACATCATTCATAAAGCAGGAAAACTTAATGTAAATGCGGACGCTTTATCACGAATACCAATAAACGCACTACAAAATATTACAGAAAATCAAATTCAGCACGATATTTTATCAAATTTAATAATTTTTAAAATTAAGTAAAGAACCAACCCTAACTAACTTTGACCTAATTAATGAAACAAATGATCAGATTCACTTTAAAAAAACAAAAAAACATAATTATTACATTGTATGAAAATAAAGAAATAGTCGACACAAGTATTAATATTCAAGAAATTTTAAATGATATAAAGACTCCACCGAACTTATAGAATCAAACGAAATTTATAATTTCGTTATGAATTCAGACGAAAAATATATTTTTAACATTTTTAATTTTAATGATGAAAATATTATTAATTGTAAAGAGGCATTTTACTTATTTTCAAAAATTAATCTAGAAGATAACAAACATTATTTTGTTAATCCATTGCCAAATTGTAAATTAAAACCTATATTATGTAATATATTTAAAAATAGAAATATTAACTTTACTGTTTGCAAAAATATTGTACAAACACCAATATGAAAGGAAGAAAAATTAAATATAATTAAAGAGTTTCATACAAATATTGACAATTTACATAAAGGTTACCTATCACGAAACATATAATAAAATTAGAGAAAAGTTTCTGTTTAATCATCAATTAAACAAATTTAATATCTAATTCTTTCCAAAATTTTATATTTAATATTTTTTATTATTTTAATTTTTTTATATTTAAATAATTTAATATTTCGAGGCGGTGACCGACCCAAAGGAGCTGAGCCTACAAAATTAGTACCTAATTAATCGGTCATCGCCGATAAAACTGCATATTTGCAAATTGTTTAAATTATAATTATAATTAGATAATTATCTAGTTGCTACGTCACATTAGAATTATGTATAAATAGGAATTAATTTAATAAAACTTTCTCTCTTTCAACCACAACCAGCCTATCATTCACATCTACCTAACTACCCTCAACATTCCCTAAACTCTACAAAAGTTTACATGGTCCTTCGAACTCAAAAATAATCAGTGAGCGGTAAGCAAGACCAGAGTTTTCTTTCCTGCACTCACTTACTGATTATAAAATAAGCCAACCAGGGTAACAAACCCTTAAATTCAGTGGGCGGTAAGCAAGACCAGGGGTTTCTTCCCTGCACTCACCCACTGAGGTTAGCTAAACAAGACCAAGCTCTATTAAGACGTGGGCAGTAAGCAAGACCAGGGCTTTCTTCCCTGCACTTACCCACAGACTAATAGTGCCAATTCACACCCTTCCTTTACTACTAAGTATATGCCAAACAAACAGAATTACAAAGTGAAACAAACAACGAACAAATTATTAGACTCCGTAAACAAAAACTACGCCTAAACTCCCTAAAACGCAACTTAGAGAGTTTATGAACAGAACTTATGGTAGATAAACCAAAGTACAGATATGAAAATCTGATGAAAAAACTGTCGAGCCAGTGGAGTTCACTGCAAGAACTTCACGAAGAGCTGATAGTTCACGAAGACGAATTTACTGACCAGTACTTCCAGGACGAACAATTTGAAGAAATAGAACTACTTTATGATGAATATGTGGAGAAACTAGAAAAAAGAATAGCAGAAAGTAACAATGAGAGTAAACCACACTTCAAAGGCGGATACGAAAACTGGGCAACATTTCATGACATATTTAGTAAGGTCATTCATGAGAACAAGACAATCTCACGTATTGAAAAAATGCAATATCTAAAAGCGCATGTCCGAGAAGAAGCCAGCCGACTGATCCAACATCTTCATATTACCGATGGAAATTATGAAGCAGCCTAGGAACTTCTCAAAAAACGATACGAAAATACACGAATAATAATCAGCGAACTAGTGAATCAAATCCTGGATCTTCCAAAAATTCAAGGTGAATCCACAAAACAATTACAAAGATTACATGATGTAACAAATGAATGTCTCAAAGCGATTGACAATTTGGTCATTTCAACAGAACCATGGGGTCCATTGATTGTAAGAATTATCAGTCGAAAATGGGATAAAGAAACGAACAGGCTCTACGAACAATCGTTAGAAAACCCGACCCAAGTTCAAACACTAGCTTCGATAATGAGCTTCTTAGAAAAAAGATTTCAATCGTTAGAAGCAACAAAAAATTACACAAAACCGATGTTTCACAAAAACACGCATAACACTTCCAACCTGAACTACAAGACAAAGGAAAAAACACTATCATGCACCATGTGCCAACAAACGCATGCCATAGTAAGATGTTCAAAATTCCTGTCAATGAATGTGGCAGAGCGAAACAAATTTGTCAAGTCACAGAAACTGTGCTAAAATTGTCTTGGTCACAGTTCGGAAGAGACTTGCTACAGCAAATGGAGTTGCAGAACATGTAACAAACAGCACCACACATATTTACATATGGAAAAACAACCACAAAAATATGTAAACAAATCATTTGGATCAAAACAAGATAGTCAAACAAAAATAACAAACTATCAAACAACAACGAATAAACACCAAGAAGAACGTGCAGTTCTTTTGGCCACAGCTCTAGTCCGAGTCAAGGCAATAAATGGAAGCATGGAATATTTACGAGTTTTGATCGATTCAGGATCACAGGCTGCCCTTATAACAGAAGAAGCAGCTCAACTATTGGGATATCCTCGGCAGAAAATAACCGCAGAAGTCACTGGTTTGGGAGACAGTCCAAAACAATCCAAGTCAAAAATTCAGTGTGAGATCCAATCCCGATTCCCGAGCAATTTCTCTATCAGTAAATTTCATAGTATTGCCAACCTTAACACAAAAACTACCGAGCGAACCAATGATGCCTAAAATTCCAACCAATTGGAAGAATTACCCACTTGCTGACCCAACATTTCATCATCCTGGACCAATTGATGCCATTCTAGGAGCAGAAGAAGTTAGCCACATTCTCCAAAAGGGCCTAGAGAGATCTAACGATGGATTACTTGGTCAAGAAACTACTTTGGGATGGATTTTATCAGGCAGCATAAGAAAAAGCCCAGCAGTAAAAATTTTAAGCATGGTTAGCTGCGTAGAAGAAGATAAACAACTGACAAAATTTTGGGACATTGAAGAGGTGACAAATTATCAACCCCGCCCTTTGTCTCAGAATGACATAGATTACGAAGCACAATACAACAAGACTATCAAAACGAAACAAAGATGGGACTTACACAGTCAATACCCCATTTAAAGAACATCCACCAAATCTAGGTGATTCGAAACCAAAAGCCATAGCCCGTTTAATGCAGCTCGAAAAGTCGAAGCTTAACAAGCCATCAAACCAGAACTTAAAAGAACAATACAACAACTTCATGCAAGAATACATTAACTTTGGTCACATAAAGCCAGTTAAACCAGAGAAAATAAATGAAGAAAGATATTATATCCCTCATCAGCCCGTCATACGAGAAAGCAGTTCAATAACGAAACTAAGAGTGGTATTCGATGCATCATCAAAGACCACAAATGGAAGGAGCCTCAACGAGACGATGCATATTGGCCCAAGACTTCAAGAAGAACTGACTGATATTTTACTACGATAGAGAAAACACAAGGTAGTATTTACCGCTGACGTCTAGAAAATGTATCGACAAATACATTTATCTGAAGATGATCAACACTATTATCGAATATTCGATAAAAACCAACCAATCACAGAGTATGCTTTAACAACCGTGACATACAGAACAGCAGCCGCGCCGTACCTATCAATAAAAACACTGCAAAGGTTGGCAATTGACGAAGCATCAAAATTTCCGAAAGCATCAACCGTGGCTCTTCGAGACTTCTATGAAGATGATCTAATGACCGGATGCGATTCAATTGAAGCAGCCAAACAGCTTCAAGACGAAATCATTACCTCAATCTGGAGGATTCAATCTTAGAAAATGTTCAAGCAACAAAACAGAGCTAGTATCCCGTCTACAAAATAAACTTCAAGAACAAAAAAGCTCAGAAATATTGGAAGATGATGTGAAGAAAGCGCTCGGAGTACACTGGGCCCCTGCTGATGATACATTCCGATTTAAAGTAGAAATAACAGAACAAACCAAAATAACAAAAAGAACAATACTCTCCGAAGTGGCAAAATTATATGACCCCTTGGGATGGATATCCCCAGTTGTGGTAAAAGCAAAACTACTTATTCAAGAACTATGGATTAACAATCTTGAATGGGATCAACAAGTACCTCCAAAGATAAAAGATAAA
Organism: Brassicogethes aeneus; assembly: GCA_921294245.1. Classification (NCBI taxonomy): domain Eukaryota; kingdom Metazoa; phylum Arthropoda; class Insecta; order Coleoptera; family Nitidulidae; genus Brassicogethes; species Brassicogethes aeneus. The sequence goes on from OV121132.1 coordinate 62,051,466, forward strand.
TGGTATAACTTCTATAAACAACTGAAAAGTGTCGAAGATATTCATATTTTCCGATGGATTCACTACTCCCCAAAAAACAAAGATCAAATTCAACTCCACGGCTTTTGTGACGCATCAGAAGTGGCATACGGAGGAGTTGTATATACAAGAACGACTAACAAATTTGGAAAAAGTCAGGTGACGCTCCTAGTCGCGAAATCAAAAATAGCACCTGCAAGAAGCAAACAGTCAATGCCACGGCTAGAATTATGTGCTGCAGTATTACTATCTAAACTAATGAAAAAAACAGTAGCTGCTCTAGGCATCACTGAAATAAGACAATTTGCCTGGACAGACTCCATGATTATGCTAGCTTGGATAAAAGGCGATCCAACAAGATGGAAGACCTTTGTTGCCAATAGAACATGCGAAATACAACAATTATTGCCGCCAGAACACTGGCAACACGTAAGAACAGAAGAAAATCCTGCAGATATAATCTCGAGAGGTTTAGAACCGGCAAAAATTAAGGATTCAGCACTATGGTGGAATGGACCAGGCTGGCTAAATTACGCAGAAAAATGGCCCAAGAATGAAATTCCAGAAACTCAAATAGGGCAAAAGGCATGCCTAAAAGTAACCGTAGAGAAGAAAACTGACATAATAGATCGCTTCTCATCTCTCAAACGGATGATACGAACTATATCGTATGCTCTCCGATTCATCCAGAACTCCCAGAAAATAAAAGAAAAGGAACACTTACATCCAAAGAAATGGAAACAACAATAAATCAAACTATTAAAATGGTACAAGAAAAAGCAATGACAGACGATCTACGAGGTCTTAAAAAAAAAACAAGCGTTAACAAAAGCAGCCGTATCGCCAACTTAAGTCCATTTTTGGACGTAAATGGTATCATTAGAGTTGAAGGACGAATAAGAAATTGTCTACTTCCATTCGAGCAAAAACATCCCATCATATTACCGTACGACAGTCATCTAACAACACTAATTATCAGAGATGCACACGAAGAAACCCTACACGGAGGAAACACATTGGTATATATACGTCAAAAGTACTGGATCATAAATGGAAAGAACAAAATACGTTTTCTGATCCACAAATGTCCAATCTGCATTCGACATAAAGCACAAACAGCAAAACAACTGATGGGCGATCTGCCGGGTCCAAGAACCACACCCTCAATACCGTTCTCACATACTGGAGTAGATTATACTGGTCCAATCTCTGTTCGAGCCAGGAAAGGTCGCGGATACAAATCCTACAAAGGATACATCGCTGTATTTATATGCTTAGCTACAAAGGCAATACATCTGGAACTGGTCAGTGATATGACAACTGAAGCTTTCCTGGCCGCATTTCGAAGATTCTCTTCAAGACGTGGAAAAATTGCTCACATGTACAGCGACAATGGAACCAACTTTGTTTCCAAAATGCAATGATTACACGTGGGACTGAGTGGCACTTCATCTCACCAGCATCACCACATTTTGGTGGACTATGGGAAGCAGGGGTGAAGTCAATGAAGTTTCACCTAAAACGCATTATTGGAGATTTAACACTCACATTCGAGAAACTGAGCACGCTTCTTTGTCAAATAGAAGCATGCCTTAATACAAGACCACTGTGTTCACTAAATAACGACATTAGTAACATGGAAATTCTCACCCCAGGCCATTTCCTAATTGGACGTGAGATAATATCCCCCAATCATCCAGCAATAAATGATTTTTCCACAAGCTTAACGACGCGATGGAAATCAATCCAGAAAATAAAAAGGGACTTCTGGAACGCATGGTCAAGCGACTATTTAAAAAATTTACAACAACGAAACAAATGGCAGAACAAAGAGAATAACATCAGCATTGGAGATGTTGTCATCATCAAGGACAACCAGGTGAATCCCAGCAGATGGCCGCTAGCAAAAGTGACCAAAATCTTTCCTGACAAATCTGGCAACAATTAAGAAATCAGATAGCCAACCGATGAAAAGAAGTATTCATTAATTAATCCCATTACCAAACACCAAAGATCCAGAAGCCGAAGTGAGACAGTCGACACAACGAAAATCCAGCATTACCAAAGTTACAACAGTAGTAACCCTGATGCTTTGTATGATGTTGTGCCCTTCTGTAAATATAAAACCTGGTCTTTACATAGAACATCTTGGCCACTCGCGAATTGAAAAGGGCATTTTTAGAGTACAGATAGACTATAACCGACACAAAAAGAAAGAAAATGTTGAAACCTCCGAAAATATTTATAATAAAAATTTTGATAATCTATGCGAGAAAACAACGGACATGACATATGACACTCAATGTTATACACTATCTCATCATTTACACGAGGTATTCGAAGAACTAAAGTGGACAACCCAAGTAATAGATGAAACACATAAAAGACGAAAAAGAGGCATTTTGGGAAAACTGCTTACTTCAGTATTTGGCGTGAATGATGAAGTATACGAAGACATCAGCATTCAAAAGAACCAAAATGAACTACTTAAAGCTGAACATCACCAAATAAAATTTGTGCTGTCAGCCTTATTTAACGAAACAGAAACAAGAATACAAAACAAATTGGAATTGTTCAGAAGAAAATTAAATCAAGCCTTATCAGCAATGAACGACATGAAAACCATTTACACAAACAAGCTGAACATTCACATCCTGACATCATATGAAGTAGCCAACGGGTTTATAATAGAAATCCTGGACCACTACTCCAAGCTGCTTGCTTTACGTTTCCGGAGAGGCAACTTACACGAATTGATTTCACCAATACGTGTAAATAGGATCCTGAACGATGTTCGAAGAAAATTACCCCCAACACTGAATATATTGACGGAACCTGGATTAAAGACCACGATGAGGAAGACAAACGAGTCTTTCCAAGTATTTAGTCATTTTTTACTAGTGGGAACCACAAACTTCACCTTAATAAAAGTGACCCAAAATCCAGTGAAAATATCTAACACATCATATTGGGAACCGTTCCATTTCTCAACGTCGACTACAGCCGTCAATTATACTATGTATTGAACGAAAACGAGTTCAAGTCTTGCATATTGACCTCAGCAAACGAATATGTCTGTTCACCAACATCAGTTAAAAATATAGAAACGGCATCTAATTGTGTAATTGATGAAGTATCATTCGAGACAACCAAATGCAAACTGGTCCAGCGAAGTCTTATTGGAATAATATGGAAAGAACTCTCTACAACTAATGCATGGATGGCAGTTACAAGCAAACCCACCAGAATTGCGATAACTTGCAATGGCTTGAGAGAAGAAGTCACGTTGAACAAGACGAATAAAATCCAAATTGCCCAGGACTGCATCATACAAATAAAATCTAACATCCTGACGCCAAGAAGGATTGATTTAATCCCAGTAATAGAATTCTTCACGAAAACCATATCATACAACTTCACAAATTTTAAACTGACAACCAACAACTCCTATTTCATGTAGCCCATTGAATCCGTGATTAGGGATTCCCCGAACTTGGAACATCTTCAGAAGAAAGATTCATCATCATTCCATATCAATCAGTATCCTCACGTCAACAACCCTGATCATCATTATGATAACTTTGACGACAGGTTCTGTCAAAGATGCCGAAGGAAGTCCGCTGACCATAGAGCTTCAACAACCACAAGATCATCACCTCAGGAGGGTCAACTGATGGAACTAATGCCACTATAATCCAGCATCCAGGAGACCCAAATGATGGGACTGATGACAAACCAGCAATCGAGAGGGGGCAGAATGTTTAATCATCAATTAAACAAATTTAATTCTTTCTAAAATTTTATATTTAATATTTTTTATTATTTTAATTTTTTTATATTTAAATAATTTAATATTGCGAGGCGGTGACCGACCCAAAGGTGCTGAGCCTACAAAATTAGTACCTAATTAATCGGTCATCGCCGATAAAACTGCATATTTGTACATTGTTTAAATTATCTAGTTCCTACGTCACATTAGAATTATGTATAAATAGGAATTAATTTAATAAAACTTTCTCTCTTTCAACCACAACCAGCCTATCATTCACATCTACCTAACTACCCTCAACATTCCCTAAACTCTACAAGAGTTTACAGTTTCATTGGAAAAAAATGCGTAATGACAATAACAGACACACCCACGAAACCATTTTAAAAATTAAATATTGACATATTGGAATTTAATAATTTAGTAATTAATGCACAATCATATATTCTTAAACAAAAAAACAGTAAAAATATAATTCATAAATTAAATGACTATTTTCGACATTACAAAATACTGCAAATAATTCATTCTGGCGTAGGACGTGAATTTAAAAATAACAATCTTAAAGAATTTTTGGACAGTTTGAATATAAAACAAGTATTTAGCCCTGTAGCTCATCCCCAGTCGAATGGTACAGTCGAACGTTTAAATTTCACCCTTTTGATGTAATAAGATGTTTTTTAAATGAAAATCCAAATGCTACACTTAAAACAGCATTATTAGTAGCAATTAATTCTCATAATAATAGATTTAATATTTTCTTTTGAGGACACTAATTTAGATGAGTCACAACTATTTGAAAATAAAAAAATAAAAAAAATCAGAATATTTACTTAAACAGGCATTAGATAATTCCCAAATTGCAAAAGAAAAATCAAAAGAAAGATGATAAAACGGCTAAAAATAAAATTAAATACAAGGTAAACGATTTTGTTTATGTAAATAAAGAAGGTCGTAGGCTTAGTAAACCTGACGAAAAATAGGAGGGCCCATATAAAATATTAAGAATAATTATAATTAATGATACCAATGCAGAAATTCAATATCTAAATTGTACTTCTAATATTAACTTTTATAGACTAAAACCGTGTATTGAAACAAATAATCTTGTTAAACATTCAATTTTCTTAGTTTCTTTAAGAAACTTTCTGGTAATATTTATAAGAAAAAATTGAACCTACACCTCGCCAAAGTTTTTTGTTTTGTTACATTTTAACGACCCTGTTGATGGTTGGGATAATTCATTATTACAAACTAGACAAAATTAAAGACAATGCAGGACTTTATATAGAACAAGGACTAGACATAAAAATAAGTAATTCTTTTTGGAAACTCTTAGCAATAAAAAATATCACACAAATTAAATTAGCATTACAAAATAATGACAATTTTAAGACCCTTATAAATTTAAAAATATACCCCGAACCAGATCATATTGTACAAGAAACCTATATTGCATTTTTTAACGATATTAGAATTCATTTAACTTTGTTAGAAACCACGTCGAAAAATGTAAACAATAAATTAAATGATTTGTTGACTGAAGTTCCTAAATTACGTAAAAAACGCGATTTTATAAATGGTATAGGTACGATATTTAAAACGATAACGGGCACCCTAGATGCGGATGACGGAGAATTCTACGAAAAAAGCATTACTCAATTGAAAAATGACGATAAAGAAGTTCAAAGACTTTTAAAAGAACAAATATCAGTTGTGACCTCAACCATAAAAAATTTTAATTACTCGATTCAATATATTCAAATAAATAATGAAATTACTAACGAAAATTTTAAAAATTTAAATAATTTAATCCAAGATGAAACGGCTAGAAGTTTTTAACATTATAGAAAAATTGTTAGAATCCTATTTTATTATTGAAACGAATTAAATGTAGTGATTTCAAGTATAAGATTTGCAAAATAAAATGTCTTTTACATTGGGCTCATACATTCATACACTCATACAATTAAATAATTCCTTTTAGAAAGAAAACGGCAAGAAGTTTTTAACATTATAGAAAAATTGTTAGAATCCTATTTTATTATTGAAACGAATTAAATATAGTGATTTCAAGTATAAGATTTGCAAAATAAAATGTCTTTTACATTGGGCTCATACACTCTGATTCTTTATTGAAAGAATTAACTCAAATTCCAAATTATTTAAAACATAACAACCTACAATTTTTACCAATAAAAAACGAATTGCCATTTTTAATAGACACTTTTAAACTTGAAAGTTACATTACTAATGAAAGAGTCATTTTTATAATTAAAATCCCTTTAATTGAGCATTACGACTTAAAATTAAACCACATTATTCCAATCCCAAAACAAGATCCAAAATCTTATTTTTATTCCTTGTTACCTGTTAAAAGTCAGTATTTGGTAATTTTAACCGATGGTATGCATTATGTACCTTTGGACTTGGAGAAATGCAAAATTGTAAATAAAATCTATATCTGCTACAACAAAATAGTAGATAGCAAATTTAATGGATCCTGCGAAATACAAATTCTTACAAATCAAATACCGACAAAATGTAATAACTTAATTAACCTCGACCTACATGGATTGAACTTGAAGAAATATACCTACGTAGTAAATGTAATAATAAAGTTACCAGTACTCATTTAGATGTAGAAAATTATATCCTTTATGGTCAAGAATCCTGTCAATTTAATCTTGGAATAATAACCTTTTTTTCTGAAGATGCAAAAAATTCAACAATTGAAGAAAATAAATTCATCCCGTTGCCAGGGTTGGACTGTTGTAAAAATTTACCAAAGAAATCTAATGTGAATTTATCCAAATCAACCTACATCACTGCAAGGACGCTGCTGGGGAACTGGCAAGCGTCTTGGCAGGGAGGGAGGGAGAGATAGTCCTGGTACAGGAAACGTATGTTTACAGGAAAGGGGTTAGAGGAAGGGGTGCCACTGGCCTAAACATCATGGTCGGCACTGAGGAGGAGAGCAGAAGAACATGCATACTGACGTCCAAGGAGCTCAATGTGCTACCACTTCCACAATTGGGGGCCAGGGATGTCACGGCGATTCTGCTGGAATATAAGGTAAGAGGCATTAGAAATAGGATTATATTAGGAAGCGTCTATTTACTGTACGAGGGACCGTGCCCTACTCTGGGGCTAACTCGTTTAATCAAGTTTGCGAGTGACAAGTGCATACCCCTCGTGCTAGGATGTGATTCCAACGCCCACCACTACGTGTGGGGCAGTACCAACACCAATAGCAGGGGAGAATCTCTGCTAGGGTATTTGGCATCAACAGACTTGGAGGTAATAAACAGAGGCAAAGAACCAACGTTTGTTATTTGCAACCGGAAGGAAGTAATAGACATAACGTTGGCATCAAGGTCAGTATATGAAGATGTTTCTAACTGGAGAGTGACCAACGATATAACGATGTCTGATCACAGGATGATCAGATTTGAGTTAAATGTCGACAAGGTCACTCCTAACCCAAGGAGGAATCCAAGGGCTACAGATTGGGAGAAATATCTCACCAATCTAAAAAGTCAAACTTGGGAACCTCCTGTGGACATTACCACCAAAGAACAGTTAGAGAAGGAAGTTAACCACCTAAATAGTACGATTGCCATAGCCTACGAGATTGCTTGCCCGGCCAAGGTGGCTAAGGGCCGAAAGGTCCCGTGGTGGAGTGACGTGCTGGAAGACCTTCGAAAGAAGGCAAGGCGCGCATTCAACCGGGCTATCAAGAATAGGCTGCAATCCACGTGGGATACGTACAGGGAGGCTAGAAAGTCTTACAAAAAAGAGTTAAGGCGCAGCAAGGATATCAGCTGGAAGACATACTGTGGAACTGTAGAGTTACTTCAGGAGTCAACCAGGCTGATGAAGATCCTTAGCTGTGACTTAGAAAGGAATGTAGGAATCCTAAGAAGGTTGGATGGATCGTGGACGAACACCAGTGAAGAGTCCCTAAGACATCTCCTGGAAACGCACTTCCCCGGCGAAACTCCTTCCCACACGTCAACAACGGAGGGGCCAGAGATCCTTACCTGGGCCTTGCCAAAGACGTTGTGAAGGAGGGATCGGTGGAATGGGCAGTAAATGCGTTCGATCCATTCAAGGCAGCAGGACCGGATGGAATATTCCCAGCATTGCTACAGAGAGGCTTGGAGATTCTTCTCCCAAGAATAGAACGAATATTCCGAGCCAGTCTGGCACTGGGATATGTCCCAAGAGCCTGGAGGGCAGCTAAAGTAGTCTTCATACCCAAAGCAGGGAAAAAAGACTACTCGGCTGCAAAGTCCTTCAGGCCAATAAGCCAAACATCCTTTCTTTTTAAAACATTAGAAAGGATTGTGGACCGGTACCTGCAAGAAGGGGTGCTGAAAAGGTACCCATTCCATAAGAATCAACATGCCTATAGAAATTGAAGGTCGACCGAAACGGCTCTTCATTCTATAGTGCATAGAGTCGAAAAGGCACTGCACTACAAGGAAATGGCACTAGCTGTTTTCTTTGATGTAGAGGGGGCTTTTGATAAGGCGAGGACATCTACAATCTGTGAAGCGCTACAAGCCAGAGGCACTCCCCCAGTCCTGGATAGTTGGGTTAAATCCTCACTGGAGGGGAGGCAGGTCAGTGCATCTCTAGGAGACTGCCATTTGGACATCGGTGTGAGGGGCGGCTGCCCACAAGGCGGCTGCCTATCACCCCACCTATGGTGTTTAATAATGGATGGACTTCTGGAGAGACTGACAGCTGAAGGGCTGTATGCACAAGCATATGCAGATGATGGTACAGTCCTAATCAGAGGAGGCATTCTAGGTGTAGTCTGCGACAGAATGCAGACAGCATGCAGAATAATAGAAAATTGCTGCAAAGAAAACGGTCTGTCGGTTAACCCAACAAAAACTGACATGATTCTTTTTACCAAACGAAGGAAGATACAGGACTTCAGGGCACCAGCTATGTATGGAAGACCTCTTGAGATTACTGAAGAGGTCAAGTACCTAGGTGTTACCCTAGATAGGAAGTTAAGTTGGAAATCACACGTCGACAAAGTTGTTGACAAATCGATTGCAACTTTCTGGCAGCTGCGCCGGGTGGTGGGAAAACGCTGGGGAGTAAATCCCAAAGTCCTTTACTGGATTTATACTGCTGACATCAGACCGCGGATACATTATGGATCAGTGGTCTGGTGGCGCAGTGTGAGCAAAACCACCATCGCTCAAAAACTGAGCCACATACAGAGACTGGCATGTCTCGGTATCACAGGCGCAATGAGGACTACTCCAACGACGGCATTAGAGGCCTTGCTGAGCTTGCCTAGTCTTTCCCTCTGGATAAAGAGAGAAGCAATGGCGAGCCATTTAAGGATGAGGGATGCCAATAATTGGTTAGGAAAAGGAATAACTTATGGTCATGAGGGCATCGCGGATATGGCTGAGAGGGAGGTCCCAATTAGCAGTATTAGAACGATGCCAGCAAAAGACCGCTTGAGTTTAAAAAAGAAGTTTTTCCTCACGATACCAACAAGAAAGCAGTGGAAGAAAAATGATGTACACTTTGCACAAAATGCACTAGTGTGCTACACTGTCTTCAGGGGCAGGTTTCTACGTTGAAGACAGGGATATCCAAAGGAGCTACCCGCTCGGAGGATATACCACTGTCTTTCAAGCGGAAGTGTTTGCCATACTTGAGGTTGCAAACTGTGAGGATATAAGAACAGGGAGTGAGACAGATATATACATCTGCTCAGATAGCCAAGCAGCTCTGAAAGCGCTTTGGGCAGCGAGAACCACATCGAAGTTGGTTCAAGAGTGTGAGGAAGCGCTGGAAAAGCTAGCAAGTACAAAAAGAGTGCATCTCGTATGGGTACCAGGTCATAGTGGGGTGGAAGGTAACGAACGGGCTGATGAGTTGGCCAGATTGGGATCTGAAACCCCCTGTGTAGGACCCGAACCAATTTTTGGAATTACGAGAAAGCAGGTCAAATCAGCCCTAATTAATTGGGCTGATAAAAGGGCGAACGAAAGCTGGAGAAGAAGCGGTGGCTGTAGGCAGACCAGGGATTTCCTGGTCACCCTAAGCAAACCCAAATCCATCTGGCTTCTAGGTAGGAGCCGAACCTCCTTGGGCCCACTTGTGAACATACTCACTGGTCATAGCCTAAGGAAACACCTCACGAGAATAGGGGCTGAAACCAGCCCCTCCTGTACCCAATGCGGAAGGGAGGATGAAACCTCCTTTCACTTCCTGGGACAATGTGAGGCCCTCGGCAGACTAAGTTATAAAATCTTTGGAGTGATGACACTACAAAGGGAAGAGTTGGCCTCTCTTGCCTGGCAGGATATCCTGACCTTTATAAGAAGGTCTGGAAGATTCGAAAGGGCTGGTATGGGCGAAGAGAAGGATGAGGAGTAGTTTGGTTGGTTTAGGAGGGGCAGATAAAAAGGACCATAGAGTCTACTATAACTATAATACTATATGTGAATTTAAAACCTATAAACATTGGTGCAGTTAGTCTTAAAAATTTAAAGGAAGCCGAAGAACAGTTAAATAGTTTTTCTGACGAACTAAATAACCTTGGTAGTAAAACCTTCGTTCAAAGACATTCAAGTTATATAACATACGTTATAGTTATTATAATAACAACGATCATAATTTACTTATGTGGTAAAAGCTCAATTTAAAGAAAACTTCTTGGTTACTTTTTTGGAAGTTGAGATGGAAAACCACCACCCGATAGTCGAGGCTGTTGCAGCCAAATATTTAACCAGTGTACGTTTACACCCCGTAGACGTCCATCTATCAACATCGGAATGAGTTCCGTTTCCGAAGAAGTCGTATTCCAACAACCTACTCCAAGGTCAAGTTTGATGGTAAACCCCAAAAAGAAAAGGACAGTACTTTAATTGTTCCATAAAAAAAAACAAAAAAAAATATTTATTTACTTATTTCCATACTTATATTCTATTTTTATATTGTACTTATTGTATTATACTTTAATCCTATAATCATTTATTTAATATTATATTATAAGTATATTTTTAAAATTATTATTTTATTTATACTTTTAATTTTGTTAACCTTTTATTAATTTTTGTTAGTCATTAATAAAAGGATTTAACGGTGGAGTTGTTATGTATAAATTATACATGTATCCTTTTTTAACTTAATTTGCTTTATATAATTATCTTTGTCATAGTTAGAAATGTGTTTCATTCTTTTATTATTTAAATTAACCAATAGGCAAACGCCACTGACCTAACCTTTAAGCATATCTATCGCGCATGGCAGAATGCCTTACGTTAAGAGCGTTCAAAATTAGTCAGACGTGTGTGTAGCTAATTATCGTAGAACACCTTCTCACGTTGCAATTGTGTAACAGATAAAAATCTTAATAAAGTTATTTACAAATAAACATTTATTTTTTAAAACTTAAAATTAAAAAAAAACATAAAACATGCATAAAAAGATATATGGGTTTTCGCGCCCGCCCATTACGATTTTGAAACCCAAAATGACGGATAAGAAATGGCCAAACTTTTGTATAAATTTGAGTAAATTTGCATGCATTAAAAGATATAGCAGTTTTAGGAGTCGCCGATCACGATTTTGGTACATCCACCATATTAAAATTAGAATTACGTGACGTACTCTGCATAACAATCCCCTTTCTTTTATTACCCATTTCAAGGAGGTTGTAAAGAAATAGGTAATTCGCCATCATGGGGTGGCGGCCATATTGTATTTAGTATGAGGTCATTAACTTTATTGTTTTTTACTCGTTAAACCCTTTCATTTGATACCAATTATAAGGTGTTTAAAAAAACAAGGTAATTACATAATTAAGTATACTAGATTGTATTATCACTAGCACCGAAAGTGTGGTCATTTTAGCTCATATAGTTGAATGAAAGTAGGTAAAAATCGATTTCCTAGATTTGTGGACATATTTATTTACTTAGTGAAGTTAATTATATAGCGTGTTATAATAAAAAAAACGGGCTAGTTCGGGCGAAATTTGTTTGATATTTCGAATAAAACATATCACGGTGGACATAAAATGCTTTGCAATGGTGAGGACATCCGTTCACTTTTCAATGTTTTTAAGATTTACCAAAAACAACGTTAAAAACGACTTCTACAGCAGAGTAAAGTTGATTGACATTTTTTATAAACAAACATACTGTCAGTATCGCTCTGCATTGTCCTGAATTTAAAACAGAAAATTTTATTAAAATTCACGTGCATTTAAAAAAATTTGATTTTTATAGACCTCGATCGACGATGTGAGCGTAACGCGACAGATAGTACTATATGAGCGAGTCAACACGTGAATTACGAGGAACCATTTGCTTAACAAATGTTTAATGTAATAATGACCTTTTTTTCTTCTAATTCATAATGGCAGCCTAAGGTCCTATAGACCAAAATATAAGAAAATTGTTTTGCCTTTTTTTTTCTTGAATCAGTATATGGGTATTTCAGCAAACTAGGTACAAAAATAAGCCTGTCTCCTACTTCATTACCACGAGCTGTTGTTGTAATACTTTGTTTTACAATTGGTCTTTCTTTCTTCGTTCTTGGGTCTATTATTTTTTTCTTTATTGCCGACAACTGGTTGTAAGTAACATGCATGGTTGCATAAAACGCAAGCTTTACAATTTCCGTTAAACCTGTCACAACATACCGCTCTTAATAGATAAGAGGGCGTTTATTATTTTCAAATTTTAACGAGCAGTCACAACTAATTGCGAGCATGAAGTAGCTAATCTTGACCTTTCGCGACTTTAAATACTGTTTATGTAGGTATCTCAGTGTATCTAACCTGTAGCGTTTTTGTACTTTGTTTAGTTTTTTAAATTTCTTAAGAATCCCTTCTCACAACAATCTTTCTTGAGCATCCTTTACTTTTTATTGGCCTTCTTTTCCTTTTGTTGATGCCAAATATGTTTGCTTTCTGTGATAATCGGTCCCAACAGCAATTTATTTGCAATTTCCTTTTCAAGACGGGTATTTAAACTAGAAGTATTATTTGCAATTGGCTTTTCTAAAATATCGCCTTTTTTATCACGTGTGCCCGTGTCGCTGGATTTTTACCTAGCTTGATCATTTTAGTATTAGGTGTTAGTTTTTGCACTTGCTTTTTTTCATTTTTTAATATTTAATATCTTCTCCTGAATTTGCTCAAATCTTGTTTCAGCTTTGCATTTAAAACATCTTTTTGTTTTAACTCTCGGCTTCGTTTACAATATCGTGGCCTGGATATGTTGCATTAAGTAAATACGACCAATGGTTGAGGATAATTTAATTCAGGCAATTTTTGGGTGATTTACACATGTATCGTAAAAACTAGATGGAGCATTTTCTGTGAAAAATTGTCTCAGTTTTTTTTCACTTTTTGCGAATCTGTATTTTTTTGACAAAATTTCAGAAACTATTTTTATTTTACCTGTTTGTTTCAATTTTATGTATGTCGCTTCCCTTTTTCTTTTAATTCGCTTATTTCTAAGTCTTATATGAAAAAAATATCCTTTCTTTCAATTGACCTCTTTTACTGTTTTTTCATATTATTAATATAATTTGTTTATGTTGATTTAAATTATTTCCTTGCAATGTTTTTAAATTAACATATGTCAAAAATATTATCTGGTATTTAAGTCACTATTGTGTATTTTGTTTTACAAAATACGAGCGAGGTGTAAGTCCGAAAAATTGAAGCGAAAAATATGTCATATCGCGGGTATATCGCGATATCCTAGACCATGCGGGATATACTTTTTATGAAACAAAACTTATTATTTAGTTTGATAAGGTTTTTAAGTAGCTCAGGCGGGCTTGAGCACAATTCTAATAATTATTAATTATAATTACTCTATATCTCGATTCCTACCATCTCCTTTAGAAGTTTCACTTTAAAAGTGTGAGTATAAAGGTGAGGCACACACATTTTTTTCATAAGACTTGGGTTTTCATAACATTGATACTATTAAATTATTTATTTTAAATATGTAACATTCAAAGTATACATTTCAGTAGATGTATATAAAAACTAGCTGGTGAAAAATTGGTAAAAGTGTACTTTTACTGTTGTTTGGTTTTTTGTGTTGGGTTTGTTAGTTTTTGTTTATGTACACTTTTGCTACCTTTGTGAAGTCAATGTAGACAGCTACTAGTAAGTAGTTAAGTAAGTTAATGCGCTTCTGAATACATTTACGTATTAAAATCCGTTATTGTATACATTAGCTAGTCAGTGTATACATTTACGGAATTGACTGTAACATATATAGTAATATACTAATTTAAAAAAATATTTAATGTTTTTTAGAAAAAAAATCAAACATGAAATTATAATAAACAAAAATAATTAAATTAAATATAATATTTTTCTGATGAAATTTTCTTATTTTACGTTTCACCTATTTTTAAAATATATATAAGATAAATAAAATTAATAATAATTAGTTTCTAAATGTGCCTAATAAAAGGTTAATTAAGAGATTATACTAATATTATTAAAGTATTATCTTAAACAATGTAGTCATTTAGTATAACATAGTTAACTAACATAGTTACCTAACATATTTAAATAGTAATGCTAATAAGCATTGATTAGGAACCCTATTATTATGGTAATAGAATTAAATATATCAAAAGTGTTAAAAAATCAATATACCAGAATTAGAATGAATAATTTGTTTAACTAATATATATTTATTTATCATATTTTAACGTAATTATTGTAAAATATAAGTTAAGGCGCGCACTATAACCATTTTTAAACAAAAAATCCTGTTACGCGGCCTTTAACCTGCTATAACTTTTTCCTTGATTTTTTGGGATACAATTTGGTGTAAATTGTATCCCTAGTTAAGTATTGATTTTTATTATTTCACTAGGTATTAAATTATTTAATATAAATTTAAAGATATAAATAAATAAATAATTTTACAAAATATACGATTTTAAGTAATTTATAAACATATAACCTTTGGTTTAAACTATAAAATAGGTATAACTAGTTATTTTTAGGAATAATTTTTTAAGTGAGGGTCTTCTTTAAAAAAACCTAATCCTTTTTAAAAATATTATAGTATAATTAATGTTTTAATTACCGTAAACACGGGTGACTTTGCACCCCGCGGGTGACTTTGCACCCCGCGGGTGACTTTAGCCCTTTTATGAACATTTTTTTCGCGCTCGATAAAATTAACATTTATAATTTGTTGGTCTAAACCTGTCAATTGAGCGATTCTATTGAGTTTATATTACAGAAAAATCAGTGTTTTAAAAAAATAAATGGGATTTATGACACTTTAAAGTTGTATATATTGCATTAGTGCAAAACTCTTAAAAATACACGCGTTTTAATTTCTATATTATGCGCAATTCTTTGGAATGATGATCCTTGGTTAACTACAGGTCGATTTTTTATTGTTTTTATCGGTAATCCCTTGCAATTGCTATATGTCGCTGCTAACATATGTGTAATAAAAATAAAATAAAATATTGAGTTAATTTTATACGGAAAATACACTGTGAGACAAAGTAACCCGCAACCAGGGGGTAACTTTGCACACCCAGTTTTTAATTTTAATTTTTGAAACTCAGCCCTATGTAAGATTATAACATAGTTATTATGAAAGAGCAACTCAAGACTCAAATTTTGGTATACAATATTTAATGTTTATGATTGTTAAAACTACAAAAATGTTAAGATTAAGTTTGAAAGTGAGCTAAAGCCACCCGTGTTTACGGTAGCCAAAATTGACCTTTCAGGCTCTACAAAAAAATCTTTCTTAATGCGTAAACAATCGAGAATCATAAATTTACGCATTTATTTTTTATTTATATTTTAAAAACCTATAAAAATACTTTATTGTTTTCTTTAACAGAAATAAATATTTAAATCTTTTATTAAATATAGAGCAATTGTTTAGAATTGTGAAATTTTTTAAGGTTTAAACGATTTTCTTTGAATTATTTTTTTTGTTTAATTTTATTTGAAAATAGGATTATACCCTTACGTAAAACTATAATTAAATTTTGAAAAAGTTAACCATTAATATTAAGGAAGTTATGAACATTTTTTTGATGCCTCGCGTTAACGAAAAACTTTCGGTGGCTTATGTTATAAAAAAAACAAAATAAATAATTATAATATAAATAAATAAAAATTGCAAGTATCTTGGTGGGTATATTTGAGAATTCCATTTTTGTTGTTTTTCATTAAAATATTTCAAATTACTTTAATTTTAAATTTAAGTTTGTTAAATAAAAACGTTACCATTCTTAAGTCTGCATATCATCCCACCCCATAAGCTTTCAGGGAAAAAGAGATGCTTTTATGAATTTCGGGCAAAATACTTCTTGTCAAAATGTTAACCTAAAAAGGGCAAACTTTTCTCATTAATACAACGAAATTTTAAATATTAATTGGAGTGACATTATTTCTTGTTCTGATGTCGAGTCTGCTTGTAGCCTGATGTACTCTAAAATGTCTGTGACCCAGTGGCGGATCTAGGGGGGGGCAAGCCGGGGCCCATGCCCCGGGCGCCAAGTTCAGAGGGCGGCCAAATTCACACTTCACAGACGAATGACGAATGGACAACTCATCATTTACTTAACTTTGACTAAAGAATAAATAATAGTACAAGTACAGAAATTTCACTCTTGTTTTACTGTGGCCATATCAACTCGACCGATACCCAGGGGTAAATCACACGTGAGCTGTACCACGTGACCGGGCGCGGCGAGAGCGCGGAGTGATATGCGCTTCACGAACATTTTTATTCGCGAGGCGCGTAGGCATAGTTCAAAATACGCGCCCGCTCGCCCGCAGGAATCCCAGATCGAGGCAGCACGCGTCTGGTTACCGTGCGTGCGAAAGGGATGAAGCATATATTTATTAGGTTTATAAAGAACTGTCCACGCCTCTCACTTTCATCTATTTCATTCCAAACTGTGGGCTATATTAAAAGCGCTGTTATGCGCAAGCGTCACTAAACAGCAGTGTTTAATTTATTAAAAATTTTACATGTATGTTTTTACTGTAAAAATTTTACACATAAAATATTGATATTTTCTATAAAATAACTTCGTAATTTAATAATTATAAGAACATACAAATTAAATTTTAACTTTCTAAATTCTTCAAGTAATATTTTTTTAAAATTATGATAAAAATCTCATATAAACTGCGCACCACTCAATGTGTCGCGACCAAAAAGTTCGTTCTTTTTCAAAACGACATAACTTTTTTGTTTCTTGAACGATTTTATTTTGGTCTGTGATGTCTCCTAGCCCCATCCTCTGGCAATTCATGATATAGATATGAAGCTCAATGTTCTTCAAGTAAATTTCCTACAGGGTGATATGTTAAACATTGAAAAATTTCAATAACTTCATCCAAGCCCCGTTTGTTAAAAAATATTTTTTTCTCGTTTTTACTTTGAAATAATGAAGTATTATGTCTTACCTTTTTTCAAATTTTTCGAATTGGAATCGTAACAACGTAAATATGATTTTTTTTTAAAGAGTACATTTAAGGCTTTTTTGTAGGAAATTTAACAGCCGGGAATTGTTTTCGAATTTTGATTCTTAGTGATTTTGGTTTTATCTGAAACTTAAATTTGACAACTGAATCCCAATCATTTACTAACGTAAATATCGGTTCAGGATTGGTTTTCGCAAATTTTCACCAAAATGTCATTTTGAAAAAGTGGTCTTTGCTTAGGCCCCTCTAAAAATAATGGAAGTTTGTTGCTTGTCGCTTGTTCGGAATTTTTCAAGGAACAATCTTTCACTATCTTATCTCCTTGTTCTTAAAAAGACTGAGTGCATTGCCTACTAAAAAGCCCTAAATGTACTCTTAAAAAAAAAATCATATTTTCTTTGCTAAGATTCCAATACAAAAAAAATTAAAACCTTTTCAAGGTAAGACATAATACTTTATTATTTCAAAGTAAAAACGAGAAAAAAAGTATTTTTTTACAAACGGGGCTTGGATGAAGTTATTGAAATTTTTGACCGTTTTACATATCACCCTGTACGAAATTTACTTGAAGAACCGTGAGCTTCATATCTATAGCATGAATTGCCAGAGGATGGGGCTAGCAGAAATCACAGACCAAAATAAAATCGTTTAAGAAACAAAAAAGTTATGTCGTTTTGAAAAAGGACGAACTTTTTGGTCGCGACACATTGAGTGGTGCGCAGTTTATTTTAAACTTTATGAAAATCTGACCACAACAGCTGATTATAGTATACTTGCTATATATATATATATATATATATATATATATATAGCTGAAATTATAAAGATGATAAAGGTAAAAATAAATATAAGTGGGCGGGGGCGGCATTTTTCAGTTTTTGCCCCGCCTAAAAAAAATTGAAGATCCGGGGCTGCTGTGACCATAAGTGAAAACGTACCCTTATGTCGTAAACAAGGAAAATTCTACCCTCTTTGGTTTGAAAAAGAAATTATAAACTTGTTAAGAAAAAAAGATTTAGCTCGTACAAAATGGAAACAGTCAAACTCTGATTTTTACAATCGGTAATTTTGCTAATTTAGATTCGCACTTAATCATCAAAAACACATGGCATTCTATGACTTTATAACTCAAGCTGAGATTAACTTATCAAATGATCCATTACAATTTTGAAATTTTATTAATATGAAAAAGAATCGCTCACGAATTCCTGGCCTATTATTTTATTATTTATTTTATTATTATTTTAATGTCCTTCTAACAGGCACCAGGCCCAATTACAGGAGCACACTGGCACACACAAATAAACAGCCATACGCCTGGTGGGATTCGAACCTACGACCTCTCGGCTTGTAGTCCGCGGTCCGCAACTCTATTGGAAGATTTGACAATCCACGACAATCCTTTAAGCATAGTTAATGCTTTTGCTAAATATTTTCGTAGGGTTTATATAGATTCACAATATACTTTAAATTATAATAACTCTAGGCACAATGGTTTATTTATTCAAGTAAGCACAAATAATGATAATGATATTTTTAAGACGGCTAAAAAACTAAATAATAAGTTTACATCGGGTAAACATATATTTAATCTTTGTTTGTCAACTGGATCTTTTCCTGAAATATGGACGGTTGCGAGAGTATGCCCAGTTTTAAAGAAAGGTGACCTAGGTACTATTTAAAATTACAGAGCTATTTCAATTTTATTTCTTAAGCAACTTTCTTTTGCAAATTATTTGAGATTATTATTTATATGATCATGTATATGCTGCCACAAAATATTCGATAGCAGAAAAGCAACATGGATTTATGCCTAAAAATTCTTGCATAACTAACTTGCCTTGCCTTACTCACTATGTTAGTACTGCTCTCGATTTTCTAGGTTGGGTAGATGTTATATATCTTGATTTTCAAAAGGCATTTGATCCGATCGATCATGGAGTCTTACTGCAAAAATTAAATAATGTCGGCTTTTCCAATAATCTACTCAACTTGTTAAGGTCCTACCTTCAGGGTAGATATCAGTTTGTCGAGTATGAAGGTTTTGAATCAAACTGTTACTTCGGTATCGTCCGGTGTTTCTCAGGTCCAATCTTGGCCTATTTTTATTTTTCCTCTTTATTAATGACCTTATATTTCCTGATAATGTTGCTAAAGTACCTAACTAAACTAAATAACTACATTGATTTAATGATTATAGTATAATATCTTAATTTACCTTTTATTAGGTACATTTAGAAATTCTGAATTTATTAACTATGTATTATTAATTTTATTTATCCTATAAAATATAAAGATTGAATAGGAAATAGTTTTATTATTTAAAAAACGGTGGAATAAGAAAAATGCATCAGATAAATATTATTTAATTTAATTATTTTTGTTTTATATAATTTCATGTTTGATTTTTTGTCTAAAAAGCATTAAATATTTTTTAGTATATTAGTATATATGTTACAGTCAATGTGTAAATTCCGTAAATGTATACTCTGAGCTAATGTATACAATAACGGTTACTGATTTTAATAAGTAAATGTATTCAGAAGTAATAAAATATATGTTTACATTGACTCCACAAAGGTAGCAAAAGTGTACATAAACTAAAACTAACCAACTCAACCCACAAAAACAACCAACAGTAAAAGTAAACTTTTACTAGTAAAAGTACACTTTTAATATTCTAATACACCAGCTAGTTACTGAAATTAACAAATCAAAAAAATGTTTGTGCCTCACATTTATAAGCAAACTTTTCAAGAAGAAATTATAACTTTCTATCTGTAAAAGGTCATTGAAAGCGATAGTCTAACATGCTAGGTGGTTGCTTGCTATAAAATACTTTGGAGGACAAAAAATAAAATGTAATTTTGATCAATATTAAATATTATAAATATAATATAATATACCTATTATAAATTTTATTCTATTAGAAAATAATTGATACTAGAGGCTAATATTCATAATTTTTAATTTTTATAAATGCGGTTAAATTTTGATGTTCAGTTTTTATAGAAATAGTCAATTTCAGGATAGAGTATTTCAAAGATTGTATTTGGAAAAACTCCAATTAACATTTCCTAGTTTTTATGAAAACATCATTAAATTTTTCCACGTTTCTTCGATCGAAATCATTGTAATCTTAATTAATATGAATAAAAACCACACTGTTTTAAAGTTTCAATGTTTTATTTATGTTTTTTTATTATAAAAATAACGATTGTTTTGCTACACTGTAGCTTCTTCAGAAAATTATTTTTTTTATTAAATTGCGGTATTTATTATAATAATAAAAATAATAATAATAATAATAGCCTTTATTTTCACATTTTACAAAGTAATAAAGAAAATTGTGTCAAGATAGTTTTAGTGTACAATAATTATAAAAGTAATTGTACACTAAGATAATAAAAGACGTACACAAACATAAACAATTAGGTAAGACTTATGTATTAATTAAAAAGAATAATTTGTATAACTTAATAAAAATATTGCACAAATAATACATTGTATTAATAAAATTGTATAAATAAAATGCTTAATTATTCCCAAAAAACTGTTCAATTTATAAACTCATTTATTGAATAGGGTTCTTTTTCTAAAATGTAATTAAAATTAAGTATTTTAAAAGATGAATTGAATTGAATTGAATTGAATGATTGAAATAAACCTTTATTATTTTGAGGCAAGTGGTTGAATAAAAATAGGCATGAATGGTATACCATTCATGCCTATAGCAGCCTTTCTTAAAAATAGCAAGCCTATGCCTCGGATACAGAAAATCGTTACTTCTTAGAGACTTAGATTCGCCCCAAGAACAACCTATTGTTAAATTTGAAAAATAAAAGAACTTCATAAGTGTCCAAGGTGAGAATATTAAGCCTTTTAAAATTACCTCGACAGGTCTGAACATATGGTAAATTTAAAATTGACCTTATCATCCTTTTTTGGATTAAAACATTTTTCCTGGTTTCTGACTTATTAGCTTGTCTCCAAAATAAAATGCAGTACTTCATCACAGAGTGAAAGTTAGAAAAATATATAACTCTACGTAGCTATTGCAGGAACTTGAAATGATACGTGTTGTATAAACTTTATACCTGAAGATATGAATTAAACTTGGATATTTTTGGAAATACTATGGATTTGGAAAACCTATCCAATATAATTTTACAATATTATAAATATTATTTTTAGTTTGGTTTCAATTTGGTCATTAAGAAAAATATCAGATTTTTTCTTTGGTTTATTAATTTCCAAAGAATCAAGAAGATTTAGTTTAGTGCCTTTATTGTGTTAAAGAATTTAAAATATTCAGTTTTTGAAATATTTAGTTTGTTAAAGTAAGATCGCTGTGATTTTTATTTCAATATTGGTGAAAATAAAAAGAATATTAGAACTGTGAAATACTTGGTTGTATTCTGGAAGCGCCGTTGTTATAGGTTTCGTTTTAACAATTTGTGTATAACAATAAAAAGGATAAAACAATATTATTTTGGCAAAATTGTTCCACCGAGATAAAAATAACCAACAGTTTATGGATACAGAGCAGAAACGCCCAGATAATCTGAAAATTGTTTAAAAATAGTACATGAGCAATAAAAAGATGGATGCCAAATTGAATCTTGACAAGTTAGTTGAGTCTGCAGAAGGAAATGGAAAGTCAAATTATGTTGCTTGGAGATTTAAATTAAATTTATTGCTTCGTTTGAAAGGACTGCTTGAAATTGTTACTAATGAAACTTTTAAACCATTTAACACAGACGAGGGTTATGCAGCAAAAAGGACATAGAAGCCCAACCTATTGTTGAATTAAATGTGGACGAGAATATTGCTCTTAAAGTCACTACATGTTTTACATCAGCAAATATGATTGAAAGACTGGAAATATTGTACGGAAAGAAAAGTCAAAAATCTGTTGACATACGAACGAAAACAGCAGTTGAAAACTGTTTGGCAATTGATAGACTGGCGCAAAAATTAAAAATCAATGGAGAAGATATTAAGGACAGTTTGATTTTGATCAGCCGGATTAAGAGTTTTGGGGCCCTGGGGCCGACATTTGGTGGGGGCCCTCAATATTTCTAAAAAAAATTGACACTTTAAAACTCATGGTAAACTTTTAAGCTAGAGGAACTTTACGTGATTTTTTATTATCCTTGAATCATTTATTATTTAATAAACCATATAAATTTTTAATAAAATCGGCCAAAACTAATTTTTTTTAAACGAAAAACCCTATATCTCGATAATGAAGCTTTTTCGGACACGTGTTTATAGGAACTTTTTTTCATATTTTGATGAATTTCCACTGAGCTTTTATCACCACAAGTCTGAATCACCCTGTATATTTTGAATAATACGAACATAACCATATACATTTTACCCAAGTCTGAGAAATTATAAATTCGTATGCAAAACTATAAAAACGTAGATGGTAGAATAGAATTGTGAATGAAAGTGTTTGTATATACTTTATATTTTATATATTTTGAATAATACGAACATAACCTTATATATATTTTACTCAAGTAAAATATAAATTGATGTATGTTTTGTTTGTATTTTTAATACTTTTCGCTGAAAAAAAGTGCATCAAAAGTCGTATTATTTGTCTGTTTTTCATACAAAATCATCAATAATAAAACAATGTTTTGTCCAAAGAAAAGAACAAAACATTATTTCGGAAACACCGGAAAATATTCCACAACACTCCAATGTACCAATAAAAATCTGGGACAAAAACTAACTTTAATATTAGATTAGGTATAAGTAATCGACTGTTTGCCTGTATTTACAAAAAAGTTACGAAAAGCACTAAAGGAGCAATTGTTTTGAGTCATAACTTATGACTATAAACTACATAAAAACGTCTTCGCGCGCCAAAACTTTGAGTGTGATAGTTAGATCTACGAAAAATTAAAGAATTCGCGCGGTATAACCGACCCAATTTTTTATTTTTTTGATAATTTTTTTCATATTCGTTTCATTAAAAAGCTACATATTGCATTGGTGGGGCCCCTAAATGGTGGGGGCCCTGGGGCCGTGGCCCTGCTGGCCCTGTTCTAAATCCGGCCCTGATTTTGATCATTTCATGCAGCCTGGCAGTCAGTGGCTGAGATTGATAAAACGCTCATAAACTTGAGAAATCGTTTGCAACAAGAAGAGATAAGACTACAAGAACGTGAATCAGAGACAGTAAGCAATGCACTTGTTGGAAAATTCAATAAGTCTTGGAAAAATCAACAAAAGAAAAATTTTATTAAGAAGAGAAATCAGCAAGATTTCAGTCAAAATAAAAATTTGTCAGATCAATCAAAGGCAAAATGTTACAAATGCGGCGAGTCTGGACATTTTAAACCTGATTGTCACAACAAACCATGTCAGAACTATTCATACTATTGTTAAAAGAACTATAACTGTCACAATTGTCACGAAAAAGGACATTTCTTGAAGTGAAATCGTTTGTCTCAGTTGCATTTTCATTGTTAGTATTAAAAGGATTATCAAATCAGTATGAACTATGGATCAAGGATAGTGGTGAAACATCATTTAACTGAAAATTTAAAGTGGCTGTCAAATATACGTTCATTGGGAACACCAATTCCAGTTGAAATTGGTGATTCAACAAAATTAGAAGGTACAGCTTTAGGAGACGTTTATTTGTATGCTTATGATCGCGAAGAATGGCGTGAAATTGTTTTGAAGGATGTTTTGTTTGTTCCTAAGCTTTCGTTAAACCTTTTTTCAGTCACAACAGTCCTGGATAAAGGTTATACACAATCTACAACCGCAGAAAAGTCAGTAATTTTGGAACAAGGTAAACCAGTATTAATAGCTAAGAGGACAGGTGGTTTATTTCACATGATGTTTTGTGCAATGGAAGAGTATAGTTATAATAATAAGTATATCGAACATTTAGCTTAAAACTATGGCATGAACGATTAGCACATCAAAACGTTAGACACGTGAAAGATATTTTAAAGAAGAATAAAATAAAAAATATTGATGACTGGGAAGATAAGGTCTGTAAAGGTCATCCAACAAATGATAAAACACTCATAAAACACAAGTTTGAGGCAGTAGATAAATTTAATATTTACTTGAATCTAGCCGACAATCAATTTAGTCGAAAAGTGAAGATATTGATTTCAGATAACGGTACGAAAATTAAAAATGAAAGAGCAAAGAAATTTTTAAACAGCTTGGAATATTTTACGAACGATCAGCAACTTATACACCACAGCAAAATGGGAGAATTGAGAGAGAAATGCGGACTAAAGTTGAACGTGCACGTGCTGAAATTTACACCCATGATTTTTGACAGAAGCATTGTTTTATTCAGTATTTACGATTAATAAATTAAACTGGAAATAGCAGTATTAGTGGAAAAACTCCAGCAGAATTGTGGTTTGGTCGTCGGATTAGTCTGAAAAGAATGAAAAGTTTTGGTTGTGAATGTTACATGATGCTACAAGAACACCAACGTCTAAAAATGGATAAAAAAGCAATAATGGAATTTTTTTGGATATAATATTCAAGAGCATGGCTATCGTATAAGTATATTTTCCAAATCAGCAAAGGAAGAGAATTTTAAAAGTTGTAAAAGTAATCAGGTAGAACCGACATATGTTATTATTAAAGATTTACCAAGATATGGACTGATAAATCGTCAGGGGATATAATCTCATCCAAAATATAAAGATCATGTACCTAATGATTGGCTAAGTTGAAAACATATCAGTTGAAAATGCACTAAGAGATCCTCGTTGGAAGAAAGCAATGCAAAAAGAGTTTAATTCATTGCAAGATATGAAAACATGGGAATTACCGGAAGATAGAAAACCGTTGACATGCAGATGAGTTTTACGAGAAAAAGCAGATGGTCATGTCACGTGGTTTTCATCAAAAACGTGGAATAGATTTTAATGAAACATTTGCAGCTGTGGCTCGACATGCAAGTATTAGGTTATTGTTAAGTTATGCAGTGAGAAATAGAATGTATATTCGTACATTTGATGTCAACACAGATTTTCTAAATGGAGAATTGTCTGAAGAAATTTATGTTACAGCCAGAAGGCTTTGATGACAAGTCTGGGAGAGTCTGTCTACTAAAACAAAGTTTATATGGCCTAAAGCAAGCATAGAAATATTGGAATAAAAAGTTTACTAAAAGCTTAGAAAAATTAGGATTTATAAACACAGATGACGACCCATGTATTTTTTACAACGAAGAGAAGACAGTGATGATTGGAATATTTGTAGATGATGGAATAATGATTGGCTATGATAAAAGGAAGATAGAACAAGTTTTAGTCGGATTAAGCAGAGAGTTCAAAATGAAGTTCTCAACTCCGAAGAAAACTATTTTATCTTGGAAAGGAAATTGAACTGATGAAAAAAGAAATATCAGTTACACAGCAGAAATACACTGGAAAGATATTGGCACCAATTGAACCTGGAATGCGGACAGAAAATAAAGTAAATGACAAACTTTTGAAGGACAAGCCGTATCGAGAGGCTATTGGTAGTTTGTTATACTTATTAAGTAGAATACTTATTTAAGTTAAAGAGTTAGCAAACTAAGTCTTAGTGATTGGAAGATGGTCGAACAAGTTTTTTGATATCTCAGGGGAATAGAACACTTTGGTATATTTTTCAATGGTGATGCAAATTTAAAAGCATACACAGATTCAGACTATGCAGAAACAGAAGCTGACATGATATTTAACCAGTGGTATACTAATTGAACTTGGAGGACCGATTGTCTGGATTGCTCAAAAACAGATAGTAGCTTCAACTTCATCGGCAGAGGCTGAATATTGTGCTGATACTAGTGGAATTCAAGAAGTCTGTTGGATTCGTCGAATAATGATAGAACTTGGAATGCAACAGATGATTGAGCCAACTGATTTGCTTGTTGACAACAAAGCAGCAATTCATATGATGGAAAATGCTGAAGAAGGAAAAGTTACAAAAGGAAAGAAGCACATTGAGATTCGTCGCAAGTTATTAATCATCATAAGTGCAAGACTGTACTATTAATTTATCTGAACACAAAAGAACAAGTTGCCTAGATATTTACAAAGGCAATAAACAAGAAAGTTTTCGAAAATTTAGGTCAGAAATTCCTTAAGAAGAAGTGATGGAGAGTTAGAAATAATCAGTTTTTGAAATATTTAGTTTTTTAACATAAGAGTGCTGTGATTTTTATTTTCGTAACTATATATCAAAAAAAGAAATGACGTGAGGCTGTTTAATTCAATATTGGTGAAAATTAAAAGAATATTAAAACTGTGAAATAGTTGGTTGTATTCTGGAAGCGCCATTCTTTTACGTTTCGTTTTAACAATTTGTGTATAACAATTGTACAATAAAAAGGATAAAACAATATTATTTTAACCCAATTATTTCACTGAGATAAAAATAACCAATATATTGGCTACATGCCAATAGATTTACGTATTTTAAGTGTCATATTTTGACATGTATTTTTTTATGATAATAAAGTATTCTGTTCTATTCTATTCTAAAAAAAAATCGAATATTGTTTTTAATGACCAAATTGAAACCAACAACCCTCCTTTGCTAAATTTATTTTAGAATGTATACAAATTTTTACTTAATAATAATAATAATAATAATAATAATAATAATAGGTATTTATTGCCCAACAGTACATACCATAAATGGACATTCATATAATAGTGTTTACTTACAAATACTAGCTTATAAATAAATAATACAAATAAGTTAAAAACAATATATAAATAATGAAAAATATAAATAGTTATCAATTTTTACAATTAACAATATAAAACACTAGGATAAACAATTTTTTATAAAGCTTAAGGAAGAAAAATTTATATCACAGGAAGTAGAAATAAAATTGAATATATTGCACATAACATATAAAGGAGATTTTTTAAGTGTGTTTGTACGAACAAAGGGAAATCTAAACGTTATACATTGTCGGCTATTACAACGAGGAATATTAAAGCACAATTGACCCAACAAATCCATGCAATCGATCTGATCATGAAGAAGTTTATACAAAAAAGTTATTGAAATAATTTTTCTTCTCAACTCCAAAGACAATACATTAAAAGTCTCTAACAGAACTAAATGATGTGGTGGATAAAAATTGGATATTCTAGTTAAGTTAAGAATTTTTAGAAATTTACGCTGTACATTCTCAAGGTTTGTTATGTGAGACCAAACCACGCTGGCATACTCAAGTTTGCTGCGCACTAACGATTAATATAGTAATTTAATGGACTGAGAAGAAAAACCTTTGGTATTTCTAAAAATAAATCCAAGGGTCATTGTTGCAGATTTTATATTTGTGTTAATATGAGTTACAAAGCTTAACTGTTGATCAAAAATAACACCCAAGTCTTTCATTACAGAAACTGTATCAAAGGGAATATCATTAATGCTATATTCAAAAATAATTGGATTTCGTTTTCTGGTATAGCGCATAATCTTACATTTAGATATATTCAACTTTAAACGATTACTAAGACACCACTGGTTTAAAGTATTTAAATCATTTTGAAGTTCAAAGCAGTCATTAGGGTTTTGTATACCTTTAAAATTTTTTAAATCATCCGATAATTCAAACATTTCAAGAAAACATTCAAGCTCTACATTATTTGTCTGAGAGGGTATATAAATAGCAAAGATATAATAGATATAGAGATATAATACTGCATACTTAACTTAACAAACTATATCAATTAAAGGGGGAATAGAATCAAACTGTGTAAAGTTAATCAAATTAACATTAAAAGATTTTTAATTCATCCAGAAGTTCCGGTTCTGGAATAATTCCTATCAGAACGCAATACAGCATAAATGTCCAAGATTTCTTTATAATAGTCGTTTTGGCTTTTGGTACGGTCTAATGAAATTCTAAAATCCTTAAATTCAGTATTTTTAAGGTTTGTTGCCTTTTTAATTATTTCTTGTACACGGTTAACATCTTTCACTTCAATTTTTATGGGTCGTGGATTACCATTGGGGTTATGCTTATCCAAACGATAAATATTGAGGTTTTCCAAGTCAGTACCACCTTAAAAACATGATCCACTAATTGCTTATCCTCTTTTGATCTATCTGAGGTAGAGCTAGATAAACTCTTCGGTATATTGTATAAAATAACATTAGATTTTCTTTTCTCTCTCATTAATCTCTTGAATGATGTCTTCAAATCCAAAATTGTTAGTTGTAGCCATAGCTTTAGTTTTAGGTTCTAGGATATCATTTTTTAAAATAATAATTTTGGCTTTAAGGCTATTAATATCATTTCCCATTTCATTGCATACGGTGCAGGTCCACGAGAGTCCTCCTTTCGTTTTGATTTTCCTAGCTTCAGAGGCAGTAAGATCGGCACAGGTGTCTGGTAGGTTTATTACATACACAGCAGATAACCATCTTATGCTCTTCTTCAAAGGCATGGCAGCCACAAGTACATTTAATAGCCATATCTGCGAGAATTTTTACACTCCGGCAACACTGCGTGACTGGCGGTGTGCTGGATAACCAAATTAGAGGTTAATATAATTAAATAAATTTTAATTAACTAAGTATCCACTTAACTTTTGAAGTCTCAGGAAAAATGTAACTGCCAGTATAACAATGCGAAGTAAAAAAAATAATTTATGTTTCCTAAAATAACAATAACAAACACCGCGAAGATTACAATGTTGTCACTTTAACTTTATCATAAGAGGACTTATTCTGAAGAAGCTACCGTGTAGCGAAACAATTTTTTATTTTTTAATATTAACATAAATAAAACAGTGAAACTTTAAAACAGTGTTGTTTTTGTTCATATATTGATAATATGGAGTCTTATCAAGTAAAGGTCGAAACAATCAACATTTTAATTTTATTTACAACAATTCGATAAATGTAATGAAATAATGTTTTTAAACGAAGTGGTATTGTTACCCAGATAATGATGACGACAAGCAAGCTTATAATAATTTTGTCAGATATAATTATCACTGAATCGTTTTTTTTTACAAAGGTCTTCTTAGAGTTATTAAAGATAGAGGGGAGAATAAAAAGTTTAATATATTACACAATGAAAAAGCTCTTTCAGGTGCTCGAAGTTTTTGAATACCTTCGGCTACACTTTGCTTTGCGTCGAGCACTCAAAAACACCCCGCGCCTAAAAATAAACTTTCGCATTTGGTATTGTAATAGTACATTACATTATCAAGTGGAGAAAGGCGGCGATTTCTAGAGTGTGAATAGTGTAGAAACACACTTCTTAAAAAACGCTACCTTGCACCATGAAATATGTACACTATTTTGCATGACAAGCGCAACAGAAATTCGACTGCCTTTTGAGATATAACCAGAAAAAAATCGTTAATATTTTTTATAAATCCTTAAGCAGAGCATAGTAAAGTAACCCCAAAAAAAATTAATTCGTACCAACCTAAAGACAATTAAAGAAATTAGTTTAGTCACAGCTGTAGATGTGAAGGTTGAATCGTCTGCTTTCCCCAGAAATTCGCCATTTTTAAATCGCTCAAAAGGCAGCGAATTTTTGCTGCGCATGTCATGAAAACTATTGTTGACATTATAGTTACCTTCAATAAAAACATTTCTTTTTAGATTAGTTTTTTTAACTAAATTTAAAATTTCTTCTACTGCTTCCTCAATCATAACACTTTTTTTATGCAGTTCGATGGCTGCATAACGACAAACAATTTCATTTTTTTGACAAAAATTTTCTATTGTCCAAGGATCTTCATCTGCACTTGGTAAATCATGTAACTTAATAGATTGCATCGAAGTAAGAGCTTCAACAACTCTATTTATATAAATGTCGTGGACTCTATCAGACTAAAATATAAAAAAATTAGGTCCCAATAATAACGCTAAGTTGTATATGTTAATAAAATTTTGGCACGCTAAATGTTTTACCACATTTTAAAATATTTGCTTCTCAACTTCGCCAACAACCCGTCTAATTTTGTGGAATCTCGAAGCGTAGAAGGATTGTTAAAGTAAAATGAAGAAAAGTCGCAGGTCATCAGATCACACGAATACAGTGGCCAATATCTGTATCTATTACATAAAATAACTTCACCAGGAAATGTTTCATGTAATAATTTAAGTTTGTCAGCAGGCGTTTGTCTGATTTTTGTTTTATAATTAATTGCAATTGCAGTAGACGTAACTTTATGTCAACATTAAGAATAAAATAATATTAAATTAATATTTAATTTTAATAAAATAATAAATTCTTGCGTTGATTAGCATAGAGGTATTAGGTCCCCGGTCACTTTCACGAATGCGATTTTCCGAAAGACCATTTTTACGGCAAAGCCTGCCTTTAGCAATGGGCGCTTATTTGACAATTTTTTAGTAGTTTGGAATAATTTAATTTAACGAGAATTATTTAACGAGAACGGTTTTGTTTATCAAATTATAATAATTTTTGATACATGGTCTATAGTTTATTGCTACGATATACTTAATTAAATCATTATTATTCTACTTATTGTGCGAACTTAAATAAAGATACCTAATAGAAAACAGAAAAATCCCTATTCTGAAAAAAAAGTAATTTTATTAGTTACAACCTTAATCCAGTAAAATTTTGATCATTAAAATGGACGGCTCGAAACCACGTTTACTTCAATCTGGTTAGATTGATATTATTTTTCCCGTATGGGGTTTTGTGTGTTTCCTCCATCGTGGCGCTTCCCCCGGATGTCGGATAGGAGCACGCCTCCCAGATATGGGAGGTAGGGGTCGTAATACCCTCGTGGACCAAAACACACACACAAATCCCAAAGCGTCTGACCCAAGACGGACGGCTTCTGGGTCGGCGTCTGTATCCAGTAGTGATGGGTCGTTCATGAATGAGTCGTTCAAAACGTACGGCTCAGTTAAGTGAGCGCTGAACGAACGACTCAGCTCTGCTAAATGACTCGTTCGAATCGCCATTGCCAGACGCAATTCGAACGATTCATTTAGCAGAGCCGAGTCGCTCAGTGAGCGGCGCTCACATAACATTCCTAAACACTAAACGAATGCTAAATTTGGAGAATATATTTATAAACTTCACCCTGTATAAATATATCTGCAATATTAATTCAGCTATTTTAAAATCCCCAGTATGCTCATTTAATGTTTGTTATTTATTTTATGGTATAATTATAATTATTTATTTGAACGATTACATATAATATATAATCGTTCAAATAAACGGCTCAGTGTGAACGACTCACTTAAGTGAGCTGAACGAAATGAGCGCGCTCACTAAAAAGAGTCGTATGACCCAACGCTAGTATCCAGAGGAGCGGCCGTACAAAACACCTGGCTTTAGGTCAAAAAAGCGATGGAAGGGAACCATATAAAAAAAAAAACATGTAAAAATGGACAACTCCGGCTGACACAAATTCTGCCAAAAAGACAAATAGTCACATAACAAGAAAAGCAGGAGAGGTTCTAGAGAAAATAATTTCAGGAATTAGGCAGCTGGGAAAACTGGTGGAAGGCTGCACCAATACGAAGTGGGAAATTAGGGTTATGGCCTTGGGGCTAAGAAGCTTGGCCTCGCAGCTGGCGGCGCAAGATATCAAGGGGTTGCTTGACAGATCAGATCAGGCGGCAAAGTCAACCCCTGCAATTGAGAAGACCGTAGAAAGGTAACTAAATCCGACTTTAAAAAATGTAATAACTACGACGACTTCAAACGCATCGCGACACGCAAATGGCCAAAAAAGCTTTATGCGGTGACAACGATTACCGAAGATAGCCCCCTCGTAGCGGGGAAAGGATGGAGTATACGCACCAGAGGGGAAACTAGAGCGGGGGATTCCGAAGGCATTTAAGAACAGATACCCAGATCTCTCTGAGATAAAAGAAAACTTTGGATACGTTAAGGTGACCATCGAGAAGATGGGAAGAATTGCTATCACACAGGAAGACATGTACATCTTAAAGATATCCCACAAAACGGAGCACTGGTGAAAACCAGAAGTCTCCTAGAGCAGGAGAACCGTAGCAAATTAGCCATGTCGCTGCCAACAGGAGGGGATGATGCACACACATGCAAAAGATGGTCAAGTGTATCTTTAATGGATACGAAGTGGAGAGAACTTATGAATGACTTGGACAACAACATATGGAAAACAGGGTACCAAATAGTCGGAAAAAAAATTGGCACGGTCGGCAGACTGGACCCCAACGCGGCCAAGAAAGAAATATCAAAAATGTTTCCAAGCAAGATATTACACTATGGACTCGAGACATACCAACAGAAGTCCCACCGCTGACGGAGGCATCTCCAACCTAATGAAGAAGATCCTAACAATCAAGTCGGAACATTAAAGAGAAAGGGAACAGACCAGATGAACAGCACCCATGGTATACTCGAAGTAATGTAACCACGACAGTTCTGCGGGGAAGGAAGGAGGTTTTTAGTGGGTATTATTGAACACCGAGTCCCACAATACCAGAGGCGGCAACACTCAAGCCCTCTGGTTTGCGTAAAAACATTTTCCTCCTTCAAAATATATATATTGATAATATTGAGGCCGTTGCTTAAAGTGTGGCTTATTTGTCCATTGTAAGGTATTATAATAAAATGGCTCTTCGTCCTGACAATATAAAATAATAAATTGAGAATAGGATAAACTTTTATCCATGAACTTCCACTGAAATCCTTTAGATAATAAATTTTTTAATTGTAATTAACACAGAAGAAATAAAAAAAAATTAAAAGTTAATTTTTGGAGGAGATAAGTCTAGTGTTAAAAACTTAAAAAAAGAAATTTGAATAGAAAAATTTAAGCTATAAATGCAAAAAAGTGTTAAGTGATATTTTTGTGCTAAGCAAAAAGGTCATAACTACAATATTAAGTAATAAAGGTTGCCACATTTTTGCTTAGCACGAAAATGTCTGGTAACACCTTTTTACATTAGTACCTTTAATTTATTAGTGTTGAAATTAAGAGTGTGGAAAAAGATGTTTTTCTTAAAAAGTGGCAACATTGGGGTAAGTTTGTGAGTACAAATTTGATTATAATGAGATAAACAGGTCCAATTTGGCGTCCATTTTTCAGTGGCGGCCAGTGAAATACGCGCAGGGGGGCACGCGCATCTTCTTACTGTGTCGCTTTCGTTGGCACGGGGCCCCGCGGGGTGGAAAAGAAACCGGCGCGTGCTCACCCTGCGCGTAGTTCACTGACCGCCAGTGCTATTTTTATTTATTTATTTATTCACATCATCTTACAGTCCTTAAGCCAATTACAAGATGAAATATTAAAACCAAAACTAAATATATCATATAAAAACGCAATATTAAAAACTATTTAAATATTCTAAATACAAAACAACAAAAAATAATATTGCAACTAAAGATTTAATAAAAAAAAATAAAAAATTATGTATTTATACCTTATTGTTTGCACATCGAATCTATCCTGCAACTCATTGTAATTTTCACACATAAAGTATACAGGTGAAAATTTTAAAATATTTATTTTTACGCCTGGCATATAAAAGTTAAAATTATTTTTCGACGTAACACGAGGAACTCTTAAATAAAGTTTATTCAAAAGATAATATTAATAATAATATATAATTCCAATTACAGGACAACATATAATAACAGCAACACAAAAAATAAGTATTTATAATAACGAAATATATTAATCTAACCTTAAAAATATTAAATATAAATTTTAAGTAATATTAAAAAAAAATTAACATGGCTTTATTTTATACACTCCTAAAACTATCATTAAATAAATCACACGAATCACAGATTTGGTTAAAGTTTTAAAACATAACATGTATAGGGGATTTAAATAGAATATTTATTCTAGCGTTGGAATTATAAAATAAACTCCCTGATCGCAAACCCAATCTTGGTACAAAAATGTTTACTTGCGACAGTAGATTAGGAGAGTCGACCTTGTTATTAAACAACTTATCAAGAAACTTAATAATTGAAACTTGTCTTCTAGCATGTAATGAATTAAAATGGAACCGTGAAAGTAAAATATTATGATCAATACCACGAGGATGGTAGATTCTATCTGTGCGATAAAAAATTAGCTTGAGGTGATGTCTTTGAATGTTTTCTAGTATATTGATTTGAGATTGATAGCATGGGTACCAAATAATAGAGCAGTACTCTAGTCTAGATAGTACAAGTTGGCAGTACATTGCATTAAATACGGAGATATTTTTAAAAGCAGATGTGTATGGTATGAAACCCAGGAGTTTGAGGGTGGAAGAGGATATACTTTAAACATGAGCATTAAATAAAAGTTTACTGTCAAAAATGACACTTAGGTCCCTGATTGTTTCAGTGCGAGAAAGAATTGAATTATTGATTAAATAATCAAAGACCATATGTGATTTTTAAGGGTAAATGTACATATTTTTTACTTGTTGATGTTAAGTGATAGCTTATTTAGGTCGCACCAATCTGCTACTTTATCCAATTGCTCCTGAAGGTAAAGGTTATCTGGTGTACTAGATATATTTTGAAAAAGTTTCAAGTCATCAGCAAAAAGTAGGTGATGACAAGAGGGGAATAAGGATAAATCATTAATAAAAAGATTAAACAAAATAGGGCCTAAATTGTATCCTTGAGGAACTCCAGATGTAGCCACAAAATAGTTTGAGTTGAATCCATTATAGTAAACGAATAATTTTCTATTAGTAAGGTAAGATTTAAATAAATGTATTAAAGAATGACTAAATCCGAAGTTTCTCAGTTTTTTCAATAAAATGCCATGGTTTACCTTATCAAAGGCCTTTGAAAAATCCGTATACACTACATCAACTTGAGATTTAAGATAAGGGCAATCGATACAATTACGAAAGATTTCATATTATACTGGCATACTCTAATTTCGATTTAATAATAATAATAATAATAATAATAATTAACTTTATTAACGTTAAAAGAAAAGAATAAAATACAATAATAAGAATAACAATTGTTATAGGTTTAAGTCACATATTCAGCAGTAATACTATAGGTACTAAACAATAATTTTTAGTTATTTCTTGAATTGAACTAAGTCAAAGAAAAAAATTTAGTTCAAATTTGTTCGCCAATCTGCACCCCCTATCGATCGGAGAATAGTAACCATAATTAGTTCTATGCATATTAATGAAGAATAATGGGGTATGTCTAGTTTGTGGCACAGACAAACGAATGCTATACAGCAATTTTGAGCTGTTTATAAGGTTATTGAGTATTTTATAAATGAATAAAATATCAAACTCCTGTCTCCTAATCGATAGTGGTTGCAGACCTACGAACAGTCTCAGTTCTCTATAATTAATATTTTTAACTCTTATGTTGAGTTTAAATGCACATAGGCGAAGAAAAACAATGGATTTTTGTTCCTATAAAAATTAATAACCTTGCATTTTTTAATATTAAGTTCCATACAATTCAACTCGCACCATGAATTTAGACTGTTCAAGTCAGACTGCAACTTACAACAATCATTAAGTGATTTAATTTCAAAAAACATTTTCAAATCATCCGCAAATAGAAGGCATTTGCAAAACTTTAAATTTAAATTAATATCATTAATAAAACAGTTGAATAATAGAGGTGACAAATGCCCACCTTGAGGAACTCCAGAGGAAACAAGAATAGGTCTAGACTGGTAACAATTATCAATTAGAACAGTTTGATAACGATCGAATAAATAATTAGAAATCCAATTCAAGAAAGTACCGCGTATACCCAGTGCATCAAGCTTGGACAACAATATGATATGATTAACTCTGTCAAACGCCCTGGAAAAGTCAGTATAAATGGCATCCACCTGACCGCGCCTCTCCAGTACGTCCATCAGAAATTTCTCATAAATAACAAGATTAGTTGATGTCGACTTACCCTTACAGAAGCCATGTTTTATAATATTTTTGAATAAAGGTGAGATTTTATTGGTCACAATTGATTCAAATAACTTCGGAATTAGTGAAATCTTAGATATAGCTCTGTAATTAGATATATCCCCTTTGTCACCACTCTTGTGCACTGGTATAACAAAACTATTCTTCCATATATCAGGGAATAGGCCAGATCTAAGAGACATATTGAACAAGTAAGATAACGGCTTAGTTAATGCATATTTGCAACCGCTTAAAATGGCAGATGGGACCCCATCAGGGCCTGCACTTTTACAAGAACTTAACTTACTTAATTCAGTAAAAACATCCATTTCTCCTATAAAAAGATCATGTAAATCAACTGTTTGACTATATATTTATAAAATCAGGAATATTTACTAGATTTTAAGTGCTATATGCAGACGAGAAATGAGTGGCAAATAAGTCAGCTATAGTTTGATAGTTATCAGTAAATTCATCATTTAAGTTCATGGATGTTGGGAAGTTGCAGTCAGACTGTTTAGATTTAACATAACTCCAAAAGTGTTTGGAGTCATTTTTAATATTAGCCTCAATAACTTGTATATAATCAGAATAACATTTTTTTTATAATCTTTTACAATCTTTTCTTAAGTTACTAAATAATAGATAGTTATGATTACTTGGACTTTGTTTGAAATTTTTATGAGCAACTTTTTTTCAACAATTTTAGATTTTACTTCTTGAGAAAACCACCTAGGGAATTTATTATTACCATACTTCCTAGTTGGGACATACATTTCAAACAAATCCTGCAGTATATTATAGAATGATTGAATAGAGTCGTTAATATCGTCAGATTTAAAGACTAAATTCCAATTAACAGTAGATAGACAGTAGTTGATAGAGCCAAAATCGGCATATTTAAATTCGTAGTAGAACAGCTCTGTTCCTGTATTACGTATGTCTTCAACCATTCTATAATTTATAGTGATTGGTTGATGATATAAATCTATGGGCAGAAGTATATCATGGGCCGCACTTACAGTAGCATCAACTGCATTACTAAAAACTAAATCTAATATTTTGTTATTACTGTTTGGAATATAATTTAATTGGTACAAATTACAATAAGTAAAGGAGTTAGAAACCAACATGCTACACTTAGTTACACCACCAGTGACGCTCACTCCTCCATGCGCAGCTTTGGTGATATATATTGTGACAATTAATACACACACAGACTTTGCATTTAGTTTTACAACACTTAAATATCGCATTATTATCAGATTGATTTAACAAAGATGTTGTAAAGTAGACATAATGTAAAAACATCACCAAAATCCAAGGAGTTTCTGATAAACGAATCCCAAATTTTTGTTAGTTGCATTAATGGTATTTTCAACGTGCAAATTAAAATTTAATTTGCTGTCAAATGTGACCCCAAGATCTTTAAAGTGTTCACTGTGATTTAATGTCTGAGAATTAAGAGTATAGTCAAATATGCGGGAATATTGTTTCCTATTATAGAAAACTATATTGCAGTTTTCAACGTTAAGAGGGAGGTTGTTTATAGCACACCAGTCGTTCATTTTATTTAGCTACAAACAATCATCTACAGAAAAAATTTTAGCACCATCAGCATATAGCAAAATGTCTGATCCATCTCCGGCTACAATGTCATTTATGAATAAAACAAACAGTAAAGGACCTAAAATTGATCCCTGTGGTACTCCAGAAGATGGAATTATTTCGTTAGACTTTGCACCATGACATTCGACAAATAGCTTGCGGTTTGTTATGCACATTAAATTTGTAACTGTCGATCTCCCTAGTACTGATTTTGTCTGCCGTAAAAAAAGCGATCAAAGTATGCATTAAAAATCATAAAAATGTTATGTATCTGTAATAAAACGTGGCATAGTTTTTAAATGGGTAAACCGGGATAGAGTGCGTGAGAGAAGATGAGAGAGATGGGCGTCCCAAAACAACAAACAGAAAAACTTAAATAAAATAAAAAAAAAGACGTGATTTAGTGCTACTTGGCCTATGGACCACCACATAAAGTATTTTGATGAATAATTGGATTATGAGAAACGACATACAATAAAACAATAACACAATAAAACAATAAAACAATAAAACAATAAAACAATAAAACAATAAAACAATAAAACAATAAAACAATAAAACAATAAAACAATAAAACAATACAATATAATTTTTAGTGTATTCCATTTATAATAATATAATAATAATAATAATAATAAATTTATTTGCCCAATAGAAAAAATTCCAATTACAGGACAAAGAACAAAAAATAAAAACTATAGTAACAGCATAATAGCAAAAATATAAAATAACTTAAACATAGTAAAATAAGTCTATAAACAAAAATAAACTAATTAACGCTTAAAAAAGTACAAATAATAAACGACAATTCAGAATATTTAATACAACATAACAAACATTGGCGACCGCAAAAGTACATTTGTACGTGCAAAACATTTAAAGGTTGAAACTGACCTAGAATGAATACGCGAAACATGAAAATTCAACCGCTCAAGCAGATCTGGACAGTCAATCTTATTATGGACAAGGTTATACAAAAATTTAATTGAAAATATATTCCTCCTAACATCTAGTGCTGAAATATTAAATTCCTGCAATAATAGATTATGATCATATCCCCTCTCTGGATAAGTATTGTGTTTTTTAATATATAACATTTTCAAAAATCGACGTTGAACTTCTTCAAGTGATTTGCAGTGATTCTGATAATAAGGATACCAAATATTTGAACAATATTCAAGATTAGAACGAACTAAACTGAAATATAGTGACTTTAGTGCAA
This sequence comes from Brassicogethes aeneus, assembly GCA_921294245.1. Taxonomy (NCBI): domain Eukaryota; kingdom Metazoa; phylum Arthropoda; class Insecta; order Coleoptera; family Nitidulidae; genus Brassicogethes; species Brassicogethes aeneus. The sequence continues at coordinate 62,090,475 of OV121132.1, forward strand.
ACATATTTTTAAAAGATTAACAGTTTCGATAAATGAAACCAAGAACCCTATTAGCAGAGTTAAAAATATTTTGAATATTATTTACAAAGCTAAACTTACTATCAAACAGAATTCCAAGATCTTTGACTAAGCTAGAACGGGACAATGAGATATGTTCAATATTATAGTTAAATCTAATTGAATTAAGTTTAAGATTAAACGAGCAAACTTTACATTTAGATATGTTTAGGCCTAAGAAGTTTTCGACTGAAGAAGCTCGCAGTCTTTAACATCTCGTACAGTGTGATATAACTTTAAATCGTCAGCGAAAAGTAATTTTTGAGTTTTTAGTGAAGAAACAAGGTCATTGATAAAAAGATTAAATAATAGCGGTCCCAAATTTGACCCCTGGGGTACTCCCGAGGTAGCTACAAAATATTTTGATTGAAACGCTTGATACGAAACATATAATTTACGATTATTCAAATATGAAGCTATTAATTTAATTAACGAATCTGAAAGTCCAAATGTCCAAATATTATGTACAATTGTGTCAAAGGCCTTCGAGAAATCCGTGTACACAACATCCACCTGCCCACGATAATCAATAGTATCAGAAATAAACTGTGAGAAAACAGTTAAGTTTGTTAGTGTAGATCTATTACTCATAAAACCATGTTGTTGGGGAGTAATACATAATGATAGCAAAGGGCAGATGTGGCTATATAAACAGATCTCAAAGACATTCGCAAAATTGGACAATATTGCTATTGGTCTGTAATTAGCAATGTTCGCAGCTTCACCAGATTTAAACACAGGTGTCACACGAGTTAACTTCCAGATACTTGGAAATTCAGAAGTTCTTAATATAAGATTAAATATCTTTAACATTGGGGTTACAAAGGTATGAGAGCAATCCCTTATTAAAAATGCTGGAATTAAGTCATCACCGGCAGTAAAACCACATTTTAGTTTTCGAAATGCTCCAAGGATATCGTCTTCAGTAAACTCATGTATATGTATACTTTGAATAATATTACAAGTAGGTAGTTGAGGATATGTTATTTTGATCATGTGGCTTTAAGTATACGCTACTGAAATAATTAGAAAATTCATCAACAATTTCCTGTGGCGATTCTAAAAGACTATCGCCAGAAAACATTTTGCCTGGGATACGCGAGCTACTTTTCTTTGAATTTACATATGACCAAAATTTGTTGGGATCAGACTGTAGGCTAGACTCTATCTGAATAAAGTGTACCTGATAACAATCTTTAGTTAATCTCTTTACCAATGTGCGTTGTTTTTTAAACTGAGTGTGATAATATTGATTACCAAACATTGTCACGATTAAAAAAGATCGTGTCATGTTCAGTTTCATTTTCGTCGTTTCTTGTTATACTTGTAAATGCCTAATTGTTTCAAGTAGTGTAATCGCTGTGCGTATATTTATGCCGCATGCGCACGATTAAAGTTATTTGGCCACGTACGCAAATTCAAGGCTTCCTTTTCTGTTTGATTACCCACCTGATACACACGGCCAAAGGAATATCCTTGGTAAGAAAGTTTTATTTATACTAGAATTAAACTCAAAATATTATATTTTTTAAGGCCGTACCCTATTATTTTACGATGTCCAACCAAGTTTGTTAATATTGAGGAGTTTGCAAGTATTACTAAAGTTAATCAAGCATTTTGTTCCGGCAAGTTGGGCAAAATATTCCGATTGAGGTTATGAACACTGCATGGATCTGATTCTGAATCCACTGTCCATTTCGACAAGCAGATCGACCAGCAAGGAATAGACAAATCCAACGGTGATGTACTCTTTTTAATACTATTTAACACTGAAGTCATCAAACTCTTGGAATATCCAACCCAGGTTGTTTTATTATTAGTTTTTTTTGTATTATAAAATGCCTGCAGTACGCAATCCATCTGATTGTTTTACTATTTAATTTGTATTAAATTTTGATTATCAATATAGTTTATTAAACTTGTTTTTTTAAGTACGCAATCCCTCTGATTGTTTTACTATTTAATTTGTATTAAATTTTGATTATCAATATAGTTTATAAAACTTGTTTTTATGTGCATAGAGAATAAATATACTGATACCGCACAGATAGTTACAATTGTACCTTATACTAGAAAACATGTTTTTGTTTTGCGAAAGCAAGTTTTTGGAATTGTTTAATGTTTTGTGTTTTGGTTAGTATATCTCTCTAATTAATTAAAAGCTTTGAAATAAAAAAAATTATATAAAAAAGAGGCGTAGGCCGTTTTGTGGAATTGTTTATTTTGGTTTAAATTCAACGCATTGAAATATTTTAGTATTGATTCGGTTTTATAAAGTGTTTGAAGACATGGAGGGCGAAAGGGAATTATGTCGTCATCACATAGCCGAAGAACTTTTTATCAAGATTTAGAACGCAGCCTCGCAATGGGTAATATTTAAAAACGCTCGCAAATGCCAAATGTTGTAAACAAATTTTCTACCAAAAATTCACTAGAATCGATGATGGGGCATCCACTGGTACCATCAGGGTCATCATTTGCTACGGAAAATAAACCTCAAGAATCTAAAGGCCCTAAACCAGTAGTGGGATCATGCTATATTTGCCGAAACAAAAATAAAAAGCAAAGAAAAACCAGAAAATGTTGCAGAGTTTGCAAAATCCCAATATGTGATGAACATGCTAAAACCATCACAAAATGTTTCACTTCTGAACTGTAATTATATATATATATATATGTATATATATTAGGGTGATTCATTTCCGCAAAGTTTTTGTTTTCTTCGGTGCTCAAGCAAAATATTAATCTGCATATAGAAAAAAAAATTCTCAACAAGTTTGAGCTCTTAATATCAATTTTAAGTACTTGCAGTTTAAATTTAAAGTTTTCCCATTTAAAAAGCATGTAAAAAATATATATTTTTTTCAAATTTCTAATGCTTACCCACCTTTGACAATATTGCAAATCGGTTTAATACACCTTATGGGGAATTTCACGCTCTTTAAAATTGCTTTTGAGTTTTTTTTTTGTAACTCGCATTGGTCCACCAGTAGGAGTCGTCAAAGGACAGTTTTTGAAAAAAATCGTTTTTTTTTTAAATTTTTTCTAACAAACCGTAAAAAGTAGGGAGAAAAAAGGGCTGAATCATAAAAAAAAGTTATCCAACCAATATTTAATGAATTTACAGCCATTTTTATAACTGAAAACGTAAGAAATTGATAATTACCAACTCATAATGTTATTTAGATTGATTTTTTCTATTTATTATCATTATATTTCCCTACACTAAGAAGTTTTTTAAAATTATTAATTTCTCACTTATAATGAATATGAAAACAACAGATAAATTCATAAAAAAATAGCAAAAAAGTATAAATGAAGATTATTTAATTTTTTGAAGCGAAATTTGAAATATATTACATAACCTTCTGTATATTCCGATTAAAGTTTTGTTGTTTTTTTTTATGAATTTATGTGTTGTTTTCATATTCATTATGAGTGAGAAATCATAATAATTTTAAAAAAGTTCTTAGTGTAGGGAAATATAATGATAATAAATAGAAAAAATCAATCTAAATAACATTATGGGTTGGTATTTATCAATTTCTTACGTTTTCAGTTATAAAAATGGCAGTAAATTCATTAAATATTGGTTGGATAACTTTTTTTTTATGAATCAGCCCTTTTTTCTCACTACTTTTGGCAATTTGCTCGAAAAAATAAAAAAAAAAACGATTTTTTTCAAAAACTGTCCTTTGACGACTCCTACTGGTGAACCAATGCGAGTTACAAAAAAAAACTCAAAAGCAATTTTAAAGAGCGTGAAATTCCCCATAAGGTGTATTAAACCGATTTGCAATATTTTCAAAGGTGGGTAAGCATTAGAAATTTGAAAAAAAAAAACCATTTTTTTTACATGCATTTTAAATGGGAAAACTTTAAATTTAAACTGCAAGTACTTAAAATTGATATTAAGAGCTCTACCTTGGTGAAAATTTTTTTTTCTATAGGTAGATTTTGCCTGAGCACCGAAAAAAAAACAAAAACTTTGCGGAAATGAATCACCCTAATATATATATATACATATATATATATATATATATATATATATATATATATATATATATATATTTGTGAATTTATTGTTGTTTTTATTTCCCCCACCCCTATTAATTTTCAACTTAAACACATATAGGTACGAATGTACCTATCCGTGCTTAAATGGGATAATAAGTTTGGGATTAAAATAAAAAATTTCTACGTAAGGTAAATGTTATAATTTTTACATAAAAGGCATTATCTTTCCTTATTTTAAGATGTCATAAAACATGTACCATTTTTAAATTAAATTAAATAAGTTACTGCATAACAAAAATTAAAAAGGTACACCTGTACCTTTCCGTGTACATAAGGGTTAAGTACGCAATCCTTCTGATTGTTATACTATTTAATTGTTTGGATTATTTTACATGTCATTTATTGTAATTAATTATTATTAATAATACCTATATTTTCTAATGTTAAACAATACACTGTCTAATTGTTATTTTTGAAAACTGCTAAATCTTAAAATAGATAATTTTTTTAACTGGGGAAAATAGAGTTTTATTTTTTGTCAGTTGATTAACTTTCAAGGTATAGTATATTTTTGTTAATTCTTTATTTACTGCGGTTAGCCAAAGAAAGAAATACCCACTTTAAATAGTCTTATTTTGTCTACGTCTGAGCTAAAAGGTACGTGTAATGTGTCACTTTAAAAATTTAAGTTATTACAACAACTAAATTGAAATTTAACAACTTGTAAAGCATTTTACGTTACACATTTGGCGCCCAACGTTTTTCACGTTACACATTTCGCGCCCAACGTTTTTCACGTTACACATTTGGCGCCCAACGTTTTTTTTGTAGTTTAAATTGATTTTCCATTACACATTGGAGCCCAACTTCAATTTTTTTAGTTACGTCAATTTTTTATTTTATCTGTATTTTTCATTGCGTCAATTTTTTTAGTTTAACTGTAGTTTGCTTGCGATTTTGTCAGGTATTTTTGTTTTAGTAAGGCACAACACAGAAGTGATTAGTGTACAATTTTGTGTAAAATTCCTCACAAATTTTGTTGGACTTGTGGAATTTTTTTGAACATCGGTATAGATATATACAGGGTGATATTGTTGATGTTTTTTGTGAATAAGGTAACAATACTAACCACATAGTGTAGTTAATTTTTGCGTTGATTATACAGGGTGTCAGTGTTAAATACACGTTATTTAGATCCCCTAATTTGAGTTTATTTTAAAATTAAATTTATTGATTTAATTTGTACAGAGTGTCAGTGTATTATACACATTATTTAGATACTCTAATTCTAGTTTAGTTTATTTAAGTTAATTTGTGGTAAAGTATTGGAATCTTGTAAGAATCAACATTTAGGGTGGGGAATCAAACAGAAAGCATTTGTTTGTTGCAAATTTTTTGTTTTGTGTGAATTTTTTTCTCGAGTTAAGATTTTTTGGAAGGACATTTGATGATAAAAAATCTCCTTTGCGGTAGACGGTGTTAGTACTCACTTTGGAAGCTATTTATTGTTCCCAAAGTTTTATTCTGGGGAAAGTGTCCTAAGAAAGCAGGAACCGACATTAATTAGGTGAAGAAGTGAATACTGGGACAGTCGCCATAATTATTACTTAAGTTTTTTTTACTATAGTTTTTTTCGTTTTGTAATTTTTTTCTGTTTAAGAAAAGAATTATAAAGAATTTTATTCTTTATTCACGCAAGAAGCGTGGTATTGTTGTTTACTGCAGATTGCAGGAATACTTATTTTTTTACTCCCTTTTAGTGAGGGAATTTATTTGAAAGAGATAAATTCAAGTTTTCTCTTATACAATCATTTAACTTAATTTTTTTTAAACATTTAACTAACTTTTTTTGTAAAAATTTAACTCAATTTTGATATATTATTAATCATTACAACTTTTTTTAGCTATGGAGGTCAATTTCTTGCTGGTCGATGAACTTAACTATGAGTTGAGCATTCGTAAAGAAGCAATATCAGGTTCAGCGGCTCAAAAGAGAGTGTTCCTGAGGGAAGTGCTTAAGAAAGAACGGAATGCGCAAGTTAGGCATAGTCTACCTTTGTTTGCAGACATGGATGAGGAATTGGAGACATGCAGTGAGAAACTCACCAGCTTATCAGGTCTTATAACCAATTTTAAAAATTTGCCCAACGAATTTAAACGTTTGGAGACTAGATTGTTGCACGTTTCAAATAGAATCAAACTTATTTTACCTATGACATCAGAACAATTTTCTAAGAGAATAACTCTTTTTGAACAGTGCAAGGGTCTTATATCCAAATTGTTATCATTTAGTAAGCGTGTGTTGAGAGATCTTATTGATTTTGGTAATTTTGCAAATTCCTCAAACGCAGAGCGGAGATTAAGCGAACCTAACGATGAATTAGAGTTTGATATTGATCATACTGATGTTGTAAACCTAACAACTCATTTTGAAAATATGCGTTTAGATCACGATATAGTAAATAAAGCACCAATGGCTACACCTCCACAGCGTAATGTTAATTATGCCCATATTAATAATAATAATAATTTAAATCCGGTTTATAATGGTGTTGAGCCTAATTTTTTGAATTACAATTTTAATCCATCATTGCCATGTAGCTCAAATTTTTTCGATTTTCGTCCGCCACATTTTAACGCCTCTGTTGGGTATGATTCTGGCAAATTAAGCTATCAGATTTCCAGATGGAATATTTCATTTGACGGTAACTCGTCAAATTTAAATGTTTTCCTGGAGAGAATAGAGGAATTGTGTTTCAGTCGCAATGTCGATAAATCCATTTTTTTTAGATCAGCCGTAGAGCTATTTAAAGGTAACGCTTTAATTTGGTTTAGAGCAATACGTAATTCATTAAAATCATGGGATGAGTTGGTATTGAGACTGAAGCAGGATTTTTTGCCTAGTGATTTAGATTCTCGATTGCTGGATGAGCTTAAACAGCGCACTATGGGTAGTGATGAGCGAGCGATTGTATATGTTTGCGTGATGGAAGGATATTTTTCTAGGTTGTCTGTTCAACCTCCACTTCAAACTAAACTCAACATTATTATACAAAACTTGTTGCCGTTCTATCAAAATCAGTTAGCTTTGGTTAATATTACCTCAATAGCTCAGTTGAAGGATCTGGTACGTCAACTCGAAACTACTCGAACAAACACCAGCAAGTTTCACCAACCTATTCCTTTTAACAGTACTATGATCGAGGCCGATTTGTCCTATAGGAAATCTTTAACTAATAGAGTCAAAGTTAACGAATTAAGCTTAATTGATAATACTTTTGATAATACTTTTGATAATATGGGAATTGACAATTTTAGCTCCACTCAAGCCTGTAATGATATTTTAACATCTAATAATAATGATAATTTAAATTTTTCAAATAATCCAGTTATAAATTCAAATAAGACAAATTCAAATTTTATAAATGAAAGGCAGGAAAATTCTGTTATAAGTGTGGTAAACGCAATTTTATTTCCACTACCTGTTCAAAGTGTTCTGCTACTGAAAAGATTGATTCTGGGGTTACTAGGTCACCAAAAAACGAGTAGATCGAGTTCTAATTGACGGTCGTTATAACTCGAGTAATGTTAAGACCGATTATAAGAGTTGGTTAGAATGGCTTCGTCAAGTCGAATTTTTTTTTTAAATAATCCTTTTGCTAATAATACAGCTCTTAAAAATAATTCTTTTTCTAATAATACATTTCGCAAAAATACTTCTTTTTCTAATAATAATTCTTTTCAAGCTACAGATAATATTAAAATATTTCAAAATCTTTCGCCTACTTTTACAAAAATTAACAATGACAATAGACCTTTTGTAACTGTCGACTTATTTGGTCATAGCATTGATGCTTTACTTGACTCAGGAGCTAATGTCTCTATTATAGGAGAATCTTGCCTTACAAAATTGCCTTTTTTGTCAAATTTAATTGTTAATAATGCCAACGTTAATGTAAGTACTGCTGATGGTAACTATCAATCAGTTTTGGAATATGTTGATATTGCTGTATCATTAAATAAAAATAGTAAACTTCTTAGAGTCTTAGTAATTCCATCCATATAACATGATTTGATCCTTGGTATAGATTTTTGTCAACTTTTCAAACTTTCACTTAATTTTATTGATAACTCTTTTAATCATTCTTTAAATACTTATAATTATTCAAGACGTAAATTCATTAAATTCTGAACAACAAAACAAATTACAAATTTTAATTTCACAATTCAAAACTTTAGATACACCTATTTTGGGAATAACTCCATTAATTACTGTCAATATTGATACTGGCTCTGCTTCCCCTATAAAGCAAAGGTATTATCCATTGTCTCCTGCCATGCAAGAACACATGAATACGGAAATAGACAAATTATTAACTTTGGGTGTGATACAACCATCTAAATCTCCTTGGAGTAGTCCTATTTTACTAGTAAAAAAAAAGAGCGGTGATTTTCGAGTAGTTTACGATGCCAGGAAACTTAATTCAGTTGTTAAAGGTGATGCATATGCACTTCCTTTTGTGGCTCATATGTTAAATCAATTACAACAGTCACGGTTTTTGTCTTCTATAGATTTACGTAATGCTTTTTGGCAAATTGGGTTAAATAAAGATTCTATGGAGAAAACTGCATTTACAGTTCCAGGTAGAGGTTTATTTGAATGGACTAGACTTCCACAAGGATTAAAAATTTCCCCTCAGGTACAACAACGTTTAATGGATTTTATTTTTGATAAAACTTTGCGACCTTATGTCGTTACTTATCTAGATGATATCATTATTACCACACCTACTTTTGAGTTGCACTTAGAAGTCTTAATTAAAGTTTTTGTTAAATTAAAGGATGCTGGCTTAACCATAAATTTCCCGAAATGTCATTTTTGTATGTCTAGCTTAAAATACCTTGGATATGTAGTTGACTCTAAAGGTCTTCGAACTTGTCCAGAAAAAATAAGTGCCATTTTAGATTTAAAAAAGCCAGAAACAGTGACTGAAGTTAGGAGTTTTATTGCAACCATGTCTTGGTACCGTAGATTTATCGGTAATTTTGCGGATTATTCAGCGCCTATAACTGCGTTAACTAAAGGTAAATCAAAGAAACAAAAAATCGAGTGGACTTCAGTAGCTGAAGAATGTTTTCACAAACTTAAAGAATGTCTTGTATCAGCCCCCATTTTAATTTCTCCAGATTATACCAAACCATTTTGTATTTTTGCAGACGCAAGCGACTACGCTATAGGTGGAGTCTTATGTCAAGAAGTAAACAATAATTTTCATCCAATTGCTTATGTTAGTAGAACATTAACTAAACCTGAAATCAATTACACTGTCACCAAACGGGAACTTTTGGGTATAATTTTTTCTTTAGATAAATTTCGTGGTTTTATTGAAGGAACGCGTTTTAAAATTTATACTGATCATGCATCTTTGACTTGGTTATCTAATATTAAAGATTTGCGCGGTAGACTTGCACGATGGGCAATAAAATTACAGGAATTTGATTATAATATTATTCACATTAAAGGTAAATGCAATGTTTTGGCTGACTTTTTGTCACGTAATCCTTCAGATCTCTGTACTATTGATGTTGATAGAACGGATACATGGTATAATGAAATGTTGAGTAAGGTTGTAAATAATCCTGAGAGTTTTCCCCTGTTTAAAGTTGAAAATAAGGTTTTGTATAAGTTTATTCCTAATAAAACTGAATATATATACCTGAATGGAAATTATTTGTACCTGTTAACAATCGTTTGGAAATTCTACAGCAGAATCATGATTCTGTATTTGCGGGTCATTTTGGATTTTTTAAAACTTTTACAAAAATATTAGAAAAATATTACTGGCCTAAGCTTTGATTGGATGTAAAAAAATATATTGCCAAATGTCACATTTGTAATTCTTGCAAGTCATCTCAGCAAAAGCCTGCTGGATTTATGGGTAAACCAAAAGAAGTTTCGTTTTCTTTTTAATTAATTAGCATTGATATTATAGGTCCATATCCTCGTTCCAAACTTGTTGCACTAGTTATTTGTGACTGGTTCACCAAATCCGTTTTTGCACATTCTTTAAGAAAGATTACTTCGCAAAATATAATTAAGTTTTTGGAACAAAATATATTTTTAATTTTTGGTGTCCCTCAAATCCTTTTGACTGACAATGCTAAATATTTTGTTAGTAGAGTTTTTAAAGATTTTATGAATTCTTATAAAATTAAAGTTTGGTACAATTCCCTATATCATCCTCAAAAAAATTTTTGCGAACGTTATAATAAAATCATAATAACAGCCATTAGATCTTATCTCAAAAATAATCATAAACTGTGGGATCAAGACCTACATAAAATATCGCAAGCAATACGCTCTTTAGCTCACAAAATCACTGGACATAGTCCCAATTTTTTAACCTTTGGCAGGATCGTACCTAGCAATGGTGAATTTTATGATAGTGTGAAGGCTTGCGAAATTTTTTTTATTTCCGATGCTTCTAATTTTGTTTCTGATTTGTCTAACCTTCCCGAAATTTATGCTAAGGTTAAAAGTAATTTAGATCAAGCTTATAATAGATACAAAAAGCGTTATGATTTGCGGAGACGCCATATGATTTTAAATGTCGGAGATATTGTTTATAAGGAGAATAAGATTTTGTCTAATGCGGATAAACATTTTAATGCTAAGCTGGCTCCTAAATACATTCGTTGTAGAGTAAATAAAGTTCTGTCCCCATTGGTTTATAATTTGGTGGACGCGAGTGGAAAAGATTTGGGTAATTGGCATGTTAAAAATTTGAAACACATTTCCGATATGACGAACGATTGTTCCAATGATACTGATGATTAATTCCTACATGGTCATGCACATTTAATGTTTTTTTTTCGTTTTTTTACCACGTTTCGGTGGTGTGTCACGATTAAAAAAGATCGTGTCATGTTCAGTTTCATTTTCGTCGTTTCTTGTTATACTTGTAAATGCCTAATTGTTTCAAGTAGTGTAATCGCTGTGCGTATATTTATGCCGCATGCGCACGATTAAAGTTATTTGGTCACGTACGCAAATTCCTTTTCTGTTTGATTACCCACCTGATACACACGGCCAAAGGGATATCCTTGGTAAGAAAGTTTTATTTATACTAGAATTAAACTCAAAATATTATATTTTTTAAGGCCGTACCCTATTATCGAGTACCAGTTACCTGCGTGTATTTTTACATTGATTGTGATTGCACTATTTGTTGGATTTTTGGTTATTTGAAAAGTAATGCGTAATTAGCCATTTTAATTGCGATTTTTTGTGCGGCGTACCCACGCTGTGAAAATTTATGGAATTATTTTACCAAGTTTGTTAATATTGAGGAGTTTGCAAGTATTACTAAAGTTAATCAAGCATTTTGTTCCGGCAAGTTGGGCAAAATATTCCGATTGAGGTTATGAACACTGCATGGATCTGATTCTGAATCCACTGTCCATTTCGACAAGCAGATCGACCAGCAAGGAATAGACAAATCCAACGGTTAATAAGGTGATGTACTCTTTTTAATACTATTTAACACTGAAGTCATCAAACTCTTGGAATATCCAACCCAGGTTGTTTTATTATTAGTTTTTTTTTGTATTATAAAATTCCTGCAGTACGCAATCCATCTGATTGTTTTACTATTTAATTTGTATTAAATTTTGATTATCAAAAAAGTTTATAAAACTTGTTTTTTTAAGTACGCAATCCATCTGATTGTTTTACTATTTAATTGTTTGGATTATTTTACATGTCATTTATTGTAATTAATTATTATTAATAATACCTATATTTTCTAATGTTAAACAATACACTGTCTAATTGTAATTTTTGAAAACTGCTAAATCTTAAAATAGATAATTTTTTTAACTGGGGAAAATAGAGTTTTATTTTTTGTCAGTTGATTAACTTTCAAGGTATAGTATATTTTTGTTAATTCTTTATTTACTGCGGTTAGCCAAAGAAAGAAATACCCACTTTAAATAGTCTTATTTTGTCTACGTCTGAGCTAAAAGGTGCGTGTAATGTGTCACTTTAAAAATTTAAGTTATTACAACAACTAAATTGAAATTTAACAACTTGTAGAGCATTTTCCGTTACAACATGCGAAAATGTTGTAATAATCCTTAAGTTTTAAACTTTGAATTAGTTCATACGAATACCATCTAGGATAAATGGAATACACTAAAAATTTTAATCCAAGAACAAATAATTGTAATTACTTACAGAAAAGTAAAAAGTTCGAAATCACCCCCTTATTTCCACTACTTTTTGTAATAAGATATTATGGTTAAAAACAATCCAAGTTGATTTTTTGTTGAAACAAATACTAAATATCTAAAGTTTATCGCAAGATAACACAAACAGATAAATAGTAATGATATCTACAAATAATATATAACATATTTTCCATTTGACATTTTTTTACACAAGGTAACTTCAAAAACTATTTAAAACTTTTAGCTCCTCTGCCAACCTCGCAAATTTATTAAAAATAAAATAAATTGATTGACACTGTGCGACAAATTTTGACCTTACAATTTGAACTGGGATGAAATGTGGAAAAATCGAATCTATGCAACCCCCAAAACTAATCTTTAAAGGGGTGTTGCTAGTTTAGCTCGAATAATGGAGATATATAAAAGCCCCTAGAACTTGAAAAATATGAATTTTATAGAAAAATGCTCGGACACATCGATTTTTATTTTATATGACGCAATTTTCAGTTGATTTTAAAATTTTTATTTTTTCACAGATTCACCCCCAGCCACCCCACTTTTTTTTTAAAGAAAACCGACCCTTTGTTATACCTTAAATAACAGGTAATGTATACATTACCTGTTATTATTAAAGTTATAACAAAGGGTCGGTATTTCCATTATTCGAGCTAAACTGGTAAAACCCCTTAAAGGATTTGTTTTGGGGGTTGCCTAGATTAGATTTTTTCAGATTTGATCCCAGTTCATTTTTTGTGTTGCACAGTGTAATTGGATTCTGGAACCAAATAATTATATTTAAAGGAAACACAAAATTTGTAAAAATAATCTTAAACTTTCTTTTGTTGAGTCAAATTTATAAACTAACAAATTTTAAACTTTGTATGGAAATAAAACTAAATAGCATTAATTTTGTTTTGAAATTAAAAACCCTATTAAAAATTTTTACTTGTTTATTTTTTTTTTCAGTTAAAAATACAAATAATAACAGTTTGCCTACAGCTTTTCCAAGTAGGTGTAGTACCGCGGTTTTAAAAATTGTATGTCGCTTTGGAGTTAAACTGCAACATCAATTTATAGATCAGTAAACTGCTACAATAAATACAATACAAGTATATGGTAAACATGTATATATATTAGGGTGTGCCAAAAAAACTCGATTTTTTTTTTCTTGCTCTCCGCCCAAAATATCGTAGAATATGTCCAAACAAATATTCTGTTAAAAGCGGAGCTCATAATTTCAATTTTAAGAGGTCCCTCATCGAATCTGAAGTTTTGCCGCTTAAATAACACAGAAAACTGACTTTTTTACCTTATTTATTCTTGCAACCTAGGAAGAATTTTTTTTTTCATAAAATCCATGACTAATTCTTATAAAGCATTAAATTTGGACAAAAAATCTTATTAAGCCGAATTTCTATTTTCTATTCTATTTCTATTATTTGATTTTTTACAGAGCTTTAAATTTAAAATTTTACGTTTTTTGCCTTTTTCAGCTAAACTATTGAAGTTAGACGAAAAAGTCAAATAGCAATTTTTTAGCTTGTCTGATGGACCACAAAAAAGTTTTAGGCGAATTTTTTGTATCGTCAATATTCTAAAAGTTACAGGCGTATAAAGGCATAATTTTTGTATTATTAACTTTTTGTTAGTGAAATATTAATGTGCACAAAAAGTTAATAGAAAATTATAACAAAAAATTAAACTTTCGGAAAAATTGTCCTAGTAAAATTTGATGTACTGTCATACATTAAAATTTACAGACTTATTTAAGCTTATTTCGATGGTTTTTTACGTAAATCAGATAAACAATTGACAATAGGTACAAAATTTTATAAGAACTTTAGTTCTTGTTCCATTTTTTACAGAATTATTCCTAATTATTATATAATTATTTGAACAAAAATTATGATTTTTTTATTGTGTTTTTTTGTACACAGCAACAATATCCTTTTTTGAGACGCTAGGAAACTTTTTTCTGTGTTCTTCAATAACTTGTAGCAAATATTGCTTCTGCTCTTCACTCCTGGTTAAGCAATTATTGTATTGCTGTATAAGTGCTACACCTCTTTCAGCCAAATCATTGACTACTTTTAAATCAGATAATACTGTTTTGCAGTATTGGTAATTTTCATCGAACATCCAGCACTCAGGGTTTTTATCCATGAATGTATGAGGTAATTCAAATTTCTCGAATAACAGAAGCGAGTGCTTACTGGCAAAATGGCTGAGATTTCTTGATGTTAGTGAGCTAATGTCATTAGTAATAAATTTTTTTGAGTTTTCAACTTTTCTTTCCCGAGTTTTTATCGCAACAACTATTTGTTTCTTCACTTGTATTGTAACACTGTCATCAAACAACGATAAACCCACTAATTCTTCTGACAGATACCATAAGTGCCGTGAGAAAGTTTTAGTTGCTGCATCAGAAATTTTTGCATGAATAGAACTAAACGCATACAAATTTTTTATCATATTTAAATCCTGGTGAGCAGATTTTAGCGGAGAAGGTGCATCAAACCATGCTATCACATAAATATTCACGAGAAATAAACAAATGTATCTTAAACCATTAATTTCTGTGGCATTCAATCGAAACTGGTCCTGGAAGATGAAAATTTTTAATGCATAAATGGCTTTTGACACCCATCTGGCATGGTGATTAGCTCCTGGAGCTCTAAATCTTATTCCATTTTTAGGAGTACCACCTAAAAATATCAATGCCAGTTCCAAAAATTCTTGATAATCATTTCTGACGTGATTTTCCTGCAACACAAAATTTTTAATTCAGTTTTAAGGAATTATTCCAATAGTTATAAAAGGTTTTGATTTACGGTAGCTATTATTTGAGGGGAAAACATTCAACAGCAATCAGGATAAATTAATTTAGAATCAATCAAACGTATAACGTTTGTTGAAACAACTTCGGTCAAAAAGTATTAAATATATTAAATATATAATAATTGGGTAAATCTTAGAACAATACTGACAAATCAAAGCTCGGCTATGCATGCAAGAGGTACCTTTTAAAAATGATCAGAAACAGATTTTCATAATTTAAATACCTCCAGTCGAGCCTTAATGAATCCAATAATATCATTTTTGTTCTCTCGAATTCCACTTTCTACAATTGGATCCTTGATACCCGTTTTATATTGCGTTTTGTCAATGTTATCCCAACCAGTTCTGAACCGTACAAAAACTGTGACGTTTGGAGAATTTACTCCTGGCCATACAGTTTCTACGACACTTCTCAGGATCAGCTCATAAATATGGTGTCGGCATGCCAAATATAACAATGGCTTATTCAAAAACTTTTCTAAGCGAACACACGTTCCTTTATCAGCTCCTGTAGGATAAAAATGATGATGAAAATTTTTTCTGTAATTCAATTTTTTCTCTAAAACAATGTAGTGAAGTGATAAGCATTACTTTTTTATTTCTTACCTGTATTTGTAGCACATGTGTCAAAGCACATAGCTTTGATACGATCAGAAACATTCCATTCATTAATGGTTTCATAAATTGCTACTGCTTGATGTAAGCCTGTCCCACGACTTAGTTTAGGTACTCCCAATAATTGCTGTGTGTTGACTCCTGACAAAATTATTGGAAGTCTTTCTACTTTGGTCTGGCCAGTTATATCGGGCAATAACTTTCCATCCCAATGGACGACAACACTTGGAGCAATTCGCAATGCTGCCTTCAAATCAGCAGCCATTGTTTCTCGGACCTCGTTGCGATTTCTGTGAATCGTACGGTGACTTATGGCAGCATCATCTAAATTGTAATTTAAAGCAGATGCAAAAGCACTAAAAAGATGTAATGCTTGTCTACTGGATGCATTTGTTCTGTCCATTGCTGCTACAACCTCAGGTGTCATGAATTTCAATTTTCTAGGCTTAGGTTTAGAAGGTAGATTATCAGAAAAGTTCGAAACAGTTGAACATTTCGATGTGCTTGACACAGTAGAAGTAATAGAGTGTTGTGAAAGCGGCAATAAAGAAGCCAGAAATTAAAAAAGAAAATAGTTTACAGAGAAGAAAGAATTAAGTTCGAATAGATTAGTAAATGAAAAAGATCGGTTGAAATGAGAAAATGTTCAGAAGAGCCAAAATTTGTTTTCCACAATAAAATATTTTTTTCAAACCAGAAACATTTTTTGGTTCTAATTTTTTTTATTAAAAAAAAGAGTTAATTAATCATAAGTAATTGAAATCCAACAACAGTTATCATGCAATCCTAAAAAATAGAGTAAAGAAAATCATACTTTACAATTTTTCACGTGCAAAAGCAAAAAGTCTGTTTAATGTAGGTTATAACAGCTAAATGACAAAAAGTAACCTATGAATTAACAAGCGTCTACTTTTCGCAGACATGCGCGTTATCGACAATCATCACGCGGACATTTAATGTAGGGTTTATTATATTAATCTAAAGTAAAGAATTACTTCTTGCGAAGCTTCGAAACCAACTCAAACTCAACAACCCAACCCAACCGACCCCGCTCCACCCTCCCCCCGCCCAATTTTTCAACGAAGGAATATTAATGTAAGTAATTACATATTATATTATATAACTGTAGCAAAATGATTATGAGGAATGTAAGTAATTACATATTATATTATATAACTGTAGCAAAATGATTATGAGGAAGGGTAAATAATTTAAAATATTAATGTAAAATTAAATATTAATCCTTTTCGCTATATAAATAAAAAAAAAAATTGTAGGCGCTAGTGATGCCGCGAGACGAGACGAGACGAGAAAAGTCCTTCTCTCGTCTCGTCTCGTGCAGCGAGAGAAAATGGGTCTCTCGTCTCGTCGAGAATACTCTTTTCTCGCTCGAGAGTGCCTTTCTCTCGTCTCGTTTCTCTCGTGGTAAAAGTACCTAAGTATGAATACAAAATTATTTGGAATGAAATACGAATTCGTTTATATTTTTTTATATAGAAATTTAAACTGGAAATAAAAAAAATGTGTGCCAAGACCACACTAATAAAGTAAGACTTTTTACGCCGAAAATGTTGCGCATTTGAATCAAATGGTTGGATCTATGTGGAGTAGTTACATCTAGTATTATACACCTATAATAGGTGTTTCTTTTAACTTGAGACAGCTCAATATCTCGTGAAATACGCATTTCACAGAAAAATGTCTTAAATAAAAGGTTAATGTGACCAAAGGGGACATTATTTGGTGCTACCGCTAGCCACCCCCTACCCCTCCTTAAGGGTGAAACGGGGGGTAACTAGAAAGTCAAATGGAATGACCCGATTTTACAGATTTTGGTAGTACATAAAAAAACGAATAACTTTTATTTGAAACTTTTTTCAATTTATCAACAGATGGCGCTGTAATTCAAAATTTAAGAAAGTTGGGTTTCCTTGTAAAATGTATTATTTGAAACGTTTGAAAAACAAAAATTAACATTAAACAACAATGGTCGGCTCTGAAAACAATTTATAACAAATGTTCGAAATGATAATTTTTTTATGTACTACCAAAATCTGTAAAAAAAAAGGGTTATCCCATTTGACTCTCCAAAGTTACCCCCCGTTTCACCCTTAAGGAGAGGTAGGGGGTGGCTAGCGGTAGCACCAAATAATGTCCCCTTTGGTCACATTAACCTTTTATTTAAAACATTTTTTCGTGAAATGCGTTTTTCTCGAGATATTGAGCTGTCTCAAGTTAAAAGAAACAGCCTGTATCGGCGCAGTAGTTTTCAATGGATCAAATCATTTGATCCATCCATCTGAAAACTACTGCGCATATATGATGAAACTACTCCACATAGATCCAACCATCATGTACCTACTGCGCATGTCCGTCATTTTGAATCCGCAATTTTGTTTTTTTTAATGGATATCAAATTCTGAATCAGGGACCCCATAAATATCTGAATACTAAATTTTACCCAAACCATTAAAGCCGAACGACGAATTTTCGTCATATTGGATCAGCCATTTTATTTTAAAAAAATGGATATCAAATTTGTAATCAGGCCCTCAAAAACCACATGTTGTTGATAAGTTTATTGAATAAGCAATGCTTATTAAGCATACGGGTTTTTTTTAAAGTATAAGGAGTGCCATAGATGTGCTTATACAGGGTAAATTTTAAAAATTATTATTATTTTATAAGTAATTTTTTCTTGGTTAACGTTAAGTTGTGTTATAAAATAATACCCAGGAACACATTTTGTTTATTATGAAATGCGAATAATGTTCTCATTGGTC
Organism: Brassicogethes aeneus; assembly: GCA_921294245.1. Taxonomy (NCBI): domain Eukaryota; kingdom Metazoa; phylum Arthropoda; class Insecta; order Coleoptera; family Nitidulidae; genus Brassicogethes; species Brassicogethes aeneus. Next base: position 62,109,014 of record OV121132.1, read on the forward strand.
CAAATAAATATCGTCATTTATGTGTAAAATTATAATTTTTATGTAAAAAAAATTGTTTTTTATAATCGAGAGAACGAGAGAGATCGAGAGAAACGAGAAATTCTCGAGCGAGAGAGGGCATTCTCTCGTCTCGTCTCGAGCCTTTTTTCGAGAGAAAATCGCCCTCTCGTCTCGTCGAGACGAGACGAGACGAGAGGCGAGAATCTCTCGTATCGGCGGCATCACTAGTAGGCGCTAAGAATCGAACCTGGTATCTCTGGCATACAAAGCGGGCGCTCTTCCATCGGAGCTACCGAGCTTATTGAATATTGTTTGGAAAATAATACCAGTTTACAGTGTGTGACTTGTGAACCTTCCTGTTAGTTAACGCGCATGTCTGCGAAAAGTAGCCGGCGCTGGGACTAGACGCTTGTATGAATTATACCTGACATGTCAATTTCATCAGTGACTGAAAGTATTTCAGCATTATCAATCTGAGGTTGAAGCCTGTTAGCGCTTTCTTCTAGATGAAAAGATGACGTACTTGGTACTTCTTCAATATTTTCCGAAATTCTCAACAACTGGCTACTCTTCCGTAATTCTCGACTATTAATCAAAATCTGTTTTTGTGGTGACTCCAATGTTTGTAAAACATTTTGTGTTGCAATGTCAAATATATCATCAAGCAATTTTTGTGCTGGAGATTTCTTTCGAGATTTATTTGCCTGGACTTTCTGCCAATTTTTGTATAAAATTTCAATTTTTAATTGAACGATGTGAGTTATTTGTAGGCAAGCTAAATTTACTCCACACTTTTATTACCTCACTCAAAACAACTTTTGCACTACTACGGATAATAAAGTTTTCGGTGCGATGTTTATAATAAAACAAACACAAAACATCACGATTTGAAGGTAATTTCAAATTGCTTAAGGTTTTTATTTCAAAACCTACCAAGTTCATAAACTTTCGTTGACTTGTTTTATTCGACATTAGCTGGCCATACACAGGCGTTATTTCGCGCGGTTTATCGTGGCGTGTTGGGATGTAGCGGTTAGTATGCACGAAAGAACCGCATGGCAAAAAAAGCGTCATGTTCCATACACTTGATAAAGTATTCAAATGATTTAGCAAGTGATTGCCCGTGGTATATCAGTTTCAAAGGAAAAATCGTATGTGAGTGGGCAAAAAGTGTTATTTATCGAGTCGTTTGAAACTGCATGTGATCATGTACAAATTTTCAACGTGAAATTTTGCCAAGCAAAGGTAAACCGTGACGCGGAATGTGGCGTGTGGACACTCCACACTCCAGAGGAAAGCACGTCTGAAATCCCTCCCCGTTCTATCATTGCGCGCGGCGATACTCACTCACGTACATGATTTTCCATATGTTTTTGCAGGTAACACGATAAACCGCGCGCAATAACGTCTGTGTATGGCCAGCTATTGTTTAACAGTGAACAATTAAAAAAAACTAACCTCAATTAAGTACTAATTAGAGCAGAAGACAATAGAGCTCACTTGATTTTATCGAGCGGCAAATTTACCGATATCAAAAGAAAACAATAATACTGCAAGGGCGCTGAAAATTTAAATTTGAATTTAAATATCAACAAAGTTATTATAAGTTAACCGTGTTTTAGGTACAATAAGTATGTATACCTATCAAGCTCGAAATAAATAAAATAATGTACTTAATATGAATATTATAATGAATATTAATGTAATAATTATAGATTCATAATTTTTAGTACGATAATAGTTAGTAAGATATTATTATTAGTATTTTAAGCGATAATTCACTGTAAACAATGGAATAAGACATTAAATTCTAATAAAATTTTGTATCTATTGTTAATTATTTATCTGATTTACGTAAAAAAACATCAAAATAAGCTTAAATAATTTTGTAAATTTTAATGTATGACAGTACATCAAATTTTACTAGGACAATTTTTCCGAAAGTTTAATTTTTTGTTATAATTTTCTATTAACTTTTTGTTCACATTAATATTTCACTAACAAAAAGTTAATAATACAAAAATTATGACTTTATACGCCTGTAACTTTTAGAATATTGACGATACAAAAAATTCGCCTAAAACTTTTTTGTGGTTCATCAGACAAGCTAAAAAATTGCTATTTGACTTTTTCGTCTAACTTCAATAGTTTAGCTGAAAAAGGTAAAAAACCTAAAATTTTAAATTTAAAGCTCTGTAAAAAATCAAATAATAGAAATAGAATAGAAAATAGAAATTCGGTTTATTAAGATTTTTTTGTCCAAATTTAATGCTTTATAAGAATTAGTCATAGATTTTATGAAAAAAAAATTCTTCCTAGGTTGCAAGAATAAATAAGGGAAAAAAGTCAGTATTCTGTGTTATTTAAGCGGCAAAACTTCAGATTCGATGAGGGACCTCTTAAAATTGAAATTATGAGCTCCGCTTTTAACAGAATATTTGTTTGGACATATTCTACGATATTTTGGGCGGAGAGCAAGAAAAAAAAAATATCGAGTTTTTTTGGCACACCCTAATATATATATATGTATATATGTATATAGTGCTTTTATGGTAATTTCTAAAGGCCGTATATTTATAAAAATATATTGTACGCGCGTTGTCAGGCCCAGTAGTGTTGCCAAGTTTAGGGGCTGATAACGGTACGTTAATATAAATGTATAAATATATAATCAGAAGTAAAGTTCTCCAAAGTTGTTGCATAAATGGTACTTTTTGAGGCCCATCAAAAATTTTGACAGAAGGGTCAAAAAGAAAGGAGAATCAAATGGGACACGGGATCCGATGTAAAGCCCAAAGCCGGGTCTTATAACGTCGCTTTAGGTTTTAAAACGTACTAAAGTTATCTTGCCTATATATATATATATATATATATATATAGGCAAGATAACTTTAGTACGTTTAGTACGGGTCTTATAACGTCGCTTTAGGCTTTAAAACGTACTAAAGTTATCTTCTTAAAAGAACAATCTCATTTACCATCTTCAGGTCTGCTGTTGCTGTTCTGCTGCGAGTTAGACGTGAAGTGAGCTCCATTGCCGCTAATCGTTGTTTATATACCCTCTTAGGTTTCCGCGTCATTAACCGTGACTGCGATTGAACCTGCGTTATGTTCGGCTCCATTGATCTCGTTTCACGGTTAATGATGCGGAAAGCTAAGAGATAATTTTACAAAAATACAAGGCTTACTATGTCAGTTTTAAAGAGTAAATTTTTAAGAATTCATATTAGCTATATTGAAATAAAATTAAACTTATAGTAATAAAATTAAACTTATAGTAATAGTACCATGTTAATATTAGTTTAATTTTATTTCAATGTTTAACTTGACAAAATAAATTTTTGTAGTTATTTTTGTGCATTATTTTTCTTAAAATTTTTCAATAAAATTTAGTATAGGATATATGAATTCTTAAAAATTTACTCTTAAAAATTGACATAGTAGGCCTTGTATTTTATACTAATATGGCGTCTTTTGCTCCAAAAATACAGTTTATCAAGATCTACATTTTAAAACAAATCCGGTTAAAATCGCACAATAAATGAAGATTTTACAGGGGTGAGTCGCAAACAAATGGGTCACACTGTATATATACAAAAATTGCTCTTTTAGTTCCACCCTTACTTCTTAAGAAGTCCCATAAGCCAACTGAATGGCTTGTGCGGGTTAGGGGTAGGAACGGACAGCGGGCTTAAAGTCCCATCCGAAATACTATTACACAATAGGACAACACAAAGAAACAGCCCCTGGTGGGATTCGAACCCACGACCTCCGGCTTGTAGTCAGCAGCACTAACCACTAGACCACCGTCGCGACGCGTCGGCGATATATAAATAATGTTTTCCGTAATTTGTTTTCAGTTTTACCTAAATAAATTAAATAATATCTTACCAAAATTTTAAAATTATGAATTGCCTCTTTACAGGTTTCTACAAAAATCTTCCACTCAGCAGATACCCAAGTAAGTTCATTTATTCCAGGTACCAATGTTTTTATTAATTGCACCAAATGAGGCAAAAACAGTGGTCTTACTTCCAATTTTACATTTTTAACAGTTATTAGGAAATCGTTTACAAGAAACTAAAACAATGTTAAAATAAATATAAAGGATTTACAAAATATTTATGTAAGAAAATCAATAAATTCTTCTTTTTTTAAATTACTATAATATTCTCAGTATTGCCTTGTTTAGTATTAAAATTGTTTATGGTAAAGATATAAATAAATAAAATTTATAATACAAACATTATTCAAATATGCGAGGATTCGTATATTTAAGTTAGTGCCTGCACTTCGTAATGATGTTTATTTACAAATCCCACAGCTAAAAAAATTATCGATTAAAATGACGATTACCTAGAAATATGTTTAAGCTTTAAAATAATTTGGGATAGTCCAGGTTATTTCATCAGAATTGTACTAGCCCAATAATTTATCAAAAAATAAAGGAGTGTGTCAAATAAAATATGGTCGAATTTGGCCTTCTCTTTATGATATATAGTGTGAAAGTTTTTTAAATTTGGTATGCACTTTATTTAAATTATTATTGTCTTTTATTATTGTATCGGGGACTATTTCATGTAGTCTTTAATCCAACCAAACTTTTTTTCTTTTCCTCTGGTTAAATTTAATAATATGATTATAGTCGTACTTACCCGCATAAAAAAACACTAAAATATTAACCTAAAAGGGATAAAATATTTATTTTGTTTTACTTTTGGTTTGGATTTTTACTAATATTTTGCAGCTTATCCAATATTTAGGCTTGGTAAATAGAAAAAATGTTTAATTTCTTAATTTAGCTTGTCCCATATATCAATAAGTACATTTTAGAGTTCTTCAAAGATTTCTGAAGCTGATACACGTGACCTTACTTCTCTGTCCATCATGTTTAAAACATGTTTTATTGGGGTTTATTCCGGCCTACAAGGGGTAAAATCATCAAGACCAACGTTCAACGTTATAAGGACGGTGTGTTCTGATTTTTGCTTATCATTCATTATCAATAAGGAAAAATCCTTATCAATAAGAAATTTCTCTTAGCGACGCGTTGCGCATAACTACCCTTGTGATTGTTTTCCTTAGTCGTTATTTTGTTTGCGATAATTACAACATGCACCCGATCAAAGGAGCGAAATCATGACCAATTAGGGTTGCAAATGAAACAATGTAATATTATAGAAATTCGCATATTTAACAGTCAATATTCAACGGTAATTCGTGATACATTCCCATACCATTAAAACTAACCCGTGAAACAATATTGCATGGAGCGTACCTTTCTCCAGGTCTTTTTATATTTGATCGTTGACAAAATCTGGACTCAAGAGAAATGAGAATTTTAATCCAAATTCCAGGGATGATGCTCTGATTTTAGGCTATGGTGTGGAAGAAATTTTGAGCCATTTGCAGGCCTTCAGGCAATTGGACTTCGTTCAGACGTCTTTTTATTGGTCTCTCACTTGTATTTACTTTCTGGACTTCTTAAAGTCGACTTCTGGCTTGAACAACGGTAGTATCCCAATTTAGAAGGGTAAAAGGTTTTAAAAATAATCGTTTACCTTCTCACACGAGGTCTTCTAAAGTAATTTCTAGTTTCCATTTAACACCGAAAAAAACATACACCAAAGAAAAAGAATATTTTTTAATTTACTAATAATTCGCAGTTTTTCTCGGTCAGTGTATTTAATAAATTTGAGATGGTTGCCTAGTATTAGGATTTGAAGATCAATGCTTGGGATGAACTAAAATCACAATAATATTTTTTTATTTAAACACCCTGAGAAATTAGGCGAGGCCATGTTGACCGGTTCCTTTTGTAACTTTTTTATTTAATAATATTTATTATCGCTTAATATTTCGTTTTAACATAAAACAATGTACTTTTAATATATATATCTAAAATTATACAAATATTTTTACAGTGCAGTTTTTTTAGTGCCAAATTCACGCTTCTTTTTAACTGAAAAGTGAATTTTCTACCATTGATATTATGTAGTAGGCTATGGAAATTTGATTTGGTGTATATTTTTATTTAAAGTACTTATAAATATCGATTAAAATATAAAATGCAAAATAATAAAAAAGTACCCAAATTTCAGGAAATAGGTACCATTTTTATTATAAAAATTTCCCATTTTTGGCGGAAAAATGCATTTTTTTTGTTTAAAATTTAACAGAATATTCTCCTCAATATATACTAAAAATTGTAAAAAAAATGTGTATTTGCCTTGCTAAGAAGATACAATGGTTTAAAATTCGACAATTTTTATAGAAAATGGCACTAAATTTATATGATTTTTGTTTAAGAAGGCTTTGATAGAAAAGTCAAACTATATTTTTTACATTTAAAAAATATTTACATGTTGACATTTTTATATGTTTTAAAATGTGCTTCGTTGGACAATTCCTGAATGAGAAGTGTCGAAAGCTGATGAAATGTGATATTTTGTTACAAAATATCGAAGAACCTAGTTCAAACTCTTTTAAAACTAAGAGTAAATGATAATTTTCAGTGTGTCCCTATAGGGATATATATATATATATATATATATATATATATATATATATATATATATATATATATATATATATAATATGTGTATGAATATTTAGTAAATTACTTACCTTTAATTTACCAGTTTCTGATTTCATTGACGAAATATTATTAGCAATGGATTCTTTAAAAAAGCATTAGTATATTTCAAAATATGCATCTTAAAAAAAATTATTTGCTTCCCATGCTGAAAATTCCTCCTCCGTTTTACAATACGAAATACAAAATTTTCACTGGGTAAATAGTCTGGCCACTGTACATCCCTTTATTACCTATGTGTTATAAAGATGAAAATAATGAATGAATGAATTATGCACTTTTCTTAAAGAACTTAATTTCATAAATTTAAATTTTTCGCAAATAAAAAAATAATATATTTTACTTATGGATGTGGGGACAATATAAAAATAAATATAATTTTATTTATTTGGCATATCACAAAAATGACTTTGGTTTGGAGGCAGAGTGGCATTTTTACCACGTCGCACGGAAAAGGATCTTGTGATGGAATAGGGGGAACCGTTAAGAAATTGGTTTTAAAAGCAAGCCTGCAAAGACCAAAGCATCAAATTTTATTACCTTTATATATATTTTGCAATGAAAATATAAAAGGAATAATGTTTTTTTATATAAAACCTAAAATTATAGAACAACAAAAATTAATCCTTGTACTAAAAAATACTAGAAGTTTTCATTTATTTGTGCCTAAAAATTTACAAATTATTCAGGTTCGAAGTACATCGGACTCAAACCGTTTTATAAATAAAAAATATTAAAAAGAACAAAATTTGCAGCTTTAAAAAACCAATATTACAATATTAATTATGTTCAATTTTATTAGGATTACCTTATAGAGAATGTTATTAAATTTAAATTAAGAACCACCTTAATAGATTAATAGATACATTTAGGATTCCATGTAGAAAAACAATATAAACGTTACCTTTAACATAGTTTTGTATTATAAGTAATTATAAGTAACATGTTAATATATAAAGCATTGTTCACGATAAAAAACAAGTTCTATGTTAAAAGTATTGCTAAAATACACATATATATTCACTTAGTCATAGTACCAAAATTGTTCTTGTGTTAAATTAAATTTATTTAAATGATTTCAACCAATCAGATTCACTTATAAGTGAAATCATTTAACATAAATAAAAATAACATAGGCGATCCATCATAGCCCCCAATATGTAATCATTCTGTACCTTAAGATAACAATACAAATATTGTTTGTTTTATTTTATATTAATTATTATGTAAAGTCGTCGAGGCGAATGTTTCAAATTGCGTCATCAACAAATATGGGATGTTATAAATGAATTCAAAAATAATAAAACCTACAAAAACCAAATTGAAACAATAAACGATGGAAATTTAATCCTAAAAGATAAAATAAGGACAGGCAATATTTTTAATAATCATTATATAAATATGGCAGACAAAATGGCAAAAGATATTAAAAAAAAAACTATAAAGAAGACAAACTCAAAATTTTGGACTCATTATACTTAATGCCAACTGGTCTACAAGAAATAAAAAATACAATAAATAACTTAAAAAATAAAAACTCTGTTGGAATCGATGGCATCACAACAAAGACTTTAAAAAATATAAAGCATAATATTGCGTATCCCTTATCAATAATAATAAATAAAATATTTCAAACTGGTGTATGTCCATTTAAAACCTCAATTGTTGTCCCTATTTTTAAAAAGGGAGATAGTCTAGATTTAAAACCTCAATTGTTGTTCCTATTTTTAAAAAGGGAGATAGTCTAGACCCAGTTAATTATAGACCTATTTCACTCATAAATAACTTTGCCAAAATTTTTGAAGCTCTGGTAAAAAAAAGAATTGAAAATTTTATCAACAAATTTTCTGTAATTTACTCTAAACAATATGGATTTCAGAAGGGCAAGTCTACACAACAGGCTATAGTGTCATTAATGGAAGACATATATGAATCGGTGGACAAGAGTCGACCGGTCATATGTATATTTCTTGACCTAGCAAAAGCATTTGACACCGTTTGCCATGATAAACTTCTAGATAATTTATTGGATATTGGGATTAGGGGCACATCTTTAAAACTAATGGCCAGCTATCTTAAAGATAGAAAACAATATGTTAAAATCGATAACCATATGAGTTCTCCACAAACGGCAACTTATGGTATGCCACAAGGTACCATCCTAGGCCCCCTCTTGTTTTTATTATATATAAACAATCTCTTTAGAATAAAAAGTCAAGGTAAAATAATAAGTTTTGCAGATGATACTACTATTTTTTATGAGGGATCAAACTGGGAACAACTAAGACAGTTGATTGAAAAAGATTGTGTTTTAATTAAGGATTGGTTCGACAATAATTTACTAACACTAAATATTGAAAAAACCTACTTTATGCCATTTGGATCATATACAAATAGCCAACTTTTGATACTCTTAACTTTACATCCACCAACTCAACATTTCTCTATTAAAGCTACCAATGCAATAACATTCTAAGGAATCATAATAGATCAACATTTAAAATGGAATCTTCACCTGGAACAAATTAACAAAAAAATTCGAAGTCTAATACCCTATTTTAAAATATTAAAAGACGTTTTAAATGTTGAACAACTAAATTTGGTCTACAATGCCTTAAATGATTCCCAGTTGCGTTATGGGATTCTGGACTGGGGGTGAAGTTTATAAAGAGTTTCTTGATGAGCTGAAAGTGACACAAAAATATATCTTAAAGATTATCCATAGTAAAGAACGAACTTACCCCTCTGATGATTTATATGAATTATCCAAGAAACCAGACTGTCGACAATTGTACTACCTGACCCTTCTGATACATATATACGGTAAAAATAAAGAATTTAAAATTTCAAATACACGTCTTCAAACTAATCTACCAGTCACAAAAATGAAAAAAACCATTGGTCAAAGATGTAGTAAATACCTGGGCCCAAAAATTTACAATTCTTTACCAGAAAATATTAAACAAGCCAAATCAAAAAATATTTTTAAAAAACTATGTAAAATATATGTTTTAAACCTACCGAGATCTACTGTGACTAAACAAATTGATTTAAAAAATAACTAAAATGTACCCACCAACCCGTTATAAATACATTATAAATACATTGCTGTTTTTATGTATATAATTTTTAATTGTAATTTTAATAAATGGAGTATGTATTGTTATGTTTTTGTTTGTATATTTATAATGAATTTAATTATATCTGTGTGATAGAGCTATTTTTTATATAAATATTTTGAATGCACATACAAATGCACATTGTTGCATTCCTGTGTAGATTAGCATATTTATTGTTAAACATTTTTATTTAATATTTATGTATACAATTTTGTATTCTTTCAAACAATAAATATTATTATTATTATTATTATTATAATGTCAAATGTCAAAAACCGATTTCTCGACATACGCTTAACCTTGTTCCTTGAATTTTATAGGTAAAAGAAAATAACAATAATTGTAATGTCTGTGCTTGGTTAAAAATTTGCGCGCAATTTGAAACATTCGCCGCGACAACTATATGCGTTATTTTGTTTATTATAATAATAAAATAATTATTTAATGTTTATGTAGCTTAAATTTTTACTATTTTATATTTCTTTTTAAAACACCTTTAAATAGCATTTTTTTTATTCAGCCATCTTGATAAAAAAGACCATGAAAATAATTCCATATTCTATACAATTTATGGTATTTTAAACCGTTGCAACGCGTTGTATCTTCCTAGTAAGGCAAATACACAAAATATTTTTTTTTAAGTTTTTAGTTTATATTGAGGAGAACATTCTGTTAAATTTTGAAGAATTTACGTTTAGTCCCTCCGGACGAAAAAATGCCTAAAATGGGAAATTGTCATAATTAAGATGGTATTTCCTGGAATTTGGATACTTTTTTATAATTTTTCATTTTATATTTTAATTAATTTTTATAATTACTTTAAATAAAAATATACACCAAATCGAATTTTCATAGCCTACTATATAATATCAATGGTAGAAAATTGACATTTTCAGTTAAAATAAGCGTAAATTTAGCACTAAAAAAACTGCATTTGTAAAAAAATTTGTATAATTATAGACATATATAAAAATTACATTGTTTTATGGTTAAATAAAATATTACGCGATACAATATATTAATAAACAACTAAGTTATAAAGGGTTTTCTTAGACACCGATTTGGTAATTTTTTATGCAAACCGGTCAACATGCCTGTCTACTTTCTCAGGGTGTTTAAATAAAAAAATATTATTGTGGTTTTTGTTCATCCTAAGCATTGGTCTTCACACCCTAAAAGTTTTAAGAAAATCCAATAAGGTTAGCTTTCAATTTTTGTCAAATTTGGTGAAAAATGATAGAATGACTCCTTTTTTTTTATCTTGCTTTGTATAAAAGATATTAAGGAAAATAAATATGCTGGTAAAATTCTGATAATCATTCTGGTTGTACTTATTATCTTCAAGTCTAAATTCATAAGAACTTCAACTTTTGCGCATTTAAAATATACTAAATGATACAGGCGTTGCGTTTGAAATGTAACTTACTTTTGTATATACTTTATTTCAAAAGGAGACACATACTTAATATACAACATCTATAACTCAGAACGAAGAATTAACGTTTTGGACCAAAATTTACATAAAAAGACATTTAAAGTACACTTTCAGTTCTTATTAATAAGGCGATTTTTTTCTTCGACGCCAACGTCCAGGTAAAATTGTAATATATCTAACAAAAATTTAGAGCCTAAAAAAGCATCGATGGTGCAATTTTTTTGTTGTGAACAATTAAAATTTATTTTTACTCAAGTTAAGGCTTCACCTCAAAAAGTTATTTATAATAAAACCATTTGTTTATAAAAATTCATCCGGTTGATCCTCTAAATACAGCATTTGTCACCTTATAGGGCACATTTACCTCTTAGAATTAATTGCACATCTTTTTTTTTAATGAAACTTCTTTGGGCATGACACGTAAAAATGTTCGGTTGCCCGTTACGCATTACACGTTATGCATAAATGCACGAGTGTGAATATAGTACTTCCATTCAACCGATTAACCTAAACTTTTGCACAAACCACAAGCAACACACAAAGTAGCTGGTACGTTCCTGGGCCTACAAAAGGGACCATCAAATAGACCGCCACCGCGTCAAATGGGGAAGAATTAAGGGTAACTGGGTAGTATAACGGGTGGTCCCAGGGACTAAAGTTGCCACTATATTTCGTTACTATAAAGTGAAAAGGTAGTAGCAACCACTATCCTGCTACGTGGCCGCCTAGTAACTGCCACTAAACGTTCCTTTAGCGACCTCTACTTTGTAAAAAAGTTTTCAAAGAAATAATAATATGACAGGACAGTCGCGAAGTCATGGCCATGTTAAACTTAATAATGGCGTGATAATGATAATGATGAAAATGATGATGTTTAATCGCGTATTTTGGGTACTTCCAGGGTTAATATTAGAACGCAACTCACTATACTGACAATTATAACCGGTTTAGATGGAAATATTTTAACGCGCCCCCAAATTAACTTAGTTTCGTAGATATTTAAGAAGAAAAAATAATATCAAAAATATAAAAAATAATATTTCATAATATACAAAAGTGTATTAGAGTTCTAGTTAAAAAATAAATGCTTAAGGAATTATAAACATTAGGAAAATAAAAAAAAATAGAAAATATACTAATAACAAAATTCCATTAAAAAATCGTGATCGTAAAAATATGGCTGACTTACACTTCGCTACGATAAAGTTAGGCCCTTCCCTATAAAGTAGCAGGGACTACCCATTTTTTACTTTAAAGGATCTGCTACTTTCAGTGACTAAGTTGTCACTACCCAAAAGTAACTGTGTAGTATCGGTTACTACTTCGGAACTTTTTTAATTTTAAATATTTTTTAAATTTCTACACTATGGTAACTACTGGAACTAAAAAGTTATTTTAAACACCCAAAAAGTCTTCCACTGTAGGAAATGCTGGAATCCTAACCTAGGTTGAGCTCAAAAGTCCAATGTATTTTGTTAAGACTACAATTTGATTGTTGCACGTTTTGGCTCTGGTTAAAATTGTTTTCGGATTCGTGCTACCTAAAAGGTAGGTAGCAAATAGGTGTAAGGAATCTGCTATGATTATATCTTCAACCATATCTATTGGCAGTTTTATTAATGGAGATTCTTCTTTGTGATGATCTTCATCTAGAGCCCTACGAAACTTTCATCCATTCTTAAAGGGCAATCAACTTTTGAGAAACTCATATGCCTTCCATCTTTATCATATTCTCCAGTAACGGTGCATTTTATACAACCATGCTTCGCATTAAAGCCTACAGTTCCTACAATAATCGCCAGAATTATAAAATTAAGCAATTAGGATGCAGTGTAGATCATAATGTTCTCAGAATTAAATTTTGTTGAAATTTTTTCCAACGGAATATCTCTCACATCCATAATGATACTATAAAACTTAAAATTAGTTTGAGATAGGAATTTACCTTTAATAAAGCTTCGTGCTGGAGTGTCGCATACAAAATTCCTAATTTTTACTTTTACCCTAATCTGACTAACTTGAATTCCTGTTTCCAAAATCTCATTTAGTTCCGTTACAAATTCATGTAAAAATTCTTGTAATGAAGGTTTTGACTCTCCGCAATAAATAACCACCACCATGGGTTGATCACAAGGATATTCATGAATTTTTAGGAGTATCGGCCAAAATTGTAACAAAGAACTATTAAATGGAGGCAAGCCATCAATATTAAAAATTAGGGATACCGATTCTAGGTTTTTCTCTTGGAATAAACTGGATAATAAAATCTTCCTTATTCCGTTGTACCAAAATTCCATTTCCCATTGGAACAATTAATTGCACAAGATCTCGGTGTACTCAACAAAGTTCTACTATTTCCTGGTAATGATGTTAAGCCTTCATTTTTTAGTAAACACTTTCAGGTTGGGTACATATATTATCTGCCACTATATAGAAACATTTTTCAGTTTCTACAACTTTATAGTAGCAAAACGTAAAGAGTATAGTACCCGTAACTTTATAGTAACAAACCATAGTCGCAGCTACTATTTCAGGAACAACAATATTACCCAAATGCCTCGTAACTTTAGGGCCCACGATATAGAGTACTGGGACTATTCTGTGACTAAGCTTGGAACTATATAGTAACAAATACTTAATTTACCCATTTTAGTAGCACAAGCTGGTGGCCGTTTCGCATTTATCGCCACTATTTAGTTTTCGCCACTTGGTGGTAACAATGAAAGGATATGCCTAGTCCCAGTTACTAGACGTAACAACCCATTTGCTACTTTAATTTTGGGTGTTCAAACTCCAAATGACTAGTAGCAGAGTGGTAAAAGAGATTATCCAAAAATCCTTTGGAGTGGCATTACCTAATATAGTGACAAATAAAGTAAAATGGTGTACCCAGGAACTGTATTTTGGTAGCGAGTCTAAAACCAAAAGGATCTGGAACTATCTGTGTTACTTGGGACTTGAATGCTGGTGACAATACATGATGGGGTGAGTACTAAATCCAATATGACGCCGGTCTCAGATGGCGGATTGCCTATTTCTTTACAACGTCCCTGACATGGTTATTAAATAAAAGGGTCTGACAAAAATAAAAAGGTAGGTGAGGTAATACCAAATCACTCACATCATTATTTTCTCCTCGTCAAAACATTTCATTCAGCTCAATCGGTTGAGTTGACTATATTTTTCTATATTCACACTTATACTTTCATGTGTACAGAGCGTAAAGCGTGACAAACATTTTTCCGTGCCTTGCCCGAAGAAGTTTCACTTCAAAAATAAAGTTTTAAAGTGATTCTAAGAGAGAAATATGCCCAATAAGGTGACGATTCCGCAGATAGAGGATTAACATGATGAATTTTTATAAACAGCCTTAACTTGAGTAAATCTTGTCTTCGTAAAACAATCGACCTATTCTCGTTGAAATTCTTTAATACATTTTTCTAGTATTAAAATATTAAAAATTGTAATTGTTTATAACCAAAAATAGTACATTAATGTAATTATCTAACAGACAGGCAACAGATCTCAGCAAGGCAGTTAATATGCTTTCTCCACCGTGTTGTATATTCTATTTTTTTCAGGCGTTTCATAATTCTGTAGGTATTTACTTAAATTAAAATTCTCGAGTTTGCTACATTTGTCATAAGTTTGACGTTTAACATATGAAGGTAATATTATAGGTTATGTGTATGAATTTAATTCTACAGCTGTAATTTATAGTTATAGATAAATCTACATTGATTTTGAGCTAAATGCCATAGATGGAACAACTCTTTCTGTGGGTAATGTAATTTCATTATTGCACGGAGTTGTATAATAATTTAACTTTTAAAATGCCTACAAAAATTAAGTTTTTCCATATAGGCTTATGAGTAATTAACAGCTGTTATACGCTAAAAAAATATTCAAGCGTTTCATAATTTAGTAAGTTTTTACTAACATTGAAATTCTTGAGTTTGCTACATTTTGTCAAGTTTGACGTTTTACATATGTAGGTAATATTATAAGTTCTGTATAAATTTATTACTACAGCTGTAATCCATAGATATAGATAAATCTACATTGATTTTGAGATTAATGCCACTGACAATGGTTTGAGGTTTTGTTAAATTATATTTAAAATTAAAGAAGTTATACAACTTTTTCAAATGTTTAGGTTATATTGTAAACAATTGCCTTTTGCACCATCTAAAAATGTACCGATTTGCTTTTTAGGCTCTATATTTTTGTTAGTGTTCCCAGAAACTTGTACAGCCACTTAAAAATTATGTTTTTTAATAACTTTATAAAACATTTTTAAATAGAATAAAATAAAAATTGTTACATACTCGTACTAGGCAGTAATAAAAATCATAGAAATAAAAAAACTTGTTATAAGCAAAACACGAATAATCTTTTAAATATAAATATAGTAGATAATTTTTCTCCCTTTATTTCAATGTAAAACATATTTGTGTTTAATTATTTTCTTTTGTGATTTACTTACCTGCAATGAGTCTTGCACTAGATTAAAGTGATCCTGTTTGGAGTATAAAGTAAGAGCTACCATTGGAACCGGCAGATTCATCTTGAGCATTAAATCAGTCTCACGAATTAGTAACGGAATTGTCTTATGCATATTAACTTTAAATTTTTGTTGTTCTGCACAAATAGCTATTAGTTTTCTTTTTAAGCAAACATCCACATCTAATACCTAAATAAAAAATACCTTGTTATTATCAACCATAATATATCAAGTGGTTAAAATATATATATATATATATATATATATATTTTATTTATATATATATATTTTAATTTTAAATTTTTTCCCTCATCATTTACCCCTTACCACATTATGCACATTTATCTTTAAAAACAACAGCACTTTTTTCATCGAAAATAATTAGTGCAAATTTTTCTAAATACGACGCGTCGTCGACGATAGAGTTTAGTAAACATAATTAAAATTAGATAAAAATTCAAAAGTAATCTGTGAAATTAAATCAGCACTCTGTTTAAAACCTCCGGTGTTATGTTAATAATTTCTTTTCTTTTCAGTTATTTTGTCTAGTGATCTTGCTGACCATTTTATGAAACCTTTTCGTCCTATTCACCTGTGTAGAAAGGTATCATTTAAATAATTTCGTACAGGAAAAGCATAGTGGGGTGGTGCACCGTCTTGTTGGGAAGATTAGGTTCCAATGGATTTTAAAACAACTCTACTTAAGTTGGTAGAATTTGTTCTCTTAGCATTTCCAAATATCTTACCATATTCAGATTTTCAATGACTATTTCCCTCGTCTTAATTTCCACCAATCACAAACGCGCAGTTTTGAATTACAAATGGTTTCCAGGTGAAAAAACTGTATAACATCACCTGTCAGCAGTTTACCCGCGGCAAAACTTGACAGCTGTTGTCACCAAAAATTGTAATTTATATTTTAATTGTTAACTGTTACTCATGAAATAGTCTTGTCAAATACCATTCGGGCATCTAACTTTTCCTGTGAAAAAAATCGAAAAAACACAATGCTAAGTAATATTTTTTAACAAAATGCATTCGTGCAGGTGCCCCAGCACTCATGCTTCTTGTTAAAATATTACTTAGCAACTTGTTTTTTTTGATTTTTTTCGGAAAAATTAGTTGCCCTTATGATATTACTTACGAAAATATGCCCCACCAGATGATCACCAACAATACCCGCCCAAACGTTGATTTGCGAAGACACGTCCTGTTTTAGTATAGGGAAGAATGGTCAAAAATCGATAACTCGTTTCTGGTTGGAAAAAAATAATTTTTATTTACTTTATTACAAGAAAATGTATTCATATATTGAATCCTAATCATATTTTTTGCATGTAATTTTTTTAATTTAACTGATTAAAGAAAGCATAATAAAAATAACAATTTAATTACAATTGCATTTTGTTTTGAGTGTGCTTCGGACCATAGGCTACCCGACGCTGATGAGGACCAAAAGTCCGAAACAGGGTGTTTGTCGTTGCCTGGTACGAAGTTCTTTCAAAATAAAAGCACAGTGAGCGAGGTGATTGGCATTTTAGGTGTCCCTAAACTTATTGGCATAAATTTAGGAAAAGATTAAGCAAGTCAAAATAAGACGAAAACCTAAATAAATATTTTTCCTAATTACTTATGTTTCCAAGATACAGGGTGATAAAGTGTTACTTATCATATCAGTTTTTTTTAATATACTTTCTAATGGTAGGTGGAAAGGTGATATTTTGCGAACAGTCACTTACTACCTAAACACATATTCAAACATAATTACAATTGTTTGAGTGAACACAGTGTCGTAGAAACGGGGGTTGCTTTAAGCTTATTGTCCCATACAAACTTTGAGGTTAGGTTTTTATAACATTTGATGCAATTTTTCGATCACTCAGTTCGGCTACTATTAAAAAGGTTTACCTTTCAAACTTCGATAAAATAAACTGTTTCCGAGATATTCGAGATTATAATAATTGTTAAATCGCATTATTTAAAAGGATTAAAAGGTACATAATAACAAATTTTATTTTTTAATTGAAAAAACTTTAAAGGGCATTCTATGAGCCTCGGGATTTTTTGCCCTGACAGTCACATTAAAAAAAATTGTAGTTTTTTCAATAAACAAATTTGTTATCATTTAATGCGATATAACAATTATTCACGGTTTATGTTTGAAAAAATTGTCCAAGTTTAAGGTTTATCTAGGGTAATTTCTATTATAATTTTCTGTCAAATTTTGCTTGAATCAAAATTTTTCGCCGATTAGTTTTTTTTTATTGAAAGGTATTTTTTTTAAATTAATCTTAAAAATTTTTTTTTTGGAGAAACAGTAAGTTTTTAGTTTAATTAATTGCTAGTTGGGATATTTGTTAATAAAAACACATTTTTTAAAGTTAAAACAAACTTAATTTATATTTAAAAAAAAAATACAAATGAATACTATTGTAAAAACAAACGGAGCTTTGAAAATTCGGGGTGATGTTTGGGAACTCGGTATCTTTCCCATACTTTTTTAAAGTCGGCATGGACGGCCTTCGAAGCTTGTTCGCTAAATTTTCCCAACCCGCGATTTTCAAATAAACAAAATTCATGAATATGAAAAAATATTGCATGAACTTTTGGAGTCACGTTAATTCCCAATTCCAAGAATTCTTTACGAAATTGTTGCATCTTTTCGTAAAAATGTCCAAGTTGCTTCCAAAACATGATTTCACCACCAGTTCAAAAGAAGATAAGCATTTGACAAATTTTAAACCGTTTATTAAAGCAATTGCACGCAACTTTTGAAGGAAGCAAACGTACCTATAAAAAAAACTGAAGTATTAAATTAAAATAGGCATACGAAATTGTTAGGTACCTTCATGAATAGCTTCTCTTTCTATATGGCAAATTTCAGTAAATTTTTTGGCAATTTCGGGAAGCTCTTTAAGCATAGCGTTGTAAATCGTATTAAACGCACCCAAGTTGGGTGACCCAACAACAAGAGTAATTCTGGCGAAGGGACAACCTTTAATATTTCTGTACTGTTATCTAAAACTTCAATAAGAGGAGGAAATATACAACCACCAAAATTTTTTACGTTTGTCGTTTACTTCCACAAGCCAAATACTGTTCGTGGTTTTGTATGTTAGTTTTAAAAGTTCTCAAAGTACCACTGTTAAACAAATGATACTTGTCAACATCATACCAAGTACAAGGATTTATGGAGCTATGAGACATTGTTCCCGTAAGTATGTTGGCTAGCTTTAAATCAGTTGCAATATGCAATTTGCCAACATCATTTAACTTAAGTAAGTCCCATAGTTTTTTAAAGTTATTATAGTTTTCTTGGACATCGTGCACTATACAAATTATGAATAGTTTTTTGACAAGAGAATATTTTATTCTCTTGTTAGTACAACATTCTTCGACGTCTTTTTCTTGTATACTTAAACATATTTTTAAAGAACCCCGCCTCCATCTATGCCTACTTTAAGGATTACTTTTTCTGCAGAATATTTTCTTTCTCTCGATACAAAACATATAAAATCACTCACCACAGGTAGCACACTAACGTTTGCTGACGTTTATATGACGTCTTCTGACGTTTAAAGGACGTTAGCAACGTCATTTCAACGTCATATAAACGTCAGCAGAGGTCAGTGTGCTACCTGAAACGTTAAAATACCGTTGTGTTACTAGTAGAAGTTTTAACAGTGTGATTGGCTTCCATCACGTATTCTACATTAGTTGTATCGAAAAAAGAATCTGCAGAATGATATGTTCCTACCCCTAACCCGCACAAGCCATTCAGTTGGCTTATGGGACATCTTAGTTTGGATGTAAGGGTGGAACTAAAAGAGCACTTTATAACTTTATAACTTACATAATTCTGTTTTTAAGTTTGATTCAATCAGTTTGGATCCTTTAGTGCAATTGTGGGCCTTGGCTCTGGAAATCACCGTTAAGCAATGATTAGAATTAGAATATTTTTCATTCTCAATCTTTTTAAACTTTGGCGGACGACCACTTTACAAATTGTACAATTACATATTTTATGATTCCTTGTAATGGTGTCCGGGCAAACTCACAGTTTTGAGTAATCAACTTGTTTAATTTTTCGTTTACAAATACCTTTTCCGTATTTCTCAACCGCTAATCTGCACTGGCATCGTTAATGTCGTAGTGTTTCACAAAGTGAGCTTTGATTATTTGTAGCTGTTTTTCATTCACTTTTCGCATAGTTTTCATTTTTCCAAAACACAATACACATACAATTTTTCTTAATTTTTAAACAAAAGCAACACGTTTTAATTAAGTCTTGCTTTTGGGCGTATGTCCGACTTTGTCCATCCATCTGTTTGTATCCACTACTATTTTTTTCCAAAAAGCTTTTTTTTGTTTTTTGGTTATTTAACAAGCTATTAGCTTTAGCAACAGTAGGTATAATAAACACTCATCTCTCTGCAAGCAACCGTTCAACCCTGTATACATTACCGTGCTAAATAATATTGCTAAATCCGAATTAACAGGTAATTTATACTAAATACATTTACTAAACTAAATTAAAGCAAATATACTATTTTTAAACGTATAAATTACAATAAAAAAATATTTTTAATTACAAAAAAAAATTTTGATAACAAAATAATCGGCGAAAAATTTTGAAATAGAAATCACCCTAGATAAAGCTCAAACTTGGACAATTTTTTCAAACATAAATGTTATTTGGACGAACCGTGTATTACAATCTTGAATATCTCGGAAACGGTTTATTTTATCGAAGTTTGAGAGGTACACCTTTTTAATAGTAGCCAAACTGATTAATCCAAAAATTACATCAAATCGTATAAAAACCTAACCTCAAAGTTTATACGGGACAAAAATCTTAAGCAACCCCTGTTTCTACGACACTGCCCTCACTCGAACAATTGTAATTATATGTGAATATCTGTTTTGGCAGTAAGTGACTGTTCGCAAAATATCACCTTTCCAAGTCTACCATAGTAGAAGTTATATTAAAAAAACTGATATGATAAGTAACACTTTATCACCCTGTATCTTTTAAACATACGCAATTAGGAAAAATATTTATTTATATTTTCGTCTTATTTTGACTTGCTTAATCTGCTCTAAATTTATGCCACTAAGTTTAGGGACACCTTGTATAATATATAATATATATATTTTAGCCCTTAATATTAACTCTCCCAAAGCGTATAAAGATTTCCCATTTCCAAAAAGGGATTTACTCGGAATCAAAAGTTCTACAAAAATGCTTTATGTGCCATAGCTGTAATATGCACCTGTAGGATAGTACGGGTCACTTAATCTGATTTTAGTGAAAAATTCTCATATTTTTTAAGATATTTCAAAAGTGACTGGATTCATGTTGTATGTAATACACCTTGTTATATTAATTTTTAGGTTAGATATATCTTTTCTCTTTAAAGTTATGTTATTAATAATTATGCTTGATTGTTTTAGTTATTTATTTTCCTCTAATCACCCGACTGTAGAAAAAACGTAATTACCTGAAATTGTACTGATAAACAATTGAAAATCATCATTTATAAAAAATTGGGTACGAAAATCCTGAAAATTTTATAAAATGTCAATGCCAACGCTTTATTTCTCAAAAAATATCAATCTTAGCGTTTCAACTAATAAGACCTTTTTTATGGAAAGTTTGTCGATGAATCCAGTCACTTTTAAAATATCTTCAAAAGTATGAGAATTTTTCACCAAAATCAGATTTAGTGACCCGTACCATCCTACAGGTGCAGATTACAGCTATGGCAAATAAAGCATTTTTATAGAACTTTTGATTACTAGTAAATCCCTTTTTGGAACAATCCAATAGCATAAAATGCGACTGAGATAGATATTAAAAAAAAAAATCAAATTTTACGTGTATTTTAAATGGAAAATCTTTATACGCTTTGGGAGAGTTAATTAAGGTCTCAAATTTTCAGGGATTTTTTTTTAACATTTTCAACAATATTTTGAGTGGGGAGCAAAAATATAAAAATAGTCGTGAAAAAAAAGCACCCTAATATAATATATATATGGGTATATATGAGTATTGGTATTTTTATATATTATATTAAACATAATATGTTAATTAATTTAATTAAACAAAGCATTTTGAAGTGGAATTTGTTCCAGATAATACATTGGCAACACTTCCAATGGAAGTCTTCCATCAAACATAGTATACATAATTTGAAAAGTAACTGTGAAATTATACTTTTTATAAGCAGTTAATTCGTTTATTATTTTATTTATATTGCTATCTTCTCTTCTAACTCATTCTGGATTTTCCTTGCTAAAAACCATTTTAAGGGGTCTACAAAAAAGTGTTGCAGATGATTTACAGTTTTGCCAAATACAACCTCCAGAATTTTCAATTACAAGTTGTAAAGGGACAAACGTAATGAGAAATAAAAATTCGTCGGTTACGTTATTATTTTTCAATTTTTGTTTATAAATACTGTGTCCTGAGCTTCCATCCAAACCCCATTTGCAAATTAACTTAAGATTCATATTTGCTCCAACAGGAAATTTTAAGATATTTAAAATACTGTCGACAGTTTTTTCAAGAAGTTCTTGTAGATTTATCTTTGCTGATGATTCAGTGACAGTAATTTTCTTAGGTATATATTTTTGTTTTTATTTGTCAGTTTTGCTGTAGCTCGGGAAACAGTCTTTATGGAGAACATTAACAACAAATCTCAATATATTATATTTGCGTACAGACAAACTTAGGTCCAAGTATAGCGCTATAGCATGTTAAACAGACAATACATTACAAGAATAATCTTTAATTCTTGTTGTCGATCTTTGAATTTGTGCGGACCTAAAAAGTTTAAAATTTCGTTAAATTATTTTAATAATAATATCAATAATATATCATTATTATTATTATTATTGGAATTACGTGATTTTTTTAGATTTACAGGTCATGGTCTAAGGAAATTTCTTTCCTACGTTTCGTCTGCAGCTGCGGCTGATATCAAAGTCGATAAGGCAGAGGGATTCGTAGTTCGTTATCGATAGCGAACTACGAAGCAGGACACTTTGCTATCTGCCTGATCGCCTTTGATGTCTGCCGCAGTTGCAGACGAAACTTCAGGAAGAAATTTCCTTAGCCCAAGGCCTATAAGCCCAAAACATATATCCAATTCCAATTTTCACCGGTCATTGAAGCATTTATATTATTATTAAGTGTCTTTTAAAAGAGCAATTAATAACTTCGTTTCACAGAAATGGTGTGGAGGATAGTACCTTGTTCCCCCGAGCGCTTCATATTATGCATCTAACTTTGTGCAGCAAATCGTAATCCTTCTCTTGGCTTATTTATAAGTTCCTGAACCCGTAGTTTTTTCGTTCTGGTAGAAGCTTCTTCAAATGCTTTTCGGGGACGCCCGCAGCAAGGCTTACAGTCTTGATTGAATTTAGAATGCAATTTTAATTTGGATTTTATTTTAGTAAAATCAAAATTTTGATCCAACAATTTTTTATGGTGTTGTAAATAAGAATTTTTATTCCTATGACACTTCTTCCAATATCTTTCAATATTTAAACAAAATAAGCGAATTTTATTTTCCAAAATTGAATCCAACTCTTCAGACCAATCTTCTAAATGCAGATTTATTTTAATTTTAGTACATGTTTTTGTTATTCCCTTGAACTAGGCGTTATTTAGACATTCATTGAAAATATCCATATTTTTAAGAATATCACGTGTATCTAAAAAAATTAAAAACTCTAAATAACGCAATGTAACGCAATAACCAAAGTTCGGGAATTAAAGTACAATAGATAGAATAACATTATACAAAAAATTTCAGATACCATTTTTTTTAAACCATGGCCAAATTTTTTAATTGTTTTAAATTTATTCATGCATTTACAACTGGTGTTATATATATATAAAAGGACTCAACTTTAAACATCTTAAAAACTAAATAAGAAAGTACTTACCTTGAGCAATATCCCCCATTCTTTTTAAGTAAAATAAAATTATTTTGTATGGGCACAATTAACACAACAAATTGCAATCTTCGTAGGACACACTTCAACTAAATAAATATATTGACGTTTAACGCGTTGGATTTTTCCACATTTGCTTGGTATATGTATTTTTGTACCCTACAGGGATTTGTTAAGTAATAAATGTTAATAATATAATAAATTCGAAACATGATTTTTATTTTTGTCCACAGGGCTCGACACTGTGAGACGTTGGGTAAGACTGTCGCATCCCGTAGGGATTTTTTCTGCCCAGTATCGGCAATTCTTCCTATTTACCTCGCCATTTAAAAGAAATGTTGATTGAACAGAAAAAAGAATATCGACATAAGAAATAATTTTCCTGTTTAACATATCCACTTATTCAGCATTTGCTCGTAAAATTGCAGTCAGAAAAACCGTCAATCAATTCTTGTACTCTTGTACGAACAGTCGAATGACTAACGTCTTTTTCACATGCAACCTTACGCGTAGAAGTTGTTGGATCTTCTTATAAAATATTGACTTTCACATTTATATCAATAAATAAGGCGTTTTGCGTAATGACTTAACGTGTCCACATGATTTATGAAAAGTTTTAGGTAAGGGTATCTTGTTATTATACCATTACATTTCCATTGTAGTATGGTTTTCATTTTAAAAATATATAAATATATTAACCAAAATAAAATAAATAAATAATTAATAGTTTGTTTATAAGGAAGTACATAATAGAATATAAGTAAGAATAAAATATATGTATAAATATCACAGTTAGCTATCACAGGAATTGTTATCACAAGATTAGTTTTGGGGGAATATTCCAATTGTTTTTATGCTTTTTATTAAAATTTTTATTTAAAAAAAATAACTATATTTATACCTCAAATGCATCAAAGCAAAAGTAGAATTTACAAAGAAAAAGAAAATATAGAGCACACAATGAAGGTGTTATATTGTTACACTTACCGTAAAGACTATGTAACACAACTTTTCAACTTCAAAAACGTGACTTTATTTAAAAAAATTGAATAACAAATTTGTATACAGAAACTGCGCCAAACTGCCATAACCCAACTTATTAAATAGTTGGACAGTGGCCCTGTTTTCATAAATTTTATGATAAATTTCACCAATACATTTTATTACGGTATGTATCAAATTTGCTACAGGATGCCGCACGCTGTAATGTACATTTTTGTGTATTTAATCCATGCAAATAGAAGAATGTTGCCAAGTGGCAACTACATACATTTAAGGGTTAATAAGCATTTAGTTTTTTGTCGATTTTTGCCTCGACAAGCAAACAAGTTTTTGATATGAAGTTTACTTCACGTTTTGAAATTATTAAGAACTGGGGTACCACCTCCTTTTCATAAACAATTTCCGTGGGGCTGCCAGCTGAGAAAAGGCGGTGTTCTAAGGAACATCCGCTACCCTGGTTTGGTTTTGAAGATTTAGACGTATCTTCTGACGTATTTTTTGTAGTTAAGCTTATATTGTTCCTAGGAGTAGGCTTGGAATTAAAAGGTCCAGAATGGCACGGATCGCATAACACCATAGGTTACGGGCTGACTGCAGGAAACAAGTTATTATTATTATATTATATTGTAATATATTGTGTGATACATGACGAAAGGTCGAGCAGGTAACACGACTTAAAAATTTAAATGATAATAGGTAAATTCTCACATAACTTGTTTCGATGCTGTATCCACTTATTTTTGTGAAAACTAATTCTCGCTCAAGGTTTTTTTAGTGCAATGAGCATGTAGCATTTTAAGGTAATGGGAACTTAAATTATGACAACCCTAATCTATTAATTTTTTCCTAAAATGCAGGCTTTATGTTGCAAATGTCACGTAAGTTACCGGTCACCAACTGCAATATCCTAACATGATGAATATTTTAACAAAATGGCTGTTGAAACAACTAATGTTAGTGCTTGATTAACTAAAAATAGACTTAAGATTGACGAAAAATTATTTTATCCGTAAAGTAGAACTTTACTGCCGATTTATTTTAATTTACGATTGTTGACTACTTTACTGCCGATTTCGGATAAAAAAATTTTTTGTCAATCTTAAGTCTATTTTTAGTTAATCAAGCACTAAAATTAGTTGTTTGAACGGCCATTTTGTTGAAATATTCATCGATGTTAGGATATTGCAGTTGGTGACCGGTAACTTACGTGACATTTGCAATGTTGCAAATGTCACGTAAGTTACCGGTCACCAACTGCAATTCCATTTATTAGCCACCAATGAGTGCACCTCATATCCTCTAATTTTATTTCTTTTTTAACTGTAAATAGACATGGACCCAAGAAGTGAAAAAAACTCCCCTTTTATTTTCTCTCCCTATCACCTATTTATACAGGGCTACGCAAAAGTTACTATGCAGACCTAACTTAAAAAAATTGTACTTTTTTTGCTAATAATGCTATCGACATTAAACAAACTGTTAATTGTTAAGAAAATATTTCTCTTTTAAACCATATAGGACACATTTAGTTATTGATGCCCTAAATGGTCTTTGGGAATTTTTTTAAAAATGCAATTTTTTGGCAAATTTGTCTAATTTTATAAATTCATATATTCTTAGAACAACTTGCCAGCAAAATTTTTTTAATGTAGTTTGTTACCATAGATCTTACTCTATATAAAAGCAATGAAAACATTTTCAAATAATATTGGCTAAGAGTTCAAAAAAATATAATAAAAATCCATGTTTTCGAAAAATCACTATTTTCAGCCATTTCGTGGTTTAAAAAGGCTATGTTTGAGTGAGTCGATTTAAACCAATTTATGCTTATCATCACATGCACTTATTAGCCTCCAATAACCATTAATAAAATTATTGTGTATTTTGCTTTTAACTGGGCTGTGGCTGTATGTACAGCCCAGCTATAAGAAAAATACACAATATGCCCACCTGACTTTCAGCCATTTCATGGTTTAAAAAGGCTATGTTTGAGTTAGTCGATTTAAACCAATTTATGCTTATCATCACACGCACTTATTGGTCTCGAAAAATCATGAATAAAATTATTATGTATTTTTCTTTTAGCTGGGCTGTGGATGTATATGTCCACCTGTGACTATATCCATATTATTAACCATATATTTCGAAAAAGCGTATTGTATCTTTAAAATAACCTGACAGCCTTGAATTGACTTCTAATTCATTCTAAATAAAAATATAAAAACCACATACAGTGGCGTCGAAAATTAACTATCCATTTATTTATTTTTTAAATTAAGAAAACATAATCAAATGTACAAAAAATTAATTCAATGACTAAAAGACATACTTTCCATAAACTTTATATTTAAACAAAATGAAACAGGTATTAAATCCTAAATTTGAATTAAACCTAACTGCATATAATTAAACTGAAGAAATCATATTCTTAACTTTTACAATCACCTAAAAAACCTATTTACTATTTTTTACCTCTAAACAGTTATATGAATCGGAAAATTTTCTTATGTGTATAATGTCTATCAACTTGATAGTATCAAGAGGAATAAATTAACGACTTATGGCCTTTAAATGGATCGCAGCAGACTTCACCAAAAATGTTGGTAAAATTAAATAGATACTTTAAAAAATATTTTAATCCGAAATCTGCCGAAAGCAGTCAACAATCGGCAGAAAAGTAAAAGAAATAAAGTTCTACTTTACTGCCGAGAAACAAATAATAGAATGGCGAGTGGATGCAACTGTAACCGATATTTGTACGTAGGTATCACAAATTAAAGTATCTATTTAATTTTACCAACATTTTTGGTGAAGTCTGCTGCGATCCATTTAAAGGCCATAAGTCGTTAATTTATTCCTCTTGATAGACATTATACACATAAGAAAATTTTCCGATTCATATAACTTTTTAGAGGTAAAAAATAGTAAATAGGTTTTTTAGGTGATTGTAAAAGTTAAGAATATGATTTCTTCAGTAGTATGTCTTTTAGTCATTGAATTAATTTTTTGTACATTTAATTATGTTTTCTTAATTTAAAAAATAAATAAATGGGTAGTTAATTTTCGACGCCACTGTATGTGGTTTTTATATTTTTATTTAGAATGAATTAGAAGTCAATTCAAGGCTGTCAGGTTATTTTAAAGATACAATACGCTTTTTCGAAATATATGGTTAATAATATGGATATAGTCACAGGTGGACATATACATCCACAGCCCAGCTAAAAGAAAAATACATAATAATTTTATTCATGATTTTTCGAGACCAATAAGTGCGTGTGATGATAAGCATAAATTGGTTTAAATCGACTCACTCAAACATAGCCTTTTTAAACCATGAAATGGCTGAAAGTCAGGTGGGCATATTGTGTATTTTGCTTATAGCTGGGCTGTACATACAGCCACAGCCCAGTTAAAAGCAAAATACACAATAATTTTATTAATGGTTATTGGAGGCTAATAAGTGCATGTGATGATAAGCATAAATTGGTTTAAATCGACTCACTCAAACATAGCCTTTTTAAACCATGAAATGGCTGAAAATAGTGATTTTTCGAAAACATGGATTTTTATTATATTTTTTTGAACTCTTAGCCAATATTATTTGAAAATGTTTTCATTGCTTTTATATAGAGTAAGATCTATGGTAACAAACTACATTAAAAAAATTTTGCTGGCAAGTTGTTCTAAGAATATATGAATTTATAAAATTAGACAATTTTGCCAAAAAATTGCATTTTTAAAAAAATTCCCAAAGACCATTTAGGGCATCAATAACTAAATGTGTCCTATATGGTTTAAAAGAGAAATATTTTCTTAACAATTAACAGTTTGTTTAATGTCGATAGCTTTATTAGCAAAAAAAGTACAATTTTTTTAAGTTAGGTCTGCATAGTAACTTTTGCGTAGCCCTGTATAAATAGGTGATAGGGGGAGAAAATAAAAGGGGAGTTTTTTTTCACTTCTTGGGTCCATGTCTATTTACAGTTAAAAAAGAAATAAAATTAGAGGATATGAGGTGCACTCATTGGTGGCTAATAAATAAAAAATAAAACATAAAGCCTGCATTTTAGGAAAAAATTAATAGATTAGGGTTGTCATAATTTAAGTTCCCATTACCTTGAAATGCTACATGCTTATTACACTAAAAAAAACCTTGAGCGAGAATTAGTTTTCACAAAAATAAGTGGATACAGCATCGGAACAAGTTATATGAGAATTGACCAATAATGCAAAAAATCTCATTAGCGATGCAGGCTATTTGCTTAGCTACTGTGTCGCGCGTTGGAGGGAGGCGAGGCCTCGCCCCATATATACAGGGTGTTTCATAATATATGCGCAGGACTTCAGGATGTGATAGCTCATCCAAAAAGATGAAAAAAGTCGCTATTAACTTACCCTCTAAAATGCACAATTTTCGAGATACAGGGTGTTGAAATTTTAGAAAAAAAATCGTTTTTTTAGATTATCTCTGGAACCGTTTATCGTACAAAAAACAGCTTTTGTAAGCATTTTCTACTCATAATAAACTATGTTTCGTGCCAGAAAAAAATTTTTTTTACTCATAATTGGTGGAGATTTTGAAGGGGTAGCGGGTGTTTTTCTCCTCAACTTCAACGCCCCTGAAAAAAGTACGGTTTTGAGAGGCCCATTCGAACCGCCAATGTTTTCTACAGAAAAAAGGTACTCTTGGTCATGCTCTAAAGTTAACCGTTTTCGAGAAAAATCAACTATTATGTTTAAAAACATGGTCAATTTTTTGAAAAAAAATTTTATTACTAATTAAACAAAATTTATTTTAACGTTAAAAAAAGTAACAAAACCAAACGATAATTGCAAAATTAAAAAAAAAATAAAAAATGATTTTTTACTCAAATGCTGAAATGTGCGAAATGCGTTACCTTTACGGTTTGGAGAATTAAGCAAAGACAACTTTTAAATCATTTTTTATTTTGCAATTTTGGTTTGGTTTTGTAACTTGTCCTAACGTTAAAATAAATTTTTTTTAATTAGTAAAAAAAAAATTTTTTTTTTTTAATTGACCATGTTTTTAAACATAAAAGTTGATTTTTCTCGAAAACGGTCAACTTTAGAGCTTATGACCAGGAGTACCTTTTTTGTGTAGAAAACATTGGCGGTTCGAATGGGCCTCTCAAAACCGTACTTTTTTTAGTGGCGTAGAAGTTGAGGAGAAAAACACCCGCTACCCCTTCAAAATCTCCACCAATTATGAGGAAAAAAAATTTTTTCTAGCACAAAACATAGCTTATTTTGAGTAGAAAATGCTTACAAAAGCTGTTTTTTGTACGATAAACGGTTCCGGAGATATTCGAAAAAATCGAATTTTTTTCTAAAATTTCAACACCCTGTATCTAGAAAATTGTGCAATTTAAAGCGTAACTTAATAGCGACTTTTTTCATCTTTTTGGATGAGCTATCACATCCTGAAGTCCTGCGCATATATTATGAAACACCCTGTATATAGATATATTCGGTTTTACTCTGAACGGGCTGTATATATAAATATATATATATATATATATATATACATATATATATATATAATATAATAATAATTTGTATAATGTCACAGGCTGCACATGTGATATATCATAAATATATCACAAATTCTGATCTTAATAATAAATAATTTTCAAAAAGTTTTGTGCAGCCTGTGACATTATACAAATTATTGGGTATTATATTACTTTTGGATTAGCTGACATGATCACAATTTAGCCTAATTTTTGTTTTTAGGCTTATGATAATTTAACTTTTGATCTAGTAAATACTAATAATATTATTATACTTATAAGTGTAGTGAAGTAATCTTCATATTATAACACTCAATCTTCATATTATAACACTCATAAGTCTATATAAAAAGACTTTTATATATAATAAGGTGGGCCGAATTTTAACAATTTCGGAATTTTGATTTGGAATAGTGTGAAAAAGTTGCGTTTTGGCAATACAAAGAAAATGTTTATTTTCGATTTTTTTGTCAATTTGGTTTTTTCACCCTCTACAGGGGGTTAAAAAATTTTAAAATTTCGAAAAACTGATATTTGTAATTTTGGCTTGGAATAGGGTGAAAAAGTTTCCTTTTGACAAATGAAAAATATCTATCTTCAATTTCCTCCTCAATTTGCGTTTTCCACCCTCTACAGGGGGTTGAAAAATGAAAAATCACGATATAATTAATATTTTTTAGTGTACCGAAGAAAAGGGCAGAAAATATTTCGTCTTTTTATACATTTACCTCTATCTTTCCTAAACACCTCTATTTCTGTGTTGGGGGTGTCGCGTCCTTGATCTAATAACGCTCAGTGATTTATTGTTTTCAACTTAATATTAGTTTTATCTAGGCTCGCGCTATGCTCGGCTCGTTGCGGTAAAAATTAATATGTGCGATAAAAGTTGAGTTTCATTTTTAGTATAAATATTCAGACATGAGTTGTTCAAAGCTTTTTTATACGAGGCGCGATATTGAGTGTCCTTTACTAGGCTCTCCTTCTGATTTAAAAGACAATATTCTTCCAAGTATAGAAGAAGTTTTAAAATGCTATGTATGCATTAGATATAGATTGAAGACTCCCAATTCAGGACAAGAGCCAAAGTTTTCCGATATATCGAATATACTTGCCGACAAGATTTTGTATTTATGGCAGAAGTCGTCAATACCCACGGTAACAAGAAAACGTGTTCTACAGTTGATCAAGGCGCAGCATGAAAAATATTTGAAGCTTCTGAGGTATCCAAGTTCTAGAAAAAGTGAAATTTATAATTTAAAAGTAGAAGAATTTAAAGTTTAAATCAAAAAGATATTTGACATCAGTGCCTGTAAATGTGAGAACAATGTATTTGCAGTAAAGTTCCAATCAAAGAGCGTGACTTTCTTCAAGATCAGCGGGATGTCAGAATGATGGTAATTGGTTCAATTGATGCCAACGAAACAAAAAAATTATTGAAGAAAACAATTAGAATGGAAAAAAAATCGCAAAATAAGAAATTAAACTTTGAAAATGAAATAACAATAAAATCTAGAACAAAAACGTCGGACATGTGTCAATCAAACATCTTAAATGTACGCGACTTGCCCTCCACCTCTGCGGAAATTGGCGAAACATTAAAGGCGCCCCTAAATACTGTAAGGCTTCCTAAGGTTGCTAAAATTTGTGACAGGTTTGGTTTGTCAAATAGATCTGCAGCTGCAGTCGTTACAGCAGTATTGCAAGACTTTGGAATCGTTTCAAAGGATGACACTACGCATGTGATAGACAAAAATAAATTGAGGCGGGTCAGAGAAAAATCCAGATAATCCTATTCTAAACAAGAAAATGAATCTCTCAAAGCAATATATTTTGATGGAAGAAAAGACAAAACCCTAATGGTTGAAACAGTGGATAAAAAACATCATCGACGGTCAGTAGTTCAGGAGCACATCACATTAGTGCAAGAACCAGGATCCATCTTTTTGGGTCATACTGTACCTTCCAATGGATCTGCAAAAGGGATATGCGACAGCATTTTCTCATTTTTGCAAGTAAAGGGATAGGATTTGATCTGGTTGCGGTTGGTTGTGACGGGACCGTAGTAAACACCGGGTTGAAAAATGGTGTAATTGCCCAAATTGAGGTGAAATTAGGTCGACCATTACAGCATTTCGTGTGTCAGCTACACGCTAATGAACTCCCTCTTAGACATATATTCCAGCATATTGATGGGCAAACATCTGGACCTAAAGCATTTGCAGGTCCATTGGGAAAGCAAATACAAGACTGCGAAACTTTACCAGTTGCAAACTACCAAAATATTGACTGTGTGCTACCTCCTGTGACGTGTAGTGACTTAAGTACAGATCAAAACTATTTATATAAAATCTGTGAAGCAATTTCCTCAGGCGTCTGTTCCACGGACTTAATAAATCCAAATCCTGGTAAATTAAACCATGCCCGTTGGCTAACTTTGGCAAATCGTATCTTACGCCTGTATATCGGCACAGAAGATCCCAACACAAATTTAATGCAGTTGACTACTTTTATTTTGAAAGTATATGCTCCCATGTGGTTTCTAATAAAATTTAATCCATCATTTAAACACGAAGCAAAGCATGTTTTTCAAACTATAAAGGTAAGCCGATATTTAAACCAAGAGTTCAAAAGTATTATTTACCCTGTGATTCAGCGCAACTCATATTTTTCACATCCTGAGAACCTGCTGTTATGTATGTTATCCGATTCTCGTAATTTTGTAAGAGAGCTTGCTCTTAGACGGATTATAAATGCAAAAAATAAAGATAATCAACATAAAATTCGGATTTTCACATTACCCAAACTTAACTAATTAATTTTTGAATGTGAGTCATATCCGTGCCACACCCAAGCGGTCGAACGATGTGTCAAGTTAGTGACGGAAGCATCTTGTTCAGTTGTTAGCATAGATAAAAGGGATGGTTTTATTAAAGCAAAGATAGATTCACGAACATCAATGCCCCAGTTTTAAACTAAAAAAGACTTTAATCAGTAAATCACTTGAGTTTCGGAAGAGGGAGGGTAGGATGGAACTCGCTGAGCAGCCACCTCCCCGCGGTGAGTTCTGGGTTTTTATAATAAGCCTAATATTGAAAAAGCGAAGAGCTGCTCCACAATTTGAGTTATATCGTGGTTTTTAATTTTTCAACCCCCTGTAGAGGGTGGAAATCGCAAATTGAGGGGAAAATGAAAGTTAAATATTTTCTTTCATTTATCAAGAGGAAGCTTTTCCACCCTATTCCAAGCCAAAATTACTAATTTCAGTTTTTCGAAATTTTAAAATTTTTTAACCCCCTGTAGAGGGTGAAAAAACCAAATTGACAAAAAAATCGAAAATAAACATTTTCATTGTATTGCCAAAACGCAACTTTTTCACACTATTCCAAATCAAAATTCCGAAATTGTTAAAATTCGGCCCACCTTAATATATAATAATTTGTATGCTTAAAAAGTATTTTTACTTTAATTTTTCCCAAAAACTGGATATTTTTTGCGCGAGTAACAAAGTTACTAGAA
Organism: Brassicogethes aeneus; assembly: GCA_921294245.1. Taxonomy (NCBI): domain Eukaryota; kingdom Metazoa; phylum Arthropoda; class Insecta; order Coleoptera; family Nitidulidae; genus Brassicogethes; species Brassicogethes aeneus. Next base: position 62,142,681 of record OV121132.1, read on the forward strand.
ACCAGGCAAATAACCAAGGGTTAAACATGTGCCGCAAAAATAAACAGTACACAGGTACGCAAATCGTAATAGGTTTTTTTAAAGGGTAATTTAAAAAGCCCAGACAGCATATGTCTGGTCTGTTGGCCATTGCCGTATACATCAAAGAACCAATTAACGATTTTGTGTGCAACCTCTTAATGTACAAATTTTGGGTAAATAAATGTGTTTATTATTATTATTATTATTATTATTATTATTATTATTATTATTGGTATAGTGTAGGGTAGGGTGAAACTTAAAAACGAAGTTTTAAATTTTGTATTGTAATAGTGAAAATTATTTTTTCTACGACCGCTATGTAAAAGTCACTTTTCATGATGGCATCGTTGCTTAGAAAATGAATCTTTTCATTGGCAAGGCAAAACACGAATGTAAAGTGACATTTCTGTGTGAAAAGTGACAGGTCTGTGTGAAAAGAACCGGAAATCATCGTTTGACATTCAGCTGTCAAAAAAGTTTTTAGGTTAATTTGTTTTGTATTTAAAAATAATAGAAAATAAAAGGGTCGCAGAAAAAACATTGTGTTATACTTGTGAGAAAAGCTTTCTTCAAGCTCGTGTTAATGCACACTCGGCCTAACGGCCTCGTGGGCAACTTAAAAACTCGGATGAAAAAGTCGCTTTTCAACACTTGTAAAACAAATAACTATTCCTCTTTTAGTACATATAACGAAAATATTTTGCTTTTCATTTTAAAATAATATTTTCCGGTGCAGCAAAGCCTCTGATTTTCTAAAAAAATCCGAAAAAACAATATTAGCATTAAAGATATTTTAGAAGCTTATAAGTGACTTTAAATTAGGCAAAACATAACATAAAGATATTAGAGTCCTGTAATAAAGAAAATACCACTTTTGGTGTTGATTTTTACCAGAAATTTTATACTGTGAAGTTTCTGATACACGAATGGTTAAAATGATTAGAGACTATCAGGACAAATATCGAAATTTAAAGAAAAGTATTAAAAGTAGAAATAATAATCCCACATTCAATAGGAAATTGCTTTTTAGGCAATCGGAAAAGAAACTTTTTGATGTAAGCTCCTGCAAGTGCAAAGACTTTTCTTTGTGTAAATGCACCAAAGTTTTTCGAGTACCAGAACAAGAACGTAACTTTTTTAAGGACCAGAGGGATAAAAGGATAATGGCAATAGGATCAGTAGACATAAAAACTACGAAGAAAATTATGCGCAGCGCCGAAAGACGAGAAAAAGAATTTTCAAGGAAAGAAAAGGGAATTTTAAAACAAGAAAGTGACATTGTGATGGATGATACGCCTTCTAAAGAAGACAGCCTGGAAAATATCGGTAATTCTACTGATCCTGAATTTGATGATCAACCATCTACCTCAACTAACAGCGGAACTAAAACAATAAAACGAGCTAAAGAATTGTATCTTCCTGCACTTGCCCTGGCAGTTGAAAGAACAGGGATATCAGAGAGATCAGCAGCTATTATTGCAAATGCCACCTTAGAAGATATGGGACTTATTTATGATGATAACAAAGCAAAGGTAATTGACAGAATGACTTTAAGAAGACTAAGAGAGAAAAATTTGAAAGTGCAAGAAAGACAACATAAGTTAATTTTAGAAAGCTTCTATTTTGACGACAGGAAAGATAATACCATGGTAACTGAATCAAAAGGGAAAAAAGTATATCGAAAAATCATTATAGAAGAACATTTGGTCTTAGTGCAAGAGCCTGGATATATTTTTATCCAGGCCATATTTCACCAACATCTTCTACTGCTAATAATATAGCGAATGAAATTTTGTCGTACTTTCAAAATAACAATATTGACATTTGAAATTTGAATCTTATTGGATGCGACGGACCGCCGTCAATACGGGAAGTAAATCTGGAATTATCAAAGTATTAGAAACTAGGTAAAAATGCCTTTACAATGGGTAATTTGCTTGCTACATGCAAATGAGCTTCCCTTCAGACATTTATTCCAAAAACTCGATGGGAAAACTACGGGTCCTAAAGGATTTTCTGGGCCAATAGGAAAACAGCTTGATAAATGCGAAGATATGGAAATTATAAGTTATACAAAAATTTATTCGCAGCTACCACAAATTACTTTTAAGGATTTATGTACAGACAAGAAGTACTTGTTCGAAATTTGTCAAGCGGTGTCAAGTGACATATTTCCACAAGACTTAGCAAGAAGGAATCCAGGAAAAATAGGCCATTCTATTTGGTTAACAACAGCCAATAGGATTTTGCGTTTATATGTGTCCTGTAAAACTCCTTTTAAAAATTTGAAAGTTCTTGCCGAATATGTTATTAAAATTTATAGTCATATGCGGTTTAATATCAAAGTAAAACCTTCTTGTAAGGATGGATTAATTCATTTGTGGGAAATGATTAAATGTTTCAGGTACCTCAAAAAACAGTACCAAGATAAAATCGACCCAGTTATTCAAAGGAATGCGTTTTTTGGTAACCATGATATATTTTGGCAATGCTAACTGATTCCTGGCAACATATAGAGAACTTGGTCTTAGGAGGATAATGGCAGTTAGATCCAAGCCTAATAAAAGTATTAGGAGTTTTGAAATTCCTTCACTTAACTTTAAAGATTATGACTATATAGATTTTATAAATTGGAATAATTGTAAATTGACGGAACCTCCCTCCTGTCTTGTTGGACAGGGTTGTGGTACAAACCGGAGAAACTCTTTTTTCCACGTTTTCCTTATCACACTTAAGCAGTGGAAAGGTGCGTCAAGGTTGTCACGAAATCTGCGTCAGTCGTGTGTGGATCCGAAGCTAAAGATATTTTATTATTGGGAAAGTTAAAGTCTCGTAATGTTATGCCGAAGTTTAACAGTAAAAAGGAATATAAGCCCGTAGGTTAAATAGCCAAAATGACAAAAGGTGGAAGGGAGGGTGGAAGTCGATACGTAGCCACCTCCTCGTGGTGACTTTTGGGTAGTGTTTGCTTAATATACCTAGTAGTAGTACTAGGAATACATTCAAAAAATACTTTTTTTCAATTGTAAGCTAATACAACCTTAACATTTCAACTGAGGACTATACAAGATTAACTGGCCAAACAAATTCATGCCTAGACAATATATTCGCCAATATATCTTCATTTAAAGCCAAAGTAGAAGATTTTTATGTATCTGACCATAAATTAGTTGTATTGTATTTGAGAATAAGACATTTAATTTGTATGTAAGTGTGTCAGAGTTTTTTCAGACGAAAACAAAATCAAATTTAAAGATATACTATCTAGAGAAACTACTAAACTGTAATAGCTTATATGTAAATGAACAGTGGGATATGTTTATGAGTAAGGCCCGGATTTTTAGGTCATAAAAAAGTGATAAAAGGTTCCTAAATTAGGTGATATTTTTAATAAAATAGGTTATTATTTTAGGTACCTATATTTTAGGTACTTAATTAAAAAGTTAATATTGGTTGACCCGTATTTTTAGGTTATAAAAAAGTAAAAAAAATGAAAAAAATAGGTCACATAGTTATAAAATTAGGTTATTATTTTAGGTGCCTACATTTTGGGTACAAAAAAAAATAAGCTGATTTATTGAAATAAAATGTTTTCATTATAATGTCGATATCGTTGTAAAACCATACATAGGTCTTATGTAGTTTTAGTTACATTATAATTGCTCTGTTAATGTCCGGCAATAAAGGATTTAAATTAAAAATGAAATAGTTATTAAAATAATATTTATTATTAACATTAACTGAACAAAAATGTTTGGTTGGAAAAATAACAAATAAAATAAAAGATTCTTTAAAAAAGTAAATATATCATATTACAAATAATGTAAAATTGCAAAAAAAAAAAAACATAATAGGAACTCTAAAATTACAAAAAAAAAACAAAATAGGAACTCTAAAATCAAAAAAAAAAAACATTTATTAATTTATTTAACGATTATATGCATGACAGACAAAATATTTCTCCAAGTTTTCAGAAGTAAAGCTAGTGCGTTTATCAGTCAAAACATTTTTAAACCAAGAGAATGATCGTTCAACGTCACAGGACGGGTAAAAAAGGTTCATTTTAGGTATTAAAAATACAATTTAGGTGCAAAAAAGGAAAATAGGTGAAAAAAATATAAAAAAGGTATTTTAGGTCAAATAAAACTTAGTCAGATGACTCCATTTTTTATAAAACGGGCAAATACAAAAAAATATCTTTAAAACCTAAAAAACCAACAAAAGGTGTTTTACCTAAAATCCGGGCCTTATTTATGAGTACATTTTTGTCAATGTTCAATTTTTGTTTTCCACTAAAACGAGTAAAAGTTGGGTCTAAGACCAATAAATAATACGCATATAATGCTGAGGTAGGCCGCATAAAAAGAGGTTTGGATATTTTATGTTTTAAGTAGTTGTTAAGTAGTAATTAAAAAAATTGTATACTTAAAGAAAAAAGAGTACAATTCTACGTTAATAACATCTCGCAAAATGTATTATTCAAATCAAATATTCACTTCTGAAAATAAAAGCAGAACAGTTTGGAAAGTTATAGACAGTATTAAAGGTGGCAATAAAACATGTACTATAAACGTTAAGGGTAATCCTACTCAGAAAGCAAATGATTTGAACTATTTTTATGTAAACAATGTATTGTATTTAAGCAAAATTTTTAAAACAAATCCATGTTTTTAGAACCAGTAAGTCCTAACGAGGTATTTAATATTATAAATAGTCTAAAAAATAAGTCAAGTGCTGGCAATGATGTACCAGTTTCACTAGTTAAATACTATAGCTTAGAACTTGTAAATCCATTGTCATACATCATAAATAATTCATTAACATCTGGATGCTTCGCTTCAAAACTGAAAGAATCAATTGTAATTCCATAATATAAGAAAGGAGACAAAACAGTGCTGGCAAATTACAAACCCATAAGCCAGCTTTTTCTAATGTTTTCGAGTGAGTTCGCGTATCATATAGTTTTTTAATAAGAATAACATTTTCAGTAAAAGTCAACATGGCTATAGAAAAGGAAAGTCCGTTGAAACCGCGTTGTATGACTACGAGAATAAAGACATCACTAACATCCCTAACAAAGGCATTCGATTGTTTGGACTATAATATTCTATTTGAGAAGCTAGATGGATATGGTGTACGTGGTTGTCCAGCGCGGTGGATCAGATCTTACCTAACTGGTCGCATTCAGAGAGTTGTAATTCATCAAAACAGTACTAAATATGTATCAGATATACTAAATATTCAATTAGGGATACCTCAGGGTAGTGTACTCAGGCCATTATAATTTATATTAATGACATGGGAATTGTTACAACTTCAAAGAATATAAATTTAATTAACTTTGCCGACGATTCGAACTTCATGGTCAGATCCAAAAACTTGGTGCAAGCAACAGCAAGTATCGCGAACTTGTATGATCACATTTTACTTTATATGGGTTCCAATAAGCTAGTAGTAAACGAAAATAAAACAAATTTTGTCCTCTTCAAGACAATGAGATCAAATGTCTGTACACCATCACATATTGTATTAAATAATAAAGAAATTGAGTATTCGTCAAGTGTCAAATTGCTTGGTATTTGGATTGACAAATATTTAAATTGGGATATGCATATCGAAAACTTAGTGTCAAGATTAAATAGAGTATATTATGCATTGCGAATACTTAAAAATTATGTCAATGTGAATACTATGAAAACGGTATATTTTGCGAACTTTCAATGTCTGTTAAGATATGGTTTGATATTCTGGGGCCAAGGACGTAACACATTTTCTGTTTTCAAAGATTAATATGCATCATAGGCAACTTAAAATCATCAGAATCTTGCAGAACACACTTTAAAAGCAACCATGTCTTAACACTGGTTGGTTTATATATATATATATATTATATATATGAATTAGTTTTGTTTTTGGTAAAAAAATATAACAAATTTAAATCACTTCAAACTGTTTCACATAAAAACTCAAACTTAAATTTTCGTAGGCATAAATTAACAAAGTATGAGAAAAGCTGCCATTATGCAGCCAATAAATATTATAATAAAATACCTCATCATATAAAATCTTTAAAAACCTTAAAAATCTTCAAAAATTAACTTTTCAACTATATTTGTACTAAAGAGCCCTATAGTATAGGGCCTATACGTTAGCGGAGTTTTAATTATATTGTATTATTGTTATTACATTTGTGGTATATTCCATTTTATTATTTATGTTTGACTTTTTTACTGTTGTTATATATATATATATATATATATATATATACTCGGCCACCCCTTCCTGTGCAAAATTGACTAAAGTTTTTCGAAACGTGCAAGTGATGAATTTTTAGCTTATCGCTTAACTTTTAAATGCCGAGTGGTATTTTGTAAAATTTCAAAATGGCGGTGTCAATATAGCGACTGCAAGCAATAGACATCACTTTAAAAAATCCGTAATACGTAGTTTACATTAACTAACAAATTTATAAAATTAAAAAATGAATTTTATTTAATGCACTGATCTATTATCAGTGATTCTATGCATTTTTTACCGCTGATTACACAATGGTTCGCCCCTAACCTCAAAAAAAAAACTTAAAAAGCAGTTTTTCGTAATTAAATCCCGCTTAATGCATTTTTGATAGATGGTTTAGCATTTGTTTTTTGTATTTCTCATTGCCTAATATAAATATGGCCTTACCTCAGAGTCGACATAAAACTGTACGTTTCTAACCTAAAATAAATCTCTAAAAATGTATTTTTACCTTCTTTACAGCATTTTAAAGATTGACATAATGTTTCATTTTTATACTTTTTATCGCCAAGTACGTAAATAATCCAACTAGGTATTTACTGCACACAAAGCAGTTTACCCCTAACCTTAAAAATATTCTCTACAAATTAGTTTTCTGCAGTATACAGACGCTAAAGAAAATTGAAATATGGGATTAATAGATTTATTTCCACACTTTTATCGCTAAAAATGTTTATGATCTTTGATGGCAGTTCTTTGTTAACCTAAAAAACTTTGCATATACATATGCAATAAAAATGAGGTTTAAATGATATGTTAAAAATATTTACTATTTTGTTAGCGGATGACTAATTTAATGGCAATTCGTTATTATTATTTTATAAATATTGCGTTTATTAGACTTAGTCATTGTTATGTAAGTTAGTTGTTTTGATGACCAATATGATATTATTGGGTTACCGCTGGCAATCGCGGAATAAATTCATTATTATTCGTGCGCTTGTAGAGAACAGTCGTAAATAAATTGTGAAAGTGAATTATCGTTGTTTTTTCCTTAATTTATACCTATCTCGCTATCATCAGAAGTGGAATAGTGCCTACGATCCTACTACTATTTGTGCGTGTGTGGAACGTGAACAAAATTAGTGCCAATATGGAAGAATTGTTGTCGGAGCTTGTAAAGGCAATCAAATCTAATTCCTAGTCGGAGTCGGTGGAGTTGCCAAAATTTAGACCCGGAGTAATGGATGCTCGTAAGTGGATTGATCAGTTAGAAAAAATCAAAGTGGAATTTTCCTGGACTGAACAACAGATATTGTTGAGAATTGGACACTCGTTGACTGCGGTTGCAAAAACCTGGTTTAACACCTGGATGCCTGATATACGCGACTGGGAAAACTTTAAACGGGACTTTTTGGAGGCGTTTCCACCAAGGAAAAATCTCGGAAGCTTGCTGACTGAAGCGGCTTTGTTCAATAGTGGTCAATGCAATACATTTGACGCATATGTGTATGAAAAAGTATCACGCCTGAAAAATCTACGTGTCCAATGGGAGGAAAGAGACTTGGTCGAAATAATAATCCACGGTATCGTTGAACAAGAAACCAAATTCAACGATGTCACATAACTGTTTCTGGTATATTTCCTGGAGATGTTGTTGCCAAACAAGAAGTTATGGCAAATGTTGAGATTTGTGGTGAAGCTGTAGCTTTAAAACTCGTGTTAGTACCCGATATTTTATTGGATTTTGATGTTATCATTGGTCAAATCTATACGAGAGTGGCGAAATTATTTCAATAACGGACAGTTCTGGAACTTTTGTAACCCGAAAGAAAACTGGACTTATCAGGCGAATCACAACTTAAGAGCCCAATTCTGCTGGTTCGAAAAAAGGATGGATCGCTATCCGCTCCCAATCATCGACGACCGGCTTGATCGCCTGGGAGGCGGGAGGTTCTTTGCTTCTCTGGGCGTGTCTTCGGGGTTCCACCAGGTTCCCATCGATGAGAATTCTATTTGTGGGGCTGCTTTCGTTACTCCTGATGGGCACTGCGAATGTCTGAGGATGCCCTTTGGGTTGGCGGGTGCCCCAGCCGTATTCCAGCGAGCAGTTGGCAAAGCGCTGGGAAGGCTTGAAGACACCGTGGCGCTGGTGTGTCTGGACGGCATATTGATTCCTTCGTCCAGCGTTAAGGATGGGTTGAACTCTCTACGCAATGTACTGACTGCCTTTCAAAAAGAAGGATTTTCATTGAACATCGGAAAATGTCATTTCCTTCAAGCTCAAGTAGAATATTTGGGACGGGAAATTTCTGAAGGAGGCATACGACCAGGAACACGCAAGGTTGAGGCTTTGCTCAGAGTTAACTCACCTGAAAATGTCAAGCATGTCAGACGGACCATTTGTCCCGAGACGGAGTCGACTGGGACTGTTGCGCGTCTTTCACGATGAGCGGTGTCATTGTTTGGTTTGCGCAGTTGGGAGGACCAGATCGGGCCCTATGCAAGGATTCGTAACTGGTGTCGGGAGGCCGTCTCAACCGATGAGTGCTTTCCATGCCGACTGCCTGGGCCCTTTACCGACTACGAATGAGGGATTTGGGCGTGTGCTGGTCATGGTGGACGCTTTCACCAAGTTTTGCGTGCTGCAGCCACTGAGAGCGTTTCAAACGGGGGAGACAAGGAGTGCTTTCCGGTCATTCATTTCGTTGTTCGGAACCCCGGAACTCATAATTATGGATGCTGGCAAGAATTTTAAGAATTTGAAAATTCCTGAATATTTGGATACATTGGACGTTTCCTACCATTATACCACCCCAGATGTCCATCGATCTGGCGGTCGGGTCGAGCGGTGTATGAGGACGGTGCGAGGCTTGAGCTCGGATCTCAGTCCGATCCGAAACCTCAAAATTGATCGTGAGCGTGTTGGGTGCCGTCTGAATGGGGCTGCTGAGGGGCCCTTGGCCGTGAATTCCAGGAGGAGAAATACTGCAACCTATTGTGTTGGGGACTTCGTCCTAATGCACAGGGATGAGAAAATGCACCAAAGCAAACAAAACTACGAGTTCCAAGGACCATACGAGGTTGTGAGCATTACTCCAGAAGGACGATACGAATTGAGAAGAGTGGGAAAGTCACTAATAACGAAGGCAGCAAAGGATCAGCTTCGGAAGTGGCCCACCGATTGGTCCTTGTCCGTAGACATGACGGAGTTGCTTGAACAGCTTGAACAAGAATCAGAGTAAGAAGTTGGAAGGTTAGCCCTTCACATCAAAGTTATTTTAGTAAGAAGTTGGAAGGTTAGCCCTTCACTTAAAATTAAATTTAGCGTGGTGTTGGAAGGTAAGCCCTTCACATCAAAGTTATTTTAGTAAGAAGTTGGAAGGTTAGCCCTTCACATCAAAGTTATTTTAGTAAGAAGTTGGAAGGTTAGCCCTTCACATCAAAGTTATTTTAGTAAGAAGTTGGAAGGTTAGCCCTTCACTCAGAATCTAATTTAGTGTGGTGTTGGAAGGTTAGCCCTTCACATCAAAATTATTTTAGTAAGTAGTTGGAAGGTTAGCCCTTCGCTTCCAAATTGATTCATTGTTGTGTGGAAAGGTACTCTTTATTTAAAGGCCAGTTTAGCTAATATTGGAAGGTTAGCCCTTCGTATCAAGCTACGGCTATAATAAAGGCCGAAATGTTGTTTGAAAATTATTTATCGCAATGTTGGAAGGTCAGCCCTTCACATGCTATATGCCGTTAGATGAGCTGCCCTTCGATGAAAAGGCTAAACATGCTTGATTAAATTGGTTTCCTCTCAGAAACGAAGAAGAATCAGGCTCAGGTCAGGGTGGCGACGGAGATGGCAAAGCTACGACATAGAAGAGCTTCGAGAGCGAAGCTAATGGTCAGGAAAGGCCGTGTTAGCGGTTGACTAATTTAATGGCAATTCGTTATTATTATTTTATAAATATTGCGTTTATTAGACTTAGTCATTGTTATGTAAGTTAGTTGTTTTGATGACCAATATGATATTATTGGGTTACCGCTGGCAATCGCGGAATAAATTCATTATTATTCGTGCGCTTGTAGAGAACAGTCGTAAATAAATTGTGAAAGTGAATTATCGTTGTTTTTTCCTTAATTTACACCTATCTCGCTATCAATATAGTAGTTATTACATAACAATATGCTGAATTTGTAATTATCTATATCAGATTCTAACGATAATTAAATTCGGAGCCATTTGGAGCATTCGAATACTTTTTTAAGAATACATTTTTATTTGGTAATACCACAAAAGAATATTATTTTTGGTACAAATTTAATTATCGGTAGATGTAGATTATTACAATTTTAGCATATTCTTATGTAATAACTAAAAAAATATTTTTATATACGCCAGTGAGATAAGAACTTCTTATCCCACTCATTTTGAGTGAGATAAGAAGTTCATTAACGCACGCGTTTTTCTCTGCTTTTAACCAATCAAATAAAAAAGTCAAAATGTCAAAATGTCAAAATAACCCTAAATTAAGTCTTAGACAAAAATAATTACCGTTTATTTTTTCATTTAGAGGCGTAGATAAAAATTTGTACAATATACGTGTGATAACGCTTTATTAGCGTACTTTTGCGATTGCCCAACTCGTGCTATGCACTCGTTGGGCAAATTTCGCGTGCGTACGTTAATAAAGCTCTTATCCCACTTATATCGTAAATAACTATTAACATACGATTAAAATTAAAATATTTTACCGTCAAAGAAAGATTATAATCGTATTTAGCGATAAAAAATGTGGATATAAATCTATACATCCCATATTTCAATTTTCTTCAGCATGTGTATCTGCAGAAAACTAATTTTTAGAAAATATTTTTAAGGTTAGGGGTAAACTGCTTAGTCTGCAGTTTATAGTGGGATTATTTACGTACTTGGCGATAAAAAGTATAAAAATGTAACCTCATGTCAATCTTTAAAATGCTTTAAACAGCTATAAAGAAGGTAAAAATACATTTTTTGAGAGTTCTTTTAGGTTAGGAACATACAGTTTTATGTCCACTCTGAGGTAAGGCCATATTTATATTAGGCAATGAGAAATACAAAAAACAAATGGAAAAATATGTATCAAACATGCATTTAGGGGCTGTAAATTACACAAAACTGCTTTTTAAGTTTTTTTTGGGTTAGGGGCGAACCATTGTGTAATCAGCGGTAAAAAAAACATAAATTCACTGATAATAGATTAGAGCATATAATCAAATTCAATTTTTAATTTTATAACGCTGTTAGTTAATGTAAACTAATACGGTTTTTTTAAAGTGATGTATATTGCTTGCAGTCGCTATATTGACACCGCCATTTTGAAATTTTACAAAATACCACTCGGCATTTGAAAGTTAAGACGATAAGCTAAAAATTTATCAGTTGCACGTTTCGAAAAACTTTAGTCAATTTTGCACAGAAGCGGGTGGCCGAGTTAACGTGGAATGCCTCATATATATGTATATATATATATATATATATATATATATATATATATATATATATATATATATATATATATATATATATATATATATATATTGTTATCCAGAGACGAGGGAGAGACCAACGATTTCCATATAAACATTGGAAACAATAAATATGGCGCCCTCGCCGGGGGTTGCGAGAACTAGCTCAAATAAATTTTCCGCGGTATTTTTAAATACATATTTATTTGTTCATTTTTGTTTGCTACAATTACAAAGTAGGATCTTTGGTAGATATTGTTTAAAAAAATACCATTGGCATCAAAACTATTTTATTTGCAACAAATAAACGAATTATAAATAGAAACAAAATTAATAATGAAAACAAATAATTTATAAAAAAAAATAGAACAAAAATACCTAATATAAAAATATTAAATATAATAAAATATGAAATACTACCTGGGCCATTGGCACCGTAACCGGAGAGGAAAATCCTCATGGGCACCTATCACGAAAAATATCGCGCTAGGTAGTGCCGGACTCTTACCGGCTAAAAACCTCTTCCGAAATTGGTAAGTATAAATTTATTAAAGAAAAGAAAATAATTAGCATAATACATTTACATAGTATCACAGGTCCGTAAGTAACAAACAAATAAAACTATGACAGTTTTTAAATTTCTTTTAAAAGACTGCATTCCTCCAGAAAGGACGTTCTTTATGTACCTAGACTTATAATTAAGTAATTCTTTCAGGTCTACTTAAAAAATATTATGCCTCACTTTTTCCTAATGAAAAGAGGGGCAATCGACAAGAATATGTTTTACAGAAAGAGTCCCTCTTCAGCCTTCACACGTAGGTGTAGTGGCACCCTCCAAGAGGTAAGTCTTCGTTATCTTGGTGTGACTCAAACGTAATCGTGTTACAACGACTTGCTCCTTACGTTTTAGGGTTGCTGTTTTGCTTCCAAATCACCGAGTCCGTAACTTGATTAAGAAAGGTTTCCCTCTCTGGCCATTCCTCACTCCATTTTTCCATTAAAAGGTTTTTTGTATTTTTGGTGATTTAATTTTTTTCAAGTTTCAGAGAAATAACATCATCAAGATACTTGGCAGACCAGGGTGGATTATCTGGAAGGAATGACATGACGTCGTTAATCAGATAAGGGCGGACAAAGTTGTTATTTCCCCATTTTCTGCATTTGGCCGTATAGGTAAGTGCTAACAGGTTTCGTCTTTTTTCCAAAGACATAATTCCAGATTCTAACTGTAGCGTATGAACTGGTGTTGTTGGAAAGGCTCCTATGCCGTATCGTATTCCGGTATTATGTAGCACATTTAGGTGTTGCAGTGTGGATTTAGATGCGGAACCATATACAAAACATCCATAGTCCAATTTAGAGATAACTAATGATTTGAAAAGGGTGAGTAGCATATCTCGGTGTGCTTCCCATTTTGTATGGGGGAGGCATTTAATTAGGTTAATGGTTTTGGAGACTTTTCCCTTTAAGTACTCTACTTGTTTTTTTTTTCAAGCAAGGCGTTTATCCCAAATAATACCAAGATACTTTAATTCGGGCACACACATTAAAGGATTACCCTTTAGTGTTAGAACAGGACGGTAATGAGGGGTTGGCAAATGACAGAAATGCATAGACTTTGATTTGGTGGGGGGAAAATTGAAACCTCTGCTTTCGCCATATCGTACGATTTCGTCTATTGCCATTTGCATCTGTCTATTTATATTTGATCTTATCGGACCGGAAGTAAAGATCATGATATCATCTACATACACACTACGTTTAATATTTACATTTAAATTATCACATATTTTATTTAAAGCAATTAAAAAAAAGAGTTACGCTCAAGGTGGAGGTGCTCCATTTTCGAGAGTACGGAGATTAGAAGAAACACTACCAAGACGGAAACGAATATATCTTTCTTTTAAAAAGGATTCTACGAATAGAGGTAGGTTACCGCGATACCCCCATTCATAAAGATATTGCAGGATCCCAAACCTCCACGTCATATCATATGCCTTTTCAATGTCAAAGAAGGCGGCCGACAAGTGGTGTCTTTTAGCAAACGCTGCCTTTTTTGTATTTTCTTCCATACAAGGGAAGTCTCGGAAGTGATGCTGGCCACGTAATTTTCCCAGAAACTTCTTTTATATTTATTGACCGCACGTCTAGCCTTAGCTTTTGACAGTTTGAAACGAATCAAATTTTCAGCCATCCTGTGCCTCTTAAAGAAATTGAAGGCTTTCTTTTCCTTTATAAGAATTTTAATTTCATTGTTCCACCATGGAACTTGCCTCTTTGCCATGTAGTGGCCTTCCGAAGTTGGGACACTTTGTATGGCCGCCTCCACGTTAGAGATTTAATGTCATCGTCCACCGGTGTATTGTCCAGGATCAATGGTATCGATGACTGTATACTACTTCAATCTGACCTAAGTCGTATCGAGAATTGGTGTAAAATCAATAAGCTTAATCTCAATATTTCCAAATGCAAGGTTGTATCATACACATTAAAAAAAGTACACATTATTGACTATAATTATAGACTTAATTCAATTACTTTAGAGAAATGCTCTACTATCAGAGATTTGGGTGTAATATTTGATAACAAGTTAACTTTCTCGACTCACATTGAAAATATTACCTCAAAGTCTATGAAAACTTTAGGGTTTATAGTTCGCAATACAAAGGGTTTTAAAAATTTTGAAACATTTCAATCTATTTACTTTGCATTTATTATATCTAAACTTGAATACTGCTGTATTATTTGGAATCCACAGTTTGATATCTACAAAAACAAGCTAGAAGGAATACAAAGAAAATTTTTGAAATTTGTTTCTTTTAGACTTGATGGTATTTATCCTTTTAGAGGTATTGATCACCTACAGCTTCTTAATCGGTTTTCTTTGCAATCTTTGGAGCTAAAAAGAATAATAATGCACTTGAAATTTTTATATGGATTGTTGCATAACCAAATAGATTCTATGCTTTTACTTGAATCGGTGAATTTGCGTGTTCCATTTGTTAGAAGCCGTTGTAAACTTACTTTTACCTATTCAACACCTAGAATTAATGCCATGTACAATTCGCCTATTCAAAGAATGTGTAGATACTTTGATACCTATTGTAACTCTTGTGACATAATCTATCAGAATTGTAATACTGTAGTTAGCGATGCTATAAAAAACTATAATTCACTTAATTTATAATATGATAATTTAGCTTCTGTATATTTAAGTTTATGTATTTTATTTTGTTTTTTATATATTTTGTCCTGTAATTGGAACTTGTTCTGTTGGGCAATAAAGAATTATTATTATTATTATTATTATTATTATTATAAGAGGTACAGTTTCTATTTTTATGTCCTTTTTGATGGCTATAGCGACTCCACCCTTTGCCCGTCGGTCAATGTTATCGTCGTGCCTGATGAACGCATACTCTTTTAAGGAGTATGGTTGACCTGGTTTAAGGTGAGTTTCTTGAAGACAAATGCAGAAAGGGGAATATTTATTTATTAACAGTTTCAGAAAAGGGTACCTTGTTACTATACCGTTACATTTCCACTGAAATATGCTTTCCATTTTAATATAAATAAATTAAGGACAGTAATATAAATAAATATTTGGTGTAAACAGGTAAGTATAAATAAAATTTTTACAGGTATGTATAGATTAAAATATAAATAAATATATGGGACTAGACAGATGAATAAAATAAATAATAAAAAATAAAATATCACAGATAAGGCGGTCCATAAGGTCACCAAATGCGGGTTCATCACCATTGTTGGTTTGCTTTCGAGGTTTTCCTTTGGACCGACCCTTCTTTGACTTTTTTTTTGTTCCGTCCTCGCTTACATAACTACATTGAGAGTTATCAGAGTCATTATCGTATTTGGAACGTAAAGGCTTCTTGGACGATGATTCCGATGTTGTTCTCGGTCTAAAATTGTAAGAACTCTGGCTCATTAATTGGACGGGATCTAGTAAGACCTCAAGACTTTTGGTTGTAATTGATCGATCTTGACTAGTTGACACTGTTTTAGGCTTAACAAATGATTTTTCCTCTCTTATTATAGCTCTGAAAATATTGGCAATTTCAGGAAGAAGCGGCATTTGAAAACGTTTTTGGGAGTGTTAAAGGTTGACTTTGACTAAACTTTTTTTGCGCCTCTCTATATGGAACTCTTTCGGTTATTTTAATTTTTTAAATTGCATATTCTTTTTGAAAGATGTGACAGTTTCTGGAACGAACAGAATGTGGCCCCTACAATTTAGACATGAAATGGGAAATTCACAAGGGGTTCCCTCATGAAGATTTTTACCACAGACTCATATTACACTTATCCGAAACATGACTAAACTTATGACATTTAAAACACCGCAGAGGATTGGGGATATAAGGCCTTACTTCCAGACGGTAGATTGCTAGGTTTACATTTTTTGGCATAACTGGAGTATTGAGGGTCAAAATATGATTAGGAGTATCCATTATTTTTTTTCCTTTTTTGTCGTGATTCTTTTAACATACAATACTCCTTGATCTTCTAAACTGTCTTCTATTTCCTTAAGTTCGAAGTTAAGAAGATCTGGAAAATAAATTATTTCCTTACTGTTGTTAAGGGTATTGTGTTTTTATACCCTTACATCATATTTACCAAATCTCACTAAATTTAATAGCTTTATAGATTGTTTATTGGATTTTGCTTCAACTAAAATGCCATCACTTATCTTTTTGATACTTTTAACCTCTCCAAGGAGGCCATAAAGAGTTTTTTGAATAACAAAAGGGCTAATTTAAAAAAAAATTATCCTCATCTGTTCTTTTGATCACCAGGAACCGGGATACATAGATCTCCTTCTCCGTGGCGATATGGTTATCTTTTGAAGATTTGCTTGTAGCACTCTGACGTTAAGGCCAAGCGCAACCCCGCATCATTACAGCCGAGGGATGACGACGACTTCGAGCCTGCTCGGTCACTCTTACCCGCCGGCATTGGAAATCCGACCGCCTGCACCGTAAGTTTCGATCCTGTAGTTTCCTCCATGATCGTTTTTTTTTTAAATTGAATCCCCAACCTCAACATCCCCCAGTCTCTAATCTTAAAATGTCCAGTTGCCAAAGAATGCAACGTTTTCTTTTATTACTGCAACTGATATATTTGAAACATTGAATAATTATAAATTGTTTAATCTTTTTCCCAACATCATTATCATTTTGTTCTATTATAGTATCCCCTTGTTTTTAAATTACTAATATTTTTTCATGGGGGTTAGTTTGAAACGAAAGTTAAGTTATTTTTCAAATCAGGAATGAATAACGTGTTCTCAAGGCGCAACTTCTTGACTTTATTGACCAAATAAATATTCAAATTTACAGTACCCTGGCCTTTTACAGTTATCGCTAACTTTACCACTCGATGATAAATATGAGTAATATATACATTCAAAACTTTCTTTATCACAACACGTGTGTGGCGTGGGGCCGCTGTACAAACACCAATTAACTTGAACTTTGGTGTATTTGTCAGCTGCCGATTGTTCAGAAAAATTCAGGCAACATTTTTCTTCGCAGGGGTGAAGTCGCCAGAGTTTATTTTTGGGGTGAAAAAGGGAGTAAATTTTAATTTAATTTTGTGCTTAAAAAAAATTATGCAATTTTCTTTCAAACGACAAAGCTGTAGCCCTCAAAAAGCCGCGTCGTTGGAGTATCTGATTAGCCCCATAAAAAAATGATAACACCCTGTAATGGTTCCGTACTTTGATAAGATTTAATTTATTTTCAAGGAAACTAACGTAGATTTATATATTTTACAAATTTATTTTTAAATAAATTTGTAATTTTTAAATTATGGTGTTAAAGGCAAAATGCTTTGCAAAAGAGGTAAGAAGCGACACGTTTTTCGAACTATGCCTAAAAATCTGGTACACAAAGCGATTTAAGAAAATCAATAAATCAGGGAAAACATTTTTACAAATGGTATCGAACGCATCGCTTTTTGTGGCCGACTCTCGCTCACCTGATCTAGAATCGGCAGCTGATTTTGCCTTAGTTGATTTTTAGAAACGGGACCCGTTTCTGACTCACTTTAAATATAAATCCCAAATATTGTTTCTATGACCTGATATATATATAGATAATTAAATTTAGAAAATAATATAATATTGCTTAAGTCGAATAAAATTTATTTTTCATTAAAACTCGTATGAAATTAAATGAATTCTTTGTCACATATAAAAAGTTTATATCAGTTAAAATGACTTTTACAGACTAAATAATTAATAGAAACATATGTATAAATCATATAAAAACACGCAATCACGATACTTTAACATACAATCATTTATAATTTATAATTTACATCGTATATGGTATTCGCGTAAATTACTCTATACCGATTAAATTATAGTTTTTCTAAGACTTTTACGGGCTAATAATTAATAAAAACATGTGCATAAATAATATGGAAAACATGTTAACAAGATACTTTAACATACATTGTTGCAATGATACAATTTTATATATTAAAATAATAATTTAACTAAATACAATAAATTTCTTGTTTAAATATGTTTGTATTTCTTAATTATTATTAAAATGAGTCTTGACAAGTTCGCTCACCATATTTTTCCTAATGTTAAAAATAAACAAAAAAATTTGTTGACAAGCCATATCTTGATAAATATTTAAAACAATTTTATGATTGTGTATATGATTCAATTCAGTCTATAATCGATAGTACAAATAATGATTTTTCTAAACTTTCGAAAAGCATTGACTATTTAAAAAATTAAGCTAATCTTAATAATAAAAACATAAAACCAGCAGTCACAAATTTTAAATCGTTAAAACAACAGATAATTAAAATAGATAAAGATATAAAAAGTAATTTAAAGTAAACAAAAGGAATATAAAGAACTACTAAATAAAACAAATAATATTAAAAAAGACTGGGATAGTTTAAAGCACAACAAGATCAAATATTAAAGGAAAATTTTGATAAAACATTTAAAAATGTAGTGGAAACTATACAACGCATGGAAAATGTAGAATAAATAATAGATAATTTTAATAAAAAAATTGAAGAGTTTAATTTGCAATTGTATTAATTCCATAAAGCTATTAAATATTTTGAGTCACAAAACAGTGCTAATAATTCTACAAAGTTAATATATAAAAACGTATATCAATGTTAGAATCAAAACCTTAAAATATTATAAATTAATATAAAATACTGTTATTTATAAATGCATCAGTGCATGTATTCTAGGATTTTACTATGCAAACATGTAATAGAAAAGGAGGGGTAAGGAACAAATAGGTATATAACGCTTGTTTGCTTCTTCTATAATCTAGTATATTTTATTTTAGGTTTGATCAATATTATTAATATATTTAATTAAAATGAATAACATTTTATCTAAACTCAATGACTGCAAACACCTTCCATTAATGAAAATTAAGGATTTGGAAAAAATATGAATTAATTAATTTAGAAGTTTTGGATGGTAAGTAGGGTGAGTGAATATTCGTTAACTCTATAATTTTACCTAAAAGATTTTCAAAGTTAAAAAATTGACAAAATAAACAAAGAAATTAAAAAAAAATTATATGATTATGGAAATTACCGACGATTATAATAATGTAAAATTTGAGTAATTTAATGTATTGCTTTATATTTTTATTTTTAGGAATATATTTAATCAATAATTTTAATAATGATTGTATTTTTCATTTTAGGAATAACTAATATTATATTTTAATTATATCTAACCATTAATTTAATTAATCTAGATAGGTACATGTTTCGCTTGATTATTGTAGCGGTGGTGGGAATAATAAAAATATTATATAATAATAATATTATATAAACACAATTTAAATTTCTTTTAATTTAACCTTACTTACCAAAATAAAAAACCTTAATAAAAATAAATTGTTTTAAAAATAAAATAAAATAAATAAATAAATAAATAAAACAGCTAAGTAAATATGTAGGGGGGAAAACTATATATAAAAGGTAAAATATACTCTGATAGTTAAGTTTGAGTTAAGTCTTTGAATATTTAATATATCTGCTTTTAAAATGAATTAAGTTACAAAATATAAAATCTATCATAAAAATCATATTTATAAAAGGATGTTTGGATTGAAACGATTAATAGCAGTTGGCTTATGGGACTTCTTAAGAAGTAAGGGTGGAACTAAAAGAGCACTTTTGTATATATATATAAACATCAGATAATAATAAAGAACAATATTATATATTATATATTAATTTGTTTATATTTCAAAGTACGTTGTTTGTGTTTGTATATGAATAACTTGTAATTCTATAACAAAAATTATTTATAAGTATAAACAAAAGTAGAAAAATTGAAATTTTTTAAATTCAGTTCCAGAAGACAATTTCCAAATTCAATTAAGAAAAAAAAAGTGTGTCACCCTGATTATGTGTTTAATCAACATATATTGAATTCGTTTGAAAATTGGCCCGCAGCATTACATCAAACACCTCATGAAATGGCGAGTGCAGGTTTTTTTTACACTGGTCTAGGAGATCAGTGTAGTTGGTTTCAATGTGGAATGATTAAAAAAATGATGATCCTTGAAGAACATGCTGCATACAATCCAAAATGTGCTTTTCTTCAATTAAAAATGGGTGATGTTTATATTAAAAAATTAAGTGATGGATTTATAAACGAAATGGTTTCTGCATTTATTAATGATTTACCTATAGAATAACAAACCATAACAATTAATGATTCACCCCGAACACCTTTTCAAGAAGAAGAAGAAACAAAAATTATTATTCCCACCACCATCTGTAAAATTTATATTCCCACCACCATCTAACGTTTTCCATGGTAAATTCCTTACTTTCTTTTTTTCACCAACTTCTCCTTTTTCAATAGTTCATGCAAATCCTCAAATGGAGTAGTTGATTGAAAACATTCTATTAACATAGTAATATCTTGAATACTTAAAGGTTTAGCAATATCTTTACTTGTTTCCCACTCTAATCGAATATTAACTGTTCCAGAATTTAAAACATCGTTTTGTCTGGGACAATCTGTTACAACAATGGGAGCTATTTTTAAAAATTATTCAGATGATAAAAGAGGTTTGTTCTCTTTCTCAAAATATGACATTTAAAAATTTAAATACGTTTCAAACAATAAAGCATATTGCATTTTATCAAAATTTAAATTTAAATTATCGTAGGGGTATATTTCAGAGTTTTATGTTTTTTTAAATTACAATTATCGAAATATCCATTGTTTTTATAAAAAATATTTTTACGATCTGTCTGAAAAGCAAAAATAACGTAACGAGGTTTTTCAAGTTGTGTTGCCGATTTAACATTCCAAGTATGGCGTTGAGTTTTTTGTAATAAAGGAAATTCATATAATTCCCAACTTTGAAATCCAATTTCTAATTCTCTACCGCTTATATAAAAATTAAACAATTTTAATTTTTCCTCATCAGCAACAACAATATTCCATACAATTTTATCTATTACAATTTTGTTTTTTTCAGTTTTTATTGTGTTATAAATTGAATTTTGATCAGAATTGCTTCGTATTAATGTTAATTCTTGTCTGAAGTTTATAATATTTTTTTTAATCTTCTGAAAACCAAATAATGTTTTTAACGGTACGCAAACGTTAAAACTTCCTGTTGTATTATTTGTTTGAATTAAAATAAACCAAACCTTTTATAGTATTAGTTGTTCCAGGATTTTTTACACGGTCTACTACATTACCACCAATCTCTAACCGTATTTCTTCAAATAAATGTCCAAAAAAGTTATTAACTAATTTAGCTGTTGGGGAAACTGTTCCATCTTCTTTTAGTAATTTATCCTCAATGTATATACAACTCTTACTTGGATGATCAAATTAATTAATTTGAATTCTAATTTCATCATTGTTCTTAAAGGAATTAGAAACCTATGGCAGATTTGAATGTTTCTCCACGTTTTATAGCGAATAATCGAAAAAAGCTCTATCAGTTGTTGTTTTTTATTTTAAACCCTAAAGATTTTAAATATTGTAGATTAGCAGGTGTCAATTGCTTTGTAGATGTGAACCGTTTAGCTATTGGTTCAACACTAAAATTAGTGCTTATTGCAGATTTATTATATTTAAAAACCATTGTTTGGGCTCGTAACGTAAGTTTATTTCCATCTTGATCAACTATTTTAAAGGTTATATTAGTTATAAAATTTGTGTTAATTGGTAAATAAATAACATTTTTAGGTGACTCTACAATCGGGAAGAATTGGTGAATAATATGAGAAATTTCCCCATTATCATATGAACCGCTAAACTATAATATTTTAATTGAATTTACCTTCATTATATCTATAGGCTTTTTCGATTCATCTTGTTTATTCTTTATTAAAACCTCCTTATCAAAACCTAATAAATCTCCAATTGAATCTTTTTTTTGTAAAATCAATATCTTGTTCAGATTTGATGATACATTTTAGAGTATTTAAATTAGCTTACACTGACTTAAGTTTTTAATTTACTCAATTTTAAATTTCAATAATCATTAATATCATCCTCACTTTCAGTAGGTATTTCTAAAATGTTATTACCAATATAAAATTTATTATTAATACCTTCAGTTATGTTATATATTATTATAAACTTCCAAGTTGAGCAAACCTATAACAAAATCAGTTTTATATTCTCTTAAATCAATAGGTGGGTTAAAATCTGTGCTTATAATTGTATCGTTAGAGGAAAAACTAAACGTCTTCATCATTGACATCGTGCTATTTAACTAAATTTATAATAGACTATTAAAAATTATTATATAAAAACTTAAGACATAAGTGATCACAATTATAATTTTAATTTTGATAACGAGTATGATTATAAAATATGTTTGTAGGACCTATGCTATTAAAGTAATGTATAACTTTTTTAGGAGGTCTAAGATAACCAAAACTATCAAAGTACAAGAAATTTTTACCTTTTTTAACGTAACTTCTCCAGTGACTTCCTGATTTAACTTGATCATCAAGATTAATTATCCCATTTTAAATTTGATAATTTTTACTTGGTAAATTATCGTAAGTAATATCATAACGGCATCTAATTTTTCCGAAAAAAATCGAAAAAACACGTTGCTAAGTAATATTTTAACAAGAGTGCTGGTGGCAACAAAAATCCGAGTCGAAGAGGAGGATTTTTGCACCTGCACGAATGCATTTTGTTAAAAAATATTATTTAGAATTGTGTTTTTTCGTTTTTTTTTTCACAGGAAAAATTAGATGCCCGAATGGTATTTGACAAGACTATTTCATGAGTAACAGTTAACAATTAAAATATAAATTGCAATTTTTGGTGACAACAGCTGTCAAGTTTTGCCGCGAGTAAACTCGAAAAAATTGCTGACAGGTGCTGTCACACAGTTTTTTCACCTAGAAACCATTTGTAATTCAAAATTGCGCGTTTGTGATTGGTGGAAATTAAGACGAGGGAAATAAATACTCCTCGAAAGTTTTTTAAATTTTTGGTAAATTTTAACAAATCAACGTTATTTAATGCTCGTTTTGGTAATCTGTTTATTTAAAATATTGTATCTGTTCATAATATAAATAGGGGTTAACAAAGAGACCATAACCTTTTTATACGGTTTTACAAATAATCCTTTACCTATAGCTATAGATTCCATTTTTTCGTTATGTCGTTGTTTTTCTTTAAGTTCTTCTTGCTCAGCTTTGGCTTTATTAACTCTTGAGGCGATTGAGCTCGCTCTAGAGGCAAATGCGCCTAATGCAGATAACCTTGCAAATATAGCATTAAAATAATTTCGAAAAGTTA
This sequence comes from Brassicogethes aeneus, assembly GCA_921294245.1. Lineage (NCBI taxonomy): Eukaryota > Metazoa > Arthropoda > Insecta > Coleoptera > Nitidulidae > Brassicogethes > Brassicogethes aeneus. The sequence goes on from OV121132.1 coordinate 62,166,259, forward strand.
AAAAAAAGATATAAATATCCAAGAGTTATTTCGTTTCCGTTATACCATTAATTCCAATATTTGCAATATAAATTTTATAGCAGAATTTATATTTTTTCCTTTATTATTATGACTTTTAAGTGCTTTATTTGCTTTTCTAAAAGCTGTATTAAAAGTAATGCCTTTACCTGTCATACGTTTTTTTTTATAATTTTTTAACTACTAGCACTTTTAATAGTATGTTTAATACCCATTCCTAGTTTTCGTTTAACTTTCATACATGTGGTTACTAACCAGGCATTTACTTTTTCACCTAAAGTTGCGTCAGAAGACTTTACCAGCTCCCAAGCTAGATTTTCTAATGCCCAATCTGCTTTATGTCTATCAACCAAACTGTTATTTTTCAAATAATCAATATCGCAGCAATAAGCATTGTAGAAAGGGTTTATACCAGTGTCACCCTTATTAATTCTCCTGCCTACCCATGGGAAAGTATCGTCTAGAATTTTTTTGACGATCCTCTTTTATTGACGATTTTTTAGACGATATCATCAAATATTGATGACATCGCCTATAAAGTCGTTTAAAATAGAAGATCGCCAGTTATTTTTGTTGACGATCGTCAATAAAAATACGCGATCGTCATTGTAAATTTGATGATCATCTAAATAAAATGACGATCGTCTATCTAAACGTTGACGATCGTCATACAAATCAGGCGATCGTGTATTCTAAGCAATCGATCGTCTTCAGAAAACGAAGATCGCCTTTTGCAATCGTCTTTAAAAGGAGTAATCGTGAATTTAACAATCTTAAAACTAGGCGATCTATTTTAATAAACAATGATTTTTAAATTAATGTATAAATTATAATTATTAATAGAAAGTATACTTACTATAGTAACTTACACTATATATATATACATATATATTATAATTTTTAAATTCTTTTAATTAAAAAATTTAAATGGAAATTTTTAGTAATTTTTTAATCATTAATATACAAGGTGATCACTTAAAATTGGGCAAAAATTTAAGGGGCCATTTCTTCGGTTATTTTTGGAATATATTGTGCTATGATGATTTTTGCAAATCCGTTTTGTTATGAATTAGTTTAACTATGTTACTTTTTAACAAAAAATTTAGGGGTGATTTTTTGGGTTATTTAAATAATATTTAGTAGTATTTAGTGTACTAAACTAGCTATAGCTAATTTTTAAAAAGGGGCTTTGTTTTGAAGATACAGGGCGATAGAATTTTATAAAATTCCAAATCATCACAGTTAGGGATGTCAATCCCGGGACCCCGGGATCCCGAAATCCCGGGATCCCGAAGAAAAAACCTGTCTCGAAAACACCGGGACAAGATTACCTAATCCCGGGATTAATACCGATTTTGTATGCATATATTAATTAGCTTACTTACGCTATTTCAAAATTAAAGTAATTAACGCGAAAGCGGACAACGTTGCAACCTGCAATCCGAAAACATGACGCACACTTAAACCGGAATTTGGGGATTCACCGCGGCACAATAATTATAATTTACTCTCTTAGATTAGATGTGCCCTCTGTGATTAGATGTTGTATTGAATATTTTATTCAAGGAAGAAGAATTTGTCAGTTTTTGTGTAAAATGGATCTAACGTGCCAAGAGGCTAATAAAGAAAAAGATAGGTAATGCACGATTTTAATTTTAATACTAAAATAATGCACAAAAATAATGGGAGTTTGGACTTCAATGAAAATATCTGAATTTTGTATTTGTTGTTGATCTATTGATAATAAGTTCTTCTGGTACTAAGAAAAAATATTGAAAAGATTTCGAGCTATTGAGGTTAGAAGGTCACGAACCTGAGAGGATTTTTATGTAACAAAATACGTTCGAGGCTGGGAGATGAAACTTTAGACGCACTAATATTTTTGCGGTATTTTCGTGTAAGAGTTATTTTGTTAATTTTTCTTTTTTACAATAAAAGTTTTTGATTGTTATTTGATTTTTTTTTTGGAACATCCAATCCCGGGATTAAATCCCGGGATCCCGGGATTAGTAGTACAAATCTCGAAAATCCCGGGATTACAAAAACCTTTCGGGATTGACATCCCTAATCACAGTACATGTGCACATGCATATGATGATTTTTCATTAAAAAAAGTGTTTTAACCTTTTTTTTTTTGAAAAATATTATTAACCCAAGGAAATTCAAAGTTTTGCTTTCATGGATGCAATAATTGATGATAATAAAAAAAAGTTTTTTGATTTTTAATCATACATATTAGGAAAGCAACAAATATAATTTCTATTAATATTATCATCGATATCAGCGATGGTCATAAAAATATATTTTTCGACAATATTTTTAAAATGTATTAATTCTAGAGGAGCATACAAGTTAGATGCACATGTTATAATGTGGGGTGTCGGGTTAAAGTGAATAAAATTAATTTAACTTATTTTTAAGAGATTATTCTTTTTTCTTATTTATTTTCAACCATTAACAATTAGTACTTAAAATTCGACGAATGACGATTACATATCACAATTGTCTTTTAAATACTTATTTTTAAAACAATGCCTTTCTATTGTGATCGTCATTGGTCGATATTTTCTCGTTTTTCGAATTCAAGTTGATCGTCTTTTGAAGACGATCGTCTTTTGAGGCGATCATTATTTGGACGAATTTTCGCCTTTAAGGCGATCGTCTTTTATAGGCGATCGTCATTGGACGAATTTTCGTCTTTTTTTTTGACGATCTTAGACAATACTTTCCCATGGGTAATTTATTTCCGGAACCACAGTATTAACAACCTCCTAAAAGGTGTGCCTCAAAGGAAAGTTTATCAATTAATTTATTTAAAAGACTACGCTACCTTTTCGTTTAATTGTTTTTTTACGAATGAGTTAAATGCTTTTATGTATCTATACCTATTTATTTAAATTTATTTCTTATCTATTATTATCATTATACTAATTAATTTACAAATTGTAGTTTTATTTATATATTGGATGTACAATAGCCGGACCCTCTAACTGTGGAAAAACAAATGTTATGTTAAATTTGCTTGAAGATGTAAATGGCTTACGTTTTGAAAATGTATATGTTTATTCTGAATCATTATATCAACCAATTTATGTTTATCTAAAAGAATTATTAAAGCCTATTAAGAAAATTAAATACTTTGAATATAGCGATAATGAAAATATAGTAAACCCATCTGAAGCTAAACCAAATTCAATTTTTATATTTGACGATGGTGCATGTGAAAAACAAAGTGTTATAAGAGATTTTCTTGCAATGGGTGAACATAATTTTATTGGCTCTTTTTTTTACTCAAACTCATAATTGCTCATATACCAACACATTTATAACAACAATGCAAATATGTTAATTAATTAAATGAATTTAAAACATATTTACAAAGACCATGTTAATACTGATTTATCAATAGATAAATTTTTAGAAATGTGTTAAAAGTTATAACCCTTTATAACCCTGTTATAAAGGGTGAAATTACAAAATTACCTGTTCACTCTTGCGTGGGTCGTAGATTACCAATTTAAAGTTACTACTTACCTCTAATATAATTAGGGCGCCAAGTAATTTTTGTGTGTTAAAAACATTACTAAAAAAGATTAAGTTTGAAATAACAGGTATAATAATTTAATTAAATCTTTTACACTCAAGAATGTTTATATACACGAAATTATCTTTTAAACACAAGATTAAGAATTACCCCTTCGTAAGTATTGTAATGGTACGATATATGGGACAGTTAATTTTTAACATTTCTTAATTTATTATTTTAATACTCTACGAAATATTAGACTAGTTCTAAATATTTACCTTAAAATTGTATAAACTGTTTATTAGTAACTTAATATTTAGACCCGTTCTGTTTATATTATATAATTTATTAGGGCCATATTTAACCTAGACCTTTAGGAGGTAGTAGGTCGTTTCAACACGTAATAAAAATAGTATATAGTCCGATTAACTTAAATAACTAAATGTAGACCTACGTGTGGATGCCTTTAAGCATCCCATGATGCACTAGGAAGACTTACCAAAACCGCACGTATGTCTGAGCCATATCGGTGCATAGTTTGCTGTGCTTTTCAGCACAAATTGTTGCTGTTGACTGGAGGATACGTTCTTAAAAAGTACTGGGCATTTGATTAGATAAATTTTTGTTTTTATAATATGATTTTACTGCTTTTTTTATTTTTATTTTTATGCAACAACTTTTATTGAATGACGACCTGAGTTTTACCAAGGAATATGTGATGACATAATTACCAAATGTGAAATAATTTTGGAATGTGCTAAACTAGAATTACTGGATGATGAGAACTTCAACTGCTATTGATAGGACTGTCAGGATGATAATGATGTTGGCGATAATCAAGGATGATTTAATTTTGATCAGGTGTGTCATGTTTATTTTATTTTATATTGTATTATTTTTTTTTTGTAATTTTTTCTTTTTAACATTAATTAACATAATAACATTGTTAACATTATTAACCATTGACATGTTACGTTGACGTTTGACTTAACACTTGTATCTATTGTATATTTTTTGACAATGTTTATTTATTTTAATTTTATTTTCTGATTAGTCTTTCTTTTATTTTTTATGTATTTTAAATTTATTTGATGGGAGCCATGATATACCTAAGTGATGACGTATAAATGTGGAGGTGAACAGAGAAGGGGCGCACCCAGCAGAAAAGGACCAGTAGTGAGCAGGGGCGCACTCAGCTCAAATGATCAGCAGCGAGCAGGGGCGTACTCATCCCAAAGGATCAGAAGCGAGCAGGGGCGTACTCGGCCCAATATAATATGGAGGACAGGGTCGTATTTAGGTTTAGTTACCAAGGTTTAGGAATGTTAAAAGCTTGACAAGCTTCCTTATGTCTTTTGACAACCTTTCAAAGGGGCGTCTGTAATGGTACGACATATGGGACAGTTAATTTTTAACATTTCTTAATTTATTATTTTAATACTCTACGAAATATTAAAATAGTTCTAAAATTGTATAAACTGTTTATTAGTAACTTAATATTTAGACCCATTCTTCATTGTTAGGGCCATATTTAACCTAGACCTTTAAGAGGTAGTGTCGTTTCAACACGTAATATAAATAGTATAAATATATATAAATAGTATATAGTCCGATTAACTTAGAATGATATTTGTAAATAACTAAATGTAGACCTACGTGTGGATACCTTTAAGCATCCCATGATGCACTAGGAAGACTTACCATATCGGTGCATAGGTTGCGTTCTTACGTTCCAAATGAACTATATCAATAGGCCTGTTTGGCTTTGATAAAATAAACATAAAAAGAGAGTGTTAAAAACTAGGAAAGAGAGTATTTTTTAGACAGTTACGTTTTAGTATTTGAAGGGACGAGTTGAATTCTTTAATTTTATAAGGGAGTGAATTTAACAAATAATACATTGTTTTTTATATAACTTCAGTTTGTGAAAGTGTTGTTTATTAAATAGGTATGTCTTTTCTATATTTAGTTATTATAATCTAAGGTCACAAATATCATAATGAGTGGTTAATTATTTAATATTTAATTTAAACTATATTTTATTATTATTATTATTATTATTTCAGCTTGTTCCTTGTGAAAAAAGGAATAAGCTGAATAGGCTGAATTAATGGTGTTGGTTGGACAACCAAATTACAAATTTATTATAATCATTATTTTATATTTATAATTATTATATTTATATAACATTTACTTTAACATATTATATTGTAATGTAATTTTACATTTTACTACATATTTATATTTAACATTTACATACTTTATTTTGTACAGTTTATCTTATTTTATTTAATTGATAAATTGATATTCATTATTTAATATGGTGAGACTTTGTTTCAAGTTCTGCATATCAAATGAGTTATTTAGTTAGGGAACTTTATTGACGGGTTCTGGTAAGTGGTCGGTGGATACAGCTTTGCTTTGACAGGCGCACCCAATTGCCAATACTTGCCAGTTAACCAATTTAGATTGACAAAGAATGGTTAGATAGGGATATTGATATGAAGTTGTTGTTTTATTGTCTTATTTTATTATTATTGATAATCATTTTATTTTGCAATATTTGATTTGCACTGACATATTTTTATTACTTGATTATACCTGATTGTATTTGTTATTTATGACTGTACAATTAAATTGCATTACCGTTGTCCACTACTACACCACTTGTTATTTATATATTTTAATTATACAAATACCATTTATTATTGTTGCTTGTGACCTAAGTTATATTATACTTTATGTTTCACATTATTGTTGTTTGTTGCTGTACATTGATAATTATTTCAATTTGTATTTGCTTTTCTACACCGTCCGAGCCTAACATTTATGTATGTGAATAATCTTATAATATGATAATATAATTGATTATACTCATATTGATTACTTTGATTTTGTTGTATTATTTATATTGTTGAGATGTGCGACATATATGCATGTCTGTGGGTTTTTAAGGTTTTACCTTATTAACTTAAATCAATGATACTTTTCAAATACAAATGTTTTTATTTATATTATTAATGTATCCGGCAGGGCCGAAAGAACCTGGCACTATCAACACTATATTTTCAAAAACTTAAACAATGCCTAGCTTCGTCTGTAAAAAAATAAGCTCTTAATTTCAAAATTAAGATGCTCGTCATCGCACTTTTCGATTTTTCATAAGAATAACATAGAAAAAAATTTTTTTTTCTTTATATTTTTGTAACTAACGAACAATAGGTCGTACCGTAAAGTTCTTGACATATTTTTGTAGAGAATTGAACGCTCTACAAAAAAGTTTTTTTTTATGATTTTTTGATAAATTTGATCCTTCTGAAGAAATTTAAGGTCAAAGTTCAAATTATACAAAATTTTTGGGGTTTTTAACTTTTTTGGCGAGTCTACCCGACTCATTTAAAAATTTTTGAAATATTTTTGTAGAGAGATGAACGCTGTTTTTCCAGAGCTCAAAAACAATATTTCGATTCGTTTTTAGCCTTTTCGAGAAAATGACTAAATTGACGGTTAATTTCACTTTAACCTTGAATAACTTTTAACCAAGTTAACTTACAGAAAAATGACTCTTGATCTTTTTTGTAGAGCGTTCAATTCTCTACAATAATATTTTAATTTTTTTTTAATGAGTCGGGTAGACTCGCCAAAAATGTTAAAAAACCTAAAGGTTCGTATAATTTGAACTTTGACCTTAAATTTCTTTAGAAGGATCAAATTTATCAAAAAATTATAAAAAACCTTTTTTGTAGAGCGTTCAATTCTCTACAAAATTTATATAATTTTTCCTATGTTATTCTTATGGAAAATCGAAAAGTGCGATGCGGAGCATCTTAATTTTGAAATTAAGACCTCATTTTTTCACAGGCTCATTTTAATATCTATACGAAACTTTTGAGCGTGGTTCCGGAAAAAAAAACAAAAAAAGGATTTTACAAACCAAAGTCCTTTAAAAAACTACTTCCTTCTTTTCAACATCTTCACAACCATCTACGCATCCACGCATGTGCGTGCGCCAAAAATAAATGATTAAACTAAAGAAAAATTCATAATACTACTGAATAAACAATAGAAAATATTAACAAGAGAAAAACTTACGACATAAATGCAGCCTAAACAAAAAAGTCAAAAGGTCATAATAAGAAAACCAAATTTAAATCTTTGAGTAATTTTGAAATCGCACCAATTAGAATCCGAGAATAACTACATTAATCAAGACAACAACTGAAGCCATAAAGAGTATGTATATCAATATTTATGGACAATCGATCAAAAATCAATATTTGACAGAATAGCAATCCAAAGAGTTATTTTTTCTTCGAAAGAGATGGTACGTATTAATAACGAACAATAATTACCCAATTATTTACCTTTTCTGGGTATTCATGTAAACACGGTTCAAACAATAAGATCTAACAATATTTGTTTTAGGTGTCCAATGATCAAAACAAAAACCTAAGTAAATACTTTTTTCAAGCTTTAATTTGGGATAACAATAAACAGTTGTAAGTATTTAGTAAGTTACACCCAAGACTAAGTTTATAGTAAACATTTGTATATTTGATTTTATTACTTTTAGGTTAATTTGCTGGCGAAAGGAATTCCAAAAATGCGTGACGTCACTATGAAATTTACAGTATTGTTATTGTTTTATCTAATAAAAGACACTGAATTTAATGTTTGGTTTTTTATTTTCTATTTTTGTTCGAAATTATTAAATTAAAAATTAATGTTACAAAGTGTTGGTAAGACAAATACGGATTTTTTAGTAATATGCAAAGATTGTGATATTAATTAGCAGTCTGATATTTACAACAGGCTGTTTAAATAACTGTTTAACAGTTTAAACAGCAGTCTGTTATTTTCAGCAGACTATAAATATAAATAAATACTAGGTTATTCATCAGTTGGAATAAATTTGTTGTTAGCAGTTGACATGGATCAAAAAACAATAAAAAAAAAATTGATTAAAAAAGAAAAGATATTAAAAATAAATTAAAAGCTTTAAAATTAAATAGTTTGAAACGGAATATGCTTTACAATGAATATTACCAGTAATGGGTCAAGAAAGTTTTTTAAAGAAACTAAGAAAATTGAAAGTTTGCTTTACAACCTTTAAAACAAATATTATCTTGGCAAGACAAATACGGTTTTTTTAGTAATATGCAAAGATTGTAATGAACATATAGCAGGCAATAAAGGTCAAAAGTATAATAGTTCTATTAAACCTATAGTTGATGAATTAAAAGAAAAAGACAATCAACAAACGTCAAACTTAAGATTTCAAAACCACAAAGTCTTGCAGAGTACGAGGAAAATTATGAAAATCCCATAACCTCTAACAATACACGTCGTGGCAAAGGATTACTAATGCAATATTCAAATAAACCCTTTGAATACGTACATTGGGATGATCCTAATGAGTTGGTAAATGGATTAAAAATTTTAATGGCATTACGATTTGGAAATAACGATCATAACAACGAAATTGTTAGTATAATTGAAGAATTAAAAGAAGCAAATATAATCGAATAAATTAATTTAAATGAATCATTATTGGTATAACCTTTATAGGTTTTAGTTGTAAAATATGAATAAAATAATTTATTTTAAAAGGGAAATAATTAACCCGCTAGAAAAAAAATTAAACGTAGACATGTTATTATTAAAGGTTTAAACGACTAATTTTAGGCAGATCTTGTAGATATTCAACCTATTCTAAACAATACAATGGATTTAAGTATATTTTAGTAGTTATTAATACTTTTAGTTTTAGTGTGGGCTTTGCCAGTAAAATATAAATCTGGTAAGGAAATAAAACAAGGAATGAATCAAATTAAAAAAAGTCATCCAAAAAATTTACAAACAGATATGGAAAAGAAATTTTATAATTAATATTTTGATAATGTAATGCATAAATTTAAAATTATTCTACGTTTAGCACTATGAAAGCTTTAATAGTAGAAAGAGTAAATAGAACTTTAAAATGTTTAATGTGGAATGAGTTTGGCTATTAAGGTAATTACAAGTGGATAAAATTACTACATGAAATTCAACAAAACATGGAGCTATAAAAATTAAACCGGTTGATGTTAATAAAAAAATGAAAAAAATTGTTTTTAATAAGTTGTCATATTAAAATGTCTAGTTTATTAAATAAATTTAAAGCAGGTGATAAGGTTAGAATAAGCAAGTATCGAGAAGCATTTTCTAAAGCATATACACATAATTGGTCAAACGAAATTTTTACTTTATAAAGTCCAATTAACAAGCCCCACAACTTGTGGGGATTAATATGGACACCCTATTTTAGGAGGGTTTTATGAATACGAGTTACAAAAAGCCAAGTTTCCAGATGTTCAAATTGTGGAGAAAATACTTGGACTAACAGGATCAAAAGTGTATGTGAAATGGCTTGGAATAAATTGAAACATTTGGATTAATAAAAAGATTTAATGTAATAAATGTATTAAAATAAATTTAAAAGTTTTATTTAAAAATACCAGTAATAAAATATAATAATTAATGATATAAAACCAAAAAACCAAATACCTAACAAATAAGTTGTAACATTTAAATTAGCTTTCATATACAATATATAATTATTTAAAACAGTTAAATTTATTGGTACAATGTATGTTGTATTAATAATATTATAAAACTTATTATTTAGTAAATATCTAACTTTAAAATATATAAAATTTCCACTTTCAACAGATATTGAACATAAACTATCTTGTATTTTCTCCAATCTTGGAACCACCTTTCATTGAATGTATAACGTATTATTTATAACTGAAGAAAACAATAGAAACACTGTTACTGATTGTATGTTTGTTTGATAGTCTAACATGAAACTACTACAGTTATTATATACCAATCTAATTTAAAGAAGGGAAAACGTTTTATTGTAAATTATAACCCCAAAGTAAGGTATTAATAACATCCTCTTGAATAATTCTTTTGTCATCGTTGGATGATAAAACAAGTTTGACGTTTTGTTGTTTGGTTTTTGGAAAAAAATAAATATTGCGATTTAATTATATTTGTACAATTAGTCAAACATTCTAAAAAATCATTAAATGTAATTTTTCGAATAACTGGTTTTTGAACTCCTTTTATTTTTTTAATATTGATTTGTGGTTCTACTTTATAGGAGTATATTTTAGCTCCAAAACCTACAAACTGAGTCATATTTTTACCGCAATTTCCGTCTTTCATTAATCCAATATTTTTATGATTTAGTTGTTGAATTCCATAAACACCATTATTTTTGGGATATTCTGATGTATCGAATTTATGAGGAAAGCGTTTTATAAGTTCATAAACATCATTATTATTAATTTCATATATTAAACTGTCGGTATCTGTATACAGAAAAATTGAATCATTTGGAATTTTCTTTTTAATAAAATTGTAATGAAAATCATAGAGAAGTGTTTTTGAAATATCTAAAATCGGTTTATTTATGGTAACTTCAAGTTTTTTTAATTCTATTATAATTAAACTTTCATCTATGATTGTAGAGTTATAAAAATTAGGTTTTACAATATATTTTTTCGAGCTTTTCCTATTATTAACAATTTTTATAATTCCTTGTTTTCGAACATTTTCTAGGCATTTACCGAAAATAGTGTTTATTAAAAGTAAAATAATTTTGTTCGGATTTGTAAATAGAATTTTTTCTAAATTCAATGTTTAGGCTTATATATTTTTCTAACCATTGTGCTTTTTTAAATTTTAATGTTTTTTTTTAAAACAAGTCCATTTTCTATCGCTTGCTTTAACATTGTATAATCAATTACGTATTTTTTTATTATGTAACGTTGTTAAAAGCTTTTTCCTTTTAAGTTGTAATTCAGGAGAGTTTGATGATCTGGTAAATCGTGAAGGTGGTTAGGGTATTCAAGATTACCTATAACCTATGTCAGAGTTATTTTCTGGTAATTTTGTTACATCAAATAGATCTGGATCTACCCATTCAAAACTAGCGTAAGGAATATACTTCTGCATACCGTTATCGTACATGTTATTAATATAATTAAAATAAGATAATTTTCTGGTAAAGAAGGGTTATGTCAGTTATATATTTATTATTTGCTTTTGAATATCTTTTAGCATACACATATCTATATCTAATAAAAGTACAATGGTTTTTAAATATAAATCTGTAGTCTCCTAAATTTTTAATATTAAAAGCTTTCCATATGTTTAATGCTCTTTCGTATTCCTCATTTGTAACGTTCGAATCGTTTAATAAACTATACAAATGATTTTTTTCCGGTAATTTATTTTCATTTAATTTACCCCAAGAATTAATATATTCATATGGAAATATACCTTTTTTACAAAGCAAATTAAATTCTTTTTTATTTCGATAATTTGCTTTAGTAATTATTTTTTTAAAGTCTTCTAAAAATGATTTTTTTCCGGTAATTTATTCTCATTTAATTTACCCCAAGAATTAATATATTCATATGGAAATATACCTTTTTTACAAAGCAAATTAAATTCGTTTTTATTTCGATAATTTGCTTTGGTAATTATTTTTTTACAGTCTTCTAATTGAAAAGTATCTAAGCTTTCAGGTAAAAATCGAAACAAATCTATAAATCTAAGATAAATTTGAATTTTGAAATATATATATATATATTTCTATTTAATACAGATATTTGACCTTCATATTGATTAAGTAATTCTTTAATTAGAAAATAAGAATCATAATTATTATGATTATGAAAAACTATAGGAATAGTAATAGTAATAGTAATTTTTTTAAAGTTTAAATTACACAAACTGTGAGCTGGACCACGATAGTTTTTTGTTTTAAGGTTATATCATTACAACCTGAAGCAAGATTAAAATAATCTTTTACTTTTACGGTTGTGTTTAAAATTCTTCCTATAAACTTTTCTTTTAACATGGGACTTAAGTAGTAAAATAAATTTTTAAACTTTATCAATCTGTGCATTAAATGCTTGTTAAAATGTTAGTGTTTTGAGTTTGTCAAATTGTGATGAGATTAAGTGACTTTAAGTAAAATTAAACTGTTATTTTCTCACAGACTTGAGTTTAAACAATACAAAAAATATTTAAAAAAACTCTTCATAAAAAACCATTGAAATAAAAAATAAAATCTTTGCGGTAAACTGGGTTTGAACTCGGTTCGCCTGGACCGCGATTGTTCGTTGCGGCCGCAAATCAAAATTAAAATCAATATATTTTCCAGTTAAATAGTTACAAAGTAAAGGGGGTATATTGCTTTAAGAGCTTGGGAAAGACTGGAATTAAGGAAATATAATACCGAGGTATTCTCTATAAAAAGTGCGGCCGCCTTAGCCGGTTCGGCTATAGAGGTTAATATTAAATTGATGCTATAATGTCTACTGATTTGTCAATAAAACCTTGCAAAAGGTGTAAGACTGTTCCAGTCGAAGGTTTACTTAAATGCTCAGTTTGCGAAGCAGTTATCCATCCCAGCTGTGCAAAACTATATAAAAATGTAAAGCTAATAAATAGCAAGGAAATAATATGCTGGGAATTAACTGAAGCTCTATTACAAAATAAGTTACCATCAATATCAGATGATCCAGTTATGTTGGAAATTTACTTTTTACTGAATTTATAGAATATCAAAAAATAACCATTAATTCACTTAGGGATCAAATAGATTTATTTAATTTTATAAAAAATGGAAAATTGTAAAATAATAAAAAGACTATTGTAAATTTTGAAACAAGTGAATATCTATTAAAGAAGTAAGTACAGCCATTTTTCAAGCAAAAAGTCAAACTGTTTGTGAAAATCTTATTATTAATCAAGTTTCTAATAACCAAAGTCTCCTTACGGAAAGTTCATCGAAAAAAAAGTTTTCTTGAGAACGATTGGAAAACTGTTGTTGAAAAAATAAGAAAGCCAAAAGTGAACAAAAAGTTGTTGTAAAAAACAAAAACACTGGTGCCAGAGTAAAGCTAAAGCCAGAAAGAGTAACTTGGATTTTTCTTTCAAATTTGGATGATACAACCTGAAACGAGATTCTTAACGTGAAAGAATTTGATTCTATTTCGACGTTTAACGTGAAAAACCATATTTCAAAAAATTCAAGTTCAAAAGAAAGTTTTATTATAAAAGCTCCAGCTAGACAACAAGCCACTTTAAGAAATCCTGATTTTTGGCCTGAAAATACATATGTAAACTAATATTCTTTTCCAAAAAAATCAACTGGAAACACTAAAGAAAATTTTCCGGAAGCTCCGAACAACCCGGCAGCGACCTAAAAATTGAATGTATTCATATTAATATTCAGTGTCTATCCAATAAGGTTGACAAAATCGATGCCTTATCATTTAAATACCATTTTCTCTAAACATTGGGCTTAAAAAGCCCAAATACAGTCACTTGTTTTGGAAAACTACTGCCTATTTACTTTTTATTGTAGAGAAGTGAGAATTCATGGTGGTGTCTCTATTTATGTTCACCGGGATTTTGTTAGTTGCTGTACTGCAAGGACAGATATAACTGAAAATGGATGTGGAGATTTGCGCTTTGGAATCTTTTCTCTTAAATATTGTACTTGTTTGCGTCTATAGGCCACCAGATGGTGATTTTAATAAGTTCCCATGGGAAAGTATCGTCTAAGATCGTCAAAACAAAAGACGAAAATTCGTCCAAATAATGATCGCCTCAAAAGACGATCGTCTTCAAAAGACGATCAACTTCAATTCGAAAAACGAGAAAATATCGACCAATGACGATCACAATAGAAAGACATTGTTTTAAAAATAAATATTTAAAAGACAATTGTGATATGTAATCGTCATTCGTCGAATTTTAAGTACTAATTGTTAATGGTTGAAAATAAATAAGAAAAAAGAATAATTTCTTAAAATTAAGTTAAATTAATTTAACTCACCCCATTTTAATATTTTTTAAATAACAGGGACCTTTTGCCATAAAAAATATTTTTTATAGATTTTTAGCTTTATACCTAGGTATATATAATATAATTTTTATCAAGCTTCTGTTCAAAAATTATAATAAGTAAAATTATATAAAATATTGTAAAAATTTTAGTTTTAATTTTTTTAAAGCATTAAATAATTATTTAATTTAAAAAAATAATTTTATTGCCAAGTTTTAATTTATTTATAAAAATAATAATTGTAAACAATTTTCGGGCCATCGAAATCAAACCGCACCGGACCATTTTTTTCTGAAAATATACCTATCCAATAGCAAAACCCTCGCTGGGTTTGTAAAAGTTAGCTCGAATTTTTTTTTTATGGCCGTTTGTATTTTCGATCCTCATATACCCCAATTTAGACCTATAAATCGATTTTTTTCGCATATATTTGATTTATATCGTCAAGATTTTTTGTAGAAATATAGTTACAGCACAAATAAACCCATTTTGTGAACAACCTTTATCCCAAAAACCCAATTTTTGGGAACAAATATTCAAAAAAATTTTTTTTTAAATTTTTTGATAATATTTAAAATTTCTTGGTACTTCTTCTGGCAAAAATGTTGTAAAGTATACTAAAAGAAGTAATTTATAAAATAAGCACACAAAACTGAACTTTAAGTTTGCTTATTTGATGGAAAATAATGTTTAAACAAGATATTCCAAAATATTCATATTTTCACATTTAACACCAAATATTTTGCCGAAAAATCTGTAGGAAAAAATTGAATAGATAAAATAGAATTGTAGAAATGTACAGAGAGTTTGATTTTTATTTTGTATTCATTTTATTATATCAAAACATTGAGTAATCTGATTCATTGCTGAAGAATTCCATCCCGTCCACTTCTTCTCCTTTATTTCCTAGCTCTTCATTTTAATTTTTTGATTCAACACTGGAGAATTTCATCCCTTCCACTTCTTCTCCTTTATTTTCTTGTTCTTTATTTTCATTTTCTTCCTGATCGTAGTCAAAAATATGTTTACTTCACCAAAATGTTTTGGCTAGGCTGGAGCTCGTTTTCCTCTTTATCTGGAATCAAATGGCATCGCAGTTTGATGATTGTGTCGATAACTGTCGACTGAAGTAGTCCAAATGGGAAATAAATTTTTAGCGACATATTGACTCCAATTTTGAAAAAATACATCCAACATTCGTCGCACAGATCCTTCATAATTGGGAGAACGATGTTTGCCTAAAAGTCCAACGATGATTTCTCTTATCGACGCCCACGCAACTATCTCATTGTGAACCAAGGCCCTGTCAAAGTCTATATACTTTAGCAATTTCCGAATATCAGGACCATTTAAAACGCCTGAAATGAAATGAATATAAAAAATATTTAAAATGAAGGGATGGAATTCTCCAGTGATAAATCAAAAAATTAAAATGAAGAACAAGAAAATAAAGGAGAAGAAGTGAAAGGGATGGAATTCTCCAGCAATGAATCAGATTACTCAATGTTTTGATATAAAAAAGTTTTTTAATAATAAAATTAATACAAAATAAAAAACCAAACTCTCTGTACTTTTCTACAGTTCTATTTTATTTATTCAATTTTTTCCTACAGATATTCCAAAGATTTCTACAAAAAATTTGGTGTTGAGTATGAAAAGATGAATATTTTGGAAAATCTTTTTTAAAAATTGTTTTCCAGCAAATAAGTAAACTTAAAGTTCAGTTGGGTCTTGACTCTCAAAGACGCTCAAAGATAGTTAACGAGACCTCTCCTAAGCAGCGTATACGATACAAACGTAGTAAAGTATCAAAAGCGAATCTAAGTATGCGGAAATACCGGTAATCGGTAATAAATAAATAAATAAATAAACAAACAAGTGCGAAAAGTGCAACAAGTGCAAAAAGTGCGCCGTAAAATAACAAAAAATCAATATCGATTCTACACGTGATAACTGGTTCCAAGTGCAAAAGAGTGCAAATTGTGTGTGGTACTTGCCCCTGGACTAAGTCCTCAAGTGTTTGACCTGGTTAAAAGGTGTAAGAGAGACGATCAGTTCCTGGGCTACCACACGTGCAGGCGGCATGCGATAAGGATCAATTTCAGCACACTGCCTGGCAAATATCCCGAAGTCCAAGTCTGCATAAACTAGATAAGTAGCTACCAAATTGCATGACCATGACCACCCAATAATATTAATACTAGTTAATACGAAATACGCAACCTTTAACTAACAATAATTCTTCAGGTAAAATTAATTGGTCGCAAACAATTTCCAAGATTCTCATGCAAATGAAACAGTAAAAAAAACTATAAACACAAGGGCACATAAGAAGCCATTAATCACTCAAGTTACGATAAACATTAGGCAAAAGAAACCATCCTAAAGAAATTTATTTATTTAAGTTTACATCTATAGATTACTAAGACGTAAGGTGTCATAAATTAAGTAAAAACCGTTCTAAGCGTAATAGCCGCAATGCACAGTGAGACACAAAGATGGAACCAACCCCAAGTGAATGGGGATCACGCACAGTGGGAAAAAAATAATTCGAGGGTCGACAATTTCAGTAGGTTAAACGAATTTCCACATAGTCAGAGGGCACTAATTACGGCGGGGTACGGCCGGCAACACTTCGGTTCTGAAGATAAGACTCAATATCGCACAGGGGGGCAAACAATTCTAAAGCGGCTATCAGGAACCGAAATCCGACTCAGACAGCGACGAACAGGAAGTACACCATCAAGGAAAGGCAAGCAGCATACTAATCCACCCACCCCCATTCAGGAATACCAAATGAATGGGGTTATTACTAAAGCCCTGGTTGAGGAGGATTCCGGATTTTACTTAGTTTTGGGTCAGTTCAATGTCCTCCAAAAACCCTTTCTAAATTGGACGTATGGCCCGACCCGGCTGACAAAAATCCGTGGAGCGGTCTTAACCTTTGACACTGTCATCCACGACCTCCTAGGGTGGATCTACCAGCCGTCGTAAAGACTTCGGATCCAACAAACACAGGTAATGCTGTGATTTGGCGGGATACGCAGGAGAACGGAAAGGGGGTAAAATAACCCCGGGAGATTAGTGGAGGATAATATATTTGGGGCCTGCCATACGTTCCCATACTCATACTCATTAAAGTTCAGTTTTGTGTGCGTATTTTATAAATTACTTCAAGAAATTTTAAATATTAAAATTGGGTTTTGGGATATAGGTTGTTCACAAAATGGGTTTATTTGTTTAGTAACTACATTTCTACAAAAAATCTTGACGATATAAATCGAATATATGCGAAAAAAATCGATTAATAAGTCTAAATTGGGGTAGAAGCTAGAAAATACAAACGGCCATAAACAAATAAATCGAGCTAACTTTTACAAACCCAGCGAGGGTTTTGCTATTGGAAAGGCATATTTTCAGAAAAAAATTGTTCGGTGCGGTTTGATTTTTTCTGTTGCACAGTGTAATTGAATAATAAATGCAATTTTTTAATAATATTTTGCAAAAAAAGTTACTCTTTCTGGCTTTAGCTTTACACTGGCACCAGTGTTTTTGTTTTTTACAACAACTTTTTGTTCACTTTTGGCTTTCTTATTTTTTCAACAACAGTTTTCCAATCGTTGTCAAGAAAACTTTTTTTTCGATGAACTTTCCGTAAGGAGACTTTGGTTATTAGAAACTTGATTAATAATAAGATTTTCACAAACAGTTTGACTTTTTGCTTGAAAAATGGCTGTACTTACTTCTTTAATAGATATTCACTTGTTTCAAAATTTACAATAGTCTTTTTATTATTTTACAATTTTCCATTTTTTATAAAATTAAATAAATCTATTTGATCCCTAAGTGAATTAATGGTTATTTTTTGATATTCTATAAATTCAGTAAAAAGTAAATTTCCAACATAACTGGATCATCTGATATTGATGGTAACTTATTTTGTAATAGAGCTTCAGTTAATTCCCAGCATATTATTTCCTTGCTATTTATTAGCTTTACATTTTTATATAGTTTTGCACAGCTGGGATGGATAACTGCTTCGCAAACTGAGCATTTAAGTAAACCTTCGACTGGAACAGTCTTACACCTTTTGCAAGGTTTTATTGACAAATCAGTAGACATTATAGCATCAATTTAATAATAACCTCTATAGCCGAACCGGCTAAGGCGGCCGCACTTTTTATAGAGAATACCTGGGTATTATATTTCCTTAATTCCAGACTTTCCCAAGCTCTTAAAGCAATATACCCCCTTTACTTTGTAACTATTTAACTGGAAAATATATTGATTTTAATTTTGATTTGCGGCCGCAACGAACAATCGCGGTCCAGGCGAACCGAGTTCAAACCCAGTTTACCGCAAAGATTTTATTTTTTATTTCAATGGTTTTTTATGAAGAGTTTTTTTAAATATTTTTTGTATTGTTTAAACTCAAGTCTGTGAGAAAATAACAGTTTAATTTTACTTAAAGTCACTTAATCTCATCACAATTTGACAAACTCAAAACACTAACATTTTAACAAGCATTTAATGCACAGATTGATAAAGTTTAAAAATTTATTTTACTACTTAAGTCCCATGTTAAAAGAAAAGTTTATAGGAAGAATTTTAAACACAACCGTAAAAGTAAAAGATTATTTTTATCTTGCTTCAGGTTGTAATGATATAACCTTAAAACAAAAAACTATCGTGGTCCAGCTCACAGTTTGTGTAATTTAAACTTTAAAAAAATTACTATTACTATTACTATTCCTATAGTTTTTCATAATCATAATAATTATGATTCTTATTTTCTAATTAAAGAATTACTTAATCAATATGAAGGTCAAATATCTGTATTAAATAGAAATATATATATTTTTCAAAATTCAAATTTATCTTAGATTTATAGATTTGTTTCGATTTTTACCTGAAAGCTTAGATACTTTTCAATTAGAAGACTGTAAAAAAATAATTACCAAAGCAAATTATCGAAATAAAAACGAATTTAATTTGCTTTGTAAAAAAGGTATATTTCCATATGAATATATTAATTCTTGGGGTAAATTAAATGAGAATAAATTACCGGAAAAAAATCATTTTTAGAAGACTTTAAAAAAATAATTACTAAAGCAAATTATCGAAATAAAAAAGAATTTAATTTGCTTTGTAAAAAAGGTATATTTCCATATGAATATATTAATTCTTGGGGTAAATTAAATGAAAATAAATTACCGGAAAAAAATCATTTGTATAGTTTATTAAACGATTCGAACGTTACAAATGAGGAATACGAAAGAGCATTAAACATATGGAAAGGGAACCAAACGGCGCAGCTCCCCACTTGTTTGAATAGAGTGGAAGTGGAACCATGACGTCGCAGATCCACTTGTACGAAAATCTATATACAGGGTGTACAAACGGCGGTATATATGGGAAAATTAAAGTAACTTCGTTACAGTACTGAACGCCATTCGTTTCTCCAATTAACATGTTCTCTAGCCCATGCTAATCTTTCACGCCGATGTCGAACAGTCAACGGTACCCGTCCCAAAAGACGCCGACTTACCAAACCAAAGCCTTTTAAACGTCTTGAAGTCGCTGGGACAGTGCTCGCGCAGTAAGTAACGGCTCCCTTCGCGTAGTTAATGTTACATATCGGTCGTCTTGAGCGGTGGTAATTCTAGGCCGACCTGTTCTTTGTCGTTCAGCAACATTACCCGTGTTCCTAAACCTAGACGCAAGTCTAGAAATAACACTTTGCGAAACATTGAAATTGTTCGCTACTTCGATCTGTAGGGCACCATTTTGAAGCATCCCCACAGCTCTATTGGCTTCAAGGTTAAAACAATCATCATACACATGTGCACATGTACTGTGATGATTTGGAATTTTATAAAATTGTATCGCCCTGTATCTTCAAAACAAAGCTCCTTTTTAAAAATTGGCTATAGCTAGTTTAGTACACTACAATACTAAATATTATTTAAATAACCCAAAAAATCACCCCTAAATTTTTTGTTAAAAAGAAACATAATTAAACTAATTCAAAACAAAACAGATTTGCAAAAATCATCACAGCACAATATATTCCAAAAATAACCGAAGAAATCGCCCAATTTTAAGTCCCTTGTCTATTATTGATTTAAAAATTACTAAAAATTTCCATTTAAATTTTTTAATTAAAAGAATTTAAAAATTATAAAATAATTATACAAAGTAAACTGCGAGGCATAAGTTAGGGAAATGGCTTAAAATTAAATAAATAGGAATAAAATAAAATGATACGCTACTTTCTAAGCCGGGTCAATTACTTACATTAACAAAGAAGACGATTTTTTTGTTTAAGTTTTTTTATTATCCAAATATAAATGAATAAATAAAAATACTGACAAACCGTTCATTTCATGTTTTAATTTTATCGTAATAAACCGAGTTCTACGTGACCTAGTGAATAGCAAAAATATGCCTCGTCGTAAATTAAGTCAAGATGAAGCCAATAGAGCTGTGGGGATGCTTCAAAATGGTGCCCTACAGATCGAAGTAGCGAACAATTTCAATGTTTCGCAAAGTGTTATTTCTAGACTTGCGTCTAGGTTTAGGAACACGGGTAATGTTGCTGAACGACAAAGAACAGGTCGGCCTAGAATTACCACCGCTCAAGACGACCGATATGTAACATTAACTACGCGAAGGGAGCCGTTACTTACTGCGCGAGCACTGTCCCAGCGACTTCAAGACGTTTAAAAGGCTTTGGTTTGGTAAGTCGGCGTCTTTTGGGACGGGTACCGTTGACTGTTCGACATCGGCGTGAAAGATTAGCATGGGCTAGAGAACATGTTAATTGGAGAAACGAATGGCGTTCAGTACTGTAACGAAGTTACTTTAATTTTCCCATATATACCGCCGTTTGTACACCCTGTATATAGATTTTCGTACAAGTGGATCTGCGACGTCATGGTTCCACTTCCACTCTATTCAAACAAGTGGGGAGCTGCGCCGTTTGGTTCCCTGATGTCGCCATTGCGCACCCGAGATGATATAAAAGGCCGAACAGAGCAATTAAAACTCTCTTTTGTTTCCCGCTCTCTTTTGTTTCCGCTCTCTTTTGTTCCCGTCAGCCCGACCCAGTAAACCCGAATTATAGTAAGTAATGACGCCCCGCCAACAGTTATATCAGTTATGTCGAATCTGGTTATGATTAAAAAGTATTTTCCCGTGCCCGAGCCAACCTTCGCCCCGTACCGCTCGGTATCTGCTCTGCCATAGACAGTACCCAGCAGGCGAAACGGCCGGTCCCCGCGAGCCCGTCCCGTGAGCTACGATATGCTAAAATCCCCGTCGAAGGCCCGTAGTATTTTCTTCCCGTAATAATTCATTTCATTTACAGCATTGGTTTATTTAATTGCATTTTCGTATTAATATTTGCTAGAAGTGTGACCTTCAGTTTTTATATTCATTGTTACCGTTTTTATTAATAATTTACTTTTGGTGTCAATATTGTTTTATTTAAATGATATAATTTTAATATTTTCGTATTACTTCAGTTTGTTAATTTAGATCCTATTTTATATACTGAGTGTTCCACCTTTCCTTATTGTTTAAATTATTATTTGTTTTGTATATATCAAGTTTTATTTTTATTTCAATATATGTATTAAATTAAACCATTGCCTTTTAATCGTAATATAAGCTAATTGACCCCTGTAATATCCTTTCTCCACTGTCTAAAAGCAGACCCAGGTACGTGGTGCTTCTCCACTTTAAATAACGAAACTGGCGCCCGAGATTTTATAAGAAAATCCTTAAGGTAGGCTCGCGCCATTTTTAACTAACGTTAACAAATCCCGAAACAACGTTACAGTACTTTTCACAGACGAGTCCAGATTTTGTCAATTTTCAGATAGCCGTCGAGTACGTGTATGGACAAGACCAGAGGTACCAAGAAATCGAAGTGCAATCCAAATTGTTCATCCTTTTGGAGAGGGTGGTGTTATGGTTTGGGCTGGAATCTGTTTTGGGGGAAGAACCGATCTTTACATTTGTCAGGGCACTATGACAGGTGAGATCTACAGGCGGGACGTTATTGAGCAAGTAATTGTTAATTATCATGCAGCCATTGGCGACCAGTTTATTTTTCTTGATTATAATGCTCGACCACATAGAGCTGCAACTGTCGTAGAAAGTCGAGATTTGCATGGAATCCCTCATTTGGCATTCCCACCATACTCTCCAGACCTCAATCCCATCGAGCATGCTTGGGACATGCTACAAAGAAGGCTTACAAATCATCTACCACCTCCAGAGACTCTTCAGCAACTTCGGGTACTGTTACCACAGTTATGGGAAGAAATTGCTCAAGAATTTTTTAATAAGTTAGTAGATAGTATGCCCCGCAGATTTCAAGCAGTAATTGATGCCAATGGTGGACATACGACTTATTAGGGCTTCATGTTTATAATGCAAAATTAATTTTTTTTGTAAGGTTTTATTTCTTTAATATTTTTTTACTGGGAAATAATATTTTTTTAATAAAATAAAATAATTAAATATACGAGATGTTTAATTTAAAAAATAAATATTATTAAATTTTTCACCTTTTTAAAGTTTATTGACAATATCCCTAACTTATGCCGCGCAGTTTATAATATATATATATATATATATATATATATATATATATATATATAGTGTGAGTAAACTTTCTATTAATAATTATAATTTATACATTAATTTAAAAATCATTGTTAATTAAAAGAGATCGCCTATTTTTAAAATTGTGAAATTCACGATTACTCCTTTTAAAGACGACTGCAAAAGGCGATCTTCATTTTCTGAAGATGATCGATTGCTTAGAATTCACGATCGCCTGATTTGTATGACGATCGTCAACGTTTAGATAGATGATCGTCATTTTATTTAGATGATCATCAATTTTACAATGTCGATCGTGTATTTTATTGACGATCGTCAACAAAAATAACAGGCGATAACGACTTTATAGGCGATGTCATCAATATTTGATGATATCGTCTAAAAAATCGTCAATAAAACAGGATCGTCAGACGATAGACGATATTTTCCCATGGGTTTATTGATGTTTTTAATAATTTACTAGCAATACTTAATAATTCTGAAAAAAAACTTATTATTATGGGTGATTTTAATATTAACTTTAACGTGGTAAATGCTAGATAATTAGGACTTTTGGATCTATTAGGTACTTTTGATTTAAATAAAAAAAATTAAAATCCCAGAATTTTTACAAATGTTTTACCTAATTTTTCTGATAGCCTTGTTTATGATCCCGGTTTATTAGATCATACGCAGTTAATTTTCATTTTGTATTATCATTTATGAATAATCCAATAAAAACTAAAATAATAATTCCTTTTACCCAAAAAGGCCTAAATTTATTTTATAATTATACTCTAAATCAAGATTCGAGTTTTGTTGCAGGCAATTTAAGTATTAATGATGTTTTCTGTTTTGAGATATATTACAGGAGGGTAGTAAATTTGCTTTCCCATCCAAAAATATACGGGTAAGGGATAATAATTCAAATACCAATAAATGGTTTAATGATTCATTAAGGCTAAAACGTGAAAAATTAAACTTTTTAAGGGATGCTTATACGAGCCCTGTCTCAGTGAAGTTGGCCCAACCACTTAAAATATAAAATTTGTAATTTTATGAGATGAAAAGCCAACAATTTTTTATCATATGTAATTCTTGGTCAATCTTCATGTAGTAAATTTTTTTTTAAAGTGTAAAAGTAAAGATAATATTTGACATTTATATAATTGTAAGCAAGTCGGTAGTGACATTCCAGTATATATTTATGCTTTCGGTGTGGTTGACAAATAATAATGTCCCGAGGAAAAGCTGTTTCTGAAGAAATAAGAAAAGTGATAATTCACTTGCTTTTAAAAAGAAAATCCGCTGCACAAATCGCTGAAACTGTTAATTTGTCACGATATACAGTGCGAAATATTATTCAACTGCACAAAACTACAGGATCTGTGGCGCAGAAACCAAAAAATGGAAGTCGTCCTCACTATTCTGATAAAAATTTAAGGGCTTTAAGAAGAATTATCGTTCAAAATCGTAGAGCTAATTAAGGCGAATTAAAAGTTTTGTGGAATCAGGCAACGAGTAAATGTTTTTCAAGAGCAACCTGTCATAGAGCTGCTCAAAAACTTGGGTTTAAAACTTACAAGGTTTGCTTATAATGTATACGATTTTTATTTATTTTTAATTTTACTATCTGTAGGCAAAGGAAAAACCTTTATTGACAAAAAAACAGAAGAAAAATAGACTTCTCTGGGGAAAAGAGCACAGGACTTGGTGTCAAAATCAATGGGATTCAATTATATGGAGTGACGAAGCTAGATTTGAAGTTTGCGTCGGTGATAATCGAAGCCGAGTCATTAGAACTAAAGCAGAAGTCTTTCACAATGACTGTCTTAAGAAAAAAGTAAAGTTTCCGGCCTCTGTGATGATTTGGAGATCTATGTCAGCTAAAGGGATCGGTAAATTACACTTTGTAGAGGGCATTATGAATGCTAATAAATATATTTACGTCCTAAAAAATAACTTAAAACCGCAAATTGAAGAAATGCGTTTAAATGATATCTTCCAACAAGATGGTGCAGCGTGTCATACGGCTAAAAAAGTGAAAGCTTGGATGATAGAAAATAATATTTCACTTTTAAAATGGACATCTAGTAGTCCAGATCTTTCGCCTATAAAAACATTGTGGCATATTATGAAAAAGAAGCTCAGAGAACAGCCAGCAAAAACCGTCTTAGAGTTGCGTGCTCGCCTGCAAGAAATTTGGAATAATTTCACGCCGGATGATTGTCAAAAATTGGTTGATAGCATGCCAAGACGTATACAGGCAGTAATAAGCCATAAAGGAGATGTGGTAGTTTCCAATTAATATGTATTTATTTAAAAAAAAATTTTTCTTCATTTTTGGTTTACGGACAATATAAGAGAATTTTAAATCTTCAAAAAACTATTTTTGTTAGTTGGGCCAACTTCACTGAGACAGGGCTCGTAATCAAACTGGAGACTTTTATGCATTTACTAAGCTTAAACGTTTAAAGCGTGAATATTGATCTGCTATTAAATCAGCCAAACGATATTCAAACAATAGTTTCATTGCCAATGCCAATAACAAATGTAAGACAGTGTGGCAAATTATTAATGAAAATTAGGGAAAAAATATACTGTACAACAAGCATAAATGCAAATAAATTTAATTTATTTTTTACAAATGTTGCTAATATTATCCTAAACAATTTGCCAAGCATTGCTAAACTTGTCTTGAGCAATGCCATTCAAAAAAATCTTACTAATTTTAGGTTTTCTTTAATAACTTTTAATGTCATGAGATATATAATTGTGCAAGTTAAATATTGCCGATGCCTGTATGTTTATAAGTTTAATACAAAAATGCTTAAATCAATTGTTCACATAATCATCTACCCACTATGTAAATTATTTAATGAATCAATTTTAAAAGGGGAATATCCCTTAAGCCTTAATATTTCTAAAGTTTTACCTTTTCATAAGAAGGGCGACATTAATGACCTAAATAACTATAGGCCAATTTCGATAACACCTATTTTAAGTAGGATTTTTGAAAAGGCATTGGCAAAACAGGTAGCAAATTATTTTTGAAAGTCACAGTACCTATGGTTTTCGACAAAACGTATCTACAAGTATTGCAGTAAGTCACCTGGTGGAGTTTATATATATGTGGCTCATTTGAGGAAGGAAATTTTGCGTATACTGTTTTTTGTGACTTGTCAAAGGCTTTTGACTGCGTTTCAAGGAAAATCCTGCTTGAACGATTGAAAATGTATAGATTTTCAGATAGTGCTGTGTCACTGATGTCGTCATTTTTATCGGCTTGATTCGGGGTTAACTTGGGCTGCACATGTGGATGATATGTCAAGGTCTTTGTCTTCATGTGTATATTTGCTGAGGCGCCTGAGCTTGATGGTCTCGGAAAATGTCCTAAAATGTGCCTACTTTGCTTTGTTTCATTCAAAGATGAGCTACGGAATTCTAGTTTGGGGACATTCCTCTCATAGCCAACGAATATTTGAAGTCCAAAAAAAGGTTGTACGTATTTTAAAAAGGTTGAACTATAGAGATGATTGCAAAGCTGCCTTTCAGGAGTTGGGAATTTTAACATTACCCTGTACATATGTATTAAATTGTTTGTTGTATGTTAGTAATTTGCATTTGTTTAATACCAGAAGGCAAAAAAGTAGTGTCAATATGCGAAACTCTGGTGATATTCATTTAGATTTTCATAGACTTATCAGAAGCCGAAATGGTATAAATTATTAAAGTCCAATGTTTTTTAATAAGCTTCCACAGTCGGTAAGAGATTTAAATTTTAAACAGTTTAAAGTGGTATTAAAATCGTTTCTTTTAAGGCATAGTTTTTACTTCATTTCAGAGTATCTAAATTGGGCACCGATTGCTTTATTTTTTATTTATTATTATTCTCATATATTATATATATTATATATATATATATATATATATATATATATATATATATATATATATATATTATATCATAGATGGCGCGCACATCTTATGTGTAAATGTGCTCTCCAAAAATTTTGTGAAATTAGTAATTTATCAGTAAAAAGAAAACAAATATTTGTGTGAAAAATGTCTATAGGGACTCGGTCAACAAGTGAGCTAAAAGATATAGTGAAGCTTGCTGTTGTAGAGGCAATAAACAGCGATGCGTTTCGGAAGATAGTGTCCGAAGTGATCCAGGAACATTTCTGCACTTTCAAGGATTTATTGGAACCTGTGAAAAATGCAATTGAATCTAAAGTAGCTGAGAAAATGGTAAATTTTCCATTAGTTCCAGTCTCGGAAAATAACCTAGAAAAGCAAGGAAATTTAAAAAATTTAACAAAAAATACTCCTGTTACTAAAAAGGCGGCAAAACCAAGTACATCCGATGCTTGCAAAAATATCAATGAAGTTGAACAAGATGTAGTAAATTGGCAAAGAGTCGAACATAAAAATAAAAAGGTAAACATTATTACAAGAGGTACAGCGGACACAAGCAACAGTTTTGGTGCCACTGAATCAAAGGCGTGGTTTTATGTTGGCAAGGTCAACGCTGGAATTAAACCGGAACAAATTGACAGACATCTAAAAACTAAATTTCCACAAGAGAATTTTATTATAGAAGAAATACCTAAACATAAGAGTGTAACCGTCATTTTGACAGTTACCAATTGATTTTATTTTATTATTTTGTACATCTATAACGGTATAGATGTGAACTGTTAAGTGGTTTATTTTTAGTTTGACTAATTGTTAAGTATATTTTTAATAATGATATTTGTTTAGTTGCCTCTTTTCAAAAGAATTTAATTATTTTATTATTTTGTTTATTACATTGTTTGGAAGGTATGCAACCCAGAACACTCCTGTTTTTAGTTTTGTTAACATTGGCAACGCTGTTGAGTTTTTGTTTAAATAATCTTCTACCCAATTAACAAGTTTTACGTTTTCCTTTTCCGTTTTATCACTGAAGCCGTTTGGTTGGGAGTAAGCCTTGGCTTAAAATTTGGATAGAATTCCCACGATGTGTAGTAATTCTCCTGGTTTAATGGCTCAGGGCCGGTTAAAGCAATAATTGTGTCGTATGAAAGCTCTAGGTGATTTAAAAACTTTTAAAATAGTGGTAGAATATTCTTAACCACGCGGTCTCCATTTTAGGATTTTCCAACGTACTTTTTGTTGACCTAGTCCTTGAATGGCCTTTAGTTTGAAAACTCCTTAAAATAAGGGTAAGCTAAAGCGGGTTCGTATTTCTTTTTAGGGTTTTTAAGATGGAGTATAGTTTTTCTATGGAGATAATCAGTTTTTTATGCAATTTATGCAGTTTTTGCTCGAGTTTTTTGGTTGGGCTATGTTATCTATGTTTGTGGAATCCAACAAGACTATTTGGGCTATGTTATCTATGTTTATGGAATCCAACTGTTGGGTTATGTTAACTATGTTCATGAAAAACCATGATGACAATCTGACTGCTAGGAGATTTCAACATCGAAAGCCTACCATCTACCAGAGCCCCAACTGCGAACAGGTCGTACTCCTACATAGTTATATTAATGTTAAAGAGCGTTCACTACACTCCTTTACTTGTTTGTGTAATTTTGAATCAAGCATCCACGTAGTCTTCAACTTTTAATTTGCCGTTAAAATAAACATAGTTTTTATCATTGATGTAATTTGGTTTTTGTAAACCATATATGGGACGTTAACAACTCTGATTTAAGTTAATTATAGTTTGTATTTTTAAACTTGACTTTTAATATCCTTATTTACCAATAAGTTTGTGTCTGGCTTAATTGGATTTTATCAACTGGCCTTAAATAGACACTGGCGCCCAATTTTTATTTAAATTTAGTAAATATATTTAGTATACACGTAAGTATTGAAAAACAACATTTGCCCATCGGCCTATCTCTCCGCTGAAAAGCTGCCGTTCGCCATAGCCCTCGAGTTGAGGTAACAAAAGTAATAAAAGCAAAAGCAAGTCGTTTAAAATTGGCTTTGATTTTAAAATAATGGAACAAATGATGGATGGAGATACATGGCCTAGAAATGTTATTGTTAGACGCTATAAATTTTTTCGACTCAGAACCTAATGGGAAGGTGAAAAATAATAATATTACTATTGCTCATATAAATTTACAATCAATGAAAGAAGATTGAAGAACTGGAATTATATTTACATATGAATCCCATTGATATTTTGTGCGTCAGAGAACATTTTTTAATGGAAAATGAAGTAAACTCAATATTAATTAAAGGTTATAGCATAAAGTCCAGTTTCTGTAGAGTAAATAAATTCCATGGAGGCTTCTTAATACTATGTAAGAATAACAAATATACTAAAATGTGATTTTAACCTAACTCAAATAGGTAAATTTAAACTAAACAATATTTTAGAACATGAATGTTGGGCATTTTTGAATGATGATATTTCAGTGGAGGATAAATCCAAAAGATTTATGTCAATAATTTTAAACAAGTTTAAAAAATGTTTTCCAGTGATTTCTAGGCAATGTAAGAAAGATAATAAGGTATCATGGTATAAAAATAGTTTGTATAATATGCGAAATCACTTAAAACTGTTAATTGAGTTTTATGATTTAAAATTTTAACAGTTCCATCACGTTTTATTTATGAGTGTTTGATTTATTTAAAATCCAATTTTGTTAATTACGATACACATGATTCCCATGACCACTATACAAGATATAAAAGCACTATGAAATTATCCTTTCTTCGATTAAATAAAGCAAGAAATGCAACAATGTATTATGCCCCTACCTTCTATAATAAGTTACCCCAACATATAAAAGACATGCCTTTAAGTTTATTTAAAACTGTGATAAAATCATACCTGATTAAAAAGCCTTTTTACAGCATATCCTGGTTTCAATCTGAAACAGTATGTCTTTAATGTTATCCTATTGTGTAGTGATTTAGTTTCTTTTTGTATTGTTCCTATATGGGGCAAAATTTACCAAGTGTACCAGGTGAAAAAATTTTTGTCACCGATTTTGTTTAAACTTTACTTATTTGTTGTTCTTATAACGAAGAATCATAGCATAATTTTTTTTTGCTCTAGGATTGTTCATTCAAGAGTTATGGATTATTGAAATTTATCGATTTTTTACTTTTTGGTGAAATCGCTTTTTATTTAAAAATTCATAACTTCTGTTCATCTCTTTATTAAATATTTCAATTTAACCACCTTAAATGATTTTTTCCGTACTTTTCAATGGGCTATACCGTTTTTGCAAAAAAATAAAAATTGCAATTTTTTTTTGAAATTTTGCAAAATTTTGCATTTTTTGAAACAATGTGTATTTTTTAATTTTTTTTAAAATAGCATAAAATCCAAGTTTATTATGTAACCTTTGAATAAAAAAAAAGTTTAGAGTGGGCCCGACATGTAGAAGGGAAGTTTTTCATATTTGAATGCCGCACGGTCTAGCCATCGAATAGCTACTACACTGCCGTATGCGTTTATACCTAGTAGATGATAATTTAAAATGTAATGTAATTTTTATTTTTTTGCAAAAACGGTAAAGCCCATTGAAAAGTGCGGAAAAAATCATTTAACGTGGTTAAATTGAAATATTTAATAAAGAGATGAACAGAAGTTATGAATTTTTAAATAAAAAGCGATTTCACCAAAAAATCGATAAATTTCAATAATCCATAACTCTTGAATGAACAATCCTAGAGCAAAAAATTTTTGTGCTATGATTCTTCGTTATAAGAACAACAAATAAGTAAAGTTTAAACAAAATCGGTGACAAAAATTTTTTCACCTGGTACACTTGGCAAATTTTGCCCCATATACACTAGGGTGTGCCAAAAAAACCTCGATATTTTTTTTTCTTGCTCTCAACCCAAAATATCGTAGAATATGTCCGAACAAATATTCTGTTAAAAGCGGAGCTCATAATTTCAATTTTAAGAGGTCCTCCATCGAATCTGTTTTGCCGCTTAAATAACACAGAAAACTGACTTATTTATTCTTGCAACCTAGGAAGAAATGTTTTTTTCATAAAATCCATGACTAATTCTTACAAAGCATTAAATTTGGACAAAAAAATCTTATTAAGCTGAATTTCTATTTTCAATATTTGATTTTTTACAGAGCTTTAATTTAAAGTTAATAATACAAAAATGATGACTTTATACGCATGTAACTTTAAGAATATTGACGATACAAAAAATTCGCTTAAATTTTTTTTGTGGTCCATCAGACAAGCTAAAAAATTGCCATTTGACTTTTTCGTCTAACTTAAATAGTTTAGCTGAAAAAGGCAAAAAACGTAAAATTTTAAATTTAAAGCTCTGTAAAAAATCAAATAATGAAAATAGAAATTCGGCTTAATAAGATTTTTTCTTCCAAATTTAATGCTTTGTAAGAATTAGTCATGGATTTTATGAAAAAAAAATTTCTTCCTAGGTTGCAAGAATAAATAAGGTAAAAAAGTCAGTTTTCTGTGTTATTTAAGCGGCAAAACTTCAGATTCGATGGAGGACCTCTTAAAATTGAAATTATGAGCTCCGCTTTTAACAGAATATTTGTTCGGACATATTCTACGATATTTTGGGTTGAGAGCAAGAAAAAAAAAATATCGAGGTTTTTTGGCACACCCTAATATACACTGATTTTATTATTTATTTTATTAACAAACTGATTATTATAATTGTATTTTTATATATTTAATGTTCTGTTTTGACTTGTGTAAGATATTGTAATGTCATTTTACACCAATAAATAATTATTATTATTATTACCTACTTGTAAATGTTTTATTTATATTTTGTATGTATAAACTGCTCGTCATAAAAATCGACGCACCTAGTTTTTTGGAAAATATTTGAAAGCTCGTTATTGGAAAATTACCAAATCGATTTTGAAAATCTTTAAAATTCTGAATAGCTGATTCTTTGACTCTTATATCTAATTTTGGGAATATGATATTTTGCATATAGCATTATACTACAGGGTGTTAAACGAAGAGATGTATTTTTTTCGAAATTTCAAGTTATTCCCATTCATGAGGCAGTTGAGTTTGATAGTCGTAATACCCCTCCCTAATATAAGTAAGGTAATCTCCCGGAACGTTTTCGAGATTTTGTGATTATCGCGGCTTACTACGACTATATGCCAATTTTTCGAAAATTGTCATTATTTCTAAAATTGTCGTTATTTCCCAGTTTAGTCCAAAAAATAGTGGATTCTTTGACTTCCGTCCAATTTTGAGAATACGATATTATGCACATAGCATTATACTACAGGGTGTTAAAAAAAGGGATGTTTTTTTCTCCAAAATTTCAAATCCATATTCACAGGGCAGTTTAACTTGATAGTCGTAATACCCCGTCCTAATAACAGTTAGGTAATTCCTCGGGACCTTTTCGAGATTTTGTGGATATCTTGGCTAACTACGATTATATAGCAGTTTTTCGTAAATTGTCGTTATTCTCCATTTTAGTCCAAAAAATGAGCAATAGTTGATTTTTTGACTCCTATGTCTAATTTTGGGAATAGGATATTGTGCACATAGCATGATACTACAGGGTGTTAAAAAAGAGATGTTTTTTTCCAAAATTTCAAATTCACACATTCACAGGGCAGTTGAGCTTGATAGTCGTAATACCCTTTCTAATAATAATTGGGTAATCCCTCGGGATGTTTTCGAGATTTTATGGATATCTTGGCTAACTACGATTATATGGCAATTTTTTGAAAATTCACGTTATTCTCCACTTAATTCCCAAAAATGAGCAAACTACGAAAGGTATCGATTAGTTATCAACATATCGTTTCCCCAATTTGCATGTTCTTGTGCCCATCTTCTTCTAGCAGAAAAAAGAGGGCAGGCAGCTATTCGTCTTGCGTGGTATGCAACCTTACATCCGTCATTTTATTTTTTTAAATGTGTTTGATTTGCGTTTTTATTTTAAATTGTACCAAAACAAATTGCTTTTGTTTGAAACATTTTACTTTTAATAAATCACACAACGTAAGTAAACTGGAAGCACGTGACCTAGCTTAAAACGCTGTGTTAATACCTTCCGTAGTTTGCTCATTTTTGGGGCTTAAGTGAAGAATAACGTGAATTTTCAAAAAATGGCTATATAATCGTAGTTATCCAAGATATCCATAAAATCTCGTTATTAAGAAGGGGTATTACGACTATCAAACTCAACTGCCTCTTGAATGGGAATAACTTGAAATTTCGGAAAAAATACATGTCTTCGTTTAACACTCTGTAGTATAATGCTATGTGCAAAATATCGTATTCCCAAAATTAGACATAAGAGTCAAAGAATCAGCTATTCAGAATTTCCAAAGATTTTCAAAATCGATTTAGTAATTTTCCAATAACGATCTTTCAAATATTTTCCAAAGAACTAGGTGCGTCGATTTTTATGATGAGCAGTTTATATATATTGCTTCTTAACCCCAGATCACTCGCGTCCTGGTCTTTTTGACCGACCTCTTGGATTTTTCTACATAGTATTCGAAACGCGCATGTCTGGATTTTATGGCTCCGTGACAATTCCTAAAAACCTTCAATACGTCGCACCCCGTTTCAAACTTTTAAAGAATATTTTAATTTTAAATAATAAACTTTTTTCTTTTTCTTTTTGTTTTATTAAAAAATAATATTTTTTCACGCTTTAAAAGTTTTGTATTGTTATTATATTATTATAATAAA
The DNA here is from genome assembly GCA_921294245.1 of Brassicogethes aeneus. Taxonomy (NCBI): domain Eukaryota; kingdom Metazoa; phylum Arthropoda; class Insecta; order Coleoptera; family Nitidulidae; genus Brassicogethes; species Brassicogethes aeneus. The sequence goes on from OV121132.1 coordinate 62,200,013, forward strand.
CAATAAAAAAATATCATAACTCTTTATATTTTTTTAAACTGCAAAAATCGTGAATCGGTCGAAAAGACCGGGGCGCGAGTGATAACGTTGGCTTAGGTGCGCGAGTGATCTAGGGTTAAAAACTTGTCTATAATTTTGTTTGTACAACACATAGTCAACTTTATTTTTTTAATACTTATGTAACTTTTTTGAATGCCTAAACATGTATTTATATGTATGATGCTAATAAACTATTATTATTATTATTATTATTATTATATGATTCTAAAATACATTTTAAATCTGCGTTAACAACAAACGGTAAAATTTGTTTGCTAATATTGACCAAATTTTAATAAATTTTCTTCTGGCTTTGGTAAAATTGTTTTACATTCCGTTATATCAAAACAATTTTCTATATGTTTGTCCAACAAGTCTTGACGTGAAAAATAGGTAAAACATCTATAACAGATATATTGTTTGTGACCGTGTTTTGAAATTTTATTTGATACCAATCGAGATAATTTTTTTATTAATGTAAAATGAAAATTATAGTTTAATGGTATTGCTAACAAATTTATAGAATTTTGTGTTTTATATTTACTTAATAAAGCTGGTACAACCATATTATTTTTAATGCAGTAAACATTAATTGATAAATTATATAAATTTATATTCTTTAGTTGCATAGGAAAATTAATGTTTTTATAATTTAAAACATTCATTAAATTCATATAGCATGAAGAACGATTTTGATTTTTTAATGTAGAAAAAACAAAATTCATCATTATTTTTAATGTTTAGGACTGCCTTCTTATTTTTTATAAAATCAGGTAGTTTTACAAAAGTTCCTCCGCTTAAAGTATAATCGGGACCTTGATGTAACTCTCCTGTTAACTGGTTCCGTTAAAAATATCACCAGAAAAGAAATAAGTTTTATTAACTGACAAGATGATACGTTTCATTTAATGTAGTATTGTTTTCCCCACTACGTATTTTCGGCTGTTCATCTTTACGCTATCCAAGCAAGCCATGACTCATAAATAAATTTTAACAGATTCTAACCTCGAAATTTAAACGGCTGCTTCAGATGTGCCGCTAACTTACCCGTTAAATTTGAATTTAGCGCCAGGAAGAATTACCAACTTGATAACAACATATACATATATCAGTTATAAGTTAGGTTATAATAAATAATTAATTCCATACACTTATTAATTCTCTAAATATGTGTTGCTATAGTGCAAAATAACCGATGTGGAAAATAAAATCGAGCCGGCGAAAATCAAAGGTTAGTTTTAATGAATTAATTAATTCCTTTGTTGTTGCTGCGAAATATTCACCACCCAGTTTGATCAACAGCAAGCATTTGAAAAAATCAAATGCTTGCTCACTTTTATTATTAATAAATTAAAATTCATGTTAAATACCTGAACCGAACGTTTCACAGTATTTTAACAAAACGTTTTCCTTGCGTACCTATAGTTAACGTTTTGTTATTTAAAGGTACCTTAGAATAAATTTTTGCTCTACCAGTAAAATACTGGCGTAATATGATATACCTATTACGTATATGGGTAACTCATGAATATTTAAATAAACCAGTTCCAATTTTTACAATTTAATTACTCCGATTATATAAATTTTACATTTTTACACTTTTAGACATAAACTAAATTTGGAATGGCAAATGCTGTGATAATAGCATTTTTTTAATTTAATTAATTTATTCTGTAACTTGGGCATTAAGTTTTGTAAGTAACAAATGTTGCACGAGCAATATGTTTCAGGGCAGTGGAATGGTGAGTGGCGTAAGCCACTTGTTATTATGCAACTTTTCTCCACTTTAGCCGACCTTGGCTGTGGATTTTCAAATAAAAAAGATACCCATACATAGAGAATGGGCCACTCTATATACTATACCAATAATTATTGGTATGTTATACGGGGTGGACCATTCTCTATGTATGGGTATTCTTTTTTATTTAAAAAGCTATAGCCAAGGTCGGTTAAAGTGGAGAAAATTTGCATAATTACAAGTCTATTTAAATGGCATTAAAAAAGTTTTCAAATAATTTAAAAAAACTAAAAACCTGTAAAAACTATAAACCATTATAATTCAGTTATTCCTGGGAATTAAAAAAAAGTAAGTTTTATATGAAAACATACACATATCAAAATTTTTATCCAATTTGTAATTTTTTTGTCTACTATATTTGAGTTACCACCACCACCTATTGTTTTTGGCCAGCGTATTGAAATGTAGTTAATTGTGTATGTTTACCATATGTATACACCTAGAATACTTGCACCCTGTCTTCTTCTTCTTCTTCTTTGTTTGGTTTGGCCTTTCCCATCCAGGATTTAGCCAGCTGAATTTTATTATTATTATACTGGAGCAAGCGAGTCTAGGATAACCTATAGCTTCTCCTTTTCTTCTTGGTTTTATAGTTTATTAATTATTATTATTTTTGTCACTTTTAGATTCTTTCTTCACTTATTCTCTTTTTATTCACTTATGTCCATCACTATCATTTTTGTCTCTTTCAGAGTTTATTCAATATAGCTTATATCAGCAGCGGAAGTCACTTTTATTATACTTTTACACATACACATACAAAATCACGATATTAGCAGCGGAAGTTACGAGGCAAAAAAAAAAACAAAAAAAAACCGACTATGCACCACATGGCTGTTTGCAGAAATATATTCAATCCTTCAATATTACGACCATCCTGTGTGAAAATCCCTTGCATTTTTACCAATCTATTGTAGATTTTGTGGATTCAGCAATTATCAGCTTATTTATTTGATGAGTTTCATATTATCCACTCAAGGATAGCCGATCCATCTACTTCAGCAGATAACACAAAACTGCTTGCACCCTGTATATATTTTTTAATTTAAATATACTGAACTTTTTGGTATGGGGTCGTCAATAAAGGACTACGCTTTTTTAGGGGATTTTTGACCCTCCTCCCACTTGTCACAGCAGAGCAAACCATGTCAGGTTACAAATAAAAAAAAAACAGTATTATGTTTACAAAAATATTTAATTTCGGAGAAATAAAATAAAGAAATTTATTTTTGAAAAAACTCAAAATAAAGTGGTCAAGTTTTTCTAGACACACCTCCCCCACCCTAGGGCGTGAAATCGTTTATGGACGACCCCTATGCTAATAAATCAAACATACCAACATATCGTAGTTAATACTGCAAAATGTCGTATTATACGACGTATCAACGACGATATGTGTTCATTGGCATATCAAAAATAAAGCACAAACCATTTTATATAGGTTTTTAGAAAAATACATGAAAAATTAAAGATTTTTAAAATTCGACCTTTTGCAGTATCAACGACGATATTTAAAATATTGTTTATTTTAGGTGACTCAGGGTACCCCTTGGCGGCCAAACAGAGTATTTCTTTCATAATCCTAAATTAAAATTTCCAATATACATACATATGTATGTATAGAAAATTTAACAGTTGATTCCTTCTAATATTCATATTCATATGAAAAAAAAACTATTTTTTTTACCAAGGGCTCCACTGTACATTTCCTCCTAACCTTGCTGGTACCTACCTATATGTATATTTATTAATATGATGTACCTACCTACTTATGTACGAGTATATTATTATTGAATAAAATAGTAAAGAAGTTCTGGAATCAAAAATTAAATAAAATTAACCTTAATTCTGTTAGGGCCCAGGGCTTGTTGTATACAAATATATAAATAAATAACATTAAATAAAAATTATCTGTTTTTATTTGTACAACTGTTTTTTCATTACATTTAAATCAATTTAATATTTAGTTTGCATTAATTTATTAACAAAATTAAACTAATAAAATGTTTTAATTTATCCTATACACTGTGTTCCTAAAAGCAATTTTAAAAATGTAGATAAAATAATTATTTGTATAATATACCTAATATATACACTCTCATTACAATTTTATTAAATCAAATTTAACTTTGGTATAGGTAGTATACAGCCCATTATAAATTGTACTTATAAATTAACTCCCTATAGCACCACACCCATTTTTATGTTGACTGAATTTTTAACTTAATTTTGTAAAATATGCTTGCGTATTATTGATAATACATCGATATTTGTCAGCATTACAATTATTTTTATTTATTATTTCTTAACATTTGCGAATGTACCTTTAAAATAAAATGTTCATGAGGGAGAAGACGGTAAATAGTGGAAGATGATATTGTATAAACATTTTATTTTAAGGGAACATTCACAAGTATGCATAGTAACTTGTTATTGCTATTACATAAAGAATTTCAACGAAAAACTTTCACACATTATTTTTACTCCTCTCAGATGGGCAAGTCTTGAAAACAGGGTGTATTAATTAACCATTGTTTTTATACTATTTTATTAATACATCATAAAATAGTCTGTACACCTATTAAAATTATAAAAAGTAATTACATTTTCGTCATAAAACTATCTTTTATCTTATAACTAATACAATATTATATTTAAGAATCTGATCATTATTTTAAAGATAAAATATATATAATTTTATTAGGTTCATTTCATAACAAGGCGCTAATCATATTGCTCAATACTTTTGCTTTTTAATCCATATTCTCATGAAATACCAAACTAATAATAATAATACTAATTTTTTAAAACTTATACCTTGATAACACTTTCCCTCAGAGCTTGAAACCTTATTTAAAATATGAAACCTTTAAAAATGTAACGATTGGACATCTGTAACTCAAAAGTGTCTTGGCAACCTTCATAACTTAATGCATCTTTCATTACGAGGCCTAAAATAAAGTATTCATGTAACCTTTATGAGTAACATTTGAATTTAAGCTAGCCCCTCTTAGTTGGAGGCTCTAACTCAAATCCCCAAAGTATATAAACAAACCTCACCAAGTAAAAAAATGAACCTGAAGTAAAAAATCTATAACTCCAACTATTTAATGTTTCCCTCTAACTTTAACATATGAAGGTTCTAATATATTTTTGAATACTTGCCTTTATTAATTCAATTAGGTTTAAACCAATATAAAAAGGAACGTTGATTGTTGAATAGTAAACGAGTAATTCGTTTTATTTGTAATTAAGCATTACGATTTGTTAAAAGTTTGTGTGGTTTATTCCTTTTTTTTCAACAGAACACAATTATTTACAATTTCACACTTTTAAGACACTTATTGCTCTCGGTTTTTAATTTGTCTGTAATTTTTGTAAAAAGCTTTTTGTTAAATAAATTTTCACTTTCAAATTTAATTTGATTAAGATGTTCCATTTTTTTAAACTTGATTGATGCTGTCTAGCTAGTTGAACAAAGGAATCAGTACTAAAAACAACAAAAAAACACTAATAATAAATATAACATTAAAACTATTATTCTTAAATTTACATTGCTTACTTACAAATTTTGCATTTCTTAAAATTTCTACTTCAATGGTTTTTAAACTGAATGTTGCAGCCGAAGATAGACTATCAGCGGTTCTCAATATTTTTTTAGTCATTACTTGCGATGCCCAATGTATCGCGACACGGATATTGAGAACATCTGGTTTAATGAACTATATACGGTGCACCTGCTGCAGCATGCCCAGTGCACAGGATGTAAATTATACAAACCAGTTAACTTAAATTAATACAATTAAACATCTTGTTTATTTAGTCTTTATATTCAGGCAAGGGTTCTCAACCTTTTTTTTTTACTCAGTATTTGAATGCTATATATGGTGTACGGTTTATGCCCTTGAATTCCATACAGAATGTAAAATATATATTTATTTAGTATTTATATTCCTTTTGTATTTTCATCCCCCTTTGTACAACAACTAGATATCTTAAAATTCATAGTTTTAAGAAAATCCACTTTAAAGATTTAAAACAGAAAAAAATACAGCTCTTAAGTAAAAATATTTTAGTATTCAAACAGATATGTCGCACATCAAATTTTGATTTTTAGTTGTTGCATTAAAAAGAGTAGGTAAGATTAAAATGCATACCTAAATTTGGAGTTATCTAGTTGTTGCACTAAAAAGAGCGATGAAGTAAGCACTCTCTTTAAAATATTGTTTTTAATTTTAAATACTATTAAATTATGTTACTTTTTGTATAAACGCAAGTAAATTAAATTAAATTATATTACGTTATTTCTCTATTAGAACCCAGCTTTAGAAGCACCTTTGTATCATTGCAACAATGTATGCTAAATTATCTTGTTTGCATGTTTTCTATATTATTTATGCACATATTTTTATTAATTACACAGTACAACACAATTTCCCTCCCATGAAAAATTTTAGCAGATTTTGAAAATAGAGGTAAAAAAAACGTACCCGTGTCTCACAGTTTCACGAGATCACGTCATAAAAAAATTTTAAGCCGTCATTCCTATTATTTATGCTTATACAGATTGTACATTTTTTACTCGGTTAAAAATATATTTTTTTGTAAATATTGTATGTTTTTACACAATACAAAAAACAAATATAAAAAAAGTTTATATTTTGATTTTTTTTAAATAATTTTTTTTTTTTTTTTTTAATGAAACACATTTTTGTATTTATCTTATATTCAATACATGTTGGAATAAAATCTTGGTCGTTTAGTTTGACGATTATACAGCTCGTTCAGACTAAAACCGAATATATCTATATATATATATATGGGGCGTGGCCTCGCCTCCCTCCAACGCGCGACACAGTAGCTAAGCAAATAGACTGCATCGCTAATGAGATTTTTTGCATTATTATCATTTAATTTTTTAAGTCCTTACCTGCGCGACCTTTCGTCATGTCGTTTATCACACAAGCAACTGTGACGCGCCTTGGAGGGAGGCGAGGCCACGCCCCATATATATATATATATATATATATATATATATATATATTCGGTTTTATTCTGAACAGGCTGTATATTGCTTCAGAATCTCGAACAATTGACCAGCAATATTCACCCAGCAAATGCCTGACGTCTTTTCCCTTGAAGCGTTTTTCAATTGTTAAAATGTCTTGGTGAAAACGTTCGCCATGTTCGTCACTAAAATCGCCCAAATTTGGTGGAAAATAGTCCAAATGAGCATGGAGAAAATGTATTTTCAGTGACATATGTACTTTCATGTCCTGTGTTATAAAATGTACTTTATAACCCGAACTACAGGGAATAAATTCAGATTCCATCTCGGAAAAAATGGTTGTACTGGGTGTTAAAGATCTTTTACTTTTATCCTCACATATGTTTTCTGAAGGAGCAGTTGGATAATCTTCAGATCGCACTCTTGCGAGAATGACGGATTCTACATCGGCGTAATCAATTTTCTCTCTAGTATTGTACCGAAATCCAAAACTTTTTAATTTTGACATGCAGAAATAACACTGGTCAGATGCGTGTTCCTTACGTCGCGACGGGTCGAAGCCAAATTGTTGGTACAACATATTTCATACTGTGTGTTTTATCTTGCAATCCATGCAAACAACGGTAACAATAATCGCATAAAACCTCTGGTACATACCATAAGTTTGGTATATACGTCACCAAAAAATAGTCTTCAAAAGCTGTTACTACACTTTTTGTAATATTTCGCATATGGCTTGGAGGTGAACATACATAACAAATATTATTTCGATTCGGACACTGCATTTTTACTTTGATTTCAAATGGATGGTTAACTCAACAATCAAAATTAATATGAAAAATTTATCGATTTATCGCTGCAATAATGTTTTTATTTAACATTTAAAAAAAAAGTATTACCCTCGTATAAAGATTGTTTTGAAAACAATGCTTTTTATGTATAAATGCCGCAGATGTGTAAATTTTTTGTTTTTTTGCTGTTTCAATTGACTTCGTATACTTAAATACTTTTTTTACTTAAATTAAATATGTTTTAGGTACATTTGCTTTAAGACTTAAATCAATTCATTTAAATATCTTTTAATTTTTTAAAAAAATGTTAATTCAACAAAGCTCAATTTTTACAAAAAATTGAATAAATAAAAATTTTAATTACCCGACTTTAAAGCATTTTGATTGGCTTAAAATTGAAACATTTTGTTACTTGGTTTAAAAATAAACCGTTTGATATATATATAAATGTGCAAAACTCTGTATAAGATTAAAATAATTTTAAAATGCATCTATAATGGTTGCCTATCCATTTAGTAAATATATATTTTTTTAACTATGCAGTCCAGCTGTTATCGAGTCTATTAAATTATGTCGCGAATAGTGTGAATAACATTTTATTGGATGGCCCTTAAAAAAAAATTATGACGTGATGTGAAAAAACGCCGAGACACGGGTATCATTTTTTTAACTCTATTTTTAGAATCTGTAGAAATTTTTCATGGGAGGGACCAAAAATCAAATTTTGTCGTACTGTGTTATTAGCCCGTAAAAGTCTTAGAAAAACTATAATTTAATTGGTATAGAGTAATTCACGCGAATACCATATACGATATAAATGCTAAAGTATCGGGATTGCGTGTTTTCATATGATTTATGCATATGTTTTTAATAATTATTTAGTCTGTAAAAGTCTTAGAAGCATCTACATTTTAATTGATATAAACTTTTTAAATGCAACAAAGAAATCATTTCATTTCTAGTATTAATCAAAAATAAATTTTATTATACTTAAATCGAAATAATTTTATTTTTTAAATAATTTTTTGTTTAATTATCTAAATATTTATTGTTTGTATCATATATACTTAAAAGGAATTCAATAGGATAAAGTATGAAAAATTATAGAAATGTCTTTTTGACAGGTCATAGAAATAATATTTGGGATTTATATTTAAAGTAAGCCAGAAACGGCTGCCTTTTCTAAAAATTAACTAAGCCAGAGTCACCTGCTCACTTTAAATCTTTTAGCTGAGCCAAAATCGGCTGCCGATTCTAGATCAGGTAAGCCAGAGTAGGCCTTTTATCTCTAGTTTCGTTGCTTAAAAGTGAGTATTGATCGTTAATTTTAGACTTTGAAAGCTCCTTTTTCTTTTAGTGCATGTGCCTTGTAGTAGATTTTAAAATGAGGCACACCGTGAGGGATAAATGGTCACCTAGGTTCTCTAGTCGACATCGTAACTTTTATCCCGACCCTTCATCTTTAGGCGAGATGTCTCCAGTGTGGACCTCGTTCCCCACAGGGCAACGTTAACGTTGATACACTAATAGTCAGCTGCCCTGTTAACTAACAACCTTTTTCCTATTTTTAAACCTTTGGGGTTGGATAAAGTAACGAGCGTCTCACCATCACATTAATTTGCATAACCTTTTAAAAGAAGCAATCATCGATGATTGCTTTCTTTGCTTCTCATAGCCGAACAGGGTTTTTTCTCCAGCTCTTTTTCCTGGTCGTATCTTGTTGGGAAGCGCGCGAAGCCTATAGCACAAGCAGCGGATCGCAAAAAAGTGACAAGGAGGACAGCTAGGACAACTTCAAAGGTATGTATCGACTCGTAATCGAATTTTAATTTTTTTTATTTTTTCTGTTGTCCGTTAGTCTGTGTATCCTTTTTTTTGTAACCGCCGTAGCTAGGAAACCGTTCAAGGTGGACACTCAAAATTTGCATCTTTTTTTTTCTGCCCACGAGACCTATACGTGGACCAAATTTTTCCGGTGCACAGTGGTTAGAAGTCCCAAAAAGCTGGCCAAAACCCAAAAATCAAAATTTACATTTTAGGGTCAATCTTAACAAAATCTCGAATAGATGGTGTTAGTGTAGTTAAATCCAAAGGGATAGAGCATAAGATCGCCTTTTAGACTGTAGGTGTTCTTTCAAAGTTCGCCCTTTTAACGAACACCTGTTACTCTGGCGTTTATTCACTTTTATGTGTCGCGGCAAGAATCGGAATTTTAACGTGTAAAAGTGTTGTGAAGAGATCGGAAAAAATGGAAGATGTTTCTGAAGGTATGTACATTATTTACAAATGTTTCATCATGAGTTTTTTAATTTTTTTAATTTGCGGCAAATCCTTTAAATTTCTGTATTTCCATACGGAGCATGAATAAATGCAACGAAATAGTAGTGATCCGGCGAGATCCGGAACAGTTGCAAACTGTTTCATGTGTAAAAAAGTATAAACAATTAAATGACGCAGACGGAACTTCCACCTTTGTCCACCTTTCAGTAAAAATATTATTTATGGCAATAGCGCAGGAAGAAGTAAAGCTTGCGAGCGTCGAAAAACTGAGCTCGCTGGACGTAACAATAGAGAACCGGTAGTTTCTTAATCGAAATAGTATATACTGGGTGTTCATTTTAAACATCATTTGATCTTCATCAATGGTGACGATTTTTCGGGTCATTTTTAAGTCCTTTATTAAAATCTTGAACGAATGTATTAACGATTTTTCAAAATGTATTCATGATTTACTTTCAGTTTTAAATTTAAACATGAAGATGGGTTTTTATTTTATTTTATTTATTATTAACATGTTAATAAAATTTGTTTCATGGATACCGTATGAAAGCCACTTATCTTTCATGATTATTTTTTCTAAAAAATCTTTAAACCCCCAAAAAAACCCCGACCTACTTTTTTGTTCAATAAAAATCATGAAACAACTCCGCCATTTTGTAAATAAAAAACTAATATTAAATTCGTAATCAGCAATTACGAAAACCCCCAAATTAGTATTTTTGCTGAAATGAAATCATTCCGCCATTTTGTATCCGCCATTTTGTTTTTTTTTTAACTAACATCAGATTCGTAATCAGCGACCGAACCCCCGAACTATTATTTTCGTTTGAAAAAAATCAAAAGTCATGAAACAACTCCGCCATTTTGTATCCGCCATTTTGTTTTTTAAAAACTAACATAAAATTCGTAATCAGCGACCCCAAAAACCCTGGTATAAGAAAATTTCACGCAAAATTACATCATTTTCGAGTTTTGGCCACCACTGTGCGGTGTCGAAAAAGCCCAAGTCCACTTTTTTCTGATTTTTCCGTCAAATTTGGCACGTTCCGTTGAAATCGCTTAACTTTCGAAAGAGTGGAGATTTTTCGACCAAACTCGGGAAAAAGGTGCTTCGGGACGATAATTCGTTTCGGATTGTAAACTGGCCGAATCTGCCGGAAACTTTTCGAGTTACGATTTTTTAATTTTTTTTTCGAAAATTTTTCAAACGAGCGAGAGAAATTTTCGAAATTGGCCGAACGAAATACACGAATCGACGGGTAAAAGACCAAAGTTTGACATTAAAAAAGTTAACCTATTAAATTCCCCGAAATCAAATCGATAACAGGGGGATCCAAAAAAATATTAGGTAACAATACGGCATTGCCTAATTTAATTGCGGTGCATAAATTTCTCAAACGAAAAACAAAAATTAATGAAATTCGTTTGTCGGGTGGATCTTTGAATTAAAGTCGATTTATTATTTTTCGCAAATCATACATATACCGGGGAACCCAACAAAGTATCAGCCTTTGCGAAGAATGTAACACTGCCCTAAGCGTATCCCATATAATTTTAGATTGTCGGAAATATAATAGAAAAAGATCACTGCACCACATCCCGGATAGTTTGGAGATGGCTTTGGCCACGCAAATTGAAAAAACCCTGGACTTCCTAAGATCGATAAATAAACTAATCGAAAAAAGTTAAGCATATTACGTTATTTTAGAATTAAATTATTATGTACTAAAAAATGTTTAGATAAAAATAATTTAATCTTAAAATAACCTAATATGCTTAACTTTTTTCGATTAGTTTATATTTAATAAAATCTAATAAATCTATGTTTGTATATGTATACTGCTAATAACCCTTGGAGGTTGATGCAGTCCCAATTTGTAAATAAAAAAAAAAGTATTTAGCAACACTACAGATGACAGGTGACAGACGACAGATAAAAAGGTGACAGATGACAGGTGACAGATAAAAGTGACAGGTTCCAGATGACAGGTGGAAGATGAGAAATGGCAGATGATAGATGACATGTGACAGATAAAAGGTGACATATGTCAAGTGGCAGATGTCAAGTGGCAGATGTCAAGTGGCAGATGTCAAGTTGACAGATGATTAGTGGCAGATAACAGATGATTAGTGGCAGATGACAGATGACAGGTGACAGGTGGCAAATGACAGATGACAGATAACAAATGGTATGTTACATTTGACAGGTGACAGATGACAGGTGACAGATGACAGATGACAAATTACAGGTGACAAATGACAGGTGACAGATGACACATATAAGGTGACAGTAGACGTGAGAAATTTAAAATTTATCTTTAAAATTAATACCCAGTTTAGGTGGAGCGATCGCGGCGCGATTCCCACCCGCAGCGAGCACCAAGCTCAGCTTGTTGTAAAACCTTTGTAAAGTAAATTAAATTGGGGTAAACTAAACACTGTATTTTATTTTTGTATACCTAATTCTCTTAACTATGATTCCCAAAGGAATGTATTTAATAAAACAAGTAAGTTAACACAACTTAGTGATCAAATTTTCTGGAAGACGATCACGAGCCAAAGTCACAAAATAAACTGCGCACCACTCAATGTGTCGCGACCAATAATTTCGTCCTTTTTCAAAACGACATAGCTTTTTTGTTTCTTGAACTAAACTGCGCACCACTTAATGTGTCGCGACCAAAAAGTTCGTTCTTTTTCAAAACGACATAACTTTTTTGTTTTTTGAACGATTTAATTTTGGTTTGTGATGTCTGCTAGCCTCATCCTCTGGCAATTTATGCTATAGATATAAAGCTCACGGTTGGTCAAGTAAACTTCCTACAGGGTGATATGTTAAACGGTGAAAAATTTCAAAAACTTTATCCAAGCCCCGTTTGTAAAAAAATATTTTTTTTTCGTTTTTACTTTGAAATAATGAAGTATTATGTGTTACCTTTAAAATTTTTTCAAATTTTTCGAATTGGAATCTTAGCAACGAAAATATGATTTTTTTCCAAAAGAGTACATTTAAGGCTTCTTGGTAGGCAATATATTCAGTCTTTTTAAGAACAAGAAAATAAGATGGTAAAAGATTGTTCCTTGAATAATTCTGAACAAGCGACAAGCAACAAACTTCCATTATTTTCAGAGGGGCCTAAGCAAAGACCATTTTTTCAAAATGACATTTTGGTGAAAATTTGCGAAAACTAAATCTGAACCGATATTTACGTTTGTGACATGTTTTCTTTATAATTTTGACCTCCTGATTGTGATTCAGTTGTCAAATTTAAGTTTCAGATAAAACCAAAATCATCAAGAATCAAAATTCGAAAGCAACTCCCTTGTTAAATGTCTTAATAAAATCCGATTGCTGTCGTGTTTCTTGCATATTTATGATAAAAATGCCATTCGGGGATTCATTTTTTGGGCGAAATAACTGCAATTTGTTTGAGTGGTTAGGATAATGTTACATAACTTACATTTACATTGCGCAGTAGTGATAACATCATTGATAAGTACCTACCTAATTTATAATAAAGTTAAATAAAAATATTTTTGTTCATTTTTAAAAATTGTATGCGTAGATATAATTATAATGAAAACTTTAACATTCAACAGAAAAAAAATTATTGTTTTACAAACGGGGCTTGGATGAAGTTATTGAAATTTTTCACCATTTTACATATCACCCTGTAGGAAATTTACTTGAAGAACCGTATGCTTAATATATATAGCATGAATCGCCAAAGGATGGGGTTAGCAGACATCACAGACCAAAATAAAATCGTTCAAGAAACAAAAAAGTTATGTCGTTTTGAAAAAGGACGAACTTTTTGGTCGCGACACATTGAGTGGTGCGCAGTTTATTTTATTTTGGTTTGTAATGTCTGCTAGCCCCATTCTCTTGCAATTTATGCTATAGATCACGGTTCTTCAAGTAAAGTTACTACAGGGTGATATGTGAAAAATTTATCCAAGCCCCGTTTGTAAAATAAATATTTTTTTCTCGTTTTTACTTTGATATAATGAAGTATTATGTCTTACCTTGAAATATTTTTCAAATTTTTCGAATTGGTATCTTAGCAACAAAAATATGATTTTTTTTCAATGGAGTACATTTGATGCTTTTTTGTAGGCAATACACTCAGCCTTTTTAAGAACAAAAAGATAAGATTGTAAAAGATTGTTCCTTGAATAATTTTGAACAAGCGACAAGCAACAAACTTCCATTATTTTCAGAGGAGCCTAGGCAAAGACCGCCTTTTCAAAATGACATTTTGGTGAAAATTTTAGAAAACTAAACCTGAATCGATATTTACGTTCGTGACAGGTTTTCTTCATAATTTTGACCTGATTGTGATTCAGTTGTCAAATTTAGGTTTCAGATAAAACCAAATTCACCAAGAATCAAAATTCGAAAACAATTCCTGGCTGTTAAATATCTCAATAAAATCTGATTGCTGGATTGTACTGTTTTTTTACTGTGTTGTGCATCTTTATTATCATGTCACGGAATGATCAAATCAAGAATCAAATGATAAAAATAAAAATGCCAATAATTTGGTGATGGTGGACGACAATGCCCGTCCGCATCGCGTTAATATCGTAAATGAGTATTTAAGGGACCATGATATTGAGAGAATGAATTGGCCACCTTTGTCTCCGGATAGGAATCCTATTGAGCATGTGTGAAGCAGGATGAAACTAAAGATGAAAGAAAGAAAAGGAGGCATGGAAAATTTGGATGAATTGGTTAACTCGATTCAGGAAGAATGGGAAGCCATACCCCAGGACTTTCTAAGAAACTTGGTCTAGGGAATGCCCAGGAGGGTTAACGAATTATTACGGATTAGGGGAGGGCCAACGAAGAAGTTCGCCTCCAGCGCGAAAACGCTAGGCTCATCGACATGGTGGAAAGTCTCACTACTCAGCTCTCTAGCCAGGCTGAACAAATGAAAGCCCAGGCCACTCAAATCTCGGCTCTGCAAACCCAAATCGAGGCTCTAAACTCCAACATCATCTCACTGACAAATCCAAATCAGGACAAAGCCGCGTCTAACCTGGCTCTCTCCCCCAGCACTCAAGACTACCCCAATAAACGGAAAAGATCCAATTCTCCTCCGCATAAATCTAGCTCAGCTGAAACACCCATGGACGCGGCATTTTCGCTCACTCCCCCAGCCCAAGCACTCGCTTTTCCCCCTCTTCCGCCACCGGCAACTACTGTCGTACCTCCAATGACTACGCACATCTCGTCAAAGGTCGCAAAGTATACTCGCCCAACCTCAAACCCCCCCCCCCGCCTTTCGTCAAATCCTTGACAGCCACTACCAGCAACAGCCCGAAAGATTATGCCCCCCCGGCTCACCCAGCCCAACCGGAGCCATCCACGTCCCCTGCCACTGCCACTCAAGCCCCCACGCTCCCCAAGCAGGATAAAATCCCCCCTATAATCCTGAGGCAGAAAGCCAGGTGGACTATAGTGTCTGGGGCCATCTCAAATCTGGGTTTCTCATTTTCTAAGGCCATTAATACCCAGGACGGCGTAAAGTTTTTCCCTGTCTCTAGTGATGACTACCGCGGCATAACCAAGTTTCTCTCCGAAAATGGAGAGGAATTTCACACATTCATGCTTCAGGAAGAAAAAACCGTCCAGGTAGTCATCAGAGGCCTTCCACTTGAAATCTCCATTTCCGATGTAGAGCAAGATCTTAAAGAGCATAATTACCACCCCAACCTAGTCACCAGAATGCGCAGAGGCCAACTGAAGACAGAAATGCCCCTCGTCCTAGTAAAGGTCCCCCCAGAGGAAGACCGCATCTTCGGTCTTGAATACCAGTGCAGGATCAAAGTCAAGGTTGAGCCTCTGGAGCGCAAAACCACCATCACCCAATGCTATCGATGTCAGAAGTATGGGCATGCTCAGAGGAAATGTTCTGCCGTTCCGCGCTGCGTAAAGTGTGCAGGCGAGCATCATTCGTGGGAATGTACCAAGGCCAGGGAGGTAACACCGAAGTGCGCCAATTGTGGCGGCCCTCACACGGCTAACGCCCCGGTGTGCCCAAAAAACCCAAACGCCAAACCAACAGCCCCTGCTCAACCAGCTACAACTCAGCCAGGAAACTCACCCCCACCTGCCCTGGTCAAAACATTCAGTCAAGCATGCACTCTCCCATCCCCATTTTCGCAACCTACCGTCGTCAATAATCCTGCCCCAGATTTTACTACCCTCGTGGCCACACTAATCACTTCCATAAACGGTCTTACCGCTAGTATGGATGCTAAATTCAATTCGCAAGAACAAGCCATCCTTGCCCTAATGAAGTCCATCTCCGCCACACCTAAATAATGCCCCCAGTACACAAAGCCCCATCCCTAGACATCTTTCTGTGGAATGTCAACGGCATTAAGTCCAGAAAACCAGAGATCGAGGCCCTTCTGGCTGAATTCTGCCCTGACATTCTGCTTCTCACGGAAACCCGGTTAACAGGAAATTTCTCCCCCAAATTCGCGGGGTACTTTGTGTACAACAAGCCCAGATCGACGCAGAACGGTGGCGGTGGCGTCATGGTACTTGTTAAAAATTCCATCCTCCACTGTGCATGTCTTGACACCCAAAATCCCACTCTAGAATACACTGCTGTTTATGTCGAGACCAGCTTTTCAAACCGAATGAAGGTTGCAGTGGGGTATCTGCCCCCGGGCCACAACTTCCCAGAGGACGAATTCTCAGCAGCCCTTGCTGAGGACATCCCCACTCTCTTCGCCGGCGACTTAAACGCCAAACATCGCGCTTGGAATAGCCGCATAGCCAACCGCCAAAGCCCATCACCTCCCCGACGTACTTGACATCTCCATTCTAAAGAACTTTTCGCTACAGTCCACCGCGCGCACCATAACCGGCTCCACCTCGGATCATAGCCCGGTCCAACTTCACTTGGGCCCCATCCAGACACTAAACGCAACCAAAACCATCCATAAGACTAGCTGGCCTAAATTCCACAGCATTCTTTCTGCAATCCAAACCCTTACCCCCACTCCAACGTCTCCCGACCAGGTGGATTCCCTGGCTGACCAGCTGTCGTTGAATATCCACTCAGCCCTCCAGCAAGCCTCATTCACTCGAGTAGTGCCGGCTATGTGCCCGTACGAGATCCCCAAGGGCATTAAAATACTGATAAGTCAAAAAAGACAGGCAAAAAAGAGGGCTGAGCATACTCTCAACCCGGCGGACCGTAGATCATACAACGGCCTGGCTAGCCGTGTAAAAACGGTGCTTGGAGACCACCGTAATGCCAAATGGGGTGAAACCCTTGAAAACCTTGACCCCCACAAAAATAACGACATCTGGAGGATCATCAGGGGGATGAAAAACCCCTCCCAAATACACCCTTTTCAAGGGCCCAACGGCCCCCTTTTCAACGACCAGGAGAAGGCAGATTGTTTCGCAGACATTCTGGAAGCCCAATTTTCTGACAATCCCCCCCTACAGCGCCATGAAGAGGAAGATCACAGGATGGGAGAATTTGTAAATGAATTCCTTTTGGACGAATACCCGGAACAAATCAGGCCCATCTCGTTCGACCTCACAGCCTCTAGTATTCAATGTCTCCGTAACAAAGTCGCTCCAGGGGAGGACAACATCACAAACATGGCCCCAAAACATCTCCCTAGGGCCATGGTCAGCAGCCTCACAGCCCTGATTAATGGCGTGCTCCTCACCATGCACTTCCCTGTATCATGGAAGAAAGCCCAAGTAATTCTCCTGCCTAAAGGCAAAAAGTCCAGACAGCTTCCCGAAAATTTCATTTCTCTCCTGCCTTCACTCTCGAAACTACACTGATCGTTTTTTGAAGGGGTTCGCCAAAAAAATTATCCCACTTTGATAGGTTGTAACTTTTGAATGGATGGACGTATCTTGTTAATATTTGTTAGTATTTGTCCTGATTTAAAATAATTTTACAGGGTGATTTCTAAAGCTATGATTTTAACATTAAATTTATTAATGTGCAGGAGGTAAATGGGTCACCCTGTATAATTTATTTTTAAGTCATCATAGAGCCTTACGTCTTAGCGCTGCGTGCTTTTTTGGGTTTTGGTCTTACGTCATTTATTTTAAAAGATATGATTTTTTAACCATGTAAAGTACACATGAAAGTCAAAAAGTTTGATTTTAATTTTTAAAGCAATAACAATAATAAAGAATAACGAATTGTAAATAAAAAATAATCAATAATGGGTAGGGCCCCCTCTACTCCTTATCACCTCCTGACATCTTTGAGGCATACTCCTGATGACATTATTGATGAGGTCACCCGGAATGGCTTCTCATTCCTGTTGAAGAGAAAATTAACAAGATACGTCCATCCATTCAAAAGTTACAACCTATCAAAGTGGAATAATTTTTTTGGCGAACCACTTCAAAAAACGATCAGTGTAGTTGAAAAGGCTATTAAAATCAGATTAGAGGACGAAATCGAACAAAATAACCTTCTACCTGATGAGCAATTTGGTTTTCGGCCACAGCTCTCGACGGAACTCCAGATCTCCAGAATCTCCGAGACTATCACCCATGGGTTCGATTTCAAACAAAGGACAGGTATGGTGCTACTAGACATCAGCAAAGCTTTTGACAGAGTGTGGCATGTCGGTCTACTAGTCAAACTCATAAACATGGAGATTTCGCCATCTCTTGTCAAGCTTATAGTGTCATACCTGTTTGGAAGGACATTCTCAACCAAAATTGCAAATGCCCACTCAATCAGAGCAGGAGTCCCTCAGGGATCGGTGTTAGGCCCCACCCTTTTCAACCTGTACCTGGCTGATGACACCGCCCTCCTATACAAGAGCACTAACCCTGATCTAATTGTCCGCAAACTCCAGAAGGCACTGGACAGAGTCAAGTCCTGGGCCGACAGATACAGGGTTAGGATCAACCCGGCTAAAACTCAGGCAATTATCTTCAGAAAAGGTGGTGCATTGCCGGCACGTGTCAAATACGGGAACCAGGAAATCCCCTGGGCCCAGTCAGCCAAGTACTTAGGTGTAATCCTGGACGAGAAACTTACCTGGAAACCCCATATAGACGCTACCCTGGCCAAACTAATTGGCATTTCCCAAACTCTCAGGCCCCTCTATATCGGAAACTTTCTCAGCCTTAAAAATAAGCGCACGCTTTGGATTGCCATCATCAGACCTATCATTACCTACCTGTGTAGCCTGGTCCACAGCAGCGAAATCACACATCAACCTGCTAGAAATCCAGCAGAGCAAGTTCCTGAGAACCATCACTCGTGCCAGATGGTTCGTCAGGAACTCCCAACTCCGAAATGAGCTAAGCATTTCTGAACTTTCCACATACATATACGCACAAGCTAACGCCACCCTTGTGAGAGCAGAGGCGATCGCAAACAGAGCTCTCCACACCGCTCTGGACTACAATCCGGATGACCGACGCCTTTATGATTAGCGACCGGGAAAACCGGGAAAACCGGGAAATCCGGGAAAAGTCAGGGAATATAAAATGAGTCTAAAAAGTCATGGAAAAGTCAGGGAATTTAAAGAAAAAACGAAAAGTCAGGGAATTATCTGTAAATAATACTAATACTTACAATAATAATAATATAATAATAATATAATATAAAAGAAAATATTATTTACTTAATACCTACACAATCTACATTATGATTTAATATAAATGAAATGCTTGGGCAATTTTAATGTAACTACCTAATCGTGTAACTGTCAGTTTGTCTTTGACAAAAGTCAAAGTAACATTACAAGTCTTTCTCGTAATTGTGAAAAATTGTTTAATAACGGAAATCAAGGCTCTGGAAAACAAAAAACAAAAATTAACTGAAGGAACCAACCATGAAGTGGACAGTATCAATAGACGTCTACAAATATTGTATTATTTTTGTATTTTGTTTTGTTTTTATTTACGAGAAATATGCTCTATGTTTTGTTATAACTGTTAAGTTAAATTTTAAAAGATCTAAAAAAGTTTTGTTTTTGAATTACATATGTGACCTGGACTACGGAAAGCTACCTATGGTTAGAAATCAAGTTTTCGAGAAAACAGCTGTCCGTGCGTCGCGTTTGTATTTGCGCTTCTACCTTTTCTTTTTTTGTCTTACCCTTGGCCCTCCACCTCTCTTTAGACTTCCATTATACAGTGGTGCTTTTACAATAAATATTTTTGTACCTTATTCAAGTGATTTCCCCTAAATAGCTAATTTTGTGAACGTTGAAAAAGTTGGAATAATACGTGCTGCTTTTCTTATCATTGTATTTTCGAGATCGTGGTTTTTCGTTGTTATGCAGCTAATTTAAAGTTGTTTTAGTTTGTGAAAGTGCATAATGTATTTAGAAAAAGAATTTAAAGCAGTGGAGAAACAATGTTTTGCGGATTGTGATGAAGATTACGAAGATCAAGGTGGAGGTGCAGGTGTTAGTGACATAGAAGATGACGTTGTACCAGATTCGTCTTTCGATATGTCTCTTCAGGATATTGACGAAAATAAAAGATCAAAAAAAGCAATTCTTGATCTATTTATAACTTTTTTCGCGATTTTTATAATTCATGTTGAACTTTAAGGATGATTTCCAGCAAAAGTTTCAAACTTAGGAGTCTGCGGTATGTTCCATAAAAAAATACGTTAAATTTTTTATAAATTTCGATCAAAAAACAAAAATTGATTCTTCCGACCATAGGTACCTTTCTAGAGTCCAGGTCACATATAATATGAATTATGCTATATGTATTTATTTTTGTTTTTATGGTCTGTTATTAAAGCTGCAAAGTATAAATTCTATTTTTTATTTTTTTTTCCTATTTGCCTGAATATCAATATCAATTTTTGACACCTTCCACAGTCTATGGAAAAAGCTTGAGAAAGTTCTGGAAAACCTGGAAAAGTCAGGGAATTTTAAACGAATTCAACAGTATGAACCCGATAATATCGTGGCATTTGTGGGATTGTTCAGGACCGTTTGCACCATTTCATGCCCCCCTAAACCTGACACAAGGTATATTCTGCCAATTTACCTCAATTTCACCTCAATTACGACGCTTTTCGTCAATTAATCATGTTGCCTTTTTCATGTGGCTGAGTGAAACGCGGTTTTATTCTGCCGCACCGTGCACAGAAATTTATTTATTTTAGAACAATTTTGTTTTTGTCATTTTTTTATGAAAGTCAGGCATATCATAGAACAAATTTTTATAAGCCTTTTTGGCTTTTCGAGTCATTTTTGTAAATTTTTATTTTTAATCTCGCAACTGTGCGCTGTAAATTTTTATATATTTTTATGTTTTTTTAAAACAACAAGCCGTATATTATTTCAAAATAAATTTTTAAACTAAAAAAAAAAACAATAACTCTATCATTAACACGGCATCCTTTACATCATCATGTGACAACTTAATGCAAATCACTTTTTTCCAGCTCTACAAGACATTTTCCAATGCCCAGATTTATAACATGCAGACAATGGGAGCGACTGACTTATTATAGCCAGCTTGTTCCCATTCCCCTGCTATATTAAGTAAAGGCCGCTGGCGGACCCATACTCTACCACCCAGAACTTACCCCATCCCAGATTAACTATGCTATAGTTTCTTCTCTCTTACCCATGAAATCCACTCCTCAAAGTAAGGGCTAAGGGTCACTATGACCCGTCCTTTGCTATGGCATTGAGCCCAGCTTATTCATGTGGAGGCTACAAGTTATTATTGTTATTGTTTGTTACATTTTTCTGTTGAATGTTGTAGTTTTTATTATGACTATATCTTTGCATAAAGTTTTTAAAAATGAACAAACAAATTTTGTACTTTATTACCAATTACTTAGGTACTTATCAGTAATAAGTTATCACTAGTGCGCAATATAAATGTAATTTATGTAACATTATCCTAACCACTTAAACAAATTGCAGTAATTTCTCCCAAAAAATGAATCCTCAAATGGCATTGGAAAAGGCATGTTATTGAGACATTTAACAGACTGGAATTGTTTTCGAATTTTGATACTTGGTGATTTTGGTTTTATCTAAAACTTAAATTTGACAACTGAATCACATCAGGAGGTCAAAATTATAAAGCAAACATCTCACGAACGTTAATATCGATTCAGGTTTAGTTTTCGCAAATTTTCTCCAAAATGTCATTTTGAAAAAGTGGTCTTTGCTTAGGTTCCTCTGAAATTAATGGAAGTTTGTTGCTTGTCGCTTGTTCAGAATTATTCAAGGAACAATCTTTCACCATCTTATCTTTTTTATCTTAAAAAGGCTGAGTGTTTTTGCCTACAAAAAAGCATCAAATGTAATCTTTTGAAAAAAAATCATATTTTTGTTGCTAAGATTCCAATTCGAAAAATTTGAAAAAAATTTCAAGGTAAGACATAATAATTCATTATTTCAAAGTAAAAACGAGAAAAAATATTTTTTTTACAAACGGGGCTTGGATGAAGTTATTGAAATTTTTCACCGTTTTACATATCACCCTGTAGGAAATTTACTTGAAGAACCATGAGCTTCATTTCTATAGCATAAATTTCCAGAGAATGGGGCTAGCAGACATTACAAACCAAAATAAAATCGTTCAAGAAACAAAAAAGTTATGTCGTTTTAAAAAAGGACGAAATTTTTGGTCGCGACACATTGACTGGTGCGCAGTTTAGTTAATTTATTAATTTTTCATAAAACTTGTTTTAAACGAACCTGGTGTAGGAAGAAATATTTTACAGCCCTTAAATAAATTATATAATTATTATACATTTTTTAAAACCTACAGCACAGAATATTGCACAGCAAGATTGCAAGATTACAGGGAACGTTGCTACAGCCTTGCTACAATGTCCGCGCCTTCAAGTTACATACAACAATACAATACAATGTTTCAGCAAGATTTCATGCAATGTTGCAGCAATGTTACGTGTAATCTTGTGTTTACGTCCTTGGCTTTTGGTTTAAAATTTTGTCCATAGCTAAGTATTTTTCTGAACAATTTACCTCACAGAGTTCAAGTCGTACGTGTTGGGGTTTAGCAAAAATTTACGTCCACTTCCAAACATCCCCTGACAAAAACTCCCCGGGGAATTTTCGTTCCCAAACTTGGTTTAAGTACCTGTCCCACCTACATAATCATCTGATTAGATATGTTAAAAAATAGGGTGGAGCGAAAACTGGACAGAAACAAGTAATTTTCGAAAACCAATATTCATGGATGTGCAAAAAATGCCTTTCGGGATTATTCACCCAAAAAAACCCGAATGACTTATAACGATAGACATTAGCAGCCGAAATGACCTTGAAAAAAAAATAAAAAAATACATGTAAATTATCAAAATTTTAAAGCGGTTTCGGCAGCCGAAGATATTTTTTTCCGAAGTTCAGTTTTTTTGGCTTACTAACGAAGACAATAGGCACCCATTAAGCATACAGGGTAGTTAAATTTCCAGAAATGGAAAATTTGCTCCACCCTGAAAAATTTAAGTTTATGTTTTTAAAAGCCTATAGATACCTACGTGATCCACAATTTACATATGACTCGAAAATAACTCTCTCTCTTTTTCTCTCTCTCTGTCTCTTTTTATATATATATATATTGTTTTTTTTCGCTCTTAAACCCTCAAATGTTTCTATTTAATATAAAAAAAAATCCCCACCAAATATCGGCGTTCCAGGTCAACTCTAAGAGGTCGCTGTTTTTATTTTATGTTTGGAATTTTATACCTTTGTATCAAACTTTTGGCAATGATCATTGCAGTTTCTTATATAAAATGAAACGCTCTACAAAAAAGGTCTCTTATTATTTTTTGATAAATTGATTTCGTCTAGAGTTATTCGAGGTCAAAGTTTGATTAACATCAAATTTTCTGTTTTTTTTTCATTTTATGGTACAATTAGCAGACGGGAGGTAAAAGGGGGCAAAACAAAGCAGCGGGGGGGGGGGTCAAAATGGGGTACCCAAAAAATGTCGTAAAACTTTTTTTTTATTGTTTTTTTCGGTTTCTAAATCATTTGAAAATATATTGACTCACAAGTTCACGCCTTTAATCGAAAATAATTGTTCTGAGCCTGTAGAGCGAGAAAAAGGAAGGTAAAAATTTGGCAAACTTTTCCATCGAACTTTTTTTTCGGATTGTATGCACACTAGTGTGCTTCAAAAAAAAATTTAATTTTTTTTATCAATCACCAACATTTGGAAGGAAGAGTTGAAAAAAAAATTAATTTTTTTTTTGAAGCACTCTAGTTTGCATACAATCCAAAAAATTTCAATGGATAAGTTTTCCAAATTTGTACCTTTGTCTAGCTCAATAGGCTCAGAATAATTATTTTCGATTAAAAGCGTGAACTTGAGAATCAATATATTTTCAAATAAATTAGAAACCGAAAAAAACAATCTAAAAAAATGTTACGTTTATTCCGCAAAACATTTACAAGTGCAAATAATCATTTTATGCGTCCTGTTCAACGTAGTAAAATATTCGTTAATAAAAGCAAAAATGCCTGGAAATCCATTGTCCCAAGAAATTCGATTAAGAATATTTTTTTTACACGAAGAAGTAAAGTTACTCGAACTATTCAGAGGCATGATGAAATGGGCACAGTGGAAAATCGACCCCGAAGTGGCCGTCCAAGGGTCACAAATGACAGACAGAATCGCTACATTAGCCAAATTGCCTGAAGGAGTAGGTCTGCAACCGTAAGTAGCCTTAGATCAAATGCAACTATACGGAGAAGGGTCATGGCCACTGGTTTGCGGTCCAGGAGACCTTTAAGAGTACCTCGACTGTTACCTAGACACAGAATAGCTCGTTTGGAATGGGCCCGTGATCATCAAAATTGGCTTTTACCCCAGTGGAGAAATGTGTTATTTTCTGATGAAACAAGAAGGGGCCTAGTCAGCGATGATAACCGAATTCGAGTATGGAGGGAAAGGGGAGACCAGCCAAGACTTGCTACCTGTAGAGAAGTGGTACCATATCAAGGAGGAAGTGAAATGTTTTGGAGAGGCATTATGTTCGGAGGAAGAACAGCTTTGGTCCACGTTCCTGGTACGATGACTGGTCAACTCTACATTGATCTTATTATACAGCCCATTGTTCAGCAAATGCGAGCTGAGATAGGCCCTAATTTTATCTTTATGGACGATAATGCTCGCCCACATCGCACAAGAGTTGTCCAGGAAGTTTTAAGAGAGGGTAATATTGAAGGTATGGTATGGCCAGCTAATTCTCCAAATATGAACCCTATAGAACATGTCTGGGATTACTTGTCCAGGGCAATTCGACATCGCCTCAACCCTCCTGTTACCACGCAAGAGCTTGTTCAAGCTGCAATTGAGGAATGGAACAATATGCCTCAAAATTTTATTGACAACCTTATAAGAGGGATGTACAGACGTGTTCAAGCTTTGCTTCAAAGTAGGGGTGGAAATACAAGATATTAAGTTTATTATGTTTGATATTTTCTGAAATAAAATTAATTTCTGTTAAAATGATTTGTAATATTTTTAATAAAAATTCCTATTTTTTTCATGTGACGTTTTAAATACCTGAAATTATCAAGTAAAATACAAAATATTTATAGTATTTATAAATTTAAGGTACTCCATTCTTTAACGATATTTTAAAGTAATATTACAGGGTAGTGCAAGACTTAAAACTGAGTGTATATTAACAGGGTGCCAATGCCAATGCTCGGCTGGAGATTTGTCATCCAAAAATAAGAAAAAAAGTTATCTCTCTCTGAAAGAGAGAGAGAGATATAGAGTTGTCAAGTCGTAGGTCTTGTAAAGTAAGACTTTAAAATGTCAAAAATGTTCTATGCAAATTTTCAGCCCATTGTCTTTTATTCCGAGGTTGCCTTATTTGACTGCACCCTAATTAATAATAAAGTTAATTGTATTATAATAATTAGATGATTTTATTTAGAGATAAAGATAATTTTTGCTTGGAATATTTTGTAGAAAAATTACTTACATGTTGATTCATCCATAATGCCACCATATCAATTTCATATGATTTTAATAGATTTTCGGCAGATTTATAACGCTTTGACAAATCTACCGTCATTGGTAAGTTTTTAAGAACTTCATGAGTATTTACATTACTAAATAATTCATTTAAATGACAAATTAAACATCTCGCCCATTTTATACGACCTAAAAACATTAAACAGCATTACATTTAAAACTTAACAAAACCCAAATTATTGTATTGTAATTATGTCATGCACATTTACATATTTTTTTTGTTATAACATCTTTTTTAACCCTCGCCAAATAAAAATAATAATTTCTGACATTTTTTATTTTGATCATTTGTACGAGGTGGGTGCAAGACTTTTGAAAGTAAGTGTATAAAGCGTGTATTACTAAATATTTAAATTAGCAATACATTTTACGAATTATAGATTATTGATATAATAAGTAAATGTTATTCAATGAATGCCAAACATTACAAAAATCCAAATATTACTCCGAAATATTTGGTTGACGCGTGAACAACCGCATTAAAATAATACAATACTCTGGCAACACTGTAGGGCTACACAAGAAAACGTTAAAATATATTTGTATCCTATATATATATATATATATATATATATATTAGACTGGTTCAAAAAAATCGAATATTTTTTTTTCTTCAAAGCCCGCATTAAAATATCTTCCTAGTAGTGAAAAAAGAAGCCTGTGAAAATTGTAGCTCTTAATATTAATATTTAGAGGTCGCTCATCGTGAATTTCTATTTTACGTTTAAATAACACAGGAATTCTTTTTTCTTAACTTTGAAATTTTATAACTCGTTTTTGAGTGAACATATTGGAATGAACTCTATATATTTTTGAAGAAAATTGAACGTTCTACATAAAATGTCTCCTATAATTTTTTCATAAATTCACTTCTTTTAGAGTTATTCAAGGTTGAAATTAGACATATAATAAATTTAACGTTTTTTTTTCAATTGGTGGCATAATAATAAACCTTATCACTCATTATTGTACAGGATGGTCCAGTTTGTAATACATTAATTTTAATAGGTGATAAAGCATCAAAAATAAGTTAGACTTTCATAAAAAAACATTTCTTAAAAATGTTTCCTAAGCGGCCGTCAAAGTTTACAAAAAAAAATAGTTTTCTCTTCATAACTTTTAAACCACAAAATTAATTTGGCACACAATGTAATATAGTCAGTTCCTTAATAATGATGTAGATAATTATTTAAAAAAAGCATCAGTGCCGCAGTTACTTGGGGGGCTGCTCCCCTTTTCACCTCAGTCTTTGACCCCGGGAAATTTTAAAATAATAAATAAATGTTTAGGTCAAGTTTTTAATTAAGGGAAAAAATTTGCTCTTGTAAAATTTTGATTTGGGGCTTCATTTCTAAAATATTTGCTCAAAAATGTTTCCTCGCAAAATTACATTTTCAGATTGTTCAATTTAGAGATAAAAAAACTACTGTGCTAAAATTTTAATTTAGTGCTTCGTTTTTGAAATATTTGAAAATACACTCCAAAAAAACGGCAAAAGTATTCTTGAATAAATAAATTAATTATTTAAACTAAATTAAAATTATATTTCAGTAGTTTTTTTCTCTAAATTAAACAGATAATCTAAAAATGTGTTTATTATTAAAAAAAATTCCAGTGGCGCCTAAGGTGAAAAGGGGAGCAGCCCCCCAAGTAACTGCGGCACTGATGTTTTTTTTTAATAATTATTTACATCATTATTAAGGCACTGACTATATTATATTGTGTGCCAAATTAATTTTGTGGTTTAAAAGTTGTGAAGAGAAAACTATTTTTTTTTTGTAAACTTGACGGCCTGTATTTCTCTTAGGAAACATTTTTAAGAAATGTTTCTTTATGAAAGTCTACCTTATTTTTGATGCTTTACCACCTATTAAAATTAATGTATTACAAACTGGACCATCCTGTACAATAAAGAATGATAAGGTTTATTATTATGCCACCAATTGAAAAAAAACGTTAAATTTATTATGTCTAATTTCAACTTTGAATAACTATAAAAAAAGTGAATTTATGAACAAATTATAAGAGATATTTTTTGTAGAGCGTTCAATTTTCTTTAAAAATATGTATCGCTTATTTCAATATGTTCACTCATAAACGAGTTATAAAATTTCAAAGTTAAGAAAAAAGAATTCCTGTGTTATTTAAACGTAAAATAGAAATTCACGGTGAGCGACCTCTAGATATTAATATTAAGAGCTACAATTTTCACAGGCTTCTTTTTTCACTACTAGGAAAATATTTCAATGCGGGCGTTAAAGAAAAAAAAATAATTGATTTTTTTGAACCAGTCTAATATATATATATATATATATAGTTGGATCGGTGGATATGTTTTGGTATGTTTTGGTATGTCTCTGAACATCAGACAAAGGAAACGCTGCGGTAGTAATGGACATCCAAGAATACAATGCCAAAATAGAAACACTACTCAAAGACATACCAAAACATATCCACCGATCCAACTATATATATATATATATATATATTAGACTGGTTCAAAAAAATCAATTATTTTTTTTTCTTTAACGCCCGCATTGAAATATTTTCCTAGTAGTGAAAAAAGAAGCCTGTGAAAATTGTAGCTCTTAATATTAATATTAATATTAAAATCCTAAAATCCTAAACTTCAAAAACTTTAATCGCGAGTTTGTCATATACTTTATTCGTTTATTTTGACACGCACATTAAGGTATAGAAAGAACATTTTATCTCTCTTTTTTGTTTTTCACCTGCCAGACGCATTTGACATGCTTACGGATCAGACATACTGTTTTTTGTACTTAACTTTAGTATAACCCTTGCTATTAAAACCATTTTGACAGTGAAAAAAAGTGGAGCGCATTTGTATCTTCTGGCACATTTTCCACCTCAACCCATCGGAAACCTCCCTCCCAATTACATATTGCTTAGAATTACCAAGAAAACAATTATATCGGTGTTTACTGATTAAAAAAATAGGTACCAAAAAAATTCACTGCCCCATGATATGACTATAATACTTGCCCACATCTCTTATTTAATGATGTACAACACACACAAGAAATTATACAGTGCTTGCAAGTCCGACCGGGCTGGGAAGGACGGTTGTTTAATACCCGCGTGAAAAGAACAAGGATAGAACTCCAAATAGAATTTGATTGGCCAGAGCCGGCAGGCTACGACCACGCATGCCCACCGATACCTCGCAGCGTGCTTGACACGAGGATCTCAGAACGAGAACTGCAGTGGTGCCGGCAAGAGGTACTAATTTTAGTAAAAAAGATTATTGAATTAAAAAATATACACGCTGGAACAAAAAGTTCAGATTTTAATCTGGCATTTTGCTGGTAATTCTAAACGAGAAATTTAAAGATTATTTGCGGGAATGTTCGAGGCCAGACCAAACAAAAAAACAATTCGATGAACCGTTAATAATTTTTCCACGGTTGTGTAGTTCCGTAGCAGCTCCGACGGGAACGTCCTCCCCGGGAAAATCTAAATAGAGAAGCGCGGGATACTTTAATTTGCTCGTCAATTGAAGAAAACCCAACCCAGGCATTAAGTACGGTGGTCAGGGAGTTTTATATTTCAGCTTCCACGGCACGAAATGTGCTAAGACGCATGGATGGATATCGTCCATTTAAGCTGCGACGGGGAAACGAGCAATTCTCTGTCGACGCATTCCGCCGCATGGAATTTTACGAGGTTGTTATGGAGAGAGCAAATGCGGACCCAAATTTTATCGTATATAATACCACTAGTGGTAAAATTTTACCGATAAAATTTTGTGATTTTTATACGAATGTTTTTTTCTTGGAAATTTCGCAAGTGGCATTAATTTTTAAAACCACAAGCCGCTAGGCGAGTGGTTTTAAGTTAATGCCACGATCTTGAGTAAATAAAAATCAAAAATTTTTTCAGGGAAAATTTTATCACGAGTGGTATTCGGCAAGACTATTTCACGAATATTTTTAACTGCTGATTCAATTTCTGTATGATTTTTTTGACCAAAACGCATATTATTTTTAGCATAGCAACCAATTGGTTGCTATACAAATCGTATAAACGAGTGTTTTTTTCGTAAGTAATATCATAAGGGCATCTAATTTTTCCGAAAAAAATCGAAACAACAACAAAAGACTATTTCATGAGTAACAGTTAACAATTAAAATATAAATTGCAATTTTTGGTCACAACAGCTGTCAATTTCTGCCGCGGGTAAACTGCTGACAGGTGCTGTCATACAGTTTTTTCACCTAGAAACCATTTGTAATTCAAAATTGGGGAGTTAACATCGAAAGCGTATGGTTTCAGCAGGACGGTTGCCCCGCACATAATACCATGGCTGTTCGGGAATTCCTTTCCGACACTTTTGGACCTCGTCTTATTATGGGTCGAGGAGGAATTCTCTGGCCAGCTAGATCATCGGACTTGGCGCCGTGTGATTATTTTTTGTGGGGGTACCTCAAGTCGAAGCTGTACGTTTTCCAGGAAGATCGGGCTAATAACCTTAATGATTTAGGAATCCGCATAACCAATTTGTTGGGGATATTAGTCCAGAAGTCCTAGCTAATGTGCGTGGGAATTTTTATAATAGGTTAGGCTATCGTTTGGCTGCCTATGGGGGCTTGTTCGAACATTTAATTTAATTTTTGAGTTTATTTATTTTTAAAGTTTTATTTTTATTTATTTTTAGACTTTTATTTTTATTTATTTAAGATATCTTTTTTATTAAGAAGACTATTTTTTGTTGTTGTCCTAGTTTTCAAGAAAAAAAATCAAACATTTTTATTTTTAGGATTCGGGGATAAAAATATTTAAAAAGAAAACTAAAATGTGCATCTACACACAAACGCAGTTCGCTTAATACTAAATGCAGCCAGACTGGGAGCCAGAGTTGACCTCGCTTACAATTCACACGCATGCCGGCTCTGGCCAATCAAATTCTATTTGGCATTCTATCCTTGTTCTTTTCCAGCGGGTATTAAACAGCCGTCCTTCCCAACCCGTCGGACTTGATATTGCAAGCACTGTATAGAGTCAAGCCACGTCAAGTGGGGCCAGAAAATTTCACGAAATCACCGATTTTGAAAATAATCACATTATTGTATAGTAGGCATGACGCATATGTCACAGTGAAAAAATTGTTTTGAAATTCGGTTTTTGGTAATGTTATTAAGTTTAATAATTTTGTCAAACTTTAGAGCACGGTAAAATTGAAAAAATAGAATCTCTAGGACCACTCTGTATAATTGAATTAAATTTTACACATTATTGTAGCAATGTTTAGACTATTGAATGATTATTTAATTAAGGTAAATTTGTTTAAATAAAAGAATTTTGAATACATTTATTATAAACAATTGAAATTTTGTATGTGTTCTTCACGCTGAAAAAAATTAATCTTGTGTAAATTTTGTTCTTACGGACCTATTTGGGTGTCAAGTCTTCTTGGCCATTATGCAATTGGTCGAATCTCCTTAAAAATCATTAACAGGCTTGTTTATCCACTACCGTATACTTGGTGAATCATGTGAAATGTTTATGTCGCTAACATATGGCGCGGTAGTATTAGAGAAATATAATCAGAGTACAGACTCGTCTAGACGGTGTATGTTCGCTGTGGCTCCCGTCCTGAGGCGAGACTTAAGTTCAGTCCCGAGTGACGTCATAATTTGACGTCACACATTGTAAATCGGTAGCCATATTCCGTACCTACTCGAGACTTCCAGACTACCAGACTACCAGAGTCCAAAATCTGACAATTATTTTAAATTTTTGAGGTTATGATCATATTAATTTTCTATAATAACGGCTTCATTAATTAAAAAGTAAGTATTTTGTTATTAAATTTACTTTTAATTATGTAAATATATTTCGTAAATAATAATTATTATTATAATTATTTAAGGGTGGAAATTGGGAAAAAATTTAGTTAGAAATAACAAAATTTACCATGAATATGAAGAGTTAACGTATAACAAATATTGGAAAAGAGGCGCAAAACTTATTTCATCAACAGTCAAGTACGAAATGTTAAAGCTGAATTAAAATATTGCTGCATATTTGGAGGCCAGCAGTTTAGAGCAAAAGGCGAAAATAAAAGAAACACAAAAACATTTAAGAAAGAAAATTTGTGTCCAGTATTTTTTTCTTTTAGTCCTTATACCAACTGGAAAATCTATTTTACTAGTCCAAATATTTATTTAAAAAAAATGAATAGAAACTACAACCATAAAATAAAAATGGTAAAAAAATAGAAATAAAATCAGATATTTTTATTGCACATTAATAAGTAAAAAAATGTATTTATTATAGGTTTACAACAAAAAAATTTATAAAATTCTTATTAGAAAAAATAAACATAAAAGGACATATATTTGAGACATTCTTTTACATATCGTACGCATTACAGAAAACATATTTTTTCAAATTTTTAAAATGACTTATTTTTTTTTTACAGCATCTTTTCATAAATTTTGCCGACCCCTATATATAGGATATATCGGAATTTTTGCAGAAAATTTATTTTTCCAAAGATATATTGATTTAAACTTTTGATAAAATTTGAAAAAATGCTGAATTCTTTTGTACTTAAAATTCATTATCTCCGGTTCTACTGATCGGATCGATTTCATTTTTTTTTATTTTAAACCATATTACATAGTCTTTTTAGATAAATATTTAAAAAGTTTGTGTTTTGTTTATTATATGAAAAAAATATTTTTTTTTTGTATAAACAGATTTTTTGTGTTTGCCCCCTCTATGAAAAAAAATTAAAAAAATACTGTTCTATGCACTATTTATTACTCTACAAAATGAATTTTTCAGAAAAATGGAGACCTTTTTGGATCGGAAGATATTAAATATTTTCGAGCGCGTGACCAGTACAAGCCGTAAGGGGGCATCCATTAATTACGTGAGGCGTTTAGGGGAGGGAGGAGGTCAAGCCAAATCTCATCAATTCTCACGTAAGGGAGAGGGGGGGTCTCGGCAAATATCACGTAATTTTTCACAAAGTATGTTTTTTTAATAAATCCAACAGAATCAAGCAGTTTAACGTATAAACATTAAAAATAAGCATTTTTTAAAATCTCACGTGAGATTAGGGGGAGGGGGTTGAGCCAAATGTCACGACATATCAGCAAGGGGGGAGGGGGTCAAAAAATCGCTAAAATTGACTCACGTAATTAATGGACACCCCCTAATCAGACATCTAACGCTAACACATTTAGGATTAGTGATGCCGCCGAACCGGAGAGATTCTCGCCTCTCGTCTCGTCTCGTCTCGTCTCGACGAGACGAGAGGGAGATTTTCTCTCGAAAAAAGGCTCGAGACGAGACGAGAGAATGCCCTCTCTTGCTCTAGAATTTCTCGTTTCTCTCGATCTCTCTCGTTCTCTCGATTATTCCGGTAATAAGTAAACAATTTTTTTACATAAAAATTTTAATTTTGCGATATTTATTTGGACCAATGAGAACATTATTCGCATTTCATAATAAACAAAATTTGTTCCTGTATAACGTTTTATTATTTTATAACACAACTTAAGGTTAACCAAGAAAAAAATTACCTACTTATAAAATAATATTAATTTTTAAAATTTACCCTGTATAAGCACATTTATGGCACTCCCCAAGCAGCAAAGAATGACACATTTTGGGCAATGTGTCGACACAGCGTCGAAACATGATTTTGGACACGACACATTTTAAAGACACATAGTCCACTTTAAGACCACTAAGTGTGGAAAATGAGACCAAAGTGGTGATGAAAGTTGTACCAAAAAGTGTCCATAGTTTTCCCACAAAATGTGCCCAATTTTTTCTTAAAATTTGCCCACAATGTGCCCGGTAGTGTGACCGATTTATGCCCAAAGAGTTTCTAATTTGTATGTTACCAAATGGTCACCATTTGTTCCGAATTGTTGCCAAGTACTGTATTGTGTCCTAAAATAAACCCAAATGGACACTAACTATTTTTAATTGGAAACGAATTGGAAACAAACTAGATACAAAGAGACAAAGTAAGGCGTGATGTCTTATTAATAATTATTTATATAATATAATATTATAAAATACATTATAACTTAAATCTAACATTTTTGGTATGTTACCTTCATTTTTATTGCGAACAAAATTTTATTGGTGATTATAAGCAAAATACTTTTAAAAATTGATAGGGCCTCACAAATAATAAGTATTTATAATTTTTTTTTATTAAAAATATTTTTTTTTCCTATATTTTTATCAAAACTAGACGTATGTGCCTTCTATGTAACTTAAAACTTTGCATTTTTTAAATTTTATGTTTAAATTTCACCAGAAAGTTAAATTATGTAAAAAAATTAAAGCGTCGTATCTGTTTCAACAAAAAAATATGGCGAATTACACAATGTGTCCCTTTGGAACCTAATGCCCCCGCCCCACACATTTTTGAAACAAATCAGACACCATGAATCTAAAATGCAGCTAAATGGAAACTTTTGCGTCCACTTGACTCAATTTGGTAATAAAATGGAAACAGATTGATAAGGTACAATATGGAAACATTGAGTCGACTAAGTATCGACCCTAATGAGTCTAAATTGTGTTACTGTTTCCAAGAGGGCACAAAAGCGACGCAACTTGGGCACATATTTCTGAAATAATGCTACTTAGACCCATACTTTTTTTGGACACAATTGGTTTAAAAGGTGTCGACCCAACCACAAATTTGAAGTTTCCATTTAGACATAAGTTTTCCGATTTGTGTCAAAACAATTTGGAAACAAAAAGTGTCGTGCCCAAGTTCGGGCACAAATTGCTGCTTGGGTCCTTATACTATTAAACAACCCGTATGCTTAATAAGCATTGCTTATTCAATGAACTTATCAACAACTTGTGGTTTTTGAGGGGCTGATTACAAATTTGATATCAATTTCTTCAAAAAATAAAATGGCTGATCCAATATGACGAAAATTTGTTGTTCGGCTTTAATGGTTTGGGTAAAATTTAGTATTTAGATATTTATGGGGTCCCTGATTAAGAATTTGATATCCATTCAAAAAACAAAATTGCGGATTCAAAATGACGGACATGCGCAGTAGGTACAAGATGGTTGGATCTATGTGGAGTAGTTACATCATATAGACGCAGTAGTTTTCAGATGGATGGATGATTTGATCCATCCATCTGAAAACTACTGCGCCTATATACTACACTGAGAAAAAAAATGGGACAAATAAACTGTGTAGTTAATCCTTTTATTAATAGTGAATACATTGTTTATTACCTCTAAATAGTCGAAATAATAACGATAAATATAAATATATATATAAATATTTTTTTTATTTGGGAGCAATAAACTTTTTTCTCAGTGTTACAGTTACATCTATAGATGTAACTACTCCACATAGATCCAACCATTTGATTCAAATGTGCGACATTTTCGGCGTAAAAAGTCTTACTTTATCAGTGTGGTCTTGGCACAATTTTTTTTTATTTCCAGTTTAAATTTATATAGAAAAAATATAAACGAATACGTATTTAATTGCAAATAATTTTTGTATTCATACATAGGTACTTTTACCACGAGAGAAACGAGACGAGACGAGAGAAAGGCACTCTCGAGCGAGAAAAGAGTATTCTCGACGAGACGAGAGACCCATTTTCTCTCGCTGCACGAGACGAGACGAGAGAAGGACTTTTCTCGTCTCGTCTCGCGGCATCACTATTTAGGATAGTGTAAACTCATACATCGTTTTAAAAAAATACCAGCGCTTTTTGTAAATTAATTCTGATTTTAAAGGTTTTCAATAATTTTAAATAAATTAAATTTTAAATAATACAAACTCCAATTAATGAGTAAATTTATTAACTGACAGAATTGACATTTGCACAAATAAGTCACCAATTAAAAGATGTCGAATCATGGCACTCTTATACAAAATATCACGTCACCCGCCACATGCACTAATACGTTTGAATATTACGCGCTTGACAGTCCTGTCACGCGCTCGAAAATGTTTAATATCTTCCGATCCAAAAGAGTCTCCACTGTTCTGAAAAATGTATTTTGTAGATAAAGAAAAAGCGCATAAAATAGTATTTTTTTCCTTTTATTTTATAGAGGGGGCAAACATGAAAAACTAGTTTAAAAAATTAATCTGTTATTAACTCCCTATACCAAAAAAAAAAAAAAATTAATTTATTTATTTGAAAAGCCTATTCAATAAGGTTTAAAACAAAAAAAAAACAAAATCGATCCGATCAGTAGAACCGGAGATAATGGGTTTTATGTAGAAGAGAATTTATCGTTTTATCGCAATTCATAAAAACTTTATATCAACATATCTCTGAAAAAACAAATTTTTTACAGAAAACCTGATACACGTATCTGCTTATTTACTGAATAGAAGCGGTAAAAAAATTTTCATGCGAATCCAAACCCTGATGTCAAAATAGGTGTACGATTTGTAAAAGAATGTCTCATTTATAAAATATATTAAATATAAAATTTTACTTTTTCTTCTTTCTTTTAAGTCCAATGACTATAAGGTCCGATCCTTTTGGTCTTCCTCTTTTCTTAACTACTTCTGGCATTTTTATATTTTCCAGAGACTTGAGAATCTGGTCTGGTGACTCATCAAATATCTGACTTTCATTTTTCAGGTATTCACCGATTCACAGGTCCGGTTCAGGTGAGTATTTAACATTTCGTTAGTTCGTATAACTATATTTGATGTTTCTTTATCACAAATTAAATCTTGTACAAATACGCAGCTCTGGTTCAGGTAACTATTTAAAATTTCGTTAGTTTTTATAATTGTTTTTGGTATATCATTATCACAAATAAAATCTTGGCTTTTATGATCATCAAATTTGGGCCTCTTATTTTCTATGCATTCTTGTATAGATGTACTGGTTTAGGTCGGTATTTGAAGTTATGTCACTTAAAATAATTATTTTTGGTTTTCATTATCACAAATCAAATCTTTGGTTTTATCCTTATCAAATCTGTAACTCTCATTTTCTTGTATAGATGCATAGGTCTGGTTCAGGTTAGTATTTCGTTACTTATTATCTTTGTTGCTGGTCCTTGGTCCTTAGTATCAATAATTTCTATATCAGTGTGGGTAACATGATAACTTTCATCGTTTTTGTTCATGGTAGTCACAATATCAGAAACATTGTTAGGTTTGATGTTTCTAGTTACTAAATTAATTTAATCATCAGAATTTTTTCTGTAATATAATCGATTTCTTCAAGTGTAGTGCATACGGGGATAATTAGAACAGAAATATTATTTTTCCAATATGACTGTAAGTCCTTGATTATTAAGAGTCGTTGCAACCCGGCTACTAAATCGGTTAAAATATTTTCACTGATAAATTTTGTTTAGTGATGGTCGAATTCGAATTAAAATAATCTGCTCAAATACGTATTAAGGTCACTTCTTATCGCGTTTTTTCTTCAAACGGAATATATATTATATATATATATATATATATATATATATATATATATATATATATATATATATATTAGGGTGGCCCAAAAAAAAGAATATTTTTTTTCTTCTCGTCTCTTGTGAAAATATGTTGGTTTGTCATGTTTGTCATGTCAAAAGATCAGCACCATTAAAATTTTTTTAGGGGTCGCTCAAGATTTTTAAAAATTACCAAAATCGTCAAAAATTGGATAAATTTTTTTCTCGTTGCGATATTATTTTTTAATTTAAAAATAATAATGATTCTGAAAATTTCAAATCGATATTTTAATTTCTAAAGGTCGCTTAAGATTTTTTTAACTTTCAAAGTAGAGTATTTTGAATGTTTTCGAGCGACCTCTGAATATACATATCAACGAACTTTTAGCGACCTTTAGAAATCAAAATATTGATTTGAAATTTACAGAATTTTTATTATTTTCAACCTAAAAAATAATATAAAGACGAGAAAAAGAATTAAAATAAAACAAAAATTCAATTTTTGACGATTTTGAAATTTTTTAGAAATCTTGAGCGACCCCTACAAAATTTTTAATGGAGCTGATATTTTGAAAGGGCTCTTAAAACATGACAAACCAACATATTTTCACAAGAGACGAGAAGAAGGGGGCCACCCTAATATATATATATATATATATATATATATATAAGGTAAAACCGGGTAACATTGACACATCTCTAGAAAACATTTTTTTATGCTTATTTTCGTCACAAAAAAAAACAAATCTCATTTTCGGCAAATCAGTATGTTGTGCATTAGGGTGGGCCGAAAATCCGCTTTTTTAGAATTTCGTTTAGTAATAGCAAAAATTTTGTTTATTATGTTGTAAACAAATTTTGTGTAAAAGATTAAATTTTTCGATCAACATCCTAGGCTCGCCCAACGCAATTAAAGATCAAAATGTTCAAAAAATGTTGATACTAAAATCGGGTTTATTTCTGAAACTATCCATCTGAAGTAATTTTGTGTAAGGACCTTTTTTGTAGAGCATAAAATTTCCGATCGAAATAAGTTAGGAAAATTTTTTTTTTAACATTTTGATCTTTAGTTGCGTTGCAACGCGTTGGGCGAGCCTAGGATGATGATCGAAAATTTTAATCTTTTACACAATTTTTTTTTACAACAAATTTCTGAAACTATCCATCTGAAGTAATTTTGTGTAGAGCATAAAATTTCCGATCAAAATAAGTTAAGAAAAATTTTTTTTTGAACATTTTGATCTTTAATTGCGTTGGGCGAGCCTAGGATGTTGATCGAAAATTTTAATCTTTACACATTTTTTTTTTTACAACATAATGAACAAAATTTTTGCTATTACTAAACGAAATTCTAAAAAAGCGGATTTTCGGCCCACCCTATTGTGCATACATATTAAGTAGTAGTTTGACTATTGACTTTCAGTTTTCAGTGTTATTATATATATTTTTTTTAATTCTGAAAGTGTCAATGTTACCATCTAGTCGGCTAACATTGACACTCCGTATAAACTGTGTTATAAATGAATGTTTGCGAAGTGTAGTGTATCATTGACATGAAGTATACACAGAATTTTCGAAATTTTTTATTTTTTATTTCAACAAAATACAATATATAATTATATGTATTTAATGTGAATATTGCAATTAATAACTAGCCAAGTTTATTTGCCGCGTAAACACCAGATTTCCTCAGCTGTAAAATAAGTTTATCGTAAAAAATCCATCATGTCATTCAGTCAGCCTTTAGATTCTTACCACTAGATGGTGGGACACATATTGCAATTTTAGAAACAGCCAGAACTACATTTTATTTCAAAACACGAGAACTGGGGGCGTTATTTGAAAATGTGTCAATGTTAACACCATGTCAATCTTACCCGGTCTTACCTTACGTATATCATAACATTAAACAAATTTTATAATCGTATCGTATCATCATAATCGTAAATTACTATTTGTAGGTATTCTAGTCGCCGAATGACTCATTCAATTTGAAATCCGAATGAAAGTATGAGATTTATTATCGCCGATTATTTAATCGAATTATCATCCGATTATTGAAATAATCGTATCGGATATAATCTGTTATTGATATAATCCGATTATGCCCATCACTAATTTTGTTATTTCAATGTAAGAACTATTTTTTTTCCCAATTTTCAACCTTAAATAATTTACGAAATATATTTACATAATTAAAAGTAAATTTAATAACAAAATACTTACATTATAACCGTTGTTGAATTAATGAAGCCGTTATTATAGAAAAATAATATGATCATAACCTCAACAATTTAAAATAATTGTCAGAAGTCGTCAAACTATGACGTCACTCGGGACTGAACTTAAGTCCCGCCTCGGGACGGGAGCCACAGCGATGTTTATTACCTGCAATAGGAGAAAACATTTTTGGAACCGGTGGGTCATCTTTATGTTTTTTATACATTTTTATTATTCTATCCACTTCTTTTTCACAGTACTTTAGTATCCTTTCATATTTTTCATCCATCTTATTAAGTGGAATTTTCTCACCTACCTAAAAAAAATAATCCACGCGTTTATTTTTTATATTTTAAATTGGGCCTTTGGTTTTGAAATTTCCATAATAAGTGAAGAAATAATGAAAGGGACATAGGAGACATCGAAAAGTATAGCGCGAATTTAAAGTCGAATTCTTTGAGTAATGCAAAATGTCATTGAAGGTAGGTAATAATTAAATATTCTATTTGTTACCTTAAAATAGACTAAAACTAACAAATATTTTTTTTTAGACCATGGGTAGTAAAGTAATTTCCAAAGTATGAAAATTAAGTTTTATATAACATTTACTTTTATGTTTAAAAGGGCCCGAAAATATCGATACCAATGCTAGCTGCAGAAGAAGATATATTTTTTAAAAGTAATAAAGAAAATTTACAATTAGATAAGGTTGCATAAAATATGTTTTAAATGTACATTATATTTCGATATCTTTATAATTTTAATAAAAAAACTGTTCATACAAATCAAATAGTATTTTCATCTTGATATTTACACGATATTGGCCCTTGCAATAGGGAGCGGTATGGAACGCCGTTTTGCTATTTAACATTAACTGAAATAAATATTTTATTTCAGTTTTCGGTTTTTTTAAATTTAATATCATATTTTGCAACGACTGATATTTATGACAATTGAGGAGATCCATTCCAAAACTCGGCTTATCCACTTTTTAATAAAAATTAGTTAGTGGTGTCTGTACATTTAACATGTAGCCCCCTATACCCTGAAATAATCATAATATTCTAAAACTCACCTTATTCCATTTAAAATTCATTTACAAATTGACTATCGTTCCAAAACTTGCCTTATCCATAGGTTATATCATTTCAGAACTGGCTTATATGTATGTATTTTTAAATTATTTCAAATTGGAGCTATACCTTTTTAATCAAGGTATATAAAGTTTATACTTATGCCTATATAAACTGCGCACCACTCAATGTGTCGCGACCAAAAATTTCGTCCTTTTTAAAAATGACATAACTTTTTTGTTTCTTGAACGATTTTATTTTGGTTTGTGATGTCTACTAGCCCCATTCACTGGCAATTCATGCTATAGATATGAAGCTCACGGTTATTCAAGTAAATTTCCTACAGGTTGATATGTAAAACAGTGAAAAATTTCAATAACTTCATCCAAGCCCCGTTTGTAAAATAAATATTTTTTTCTCGTTTTTACTTTGAAATAATGAAGTATTATGTCTTACCTTGAAAAATTTTTAAAATTTTTCGAATTGGAATCGTAGCAACAAAAATATGATTTTTTTTCAATGGAGTACATTTGATGCTTTTTTGTAGGCAATACACTCAGCCTTTTTAAAAACAAAAAGATAAGATGGTGAAAGATTGTTTCTTTAATAATTCTGAACAAGCGACAAACAACAAACTTCCATTATTTTCAGAGGAACCTAAGCAAAGACCACTTTTTCAAAATTAAACTTTAGTGAAAATTTTCGAAAACTAAACCTGAACCGATATTTACGTTCGTGACATGTTTTCTTCATAATTTTGACCTGATTGTGATTTGGTTGTCAAATTTAGGTTTCAGATAAAACCAAAATTACCTAGAATCAAAATTCGAAAACAATTCCTGAATGTTAAATGTCTTAATAAAATCTGATTGCTGGATTTTACTGTTTTTTACTGTGTTTTGCATTTTTAGTACGTTATTATCATGTCACTGAATGATCAAATCAAGAATCAAATGATGAAAATTTAATGCCAATAATTTGGTGTTGGTGGACGACAATGCCCGTCCGCATCGCGCTTATATCGTAAATGAGTATTTAAGGGACCATGATATTGAGGGAATGAATTGGCCACCTTTGTCTCCGGATATGAATCCTATTGAGCATGTGTGGAGCAGGATGAAACTGAAGATGAAAGAGAGGAAAGGACGCATGGAAAATTTGGATGAATTGGTAAATTCGATTTAGGAAGAATGGGAAGCTATACCCCAGGAATTTCTAAGGAACTTGGCCTAGGGAATGCTAAGGAGGGTTAACGAATTATTACGGGTTAGGGGAGGGACAACGAAATATTGAAAGTTATTATTGGTATTGTTTGTTACATTTTTCTGTTGAATGTTGTAGTTTTTATTATGATTATATCTTCGCATAAAATTTTCAAAAATAAACAAACAAATTTTGTATTTTTAACTTTCTTACCAATTAGGTAGGTACTTATCAGTAATAAGTGCGCAATATAAATGTAATTTATGTAACATTATCCTAACCACTCAAACAAAAATGAATCCCCAAATTTCATTGGCAAAGGCATGTTATTGAGACATTTAACAGCCGGGAATTGTTTTCGAATTTTGATTCTTGGTGATTTTGGTTTCATCTAAAACTTAAATTTGACAACTGAATCACATCAGGAGGTCAAAATTATAAAGCAAACATGTCACGAAAGTAAATATCGGTTCAGGTTTAGTTTTCGCAAATTTTCTAAAAAATGTCATTTTGAAAAAGTGGTCTTTGCTTAGGTTCCTCTGAAAATAATGGAAGTTTGTTGCTTGTCGCTTGTTCAGAATTATTCAAGGAACAATCTTTCACCATCTTTTTTTTTATCTTAAAAAGGCTCCGTGTATTGCCTACAAAAAAGCATCAAATGTACTCTTTTGAAAAAAAAATCATATTTTTCTTGCTAAGATTCCAATTCGAAAAATTTGAAAAATGTTTCAAGGTAAGACATAATACTTCATTATTTCAAAGTAAAAACGAGAAAAAAATATTTTTTTTACAAACGGGGCTTGGATGAAGTTTTTGAAATTTTTCTCCGTTTTACATATCACCCTGTAGGAAATTTACTTGAATAACCGTGAGCTTCATATCTATAGCATGTATTTCCAGAGAAAGGTGCTAGCAGACATTACAAACCAAAATAAAATCGTTCAAGAAACAAAAAAGTTATGTCGTTTTGAAAAAGGACGAAATTTTTGGTCGCGACACATTGACTGGTGCGCAGTTTATTTCGTTTAAAGTATTCTTTTGGCCTGATATGCGTTAGTGCTCACGTGCACGTGCATGTAAGGTTTTTGACATTTTACTCAAAATTACCTAATATGTATAAGCCGAGTTTTCGAATGCACCTCCTCATTTTAAATCCTAAACAGTTTAAATACATACTATTTTCTTTAAGTATAATTAGTAACAAAAGCAGAAGGTGTAATTTGATGTTTGAATGTTGCATTACTATACAACGATGAACTTTTAATACTTATCCCACACGGCAAAAAATATTTCAGAAATATGATATATTTCGGTTATATAACTGAAATATTTCAGAAATATGTCAGTAATTTTTCTGAAATATATAAATGTCCGCATAATGTTTCAATGAAATATTTTTCAAATATGTGAGAAATATTTCGGTTATATATATGAAATATGTCAGTAATATTTTAGAAATAATTCTGAAACATTACAGTTACGTTTTAGAAATATTACTGTAATGTTTTAGTAATATTACTAAAACGTTTTTATTTAAGCACAATAATTATAAAGATTTAAAAAATTATAAATATTATTGGAACACACTACTTGGTCTTGTTTAATTGAATAATACAAGAAAAAAACGTTAATTTGGTAAAAAAAAAAATTTCGCTGCCGACAGGATTCGAACCTGTGCGGGCAGAGCCCAATGGATTTCAAGTCCATCTCAAAATCAAAATCAAAATCAATATATTTCTAAATTAAATAATTACAGATCATAAAAAAGGTAAATAGTAAAGGCCGCAATGTGGTGATGTGGTTGGCTGTAAAGAGGCGCGTGGAAGTGTGGTTCCACCTCTTGAGCCTCCCTGCGGTGAAGATGCGTGGTACGGGTGGTAGCAGCGCAGTCTTCCGACGGTCTTTGTCCCTTGTACTAAGCCCTTCTTATTAGCATGGAGTTGTCTGGCCTTTTCTCGCAGAGCGAATGTGAGGCCAGCTTGATCCGGGTAGAAGAATAAAAGTCTAGAAAAATTGGCGGAAAAAAGAATGGTGATGTTGAAGAGTTAAAAGAATGATTTCGAGGGAAAAATAATTAAAAAACCCTCTTAAAAAATTTGGAAAAAATACATAAAAGATAGAAAAGAATTTAGAAAAAGACCTGCAGCACCATGGTACTACGGTTGGATTTGAAGGGGATGTTAAAAGTCTGGTTGGAGATGTCTCAAGGTCAAGAACCCTAAAGTCCTAAATCAACAGACATCTCCCACGTCGCGTATTGTTCTGAGGGTTAAGCTACCGCGGTGTCAGTGATGCACCGGGGGGTCGCGAAATATCGGCAATCTGCCATAGATCAGGCCATGTTTATAGCGCGCATTGTGGTGTTGTCTGAGCGTAGTTATATGGCGTGTTAACGGGTGTCGGTGTAGTTTCTTAGTGTAGAATTTATTTGCCTGATCCATGACATACTCTTTTAAATAAGGCAGGCTTGCTGTTTCATGCATGTCATCAATAGGGGTATATCTGCCCGAGTTAGTGATGTGCCGAAGCGCTTTATTTTGCAGTCGCTGCAAAGCTATGTATTGCGTGTTGGATGCGCTGCACCATACCGGACAACCATAGGTAAGAACCGGTCTGATGCAGGATTTGTAGAGTGTAATTTTGTTTTCGATTGACAGCGGAGAATTTTTGATGATAAGGGGATAAATCGCTTTAAGAGCTTGAGAGAGCCTGGACTTGAGAGAAGTAATATGGGGGACAAACCTCAGTCTTCTGTCCAGGATAATACCGAGGTATTTTACAGAGCGCCTAGAGACTGCAGTATGGTTCTCTATGGATAAAGGTGAGAAAATTTTATTGTTCGTAAACTTGACCGTGAAGTTGATCAACTCGGTTTTGCCCGAGTTGATCTTTACCTTCCATTTCTGGAGGTACGGCACAAGAGTACGAACAATGAATATCTTCAGTTGCTCGTTGG
Organism: Brassicogethes aeneus; assembly: GCA_921294245.1. NCBI lineage: Eukaryota > Metazoa > Arthropoda > Insecta > Coleoptera > Nitidulidae > Brassicogethes > Brassicogethes aeneus. The sequence goes on from OV121132.1 coordinate 62,244,854, forward strand.
CAACTGAAGAACTGAATGATGTTGAGTAGAGGGTGATGTCGTCAGCGTATAAACCAAGATTGGCCTGTGGCGTTTTCGGCATATCCGCAGTGTACATGGTGTAGAGCTTTGGCGCTAGCACCGTACCCTGCGGAACACCTGCGCCTATACGCTGGACCGACGATTTTGAACCGTTTACGACAGTCTGAAAAGATCTGCCGTAAAGGTAAGAAATTAACAAGTTGATGATGTGGGGGGGAATTTGGAAAGTAGAGAGCTTATGGATGAGTCCGTCCAGCCAAACCGTGTCGAATGCCTTTTCGATCTCCTTAACCGCTCGGACACAGCACCTTATGATAGATTTGACAAATTCGACAGACAGGTGCTACCGACTTAACAGTGCTTCTAAATAAATTATTATTATTATAATTATGTAGGTAGTTGGGTATTTATAAATATATATATATTAGGGTGTTTCAAAAAAATCGACTTTTTCTTTTTCTTCAAATGGTCGGCAAATTCTTTCAGAGGATGTCAACACAAAGACCTCGTCAAAATTTGAGCTTTTAATTTGAAGATTTAGAGGTCTCGGATCGCAATTTTCTATTTCCCATTTAAATAACATGGAAATTTTTTTTTTTAACTTTGAAATTTTATACGTCTGAATCAAATTAACTTATGTCAAGGATCATCTTAGATTTTCATAGTAAATTTAACGCTCTACAAAAAAGGTCTCCTAACATTTTTCTATAAATTGATTCCTTCCAGAGTTATTCGAGGCCAAAGTTTGATTTCCATCGAATTTTTGCGTTTTTTAACATTTTTGGTACGATTATCATTATACAGGTGTCCCGAAATTAGGGGGCCAAACTTAAACAGTGCATTATTCGTATAAAAATAACACTTTTTTGTTTAATAAACATGTATCAAAAAATGCTCCCTAAAGGAGCTACGGCCCCCTAAATAGGATAATTTTTTTAAAACTATTCCTAGAGGGAATTTTCGGTACTTTGGTAATTTTGACATGCTGAATCTAGATCTATGATCAAAACTGTTAAAATTTAATCATAGGCGTAACATTTGGAGGGGGCAAAGTTACAAAAATAGCCCCAACTTTTTTCTGGGTTAATAATTTAATTTTTTTATGAAATTATGAGAATTTATAGTTTTTTACGAAAAATAGGTACTCTTGATTTGAATTGCTCAGATGCACCATTTTCGAGAAAAATTCATTTATATATAAATTACTCTGCATATAATACACATCTCAAATTTTCATTAAAACTTTGTAGTAGGCTTTGGAAAAAAGGGACGTTTTTTTGTTTTTTTGTTTTTTTACAACACTTCCTATGTTTCAGATATAATTATGTGATTTTTTTACTACATGATGCTAAAAGTTGAAAAAACGAGAAAATTCGATGGAAATCAAACTTTGGCCTCGATTAACTCTGAAAAAAAAACAATTTATAGAAAAATTATAAGAGACATTTTTTATACAGCGTTAAATTTACTATAAAAATCTAAGATGTTCCTTGCCATAAGTTGATTCGATATAGACGTATAAAATTCCAAAGTTAAAAAAAAAAATTCCTATGTTATTTAAATGGGAAATAGAAAATTGCGATCCGCGACCTCTAAATCTTCAAATTAAAAGCTCAAATTTTAACGAGGTCTTTGTTTTGACATCCTCTGAAAGAATTTGCTGACCATTTGAAAAAAAAGAAAAAGTCGATTTTTTTGAAACACCCTAATATATATATATATATATATATATATATAGATCAAATTTTAATTTAATTTTATATTTAAATAATTATAAAAATATTTTTAACCATTTTCAAATGCTTTTATAAAAGAGGTAGGTAGGTATATGGCATATACTTCTTTTATAAAAGCATTTGAAAATAGTTAAAAATATTTTTATAATTATTATTTTAATATAAAATTGAATTAAAATTTTATCTACATATAGATAAAATTTTATCTACATATAGATACAATTTTATCTACATATAGATAAAATTTACTATATATATATATGCCTCGAGCCATAAAAGATCTTTTATAAAAAAAGCATTTGGAAATAGTTAAACATATTGACGAAATATACCCGAAATATTTCAGATATATTTTATTTGTAATATTTAAAATTAAATATAACAGAAATATTTCACACATATTTAATTTGAAATATAACAACAAGATATACCTTTATGAAATATTTCAGACATATTTCGTTTAAACGAAATTGCAATATTTCAATTGAAATATAACCGAAATATTTCAGACATATTTAATTTGAAATGTAATGATGAGATATGTATGAAATATTTAAGACATATTTCGTTTGTAATATTTCAAATTAAATATATCCGAAATATTTCAGACATATTTTATTTGAAACATATCAACGAAATCTGTTTGAAATATTTCAGGCATATTTCGTTTGTAATATTTCCACTGATACCTAATTGAAATTTTAAAAATTGGTTTAAATAAATTTTTATAAATAGTTTATTTACCGAGTGATCAATACAAATCCTTAAGAAATATTTTATTTCTAAAATTATGTTTCAAAATTTAGAAATCAAATTAAATTACAAAAAGTTAACAATTGTCCTTTAAAATATTTCTATTAACCTCTTATTATCTATCAGCAACATAAGTAATATAAAATAGTTTTTTAAATCCTTTTCAATGTATTGCATTTTAACAAACTATTTAAATGTAGTCTTATTCGACAAAATGTTGAGGGTTTAACTTGTTCTGAAACATTACGTAAAAGACTGTCTGATAATGACTTGCATTGTATAAGACCTGCAAAAAAAAATTGGTCTTACTGAAGTTTTAGTTTTGGTCAGATTTAGGTTTGCTATAACAAATCTTTACCTGGACTGGTCAAATGTAGTTTTTTCTGATGAAAAAACATTTCACTTAAATGCTCATGGTAGAGTGCACGTATACAGGCCAAATAATACAAGATACAATAAGGAAAATGTTGTAAAAAATAGGGACAGTGGTCGGGTAACCAGAGTATATGACCTCTCATGGGGCCATTGTTACAAATTAAGAATCCGCATACTGCTAGAGGTTATATTCATATTTTGGAAGAATATTTACTTCCTTTTGCAAATGCTAATAATGGCGTTGTATTTGTGCAGGATAATTCGCCAATACATAAGGCTCGAATTGTTACCAACTGGTTTGCTGAGTATCCCAATATTAAAGGCCTTCAAGATCTCCATACCTTAACCCCATAGTGTGATGAAATAACAGTCAAGGATCGTTTTTCCAAAGAACGGTTTATTCAATAAGAAGAATTATTACAAAACTAAAAAAATAATTGAGGTTAGCAAAACCCACACGTGGCCAATTCAACAAATAAATATTACTAAGTAAAATACTGGGTAGCAATAGAATATATTAATTAATTAATAAATTGCAACTTACCTGCAGTTACGGCAAAGCCTCAACAGAAAGCGTTTTGTTTAATTACTTCGTATAGAAAACAACCGGCGAACGCTTCAGCGGCAAAACAAATCAAGTGGAGTACTCGTTCCGTGCAAGGTCGCCGTAGGTCGAGGTGCCTTGCGCGCGTCGCGGTAAATTTTAAGTTAGTCATCTTAAAGGTAATTACATTGGTTTTATTATTTCTCTTTAATAGAGAATTTGTGGGTCCGAGAATAGCCTGAAGAACTGTAATTATTTTTGTCTTAATTTAGGACCAATTAATTTCCTTTGGTTTTGTTCTATTTATTTACTCTAACATTATTTTTTTCCTCATTTTTTTGCATAATATAAACCCCGCATTGTTTGTTTAAAATAAACTAAAAATATTATAATTTTATCATATTCTTTAAAAAAGTTTTAAAATAAACATATTAAATAATTTTATTTATTTTAATAGTTATTAGATTAACTATATTTAATATAAACTGCTGGTCATAAAAATCGACGCACCTAGTTTTTTAGAAAATATTTGAAAGCTCGTTATTGGAAAATTAACAAATTGATTTTGAAAATCTTTGGAAATTCTGAATAGCTGATTCTTTGACTTATTAGGAAGGGGTATTAGGACTATCAAGCTCAACTGCCCTGTGAATGGGGATTTGGAATTTTGGAAAAAAACATCTCTTTTTTTAACACCCTGTAGTATCATGCTATGTGCACAATATCGTATTTCCAAAATTAGACATAAGAGTCAAAGAATCAACTATTGCTCATTTTTTGGACTAAAATGAAGAATAACGTAAATTTTCGAAAAATTGCCATATATATAATCGTAGTTAGCCAAGATATCCACAAAATCTCGAAAACGTCCCGAGGGATAACCTAACTGCTATTAGGAAGGGGTATTACGACTATCAAGCTCAACTGCCCTGTGAATGGGGATTTGAAATTTTGGAAAAAAAACATCTCTTTTTTTAACACCCTGTAGTATAATTCTTTTTGCACAATATCGTATTTCCAAAATTGGACATAAAAGTCAAAGAATCCACTATTGCCCATTTTTTGGACTAAACTGGGAAATAACGACAATTTTCGATAAATTGGCATATAATCGTAGTAAGCCGCGATATTCACAAAATCTCGAAAACGTTCCGAGGAATTACCTTACTTATATTAGGGAGGGGTATTACGACTATTAAACTCAACTGCCTCATGAATGGGAATAACTTGAAATTTCGGAACAAATACATCTGAATAATTTTATGTTTATAAAAACTATGTGGTACGCTTCTTTGATATTTGTAATGTATTGCCTATCATCCGTCTCATTCGGCAATCTTTTGACGCTAATTGTACCTTAGCAACATATAATAAACAGTTCACTGTCAATCAAAGCATTACAATAAAAGTTATTAAAATAAACGAGTAGTGCCTTCTTCAACCAAACAAGTAGAAATATCTTATCCATGTTAATTTGGAATCTACAAGAAGTCTACAAATTCATGCTGGTTCTTCGAACCGGATAGAAACTTTAATTTTGAAACCGCCAACAAGCACAATTTTGAAACGCCGTTGTTCATCCTTAAAAACATGGAAAAAGTGTGATGGAACATTATTTTGTTGGAATTTAAAGAAACATCGACAAAATATAGGCCAGTACTTTCCAAACCTTAATTCTAATAATCCTTCAACCAATATTACAGCCATCTGAACCATTTTTAGTCATTTTTTATGTTTTTGCGCGACTTTAACCATGTTTAACGCACTTTATCGAACCCTTTAACTTGCCTTTAACCTACAGTGTGTACTTTATTGTGTTTTTGTAAGCCATTGTTACCATAACCCCTTAAAATGACTAAACCCAAAAACATTTATGATAATCTTGTAGCTCGCCGTGACGCTATCATAAATGAAATAAATAGATTTAAAAACTTTCTGGAAACTAAATGCGCTGATTTAAAGAATCCTGTTTTATTAATCGATTTAAGCTCAAGATTAAGCAATATTAAACCATTAATTAACGAATTTAAGCATGTCCAGAATGAAATCGAGCAAGTTTGTTTGAGTAATCAATTCGAAGAAGCAAAAGATTAGGAACTAGAACACGAATTGTTTGAAAACTTATATTTTACCAATATCTCAAGCGCAAAATTAATTATAGACAAAATTAATGCCGTACAAACCCCTCCAAGTGCAACCTCATCTAGCCTTTCATTAAACCCACTATTTTTAAATTCTCTGCCTTCGCCATATGATCAGTATGGTTCACGCCTTCCTCCCATACCATTACCCAATTTTAACGGTTTGTACGAAACATGGACAAACTTCAAAGATACCTTCATAACCCTCATTGAGAAAAATCCACAAATTAATAATATAGAAAAATTCTACTACCTACGATCCAGTTTACAGGGCGAAGCTGTGCAAATAATCAGCTCGTTAGCTGCAACCGAAAACAACTATACTACTGCCTGGACACTCCTTCAGGAAAGGTACGAAAACAAAAAAGTAATTATACACTCGCACATTAAATGCATTTTTGAACTCAACCAAGTAAAAGATGACTCTCATCTTAGTTTAATAAAACTTCTTGACAATTTTCAAAATAATTTTAAATCTTTACAAAATTTAAACGAACCTGTAGACCAATGGAGTAGTATTTTAATTTACTTAATTGCTTTAAAATTAGACTATAATAGTCGTAAAGAATGGGAGCATTTCTCAAGAAAAATTGATAATTATAATCCTTCCACTCAAGATTTCATAACTTTTTTATCCCAGCGTTGTCGTTTTCTGGAGTCTCTCGACTTTAAATTATATATTAAAAAACCTTTTGTGCCTAACAAACCTGAAAAATACGAGCGTAAAACATTACTTACCCAAAATAACAATACCATTCCGTGCCCACTATGTAAAAATAACCATTTTATTTATTCTTGCCAAAAATTTATTGACTTACCTGTAAGTAATAGGTTTTCGGAGTCGAAGCGTGGAAATTTATGCACAAATTGCCTGCGTCCAGGACATCGCCAAAGCAATTGCAAATCTACTTATACCTGTAGAACCTGTCAAGGTAAACATCACTCGCTGCTACATATGCAAACAACTCATACAAAAACTTTAAATCCACAAGAGACTACTAATACTCATACTAATTATACCGCACATTCAAAACCCTCTATATTAAATACTACCAATATAACTCAGACAAAAGAAAATACTGCATATATGCACCCTATAACCACTCTCAAAATTTATATTGCTCTAATGCAACCCAAAATTCATTTGTCTTACTCTCTACTGCTTTTGTTGAAATATTTGACAAAAACCATCAGCCTATATTATGTAAGGCAATACTTGAAAATGGAAGCCAATCCAATTTTGTTACTCAGAATTTTTTTGATAAATTAAACCTACCTTTTGAGCCTATCAACATGTCTGTTTCAGGAATTAGCGAAAACTGCACCAATATTACTAAACGCACTCAACTTAAAATAAAATTAACCCATAATAACTTTTCTACTAAAATACCAGTCTTGGTAATAAATAAAATAACAGAAAAAATTCCTCCCTTCTCTATAAATATTTCCAACTTAAATATTCCAACCAATATTCAATTAGCAGACCCTGAATTTCTTAAACCTGCCAATATAGACATACTTCTAGGCGCAGGTGTTTTCTACAACCTACTTAATACAAGCCAAATTAAATTGGGTAAAAACAATCCTATTTTACAGGACACCAAACTAGGGTGGGTAGTGAGTGGCCCTGTCTCCTTACTAACCACTGGCAGTCAATATGTAACTTCCTTAAAATGTACTAACAATCTTAATGAAGATCTTCAGAATAATTTGCAATTTTTTTGGAACTCTGAAGAAACCACGGAACAAACATCCAAATATAAATATTCTCAAGAAGAAACCGAGTGCGAGAACCATTTTAAAACCTCTACACATCGGAATTCCTCTGGAAGATTTGTATTAAGCCTTTCTCTTAAACCCAACGTTTCTCAACTTGGAGACTCCTTTCAAACAGCCCTAAAAAGGTTCTATGGCCTTGAACGAAAACTTGCTAAAAATCCTGATATGAAGCAATCTTATTGCGACTTTATCTCCGAATATAAAACTCTTGGACATATGTCTGAAATAACCCCAGATATCACTAACCAAAATTCAACATATATCTCTTATTATCTCCCACACCATTGCGTGGAAAAAAGTGAAAGCCTCACAACGCGCCTCAGAGTTGTTTTCGATGGTTCTGCTAATTCATCTTCCGGTATATCTATTAACAACTGTTTAAAGATCGGACCCACTGTCCAAAATGATTTGTTTACTGTAGTATTGCGCTTCAGACAAATAATTTTGTATTAACATGTGATATCGCTAAAATGTACCGCCAGTTTTTAATCAAACCAAATCAACGTTGCTTTCAACGAATTATATGGCGTGTTGACCCTCAAGACAAAATAAGACATTTTGAATTAAACACCGTCACTTATGGCATGTCAAGTAGTGCTTTTTTAGCCACGCGTTGTCTTAACCAAATCTCAGACGACATCCTAGATTCTTATCCTACTGAAAGTCAGATAATCAAAAACGACTTCTACGTTGATGACCTCATCACTGGAACTTCGAATGAGGAATCTCTTTTAGTCATACGTAATAACCTCGTAAAAATATTCAAATCATACGGTCTTGACTTAAGAAAATTTTCTTCCAATAGTCAATCTGTAATATTTGATATAAAGGATTCGGCTTTTACTCAATCCAAGCACTTAACATTTGACGAATCTCACAACCACAGAACTCTAGGCATACTTTGGAATCTAGAACAAGATATTTTTATCTACAACTCCACTATTGATTCTAACACAAAGCCTGTAACCAAACGTACCATACTTTCACTTATTTCACAAATTTTCGATCCTCTTGGCCTTCTAGGGCCTATGGTTTTACAAATTCTTTTACAGAAATTATGGTTGCTCAAAATAGATTGGGATGATCCCGTTCCCACACTGTGACAGATGTTTTCCGAATATGGAAAAACTTTACTCACCACCTATCTTTAACGGATTGCTTTAAAATTCCCCGCCAAGTCACAATTAAAACATTTGTTGTCCATGAACTTCACGGTTTTAGTAACTCTTCTATTAATGCGTTTGGTGCGTGTATATATGTTTGTTCCATTGACTCTCAGGACAATATTGTTGTCCACTTACTAACTGCTAAAAGTCGCGTAGCTCCCTTAAAGGCTGCAAGCTTACCGCGTCTTGAGTTATGCGGAGCCCTAGTCCTATCCAGACTTATGTATAAGGTAAAAAAGGCCTTAAACTGTCAACTAAACAAGGTGTGTTATTATACTGATTCAACCATTATTCTCTGTTGGCTTTCATTAGAGCCTAGACAATTAAAAACATATGTATGTTTGTAATAGAATATCAGAAATCCAACAAACAACTGAAGTAAATGCTTGGTATCACATATCCACCACTGAAAACCCAGCGGATATTATATCCCGGGGCATGAGTCCTCAAGAACTTACAACCTGCTCCTTGTGGTGGTATGGTCCATCTTTTTTATCCCAGTCTGAAGAGTTTTGGCCAAACAATACTCATATCTCCAATTTTAAACGTAAAAAAATCGATTCTGAAGTTTTAGAATTAAATTCTAAATCTATTGTTCTTAACTCTACAACTTCGAATTTTTCATTATTTGAAAAATTTTCCGATTACAATAAACTAATTAATGTAACCTCTTATTGTCTTAGATTCATTCAAAACTTAAAATTATTAAAACATAACCGTCAAATAGGTCAATTAACACCCTTTGAACGTGAACATGCGTTAACTACCCTAGTCCTTATAGATAGATTATGCTGGATTTTTCATTATAAAAGATTCAAAATTTCGTAACCGAAAATTTATAAAGGCCTACCTATGCATATTTGTGTGTTTGGCCACCAAGGCGGTGCATTTGGAGCTTGTTTCAGACCTCACCTCGCAAGGTTTCCTGGCCATGCTTAAAAGATTTGTTTCCCGCCGCGGTTTATGTCAGCACTTGTATTCCGATAATGGAACCAATTTCGTTGGTGCAAGTAGCGAGCTGCAAGAAATTCATAACCTCTGTCAATCCCCTGAATTTCAAACTTATGCCAAAAATAATATGATCCAGTTTCACTTTATCCCCGCTAACTCTCCACATTTTGGGGGATTATGGGAAAGTGCCGTAAAATCTTTTAAACATCACTTGCGCCGTATAGTGTCTGATAAAAACCCCCTCATATACGAGGAATTTTATACCTTTGTGGTTCAGGTGGAGGCTATATTAAATTCGCGACCCCTCTTACCAATAACTAACGATCCAAATGACCTCGAAACCCTCACTCCTGGACACTTTCTCGTCGGCCATCCTCTTAACCTCGTACCCGACCTTGATTTTCAAGAAATACCGATGAACCGAATTACAAGATATCAAATGTTGCAACTCATGACTCAACATTTTTGGCGTAGATGGTCTACGCAGTACTTACATACCCTACACGAACGTTCAAAGTGGCGAATTAAAACCGATAAGGAAAATCTTCAAGGATCTCTAGTTTTATTGAAAGATGAAAACAATCCACCATCCAAATGGACCACCGCAAGGATCGTCACTCTACATCCAGGCAATGATGGTATCACCCGTGTTGTTAGTGTGCGCACTTCGAATGGTAACATTTTAAAACGAAGCATAGTTAAAGTGTGTCTTCTCCCCATCTCTGACGAAAATTTTAAATAGACTTAACTGTTTTTATTGCTTATTATTACTTTTTTGATAAATATTTGTAAGCATATATGCTTAGTATACTTTTAGTCTAATTATATTGTTAATTTAACTTATAACAAGCATCTATGTTACTTTAAGATTTTTGTAATTAGCGTTTAGTTTCTATTGAAAGATACCGAAGTATTTTCAAGGGCGGCGGTATGAATAATTTTATGTTTATAAAAACTATGTGATACGCTTCTTTGATATTTGTAATGTGAGTTGCCTATCATTCGTCTCATTCGGCACTCTTTTGACGCTAATTGTAGTTCACTGTGAATCAAAGCATTACAATAAAAGTTATTAAAATAAACGAGTAGTGCCTTCTTCAACCAAACAAGTAGAAATATCTTATCCATGTTAATTTGGAATCTACAAGAAGTCTACAAATTCAACATCTCTTCGTAGTATAATGCTATGTGCAAATATCGTATTCCCAAAATTTGACATAAGAGTCAAAGAATCAGCTATTCAGAATTTCCAAAGATTTTCAAAATCGATTCAGTAATTTTTCAATAACCAGCTTTCAAATATTTTCCAAAAAACTAGGTGCGTCGATTTTTATGACGAGCAGTTTATATTAAATTTTAATACAGTTTGATAATCTATTCTCATTAGTATAGTATACGTTATTAATGAAGATATTTGCCCCGTTTTATAAGCACACTGAAGTTTGGTATTGTATAAAGTTTTTTCCTATAAAATACCAAACTTGCGTTTGTTAAAATTTTAAGCTAATAAGTTTGTTTTTTTCTAGTGGTTACAAACACGCTTTAACGCTTAAATCTGCCAAAATTTGTATCCAAGAATTACATTAAACTAGCATCTGGCCGTTGTTTTAAGCTCCGCCCAGATCTAAAAATAAAACTGTGCATCTCTTTCTGTTGCCGGTTTACTGGGCCTTTAAGGTTTGGACGATAGTACATTTTAAATAATGCAAAACTTAGTTATACCTCAATGATTTCATTGCGTTCATGGAGTCTTTATCATGTATGTGCTAATTGGATCTAAAGGAGTCGCAAACATAACCTTTTTCAAATGCTTTTGTTGTTTGCCCACAAAACTAGTTTATTTATTTTACAGAATTTGTAATTAACATTTTGATTATTATAAATTATCAAACTAATATGGTAAGTACTACACATATTAATACCTCAAAGCATCAGTCAGATATATTAAAAATTAGTGTTTCGAGGCAAAGCTCTCGATATAATTTATATTGGTAAAAAACTGATAACAACTAACGCAGTTTATTGCACGGCTATTGAATATGTAGTAACATTTTTTTAGGTTCAAAATGTTTTAGCGGTTTTGGACAGGGAGCGTAATAGTTAACTTGAAGTTTTATATCACATTTTGTTTTATTAAAATTTAATATAACATTTATAAACGTCTTTTTCTACGTTTATTAAGAAATATGTCACTTTTTAATGTGGAATTCCACATAGAGTTTGTTTCATTGTTTTTTTATTTGCAATTTTACACATTTGATTACTGTACTTTGGTATTTTTAATATTTAAAATTGGTACGCCATAAAGTGTTACAGAATGAATTTATTCTATCACAGCCTGTCATTTACAGGTTGACATATAACAAATAACAATCATATATTATATCACGAGAACTATGAATTTAATCGGTTAAACTAGGCTCAGTAGTTTTTTGTTTGGTTTTTCTTGGAAAATGTTAAATGTTTCAAAAAGAAAAATCAAATAAAAAACTTACTGAGCATAGTTTGACAGATTAAATTTATAGGTTGAGTGATATACGTCTAGATTATTTCTTGTATTAAAGGAAACTATTTGACAACTCATAAAATCTGACGTATGAGTCAAAATTTATAAATATTTTTTTAAAGAAAATTCCATTAATTTAAGGTATGTAATAAGTAATAATTGATATTTCGTAAACTAGATAACTTACTTTTTATTGTTTTTTAAAAAATGTTTGTTAAAACTTGTAAATAACACCATAAAATCGTAATCAAAAATCCAATATGGAGGCTTAAATTTAATCGCTGTTAAGTAGTTCTAGTGATTTAATCGCTTATTTAAACGAAATTTATTCGAAAATTCAAGGCTTTTGATTGGTTCATATTATAATGAGGGAAATAATCAAGTAAAAATCAAAACAACTACTAAATAAAGGGTTTCCAACACAAATATTTTATTTAGAGAGCTATAAATTAATTTCTATTAACTAATTATATTTAACATGTAAATGTATAAACATATATATGGAAACCATTATTACCAAGCCCAAAATGATACACTTTACGGATGTTACGAAGCCCGCGAAAATTTTACGCAGCCCAAATCGGGCTTCCTAAAAATTATTGCGGATATAGCCTTCTTAGGGGTAGGTGATTCCATCTATTGTTATTTCGAAAAAACTAGATGGGCTTCATAAGTCGGTAAAGTATCTTAATTTATACACCTTTAGTTCGGTCGATTGGCCGCCAGAGGGCCTGTATATGCACTTGTATGTATTTCACTTATGATTAGAATCCCGATACGTTTTTCAGTGCTTACGAAGCCCTTAAATTTGGCAACATCGCAAATTCTGCTGCAACATAAAAATCTATTATTAAATGCCGCAAGAAATTAACGTTTCTACACTGTGATTTCTACAGTGTTACTTATAATAATAAAAACTCGATTAGGATAAATATTTTATAACAAGTATGTTTTAATTCTTTATTTAACTTCCACATATGATTTGGCAGGGTTTGCTTAAGCTTCGATAAAAGCTAAAAGATAAAAGGGAATTAAAAATCAAATTAAATTTAAATTTTATTTACAGTTTAACATCGTAAAATAAAATAATTTTTAAAATATAAATATAAAATCTGGTCTTAATAAATTACAGAGACTCAAATTTACAAATATTTTTATTGATGCATATATATTTTTAAATGAAATTACTGTATTTTTTTAATGTTTTTAAGCTCTACCTTTTAAGAAAAAATTGAACCTACACCTCGCCAAAGATTTTTGTTTTGAATGCGTTCCACCAACTTCAAATACCGACAGACAGCTGTTTCGACCTTTATTGGGTCTCATCAGTGTCGGGCAACTTGGTGTAGTGGAACACAATCAAAACAAATTACTCCCTCAGCTTATATGCTCGGTTGTTAAGTCAACAGAGGCGAGATGTAAGAACATCAGGTGATCCACACCGTCAAACAACGTGGCCTTTGCCGCAATCGGTACATACTATGCAACCGGGACTGCACACAGCAATTGTATCACAGATACTAATATGGCCTAAAGGAATCTAGAATTAACCCAAACGGGCTAAACATTAAGGTAAACATTCAATTTTCTTAGTTTCTTTAAGAAACTTTCTTGACCCATCACTGGTAATATTCATAAGAATAAGAAAAAATTGAACCTACACCTCGCCAAAGATTTTTGTTTTGAATGCGTTCCACCAACTTCAAATACCGACAGACAGCTGTTTCGACCTTTATTGGGTCTCATCAGTGTCGGGCAACTTGGTGTAGTGGAACACAATCAAAACAAATTACTCCCTCAGCTTATATGCTCGGTTGTTAAGTCAACAGAGGCGAGATGTAAGAACATCAGGTGATCCACACCGTCAAACAACGTGGCCTTTGCCGCAATCGGTACATACTATGCAACCGGGACTGCACACAGCAATTGTATCACAGATACTAATATGGCCTAAAGGAATCTAGAATTAACCCAAACGGGCTAAACATTAAGGTAAACATTCAATTTTCTTAGTTTCTTTAAGAAACTTTCTTGACCCATCACTGGTAATATTCATAAGAATAAGAAAAAATTGAACCTACACCTCGCCAAAGATTTTTGTTTTGAATGCGTTCCACCAACTTCAAATACCGACAGACAGCTGTTTCGACCTTTATTGGGTCTCATCAGTGTCGGGCAACTTGGTGTAGTGGAACACAATCAAAACAAATTACTCCCTCAGCTTATATGCTCGGTTGTTAAGTCAACAGAGGCGAGATGTAAGAACATCAGGTGATCCACACCGTCAAACAACGTGGCCTTTGCCGCAATCGGTACATACTATGCAACCGGGACTGCACACAGCAATTGTATCACAGATACTAATATGGCCTAAAGGAATCTAGAATTAACCCAAACGGGCTAAACATTAAGGTAAACATTCAATTTTCTTAGTTTCTTTAAGAAACTTTCTTGACCCATCACTGGTAATATTCATAAGAATAAGAAAAAATTGAACCTACACCTCGCCAAAGATTTTTGTTTTGAATGCGTTCCACCAACTTCAAATACCGACAGACAGCTGTTTCGACCTTTATTGGGTCTCATCAGTGTCGGGCAACTTGGTGTAGTGGAACACAATCAAAACAAATTACTCCCTCAGCTTATATGCTCGGTTGTTAAGTCAACAGAGGCGAGATGTAAGAACATCAGGTGATCCACACCGTCAAACAACGTGGCCTTTGCCGCAATCGGTACATACTATGCAACCGGGACTGCACACAGCAATTGTATCACAGATACTAATATGGCCTAAAGGAATCTAGAATTAACCCAAACGGGCTAAACATTAAGGTAAACATTCAATTTTCTTAGTTTCTTTAAGAAACTTTCTTGACCCATCACTGGTAATATTCATAAGAATAAGAAAAAATTGAACCTACACCTCGCCAAAGATTTTTGTTTTGAATGCGTTCCACCAACTTCAAATACCGACAGACAGCTGTTTCGACCTTTATTGGGTCTCATCAGTGTCGGGCAACTTGGTGTAGTGGAACACAATCAAAACAAATTACTCCCTCAGCTTATATGCTCGGTTGTTAAGTCAACAGAGGCGAGATGTAAGAACATCAGGTGATCCACACCGTCAAACAACGTGGCCTTTGCCGCAATCGGTACATACTATGCAACCGGGACTGCACACAGCAATTGTATCACAGATACTAATATGGCCTAAAGGAATCTAGAATTAACCCAAACGGGCTAAACATTAAGGTAAACATTCAATTTTCTTAGTTTCTTTAAGAAACTTTCTTGACCCATCACTGGTAATATTCATAAGAATAAAGAAACTAAGAAAATTGAATGTTTACCTTAATGTTTAGCCCGTTTGGGTTAATTCTAGATTCCTTTAGGCCATATTAGTATCTGTGATACAATTGCTGTGTGCAGTCCCGGTTGCATAGTATGTACCGATTGCGGCAAAGGCCACGTTGTTTGACGGTGTGGATCACCTGATGTTCTTACATCTCGCCTCTGTTGACTTAACAACCGAGCATATAAGCTGAGGGAGTAATTTGTTTTGATTGTGTTCCACTACACCAAGTTGCCCGACACTGATGAGACCCAATAAAGGTCGAAACAGCTGTCTGTCGGTATTTGAAGTTGGTGGAACGCATTCAAAACAAAAATCTTTGGCGAGGTGTAGGTTCAATTTTTTCTTATTCTTATGAATATTACCAGTGATGGGTCAAGAAAGTTTCTTAAAGAAACTAAGAAAATTGAATGTTTACCTTAATGTTTAGCCCGTTTGGGTTAATTCTAGATTCCTTTAGGCCATATTAGTATCTGTGATACAATTGCTGTGTGCAGTCCCGGTTGCATAGTATGTACCGATTGCGGCAAAGGCCACGTTGTTTGACGGTGTGGATCACCTGATGTTCTTACATCTCGCCTCTGTTGACTTAACAACCGAGCATATAAGCTGAGGGAGTAATTTGTTTTGATTGTGTTCCACTACACCAAGTTGCCCGACACTGATGAGACCCAATAAAGGTCGAAACAGCTGTCTGTCGGTATTTGAAGTTGGTGGAACGCATTCAAAACAAAAATCTTTGGCGAGGTGTAGGTTCAATTTTTTCTTATTCTTATGAATATTACCAGTGATGGGTCAAGAAAGTTTCTTAAAGAAACTAAGAAAATTGAATGTTTACCTTAATGTTTAGCCCGTTTGGGTTAATTCTAGATTCCTTTAGGCCATATTAGTATCTGTGATACAATTGCTGTGTGCAGTCCCGGTTGCATAGTATGTACCGATTGCGGCAAAGGCCACGTTGTTTGACGGTGTGGATCACCTGATGTTCTTACATCTCGCCTCTGTTGACTTAACAACCGAGCATATAAGCTGAGGGAGTAATTTGTTTTGATTGTGTTCCACTACACCAAGTTGCCCGACACTGATGAGACCCAATAAAGGTCGAAACAGCTGTCTGTCGGTATTTGAAGTTGGTGGAACGCATTCAAAACAAAAATCTTTGGCGAGGTGTAGGTTCAATTTTTTCTTATTCTTATGAATATTACCAGTGATGGGTCAAGAAAGTTTCTTAAAGAAACTAAGAAAATTGAATGTTTACCTTAATGTTTAGCCCGTTTGGGTTAATTCTAGATTCCTTTAGGCCATATTAGTATCTGTGATACAATTGCTGTGTGCAGTCCCGGTTGCATAGTATGTACCGATTGCGGCAAAGGCCACGTTGTTTGACGGTGTGGATCACCTGATGTTCTTACATCTCGCCTCTGTTGACTTAACAACCGAGCATATAAGCTGAGGGAGTAATTTGTTTTGATTGTGTTCCACTACACCAAGTTGCCCGACACTGATGAGACCCAATAAAGGTCGAAACAGCTGTCTGTCGGTATTTGAAGTTGGTGGAACGCATTCAAAACAAAAATCTTTGGCGAGGTGTAGGTTCAATTTTTTCTTATTCTTATGAATATTACCAGTGATGGGTCAAGAAAGTTTCTTAAAGAAACTAAGAAAATTGAATGTTTACCTTAATGTTTAGCCCGTTTGGGTTAATTCTAGATTCCTTTAGGCCATATTAGTATCTGTGATACAATTGCTGTGTGCAGTCCCGGTTGCATAGTATGTACCGATTGCGGCAAAGGCCACGTTGTTTGACGGTGTGGATCACCTGATGTTCTTACATCTCGCCTCTGTTGACTTAACAACCGAGCATATAAGCTGAGGGAGTAATTTGTTTTGATTGTGTTCCACTACACCAAGTTGCCCGACACTGATGAGACCCAATAAAGGTCGAAACAGCTGTCTGTCGGTATTTGAAGTTGGTGGAACGCATTCAAAACAAAAATCTTTGGCGAGGTGTAGGTTCAATTTTTTCTTATTCTTATGAATATTACCAGTGATGGGTCAAGAAAGTTTCTTAAAGAAACTAAGAAAATTGAATGTTTACTCTACCTTTTACTTTCAAAAATAGAAAAAATAATAGAAAAATATTAAAAACAAAAATACTTTTAAAAATATACCAAATTTATCTTTTATATTTAGGAAGATATTAAACAAAATATCAAAAATTATTATAACTTTAACACCCTGTATCTCAGAAAGAAGCAATATTTGGATAAAAGTTCATAGGAACTATAGTTAAAATAATTTTCTGAATTCGCTGGTAAAGTCCAGCTACTAAAACCTGGGACACCCTGTATAAGTGAAGAACATTTTATTTTTTAGGAACCCTTTAAAATTATTCCTACCTACATTCTCCAATTTTTATATACACACAGGGCCGAGCCGTGCCGGGGGTGCAAGGGGTGCATGGCACCCGGGCGGCACTAACACAGGGCGGCAAAATATCATCAAAAAAATTGTATCATATTATCAAGAATAAAAAAGCCACCTTGCAATATGCAAAAAACTTTCTAAAAATCACTTGCGTTTTATTGATGTCGGCGTTTCAAGGAATCATCGTAATTATTCTACACATAAAAACAATGCCAAAATTGTGCTGTCAGGCGGCAATGATAAAAAAGACATAACCGAACCCGCGATAGCCAAAAAAATGATGATGACAATTTTCTTAAAGCCCGGTTTATAGATTGCCGCCCGCCCGCTTCGCTTTTCGTCCGTCCGCTTCGAGTTCGTCAAGTTTCATCTTTTACGGAAGCGGGCTTACGGGAAACCAATCAAATCGCGCGCTGTGTACCACGTGATATTGTTTACAAGCTGAACTGTTAAGTTAAAGCATAATTTCTTCCGATTTGACGGCTGCGTATTTCAGCAATTTTTCTATTAAAGTGAGGCAAATAGGATGCAAACATAGTAGTTTCTTTTGTCTTTTAAGTTAAAAACTAGTTAATGATTTAAAAGGCATCTTTCCGAATTTATTTGTACCTTTAAGAATATTTTTGACGATGGCAGCTGTTGCCCATGGAGAGCGGTCATTTTCGAAATTAAAACTAATTAAGACCTATTTAAGATCCAAAATGAGTCAATTCAGGCTTTCAAATTTAGCAATTATAAGTATTGAAGAAGATATTTCTAACAACTTGGATGTAGGCGACTTGATTAGGGAATTTGCTATTAAAAAAGCGAGAAAAGTAGATTTTAGTTTTTTAGTTTAGTTTAATTATTTTTGTTTTTTTTCCTGAATGTATTTTTATTTTATTCTTTTATGTACCTATTTGTTAATATATACCTTGTTATTTTTTAAAATTTGTTATAAGTATGTTTATTGAGAATGATAAATTATGAACTCCTTCCCTACCGACAACCTAATTTTTTACATTAATGGGGGCGGCAAATTTAATTCTTGCACCCGGGCGGCAGATACCCTAGGCTCGGCCCTGTATACACAGTTCTTATACATACTAGAGTTTCCATATAGGCCCGATAAAATTGATTTCGAAAAAAAAATCTAATTTTATTATGAAGGTGGAGCACCTAATTTACCTTTAATAATTATTATTATAATGCATTTAGCAACTTTTGTTAACCAGGCCGTATAATCCCAGCTGACAGTGACACGTCTTATAGACGTATAATTTTGGTGACGTCATGAACGTAATATCGACGTTAGTATTCTGTCATTTAGTTGACCAATTGTTGACGTCATTTTTGTTCCATACATTTCACGTAATATCGACGTTAGTATTCCGTCATTTAGTTAACCACTTTTTGGCGTCCTTTTTTTCATACATTCTACGTGATATTGACGTAATCTGGATTGACGTTTTTTAAATCACGTACAGTGTGTGTATACGTGTATACGTAAAATTATAATTTTACGTATTTTTAATGACCGGTTTTGGTTTTAAAATTATTATTTTAAAATTATCATTTCATAAATGAAATTATATAGTTATTATTCCGTCATTGAATTGACCAATTATTGACGTCATTTTTTCCCTTACATTCTACGTGATATTAACGTATTCTAGATTGACGTTTATTAAATCACGTAAAGTGTACGTAATTTTACGTATTTTTAATGCCCGGTTTCGATTTTAAAATTAATTTATTATTCTGTAAATGAAAATATACAGTTCTTATTCCGTCATTTAATTGACCAAATGTTGACGTCATTTTGTTCCATACATTCTACGTAATATCGACGTTAGTATTCCGTAATTTAGTTAACCACTTGACGTCCTTTTTTTTTCAAACATTCTTCGTGATATTGACGTTATATACAGTGTGTCGCACTTAAGATGAAGACACCCCCATATTTTCGCTATTTGAAGGAATAAAGGTTTGAATTTTTTCACATTCATACATGTTGATGGGTCACATTTTTTAAGCTACTCGACTGAAATCTGAACTTTAAGCTTGGCCTACTACAAATTCACAAACAGGGCCAGTTCTCAATATTTTGCTTTGCGTTAGAGATATCGAAAAAAGTTATTGGAAAAAGTTGTTCAGAATATTATTCTAACCCCATATACCAATTTTTATAACAAAATTCGCATTTTTAATTTTTTTTATTTTGGTCCACACAAAATTATTACAAGTTCATTTTTTAGTTTGATAATAAGGGAGCCATGGAAAGTAATAGTTTTATACTAACTAGTGTTTATGACCGTTAAATAAATAATTAAAACAATTTTTGGAAATTACAAATCAATTATAATTTATTAAATTAAGGAAATGGTATAAAACAATAATAAAACTAATAAAAATAAATAAATTTGAAATGCGAATTTTGCTATGAAAATCGGTATACGAGGTTAGAATAATATTCTGAACAACTTTTTCTAATAATTTTTTTCGATATTTCTAACGCGAAGCAAAATATCGACAACTGGCCATGTTTATGAATTCGTAGTAGGCCAAGTTTAAAGTTTAGATTTCAGTCGAGTATCTTAAAAAATGTGACCCACCAACATGTATGAATGTGAAAAAATTCAAATCTCTATTCCTTGAAATAGCGAAAATATGGGGGTGTCTTCATCTTAAATGCGACACACTGTAGATTGACTTATATTAAATCACGTACAGTGAACGTAATTTTTCATGACCGGTTTCGGTTTTAAAATTAATTTATTATTCCATAAATGAAAATATATGGTTATTATTCCGTCATTAAATTGACCAATTGTTGACGTCATTTTTGTTCCATACATTCCACGTAATATCGACGTTACCCAGCAAACAGAGCTGTAATCAACTCGTGTTATTCACGTCGCATTTTGGTTGTTATTTAACGAGTTTTAAAGTAACGGAATATTAACGTGAAATAAACGTTTTGAACAAAAATGAAATTTCTATATTTGTTAAATATATTACATAAACATAAAAAAACTTCCCATACAGTTCTTTCAGTCGAAATCAAGAAGGTACACAGGAAGTTTTAAAAATACGTTTGATACACGTAAAATTTAGACGAAATATGTACCCAGCAAGCAGAAAATGACGAACGACGTTTAAGACGTAAAAATAAACGTCAAAATAAAATGTAAAAATTACGTATATTTAGAGATGCGGTCCGCTTTTTTTTGTTTTTTTTTTCAAGTTTTTTTTCATTCTTTTTTAAATGTTTTTTTTCTTCATATTTTAGGTTTTTTATGAAGATTAGTCCCATTTGCTAATTTTTTATGTTTCCAGTCCAGTTCATGGACTAAAATGATACTAAATGACATTTAGTAAATGTAAATACTCGCGCTTTGCACGCGCCACCACCACCGAATTGACCAATAGGGGCCGCGCTTGTTTTGATTTGGTCCTAAAAAAAGTAACTACCTATAATATTTTTGATTCAGCGCTTGATTTTACAAAAATCTACCAAAAGCACTTTTTTTCACAATTTTTCAAATTCATGTTCAAAAAAAAACAATAGCAAATTTTTTTAGAACATTTATTCATTGGTGGTTAAGTCGGAACATTCCGTGGACCAAAAAAGAAAGCCAAAAAAATTTCGAATTTTTTTATTACGGTATTCGTTAGGATTGAGCGTTGCACGTTTTTCATCTAAAAACTAGAAACTTCAAGCTTCAAATTGCTTTTTTTACGGCTCCAATACGACCATTTTTAATGAAGCTACCGAAGCTATCCGAAAAATCGCAAAAAAAAATTTTATCCTTTAATTTTTTCTATCAGTGTAAGTTTTACATTGCTATTGGTTTCTTATGTGGAAACTACCAAATAAGAAATCAGATTTTTTTAATCTAGGTCAAAATTTTCAATAATGAAAAATGTAATATATTCTACATTTCACTTTATTATTAATATACATTTTACCCAAAATTTCATTTTGAAAAATTATTAATATATAATATAATATATAATTTTTTAATATTGATGTTATTTATTGACAGAATATGCTTTATTGTAGCGGAAAAACAAAAAAAAAACCGTTTTTTTCTAGGTTTTTTTCATGTTTTTTTTTTCACAAAACCGTATTTTTACATCTCTACGTATATTTCTCGCCATTATCTGACCACTTATTTCATACAAGAATCAGACGAATATGCGACGTCATCAAAATGTTTCAAAATTCGCCAATATGTAGGCAACCCATGCATACCTCTCGCCTCTGTAGCACAATAGATAGTCCTATAAACGTGGAATGCCTTAAGCTGCTACCCAGGCAACACAGGGTCGTAGAAATCACGTAGAATCGTCGACGAATTGGGTCGAATTTGGTCGAAGTTACATTTCAACCATTTTTCGACGTCTCAAAATTCACCAAAACACGACCAATTATTAACTTAGGTCGATGATAACCAATAAATGACGTCATTATCACGTGAACAGATGACGAAATTTTTAAAAAAATATGAAAATATAGTGATAATTAATAAGAAACAGTTGGCCCATTTTAATGGGCCGACAAAAAGTTTTGGAATATTTTTAAAAACAAAAATTATTATTTTTATTTAATTTACGTTATTTCGACGGAGAATCAACGTGCAATATTTTATTAAAATAATTTTAAACATTATTTGGTTTTAAACTAATTAAGATAGATTAATAATTATTGATCAATGGATTTTTTAAAACAAATTCGCGATTTTTAAATCCTTTATCATTTTATCACAAAATAAGAAATTAACATGTTACTGCAGTTGACAATCACAATTTTAATTTTAGTAAAATTATTTATCTACAGTGTTGCCAGATGTTTTATAATTTTCTTTTTTAAAATAGTAAAATTTAAATAATAATCGATAATTGTAACATAATTTAATCCGCCGCGTAGTTTTGCTTGTTTTTATACAATTTTTGTTTTGATAATTTTATATAATTTTCTGTAAATTTGATCATTTTGTCAACCCTCTTCGATAATATTAATTTTTACACCTGGCAACCCTGTTTCTCTTTGGCCTTGGGTAAGTTGGCACTACTTACAAAGCGAGGGAACGTTTATTCCTAAAAAACAATATGGTTGATTCGAGCGTCCAACTTTTATAATCTGTGGCATTTATACATAGAACAAACCATTTATACTGATAATACTTTCGCTGTGTCAGGTAGGTCAATTTTTGTTTGTTTATTAATGTTTTAATTACTCAGTATATTCCGTAACGAAGTCATAACACCTAAATGAAGTACCTACATAAGCTCCTAAAATATTGACCTGTCATCTGTCTTAAAATTTAATGTGTTTGATTTTATAATAAATGTTTTGAGTAACTTAAAACATGTTTTATTAATTATTAAACCAAAAGCCCTTTATGCACTGGTAAAAATAATTATTTATTCTTATATCCGATATTTTAATGCCAGATATATGCCAGACATATGTTTGTGTTTCTGCAAAGATTAACTAACAAATTTTTTTTGATATTCTACTTTTTTACATACATTTATTTTGATTATTAATTATTTACTAAATATATATCTACTATAGTAGTATATATATATAGTAGGGTTTACCTATTTATTTCTTAAAATTTAAAAGTACAACTAAAATTTTTTTGTTTTTTTAATTTTGACAAAATCACATTTCGCATTGAAATATCTAATATCAGTATCGGTAATTATTTTTATGTGTATGACCTAATCATATATTATTCAAGAAATATTACGTGATTATTCACGTCAAATTACGTAAATAATTACGTAATATTACGTGATTTTACACGTGAAATCGCTGTGACATATTGTCGTCAATTTTACGACGATAAGACGTGTCTAAGTTGGTGACTTCGACGTCACCGTAGACGTAAATTAAACGTGATATTCACGTCACTGTGTTGCCTGGGTAAGAATTTCTTACTAAGGCAAAATTACTGACTATACCGTTTCTGCTTGTAAGTACTTTTACCAAAAGCTTTTATAAAATTTAACATTTAATGTTAAACCGCACTATTTTTGAGAAATTATTCAACAACCAAAACACGTCAATTTTGTACCTTAAAGACGTATTAAAGATGTCTTTAAGAATTGTCTTAACCACGTTAAGGGGGACGTTTTTTTACGTCTAACTGGTACGTACAAAGTAACGTCACTGGTACGTACAAAGTAACGTCACTGGTATGTACAAAGTATCGTCATTATACGTTAACTGAACACGTCAAAAAGACGTACCAAAATGACGTCGGAGGGCTGTGACATTTTACCGTCGCCCAAACGTCAATAATACGTCATGGTGCATGGTGAATGTGACGAATCGGGTGCCGAAAAAATGAGGTTTAAATAACGAGGTACTGTCAGCTGGGATTTTACTGTATTTTTCGAGTAAAGTGGATAAAAAAAAACGGTAAAATTATAATTTTTTAGGTTTTTAAATTCCGAATTAATATTTATCTAATTTTAAATTTATTTCTATTAAAAAATTATAATTTAAAAAAACCTAAAAATTACGCATATTATTAGTACTTATATAAGTATTTTTACATAGTTTAATTATTTTAATGTAATAGAGCATTTAAACATGTTTGTTTGCAAAAAATTGAGGCGTTTCTCGGAAAAACATCATTAGTCCAATATCGTCGAAATTTAGATATTAGCACCAACTGTTTCCTAACCTCCATATATACGTATACAAATAAGTGTTTCTCGTAAAAATGTCATAGATTCCATAATAATTAAATATTAAATTTAGCTTGTTCTTCTAAAAACATCACAAGTCCACTCCGTTTCGTCTAAGAAAGTCACATGCACACAACATGTGACATTTTTGGACACTCTAGAAAAGCTTCTACCTCTTTTACATTACCACAGCAATAGAAAATTTTATGATAACTTGATAAAAGAGCAGAAGACCATAGCACCTGACAGTCCTGATAACACGGTCGACAACGATGATAGCAGCAGTGGATGCGAAGACTGAGTGGGGAGTAATACAGTTTTTAGTTTTTTCATTTATTTTGCTACTCAGAGTTAGTATTTAGTTTGTAGTGTTTGTAGTAAGGAGAATTGTTTGTTTTTTTCTTCTAAAAACCTCACATGTTCATGTATTTTTTGTGTTTTTTTCATATTCGTTTGAAAATACAAACATGAGGAATTCTGGACAAAGTATCTTACATTTTTTTACATGTAGTAAATAGGTCAATAAAGTACTTTGGTCAAAAATGGGAATGTCGGAGAGTTTTTTTCATTTTCCCAAATATGTTAATTTTGGACTAATGATGTTTTTCCGAGAAACGCGTCAATTATTACATAACTGATTGGTATTTTAAATTTCTCCTATTGCCATGCATTACCTATATATGAACATCTGCAACAGCAGATCAAATTCCGTATTTCATAAACGCTTTTATTACAGCATAAGTGACGGCAACACCGCCGGGCTTCTTAACAACCGCCAGCCGTCTTTGAGCTTATGCAGTGACCGATGATTTTTAAATAATCTCTAAATAATAAAATAAAATACCGAAACCCCTTGCCTCTTAACCCAGGCTTCGCTTTGCCTGTAATATTTAGTGGGCTTCGTATTGGATGAAAGCTATATATATATATATATATATATATATATATATATATATATATATGTAGGTATAATCTTGGTTGTCTAATTGAAGGTATCGGTTGGGGAATATTTAGGGATTTTATTTAATGCAACAGCCATTTTTACAATACACTAGAATTAACTAATTTAATTGTCCTGTATTATAATTATTGTAGAAATAAATGACTGCAACAAGCAATAATTTAATTTTAATACACGACAATCGAAAAATTTATTTCTACAATACGTGACAATTGCAAGAGTACATTTTTACAATACATGGAATTTTATTAAATAGTAATTTAGCGCGAGTTTAAGGTATGCCGTTTTACTTTTTATTAAATCAATTTGTTAGTTACATGGCGCGCTGGTTTACTATTTAATTTATTTATTTATTTATTTATTTATAAAACTCCAGCAGGCACTGCCCAATTACAGGAGAGTAAGTAATATATAATTCAAAATTAATAGCAAGACAAGCATAGCATACATATAAATTATAAGTTATAATAGGTATGAGGTTACTAATATACAATGATAAAACTTAGCTGTTAGTTTAGAAGTAAACTCGAGATTTGTCTTGAGAACTGTTTATATGTTAAATAAAATATATCGACTGATTCGAAAACTGAATTATTAAAACTATTGCAAAGTCTATTAATTGGCGAGTAAAAGTTATGAAATGAGTTTGGTGTTTGTGTATAAAATGTGTTTTTTGTCCTTGTATTTATTCGAGGCAAATTAAAATTTATTTGTTGTAACAGGCGAGGGCAGTCTAAATGTGAATTGACTATTTTGTACAAAAATTGAAAATCAATTATTTGTCTACGTTTTTTTAAAGAGCAGAAGTTAAAGTCATCTAATAACATATCATAATTATAATTTCTTTCAGGGTAAACGTTATGTTTTTTATAAAAAATAAATTTTAAAAATTTTCTTTGTACCTTTTCCAACATAAGTATATATTTTTTATCTTGATATGGATTCCAAACAATGCTACAATATTCGAGTTTACTTCTGACAAATGCAAAATAAAGATTACATATTAGTTGGATAGATGAAAATTCTTTACAGTTTCGAATAATAAAAAATAATAGCTTAAGTGAATCTAGTTGAATAGTTTCAATATGCGTTACAAAAGTTAATTTCGAGTCAAAAAGTACTCCCAAATCTTTACACTCTTTTATACGACTCAAGTGAGTGTTATTTATGGCATAATTGAAATTAATCAAAGTATTTTTACGAGTATAAGTCATTATTTTACATTTGTCTAAGTTAAGGTCTAGTTTATTAGTAATACACCAATCATTAAGCGAATTCAGATCCCTCTGCAGCATCTCACAGTCATTAATCTCCCTTACTTCACGATATATTTTCATGTCATCTGCATACAACTTATCATTAATCATTAATAAACAAGAGAAATAAAAGGGGGCCAAGGTTTGACCCCTGAGGTAGCTACAAATGGAGATGACCTAACTTCCTGGTATTCCACATACATCTTTCTGTTAATGAGATAAGATTTTAAAAGCAAGATTAAATTATTTGAAATACCGAAATGAATCAATTTGTTAAGTAGAACGTCATTAGAAATTCTATCAAACGCTTTACTAAAGTCAGTGTATGCTACGTCAGTTTGACTCCTTCTATCCAAAGTATTTGAAATATCTTGTGTAAATAGAGACTACTACGACCCTTAACAAAGCCGTGTTGCGGCTCTGCTAATAAGGGAGTAACATGAAAGTATAAAGTATCACACAAAATGATTTCTAGTAGCTTAGAAAAAACTGAAATAAGTGCTATTGGTCTGTAATTTTCTATATTTGATTGTGACTTCGCTTTATGAATGGGGCATATTCTAGAGAGTTTCCATAAGGTTGAAAATGTATTTGTTTTCAAAATTAGATTAAAAATAAAATTAAGTGGCTGTACAAGACTGTGGATATAATTTTTTATAAATTTTTGAGGGACATTGTCAGGTCCACATGTTAGTTTGTTCTTTAGTTTTATGGATGCCTTTTTTATTTGTTCATCGGTAATTTTAGTTAAAGGAAAGTAATTATTTACATAAGTATTGTTGTTTTCAATTATATCAATGTTTGACAAATCTTTAATTTTAAGGTAAACACTTTCAAAGTGTTTAGCAAAAGCATTGACAATAGCGTTTGGTTCGTTAAATTCTTTATTATTAAAAGTCATAACTCCAGGGATTCTTGATTTTTGTTTTTTTGCATTGATAAAACTCCATAATTGGTTAGGATCTTTTTTAAGATTAGTTTCAATATTACTTATATAGTCATTGTATGCCTTGTTAATTTCATTTTTTATTAGTCGTCTTAAGTTTTTAATACGTTCCAAGTAATATAATAATTTATGTCTTTTAAACATGTTTAGGTAATGATTTTTTTCTTTTATATTTGTAATTATAGTTTTGTTAAACCACACAGGATATTTAAAAGTCTTACACTTTTTTAAAGGGATACCTACATTGACTTAAAATATTTTGTAAACAGTTATTAAAGTAAGCACATGCATTTTCTGCGTTTGACATCAAGAGAAGGTTATCCCAATTGAAATTGTTGAGCATTCTTTCCATTTTAGTTAAATCTGCTTTCTTAAAATTAAGTTGCTAATGTTTGGATACAAAATTGTTTTCTTTATCAATGGTGAGAGAAATTTTAATATCCAGCGCCGGATGATGTACATCGATTGGAACTAGTGGCTCTTCATCAATATTCACTGAACATTTAATGTTATTGGAACAAATTACCAAGTCACGGTTATTAATGTTTTTTATTTGATTATGTTGAGACAATTCGCAAAAATTGGTAAAATTTTGAAAAATATTAATTAAATTGGTTGAATAATTAGAGTTGTAATATTCCTGAAGATCTGCTAGATTAAAATCACCCAAAATGATTATCCGATTCAAACTTTGAAGGTTTTCAATGAATTCAAAAAATTCTTCATATTCAGCAACACTTGCGTCCGGTGGAATATATACCAAAATGATATAAGAAGTTAAATTGTTGTTACTTACAATCTGAGCACACACCAAGTCTAACCTTGTACCACTATAATTTAAGTCATATTGCTCACTTTGAATAGAATGGTCAATTGCCAACAAAACACCGCCACCTCGGAAACCAAATACTCTGTCATTTCTAAATATCACATAGTTTCCAGAAAAGAGTTCACTATTGTTAACACCATTTCTTATCCAAGTTTCAGAAATGGCTATTACTTTAGGACGCTTAATGTACACATTTGTTAAAAAGTCCCCTGCAATTTTGGTAGTATATAGGTAAACAATGTTCTAGTTTAATTTGACTGATGGAGTTATCTACAAGTTTTTTGTTATAGTGGGTATTCCGTTTTTATATTTAATTGGTATATCGGTTTCTCCTTTGGCAGTACGCACATTTAATTCGTTTTTTAGGTTTTCAAAATGTTGACGCTGCCTAATTGTTTGGTCTGCGTTAAAATAGATATTTTTAAATACATTTGTATCTTTTAGTTTCCTGTTAGACTTTAAGAGTTTAAGTGCTTCTGTTGAATTTGATAAAGTAATTTTTATTGGACGACATTTGTGAGGATCTACAGGGGCATTTCTTCCCAATCTAAAGGTTTGCATATTATTTATATTGATGTTCGGGTTAATGTTCATAATAAGATCTTTCAAATAATTAGATAGGTCAACGATTGTTTCTGGAATACCAAAAGCCAGTACATTATTATATAATGTAACTAGCATATTAAATTAATAAGAAGACGCGCCAAATTACTATTAAACAATATTCCATGTATTGTAAAAATATGTTTTGCAATTGGCCCACAATGGGGGAATGAATTTTTGCGATTGACGTGCATTAAAATATAATAATTGTCTATTTCTACAATAATTACAATACAGGACATTTAAATTATTTAATTTTCGTGTATTGTAAAAAAGGTGGTAGAACTGTTGCGTTAAATAAAATCCCTAAAAATTCCCCAACAATTTTTAATACACAACAATTAAATTGTAGAAATGAATAACTCCAAAAGGCAATAATTAAATTTTAATGAACGACAATCGCAAAAATTCAATCTTACAATACGCGACAATTGCAAACATACATTTCTACAATACATGACAATTGCAAAAATTAATTTCTGCAATACATAACAATTAAAAAAATTAATACATTATAAAAATTGATAATATTTACATGCATGTTTTTAAATTTAAAACAATTGCAAAAATTAAATTTTAAATTATTTCTAAAAATATTATATAATACATGAGTGTTGCGATAATTAATTTAAAATATTGGTATTTGTTTTTAAAAATTTATAAAGGGGAAAACTTTTCTTAAAAATAAAGAAAGAATTTTTATACACATTTTTGATAAGGCTTAAGGTGAAGTGGCCTCCACACAGTAGACAATCTTTTTGCCTCCTGTGAATATATTTCCAGAGGTGCCTCGGTTGAACTTGCCTCCAGCGACGTTGCCGCACTGACCCTCACATGTATTTATATTATTTTTCATTTTAAGCCTTTTTATGTATTTCGATGATTGCGTTTATCGGTTAATTGGACTCCTCCAAAATATATTTATTTCATTAAATGTATAAATACATTTATAATTTAACATTTAAGGTATGGATTGGTTTTTTTTATTAATAATGCATCTAATGATGCCATGAAGTGGTAATTTGGATGTACACATTTAATTGACTTTTAAATATAAATTATATAATATATTTAGATATAAATGATAGGTATATCCATAGATACATCATTTTTGTTCTTTAAAAGGGGTTTTTAAACAATATAAATTCACAAAAAATTTAAATTTTCGTGTACCTACTTATCTATCGTTTGCTTTGGAAAAAATTAATAATTTTTCAAAATCTACAACTACAAAATTTTCTTTTTGCTTTTAACTAAACGACCAGAGGTAAAAACATGTTTTAAGAATGTAATATAGTTTAAACATTTTGCCATAAATGAAGTTTTAAGTAGATAATTAAAATAGTGCGTAATAATTGTAATAAAAACCAAATTAGAAACAAAACACTAACAGCACCTTTAATTTAAATTTAAAAATAACTAGGGCATTATATGTTTTTGCGTTAATTGTAATAAAACAAAAGTGTATTATGTTATTCAGTAAATGCAAGAACCATGCCTTGCAATAAAAATAATTGTAATAAATAAAATTTTAGTAAATTAAATTTAATAAATAATTTGCATCAAGGTAAAAATAGTACCCAAGCTAATAAGATATTATAAATAAAAACATGGTTTATTAGCTTTTTTAATATGGATTCTATAAAATGTCTGAATTATTCAAAACGTGAACTATCCCTGCTGAAAAAGACGGGTAGTATCGGATGATTGCGAATAAAAAACCAAGCTAGTTTTATGTCCATTTATATCTGTTTTCATCCGACATATCTGATTTTACCCGGTATGTCGGTTTTTATCTGCAATTGCGGGTATAAATATTATCCGCGAACGTCGGGTTTTATCTGTTTAGTTCTATGTCTGCTTTCATCTGGTTTAATCCGCAAATACCTGTATAAGGGTTTATATCTGCATTCACCCGGTTTTATCTGATTTTATCCGCAAACGTCTGCTTTATCCGATTGCACCTGCAAACATCTACTTTAGTCCGCAAAAGTCTGATCCGATTTCACCTGCAAACATCTGCTTATATCCACAAACATCTGTTTTAATCCGCAAACATCTAATTTAGTCCGCAAAACTCTAATTCATCCGATTTCACCTGCAAACATCTGCTTTTATCCGCGAAGATCTGCTTTTATCTATGAACGTCTGCTTTAATCCGCAAACTTCTGCTTTTATCCGTAAACATCTGCATTTATCCACGAACGCCTGCTTTTATCCGCGAACATCTGCTTTTATCCGCAAACATCTCATTTTAACATCTGATATTATCCGCAAACATCTGCTTTTTTTGGAAAACATCTACTTTTATCCGCAAACATCTGATTTTAATCGCAAACATCTGCTTTTATCCGCAAACATCTGCTTTTATCCGCAAACATCTGATTTTACCCTCAAACATCTGATTTTAATCGCAAACATCTGATTTTATCCGCAAACATCTGCATTTATCCGCGAACGCCTCCTTTAATCCGCAAACATCTGTTTTAATCCGCAAACATCTGATTCTATCCGCAAACATCTGCTTTTATCCGCAAACATATGTTTTAATCTCCAAACATCTTCTTTCATCCGCAAACATCTGATCTTATCCGCAAACATATGCTTTTATCCGCAAACATCTTATTTTACCCACAAACATCTGCTTTTATCGGCAAACATCTACTTTTATCCGCAAACATCTGATTTTAATCGCAAACATCTGCTTTTATTCGCAAACATCTGCTTTTATTCGCAAACATCTGATTTTACCCGCAAACATCTGATTTTAATCGCAAACATCTGATTTTATCCGCAAACATCTGCATTTATCCGCAAATATCTGCTTTTATCCGCGAACATCTGCAAACATCTGCTTTTAATTGCAAACCTCTGCTTTCATCCGCGTTCGGTTTGCCTGCATTTCCTTTGTCCATTTCGGTCCTGTTTCGTACGCAAACGTCTGGTTTCATTCGCGGTTTTTGTTTTCTTTTTTCTCGTGTATACTTTAGTTTAGTTTACCTGCTTTGTCAAATTTTACTGAGCTTTAACTAACTGGTTGTTAGCCGTTCACGGCACACAACTTTATAACTCTAAAAGGAATTATTTGAATAACCCTGCTGAAAAAAACTGATAGAAAATGGATCGAGTTTAAATCTCGATCCTTTTTGATCATTTTTGATAAGGTTTTTGTCTTCTGTTTTCGTGATCAAAAAGGATCGAGTTTCGATATTTGCGGATAAAAGCAGATGTTTGCGGATAAAACCAGATGTTTGCCTATAAAATCAGATGTTTGCGGATAAAAGCAGATGTTTGCCGATAAAAGCAGATGTTTGGGGATAATATCAGATGTTTGCAGATAAAAGCATGTTTGCGGGTGAAACCGTATGAAAGCAGATGTTCGCGGATAAAATGAGATGTTTGCGGATAAAAGCAGATGTTCGCGGATGAAAGCCGATGTTCGCGGATGATTGCAGATGTTCGCGGATAAAAGCAGATGTTTGCAGGTGAATGCGGGGGTGCACTAACCGGATGATATCAGGCGTTCGCAGATATAAGCATGTTTGCGGGTGAAACCGTATGAAAGGAGACGTTCGCGGGTAAAAGCAGATGTTCGCGGGTGATTGCAGATGTTCGAGGATAAAAACAGTTGTTCGCGGGTGATTGCAGATGTTCGCATATGTTGGCGGTTGAAATTGGACTAGGCAGACGTTTGTGGGTAAAAGCATATGCTCGCGGATAAACCCAGACGTAAGCAGACGTTTGCAGATGATTCCGGACAAATTCAGATATAATCGAAACACAGTGAAAACGGTTAAAAACAGATGATTGCGGAGGTGCACTAACCTGCAGTTTTAGTGATTTTTTACACTTTTCAAAGCTTTCAAACATACGAATTTTTGAATTAAAAAAATAATCATGGTATAGATTCTTTGGGAAATTTTATGCTCTACAAGAATCCGCGACTTAAAAAATTTTATCTCAAACGGTTCAAAAGTTATAGTCTTTTTAATGAAAAAAGATTTTTTTACGTGTTATTTCAATGGAAAACTTAGAATGCTCACCGACACCTTTTAAAATTGAGCAAAAAATTTTGCCTTGCAGGGAAATTTTTTGCTCGGTATGTAGGTTCATTTTAACCCATAAATCCGATAGGTTAGTTTTTTTGGCTCACCCTAATATATATATATATATATATATATTAGGGTGATGCAAAAAAATTTTTTTTTGAATTCTATGCGAGACCACTCGGGTTTTCAAAGAGTATCAAGATAATAAAAATCTGTAAAAATTTGAGAGAAATCAATAAAAATTTAGAGGTCGCTCAACGCAATTGTTTAATTTAGAAAAATCACGCATCTCAAATGCATTGCTATAAACAAGTAGGCATATTTCATACAAATTTGAATGAAAATGGTTGAATTTTTTTTTGGTGGACTCTTAATGATTATTCTAATAAATAATGTTGTCCCGATTTCAAAAAATTGTCCATAATATTTAAAAAATATATATTAATTAGCAAATATAGCTTAGTTAACAAATAATTCATTCAATTTTTTTTTTCTTTCAAAATCTGTAAAAACATTGTTAATAGGTCTACAAGCAATTATTCATTCACAAAAACACTCGCCCCCATCGTTAAATATGAGAAAAAAATAATATTTTAATTAACTACACTTCGCGTCAAATTTAACGCACCACTAAAAGTTTGTCACATTTTCAAAGTTGATTTTCTCGCGAACCGTCAAACCGAATTTGGTAATTTTTGTTTTAAAATTAAGGTTTATTCTTTGGTTATGATGCCTTTATTAAAAAATTATTTTAAATTTAAGTTTTGAGTATATACATATATAACCGTCAAACCGAATTTAGTGATTTTTATAATAAATTGTAGGTTTATTCTTCGGTAATAATGCGTTTATTAAAATATTTTTTAAATTAACATTTTGAGTACATATAGGGTGCAAGTATAATAATTATTTTTTTCCGGAAAATGAAACGCCCTGTTGGTTGTACCAGCTATAACAGCATATGTCTCATAATCAATCTATATCCCCCTGTTCTCTTAACCTTTTGTATTTTTATTCACCGGGTTATCCTTATTTTTAAATGAAATATACATTTAAAAATTAAGAATTAAGGTACCATGAATAGTGTACGATATATCGAGGACATTTTATTTGAGCATGTTGTCCCTTTCACCCGGTAATAATTTTTTACTGATGCAGGATAATGCTATATAGTGCAAGAGTACTTACATGAGGTGGGTGTTAAAACTTTAGACTGGCCTGCAAATAGTCCGGATCTCAACACCATCGAGCCTTTGTGGGATAATATGGGAGGACGACTAAGAAATCATGATCCCTTGCCTGCCTCCCTTGATGACGTAGCAAATATGCTACGAGAAATATGAAATGTCATTGATCAAGACGAGATTAGACATCTGGTTTCGAGTGTGAGCCGTCGATGTGAAGCCGTTATTAGAAGTAGAGGCAGAAATACGCGATATTGATATTCTTTAATGTTGGTTTTATTGATTTTGTTAATATTTTTGTTGTTATTGTTACAATCGTTCTTTTTACATTTTTGTATTAAACTGGAGTTCTTTAATCTTTAACTGTATATTTCATTTAAAAATAAAGATAACGCGGTGAATCAAAAAACAAAATGTTAAGAGAAGATGTGGCTATAGTTTGATTATAAGATACATATGCTGTTATAGCTGGTACAAGCCACAGGGCGTTTTAAATTTCCGGGAAAAAACTTATTATCACTCTTGCACCCTGTATATACTTAAAATGTTAATTTAAAAAAATATTTTAATAAACGCATTATTACCGAAGAATAACCCTACAATTTATTATAAAAATCACTAAATTCGGTTTGACGGTTCGCGAGAAAATCAACTTTGAAAATGTGACAAACTTTTAGTGGTGCGTTAAATTTGACGCAAAGTGTAGTTAATTAAAATATTATTTTTTTTCTCATATTTAACGATGGAGGCGAGTGTTTTTGTGAATAAATAATTCCTTGTAGACCTATTAACAATGTTTTTACAGATTTTGAAACAAAAAAAAAATTGAATGAATTATTTGTTAACTAAGCTATATTTGCTAATTATTATATATTTTTTAAATATTATGAACAATTTTTTGAAATCGAGACAACATTATTTATTAGAATAATCATTAAGAGTCCACCAAAAAAAAAATTCAACCATTTTCATTCAAATTTGTATGAAATATGCCTACTTGTTTATAGCAATGCATTTGATATGCGTGATTTTTCTAAATTAAACAATTGCGTTGAGCGACCTCTAAATTTTAATTGATTTCTCTCAAATTTTTACAGATTTTTATTTCCTTGATACTCTTTGAAAACCCGAGTGGTCTCGCATAGAATTCAAAAAAATTTTTTTTTTTGCATCACCCTAATATATATATATATTATTAATGATACATATATATATATATATATATATATATATATATATATATATATATATATATATATATATATATATATATATATATATATATATATATGTATCATATATATATTATCTATTGTAAAATTTGATGCAAAATCCCGCTTTAAATTGCTATTAATATAAACAGTACCTACTTTAAATTGAACTTACAGTGGATTAATATTAAATAGTAATTTGGCGCGTGTTTTAGGTACGCCGTTTTAGTCTTTATTAAATTAATATGCTAGTTACATTAAATAGCAAAACAGCGGCAATGGATATCGGCCGCACTGAAACTGGGTTAACTTTGAAGCACTCTGTTAAGGAATTATTTTTTATTTTATCTAGGTTTATTATTAACGTAACCTGTCAATATATTACAAAAAACAAGACGGCTGTCATCATATCATATCATTACTTGTTATATTTAGTATTACATCATATTATTATTTTTTCTATAAGCGAAACGTCTGCTTAATTTACATCTAAATGGATATTTAGACAGACAACGTATACCTTAAATTGTTTTTTATTGTTTTTTAAAGTGTGCTCCGCGGAGTTCCAGGTATCCGCGAATGATGCGGATGGGCTCCGTCACATTATTGTTGTTAAAAGCACACTAAAGATTAGAAAATGTTTCCCAGGTTTAAATATTTTAATTTAATCCCTACCTATTTTTACCAATGCATAATACCTAAATAATATACCGGGATTAGTCATATTAGTTCCGACCCCCATATTACGCCATCAAAAAAAGTTTGAGAAACGCGTTTAAACGCTGCACTAGACGTACAAACTTTAACCCTGAGAATAAGTAGTCTATAGTCTTTTTTACAAAATTAAAACATATCTGAGTTTATTACTTCCCTGAAAAAAAAATCTTTTGAATGGCCGACGGAAGCAAAAAGATATCTGATTAATCTTCTTTTAGATGTTCAGAATATGTTTTTTATATATCTTTTCCTAAATGTCTTTTCCTGTGTCAAAGACAATCTTAAAGATATTTTGTAGCAGAGAAAAAACAAATCGTCACCCTAATATAACAAGTTTGTATGTTAAAAAACCGAAAAATTTGAGTTTATGCTTCTACAAGGTTTTATGTAATCCACCCAACTAAATAACTCTATATATATGTATACATAGAATTATTTTTAAGTGGTATGTGAAGCGTAGGCCACGTATAATCTTGTAGAAACATAGACTTAAATTTTTCGTTATTTTTAACATACAACCTTGTTATATTAGGGTGACGAAATGTCTAATAAATATTTGACATAAACGTCTTAACGGTGATTAAAAGATATCATTCTTGACTCTTAAACAGGACAAAATAAATTTAAAGCATATATTTGATGAGCATGTTTCACCTGATATGTCTTTCGATCCTTTTAAAGATATATGCTCGAAATGTTGGCAAGAAAATTTGGGCTGTTTTGTTATTGTAAAATACTGATTTAAATAATGGTCAATATCGTATGGGGTTTGATAAGAATATAAGATAAATTTGTGTATCAATAATCACACAGTTTTTCATGACAACCCCAATAACAGCAGGTTTAGCATCGGATGTTAAAATAAAAAAAAAAGATAAATAGGTTAGCTCAGGGTATAACAAAAAAACATTTGGCTCTTAAATTGGGTAAAGCTAAAAATGATGCCACATTAGAAAGAATATTTAAACCATGCCAATAAAAGAATATGTAAAGCAGAAAGCTTTAATTAAAAAGAAAACTAAATATAAAAAAGTATATAAAACCCCCACCGAATATGGTGATGATAATAATGATGATGCTGCTGATGCTGCTAATGATGTTAATGATGAAGATGTTGAAATTAGTAAGGATGAATATGCTGAAGGTACAGAAGTGGTAAACAAAAATATGTCATTGAATTATCCAGAATTGACAGGTCAATATTTATTAGAATTTTTAAATGATGGTATTCTATTACTGCATTAATATAAACTGCTTGTCATAAAAATCGACGCACTTAGTTTTTTGAAAAATATTTGAAAGCTCGTTATTGGAAAATTACTGAATCGATTTTGAAAATCTTTGGAAATTCTGAATAGTTGATTCTTTGACTCTTATGTCTAATTTTGGGAATTCGATATTTTGCATATATCATTATACTGCAGGGTGTTAAACGAAGAGATGTACTTTTTCCGAAATTCCTCTTTAATATAAGTAAGGTAATCCCTCGGAACGTTTTCGAGATGAATGAGGCTTACTACGATTATATGCCAATTTTTGTAAAATTGTCGTTATTTCCCAGTTTAGTCCAAAAAATGAGCAATAGTGGATTCTATGACTTCCGTCTAATTTTGAGAATAAGATATTGTGCACTTAGCATTATACTACAGGGTGTTAAAAAAAGAGGATGTTTTTTTTACAAAATTCCAAATCCCCATTCACAGGGTAGTTGAAAGTTTCGTTTATGCACATTTGTTAATTGTAAAATTTCCCCGTAGTTTTGCATATCCACTTCAGATGAATTCGATGGATGTTTTTTATATTAATACCTTCAGTACCCTTAAAACTGTTATTTTCATTAGTAAAATCTATTTTATCAATAAATTTTATAACCCTTTTTTTAATTAACCATTTATTTGATATATGATTGGAAGTAACACCATCACGGTGGTCCTCGAATAATTTTAACCAAAAACTTGAATGAATTTAGCCAAAAATGTTAAGAGGCTTTTTTGTAAAGCATTTGATTTCACATAAGAATATTTATCGGTTTTTTTATGGGTACTGATTTTTACATGAATTTTAAAATTCCAAAGTTAAAAGATCAAAATGTAAAACTATACCAATGTTTAGGGTATGATTTAAAGAAAACAGTTCATCTGACGAAAAATTTCATTTAACCTTTTTTGTAGAGCATTTAATTTTCTTAAAAAAATATTTTTAAGTAAAGTTTGTTAAACTAAATGGTTTGGGAGTTCTGAGACAAAAACTTGATGAGGGAAAAAAATTAAAATTGCGATGATAGACCTCTTAATATTAATATTATGGACTCAAACTTTCACAATAATTTTTTTGTCGCCCCAAACCATATTTTCGATATAGTTTTCAAAAAAAAAATAGTCGATTTTTTTGGCCCAGTCTAAGGTACATATTTGATGACATTGCGATATTACTATAATGGAATTTTTAATATTGCTGTGTGATCTAAAACATAATTCGTTTATTAATTGAAATTAAATTAAATTACCTTTAAATTATTTCTTTTGTATGAATATTTTATAATTTATTAAAATCTGATTTTTTCTGTTTAATTTGTGCTTAAACAGGTACCAACAGGAACTAATTTAGATAAATATAGTAAAATAATAAAACCATTGTTGCAAAAATCTGCTAGAGGAACTGGTTATGACATATATGTGGTTTGGGTTCCAATGCTTTAAATAAAAAAAAAATTAATGAAAAATGTTTAAAATATTTTCACGATATATTCGGTAGATTTAAAAAAGAAAAATGAAGAAATTAATAATGATGTAAAAAATCAAATTGATGACATAATAGCAGCACATGCGAAATTACGGGTTGACCTAACTAAAAAAAATTGAATTTTATTATACAAATTTAATTAAAGATACTTATAAAAAAAAACAAATCCAAAATCGATGCTATAGAAAACCATTTATTAAAAGTGATTACAGTGCCTGCCAATTTTAGAACTAGTAGTTACTCTACCACCATCACTACTATTCCATAAAAAATTTACGTGCAACAAACAAAAAAAATTCAACTAGTTAATGAACTTTATAGACCGATAAGAAAAAACTTTAAACGTCGTTGACAATTATTAAAGGGGCAAGATAATTTGTGGCAGATAGATTTAGCGCAAATAGACTTACATTTATCGTATAATAAAAATATAAGTTTATTTTAGTGGTGATTGATTGTTTTTCAAATTTCGTCTGGGTACAACCTTTAAATCTAAAACAGGTGTAGAGATGTCAGATACTTTTGACTCTATAATAAAAGAGGGTGAATGATGCTCTCAAAATCTACAGAGCGATCAAGGAACAGAGTTTTTTAATTCTACATTTAACCAACTAATGAAAAAATAAAAAATTAATCATTACAATACATTTAGCTGTAAAAAAATCTGCTTTTGTCGAACGTGTGATTAGAACTTTAAGGAAAGACTTATTTCAGTTTAAACTGTACATATAAATGGTTGGACAATATTCATAATATTGTTTTAAATTACAATAACACAAAACATAGCACTACAAACTTAAAACCCAATTAAATTAATAAAAAAAACTGAAAAGAAAATTTTAAAGTCAACCTATACTTTTGCAATAATAGCAACAGCACCAGGAATGTTTCAAGTTAACAATATTGTGCGAATAAGTAAGGCAAAATGTATCTTTGATAAGGGCTACACTCCTAACTACGGAATTGTTTAAAATTATTACTGTAAAAATAACAATTCCCCCAACCTATCTATTAGAAGATATGACCGGTAGACCTATAAAGGGCTTTTTATAAAGCAGAACTACAAAAAACAAAACAACCTGATTTGTACCTGGTTGAAAAAGTTTTACGTAAACGTGGCAACCGTGTCTTGGACAAGTGGTAAGGTTTTAACAACACTCATAACAGCTGGATCGATAAGGCAAACGCTTATTTTACATTTTTAGGAAGCAACTTCAAAAATGAATGTTAGTGATAGTATATTTTTTAATAATCTTCAAAGAGAGGTAAAATATGTTAATGAAATTTAATATAATTTGCAAAATTTCCCTAAACTGGAATTGGCCAGCGGCCTTAGCATCCATCGCCGTTATGTGCTTGCTGTGAAAATAGGAAATTTAGCAACTACTGCCAGCAACCAGCAATAACCGTACGACTACAACTATAATAAAATATCTTTTACGGACAACGAATGTATTGATTTTATAGATTGTTTAAAATATCTTTCAAAGTCATTTTTTAAGAAAAATCGTCTCCGGCCCAGCAGTCTAAGAGCAGTGCGACGGAAGTTGAAAAGAAACAGCCGTTAAAGAGGAATTCACATTTTTAAGTAGTTTCGATAAAGTAATTAGGTCTTTTAATGAAAATTTTAAAAGATTCAGAATTGAAGCTCATATTTTTATAAAACAAAGACATTTACATTCCTTAACTCTCATATTTTATTGCATGATGAAAATGTTAAAAACATTCTTTTCCACGATGCTTTTCTAAAATATGATTTAAATACACTGTAACCTTACAAATGTTCGGTTACAGTTTTTAAGTTTAAAAGAATATTTATGATTTGTTTATACCGGCTACCTTGCAGTGGGGACCGTAAGTTCCAGTAGTATTGTCACATTTATTAAGGATACCTATTTTTATTTTCTATTTGCGTTCATGTTTAGTATGTGATATCTTGGCTACGTTTGGCACAATGCGTTATGTTATAATACTGTTAAGGGAGCCTGATTAGATTATTTTAGTTGTATCAGTCTTATTATTTAAATTATTTAAAGTTTTCATTTTAGTGTTGTCCCTTAAGGTCATAAAGATCTAAAAATAAGTTGGGTTATATTATTATTATGTTTTTGTTTTATTATAAACAGTTGCTTACTTGATTTTTGGTAATTTTATCATTTTTGTCGAATAACGTGGGAATACTGGAATAATGGTGGGTATTCAGTTGGTCTCGTTGTTATTTTCCAAATTGGCTGTCAATAGGTGGTAATAACCATAGCACTGGACAGGTGACTGAGTAAATTGAATGAATATCTTGTTTATTTTTGGATTTATGAATATAATTAGAATCATTAATATTATTTGTCTTTTAATCACACTCACTCATGCGTTGGAACAGACCTTAACAAATATGAGTTGGAGAGGGGACGCTTCCTGTAGAGAGAAGCGTGGTGAACGACGAGCGATTGACAGATCGGATTTGTGTAACGATCTCGCTCAGTTTATTGGAGTTTTATTGTAAAACCTAGTTACGTTTGTTAAGCATATATTACCGTGAGTTTTGGTTGTTCTCTGCCCTTGTTTAAAGACGGGTTTGGGGTTGTTGTGAATTCACGTGCAACATGGTGAGTGTGGTTTAATTTTTTAATCTTTAATTTACTAAGTCATCCTGTCTCGTAGATGCATTCCATGGCGTTATAAATGCGTTTCACCTATTTCATCGGCCTTAAGGCTACATAGTTTGCTGTTTTTTCAACATTTTCAACATTTAAAGAAAGAAACCGGAGAAATCCGTAAGTATTGACAGCCTAGGTGGTAGCGAGACTAATTTGCATATTAATTTATTAGGGTTTCTTTGGGGTACTCCTTGTCAGGCCTTTAAAGGTTTAAAGACCAGTTATTACCATCATCGGGTCAGACCAACAATATCATGCTGTCCAGGCTTAAAGGCCATGCAATAAGGTGGAAACCCCCATGCGAACAACAATAATGCTGAACAGTTGCCAGATAACACTCCAGGGATGGATCCAGGTTTAATTTTTCTTTAGTTATTTTAAATGTTTTTAAATATTTTAAAAAAGTCTGCGAATTGGTAAAATATAATTATAAATGTAGAGATACAAGTATTTTATGTGTGAACAAATAGCTATTTGGGTTTTAATTTTTAAAAAACATTTAAATATAAAATTATTAACATTTTAAACTAGGATATTCCTACAAACATTTAACTATCAATACATATTAAAATTGAGTAAGTAACTGAAAATTGAGTTTAACTTCTTGCCTACAACCAAAAGTTAATTTCAGCTCTGTAACGTTGTAGTGGCGCCCTACAAAATAGTAAGTATGGAAAATCACAACTTCACAACCTAGCTCCCAGACACTAGAGCTGCCGGCGCTGTATCTCCAACCCCAAGATGGTTATAACACTACATGCTTTGACTTAAATGCATAATGTAATTTATTTTTAAAGGATTGTTAAACAATTAGAAAATTATAATTCCCTATCTCTTTTTAAGTTTTTTAATAAAAATATTAACTTTTTTTCATTAAAATCTCATTAAATATTTGAAATTCGGTAAAAATTAATTAAACCAAAGTGTGCACTTTTCTACTTCCCGTAGGTATTGCGAACAAGACCTGTGTTATTTAGTTACGAATGTTTATGATAATAATGTTTAAGACTTATTTGAAAATCACATTAATATAAACTGCTCACAAATTGAAGTGGAATTTTTTAAAATAGGGTTGTTAAAATCGCTGTAAAATTTTTAAAAAGCATCCGATTTTGATACAGCTTTTACTTATTTAAAGAAAAGTGTTCCTATTTTCATAAACTGATAAAATCATTTAAGTCATAACATATATATGTCTAATATAGGGTGATAAAAAAAGTCCTACAATATTGTTCTTTTTAACTCTAGCGCAGGAGTTTTTTTTAATCACCCTGTACACTTACACTAAGTTGCATCTTACAACCTGTGGTATGTGTTACTAATATTTTTTTAGTTTTTTCCTTTTAATGACGTACGTACAAAAATATGATGTTTTTTATTAATGGCGTAATTTTTCATTTGCGTTTTTCTAATTTTTACCTAGGGGGCTTTAAAAACAGGCAGATATCAAGTACGTAGGTATACAAACTAATCCTTGTCAAGTTGACAGTTGCTTATAAACAATAAAAAAGCATAATGCCGTTACAAAGATTAACTCCAGAGCAGTTTGATATTGTGGCAAATCTTATACAAAATCGTACGAGTCAGAAAGAAATTGCAAATTTGCTCAATGTGTCACCGAGTGTTATTAATAGGGCAAGTCAACGGCTCCTGGCAACAGGTAGTGCCCGAATTACACATGGTGGAGGTCGCTCAAGAATAACTTCAGCAGCGGAAGATCGTCTTCTTGTTAGACGGACAAGAGCCAATCCTACATTTTGCGCAAGAAAGCTTCGACATGCTACAGGACTTGAAGTTTCGACACAAACTATCCGAAACAGACTTCACGATAGGCAACTACGTGCCCGAAGACGTTTCAAATGCCCAATGTTGAACGTGGCTCATCGTGTAGCCCGAAGGACATGGGCTCGCGAGCATTCCGGATGGACAATTGAACAGTGGAGACGCTGTCTTTTTACAGATGAAAGCAGGATCGGTATGTATAAGTCAGATGGACGTATTCTCGTCTGGAGGGAGCCTGGAGCTCGTTGTCAAGAAAGAAACATGGCTCCGCAGGAACCTTTCAATGGCGGATCAGTGATGGTCTGGGGTGGTATTTCGCATAACAGTCGCACTGACCTTGTAGTGTTCATCAACTCTACGATGAACGGTGAACGGTATAGAGATCGGATTATCCAGCCTATCGTCGTACCATTCATTGAACAACATGGCAGAAATTTTGTTTTTGTGGATGATAATGCTCGTCCCCATAGGGCTAGGATTGTGAATCAAGCGATATTGGATAACAACATCATACGAATGGCCTGGCCTGCAAGATCGCCTGATTGCAATCCAATAGAGCATGTTTGGTCTAATTTAAAAAAAAAGATTACTCGATCGTAATGAGGATTTTTTAAATTTGGAGCAGCTTGCAAATGGTGTTGTAGAAGAATGGCAAGATATACGACAACATTTAATTAATAACCTAATAGATAGTATGCCTAGACGAGTTGCAGCAGTGATAAGAGCTCGAGGAGGGCCTACTAGGTACTAAACTGCCGACTTTATATCAAAAGTATAACTTACAATAAATATAAACTTATGTTGTTAAAATTTGTATTCATTAAATGCAAATGAAAAATTACGCCATTAATAAAAAAAATCATATTTTTGTACGTACGTCATTAAAAGGAAAAAACTAAAAAAATATTGGTAACACATACCACAGGTTGTAAGATGCAACTTAGTGTAAGTGTACAGGGTGATTAAAAAAACTCCTGCACTAGAGTTAAAAAGAACAAAATTGTAGGACTTTTTTTATCACCCTATATTAGACATATATATGTTATGACTTAAATGATTTTATCAGTTTATGAAAATAGGAACACTTTTCTTTAAATAAGTAAAAGCTGTTTCAAAATCGGATGCTTTTTGAAAATTTTACAGCGATTTTAACACAGCCCTATTTTAAAAAATTCCACTTTAATTTGTGAGCAGTTTATGACTGTTTTTGTAGTTTACAGTAAATAATTAAATATACATTAATTTTCTGTTCGTACCACTACACGACTTCATGTAAAATTTATTCAATAAAAATAAATTAGATTAAATGATTTTTTTATGACTAATGCAAGGTAAGTTTAATAAGTTTTTTAAATAAATTAAATAAGATTAAATTTATTTATTATCTAGAATAAAAAAATATTTATTTTTATTTTTATTTATTTATTTTCTTTATTAATTTATTTTACATTATGTCATAGCTAGCAAAACAGTTCTTAAGAATTGGTACCGCTTAGTCTATATTAATTTGTATTAATTTTTCCATTTCATTATATAATCATTTTTCAATATCCATTTACTCCGATCCATTCTAAAAAACTTTAATTTCAAATGTCTTTAGTTTATATTTTTGC
Organism: Brassicogethes aeneus; assembly: GCA_921294245.1. Lineage (NCBI taxonomy): Eukaryota > Metazoa > Arthropoda > Insecta > Coleoptera > Nitidulidae > Brassicogethes > Brassicogethes aeneus. The sequence goes on from OV121132.1 coordinate 62,289,839, forward strand.
AATATAAATTTTGATTAATTTTTGAGCAACAAATCCAAGTGTACTTTTCACTTCGCGAAGATAAGTATAATATTTAAGTATGTGGTTGGTAACAATGTTAGCCGGTTATGAATTAAAAAGCATCTTTGATTGTGTGGTTCCGCCTAGAGGCAAAATGATGATCGATTATTGAAGTAGGGGGTATGTTTTTTGTAATTTATATGTATAACGTTTAATAACTTGATAATTTCTTGATAGCTGGGGTTGTAGATGAAGAATACAAAATAATTAAAAAAACTTATATTAAAATTTGTATAATAAAAAGTAAATTAAATTACACTGTGATACAAAATTAAGGTTTGCGAAAGGGAATGGAATAAAACCAAAAGCAAATGAAAGTTAATACTTTCCACAAGAAAACCCTCTCAGGGTTTTTTTATATCACGTCTCAGTTTTTTTTGTACGCATTTAAAGATGGTAAATTTTTTGACATCCTATAGGAAAAACATAAGTAAAACTATGTTAATTATTCAAAATAATTTTGTCAATTTGATCGAGGAATCCATTTGTGATGTTAATTTTTACCAAAGACCCTCAGAAGAGGACGCTATCAAAAAATTGTTACTAATTTTTACTATTTTTGAAGGTAAGAAATCCATTTTTGTCATCCGTTTGTTGTAAAATATACCCTAGGTGATATTCGAATGCAATTTTTAATATTTTGGATTTATTAGTATAGAAAATAGCATTTTTACTTCTTAACTAAACATTATTAAATTCGCTATTTAATTTTTATTTAAAAACTATCACTGCTGTAACCGGCAGTAACACGAGTTTAAGTACCAGAAGTTCCAGCTGTTCGTCCAAAAATTGATAAAAATGCAAAATATAATTAATATAATCAAAAATACCATGTTTTAGTATAAAAAACAAATACCTGAATTATACCACAACATTGGAACACCAAATTTCATTGACTTCTTTTTCTTTTGTGATCATTTAATTAAACGCTGTGGCTCCCGTCCCGAGGCGGGACTTAAGTTCAGTCCCGATTGACGTCATAATTTTAAGATTTGTTAAAATAATAATAATTAATTGTACCTGTATACATGTTAAGGGCACTTTAGTTACGTCATAAAACCAAACCAAACCAAACTCAACAACACAACCCAACCGACCCCGCCCCATTGGACCCCCCCGCCCCATTGAGCAAAAAACCCAACTAAAATGGGCAAATTTATGTTACGATAAAAATAAAACACTTTTTAACAAAGAAACAACAAATTTATAAAATAAAAAAAATAAAAAAAGTTTAACAACTTCTAGTGGGATCGAACCCGGTACCTCTCGCATGCCAAGCGACCAAAAATCAAAATCAAAATCAAAATCAATATATTTCTAAATTAAAATATTTACAAGTCATAAAAAGGTATATAATAAAAGGCCGCAATGTGGTGATGTGGTTGGCTGTAAAGAGGCGCGTGGAAGTGTGGTTCCAACTCTTGAGCCTCCCTGCGGTGAAGATGCGTGGTACGGGTGGTAGCAGCGCAGTCTTCCGACGGTCTTTGTCCCTTGTATTAGCCCTTTTTATTAGCATGGAGCTTGTCTGGCCTTTTCTCGCAGAGCGAATGTGAGGCCAGCTTGATCCGGGTAGAAGAATAAAGTCTAGAAAAATTTACGGAAAAAAGAATGGTGATGTTAAAAAGTTAAAAGAATGATTTCAAGGGAAAAATAATTAAAAAACCCTCTTAAAAAATTTGGAAAAAATACATAAAAGATAGAAAAGAATTTAGAAAAAGACCTGCAGCACCATGGTACTACGGTTGGATTTGAAGGGGATGTTAAAAGTCTGGTTGGAGATGTCTCAAGGTCAAGAACCCTAAAGTCCCAAATCAACAGACATCTCCCACGTCGCGTATTGTTCTGAAGGTTAAGCTACCGCGGTGTCAGTGATGCACCGGGGGGTCGCGAAATATCGGCAATCTGCCATAGATCAGGCCATGTTTATAGCGCCAACCGACCGCCTACCATCTAAGCCATCGAGCTTGACGCAAATTATAAAATCTCGGGGAATAAAAACGGATTTACAGTGTGTGACGTCAATCGGGACTGAACTTAAGTCCCGCCTCGGGACAGGAGCCACATCGTTAATTAAATTGTTATTACAAGTTCTGCAAACTTTTCAACATATTCAATTATATGTATACCGTAATATTGTAGGTACAATTTTTTACATTTTTATATTTTGGAACTAAGTTTTGTTTTATATTATATTGTCCTTTAAAAAAAAAAATAATTTAATTAAATATATTAATTAAAAAAAACGTTTTATGTTGCTGTCACTGATTTACTATATAGTACATAATATTATGTGTTTTTAAGTAAACAAATCAATGTTACCTTTAAACAACTTCGTTTTTGCTAGAAAAACTGCAATTTTTTGTATTAATAATATTTTTTCAAAAGGGCGAATACGCCGAAATACTTTTTTTTGTTTTTATCAAAACAGGAAAATGGCATATTCGCCCTTTTACAAAAATACAAGTATTGTGTTTTGATTAAAGCATTAAAGAGAATATTTTTTTTTATAAAAAATGCCCAATTTTCTAGTAAAAATGCTCTTTATGAATGGATTCCTCGACTATATTGCCAGAATAATTTAAAAAAAAATAAAATTGTTTTACTTATTTTTTTTCTATTATAGGTTGTCCAAAAATCTACCAACTTTAAATGCGTATAATAAAAAACTGAGACGTGATCTAAAAAAACCTCATAGGGTTTTTTTGTAGAAGCTATTACCTTTCATTTGCTTTTGGTTTCATCCCATTCCCTTTTGCACTGTTGGACTGTGTTATTATATAAATTAAAAAACTGGATCTTAATAAGTATAAAAAAATATTATAATCGTCATATAAGTGAAGTTATGATACGTTTGATTAAATAGTAGTATATCATTTATTAATTTTACACTTTTAACTTAATATTTAATACAAATAAAGTAATATGTTAATGCGGTTTAATATGAAATATTATTATATTTACAATATATCTTAATTATATTTTTATATTAAAATTTATCATACGATTTAGCTATATTTAACGTAAATATAATAAATAGTATTATATTTCTAATATCATTTATTATATTTTTTTGTCCGTGTATCAAACCACTCCAGTGAAGATTTATAAGTCAAAGTTGGTGATCGTATTGCACAATTTATCTGCGAAAGGATCTACTACCCCGATTAAGAAGAAGTTCAGGTTGTTTATTTATATTTATTTGGGTATTTTATGGAAACTATTTTTTACAGGATCTCACTGATACAGAAAGGGAAAATCTTATTATTAGGATTTGACTATTATAAAGTCCGCCTAATAAGCTATTTCAAATCGTAATTTAAAAAATATTTATTAATTTTAACAAATTAATAATTGCTTATTAGAAAAGAGTACCTAACATATATTAAAATAGTTTTTTATTTGACAATGAACAATGCTCATTCATAAAATTATTTTATAATCAGTTTAAAAAAAATTAAAAATATAAATTAATGTTTAAAAAAAATTAAGTTTTTAGGTTTTAACTTTGCATTTTTTGTTCTCTTCTTGTAAAAAAGATTTAATAGAAAATGCTGATAATTATTTTTTGGTGAGTGTGATATTAAAGCTGAACAACAATTTTTAATGAGAGTAAACTTAATTATTCCTATGCTTTATAATCGTTTTATAACCAGGGACGGAAATTCTAACGCTTTATTTAATCATCGAAAAAATATAAATACACAAATAAAAATTAATTTTTCTATAATTGAAGAAGAAATGTATTCAAGGTGTTGCAATTTTAAGTTAAAATAAAAAAACATAAAAGGTTCAATATTTATAGGCATCAAATACAAAATAAACATAAATTTATGGTTATGGAAATTTTGAATGATTTTAACGATATTTGTGCACTACGAGAAATTCATCGAAAAAAAGTATTGTGTTTTGAAAATAGAAACCGTACATTTATTTCTATTTTGACATTTAATTTTTTATCTTCTTCCAACAGATAAATAGAGCTCTAGACGAGGCCAACGAAAAAAACAATATTAAAAAAGTTATGGAGCTTGACCTAAAAAAAATATTCAATCCATTCAGTATCATCAAAGATACAAAAATTGTTTTTTCGTTGGTGGCTGACTGGGGTGGAGGGAAATATTTGGGTTTGGTTTTTCGATTTTTTCAACGATGAAGCCATTCAGGATTATAATATAAATCATCCTGGATCATTATATTTAATTTTTGTTGATAAAATACTTTTTATGGGCGGCAGTATGCCATTAGTGAAATACACCCCATAGAATAAAAATGAATGTATAAATTATATTTGTTTTTTGTTATATTTACTACAAATAATTAATTCTCTATATATCTAAAATTTTCCCCCAACATTTCTGGTACACCCTGTAGGTATATGTAAACTATTAATAAGTATTAGATTTAATTAAGTATGAAATTACCGATACTCTATTAGGGCGTTGTTTCAAAAACATATATTTTAAAGGATTTCATCCAATCCAATCTGGCAGATTTTGATGTCTTTGGTTATCGACATTCATTTTGAATATTTGGCAAAACTGTGTGGGGAATTTATATTATTTTTCAATGGAATTTATACCTACTCAATGCGTTTGTCTAAAAATATTCATTGTTATCTTAAAGTTTATAGTTTTATAACAACATTTAAAGCCGCCACATAATTTAAAATAAACGAGTGGTGTTTTTTAACAAGGGATTGAAAAGGTAATAAGTAGCTACAGTTGTATTCAATAAAAAAGCGTACAAGAATTAGAATGAGAGAAAAATGTCACAATAATATTATTGCTTAAAACCAGCTTATCACTGACATAAGTCATTAAAATATTACTATAGGTTATAAAGAGCATTGGCGTCGTAGGTTAATTAAATAATATTACAAAAATTATTACCTATTATAATAACGTTTAACGTTTATTGTCCAACAGATATAAAATCCATTTACAGAACAATTACATACAAGAAATTAAAATAAGTCCTAATATTATTAAAAAAAATATATATACCTACAAAAAAAAAGTATAACAAGATTAGACTAAAAAATTTTTACATAAGCTATCAATTATAAAACCAATACTATTAAAGTTAATGTCACATTTATTGCAGTATATATTAAAATTTTTGCACATAAAATAAATTGGTGACTTAAGAATAATATTCGACCTAGCGTTGGGGCAGTAAAATGTAAGTTTGGTACGAGTATTTCTTGGTATTAAATAATTTATTTGGTTTAATAGTAGGGGAGCGTCAATTTTGTTATGTACCAAATTGTACAAAAATTTTACACTTAACGTGGCTCGCCTTAACTGCAGGGAACTAAACCCGAATTCATTCAAAAGAGTTAAGTGATCATAACCCTGATCTGGATATGCACCGTTTTGTTTAAAAGAGAGGAATTTTAAAAACCGTCGTTGAATTTTCTCCAAGTTACTTATATTACTAGAGTATATTGGATTCCAAATTAGAAAACCATACTCAAGCTTAGAGCGTACAAATGAATAATAAAGAGTTTTAAACGCCATTTGACATTTAAAGTTTTTGGTATTTCTAATTATAAAACCAAGGGTTCTGTTGGCAGATGTTATTATGCTATTAATGTGGTTAAGAAAATTTAATTCGCTATCAAATAATACTCCCAGGTCTTTTATTATTAATAGTCTATTAGAAATTTTAATTTTTTTTATATTTGATCATGTACCCCTGTTTTTCTATTACTTGAGCCAATCTATTTGGGATGGACTGAATTAAATTTAATACAATATTTGGATTAATATCTTCCCAGCAGTCATGTATAAATCCTCAGAATTTTGAGGCCTGTAATTTCGTTGATATCAAACCCCAAACATTTTTGATTGGATTATTATCGGGACTATAAGCAGGCCAGGGAAGCACATCTACATTATGGGTTTGAAATCAGTGGGTAACAGTATTGGCATTGTGGACTGGACAATTACCCTGTTGAAATATAAAGTTATTATTTGGATATATTTGCAGGGCAGATGGTAGCAGTATGTTCTCCAAAAGGGTTCACATAATTCTCGGCATTAAACCTTCCCTCTATTCACCAACAAACACCAGGCCCGTAAACACTTATCCAGCCCCATACGTTCACAGAGTAACGGCTATGTTTAGAAGCAAGGAGGTTGGTATACCGTTCTTCAAACCTAGTATTATCAGAACGAATTTGGCCGTTATAAGTTGACTGAAAGGTCTTTTCGTCAGTAAAAATTACCCTGTTCCAAAATTGGGGATTGCGGTATATGAAATTTAATGCAAATATAACCCTTGATTCTTTTCGTTCTTCTGTTAGAAACATTTTTTTTGCAGCTGGTCTATTTTTTAGTTCAGATTTCTTGACCCTTCTGCTGAAGGTATGTTAAGAGCCTGAAAATTCTGCATCAATACCAGCATCCCTCGCTGTTGCATATGTATTATTTCTTAAAAATCCCAAAAAAGCAGCATCCTGTTCCGGGGTGGACATTTTGGGACGACCTGAACTAACTTTATGGTTTAGTAAATCTTCCTGTTCCCAGCGTTGCTTAATTTTTAATGTAGATTTTTTATTTCTATTATACAACTGCACCACCATCCTTCTTCGATTCTTGATACTATTTGAGCCTTTTTAACTTGAGATAACTGACGAGGCATTTTATTTTCTACCGTCAGTTATAGTGACTTAAGTCAGTGGAAAGCCAGTTTTACGCAATAATGTTGACAGTTTTCTCTCATTCTAATTCTTGTACGCTTTTTTAATGAATACAACTGTACATTTAAATAGTTTTTTTGCTTAATATTATTAAAACGTTTATAGGCCATCAGAAACTTTTAAGCGATAATCGTTTGAATGGATGACATTTAATCAACCAAATATTCCTGTAATTATTATATATCCTTTTTTTTAACGAAATTACAAACGAAGACTATGAATTAGAGTGTTTTTTTTCCCTGAATGACAAAACCGAATCTTCGAACAAGGTAGTTTTTAATTTATTAATTTTTTAAACAAATATAAAACGTCATTAGTACATTTCAAATTTTTAATATACTGAGTGCTTCAAAAGAAAACATTTAAATTTTGAGTTTTTGTTTTAAAACCTACCGTATGCTAAATTAGCAACTATGGAGAAAACATTTAAATTTTGAGTTTTTGTTTTAAAACCTACCATATGCTAAATTAGCAACTATGGAGAAAGGCAGTAACTGCTAAACTTGAAATTTGTAGGAAATTAGCATAAACTACATTTTTATAAAAATCAGTAGGTATTTAACTGATTTATTTAACTTATAAGATAGTTTACTGCATTTCTTTGTTGAATTAAGATACCATAGCTTTATCATAGCACAAGAAAACGCATTTAGAATTTTTTTTGTAGTTACTGCCTTCCTCCATAGTATAATATACATCTACTTAATTTTTAAATTTTTTGCTATATTTTGAGATCCAGAAAAGGAAATTAATTTGATGTAGATATAAATTGACTATATCTCAAAAACTAACGATTTTGTACTAAGGTCATATTTTGATTTTTTGCTTAGTCATCGTTGACTTTTGGGACACCCTGTATAACACATAATAATACTGCTACGGTTTCAATAATTTCCAACAAGATTGTGCATCACTGCAGAATATAATAAATATAAAGTAAGTTATTTAAAAGATGCTTTATATATTAATAATTTAAATATACAGAGTGTTCATGCCAAAACATTATATATAAATTTTATGTTTCTTTATAAAGAAAACTATAGGTAGTTTTGTAATAAAACCTACTAATATAATATATAATGTCTTATATTATTTAATTTTTATCGAGTTGTTGGGAACCGTTAACAAAGATTTTTTATTCAATTAAATAACATATTTTTTTGTTTTTTAGTTCAAACCCAAGTAAGCACTAAAATTGTCAACAAGTTAAGAAATGTTTGAGAGATATTGGGCAAAAAATGCAGTCAGGTTAAGAAGACTTTGTGGCTTGGATACTTAAACGAAAACATTACATGCTTTAACAAGCTAATTAAATTTTATATGAATTATACAGGTACACAGCGTTATCTAATTACTAATTTAGGGCAGCTCATTTAAAACATTTAAAAATATTATTAGGGGGCAGAATAAAAAAATAATAGGGGTAGCAGAGTACAATGGCAAAAATTAAATAATGTTTTTCGTACAGGGATAATTATAAATTTAAAACATATTGATATTAAACAATTTTTAAATTATGCATTTTTCCTCTTTAAATCAAGGGTGTGCAATGTTTTGAAAAAATGTCCCTGATAAAAGTAAATGCTTGTAGATAAAATTTTAAATAAATTAAGCAAATTTGCAAAGAAAGACTTAGGGTGAGCTTTACATACAATTTTAAATTTAGAAATTAATATTAAAAAATACAAGTTGGGTAACGGCGCGCCGCGGCGGTTCCTCTTACATTAAAGTACAGGAACAGATCAAGAGAGAGCCAAAGTTGCAAAAAGTAATGTAAGAATTTACATTAAATGAGTATTTCGTTGCTCATTTTTAACAGGTACGGAATAGTATATTCTGTAACAAGTTTGGAATACAGCATATTCCGCTCGAGTGAAGAGTTTGTCACACGAGCCGAAGGCGAGTTTGATGGTTTTACGAGAGCAATTCCAAACGTGTTTCAGACTATACGTTTTCAAAAAATACTATAGAAAAATAATTTAATTGGAAAAAAGTGAGGTTGGATCGGTCTAAAATTTGTTAGATATTAAAAACAGAGATGTCGCCACGAGTGTTTATTCTGTCATCAAATGATATTTGAATGAATGAATATTTCATTCTTTAACACTTTACGGAATATATGTCATTCCATAGATAAAAGTGATATTAGAAGGGTCAAATTCCGTATTAAGGTATAGACATACATTTCCGCACCGTGTCCGACACGTGAGTCGGCCGATAGTCGGACAAGAATAAAACCATGTAAACCAATGCCAGAATCTGTCAAAAAAATCCCCTAGATTTTGTTTGAATCCACCTTAATCACAAAAATGACACATTGATACAATGCAAATTGTCATTTTGACGTTACTCATTATTGTTAATTGTGTCATTTTTGTAATAAAGGTACATTTAAACAAAATCTAGCGGATTTTTATGACAGATTCTGACATCCCTGCCATTGCGTTAGTCCCCATCTCTCCGATTCTACGCCGCACCGATAGCACACCGACAGTCCGCGCCGTGCCAGACTAGTTTCGTTTATATTTTGACGGGCACGGTGCGGTCTCGTCTCGTTTTATAACCTTAAAAATGGAAATTTTAATAGAAGAAATAAGAAAATATCCAGTTTTGTTCGATCAAACCCACGAAAAATATCGAAATTGCGATTACAAGGATAGGGTTTGGAAAATAATTGCGACCAATTTAAATTTTGAATTTAAACATTTTGAAAGGAAAGACACGGCGCGGCGTAAACACGGACAAGTGTGGTTTCAATGGGACCGAGCCGTAACGAGACCAACACTCGGCCGACACTCGTGACGGGCACGGTGCGGAAATGTGTGTCTATACCTTTAGGAGTAGAATTTTTTGTTGTAGATAACATTTGTTTTTTATTTTTCGCACGATTTGCATTGGATATTTTTTTTCGATGTACGCCCTATTGGTTTTAAGAATTTTTTTGATTGAATTCAAAAGGACGTATGTAAAAAAAAATTTACTTTCCATATTTTTAGCGATACGCCCTTTTGGTATGGGGAAAGCGGCTCAGATTTTTTTTCGATTCTTATAGGCTTATAGATCATGACCACGTTAATCTTTAATGACAAGTTCTTATTTACCCTTATGATTTTTGAGATAGGGGCTGTATCACGGCGTTCTCTACCCCTATCCCTATCTATCCCTATCTATCCCTATCCCTATCTAGAGAACGCCGTGGCTGTATACAATGGGTGTCCTTGAATTCAAGTACACTGTAGGTAAATTTTTAACTTTTGAAATATCACAGCTAAGCGCTCGGACACGTAAACATAATTTTTGGTCGTAGATTCCAAATTCGTGCTCGGTTTAGCTGTATCACTTCTAAAAAAGTTTTTCCTATTGGAAGTCCGATCCGGGGACACACTGTATACTGGTATATTATAATTTGTTAAATAATATATTTTTTCTAACTTAATTTTCCACCCCCGAGCGAGGGAGGAAAATGCCACTTTTCCTCCCCGGGAGGAAAAAAGTTTTCCTCCCTCTTTTTTTTTTAATAATTTTACATTATCAAGAGTTTTTGTACCTTGTCTAGTCCTATTTGATTTTGTAGGAAAAAGATTTACTCCGCTTTTCCAACCATTCTTTTAACAAACTATAGGTATTCATTTTCATATCGCTCTTTCGATTTTTAAGGAAGGAAATTAATTGCAACTATTCTTGCCTGTTTAGCAAGATCTCGCGGCAGGTCTTCTTCGCTAGAACTCAGTTTCAAAACGTAGGAAGAATTTCAAATTTATGATAAAAATTCTGACAGCTTATAAAAACTGTTATGTTGTTATTACCAAAAATACCCTAGCAACAAAGCGTTGTCAACATAACGTCGGCGACGCAACAACTACTTAATATTTTGTCATAATTTTATAGCCCTCTACCGGGTTAGTAAAAGGAACCGAAACGCTTAAAATGTCTTAAAACTGTTAAAAGGTAATAGAAAAAACTATATACATACCTAGGGAGAAAAATGCGTTTCCTCCCTTGAATATTTAATGCCCTTCGCTTCGCGTCGGGCATCAAACTATTCGCGGGAGGAAAAGCACTATTTTCATCCCATGGTATGTAAATAGCTATCTATTACCTTTTGTGCCAATATTACTATGATTTTTATTTTATTTATATACTCAATTAAAAAAAATCAGTGTTCCTTTTGATCAATTAACTTTTAAACAAGAATTTTTATTTTTTTAATTTAAAACTGATGTGTGGGTCTAGCCAAATTAATCTTTTTAAAATTTATACAGGGTGTTTAAACTTATACAGGGAGTTTCCAATATCTTTGAATTTTGACCTGATACAGCTAAACCAAGCACGGATTTGTAATCTACGACCAAAAATTAAGTTTACGTGTCCGAGCGTTTAGCTGTGATATTTTCACCTCCATACAGTGTTATTATCCGAATAACAATAAAAAAGTCGCAGTACACTGTAAAAAAAATTGTGAGGTAAATGCGGAGTGAATTATTATCAATTGATTCACTCTAACCAGGATTAAAATATACTCCGAGAAGGATTTATTCGTAAGTAATATCATAAGAGAATCTAATTTTTCCGAAAAAATCGAAAAAACACGTTGCTAAGTAATATTTTAACAAGAAGCAGTGTGCTGGTGGCAACAAAAATCCTAGTCGAAGACGAGGATTTTTGCACCTGCACGAATGCATTTTATTAAAAAATATTACTTAGCATTGTGTTTTTTCGATTTTTTTCACAGGAAAAATTAGATGCCCGAATGGTATTTGACAAGACTATTGCATGAGTAACAGTTAACAATTAAAATATAAATTGCAATTGACAACAGTTGTCAAGTTTTGCCGCGGGTAAACTGCTGACAGGTGCTGTCATACAGTTTTGCCGCGGGTAAACTGCTGACAGCTGCTGTCATACAGTTTTTCCACCTAAAAACAATTTGTAATTCAAAATTGCGCGTTTGTGATTGGTGTAAATTAAGACGAGGGAAATAGTCGATATTATTAATAGAATTAAATCCGCAGAGTGAATTATTTATTTATTTTTTTTATTGAATAATAAATATTTGTTAATAGTTTAAAATTATAAAATGCATATTTAGAGATTTTTTTAATTAAATTTGACATAACTTTTTTGAATTTTTGCCATAATTTGAATTTTTATGAAAATTTGATCTTTTTTATTTTTTTGAAAATTTAAATTTTTTTTATTTGATTTTTTTGAAAATTTTAATCAATTTTAAAGTTAGATTTTTTTTTTGAATATTTTAATTATTTTGGAAAATTTGAATTGTTTTTTTTTTTTAATTTTGAATAATTGTCAATTTTGAATTTTTTTCATATCGACAAAAAAAGTTTTTCAAAATTTGATTTTTTTTATGCTACACATTTTTTAATTGAAAATGTTTTACATTACATTTTTTTTAATAGAAATTGATTAGAATTACATTTCCATTAAAAAAAAATGACGAATGCATTATTTTTTACATTAAGATTTTCGCAACACTGGTCATGGACTTGATGAAATTTTGGCTTATAATTTTATAATTTTTTGTATTTAGGCAATAAAAATAATTTTAAAACGTTTTAACATTATGTTTAATACCCATCTATTTTTTAACACATTTTTTACCATCAAATTTAAGTGTGAAGTGTACATTTTAGACCGTAAACCAGTGGCGGCTGGTGGATTTTGGCACACCCATATCTCAGTTATTAGACATGGGACCCAAATCAAATTTATATGAGTTTATAATGACATTATAAAGACAAGTTCTGCATAAGCAGAATTTAAGTTGAAGTTTGCGAAAAAAAGTTAGTTTTTAAGTGTGCCCCTCAGCCTCCTGCCCCCCAAATTAAGATAATTCAAATTAAAGTTGTACAATATTTTATTCACTGAAGTTTATCGACAAATTTTAAATTTTATTAAAAAAATTTAAGAATTACAGGTTTTATACCATTTCTATTTCTACACGCATTTATACTCTCTAAAAATGAATTAGTCAAAAATTACTGGCACTAATAACTGTACTTCACAGCAATTTGTATCCTGGACATTTATTAGCCAATTCTTATGTAAAATAATTTTTGACGGCTGAATAGTCAATTCCTTATTATATGAAGAAATTGACTATTTTTCAAAAAACTGTTTTACTTTTAAAAGCGGACAATTTTACATAGGAATTGACTGTTAAATATCCGGATCACTTGCTTGTAAAATGCAAACTCTTTATACAAAATAACAAAATACCACCAACAAAAATTACTTTTAGAGATTTCTCAAATTTTAGACATGATGATTTTGCTCAGGACGAAATTAAAATAAATTGGGACTATATCATGGCAGATACTGATATAGATAATAAAGTAAATTTTTTAAGCAATGCAATTTTGTCATTATATGACTTTCATGCTCCTTTAAAAACCTTCACTCTTCATAAGCCCAAACACCCCTACGTAACGCCAGTAATTCAAGAAATGGCAAAACTAAAAAAACAAGCTTACAAAAAGTTTTTAAGAACAAGAAGTATACTAGATTTTCAGTATTTTAAAACTCTAAGAAATTATCTTATTGGAGCAATTAAACGTGAAAAGAAAGCTTACTTTGAACATCATATAAATAAGTATCAAAATGACTCCAAAACATTATGGAAGAATCTAAATAGGTTAAACATCCATTTAAATAGAACAGCTGAAGTACCAACAGATTTTTTTAATGCTGAAGAGCTTAATCATTTCTTTGTTAATTCAGTCAAAAGTACTACAATTCCACAAAATACATTGGACTTTTATAATAGCAATGTTAGCACCAATATTGTTAATGGATTTAGTTTCTCCCAGGTTCTCGAGGAGGATGTCTTAAAAGTTTTTAAAACATTGACATCTAATGCACAGGGAATTGATAATTTAAACCTAAAAATGTTTAAAATCATATTACCATATTGCCTTACACACTTAACGTATATTATAAATCTCTCATTTGAAACTGGTATAGTCCCGGAGTTATGGAAAACAGCAAAAGTCATACCAATACCTAAATTAAATAAACCGACTGAACCTGCTGACTTTAGGCCGATAAGTATTCTACCCATCGCATCAAAAATATTGGAAAAAATTGTCCACAATCAAATAATAAATTATTCGGAAATAAATATTTTACCTTCTATTCAGTCAGGTTTCAGACGTAATTGCAGTACAAATACAGCATTATTAAACATCACTAACGACATCACTGTGACAGTGTTTCTTCGTTTTCTTTTTTTAAGTTGTACACTACCGTCGGATTTAAAGGATTGAACAGCTTTATAAAAAAACGACCGTGAACGAATATTATCTGGAAAACGTTCAGCATATAAGGCAACAGCATCGTCAATATTCCGCCTACATTCTCCGAAAATCAGAATCATTTCAATTTTTTCTTCTACGGTTGCAGCATTCATTTCTCACTCGTACGTTTCTAAATCAACTGCGAATGTTGCGTCTATAAAAACGGAACATATGTTTTTATAGACGCATAAGTAAGGTATAAATATGTTTTTATAACATACCTGGACGCATTAGTAAGGTATAAATATTTTTCATTTGTACCAACATCAAAAGGAATTAATTAATTTAATTTATTTTGAATTCCCTAACAATTCTTGTATACACTTATTATAATTTTTAATGGGAAATCCGAATCTGCAATTTTTCAAGATATTCCCAAAAATAGGGTTTCTTGCAATTACAGCGCCATCTATCAGGAATTTAAAAAAAGGTTTTCCATAAAAGTTACTTATTTTTTAATGGGAAATCCGAATCTGCAATAAAAAATGGGGGTTCCTATTTAGAATTTTAAATTTGCCCCAACCCCCACCCCAGGGGGGGTGATGAGGGACTTTGGTATCATTGGATGGCCCCCTTCCAGGCGAACAAATTTTATTCAAAACTTTTTTTGATCCGATGCGTAGTTTTCGAAATATTTCAATGTCTTCAGATAAATCGGCCACCCTGTATAGTTTTAAATATCTTTTAAATAATAATGTTAAATGGAACTTGTCAAAAACCCTAATTTTAAGTCCTATAAATTACTGTTCTTCAGTCTACTATTTTTACACTAGTTTATATTATCAAGAACGACTTCAAAAACTTCAAAATTCTTGTTTAAGATATTCTTTTAATGTTAATTATCGTGAACATGTTACACCTGTTTATGTTACTAAACAAATTCTTAAATGAAATTCTATGTTTTTGTTACAATATGCTGGTCTTGTCTTTAATGTTTTAAAATATAAAAATCCACATTACCTATACATATTGTTAAGAATACTTTCTTATTACCACAACTTAAATACTAGAAATAAAAACCATTATTCTATTCAAATACCCGAAACTTCTAAATATGAATGTTGTTTTGAATATTTGGCACCAACAATAGTAAATAGATTTTTTGAAATATTTAATTTAAATAACAATATTGTAACTTTTAAGCAATCTCTTAAATGTTTTTTGTTAAACCATCACAATTTATAAATAATTTGTTTTATATATTTATATCTCTATTTTTAATGTATCCGGGTTTGAGAACAGCATGCTGCTGAACTCACACCATTTGTAAAATGTACCTTTTTAGTTTTACAATAAAGTTTATTATTATTATTATTATTATTATTATTATTATTATTATTATTATTATTATTATTATTATTATTATTATTATTATTATTATAAGGACATTGTAACTTCGCCACACTTTAATATCAGCTGTCAAACAACGCAGACTGTCATATTCAAGAATATCGTCCCTTAATCATATTGGTAAATAATAATGGTAAAACATGAAGAGGCAAGAAAGCGTGTGTGTCTTATTTGTTATAAAAAAGAAAAAAGTGAAATAAGAAAAGTAAATAAAAGCCAAGAAAAAGTAATACAAGATAATTTAAACCAAAAATTTGATGTAGACAATAAAAAAAATTATGCAGTTTATGCCTGACCTGTCGGGCAAAATTGAAAAAAATTGTAAATGGTGAGAAAAAAGAATTAAATGTTTCAATTTATCAAATGCCTGAAATAAATTTAATGAGAAGTTGCTATTGTAAGATTTGTTTGGCGACTAATTGTACAATCAACAATCAAGTACGAAGTAAAATATCATTTAAATAAAAAAATAAAAAATCTAGTTGTTGTGGAAAATGCTTGACAATAATAGGAAAGGGAAAGCCTCATCATTGTACAAAATGGAAAATGTTAAATCTTTACTACAGAAAGTCAAACTTGAATCCAGTGCTTCCGAAACTAATACAGTTTTTTCTTTTACTTCATTTTCAAAAATACAACAGTTAATTAATTTAAGCACAAATAAAACTTTAAAAGTGGCAAGAATCTTAAAAAAAACTCAAAAATTAAAAAATTATTGAGACAAATTTGAAGTCAAATTACCATTTATATAAATTAAACTATTTATTTCAATGTATAGACATCATCTTTAAAAACAAGAAATAACTAATTTCCAGGTCTGTTGTATTTTGCGATATTCTTCCTGCCCTTAGTTATGTATTAGTTGAAAGAAAAATTACTAAAGAATAGGTTTTAAAATTGGGTATAGACGGGGGAGGGTTTTTTTAAAAGTATGTTTAAGTAAAGCCCCGCCCAGTAGCCGCGATTGGTTGATAAAGATGCCCGCTATTGGCTGGCAATTGACCGCCGGGGGCCGTCCGACCATTTTCGAATGACGTTGTGATTGGCGTTTGCGGTTAGGATTGCTGCTATTGGCTAGAGCTAATAGTTGGTAGCACTGTGTATAGCGCCAACTACTGATAAGCGACAACAAATTTTGGAACTAGAAATAAGCGTATAGCAAGAGAAGTGTAATGGAATCAACCGGATTGAAAGACATCAAGTGTAGCTACATTAGTTTATTATAAAGACTTACAATTAGTGTACATGTACTAGACTGACTTGGTCAGCCAGGTTCCTCATTTAGGAAACCTCGCATTAGGTACCGTGGGGGTACGAATAGCTCGGTCAGCACTTTTGAGCGGTACAAGCTGACTGACAAACCTATGTACTATACCTTCCCCTTTTGAAAAATGAAGTTTATCACAAAATAAACTTTATTGAACCTGACATAAAACACTGCACAAACACAGTTTAACAGTCTGAGCGAAATGTACACTGCACTCTAAATAACTAAATATAAAAACAATTTTATTATTAACAATACAAATAATTAGAAAAGAAATATTTATACAATACTACTTAAATCTAAAACATTTTATATTATCCCATAATATATATCTTAAATAAAATAATGTCTTAAACTAACAGCTGTTCTCCTAAAATTATGCATGCAGTAAAATAATACAATAAAAATGGTAAACATAATATATGATATGCGCAATTTATTGACCTAGGTTTTATAATGTTGTAATCTATTTTTATGTACCGTAAATGTTTTTCCTTTTTCACTTGAAATAATGTAATTCGTGTCGATACATTTCTCTACCTTAAAAGGACCTTTGTACCAGGGGTCTAATTTAGTAAGATTTTCGTTAGTTACTACTACGGGATCACCAACGTGAACGTTGATTTTATTTTTGTTCTTATCATAGGAAACCTTCCTTTTGAGCTTCTCCTTCTCCAGCATCTCTCGAGCCCTCTGCACTGAGAGAAAAACTGTTGTAGAATCATTCTAAACGATAATAATTCAAAGGGATTCAAATATGTTTTGGCGTCATTGGTGTGTCCCATTAAATTAATAGGTTTATAACAATTTTATAATACATATCTTTTTAAAACAACGTTGAGAAAGGCAATGAAATAAATAGATTTCTTTTTGTATATCTATTTTAAAGAGGGTACACTTTAAAAGTGTTTAAATGTATTGTAAAACTGTTGGTAAATGAATATAAAACTACAAATTTTTCTATTTGAATCAAATTTACCCGATTATTTAAATTAATATAATTTTATATGCTTTTCATGGCATGATATTTCTCTGAGTGTGTTGAGATTTTTGTAAACGGTATGCCATCTCCTTCTCATACGCCTGTTGTACACCGGATCTACACCACCACACAACTTAGACGGTAATTCTGCTTTTTTTCCGTAAACTCAAACGGTGTATAGTTGTGGTACGTACTCGGTGTCGTATTGTAGCAGAACGCGAAGTATTGAATCCACTCATCCCAATCTGACTTATCCTTGTTGATGTACGCCCTCAAGTATTTATTCAGTACTCGATGGTTTCTCTCACAGCCACCAATAGACTTGGGGAATGCTGACTGACTGGCAAGGAGTGGAGATGCCAGTGACGCTGTCGATGAGGCGTTTATTGCGGCAGTCAGGTAGAAGTCCGAAATGCGCCAGAAAATCGGATCCAAGGAGAGGAACGTCGAAGTCCAAAATTTAAATTTAGTGTTAAAACGCCATAGGTATGGATGATGGAGTTGTTGGCAGCACGCAGTTCGTAGCTGACACGGCATCGACGATCGGCGAGAAATGTCCGAGGAAAACAACAAATGTCAGAGCCTGTG
Organism: Brassicogethes aeneus; assembly: GCA_921294245.1. Classification (NCBI taxonomy): domain Eukaryota; kingdom Metazoa; phylum Arthropoda; class Insecta; order Coleoptera; family Nitidulidae; genus Brassicogethes; species Brassicogethes aeneus. Next base: position 62,308,102 of record OV121132.1, read on the forward strand.
TCTAATAAAAATGTATGTTTTGTCGTACGGTCTAAAACAAGGAGGCGGCGTCCTCCGGTAGGGCAGCCGGCTGCCGCCGTCACTGACTGCCGTTGGAGTTTGTTGAAATGAACGAACAGGGTTGGGTGCACTTGGTGGCTTGGTTGCCGAAACGTCGGTGATACCAACAGACGGTTCTGGATGTGGAATTGGCAGACGAAGAACGGTTGCGACGATCACCAGATGAAGTGTGGTTTCGTGACCGAGAGTGATGGTTGATTGATTTTATCTCGATCTGCATTGCAGAAATCTGACGCAAAAGTTCGTCCAACCACTGGGAAAATGGGTCGGATACGGTTGCAGGCGGAGTAGAAATGGCATGGACCGCACCAGAGGTGGAGGATGCGAGTAGTGGGGTATTAGGCTGTACCTCTATAATCTTGTCCGCTGTGATAGCAAGTGTGTCGGTGCTGAGGCCGGTTTGTCCATTTTGAGTCTGAAGAATCCCCTGAACGTGGATAGGAAGACGCTGCATCCACACGGTGCGAAGAAGGTTATCATGGACTGTGGCGCAATCTACCAAGGATCGCAGATGACGGAGAAACTGGGAAGGGGTACGATCGCCAAGCTCCTCTTTCATTAAAAGCTGGCGCACACGACGCTCTTCTGACACTGACAGGCGGCGAATAATTTCTGTCTTTAATGTGGTATATGGTGTGTTAGCAGGTGATTGATGATTAAATCTTCAACCTCATTTGCGTACCTTTCGTCCAGGTGTGAAATCACGTAAGAATATTTGGTTATTTCCTGGGTGATATGGGCGATCATGAATTGTGCTTTGACCTGAGCAAACCAGAGGGTCGGCTTGTCCTTCCAGAAGGGCGGAAGCTTCACAGTAACGCGATGAACTTCTGAGGAAGGTGGTTCAGTTGTTTGACAAACCTGTTTTTTTTCTTCGTCTTGCTGACTTAATTTCTGTTGTTGCTGCTGCTGAAGTTGCAACAGAAGGGCTTCATTTTGTTTTTGAAGTTGTTAAAGTTGCTCTTGTAAAGCCTCCATCACGCAATCACCAATCAAACACGATGCGCGAAACGCGACGGACAAAAGTCAACTTGGGCACAAAAACAGTTAAGGCACTATTGCTCTTATCGGGGTCACCACTGTGGGTCGGTAGATTACCGAATAACACAATATAATTCACTTTGTAATAAATTGATTTTATTAAATTATTTTTACAGTTCTAAACTATTTTTATTTATTTATTTTATCTCTTGATTACGGTCGCCACAGACTGACTGTGGTATGCTGTTGTAAACTTGTGCTCGATATTTAGCATTTTTGTAAGATTTTCGAGTATCTCATTTCTGTACTCGGTTCCCATGTCCGTACGAATTTCTCTCATTGGACCAAAGTGTAGGACGAATCCGTTGACTATAGCTCTAGATACAGTTTTTGCTTCCTTGTTGGGAATTGGTATGATGACTACATACTTCGTTAGTTCACACTGGATCGTGACAGCGTATATGTTTCATGTAATTGTTTTTACGAAAGGGCCGATTGTATCTATGCTTGTGATGTCGAAAGCTCGCTGTGGTGTGAAGTGTTATTAGTGAACTTTTAAGTGCAAATATAATCCGCGAAAGCCGATCGGAATACGCTAGCCAGATTGTGCTAGTAAAAAAGAAAAATGGTGAGAGCAGAATGTGTAGATCTTCGAGATGTTAATAAAAAAGTGTTAAAGGAGACTATGCCATGCAAAATATTTTACCACGTTGGATATAAAATCTGGGTTTTATCAAATGCGCATTGAGGAAAAGTCAAAACACATCATGGCTTTTGTGACGCCAGACGGACATTATGAGTTCAATCGAATGCCATTTGGTTACATCAACGCACCCGCAATATAGCAACGTTCTATTGATAAAGCGTTAGGTAACTTAAAGGAAAGTTTAACAATTGTCTACTTAGATGATGTGCTTATGCCTTCCAGTACCATTGAGGAAGGATTGAAAAAAATTTCTTGATTCACTATCTACGCACGGATTTGAATTAAATTACGAAAAGTGTGTATTTTTTACACGAAAAACTGAACATCTAGGTGTAATTTTAAGTGAAGGTACGGTGCGCCCTAGTTTCCGAAAGGTGTACGCTTTGAAACAGGTGCCGGTTCCTTCAGACAATAAAAGTGTTCGACAGTTTTTGGGGCTTGCTAGCTATTTCCGCCTATTCATTAAAGGATTTTCGAAGTTAGCTGCACCGATATCGGCGTTATTGCGCAAAAACAGTGAGTTTGTGTAGTCTTCAGAATGTAAAAACGCAAGACAATTTATATTTAATAAACTAATCAAAGAGCCAGTGTTGCGAACTTACAATCCTGAGTTACCTTGTGAGCTACACACGGATGCAAGTTCAGAGGGGTTAGGGGCCTCTTTTTTACAAATTGAAAACGGTGTTGCTCGGCCCTTAGCATATTTTAGTCGTCGAACCACTGATTATGAAGCAAAGTATCACTCCTTTTACTTAGAAACGCTTGCAGTGGTGGAAACTATTGAACATTTTAGGGTGTACTTGTACGGTGTGCATTTTACCGTGTATACAGACTATAATGCAGTACGCACGACTTCTTAAAAAAAAACTTACACCCTCGTCTTGCGCGTTGGTGGGTCAAATTTCAAGACTATGACTTTTCCATAGAACATATAGAATATAGGCCTGGACATAAAATGACTCATGTGGACTATTTAAGCCGAAATCCTCTTGATAACGAAAGTTATTTAAAAGTGTGAGTTTTAAAAACTATAAAAATAGATAAAATGTCAAAAATCAGTACTTTAAGAGAATTTCAAAAGAGTGGCGCTTTTTGTTTGGAGATATTTAATGATCCAAACTATAAAAGTAATTATAAAGTGATAAACAATGTTGTTGTGACTAAAACAGAAGCAACAAAGTGTTTTGTGCCGATGGTGCACGTCTCGTAACAATGCGACTTTACCACGATAAATCATCTCACATAGGTTGGGACAAATGCATTGCTAAGATAAGAAAAGACCTGTTTTGGCCTAAAATGGGATATTGTTTAAAAAAATATATAAAAAACTGCAGAGCTTGTGTTTTGGGAAAATCTCACACTGGTCGAAGGGCGGGACTATTGCAAAGTGGAGAGAAACCGGACGACATTCGGCACACATTGATCATACAGGTATGCTTGTTTTTAGTTGAAAATTAGTGGCAATCCCACAATTGAGTTAAAAATTAGTGGCACCCACAATTTAGATAAAAAATGTAGCCGTGGCGATCCCACAATTTAGTTGAAAAATAGTGGCAATTTCACAATTTAGAACAAAAATGTAGCCGTGGCGATCCCATAATTAAGTTAAAAATTAGTGGCAATCCCACAATTTGAAATAAAAATGTAGCCGTGGCGATCCCACAATTTAGTTGAAAATTAGTGGCAATCCCAAAATTTAGTTAAAAATTAGTGGCAATCCCACAATTTAGTTGAAAATTAGTAGCAATCGCACAATTTAGAAAAAAAATGTAGCTGTGGCGACCCCACAATTCAGTTAAAAATTAGTGGCAATCCCACAGTTCCAAACAGAAGTATAGCTGTGGCCATCCCACAATGAAATTAAGGGCTGGTGGCAACCCCATAGCTTATATCAAAAATGTAGTTTATGTTCTTGTATACCTCGTAAGATGTTGATTCTTCCTTTTTGTATTTTTTAGAATTGTAACTTTTACATCGCTCGTAGAGTACAGTTTTCTGTGGTTTTCTGAACTTCTAGGCAAATGCTACGAGTGTGTACAAGTCGGCCAAAGACGCAAAAGGAGGTTCACCTCTCAGTATTGCGGTGCGAGGATGCATTGCGATAACAGGATGGCCGTGTTAGCGTAAAGGTACTTAAGAGCATACCAATGGCAAGCGAAGATAAACAAATGAGTGCCTACGTAGACACACTAGTTTTAACGGCAGTGTGTTTGACACTATAAAAACAATCGGTTGAAATTGTTAGAGTTAGAGTAAAATTATAGTTTTGAATAAAGACTAAGTAAATTATTTAAATAGCAATAACTCTAACAATTTCAACCGATATATATACCGTACCTTCATTTGCAAGTTATACATAGGGAAAATACATTGTATGTGGAACAGACAAGTCAAAGTCGGCGCGGTCAGCGCGAAACGAAAATGTCCCCAGAAATTATTTTGACGAGTGGATGAGTAGACGAACATGCGACGTAACAGGTGACCTTGTTAACTGACGATTAAAATTTTATTACGTCCAAATAATTTCTGAGAACTTTTTCGCTTTGCGCTGACTTCAACTTGTCTGGTCCACCTACAATGTATTTTCCCTATGTATAGCTTGCAAATGAAGGTACGGTATATATATATATATTAGGGTGGTCGTTATGTCGGTTAAAAAAAAAAATTAACCGGGCCGCCCCTTAAATTGACTCAAAATAGGGAAAAAAAAATTTGTGCCAAATTTCAGCCCTATAGGTCTATCCTAAATTACCCCTGTGAACCACTTGTTCACTAAAAATTGAATTTTTTAATTAAAAATGATAAAGTAATTTTTAATTTTATATTTAGTATAAATAATAATAATTATTGTTATTATTATAATTACGGGAGAAATATTAATCAAATTATGCATACAATACTATACAGGGTGATCCATCTGTGGTACCTTAATTCGGAATCAGTTGCGATGGCATTTTTCGATGAATCAGTATCACTGAATACGAAACGATGCATGGTAACGGAATTAAACCAATCTGAAGATATAGAAAATGTGATTCCTAAAAGGATTGAACTAAAATACAAAGATACGGTTATTTTCTGTAAAAAAGAAATGGATGATTTTGTAACGTCTCAAACACGAAATTTCTTTGTTCGGTTCGGAATCAGTCAAGACTTTTTGTATATTGATTCAGCCCTTTGGAGCGAAAGTGAGAGTTATCAAAATGCATTAAAAATCGTAAACAATCTCAAAGTTGTAAATGATGTTGCGGAAAGGGGGGTTCAATTATTCACTGAGTTTAATCAATTAATAACGAAAGATGAAGACCAAAAACAGTATGCTCTTCAGCTCATCTCTGAATACCGCAAATCCTTCGTAGGTGCAAAAAAAGAAACAATATTAAAACCATTTTAATTTTTCAAATACAGAGTGTTCAAAATTAAGTAAGCATTTTTATTCTAAATTTTGATTTTTTCAATATCTTTAAAGCGTATAGTTTAAATATTTTTATAGTTTTACCTTCGCAATCAGCAGAAAAAATACTAATTGTTTGCTAATTTCGCCGAAATCATATGATCAACAATAACGAAGTTAGCAATGGTGCGCCCTTAATATGGATCACCCTGTATAGTATTGTATGCATAATTTGATTAATATTTCTCCCTTAATTATAATAATAACAATAATTATTATTATTTATACTAAAATATAAAATTAAAAATTACTTTATCATTTTTAATTAAAAATTTAATTTTTAGTGAACAAGTGGTTCACAGGGGTAATTTAGGATAGACCTATTGGGCTGAAATTTGGCACACATTTTTTTTTTTCCTATTTTGAGTCAATTTAAGGGGCGGCCCGGTTAATTTTTTTTTTTACCCGACATAACGACCACCCTAATATATATATATATATATATATATATATATATATATATATTAGGGTGTTTCATTTAAAACGAACATTTTTTTGTTCTTGCTGACACATGAAAATTTTGTTTTTTAGGTCGAAAAAAAAATTCCCTGAAAATTTGAGCCCTTAACTTTTATTCTAAGTACTTCCTTTTTAATTTTGTAGTTTTTCCATATAAAAAGCATGTATTTTTAATCATTTTTACTTTAAATTTCTATATTTTGGCCGGGTTTTGAATTATAATTTTTATCACCATAATTTCCTGCATAGTATTCACGGTTTTTGAAAGGCACTGCATCAATTTTGTTTTTTATTTATTTACGTTGATTGCAGTAGCTCCAAAAGTCGTTTTTTTACTTTTTCTCACATATTTTTGAGAAAATCGAGCGAAAAAGTTCAAATAAAAAAATAATTTTTGACAAAAAAGGTTCTTACGTTCATATCACTAAAGTGCTTTGTTTAAGAGATATAAGCAATTCAATAACCAAAAACAAAGAAAAAATAGGTTTTATTGAAATTTATGTATACATGTATGTAATTTGATTCAACAACTATATATTGCTTATATCTCTTAAACAAAGCACTTTAGTGATATAAACGTGACAACCTTTTTTGTCAAAAATTAAATTTTAACTTTTTTATTTGAACTTTTTCGGTAAAACCAGTCATTCGCTCGATTTTCTCAAAAATAAGTGAAATAAAGTGAAAAAACGTTTTTTGGAGCTAATACAATCAACGTAAATAAATCAAAAACAAAATTGATGCAGGGCCTTTCAAAAACCGTGAATACTATGCAGAAAATTATGGTGATAAAAATTATAATTCAAAACCCGGCCAACATATAGAAATTTAAAGTAAAAATGATTAAAAATACATGCTTTGTATATGGAAAAACTACAAAATTAAAAAGGAAGTACTTAGAATCAAAATTATGGGCTCAAATTTTCAGGAAATTTTTTTTTAACCTAAAAAACAAAATTTTCATGTGTCAGCAAGAAATTTTTTTTTTGTTTTAAATGAAACACCCTAATATATATATATATATATTTAGGTATGCAATACCAAGCCCAAAACGTTACATTCTAGAGTATAAACCAACCCACTCTGTTTTTACGAAGCCCGAAATCGGGCTTCTCAAAATAACCGTGTATAAATTTGTTTTAGAGTTAAGTGATGTCCCCTTGTTTCAATGCCGAAAAAGTGGTGGGCTTCGTAATTATCAAAACATACACTTTTAGTTCAAATGCTTTATCGCTAGGGGGCAAATGAGTCAAACAAGATTATATACACTTCTGCATAAGTAACACGGAGCATACGAAGCCCGTACATCTGGCAACAATGGGAAGCAGAGCGCTGCAGGGGTAGGATTACCACATCGGCCGGACTGTTTGACTGCAGAATTTTCGACGGGGGAAATCAAGCGGGATTTTTAAATTTTCATAATATCTACTCTTTTTCATAGTCAAAATAAATGTTATATTCCAAAAAGTATGCTTTGTACTCTACATGACATCTATAAAAAGCAAATATTTTGGTTAATACTATCGTAATTCATTAATTTTTAAAGGAACCTTTATTCTTATTTGGAGTCTGGAGTCTGAAACTAAAACTAAATCCCTAAATACCTAAGTGAAAAACTAAATCGAAGGTTACCTACTTTGCTTTGTTTTGCTTATGAACTTGATAACATGATTATGATAATATGACGGATGAATTTATCCAGGTCACCAGATTTTCCTAAATAAAATCTAGTTATCTTTGTTTTTGACCGTTGTGATTTATCAGTTACGATGTAAACTGGTCTATTCCGTTTTTTGGAGCATCCCTTTTTTCCCAGTCAAAAACCAAAATTAAATAAAACTTATTTTAAATAATCTGGTGGCCCAGAGAAATTTGCCGATCACCCGCAAAACAAGAAATTTTCCCTCAGCACAGTTTACCGCGCTGGTCTGAAAACCTTTTTTCATGTCAACATTAATTTGTAAACTTAAAGCATTTTTGTTTTAATTTTTTAAGGAAAAAATAATCTTGGCAGTGCTGTTAACAAAAATAAGTTATACTATAGGCCAAAACTTTTTAGAGTTACTTTATTTTAGTAAAAAAATATTTGTGGCCTTATAAATAGACATAAAGCATTATTTTTAATACTATTTAATTAGGAAATAAAAAAATCATTAGAATGAACGAATTTTGTTAATTTTACAGTACCTAAGCTAAACTTAAAAAAAGCAATTTTTAACAACATTCTACAAAAATTATTAATTTGGTACTTTATTTTAGGAATTTTATTTTTTTAATTTGCTATTAAAATATTTTGATGGTTTTACATTTTTCTTCTTTTTTGGGGGCTAAAATTAATGAAGCGAAAAATATGTCATATCGCGGGTAGAGCGCGCGCATATTACGGGCATATCGCGATATCCCAGATATCCTAGACCATGCGGGATATACTTTTTACTTAACAAAACTTACACTGTTCAAAATTTCATGACCATTTTAACACCAAATTAACACCATATTTGGCCTATATCGATACAAACCAAAATGGTGTTAAATATGGTTCGTTGTTCCGGTGTAAATTCAAATACTAAAATGGTGTTAATTTAACTTTCATACAGTATTAAAATAAATTTTACCTGGTGTAAATTGAACTCCTTTTCAGTCTTAAATATAATGTGTTTGTGGTCAAATTAAATCATACTACACAGAAAAAAAGGAAAAAAAAGCAAACAGGAAGTTCCTTGACGCATTACTAGTATATTACCAGTGGTATTATTCCAGAAAATGGAACCTTTAACTCGCTAGAGATAATGTTTTTAGTTTGTACCACTAACTTAAAATACTTTAAGTATTGACAGCTGTTTCCACCTATTTAAGGTCTAGTATCAAACAACTTGTAGTGTCACACCAAAGCAAAGGACAACCTGAGCTTATATATTCTTCCTGTAAGTCAACAGAGGCGAGATTTAAGAACATCACGTGATCCACAAAAAAATAAATACTTATGGGTCAACTAAATTAATATAGTTAAATGAACTATTCCTTTTTTTCTGTGTAGGTGCACTTCTCAAATATTTTTAGATAAACATCGTTTTGGTGTTCATTTTCAACCATAATTCATGGTGTTATATTAACACCACTTGGTGTTGGATTTTGACACCATTTTAGGATTACTCTTTACACCACAGTGTACTATTTAGTTTTTATATGGTTTTGAAGTAGGTCAGGCAGGCTGGAGCACAATTAATTATAATTTCACTAATTATCTATATCTAAAATTCAATAATTTTTTTTTAATACATGTAACAGTCAAAGTATACATTTCAGTATATGTATACAAAAACTAGCTGATAAATTAGTGTTGGTTGGTTTTGTGTGTTGGGTTGGTTTGCTACCTGTGAAGTCAATGTAAACATCTACTAGTAAGTAGGTACACAAATATTCATAGATTTCAAGTGTAATTGTGTTTTTATTGTCTTTCTAATATTTTTTATTGAACAAATAAATGTATGAATATTTTTGTTAACCCAAAAAATCTATCCAATATTTTATTTGTTGACTTTGGACATTTAAATCTTTTTGAAAAAAATTTGATGATCCTCAACTACCTTAGTTTCAAAAGGTTTCCAATTTAAATTATAAATAAACTTAAAAGTACACACAAGTACAATAAAAAATAACAAAGATTTATAATAAAAATAATATATAATAATCGCAAACTATTATCTCGACAATCGATGCTACCGTACCGTACTAAAGATGCTACGCCACTGTCTCGTGCCACTTATTGTGCGAAATGATTTCGCGAAATTATGCATTTGTATGTCGGCCTAATTTATGACAGGTCTGCTTCAAGTCCACGTTGATTCTAAGAAAATACATACAGGCCGCGCATTATAACTTGGCGAGAACGCCCTATGCTGAGTTAAAGCCGGGTCTATAATTGTCGCAGGGGTCCGAAACCAGAACATAAGCTTGCGCAAAGCACCCAGCTGACAAAATATATAGCTTATGTTCTGCGATCGGACCCCTGCGACAACTGTAGACCCGGCTTAACGTAATTTCGTAATGGTACCGCCCTTCAAGTTCAGTTAAACACGTGTTTGACCAAAGCAGTGGCACGAATTCAATATTTTTTTTTTTAATGATTGTATATTTGTTTAATTTTAGTAAACAAGTGCCAACGCACATACAGGTATTTTTAAGATCTGGGCGGCCAAAATCCCCGTTATCAAACTTTGAATGACATCGTTAAAACCAACAACCTGCGTTGGAGCACACTTTCCCCGTGCACCCCACGTACGTATGATTAGTTGGAATTTAAATGTCTAACCTAGTATACGTATCAATTTTTGGCGTGCCTGTTTTTTAAGTGAATGCACCGCAATTTAATCTTACAAGTAAAAAGTGATGGATCCTAATACACCAGGTAATAAACTTACAAATTATTATATAATAAATATAAATAACTTATTTTAATACAAATTTTTAATTATTGAAAGTGAGCTCTTTTTCTTAGTCTAGTTTTATTAATTTTTTTCTTTCGCGAAGGTATTTGTTCTAATATCAAGCTAGATCAAGCTATGATTTTAATTTTTTTGTAATATTTAACCTTTCTTTTAATAAATAACACCAAAAGATTGCCCGGAAAATCCCGGATAAGTTGCTTTTTTGATACTTCAAACATTTTGAACGAAAAAATATTTATTTTTATTTTTGCCATTTTTCAAAGTGTATGTTTGTTTTTGGTTTACCAGGTGTTTTAGAAGTAAGGATAGTGACTCGAAAACACTTGTTTGATCGCATGGAGAGCGCGGATGTGCCTTATATTGATGCTAAACTAAACTGTCTAAAGGATAAACTATTCTCATGTAAAGGTACGTAATTGTTAACGTATATGTTAACCTGTACCCAATGGTATCCTATGACTCCAACATTGCACAAGGTTTTAGTTCATGGGGCAGTAATAATTGAAAAAGCATTGTTACCTATTTGTCAACTTCTAGAGGAGGCAGCTGAAGCTCGTAATAAGCATTTCAGGAGTTATCGCCAAAACTTTGCGAGAACATTTTTTCGAGAAAACTGCAATGAGGACAAATTAAATCGCCTTTTACTTAGTTCAGATCCTATGTTGAGCAGCATGAAAAGAAAAGCTAACACGTTCTTGCCAGAAGCAATATCAATGTTCATATCTGAAGATCCATACACGATAATTCATTAGATAGCGATGACGAAATTAACTAAGTTAATTACAAAAATGCTGAATGCTTATTGCATTGAGTTTATTGTACTGTGTTGTGTGTGTAGGAAAATTTACGTGTAATTGTAAGAAACTGACTAAGCATTTTTCTCAATACGCCATTGTGCCTTTTAATAAGAGTATTGTAAATTAACATTTTTTTTGTTAAAAACATGTTAATTCATCTATTTGCATGGTTTAGATACCATTTAAGCATACCAATAATTTTGGCCGCTCAGATCGTGCAAATACCATCGTCGAGCTTCGCCAAGTTATAACGCGCGGCCTGTAAAAAGCATTGTTTTCAAAACAATCTTTATACGAAGGTCGGGCAACATATATTTCGTTGTTTTACTGTATACCATATTAATGCGTGATGCACTTTATTGATTGCACCCTATATTTCGTACTGTTTCAATTGACTTCGTATATACTATTAGCCTGGCCATTTTTGTAACATCGCTTAATATCAATAAGCGCCGGGCTGAAAAATGTTCTTTTTTACTTAAAAAAAGCACGTGAGAAATTTGAAGCCGATCTGAAAATAATTTATGGACCCAAAAGTTGGTTAAAGTTAAATAAAGTAGGTTTTTTGTTGTTTCTGTATTGTAAACACGGGTGGCTTAAGCTCACTTTCAAACTTAAGCTTAAAATTTTTGTGGTTTTAACAATCATAAACATTAAATATTGTATACCAAAATTTGAGTCTTGAGTTGCTCTTTCATAATAACTATGGTTTAATATTACATAGGGCTGAGTTTCAAAAATAAAAATTAAAAACTGGGTGGCAAAGTTACCCCCTGGTTTCGGGTAACTTTGTATCACAGTGTACTCCGTATAAAATTAACTCAATATTTTATTTTATTTTTATTAGACACAATGTGTAACATGTCATGTTAGCAGTGACGTATAGCTATTGCAAGGGATTACCGATAAAAAAATTAAAAATCGACCTGTAGTTAACCAAGGATCATCATTCTAAGAGTTTTGCACTGATGCAATATATACAATTTTATATACTCCCCCATTAATAAGCTGTTACTTTATGGCGTTTTAGTCACGGACTGAGTTAGCAACAGTGGCTTTTGGGCATTTTAGTCACGGGCTGAAGTAAGCTTTATTATAAATTGGGAAAAATTGAGGTTAAATTCGTTGACAGTTGACAGATGTCAAATTTTTAACAAATAAAATTGGCTTTAAATTCTTGTTTTTGTTAGTTGTAGATAAAGTATAGTATGCAACTCGTTTTATAAACTTCTCCAGACACTCGTTTTTACTAAACACTCGCTCGCAATTTTCGCTCGTGCCTAATAAAACTCGTAACTAAAATAGCGTTTATAAAACTTGGTACATAATATACTATTAAAATGTAATAAATCCCATTTATTTCTTTAATACACTGATTTTCCTGTAATAGAACTTAATAGAATCGCTCAATTGACAGGTTTAGACCAACAAATTATAAATGTTAATTTTATCGAGCGCGAAAAGATTTTTCATAAAAGGGTTAAAGTCACCCGCGGGGTGCAAAGCCACCCGTGTTTACGGTATGGAAAATGTTTATTTTGTAAAGGAATGCATTTAAATTATTATTTTGAACATAATTTTTAATTAAGTTTGAGTATGCGCACAACGTTTGAGCGTGCGCAGAATCGTCATGTAAACACGTGATCCAGCGCAGTCATAACCTCTAAGCGACTTTATGTTGGCGAATTGTTTTTGAGAAAAAAGGTGTTAATTAATCAATATTTTAGTTATTTTACTTTAAAAATGGCAAAAGCATTAGATTCGACCGATAAAACGGTAAAAACACGAAAAGGTGATAAAAAACAACGATAAATTGCTTTCATTGGACATGTATTGCATCAAATTGTGGGAGCAAAGTTACCGTCAAACAGACAAGTTTTAGAAGTATTTTTCTACAATATTCGTTTTGTGAGACTAACCTCAAAAGAGAGTGCAAGGTTGACGATTGATGCCGCTTTAATATTTTGGCAACAAGCGCGTAAACCAACCCGTGAGTCTCATAAATGTGCCAGCAAGCTTCTGAAAATGTACGGAAATTGGAAAACTTTTAACAAAGTAAAGGTGGAGAAAATGGCAGCGCGAATGAAACAAAAATTTGATGTTTTCATGGACGTGTTAGACGATCTTTTTGACATAGCGGCTGCCGATGCATTGAAGACAATGAAAAACAAAGAGGACAGAGAATTCTTGGAAAAAAAGCGTCAGAAAGGACGGCCTGGTTCAATGTTGGGCATTGATATGAAATTAGCATCCAAAGAAGAAAGATCGAAATTGCGGAAAGAAAGGGAAGAAGTGCGGAAAATAAGAAATGAGAAAACATCGGAGTTGCAATAATCTGGTAAGTTATTGGATTATTGCTGCTGTGGTTATATATTTTTTTCGACATTAATTTCCCTCCCCATTAAAGTTTGCTACAAAAGTGAAACCGAAATCGAAAGTGAGTCCATAGAAGTAGATAGTGATGTTTTGCACGATGAATTTGAAGGATTTTTATCTAAAGAACGGCGTTTTACTAGAAATAAAAAATGGATTACAACACAATTATGTGCCGCACTTGATAAAGCGAAGGTAAAAAGAATAAGATTTAAAAATTAAGATTGGAGATTTCTGCCGATAATATAGTCTTGAATCTTACTTATTTACAGCAGTTGCGTCAAAACAATCGGCACTATCAATTTGGCGAAGCAAAGTCTGAATTCCTCGATAACGTACGTATTACACGTATTATATACCTATACTATTGTATAATGTATATAAGTATAAACGATCGTTTGGTGGTTCATTGGGACGGAAAAATGTTGGCCGATTGAGTGGGCAGATCCAACGTGGATCGGATAGCAGTTCTCGTAAGCTTAGGTGCTCCCAGAATTGAATCAGGTACCGGCAAAAACATAGCTCAAGCTGTTCATAATACCTTAGTCGAATGGGACATTTCTGAAAAAGTTGTGGCTTCGAGCTTTGATACTACTTCCTCAAACACTGGCCTTCAACAGGGTGCTTGCATTCTTCTGGATGACCTTCTCGGTAGAAAACTCATCAATTTTGGATGCCGAGATTGTACTTAAAAATGTCTTCGAGAAAAAGTATGGTAAAAGCAGTGCACCTGAAACTCTTACCTTTAACCGATTCGCTGACATTTGGCACAATATAAATTCAATCACGGCCTCTATGATCCAATTGTTGGCTCTTAAATTTCCGATGAAGAATGTAAGCAAATAAAGCAGTTTTTTCCAAAACCAGCTTAAACATACTCAAATACGCGGCGATTATAAGGAAATCTTGGAGCTTACGATCACATTCCTTGGTGAAGACGGTGGTGCTTTTCGCACATGTGGTGCAACATCTCACGCTAGATTTATGTCAAAAGCAATTTATTGCCTGAAAATTTTCCTGTTTCGTGCCCAATTTAATCTGACCCCAAGAGAGATCAATAGTGTTCGAGATATCTCAATTTTTGTAGTTAAACATTACATTAAAAAACTTTGTCAATAAAAAATAAAGAATGGTTTACTAGAAATCTAAAACAAATGCATCAACAATTATGGGAAATGAAAACCCTTTCTAGGACTCTTAATAACCCGACATATACGAAACGATATAAAGAATTTAAGGGAATTTATGAAAACTCTATAATTAATGCCAAAAAAAAACAATAAATAATTCTAGAATTCAAAATGCTACTAAAATCTCAAAGGAAAGTTGAAAGATAATTAATAAGTCTAAAGCCATAATGCATTCCATATCTGAAATAATAGTAAATAATACTTCCTTTATTGATCCAAAAGATATGTGTAAAATTTTGAACAATCATTTTATTAATAATATAAACAATACTTTAGTACCTGAATTTGACAAAATTTATCTGGTACCTGGTCGGAAAAGTTTTTTTCTTCATCCTGTAACTCATTTTGAAATAATTGAAACAATTAAAAAAACTACTAAGAAACATGCAGCTGGATTTAACAATATCGACGGTAAAATCTTAAACTTGGTGGGAAAAATTGTAGCTATTCCTCTGGCGCACCTTGTAAACTTGTCCTTTTTTGATGGAGTGAACCCCAGCTCATTAAAGAAGTCTAAGTGTATTCCGGTGTATAAGGGAAAGGGTTGCAAAAATGATCTAACCAATTATAGATCAATTTGCCTATCAAGTCAATTTGGCAAGGTTTTAGATTATTTATATTATAAAAGACTGCGAGATTTCCTAGAAAATAATTACAGTTATTGAAAATCAAAATGGCTTTCGACAAGGAAAATCCACACATACCGCTATAGCTGATGCCCTTAATTTTATATATGAAGGTCTCAATAATAAGCAGCAAATGGTGGGCTTATTTTTTGACCTAAGTCGAGCATTTGATATGGTTAATCATAAACTTTTGCTCAAAAAACTTGAATCCGTAGGTGTACGGGGTCCACCGCTTAAGTGGGTCTCCTCTTAATTATCCGACAGAACTCAGATCGTTGTTTTAAAAAATGCACAATCAATTCTTACTTGATATGATATTATTTTTTGGGGTGTTTTAGCTCACTTTGAAGGAGTATTTTTATTACAAAAAAAACTTATCAGATGTCTAGATAGTAAAACCGTTATTTAAAAAATATTCATTTTTAACACTACCCTGTTTATTTATTTACAATTTAATTATATACATTGAAGAAAATAAAGTTTTATTTATACAAACAAAGGATATGCATAGTTATGGTACAAGAGGTAATAAAAACCTATATTTGCCTTATTCCAGATTGTCAGTCTCTCAAGCCTTTGCTTATCAGGGAATAAAATGTCATAATCATTTGTCAAATGTTATTTTATCTTGTAAAAATATTAATATTTTAAAGAAAAAATTACACACTATTTTTTTAAATAAAATGTACTATTCTGTTGAAGAATTTTTTAAGGATTCTTTTTAATTTTATCATTAAATTCTATTCTTGTATTTGTTATAGTATTTAATATTAAGTGTCATTATTTTAACTTATTTTTGTGTGACTAGTCATATAGGCAAAATTTATTTTTTAATTTTGTTTTACTGATGAATAAATTATTATTATTATTATTAAGGCCTGGTACGGATGCACGAACTCACTTAAATGTCCCAATCAGGATTTGAATTTTCTGCGTGAAGCTTTTGAGTTTTCCGAAATTGATAAAGTTGTATCTGATGCGGTAATTGAAAAAATGAAGAATCACTTGTGGTATTTGACTCCAAAAACAGTGGGGTTGGCATTTTTCGATCCTAGTGTTTCACTCAATATCAAGCGAAAAATGGTAAATCGTTTGAAAGCGAAGAATCCTAAAGTGGCTTTTGTCAAAACCGCACGTATCCAAATGTTTAACATCTGTTGAAATGCGATTTATCCGATTTCGTTTCGTATAAAACGAAAATACTCTTTACCAATTTCAAACTGACTTTTTCGAGCTTGACCCATCCGCATGGAAAGACAATGAGGAATATAAAACTGCTTCAGAATTGTTTCAAAATTTATTCGTCGTTTACGACGCTGCAGAGCGTGGCGTTAAATTTATGAAAGATTACAACCGTGTTTTAACGCACAACGAAGAAGAAGCTCAGTTTATATTGCAAGTTGTCGATTCATATCGGAAAAAATATTCGTCGCATACAAAATCTGCATTGTCTGACCAATTCTAAATATAGTAATTTGTTCCTTACCTTAATTAAAATGTAAAATTCACAATTTTATATAAATATCAGCATATTTTAGCACTTTATATAAGAAAATCAATGAATAAAATGCAAAATAAAAAAAAAATCCCTATGTTTAACTTTAACCTGTTTTTGGGTCTATAAATTATTCGACGATCCGGTTCAGCCTTTCCTGTTTTCTTTTAAAGGTAAAAAAGAAACTTTTTTAGCCCGGCACTCATTGATATCGACATATTGGAAAATTTCCTAACTAATTGCGGCCAGGCTAATATGTATCTTAAGACACACATATACAAAGAATAACCCAGGAGACGTTTAAAGGATATCCTCACGAGGAAAGTCTTTTTTGGATGTACAGACACCTTAAGATAGGATGGTGCGCATGTAGGGCGGGGCTAATTTTGCGAAAACTCTTTGAGTTATTTTTAAATCGGTGAGGTGGATGGTTCAATATGGTTCGAAGAAATTTTCAGTGTTAAAATAATTGTTATTACCTTGTGTAACCTGTTCTCTTTGCGATAAACTTATTGTTTTTGTGTTGCGTTAACTTGTGTTGTGCCATTTGCATTAATTAAAATGCGGTGGCTATATTTGGATGCAATACATTTATTAATTATTTTTAAAATGTAAAAAAGTTTATAAAAACAAAATGCGCAATCCAAATGAAAAGAGAAAAAATTAATACTTAAAATTTTTATATTGTCATTGTATTGATGCAGTAATTTAATTAAAAAATTGGTTACAATTTTTGTATTTTTTTTTAAATAATAATAAATTCATTTAAAATGATATTAAATATTTTTGGTTACCTCTTTTTTTCATAATAATTTAAAATATAATACGAAGGGTGGAACATTTTCAAAAGATTTAATGACAATTTTATTTTTTTAATTTATTGGTATTTTTTACTGTATTTTGTGTTGCGTTAACTTGTTTTATTTGTGTTTAAGTTTGTGTTGTGCCATTTGCATTAATTAAAATGCGGTGTGCTATATTTGGATGCAATACATTTTATTAATTATTTATAAAATGTAAAAAAAGTTTATAAAAACAAAATGCACAATACAAATGAAAAGAGAACAAGTCATCAGCATAGCATTCAATTACTACTGTTGCACCCTGCATTGTTGCAGTGATTTAATTATAAAATTGGTTACAATGTTTGTATTTTTTTATTAATAATAATTAATTCATAATTTATTGGTATTTTTACTGTATCTTTTTTAATAAAAATTTAACATTTTACGAAATTTAATAAATTGGCCGTGTAAGGTACAATACCAAAAATACCAACAATCTTCAAACTTTTAAGATTAGTGGAACCATTAAATTTTAAATTTTTCTATGTAACAAAAATTAGATAGAGTTGAAACCATTCTGCGCCCTTTTAAAAATTTTATTTTGAATTTACATATTATATTGACTAAAGGTTTAAAATAAATCAATAAGAAAAAATGGAACCTACCACCTCGCCGTAGTTTTTTGTTTTAAGTGCGTTCCACCAACTTCAAATATCGACAGACAGCTGTTATGACCTATATTGGGTCTCATCAGTGTCGGGCAACTTGGTGTAGTGGAATACACTCAAAACAAAGAACTCCCTGAGCTTATATGCTCGGTTGGTAAGCCAAAAGAGGCGAGATGTAAGTACATCAGGTGATCCACACCGTCAAACGACGTGGCCTTTGCCGCGAGGTGTAGGTTCCCATTTTTCTTATGAATATTACCAGTAATGGGTCAAGAAAGTTTCTTAAAAAAACTAAGAAAATTGAATGTTTATAATAAATCAATATAAAAATACTATAATTTAAAAAATATTTAGTTTTTGTCTAAAATTAATGTATTTTCTTTTAATGATAAAAAGATAAGTGAATTTAAATAGAATTAAATATTTAATACCATATTGAAATAAATATTTTTGGTTAAAACAAATTATTGTATTTTCTTTCAATAATAAAAAGATAGATTTAAATAGTAATTAATATTTTTTTAAATCAAGGTATATTGTTAACAATATATTGTTATAAATATTTTGGTTAAAACTATTGTAGGTACCTACCTATTTTTTTTTAATAATAAAACATATTTTTAAATAGTACCTATCAAATATTTTTCCAAAGCATCTAGCATCTATACTGCCCTACTATAGAGAAAGGCAGTAACTGCTAAACAAGAAATTTGTGAGAAATTAGCATAAACAACATTTTTATAAAAAGCAGTAGGCATTTTGTTAAATTCGGATACAAAATGTCCATAGCTTTTTGTAGTTACTGCCTTTCTCCATAGTAAGCCAGTATAATATAACACAGTTCAGCACGATTTTCCTCCCATGGAAAATTTTAAAAAACATACCCTTGTCGCACGAAATCACGTCATTTAAATTTTTTTAAGTAAAAAATATATTTTTGGTTTTAATTTTTTAATAAAACAGATTTGTATTTATATTATATTAAATATATGTTGGAAACAAATCTTCATCTTTTAGTTTAACGATTATTAATTGGTTTAGAATCTATAGTGGTATCACAGCCTAAAAAACACAACTTGATATACAGGGTGTTTCACATTCGTGGTCCATTGGTTTCTGGGGAACGGAAAAAATATCGATTTAAAATTTAAAAGCGTTTAAGTCTATTTTTTTTATTATTTTGAACAAAATGCCACTTTTATACAGGGTGTTTCATTTAAAATACAAAATTTATTAACGTTTTAAGTTAGCCTAATTTGCCCTGGCTTTTCTTGTGTAATTTGTTAAAAAATGTTAAAGAATTGACATAAAATCTTTTAAACAATGTTTTAAGATTCCAAAAATTCCATCCCGATCTCGGCAGAATTTAAAAATGTAAAAATAAATGGGGTGTTATTTTTAAAATAACAAAGATAATGTCACTTCCGGTCAAAGCGGAAGTGGCATTTTGATTAAAATATTTTAGAAAAATAGGCTTAATTGAATAATATTCTTTTGCCGTTCCTCGGAAACTTTTAATGAACCACGAACGTAAAACACCCGTATTTCGTAAATGTGCAACACCCTGTATATAATTAAAATAATTTTAAAATAAATAAATAAATAATTTTAATGGTTGTCCATTTATTCAGTGAATAAATTTGTCTTAAAAATATTTAGTCTAGCTTTTATCGAAGCTGTTATATTATGTGACGAATACCGTGGATACAAAAATAAATTACGTAATCTGAAAAAACTCCGAGACACCGGTATCATTTTTTCAAGTCAATTTTCAAAATCTATATGAGTTTTTCATGAGGGAAAAAAATCAAATTTTGTCGTACTGTGTAATATATTAACACTATCTTCAATATCAAGTTTTAAAAAAACGCACTCTCCATATATTTCTATATATTCTTTAATAATATTTCTATTATTCGTGTATTCGCGCAGCTACTACTCATCGAGTGACGTAATGCTCGGAACGAACAAAAACTCGTCCACAGGAGCATCCAGCCCTGACAGGCCTAGGAGGTCATGGCCGGCAATCGGCCAACTTAATACATAGGCGACACTCGGCCAACTATACATAGCCGACAATCGGCCAGGTAAAAGTACCCGACAGTTGGCCAGGCGGAAATGCCCGGTCTATTTGCCGAATCTCATACGTACTAGGGCCAATTTGGCCAAACGTATTTCCGTATGCGAGCCGGCTATCTTGTGATTACTGGGATATATATTATTATGATACTCTCTTTATGTATCTTACAAAATTAATAATAAAAGATATATCTTATAGCGTTTATTTTTATATTAAATTAGTTGGCTTGTCTATCTATCATTTCAAAAGTAGTGCAATTTTATTAGTAAATAAATATTCATCGAGAGCGTCTTTAGGTCATTTAGGCATCTTTTAATCATAGATTGAACTAAATTAAATATCACTGGTCTGCAACGAAATTCTCCTTCAAAAAATTTCATCATAAATATGAAGATTTTAATGCTCTGAATTTGTTCCCGTTGCCGGTTTTTCTATCACGTCTAGATTTTGTGATATGATCATAAATTTAGGTTTTTTTAATTCGTTGTATGCGTAAACATTATAAACAGTGTATATACATACAAAATAGGTTTTAGCGAAAGTGATTTTTATGGTAGTACATATGCGCTTGCACAGTATTCGCTGTGACTTTACAGCACTTGAAAACTTATGTATTTTATGTGTTATTTACGTAAAACTTAGTATTAGTATTTTTTCACTTTTTTGAAATTGTTGTTACTTTAAAAATATCGTTTTTTATTAAATGAACATAATATTTAAAATCTATGTGCTTTATTCATTTGCATGATAAATTTCATTTTTAGAGCACCAAATATAATGTTATCATGTATGAAAACAATGAGGAGAAAAAAATATTTTTTTGCAGACCAGTGTATAGGCAATTTTTTTGTTTTTATTGCGGCCCACATATAATAATAGTAAATTTACCGGTAAAATGGGGACCACAATTTTTTTTAGCCAACCCAATACAAATCCCAACTTTTCATATTGGCTTACACTTACATAATATGTGACTCATATAAAACCCATGGAAAGTCATATTTGCTCTGGATTTGCTATTTTTTATTTACCTAAGTACTTGTTTAAAAAATTAATTCAATTAACATTAAGCTTACTTTTTCAAATTTAGTTAAAAATTCTATTTACTTAGGATTTTGTTAAAAAAAATGAATTCAATTAACATTGGGCTTACTTTTTCAAATCTAGTCACAAATTTTATTCCTTGAGGTGTTTCCCAAACGTTATTAAATGTTTTTTCTATGGTTTCTGAAATTGATTTCTTAAGTTCCTCAATATGAGCCAAAAAATTTTTGTAATCATTTTCAAAATCAATATTTCTTTGATCCAAATAATCGTAAGGTTTGTTTTCAACAATTGATTTAATTTCATTAAAATTTTGAATCGTTTCATCCAAAACTAAAAAAAAAACATTAATAAATATAATTAATAATTGTTACGACCTTTACTTGATGAAACTCCATATTACACTATGTAAATATAAAAACAACTATGTTTGAAAGTTTCAAGTGATTTATTTTTTTAATGTTGACAATTGTTTCTCTAAACAATAGCTTTTTCAGAATGTATAAAAACTTAATTTTACTGTAGAATTTATATAACAAAAATATTGGGTTTTTAGTTTATGGTTTTTATGTAGTTTGTGGTATTGACCACGTTAGAACACGTATTGATGATTTGTTAATACTGGTGCTAGGCGAGAAAAAAACAGGTCACCAAAAGGTGAGTCGGTCTCCAGTCATGTTGTTAAGACGAACGAACAATAAATGTGTTTAAGGGTAAGTGGTTTTTTAGTTCCAAATAAATAAAAGAAGAAAGATAAAGTATGAAAAATACTAGTAAGCATTAAGAAGGTTCCAAGTAACCCTGCCAAAGCACCAATGTAAATTTCAGTAAAAATAAATATACGTGCCGTAAAATGGGAAAATCTATGATGGCGATAAAATTCCGCAACGCTTACAGACGAGGAATTAAAAAGAACCTGTCCAGAAGCATGGTCCTTAGGTCTCAAGTCAGAGACGTTTAGAGGGCATCATTCCCGTCCACAGCACCAAGGAGGGCGTAGCATCATCAAACACCAACGTGAAAATCCACACCGTCAGCAAAAAAACTGGTATGTCGTTCAAAGTACGTGCTGTTTTGGCGAATATTTAAATGTAGTATAGAAATATAGTTTAATTATGCAAATAAGAATTTAAAAAACAAATGGGTCAAATTTATGCTTATTTATGTTTGGGTTATATTTAATTAGGTTAATGGTGTAAATTATAAAGTCCCTGGCTTTTGTTTTGAAGTTATAAACCCTTTGATAATGGAAGAGGTTATAAAAGAGGAATCTAAATATTTATCGTCTAAACAAACTGATCCAAGTGAAAGCAAGATAGTTATGACTAAAATAGATTTTTTTAACTTGGCAAGTAAAATATTGCAAAATGAATTTGATGGCAGTTCAGATAAATTACCAAATTGCCAATGCAGCGGGTCACGAATTAAATTCTTTAGGGTATGTTAAAACAAGATTAACAGGAAAATCTCGGGATCTCATTGGTGATAATGACACTTTACCGAAAATCATTAAAAAAATTAGATATGGAATAAAGACAGAAAATTCCCAACTTCTATTCGCAAAGTTGTTGTCATCAAGACAAAACCATGAGAACGTTGCTTAGTACGCATCGGAAGTCAGCTTGTTGGGAAGCGCGCGAAGCGTGCGCTAGGGCAACTTCAAAGGTATGTATCGACTCGTAATCGAATTTTAATTTTTTTATTTTTTCTGTTGTCTGTGAGTCTGCCTATTAGTCGCTTTCTTTCAAATCGCCGTAGCTCGGAGGACGTTGAAGGTGGACACTCGAAATTTGCATCCTTTTTTTTCTGCCCACGAGACCTATACGTGGACCAAATTTTTTCGGTGTCAAAAAGGCCCAAGTCCATTTTTTCCCGATTTTTCCGTCAAATTTGGCACGTTCCGTTGAAATCGCTTAACTTTCGAATGAATGGAAAACTCAGAAACTCGGAAAAAAGGTGCTTCAGGACGATAATTTTTTTGGTATTGAAAATGGGCCCGATCTGCCCAAAACTTTTCGAGTTACGATTTTTTACATTTATTTTCGAAAAAATTTCAAACGTTTTGAAGGGCGAGAGAAATTTTCGAAATTTGCCGGACGAAATACACGAATCGACGGATAAAAGACCAAAGTTTAACATACTAAAAGATAAGCTTCATCGAATGAAAACTAATTGGCCGAAAGCCCGTTTAATTTTTGTTGGGAATTTAAAAAAGTTAACCAATTAAAATTTCCGAAATCAAATCAAAAACAGGGATATCCAACAAAATATTGAGTAACAATGCGGCATTGCCAAATTTAATTGCGGTGTTGCCAGATTTTGCATAAATTTCCCGAACGAAAAAGATAATTAATGAAATTTGTTTATCGGGTGGATCTTTGAATTAAAGTCGATTTAATTTTTTTTGCAAATCGTATTCCGGGGAATCCAACAAAGTATTCAGCAACACTTTGACAGGTGTCAAGTGAACAGGTGACATATCTCAAATGACAGATATCAAGTTGACAGATGAGAGGTGACAGATGACAGATGACATGTGACAGATAAAAGGTGACAGGTGACAAGAGAAATGGCAGATGACAGATGACATGTAACAGATAAAAGGTGACATATGTCAAGTTGACAGATTATTAGTGGCAGATGACAGGTGACAGATAAAAGGTGACAGATGTGACAAATGAAAATTGACAGGTGACAGATGACAGATGACAAATTATAAATGACAGGTGACAAATGACAATTGACAGATTACAATTGACAATTGACATATGACATTTGACATATGACAATTGACATATGACAATTGACATATGACAATTGACATATGACAAATGACATATGACAATTGACATATGACAATTGACAAGTGACAGGTGACAAATGATAATTGACAGATGACATGTAAGAAAAGAAAAAATTTCTTTAAAATTCCCTCGCCGTTTGAGGTGAAGCGGTCGCGGCGCAATTCCAACCCGCAGCGAGCACCAAGCTCAGCTTGCTGAGCTTGTTTAAAAAGAGCATACATAAGTAATGGACTTCCAGAAGCAGTGGCTAAAACTGATGCGGCCAATACTACTGTACATTGTACAGTGTACAAACCCTAAGAAAAAATTCCAGATTAGAAAGAACTAAATTAATAATGAAGGCCAGTACATTTGAAACGTGTCAAGAGGTCATAATTAAGTTCGTAAGCACTAAGTTCCCAAGGAAAATGCCACTGTCCTTTTTGCACAACGAGGCAGGACATTTGTAAGAAGAAATTATTGTGGTAGAAACAATTGGAGATACTCAGGCTCGAATCGTAATGTTAATAATTATGACAATAATTCGAACAATACTAATAAATAACAATCGTGGTTACAGAGAACACTACCGAGGAAGTAGAGGCAGTCGGTATATAAAAGACTACGAGACCGATTCGCAGGAAAACAGACAGAAATACCAAATGGGGGATTCCTAAAAATTTGCAATATGGACCTGACACTTGGGTACTTTTTCATAATAACAACAGAAATTACATGTGATAAAAAAATTTGCTTGCTAGTGGATACATGGGCTGATATTTCATTATTAAAAAAAAACAAAAATGGATTAATCCAGGACAACTCAAATAGGTCAGAAGTAAGTAAAATCAAAGGTGTAACAGACGGTATTACTAGTTTAATAGGCACCACGAAAATTTTCATAGATAATCATGCTATAGAACACACTTTTCAAGTAAATCAGCAGTTTCCGATCTATGCTGATGGCATCTTGGGAAGAGATTTCATCTCAAAGTATCGCTGTCAACTAGATTATGACGAGTGGACCCTAATCTTGAAAACGTCTAGCATAGACTTAGTTTTGCCAATTTACGATAGTCAGGAGAATAAGAATATTGCAAACCTAGGTGATAAGAGTATTGCAAACCTAGGTGAAGATAGTGTGATATTGAATAACGAAATATCCCCAGGAGTTTTCATCACAGTTATGTCAAGTAGCAGTCCATATGCCAAAATATTAAATACAAATGTCGAAAGTATTAAAATAAAAACAGCAAACATAAAAACATCAAGCCTTAACAATTACATAGTTCATAATATTAGTAGCTATAATAATATTAATAGAGAAAAGGCCTTATTACAGGAATTAAACACAGAAATTTCAAATTTTGTCAAAATTAGAGTGATTGCCCTTTGTAAGGAGTTTTCGGATATTTTTTGTCTAAAGAATGATGGGTTCACAACAAATAACTTATATTCTTAAAAAATAAAATTAACAGATAAAACCCCAGTTTACACAAGAAATTATAATTCCTTATACACAATTGTCAGAGATCAAAACGCAGGTAAATACAATGATCAAGGACAAAATTATAGAACAATCAACAGCGGATCAAGGACAAAATTATAGAACAATCAACAGCGGCTTAAAAGTCCTGTCGAAACTCTAAGCAAATATTAGCAGTTGCGAATTCAATGACAAAAATAAAAACAAATTGAAACCAGTGTTAAGTGTTTCAATTAATTTAAAATATTATATAAGTTTGTACTTTGTTGAAGAGCGCATATGCGCACTCCCCTCCAATGTAACTATCTATGTAATAGGTGCACACATAAGAGTCTGAAAAAAATTGTCATACAATCCAGATCCAGAATAAAACACAAAATTTTACAATAATTAATTTTAATTAAAATCCAAAACCAAGTCGCAGTTTATAACACAACAAGAGAAAATACCCAGGATTTCCTATAGATCCTTAACAACCAGTTTCAAGAAAATTGACAAAGTGGAAATTCCAAAAAATTTAGAAATCATGAATAATGATTACTTTTCAGTTTTAAAATTACCTATTTGGGATTAGGATAATTGTGGTTAAAATAGAAAGATGTAGAGTGATTCGAAATTAGTATTATATAAAAATATCACTAAATGCAAAGTTTTATTAGAAAAACTCTTGTGTAAGCTAGATGAATTGGCTATTAAATACATATAAATACGTATAAATTTAATGACATCAGATTAAAAATTAATGATTCTATATTTAATATGTGCACAATATTTATTTATTTAAATAAATTTAAAGTAATAAGACAAGATATACTAAAGAAAAAAAAAGGTAATTTCATATGACCAGCCAAAATTATTAACCAACAGGAAAGATAAAAATAGTCTGCTAGAAAAATTCCACTTACAGGAGGTCATAGTTGGACAGAAAAAACTTCTAAAAAAGTTAAAAATGAGGTACAGATAGAAGTATGTCCCGTGACGTATCGAATTATGTCAAAACTTGTCTAAAATGTCAACTGAATAAAAGCAAAACAGCCAATGGTAATAATACACATATGCAGTAACAATTTAGTGTGAATTATCAATTTTGGAAAAATGTATCCTAATTTATAGTGCTATGGTCCTATTAAAGAAATCTGATAAAGGCACTGAGTACAAAAATAAGATTTTGCAAAAAATATCTGAATTAATTGGTATTAGTTTTCTACAGCTTGTCACAGTAAGACAATTGGAGGATGTACGAGAAACCATCGCGTTCTCAACGAATACATCGGAATGTATATTAACGATTCTCATACTTATTGGGATGTGTTTTTGTTTTAACACGACACCCAGCATATATCAAAATTGCACTCCTTTTGAGCTAGTCTTTGGCCAGAAAGCCAACGTACCAGAATCGTTGACGAATAACTCCATTGATCCTCTGTATAACATAGACGCATATTACCGGGAAGTAAGAAACAGTCTGCAAACAGCTAATCTAATTACGACTGTAATATTTCAGTTTAATCCAGGAGACTTGGTTATGATCCGAAATAATCAAGTTGTGAAGGAGTTAATTGTACTGTTATGTAAAAAAGTAAACACTTAACAGTGCTCAGAAATAGAATAAAATCATTTAATAAAAACAAATGTTAAGTATTTACTTTTTGAAATTATAGATATATGTCGTATAGTATAAAATAGTATAATACCCAACGATATATTATATCGTCGGGTTACTGCAAAAACCAGATAACTCCCAACACACTGTTTTGAGTTATTAGTTAAAAAAATTACTTAAGTAAAAAATTGAGTTAAATTATTCTTGCAGTAACCCCACGATAAATAGTATAAAGTAGTATTAAACCTTGCACACTCGAGTAAAAATGAGTGCGCAAATAAACAAAGTGATTAAGTAGCGGTAAGATAGACACTGAGTGCAAAAAGACTCCAAATAAAAATAACACTAAAATGCATAATGTACAAACTTGGTATCATTTGCAATAATTCATAATTCAGTTAATTTAGTTAACAATAATTTTTCTGGGACCAAGTAACTTTTTTTTTATTTTATAGCGATTAGGAAATTTCATACAAATATCTGAAAAAAAGGAGAAGATGCATTATTATTATTATTTCAACATGTATTTTTTTATCTTGTATTTTGAGTTAGTTAGTAGTTGATAATTTTAGCTATTTAGGATCAATTTATTTTGATATTTATGCTTGTATTAAATTTTATGAAAGTCCTTTATTTAAGGCCAAAACTATCTCGAAAAAGGAGATTTAGTGCGTGGTATTGACCACGTCTGCATACGTATTGATGATTTGTTAATACTGGTGCTAGGCGAAAAAACCCAGGTCACCGAAAGTTGAGTCGGTCTCCAGTCGTGTTGTTAAGAAGAACGAACAATAAATATGTTTAAACGGTACGTGGTTCCTCGAATTCGTAATGGGAAAAACCTACTCTATGTATCGTTAACAAATTTAGGCAGTGAACAATATTTTAAATGTTTGAATTTATTATATAATGCTAGTTTTGTGTCTTAATACTATTAGAAAAATTTAACAATGATGAATTATTTTTTTCCAGTGAAGCACGGCACCTTAAAACAAGCGGTCGCTTGGTTAAGGTCTCTCTTAACGCGCTCCTACTTCCATAGTTCCATTACCGCTAAAGTTGTTCAAGAAATCAAAACACAAAATTAATAACGATTCTACACGTGATATACCAGATCCAAATACAAAATCAGTGCAAATTGCGTGTGGTACCTACTACTGGATTAAGTTCTCAAGTGGTTTACCTGGATAAAAGGTGTGAGTGGGACGATCAGTTTCAACGAATAATCTCCTGGACTACCACACTTGCTAAAGTGGGCGGTCGGGGTTAAGGAACAATTATATCACATCTACCTGGCAATTCACCCGAAGTACAAGTCTACATAAATAAGATAAGTAAAAATTAATACTATTTTTAATACAAAATCCGCAATCTTTAACTAACAAAGAATCCGCCAGGTAAAATAATTAGTCGCAAACAGATTAAATAAAGATCAACCAGTCAAAAAACTATAAACACAAGGGCACATATAAGAAGCCATTAATCACCAACAATAAATATGTTTAAACGGTACGTGGTTCCTCGAATTCGTAATGGGAAAAACCTACTCTATGTATCGTTAACAAATTTAGGCAGTGAACAATATTTTAAATGTTTGAATTTATTATATAATGCTAGTTTTGTGTCTTAATACTATTAGAAAACTTTAACAATGATGAATTATTTTTTTCCAGTGAAGCACGGCACCTTAAAACAAGCGGTCGCTTGGTTAAGGTCTCTCTTAACGCGCTCCTACTTCCATAGTTCCATTACCGCTAAAGTTGTTCAAGAAATCAAAACACAAAATTAATAACGATTCTACACGTGATATACCAGATCCAAATACAAAATCAGTGCAAATTGCGTGTGGTACCTACTACTGGATTAAGTTCTCAAGTGGTTTACCTGGATAAAAGGTGTGAGTGGGACGATCAGTTTCAACGAATAATCTCCTGGACTACCACACTTGCTAAAGTGGGCGGTCGGGGTTAAGGAACAATTATATCACATCTACCTGGCAATTCACCCGAAGTACAAGTCTACATAAATAAGATAAGTAAAAATTAATACTATTTTTAATACAAAATCCGCAATCTTTAACTAACAAAGAATCCGCCAGGTAAAATAATTAGTCGCAAACAGATTAAATAAAGATCAACCAGTCAAAAAACTATAAACACAAGGGCACATATAAGAAGCCATTAATCACCAATTAATCACTCAAGTTTTGATAAACACAAAGCAAACAAAACCCATCCTAAAGAAATAAACATCTGTAGATTACTAAGACATTAAGGGGACCATAATTTGGCTGACTCCACAAACGTTCTAAGCGAATAAACAATCGCACCGCACAGTGGGGTGCAAACATAAAAAAGATACTACTAAGAATGGTATTGTTTATATGGGCGCAACGCTATAGATAATCAACAAGCTGGGAATATGACCTGAAAAGAGAGGACACAGACGAACAGGAAGTACTTCAAAACCAGCAAGGTCAGTCAGGCGTATACCAATTAACGTGTGCAAATTGCCCTAAAACTTATATAAGGACAAACTGGCCAAAGTTTTAACACTAGAATTAACAAACATTGCAGATCATTTATAAATTTAAAACTTGATTCAACTCATGTGACCCATTTAATTACAAAAAATTAATAGTAACTTTAAAATATTATATGGCACAAAATTAAATCTATTGAAATCAACAATATGTACTTAAAAAATCTGATATTATTTTTAATGACAAATAGAAGCGAATATTTCACCGTTGTTAAACTTATTCTAACACTTATTCTAACACAAAACTAGCATTATATAATACAATTAAAATATTGTTTCCTAACTAAATTTGTAAACGACACATAAGTAGGTTTTTTTCCATTAGAAATTCCAGACTGTTATCCTCTTTTAATATTACGCAAAACAATGTGTCACATGTCATGTATATATACCATAAAAACCATCAACTTATTATATAAATTTTACAGCAGAATTAAGTTTTAAAACATTCTGAAGAAGCTACTGTGTAAAGAAAGAATTGTCATCATTAAAATAAATCACGTGAAACTTGCAAACAGTTGTTTTTATATTTACATAGCAAGATGGTTTCATTAAATTTAATTAAAATTATGATAATAACTTTAATTAATCCATGTATTATTTTTTATTAAAATACCTTCTCCTTGAAGTAACCCCTCCATTCTCTTATTAAATAATTCAAAATAATTATCAATTAAATTAAACATCGATATTATTTTTAATAATCTTAAGCAAAAGCCATTAAATTTACCAAAAACATAATTTTCAGAAAAATTAAATGGCATTTGATCTGGCAAAAATATTTGGTTCTTTACTACCGAATATGTTTTTCGATATATTTTATTTAATGAAATGCATTGCACTAGCTTATCCTTTACTAAACTTCTATCTTGATTCCAAATACTTGTTTGTCCCCTACAGGTTATAAAATCCTTGCAAGTTTCTATCATCTGATTTGTAATCTAAAACAAATAAAATCAATAAATACAAAACATTATTATAAAAAACAGTGTACTACATATTTTATTATAAAGACAAGGGTTGTCAGATATTTCTGACAGAAGAAGTCAACCTGAATAAAATTAGCCAGCCAATAAGTAGCTGCATTCAAATATAATGGGGGTATAATCTTTGGCTGCACTTGCTTAAATGCAGAATTTTAAAGAATATCTCAACAAATATATTTTTATTTATAAATAATGTGTGTAGTTATGGTTCACTAAAAAATTATAGCTTTCGTTAGTGAACCAAAACCACACATACTTTTTACATTTTATAAATGGAAGTAAACGTGTAATTCAATTCAAGGCAAAATATAACTACATTTAATTTAAAGTAAATGCGAAATATTTAACATTGGCCATATTAATATTAAAGATATGGAATGCAAGGAAGTATCCAGAGAGGGGCAATTTATAACAACCCTCTCGCTCCCATTCTTAATTGTGTACCCAACCATGCAAAATATATCAAAGTTCTCTAAATGGATAGCGTTTATCAAAAAGGAACCAACTCATTTTTAATGCCGCTCAAAAAAATAAAAATGATTTGGGAACCCTCCTAATACTTTTGAGAAAAGTTCCAAATGATGATCAACCTTTTGAGCATTATTAAAAATGAGTTATTTTAAAAATAATTTTACTAAGCCCAGAAATAGTTTTTGACTCTTGGTTAATTTTTGATAAGCGTTATCCAATTATGCTTACAAAAAACTATTATTTTTCATTAACAGTTAGTTTTAAAGGCCCTATACACAATCCACACAACAAGGTCTGTTCTATCTCATGCTTAAATACTAAAAATCACTGCAACACTGCACAAAGTTTAACGGCGGCCATTTTTGTTGTTTACAATTCTTGTACTTTGGGTTTGTGCTGTTTAATAATTATTTTAAACATTGTGTTTCTTACAGAGGCACTTTTAAGCCTTAAAAGAGGACTTAAAGTGCTAAGGGCAACCTTTTTACTCTTCTTTTGTAAAAAATAAACCTTATTTTGTCAGGGCTGTCAAATGTCAATTTGAAGGTTAATTTGTGGGTTATAAAATAACCTTAAAATTGACATTTGACAGTTTGATGACAGCCCTGATAGAATAAGGTTTCTTTTTTACAGAGGAGGCACTTTAAGGCTTACAAGTGCCTCTTTAAGAAAGATAACGGTTAACGATTATTAATCTGTATAAACAGATCACAAACCCAAACACAAAAATTGTAAACAACAAAAATGGCCGTTGTTAAACTCTGTGCAGTGTTGCAGTGATTTTTAATATTTTTAGTACGAGATAGAACAGACCTTGTTGTGTGGATTGTGGCCCTATAGAATTTATGCACCTAAT
Organism: Brassicogethes aeneus; assembly: GCA_921294245.1. Lineage (NCBI taxonomy): Eukaryota > Metazoa > Arthropoda > Insecta > Coleoptera > Nitidulidae > Brassicogethes > Brassicogethes aeneus. Next base: position 62,339,994 of record OV121132.1, read on the forward strand.
AATACTCTTGTCCATACTAAAAAACGCATTGATTTTCCCTTAACATCTGAATTAAAGATATTTGCCCCGGAGTCCTTGTAAATTTGGAAACAAATAATAGTCCCTAGGGACTAAGTCTTGAGAATATAGTAAATGGGAAAGCATAGCTAAACTTGTGTATTATATGCATGCAACGATTTTATTGTTCTGAAGTAAGTACGCCTTACATCTTTGCTCAAAAAATTTGTTGAAAGAATACTTATTTTACATGTTTCTTTAACATACGTATTAGACGTGTTTTATGAGCTCGTCGATTTTTCATTCATTAAAAGAAATGGATCTGCTATAAGTAAAACAAGAGTTTACAAGTGGTATAAGAGTTTCCAAGATGACCGTGAAGACGTTGAAGATGACGGAATAAATGGTTATAAACCATCAGAGAAGTCGCTGATAATGTTGGTATATCGATTGGCGCATCCCATGAATGTTTTGGGTATGAAAAGCGTGGCAGCAAAATTTTTTTCTAAAATTGTTAAATTTTGAACAACATTTTTGGCCAAAAACAATACTGTAATGATGCCCCAGCCTCCATATTCGCCAGACATGCCTCTGTCTGACTTTTTCCTATTCCCAAAATAAAGAGAACCTTAAAGGGCCGTCGTTTTGCAAGCATAGATGACATTAAAAGCGCATCGCTGAAAGAACTTAAGGCTATCCCAAAGTTCGAGTTTTAGAAGTGTTTCAAGTATTGTAAGAAGATCTGGCACATGTGCATAATATCCAATGGGGACTATTTTTAAGGCGACAACATTAATGTAGACGAATAAATAAATATTTGTTTCAAAAAACAAAAATTACCTATATTTTCTGAACACACCTCGTACATTTTAAGATTGCAATTACTTAATACCATTATCTTTTCTGGAGTAGTTACTCCACATTTAAATTTATTAAACCACCAACCCTTTCAGTAGAGATACAAAGGGGTTTCTCGACCGGAAGTGACCCAGACGCTACGTGACGTAGGCGGTTCTCGATGGTGGCGCCCCCAGGTGGGGTGGTGGGGGGTGATCATATTAGCTATTGGTGGGCAGGCATTTGGGCAACGCCCTCAACTGATAAGCGTAAGTGAGCCTATTGGTGGGTTGTTGGCGGATGGCGGCTGGCGGATGGCGGCCATGTTTGATAGATATTAGCTATTGGTGTTGTGGTTTAAAGTGGGCGGGGCTTAGGTGTTTAGTTGGCATTACTGGAGATGCAAAAGATAAGCGATATGCATATTGGTTGTTTGTGGTTAGCGTATTAGTTTGGTATTACTGGAGATGTAAAAGATAAGCGATATGCATTTGCTGCAGTGGTTTGATATCCGGGGGGAGATAAGGATTTATTTTTGATACCATTTTGACTAACGTCACCCCAACTTGTCCCGACAAGTCTATTTATTGTCCAGAAATCTTTTTCGGTGATCAGTCTTAATATTGCTTTGCAGTATTGATAATGGGGTTTAAATCGTTATTAATATTTTTGCTAAGTATAATCTTAGTAAAATCAAATAATTTAACTGATAAAGATGTTGTAATAAAACATCTCGAAACATTCGGCTACCTTAATAGTTCAGAGTTTTCGTTGACTAATTATGAAGAAGCTTTAATATTATTTCAGGAGAGATATAATTTAAACATAAGTGGTGAAATAACGAAAGACCTTTTAGAATTTATAAAAACACGTCGTTGCTCTATACCAGATGAAAATATTTATGAATTGACGCAAAACCCACCTAAATGGAATAAACATAATATATATTGGTATGCATATAATAGAGAGATAAAAAGAGTTGCTACTAGAGCTTTCAATGAGTGGGAAAAATTTGTAAATCTAAAGTTTATTTTTTCGCTTAGAAATCCTGACATTCTAATTTCATTTGGGAAAAATAACCATAGTAATTCAGTTCGATGCATGAAGGGTTATTGTATTGTACCATTTGATGGAAAGGGTACTGTAGTTGGTCACGCATACCACCCAAGTCATATTAATTCCTGTACGGAAATTCATTTAGATTCAGATGAAAATTGGTATTTTGGTTTCGATGTACCTGAAGATAATGATAAAACAAGTCTATATACCGCATTGCTTCATGAAATTGGACATACTTTGGGGTTGAGTCATTCACCAGATAATAATGCACTAATGTACGCATATTTTTCACCAAATATAACAACCCTATCCGATGAAGATAAAAAAAATATACAAAATTTATATAAATAAATAAATCTTAAAAAGCCTAAAAAAATTAGTGATTATATTAAATATAATGATTTTTTACATATATACCAAACACCTAGTGGTAGTGTGGTAATAATAGATAATTTAAAACGTGTTAGTACGTTTTCTTTTCCTAGTCTTGCATGTGAAACATTTAATCAAACAATAGACAAATTTAATATTGCTCGAAGTAGCAACATAAATGCCATTTTTAACTCAAACAGAGGTAGAACTTATATTATTCATGATGATTATTGGGTTACTGAAATTGATGAATGTAGTTTAAATGCAGTCAATCGGGGGAGTATAAAACAGTTTTTCCCTGGAATCCCTCCAGATATATCTTCAGCATTTCGCTATACAAATGGTAACATTTATTTTTTTAAAAAAAATTTATTTTATGAATATAACGAATTTTCTGGTAAATTAATAAGAGCAGGAGTTTTTGATTGGAGTTTATTTGGAATAAATTGTCCGAATGAAACAATTTTAAATCAATTAAAAAATATATTAACATCCCTTTCAACATACTTTTATTAATAATTATAAAAGGTTAACTTTATTAAAAAAAAAATCATTTCAATGTTGACTTTTAAAGGTGGCGGTTTATTAAATTCTGCAATTAACAACCTACCCTTTGAGCTTCACGTGCCTTCTTATCAATTTTGCGGACCAGGTACTAAATTAGATAAGAGAATTCAAAGGGGTGATACTGGTATAAACCCCTTAGACGCTGCATGTAAAGATCACGATATTGCTTATTCAAAAAATAAAAATTTGGGGGATAGACATAAAGCGGATTGGATTTTGGAAAATAAAGCTTGGGAAAGGGTGAAATCTAAAAACTCTAAATTAGGCGAGAAAGCAGCAGCTTGGTTAGTAACAACTGGAATGAAGGTTAAAAGAAAACTTGGAATGGGCGTTCGAAAAACTCGAAAACCAATCTCATTTAAACGTGGGGTGGTTGATAAAATTAAAAAACATGTTCAAGATTTAGATATATCCAATCAAAATTCACTTAAAAAATCTACTGCAACGGCACTTAAAGCAGCTCGGGTGATTATAAAGAAAGCCGGGGGTCGTAAAAATATTAAGGTGCCTAGAATAATTCCATTTGAATCCGACAAACAAGGAGGATTTTTACCCCTTTTACCACTATTCGCAGCCTTAGGGGCCATAGGATCATTGGCTGGAGGCGCAAGCGCTGTAGCCAAAACGGTGATAGACACAAAAAATGCTAAAAAGAAACTTGAAGAATTAGGTCGACATAATAGGGCTATGGAGGAAATTGGAAAAAAAGGTTCGGGATTATATTTAAAAAGGAATGTCAAGGGAGGATATGGTCTTTTTTTAAAACAAAAAAACTACCAATAAAGCTACCCAATAGAGCCCTATATGATTCTGAATTGGTAAAATATGCACAAAAGCTTAAAATACCCTATTTTAGAGGGGTTTTTATGCGAGACGCTTTACCAAAAATAAAAAATAAAAATGAATCTGCAATCCTAAATTTAGACATTTCGAAAAATTTGGGTACACATTGGGTAGCTTATACTAAAAGAAACAATTCTGTTATTTATTTTGATAGTTTTGGTGGTCTTAAACCGCCAAAAGAATTAGTAAATTATTTAGGAAAAAATGTTAAAATTAATTATAATAATGATTGTTTTCAAAACTTTAAACAAATTAATTGTGGCCATTTATGTTTGTGGTTTCTTTATAAAAATAAATGAGATAAGAAAATATGATTAGTCTATTATTAACCGTTGTTTAAAGATAATGTCCCAGCTATTTACATTAAAAAGTAATAATTATGTTTTAAGTATAGATTTTACAAATCCAATACAACTTAATCCAGATTTTGACTACGGTATAGCATTGATAGGGTTTTATTCCTATAACAGCATCCCTAATATTGAAGAAGGTGAAAATACATTTTATTATAAAGAAGCGAGTGTGGATAAGAAAATAATAATACCAACTGGTACTTATGAAATATTAGATATAGAAACTTACCTAAGACAACAAATTATTCCTGGCACCGTTAAAAAGGAAGATTATGATAAATATTTTTCACTTAAACCAAATAATAATACTTTAAAGTGTGAAATTCAAAGCAATACGTTGGAAATAGATTTTACAAAGGCTGATGGTATAGGAAAAATATTAGGATTTTCTAAGCGTACTTTAACGTCGGGTAAAAAACACGAATCAGATCTCCCAGTTAATATAATAAAAGTTCGAACCATTCACATCGATTGTAATATATCTACAGGTGCTTATTATAATTATCTACCAACACATACAATTTACGAATTTTCAGTAGACGTTGATCCAGGCTATACAATCAACGAAATTCCCCGAAACCTTATATATTTACCAATAATAAATAAACAAGAAATATTTAATATTACTTTGGTAATTTTAAACCAAGATTTTAAGCCAGTTAATTTTCGTGGAGAGGAAGTTATAGTTCGATTGGAATTAAAAAAATTATCATAATGGGACTAACATTCAATAATTATTATAAAAATCCTAGCACAAACAATTTGAAATCAGTTGACAGCAAACGCTTGCCTAGTTCAAACAGCTTAACTAATTCAAATAGACTTTTTCTACAATCATTAGGATATAATGTCATCATTAGACCAAATCTTCGACATCTATCGAAAACCACAGTTTAGTGAAACAATTCAAAAGGTTGACTACAGAACTTATTACCCCTATGTTAAATCTTTTAATAATAGTGATGTTATAGAAATTTCAATAAATCAAAGAGATTCCTGGCTGCTTATGCACGATGCAGCTCTATTAATAGATGGTAAATTGGAAATAACTAAAGGGGATGGCGAGGCAGCCTTAATAAATAATTTTGGAGCTTTTTTGTTTGACCGAATTTCTTATGAAATAAATGGAAAAGAAATTGATGGTATTCGCGACCCAGGTATTGTGAGCACAATTAAGGGCTATCTTAATTACAGTAGCGATGATTCAAACCATTTAGGCATTGCAGGGTGGAATTACCCAGCTCAACCAATAGTCTCAACAATAGCCAAAATTTCAACTTTTAATATACGTATACCATTACATCATTTATTTGGTATATTTAATGATTATCAGCTGGCTCAATTTGGTAAACAAACTATACGTCTTGTAAGAGCTCGAAATGACTCTGATTGTCAAATTATAACAGAAAAAACTGCGGCTGCTGGCACAACAAAGGCTAAATTAACCGTTGAAAATATCTCGTTAAAAGTACAAGTTATTACACCCAATGATTTATTAAAGCTTCAGTTGTTGGAATCAATAAAATCAGACAGACCTATAGTAATTCCATTTAGAAAGTGGGAATCCCATGAGCTACCCCAATTAACTAAAGATGCCACTAAGGAAATATGGTCAGTTAAAACGTGCACTGCATTGGAAAGTCCACGCTATATAATTTTAGCTTTTCATACCAATAGAAGAGGTAATGATACAAAAGATCCCTCATATTTTGACAACATTGATATATCTGATATACGTGTTATCCTCAATGGCGAATATTTTCCTATAGAACGCATGGACCTTAATTTTGAAAAAAATAATTTTATCGAGGCCCATCACAATTATACACAATTTTATTCAAGTTTTAAAAATGATTTAACAATATCAAAACACTCTCTACTTGATTATAAACAATTTAAGAACCACGCTCTTTTTGTAATTGATTGTTCCAGAAGAAATGAATCCTTAAAATCGAGTACAGTTGACATCAAAGTTGATATTGAGGCGAAAAAGGGCTTTCCCGATAACACAAAAGCATATTGTGTTATTATACATGACGTCATTATGGAGCATCTTCCACTCAGTGAAATAGTTCGTAGTTTATCATAATGCTGTTTAGTTTAAATTATTCTGCCTAAGATGAAGGTTGTGTCTATAAATATTCAGGGATTTAATTTATTCTCTAACGAAAAATGGTTTTTTCATCCAAAAGAAGTTACGGTTACCAATGGATTGCAAACAAATCATTATCTCTTAAAACCAATGGTGGAATTTAAGCTGTTATCACGAAAAAATAAAAAACAAGTTTGCTTTGAAGAAAAAATTCATGGCCTACGATATTCAAGTGGATATATAAATTTTAATGAGATTAACAATATTTTGATGGAATTATTGCCTGAATACGACACTGTTTACACAAAAGGAAATCAAAATTATGAATATTTAAAAACAGTCTGTGAGCAGTTATTACCAAATATAAAAATTATAAACGTTGAAACATTAAACCTTTGGGAACAACCTATGTTTAAAAACAAACCCCTCATGTGTTTGGATCATTTTAGAAGCGGTAGGTGTAGTACAACACATGCCTTAGTATTACATAATTGGCTTCAAAGTTATCTACCCCATAATCATGGATTGTAAAGAATTTGCTCAAAGAAAAATAAAATTTTATAAAGAATTGCAAGCATTAAAAGAAGACATTAAAATGTATGAACTGTGTAAGGCTTTTGCTGCTATGAGCATTTCTGAGGATCTGAGGAAGGATTCGCTGGACATTACTAATTTAAAAAAAAAATTATGTGCTTTAAATAAAATAATATTATAATAAATAAATAAAAAAATTATATTGTTTTTATGTATATCCTAAAATTAGAATAAAACTCAAAGGTAAGTAATATAATATATTTAAATATTTTTACATTTATTAATTGCATAACCTAAAAAATATACAAATGCATAAATAGCTAGTAAAAAAATTCCTACTATTAACAGAGATATAAATTCTATAAATATTTTTGTGGAAAATGTTGTTGAAGAGGTCACCCCCGATCCTGTAGTGGTCGATAAATTGGTTAAATTAGTTATTACACTATTTAAACTATTTATTTCAAAAAGGTTTCTAGTCTTTCCACCATCTGCTGATAAAATATATTTTAATTTATAATGTAATATAGAGCTATTTGCTGAGGCATTAACTTGAATCTTGAATGTACCAGGAGCTGCATCCATTGGATTCCAATCATTTGGCCATTGAGTCTTCACCATTGGATTATCAACATTAAATGCCACATAACAATCCTGAGTGTTTTTGGGAAAATTTACATATAAAGTATTATTTATAAATGTAGATAGTAATAAGAAATTAGCTACTGAAAACATGTTTACTCAATGATAGTAACTTAACAACTAATTATTTTTCACACTTTTAAAGTCGCCTTATATTATTAATTTTTTATTATAAATAAATTGTTATCTTTACAATTTTTATTAATGTAAACATAACGACCTTGTTTTGGTGGGGGTGGTTGATAATTCTGCAGCACCCATATTGGTGGTTAAATCAAATGCGCATAATGTGTTTAGTATTGAACAGAGTAAAATTGGTTTAAGTCCATATGATGATAAAAGGCATTTATTATCAAATTCAACAGATACTTTACCTCATGGGCACTTCAAGATTAATAATATTATGTAATAATTATTTCTAATTTTAATAAATATATTTTATTTATTTTAAATTATTAAAACTCAAGGGTACGTTTAAAAATCAGTATATTTTTCTAAATCATTTGACATTTTCATATCTAAATAGTATAAGCATTCTAAAAAACAATAACTTTTTACACTAGTACCGCAAGAACATAGGGATGACAGAACGTCTAGCACAGCATAAAGGGATGGAGGATAAAAACCAAGTTCAGTTTTCATCGCTTCATAAGTGCTTTTTAATAGATTATGATAATAATAATTAAAATTTAAATTATTTAACATTTCAAGTTTTTTTAAAATTAACTTATTTAATTCAAGAATTTCAAAAACATCATTTAGCGTAAAATACAAAATGGTACAATCATCTGATATTTTAAAAATTTTATTATTGCCATCAATATTTAATTCAATCTTCATGTTCCTCCAAAGCTGAATTTCATCAGTGTGATGTGCATCCAGAAGTTCTTGGAGTGATTCAATTACACCAACCCATTCACCATATATAAAAGAGAGATGTTCGCCAGTAACTTTGTTAATCATTCTTACTGTTGGCAAAAAATCCCTTGCACCACTAAGCCCACATTCCAGCGAGAATAATTGGAAATCATAAGTCGTTGTGTAAATTAATCTTTTTTCAGCTTTAATAGCTTTTTCATATCTATTAAACACTGCATTCAGTGGGGCATCATAACCTTCAAAATTGGAATCTGCACTACTACCCATTTTATGTGTGCACTGCTTTACTTTACTTTTTAAACTAAATTAAATTTTGATTTTGTGGTGAGAAACTGGAAAAGAGTGGGGTGATCAAAAAGAGTCTGTTTTATTAATATAGCTATTGTGTGAGTCATCAAAACCCAACCATTTCACGAAGACTTTGTTGCCACGTTTATGTAAAACTTTTTCCACCAGGTAAATATCAGGCTGCATTGTTTTTTGCAACTCATCCTCATAAAATGCTCCACTAATGGGTCTACCATTTAAATCCTCCAAAATGTATGTGGCTGGGTTTGTAATTTTTACTTTCACAATTTTAAACAATTCTGTAGTCCAATTGGGGGTGTATCCTTTATCAAAAACATGTTTTGCTTTACTTATTCTTACTATATCGCCGATGGAAAACTTTTTAGGTTTGGTTGCTAATTTTAAATGAGTAAAGGCAAACTTTAAAACTTTTTTTTCATTTTCTTTACAAACATCAATTGGTTTCATATTAATTGTTCTATGTTTTGTATTATTATAATTTGAAACAATTTGTGGCAATATATCAACCCAATTATATGATCCATTTAAACTAAAGTATTTAAATAGGCGTTCTTTTACAGTCCTTATAACACGCTCGGCGATTGCAGCTTTTTTACAACTAAATGTATTATAGTGATTTATTGAATATTTTTGCATAAGTTCATTAAACTTACTATTAAAAAATTCCTTGCCTTGATCAGTCTGTAAGTTTTGTGGACATCTTTCTTTCAATATTAAATTAAAAGCTTTTGTAACTTCTTCCCCAGATTTATTTTTTAATGGTTTAGCCCATAAATATTTTGAAAAACAGTCAATAACAATCAATATGTACTTAAAATTTTTATTATTTGAGGCATACATGTCCATCTGCCCTAAGTCTGATTGCCAAAGGTCATCAATACCCTTAATAATTGTTTTTCGACGTTTAAAATTTTTTCTTATAGGTCTATGAAGTTCATTAACAAGTTTAATTTTTTCCTTGGTGTGTTTCATGATTATGGTGTGGTGGAAGAGTGAGTACTAGCACCAGCAGCCACTGTAACCACTTTTATCATATTTTTCTCCACATCATTGATTGCGGATTTGTTTTTTTTAACGTCCTCAAATAATAAATCCACGTTTGTATCCAGAGACTTTAAATGTGTATTAAGATCTTTGATTTGCTTTTTAAAATCTATAATGTTTTGTTCATTTTGCTGTTTTATATCCTTTAAGTTCACATCTTGAGTCTGTTGAAGGAATTTAATTTGCCTATCCAAGTCATTACGTGCATTTACATGCGATCTTGAAATATTCTTTAAAGAATTCAAATCATTGAAAATTATTGTTTTTTGTTTATGAAGGTCTTTAATTTGCTCTTTTAACACATGGGTATTTTGTGTTAAAATCTTAAATTCTTTATTTAAATCAACTATTAATTTATCTTGTTTTTTACTATCGAGGTTTTCAATTTCCTTTTTTATTTTTGCATCCGATTGCCCGAGTGCTTTTAATGTCTCTTGTTCAAATTTACTAAGTGATTTTATTGTATCAGCATAAAAATTTGCATATATTTGATCAACATAACCCATATTAGTAGCATCTGCATTTAAAGTTGGTGATTTCACATTACATATTTTTAGGTTTTCCACATCAATATTACCATCGGGAGTATATTTTAGTACATTGTTACCATACTGTAATTTTGATAATAACGAATTTTGATTAGATTGACCGAGAGATTGACCAAACTTGTTAAGAGGCATTGTTAAACTAAAAAATAAAAAACAGTGTTTATTAATATATAACACCAGCCTCTTTTAGTTCATTAATAATTGCTGTAATTTCATTATCATTTGATGTGTTGCCAGCATGCTTGGAGGCTACTAATAACTTTAATCTTTCAACCAATTCATTTACGTCATCCCAATAAATGTACTCTATTGGTTTTTCATTGTATGTTACCAAGGTGGGCGATGCTCTGCCAAACCCAATTTTTTCAGTATGTTCTTTACCAACTCTAAGTTTACGACTATGTTCTTTTTGTTTATCTATATCTTGCTGTTTTATTTGCTCTAAAACAGGCTTAATAATGTTTTTATATTTGAGCCCTCTATGCCCCATGGTTTGTTCGTTGGGATCAAAATTTCTTTTATGCGCGTTTGTAAGCACAACAAGTTCACCAAATGTTTTAAAATCTGATGTCATGTAATTCTTAGGATTTTGTTTAAACATTAATTCGTACAGTCCTGGGGACCCCTTGAAAAAATTATTATTTACAATAAAATCAGGACCTTTAAACTCCACAATTGAATCCCCAAATTTGATCTTGCCTGTATCCAAATCGTGGTGAATATAAGTATGATCATATTCATTGCTAGTATCTCTCATATGTCCTTCAACAAAATGTCTAGGTAATTCATTGAAAAAATCCAAATATTCTGCTATAGAATTTTCCGGAATTGTTTCCATGATTGATTCGTTGTCGAGTGTTCTACTTAAGCTTAAGTCATTATCATAAAAATCATTTGTATCATCTTCATAAATAGTTTCATTTCCAGAAAATGTGGGGTGGTATGTTTTATTGGGATTATATTCGCTTTTATAAAAATCATTTGGATTATTTTCATTAGTGGTGTCATTTTCAGGAAAACGTATGCTTGAGATATTTAATGATTTATCTTGAATACCTTTTCTGGGGGATGCTTCAAGTATTTTATCAATAGCTTTATATTTTATAGGAGATTGTTTTTTAATTTGTTTTGCTGGCTGTAATAAATCTTCTTCTTCAGCTTCTTTTTCATTTGGATTATTTTCATTAGTGGTGTCATTTTCAGGAAAACGTATGCTTGAGATATTTAATGATTTATCTTGAATACCTTTTCTGGGGGATGCTTCAAGTATTTTATCAATAGCTTTATATTTTATAGGAGATTGTTTTTTAATTTTTTTTGCTGGCTGTAATAAATCTTCTTCTTCAGCTTCTTTTTTCACAAAATCCGTATCATATGCCATTTTTTCAAGAGGCTTTATGATTGGTCTAAAAATTTTATCTAATGTAGCATCATTTTCAGCTTTCCCCAATTTAAGAGCTAAATATTTTTTTCTAATATTTCGAGAGAGTTCATTAATTTTTTCAGTTACATTGACAGTGGTTGGTGCCATGATTACTAATGATACTAAATATAGTTGTTTTACATATTTATATTTTTATCAAACGAAAACACCCATTGTTTAAACGGGAGTCTTTTATAACAGCCTGTAGTTTTTGTGACAGTTTTACAGTTTTATAGCAGTTTTTCCAGTTTTTCTATCGGTTTTTGCGATAGTTTTGCAGTATTTATAGCAGTTTTGCAGTTTTTCTAGCAGCTTTTGCAGTTTTTCTATCGGTTTTTGTGACAGTTTTGCAGTTTTTCTAGCAGTTTTTGCAGTTTTTCTATCGGTTTTGCTGTTTTCTAGCAGTTTTTCTAAAGGTTTTATAGCAGTTTTGCAGTTTTTTTATCAGTTCTTGCTGTTTTTCTAGCAGTTTTTCTATCGGTTTTTGTGACAGTATTTTACCAAGATTATAAGGTTACTTAGCAAAAAATATTAATAAGTCTATTACTGTTACTCAACTCAAAAAAATATTAGCTACATATTTATATATTTATCAAATCCCTTTCGATAACGTCCATTGTTTAAACGAAAATCTTTTATAATAGCTAAACAACCATAATTTTCATTCCAACATTCTGAGCATATTTTCTTAAACTGATCATAAGGCATATCAGGTGAGACATGTTCATCAAATACATGTTTTAAATTCATATCATCCTGTCTAAATAGCACAATAATATTACAATTATCACGTATTAATTGTTTTGGTATTTTTGAATATGTTTGACATAAGTATGCAGCGTCTATATTTTTATGTCTACCCATTGAATAGTATTCGCGTATTTTATTTTGTTTATCGCAAGCTACATCATCAAATATGAAAATTGAATTGTTTCGAGCTTTCATAGGTTCAATTATTTCATCATTATCTTTATATGAAAAATACCCCACACCTTTTACTTTCCTTAAAACATTTTGTAATAGTTGATATTTTGGTTGGAAAAGTGATTTTGAATAAACGTAAATATTTTCAAACTTAGCTCCATTAGGATTAAATATTAAACTTAATAGGGCATTTGTTTTACCACACCCACTAGGACCACAAAAAATTGCTCTAAAGGAATTTGGTAGTAAATTACCATGTTTACTGACATCAGAACTACCTTCAAATAAATCTAAATTAGTTATAGGTAGTTTTTCAGGCTGTTGAACGCAACGCATTTTAGGTACTACTGAACTCAAATAGTTTTGTTAAGGAATATATATTAAAGTTTATTCAATTAATTTTACAACAGCACGTAATTTTTGGTAACTTATTGAACACCTCATTAGCTTCTTTCACATAAAATGAAACCATACAACATGGACATGTATCTGGACCTTCATCAGAATTTGACCAGGGGCACGTCTCAAAATGTTTACCATACTGGTTATTTACAATATTAGCATTAAGATGCTGCTCCAAAAATTCTTTTTGACTAACCCATTTTTTAATTTTTTCCTTTTTCAAAAATTCTCGATATATTTCCTGTCGAGTAGGAAATTTATTTTCAAATTTTTCTTCACCTTCTTTACCACATTTTTCCAAAAATTTATCAATATTTTGGATTGCCATTTCAATTTCCTTTGCACTAATCATTATTACTGTACGATAATATTAAGACTGAATAATACTTTTTAGGTCACACGTTTTGGTGGAAAAATAATAAATATCTGACGTCACAATTCAAAATGGCGTCAAAAATAAAATTTACAACAAAATAATAATAAATCCTTATCTCCCCCGGATATCAAACCACTGCAGCAAATGCATATCGCTTATCTTTTACATCTCCAGTAATACCAAACTAATACGCTAACCACAAACAACCAATATGCATATCGCTTATCTTTTGCATCTCCAGTAATGCCAACTAAACACCTAAGCCCCGCCCACTTTAAACCACAACACCAATAGCTAATATCTATCAAACATGGCCGCCATCCGCCAGCCGCCATCCGCCAACAACCCACCAATAGGCTCACTTACGCTTATCAGTTGAGGGCGTTGCCCAAATGCCTGCCCACCAATAGCTAATATGATCACCCCCCACCACCCCACCTGGGGGCGCCACCATCGAGAACCGCCTACGTCACGTAGCGTCTGGGTCACTTCCGGTCGAGAAACCCCTTTGTATCTCTACTCCTTTCTTATTGAGTTGCTCTACAGCTTTTCGTTTTTAAATTACAGGATGTTAAAATATAAAAAATAGACCTTTTTTATTACTTTCGAAACTCAAGATAAGAAAATTTTAGCAATTGATTTATTTATCTTTACCCAGTAGAACTAAACAATTTGACTTTGTAGGTGGCTTATATTTTGATATTGTTAGCTTTCTGAAAAAAAATATAGTACGCCACAAGCAAAAAAATGTATTTGTTTATTTTTTAAATTTTATTTTATTTAAAAAAAATTCTTTTGGTTTTCTTAAAAAATGGTAGTATTCCCCTAGTAACTAAGGCATTAAAGACGCAGAAAATACCTTCATACAAAAAATCTATGGTTTAGTTTATTGTCAACCTATCGTAAATTAATCATCAAATGTCGACCGAAAAATATTAATAATTTCTGAAGACGGTAATGGAATTTTATTGTGGTGTGTAATACAATGTTTCTTTATCTTTAAGCATTTTGTAATTTAAACTATATTATTATCAATTCTCACTATTAAAGTGATTGATTATCGCCTAGTCTGTTAAAATGAGTATGAGTATGAGTATAAGAACGTATGGCAGGCCCCATCGGCAACGCCTTACACTGATCTTTCAGGGTTATTTTAGTTTCTCATACGTATCCCGCCACTGCACAGCGTTACCTGTGTTTGGTGGATCCGAATTTTCACCCCGGCAGGTAAATCTTCCCTAGGAGATCGTGGATGACAGTGTCGATGTTTAAGGTCACTCCGGGATTTTTGTCGCCGGGTCGGATCATACGCCAGGTTTAGGCTAGTGGAGTGTAGGACAAGGAGGGATAATATGGTTTTTGGGGGCCTTGAACTGACCCAAAACTAAGTACAATCCGGACTCCCCCTCAACCAGGGTTTTAGTAATAACCCCATTCATTTGGGGTTAATGATTGGCGACTTGATTGGTTAATATACCTGTTCGTCTGTGTCCTTCTCTCTGTCCGGGTCATATACCCAGCTTGTTGATTATCTATAACGTTGCACCCATATAAACAATACTATTTATTTTTAGTAGTATATTTTCTATGTTTCCACCCCACTGTGCGATTGCGATTGTTTATTTTCGCTTAGAACGATTGAGGAGTCAGCCAATTTACGGTCCCCCTATTGTCTTAGTAATTTACAGATGTTTATTTCTTTAGGATGAGTTTCGTTTGCTTAGTGTTTATCAGAACTTGAGTGATTAATGGCTTCTTATGTGTGCCCTTGTGTTTATAGTTTTTTGACTGGTTAATTTGTATTGAACTGTTTGCGACTAATTATTTTACCAAGTGGATTCTTTGTTAATTAAAGATTGCGGTTTTTGTATTAAAATTTAGTATTATTATTTGGGAATTATATGGTCAAGCAATTTTGGTAATTTTTACTTATCTTATTTATGTAGACTTGTACTTCGGGTGAATTGCCAGGTAGATGTGATATAATTGTTCCTTAACCCCGACCGCCCACTGTAGGGCTGAGGACTTAGTCCAGGAGGTACCACACGCAATTTGCAATGTTTTTGCACTTGGATCTGGTATCACGTGTAGAATCGTTATTAATTTTTGTTTTATGAACAACTTTAGCGGTGATGGCACTATGAAAGTACGAGCGCGTTAAGGGAGACCTTACCAAGCGACCGCTCTCCTCTAGGTGCAGTGCTGGTCGCCTAGTCTGTTAAAATAATTTAGACTAATTGGGTAAAGTTTTTTTACCTCCTTGCCCGTTTAGACCAATCGAAAAATTCGAATACTGACAGATCTACCTAACCTCACTTTTTACTTTTAATAATTATTATTATAATTGTATGTTTAATGTACTCTCTAAAAATGAATTAGTCAAACATGACTTATTTCTACAGTTATTAGTGGCTGCTTTGGATACCATGGATACCATGGATACCATGGTATCCCCAACATTTAACAGCCAATTCTTATGTAAAATTGTCCCCTGAATCCGAAAATACTGATACTTTGAGATATAGACAATTCCATATTATATGAAAAATTGACTATATCTCAAAAACTGTTCTACTTTTATAATTTTTGGATTCAGGTGATAATTTTAAATGGAAATTGACTGCTAAATGTTCGGGATACAAATTGCTATTGACTAAAATTATTAGTGACTGCTTTTTCGCTATGACAATTAGTCATTTTTGACTAATTCATTTTTAGAGAGTATCGTTTAATAAATAAAATTGTGCTTTGAAGATAAAAAGGGCTTTTGAAAAGAGGTGGAGTTAGCGAAAAAAACAGATTTGGACGAGCCGCGGCCAACTCAAGACGTGCTTTTATTTTAAAATTTTTTTAACTATTTTTAATTTATTGTTTAATATCTAATCACTTGTAAATAAAACCAATTTACCATCATTGCTTATTATTTCCTTAGATACGTGTTTGTTTAGTTTAGTTTATTTTTGCAGAAAATATAAACAGAAACAATATTCAGTTATGATTCTACACATTTTAAATTATTAAAAGTGTTTTCTTTATTTAATTTTTCTTCTTGTAAATTCCACCATATATGCCCTAATAAGCTTTTTTCCGCTGTTGCTCATCAGATTTGGCTGGCAATGGTTCGGCGAATTTTTTGATATGGCAAAGAAGAAAATGTAATTTCAATGACATACTAACTACCGATCACAGTGTGCCTGAACGAAGTTTAAGTAACATAAAAATGCTGCCAAACACTGATTGCAGTTTCTTATTCGGGACCCTTTGGTGACTTAAAAATGATATTTACCAAAATCCTAGCTGCTCCTCTTTTCGAATTTTTTTGAAAATTCATGATTTTTTTTTTAATTTTTGTTTATCATAAAGTCTACCTTTGACAGAGGACACATTTGTACACACACAGATTTTTAGTATATTGTTAAGGAGATTTGGAGAATACTTTTTTATACTGTGCACATCATTTAATATAAACAGGGTTAGCCAAAAATCGCTTCTTTTAATAAAGCAAAAGCGTAACGTCATGATTTTGGCATAACACGCAAAAAAGATATATACCCACCCATGTTTTTTTAGATATTTTTATGTTTATCAGGCTACCAAATGGGATTTTTATTAAGACTTTATAAAAAAAATTGATTTTGAATAAAATTAAATAAAATAACATTTTTGGGAGATAAATCTTTTTTGTGCATTATGCTTTTTACTATATAAAAAAGTGATTTTTGGCTAACTCTGTATAAATCTAATGATGTGCTCAGTATGAAAACAGTATTCTCCAAGTCTCGTTAACAATACACTCCAATATTATAAAAATCCGTGTACAAATGTGTACTCAAAGGTAAGATAAATTAAAAAAAAAATTAAGAGATTTCAAAAAATTTCGGAAAGAGGAGCAGCTAGGATTTTGGTAAATATCATTTTAAAGTTACCAAAATGTCCCGAACAAGAAACTGCAATCAATAAAAATCGGTGTACCAATGTGTACTCTGGCAAAGGTAGACTTTGCGATAAACAAATTATTAAAAATTTTTTTTTAACAAATTTAAAAAAAAAGTTTGAATTTTGGTAAATATCGTTTTTAAATCTCCAAAGAGTGCCGATCAAAAAACTTTAACCAGTTTTTCGTTCAAAATTGAAAACTACTAAAAAGCCTAAATTAAACAACATTTTAAATATTCTCTAAGCGTTATTTTATTTAATTTTATTAAAAATCCATTTTTTTATAAAAGGTTAACAAGAATGCCATTTCGTAACATGATAAACGTAGAAATATCTAAAAAAATGGGGATAAATCTTTTTTGCGTGTTATAACACCAAATGCCAAAATCATGAATTTACCCTTTTGCTTTATTAAAAATAAGCGATTTTTGGCTCACCCTGTATATATCAAATGATGTGAACAGTATTCTTTAAGTCTCCTAAATAATATACACTAATTTTATAAAAATCGGTGTACAAATGTTTACTCTGTCACAGGTAGACTTTGATATAAACAAAAAGTTTAAAAAAAACATGTATTTTCAAAAAATTTCGAAAAGAGGAGCAGCTAGGTTTTTGGTAAATATCATTTTTAAGTCACCAAAGGGCCCCGAACAAGAAACTGCAATCAGTTTTTGGCGGCATTTTTATGTGACTTAAACTTCGTTCAGGCATTGTGGAAAGCTTCAAGCATATTTTTAATATGTATGCACCAATTTTCGGATCAATGAGCCTCGAGTACATTGACATTGACCTTGCAACAGTTTTATGCCACAAATGTCTGATATTCCATTAAGTATTTTTGTTATAAATAATAACAAATGAAATTTGAATTGTTCAAAACTTGGATTTGAACACTAAACTTTTTTATTTTTTATTTTGCTTAACTGCAAAATTCGTTAAATCCATTGCCTTCGGCATCCAGTTTTTCTTGTAAATTTTATTTAAATTTGTACGTGTACTGCCATTCTAAGCCAAATTTCCGTATCTACCATATATATTGTACTACCTTATATGAGGTAATACAGGAAAAAAGATCATTTAGTTAAAAACATTAAGAATTAGTTTTGTAGTTACGGTAGTAGTACTTCTTCGGGTGGTACAAGTAGAACCTCAATAATGTTTACTTCAAACAAAATAACAAGGGACCAAATATTAAACCCTAAGAAACAATGCAAACTACAAAATCTTTACCTTTGTTTGTTTTAAAAAGCTTAAATAGTTTTTAATACGTTTTCTAGCTTCCACCGAGAATAAAATAAAATGAATAATAGAAAAAAGTAGGTTTTGGTTTATTGTATGGAAGCCTTTCAAATAATCTAAAAGTATTAAAATAGATGTTTTACTATGGTCAATTTCTTTTAAAACATCATCCATACCATTTAAAAGAGCTCAATGTAAATGTAACTTATGTAACATTATCCTAACCACTCAAACAAATTGCAGTAATTTCGCCCAAAAAATCCCAAAAGAATCCCCAAATTGCATTTTAATCATAAATATGGAAGAAACAGGCCAGCAGCCGGAAATTGTTTTCGAATTTTGATTCTTGGTGATTTTGGTTTCATCTGAAACTTAAATTTGACAACTGAATCACAATCAGGAGGTCAAAATTATAAAGAAAACATGCCCCGAACGTAAATATCGGTTCAGGTTTAGTTTTTGCAAATTTTCATCAAAATGTCATTTTTTAAAGTGGTCTTTGCTTATGCCCCTGAAAATAATGGAAGTTTCTTGCTTGTCGCTTGTTCCGATAAGGATGCATTAGTGAAGGTGATGACTAACGATCACCAAACGTAGCCACGGTCTCATGGGAACGTGGAGATTAAGATACAAAAAGGTGGATATGTACTAACCCTCGAGGGGGTTTGATGGGCATTTTTAATCGGGCAATAAGACGGTAAAGGCGCCTGTAAACCCTTCATACTTTAATTTACTTTGTGCGTATAATCTTTAGCGTCTATCGTTTTGTCTAGTTAGATATTCGTAATTAAATGTACTAATTGTCGAGAATCAGTGTTTGATTATTGTGAATGATGTCCAAGTCCAAGCAACGCGGCCCGGAAAACACCGATTCGACTAATTATATCAAGATTAAAATGGGTTGATAATGTGGCGACTTTTGAAAAAAAAGTGTATATCTTATTTTATAAGTTCAATATATATATATATATATATATATACAGGGTGTCCCATAATTAGCGTGCAATACTTTAACAGAATATTCTACGTATAAAAATATAAAAAAAAATTCCTCTAAACATAGGTCAAGAAATGCTTCCTAAGGGAGATACAGTCCCCGAAAGAGGAGCCCCTGAGAATGGTTTTTATTTAATATCTCCAAAACCGTTCAAGATAGAAAACTGAAATTTTGAAAATTGATCAAACTTTTTATGGCCAATAAGATGTAATATTAACAATTTCAAAATTTCAATGATGGGTGGTCAGATAGATAGGGAGTAGGGGTTAAAACCACCTCAACTTTTTTGTACGTGTCTTGTGCAAGGATTTGATATCAGATTATAAAATTTTGGAGTTTTATATATAAAAAAGGTCATCCTGTTTAACTTTCATATCATGCACCGTTTTCGCTTAAATTCGATTTGAAAATTAGCTTACATGGCATAAGAATTCATTATGAAACTAGATAAAAAAGATTCAGCGTAGGCCATGGCCTTGTTTAGGAAAAGTTATTCAAGATAGGTGACAGTTTCATTTAATAAGTGACAGGGTGTTTAAAAATGGTGTTTGAAATTACCCTTTTTAAGAAATCTACCCCGAAAGAGGAGCCCCTGAAAATGGTTTTTATTTAATATCTCCAAAACCGTTTAAGATAGAAAAGTGAAATTTTGGAAATTGATCAAACTTTTTATGGACAATAAGATGTAATAATAACAATTTTAAAAATTCCTTGAGGGGTCCACCCCTCATGGAAATTTTGAAATTGTTTTTATTACATCTTATTGGCCATAAAAAGTTTGATCAATTCCCAAAATTTTACTTTTCTTTCTTAAACGGTTTTGGAGATATTAAATTTATTATTATATTATTTTTAATATAATTATTGACTGTTTTATAATAGCTTTAGCTAAATAAACGTATTATTTATTTTTATTTATTATTATTATTAAATATATGTATATATATATATATATGTCGGCGCCTTTATTAATTATTGGTGTACGCTCATGATTCTTTCTCACCCTTTTGTTTATTTTTGTTGATAAGATTTGTGTGACGATGTTTAGGCTAAACAAAAAGTCCCAAGCATGTGGAGAATGCCATTTTCCTCGTATTGGGTGTTTATGATTAAGTCTAACACTAATACGATACATTTATTTTAGTTGATATGATTTATGTGAATTTGTCTAGACAAATTAGTTATAGTTCTTTAAGACGTAGAAAATATGTTAGGAGGGGTGAAATGTTTTTTTAAGGGAAACCGCTTGGCGATAAGCTGAGCGAACGAAACGAGGCCAGAGTCATTTTGAGTTCGATTGAGACAAGTCGAATCTCTGAATTGATTTTTGATTGACTATTGTTGGTCTAGCGGGTCGCGGATCGTTGGTTTCCTTTTTATAGCTAATAATTAGTTTGGGACGATTATTATTAATTTTGTGTTCTGTGCAGATTAATCTGACTACGTTTTTTTATTAAATAACTTTATATTAAAAACCAGTGTCGTGCATTCTTTTAAAATGTCTAGGCAGCCTAACCCTCAGTTGCCCTCGTTAATCTCTGACATCAGAAGTGCGGGATCAGGGCTGCTAGTGCAATATTCGGACAGCGAAAGTGACGAAAATCACGCAGTTTGTGAAGTGACGAGTGACAAAAATCACGCAGTTTGTGAAGTGACGAATGATGACCTTAGCCTCGAAAGAATTAAAAGGCTTGAACGGATAATGCTGGCGACCTCAAGTCTGCCAAAAGCAGTGCCCGCCAATGCAACTCGCTTGCCAATATTTGACCCAACATCAAGGTTTTCAGATGCCGAAGGCTGGGCAGCAATTGTGGATTTATGGGTAGCAAAAAGAAATCCCGATGCTATGGAATTAATAATCTCCTTATCTCAAGCACTAAAAGGGGAAGCAGCAAATTGGCTTGTATCCGCTAAGCCATCAGAAAAGGAGTGGAGTGAATTAAAAGCAGAGTTCTTAGCAGTTTTTGCAAGACCAGTAGATTCTTTGGAAGTTTTTTCTGAGGCAATTAACGGCAAGAAAAATATTTCACATGACGTGCCATTAATTGACGAAATGCTATTTTCGATGAGGAACATTTTGTCACTATTAAAAAATAGAGAAAGCGACGAATCGTTTGCCGTAACGGTAGCTTGCTACTTTGGGTCTACCCGGGATGACTACGTACGGAAACGCTATACAACTGATAAACCAGTGGATGCAAAAAGTATGTGCACCATGTTACAAGGGCGATTAGGCAAACGTTCGGCCATATTTCCCTCCAGTCACCATACTGGATCGAAGCGCCAAGCTTTGTCTCTGCCCTCTAAAAATGAAAGGTTCCATAAGCGTCCTGTAAATTGTTTTACGTGCGGAAAGGCAGGACACAAGGCTGCTGATTGTAGAAGCCCATCTGCAAGTGTCCCTTTCCGAAGCAAGAAGACTGACAGGGAGGTTACTTGTTTCAAGTGTGGCAAGCTAGGACATTTCTCCGGACTGTCCATCTTCGGGCGGCAAACGAAGAATTTAAGAGAAAAGGATTAATGTTTGCCAGAAGGAGTCCTTGCCCGTAGGTCATTTGAAGATTAGATCTGGTGAGACCTTTCCTTTTTTATTTGACACAGGTTCAGACTGTTCTCTTTTGAAAGAACATATTGCATGTAAATTTAATGGTAAACGTTTAAGCAATTTAACAACTTTGAAGGGTGTTAGTGATGGCTCTTCACTATGTAGTAATCAAATTTTAACTGTGATTGAGATTCAGAAAATATTAGTTGAGATTTTATTTTTTGTGGTGCCAGACGATTTTATGTCGCCCAATATTATTATAGGAAATGATTTGATTAAATTAAATATTGCTGCTCGTTTAGACTCAAAGGGGTTATCTTTTAGTCGTGAATTAAATATTCAAGTTTGCGAAAAAGAAAACACGAATTTTGATAACATTAATACAGATTTGTACAAAAATGAAAGACAAACTTTAATTCAACTATTGTTAAAATACAAAAAAAGTTTTGTATCAGGTGTTCCAACTGGGACTGTAAATACAGGCAGTTTGGAAATTCGTTTAAAAGATCCCAATAAAATCGTACAGAGGCGGCCTTACCGATTGGCCCCTGTTGAACGGGAAATAGTTAGATGCCAAATTGATGAGTTACTTAAAGCGAACATAATAAGACCTAGTTGTTTACCTTTTTCTAGTCCTATGATTCTAGTAAAGAAAAAAAATGGTACAGATCGCTTGTGTGTAGACTTTCGCGAACTAAATTGTAATACTGTCCCTCAAAAGTATCCGTTACCACTTATAAGTACCAAATAAACCGATTAAATAATTCATTCTATTTTTCGTCTCTTGATATGGCTTCAGGATTTCATCAAATCCCTGTTAAACCAGATTCAATAGAAAAGACTGCTTTCTTTACCCCGGACGGGCAGTATGAATATCTTACAATGCCATTTGGGCTCACCAATGCCCCTGCTGTATATCAAAGAACTATTGATAAAGCTTTAGGTGATTTACGAAATACTTTTGCTATTGTTTATATTGACGATATTTTAATACCTTCATCTTCAGTCGCAGAAGGACTGGAACGTCTAGATATTGTAATTAAGACTTTAGTTAAAGCTGGGTTTTCATTTAATATAAATAAATGCAAATTTTTAAAGACGGAAGTTGAATATTTGGGTTTTTCCATTAAGGCAGGAGAGGTACGACCTAATTCAAACAAAACAATAGCCCTAGTTAACTCGCCTATACCTAAAACACCCAAGCAGGTTCGTCAATTGCTTGGTTTGGCATCCTATTTTCGTCAATTTATTCCAAATTTTTCAATAATAGCTGCTCCGTTATATAAATTAACCACTGAGTCTTCTAAAAAAATCCAGTGGCTTTCAAAACATGACCAGGCTCGTGATAAAATAATTACTCACTTAACTTCCGAACCAGTTCTAATAATTTTTAATCCTGACCTGCCCATCGAACTTCATACGGACGCTAGTTCTGAAGGTTACGGTGCGGTATTGCTTCAAAAGAAAGATAATAAAAATCACCCTGTCGCATATTTTAGTAAACGAACATCTGGCCCCGAGTCTAGGTACCACTCTTACGAACTCGAAACATTAGCCGTTGTTAATGCTGTCAAGCATTTTCGACACTTCTTATTGGGAAATCATTTTACAGTTTTTACAGACTGTAATTCGCTTAAGTCTTCACGTACAAAACATGATCTTACGCCTCGTGCACATCGCTGGTGGGCATTTTTACAATCATTTGACTTTGATATTGTGTATCGTGAAGGAAAACGAATGAAACATGCTGATTTCTTGTCACGTAATCATAATTCCCCTAATTTAGATAATCAGGTTCAAAATCCGAGTGCACCGAAAGATAAAAATTCTACACCCCTTAACATTATACAAAATATCGAATTACAAAAAGACTGGTTGCTAGTAGCTCAACAACGCGATGACAGCCTTTTAAAACTTATTGCCGATCTAAAGAGCAACGTTCTCGACCCTAATATTGCAAAAACATATGATATTCGAAACAATATTTTGTTCAGAAAAATAGAGAGAAATAATTGTTCACTTTGTTTACCTGTAGTACCCAAATCAATGATTTGGTCCGTAATAAATCATGTTCACACTAATTTAAAACATTTGGGGTGGGAGAAAACTTTAGAGAAAATTTATGAATTTTACTGGTTTCACAAAATGTCTAAATGGGTAAGAAAATTTGTTGAAAAGTGTTTAATTTGTAAAACATCAAAAAATAAATCGGGTAAGTCACAAATTCAAATACATCCCATTCCAAAAGTTTCTCAACCCTGGCATACTATTCACGTTGACATTTCTGGTAAATTATCTGGCAAAAGTGACACTAAAGAATACGTATTTGTAATAATTGACGCATTTACTAAATTTTTATTGTTATATCGTATTCATTCTCTTACTGCTGAAACAGCTGTAAATTGTTTAAAAAAATCTACTAATCTGTTTGGGGCTCCTCTACTCATCATTTGTGATCAAGGCAAATGTTTTTCTAGTAGCGAGTTTCGATCATTTTGTTGCAAATTCAATATAGAATTACATTTTATTGCACATAGCACTAGTAGGGCTAACGGACAGGTTGAAAGAGTTATGCAAACCTTAAAAAATACTTTGACGTGCGTTGAATCTGAAAATGACCAAAGCTGGCAGGATAGTTTGGGTGAAGTTCAATTATCACTTAATAGCACAAAACATAAAATTACTGGGTTTAGTCCTGCAGAACTTTTATTTGGCATATTAATATGCTCTTTAGACTTACAAAAAATTTGCCACATTAATAATACAATCGCGAAATCGCCATCGCTCTCCGAAATTCGCGATATAGCATGCAAAAATATCGAAAAATTATCAAATAATGATGCCAAAAGAAAAAACGTAGGAAAAGCTATTATTAGGCCCTTCTCAGTCGGAGATTTTGTATTTAGTAAAATAAATGAAAGAATGATTTCTAAATTAGATCGTAAATTTCGAGGTCCATTTAAAATCACTAAGATTTTAGAAAATGATCGTTATGAAGTTATTAAACCTATCAATAAGGGTAAAAGTAGTGTTTTTAAATTTGCTCATGATCAGCTTATTAATGTACCTGAAGGGCAAGGTGAAGTTCTAAGTGAGTCAGAATCTGAAAATGAACAGGATGAGCCTGTGTCGGCGAGTATTACAATAGAGAAATAGGTAATATCCTGCTAAAGGGAATCCACTAATGCTTTCTTTTAATTTTTTATTTTTTTATTAATTAATAGTAGTTATCTGATTGAACATTGCAGTAGTTGACTAGTAAAATAGTTACTAGAAGAGGCATGTGGCCTAGTTTAGAGTCCTAGTAAAAGAGTTACTAGAAGAGGCATGTGGCCTAGTTTAGAGTCCTAGTAAAGGAGTTACTAGAAGAGGCATGTGGCCTAGTTTAGAGTCCTAGTAAAGGAGTTACTAGAAGAGGCATGTGGCCTAGTTTAGTTGACTAGTAAGAAGAGTCTTACTGTGTTATTGTAGTTTACATGATGGTTAACAGTGTGGTTTACATGATGGTAAACAGTTTGCTACTGAATGGGGTGTGGAAGCACCAGACTGCAATGTTCTTGATGGTTTATGATTTTTAGCTTGGTTAACTCCTAAAATTTTTATTTTTTTATTGATTAATCATATTGAAAATAACAATATCGCGTTGTATTGCATTATTCTTTGTTAGTCAGGATGGACGAGCGGATGTAGCGACAATGTAGGCTTAGGCTTTAGACTTTTGCGTTCCAGATGACCATTGAGTGCCCGAGGACGTGCACTAGTCAGAATGGCCGTGTCGGCGCCTTTATTAATTATTGGTGTACGCTCATGATTCTTTCTCACCCTTTTGTTTATTTTTGTTGATAAGATTTGTGTGACGATGTTTAGGCTAAACAAAAAGTCCCAAGCATGTGGAGAATGTCATTTTCCTCGTATTGGGTGTTTATGATTAAGTCTAACACTAATACGATACATTTATTTTAGTTGATATGATTTATGTGAATTTGTCTAGACAAATTAGTTATAGTTCTTTAAGACGTAGAAAATATGTTAGGAGGGGTGAAATGTTTTTTTAAGGGAAACCGCTTGGCGATAAGCTGAGCGAACGAAACGAGCCCAGAGTCATTTTGAGTTCAATTGAGACAAGTCGAATCTCTGAATTGATTTTTGATTGACTATTGTTGGTCTAGCGGGTCGCGGATCGTTGGTTTCCTCTTTATAGCTAATAACACTGGTTTACAGTCAAAATGTACCTTGAGTGCGACTATTTTTTTCTGATGTATTTTGGCCTGCTAAACTCGAAAATGACAATAAAAATTTTTTTTATGGCAAGATTTTCCAAATAAAAAATTGTCTTTGATTTTTCGATGCCGGCTTTACTATTTGGGATATATCTCGAGTTTGAAATGGCCAATTTGATTACAACAGATGTCAAATTAAATCTAATTAACATAATAACAAATGTAATTGTATAAATGCCCAATTAGTCAATAAGTTTAGGTGCAATGGGGCCAAATATCGAGAAAAAGTCAATTTTTTGGACAAAATTAGAATTAAGTATTTACTATTTTACCAAAAAGAAGCAAAAATCATTAAAATATGCCCATTCCCACTTACATTTTTTTCCCAAAAATCTTGGTGACCTGAGTGATGACCATGGTGAAAGGTTTCATCAAGGAATAAAATCCATGGAACGGCGCTATCAGGGCTTTTGGAATGAAAGAATTATGGGGGATTATATTTGGTTCCTTGTAAGGGAATCAGATAACGAAAACAGAAGGCAATCTAAAAACCTAAATTATTTTTAATTTACAATAGTATTGTATATTAAATTATATTATAATGATATATAGAGTGTTCCATTTAAAATGAAACATCCTGAATTTTTCGGAAACTAAAAGAATTTTGAAAACTCACGAGACACATAAAGTTTTATATCGAGGGAGACAACAAATTTTGCCATTAATGCTATTAATGCCAAAATTTGGTTTCCCACCCTTATCCTCTATGCCCAGGAGCTTTCCCCTTAATAATTTGTACATATCTAAAAAATGAACTGACCAATTTAAAAAAAAATAAAATGCCGTTTAATAGGGATTTTCAAGACCTTTAAAATAATGTAGTACTCTGTACCCCTTCTCTATTTAAATTCTTAAGGGGGTAACTCCGGGGCGCAGAAGGTAAAGGTGGGAAACCAAATTTTGCCTTAAAAAGTTTTCCCCCTCGATATAAAACTTTACCTGTCTCTGCGTTTTTTAAAATACTTCTAGTTTCCGAGAATTTAGGGGGGTTAGTTTTAAAAGGAACACACTGTATTTTAATATTAAAATATAAAATAAAATTTATTTAACAGTAAAAAGGTTCTATTAGGCAAATAGAACCTTTTTTTTGTAAAAAACTTAATTTCGGAAAAAAATTTACCTGTCCACTTTTTGCATTAACCCCTTTAATTATAATAATTATCAATAGATTTGTTTTAAAAATATCTTGTTTTCTTTATAACAGTTTGAACTCCACGTAGATAATTTAAAAATTGACATATTTTGTTGATTTGTATTCATCCTTGGCAAAGAAAATAATGTTACAATCTCATTTATCTCCAAAAAAAACAACTTTTTCCAATATTTGAGCCCATTGAACTTAAGCTTATTAACTGATTGGGTACTAATAAGGTGATATTTGTTGGCGACTCAAATATGTTTAATTTTAAATATTTTTCAACCAAATTGGCCATTTCTAACCCGAGATATGACCCAAATTGTAAAGCTGCTTTCTTAAAGAACCAAAATATTAAAGAAAAAATTTTATCTCAAAAACCTTGCCATAAAAATTTTTTTTTTTGTGATTTTTAAGTTTAACAGGTCACAATACATTAGAAAAAAATAGTGGCAGCGAAGGTACATTTTTTAAATTTTAATTTGTAAACCAGTGTAATTAGTTTGGGACGATTATTATTAATTTTGTGTTCTGTGCAGATTAATCTGACTACGTTTTTTTATTTAATAACTTTATATTAAAAACCAGTGTCGTGCATTCTTTTAAAATGTCTAGGCAGCCTAACCCTCAGTTGCCCTCGTTAATCTCTGACATATATATATATATATATATATATATATATATATATATATATATATATATATATATATATATATATATATATATTAGGGTGTTTCAAAATAAGGCAATATTTTTTTTTCAAATTCATGTCATTCTGTCAAAATTTGAGCTCTTAATATTAATTTTAAAAGGTGCATCATCGAATTTAAAGTTTTCCCATTGATTTAACATGGAAAAATAGCTTTTTAAGATTTATTTCGCCTGCATGCCAAGTATAACTTTTTTTTTGATAAACCATCACTGGTCCTTTTTAAGCATTAAATTATCTACAACCTTTTAAAATTAATATTACACACTGGACTCCGTAGGATTTTTTGTAGATAATTTAATGCTAAAAAAGGACAAGTGATTGTCTATCAAAAAAAAAAGTTCTACATAGCATGCAGGCGAAATAAATCTTAAAAAACTATTTTTTTATGTTAAATCAATGGAAAAACTTTAAATTCGATGATGGACCTTTTACAATTAATATTAAGAGGTCAAATTTTGACAGAATTTTTTTTTCAGCATAAGAATTTCACATGAATTTGAAAAAATAAAAATATTGCCTTATTTTGAAACACCCTAATATATATATATACTAAGGTGGGCCGAATTTTAACAATTTCGGAATTTTGATTTGGAATAGTGTGAAAAAGTTGCGTTTTGGCAATACAAAGAAAATGTTTATTATCGATTTTTTTGTCAATTTGGTTTTTTCACCCTCTACAGGGGGTTAAAAATTTTTAAAATTTCGAAAAACTGAAATTTGTATATTTGGCTTGGAATAGGGTGGAAAAGCTTCCTGAAAAAATATCTATCTTCAATTTCCTCCTCAATTTGCTTTTTCCACCCTCTACAGGGGGTTGAAAAATGAAAAATCACGATATAATTAAGATTTTTTAGTGTACCGAAGAAAAGGGCAGAAAATATTTCGTCTTTTTATACATTTACCTCTATCTTTCCTAAACACCTCTATTTCTGTGGTGAGGGTGTCGCACCCTTGATCTAATAACGCTCAGTGATTTATTGTTTTCAACTTAATATTAGTTTTATCTAGGCTCGCGCTATGCTCGGCTCGTTGCGGTAAAAATTAATGTGTGCGATAAAAGTTGAGTTTCATTTTTAGTATAAATATTCAGACATGAGTTGTTCAAAGCTTTTTTATACGAGGCGCGATATTGAGTGTCCTTTACTAGGCTCTCCTTCTGATTTAAAAGACAATATTCTTCCAAGTATAGAAGAAGTTTTAAAATGCATTAGATATAGATTGAAGACTTCCAATTCAGGACAAGAGCTAAAGTTTTTCTATATATCGAATATACTTGCCGACAAGATTTTGTATTTATGGCAGAAGTCGTCAATACCCACGGTAACAAGAAAACGTGTTCTACAATTGATCAAGGCGCAGCATGAAAAATATTTGAAGCTTCTGAGGCATCCAAGTTCTAGAAAAAGTGAAAGTTATAATTTAAAAGTAGAAGAATTTAAAGTTCAAATCAAAAAGTTATTTTACATCAGTGAGTGTAAATGTGAGAACTTTGAACAATGTGTTTGCAGTAAAGACCATAAAGTTCCAATCAAAGAGCGTGACTTTCTTCAAGATCAGCGAGGTGTCAGAATGATGGTAATTGGTTCAATTGATGCCAACGAAACAAAAAAATTATTGAAGAAAACAATTAGAATGGAAAAAAAATCGCAAAATAAGAAATTAAACTTTGAAAATTAAATAACAATAAAATCTAGAACAAAAACGTCGGACATGTGCCAATCAAACATCTTAAATGTAAGCGACTGCCCTCCACCTCTGCGGGAATTGGCGAAACATTAAAGGCGCCCCTAAATACTGTAAGGCTTCCTACGGTTGCTAAAATTTGTGACAGTTTTGGTTTGTCAGATAGATCTGCAGCTGCAGTCGTTACAGCAGTATTGCAAGACTTTGGAATCGTTTCAAAGGATGACACTACGCATGTGATAAATAAATTGAGGCGGGCCAGAGAAAAATCCAGAAAATCCTATTCTAAACAAGAAAATGAATCTCTCAAAGCAATATATTTTGATGGAAGAAAAGACAAAACCCTAATGGTTGAATCAGTGGATAAAAAACATCATCAGTTCGGTCAGTAGTTCAGGTGCAAGAACCAGGATCCATCTTTTTGGGTCATACTGTACCTTCCAATGGATCTGCAAAAGGTATATGCGACAGCATTTTCTCATTTTTGCAAGAGAAGGGATATGATTTAAGTGATCTGGTTGCGGTTGGTTGTGACGGGACCTTAAACACCGGGTTGAAAAATGGTGTAATTGCCCAAATTGAGGTGAAATTAGGTCGACCATTACAGCATTTCGTGTGTCAGCTACACACTAATGAACTCCCTCTTAGACATATATTTCAGCATATTGATGGGCAAATATCTGGACCTAAAGCATTTGCAGGTCCATTGGGAAAGCAAATACAAGACTGCGAAACTTTACCAGTTGCAAACTACCAAAATATTGACTGTGTGCTACCTCCTGTGACGTGTAGTGACTTAAGTACAGATCAAAACTATTTATATAAAATCTGTGAAGCAATTTCCTCAGGCGTCTGTTCCACGGACTTAATAAATCTAAATCCTGGTAAATTAAACCATGCCCGTTGGTTAACTTTTGCAAATCGTATCTTACGCCTGTATATCGGCACAGAAGATCCCAACACAAATTTAATGCAGTTGACTACTTTTATTTTGAAAGTATATGCTCCCATGTGGTTTCATTTAAACACGGAGCAAAGCATGTTTTTCAAACTATAAAGGTAAGCCGATATTTAAACCAAGAGTTAAAAAGTATTATTTACCCTGTGATTCAGCGCAACTCATATTTTTCACATCCTGAGAAACGAAAATGAAAGTTAAATATTTTCTTTCATTTATCAAGAGGAAGCTTTTCCACCCTATTCCCAGCCAAAATTACTAATTTCAGTTTTTCGAAATTTTAAAATTTTTTAACCCCCTGTAGAGGGTGAAAAAACCAAATTGACAAAAAAATCGAAAATAAACATTTTCTTTGTATTGCCAAAACGCAACTTTTTCACACTATTCCAAATCAAAATTCCGAAATTGTTAAAATTCGGCCCACCTTAATATATACATATATATATATATATATATATATATATATATATATATATATATATATATATATATATATTAGGGTGGGTCAAAAAAATCGACTATTTTTATTTTGACTTCTGCCACTGAAAAATCGGTTTCTGGGCACCTTCAAAACATGCTTAGCAACGATGAGCTCTTAACTTTGATGGGAAGATCCGCCTCATTACAGTTGTGCATATTTTTCTTAGTCCCCTACAAAAAAATTCATATCTCATCATTCGTTAATCATACAGCAAAACTCTAAAGGAGTTATTTGTAGAAAATTAAATGTTCTACAAAAAAGATTTCCTATACTTTTTTGATAAATCTAACTATTAAAGAGATATTCAAGGTCAAAGATTGAAGAATTTTAAGAAAGATAACTTTGCTTTTCTGAATTTTGTAACTTACTGAAAAAAAATTATCGACAATTGAGATTTTACTATGTCTATCGGAAATTGAACGCTCTACAAAAAAGGTCTCTTAGGATTTATCGATTACTCTAACCAATCAAAATATATTCGCATATGAAAAGACGTATGCACTGACATTCCAATGCGAATATCTTTTGATTGGTTAGAGTAATCGATAAATCCTAAGAGACCTTTTTTGTAGAGCGTTCAATTTTCGATAGACATAGTAAAATCTTAATTGTCGATAAATTTTTTTCAGTAAGTTACAAAATTCAGAAAAGCAAAGTTATCTTTCTTAAAATTCTTCAATCTTTGACCTTGAATATCTCTTTAATAGTTGGATTAATCAAAAAAGTATAAGAGATCTTTTTTGTAGAACATTTAATTTTCTACAAATAACTCCTTTAGAGTTTTGCTGTATGATAAACGAATGATGAGATATGAATTTTTTTGTAGGGGACTAAGAAAAATATGCAAAACTGTAATGAGGCGGATCTTCCCATCAAAGTTAAGAGCTCATCGTTGCTAAGCATGTTTTGAAGGTGCCTAGAAACCGATTTTTCAGTGGCAGAAGTCAAAATAAAAATAGTCGATTTTTTTGACCCACCCTAATATATATATATATATATATATATATATATATATATATATATATACAGAGGCGCATTAAATGTCGAGAGCGCCCTAGGCAAGCACCTCATCGGCGCCCCTCTAGCGGCCATATATTTTCTATTACTTATATAATAATTAGCTGCGCCCCATGGTTTCACCCGCGTGATGCCACATCTCGTGGAAATTTCGGGATAAATGTGTAAATCTCGGTCTAAAGCTATGTACATAGCAGGTTTCATCACAATCGGTTCAGTAGTTTTTTGCACGAAGAACACACACACACCCGTGTGGCGATGAAGGAATAATCAAGAAGGCGGAATACACTTCGGAAGCTTTACATCCTTATAGAATTAACTAATCTTTATGTGTTTATTTTAATTGTATGTTAATTATTGTCTTTGCTTAAAAACTTACGTACGCGCGCCCTTTTGTAACCTCGCGCCCCTAGGCACGTGCCTAGTTTGCCTTATGGATAATCCGCCTCTGTATATATATATATATATATATATATATATATGCAATGCAGTGGCTTGTATTTAATAATTAGGTAGTAATCAAGTGCCAACGTCTACGCCGAGTCACGCCCAGTTACACTGCGAGCACTGTTCCACTGGCGGTTTATTTTTTTTTTCCTGGTAAACTATCTATTTTCATGCCATTTAGGTTTAATCTAAATAAGTCTCCAATTAAGCAGGCAAAACTGCCTAACTTATGGACCTTTCATTTAACTTAAGGTTCAGGGCAAAAGGTCCCCCGTGATCAACCATTTACCGGACTAAAAGTCCAGAAAACTTAGGAGGCTACAAACACTGTACCAGAAAGCAGTCTTGTGAGTTTTTGAATGCGCTTTAGGCCTTGCGTTCGTGAAACAGCTTGTTTGGCTTAAGCTGTAAAAAAATATTTCCTCATAGCAAAAGAACGCTTTAGATTTTTTTTGTTAATTTTCTTAAAAAATATTTTTATTGCGCCCAACAAAAATTTTTAATAAACATTTTTTTTTAATTTCTGGAGTCAAAATATGATGTTGAGAAAAATTAGATACGGTTCTGTAACGCTTTAAAAGCAACCTTTCGGACGGTTTTTTCAGCAAAAGTCTAATTTTCAGGCTAAAAATAAAGGTTTTCTGTAAAAATTTCGAAGAAAAATATATAAACAGATTTATAAATTTATAAGCCCTCGCTTGTGCAGGGTAAGGCCGCCCCTGGTTTTAATCGTATTTTTTTAAATTTGATTTGATATTATATTACAAAACTTTTTTAGCAATATTTATCGTACGTTAATTACGTTTATAACGTAGTAATAATTTAATAGTTAAAGGACGTTTTGTGAAATTCATTTAATATATCTATAATATACATATTATGTTTAAAGAAATTAAGTAAAAATATTATTTTTAAATACATTAAAAAATTACAATATTATAGTTTTGTTACATTATGTCATAAAACTTGTAGCGCGTTTGAGACTAAAGTCTATTCAAATCCAAGCTGGACTAAATGTAAACACAATCCTCCGAATCGACCAATAAGAGCTAACAATCCGAGTCACACCATCAGAATCGACCAATAGAAAGGAGTTATCACGTCTGGGCGTTTTTGTTTAGTCCAGCTTGGATTTGAATAGACTTTAGACTATACTTTTAAATAAAAATTCATGCATAATATCTACGTACGTACCTTAAGCATTAGTGCAGAAGTCCTTTCAGACGTATTGTAAAATTGTGAAACACTGTGAATTAATCTTACGGTTTGTAGCAGGCCCAAAATTGAAGTCTTCATTTTAACCTATCAAATAAATACTTATTAGTTTTATATAATATAATGAACAATTTAAATTTTAAAAGTTTTCCCAAAGATACCACGGTTCTTTTAAGAACCAAAAACCTGCAACACGGAGCAGATCCCGGAAAACCATTTATATATATATATATATATATATATATATATATATATATATATATATATATATAAATATATATATATAAATTATAATTTATTATATTGCATTTAAATTCAAAAACATAACCTTATTACATGGCTGCAATCAGGTTGTGTTTGTATTGAATTTGTTTTTCTATTGTGTTTGTTGTGTCCACGTGATTATAGTTAGGTATAAAAGTTATTAAGGAGTTATTAAAGATTCAGGTAAGTGTTTAAAATATAAAGATTATTATTCTTATTATTATTATATATATATATATATATATATATATATATATATATATATATGTTAGGGAACTCGTTGAGTGACAAGTTGGTTGCCTAAACAAGCTTGGGTGGAATCAAGGGCGGTGCCAGGTATTTCGGGGAAGTACCGAATGCGAAATGATGAGCAAGCAATGATGGCTTTTGCATCATAATAGAAAGAGGGACAGGCATTCAGTTTTAGATCCCTGACTTTGGCACGACCAGTGGGATCACCATCATTCTACGAGTTTCCAAAATAGACATTAGTTTAGTGCTTAATAATTAGTTTATGTTAATAATTAGTTGAGTATAGTTAGTTTTGTATGTGTGTGCTAAAATAAACAATATAAACGTTAATAAATAAACATTGTGTGGTTACTATAAACAATTATTAAGTATGGCAGACCTTGGAGAACAAGGGGATGCAACCCCGACATCAGAAGTGGGATGTGCTCAGGCCCAAACGGCAGAAACTGAAGCGGATAAATGGAGGTATTTATTTGAACAACAAAATAAAATTTTTTCGGCTTTGTTGCAAACATTAAAATCACCAGCAGTCGACAATAAAATTCATTTGCCTGAATTCGACCCACATAACAAAAATGCTGACTCGCGTTCTTGGTTAGCTACAGCTGATATGTGTATAACCCATCAACCGCTAACTGGCGCTCGATTAATGATTTCGCTGAGCAAAGCATTAAAAGGTCAAGCAGCTAGTTGGTTATCTCAGATTTCTTACCCAGGGATGACATGGCAGGAGTTCAAAAAAATCTTTGATGCCAGATATAATAACGCAGAAACTCCAGCTGCATTTTTAATAAATACTAATAATAATAAGCCGAAAGAGGGAGAATGCGTCGCAGCATTTGCAGCCAGCCAAGTCTCATTATTAATGTCAAGATGGAAAAATTTAAATATCGAAGAAATCGCAGTTGCCACTGTTCTAGCCCAAATTTCTCAATTCGAAAATAAAGTTCAACACCTTGCATTTACCACAGAAATAAAAACAAGACAAAATTTGCAGCAAGAGTTAGCAGCATTTTCTTTCTCGAAAAGAAAACTTCCACTTGAACGAGATGTATCCGACACAAAACGAATCAAATCAAATATTGCATCGCACATAAAATGTTTTAATTGTGGGAAAATAGGACACAAGTCAACAGAGTGCCGTTCAAGTAAAATAAGCAATTTTATAATGCAACATGAAGGAATGCCATCACCAAGTGCCACATCTAATACGAATAAAATGGTTACATGCTTCAAATGTAACAAATCTGGCCACTACGCTTCCCGTTGTTCGTTCCCAAAGAAATCGGAAGCCAATAACGACGCAGGTAGCAACAGAGCAGGTCCGTCGGCAGAGCGTCGCGTAGATGTTTGTTTAATAAACACACCATCTGGTTCTCTACGTCATCACGGTGATAGTTTTTCATTTTACTATGACTCGGGCGCTGAGTGTTCACTTATTAAAGAATCAGCATCTTTTAAGTTTAGCGGGACGCGTTATAATAATGTTGTTGTTATGACTGGTATAGGACAAACCAGGGTACACAGTAGTCAAGAAATACTAAGTTATTTGAGATCGATAACATTTGCTTTGAAATATTATTTCATGTGTTGCCTGACCATTGCTTACGACACGAAATTTTAGTGGGCCGCGAAATTTTAAACCAAAATATAGCTGTTTACATGACGTGAAATAAAATAAAATTAACTAAAATTAATATAGTCAACATATGCGATAAATATGAATTTAATAAAAGCTATTTTGAAAATGTAATTACAGATATTTTACCATTAGGTATAAGTCTCAGTTATTGAACAATTTATTTCTTGATCGCTGGTTAAGCGATGAAAATTGATCTGTGTAATCGCTGGCTAAGCGATGGTTATTCAATTTTTGATCGCTGGTTAAGCGATGACAATTTATTTCTTAATCGCTGCTTAAGCGATGACAATTTATTTTTTGATCGTTGGTTAAGCGATGACAATTTATTTCTTAATCGCTGGTTAAGCGATGACAATTTATTTCTTAATCGCTGGTTAAGCGATGACAATTTATTTCTTAATCGCTGGTTAAGCGATGACAATTTATTTTTTGATCGTTGGTTAAGCGATGTCAATTTATTTCTTGATCGTTGGTTAAGCGATTACAATTTATTTTGATCGTTGATTAAGTAATTGACCTTATCGTTAATTGTGTAAATGTAATTGTTTTATGATTACAAACAAGCAAGTTAAATAATGTCAGAATGACCGAGCGATTTACTTCTATAGTTTTGTTTTGTAGCCGGGTCACACGAGGACGTGTGACTTGTCAGAATGGCCGTGTTAGGGAACTCGTTGAGTGACAAGTTGGTTGCCTAAACAAGCTTGGGTGGAATCAAGGGCGGTGCCAGGTATTTCGGGGAAGTACCGAATGCGAAATGATGAGCAAGCAATGATGGCTTTTGCATCGTAATAGAAAGAGGGACAGGCATTCAGTTTTAGATCCCTGACTTGGCACGACCAGTGGGATCACCTTCATTCTACGAGTTTCCAAAATAGACATTAGTTTAGTGCTTAATAATTAGTTT
This sequence comes from Brassicogethes aeneus, assembly GCA_921294245.1. NCBI lineage: Eukaryota > Metazoa > Arthropoda > Insecta > Coleoptera > Nitidulidae > Brassicogethes > Brassicogethes aeneus. The sequence goes on from OV121132.1 coordinate 62,376,908, forward strand.
ATGTTAATAATTAGTTGAGTATAGTTAGTTTTGTATGTGTGTGCTAAAATAAACAATATAAACGTTAATAAATAAACATTGTGTGGTTACTATAAACAATTATTAAGTATGGCAGACCTTGGAGAACAAGGGGATGCAACCCCGACATCAGAAGTGGGATGTGCTCAGGCCCAAACGGCAGAAACTGAAGCGGATAAATGGAGGTATTTATTTGAACAACAAAATAAAATTTTTTCGGCTTTGTTGCAAACATTAAAATCACCAGCAGTCGACAATAAAATTCATTTGCCTGAATTCGACCCACATAACAAAAATGCTGACTCGCGTTCTTGGTTAGCTACAGCTGATATGTGTATAACCCATCAACCATCAACAATATAAAATTATTAAGAAGTTATATATATATATATATACACGTATTCATATAAAGGTGAGATCCTGATAAACCCTAGGCAACCTGAGATCCACTTAAAATATAGCATATTAGAAAAAACCAATATTACAAAATTAACTAAAACAATATTGTTAGCAAGTACACCAACAGAGGGGAAACATTTTTTGCAATTAAATAATACACCAAGTATATAACACAACACGAGATCCTTTAAAAAGTTAGTGATAGACGAGATCCGCCCTTGTATAAGTTGATATTATAACATTAAGCTGAGGTCCAACAGTGTTGCCAGTGTTTATTCTGTCATTGGAGGATATTTTTATGGCGTTGCCGCCTAACCATGAGTCAACAATGATATGATATCGCCCCAACAACTAGATAACTTGAAACTCGAGTTTTGAGAAAATCCACTTTAAAGATTTAAAACGCAAAAAAATTACAGCTGTTAAGTAATCAGATAATATCATAGATGTTAAATATTTTTGATTACTTAACAGCTGTAATTTGTTTCGTTTTAAATCTTTAAAGTGGATTTTCTCAAAACTATAAATTTCAAGTTATCTAGTTGTTGAACTAAGGGGACGATATGACTTCTGATTTCCAAACTGTTCGATTAATAAAGTATTTGTCTTTTTTAATTCTAAATAGGTACTACAATTTTAAAGTTACAAATTGGATTTTCAAATGTACTTTTACATTTCAAATAAAACCACAAACAAATAAAAAGTGGCTTGCGTTTTCCGTTTGTTATTTCAAGCAAATAATTTTCTTCGTTATATGTTTAAATAATTTCGCGATCGTCAAAAAAATATATTTTTTCACATTTTTTACACTTGATATTGTTATACAGGGTGTCTGGAAAAAAGAGGTCAATCCTTTAACCATATATTCCTTGAGTTAAAACAATTACACTTTTATAATACCATTTTTCAATTTAGAGCTTCATGTTCGATATACAGGGCGATAAAGTTTGAAATTTAAAATTGATTTATTTTAATAATTCGAGTAATTGATAAAATATTAAGTTCAAATTCGGTACACTACTTCAACATAAAAAGTTGAGGACAACAAAACAAAAAACAATTGTCAAAAAATCAAAATAGGGTGGTACAGTACTCACTGACCCCCACTCTTTTTAGTACGTGCGCCAGTGACTTCCAAACGGTATTTTTTTCAGGTAGGTAATCACTTATTGTAGATTATTTTTTGTCTCTTATAAATTTTTATGGTTTTTCATACCAATTCCAGTGACCCATTTGAGTTAATAACAAGGGCTTTCTATACTATAAAGATAATAAAATCCCCAAGTACAATTGCACAACAAACTTATTTTGTCTTTATAAACTGATCTCTTAACAATAAAGTCCCTGTGTAGAAATTAAATTGATTTAAAAACCCTATTCGTGAAACCGTTAGCAAAAGTCGACGCCATACCAACCATAATTGGGTTGGATGTATACATCTGAAGATTTTGCAAATAATCGCTACAGTAAAACTGGAGGATCAGAGTGTAAAACAAGAAATATAAAGTTTCAAAAATAAAAAAAGTATCTTTTTGTACTGCTTAATTACACAATTTCATGTACATTAAAAATTACCTGGATGCGGTCTGGATGGGTTGATGGTATCTTTGTAGACCAAAAAGTTATGACCATTTGAATGACTCGTTCGCGTAATCTGTATTAACTTACTTCGCCTTTCACCAATAAGTAATATAATTTTTGTTTTATTTTTATTCAAAAATACAAGAACGTCAAACGGCAAACAACTTTATTGGAATTCGCAAATTCCAAACAATTTGAAGTAAATTATTTGGATTTGACATCGAAAAATGAAAAAAACGAAAAATCCTATACTTTGTTATCTATGTCGATCAATCCAACAGTTCTTTGTTTTGGGGAGGGAATAAATCCAAAATCTGCCAGAGAAGTGGTTACTCTACTAGGTTTAAAGATGTTAAATACACTGGGTATCCTTGATGTTTACATGGAAAATGTTGTTGTTCTACATAATGACCCAAGCAATATTCCTGGAGAAAGCATAAGTGATATTTTAAGCCCTGACCCTGTCAAAAAAATGAAGTAATTAAGGCAAAACTGATTTAGATTTAATTTTTTACTAAATGTGATTTAATATCATATAATATTAACCTTTGTTAGAAATATAAACTAAAATAAAAAAAATACATATATTTTAAATGGAAAATAGATATTTATAATATAATATTACAATTCTACTAGAAAACTACCCAAAAAAATCATTTATAAAAATATTCTTATATATTTAAAAATATTATTTATATTAACACTCTACTATTATGCTTAAATACTTGATTTACCGTTTTAGTTGCAATAGTTCGTGTGAATTTGTTTACCTTATTGAATTCAAAACTTTTTATTTAAAATTAAATTTAATATTTAAATTGATTGTTATTATTTTGAAAATATTTTTAAATTATTTTTAAAAGGAATTATTTGCTGTTAATTAAATGATTATTTTTACAAAATAAGTCATATTTTTCATATAACCATATAAAAATACGATAAAACGTAAAATTTTTATCTAAAATATTAATAAATGCGACTTTTCTGGATGTTTTATTGGTTATAAAAATTTAGCATTTGATCATCAATTATAATTTTCCTTAAAAAAACATTTAAATAAATATTAATGGCAAAGTAATACAGATTAGGTACGCCAACGAGACAAACTTTAAACGGCCATAGCTTTTAAAGTCGAGCAAACTTTTTAAAATCCTTTGGGGGTTTTGAGTTTTGGTATCCTAGTTGTGTTTTATAAAGTTTTGCCTTTTTTAATTTAAAATACTTCAATATTAAACTTATTAAAAAATAAAATGTGTTTTGCATTTTTTGTTTGTTAATTTAAGCACGTTATGTTAAACAAGATATCGGCCAGACTTCTCTGTAACTATCGGTCCGATAAACCTTTTCTTTCGCGCCTAAATTTTGCATATTTATTTTTTAATATTGTCAATTTTATATTTTTATGTAATAATATTTAAATTAAGTTTTTATTTTGTAATACTTAAATATGGACACCATATAAATACCTATATGTTATTATTTTTTTATATAAATATATTATTTTATATAAATATTTCTTTTTAATAAAATATGCTTAAACCTATTTGTTCTTGAATTTTTTTTAACCTAAAATTTATACAAAAAAATTGTTTTGTTTGGTAAGTATAATGCAGGGGTGTCAGAAAAACTTGATTGATGAATTTATTCTAAGACAATTACAAACAGCCTTTGTTAGTATAACACAAAAATTAGTCTTATAATTGAATTAGATAAGAGAATATTATTTTGAGGTGGGGAATGGTTTTAATATTATTGCATGTATCATGACGATGTGGAAGTATGAATCTTATAAAAATGTTTTTTAATAATATTATTTTTTAATAAACAATAAAATATATTTTTATTTATTTATTTTACTGCTACAAATTGTAACTGTAATTTGTTTAATTTACGATAAAAAAAACAAAAATTTCTGTTAAACATGTTTATTAACTTCGTTGTAAAAAATATTACAAAACATGGAAGTGATGATAATAATTATTACAAATTATTATAATATTTGAATCGGTGAGAATAAGAACAGTACAAGTCGAAAAATTTTATTTTAACAACTCATTTTCTAAAATCAATTTAAAAGTTTAAAATGCATTTTTGTGAGAAAATATAAATCATTTTACAAAATATGATTATTATATTTTATAAAATAATTGAAATATTCCCACAAAAATATATGTTGAACTATAAAACGGAAGAAGTCCAAAAGCTAAAATTTTGACAAATTATTTCATAAAATACGTTTTATAGTTCAAAATATATTTTTGTGGGAATATTTCAATTATTTTATAAAATATAATAATTATATTTTGTAAAATGATTGATATCTTATCACAAAAATGCATTTTAAACTTTTAAATTGATTTTAGAAAATGAGTTGTCAAAATAATATTTTTGGACATGTACTGTTCTGTTTCTCACCGATTCAATTATTACAACAAATTTAAAAACATTAAAATGGGTACATTAAAAATTGGTTAAAAATATAAAATTGAATTTAAAAATTACACAATGCAGGTTCCCGTGTATACCCTCTGGCATGACATTGGGCCCACAAGGATCGCCTTCGTCTTCTTGGAATGTTTGTACAGAAACAATTTACTAAAAATTCCACTTTAATACCTCGCTCATTTGGATTACTTTTTACTTGCACACATCTTATTTCAGCTCCTTGGGGACATCTCCTTTTAAATTCTCTTTGCACAGCAGAAATATACTGACAACCAGTTTCATAATCGTTGTTATCTCGGGTAAATGTGGCAATCCACCGATGGGGGTTTCTTCCCGTCGTTGTCATTGCTTCAACCTCACCCAAGGTGTACCCTGCCGGTGTTGCATCTTGAATAATTTCCCTTGCTTGGTCCATATGTCGTTGATCCACATTCTCGGTACTCGGCAAATAATTAATGGCCAATGCAGGAAGAAACAAATAAAAAAACACGTAAAAACTCGTCACAGTCGACATCTAAAATAAAATGTTACTTATTGTTACTTATTTTGACACAACTTTTTCCTAATAATTAATAGATTTTTAAATTACAATTAGGTTATTTTTAAAGATTAAAAAAAGGACTGTGGTTTAAAAATATTACTAAATACAAATAAACTAATAAACTTGTAAACTTATTTTATTTAAGCATATGTATTATTATTTATTATTAAATTAAATTCACTTTCAAAAATAAAAAATATTTACAATTTAGAAGTTATGCTAATCCAATATTAAATTAAACACCTACCTTTTACAACGAAGCACAGAGTTAGAGATGTTTAACAGAAAAAAAAAGAAACGAGTCTTTACTCGCCCATTTTATAGCATCTGCGGCACAACGTTGCCACTTTGATAGGATCTCAGCTTATGCTTTATTTATCATTGCTGCAAAATGTTTTGGAGCGCCACCTTGCATGAAACGCTTAAAGTAAATTTATATAAGAAAGGAAAAATATGTGAAAAATGAGATCCAGACAAAAATTGCTAAACAATCATATTTAACACCACTGATCACTCTGACAAAAATATACACACGATGCAAGATGAGATCCGAATTCAGATCCCGACTTTCCAAACGGATCTCATCTTGAACGAAAAATATCATGAACGGATCTCAGCTTGTGCAGATTATATATATATATATATATATATATATATATATATATATATATATATATATTATCTTCTTGTTATTAAAAATTCACTTTTTCGTTGAATAAATGAAGAGTTGCATTTCCCAGAGAATTCCATACCTTGTTATCTTCTCCGATTAGATAACGAAATATGACTCTCGTGAAGTCTATGGTATCATCATTTTATCACATATAACAGCTCCCGTTATTTTTGAAAAGTTGATGCTATGCAGCAACTTTTTCGCTAAGTTGGATTTCACAGAAGTTATCGTTGGATTCAATGTTTGGTCGTCTTTTGATGGTGTTTGATAACGTTTCGGATATCGTTTTTCTTGGTTTAAATTTTGTAAACAATTTTATTGTTACGTATGCAACAATGCTAATGACTATCAGAGCTATAGTCAAATAAGTGAACCATGATATGTTTTTCTCGACGAAAGGTTGATTAATAAGATTATCCAAATCTCTCGAATATTGTTGAAGTTTGTGGTTGGCAATTTCCAATTCCTCCATATTTAAGTTATTGATTTTTAAAGGTTCTAATTTAGGGAGGTCTATATTGTCTGGAACATGAGTACAACAGTTGTATGGAACGAGAACGGGTTGAGGGTTTTCGATTACGTTGGATGTCTTGCTAGCTTCTGCTTGTATTTTTATAATGCCGATAGAGGCTTGGCACACTGATTTAAGTTTTAACAAAGAGTTTTTATTTATTACCAATGTTTCAGAGTTTATGTATTGTCCTTTAAGTTTTGCAGATTAGAACCTTGTCCGTAAATTAAGGCACTATGAAAGTTATTCGGAACGTTCATGTTGGTTTTTAACAATTGCACGTCACACGCAGCGATATTGTCTATTGGGTATGCGTACAGGTTGGAGAACAGTTTTCTTCCTGGTGATAGCTGCTTGCATTCTTCTGTATTCTTGACGGGGAGGTACATTAAAGAATCATTGTTTCGCTCGATATATTTTTGACTTATTGACAAAACGTGATAAAGACCAGTTCCAGGTATAGGAATAGGAAATAAATGGTAGAGGGTGTAGATTTCTTGTTCAATTAAAGGGATTTTTAGAACAAAAACAAGATCATGATTTGTTTGGTACGCTTGGAGTACTATGATTTCCAAATACTGAGCTATTTGTGAATGTTTAATTGCTAAAGGTAAATTATTTTTCTCAAAATTTTAAGATATTTTTTGTAATTCTAATATTAAGTTGTTGGGGGTTATAATTGAAGAATGAATTATCTATAGGCGGGCAATGGTAATGCCATTTATTATGTCATTAAGATTTTCCTCCAAAAACAAGTAACTTTCCATTAATTTTTAACAAATTTCGAAAAAATTTAATTTGGCTTCTACTAGCGCGATCTTATTTCCTAATAGGTGAACTGCTCTTTCTATTTTGAAAATGTCGTTATTAAATGTTTTTTCGTCAAACGAAAGTTTTTGTATTGTGTTGTTAAAGTTTTGCATAATTGATGTTGTGACTGTTATTTGATTTTTTAACAGATTTTCAACTTGACTTGGATCTTTATTTAATTTATTGATACTGTTAGTGAAGAATTCGCCATCTGATGCATCTAAATTACCAGTAATTGCTTTGAATACTGTACCAAAACCGTTAATAAGGCCTCTTTTAGAGCGCTTTGTGTCTGTAAATATTTCGTCAAATTTTCTTTTTATTGTCTGGGATATTTGTGTTAATAAGTTAATAGTAATAGTAATATTATGATAGTCAGGGCGTATTATGTTATGAATTGTCTTTAAAATTTTGTCGTTATTGTCAAATGCGACGCGTAAGTTTGTTATGTTTATGTGTACCAGTAGGGTCCATTGGGCTTTGGAAACAACGATTTGTGTTTCGTCATGATAGTATATTCCCAAAGTGTTGTTAATGGGTTCTATTCGGTATTGGCAGAGTGCTGTACCAATCAGCATTAAGTACCTAAAAATAATTAATTTTCAGAATATGGTTTCATTCGGTCAAAATTGACTTTTGTGCGTTGATTTGTTTGGGTATTTAAAAGAATAGCGGAATTATTTAGAATCTCTAAGATCTCAAAAGGACCATTAAACTTGTTTTTTAATTTATTTTTTATTTGGGATTCTTTTATATAAACTTTGTCACCTACTTGATAATTTGGAAGATTATCATGAACATGTGGATCGAAACGGATTTTGGACTTTTGTTTTTGGGCTTCGGTTCGGGCTCTATCTATTTTGTAATAATGTGTTATTCGATTAAGGTCTCTAATATATTTGGTAATGATTTGATTATCATTATAATGTTTTTCTGGAGGTCTACTAGAGGTGTGTCCGAAGACTAGTTCGTATGGAGTGAATCCATGCGTTTTATTATTCGAGTTGTTGTAACAAATTACGGCGTAGGGCAGTAAGTTAAAAGGGTGTTCGTTTGGGTGTTCAGCTAAGTAAACTCTTATCATTTCCAATAAGGTGGAATGAAATCGTTCGAGAGAACCATTTGATTGTGGGTGTCCTGCGCTAGAATACGTTAATTTTATGTCATAAAGATTACATAAGTCTCTTAGGAGGCTGTTGTCAAATTCTCTACCGTAGTCACAATGAATACGAAGAGGGTTGCCAAAATGTTGGAAGTATAGGAGTAAAGTGTTAACAACGGATTTTGCGCTTTTGTCATTAATTGGATAAGCTTGGCTAAATTTTGTCAGTTCATCTCTGATGGTAAGAGCGTAATTTCTACTAGGGACTTCTAGGATGTCAATGTTAATGCGTTCGAAGGGTGTTCTAGGTGTTTCTGTGATGAAAAAAGGTCGGTCGAGGTTTTTTCGATAAGCTTTAGTTTTTTGGCAAGTGGTACAATTTTTTTTAAAAATTTCTACTTTTTTTGTGAGTCCGGTCCAATTGTATTTTTGTTTTATTCTGCGTATGGTTTCGTTAATTCCGCGGTGAAGGTTGGCTTTACCGCAGTGAAGTTGATCTAAAATTATTGGAATTTGATCAGGGTCAGGTGTTTTTGTGACGTTTTGAAAGACTTTAAATTTAATTTCTTTTTCTGCAAAAAGAAAGGATAGCATTTCTAATATTGGTAGGTCAATATTAGTTTCTACGCTATAGATTTTATTGGCTTCTAAATTATTTTGAGAGTTGTACTGGGATGCGAATAAAACTTCTGAAACTAAATTAGGGTCAGATGGAAGGAGCATAATTAAATATTTTTTGCTTTTTACTGTTTTACTACTAAAAATGTTAATTTTGAAAGCTTCGAAATCTGCGTGTTCTTCGAACTTCGATACTTTTTCGTGGAGTTCTTGTAAATTATCTTTTTGGCAAAAGACTAAAATGTTTTTATTATTTTTGTTTAACAATTGTTCATTTGAATATTCGATTTTCGAATAGTCAATTAAAGATTGGGATTTATATAAGTATATAAATGTATCAAATTTTTGGTACATTTTTTCAGTATTGGTAAAGTTTTGATCGTCATTTTTGTTTTGTGTGTCGGGATCAGTGTCATCGTTATCGTCTGTACTAAGTGGTAGGGCTGAATATGGGGTAAGTTGGTGTTTAAATTGAAATTTTGAAATGTCTTGAATATGATTTATTCTTATACGCCGAGCATCGGCGTTCTTATTGATTTTACCGGGTTTGTAGATTATCTAGTTCTAGTTTAAGTCGCACACGAGCAAGACGACTTTAGTTAGAGGTCTGTGATCGGTTATTAACTTAAATTTTCGTCCAAATATTAGTGGTCGAAAGTGTTTGACGGCCCACATAATGGCGAGAAGTTCTCTCTCTATTGTGGAGTACTTAGTTTCGGCACTGCAAAGTGTTCTCGAGGCATAGGCAATGGGCAAGTCTTTACCTATGTGGCCTTGCGAGAGTACTGCTTCGATAGCAAAGGCACTCGCATCAGTAGTAAGGAGAAATGGTTCGTCAAAGTTTGGGTAAATTAAAACGGGTTGAAATTTAAGAATTTTTTAGTTCTTCAAATGATTTTTTGCATTCAGCGTCAAAATTAAATGTAATGTCTTTTTTTAGAAGGTTTGACAGAGGTTTTGAAATTTTGGCGAAGTTAGAAATGAATCTTCGATAATATCCGGCTAGACCAAGAAAGGACTTAATTTCTTTTTGATTAGAAGGTTCGGGAAAATTTACAATACAATCTACTTTGGATGGGTTAGGTTTTACACCGTCTTTAGTGACTAAATGACCAAGATAAGCGACTTCTTGTCGTAGAAATTCGCATTTATCTGGCTGTATTTTCATATTAGCTTGCCTTAAGCGTTTAAAGACTTCTGTTAGACGACTTAGGTGCTCGTGGATAGTGGGAGAATAAATGATGATGTCGTCCATGTAGACTAAGCATCGTTCATTTTGTATTCCCAGTAAAATGTTATCAATCACTCTTTGGAACGTTGATGGAGCATTTTTCAATCCGAAGGGCATCCTAACAAATTCAAAATTGCCATTTTCTACTGAGAAAGCGGTTTTTTGAATATCTTTAGGGTCGATTTCAATCTGTTGAAAACCAGAGGCAAGGTCTAATGTTGAGAAATACTGGCATTTACCCAGTTGGTCAAGGAGGTCGGATATGTTCGGTAAAGGGTATTTGTCATCCACAATTAACTCGTTGAGTTTTCTGTAGTCTCCATTTTTGTTTGCCAGAGGCGTCCATTTTTTTGGGAACGACCCAGACAGGGGATGAAAAGGGAGAATTTGAATGTCGAATGATTCGTTGGTGTAATATTTTTGATATTTGGGTTTTGACTTCGTCTTTGTGGATTTGGGGATAACGGTAAGACTTTACAATGGTGGGTTTTTCAGATTTTGTCGCCTTCTAGATAAAAAATATGTGAATAGTCTAAACAAAGTTCAGTAATAAGTTCCGATTCTTCTTCGTTTAAGTGTTCTAAACGAAGTTGATTTTTAATTTCTGAAACTCTATCAGGTTGTAAGTTAAAATTACATTCGTTTAAATTATTGATTGAAAAATGTTGAATGGGTTCGAGTTTCAAGTCAGAAAAGTTTATAGTTTTTGGCATCGCGTTAGCGTTTAAAACTGATGTTAAAAATTCACCATTAGCGTTAATTTTGACTAAAGCATTAGGTAGACGTACTTTATCAATTCCCGTTCGCCGACGGTGGTCTAGTGGTTAGTGCTGCTGACTACAAGCCGGAGGTCGTGGGTTCGAATCCCCAGGGGTATGGCTGTTTATTTGTGTTTGTCCTATTGTGTATTAGTCCTGCGGAGGGAACTTTAAGCCCGCGGTCCGTTCCTACCCCTAACCCGCACAAGCCATTCAGTTGGCTTATGGGACTTCTTAAGAAGTAAGGGTGGAACTAAAAGAGCACTTTTGTATATTAACTTTTGTATATTCTAAAATAGCTTCGGTATTATATAAATTACATTTAAGTTTGCAAATTTGTTCAGTACGCGGTTTTAATGTGATTAAATTTGTAAAATTTAAATTTAAGGATACGTTTTCAACGGGTGAATCTTGCTCTACTTTGTTATTAATTGTCTGTCTTGTCCACTATGCACCGATAGTGTTCTAAAAAGTCGGATCTAAGTAAACCGTCAAAGTCAATGTCAATGTTGCAAATGTATACTTTATGAGGGTCTTTTACATTGAATGGAACCAGAGTGGATTCGTTAATGTGGATTTTTTGGTTAGTAATTCCTTGAATAACTACATTTTCTTGGGATCAATGGGGAAAGTTTTGACAAATGTTGGGTTTAAAGATTGATAAGCCTGCTCCGGTGTCAATTAAAAATTTAAATGTGTTTGAAGCGTCGCGTCGTTTATGTAATAGAGATTTTTTGAATTTACTGAAAGTAAGGGACTACAAGTTTTGTTCCGGGAAGTTGAGGTTGGGATCGAAACTGTCCATGTTTAGTGTTTGAATTTGGGATGTTATTTCCAAAATATATATCTGTCTGGAAACTGGGTTCCAAGGGAAAATCCTGGTTTTGTTCCATTTCTGTTGGGAAATCTAATTGATGTTGGTCTTGGTAATATTGCTCATCATTAGGTAAGTAAAAGTAATTTTGTTCGTCAGCGTCGTAATACTGTTCGTAATACTGTTGTAATTCAGATGATGGGTTTTTGCAGGGTGTTTATTAAAATTTGGATTGGGTTGAATGGCACTTGGCCTGGGATTTGGCCTAATGACAGGTGGGTGATTTTGAAAGTTTGGATTCTGTGAAGTATTTTGTTGTTGGTAAAATGGTCTTTGTTGAGGATTTTGAAATGGTTGTTGAGGGCGAAATTGGTTTTGATTGTTATGTTGGAAATTGGAAAAGGTTTGAGGGGTTATCATTCTTTGTCTACATTCGTTATTCGAATGTCCAGTTCGTTTACAAATTGAACAGTTTTTTATTGGATTTTGTTTGCGAGGTGGTATATTTGTATTTTGGTTTAGGTTAAATTTTTGATTTTCAAAATAATTTAATTGGAGTTCGCGTCTAATTCTATTGGTAGCAGTTAAAATGTCTGGAGGTTTACTAGCTCTAACAATTTGACCAATTTTCGGGTCAAGTCCGGCAAGTAAAGTATTCAAAGCCATTGATTCGACAAGTAGGGTCTGAGCGGCTTTTTCTTTAGCTGTAAGGGTTTGTTTGTTAATAGAAGAGTATAACTTTGCTTCGTGCGTTTGTAAACGAGCAACAAAGGTTAAAGGAGATTCGTTAGAAGATTGTTTTAATCTCTGTAGATCTTGAATTAAAGGGGTGAGATCGCGTGTGTCACCAAAATGATTTTCAAGCAAGGTTTTAATTTCAAGCCAGGTTTTAGGTTCACGAGAATTTATAAGTTCAGCAGCACAGCCTTTTAACTTGTTTTTTATGTGTAAAGTAACTAAAATTTTTTGGTTGCCTATAGCCATGTTAAAAGCAGTGCTACATGCTTGAATAAAGGTGTTAAGAAGTATTTGGTTACCACCGTACTCCGGTACGACTGAAAATATTTCGCTTAATTTATAAGGTTCTACCGCGCCAGCGGCAGCAGCAGCATTGCCTGCGTTATTTGGGTTATTTTGAGGCATTCTGCTTGATCTTGTTCTTGGCATAAAATTAAAATAGGTTAAGGGAAATTGTTATTGGGAAAGATTTCTGATAAAAGAAATGTTCTTAAAATTACGATAAATCGAATGATTTGTTAAAATCGCGAAAAATAAAAATAAAACGTTATGATTCTTACAGTAGTTTGTTCATAGATGAAATCCTCCTTCGTGAGCCTTGCTACGCCAGGTGAGTGTATACGTGTTCCCAATGCCGAAGAGACCGTCTATTTTTTTCTTGACTGTATTTTTCTTGTTTTCTTTAATTTTTTTAAATTCATGTGGATACAGGTAGTTCTTTCTTAGAAAGGTTTGGGAACCACCACGTCCAGTTAGTTTCCTTGTTCTAAACGCGTGACATACATCCTACCGACTGCGCCAATTTTTATCTTCTTGTTATTAAAATTCACTTTTCAAAAAAAGCACAAATTTATTTAAACACAAAAATTACAATATAAAATTATTAAGAAGTTAATGTAACAAAACTGAGTATAATACTAAACTAACAAAGCAAAGACATTCCTATTTATAAGTTTTTAAAATATGTTGTACGTGTTGTCTCAGGGTTCTCATCGTTGAAAAAATGAAGAGTTGAATTTGCCAGAGAATTTCATACCTTGTTATCTTCTCCGATTAGATAACGAAATATGACTCTCGTGAAGTCTATTTTATATTCATCATTTTATTACATATAACATATAACATATATATATATATATATATATATATATATATATATATATATATATATATATATATATATTGGTGGTTTTCCGGGATCTGCTACGTATTGTCGGTTTTTGGTTCTTAGAAGAACTGTATGTCTGACGTCATTTCGCTACAATCTCATGTACCATGGTACATGAGATTGCACCGAAACGGTTATTTTAAGAACCAAAAACCGACAACACGGAGCAGATCCCGGAAAACCACCAATACATATAACGCCCGTGGAAACCTATATATACAGTGCTTGCAAATCCAAGTCCGACCGGTTTGAGAAAGACGCGTGAAAATAACAAGGATAGAACGCCAAACAGAAGGCGTTTACAATACGCACGCCTGACGCTCTGGCCAATCAAACTCTGTTTGGCATTCTATCCTTATTCTTTTCACGCGGGTATTGAACAACCATCCTTCCCAACGTGGTCGGACTTGGATTTGCAAGCACTGTATATATATATATCGACGGGTTTGAGGAAAAACGGCACAAGTGCAAAGTATTACAGGTCGATAGAGCTTTAGCTAGAGAATTTAATTCTCTATCAACCTGTACTTCTAACAATTTTTCGAAAAATTTGGCGCTTGTGCCATTTTGCATTAAACCCGTCGTTATATATGCATTTTCTTTTAAATTATACAACTTTTTTGACTCATTCATGTGCGCTGGAAATGCGTCGGCACTCGTGCGCTTTAAATGCGCCGGCACACGTGCGCTGCATATGAGCAGCATATGTTATCGCATCTGTATAGTAATCTGCGCGCACGCGTGCCGTTTAAAGACGCACGCGTGCACTCACAGTGCGTGTATCTTAACTAAATTTTTCCTTCTAGGAAGCATCGGGTTTTTGCAACGTCCATGGACTTGTTGGTGTGTCAACAATATTGTTTACATTTAAAGCATACGAACTGCACATTATTTTTAAATAAATGAGTATTTTTTTACAAAATAGAGAAAGGCAGAAGTCTGATTAATAGATTGCCTTTCCTCTCTCCTCCCTTCTTTCTGTAAAAGAATTACAGTATGAAAACCGTAGTGGTGTATATAGATTCCTGTACCCTAAGAACGCCCTTTCTTCATCGCGTAGAATTTTTTACCGTAAAGGTCTCATGTCAAACCAATCACAGTGCTTGATATATACATGCGCTATAGGGTTATGGCTCGTAGATATAAAATTTTTAATATAAATGTTTTTGTTTAGTATGTAATATAATTTAGAAAGGATATTTTTTACCTAGATATAGGCACATGTTTAGTTTAAATAAAGTTGTTAAGCTATATGAATTGTGTTTCTTAAAAAATTTATTAAAAAATGCATCAATTTTTAGGTACCTACTACTTAAGTTGTTAATTATAACAGCTGTTATTATTTATAAAGTTTTTTTTTATTAATACCTACTTATTCCCACAAAATTTAACTACTCCTTAATCCTAGAACTAATTTAAAGGCAGCCACATTTATATCTTTAAAATATTTTAAAGTAGGTTCAATAAAATTAAATAGCTATGGTAAAATTGCCAACATTTAAAGTTAGAATAAATATTAAAGAATCTAAATTATTAGCCTATATGATAAAATAAAGTTAAGATAAAAATACCAATAAAATTAAAACTTTATTTATTGAATAATAATAAAGGTAATAATCACATATTTCATTCGGGACACTTGCACGTCCAAGCAATACTTTGTGAGGTGTTGTTTTGCATTTTTGGCTTTTGAGAATTTCTTTTTGTTAAATTAAACAGCAGTTGATCTTGGGTTTGTTAAGATGGTTGGTGAATCAATTGTAGTCAGATGTTTCGAGTGCTTATTCGAACTAAGGGGGTATTTTTTAAGTTTTATGGTTTTTAGTCAGCCTGAAAGGAACTTAACATTATTAGTGTATAATGGGCTTATTTGGTATAACTTACTCTGTCGCGTTGAAACGTTTATTTAATTAATTTCCTGTTTTATTTTTAAGTTTTGTGGTTGTTAGTCAGCCTGAAATTAACTTAACATTATTAGTGTATAATGGGCTTATTTGTTATAACTTACTCTGTCGCATTGAAACGTTTATTTAATTAATTTCCTGTTTATTTGAATAATTTCTTGTTTGTATTCTGTCAAAACATTTACAAGACGTCATTATTATCGGCAACTTGCCATTTTGCCCGAAGCCATCTAGTGGTCGGTAGTTTAAGTTTTGAGAAATACGAATGGAGGAATTATTGTAAATTATTTACGTTTATTTTGGTTTTTAGTTTATTAAAAGGGCAAAGTAAGTTTGTCTAAGACCTATGGTTGTTTGTTTAATTAGTAGAATTAGGTTTCGAAGCATCTGACTGGGTTTTGTTTTGAGAGCGCCATCTAGGAGCAAAAGAGCCGGTAAATTGATGGGTACTGGTCGTGTTATAGCTGGCATTGAATTTTTCTAATAAGGCTGTGTAATTGCCTTCCAAGTGTGTTTGGGATTCAAATTCATGTGCAGCAAGGGAGTACGTAAGGAAGTAGAGTAGTATTGTTGTGTTGAAATCCTTGTACTCACGGATGATTCCGGATTCTTGTACCACGACCAGGGTAAGCCATCTTGACACCTTGCTCTTTTGTGTCTGATCGCAATTAATTTTAGCTTCCATCCATTTGCATACAACGACCGCACCCAACAACGATTTTGGTTTCAATTCGTTGAAGCGGAGTCAAAATCCAGCGTAAGTTATTGACTTTGTAAATTTCGCAGTGCTTACCGCACGTTGTCTTGTAGGGTCCTTTTCCAGGGGTTCCTTTTTCAAGGGTTCCTTTTCCAGAGGTTGTTATTTAGAGTACTACCTACATTATTCTATCAGTGAGAAGGTATCCTGTACGGCCTACATTATTCTATCGGTGAGAAAGTATCCTGTACTGCCTACATTATTCTATCGACGAGAGGCTCGCCACCGGGTTCCTGATCCTGGAGAATACTACTGGACGTGAAATCCCCTTTATGTTGGAAACCTTACTACAGTGCACTTGGATGTAGATAAGTACATTTTAATTTAATATTTTTATCGGTTGATTTTGTAAACACCAACACTTGGTTCCTTGAACCAAATGCCCCTCATTAAATCTTTTAACGTAAAACATTGTAACTTTGTTCTACTTCTTTTGGAGAGGGGTCCCTCAGGCCCTGTACCATTTAACTTGATCTAATGATAATTGTTTTGTAAACCCTACGTGATCACAAACGGGTAGGCTAGTTGTATCGTAACCTCTACGAGGAAACCTTGCGAAATTAATAAACCAAGATTAACTGTTTTTCGTGATTTTTCTTTAAGGCCCAAACAGTTAATAAAGCAGAACGTATTCTGGGAGTAAAATCACGTGGCGTCCAGGTATTTAAAACCAAAACTCACCCCAGCTCACCGCTGAGTAGGGCATACTCCCCGGATACCTTTTGGTTTATTAGAAAGCTACCTGGCACAGGGTAAACCTGCCACATTTGGCGCCCAACGTAAATTTAGGTGTGTAAATTGAAATTTGTTTGTAAAATTACATCTTGTGATTTTTTGTTTTTTTTTGTCTTTAATTGATAATTTAAACTTGTAAATTGGACTTTGTTCGTAATTACGAATTTTATTATAGTGTGGTGTTTACAACATTGGTTTTTGACAAATGGCAATACTAGTACTGGTATTTGTGTAAATTTTTGGGAAAAACTCATTGTAATTAAGAAATAGTTGATTGTATATTGTTATTTAAAGATAAATTCTCTAAAGTTTACACTTATTAGCAGTTTTGGGGTATTAACCTTTTTATTGCGTACAAGTGACCCAAGTGATTTGTCCTGAATATACAGGGGGTGCACAAAAAGTTTACTTCAATATACAGGGTGCACAAAAAGTTTACTTCAATATACAGGGTGCACAAAAAGTTTATTTCAATATACAGGGTGCACAAAAAGTTTATTTCAATATACAGGGTGCGCAGAAGTTAGGTTGCTTATGATAAATACAATATACAGAGGGTTGTTTGTTTGCTTTTGCCTTTTCTACTGCATATATACAGAGTGTGGTCAATTTTCTTTGATAAGTCGTTATTATTAAGGTTATACAGGGTACTTTATCGGTCTTTATAAAACATTGTAATACTTATAGTTAATCATGTCGCGTAAAATGAACATTTATAGACTTAAAGTCGATGAACTGACATACGAGTCTCGTGTGAGGGAATTATCGGTGGGTACTGCGGCGGACATGCGGAAGGCATTGGCGAGTATTCTGAAGTTGGAAAAAGAACAGCAGAGTATCGAATACCCGAGTTATCCATTCCAATTTGAGGAGGACAAGGAGGCTATTTCGGAGAAATTAAAGGAGGTACAAGCTTCAATTGAAGATTTTAAGATAAAGAAGTTGGATAAATATGAAAGTCAGCTAGCTCATATACTGGGAAGGATTGAAAGGATGGTCGTCGGTACTGAGGAAGCGGGAAATAAATTTAAAAGTGAAGCTTTAACCAAGACACTATGCCTTATGGAAACTGTCGACGAAAGAAAAACCAAAGTTGAGACATCACCTGTGCGAGCAAACCTCAGCATTCTTCAATCGGAAACTCATAACAGCTCTGAGGATGATGAAGGGGCATCTATAGGCGAAATCCCTATGTCTCCGTTAAATGTAAGTCACTCCTCGACGAAAGTAAAGTCGATACCGGTAGTAAAATGGAATGTCACGTTTGAAGGAGAAAGATCCGGAATGTCCCTTAACTCTTTTCTGGAAAGGGTGGAAGAGTTAAGAGTTGCTAGGAGGGTTAGTAAAGAAGAATTGTTCGACTCGGCAGTGGATTTATTTACGGGTAAAGCTTTGGTCTGGTTTAGGGCCATCCGTCATACCGTTAAGGACTGGGCTGGAGTAGTAGGAGAACTTAGAGCAGAGTTTTTGAATCCTAGAAATAATGAAAGGTTATTAGAAGAAATTAAGAAGAGGACTCAAAACTCGGATGAATCGGTCGGTATTTACCTATCCATTATGAAATCGCTTTTTCACCGTATGACCTGTACCATTCCAGAAAACACTCAGGTCAATCAATTAGCTCTTGTAGAGATCGATAGTATCTCCGGAAATTATGCCGTCAGTTAGAAGCGACTCGGGACTCAGTAGAATCATATCACCCACCACCTAGACGAAATAATAGTACCTTGAAACCAGACTTAGCCTATGTCGGAACAGAACCGGAAGTGTGCGAGGTGGATACAGAACGGAGGCCAATGCTTTGTTTTAATTGTAACAAGCCAGGACATTTAGCCCGTGGTTGTATGGAAAGACGCAAACTTCGTTGCTATAGATGCAATAAGGAGGGTTTCACTGTGCGTACTTGCCCTACTTGTAATCATTCGGGAAACGGAGTTCGGCGCACTTAACTAGTCGAGGTAGGTGTGTCCCAGAACGTGACTCGACTGACTGGAAACCCGTATTAGACTTTATCCTTGACCATGCGCAGAATGACGAAAGGCCATACCTGAGGGTAGAAGTTTTTGGAAAAACACTGCTAGGATTGTTGGATTCCGGCGCATCAGCGACGATTATGGGCAGTAAAGGATGGGAACTTATGAAGGATTTTGGACTTCACTTGGATAACACAAAGATAACATCGTGCACAGTAGCCAATGGTAACCAAATTAATAGTATCGGAGAATGCATGGTACCGTTTCGCATTAGGAATCGATTGAAACTAGTAAGGGTGTTGGTTGTTCCAGAATTGAGACATACCTTAATTTTGGGTACAAATTTTTAGAGATGTATGGGTATTGTACCCGATTTAAGGCATAATGAGTGGTATTTTTCTGAAACACCGGCATTGTTGGATACAATCGATCAGGTTAGTAGTCAAACGGTACTGTCTGAAGCTGAAGCTCTTCAACTTAAGGAATTAGTAGACGAAAACGTAAAGTTAATGGGAACCTCCTTAGGAAATACCAATATGGCCGAACACGTCATCAACACGAACTCGAAACCTATTAAACAACGCTATTACCCGGTATACCCGATAATCCAATCTCACATAGACAAGGAGCTGGATGAAATGTTACGCCTTCGTATTATAGAGCCGTCTAATAGTGCGTGGTCGTCACCAGTGCTTCTAGTCAAAAAGAAAGACGGTAGTTACCGGTTCTGTGTGGACTATAGAAAACTCAATGCGGTTACTGATCGTGATAGCTATCCTATTCCGTATGTTTCAAGTATTCTGGATAAATTGGGACGTGCGCACTACCTTTCTACATTAGATGTTAAATCTGCTTATTGGCAGGTACCTGTTGCCGAGAGTTCTCGCCATCTCACTGCGTTCACCGTACCTGGGAGGGGTCTTTTCCAATTTACGAGGATGCCTTTTGGTCTTCACAATTCGCCCGCTACGTGGCAACGGTTAATGGATAGGGTGTTGGGGCCTGAACTGGAGCCCCATGTATTCGTATATTTGGACGACATTGTAATTGTCACTCAGACGTTCGAGGAGCATCTGAAGGTTTTGGAGGAGGTTTTTCGGAGGTTACGGGCAGCGCAATTGACGGTTAGTATGGAGAAATGCAAGATTTGCCGACTCGAAATGAAGTACCTTGGCTATGTTATCGGCAGGAATGGTTTACACGTGGACCCGGACAAAGTAAAAGCAATGTTGGACCTGCTTACCCCTAAAAACGCCAAAGAAGTTCGCATGATCTTAGGTACATTTTCATGGTATAGAATATTTATACCAGATTTTGCCACCGTTGTCGCACCAATTTCGTCTCTTTTAAAGAAAACAACTAAGCTCTGTTGGACCACCGAGTGTGATGAAGCGTTCTTGCGTATGAAGGAATATCTCGTATCTGCATCCGTACTTAGCTGTCCGGATTATAACCTGCCTTTCGTGATTCAATGTGATGCATCTGGCTACGGAGTGGGAGCGGTGTTAACGCAACCTTATCCAGAGGAAGACCGTGTAATTTGTTACCTGAGCCGATCACTAACTAAACAAGAACGAAATCTTTCGACGACGGAGCGTGAGCTGATAGCGGTAATTTTTGCGATAGAGAAGTTACGCCCGTACATAGAAGGAGTACCTTTTACGGTCATCACGGATCACCATTCATTATTATGGTTGCAGAACTTAAAGGACCCTCGTGGCCGATTAGCAAGGTGGGCGGTACATCTGCAGCAGTACGATTTCAAAATAATTCATCGAAAAGGTAAAGATCATGTAGTACCGGATGCTTTGTCAAGATTGGTACCCGACGTTGATGTGGTTTCGTCGACAAAGATAGTGGGTAAGTGGTATAATGGTATGGTTAAGAGGGTAGACGGTAATCCACTAAAGTTTGCAAACTGGAGGTACGTAGATGGCAAGCTTTTTAAATATGTACGGCCACCAAACTGGTTGATAGATCGGACAGAGGATGCTTGGAAATTAGTGATACCTAAGGAAAATCGGAAACAGGTTATATATGAAGCGCATGATCCACCAACTGCTGGACATATGGGGGTGTCGAAGACATATCATCGCATTGCAGAGAAGTACTACTGGCCCAAGCTTAGGTTCGATGTGGCTAATATGTGAAAGATTGTCGGGTGTGTGCGGCCCACAAACCTGATCTTGCTGGACCGAAAGGACTGATGACTGCCCAACCTAAAGCCACTCGACCATGGGAGGTGATATCTACCGATTTAATGGGACCGTTTCCACGATCCAACAAAGGTCACCAATACATACTTGTGGTAATGGACATTTTCAGTAAATATTCCCTTGTATTTCCATTAAGGTCTGCTACGGCAGATATGATCATTAAACGGGTAGAAGATGAGGTGTTCTTGGTGTACGGCGTCCCCAGGGTATTAATCTGCGATAATGGTCCTCAATATAAGTCTCGACAATTTCAGAAGCTGGCTGCGGAATACAAAGTGAAAATAAGATATAATGCTCACTATCATCCTCAGGCTAACCCCACCGAGAGGTATAACAAGACCATCAAGACCATGTTAGCAATGTATACCTTTGATAATCACAGTCTATGGGATGCGAAAATTGCTTGTGCCACCAGAACAGCCAAACATGACTCTACAAATGCTTCTCCTTATTTTGTAAACTTTGGTAGGAGAATGATTTTGAATGGAGAGGAGTATGAGGGAAAACGGTTGATGGATAACGAGGCGACGGGAGAATTCGAAGTGAAAAGTGTTGATAGGGGATTGAAGAGGATTTTTCACTGCGCGAAAAACTCGATGCGGCAGCGAAACGTAATGAAAAGACCTATAATCTTCGTAGGAGACATGAAACGTTTTTGCCAAATCAGTTGGTGTGGCGGAAAAACTTTGTGTTGTCAGACGCGGCGAAGTTTTACACTAGCAAGCTTGCACCGAAATTTGTCGGACCATTTTTAGTGAAAGCGCGTGTTTCGCCATGGACGTACGAACTGATGGACAAGTCCGGTCGAACCCAGGGTACTTGGAACATCAAGGACCTGAAATCGGCTACAGCGTATGATTAGTCTGTGAATGTCTACCTTGTATAACTAGATAGTAGGTTTGTTGTTTGTTTTGTGATCACACTCGGGTATGTATTGCGGGGGAATGGGTAATTGAGTTCTTTCTGATCAGGCCGACGTTGTTCCTCAAAGAACCGTCGCTACGGTATGCCCAGCTAAACTGTATCGCCTGTAGCTACAAATCCTTTGACATCATTTGGTGGTCTCATTGGGTGTGGGAGAGGGAGATGCGGGGAGAGTGTTCTTTTCGGCGCGAGGTCTTTACCAGGGTTTTAGTATATTGTAGGGTAAGGATTGACTAAGTTCTTGTGTTTAGTCTGAGTACGCCGCCGGCGCACCAAACATCACCTTGGAGCGATGGGTACTCTGACAACCATGGTGGGTTTCTCGCGTTGGACTGAGTGGTCTCGCTGGTACTGTCTTTCCCATAGTCGTTGAAACGACTTTGTGACCCATCGTCAATCAGGATTGATTTTTTTTTGTGGCTTTGCCTAGGATGTTCGCCATGATATGTTTTGGGGATTGATCTTCCCACGCGTCGTACTTATTAAGTTTTCATTATTATAAGCAGAAGGTGGTGGTTGCTACCCTATCGATGGGTGAAATTGAGTTTTATTTTATTTTTCGTTTTCTCGAATTTTGAGTTGTGGGATACTGGCACTTTTGGATGTGTGAGGTTTCGGCAGAGTACGCCGCCGGCGCGCTAAACAAGATCATAGAGCGATGGGTACTCTGACCATCATGGTGAATTGCCTAAGTATTGACAGGGACTGGATTTTGAAAATTTTGAGAAAATTTTCTGGGAAGCAAGGGGGGAATTGTGACGTGTTGTTTTGCATTTTTGGCTTTTGAGAATTTCTTTTTGTTAAATTAAACAGCAGTTGATCTTGGATTTGTTAAGATGGTTGGTGAATCAATTGTAGTCAGATGTTTCGAGTGCTTATTCGAACTAAGGGGGTATTTTTTAAGTTTTATGGTTTTTAGTCAGCCTGAAAGGAACTTAACATTATTAGTGTATAATGGGCTTATTTGGTATAACTTACTCTGTCGCGTTGAAACGTTTATTTAATTAATTTCCTGTTTTATTTTTAAGTTTTGTGGTTGTTAGTCAGCCTGAAATTAACTTAACATTATTAGTGTATAATGGGCTTATTTGGTATAACTTACTCTGTCGCATTGAAACGTTTATTTAATTAATTTCCTGTTTATTTGAATAATTTCTTGTTTGTATTCTCTCAAAACATTTACAAGACGTCATTATTATCGGCAACTTGCCATCTTGCGCGAAGCCATCTAGTGGTCGGTAGTTTAAGTTTTGAGAAATACGAATGGAGGAATTATTGTAAATTATTTACGTTTATTTTGGTTTTTAGTTTATTAAAAGGGTAAAGTAAGTTTGTCTAAGACCTATGGTTGTTTGTTTAATTAGTAGAATTAGGTTTCGAAGCATCTGACTGGGTTTTGTTTTGAGAGCGCCATCTAGGAGCGAAAAGTAGGAGTTTAAGTCAATGACTTGCGCGGTTGTATGCAAATTGCCCGGCAAAAGAGCCGGTAAATTGATGGGTACTGGTCGTGTTATAGCTGGCATTGAATTTTTCTAATAAGGCTGTGTAATTGCCTTCCAAGTGTGTTTGGGATTCAAATTCATGTGCAGCAAGGGAGTACGTAAGGAAGTAGAGTAGTATTGTTGTGTTGAAATCCTTGTACTCACGGATGATTCCGGATTCTTGTACCACGACCAGGGTAAGCCATCTTGACACCTTGCTCTTTTGTGTCTGATCGCAATTAATTTTAGCTTCCATCCATTTGCATACAACGACCGCACCCAACAACGATTTTGGTTTCAATTCGTTGAAGCGGAGTCAAAATCCAGCGTAAGTTATTGACTTTGTAAATTTCGCAGTGCTTACCGCACGTTGTCTTGTAGGGTCCTTTTCCAGGGGTTTTTTTTTCAAGGGTTCCTTTTCCAGAGGTTGTTATTTAGAGTACTACCTACATTATTCTATCAGTGAGAAGGTATCCTGTACGGCCTACATTATTCTATCGGTGAGAAAGTATCCTGTACTGCCTACATTATTCTATCGACGAGAGGCTCGCCACCGGGTTCCTGATCCTGGAGGATACTACTGGACGTGAACTCCCCTGTATGTTGGAAAACTTACTACAGTGCACTTGGATGTAGATGAGTACATTTTAATTTAATATTTTTATCGGTTGATTTTGTAAACACCAACACTTGGTTCCTTGAACCAAATGCCCCTCATTAAATCTTTTAACGTAAAACATTGTAACTTTGTTCTACTTCTTTTGGAGAGGGGTCCCTCAGGCCCTGTACCATTTAACTTGATCTAATGATAATTGTTTTGTAAACCCTACGTGATCACAAACGGGTAGGTTAGTTGTATCGTAACCTCTACGAGGAAACCTTGCGAAATTAATAAACCAAGATTTTCGTGATTTTTCTTTAAGGCCCAAACAGTTAATAAAGCAGAACGTATTCTGGGAGTAAAATCACGTGGCGTCCAGGTATTTAAAACGAAAACTCACCCCAGCTCACCGCTGAGTAGGGCATACTCCCCGGATACCTTTTGGTTTATTAGAAAGCTACCTGGCACAGGGTAAACCTGCCACAACTTTGCATAGTATCAACTCAATTCGAGGGCTATGGCAAACGGCAGCTTTTCAGTGGTGAGTTTGGTCGATAAGCGCATGTTGCTTCTCAATACTTACGTTTATACAAAATATATTTACTGAAGTCAAATAAAAATTGAGAGCCAGTGTCTTATTTGGGCCAGTTGGTAAAGTCTAAGTAAGTCAGACACAATTTTACTAAAGATTAAGGGCGGTTATTAAAAGTCAAGTCAAAAAAAAAAAAGATCAACGATGTTGAAGTGATCACTTTTCATTTAATATTAAACATTTGTTTGATTTATAATTTTGGTGCACCCTTATATGGCCATATATGGTTAACAAAACCTCATTTTAAAATGTATTATAAAGTTAACCCCAAGTTGAGTGTGGCAAAGTTAAAATGTTGGTAGGAACATAAAGAAATCCTTACTATTTAGGTACGACCTATTTGTTTTGAGCTCTAGTAGATCCCGGAGAATTAAGAATCCTACGTAGTTTGGTTCTCCTGCTTACTCAAAAGCTGGTTTTTACGCCAAAACAGTCCAGGTGACCTCCCATAAAAACTGGTTGAAAAAATTTTTCCAATGTAAAAATTGTACAGAAAGGACTTTAAAATCCGTTTCTAACAACTACAGTATTATATACTTACCCTTGTTCTAAGGAGTTTTTCTAACTAATAACGTCACGACTGCATGGAGACTAGGTCAACAAGAAATATTTTGGATTCAAATAACCACCTAAAATGGAGAACCGAGTGGGTACAAAAAAACTAGATTCAGCAACAAGTTAATAACTCACCCTGAGCTCATCGTACCACAAGAAAAGTGCTTAAGTCGTACTAATACAATTAGATTAAGAGATTTACCACGTATTATTGGAAATTTTCCATAATTTAAGCACCAACTTAATTCTCATCTAATCGCTTCAGCGACCAAACTCATATATATATTAGGGTGTTTCAAAAAAATCGACTTTTTCTTTTTCTTCAAATGGTCGGCAAACTCTTTCAGAGGATGTCAACACAAAGACCTCGTCAAAATTTGAGCTTTTAATTTGAAGATTTAGAGGTCGCGGATCGCAATTTTCTATTTCCCATTTAAATAACATGGGAATTTTTTTTTTTTTTAACTTTGAAATTTTATACCTCTGAATCAAATCAACTTATGTCAAGGATCATCTTAGATTTTTATAGTAAATTTAACGCTCTACAAAAAAGTTCTCTTATCATTTTTCTATAAATTGATTCCTTCCAGAGTTATTCGAGGCCAAAGTTTTATTTCCATCGAATTTTCGCGTTTTTTTAACATTTATGGTTCAATTATCATTATACGGGTGTCGGGGGGGGGGCAAACTTAAACAGTGCATTATTCGTATAAAAATAACACTTTTTTTGTTTAATAAACATGTATCAAAAAATGCTCCCTAAGGGTGCTACGGGCCCCTGAATAGGAGCCTAAGAGGATAATTTTTTTAAAACTATTCCTAGAGGGTTGAACATGAACAAATGAATTTTCGGTAGGTACTTTGGTAATTTTGACATGCTGAATCTAGATCTATGATCAAAACTGTTAAAATTTAATCATAGGCGTAACATTTAGAGGGGGCAAAGTTACAAAAATAGCCCCAACTTTTTTCTGGGTTAATAATTTAATTTTTTTTATAAAATTATGAGAATTTATAGTTTTTTACGAAAAATAGGTACTCTTGATTTGAATTGCTCAGATGCACCATTTTCGAGAAAAATGCATTTATAAATAAATTACTTTGCATATTATACAAATCTCATATTTTCATTAAAACTTTGTAGTAGGCTTTGGAAAAAAGTGACTTTTTTTGTTTTTTTTTGTTTTTTTTACAACACTTCCTATGTTTCAGATATAAATATGTGATTTTTTTTCTACATGATGCTAAAAGTTGAAAAAACGAGAAAATTCGATGGAAATCAAACTTTGGCCTCGAATAACTCTGGAAGAAATCAATTTATAGAAAAATTATAAGAGACATTTTTTATAGAGCTTTAAATTTACTATAAAAATCCAAGATGTTCCTTGCCATAAGTTGATTCGATATAGACGTATAAAATTCCAAAGTTAAAAAAAAAAATTCCTATGTTATTTAAATGGGAAATAGAAAATTGCGATCCGCGACCTCTAAATCTTCAAATTAAAAGCTCAAATTTTAACGAGGTCTTTGTTTTGACATCCTCTGAAAGAATTTGCTGACCATTTGAAGAAAAAGAAAAAGTCGATTTTTTTGAAACACCCTAATATATATATAAATCAGTTGATGCATGTCGTTTTAATTAAACTTATCTAGTGAAACAATGCAAATTGCAATTTTACGTTATTTCAGTATTATTGATTGTATCATTTTTGTAATTATAAGGTGAATAAAAACGAAATCTACTGTTTTTTGATAGAATCTGGCATCACTGCATATTGTAAGAGATCATTGATCACGTCGTGCGCTTATACTGCGCTAATCGCGTGGGCGCGCACGGCTATGATACTCATATGCGTGTGAAATCGACCGCAAGTGTGCGTTCTCACGCCGTGCGACCTACGTGCGACGCACGATTGCTATCTGGGTTCTTTAGCGTATAGAATTTTTTTAGGTTTTAACAGATGCCATATTATTTTCACAAAAAATAATGTACAGTAGGTTACTTCCACTATAATAATCTTATGATTGATTAAAACACAAATGACTGAATATGATTTTTTTAGAAACGTCAAAAAATAATTTAAATTAAATAATTGTATAGAGCGACATCTATACAAAAATAGAGTAACCAAATTGGTGTAAGGATTCCTAACCTAGGATTATGTTTTATCGGCTGTCAAATTGCCGTGTTTGTCAATTTTTTCTGTAAAACTCAAAATGTATCCCTTGAAAATTGACAACCGTTTAAATTCGATAAAGAAGAAGTTTTTTACAGTAAAATAAAGAGATATTTCATGGGTACTCTAACGGCAAATACTAATTTACTGCTGGCGAGATAAAAAGGTCAATACAAAGTTTTCAAAGATTGGCCTCAAAAACCTAATTAATAACTTTGTATTTTTGTATTGAGGTATTAAAATAATGCCCAGTATTATTTTACAAGGTCACTTTATTTCGAAGATTGTATGACATTTGACAACTGTCAACTAACTTAAAGGTAACTTCACCCGGTGACTAAAAACCTGTAGCCTGTGACTAAAACGCCATAGTCACAGCTTGTCAATGTGAATTTAAAATATCACATAGTGTCATAGCAACATTTACAATAATGGGCGTTTTAAAGGTGGGAGTAGAAAATAGTATATTATGTTTATAGTTCAATAAGGGTTATTTTAGTTTGAATAGGCACGAGCGAAGCTTGCGAGCGAGTGTTTAATAAAAACGAGTGCCTAGAGAAGTTTATAAACAAGTTGCATACTTTATTTTATCTACGATAAACAGAAAAAATAATTTAAACCCAATTTTATTTGTTAAACATTTGACATTTGACAACTTTCACCCGGATTTAACCTCACTTTTTCCAAATTTATTATAAACCTTACTTTATCACGTGACCAAAACGATTTCAGATTTTAAAATGAGAAAAAGTAAGATTGGAATTGACTCAGATGTCAGATTTTATGATATAGTGTGTCCCGCTTTTCATAAATCAACCCTTATATCTCAGTTAATAATAATAGGATTTTCTTCAAATTTGTGTTTGTTGTTGGAGAAATGAAATATTTGCCATAGTAATTTTTTTTTATTTATCATTGGGGTACGGTGTTAGGGGAGCCATTCCACGCGTAACAGATAGGAAAGTTGCCGTGTTTTTATTTACAAAATAATATTGTTCTATTATATTACCAATGTCAAATTTTTATAAATAGTTCTAAACTAAAGCTGTTTAACAAGGTTTTTATTTGGCAAAATTAGGTATCGTGGTTGACTGTTTAATTCCTTAAAAACTAATAATTTAAAGCGCAACGGACGGGACTTTGTAATAGCCCTAATCCTGTTGGGCTTCAAACTCTTCCATATTTTATTTATGGTTAAATTTAGTTTCCTCGCAACTACCCTTATACAACAACCATTTGGATTGCTAAGATGCGTTCGTCGTCTGGATATTGCCGTAGATTTAAATTGTCATTTTTTGGCTTTGGTTCTTGCAAACAATTTGTTGATGTCACCAACGGTTTTGTGCCAAATTGGTGCACGATTATAATGACTCTGATTAAATATTCGAGCAAACTGATGCGTAGATCTTTCATTATCGCCAATTAAGTGGATATAATTTTAACTTTTTCTTTAATTCTAAGAACTACTCTCTGATTTTGTGCCAGTTTATTAATGCATTGATAAATGACATTGTTTAACTTTTGACAATTCATAGGAATTGCCAAATGTCAAACAAAAACTTAGGTTTCAAAGAACTCTTTGATTTAATGTGCACTGAATCTAAATATGAATATCTAAAATAAGCCCTAATATCCTAAAATCGACCCCATTTTAACCCCTAATACCGTACGCCAATGATAAATAATTTTTTTTACTATAGCAAATATTTGATTTCTCCAACATACAATCACAACCCAAATTTGAAGAAAATCACAATATTAATAACTGAGATATAAGGGTGAATTT
The DNA here is from genome assembly GCA_921294245.1 of Brassicogethes aeneus. NCBI lineage: Eukaryota > Metazoa > Arthropoda > Insecta > Coleoptera > Nitidulidae > Brassicogethes > Brassicogethes aeneus. The sequence goes on from OV121132.1 coordinate 62,406,016, forward strand.
ATGAAAAGCGGGACACACTGTATACGAGGGGCGACTATAATACTCTTTAAATTTAATAGAAAGTGAGGTTATTATAAATTACACTCGAGATAAGGCGCATTATTTACTCGGATGATTTACCTGTAGTATAATTATGTTGTGGAATAGTGGCAATTATATTACACCTAAAAGTATAGTTGTCTAGGTAAAAAATGTGCTTGCTACTTAAAATCAGAAGCGCATTGTTGCCGTTTTTTAGTTGAAATTAAGTTTAGTTTTTATCGATATCTCATTTGTTTAAGTTTATTAGAGTTAAGTCTCGGTTCTTGTATAAAATTGGTCATAAATGCCTAAATACTGAAGTAAGTGTGGTGAATAGTATTTAATAATAATAAATAATAATAAAATACTTTATTTTCATCCCAAGAAACATACAGTTTATAGAGGGACACCTCTAATCATACAATTTAATAAATATTTTTTAATTCTTAATACATTTCTTAAATCTAAATTAATTTTACTTTATTAATACATTTTAATTCTAAATAGGAACATAATATGTGATATTATCATTTAAATATAATATCATAGAAAAAAGAAAAAATATCACGATATATCATTGTTTATCCAATAAAATTCGCCACACAAGACGACATATGCTTTTTAAATTTAAATCCTTTAAGTTCTTTTATATTGTTTGGTAATTTGTTATAAACAGATGCTCCCTTAAACAGTATAGAGTTTTTACCGAATTCTGAAAATAATCGAGGTAAATCCACATTTTCACTGATTCTGGTTGCATAATTATGCACATCTCTTCTATGAGAGAATTCAATACATGAGTGGCGTGATCCGTTTAAAACTTGATTTATAAAAATATTTACTTGATATGCATATATACTTTTTAATGACCTAATATTGCAATCCTTATAAAGATCAGCTGTTGGATAGCGACTTTTAAGAGAATAAATATTTTTAATGGCTTTGTTTCGCAATACTTTTAAGCGTTTTAAATTTTTATCATAAGTACAAGTCCATACAATATTTAAATATTGTAAGTGACTATGAATCAGTGAAAAGTAGATTGACCTCAAATACTTTTTAGGAACAGCGTATAACCTCCCTAGCATACCAATCGGACCGGCAATCTTTTTGGAAACATAAGCTATGTGTTCCTTCCAAGAGAGCCTGTCATCGATTACCAAGCCCAGAAACACTGTCCACCTGCCTCAAAGGAAAATCATCATTTTGATAAATATCATTGTTTCTGTTATTTTTTTAAATAAAAATAAAAGAAGACTTATCAATGTTGAGTGAAAGTTTATGAGAGTCCAACCACCCCCTTACTAATTCCAGATCAGAAGCCATGAACGCATTTATTTTTTCAATAGAATGATCAAAATAGACAATAGTTGGCATATAGTATTAATTTACCTTTTAACTTTAAATTTGACAACGAATTGATATAAATTAAGAAAAGAGTGGGGCCAAGAATTGACCCTTGAGGTACTCCACAGTCAATTTTTAGATTTGAACTTTTTTCTGATTTAATTAAAACATACTGCATCCTATCTCTAAGGTAGTCCTTAAACCACTCGAGACAGTTACCTGTAATACCGATCAGTTCTAGCTTCTGAAATAAAATATCAAATCTTACCGTGTCAAATGCCTTTCGCTGATCAAGTGACACCACTGCACATTTTAAACCTTGGTCTAAGTTGCTTTGTATGTCAGTAATTAAATCTATAGCAGCAGATGCAGTGTCACTTGATCCGCGAAACCCATACTGGCACGAAGATAAAAAGTGAATAGACTCCAAATAATCCTTTAGCTTGTTATTAACAATGCGTTCCAAAATTTTAGCAAAAACACATATTATAGATATAGGTCTGTAATTGTTAGCAGATTCTTTATCGCCAAATTTAAAAAGTGAAGACACACGAGCAATTTTAATTTCTTTTGGAACTCTACCCTCACTCAACGATTGATTTACCAATTTACACAAAATACACCTTAATTCTAGTTTACACATCTTAACTGTCTTTGCGTCTATTTCGTCGTGGCCAGCTGCCTTAGAACTGTCAAGTTTATCTATTATATTTTCTATCTCCTCTGGTGTTGTTCTATTAAATTCAAGTTTATTTTGAGATTTTGACTCTATGTGGAGTTGAAGTGGTTCATCTGGAGTATTGGCAGCTATATTTTTACCAAACTCAACAAAAAATTTGTTTAGATCGTCACATATTTGTTTTTTGTCTGTTGTCACTATGTTTCCAGTTTTTAGGGCGGGTATGGTAGTAGATGGTACGTCCTTACAGTTCCTTATTATCGCAATAATTGTCTTCCAGGTTTGGGATCTCAATGATTCAAGTTTCGAATTTTACTGTTTTTAAATCGTCCAAATTGTTCGACGTTTCTTTTCACGACGAGGCAGCAAGCTCGAAACATCGAAAAGTTCACCTTCGTGCTTAATCCTGTTTAATCCAGGGAGTAAGGCGGTAAATATTCTTCTGTAGAGGTTAAATTTAGCCAACGGATGTTTGAAATTTGATGTACGTTGATTATCTTTAAAATTATCATATTTTGACAGCGTAATCATTTTAGGTGACTTTTTATAATTGGTCAAGATTTCAAAGGAATCAATTAGAAATCCCGATTGGGTGGCAATAAGAAGTTGTTAAATTAATACAAAAGAATAACTAAATGGACGACTATTTAAGGACCCCCTAGGGGCCTAAAATAGTGTTCATGAAATATAAGTTTTAGGGTAGTGATTAACATTAAACAAATTTTGTCAAAGGTATGTATTTACCAGATTCCACAAAAAAGGGTCATGCTGGCCCAATTTATAAGGGTGCCCCGGGTATTCAGTTGCCAACGGTACTTACCGAATTCGATAAAAATATGATCATACTGGCTCAATTTGTACGGGAGCCCTTTTTTATATACAAAAATATAAATAAATAATTGTGAAATATTGTAAAAAAATCAGCGATATAATAATGGTTAAAAAACTATAGCAACACTTTGCTTTATTTTATATCCAAAAAGTACCAAAACCACATTAAAATAAATATAAACATAATATTTAAATATAACACTAACACATAACTACAAGATTAACCCTTTACCACTTGATCAAAATTATTACTAGATATATATTTAAGTCGTATAAGTTTTTGTGCTTTTTGAGTTTTCATGAGTATGGTTATTGTATCATAATCTTTTACTAGTGTAAAGTGTAAATACAAACTGCAGAGGACAGAACTGGATAATATGGCGACTGTTAAAGTTTTGTCAACTGCTGTCTTAAGGATTGATCAGGTCTATTTACTATAAATCGGATAAACTACGCCTAGTGCTATTACCCTACAAATTATTTAAAACATTGTCTTCAAACATTATATTTAACAATTTTATTTTGATATAAATTTAACTTTGTTGTTACTAATTTAAACATTGCAACCAAATTTTTTTGTAAACCTTATATGGCCATTTATTTAATTTATTATTATAAATAGTATATAAGATCCACCATTACATTAACATCACATGAGAGTCATTATAATGATATATTAAATAAACCATTTTACATACAAAATTTTTCTATAAATACCTAATAGTTCAGTAAGGTTATGTCTTACTTTATTGGACACTTTAACAACTGGTTACATCAACTATATTTATTTATTTCGAGACAGACATAAGTATCAACGAACAAAAGTCAGCCCATATGGGCAATATTAACTCATCTCACCACTGTAAAAGCTAGGGGTTTCAATCCAGGGATCCCGTAAAAAAACCGATTCCAAAAATCCTGGGAAAAAAGTCCCAATCTCCGGGATGTTCGTAATAAGTTAAAAAGAATAAAAAATACTTTTTAATGACATTAATGTTTAACTCTTTTATTATTTAAACTCCGAATAATGCCGCACAACAGGTAATATAATATTGTTGTCAATGTAGCCCTAAAATATAATGTTTCTAAATATTCGTTTCTTTACACATACTTTTGTTATAAAAGTAGCAAATAGTTGTCACAATGAGACAGTGTTTTCTTAACTATCCCATATATTCAAAAGTCTTACGTTTCACGGGTGGCTACGGCGGATTTTAACGACAAAATGAAAAGGCCGGCCGCAATGAAAACATGAATTGAAAAAATTTCTTTGATAGAATAGAAAATAGCAATAACGAGGAAGTTTTCATAGCGGAGATTATACGAGGAGAGGAAAATATCTTAACAGCCTCAATTGGAACTCACCAAGCCACAATTAAAAGAAATAGTATTATTTGTTAATGGAGGTAAACGTGGGAACAATATACAACGTGCCTATAGGCATTCCTATACGAATTCTTGAAAACCAGTCCTCCAACTATAGTGAAGTCCGAAATATGTTGTTAAGATTTATGTTCGTTTGTTTTAAATTCCTTTTAAAATTAAAGATTTAAATTTTTGGTACTGATCACCGGATTTCGTGATTGGAAAAATGGCTAAGGATTAACACCCCAATTACAATCATAAGATTGTTAGGTGACGTCAGCATTCGTCTAAAAAGAGCGATAGTCCGCTTGCTCAAAGTAGAAAAGATGTTACTAGAGGTACTTATGGAGCATGCGCAGTAGGCTCATTTTGGTCGTATGCTGACGTCACATATGGTCATGCGCAGAAAAAACATGTTCGCCGAAAAAAAGGACATAATTACGCATAATTAATATTAATTTTTATTTATTATGTAATACGCCAGTTTATTTAAATACTTATTAAATTGCATGTATTTTAATCAATTTTCTAATTACCTATATATAGGGTGTACCAGAAAATAAAATAAAAAAGTTATATTTAAAATGTAGCTAGGTATTTTATTTAGTATTTTAATTATTGTTATATTTACCTATATACAGGGTGTGCCAGAAAATGTTTAGGCATTTAAGAAGACTGAAATAAAATAAAAAGTTATTTTTAAAATGGAGGGTAGGTATTTTATTTAAAGGATAATTAATAAAAACAAATAGGTACACATTCATATTTTTTTATTATCCAAATCCATTAAAAGATGCTTTAAGCTTTTATCCTATATTAGTATAAACAAAATAATTAAATTTATTTACTAACTCTAAATACACTAGATGATTATTATATTTGGGTGGAGTTTCTATAAAGTTCGTAAACATTTTTGTATCGTAATAATTATCATCATTATTATTATGTATAACTTCTACGAGGTCTTCTAAAATTGAATTAAATGTTTCGCTCAGACGTAGATCTGTATATTTTTTAACCAAATGTACGTGGAACGATCTTAGCCTGAGTAAATTTTCCAAAGTTAATTTTTGGAAAATGCCATTTTAATCGTACTATGTTTTGTTTTATTATAAGTATCTACTAAAGTATCTATCACATTAATGTATTTATAGCTATTCTTATATGTAAAATACTTAAACATTTTTTCTTTAATTGTCCTATTAAATTTTTCTATAACACTAGCTTTTATATCAGGATTTTCAGTTTGTATATGATTTATACCATACTTTTTAAAATACCTTTTTGTATCAGGCCCTAAAAATTCACCACCTTTATCTGATTGTAAATTAATAGGAATTCTATTGAAGCTTTTAAATATATCTTCAAATGCGCTTGCAACATCCTTTGAACTATGTTGTTAAATCCATTAGAGCAGTAGTAGGTAAGTTATGTTGTTTATAAAATAAAAGGCACTTCTCTGCTGGTTTGATTAATTTTAATAACCGACTAGTTTCGCCTTTAAGGCATCATCAGGGTTTCTACAAGAAATTACATTAGATTTTTTAAAATTAAGTTATAAATAAGTAAAAATAAAAGTAGAAAGACTTACACGTCAATGTTAAAAATCCCAATATATACACATATAAATAAACACTTATTACAACACTTATTAAAATTTGAAAATTAAAATTAATGTTAAAAATTAAAACAGTATTATATTATTTTCTTGTTGATTTTTGTAGTGTTTTCTTCTTTCTTTATTTAAAATGTGTTTATTTAATTGTATTTTCATAGATTTTGTGGTTCTATTTTCTTCTATTTTTATTGCGGCAAATGTTGGTGTTAGTTTACCTTTTATACATGTGTTTATGAATTCGATATGTTGTTGTGTTTTTCGTTTTTTCAATGTATATTTCTTGTAGATTTGGATTAGTTCTGGCATGCTGGCACTTTGTATATGTTTAATTGTTAAATCCATTAGAGCAGTAGTAGGTAAGTTATGTTGTTTATAAAATAAAAGGAACTTCTCTGCTGGTTTGATTAATTTTAATAACCGACTAGTTTCGCCTTTAAGGCATCATCAGGGTTTCAAGAAAATGAAAGACAAATAGCATTTTTAGATCTAATAATACAACGTCATGACACAGCATATAATTTTAGCATCCATAGAAAACCTACCACAACCAGTGCCATTATCCCATACAATTCATTCCATTGCTACCAACAGAAATACTCCGCTTTTTATAGTTTTATACACAGACTTAACAACACTCCCCTTTCTAAAGACGAATACCAGAAAGAACAGAGTATATTCCAACAAATAGCCAAAGAAAATCAATTTAATAAAAACACCATTAGCAAAATACAGGAACGAATAAAATGGAAAAATATATTAAAATTAATAAATATGGAAAATAATAATAACGAAACATATCAATACAGAAAAATCACCTTTCAGGGACCCATTACAAATAAATTAAACACTATATTTATGAAATATAATCTAAAAGCAGCTATTAAAACTAACAACGCCATATACAATAACTTCTTCAATGCAAAACAACAATCACATAGACTGGAAAAAAATGGAGTATACAAATTGACCTGCAATGATTGCGGAGCTACTTACATAGGAGAAACTGGAAGAACATTAAATACCCGAATAAAAGAACATATAAACAATAACAATCACAATTCAAATTTTGGAAATCATTTACAAGAAACAGGACACCACTTCAACATAGAAAATAATACAACAATTCTACACATACAAGAAAAAAGTCACAAATTAACTCTGTTAGAAGCGTATGAAATTCATAAACAAATTAAAAAGGACAATATGCAATGCTTAAACGAACAAGCTAATCTATTTTATACACCAATTTTTAAACATTTAACCTAAAGGTGGAACAATGTTACAACCCTAATTTTAATCTAACCTAACTGTTTTAATATTTAACAATAATTTTAATTTTCAAATGTTAATAAGTGTTGTAATAAGTGTTTATTTATATGTGTAACAAAATAATAATAATTTTAAAGTGTATATATTGGGATTTTTAACATGTACGTGTAAGTCTTTCTACTTTTATTTTTACTTATTTATAACTATATTTTAAAAAAATCTAATGTAATTTCTTGTAGAAACCCTGATGATGCCTTAAAGGCGAAACTAGTCGGTTATTAAAATTAATCAAACCAGCAGAGAACTGCCTTTTATTTTATAAACAACATCCTTTGAACTTTTTGTTTTTAATTTTCTAACCCATGCATATTTACTAAATACATCAATAACTGTTAGTATATATTTTATATCAATGTTAAATCTACTTAAACTTTTTAAATCAATTAAGTCTGCCTCAAATAAATCGTCAATATTTGTTACATGATATTTATTTCGTTTAAATTTTTTAACAACAGGTTTATGTAAAGTATATGTATCCTGGCTTTGTAACCATTTTTTAATTTCACTAACACTAATGTCTGGTTTTGATTTTTTTATTTTCTTTATAGATGAGAAACCGGCTATGTGTGCAGGGTTGTAATATATGTTATTCATCGTCTACCACTTTTCCCAATCTAACTTGGTCACTAATGACTTTGTTTTTCTTGTTTTTTGGTTAGATGATTGTTCTTGTTTCAATTTTAATGATTTACTAGATTTTTCTGCTGCTTAGTTAAACTTATAGTCCCTTCGGTTCCACCTATCGAAGATTCACGAATCGACTTTGTGGGTGTAGTATAGTTTATAAAATTATCCAGATATGCTTTACTTTGAATAAATTTCATAGGAGTGTTTATTTGTTTTAAACTATGTACTATTAGGTTTTGATTTTTTTATCCTTAAGTTGACGGTTACGTAATATATCATTAACAATATTAATAATATTTGAGTCTTTTATTAGCTGATTGTCTACTCGTACAACTCCTTGTTCATCCCATTGAATATAATCGTTTTTAGTAATATACTCTAAAAGCTTCGATGATTTATTTTTCAGATTTTTAGGAACAGTCTCCAAAATCTGTTCAACCGTTAAAACATCTTTTTTAACAGAAAGCGTTGTAAAACTTGTTGATACTTTGACCACTTCTCATAATATTTTATTTTTGAGCTTAAAACCTATTTTATTTCCATATCTAATTGTGAAAGCGTTTGAGGGGTAATTATATCCGTTAAATTCTGCAATTTTTGATTCCGGATTTATTAAAAACATCTTCTTAGCATGCTCCATTTTTATTTAAAGTATTTTACATATAAGAATAGCTATGAATACATTAATGTGATAGATACTTTAGTAGATACTTATAATAAAACAAAACATAGAACGATTAAAATGGCCCCAAGTGAAGTCAACGAAAATAATATATTAGAAGTATACAATAATGCTTTTCGTATAACACTTAAAAACGTAGATAAAAATAAATTTAAACAAAATGATTTTGTTAGAATTTCCAAGTATAAACATATTTTCGAAAAAGGTTACGAGAATCTAATTGGACTTTGAAAATATTTAAAATTATAAAAAGGCATCCACACACTGTTTATAAACTATGTGTTTAAGCACGGCTAAAGCCGGTCCTGCTTACCAATTTAACATTATATTGTTTTTGTTTATACGCGTAAAAAAACGTTGATTTTTTAATATTTGCGAGAACGGGCAGAGAGTCGGTTTTAAAACGTCGGACGACAACTATTGCTATGTGCGAAACTAGTAAATTAGAATAAGTTATAAGTTTAGATTATTAAATTAAATGAACAATTGTGCGTGAACCAGCCCCATATCTTTCCCTATTGTGACTAAAAACCCCACGGAACACTGGCCGGCCAATCAAGATCAGACGACCGGAAGAAATCAGGGTAAGTCACATTCCAACTCCAAAATCTTTAAATCATACAGTCCACATTCACCACTATGTGATTTACAAAATGAAGCTGTAAAAGGAATTTTTTACGAATCAGAATTGCAGAAGGTGACATATTCAGAAGATTCAGCTTTTAAAATAGATAAAATATTAGGCAAGCGAATAAAACGCTGCATACGTGAAGTGTTCGTGTCTTGGAAAGGTCACTCAAAAAAATTCAATTGTTGGTTACCACAAGAAAATATTACTTCAATCTAAAAATGCCAAACGATTTTTTTACTCTACTTAGTAATGGTTCTATGTTATATTTTCCCAACAATAAAACAACACAGTTTAATACTCAACTTCCAAATTCTATACATCTTGAGGGAGAATGGTAAGTAGGTCTAACAGAATTTCAATATCCATGTTCAATGCTCACTGTGAAAGATACCCAAAATATTATATACGTAAAAGAACGAGTCAAGCCATCATATGAAAAATTCATAATAAAAACAGGTAGTTACAATAGCCTTGACGCTTTACTATTAGTATTAAACTCAAATACACCTATAGTAGGAAAACAAATAAGTTTTAATATGTAAAAATTCTTAATTTTGGCAGTTTAACATCTATAAATTTTTCAACTTCTTTGGCTTTACAATTGGGGTTTGAGCCAGATCGCAATATACTAAACGACTGCGCTTATACGGCTTTACAATCGGGATGGAAAGTGGATCAAAATATACTAAACAACTGCTATGCTCAACATCCGTCTAATATCATTTTGGGGTTGCCTATTTCAATTGTTGGTTTTTTTCATTTATTGCGATATTATAACGCCTCAGATTGTAGGCGATACTATGGCTAAATTAATCCGTAATGTTAGTGTTGATAATTCAAAATATATTTATGGGAGCCATAAAATGAAAGTACTTTCACCGACGCACTACGTTCATGTTTTAAAACGTGAATTTGAAAATATAGAAATTGATATAAGGACTGAAACCGGTGAATTAGTGCCATTCTTATTTGGGACTGTCATTGTTGAACTACACTTTAAAAGAATGAAATGACTGAAAAGTGTTTGTATAGCGATTATTTTGTGAATCAAGCGGGATCGGGTGTTGGAGCAGTGTATAAAGGTGCCTATTACCAAAAAGGGAGGGGCATAGGGAGTTTTTTTTAAAGGTTTATATAGATATATTTCATCTAAACTGCGCACCACTCAATGTGTCGCGACCAAAAAGTTCGTCCTTTTTCAAAACGACATAACTTTTTTGTTTCTTTGAACGATTTTATTTTGGTCTGTGATTTCTGCTAACCCCATCCTCTGGCAATTCATGCTATAGATATTAAGCATACGGTTCTTCAAGTAAATTTCCTACAGGGTGATATGTAAAACGGTGAAAAATTTCGTTTTTACTTTGAAATAATGTAGTATTATGTGTTACCTTGAAACATTTTTCAAATTTTTCGAATTGGAATCTTAGCAACGAAAATAAGATTTTTTTCCAAAAGAGTACATTTAAGGCTTTTTGGTAGGCAATATATTCAGTCTTTTGAAGAACAAGAAAATAAGATGGTAAAATATTGTTTCTTGAATAATTCTGAACAAGCAACAAACTTCCATTATTTTCAGAGGGGCCTAAGCAAAGACCACTTTTTCAAAATGACATTTTGGTGAAAATTTGCGAAAACTAAATGTTTAATCGTCAATTAAACAAATTTAATATCTAATACTTTCCAAAATTTTATATTTAATATTTTTTAATTTTAATTATTTTAATTTTTTATATTTAAATAATTTAATATTTCGAAGCGGTGACCGACCCAAAGGTGCTGAGCCTACAAAATCAGTACCAATTAATCGGTCATCGCCGTTAAAACTGCATATTTGCACATTGTTTAAATTATCTAGTTGCTACGTCACTTTAGAATTATGTATAAATAGGAATTAATTTAATAAAACTTTTTCTTTTTCAACTATGTCATTCACATCTACCTAACTACCCTCAACATTCCCTAAACTCTACAAGAGTTTACATGGTCCTTCGAACTCAAAAATAATCAGTGAGCGGTAAGCAAGACCAGGGTTTTCTTCCCTGCACTCACTTACTGATTATAAAATAAGCCAACCAGGGTAACAAACCCTTCAATTCAGTGGGCGGTAAGCAAGACCAGGGGTTTCTTCCCTGCACTCACCCACTGAGGTTAGCTAAACAAGACCAAGCTCTATTAAGACGTGGGCAGTAAGCAAGACCAGGGCTTTCTTCCCTGCACTTACCCACAGACTAATAGTGACAATTCACACCCTTTCTTCCTGCACCCACCCTTAAACTTTCCTAAATTCTACAAGAAGACATCCCACATCAAAACCCAGCACAATGGAGGAAACCAACAAAATAGTGGCCAAACAAGAAGAAATTGGGCAAGCCATCTCCAAGCTATTGTCAAATTCAAAAAAGGACTCGTCCATAAGAAAAACACCCCAATATATTACGAAAAGGACAGCCAAAATCGACGAATTAGTACAACAATGTGCAGAAAACAACAAGAGGCTAGAAGAATTGAAGTGTACTTCCCACGAATACTTTACTACTAAGTATTATGAACAAATACTAAACAAGGCAGAAGAAACTAGAAAATACCTATCGACTTGTGCCAAACAAACAGAAGTACAAAGTGAAACAAACAACGAACAAATTATTAGACTCCGTAAACAAAAACTACGCCTAAAGTTCCTAAAACGCAACTTTGGTTTAGGAACAGAACTTATGGTAGATAAACCAAAGTACAGATATGAAAATCTGATGAAAAAACTGTCGAGCCAGTGGAGTTCACTGCAAGAACTTCACGAAGAGCTGATAGTTCACGAAGACGAATTTACTGACCAGTACTTCCAGGACGAACAATTTGAAGAAATAGAACTACTTTATGATGAATATGTGGAAAAACTAGAAGAAAGAATAGCAGAAAGCAACAATGAGAGTAAACCAAACCTCTCATTACCAAAAATACAACTTCCACACTTCAAAGGCGGATACGAAAACTGGGCAACATTTCATGACATATTTAGTAAGGTCATTCATGAGAACAAGACAATCTCACGCATTGAAAAAATGCAATATCTAAAAGCGCATGTCTGAGAAGAAGCCAGCAGACTGATCCAACATCTTCATATTACCGATGGAAATTATGAAGCAGCCTGGGAACTTCTCAAAAAACGATACGAAAATACACGAATAATAGTCAGCAAACTAGTGGATCAAATCCTGGATCTTCCAAAAATTCAAGGTGAATCCATAAAACAATTACAAAGATTACATGATGTAACAAATGAATGTCTCAAAGCAATTGACAATTTGGGCATTTCAACAGAACCATGGGCTCCATTGATTGGAAGAAGAATTATCAGTCGAAAATGGGATGAAGAAACAAACAGGCTCTATGAACAATCGTTAGAAAACCCGACCCAAGTTCAAACACTAGCTTCGATAATGAGCTTCTTAGAAAGAAGATTCCAATCGTTAGAAGCAACAAAAAATTACACAAAACCGATGTTTCATAAAAACACGCATAACACTTCCAACCTGAACTACAAGACAAAGGAAAAAACACTATCATGCACCATGTGCCAACAAACGCATGCCATAGTAAGATGTCCAAAATTCCTGTCAATGAATGTGGCAGAGCGAAACGAATTTGTGAAGTCACAGAAACTGTGCTACAATTGTCTTGGTCACAGTTCGGAAGAGACTTGCTACAGCAAATGGAGTTGCAGAACATGTAACAAACAGCACCACACATATTTACATACGGAAAAACAACCACATAAATATGTAAACAAATCATTTGGATCAAAACAAGATAGTCAAACAAAATAACAAACTATCAAACAACAACGAATAAACACCAAGAAGAACGTGCAGTTCTTTTGGCCACAGCTCTAGTCCGAGTCAAGGCAATAAATGGAAGCATGGAATATTTACGTGTTTTGATCGATTCAGGATCACAGGCTGCCCTTATAACAGAAGAAGCAGCTTAACTATTTGGATATCCTCGGCAGAAAATAACCGCAGAAGTCACTGGTTTGGGAGACAGTCCAAAACAATCCAAGTCAAAAATTCAGTGTGAGATCCAATCCCGATTCCCGAGCAATTTCTCACTATCAGTAAATTTCATAGTATTGCCAACCTTAACACAAAAACTACCGAGCGAACCAATGATGCCTGAAATTCCAACCAATTGGAAGAATTACCCACTTGCTGACCCATCATTTCATCATCCTGGACCAATTGATGCCATTCTAGGAGCAGAAGAAGTTAGCCACATTCTCCAAAAGGGCCTAGAGAGATCTAACGATGGATTACTTGGTCAAGAAACTACTTTGCGATGGATTTTATCAGGCAGCATAAGAAAAAGCCCAGCAGTAAAAATTTTAAGCATGGTTAGCCGCGTAGAAGAAGATAAACAACTGACAAAATTTTGGGACATTGAAGAGGTGACAAATTATCAACCCCGCCCATTGTCTCAGAATGACATAGATTGCGAAGCACAATACAACAAACGAAACAAAGATGGGACTTACACAGTCAATACACCATTTAAAGAACATCCACCAAATCTAGGTGATTCGAAACCAAAAGCCATAGTCCGTTTTATGCAGCTCGAAAAGTCGAAGCTTAACAAGCCATTAAACCAGAACTTAAAAGAACAATACAACAACTTCATGCAAGAATACATTAACCTTGGTCACATGAAGCCAGTCAAACCAGAGAAAATAAATGAAGGAAGATATTATATCCCTCATCAGCCCGTCATACGAAAAAGCAGTTCAACAACAAAACTAAGAGTAGTATTCGATGCATCATCAAAGACCACAAATGGAAGGAGCCTTAACGAGACGATGCATATTGGCCCAAGACTTCAAGAAGAACTGACTGATATTTTACTACGATGGAGAAAACACAAGGTAGTATTTACCGCTGATGTCGAGAAAATGTATCGACAAATACATTTATCTGAAGATGATCAACACTATTATCGAATATTATGGAGATTCGATACAAACCAACCAATCACAGAGTATGCTTTAACAACCGTGACATACGGAACAGCAGCCGCGCCGTACCTAGCAATAAAAACACTGCAAAGGTTGGCAATTGACGAAGCATCAAAATTTCCGAAAGCATCAACCGTAGCTCTTTGAGACTTCTATGTAGATGATCTAATGACCGGATGCGATTCAATTGAAGCAGCCAAACACCTTCAAGACGAAATCATTACCTTGCTTCAATCTGGAGGATTCAATCTTAGAAAATGGTCAAGCAAGAAAACAGAGCTAGTATCCTGTCTACCAAATGAACTTCAAGAACAAAAAAGCTCAGAAATAATGGAAGATGATGTGAAGAAAGCGCTCGGAGTAAACTGGGCCCCTACTGATGATACATTCCGATTTAAAGTAGAAGTAACAGAACAAACCAAAATAACAAAAAGAACAATACTCTCCGAAAATTATATGACCCCTTGGGATGGATATCGCCAATGTGGTAAAAGCAAAACTACTTATTCAAGAACTATGGATTAACAATCTTGAATGGGATCAACAAGTACCTCCAAAGATATTCATATTTTCCGATGGATTCACTACTCCCCAACAAACAAAGATCAAATTCAACTCCGCGGCTTTTGTGACGCATCAGAAGTGGCATACGGAGGAGTTGTATATACAAGAACGACTAACAAATTTGGAAAAAGTCAGGTGACGCTCCTAGTCGCGAAATCAAAAATAGCACCTGCAAGAAGCAAACAGTCAATGCCACGGCTAGAATTATGTGCTGCAGTATTACTAGCTAAACTAATGAAAAAAACGGTAGCTGCTCTAGGCATCACTGAAATAAGACAATTTGCCTGGACTGACTTCATGATTACGCTCGCTTGGATAAAAGGCGATCCAACAAGATGGAAGACCTTTGTTGCCAATAGAACATGCGAAATACAACAATTATTGCCGCCAGAACACTGGCAACACGTAAGAACAGAAGAAAATCCTGCAGATATAATATCAAGAGGTTTAGAACCGGCAAAAATCAAGGATTCAGCACTATGGTGGAATGGACCAGGCTGGCTAAATTCTGCAGAAAAATGGCCCAAGAATGGTAAATTAAAGTAACCGTAGAAAAGGAAACTGATACTACCATAATAGATCGCTACCATAATAGATCGCTTCTTATCTCTCAAACGGATGATCCGAACTATATCGTATGCTCACCGATTCATCCAGAACTCCCAGAAAACAAAAGAAAAAAGAAAAGGAACACTTACTACCAAAGAAATGGAAAAAACAATAAATCAAACTATTAAAATGGTACAAGAAAAACCAATGACAGATGATCTACGAGCGCTTAAAAACAAAACAAGCGTTAACAAAAGCAGCCGTATCGCCAACTTAAGTCCTTTTTTGGACGGAAATGGTATCATTAGAGTTGGAGGACGACTAAGAAATTGTCTACTTCCATTCGAGCAAAAACATCCCATCATATTACCGTACGACAGTCATCTAACAACACTAATTATCAGAGATGCACACGAAGAAACCCTAAATGGAGGAAACACATTGGTATTATCATATATACGTCAAAAGTACTGGATCATAAATGGAAAGAACAAAATACCTTTTATGATCCACAAATGTCCAATCTGCATTCGACATAAAGCACAAACAGCAAAACAACTGATGGGCGATCTGCCGGGTCCAAGAATCACACCCTCACCACCGTTCTCACATACTGGAGTAGATTATGCTGGTCCAATCTCTGTTCGAGCCAGTAAAGGTCGCGGATACAAATCCTACAAAGGATATATCGCTGTATTTATATGCTTACCTACGAAGGCAATACATCTGGAACTGGTCAGTAATATGACAACTGAAGCTTTCCTAGCCGCATTTCGAAGATTCTCTTCAAGACGTGGAAAAATTGCTCACATGTACAGCGACAATGGAACCAACTTTGTTGGTACCAGCAATATCTTCAGTAAAAACATGCTGCAAGAAGACGATTTTCAAAATTCAATGATTACACGAGTGGCACTTCATCCCACCAGCATCACCACATTTTGGTGGACTATGGGAAGCAGGGGTGAAGTCAATGAAGTTTCACCTAAAACGCATTATTGGAGATTCAACACTCACATTCGAGGAACTGAGCACGCTTCTTTGTCAAATAGAAGCATGCCTTAATACAAGACCACTGTGTTCACTAAATAACGACATTAGTAACATGGAAATTCTCACCCCAGGACATTTCCTAATTGGACGTGAGAAAATATCCCCCAATCATCCAGCAATAAATGATTTTTCCACAAGCTTAACGACGCGATGGAAATCAATCCAGAAAATGAAAAGGGATTTCTGGAACGCATTTAAACAATTTACAAAAACGATACAAATGGCAGAACAAAGAGAATAATATCAGCATTGGAGATGTTGTCATCATCAAGGACAACCAGGTGAATCACAGCAGATGGCCGCTAGCAAAAGTGACCGAAATCTTTCCTGACAAATCTGGCGATGTTAGAGTGGCAACAGTTAAGAAATCAGATAGCCAGCCGATGAAAAGAAGTATTCATCAATTAATCCCATTACCAAACACCAAAGATCCAGAAGCCGAAGTGAGACAGTCGACACAACGAAAATCCAGCATTACCAAAGTTACAACAGTAGTAACCCTGATGCTTTGTATGATGTTGTGCCCTTCTGTATACGCAAATTTCACTGTGAGAAATATGAAACCTGGTCTTTACATAGAACATCTTGGCCACTCGTGAATTGAAAAGGGCATTTTTAGAGTACAGATAGACTACAACCGACACAAAATGAAAGAAAATGTTGAAACCTCCGAAAATGTTTATAAAACTTTCGAAAATCTATGCGAGAAAACAACGGACATGACATATGACACTCAATGTTCTACACTATCTCATCATTTACACGAGGTATTCGAAGAACTAAAGTGGACAACCCAAGTAATAGATAAAACACATAAAAGACGAAAAAGAGGCATTTTGGGAAAACTGCTTACTTCAGTATTTGGCGTGAATGATGAAGTATACGAAGACATCGACAGCATTCAAAAGAACCAAGATGAACTACTTAAAGCTGAACATCACCAAACAAAATTTATGCTGTCAGCCTTAACCTCATTTAACGAAACAGAAGCAAGAATACAAAACAAATTGGAATTGTTCAGAAGAAAATTAAATCAAGCCTTATCAGCAATGAACGACATGAAAGGCTGGTTTAAAACCATTGACACAAACAAGCTGAACATTCACATCCTGACATCATATGAAGTAGCCAACGGGTTTATAACAGAAGTCCTGGACCACTACTCCAAGCTGCTTGCTGTACGTTTCCGGAGAGGCAACTTACACGAATTGATTTCACCAATACGTGTAAAAAGGATCCTGAACGATGTTCGAAGAAAATTACCCCCAACACTGAATATATTGACGGAACCTGTATTAAAGACCACGATGAGGACGACAAACGAGTATTTCCAAGTATTTAGTCATTTTTTACTAGTGGGAACCACAAACTTCACCTTGATGAAAGTGACCCCAATTCCTGTGAAAATATCTAACACATCATATTGGGAACCAGACGTCACCGTTCCATTTCTCAACGTCGACTACAACCGTCAATTATACTATGGATTGAACGAAAACGAGTTTAAGTCTTGCATATTGACCTCAGCAAACGAATATGTCTGTTCACCAACATTAGTTAAAAATATAGAAACGGCATCTAATTGTGTAATTGATGAAGTATACCAACGATTCGAGACAACCAAATGCAAACTGGTCCAGCGAAGTCTTATTGGAACAATATGGAAAGAACTCTCTACAACTAATGCATGGATGGCAGTTACAAGCAAACCCACCAGAATTGCGATAACTTGCAATGTCGTGAGAGAAGAAGTTACGCTGAACAAGACGAATATAATCCAAATTGCCCAGGACTGCATTATACAAACAAAATCCAACATCCTGACGCCAAGAAGGATTGATTCAATCCCAGTGATAGAATCCTTCACGAAAACCATATCATACAACTTCACAAATTTCAAACTGACAACCAACAACTCCTATCTCATGGAGCCCATTGAATCCGTGATTAGGGATTCCCAGAACTTGGAACATCTTCAGACCATGGAAAACAACATTCAGGAAAAGCTCGACGAGAACCAATGGAGAAAGATTCATCATCATTCCATATCAATCAGTATCCTCACGTCAACAACCCTAATCATCATTATGATAACTTTGACCGCAGGGTACTGGTTCTGTCAAAGATGCCGAAGGAAGTCTGCTGACCATAGAGCTTCAACAACCACCAGATCATCACCTCAGGAGGGTCAACTGATGGAACGAATGCCACTATAATCCAGCATCCAGGAGACCTAAATGATGGAACTGATGCCAAACCAGCAATCGAGAGGGGGCAGACTGTTTAATCGTCAATTAAACAAATTTAATATCTAATACTTTTCAAAATTTTATATTTAATATTTTTTTAATTTTTATTATTTCAATTTTTTATATTTAAATAATTTAATATTTCGAGGCGGTGACCGACCCAAAGGTGCTGAGCCTACAAAATCAGTACCAATTAATCGGTCATCGCCGTTAAAACTGCATATTTGCACATTGTTTAAATTATCTAGTTGCTACGTCACTTTAGAATTATGTATAAATAAAAATAAATTTAATAAAACTTTATCTTTTTCAACCACAACCAGCCCATCATTCACATCTACCTAACTACCCTCAACATTCCCTAAACTCTACAAGAGTTTACACTAAACCTGAACCGAAATTTACGTTCGTGACATGTATTCTTTATAATTTTGACCTCCTGATTGTGATTCAGTTGTCAAATTTAAGTTCAGATAAAACCAAAATCATCAAGAATCAAAATTCGAAAACAATTCCCTGTTGTTAAATGTCTTAATAAAATCCGATTGCTGTCGTGTTTCTTGCATATTTATGATAAAAATGCCATTCGGGGATTCATTTTTTGTGCGAAATTACTGCAATTTGTTTAAGTGGTTAGGATAATGTTACATAACTTACATTTACATTGCGCAGTAGTGATAACATCATTGATAAGTACCTACCTAATTTATAATAAAGTTAAATAAAAATATTTTTGTTTATTTTTGAAAATTGTATGCGTAGATATAATCATAATCAAAACTTCAACATTCAACAGAAAAATGTAACAAACAATAACAATAATACCTTTCAATATTTCGTTGGCCCTCCCCTAAGCCATAATAATTCGTTAACCCTCCTGGGCATTCCCTCGACCAAGTTCCTTAGAAATTTCTTGGATACCCCATTCTTCCTGAATAGCATTTACCAATTCATCCAAATTTTCCATGCCTCCTTCCCTCTCTTTCATCTTCAATTTTATCCTGCTCCATACATGCTCAATAGGATTCATATCCGGAGACAAAGGTGGCCCATTCATTTTCTCAATATGGTGGTCCCTTAAATACTCATTTACGATATGTAAAAAAACATTAAAAACCAGCAATCGGACAACCGGGAATTGTTTTCGAATCTTGATTCGTAGTGATTTTGGTTTTATCTGAAACTTAAATTTGACAACTGAATCACAATCAGAAGGTCAAAATTATGAAGAAAACATTTTACGAAAGTAAATATCGGTTTAGGTTTAGTTTTTGCAATTTTTCACAAAAATGTCATTTTCAAAAAGGGGTCTTAGCTTAGGCCCTCTGAAAATAATGGAAGTTTGTTGCTTGTCGCTTGTTCAGAATTATTTAAGGAACAATCAATCCCCATCTTATCTTCTTGTTCCTAAAAAGACTGAGTGTATTGCCTAAAAAAAGCCTTAAATGTACTCTTTTGGAAAAAAATCATATTTTCGTTGCTAAGATTCCAATTCGAAAAATTTGATAAATGTTTCAAGGTAACACATAATACTTCATTATTTCAAAGTAAAAACGAAAAAAACTATTTTTTTACAAACGGGGCTTGGATAAAGTTATTGAAATTTTTTACCGTTTAACATATCATCCTGTAGGAAGTTTACTTGACCAACCGTGAGCTTCATATCTATAGCATAAATTGCCAGAGGATGAGGCTAGCAGACATCACAAACCAAAATTAAATCGTTCAAGAAACGTTTGAAAAAGAACAAACTTTTTGGTCGCGACACATTGAGTGGTGCGCAGTTAGATAAAAGTGGAATTAAAACAATAGGAACAGAGGCTGGTTATACAGGTGTTAATTTTCTTAAGGATATTATACAGAGTAAACCACCGAAAGCTGCTTTTAAAGAACGGTTTAATGAAGGTACAAAAAATTTACAAACTAAAGCCATGAAAAAAGTCGACGAAATGGTGGGGCCGGGGAAACGTATAAAAGGAAAGAAATCGAATAAAAGAAATCATACAGTATTAGTTACCGTAAACACGGGTGGCTTTAGCTCACTTTCAAACTTAATCTTAACATTTTTGTAGTTTTAACAATCATAAACATTGTATACCAAAATTTGAGTTGCTCTTTCATAATAACTATGTCATAATCTTAAATAGGGCTGAGTTTCAAAAATAAAAATTAAAAACTGGGTGTGCAAAGTTACCCCCTGGTTGCGGGTTACTTTGTCTCACAGTGTATTTTCCGTATAAAATTAACTCAATATTTTATTTTATTTTTATTAGACATATGTTAGTAGCGACATATAGCAATTGCAAGGGGTTACCGATAAAAACAATAAAAAATCGACCTGTAGTTAACCAAGGATCATCATTCCAAAGAATTGCGCATAATATAGAAATTGAAACGCATGTATTTTTAAGAGTTTCGCACTAATCCAATATATACAATTTTAAAGTGTAATAAATCCCATTTATTTTTTTAAAACACTGATTTTCCTGTAATATAATCTCAATAGAATCGCACAATTGACAGGTTTAGACCAACAAATTATAAATGTTAAATGGACTAAAGTCACCTGCGGGGTGCAAAGTCACCCGTGTTTACGGTACTGAAAGTAAGAACAAGCGCAAGACTAAAAAACGAAAACTTGAAGATATTTTTCGTTAAATAGAAATTATAAACAATGTCTTTCATCCATAATTATGGATTGATTATAATCAATCCTGTGAGTGTATTAAAAGTGAACTGGACTTATTCGCCATACCTTCAACGCAAACTAGTGTAGAGGCTGGGCAATGGATTCATTACAAACCTCTTTTATCTTTAACGGATCAAGCACCTCTGGAATTTGTTATACCCGGTATAGGTGATGAAAATTTGGATTTATCCCATACTATATTGCATATAGAAGCTAAAATATGTAAACAAGATAATTCAAATTACACAAACGCCACAGAGGGTGAAAAAATGATTGGTTCTGTAAATAATCTCCTGCATTCAATGTTTAGTCAATTTTCTCCACCGAACAACACATATGCATTACATACATTACTTAATTACGGTCCAGACGCATCAGATTCTCATCTCACTTCAAGTCTATGGTATTTAGATACACCTAAATCAACGGATGAAATAAATGCTAGTAATATAGGACATACAAAAAGGTGCCAGTTTACAGCATCTGAAAAAAACGTAGATTTAATTGGACGTCTTAGTGGTGACCTATTTAATCAAGAAAAGTTTTTAATGAATGGTCTATAATTACGCGTTAAAATAGTTATATTAAGAGATAATTTTGTTTTAATGGCTCCTGATAATGATGAACCAAAACTAAATCATAGATGCAACCCTTTTATTAAGAAGAATGAAAATTAATCCTTCTGTATTGCTAGCACATGCTAAAGGCTTACAACTAGCACCTGTTAATTACTCTATATCAAGGCACGGTCTGCCTGAACGAAGTTTAAGTCACATAAAAATGCCGCCAAAAATTGATTGCAGTTTCTTATTCGAGACCTTTTGGTGACTTAAAAATGAAATTTACCAAAATCCTAGCTGCTCCTCTTTTCAAATTTTTTTGAAAATTCATGTTTTTTTTTAATTTTTGTTTATTTTAAAGTCTACCTTTGACAGAGTACACATTTGTACACCGATTTTTATAAAATTAGAGTATATTATTGGGGAGACTTAGATAATACTTTCTAATACTGTTTTTAATAAAGCAAAAGCGTAATTTTTTTGGCGTAACACGCAAAAAAGATTTATCCCCATTTTTTTTTTTAGATATTTCTACGTTTATCAGGTTACAAAATGGTATTCTTATTAACCTTTTATAAAAAAATAGATTTTTAATAAAAAGAAATAAAATAACGCTTAGAGAATATTTAAAATGTTGTTTAATTTAGGCTTTTTAGTAGTTTTCAATTTTGAACGAAAAACTGGTTGAAGTTTTTTTATTCGCACTCTTTGGAGATTTAAAAACGATATTTACCAAAATTCTAACTGCTTTTTTTAAATTTGTTAATAAATCATTTTTATGTTATCTGTCAAAGGTAGAAAAAAATCATGAATTTTCAAAAAATTTCAAAAAAAGGAACAGCTAGGATTTTGGTAAATATTATTTTTAAGTAACCGAAGGGTCCCGAACAAGAAACTGCAATAGGTTTTTGGCGGCATTTTTATGTGACTTAAACTTCGTTCAGGCACACCGTGAAGGGTTGACGTTAAAGTTTTAACTATACTTTCAGGCATTCAAGGAAAATTATTGGATAATTATTTCTGGGCCAATTACCAAAAAGGTGTGTTATGGGTTTTGTATCAAATAGAGCATTCAACGGTGATTATACGAAAAATCCATTTAATTTTAAACACTACGTTATAAAGTTTTTATCCCTGTATATTGATGGTCAGCAAATTCCTTCTAAACCGCTTCAACCCGATTTTGAAAATAATAATTATATAAGGTCATAAAATACTTTATTTTCTGGCACTGGTATCCACTTTTCCAAGAACGGATTATGTATTGATAGACTCAATTTCCCCCGCGGTTTCTGCTTAACCGCGTTTGATTTGACCCCAGATCTTTCCGCAAACACAATGACTCATTGGAATCTTATTCGAAAAGGCAGTCTACGCATGGAAGTACGTTTTAAAAAGGCACTTACAGAGACAGTTAATTGTATTATTTATGCTGAATTCGATAATATTATTGAAATAGATAAGAATAGAAATGTAGTGGTTGATTACAGTAGTTATAGTAGATATATCATATGTATTAATTAGCCTTATATTATACCTACCTGTACCTAAAATATTTTAATCATAACTGTATGATCGTTCAATGCAAAAACGTTAAAATTGTGGAATGTATTTATCTGAAGTTATCAAATATTTACGTAGATTTTTACCAATACATGTTCATACAGGAGTTTCTATAAATCAAATACCTCGGTATATAAGTAAGCCATTCCAACTCAAAAAGTGGATATACAACCCAAATGTAATCCAGAGCTTGTTTTCTACTGTTTGCGGTCAATATTGTATTGTATGTTTAGTGTGTTTAAGTAAGAAATATACCTTAAATAATTTTTTGGATATGTTTTCATTCAACACATATAACAATGACTTAGCTGTAAGAAAAATGTTTCGTAAATTAAAAAACATAAATCTTAAATATTTTTTTTATTATTTTTTTTCAAACATAAATAAAACAAAGGTATGTTAACAATATATATAATAAATAATAAATACTTAATATAAAATAAATTAAAATATAAATAAGTGATACATTCTACTAACTTAGATAAGTAAACATATACATCATATCATTAATAAATTAAAATTTAAATATAAATAAATGATAAATTCTAATATAATTAATACTAACAGATGTAAGTAAACAATATATCCTATATACTATCCTATATATCTTTGATTCGGGTCACGATATAACATCATAGTCGGCCGTAATACAGATTTTACGTGTATTGTGGACATATATTGATTCCGCATTATCGCATACCATGGCTTTTAATTGTTTAAAGTTAACGGATTCACTATTTAATGCATTAAGACTTATACCCTTTACTTTGCAAATAGTCTTTTATTCTTTTGTACTCGCAATATAAACTTGTAGGCGTAATTTGTAGGCTCTCCGCTAACAAACTCCGTAATTTTACTACCAGGACCGTATTCAGCTACTGTTAACATACCCAAATAGTCACCTACTTTGGGTATCCATTCACCTTTTTTATACGTGAATATAACAGTATCTGTGTCAAAGTAAAGTTCTCGTTTACCTAGTTTTTCTAAATATGAGTAAAGCTCCAATCGCGCCATAGCCGTGGTATAAGCTGCTATAGCAACATTAACGGTGTTTAATGGTAAAATAGCGTCTTCGTGATTATTCCAACAAATGAGAAGCATTTCATCACTAACAATCACCATATTGTTAACAATAACAGAAGGGTCAGTTAACATGGTAAATAGCTCAAAGGGTTTAGTGATTACTGCGGTTTGCATCAAATTTGCTTTCTGACCGAACTTACCCCAGAAACTATTTAGCATTAATTTGGCAATAAGTCTCAAACCCGCGTTATGACATATTTCGGACTCATCTAATTTTATGCCTTCACGTTCTAAATAGGATACAATATATGAGATTTTATCCTCATCTGTATTGCACCATTTAGGCCAGTCGCTGCATTTCTGCTTTATTTTCAAAAACGTATCAACATAGGCCTCCCGACTTAGTTTCTTTATCGAATTGCTTAACTTTATATTCCCATACCTCATAAATTTCCAAAATTTTATAATTTAAGAAAATCGCTTTCCTTAATTCATCGACAACGAATGTACCTGTAAATTGAAGTTCCTCTTCTGTATGCAAACATTGTTCCTGGTTCAATGATTTTACAC
The DNA here is from genome assembly GCA_921294245.1 of Brassicogethes aeneus. NCBI lineage: Eukaryota > Metazoa > Arthropoda > Insecta > Coleoptera > Nitidulidae > Brassicogethes > Brassicogethes aeneus. Next base: position 62,430,971 of record OV121132.1, read on the forward strand.
AAGCTTTACATAAGGGAAACATCAATTTACCGTTACATTTATACGGTATAACAGGGCGATACAAATATCTAGGTGGCAACACAGTACATTTAATAAGACCTTCCACCGTATCCAGAGGTAATTTTCTGCACGCTTCATTGCCGATATGAATTTTAGGATGATCAATGGGATATTTTTCATATTTATTTATAAAAGGGTATAAACTCCAGATATCAAAGTAAAGAATGCTCTCATCGTCATTTGATATTTTATGGTACAGTTGTATAGCATTTGTACGACCACCAAAAAAACTGTCTCTCGGATTCAATGGCAGCTGTGAATATTTAAAATTATTATTTACAGCATCTCTTAATTCCGCATCATTTCTCAATATCTCTTGAAAATCGCACTCTCTAATCGTTACAAAATTATACCCGGCGTCTCTAATTCTTTGATGTTTCGCTATAGTTTTATCGTGTCTTGTAAACATTGAATCGTTTTTGTCTGTCGTATTTTGAAAAGATGTTGTTTGATGCGGATAACATTTTTTACATCCATGAAAGTAGTAGCCATCAAATTCGAAAACTGTATTTGTTGTAGCACAAAAACCATCAACTGTGAGATTTTCTTTAAGTTTAATCTTTTGACCGATACCGGTATGAATAATGTCGGGAAATAAAGATTCTTTCCAACATAACCACTTAAGAGCAATTTTAGAGCAATTGTCTGTCATTCTGTAACCCTTAGGAGAAGTCATTTCTATGGTTTCAGGCTGCAGAAAATTGCGCCTAAATACCTTATTGCATACACTAGCTATTGTTGTGGCCTCTTGGAATGGATCAATATTTGTAACTTTAATAAAACTCTCGCGAAATTTAATGCACTACTTCCGTAAAATATCCACATCTAAGATGCAGTATTTAATTAATTAATTTTTAAAGTTAAATACAACCTTATTCGATATTTGCTTATTATACCATTCGAAAAATTTATTTCGAGCATCTGATGTCATTGAATCGGGCATATAAAAAGAGGGATTGCAAGTTATAGAAACAAATTTACACCCATTTCTAATAATGGTAGAGTTCCACCTGTTTACATTTTTAAAAACATATTTCATTATAAAACATCCATCGTAACTATTCATGTTGTGCGCCAGAGCAAAAACATTAAACTTTTTCTTTTCGAATTCGTGTAGAAAATTTAAAAGTGACTCGACAGTATCTTCTGAAAAAATATGTTTTCGTTTGCCACACTTATTACAATCTAAATCTATGTTATCACCCGTTATACAATTCGAACAAACTTGCTGTACCACACATAAGTTTGGTTCATGTAAAAATATATTAGTGGATAATTCTTTTTCCTGCACTCAAAGTCATAAAAGACAAACAAAAAATGTTTCTCAAGCGATTTTTTTTTACTTTATCACTTATGCGATTTGGTTGCATATAACAATTATGACGAACAGGTTTCACACATAAACACGTAGGACAATATTTGCATCCGCATTTATGGTTATCCTTAGTCCAGGACATTTAAGTACATGGAGGCGTACTATGACAGTTATTGCATCTATAGGGACATTTAACATGCTTTTCTTTATTACTAAAACGTTTTTTACATAACTCGCAAATATACGTTGAGGAAAACGCTGCCGTTAAAGATTATAATGATTGTTTTCTAAAATTAAATTTATTGTTTTACGCGTTTCATTTCTAGGCCCATTAAAATATGTTTCAGACCCCCCTCTGTTATTGTACATAACAATCGTAAAATCGTCTAAATTATCTTGAAAACGTTTAACATATTCAAGACTCCCTCCATTTGAGAGATTCACGTCAAAAGTCTTATATAATTCTCTTTTAAGAGAATAGGTTTTAATTTAAGTTTTTTAAACTCGGCTCTGTCTTTATGATATGCTATACCTAACGCTTGTAACGAAGTTACATAAATTTTCCTTAAATACCATTGTTTGTACACCCTGTATATAGATTTTAATATCATTATGCGAACGAGTGGAGATGCGCCGTCGTGAGTCCCACGTTCACCCTACTCAAACAAGTGGGGAGCTGCGCCGTTTTCAGTCCAAACTACCACCACCGCGCAACCGTGATAATATAAAAGGCAAAACCGAGCAATAAAACGCTCTCTGCTCTTCCCTTCGGGGTTGAGACCGCTCTTTTGATCCCGTCAGCCCTACCCCGTAAATCCGAACTATCGTAGGTAATCATAATGCTAATTGATCATTATTAGTACAAATATTTCCAGTGTGTGTAAGCCACCCGCGCCCCGTAACGCTCGGTATCTGCTCTGCCGTAGACAATACCAAGCAGGCGAATCGGCTGACCACCGCTAGCCCGTCCCGTGTTTGACGATTTGCTAAAACATCTGCTAAAGGCCGTAGTATTTGTTTCCCGTAATTTTTCATTTCATTTACAGCATTGCTTTATTTAATTGCATTTTCTTATTAATATTTACTAAAAGTGTGACCTTCAGTTTTTATATTCAAGGTTACCGTTTTTTTATTTATTTACTTTTGGTGTCAATATTGTTTTATTTATTTAATTTAATTTTAATATTATATAAGTTTCATATTACTTCAGTTTGTTAATTTAGATTATATTTCATATACTGAGTGTTCCACCTTTCCTTATTGTTTAAATTATTATTTGTTTTGTATATATAGAGTTTTATTTTTATTTCAATATATGTTGTAACAAACAGGATTTTAGCTAGTCTTGGTTTTGAAATGTTGTGGCGTTTTATTAAAGAAATATTAATTACTTACCTGCTAATGTATCCTATTTAATTTTTAATGTTCTTGAACCAAGTTAGGTTATAAGTTTAATAGTAAATTTTAGTTGATTTCTTTTATGACACTTTATTCTGGGGTTTAATTATAAAAAATTTTAAGTTGGTATTAAACAAATGTTTAAACAATAAATGTTGCTAAATTTATGTCACAGTGTTGCCACTGCACTGGGATGAAAAATGACAAATTTAAATTGTTTTTTGCTGTGGGCTAGTGACTTTTTGGACGGCCATTGATAATTAGATTTCGACTTGGCACACATCTTGTGAATTAAATGCTAAAAGTTAACTTTATTTAGATCATCGATTAATTAATTTTGTTAAAAAAGGTTCAAATCTTGTGGGTAAGTTCTATTTCAAAATAATAACAGCATATTTTCCTACAAATCCCTTTATTTTATTAAATAGGCCTTTTTTATTGGATAATTGAATTTGGTTTTGATAGTTGGGCATTGTACATGCTTGCAGCTTTGGCGATTGAATATTTGTAATCCAACACAGTGTTTAAAATACCCATTGGAAGTTTTGTGGGTTTGCTGGTCATTTCCAATAACAAACGGTGTACATTGTTCCTGGTTGCACAGTGGGATAACAATTTTATTTGGAGCTACGCTCGCACGGTGAATATATTTTATTGTTAGAATAAAGTGTCTATTAATAATAAAGTATTGGTTAATAACTCCCTTACCCTGTTGAGTTTGTCACAACTGGCGCCCTTGAACCTCGTCCTAGCGTCGACAAATAAGAGCTGCCGAGGTAAGTGTCTATTTTAGTGTCATAGTTTTATAATAACACTTATACAGGGGGTTCAAATTAAATAAACACTTGGTTAATATATATTTTTTTAATTCATGTTTTTTATAATAATAATATATTTTTATTTTTAGGACGGTTTAAACTCGCTACTAGATAAAGGCATGAGGGACAACGATGACGATAGAGTTGGAGTTGTGTTCACCAACGCAAAGTTTCCAGATCGCCCCTTGGCAATTAGTTAAGAAAAAGGAGTCAAATAACTGCCTCAGTTATTTTGGATACTTTGGGCAAGGTTCCACAGAGCAACGCTAGTTTTTTCACAAACAACCGACCAACTCTATCAATCGATCGGGTTCAGTTACCGGTGGGACGTATCAGGACTGCTTTGAAGGGCGACACGTACGAGCAATTCTGCAAAAATAAGAGAGGTATCGTAGTTGTTAACTATAAGGACAATCATTGTCTCGCCTATGCTTTAGCGTGTAACGTTGTTTCGGGATTTTGTAACGTTAGTCGTTGTGGCGTGAGCTTACCTTATAGATTTTCTTATAAAATTCGAGCGCTTCGTTATTTAAAGTGGAAAAGCACCACGTACCTAGGTTTGCTTTTAGACAGTGGAGAAAGGATATTCCAGGGATCAGTTAGCTTATATTACGATTAAAAAGGAAATGATTTAATTTAATACATTGTAACCTATGTTTGTAAACGCACTCTGATATGTGTAACATAAATGATTAAACAAATATTTAAAAAGAATATTTACCTCTATAAACTCGATTGGAGTCTGACTTCCAGTGTAAGTTCTAAAGGAGAACACCATCCTACGAATTACCCGGTCGTACTCCTCTTCCAAAATAATATTTTTATATTCTTGGGAACCCATTGTTACTTGCACTTTTTTAATTTTAATAAACTATTAATTTTGGTATACAGAAGCGTTTAAGCTTCAGAACACAAATAAACTGAATTGTCTACACTCTAGGGAATCTCTTACACTAGTATAGTGGGGGTATAATACTTAAAATTTTCAGCAATTCTAGTGTGAAGTTTTAAAAAACATGATGCAGACAAAGACCTATAGTCGCATTCCATAAGTTTTCGTTTTAGCCATAAAATTTAATTGGGCCTATATCAGATTACATAGTTACGTCAAGGGTGTGTTTGAAAAGTTACATAATATGGGTGGTCTTATTATTTAAGAGGCGTTTTCGTTTTAGCCCTAAATTTTAATTAGACAAGCTTAGATTTTTCTATTTTTAAAACTATCTTGGGTGGTTCTAAGGTTTTTGTGGGAAAATGTAGATATTAACAGATGTCGTATTATATGACATCTGTTAATATCTACATTTTCGCACAAAAACCTTAGAACCACCCAAGATAGTTTTAAAAATAGAAAAATCTAAGCTTGACTCGTATACTATTTATCTAATTTTATAATAAAACAGTCGTGTTTTTAAAATTTGAAAATAGCCATTAAAATTTAATTAGACGAGATTATATTACTCATGTAAAAGTAGCTTTGGGGTGGTTCTAAGGTTTTCGTGGGAATGTAGATATTAACAGATTCCGTATACTATTTTATTTTTCTTGCTTTGTACACAGAAACACACACACACACATACATCTGTTTGAACTAGTCTATACATGTTAAATATTTTTGAACTATAAGAGAAAATCCCATTTAAAATAAAATAATCGTGTTTTAAAATTTGAAAATAGCCATAAAATTTAATTATACCAGATAAGATTACTCTATTTAAAATTAGCTTAGGGGTGGTCCCAAGGTTTTTTTTTGTTGGAATGTTAGTATTAACACATGACGGCAAGTAAGTACATTTTAAATAGTTTTAAATTATTTTGGTACATTTTACCATACGTATGTAATTTTTTATTTTATATGTAACTCTATTTTTATTTATTTCAGAATAATCAGTCTGCTATAAGAATGATACTTAAATAAGATGTGTGAATACAGCACCTCTACAATACCAGAGCTTACATTGCAAGTCAAAGATTACGAACAGAGAAACCTCCTTAAAGAAGTAAGGATGCCGCTGACCATATCCAGTAGTCGATTTTACATCATAGGAGTAAACCCTTACAGTAATTTTGCAATCACAGTAAAGTTATATAAGTTGAATAAAGAACATGAAGCATTTATTTTCACAGAGACTGAGTTTAATGAGCTCATGCATATTATACCAGATATTTTGAATGGCAAATAGAGAAGAATATGATGTCTCAAATTATTTTATTACAATTTTACCGTTCAATAAAACGCTTGTGAAGTTTACGAACAAAGAGTCAGGAAAATATGACATTTTTCAAAAATTAACTTTGGAAAATTTACTCAGGCTAAGATCGTTCCACGTACATTTGGTTGAAAAATATACAGATCTACGTCTGAGCGAAACATTTAATTCAATTTTAGAAGACCTCGTAGAAGTTATACATAAATGTTTACGAACTTTATAGAAAATCCACCCAAATATAATAATCATCTAGTGTAAATAAATTTAATTATTTTGTTTATACTAATATAGGATATAAGCTTAAATCATCTTTTAATAGATTTTATAATTGAATAAAAAAAATATGAATGTGTACCTATTTGTTTTTATTAAATATCCTTTAAATAAAATACCTACCCTCCATTTTAAAAATAACTTTTTATTTTATTTCAGTCTTTTTAAATGCCTAAAAATTTTCTGGCACACCCTGTATAAAGGTAAATATAACAATAATTAAAATAGTAAATAAAATACCTAGCTACATTTTAAATATAACTTTTTTATTTTATTTTCTGGTACACCTTGTATATAGGTAATCAGAAAATTGATTAAAATACATGCAATTTAATAAGTATATAAATAAACTGGCGTATTACACAATAATTAAAAATTAATATTAATTTGCGTAATTATGTACTTTTTTTCGGCGGACATGTTTTTTCTGCGCATGACCATATGTGACGTCAGCATACGACCAAAACGAGCCTACTGTGCATGCTCCATAAGTACCTCTATAGAGGTATATAGAGGTACTATAGTAACATCTTTTCTACTGATCAAAACCTTTGTACTATTGTTCTAATAAACATAGGTACTTAAAAAGAATTTAAAAACAATTTTAAAATCCAAAAATAATGTTTGAGCATCGGCAAATAAGCCATTAAATTCCTTCTAAACATAAAAATAAAAATGTAATATTTAAAAACATTTATTTTTGCGGGCCCAGTAGTTTCTAATATAACTACAGTCTTAACGTTAAGGCACACGGTCTTACCCTGTATACTCTTTAGAATTAACCTGCTTTTAAATGATATTTTATGGATATATTTTTTTTCTACAATATTTTACAAACTTACTGGGTTATCCAAATATAATGCATGACATTTAGTTTCCAATGCTTGAATAAATTTAGCGTTGTCCTTGGCTTCATTGTAACAAAAAGTAATTTTTTTATCAGTTTCTCTCCATTTTTTTAAAACTTTGGATCTACTAAATATTAAACATAAAATTGTCATTTGTACTTCTTTTGAATTTAAATTAGTTGTCATCTGAGAAAATAGAGCTCCTCTTTTTTTCCAATATTCCAATTCATCTTGAGGCCCTTTAAAAAGATAAAATAAATTTGTATAGAATTTATATCCAGAAATATTGTAGAATAGGATGTAATATTCTTTTTGATAAAGATTAAACAAGTGTTTATATCGATATGCTCAAAAAACAAGATGATAAATGAAATTACTATTATTTGGCCTGCTGCACAATAGCCCGGTAAGGGTAACGGTAATGGGAATCTGAACAGTTAAGTTAGGAGAGACTGTTGATCGATAATGTTTGCTGAGTCTCTCGCTCCTTTACCGTTTAGGTTACTATCCCTGTTATCGTTACCGGGCTGTTGTGGCACAACAGTTGTGCAGCGGGTTTGACAATGAAATAATATTTAAGGAATAAAATAAGTAGGTCCTTGGGGACCAAGGTAAAATACACTAATGTTTATTTAATAAATTTAAAATTAAATGTGCTGCAATCAATACTTATTTCTTTATATCGTGTTTAAAAATTTAAAGCACTTTTAGATCTCTTTTTATTCATTAAAATTAAAACAGATTATAATTAAGATAAAAGCATTTATAATTATGAATATACTATAAAACTTTATAATAGGTATACAAAAACAAATAAAAGACATAAAAAGTTAATAATAATTATATATATATATATATATAACAAATTAAAATTAATTATAATCTTAAATTACCAGATGAATCATTCTCTCTTCTTATCTGTTCACTTTCCTTAAGAATTTCAGAAAGTTTTTTACACCAACTATCTACTCTTTCCTCAATTGACAACATTTGTTCTGGTATTTTAGCTATTTCTTTAATGTCATTTGCAGTTAAACTTGACATTGTATTAATACCATCATCAAATATATTTCCCTCTTGGCAAACTTCTTCACAAACTATAAAAAAAATATTTGGTAATAAAACCAAAATCTTATTTTACCATTAGTTTAAAATCGAAATGATCAATATATTTTGTAATGCATTTTGAGTCAAAACTTATGACTTAAAAGTCTACACCAAACTGGCCTAAGCCGGAGGCACCTGCGGCCTCGCCGCCTGCATTAAATTCTGCAAATTGTTGCGGTTTGAAGTGGCTAAGCCGCTGAAATAAGTTCGACTACACCAAACTGGCTGTTTTATTCTTATCTAAAATATTTGACGACAATATTTTATCAGGGTATTTGGTTTTATTTCTTAATACCATTTGTCAAAACAGTCTAAAGTTCAAAATGAATCGCTAAAAAAATTAAGGAACAAATTGAGAAAGGTATTTCGAATAACACTCTAAATAATAAAGCTTCAATTGGCTTCAGTTTATGTCATTTTGTAATGTAATTAACTACTCGTCAGTCAACATTGACTTAAGATATAGAAAATATTTTGCCTGATTGGGCCTACATCATGAAATGTATAAATGGAGATAATTATAAAGAATACCTTGTTAAAACTAAGTGGAACTTAACCGCAAAAATGATAAAAAAAATAAAAATTTCAATATTTAAATTGATTAATTTTCCGATATTGTGTTCAAAGTGGCCCGTGATGCTAGAAACACAAAAGGAAAGGAATTACAAAAAATTCTGTAAAGCAGAAAAAGAAGTTCAAATGCTCTTACAAAAGAGGAAATTATAAAAATGGCTAAGTTATGCAACAAAAGTAAATCTGAAGATTTACAAAAAAAAATATTTGTTGGGGATATAATTCTTAAATTTATTGATTATTTTACAATTGTATCTATTGTTTACTATTAATAATTTAATATTACATTTAAAGTATGATTACGTAACTATATTTTGTTTAATTAAAGTATGAGTGATACAAAGATCACCCAGATGAACTACGTAAATATTTTAATTCATGAGCATTTTATGATTAATCAAAAGTTAGTTGACAACAAGTAAAGTACACTCGACCGCAAAATTAAACGGACACTTGATTTTTCCTTAATAAAATTTCTTAAACGCCCTGTATATTGATGTAACAACTATACACACATAAAAAATATAAGATTAAATTATGTTAAAGTTTTTTAGGCTTTAAAATACGACGATGACATTGTTTTATAAATTTTTTTATATTTTTAACATTTTAATTGTTTGAAAGAGCTCTTCAATTCATTACTTATTTAAAAAAGCTCTAAAATTAATTTTTATTCCTATTTGTTTTTGGCCTTTTATGGTTTTTCTAAGTTTGTTTTAAAAGTTATTTTTATTTAAAAAAATCTGTAATGACTCCCGAAGAAGCCGCTCAAGCTGTTGCACTTTACAATGATGGACGCAGCATACGGTATATTATATAACACAATTAATATTTCCCGAAGCACAGTGTCTGATGCAATTCAAAGGTTTAGGGAAACAGGTTCAAGTTCTGCGAGACCGGACACTTCCTGCTACAGCCTTGTCTAGGAGATTGGCAGATGTTAATGGTACATCCATTTCATCAGATACAAAGTTTATATAGAAAAGTGCTCTTTTATTTCCACTCTTACTTCTTAAGAAGTCCCATAAGCCAACTGAATGGCTTGTACGGGTTAGGGGTAGAAACGGACCGCGAGCTTAAAGTCCCCTCCGAAGGACTATTACACAATAGGACAAACACAAATAAACAGCCATAGCCCTGGTGGGATTCGAACCCACGACCTCCGGCTTGTAGTCAGCAGCACTAACCACTAGTCCACCGTCGGCGATACTGTACTAAGAAGACTAAGGGAACATAATTTAGTGCCCCATCGACCTGCCACTGGCAGGGCCTATTTTACCTAAAGGCCCATAAGGCCCGGGCCTTGGGCCCGGAGGAAAATGGGGCCCGAAAAAAGCCCTTGAAAAAAAATTATAAACCATTTCAATTTAAACTTAAAATAAAGCCATACCTATAATAATAAAGAAAATTAAATATTAAATAAAAGTGGCTTAGATTGGTATAATAACGATATTAATATTATACCTATATTATATAATATAATTTTAGTTCGATTCAAAAACATAAAACATCGGCGGTCTCTTTTAGGGCGTTTTTGTTTATGCCGCTATAAGTACCGACAAATCTTTTGCTGACGAATTACGAATTACGAATGAAAAAGCTGCCGCTCAACGCAATCTTTATTACCGCCTAGTCCTAGTCGAAAGTATTATTGTGAATTTTATAATTTCTTTTTACAATTGCAATCGTCCGAACTCCAAATTCTAACTTAAGGACCTTAAGTTAAGGTAAGTTATAATTATTAATTAATATAATATTTTTGTATATGTTACGGCTAATGTGCAAACTTGGATAGTTTATAAACTAGCCAAACTGTCAGCTATTTTAATTGAAAGTTGTTTATTTTTATTAATTATTATTTATTTTGTTCGCTGTTCCTTAAAAGCTGAGTTTTTTTATTTTTTTGTTGTGTTATTAATTTCAGTTAGAAATTTTGTTTAAGTATCGTTTAAATATATTTTTAGTTGTTTGTACCTACTAAATAATTAATAATGTATGTTTTTTTAAATAAATATTTATTTATTTTTTTAGATTTATTATTAGAACAATTTTTTAATTGATTAATTAAAAATTAAATTTTTTTATCATAAACCTGAAGGTGTCAAAGGTAAGTAGAAACATTCTTATTGAAAAGTTATATAGGATATTGATATGGGGGCGAAGTTTTGCTTGGGCCTTGGGGCCCCACTAAGTCAAAAATAGGCCCTGGCCACTGGCCCACTGTTGGACGCAGCCCATCGTAGACAGCGCTTGGAATTTGCGCGAACCCATGTCAATTGGGGTATGGTTGAATGGAGTCGTGTTCTCTTTACGAATGAGTCCCGTTTCACCAGATACTCACCTGATCGTCGACAACATGTGTTTAGACGACCTGGAGTGCTGCTTCTCTCCCAGAGTACAGTTTGGCGGAGGCATTTCTTTGGAGGCTCGTACGGCACTTGTAATTTTTCAAGGGCGTAGTATAAACGCTGACAGTTACATAAGAGAGTATCTTGATGAACATGTGGTACCTTATGCACCATTTATTGGAGACCAATTCTTACTTATGCAGGATAATGCTCGGCCGCACACAGCCCAGGTAACGCGTCAGTACCTTCACGACGTTGGTATTCAAGTTCTGGGCTGGGCACCTAGAAGTCCTGACCTGAATCCCATTGAGCATGTGTGGGATAACCTAGGTAGAGTTTCACACACTGATTCAATTGGAAGAAGCGCTATTGTTTGAATGGGAGTAGATACCTCAGGGATATGTTGCTGCTTTAATTCAAAGCATGCCTGAAAGGCTAAGAGCTGTCATTCGAGCTAGAGGTGGAAATACTCGCTACTAGGGCATGTTTTTGGATTATGTTTTTTTAATAACGTATATTAGTTTGTTTTATTTTTCAAAAATGTTTTTTAAAAATAAATAAAAAATATTTTTTTAATTTTTTCTGGTTAAAAATGTTTAATAATAAAGGATTTATTAAAAATAATTAAACTTTGTTTATATTTTCCCGAAGTGTCCGGTTAATTTTGCGGTCAAGTGTATTTTCTTTCCAAAATTCGGTCTATTATTTCTCCTTACTAATATATATTTTTTCTTATGAGCTAGTACAGAGAGGTGGAGAAGCGGTAGCATGTTAGTAAAAACCAATGATCAAACTTTTACAGGGAGAATCATAATCAATCCAAATCAAATCAAATTAAAAACATTTATTTTTATATTAAATACATTTATATAATAAACATATTGTATTGGGCCGCCGAATAAAATCCGGTATTTTGTAAGACTGCACACGGATGATCTAAAAGGATTTTAAAAAATGAGGAAGATCTAAGCATTTTTCCAGTAAGGCTATTTAAAATTTTTCTTGAAAAAATATTTAAATAAATAATATCTGAAAAATTTATTTATGACCTACGGTCTCGCATTTTTAAAAGATGACATTTTTTAAATCGAATTGCTAGGCAACAAACTTAAAAAAAACAAAAATTTATCCGGCTGAAAAAATCTCTTGTTTAATTAAATCGGAGTCAAAGAATACTACAAGTGCAAAAAGATAGTTTAGCGAAAACTTTTGAAAACATAAAAATTCCACAGTTCATGTCCTACCCTTGTAGTGTTTTTCATCCTAACGCTGCGGCTAAAACTACCTACGCGCAGTGCTCGGATATATCCGAATATATTCGAAACCGTGTCGACATGCTTACTCTATCTTGCCTGATCTGCTCGCGCCGTCACACAGTGGGAGGAATTTCAAAAATCGCGGACAAAATTAGGGACACATCATTTTAAGCCCTTTTAAGGTTTATGCGGTGGTAAATTTATGCTAAAATATTAATATTAATAAAATGTTTTAATTATGTACACAAATTCACAAATTTGTTTTAAACAATTTGGAAAAGTTCGGTTTTGTCGATCCTCCATTCTCCAAAAATATAAATTAATAAACAAATATATAACGCAATATTACCTAAGCTAAAACAACTAAGGAACATTCGAGCAAAATCACTTATATAGGTACATTTTTTTCGATACATCTTTTCTTTGTCAATTTCGCATCTTTAGCTTTATTTATATCGACTATTAAAGTGACTTGGTCCAAAAAACCCTATATCGATGTTAAAATTACATTTAAAAGTTGACTTTAAAGGAAAACCGATTAAATCCACGTTTTTTTACCTATAGGTTATAACCTAGTCGGAGGATTTACTGATAAATCATTTAAAAAGCATTTATCATAAATGCTTTTTACCTTGTACAATAACTTCTGCTAATTAATGTAACTTTTTTTTGTTTCATTTTATTTTTGCACTAATATGTGTACTTTTAAATATATAGATATATTTTTTGATACTTTTTTACATTTATTATTGTTTTGCAGCAAACCCGACCAGATCCATTTTTTTTTAATTTTAGCCTTAGTATGAAAAATATGCCTTGTCAATTAAATATATTAATGCCCAACTATTAAGTTATAAAGACAAGAAAATGAAAAGTTTTTGTCGTTTCCTCAACATTTTCCCAAAATAGAGGTAGCTGGTTTTGTTCGGAGGCTCTTATAAATTCTTATAAATCAATTACTTTAGTATATTAATTTTTTAATTTTTGCTAAATTTATTTTTGATAAACTAAGAAACAATAAAAAGTTTAATAACATTGGAGCCCAATAATCAAAGCAACCTTTAAATTTAATTTTCATCCTCCTGTTCCACCAGGTTATTTAAAGGGGGGTTAACCAGAAGATTTTGTACTTCCAAGGGCAAAGATCGGGGAGGTCTAGGTGGAATTTTGCGATTGGATGAAATTACAGGGTCTGAGGATATTATCAAGCGACTAAAAAGGTCCTGCATTGTAGCTACCCTGTTAAAAAAACTGATAAAAATATTAAGAAAAATAATAAAAAAATGCCTTGATAACTTCCTTGTATTGTGTTCTTTGAAATCCCTAATAAATTTATTTAGTCCTTCCTGTGCTTCTTCTGAAAGCGGACCGATAGGCAAGGGAGCATTTTTAATAATTTCTCCACTGTGAATAAGAATTTTGTGGACCGAGCTAGGCATTTTGTACCATCCATATAGTAAAACAAATAATTTTGCTGTTTCTAGACAGTACTCTTGGAACTTTGGTACATTAATGTCGAAACCAGTTGACAATGTTATAAGGATGATTGAGAAGCGTCTAATTAGATCTTCATTAATTTCAGTTATTTCTGAAGTTACTTTTAAGTGTTCAAAAAAGCGACGAGACGTGTTACCATTATTAGTCGTACCCATTCCTTGCTTTACTACATCTATAAGTAGCCACTTTTCTTTCATATCTTTTTGAATTTTAAGATTGCGAGCTTTTAAACTTTCGTTTTGAGGAATTGTTGCAGCTTGCCAAGACTTAAATTCTAAGCGGTAAGCTACATAAAGCAAGCATTCCATAAAACTAAAAAAAAATTCAAGCACAAAAATTCTTATTTTAATTTAAATTCCTTAGGATTTATCGGTACCGTATATGAGCGTGAAGAGTTGAGAGACCATACTGATAATTAGAAACAATGACATGTCTTTGAACAACTCTGTCAATATCATTCATTTCTCGGGGGTATGCCCCACAAACATTACATCGTTGGTTTGAAATTCCTGTTACTGCAGAGCAAACCTTTAATAATCAAGAAAATTATAGAACGTAAGGAATGCCTGTAAGTGCATAATATAAATTATGAATAGATATTTATCTTTCCATCAATCATAGTGAATAAAAGTTTATGAGTAATTCGCAACTCTCTGTCAGTACCAATAGAACATAAGGTGGGAGTAAGTGCACTAATTTGTTCCTCTATATATGTCCTTTCTTTCATTGATTCGTTTGTAGATTCTTTTTTTATTTGGATACGTATAGGTCTGCAGTACCTGGTTGATGACTGCCTTGGGTTTTGCCAAACAATTATTTTCTGACTGGTAATTTTATTAATACAATTAAGTTTCAGTGGAACAAGAGCTGTAAGGAAGATATATTCATCTGACGCATTTGAATCACTGCTTATAACTTGGATGGTTGGAGCTTCCATCAAAGCCCCACTTGCTTATCAGTTCTAAGTCACTCATATTCTGAATTGTATGAAGTACAGGGCTTTGCAACTTAACGATGCGGTTTGTTGTGTGGTCAAGTAAGCTTTGTAATTTAACGTCTGCCGATGCTTCATTAAAAGTCCTTTCTTGTGGATAACACTCTTTTTTAGCCTCTTTTACTTTATCATATGAAGGGTAAATATTTGCATTTCTTTCTTTGGCACCTTTTCGAAGTTTTAAATAGGCGTCTTTTGACAGACCGTGATCAATTATGAGTGCAAGAGCCTCTTTAAGTGTATATGGAATTATGTTCCCGCGCCCAACAGGCTTATTCCTTAAACTATCTAAAAATCCCTCGATTACTTGCGCTGCAGCCTCTTGTCCCTCGGATCGCAAGTTCATTTTAGCGGCATAGGCTAATTTTTCGCCAGACGCCTCTTTACGCAAGACTTCTACTTTTCTACGTTTGGATCTCTTGCAGCACTCTTTAAATGGCTTTTCTGGTCGACCGACAAATATTGATGTTGTCAGAGAAGATGGAGGAGGTGGAATATTTGCATTTGTTAAAAGCCAATTTAAATACTTATTTTCAAAATGTGGTGCAAATCTTCGACACAGTGTCCATTTTTTTTAAGTTTTTCAGAAAATGTACTCTTAGCCATACAGAAATTGTATTTATATAAGATTTATCATTAATATCCAGGTTTTTGGTTAGGTACTTTAAAAGTTTGTTGTGTTTTTCTTTGTTACTAACATTTTTAATAAGTACATACAACTCCTTATTAGTCGTTGATAGCATTTCTACATACAAAGAAGCAAGTTATTCAAATAAACATATAAACTGTAATATTTATATTAATATTAATAGTCACTCGAAACTGACGTTTTAGAACTAGCAAAAGGCAACTATGATGACTTATAAATATTCGACTAATATGATAAATTCATGGACATATTTCATATTCTGCTGACCAAACAGGCAAAAAAAGGCAGCTTAATTCTTTTGACTTTAAAAAAAGAAAATTTGATGAACGTTTTGGTACCAAATACTTTGCCTCACACCAAGACACACCTAAAGAAATATCTTCTGGTTTGTAAAAGATTTATCTACTTTGAAAGGCGATGGTAAAAGGTTTATAAAAACCGTATTTTTGGTAAAATTTGCAATTTTAGACTTTTATATGTAAGAACAGAGTAAGGAATGTGGTAAAATATACCATCATTTCTTTTCATTAATTACGCAAAACAAATATGGGCTTGAAAAACTTACATACAATTTGCTCTAAAAAACCGACACGAACAATGTGACTTTTTAAGCAAGTTTAAGCGGGCATTTTATCATTAAAAAATATATTTCGTTTAAAATCATAATCTCTGGGCTTTCTTTTCCTATAACTCGCAATTTAAAATTTAGTATGTTGATTTTTACAAAATAGGGTTTAGTCCGCGATTTTTGAAATTCCTCCCAGTGTGCGTCAGTGGGCTATACGGGGTTAAGGTAGTTGAATCAAGTATCGGTACATTTTTCGTTTTTGCGTTCGAAAATTTGTTTTTAGTTATCCAGGGTGTTATGCCGACGGTGGACGAGTGGTTAGTGCTGCTGACTACAAGCCGGAGGTCGTGGGTTCGAATCCCACCAGGGGTATGGCTGTTTATTTGTGTTTGTCTTATTGTGTAATAGTCCTTCGGAGGGGACTTTAAGCCCGCGGTCCGTTCCTACCCCTAACCCGCACAAGCCATTCAGTTGGCTTATGGCACTTCTTAAGAAGTAAGGGTGGAACTAAAAGAGCACTTTTGTATAAAAGAGCACTTTTGTATGTAATTAATGATATATATTAAAATACTGAATACCTTCTGACATAAGGAGTAAAGGAAAAATATTTAAAAAAATATTTTTCCAAAGATAAAGAAAAAGTATGCATTAGAAGTTTTTTATATTTTTTGTGATACGCCACTGGTTACATACTTGGTTTATCTCTGCACACTTGTGTTCTGTGAGTACATAGATACCAACCAACAAAGTAGCTGCGCGTTGCCAGATGTAAAAAATTGTTACTAAAAATTTTTCTTGCAAAAAATAAATAAAAACTCAATAAATACAAAATTTTTATGCCCTTAAAGCTCTAATACCCTTTTGTATTTATTTACTCATCCACCTATTAGCTTAAGCAATGATTAGAAAATTTAGTACCTATTTCAAAAAATCCATAAGGGGCCGTTCATAAATTACGTCACGCAAATTTTGATCTTTTTTGAACCCCCCTCCCCCCTTGTCACATGTTGTCACGTTTAATGACCTTCCCCTAAATAAATTACGTCACAAATTGTAACCCCCCCATTTAGAACAGGATGTATTCAGAAAAATAAATTTTAATAAATTCTTTTAACATAACAAAAATGAGTTCTTCTTAAAATTAATTCATTCATTCATCAATTTTAAGTCCATCATTATTTTTATTACAAAGGGGCAGTGGGGGCGGCAATAAAAACCAGAGATAAAAACTGACATCAATGATTACAACCACGGTCTTATAAGACCGAATAAGACCGTCATTACAACAAACACAAAACATTACATACACATAGAAAAAAGTTCAGCTGATTTTGACATTTTAACAGGGAATAGAGATTGGTTAACGTTATGTCACCTTTTTTTACTGTTC
Source organism: Brassicogethes aeneus (assembly GCA_921294245.1). NCBI lineage: Eukaryota > Metazoa > Arthropoda > Insecta > Coleoptera > Nitidulidae > Brassicogethes > Brassicogethes aeneus. The sequence continues at coordinate 62,448,275 of OV121132.1, forward strand.
GTAGTGTTATAACCCAGAATCTCTCCTAGAACCCTGAGTCACAAAATCCCGCTAGCTCAGATGGTCGTGGGTGAATGTTCTTCGTAACTACTACTTACCTTTGAATTTACAAACAAAAATTGGGCACCAAGTAATTTTTTTGTGGCACAAGAATAAAAGAAATTACTAAAAAAAAAATTAAGTGTATTTTTACACACAGTTGTTATAAACCCTTAAGTCAGATCTCGTAGGTACAGTTATTTAAAGATACTTAATATACTCTGGCAACTTGGCAACAGTGTATCGTTTAGTGACTTGCAGTTGTTTATTGAATAAATTAGTATTATAGACTATAAATGAAGAAATTTTTATACTGTGGATCTTGCAGTAAGTGAAGTTTTGGTTTCTGGAGCTAATTGGTTTTCCTAAATTAAGTGTTATTTATAATTAACCTCTAATTACTCTTCAAGCCTGTGCGGATAAAATAGGAGCGACGTTGCCAGATTTTTAATATTTCTCCTGCTTCAAGAATTGCCGTTAAACATGCCTTCTAAAGTTCAACCAGTTTCTTGCCAGACATGTGCTCACCTTACTGAAGTAATAAGTGAGCTAAAAAGTACCATTGAAGCATTAAAGGTTAAAATGCAATCCCTTCAAAACTCATTTGATAACTCGACAACCAAATCTGGATTTGATTTCGAAGAAATTGTCCAGGAAGTAAACGAAAGAAATCTCAGGAAGTCCAATATAATTATTTATGGAATACCGGAACAGGACTCTTCCATTTCAAGCAGTGACCGTTGTAATCTGGACAAATCAAAGATTTCAGAAGTACTGCAGCATCTGATTCCCAACATAACCGTCGATACAGCTAAACCAATTAGATTGGGGAAATTTGATGCAACAAAGGAACTACCTAGACCAATTAAAATCAAGTTACAGGATGAATCTCAAGTTTTTCGACTTTTATCTAAGTGAAAGGTGTTACGGGAAAATCCACTCTACTCTTCAATTAGAATCGCTTCTGACCGTACCCCTAAGCAACTCAACTACTTTAATTCCGTGAAGACTGAATTAAATGATCGAATTTCAAAAGGCGAGTCCAATCTGACCATAAAATATAATCGTGGTATACCAAAAATTTGTAATTTAAACTAAATTTGCCCAAAGAAAAGATCAAGACTGCATATGTGATATTCTACCAAAATGTTCGAGGCTTAAATACAAAAATTGATGAACTCTACTCTAATTTATATGTTAACTTTGATTATAATTTTGTAGCACTTACAGAAACATGGTTCTCAGCCAATGTATCTTCTAGTGAGATATTTTCACCTCAATTGTATCAGGTTTTTCGTAGGGATAGAAATTTTATTTCATTGAATGTAAACACAGGTGGTGGTGTATTACTAGCATGTAAAACTGATTATGATTTAGATCAGGTGAATTTATCGTTAATTTATGATAATGTCCCTATGGTGGATATAGTTGGATGTAAATGCACGATTAATCATGATAAGTTTTATATTTTTGTTACTTATATTCCCCCACAAATTACTGTTGAAAACTTTGAATTGTTTTTTGAACTATTTGAACAAACTACAACAAACCTGGTGAATGTTATTATAATTGGTGATTTTAATATTTCTAATATGCAGCCTAATAACCGTAAATATGTTAATTATCAAAATTATTGTAATTTTCAAAATATTTCTCAATTTAATGATATTCATAACAGGTATGGCGGTTTACTAGATCTTGTTTTGAGTGATCTCATGGATGTTTGTGTCTATGAGGCTGTACCTCTGGTAGATATGGACAACTATCATCCCCCTCTAAGCATACGTTTTGAATTTTTAGAAAATAAATATACTAACTTTAGCAGTTGTCCGAATAACAAGGCTTACAATTTTAAAAGGAGTAATTTTCCAGATCTTTACAATGCTATTTTAAATCATGATTGGTACTTTGAAAGCAATGATGCTAACTTGGCTTGTGATATGTTTTACAAAGATCTTTATACTATCATAGATCGGTACGTTCCTAAATATATTTCTAAAAATAAAAAATATCCTAGATGGTATTCGTATGAACTAATTCAAAGTTTAAAACTTAAGGATTATTACTTTAAACATTTTCGCATGTTTGGTAGTCAATATTATCACACTCAGTTTAAAAAACAACGCACGTTGGTAAAGAGATTAACTAAAGATTGTTATCAGGTACACTTAAATCAGATAGAGTCTAGCCTACAGTCTGATCCCAACAAATTTTGGTCATATGTAAATTCAAAGAAAAGTAGCTCGCGTATCCCAGGCAAAATGTTTTCTGGCGATAGTCTTTTAGAATCGCCACAGGAAATTGTTGATGAATTTTCTAATTATTTCAGTAGCGTATACTTAAAGCCTCATGATCAAAATAACATTTCCTCATCTACTTGTAATATTATTCAAAGTATACATATACCTGAGTTTACTGAAGACGATATCCTTGGAGCGTTTCGAAAACTAAAATGTGGTTTTACTGCCGGTGATGACTTAATTCCAGCATTTTTAATTAAGGATTGCTCTCATACCTTTGTAACGCCAATGTTAAAGATATTTAATCTTATATTAAGAACTTCTGAATTTCCAAGTGTCTGGAAGTTAACTCGTGTGACACCTGTGTTTAAATCTGGTGAAGCTGCGAACATTGCTAATTACAGACCAATAGCAATATGGTCCAGTTTTGCGAAGGTCTTTGAGATCTGTTTATATAGCCGTATCTGCCCTTTGCTGTCATTATGTATTACTCCCCAACAACATGGTGTTATGAGTAATAGATCTACACTAACAAACTTAACTGTTTTCTCACAGTTTATTGCTGATACTATTGATAATCGTGGGCAGGTGGATGTTGTGTACACGGATTTCTCGAAGACCTTTGACACAATTGTACATAATATTTTGATTAACAAACTTGGTTCATTTGGACTTTCAGATTCGTTGATTAAATTAATAGCTTTATATTTGAATAATCGTAAATTATATGTTTCGTATCAAGGGTTTAAATCAAGATATTTTGTAGCTACCTCGGGAGTACCCCAGGGGTCAAACTTGGGACCGCTATTATTTAATCTCTTTATCAATGACCTTGTTTCTTCACTAAAAACTCAAAAATTACTTTTCGCTGACGATTTAAAGTTATATCACACTGTACGAGATGTTAAAGACTGTGAGCTTCTTCAGTCAGATCTGAACTTAATTCAGCTGTGGTGTAAGGAAAACTCCTTAGGCCTAAACATATCTAAATGTAAAGTTTGCTCGTTTACCCTTAAACTTATATTCAATTAGATTTAACTATAATATTGAACATATCTCATTGTCCCGTTCTAGCTTAGTCAAAGATCTAGGAATTCTATTTGATAGTAAGTTTAGCTTTGTAAATCATATTCAAAATATTTGTAACTCTGCTAATAGGGTTCTTGGTTTTATTTATCGAAACTGTAAATCTTTTAAAAATATGTTTGCACTAAAGTCACTATATTTCAGTTTAGTTCGTTCTAAACTAGAATATTGTTCAAATATTTGGTATCCTTATTATCGGAATCACTGCAAATCACTTGAAGGAGTTCAACGTCGATTTTTGAAAATGTTATATATTAAAAAACACAATACTTATCCAGAGAGGGGATATGATCACAATCTATTATTGCAGGAATTTAATATTTCAGCACTAGATGTTAGGAGGAATATATTTTCAATTAAATTTTTGTACAAACTTGTCCATAATAAGATTGACTGTCCAGATCTGCTTGAGCGGTTGAATTTGTTAAAGTTAATATGTGTTTATATTTAAAGTTAACTATGTATAATAACAAAATGAATGTTGTTATAATTAGAAATGATTAATAATATGTAGTAGTGTCAAATAAATTTGTCAAATAAATGATGCACATTTTCAGTTATAAATATAATTTATCAGAATTTTCATGTTCCGCGTATTCATTCTAGGTCAGTTTCAACCTTTAAATGTTTTGCACGTACAAATGTACTTTTGCGGTCGCCAATGTTTGTTATGTGTACCAACTTTAATAAAATATCTCACGTGTGTGATATTAATTATTCTGAATTGTCATTTATTATTTGTACTTTTTTAAGAGTTAATTAGTTTATTTTTGTTTATAGACTTACTTTACTATGTATAAGTTATTTTATATTTTTGCTATTATGCTGTTACTATAGTTTTTATTTTTTGTTCTTTGTCCTGTAATTGGAATTTTTTCTGTTGGGCAAATAAATTTATTATTATTATTATTATTACAAAAATTCTAATCACCCCTCGTATATATTGGCCAATTACACGCGGTTTACACTAATTGGCACAGAAATCAAAACATCTAACAGTAGAAATTAAACGCAGAAGAATAAGAATGATTGTAAGACTTTAGTTTAACCAATAGTTCAAACAAAGAACAAAACACAACGACAGGAGAAAGTATGTAAGATTTAACGCTCGAAATTTGAATCAGTTAATTAAAAATGTAACAGCCGAGTAGTTCAAGTGTCCCGGTGTTGCCGGATGGGTCTTTACATTTATATAGTATTATCAGCGAACCTGCCTCTAACGTCGAACATATACTGTGCATATTCGTTTACAACCTCGCGATATCTAACACTATATTTATGTATTGCTCCATGAGTCGGACCCGCCGTGCGCGCACAAAATCTTAAAGATATGAATTTGGCAACCCCGCAACCGACCGAAATCTCCTAACTTTTGTGACAGATGAAACGTCAAATACCGCAGATGACTTTGCCGACTGACATACAATTCTAAATGTTGTAAACAAAAAAGTGGTAAGTAACTTGAATATATACTATCCTAACTTATTCTAGCTGTCTCAAGGCAATAATAAAACGTATTCTTTTTAGGTGACCTCAATGGCCTGACAAACCCTTTAACAGCCAAAATACGCAAAATACAAGTAGGATGTTCTGCATCTAATAAACAAAGGTAACTCTTATGCCCCGACCCACAAAGTTATAAACAAAAGGAAAACAATTAATACTCAAGTTTTGATTCAATTAAAGCACAATTTAATGTGAAACAAAAAAATACACAATTTAATATGAAACAAAAAAGGTAGTAAAGCACAATTTAATGTGAAACAAAAAATGTAGTTAAAACCAAACCCGAAGGTTACAATTCCCCCCAACCTTAAGAAAATTTCCTAAAATTTTCTCAAACAAGGAAAACTCCTGACACTATAGAAGGCGCCAACTAGCGAATACCGGGAAACACTCTCGCTCGGGAAACTCGTCGTAGGGTTCGGAATACCCATCGCTCTGAGATGTAATTCAGCGCGCCGTCGGTGTACTCCGCCTAGATCACTAACGATTTCACAGATCGCCTAACCTACTCGATTCTAAAACAGGACTTTACAACCATGAAACCATAAATAAAGTGTACTCCGCCTATATCACTAACAATTTCACAGATCGCCTAACCTACTCGACTCTAAAACAGGAGTTTACGATCATGAAACCAAAAAATAAAGTGTGGAATACAAAACATTCCTTTCCACGACGAATAACCCGAACAAGGATAACACCCTTCCGACCAATGTTTCCACAGGTTAACTCCAACCTCAAGAAAATTACCGAAAATCCCCCCAAGAAAAAAACCTTTCAAAATAGACAAAAAAATTAGGTATTACCGTTCCTGGTCGTAAGATGATGTCACGAAGAAACTTCCCCATCCCGTTCGGGACTCGACATGGGGTCGGAGCAGCCATCGCTCTGAGATGTTGTGCAGCGCGCCGGCGGCCTACTCCGCCTACTATTTGGACCCCCACAAAACGCACAATCAACCCCATAGGCAACAAGGGTGGGCCATACAACCCGGACAGTTACCTCAAATTGCTGCCTCAACGGCTATGGAAACGACAGCAACAAAGAGACCAGCAGAATCACCGCAAGAAGTCTACCACGGTCGTCCAGGCACCCATCTCACCAAGATCGGCGTACTTCAACTAGCCAAAATTTTACACACGCTCATGACACCCTGATAGAAGTCTTCCGCCAAAAGAGCAGGCCCTCTGCGTCTCGCCATCCCACATCCGATGAAACAAAACAAATGATGTCGTAGGGTTGGTGGTTACAGGCGATACGGCTTGGCCGAGCATGCCCTAGCGAAGATTACTTGAAGAATGTGCGTTAAATTTAGGATGAACTTTATACTTTGCCAGCAGGTTCTTGTACACTCGGCTCCGATACTGTGGACCGTTATCACTTAAGGCTACACGAGGAACACCAAACATCAAAAATACCTCGTCTTCGATCTTTTTAGCAATAACAGCAGCCTTCGAGTTTCTCCAGGGAAAAACCAAATTAAACTTACTGAAATAATCGGTTACAACCAAAATATAACAATTTCCATTCCTCGACTTTACAAGAGCACCGATTAAATCAGAAGATATCATTTGCCATGGTCGAGAAACCGAATGACAGTGAGACAACATTAAACCTGCAGGCTTCCTATTGTCGCTGCAACATTTTACACACACCATACAGCTTTTGACAAATCTAGCCACATCATTCCTCAGCTTGGGCCAATAATATGACTGACAAATCCTAGAAAAGGTCTTATAAACGCCTGTATGTCCTGGTGTGGGATCAGAGTGAGCCTTAACCAAAATTTCCTTTCTCTTTCCCTTCGGTACTACTATCTTCCAATTTTCCCATGCCTCCGAAATGTTAGGATATTCCGGAGCCACATATTTATACAAAAAGTTATTTTCCAATCGCCACAAAGGAAACTTTAAGGGAAATTTCTTGACTCTACCATACATCAAATCATACCACCTTTGGGGTCCAAAGGAAGATTTACTGAATCCAAAACTGGGACAGAACGACTAAGTGTGTCAGGGACTATGTGCTCTTTCCCTTTCCTATGCATCTTAACACCAAATGCCTGCATCCCTAGAGCCCATTTGGCAAGATGACCATTAACGTTATTCAGATTACTCAACCAGACCAATGAATAATGATCGGTTATGACCGTTACATTGGGAACGCCCTCTATATATGGTCTCAATTTTTCCAGGGCCCAGATAACCGAAAGACATTCCCGTTCCGTGGTACTGTATTGCCTCTCTTGCCTAGTCAGAGAACGACTCAAATAAGCTATACCTTTCTCACCTTCGGGGTGAGGTTGGCTAAGTACTGCTGCTATACCAAATCCGGAAGCGTCTGTCTGGACATCAAATGGCAGTGAATAATCTGGAAAACTCAAAATGGGAGCGATAACCAACTTTTCCTTCATGGTCTGGAAAGCATCTTGGCATTCCTGATTCCAGTCAAACCTTTTAGACTTTTTGAGAAGATCAGTAATAGGAGCGATCAGCGTAGAAAAATTAGGAATAAATCGTCCATACCAACCAAAGGTACCCAGAATACCTCGTACTTGACTAACGTTTTTAGGAACAGGTAAATTTAACATTGCCTGAACCTTATCAGGATCTACATGAATTCCGCTGGCATTGAATTCATATCCCAAATATTTCAATTCGCTCCGACAATATTGGCATTTGTCTTTACTAATCGTGATGTTAGCTTTCTGGAGCCGGGAAAATACTTCATTCAAAACACGGAGATTATCCTCAAAATTATCGGTCACAATGATCACATCGTCTAGGTAACAGAAGACATTCGGCATGAGATCATAGCCCAAAACTTTATCCATGAGTCTTTGCCAAGTAGCAGGGGAATTAGACAAGCCAAAAGACATATGACAAAATTTAAATAAACCTCGATTGGGAACAGTGAAGGCGGTATAAGGTCTTGATGATTTTGAAACTGGTACTTGTCAAAAAGCAGACTTTACATCATTACTTGACAGGTATTTGGCGTTTTTCAGCTGATCCAAGGTGTTAGTGATGTAAGTAAGAGGATACGAATCTTTGGAAGTAACAGCATTAAGTCGCCGATAGTCAACACAAAATCTATAGGAACCATCCTTATTCTTAACCATGATTACCGGAGAAGACCAAGCGCTACTTTCCCTGCTTTTTGGAGGACAGGAGAAACTGGGTAATACCTCTGCTTTACCGGAGCTGACTTAGTGACAATGACATGTTTCATCATGCTGGTGCAACCTAACTCTTCTCCAAACAACTCATGGTTTCTATCAATTACGTCCTGGAGAAGTTTTTGTTCACCTTGCTATAGGACACAGTGAGATTTAAGATGGGAGTCAAGAGAAAAACATTGAGGCTCCTTGGAAAAAGTCCATTCATTATTTCGCAAGGCTGGAGCAATGCCCATTATCACCCAAAAATCAGCACCCAAAATCAAAAAATGAGGTATTTCAGGGACAACTATAACCTCGATCAACTTGGTACGATCTCTCAAACCTATCGGCAAAGTACAAGTTCCTAACCTATTTCCATTTGCCAAAATAACACTGGTCGACTTACTACTATCAACGCTCAAACCCAAACTAGACATCAACTTATAACCTGGACCACCCAAGAACGTCCTAGTTGCACCCGAATCTAACAAACCCATTACACCCCTTCCAAAAATATGTACAAATAAGGGCGTTCATCATTCTTTACGTGATCCAAAATATAGTTTAAAATAGGTTAAAATTTATTGGCCAAAATAGAGCTTTTGGTCACTTCACATTGACCCGTTATGAATGACCGTTGGCGTTTCCCGACCTTTGACCTTGGTTACACCTCGGACAAGTTCTAAGAGTATGACCTTCCTACTTGCAGTGATAGCAACGCTATTACAATTAAAGCAAATTATAAGGTTTGGGGAATTCCCAATATACGGAGTGGTTGAGGTAGAAGCTGTAGCTAGATTCTGATCCAGATCGCTACCAATATAAGCCAAGTCAGGCTCTAACATCGATAAATTCCTCTTTGGTGGGGGTACGTAGCCATAAACTGAAACCCGAGTATTTTCCAGCAGCCTACAACTATTAACAAGGTCATCAATGGTAGAAATATCGACCAAAGCTAATTGTGTCTGAAAAAAAGGTAACATGTTGCGCCTAATTATTTCTATCTTCATTTTCTCAGTGATAGTACAGGTCAACCTATTGAAAACATAAATGCCTAACGACTCATCTGCACCCATAGTGCGCTTTTTAATCTCCTCTAAAAGTTTTTCGTCGTTAAAGGGAGGAAGAAACTCCCCGCGAAACTTCCTAACTAAGGACTTCCAATCCGAAAGGTATGTTTGATAGCCCGGTAGTAGATAAGAGCCTTACCTTAGAAAAGATCGACGGCGCCGTTAAAAAGTTCGGCCTCTGAAACACCTCTTGCTACAGCCAAGTCTTAAACCCTCTCAAAAAATGCGTTGAAAGACATACCCTTTTTGTCGCCTGAAAAAGTTAGATTCCATTTGCTTAATTGCAAACGCCTGTCAAATCGAATACTTTGGTTTTGGCCCCAAAGACACATTAGCTTCTCCAGTAACCTCTCCTCCACTTTCGGAGTGATCAGAGTCCGACTTAACAACCAGGACACTTATATCTGGAAGAGTATCTGTGGAAAATTCACATTTCTCTTTGAGCGTTTTCATAAGCACGACCGAGCTAGTTAACATGTCACGAACCTGTTTTTATTCGTCCTCCCCTGTGGGAATGGATTTCTCTTATTCTACCTATCACATAAATTTACTTGTACTCCAACCTAGGAAAAACCTTGCGAAATTCTGAAATCGACTGAACATTGTCAACTGCAGACTGGATCTCGTCTAGCTTGGCCTTTATAGCCGTGCTATCTTCCGCAAAAGTATAAGGGTGCTCAAATATCTTAAACTCCATACCCTCAGTTTGCATTTAAAAAAAGGAAGTTAAGGACTTTTTCATCTCCGCAACTGTACATGTGTTTAACCCACGTATTGAAGTTCATCTTGTTTTAAAAGATAAACCTTCAGCTTATTAGCGCTCACGATCGAAATACAATAAAAACAACAACAACAATATGCAGCAAGGTCGAAAATATAAGGGGCAAAGTAATGCTATCAAACAAAAATAAAATAAAAAAAAATATTAGTTAATGTGTACTAAAAAAAATATTAGTTAATGTTTACTAAGTAACCCCGCGAACGTTTGGGCGCCAAATTTATAACCCAGAATCTCTCTTAGAACCCGCTAGCTCAGATGGTCTTGGGTGAATATTCTTCGTAACTACTACTTGCCTTTGAATTTACAAACAAAAATTGGGCACCAAGTAATTTTTTGTGGGACAAGAAAAAAAGAAATTACTAAAAAAAAATTAAGTGTATTTTTACACACAGTTGTTATAAACCCTTAAGTCAGATCTCGTAGGTACAGTTATTTAAAGATACTTAATATACTCTGGTATTACAAAAATTCTAATCACCCCTCGTATATATTGGCCAATTACACGCGGTTTACACTAATAAAAAAAGTATATTAAAAGTTCTGATATTAAATCTACCCGTATTTAAGTGGTTTGTTAACAAAATGGATCTGACCTTAGTTCTGCACTACGTGTATATGTACGATGAATGAATTCTTCCAATCAGGATTGTACGTCAGTCAGTGTCGATATGATCCATCCGTGTATGGTAACCAAAATCCCAGGTGACACCGAAGATGTGACTTGAATTTGTTTATTGCAATAAAAAACTAATATCTGTACTTGAGATTAAACTTGGGTTCTACACCCGGAATTAAAACCCTAAAAATAAAATAAACCCACCTGAGAACTCGTCTCTTTATATAACAAAAAATTGCCCTACCTTGATAATAAGGGTTAAATGATTCTTATTCCTCTGGGTTGTCTCCTATATGGAGTTGATGTCCTTTACGAACTTATGGTGGAAACGTATGGAAACCCACGTGGAAAAATGTTAGCAGCGGTTCAGTTTTAATCCGGCTACAAAGCCGTTTGGAAGCCGTTTGATTTCTTCAAAACACAATGCCAAAACAACAGCACAACTTCCAAGTTAGAAAAGCATCTTTATATCCCTTTATCAGGTTAGGCGTGAAAAAGCCAAAATTTACTACGTACTTGTCTGCTGAACACACAATTGCCAAGTGGTGAGGGCTCGCGTCCCTTAAAAAACCATTTCCCGTTTCCACCAGGTTCTACAACATTCTCGCCGGGATGTGCGTAATACTACCCAAAATTGGCACGGAAATCAAAACATCTAACAGTAGAAATTAAACGCAAATGAATAAGAATGATTTTAAGACTTTAGTTTAACCAATAGTTCAAACAAAGAACAAAACACAACGACAGGAGAAAGTATTTAAGATTTAACGCTCGAAATTTGAATCAGTTAATTAAAAATGTAACAGCCGAGTAGTTCAAGTGTCCCGGTGTTGCCGGATGGGTCTTTATATTTATATAGTATTATCAGCGAACCTGCCTCTAACGTCGAACATATACTGTGCATATTCGTTTACAACCTCGCGATATCTAACACTATATTTATGTATTGCACCATGAGTCGGACCCGCCGTGCGCGCACAGAATCTTAAAGATATGAATTTGGCAACCCCGCAACCGACCGAAATCTCCTAACTTTTGTGACAGATGACGTCAAATACCGCAGATGACTTTGCCGACTGACATACAATTCTAAATGTTGTAAACAAAAAAGTGGTAAGTAACTTGAATATATACTATCCTAACTTATTCTTTACGTATCCCTAGCTGTCTCAAGGCAATAATAAAACGTATTCTTTTTAGGTGACCTCAATGGCCTGACAAACCGTTTAACAGCCAAAATACGCAAAATACAAGTAGGATGTTCTGCATCTAATAAACAAAGGTAACTCTTATGCCCCGTCCCACAAAGTTATAAACAAAAGGAAAACAAATAATACTCAAGTTTTGATTCAATTAAAACCCATTCGTACTTTTTTCCTAGCCGAATGGACTGCCAAGAATGTGATAAAATACGTGACATGGCTATAAAATACATTGTATTGTTGTTGTTGTTGTCATTCAATAAAGTCTTATGAGTTATACGTAGTTTTTATAACAAGGTAAGTTATGAAATAAAATAATTAAAGCAGGATTTTAAGGTTATGAAAATTAGAAATCTACCAGGGCAATTATTTATAAGTATTAAAGGAAAAACCCACCAATTTAAGTGCTCAACACTAAACCAATGGTAATAATATATGCAACAAAAAGGTAAATTACAATTTAATGTGAAACAAAAAAGGTAGTAAATCACAATTTAATGTGAAACAAAAAATGTAGTTAAAACCAAACCCGAAGGTTACAGTGTGAATTAAAACACGCACTGTTTATTAACTAACTAAACTATTTATTTTATAAATAAATTACACTTAAAACACTAAGAAACTATAAAACTAACTAAACACTACTACTAATTATATATATATCACTACTGTACAAGAGTCTATTTATTTGCACTACTGTACAAGAGTCTATTTATTTGCACGTATATTTATTCATTTCCTCGCGAGTACCAAAGCTTGATTGACTGGTCCATGATGCGCTGTTTCGTATATATTCAGTGCCTACCTGAATATTCCAGCGAGGTCCGAATCGCTCTCGATCACTCGAGCGCCGACTCACCGGCGGTACTCGCTACAGATACAACAGGGTTGGATACTCCCGTGTACGAGTTTTGGTTGATGAGTAGTTGCCGTGCGAATACACGAAAGAAAATAGAAAAATATCTAGACAGTGCGTTTTTATTAAACTTAATATTGAAGAAAGTGTTTAGGGCAGTAATTTAAGCGTTGGTGTTTTAAATTAAACTTAGTCTTAGTCTGTCTAGAAAATGTTTATAGGAAACAGAAGCGGTCTTAACGTCAATATTGTCTATTATTTTTGTGGGATTTAACCACTGTTTGCACAAATCAAAGTTTTTTGGGAATCGATGAAATTTAATGTTTTTATTTAAAGGGTTTTCTTGGGCTGGTTGTCCGAATTGCATCCAAATATGCCACACCGCATTTTAATAAATGCAAATGGCACGACACAAACTAAAACACAAACAAAACAAGTTAACGCAACACAAAAACAATAATAAACAAACAGAACAGGTTAACACAACGCAATAACAATAATTTGAACACTGAAAAGTAATTCGACCCCTAACCGAAGTTCGGTAACCGAAGAAAAAACAACTAGTTAAACAAAAAATAGAGCAAGTTAACATACAACAGCATCGCAAAAAAAGAATTTTAGCAGCAGATAATTAAAAAGCACGTTAACGATTTAAAAACACTCAACAAGTGATGTATTTAGGCCCCGCCCAACATGCGCACCATCCTATCTTAAGGTGTATGTATATTGACGTTACAATACAATATCAATCCTACATCGATACGTTGTAAAAAAACCCTGTATCGATACACTAAGTGTAGAAATAACGATACATAGAAGTGTATTACACTTCTACGTATCGTTATTTCTACCGATTTTTGCGTGAAACATGAATATTTGTTTTATTATTTAACGATTTTGTTTTTACACGAATACAAATTTTCATCACACTCACCTCTACAGTGCTTGCAAATCCAAGTCCGACCGCATTGGGAAGGATGGTCGTTCAATACCCGCGTGAAAAGAATAAGGATAGAATGCCAAACAGAATTTGATTGGTCAGAGCGTCAGGCGTGCGTATTGTAAGCGCCTTCTGTTTGGCGTTCTATCCTTGTTATTTTCACGCGTCCTTCCCAAACCGGTCGGACTTGGATTTGCAAGCACTGTATACACCACTTTAGTGCCATCTATGAAGGTAGATTTCCAGTAAAGTTTTCTAGTTTAAGTTATGTAGGGTTACTTTAAATATTGTATTAAATCCATGGTGGAAACACTAGAAGATTATAAAATATTCTTAGGAAACACCATGGTTAAAACCATAGACTTAAAGAGATGGACTGAGCAGAAAACTCTGTTTTAATTTTTATAAATAAATAAATAAAAAAAATTGCCGGCAAGTTTATAAATTATAAAAAAATGGGAATTTTCATAAAAACCGAACCAACGTTAGGTAACAGTTGATGTAACCCCCCTCTCCCCATGTCACAACTTGTCACGTTTTCATGGACCCCCCCTAACAGCGTGACCTAATTTATGAACGGCCCCTAACCACAAAATTAATTTTTTCATCGGTTTTTTTCTTTCTGTTTACTCAGATGAAGTTGGGACCAGTTCACAGGTTAAACTTTAAACATTTAATTTGTGTAAATAAATCCAAAAGCACTTCCCTTAGTTAAGATATTTACAATTTGAGCACATAACCTAAAATTTCAAAGAAATGCACTAGATTCTGTCATAAAAGTTGGCATATTTTGTTTGAATTTACCTTCACTACAAAAATGACATAATCAAAAATTAATAAAAACTACACCAAAGTGACCACATTAAAAATGTCAAAATCCGGGACAAAGCCAAAAAAAATCCGCCAAAAGGGGACGCATTTTGTCGATACAAAGGCGAAAATATTTCTGTGGAAAAGGGGGAAGAGGGGAAGGTCCAGAAAACAGAAAATCGTTTACATCAATTATCATTAAAATAATAAAATATGCTCTTCATTCCAAAATGCAGAATTTTATATATAAAAATATATATTTGAAAATTACTCGTTTTTTTACAAATATACAACTTTAATATAACTTACAAATAGAAAGAAATTTCTGTCGACTGAATTTTCCACAGAAGGTCATCATTATTCTTTACAGAATTATAAAATTCTTCACAAGAAATTATATTTATTTATTCCAGAAAATACCCGTTCGGTGGGAGCATTAGTTCCTGGTACGTACAAGCATAATTCTACAATTCTTTTAATTTTATGAAAGGGAACATTTTGGACCCGAAAATATTGAAAAATCTCAACCCGTCTTTTGTCAATGGAAACTTTATTTTCAGTCCATTGAGTCAATTCTTCTGGACTATTTTTTACTCGTGAGCGGCCGATTCGGTTCTTATTTTATTTTGTAAACAATTTTAAGTTTTACAAATTTGTAAATCTATTTTATTTTTTGTCAGATTTAGTATTTTGTGTAAGAAATTATGATTTCTCGTAAAACGACATAATGATTAACCGCAAAATCCGGGATATTTCCGGGACGTTTACTCTTGCGGGACATGTTGATAAAATCCGGGACTGTCGCGCAAAATGGTCACTTTACACTACTTCCCCGTTTTTTTTTTCAAAACAATTTATACAGAAAAATAAATTGTTTATGGGAAGAGAATACAATTGCAAAATTAAAATTAAACTTATTATTATACACCCCCCAGGTACCTATTATCTAATTAAGTGACTTAAATTACATAATTTATAACTGTAAAAAATGTATTTTAATTGTAATACGGCTTAGTCCTATTTTTATGAACTAATTGTTCTTTATTGTTTTTTTAAATAAGCACATTGGGATCACTCACGTTTAATACCTTCAAACACTGCACTAAGTTTGTTCCCTGTTTCGCACTTTATCAAAAGAAAATCACCTATTTTATAATTTACAGGGTTTGACTTTTTGTCATAACTTAATTTCCTTAGAAATTTACTTTTGACAAGATTTTGGTCTTAATTCTAGAGGATAGTCGTCGAAGTTATATAAAGGATTTACATTAACGTGACTTAAATTAGTAGGAATATTACATGTTCTACCAAAAACTAATTCAAAGGGTGTATATTTAGTTTCGGTGTGCACCGTTGTGTTATAAGAGAAACACCAAAATGGAACCCAAGATTCTTTGATTTTGAGCCAAATTTCTCAAATATGCACCTAAACCTTGTGTGAGTTTTCTAATGTTCCTATACTGTTTAATCGTCAATTAAACAAATTTAATATCTAATACTTTCCAATATTTTATATTTAATATTTTTTAATTTTTATTATTTTAATTTTTTATATTTAAATAATTTAATATTTCGAAGCGGTGACCGACCCAAAGGTGCTGAGCCTACAAAATCAGTACCAATTAATCGGTCATCGCCGTTAAAACTGCATATTGGCACATTGTTTAAATTATCTAGTTGCTACGTCACATTAGAATTATGTATAAATAGAAATTAATTTAATAAAACTTTCTATCTTTCAACCACAACCAGCCTATCATTCACATCTACCTAACTACCCTCAACATTCCCTAAACTCTACAAGAGTTTACATGGTCCTTCGAACTCAAAAATAATCAGTGAGCGGTAAGCAAGACCAGGGTTTTCTTCCCTGTACTCACTTACTGATTATAAAACAAGCCAACCAGGGTAACAAACCCTTAAATTCAGTGGGCGGTAAGCAAGACCAGGGGTTTCTTCCCTGCACTCACCCACTGAGGTTAGCTAAACAAGACCAAGCTCTATTAAGACGTGGGCAGTAAGCAAGACCAGGGCTTTCTTCCCTGCACTTACCCACAGACTAATAGTGCCAATTCACACCCTTCCTACCTGCACCAACCCTTAAACTTCCCTAAATTCTACAAGAAGACATCCCACAAACTAAAAACAGCAACATCAAAACCCAGCACAATGGAGGAAAACAACAAAATAGTGACCAAACAAGAAGAAGTTGGGCAAGCCATCTCCAAGCTATTATTAAATTCAAAAAAGGAATCGTCCATAAGAAAAACACCCCAATATATTACGGAAAGGACAGCCAAAATCGACGAATTAGTACAACAATGTGCAGAAAACAACAAGAAGTTAGAAGAATTGAAGTGTACCTCCCACGTATACTTTACTACTAAGTATTATGAACAAATACTAAACAAGGCAGAAGAGACTAGAAAATACTTGTCGACCTATGCCAAACAAACAGAATTACAAAGTGAAACAAACAACGAACAAATTATTAGACTCCGTAAACAAAAACTACGCCCAAACTCCCTAAAACGCAACTTAGAGAGTTTAGGAACAGAACTTATGGTAGATAAACCAAAGTACAGATATGAAAATCTGATGAAAAAACTGTCGAGCCAGTGGAGTTCACTACAAGAACTTCACGAAGAGCTGATAGTTCACGAAGATGAATTTACTGACCAGTACTTTCATGACGAACAATTTGAATAAATAGAACTACTTTAGGATGAATATGTGGAGAAACTAGAAAAAAGAATAGCAGAAAGCAACAATGAGAGTAAACCAAACCTCTCATTACCAAACATACAACTTCCACACTTCAAAGGCGGATACGAAAACTGGGCAACATTTCATGACATATTTAGTAAGGTCATTCATGAGAACAAGACAATCTCACGCATTGAAAAAATGCAATATCAAAAAGCGCATGTCCGAGAAGAAGCCAGCCGACTGATCCAACATCTTCATATTACCGATGGAAATTATGAAGCAGCCTGGGAACTTCTCAAAAAACGATACGAAAATACACGAATAATAGTCAGCAAACTAGTGGATCAAATCCTGGATCTTCCAAAAATTCAAGGTAAATCCACAAAACAATTACAAGGATTACATGATGTAACAAATGAATGTCTCAAAGCGATTGACAATTTGGGCATTTCAACAGAACCATGGGGTACATTGATTGGAAGAATTATTAGTCGAAAATGGGATGAAGAAAGGAACAGGCTCTACGAACAATCATTAGAAAACCCGACCCAAGTTCAAACACTAGCTTCGATAATAAGCTTCTTAGAAAGAAGATTTCAATCGTTAGAAGCAACAAAAAATTACACAAAACCGATGTTTCACAAAAACACGCATAACACTTCCAACGTGAACTACAAGACAAAGGAAAAAAACACTATCATGCACCATGTGCCAACAAACGCATGCCATAGTAAGATGTCCAAAATTCCTGTCAATGAATGTGGCAGAGCGAAACGAATTTGTCAAGTCACAGAAACTGTGCTACAATTGTCTTGGTCATAGTTCGGAAGAGACTTGCTACAGCAAATAGAGTTGCAGAACATGTAACAAACAGCACCACACATATTTACATACGGAAAAACAACATAAATATGTAAACAAATCATTTGGATCAAAACAAGATAGTCAAACAAAAATAACAAACTATCAAACAACAACGAATAAAGACCAAGAAGAACGTGCAGTTCTTTTGGCCACAGCTCTAGTCCGAGTCAAGGCAATAAATGGAAGCATGGAATATTTACGAGTTTTGATCGATTCAGGATCACAGGCTGCCCTTATAACAGAAGAAGCAGCTCAACTATTGGGATATCCTCGGCAGAAAATAACCGCAGAAGTCACTGGTTTGGGAGAGTCCAAAACAATCCAAGTCAAAAATTCAGTGTGAGATCCAATCCCGATTCCCGAGCAATTTCTCACTATCAGTAAATTTCATAGTATTGCCAACCTTAACACAAAAACTACCGAGCGAACCAATGATGCCTGAAACTCCAACCAATTGGAAGAATTACACACTTGCTGACCCAACATTTCATCATCCTGGACCAATTGATGCCATTTTAGGAGCAGAAGAAGTTAGCCACATTCTTCAAAAAGGCCTAGAGAGATCTAACGATGGATTACTTGGTCAAGAAACTACTTTGGGATGGATTTTATCAGGCAGCATAAGAAAAAGCCCAGCAGTAAAAATTTTAAGCATGGTTAGCCGCGTAGAAGAAGATAAACAACTGACAAAATTTTGGGACATTGAAGAGGTGACAAATTATCAACCCCGCCCATTGTCTCAGAATGATATAGATTGCGAAGCACAATACAACAAGACTATAAAATGAAACAAAGATGGGACTTACACAGTCAATACACCATTTAAAGAACATTCACCAAATCTAGGTGATTCGAAACCAAAAGCCATAGCCCGTTTAATGCAGCTCGAAAAGTCGAAGCTTAACAAGCCATCAAACCAGAACTTAAAAGAACAATACAACAACTTCATGCAAGAATACATTAACCTTGGTCACATGAAGCCAGTCAAACCAGAGAAAATAAATGAAGAAAGATATTATATCCCTCATCAGCCCGTCATACGAGAAAGCAGTTCAACAAAGAAACTAAGAGTGGTATTCGATGCATCATCAAAGACCACAAATGGAAGGAGCCTCAACGAGACGATGCATATTGGCCCAAGACTTCAAGAAGAACTGACTGATATTTTACTACGATGGAGAAAACACAAGGTAGTAATTACCGCTGACGTCGAGAAAATGTATCGACAAGTACATTTATCTGAAGATGATCAACACTATTATCGAATATTATGGAGATTCGATACAAACCAACCAATCACAGAGTATACTTTAACAACCGTGACATACGGAACACCAGCCGCGCCGTACCTAGCAATAAAAACACTGCAAAGGTTGGCAATTGACGAAGCATCAAAATTTCCGAAAGCATCAACCGTGGCTCTTCGAGACTTCTATGTAGATGATCTAATAACCGGATGCGATTCAATTGAAGCAGCCAAAAACCTTCAAGACGAAATCATTACCTTGCTTCAATCTGGAGGATTCAATCTTAGAAAATGGTCAAGCAACAAAGCAGAGCTAGTATCCCGTCTAACAAATCAACTTCAAGAACAAAAAAGCTCAGAAATAATGGAAGATGATGTGAAGAAAGCGCTCGGAGTACACTGGGCCCCTGCTGATGATACATTCCGATTTAAAGTAGAAGTAACAGAACAAACCAAAATAACAAAAAGAACAATACTCTCCGAAGTGGCAAAATTATATGACCCCTTGGGATGGATATCGCAAGTTGTGGTAAAAGCAAAACTACTTATTCAAGAACTATGGATTAACAATCCTGAATGGGATCAACAAGTACCTCCAAAGATAAAAGATAAATGGGATAACTTCTATAAACAACTGAAAAGTGTCGAAGATATTCATATTTTCCGATGGATTCACTACTCCCCAACAAACAAAGATCAAATTCAACTCCACGGCTTTTGTGACGCATCAGAAGTGGCATACGGAGGAGTTGTATATACAAGAAAGACTAACAAATTTGGAAAAAGTCAGGTGACGCTCCTAGTCGCGAAATCAAAAATAGCACCTGCAAAAAGCAAACAGTCAATGCCACGGCTAGAATTATGTGTATTACTAGCTAAACTAATGAAAAAACGGTAGCTGCTCTAGGCATCACTGAAATAAGACAATTTGCCTGGACAGACTCCATGATTACGCTCGCTTGGATAAAAGAAGATCCAACAAGATGGAAGACCTTTGTTGCCAATAGAACATGCGAAATATAACAATTATTGCCGCCAGAACACTGGCAACACGTAAGAACAGAATCCTGCAGATATCATCTCGAGAGGTTTAGAACCGGCAAAAATCAAGGATTCAGCACTATGGTGGAATGGACCAGGCTGGCTAAATTCCGCAGAAAAATGGCCCAAGAATAAAATTCCAGAAACTCAAATAGAGCAAAAAACATGCCTTAAAGTAACCGTAGAAAAGGAAACTGATACTAGCATAATAGATCGCTTCTCATCTCTCAAACGGATGATCCGAACTATATTGTATGCTCACCGATTCATCCAGAACTCCCAGAAAACAAAAGAAAAAAGAAAAGGAACACTTACTACCAAAGAAATGGAAACAACAATAAATCAAACTATTAAAATGGTACAAGAAAAAGCAATGACAGATGATCTACGAGCGCTTAAAAACAAATCAAGCGTTAACAAAAGGAGCCGTATCGCCAACTTAAGTCCATTTTTGGACGGAAATGGTATCATTAGAGTTGGAGGACGACTAAGAAATTGTCTACTTCCATTCGAGCAAAAACATCCCAACATATTACCGTACGACATTCATCTAACAACACTAATTATCAGAGATGCACACGAAGAAACCCTACACGGAGGAAACACATTGGTATTATCATATATACGTCAAAAGTACTGGATCATAAATGAACAGAACAAAATACGTTTTCTGATCCACAAATGTCCAATCTGCATTCGACATAAAGCACAAACAGCAAAACAACTGATGGGCGATCTGCCGGGTCCAAGAATCACACCCTAACCATCGTTCTCACATACTGTAGTAGATTATGCTGGTCCAATCTCTGTTCGAGCCAGCAAAGGTCGCGGATACAAATCCTACAAAAGATACATCGCTGAATTTATATGCTTAGCTACAAAGGCAATACATCTGGAACTGGTCAGTGATATGACAACTGAAGCTTTCCTGGCCGCATTTCGAAGATTCTCTTCAAGACGTGGAAAAATTGCTCACATGTACAGCGACAATGGAACCAACTTTGTTGGTACCAGTAATATCTTCAGTAAGAACATGCTGCAAGAAGACGATTTCCAAAATGCAATGATTACACGTGGGACTGAGTGGCACTTCATCCCACCAGCATCACCACATTTTGGTGGACTATGGGAAGCAGGGGTGAAGTCAATGAAGTTTCACCTAAAACGCAATATTTGAGATTCAACACTCACATTCGAGGAACTGAGCACGCTTCTTTGTCAAATAGAAGCATGCCTTAATACAAGACCACTGTGTTCACTAAATAACGACATTAGTAACATGGAAATTCTCACCCCAGGCCATTTCCTAATTGGACGTGAGATAATATCCTCCAATCATCCAGCAATAAATGATTTTTCCACAAGCTTAACGATGCGATGGAAATCAATCCAGAAAATGAAAAGGGACTTCTGGAACGCATGGTCAAGCGACTATTTAAACAATTTACAACAACGATACAAATGGCAGAACAAAGAGAATAACATCAGCATTGGAGATGTTGTAATCATCAAGGACAACTAGGTGAATCCCAGCAGATGGCCGCTAGCAAAAGTGACCGAAATCTTTCCTGACAAATCTGGAGATGTAAGAGTGGCAACAGTTAAGAAATCAGATAGCCAGCCGATGAAAAGAAGTATTCATCAATTAATCCCATTATCAAACACCAAAGATCCAGAAGCCGAAGTGAGACAGTCGACACAACGAAAATCCAGCAGTACCAAAGTTACAACAGTAGTAACCCTGATGCTTTGTATGATGTTGTGCCCTTCTGTATACGCAAATTTCACTGTGAGAAATATGAAACCTGGTCTTTACATAGAACATCTTGGCCACTCGCGAATTGAAAAGGGCATTTTTAGATTACAGATAGACTACAACCGACACAAAATAAAAGAAAATGTTTATAAAACTTTCGAAAATCTATGCGAGAAAACAACGGACATGACATATGACACTAAATGTTTTACACTATCTCATCATTTACACGAGGTATTCGAAGAACTAAAGTGGACAACCCAAGTAATAGATGAAACACATAAAAGACGAAAAAGAGGCATTTTGGGAAAATTGCTTACTTCAGTATTTAGCGTGAATGATGAAGTATACGAAGACATCGACAGCATTCAAAAGAACCAAGATGAACTACTTAAAGCTTCAGCCTTAACCTCATTTAACGAAACAGAAGCAAGAATACAAAACAAATTGGAATTGTTCAGAAGAAAATTAAATCAAGCCTTATCAGCAATGAACGACATGAAAGGCTGGTTTAAAACCATTGACACAAACAAGCTGAACATTCACATCCTGACATCATATGAAGAAGCCAACGGGTTTATAACAGAAGTCCTGGACCACTACTCCAAGCTGCTTGCTGTACGTTTCCGGAGAGGCAACTTACACGAATTGATTTCACCAATACGTGTAAATAGGATCCTGAACGATGTTCGAAGAAAATTACCCCCAACACTGAATATATTGACGGAACCTGGATTAAAGACCACGATGAGGAAGACAAACGAGTCTTTCCAAGTATTTAGTCATTTTTTACTAGTGGGAACCACCTTGATGAAAGTGACCCCAAATCCTGTGAAAATATCTAACACATCATATTGGGAACCGTTCCATTTCTCAACGTCGAATACAACCGTCAATTATACTATGTATTGAACGAAAACGAGTTCAAGTCTTGCATATTGACCTCAGCAAACGAATATGTCTGTTCACCAACATCAGTTAAAAATATAGAAACGGCATCTAATTGTGTAATTGATGAAGTATACCAACGATTCGAGACAACCAAATGCAAACTGGTCCAGCGAAGTCTTATTGGAACAATATGGAAAGAACTCTCTACAACTAATGCATGGATGGCAGTTACAAGCAAACCCACCAGAATTGCGATAACTTGCAATGGCGTGAGAGAAGAAGTTACGCTGAACAAGACGAATATAATCCAAATTGCCCAGGACTGCATTATACAAACAAAATCCAACATCCTGACGCCAAGAAGGATTGATTCAATCCCAGTGATAGAATCCTTCACGAAAACCAATCATACAACTTCACAAATTTCAAACTTACAACCAACAACTCCTATCTCATGGAGCCCATTGAATCCGTGATTAGGGATTTCCAGAACTTGGAACATCTTCAGACCATGGAAAACAACATTCAGGAAAAGCTCGACGAGAACCAATGGAGAAAGATTCATCATCATTCCATATCAATCAGTATCCTCACGTCAACAACCCTGATCATCATTATGATAACTTTGACCGCAGGGTACCGGCTTTGTCAAAGATGCCGAAGGAAGTCTGCTGTCCATAGAGCTTCAACAACCACCAGGAGGGTCAACTGATGGAACTAATGCCACTATAATCCAGCATCCAGGAGACCTAAATAATGGAACTGATGCCAAACCAGCAATCAAGAGGGGGCAGACTGTTTAATCGTCAATTAAACAAATTTAATATCTAATACTTTCCAAAATTTTATATTTAATATTTTTTAATTTTAATTTTTTATATTTAAATAATTTAATATTTCGAAGCGGTGACCGACCCAAAGGTGCTGAGCCTACAAAATCAGTACCAATTAATCGGTCATCGCCGTTAAAACTGCATATTTGCACATTGTTTAAATTATCTAGTTGCTACGTCACTTTAGAATTATGTATAAATAGGAATTAATTTAATAAAACTTTCTCTTTTTCAACCAAAACCAGCCTATCATTCACATCTACCTAACTACCCTCAACATTCCCTAAACTCTACAAGAGTTTACATATACTTTCATGATGATAGGCAGTACTATAAAGTTGAGTAATATTTAAAAGTTTACATATTTCTTTCATTGTGGAAGAAATAAACTCCGCCCCCCGATCTGTAGCTATTTTCCTTGGAATACCGTATCGCAGTATAAAATTGTTTACAAAAGCTATTGCTACCGTGATAGCGTCTTTAGCTTTTATCGGATAAGCTTCAACAAATTTTGTTAATTCGCATTGCACTGTCAAAATATAAGAAAAGTTTTCTGAATCACTTTCCATTGGACCTACAATATCCAAATTTATACAATTTTTCGAAAGGTGAGTTAGCCGTCGTCGTAATAACCATCGGTTCTCTTACGTGTTTGCTGTACTTATTACGCTGACAACTATCACACTTTTTTACAAATTCCGTTACGTCCTTGTTCATACCTGGCCAAAATTAATATTTTTTAATATTGTTTATCATTCTATTTATTCCCGCATGTCCATTTGTCGGAAGAATGTGAAAATCGTTTAAAATTAATTTTTTGGTTTCCTTGTCAATTATTCGTTTTTGATTTCGTATTATGCAAACTCGACTTTTTAACTTATTTGAATTTATTTTAATTTGAGTAGCTAGCTCCTTAATAAATTTATCGTTATTATTATCTTTCAAAATTATTATTTCAGGAATATTTAGTTGCATACATATTGAATCCAATTCTCTCAACATATCATCTGGCGTGTATATTGATCGAGGTACTGGATTTATAAATATTGTAGAAAGTTCTGGTACAAAAATTAAATTTTCTGACTTAGTCGAAATGTGGTTTAGCTTTTTAAATTGGCTACATTTTATTTTACTATTTATAACGAATTCTACACAGTCTTTAGGTCTTTTCAAGATTTCTACTATATTTGGATGCGCATTCCAATTATTCGGATCATTCTTGGCTTGACTGATATTATGTTCGACAAGTTTTTTTTGTTGTGCTCTGGTCATTACATTTATGATTTCCTCATTCATACATTTTAACTCATTCACACTCACAATTATTCTAGACAAACCATCTGCAGTTACGTTGTCTTTACCTTTTACATACTCCACATAAAAATCATATTCTTCTAAACATAACCGAAACTTATTTAAACGACTTGACGGATTATTATGGTTAAATAAGTATATTAATGGTTTATGGTCTGTTAAATTTTAAATCGTCTGCCATATAAGTAAGGTCGGAAATGTTTAACCGCCCAAACTATAGCTAATAATTCTTTTTCAATTGTTGCACATTTTAGTTCTGTGTTATTTAACCCTCGACTTGCAAAAGCTATGGGTTTATTATTTTCATTTAGTAAAACACCTAGTGCAAACCTGATGCGTCAGTGTGCAAAATAAATTCGTTTTTTTCTGTAAAATCTGGGTAATCCAATATTTTTGGTTGAATTAAAGCATGTTTTACTAATTCAAAGGCTTGTTGACATTCATTTGATCATTGAAACTGAGCATTCTTTTTAGTTAATTTATTTAGACAATATGCTTTTTCAGCAAAATTTGGAATATGCTTTCTATAATGGTTGGCAAATGCTACAAACCGTTTTATTTCGTCACAACTAGTGGAGTGGGATAATTTTTTAATACTTTAGTTTTTTCAGGGTCTGGTAGAATACCATCTGAAGTTATTACGTTACCTAAATAATTTGTTTCTTTAGGAAATCGCATTTTGCGGGATTAAGTTTTAAGTTAACTTTCCGTAATCTAATTAGGTTAGTATTGTGATCTTGTAAATTTTTACCAAACACAATTAGATCATCCAAATACACAAAGCATTTTTCAAAATTTGACCCAGACATTGCAACAGTCATCAAACGTGAAAAGTTACTAGGGCTGGTCTTTAAACCCATAGGTAACCCTTCCATTTGATATTGTCCACGGTTGGTAGTAAATGCCGTAACTGGTCTACTTTTTGGTTCTAATTCTACTTGACACATTTTTAAGACAACATTACAACTATCTATATACTATGTAACTCTATACTGCCTTAGCTGTACCGCTTCAGCTAGGGAACAACCGATAACGCAGTAACGCATTGTCCCCCACTATAACTACGTAGGTACTACACTAGAAGGCAACCAGATTAGTCTAAAGTTCCTAGTCGATCAGTGGCGTACTTTTTGGTAGGATAAAGGTTATTATAAATTATTTTTAGTCTTTGGAATTTAGAAAAAAAATTTCAGGTGCTTCTTTATGGACCCTAAGGAACAACCCATTTTAATATATAACATTAATTACATAACACCCTGTATGTATGATGTATTATTTTAGCGCGCATTTCAGGACTCTTGGATAAAAATTCATATTTCTACAACCGTTGAAGTTAGCGACTTAATTTAAAAAAAACAAACTTTGTCAATGTTTTGACTGGATATGTATGCATAGAAATTTTCAATAATTCACATAGCTCGCCGTATAGTAAAGTTTTTGATGCACGATTTTGTTAATTCTATATTGCAATTTTTTTTTCAAAATCTTTGGAAGTTTTTAAAATTTCCGAATTGCTATTAGAAGCGCTCACATTTCAAGTATAAGTCTGCAAAAAATCAGAATTTTAGATTGTATTCTAGAATTAATACAACGGTTAATGTTACGAATCACCCACTCTCATAGTGGAATAACACACACCAATACACTTCAGTGTAGAAATATGAATTTTTATCCAAATGCGCGCTAGAATCATACATAGTGATGTAGATAGGGTAAAACCCAGTGGGTAGGTAAATAAAATTTGGGTAAATACCTGGGTAAATACCCAAATTTTATTTACCTACCCAAAACTGGGTATTTTTGATAAATGCGTTATTATGTATACTTTAAATAATATTAAACTTCCCTATTAAACCATATAAACATAAACGTACTAGAATTGTCTCTGAACGCACTTAATCGTGGAAAACCGCTTAATTGTTGAAATGCACACAGGGTCGATAATTTTTGAAACAAAAAAAAATAACAGTAGGATGAAACCCATTGGAAAAGGAGAAAAATATAATAAAAATGAAAGGAAAAATAAGTTACGGGCGATCTGACTTCGGGAAGTGGGAGGGGGGGGTTTTAAGGGTAAAAAATGGTTTATCTCGATTTCCGGCAAAACTACAAGTCCTATGGAAAAAAGTTAAATGGCAAAGTTGTAGGTAATAAAAGGATCTACAACTTTTGTAATTACAATTTTTTTACATAACCTCAAAATTTATGTGAAAAATTCAAAAAACCAAGTTTTAAATAATATTATCTAAGATCTAAGGTAGGTACTACTACAGTATACTTCACTATATTGAATAAAACTATTTATTGATTTCAAGCTATTTTTATGCAAGATTTAAATCGAAATACCCCTATAAATACCCTATTTGGGTAAATACCCGGGTAAATACCCTATTTGGGTAAATACCCGGGTAAATACCTGGGTATTTTACATCACTAATCATACATATACCTAACTGGAAACAAATTTTCGAACGCAAAAACGAAAAATGCACCGATACTTGATTCAACTACCTAAACCCCGTATAGCATACGCCCCGCCCACTGACGGCGCGAGCAGATCAGGCAAGACAGAGTAAGCATGTCGACACGGTTTCGAATATCTACGGCGCGCCGTAAGTAGTTTTAGCACAACGCATTGATCTTTGAATTATAAACACTTTATTTCAAGACAAAACGTTATTTTCTGTTCTTGAAATTGTAGTACATAGTTTTGGCAGTCAGCTTGTACCGCTTAAAAGTGCTGACTGAGCTATTCGTACCCCCACGGTACCTAATGCGAGGTTTCCTAAATGAGGAACCAGGCTGACCAAGTCAGTCTAGTACATGTACACTAATTGTAAATCTTTATAATATACTAATGTAGTTACACTTGATGTCTTTAAATCCAAAGTCCGGTTGATTCCATTACAAAATCACCGATTCAATTGAATAGAAAATAGAAATAAGGGTAAGGCCTAGTTTAAGTAAAAACGTGTACAGTGGATGAATTAAGAAAATGTTACCATCCGTCCGAACTTTCGGACTTTTTCCAGATTTTTTACTTCGATGGCAAAATTTTGATTGTTTTTGAATGTGTTATTTTTGCAAAAAAAAACATGTATTAAATCTGTCTTAAATATTAACCTACATACAACTAAACCTATAACAATCAACTTCTAGTACAAACATAAAATATTAATTTGAAATGTCCGGCTTTTTGTTAGGACTTTATAAACTAATTTGCTTAGTTGGACTAAAAATAGAGAAATCAGCGTGTTCAGACAACCGTTAATTTAAAAAAGCGGTTACCGGCGGTCTTGATAGAAATTTTACTTAATTTTTTCTTCGACAAAAGTCGGTCGCTTATGCCTTAAATAGTTTAAGATCCGTCCAAAGTTTTGTTGTTTTGTAATTAAAAAAAAAAGTTGTTTATGGCCTTTGCTTATTTTTTTTTCATCTTTTATTCTTTTATTTAACTTGGCATTTTTCTTCTCATGGATATATTTCTTTAAAGAGCGTTTTGCAATAATCATATGCATTACAGAAATTTTCTGTACATATGGAATACCAAAACTAAAGAAATCTATAACTGCTCCTGAAGGGTATGCAATAAAGATTATACCAGGTTATTACTAATAGTTATGTCTTGTCTTATTGGACAAAAATACTTTATTAATAATACATTTTTTATTGCTAATTTTATTTTTAATTTATATTGTTTTTGTTTATATTTGTTTTGCGCAAAATAAAAAAATATCGTTTCTAGTCGCAGTGGCGTGGGAAAATAAATATATTACTTTTATTCCATAAGTTGTTTAATTAATTTAGAATCGTAGGAATTTATTAATATAGAACACTTGTCGTAGTGTCAGTAGACCTACGTATCGCTGCATTAAAGCAGGCCATAATGCGCCTTAAATAGGTGCTTAAATTGACTTTTCGGTTTTTTTTTACAAAATAAAAACGGCTCGGCATTCAACTTGAGCACCCATCCTTTTTTAAGCTTCTGTTTTTATCATGCGCACTTTAAAAAATCAAAAAAATGTTTTATTTAAAACACCCCAAAAAATATATTTTTATATATACATTAGGTCCTTAAAACAATTTTTTTAGGGAACCCCTCAAAATTACGCATAGAGAAATTATAACAGGTGCCTATAACCACTTTTCACCTCCAAAATCGCAATGTTTCTGTATTTCTGGCACTTACAACGTTGTTATTTATTTACTAATTTGAGTAGGGAAGTTAAATTAATATCACAGCACTTTCAATTTCGTAAATTTTATAATTTTAGCTAGAATTAATGGGTTATTTTTGTTTTTTTTTTAATTTTTGTTTTCTACCAAATGGTTGTGGGACATGTTATACATTATAAAATTAAAATAAAATGGTTAATAATTAGTTTAAGGCATTTAACTACCTAAATCAAAATTAATACAATACCTTTTAATACACTGCAAAAAGATCTTAAAGAAGGTAACAACTGGTTTTTAACCATTGGACAACTTGCTGCATCATCTTCAGAATCTGGACTTGGATGTGCTAAAGCTTCCATAAATACGTATTCTATTATTCTTTCCATTGTTGTTACAAAGCCTATTTGCTTTGCGTCTATAACGCCACAAAATAAATCCTAAAAACAAAATATAAAATAGTTATTTATGTAAGACCAAGAAGTGAGTCTTTTTGGGTTAAGCTCTGAAATTGAGCGAAGCACAAAAAGACCTTTTCGTGGGCAAACAACATTTTATCTTTAAATTGTAATGTTTTTTACAATTGATAACCAATCTTATTTGTTAAACGATACCTGAAACGTAAAATTTTATGATTAAAAAATAAGTAAGTTAGTTAAATCGTTTAATAACAAAAATATATACTACAAATATAATAAACAGAAAACCCTTTTCTGCTCATAGAAGTTTTCCTATTTTGACTAAGCGTACTTAACATAACTTTAGGGACAAAATTGCACATAAAACATTTATGGTAAAAACACACCCACAGAACACACCACCACACCTTTATGTCTGGGCCTTTATGATTTCAGCGAAATAACATAAAACAAATACACAGACGCTTAAACGTTTGTGATTTTTGACATTTCTATGCAACCAACTTTACACCGGTGTTGTAACATATCGAGGCACCCAAATTTTTGTATTTCTTTTATATATTAATTTATTATAAATTACTGTTTATATTAGGGTTTAAACATGTTGAAAAATTGCTTTCGCGTGGTATTTCTATCTCTTTTACTTATGCACAGCCACTCATTTCTTCTGAATTCTGTTAGGATTCAAGCCAAATTTGGTTGTATTAACACTAACTACATTTTTTATTTTAAATTTATGAGTTTTTTATGTAAATAGATTTCTTTATAAATAACAACTTTGCCATATTATACTAAACCGCATTATTAGGGATGTTGTTAGAGATATGTTTTAGATAACAGTGAAGCCATTTGAAGAATGGTGTCTTTAGTCTCTGCAGGTTATTTAAAGTTTCGATCTTATAAAACAGTTATATTTATACAGGGGAAAATTGATCTAAATATACAACTTTATTTTATCTTTTGCTTGCAAATAAATATTTAGTACTTCATCTTATTAAAATCATCATTTATAAAACGTTAAGTAAAGTAAAGTAATATTTTTGATAGTTTAATGAAGATTTTTTTACACATAATTTGGGGTAATAGGTCCCCTCTGGTCCTCATTGCCTCAAAGTAATAAATCAAAATATTTTTTATGAAAAAGACTTTACTCCAGCAATAGCTTTAACTCCTTTTCCTCTTGAAACTAAACAAGAGCCTAAAGAAGCTGTAGGAGATGCAGCGTCAAATGTGAACGAGGATGCTCCTGCATCAAGCAGGGCCAACGTTATGATACAGATGTGTAATGTGACTTGGCTTAGTGGAAGTATGCCAAATGCTCATGTGCAAGCAAATAATCGACATACATGCAATTTCTGTAAATAGAGAGCAGGTTTACTTTGGGGTCCTCATTTCCCGACAGGGCGGATAATGAGGCCCTTTTTATTTTTATAAATATGTGGTTCTTCTGTTATAAATAAAATATTTTTTTTAAACATTTGTGTTTGTTAATAATTAAATAAAGCTAAAATAACGTAAACCTATATAATTTCGAAAAAATAACCAAAATATGAGCAAAGTTGCTTAGGGTGTCCTCATTACCCTACTCTCCCCTAATATCAGTTATCAAATATGATTCCCATTAATTATAATTATTAATCGCATATATAGTTATTATATATTTAAAAACTATATTAAAAAATATTAATAAACTCCTTTATATTCCGATGCAAGCAAGCAAGTCGTTGCAATTACGGTTAGCATTCGAATTTTTTTACCTGTATTTCACTTAATTCATCGTTGGTTATGAGTTATTATTTTCGTTTAAAACTGTTTGAACTACGCGTTACGTAAGATTATCATTTTTTAACCCTTAAAAAATCTCCAAAAAATTGCGTTACGTAATACTTGAACGCTCCCTAAAATAATGCAAGGACTTGAAAATATTAAATTTGTTCGTAAAAATTTGTTCAAAGTAGTGGATATGGCTTAAATGTTTAACAATAAAATTTTTTTGCCTGTAAAAAAAATAAATTAAAAATAAATTAAAAACGATTATTCCAATACAAAGATTGTTTATCAGTGGTGGATTAATTATTTTTTTGTTGGTTTTACAAATTGTTACGGTGATATCGATATATTTTTTAGATATAAAAGATCAAACAGGATCTGGTTGGCTTTCTAAAACTATTTTTTTTTGGAAATGATTATATTAACACTGATGCATTTCAGAAGTTTTTATCTCAGGGGGATGCTAAGTAACAAAAACAATTATTTTATTAATTATATTTATGACCGCGCTTTCCAAATAAAATTTGTATAGAGAAATAATCGAATCTGAGCGATTGAAATTCGAAATTACATACGACGAGGAGTTAAATTATAAAAAATTTAATTGTCGAAAAGCCTGGCGTTTTAACTGAAAGATATGTTTTTATTTAACTAAACTTCTTATATACTTATTTTAATTGTGCTTTTAATAATTTTAAAAATATTTGTATTTTAAATGATTATAATTTTTTTGTAACTTTGATTTATAGATTATAAACTTATAAACACGTTTTAAGTTCCAGACGAGGCAATTTGAAGTCGATTTAACTAAATTATTTTGAAATTAAAGTGTTCAATTGTAAAATCAAAAACAAATAATAATATGAAAGCATAAAAATTTAAATAAAAAAGATTCTACAAATTTGTTCATTTTAGGTATGTTATAAATCTTAAAAAAAGAGAGCTGGATTACCTAAATAAAGCAGAGGACAAACCCGACAAAGGACAAAGCAAAAAGAGAGCATAAATTTTAATTGCCTGATAAAAAAAAAATTATTATTGCAAAGAGCGATTCGTAAAAAAATTCTTAAACAATGATAAAGAGTAAGTTTTTAAATTGAAGGAAATTTATCTAATTTAAAAGCTTGGTTTCACTTATGGGTTTAACTAAGCTCCTTGTTTTCTTTTAAAAAAAATATTTAATGATAATAATTATTATATGAACAAATCATTTTTAAAATTTCCTAAATGACAATAATTTAATAAATATAGTTTATTAAACCAAGGTTTTGCAATAGGACTAAAATATATTTTTTTGATGTAATCATTTTCTTAAATTACTTATAAGAATTATCACATTATTTTACATATTGCGGTACATAAATCGTTAAATAGTTTTAAATAGACTTTGATCACACATTTTAATATAAGTCTTTATTTTGCCTATTTACGTATGTATGTAAATGCACAGAGATTAAATATTTAGGTACTTACCAATTTATTTTTAATTTTAAAAATTATACTCAGTGCTTTAAACGTTATTCTTTGTTTAACATATAAAATTCAACTATTAACATTAATTTAACTACATTTTAAAATAGCATGTAATGCTCTATTTTTGAATTATTTAAAAATTAAAAAATCCTGAAGTTTAAGAAAATTTAACGTATTCAACCTAATAATATTTAATCTACATTTATATTGGAACTTAAAAATTGAACCAATTACGATCTATTTTAATTTTTTTTGTAACACATCATTTTCACAACCATGCAGTTATTTAGAAAAGATAAATTATTATTTAACATATCAGTTCATTAATATTATTTTCTAAACGTATATGTATACATATTAGGGTGGATCGAATTTTCATTTTTTCGAAATTCATTTTTGGCCACTGCGAAAATGATGCTACATAAAAGCATAATTATAACTGTTTTAATAAATTTAAAAAATTAAATTGCTTTATACTGCCCCAAAGCCCCAAAAAAATATTAAAATGCGAAATTTGCCTAAAATTCAACGGGTGGTTCGAACTGTTTTTCATGGGATTCGTTTTCGGCCATTGCTTATTACATGCTACATAGAAGCACAATTACAGCCGTATATTTATAGTTGCTTAATTCAATTAATTGCTTTATACTGCCCCAATGATTTGAAAGTTTTAAGCATTTATTGAAATTTGCGTAAAAGTTTAAAATACCTTTTAAGGATGAAAAGCAATAAAATGGATTTGAATATTTTTATTGTTTCTCTAGAATGTTGTTATTTAACAATACAATAAAGCAGACGTATAATGGAAAATGAAAAGTTTAGAATGTTATATAAATTTAAAAAAATACAAATTAAAATTAAAATTGGGACCAAAAATTTCAAAGATTTTATCATCACAGAGGTCGAAAGTATTTTTTTGAATTAAAAACTGGCATGATTTTGCGACATTCTAACCTTGTTTTGATAAATCCATCTCGTCTTAAAGGACCACTAACATCAGCAAAAGCTTCACAATTTTCACACACCTTTCAGTAGCTTGAGTGTGACAAGGGAAGTTAGCAATTCTAGGCATAACGACATAATCTATCATATTTGGACGTTGAAGACATTGTAAAATATAATCACGGCTTAAAAAATTTGTCAAAAGTGGCTTGGCCATAGTCACCTCATTCCAGTTAATAAGGTGGACATAATTTTCTGGTTTAAAATTAAATTTCGGCAGCACCAAAACTGCGAATACTGGATGAAAGAGCTTGTAATTTTTGAGACTTTAGAATTCTTCGTAAGGCTAATTTCCTGACTTCCTCATTTTCATCTACTAAAATAGCAACCAATATACTTTCAGCATGCCCAAAAAATCCATTTCTTTGAATCACTGGATAAGTAATTTCTTTTAAGTTGTCTGGCAAATATCTTGTTAATTTTATAGTTTGATATAAATTCCTAGCACCGTAAATGCAAAGTGGTTTAGTCTTATCGTAAACCACATAGGTACATAAACTTTTAATATAAAACGTACCAACACCAGCAAATTTTCTGTCGGTTCTAGCGATGAGACATACAATCTGAGAAGTCTATTTGCCGTCGTAAGCCATCCTGAATGTGCTAACTTTCCTGGATTTTTCTTCGACAGATTATCGGGACATGTTTCAGTGCCGATGGCTTCGCAAATTTTAAATAAATAGAGTTAATCTGTGCTTAAATCTTTACATCAGGCAGATCACAGTCAATAATTTTAAAGAGCACGAGAGGAAGTTGCTCACAATTATTTAAAGCTTTGCCTATAATTCCTGAAAGATTCGAGGTCTACTAGTAGTACCATCGAGAAACTCGAACGGATGACCAAATGGAAGCTCGTTCGCATGCAGTTGATAAATACACCAGTGCAACCGCCTTTTCAACTTCATTTCCAGATATAGTATGGTTCTTCCTTTACTACCTGTATTAATGACAGTTCCGTTGGACCCACTTACAATAAGTTTATGCCAGTCGATATGCTTAAACTGTTAAAACTCCAATATTTTTCTACTAATATTCATTGCCTTTTCAGATTGCAAGGAGATGTGGCCCATGTATTCAGAGCCTGGTTCTTTAACCAAGCTAATGTGTTCTTCTAATATATTTTTTTACTCAAGTTTACCATTTATAGTAAGTTTTGTCCTTCTGCCCATCAAAATACAGTCCAAAATTGCCATTTTCTGAAAGTAATTGGACGTCAGCTAAAATATTTCTTTGTTTTTCAAGAGCACGTCTAATCTTGTTTATATCTACAACGTTGCATAGATTGTCTTCAGAAATGAGCCCAACAGTTTGCAATGTGGCTGACACAATTACTGCTTCAGCTCTGTCGGAAACCCCAAACCTATCTATGTTTTGGCAACTGCTGAAAGGTCATTAATTTTTTGAAATACCTGAGAATTCTGTGATATTTCCGGCTCATCTTCGGGACTATTGCTCATTGGGCATACTAGTTGAATGGATAGGCTGGAGTTGAGAGCATAAACTGGTTGACGGAATAGATGCAGTGTGTTTTTCTTTAAAGTCTTCTAGTTTTCGTTTTCTGTTAAGGTTGTTATATAACTTCTTAGTCACATTCACGTCAACGTTGCCTATAGCCATTTTTCGGTTGGTGCGTTGATCGAGCAAGAAATTTCTTTCTAATACAGGCACTTTACAGAGACTTTTTACAGTAACACCGATCAAAACTTTTACATTTGCAGAATGCTATATTGAAAAGAGTCTTGGCTTTTTCTTAGAATTGCGCAATTCTTTGTCGGTGGGTTTTAATATCTTTTCTTGATGCATACGGTTTTAATAACATTCGATATTTATCGTGATATGCTTTTATTTTTTTAACAACAGCACGGATGTGTATTGTTAGAATAAAAGCCAATTTCCACTGCTTTATAATTTTTTTTGAGCACTTTGAGACAATTGTCACTGACTTCGTTTATATACTGCTTTGGTTTATTTCGAGTAATCCAAAATAAACATAACATGATGTCTTCGTAAGTTGGTAAATTAGATTGTGGTAAGTCCCGTCAAATATAGGACATAAATCACTACGTTAAACAGACATATCGTAAAGAGACAGTGGAACACATAAGGCCTAATTAACAATTGAGCCTTTGAAGTAAAAAATAAAGGTATTTTTAAACAGTTAAATTATTAATTAATTTAATATTAATTGTGTCAAGGTAGCAATTTTGGAAAAAACTGGAAAGAAAAATTTTGGAAAAGGTAAAAACTAAAAAGATGTCACAGGTACCGTTTTTGTCAAATTCTTTAACGATACCTGTGACATCTTATTAGTATTTACCTTATACAAATTCGCATTTCCAGTAAGTGAAAAATAATGCAAATTTTCGCTTCAAATATTTTACGAACTAAGATTTTTTCACTGATACAATTGATACTTAAAAATTGCATACAAGGATCATTGCGGTCATATTCACCACAACAATGGACCCCAAAGGTTAACAAAAACTTTTCTCATATTGATTGACTACATTTTTGTATAAACTATTAGTTATAAACCTTTGCAATCAAAAAAAGAAAAAAAACTGTAGATTTTTAATTTTTTATAAAAGTTTAGACCCCTTTGACAGTAATAAAAATAAATATTTTTCAATTCATTTTTGTTATTTAGAATGTGAACTTTATGGAGCAACTTTTCCACACTGGCCGATTTTGATATCGGGATTTTTTTCTTTTTCGTATACTAAACGATCCACCCTAATACATATACGTATACATAACATAAATATTAAAACTTTATCGTTAACATGGTACTGCATTTTAACAGACATTTTGCTTGATAAATGTTTATTAAACTTCAAATTTTGGGTTCTATTTGAGAGAAATGAACTAAACCAGTTAAGTTAATTTCCGGATAAATCAATTTTTTTTAGTTTTCTTTAATAAAAGTTATTTATTTATTGTTTCAAATGCATCACAAAAATCATTAAATACTTTTCCTCTATTCAAAACATCAAACCAATTATTACAAAGTTTAAAATAGCAGTTTTACATAATTTTTTAATTTTCTTGTAGAGTGTCATTTTAACCCTTATGTGCATAGAGAATAAATATACTGATACCGCACAGATAGGTACAATTGTACCTTATACTAGAAAACATGTTTTTGTTTTGCGAAAGCAAGTTTTTGGAATTGTTTAATGTTTTGTGTTTTGGTTAGTATATCTCTCTAAAGAATTAAAAGCTTTGAAATAAAAAAAATTATATAAAAAAATAGGCGTAGGCCGTTTTGTGGAATTGTTTATTTTGGTTTAAATTCAACGCATTGAAATATTTTAGTATTGATTCGGTTTTATAAAGTGTTTGAAGACATGGAGGGCCAAAGGGAATTATGTCGTCATCACATAGCCGAAGAACTTTTTATCAAGATTTAGAACGCAGCCTCGCAATGGGTAATATTGAAACACGCTAGCAAATGCCAAATGTTGTAAACAAATTTTCTACCAAAAATTCACTAGAATCGATGATGGGGCATCCACTGGTACCATCAGGGTCATCATTTGCTACGGAAAATAAACCTCAAGAATCTAAAGGCCCTAAACCAGTAGTGGGATCATGCTATATTTGCCGAAACAAAAATAAAAGGCAAAGAAAAACCAGAAAATGTTGCAGCGTTTGCAAAATCCCAATATGTGATGAACATGCTCAAACCATCACAAAATGTTTCATTTCTGAACTGTAATTATATATATGTAAAAACAACAATAAATTCACAAATATATATATATATATATATATATATATATTTGTGAGTTTATTGTTGTTTTTATTTCCCCCACCCCTATTAATTTTCAACTTAAACACATATAGGTACGAATGTACCTATCCGTGCTTAAATGGGATAATAAGTTTGGGATTAAAATAAAAAATTTCTACGTAAGGTAAATGTTATAATTTTTACATAAAAGGCATTATCTTTCCTTATTTTAAGATGTCATAAAACATGTACCATTTTTAAATTAAATTAAATAAGTTACTGCATAACAAAAATTAAAAAGGTACACCTGTACCTTTCCGTGTACATAAGGGTTAATAAAAAATGTTTTTGTGAGTTAAATCTTATTTAATTCTTTATTTACTATTTTCAGGTCCCTAATTTTAATTACTCAAATAAAGTATTGTTAATATTAACTTACTACATAAGATCGCTTGTAATATTGTTTTCTTGAAAACTTATTCGATAAGTTTTAATTTTATAAGAATAATAGTAGCTTTAAACCATATACAAAAACAAAAAAGTGGGATGAACTTTACATTGAGTATACTACCACTATGGATTTTGAGCCGTTAAATCCGAATTCTGTCTCAAAATTTATCCTGGACTCCCCAGTTTTCCCCTAGCCTAGGGAAAATACTTGAAATCTCAGTACCTGTGAAACCAATTTTTATATAAGTAGGCAATATTAAATAAAACGATAATGGTTTTACGTATCTCAAGTCGCTTAGTTTGAATCTTACTGTGGAATTTCCCCAGAGTACCTCAGAAGTCCACTAGCCTAGGGGAAAAAGTGTTAAGCTGAGCAAAACTTGCGATTTCTGGAAGGTTCTATTTTTGCTCAAGAAAGCTTATATATTTTCGTATTTTGAGTTCCTGAATTCATATCTGACGTGAAAAATGTTCCACAGTACTTTAGAATTTGAGATTTGGTGAGATTTTGCTAGACCCCTTCCCCCCTATTTTTATCTCACGTAATTAATGGATGTCCCCCTAGGGGAAAAAGTGTTAAGCTGAACAAAACTTGCGATTTTTATAATATATTTTCGTATTTTGAGTTCCTGAATTCATATCGGACGTGAAAAATGTTCAGAATTTCCCTAGCCTATGAAAAAACGTAGAAAATTGTGCAAAAATCGAAGTTTCATGCAGGCCTTTTTCGTACAGGGAAAGCTGATATCTTTCCGTCTTCTGAGTTGAAGTGTTAATTTCCCATTATCCCTGATAATGTCCAATTCTTTGATATCTTGGTGGAAACGTTCTCCTTGTTCCTCACTATAATCACCAAGATTTTCAGGGAAGTGTTCTTAAAATTTTTTCAATATGTTTTTTATTATTTACTTATAATTTTAAAGTTACCTAAGAAATTTTTCCTTATA
The DNA here is from genome assembly GCA_921294245.1 of Brassicogethes aeneus. Taxonomy (NCBI): domain Eukaryota; kingdom Metazoa; phylum Arthropoda; class Insecta; order Coleoptera; family Nitidulidae; genus Brassicogethes; species Brassicogethes aeneus. Next base: position 62,487,202 of record OV121132.1, read on the forward strand.
TTTGCACATTTTGTATAGGCTAGGGTAATTGTGAGAAGCTGGATAAAAATTATGAACACGGTATCAGCTTTCCCGTGCGAAAAAGGCCTGCATGAAACTTCGATTTTTGCACAATTTTCTACGTTTTTTCATAGGCTAGGGAAATTCTGAACATTTTTTACGTCCGATATAAATTCAGGAACTCAAAATACGAAAATATATAACCTTCCAAAAATCGCAAGTTTTGCTTAGCTTAACACTTTTTTCCCTAGGGGGACATCCATTAATTACGTGAGATAAAAAAAGGGGGGAGGGGTCTAGCAAAATCTCACCAAATCTCATGTTAAGGGGGTCATTAAAAATCTCAGGTCAACTTTTGGGTTTAAAGAATATAATTCAAATTTATCAGTAAAAAGTAATCAATTTTTATTTTTTAATTTATCATGTTGTCTGCAAAGAAATTTTAAGGGTGAGGGTTAGGGGGGGTGGTCTACCACATCTTACCAAATCTCACCAAGGGGGAGGGAGGGGTCCAAATTATCAGAAAAATGCCTCACGTATTTAATGGATGTCCCCTAGGCTAGTGGAATTCTGAAGTATTCTAGGAAAATTCTACAGTGAGATTCGAACTAAGTGACTCGAGATACGTGAAAACAATATCGTTTCATTTGATATTGCGTAGATCAAAATTGCTTTCACAGATACTGAAATTTCTAAGATTTCACGCATTTTCCCTAGACTAGGGAAATACTGGGGGGTCCAGGGGAAATTCTGAGATCGGATTCGGATTCAGCGGCTCAAAATACATAGGGGTAGTAAACTTACATTTAAAGTTCATTCCACTTTTTTTTTGTGGGCCTGTGTTGTAATATTGTTTTCTTGAAAACTTATTCGATAAGTTTTAATTGTATAAGAATAATAGTAGCTTTAAACCATATACAATTTTATAATTTTTTAAAATAATAATTATTTTTATGTTAGTAAACTATGACTTTTAATGTAAAATAAATTTGCTCGCCTCTAATTTTTAAAATAATATGTCATATGTAGGTTTAGTTCTTCCATTATGTACTTAATAACACTATGATAGTTCGAATTACTAACATTGAGTACGCCCACCTATATTACCTAATTTTGGGCTGCTGATTTCAAAAATGCCACTCGTTTTGCTCTAGGACGTCTAGGATTCAAAATAATTGCGTAATAAAATGCTCTGCCCGATTATCTTAAAATGTAAGTTTTTCGTTAATATTTTGATTATTTATTAAATTACTTTGCCTTAAATCTATTTTGGAGGTTCAGTATATTTTTGACGTTTTTTTTTCAAAAATATACAGGGCTCCATACAAAGTCATCGGTAGATAAAATTTAATAAATGTTTCTATTTGACATTTAATGTCAAATAGAAACATTTTTGTTCCATTGTAGCCGTATACTATAGTAGTATTAAATACCAAAACTAAAATTATGTTTTTTTGGTTAAAAATTGTTATTTTTTGAAATTTTTGTGTGGTTTTTTTAATTACCTACTAATTAAATTCAAAAGGCAACAAAGTAAATGGGTTTCGGTATAAACATTACTATTCGATTATTATTTGATATTATTTTAATCACATTATGCCTAAAGTACCCAATCTCCAATCTTATTTATTAAGTCTTATCAAAATTTAATATTGAATTGAAGTATAAAGGCGCCTTTATCTACTTTATCGTTCAAGCACATTAAAGTGCATCTATTAATTTTTGACATTTAAAATTTAAACTTCAAATTGTATTTTTACTTGATATGAAATATATGATATGAAAGTGATTTTAAGCAGGAAATGGAAGTGGTAATGGAAGTGGCAGAGAAAGAGAAAGGAGACGAACCTTCATGTTGTCCTTGTAAATTTGTTTTGTTTTTGTTGCGGTACCTTTACGCCCAAGAAAAACCAACGCAATATTTTATTACAAAATCTTATGAGATATATCTACTACTTTAATTTTGAAGGAATATTAAATGGACCTTATATACGACGTTTAATGAAAGATCAGGCATTCAAGAATGCTCTCAAAGTTGACGAGCTTGTCGAATATGGCAGTGTTAAAGCTGTCATTGAAAATGTTCTTGGTTTATATTAGGCCTAAAATTGGCGCCAATTCATTGAAAAAATGCTCTTCGTTTTGTAAAGAATTAACGTTAATATATCCTTTTTTTCATCCTGATAAATTTCCGAACTGATGAACATGGAGAACGATTTCACCAAGTAACTGCAAATCTATAGCATTGGGTATAGCGGAAAGAAGTTGGATTCATTGCTGAAAGACATTTGCTGGAATTTGCAGCAAAAGATGATGATGATTAAGCACAATAATACTATAATTCAATTCGATATTTGATATGATTTAATAAATTTAAGGTAGAAAAAAGAAAATTATACAATGCATTAAATTTTTGGATAAAAAATACCAAAACTTGTTTACTTTGTTGCCCTTTCAATTCAATAATTAAATTAAACGACAAAAAATGTCAAATAATGGTTGTTTTTTACATAAAATACATTAGTTTTAGTATTTAAAATATCATATTGTTAAGATAAATATGATGTATTTGACGTATACCAATTACTTCAGTACATTTAAGATAAATTTAAGCCAAAATAATTTAATAAATAATTAAAATACTAACAAAAAACTTACATTTTGAGGTGATTGAGCAGAGCATTTTATTACGAAACTATTTTAAATCCTAGACGTCCTAGAGAAAAACAAATGACATTTTTGAAACCAGCGGCCCAAAATTAGTTAAACTAAGCCGGAGTACTCAATGTTAGGAAAAAAAGTTTCTAAAACTATCATAGTGTAATGAATAACACTTAGTTTGTAAGCACAATATGGTGAACATTTTTTGAACTCTTACTATTAAAATATTTACGATCTTTATAACAATTTTTTAACCCATTATATATTAAAATAATTAATTTAAATTATTTTTTTTTATATATATCTATATATATATATATATATATATATATATATATATATATATATATATATATATATTTAAAATTATCATGAAAAATGTACCGAGTATAATAATGCTTATGGACCCGAATATTCTAGTGGAAGATGGTCGCTTGGTAATAAAAACATAGTGTTTGATAGTGAAAATATAACAGTAAGTGACAACAAATTTAAAGGAAGTGCGTGTCTTTATGACTTAATATTTTCCAAGAACCCTAAACATTTTTCACCATTGGACCATCAGATTTATAATCAAATATTGATTTTGACAGGGGTTTACAGATATTTCAAAAAACGCCTAAGGTACCAAACCAAGTGAATTTAAAAATGTTATAAAACCTTGGAATGGAATAAAAAGACGTGGCTATATTGGTATACCTGTAGGTTTCATATAAAAACGTTTAAGTAAAAACGCTTTAGTAAAAACGCACGCGGCAGTTTCAAATTTTTAACTTTATAAACTAATGGTTAAATATTGGGCGAAAATTAAAGGTTTTGTTACAAATTTGTAAAACATATTCAAAATTCGACAAAGAAATGGCTCAGAAAAAAGTACAAAATTATAGCAATAATCGATTTAATAAACATTTGACCGAAGACATATTTCATAAATAAAAAATTGGTAAAAAATATTGAAAATTCAACAAGGAAATGACAGAGGACAAGGGATACCATTATTGCGACAATCTAACTAATAAAAATTTGAATATTAACAATGAACAAAGTAAAAAGAAGCCTCTTGTTCCCAAATATAGACTATTTTAGAGGATTGGTCTGACACTAATATACTTGTTGACCTTTTGAGGTTGTGCGTAGCATCTAAAGAAGATGGAAATAATTCAAATGAACATAAAATTTAATTTAAAATTGCTAAGCCCTGGAAAAGTGAAAAAATGCCTCATCGGAAAAAGCTTTAATGCTAATATTACTTTAAAAAATTAAAATTTTTCGTTAAAACATTATTACAATCGATCTTAGTAAGTTAATTTTTTTAATATCACTTTATTGGAGTTAAAAAAATCAAAGAGCTAAAATACTATAGCTGTTTTGTTTTAGTAAATTTTAACTATAGGTTTTCCTACAACTGTCTGTCTAACTACCTGTCAACAGTCTGTTTAAACAACTAACTGTCTGTTAAATATTTTTTTGTCTAACTATAAATATAAAAAAAAATTAATTTATAGTGGAATAATAAATCTAAAATTATTGATGTAAAATTTAAAAAATAATTAAAAAAGTAACTTTTAAGCGAATTTTAAATGCCCTTTTAAAAAATATTAAAAAGTTTACTTTTCAAAAAAATAAACTGCTGGTCATAAAAATCGACGCACATAGTTTTTTGGAAAATATATGAAAAATCGTTATTAGAAAATTACTGAATCGATTTTGAAAATCTTTGTAAATTCTGAATAGCTGATTCTTCTTTGACTCTTTTGTCTAATTTTGGGAATACGATATTTTGCACATAGCATTATACTACAGAGTGTTAAACGAAGAGATGTATTTTTTCTGAAATTTCAAGATATTCCCATTCATGAGGCAGTTAAGTTTAATAGTCGTAATACCCCTCCCTAATATAAGTAAGGTAATCCCTCGGAACGTTTTCGAGATTTTGTGAATATCGCGGCTTACTACGATTATATGCCAATTTTTCGAAAATTGTCGTTATTTCCCAGTTTAGTCCTAAAAATGAGCAAAAGTGGATTATTTGACTTACGTTCAATTTATGCATTATACTACAGGGTGTTAAAAGTGGGGATGTTTTTTTCAAAAATTTCAACTCCCCATTCACAGGGCAGTCGAGGTTGATTGTCGTAATACCCCTTCCTAATAACAATTAGGTTATCCCTCGGGATGTTTTAGAGATTTTGTGGATATCTTGGCTAACCACGATTATATGGCAATTTTTCGAAAATTCACGTTATTCTTCATTTTTGTCAAAGAAATGAGCAATATTTGATTTTTTGACTCTTATGTCTAATTTTGTAAATACGATATTGTTCACATGGCATGATACTACAGGGTGTTAAAAAAAGAGATGTTTTTCCAAAATTCCAAATCCCCATTCACAGGGCAGTTGAGCTTGATAGTCCTAATACCCTAACAGTTAGGTAATCCCTCGGGACATTTTCAAGATTTTGTGGATATCTTGGCTAACTAAGATTATGTGGCAATATTTAGAAAATTGTCGTTTTTTATTTTTGTCAAAAAACTGAGCAATGGTATAGCAATTTTTGGAAAATTGTCGTTATTCTCCATTTTAGTCCAAAAAATGAGCAATAGTTGATTTTTTGACTCCTCTGTCTAATTTTGGGAATAAGATATTGTGCATATAGCATGATACTACAGGGTGTTAAAAAAGAGATGTTTTTTTCCAAAATTCCAAATCCCCATTCTTAGGACAGTTGAGCTTGATAGTCCCAATACCCCTTCCTAATAATAATAATAATAATAATAATAATAATAATGGGTCTTTATTTTTTAATTAGTACATACAAGATATTTATAATTAAACAAAAAAAAAACAAAAATTAATAAATCCTAAATGTACATATCTAAAAGAAAAAATGTCGAAGATCAGTATCGAGTACAAAAGTGTACTCTTACTGTTATTAACCTTAAGCAGAAATAATAACAGTTAGGTAATCCTTTGGGACGTTTTCGAGATTTTGTTGATATCTTGGCTAACTACGATTATATGACAATTTTTCGAAATTTGTCGTTATTCCTCAGTTGTCCAATATTGTGCACATAGCATTATACTACAGGGTGTTAAAAAAAGGGATGTTTTTTTCTCCAAAATTTCAAATCCCCATTCACAGGGCAGTTGAGCTTGATAGTCGTAATACCCCTTCCTAATAACAGTTAGGTTATCCCTCTGGACATTTTCAAGATTTTGTGGATATCTTGGCTAACTACGATTATATGGCAATTTTTCGAAAATTCACGTTATTCTTCATTTTAGTCCAAAAAAATTAGCAATAGTTGATTCTTTGACTCTTATGTCTAATTTTGGAAATACGATATTATGTACAGGGTGTTAAAAAAGATATGTTTTTTTCCAAAATTCCAAATCCCTATTCACAGGGCAGTCGGGCTTGATAGTCCTAATATCCTTTTCTAATAACAGTTAGGTAATCCCTCGGGACGTTTTTGAGATTTTGTGGATATCTTGGCTAACTACGATTATAAAGCAATTTTTCGTAAATTGTCATTATTCTCCAATTTAGTCCAAAAAATGAGCAATAGTTGATTTTTTGACTCCTATGTCTAATTTTGGGAATAAAAGATTGTGTACAGGGTGCTAAAAAAAGAGATGTTTTTTTCCAAAATTTTAAATTTACTCATTCAGAGGGCAGTTGAGCTTGATAGTCGTAATACCCCTTCCTTATAACAGTTGGGTAATCCCTCGAGACATTTTCGAGATTTTGTGGATATCTTGGATAACTACGATTATATGGCAATTTTTTTAAAATTCACGTTATTCTTCACTTAAGTCCCAAAAATGAGCAAACCACGAAAGGTATCGATTAGTTATCAACACATCGTTTCCCCAATTTGCATGTTTTTGTGCCCATCTTCTTCTAGCAGAAAAGGAGGGCAGGCAGCTCTTCGTCTTGCGTGGTATGCAACCTTACATCCGTCATTTTATTCTTTTAAATGTGTTTTGCTGTTTGAAAAATGTTTTCATATTTGGCGAAAAAAATGACAGGAATAATTGAAAGGAGGAAACTGGGACTGAACTGGGAAATAACGACAATTTTCGAAAAATTGGCATATAGTCGTAGTAAGCCGCGATACACAAAATCTCGAAAACGTTCCGAGGGATTACCTTACTTATATTAGGAAGGGGAATTATGACTATCAAACTTAACTGCCTCATGAATGGGAATAACTTGAAATTTCGGAAAAAATACATCTCTTCGTTTAACACCCTGAAGTATAATGCTATGTGCAAAATATCGTATTCCCAAAATTATACAAGAGTCAAAGAATCAGCTATTCAGAATTTCCAAAGATTTTCAAACTCGATTCAGTAATTTTGCAATAAAGAGCTTTCGAATATTTTCCAAAAAAGTAGGTGCGTCGATTTTTATGACGAGCAGTTTATAATATTGGCAAAAAATAAATAAACTTTAATAGGAAAATTATATATGTATATGTATATGTATATGTATATGGGTTGTAAAATTCCTATAAAGAGCGTAAATATTTTACATCTAGCAACATTTATTACTACATGGCGAAATCACCATTTTTTAGTTTAACAGCAATAGTAGTATGTTCAAGCAAATTTTAAGCTACTGTGCCTATAAACTAAACATAGAATTTGGGTTTAGTTTAAAGTGTTTAAAATATTTTTTTATAAATTATTATTAATTACAAAAATTGTGCATTATAAATCCATCCAGCTTTAAAGCTATTCTAAAATTCGAGAAGACATTATTACGATCTATCTTAATAAGCAAATTTTTAACATCACTTTATTAAAGTATTAAAAAAAATCAAAGACCTAAAACAATAAAAAAAAATTGTAAATTATAATAGATAACTATCGGTGTTTCAGAAAAACTTTTTCTACAACTGACTGTCTAAATAGCTGTTTAACGGTCTGCTTAAACAACTGTCTACATTATTATAATAATTGCAAACAATTAGATTAAATTTCTAATAGGAAATACGAAATAGTTTTGAGTCACTCACTATAAAATTTAATTGAATTATTTTAATATATAATGGGTTGAAAAATTGTTCTAGAGTGTAAATATTTTAATAGTAAGAGTTCAAGCAATTTTCACCATATTGTGCTTATAAACTAAGTGTTATACATTATTAAGTACATAATGGAAGAACTGAACCTACTACATATGATATATTATTTTAAAAATTGGCCAGCAAATTTATTTTACATAAAAAATCATAGTTTACTAATATTATAATAATTAGTATTTAAAAAAAATGTATATTAGGGTGGTTCTTATTTGACTGATGTCGAAATTTTAATCGTGCCGCCCCCTCATTTGTTTTTTTAAAAATATTAAAAAAAATCATGCAAAATTTGAATGTCCTAACTTATTTCCTTCTATTACCTGTAACAACGGGAAGTTTTCCAGATAGAGGATTCTTGTCTTTAATGTATTAATTTTTTTAAATTACTAATAATCTATTGAAAAGTATAATTTTTTAAGAAAATGTAGAGGATATAAGTTACTTTAAAACAAAAAAAAAAGAATTCATGTTTTTTATCCTAAGGTCTTTTTTACTTCGCTCGATTATTACTTACAGTTTTTCATATAGAGGATTTTAAAACGCAATAATTTTATAAAATCATTAATAATTAATGAACAACTCTAATATTTTAAGAAAATGAAGGGAAAATATGGTACTTTTAAACAAAACAAAAAAAGAATTCATGTATGTCCATAGTAAGGTCTTTTTTACTTAATTCAATTATTACCATAATTGTTATTTTATTGAAAATGTCATAAAAAGCAAGATATCAGTGATGATTTGCATTTAATGCATAATTAGTATGTTTTGAAACATAATTTTGTACTTTTCTAATGTTGGTGATACCTAAATATCTTTTAGGCAATCTTAAATTATTTGTTATATAAAAAAAATAATTTAAGATTGCCTAAAAGATATTTAGCTGGCACCAACATTAGAAAAGTACAAAATTACAATTATGCAAGTAATGAAATTGATTTTTAGATTGTTTTCGAATAATTTATTTTTAAAGAATGTAATATATTTAAAATGGCAAAAAAATAAACAAAATAAAACCCAGATAATTAGGTTTTTGGTATTTTAAAAATTGTCTTTTTTTGCGTCGGGAAATGCTTATCGAAACTCTGACAAAAGCCAAATTGTTTCTGGTCTTCATTGTGTGTTATGATGGAGTTATACTCGTCAAATAAATGCACAGCTCTTTCGGCAGCATCTTTAACGATTCTCAGCTGATTTACAGTTTTTAAACCGTTTTGATAATTTTCGTCCTGAGGCCATATAGTCGGATCGTTTTTCAAAAAAGTGTCATCGATATTCCATCGCTGAAGGAATCTTCTTGCTTGTGGTGTTATAAAATATTCAATTTATTTGTTGATCAAGGTATTTATGTCTTCAAAATTGATATAAATTTTCTTGACAGGGTTGAGATTAATGTCATCAGAACAATTTAACTTTGTCACCCTTTTTCGCTTGATATCAACTGATAAAGTATTGTCAAAGAAAGCTAATGCGCATGTTTCTGGGCGTACATGAATTTTTTTTTGTTTAAAAGTACCTTATTTTCCCTTTATTTCCTAAAAAAATTAGAATTGTTCATTAATTATTAATGATTTTATAAAATTATTGCGTTTTAAAGCAAAAAACCCCTATATGAAAAACCGTAAGTAATAATCGAGTGAAGTAAAAAAGACCTTAGGATGAAAATACATGATTTCTTTTTTTTATGTTTAAAAGTAACTTATGTCCTCTACATTTTCTCAAAAAATTATACTTTTTCATAGATTAATAGTAATTTAAAAAAATTTATACATTAAAGGCAAAAATCCTCTATCTGGAAAACTTCTCGTTGTTACAGGCAATAGAAGAAAATAAGTTAGGACATTCAAATTTGGCATACATTTTTTTTATATTTAGACATCGGTCAAATAAAAACCACCCTATTGTATATGGTTTAAAGCTAATATTATTCTTATAAAATTAAAACTTATCGAATAAGTTTTCAAGAAAACAATATTACAATCGATGTAGTAAGTTAATATTAACAACACTTTATTTGAGTAATTAAAATTAGGGACCTGATAATAGTAAATAAAAATTTATATCACAAAAACATTTTTGATTAAAATGCCACTTTTCAAGAAAATTGAAAAAATATGTGAAACTGCTATTTTAAACTTTGTATTAATTGGTTTAATTTTTTGAATAGAGGGAAAGTGGTTATTACCGTATTTAAGGATTTTTGTCATGCATTTGAAACAATAAATAAATAACTTTTATTAAAGAAAACTAAAGAAAATTGATTTATCCGGAAATGAACTTAATTGGTTTAGTTAATTTCCCTTAAATAAAACCCAAAATGTGAAGTTTAATAAACATTTATCAAGCAAAATGTCTGTTAAAATGGAGTACCATGTTAACGATAAAGTTTTAATATTTGCTGATGACACTATGTTATATCTTTATGGAAATAATATTAATCAAATGATATGTTAAATAATAATTTATCTTCTTTAACTGCCTGGTTGTGAAAATGATGTGTTACAAAAAAACAAATGAAAATATATCGTAATTGGTTCAATTTTTAAGTTTCAATATAAATGTAGATGTTATATATTATTAGGTTGAATAAATACAGGTTTTATTTTAGATCAATGTTTACATTTTTGTGTCCAAAATGTACAAAATACACTGAAAAAATTTATCTTACTTTTATTTTATTTTTGTAGTAGTAAAGTGACTTGGACTAACTACAACAGGGACAATGTTATTAGGATTAATATTAAATGAGAGATACATACCACTACGAAATGGTATACTCTGTAAATTAAATTTACCACTACTTTAAGTGGCACGGATTATAACAAAATAGTTAAAAATTGTACAATTCTGCGTCATAGTTAATTTTACCACAACTGGTTCGTAATAAATAGCTTATCAGTACAAATAGTAATTTTTTGTCGTTTACCACTACTGTGGTTAATACTTATAATGTTATAATTAATGAAATTTGGTACAAATGAAGGGGCAACAGAAAATTCGGCCATTAGTGGTTGACTGTTTACATCTTTGCATAGTGCGTAGTTTTGTGATATACTGTTTTTATCGTGTTGTGAGTAGGTATACCTCCAGTTATAAAAGAACTGGGATATTGTGGAAATACTCCTCATTTTAACCGGTAGGTACGGAGTGTAAAACGCATTTTATCTAGGTATTATAATATTGACTTTTGGGGGTTAGGTAGGTACCTACCTATAACTCGTTTTCTCTCGATGTTTAAAAGTAATACCTACCTACCTAATGCATATGTTACCGGCAAGGTTTTTACTTCTCACATTCAGTAGGCAGTGTGCGCAAAACTAATTTAGAAGAAAAAAACTACAAAAAAAAATTAAATTAACAAACATTTGTAAGTATTCAATTTTTCTAAAAATATTTGTACGATAATTTAAGGATATTTGTACGATAAATTAAGGATCCGCCATGTTTTTTATTATATTTAGTTTTAGTTTCATAATTTTTGTAGGTCTTATTTAACTTTTATTTTTGTGGAAATTCATATAAATAATTTTATTTTAATAAAGAATGTTTTAATATAATTGTCATTTATTTACTACCTAAACTATTTTAACAGTGTGTAGTGGTAAAAGGTTTTATTAAAACGGTTATTATATAACAACATGTAGTGCTAAAATTTAATTAAAGCAGTAGTGGTAACGATCACTTTGCTGTAATGTCAATTCGTAACAATAACTCATTAACATTCTGTAATGGTATACCGGTAGCAACTAAGGTTCTAGTGGTTGGCTCCTATTTTAGCATAACCATGGGTACCGCTGATCGCTTTTCTTTTTTAGTGTAGTGTACTAAAACAAATAAGTTTTTAAAAAATAAAGTACCTACCAAAGATTTAAAAATAGAGCAATACATTTTAAAATGTTATTAAATTAATGTTAATAGTTTTGAATTTTATATGTTAAACAAAGAATAACGTTTAAAGCACTGGGTATAATTTTTTTAAATTAAAAATAAATTAGTAGGGAAGACCGGGGCAGCGAGGACCGCTTAAGCATTTTTTTTTTAAATATTTTAGCTATACAGGGTGGTCCAGGATTAATCTGAAAAATTTTAATGATCGATAGAGCCTGAAAAAACAATAAAAACAAACCCAAAAACATTTTTCAAAAATGCATACTAACGGAGATATAGTCCTTCAAAATAATTTTTAAACCATTGAACCGATTCTTTTCAAATTTTGTGTAGGTTAAGCTTCCGTCGATAATATAACGAAAATTTCCTACAAAAGGCCCAGTGGCGGAGATTTTGGGGGGGTTTTACATTTTACCTTCATATTTTCGACGCCACTGGATTTATCAGATTTATTATAACCTTTCTTAATGTAAAACCAAAACTTTTGTGTTAATTTTTCATCAGATCAGTGGTTTCGGAGACATTTTAGTTTAAAATTTCAAAAACACTGTGTACAAAGAATAAATTATTAATTACAAACGTTGATTGTAATCATCAATCAACGTTACAATAAAACAACCTAAAAATATGACGGGATCAGTAACAACTGCACGATGACTCCTAGACGCTAGTTTATTTTTATCTTGAATCGGTAACTTGGTAACAAATTATAACAGTAACAGTAGCTTGTAGCAAATTATATCAGACTTTCAAAATGCATTCCCCCCGCATCCAAACACATTTGACAGCGCCGTAGATAGAATTGGACAGCCCGTGCAACTTGTAGTGTAGTTACATTAATCTCGTATCCTGTCTATTAATTCTTCTCTAGTCCATACTGTTGTCAAATACACACGATCTTTGACACATCCCCAAAAGTAGTATTCTAACGGGTTGAGGTAAGGCGATCTCGCCGGCCAAGAGATTGGCCCAAAACATTGCGGGAAATTTTTGTCGTACTCGAACACTTGAATGTGCTGAAGCGCCATAAAATTTTTCGAACAAAATTGGGCTCTTCTTTTGAGAACCGGGCGGTAATGATAAGGTTTTTGGTGGTCGTCATGAAGAACTCTTAGAATATTTGACTTTGAGGGATTCATTCTTAAAGCAGCTTTCCGGGAGCTCAACCCTGGATCATTTTGAAAAATTCTCAGTATCCTATTTCTATTCCGTCGTCTTAATCTCGGTTCACGTACATTTTGTTCATTATTATTTCGTAGTTCAAAGTCTCGAAACCTCTGATGCTAGCGTACTTCCATCACATAGTCCATACACATAATGAATATCTGCATATTCGATGTTGCTAAACTGATAACGTGGCATAATAAATCAAATGTGTTTGACAATCTGTTGATTTTCCAATAAAATCCAGTGGGGTCGAAATATGGGGGTAAAAAGGGGAAACCCCCCCAAAATATCCGCCGCTGGGCCTTTTGTAAGAAATTTTAACTACACAAAATTTGAGCAGAATTAATGGTTTAAAAGTTATTAAAAAAAACGGTTTTTTGCATTTGAAGGGCTATTAGTGTGTATTTTTGAAAAATGTTTTTGGGTTTGTTTTTATTGTTTTTTCAGGCTCTATCGATCATTAAATTTTTTCAGATTAATCCTGGACCACCCTGTATATGAAAGTATAGACATAAGCAATTTTTTCGAAAACCTATATAATATGGTCTAACTAATTTAGTACAAAACCGAAAAAAATGTTGTATAATTTTTTGGTAAAGATAAAAAACACTTTTATTACATTGGTCCTCCATGCCCCGGGTAGCGGGGTAAGAAGGTCCACCATTTGAAACACCTGCACGCATTAATAATAATACCTCTTGATAGTTTTTAACGAATTTATTAAATAAATTAGTTAAATAAAAACAAAAAAAAACAAATTCTGTTGCGCCCTGCACAAATTAAAAATTATTCGCACAGCTCGCAAATGAAAAAGTCATCTTCTTCTACCCCCCACATTCTTCGTGGACCCATTGCTCACAACTTGTGCACTGGACCCAGTCTCCTCCAACTTTACTCTCTTTGTACAGAGTCCTGCTTGCCCCAAATTAAGTGTTCCTCATAACCTCAAATGTCGCTAGGCAGGAAATCACCTCGTAACATTTTTCCATGCAATAGCATTGGTAAACCAATCGGTAAGGTTTAAAGCACATTTAATATGGATCACTATTATAAATTTTTTTTTAATTCCCCAGTAGTTTCTCAGGAATGGCCAATATTGCGATGAAAAATTTAGACCAACATACCATGAAATTTTGATTTCTTTGTAGCACTTTTAAACAGCTGCTTATGGTCGGACGCCATTAACACAGCACAGACATGAAGTTTTGGCAACCTACTAACGTGAAATTTTGCGCCAAATTAAAACGTACTGTGTGGTAGACCGGTGGTCCTTATTACCCCGGTGGACCTCGCTGCCCCGGTCTCCCCAAGTACCTAAATATTTGTACTCTGTGCATATGTATGTAGGTATGTAAATCGGCAAAATAAAGACATTAAAATTTGTGACAAAAGTCTATTTTTCTTAATGATTTAAAATTATTTAACGATTTATGTACAGCAATATGTAAAATAATGTGATAATTCTTATAAGTAACTTAAGAAAATGTATCGTCAAAAAAATATTTTAGTCCTATTGCAAAAGCTTGGTTAAATAAACTATATTTATTTAAATTATAATTTAAATATATATTGTCAATTAGGAAATTTATCCATATAATAATTATTATTACTATTATTATCATAATTAAAATTATTAAAATGGTATTATTAAAAAATTAAATAATTTTTAAAGAAAACAAGGAGCTAAGTAGAACCGATAAGTAAAACCAAGCTTTTAAATTAGATAAACTTCATCAATTTAAAAACTTAATCTCATAATTTTTTAATAAATATTTTACGAATCGCTCTTTGCAATAATAAAATATTTTTTTTTTGTATTCAGATAATCCAAATATATACTCTCTTATCGCTTTGTCCTCTATCTCTTTCTCGGGTTTGTCCTCTGCTTTATTTAGGTAATCCAGCTTTTTTTAAAGATTTATAACATATCTAAAATAAACAAATTTGTAGAATCTTTTTTATTTAAATTTGTATGCTTTTATATTATTCCGAATCTAAAATTACTTATAAAAAGTACAAAAAATGATTTTTTTCAGAAACAGAAGTTCAAGGCTGTATTATGGAAAGTTCAAACCAAACTTGGTTGAATGTTTTAACTTGTGAATGTTCAAATAAAGCATATAATTTGTTTGAGTATATAAACACACATTTTTTCCTGAAAAATTAATTAAAAAAAAAAGATAACAAAAAACGTTGGTTGACAAAAGGAATAAAAATATCATGTATGAAAAAAAAGAACTGTACACAAAATTAAAAGCAGGTATCATAAACAAAAATTATTTTAAACTTTATTGTGACATCCTAAAAAAATGTATAAAACAAGCAAAACAAATTTACCATAGAAACTACATAAATAAATCTACTAACAAAAACCAAAATGCCTGGAATTTAATAAATAAACTATCAAATAAACTAACAAAACAAAATCCTTTTGATCTGAAAAAAATTATGTACACAAGGGAAATAGAAAAAGACACCTTAAACAGAATGAATAACTTTTACATTAATATTGGAAAAACTGATGTTACGACAAAAAAGATTTCAATATAGATTTGCTGCCAATCTCAATATATCTTGGAGAAACAAATGTAGCGGAAATATTGGAGAATATATCAGATTTAAAAAACACAAATTCAATGGGTAGAGATGGGTACCATTAAAATTCATAAAATTAATAAAGCCATTTATTGTAACACCACTGACACATATTTTAAACATTAGCTTTAAAACTGGAATATTCCTAGAAAAACTTAAGGAAGTTATCATAATAAAAAAGGTTCCCATAAAGATTTATCCAACTATTGGCCAATTGTTCTAATAAATGACTTTGCAAAATTATTTGAGAAAATAATATCAAATAGATTAAAACAATTTATGCAAAAGTTAGTGGAAGGTCAATGGAGAGAGCCATCTATCAATTTATTGTAACCGTCATTTTAACAGTTACCCATTTATTATATTTTAATAGTTTTTTACATCTAGAACGGTATGGATGGAGACTTTTAAGTGTTTTATTTTTAGTTTGACTAAATGTTAAGTATATTTTAACAAGGATATTTGTTTAGTTGTTTAAATGCCTCTTTTCAAGAGAATTTATTAGTTTATGGGAATTCCTTTTACTGACACATGGATAGCATTGCCTAGGAAGGCCAACGGTTTTTAAAATTCTTTTTAAGCCATTTCTTTTAATTTTATTCAAAAACTTTAATTTGATAGTATGCAACACAAACACTTCCGTGTGGGAGGGGTTGTGTGTAGTTTAATGATAATTATAATTAATATATTTATTTTGGTGTGCGGTGTTGCCGTTATTGACAGTTTAGTGTCAGTGGATGGAATTTTCCAAATGGTTGTGTTTAGGGGGGTAGGTATTTGGGTTTTGGGGTATGTCACTAGGGGCGTATCAGTGCAAGTATGGCTGAGGGAGTATTGACGGTTGAAGTTTGGGTCCTGGTAGAATTTGTGGGAATTCTTTGGGGAACTGTCTGTTAACATAGGCAACATAGTTGGGATTTTATTGGGTTTGAGATTTTTCCAGCAGGTTTTCTACGCATTTAGTTTTCTACGCATCAAATTTTGAGTTGAGCGTCCTTGTTGTGCTTAAATTATGGAAAATTTTCAATAACACGTGGTAAATCTATCAATCTAATTGTATAGTTCCGACTAAAATACTTGGTACGATGAGCTCTGGGTGAGTTTTTGACTTGTTGCTGAATTTAAATGTGTTATCCACGAGGTTCTCCATTTTTGGTGTGTGTTATTCACTCATATTTGGTCTTTATCCAGTCCTCACGTTGTATTGTTATAAAAACTCCTTTAAACAAGGGTAAGTTTTTAGATGCTTGGGCATCATACCATTTTTTTAAGGGTTTTTATGTTGGAGTTTTTTTGTAAGACTTTTTATATCAAATTTGTTGTAAAGAAAGGGTTTTTTACCCTGAAGTTGTTTTGACAATGGCAAGTTTTTACGTTACTGAAAAGCCATCCTGTAAAATCTGACATAGTAGGAGACTTCAACATCGGAAGCCAACCTATTTGGAAGCACACTCTACCAGGGCCCCAACTACGTTCAGGTCGTACCAACTTTGTATATTAGAAAACATACAGTGCACTACACTCCATTACATGTTTGTGTAATTTGAGTCAAGCATTCCACGTAGTCTTCAACTTTTAATTTGCAGTTATAATAAACATAGTTTTTATCATCTATGAATATTTTTTATGTAATTTATATATTATTTATTATATATATATATATATATATATATATATATATATATATATACATATATATACGATCACCATCACGTTAACAACTGTGAAAGAAGTTAATTATAATTTATATCTTTAAACTTGACTTTTTATACCCTTATTTACCAATAAGTTAGTGTCTGGCTTAATTGGATTTTAACAACTGGCCTTAATAAGACACTGGCGCCTTTAGTAAACACACATAAGTATCAAAAAACAACATTTGCTCATCGACCTATCTCTCCGCTACTAAGCTGCCGTTCGCCATAGCCCTCAAGTTGAGGTTACACAAAATAGCCCCTTGAACGTGGGGCCTCGAACGTTGTTTCTTGATCTTATGTTTTATAATTTTTTATTACGGAGTGTGGTGATATATGTATTTTTGCTTTGTTTTCTTGACTAAATACTTGTACTGCGCATTCATACCTTGATTTATCGCAACCAATATTTGTCGCAACCATTATTTTTAATTGTAGCTGGAATTACACTGAGCGTTTTTATATGTATATTTTTTTCGAATTTTTTGCCTACCTTAGACGACATCAGCTAAATAGAACTTGTGCCTCTGTTTACTGCCAAAATATTTTTTCTTGTTTAATAATTGAGTTTATTTGAAGTAGTTTTTTTGTATTTTATCTGCAACCATGGACAGCAACACCTTATTTGTGCCTAGACTCTTGAGCTTAGAGGAATTAGAATATGAAATAAATGTTAGATCCCTCAGATCTACTAGAGCATTAGATCAAAGAGTAAAGATTTGGATTTAGTTGATTCTTCCTATAATTACAATACTGAGAAAGTAAAAATCCCTCAAACTTTGAACTCTATCAGAGATGATATCAACCAGTATGAAGGATCTTCTAAAGAACTCTATCACGGTTAAATCATATTAAGTTCAGGATTTTAAGAGTTGTTGTCCCTGATGCAGATGAGAATAAAGCTATTCAAAATTTTAAGGGCGAGAGTTTGGCAGACAAATACCTACTTGAAGCGGAGCTTTTTGATAAAATTATGGACCTTGAAGTTAAAATACAAGCCAATACCTCAACTAATTCACCAAACATTTCAACTTACTCTTATAGTAATAAATCGGTACCCGTATACAAATGGGACATATTTTTTGATGGCCAAAGTAACAAGTTAATTCCATTCTTGGAAAAAGTTGATGAATTATGTATTAGTTGAAACGTATCTAAGAAAGAACTTTTTAAGTCAGCTTTTGACATTTTTAAATATTCAGCTCATACTTGGTTTTCAGAAAATAAGGGTAATGTGAGTATTTGGGATGAATTGACCACACTTCTTAAGAAAGTGCCCAGTGATTTTGACGATGTACTTTTAGATGAGATTAAAAATAGAAGGGAAAAATGAACAAATTAATAAATATTTTCCAATAATGTCCAAACTTTTTAGTAGATTATCTGAACCTTTGAGTGAAACAGAAAGATTAAAAATTTTAAGAAAAAACATTTTACCAACTTTTAATAAAAATTTAGCTTTGGAGAATATAACAACAATTCAACAGCTAAAAGAACTTTGTCTTAAAATTGAAAAAAAATATTGGTTTAATGCAAAAGTATACCCAACCGTCATCTTCAAAATTGTTGGAACCCATCTTAAATTATGTTAAAACACCATCAAATAGAAGTACTCGTCAAAGCCCTAGTAATGTTCCTAAAGTTATAATAATAACATCAAGTGTTGGAATTGTGGTAATGAGGTCCACGTATTTAATGATTTTAGTAAGGTCAGAAAAAGGTTCTGCTTTAAGTATGGTAAACCTGATGTCCTATAGTAGTCATAAAGTCAGATCTCGTTCACGTAATGTAGTTAGTAAAGTTGGTGGATGTCGTTTAGGGAAAGTAAAGGTAAAAAGGGCGTTTCATAAAAAACTTTATCGTACTAATCCTTGCACCTCCCACGGCAATTGAGAAGCTTGGCTTCTCTTTATTCAGAATTTTTATAGTAGTGTGGTTATTTAGCCGAAAAGAGAACGACTTGAGGCCTTACATAACCGTAACTGTTTTTGACAATCCTTTAATTGCGTTAGTAGATACCGGAGCTAGTCACTCAGTAGTAGGTAAGGATGGAATCTCTTTTCTTTGAACAAACAACATCAAGGTTAATAAAAGCAAAGTTAAAAATGTTTTCACAGCTGACGGGAGAAAGCAACCCATAGTTGGTTTTTCTGAAATACCTATAAAACTTAATAATGAAGTTAGGTTACTTAAACTGCTGGCGGTTCCTTTTTTAAGTGCATCGTTCATCTTTTTTGTTCACTATTTAATTTTACTTTAGATTTTTCCTCCAATAATTGGCATAATAAATTAGACAATTTTTTCATTGAAGTCATAGCCAAAAGTCTAAAGCCAGATACTGGTCTATGTAATTTAACCTCTCAACAACTAATTGAATTTAATAAAATAAGATCCCTTTATAATAATTTAACTAGTAAAGCTTTAGGTAAACTGATAAATTGATCCATCAAATCGATACCGGAGATGCCAAACCATTTAAGCAACGTCAATATTTGTTATCAGCCTTTATGTTGGGTCACTTGAATAAGGAACTAGACAGTATGTTGGAGTTAGGGGTTGTTGAACCATCACATAGTGACTGGAATAGTCCAGTATTATTGGTAAAGAAAGCCAATGGAGAATACCGCTTTTGCTTTGATGGTTGTAAGTTAAATTCCATTACAAAGAAAGATTCCTATCCTCTGCCTTTTGTGGATAGAATTTTAAACATGCTTCCCGACGCGAAATGTATTACCAGTCTCGACTTAAAGAGTGCCTTCTGGCAGATTCCCCTAGACCAGGAGTCTAAAGAGAAGTGTGCATTTAGTGTTCCCGGTAGAGGACTTTTTCAATTTGCAGTATTACCTTTTGATTTGTCAAATAGTGCCCAGATACAACAAAGACTAATGGATAAAATTTTGGGTCCAGAATTTGAACCTAATGTTTTCGTATACCTTGATGACATCATTATCACTAGTAATAATTTTTCAGATCACATTACATTATTGCATAAGGTATACGAACGTCTGAAAGACGCAAATTTAACTATAAATATCGAGAAATGTCAATTTTTCCGGAAGGAATTATAATATTTAGGATTTGTTGTGTATGGAAAGGGTTTGAGGACCAACTCTGAGAAAGTCGAGGTTATGGTAAACTATTCTAGACCAACTACTACTACCGAAATTAAAAGGTTTATAGGGATGTGTTCGTGGTATCGCCGCTTTATAAATGGGTTTAGCTCTTTGGTTTCGCCGCTCAATGACCTTTTAAAGGACAACAAAGGCAAAAATAAACCTATCGAATGGTCAGATACTGCGGAATTTGCTTTTGTTAAAATAAAAGAGGCGTTAATATCGGCTCCACTATTGTCAAGTCCAAATTTCTCGCTACCTTTTTTTATACAGACTGATGCTTGTTTGACAGGTCTTGGTGCAGTTATTTTTCAAGTTATAGAGGGCCAGGAAAAGGTCATTGCATACTCAAGTCGTGCTCTTAGTCGAGCTGAACGGAATTATTCAGTAACAGAGCGCGAATTGCTCGGTGTAATTCACGGGTTGCAAAAGTTCTGTCCCTATATAGAGGGTCAAAAGTTTACGGTGATAACGGACCACTACTCGTTGTTGTGGTGCACCCTGTGGTTGATTCCATTTTAACATCTTCGGAAGATTTCGACGAATGGTATATCTCGTTTAGGGATAAAATTTTAAAGAACCCCAAGAAATATCCTCATTTTAAGGTGGAAAATAATTTTGTTTATAAGTATTTACCTGAAAAATCCAATATTAATAATAATATTTCGGACTTTAAATTATTTGCTCCATCTTCACAACGTAAGGAAATTTTGCAAAAATGTCATGATGACACACTAGCAAGTTATATGGGGTTGTTTAAAACGTTTAAAAGAATATCGTCGGAATATTATTGGCCACAGATGCGCCGGGATAAATGGGTACGGAAAAGCGAGCTAGTTTTCCTTGGCAGATTATTTCTACAGATATTTATGGTCCGTTACCCCGTAGCAAGAGTGGAATATCATATATACTACTAGTTTTTGATCGGTTTACAAAATCTGTTCTATTGCACCCAATGCGTCATGCCACTGCTCAAGAAATAGGAAAGTTTATGGAAAATCAGGTTTTCTTAATTTGGGGGGTACCTCAATTTATAATTGCTGACAACGGCACTCAGTATGCTGGCAAAGTTTTTAAACAGCTTTCTGAGGATTACAAGGTACAAAAAATCTGGTTTAATTGTAGATACCATCCTAGGACGAATCCTAGTGAAAGGATCAATAGAGTGGTTGGGACCGGGTATAAATGATGATTTTCAATTGTTTATCAGTAAAATTTCATGTAATTACGTTTTTTCTACAGTCGGGTGATTAGAGAAAAATAAAAAACTCAAACAATCTAGCATAATTATTAATAACATAACTTTAAAGAAAAAAGATATATCTAACCTAAAAATTGATATAACGAGGTGTATTACATACAACATGTTATTTTATTAATAATTATGCTTGATTGTTTGAGTTATTTATTTTTCTCTAATCCCCCGACTGTAGAAAAAACGTAATTACATGAAATTTTACTGATAAACAATTGAAAATCATCATTTATACAAAGTTTGACACGAAAATCCTAAAAATTTCATAAATTGTCAATGTAAACGCTTTATATCTCAAGAAATATCAATCTTAGCGATTCAACTGATAGGACCTTTTTTAAAAAAAAAAAAATTTTCTACAAGTTTGTTCTTTACATTTTTTTTTTAAATCCAGTCACTTTTGAAATATCTTCAAAAATATGATAACTTTTCACTAAAATAAGATTTAGTAACCCGTACCATCCTACATGTGCAGATTACAGCTATGGCACATAAAGCATTTTTGCAGAACTTTTGATTACGAGTAAATCCTTTTTTGAAACAATCCAATAGCATAAAATGCGGCTGAGATATAGATATTTAAAAAAAAATAATCAAAGTTTACGTGTATTTTAAATGGGAAATCTTTATACGCTTTGGTCGAGTACTTTGAGTTAATATTAAGGGCTCAAATTTTCAGGGAATTTTTTTTTGAACATTTTCAACAAGATTTTGAGTTGGGAGCGAAAAAATAAAAATTGTCGTGAAAAAAAAATCACCCTAATATATATATATATATATATATATATATCGATGCCTGTTAAGTTGTCACTTCCGTAGTATAAACAAGGCTTCCTAACTTCCACATGAACGAAGGCTTATACAAGCATTTTAAAACTATACATAAGTGAAGGGGAACCTACGTAATCCGAATCTCTAGAGAGGGGAAAGGATTTGGCAAATAAATATTTGTGTACTATGGCCGTGACTTAGTCACTTCCATCATATATAGAGACAATTGCATCGTAGACACTTCCGACAGGGTTGCCAGATTTTCGAGTCTAGAAATAGATTTAGTCTAGTTATCTCTCTCCGTTGCTCATGCGGACCTTTTTTAATTATAAACGCTTTAAGGAAATATTCACGATAAACACAAACACAGTACCGCATGGTAGCGCTGTCTCTCTCGTTTCTTGTGATGCCATGAGGCAGTTGATTACTCGTTCCAATGTAATTTAATGTAATTTTGGGGCGCGCGTTCAAGTTTTATTAAATTTACAATCATGAAAATCAATGAAAATTGTTTTACGAGGTAGGTAGTATTTCTAAAAATTTGTACTTTGTCCATAAGTCATTGTGTCAATTTTTTAAATTATATATATATAGATTGAAAAGCAGATAAGGGTAAAAAAATGATCATCGATATCTTTTATTGTTACTATTTTAAAAATAATAAAAGTTTCTCATGTTTTTTTAGATATTTAAAACAAAAAGGATAATAGATTGATAGATAGATAGATAGTTTATTAATCCAAAAGACATATTTACATATGTATAGGACAGGTCTGTATATAAATATTACAAAGATTAACAACACAAATACATTATTAAAATTTAAAAATAAATTAACATTTAGAGTGTATACAGTCTGTTCCACACTACAAGAATTTATAAATAAACATGTTTGTTACAAAAAATCTCTAAGATCATAAGGACATTTACTAATTAAAAAACTTTTAAGCTCTCTATTAAATTGGTTATTGTTATTTATTATTTTAATGCATTCTGGAAGACTATTATAAATTTTTATACCAGAATAGTAGGGTGACTTTTCATAAAGTGCTGTAGAATGTCTCGGAACACTTAAAGAGGCACCTCCTCTTGTTGAATACATGTGAAAGTCATTATTTATATGAAATTGGGAGTAGTTTGAACGTACATATTTCATAAGGTTATATATGTAGATACCATAGACTGTCAAAATATTATTACTCCTAAATATGTCTCGGCATGTCTCTCTCGAACGCATACCAAAGATTATTCTTAATGATCTTTTTTGTAGAACAAATACTCTATTTAATGATGTTGCTCTACCCCAAAGAACGATATTATAAGATAAGTGGGAGTATATCATACCATAGTATACGCTCAAGAGTCCATGCCGAGACAAACTCTCCTTTAGAGATAATAAAGCAAAGTTTGAGGAACTTACTTTTTGCAAATATGGTCAATCTGATTTTCCCTGAAAAACGTAATTACATGAAATTTTACTGATAAACAATTGAAAATCATCATTTATACAAAGTT
Source organism: Brassicogethes aeneus (assembly GCA_921294245.1). Lineage (NCBI taxonomy): Eukaryota > Metazoa > Arthropoda > Insecta > Coleoptera > Nitidulidae > Brassicogethes > Brassicogethes aeneus. The sequence goes on from OV121132.1 coordinate 62,510,952, forward strand.
TGACACGAAAATCCTAAAAATTTCATAAATTGTCAATGTAAACGCTTTATATCTCAAGAAATATCAATCTTAGCGATTCAACTGATAGGACCTTTTTTAAAAAAAATTAAATTTTCTACAAGTTTGTTCTTTACATTTTTTTTTTAAATCCAGTCACTTTTGAAATATCTTCAAAAATATGATAATTTTTCACTAAAATAAGATTTAGTAACTCGTACCATCCTACATGTGCAGATTACAGCTATGGCACATAAAGCATTTTTGTAGAACTTTTGATTACGAGTAAATCCTTTTTTGAAACAATCCAATAGCATAAAATGCGGCTGAGATATAGATATTTAAAAAATTTTTTTTTGAACATTTTCAACAAGATTTTGAGTTGGGAGCGAAAAAATAAAAATTGTCGTGAAAAAAATCACCCTAATATATATATATATATATGTATATATATATATGTATATACAGTGAGGACGCGTGGGTTGGAACAAATTCATTTAAAATTCAGGGATTTGTTTTTTGAAAAAACGCTCAGACACGTCGATTTTTATTTTTAGATGCGGTTTTTTTAATAGTAAACTCACTTATACAGGATTACCCAAAAATAAGTTACGACCATCACCTTCATTTTTTTAAATGGAAACCCCTATTTTTTATTTTATTTTTGAATTTTGCATCAAATTCTAAGTATGTTTTATGTACCATGTCCTATACCTAAACTCAACAGTTATCGAGAATTACGAGTGAACATAATAAAATACCGGTTTTCTGAGGATTTTTTTGTATCGAGCAAAACATTTAATTTTAAGTTTATTTTAATTGGTTTTTTAATTCTGGTACTTTTTATTGTCGACTTTATGATAATTTTACTTCAAATAAGTAATTTTCAGTTGCAGTTAAAAGGTTTGAAATAATGGCGCGTTTAACTGAGAAGCAGAGAATAGAAATTTTGATGATGGTAGGATATGGCGACAGGACTCAAACACAAGGTAAAGTTTGCGAAATGTTTTATAACAAGTAACCGGTAGTTAGTAGTAGTTAGTAGTATAAAACCAACCATCTTCCAGTTCCAGAAAACAAACAATTGGATTTTTTATCTTACTAACTACCGATCGTGTAATGGGCCTTTCCAGTTCCTTGTTATAAAACATTTCGCAAACTTTACCTTGTGTTTAAGTCCTGTCGCCATATCCTACCATCATCAAAATTTCTATTCTCTGCTTCTCAGTTAAACGCGCCATTATTTCAAACCTTTTAACTGCAACTGAAAATTACTTATTTGAAGTAAAATTATCATACAGTCGACAATAAAAAGTACCAGAATTAAAAAACCAATTAAACTAAACTTAAAATTAAATGTTTTGCTCGATACAAAAAAATCCTCAGAAAACCGGTATTTTATTATGTTCACTCGTAATTCTCGATAACTGTTGAATTTAGGTATAGGACATGGTACATAAAACATACTTAGAATTTGATGCAAAATTCAAAAATAAAATAAAAAATAGGGGTTTCCATTTAAAAAAATGAAGGTGATGGTCGTAACTTATTTTTGGGTAATCCTGTATAAGTGAGTTTACTATTAAAAAAACCGCATCTAAAAATAAAAATCGATGTGTCTGAGCGTTTTTTCAAAAAACAAATCCCTGAATTTTAAATGAATTTGTTCCAACCCACGCATCCTCACTGTATATTAGGGCGGCCCAAAAAAAAGAATATTTTTTTTCTTCTCGTCTCTTGTGAAAATATGTTGGTTTGTCATGTTTTAAGAGCCCTGTCAAAAGATCAGCACCATTAAAAATTTTTTAGGGGTCGCTCAAGATTTTTAAAAATTACCAAAATCGTCAAAAATTGGATTTTTTTTTATTTTAATTTTTTTTCTCGTTCCGATATTATTTTTTAATTTAAAAATAATAATGATTCTGAAAATTTCAAATCGATATTTTAATTTCTAAAGGTCGCTCAAGATTTTTTTAACTTTCAAAGTAGAGTATTTTGAATGTTTTCGAGCGACCTCTGAATATAAATATCAACGAACTTTTAGCGACCTTTAGAAATCAAAATATTGATTTGAAATTTACAGAATTTTTATTATTTTCAACCTAAAAAATAATATCGAGACGAGAAAAAGAATTAAAATAAAACAAAAATTCAATTTTTGACGATTTTGAAAATTTTTAAAAATCTTGAGCGACCTTTAGAAATTAAAATATCGATTTGAAATTTTCAGAATCATTATTATTTTTAAATTAAAAAATAATATCGGAACGAGAAAAAAAATTAAAATAAAAAAAAATCCAATTTTTGACGATTTTGGTAATTTTTAAAAATCTTGAGCGACCCCTAAAAAATTTTTAATGGTGCTGATCTTTTGACAGGGCTCTTAAAACATGACAAACCAACATATTTTCACAAGAGACGAGAAGAAAAAAAATATTCTTTTTTTTGGGCCGCCCTAATATACAGTGAGGATGCGTGGGTTGGAACAAATTCATTTAAAATTCAGGGATTTGTTTTTTGAAAAAACGCTCAGACACATCGATTTTTATTTTTAGATGCGGTTTTTTTAATAGTAAACTCACTTATACAGGATTACCCAAAAATAAGTTACGACCATCACCTTCATTTTTTTAAATGGAAACCCCTATTTTTTATTTTATTTTTGAATTTTGCATCAAATTCTAAGTATGTTTTATGTACCATGTCCTATACCTAAATTCAACAGTTATCGAGAATTACGAGTGAACATAATAAAATACCGGTTTTCTGAGGATTTTTTTGTATCGAGCAAAACATTTAATTTTAAGTTTAGTTTAATTGGTTTTTTAATTCTGGTACTTTTTATTGTCGACTGTATGATAATTTTACTTCAAATAAGTAATTTTCAGTTGCAGTTAAAAGGTTTGAAATAATGGCGCGTTTAACTGAGAAGCAGAGAATAGAAATTTTGATGATGGTAGGATATGGCGACAGGACTTAAACACAAGGTAAAGTTTGCGAAATGTTTTATAACAAGGAACTGGAAAGGCCCATTACACGATCGGTAGTTAGTAAGATAAAAAATCCAATTGTTTGTTTTCTGGAACTGGAAGATGGTTGGTTTTATACTACTAACTACTACTAACTACCGGTTACTTGTTATAAAACATTTCGCAAACTTTACCTTGTGTTTGAGTCCTGTCGCCATATCCTACCATCATCAAAATTTCTATTCTCTGCTTCTCAGTTAAACGCGCCATTATTTCAAACCTTTTAACTGCAACTGAAAATTACTTATTTGAAGTAAAATTATCATAAAGTCGACAATAAAAAGTACCAGAATTAAAAAACCAATTAAAATAAACTTAAAATTAAATGTTTTGCTCGATACAAAAAAATCCTCAGAAAACCGGTATTTTATTATGTTCACTCGTAATTCTCGATAACTGTTGAGTTTAGGTATAGGACATGGTACATAAAACATACTTAGAATTTGATGCAAAATTCAAAAATAAAATAAAAAATAGGGGTTTCCATTTAAAAAAATGAAGGTGATGGTCGTAACTTATTTTTGGGTAATCCTGTATAAGTGAGTTTACTATTAAAAAAACCGCATCTAAAAATAAAAATCGACGTGTCTGAGCGTTTTTTCAAAAAACAAATCCCTGAATTTTAAATGAATTTGTTCCAACCCACGCGTCCTCACTGTATATACATATATATATATACATATATATATATATATATATATATATATATATATTAGGGTGATTTTTTTTCACGACAATTTTTATTTTTTCGCTCCCAACTCAAAATCTTGTTGAAAATGTTCAAAAAAAAATTTTTTAAATATCTATATCTCAGCCGCATTTTATGCTATTGGATTGTTTCAAAAAAGGATTTACTCGTAATCAAAAGTTCTACAAAAATGCTTTATGTGCCATAGCTGTAATCTGCACATGTAGGATGGTACGAGTTACTAAATCTTATTTTAGTGAAAAATTATCATATTTTTGAAGATATTTCAAAAGTGACTGGATTTAAAAAAAAAATGTAAAGAACAAACTTGTAGAAAATTTAATTTTTTTTAAAAAAGGTCCTATCAGTTGAATCGCTAAGATTGATATTTCTTGAGATATAAAGCGTTTACATTGACAATTTATGAAATTTTTAGGATTTTCGTGTCAAACTTTGTATAAATGATGATTTTCAATTGTTTATCAGTAAAATTTCATGTAATTACGTTTTTCAGGGAAAATCAGATTGACCATATTTGCAAAAAGTAAGTTCCTCAAACTTTGCTTTATTATCTCTAAAGGAGAGTTTGTCTCGGCATGGACTCTTGAGCGTATACTATGGTATGATATACTCCCACTTATCTTATAATATCGTTCTTTGGGGTAGAGCAACATCATTAAATAGAGTATTTGTTCTACAAAAAAGATCATTAAGAATAATCTTTGGTATGCGTTCGAGAGAGACATGCCGAGACATATTTAGGAGTAATAATATTTTGACAGTCTATGGTATCTACATATATAACCTTATGAAATATGTACGTTCAAACTACTCCCAATTTCATATAAATAATGACTTTCACATGTATTCAACAAGAGGAGGTGCCTCTTTAAGTGTTCCGAGACATTCTACAGCACTTTATGAAAAGTCACCCTACTATTCTGGTATAAAAATTTATAATAGTCTTCCAGAATGCATTAAAATAATAAATAACAATAACCAATTTAATAGAGAGCTTAAAAGTTTTTTAATTAGTAAATGTCCTTATGATCTTAGAGATTTTTTGTAACAAACATGTTTATTTATAAATTCTTGTAGTGTGGAACAGACTGTATACACTCTAAATGTTAATTTATTTTTAAATTTTAATAATGTATTTGTGTTGTTAATCTTTGTAATATTTATATACAGACCTGTCCTATACATATGTAAATATGTCTTTTGGATTAATAAACTATCTATCTATCTATCAATCTATTATCCTTTTTGTTTTAAATATCTAAAAAAACATGAGAAACTTTTATTATTTTTAAAATAGTAACAATAAAAGATATCGATGATCATTTTTTTACCCTTATCTGCTTTTCAATCTATATATATATAATTTAAAAAATTGACACAATGACTTATGGACAAAGTACAAATTTTTAGAAATACTACCTACCTCGTAAAACAATTTTCATTGATTTTCATGATTGTAAATTTAATAAAACTTGAACGCGCGCCCCAAAATTACATTAAATTACATTGGAACGAGTAATCAACTGCCTCATGGCATCACAAGAAACGAGAGAGACAGCGCTACCATGCGGTACTGTGTTTGTGTTTATCGTGAATATTAAATTAAAATAAAACAAAAATTCAATTTTTGACGATTTTGAAAATTTTTAAAAATCTTGAGCGACCCCTAAAAAATTTTTAATGGTGCTGATCTTTTGACAGGGCTCTTAAATCATGACAAACCAACATATTTTCACAAGAGACGAGAAGAAAAAAAATATTCTTTTTTTTTGGGCCACCCTAATATATATATAGAACAATATGCCTCTTTAACACTTAAAATAAGACTAACCTCAATTTAAAAAAAAAAAATGCAGATAGAACACCATAACTCTCAGGTGACGATATACACTGTGTAGTAGGTATATGGGTTTTAGCTTGGGTTAGATCTCAAGTAATGTAATAAAACATAAGTTTATTATGAGAATTATATACAAATATAAAAAATATCATAATAATTTAACGGTTAAATTACATTTTAACCCCTTGTGGTCGAACTTTAAGAAGTTTATTATACAGGGTGTTTCAGTTCTATTGTGCCATAACACCTGATAAAACTAACTAAAATTAATGCAAAAAGTTCAAATCATATAACAATTATGTTGCATTGAATAACAGCCAACAGGATATCATTTAACTGGGCTGTAATTATATGTTAGTCTTCTACAAGTTTTTTCATACACCCTTTCGACTTCCTTAACTTTTAAAACTGGACTACCAGGTTTAGATGTTGAGGGACCAGCTATTACATCACCAACATGCAGGTTTTTGAGAATTTCTATAAAATTATATGGATATAAAAATTATATTATTGAATTATTTTAATACAAACTTTTCACTTTTTCTGGAGTTGCTTGTAGTCTGTCTGTGGTTCTAGGCAGAAAAAAGCAATTTTCCAATGAGGGTTCCTTATAATCTAAAACATACAAATAAAAATAAACTTTATTGGATTAGTCCAAAAGGCTAACGACCTTAGTCTTTCTGCCCATTTACAATACATAAATAAAAAATATATTTAACATAAATTACATAGTACTGTCCGTTCAGGCTAAGTTGAGCGGTCTAAGGAATGTCACCCCGTCCATCATCTCTATGTTTAAGCACAATTAAATACATGTATTTCGGTAGCCGCTCTGTACGAACAAACGGCAAGCCGCGGCACTAATAAATCATCATACCGAAATCTCGCGACGATTCGATGTTTAATTTAATTAACGGCCACATGATCCCCCACCAAGGCGCTCAACTTAGCCTGAACACTCGAGATTATGAATGATTTGACTGGTCTAGCAACTCAAGACTTTATCCTTGTGAATAATAGACTCTATTATCCCTCGTATAATAATATACTATTATATTGTCCTTATGTAGTAACTCCAATAAAAGTTTTCAATATGTTTAATGTAAAACAAAACAAAAATAAAAACTCCAGCACCCAGGTTGATTAAAAACCAAGCATTTTAGGGCATACATCTATAAAATAATTAACTTTTTGTCTTAGAATAAATATTTATGAACCCTGATAAATATATAAAGTTCGATTTTTAAAAGAAGTAACTCTTATAATTAATTTACGGATCAAACTCAGACATAGTTTTGTATTTTCAAGCCCAGGCGTGCTAGCCATGAGCGATGGCATACAGAGATACGTATGTCGAAAACCAGGTTATAAATCTATGACGAAAGTTACTTCTTTTAAAATTGAACTGTGCCTTCCTTTTCTCAGTGCTATTATAATAATTATAATTAATATTCCTACATACCTGATAAATTTAAAGTTGGTAAGGAATACTTTCGTAAGCATCCTGATTCTTCAAAACAAACATCAGCAAAATGTAACTTACAAACCCTAAAATTTTGCAAGTCTTCTTGAAGCACCAGCTTATCATTTCTTATTCGCTCAACCCAAATTTTTCGAACAAATTTGTCCGTTGGTATGTTAAACCTATAAATAAATGATTATTAGAAGTTAATCTAATCTAAACTAATGTTTGTATCATGATTAGAACTCATTTATTGAATCCCAGGTTTTCAATTTTTTATCTGATAAACAAACATGATCAAAAGGACTTACCTTGATGAAGTTTTATCAATGGACCTTGGAACACAACACGTTTTTAGTCTTTTAACCATATTTAAATCAGTTTTAATAGTTAATACAATATCACAAGCTTTTTACAAAAATAAAGGTCACACATAAAATAGCTGTTTTTCAGCACTACCAATCCTAGAAAAAGCTATGTTGCCAACATACGTTTCTTACAATCCCTGTACGTCGCAAACAACGACATCTATTGGAAGGTCCCATTACTAAACTTGGGACTTAAATCGCAATAGCAGTGCACAGTGCACAGTTATGTATATTGTGTTATATCAATAGTTACTAGTTACTTTATGTAAGCCGTGTGGCATTATTGTTTGAGTTTACGCTCTGGTCTGTCAGAGTCAGTACTTTTTTATATTGTAACTAAAAAGTTATAACTTTATACATATACTTTAAATATATAGTTTAAAAAACTACTTAAAGAACCTACCAGTGTTTCGTTCAGTACAAACACAGCATTTTGGCGACGAGGATTGTGGTGAACACAACATTTAGTGTGTGTAGTTTATACTGAGAACAGTAAACTTGGTAACAAAAGTACCGGCAAAAAAAAAGGCACGTATAATATTTTTATCGGTGTGTAAAATATTTTGTGGTAAAAAGGCAGTAATATGGCTTTGATTGGCAACATTGAAACCTTCAACGAAAACATAACTGATTTTGAAACATATTTGGAGGGAATAGAACATTTATCCACTGTAAATAAAATGACGATGACAAGAAAGTATCGTTGTTCATTACGTTAGCAGGGTCACAAGTTTTTACTGCTTTAAAAAACTTGAGTGCTCCAAAGAAAATAGTGGAATATAAGTATAATGAAATAAAAATTTTGTTAACAAAACATTATGCACCTGCTGTAAGTGAAATTTATGAGCGTTTTGTATTTAACAAATGTATACAAAAGCCAGACCAGGCGATAGCTGATTATATTGTGGAGCTACGTAAATTAGCAAATACATGCAATTTTAAAGCTTTTTTAGACGAAGCACTGAGAGACAAATTTGTGTGTAGGTTAAGGTATGAAAATATTCAGAGAAAGCTATTGTCGTAATCAGATTTGACCTTCAACAAGGCATTTAGGAAGCACAAGCTGCAGAGTTGACACAAAGACAAGTAAAAACTCTAACAGAAGGAGGTGCTGCAGTAAATAGTGCTGTTACGGTTAATTTAGTAAAGAAGCAAAAATACCAAAAGAAACCTGTGGTAAAACCCAAATCCTAAGTGTAATAAGTGTGATAGAAGCCATTTGGAGGGAAAATGTCCAGAAGTTCGATGAAATGCTATACTTGTCAAAGGTATGGGCATGTTCGTAAGCCATGTCCAGGGAAGGAGGTAATACAGGGACGATCAAGATCAACGGTGGCATTTGTCAGTATGTCAATGATTTGTTTTGCATGAACCATGTATGTGCAAGTATGGGTGCACCTCATAAGGTAAAATTTAATGTAAATGATGTAAGTATTGAGTTTGAGGTAGATACTGGAGCGTGTAAAACTATTATGTCTTATGTATATTTCAAAAATTTCTTAAATGTAGCATTAGATCCAGTAACATTTAAACTTAATGTAGCAAACCATTACAGTAGTAGGAGTGGGGTTGATGTTTGGTTAAGAAGTTTGTTTCATTATTAGGAAGAAATTGGTTGGATGTATTGTATCCCGAATGGAAACAAAATTTTAGTCTAAATAATGTATGTTTTGATGTAGGTAGTTTAGTAAAAGGTATTAAGACTGGGTACAGTAAGATTTTTGATGGAAATTTATGCAATCCTAAGTTTAACATTAAAGACAATGTTGCTCCAGTTGTTAAAAAGGCATATTCAATGCCATATGCATTAAAGCCCATAGTAGAAAACAAGTTAAAACAGTTATGTAGCGTAGGTATAGTAAGGAAAGTTATCCATAGGGTGAATGGGCTCCACCTATTGTGGTAGTAGCAAAGAAAAACGGGGCCGTACGAATATGTACTGATTTTAGGGTCACAGTTAATAAAACCCTTTGCCAACTCCAGAGGACCTTTTTTTGTATTAGATTTGGCAGGGGTGTATCAGCAGTTAAAAGTTCACTCTGAATTTCAAAAATATCTAACTATAAATACGCATTTAAGCATGTTTCAATATACCAGATTGACGTATGGCATAGCTTCGGCTCCTGCAATTTTCCAGAATGTAATGGATCAGGTCTTATCAGGAATCGAAAACGTTAATTCTTATTTAAATGACATTCTAATCGCAGGTAAATCTTTAGAGAAATCGAAACACTTGGTGTTATAGTGTATAGATATTAGAGAAATATAACATTAAAGTAAACAGGCAAAAACGCCAATGGTTTAAGCAAGAGGTTGAGTATCTTGGGCATAAGGTAACAAATGAAGGAATTCACCCTACAAATGAAAAGTTGAGTGCCATAAATAAAGCGCCTAAGCGGCAAAATTTAACTCAGTTAAGAGCCTACCTAGGTTATTATAGTCGGTATACCAATGCTATCAGCAGAACTTAAATTTTTGTATAAATTATTAGAGAAGGGGATGGAATTTAAATTTGACGAAGAGTGTATTAAAGCGTTTAGGGAAAGTTAAATAAGAATCAAATTTTGGTTCATTATGATCCGCAAAAATCTATGGTAATTTCGTGCGACGCGAGTTCCTACGGTGTTGGGGGCGTGTTGAGGCGGGTAAATGGGGTGGATAGACCCATTGTTCGCATCGGAAACTCTTTCTAAGGCAGAACCATTCGCAGTTGGAGCGAGAGGCATTGGCTATTATATTTTCGGCAAAGAAATTTCATAAATATATATACATATATATTAGGGTGGCCCAAAAAAAAGAATATTTTTTTTCTTCTCGTCTCTTGTGAAAATATGTTGGTTTGTCATGTTTTAAGAGCCCTTTTAAAATATCAGCTCGATTAAAAATTTTGTAGGGGTCGCTCAAGATTTTTAAAAATTTTCAAAATCGTCAAAAATTGAATTTTTGTTTTATTTTAATTCTTTTTCTCGTCTCGATATTATTTTTTAGGTTGAAAATAATAAAAATTCTGTAAATTTCAAATCAATATTTTGATTTCTAAAGGTCGCTAAAAGTTCGTTGATATTTATATTCAGAGGTCGCTCGAAAACATTCAAAATACTCTACTTTGAAAGTTAAAACAATCTTGAGCGACCTTTAGAAATTAAAATATCGATTTGAAATTTTCAGAATCATTATTATTTTTAAATTAAAAAATAATATCGGAACGAGAAAAAAAATTAAAATAAAAAAAAATCCAATTTTTGACGATTTTGGTAATTTTTAAAAATCTTGAGCGACCCCTAAAAAATTTTTAATGGTGCTGATCTTTTGACAGGGCTCTTAAAACATGACAAACCAACATATTTTCACAAGAGACGAGAAGAAGAAAAATATTCTTTTTTTTTGGGCCACCCTAATATATATATATTAGGGTGTCCCTTATTTTTATTTTTTTTACGCATACCCTCTAATTATATTTATTGCTTGTTTATATACTCCCAGTAAAAATTTCAGCTCATTCTATAAACGGGAACCCGTGCCGACTTGCATCTGAACCCTCCATTAGCCAACGTTAGGCGCGCGGTATTTTGTAACACGGTTGGCCGCTAGGTCTTCGATCGTAAGTCATTTTGTGTTTGTTATTATGTGACCCTTATATTATAAATTATTGACAAATGTTAAAATATAGTTTTATTTATGTGTATACTTTGATAAAAATGTATATTTTCACAGAGAGTGGCTAGTTACCCGGAAGGGTCTAGTGAGATCTTGTGAGATCTAAAATGATCGTACGTTCAATACTATGGTGGCCTAGTTTGCAGTCGAATTTAGAAACCTTAATAAATTCGTCTAGTATATGTGAAAGATTCAAAAATAATAGTGAGAAGTTCATGGTTTCATGGCCCAAGTCAGAAAATGTTTTTGATCAGGAACATATAGATTTCTTGTATTTGAACGGCAAAACTATGTTAATAGTGGATAATAAATCAAAATGGTTGGATATACACTCTATGAATATAGGTACGGATGTTAATTAAACCATAAAAAAGTTGAAAATTACTTTTGCGTATATGGGGTTGCCAGGTATCTTTGTAAGTGACAATGGTCCACCTTTTAATTCGAGTGGGTTCATTAGATTCTGTAATTTAAATGGAATAAATGTATTAAAGTCGCCTCCGTAACGTTCATACAGTAAAAAAGCGTTGAAAAAGTTGCTTATGCAAAATTCTACATTAACAACTGGTTTTAGTCCAAATGAAGTAGTTTTTAAGAAAAAGCCTAAGACGGTGCTTGATTTGTTAGGAGGGAAAAAGGTATGTTTTAAGAAAATAAAAGATTTTATTAGGTCATCAGTATTTAATGTACGAGATAAAGTTTTGGTAGGGAAATTATGTCCACATTCTAAGGAACAATAGAAAGAGGGTATAATTGTTAAACATGTAAGCGCAGTGACGTACTTAGTAAATGTAGATGATATTCTTATGTATAAGCATGTAAATAGTTTGCAAAAATATGTTGATACTACCTTAAAGTATAAGTATGTTTTTCCAAGTATTGTTAAACCAAAACCTTTTGTGACTGAAGGTATTTTCACAGTTGAAAGTACAAAAACAAATCTCAGCAATAATCAGTTGTTAAACCAACCAGTGACTGAGGACGTACCCCCTGTTCAAAATAAGCCTACTCAGTTATTGAGGCGTAGTGAGCGAATTCGTCGGAAAAATGTTATGTCTATTTTGTTATATTAATAGTTACTAGTTACTTTATGTACGCCGTGTAGCAATACTGTTTGAGTTTCCGCTCTGGTCTGAGAGTCAATCAAATGTACTTTGTTATATTGTAATTAAAAAGTTATATAGTTCAATAAACTACTTGAAGAACCTACCAGTGTTTCGTTCAGTACAAACTCAACAAGAACAATACGCAAAGTGGGAGATATCCGCTGATTGAGGGCTCTAGGATTATCTCAATAAAAAACATTTAAGGAGGCTACTATTTAAAACATTACGATTAAGAACACGTATTATGTTATTATAATTATAATTATTATTATTATTATTATTATTATTATTATTATTATTATTATTATTATTATTATTATTATTATTATTATTATTATTATTATTATTATTATTATTATTATTATTATTATTATTATTATTATTATTACCGACCGTTCACAACCAGAATAAATCAACGAGACAACTGAACCTACGCCCTCAACCTCATCTTTATCTGCAATTTCCGCTACACCTATAAATTCTGCACATAACGACTGTCTTGTAACTCCTGAATCTGTGATGCCATATATCCGAAGGCAAAACCTCGAACTGCGTTAAAACGGGGACGTGCCAAAGGAACTACACGAATATTGACAGAAACTCCGGAAAAAAATGAAATAGAAAGGTTGGAAAATGAAAGAGCTATCAAAAAAATGCCTAAAGTTAAGAGGAACGTATTTAATGACAGTCAAAAAAGGATGAAGAAAAAGAAGACAAAGCCAAGCATACCAGAAGATAGTGAAAGTGACGAAGTTAGTGATGAACTGCCGGACATTTCCAAATACGATCCAGAAGATGACCTCAGACCTGCAGATTTTGATCATTCTGCAACCTGTTCTGGAGTTGGAGATTATGTAATTGTCAAATTCCCCACAAAACGAACATGTCTTCACTATTTTGGTAAAATACAAAATGTAAATGAACAAGGAAGTAATTGTGTTATAAATTTCTTACGCAAGAAACCAAACTCAAACACGTTCTTTTTCCCTGAAACTTTAGATATTTCAGAAGTGGAATTTTGCGATATAGTTTTACGTTTAAGTCCCCCGAACAACGTAGCTGGTACCAGCAGAACTCAAAGTTTTTTTAATTTTGATATTGACTTGAGCAATTTTGAAAATCTAAACTAAAAATGAGTTTTTTTATTTGTGTCACACGGAAATGTTTTTTTTTTGTTTATTCCTTTAGATTAAAATTTTTTGTGTTATATTTTCATATTTACTTTTACTTTGTATGCAATAAACATCTATATAATACAAAAATCTTTTACAATTACCCATAAAACAGCACCAACAATAAGTGACCCATTTGACCCCAATACCTGACCCAAACATCCCATAATAAAGGAGGTTTGGGTCAGGAGGTGACTTCTAGAATTTTTGTATTTTCAAGTGGTCCTATGTAGCAATACAATTTTTTTTATTGGACGTTGATGGTCAAACATTACTATTTACAACTGTCCAATATTAAAATGTTTTATGTCTCATTTCCAAATACACTGGCAAATTGTTTGAAAACTGACCCAAACATCCTCACTCTCCCCTACCTTTTGAAAACCTTCTTCTGGTAATTGCTTACTACTATTAGTCCTAAATATATAAATGCATATTCCAGTCAATGGTGTAGAAGTTCCTTCGGTTAAAAATATTTTTTTTTTTAATTTTGATACTACTTGTGCTAAATTAGATCTGCTTGTGCTAGGTTGCAACTGTCTAGATTTACTTATATCCATAACAGGTTGTACTTCAATATCTTCCATATCCTGATAGTACCACATTAACTTAGTTTTCATGTGTGGTAAAAATAATTGATTTATTTCATCCAACTAAAACAAAAAAAACAAAAGTAAACCATATTATATAATAATAATAAATTTAAGAAAAAAAACAAGGTAATTTGACCAAATTTGTGTTAAATTTACAATGTTGCTAAACCAAATATAAACGCTGCCAAATAAATATGTTTTTGTAAATTTATAAACTTTATTATTTATTTATTAAATATAAGTAAGCTAAAAATATTTTTAATTATGTGTTAACTTTTAACTGGTATACTGACGGTGGTGACAGTGCTGCTGATTACAAACCGAGAGGTAGTACCCATAAAAAAAACGATAAATATTCTTATGTGAAATCAAATGCTTTACAAAAAAAGCCTCTTAACATTTTTGGCTAAATTCATTCCATCAAAAGTTATTTTGACAAGAATTTCGTTTTGACTTCAACTTTAACCTTGAATAACTTTTGATTGAGTGAATTTAGCCAAAAATGTTAAGAGGCTTTTTTTGTAAAGCATTTGATTTCACATAAGAATATTTATCGGTTTTTTATGGGTACTGATTTTTACATGAATTTTAAAATTCCAAAGTTAAAAGATCAAAATGTAAAACTATACCAATGTTTAGGGCATGATTTTAAGAAAACGGTTCATCTGACGAAAAATTTCATTTAACCTTTTTTGTAGAGCATTTAATTTTCTTTTAAGTAAATTTTGAAACTCAATGGTTTGGGAGTTCTGAGACAAAAACTTGATGAGGGAAAAAAAATTAAAATTGATGATAGATAGATAGATAGATAGATTGATGATAGACCTCTTAATATTAATATTATGGACTCAATTTTTTACAATAATTTTTTTTGTCCCCCAAACCATATTTTCGATATACTTTTCAAAAAAAAAATAGTTGATTTTTTTGGCCCAATTATATTAGGGTGTCCCTTATTTTTCAGTTTTAATTTTTTAACGAATACGTCTTAATTTTGTTCATTTGTTCCTAAAACACTCGGAAATAAATTTTTACCTCATTTGGAGACCGATATCCCGTGCCGACTTGCATCGAAACATGTCCATACAAGTTAGGGGCCGTTCATTAATTATGTGAGGTGTTTAATATATAATTATATTTGGGTGTCCCTTATTTTTCAAAGTTTTAATTTTTTAACGCATACGTCTTAATTTTGTTCATTTGTTCCTAAAACACTCGGAAATAAATTTTTACCTCATTTGGAGACCGCTAACCCGTGCCGACTTGCATCGAAACATGTCCATACAAGTTTAACTTGTATGGACATGTTTCGATGCAAGTCGTAATACGCGGAACTAGCGGCGCGTACTATTGTTTTAAAAATGGCAGTGGCATTAAGAAGCAATAAAAAAAGTATTTTCTTAGTTGGTGACGTAAACTATCAAATAACTGGAGCAAATTTACCGTCTAATCGTCAAGTTCTTGCAGTCCTCTTTTTTAACATTCGCGAAGTTAAATTGACTGTTAATGAAAGCGCAAATCTTGTCGTTCGAGAATGTATTATATTCTGGGAAAAAGCTAGAATCCCTACCAGACCTATACCTAACTGTGTAAAAAAACTTGTGGATCTTAACCTTGGAGAGAGTTACAAAAAAATTACAAAAAAACGTAAGATGTTTACAAGCGCCGTGAGGAGGACTTTCAAAACAATTTAGATAATTTATTCGATATAGCACACGCAAATGCTTTGGAATAGATGAAAATAAAGGAAGATAAAATTTTTTTTTACATAAACAAAGAGAACCAGGGCGTCCAGGATGTTTAGCGGGCGTAGATAAAAAGTTAGCCGAGAAAGAAAAAAGAACAAGACACAAATTTATTTTCTCGTTTAAACTTTGATAAAAACTTCCTAAAGAAACCCGTTTCTACATGGGAAGAAGATGTTGCCTATTTGCAGGCAAAAAGAAGGCTTATTTCTTTAAGGGCCGTGAATGATACAGCTGAAAGAGCTGTAAAACTTATGCAAGATTTTCATGGTTTAATTACTGCAAAAGAAGAACAAAAACATTTTTTGCTGCGCTGTGTACAAGAGCATAGAAATCTGTATCCAGACTGTAAAAAAGAGACCCTTAAAAAAAATATCCTTGCTGATTTGTGATGTTCTTTTAATTAATAAATAAAACCTATTTTCTAACTTTCTCTTTTAATTTTATTTTTATACATTTCATACATTTCAAATATTTCATTTCGTTTAGCTACACAAGGATAAGCGTTAAAGACAGCGATTTTCAAAATCTTCACGGCTCTGTCGGCACGGGTTAACGTTGACATAGGAAGATAAAATTTTGTATTTGAGTAAGTCTAGGTAGTTTAAAAAGAATTAAGAGGTATGCATTTCGATATCTGAAAAAAAAAATTTACCCATATAAGGGACACCCTAATATATATATATATATATATATATATATATATATATATATACAAAAGAGCACTTTTGTATAATATTAACATTATATTTGTACCCAAAAATTATATTTGTACCAAAAGAGACCATGTCGATATATTTTTTTGTCGCTGAATCCGAATTTATGATCGAGATCGCATAAAAATTACGCGTTTTTAAGAATGATACCAAAATTCCGACCACGGATTCGAAGTCAGCCACCCAAAACCATAGGATGTGATCACTCTGGTCAGTCGTACATCATACTTTTTTTTGTGGGGTTGTTTTATTAAAAATATATATCTTTTGAATCATTTAGTTGTTTAACTCAATAAACATGCACATATTGAACCCAGTCGAGTACCTACGGTGGGGCAGGTAGGGCACGTGCCCTGGGCGCCATTTAAGGGGGGGCGCAAAATTCGTAAATTACCAAACTTAAATACCAAAATAAACCATTACAATTCAGATTCAAAGGAAGGCACAAAATTATCGTAAATGTAATTTTATTATGAGTAATTTTCCTTTTGTTATTTTAAGTAAAAATTAGATTCAAAGGAAGGCGCAAAATTCGTAAATGTAATTTTATTATGAGTAATTTTCCTTTTGTTATTTTAAGTAAAAATTAGGCTCCTTGTACTATAGCGCCGACAAAGAATTCATAGCACGTGCAGCAAGTAAAAAATATCAGTGAACACAGTGCTCTGTGTTCAGATTTGTAAAGAAGAAGAAGCAAAAAATCGCTTACGCTCGGTTTTTACTTAAAAAATATGAATTTATTTGAGATTATGTTAAACTTTGAAAAGTGTTCATTGGTAGTGTTTTAATTTTTTAAAAAATTAGAACTTTTTTTGTTTTGTTACATATATTGTGCTCTAGTTTTTAAGGTATTTATGCAAATTTTATGACAAGATAATATTTGAATTATGTATTTTTTAAATTCATCTTAAAAACACTCTGCCGATTTTGTTAAAATTGCTCGTTTTTGTGAGGAAATTAACTTAATGTAATACCCGAATGTGGACTTTACTCTAAAGATAGTTTTTGACAATGTCGGTAACTATTTCTGCTCATTAAAATTAATTAAAGTTTACTATGGGCCAAGAAAGGTTCTAGAACAAGACAATTTTATCCATTGAATATGATGTTCTTATAAACATTACTTTATACCTTTTTTAATAAAATAAGTAAAAATATGCACGTCTTTAAAATTAGAAAATAAAAAACAATTATTGACAGTCTACTTCATTAAAATCTTTTTGATTGGGGAGAGGGCGCAAACAAAAATTATGTATAATAAACCGTTATTGCATTTGAATTACCTACTTATTTATTTTATTATTATTGACATGAATCTTGTGTTTTTAAAATCTAGTTTGTATGTTTTTTCAAAGATGTATATAATTTGGAAATTATAATATTTAACAATTAATTTTTCACTAATAATAAGTAAGATCTCTCTCGCCCCCAAAATTTTAATTGGTTTTTTCTGTCCATTTCTAATTTTCTATTTTACACTAATATCGAGTTTCAATAAATCAAACCTACTGGGAATTTAACATTAAAAACAAACATTAAATTAGTTTTTAGTGGCTTGCGGTTCAATATCCAAACAAAAAATATTTAATGAAGTACAAAATTAATTTTTTAAGTGCATTCTTTAAAGCGTATTTCAACCTCTTAACTGGATTTTCTGCGGTCCTGTTTTATTTTAAATTGTTGGCGCAGGCGTTATTTGATTAAAATGCTTTTCTAGAAATAAACATGTCATTGGTGACAACTACCTATTTATATCTTTTAGGGTATTTCGAAACCCTTACTTTGTAATTGTATCATCATAATATGTCTTCAAAGAAAAAGAAGTGTGGCTGAAGGGCGGAAAGGACGAAAATTGCAGAAGGAAGCAGACCGAAAATCCAGTTTGTACTTCAACAAGCATCTTAAAAAGTATGATACTGTAAATTCAACATGTTCTAAGGAATTATTATACTCCGAGCTTGCAATGGCGTCGGACGATGAAGGAGACGGTGACTCTCAAAAGAAGAAAAAGTGTGTTTTCTGTAGTGAAAGTTTTAGATCTGGTGGCATTAGATGCACAAATTGTCAATGTAGTATTCATTCTAAGTGTTTTGAATCAATTGCAAAAGTGTTTAAGGCTGATAGGCTAAACTGGCAGTGCAAATCGTGCGTTGATAAGTCTAGTAATAATAGGATAAATGATGTGGATAAGGAGATCTTGAAAAAAGAAAATGAGTGCCTAAAAAGAGAAGTTGAGCTGTTAAAAATATTAGTAAGTGATCAAACTTATACTATTGATTTACAAAAGGAAAATTTAGAACATTTAAAGAATTTAAATAATTCAATTTTAAGTAATAATCAAAGGTCGATGCCTTCTTATAGCGCTACGGTTAAAAACCGCGACTCGATAAAAAACACCGTAAATAAAAATGTAAACAAACCTAAAACAGCTGTTGCAATAATAAGATCTAAGTCTAATGTAGAAAACGAATCTATGATTAAGGAAATCAAATCAAACATCAACCCACAGGAACTAAACGTGTCTATATTAAAAACTAGAAGTGTAAAAAATGGATTTTTAATAAACTGTGGTGGTTCAGAAGATCTAGACAAACTAAAATTAAATTTAACCGAAAAATTTGGAGACAAATACTCCTTTAACGAACCCACTAAACTTCGGCCACGTATAATTATATATGGTGTCGATAAAGACTATGAAATAGACAACCATTTTGTTGACAATTTTATCTCTAGGGCTAATTTAAATTGTTTACCTACTGACATCAAGTTCATTACTCGCATTAAAAAACTATATAGTGATAACATTATTTTGGAAGTTTCACCAAGTCTTCGCAAAGTGTTGTTAGAAAATAAAAAGGTTTATATTGGGTGGCAAAGTTGTATAATTGATGATTATTGTTCAATCTCTCGTTGTTTTAAATGCTGTAAATATAATCATATCATAAAAGATTGTAAAAATAGCATGACCTGTCCAAAATGTTCTATGAATCATGAAGCTAAAGTCTGTACAGCCGCAAAAGTGGATTTTAAATGTAATAATTGCTTGGATTATAATAAAATAAACAAAACAAATTTACCAGTTGATCATGCTGTTTACGATAGCTGTTGTAAAATCCATAAAATGAAGATTGAAGCTCTTGTGTCTAAAATAGATTATAATTCATAATGCCTACTACAAATTTTAAAAATTTAAATATTGCACACCTGAATATTCGTTCATTATTCACAAACAATAACTTATTTCGTAACATTGTTAATCAAAATAACTTTGATTTAATAGCTTTGAGTGAAACTTGGTTAAATGAAAACATAGATTCAAATTTGGTTCTTATTCAAGATTATAAATTTTATAGAAGGGATAGGCTTGGTCGCGTTGGTGGCGGTATTGGTGTTTACGTAAAATCACATCTAAAAATACAATTAATTGAGTATCATTTTGATGGAATTCCGGACATTGAATTTATGTGTCTTACATTTAAAACTGCTGAACAAAATATTTTTGTTATAATTGTTTACAATCCCTCCATTAAATTTGCTAGTCAATTAATACAATTATTTGATAATATCTTGCCGATTGCTATGTCGTCTTCTGACGTGGTCATCATTCTGGGGGATATTAACATAAATCTTTTAAATGTAAACAACTGTATTAGTGCTTGTACTGATTTACATGGGGTAGTACAAATTATAAATGAGCCTACACGTATTGCAGGAAATTCCGCTACTCTGATTGATCCAATTTATATAAATAATGAAAGTTTAGTTACAAATTATGGAACCCTTGACACGTATCCGCTATCTGATCATAAATTGGTGTTTTGTGAATTTAAGATTGTTTTACAAAAATGTAGACAAAAATTCATTACTTTTCGAGACTTAAAAAACATAAACATTGATGAATTTAAAGAAGATTTATCTCGTGTAAATTTGGATTATATTTTCTACTTACAAGATATAAATGCTAAAGTAAATGTACTAAGCTCAGCCATAATACATTTATTTAATACTCATGCACCACTGAAAACCGTTCGTGTAAACAAGCCCTCGGCCCCCTGGTTAACCAATACATTAAAACTAATTTTCAATGAAAAACGAAGGGCACTAAAAGCATTTAATTTAAATAAAACTAAAGAAAATTGGGATCATTACAAAGAAATGCGAAATTTTGCTTTATCTTCGGAAAGAAGGGAAAAAATGGCATATTTAGAATATCTTAGAGCTTAAAACCGTCCTAAAGACCTCTGGAAAAGTTTAAATGACCTTGCTGTAACTAGTAAAAATAGACCTGACTTGCCTGATCATATAAGTAATCCAACTATCATAAATGATTATTTTATGTCTGTTTATAACACCACTGAAGTAAATCCAGAAGTTTTATCTTTTTACAAAAGTAATAAGTTTAAAAATAATATTTCCTTTTCTTTCTCTCTTGTTGACTATAGTTATGTTTATAAAATAATAGCAAAATTAAACTCGAATGCATGCGGCTCCGACAATATATCATTAGATATGATTAAGTACTGTCTTCCAAATATTTTAAAATATATTACACACATAATCAATTGCTGCCTTGAAACGGGGTTCTTTCCAGAGAGTTGTAAAGAAGCTATTGTTTGTCCTGTCCCCAAAACAAACAATCCAAATGATGTATCGGACCTTAGGTCCATTAGTTTGTTACCGGTATTTTCCAAGGTTTTGGAAAAAATAGTAAATTTTCAAATTGTTGAATATTTCGACAAAAACGGTATTCTGCCTGTAAATCAATCGGGCTTTCGGAAAAACCATAGTACCACCTCGTGCCTTTTGTATCTTACTGATAATATTTTTAAAGCCTTGGATAAAAAACAAGCTGCTATTTTGGTCTCCTTGGATTATTCAAAGGCGTTCGATAACATAAGTCACTCTCTTCTTTGTTCCAAGCTGCCCTATTATGGTTTCGATCAAATTTCTTGTCAGTTTTTTTTATTCATATTTGACAAAAACTAAAACCTGTATTCAGCGTATACAAAATACATGTGTGAGATTTGTTTTTAACCTCAGAAAATATGACCATGTATCTATCAAACGAGCTGAACTTAGATGGCTCAAACCAGGCGATGTTGTAAAGCTTCACTATTTAACATTTGTGCACAGAATTCTTCTTACCTCTACACCTCTATACTTAAGACAAAAGTTAGTTTTTGGTCATGACATACACGATCGCCACACACGACATGCTCGCCTATTATCTTTACCTCAACAGCTTTATTCACCCGGTCCTTCACTTTTAACTCAGTAACTTACTACAACTCAATTGATAATAATTATAAATCTATGTCTCTAAATAAATTTAAAAAAAGTATAAGAGCTTCTTTTTCCATTTAAGTTTATAATATTATTATGTAAACAATTTTGTTGTTTAAGAGAGTAATTATATGTTATACAGTATATAGATATATAGTTTAGGAATATATATATTTTTTTTTTAATTTTTTAACTAACTTGTTTAATTTTCATATTGTTTTTATTACTTTATTTTATATATATATATATACATATGTGTATATATGTATATACTTTTGTTGTTGCTATTTCTTATTTATTTTATTTTCTAGTCTTATTAAACACCAATTATAATATCACACTTGGTTAAGTGTAAGAGTAGCCTTGGGCTAAACTTCGCCATTGTGTGCCACTTTATGTAAAGTATTTAATAATCTATATTATTGTAATGTTTTACTAAAAAAAAAATAAAGACGATTATTATTATTATTATTATTAATTGCCTTCATCGACATGTATAATAACAAAACGAGGAAGATGTCAATTTAGATAATTCTGAGTGTGACGAACTTAAGAGCAGTGGGGGGGCTACGAGTTCCAAGGCTACTAAAGAATTTAATATTTTAGTGGAAGAATTAGTTAGTAAGGGTGATATTGTGAATGATGTGGAAATCTCAATATCTGTCATACCAGAAGTAATTAAACAGCATGATATTGGACTTCTACAATTTAATAAGACAACTGGAAAAGCAATTTTATCAGATATTTTAAAAATATAAATAATTAAAATGGATTCAAAATAATTTCAAAACATTAAGGGTCCTTTTCTACCAACAAATAACCATTATATGAACAAAAGTTAGTTTAAAAAAAAACTAGGAAACCACGGTGAATATGTGACTCGCGCTGGTCTATTCCCCGTCTAAAAAATCTGCTTTTTGCATCTGTTGTCTTATCTTTTCACTATGATAAAAAAGGATTTACCCACTGGAAATAACCTGAAAGGCTCATTACACATGAAAAGGGTAAGAACCATCGTGAGTGCTTCACCCATTGGAAAGAAATGGAAAGAAATTTAGCAGCGAAAAAAGGGATTATTGATGCTGAACTTCAAAACTAGATCAAGGCAGAAAAACAAAAATGGCGTAATTTATTAAAGAGAATCCTTCACTGCATCAAATTTCTTGCAACTCAAAATCTTGCTTTACGAGGTTACAGGAAGTCACTTAGAACATGCGACGGATCCGAATCTAATGATATTGGTAATTTCCTTGGATTAATAAAGCTTCTGGCCATATTTGACCCCTTCATGAATAACCATCTTACTCACGTTAGAAATGATGCTGGAAATACATGGGGCATTCCACGTTACTCGGTAATTTTTGTCCCGCCCGTCACAATTAAAAATTAAAAACCACAAGTTATTAAATTAATATTTTATAATAATATTTTTATTGTACTTATAACTTAATAAAAGCATAATAAACAATATTTTAAAATAAATTTTATAACGTGGAGTTTTTACTCACAATTTTTAATTGTGACGGGCGGGACAAAAATCCCCGAGTAACGTGGAATGACCCACATCTTATTTTTCACCTCGTGTTTAGAACGAGTTTATTCATCTAATGGCGACCACTGTTCGCCAGAGTTTATTGGGAAGCATTCGCAAATCAAAATACTATGGTCTCAAGTTTGATTCGACTCCTGATCAGGCACATCGAGAGCAGATGTCAGAATAAGTGAGATACGTTAATTTTGAGAGGAAATCTGTCCGCGTTAGAGAGTCCTTTCTTGGTTTCATCCAGATAAGTCAAAAGGACGCTGGAAGCCTAGTTGATGAAATCCTTAAACAGCTAGATAAAGATGATATGAATATACAGGATTGTCGTTCACAATGTTATGACAATGCTGCTGTGATGACTGGGCATCGAACCGGTGTTCACCAAAGAATAATCGAAAAAAATAATCTGGCGATATTTGTGAATTGCGATAATCAATTACTTAATTTGGTTGGTGTACATGCTGCCAAGCAGGATACTATAATGATCACTTTTTTCGGAACTATTGAAGCTCTCTAAGTATTCTTTCCTCGTTCCACTCTGCGCTGGGAAAAACTTAAAAACGCTGTTCCTTGTGTTGTAAAATCAGAATCTGAAACAAGATTGAGTGCAAGGATTGAAGCAGTTAAGCCGGTTAACAAATATCTTGAAGATATGCTGAAAGTTCTTGAAGAAATAATAGATGATGTCAATCAAACAATTGAAACAAGAAGTGAAGCAAGACTTCTATATAATCGCATGTTGCCCTACGATTTTAGGAACGGATTTAGGAACAACGTACTTGCGTCTATTGCCCGTGTTCAAAAACGGCTTCAGGATCCTAAAATGAATTTTAATAATGCTGCCTTAGATATTAAAGCCCTCCGTAACTATTTTTCTAATGAAAGAGAGAGGTTAGTTAATGATTCACTTAAGAAAGGTTTTAATCTTTGCCAGGAATGGGATGTACTGATTGATTGAAAAGCGTCAAAGGCGAAAAAAAAACGTATGGATGGAGAGAATGCGATGGATGCTGGGTTAACTGCTAAGAAAGAAATAAAACGAGTGATGAAGGGATCGCTGGATCATATTGTTTGTGAAATGAGCGAAAGGTTCACTCGCCTGCATGAAACCGACGCTAGATTTGGATTTCTTTTAAATGTAAAAAATCTGTGTTATTGTACAAACGACTTCGAGAATTTAAAAAATAAATATAAAAAATTTGGAGATTTCTAAGTTTGTGATGTTGACGGGGAAAAGTTATACGAAGAAATATTAGATGTTCGAATGCTAATATCCACAAGACAAAATTTAAAGATAAAGAGGTCTAAAGAGCTTCTCGAATTTATTGTTTAGTACGGAGATGAAAGCGTCTTTCCGAATCTGCGTATTTCAATTCAAATTATGCTTACGATTGCAATATCCATCGCAAGTTGCGAGCGATCTTTCAGCAAGCTGAAACTAATACTTTCATATTTAAGGGCTACAATGGTTCAAGAAAGATTATGCGACCTAGCTTTGCTCAGTATAGAACGAGAAGAAACAGAATCTTTTTAACTTTCTTCTCTTTTATGTTTATTTTATATTTAAAAATATAATTTATATCATATACACTAGGGTGAGCCAAAAAAACTAACCTATCGGATTTATGGGTTAAAATGAACCTACATACCGAGCAAAAAATTTCCCTGCAAGGAAAAATTTTTTGCTCAATTTTAAAAGGTGTCGGTGAGCATTCTAAGTTTTCCATTGAAATAACACGTAAAAAAATCTTTTTTCATTAAAAAGACTATAACTTTTGAACCGTTTGCGATAAAAATTTTTGCGTCGCGGATTCTTGTAGAGCATAAAATTTCCCAAAGAATCTATACTAGGATTATTTTTTTTAATTCAAAAATTCGTATGTTTGAAAGCTTTGAAAAGTGTAAAAAATCACTAAAACTGCAGTTTAAGTGATTTTTTACACTTTTCAAAGCTTTCAAACATACGAATTTTTGAATTAAAAAAATAATCTTGGTATAGATTTTTTGGGAAATTTTATGCTCTACAAGAATCCGCGACGTAAAAAATTTTATCTCAAACGGTTCAAAAGTTATAGTCTTTTTAATGAAAAAAATTTTTTTACGTGTTATTTCAATGGAAAACTTAAAATGCTCACCGACACCTTTTAAAATTGAGCAAAAAATTTTGCCTTGCAGGGAAATTTTTTGCTCGGTATGTAGGTTCATTTTAACCCATAAATCCGATAGGTTGGTTTTTTTGGCTCACCCTAATATACACTATATGTATTTGTTTATTTTATATTTAGATAATTATAATTTCCGATTGGTACGCCCCTGATTGAACTCAATATATTATATACAGTAGCAAAAATAGAAATATTATGAAAAGTTTTCTATATAATTATTATACTGTACGATGTACAGAATACAATACCCTAACAAAACCGAGAGGTCGTGGGTTCGAGTCCCATTTTGGTATGATTGTTTATTTGTGTATTAGCCCTTGGAAAGGGACTTCAAGCCCTCGTTCCGTTCATACCCCTACAGTGTGTCCACGGATGGACTTAACTATACTTGTTCCTTATCAAAATTTAAAATTGTTTTATTTATTTATTTATTGTTTTATAAATATAAATATAACAGATGAAATAGTTTATTACATACCGAGGTGGGAAGTATTTCATTACTGTCGAGAGGTTCCTATCAAGGTTTGTATACGATTTTATTTACAACCATAAACATTTTGTGGCAGTAATGATGTAATACATTTAAAGTTTTTATTTTCGAGCGTGGAATTTCCTTTCTTTTTTTCCAATTTTAACTTCAGCCCGTGGGAAAACAAAATTTCGCCCACGGGTTGAAATTGAAATCCCTGTTGAAAAAGATTAGTGATAACGGATGTAAAACCAAGCTAGTTTTTCATCCGGTTATGGCCCTTCTTGCCTGCACTGTCTGATTTAATACAGCACGTCAGCTTTCGGGGTGCAAATATCCGCAAACGCTTGGCATTGACCGGTATTGCCGTCAATTATAATTTTGTTAGATTTCACCCGCGTTTTCTTGGAAATAATCTATGTCTGCATTTGTTCGGCTTCATTTGTATTATTTGATTTCGTTTAGTTTTATTTACGTTTGCCTGAATTTTGTTCTATACCTGCAATTATTCTATTTAATCCGCAAAGGCTGTATTTATGTTTATACCTGCAGTAATCCGGTTTTATCTGCAAATACCCACTTAAGCAATTTCGTCCGACTTTATTCACAATCGCCCGCACTTCGTTCATCTATTTTCGAAAGATTTTATTCTCGTTTGCCTCATTTTGTTCCATCTAATTTCGACCGGTTTTATCTGCAAATTACTGTCTTTCGGTCAGTAAGCAAAACATCTTCAATCATCTGCTGTTGATCTTCTGTACATGCATTACGTCCATGTTTATATAATTTCTTTTAAATATTTGGTGCTATGTTTTTAATTGAACAATTTAAAAACAACTTTTTTTTCTTAAATTTTTTTATTAAATTATACCTACTTATTTTGAAGAAAATAAATAAAAACTTATTTTTTTGCTCGCCACAGAGCCAAATCAAAAAATTGAACAAAAAAAAACTGAAATTGTTAAAAAAACTTTAATTGTTTAATCTAAAGAAAATATTAAACTTTGAAAAAACAGTGAAATACAGTGATTTTTACTATGTGGAAATAATGGAAATAAATAAATTACATTAATATGTCCCTTGTAACTCCTAATAAACATAATAGGTAATAAAACCTATGCAAATACTTTTAAATTAATAAAAACTGATTTATTATTAAAACTTTAACACGCTGTTTCTGGAAAACGTACTAGGTTTATATGAAAATGGGAATGCGGATAAAACAGGATAAAAATAGGCGGCAAAATTTGGGCAATAAGGGATTAAACCCGATATAAGCAGACGTTTGCGGATGAAACTGGACTATGGATTTCTTCTGGGACCATGAAATAGACGAATAAATGTAAAAGTGTATAAAACCGGACCAATGCAGACATGAACAAAACGTTGTAGAGCCGGTCGAAAGCGACTAACCATATAAAAAAACAAGCCAGGTGTTCGCGAATGAAGCGAAATGGGCAAATGCAGGCAGTCGCGTATAAAAACGGATCAATGCACACTCTTACATGGACTAAACGTTGTTGAACCGGTCGAAAGCAGATGATAATTGCGGGGGTGCACTAACCGTATAAAAACCAAAACAAACCTGGTGTTCGCGGATGTAGCAAATAGGGCAAACTCAGATATAAGCAGATGCAACTTTAATCTGCTTTCGTTCCGAATTTACATCCGCAAAAATCCGTTATTTTTAGCAGGGATGCACAATCAGTAAATTCATTATTTCGCCCACTCTCAGCTGGGCAACGAAATTTGTTGTTCCTTGGGGGTCTTAATTAAATTAATTTTAGTGTTGATAACATAGTTAAATAAAATAAAAGGTCTATATTAAAAATAAGTAAGTAAGTTGCAAATAATAATATTTTTAATAACTTAAAAAAGCAAGACAAAAAAACGGAACAGGTAAAAATGTAGCAGTTAAAAACCAAAGCAAAATGTCCAGGACAAGGAATCCAAGCGGGCAATCAAAAAATAAAAGTTAGGTATCCGATTTTGTTTAAGTTTGGATATATTATACCCAGAGACGTGGCGAAGGTTCCAGTCATGTTTTAATAAAATGCCGACTTTTCAAAGTTTTTGCCGACCGCAGCAATTTTTTATAAGTGTGAAATTAAGGAACTACTTTCGTATATTTTTAATAATAATTTTTAAATAAATATATATATATATATATATATATATATATATATATATATATATATATATATATATATATATATATATATATATATATATATTGATAAATAGTACCAAGTGACTTCCAAAACAGATACTGACTAGACGTTGTGACTTCATATATAACGATGTGACTTCCGATTTCGGAAATCACTACGAAAAGTGCATTTTTTAGCGCAATGTCATATAGAGGTCGAAAAAAGCGTTATTTCAAATTTTAGGTTGGAAGTCAGTGCGTGCCATATATACCTACAAAACTTTCCTTTAGTTCGGGTATATACCGCTGGCGCTGTTGTCGCTACAAATATTTAACAAACTGTACGATTTGACTTCCGCGTGGGCAGGACAATATAACTATCTTTGTTGTGCCTGCAGTTCACGCTATACCTAACTCTCTCTTGTTAAATCGGCGTTGCCAAATCTTTATTTTCATTCCTTTAATTAGTAGAGTGATATTAATATCTCATAGCGCTGAGACGCTGCGAGACATTTAAGATCTGCCGCCTTTGGCTTTGAATCACTGCTTTTTTCGTTTATTTATTTTGTATAACAAAAATAATATTAGTTATAACAAATTAATATTATAACAAATAAAGGTTGTGTTCCGTAATTAAGTTTGTATTTGCTAAAGAGCTGAGAATAATTATTTTATTTAATATTGATGAAATATTATTAATATTATATTAATCAAAATATTTCCTAGTAGGTATAATACAATACAATACAATTATTGTCGTCCGCGTCGAAAAATTTATTTACAATTTTATTTTCCATATTTTCCCTGCTGCTGTGTTGCCCGATTTTGAATGTGAAATTATTGTACCAAAATTATCGTTTTTGAACGTAATATGGTACGGTATGGAAAAAGGACAAATGAACTATGAAATTTAAGTAGGTAGTTTAATATGCAGTTATATTTTTTTAAACAAAAGTTTAAAATAAAACCAATTATATCATTTTTACCTAATACAACAAAAAATACCTAAAGCACTGTACTTTATATTAAAATAATGAAAATATTAAAATATTTATCTTTAATCGGTTATTGTTGTTAGCACTCGTTACTGTAAATAAAGTGAGTGATTATGACCTAGTCACTTAAAAATTATTTATATCAAACAGGTTACGTTATTTACAGCCTAGGCTGTAAAAATTATTATTTTCTACTTTGGAACAATAAAAAAATCGAATCGACGTTGCCGGTGGGGCCTGCCATACGTTCCTTATACTAATACTCGTACAAATAACATCTCACCCCGTTTCCCCAACTCACACAACTTGGACATTTTATTCAACCGTCACTAAAAAAACCTTTGGAGGACCCAATTAAAAAATAATAATTTCTGAAAAACTTCGTTGATTGTTATGGATTTTTATTGGGAATTACACCACCTAAAACAGGGATGGCGAACCTTTTTTAGTGTGCGTGCCAAAAAACCTTAGAAAAAATTTCAAAATGTAACGTGTCACATGTAAATTTTTATAAGTGTTATGAAGATGAAAGTATACAAAAACATTATAAAAAAAGTAAATCATTATTTAGAAATTTTTTTATTTATTGTTATATTTTAAGAAATAAATTTAGTCTCGTTTTTTTTTTATTAGATCATATCTGTACCGTACGATTAAGAAGAAATAAAAGATTAAAATATAACATAGATGCAACTTAAAAATAGATGTTCATAAAAATTGTAAATAGAATTATTTTATTTGGTGCATTAAATTACTAAAAAGGTTCTATGTTTTAAATTTCAAGAAAATGGCATTTTTGTTTTTTATAAAAATAACCCATTTTGTTTTAAAATTCATGGTTCTTTTTAAAACCATTATTGTTCAAGATATTTAAGTCTATATGGTATCAAAATCTAGCTTATTCTTACGTTAAACTTTTTAATAAAACATTCAAGATTATAAATTAAAGCTTTACAAACAAAAAAGTTTTATCGTTGTTTCTATTTAACACCTAGATAAAATTCTAGCGATATTCATTAAAAATTGTAAAATTTGTCGCTTATGATTACAAGGCTAACATAGACATTAAATTTTACGGAGTTTAGTTATAAGTTATGTTTTAATTGAAATAAAATACGCAAATTATTAAACTTAAAAATTAGCTTAAGATGAACAAATTTTGTTCTCAAAATGTGCAAAGAAAAATTTAAAACGTGCCACTCATGGCACGCGTGCCATATGTTCGCCATCCCTGACCTAGAATATTAATAACCCCTTTGAGCAGAAAGGGAAAATGTTCTTAACTTCAAAAAATACGTATCTGTATATATATGTATATACATATATATATATATATATATATATATAATATATATATATATATATATATAATATATATATATATATATATATTATATATATAGATATATATATATATATATACATATATAATATATTATATATATATATATATATATATATATATATATATATTAGGGTGTGCCAAAAAACCTCGATATTTTTTTTTTCTTGCTCTCAACCCAAAATATCGTAGAATATGTCCGAACAAATATTCTGTTAAAAGCGGAGCTCATAATTTCAATTTTAAGAGGTCCTCCATCGAATCTAAAGTTTTGCCGCTTAAATAACACAGAAAACTGACTTTTTTACCTTATTTATTCTTGCAACCTAGGAAGAAATTTTTTTTTCATAAAAACCATGACCAAATCTTACAAAGCATTAAATTTGGAAGAAAAAATCTTATTAAGCCGAATTTCTATTTTCATTATTTGATTTTTTACAGAGCTTTAAATTTAAAATTTTACGTTTTTTGCCTTTTTCAGCTAAACTATTTAAGTTAGACGAAAAAGTCAAATGGCAATTTTTTAGCTTGTCTGATGGACCACAAAAAAGTTTTAGGCGAATTTTTTGTATCGTCAATATTCTTAAAGTTACAGGCGTATAAAGTCATCATTTTTGTATTATTAACTTTAAATTTAAAGCTCTGTAAAAATCAAATATTGAAAATAGAAATTCAGCTTAATAAGATTTTTTTGTCCAAATTTAATGCTTTGTAAGAATTAGTCATGGATTTTATGAAAAAAAAATTTCTTCCTAGGTTGCAAGAATAAATAAGGTAAAAAAGTCAGTTTTCTGTGTTATTTAAGCGGCAAAACTACAGATTCGATGGAGGACCTCTTAAAATTGAAATTATGAGCTCCGCTTTTAACAGAATATTTGTTCGGACATATTCTACGATATTTTGGGTTGAGAGCAAGAAAAAAAATATATCGAGGTTTTTTGGCACACCCTAATATATATATATATATATAAATCAGCAGTTCAGAACACTTCCAAAAAACTTCCCATGAAAGGAGCACCAAACGTACCTGTTCAATCGCAGTCACGGTTAATGACGCGGAAAGCTAATAGGGTAAATAAACAAGGATCAACAGAGCTCACTTATTATTTGAAAATGCCGACTTCGTTTGTGACACCGCTCATCGCTACGTCCCTGGTTATACGGTTATAAGACCCAAATATTAACAGGGAATATTACCATTTAAAAAATATAACATTTATAAACATTTCGTTTCCAGTCATTAAAAATATTGGAATATACATATATATATATATATATATATATATATATATATATTGGTGTTTGGTAAGCAGTGACTTCCGATAGGTTGACGTGGCGCCCTGACCTCCGGTGTTACCAGTTATTTTAAACGTATATATTAGGGTGCGTTTGAAAGAGGGGAAGGTCTACAATTCGGTTGTCAAAAGAGGGGAAGCATTTTGTGAAGAATTAAAATGTATATATTTGGAAGCAACTAATATACGAAATCACTTCCGCATATATATGAAAGAGTTACGGTCACGTCGTACTAACTTCCAGCAGTGTTGCCAGATATCAGAAGTTAGATTTACAACTATATTTTGTTAACTTGCGTAAAGAAATCAATAATTTAAATTAAAACCTAATACCTATTTAGGTAGAAACGTACAAAATAGTATTTTTTATTATAAAAATAACCAATTTTGTTACTTACGTAAAGAAAATTATTTTATTACAAATTATCAAGTGTTCATTAATATTGACAGATACGTATTTTTTGAAGTTAAGAACAAAATTAACATTTCAAGATGGGTATCTATAAAAAGGTGTTGATAATTGCAATTAAAAAAATTATATTATTTACCCCCTCCCTAGCCCCCAGTTTATTAAGTTTCCATATTTTAAAATTAATATGTCAAGATAGGTATCTATAAAAAGGTCTTGATAATTGCAATTAAAAAAATATATTAATTACCCCCTCCCTCCACCTAATTTTATTAAATTTTATATTTAAAAATTAGCATAACAAGATGGGTATTAGGGTGGAGTGATTTTTTTTTTTTTTATTAATTGATTTTTCCTATATTATTAATTGTTGACTAAAGACGTAAAATGAATAAATATCGAAAAAATATACCAATTTTTTAATATCTTGAGGTGGCGCATCAGTCTCGAAGTTTTGAAAATTCTAAAAAAATATTACTTCAATCAAAGTAATGAAAATAGCATTATTTATAAATAAAAAGTTTATTTTAGTAAAATTAACGTGAAACGTAAACATATTTAATAGTAAATCATATGCTTTAAGTAACTTCAGGAGTGTTTATTGGTAGAAATGAGATCTTCTTTTTTGCGAAAATATTGACATTTGGTATCAAAATTTGGTAATTATTTTCTGACTTTAATTCTTGTTCTGATGAAACCATCTCTTGCTTCCGATCCACAAACCGAGACTGAAGATTTAGTATACTGGTTATAACCAGTTTTACACAGCGTTCCACTGCTTGAGTGTGACAAGGAAATTTTTGGAAGTATAGGAAATGGTCACCCGAAGAAATCATATCGGTAATTTCTGTCATCGTATTTCATAGTCATAGGTGGTTCAGTTACCTTTTCTGTCGCCCAGTGAATTAACTCGTAAAAATGTAATGCTTCATTTTTTAGTTGTGGAAGCTTTAATTCCCGTAATCTCGAACATTTTGATTCTTTTCTCGCCTTTAATATTTTTGGCAATGCCAGTTCTCTGATCGATAGATATATTGTAGGTAACATAGCAAGTAATAGGTTTTCGGGATAAATATTTCGCTGAATATTCTTTATAACCATAGTCATAAGGCCTTAAAGTTTTTTTGGAGGTGTAATGCTTTTTTAGTCATATTAAATATGTGAATAGGACCATGTTTGCACGTAGGCTTGGTCTTGATGTAAAACCACGTTGGGGCATACACTTTCATGATAAAAGTAGCCAATTCTTTTAGGTTTTCCGATGGATTTTCTGTCCCCACATATAAACGAATAATCCTATTAGCACACGTCAGCCAGCTAACAAAGATCCAGGAAAGCTAGCACATTCCCTATGTGCTAGCTTTCCTGGATCTTTGTTAGCTATAGCTAACAAAGATCCTTATAAGGAAGTGGGAATTGTACCTTTAATATCTAAATTCAGCGAAATATTTATCCCGAAAACCTATTACTTGCTATGTTACCTACAATACATCTATCGATCAGAGAACCAGCATTGCCAAAAATATTAAAGGCGAGAAAAGAATCAAAATGTTCGAGATTACGGGAATTAAAGCTTCCACAACTAAATAATGAAGCATTACATTTTTACGAGTTAATTCACTGGGCGACAGAAAAGGTAACTGAACCACCTATGACTATGAAATACGATGACAAAAATTACCGATATGATTTCTTCGGGTGACCATTTCCTATACTTCCAAAAATTTCCGTGTCACACCCAAGCAGTGGAACTGGTTATAACCAGTATACTGAATCTTCAGTCTCGGTTTGTGGATCGGAAGCAAGAGATGATTTCATCAGAACAAGAATTAAAGTCAGAAAATAATTACCAAACTTTGATACCAAGTGTCAGTATTTTCGCGAAAAAGAAGATCTCATTTCTACCAATAAACACTCTTGAAGTTACTTAAAGCATATGATTTACTATTAAATATGTTTACGTTTTACGTTAATTTTACTAAAATAAACTTTTTATTTATAAATAATACTATTTTTATTACTTTGATTGAAGTAATATTTTTTTAGAATTTTCAAAACTTCGAGACTGATGCGCCACCTCAAGACACAAAAAAATTGGAATATTTTTTCGATATTTATTCATTTTACGCCTGTAGTCAACAATTAATAATATAGGAAAAATCAGTTAATAAATAAAAAAAAATTCACTCCACCCTAATGGGTATCTATAAAAAGGTCTTGATAATTAAAAAAATTATATTATTTACCCCCCCAGTTTATTAGGTTTCTATATTTCAAAATTAACATGCCAAGATGAATATCTATAAAAAGGTCTCAAAATTTTCAATTAAAAAAAAATAACCCCCTGCCTGCCCCCCTATTAACAAAATGTATATTGCAAAATTAACCTGGCCACATTGGTAATTAAAAAAAGGTCTTAATAATTACAATTTAAAAAATATTATTAATTACCCCCTCCCGCCCCGTAATTTTTAAAAAATTTGTATTGCAAAATTATCTTGTCAAGGTGGGTATCTATAAAAAGGTGTTGATAATTGCAATAAAAAAAATATTTTATTTACCCCTCCCTTCCCCCCAGTTTATTAAGTTTCTATATTTTAAAATTAACATGTCAAGATAGGTATCTATAAAAAGGTCTTGATAATTATAATTTAAAAAATATAATTAATTACCCCCTCCCCCCTAATTTTTAAATTTTTAATATTACAAAATTAACATGGCAATATGGTTATCAATAAGAGGTGTAAATATTAACAATTTAAAGAATTATAATAATAACCCCCTCCCTGCCCCCAATTAAAAAAAAATCAATTGCAAAATTAAAAATTTGCTCATAGCAATATGGGTACCTTAAGAGGTCTTAATATTTACAATTTATAAAATTATAATAATCACCCCCTCCCTGCAAAATATATTGTAAAATTAACCTGACATCATTGGTAATTATTTAAAAGGTCTTAATAATTACAATTTAAAAAATATTATTAATTAGCCCCTCCTTCTCCACTAATTCTTAATTCTTTTATATTGAAAAATTAACATAATATTATGTAGCAATATGGATTTCTATAAAGAGGTCCTAATATTTAAAATTTAAAAAATTATATAAATTTCCCTTTTCTATTGCTTGCAATATTAACATGGCAAAAGCTGTACAATGTTAATGATAATAATTTTAATAATTTTAAACTATTCCCTTCTTCTCCCCTAATTAATTTATTTTTTTATTAAAAAACATTCAAAATAAACCTGGAGCAGGTATAGGAAACAAAAAAAGCCAAATGTACGTTTGGACATATCGTCACGTTCAAATTTTTCTATAAAATAATGTTTAGTAGAAAAAATAAAGGTATATAAATAATTATTAAAAGGTCCAATTACTCCAGTGCATTGCATTAAATAACCCGATAAGCGAATATTTTAATAAATAAGGGGGAAGGAGGGGGTTATTAATACAATTTTTTAAATTGTAATTATTAAGACCTTTTTATTGATACTCATCATGCCATGTTAATTTTGCAATTTTAAAATGTAATAAATTAGGGGGCAGAAGGGGGGTAATTAATTTATTTTTTAAAATTGTAATTATTAAGACCTTTTTATAGATACCCATCATGCCATATTAACTTTGCAATTTAATAATGTAATAAATTAGGGGGCAGAAGGGGGTAATTAATATAATTTTTTAAATTGTAATTATTAACACCTTTTTATAGATACCCATCATGCCATGTTAATTTTGCAATTTAATAATGTAATAAATTAGGGGGCAGAAGGGGGGTAATTAATATAATTTTTAAAATTGTTATTTTTAAGACCTTTTTATAGATACCCATCATGCTGTGTTAACATTGGAATATAAAAATGTAATAAATTAGGGGGCAGAAGGGGGGGAGTTATTGTAAATTTTTTAATTGTAATTTTTAATACCATTTCATAGATACCCATCTTGCCACGTTAATTCTTCAGAATAAAAGTTTAATAAATAAGGGGGGAAGGAGGGGGGAAGGAGGGGGTAATTAATATAATTTTTTAAATTGTAATTATTACGACCTTTTTATAGATACCCATCATGCTATGTTAACTTTGCAATATAAAAATGTAATAAATTAGGGGACAGAAGGGGGGTAATTAATATTTTTTTTAAATTGTAATTACAACACCATTTCATAGATACCCATCTTGCCACGTTAATTCTTTAAAAAAAATTATCGGGGAAGAAGGGGGTAATTAATATAATTTTTGAAATTGTAATTATTAAGACCTTTTTATAGATACCCATCTTGCTAGGTTTATTTGCAATAATAACATTAATAAATAGGGTGGCAATTATTTTGTTTTTAAATTGTTATTATTAAATCATTTTAATGATACCCATCTACTTATGTTATTTTTGTAATGATTATTACCATAATATTATTATAGTTTAATCATAGAGAAATGTAATGTATAATGTAACATTATTAATGTTATTATAAATACTACTTTTTTATAAAATATAACAATAATATTAAGGTATTTTTATAAAATTATAAAATTAATTATATCATCTGATAATTTTACTCTGATTTAATTACTGGGTTCCGAAAAGGATTAAATCTTAAATGAGCAATAATATAAATACTTTGAAATGATTAAATCTCAAAAGTAGCTAAACTATGGTTATCATTTAGAATATAAATCTTTTAGGTATTTAATCTTTAAAAGAGTAGAAGTGTTTTGATACTTTTGGGATTGAATCCTTAATGTATCGAATCACTACGAGAGCGGTATAATTTAACTCATCTGGAGAGTAATACTTCGCAGATCAAAATAGGTTTCGATCGCGAGTGAGTTGAGAGCTATTCAAAATCAGTGATTTAATCCTAGTCCCTGGAATAAAGGAAAAAAGCAGTGATTCAATGCCAAAGGCGGCAGATCTTAAATGTCTCGCAGCGTCTCAGCGCTATGAGATATTAATATCACTCTAATAATTAAAGGAATGAGAATAAAGATTTGGCAACGCCGATTTAACAAGAGAGAGTTAGGTATAGCGTGAACTGCAGGCACAACAAAGATAGTTATATTGTCATGCCCACGCGGAAGTCAAATCGTACAGTTTGTTAAATATTTGTAGCGACAACAGCGCCAGCGGTATATACCCGAACTAAAGGAAAGTTTTGTAGGTATATATGGTACGCACTGACTTCCAACCTAAAATTTGAAATAACGCTTTTTTCAACCTCTATATGACATTGCGCTAAAAAAATGCACTTTTCGTAGTGACTTCCGAAATCGGAAGTCACATCGTTATATATGAAGTCACAACGTCTAGTGAGTATCTATTTTGGAAGTCACTTGGTACTATTTATCAATATATATATATATATATATATATATATATATATATATATATATATATATATATAATAGGGTGGCCCAAAAAAAAAGAATATTTTTTTTCTTCTCGTCTCTTGTGAAAATATGTTGGTTTGTCATGATTTAAGAGCCCTGTCAAAAGATCAGCACCATTAAAAATTTTTTAGGGGTCGCTCAAGATTTTTAAAAATTTTCAAAATCGTCAAAAATTGAATTTTTGTTTTATTTTAATTCTTTTTCTCGTCTCGATATTATTTTTTAGGTTGAAAATAATAAAAATTCTGTAAATTTCAAATCAATATTTTGATTTCTAAAGGTCGCTAAAAGTTCGTTGATATTTATATTCAGAGGTCGCTCGAAAACATTCAAAATACTCTACTTTGAAAGTTAAAAAAATCTTGAGCGACCTTAAAAATTAAAATATCGATTTGAAATTTTCAGAATCATTATTATTTTTAAATTAAAAAATAATATCGGAACGAGAAAAAAAATTAAAATAAAAAAAATCCAATTTTTGACGATTTTGGTAATTTTTAAAAATCTTGAGCGACCCCTAAAAATTTTTTAATGGTGCTGATCTTTTGACAGGGCTCTTAAAACATGACAAACCAACATATTTTCACAAGAGACGAGAAGAAAAAAAATATTCTTTTTTTTGGGCCGCCCTAATATATAATATATATTTATACATATAATATAATCCGATAATATATTATATTATCGGAACCACAAAAAATTTCGACTCAGGAAAAACTTGGGGGGTTATATACCCCCCCCATCGCTACGTCCCTGGTTATACCCACCTCTTTCAGAACTAAATATTAATATTACCATTTAATACAAATAACATTAATAAACATAAAATATATATTACTATTACTATAAATTTGGACAAGAAAAATTAGCCAACTAATTCAATTTTAAGTTAGTTATTTATGTATGTTAAATTATCCGACTCATTCTTTATAGTCTTTAATATATTTATAAATCTTTTATAAATACCAGTGTATTTCTGCCCTGAAAATACAATTTGGTTAATCCTTGAAGGTTCAGTCTACTTTTATTTCACTACCATTTTATTAAACGATGCATTCCAGTTGAATGATTCAACAAATTGACACAAAATTTATCGGCGCCAATTTGTATCCTTCAAAAGAACAGTACTGGGCTTTTGCCCTAGCAAAGGAAAGATCAGATAGACCCTTTGCCCTTATTTTGAGGATAGGTTTTGCATTGGTTGGATGTAGAGACTATATAGCATAGTGAACGGGAGTGGTAGTAGAACTGAGGTGGGAATCAGTATGGATCCGCCAGCGGATACTTTATCTAGCAGGTGAATGGGAACAAACTGACTATAGTCATTATATATAATAAGCCAGTCGCTCCCTTTGTCTGCATATGATTTATCTGGACGAAGAGTGAAAACATCGTCAAAAGCTGGAAAAAAGTGGGTAATTAATATGTTCTACTTGAATGAGAGTTTTGGAACATCTGAACATCTAAAAGAGCTGTGTGAAAGATTGAATGAATAAATTTTTTTAATTAATTATATGGCTGTAAAAGATTGACAAAGGGAGAGGGGAGATAATGCCCATTTGTTTTGTTTAAAAATTTAATTTGATTTTAAATTAAATTAAATAAAAATGAGCATTAGTAGTTACGGAGCCATGATGTCATGCAAATGGTCTACTATGACTCCTCGAATGCCACGATAGATAGATAGATAGATACATTTATTAAGTAATAAACATTACATTAAACATCAGGTACATATGTATATAACATTAAAAAAATAAAATAAAATGAACGTAGCTATAGGTATAAAAAACATATTAAAAAAACGGTATGTACATATAATATAAACAACAATAACATATTTATAAACATTGAAAGTTAAAATTAGTATTTAAGTATTCATTTAAAGAATAATAACAATTTTGGATTAAAATACTTTTCACAGATTTTGAAAAAGCTTTGGGATTCTTTATTTTTTTTATTGATTCTGGAAGATGATTAAACAGTTTCGGTCCCCAATAGTGAATACTTTGTTGTGCCACTTTGCTTTTGTGAAGTGGAATTTGGAAAAAGTTCATGTTCCTAGTATTGTAGGTGTGATTTTCAGAATTTCTATCAAATTCGTCTGAATTTAAATATACATACTTTATTGCTGCCAAAATAAATATAGATGGAATTGTAAGTATTTTTTGATTTTTAAAATGTTCTCTACAACTCTCATTTGTTTTTAAATCACAGATTATTCTAATCGCTTTTTTCTGTAAAATAAATATTTTGTAGGAATCGGTAGAAATCCCCCAGAATAAAATTCCATAACTGGCAATGCTGTGAAACATGGCGTAATTGGCTGTTTTTGTGGATATCATATTGGCACAGAGTTTTAATCTTCTCATGCAGTAGATTGCACTGGTAAGTTTTTTGCTAATAACTTCTACATGTTTGTTCCATTTAAGTTCACTATCTATATGAACACCCAAAAACTTGATTGTAGTTTTACTATCTTCAAAAAAAGTTATTATTTGTGTTTTTTTCTCATTTAATTTGAGTTTGTTGGAGTTCATCCATTCTTTGGCTGTTTTTAATATAGTTTTAGATTTTTCACCTATATTAATTTCTTTAGGAACTTTATAAATAATTGATGTATCATCTGCATAAAGACAGACTTCACTTTCTGGAATATTTGCAGGCAAATCATTTGTATATAAGATAAATAGTACTGGACCCAAAATCGAACCCTGAGGAACCCCATATGACGTGACTACTTCTGTGGAATATTCGTTTTTCCATTTAACAACTTGACGTCTATCCATTAGGTAAGATTTTAATAGCTCATAAACTATTCCCCTAAATCCATAATGTTCTAGTTTTCTTAAAAGTAGTTGTCTATCCACCGTGTCAAAGGCTTTACTTAAATCGCAACATGCCATTTCTACTTTTTGTTTTTTGTCATGTGCCGTAACTATATACTTTATTATGGAATTTATTGCTGTTGTAGTAGATCTATTTTTTCGATATCCATGTTGCTGGTTGTTAAAAAGCTTCTTTTTTTCCAAAAACTCTACTATCCTTTGTCTAATTATTGTTTCAAAAACCTTTGATAATGATGGTAGAACTGATATAGGCCTATAGTTTACTGGCTTATTTGCATCACCGTTTTTATGAATGGGTACAATTTTTGCAATTTTTAGTTCATCGGGAAATGTGCCATTTTGTAGACTTTTATTAAATAATATTGCAAGTGGTTTACTTATGTAGAGAGCTATTTGTTTTAAAATTACTGTATTTAGTCCATAAATATCTAAGGTTTCTTTTGATTTAAGGTTCATAATTATACTAAACACTTCTTTTTCAGTAACTTCTTCGAAGAAACATGAAGTGTGGCTAAAATTGTTATGATTCTTTAGAAACTCTTCTGCAGGTTTAGCTTCTACATCATGAAATTTTCCTATGTTTTTAAAAAAAGTATTAAAATCTTCAGCTTTTAAAGTGGATTCTTGAGAACTTAATATTTTATGTTTGTTTGTTTCACTATTGATCACCTCCCATATAGCTTTATTCGGATTTGATGAATTTGAAATATAATTAGAATTCCTATTTTTTATGTTTTTATTTAAAGCTTCATAGTAGTAAGACCTCATTTCTTTATAGGTTTCAAATGAAATCATATCTTTATTTACTTTCATGATTGTTGCAAGACCATCTAGTTGTTTTTTAATTTGTTGAAGTTCTATGGTTTCATTTATTTTTTTTTTCTTTTGGTTTTAACTTTTATATTTTTTTCAGGGTAAGCGGTACAAAAACACTGAATAAGAAGGTCATGGAATTTGGAAAAATCTTCATTGTTTGCCATATATTCATTTTCCTTAAAGTGATTAATTACAAGTGATACAAAGTTGTAAGTATTTTCATCTGAAATTATTCCTTTTTTTTATTACTGTATGAGCTTTTTGAATTTTATTAGATTTAACTGTTAATATTTGTGCATTATGATCCGAAATATGCAAGTTTTGTGTTTTACCTTCATATACCTTGATGTTTGTAAAAATATTGTCAATACATGTAGAAGAGATTATTGAAATTCTCGATGCTTCTTTAAAGCATGGTTTTAAATTAAATGTTTCTAATAAACTTTCTAACTCTTGTTTGCATACAGAGTTTTTTAGAAAATCTATATTAAAGTCTCCTGATAAAAATAAATTTGTATCACTATAATTATTATTTATATATTCCAAAACCAAGTTTAGTTTTTCCATAAAAATATTCATATTTCCCAAAGGAGACCGATAAGTAGTAATAAAAACCATATTTTTTTTCTTAATATCTATGTCCTTTTCAATTGATATATTTTTTATTTCAGGTAGTTCTGCATATTTTAAACTATCATGCACCAATATTGCTGCCCCTCCATGAATAAAGTTTTTTCTGCAGAAGTAGCTTGCCACTGAATAGTTGTGGATTCTTATTTTTGTAATTATTTCATCTGTAAGCCAATGTTCTGTTAATCCCAAAATTTTTACACTATTATTTAATAAATGATTATTTAAGGCATTAATTTTTGTTGTTAGTGACTGTATATTTAAATTTATAATTTTGAAATCTTCTTTTAATTCTAATTTAATTTGTTTCTGCTCCGAACTGCATTGTTTGGTCGAAAAAAGTAAAATCTCTTTATATAGATTCCATTTGGCCAAGTTTCTGGTTTATGAAGCTCT
This sequence comes from Brassicogethes aeneus, assembly GCA_921294245.1. Taxonomy (NCBI): domain Eukaryota; kingdom Metazoa; phylum Arthropoda; class Insecta; order Coleoptera; family Nitidulidae; genus Brassicogethes; species Brassicogethes aeneus. The sequence goes on from OV121132.1 coordinate 62,553,081, forward strand.
TCTAATAATTCCATATCCGCTCCCAATTTAAAGGACATGCTTGTAGCTTCTTTACGTCTTGGAAGTTCTTCAACGGTAAATTCTTTACTTGGAAATTTATTCTTTAAATATTTTTGTATTTCTCTAGCTTGAGTTCCTATTTTGATCTTGCTTATACAAAGCCAGGCTTTTTTAACTGCTGCAGCAAAACTTTGATGTTGATCAATGTTATTGCCAATTGTTTTAAGAGCCTTTGGAGTTTCTTTGATTTTTTCTATTTCACAGGTGGTGTTTTCTTGGATTTTCTTTTTCGTCTATTGCTGTTATATTTTCATTCTTCTTGTTTTTTCCCTTTTTTGTGGGACCGTGTTCACATTGGCAACGTCGCATATATTTTGTTTGGGTTGCGAATTCTTTAATAGGCCAATAATTTATGTTTGATAATCAATTGTTCGATAGAGGCGGCGATCGTTTGGGTTATAGTCCAGGGTGCTGTGGAGCACCCTGTTTGTGATCACATCTGCTCGCCTCATCGTGGCATTTGATTTTGCATAGATGAACCCTGTCAGCTTTGGGATGTTCAATTCCCTACGAAGTTAAGAGTTCCTAACAAATCATCTGGCCCTGTCAATGGTTCTCAGGAACTTATTCTGCTGGAATTAGAGATTATTTAGATGATTTTTGGCGGCTGTTGACCATGCTGCGCAGGCTTGTGTGATAATGGGCCTAATATTGGGTCACTTTGAGTAAATAAGTAGTTTTTACGTTTTACTATTTTTATTGGGTTTAATGATTATCGTGCAAAAGTTACTTATACAGTATCTATATCACAATTGAAACCTATATCTAATTATCATGTACATAGTATCCAAGAAATAAGTATACAATTTTTATATTTTCAATTTATTATTTTAAATAATATTTTATAAATTAATTTTGTATATTGCAAATAATCATGATTGCTCAGCAGTATGGTAAAACTATATCGTAAGTCTGCGGGGTCAGAGTTCTCTAACATTAAGTAGGTTAAGAAACATAGAATGCAATTGTAATATTGTAGGTGATTCCGGCCTGACGCGAGGACGGCTACAGTTACCAAATAAAAATTTAGATTAATGAGTTTATAGAAGTCTTATCATTTTTCCCAACGAACCTTCAAATCAGTAATAAAGAGTGAATAAGTAAACTATAATATATATACAGTAAGAACGCGAATATAACATGGCGATCCTGCCAAGGCACATTGTAATGGGCACATAGTTGGTTTAGTGTTAAAAATAAAAGTAGTGAAATATGGGGAACAAAGTGGTAAAGCAAGAAGAGGTGATCATTGCTCAGTCAGGCAACAGTGGAGGAGCTACAGCAACCCTAACTGCCGCCCAAATTGGAGGATTGACAACTGAAAGTATGTTCACCGGTATGGTACTCCTTGCCTTAGGTTTTTGGATCAAAAGATGGATTCAACGAAGAATGCAGCACACAGTCAGAAAAGAGATGGCCAAGAGCGTTGAGGAGTTAGCCGATTTACGCAAGAAAGTAGATGAGCTTGCAAACAAAGTATAAAGGACAGATTGTAAGTGTTAGTTTTAGCAATTTATATTATATTTTTTGGTTATTTTATGGATTTAGTATTAAATCTTTAGGTGTTAAAATATATAATAATTAACTCAGTATTTTTTTTAAGAAAATAGAAATATATTAAATTAATGAGTGTCGCTTATGCTGAGTTTCGATCTATTCATCAAGAGTTAGAACAGTTTTTAGAAAATCTTACCAAAGATAATCAGCAGCGTCGCAAATGTAAAAAGACTACTGCAAGAAAAACAAAAGACATTGATATAATATACGAAAACTTTGACAGTCTTAGAAAAGATTATAATTCGAAAGACCATACATCTGACGATATAGATAAAGTTAAACGAATAGTAACGCTCATTAAAGGACAAATTGATACAATTAGAAGCATTTTAGATGATAGATCCAAACTCACAGAAGTGGTAGAATTAAACGATAGTATTAGTGTAAATTTACAACAAATTGTCACCATGTCAGACAAATTTGATATTAAAACAGCAGCTACCCTAGTTCCAAGTATGGACGGTACGGAAGCGACTGTTAAAAAGCTTATTGATGCCATTAAGTTTTATGATGCCTTGCTCAATGATGCTGGTAAAGTTTTTCTAACGGACAATGTCCTGAAAACCAGATTGTCAGATGTGCGAAATTAAGGTTAAATTCTAGTTACGGCTCGAATACAGCGTTAATTGCGAACATTAACAAAAATTTGCTATCCAAACAATCCGCGACTTCACTTTCAGTTCAGTTAGGTAACGTAAAACAGGGAAATAGATCGATAGAAAGTTACGGGAAAAGCGTTGAGGAATTGTTAATAAATTTAACTATTTCGCAAGCCGAGAATGACGATGCGGCTCTTTCAGTATTACAACGTACAAACGAAAAAATAGCGATAAATTCCTTTACAAATGGTCTAAATAATAGCTCGTTGCGAACCATCATACAGGCACGAAATTATGATAATTTAACTGAGGCCATTTGTGGTGTTCAGGATGCGAATGTGCAGCAAAGGGAGGCTACCCCAGTTTATCATATGCGCGGTCGTTCCTTTATTCGACGCATTGGTTTTCGAAACAATCAGTCCAGACCTAATAACACTTTCCAAAATTCTTATAACACGAACAATAACCACTCTAATCGCAATAATATTAATAACGGTCAGCGTGGATTCAATCCAAGGAACCGAGGTCAATTTAGAGGAAATCGAAATGCAAACGGTCGAACTATTCTTAATAGCAATAATAATAGAAATCAAAATTTCTCGCAAAATAGTAATTTTCAACGAAATAGTCAACAAACATACTTTATGAACGACAATACGCCATCCACAAGTGGGATTAAAACGGCTAATCATAGTCAAAATTCCGTTAATTCTCAAAATTGTTTTTTTCGGGACTAATAATTCAGCAGACAAAGCAAACTTATTTCAGGCAAATGGATTAAATTATATTAAATTAGGTTACCGGGAAAAAGAATTAATATTATTGGTTGACACGGGTGCATCTATTAGTGTAATTTTTCCAAATTATGTTCACCCAGATGATATTATTCAGGATTCTCAAAAAGTTAAAATTAATGGTATTGCGGGTTCAAAATTTTCCGAGGGCTCAGCGAATATTTCATTGCATACAGACAATCACAAATTCCATTATAAATTTTTGCTGATGGAACAATTTCTACAAAATGTTCAGGGGGTCATTGGCTCTGATTTTTTTAATACTTACTCAGTAATTATCGATTATGAAACGTATAACTTTTCCTTTTGGCTTTCAAAAAATAATTTTGCCTTTACATTCATCTTATGATTTTTATACCACTATACCAGCACGATGCGAACTTATAACGTATTGCCAAACCGATATAAACACGGAATGCGTCATTTTACCAGAGCAAATCAGCGAAGGTATTTTTGTGGCAAGCACTTTAGCGACACCCAGAGATGGAGTGATGCCTGTTCGTATTTTAAACGTGATACGGACGTTAAATTAAAAAACTTCACGCCCAGCATAAATTCCTTATCCGACTATAATGTATTTAATCTCGAAAATGATACCCTTCCAAAATCGGTTCAAAGGGTAGAAAATTTGTTAAAATTAATTCAAGTGGACAATTGAAATAACGAAGAGCTAAATTCACTGCAGAAAATTTGCGCTAAGTATAGCGATGTATTTCACCTAGACGGTGACCCATTAACCGTGACCAATATGTATAAACAGTCTATTAGATTACACGAGTCAGCAACACCTGTTTATGTAAAACCTTATCGTCTGCCACATTCACAAAAAGCCGTTATTCAGCGACAAGTAGACGATATACTTAAGAAAAACATTGTTGAAGACACCACATCGCCTTGGGCAGCGCCTTTAATAATTGTTCCTAAGAAACTAGATCAAAGTGGAGTTAAAAAGTGGAGATTGGTAATAGATTATAGACTCTTAAATCGCCAAATCGTGGATGATAAATTTTCATTGCCCTGCATTACAGAAATTTTAGATTCTTTATCAGGTGCTGTTTATTTCAGTCATCTTGATTTATCTCATGGCTACTACCAAATAGGACTTGAACCTAATAGTAGGCCTTGCACAGCATTTTTTACTCCTCAGGGACAGTATCAAATGACACGCCTGCCAATGGGATTAAAAATTAGCCCTAGCTCTTTCTCACGTGCAATGACTGTAGCACTTTCAGGTTTAAATTTCTCTAGATGCTTTGTGTACCTAGATGATTTAATTGTTTTTGGAACTAATTTGGCAAGTCACAATCAAAATTTAACTAAAGTTTTAGACAGATTAAGGTCAACTAATTTAAAATTAAATCCTCATAAATGCGAATTTTTAAAAAAGGAAATACTTTATCTCGGACATGTTATCTCTGCTGAGGGTGTATCTCCTGATCCTGCAAAACTTCAAGTCTTAGAAAATTACCCAGTACCACAAGATACGCAAGCAGTTAAACGATTTGTTGCGTTTGCAAATTATTATCGTAAATATATTCCGAATTTTGCAGCAATAGCAAATCCATTACATAAATTACGTCGAAAACATGACCCTTTCATTGGTCAGAGGAATGCGCATTAGCTTTTAATACCTTAAGACATGCTCTTGTTAATCCACCGATACCACAGTATCCAAATTTTGAATCAAACAATCAATTTATCTTAAAGACCGATGCCTCAGGTTTTGCACTGGGGGCAGTAATTTGTAATGGCAACGACAAACCAATAGCGTACGTCAGTAGAGCATTAAATAAAGCCGAACGAAATTACTGTACCATCGAAAAAGAATTATTAGGTATAGTTTGGACCTTACCTGTACGGACGAAAATTCCAAATCCAAACAGACCATCGCCCATTAATTTATCTCTTTGGCATGACTAACCCATCCTCTAGACTAACCAAATTCCGACTCATACTTGAAGAATACGATTTTACAATCGAATACGTAAAAGGGACAGACAATGTAGCAGCAGACGCTTTATCGAGAATTCAAATGTCCATGGAAGCATGACTCAAGCACGACAAATACGTAACGACAGTGACGATCTTGATGCGATTTGCGACGAACGGATTGATCACCCGGGAGTCGTCGAGTTGTTAAAAGCGCCAAATGACGCTAACGAATTGAGATTTATCTCCCCCGAAGAATTTAGAAATATAATGAGTACTCATCAATCAGAAATAAATTTTAAATATTTTAAGTTACGCCCAAATGGTGTAAATTATAACGAAAGGCCTAATATTATTTTATTGAATGACGTCATATATTGTATAGAGGAGACTCGATCGACGTTGACGCTAGACGCATCGTTGAGAGCTCTTCGAGATATTTGTTTTAATAATAATATTCCGGAAGTATTTATTATTAAAGAGCAGTGCACAATAAATGTAATTAAAATTTTATTATGGGATCCGACAAAAACTTAGGTCTAAAGATTTCTGTTATTCGGGGAGTACAAAAAGTAAATGACAAAGAGACGAAACAAATTATTTTAAATGACTTTCACCTACTTCCTACAGGAGGACATGCAGGAATAACTAGAATGTTTAATAATCTCAGGCGATACTACTGTTAGACGGGCATGAAAAACGGCGTAGAAAAATGTATCAAAAAGTGTGACGATTTTCAGCGCTATAAATATTCCCAACCACGCAAAGCGCCAATGAATATCACGACTACAGCTTCCGAAGCATTTCAACGTATTTTTTTGGATTTAGTAGGTCCTTTTAAGCCAGACGATGATGATAATCGGTACATCTTAACATTGCAATGCGATTTAAGTAAATTTGTAGAAGGTTACGCGATGCCCAATAAGGAAGCAGCCACAGTTGCAAAAGCTTTTACCAATAATTTTATTTTACGATACGGAATACCGCCGGAAATTGTAACGGACCAAGGTACTGAATTTACATCTACTGTTTTTTCTGAAACTTGTAAATTATTGGGTATTAAAAGATTAACGTCAACTGCTTATCACCACCAAACATTAGGTGCCTTGGAAAATTCTCACAAACACCTAGTAGCCTACCTGCGCATGCATATCGCCAAACAGCGAAACATTTGGAGTTCTTGGGTGCCTTATTGGTGTTTCGCATACAATAATACGGTGCACACTACCGGTATACGCCATTTGAACTAGTTTTCGGGCGAATCGGAAAATTACCGTCAAATATACAACGCCGTGTAGATCCACTATATAATTTTGAAAACTATGCCTTAGAGCTAAAATATCGATTAAAACAAACTTACTGACATCAAAAGCTAAAACCAAACTAATGTATGATAGAAATAGTCAAAGTGTTAATTATAAGATTGGTGATAAAGGGATGGTGCGCGATCAAAGTGGACATAAGGTTGATGCCCTTTATCGTGGGCCCTATACCGTGGTAGACAATAAGCCTCCGAACGTTACTTTGCAAATAGACAATAAACAAGTGACGATTCACCATAATAGGATAAAATTATATTATCCACCCTAAATGTTCCGTAGTCTATGTTGTACTAATTTTAATTTTGTCTATTATATAATTAGTATTATTAAGGGTTATTAATTTATTTTAATTAGAAAAAAAAATTTTATACAATTTTTTTTATTTTACCACCCCTTGGAGGTGTAGTATCCAAGAAATAAGTATACAATTTTTATATTTTCAATTTATTATTTTAAATAATATTTTATAAATTAATTTTGTATATTGCAAATAATCATGATTGCTCAGCAGTATGGTAAAACAATATCGTAAGTCTGCGGGGTCAGAGTTCTCTAACATTAAGTAGGTTAAGAAACATAGAATGCAATTGTAATATATGTATAATATATATATATATATATATATATATATATATATATATATATATATATATATATATATATATAATATATATATATATATATATATATATATATATATGTAGGTGATTGCGGCCTGACGCAAGGACGGCTACAGTTACCAAATAAACATTTAGATTAATGAGTTTATGGAAGTCTTATCATTTTTTCCAACGAACCTTCAAATCAGTAATGCAGAGTGAATAAGTAAACTATAATATATATACAGTAAGAACGCGAATATAACAATCATAATAATTGCCATTCTGCAATTCGGATCGCAGTCCGGTCAATAAATTATAATTGGGTAAATGTACGAATTTAGTAATTACACAATAAGCATTAAAATAGCTAATAAATATATTAATATAAATAAAAATGATTAATAGATATTTTATGAAGTTTGTACATTACACCTCCCAAGGAAAAAGGAAAAAAATGTATTACTGACTTATTATGTATCTACCTTAATAACTATATTCGTGTCTTGATCATTTTCCACTAGGTAGGGTCCCTTATATAGCACATTATTGTTCACTGCACAATTTTTGAACAATGTTTTTTACATCAAATAGGAATGTCTATTTTCTTTTGATTTAATAAGATTATACCTAGCATCGCTATTTGCTTTTTCTAGTCTAAATTTTAATTCTAGGGGGTATCTATCAAAACCATACAATGGATCAAGTTTCATACTTAAATTAGATGATAACCTACCAATTTTCCGAAAAACTAGTTCAAAAGGTTGGTTTCTGTATGAACATTGTTATTAAACACCAATATGGTATCTAAGAACTCAATTACTTTGATAGTATTATGTTTAAATTCGCAAAATGGACCCTAAATTTTTATGGGAATTTTCTAAAGCTTCTAGCGTTTCGTGGTGGTATGCCGTAGATTTTAAAGACTTAACTTTAAGTAAACTAAACGTTTCTTGAAAAATGGATGCTAAAAATTCAGTACCTTGGTCAGTAAGAACCGCTTCAGGAATTCCATATCTAAAAATAAAATTTTCTACAAAATCTTTAGCAACTGTTGTTGCTTCTTTATTAGTTATAGCATAACATTCCACAAATTTGCTTAAATCGCATCCAACTAAATCTAACAAAACCTTTTGAAATGCTGACATTTTGCCGTTGTGATTATATTCATAGATTATTTTTTGACAGTCGTTGCAACGTTAACAAAATGTTCTATATCTTTTCGTAACCCTTGCCAAAAATAGTATCTCTTAACATTCGATTTATTCCAGCATGTCCACCCGTCGCGACGGTAAGATGTGAAAATCATTTAGGATTAATTTTTCGTCTCATAGTCGTTTATTTTTTGAACATCTTTTAAAATACAATTTTTTAAACGAATATTTTTAATTTCATTAGGAGCTCCCATAATTTGTTTTATCATACACGCGTTTTTACTACTTTTCACAATTAACAGCTCAGCAAAATTAAATTTATCATAAATAGACTTGAGGTCTCTCAACGGTGCACTTAATGTGAACGTTCATTCTTGTTAAAATATATATTTCCGGAATTATAAAATTGATTTTTATTATCATTCACCAGTTTGTTTATCATATTTTTACTTATGGTTTGCATTTCTATGTAATATTTAGGAGGGTTTAAAAATATTTTTTTATTTTATTTATTTATTTATTTATTTATTTATTTATTTATTTATTTATTAAATATAACACTTTATCATAGTTTAACAAAACAGTTTTATAACTGGTACCGTCAAAACCATATTAATTTTATAAGTAGTTCTTCGTAATCGTCCATTCCATTATATAATTCTTATTATTTTCAATAATCATTTTCACATATCCATTTTAAAAACTTTGCTATAAAATAACTTAAATTTATATTTTTGTACAGACAATTTTGATTAATGAGTCTGTAATCTATTACCAATCTCCACTTTTTAACTCCACTTTGATCTAGTTTCTTAGGAACAATTGATAAAGGCGCTGCCCAAGGCGATGTGGTGTCTTCAATAATGTTATTTTTAAGCATATCGTCTAATTGTCGCTGAATCGGCTTTTTGTGAATGTGGCAGACGATAAGGTTTTACATAAACAGGTGTTGCTGACTCGTGTAATCTAATATACTGTTTATACAGTTAATGGGTCACCGTCTAGGTGAAATACATCGCAAATTTTCTGCAGTGAATTTCGCTCTTCGTTATTTCAATTGTCCACTTGAATTAATTTTAAGAAATTTTCTACCCTTTGAACCGATTTTGGAAGGGTATCATTTTTGAGATTAAATACATTATAGTCGGATAAGGAATTTATGCTGGGCGTAAAGTTTTTTAATTTAAAGTCCGTATCACGTACATTTAAAATACAAACAGGCATCACTCCATCTCTGGGTGTCGCTAAAGTGCTTGCCACAAAAATACCTTCGCTGATTTGCTCTGGTAAAATGACGCATTCCGTGTTTATATCGGTTTGGCAATACGTTATAAGTTCGCATGGTGCTGGTATAGTGGTATAAAAATCATAAGATGAATGTAAAGGCAAAATTATTTTTTGATTTTTTGAAAGCCAAAAGGAAAAGTTATACGTTTCATAATCGATAATTACTGAGTAAGTATTAAACAAATCAGAGCCAATGACCCCCTGAACATTTTGTAGAAATTGTTCCATCAGCAAAAATTTATAATGGAATTTGTGATTGTATGCAATGAAATATTCGCTGAGCCCTCGGAAAATTTTGAACCCGAAATACCATTAATTTTAACTTTTTGAGAATCCTGAATAATATCATCTGTGTGAACATAATTTGGAAAAATTACACTAATAGATGCACCCGTGTCAACCAATAATATTAATTCTTTTCCCCGGTAACCTAATTTAATATAATTTAATCCATTTGCCTGAAATAAGTTTGCTTTGTCTGCTGTATTATTAGTCCCGAAAAAACCAATTTTGAGAATTATCGGAATTTTGACTATGATTAGCCGTTTTAATCCCACTTGTGGATGGCGTATTGTCATTCATAAAGTATGTTTTTGACTATTTCCAAATTTATTTCGATTTCGTTGAAAATTACTATTTTGCGAGAAATTTTGATTTCTATTATTATTGCTATTAAAAATAGTTCGACCATTTGCATTTCGATTTCCTCTAAATTGACCTCGGTTCCTTGGATTGAATCCACGCTGACCGATATTATTATTATTGTTCATGTTATAAGAATTTTGGAAAGTGTTATTAGGTCTGGACTGATTGTTTCGAAAACCAATGCGTCGAATAAAGGAACGACCGCGGATATGATAAACTGGGGTAGCCTCCCTTTGCTACACATTCGCATCCTGAGCACCACAAATGGCCTCAGTTAAATTATCATAATTTCGTGCCTGTATGATGGTTCGCGACGAGCTATTAGACCATTTGTAAAGGAATTTATCGCTATTTTTTTTGTTTGTACGTTGTAATACTAAAAGAGCCGCATCGTTATTCTCGGCTTGCGAAATAGTTAAATTTATTAACAATTCCTCAACGCTTTTCCCGTAACTTTCTATCGATCTATTTCCCTGTTTTACGTTACCTAACTGAACTGAAAGTGAAGTCGCGGATTGTTTGAATAGCAAGTTTTTGTTAATGTCCGCAATTAATGCTGTATTCGAGCCGTAACTAGATTTTAACCTTAATTTCGCACTATCTGACAATCTGGTTTTTAGGACATAGTCCGTTAGCAAAACTTTACCAGCATCATTGAGCAAGGCATCATAAAACTTAATGGCATCAATAAGCTTTTTAACAGTCGCTTCCGTACCGTCCATACTTGGAACTAGGGTAGCTGCTGTTTTAATATCAAATTTGTCTGACATGTTGACAATTTGTTGTAAATTTACACTAATACTATCGTTTAATTCTACCACTTCTGCAAGTTTGGATCTATCATCTAAAATGCTTCGAATTGTATCAATTTGTCCTTTAATTAGCGTTACTATTCGTTTAACTTTATCTATATCGTCAGACGTATGGTCTTTCGAATTATATTCTTTTCTAAGACTGTGAAAGTTTTCGTATATTATATCAATATATTTTGTTTTTTTAGCAGTAGTCTTTTTACATTTGCGACGCTGCTGATTATCTTTAGTAAGATTTGCTAAAAACTGTTCTAACTCTTGATGAATAGATCGAAACTCAGCATAAGCGATACTCATTAATTTAATATATTTCTATTTTCTTAAAAAAATACTTAGTTAATTATAATTATTATATATTTTAACACCTAAACATTTAATACTAAATCCATAAAATAACCAACAAATATAATATAAATTGCTAAAACTAACACTTACAATTTGTCCTTTATACTTTGTTTGCAAGCTCATCTACTTTCTTGCGTAAATCGGCTAACTCCTCAACGCTCTTGGCCATCTCTTTTCTGGCTGTGTGCTGCATTCTTCGTTGAATCCATCTTTTGATCCAAAAACCTAAGGCAAGGAGTACCATACCGGTGAACATACTTCCAGTTGTCAATCCTCCAATTTGGGCGGCGGTTAGGGTTGCTGTAGCTCCTCCACTGTTGCCTGACTGAGCAATGATCACCTCTTCTTGCTTTACCACTTTGTTTCCCATATTTCACTACTTTTATTTTTAACACTAAACCAACTATGTGCACATTACAATGTGCCTTGGCAGGATCGCCATGTTATATTTGTGTTCTTACTGTATATATATTATAGTTTACTTATTCACTCTTCATTACTGATTTAAAGGTTCCTTGGGAAAAATGATAAGACTTGTACAAACTCATTAATCTAAATGTTTATTTGGTAACTGTAGCCGTCCTCGCGTTAGGCCGCAATCACCTACAATACTACAATTGCGTTATATGTTTCTTAACCTACTTAATGTTAGAGAACTCTGACCCCGCAGACTGCTGAGCAATCATGATTATTTGCAATATACAAAATTAATTTATAAAATATGATTTAAAATAATAAATTGAAAATATAAAAAATGTATACTTATTTCTTGGATACTACAATAATATCCTATTATGTTAAATTCAAAACATAGTCCTCAGATATTTGTTGTAAAAGTAAATAACTATATATTAATTAATTAATATTAATATTAATTAATGTTATTAAACCAAATGCTAACCCAACCAAACAATAACACGAATGTCACATTGAAATTGAATAGGCAAATTTAATAAACAATTAACCCACCGGCGCGCAGGCTACAATGATAGCAGTTGCAAAATAGAGAACAACGATGACGATATTATTGTTTACTTGGGTTGACAGTGGTTCAATAATAATAACCCATGGGAAAGTATCGTCTAGAATTTTTTTGACGATCCTCTTTTATTGACGATTTTTTAGACGATATCATCAAATATTAATGATATCGCCTATAAAGTCGTTTAAAATAGAAGATCGCCTGTTATTTTTGTTGACGATCGTCAATAAAAATACGGGATCGTCATTGTAAAATTGATGATCATCTAAATAAAATGACGATCGTCTATCTAAACGTTGACGATCGTCATACAAATCAGGCGATCGTTCATTCTAAGCAATCGATCGTCTTCAGAAAATGAAGATCGCCTTTTGCAATCGTCTTTAAAAGGAGTAATCGTGAATTTCACAATCTTAAAACTAGGCGATCTCTTTTAATAAACAATGATTTCTAAATTAATGTATAAAATATAATTATTAATAGAAAGTATACTTACTATAGTAACTTACACTATATATATATATATATATATATATATATATATATATATATACAGGGTGTCCGGGAAAATGTGGGAAATCTCTCGGACTCAGATAGAACATGAAAAAATAAGATGACACGTTCCTATACATTTTTTTCCTACTGGCCATCCTTACGGAGGCATGGGCCCCGAAAGGACTCCCCTGCAAAATGGTTTTCCTTGAATAACTTTTAAAGTACTAAATATAATTTAATAAAAATTTAATATGATGGACCCTGGTAAGGACCTCTTAAAATAGTGTCATTGAAACATGTTTTGCTTTTTTTGTTTACCAGGGGCGGACTAAGTTTTACTTTTTAATGCTTAAATTTTGAACACCACGTATGACAAAGACTAAATCTGCATAGCTTGAACCTTAAACTAAAATAAAGGTGCTCTTGTTTATTGTAAATAAAATGAACCGTTTTCGAGAAAAAGAATAATAAACAAATTCATGTTTTATTTTTTAATAAAAAGGACCATAAAAAATAATATAACGTATTGTTGCAAACCTTAAATTGAAGGACGATAATTCGAAACAATTAATTAAAAACTTTATAAGAGGGTTCAACATGGGTTCCGTGAACTCTGATACATTCGCGGGCACGACGAATTGAGGACTGCTGTACCCGCCAGAATAACCCAGAATTGTTTCTTATCATATCACAATAACACGTGATTATCTGTAAAAGTTCGTCCCTAGTATCTATCGGAGTGGAATACACCAAGTTTTTTAAGGTATCCCCACAGGAAAAAATCCATCAGCCTAAGGTCGGGAAATCGAGGAGGCCAGTCAATAGGTCCTCCTCTACCTATCCAACGGTTTGGATAAACGTTATTCAAGTGCTCCCGCACAGCAACGCTGAAATGAGGTGGTGCCCCATCGTGCAAGAAGTACATGTTTAGGCGGGTTTCAAGTGGTAAGGGCTCTATTAAATCCCGAAAAGCGTTTTGAAGAAACTCCAAAAAAGTTGTCCATTCAATCGTGCCAGCAATACGAATGGTCCAATCAAAATATTGCCAATGATTCCTGCCCACGTATTAATTGGTTGGAACTGATGTTGAAAATTCGAAACAATAGTGGCATGATGATTTTCATCAGCCCATACATGTGTGTTACCTTTTTTGGTAAATCCTGCTTCATCCGTGAAAAGAAAACTTTTTTTACAAACGTAGGTACCTAAAATTATGAAGGAAGTCAATAATATTACTTTAATAAATGAAATTGTTCACCATTCTCTTCTTATTATTCGAAATCAGAAGACATTTTAACGAATTGACCAACGTCTTAGAGAGAATGGACAATTTTAGTTATTAAAGTAATATTATTGACTTTCTTCATAATTTTAGGGAAGTTTGAAAAATATTTTAAATGCTGTAGATGACACTCCTTCAACGAGCACTCGAAAATTATCAGCACAGTTTAATAAGTCGAAAACAATAGTGCATGATGTTCTTTAAGAACAGCTGTTATATCCTTATCATATGCAAAAAGTGCATAAACTTATTTATAAAGATTTTCCTTGTAGAATGCAGTTTGCAAAATGGCTATTGGATAAGCAACAAAATAATGTAAACTTCATAAGCACTATTCTTTCCAGCCCTTACCACTTGAAACCCGCCTAAACATGTACTTCTTGCACGATGGGGCACCACCTCATTTCAGCGTTGCTGTGCGGGAGCACTTGAATAACGTTTATCATAGGTAGAGGAGGACCTATTGACTGGCCTCATCGATTTCCCGACCTTAGGCTGATGGATTTTTTCCTGTGGGGATACCTAAAAAAACTTGGTGTATTCCACTCCGATAGAGGAACTCCTACAGATAATCACGTTTTATTGTGATATGATAAGAAACAATTCTGGGTTATTCTGGCGGGTACAGCAGTCCTCAATTCGGTTCACGGAACCCATGTTGAACCCTCTTATAAAGTTTTTAATTAATTGTTTCAAATTATCGTCCTTCAATTTAAGGTTTGCAACAATACGTTATATTATTTTTTTATGGACCTTTTTATTAAAAAATAAAACATGAATTTGTTTATTATTTTTTTTCTCGAAAACGGTTCATTTTATTGACAATAAACAAGAGTAACTTTATTTTAGTTTAAGGTTCAAGCTATGCAGATTTAGTTTTTTTAAGTCTTTGTCATACAGGGTGTTCAAAATTTAAGTATTAAAAAGTAAAACTTAGTCCGCCCCTGGTAAACAAAAAAAGCAAAACATGTTTCAATGACACTATGTTAAGAGGTCCTTACCAGGGTCCATCATATTAAATTTTTATTAAATTATATTTAGTACTTTAAAAGTTGTTCAAGGAAAACCAATTTGAAGGGGAGTCCTTTCGGGGCCCATGTCTCCGTAAGGATGGCCAGTAGGAAAAAAATTTATAGGAACGGGTCATCTTATTTTTTCATGTTCTATCTGAATTCGAGAGATTTCTCACATTTTCCCGGACACCCTGTATATATAAATATATAAATATATTATAATTTGTATAATTAGGTATTTTATAATTTTTAAATTCTTTTAATTAAAAAATTTAAATGGAAATTTTTAGTAATTTTTAAATCATTAATATACAAGGTGATCACTTAAAATTGGGCAAAAATTTAAGGGGCGATTTCTTCGGTTATTTTTGGATTATATTGTGCTGTGATGATTGTGTATTAGGGTGATTCATTTCCGCAAAGTTTTTGTTTTTTTTCGGTGCTCAAGCAAAATATTAATCTACCTATAGAAAAAAAAAATTTCACCAAGGTAGAGCTCTTAATATCAATTTTAAGTACTTGCAGTTTAAATTTAAAGTTTTCCCATTTAAAATGCATGTAAAAAAAATGGTTTTTTTTTCAAATTTCTAATGCTTACCCACCTTTGACAATATTGCAAATCGGTTTAATACACCTTATGGGGAATTTCACGCTCTTTAAAATTGCTTTTGAGTTTTTTTTTGTAACTCGCATTGGTTCACCAGTAGGAGTCGTCAAAGGACAGTTTTTGAAAAAAATATTTTTTTTTTTTATTTTTTCGAGCAAATTGCCAAAAGTAGTGAGAAAAAAGGGCTGATTCATAAAAAAAAAAGTTATCCAACCAATATTTAATGAATTTACTGCCATTTTTATAACTGAAAACGTAAGAAATTGATAAATACCAACCTATAAGGTTATTTAGATTGATTTTTTCTATTTATTATCATTATATTTCCCTCACTCATAATGAATATGAAAACAACACATACATATTTCAAATTTCGCTTCAAAAAATTAAATAATCTTCATTTATATTTTTTTGCTATTTTTTTATGAATTTATCTGTTGTTTTCATATTCATTATAAGTGAGAAATTAATAATTTTAAAAAACTTCTTAGTGTAGGGAAATATAATGATAATAAATAGAAAAAATCAATCTAAATAACATTATGAGTTGGTAATTATCAATTTCTTACGTTTTCAGTTATAAAAATGGCTGTAAATTCATTAAATATTGGTTGGATAACTTTTTTTATGATTCAGCCCTTTTTTCTCCCTACTTTTTGCGGTTTGTTAGAAAAAATTAAAAAAAAAAAACGATTTTTTTCAAAAACTGTCCTTTGACGACTCCTACTGGTGAACCAATGCGAGTTACAAAAAAAAAACTCAAATCAATTTTAAAGAGCGTGAAATTCCCCATAAGGTGTATTAAACCGATTTGCAATATTGTCAAAGGTGGGTAAGCATTAGAAATTTAAAAAAAATATATATTTTTTACATGCATTTTAAACGGTAAAACTTTAAATAGTAAGTACTTAAAATTTATATTAAGAGCTCAAACTTGTTGAGAATTTTTTTTTCTATATGCAGATTAATATTTTGCTTGAGCACCGAAGAAAACAAAAACTTTTCTCCCTACTTTTTGCGGTTTGTTAAAAAAAAAATTAAAAAAAACGATTTTTTTCAAAAACTGTCCTTTGACGACTCCTACTGGTGAACCAATGCGAGTTACAAAAAAAACCTCAAAAGCAATTTTAAAGAGCGTGGAATTCCCCATAAGGTATATTAAACCGATTTGCAATATTGTCAAAGGTGGATAAGCATTAGAAATTTGAAAAAAAAACATTTTTTTTACATGCATTTTAAATGGGAAAACTTTAAATTTAAACTGCAAGTACTTAAAATTGATATTAAGAGCTCAAACTTGTTGAGAATTTTTGTTTCTATATGCTGATTAATATTTTGCTTGAGCACCGAAGAAAACAAAAACTTTTCTCCCTACTTTTTGCGGTTTGTTAAAAAAAATTTAAAAAAAAACGATTTTTTTCAAAAACTGTCCTTTGACGACTCCTACTGGTGAACCAATGCGAGTTACAAAAAAAACCTCAAAAGCAATTTTAAAGAGCGTGGAATTCCCCATAAGGTGTATTAAACCGATTTGCAATATTGTCAAAGGTGGATAAGCATTAGAAATTTGAAAAAAAAAACATTTTTTTTACATGCATTTTAAATGGGAAAACTTTAAATTTAAACTGCAAGTACTTAAAATTGATATTAAGAGCTCAAACTTGTTGAGAATTTTTTTTTCTATATGCAGATTAATATTTTGCTTGAGCACCGAAGAAAACAAAAACTTTGCGGAAATGAATCACCCTATTGTGTATGTTACTCTTTATAAGCAATGCCGATGGGATAAGAGTCTTATCATAACACAAAAAACTGTATGTTTTTATTATTATATTTTTATCATTTTGGCATCAATATATATTAAATATTAAAATATATATTTTTAATAAACAGAGTATTTTATTTATTAATACATACCAATGATATATTCTTTACTGTTCTTTATTATTAGTCTAAATTTAGTCTGATTCATTAACCAAAGTTAAGTTAATTATTAATTGTATAATTGTTTAGCTGGCTATCCATAGGTACTGTTTATTTTCAAATACAAAATTGCAAAAAAATTGCATTTATTATTTAATTACTTACAATTATTATAACATTTTTATAAATTAAATAATGCTAACAAAAATTTAAAACATTGCAATAAAATAATTTTTTTAAATTAAATACTTATTTAATGCTTTCAAAAATTTAAAACTAGAATTTTTACAATATTTTATATATTATAATTTTTGAACAGAAGCTTAATAAAAATTATATTATATATACCTATAGGTATATAGGAGCTAAAAATCTATAAAAAATATTTTTTATGGCAAAAGGTCCCTTTTATTTAAAAAATATTAAAATGGGGGGTCGGGTTAAAGTGAGTTAAAATTAATTTAACTTAATTTTAAGAAATTATTCTTTTTTCTTATTTATTTTCAACCATTAACAATTAGTACTTAAAATTCGACGAATGACGATTACATATCACAATTGTCTTTTAAATACTTATTTTTAAAACAATGCCTTTTTATTGTTATCGTCATTGGTCGATATTTTCTCGTTTTTCGAATTCAAGTTGACGAATTTTCGTCTTTAAGGGGATCGTCATTTAAGAAGATCGTTTTAAAGCGATAGTCTTTTATAGGCGATCGTCATTGGACGAATTTTCGTCTTTTTTTGACGATCTTAGAAGATACTTATGGGTATGTATTTAATTGCTTTTAAACAAAAAAAATGAGCATTATATTTTGAATTTAATTTAATAGAATAATATTCACACATTTAAAAATTCCAAAATAGCATACTACATGTTAAAACACACAGAAAGTTGAACTACGAACCGGTCCCATATTAGTTAGCCAAGCTACGAGAAAAGTTATATTTTCTTATCGCGCGCTGTCTACAATATAGAATCTAATCTATTGTTTATTACTTACAAACAGTCAGTTAATAATTTTTTTCAACCAAAAAAATTATTTTCTCTCTCTTTCTCTCTAACTTAACATTTTATACCTTTTCATAACACGATTGGACATTTGTGGTCATTTTAAAAGAAATATTAATGGGATACGGGATAATTTAGTTGCTTAAAATGCTCCTACCTTGAGAGATAATTTGCCCAAACTTTGCTACTTTATAGCCTATGGATTTTTTTAAGGTATTTTTTTCTAACCATATTCAATTGTTGTTAGTAAAAATTTTAAAGTAAAGTAAATTAAATTGGGGTAAACTAAACTACTATACTATATTTCTTGTATACCTAATATTACTGTATTTAATAAAAAAAAAACGTCGATAAACACAACGCACGATGATCACGAGCCAAAGTCACAAAATATTTAATTTCTTAATTTTTGTTAAAACTTGTTTTAACGAACCTGGTGTAACGGGGAATCTTACCAGTATAAACATTTTTACTTAATAATAAATATTATTATATTGTATATTATCTTACCATATCTCCTTCAAAAACATGATCCATTATTTCATGTCTGGGCAAGCCAGTTGTATCTATTAAAAGTTGAAATGTAAACTCTAACCGGGGGTCCATTTCTCCCCTTCTTGCTTTTCGCTCGCATTCTTCTCTTCGACGCTAAAACAAAAAAATACTATTAACTGGACAAATATTCAAAAGTCTAAACGTTTATGTGGTATTAGATTAATAGTATCAGCACTAGGGCGCCGGGCGGTGGCTATTTAAATCATTAAAAAAATATATGCTGGCCGATATTCATCAGCCTTGGTGTAAACAGAAACTAAGTTATTAAATCAGCTATCTCTTTTACTTAAGTCAAACTGTATACTGAATGTATAACAAATGATGAAAAAATTACGAGTAGGAAAATCTCCATACCAGGTATCATTTAGGTGGTGCAGGTACTAAATCCAAGTTTGCAAAAAAAACTTCCCCGGGGGGTTTTTGTTGGGGGATGTTTGGGGCTGGTCGTAAATTGGTGATATGGCATAACCTGTTCGAGTAAAATAAATTGTTCATAAAAATTCGGGGAACATTTTTGTTTTCAGATGCAAAGTCATTAGGGTTAATTTTGGGGGTAAATTTAAAAAAATAAGTTTTTAATTCAATTTCGCGCTTTGAAAAAATCATGCAGTTTTCTAAATTGCAAAGTTGTAGCCCTTAAAAAGCCGCCTCGATGGACCATTTGATCAAACCCCCAAAAATATGATTCTAATGCTCAAAATTTTTGTTTTATTAACTATTAAGTCAAAAACCGTAAACTTTTCAAGCAAGATTTGAATGTACGAAATGTGCGCATTAGGGTGCATATGGGTAAAATTCATTCAGTCATTTAGAAGTGTAACAGTTGCTTAAACAAAAAAGGAAAATGTTAATTACTCCGTTTATGTTTTGTAACAACATATTCCTACCCCCGCAACCCCTAATAAAGTTTAATTTTAAATTTTACATCTTGATCCTTCTATGGTTGTGCTGCTATATAAATTTTATAAAAGATTTCCTAAAGTCGCCGCCCCCCACCGCCTTGTTCCTTTTTCCTAATATAAAAAACTAGTGTTGATATATAAAATTTAAATTATAAATTTTATATTAAATTATATTTTATATAATAAATTTTATGTAAGATTTCTTAAAAACCGTAAACTTTTCAAGCAAGATTTGAATGTACGAAATGTGCGCATTAGGGTGCATATGGGAAAAATTCATTCAGTCATTTAGAAGTGTAACAGTTGCTTAAACAAAAAAGGAAAATGTTAATTACTCCGTTTATGTTTTGTAACAACATATTCCTACCCCCGCAACCCCTAATAAAGTTTAATTTTAAATTTTACATCTTGATCCTTCTATGGTTGTGCTGCTATATAAATTTTATAAAAGATTTCCTAAAGTCGCCGCCCCCCACCGCCTTGTTCCTTTTTCCTAATATAAAAAAACTAGTGTTGATATATAAAATTTAAATTATAAATTTTATATTAAATTATATTTTATATAATAAATTTTATGTAAGATTTCTTAAAAACTCTGCCCCCACCACCTTGTATACAACCACGTGTCAAAACAAGTGCATGGCGCCATGCGTGTCACGGTGAGTAAAACAGAAAAAATTGATTAGTCTACACTAGGGGTGTCAATCCCGGGATCCTGGGACCCCGGAATTTCGGGATCCCGTAAAAAATCCGATCCCAAAAATCCCGGCATTAAAAGTCCCAATCCCGGGATCTTAGTAATAAATTACTAAGAATAAAATGGACTTTTTTTAAGCGTATGACATTTTTCATATTATAATACTCATAAGCAATGCTTATTAAGCATATATATAAGAACTTCATTTTTTTACTCAGTTCAAGTCAAATTATTATACACCGCCGTACAATAATGAAAATACATTGAAATTACATAGCAAGAGTGATTCCATCTATAGCATAAAATCAGCAAAGAAAATGTAAAATTACAGGTCACTGTAGAATAAATGTATGTACATAACCTATAATATAATATATTTCAAACGTCAAACCTGAAAAAATGATAATTTCAATGTAAGTTACAGCCCCAAATGGAACTCACCAAGGCCCGATTGATAAAAGAAATGGAATTATTTGTTTCCGGGATCCCGGGATTAGTTACCTTTGGTCCCGAAAGGCCCGGAATTGGAAAATGGGCTAGGGATTGACACCCCTAGTCTACACCTACACTACAGTATTTTTTAGTAAGTGAATAGTTTTATTTAAAAAAACAATATGTCTACATATACACGAAATTCTGTGAAAGTTGGTTCTGTTTCATTATCGACATACAGTTTGACTGCACTATGTCCTTTTTACATGATTGGCAAGAATTTAAAGTAAAAATTAAAAGTAAAACTTAAGATAGGATAAGGAAATAAAAATAAAAAAAATCCATAAGTTAACAAAATGCAAAAACCATGTTAACCAAATTATAAAAAGTGTATTTTCTATTACCGTTTAAAAGACCATAAATACAATTCTGGTGAGATTATATATGACTTATATCCTTTAAACGGTAATAAAAATTTAAGACCAGAACCTATTTTTTTACAGAATATTACATGACAAATATGCAGCTAAAAATGGTATATTGTTTTGTAACAATACATTTTTTTGGGATTTCATGCGTATCTAGAATCAAGAGCTAAACCAGACAAACTTTTTGAGATCAGCACAAAATTTACCTTAAAAATGTGATTTTGGTTAAATTATTATTTTAATTTTAAAGATAATGCTTTATATATATATATTATTATATTTACTATGGCAATTTAAATTTGCCGCGTAAAATAACAGAAATAGGGCGCCTAGATCGATTGTAGATGTAGAGCTGATTGCATCATGTCTGAATTTTTAATAATTAATTATTTTTTTTTTAAATATTTTAGAACAAGAGACACAATCTTCTTTGGATATTGTTATCCCTTCAGAGCAAGAAGCAAGAGCCTTTGAAATCACCTGTGGTAGCAACTCAAACCCCGTTATTTTTGAGTTCAAACAGCCCATGAAAACTTAAGTTAAATAAAAAAGTTGTTGAGCTGGAATGGCAATTAAAAGAATTAAGTAGAGAACTTGAAAGAAAAGATGAAGTGCCCAGTCTTCAGAGGTTGTAGACATTTTTTTATTTTATTTTTACTCTTAATTTAGCAAAATTTGTCATGGTCTAAATCACAGACATCCATCTGGCAAGAGGTATTCGGATGAATTTAAAAGATTTTGCCTTAGTTTGTATTTTCTTGGGCCAAAATGCTACTAACAGCTGGAAAAAACATTTACTTTGCCTTCACCAAGGACTTTACAGAGATATACTGATAATAATGATTTGCTTAAATTTAAAGTTGACTCAATGAATGAGGTAGATAAATACTGTTCTATTTGTATATATATAATGTCACTTAAAACAAATATTTTTTATGTATATGGGAAAGATGAAATTATTGCATGGGTTTTCAAACAATGGAATAAATAACGAATTTAAACCTGCTAGCCAAGCAATGGTAATAATGGCTCTCTAGGTTACACAAAAGGTGGAAACAGCCTTTGGGTTATGTTTTTTCCGAAAGTGAAGCTTCTAGTCGAGATGTTAAGTTAATTTTGGAGCAATTTGTGGCCAAGTTGGGTGAAATTGGCCTCATACCACTTATAAGTGATATCGGATCAAATTTTATTGAACTAGCCAAAAACCTTGGGGTATCTGAGAAAAATCCTAAATGTGTATTGGCAAATAAAGAACTAATTTACATGTTTGATCCACCCCATTTATTAAAAGCAACTAGGAATAATATATTTGCCTGGGATAATAAAAAGACTAATTGGGATTTTATAAGAACATTTTATAATAAAGATAAAACCCAATGCAATAAAATTGCTCCAAAATTGACTGACTCTCACATTAATCCAACAAATTTTGAAAAAATGAGAGTTAAACTAGCTGCACAAGTATTAAGTGCAAAGGTGGTAGCAGGTTTAGAAACATATATTTCACTGGGTTGCCTACCTAAGGAAGCTAGTGCAACTTTAATTTAATTCATTTTTTGATAGCCTTTTTGATACTTTTAACAAAACCAAATTTAATGATCCAATAAAGCCATTTAAGGGAGCATTTAAAGGCCAGCCCTCAAAGGTTAAGTTTTTAAATGACGTTATAAAATTTTTAAATAAATTAACAATATGTAAAAGAGATGGTAAGAAGGTTAGTGGGTATATAAAAACAATTGCTTATTGGAAAATGTCCATTCAAGGTTTGCTAAAGTTGTATGAAAAAATTAAATGTGATAATTTTAATGCAATACTGACCAGAAGACTGAACCAAGATGCTTTGGAGAACTTTTTTGACTTTATTAGA
The DNA here is from genome assembly GCA_921294245.1 of Brassicogethes aeneus. Taxonomy (NCBI): domain Eukaryota; kingdom Metazoa; phylum Arthropoda; class Insecta; order Coleoptera; family Nitidulidae; genus Brassicogethes; species Brassicogethes aeneus. Next base: position 62,576,379 of record OV121132.1, read on the forward strand.
AAAGAGGGTGGAAATAATGCAAATCCAACTTCAGTTCAGTTTGCCAGAGCATTTAAAAAGTCTGTTTGAATGTCATATTTGCATAGTAGACAAATTGTAATGAAGACATAGATTCTCTTCTGCCCCACTTTTCTTCAGTCTTCAGTCAGTATTTTTAGCAACATAGTAAGTACTGAAAGCGCTTTCCTTCATATTTAGAATGTAGATTACAGGAAACAGGAATGGCCTCAACAAAATGCCTTTAAATATGTTTGTGGATATCTGATACATAAATGTGTTTCTAAATATTCATGTGGGGTCTACCAAACAGAATGAAGAACTTGATAATAGTAATTTGTTTATTCACTTTGCCGCTTATAACACACCTTATAATGATTTTGGTAGTTTAAACACCCCCCATGAATGTTTTTATAATTATATTTATGTTTTGGAAAAATCCTCTTTTGAAATTTTTTCAAAATTTGCTACAGAGATTGGGGTAGGTAGAAGTTTGTGTAATATTCTCTCTGAAATTAAAGGGTTTTCTCATCCCTGCCCCAATTTTCCATTGGATCATCTTATAAAATTATTTATTAAATTAAGAATATATTATATAGCAAAATATAGTAATAGGGATTTCAAAAAACAAACAAAAAATAGAATTTTATGTATAATAATGAATTTATAAATAAGAATTTAATTAAATTTAAAATTTTGTATTTTTATTCCAAATACTTCCGTTACCTAGTTTAACAAATAAAAACAGTGTTTTACAGGTACATACTTAAAACTTGAGGGAAAAACTTGAATTGTCATTTTATTTAAATTGCTGTAATATTAATTAACACATATATATGTTTTATTATTATTATATTATATTTTTTAATATATCTAATAATAAAAAATAAGAAATTTAAATGACTAAAGCGACATTTTTTTCGTTTATATTTTTTAATATATCTTATAATAAAAAAATAAGGAATTTAAATCACTAAAGCGACATTCCTTTTCGTTTTTATTTTATAATTTAAATAAAAACAATTTTTTTAAATTAAATTTAAACAATTTTATTATTTTTTTAATAAATTTAAACTACTTAACATCCGCTCCAACCGAATGCATACAAATACACACTTTCAATATTCTCTTGATAATTATATTATATTATAATATGCAACGTTGCCGGTTTTAGAAACGTTTTTTGGGCGTGCAAGGTCAAAAATTCGCATTTGCCAACTTCAAAGGTTTCGACAGAAGTGTCGGATCTTGAAGAAATAGTATATTTAATCTTTGGTTTTATTATTAATACAACACATGAGACCATAAAATAGCGCCACTTATGGTTAATCGCTAAAGAAAACCTTGAAATCACCAACAAATGTTTGCCTTACCTTAAAGCACGATACACAAACAACGGTATGCGCATGTTATGTGCGAACCAAAATCTGAAAAATCACGTTATATTCCCAAATTTATAAATATAGAGACGTTCTGCTTAAAGTTTAAGCCTTAAACAAAGAAACCAGCCCCCTGGGGCTTATGCCTATTAAATATATTAAATAAATTCTAACCTAGTCAACAAAAGCTATACCCATTAATAATATTTAAAAAAAATGCCAAAAAAATGTCTATAGAAGTGATTTACGAATAAATATTTAATTCTCCATTATCCAAATACTGCATTTGCACAATAAAATCTATAATATAATATTTTAACAAAATATTGTTCAAATTTTAAAAACTTGAAAGGGGTTTTGTAACTCTACTCATGTTACTGTCGCAGACGTCAAATCAGGCGAGTTCCTATGAAAAAAAAACAATTATTTAATTAATAATCGTTACCATTGGGAACTTACCAAACAATCAAGAGTTAGACCAGCAGAAGTCTCGCGCACGCAGTTTGAAGTAGGTCAATCACCTATTATCTGTGGCATCTTTTATATAAATAAACTTATAAACTTAAAAGGATAATTGGTGTAGCGGAAATGTCTGCATATCAAAACTTTAAAGAAGGTTTTTTCTAATTTGTTTTTCCTTCAAATCATTTACAATTTTTATTTATTCATACCTTTCACCTTACCTCCAATTACTTTTCTCTGAAATATTTACTGAGTATCTTCCCCAAAATCGCCATGCGAGTAAAAGCGGAACAGCACCGAACAATTAAAATAATCGGGGTCCCTATGCGGTATAAAGTCCAGACAGGAAGGTTAACTACTTAAGTTTGAACCTTCTAAGAAGACTTGTCACAAAATTTTAAACACTCCACTCACTTTTTTCACTTTTATATTTTTTTTTTCATAACCTTTTTCGACCACCTATCCTTGTCAGGATTGCCTCAAAATTTCTCCCTAAATTTCTTTAAATTCCCTTTATATACCTTTATACCTTTTATAGTTAGGCTGATTACAAAATTTTAATGTATTATATTTAAATAAATTAATTTGGAATTTGGAATTTGCATGTCATACCCAAAAGAACGCTGGTTTAAATCTTACCCGGAGAAAACTTTTTTTTTTAATACTAATTTGTATTATAATTATACACAGTTATTACTAATAATAACTTATTATTGGACAAATAATTAATATATTTATTTTTATTAAAAGTTACAAAAAAAGTTCTTGAAAGATTAGAAGAAAATAATTTAAAAAATAGGTACCTACTATTTTGTATTATTGAAAAAAAATAGGTGGTACTTGAAAAATTATAAATAATAATAATAAATCGATTCACAGAATTTACAATAATTTGAGAATTGAGGAATAAATAAAATTAAACGAAAGTAATGTTTAGAAATGTTTTACCTACATAGATATTACCTAATAGAATTTTAATTATCTTATAACAGTTATGTGCACGTATTTGATGACCTTGTACAAGGTGTACGAAGATAATATTCATTTCTTTGAATTATCTCTTATCTTTAATGTTCATGATTATTACATTTTTAGTTTTAAAAATTAAATACCATAAAATAATTGGTTTTAAAAAAACTGTAAGGTTTTACCCAGACGGTGTCAAATTTCCAAAAAGTTTTATCAAGTAGCCCCGTTTTACGGTAGTCAAAAATCTACTATTTGAATTAGTACCAGCATTTTTTACTAATAAAATCTTTTTTTACAACGTAAATAGTTAGAGTTTGACTTATTTAAGATTAGTCACCATTTTGACTATTTCTGAGAGTTAAAAGTAACTAATTTCTTTTATCGTTTGCGGCCAACAACAAAGTATTATTTGAATTAAATGCATATACCTAAGCTCCATTTTTAAATGACCCATAAAAACAAATAAAGATACAAAAAGTTTAGCTCAAAACAGCAACACAAATAATATATTCAACTTTAAAATATTATGAACAATATCTATTGACAAATAAAATTGATTTTTATAAGAGCGGCTAATGACCGAATGGGTTATGATAATATACACTTTATACAAGTGATACGCCGAAGTTTCCACGCACGAAGCTAGGGCTGTATGCTGATGACACCACCATATACACCGACTCGTACTATTCGTCGGTAGCTGCCAAACAGGTGCAAATCCACCTTGACTTGCTCCAGAAATACTTTGATCGGTGGAAAATCAAAATTAACGGCGCGAAGACCGAAGCGATTCATTTTTCGAAGAAATTTACTAACAATAAAAATTTTTCACCAATCAGGGTATGTGGAAATGATGTTGAAATCAAGAGAAGGGTTAAGTATCTTGGACGCACATTAACACACTTAAACACAAACTATTTTCGGCAATCGGTTCAGTGTACCCTCTTATTAATAAGAGGAGTGCACTGAGCCTTGAAAACAAAATTATTCTATATAAAACGCTTATTAGGCCAATCTTAACTTATGGTTGTCCGGTTTGGTGCTCCATGTCTGAGACCAATTACGTTACTGTGCAACGTTTGCAGAACCAGGCCCTTAGACATGTCACCAACTCGGACAGATACACAAGGATCGCCCGCATGCACGACATGACGGGCATCCAATATATTAAAGATTTCGTTTTTGCTATAGCGAGCAAATTTTTCGAAAATTCAATTCAAAATTCTAATTTAACTTCACAAATTACACGCATTAGACACTTTGATAATAATAATATTAAACACGGCCTTATTTATAGGAAACCAATTTTTAATCAATAATCGCGCTTGCCTTTAATCCAAAATTACCATTCACAGCGAGGTTTTTTATTAATTAATTTTAATTTTCCTCTTATATTCAGATTTAGGTTTTTTCAAAATTTTCCTAGACATATTCGGCACTTCTATTTTTCCTTTTTCCTCTTGTACTATCCCCTCTTTATTCTTTTGTAAAATATCAAAATTTTAAAGAAGGTTTTTTCTAACTTGTTTTTCCTTCAAATCATTCACAACTTTATTTATTCATACCTTCACCTTATCTTTAATTACTTTTCTTTGAAATTTTTTACTGAGTATCTTCCCCAAAATCACTATGCGAGTAAAAATGGAACAGCACCGAACAATTTGAATAATCTCGGCCCCTATGCGGTATAAAGTTAGACAGGGAGGTTAATTACTTACGTTTTAACCTTTTTGTCACCACAAAATTTTAACACTCCACTTTTTTTTTTCACTTTTATATTTTTTTCATACCCTTTTTCGACCACTTATCCTTGTCAGGATTACCTCAAAATTTACTAAACTTTCTAAATTTTTCAAAATTCCCTTTATATACCTTTATACCTTTTTTATAGTTAGGCTGATTACAAAATTATAATGTATTATATTTAAATAAATTGATTTGGAATTTGAAATTTGGAATTTATGACATAAGCTTGGCAAGTGACAGACCTGAGTTCAATCCCCGGCTGGGTCAAAACTTTTTTAAAATTTAAATCTACTAATTTGACTATTTCATTCAGTAGAAAAACTAATTATAATTATTAGTGACTGCTTTTTCGCTATGACAATTAGTCAAATATAACTTATAATTGGTTATTTTTGACTAATTCATTTTAAGATTCTCGATTAATAAAGATTGTTTTTAAAACCAATCTATCAAATTAATTGCTTTAATTGGCGCAGTCGGTAGGATTGTGTGCAGTTTATTACCGAAAAATCACGGTATCGGACCGATTTCGCGATTTAGCCACAATCAAACTAAGTTTTAATCTGGAGACTTTAAAAGTGAGTTTAACTACCTGAGCACTTCCTAAGGACTATCTACGAACTATAAGTTTTTCGTGTGGGTTTGGCGCAGAAAAAAGTGAAACTTCCTACGGACTACTTATAGACTTAGTTTTTCGAAGGGTTTGACTCGAAAACATCCAAAAAGAAGATTTCAAAACACAAGAATTGGGACCCAGTGTAGAATCACCCAGCAGGACACCAAGGACCTAAGTAGTAAGTCCAAGTATTCCTGTTTCCCATTTTTCCCCGTATAGGAAAGTTAACTTTAAGTTTATATTTAATAGAATTTAAAGCGAAAAAATAAATTAATAAAAAATATTTAATATTTAATGCAATGCAATTTTAGCAATTTATTTAATAACTTAAATTTATCAGACACAAATACAAATTTAAATATGAACAATTCACCTGCAGCTGCAGCTACCGGAGCTACTGCAGAGAGAACTGATTTAAATATGCTGAAAATGTACGTTAATACCATCCCTTACCATGATGGTGACGTTAATTTACTTAATAGTTTTATCGCGTTATGCGACTTTATTATTGATAATTTTTATGACAAAACAAATGATCCAATTTTAAAAGATTATTTACTTAGGGTTATTCAAATTAAAATTATTCATAGAGCTCAGCTATTAGTTGGTAATCGCGCTGAACTTAATACCTGGATTCTAATAAAAAACGCATTAATTACATGTTTTGGCGATAAACGAAATTTAGAGCTTTTTATGGCTAGGCCTAATAAAAACAAAAGTAGTCTAGATTTTGCTAAACGCCTACAAGTTTTAAGAAGTACTATAGCTCAAAAAGTCAATTCTCCCGATAACAAAGAACTGACCTCAACAGAAAAAATAATTTTAATATTTAAAACAATACGAACAATTAACTTTAAAAACATTTATAAGATCTTTACTTTCTCATATTCAATTTTTGTTAAGAATTAAAGAACCAGATAGTCTGAAAGACGCAATGACGATTATTATAGAAGGGGAAAATTTTTAATATTCCCAAAATTTCTTTAAAACCTCTTTTAATTCAAAACTGCAACATTTAAACACAAATAATCAAGCTTATTATAAACAACCACAAGTACCCCGTCAACAATTTCCAAGATTTTCCATATCACCCCCTCCAATGGCAAACCCTCGATTCCCACAACAAAACACTCAAAGATATCCATATCAACCAACACAATTGAACACTCAACACCAACCTATACAACCAAATATTTACTTTACTTTTTTACAAATAAACAAGTTTTCGGACCCCCGAAGGACGTATTTAAACCAACAGGTCAAATTCCGACTAACAAACCCGAACCTATGTCAACAACTTCTAGAGTTCCCACGCCCATTTAATAGACAAAATAATTTTAGACCAGGAATGTTTCCTCGGAAGAACTCTTCCAAATCGACATCGAAACCCCTTCTCTATCCGAAACCCCCGAATTAACACACGAAATAGAAAACCCCAATGACGACCTCTCTAATTATTTCCCTTACTATTACAAAAAAGATTCCCAGAATTACACGTGTAAAGATATCGATAACGAAAATTTTTCCATAGTTGCCTCGAACAACTATCTCACGTAGAAGAAATGTATACTGAGATTAAGAATAATAGTTTACCATACATTGAAATAAAAACACCCCCCCATGAAACTTCTTTTTAGATACATGCAGGTTGTTATCATTCAATTATAAACCCCTTAATTGCTGAAAAATATTACCCAGAAAAAATATATCATACGTTAGATTTTGTAATTTAAACCAAAATGGGTAATGATTATGAAGTTATCAAACCAAGTTTACGAAATAATAGAATCAAAGAGTTTAATATACATGAGAGTGAACACATATTGGAAGAAAAAGATATTGTTGATAAAATTATGCAACAAAATAATTTGGAGGGAAAAAATATACAGATAAAAATAATTCACAAAACTTCTATCATAAGGAAAAAGTTTAACCTAATCATTGAAATGGATTATGAATCATTTAACAAGATTAACACCAGAGGAAGACTGGCAATAGGATGGTGTCGATGTAGAATATCAAATGATTTCAATGTAATTAGATGTTTTAAGTGTAACAAATACGGACATACCCAGAAGGATTGTAAAAATGAAATGTGTTGCCCACAATGCGGTGAAAATCATTCTATAGACAAATGTGAAAACCCAAACAAGAAATGTATAAATTGTATATCAGCAAATATTAATTTCAACCTTAAATTGAATACAGATCATTATGTGTGGAGTAAAGACTGTAAAACCTTGAATAGAATAATTGAAAACCAAAGGAAAAAATACATAAACAATAACATATAGCAACTAAACATTGATCAGCTGGTAAACAATGAGGTTATGTCACAGGTACAACAATAATAGAGATCAAATTAAGTTATTGTTAGAGAACTACAAACCCCTCATTGTATGCTTGACTGAAACACACATCACAGATAATATTTTGGGCTGTGAAATTGAAATTGAGGGATATAACATGGAACAGTGCAACACATACAACGCGCGGACTGGAGGGGTACTGATATACATAAACAATAATATTAACTACGATAGAATACAATGTAAACAGGAGGATCACTACTTGTGGATGATATCTGTCGTCATAAAAAATATACAGGGGGACGCAAAATATATGTTTACTGTAATCTATCATCCTCCCAAAAAAGATGATAGCAACTTCATGAAGTTTTTTGAAAACTATCTAAATGATCTGCATGATAGAAATGAACATCAAATAATTCTAGGAGACTTCAATTATGATTTACTTAAGGATACTACAGTACTAGAATTAAAAATATCATATTTAAAAATGGATACAAACAGATAATAAACGCACCCACAAGAATTACATCCTCTAGTGCAACTCTAATTGATTATGTAATCACCAATGGCAACAACAATATCCATGCCAAAGTGCATACCACCCCTAAAGTTAGCGACCATTCGATCATTTCCCTTAATTTAAATTGTAATTTAATAGCATCAGAGAAGTACATATCTTACAAGAAACGATCTTTTAAAACTTTTAATGAAAGACAGTTTCAATTAAACTAACTTAACATAGAATGGGACACAGCAGGGGTTAACACTAATAAGATGGCAGATGCACTAATCCTAAATCCAGAAACTGAAAGTTATGTCCAATAAGGGAATTCAAAATAGCTACTAAACACATAAACAATAAGTGGATATCAGAAGAAATAATAAATTCAATAAAACAAAGGGACAAAAAATATAAAACCGCTATAGTCACAAAAATACCACAGGATTGGGAACAATATAAATTACACAGAAATCGAGTAGTCCAACAAATTAGATAGGCAAAAAATATATATTACAAAAAAATAATTGACAACAACAAACAAAACTCACAAGAAATGTGGAAAAACCTAAAAGGGGTAATATTTAATGACATCCAAATCCTAGATAAACACAAAATTACTGAAACTTTTAATATATTCTTTATCCAAAGCATTAACCAATTGGTGGAGAACATCCGTCCGATTAACGATCACAACTACATTTTAAATAAAATTAACACATCGCAAGTACACTTAATTAAATTTGAAACCATCACAATGGGTGAAATAAAAAATATAGTTAAAAACTTAAAGAACACCGGTGACTGCGAAGATGGTCTGTCAACAAAAATTTTAAAGTGTGCTTTTGAAGTTATAGGAAATCGGTTTCTAGATGTAGTAAACTCATTATCGAGTGGTGTATTTCCGGAAAATTGGAAAACTTCGATAATAGTTCCCGTTCCAAAAATTCCTAAAGCAATAAATGGTGAGGATTTTAGACCAATAAATGTCGTGCCGGTCTATGAAAAAATTCTGGAAATAGCCGTGAAAAAACAACTAGTCAATTTCTGTGATAAAAATAAGTTAATAGTGTCAAATCAATCTGGTTTCCGTGTAGGACACTCTTGTGAGTCGGTGATAATGAAAATCTGTGATACGTGGCAAAAAAGCTTAGATAATAATCTAGTCATTTTGGGTGTGTTTTTGGACTTTAAAAGAGCGTTTGAGACAATCGATAGAGATTTATTACTAAAGAAACTAAACAAAATTGGAGTAAAAGATTTAGTATTACGTTGGTTCGAGAGTTATTTATGTGATGGATATCAGAAAGTAAAATATAATGGAATTTTATCCCAAAAAATTAAAACTTACCATGGTGTTCCACAGGGAACGGTCTTAGGTCCAATATTATTTACAATGTTCATTAACGATATCACTACATGTATTCAACATTCGGAAATTTGTTTGTTTGCTGATGATACGATGGTTTACGTGATAGGAAATAATATATGTGAAATGGTAAACAAAATTAACTATTATTTAAAAAACATTTATTCTTGGCTCTGTGATAACAAACTAGTTTTAAATATTAATAAATCTAAATGTATTTTATTTGGTAGTAAATGTAATATATCAAAAATTGATAGAAACTTACTGCAGGTGAAAATTAATGATAACCAACTAGAATGGTTTACTGAAATAAAATATCTAGGTATTATTTTGGACCAAAATTTAAATTTACATAGTAATTCATTATATGTTATGAATACAATGTCAAAAAAAGCTTTCTTCTTAAAAAGAATTAGTAAAAATTTAACGTTGCATACAAAGCTCCTATTATACAAATCAATTATAGCTCCTCACATTGACTACTGTTCAACTATTTTATTTAATCTGCCTTCGTACAGAATTCAGGAAATACAATGTATCCAGAATCGTTGTATGAGAACCATTTTGTTGTGTGATAGATATACTCCTATTAGGCTAAACATTAATTTTACCATTATTTTTTACTGTGTATATACCATAAGTGTTGCCAAGTTTTGGGAATGGATTTATCTTACCAAGGCTTAAAAATTATCGTATTTTTAAATATATTTTTATAATTAATTTATGAATTATACTTAGCACGTGCTAGGTACAGGGTGATCCATTATAAATGTCCACCCCCAAGTAGGTTTTATAGTTTTATTAATAATTATTGTTATTGTTTATATGGTAAATATTAAATATTAAACAGTTCAACAAATGTGTTTCTGTGAAAATCACTCAATAAAGACGTCAAAACAAATAATGAAACGACGAATTAAAAAATGACGATCCATGGCCTAAGTGAAATTTCAGTTTTTGGAATTTTCTGCCATATATATTAAAAATATCCATAATGTCATATATATTTTTGAAATCAGCGTTTAAAGAGCTATCACATAAGAATATATAATATAGGTCATTCCATAGGAAAAAAATATGTTTTTATCTGTTATTTTTTTTGGATCCCCCTGTATACGTAAACATAACACGAAAAAAAACTTTTAGTTGAACCCTACAACTACAATCTAAAGAAAAAAAGTTAGGGGGGGTGGACATATATAATGGATCACCCTGTACATATATAATAATAATAATAATAATAATCTTTATTTAGCATAAGCTATTTTACAACACATATAAAAATAAAAACAATTAATAAATATGACTGTGTATGTAACTCAGCAATAAAGACTTAAACCTATTTATTTTATCACAGTTTTTAACATTATTTGGCAGATTATTGAACATGTTTAGCCCATTAACAAAAATATTTTTAGTAGTCTGGACTCGATTATATTTTTCTATATAAAAGTTTTGAGCATTTCTTGTTTGATGCTCATGAATACTCTCTACCCTGACCAGTCTATTGTTTAAATAATCTGGTAAAGCTCCAATTTTTAGTTTATAAATAAATAACATAGAATTAAACACAATACATTGTTTGACATTCAATAAACTTAAAGTATCTAATTTAACATTAATGGGTGTGTAACGATTACATTTTAGGATTATACGCATTGCCTTATTTTGTAACTTCTGTAGCTTTTGATTTTCATTTTGATTTATTTCAAACATAATACTTGAACAGAAATTAAAATGGGGGGCTATTATGGATTTATATATTAATAATTTTACATACATTGATAAACTCTTACCTACTCTACTTAAAAAATATATTTTCTTAGCTATTTTATTTATAATATAATCTATGTGGTTTTTAAAATTTAAGTTTTTGTCTAACATTACACCCAAATATTTAAAGCTATCTACTCTTTGGAGTTCAGATCCATTAATTAAAGTTTTTTATTTACATTTAAATTTAAATTACCTAATTTATGACTACAACCCATAATAACATATTTTGATTTATCAACATTTAAGCACATATTGTTGCTACAAAGCCAAATAAAAATATTATTAAGTTCAACATTCATTACATCGATTAAATCGTTCACATTATCACCAGATATATATAACATTGTGTCATCTGCAAACAATGAAATGTCAGATTTTTTTTACACATTTTACAATATCATTTATATATAATATAAATAATAAAGGCCCTAAAACTGTTCCTTGTGGGACACATATTTACTTTGAAGTTTACTAGACAAAACATTACCAATCTTTACCACTTGCGTCCTTTTATTTAAGTATGATTGAAACCATCTTAAAGTTTTATCACAGATACCAATTTTATGCAACTTTTGTATTAATATATCACGATCAATTGTTTCAAAGGCACGTTTAAAGTCTAAAAAAACACACAAAATTATTCTACCTCTGTTAACCAGTTATCACAGTTATTTATTATTACAGCTTCACAAGAGTGTTTTTTTCTAAATCCTGACTGATGTTGTACAATAACATTATTTTTATCACAATATTTGGTAAGTTGGTCTTTAACACATAATTCTAATACTTTTTCATATGGAGGTACCATGTTTATGGGTCTTAGCTCTTCTGGAAGATTTGTACCTGCAACCTTTGGGACTGGTATTATACACGATGTTTTCCAATATTCGGGAAATTCTCCTTCTTGCAGTGATGTGTTAATAATATCTAGAAGTCGGTTTGCTCCTACTGAACAAACATCTTTTAATATTTTTGTAGTTATGCCATCATTAACATCTGAAGTATTTTTTAGTCCTTTAAGAATTTTCATTATGGTGTCATTGTTACTTTTTCAAAATTAGAAAATGGTGCAATAAAATCAAGTTTTTCTATAACTTTATTGGAGCTCTGCATTTTAGGTATATTGTTAACTATATGTTCTACTCGTATACTTTCAAGAAAAAAATAATTTAGTTTTTCAACCATTTCCATTTTATCACAGATTATTTTATTCTGAAACTTAACTTCAGATAAGGTTTCGTTTTTATTGTTTGGCCATAAAGATTTTAAATTTGCCCACATTTTTCTGGAATCAAATCTATTTTCTATAATTTTAATGTAGAATTTTTCTTTGGCTTCTTTTATTTTTTTTTGACTAGATTATTGCTATTACTACTTTGTACTGATTCCAATCATCTTGGATATTTGTAAATACTGCAAATGTACTGTACTGTAAATCTCTTTGTTTCATATGTTCTAAAATTAAATTATTTATCCATTTGTTATAATAATATTTTCTTTTCTTTATTGTAGTAATAACTGGACACATTTTATGTACAATATTAGTAATTGAAGATATAAATCTGGAGGCAAGTGTGTTAACATTAGTAGTGTTATTATGCCAATCTGTTAGATACATTTCTTCTTGAAGTTTCTTACAATCATACGTTTTCATATTTCGTTTAGATTCAGTGATATTTTCATTTATACCCTGCAGTTCCTTAAAACTTATACTTAATATGCAGTGATCACCTATTCTTGGAGTCAAATGTACTTCATATAAAAGCTCTTTACAGTTTGTCACAATATAGTCAATAAGGGTCTTACTATTTGGTGTTATCCGTGTAGGGGTTTGTACAATTTGACTTAAACCGTTTATATAAAAAATATCTCTAATTTTTTTGGCATAAAATAAATCCATTTTTAAATAATCTATATTAAAGTCTCCTAACATAATTATATTTTCAACTTCCATATCATTTTCTATGTAGTTACTTAAAAATTCCATTAACATATTATCATATTTTTGAGGTGGATGGTGGAGTATACCTGGTTTAATATTTTGAGTTTTCACCTATTATCCATAAATAGTCATTATTTATATTTATGCAAGTCTTAAATTTAATTTTTTCGTGTATGTAAATTAAAATACCTCCAGTTCTTCTATTATGAGTTGGATTTTTTACATATTTGTAATCTTTTATCTCCAATTCAACATTTTTAACATAATTATCTACATGAGTTTCCACTAAACAAATTATTTTTGGTCTCCATTCCATTATTAGTTGTAGTATTAAATGTTTATTATTTAAAAAACCCTGGCAATTTAAATATACAATATATCTACCATAATTAAAATTTTGTATTTGCTATAAAAATTTGGTTTTATTGTTTTCTTTTTCTTCCAATTTTAAATAACAGGGACATTGTTTGCTAAAAACATTGTGGTTACTGTCCAATTTGATTTTATATTTCTCCATAGTATTTATACAATTAATGCACTTTTCAAAATTATTTTCGCAATTTTCAGCTTTATGTTCTCCTGCACATTTAGAGCATGTTTGTTTGTTCTTGCAGTCTTCAGCAAAATGACCAAATTGATAGCACTTAAAACATCTTATTACGTTAACAAATTTAGATATTTTGCATTCCCTCCACCCAAGGCAAAGTGAACCTAAATTAATAATTATAATATTACTATAGATTTTTGAATTTACTTGATAACATTTCCACTGTTAGATTTTCTTTTGTTTATATACTTTCTTTTTATCTTTATTTTCTCGTCAATATTCTCATCCATAGCTTTAAGGTCATTTTGGTTTATAATATATTCTTTAATTTCATCTTCATCCTTTTCTATAACTTCTTTTTCTGCACCTAAAATAATAATTTGGGGGTTTTTTAACGTTGGCACTTCAATTGTATATTTATTTCCCATTTGTTCCTCTACTTGATTTTTTAATTTCATTTTAGCTTCGGCATTTGTTACATTAACAATCAGTCCTCCTTTGCTTATATTTTTAATACTTCCAATTCCAACTGCTAAATTTTTTAGATCAATATTTTCTCTTAGTTCTTTTTGAGTAACTATACTTTTTTGATTATCATCAACCGGCTTTATCATTTAAACTTCTTTTTCTTTATTTTTTACAACATTACTAAAGGATTTTTTGTTTTCAATCATTTCTTTATGTTTAAAATTTTCCATAAAACTTTTTATCTTCTTATTTGATTTGCATATTTAAAATTTTCACAATGTTTACATACGAACTTAATACAAGAATTTTCCATAATAAACTTTAAATTTTCACTAGTCAGTTTTGCACATTTAATATGAAACTTTAGGTCACATATAACACAGTTGATTATGTTTTTATCTGTCCTTTTTAATTCCAAATCACAACCTAAACACGACGCCATATTTTTGGTATTGTTCTTCATCGACCGTGATACACCCTGTATATTGTTTACATAAACCTTCGCTGCCCCGCAGCGCAGGCTGGCCAACTTAAGTTTATAACCTCACTTATACACTTGTACTTCTAACTCGTTTTTGTCTATTAAAACTAAATCCTCACACTTAATTTATTGCTTCATACTGAAGTCCAAAATTAAACTATCACCTTCCACTACACTTTGCTTTATACAATTTCCTATTTTTAGAAATATAGGCTTATTACTAACAGCAAATTTACATACACCATACTGTCCTTCTAGTAGTTGTAAATATGTATAAAAATTAATAATCAGATGCAAGTTACTTTTTTAAATTTTGTTAAAAACATATTTTAAATATTTTTTATTTTATTTAAGAAAATAAATATTTATTTTAATTAATTTTAGCATTTTTAGTCCCTTAAGTAAAATCATTAATGACATCCCTTTGATTTCATAATGAATTCATCGTGTGACTCATTAAGGATCTCACGTTGCTCATCAAAAGTGCAACACTTATGCGTGCCACAGTGACATCACTGAATGAATCAGCAATGATTTCACTTTGATGTCACAACAAATTCATCGTGTGACTCATTAAGGATATCATGTTGCTCATCAAAAGGGGAACACATATGCGTACCTCAGTGACATCACTGAATGAATCAGCAATGATTTCACGTTGATGTCTTAAATGATGTCATAATTGTTATCTGGGTTAATAACTTAAAAGTTATTATTTCAGTATTTTGAACGTTTATGTTACTAACCAAAATTACAGTAAAGTAAATTAAGGTGGAAAAAAACTTTAAAGTAGCGAAAACTACTTCAAAGGAAAATGCTTCTTATCTGCCTGTACAGTACCATGTGGTAATGTAAATAATAAATTATTTTAATTGTTTGTAAATGGTTGTTTACTTTTTAATAAATAGTAATTTTGTTGGTAATAGACAGTATTAATAATTAAATAAAAAATTAATAATAAATATTAAAATTTCTTTATTTATAAACATTATTAAATTAAAAATTGATGAAGCGCATTTATTTTAGAAAAACTAAATTTATAAGTAAGTTGACAAAAACTAAATTCATAAGTTCAACAGTAAACATTATATTGTTATTCTGGAAGTTATTGACTACCAGTACATATTTAATAAACGACGACATTGAAAAGCCAAGTCCGTAGTGGTTCCATTTAAAAAAGGAGGGATAATATAATCTAATACAAGTTTGACAAATACAGTTAATATAGAAGTAAAAACAAATAAATAAAAGTAATTATAAAGCTCTGGCAACGATATTGAAACGTTCTAGTAACGTAGCAGCTACGTTCCAAATAGTAGCAGGGTTTATAGCTAGTGACATATTTGTTACCTTTTTGGAACTCAATAATTGTTACCCACTTTAGTCGTAACTTAGTAATGAAAGATTAATATAAAGAGACCGGCCAATGTCGCAAAATATTTTAAAGTTTCTTCAATAGTCCCATAAACGTAACAAATACTTAAATTGTTGCTTGGGAGTGTCTTACTTATTTGGGAAATTTAAAGCGGATATACTCGGTACGTCCCAAGGACGTAATTTTGGTTTTTTTTAGCAATTGCAGCATGGTATTTCCAAAGGGTTTAAGTGTCAAGTTGGCCAAATAATATATTATCATGCAGAATGACTTAAAAAATATACATTTATATGTGAAAAATATTTGTTTTTCATTAATTACTTACAATTTTATTTTTGTCACTTAGACCCTTTCGGAATACCACTCTTTAACTCTGTAAAGCTTGTCCAATAATCCCCAATGAAGCATTTCAGGACGGCCAGAGGATGTCTTACTTAGGACGTTCTGGGGACCGATGATTTGGTAACATCGGATGTCCCTGGTACGTCCTGGGGAAGGTTCAGGACCTGATTCGGACGTACTCTCGGGACTTACTAATGTCTGATACAAGACATTCTCAGGACGTTTCCAGTACTTCTTTGTGCTATCTGGGCCGTTACCTGGCTGTTGTGCAGCAGGCTTTAGAGATGGGCCATGATCATGATTCAAGGAATCCATCATGGACCATGATGGTCCGGCCATCTTAGATGATTTATCTAAGATGGGCTTTGCCCATTGGGCACTTTCAAGGATTACAAACGATAAGTAAACAAACATTTTTATCGATCGATCGCAGATCGTTTATTTTAAGCAAGATGATTTTAGTAATTTAGTAATTATTCTATTTTATCTAACAAATTCCTGTCAAATACCAGTAATAATAATAATAATATTTATTTAATCCAAGAGATCTTTTACAGATATAGGATAGGTCAAAAATCATTTAACACAATGAAACAACGAAACAGCTTAAATTAACCGACACAATCCAAAAAATTAAACGCTAGAAACTCATTTACGAAGTAAAAAGCCTTACTCAAAAGTAAAGTTTTTAACTTGCAGAAAAACTTGTTGTTTTCAAAGTTTTTAAATTGTGCAGGTAATTTATTGTATAAAATTGCTCCAATATAATATGGGTTAGATTCATACAATGTAATAGAATGATTGCAATATTGTAAATTGTTGCCATGTCTGGTTGGATAATTATGATAACAATTTTGTAAATTAAATTTGTTTAAGTTTATTTTAACAAATTTCAAGATTTCAAAAATAAATAGAGGTTTATTCCAAACATGCTTTTAATTGCTCTTTTTTGTAGGATGAATAGTCTATTTACATTGCATGAATTTCCCCAAAAAATAATTCCATATCTAAGTAAGCTTTCAAAATTAGAAAAATAAAATATTTTTACAACTTTCCTACTACTAATATTGCGCAGTCTAAATAAAGCATAACAATTGCTACAACATTTGCTACACACTGCATTAATATGTGATTTCCAATTTAAGGACATATCCAAGTGCACACCGAGTAATTTAAAACTGGCGATCTGCTCAACTTTTATAGAAATCAGTATGTTTTTAGAAGAAACAGGTCCACAACTGGGGCTATGGAACATTTATTGTCCATTGTTGTGAACGGTATGGAGAACGGGGACGTTGTCTGTGGTGTACTCTTTCACTTGCTAAAAGCCTTCGACTGTGTGCCTCATAACGTACTCCTAAACAAACTAAAAACGACGTTTAGATTCAACCACTTAAGCCTATCACTAGTAAAATCATTTATAGAAAATAGGCAACAGTACACTTGTGCCAATGGCGCACAGTCAAAAAAGGCTCATATATCGATAGGTGTGCCGCAGGGGAGTGTTCTGCTGGAAAAGGTCAACCGAAGACTAGCTATAGGCATGACAGCAGCCTACAGAACCGTGGCAACGGAAGCAGTACAGGTGATAGCGGGACTACCCCCCAATGGACTTGTTGATAGATGAAAGAGTGAGGCTAGAAAGAGACAATGAACATAACAGGGACTTGGCAAGAGAGAAAACACTAAGGGAATGGCAAGAAAGATGGGATAAATACGAAGGCTGGAGTAAAGTTTTCGTAAAAGATGTCCGCTCCTGGACAAAAAGAAAATGGGGGGAGGTGGACTACCACGTGACCCAGGCCATTTCCGGACACGGAGTGTTTGCCACTTATTTATTTAAAATAAAAAAGAAACAAAATACGAAGTGTTATTTCTGTAGCCACGAGGATAACCCTGAGCATTGTATCTTCGAATGCCAAGAATTCGAAAATATAAGACAGGAAGTGAATCTGAAATGCGAAAGGATAATTACCAAGGAGAATGTTGGAGAAGAAATATTAAGATCAGAGGAAAACTGGCAAACAATATGCAGATGGTTGAGAATCACTATGCAGAGAAAGGAGGAGAGGGAGAAGCAAGAAAACTAATCGAAACGCACAGCTAAACCATAGCTGTCAATTGAGGAAAAAAAGCTATTATAACGAGAGCTGAAAATCATACCGTGGCCTGCCAGAAGTAATGCCAAAAGGCGGTCCCTGGCAGGGTTTCACCACGAGAGGACAGGGTTTTAGTGGGTCGGAGCGATCCATCCCCACACTCCCCCAGGTGCCAGAACATCAATGCCTGGGGGGTCTGACGTGCAGATTTCCTAAACCTCTATAAAAAAAGGGAGTGTTCTCGGTCCCATACTATTCCTAATTCATATGAATGACATTGCTCAGTCGGTCCCTGAAGATGACCCGGTCTTATTTGCAGATGATACCACCCTTATCTCAGCACATAATGACTTAAATAATCTAAACGCACGTATTAAAAATAGTACGGACAAACTTAAACCTTACGTCTTAATAAAGATAAGACATCAAGAGTTTACTTTACTCATAGGGGTATTACTGTGGATAATGGTGGGTGTCCAAGATTCCTAGGAGTATATTTTGATCAAAAATTGAACTTCAAATATCATATTGACCAACAGTCATTGAAGCTAAATAAAACTGTGTTTCTCCTCCGTAATCTTAAGGATGTGGTTCCGTACGAAGTTTTAATAAATGCCTATCACTCATTATTTATGTCACACATGAGATATGGCTTATTAATCTGGGGTTTCAGTGCACACGCAGACCGAGTGTTTGGACTTCAGAGGCGTGCTGTAAGAACGATGTCTGGTAGCAGATATCGAGACGACATCCAGCATAAGTTTACCCAAATGGGACTATTAACTTTTCCCAGTCTACCATTTATGATTCGATTTGTGCTACCAGGTATAGATTGTCAAATTATGATACGCATGTACCTCTGGGTCCAAATACTTGTAACAAAGACAGGATAAGGTTACCATTTTTACAATTGGAGTCCAGTCGAAACTGTTTTAATTATTACGGCCCAACTCTATTTAATTTGTTGCCTGCTGTTATGACATGCCTTCCAACAAAGGCATTTAAGAAAAGACTGCGAGATTACCTGATAAGTCATGCTTTTGTTTTATAGTGTAAATGCTTTTAAAATTAAATTAAAAGATGTTCAAATATAACATGTTGTAACTGTAACTGTAACGTATTTATCTTTGGAATTAATAATGTTTCTATGTTGTTATCTACATTTATTTGTTGTATATTATATTAAAATGTTTTGACTTGTCCTATACATATGTAAATATGCCCTTTGGATCAATAAACTATCAATCTATCAATCTAACTGATTTGCAATTTAGTTTTATTAATTCTTCTTCTTTGTGTAATGTGCGCTGTATGGATGAAATTCCATTGTTACAGTTTTTGTTTGATTCATTGTCAAGTTAAATGATTTACAATATTTGGCGACTGAATTTAGATTATTATTTAAGTCTTCTATCATTTTTTCAGCATTTTTATTTGATGCAATCTTGCTTAAATCATCAGCATATTCTATATGATATATTTACATAATTATATAAATCACTAAAGCATAATATAAACAAGAGTGGCCCTAGTACACTCCCTTGGGGAACACCCACATCAACCTCTTTTTCTGATGATTTCGAACCATGATACAATACAAATTGCCTGCGGTGCATTAGATACGATTTTAACAAAGTATTGCAGTGACCACGCAAACCAAAATATTCAATTTTTTTCAAAAGAAGGTTGTGATCCACATAATCAAAAGCTTTTGAAAGATCAACAAATACCGCCATAACATTTTCACTCTTATCTAACTTTTTATAAATAATATCTATAATATCTACTAGTGCTGTGATTGTTGCCTAAAACCATGTTGACTATTACTTAACACATTATAATGGTTGAGAAAGCTTATGATTTGATCAGCAATAATTTTTTCGAAAATTTTTGAAAAAAGCGAAAGTAGAGCAATAGGTCTATAATTGATTACTGGTGTCACCTTTTTTATATAAACAAATAACTTTTGATAATTTTAACATATTTGGAAACCTTGCTTGATTTAAACACAAATTAACCAAAAAACACAATGGTTTAGCTATACAATGAACACTTTTTTTTATAACATAACTAGAAAAATTATCAACACCACTGGAATTAGTATTTTTTTAGTTCATAATTATTTTAATAACAGTTTGTTCAGTAGTATCGTTTAAGTAAATAGTTTGGTTTACACCAGAAACTTTAATGTCTAACTTTTCTTGGTAATTATTTCTTTGGGTATATTAAGAAAATAGTCTTTAAAAACATTTGCTATTTCTTTATTATCAGTTAAAGTAAGTCCATCTGTACTTTTAATATTTAAAGGTTTTTTGTTTTTTACTTTATTTTTAATTTTTTCGTCGATAACGTCCCATACGGTTTTAGACATATTTGAGGAATTGATAATTTTTCTGTCATTATAGAATTTTTTAGCACACATTATTACTTTCCTATAAATTGCCCTGTATTTTCTATAATAGCACACTGCAAGTCTTTATAAATTTTTTAAAGATTTTTTAATGATTTTATTATACCGGTAGTAATCCAATTATTTTTTTTTATTAGTATATTTTTTGTTCAGGATTGGAAAGCAAATGCAGTAGTAGTAGTACAGTATATTAATAAAGTTTTGAAATTTTATATTTATATCTTAATCGCTAGCAAAACTGAAGACCAGTTTTCAAACTTTAAGTAATTAATAAATCTTTCAATATTTTTTTAAATAAAATGATCTACTTTTATTTACATTATTTCCGATGTTATATTCTTCAACTAAAAATTATATAATTTGAGCAGTGTGATCGCTTAAACCCTTATTAGATATACTAAAGCTAGTTAATTGATTATTAAAGTTTGTGCATACATAATCAATTGCCGAAAGAGATTTTTTAGTTATTCTCGTTGGTTCATTAAAAACAGTAAATAAATTGAAGGAATGAATTAAGTCTAGTAACTTTGGTGGATGTATATATATATATATATATATATATATATATATATATATATATATATATATATATATATATATATATATATATATATATATATATATACGTATAATTGGTATGTTGTTTAGCCCGAGATACTATTGGGGCGCTCTACCACCCACCATTTCTAACGTGGTTAGACGAGTAAAGTAGAAACCACGAATATATGAACGTGACTCATCAGGCACAATCGTACGAAGTAATCTATCGAAGGTCCATTGCAGTGCTGTTCTAACGGGGGCATAAATATTTGTAAAAAATCATGAGTGTAATGTTGGTTGCTATACTTCTGATATATTTGCTTTTAAAGTTAAATTTTAATAATTAACATCTACGATAATTAAAAAAAATGTAATTTTCTTAGAAACTAATTAATAAATAAATTTTTCTTTTAACTTTAAATGCAAATATTTTAGAATTGGTGATAAAAACCAAAAATGGTTACGCAGGTCAGGTGCAAAGTGAAAGATAATTAAATTGTGTGGATATAAAAACAACTTGCGTTAGTTTCACGAAATTTATTAAATATTGACAATTGTTTAGCTACACAGTGGCTTCTTTAGAATGCATTAAACTAATACTAGTACAAAATTTATATAATAAAAATATTTTTGTATTCTAGCCTAGAATTTCTAAGTAAGGATTTTTATACGACATCTACTTGTGTTACATAATATAAACCACTGCCACTACAACGTTTAAAACGATTATTAATTCGTAAACACACACCGTTTATTTAAAGTCCAAAAAACGTACAATAACAATTGCAATAAATTCCAATAAACATGCAATAACAATTGCGATAAAAACCACTAGCACTACAACGTTTAAAACGATTATTAATCCGTAAACACACAGCAGAAACACGATATGCAAAAACAAAGATCATATGACATATAAAAACAAATGGCCGACGGTAGAGTTGGTTGCCTTACTATGTAATAAAATAAAATAAATTCCCTAAAACACGAACTCTACTGAATTCCAACAAAAAAAAGTAACCAGCTAGGACACGCGTCATATGTCCATCTTTGTCGAACACCTAGGCAGTGTAAAGTGAGATCACATCACAGATGGCGCATTTTAGACCGGATGCTTAAAACCTACGTGTGAGTACATTTACCGCTGCATCAATTAATACCAGATATAATGAACAAGTATGCACCATTAAAGACAATAAAAATCACTAAAAAGAAGGCTCCATAGATCACAAATAATATACAAAATTTAATGAAAATGAGGGACAAAGCATTAACAAAGTTTAAAAGAACAAAACTGCAAAAAGATTGGGAATACTACAAAGAACTTAGGAACTTTACAAATAGGGCTGTTTCCAATGAAAAAAGGCATATTTAAATAACAGATTTTCCAAAAATGATGCTATAAGTAATTGGAGATTGTTACAAAATTTGGGAGTAAATTCTAAAACCAAATTTAAAATACCAGATAACCTTTTAGATCCAGAAAAAATAAATGAATATTATCTTAATATTATGCGCAGTAATCTTCAACCTGATGAGTTAACAATAAATAGTTTTTTACAAAATAAAAGCGATAGTACTGGCAATTTCGGCTTTTCTTTAACCAATGAAACCGAGGTGGCCAATACTATCATTAACATAAAATCAAAGGCTGTTGGTATTGACAATATTGGTATAGATATGATAATATTCTGTTGTCCTCGCATTCTTCCAATCATCACTCACATTTTAAATACATGCTTTGAATCAAATCAATTTCCAGATACTTGGAAAATATCTGTTATAAAGCCATTGCCAAAAGTTAACGATCCTAAAGAACTAAAGGAATTGAGGCCAATTAGTATTTTACCCACTTTTTCAAAATTAGCTGAAAAAATTATATATAAACAAATTAAAATTTACCTAGATAGATATGCAATTGTTCCAAAATATCAATCTGGATTTAGAAAAAATTACAGTTGTTCTACAGCTCTGCTTAAGGTCATAGATGATATTTTGGAGAGCACTGATAATAATCAATTGACCATTTTAGTACTCCTAGACTTCTCAAAAGCATTTGATAAATTAAATCACAGGCTCTTTATATCTATTTTAAATTATATAGAATTCAATGCTGATTCTCAAGCTTTAATTAAAAATTATTTAAATAATAGAAATCAGATGGTGAAAATTAATAATAGCTGTTCTTCACTTGGCCAAGTGTTCTCCGGAGTACCACAAGGATCTATTTTGGGCCCTTTATTCTTTACAATTTATACCAGTCAATTAATTAAGTGTATTAAAAATTGCTCGTACCACCTGTATGCAGATGATACTCAAATTTATAAGTCATTTGATCCTAGTAATATTCTATTAGCTAGTACTATGATAAATAATGAATTAAAGGCCTTAACAGAAGAATCTAAAAAGTACTGTTTAGAATTAAATCCAGATAAAAATAAATTTTTAGTTTTTGGAAAAAAATTGGCAAGGCAACAGTATATACAATATATTAATATTCAGGTGGAAAGTAAAAATATTCCTTGTGTGAACTCAGCAAAAAATTTGGGATTAGAAATGGACATAGATTTAAGATTTTCAAAACACATAAGTAACAACATTGAAAAGGCCTTTGTAAAATTAAAACATATCTTTGCTTTTAAAAATATTTTAAACCGCGAGCTAAAAATGATGCTATGTGATTCTCTAGTCCTTTCTAACCTGAACTATTGCGATACAGTATATAATTCCCACATCACCAAATTTGATGCAAATAGAATACAACTTATTCAAAACTCTTGTGTTAGGCTAATTTGGGGTTTAAGAAGGAGACAAAGAGGCATAACACAAAGAATGGAGCAAATGGGTTGGCTACAAATGAGCCAACGACGTGCGCTTCATTGCTTTGTGATGTATCACAAAATTATAAATTGTCCTTCTTATCTGTTTGAAAAAATATTATATAGATGTGATGTTCACAATATAAATACAAGGCACAAACAACGCATATCTCCACCAAAATACAAATCTGTTATGTATCAGAGATCATTTTCTTATGCAATTTACAAGTTTTTAAATCTCTTACCATTAAATTTTATGGTACTTTCTAAGACAAAATTTAAAAAACATATACTACCATTTGTTACTTTGAATTTTTAATTATTAAAAACTAAGAATTAAGCATTAAATATAGATTTATATAATGTTATAGCATTTTTTTTTTAATTTTTTTAATTAATTTTGATGTTTTAGGGTTTATTTTGATGTTTTAGGGTTATTTTTTTTTTTTTTAGTTCCACCCTTACTTCTTAAGAAGTCCCATAAGCCAACTGAAGGGCTTGTGCGGGTTAGGGGTAGGAACGGACCGCGGGCTTAAAGTCCCCTCCTATTATTTTATTTTGTATTGAATTTTAAACATTTTTGTTATACAGGGTGTTCTGAAATTAATGCACCATACTTTAACAGCAGATTGTACGTGCAAAAATAAGAAAAAAGTCCCTATAAACATAGGTCAAGAAATGTCTCTTAAGGAAGCTACAGCCCCCAAAAGGAAAGCCCCTGAAGATGGTTTTTATTTAATATCTCCAAAACCGTTAAAAATATAAAAATGAAATTTGGGGATTTAATTAAACTTTTTATGACCAATAAGACGTAACAATAACAATTTAAAATTTTTTATGTGGTTTGGGTCAGATTGATAGGAAGTAGGGTTAAAACCACCTTAACTTTTTTGTACGTATCTTGTACCAGAATTTGGTGTCAGATTATAAAATTTTAGAGTTTTGCACATAAAAAAGGTCATCTTGTTGAACTTCGATAACATACACCGTTTTCGCATAAAATCGATTTGAAAATTATTTTACATGGCATAAAAATTCACAATTAAATCACAACCATAGAAATGGACTCGCGTGGTCCTTGGAATACGGCTGCCATGTTTAGGAAAAAATAGAATAATTTAAGACAGGTGACAGTTTCATGTAGTAAGTAACAGGGTGTTTTTACTTTTTTATTTATATTAGATAAAAACCATCTTCAGGGGCCCCCTTTTCGGGGTCTGTAGCTCCCTTAGGAGGCATTTCTCGACCTATATTTATAGGGACTTTTTTCTTATTTTTGCACGTAGAATCTGCTGTTAAAGTATGGTGCACTAATTTTAGGACACCCTGTATATACAATTATAATTGCTACAGATATATATCTCTATAGAGATATATAATTTAGGATCACATGGTTGTATTAATGAAAGTATATGTGTCTACATACACACATATGTATATAAATTAAGGATGTTGTTTAGATTTAATTTTTTTTTTAGTTATATGTTAGTATAGCTAGTAGTTCTTAATTATTATGATTATGTTAAAAGGTTAAGTGGAAGAACGGGAGCTCACATTATTTGTGTTCAACCGAACTTCGCCTTTTGTAACGAATTATTTGTATTTTTTTACATATTTTGTTGCAATAAAGACATTATTATTATTATTATTATTATTATATTTTGCCTTAAAATACTTATATATTTATCTATTTATACTACACCCCGCACCACGTAGTTTCTTCGGCGGGCACTGCCGCAAACTTTTTGCTAATGTGTCCTGGTTTCAATTGTGTACTGGTTTTGTCATGGTTTTGCAGATTTGGTCCTGGTTTGTACTTTTTTTATTATTGCGTTATTAGCACATCTCTAATATAGGTGATCTAATCTAGCTCGCTCCTCTCACCATTTTTATCTACTTACCTACTTATTTTAAAACAATGTTTTTACATTTTATTTTTCAAAAACAGTTTTTGTATTGTCTGGGAATAAAAACTAATAATTACTGGTATGTAGGATTACCTAATTGAATTTTATTTGCCCCTTATTAAATTAAATTTAAATATTATAATCACCATTTGAATATTTTTAGCAGACTTCTAACATTTATTTTATAACAATTATTTTGACTATACCATGTCTACCTCAAATCCCAAAAAAGTATGCAATCCACTTTTAACTTGGAATTACAAAATAAATTCCATTCATATAATAAACATCGCATAAATAAGTTTTGTTTATTTTTTGGAAGGGCGATGGGGGCATGTTATGTCCTGGTTTTTTATTTAAGAAAGTTTGCCACATTACAAATATAACCAAATAACAAATAAATTTTACAAAATTTATCAAAAATTAAGATGTTATAAAAAAAACTACTTTTAATAATTAATACAATTAAAATTTGTCATTATTCCTGCAGAGTAGGTATAACTAAATAAATGAACAGTAAAATAATCTTTATATACTTCTATTGCATAATTTCGGTTTTTTTCCGTGAATATTGTTAAACATTTTAAATTTCCTGCCTAACAACGTAAATAATTAACTCATTATTCACGTTGTTAGGCATCAGTTATTGGCCAATTTCAATATTCACTGTGATTTGAACCAATCGGGTTTTAAATTGGAAGAAGGCGACTATAATAACATTTAAAATTGGTAAAAACTTAGGTTAACCATTTGACAGATGTCAGATTTTATTTATTTAATTAGTGCAATTAAATGTTTTCTTATGTTTTCAAAGGATTTTTAAGAACGCTACAGCGTTTTAAAAACCGCAAGATTTAAAACGCTTCGATGGCCTTAAAGAGAGATCGAAAAATTAAGAATTAATCCAACATAAGTTTCTACCATGGTTTCCAAAGATTTTTTTTATTCGGAGTTTGGGTGTTTAGTTTGCAAATTCTAGGGACCCTTAACTTATAATTGGCTACATTGAGTAAAACAAAATTATTTAGTAGATTTATGCAGCACAAATTAATTATTTTATGTTAAATATTCTGCAAGCATTTCTCTTATCACCGCTTTTGTTTAGTTTCGTTCGGATCTCATGCCAGCATCGACAGACGCGTTTCGTTCTTGTGGAACTCATCAGTGCCGAGTTGCTATAGGCTCGAGACCCAAACGAAAACTGCCTGCACAATGGTGCCATCTATCGTTTTTTAACGCTTGCAGAATATTTAACAATATATATATATCTAGCGAGTTTTCGCAAAGTTTTAATAATTTCAACACGATAACTATAATAAATTACCTAACCGGAAAGGTAATACATCTTTCAGGTCATAGATGGCGTAAAGCACGCTAAATGTCCCGTACAGATAATGTCATGACATATAGAAGACCGCGTTGAAAAACGATAGATGGCACCATTGTGCAGGCAGTTCTCTTCTCACCGCTTTTGAACTGTTCCTTTCCAATATAAGGAGAGGAATTAAAGTTTTCGTTTGGGTCTCGAGCCTATAGCAACTCGGCACTGATGAGTTCCACAAGAACGAAACGCGTCTGTCGATGCTGGCATGAGATCCGAACGAAACGAAACAAAAGCGGTGATAAGAGAAATGCTTGCAGAATATTTAACAATATATATATCTAGCGAGTTTTCGCAAAGTTTTAATACTTTCAACACGATAACTATAATAAATTACCTAACCGGGAAGGTAATACATCTTTCAGGTCATAGATGGCGTAAAGCACGCTAAATGTCCCGTACAGATAATGTCATGACATATAGAAGACCGCGTTGAAAAACGATAGATGGCACCATTGTGCAGGCAGTTCTCTTCTCACCGCTTTTGAACTGTTCCTTTCCAATATAAGGAGAGGAATTAAAGTTTTCGTTTGGGTCTCGAGCCTATAGCAACTCGGCACTGATGAGTTCCACAAGAACGAAACACGTCTGTCGATGCTGGCATGAGATCCGAACGAAACTAAACAAAAGCGGTGATAAGAGAAATGCTTGCAGAATATTTAACAATATATATATCTAGCGAGTTTTCGCAAAGTTTTAATACTTTCAACACGATAACTATAATAAATTACCTAACCGGGAAGGTAATACATCTTTCAGGTCATAGATGGCGTAAAGCACGCTATATGTCCCGTACAGATAATGTCATGACATATAGAAGACCGCGTTGAAAAACGATAGATGGCACCATTGTGCAGGCAGTTCTCTTCTCGCCGCTTTTGAACTGTTCCTTTCCAATATAAGGAGAGGAATTAAAGTTTTCGTTTGGGTCTCGAGCCTATAGCAACTCGGCACTGATGAGTTCCACAAGAACGAAACGCGTCTGTCGATGCTGGCATAAGATCCGAACGAAACTAAACAAAAGCGGTGATAAGAGAAATGCTTGCAGAATATTTAACAATATATATATCTAGCGAGTTTTCGAAAAGTTTTAATACTTTCAACACGATAACTATAATAAATTACCTAACCGGGAAGGTAATACATCTTTCAGGTCATAGATGGCGTAAAGCACGCTATATGTCCCGTACAGATAATGTCATGACATATAGAAGACCGCGTTGAAAAACGATAGATGGCACCATTGTGCAGGCAGTTCTCTTCTCGCCGCTTTTGAACGCGGTGATAAGAGAAATGCTTGCAGAATATTTAACAATATATATATTTATCTAGCGAGTTTTCGCAAAGTTTTAATACTTTCAACACGATAACTATAATTATTTTATGCTGTTTTGTTTTTAAAATTCCCTCCTGAAATTTCACATCCATTAAAGTCGGAATATAAAAGTTAAAAATCGTAAATTGATATGATTTAACTTAACTATATATAAAAAAATTTGGTTTTAAACTTAAAAGATAGGAAGGAATAATTTTTAATATTTTTAATTAATTTTGTCAAAAATCTGCGTTTTTCAAAAAATAATAATACTGGCTTTAAACAAAAAGCTTTTATTATAATATTTATGTAATTATTATATTTTATTAATATTTTGTATATAAGAAAATAGAAAAAACTAATGAAGTGCTAATGATGAAATAATTTCATTGAAATTTTAATTACTTATTACAACAAAATGAAAAAAATGTTTTCTGAAAATGTTAGATTTTAAGTTAGTACCTTTTGAGATATTTCAGATTAAAAAAGCCCGATTTTAGACAAATCGCAATATTTTAGCTATTTTAAGAAATGTTAAAAAACGTATGAGGTATTTTAAATATAGTTAAGTATACTTATTACAACAAAATAAAATATTGTTTTCTGAAAATTTGAAATTTTTAGTATATCCCTTCTGAGATGTTTTTGATTAAAAATTTACCTGATTGAGGACTAATCGCAATATTTTGGCTATTTTTAAAAAAAGCACATTAAAATAATAAAATACGATAAAATTTTATTTTATTTTATTAATTTTATTTATTTTTATTTTATAAATTAATGTGCTAAGGCCTAATATATTAAATAAAAAACAATAAAATAATGTTTTCCGAAAGATATTTCAAATTAGACATGTTAAGCTAATTTTTTAAATTCCTAAAAAACATATAAAGTCTTTGTGTTGAAATTTGATCCACTTATTAAAACATAATAATAAAAAAATTATCTTCAAATTTTGAATTATTAGAGTGTTTACCTTATGGATTATTTCTAATTAAAAATATGCCCAATTTTAGTCAAATATTTTAATATTTTTAATTTTAAAACATTCAACTAAGAAGGTAAAAAGTCTGATTGAGTGGTAAAATTTAAACCGCTTATTACAACTTACAATTGTGTTATATAAAAAATGTACCTGTAAAAGCTTTTGTATAATTTTTACAATTAAAGTTTTTTGCCTTTTATATTTTTAAAAAGAATTTTTAATAAAAAATAAAGCTCATTGTGCACATTCTATAACACTAGTCAACAACAAAAAAAGGTCGGTAATAAAAATAGATTAATCCTATAGATTTTGACCTAATCGACGCAATTTCGGCCCCCAAAATATTTTCCGAGGTCAGGTTTAGACGATACGGACAGCACACATGATACAAAAAAAAAATGTTAAATAATAAATTGAACTATTAAAATCAGAAAACAAAATAATTTGAACGATAGAAAACAGTAAACAATATAAAAACATGCTTTAAATACGACAGAATAAACCAAAACATACCGAAAATAAGTACCTGGTTTAGTGCTATTTTAACCGTCGTATCGTTTATTTAGTTATAAGTTAATTAGATTCAATATTAGAATAACAGATATGTTGTGTAGAATGCCAAAATATAAGTTAAAAATAACTTCATCCTAAAATGTTTAAATGGTGTGTCTATGCAATAAATGCATTTATTATACCATGGTACCAAAATACTGTGCTCCTATTTTTCATTTACGACCTCAGAAATTTTTTTAAAACATTTTGGATCTATTTCAGTCATAAACAATTAAAAAATTCTATTTTTACCCAGGACCTTTAAAAAAGTTAAAATTTGTTGACTAGTGTAATACATTAAGTAATAAAAACAATTAAAAGTATTCGAATAAATCTCTGACTAAGTCGCGGTATCGAACTTACAGCGCGCGGCAGCGTTAAAACTCTGCTCACTGCTTGATATTAAATAATATCTTCCTACGAAAAATTTGTGTGTTGCAGTGTTGCCGGATTTAGGGCTACACAGGAACCGTAATATATCTAGGATTCTCATTCTAGATACACTTACTACAGCGCGCCACCTACAGTTAAATTCAATGAACTATTTTGTATATAACTATGGCTAAACCGGTCGTTGTTAGGCCCTGCCAAAAATTTAACCTGGGGTTCCCAACACCGTGATTAATTCAGGGTGTACTAAAAAAATACGCTCTTTAACAGCATATTTTTTATTTATTTAAAAAAATTCCCTACAAGTTATATTTCGACCTTTTCTTCATTATTAAATAAAAAGGCTGTAAACATATTTTCTCGAAAAACCCTCTAACACGTAAATTGAGATATAAGTTATAGTATTTTTATCCAAAATTTCAGAAAGATTGGTAAAGGCGTTTTAGAGTTAATTTTTTTATATTTATTATGTGATAATTTTGTCGGGCAGTGTATTAAAGTATACGTCATTATTTAGATTTTTTAGAATTTGTGGTGTATTTAAATCTAATAATTTAAAAAAAACTAGATGTCTTTATAATTCATGAAAAAAATATTCGGTCAGTTTCACTTCTTTTGATTCCCATTTAAGTTTTACACAAATAATTCTTATAATAATTATAATTATTGATATATTTGTATATTTTTTATTAACATATGGAAATTTATTTTTTAAAGGCTTAACTTTTAAACAAAAACGAATCGCATCCATGTCATTTAAGAAAAAATGTTTATAATTAACCCAGCTATCATCTGACAAAGTTTGCCATAGAGCTTGTAGAGCACCCTGTATAAGATATTTAAACCTTTTCAAAATTATGATATATAAACAAAATAAATGAAATGTTTATACCTATAGGTACCTAAATTCAACAATACTTTTAAATTATTATAATACTTATAAATAATTATAATTTAACGATAATTATTATTATAATAATTATAATTCAACAATATTATTAAATATTTAAGTATACCTACGTCATTATTTAAGAATATTGTTAAGTTTAAGTATCGTCTAGGTATTTTAAATAAAATTTGCCTATAATTATAAATTTAGACAATATTTTTAAATAATAACTTATAATTAATTTAATAATAAATATTATTATAATAATTTTTATTATAATAATTATAATTCAACAATATTATTAAATATTTAAGTATACCCACGTCATTATTTAAAAATATAGGTTAAGTTTAGGTATAGTCTAGGTATTTTAAATCAAATTTGCCTATAATTATAAATTTAGACATTGGCAACACCGCAGGGCTTCTGATACACAGCGGAGTGTGTCTCTTGTTGTTTATGCACCAACGAACAGTTAACCGCCCCGTCCCGCATTACCGGGCTTCGACTAGCCAGTGTAATGCACCGGGCTTCGCATTGATAGCGTGCATGTATATATAAGTTAAGTTTTTACTTAATAAAAAACACTTTTTATTATAAAAGACAAAATTTTATTTTACTACTAAATGGCAGACTTACGTACAATATGAGATGCAAACAGAGAATCTTTTACAGAATTACAATTTTTATAAGGAATTAAAAATGCTAACTAAACATATTATACTTCCAGTGGTGGCGCACATAACTCCTCCCTTATCAGAAAGTTATTTGGGGGTCGGCAGACTTCAAATTGGTTGGTATTGGTTGAGGCGTTGGTTTTTTCAGTAGACAAATATCCAGATGGACCAGGACAAACATAACATTCCAAAACCATAAAGCAAAAATATCCAGATTGGGTGAATTTCCAATTTAGGTTCCTTCAAAGGGATTTCCTGTAGAGATGCCTTGAGGTCCATTAGATCATCGAGCTTTATATTTTGAATCTTCTTTGATTGATAGTATGTTTTGTATCGAATTTGACTTTGTAGGTTGTCATCTCAATGTCTGTGCTTCGGATGATTTTATCGTCAACTATTATATGACAGTTGATCGACTTGAGCAGACAAGGTTGTTTTACAATGAGGTTCGTTACTTAGCCGTTACAATCTTCGGTGATGGTTGCTTTTGATTTCGGTAATATTATCCAGTAATTTTGTTTCACAGATGTTGGGGTCGTTTAATTTATCTTCATCGGAGTAGTCGCATAAGTAAGTTTTTCTTAATTGCTTACAGTTTAACTGGTTATCGAATATATAAGTTTTATCAGATTTTAACAGAAATATTGTTTTTTCTATAACTGCCATGAATGTATTATTATTTTTTTTTGGGTATGGAAAACAAATGCTCAAATTTGCATTGTTTATTATTGGTGTATTCAAAACAAAAATTAATTTAAAATTAAAAACTTAAGTGCTTACTTTAATAATTTTTTTTTTTGTAATCGAATATATTATCATAATCAGGCTTTATTGGTAAGTTTAGTTTTGTATTTAATAATGTGAGTTCGTAAAGTAAGTCATAGTTACTCAGTATTGAAGAATGTAGTTTGCTTAATTTTGAAAAGTTTATTGCTGTATCTAATTCCAAAAAAATTAACCTAACTATCGTTATTATAATAATAATTATAATTAAATTAATATAATTAAATATAAATATAATGTGATTATTTGGTTGAACATTTCTATGCTATGCTATTTTATTAATTTTGTATTGAAGTATATGTTTATGATGTATGATTGACATAATTGCATTAAACTTATTTATTAATTTTCGCGATACTGTATTTTGTTTGTTTAAGTGAATCTGGAGATCTTTTTGATTATGTTGTAACTTATTCAACAGCTGAACGTAGCGTTGACCGTCGTTATCATCGAGGTTTCTGGTTACTGTTTTAATTAGACTATAGTCTAATATACCTAAACCGCGTTTAGAGAGATAATGTTTAACAAGTTTTTTAATGTCTACTATTTCTACATTTAATAAAATTTGTGTGTAATTTTGTCCCAAAGTCGTATTGGATATTAATTAAATTTGCCTCGTTAACAAGGAGTTTTAGGTCTTTATAAAATAGTAGTTTTTGATAAAAGGCAGTTAGAAATGGAAGTAGTCCTGGGTTATCTGTTAAAGTTTCAAAGTCTTCTGAATATTTTAGGATTAGGTAATACAAGGTAGATTCTTCGTTACTTTCTATTGACGTTTAGTACTACTTGTTTTTGATATTTATTTTTTAGTTTATCGGTACGTTGTTTTGATTTAACAAAAACTTTTTAATTGACTTATGGTTCAAAATTTTGTATACTTGTCGTTATGTTACGTGACTTGTTCGCTTTCTTCTGGCATGATTCCTGAAATAACATAAGTATCTTGTTCACTTTATTTGAGGTCATATGAGGGTTCTTCGAAAAACTCATCTGACTGATTTTCCGCATTATAAAGTTCTTCTGCCACAAAATTTGATTTTTGTCTATTTGAAAAAATTCCTATATTTATTGAAAAAGTTTGCTTGGATTTTGTAAAATTCCACATATAGGCGTAGGTTTATATGTGGGTCGATAATTTGGATTTGGGTAAAAACATTTTTTGTTTGACCGGAATAGGTCGTTATATTTTTGTATTGAAATGGTCGCCTCATAAATGAAAACTGAGGGTTTTGTATGGGTAAATTATTAAAATTTGAAAAGTTTGGAAAATTTTTTAAAGTTTAGATATGAATTTTGTTGTAAAGGTTTTTGAACTATTTTATGTTTTTGAACTGAATTTTGGTTAACTGATTTTCGATTTATTATAAATATTGCATACTGCATATTTAAAATATTTGTACAAAAAGGTTCCAACAGTCCGTTTAGAAAAAATGCTGAATGTTAATTTTTGATATTGTTTAATCTTGATAGGTCTGTTTCTGGCTGGCTCGTGTAAGGTACATCGAGCATTCAACTTGAGTTCAAGTTGAGATAAGCACTGTTCATAGAAACATTGTGCGGTTTCGTTTTGTTTCGTATTTGTTAAATAAATTATGACGTTTTCCTCATTTCTTGAATCAGAGAAATTTAGAGTTAAGACGTCTTTTAGCTTTAACCAGCTGTTGATAGGTTTCGAATCAACTACTAATTTCGCTTGTCCTTTTAATTTACCAATTAGACAATGCAATATTAAACTATTTTGGTAACAATTTACTTGATCTGCAGCTGGGTTATAAAAATGTTTAACCAAAAGTTCACACGAACTAATATACCGAGACAAGGTAAACCTGTCACGGACAAATTCGGGAATATCTTTTAAATGGTTAGTTTCGAAAGATGGAATGTTTGTCATTGTGCTAGATATCGAATCTGTATTGATTCCTAAATTGTTTAATAACTCGGTTAACTCGTCAATTTTGAAATAAAGATTTTAAATTTAAGATTTAAAGGTAAAGTACCTACTTATAAAATTTAAATAAGTATTTAAATTTTGTATTTAAATAATAGTAATTCAAGGCAGTTTAAAAACAAGATCTCTTGAAAAAATCAAAAAACATATAAATACGACTTACAGTATAAGATCCTGTAGCATTCTGAAGGCGATTTTTGTCCTTGACTACTGCAGGTCTTGCGGCTCCTTGTTGATGTGAAACGAGTGCCCTTTGATCCTCTGTAGATTTCACAGCTCCCACTGGTTCTCGATGAATCAGGCGAATCACGCAAGACTTTATCCAGGATCGGTAAAATCCTTGGGTTCACTGTTGACCGTACTCGTCACAAGTTGCGAAAAATGTCTTAGATGTTCGATAAGTGTTTATTAGTCGATAGAGTGTTGAAACACAAGTAAAACACGATGTTGTACTTCGACTAATCCTACCAAGACTGCGCCAGTTAAGTTTTTACTTAATAAAAAACACTTTTTATTATAAAAGACAAAATTTTATTTTACTACTAAATGGCAGAGTTACGTACAATATGAGATGCAAACAGAGAATCTTTTACAGAATTACAATTTTTATAAGGAATTAAAAATGCTAACTAAACATATTATACTTCCAGTGGTGGCGCACATAACTTATATATATATTAGGGTGAGCCAAAAAAACTAACCTATCGGATTTATGGGTTAAAATGAACCTACATACCGAGCAAAAAATTTCCCTGCAAGGCAAAATTTTTTGCTCAACTTTAAAAGGTGTCGGTGAGCATTCAAAGTTTTCCATTGAAATAACACGTAAAAAATCTTTTTTCATTAAAAAGACTATAACTTTTGAACCGTTTGAGATAAAATTTTTTACGTCGCGGATTCTTGTAGAGCATAAAATTTCCCAAAGAATCTATACCAGGATTATTTTGCTCACCGACACCTTTTAAAATTGAGCAAAAAATTTTGCCTTGCAGGGAAATTTTTTGCTCGGTATGTGGGTTCATTTTAACCCATAAATCCGATAGGTTAGTTTTTTTGGCTCACCCTAATATATATATAAGTTATGTGCGCCACCACTGGAAGTATAATATGTTTAGTTAGCATTTTTAATTCCTTATAAAAATTGTAATTCTGTAAAAGATTCTCTGTTTGCATCTCATATTGTACGTAACTCTGCCATTTAGTAGTAAAATAAAATTTTGTCTTTTATAATAAAAAGTGTTTTTTATTAAGTAAAAACTTAACTGGCGCAGTCTTGGTAGGATTAGTCGAAGTACAACATCGTGTTTTACTTGTGTTTCAACACTCTATCGACTAATAAACACTTATCGAACATCTAAGACATTTTTCGCAACTTGTGACGAGTACGGTCAACAGTGAACCCAAGGATTTTACCGATCCTGGATAAAGTCTTGCGTGATTCGCCTGATTCATCGAGAACCAGTGGGAGCTGTGAAATCTACAGAGGATCAAAGGGCACTCGTTTCACATCAACAAGGAGCCGCAAGACCTGCAGTAGTCAAGGACAAAAATCGCCTTCAGAATGCTACAGGATCTTATACTGTAAGTCGTATTTATATGTTTTTTGATTTTTTCAAGAGATCTTGTTTTTAAACTGCCTTGAATTACTATTATTTAAATACAAAATTTAAATACTTATTTAAATTTTATAAGTAGGTACTTTACCTTTAAATCTTAAATTTAAAATCTTTATTTCAAAATTGACGAGTTAACCGAGTTATTAAACAATTTAGGAATCAATACAGATTCGATATCTAGCACAATGACAAACATTCCATCTTTCGAAACTAACCATTTAAAAGATATTCCCGAATTTGTCCGTGACAGGTTTACCTTGTCTCGGTATATTAGTTCGTGTGAACTTTTGGTTAAACATTTTTATAACCCAGCTGCAGATCAAGTAAATTGTTACCAAAATAGTTTAATATTGCATTGTCTAATTGGTAAATTAAAAGGACAAGCGAAATTAGTAGTTGATTCGAAACCTATCAACAGCTGGTTAAAGCTAAAAGACGTCTTAACTCTAAATTTCTCTGATTCAAGAAATGAGGAAAACGTCATAATTTATTTAACAAATACGAAACAAAACGAAACCGCACAATGTTTCTATGAACAGTGCTTATCTCAACTTGAACTCAAGTTGAATGCTCGATGTACCTTACACGAGCCAGCCAGAAACAGACCTATCAAGATTAAACAATATCAAAAATTAACATTCAGCATTTTTTCTAAACGGACTGTTGGAACCTTTTTGTACAAATATTTTAAATATGCAGTATGCAATATTTATAATAAATCGAAAATCAGTTAACCAAAATTCAGTTCAAAAACATAAAATAGTTCAAAAACCTTTACAACAAAATTCATATCTAAACTTTAAAAAATTTTCCAAACTTTTCAAATTTTAATAATTTACCCATACAAAACCCTCAGTTTTCATTTATGAGGCGACCATTTCAATACAAAAATATAACGACCTATTCCGGTCAAACAAAAAATGTTTTTACCCAAATCCAAATTATCGACCCACATATAAACCTACGCCTATATGTGGAATTTTACAAAATCCAAGCAAACTTTTTCAATAAATATAGGAATTTTTTCAAATAGACAAAAATCAAATTTTGTGGCAGAAGAACTTTATAATGCGGAAAATCAGTCAGATGAGTTTTTCGAAGAACCCTCATATGACCTCAAATAAAGTGAACAAGATACTTATGTTATTTCAGGAATCATGCCAGAAGAAAGCGAACAAGTCACGTAACATAACGACAAGTATACAAAATTTTGAACCATAAGTCAATTAAAAAGTTTTTGTTAAATCAAAACAACGTACCGATAAACTAAAAAATAAATATCAAAAACAAGTAGTACTAAACGTCAATAGAAAGTAACGAAGAATCTACCTTGTATTACCTAATCCTAAAATATTCAGAAGACTTTGAAACTTTAACAGATAACCCAGGACTACTTCCATTTCTAACTGCCTTTTATGCATAAATCCGATAGGTTAGTTTTTTTGGCTCACCCTAATATATATATATATATACACAGGGTGATTCACCTAACTTATTCATTAGAAGTTTATGGAGAACGGAAAAAGATATCGATTTGAAATTTGTATAGCAATTATAAGCCTATGTAAACTACTTTTAAAAATTATTTTCAATGCGTTATCACTTCCGGTTAAACCGGAAGTGATATCAACTTTGGTTTTTCAAAAGGAACCATATAAATATTATTGCATTTTTGAATTCTACGTAAAATTCTAGAAATACTAAAATTTGATTATTTTTTTTATTTTTAACAGTTTTTGAGATATTTAATTTTTATAAAAAATTTTGACAGATGGATTGTCTTACTAATATGTCTGTATTACCACTAATTGTAATGTTAACCCTTTTCAGCACGCATATCGAACTACGTACTATACCTAATGTTTTTTTGCTAATATCTGCTTATTTGGGTTTTAGAAAGCTGGCTAAATTTTTTCGAAATTTTTCCCAAACGTTTTGTTAACATTTTGGAGGTGGTTACGTCAAAGAACCACTATGCCAGAAATGTAAAATTAAAATCTTCTTAAAAATAAAAAAAGTTTATTTATTAGTTAAAAAGAATAATACAATAAAAGAGTTGCATATAAAAGTAAGTAGAAAATCAACAAGGTTTTCTGTTAAATATGTATATTATACATTGTATAACACTCTTTATTAAAATATGTTTTGCTATCTTTCACTTCTTGTGAAAATGTTTGAAACAGTTCCGTTCTTCATTAAGGCAGAGCGCTACATCGCATTTAGAGCAGGACCATTTTGATCGATGAACTTCTTTTTTGGTAGAGCAATGTGCGCACCGTCTGGAAGTACATCTGCTTGGTAAATGTTCTGCATTTGAATACTTTAGTTCTGGTGGGACTTGTATTTTAAAATTATTTGTTGGTTTTAGAATGGAATCGCGACTACTTCTTTTTCGTCGTGATACTCCAATTAGTCCCAAGGCAATAGCGATTCTAAATTCTTTTAGGGTCATAGATTTACCTTTTGTAAGTTGAGAAAATATAATAAATGAATTTACTACTGCAGTGTCCAGTAGATGAAAAAATATTCGGTGCCACCACTTGCGAGATTTTCGGTCTATTGCATAAACACCCTTCAACATATCGGCCTTGTCGACGTATCCCATATGCTTATTGTAATATTGTACTAATTGTGGACATGGTACTACTATCCTTTCTCCTTTTTTGTTCTTTCTGGCTACATTTGCTGTTGTTGCAGGATCATGGTGATTTGATAGAAAGTGGATCCCTTTGCTGTCCATCCATTTCACAGCTGTTATACCAGTAACAGTTGATCTCCACTGAGTGCCCACGTTGTAACTCTTTATCAGGCCGAAAATCTTTGGGAAAATCCTTTCTGTTCTGCCGTGTGGTAGCTGCCGCTCTAATTTTACTTACTTGAAGGTAAATCATTAGATCCACAGAACTAAAATAATTATCGAAGTAGATATGGTAGTTTTTCCCAATAAGATCTTTGGTCAATTCCTTGATTACTCGTGTCCCCAGGCACTTTTCAGTTACTTTCTGACGTTTCCCTTCGTAGATTTGGAATTCACAAACATATGCGAAGCAATCGGCTCTGACCCAAACTTTATACCCTCTTTTGATTGGTTTGTTTGGCATATATTGTTTTAAGCTGCTCCTGCCCTTAAAGAGAATCATCGACTCATCCACCGACTGATACTGAGAAGGCGAGTAACAGTCTTTGAAAGTTTGCGACAATTTAACAATGAGCGGACGTATTTTATAAAGTCTGTCGTATGCGGGATCCTCTCGCGTTGGCATTGATACGTTGTCGTTTAAATGCAGGTTGCTCAAAAACCACCCAAACCTATTTACGGACATAGAAGATGAAATGTACGAATCTCGAATTTCCAATGAAGAAGACCAGTAATCCCGGTAGTAAGGCAATTTTTTAATCCCCATCATAATATTGATACCCAAAAAGCATTTAATCTCGGCATTGTTCGTTGCGGATGTGTTAGGGCGGTCCTGCTGAGAGGCATATAAATTTGTCTGCAACACCAACCAGTCTATCAAGTCTTCTGTAAAAAGTGAAAGGAAAGCGTCTAAGCATTGAATTTTGGGTCCAACATGCTGGTTAAATCTATCGTCTCTTACTATATTCGGGTACATATTTTGCCAAGAAATGCCTTGGTTATATATTCGGATTGCAAGCGGGGTTTCGTCTTCATCGTCAGAAAGAACAGGTTCATCAATAATTTGACTAAGATTTGGCATCGTTGAAGGAATGTCTATGGGAAGAGCGTCATTTGCGCTCATTGCAACCAGTGGCTCGTAGGTGTCAATGGGTACAAGAAATTGCTCCGGGTCGACAATGTAAGTGCCAGTGATATCATCGTTGTCTTCTTCTTCCTTGTCCCAATCACACGATTCCGTATCTGATGGAATTTCATCGAAAAAGTCCATCTCGTCTAGAAGTTTTTGCAGGTGGGCCTGCTCTTTTTCGTACCAGGACATGATTCTGAAAAAAACGTATTGCTGCTTAGTGATATTGTGATGTAACCACGCTAGGGTATCAATGCTGCACAGTGGTGCCTTACTATAACCACCTAGAAATTAGCGATTTTCTCCAATTTCAACCAAATTCGATAGAGTTTTTTTAGTTTTTTACTGACAGGATATAATATTAAATCAAAAAAATCAGCTTACGTACCTTAATTTGTCTACCTATAGTCAGAAATGGCCAATATTCCATGGAAACACCCGGTTCAAACTACGACTCGATTTGACAAGGGTTGCAGAACCCTGTAATGCACTTTAGACCCCTAATGGAAATTTTAGATAATAGAGGGCGGTTTTAACAATCGTTATTAACAATGCTTTTTGCGATTCAGGCCGATTTACAGAAACCATCCATCTCTAGGACAGTGGTTTTCATGTTAGACCACCATGCTGGAAAGGTGGTGTAACAATTAACTAAGGAGCACTCTATCGAAAGCCCTTAATAGTATTTAAAAATTTTATACAGGGTGTCCGGTATTTACGTTGACTTTTTTGTCACTTCAAATACCAATAACTTTCTTATTTCAAATGAAACTACCATACAATTTTCAAATTATTGGACACAAAATAATGTTTTCTATTGAAATGCTGCAGCATTCCCTATACCTAAAATCAATATTTACAGAGATATTACAAAAAATGTGAAAAAAACGCTTATTTTTTTATTTCTAATATGAGTAGTGTGCGTTGGATTGTCTTTTATTTCGTATTTATAAAGTAATGTCAATGTCAACGTCTCTGACAATTGTGTTACAATGGATGATAATAATTACACTAATCAAGATATTCTAAACATGTTTATACATATGGCGAGTGCGAAAAAGTTTTAGAAAGGACAATAAGAACTTTTAATGAGAGGTATCCCAATTTAACCCCACTCACCAAAATTAAATTCCGGACGATAGAGAATAGATTTATTAATCATGGCGCACTAAAAGTAAAACGAAATAGGTTAAAACTGGTGACAGGCAACGAAGATAATCAAATCAACGTCTTGGGATTTTTAAATGCAGATCCCCAAGGGTCCATCAGAGGAGTTGAAGCTGCCCTTGGCATTCCGTATACATCTGCCCAGCGGATACCTAAGAATACCGGAATGCACAACTACAAGTTCCTAAAAGTGCAAGGCCTTGATTCAATCTTCATCTTCAATGAATATGCAGATTTTCAAAGAAGGGAGCGGTTTTGCACGGAGATTCTGGGCAAAGTTGATGAGGATAACTCTTTTCTGGGAAAACTTATATGGACAGACGAAGCCAAATTTTCCAGAGAAGGCATTGTTAATTCAAGAAATCAACACTTTTGGTGTGCTGAAAATCCACATGTGGTCCGGCAAGGGAATTTCCAAAAAAAATTTAGTTTTAACGTTTTTTGTCTGTTGATGAAGGATCAATTTTCATTTTGTATCTACGAAGAGAACCTGACATCAGAAAAATACCTGGAAATATTGAATTCGACGGTAAGTGAATTTTTGGATGAACTGCCTTTAAGCGAAAGGTTTCTTTGCTGGTACCAATTGAATGGCGCGCCGGCACATTGTTTTAGAAGAGTTTCGAAATTTGCAAATATTATTTAACGAAAAATGGATTAGAAGAGGTGGTCCATGGGAATGGCCTCAAAGGTCACCGGACCTAACACCTCTAGATTTTTATCTTTGGGGTGCTATAAAAGCTAAAGTTTATTAAACACCCAGCAACAGCAAAGAATCTCAGAAAGTGAGACAAGCGTTTTCGGAATTGTCCCATGAAGAAATTTTGAGAACAACTTCTGAAGGTGTCTTGCGACGTATCAATATGTGTCGTGAACAACACGGGCGATACATTGAACAATTACTTTAGATTTGTTTTATTTGTTACATTTGTTTATTTTTTCAATATAATT
Source organism: Brassicogethes aeneus (assembly GCA_921294245.1). Lineage (NCBI taxonomy): Eukaryota > Metazoa > Arthropoda > Insecta > Coleoptera > Nitidulidae > Brassicogethes > Brassicogethes aeneus. The sequence goes on from OV121132.1 coordinate 62,618,855, forward strand.
TTTGAATTTTAAATTGATATTTTTTTTAACGTTGTTTAATACGAAATAAAAACAATCCAACGCACAAAACTGATTATACACATTAAAACTTCCTATTTGAAGTGACAAAAAAGTCAACGTAAATACCGGACACCCTGTATAAAATTTTCAAATACTATTAATGGCTTTCGATAGAGTGCTCCTTAGTTAATTGTTACACCAAAAATTAACTTTTTAACATTACAATTAGTGGTAATACAGACATATTAGTAAGACAATCCATCTGTCAAATTTTTTTAAAAAATTTAAATATCTCAAAAACTGTTAAAAATAAAAAAAATAATCAAATTTTAGTATTTCTAGAATTTTACGTAGAATTCAAAAATGCAATAATATTTATATGGTTCCATTTGAAAAAACAAAGTTGATATCACTTCCGGTTTAACCGGAAGTGATAACGCATTGAAAATAATTTTAAAAAGTAGTTTACTATGGATTATAATTGCTATACAAATTTCAAATCGATATCTTTTTTCGTTCTCCATAAACTTCTAATGAATAAGTTAGGTGAATCACCCTGTATATGGGGCATTTCACGCCAAGCGGGCAACTTTAAAAGCAAAGTTGTTTAAATTTGTTCATATTTGGGTATGCTGTACCCCTAGGGGGTCTTAGCATTGACATAAAACTATTTGACCCTGCGAAGCCTATAGGCTATAGTCCCTATAGGGACCCTGCTAGGGGCTTTTACATTTTCGTCAAAACGTTGTGCATGGTGTATTTTAAAGGGGTCTAGCTTCTTGAAAAATCTTCGTAGAAAAAAAATAAAAAATCACATTTGTAGGTAATTGTATGCTCTTTTTCGTTATGCACTCAAATTAAAAATTCCAATTTGTTAAAAATAAAAAATTTTGTTTTAAAAACTTAAAATTATATTTCGGCCAGTTTTTGTTTTTTTTTAATTGCTTAAAAATTCTCTCAAAATGTATAGATGAGGCATACAAAATTTTGTAATGGGATGAGCACTCGTTTAAATGCTAGAGGACTTGAAGTAAACCCTCCTCAAACCTAGTGGCGCGCCACGGCGTTAGGTCCTAGCGCGTGATACACTGTTTAGTCGATCGCGCTTTTGAAAAACTTGTTAAATAAAATTTAATTATTGTGCACAATTACATCGATATTGTTTAACTTGATTTTATTGTCCTTTTTAATATTTTTTTACTGAAACAAAAAATATAGGCATTTAAACATGCAGCATTGCATTACAATAAATTTAGTAGGTACTTACGAACCCAAAAATTTTCTTAACATTGTGGTTATATATAATTATGTTGACAATGCTTTTTATTATGATTTAAAATTGATTGTTTGAAAATAATAATAAACCAATATTTATAGTAAAAAAATAATATTAAATAAATTGATGAGACATTATTATTGTAAATAAAACATCTTCTTTGGGCCTTTCAATTAATTTATTTTATAATTTTTATTACCTTATGTTTTAAACTATTACTTATATTTTTAACTAGAATGCCTTCGAGGGTTGGAATAAACGCGTGAAATTTTTTTGTTCTGGGAATAGTACTAGCATTAACAAAACGATTTTCTAAAAATATCCTTTCTTGTTGAATTTCTTCCTTGCTGCAATAATAAATCGAAGTTTCTGTTAAAGTTTTTTGAGCCCAATTAAACAAACGCTGTGGAGTAGTGATAGCCCTTTCTGATGGCAACTGAAGAGTCTTCAGTGAAGACTTGCACGGGATGCCAAACGCTTTAAATTGCCTCCATCACATGGTCCTTTACCATGCGCAGTAGCATGAAAATGTAACTCTGCATCTTTATTAAAATCTTGCTTGTGATAAAATAGATTTAAAAAGTTAAAACGATTTTTGAAATGCTGTGATGCTCCGTCTGTCACGTAAAAAAGTTTGGATACCGGCAAACATTTCTTTTCAAAATGTTTATGTAAAAAAATTTAATGAAATTTATAAAAGGTCGCAGTATCGTGCTTAAGGTCGTCAGTTATCATTACAATGCTTTCATGTTTTACTTCTCGTTATTTATTAAAGTAAAACACGCATGTTAAAAGGGTGGCTTGATTGTTGTTCCAGTGGAAAGATTGGGCAGCATCTTGAACTACAAAACTGTAGTTCTCAGCAAAATCACACTGGACCATAATTTCTCCTTCAACTAAATTTTCCTTTAATGATTTAAAAAAAGATGCTTGCTGATCCACAATATAGGCATGTGGTTTTAGTACATCAAGGCCAGCGCATAGACGATCAACAAAATCATCGATAGGTAGTATTTGGGTTGTAAAAGAAGAGCGATCAGTACCAATCCAAGCTTCAAATGTCACACTTTTTATTTGAAATTGATCAAAAACCATTCTTAAATGATCCTTAATTATTCTTATACCAGGGCGATTTGCAACTTTCATTTTTTTGAGATTTCGATGTTAATAAATGACAAACTGGAGTTGGATTGGCACACATCATTTTTTGTAGGCATCTTTATAGGAGGTGAGATGAATCTTAGTGTTAGCCGTAAGACAAGCAATGTCTACTCCAATCAACATAAGCTTCACATTATGGTGATATGTACACACACACTAGATGTGTTCCTGAAGCACCAGCGATGACACATTGCTTAGGCCGAAAGGTAAAAAACTTTGTAATTCCCACCTTCACATATGAATATTCCTGTTTAAAAGTTTCATAAAGTTCTTTTACATTACAAAGAATTAATTGTTTTTGCAAATGTTCCCTTTTTCCATCGTTCTTTTTAATGGATACAAAATCTTTTTTACCAGGCATTACCCGGCTGTTATCTTCTCTAAGATAAAAGTCGTTTACCAGTGTCTCAGTTTTAGGCTCCATCTTTCGTCCTTCACGAGGATTGTGCGTAGACATTATGCCGTATTTTTTCACCAACTCTTTTGCATTTTTCGCCTGCCTTCTGGATGTTCCAAACTCTTTTGCAAGCCTGTTCCACGATTTTGGAGCAATAGTTAGAATCATAGTCTTTATTGGCCCTGGTGTAGAAGGATCATTAAATTTTTGTTTAAGTTGCTCCAAAATTTATTTATATTTATATTTCTTATTTTTAAATATTGGTTTATTATTATTTTCAAATAATCAATTTTAAATCGTAATAAAAAGCATTGTCAACATAATTATATATAACCACAATGTTAAGAAAATTTGTGGGTTCGTAAGTACCTACTAAATTTATTGTAATGCAATGCTGCATGTTTAAATGCCTATATTTTTTGTTTCAGTAAAAAAATATTAAAAAGGACAATAAAATCAAGTTAAACAATATCGATGTAGTTGTGCACAATAATTAAATTTTATTTAACAAGTTTTTCAAAAGCTCGATCGACTAATCGCGGCGCGCCACTAGCATTTAAACAAGTACTCATCCCATTACAAAATTTTGTATGCCTCATCTATACATTTTGAGAGAATTTTTAAGCAATTAAAAAAAAAAACAAAAACTGGCCGAAATTAAAAAAATATAATTTTAATTTTTTAAAACAAATTTTTTTATTTTTAACAAATTGGAATTTTTAATTTGAGTGCATAACGAAAAAGAGCATACAATTACCTACAAATTTGATTTTTTATTTTTTTTCTACGAAGATTTTTCAAGAAGCTAGACCCCTTTAAAATACACCATGCACAACGTTTTGACGAAAATGTAAAAGCCCCTAGCAGGGTCCCTAGGCTTCGCAGGGTCAAATAGTTTTATGTCAATGCTAAGACCCCCTAGGGGTACAGCATACCCAAATATGAACAAATTTAAATTTGCTTTTAAAGTTGCCCGCTTGGCGTGAAATGCCCCATATATATATTTATATATATATATATATATATATATATATATATATATATATATATATATATATATATATATATATATATAGGCTAATAGATACTTTTGCGGCTCCGAAATCGGAGCCGCATTCTAAATATATATATTTATTATATATTTATATTATTTGTACATTTGTACGACCGCTTATATTAACCCAAAACGTTGTTGTTCTGATTTAGGTTTCCACGGGCATTATATGTATTGATGGTTTTCCGGAATCTGCTGTTGTCGGTTTTTGGTTCTTAAAAGAACCGTATCGGTACAATCTCATGAACCATCCTCAGGTCTTATCTGTTGGGCTGCTGTTGCTGCTCTGCTGCGAGTTAGAGTGGGGTGATCTCCGTTGCCGCTGATCGTTGTTTTTATACCCCCTTAGCTTTCCGCGTCATTAACCGTGGTTTTGGAGAATTCCTTTTGCGGCAGCGTCGTTTGAATTTTCAGGTCTTCTTGTTTCTTGTGATCATCATCCGCCAGCCTTTCGGATCGCGTGACAAGTGTCTTAATGACTGACTGCAGTTGTGACGGGTGATGGTGAGACTGGGCGTGTGTCCTAATTTGCCATTATTTTTTTTAATTATGAAGACATTCAAATAAGGTAATTGGTGTTCTTTCTCGGTTTCCATTGTGAACTTGATTATTTTGTGAATTCCGTTGATGGTCAAGGAATTTCTTCAGTTCCGCTTCTCCATGGATCCATATGATAAATGTGTCATCTACGTACCGTAGCCATAACTCTGCTTGTGTTTTGTGTTGCACCCTCGATTTGTTTGTATCTCTGGTCGTTGTATATGAAATACGTGTTCTTGAGGCAGTGTTTGGTTAGCTCTGCGATGTCATCACTGATTGGGTGTTTTCTTGGAATCGTCTCCAAGGGTTCGCTGACTGAAATATTCGTAAAGAGAGATACGACATCAAAGCAAACTCAAACGCAAACCACTTCATCGAGCGCATAAAGGACATAAAACTGGAACCAGGCGACATGTTCGTCAGCTTAGTCAAAGCTGACAAAGCTCAAAGTAAGAAATTGAATTAGCAGAGAAAAGTATATACAATAGCAATATTGCATACAATGACGTGCGGACATTGTAACGTTACAAATAGTAACGCTACATGAATTATTATTATTAAGGTAAACACTGTATAAGTATCATTTGGTTAATTACGTACTCACTGGTCCACACTGTATATCGTATTTTAGGCAGTAATTATTATTTAGTTTATTGCTATGGAGTTTTTGGGTAAACGACTTCATTTGGGTAGTTTAAGGAACCTAAAAAGGGTGAATTTATTTTTAGTAGTTATGAGAGCCGAGAAAGGTTTTATTTATTTTTAATTTAATTAAGGAATATTTTCTCAATACGTGTAGGGCATAATTTTAGGTCAAAGTGTCTTAGGGAATTAAGTGGTTTTATTTTAATGAAGGTTACTTACTTGTATTTTATGTCTTCCTTTTGGTCTTAAAGGCTTGTTGTTAGAAATGGATAAAGTGTCAAGGTCACAAACTTCAAATTCGATTTCATGATCTGTCACAGTTCATCCGTAGGTTTGTTCATCAGTTCTTGTTTTATGGTTTTAGTGTACACAAGGTTGAATTCACTATGCTATTTAAGTCGAGTGTTAATACAGTATGTCGTTATTTTATCCGCTGCTTCGCTGTAATTTATTTTGAGGTAATTAATGATGGGAAGTCTATAAGTTGGCAAGGTTGTCTCGCATCGACCTGCGCACTCGGGGTTCTGCTTTGTTGTAGAAAGTTCTAGACTTGAGTGGGGAGGTCGATGGCGTCTTTAGCGGCGCGCCGGTACAGTGTACGATTCAGACCTGATGCGCGTCAAAATCGTAGCGCTTCGAATAGAAACAACATTTTGATATGATTCAAAATGGATTTGAAAGGTAATGTAATTACCTTTCGAGGAAAATTATTACTATTGAATTAAAATGGCCGTTTGACCTTCAAAAAAGAGGTAAAACTTGAAAAAATTTGAAAAAAAAAATCTTTTTTAACTAGTATCAAAAAACATTTTTATTCAGATGTTCTTATATAAAATTTTTGGAACAAGGAATCAAGAAACAAAATCCCATTCGTAAAAAAATTTAAAATATAATTGAAGCCCTCAATTTTTGGATCAAATTTAAGTAGGTTCAATGTTTGACATATTTATGACATTCTTGCAGCTCTGTATACTCTCCTCATACTTAGACACCTCAAATAATACAAGTAGTTTGTAGTGCTATTAAAGACCTATAATTTGAACCCTAGTAGAAATCTCTAAGTACTCCAAAAGCAAAATTATAACGGTTTTAAGCCAAACATAGAAATTTCGTTCACGGAATTGTTATCCTGGAATTTAAAAAAACTTAATAAAGTCGTAAATTTGGTTCCAGACCACCTAGATACATACCTACTTCTAATGGGACTTAAATTAAAGGTCTTGATAAATAGTCTTAGTGTACTCGAACAAGTTGCTTTGGCTTACGCGATTTTGGCATACGCGAAAAAGCATATGATTTTGAAAATATACGTGTGTATGTGTATACATATATTTAATATAAATTTTTAATGTGTACACACATACAGTTGGTGTTTTTAATATCTATATATAGGTAGAAATAAGAGCATGAATAAAGGACATTGTTCGATATAGAAAAATAAACATTATTATTGTAATAATGCTTGTATCCTCTAACTCTTAGATAAAATCAAGTAAAGCAAAATCATTTCTCACTTTACTATATAATAGTAGGTAAAATTATCACTAATTACTAGGGATGGGATTTTAGTTATTTTACCTTTTTTCAACCGATTTAACTATTTGAAAACCAATAATGCCAAAATGTGTTTTAAAAGATTTTCTTTTATATGAACCTAACTTGTTTTCACCTTTTTTACCTTTTTTGGAGGTTTTTGCTTTAAACTACCTTTTTTATACTTTTGTTACCTATTTTTTTAACTTGTTTTCACCTTTTTTTACCTTTTTGGAGGTTTTTGCTTTAAACTATAGTTTATAGGTATACCTTTTTATACTTTTGTTACATATTTTTTAATTTGTCAGTTTATTTTCACCTATTTGTTACCTATTATTACGTATTTTTACTTATTTTATTTTTGTGTGTTCTTTTTAAATTTTGCGCCAATATTTTATCCAGGGCGTGCAACTCAACGGTATAGAATTTTTTCTTATGGTCACAGACTGCAACAGTAACTTTCTTTACAGTTTCCTTCTTTGTAGTGAGTTTATGTTCTGTCATAAAACTCCTGTGTAGTGAGTGTCACTCAGTGAAACACAGTATATTGCATAGAAATAGTTTATTGTGGGTATGTTCTGTGTTTGGGTATGCGGCTAAACAAAATTATAAACAAAACGTGAACTTTTAATGTTGTTTTTTTAACCTAAAATGCTTTTTTTTTAGTACCTTTTTAGTTACATATTTTTCAGTTTTTAGTACCTAAATATCCCATCTTTAGTAATTAGTAATTACCTAGTATTTGTTTTTATTTATTGTTTAATTAAGATATATAAAGAAAGATACACATGTGTGTAAAGATAAAATATACTAAATAATATGCTTAAGTTAAAAAGGAACAATATTTTCAAAAAAGGAAAAAAGGCGCTATTGTCACATTATACACTATTTTGTTTTAATAAATTCCTGTATATCGGACAAATTTGACTGTACAGTTTTACTCTTGTTAACTCTACTATCTATAAGCATTAAAGATATTTTTGGGTCTGTCATGTACACTGCTCGATTACATACATCCAGTAAGCGGTGTTCTCTGCTGTTCTGCCGAGAGTGCTCAACCATATTGCGTTTGTAACATTAATACCAGGATTCGTTGGCATCTTCAGCATAATATGCAATAAAAAGTGGAATTTGTCGAGCAATATCGCATCCATGCTTCAAAAGTTTGTGGACTGTGGGACTCATTCGGGCCCATGGATAAAGCTCGTAATATCGGCAATACGTTTGCAAACAAAATCTCTCCAGCTTATTTAATTCAAGTTCCTCTTTACATTTAAAGCATAATATTATTTTGCTCAAATCAATCACTAATTGAACATCAATTTCTAATTCATTGGCAAATAACTCAGGAGATTCACATTTCCTGTGTTCGTTGTGCCATGACCTTGAAGTACTTGATCCACTCGTACTTTTTGTTTTTCATATATTATTTTTTGAAGAATTCTTTGGCGCTCCCCAAAATCGACTTCAAAACAAAAATAATTAATTTTTTAATTTAGCACATTTCATATATAAAATATTTTGAAAATAAAACACAATATTTGAGACTTGATGAAATGAAAAATATATTTATAATCTTTAAGCACTCTCTTAAAGGAGTACAGAATCATTTTTAGAAAATTATTTGTAAGTTTATTTCCTATCGTTTTTTAATCGAAGAAAAGAATTGGCCATACAAATATTGTCGCACATCCCATGACTTAAGGTCCTGACGATATCCAAGACCAAGAAAATGCTCAAATACTTTTATCTCGCAATGTAGTAGCCCTAATCCATATTTAAGGTTTGCTTCTAAAGCAGTAAAATTATCTGCGAGGTTTGAAAATTGATGTGCAGTGCGTAAACATATGGGACATCTACTTGAAGCTTTATTTTTGACGACTGTATTGAGGCATTTCCCATCAAACAAGGTTTCATAAATATCATATTGTACCCTCACAGATTTTCCATTTGACATTTTGAATCGATATGTAAGAAGCTGTTCGATTTCTTTTTTCAATCTAAAATTTTCTTTTAGTGTTGCTTCCTTGTCCTCTTTCTCCAAAGCTATTCGTAAAGGCCGACAAAATCGAACGCTCTGCGGAGTTGGGTTCAACCACGAAACTTTATCAAAATCGACATTTCTTAATTGAATTAAAATAAGGCTACTAACAAAAAGTGACTGTTGTGGATTAGAAAATTCGTTTTCAGAAATTTTGCATTTCTGGTGCGGATTTACATGTCCTGATGAACTGTCAAAACATAACATAAAGGCATTGCCTATAATATTGGAATCTTGCTATTAAAACATTTTACTTTTTGTAATATTTTTGATGGGGTCCCAACAAAGATAATACACCCCATAGATTGGAAACTGCACTAGCGCTAGCGGCAAAAGGCTAAAGTAAATTAATGCCATCTAGGTCTACAATACCCTTATCAATGCCAAAAATTGAAGTAGATTTCTGTAACATATTGGCGGCAAATTTGAATGTTGATGCTTAGTAGGGTGCCTTTGTATATTGTATTTACTGCTGTATTTTAAATAAAACAAGTATGAATATAAGATTTATTTATTGTAGTAATAATCTAATATAAAATAAAATACATACATCTTATGTACAGTTACGGAAAGAAGTAATGTCCATTTGAATGCTCCATTGTAATTGTTCGGAGGCATTCGGGTTTTGGTAATAAAATTAACATATCTATTTTTAAACTCAATAATTCTACCTACCTGCTATTTACCATTCTTTCTAGGCACATTTCATTTGACTTTTAAGCTTTTATGCAATAATTAAATATTTAAGGAATAACATTGATTCTGAAATAGTTTAAATATAATATAATATATTATGTTCTATAACTTATTAAATAAACTATATATTATTTAATAAGTTGTTATTAATAAAATAATATATTTAAATGAAATATAGACATTTAATACTAAAATAATTATAAACTTTTGCATTATTTTGCAAATAAAATTGTTAATAACCCTCTTTAATGTATTTACCTTTTTATGTGATTTTTTGTTATCTGGGCAATATAAATTAAAATATTTATTCTTACTATGTAAATTAAACACATTAAAATTTTAAACTAAAATGCATTTTGTGCACTATTAATACGTTTTTCTACTTCTATTGCATATTATTGATATTTTTTTGTTTTTTTTTTGCGTTAATAATGGTAACCAATATAACCGCCCGGTCTATCAAAGTGAATTATATTTACTTTGTAGGTATCAGTGATTGGCTTATTTTAATATTCACTGATATTTGAAACAATCGGGTTTTAAATTAGAAAAAAGTAAGGTTGACAGATGTCAGATTTATTTATATATACGATGGGCGACTATAATGATCTTTAAAATAGAAGAAAAGTGAGGTTATAATAAATAAATTTTGTTATCAATGAAAATTTCTTAATTGGAGTAGAACAAACATAGTATTACACTCGAAATAATGCGCATTATTTACTCGGATGAATTACGTCTCTCGCCTGACGGCTCGACATGCAAACCTTATCCTTTTAAATAATAGCCTGCATTATCTCTCGTATAATAATATACTATTATCAACATTTTAGTTTTCATTTCTTGTTTTATGAAATATCTGCCCAATACCAACTTATTTCAATGTATAAAAATCCAATAAAATATGGAAACGGCAAAAATTTATAATTATTATAATAATTGAACTTGGTATTCCCAAAGGGTCTGAGTGTCAAAAATAAAATTGTGTGAAATCAATGAAAATCCATTCATCTTTAAAATACAAAAATAATATGGAAAATATTTTTTTAGTCGTTTTGCATGGCACATAGACTATTTTTTAAATGATAATATAATATTTGACCAAATTGGGTCCAAACCCTTTGGGAATGTCATGCTTCAATTATAATTATTAATGTAATTATTTACCATTTCTTTTTAAATAAAAAGGCAGCTTTTTTTTGCTTATGGTTTTAGATAATATTTTCCTAAAAAAGGGTCCTACTAAACTTTACCATAAATTTTGTTTTGCTGAAAAAGTTTGAAAATCTTGAAAATTTCTATAAATTAAACTTTTACCTTGAATACCTTTTAAAAGAGCCCTACCAAAATTTGTTTTAGTTTTACTAATCCGTTTACGAGTTATACAATTTTAAAGTATTTTAAAAAATCTCATATTATTTTAATGGGAAATAAAAATTCCCGATGAGGGACCTGTAAATGTAATATTAAGAGCTTGCATTTTAACAGGACCATTTTTTGGTATTTATACTTATAAGTCTAATAATTATATAATATTTTTTATCAAATATTTAATAATTTGTCCTACGTTTAAAATATTAATATGAAATTAAATTAAAATACTTTTTAACATTTTAGTCCGGAAGAACTTCGGCTATAAAATTTATTACCTACTTTTATGATATAATTTATATATTTTCTGTTTATACATCTATAGGTATTGTAATCTTTTCTTATTAAGCCGGATGAGGATTAGCCCTTTCGGCAAGTATTAACTTATACCTCTAATTATGCCTAAATACGCGACGTGTGCCCCGATGATAATTTTAACGGCGCCAGAGTATATTATTATAACTTTAAAGAATAAATATTTTATAATTTTTTACACATTAACCTACATATAATAAAAGAGCAATAAATAAATATGAAGAAATATATAATATATATTTTATAGTTTTATAATATTTATATATTTATATAATATATATTTTATAATTTTATAGCTATTTATGTTTATATGTTTTATAGTTTTTATATGTAAGTTATAGTTTTATAGGTATGTTAACTTTTATATTATAATTATATTAAACATTTTTTGATAAATCCTACTATATTTAATTTAAAAATATACCAAATATAAAAATTTTAATTATTATTGACTGCTTTTTCACTTGTACCGTGGTTAACTATGGAATACCATGGTATCCCAAAATTTAACAGCCAATTCTTATGTAAAATTGTCCCCTGAATCCGAAAATACATCAATAATTATGAAAGTGAAGCAGTTTATGAGATATAGTCAATTCCATATTAAATAGAAAATTGACTATATCTCAAAAACTGTTCTACTTTTTTAACTTTTGACGGTATTTTCGGATTCAGGGGATAATTTTACATAAGAATTGGCTATTTAGTTTTGGGATACCATGGTATTCCATGGTTAACCATGGTACAAGTGAAAAAGCAGCCACTATTAACTATTAAATTAGTAATTTTTGACTAATTCATTTTTAGAGAGTATGTTTTTAATTTTAACACATAAAAGTGCAACAAATAATAAAATTTGTTTTTACTCCTAAAATAGTGTATTGAATCATTGCTAGTTCTGAAAAATGTAAAGTAAGTTTTAAAAAACTACAACTTGATAATATAATTTATAGCCTAAAAAGTTCTTATTAAAAGTTTTTTCCTAGAATAAATGTTTATAAAACTATACAAAAATATATCAAAAAATTAACGATTTAATAAAAATACAGTTAAATATGTAACATAGGTAGGTACCCAAAATAATTAATTCAATACGAGCAGGTAGTAAATTCTAAATATAAACATATTTTTAAATAAATCCCTAAGAGGCAGATGTTGACCATTTCCGAATGCCTCCGAACAATTACAATGGAGCATTCAAATGGACATTACTTCTTTCCGTAACTGTACATATTAAATACATAATGGGTATACATGAATATGTTTTTGTTTGGGGAGTGTAAACTTAAGAAATATTAGTCTAAATTCTTCAATAATAAGAGAATATTGCAAAATTTGGTAAATTAGTCCAGGCTACTTATACAAGGCTTTTGAGTGTGGACTTATGGCAAGTTCCGTGAAAAATTCATCTTGCCAACTCTTGGTTTTGAAACAACCATAAGTAGCCTGGGCTTGGCCTGGACTAAATTACCATTAAACAAGCAATCCTAAATTTTTTTTTTACGCTAGAGCGATACTGCCGAGCTTAGCCAAAAAGACGCAACTCCACATTTTTACTTTATAAATTATAGCGCTTTATTTTTTTTTCATAAGATAGGTACGTTCAATTTAATTAGAAATTTTTAGGAGATATAGTACTTAAAATTTGCTAAGAAAATAAGTTAATAATAATAACGAGATGAGTCTTTTTGGCTTAGGACGGCAGGATAGTCAATACTTACAAATTGGTTACATTTCCGCACCCAACAACAATACATTTCACAACCATTAACACGTTTTATCACTTTTAAGGCGCAAAAATGTATTTAATAATTCAAAGATTATGATTGACATCAATAATTATGATTTACATTGACATTTGCAAATAGCGTTTGTACAGATATCTGCAATTAACAAATAGATATAGTTCAGGTATTGTAGCTCTAGATGGCAGTGGTGGGAGAGTTTCCAATCTATGGGGTGTATTATCTTTGGGTCCCAATACGTAAATTGCAGACAGGCCCAATAAAACTAGCGATTTAGCAAGTAAAAATCAAAATATTGATGTAGTTTTAATAGAAAATAATGAAGTTTATATTAATAGTTCTGTTGATCATAAAACAAGAGAGTTCATTTTAAATTTGGGTAAACTATCAGTGATCATCTGAAAAATTATAAAGACGTTTCGTTCAGTTTTTTAACCTTATCAGAACCTAATTTTAAAAAAGCTTGAAAATGTATGTAAGAAATGTGCAGCTGGATATATACAATTTCTAAATTATTTAAACCATTTTGTTTTTCTTGCATTTGAATTTTTTGTTCTTTTCCTTTTTTTTAGTTTTAGTTGAAATCCTATTATTAATGGTAAATCTGTAGCATAATGTTAAGGAAATATTTAAGTTTTGTTATTTGTATTGATTTAATTGTATTGTATACATGGGAGAGTGAAAGATCAGCATAGCTGAACTATTTCCAATTGTGAAATGTACTTTTTTCACAATAAGTTTATTATTATTATTATTATTATTGAAATATGCTTTAAATGTGAAAATTTCTGGCACATCGCTGCTGACTGCAAAGCAGGTGTGCGTTTTGTTTATCTTGATCATACATTTATAATACTAAATTATGAAGAAATGAAAAATTTAATAACTGTATACGATTACAAAAACGGTCTAAAATCAAAATTGACTATAATCATGCGTCAACAGATTCCAAATGTCCGTTGTAATAAAATATTAAATGATTTAAAAGTGGTTATAAGTTTAAATGTTATAGCAATCAAATAAAAATAAGTCACATACATTATCACGGAAATATTGGGAGATTATTTAATAAAATGCAAGATTTTAATATAAATTCAACAACAGAAAATTATGATTTCTTTTTTAATTACGGAAAGAAGGTGTGGATAGCTGTAAATTATGGTTTTATGTGTAAGAAAATTTAATTATTCGAAGATTAAGTAGAGGCCCTATGTGTTAAAGGAAACAATGAGAAAAACCTAACTGTGTTGTATTAACATTTCCCCTAATAGTAATTTAACCTTGTATACTCGTACATCTGTTTTTTTCTTCGTTGGAAGTATATCTTTTAAAAATGATAGTATAATAATTGGGAGAGCCTTTAACAATAAATTGTATATATATATATATATACAATTTATTGTTAAAGGCTCTCGCAATTATTATATATATATATATATATATATATATATATATATATATATATATGGGGTATTCCATACCAAATCGACCACTTTTGAACCCGACCTCTTTAGATTTTGCTGAAACTTTTCCATCCTTTTCTACCCTTTGAAAAACATTTTTGAAAATTTTTTCAAATTTTTTTGTCCAACCTCAAAAAAGTTTTAAAAAAATGGCTTTTTTATTTTCAAATAGCCATAACTTTTTTAGAAATTGACTTTTGGGTACCTTTTTTTTAATTTTTGTTTTTGAATGAACTTTTCAAAAAAATACACGAAAAAATACACGAAAAAAATTTAACATGATCAATTATATAAAATAATCATTTTTTTTTAGTAAAATCGTCATTTTTTCGAAGTTCGCCATTTTTTTTTTGTTTTTTTTTCTCAAAAAAAACTTTAATTAAATTGACAACTATCCCCGCTAATCCCGGAGTGGGCCGATTTTTTTTAAATTTTTTGAACGTATAATATTTTTTTTCCATTTTTGAAAATTCGACAATTTTTTTTAAATAAATAAATAAAATACAAAAAAAATCGGCCCACTCCGGGATTAGCGGGGATAGTTGTCAAATTAATTGAAGTTTCTTTTGAGAAAAAAAAACAAAAAAAAAAAAATGGCCAACTTCGAAAAAATGACGAATTTACTAAAAAAAACGATTATTTTATATAATTGATCATGTTAAATTTTTTTCGTGTATTTTTTTGAAAAGTTCATTCAAAAACAAAAATTAAAAAAAAAGGTACCCAAAAGTCAATTTCTAAAAAAGTTATGGCTATTTGAAAATAAAAAAGCCATTTTTTTTTAAATTCATAACTTTTTTGAGGTTGGACAAAAAAATTTGAAAAAATTTTCAAAAATGTTTTTCAAAGGGTAGAAAAGGATGGAAAAGTTTCAGCAAAATCTAAAGGGGTCGGGTTCAAAAGTGGTCGATTTGGTATGGAATACCCCATATATATATATATATATATATATATATATATATATATATATATATATATTGCGTTATAAGGGATGAAACAAGTGTAAAGTTTGCTGCCTGAGCAAAGTGCACTAACACGAGTATACGGTATACTCTACAAACACTAATCTAAATGCTATGAGAGAGTACATAATTTTAATAATATAAAAGTAACAACAGCTGATATGACCAAAGGTTAAAAATGAAAAAAAATTCCAGATTTCTTAAAAATAAGTACAATTTTTGCCATTTTTAAATCTGGAGGAAAGAATATGGCAACGAATTACACACCTGTAAGTATTTAAAAGATTTTTGAAATATAATTTATGATTTGCTATTTAATGAAGTTAAAACACAAATTAGTAATTTACAACACGGCTTTATGACAACACAATTAACGGTTTCAAATTTATTAAATGTTATGCAAGATACTAAACATAAGTTAAATAACAACAAACAAATAGACAATATATTTACATCTAAATATATTTACACTGACATGACTAAATTGAAACATGGCATACTAATTAAAACTTTTAATTTGATTTAAATTTTACCCTAATAAATATTTTAAAATCTTATTTAAAAACCGCAAAGTAAAGCATACCTATATATTGAAATTGAGAATACCTTATTATCAAACATCAAATTTAGATTAAACAAAACTAAAACCAAAAACAATGACATATTCTCAATTCCAAGATTAAAAAACCAATGTGTTAATCAGTGGCGTAGCTATCCTCGAGGGGGCCCCGTTTAAAAAATCTGGTAGGGGCCCTTATACGGGAAAAGCTGCTGGCAAAAAATTTCTTGGTGTCACGCTCAAAGTCTATTTTGGTCAAGCATATTTTAAAATTTGGTCTGGTTTTAGACATTTACCGTTCTTTAACATCTTTCAAAGGTTTTTTAAAATAAAGGCAAGTCATTTGAAATAATTGTAACGCTAATAATTATTTCTAGTTTGCTATTAATATAACATATGATATTAACATGCAAAGCAGACTCAGTATGCGGCGCAAAGCACAGAACAATATACGCAGACTGCGCCGCACTTACCAACCAACCCATCACAATAAATTAAATAAAATATAATTTTTAAACATATCAAACATATTACAAAACTACTATAATCGTTACCGTCAAGAAAATTGTATTGGTTAACCCTGTTTTTATTTAAGGACATTATATTTCAAACAAAGTGTACAAAGTCGCGGCTTTGACTCTTTTTACGCACCGCAATTTTAGGCGTCTTATTTTTCTAGATTATTATTTAGTTGAAGCTTATCTAAGCTAAGTAAAACTAGTGTCAATAAAAAGGAATTAATTTGTTTTTTAATATGGAAAAGAACGCTAGACCGGGCCGAGTTCTAGTAAAATGTGGATCTGTTTTTAACAAGGACTAAAAAAAATGCATGAGAAAAATATTCACGGTGGAAATTTGGTTAAAATTAAACGTGTTGCTGTTACGGAAAATCCATTTACATTGGCAGCAAGTCAAATAAAGAGAGAACGAGAATCAATTCCATCGACTTCGAAAGAGCATGCTAATGGTAGGTAAAGACATTCTTTTTCTACGCTTTACAGCACTTTACCTACATGATAAAACTACTGAAAATTTTTACTATTACTACTAAAGAATCGATAAAACTTTTTTGAAAATATTTCTACAAATGTCAACGTCAACAGTAGTACTAAAGGAAAAGCATATGACTTTTTAAACGCATTTTAAATTTTGATTTTATTTGTTGTTTTTTTTTTAAGATGAAGGTTGTTACCGAAATTCTAGAATCCAACAATTTAAATGTTATTGATGCATTTTCAATTATAAATAGTACCAAAAATACCTTGCAAACTATAAGATCAAGTCCCGATGAAGTAAATAACCTAATTGAAGCCTCCAAAAAATTTTCTGCATCATTACATGTCAACGCAGACGAAGATTTTAGAAGGCATCATCGACGGAAAGTTATTCCAAAAAGGTTGGACCAACAAAATGAAAATGCCACGCTCATGGATACAAACGAATTTTATCGGCACGAATTCTTTCAATTTTTAGATGTTCTAATCAGTTTTTAGGAAAAAAATTTATCTGAAGTCCTAAAAATTATACAACCTTTAATAGACATATTTTCTTTCCCATTGTACAAAACAGCTATTAAAAATATTGAAGCGGCGGTGTTATTATATCCTTCCAATAAACCCGTTTACAGGGCGAACTAGAGGTATTTTTTGATATTTGTATAGAGAAAAAGGCGGCTTCCATGGAATAGGTGATGAAAATTGCCATTGAACAAAAATATGTTTTAAAAGATAGTTTTCTTTTTTGCCAACTTATCTACACCGCGGCGTATTCAGTTGCAACAAACGAGCGTAAATTTAGCACTTGAAATTATTTAAAAAACACGTTACGTACCACCATGTCTAACGATCGCGATCGATCGGTTAGATTCGTTAATGAGCCTGAAAAGCGAGCGCGATATAACAGATAACATAGAATTATCAACTGCGATCGACTCTTGAGCCAAATAAAAAAATAGGATACTGAGGGTTGAAAGTAAGTGAGTACATTATTTAGAGTACTAATTTGTTATAAAGAGTCCTTCAATAGGTATTATAGTTTTATAGTTTTCGTTATTTCGTTTATATTTTTAAACTGTTTTCGTTTATATATTTTTTTAAAGTAAAATGTTTTCGTTCCTATTTTTTAAGTATATTTTTTGAAATTTTTTATCTTTAACCTAGTAGATTAAATTTGGATTTTGTTTTAATTTTTTTAGATTTACCCACCTATAGTAGGTTGCATTTTTTTATATTTATACCGTATACTTTTTTTTCTTAATATAATATATTATATATAAAAAAAAAGTTGTTTTTTTATCGTCTCCACCCCCCAAAAAGTGTACCTCGGTACGGCCCTGGATACCGCGGTAGCTACGCCCCTGGTGTTAATGACGTCACCTCAGTACCTTCTCAGCTACTGTAGTAACTCTTTTAAGGTAGTTGTCGTGCTGTAGCACGGCGTTCTCTATACCAGGCGGGAGTGTGGTAGTGGGAGGCGTGACGTCAGGAGGCCGACTGCAATGGCTAATTAATGTAATAATTTTATAATCGCGGTAATACAAGACAGTTTTATATAAATTATCTATTGATTTACTATTGATATCGCTCGATTTAACGTTGATTTAAATATTGCATTAGTTTTCTGCTATTATAACATTATAAATAAATAAAAAATACCAAGAAAATGTTGCGTTCCTAAGAGGCAACAGGAAAATAAATATATTATCGCGGTAATGCAAGAGAGTTTCTTATGAATTATCGATTGTCAGAGCCGGCCCGAAGTTTTTTGCCTCTCTGGGCAAAAAACACTTGCTGCCCCTTTTTTATTCAGCAGAATGTATATCCTAATAAAAGAAGAATATATTAAACAATTTTGATGCCAAAATACTATACTATACTAATACTATACTAATAAATTACCTACAGTATTTTTTATAAAAACAGTTTTAAGATACTTGCATATTTAATAAGCTGTTATCCGACACACTTGCAAAAATAACTAGCGTCATGTGTAACGTATTGTTATCTAATTACAAGAAACTGTGAAATAATTTCTGCAAGAAAACAAGATGTTAATGCGCCCCGAAAACTAAAAACTTTGATGTAGCTTACCGTTGTTTTTTTTTTTATTTTAATAACAGTTCTATGTTTGTTTTAAATAAATTACTATTTTAATAACAGTTCTATGTTTGTTATAAATAATGAACTATTTTAAGAGCATACACAAAAAATATTTATTTCCATAAAATAACCAACATTTTTATGGTTATATACTTATACGCAAAAATATTATACTCTTAATTCAAATTAAATATAAGTTTACTATTTTTAAATAAAATCTATGTTTTGTTGAATTTTTTTTAAATGAATATATTATACAGAGTAAAACCGAATATAGGGAAACGTTTTTGGCGTGGCCTCGCCTCCCTCCAACGCGCGTCACAGTAGCTTGTGTCACACAAGTTGTGTGATAAACGACATGACGAAAGACGACCTTAAAAATTAAATGATAATAATGCAAAAAATCTCATTAGCGATGCATGCTATTTGCTTAGCTACTGTGTCGCGCGTTGGAGGAAGGCGAGGCCTCGCTCTATACGTTTTAATTTATTTTAAGTAAACTTTAATATTTAAAAGAGTACAATTTCTAAATTTAAATACAAGAAAATTTAATTTAATATTGATTATTCTTAATAGTAATAGATAAATTAAATGAATTTTTTGTATAAAATTAAACTTAACAAAATCATTATTTAATATTCCATATTATAAAAATTAGACTAAACTTATTTCAAATATACAAATTCCAAACAATTGGTATTTTAAAATTACAGAATTATTTTTTGTGTGCAGTTATCTTTGTTTTAAATAAATTACTATTTTAATAGCAGTTCTCTGTTTGTTTTCAATAAATTACTTAGTACATATATGTCATTCCACGTCAAACCGGACAGCTTTCTGACCACTAGTTCTCTGATTTTAAAATAATTTTTTCTACAGGTTCTTTGGAACAAATGAATAGATAGAACATTTTTTTTTTATTTTTATCACCCCTAGTTTAGAAGTTACAAGGGGTTGAAATTTCGCGAAAAAGCCCAAAAATCGAAAACACGGCCTCCTTCAACTGCCTATATCTCCGGTTCTATTTAACCTACAGACTTAATCAAAAATGCATTTTGTAGCTCTTGGAAGACACTTTCATGACATATATATTTCATTCCAAGATAGTCGACTATTGCATTTGTTATAAACAATTATATTATTCAAACGTGATTTTCGAGACAATTGTCACTTTTTTAAATTTTGATAAAAATATCATCGTATTCCTTGATCGATTCTCTATAAAAACCAAAAATTATAGACTGGAGGATTGATAAAAACTGGGTCAAAACAGCGATTGATTCACAGGATACGCCGGTGGCGTCCGCGACGCGCACTGTTTGGCGCGCTTCGGGGTGATTCAACCTTAGGTTATGATAGGCAATCAATTTAATACACATTCTTACATGATTGAATGACGATTGTACATGCTCGAATAAACTTCACGATTGATTACTATAGTACAAAATTCGTTTGAAATAGGTTTACGAAATTAGGTCGAAGATATCTTCAATTTTCAGAAGAGGGATTATAGGATTATCATCTTTTTGGTCCGGGACAGGTAGAAAACATTGGCTTGGTTTTTTAAGGGAAAAAGGATTATAGGATTATATTCGGAAGAATTTGTACGTTATCTATTTTTGTGATATATTCAGGTAACTTCTCCATGGTATATTAGGTGCTGTAGATACACAATTCAGGTCAGTATCGTTCCAAAGTGTGTTCGACTAACATCTGGTGTTTGGTTTCAAAGTTTTGTATTGCAAGTTTTTATAGTGTTTTGCTTCATTATGATGAGTAATCTACATCACCAGTGTTTCAACCCGTTTAAGTTAGAGAAACACCGGTACCATAGAAAATGTGAACGCAAATTGAGAAATGTAAATCCGTCGCTGCTAAAAAAATTGAGACCGGAAAATCAACCTCCATCAGCGGAATCGAAAATTTGTGACACATGCCGACTGAAACTGGTCAAAATGCCCAATCTAAGTGAAGCCAGTAAAAGTTCTACGCTTACAAGTGAGGAAAGTTCTACGCTTTCAAGTGAGGATCCACAACCCAGCACAAGTGCAATACGGGGGCCGGACCAACAAGCAGTGAGGACTTCGTGGATATCGACACATTGAACGCATCTTTGGTTGGATTGGGAGAAGCACACTAACATTTCATTGCATTAGGCCAATAACGAAGAAGAAAGTGTCAGCCAAGAGATACTCAAACGCAGAAAGCTCTGTCGAGGCCCTTGTTTCTAAGTAAATGTTTATATATTATTATATTATTGGAGTGATTTTAATAAACAATTGTCTTAGCACCAAAACCACCATATTATTCACACCTTCTACAATCCCCCGACAAAACCTTCTTTTCTAGAACTACAGCAGTTCTATTCAATAGTTAATAATTTTATACATGTATACATAATAGTTTTAGTCATATGATTTACTTGATTTTACTTTTAAATTTAATAAACAAGTACAGTCCAACCTTTTTTATTCTTAACCACAAATAATAATTTGGTTTTGCTGCCAATATAACAGAAATAATTGCCAACTAATCTCCCAAATTTTTGACGTTGTCAAATTCCGAATAAAAAAAACAAACTCTATGTTATAAAGTATAGATATATCTATACTCTATAACTCGAAGTTTAAAAGATATACTCCGTATGTCGAAGTAGGTAATGATATCAGTTTAAAATTTTCCCAAGCAATAAAGCTAAGAAAAGTTTTATTTTTTTTATTGGTCATTAAACTTTTTGTGTACCTTATGTTAATTTACCTTACCTTACATTTAAATTTTTTCACAGGTGCATTCATTAAATTTTTTGTTTACCTTATTTCGTTATTTTACCTTCTCTCTTTGTTTATATTTATGATTTAAACTAAGCACATATTATTACCCTATGTTCCTTAACTCAAAAGAAGGTGATTGGTTATTTCTAGATTTTTACATATATGTATAATATACATTGTATATGTATATATACATTAGGCGTCCCATACTCTCAATTTGCCCAAGGGCGTAAGCTTACGCCGCGCGCCGCGTCACAGGCCGTGTCGCTGTTTTGACCCAGTTCTTATCCTCCAAGCTATAATTTTGGGTTTTTATAGAGAATCGATCAAGGAATACGATGATATTTTTTTCAAAATTTAAAAGAGTGACAATGGTCTCGAAAATCACGTTTGAGTAATATAATTGTTTATAACAAATACAATAGTCAATTATCTTGGAATTAAATATATATGTCATGAAAGTGTCTTCCAAGAGCTACAAAATGCATTTTTGATGAAGTCTGTAGGTTGAATAGAACCGGAGATATAGGCAGTTGAAGGAGGCCGTGTTTTCGATTTTTGGGCTTTTTTGCGAAATTTCAACCCCTTGTAACTTCTAAACTAGGGGTGATAAAAATAAAAAAAAATATTTTATCTATTCATTTGTTCCAAAGAACCTGTAGAAAAATTTATATTAAAATCAGAGAACTCAAGGTCATTTTTCACCTGTTTTTGTCCGGTTTGACGTGGAATGACAACAGAACAATATATTGTTCTGTTGATTTTGATAGAATAAGTACTCATGCATTATCCACTGCTTTAGTAAAAAATACTCCTTAAAAGCAATAATAATCCATAACTTTGGTTGCAAAGCAATGTAATACAATAGGCGTACGTTGATCCGATCGGCCTTCTGACGTCACAGTTTTGATGCAGGAGTGGGGGCTACACTCTCGCCTGGTATAGAGAACGCCGTGGCTGTAGGCATACCATCAGAAAATTTTAAATTTTTGAATAATTATTAAGGACATGACAATACAATTATCCATAAAATTTTAAAGTCGATTGACCGTCTATAACCCGAGATAAATTCAATTAAAAATTGGATAATTAACATGGATTGTATACGCTTTCTGTAGTTCTGTACCAGTTTCTTAGTTATAAAAAAAACTAACTGTCAGAAGCTTTCAAAAAACGAACAGTCTCCAATATATGTATTAAAACTTAGAAAATATGTGAAAGTATTACGTATTATAATAGGTAACGTCTCCAAGGCTACAGTCTTGCGAAAAAATTATGAATCACTACAAGCTCGTATACTTTTACGGTGCGTATAATCTAAAATTTTTGACAATATTGTACGACAACTACCTTAAAGGAATAGTATATTACACTACAAGGGCAGAAAGTGTGAGATTCCTGCACTGCGCGCCATGATGCCCGAGGCGAAGCCGAGGGCATCATGGCGCGCAGTTCAGGGCTCTCACACTTTCTGCCCGTGTAGTGTATACTATTTTTCTTGCTACCCCGCAGAAAATACGGGAAAAAATTAAATGTATATAAAAAAACTTGTGTCAAAATTAAAATCTGACGTTTAATTTAATTCTGACGTTTACATTCAAAATCAATCAAACTGTAGCGTTGTCATGGTAATTCAGCGGTGCCAATACAGTAAAAATAAAAGGTTGTATTTTAATTAACAAATTACTACTTTATAACAAATAAAAGTACCGTTAAACACTTAAAACAACATAAAAAGTAAAAAAGTAAAAACATAAATTGTTTATTTGTTGTTATAATTGCAAAATTATGGTTTAAAACTGTCATATTTTTGTGTTTCTCATGTTGGCAGTACGAAATTTGATTGTAAGCACACGACTAAAAAATTTTTACTCCCGCTATTAAAGTGTGCGCGTATAGCTTGACCAATGCAAGAAACGTAAACTTTCTGCCGTGAAATCGGGGACGAAACAACGTATTTTGAGTCGAGGTAGTAAGAAAATATATTTTTTTACGGTCGCTTTAAATTATTTTGTACAAAAATAAATGGTTTTAACAGAATTACTTTAAGATATTTATACAATTTGTTTTTGCCTTTTTGTTTGTGTTTATTTTTATAGCTTTCCTTAAAAATTTGAATAGGAAAGGGGTATTAAGTAATACCTACTTTATTTTAAATGTCTTTGAAGTCCCTAAATATTGGTGTATTAATTAATTAATTAGTTTTAAAGATATTTGAAAAAATATATTTTTAGGAGTTAAGCACAAAAATACTAATAAAAAACATAAAAATAAATTGTTTTGGTTGTTTTTATTGCTTTTTATTATTATAAATACTGGGTATGTCCTTTAATATCTGTAGTTATGCAGTTATGCAGTTATTTACAAACCCATTTAAATAAAAAGTAGATTTATCAGTAAAACATTGTTTTTTCAAGCGTACAATTATTTTTATATTCACTCATCAGTCTACATCATATTTATACTAGTTCAAAAGTCAAATAAATATTAAACTTTGTACAGAAATAAAGCTAAAATGTCATCGTGTCAGTTGAACCTAACCAAAAAATAATGCGACAAAATCAAAAGAAGTTATTTTATATTAATTATATTATATTATTATTATTATATTAATATTATATTAATTTAATTTAATTTAAAAATAGTAAACACGGCGGAGAAAGCGTATTAATTGCCTCGCACAAAATCTACAGCCTCGGTGAAATGTATGGTCGGCGATAAATAATATGTGCTTTCTCCGCCTGGTTTTTCTAAAATATATCAAAAATATACAGACCGATTTAAAAAAAAACACCGATGTATTGGGATCAAATTTTTAAGGGGGTAGCTGCTGGGTACAGAGGAAAAGTTGCAACTTTGGTTACCCATGGGTAACCAAATTTTTGAGCATTAATTACAATTTATTCTATTATGCCTTATTACTTTTTATTATAATAAAAAACAATAAAAAGAACCAAAAACAATTTAAGAAGGAAGCTATAAAAATAAAGATAAACATAAACAAAAATGCAAAATCAAATTATATAATTCTGTTATACCCCTATTCAAATTCTTAAGCGGTGTGAAACCAAATTTTGCCATAAAAAATTACCCCCCTCGAAATAAAACTTTACATGTTCCGGTGTTTTTTTTTAACATTTTAATTTTCGAGAAATTTAGAGCGGGTAGTTTTAAAATAAACAGCCTATATAATGCGAAACGGATATGCGTTAATTAGTTATAAATAGATTGACAAAAATAGCTTCGTAAATACATTTAAAATGTTTGGTAGGGTTTATAGACATTTTTTTTATATTAATAATGGCAACGGGGTGGCAAAAGTTGCCAAATATACAGGTAAGCATCCCTTTAGGCCACCCCATTTTCGTTATAATTTTTTTTTTGTGAAAATTATCCTGTGAAGTGTACAAAGTTTGTGTACAGAGATTGGACACAATTGGATTATTTTTTAATGTACCCCAAGTAATCCAAATAAGAATAAGCGCTAATTCTATGGCATTTTAAGTAATTTAGAATAATGGCCGTATGCACAAAATCTTTAAATTAATTACTAGTTAATCTTGAATACATTTTTAAATAATATTTTATCCACAAAGTCTTAATTTTGAAAATCATGATTTTTTAAGTTGATGCTTTGTTTTATTTTCTTTATGCAATATCTTTTTTACTGTTTTACTATTTTTATTACATAAATTGTAAAGTAAATCCAAAAAACATGGTAAAATTATATTTTTAACATTTAATAATGTATTTAGAGACTTTTGTGAACCATAACAATATCAAATAAAAAAAAAATTTTACGCATACCCTCTAATTATATTTATTACGTGTTTATATACTCCCAGTAAAAATTTCAGCTCATTCTATAAACGGGAACCCGTGCCGACTTGCATCTGAACCCTCCGTTAGCCAACGTTAGGCGCGCGGTATTTTTTAACACGGTTGGTCGCGAGGTCTTCGATCGTAAGTCATTTTGTGTTTGTTATTATGTGACCCTTATATTATAAATTATTGACAAATGTTAAAATATAGTTTTATTTATGTGTATACTTTGATAAAAATGTATATTTTCACAGGGAGTGGCTAGTTACCCGGAAGGGTCTATTAAATAGGCTGTAAACTCTGAAATTGATAAACTTAATGGGTTTTACTCTAAATAACTAAAAGAGTATATTGTGAGAGATGACTACCGAAAACTTATTTAACTGTCTGAAATATTTTTGGGAGGACATCAAGAAAAGAAATGCTTATAAAAAGCTGAAATTTCATATAACAGTATATTTTAGCAATACTAATTAGTATATTAATATATTTAAGGGATAAAATCAACTAAATTAGTGAATGATAGAAACAAAAGCAATAATATTAATTAGTAATCATATTTAATAAAATCATTAGAAAAATACAGTCATAAAGTATATCTTCTTTTTAAAGTGTTTCGTGTTACAAAATAACGCGCGCGCGCCGAACGTTGGCTAACGGAGGGTTTAGATGCAAGTCGGCACGGGTTCCCGTTGATAGAAATTTTTACTGGGAGTATATAAACAAGTAATAAATATAATTAGAGGGTATGCGTAAAAAAAATAAAAATAAGGGACACCCTAATATATATATTAGGGGTGTCAATCCCGGGATCCCGAAATCCCGGAATCCCGTTAAAAAAACGATCCCGAAAATCCCGGGATAAAAACTCCCAATCCTGGGATTTTCGTAATAAGTACATAGTACAAAGAATTAGATATTTTTTATTGGCAATAACTGGTATAGCGTGGCGAATTTAAACATATTAGTGCAAAAAGATTACGTGGTTGCCTACTTCTAGGCGCAGTAGTTCGAACCAACGACTGGTAGTTATTTTGCTTCAGTAGAATAGGGTTATATTTATTAGTAATTTTATGGTACTGTTGTTAATCTCAGATTCTTTTAAATCATATTAAAGAAAGTTTTAAAAGTATTATGTGCTGGACAAATAGCTTTTAAATTAAGCTAAAGGTCATTCTTCTAAACACAGATTTGTGATAAGAATTAAGAAGAAGAAGAAGAAGAGAAAGGTACTGTTTAGTGGTTCCCCGTATCAAAATAGATTTTAGTGAAAATGATACTGAAAAAGAGAAAGGTAAATACCGTTTTTTACTATATTTATTGTAGAATCACTGCATGACGTAATAATTCTGTACTTTTAAATTGTAATTTATTTTTTTAAATGTTATTGGTTATGTTCTCATTTTTTGCGTACCTACTTAACTTAACTTAAGTTAATAATTATAATTAATAATCATTGTTGAAAGCGACAGGTCGCGACAATAAACCATTTCCAGATTCCGATAAAAATTAGATTAATTTAAAATCTATTTCATTGATTATAATAATTATCAAGAAAGTGAATTCAAAAAACTTGAAATGATTCCTCCATTGAATATGGGTTTTTTAGAAGTTCAAACGTTAAATAAAAAGTGCTACAAATTAATTACACAGTATTTTATTGAAATGCAACGTAGGCAATTTATTAAAATGCTCAATAAATTATAATTATAAGTAACGTCAAAATTATACTTACAAAATATCCCGCTTTTTTTACAGCTGCTTAGTAAGAATAGCCAGGAATCCTGGAACAGTTCCAGGATTCCTGGCAACTCTTAAGCCCGCATGCATGCAAGTTTTATTGCTAACTGTAAAACACTTTGCAATTCCAATTTCAACTTGCATGATACCAACCAAAAAAAAATATATAACAATTTATTAAATATTATATAGTACAAATAAAATTAAACTTAGCTACTACCACACGACATTATAATATATATTGTAATAGAATTTAGAATACAAACAAACAACACACAAATGACTTTAAAAACAAATCAGCGTCTCTAGGGACTTTAAAGTGTGGATTGGTATGAACAAAGTAACCAATTTTTCCCCTGACTTGCATGCAACTGGCGATAAAAATCGAGCAGGACCGATATTTTGAAACGGCAATAGACTTGCACGAAACATCGCTATGCGCATGCCTTTGTGCAAGAGTATTGCGTATTGCACGTAGAATTGCAGGCTGTAAAACGGCCTTTACTAAACAGCTCAGTCTAAGCTTGATAAATATTGTAAAAACACAGTATAAATACCAAATAGTGTGTTTATATTAATTGATTAGTAAAATACTGTAACATTAAACGCGCAGTAAAGTTGGGAAGCACTTGGTTAAAATACTAAACACGGTGTAAAAATACTACTTACATGGTAAAAATGTTTAGCAGTAATAACAATAAACGCACGGTAAAAACGCCCCAGCCATTAGGCTTGGTTACTTTTTATTTGCGCATTAAGTATTTTATTTATTATTATATTTATGAGTGAGACTTAAAATTATATAGAGTATAAGCTACAGAGCAGAATTCTAAAAAACACTTACATTTAAAACTAATTTAGTAGGTAATATAGTAATTTTTGCGACGCATTTAGTACTTTTTAAATTCAATCAACTATTTTTTTCAGACTTTCTAACTACGATGTCTGAATTAAAAACTTCTGCTCTCTATATTCCCCATAATACAAAAGCAAATGCCTTTGACTCTGTCTGGTTTTCTAATAGAAAAAGGTCGCAGGGAAACTGCAAAATGTAAACGTTGTCACGCAATTTTGAAAACCAAAGGGGGCTCCTTACACATCTCAAAATTCACAAAATTGACCTTTCTAACAAGCGATTTAGAGATTCTCTCGAGCCTCAAACACATGCTGTTGCTGGAACGAGTAAATCAGATATACCACCGTGCAAACAAAAAAAACTGATGGACTATTTTGTGCCCAGAAATGATAAATGCTTTGAGGCTGTATTGGCAAGAATGACTGCTTTAGATGGTTTGCCGTTTTCTAGTTTTGTCACATCAGTTGATTTAAGAGAATCATTGGAAGCAAGGGGATTTTCAGTACCGAAATCTCGAGATACTGTTAAAAAGCACGTTATGAACTATTACAAGAAAATTCGCAAGAACTTGAACAGCTAAAGAATAAAGGTGAAAAATTTAGTTTGACATTTAATGAGTGGACCCCAACGTCCAATAAGCATTTTATGAATATAAATGTACATGGCCACGAAAAATTCTGGAACATAGGGCACATTTAGAAAATCTCCGACAAAAAATGACATCCTTCAAAAGCATGTTAAAAATGATCATGGAAAAGAACTCAAACCTGTATTAGACTGCAAAACAAGATGGAGCAGTCTACTTGCCATGCTTAAACGTTTTGCGTTGATACAAAATTCAATTAAAAAAGCAATGATTGATCTAAATATGACACCAGTGCCGGATTTGGAATGTAAAATAATTCAAGGCATTGTAAAAATTCTTCAGCCATAAAACTAACAGTAGAGGCGTTATGTCAACGTGACATGGATCTATGTAAAGCTGATGCAGCGTTAAATTTTATGTTGCAAGAAATCCTCAAAATTAAATCAGTTTTAAGTGCTGAGTTTATAAATTCACTAAGAAAAAGAATTAACCAACGCAGAACTATTTCTTCTGGGCTTTTGCGATATCTTACGAACCCCAATCACACAAATCCTGGATTGGATAATTGCTTGAGTATACCAAATTATGAAGAAATCAAACAAGAACTGGAAAAACTCCTTACCAGATTAAGCAATGATCCCATAGAGGAGTGTGAAATAGAAGATAGCGATAACGAGGAGGTTTCCATTGCAGAGATTATGCCATTAAAAGAAAAACTGCAGAAGGCTCTAAAAAAATCTTCTGAAGTTTCACAGCCCAAATTGAAACTCACCAAGGCCCGATTGCCAGATAGTATAATTAAGGAAATGGAATTATTTGTAAATGGAGGTAAACGTGGCTACCATCTACTAGTGTGGAGTCTGAAAGGTGTTTCTCTTCAGCCGGATACATATTCGCTCAAGCATGGACGACGATACACTGGACGCACTGATATATTTGCGATATTATTTTAAAAACCTGTAGATTTAAGTTGTTTGTTCGTTTAATTTAAATTATGTTGTAAAACTTTTTAGGTTTATGTATGTATATTAGGGTGTCCCTTATTTTTATTTTTTTACGCATACCCTCTAATTATATTTATTACGTGATTATATACTCCCAGTAAAAATTTCAGCTCATTCTATAAACGGGAACCCGTGCCGACTTGCATCTGAACCCTCCGTTAGCCAACGATAGGCGCGCGGTATTTTGTAACACGGTTGGTCGCGAGGTCTTCGATCGTAAGTCATTTTGTGTTTGTTATTATGTGACCCTTATATTATAAATTATTGACAAATGTTAAAATATAGTTTTATTTATGTGTATACTTTGATAAAAATGCATATTTTCACAGGGAGTGGCTAGTTACCCGGAAGGGTCTGGTGAATAGGCCGTAAACTCTTAAATTGATAAACTTAATGGGTTTTACTCTAAATAACTAAAAGAGTCTATTGTGAGAGATGACTACCGAAAACTTATTGAACTGTCTAAAATATTTTTGGGAGGACATCAAGAAAAGAAATTCTTATAAAAAGCTAAAATTTCATATAACAGTATATTTTATCAATACTAATTAGTATATTAATATATTTAAGGGATAAAATCAACTAAATTAGTGAAACAAATGATAGAAACAAAAGCAATAATATTAATTAGTAATTTAATAAAATCATTAGAAAAATACAGTCATGAAGTATATCTCTTTAAAGTGTTTCGTGTTACAAAATACAGCGCGCGCCTAACGTTGGCTAACGGAGGGTTTAAATGCAAGTCGGCACGGGTTCCCGTTTATAGAATGAGCTGAAATTTTTATTGGGAGTATATAAACAAGTAATAAATATAATTAGAGGGTATGCGTAAAAAATATAAAATTAAGGGACACCCTAATGTATAATATATTATGTTTGTTAATTAATAAATAAGTTTTAAAATTAAAGATTTGTATTTTTACGGGACTGATCCTTGGTCCCGAAAGTCCCGGGATAGGAAAAATGGCTCGGGATTGACACCCCTAATATGTATATTAGACTGGGCCAAAAAAATCAACTATTCTTTTTTTGAAAAGTATATCGAAAATATGGTTTGGGGTGACAAAAAAAAATATTGTGAAAGTTTGAGTCCATAATATTAATATTAAGAGGTCTATCATCGCAATTTTAATTTTTTTTCCCTCAGCAGGTTTTTGTCTCAGAACTCCCAAACCATTGGGTTTAACAAAATTGGCTAAAAATATTTGTTTAAGAAAATTAAATTCTCTACAAAAAAGGTTAAAGTAAAATTTTCCGTCAGATAAACCTTTTCCTTAAAATCATGCCTTAAAAATTGGTTTAGTTTTACATTTTGATCTTTTAAATTGGAACTTTGTAATTTATGTAAAAATCAGTACCCATAAAAAACCGATAAATATTCTTATGGGAAATCAAATGCTTTACAAAAAAAGCCTCTCAAAAATTTTTGGCTTAATTCACTCAATCAAAAGTTATTCAAGGTTAAAATTTTGTTTTGTTTTTACTTCAAATTTAACCTTGAATAACTTTTGATGGAGCGAATTTAGCCAAAAATGATAGAGCATTCGATTTCCCATATGAATTTTTATCGTTTTTTTTAGGGTACTGATTTTTACATGAACAAAATTCCAAAGTTAAAAGATCAAACTTTTAAGTCATGATTGTAAGAAAACGGTTCATCTGACGGGAAATTCCAATTAAAACTTTTTTGTAGAGCATTTAATTTTCTTAAACAAATATTTTTAGCCAATTTTGTTAAACCCAATGGTTTGGGAGTTCTGAGACAAAAACTCGCTCAGGAAAAAAAAATCTAAAATTGCGATGATAGACCTCTTAATATTAATATTATTGACTCAAACTTTCACCATAATTTTTTTTTGTCACCCCAAACAATATTTTCGATATACTTTACAAAAAAAAATAGTCAATTTTTTTGGCCCAGTCTAATATATATATATATATATATATATATATATATATTACTATAGTAATTTAATTAGTTTTGGCAAACATTTAGTTTGATTGACGATTTAAAACTAAAACTAACGTAATTAGTTTAACTAACGATTGACGATTAAATTAGTTTTAGTTTTGTAAAAAATTGAAATAAACGATTGAATTAGTTTTAGTTTTCAACTGTGATTAAAATTTTGATTGAAATAGTAATGTCGGGGAAAACGCAAAGAAAACGAATCAATAAATTAAACATATAAACATTTATAAGTCATACATAGAGCGCAAAAAACAAGTCTTATATATTTATATAAATAATCTTATATTTACTTATGCTATTTTTTATTTATTAGCATATAATTAAACAGATGATTTTTTCTTTACATAAATATTGGTTGGGTACGTCAATGTTTCCGATTCATTATATTTAAATTGTTTTTCATGACGACTCTTTTCTCAAACATCTCATCGGATAGTTTGTGTGATTTTGGTGTGTTGGTCATAGTTGCATAGGAAAACATTCGTTCAACTGGTGCCGATGATGGCATAGGCCTATTGTACTTTACAAACACAGTTTTCAAAAGAGGGTATCGATGCAAGAGTTCTATTTCACGGCTTTCTTCAGCAAAATAATTTTTAACCATCAGGTCTGATCTCTGTCTTGGACAGATCGAGTCGGTTTCACTTCCAGAATCTGAACTAAAGTCAAAAAAGTCATCTTGTCTAGACTAAAAGTTTTTTCATTCTGATGCGATTTTTATAGTGAATTTTCCGAAATTTCTTGCCGTAACGCTAATTCTAGCAGCCGTGTACACTTTTTGTATTGAGCTGGTTGTAAGCATACATACCACTTATTTTTGAATTTTGGGTGAGTCAAAGCTGCAACAACTGCTTTCTCTGCATTAGTGCTTAAAACATTGTAGAACTCTGAGAATCTTTCTTCAAGTTTTTCCAGATATGTATTGACAATGGGTCTGCAATACTTGAGCTCTTGTCTAAATATTTTTTTAGCTTTTTTCGCAGAGCTAATAGGCATGGTAATACGATACCATAAAAAGTATCATCTCCTTGAAGAATATCTAAAGCATCGGCTATGGGAGCTGCGCACTGTAGGTATTCCTCGATGTACTCAAATTCGACTGTCTTCAAAGGACTTTTAATTTGCAGCTCTTGGCCTAGTTGATTTGATCTTGATTTTATACTTAGTATTTGCTTAAGGCTATCATAAAGACTTGTTAAGCCTGGCCGCGACAGTGTGTGTCCTAGCACGTTTTGGATACATTCAGCCGATTTTGGTCACCCAGCTGAGTTCCACAATTTATTGCATTTCTTCATTACTTCAATGTGCATCTTTCCCAAAGCACTTGTTTTATCATTTAACAGGGACTGTATGTCACTGCTAGCAATTAAATTAAGAGTGTGCGAGCAGCACCTTAAATGAACCGACAACATAATGCGACCACTATCGCCTTGCTGCTGTGAATTTAACCACTGTGCTCTCTCTGCAAACATAATATTCTCTTCACTGTCACTTGCTTCATTTGTGGATAATACTTCATTTTCTTTATCAGATTCCGAGTAATCCGACAATGATGTTGTTTTCACTTCAAAGACATTAAACGCCTTTACGAAATTAGATCCATTGTCTGTTACTGTTGCCACGACCTTTTCAGAATTCATTTGAAAATCTTCACATACTTCTAGTAGCAGCTCTGCTATGCGATCAAATGTGTGCGCCCCTTTGAATCGGCGACAAGCCAGTGCCACTGACTCTCTCTTTAAGTTATCATTAATAAAGTGCGCTGTAACCCCAAGGTAACTTCTTTTCTTCCCAGACCATATATCGGCGGTTAAACAGATATATTTAACTAACTTCAGTTTTTCTATTATTTCTGTAATCTGTTCTAAAGATTGTGCAAAGATTATCTTTCTTAAAGATCGACGATTTGGTATTTTAAATACTTTTTTCTTCACATCCAAATCAGCCATAAGCTTCAGAAAGTATGGATCTTCAATTGTTCGCATAGGAATCATTGAATGGATAAAGAAATTTGTAAGATTCGTCTCAAAATCTTTTTGTGATAATTTGTGCTCCGTGGGTTTATTATGTTCATTGGATGACATGGATGCAATTGCTCTGTCATTATTTTTGAATTTCCGTTGCTTAGCGCGTTTTTGTCACTTTACAATTCTTCGCACACAGCTGATATTCTTCGAACACTTCCGAGCCGTGTTTACGTTTTAAGTGACGAAATTTGAAGTACTTCTATTATGTCCTTTGATTTCGGTCTTTTTAGGTAAACACTTCACACATAGTCCTACTGTCTGTTTGTTTGATGATTTTTCAGGTAACTGTTTGAAAAATATTCCATTTAGTAAGCTTTCTGATAGCATATCATTTTCATTCTCGTTTTTAGATTTGGAGTCCCTCGATGTACTCGACAAATCAACATTACTATCGTCCCGCAGAACACTTGACGTTTCATCCGAGTCCATTTTTAAACTAACAAAAAAGTACACTTGTCACTTCCTTTATTTACAGAAAGAAACTAATGTGTTACCGATACGTCAGATAGAGGATTTGTGTTGCCACCACAGAGAAACCATGGTTGTCATGGTTGACACAATAATAAGATTACATAAGATTTTTGTTGTCAAAAATATATACTTTAATAAGTTGTCCGCGCCGCGGTTCAAATCTCGTTTTAGGGCAATTATTTTTTATTTTATTTTTGTAGTAAAAAACAATATTATTTTTGGTTTTCCAAGCGACTTTATTGGTTTTAAGATATTTTTTTTAACGATACAATTATTCTATTATAATCGTCTTCAATAAGATGGTTAGGTTGGGTGCTAGGTTTGGTTTGATTTTTTCGTTAGAATTAAATATTTTATTGCTTTCTGTCAGTTGTCACTAACCTCGCTTACAAATACAAAAACTAACTTTTTAATTAAAAATTTCAATCAAACTAAAACTAGTAACTAATGATTACTTGATTTTAGTCGTGACTAAAACTTAATTTTTAATCGTGATTGATTTAGTCATAACTTAAATAATCACTAATTTTTTAGTTTGATTCGTAAATCGATTAATAATATTAGTGACTAAGCCCAACTCTGTATTACTGTAATTACTATAGTTAATCATTTAATAAACAGTGCTTGCAAATCCAAGTCCGACCGCGTTGGAAAGGATGGTAGTTCAATACCCGCGTGAAAAGAATAAGGATAGAATGCCAAACAGAATTTGATTGGTCAGAGCGTCATGCGTGCGTATTGTAAGCGCCTTCTGTTTGGCGTTCTATCCTTGTTATTTTCACGCGTCCTTCCCAAACCGGTCAGACTTGGATTTGCAAGCACTGTATTTTTATACATATGGAAAAACTTTATGTTTTAAATTTAAATCAATTAAAGTTAATAAATAAATTGTGTTTTTTGTACAAATTAATATTTTTTTCATAATAAGGCCACAGAATAGACTATTCTGTGTTAAGGCTATCTTAATTAAAAAATCAATTAAATAAATATTATTTGGATTGTAAAAAAATGTATATCCATTTTTCAGTATACACTTCGGCAGAGCGCTTGCCCGCACCCTTCTAGCGGGGGCAGCTCCCCCCTGCCCCCTTGGCTACGCCTTTCGGCGTCAATTAAAAAAAACCGATTTATTATTCTATTAATTTTAATGTGAAAGTTTATTAGAATTGTTCAATTTTTTTCCTTTATGCAATATCCTTCTTACTGTTTTACTTAATTAATATTTTAATTAAATTAATGGTAAAGTGGATCGAAAAATATGGTCAAATTTAACATTTAATAATATTCAGAAAAAAAATATTTTACCATATTTTTCGACCCACCCTTACCATTCCATGCAATAAAAATAATAATAAAGTAAAACAGGAACAAGTATTTTGCATAAAGGAAATAAAACAAAGCATCACTTAAAAAAATCATTGAATTTTTAAAACTTTTGTTTTTTTTACAATTCTAATAAACTTACACATTTTTTTATTAATTGAAATTATTAGAATATTAAATGGGTTTTATTAAAAGAAATCAATTCGACGCCGAAGGGCATAGACAAGGGGGCAGGGGGCAGTTGCCCCCGCTAGAAGGGTGCGGTTAAGCGCTCGGTCAGAGTGAAGACAGAGAAATGGATATATTCTCTTTTTACAATCATATTTGTTCCATTGATTTTTTTATTAAGTTAGACTTATTATGGATAAAATATTAATTTGTAAAAAAATACAATTTATATATTAACTTAAAGCGATTTTAATTTCCAGACATTATGTCAGTGTTGCCATTTGTATTAAAATGTATTTAATGATTTACTAGCAATTAACTAAAATATTTGTGCATACGGGCATTATTCTAAATAAATTACAATGCTAATTTTTATTTGGATTACTTATGGCACCTTCAAAAATAATCCAATTGTCTCCAATATCTGAACACGCTTTTTTTACAAACACCAGACCTATTTTCACAAAAAAAATTGGGGTTGGTGAGGCACCTGAGGGGGATGCTTTTAATTTTTTTATAAAAATGCTTACCTGCATATTACGCAACTTTTGCCACCCCTGCCATGTTTAAAAAAAACATTTTCGATTTACCTTTAATAATACAAATGGGTATTCTAAAAATTCTAAATCAATTTCTTCCAACAGAGAATCGGTAACACTCATCTTTAAATACAAGAGTACACTATTGATTGTTAGAAAAAGAATTTAACAAAACACATGCAACCCTACATAACTTGGTGCTTAAAATATTTAATTAATTTTAGAATTAAAATACGTTAAATTGTGTGCCAATGGCGGTATTCAAATATGTGATTTTTGTAATAATTCTGGTAGCTTTTTAAAAAATAGGTTTGGGATGTAATGGTACTAGGTAGCTTTATCTTTATTTGTATAAATAAGTTGACAATAGAATCTTGATATATTTACTTTCCCTTGCATTTTCCCGATGGAGAATACATTAATTGTTTTTATAACACCCATTCCATTTCTGAACTTTAACCGATAGGCGAAAATTCTACTTTGCCCACGGGCTGAAGTTAGCTTTAAGTTAAAATTGTAAAAAGTGAGGTTAAAACGGCTTAGCAGTTGTCAGACATCAAATAAAATATTAAATAAAATTGGTTGTAAATTCCTTGCGGTAGTTTGTAGGATTGGTCAAAAGAGGAGATTCGACTCGCTTTATACGCTCGTTCGGCACTCCACGCATGGGTTGTCCTAACAGTAGATTTTAGTTACAAACTTTTTTTATTATTAACAAAGTTATTATAATTTAAAGTTTAAATTTTTTAACAAACTTTTTTTATAAACCATGGTAGTTTTATATTATCTTGTGGTTCAAGGAGACTTATTTGTTAATAATTCTCTTAAAAAATTTATGTTCTATTACATTTGTTGTTTTTCTAACGACATAACCCAAGCTACAAAAAAAAAACAAAATATAATTAAATTTCCCGGGTTAAGAATTTGCAGATTTTTATTCTTTCAAAAACCAATTTATTTGAGATATTCCGATAGATGGCGCTTAAAATACATTTCTTTTTAAGACTAAGAGAGAAAGCTTTCTCGGACCTTTTTTATCTCTCCGTGTCAGTAGTTAAGGGTTAAATAAATATGATTTTTAACAATTTTGACATATTTAAAACAAAATTTTACTCCTTTTTAATAATTTTTATCGAAGAAATAAAGAAACAGAGGCGACTATGATGATTTTTGAATAAGCTTTATCAGTTCGTTGGCAATTGATCAGCTGTTTCTTATTGTTAGTGATAAGAGAGTTTATAATGATTCACTTGTAAGCAACTTCTGAAGAATGGTCGCATTCTTGCCACGCTTGCGTATCAAATGAATCCTCGTTCAGAATCGACCATTTTGTTCACTTTTTTCACAATATACTATTTTTAAATTTTTAGCTTTAACATAATTGACTACAATGAAATAGGCACCGTCAAAACTTTATTTGCAAAGAACATAACTTATAAAAAGCATTATTAATGCCAAACCTTTAGTAGGGGCTTTACTAACTTGTTATTTTATATTTATTAAATTATTGTTAGTATCATACAAGTATATTTAACTCTAATTATTTCTTTAAACTGGATATTTTTTGTAGTGTATAAAGTACACCGCGCCAGTAACTATGTTACAAGAAAACACGCGAGTAACTAAAGGTTAATAAAAAAAGAAAATAATTTTTAAATATCGAACATAGGTAATACCACTTGTAAAATTAAAAAAGATTCTACGTACGTTTTTTTGCTATTATTATTTGTTAATTACGACCTATTTTAAATATTATTTGTATTAATAAAAAATACATATATTTTTTCCAATTGTTTTTAAACAAATTCGTATTAAATACATCTGACAGCTTTTCTTCTTTGGTTTGTTTACCTAACAACCACACAGTGTTTTTAAACTTAAATTAAATAAAATGAATAACTTAAAAACTGCCACCGCACCAGTAACTATGTTACAAGAAAACAAGTATATTTAAGTTTAATTATTTCTTTAAACTGGATATTTTTTGTAGTGTATAAAGTACACCGCGCCAGTAACTATGTTACAAGAAAACACGCGAGTAACTAAAGGTTAATAAAAAAAGAAAATAATATTTAAATATTAAACATACCTAATACCACTTGTAAAATTAAAAAAGATTCTACTTAGTTACGTGCCCCTGTATATTAGGGCCAAAAATATTTATCGTCTATGCAGCAGATAAATACCCCCTGCCCAATATTTCGGATATTTTATTTATTTTATTTTATTTATTTTATTTTATTATTTTTAATGTGCTTTCAACAGGCACCAGGCCCAATTACAGAAGTACACAATGACAAACACAAATAAACAACCATACCCCTGGTGGGATTCGAACCCACTACCTCTCGACTTGTAGTCCGCAGTGCTAACTACTACACCACCGAGGGCAATACCCAGTATTTCACCACGTTTGATTTGGCTTCTGGGTTTTACCAGATAGAAATCGAAGCAGAGAAAATTGCAATTATGAGTTCCTCAGAATGCCTTTCGGACTTAAAAATGCTCCAGCGACCTTCCAGAGGGTCATGGACAATTTCTTACGCGGACTTTATGACGAGACTTGCCTCGTTTACCTCGATGACATAATTATCTATTCAACTTCCCTGCATGAACACATGGTTAAACTAAGAAAAGTTTTTTGACAGACAATCAAATTTTAAGGTACAACTTAACAAAACGAAATTTCTGCAACGTAATTACAGAAAAAGGGATAAAACCAAATCCTGATAAAGTGTCTGCTATAAAAAAGTTCCCTATACCAAAAACTACCAAAGCAATAAATTCATTTTTAGGCCTTTTAGGTTATTACAGAAAATTCATTAAAGATTTCGCAAAAGTTACAAAGCCAATGACCCTTTGCTTAAAGAAAGGTAGTAAAATTATAAATAATAAAGAGTTTATCGAATGCTTCGAGACTTGTAAAAGTATTTTGATTAACGACCCAATATTAAATTACCCTGATTTCTCTAAACCTTTATCTTGACGACTGATGCGAGTGACGTCGCCATCGGTGCAATTTTGTCGCAGGGCAATGTACCGAACGATTAACCCGTGGCATTCGCCTCTAGAACTTTAAATAAATCGGAATCTAAATACATTACAACAGAGAAAGAATTGTTGGCAACTAAATACTTTAGACCCTATCTATATGAACGAAAATTCTTTATATATACTGATCACAAGCCCCTTCAGTGGCTTATGTCATTGAAAGAGCCTCTAAATTGGTTAGATGGAGACCAAAGCTCGAAGAATTCGATTACAAGGTTATCTATAAAAAGGTTCTCTAAATGTAGTAGCAGATTCCTTGTCTAGAATCCAAATTTACACAAATGAAATCGATTGCAAATATGGGAAACGACAAAATTGCGGAAACTCATTGCGAAATAGAAAAAGAATTAGACCAACAAAACCCTAATGATCCCCCTGACAAATTATCACAAACACAACATACAAATAGTAGTGGAAATTCCACACCTGTAATTTTTAACCAATCAAAACGTGTATTTTTGACAGATCACCATGGCAAATGATGAATTTTAGTGGAAATTTTTTTTCTCGTGGGTACCTAACAGCGAATTATACTGGAAATTTTTTTGACGTTTATAATGGCAGAATATTTTTTTGACAATCTGGTTTTTATTTGTTTACATGATCATTTTACTTCAATTACAAAGCTAAGATGTTTTCTATATTCTTTGGACACCTCCTTTCTTCTTAATGGCGAAAATGCAGGACTTGGAATGGAATGTCTAATAAAATATATATAATATTTAGACACTATTCTATTCACCTTTTTTCCATTTAGCACTTTGAATTTTGAATAGTTTAGATGCAAATATTCGTGAACAATTCGAAACAAATTTTCTTTCTTTCTAGGAGTTTATTTAAATATAAGTGTTATAAAAGAAACCTTCAGAATTAAGGCTTTAATAAACTAAAATTCCAGTACAGACATTTCTGACATTGAATGACATAATGATTAAATAATTATATAAAGGTAACTGGTAATAATTAACACAAATAGAATGATCAATATATAACATTCTTCCTCGCTCAACTTCTAACGTAATCTTGAAGATATGAAGGAGGTCTATGAGTTCTCTTTTCCAAAACTTGAAAGTGTTCGTTGATTCCTGCAAAATCGGATTGAACAGAATTATCTGTAGATTCCATTCCATCGTATATCAGGGAATGATTGGATTTATTTCTCTCTTCAATATTGTTCATTTCTTCAGGAACTGTTACATTTTCATCTATCATTTCATCTTCTAATAGTTTTAGATCTCCTCTTGGTGCTAAATGTCGAATTTATACAGTGATTACATGAGCATAATCTGAATTAGATTCAATAAGATCTACTTGCTCTACCAAATGTTCATAATTGTTATGCCTGACATGTTTCTTAAGGAAAATGGGTCCAGGAGTACTCAACCACGTAGGCATTGTTGAGCCGTTCACCGATCTTCTAGGATGATTAAAAATACGTTCGTGGGGTGTGGAGTTTGTTGCGGTGCAAAGTAGAGATCTAATTGAATGTAAAGAATCAACCAAAACATCTTGCCATTGTTTTATATCAAGGTTTCTTGATTTAATTGCTAGTTGAACAGTCTTCCAAATCGTCCTATTGTATCTCTCACATTATCCATTTCCCTGCGGATTATATCCTGTTGTTGGACTCGTACCAATGCCATGATTTGTTAAGAACGACTTAACTTCAGTTGATAGAAAACATGTCCCTTTATCACAATGAATATATCCAGGAGTACCGAACATTGAAAATAACAATCGATCACTGTTGAAGACGACATATCAGAACATGGAAAGGCAAATGGAAATCTTGAATACTCATCTACAATATCTAGTAAGTATCTATTTTGGTTGTTCGAAGGCAGTGGTCCTTTAAAATCAATATTCAATCTCTTAAATGGGGCTGTCGCTTTTATAGGTTTTCCTTGATTTTTATGAAATCTTGGCTTAATCTCGGCACAAACCGGACATACTATTCTTTTAACGTCCTCTAATGAATATGGTAAATTTTTACATCTAATCCAGTGATAAAATCGTGTGATACCAGGATGACACATTGTGTTGTGTAAATTGTATAAATTTTTATCTGAAGTCGATGACTGAATAGCAGCAGTTATCCTTGAAAGGGAGTCTGCTACGATATTTTGATTACCTGGTCTGTATACAGGGTGTCCGGGAAAATGTGGGAAATCTCTCGAATTCAGATAAAACATGAAAAAATAAGATGACACGTTCCTATAATTTTTTTTCCTACTGGCCATCCTTACGGAGGCATGGGCCCCGAAAGGACTCCCCTGCAAATTGGTTTTCCTTGAATAACTTATAAAGTACTAAATATAATTTAATAAAAATTTAATAAGATGGACCCTGGTAATTACCTCATAAAATAGTGTCAATGAAACATGTTTTGCTTTTTTTGTTTACCAGGGGCGGACTAAGTTTTACTTTTTAATGCTTAAATTTTGAACACCCCGTATGACAAAGACTTAAAAAAACTAAATCTGCATAGCTTGAACCTTAAACTAAAATAAAGGTACTCTTGTTTATTGTCAATAAAATGAACCGTTTTCAAGAAAAAGAATAATAAACAAAGTCATGTTTTATTTTTTAATAAAAAGGACCATAAAAAAATAATATAACGTATTGTTGCAAACCTTAAATTGAAGGACGATAATTCGAAACATTTAATTAAAAACTTTATAAGACGGTTCAACATGGGTTCCGTAAACTCTGATACATTCGCGGGCACGACGAATTGAGGACTGCTGTACCCGCCAGAATAACCCAGAATTGTTTCTTATCATATCACAATAAAATGTGATTATCTGTAGAAGTTTCTCCCTAGTATCTATCGGAGTGAAATACACCAAGGTTTTTAGGTATCCCCACAGGAAAAAATCCATTAGCCTAAGGTCGGGAAATCGAGGAGGTCAGTCAATAGGTCCTCCTCTACCTATCCAACGGTTTGGATAAACGTTATTCAAGTGCTCCCGCACAGCAACGCTGAAATGAGGTGGTGCCCCATCGTGCAAGAATTACATGTTTAGGCGGGTTTCAAGTGGTAAGGGCTCTATTAAATCCCGAAAAGCGTTTTGGAGAAACTCCAAAAAAGTTGTCCATTCAATCGTGCCAGCAATACGAATGGTCCAATCAAAATATTGCCAATGATTCCTGCCCACGTATTAATTGGTTGGAACTGATGTTGAAAATGCGAAACAATAGTGGCATGAGGATTTTCATCAGCCCATACATGTGTGTTACCTTTTTTGGTAAATCCTGCTTCATCCGTGAAAAGAAAACTTTTTTTACAAACGTAGGTACCTAAAATTATGAAGGAAGTCAATAATATTACTTTAATAAATGAAATTGTTCACCATTCTCTTCTTATTATTCGAAATCAGAAGACATTTTAACGAATTGACCAACGTCTTAGAGAGAATGGTGCACCATGGACAATTTCAGTTATTAAAGTAATATTATTGACTTTCTTCATAATTTTAGGTAAGTTTGAAAAATATTTTAAATGCTGTAAATGACACTCCTTCAACGAGCACTCGAAAATTATCAGCACAGTTTAATACGTCGAAAACAATAGTGCATGATGTTCTTTAAGAACAGCTGTTATATCCTTATCATATGCAAAAAGTGAATAAACTTATTTCTGAAGATTTTCCTTGTAGAATGCAGTTTGCAAACTGGCTATTGGATCAGCAACAAAATAATGTAAACTTCATTAGCACTATTCTTTCCAGCCCTTACCACTTGAAACCCGCCTAAACATGTACTTCTTGCACGATGGGGCACCACCTCATTTCAGCGTTGCTGTGCGGGAGCACTTGAATAACGTTTATCCAAACCGTTGGATAGGTAGAGGAGGACCTATTGACT
Source organism: Brassicogethes aeneus (assembly GCA_921294245.1). Classification (NCBI taxonomy): domain Eukaryota; kingdom Metazoa; phylum Arthropoda; class Insecta; order Coleoptera; family Nitidulidae; genus Brassicogethes; species Brassicogethes aeneus. Next base: position 62,661,911 of record OV121132.1, read on the forward strand.
GACCTCCTCGATTTCCCGACCTTAGGCTAATGGATTTTTTCCTGTGAGGATACCTAAAAACCTTGGTATATTTCACTCCGATAGATACTAGGGAGGAACTTCTACAGATAATCACATTTTATTGTGATATGATAAGAAACAATTCTGGGTTATTCTGGCGGGTACAGCAGTCCTCAATTCGTCGTGCCCGCGAATGTATCAGAGTTTACGGAACCCATGTTGAACCGTCTTATAAAGTTTTTAATTAAATGTTTCGAATTATCGTCCTTCAATTTAAGGTTTGCAACAATACGTTATATTATTTTTTTATGGTCCTTTTTATTAAAAAATAAAACATGACTTTGTTTATTATTCTTTTTCTTGAAAACGGTTCATTTTATTGACAATAAACAAGAGTACCTTTATTTTAGTTTAAGGTTCAAGCTATGCAGATTTAGTTTTTTTAAGTCTTTGTCATACGGGGTGTTCAAAATTTAAGCATTAAAAAGTAAAACTTAGTCCGCCCCTGGTAAACAAAAAAAGCAAAACATGTTTCAATGACACTATTTTAAGAGGTCCTTACCAGGGTCCATCTTATTAAATTTTTATTTACTTACTATGTACTTTAAAAGTTATTCAAGGAAAACCAATTTGCAGGGTCCTTTCGGGGCCCATGCCTCCGTAAGGATGGCCAGTAGGAAAAAAATTTATAGGAACGTGTCATCTTATGTTTTCATGTTCTATCTGAATCCGAGAGATTTCCCACATTTTCCCGGACACCCTGTATAATATCGAATTTGTAGCATGATAGTTCTATCTTCCACCGCATTATTTTCTCGTTCTTGATTTTGGATGAGCTTTTGCTGTCAAACATGAAAGCAACAGATCTTTGGTCAGTGATTAAACTAAAGTGACGTCCCATTAAATAATACCGCCACTTTCTTACAGCTTCCACTATTTCTCTATGCTTGAATATTTTTGTTCCGTCTTTGAAAGGGTTCTGGAAAAAAATGCTACCGGTTTATCAAGCTGTGTCAGTTGAGCACCAATTGCAAACACTGGAAGCATCATTCCACTGTAAATGGTGCATTTTCATCAACATATGTTACAACTGCATCAATAATATCTTGATTCAGATTTTCGAATGCTTGAATTTGTTCTTTGTTCATTGGGAAATGCTTTACGTCAATGATGGGATGAATCTTTTCAGATTTGTAAATAAATTTTGAATAATGTGCAAACATACCTTGTATTCTTCTTAGAGAAGCTATATCTGCAGGAACTGGTAAATTTACCAATGGCCTTAGTCTATCGGCATCTGGTTTTATTGTTTTCCCTTCTATTGTATATCCAAGAATGTTAATACTTCTCGATGAAAATTTAAATTTTTCTTCATTGAGTGTTAAACTATAATGTCTCACGACGTCCATGAATTTCTCGAGATTTTTGTCGTGTTCTTTTTTACTTTTTCCGCAAATTGTGACGTCATCTAAAAATGCGTAAGTGCCATAAAGCTTTTCATTTTAAATAATGCTGTTGATTGTACGTTGAAAACATGCTACTCCATTGGTGACTCCGAAAGGATTTCTTGTAAATTGATACAAATTGCCACATGCTTCAAATCCAGTGTAAATTCGTTCACTTTCCAAAATAGGTATTTGATGATATGCACTACGCAGATCTATAGAACTAAAATATTCATATTGTTATATTTTATTAATGAGATTATCAATATTAGGTAGTGGATATGCATCGAGTAATGTAAATTTGTTGATTGTTAAAGAGTAGTCTATTACCACCCGCTTCTTGTGATTTGTGTTACTCGTAATTAGAACTTGAGCTCTCCATGGCGAATTACTAGGTTCAATGATGTTCTCTTTCAATAATTTTTGTATTTCTAATTCAATAAATTTGAAATCATCTGTTGAAAATCGTCTGGACTTAATAGCAATGGGTTTACAATTTTCTGTTAAATTCGCAAACAGTGGATATGGATCAACATTGGCTGTTGCTAAACTACATATGGAAACTCCCGAATGATTTTGAAGGATGTCATGTCCAATTATGATGTCAGCGCAAAGATTTTCTAATACATATAATTTGATGTTTTTGTATAGATTATTCGATATTTTTATATCAATGATACAGAATCCACAAACTGGGGAATTTAAAGATGAAGCAGCCATTGTAACATTCATATTTGTGTGAAAAACTTTGATTTTTCTTTGAGTTGTGATACTTTTAGAAATAGAACTGTCTGAACTTCCTGTATCTACTAGAGCATCTGTCAAAGTACAATTTACCTCAATTTTGATAATAGCTTTTGATAAACATGATGGCGATGCTGCAGATATCATACCGATCAAAGCAGCTGATGTTTTGTTTTGAATATAAGGTTGCTTATTAATTTTTGATATACAAACTTGTATAAAATTACCAATTTTTCCACAAGAATGACATACAGCTTCTTTTGCTGGACACTTGTCTCTAGGGTGTTTGTTTCTACCACAAAAATAACATTTTGGTGAAGTTACAGCGAGTGTTGGATGAAATGTTTCTTGTTGATCTTGAGTAGATGATTGATTTGAAACACTTGAATTCACGTATGAGTTAGTCATATAGTATTCTGAGTGTTCTTGAGCCATTTCTAAAGATCTAGCAGATTCATGTCCTTTTTTAAGAGATAAAGTATGTTCTAATAGTCTTTGTCTTATATGTAATGTGATGAGACCACGTATAAAAGAATCTCGTATGTTTCCAATGCATCCATTGCTGACCAATGTCGGATGAGTGTATATCAATTTCCAGTCGCTCTGGCTTGAGTAGTTTATCCATAGAATGATTTTAATTTTAGTTTATTAAATTGTTATAAAAGAAACCTTCGGAATTAAGGCTTTATTAAACTAAAATTCCAGTACAGACATTTCTGACATTGACATACGCTTGACTTCGATTTCCTAGTATTCGCGGGTGTCAATTGCTTAATCTCCTGGCGAATATTTCCTTTGCTTTCTTGACCGAAGCGAAACATTTTTTTATGTCGTGCCGCTTGACAGCTTTAAAACTGAAATAACTTTTAGGTTGGGGTTGACTTAGTTGCCATGGTAACTAAATAATCAAGTCGAGGTCAAGTTAAATCAAAAAATAAATTTTAATTATTTAAACACAATTTGGTGTGGAATTTTCTTACCGAATACCACACGAGGTCAAATTAAATCCGGAAATTTTTTCTCCCTCATGAATATTTTTAGAAAATTATCCCTCGTCTTCGACTCGGGATAATTTTCAAAATATTCATGAGCTCGAAAAAATTTTCGGAAATAATTTGACCTCTAGTGGTATTACTAGTGACTATTTCCCTCGTCTTAATTTCCACCAATCACAAACGCGCAATTTTGAATTACAAATGGTTTCTAGGTAAAAAAAAACTGTGTGACAGCACCTGTCAGCAGTTTTTTCGAGTTTACCCGCGGCAAAACTTGACAGCTCTTGTCACCAAAAATTGCAATTTATATTTTAATTGTTAACTGTTACTCATGAAATAGTCTTGTCAAATACCATTCGGGATCAAATTTTTCCTGTGAAAAAAATCGAAAAAACACAATGCTAAGTAATATTTTTGAACAAAATGCAGGTGCAAAAATCCTCCTCTTCGACTCGGATTTTTGTTGCCACCAGCACTCATGCTTTTTGTTAAAATATTACTTAGCAACGTGTTTTTTCGATTCTTTTCGGAAAAATTAAATGCCCTTATGATATTACTTACGAAAATCCAATTGTTGAAGTTCCAATTTCCAAAACACCTTTAAATTATTTTTGTAATCAAATTATTATTTCCAAATCCCTATTACCCGTTAAAACTCCTAAAATTGAAAAACCCTTTAAAGGCAAATTACGCTTAAAAATTGGTTTTACAGAATATAATTTTAAAGAAGAACTTATTCATTTTATCAAGCAATATATAGCACCTAATGTTAAATATGGAATATATTTTAAGAACGATTCTTTATATGCCCCTTTTTGTAACATAACCAAAGAAATATTTAAATACTTACCCTTCTTTTAAATTTATAAAATGTATTAATATCTTGGCAGATATAACCGATGAAAATAGCCAAAAAGAAATTATACAAAATCATCACGATAATAAAAATCACAAAAGCATTAACAAAACGAAATTAAATATTCGACAATTTTATTATTGGCCAAATTTAGATAAAACTATTACTGAATAAATAAATAACTGTAAACAAACTAAATATCAAAGAAATCCCCTTTAAATAGAATTTAATATAACACCAACTCCCACAAAACCTTTAAAAATATTACATATGGATACTTTTCAAATTGCTAATACTAAATTTTTAACTATAATTGATAAATTCTTCAAATTAGCACAAGCCTATCCACTGAATTCTTTAAATGCCCCAGACGTTGCAGAATCACTCCTAAATTATTTCAATCACTATGGTATCCCTGATTTAATAATCAAAGATCAAGGAACCGAATTAAAAAAACAGTTTTATCAGACCTTTTTAAATTGTCCAACTTGGTTCATCAGGTCATTCAGAATCAAATTCACCAATAGAAAGGTTTCATTCGACAATTATAGAACACCTACGTATATTAAATACAACTAAAAATTATCTTAATATAAAATAACTAATGCAATATGCACTTCTCGCTTATAATAACAGTATACACTCAGCTACAAATCATAAACCAATTGAAATAACTACTGGAAATTTTGATAAGAATTCCATTTGAAATCTCGTTTATATACCGATTATATACAAAATCGCAAAGAAATCTTAAAAAAATAATTTATGATAAAATTAATAATGATTCTTTAGAACACAAAACTAATATAATTCATAATTTAAATAAAAAAAGGGAACAATTCGGAAAATAGTAAAATTTTCATAAAAGGAAAACAAAGACAACCTAAATTATCCAATCCATATTCCCCTCAAATAATTCAAAACTTTGATCCTATCCACAAGACAGTGACTATAGATAAAAACATTAAAAAACATATAGGTGACATTAGACGACCGACTAAACTTCAACCCCTGTTGCTGGTACTGATACCGACTACACTGCCATCGACGACAAGCCAGGACCATCAAATAAAATTTAAAAATCTAGAAAATAACGCTAAAATACTACCATTTTTTATCGGAATTTCATATATTATCAATTACTATGAAACATTAATATTTTATAAAGCCTTAAAGCCTTTAGTAGACGAAGTAGATAAAATACAAATTATATTTTACATCTTGAACAAAATCTTAAAATAATTAAGCATCCAGATTTTTATTGTAATGTGGGAAAAACCAATCTCTCCTAACAGGTATATTGAGTCATTGTACCAAAGGTGTCTTAACAATGCTTATTAATTTAAACTATTACTAAAATAAAACATGGTTGCAAGTCAGCAATGCGTCACTTGTCGTTGTGTTGATGATTCTGCTAATTGATCGGTATTTCGGAGTTGCAACCTACTTTATGTTTATAATAACTACATATAATTGCTTAAGCAATTTGTGTTGTAATGACCTATTGTCACTACACCTCCGGGGGTTGTAGGAAAAAAATAAAAAAAACTTTTTTTTCTTTTTTTTTCTTCCTTTTAATTTTTAATTTAGCTTAAACTAAATTCTTACAACTAATAAATTTACAGGTAATAAAATTGTCAGGTTTTTTTTGCACTTTTATTGTTTTATTACTTTTTCACCCTGTTTTTATGCACTATTACTTCTTTGTTCTTATCTTTTAACAGTACATTTGGAGACTCATCACGTAACACTTTATAAGGTCCCTTAAAGAGTTCATTTATCTTGTTTGTGCTATTATTTTCCACTAACACTAAATCTCCTATATTAAAACTTATTTTAGAATTACGATTATGCTTAGATTGGTCAAACAAATTTTTCCTTTTTATTTTTGAATTTAAAAGATTTTCTCTCGCCTCTGCACTTGCGTGTTGTAGCCTAAATTTTAATTCAAGAGGATAGTTTTCGAACGAATATAGTGGATCTATTTGTTCTAAATTTGATGGTAGTGAAGCTACTCTGCCAAAAACAAGGAGTGTATTTTGGTTCTGTGTTTACGGTGGTTTTATAACAAAAACACCAAAAAGGTACCCAACTACTCCATGTTTGAGCATATTTTGCTGTTTGTGTTCTCAAATAAGTACCTAGATTTTTATGCGAGTTTTCTATGCCTCCTAAAGTTTCATAATGGTATGCAGTCGAGTTAAGTTGTTTGACACCAATAATCTTACAAGTTTCTGAAAAAATTTCTGACATAAATTCTGTACCCCGATCGTGTAGGACCGTTTTTGGAATACCATAACGTAGAATAAAATTATTTACAAATGCTTTTGCTACGGTTTCAGCTTCTTTATTTTTAATTGGATACGCTTCTACATATTTTGATATGTCACATTGAATTGTGAGAATATATTTGTTATTATCTAAGTCTGTTAAAATTGGACCCATTAAATCTAAACTTATTTTTTCAAATGCTACTGATGCTGTTGTTGTTATGGTAAGTGGTTGAATTTTAGGAATTGAGTGTTTATATCTCTGACATTCATCACAACGTTGTACAAAAGATTCAACGTCTTTGTGAAGGCCTGTCCAAAAATAAGATTTTTTAATTTTGTTATACATTCTAGAAATACCTGCATTTCCTCCGGTTGGTAAGATGTGAAATTCGTTTAGGACTAATTGGCGTAATTCAGGATCTTCTACCGCGTAAAACTGTAATATTTATATTTTTATCGTCTAACAGATCGGAATGTTCTTTTAATTTCTTTGCATATGCTATTACTTTATCATTATTTTTAATTATTGCAAGCTCATTAATATTATTTTGTGTGCACACTTTAGTGATTGCTTTTAGCGATGACCGAAGCTTACGCGCTAAAATTGCATCACTCCATTTTAAATAAATTATTTGCAAATTTGATTTTATTAAAATATTTTTATCGATAATTTCCATTCCGTCTTTATTTTTTAATTCATTAAATGTATGAAAGTCAATTAATTTAGTTCAGTGGCGTTTTTTGGTTTATTAAGTAACTCAATGATTCCTGGGTGATCAATTTGTTCTCCATTGGTTACAATTTGTTGCTTTTCAACATTTTTATCACTTAGTTGTTTACTTCGTGCTCTTGTTATGACGTGTATAACACCGTCTGTATAATTTTTATTTTCTTTTAATTGGTCAGATGATATTTCTATTCGCGACAACGCATCAGCAGTAACATTTCATGTACCTTTAATATAAACTATTGTAAAATCGTATTCCTCTAATATAAGTCTAAATTTGGTTAGTCTACTTGAAGGATTTGTCATGTTAAATAAAGAAACTAGAGGGCGATGGTCTGTTTGAATGGTTCAGGTTTATCATTTTTATTAAATAGGGCAGCTCCTAGAGCTGTTCCTGAGGCATCCGTTTTTAAGGTGAATGTGGTATTTTCAGATAAATCTGGATAAGATTGGATTAATTAATTTTTGTTTTAATGTTTCAAATGCCGTTTGGCATTCTTTTGTCCATCTAAATGGTGTATTTTTCTTGATAATTTATTTAACGAATTTGTAATTTTAGCAAAATTTTTAATAAAAGACCTGTAATAGTTTGCAACTGCAACAAAGCGTTTTGCCGAGTTTGCATCTGTTGGAACCGGATACTGTTTCACTACGTTAATTTTTTCTGGGTCGGGTGCAATACCATCAGCTGATATTAAATGACCTAGATATAATATTTCTTTCTTTAAAAATTCACATTTGTTTGGGTTTAGTTTACCTTGACATTACTTTAACTAAACTTTTATTATGATTTTCAAGACTATTTCCAAATACTATTAAATCGTCTAAATAAATAAAAAAAATTTCGTAATTTAAGCCTGACATAGCAATAGTCATGGCTCTAGAAAAAACACTGGGAGCTACTTTGAGTCCCATAGGCAATCTTGTCATTTGATATTGCCCATAGCTAGTTGTGAAAGCTGTATAGGGTCTAAGTAGGGTGACCGCATCTCATAAGAGGTGGAAAAAAATTTCGAAATTTTGTTCGTCTGGACCCCACAAAACGATTCCCCTTTCTAGATATTAAGTTAGCCAAAATTTGAGCTCGATTAAACGACGTACATGAGTTGATTTTACATAGTTATCTAATCTATTCTAGAGCTTTTGTTAAAGTAGTTTTTGAAACGTCCGGATATAATGCTCGGCATTTGCTTACAACTTGCAGGACATATTGCTTTTGGCCCTCATCTTTAGCGTGGTCTGATGGTTCATCTGTGCTACTGACCAATTTATTAGCCATTAACAACTTTTCATCGTCTGTAATGGTGGGATCAAAAAAAGATAATTCCACCAACCATTCAAATACCACAAATGATTCGAAAATTTGGTCAGGGCTATTTCTACAATGTCGTTGTCACATTTTTAATAGTCTAACAGACTATGCAAAATACCTAAATCTTGTTGAGAATCAACTGCAATAGCACCTTGTAGTCATCTCTGGGGTGGCTCTCAGTTAATTTGGTCTCGAATTCAGCAGTAACATTTGCAATTACTTCTGGAGTTAGCTGCTTTTGTATTAGATTGTCACTGATACCTGTGTCGTATTTTCCTTTGTCTATCTTGGGCCACGCAGTGAGAAATCTGGATGATGTCCAGTTGTTGATCCCATTTTTGTGTCGAATACGCCTTTTATCAGAATTTCCATGATATGGTGACGGCAAGCTAGGTATAACAATGCTCTTTCTAACATTTGTTCCAATATGACGCATGCTCCTTTGAGTCTTCCCGTATTGGATGCTGTAGTGTCGAAGCACATCGCCTTGACGGTGTTGAGAAGACCCCATTCATGTAGGCATTCATTATACGGCTACGGCTTGCTCCTCTCCAGAGCTGTTTGCTGTTACAAGAACTCCCAGCAGCTGTTGCTTTTTGCCATATAAAATAGCAATAGCCATTCGCTCACATTATTCATTTTTACCCAGTAAAAGTTTACCATCCCAATGGACAACCACGGGCTCTTTTTCAGGAATGTTTAGTTTATCAAAATTTTTTAGTATATTGTTCTCTCAACATTTGCCTTCTATAATGTAATGTTTTCGAGACTTTGTACTCAAGAGGGTCAAGGTTTAGTGCTTCTAGAGTAGCTATTAAAATTCTCGTGGCATTTCTGTCGGATACCTTACATCGATCTAACAAAATGGACAATTTCATGTTTAAAATCTCTTTAATGCCCCTTGCAACTTTCATCCTCTTTCTCTCAGATGGCCCTGGATCTTCTACAGCTTCTTCAGGTATGTCCATTTCCTCCAAGCTCTCAAGTTCCTGGTAGATGCTGTCCTCTTCAGTGTCTTCTTCGATGTTTTCTTCCGGTCTTTTTGAAGAGTTCTCCACTCGGCGTGAAGTTTCTCCAGCTTAGTAATTGCATCTTGCTCATGTTTAGTCGGAATTCGAGCTTTCTCCCAAAAAATGAACACTTCTCGTATGGCGAGTTTTGCTGATTCTCTTACAGTTAATTTCACAGCACGTAAATTATAAAATAAAACTTGACGATTTGAGAGTAGTTTACAACCGGTCATTTGGTGAATGGGATAGCCCACAAGAAATATTTTATCCTTGGTTCGGCTTTGTACACCTGATGTGGATGCCATTTTATCCGTAAAACATAGATTAATAATACTTTTCTCCAATCTACAGCCGGCAACGCATAAACTAAAGGCATACCACTCTATAGACCTAATAAAAGGATTAATGCAAATAATTTTATAAATTAAATATAATTACCTGATTTTTTGTTAAAATTAATCTTTACATTTATTTAGTAAACTACACACAGGTAAAACTAAATAATAATTTTTGGAGCAAATAGTAAAAATAATTTTTAAGAGCCTTTTGTTTAAATTTCTTTTATTATATATCAAATAATATCAAAATATTATATAACAAAACATTATATTTGAACAAAAGGCTCTTTTTGTTTGAAAATTAAATTCCAAAATAGTTTTTAATAAAAAATGTTTATTCCGAGACACATTATGTAAAAACCCGTAAAACTCTTAGAAAGAAAACTGGCTCCTAAAGCTGCCAGGGCACGTTTTTGGAGTCAAAGGCTGTTGTAACTCTGTTTGACTTAAAATAAAAACAAGTATGTATAGAATATAAATTTTGAAGAACAACATTAGCTTTCTTTTGAGATATTAAGCGTATTTTTATTATTTACCGTTCTGGAGTTATGGCTTCATATGTCAGCTTTTTGACCAAAAATTTGGATTTTTTCAAACTTTGAGCGACGAGCGGCACGGGTTAGCGTCGTTTAATCGAGCTCAAATTTCTGGAAAGGAGAATAGTTTTGTGGGGTTCAGACGACCAAAATTCCGACATCGATTTTTGCTGTCACCCTAGTCTACAGTCTTCATCTAATTCTATTTGATAATAGCCTTGAGAAAGATCTAAATGCGAAAAATACATTGCACCTGAAAGAGAATCTAAAATTTCATTTATATTTGGAAGTGGAAATTTATTATCCTTTAACTTTTTATTTAATAATCTAAAATCTATAACAATTCGCCATTTCTTTTCTTCACCAACGTTTGCTTTTTTCGGTACGATTAACAAAGGTGCTGACCAAGCTGATTTTGTAGGTTCAATTATTTTATTTTTGAACATTTTGTTGATTTCTTTATCAATTTGTGACTTCTGAGCATATGGTAGTCATATGGTTTACAATATGTTGGCGTTACGTTATCTTGTAATTGTATCTTATGTTTATAAATATTTGTTGTTAATGGGTCATCGTCCAATTGAAAGATATCAGCATATTTCGCACAAATTTTCTCTAACCTAGTTTTTTCTTCTTTATTTAAATGATTAAACTTTAATTTTTCTAATACTTTTTCCACTCTACTAACTGTCATTTTATCAGTTTTTCCGAATAAGATAATTTCAAAATCGTCGGCATCTAACAATTTTGGAACAAAATTTTGAATTTCTACTTCTTTGTCAGTTGTGTTTAAAAATTGAATTGAAATTTCTCCCTCATTGGAAGTCTGCGCAATACTTCCGGCTACAAAGATTCCTTCTCCAATTTCTGCATTGCATCTATTGGACTACATAATTTATTTACTTTAAATTGTTTAATAATTTCGCAACACGGCGGTATTTTAAAAGAATGTTTGTGTTTTGATAACATTTGTAAACCGACTTTAGTGTTTTGAATATAAAATGCTAATCTTGAATACTCATAATTAATTGATACCTTAAAGTTTTGGAAAAAATCTGAACCTAATATACCATCTATATTTTTGTCAAAAGATTTTATTATAATTTTTTTTTTTGGATTGAAAATTTTTCAAAATTTAATTTAATATACGCTGATCCCTTCGATTCAACAATACCCGATATGCCTGAAATATTTGTTTTATCTATGCGGTTAATGTTTTGTAAATTGTCTACTATGCTTTCTTTAAAAAATATACTAACAGATTCTCCAGTTACCGTACCTTATTTTAACGAAATTTAGACCATTTATACTTAAAATTAGTTTTTTAATCGCGTTGGGAACGAAAAAACTGGTCACCGCGTTCGGTACTTTCTTGCTCTCTTGCAACTAGTAGAGCTTCCTGAACCCCTTCTAAAATTACCGTTTCCCATATTATGATTATTGTTATATCTATTATTATTACTAAAGTTATAATTCCTTTGATTATAACCGCTATTATTGCTATTGCTTCTAGGATTATAACTACCTCTAAAATTATTACTATTGCCTCTAAAATTTGACTTATTTGCGAAAAATATCGAAGGACCCTGTTTTTCTAATGAACTTTCGCATCTAGCTACATTTATAGCCTCGGTTAACGATTTAAATTGACGAGCTTTCATAGTGGATTTCGAATACCGCGAGCAAAAATGTTAATTGCGGTTTTTTCGTTATCCGCTATTATCGTTCGCCTGTGATAAATTTAATTCCGCCATTAACGACTCAATTCTTCTAACGAAGCATTACCGTATTCTTCTAACGAAGCATTACCTTGCTTCGCAGCATGAAACTGCGCCGCTAAAACATCCGGGCTTTCGCGAGTAAGAAAATTCGTCTTAAGATCACTTATTAATAACTCAGTAGAGCCATATTGTTCTTTCATTCTAATACTATCCTGAGAAGACAAACAAGCATTTAGCACAAAATTAACAATTTGTTTTTTACCTTCGTCATTTACGCTGGGAGCGTAAAATTTTATACCCTTAATTAGTTTTCTATCATCTAGGGATGGCAGCAAGCTAGCCGCGGTTTTAAAATCAAAATTTGCCATATTTACGTTTTTTGTTTGAACAATCTTTACAATATTTTTATTTCTTTCCTCTACAATAACCGAACATTCCTCTATGTTTTTAAAAATTGACTTAATTAACGCTAATATAACTGGTTCATCTTTTGATTTTTTATCTTTTTGTTCTTTTTCATAAAATTCCCTAAATTTTTCAGATAACTCTAATTTTAATAACTTACGATCTACAATGTCCTTATCTTGTCTTCTCGCCTCGCTGTCTTTTTTCAAGTTAACTCCGAATTTGACGATGTCACTGTGTAGTTGGTCTAGTTCTTCTTGTAACATCCCGCAATTCACTTTCACTTTCTAAGGGTTTCTGGTGGTTCCTTGCGCGATGTTTAGGAGTTCACAGCTTCTGGCTATTTCTCTTTCTATGCGACGGTTGACGTTTTTATTTATTTTCTTCCAGCATAACCAAAGTACTCCTACCAGCAATATTATTGTGACCCCAATTGTTGCTAACGTATGCATCTAAAGTTTTGGGAATTTTTTCATTCATGAATTACAGCTTTTTGATGAGCACCAAACAAGTTACCATTGTTCCCAATTATTCGTTACTAAGCAACCTTGATATGTCAAAAAACATTAGTTTAAAATTTCTCAAAAACATGTCAACAACCTTGTTGGACGGCTACCGAAACGTGAAATTGTAAATATTTTTCTAAACGAAAATATCTCCAAAACAACAATATATCGGACAATAGCTGAATGCGAACAAGGTATTCCTTGTTTTAACTTACCAAAAAGTGGACGACCCAAAGTTCTAAGTGAAGTTCTTGAAAACAGAGTGGTTGAAAGCGCAAGGCATTAAGTGGGTACATCTTATCGAAAACTGGCAAGAAGATTTCATGCCACTATACAAAGAACACTTAAAAGAAGAAACTTAAAATATCGCAAAAGACGGAAATGCCCAAAATACACGCAGAATCAACTACAAAGAATTCCGATATGCTGCAGAGCACTACGACGAATCCATTTCGCGAACAACAAACGCATCATTTTGGATGACGAAAAATATTTCACTCTTTCCAATTCGGAAATGAAAGGAAATTACGGTTTTTACACTGATAACATTGAAGAGTGTCCTAAAGAACTTCTTTAAAAGAAGTTGCTACAAAGGCGAAAAAAAATTTAAAGATAAAGTTTTAGTTTGGGCTGCCATTTTAGATAGAGGTATCTCTAGGCCGTATGTTGAGCGGGTAAGAGGGGAAGCAGTTGATGCTTATATATATACCCAAAGATGTCTTCCAAAATTAGTTGATTTTATTAATGAACACCACCTTGAAGATGACCTGGCATCATGCCATTATGCTCGAATCACCAGAGATTGGTTAGCAGAACATAACATACCTTTTGTGCCCAAGAAAGACAATCCTCCAAACATACCACAAGCTCGCCTGGTCCTTACTGAGCAGAAAGGTCTATGACAATGGTTGGGAAGCCGCAGATGAACAAATGTTGCGTCGTAGAATTTATCAAAAAATTCGAGAAGTAGATATAACATCCGTCCAGAGACTAATTCGACAAGTTCGAACAAAGCTTCGCCAAATTGAAGACAATGGACCTTTGGCAGTTCGTTAAATGGGATTATTTTTTTCTAGTATAAGATTATTTCAATGTTATAAGTTGTTCACTCAAATATATTTTTCAAAGTTGTTTTTTCAGCGTTTAATTTTTTCCCAAAACTTTAGATGCATAGTATGCATTGCATACGTTATTATGCCGCATATTTCACCAACAGAAATGGATTCTATGTAGGTCTCGCTGATATAGTTTTTTCCGCCTGCGATCACTCCGGATTGTTCTATAGAAGGTTTATCTGGTTTTGAGTTTGACTTCCCTATTTTGGTATTATTACTTCTTTCTTTTTAATTATTTATTTTAACTGGCACTATTTTCTCAATCCCTGTATATTCAACTGCTACTATATAATCTTCTTAAACTATTTATTTTACTGGCACATATCACTAACTACTTTTTTCTCGGTGGCAGCATCGCCATGTAATGTGGGTACTCACGGATCTGGTACATTAGGAGGGTTAAGTGAAAAACCAATCTCTCCTAACAGGTATATTGAGTCATTGTACCAAAGGTATCTTAACAATGCTTATTAATTTAAACTATTACTAAAATAAAAACATGGTTGCAATTGACTTAAGTCAGCAATACGTCACTTGTTGACTATTGATGATTCTGCTAATTGATCGGTATTTCGGAGTTGCAACCTACTTTATGTTTATAATAACTACATATAATTTCTTAAGCAATTTGTGTTGTAATGACCTATTGTCACTACATTATAAAGACTTAAAGAATACAAAAATCTTTTAATTTTTAATATTAAACATTTAAAGTCACAAATTACAACTATTCTTTCTAAAAGATATAAAAGAGGATAATTGACGGATTGGGTTCCGTGTTTAAATTAATTGCGGGCAATTTAGACACTTACGACGGAAAAATATATGACAATGCAATAAATATATTACAAAACCAAAATACTTTAAATACCGTTATGGATGATGAAGAGTTAATTATTACAAAATTAAATAATTTTCCTATTGAGACCTTTCAATAGCTTTTGCATATTAAAATAATTTTGGATCATTTAATTAATTTAACAAATAAACTTATATTTATAATTTCAGATAATTTAAATTCTATTACTTTTGCCCAACTAAGAAATTTACATTCTTCGATCATTGAACCTACTGATTTATTAAGTAAACTTAAAAATATCAGCTTACATGCTAAACTACCTTTAACGCCTACTATTGAAAATATTGTATTATTCGAATAATTAGTTAAGGTTAGCTGTTACATATCTAATTATAAATTAACATTTATTTTGGATGTGCCCCTTATACGGAATTAAACTTTTAAAACTGTCCACCTATACCCGATTCCTATTATGCGTAATAACTTTTTCGAAACTGTAATGCCGAAAAGTAAATTTCTTTTAAAAAATAAATCAACTTATATTTTTGATAACATATTAAAATGTCAAACGTTGACCAATCGCAACTATCTATGAGAATACACCATTGAAGAAGAATCTTCTAGACCTTAATGTGCTACACAAATTATCGACGGACTTCCCCTTTCTTCCTGCAAAAGCCTTTCTCTCAACATAGAAACAACTTATATTCAACGTATCGATGATACAAATAACTGGATAGTAAAAACTGTTGAAAATAGGTAATTAATATTAAAATTGTATAAGGTTAGAAAACAGTTGAAGGAAATGTAACCAAGGAAATGAATAATAATAATATATGTAATAAATCAGTCAGTCGAATATTAAAAACTGTTAAAAATATAATCTGCTATTTTATTAAAATCTAACAGGTTATGGGCCCAGGCAAGTTTGGGGTTTTAAAAATCTGAGAGATATTAAAATAAAAATAAAATCTGTGTGAAAATTTAAAAAAAAAATAAAATCTGAGTGGAATAATAATAAAAAGTCAGAAAAATGACAGAAGAAAATGAGTCTGTTTTGATCGAAAAATTAATTAATACAGAAAGTTTTGAAATATGGAGATTTCAGATTGAAATAAATAAATAAATCAAACGGACAAGATGAAATTGTAAGTGGAACTAAAAAATTGGCTGACTGCATTGAAGATAAAGATAAAGCTGAGTGGAAAAGAAAGGATGGGAAAGCCCAAAAGATAATAATAACCACCATCAATAAAAAGCTGCTTATGCACATAATAAATTGTAAAACGTCAAAAGATATGTTTGACAAGTTGTGTAACATTTTTCAGAAAAATACCGAGCAACAAAAATGCAATACCCTACAAGAATTTTTTAATTATAAATATCAAAAAGGATCGGATATGTCATTGCATATTAGTAAGATTGAAAGTTTAGCATATAGATTAAAGACAGTGAACCATAATATTGATGAAGAAATGATTATATCAAAAATTCTCACAACTTTACCACAAGAATATGATGTTTTTGTCACAGCTTGGGATTCCACAACTCCAATGGAAAAAACCTTAATAAATTTAACAACGAGATTGATCTTAGAAGAACACAGAAGAAAACAGAAAGAAGTAAGTGATGACAATGTTGCATTTAAAGCTGAAGAGAAAAATAAAACAGATTGGAAGAAGAAATATCCAGAAAGAAAATGCTATCAATGTGGAAAAATAGGGCATATAGCCAAATATTGCAGATCTTTGGAGAAAATAAGATGCAAAATTTGTAAAAAGAGTAATCATAAAGAAGACAAATGTTTTTTTTAGAAACAAAGATGATTCGAATGACATGAAAACTAATCAGAAAAATAAAGTTGCATTTTTGACACAAATAGAAAAAGGTTCCAAAACTGAATTTATTGTAGATTCTGGATGCTCTTCACATATGTCAAATAACAAAGAATTGTTTAATTCTTTATATGACAGTAAAATAGATATTTATATGGCTAAGAAAAATGAAAAAATGACTTCAGAAGGAAAAGGACAAATTATTACTGAAAAATGCATATTAAATAATGTAACTTATGTCCCTGAACTAAGCAAAAATCTTTTATCAGTTAATGCAATAACTGAAAAAGGCGGACAAGTAACTTTTACTAAAAATAAGGTTTATGTGAGAAGAAATAACGAAAATTTAATTAGTGGAGAAAAACAAGAAAATGGACTTTACATGATTAAACTAAATACATCAAAAGAAGAGACATTTCTAGTAGAAACTAAAAAAACAGTACAAGAGTGGCATAGAAAACTTGGACATCTGAGTGTTAATAATATAAAAAAGTTATTAGATATTTCAAGTGGAATGAATATAACAAAAAGTGACTGTAACCATTTTGAAAAAATATGTGAAAATTGTTTGGAAGCCAAACAGATTCGATTTCCATTCTCAACAAAAAGACAGCGAGCCTCAAGACCTTTAGAAATAATACATAGTGATGTATGTGGCTATATTAATCCAACATGGGATGGTAAAAGGTATTTCTTAACAATTTTGGACGATTATACCTCTTTTACTACAATATATTTACTTGAAAGAAAAAGTGAGGTAAAAGAATACCTACAACAATACGTTGCAGAATCTGAAGCATATCATAATATAAAAGTTTCTAAAATTAGATGTGACAAAGGAGGAGAGTATGTGAATGAAGATCTTAAATTATTTTGTAAAAAAAGAGGTATAAGACTAGATTACACAATTCCACATACACCTGAGCTTAATGGAAGAGCCGAAAGGTTAAACAGAACTTTAGTGGAGAAAACTAGAGCGTTATTATTTGACAGTGGATTGAGTAATATTTTTTGGGGAGAAGCTATTCGTGTAGCTGCGTATTTAACTAACCGTAGTCCAACAGAGTCGTCTTTGACAAAGAATACACCAACACAAAATTGGACAGGACGAAAACCAGATTTGTCAAAACTTCAAGTTTTTGGTAATACCGCATATGCCAAAGTATTGGGTCATTTAAAAAAGCTCGATAGAAGAAGCAAGAAATATTTGTTTATAGGTTATGCACTTAATGGTTATAGATTATTAGATGAAGAAAAACAAAAAGTAATAATTTCAAGAGATGTAGTTTTTACAGAAAGGAAAGAAATTTTAAAAAAATTTGACACAAATGTCAAAATTATTTTAGAAAATGATGAAGAAAATAATGAAGTTATTCAGGAAAATATAAATGAAACTAGTAAAAATGATGATTTTGAAGATGTTCAAGAAATTGAAGAAATAGGAGAGAGAAGACGGAAAGTTGTACGGCCAAGTTATCTCGAAGATTATGATTTGTCGTTACTAACATATGAAGAGGTAGTGCAAAGTTCAGATAAGAAGGAGTGGTTAAAAGCTATACAAGAAGAAAAAGATTCACTTAAGAAAAACAATACATGGGTTTTGGTTGATAAGTCAGAAACTGATAAACAAAAAATTTTGACAAGCAAATGGATTTTTAAAGTTAAAAGTGACGGAAGATATAAAGCTCGACTAGTGATTCGCGGTTGTGAGCAAAGTTATGGTATAGACTACAAAGAAACATTTAGTCCAGTAGTAAACATAGATGCCTTGCGTGTATTATTTGCGATTTCTGCTAGCAAAAGTTATAAGATCCGAAAATTTGACATAAAAACTGCGTTTCTATACGGGGATTTAAAAGAAAAAGTGTTTATGAAACTGCCTGAGGGATATGAAGAAAATAAAAATAAAGTGTGTTTACTAAAAAAATCATTATATGGTTTAAAGCAAGCTCCATTACAGTAGAATAAAAGATTTACTACTTATCTTAAAAGTATTGGGTTATTTTCTTTAAAAACTGAACGATGTATTTTTAAAACCAACAATGAATCATTATATTTGGGAATATATGTTGATGATGGAATAATTTTTTATAGTTCGGAGTATGAAAAACAAGTAGAAGAGCTATTGAGTTTATTAAAGAATGAATTTGAAATGACAGAATGTGAAAATCCAGTTGATTATTTGGGACTAGAAATTGTTAAAAATAGTGATAGTATAATGTTAAAACAAAAATTATATGCAGAGGCAGTAGTGCACAAATATAAGTTAGAAGATTCGAAACCAATCCAAATTCCTATGTTAAATGATAATACAAAAGATGAATCTTCGAAGAATAGGAAATATCCATATAGAGAAGTTATTGGTAGTTTGCTGTATCTGTCAAATCGAACGAGACCAGATATTTCATTTTCGGTGAACTATAGTAGTCGAAAAATGGAAGAACCATCAGAACGAGATGTCAATAATATAAAAAGAGTCCTGAAATATCTAAAAACATACCCCAATCAAGGATTAAAATTTAAAAGCAATACAGATATAACAGAATTAACTGCTTACTGTGACGCTGATTTTGCAGGAGACATAGGTACAAGAAAAAGTACAAGTGGGTTTGTTATTTTTTACTGTGGTGGACCAATTGCATGGTGTTCACGTAGACAGCCTATTGTAACTGTGTCTAGTACAGAATCTGAATATGTTTCAGCAGCTGAGTGTATCAAAGAAACGATGTATTTAAAATATCTAATAGAAGAATTAATTGATAAAACAGTTAAGATAACACTCAAAGTTGATAATCAGAGTGCATTAAAATTGATTGAAAATGGTCAGATGAATAGAAGATCGAAGCATATCGATGTGCGGTATTATTTTATTAATGAAAAGTTTAATGAAGGTTTAATTAAGCTAGAATATTGTGCTTCTGAAAATCAAGTGGCTGATATCTTAACAAAACCATTAGCTATAAACAAATTTGTGAAGTTTAAGAAAATGTTATTAGAATAGAGTAGTTGTTAATTTTTTAATGTTAATAAAAATTAGGAAGAATAGGGGTAATTTTAATTAGAATTAGATTTTTTAAATTTTAATATAAATTAGGAGAGGGTGTTGAAAATAGGTAATTAATATTAAAATTGTATAAGGTTAGAAAACAGTTGAAGGAAATGTAACCAAGGAAATGAATAATAATAATATATGTAATAAATCAGTCAGTCGAATATTAAAAACTGTTAAAAATATAATTTGCTATTTTATTAAAATCTAACAAAAACAACAAAAATCATCATGTCAAATGGAATTATCAACAAACCCACTCCTATTAAAGGAACCTATCTTTTGTTTATTCCTAATGGAGGACATGTTTCACTAGACAATAAAATATTACAACCCCTACGAGTCACTAAAGAGTCTTTCCCAATTTACTTTAATAATTTCCAATATGATGTTTTAAAAACCTCTCATCCAAATTTTACTGTTAAATTAGAAAAAATTAACCTTGGCGACCTCCACAATCTGACACTTAATGGAAGCATCTCACATAAATATATTCGAATCCGTTTGGAAACACCATGGCTGGAACTGCGGATTTTTTTTCCTTATATTAATATGTTCTAGCCTATATATTACGTGGAGATACCGAAAGAGCTGCCCCTTTAATCGCAGCGAACCTCCACAAGACACGCCTTTGTTCACCCTACCATGAGTCCTTCAGCCCTGGACTTCACTTTTAAGGAGGGAGGAGTTACGTGCGTTAGAGCACATATACATTTATCGTCTATGCAGCAGCCTTGAAAAGCTGACTAAGAATAATAGGTTATATATACCATTTAAATCTTATTGTGAACTCAGTTTAGCGTAATAAACACTGTTGTCCAGTTCGAATAAATTTGTGTGTTATTACCTACCATCATCTCTTGTAACTAAAATAAACTTTTAAAAACGTTTTATTACGAACGAAAAACGTAATTACATACCCTTTTTTGCTATAATATTTTGTTAATTACGACCTATTATAAATATTGTTTGGATTATTAAAAAATACATATATTTTTTCCATTTTTTTTTAACAAATTGGTATAAAATACATTTAACACCCATGCTTCTCTTCTTTGCTTTGTTTACCTAACAACCACACAGTGTTGCCGAGTTTTTAAACTTAAATAAACCTTTTTATCTTAATCAATATTTATTTTAGAGTATATATAATAGTGCTTAAAAATATGTTTAATGTGAAATTAGTTAAAACAAGTTATTAAGCAACACATTTAATTTGATATGGCCCTTTAAATAATTTAAATAAATTCAAATATCAATTAAACAACACATTAACAAATAAACTTAATAAACAAATTTAGGCAGTTTTAACTTACATTTATGGAAGTCTCACTAATAGATCTACTCGGCATCGCCAATCTTCTAATGCCTTTAAGAAGCCCAATTCTACTGGACACTTTTTTACACTTTACCATCTTAATTTTAAAAATCAGAGCAGCTTAAACAATGTTCAACGTGTGAAAACCCCTAATGGTTTATGTTGCATAGCAACAATGTTTGATCAAAATATTGACGACCAAATCAATGGAA
This sequence comes from Brassicogethes aeneus, assembly GCA_921294245.1. Classification (NCBI taxonomy): domain Eukaryota; kingdom Metazoa; phylum Arthropoda; class Insecta; order Coleoptera; family Nitidulidae; genus Brassicogethes; species Brassicogethes aeneus. Next base: position 62,683,107 of record OV121132.1, read on the forward strand.
AACATTTAATGATATTCATTTAAAAGAAAATAATTTTAGGCGTTTACAGTATCCTTCATTTTGTTTCATAATAATAATAATAATAAATAAAAGCCCAATTTCACTAGACACTTTCAATGGGAAACATTTAATACATTATTCATTTAAAAGAAAATAGTTTTAGGCATTTACAGTAACCTTAATTTTTAAATATCGAACATAGGTAATACCACTTGTAAAATTGTTTGTATTAATAAAAAATACATCTATTTTTTTCAAGTTTTTTTAAAACAAATTCGTATTAAATACATATGACAGCCATGCTTTTCTTCTTTGGTTTGTTTACCTAACAACCACACAGTGTTGCCGAGTTTTTAAACTTAAAAATTAAATAAAATGAATAACTTAAAAACTGCCACCGCACCAGTAACTATGTTACAAGAAAACACGCGAGTAACTAAGGGTTAATAAAAATAGAAAATAATATTTAAAAATCAAACATACTTAATACCACTTGTAAAATTAAAAAAGATTCTACGTACGCTTTTTTTGCTATTAAATTTTGTTAATTAGGACCTATTTTAAATATTGTTAGGATTATTAAAAAATACATATACTTTTCCATTTTTTTTTAACAAATTGGTATAAAATACATCTAACAGACATGCTTCTCTTCTTTGCTTTGTTTACCTAACAACCACACAGTGTTGCCGAGTTTTTAAACTTAAATTAAATAATATGAATAACTTTAAAACTTCCATTTTCGGAACACCTTTTACCTTTTTATCTTAATAAATATTTATATTAGAGTAGGTACTAATGTTTAATAGTAAAAAAATAACAATAGTACTTAAAAATATGTTTAATGTGAAATTAGGTAAAACAAGTTACCAAGCAACACATTTAATTTGATATGGCCCTTTACATAATTTAAATAAATTCAAATATAAATTTAACAACACATTAACTAATAAACTTTATAAACAAATTTAGCCAGTTTTAACTTACATTTATGGAAGTCTCACTAATAGATCTACTCGGCATCGCCAATCTTCTGATGCCTTTAAGAAGCCCAATTCTACTGGACACTTTTTTACACTTTACCATCTTAATTTTAAAAATCAGAGCAGCTTAAACAATGTTTAACGCGTTAAAACCCCTAATGGTTTATGTTGCATAGCAACAATGTTTGATCAAAATATTGACTACCGAGTCAATGGAAAACATTTAATGATATTCATTTAAAAGAAAATAATTTTAGGCGTTTACAGTATCTTTTGTTTTATAATAATAAAAAAAGCTCAATTTTACTAGACACTTTCAATGGGAAACATTTAATAACTTTAAAAGAAAATAGTGTTAGGCCTTTACAGTAACCTTAATTTTTAAATATCGAACTCTCCCGCCACTGCCCTCTAGAGCTACAATACCTGAACAATATCTATTTATAAATTGCAGACATCTGTACAAACGCTATTTATGTTATTATTATGTCAATGTCAGTCATAATTATTGATGTCGATCATAATTATTAAATTAAGTATTAAATACATTTTTGCGCCTTAAATGTTTACCGCGTTAAAACCCCTAATGGTTTATGTTGCATAGCTAGTGTTGCCGTCAAGACTAAGACATTCTAGACTCTGTGATGGGCACGGGGTGGGGTACCCCAAACTCATGCAAACGGCAGTAACCCAAAGAGATTTTAAGAATCTCGCGAATTCAAACATAACCTCAACAACTTCGTAATGTTGTCAAGTGTGGCCAAAAACGGTGTGATCATCTAGTCTAGTCGGAAAGGTACCTACGTTGTGTTATTTGAATTCGCTTCTAGATAGGAAGGATGCCAGAGAGAGGATATTAGATTAAGTAATAAAAACACACAAATAATGGTTGTCAGCTTTATATTCCTTGTATTTGAATATTAGTTTTAACAATAGGTTTTATCAAACGTTTTGAGATTATTAGTTTCAGTTAGCTTTTTGTCACTTTAGGGGATTTAGATTTACTAGTTTAATACGGTACATTTATAGAAATATATATATATATTTCCAAGTTTATAGATTAAAGGGTTTTATTTCCAAGATTTAATAAATGCAGACTCTTAAGTATTACCAAGCCAAATGTAATATCAACTAAATTTATAATAATGATCATCAGTAACAATATATCAGCTCATTTTGTATAAACAGTCGAAACAGAGATACAATTCAATTTTATACAGCAAAACCTTCATTCTTATTAATCCTATTACATGGCACAATAAATAGAGAAACAGTAATAATATACAATATAGTAATCATAGAAAATATAGTAAGAATAATAATAATAATAATAAAGCAGATAATAATATCAACGTAATAATCAAAATAAGGCATATAGTAATAATAATATGTATGTAATAGTAAAAATAAGGAATATTAAGGTTTAATTTATTTAATATAATGATATCGACTTATGATACAAAATAGACGAATTATAACGTCTCCTGAACTAGATAAATAAATATCAGAGGTAAAACCTTAGGAATCCACATTAAAATAATAAACTTGGTCAAAGCTTTACAACCATTTTAAATAATTAATTAAATTGATTAATATAATATTTATATCATACCTTGTATGTTTATATTCAAAAATACCTACAATTTCTTGTTTAAAAAATCATCAATATCTATATTTCTTCCAAATTCATTCGCCTACTCCCATCAACAACCCTGTTACTCTAGGAGACCATTTTTTTATTACCAACTCAAACTAACAATCTTTCACGCTAAGACTCGATATAATTTAAATAAACTTTTAAACGTTTTTTTTAACACAGCTGACTGATTGAAATTAATTTGTCAATGTCATCTCATTCTGTCAATATGACTTTAACTAAGTGCGTATAGTTGGTTGTCACTTTTTCCTTACGAGTATCAAAAGTCGGGCCAACACAACTCTTGTCTTGTCTTGTCTAGAATATCAAGACAAGACCGTCAACATATCTTGTCTAAGTGTATCACGACAAGACAAGACCTTAGCCAAAAATCTTGATTATAATCAAAACAAGACAAGACTTTAAACCAAAACTCTTGATTAAATTTAACTTTTTAAAAAATATTAAAAACACTTCATTACTTATTATTTTTTTATTAAAAAGAATATATATATTTTATTGAAATCTTGGGCTTATTTTCTACATATATTTGGGACTTATCTTGGTCTTATTTTCTAGATATATTTAAAACTATTTTTGCCAATAACCTTATTAAGGGTTTTTTCCTTATGTTGAGTTGTCTTTGAAGTAGATTGTTTTTGAAGTACGTGAAGTTGATGGCTTAAAATCGATTGTTGCTGTGGTAGTACTGTTGGTTGGCGAAAAAACACTTTCATCACTACCTGAAAAATCGTCTGGTCCAGGCTCATAACTTTTATCTTCATCTATCGAATCACAGGTAAAAGTATCTTCCACTTCTTCTTTGTTAAAATTATTATCATTTGGCAGTTGTACTTGCGATGTTTTTTTATCTGCATTGCAAGTACAGGAAAATTTTAAACGCTTTGTTTCCATATTTTAAAATGCTTTTTAGTATTAACCAGTAGTAAAGCAACAAAAACTAACCTAAATAATAATAAACTTACTGCTTAATTTAGTGCAAAAAAATGGCGGAAGTGATTTGTTTTGACTGGTTCTAAAACAAGAGTGGGATTTACATTGCGCAGACGCATAATTTATATCTAGACTCTTGCATAATAATCTAGACTCTTAAATAATAATCTAGACTAGTTAATCTAGACAAGACCGCATTAAGCTTTTTTAATCAAGAGTTAGACTTACACAACTCTTGTCTTGAAATTTTCAAGACAAGACAAGAGTAAGTAACTCTTGTGTTGTCTTGTCTAGCTATGCAAACAATGTCTGATCAAAATATTGACGACCGAGTCAATGGAAAACATTTAATGATATTAAAAGAAAATAATTTTATCCTTTATTTTGTTTCATAATAATAATAATATTGTCATAATAAAAATTAAAAACATAGATTTTCAGTGACTTCTTAAATTTTTTGACAAACTGTCCTAACATTTTTCTATTAACCATGTTTAGATCGCAGTAAATGCGTAGTTAATTTTTCCATAACAACCATATTTGTGTGACGAAAAAACAGCGTTTTTAATGCTTAATAACTCTAAAACTAGTATACTGTAGTAGGAGAGAAATGTATTTTTTTATATTTAAAATGTTTCTCACTTATTGGCATCGCCAATCTTCTGATGCCTTTAAAAAGCCCAATTATACTAGACACTTTCAATGGGAAACATTTAATAACTTATTTATTTAAAAGAAAATAGTTTTAGGCGTTCACAGTAACCTTTCTTTTATTTCATATTAATAATAAAAATATATATTTTACAATATTGTAATAATAAAAATTAACTTTTATTATTGTTAACAGTCTATTCGTTTTCTTCAAGTATTTTTAATAATTAAAATATTGTGGCTATTGAGGTGGTCGCGACACTAAGGTTAAGAAACTATTATTTAATTAAATCAATTCTTTTGAATTGTAAATAAGTACTTTATGTTATTATTTCTTTAAATTAACTTTATTAATTAACAAAACGTATTACATTAATAATTTATAACTTAACCCTTTCGCTACCTACGGGACACATATGTCCCAAAGATCACAAAAATAATACCGCTGGGATTAGTTCTATTCAAATCTCTATAGAAAGCACTGTCCCAGTGGTAGTTTCATTACATTATATTATAGAGGCGAAAATCGCATGTTAACCCCCACTAAATCGTATGATTTTCACAATTGTGCTTAGTCATTTACGCAATTTAATCATCCTGACGGCTGTGTTATTGTTTACGTGCGTACTATTTTACTTATATTGGTCAAATAGATTGTTGAATACAACTAATTTATATACAGGTAAGAATAAATGTATCAGATACGTGTCCTTTGCGAAAAAACACCTTGGGACTATTTGTCCCAGTGGTATTTTATAGCGGGACTTATTTATCCCAACGGTATTTTTTAGCTATAATTTTTTTTAGAATGGTCAGGAAAAAAGCTCTCACTGACGATGAATTGCGAGCATGTTTGGAAAATTCGGATGAGGAAGACCCATTTGCAACATCTGATGACTCTTTGGAGGATAAAAACTTTACACCGGACAGCGACAGCGCCCAAAGTTCCGAAGAAATTTAAAGTTCGGACGATTCAACCGAAGACTCTGATGAGGATTTAGAAGATGCTGTGCCCGTTTCCACCCCTGATGTGACTTCCTGGAAAGCTGTTTCAAACACATTTTGATCTAGATTCGATGTTACAACACCGAGACCATGTGCTATCCTTAATCCGAAAATAAGCCGGCAATCGAATGAACTTGAGGTATTTTTGCAAGTTTTTCCACGCAGTTTGATGATATTTATTGCTCAATGTACTAATGCCCGATTGGAAATATTGAGAAAAGCCAATAAAAAAAAGAAAGATGTCCCTAACACAGATACAGGTGAAATTATGCTTTTATTAGGAACAATGCTTGTTATGACTTATAACAAAGTTCCTAACTTCTCTGACTATTGGTCAGGAAATGCATCCTTGGGAAATGAGGCCATCAAAACTGCAATTGCTCGGAATCGTGCCCAACTACTCATTTCTAAGATGTATTTCAATTATCCAGAAAAAAGTGTTGATGCTCCCAAAACATACTATATTGATGGGGTGGTTTCTTGTCTAAAGTACACATTTCAAAAATGCAGAGAAGATAGTTCATACCAGAGCATTGACGAATCAATGGCCAAGTTCAAAGGCCGCTCAAGTCTCAAACAATATCTTCCTTTGAAACCCATCAAGCGTGGAATCAAGATCTGGGAACGATGCGATGCAGAAACGGGATATGTGTATGACCTCAATATATATTCTGGGAGAGACAACCCTGAAGGGCAAATCACGACTTCCTTGGGAGAAAAGGTTGTAATGTCACTGATCTCTACAATACGTGATCCACGAGTAACTGTAGCATTTGATCGCTTCTTCACAAGTGTTAGACTGATGGACAACATTCCCTATCCCGCATCACGTAAATTCATGCCAAAGTTTGATGGAAAATTGCAGAAAAGTGATTCCCAATTCTTGTGTAATAATGTGGGCACATTAGCTGTACGATGGCAAGATAGCAAAGAGGTTTTAGTGATCTCAAATTGTTCGAATAACGATGTAAAGAGCGTAACCCGAAAGCAAAAAGATGGTACCATGCCCAGAACCAATCGTGCTCTATAATAAAATAATGGGTGGAGTCGACTTATCGGATCAAAAAGTAAGTTGTTATGACTTTGATCGAAAATCACAGAAGTGGTGGAAAAAGGTTTTTTATAAACTCCTGATGACAGCTGTTGTAAACGCTTCAATTTTATTCAATGAACAACGGAGGACAAAAAAACCGCTGTTACAGTTTGTTGTCCCTCTTGCAGAACAATTGATTACTGTGGGCAAACAAACAAGTGCCATAAAGCGCAAGAAATCTGCCGGCCTTCCATCAAAAATAATGAAATTGATGCTCAACGTTGGAGATCACCTCCCAGTTGAAGGTAACACAAGACGAAGATGTGCAAAATGTTCAAGTCAAGGCAAAGAAACTCGAACCAAAACCATGTGCACAATGTGCAAAGTTGCTTTATGTAAGCTGTGCTTTACGCCTTATCATGTGTAAATATATATATGTATATATATATGTATTTTTAAGGGAAATAAAATTTTAAATTATCAATTCTTATTTTTATTCTATACCATTGGGATAATATGTCCCAACAAAAAATACCAATGGGACAATATATCCCAGCACCCCCAAGAGAAACCCCCTTACCAAAAAAAATAATTTTAACAATAACTGATGTCTTTCGAATTTGGTTAAGTAGAAAATCATGAAATAGAATTGCTAAATAAATTTAAAAAAATTGGTAGCGAAAGGGTTAACAGCGCAGACCCGGCAATCTACAAAATATAAAATTATATATTTTTTCCACTAAGGTGCACTTGGCGCAACCAAAATGTAGACGCTGCTTGGTGGTCATGGAATTTTTACTGATATTCATTTCTATTAGTCTGGCTGTAGCCAGTGGTAAAACAAAGAGAAACATATTCTGTCGTTTTAAATTAATTCGTTAATATATTGGCTTATAGTTTTTATTATTTATTCACAATTAATTAATATAAACCTATATATATACAGGATGTCCCAAAAGTTACGGAAAAGCTCTTAACTATACAATCCCCATTATATTCTAAGTCTGAAAAAATGTTATGGACCTAATGGTATTTCAAACCCTCTAACAGTAACAAATTTGGGGTCTGACACTATAAGGTAGATTTTTATTAACCCTAACTAATTGCTAAGAAAGGGAAAAAATCCTGACAGTAAAAACTTTCGCCAAAATATTTTTTACACTTTAAGGTAAGCACGTTAAAATAATAATTTAACAAGTTAAATTAAAGTCGCTTTTATTAGACAAAAATTAAATTTGATTTTACAACAAATGTTCAAAATGGCATTTATCCATCTAAACGCAAAGACGAGCACGCTTTATTAAACTTTATCTGGTATTCCGGACAGGGTTACCAGATTCTGTCAAAAAAATCGGGACATTTCGTGTAAATTAACCTTAATTACAAAAATGACACAATAAACAATAATTAAGTAACGTCAAACTTACTATTTGCATTGCATCCTTAGAAGATTGCATCTTTATTTCAATTTTGTAATTAAGATAAATTTAAACAAAATTTTTTTTTGACACAATCTGGTAACCCTGATTCCGGATCATACTTGGTGTGACGGTGGCAATAGCTCCATGGAGTTGGTAATTCAGCCGTATTAATAAAGTTACAATGATAAACGTATTTATTAATGTGACCCCACAAAAAATAATCCAAGGATGTAGCTTGCCAGTTCCTACCCAAGAATTCGGACACTATTTGCTGCACAATGTGGTGGAGCACCATCATGCTAGAACCGATGATCGGCCCAAAGTTACACTGGCACATTTTCCAACAACTCTGGTTCCGTTAAGTCTTGGTGAAAATTCAAACAGATCAACATTAATGACTATAAAATAATGGTTATTGAACTAACCAAAGAATCTCCTAAAATTTCAGCTCATAAGTTTAAACTAAATCTACGCTGAAAGCTTATGATACTTATTTTATGAAAATTTTCCTCTGCTCATACGTGGTAGTTATTAGCGTTAAAGGTTCCCTGACGAGATAATAAAAATTCGTCAGTAAACAGAATGTTTCTGGGTCAGAATTTCTCAAACGGGCCACCTGAATTAGGTCAAAATTAGTTTTTGGTTGTAGATACATTTTTTCGATAGTATTTTACATCACTAACACAAATCCAAAAGGATTTTGTAAATTAAAATTTTCAATTGACATATTCATGATATTAAAAGTAAAAGTTTTTAGTAATTAAAAAATTAAAAAAATCATTATGGCTAAACTAATTATCCGATTCCAACGATATAACTAGCGTTGGAATCTTGTTTTGACATAGATTCTTTGTTATTTTTTTCAATTGTACAATTTTCATTTAGGTCGATTTTTTTTTGTTTTTTTTTTATAACAAATTCGGAAATAATTGGCTTCTGCGCCAGCTATCGACTCGAAAAAAAAACACATATACTCCAATCATTTTTCAAAATTATGCTGCTGAGAAAAAAAATGGCCCGCAGGTTGACAACAAGTTATTCGTCCTTTTGTGGCCGCGCGCGGTGTCAGCTCACGCTCCGAACCATGTATGCTGTACGCGCTTGCGACGGGACGTCTTTCGGTGGTTTGGTACTTTTCTAATCAAAATTAATTTGTGACCTTAATAATTGACTTGGAGCCTTGTTTTTTTGTATTTTAATTATAAATTAATAAGCTTTATACTGATATAAACAAAAATAATTTGCATTCATTATATTTTGTTTTATAAGGCGCCAAACTAAAAATTACATTTTTCTTGGTACTCACTTGTGGATTATCTGTCAAATTTTCTACTCCTTGATTTAGTTTGTGACTTTCTTTTAAAAACTAAAGTTATATTTTAATATCGTAATAATTTTCTTAAATTGACTAAATCGAAATATTTAATTTATTCTATATTTAGTTCGGTCACACAAAATAAGTAATATCTAATAATAAAAAAAGAAAATTGGATTTATCAATCTTATTTTACTTTTTAATAATTTAAAAGTGAATATTAGCAGTTTTATATAGGTAATTTACAAAAATAAAAAATCCTTTCCTAATTATATTGTGACATTTATTACAAATAAATAAGGTTAGTGTTGCTTGGGAACCAACGAAAAAGCATTGGTTGCTAAGCAACGCTAATGTTATTTATTTCTAATAAATGTCATTATTGTCATTGTTTTTTATTTTATTAAATAAATCTTATTAAATTCAAGTGGTGTATTCAAACAAAATAATGCCTCAACCAAATTCCTGCTGCAATCCTCTCGAAAAAAGAAATCATAGTCGTGTCTACAAAAACATTAATACACATTGGGACGGTGTGTTTCGAAATGTAATCGGGAAGTATTTGTGCGATTCATGTAGGCGATCGGTCCTAAAATCGAATTCACTTCAACAGCATATTTTGGTAGCTAAAATAAACAAAGAAAACAGATATACAAAGAAACAAGACCATTATACTGATAGTGCTTCAAGTTCTGATGAAGTGAATTGTGAACTGGAAGATCAAGACCATTATACTGATAGTGCTTCAAGTTCTGATGAAGTGAATTGTGAACTGGAAGATCCCTCATATCATGAAAATTTAAAAAGATGCCAAAGCTAAACGTAAGAAATTCATTAATGTTCAAAAGCAAACTCCTATCAATGATATTAAAATCGCGCTTTCCAAAGAGAGTTCCAACTGTGAAAAGTACAAAATACTTACAACTTTGCCGTCGGATTGGAGTGTAAGAAAAATACACCAAGAGTTCAATGTTTCCCGCCGAATGGCTTCAAATGCGAAAAAATTAAGACAAACTAGTGGTTACGGAGCTACTCCTAAAAAAAGAAGTGGTCGACCATTATCAAATAACGTTGCAGAAGAAGTAAAAAATATATGCATATCGGATCAATGGAGTCGTCTTATGCCAGGTCGAAAAGACTACGTTACGATTGTGAAAAACGGTGTTCGTGAGCAAGTGCAGAAGAGATTATTATTAATAAATATAAATAAATAAATGAATTACACGAAAAATTCAAATTAGAAAAACCTGAAATCAAAATTAGTTTATCTACATTTACCAAACTTCGGCCTCGTCATTGCATTCCTGTAGGACCAAAAGGAACCCACAACGTGTGTGTTTGTCACATTCGTCAAAATATGAGGCTCAAATTTATTGGCATGAATGACGAGTTTCATAAAAAAGGCGCTAAATGTGACCACTCTGTTCCTGATGTGTGCAAACTCATGGTTTGTGAAAATTCAATATCAGAATGTTTTTTATTAAAGTGACAAAACTGTCCCGGTGTAAAACATACTATAATTTTTTTTATTGAGCTGTTCAATAATCATGGTATCGAGAACATTACTTACAAATCATGAAAAAAGACAGACAGGTAATGAGCTTAGAGTCATTTTGAATGTTAAGTATCAAATGAATATTTTAAGCCGACCTTTGTTGTTATGTCTTTTCTCATTATGAGGTACAGTGTTATTGCACATTCATGTAATAATTTTGTCCTTATTTTTTTAGAGGTGAGCTGTCAATTTGTACCCAGTCGACGGTCGATTTTCTAAAGGATTTAGAAATTGAATTGCCACTTCTTTTGCAACATAACCACATCGCAAAATCTCAGGCGAAGAAAAATGTTCAAAAAGCAGAGTTTGTTATTAGTCTTGATTTTGCTGAAAATTTTTCATTTGTTATTCAAGATTCTGTTCAAGCGCACCATTGGTCCAACAAGCAAGTTACTCTTCACCCTTACAATATTTATTTTAAGAAAAATGACAAAACCATGCACCATAGCTTTGTGATAATATCCGAGTGTAACAAACATGATTCTGTGGCAGTTAATTTATATAACAGAAAAATGATCCAATATTTGATTGATATTCATAGAAAAGATAATATTCGCAAAATGATTTTTTTTCCGATGGTGCAGCGTCACAGTACAAAAACAAATCAAACTTTATTAACATGACTTATTTACAAAAAACAACTGGCATAAATGTGCAATGGAATTTTTTCGCTACGTCACATGGCAAGGGAGCATGTGACGGAATCGGTGGAACAGTTAAAAGAAATGCTTATCGAGCAAGTTTACAGAGACCCGTAAACTCACAAATTACGACGCCCCAACATTTTTTTGCCTGGGCTAAGAATTTTTTTTAAAAAGTTTCGTGTAATTTCTGTACTACAGCCGAATACGAAACCGAGCAAAAAAAATTAAAATCTCGTCTCTCAAAAGCCATCCCGATTCAAAATACAAGAAATTATCATTCATTTCAACCAGCCGCAAAACCGAAACATGTTATTTGTAAGATTATTTCATCTATCGACGAAAGCAATTTGTACAAAATTGAAATGTAAAATATTATTCAGAAGTCAAATTAAATTATTATTTTCGTACTAATTTTTTTATTTTTAACCATCATGGTTAATCATGGTTAAATCATGGATGTAATATTGATATACTGTCTTTTTAAAATCGAGAAAGTGTCACTTTTTCTGCTGTCCAGGCAGGCAATACTGTCACTTTTCCTGTCTAGATTTTAGATTAAAACAAAATTTTCTTTGCCGTTTAGGTGCTGTTACTTATAATATATTATATAAACAAAATAAAAATATTTTATAATTTAAACTTATGTAATGTATGACCGAGCTCCATATAGTGTTACCTTTTTTTTATTTTTGCTTGTAATCAAATCCAATTAATTTAATCAATTATTTTATTGACGTAACCTTATCTATCTAATGCCGGCTGTCATTGGCCGATAGTTCTCTAATTATTATTTACAGCTATAAATTAGTGGATTTTTCGTGGTAGCCATAAAACATCAGTTCCCTGTGTCCATTTGGTAAAAATGTTGGTAATTCAGCTGTTGACCGTGATCCAGCCCCATTCAGAGAATTCTGCTTTGTCTGGGTGTGCAAGGAGTTCTTGGGACTTGATAACCTAAAATACCCAATATTTACCTAATATCCTTCCTCTATATATTGATTAAACTTACCTTTCTGTCCCAAGTAGAGGTGATTTCTACCATGTCTTTGTTTGTGAATAACCTCGCCGAGAAGTGAGGTTAGGCTGTTTCTAAAAGGTTAATTATGGGTTAATAAATTATTCACTATCGCTATTTAGTAAAATCATATTGTACTTACTGAGATTTGTCCCTAATTGTATCTGCAAAGTTTGTTTACTTCGCCATGATAGTACGGTTGTCAAAGTTTAGTGTTGCCAACAGCGAATAAAGACGGTTCGTTAACTGAAAGCTAGGGAATTCCATACCTTTCCAAAAATCCCCAGGTTATGTTAAAAAATTCAAAGTTTTTATAATAATTAATTTAATTTGGGTTGGTTATCAACTGCGCATTGTTAGGGGACCGGAAGATAGGTTCCGGCCATATTCATTCTTGTTCAATGCTTGATGCTGAATGCGTGTCTCCAGGAATTTCTACAAGTGGGTTTATTTTAACCATCCGCTATCGAAAGTGGGATCAATCTGTAGAATAACTTGTGTTGGATTTGTTAAGTCTAATTGTAGTGCCTATTTTGGTGATAAGGAGTCTATAAATCCTTCGGCTTTGCCGGTTCAATTGAGGACGCGGGGTAAGCATCAATTTACCTTTATATTGGAAATACTCACTTCTATTTCTTCTTAGACTGTAGCATTGTACAAAATCTTCAACCGCACCCTACACCGTCGAGGCATTTATTTCATTCCCTTTCGTGGGTCAAAATTACCTCGAGTGTAATGTTTCTGTATTTTTTGTAGGGTTTTTGCCTTAGCAATAGGCTTTTGCTTTAGCCGTACGAAAAATTTATCATACGTTTATCTTACTGTACGTTTGATTTATCATACGATTAGTTGACCCCCCGGTCATTCCACTAAACCATTATACCACCGTTCTCTTCTTTGGTTGGCGTTTGGAAATCCTGTTGGATATATATATATATATATATATATATATATATATATATATATATATATATATATATATATATATATGTGTATATATTGGAGATACAGTGCCCCACTGGAACAAGGACCTGCGAAAAATAAGATTTAGACATCCACCCGATTGTGACAACTAACTCCCGCCCACAGTGACAGAAGACTACTTCGAATGAGTAGCACCTCGACTTGACCACCTCCCGGATTAGACAAACTAGCTTTACACTGAAAAAAAGTTTCTTTATAACATTGATATTTTAGTCGTAAAATTTCATTACATTCGGTTTATATTTAGAAGGCCCCCAAGTGTCTACTATTTGGGCTAATTTCGAATTTTCGCGCCTTTGTGCTAGTGAGAGGTCGGTAAGTTAGTACGCCTAATTTACACCATAATGTAATGGCTGACAGACTTTCAGTGACAGTAGTTCACGTATGTGACGAATAGCAGTACAATTGTCGTTTTTCTTTTTTTATATTTATCACCATGGCGACAAAGTCAACCCGAAGCAGTGATAATATATGGTTAATAGGACATGCCAATGAAATTATATCTGGTGCCCGTCTACCTTCAGGTCGTGATGTGATGCGCAATTTTGTGTTTTACCATCGGTCTCAAAACCTTACAATTCGGGATAGTGCCGAACTGGTGCATAATCAGCTAGTGCCCTTCTGGATAAAGTCTAGACTTCCCATCAGGCAAAAATATCATATTATTAAAAAAATAAAGGAATTTTATGAAGAACACGTCCGTCTAATGAAGCATAAAACAAGAAATAACCCGACCGACCAAAAAAACCAGCAAAAATTCATTGATAAGTTGGAAAAACTGTTCGACATTAGTCACGCCAACAGTCAACAGCTGATTAAAAATGAAGAGGACCGACAGTTTTTAAAGTTGCAGCAAGAGTCCAGAACTGGTTCTATCGGGCCTGTGGACAAGAAACTTGCTAAACAGGAGATACGGTCTGCTCTGCGTAAAGAGCGATTTAATCAACGCCTAACCGCTCTTGTAAGTCACCAACAATCTCAATCAGCTTCAACGTCAAAAGCAAACATGTCTAAAGATAATGGAGAAGATAATGTTTCTGAGATTTCAAACTCTTCGGCCATGGATGGCAAAAATAGCATTGAAAATAAATCCGAAGTTGAATTTGTTGCTTCGGCATGAAAAACCACTAAAACAAGTAAACCCGTTGAACGGAAACGTATTGTATCTTCAAAAGTTTCAGCTGTGCTGGACCGGACTAATACCAGTATCAGAAAGTCTACAATGATTTTGGCGTCTGTAATTAATGAGGCAGGATGTTCTACTTCTTCTGCAGTTCTTTCAAAGAGTACCGTCCACCGACAGAAACGTCGTCGTGAAGCTGCACAGATAATTAAAGACAATTATCAGGCCACCAAATTAGTTGTTCACTGGGATGGTAAACTGTTAGCAGATGTGACTGGCGATGATAAAGTAGAACGTCTACCTGTTCTAGTTTCCTCTTTAGTTGAAAGTCCAACTAAACTTCTTGGTGTTCCGAAGTTAACATCTGGTTCTGGCCGAGCAGCAGCTGAGGCAGTACATGAACTGTTGCAGTCATGGAACTGCGATTCTGTGGTCGTCGGTATGTGCTTTGACACGACTGCTTCGAACACAGGAAGATTGAATGGAGCCTGTACAATTCTAGAGCACCTCATTGGGAGATATTTGCTGAGGATGGCTTGCCGACACCACATGTTCGAAGTGCTTCTTTCAGATGCCTTTAACGTGTTTTGGTCCGTCTACTGGTCCAGATATTATTTTTTTAAAGAGATTTCGGGACAGTTGGTCTAAGCTCAACCATGACTATAATCGACAAGAAACTCCTTTAATATCTACGTCAGAGCTTCAGAAAAAATTTATATCTAAAAAATTAAAAGAGAACCATCCTCGAGACGACTACAAGGAGCTTCTTACCCTTGCAGGTTTATTGATTGGACTGAATATCGCATCTACTTCAATTCTGAAGCCAGGTGCACTTCATAGAGCTCGCTGGATGGCAAAGGCAATTTATTGTATGAAAATCGAACTACTGCTAGGGCTTGAAGAAAACCAAACTGCATTTCGCCTGACAGCTTATGAACTCCAAGGACTTAAACGATTTAACCGATTTGTTGTCTGCGTTTACATTAAGTCTTGGTTTACAAGTACATCTGCAGCTGACGCACCCAGGAACGATATTATGTTAATTCAAAGACTCCAAAATTATAGCTATGAAAAATTAAGAACTGTTGGTCTCAAAATGATGCAGCGCCATTCTTGGTACCTAAGCCCAGAGCTAGCAACGCTTGTTTTTTTCTCTGAACATATGTCTCCTGAAGACAAATCACACATTGTGCAACATAATCTCCAATCAGAACGAGGCTCGCACTTGCTAAAGTCACTTCCACATAGAGTTGGCGATATAAAAATTTCTCGCAGCTTTTTTCAAATTCTTGGTATAGAAGACAGTTTTCTTAGTGCACCCGTTGAAACTTGGCCCAAAACTCTGACATTCAAGAAAGCTGCAGATTTAGTTAAAAACCTGCCTTGTGTGAACGACTGCGCTGAACGTGGTGTTGCTTTGATTCAGACATTCAATGAGAGCACGAAGGATGAAGTGCAAAAGCAGTATTTACTACAAGTTGTCGAGAAACATAGGAAAGACTTTACTAAGTACAGTCGTAATGACCTTGCACGCATGTAGTTTAATTGTTAACCTGTTTTGTATTATTTATCTACTAGCAACAATGTTAAGTAAAATAAAAAAATGTCATTAATCTAAACAGTATTTTTTAATAAGCTTTAAACAATTTTTAAGGTAACAAAACATATTTTTACCATTTAAAAAGGTAACTACTTTCATCCAAGTAGTGTGCAATTTAAAGGGGCTTGGGGAACCCCTAAATATTATTTAATTGAGTTTAAACTTTGTAAGTATTACTTATTTACTGTAGTGAACCATATAAGAAGGTGGGAATTATCATTTTCAAACTTTCATTTTTATGGGACACCCTAGTGTTTATGCTGGGTTGCCTACCGGCATATGTAAATTTTAAATACCTATTATATTTATAAATATTAGTTACTCTGTGCGCCTTAGTGATCACTTGGGTAAAATAGTAAATCAAATTGGTCTTTGTGTTATCATTATTAATTAATTTAACAAATTAGCTTATATTCTTGATACTTTAATAATAGTGTATTATTTATATCAGCGCGTGAGCGTATCGCTGTATATATCACCAATACTCTATTTTTTTTATTAATATTTTCCGTTTGGTATAATTATTCTGGGACTGCCTGGGTAACCATTTAATAATTGTACACACCACAAAAAAAAACCAGAAAAATTGTCTATGTTTATAGTTTAATATATCTAATATATGGTATATCTGATTTTCCTTTACGTCGCTTACCTTTTCTTTCTAATTTTGGTAATTTTTCAAAGAAAAAGAATACTTATCGTGCCCGACTATTGTAAGTAAATTACCTGGCTCCCCAAATTAACATAACCTACTTTTGTATCCACTCCCCTCTTCACTGATAGCTAGTCGCTGGCACCGTTTACACCGAAATAAGACTGCGAAGAAATTTAGGTGTAACAATAGAAAAAAGAAAACCCCATTTATTTCTTTTTAAATCAACAACCAAAACAAGACTCTGAGATTATTAATACAGGCAAAATTTTTATTTTACCAAAAAGTGTAGGACTTTAAAAATTTATTTCTTTAGTTTGGCGCTACACCTATAAAAATACTATGGACATAAAATATTTTTGGCTTCCACACAGCAAAGCCAATCAATTTCTTAATAAAACAAACAAAAACCACAAGGCTTTACATGTATTTATAAGGGCAGAATAATTTTTTTAAATCTGTAATCAGAAAAATTTATTTTTTTCTAAAACATAATAAAATATAATGAGCGAAAATTATTTTTGTATATACCAATATAAAGCCTATTTATTTCTGAATTTAATACAAAAAAACAAGCTCTAAGTCAATTATTACGGTCACAAATTAATTTTGATTAGAAAAGTAGGTACCATTCCAGACCACCGTAAGACGTCGCGTCACAAGCGCGTACAGCGTACACGGTTCGGAGCGTGAGCGGCCACCGCGGTGCACCCACAAAAGGACGAATAACTTTTTGTCAACCTGCGGGCCATTTTTTTTCTCAGCAGCATAATTTCGAGAAATGATTGGAGTATATGTGTTTTTTTTTTCGAGTCGATAGCTGGCGCAGAAGCCAATTATTTCCGAATTTGGTATAAAAAAAAATAAAAAAAATCGACCTAAATGAAAATTGGACAATTAAAAAAAATAACAAAGAATCTATGTCAAAACAAGATTCCAACGCTAGTTATATCGTTGGAATCGGATAATTAGTTTAGCCATAATGAATTTATTTATTTTTTAATTATTAAAAACTTTGACTTTTAATATCATGAATATGTCAATTGAAATTTTTTTTTACAAAATCCTTTAGGATTTGTGTTAGTGATGTAAAATACTATCGAAAAAATGTATCTACAATCAAAAACTAATTTTGACCTAATTCAGGTGGCCCGTTTGAGAAATTCTGACCCTTAACTGAACTTATAAAATTAGGGTTCTCAGCATGCTTCTGCAATAGCCAGTTACAAAAGTCCAGTCTCGGCGCAAAATGTTCTGCACAAGTATTCCTTCTGTTATCATGTAAGATTTTATGTAACGTGCTTTTGAAATTATTTATCATTCTTGCTATCGTTTTGATGCTATTTGTTCAATCTCTATTAAACACTTTTTTACTAGGAACCAAGAAGAAATGCTTGTGTAAAATATGGCCATTTGGTGTATTACCTGCTTGGCCGAGTAAAAATATTGCCATTTTCATTCCCCCACTTCTAAGGATTGTTTTTTTATGTTCTTTGTTATGTTTACTTTAGTTTAGTATGTGTTTTGTTAAGTTTTAGAACCACACAATTTTTTGTTGCTGATTTAAAGAAACATGAAGTAAAAAAATGTACATTTTTTGTGTTTTAGATCCTATAAAATATTTATTAAAATATTTTTATGTAAAATATACATTATATTAAAATTTACACATAAATAAACCTGTATTTTAACATTTTTTATTATTGACTTGTTATATAGTAACAAACACAAAATGGTCTACGATCGTAAACCGCTAGACCAACCGTGTTACAAAATACCGCGCGCCCAAGAGAGGGTTAGAGGGGTGAAAATAACAGAAAAAGACCAAGTGACTAAAAGAGGTAAAACTACTTTTACTGATAATTTTGAATTTAAATTCTTTCCCTTCCGTAATTATTTTGAAGTTCAAATTGAGCAATTTTTTAAGAGATTTTTTTTTATAAAATAAAACCACAAGAACTTAAAACATCGTTTACGTATTCTTTTATATAATACTACTTAATTCTTAAAAAAAGAGAATAGTACTTACTGAGTTTACTATCGTAAATACCCGTATTGTCACAAAACATTTAAAATAAAATACATATTTAATATTTAGCCTCATAACCAAGAACAAAGTGTTGGTCACCAAAGAAAACATCATGTGTTGCCAGCGTTACGAAATTTAATTTAGGTGATAGCATTATTTTTTTCGAATTTTTGAGAATATAATAAATATTTTCTGATTATTTTTTGAATTATTTGACAATTTATTGTTAATTAACTACAAAAATTATAAAAGACAATTATTATTAAAACATTTTCATAGCAGTAAAAATTTGGCAACGTTGTAAAACTGTAAACTTATTAAACTAAAACAAATTTTTTAACCATATACATATGGTTAAAATTTTTTGTTTATTTTAATATAGTAAAAGACCATTTCTATTTGGTTTCTGTATGGTTAAAATTTTTTGTTTTAGTTTAATATAGTAAAAGACCATTTCTAATGTTTGAGGTATCTATATATGCCTTAAACATTAATTATATAGTATTTTGCAGTGACGAAACAGACATATTTCAAATGTTTTAAACATATTTCGAAATATATCAGACATAGGTACTTCATTTGAAATATATCTGAAATATTCAGACAAATTTGAAATATAACAGAAATATTTCAGACATATTATAACATTTCAGTAATATGACTTGCCGAGTGGGAGCATGCAGCCACCCATTAATCGCGATTGGACGTTTTCATTTGAAATGACTATTTCTTAAAGTTTCATGATTTAAATTAAAGCGTTGAGTTGGCATGTTTAAAGCAAAATGTATTAAACAATTTATTTAAAACTCTGTTAAACGATATCTTAATGTGTGTATACTCAAATTAAAAAGAATTTCATGACAAATTCAATGGTTCCACAATAAATATATCATTCATTATAATTTGTATTAGAACTTGTCTATTTAAAATAAAAAATAAATAATATTTTTGTTTTGTTAAATTTTGATAACGATTATAAAAAACTGCCCCTTTATTAAATTAAAAATTTGAATACAGTAAGGTAAGGTAAAAAAGATGTGACAGCACCCTCTTCAACGTACATTAATTTTTTATTTAATTTATTTTTCCTGTCCTGAAAAAACCCTGAATACCAAATTGAAAAAAAAAACCTTTTATTTACAAAGATATAAAGAATTATGGTTTATTTTCCGACAACTTTAACCCTGTATATCGAAAATGGCGACGAGGAATGTACAGTATCATATATATGTTGTCCCGACCCTGTATATATAGCAGTATTAATTTAGTAAATTTAGGAATTAATAATAATATTTATTATTATTAGGTATTATTAATACTAAATTTTTTTTATAATATTTTTATATCAAATTGTTTACATTTTTACTATAAAAGTCTGAATATATTACATATTTTAAACAAATTAAGGTAAGAAATATTAAAAAATACACCTCTTTTTTAACGTAGGTACTGAAAAATGCTGGCAACCAAAGCACTTTGATTAAATGAAAATAAAATATCAAATATGTAATAAGTATCTAATTATTGGTATGAACATTTTAAAACAATTTGAATAAAGGGATACTTTACATTTCAAACATAAATACCCAGTGCGACCTTGGCATAGAAGTCGAAAATGAAAAAATAGGTTCAGGATTTTATTTGGAGTGCCAAATGATGTTAGAAGTTGCAACACTACTAGTCTAAATTGTAATAATGGTATAGTATGCCCAAGTTGTCGGTCTGTAAAGCAGCCAGCCTTGTACACAGTATTCATCAACTATATTGGAAGTGTTCGGCTATAGCATTGTGTAAGAAAGCTTTTCATTAAGGGGAAAAACAAACTTAATTGATGTTGGGTTCAGTACTAAAACACTTTAAGAAAACAATGTAGGAAACAGAAATTATAAGTTTTAAGATTAGCGACAGTTCGACACATGCGATGCGGATCATAATCTAATTGCAACTGCCAAATCTTGTAGAAAAGGCGGGGGTGGTCATGTTTAGGCAGCGGCGTAGGTACGTTACAATCTCCCCCTTTGCACCACGATCTCGTCCCGAGTGTGGGGCAACTCTGGATTAGGGTTGTGTCGTTTCGGCCAGCTTACGTGGGCGACCTCTTTTTCGGATAGACCGTGTGGGTTCTGGAGGGATCTCATCTGGGTCCGCTCAGTAGGGCAGACACATGGTACTTGCCTACCGGGTTGTCTGGCTCATTGAGGGATGCGACTTCATAAGTTGTGGGCGTTACAACTTTAAGGATCACATAAGGTCCGTCTCGCTTGGGTGCGAATTTTGACGTAAATGCCTTACTAGCATTGCTTAACGCGTGTAGGTTTACGAGCACTTTGTCACCGATATCAAAATGTACGTCGCGGCGATTAACGTCTATGACATAGACTCTATGTACTTGTTGCGGCGGTCTTGGGAATACTCGTGTTGCTCGCGGGCTTCGCGAAGAGTGTCACTTATTGTCACCAAATACGGGATGATTTGAGGCACAAAATTTTCATTTTGGACTATCGCACGAAAGTTACGATTTGCGTCATCCGGAATACCCAAGTCACGTCCAAAAGTTAAATACGCAGGCGTATAATCTGTTGAATCGCACTTCACTGTATTCATTGCGAATCTCACGGCGGGAAGTTTTGTAAACCAGGCGGTATGATCGTCTGTGGTCAAGATGGCTAACTGTGTCCTCATGTCACGGTTCTTGCGTTCGATGGCGTTCGCGGCAGGATGATACACGGGCACTAAAGTTTGGTGAAAACCTAAGCACTCAGAGACGTGTTGCATGACGGCTCTAACAAATTGGGGTCCATTATCGCTGATTACGCGTGTTGGCACACCATATCGTAGTACGATCTCATTTATAAGACATTTTGCGCAGGCCTCAGCGGTTGCAGCTTGTAGACATTTCTGTCCATCGACTGGCAGTGTCTTCAATTATGTATACCCAGCAATATCCTTCTGGTGTTGCTGGTAAAGGTCCAAATAAATCAATTGACAAGGTTTCAAAACGCTGGGATTGGATCGGCGTCTGGAGCAATCCGGCAGGTGTAAGATTGGTGACCTTGAACTTTTGACATTCGAGGCATTTGCTTACATGGCTGGTGATGGTCTGTCTCATGCCCGGCCAGTAGTATCTGCGTGCGATGCGCTGATATGTTCGATCAATTCCATAGTGTCCTGCAGTTTCAGAATCATGGTACTGTGTCAAAACATGCGGAATACGGCTTTTTGCAACGACGAGCTGAGGCTCATCCTCATCTATTTCTGGGGTATACCTGTAGAGTATACCATTCGACATCATATAACCTCGTTCAGACCATTTTTTGAAGGTCACGTCCAGGTGTGTGGTGTCTTCGAGACAGCGAATAATCTTTTCGGTATCTGGATGGGATAACTGCTCTTGCCTGATTTCGGTGGTGCTTACCGTTGGGAAATCGGCTATTACTAGGTTAAGTTCGGTTGTGGTAGAAACATCAACTATGGGAGGTCTGGACAGTGTGTCGGCGACAACATTCTTCTTTTCAACAATGTAGTCAATACGTATGGCATTAGTTCTAGGGCCCATCTTGCTAATCGACCACTTCGAGGTAACCTCTGAACTTCTTTACGGCCCAAACAACTGCCAGTGCTTCACGCTCAGTAGTATTGTAGTTTTGCTCAGCAGAAGTTAGTAACCTTAAGGCGTATTCCACAGGTCCTTCATCATCACCCTCCCCCTGGAGTAAACATGCTCCAATGGCGTAACTACTTGCGTCTGTTCGCAAGATGTATGGAAGTCGGCTATCTGCTTGTCGTAAAATCGGAGATGCAAAGCAAATTCTTCAATTGTGCAAATGCTTTCTCTTGTTCTGGACCCCAGGTCCACTTGGCATCTTTCTTCGTTAAGTTCGAGAGAGGCTTCGAAACTTGGGCAAAGTTCTCGATGAAACGGCGAAACCAGGAGCAGGTCTGTAGGAAACCTAACAGCTGTTTGACATTTGCCGGTGTTACCATCTTCATGATTGCAGAAACTTTGTCATCGTTGGGACGAATACCTTCTGGAGAAATAACGTGTCCGAGGTACTGCACGGATTCACATGCAAATGTACATTTTTGGCGATTCAGTGTTAGCTTGAAAGTGATAAGGCGTGTCAAAACCTTTGTCAGATCGTCGACGTGCTCTTCGAAAGTAGATGACATGACAATAATGTCGTCGAGATATGCTAGCAGGAAAACATCCTGTAGGCCGGATCTAAATCTGTCGATCAACCTCTGGAAAGTCGATGGGGCGTTGCGAAGACCAAATGGCATGCGTTTGTAACGAAACGTTCCGAAAGGGTTGACAAAAGCGGTTTTGTCACGATCAGAGGGTTTAACGCTTATAAGGTGATAGCCACTTCGTAAGTCAAGCGTGGTCATAAATCCGGTTTTCTTTGCAGCGTGCAAAAGGTCATCAATTCGGGGAATAGGGTACCTATCTGGGCGTGTTATGGCATTGGGATCTGTAGTCTACAGTTAGGCGAACATCATTGTTTTTCTTGGGTACAAGAACGACGGGTGTGAAATACGGTGAGTCGCATTCCTCAATGTATCCATTCTCTATAGTTTATCCAACTATTTGCGAAGTAATTCTTTCTTTGGCTCGGACATTCTATATGGAGGAACAGCAGTAGGTGTATCATCTAGAAGAACAATGCTATGTTCAGCATATGGCGTTGGTTCATTGCTTGATTCGAAAACTGCGCAGTTTTCCATAAGAAGTGAGTTAAGAGTTACTTTTTGCTCATTATTCAACATGAGGGCTTCATCTGCTCTTAATTTTATCTCTTCAAACTGTACATGACTGATTTGGCATGACATATCCACGTCTGTGTCAAAATTGAATGTGTGCTGAGGTTGACCACCAAAGTAATACTCATTATTCGGTATGTTAAAAACAATACTTGCAGCTTGGATAAAATCTACACCAAGAAGAGTTCGGCTGTTTTCATGATCAGGTACTGATATGAGGCACGACTTTCTGTTGTAAAGTGACATCTACTTCAAAAATTTTGACGTTCATTTGTTTCTTGATACCATCTGCAAGTGTCATGAAAAGTACATCGTCAGTGTGATGTACACCATCTTGTAACAAAATATTTGCTAAAGTTGATCCGGCAACGCTGGATTGTGCTCCAGTATCAATAAATGCGCAACCGTTGTGACCGTTGATTCCAATGCGAACAAGTGGTAGAATTGACGAGTTGTCATCATTAGCATTGTAGAAGAATTTGGTAGAATTCACATTTGTGCTTTTGGGTTTACACTTCGGGCAATTACTCTTGATGGAGCCAGGATTTCCGCATCCATAACATGCTATACCAGACGTTCCAGCATCAGTTGTAGCAGGTTTTTCTGCACTTTTAGTTTTGGTGAACTTGCGACATTCATCTACGACATGTCCTGTGTAGCGAATTTTTTTTGTTGCCAAAGTCTTTGCGTCATTAGTTGTAACTTTATTTTCGGATGTAAACTCGAATGTTTCTTCAACTAATCGTGCTTGTTTGAGGAGCTCACAAAAAGTGTCGATTTTATCCCACGGTATTTTTTCGCGAATTTCGCGATGGAGTAAACCGTACACCATATCAATTTGGGTAGCTTCGGTAAGCGTATCGATTGGAAGTTGTGCTAAAGTTGAACGAGATTTGCATATAAAAATGTCTGTTTTTGTTTTAGAGTCCTGTTCATTTGCGAATAACTCTCGATAAACACGGTACGGCGGTTTAGTTGGACCGAATGTTGTTTTTAATAGATCGATTGCCTGTTGCCAAGTTGTTAAAGTTGCCTTTACACCTTGATACCACGACCCGGCGAATCCATCAAGTAACATGGGTAAACCTTTAAGCGCGTTGTCATCAGTTATGTTGGTACAGGTTTTGTACACTTCGATAGCGTCAATGAATGCTTTTACGTCAGTTTCATTAGAGCCGTTAAGTCGAGAATTACATTTTGCAAAATTTCCACTGTGCGTATTCACTGTAGAAAGGTTTGTGTTTGCGCGATATTCGCGGCACTAAACGAGGTCATAAGTTCTTTAAATTGTTCATTTGTAAGCGTAACGGACGACATTTTGTTTGACCTAAGTTCGTAGGTATGCTTTTTTCCTTCCACTTTAAAATAATTATGAAGAGACTTACCGTTAGTCGCAGCTTATCTTACTACTTTCAGGCTGTTAACAGGTGTTTCCAAATAAATAATAATCCTGGTCAATTAACTAAACTTTAGTCTAAAAACACTTGCGGAAAATAATGTTCAATGGGAATGCACTGGAAATGTCCGAATTTCGTTCGATTGCTTGGTGGAATTGATAAAAACACAGCGGGTTTTATATTGTAAGTAAATAAAAATTTCGCGCTTCGTAAACGTTGATGTCAAATCAATCAAATATGAGTTTTAAGATTAGCGACAGTTCGACACATGCGATGCGTATCATAATCTAATTGCAACTGCCAAATCTTGTAGAAAAGGCGGGTGTGGTCATGTTTAGGCAGCAGCGTAGGTACGTTACAATTGTGCATTTTTTCCACAATTCTTTTTCTTTCAGCACGACTGAAGCGTTGGGCATTCTTAAACGGAATGTCATCATCACAGTTTAATAAAATTATTACCACAGCATTATCATTTCATCTAATGGCTGTCAGTTGGCCATTACATACTTTTATACTGTTTCCTCTGACTGTTTTCGCAAACTGACGTCACCTCCTTGATCATGTACACTGTACTGATCTAATACTAAACTACGCGATACTGTACATTGTACAGTATCGCGTAGTTTAGTATTAGATCTAGAGTATGCTTTAGCATGTATAATAAATCCAGTTGGCTAAGCAAGAACCGACAATGTGTAACCAAACTGTATGGGTTTGCCTTGTAAAAACTGTTTTGCACTGTGCCTCCTGTAATATGAAATAATGCTTTTGTCGAAACTTGATGTCCCACCAGGATACATTTGTTTAGATGAATTATTTAGAAAATTAAAAATTGGTCTGACTTTATAAAATTTGTTTTCGTTTATGTGTTTGTTATAGTTTAAATAAATATGACGAAGAATTTATTCAAATCTACGTCTACGCATTGCCAATACATTCGTTTGCTTGGTAATTGACGGTAACCTGAAAATAGCATTATTCCAACCACAGTGCAAATTTCGTCGTAAGTTACATTCAAGTTATGATGAAAAAATGTTTGTTTATTTTTATGCTTTTTAATACATATGTAATCAATTCACTCAAAATCTAATCAAAATAATTTTTCAAATCCTCTTGCCTCACGAGAGTTTCAAGCAAACACTCAAACTTTCTGTACATAAATACGGCAAATTTTAATTTTATTTCTCATTATGTTACATCCTTAATAAAACAACTTTTTTTCAGATCTTCAGGACTTTTCTATTAGAAAATTTCTATCTCTCAGACATACAACATGCAGACAATGGGAGCGACTGACTTATTATAGCCAGCTCGTCCCATTCCCCTGCTATATTAAGTAAAGGCCGCTGCCGGACCCATACTCCCCCACCCACATCTTACCTCATCCCAGATTTACTATGCTATGTTTTTTCACTCCCACCCATGCATTCCTATCCTCAAAGTAAGGGCAAAGGGTCACTATGACCCGTCCTTTGCTAGGGCAATAAGCCCAGTTTTATTCATTTGGAGGCTACAGTTTGCCTTTCTGGCCTGCATATATATTGTGGAACAGTATGATTGAAAATATTCAAACGTCGATGATACTGTATTTTTTATATTATAGTCAATGGCTCAATTTTGGTAATATGAGTTAATTGATAATTATTCTGTGTATCTGAAGACCATTTTGTGATTGATGGTTTTACCCTTTTTGCTCTCTTAGCTTGTGGAAGTATGATTGAAAATATTCAAATGTCGATGATACTGTATTTTTTATATTATAGTCAATGGCTCAATTTTGGTAATAGGAGTTAATTGATAATTATTCTGTGTATCTGAAGACCATTTTGTGATTGATGGTTTTACCGTTTTTGCTCTCTTAGCGGCCCTGTTTTTGGAAGTTTGCGGTTCTTTAATTGCTTCTAATTTATAATCGGATTCTAGTAGTTCATCGAAGGCTTAAGTTTAAACTGCAGCCGTGCTTCTTAATATACGACCTGGTAGATGTAGTGGTCCTTTAACTTCAGCGTCTGATAAATCAGAATCTTTATCCGTATTAGCACTAGGTGGTTCATATGGACGAAGTATTCCTAACGATTTTATAACTTTTACAGAAGTAGAACCACAAACTTCTTCATATCCATTCAGAATTTTATCTACAACAAACATTCCGTCGTAAGACCCAAAAGGGTAATTCCATTTATTAGCCACCAATGCGTGCACCTTATATCCTCTAATTTTATTTATTTTTTAACTATAAATAGACAAGGACCCAAGAAGTAAAAAAAACTCACCTTTTCTTTTCTCCCCCCTTCACCTATTTATACAGGGCTATGCAAAAGTTACTGTGCAGACCTAACTTTAAAAAATTGTACTTTTTTTGATAATATACCTATCGACATTAAACGAACTGTTTTCTCTTTTAAACCATATAGGACACATTTAGTTATTGATGCCCTAAATGGTCTTTCATTGCTTTTATATAGAGTAAGATCTTTGGTAACAAACTTCATTAAAAAAATTTGCTGGCAAGTTGTTCTAAGAATATATGAATTGATATAATTAGACAATTTTGCGAAAAATTGCTTTTTTTTTAAATCCCAAAGACCATTTAGGGCATCAATAACTGAATGAGTCCTATATGGTTTAAAAGAAAAATATTTTCTTAACAATTAACAGTTGTTTTAATGTCGATAGCTTTATTAATAAAAGAAGTACAATTTTTTAAAGTTAGGTCTGCATAGTAAATTTTGCGTAGCCCTGTATAAATAGGTGAAGGAGGGAGAAAAGAAAAGGTGAGTTTTTTTTATTTCTTGGGTCCTTGTCTATTAATAGTAAAAATATTTCTCTTTTTAAAGATTTTTCTGCAGGATTGTATAAGATTGAGAACAAATATAATCTAATTTAAATTTGGCAACGCTGGCAACACATGATGTTGTTTCCTTTGATGACCAACACATTGTTCTTGGTTATGACGCTGAATATTAATGATTTTCTTTAGTAATGTAATGGCGATGGGTAGAATTAGCTACTCTACCATCACTTTGACCATAGAGAGCCCTAGAAACACCTTAACAGGTGCCCTTTGCTCCAGAAGGAGTTACAGGAAAAAGAAGAAGAAAATAATAAACATTTAATAACTGTTATTGGTCAAGTACATTTCTTAAATTTAATATATTAAAGTATGCTTTGTTTATTTTACAACAAATATTGTCAATTTATCCCAACCATCTTGTGCCGCTATCAAGAATTAAGCTTAAATAAGTCAGAATTTGATTTGATAAAATATTGTTATCATTACTAATTCATTTGAGCTGGAACTTTTTTCTTAAAGAAGTTTAATTATAAAGTTTTATCTAGGTTTAATATAAGATTACCTAATTGATTTAATATATATATTAGGGTGTCCCTTATTTTTATTTTTTTTACGCATACCCTCTAATTATATTTATTACGTGATTATATACTCCCAATAAAAATTTCAGCTCATTCTATAAACGGGAACCCGTGCCGACTTGCATCTGAACCCTCCGTTAGCCAACGTTAGGCGCGCGGAATTTTGTAACACGGTTGGTCGCGAGGTCTTCGATAGTAAGTCATTTTGTGTGTGTTATTATGTGACCCTTATATTATAAATTATTGACAAATGTAAAAATATAGTTTTATTTATGTGTATACTTTGATAAAAATGTATATTTGCACAGGGAGTGGCTAGTTACCCGGAAGGGTCTGGCGAATAGGCCGTAAACTCTGAAATTGATAAACTTAATGGGTTTTACTCTAAATAACTAAAAGAGTCTATTGTGAGAGATGACTACCGAAAACTTATTGAACTGTCTGAAATATTTTTGGGAGGACATCAAGAAAAGAAATGCTTACAAAAAGCTGAAATTTCATATAACAGTATATTTTAGCAATACTAATTAGTATATTAATATATTTAAGGGATAAAATCAACTAAATTAGTGAAACAAATGATAGAAACAAAAGCAATAATATTAATTAGTAATCATATTTAATAAAATCATTAGAAAAATACAGTCATGAAGTATATCTTCTTTTTAAAGTGTTTCGTGTTACAAAATACCGCGCGGCTAACGTTGGCTAACGCGCCTAACGTCGGCACGGGTTCCCGTTTATAGAATGAGCTGAAATTTTTACTGGGAGTATATAAACAAGTAATAAATATAATTAGAGGGTATGCGTAAAAAAAATAAAAATAAGGGACACCCTAATATATATAATATATATATATATATATATATATATATATACAACGAACTAAGTGGGGTCCGTACAGGGCAAAATCAGGGTGTTTGTGAGGACCGAGTCAAAGTTAGCTCCGAATACAGTTCTTGCAAATCCAAGTCCGACCGGTTTGGGAAGGACGCGTGAAAATAACAAGGATAGAACGCCAAACAGAAGGCGCTTACAATACGCACGCCTGACGCTCTGACCAATCAAATTCTGTTTGGCATTCTATCCTTACTCTTTTCACGCGGGTATTGAACAACCATCCTTCCCAACGCGGTCGGACTTGGATTTGCAAGCACTGTATAGACTTCACAACGCTTAGCCCTTGAAATTGTCACCAACAGCCCTCTCTTTTACAGGAGACACGATTAACAAGTTTTTACTTTGTGCAGTAGACCAAAAATGTGTATACTGTAGTTTTACGTTTTGTTATAGGGGGCGCTTCAAAGTTTGTATTTTTTCAAGACGTATAACTTAACCGTGCTTACAAATTGAGGTCCGTCGCAATGCGGCTTTGTTTAATTTAAAATTAGCGCCAATACGATAAAAAGTATACTTGCCGAAACCTATTATAACAATGTTTTTGTGGCTGTATATTAAAGGACCGATCAAGCAGAGTACAAAGCGGGCTCTTTATATCCTGCAGCATCCACCGCATCTTATAAGGTCAGATTTTTGCATATATTTATTAGACCCAATAAGTGAGGACTAGCAGGGAAGTGGCCAATACTGCAGGAGATCGGTAAACCCATACTTAATTTTAGACACGTTTTTTGCTTTATAACTATAGGCATTTCTTGATAGCTTTTCAACCTCGTTTGACAATAACGTGAAAAGAAATATAATTACCAACTTATTAATAGCATCAAATTTAAAACATTATTATAAGTTTGTGATATATCGCAAACTTTTAATAATGTTTTAAATTTGTTGCTATGGATAAGTTTGTAATTATATTTCTTAGGATCACGTTATTGTCAAACGCGGATAAAAAGCTACCTAGAAATGCCTTTTTATTGCTAAAAGTTTTCTTCAGGATTACTCATAGTTTTAGCCTAAAACTATGAGTAATCCTGAAGAAAATACAGACGTTGACCAATCGTGAGAAATAGGATGTTGTTCTATAATATCAGAGAAGTCAATACAGCTCCATCAAAAAACGTACCTATACAAGACAAGAAGTGGTTTGAAGTAAGCAATGGAAAGAACATACACTAAAAAGTTCTGTTCGCAAGTTTTTGTATATATGTTAATATTATAGACTATAATTTAAAGTTATTTTAAATATAAATATCTAAAGAAAATGCCGATTTTCTGGACTATACGAAATTTACTTCCCGATATAAGCACCAATTCCAAGTACTCTCTAAAAATGAATTAGTCAAAAATTACTAATTTAATAGTTTTTAGTGGGTGCTTTTTTATTTTTACCATGGTTAACCATGGAATACCAAGGTATCCCAAAATTTAACAGCCAATTCTTATGTAAAACTGTCCCATGTGCGTGGGAATTTTTTTAATGGGTTAGGCTATTGTTTGGCTTCCTATGGGGGCTTGTTCGAACATTTAATTTAATTTTTGAGTTTATTTATTTTTAGAGTTTTATTTTTATTTAGAGTTATTTTTATTCAGAATTATTGTTTATTTAAAAAATCTTTTTTATTATGAATCAGGTGGTTTTTTAAAAACAATGTGGTTATGTACAGTGTTGTCATGAAAGTTTACGACCAAATATAACAAAATACCCGATTTTACTCACAAGAGTAAAAAATATTAATTAAAATTATAATATTAATAAATTTTCTAGCGCATTTTGACAAATGAATTTAATTTTTTATTAATCAAGAAGAATGATAACAGAATAGAATAATAATAATTATGTATATTCAGTAAATATACAATATCATCTAATACAAAATTTTAGGTTAGTATTTTTATCGAAATTTTCAAAATACCCGCTGAAATATTTTATCCTCAAGCATGGCGAAAATAACCGATTTTCCCGAAAATACCCGAAAACAGCAACACTGCTTATAGAACTAATAACAAGCGACAGCAGTGGCGGCTGGTGGATTTTGGGCACATCCATATCCCAGTTATTAGTCATGGGACCCACATCAAATTTATATGAGTTTATAATGACATTATATAGACAAGTTCTGCACAAGCAGAATTTAAATTGAATTTTGCGAAAAAAAAGTTAGTTTTTAAGTGTGCCCCTCAGCCTCCTGCCCCTCCAAATTAAGATAATTCAAATTAAAGTGGTACAATATTTAATTCACTGGAGTTTATCAACAAATTTAAATTTTTATTAAAAAAATTCAAGAATTACAGGTTTTAGTATGTTTTCCATATATGTATGTAAGTATTACAATAAACAAATTAAAATAAATAAATTCGAATCTTTGCAATTTAATTACTCCAAACTATTAATTTTAAGGTAAGCCAAAATTTACTGGTAGTGCGATTTATATACGTAAATTGCACTCCCATTAATATTAATTATGAATTTTTATATTTTTAGTCATGAACTTAATTTGCAACGGAGAAGGCTACGTGATGACAGCAATCCTTTTAATTTGGAAAATAAAATGTTTTTGCGATATTTTAGGGTAACTAAAATTGTTGCAGAACAAATATTTTTTAAATTAGAACCATTCTTAACGCAGGGGCAATGGAAAACTGCAATTTCTGTTGAACTAAAGGTAAATTATTGAAGTATTACCAATTTATATTGCAAAATGCAATAATAATAAAAACATCCATTCTAAAATAATATTTAAAAATATACAGGGTGTCCTCTAATTAATGGTAAAACTACAGATTCTTTAGGTAAAAATATAACTCCCACAATTTAACCATTAACAAGTTAATACAGCACATAGGGTGACCTAGTTAAAAGTTTATTTAAAAAAAATGTTTTTGCACAAAGTTTGGTATTTGGGTATTTTTTAGAGCAGAAATTTTAAATTTCCTAAAAAAATAATGTAGATTTTAAAGAGGGCTGTCTGCAACACATTGCATATAGCCTATTTTTTTTTATTTTTTTAGGTTGCTTCATCAATTTAAAATGTCAAAATCCTGTTTACATACAATTAACAATTTTAAAAAATAGGCAAAGAAAAAACTTTATTTTACTTTAAATGAATACAATGTTTCGCATACAGCCCTGAAAAGTATCAAATTTTGTGCAAAAACGTCGGTTTTTTTCCAAAAATGTTAAAAAATTTGACATCTTGGTTATAATCAACTTTTGAACAATAAATAATTGTAAATCTGGTTTTGATGTTTATCATTAATTAGTGGACACCCTGTATATTTATTTTGGGTAAATTATAAATTTCTATGCATTTGTTTTAATTTAATTATTTGTGTTGTTTGCAATTTGTAGGTTGAAAACCACGTTTAATCTTCTGGGGGTGATAGGTGCCATTTATTGCACCCATGTGGCAATTGTGGCTCCTGCTGCTGAAGACCCTGTACAGCCTTAATGTTCAAATGGTATTTAGCAATGATTTTAATAATAATTAATTCGCAATAATACTAACTATATTTTTTTAGATCTGTGACCATGAGTTGAGAATTCTAAACTGCAATGCCAGATTTCCAGGCTCAACTCATGATTCTGGAATTTAGGCATTAAGTTTGGTAAGAAATATCTTGCATGACCAATATGTTTCAGGGCAGTGGAATGATGAGTGGGTAATTGGTATGATAAATGTTTTATATATTTTTTAATAATTATTTACATATGTGTAATATGGTTTATTAGCATACAAAAGGTTCTGTACATATATATATATATGGTTCTAGGAAATTTGTTCGAAAAAAATTTGTTCGAAGGAAATTTGTTCAAAGGAAATTTGTTCGAAGGAAATTTGTTCGAAAGAAATGTATTCGAAAGAAATTTGTTCGAATAAAAATTTGTTCGACGGAAATTTGTTCGAAAGAAAGCCAAAATATCGAGAGAAAAATATTTTATTAACCACTAGAAAAGTTCAAATATATAATAAATTAGTACGAAATGTTGTGAGCAATACCTCTTAAATATGCTAGGATATCGCCTTGAGGGTCATAATTATTTATAACATTTAGAAGTCTTGCAGCAGCATCTTTATATATTTTTTTTATTTTCAATTGCTCGACCAGCTATAGCCTGTTCAATGCGAAGTTCATTAATAGATTGTTCTCGTTTTAAGGCGGTAATGAACTTCCAAACTGTCGGATGCTCTGCTCCAATCTGTGCCTGGAAACCGCGATGCCATCCTTCCAGAGCATTATTTGTCTTCGGGAGATTATTTGTCTGCTGGGCTTCCATTGGCAATACTTCGTTGTCTTGAAGCATTTCAAAGGCTGTTTTCACTTTCTCAGTAGGGACAAATGCCAGTGCTGTTAACATCCTCATTTTTAATGCAAAATTTGCATCAGTGTCATATGTTTGCTTAAGTCCTGAAGATTGAATTTGCCTATATAAACATTGACAAAAATGGAAAAAACACCCCCTTATAACTGTATTAGGAAATTCAACGGATAAAGCTGCAATCATCGCACTCTCAAAGTCAATCATTACAGATAATGGGTTAACATTTGGATTTAATTCCTTAATAGCACGTAAAAGTTCCCGGTACGTTGTTTCTGTTTTATTGCTTTCTGCTTCTGTTTCTGCTTCTTGCTTCATGGATCCATATACAATTCTGGCCTCAATACCTGCTGCATCTCCTGAATGATTATGCAAGTTATTTTCTTTGATGACTGTTTCACCTGATGTAATTGCACGTCCTTTACAGATTTTATTAAATGAGCTTAAATTAAACAATCTTCGAACAAATTTCCGTTCGAACAAATTTACGTTCGAACAAATTTCTTTCGAACAAATTTCCATTCGATCAAATTTTTTCGAACAAATTTCCTTCGAATAATTTTCTTTCGAACAAATTTATTTCGAAAAAAATTCCGGATACATGTATATATGTGTACTGAGCCTTTTCTATGCTAATAAACCAAACATACCAACATATACAGGGTTTCCCATAATTAGCGTGCAATACTTTAACAGCAGGTTCTACGCATATAAGTAAGAAAAAAAGTTCCCATTAAAATAGGCCAAGAAATGTTTCCCAAGGGAGCTACAGCCCCCGAAAGAGAAGCCCCTGAAGATGTTTTTTATTTAATATCTCCAAAACCGTTAAATAGAAAAGTGAAATTTTGGGATATAATCAAACTTTTTATGGCCAATAAGTTGGAATGATAACAAATTCAACATTTTCATAAGGGGTGGGTCAGATAGATAGGGAGTGTGACTTTTTTGTACGTATCTTGAGCTATTATTTGATATGAGATCATAAAATTTTAGAGTTTTACACATAAAAAAGGTCCCCTGGATGAACTTAAATAGCATGCACTGTTTTTGCTTAAAATCGATTTAAAAATTACCTTACATAGCATAAAAATTCATAATGAAACAACTGGAGAAAAATATTCAGCGTAGGCCATGGACAATTTTTAAACATGGCCATGGACAATTTTTAAACACCCTGTCACATAGTACATGAAACTGTCACCTGTCTTAAATAATTTTTCATAAAAATGCCAGCTGTGATTTTTTTTCTTTTGTGAATTCATTATGATCTTTTATGTCATGTAATGTAATTTTTAAATTGATTTTAAGCTAAAACAGTGGATAATATCAAAGTTTAACAAGAGGACCTTTTTTGTGTGTAAAACTCCGAAATTTCATAAAAAAAGGTCGCTCATATAAGAGCAAGAAATGTAATAGAGCGATGCTTTGGTGTTCTTAAACAAAGGTTTCGGTGCCTGACCAAACACAGAACCTTGCATTATCTTCCTGTCAAGGCAGCAGAAGTAGAAGAATACTTCAAAGAATTAACTTGAAAATATAGTTTTTTTTGCTAGATATAACATAGTGTAAAATAAATAAATAAATATAATATAGAAATCTTGTATTACTTACTATCACTGCATTAGTGTAATTTAGATATAAACATATTTTGTTAAATTAAAATAAAAGACTAAAATAGTAAATATCCATTTAACACCATATTTTAAATCCAACTCAACATATAACCTAGATATGTTGGCAATATTGCATTTACATTTTTTCTATATGACAACTATAAAATGTAACATTTTATTCTAAAATGCTGAAAGATTTTGCTTCTATAATTTACGAACATGGAAGATTTCTGTTAAATATATAGGTCTGGCAACCCTAAATGAGTTCCTAAATTATAAGAAAAACATGTTTTACAAAACAACTTAGGTTCTAAATAATAAAGCAACATAAAGCAAAAAATAGTAAATAAAACGTTTAATTTCGTTATACTTTGTTCATAAAGGCTTTTCTATAACATTGTTTTATGCTGTATTTGTAATCAGGCATGTTAAAAGTTTTGGTGATTTCTTAAAGAAACTTACTTTAAACACAACACAATTATTCATTTTCACACTAGTAAGACACTTTTACATATTGCACTTAAAACCCCGCATAAAATTAAGCAGCAGAATTAATAACCAACTTGTTTTGAAGGCCCAACTTTTTAATTTTGATAAAACATAACTTAACAAATGGACGTATTTTAGCTAAAAATAAATAAAAATGTTTAAAAAAACTACATAGTTCTTAAATGCATGGTATTACCTTATTTTTAATTCATAACAACGACGGTGGTCTAGTGGTTAGTGCATGCTGACTACAAGCCAGAGGTCGTGGGTTCGAATCCCACCAGGGGTATGGCTGTTTATTTGTGTTTGTCCTATTGTGTATTAGTCCTTCGGAGGGGACTTTAAGCCCGCGGTCCGTTCCTACCCCTAACCCGCACAAGCCATTCAGTTGGCTTATGGGACTTCTTAAGAAGTAAGGGTGGAACTAAAAGAGCACTTTTTTATTTTGTGCTTGTAAATTTAATTATAAATATTTTTATTAAATGTCATTGTAATTATAGTCTGTATGTTGGCAGAACTGATTTATGTTGTTACCAATTGCCTCGCATTATACCTAGCCATATTATAATAATAAACAATAAAAGAAAAGAAAAATTATAAATATATTAGCAATCTCTTGCTAATTTAACAAGTCCGTTAAAACATCAAGACCCCGATTATCGACATCTAGTTCAAAATGTCAGCCATAAAATTGGATGCGCAATGGTCCAAGCTCCTTCTCCCCCCTCTATATCTCTGAGTACAGTACATACAACTGTTCCAAGTTTGAGCTGATGTCGAGGCAGATAAGTGGCATGTTTGGCGAGTTTTGCCTCATATCCAATATATTTGGTGGTCCGAAAATATTAGAAGTAAGTTTTCAAGAAAAATGCCTTCTAATATTTTCTTTGGGTTCTTCGGCTTTAGGAGTCTCCACTCCACGTCTTACTCTCAGCAGAGCAGCAAAAGCAGATAAGACATGAAAATGGCACATGAGATTGTACCGAAACGTCGTCATACATACAGTTCTTTTGAGAACCAAAAACCGACAACACGGAGCAGATCCCAAAAAACCATCAATACATGTATATGTATATACAGTGCTTGCAAATGCAAGTCCAACCGCACTGGAAAGGACGGCTGTTCAATACCCGCGTGAAAAGAACAAGGATAGAACGCCAAATAGAATTTGATTGGCCAGAGCCCCGGATGCGTGCGAATTGTAAGCGAGGTCAACTCTGGCTGCATTTAGACTAAATGATTTAGTATTAAGCAAACTGCGTTAGAGTGGAGATGCACATTTTAATTTTCTTTTTAAATATTTTATACCCGAATCCTAAAAATAAAATTTTTTGATTTTTTTCCTTGAGAACTAGGGC
This sequence comes from Brassicogethes aeneus, assembly GCA_921294245.1. Lineage (NCBI taxonomy): Eukaryota > Metazoa > Arthropoda > Insecta > Coleoptera > Nitidulidae > Brassicogethes > Brassicogethes aeneus. The sequence goes on from OV121132.1 coordinate 62,719,918, forward strand.
AACAACAAAAATAGTATTCTTAATAAAAAAGATTTCTCAAATAAAAATAACTAAAAATAAAAATAAAACTCTAAATAAAAATATAATAAAACTCTAAAAATAAATAAACTGAAAAATTAAATTAAATGTTTGAACAAGCAATTATTAACGGTTCGTCGAATTGTTTCTCTGTTTGGTCTGGCCTCGAACATTTCCGCAAATAATCTTTGAATTTCTCGTTCAGAATTACCAGCAAAATGCCAGATTAAAATCTGAACTTTTTCTTCCAACGTGTACCTACATTTTTTAATTAAATAATCTTTTTTACTAAAATTACTACCTCTTGCTGGCACCCATAAATTAGATACTGCAGTTCTCGTTCTGATATCCTCGTGTCAAGCACGCTGCGAGGTGCGCGATGGGTATGCGTTGTCGTAGCCTGCCGGCTGGCCAATCAAATTCTATTTGGCGTTCTATCCTTGTTCATTTCACGCGGGTATTGAACAGCCGTCCTTTCCAGTGTGGTCGGACTTGGATTTGCAAGCACTGTATATAAAGGGCGTGGGGTAACTTTGGACTTGTACTAGGGATGTTGCACTTTTAGGACATACTATAAAATATAAACAATTTAATTTCAACTAATTATCGTATGGCATGTAGTAACCGAAAGCGTTAATTAAAAATTTGTTTGCACACATACCAAGTTTTTTTCGTAGATTCGAATTTAAAAAAGTACAACAACAATATATATATATATATATATATATATATTACAGTGATTAAAAAAACTTCTTTTTGTTTTTTTTCTCGGAACCACGCTCAAAAGTTTCGTATAGATATAAAAATGAGCCTGTGAAAAAATTTGCTTTAATTTCAAAATTAAGATGCTCCGCATCGAACTTTTCGATTTTCTATAAGAATAACATAGGGAAAATTATTTTTTTTTCAAGCGGCCATGATATAAAACCTTATATGCATGTATAGAGATAGTTGAAGTGCGTCTTTTTCATTAGCGGCAGACAAAAAACTCAAAAAAGCCTAGGGATAGAAGTAAATCCATAGGTGACTCAATAAACGTCAAATAATAAAATTAATTTAGCATTTCATACAAAGCAATCACGATGTATTAATTATGTTAATTATAATCGCACGGAATATTTAGTGATTATTTATTAAATTTTAATTGAACGAAATAAAGAAAAACTAGTTTATTAGTATAATATTATGATGATAGACGAGTCGCCAATGTCGAAACTTCAAACAAATGTCAGTACGTCAAAATTAATTCAAGCGCAGCATTTTGACAGAGCAGTGTTTAGTTTTAGTTTCGGATATTTATCGGCATTGTAAGTAAGGTTTATTAGTTTTTTTAGTTTTTATCAATAATTTCTAATGCTTTTAGCCAAAATTTTATCCCACACGAGTTATGAGTAAATAAAATAATTCTATTGCTTATCCTATTTATATTATGCCCTTGAAAAAAAAATTGTATATGTTATTTGGAGTAGAAGCTCTTTTTGTGCTTCGTACAGTTGCCTGCCTCAGCTATGCTTCGGCCGTCAATATATGTACTCACCACAAAAAGAGTCACTTCTACTCCTTATAACATAATCTACTATTGTTTCTTTTTATTTTTGTAACTAACGAACGATAGCTCGTACTGTAAAGTTCTAGAAATATTTTGAATTGAACGCTCTACAAAAAAGGTTTCTTATGATTTTTTGATAAATTTGATCCTTTTTAATTTAAGGTCAAAGTTACGAAATTTTTGTGTTTTTTAACTTTTTTGGCGAGTCTACCCGACTCATTTAAAAATATTTTCGTAGAGAATTGAACTCTCTACAAAAAAGGTCTTAAGTCATTTTTCGGTAAGTTAACTTGGTTAAAAGTTATTCAGGGTGAAAGTGAAATTAACCTTTAATTTAATCGTTTTCGAAAAAACTCCTGGATTTTTGAGTTCAAAGGGCTAAAAACGAATCGAAATATTGTTTTGAGCTCTAGAAATTTTGAAAAACATAACTATCGATATTACGATCTTGAAAAGCTCCATAAATAGCTTGCGGGGTTATTCTTTTTTTTTAAAGATGTCGTTTTAACATGGAGCAATAATTATACTTACAAAGATGTTTGGAATTTTTTAATACTGTAAAGGTCACCAACGATGTAGATTAACGCGGCGTCGCTTTGATTGAGGAATATAACAATTACCTCACTAAAGATGAGCAACAACTGCAGTATTTATTGCAAGTAGTTCGCGACCATCGACAGAGATATCCTAACTCTTCAGCAAGAACAATTTTAATTAAATTGGTGAAAATTATTTTTAGATGTAACAAAATTAAAATTATGAGGAAATAAACATATTTGTTAAATAGAACTCTGGACTGAGTACCGAGTACATAAAAAGTACTTAAAGTACAAAATTTGAGTACAAGTTCTCGAGTACCGCACAGCTCTGATACCATGGCAACACTGTTATGCACTTGCATAGTTCAGAGAAAAACCTTAAGGTTATAAATTTAAATTATGGCACTTGCCTTTTGATTAACATCATAAAAGATTGGAAAAAAGAATAACCCTGCAAGCTATTTATGGAGCTTTTCGAGATCGTAATATCGATAGTTATGTTTTTTCGAATTTCCAGAGCTCAAAAACAATATTTAAATTCGTGTTAAGCCCTTTGTACTAAAAAATCCAGCAGTTTTCACAAGATCAAGACTGCTTATGTTATTCTACCAAAATGTTCGAGGCTTAAATACAAAAATTGATTAACTTTACTCTAATTTATATGTTAACTTAGATTATAATGTTGTACCACTTACAGAAACATGGTTGTCAGCCAATGTATCTTCTAGTGAGATATTTTCACCTCAATTGTATCAGGTTTTTCGTAGGGATGTAAACAGAGGTGGTGGTGTTTTACTAGCATGTAAAACTGATTATGTTTTAGATCAGGTTAATTTATCGTTAATTTATGGTAATGTCCCTATGGTGGATATAGTTGGATGTAAATGTACGATTAATCATGATAAGTTTTATATTTTTGTTACTTATATTCCGCCAAAAATTACTGTTGAAAACTTTGAATTGTTTTTTGAACTATTTGAACAAACTACAACAAACCTGGTGAATGTTATTATAATTGGTGATTGTAATATTTCTAATATGCAGCCTAATAAACGTAAATATTTTAATTATCAAAATTATTGTAATTTTCAATTTTCAATTTTCAAAATATATCTCAATTTAATGATATTCATAACAGGTATGGCGGTTTACTAGATCTTGTTTTGAGTGATCTCATGGATGTTTGTGTCTATGAGGCTGTACCTCTGGTGGATATGGACAACTATTATACCCCTCTAAACATACGTTTTGAATTTTTAGCACATAAATATACTAACTTTAGCAGTTGTCCGAATAACAAGGCTTACAATTTAAAAAGGAGTAATTTTCCAGATCTTTACAATGCTATTTTAAATCATGATTGGTACTTTGAAAGCAATGATGCTAATTTGGCATGTGATATGTTTTACAAAGATCTTTATACTATCATAGATCAGTACGTTCCTAAATATATCCTAGATGGTATTCGTATGAACTAATTCAAGGTTTAAAACTTAAGGATTATTACTTTAAACATTTTCGCATGTTTGGTAATCACACTCAGTTTAAAAAACAACGCACATTGGTAAAGAGATTAATTAAAGATTGTTATCAGGTACACTTAAATCAGATAGAGTCTAGCCTACAGTGTGATCCCAACAAATTTTGGTCATATGTAAATTCAAAGAAAAGTAGCTCGCGTATCCCAGGCAAAATGTTTTCTGGCGATAATCTTTTAGAATCGCCACAGGAAATTGTTGATAAATTTTCTAAATATTTCACTAGCGTATACTTAAAGCCACTTGATCGAAATAACATCTTCTCAACTACTTGTAATATTATTCAAAATATACATATACATGAGTTTACTGAAGACGATATCCTTGGAGCATTTCGAAAACTAAAATGTGGTTTAACTGCCGGTGATGACTTAATTCCAGCATTTTTAATTAAGGATTGCTCTCATACCTTTGTAACGCCAATGTTAAAGATATTTAATCTTATATTAAGAACTTCTGAATTTCCAAGTATCTGGAAGTTAACTCGTGTGACACCTGTGTTTAAATCTGATGAAGCTGCGAACATTGCTAATTGCAGACCAATAGCAATATTTTCCAATTTTGCAAAGGTCTTTGAGATCTGTTTATATAGCCGCATCTGCCCTTTGTTGTCATTATCTATTACTCCCCAACAAAATGGTTATATATAAAAGTTACGTGACGGAGTCACTCCTTATAAGGACATCATGCACAACCTCTTTGAGATCTGTTTATATAGCCGCATCTGCCCTTTGTTGTCATTTTTTATTACTCCCCAACAACATGGTTTTATATAGAAGTTACGTGACGGAGTCACTCCTTATAAGGACATCATGCACAACCTCATTTATTTCGCTAACTCAGTTGTCAGCATTTTAACCTTACTAAATTAATCATTATAATTTCCCAGTCTGTAATTAGCTATCATTCAATAAACGTATTTTAATTAAATTATATTTCATTCCAAAACAAAAGTTATTGTTAAATAAAAATGAATTGTTTTTAAAAACTCTTTCGGACACTTTCGTAACGTAATTGGCGCAGTCGAGTTTCACCAAGACAATTTGGCAATAAATTGTTATCGTTCCTACGATTAATTGGTGATTGAACCAGGTGGAATTTTAAGTGAGCAGATACAAAAAACCATCACCAAACCCGTCGCAAGAGAGAGGACATCACAGATGCAGACGGTACCAGCAACGATAATTTGCCTGTAAGTACTTATGTCATTTAATGAATATAGATTGTTCCCTAACGACCCCAAATCAGACTCAAGTTCCGAAACAGATATCAGCCTCGATTTAGACGACACCATTATTAAAAATATTTTAAATCAAACCACTGACATTAATCTTGCTAATTTAAATATTTCCGAAACAAATACCCCTAACCCAAACATGGCTAACGTCCTTAAACCCGAATACCTTAAAATGATCCCAGAATTTTCCGGAGAATCCGAACTTCTACCACGTTTTATTGAAATTTGTGAAAAAATAGTCACAAAATTCTAATGCCCAAGACCCAACAGATTTTCAAAATGAATATTTAATGTCTAGTATTTTAGCAAAAGTAACAGGCGATGCCGCCATCAAAATTTAATCTTGTTTAATTACCAATTGGGCAGAACTAAAAACTGCTCTACATAATACATATAGCAATAGATATGTTTTTAGTTTAGGTATCGAAATGAACGAACTGAAACAAGGATTTAAGGAATCAGTTTTGGATTTTTATAATAATATTCTTACTTTACTTAATTTACGAATTGCTTACTTAACATCTTGCAAATGCAAAATACGCTCTGCGTGTTCTTTTAAGAGGTCGTCGCCAACCTATAGGTTCACTTATGCGTACCAAAAACCCTGCAGATTTAAATACCGCACTTAATATGCTAACTAACGATTTTTAGTTAGAAGTAAATAATCAAAATAGTAAAAATCATATTTCGCAACCTAAATCGAAATTTAACAACTATAAAGGAAATTTGCAAATGCACAAACATCATCAAACTTTTCCAAAACCATTACCCTTAACGAATTATTCCCATAATTATCAACCAAAACCAAGAAATATGAACACCCAATCGAATAATACTAGTAAGAATTTTAGTAATAGAAATAACTTTAATAATAACAACAATTATCAAAATCAAGATCCAAAATCCACACGTTGATTTCCCAAGCGAAAGCAAAAAAATTGACGACGGCGTGGATTTTTTAGGAAATTGAGCCTCGGAAGAATACAAATAATAAGTTTGACAAATGATAAAAGTGAACTTTCTTATATAATCTTTCCAAAAGTTAAATTTAAAAATTTTGATAGACAATGGAAGCACAAAATCATTTGTTAAACCAGATATTGCAAATAGGTTATTTTCAAAAAACATAAAATACAACCCTTTCCTTATATCAAGCGCACACGGTACCTCCTTGTAAAAGTACAGTACAGAGATTCCTTGTGGAGCATTATTTAAAAATATTATAAATTTAAAATTTTATTTATTTAATTTCCATAAAGACTTTGATTGTTTATTAGGGTTAGACAATTTAAAGAAAATTAACGCGGTGATTGATCTACAAAACGACGTATTAATCACACCGAATTGTAGAATTAAAATTCATTATTTAAAACTGTCTAGTGGGCCTGTCAGCATAGTAGTCCCAGCTAGAAACGAACAAATAATAAGAATTAATGTTAAAAATGTTAAAGACGGAGACGTCATTATACCCTACATGAAATCTGGCGATTTGGAAATCCCAGAAAGTGTAGCTACCGTAAAAAATGTTACTACTTATTGTAGTGTTGTTAACCCTACAAATAAAGACATTCCCGCTAAAATTAGTCCAATTCATGTTAAATTGTTTAATGAAATTAGGGAACAAAAAACAACAAATTTTAATAACATACAACAATTGATCTATCGAAAATAAAAATTAACCGCATGAACGATGAAGAAAAAAGTGTAATAGAAAAATTGTTACGCGAATATTCTGACATTTTTCATACTAAAAGTATGTAAAATTAAACACAAAATAATTACTAAAGACGAAATTCCTGTTTATGCAAAATCTTATCGGTTTCCACAAATCCATAAACAGGAGGTGGAAAAACAAATTAAGAAAATGTTAGAGCAAAAAATTATAAGGCCTTCATATAGTCCGTGGAGTTCACCTATTTGGGTTGTGCCAAAGAAAGCAGACTCTTCTGGCCAACGCAAATGGCGCATAGTTATCGACTATCGAAGGTGAATGAAAAAACTATCGATGATCGATATCCGTTACCAAACATAACGGATTTGCTTGACTAGGGCGATGTATGTATGTACAAATCGATAAGTGTGAATTTTTCAAAAGGGAAGTCGCATTTCTAGGTCATGTTGTAACACTACACGGCGTTAAACCTGATAAATTAGAGCTATTCAAAACTACCCCATACCAAAAACAACCAAACAAATTAAAGCTTTTCTAGGTTTATTAGGATATTATAGGAAGTTTATTAAGGATTTTGCTAAATTAACTAAACCCATGACAAATTGTTTAAAGAAAAATAATAAAATAGATGTTAACAATATCGAGTACAAAAATTGCTTTAACCATTGCAAAAATCTTTTAATTAACGAACCAATCCTTCAATACCCTGACTTTACTCAACCTTTTATATTGACGACGGATGCCTCTAACTATGCACTGGGTGCTGAACTTTCCCAAGGTAAAATCGGCTCTGATTTACCAATTGAATATGCAAGTCGAACACTTAACGACTCAGAAATAAACTATAGTACGACTCAAGGAATTTTTAGCGATTATCTGGGCAGTCAAATACTTTAGACCTTATCTTTACGGAAAAAAGTTCAAAATTTTCTCAGACCAAAAACCGTTACAAGGGTTAATATCAATGAAGGAACCAAACTCTAAATTAAGTAGGTGGCGCCTATATTTGGAACAATACGACTATGGAATAGTTTATAAAAAAGGTATCTTAAATTCTAACGCAGACGCATTATCAAGAATACCCTCAGACTTATCGGATAATAATAAAAATACTCCAAAAAACCTATATAAGGAAACCACTAAAAATAAGACGACAAATAATTCGAGTTACGCACAAGTCCTTAAAGACAATAACGTATGCATCTAAAGTTTTGGGAAAAAATTAAACGCCGAAAAAACAACTTTGAAAAATATATTTAAGTGAACAACTTGTAACATTGAAATAATCTTACACTAGAAAAAAATAATCCCATTTAACGAACTGCCAAAGGTCCATTGTCTTCAATTTGGCGAAGCTTCGTTCGAACTTGTCGCATTAGTCTCTGGACGGATGTTATATCTACTTCTCGAATTTTTTGATAAATTCTACGACGCAACATTTGTTCATCTGCGGCTTCCCAAGCATTGTCATAGACCTTTCTGCTCAGTAAGGACCAAAAAGTTTCTATTGGGCGAGCTTGTGGTATGTTTGGAGGATTGTCTTTCTTGGGCACAAAAGGTATGTTATGTTCTGCTAACCAATCTCTGGTGATTCGAGCATAATGGCATGATGCCAGGTCAGTCCAAAAAATTATTTCGTCTTCAAGGTGGTGTTCATTAATAAAATCTACTAATTTTGGAAGACATCTTTGGGTATATATATAAGCATCAACTGCTTCCCCTCTTACCCGCCCAACATACGGTCTAGAGATACCTCTATCTGAAATGGCAGCCCAAACTAAAACTTTATCTTCAAATTTTTTTTTCGCCTTTGTAGCAACTTCTTTAGGACACTCTTCAATGTTATCAGTGTAAAAACCGTCATTTCCTTTCATTTCCGAATTGGAAAGAGTGAAATATTTTTCGTCATCCAAAATGATGCGTTTGTTGTTCGCGAAATGGATTCGTCGTAGTGCTCTGCAGCATATCGGAATTCTTTGTAGTTGATTCTGCGTGTATTTTGGGCATTTCCGTCTTTTGCGATATTTTAAGTTTCTTCTTTTAAGTGTTCTTTGTATAGTGGCACTTGATACATGAAATCTTCTTGCCAGTTTTCGATGAGATGTACCCACTTTATGCCTTGCGCTTTCAACCACTCTGTTTTTACGAACTTCACTTAGAACTTTGGGTCGTCCACTTTTTGGTTTTTAGTTAAAACAAGGAATACCTTGTTCGCATTCAGCTATTGTCCGATATATTGTTGTTTTGGAGATATTTTCGTTTAAAAAAATATTTACAATTTCACGTTTCGGTAGCCGTCCAACAAGGTTGTAAATACTTTTTCGAATTTCCAATTTATATGACATGTTTTTGAGAAATTTTAAACTAATGTTTTTTGACATATCAAGGTTGCTTAGTAACGAATAATTGGGAACAATGGTAACTTGTTTGGTGCTCATCAAAAAGCTGTAATTCATGTATGAAAAAATTCCCAAAACTTTAGATGGATACGTTACTATACAAGACAATAAAGATTCGGACTACATTAGAGACAACCAAAACATACCTAAAAACGAAATTAACTTAATCGAACTAGAAAACGCAGTGAAACAAAATAAAACCCTTAACGAAATACTCTATAACAATCTCCAAATAACCAACCCAAATGTTAAAATAGTTTATGACGATCTATTTAATTGTCAAGATGAGACATCACTTGCACACTGTGTATCGCAATGTCTAAGTATGAATAAAGGAATTGCTCGTAAATTCAAAGAAAAATTTGATTGCATAAATACACTAAAGTCACAAAATAAACCAGTAGGTGAGGTAGCATATCTTAATCATCCTAAAAGAAACATTTATTATCTTATTACAAAAAGATCAATTGGGGACAAACCCACATACTTTTCAATTATAAGACAAATATTGGCTCAGGATTAGATAAATTAAATTGGAATATAATATTTAACTTAATAAAACTTATTTTTCAAAACACAAATATTAAAATATTCATATATGATATTAAACTGTGTCCTAATTTAAATATTACTTGCCATAAAAAAACAAAAAACCCAATTTCCTCTTTCATAGATGATTTTTGTGAAGAGTTAAATAACGACAGTCAAAACAAACCTGATACCGGAAATACCGTCAACGAACCTTTAATGCACTAAATGCAAAAATTCAACGACAGCTTTTCCGCGGTTAAAGATACAGACAACACATCTGTAATTGTAGAAACCGAAAACATTGATGACAAAGAACGTAGTCAAGACATTGAACCGACAAAAAAAACGGAAGAAAGTGACCTAAACACAATACACTCTAATTCCGAAAACCCTATTGTAATAGGGATAGTATCATGTCCAGTAAATTACGGAAAAAACCAAATAATAATTTCTCTTGTCGAGTATGCACCTGCGGAGCCATCCAGAATAATTTTATATAGAACAAAACAAAGACTGTTACAACTTTCAAAAAATAATTTTGAACAAGACGTGATTAATTTAATTAAAGACTATATCGCGCTAAAAATTAAGTATTATGTCTACTTCGAAGACCCAATTTACGAAAAATTTAGCTGTGTATTGCAAACATTTTTTAAAAATTCACAAATTAATTTAATTAGATGTACAAAATATTTTACAGACGTTATAGGTGAAGACGAAATCAGGCAAACAATTATTAATTATCACGAGGGAAAAACAAACCATCGCGGCATAAAGGAAACAGAAAAACAAATTAAAGAACACTACTATTTTCCAAACCAAAGAAATACAATCCAAAATTATATAAATAACTGCGAAATCTGTCAACTTACAAAGTATGATTAGAAACCCATTGAACCTGAAATTTAATATAACACCTACGGCTACAAGGCCATCTCAAATACTACACATGGATAGTATTTCCCTTGAAAAATGTAAATTTCTAACAATAATAGACACTTTTTTTAAATATAGCCAAGCATATAAACTTAACTCAGCTTCCAGTATAGAAGTTATAAATAATCTGATTAAATATTTTACACACCACGCAATTCCGGAACAAATTATCTCGGACAATGGTAGTGAGTTTAACAACGGCATGTTAAAAGAGCTTTTGTAATTTCATAAAATCAAAATTCATTTTATAAGTTCATCCCGAATCAAATTCCCCAATTGAGCGTTTTCACTCTACATTAATAGAACATATCAGATTACTAAACAACCAAGACACCTTTAAAAAAAAACCCATTGAAATAAAAGTTAACTACGCTGTTTTGGCATATAATAATACTATACACACGTCAACTAAATTAAAACCATTAGAAATAATATCGGGACACTTAGGCACAGACTCACCATTTAACCTAGAACTAGAAAAACAACTTTTAAATAATTATATTTTTAATCATAAAGAAAAAACTCAGTTACTCTATAAAAGTATAAACGAAAAGGCAATTAAATCAAAGGTAAAAGTTATAAATAAAGCAAATAAAAATAGGGAAGATATTCCAAAAGTAATTCCTAAAAAAGTGTTTGTAAAAAATAAGCAGAAACAGTCAAAAACAAAAAATAAATATAAACCAGAAACATTAAAATTCATTAATCGGAACCTAAAAACGGCCAACATCGACCCAACTCATTTTAACACTATTGATAAAATTCATCTGTTAAATATCAAACGTCCAAGAAACATAGATAAAAGTAACCAGCAAAATCTATTATTTGCAGGTTGCTCACGTTCGTCCGAGCAGCAGACATCTGGTTGGGAGCGGCAAAACTTTAACGTTCCGAGCATACCTTTGTACACTATTATAATTTAGAACCCTTTTACGAACAATATAACAATTTAAATTTACAATATGATAGGTTAGGTTTAATTAGTCATAATAAATCCATGTATAATAGGAAATTAGAAAATTACGATAAAATAATAAAGTTTACACAAAATAAAATTAAACAAAAAATTAAACAAATAGATTTAAGTTTTGATAAAAGTTGTTATAGAAATAGAAGAGGGCTTATCAACGGTTTTGGTACGGTAATTAAGGGAATAACCGGTAACTTAGATAATAACGATGGCGAAAAATTTTCAAAAATATACAGCAGGATAGCTCAAATATCAAATCGCAAGTAAAAATACAGTATTCAATTAATCAAACACAAATTTTAATGACACTCTTCAAGATGTCCAACAAAATGAAAATACTTTAAAAGATAAAATTATACAATTAAATAAATTTGTAAATTAACAAATACAAAATCAAATTTTTATCTTGTTTGCACAAGATTTGCATAACCAAATTTTACTAGTATATACCACTATACTAAATATTTTGGACGTGGAAACTTCATTAACATTTTGCAAATTAAAAGTATTACACCCTAGTATTTTAAAAGGTAGAGGTCTTTTTGCTGAAATACAAAAAATTGAAATAATAATAATAATAATATATATTTCTGCTAATACCAAAGGTTTACATCGTCAATACATAATATGTATGGTAATAAGAATACATCAAATTCAGAGTTTTAAGATTAAATCTAGGATAACCTAACTAAAGTAAAATAACATAAATTTCGAGCACTTAACATTACACATTATTAAAATTATAAGTAAAAAATTCATTACAACTATAAAAAGAATTTTCTTTTAAAATATCTATAATTTTGTTTTTAAAAATTTTCAGAGGAAGTTCTGCAATTTTTTTGGGTAATTTGTTAAAAAGCCTGACACCCATAGAATCAGGCAAGTTTTGACCTTTTGTAAGCCTGTTGAATCTTGGTATGATGTCACCTCCATTTCGAGTATTATAATTATGCACACTACCATGGGAGTGAAACATAGCAAGATTAGATTTAATATATATTAGGTTTTGTAAAATATAAATACATGGGAAGGTTAGTATGCCCAGCGTACTGAATGCTTCCCTACATTCGTCACCATAGGCATGGCCGGCGACTTTGTAGTGAAAATATTTTATGTGCCTCTGCTGCGCTCCCCCATATTATTATGGCATAAGATATGAGGGAGTGGCAAAGAGCAAAATATGCTGTCTTCAAAACATTTTTGGACACACATAAGTTTCTTAGTACGAAGATATTAGAACTTAATTTCTTGCACACTGTGTTAACATGTATGTCCCATTTTAGTTTTGGGTCTATGTCGACTCCCAAGAATCTCACTGCTCTTTGACCACTGATGTTATGCTCTCTTAGAGAAAAACACATAACATTAGTTTTATTTTCATTCAGCAAAAGATTATTACTCACAAACCAGTTTTTAGCTCTTGATTGTGCCTCATCGACCTGGCTCATTAGAACATCTGCATTGTTATTTCTTATAGAGATTGTTGTGTCGTCAGCAAAGAGAACATAACTTACTTGATCGTTTTTATAAGGTAAATTGTTAATAAAAATTAAAAAAAGAAGGGGACCAAGAACAGAGCCTTGTGGCACCCCAACTGTTAATATTCTCCTTGCTGACGTCAAACCATTTACTCGGCAGACTTGACCTCTGCCAGTTAAGTATGACTAATGGAGTTTTAGAGATGTGCTAATTTTTGAATGAGCAAATCGTGTGAGACACAATCAAAGGCTTTACTTAGGTCGCAAAAGATTGTGTAATTATACTGAAAATTCTCAAAGGTTTCAGAAATATTATTAATAAATTTTAGTATACCTGTAGTAGTACTATGGTTTTTTCTAAACCCGTGCTGGCAGTTATTAAATATTTCGTGTTTTTCAAAATACATTAAGATTCTTGAGGCCATACATCTTTCTATAATTTTTGAGAAAATAGGTAAAAGCGAAATTGGCCTGTAGTTGTTTTTGTCATTTTTGTCGCCTTTTTTGTGTATTGGTATAACAAGGGCCTCCTTCAATACGCTGGGAAACTCAGCCTCTATAAAACATGAATTAATAAGTTTTGTCAGTGGAATTGCAATAATATATCTTATTGATTTTATTAGTTTTGTATTAAAACCCAACAGATCTCGACTATTTTCATTTTTAAGTCCACTAATAGTGTCCATAACCTCAATAAAGGTGACCTCATTAAACCAAAACTTCTCATTTGGGACCGTTAAACCGTTAAAATTTTCAAATGGGTTTAATATTCTATTGTTGGAGGGCAAGTCATTTATTAAATTATTTGCCACACTAACAAAGTAATCATTTAACTCGTCCGCCGGTATAGGACAAGAATTTTCGTTTATTTATTTTACACGATTGTCATTAATGATATTCCACATGCTTTTGGCAGAATTTTCGGATTTTTTTATTTTATTATTATTGTAAGCTTTTTTTGATTTAATTAATTTTTGTTTGTATGTGTTTCTTAACTTAGTTTTTTGTTTAAAAATTTCATAGTTTAAAGTTTGTTTATAAAGTTCATTTAAAAAATGAAGATGTTCTCTAATCTCTTTTAATTCGGTTGTAAACCATCTTTTGCTAATTTTTTGTTTTGAATTTACAATTATTGTTTTTTTGGGAAAACATCTGTCAAAAGCTGTTGTAATATCATCAACAAACATTGAAAATTTTGATTCTGTACTTATAAAATTGTAGTTTACATATTCAAAATTGATATCATTAATTACCCTCTTCATTTATTGGTGTTATAGTTTTTGTTGTTGGTTTATTGCTAGTTTTAGATAATATGTTTTTTATTTTTAAAACTTGGGCATAGTGATCCGACAGGCAGGTATCTGTAGTAAAAATCTCGAAAGAGTTTCTCTGAAAACTTACAAAAACATTATCAATGAAGTTGTTTTTTCGTGTTGAAGAAAAATTCATTTGTTTAAATCCAAATGTGTTAGCTAGAGCTAAAAAGTTTAGGCAATTTTTATCTTTTGTTTTAAAGTGTATGTTAAAATCTTCAACCAGAATAGTATTTTTACCATTTAGTGTAATAAGGAGACTTTCAATTTTATTTAAAAATTCATCAAAATTTCCTGAGGGAGACCTGTATAAATTAATTAGATATATGTTTTTATCAATATTTACAATGCGTATTGGACTTACTTCAAATATTTTTTCTATAGATAAAACATTTATATAGTCTAAGTTAACATATTTAAATTTAGGATTAATTAAAATTACTACTCCACCACCTTTACAGCTACTTCTTGAAAATGAGGAGGCATTAATATAGTTTTTTATTGAAAGGGCTTTACATTCAGGTTCAGTTAGCCAATGTTCACAGAAACACAAGCACTCATAGTTTCTTTCAGCTAAAAATCCTTCTATCTCACTAATTTTGTTCTTAATAGATTGAATATTGATATGAAATATATTAAATACATTTTCTTTTAGGTTTTTGTGGGTTGAAGTTTTCTGAGGTTTAAAAAATAATTAACCATAATCCCTTCCGGCCATAGTTCTGCATTTAACATTTTTCCAGCATCACTTTTTTGCACTCCTAGTTTAAAAGCATATATATATTTTTTTGTCTTTAAATTTATTTTTTCACAAACAATATCTTTAATATTTCTTTTTCCCAGGTAATTTGATATATCCTTTTCTTCTGTTTGAGTTGAAAATCCTGAGACAAATATCCATTGGTATTGATTCATCTTAGGCACTTCTAGTTCTTCTATATCTTTTCCGCTTCCTTTGACAGGTTCCGGTCTATCAGTTTTAGTAATTATTTTCTTTTTCTTTTTTACAACCACACTTTAGGCTTCATTGTTTAATTTTTCATTATCGTTCTTTTTGTTTTGATTATCGCCATTATTTAATTGTTGACATTCATTTCTTTGATGCGACATCTCTATGATTTCCTCGTTATTAATTACAGGTATCGAAAGTATTTTCTTTTCGTCACGGTTAAGACCCGCTGAAATATTATCGACAGCGTTTACCGCGTTTTTTGTTAAAATTTTTTGCTTGTCTTTATAATCTTGATTTATTGATAATTTTTCTTCTAACCAAACTATTTTTTCACGTAATAGTTGGTTATTTTCTTGCAATATTTGATTTTTGCTTACTACCTCCTCGATAAGGGATCTTTGGTAGCGTAGTTCTATTTTCATGATGGTTTTGTTGGAATCATTCTGGGGTTCCATTTCATGTTGAGATTCGGCACTCTTGCTGGCTTGTTTTACACATCCCGGGTGAAATACCCCTTTACATTTTACACAAAACACTTTGTCTCTAACAATGACTCTTTTGCACTGTTTACAAACAACGTTATTTTCACTATTTTCTAATTTTCCGAGGAGCTGTAAGCGGCGGCGCCATTATAACATATATGATGACAATTATAAAAAGCAACTTCCGATAGAAGTAAAATTTCAAAATATTTTGGAGTTCGAGGATATTGTAGAAGTTAATTGTAGAACAGAACCTGGTAGAATTACATTTTTCCTTTTCCTTGCCATTGATTATGA
Organism: Brassicogethes aeneus; assembly: GCA_921294245.1. Classification (NCBI taxonomy): domain Eukaryota; kingdom Metazoa; phylum Arthropoda; class Insecta; order Coleoptera; family Nitidulidae; genus Brassicogethes; species Brassicogethes aeneus. Next base: position 62,735,829 of record OV121132.1, read on the forward strand.
AACTGATTTTGAACTTTTTCATATTATTCCTATTACAACTTTGTTCGAAAATAAATTTGTCACTATTATCTCAAAAGCTAAATACGTACTTAAATCAAAAGAAAACAACAATCTTATTCCATTGAATGACGTATGTAAGAAAGGTATAAAATATCAATGCGCGAAGCACCTGTCTACAAACCAAAACATCACTTGTAAAAATATTGTCCGGGAAAGCATCAACTCCTGCTCCTATATCAAACTGGAAATAACAGAAAATCATTTGGAAACAATCCCAGAAATAAATCAATACCTGGCAGTTTTTCCCTTCAATGAAAAAATAAGTTTAAGATGTCAAAAAGAAAACCAAGTCAAATCGTTAACCGGAGTCTACCTTATAGAACAAGGAAATTGTAAAATCATCTTCAGAGGTAAAGAACTATTATTTGAAGAAACCTCTTTTGGCAGCCCCACTTTACTTAATAACATCAACCTCGCAATAGAAGAAAAACAGATCCAAAATCTCCAAGTTAAATTAAAAACGCTAAAACTAAAAGAAATCCCAGAAAATGTTTTCACAACAACTGATCTACACCAGCATTCAACACTCAATATTGTCACACCCAGCATCATGACAATAATCCTGTATGTTACGATAGCAATCTACCTCATATATCTTGCCATAAAAATTACAAAAAGAAGAAAGAACAGTAGAACCAAAGCAGATAATGAAAGAAAAGAATAAGAAGAAGGAAAACTCAACCCAGTTCCACCCACGAGAGTCAATCTTCCGGGAGGTGCTTCATTTTGAGGAGGGAGGAGTTACGTGACGGAGTCACTCCTTATAAGGACATCATGCACAACCTCATTAATTTCGCTAACTCAGTTGTCAGCATTTTTACCTTACTAAATTAATCATTATAATTTCCCAGTCTGTAATTAGCTATTATTCAATAAAGGTATTTTAATTAAATTATATTTCATTCCAAAACAAAAGTTATTGTTAAATAAAAATAAATTGTTTTTAAAAACTCTTTCGGACACTATTGAACGTAATTTAGATCTACACTAACAAACTTAACAGTTTTCTCACAGTTTATTGCTGATACTATTGATAATCGTGGACAGGTGGATGTTGTGTACACGAATTTCTCGAAGGCCTTTGACACAATTGTACATAATATTTTGATTAACAAACTTGGTTCATTTGGACTTCAGATTAAGATTTCAGATTAAAAAAATAAAAATTATTATTAAAATAAAAAAATATTTAAAATGGTATAAAACCTGTAATATTTGGATTTTTTAAATAAAATTTTAAATTTGTCAATAAATTATAGTAGATAAAAAATTGCACCACTTTAATTTGAATTATCTCAAATAGGGGGGCCTGGAGGCGGGTGAGGCAACAGAAAAAACTAACTTTTTTTCGCAAACTTCAATTTAAATTCTGTTTGCGCCGAACTTGTTAATTTAACACGTTCACTGCGGCAGCAATTTTTGCCAGATACCGAGGTCTGGTAAGAGTAGTTCACGTTCCGGCGGCACCGGACGTATTAGTCTGGTAAATTTTTTTGTCTATAATCGTATGTTACGATTAAGGGTTATAAAGAGCGGAAAATTTAATATTTGTATTCGGTAATATACATTTCGAGTGGCAAATAGCAGCGGTAGTACCGGATCCTGATGTCTGGTAAAGCTTGTAACCCAAAGGACAGGAAAGAATAAATCGTTCAAAGTAATATTCATAAAACAATATTTATTCATCTCAAAAATGCACAAAATAAAATTGAATTGTGAAAAATAAAGAAAAAAAAATAAAAAACTTGGGAAAAATGTTTATTTATGCCTGAGATTAAAACATTTTAGACATAAAGCTGGATTATTGTCGCAACCGCTGCAATAAGAGCTCACTTTTTTTTTACTTTTTTGTCGACTTCTTTACTTGTCATTGTTTTTCTTAATTCTTTATAGGAGTCTACACAATTTCTTCTACGTTTTCTTCCTGGACCCTCTTCCATTTCCAGTTGATGCTTTGACTTTGAACTTGCCTCCGGTTTAGTTGATAGATTTTCTTTCCCAGCTCAAAAGCCAACTCTCACGAAAGGCTAACATTGTAATTTTATTGTTAACATTTAATTCATTATATACAATCCAGGCATTGACTAAAGCAGAGCCAAGTATTAGCTCAAAAGCCACCTTACGGTACCATTTTAGTCCTTTTCGCAAAGAAGAATAATATGCTGACATCTGGTCGCTATAATCAACACCCTTCTTAGCGTCATTATAATCGATAAACATTTTTGGTTTTAATATATCTTTTTCTAATTCGCCTTTCTTGCTGTTTTTAGTTTTTTTAACTGTATTACATAAGCTAATTGAATGTTCTGGTTTACTCGATATCATGAAAACAGATCTTTTATCCGTATTATTTTGATGCCATTTTGATTTTCTAAACCAGAAATTTCGTTCTTTTTTAGTTTTTTTGTAATTATTTCTCTTGGTAAGCCTCTTCGATTCTGTCTCAGGGTGCCACAATAAAATGTTTGTCTAGTCAGCAATTCTTTTACAAGCGGGATTCTCGAATAAAAATTGTCAGGGTAAAGTGTTCTGCCGGCATCTAATAGTCCAGAACACAATTTGAGAACTACTTTATGTGAATGGGCCTTGCTTTCAACAGAGTCCTCTTTTCCGCAATAAATTCTTACATTGTATGTGTACCCTGAGACAGTACAAATTTTATATAATTTTACGCCGTATTTATGTCTTTTATTTTTTATATATTGACGCATTCCTAAACGGCCACGCCAGGTTACCATGCTTTCGTCTATTACTATATTTCTGCCTGGAGTCACCACACTCTTGAATCTTTCATTTATCATATCCAAAATAGGCCTGATTCGGTATAATTTATCTTCACTCTCTTCCAAACCTTCATTATCATTGAAATGCAAATATCTAAGAATAGGTAAAAATCTGTCTCTAGGCATTACTGATGAGATAAATTTGTTATGATAAATTTCTTTTTTTGACCAGTACAAATTTAAATTTGGAAGTCGAACTAAACCCATGACTATGACTATAGCGAAAAAACGTTTCATTTCATCTATATATGTGGGTATCCATGTACATTGTCTTGATTTTGGTGTTATGCCGCGCAGATTTGTTTGCAGGGCATATTTATTCGTTTCTTTTACGATTATTTCGAAAATGTCATCAGTTATGAATAAATTAAAAACATCCAATGGAGATAAGCCCAATCTATTTTCAGTATGGATTGTCCAATTTATGGCATGCTCAATTATGTTTATATTACTAGATGTTTTTAGGTTTGTCCAAATGTCTTCAGTAACTAAACAAAAAGAAAACAAATTTTATACAATATATGTATACCTATGTTTATCCCTATACTAGTGTATTGCAACAAATTTTTTATGTATTTTTTTGGATTATCCCTAAATAATTATTGAGTAAAAATCTTAACCCTAAATAATAATAATTTCTTGTACTTACCAATATCTGCATCTGCACCAATCAAGTCCTCAGTCATACTATTATTGTCTGATTCACTCTCATAGTCTAATAATTGTTCTCCCTGTAATCTTGTATCTCTATCGGAATCACTAGGTACGTAATCTGGATCTTCGTCTGAAGAATTTGCGAATGGATCTTCGACCGATTCAATATCACTCGGAAGCTCGTGCACATTATTATCACTATCAAAAACAGCCGAAGTACTAGGAATACATTTCGTCACCTGAGTATTGATTTGTTCTATGTCCAATATGTTATAATCGAGATAAACGGGTTTGAAACTTTTACATTTTATATCTTATTTGTTTTTTAATGAAAACTTAATTAAACATTAATAACAATATTCTTGTTTAGCCTTTAATTAGTTCTATTGAGCAACTCTTATATCAAATTTGGATTTATGCCTCAATATTGGAAAAAACGTTTTGGAGATAAAACAAAAAGTGCTATTTTTGGATTTTAGAAACAAAATGTTGGACATATAACAAAGTTTTAGGACATAAAGTGGATATAGAACAAAACAATTTTATATTTATAAGGAAGCTTTCCTTGGAGATAGCACAAGACAGTTATAAAATATTTTTTCCATATGGATATAGCACAAACAAATACTAATTATTTTCTGATTTTTACAAACACATAGAGCAAAAGAAAGCCTGTAAGCGAAATTTTGGAGATAGAGTAAACCAATTTTAAACCTTTTATTTTAAACTCGGATTTAGACTAACCTAAACTAAAAACTGACACAATTATATCAAAATACTATTATGGAGATGGAACAAACCAACTTCAACTTTCCGAAAATGCATAAACCTCAAAATGGTAAAAAATGGAGATAGCACAAACCAATACTCAGGTGACGATTTATTGTCCGAACTAATTTTTTGAGTGTATATCTCCGGCAATACTTCGTTTTTCAATACTTCGGAAGAGTTGTTTTCTTCCTGTAATGACTCGTTTTGTTTCTCGATAGCCAACTGTAAAATTCTGCTAGTCCTGTTAGCCATTTTCACCAAATAAACAAGACTGCGCAATGAAATTTTACAAATTGTGACATCACGTGTTTACCAGTTATACATGTATCCGGTAAAGCACCGAACGCAAAAAGTTTCTTTTCTGTGCGTTACCGGACCTCCGCATCTGGTGGTCAGTAGCCACACTAATAGATTCTACAACTGTCCAGGAACAAATAGGAATCTGTAAAGCTGTTCTATCTTTAAAAACGTCGATCGATTTTACAGGAACCGTACGAACGGAAAATTTTGTAAATTTTGTCGACGTCTGAATGGAAAGCTCGTTACCAGTCAAATATGCCTTGTAATTTAAAATGGTATAAAACCTGTAATATTTGGATTTTTTAAATAAAATTTTTAATTTGTTAATAAATTATAGTAGATAATAAATTGCACCACTTTAATTTGAATTATCTCAAATAGGGGGGGCCTGGAGGCGGGTGAGGCAACAGGAAAAACTAACTTTTTTTTGCAAACTTCAATTTAAATTCTGTTTTCGCCGAACTTGTTTATTTAATGTCATTATAAACTATTATAAATTTGGTGTGGGTCCCATGTCTAATAACTGAGATATTGGTATACCCAAAATCCACCAGCCGCCTTATTTAATAATTTTTGGTATTATGCTGTTACTATAGTTTTATATTTTTATTTTTTGTTCTTTGTCCTGTAATTGGAATTTTTTTTGTTGGGCAAATAAATTTATTATTATTATTATTATTTAACCTTGACCTTTAACGAAATTAACTTACCGAAAAATGACTTTAGACCTTTTTTGTAGAGCGTTCAATTCTCTACAAAAATATGTCAAGAACTTTACAGTACGACCTATTGTTCGTTAGTTACAAAAATAAAAAGAAACAAAAATAATTTTTCCCATGTTATTTTTATGGAAATTTGAAAAGTGCGATGTGGAGCATCTTAACTTTGAAATTAAGAGCTCATTTTTTCACAGACCTATTTTTATATCTATACGAAACTTTCGAGCGTGGTTCCGAGAAAAAAAACAAAAAAAGGTTTTTTTGAATCACCCTAATATAGTGGCGTAGCTAGTCTCGAGGGGGCCCCGTATCAAAAATCTGGTAGGGGCCCTTATACGGGAAAAGCTGCTGGCAAAAATATATCTGGGTGTCACGCCCAAAGTCTATTTAGGGCAAACAAAAAAAATTTGTAGAGTATCATTTTTTTGCATTTACCATTTTTTTATAATTTAATAAATAATATATGTGTACAATGATTTGATTTTATTTGATATGTACACTGTACATATCAAATAAAATCAAATCAAATCATTTATTGGGGTTATTTACAAAAGGTTGTATTACACAAGTCAGTTTATATCTTTTTATGTCTAGGCAAATATTAAAATTTGGTCTGGTTTTAGACATTTACCGTTCTTCAACATCTTTTAAGTCATTTGAAATAATTGTAACGCTAATAAATATTTCTAATTTGCTATTAATATAACTTATGATAATAACACGCAGACGCCGCAGACAACGCATAGCGGAAAGGTGCGGGCAGAAAAAAATTGTATGCGTTCACGGCCTGGAACAGGAGGGTATTCAGGTATTAATAAATCGACCCACTAAGCAAGAAACGTTTAAATAACGTTGGTCAACGTTAGCAGAGAGGATCGAAATGAACGTTACTTTTTATTGTTAAACTGAAGTTCATACAATTCAGAAAAATAATTTTATTTTCGAACACATCACCAGTGGGTTGTGTCAACGTTGATAATATAAAGTTTTTTTTGAAAACGTTGAGTAACTATTAATACAGTACCACTACAGCAATGTTATCCATTGCTGCGTTAGGAGAACGAATTAATTACACCTTTAAATCTTGTGCCATTAAGATAACGTTAAATGTTATAAGTACGTGAACGTTTCATATGATTACGTAAAGATAACAACACAGAAGTTCTGTGACAGAACATAACCTCAAAGCGCAGTCCATCGTTGGCGTGCATAATAGATGCAGTGAAATTTTTACTAAAATAATTAATGGGAAGTGCAATCAGTGTTATTGGTTTGTATGTTTCAAATCCACGTTATTATAAATGTGGAAATTTTGGTAGGTAAGTGCCTATATATGTATATATTAAAATCTAATAGTTTTAAACTATTGTAAACACTTTGCCGGCTCGTGCAGTCAGTATACTTCGAAGTATAAACAATTAAATAATAATATTATTTATTTATTGAATATCATGCCTCAATTTTTTTAACATGTGGGTATTATGTTTACGCATGTCGAAGCCAATCGGGCCCCCCCTAGCCGGGGGCCCCGTATCATTGATACGGCTGATACCGCTACGCCCCTGTCAATAGCGTTAATAGTTCTTTTAAAATTGATAAAAAGTGTGAATTTAAAATGTTCGATAAACCTTTTGAAATTTATATTTACCTATAATTTAAATTTTGAAAATATGACGGTATATTTGGAGTGAATTTTCTTAAATTTTATGATGCATTAATAAATTTACTAACGAGTAAATTAATTTTACCAAATCAAGAAATTCCTATGTATACAAATGAGACTTTTATTTGGATAGCGCTTATCGAAAAGGAACCAAGCGTCAAAATGTTAATGTTATTAATAAATTAATGTTTAAATTAATTACATATAATAATTAATTATATATTTTATACCTTTTGGGTAAACTTTTGTTGGGTAATGACATTAATGACAATTGTTACAGTTTTTGTTGTCATATATCAAGTTTATTTTAATGTTTTTATAATCATAAATGATTACGACTCATTATTATAAATATTATAACTTCATAAAATATCCAATTGTAATAATACCTAATAATAATAATTATTATTACTATTAATTTTTAAATTTACTAAATTAACATTGCTTTACATACAGGGCGTCCTGAAATAACACTACATATATAATAGGGTATATTCCTGGGGTAAATTAGGTAAATTGAAAACACAAATAAAACTTTTTACTCGTCACCGTTTTTGAGATACAGGGTGTTAAAAATAAACTATTTTTCTTTCCCAAGTAGCATTTATAGTGGTTAAAACGTGTTGGCCATTTATACTTGGAACTGTAAAGTATATTGCCAAAATCTTTGCAGCGTGGTAGAAACGGTTCTATTGCGTGGAAGTGACTAAAATGGGGAACACTTTTTTAGTGTCAGTTACGTTGAATTGTATACAGACACGTTACGAGATGATCCATTCTGGCGCAACCGATTTGACGCGACTGGTTTGGCGCGGCTGTACTAGCGCAGGTCTGTTGTGACGCAGACCGCTTCTGGCGCAAAGCCTATTTAGCGTAGATAAGTTCTGGCGCGAAGACTTTATGGCGCAAATAATTTAAAACATATTAAAAATCAACCTTATTTTATCAACCTTTTATTGTAATTAGTGCTTACCCTGCTAGAATGATAAATATAACTATATAATATATATATATATTATATGATACGCTAATGACTTCCTATAATAATAATATAAGAAAGTTGGCGTTTATTTAGTTGTTATAGAGATGATAAGAATAATAAAATAAATTTTTGACAATAAATTGATATAAAATAGAAAGGAAATAAACCTATAATAATTATTATAATTGTAAGTTATAACAATTTTATTAGTAGTTGGTCTGAAGAATACACAGTGTATTGAAACATATTTGTTAAAAAAATGGAAAGTGCAAATCAAAAGTAAACAGGGTCGCGAGAATTTTTTCGAAAATGGATTTTTGTATTTATTTGATAGAAACAGTGCGTGTGGAGCAAAAAAGTTCTGGCGTTGCGATAGAAAGGGTGAAGGTTATCTTGTGAGAATACATACACAAGATGGCACTATAGTTAAAAGTATAAACCATCTCACACATGATAGTTCAGCTGCTACTGTGGAAGTTCTGAAGATCAAAACTAAAATTAAAGATAGAGCCACGTCTACAATGGAAGCGCCTGCTCAAATTATTAATAATGTTTTGAGTTATGACGGTAAAAATGTGCCAAGAAGTGTTTTGGCTGCATTGCCCGTGCAAACAGCATTAAAGAAAATGATTAGAAGGCAGAGAAATGAAGTAAATAGAGCACCGCCCGTTCCACGGAGCCTGGAAGAACTAGAAATTCCTGAAAAATACAAGACCGTTATGGGAAGAGATAACGAGGAAGAAGATTTTCTTTTGGCAGATAGCGGAGCAAGCCTAATCAGAATTTTAATTTTTGGAAAACTAATTAAATAAAATTTATTATCCGAGTGTTTCCAATATATACTAATGTGCAAAAAAAGTGGATAAAATATTGTAAAATTTTAGGTGATCCACTTTTTTGCACCTGAGTGTACAATGTACACTGTACATAGATGTAGGACCTACATTGTAGGTACCTAATTTTGAAAGAAAATAACATGTATTATTGTAATCTTTCCAGATTTTACGTGAATCCAAACACTGGTTCATCGATGGAACATTTCGTTCTGCTCCTACACTATTCTACCAAGTGTACGTTATCCTTGCAGAAAAATTAGGAGGGGTTCATCCAATAATATATGCCTTACTGCCAAATAAGAAGATTGGAACATACAAACGTCTCTTGGATATGTTACTAGAATTAGAAGCAGGCTTAAATCCACAGCTAGTTTCATGTGATTTTGAATTGGCTGCAATAAATGCTTTCAAAGAAAAATTTCAAGGAGTTCAAATGCAAGGTTGTTTTTTTCACTTGGTCAAGAATTTTAAAAAACATCTTGCCGAACTTAATCTTTTGGGTAGATATTAGAATGACCCAGATTTTGCCCACATGGCAAAAATGATAACTTCATTGGCCTTTGTACCTATCGAAAATCTTGATGAGGCGCTAGAGAGTCTCACAGAAGAAATACCGCCAGATTTGTTGCCAATGCTCGATTGGTTCGAAGATTTTTATGTTGGGAGACTAAACAGACGTGGAGGTGGGCGAAGACCGCCTATGTTTCTACCAACCTTATGGTCTGTTTATGAAAGAGTTATCAACGACATTCACAGAACTAATAATTTTGCTGAAGCTTCTCACAGAAGGCTTCAAACAGAGTTATCAATGGATCATCCCACGATTTGGTCATTTATTGATATACTGAAAAAAGTGCAGGTTACAAGAGATATGTATATAGAACAATTAATAGCTGGACAGGCACATCCTAAAAAACTTAGAAAATATGTTGAATGTGATAAAAGAATTAAGAATATTGTAGAAAATTTCAATAATATAGGGATGGTAGAATATTTGAAAGGCTTAGCTTACAATTATAATATGGCTTAGCTTACAATTATAATATAGTAGGGATGTATTATTTTGTATGAATTTGTAATAAAATATATGTTTTGAATTACATTTTAATAAATTTATGTTTCAAATAATATGTTTGTGTTTCATTTATTTTTCAGGTACATTGCGGTTTTAATGGTTAAAATAGGGTCAATTTTTGATATGTTTTTAATTATTTGCGCTATAAAGTCTTCGCGCCAGAATGTACCTGCGCCAAATAGGCTTTGCGCCAGAAGCGGTCTGCGTCACAACGGACCTGCGCCAGTACGGCCGCGCCAAATCGGTCGCGTCAAATCGGTTGCGCCAGAACGTCCTAGACCGGACACGTTAATACCACGTTGTGATTACGTTACTATAACGTGGAAGTAATGTGGCCAAAACTTAATCGTAACTTTACTAATCTTTACTTTCTATCCCCGTCTCTTTCCAGCATATTATTTATCTTATTATCTTTGCTTTCTCTGGCTGGATATTAAACTAACACTGCATTATAATATTGTAAGAGTACAACTTGCAAATAATAACTAGAATTAAAATAATCCAAAGACATAAAATTAACACGAATTATATTTTACTGTTAAACATGGGTTTCATAGCTCGAAATATAAGCACGCCCTGTCGAAATATGTGGTAATAAAAAAGAATAAAAAAATCTATAAATTTAGCGGATATGAAAGTTATTTATCTAGAAGCCTAAAATATTTTTTTTATTATTTCTGGTCACCTGAAACCAATAAATATGCATTAACGTGTTAAATTTGGTGCGGTAATAACCAGAATTATTTAATATAATAATAAAAATTTACAGTATCCAATTTTTTCAGAATTCGAAATCAATTACTGCTTTAAATTTTATATAATTCCCTGGCATGATATATTTAATGCGCTAATTGGTTAAAGCGATCTTCAAAATTTGTACGCAAAAATGTATTATCGAACACACACTTTAAATATTAATAATTATTATATAGTTCATTATAGTTATTATTGTTCAATAAAATTCCGTTATTTTTCTCCAGAACATACTAAAATTGCAGTTAATTGTCCCGATGGCGATGTTTTCGTCCCCAACGTTCCGATTCACAATCAATAAATTTTACCCTCTTCTATTCATTTAGTCAAAGACGGATTTATAACAATTCCATATAAGAAAAATGCCCCTAAACTAATCTCCGCTTACTGTTTGAACTTATTTAACATAGAAAGGAGTTTTCTAATTTACAATAACGACTTATCCCATCTAAATTCCGTAGAAACAACAGCAATTATTAATCTTATAGCAATACAAAAATATTTTTATAACGAATTGACGCCCTTGTCATCTTCAGTCACTACTACCCATCATATAGCGACAAAAGATGAAAACCCCATTTTTACTTGTTCGTTTAGGCACCCTCCGCGTATGCGTTCTGAGATCTCTAAACAAATTCGGAAACTTTTAGACCAAAAAAATTATTCGTCCTTCAACCAGTCTATATAGTGCCCCTATGTGGATTGTACCAAAAAAACCAGATGCCTCAGGAGCAAATTTAGAATGGAGATCAATAACAGAAAGTTAAATGAGAACACCATTGAAGACAAATAGCCGCTTCCCAGAGTCGATCAAATCTAGGACGTTGTAAATATTTTACATGCCTTGATCTTACTCAAGGATTTCATCAAATAAAAATGTCAGACAAATCAATCCCTAAAACCGCCTTTACTGTAAACCAAGGACACTACGAATACGTTCACATGGCCTTTGGCTTACGCAATGCCCCTGCTTCATTTCAACGTATGATGGAGGAAGTTTTAAGGCCATAGATGGATGATGTAATTATTTTTTCAAAATCACTCCAAGACCATCTTCATGATTTAAAACTAATATTTTCGGCAAATAAAGCAGAAGCAAAACTAAAAGTACAGCTCGACAAGTCAGAGTTTTTAACAAAACGGGTAGAATTTTTAGGTCATATCGTAACAGGAAATGGACTGGAACCAAACCCCCTAAAACCGTTAAAGAAATTAAATCCTTTTTGGGACTTATCGGCTATTACCGTAGGTTCATATCTGATTTTGCAAAATTGACATACCCTATTAACAAATGTACGCAAAAAAATGAAAAAATTGACATTTACAACGAACAATACGTATCAGCAATGCAAAGAAACATTATCCCTATTTTACAATATCCGCATTTTCAAGAGACTTTTACCTTGACAACTGATGCCTCCAACGTTTTCCTTGGTTCTGTGCTCTTCCAAAAATGACTTTCCATTGCCTATCACTCACGCACCCTCAATTCTGCTGAAAAAAATTATTCTACAACAGAAAAGGAACCTATTGCTATTGTGCAACATTTTCGTCCCTATTTATTTGGCCGCACATTCAAAATTGAAATGGATCACAACCCCTTAATTTGGCTCTCAAAATTAAAAACCCCAAATTCACTATTAGTTCGCTGGAAAATAAAGTTGGAAGAGTACGATTACACAATAGTATATAAAAAAGGTAAAGACAATGTTGTTGCTGATGCCTTGTCTAAAATCGAGATCAATGTTAATGATACTGATTCGATCTTCCCAAATATCGAAGAAAACCCCGACCCAGCTGATCTTGAAGAATTTCTGGAAAAAGGCACTGTTCATTCCCAAGCAATAGTATATTACACTACAAGGACAGAAAGTGTGAGATTCCTGCACTGCGCGCCATGATGCCCGAGGCAAAGCCGAGGGCATCATGGCGCGCAGTTCAGGGCTCTCACACTTTCTGCCCGTATAGTGTATACTATTTTTCTTGCTACCCGGCCGAAAATACGGAAAAAAATTAAATTTGTATATATCTATTTGTATATATCTGTATTTGTATATATCGAAACAAAGTGTTAAATTAACAGCCGATGGATTGGACTTTATGTCCAATTCTGTAGACTTAAATAAAGGTGTCCCACAAGGATCAATCCTTGGACCTTTACTATTTGTTCTATACATTAATGATTTAATCAAGAGTGATATAGTAAATGAAAGAATAATAATGTTTGCCGATGACACTGCCGGCGTCTACCAAGGTACTACTTTTGAAATGCTAACATCGACATTGAATTCATCTCAAGAAAACATGTTTAATTATTTTAACAAAAATGGAATGAAACTTAATTTGGGCAAAACCCAGTACATCAAGTTTGGTGACTATGGTTTTTCTAATACCCTTCCAATCTATCTTAAAGATGGATTTAAGGTTGAATTGGATTCAACAGTGAAATTTTTGGGTGTATTCTTAGATAGCAAATTTACTTGGAAAAAACAAACGGAGTATGTCTTAACTAAAATAAACAAATATTATTATTTATTACTTAACTTAAAATTTATTGTACCAAAAAATGTAATGCTTAGTGTTTATTTTGGATATGTATACTCAAACTTAAAGTATGGCATTATTTTTTGGGGAAATTCAGCACATATAACGGATCTTTTTGTATTCCAAAAAAAATGTATTCGATGTATATTTGATCTAAAACGAACAGAATCGTGCAGACCTATTTTTGTACAAAATAATTTACTAACTCTACCTGATATCTATATCTTTGAAGTTTGCTTATTTTACAAAAAGAATTATATGTTGTTTCAAGGCACTTATCGTAATCACGCTTACACGACAAGAAATAAAAATTTACTATTAACGAAACAAACAAAAATTAGTACTGTATATAATGGTATTTCCAATTTCGCCATATTAGTATATAATAAACTACCTGATTCCATCAAATATCTAAATCTTAAAAAATTTAAACCAGCTCTTAAAAAATATCTGGTTAGTAGGTGTGATTACAGTATAGGTGATTTTCTAATGTAAGCTTTCTTTGCAATTTTAATGTATTCTTAATATTATGATACACTCTGTATTTTATTTATATTACTTACATGTACTGTTTATTTTGTTTTTGTAGAGATTTAAATTTTTTACTATTGTGACGTATTCTTTGTTGTGTATACAATTTTTTTTTGAACTAATAAAGCTATTTCTATTTCTATTTCTATTGATGCCTGCCCCGACATTTACGGCACGAGCGATATTATAGAGGGCGCGCGTATATCTTGACCATATATAGATATATTTGTATATTTTTTATTTTGTAGAAGGATAAAAAAGTACATTTTCTTACTACCTCGGCCGAAAATACGTATAGCTTGACCAATGCATCAAACGTAAACTTTCTGCCGTGGAATCGGGGACGAAACAACGTATTTTCAGCCGAGGTAGTAAGAAAACAATATTTCCTTTGAACTTCCAATAACTGACAAACCAATTAATTATTTTAAAAACCAAATTTTTATAGCTACTGGCCATTCACAACAAAACTCCCTTAAAATTAAATTTAGAGAGCGTCGAGTTATACGCATCGTATTACAAGAACAACATTTCCGAACAAATCCTCTCTCAATTTAAAGAACTTATTGAGCCTTCACTAACCTATTATCTGTATTTACATCAATCCAATTTATTGCGCCCCCTTATTGAGGAAACACTTGGAAAAATCTTTACAAATCCACTAAAAATTATACTTTGTTCCACCTATTTAAAAGACATATGAGGACCAGGAAAAAATTATCGCGCAATATCATAATAGAAATCATAACGGCATAAATGAGACGTATTCGCAATTATCCCAAACTTATTATTGGCCTAATTTAAAAATGGATATTACAAAATTTATAAATGCTTGTACCATATGCTTAAAAAACAAATACCAACGCAGACCCCCAAAGTACCCATGTCAAGGCCCGATATTATAATATAAACCTTTTAAAAATTTACACATTGATGTTTTCTTTTATAAAAGTAAATCATTTTTAACAAGTCTAGATCAATTCAGTACGCACAATGTTATATGTTAAATGATCGAACTAGTTCTGAAATAATTCGTAAATTAAGGCGTTATTGCTCTCACCACAATTATCCGGAAAAATTTACAACAGATTCAGACACAGCATTTACGAGCCACACATTTAAACAATATTTAAATTTACAAATCACCATATTACTACCGTCCGAAACCCAAATTCAAACTCCCCCATCAAACGCTTTCATAGTACCCTTATCCAATCCAAACTAAACATCCTCCACGAAGTTAACCCGCGAGACTCCCTAGATGATCACGTTATCACCGCTGTCACAATATACAATCAATCAATACATTCAAGTACCCTTTTACGCTATTATATGGTCCCTACGAAAAACTTATAGAAGTAAATACTGACACGCCTATTTATAAACATTTTGTCGAAAAGCGAAAGAAAGAACTTTTACCTTTATTCCATCACGTTTATGGAAAAACTGGAGAAAAATCAATCAATCCACTAGAAAAATGTAATAAAACCAGAAACGATGTACCTTTATATTATTCAACCCAAATCAGTTCAGATACACCCCTTATTGTATATTATAAAAATAAAAATAGAAACAAACAATTGACCCATTTTCTCCCCTTGTTAAGAAGCAACAAAATAATAAAGTAATTGGTAGAACACACAAGAGATCCACAGAAACCGATAAAAAGTATTTAAAAATTCGTAACAGTAACATCTTGTTGCAGGATTCTGCTACTGGTGGCCCCTCTATCCCCCTTCCTGCACCATAAATACCCTTCACGACCCCGCCCTTCAAAATCTAAAAAGTTAACTTAATAAATTGTTACGCAATCGACCAAAACGAGGTTTAATCAATGCTCTTGGTTCAACCGTTAAATTTATCACTTGCAATTTAGATCAATCGGATCTTGATTTAATCAACAGAAAATTTGAAAATTTTACAGATGCTCACAATGCCCTTAATCATAACGTAAATAAACTAATAATTTTTTGTAAAGAAACAAACGACCGCTATAATAAAAAAAATAACAACATATAATAAAATTTATAAAGACATTTTTTATGAATATCGACATGATTTTAGTTGTGTCAAGCCCCTGTGACGTAACCATCGATAAAGAAAGATACTCCATCAATAGCACCAAAGTATCGCTTAAGATACCTCACTAATATGTGCAAAAACAAAATGAAACGGCACAATCGTTCTATGAACGTTGCCGCACGCTGATATTCACGAAGCGAACGCGGCCGATAAAAATTTAAAATATAATCAATATAAAAAATTAACTTTATCAATTTATTTAAATGGACTTTTCGAACCATTAAGGACAAATGTCTTAAATATGCGACCAACTTCATTAGCCTAAGCATATCAGTTTAATAATAAACGTGAAAATAATGACCAAGATTTTAATAGAAACAGACAAGTACAAAATAATCAAAACTCTTACAAAAAAAACGCAAAATAATAATAGACAATCACCTGTTCAAAGATATCCACGAAATAACCAACAATATTCCTTTCCAAGACCAAACAATTTTAATAACTTCCCTTCAACATCTAATTACCAACATAACCCAAATTTAACACCCAATGCTTATTATCAACCACCTTGGTTTTTCCAACAACCCACTAAACCACCAACTAATGTGTTTGCACCCAAAAATGGCCCTACTCAATTTTTGACTAAACCAACCCCTATGAGCGTTTAAACTCGCAAAACGAAATCAATTATATAATGCTGAAATGGTAGAAACAAACGAAAATCGACAATTTGTAGATTTTTCAGATGAATCCGAATACACGGAAAATTTTGAATATTACGATTCCTCAATAGAGTAATTGCATCAAAAATGAAAATCCCTAAAAACCTTTTTAATGTAATCTAGAGGTAAAAACACATTGCAAAAATATTTTTTTATATTCCAAAAGTTCAACCCGGCCCCAAAATATCAAATTAAAAAAAAGGTACTTTTCAAACGTTCCGAACTCCCGCCAAATTGCATGACGTCATAAGCTCCAACTGTCAGAAATCAAGATGTCAACAAATAATAAACACCGATAAAGTTTATGGAAAACGCGAAACCAAAAATTGGTTGTAAATATTGTTTTGTGCCTTGTTGTACAAATACAACCTGGAAAACTCCTGGGAAAGTTGTCCCTTCAATTATCAAAAGCAAAGTTTATGACCCTACACTGAGAGTAGTTACGGCTCAGCCGTATTTTCTTGGGTTTATTAATATTTAACATACCTATTCAAACCATATACCTAGTAAACGACATTTTATTTTACTTACATTAAAATGATCCTTAAAATGATTAATAAAATGTTGACTGCGGTGACGATGTTTTGATATCGCGCCGAGCTATTTTAATCCACTTTATCCTTATTTTCCCTTTTGGCACGGTGATAAACCTTTTCCCAGGAGTTTTCCAGGTTGTATTTGTACAAGGCACAAAACAATATTTACAACCAATTTTTGGTTTCGCGTTTTCCATGTTAAACTTTATCGGTGTTTATTATTTGTTGACATCTTGATTTCTGACAGTTGGAGCTTATGACGTCATGCAATTTGGCGGGAGTTCGGAACGTTTGAAAAGTACCTTTTTTTCAATTTGATATTTTGGGCCCGGGTTGAACTTTTGGAATATAAAAAAATATTTTCGCAATGTGTTTTTACCTCTAGATTACAATAAAAAGGTTTTTAGGGATTTTCATTTTTGATGCAATTACTCTATTGAGGATGATAATTCTCAAAATTTTCAAGAACCTTTGGAAACAGACAATCCGGAATAAATTATGTTTATAATAACTCAAATTCAATTATTCATAATCGTTTACCAAATATTACAATTCCCCCACATAATTTCAAACTCATTATAGATACAGGAACTAAATTCCCAAAATTGCCACGTTAAATTTACACGAGTTCAAACAAAAAAATGAACCTACTTTTGTTCAACGCAAATATTTTAATTAAAGCATATTTTTTTATTTGTTACAGGTTATCTACCAAAATGTAAAGCTTATGACATATATTAAAATAATTAAATAACACTTTTTCCTTTTAAAACTTAGTATTTTTATGAAAAAAATACCCAAAAATATTTTAGTACCGAGAATCAAACCCAAGCCCACTAAATAAGAACTAGATAGGCGCTTGGTATAAAGATATTATTAAAAAATCATATCTCGCTTAAAAAAAATAACCTCCACCAAAATTTAGGTAAGTGTAGAAAAAGGTTTGCTTCTTTACATATAAAAAATAAAAAAAATAAAAAGGTGTGTTTTTGAAATATTTAAAATTGAATATTTTAATGAAAAATTATACAAATTAAAAAAAAGGTATAATAATTATAAATTATAGTCTTTTTTCATTAAAATAAGATGTCGAACAACTCTCTAGGTCAATTAGGACCCAAGATATAAGCAAAACAATATACCTCTGATCTGAAAAGTTCAAAAAATGATACCCCCCATAAAATCCACAATTTTTATTATTTTTTTAAACTTTTGCAGTCAGATCCATTTGGGCCCATTTGAAGCCCATACAGCGATTTTCGTCTGATCTGACGTGGAATCACCCAAATATAATTTAAATTTAAATGTTACATTTTTTATCTACAGCTATTTAAATCGTAACAAACTTAAATGTAAAATAAAAGTAATTTGACATGTGTTCTTTAATAAAAAACTATATTTGTGGTAAAAACAACAAAAATGGAATTTTTAAACATACCCATCAATGTATTTTGCGAGTTTAGATCGATCCTATAACAGAACTTTAAATATCTTGCAATTTTTAACCCATTTTTTAAGTTTATAAATCATTTCTAAACTTTTTGTTTCAAAAGAGTGAATAATTTGAATGTTCTATCTACTGCTAATCTCAACGAATGGTAATCAAGATAATAAATAAAATAATCACAATTTCAAAATGAATATATTACGAGTTCTGGGGCACCTGCTTTTATAAATATGATTTTTAAATTTTAAAAGTTTTATGGGAATTGCCAGTGTATATAAATTGGATTCCTGGTTATTAATAAGTAATAACATACATTCCTTCCCCTGTAGATACATATTCTCATACTTTTTACTGTGCTCTATACATTTAACATTTAATAATAACTAAATCTGCATCTAATTACTTATAATTATAATATAATATATATTATTTATACAATTAATATTACTCTCTAAAAATGAATTAGTCAAAAATGACTAATTTAATAGTTATTAGTGGCTGCTTTTTCACTTGTACAAAAAAAAAGTGCTCTTTTAGTTCCACCCTTACTTCTTAAGAAGTCCCATAAGCCAACTGAATGGCTTGTGCGGGTTAGGGGTAGGAACGGACCGCGGACCGAAGGACTATTACACAATAAGACAAACACAAATACCCCAGCCATACCCCTGGTGGGACTCGAACCCACGACCTCCGGCTTGTAGTCAGCAGCACTAACCACTCGTCCACCGTCGGCGAATACCATGGTATCCCAAAATTTAACAGCCAAATCTTATGTAAAATTGTCCCCTGAATCCGAAAATTAAAAAAGTAGAACATTTTTTGAGATATAGTCAATTTTCCGTTTAATATGGAATTGACTATATCTCAAAAACTGCTCCACTTTCATAAGTTTTGACGGTATTTTTGGATTCAGGGGACAATTTTACATAGGCATTGGCTGTTAAATTTTGGGATACCATGGTATTCCATTGTTAACCATGGTGCAAGTGAAAAAGCAGCCACTAATAACTATTAAATTAGTTATTTTTGACTAATTCATTTTTAGAGAGTAATTTATAACAAAAGCCACCGAAAGTTTATTATTTAAATACCTTTGTATTAATATTGATGGTTATTCAATTTTTGACTAAATAAGTGAGGCAACACCGCAGGGCTTCGAATATACAGCGATTTGTGTCTCTTGCAGTATATGCACCACAGAAATTATAACCGCCCCCTCCCGCACGATCGGGATTCGACTAGTCAGTGTTATGCAACGGGCTTCGTATTGATAGCCGTGCATGTTATATATATATATATATATATATATATATATATATATATATATATATATATATATATATATATATATATATATATATATATGCATATTATGTTTTTTGACTAAATAATGGAACAGTTAGACTTAAATCATATTTATATATATATTATCACTCACACATTGACGAGCTGTGACTGTATGGTATTTTACAATTAACAAAACGAGCAACGAAGAAGCCAGTTTTGTAATGAACAAGTGCGCCAAAATGTTTTATGGCATAAGTTCTTTATACTATTTTTTCTATTACTAGTGTAGTAGTAGTAATTCTTATTTTGGTAAATGCTCAAAATAACCGTCGTTTTCCTTTACACATCTCCTAAAGCGTTTTTTCACAGATCTTCTAATGTTTAAAAAAAAATCAAGGTTTATTTCTTATGGATTCACAAGCATTTTCAACCCGCGGCATTAGTTAAACGTTATGCATACAATAATGACTTTTAATATAAGCACACACAGAAGTTGAGTGTATTTAAATCTGGAAAACGAGGGGGCCACGGGATTGGGCCATCGGGCGGCGTAAACTTCATCTAAAGGTGTCCTTACGTTCGCAGAAAAATAGAGTGGGGCGCCATTATGCATAAAAACATCGACAATATTAAATGGTAGGGCATGTCATCAAGGAGGTTTATAAAACGTTTTGGAAAAAATACAAGTATGTTTTACTGTTCAGCCGATTTGGTAAAAAGTGAGGACCTACCAATAAATCGTCTATTATTCTTGCCCAAACGTTGATAGAAAACCTTTGATAGTGCGTTGATTCAATAGAGGTATTTTTATTAGCCCATGCATGACTATTATGAAAATTAATAATTTCATCCGTATTGAATCCGGCTTCGTCGGTAAAAAGCGGCAGCGACAGGATTTTAGTCTACGTGAAAGATCACGCATATACTTTCTGTAAATGATAGGGATATAGCAGTTGTTCGTGCTTTGAAAACTTTTTGGAACGTCCTCTTGCATAACAATTCTTGTGTTTGTGACAGGATTAGCCGCAACTACTTTCAGGACCGTTTCTTCGTTTTACACTGTTCAAGTTGTTCGATTTCTCCCGAAATCACCTTTGTTTACTTTAAAAAGTGCCAGTTTTACCCAATTTTTGTAAACGTTCGTTCACATGGAAGTATCCCCGGGAATGCTACTTGATACAATCTTCGACTATTACCATTGGCCTTAAAATACATTAAATGCGTGTTGGATATTTCTTGGAAAGGGCAATTTACCATTTTTGTAAGAAAATAGAGTTTGCTCTGAAACGATTTAAAAAATCTCACCACTGACAAAATAACGATATTTGCGAAGCAGGCTAACTTAAGTTTTTCTATTGCGTTTTTCTCAAAAACTGTTGGCTCCATGACTTTGTAACAGAAGAACCTTTTTTACGTAAAATTATCTGGAAAATTATATGTCAAGATCTAGAATTAAAAAAAAAACAAACAAAAATATGAGGATTTTTTCTCTAAGTAGCCCCTGTTTCGCACGCCTATGATGATCATTTGATTTGACACCTCCAGATGTTTTCTTGCCCAAAAAATATCCCAGAAATAAAGCATCAATATTTTTGCACTAACAGTTTCTGAAATAATTAATAAAAATCTGATTTTGCGAAACAGTTTAATATGCCTATAGCGCCCCCCAGGAGGCATTTTCGGACACCTGTTATAGAAACTTTTTTTTATTTTTACGTGTAGAGTTACTCCCCCAAATATATTTTATAAGTTATTTCCGGACACCCTGTATACTATTAATTGATTTTGGCTACATGAAGTTTAAAAGCGATGAAACAATAAAAAATAGATAACATATACAGGTTGTTTTAAAAAACATGCTCGGCTTGAGATTCGTCAAAAAAAGTTAAAATAAACGTAAGTCCGAAAATGCTTAGTTTTCGAGGAATGGGGTGTTAAACATATAAAAAAACTTTTTTTTAAATATTTTAAATATCGTTTGCCTGATTTTGTTGAAATTTGGCAACGTTATTTATACGTTTTGTAAATTTTCTCCAAAATGGAGTTTTTTTTAAAAAAGGTGCATTTTGTTAAGATTCATGCAATAAAATGGTTTTTATTTTTTCTGTTGAAAACGATGTAAGATGAGAAAACAACTCGGGAGACAAAAAACTTTTTGATTTTTTTTAATTATTATTATTTGTTAACGTGCCTCCCGGGACGCCACTGGACTTGACAATTTTAATCTAGTTAAAGCAAAATTAGCTTATCAGTATAATTAACGTTGCTAAATTTCAACAAAACCGGGCAAACGATGTTTAAGATATTTTAAAAAAAGCCGTATCTTGAAATCTTAGCATTTCCGGACCAAAGTTTGAATGAACTTTTTTCTTATTTTTTTATGACAAATCTGCAGCCGAGCATTGGCGCATGTTTTTTTGAAATACCCTGTATATGGACTGCATGCCCTACGTCCTGTTTTGTTGCAAGATAAAAAGAATTGCCGCTTCAGCTGGAAACGAGATATTCTAATTGGGAACAGATTTATTCAAATACTCAGAACAAAATTTTACAGATTAAGTGGTAATGCCTGGACTGTTGTTGTTTAAGATATATTTGCATTGGTGTGCATAAACAAATTTGCTTTTGAAAGGATATTTTTATAGCAATGCATTATAATTATCGGTTTGGTTTCTAACCCATTGTTGTAAAAATGAGTGCATATACGACATATATGTCGTATATATACGTTTGCATACTAATTAGAAATGCCTCCTTAGATCCTAAAAACCTCTATGGATTTTTTATATAGAGTTATCGTAAATAAAGTAATTTAATACAAAACAAAATCAATTTATAAGATCAGTATATGTCGGTTAATGCAAATTTTCGGTCTTTAAAATACAAAGAGGAAAATGCACAAGAAAAACCTGTACTAAGCAACATTTTTTTGTAATTATTCTTCCAATTTTAAAATAAAATTAGGCATCTTTACTTAATATTAAATGTACTAAAAATATTCATACAAAAACTACAGTTTATATATAATATTTTATAAATTAGAAATTTTTAATGTAAAAAAAATAAAAAATATTAGCTTTAAATCAATTAATTTGTTCACACACATCTATTTTTATTTATTAGCGTGTCTCCACATATCGTTAATAATTTGTAATCCTTGTGGACAACTTTTCGAGTCAAACGTGGTTTTAATAATAAAAATATAAAATAAATATATCGTTAAATATTAGACCATCAATAATTATTTAATTAAAAAACGAATATTGATTAAACAAAGACTAAAAAATTACCTACCTTATTAAGTTCATTTTCGTCTGCCATCTCAATTAAGCACAAATTTGTTAAATTATATCTTTACAGAGGCAAAAAGTAGTTTCAGGTTGGTTGTATAATTTACCAAAGAGAAAATGTAGCTAATGACTAATATCAATGAGATTTTATACACGAATTTGTTTTATCAGAGTCGTATCTAAAATAATTTATTTAATGCCGGCTCAAAAAAATACCAAGGTTCCAAAGGATTTTTGTGAATTTAAGTATAGCGTCTAAAAAGCGTTTCATGGTTTCATGGTTCACACATGCATATTTTGTTTATTTGAAGCACATTAAGTTTGGGTGAACAAACTTTTTAACATTTTAAGAACTCCTAATTATATAGCCTAACAATTCACCATATATACAAAAAATATTTTAAATAAAAAGATCTAAGTCTTAAACATCTAGATTGAAAAATTTGATATAATTAAAAAATTTCATTTATACAGGGACTCTTAAAGAGGCGCCCCTGAAGATGTTTTTTTATTATTACTTTAGTAATGGATTAAGATAAAATAATGAAATTTTGTATGCTTACTTAATTTTTTATGCTTATTTTAACAATAATTTTAACAACAAAATTAAAAAAGTGTATACACGGAAGTCTTTAGCTCAGTTTTAACAATCATAAACATTAAATATTGTTTCACAGTGTATTTTCCGTATAAAATTGACTCAATATTTTATTTTATTTTTATTAGACACATGTTAGTAGCGACATATAGCTATTGCAAGGGATTACCGAAAAAAAATATCGACCTGTAGTTAACCAAGGATCATCATTCCAAAGGATTATGCATAATATAGAAATTGTAACGGGTGTATTTTTAAGAGTTTTGCACTGATGCAATATATACAATTTTAAAGTGTAATAAATCCCATTTATTTCTTTAAAACACTGATTTTCTTGTAATATAAACTTAATAGAATCGCTCAATTGACAGGTTTAGACCAACAAATTATAAATGTTAATTTTATTGAGCGCGAAATAATTTTTTATAAAAGGGTTAAAGTCACCCGCGGGGTGCAAAGCCACCCGTGTTTACTGGGGTGTTTCAAAAAAAAATTAAATTATTCTTTTTTCTAATGGTGTTGAAAAATTAATAATACATTAAAAAACAAAAATTTTGGCGCATATTTGAGCCCTTAATATTAATATTAAGGTTTGCCTCAATTCATTTGTTGTTTTTTCATTTCAATAACACTGGAATTTTTATTTTTTAAATTTTGAATTCTTATAACTTTGGAATGGTTTCTTTTCGCAACACCCAAGCGAGAGGAGTTATACACAATTTCACGCTCTACAAAAAACATCTGAAGGTCAAAGTTCTTCAGGTCAACCGTTTCAAAGATATTAGCGATCAAAAATAACACTAATAAAAAATTTCAAATATTTTCAAATAAAATATAAAAAAATATCATATGCCATATTTATATTATTTTTTATGTAAAATCACTTTAATTCTGTTAACCTGAGACTGTAAACTTTTTTTTATGTATATATGACATATTATATGTATATACATTGCATTGACAACTTATACCTTAAAGCTATTATTTTTTATTTTTTTTACATTAAGGTGAGATTAATCCATTGGTGAACTCAGAATTGAGCCAAACCAAGTAATTGCAGATAAATCCAAATTAATACAATTTTAATTCTTGTTTCAATGAAAATAAAATAACATAAATAAAAATTTTTGGACCTGTATATGTCAATGGTTAAAACGGTTTTTTATTCCTATTTCAAGCGAATTGAGATCAATCCTGTCAAATGAATCAACACTTGATAAATCTTGTTTTTTTACTATAACACATGATGCAGGTGTACAAAAAATAAAAAATGAGTTTTTAGGTTTTATAACACTATACTCTATACGCCGTGCTAAGCACAGAGGCGGTAACTGCAATATTAAGTAATAAACAAAAGCAATGTTATATTGTTTTTAACAATACAAATTATCGTTTGTTCTTTATTACTTAATATTGCAGTTACTGCCTCTGTGCTTATCACGGTAGTATAGAATACATGTGTAAATGTTGCAGAATGAAAAAGATCAGTTTTTCTAGAAGTCGAAACTGCTTAAAACGAATTTATGTGCTTTTATCTTATTGCTCTACATATAATATATTATTATGTATATCACCCAAACTTTAAAACTTTTGAAAAACGTATTTATGTGATAATTAATTAAATAAATTTAAATTTAAAAATCACCTTTCGACATGTTTAACCCCATAATATGCATAATCTCATATCACCAAAATTAGTAATATTAGTAATATTAATATATATATATATATATATTAATATTATGAGTTTCTATACTAACTTTAAATATTTTAAATAAAATTAAAGTAGTAATTTAATTGATTTTAAAGTTAAGATATTTTAATGTAAGAATTAAATGTAGCAAATGGTAATGACCTTTTTACATACGACCCAGTATTTGTATATCACACAAATTTTATAATTTGACATTAAAAATGTGACTAAATGTTTAAAATAACTATGTATGTATATTATTTATAAAGTAAGTTTTACCAGTCCTTCCTTATTATTATAGCAGTAATATTGTACAAAAAAACAATTAAATCCATGTTTGCCAATAAATTAAAAACAAGTTGGGTTGGCTGAGCAGCATAAGAATTTTAAGCTCTTAAAACTATATTTATTTACTATGATGATTAAAATATTATAAATCTCCAGTAAGGTGTAAATTTATTATTGTATAAACAGCATAACATGTTTTTAAAATTAGCTTAAATTTAATCATAGTAATAAATTAATGAAAACGTAATAACATGTTTGCTCTATAGGCGATTTTAATAAATAAAAAAACGTATACAATGACCAAAGCATGTAGTAAATAGTTTATTGCTGCGAGAAAATTAAATATTAGGTATTGGGGCATTATTATTTTAATTTTGATGGGACCCTTTTGGAAAACAATTAGCTAGCACAGATCAATAGCTTAGTATACCTGGAATGTACGTACATAAAAATAATTATTTTCATGAAAAATACAAAAATAATTTAATAACACATTTATTAATTATATTTACATTTTTTCAGCAGCTGCTGTTGCCCCAACGTAAGCCGCCTCTGACCATAGTTTACTTCTGGTAAACCCCTTCGTTAATTTTTGGGCTATTGATTTTATGATATTTATAAGCAAGGTTGTTACATCAATATTTATGATTATTTATCATGTCAGATTATTTACGGTAAAATTTTCAGAAATAATGAAAATAATTAAAACGAATTACATAGGTAAATAAGTGTTATTGGGTAGCGCAAATCACATAAAGCCGATCAAATTTTATTTTTATATTTTAAGAATTAATTTAGATTTTAAGTTATTATAATTTTAGAGTTTCAGCTTGATGAAATTTTTTTTATAATTTTTTTTAATGTATTTAAAATTAATTAATTGATTAATATTATGACCTTTTTTTTTATTTAGAAAAAAATTCATCTCAATGTGCCCTCATGGGCTACTACAGATAATAAATATAAAAATGTACATATAAGTATTTGTATATATATATTATAATGTTTAATGGTTAAAACATTTAAGGTACCCCATGGGCGGATTTAGGCATGGGCATTATGGGCTGCAGCCCAGGGCCCCGTCCAATCAAGGGCCCCCTACTCGATTAATAAAAAATATATATAAATCAGATAATAAAAAATCGACTATTGAATAGTTGCATAAAGTTTGAGCTTATTAAAATTTCAGCTCTTAATATTATTATTATCAGGCTCGATTTTCTGTTTTTTATTTAAATAGCATGAAAAAAAAACTTTGGAATAATATATATTTTTAATTAAAAACAATATGTTTTAAAGATTATTTAAAGTAAACGCTCTACAAAGAGGTCTCTTATTATTTTATAATAAATGTGCTTGTTCAAAAGCTTAAAGCTAAAACTATCAGATGTTATAGGACTTAGATAATTTTATTTTTTTAAATTGTGTAATTTTATAATTTTTAAAACTTATAGTTTTACAATTATTAATTTTACAAATTAATATTTCTGATTACAAAAAATATTTGTATTTATACTGGTTAAACCAGTAAATAAAATATTAAAAAAATAATGACATATTCTTATAAAATAAAATAATCTACACAAAATGTATTAACATTGTCTACATTTTGTTATGATGGTTTTAATGGGAAAGTAATAAAAACCTTAAATTTGCCCTGAATTTGTCTTAATTCTGAAATAATTTTTTGAGTAGATTTATCATAAAATAATAAGTAAACTTTATTGTGGAGGCTTTAATTCCCTAAAGTTCTAATCATTTTAGTTAATTAAAAAGTTATATAATTCCAAAATAAAAAAATCTTAATACTTAATTTAAATGTAAAATCGCGATTAGCAAATTATTAATTGGCTCATGAGGCTACTCAATTTTATAGAAAAAAAAATAGTAAATTTTTGTTAATCAGTGTAATATACTGCATTATAAAATAATCTTTTTTACATACTTTAAAGGCCGCTGGCATCTAAACAAAGCAATTTTTATTTTTGTAAGTTGGGTTAAGTCGGATTATTTTAAACCAAGAAATATGTTGCCTTGAATTGTACAGGTATTATCGGGACACCTTGTATGAATGCTAGAATGTTTTATTCATATTATTTATTTTATTAAGAATAAGTGTTTTTTTTTGTTTTTTTTATTTTGACGTAAGAATTTGTTGTTTTGTTACATATAAATATGTATAAATATTATTATTAATGATTTAGCCCAGGGCCCCTAAAGTCAACGGTCCGCCCCTGAGGTACCCTTACATGGCCATATATGTTTAAGGCCCGGTTTTTCAATATTGCATTTAATTAGCACTTTCGTAAGTTATAGTTATATTTAACTAGCGGCAAATTGTTAGTTAAATTGTAATCTGTTTTTTCACGCATTTTGAAGTATTAGTTACAGAATCACAACTTTTGACATATTTTTGTAAGGTTGGTATAGAATTTTACCGGAAATCGCCAAATATAACCTTATTTGCGCTGTTAAAAGTGAAAAAAATAAATGAAAAAAAAATCAATGTAGGTTTTTTCCTAATAAAAATTATTTTTAGAAATCATAATTTTAAAGAAAATAGTAATAGATATTGGACAGTAGTTTCCTAGATCTTCTTTACTACCTTTTTTGTATATAGGAGTAATATTTTACATTTTTCAGGAAAATTGCCAGTCTAAAAGCAGATATTTATACATCTGACAGATATTTATACATCTGACTCAGATGATCTGAGTATGGTTTCTTTTATGTTAGGATAAATCTCTTTAATATCTTTAGTAGTAATATTATCATCACCTGAGTTACTAGAGTTCAAAGATGCGATAACTTTTCCTAATTCACTCATTGTACAAGGAGACATAAAAATAGTTTTTTCTTGCTACCCGGCCGAAAATACGTTGTTTCGTCCCCGATTCCACGGCAGAAAGTTTACGTTTGATGCATTGGTCAAATTTAAGTTTGATGCATTGGAATCGGGGACGAAACAACGTATTTTCGAGTATATTACACTACAAGGGCTACGAAGGCTTCGCTCGTGCCGCAAATGTCGGGGCAGGCATCAATATGTTTCGATATACACATTTAATTTTTTTCCTTATTTTCGGCCGGGTTGGGTTGGGTTGTATTTTCGGCCGGGTAGCAAGAAAAATAGTATACACTACACGGGCAGAAAGTGTGAGAGCCCTGAACTGCGCGCCATGATGATCATGGCGCGCAGTGCAGGAATCTCACACTTTCTGCCCTTGTAGTGTAATATACTATATTATTTGTAACTTCTTCAAATGTTATATCAAGTATTATTATATATTTTGGCAGTTTTTTAGAAACTTCAGTACAGAATTTATTATAGATATTAGCTATTTCTTTACTCTCAGTGTATTCTTTATTTTTGTATTTTAGTCTGTCTGTCTTTTTTTCACTTTTCTTCCTGTTTACGAAAGTTTTTGTTCAATAAATTCGTATTTTTAGGTTAACCACAACTTTACTAATACAAGAAGTCGTAGTTACGGAAACTCAAACATAATCTGCACTTTGATAAATAAATATCAATTGTAAAACACAAAAACAAATTAACTACCAATTAAGTAGTAATTTAATTTTAACTCGTGATGATAAAACCGGGCCTAAGACTATGTCGAACTCTCGACTCAAAAGTACACAAACGTATAAGGAGTGTAGTGCACGCTATGTTCTCTAACATAAATATTCAAAGTTGGTACGACCTGAACGCAGTTGGGGCCCTGGTAGAGTGTACTTCCACATAGGTTGGCTTCCGATGTTAAAGTCTCCCACTATGTCAGAGTTTACAGGATGGATTTTCAGTAACGTAAGAACTTGCCATTATCCAAAACAAGTTCAGGGTAAAAAACCATTCCTTCACAACAAATCTGACATAAAAAGTCTTACAAAAAAACTCCAACATAAAAAATCCGTATTCCAGACCAGCAAACTTGTACTTAAAACAGTGACCTAAAACCCTAAAAAAAATAGCCTAAGCATCTTAAAAAATCACAAAACGTCAAACTTACCCTGGGTCTAAGAGGTTTTTAATGTTCAAAAATTAACCTTTCAAACGATGGAAATAGCTCAACAAAACTGCAGAATGAAATACATCGCTAAATAAAATGGAAAACCTCGTGGGAAATAGAAATAGATACACTAAAAAAAAACCTATTAACTCACCCTAAGTATTCATACGACACAATAAATGCTTTATCCGGCCCTGTGCCATTAAACCAGGAGAATTACTACACATCTTTGGAATTCTATCCAAATTCTAAGCCAAAGCTTACTCCCAACCAAACGGCTTCAGCGATCAACCGAAAAAAAAGCGTAAACCTTGTTAAGTGCTTAGAAGATTATTTAAACAAAAAAAATACGCCAATGCTGAGAAAACTAAAAACAAATGAGGAGTGTTCTGGGTTGCATACTATCAAAACACGGTTATAATAAAACTAATAAAATTCTTTTGGAAAGAGGCAACTAAACAAATATCCCTATTAAAAATATACTTAACAATAATTCAAACTAAAAATAAACCACTTAACAGTTCACATCTATACTGTTCTAGATGTACAAAAACTAATCGCCGACGGTGGTCTAGTGGTCTAGTGCATGCTGACTACAAGCCGGAGGTCGTGGGGTCGAATCCCACCGGGGTATGGCTGTTTATTTGTGTTTGTCCTATTGTGTATTAGTCCTTCGAAGGGGACTTTAAGCCCGCGGTCCGTTCCTACCCCTAACCCGCACAAGCCATTCAGTTGGCTTATGGGACTTCTTAAGAAGTAAGGGTGGAACTAAAAGAGCACTTTTGTATAAACATTTTGTATAATAAAATAAAATCAATGGGTAACTTTCAAAATGACGGTTACAAAATAAGAGAAGAAAAGAAACAAAATAAATACTACACAAACAAGAAAACGAACTTGATAAAATTAAAAGATGAACTAAAAAGAGTAATTAATGTAAACAATATTACAACATTTAAAGACCTACAGGACATAATAACAAAAGAAACAAACAAACACACAGTTGAAAAAAAAGAAAAAATAATCGTTTCATGAAGGCTGGATGACCAAAGAAGTTTTCAGGAGCAAGAAAAAAAGAGACACAGCGTACAAAAAAATGATAAAAAGCAAAGAAAGTCAACAGCTTAAACTAAACTATGAACACAATCAGATCATGTTTAAAAAACTAATAAAAAAAAAACAAAAAAATGTTCTATGCAGAACAAATCAATAAAGGTAAAGGTAACAGCAAAAAAATATGGAAAATACTAAATGCCATCCAAAAAGGAATAAATGAAATTAAAAAAATGAAATTAAAGAAAGAAAAAACAGTAAAAAATAAAAAGATATAGTGGAAATACTAAATAAATATTGCACAGAAATAGGAAAAAATTTAGCAAGCAAAGTAAATGGGCCAAAAATTGAAAACAAAGAATACCCAATACCCAACACTGAGGTGAAAAAAGCAATACAAAAACTAAAGAAAAATGCATCACCCGGATATGACGGAATAAAACCATCACTTATAAAAAAAATAGCTGAAATCATAACGCCGACTTTAGTCAAACTCATCAATAACCATATAAAAAGGGAAACTTTCCGGATGAATTAAAAATAGCCAGATTAATACCTATAATAATATTAATAATAATAATTATAATACAATACGCAGTATAACACAAAATTAGTTACATAAGATAGAATTAAGTAAAAATTAAAGAGAAAAAAAATAAAAGTTCTTACGCTATTGCCCTTATTCTATTAACAAACTGACTTAAAGATAAGAAGCACATGTCAAAATTGTTATCAATTTGATTAAATAATCGACACATTGATCTTAAAGGGGCATGCATGGCCTGAATGTTATTAGATGATTGAACAACCTATACACAAAGAAGGAAGTAGAAAGGATCCCAATAACTATAGATTCATTTCAAATCTGACAGTTTTTAGCAAAATTTTTGAAACCATAATCCACAATAGACTATCAGCTCATGCTCAAAACATAAAATTGCTATCCCAATCCCAACATGGAATACAATATATACAGAGGAAACTAGACGAGGGAAAGACAATAACTGGGCTAATAATGGACTATCGTAAAGCATTCGACACTATAGACATAGACATACTCATAGAAACTTAAACATATAGGAGTGGAAAATAAAGAGCTAAAACTTTTTTCAAATTACTTAAAAGACAGAAAACAACACACAACCAATGGTGAAAGTACAAGTACAAATCTAAAAGTACTTTGTGGAGTACCACAAGGATTAATACTGGGGCCTTTTCTTTACCTCATATATGAGTACATTAGATGCAAAACTCGGTTTTTGCACATTTTTAAAAAATATATATTTTATCTTATTTATGTTCATAACTGCACTGCCCACAGCATAACTAAGTAAACCAGATGCATAAGTTAATATTTGTAGAATAAAATACATTTATAAACTTACCGCAGCTGCAAAACTGGGTATTTGTCGGATGCAAAACTCGGTATTTGACCAATCACCAATCACGTTGCTAGTATACGCATTAACTGACGGCATAACAATCACCTGATTAATTGTTATTTTTTTGGTATTTGCACTTTTCACTTGCAAAACTTGGTCTTTGAAAGAGGAAGATGCAAAACTATGTTTTTAAATCTTTTGATTTCAATTATTTACTAAACTACTTAATTTTAGCTGATGACTTAGAAATGTTTTATGAGGGAGAAGATCAAGAAGTACAAAACAAAATAACAGAAGACATAAAAACAATACAAAAATGGACAAACGCAAACAAACTGACAATTAATGAAAAGAAATGCTACCTCATACATATAGAAAATAGAGTGAAAGAACATAACATCAACATTGATATAATAAATGGAACTATATTAGATAAAGTGGAGGAAATCAAATACCTAGGACTTATATTGGACAAAAAACTCACATGGACAGCCTACATCAATAAATTAAAAAAGGAAATTTCGTCAAAAATAAACATGGCATATAGAGTCAAAGATTACACTAAAACATAAAAAAATGCTATACGATGCATATGTGCAAAGCAATTTTACATACATGATACCTTTTTGGGGAACAACTAATAAAAAAGAAATAGGTAAATAATTTAAAAAGAGCACAAAACAAAATCATTAAGGTCCTATATAATATTAAAAAAGATACAGCAACAAAAGAATTATATAAAAAACAAAGCATTTACATATTAATGAATTACAACAACTGGAAATATTAAATATTAACAATTTAAAAATTAACAATATTACGTTTAGTTAATTTTACTACACATTTAAATAGATTAAATATTTAGAACTAACCTTGTAGAATACACTAAAAACACTTTTAACAATGATTTTCAAACAATAATTTACTTTTACAATTTTACCAAAGAAAACAAACTGTACTGCACAAAATTCAAAACGCTTCTGCCTCATCTCTCTTTTTCAAAAACCTTTTTCGTTTACCTCTAGTGGAAATTCCTAGCCCGATGTGTACGCCAGATGTACCTTTTTTCAAGCTCCAAGTATACCTCTCTTGTTTTTTTGATAATTTTTCTACCTAAATTTGAAATTTATCTTGCCTTAAAAATAAAGTTTTATTACTTAATCCTATTTTAATATTAGAAAAATAAAATTATAATAACATGTTTTCTAACAAATTTATACAGGGGTTTCTTTTTCGAAACCATTACAATACATATACAAAATTTGAGTTTAATCCATTTACAAGAAAATCACATCAGGAAATTTACAAATGGATTTTAAATAATTTGGAAAAAATAAACCAAAACAAATCGGTTGGATGGAAAGAAGGTCCAAACAGTGGTATTTGGCCATCTACAGAACCGCAAGATTACATAGAAACATTTAAAATTATAAAACTTTTTGTTAAATTTGATATTTAATAAAAAACACTATAAACATATTTATTTAGTTTTATTTTCCTATTTCCTCCTGTTCTTTTGTTTTTTTTTCTTTCAGATATAAGCAATTGTAAGGTATGTATGAATTAAGTTAAAAACATTTATTTCAACAAATAACACGATGATGAACTTCGCTGCAGTAAAGTTTGTTTTATTATCATCCTTTATAAATAATACGTTATATGTTAATTATCCAAGAAATACATTAACCTGTTTAATCACTTTTAATTCTGAAAACATCACGCTTCATGAAAAATGGTCTCAGGATTTTCTTATTATGAACAGAACCAATGATAGTTGTAAAATAAACATCAACTCATCCAATACATATTTATTGCATTTTAAATTAAAATATTATTTAGCAGATATAACTTATGTAGAATTAAATGATTTAAATACTGTATTAACAAATTTTACCGCATTAAACAAATTAATAATTAAAAAAAACTCAAAACTTTTAGCATACAAAGTATATATATTAACAATTTCATCTTTGTGGTTTATATTCTTTTTTATTGTACTAATTATTATTAGGAAAAGACATGGCTAAATAATATGTATTGTAAATATTTATGATGTTGTGTGAAAAAATAAAATAATTTAAAATTTTTAAATTGTTTTATTTAACCAAAAAACAAATACATTTACTAATAACAGATTAAAATAAATAAGGGGGGCCTGTGAACCAATCCATTTAACATATAATTTTGTTCCTTTTCGTCTTACAATTTTTTCGATTAAATGAATATCGGGAAACTGTGCCTTTTGCAGTTCATATTCATAAAAACCACCCATAATAGGTTTTTCATTCTCATCTTCTAGAATGTAAGTTGTGGCGTTTGTTAGTTTAACCTATTTCACTGTAAATATTTAAAAAAAGCTTAGCGATATTTGCTAATGCGCACTTTGTCTTTAATTTTAAATTTGTTATTTAAACTTGACATTTTTATATTGCTAAATGCTGATGATTTTAACAACCTCTTTTCATTCTGAACATTTACATCTATCGGTTTCATTTTGATACTGCTATGGATAGTATTATTGTATTTAGATATTATTTTATGCAATAATTCCAACCACTTATAACTACCTTGATAACTAAATTCCTTCCACATTAAAGATTATAATGTTCTATTTACTCGCTCAACAATAGATGCTTTTTAGTACTATATGTACTATAATGATTAATTTTTAACTTATCCATAAGACTTATGAAATTTTTATTATAAAACTCCCTTCCATTATCGGTCT
The DNA here is from genome assembly GCA_921294245.1 of Brassicogethes aeneus. Lineage (NCBI taxonomy): Eukaryota > Metazoa > Arthropoda > Insecta > Coleoptera > Nitidulidae > Brassicogethes > Brassicogethes aeneus. The sequence continues at coordinate 62,770,559 of OV121132.1, forward strand.
GAAGATTTTTTGGAATATTTGGTTTAATTAAAATTGTTTTTATTGCTTGTTTTAAATCTTAAGCAGTTTTATTTTTAAGAGGCAAAGCCCACACAAATTTGCTAAAGGCATTAATAAGGACCAATATATACTTGTATGATTTATTATGTTTTGAAAAAGGGATCATCTCCACGAGGTCGCTTTGCATTAAATCTTTTAATCCACGAACAATAAAAAAGTAAATAATAAAGTTTTTTCTTGCTGGTCATGCAATTCAGTTACTATTTTCCGTTTATAATCTATTGAAACCTTCTTCTTGTTTTTCGTGTTGTTGTTGCATTCTGTTAAAATTGGATATTTAATAATCAATTCTAGAAAAACACGCTCAATAGGTTTAGATGACTCTATTGAAATTTTATCACCTAATTTTAGTTTTATATTTAGCAATGTATCGTGTGTATACAATTGATTGTTTATTTTGATTTAAAAAGTTTGATTATTAACAGTTACGTGATTTATTATTCCCTCTTTTAGTGGAAATTCATAGATTGAATAACAATAACCTAAATAATAGACAACTTTTGGATATTGAATACTGTAATTAACACTTTTTAATGTAATATTTAATAAACCATATGCAGATTTTAGTTGCTTTTTGCTTAAGTGATTATGCAACCCACGTCCAAACTTATCAACAGACATAGTAAAAATGTTTAAGTTTCTGCAACCTATTCAATTATATTAGCTTCTTTTAACTCTTCAATTATGCTGTTTATTTTATTCACATGACTATTATTCCCCGCAAATTGAGAACTAATTAATAATCTTAATCTTTCAACTAGCTCATTACAATCATCCCAATGCACGTATTCTTTTAGTTTATTTGTGAATCTCCATGATGAAATTTTCCAAAACTGGTTCGTAAGTCAAATAATGTGTGTCAAATCTATTTTTAGTGTCTCGTATTAATCCTTTAACATATTCACGAGGCATTTCATTAAATTGATCTAAATACAAATTAAAAGATGAATCTTGATTTATGTAATCAATGATTACTAATCATCCATGGTAGCAAATTGCTGTTCGTGAATACTGACATCGTAATGTACTTCGTAATGTCTTGTAATGTGTCGTCTCGAAATGTATCGTCTCGTAATGTGATATCAAATATTTCACCATCATCAATAAACTGTGGTACTGGTGTTTTTTCATAGGACTAGGTGGTAATTCTTTTGGTTTATATATTTTTTTAACATCATGCTCGCTTTTTATGTCCTTTTCCTTTTTAAAATCTGCCATGGAGGTAGCTGCGGTGAAGCTTTTGATATTAATTGATTTAATGGTTCCAACTCATACTCTGTTTGAAGTCTACCCGATTTAATAGCATTTAATTTAGCTTTGATATCCTTTCTAATTTTTATTATTTTTTTGGTTAATATTTTATCTTTTATATTTTTTAGCATATTTGTGCGTGTTAATGTTGGAATGGTTTTTGTTATAATAAATTTAATTTTACATTACAATCACATATATTAAAAATTTATCAAAAAACCAACTCGAAAACAGGAGTACTATTTATAAATAACAGGAAACTGTTTTTCAAAAACAGCATGCTGTTATTAGCTGTTTTTATGCTATTTTTAGCTGTTTTTATGCTATTTTTAGCTGTTTTTTAGCTGCTTTTATGCTTTTTTTAGCTGTTTTTAGCTGTTTATAAAATGTATTGATCAAATCCTTTTCTAAAGCGACCATTATCAATATCGAATTCTTTACATATTACAAGGAAACCGTATTTATCGAGCCAACATAATGAACACATATTATAAAACTTATCAAAGGTCATGTCAGTATTAACATGATCTTTATAAATATGTTTAAAGTTCATATCGTCTTGTTTAAAAATTATCAAATTATCAAATGCTCCACCGTACTGTAGCTTGGGAGACCTATGTTTGTTTAACTTTTGTTTACAGCCCGGCCGGATGTTACTTCAGTGAAGACAAGCAGCGTCGAGCCCATTTTTGTTCCTAGATTTCCTTATTACCATTAGTTTGCCAGTAAATTCCATAGTTTAACCTTAAAACGAACAAATGTATCTATGTGGTTATCAATTTACCTTTAAGTTACCCGTTAGAGATTGTATCTGTTTGAGCGTTAGAGGCACTTATTCTATCTTGCCAATGTCTCAAATTTTCTTTTGAATATGCCATGTAGAACATTTGTTTACTTTTGAAATGTCGAACCGGTCGTTAACCGGGTTGCCTACATTTTTATTCAGTGTTTTAAATTAATTATATTTCTTTGTTTTCCTTCATATATAATGGTTTCAGATCTAGTTTATTTAAATTTTAATATATACCTTTTTCAAATTTCATTTTATTTCAAATTTCATTTTTAAAAGTTTCCTCGTGGGATTGGCGCGCATGCGCGTGAAAGTCCATCATCAATAAACTGTGGTACTGGTGTTTTTTCATAGGACTAGGTGGTAATTCTTTTGGTTTATATATTTTTTTAACATCATGCTCGCTTTTTATGTCCTTTTCCTTTTTAAAATCTGCCATGGAGGTAGCTGCGGTGAAGCTTTTGATATTAATTGATTTAATGGTTCCAACTCATACTCTGTTTGAAGTCTACCCGATTTAATAGCATTTAATTTAGCTTTGATATCCTTTCTAATTTTTATTATTTTTTTGGTTAATATTTTATCTTTTATATTTTTTAGCATATTTGTGCGTGTTAATGTTGGAATGGTTTTTGTTATAATAAATTTAATTTTACATTACAATCACATATATTAAAAATTTATCAAAAAACCAACTCGAAAACAGGAGTACTATTTATAAATAACAGGAAACTGTTTTTCAAAAACAGCATGCTGTTATTAGCTGTTTTTATGCTATTTTTAGCTGTTTTTATGCTATTTTTAGCTGTTTTTTAGCTGCTTTTATGCTTTTTTTAGCTGTTTTTAGCTGTTTATAAAATGTATTGATCAAATCCTTTTCTAAAGCGACCATTATCAATATCGAATTCTTTACATATTACAAGGAAACCGTATTTATCGAGCCAACATAATGAACACATATTATAAAACTTATCAAAGGTCATGTCAGTATTAACATGATCTTTATAAATATGTTTAAAGTTCATATCGTCTTGTTTAAAAATTATCAACATCACGTATAAGATGTTTCGGTATATGAGCATAAGTTTGCGTCAAATAAAATGAATCGAAAAAAAATATCTTATTATACTCTGTTTTTCGCAAGCTACATCATCGAAAATAAAAAAAGAATTTGCCTTCGATGGTGATATTATATTTTTATTATCGTTATACTCATAATAATTAATACCCTTTATAGGTTTAAATAATTCCTTTAAATATTTATAGATCTATAGATATTTATAGATCGGTTGGTATAAAGAAAAAATATATACATTTTCAAAACGTAAGCCGTTTATGTTTTCAAGTAAATTTATCATTATGTTCGTTTTACCACAATTAGATGGGCCTGAAATTACACACCGAATAGTAGATGGTAACAAAACACCATGTCTTTACTGTTTATTAATTTGCGCATCATCATCAAAATTTTTTATCTTGAAACTAGTCGTCTGTTTAACTAAATGCATTAACATTTTTCAATATTTGCAAAATTGTATTATTAGAAACAAATTGGTAAAATACAATTTAGTCTCATTTTAACTTTCAATATAGATACATCTTATAAATGAAGCGTTACAATAAAAATATTAGCATTCGCAAAAACATCATTCGACAGAAAGGTGGTAGGGGGTTTGTTAATAAACTAATTAATTACCTGTTGAATTGCATATTTTGGGATTTAATTTTTGTGGACCAGGGTGTAAATTCGTTGGATGAAGCTTGTAAAGTTCACGACATTGCTTATTCGAAAAACGAGGAACTAGATAAACGACACGAGGCAGATAAAATTGTAGCGAATAGTGCTTTAGAAAGACTTAAAGCTCGTGATTCTAGTTTTGGCGAAAAACTAGCTGCTTTAGGCGTTACAACTGCCATGAAAGCAAAAGTAAAACTTGGTATGGGTTTAAAACAACAAATGAAAAAGAAAAAAAGGAAATATAGAAAAGTAAAGAAGAATAAAAGAGTTGTAGTGGGGGGAGCTATATCATTTAATAAAGCAATAAAAAAAGTGTAGCATGCACATTTTATGCTACGTGTTTTTTTAATTAAGTAAACCATTTTTAGTCGTATTTTTATATTAGTTTCATGTAATATTTCATTTAAACATTTTTACCTAGGAACAACCCGTGATAATTTCAACCTTAGAACAACAATGCTTTGGTGTAGTTTTATCTAAAATAAAGATTTATTGTAAGGAAACACGTTATTTAGGGCTGTACTTATTATGTTTGACGTTCAGTTAAATCTGCAACGATTAAATATTAATCACTTACAGTTATGAATGCTACGATTGTGTTTTCAAATGCTCCACCGTACTGTAGCTTGGGAGACCTATGTTTGTTTAACTTTTGTTTACAGCCCGGCCGGATGTTACTTCAGTGAAGACAAGCAGCGTCGAGCCCATTTTTGTTCCTAGATTTCCTTATTACCATTAGTTTGCCAGTAAATTCCATAGTTTAACCTTAAAACGAACAAATGTATCTATGTGGTTATCAATTTACCTTTAAGTTACCCGTTAGAGATTGTATCTGTTTGAGCGTTAGAGGCACTTATTCTATCTTGCCAATGTCTCAAATTTTCTTTTGAATATGCCATGTAGAACATTTGTTTACTTTTGAAATGTCGAACCGGTCGTTAACCGGGTTGCCTACATTTTTATTCAGTGTTTTAAATTAATTATATTTCTTTGTTTTCCTTCATATATAATGGTTTCAGATCTAGTTTATTTAAATTTTAATATATACCTTTTTCAAATTTCATTTTATTTCAAATTTCATTTTTAAAAGTTTCCTCGTGGGATTGGCGCGCATGCGCGTGAAAGTCCAATAGGAATTTAAAGTCTTCTAAGGGTCGTTTCCTGTTTGACCGCCAGACTAGCAACATGTCGATTTGACTTAAGTTGAGTGTTAAAGGTTTTTCAAGTGTAAAATCCAGTTAAATCGTGGCGAAAGGGTCCAGAAGAGACACCGAAGAGCTCGATGATTGCGTAGTATCTGGGGTCTTGTCGACGTTTGAATTACTGAGAAAAATGCTGTAGCGTGCTCCGCCATAACCTCAACTTGGTGAGTGAATCGATTTTTATTCGGGCCATCAGTCCTAATCCAATGTTTCTTTACTTTTATATCAGGCTCGGATCGACATGTAAATAATCTGAATGTAGTATTTTACCGATTTTGACGATATTTCCCGGATTTGACTAGCACGTATTATAATGTGTGTGCTTGGCCTTGAAAGTTTTCCTTCTCCTGCAAGATGGTAGGAATGACGTTTACCTAAAGCCAGATAAATTAATTAGTAAGTACAATTAGCGTTGATTGGGTTTTTTCCAATTTTTGTTCTCCTTTTTAGGGCTTTTATCTTATGATGATTTTTACCTTATGCTGAATTTTTCCTTGGGTTGAAATTTTACCTTAAGGTCAACTTTTACCTTATGTCGAATTTTTACCTCATGTTGAATATTACCTCATGTGCCTCATGTACATGTCTTTGACTCGGCCTGACGCCACCTCCCTGATTTGACGACCTACAACCCACCGGAAAACCACACCGCTGTTTGTCTTCACGGAAGCCACCAGCCGGAGCAAGAACAACCAACCGCTCACTGGAGGATGTAAATTTGAGTATACTATTATTAACTTTTAAATATTGAACTGTCACTATTATTTTTGTTGCGGCTTAAAAGCTGACTTTACTATTTTTGTTGCGGTTTAAAAGCCGACTTATTTTTATCTTAATGTGAACCGACGATACGTATCAAAGGTAGATTTGTTTGGTTTTACTTGGTTTATATACCAATATTTTACAACAATTTAATAATTTTGACTGGAACGTTTAAGATTAGATTTCTTAAATTATACATTTTATTATAGTATATCCTCTTTAAGTTTACATACCTTCAAACAACTTTCAGCGTAAACTAAGTTAGATTAAATGACCGGTCTAATTTTGCAGTTTCCTACAAAAGGTCATTTGGCGCCCACAAGGTAAGCTACTGTACATTTACAAGATTACAAGAATCTTTATCTTTTGGTTTGTATTTTGTATTTCCTTTTTGATATAGACACGTCACGATTTATTTATGTTTTTAAGAACCCACTTAACTTAAACCCTGCTCTCCACTGCTTTAACCCAAAAGCTGCCGTACGCGTTTATAATGTGGAATAATAACACGCATCAAAAGCTAAAGATGCTTTAAGAAATAGAAATCCTAAAAATATAAAATCTGCGATTAATATTGCTGTAAAAGCAGTTAAATGTATTAATAAAAAGAAAAAACCAGCTCGAATTATTGCTTTACCAAAAACCGGTGTTTTTTTACCTTTAATTCCATTATTTGCGGGACTGAGCGCTCTTGGAGGTTTGGCCGGAGGTGCTAGCTCGATCGCGAGCGCTGTTAATAAAGCAAAAACAGCGCAAGAAGATCTTAAAGAAAAACAAAGACATAACGAAAAAATTGGGACCATAGCTATGGGAAAGGGATTGCAATTAAAAGAGCACAAAAAAGGTCTTGGTTTATTTGTAAATCCCTATTCATATTACAAAAAAAAAATTCCATGCAAAGATTACTAAAACGAACTCTAACAAATATCGACTTAAATAAATTTGCTAAAAAATTAAAACTTAATAATTTTCGCGGACTGATTATGAAGGACAGTTTACCTAATAAAATAAAACAATTTGAATGCGGAATTATAAATTAAGATGATAGTAAGGGTGTGGGAACTCACTGGGTGTCATACATTAAAAAAAATAAAAACATTTTATATTACGATAGTTTTGGTAATCTTAAGCCGCCTACAAAAGTTGTAGACTATTTTTACGGTTCTACTACTACTACTGAAAAACCCATAAAAATCACATATAATCCGTTCCCGGTCACTTTTCCGAATGCAATTTCCCGACTGACCAATTTCCCGATGGACCATTTTCCCGACGACATTTTTCCCGAAAGCACTCTTCCCGACAGACTATGTTCACGACAAAAGTTTTATTATCTAGTAAAGAAAAACATACCTGGTCAAAAAGTTTATTTATTAAAAATTGACAAAAATTAACAATAGGTACACAAAAATTTAATTTATTTCTAAATAACGATGGTGTGTAAGTACTCTAAATGGGCGCGTAAGTACTCTAAATTACAGGTCTCGTATTGAGAAACAATCTTCTGAATCCGAGTTTGTAATGTTAAAAACTTTTTTTTTGGCGCAGCCTTGACAGTTCGGCCAAGACCTAATTCAGTTAAAATGATTTCGGTATCCGCTTGTTCCTTCTGGAATTCTGTAAGCGCCGAATACATATCGGGGTGATGCTTTCCCACAACTAATCGAAATCGATTGTGCCATCCCTCGCTTACATTGTTTGTTTTGTGTGATCCTTCGAGGGTTGCAGTGTATTAATTCCAAAGAGGTAGGGCATAACGCGGTGCAATAGCGCGTCGTCTTCCTCTCGCTGGTTTTCCGACAATATAGGTCTCAGAGAAGTATTTAACAATTGGTTCTAATTCTTCGGGCATTTGTCTTTCCAACATTCGAAAAGCTGTAATAACGTCGTAAATAGGTACGTTCGTCAGCCCAAGAAGCATATGTATATTTGTCTTAACTTCTCGATTTATAGAGTCATTGTAGACTGTTTGAAGTTCTTTTAATTGCACCATGCGATAGAGGGATTGTCCTAGATGAAAAAAACAACAACTCAGCTGCGCATCCGGAAAAGTGTCTTGCTTAAAATTATTATTATTTATTAGAAAATCAGTTGGAACAAAATCAACAGGGACAGGAACAGGAATTTACAGATGAGGATGTTGTTGTTGAGGATGTTGATGATGAAGGGTATATAAGTGAAAGTCAAATGTATTAAATAAAATATTTTTAAATAAAACATAAACTATTTACTTGTATGTTTTACTAACTTACCTATCCCAACAAACAAAGATAATGCAGTCATAAATATGTATGCTGCGTGGTTATCTCTCTTACAAAAGTAAAATATTACGTAAGCAATAAAAATTTCATCTTTATTTGTTTGTTCAAACTGATAAATTTATGTAATTTATAAATAAAACAAAAATTGTTTGGTATAAATAATTTTTATTTTAAAAAACATTAAATTAACTTTTAAAAAAATAACTTAAAGCAAAACTTAACTTAAACCAAAAACTTAACTTAAACCAAAACTTAAAAACTATAAAAAATTAAAAAAAAACAACTTAAAATATCTTGAACTATCTTACACATCTATCTAAAAAATATTACAAATAATTTAAACCACAAAACTTAAGGGGTTACATACAGTTAGAATTTTCAAAACATCGAATTTTTTTTTATTTTATTTTCTTAATGTACATATATTTAAGAATACACACAGAAAATTTCATATCGTTCCGGTGAATATTTTCAAAGTTACACGCAAATTTGAAAAGGCGTTTCAGAGTGCTTGGAAGTACAAGGCCGGAGCGGCAGCGACTAGCCTTTTATGCACCTGCCTTGTAAATGCTCCCTTCTAATGTATTTAGATGTGTAAATCAACAGTGTGAACAGGGTGTATTATATGGGCCTGGAATAGACGACTCCATGTAAGTTAAAAAATAAAAAAATTTTATCCCATGTAAACTGCATTCCAAACTTTAAACGCGTTTTTCTCTGAATGGTGTTTTCAAAGTCGGTGACCAACATTACTCGAAAACGGCTAAACCGATTAGTCTCAAATTTTAACACGAGCTTCTTAAATATATTTTTTAGTAATTAATCGAAGATTTTTTCTCTCCGATAAATATTTTGGTTTTTATAAACAATTTAAGGCCGAAATTTCGGTGAAAAATCGATTTTTTTTTTTGAGAAACCGCCATTTTGTCAAAAAATTTTATTTTGCTTATTCCTTCGATTAATTACTAGATTTAACATTACTTTAACGAAATCTGTTTGGTTTTTTAAATTCTGATGATCCAGTTCAGAGATATAGTGGTCACCGCAAAACGTCTTTTTTGAGAGGAGCTCCCGGAGATCAGCTGTAGCTCTTTTCCAAATAAATATTTTTACTAGTACTAAGTCTTAAAATATAGTTAAAAGATACCATAATATGTGTATAAATTTTTGGATCAATATATTTAAAAGTTTTCTCAGAAAAACTTCTGGAAAATTCACTTTTTTTCGGCCTTCTAACTGTATATAACCCCTTAAAAACTACAAAAATTAAAAAAACAACTTAAAATATCTTAAACTATCTTACAAATCTATCTAAAAAATATTACAATTAATTTAAACCAAACAATAAAAGATTTGCAATGAGGAAAAAATTAAATATTTTACATAATGAACAAAAAAGTTACAATTTTAATTTTTTTTCCTTATTATTACATTTTTTAAATTTTCTTAACCATAACAATCTTAATTTTTTTTGTTCATTATATAAATTATTTAATTTTATATTTTCCCATTGCAAATCTTTTATTGTTTGGTTTAAATTTTTAATTATTTCTAAATTACTTTGTAAATCTAATTTTAACATACTTATTTTAACATTTTCTTCCTCGAGTCCTTTTACTTTAACATAACACTCCTTAACTAAATCCTTCACACTCAACACTTGCCCATTACACTCTTCTATATATTGTTCTTCCATAATTTCCACAGTCAATTTGCATTTTTCGTTCTCTCTATTTAAATTATTTTCTAATTCATCAATTTCTTTTGGCATTTCCTGATTTTCCAAACTTAGCCTATGGTTTTCCTTATTGCAAAAAGCTTTTTTTCATCACAATTTACAACCATCTGCAAGCTGCCACCACCTCCACCACATCGTCTGGATGAATTAGTTTTATATTCTGATGGGTCTATTGGTGCCAAACTAACCATTTTTATGATACACCACATCGTAATAAAACTTGTGAAAAAAATGTTTTTAATTAACTTTGATTATACAGGGTGTTATGTAATTAATGTTATATATTAAAATGGGTAGTTCCTTAGGGTCCATAAAGAAGCACCTGAAACTTTTTTTTTTTAAATTCCAAAGACTAAAAATAATTTATAATAACCTTTATCCTACCAAAAAGTACGCCACTGATCGACTAAGAACCGCGGATTAACCTTACCTATTACTTTTTAATGCAGTGTTGCCAAATGTAAAATTAAAATGTATTACCTTATATGAGATGCTCAAAATGATTTAATTATTTAGAATGCAAGCTAAAACTCTGCGAATCATGCTTTCGCGCACCCGCGTAAAAATGTTTGGACTATTTACAATTAAGTTCCTGAGTTGCTGCCCAAATCCTGTCTCTCGTAAATGTGGCCTCATCGGTATACAAAACACTACGGCTCCAATCAGCATCTTCTTGATTTTTCTGTATATACCAATGGCAAAATTCCAACCGCAGTGCATAATCTCCATCCTGAAGAGCTTGAACTTTTTGTAGATGATAGGGGTACAAACTATTTTCGTGAATCGTGCGTCACGTAACAAAGTTGGACATTTGTCCAAGTTGGGCAGTTAATCGTCTGGTACTAATTCTCGGATTTGCTTCCACTTTGTCCAAAATTTGCTCTTCAAGGGCCACAAATTCACGTCCCTGAGCCCGACCCCTATCACCAACAAATGCGCTTAATCTTTCGCGGTCCCTTAAATTTTGCACAGCACGTACAAAACTTTGCTCCGAGGGCGGTGGATGTCCGTCATTAGCGTTGCTTGACGAGCATTTTGCATCGCTACCCCGTAACACAAAACCATATTTGTTAATTGAATATTAATACAAATTTTCAAACTTTCAAAATAATTATAAAAGAATAAAAACCTGAAAAACTTGAAAAAAAATAAAAACCTAAAATAGCTAGACCTTGTAAAAATTTGTAAACTAATGATTTTTTAAAAATCGTTTTAACATTGTGATTTAAAAACATACTTATAAAAAATATATTTAAATTTAGACACACCAGATTTAAACTTTATTCATAATTCGTAATGATTTACTTTACTTTAAGTTAATCTGGTTTAATTTATTATGTTATGTTGGTAACACATTCTGTCAAAAAATTGTAGGTTATGTGCTCAAATTGTAAATATCTTAACTAAGGGAAGTGCTTTTGGGCCTTTGGATTTATTTACACAAATTGAATGTTTAACGATTAACCTGAAAAAAACCGATGAAAAAATTAATTTTATGGAGTTTTTAAATAGGTACTAATTTTTCTTATCATTGCTTAAGTTAATAGCTGGATGAGTAAATAAATACAGAATGGTATTAGACCTTTAAGGGCTTAAAACTTTTGTATTTATTGAGTTTTTATTTATTTTATGCAAGAAAAATTTTTAGTAACAATTTTTTACAACTGGCAACGCGCAGCTACTTTGTTTGTTTGTATCTATGTACTCACAGAACACAAGTGTGTAAGCAGTGGCGTATCACAAAAAATATAAAAAACTTCTAATGCATATATTTTCTTCATCTTTGGGATGTACAGTACACCTTATGTCAAAAGGTATTCAGTATTTTAATATATAACATTAATTACATAACACCCTGTATAAACACAAAAGAACACGTTTCTTGTAAAATAAAATTAAATTATAATTTTAAAAGGTTTTATATGAAAATAATTGTCATGTCAGCATTTAATTTTATCATTAGACACATGTTAACAAGAAAAGTGAAATCAGCACATTTAAATCACATCTATGCATTTTAAAATTAAGAAATTAAAGTGGCGGTGTTTAATAAAATTTATGAGAAATTGAAAAAAAACAAGCAAGAAAATATGATATGCAACAATGTAGGTACACAAGGTTTTGTTAATCTTTAAAAAATATGCATAATATTACTTATTCGAAATGTACAAACTTTCAATAATTAGCGGATATAAGTAAGGTTTTTTTCAGTTTTGTCTCCCCATTTTGTACACAAAATTTGCGTATAAAAAGAATCATTTTTTAATTGTATTCATTCAAGAAAAACATGAATTTAAACGAAAGAATTTTAACTTTAAGAGAACAAATTTTAAAATATATGGAAGATATTTGGGCGGATGACAAAAAATTTAAAGAAAAAGAAGAAATACGAAGAGCTATATGGAACGAAACATTCAAAATTGAGAATCAGTTGAGTAGTGTAAGAAGCGAAGAACATAACATTAAACACAACAAAAAAAATTAAAAACAAGTTGACAAAATGGAAAAACCACCCAAAACAAGGGAACCGGTTGGATTTGTAACTTTGGGGCCGTCTCCAGCATTTATAACATGTCCAAATTGTAAAAAGCAAATTAGAAGCATAGTGAACGTAACTCCAAACACCAAAACACACCTGTTCAGCTCCTTATTTTTTGTATGTTGGCTTTGCTGTTGCATCCCTTACTGCATAAATGGCTGTCAAAGCAAACAGCATTCCTGCCCAAATTGCAAGGCTTTCATTGGAGAATACAACAGTTAAAATATTTGTTTATTGTTAAAAAGATTTATTTTTTTAAGTGTTTTTTTATTTTTAAGTTTTAAACACACACAATCATACACACAAAATAAAACATACTTTTTTTTTTATTATATTTTTTAATTAATAGATACAGTTTTATAATTACATATCATTAACATTGTTTCACAAAGCTGAACTACATAGTAACAGTTTAAATAATAATGTAACTAATATTTTAAAGATATATTTATATATAATAATTAATTAATGCCCCCTTCCCTTACACACACACGCACACACACACACACACACACACACCCTCACACACACACACACAACACACACACACCAAAATAAATAATACTTTTATTCAATTTTTAAATTTTTAAACATTATTATCATTTCACATATGTCTATTTCCAACTGTAATTCTTTTTGAATAATTTTTAATTTTTTTGATAGCTTTCGACGTTGTCGCTGAAGATCATTTTGCTGTTGTTTCAAAAAATTATTTAAACTGAAAAAAAGGTGTTTACAATTCAAGTATACTTAAATTCAAATACAAACCTTTTGGTTTATTTATTTATTATTAAAACTATTTTTTTTAAATATTTATTTTGATACAAAATTAATTGGAGTAAACTTATTAACAGTTTCTTCTTTCTGCAAATATATATCGCTTTTAAGAAAAGTTTTATTTAATTTTTCAAGTTCGGGGATTAATTTGGAGAATCTTATTAGCAGAATAAAAGGAGTTGCAAAATCATCTAAAAATGCTAAACTTGAGTCTCCATAGTTTGTCGTTATTTTACCAATTTTTCTGACTTTATATTTATTTCCAACATCCAATTCGGCGATTTTTTTGAAGGAATTGTTGCAGTCGTTTAATTTGTCTAAAGCGTTCATTTTGACAATTATTGTTTTTGTTGTTGAATTTAAAATGTAAACAAAATTACAATTATAATGTACTACCAGGTAAAATTCCCTCTTATTTATAAAAATTGGCAGACAATCAGTCTGTAGGTAGGGAGGAGGAATTTAATTAATTTCCAAATTCTCCTTAGCAAGGATCTTTTAAACATAATTATAAAAAATTACTGCAACAGTATGCTAATTATTTCCTGAATGCATTTATTAAAAACTATAGGTCATTGGTGCATGAAAATTAATTAAATCAATTTCCATTCACAATGGTCATAAAGCAAGGTCGTCGAATTCCGCTAAAATAAATATAAGAAATGTTGCATCAGTCTGCTAATTACGTATTTCCGGAATGCATTTATTAAAAACTACACAGGTAATTGTGGTGCATGAAAACTAATTAAATCAGTTTGAGAACAATGGTAGGTCGAATTCCGTTAAAAATAAATTTCATCGGCCACTTACTTAATTCATATACAGGGGGTCTACAAATCACATAGACACAAACACACACAAATTGATATGCCTATACTTTTACACAGTGACGGTTTCAAACTCAATTATTTTGGGTTAGAAGCGGCCTCCTATACTTTTACACAGTGACGGGTTCAAACTCAATTATTTTGAGTTTGAACCCGTCAATATACACTACTTTTGGCCCTACTTAATAATGTTTCCCGCGCAAGTATAAGCTTTCACTCGGGCGAAAGGCCTTCGGGCTGATCAGGAGGTTGAAGTCGACGGGGTAACAAAACGTTCAGGGATTTACCCTGCTGAAGCTCAACCGGTGCAAACTATGTCGATTCGTGAACCACATTATTTAAAAATTGTTCAAATTTTAATACTTCAAAATCCCACTTGGTGTGTTGTTTATGACAATAACAACAAAATAATCGGCCTAGTTCCCTCATACACCGTTCGGAATTATTTCCTTACGGATGCCGCACTGAACGTAACCTTTACTCCTAAGGATTCTAGAGTATTCTTCCAGACTGGGAAAGTAAATTGGGTACCGTGATCGGATAGAATATGCTCTGGTCTACCGTGCTTTAAAAAATAATTTAAAATGAGCCTGTTTAAAACAGACTTAGTCGTAGCGCGTTTAGGGGCGTAAAGAGCAATATACTTGGTAAAAGTGTCGAGCACCACCAACAAATAACATACACCCCCACGGCTCTTGGGTAACGGGCCATACAGGTCTAGCGCAACCAATTCACCCTTTCGGTTGGCTACCATCGGGTGTAACTCTGGTTTGGGTAAAGTAACATGTTTAGTTTTTTGACAAATTTCACAATTTTTAAGGTTTTTCTTAATATCACGATACATGTTGCTCCACAAAACCTCTGTTTTTAGTGCCAACCAAGTCTTATAGACACCAAAATGTCCAATGGCGACATGGTAAGCCTCACAAAAATCTTTTACAACCCCCTGCGGCACGCACAGGAGGTATGGCTCTTCATTGGTAGTTTTTTAGCAATGTACAAAATTCTTTGTGTAATTTCAACAAACAGTTTTCATGCGTATTCGGCAACTCTTCGCAAGCGTAGCGTGAGAAAGTATCAGATATAAGATTTTGGGTACCTGGAACGTGTTTAAGCCTAAAAGTATACTCTTGCAAAGCCAATGACCACCAGGTTATCCGCGCTGATAACAAACGGGCTGTATTAAGATAGGTCAGGGCCTTATTATCGGTATGTAAAACAAATTCTTTGCCTAAAAGATAAATTCGCCATTTGGCTAGCGCCCAAACCCCACATAAAACTTCTTTTTCGTTACTACTATAACGCGTCTCTCGCGGTAGCAGCAACCTACTTGCCCAAGCTATAATTTGCTTTTTGTCGCCGATCATTTGGTACAAATGTGCGCCGAGACCTATGTCGCTGGCATCAATCATTATGTGAAATGAAAAATCGTAATTAGAAAAGGCAAGTAGCGTAGACTCTACAATCTAATTTTTATAAATGATATTGTAGCTGGATGTGGTCCCGATATTTTGCTGTATGCTGATGATGCTAAAATTTTTTCCCGCATCGAGTCTGTAGATGATTGTGTGCAGCTACAAAATAAGCTAGACATTATTAACAATTGGTGCGCTGAAAACAATCTCCCTCTTAACGTGGATAAGTGCAATGTAGTTTCTTATAATAAGAAAAAATACCCACTCGCATTTGACTATACCCTTAATTCCCGGACAATAAATCGCAGAGAACACTTTAAAGACCTTGGAGTCACATTCGACACCAAATTAAATTTTAGTTTGCACGTTGATAACATTATTAATGCAACTAGCAAAAATTTGGGATTCATTGTCAGAAATTCTTTGGATTTTGGTAATGTTTTCACACTGTGTCTACTTTACAACACCTTTATTAAATCAAAAATAGAGTATGCAAGTATAATATGGAATCCCTCATATAAGATACATTCTGATTCACTTGAAAACTTACAGCGTCGCTTTCTTAAACTCCTTAGTTTCAGAATTGATGGGTTCTACCCACCTGTGGGATTTTCTCAAGCAATATTATTAAAAAGGTTTAATTTTGAAAGTTTGGAGGACCGCAGAATAAAAGCATCTTTAGTATTTTTGTTTAAACTCATAAATAATTATATCGACTGCCCTTATCTTTTAAGTAAATTATATTTAAGAGTTCCTCGTGTTACTGCAAGAAATAATTTTACCTTTTATTTGCCAGGTGCAAAAACAAATGTTTTAAAATTTTCTCCAGTACACTTTATGTGTGATAAATACAATGACTTGCAAGACAGTTTTGATATTTTTTCATGCAATTTGCAAACAATAAGAAACTTAATTTTAAATACCTAATTTATTTATTCTTTTTTGCATTGTGCTTTTTATTGTTCTGTACTTATATAAGTTTGTAGAATATTTCAACTGTTTTTATTATAAAATTTTTTTTCATGTGATATATTTAGTTTAGGTTAATATCTCATCTTGTAATTGGTCCAAGGACTGTAAGATGATGTAAATAAATAAATAAATAAATAAATAAAATTCGAGCCTTTAGCATTTGTTTCCCCCCCCCACCTCCATTTGGTGCCTTTTCGCAACAAAATAGTTAGTGGTTCACTTAATAAAGCAAACTGCGGGCAAAATTCGCGTTGAAAATTAGCTAAACCCAAAAATCGTTGCAGCTCCTTTACGTTAGCAGATGCTCTGTATTTTTTAATACTTTGAATGCGCTCAGGATCTGGCTGCAGACCTGTCTCATTCAAAACGTATCCCAAAAACTCTTTACGAAAAAAACAACATTTTTTCAAATTTAAAGTAAAACCAATTTTACGTAACCGAGAAAAAATTTTACGTAAATGAACGATGTGTTCTTCAAAAGTAGCCGACATCACCAATACATCATCCACGTACGCGACCATAAACTCTTTAAACATGTTACCAAATAAAGTGTCAATACATCTGGTAAAAGACGATACAGCCGTACAAATGCCGAACGGCAGTACGCGAAACTGGCAGGTAGTGGGCCCAACCATAAAACCGGTATACTTTTTAGATTCCTCCGTTAGCGGTATTTGATAATATCCACTTGTTAGGTCAAGTGAGGATAAATAGCGAACACCCGGTATAGTACGTAAAATTTCGGTAATTGGTTTGGATCGCTCGTAATCTTTTTGCATCACCTGATTAATTATGCGCTTGTCTAAACAGCACCGTACCATATTTCTTTAGGGTGAAACAAAAGGTGTAGAGGCCCTTTCAATTATTTTTAGGTCTAGCATATCCCTAAGAAAGTCTTGTACTGCTTGCCGATGCTGAATAGGCACCGGATAAGGCTTAGTAAAAATAGGTTTGTCGGTAACTAGCTTTATTTCAGGATAATATAATTTTGTTAACCCGGGTTTAGCAGAAAAAATATTATTTTTTAACATTAAGTCCTGAAAAGTATTTTTTTGTGAATCGGTTAAGTCCACGTTAACAATAGTATCGGCCATATTAATCGTTTTTCTTGTTCGTAAAAACTATCATCCGGTAAACATTCCGGAATAGTAGAATAGCTATGGGGCTTCTGGCTCACTATTCACATTTCGGCCGCATGGTGGCGCCACTAGCCGGGTTTCACATCCATGACCATGTATGGATGGGCCGGAAATTCAAAATGGCCGCCAACCAAGTGTAAAAGTAATACTGGGAAATGCAAAATTATGACTCGTGGTGGCGCCACTTGCCCGGTTGATTCTCAAGTCTAGTAATTCCACAATATTTCGAAATTTTAATTTATTCTGGCGCCATACTGGCGTTGTTTTTCTCACACGCTGAGACGCACTTCCCTAGAGGCCCCATTGGGCGGTCGCAACCTTGCACGATACTTCGAATTTTTTCGCATGTGACGCCACCTGCTGGAACTATCAGGTATTTTTAAGTTATACAAAACATATTTTGCATTTTAATTACACCTGTCGTTTTTGACACCTGTCGTTTTTTACACCTGTCATTTTTGACACCTGTCATTTTTGAAACCTGTCATTTTTGAAACCTGTCATTTTTGATACCTGTCATTTTTGATATTTATGATAATTATCAAACCCTCCAAAAACAGTGTGCTGTTTTTAAAAAACAGTGTGCTGTTTATAAAAAATAACACACTGTTTTTAAAAAACAGCACACTGTTTTTAAAAAACAGCACACTGTTTAAAAAAAAAACAGTGTGCTGTTTATAAAGCGATTATTTTGAAATTATGTATTGATCAAATCCTTTTCTAAAGCGACCTTTATTAATATCAAATTCTTTACACATTACAAGGAAGCCATATTTATCATTCCAACATAATGAACACATTTCATGAAACTGATCAAACGACATGTCAGTATTAACAAGATCTTTATAAATATGTCTTAGGTTCATGTCATCTTGTTTAAAAATTATCAGCATATTTGCATTGTCACGTATAAGATGTTTGGGGATGCGGGCATAAGTTGGACCCCCAAAAATTGAATGGTTAAAATCATTCATTATGCCACACATAAATATTGTAGACTTGGAAAGTTTAAATTGTCCAAGTATATTAGAATTAAAAATTAAAATTAAAAATAGGCAACACTGTAAAAAACATTTATAAAATCATTTAAATTGTACTAATGAAAATGTACTTTTATTAAGAAATTGGTATTTCGACAATGTTGCCTCCCCCCACTCTTAAAATAGTTTGTGTATATAGGTTAAAAAATAAAATAAATATCCTCAGTAATAATAATATTTAAGAAACTTCAACATGTCTGTTTATTATGTGAGCTTTGGAACAGTTAAACCTCTAACGATTGAAGAAATTATTGAATTGGCAAAATGTTTAACTACATCTGCAACACCTCTCGATGATTGGTATGTATTGGAAGAAGAATGGTGTACAAGCTTGGATGATTCAAAATATTTATTGGAAGAGCAATTAAAACAAAATCAACAACAATTTACTAATACCGAACAAAATCAATTATTATCAATTAATGGATACAAATGTTGAAGAGAACATATTCGATGTTCAACTGATTTATTGGAAAAGCTGTTTCAACAAAATCAGCAACAGCAATCTACTGAAGAATACTGCTCTTATAGTCAAATGTATTAACAAAAATATTTAAAAAATAAAATATTTGAAATAATATATGCGTTTATTATAATAATTATTTAACCTATTTTTCAACAATTAATCGGTGAGGTTAAAAATAAAAATATTAATTAATATTAAAGAAATTTATTTTTTAACAAATTATTAGATTTGGTTTCACTTCTTTTTTATTCTTTTAATTGTCGTACAATTATTTTGAAACCTTTCACCTGCTGCCATTTACTACTACTGCTGCAATCTACAAGGCGCATTTTTTTAAATAATCT
Source organism: Brassicogethes aeneus (assembly GCA_921294245.1). Lineage (NCBI taxonomy): Eukaryota > Metazoa > Arthropoda > Insecta > Coleoptera > Nitidulidae > Brassicogethes > Brassicogethes aeneus. Next base: position 62,789,880 of record OV121132.1, read on the forward strand.
AACCATTTTAATTTTTTCCTCATATCGATTAATTTGTCTTTTTAATGCTTGCAAATCTTTATTACATTTTAGTTTTCTTTGCAATAAAGATTCTTTGCATTCCATTGCATGCACTGTATACACGTGAGCTTTTAAATTAAAACCAAATTATATTAATTTTATTTTTATACCCTTTTTGTAGGCTCCCCTCCTAAGTCTGTCTGTTTTATTTAATGATATTGCGGGAAAAAAAATAAAACAAAATATTAATCATACATAATTTTTTATTTAATAGAAATCACACAATATTTGTATTCAATAAAAATGAATTTCAATAATTGCACAATTCCTTTCCTTTATAGTTCTTTTGTCAATCAAAACTACATACAATGTTTTGCCTGCTTTGGTATTGTACTCCACTATTGCTTCTTCATTGAAAAAATCATTAAATTTCTTGGGAATCCATACTCACCCATGTTCGCAATTACAGCCCTGAGCCATTCCATGCCAAATCAACACACTTTAAAAAGAAATTTTTCCTCACCATTTCAGATTTTCCTAAAATTTGATATACATATACTAGGTATGTACTAAGACTAAGAAAAATACCAATTTTTAAATTTTTATCTCACACCGTTTCCGATATATGGCTATGTAAAGTTTTTAAAAACTCGCGAAAAAAATGTGAACGTTTATTTTTTAAATTGCGCTGGAAGCTGTCCTAATTTAGTTAGAAAGCTGGGAGAGGTGTCATTTTGCAGCATTTTAAATGCTCTTTCAAATGACATACGACTGCCAAGGGTATTAATGAAAAGATTTTGTTCAAAATCCATATATATATATATATTTTGATTTAATTTTTTTTTTAAAAGTACATAATTTAAAATTCTCAAAATATTTGTATAAATACTTGGTAGTGTTCTAAATCATATAATAAAATATTAATGTGGGGTCTTAATGAGTTCATTGTTAAAAAAAAATATTTCTGATGCTGGTTTTTCACTTTTAACTAATTTTGACATTATTCAACGTTTATCAGGCTTAAGCCTGACAATTGTACTTTTTTAATTACTGTGATACGCTTTTTTTGGCGATTCATATTGAACTAAATTTTAAACAGAAAAACATAAAATGAATATTTTCAAAAATGGAAGGGTTCTAGGAACCTGCTCGAGCAAACCATTTTCGCGAAAACCTTATTGATAAATTTTAAACTCGCTTAAAAAAAAATTCAGGGAACTTTTATCGGACCCTGTATATATCGTAGTTTATTTAAAAATAAAACTATAAATGAGGTGTGTTTAAAGTGATTTGCTGTCAACATGGAGCCTACTATTGTAAGAGTGCAGTGTTATAATCCAATGAAAAAAACAAATCATTTTATTAGAGACAGAAAAAAACTGAGAAAAGTCCCAGCAAGGATGACTAGATTATTTCCACAAATGCCTATTGGCTCCATGATTTGTCATACCTGCAGGAAAGATGTAACGAAACTTAAAAATAATGAGCCAAGTACTAGTGCTAAAAATGCTGAAGCTGAGGATTCTTCTGGATCGGAGGAACTCATCCATGGCAATGACCCTGCCTTCACTTTAACTTCAACAACGGCTGTTGAGCTACTTAACATATCACTTCAAGAGCTAGGTGAGTCCCCCATCGACTTAAAAAAATTACATCTAAGCACTATGCGACAAAGAAAGTGAAAAAAATCTCTTCAACAGTAAAACGTAACCTTTTTGTTGCTGCTGAAACTTCTTTATCGGATAATGAAGATGATATTGATGAATCGGTTCTCCAAAATCTAAAAACTAACTTTTTATGTTCTACAGATAGGACGAAAAAAATAATGATACTTATAAGTTTGCCGGAAAAGTGGAGTATCAGGAAGATAATGAGAGAGTTTAATGCTCCAAATTACATGGTTCGGCGTACAAAAAAAATTTTGAGAGAAAAGGGGTTTATGGAAAGTCCAAACCCCAAACCAGGCAAATATTTACCATTAGAAACAGTAGAAAATGTTCATTTGTTTTATGAAAGTGATGAAGTAAGCCGGGCAATGCCGGGTATAAAGGATTGTGTAACAGTTACTAAACCAGATGGAAGTAAGACTAAAATTTCTAAAAAACTTATTTTGTGCAATCTTAAAGAAGTTTATAAACATTTCAAAGACAAGTTTCCTGACATTAAAATAAGTTTCTTTAAGTTTGCTGAGCTGAGACCCAAACAGTGCATTTTAGCTGGGCAAAGTGGCACACACTCAGTTTGTGTGTGCACAACTCATCAAAATATTAAGTTAATGATAGAAAATGCAAAACTTAATATATTAACAAATGGAAACCTAAAAAATTACAAGCAATGCATTGCAAAAATGCTTTGTATCCCATCATCAATAGCTTGCAACGTGGGAAATTGCGAATATTGCCCTGGAGTAACTGAAATCCATAAAATGTTACAAGACTCTTTCGATAAAAATTTTATTGAAAAAGTTCAATTTCGACAGTGGGTATCGGTTGACCTCTGTAATCTGGAGACCTTGGAAAAAACTTCCGAAGAGTTTATCGATTTATTTTGTAGTAAGATGTCCGCTTTGGTTAAGCATGACTTTATCGCCAAGCAACAAGGAGCATTCCTTAACAACACGAAAGCAAATCTTCATGATTCAGAATTTGTCGTTACTTGTGATTTTTCCGAAAATTATAGTATAGTTCTTCAGGACGAAGCACAGAGTTATCACTGGACAAGCCAACAGATTACGATTCATCCTTTTGTTATATATTACAAACAAGAAGACAACATTGAACATTTTAGCTTTGTTATTATTTCAGAATGCTTACAGCACAACACAGTAGCTGTTTATACATTTCAAAAGAAGCCCATTTGTTATTTAACAAACAAATTTCAAAAGCTTCCAAGAAAGATATCTTATTTTTCTGACGGTTCGGCCGCTCAGTATAAAAATAATAGTCCGGGAGGCAGTGAAGATTTTCGGTACTTATTTTCCCAGTCGGCAAACACAGATACAATTATTGGGTTTGTTATTCTGAGCAAAATTTATATATATTTAGGGGGGGTTTTCCGATGGGTTAAGGCGAAAAATGCGTTATAAAGTACAAATATATTGCACTTTTTTTTCCAGTGATAAAAATAATTCCATTAGTGAGAGATATAGTGAACTTAAGAAAAAAATAGTCTGGCTAATCTGTGAGTATGGGTAATATGTCTGGCAGGTGGAAAAATTATCAAAACCATTGCCCTTATTTTCGCAGTTCTAAAAATTTTGTGAGATGATAGTTTATATTATAATTACAGCTGCAAATATAGTCTGGCTAATGTGGAACACTCCGAAAGCCTTACCAGACTCGTCCAACCCTCCACAGGCGCGCTAAATTCGGCATGTTCAATTATACAGGCGATTGTTGTCATCTCTACATGTTTTTACTTTTCATAATGTATGATAAGAAAATAATTTGTATAAAGCAAAATTTAAATATGGATAAAAAAAAATTTCAGTCCGTCCGCCACCAAAAAACTTTATTCGCAAATAACTTTGTAACTATCAGAGATACGAAAAAATTTGTGCAGTTGTTTTTTGTAGGATTCTCTACAAAATCGATCTCTTGACAGTCTTTTGTATCTCCCTTATTTTTTGAGTTATATCAATAAAAAAAAGAAAATCGCGAAAATTCCCATTCAACGCGAGTTTCTGCTATCTGACTTGTGAGTCTGGCGGGGCTTTCGTGATTGTAAATAACAGCCAGACGTGTATTTTCTACGAAATTATAGTATTATTTATCATGTGACAAATTTTCAAATCCGGAAAAATAAGAGCAACATTTTTGTAATTCTTACGATTTTCAAGATGCCGCCAGAACAATTTGCCAATTTCATAAATCAGCCAGACTTAATTTTGATTATAGTTTATGACAGTACCAAATAATGGGTTAAATTTTAAGCATGGGAAAATAAGGGCTACGTATTTCAAAAGCCGATCAAATTTTTGCTTCCGCAAATTTTCAGCCAGACTGACTTTCCTTCACTTGGGATGTGCCAGACTGTTATTTCCATTAATAAAATGACTCACTTTAATTAATGTGAAATATTTATGACTGGGAAAATAAGTGGACTTGACTTTTTGGCTCATCTAGTGAACCCATCCGAAAATTTTAGCCAGAGACACAAATTGTCGTTTTGTGTCACCATTTGAACAAACTTAATGACATTCACAAACTGGGAAAATAAGAAGATAAAAATCTTCACTGCCTCCCGGACTATAAGAAAAACTTCCTGAACCTTTGCCTTCATGAGGAAGATTTTAACATAAAAGCTGAGTGGCACTTTTCAGCAACAGCACATGGGAAAGGGCCATGCGATGGAGTAGGCGGTTCTGTTAAAAGGCTGGCAGCTCGCGCTAGTTTGCAAAGGCCATATGACAACCAAATCCAAACCCCACAAGATCTATTTGAGTGGGAAGTAGAAAACATACCAAAGGTAGATTTTGCCTTTTCCACTCAAGAGGATTATGCTGTTTCAGAAATGTTTCTGGAAAGCCGTTTTAAACAAGCACTAACCATTAAAGGAACACAGTTCCATGCATTTATTCCCAACACTAAATAAGAACTAATAGTGAAACACTTTTCAGATGAAATGCAGGGTTGGGAGAGGAATGTGGCTAAACCAGTGGACACACTGAAGTTAGAAGACGTTTCGGGCTATGTCACCACTGTATATGACAAAAACTGGTGGCTTGGCTATGTTTTAGAAAAAGATGAAGAACATGATGAAGTGAAAATAACATTTCTTCATCCTTGTGGGCCAGCATCATCATTCTCTTACCCTAGACATGCAGATGTCCTATGGCTTTCAGTTGTGGACATTCTAGCACGAGTGAATCCTGTTACACCAACTGGAAGAACGTACGCTCTTGGAGGAAGTGATGTGAAGCTAACTCAAATTGCATTTTCAAAAGTTAATCATTAAACAAGACAATCTTCAGGGATATTTGCCTACTTCTTTTAAATCAATACTTAATTTTTACATGTTACAGGTTAGTTGGTGGGTTAATTTATACTAAACTAGTTGTTGTTAGTACCTACTTGGGTTCCATGTTTAGTTAAACACCAGGTAACACATATTATATGTAAAAACAAGCGTATCTTAATTTATGTTTTTTTTAATAAACCCATTATAAGTTAATGCCTCATTTAAAAATTTCTAATTGGACTAACTTTTTAAAGGAATATTTTAAATGTAAAAAATTATGTACCTTTTGGAAAAGCCTCGAATAAAAATTACCCTAGTGTTAAAGATAAATTGTCAAAATTAGTTAAGTGAAAAACCAGCATTACAAATATTTTTTTTAACATGAACCCATTAAGACCCCACATTTATATTTTACTATATGGTTTAAAACAGTACTAAGTATTTATACAAATATTTTGAGAATTTTAAATTATGTACTTTTTGAAAAAAAATTAAATCAAAATATATATGGATTTTGAACAAAATCTTTTCATTAATACCCTTGGCGTTCGTATGTCATATGAAAGAGCATTTAAAATGCTGCAAAATGACACCTCTCTCAGCTTTCTTGCTGAATTAGGACAGCTTCCAGAGCAATTTAAAAAATACACGTTCACACTTTTTTCGCGAGTTTTTAAAAACTTTACATAGCCATATATCGGAAACGGTGTGAGATAAAAATTTAAAAATTGGTATTTTTCTTAGTCTTAGTACATAGTATAAGTATACCAAATTTTAAGAAAATCTGAGGTGGTGTGGTAAAATGGGTGTGTTGAGTTGACATGGACTGACCCCCCTGCCGATTACGGTATCTTTAGATGACATTGCATTTATTGTATATTTCTTTTGTATATCCAAGTCCAAAAGTTTCTTGATGTTGGCTTGTTTGTTTGCCTTGTCCAATAATGCTCTGTTCATCTGTTGAGAGATAAAATATTTACTAAAAAATAAATAAAAACTAGAGTAACACTTACGGCTGATGGTAGACTTGGTATAGATTTTGATGCACTTAATAAATATTTAATCACATATAGTTTATATAGCAACAGCGTTCAGTCTTCGATCTATTATTAAAACCAAAAAAGGCCTTTGAAGCTCCTATCTTCCTTTGTTAAAAGTGTTCGTCTTTCAGCGTTTTTCGCTGCCCAAGCAAAAAATCCAATAATTAAAAACAATATAACAGGTTTCGAATATTAATGAGCTAATCAAAAGTTAAATAACAAATGAGTCATTTAATGAACAAAAACAAAATATGTTTTGAGTATTAATGTACAAATTAAATTAAATATCAAATGAGATTTTTAATGACACGAATGTTTTACCTATTTGCTAATTTTATCACGTATTATAAATTAATAAAAAAACAAACTTGAGTATGCAAATAATAAAAATATGTGCCGCCAGTGTGGCGCCGCAAACTTATTTACCTAATTAAATATGCAAATAATAAAAATATGTGCCACCAGTGTGGCGTTAGTCTTCATGAGTCATATTTTTACATTTTGCAATATTGCACAATATTTAATAATATTTTATTTATTTGTTTGACACTAGCAGAGGCGGTGGGGCTGTTGGGGTGGCGGAAGCCGTATTTGCAATTTTAACACATCATTTTTGACACCTGTCATTTTTGATACTTACATATTTCGTTAATTTCCGATCAATTCCGAACGTTTCCGAATTCTTCCGATAGCTCAAATGTTGTCAATGTCATAGAATGATATAATAAATACCACTGCTAACAATAATAAAAAACACATGCGAGAATTATGAATAAATAAATGTATTTATAGCATTTTTGCATTTAAACGACTTCTTATATGATAACTTTAATACAGGTATTTTTAAGTTATGCAAAACATATTTTGCATTTTAATTAAGAGGAATTCAAAGATAAGGAATTTTTAACACCTGTCATTTTTGACACCTGTCATTTTTGACACCTGTCATTTTTGACACCTGTCATTTTTGACACCTGTCATTTTTGACACCTGTCATTTTTGACACATGTCATTTTTGACATCTGTTATTTTTGACACCTGTCATTTTTGACACCTGTCATTTTTGACACATGTCATTTTTGACATCTGTCATTTTCAAGGTCATGCCAAGGTCACGTCAAGGTCTTGGACACCTGTCATTTTTGATCAATTCCGAACGTTTCCGAAGCCTGCAATTACATCTCACTACTGTGAATATATTAAATACAATTACAATTTTTAGGTTAATTTTTTGCGCCCCCGTAATATTTGGTACGAGCTTAATTTGTACGCTCCTGTAGTATACGTATAGTTCCAGCAGGTGGCGTCACATGCGGAAAAAATTCGAAGTATCGTGCAAGGTTGCGACCGCCCAATGGGGTCTCTAGGGAAGTGCGTCTCAGCGTGTGAGAAAAACAACGCCAGTGTGGCGCCAGAATAAATTAAAATTTCGAAATATTGTGCAATTACTAAACTTGAGAATCAACCGGGCAAGTGGCGCCACCACGAGTCATAATTTTGCATTTCCCAGTATTACTTTTACAATTGGTTTGGCGGCCATTTTGAATTCAACAAGCCCCGCTGTAGTCACTTGAGGTTTAATATAGTTGTTAATTCAAAGACTGGTTTCATTCGAATGGTTTTTATTATTATAACTTACAAACTAAATAACAAAATGCAACATAATCAATAATACTAAAATATACCTAGTTAACCTACTTAACCGTTTTAATACTTCTACCAATCCAGGGTGATCAGACCTTTCATTAATAGAATATTTTAAACCACTCTGTATATTTTTGTTTTTATTTTTTAATTGTGCGCGCGTCATCACATTTATACTTTCATCCATATTTGCATTCATGTCTTTAAGTTCACTAGATTCAATTTTTATACGCGATAAAGCGTCGGCAGTGACGTTTTCTGAGCCTTTAATATATTGTATTGTAAAATCGTATTCTTCCAAAGCTAATCTAAATTTAGTTAATCTACTTGACGGGTTCGTCATACCAAATAAATAAACAAGTGGACGATGATCAGAAAATATTTGAAATTTTCTGCCATACAAATATGGTCTAAAATGCTTAACACTCCAAACTATTGCCAATAATTCCTTTTCAATTGTGCAATAATTTTGTTCAGCTTTATTTAAAACACGAGATGCAAAAGCAATAGGCCTATTATCCCTATTACACAAAACGGAACCGATTGCAAAACCACTAGCATCGGTTTTTAATACAAAATTATTATTTTCTAAAAAATTGGGGTACTGTAACACTGGCGGGTTCATGAGAGCTTGCTTTAAAGTATGAAAAGAAGTTTCACACTTCTCAGTCCATTTAAAAACTTTTCTTTTTCGTGATAATTCATTTATTGGTTGCGCAATTTGAGCAAAATTATTTATAAACTTCCTATAATAATTTGCAAACGCTACGAAACGCTTAGCTTCGTCAGCATTTGTAGGTACAGGGTATTGTGAAATACTTTTAGTTTTTTTTGGATTCGGAGATATTCCACTTGATGAAATTACATGGCCTAGATACAGAATTTGTTTTTTCAAAAAATCACATTTATTTGGATTTAGTTTTAAATTTACTTTTCTAAGCCTTAATTAAATTTCTATTATGATTTTCTAATGAATTACCAAATATAATTAAATCATCTAAGTAAACAAAACATGCCTCATAATTTAATCCCGACATTGCTACAGTCATTAGCCTTGAAAATGCACTAGGACTAATTTTAAGCCCCATTGGTAGTCTTTTCATTTGAAATTGCCCCTCATCTGTACTAAAGGCAGTGTATGGCCTACTGTCTTTATGCAATTCTAGTTGATAATAGCCTTGAGATAAGTCGAGGTGTGAAAAATATAAAGCTCCTGCTAATGAATCCAATATTTCACTAATAGATGGCAAGGGAAATTTTTCATCCCTTATGGCTTGCTTATTAACTAAACGGTAATCAACTACGAGTCTCCATTTTTTCACACCTTTATTATCAGGTTTTTTAGGAACAATTAAAAGAGGTGATGACCATTCCCATCTAGCTTCTTCGATAATGTCATCTTTAAGCATTTTATGAACTTGGTTACGTATTTCTGCTTTTTGAGCATGCGGCAACCTATATGGTTTAACTGGTGACGCATCGGTTTTTAATTGAAGTTTTTGTTTATAAAGATTTGTAACCGTAAGGGGATCTTCGTCTAAATGAAAAACATCTGCATATTTCGCGCAAATTTTCTCAATTGACATTTTTTCCTCCTTATTTAAATATTTAAAATCAATCAAATCTAAAACTTTGTCTACCCGTTCTACCGATAAATTATCAATTTTATTAAAATTATATATTTCAAAATTTTTTGCGTAATCTAATCTGGGGTTATAGTTTTTTATTTTAATTTCATTGTCATTAACGTTTAAAAATTTTACAGCTATTTTATTATTATTTGCTATTGTTACTGCTCCCGCAACAAACACACCTTTACACAATTCTTCTGGATAAATGACACATTCACCCTTTAAGGCACTCGAGCAGTATTTTATAACTTCACTTCTCAGTGGAAGTAAAATATAATTTTCAAATTTAGATAACATTGAAACTGATATAACTTTATTAAAAATATTAAATGAAAATAATTTTGTTTCATAGTTAATATTTGCTGTATGCTTGTTAAAAAAATCTAAACCAAGCACCCCATTAAAATCTAAACTAAATTTATCTACTACCAAAAAATTATGACTAAGTTCATTATTATCTATAGAAAATGAAATATTAGCTGATCCTAAAGAATAAGTATTTCCACCTATTCCTTTAATTTTTATACTTTTTGAGTTGTCAATAAAATCATTTTTACTAATATAATCTGAAAAAATTACGCTAATACTCGCTCCAGTGTCTAGCAAAAACAACAATTCTTGCATTCCATATTTCACATGCACAACATTCATACCATTTAAATTAAAAATTACACATTCACTCTCGGGGACGAAAAAACCTCTGTGACTGTTCTGACTTTAGAGAATTTTCACCCGCATCTGTAGACGTGTAATAATTAGTTTGATGACCTATATTACGATTACTACGTCCTCGGTAATTTGATCCAGATCTGAATGAACCGCGATAATGACCTCTAGTAGTATTATATCCTTATTGCTGATTATTGTTTGCGTTTGTGTTTACAGTACTTCTATTGTTTTGATACCTATTAAATGGTCTTTCCCTATTTAATTTATTACAATTAAACACACCATGATTTCCCCGATTATTATACCTTTTATAAGAAGTTGGTTGCAAATGAAAATTATTATGCACCGGATAAGGAAATTTAACTTTTTCCTCATCTTTTGCACCTGCAATGGCGTCTTTTAGAGATAAGTAATTTCGCGCTTTCACAATTGTACGAAGATCGTTGTTTTTTAGCCTGTTAGAAAATGCGTTAATAGCCAACTTTTCGTTAACATTGCGTAGGATGTTCGCGGTTTCATCGCTACCCTCGGCCTGCGCGATTGTTAGGTTAACAAACAAATCTTCTATAGTTTTTGCAAAGTCCTCAATGGAGTTTCCTTCTTGCCTTGCCCTATGCAGCTCCGTAGCCAAAACAGCTGCAGATTTTTCGGAAAGTAAATGTTTTTTCATATCCTTTACCAAGTTATCCACCGTATCGTACGTTTTATTCATGCGTAGTTTTGCGCTTTGCGATAACTTGGCTTTAAGCACATATTGAACTAATAATGGTTTACCTTCCGCATTTAACATAGAGTTGTAAAGATCAATAGCATCTATTAATTTTTTAGTTGTATCCTCAGTACCATCCATAGACGGCAGTAATGATACAGCAGTTTTTAAACAAAATTTTTCCCCCATGGTTGTAAGATTTTCGATACTTCTACTAGTTTCTTTTTGATCACAAATTACTTTTAGCCTTTCGTTAATTTTTTTTTTCGAGATTGATATAAATTTTTCCCGATTTCCCTAACATAAGCAGCTACGTCATCTATTTCTTTTGTATCGCTTTCGTCTGACTTGAAATCACTTTTTAATTTTTCTAACTGATTTTCTAAAATTCCCACTTCTAAAACCCATTTATTAACTCTATCTAAATCTAACCGCCTATCCTGTGGCTCTTTCCCAATATTACTATAAACTTTCTTGACTACTTCATAAAGTTCCCTAAATTGCTTTAAAACAACTCTATTCATTTAATATATATTCTTAACTAATTTTTTAGATCTAACCTTATATATATGTTCTTTTTGTTGGTTGTTGTTTCCTGCACCTTGGATGGGTCTGCATTGTCCTGGATCTTTCTAGTATTTTTCTTTGTTGCGTACTAGCGAAATATGTCAACAACTAGGTAAGTTCCCTCGATGCCAGTCCCGGTATGGTACAACTGGTTGTGGATCAGCTTATTTAGATGAGTTCTTGACTTCTTCTAACCTCTTGCCTTACTTTTTTTTCAAACTTCTTCTTAATGTATGAATGACAGCGGATACATACGAATAAGATGATCACCGCACATGCCAAGAGCAGAAGAACCTCCATACGGGAAAAGGATTCTGTGTTGGTTTGGCCACCACTATTGCCTGCTTGGGCTATAATTACTTCCTCTTTTGAAACTTTTGCCCCGCACATTTTCTGATTTGTTGTTCAACTACACTTATATCTTGTAGAATATTTTGCAGGTTTTTAACACTTTGACATTAATTTTAAGGCAGGATCGCCATGTAGTCACTTGAGGTTTAAGATAGTTGTTAATTCAAAGACTGGTTTCATTCGAATGGTTTTTATTATTATAACTTACAAACTAAATAACAAAATGCAACATAATCAATAATACTAAAATATACCTAGTTAACCTACTTAATAACATATTATTGCAATCAATGAAATGATGTGTCGGACATTGCCAAACTTAAGTATTGTATTAAAGGTAATTAACTTATGGCCTAATTTATCCATTACACCGCCCATCATTATTTCTGCAATTGGTTGGCGGCTGGCGACCATTTTGAATTTCCCGCCTATCCATACATGGTCATGGATGTGAAACCCGGCTAGTGGCGCCACCATGTGGCCGAAATTAATACCTGTATTAAAATTATCATATTACGTGACTTAAGAAGTCGTTTAAATTCAAAAATGCTATAAATACATTTATTTATTCATAATTCTCGCATGTGTTTTTTTATTATTGTTAGCAGTGGTATTTATTATATCATTCTATGACATTGACAATATTTGAGCTACCGGAAGAATTCGGAAACGTTCGGAATCGATCGGAAATTAACGAAATATATAAGTATAAAAAATGACATGTGTTAATGATGTGTTAAAATTGCAAATACGGCTTCCGCCACCCCCACAGCCCCTGCTAGTGTCGAACAAAAAAATAAAATATTAATAAATATTGTGCATTATTGCAAAATGTAAAAATATGACTCATGAAGACTGACGCCACACTGGTGGCACATATTTTTATTATTTGCATATTTAATTAGGTAAATAAGTTTGCGGCGCCACACTGGCGGCACATATTTTTATTATTTGCATATTTAATTGCATCTACTTATTCAAACGTAATTCTCGGAATTTTCCAGTTCAAGTTTGTTTATTAATTTATAAACAGTGGAAGATTATTTTTCATTATTTAGTTAACAGATAAAAGATCCCTTTTAAATGATTCGCACGATACTCTGCCTTGGGAGCATTATAGTATTATTTGACTTTATTGTATTTGTTACCTCACAATTTTTAATTTTTTTATTATCCTGTGCGTTACTTTATATTTTTGTTTATCTACTGCAACCTATAATTAGTATTAGTTTATGTTACGTATTATAAATTCCTATATTTATCATCACACAACTCACTAAAATTCTAGAAAAAAGACTAAAAGCTCCATTCAACTAAATGATCTTATGATTTGAGCGGAATAATAAAATTTATTTAAAGTGAAATACTTTAAAACAGGATCTCAAGGTCCACCAGCCGGACCCCCAAGGCTATCGTGTTTTAAAATAAATATTAAATGACATCTTCAGTACCATCAAAACATGATTGGGGCATCGAAACAAACAATGTGTATACGACATGAACCATTAAAACTGGACTGGATTCCATTTAAATAATCTTTACCAGTTGTTCAAGATATTGCAACTTTAATACAACAAATGATCCAGGATATACGTAAACGTGAAAATATTGAAAATAGTGATGACGACTACGACATACGCATTGAAGTTGAAGACGAATTGGTTGATGCAGGATTAATGGATTATAATTAATGAAATAAAGTGAAAGTACAGACAGTATATTTGAAAGCATATTAGATGATATACCATGAGAAAATAAAACACTTTTAAATCCTAAATTGTTTTTTATTTGGTCTTTTATTAATTATACATTATAATGTTAAACTAAGTCATTTTTGTTGATCCAACTCTTCTCGTTTTCTCCAAACCATTTCACGTATACTTTTGTTCCTTTTCGCCTTAAAATTTTTTCAATCAAATGAATATCGAGAAACTTTGCCTTTTGCAATTCGAATTCATAAAAACCTCCCAGGATAGGTTTTCCATACTGATCCTCCAAGATGTAAGTTGTAGGATTTGTTAATTTAACCTGTTTTACAGTGAAAATTTCATTTGACCAATTTGGCGTGTACCCTTTAGAAAATGCCTCGCGATATTTGCTTATCCGAACTTTGTCTTTTAATTTAAATTTATTATTTTTAAATTGCTAAAGGTTGATTTTAACAAACTTTTTTTATTCTTTGCATTCACATTAATCGGTTTTATTTTAATAGTTCCATGTTTAGTAAAATTGTATTTGTGTACTATTTTAGGCAATAATTCTAACCACTTTTAATTACCTTGATAACTAAATTCCTTCCACATTAACGATTTTAATGTTCGATTAACTCGTTCCACAATAGATGCTTTTTTAGTACTAAATGTACTATAATAATTAATTTTTAACTTATCCATAAGGCCCTTAAAGTCTTTGTTATAAAACTCCTTCCCTGCGTCTGTTTGTAAGTTTTTTGGAATATTTAATTTAATTAGAATTGTTTTTATTGCCTGTGTTACATCTTTTGAAGTTTTATTCTTCATAGGTGAAGCCCACACAAATTTATTAAATGCATTGTGATGGTCACGGCCTGGGGTACCCCATACTCATGAAAACGGCAGTAACCCAAGGAGATTTTAAGAATCTCGCGAATTCAAACATAACCTCAACAACTTCGCAATGTTGTCAAGTGTGGCCAAAAACGGTGTGATCATCTAGTCTAGTCGGAAAGGTACCTACGTTGTGTTATTTGAATTCGCTTCTAGATAGGAAGGATGCCAGAGAGAGGAAATTAGATTAAGTAATAAAAACACACAAATAATGGTTGTCAGCTTTATATTCATTGTATTTGAATATTAGTTTTAACAATAGGTTTTATCAAACGTTTTGAGATTATTAGTTTCAGTTAGCTTTTTGTCACTTTAGGGGATTTAGATTTACTAGTTTAATACGGTAGATTTATAGAAATATATACATATTTCCAAGTTTATAGGTTAAAGGGTTTTATTTCCAAGGTTTAATAAATGCAGATTCTTAAGTATTACCAAGCCAAATGTAATATCAACTAAATTTATAATAATGATCATCAGTAACAATATATCAGCTCATTTTGTATAAACAGTCGAAACAGAGATACAATTCAATTTTATACAGCAAAACCTTCATTCTTATTAATCCCATTACATGGCGCAATAAATAGAGAAACAGTAATAATATACAATATAGTAATCATAGAAAATATAGTAAGAATAATAATAATAATAGAGCAGATAATAATGTAAACGTAATAATCAAAATAAGGCATATAGTAATAATAATATGTATGTAGTATTAAAAATAAGGAATATTAAGGTTTAATTTATTTAATATAATGATATTGACTTATGATACAAAATAGATGAATTATAACGTCTCCTGAACTAAATAGATAAATAAATATCAGAGTTAAAACCTTAAGAATCCACATTAAAATAATAAACTTGGTCAAAGCTTTACAACCATTTTAAATAATTAATTAAATTGATTAATATAATATTTATATCATACCTTGTATGTTTATACTCAAAAATACCTACAATTTCTTGTTTAAAAAAATCATCAATCTCTATATTTTTTTAAATTCATTTGCCTACTACCATCAACAACCTTGTTACTCTAGGAGACCATTTTTTATTACCAACTTTACTTTTAATACTGCTTTGGTAATATCCCAAACTTGCTGTACTCAAACTAACAATCTTTCACGCTAAGACTCGATATAATTTAAATAAACTTTTAAACATTTTTAACACAGCTGACTGAAATGAATTTGTCAATGTCATTCTGTCAATATGACTTAAACTAAGTGCGTATAGTTGGTTGTCACTTTTTTTCCTTACGAGTATCAAAAGTCGGGCCAACACAGCATTATTAATTACCAAAATATATTTAAATCCTTTATTTTGTTTTGCAAAAAAAATCATCTCAACCAGATCACCTTGACATAAATCATTTAATCCGCGAATAACAACTCTTCTACGCTTGAATTGTTTTCTTGCTGGTGCGTGTAATTCACTTACTATTTCACGTTTATAATCTATTGAAGACAATTGAGATATATTTTTAATTTTCTTCATCATTCTGTTAAAATCGGATATTTAATAATCATTTCCAGAAAAACATACGTAATGAGCTTAGGTGATTCTAATGAAATTTTATCATCCAATTGTAGTTTAAAATTTAACAATTTGTTGGGTTTATACAATTTATTGTTTATCTTAATTTGAAGACTATCTTCATTAAGAGCTACGTGATTTATAATTCCCTCTTTTAGTGGAAATTCATAAATTGAATAATTAGTGCTTAAATCATACACAATTTTTTTAGCTTGCATATGGTAGTTAGCACTTTTTAATGTAATATTTAATAAACCATATGTGGGTATTTCTTTCTCTTGGTTTTTTCTTAAATTTCTTTTAACTCTTCAATTATGCTGTTTATTTCATTCACATGACTATTATTCCCTGCATATTGGGAACTAATTAATAATCTTAATCGTTCAACCAACTCATTACAGTAAGCCCAATACACATATTCTTTTAATTTATTTGTGTATTGCATTTGTAATCCTTTCCCAAGACGTTGCTCTCGTTGTTTTGTTTGTGGCACTCTTAATTTCGATCTGTATTGGGTTTCAGTTTGTTTGTTTGATTCCTCTAAATCAAGTAAAGGTTAAATTACATTTATATACTTATAACCTCTATTTCCTGCTTTTTATGCATTTGCATAAAAATTTCTTTTTTGTGCATTTGTGCTCAATATAATATTTCTATAATTATTTATATCTTCTGGAGTCATTAAACTTTCGTTTGGTTTATTTTTAAACAAGAATTCATATAAACTATAAGTACCCTTATATATTCTATCTTTCTTTTTATTTTTGTCCTTTATAACAATATCATATCCTTTAAAATACATTTCTGAATCTCCATAGTGAAATTTTCCCAAAACTGGTTCGTAAGTTAAATAATGAGTATCAAATCTATTTTCAGTGTCTCGTATAAATCCTTTAACATATTTACGTGGCATTTCATCAAATTGATCTAAATACAAATTAAAAGATGTATCTTGATGTATGTAATCATCCATGGTAGCAAATTGCTGTTCGCGAATACTGTCATCGTAAAAATAACTGTCTTGTAATGTGTCGTCTTGTAATGTGCTATCAAATATTTTACCATCATCAATAAAATGTGGTACTGCTGCCGCTTTTTTTAATTTTTTTTATAGGACTAGGTGTTAATTCTTTTGGTATATGGGTTTTTTTAACATCATACTCGCTTTTTATTGCCTCTTCTTTTTTAATATCTGCCAATGATGGTTGTGTTTGCGTCGGGGGCTGCGGTGAAGCTTTTGATATTAATTGTTTTAATGGTTCCAACTCGAACTCTGTTTGAAATCTGACAGATTTAATAGCATTTAATTTAGCTTTAATATCCCTCCTAATTTTTATTAACTTTTTGGTTAATATTTTATCCTTTATATTTGTGTGCGTGTTAATGTCAACAAGGTTTTTTAAATTACGAAACAAGTATATTTATTATAATTATTATTATTATAATAATTATGATAATTATCAAACCCTCCAAAAACAGCACACTGTTTTTAAAAAACAGCACACTGTTTTAAAAAAACAGCACACTGTTTTTTAGAAAACAGAACACTGTTTTAAAAAAAGACAGTGTGCTGTTTATAAAGCGATTATTTTGAAATTATGTATTGGTCAAATCCTTTTCTAAAGCGTCCTTTATTAATATCAAATTCTTTACACATTACAAGGAAGCCATATTTATCATTCCAACATAATGAACACATTTCATGAAACTGATCAAACGACATGTCAGTATAAACATGATCTTTATAAATATGTCTTAGGTTCATGTCATCTTGTTTAAAAATTATCAGCATTTTTGCATATTCACGTATAAGATGTTTGGGGGTGCGGGCATAAGTTTGCGTTAAATAAAAAGAATCTATAAGATTATGCCTGCCCATTGCAAAAAAATCTCTTATTATGCTTTGCTTTTCACAAGCTACATCATCGAAAATAAAAACAGAATTTGATTTTGCATTTGAAGGCGTTTTTATATTTTCATTATCATTAAACTCATAATAATTAATACCCTTTATGGGTTTAAATAATTTTTTTAAATATTTATAGATCGGCTGGTACAAAGACTTGGAATAAATATATACATTTTCAAAACGTAGACCGTTTATATTTTCAAGTAAATTTAACATTACATTCGTTTTACCGCAATTAGATGGACCTGAAATTATACAGCGAATAGTAGAAGGTAACAATGCTGCTGAGAATCTTTAAATTTTGTAATTTTGAGACTTGTGGTCTGTTTAACTAAATGCATAGTGTAATACTAAACATTTTTATATTTGTAATATCATATATTACAAATAAATTTATAAAAACCCATCAGTCATATTTTGGCCTTTGATGCAAATACATGTATAAATAAAGTATTACAATAGAAATAGCGCCATTCCCAAAAAGCCAATTCGAGTGAAAGGTGGTAAGGGTTTTGTTAACAAATTAATTGATAGGCTTCCATTTGAACTACACATTCCAAGTTATAACTACTGTGGACCCGGAACTAAGCTAAGTAAACGATTAGCACGAAACGATAAGGGTATAAATCCATTGGATGAAGCTTGTAAAATACACGACAGTGCCTATTCGAAAAACGCGGAGATATTCGGAGATATTCGAGATTAAAATAATACACCTTTTTAATGGTAGCCAAACTGTGTAATCGAAAAAATGCATGAAATGTTATAAACACCTAACCTCAAAGTTTGTATGGGACAATAAGCTTAAAGCAACGCCCGTTTCTACGACACTGTGTTCACTCAAACAATTGTAATTATGTGTGAATATGATAACTTATTTACCTAATTAAATATGAGTAAAAACACGTCAAGTGGACCCTCCATTTTCCACTTGATCATCGAATTTGAATGTGAGTATTTTTTCATGAACAAATAATCCCCCGCTCAGTTTTTTAAAATTTTAATTTTAACAACAATTTTTTTTTAATTGAAAATTTTTACTACTTTTAGTTAAAAAATTAATAATAAAAAAACTATTGGTGATTTTTTAATGAAATTTTCAATACTTGTTGTAACGTGTCAAAAACACTCTTAGTTTATTTTATGAATTTGTTATTGTTTTGCTAATAAAACTAAAACTTACTTATCGGCACTTTATTATTTATTTTAATTTCCATACTTTACTTGCTGTACTACTTTTATTTTCTTTATTTTGGTTTATATTCTTAACTTATAATATATTTTAAGTGGTATCGTACAGTATAATTTTTCTGTCCTACTTTTGGTTTTGCCGGTAATGCCTGGTTAGTTTTATGACTTTTCTCTTCTTACTAAAATTGTTATTACATTTATTATTATTGTCTAGTTCTACTACTTAATTTACCTTGTTTGTCTTATGTTTTCTACCGTTGTTTTAAGGTACATTTTGCAGGGACCTTGGTTTTAACAGGACTCTTTTCGTTTCCTAAGAGATTGAGTTTGGTTTTAGGAAAACCTTCGTTGAGTTATTATTTGTATTTGCCTTGGTTGTCTATATTTTATATAGACAACATCTTATCTGTCAGATAACAGTGTTGCTAACGTTGTTTTAATCGCACCCCTAGATTTTATCTGTGGGTTGCACACTGTAAATTCAGTGTTGCCAACGTTAAAGTTATGTAACGTTCCTGCTGAGGTGACGCTTGGTTTAATTGACAATTGACAGTTGGCATTAGGCTTGTGAGCGTGTGCAACAGGTGCTTTGAAATTTGGTTTTATTTCCACCATCCATTCTTAATTGCGGGATTTGTCTTCAGAGAAACCTATATTGGATCCATTTAGACCGTTATCGTTTTGGATTTTGTATCTTTGGTCTATGGATTTAGCGGATTCGTCCGGATTTAAAAAGCACATGCTCTAGGTAAGCCTATTTTAGTGATCAAGCCAGCGTCATTTCACACTACACCGCACATAACATCGTTGAATAAAATCCCACGGTTATAACTTGACATCGTTGTACAATAATTTATTCAACCAGGCGTAAGTACAAATAATTTCTTTGGTAGACCTATTCCATACCTTTAATTTTCTCGTTTAGGGTTTTTTTTGTTTTGGTTTTGTTTTGTTTTTGGGTTTTCATAACCCTATTAGTGTAACTTTTACACAACTTGGACACGACGGATTATCTCCCAGATATCCACCCTTATTGTGACCCTTGTTCCGGGGCATACACTACCGCGAAGGTACCCGGACAAGCCTAGTTTTTCTCCTGGATTCGACGACTGTGAGTTGGCCGAGGTAGGACTGAGATCGACGTCTGCCATCTCACCCATCACCCGATTAAGACACTTTCCCCGGATTTGACGACTACCCGATTGTGACAACGCCTGGCAGCAGGATAAGTTTACCTCTATTTTATTATTTACTTTATTGTGTGGTATTTATACTGGAGTATATGTTATTTCGTTATATGAATAATTTTGTAAGGTTTGTTGTTCTGTGCCAAGGCTGACCAGCTTTTGATCGTATAACCAGCTGCTGGTTGGTTTTGATCCAGACCAACGGCCAATTTATTGTTTATTTTCTTTATTTTTATTGGTCAGTATTGTTCGTTGTGTTGCGAACTGATTTGGTTAAGCTTGACCGTATAACCAGGTTTACCCAGATGAGGTTGCAACCCTCGGGTTGCTAACCTTGTTACACCTACAAGCTTAACTTGTAGTGTCACCCCAATTTTGTTTTGCCCTGGTTGCCCTAAGCACCAGTTTTACTTAATTTTTGTTTTGCCCTGGAAGCCTTCAGCTACAGAGTGGTATTCTACTTGCAGAATATATATATGGTTTTTGTAGTTCGTAACTACCAAAAGGGTTGTAAACCCAAGTGATCACTTCGGTATTATTTTTGGTATTTATCCTAAACACAAGTATAATCACTTATTGCGGTATTTTAAATTATATATCAGTAATAAACCTTTAGTTATATCTATTTCGTGATTTTCTCTTTCTACGTTTTAAGGGCCACTTAAATCACGTGGCGCCTATGAACATCCCTTTTTAACCCACACCCCTGAGCAACTATAGAGGGCCTTCTTTTTTTAATTAAGAAGATTTCTTTTATATATTGAAATTTTTTTATTAAGCATTACCTTATATATTTTATTATTGTTATTAACTGTATTACTATATTACCTTATCTCGACTACCTTATCTTATCTTAAGTATCTTGCCTTAGGATATTACATTATTTTACGTTATCTTAAGATATTACCTTATCTTATTTGTATTACCTTATCTTAAGATATTACCTTCATGTTTTTTTATAAATTTTTGTCTCGCAAGTAATTGCGCTTTACTTTTTGTTGAATATTGTACTAGGGTTTAGTGTTGAGCACTACAATCGTAGTTTTTTTTTATTATTTCATTTCGGGTCGTTTCGTTGTAGTAGTTGGCTTTATCTTCCACCTTCATCATGTCCATTCCCAAAAGTGACATCAATCGACTTAATGTCACTGAACTTATGCATGAATTGGCTATCAAAGGTTTAAAGGATGTCGGAAATGTTGTTCAAATGCGAAAAACCTTAACGTACTTTGTTAAAGGTTGAGAAATCTGATAATCCCCTTACCTACCCTACCTATCCTTTTTCCTTTGATGACGATAAGGCAGCCTTAGAAGCTAAACATGAGGAGATTACCATACTGTTAGGAGAATTTGAGGGTATTGCTGGAACTCTTCATGATAAAATTTTGGCTAAACTCAACTTTGCTCTACGACATGCCAATAGTTCCATTCCAACTACTCAACCTGAGAAGGACGAAAAGTTCAAGTATATAGTGAAGTTTCTGGGATTAAGGTCTGACTTTGATTCAAAGGTAAAGCGATACAACCGCCGACTGCTTAATGATTCTTTGGGAGCACCAGATTTGGACTTAGTAGATGTGAGTGATAGCTCTGAAGATGAAGCTAGTGAAGAAGAAGCTGTTTCCGTTCAACACCAGTCATTTGTTGCCCCTTCATCGAAAACAGTTCCTATTTCCAAATGGAATATAAAATTTTCTGGAGAGTCAACCGGAATTTCTCTAAGCGCTTTCTTAATAAGGATTGAAGAACTGAAACACGCTAGAGGAGCAACAAATGAAGATCTCTATCAGTCTGCTATCGACCTGTTTGAGGGAAAAGCTCTAATCTATTACCGTGCGATGAAGAAGCAAGCAACTAACTGGACATCTTTGGTTACCATGCTACGTAAGGAATTTCAGCCTCCTGATTTTAATGATAGACTCTTTGAAGAAATTAAAGTTCGTACGCAGGGACCACAAGAATCGATGGGTATGTTTGTTGCCAGCTTGGAGAATATGTTTGACCGGCTCACTATTTCCGTTCCTCCTTCTACTCGTCTGAAGATTATGTTGAAGAATATAATCCCTTTCTATCAAACGCAATTGGGTCTTCATAAAATTGCAACTAAGGAAGAATTGATGGATCTTGGAAAGTTAGTAGAAGCAAGAAAGATTGCCGTGGATAACTTTCAACCTCCTCCTCGTCGATCGAGTGGTAGATTACTTGAGCCTGATTTAGCTTATGCGTCAACTTACGAAGAAGTCCATGAAGTTACTTCCAGAAATTCTATTAGGGATTCTAATAGAAGTCCTATGACCTGTTGGAACTGTCGAAAGGAGGGTCATTCTTTTCAATCTTGTCCAACCACCAGACAAAAATTCTGCTTCCGTTGTGGTAAACCGAACGTTACCGTTCGGAGCTGTTCCAAATGTTCACCGTCGGAAAACTGCCATCAGAGATTTTGAAAGGTCGTGACATTATCTCTTCTTTTCAAGCGACCAACCCGACTTTCGATTCCAACTTACCAGTTCTCAACTTCATTTTGGCACATGCAAAGGCTGATGAACGTCCCTTTAAAAGTACAAATTTTGGGTAATCCATTCTTGGGTCTCTTAGATTCTGGAGCTTCCAGAACTATTCTTGGTCTTCCTGGTTGGACTGTTTTACAACATGCTGGATTAAAATTACTTCCTACTTCCATCTCCTGTACTGTGGCTAACGGTAACTCTTGCAATTGTATTGGTATTCTTCAGGCCCCAATTACCTTATTGGGAAAAACTAAAATTATTGATGTACTAGTCATCCCTGATTTTCCTCATTCTTTAATTCTTGGTATTGATTTTTGGAAAGCTATGGACATTATTCCTGACTTAAGAAGTGATGTTTGGGAATTTTCTTCCTCTTCTAACTTCGAAGAAATTGCCAGCATTGAAGACTCCTACTCTCTAACTCAGGACCAACAATCAATACTTCAAGAATTTATTAATTGCAAGATGAACCCTGCCAACAACGCCATCGGAAAGACAACGGTTACTGAACATGAAATAGAACTTCTTCCAGGCACGAAGCCTATTAAACAACGTTACTATCCCGTTAGTCCTCTAAAACAAGGTATTATAGATGAGGAGATTGAAAACATGTTGAAGGAAGGAATTATTGAGCCATCAAAAAGTCCCTGGAGTTCACCTGTTTGTTTGGTACCTAAGAAAGACGGGAAATATCGTTTCTGTGTTGACTTCAGACAATTAAATGCCGTTACTCGAAAAGACGCATATCCATTCCCTACGTTTCCGCCATTTTAGATCAGTTGCGTGATGCTAGATACATTTCTTCCCTGGACATAAAGTCAGCATATTGGCAAATACCTTTACAAGAAGCTTCTCGAGATTATAGTGCATTTACCGTCCCCGGTAGAGGATTGTATCGATTTTGTAGAATGCCCTATGGCTTAACGAATGCTCCCGCAACATGGCAACGTCTCATTGATCAAGTTCTTGGTGCTGATCTTCAACCCTCCGTTTTAGTTTATCTCGACGATATCGTCATCATATCTCAAGATTTTGAACATCACATGTCAACCCTTAAGCTAGTTCTCGAACGACTTCATCAAGCTGGACTAGTGTTAAATTACGACAAATGCAAATTATGTCTATCCGAATTAAAGTACTTGGCATTGTCAACCGGAATGGATTGAGACCAGATCCACAAAAAGTGGAAGCTATATTAAATATTTCTCCTCCTAAAAATGTTTCCGAAATTCGACGCTTTGTGGGAACTGCATCTTGGTATCGCAGATTTATCAGAGATTTTTTGACTGTTGTGGCTCCACTTACTCACCTTACCCGAAAGAATAGCCAACTGGACTCCGGAATGTAACAAATCTTTTAACATCATTAAAGTAAACTTAGTCTCCGCTCCTCTTTTAACTTGTCCTGACTTTGAGAAACCTTTCATTTTGCAAACTGACGCATCAGCTTATGGACTGGGTGCTGTTTTATATCAGGAATATGACAACTCTGAACATGTAATCTGTTTTCTATCAAGATCCCTTACGGCTCAAGAACGTAAATTTAGTTCGGTGGAACGTGAATGTCTTGCTGTCATCTGGGCAGTAGAGAAGCTGCGACATTATTTGGAAGGTACTGCGTTTACCGTCATTACTGACTGTCATTCACTCCTTTGGTTACACCGTTTACGTGATCCACAGGGTAGATTAGCCCGTTGGGCACTTCGTCTTCAACCGTATAACTTTACTCTTATCCATCGAAAGGGAAAGGATAACATCGTTCCGTATATGTTGTCTAGAGCTGTTCCAATTATTGATAGCGTTGAACCCACCGATAAACCGATAAATGGTATAACAATCTCCTTCAGAAGGTTTCTCTTAATCCAGATAAGTATCCAAATTGGAAAGTAGAGCAGAACAAACTGTATAAATTTGTTCAGTTACGTTACCCGCACTTACAAGACCAGCAAGCTTCTTGGTTGATCGTCGTTCCAAAACCCGAAAGACAGAAACTAATTTTCGAAGCCCATAATCTCCCAACCAGTGGACATCTTGGAGTTTTTAAAACTTTCCATAAACTATCCCATCGTTACTATTGGCCGAAGATGAAGAAAGACGTTTCTCGACACATCGCCAAATGTTCTACGTGTCATTGCCATAAACCAGAACAAAATCAACCTCGTGTTTTATGTTGAGTCGTCCCTACGTTACTCGCATATGGGAAGTTATTTCTGCTGATTTGGTTGGACCTTTGCCAAAATCTTCACAAGAATTTTTGTATATTTTGGTGGTAACTGATTATTTCTCCAAGTTTCCTTTTTTTTTCCTATCCGTGTCGCTAACAGTGCTAATGTTTGTAAAAATATTGAAAATGATGTCTTCATGATGTTTGGTGTTCCTTCATCAATAATTGTCGATAATGGAGTGCAGTTTCGAAGTCGAGAGTTTAATCAACTGATGTCCCGTTATAACGTGAAGATTTGTTATACCGCCAATTATCATCCTCAAGCCAATCCTACAGAACGAGTTAATCGTGTCTTAAAGACCATGTTTTCGGCTGAAGGACTACGGTCAATAGCCTTTGAACTTTAGTTCAATAAAGCATTATTATTATTAGACCATGTTATCGTCCTTCGTGGAAGGAAATCAACGTGTTTGGGATTCACTTTTGCCTAAAGTAGCGTGCGCTATTCGATCTTCCAAACACGAAGTCATAAACAACACTCCTTGTTTCGTTAATTTTGGTAGTGAAATGATTTTGGATGGGAAACAACATCACTTGGATGATACTGGTGACAATGTAGAAGTCAAGCGAAGTCTGACGACTATCAACGATCGTCCCAAACATTTTCGTCAATTGTTTGAGGATATTAAAGTTCGCATGAAGAAAACTGCTGAATCAAACGCCAAACATTATAACCTCCGACGAAGACCTGAACAATTCTTGATTGGACAAGAAGTATACCGCCGAAATTTTACCTTATCTGACGCTTCAAAATATTACACTGCCAAGTTAGCACCAAAGTATATTGGACCATTTATTATTCATAAAAGAGTATCTCCCAGGACATACGAATTAAAAGAGCCAGATGGAAAGTTGAGAGGAGTGTGGAATATCAAGGACTTAAAGTCCATACCTGGAGAATAATCAGGGCAATGGATACTGTCCTCCCTTTGGGTTCTAAAAGCTACCTTAGTATGCCAATGTCAAAACATCTTGACACCCCTACATGTCAGAACATCTTGACACCCCTACCTGTCCAAAACCTCTTGACATTCCTACCGTCCCTAAACCTGTTTCTGTTTTTGTTTGGGACAATTTGATTATTTTATTCTTTATTTTTATCGAAAATTTTCATTCAAGAAAATTTGTAACGTGTCAAAAACACTCTTAGTTTATTTTATGAATTTGTTATTGTTTTGCTAATAAAACTAAAACTTACTTATCGGCACTTTATTATTTAGTTTAATTTCCATACTTTACTTGCTGTACTACTTTTATTTTCTCTATTTTGGTTTATTTTCTTAACTTATAATATATTTTAAGTGGTATCGTACAGTATAATTTTTCTGTCCTACTTTTGATTTTGCCGGTAATGCCTGGTTAGTTTTATGACTTTTTCTCTCCTTACTAAAATTGTTATTACATTTATTATTATTGTCTAGTTCTACTACTTAATTAACCTTGTTTGTCTTATGTTTTCTATCGTTGTTTTAAGGTACATTTTGCAGGGACCTTGGTTTTAACAGGACTCTTTTCGTTTCCTAAGAGATTGAGTTTGGTTTTAGGAATACCTTCGTTGAGTTATTATTTGTATTTGCCTTGGTTGTCTATATTTTAAAATGGTATTTTGATGTAGCCATTTTCTGTTTACATCTTATCTGTCAGATAACAGTGTTGCCAACGTTGTTTTAATCGCACCCCTAGATTTTATCTGTGGGTTGCACACTGTAAATTCAGTGTTGCCAACAGGTGCTTTGAAGATTTGGTTTTATTTCCACCATCCGTTCTTAATTGCGGGATTTGTCTTCAGAGAAACCTATATTGGATCCATTTAGACCGTTATCGTTTTGGATTTTGTATCTTTGGTCTATGGATTTAGCGGATTCGTCCGGATTTAAAAAGCACATGCTCTAGGTAAGCGTCGTTTGTCTATTTCATGGTTTTTTTCTATCTAAGCCTATTTTAGTGATCAAGCCAGCGTCATTTCACACTACACCGCACATAACATCGTTGAATAAAATCCCACGGTTATAACTTGACTTCGTTGTACAATAATTTATTCAACCAGGCGTAAGTACAAATAATTTCTTTGGTAGACCTATTCCATACCTTTACTTTTCTCTTTTAGGGTTTTTTTTTGTTTTGGTTTTGTTTTGTTTTTGGGTTTTCATAACCCTATTAGTGTAACTTTTACACAACTTGGACACGACGGATTATCTCCCAGATATCCACCCTTATTGTGACCCTTGTTCCGGGGCATACACTACCGCGAAGGTACCCGGACAAGCCTAGTTTTTCTCCTGGATTCGACGACTGTGAGTTGGCCGAGGTAGGACTGAGATCGACGTCTGCCATCTCACCCATCACCCGGCAGCAGGATAAGTTTACCTCTATTTTATTATTTACTTTATTGTGTGGTATTTATACTGGAGTATATGTTATTTCGTTATATGAATATTTTTGTAAGGTTTGTTGTTCTGTGCCAAGGCTGACCAGCTTTTGCCCGTATAACCAGCTGCTGGTTGGTTTTGATCCAGACCAACGGCCAATTTATTGTTGATTTTCTTTATTTTTATTGGTCAGTATTGTTCGTTGTGTTGCGAACTGATTTGGTTAAGCTTGACCGTATAACCAGGTTTACCCAGATCAGGTTGCAACCCTCGGGTTGCTAACCTTGTTACACCTACCAGCTTAACTTGTAGTGTCACCCCAATTTTGTTTTGCCCTGGTTGCCCTAAGCACCAGTTTTACTTAATTTTTGTTTTGCCCTGGTAGCCTTCAGCTACAGAGTGGTATTCTACTTGCAGAATATATATATGGTTTTTGTAGTTCGTAACTACCAAAAGGGTTGTAAACCCAAGTGATCACTTCGGTATTATTTTTGGTATTTATCCTAAACACAAGTATAATCACTTAATGCGTTATTTTAAATTATATATCAGTAATAAACCTTTAGTTATATCTATTTCGTGATTTCCTCTTTCTACGTTTTAAGGGCCACTTAAATCACGTGGCGCCTATGAACATCCCTTTTTAACCCACACCCCTGAGCAACTATAGAGTCGGGCAGAGCCCTTAAAACTAGATAATACTTTAGATAGCGCCCACTGAAAAGTGAACCGTGACATTGTACTTAAAGAAAATATGTATGAATTTGAATTTTTTTTTTTTTGCATATTATTAATTCACTTTTAAGTTAACAAATGAAAATTTTAATGACTTCTCCCTCAAAAAATGAAAAATTTTTTGTTCAGTATTTTGCAATAAAGATTCAAATAACGAAATCCGCAAAAAAATTTGACTGATCGCGATTAGATTAAGCAAAAAAAAATTTTTTATGACGGGCGGTCAGCGCTGCCGGTATTGCGCGCTGCCGCGCGTCATTGACTTACCTTTAGATTTACTCTGTAATTATAAATAAGGAATAATACTTAATGTTTTAATTAAAAATATCGTTATTTTATGATTAATTTTATTTAAACAAATGACAGAGATAATAAATTATATATTTTTTTATAAATAAAAAACAAAGAAGTTAAATAATTTTTAAATTAATTCTTATAACTCATACTTATTGCTTTATTTCTTTTTTTTTTAAACGTTATTGGTAACGATTTTAAGGGCTTTGGAGAAAACTTTGCACTCGAGTGATGTATTATTAACAGCTCTGTAATGATGATATTGGCGTGTATTTTTTATGGTTACACATTGGTCATAACGTAATTTAAACTTCTTCTCATGGAAGTCGTGATCTTCTTGGGAGCAAAAACCAAAGTTAATTTTTTTAAATGCATTCTTACCCCATTCAAATAATGAAGTTGGATTGGTTATATGCTTATCGCTTTCCCGTTGAAGACTTGCACGAAAAGCTTGCCTTTTAAAACTTCCTCCCAAACCATCACACGCCCCTTTCCCGTGAGAAGTAGCAAAAAAATTCCATTCCGCGTCCACGTTAAAATCCTTTTTATGATTTATTAAATTCACAAAATTATACTTATTTTTGTACTGCGAAGCAGCTCCGTCCGAAAAATAGGACATTTTTTTATCTTATCTTCTCCAAACTTATTTTTTAGAAATTCAATCAGTTTAAAATTAAAAAGGTGAACAGAGCTCGCGTCGTGACTAACTTTTTCCGAAATGACAACGTAGTTTATATGTTTCATTTCTTCATTTTCTCTATAATACACAACGTAAGGGTGAATTGTAGCCTGACTGTTATTCCAATGATGAGATTGGATGGCATTTTGAACAGAAAAAGTATAATTTTCAGAAAAATCAAGGCAAACGATAAATTCTCCATCCTCAACAGATTCCTTCTTGTCAATAAAATATGACGCTTGAGATCGTGCAAGAAAATCATGTCTCAATAATTCAGGCCATTTTGTCTTAAATCATTAAAAAAATCTTCTTTCGTTTTCGTTTCTTCAATGATTTCAGTTCTAAAAAATTCAAAATAAATTAACTGAATTGAGTAATATTAAAAAAAAGGATAATCAAAAAAGTTAACAATTTAAACATACAAAATCTAATAATTTGATTATTAATTAAAAAGAATATTAATTAATAAAAAAAATATTAATTACTCAGTCAAGTAAATATAAAATTATTTGATAAGAATAATTACAAAAATTAAAAAAAAAGAACATTTGACTGAAAATTTCTTTACCTATCAGTACTTTTCCATTGGCTGTATGTAATTTC
Organism: Brassicogethes aeneus; assembly: GCA_921294245.1. Classification (NCBI taxonomy): domain Eukaryota; kingdom Metazoa; phylum Arthropoda; class Insecta; order Coleoptera; family Nitidulidae; genus Brassicogethes; species Brassicogethes aeneus. The sequence goes on from OV121132.1 coordinate 62,819,277, forward strand.
ATTTATTTCATGGTTGTTGAGAAATAGTTCCAATTTATTTATAATATTATCAGTTCCTGGACACTTAGTACACTCAGAAAAGTAACACAATGATGCAGACTCTTGGCAAACAGAGCTTTTAATTAAGTCATTTGAGCTTTCTGAAAAAAATATTCTCTTTTTTTTTAAATTCATTTTTAAATCCAGTTAATTGCAATTTAAAATTTTGATGTATTTTACACACACACAAATTATGAGTCCCACTTTTGCCGAAATCGGAGTTTTTGAAATTTTGATAGTCCAATGTTTTCGTCAGGATAAGCGTCAATAAATTTTTTGTGTATTTCGTGAACATTATATAATAATAATCGTTTTTGTTTCTGGATTTTTTTCCCCTTCTCAATTACCGAAACATAATCTTTCATACCAGGCATTACGCGGCTGACATCATCGGATAAATAGAAAGCTTCAATACGATCGAGGGTTTCATTATTTAAAGATTTTCCTTTCTTCATTTTAGGCTGCGATGCAAATCCTCGTTCTTGTCTCATTTTTTTTGCAGTTATCACCATACGTTTGGAAACTTTAAACTCTCTTCTTATCATTTTTATCGACCAATCTGTAGGAAGCGTAGTCAAAACCTGAATTTTATTAGCTCTACTAGTTTTATTATTAAAAGCAGATTTAAAGTTATTAAGTAAAAGCTCTTTTGGATCAATTTCATTATTTATATTGTTAATATTATCTGTAAATTTCCTCACAACATTTGTTAAAACTTTTTGACATTCTATATCACTTGAAACTCTCTTGATTTTGATTGGAGGTTCACCAATTTCCGTTAATAATTTATTAACCTTATCAATTTTTAATTTGTTATCTACCGGTTTGCATTGAAAAGTAGGATCTTTTTCTTCGTCATCTTCGATCACATCATTTGACTTTTCAGGCTTGTTGACTTCAGGACATTTATTCACCGATAATTCACCAAGAATTTCAGGTTTTCGACCTGAATAATAGTCCGTTCACATGAATTGCACATATAATCACCAATAAAATCTTTAAAATTATGAGCGCGGTTTTTTGTTATTAAAACTAAGTTTATAATGACTTTTTTATGATTTTTTTGTTAAATGGATTGCAGCATTTATTTACGCGGCTCATGAATAATTAAATATTAAGTATTAACGAAATTACGAACACCAATAAACTTCAATACAGTAATAAAATTTTAAACATTCGGAAGAAACTAATTAAATTTAGAACAATAGTAGTATATAAAGGCGGGCTCTAACCCACAATAATTGGGAACCCTCACTGTGTAAAAGTATAGGAAATAAAAAATAAATGGGTTAGAAATCTCACTGTGTAAAAGTATAGGTGTATGTGTTTGAAACCTCACTGTGTAAAAGTATAGGAAATAAAAAATAATTGTGTTTGAAACCTCACTGTGTAAAAGTATAGGAAATAAAAAATAAATGGGTTTGAAACCGCCACTGTGTAAAAGTATAGGTGTATATGTTTGAACCCTCACTGTGTAAAAGTATAGGCATATCAATTTGTGTGTGTTTGTGTCTATGTGATTTGTAGACTCCCTGAATTAAGTAAGTGGCTAATCAAATAGTATATGCATTTTAGTGGAATTTGACCTTGCATGTGACAAACGGAAATGTATTAAATACCAAAACCAATGACCTAGTTTTTTTAATACATGCATTGCCGAAATACCTAATTAACAGACTGATGCAACATTTGTTATGATTATTTTAGCGGAATTCGACGACCTTGTGCTTTACGATCATTGTGAATGGAAATTGATTTAATTAGTTTTCATGCACCTGCAATGACCTACAGTTTTTAATACATGCATTGCCGAAATAATTAGCAAGTGCAGTGTTTGGTGGGGAGAGTTTGTGAAGGTGAAGCAATTTGGTTTACAAATTAATCTTATAAATAGGAAACTCTTTTCCATGTTTAATTAGTTATAATATAATTTTATAGTGTTGAGCTTACCAATAGAGTGAAAATTAATTAATTAAATTAATCATATCTACATATATTAAAACTTAAGGTAAGATTTTTTTTAATTTTTATTTTTTATTTAAACATATTTATTTTATTTTTAGATTGTGGAATTAATTTTTTCTATAACCTTGAAAAATTCTATTGCGATAACACTTTATTAAAATGTCATCTGTATCAATTTTATCTGATAATATTATTCAAACTTATAAAAAAATAGTTCCTTTGCTTAAAACAGAGCAGGAATATCAGAAACACTTAAAAATTTTAAAGCAAAATATTTTTTTGGTGCGAAAAGCAATTAAAAATATTCAATTTGATTTTAAATCTAATGGAAATGCGTTTAAATTAGAAGCAAACTTGGCAATTTTAAATCATTATAAAAATATATTAAAAAGAAAAATTTTAAATTTTGTTAAATTAGGAAAAGGTTTAAATAATAAAAAATTAAATAATAAAACTTGAAATATATATTGGCAAGAATTAACTTCTTGTTTTAAAAGTCGCATACAAACTGGAATAATTGTTAATGTTAAAATTAAAGATATTAATTTGTTTTTTCATAAATCATACAAAAGTTTTGCATGTAAAATCAATAAACAATTAAAACAGCTTGAAATGCTAAAAGTAAATTCAAACTTGTATGCAAATTTTATTCAACCAAAATCGGGGGAAATTGACCTAAAACATTTTACAACTTCTAATGAAATAATTGATATAAATACTAACTTAAAAAATGGTATATTGAAAATGTTGTGGAAAAACTCAAAAGTAAATTAGAGGACTTTTTAGAACGTGATTCTGGGTGGAGTTTAATAGAAATTATTGGTCTTAAAATAAATATTAATAAACATTTGCCAATTAACATCGGTAAATTTATCGATTGCCCTAAATTTATAAAGGATAAAAGAGCTGTGATTAACATACGTAACAATGATGAATATTGCTTTTTATACTGTATAGTGGCAGCACTCAATCCAAACCCACATCACCCAGAAAGGGTATCGAGTTATCCTGCATTCAGTCAAGTATTAAAATATGATAAAATAGATTTTCCCATGAAACTTAAAAATATTGCGAAATTTGAAAAATTAAATAACTTATCCATTAATGTTTTTGCAATTGAAGAAAAGAACAGTATTGTACCAATTTCCTTAAGTAAAATAAAATCAAACAATTTTATAAATTTATTAATGTTAAAAGATGGAAAAAAATACCACTTTACATTAATAAAAAGTTTATCCAGATTATTATCTTCTCAAATTTCCAAACATAAGAATTCTAAATTTATATGCAATAGATGTTTAAATTATTTTGGTAATCAAAATTTGCTTGACAAACATTTTGAATATTGTTTTAATCAAAACGTGTGTAAAACTGTACTTCCAAAAGCTAATGAAAATATTTTAGAATTTAAAAACCATAAGTTTAAACAAATAGCACCATTTGTTATATATGCAGATTTAGAATGCATATTGGAAAAATGTGATGAACAAGATAGTGACACTGATACTATAAAAAAAAACTTTGTTTATGTTCAAAAACACATTTCATTTAGTATTGCTTATTGTTTAAAGTGTTCGTATAATGATTCATTGTCAAAATTTGCGATGAATCGTGGGGAAAGTTGTATCCAATGGTTTATATCGGAGTTAAATAAAATTGCATTAAACCTGCATAATACTAAAACAAAACAAATAAATCCTTTAACAAGTACTGAAATAATCGACTATGAAAAAGCAAGTCTCTGTCATATTTGCGAAAAACCTTTTTTACCAAACGATTTAAAAGTTAAAAACCATTTTCATTTAGCAAATGGCGCTAATGATATAAATAATTTAAAAACAAATTATCGAGGACCTGCGCATAACAGTTGCAATCTAAACTTTAAAAAAATCAACACGATACCTGTTTTTTTCCACAATTTAAGCTCTTATGACTACCTGCTACCAAAGAAAAATACATTTCATTTACAAAATTTGTTGATGGAACTAATATAAAATTGAGATTTGTCGATTCATATCGGTTTATGCCTGAAAGTTTAGATACATTAGCATCCCAATTGGATAATGAGCAAAAAAAAATTACAAGACTTCATTGTGCTAACGAATTAGAATTTAGTTTATTGTGCAGAAAAGGGGTTTTTCCATTCGAGTACTTGGATTCGTGGGAAAAATTAAATGATAATGCTTTGCCCGAAAAAAAGTATTTCTATATATCTCTTAATGAAAGCGAAATATCAGATCTTGAATACATTAACGCTCATAATGTATGGACAACTTTTAAGTGTAAAAACCTCGGAACATACTCTGATTTATATTTAAAAACATATGTTCTTCTATTGGCCGATATATATGAAAAACCAGCATACAAACATATAAACTTGATCCGGCAAACTTTGTAAGTTCTCCATCATTTTCCTTTCAAGCAATGCTAAAAACAATCGAATATAAGTTAGAGCTAATAACCGATATTGATCAAATAATGATGATTGAAAATGGAATTCGGGGAGGCGTTGCTCAATGTTGTAACAGATATGCTAAAGCAAACAATAAATTTATGGAAAATTATGATTCTTCAAAACCGGAAAAGTATCTTCTTCTTTTGGACCAAAATAACATGTACGGGTTTTCATTTCATTTCATTTCATTTATTTTGGTCATACAAGCTATACAGTATACAATATAGATATGACAGGTCAAAAAAAAGAACAATAACATGACTATAGCTAAATCTTAATATATAAATAATACAAAGTACGTACATACATGAAAGACAGATGTAAAAATAAGGTGTAGAATTAGGTGTGGCCTAAAGTTTTATTTAATAAAGTCTGTTATTTCATAAACACATTCTTTAAGCAAGAAACTTTTGAGTGATGTTTGAAATAAATTGTTATTTGGTTGCTGTTTAATATTTTTAGAAAGATTGTTATATATTTTTAACCCTGCGTAAAAGGGGGATTTTATATATAGAGACAAAAAATGTTTCGGTGTGCGAAACAAGTCTGCATTACGAGTATTATAACCATGTTCAATGTTTTTGTTATGAAAAGTTTTTATATTTTTACGAACATAACATGATAGAGCATATAAGTAAATACCATGGAGTGTTAAGATTTTATAATTTTTAAAAAATGCTTTACAGGAATCTAAGGGTTTTAATCCAAAAATCACTCTAATAGCACGCTTCTGCAGAATAAATACTCTGTTGATTTCTGTTGCCCTTCCCCACATAACTATATTATAGGATAAGTGGGGGTACACAAGTGCATAGTATGCTTTTATTAATAGCTGTCGTGGTAAATTGTTACTTAAAGTATGTAGCAGATACCTTCCCTATGCTGGTTTTGAGTGGGTGGAAAATCCAAGCACATTTAATCTCGAAAATTTACAAAGTATAAATTCTCCTATAGGTTATATTTTAGAGGTAGATTTAACATATCCAGAAAATTTACACGAAATACATAGAGATATGCCATTTTGTCCAGAACATTTAACTCCACCGAATTCAAAATCCAAACAAAAGAAACTTTTAACAACATTATATAATAAAAAAGAGTATGTTATACACTATACTGCCTTAAAACAGGCTTTATTAAATGGGCTTATTGTAACAAAAATACATAGAATATTAAAATTTAAACAAGCGCCTTGGTTAAAAAAATACATTAACCTTAATACGGAATTAAGAAAAAAATCAAAATTTAAATCAGATCAAAATTATTATAAATTGCAAATTAACTCAATTTTCGGAAAATGCCTGGAAAACGTGCGCAAACATAGGATAATTAAAATTGTTAACAATTGGAAATCGGCCAGAAAGCTAATTTCAAAACCAAATTTTAAAAACAGTGTTATAATTGATAAAGATTTAGTTTTAATAGAACTAAACAAGACTGAAATATATTTCGATAAACCTATATATGCGGGTTTTTCAATTTTAGATATTTCAAAAACATTTTTATATGACTTTCATTATGGATTTATTAAAAAAGAACTGGGTAATTGTTCTTCGAAATTATTATACACTGATACAGATAGTTTAATTTATGAATTTACCAATTTAAATATTTATGATATTATTAAAAAATTTCCATGCAAGTTCGATACCTCCGATTTTTCGCATGATAACCAGCATGGAATATTGCAATTAAATAAAAAAGAACTTGGATTATGAAAAGATGAAAACCAGGGAAAAATAATGACTGAATTTGTTGGACTTAGAGCTAAAATGTATGCTTATAAAGTTGAACATAATAAAATTACAAAAAAAGTAAAAGGAGTTCGAAGACCGGTTGTTAAAAGAATTACATTCGACGATTTTATAGAATGTCTTCAAAATTGCACCAATTTAATTAAAAGTCAAAGTTTAATTATTTCAAGAAATCATCAAGCATTTACAAAGAAACAAAAAAAACTCGCATTATCATTTGACGATGATAAATTAGTAATTAATACGGAAACAACCGATACAGTACCTTGGGGTTACATAAGCAAAAAATAATGAAATATTCGAGTCGAAACTCGTTCAAGGTTAATTAACATGTTTGATGTAGGTAGGATATTGAGACAGGTCAGTTACTTAAAGTAGGTTGGTGAAGAACATTGACTTATGCAATGAATTTGAATCAATACAAATTATCTCGCGATATATTTTTACAGCAAACAGAAACGTATGGTAAATATTTAAAATTATATATTTCCAGTTTAAATTTAATAGAAGTTAATTATATTTTACAAAAAATATTCGTACCAGATAATATTTTGCAATATAAAATATTAATAAATTGTAATTATGATGTGTTTGAAACAATAATAGAATCAAAAATAAATACTGTAATCGGATGGATCCGTGGGCGGCGCGTTAATAACACAACACTAATATTTTAAAGTTTCTCTATTTTCTTCGATGTAAATAGATTTACAATAACTAAACAAAACGTCTTTCTCTCTTCTAAAAAACTAACACCGAACATTCTACTTTACCGACTGACTGAAACTGACAGTTCACAGCGCGGCAAGTTTAAATTTAAAAATATCGCTTACAACTCGGCGATCCTGACAAATGATTGTCTCAATCAATCAAAATAAATGTTTTCTTGTACATAATTTTAAAGAAGACATAAGTACCATAACAGTAGGTAAGTTCTAATACATAAGGGTTCTAATACATAAGGATTCTAATACATAAGGGTTCTAATACATAAGGGTTCTAATACATAAGGGTACTAATAGTCATAAATCGTAGAGTAAGGTAAGTACATAAAATCTTAATCTAAATGAATACAAAAATTAACTAAAATTCCTAATTAACTAATCTGAATTATTAGGACTAAACCATAATCTCATATTTCCTGAATCAAAAATACCTTCATAAGGTTTTTGAGAAACCTGAAATCCTGCAATGTCCGAAACAACATATCGGTCATTAGGTAGGATTTTCTTTATAACATAAGGGCCTTTAAATTTGGGTATCAACTTCTTGTTGACTCCAACACTTGTATCAGTATTTGTTATCATGACATAATCATCTAGATTAAACTTACTCGAACCTTTGTGCTTCTTATCATAAACAATTTTATTATAATCTTGAGACTTAATAATAGATTCACTAGCTTTAGATCTTGTAGTTATTAAATCGCGACTAAAATCTTGTCCAAGATAATATTGTAATGAATCACTAATCTTTCCTATTTGATTTATGCCGAATAAAAGCTTAGAGGGAGTATTATTAGTTGACCTTGAAATAGTATTGTTTATTGCAAACTCAACAGTTACAAGGGCTTTGTCCCAATTTTCAGGGTCACTCGAAATCTTAGCTAACATAGGGACATAATATCTGTTAAACCTTTCACATTGGCCATTTGCACGTGGTACACCTGTAGCGATTTGTACATGTATAATATCATAATCGGTCATAAATTCTTTAAATGTGGAAGACGTAAAGCAAGAACCTCTATCGGTTATTATTCTACGGGGTTTACTGTAAAAACAAAAATAATTCGTTAAGTATTTCAATACTTCACTAGTACTGGTAGATTTACATGGATAAAGCTTTATATACTTGGTAAAGGCGTCAACCATAACCAATATGTGTCTAAATCCTTTCTTTGTCTTTTCAAATGGTCCACAGTGGTCTAAATGGAGTGTATCAAAAGGAATATCACCTTTAGGAATACTGTGTAAGAATCCCTCTTTTTTTCCCGTTAAAGGTGAAAAAGCAATACACTTTAAGCAATTAGTTATATAATCTTTGACTTTACTTCTTAATTTAGGGAACCAGTAAGTGCGTAAAAGAATTTCTAGAGTTTTGTCAAATCCAACATGACCCATTTCGTCATGTGACGATCTAATAACATTATTTTCCATAGACTTTGGAACATAAAACAATGATTTATCCTTTTCTTTCCTATAAACTAAACCATTTCTAATTTCAAAAAATTTATCCTCGCGTGTCTCTAACATATTTCGAATATTTAAAATTTCAGGATCTTTATCTTGTACTATACTTATATTTTTTTCAAAGGTATTGTCTTCAATAACTAATATATAATTAATGCGACTCAGTGCATCGACGTGGCGCATTCTGGTATTTTCGCGGTGTTCCATATCGAAATTAAAATCATTTAAAAATAAAGACCATCGGTAAATTCGGGGGATTATATCTTTTTTTTGTAACGCCAATCTAATACTATTACAGTCAGTAACTATCTTGAAATATATTCCCTGCAAGTAAATTCTGAATATTTTCAGCGAATTTACAACGGATAGCATTTCTAAATCAAAACTATGGTATCTGGACTCGGTATCTGTAGTCCTTTGACTAAAATAAAATACTGGGTGAAATTTCCCATCATTTTGCTTTTGCAATAAGATAGAGCCAAAACCTATTTTCGAGGCATCACAATGTAGTTGTGTTTCCGCATTTGGGGAGTATATCGCTAATACCGGTTTCGACAAAAGGATACACTTAAGTTGATCAAAGGCCTTAGATTGCTCTTCTTTAAAAACAAACGGAACATCTTTCCTAATTAGATCATAAAGGGGTTTACTAATAATTGAAAAATTTTTAACAAATTTTCTAAAATAGGAAGCAAGTCCTAAAAAACTATGGAGTTGGTGAGTACTTTTTGGTACTGGGTATTCCTTAATGGACTTTAAAAAGTTATCATTGGGCCTAATACCAGATTCGTCTATATTATACCCAAGGTAAGTAATATTTTGGTTCAAAAAATAACACTTGTCTAACCTTAGCTCCAATCTATTTTCAACAAGTACGTGCAAAACACTCTCCAAAATTTTAATATTTTCTTCAACCGTAACGGTAGCGATTAAGATGTCGTCAATATAAATATAAATTAATTTTTTTTCGATCAATTCTTTAAAAATTGTATTTATATACCTCATGAAAACAGATGGGCTTTGTTTTAGTCCATAAGGCATTCGTAAGTACTCATATTGACCTGAGGGAGTTACAAAGGAGGTATACTTTATAGAATCGGGATGTACTTGTATGTGATGAAAAGCGCTTTTTAAATCTAGAGAAGTGAAGTACTTTTTATTACATAAATTATTTATTTGATCCTCAATTAAGGAAAGGGGAAAATTATCGCGCAAAGTAATTTTATTCAAAAATCTAAAATCAACACACATACGGTACTCTATTCTTTTTTTTAATCAACACAATAGGAGAACAATATTCGGAGTTGCTCTTCCTAATAATATTTTTGGTAAGTAAATCATCAATAAGGTCGTTAACTACATTATTTTCTGCTACTGAAAGTCGTCGGGGTTTAAAATAAAAGGGTGAATGACTTTTCTCCAAGGTAAGTTTCATTTGAAAATCAAATTTTGGTTTTTTAGGTCTTTCTGGCATAAAATAGAATTTATTCATGGTATTGATAACTCTGGACGCATCCAAAGAATGAAGGTAAGGGTTAATATTTAAACATTTAGGTTCATTAGGTTCAATGTAGTTGATAGACAAAATTTCGTTTCCAAAGTTTTCAAGTTTCTCATCTGTATCTAAGTCTAGGTTTGTATTATTGGCAGGAATAAAATTAACTCGAGAATTCTTAAACTGAATTGTTACATTTGGCTTAGAAATATAGTCACGTCCTAAAAGACATTCATAAGGGATAGCAGTGGCTTCAACAACATAAAAAGTAAGTTTATTTGAAAAATTAAAAGTAAAAATTTCCGCGTTTAATACACCAACAGGTTTCAGTACAGTCCCTCCTATGCCTTTGAAGACATTACTATCTTTATAATAAGGGATAATGTCTATTTTAAATTTATTTATAATACTAATGGAAATAAGAGAAATTGGACTTCCAGAGTCTAAAAAGCATTCTACACAAAAATTAAAATTATTACCATTCTTTACAAAGGCTGGGATATAATAAGGTGCCTGGAAGTTTTCAATCATGTTGACACTCGTGGTTGTGTCGGGGGAACTTCTGTTTGTGGCCAATGTAGAACTTGATGCTCCTCTGGAACTTGAAGCTCCTCTTGAACTTGACCCTCCTCTGCCTCGGCTAATACTGGAATAAGAGCCTCTGCCTGGATTGGACTGCAGGGTTGGACAATCCCTCTTTTGGTGCTCCGTTGAACCACAATTGTAACAGGATCCGCGTGATCTGACAGGTCGTGTGCAGGACGACGCATAATGTCCCATCATATTGCAGTTAAAACATCGAATGAGCTCCGTCTCGGTTGATGCAGTTGTTCCAGCAGGTAAGACTCTGGCTGTTCCAGTGTTGGCTTGCTTTTCGGAGGTAAACATCTTCTTTTGAGCCTGGCCTCGTTCAGCTTCAGTAATGTTATTCATTGTCGATAATAGTTCTGATAAACTTTTAAATCTACTCATTTTCGCCTGGGACTGAAGTGTGGGGTTATCAAATCCTTCAATAACATAGGTAATCAAATGCTCCTCCGCAATTGACAATTTATTCCCCAATAAAATCTTCTCCTGGTAATAGCTACCAAACCTTTCATTTCTCTTCCATTTCCTTGCCTCGAATTTTTTTAAAAGCGTTACTGCGTCTTCTCTTATACTAAAGATGCTTTTCATTTCGTCTCTCAATTGGGGATAGGGTACGGTCACATTTGAGGGTTTTGAATAGAACCATTTTTTGGCATTTCCGACTAATTTACTTGTTATAATAAGAATGATTGACTTGTCTGCAATACCGTATATTTCCTTAATTGAATCGATGGATTCAAACCATATAGAAATATCACTTTCTCCATCATAATCGGGGACAAGGGCTGCAATGTCTCTTAGGTTTGATTTACTCAAATCCCTCTCACTTATCTGCAATGTGCGAATCGTTGTGGCAATAATTTCTTCCATGCTCATTTGACCATTTGTCTCATGATAAACGTCCTCGTTCGACATTTCACCACGTTTTTTCTTCTCTACATAACCTCAATATTTTATTTTTACCAGCTAGGTATTTGTCTGTTCTCTAATCTCACTTCTGAGTTGTAATCGGATGGATCCGTGGGCGGCGCGTTAATAACACAACACTAATATTTTAAAGTTTCTCTATTTTCTTCGATGTAAATAGATTTACAATAACTAAACAAAACGTCTTTCTCTCTTCTAAAAAACTAACACCGAACATTCTACTTTACCGACTGACTGAAACTGACAGTTCACAGCGCGGCAAGTTTAAATTTAAAAATATCGCTTACAATACTGATATTTTTGTGAAAAATGTTTAACAAAACCACAACACATCATCATCATTATCGTCACTGACATTTAACAAGAATATTGAAATAGAAGATCTTTTAACAGCTATAAATAATTTCATTTTTTATTATGATTCAAATTATAAATTAATGTTTGCAACAAATTTATTAGCAGATAAAATGGATTTTTCAATGGAAAAATTATGTATGTCAAATGTATGTAAAAATTATAAATCAACATTATTTTATATGAATGATTTAGTTTGTGATGCAATCTTTAATGCAAATTATAAATTTTTGCAAATTTGTTTTGATTGGATGGTAAATAAACCATATACAAAATTTGAGTTTAATCCATTTACAAGAAAATCACATCAGGAAATTTACAAATGGATTTTAAATAATTTGGAAAAAATAAACCAAAACAAATCGGTTGGATGGAAAGAAGGTCCAAACAGTGGTATTTGGCCATCTACAGAACCGCAAGATTACATAGAAACATTTAAAATTATAAAACCTTTTGTTAAATTTGATATTTAATAAAAACACTATAAACATATTTATTTAGTTTTATTTTCCTACTTTCTTTTCTTTCAGATATAAGCAATTGTAAGGTATGTATGAATTTAGTTAAAAACATTTATTTCATCAAATAACACGATGATGAACTTCGTTGCAGTAAAGTTTGTTTTATTATCATCCTTTATAAATAATACGTTATATGTTAATTATCCAAGAAATACATTAACATGTTTCATCACTTTTAATTCTGAAAACATCACGCTTCATGAAAAATGGTCTCAGGATTTTCTTATTATGAACAGAACCAATGATGGCTGTGAAATAAACATCAACTCATCCAACACATATTTATTGCATTTTAAATTAAAATATTATTTAGCAGATAGAACTTATGTAGAATTAAATGATTTAAATACTGCATTAACAAATTTTACCGCATTAAACAAATTAATAATTAAAACAAACTCAAAACTTTTAGCATACAAAGTATCTACTATTTTATTAACAATTTCATCTTTTTGTTTTGTATTTTTTTTTATTGCAATAATTATTAGGAAAGACATGGCTAAATAATATATATTGTAGATATTTATAATGTTGTGTGTGAAAAAATAAAATACTTTAAAATTTTTAAATTGTTTTATTTAACCAAAAAATACATTTACTAATAACACATTAAAATAAATCCTTTTTGTCGATCCAACTATAAGGGGGACTCTGGGTACCAAACCATTTAACATATAATTTTGTTCCTTTTCGTCTTACAATTTTTTCGATTAAATGAATATCGGGAAACTGAGCCTTTTGTAGTTAATATTCATAAAAACCACCCAAAATAGGTTTTCCATTCTCATCTTCTAGAATGTAAGTTGTGGGGTTTGTTAGTTTAACCTGTTTCACTGTAAATATTTCATTTGACCAGTTTGGTGTGTAACCCTTTGAAAAAGCTTCGCGATATTTGCTAATGCGCACTTTGTCTTTAATTTTAAATTTGTTATTTAAACTTGACATTTTTATATTGCTAAACGCTGATGATTTTAACAACCTCTTTTCATTCTGAACATTTACATCTATCGGTTTCATTTTGATACTGCTATGGATAGTATTATTGTATTTAGATACTATTTTAGGCAATAATTCCAACCACTTATAACTACCTTGATAACTAAATTCCTTCCACATTAAAGATTTTAATGTTCTATTTACTCGCTCAACAATAGATGCTCTTTTAGTACTATATGTACTATAATGATTAATTTTTAACTTATCCATAAGACTTTTGAAATCTTTATTATAAAACTCTTTTCCATTATCGGTCTGGAGATTTTTTGGAATATTTGGTTTAATTAAAACTGTTTTTATTGCTTGTGTTACATCTTTAGCAGTTTTATTTTTAAGAGGCAAAGCCCACACAAATTTGCTAAAGGCATTAATAAGAACGAATATATACTTGTAAGATTTATTTTGTTTTGAAAAAGGGATCATCTCCACGAGATCGCTTTGCATTAAATCGTTTAATCCACGAACAATAACCCTTCTACGTTTAAGTTTTTTCTTGCTGGTGCATGCAATTCAGTAACTATTTTCCGTTTATAATCTATTGAAACCTTTTTGTGGTTTTTTGTGTTGTTGCGTTTTTTTGGCATGTTGTTTTTTTTTATTTCATTCAGTTAAAATTGGATATTTAATAATCAATTCTAGAAAAACATGCTCAATAGGTTTAGATGACTCTATTGAAATTTTATCGCCTAATCTTAGTTTTATATTTAGCAATGTGTATACAATTGATTGTTTATTTTGATTTGAAAAGTTTGATTATTAACAGTTACGTGATTTATTATTCCCTCTTTTAGTGGAAATTCATAGATTGAATAACCATAACTTAAATAATAGACAACTTTTGGATATTGAATAATGTAATTAACACTTTTTAATGTAATATTTAATAAACCATATGCAGATTTTAGTTGCTTTTTGCTTAAGTGATTATGCAACCCACGTCCAAACTTATCAACAGACATAGTAAAAATGTTAAAGTTTTTGCAACCTATTCAATTATATTAGCTTCTTTTAACTCTTCAATTATGCTGTTTATTTCATTCACATGACTATTATTCCCAGCAAATTGAGAACTAATTAATAATCTTAATCTTTCAACTAGCTCATTACAATCATCCCAATGCACGTATTCTGTTAGTTTATTTGTGTATTGCATTTGTAATCCTTTTCCAAGACGTTGTCGTTGTGGCGCTCTTAATTTCGATCTGTATTGTTTTTCGGTTTGTAATATGTTTGATTCCTCTAAATCAAGTATGGGTTTAATTACATTTATATACTTATTACCTCTATTTCCTGCGTTTTGTGCATTTGCATTAAAATTTCTTTTGTGTGCATTTGTGCTCAATATAATACTTTTATATGTGTTTCTATCTTCAGGAGTTATTAAACTTTCGTTTGGTTCGTTTTTAAATAATAATTCATATAAACCAAAAGTACCCTTATATATTTTATCTTCTTTTTTTCTATTGTTATCCTTTATAACAATATCATTTCCTTTAAAATCCATTTCTGAATCTCCATGATTAAATTTTCCCAAAACAGGGTCGTAAGTCAAATAATGTGTGTCAAATCTATTTTCAGTGTCTCGTATAAATCCTTTAACATATTCACGAGGCATTTCATCAAATTGATCTAAATACAAATTAAAAGATGAATCTTGATTTATGTAATCATCCATGGTATCAAATTGCTGTTCGCGAATACTGTCATCGTAAAAATAACTGTCTTGTAATGTGTTGTCTCGTAATGTATCGTCTCGTAATGTGCTATCAAATATTTCACCATCATCAATAAACTGTGGTACTGGTGTTTTTTTTGTTTTTTTCTTTTTTATAGGACTAGGTGATAATTTTTTTTCTTTAACATTATGCTCGCTTTTTATTTCCTTTTTAAAATCTGTCAATGGAGGTAGCTGCGGTGAAGCTTTTGATATTAATTGTTTTAATGGTTCCAACTCATACTCTGTTTGAAGTCTACCCGATTTAATAGCATTTAATTTAGCTTTGATATCCTTTCTAATTTTTATTATTTTTTTGGTTAATATTTTATCTTTCATATTTTTTAACATATTTGTGCGTGTTAATGTTGGAATGGTTTTTGTTATAATAAATTTAATTTTACATTACAATCATATATATTTAAAATTTATCAAAAAACCAACTCGAAAACAGGAGTACTGTTTATAAAAAATAACAGTAAGCTGTTTTTCAAAAAACAGCATGCTGTTATTAGCTGTTTTTATGCTGTTTTTTGCTGTTTTTATGCTGTTTTAGCTGTTACAATAACAGTAAGCTGTTTTTCAAAAAACAGCATGCTGTTATTAGCTGTTTTTATGCTGTTTTAGCTGTTTATAAATAACAGTTAGCTGTTTAAAAAAAACAGCATGCTGTTATTAGCTGTTTTTATGCTGTTTTAGCTGTTTAGGAAAACAGCTTACTGTTATTAGCTGTTTTTATGCTGTTTTAGCTGTTTATAAAATTATGTATTGATCAAATCCTTTTCTAAAGCGACCATTATCAATATCGAATTCTTTACATATTACAAGGAAACCGTATTTATCGAGCCAACATAATGAACACATATTATAAAACTTATCAAAGGTCATGTCAGTATTAACATGATCTTTATAAATATGTTTTAAGTTCATATCGTCTTGTTTGAAAATTATCAACATATTAGCATTGTCACGTATAAGATGTTTCGGTATATGAGCATAAGTTTGCGTCAAATAAAATGAATCGATAAGATTTTGTCTACCCATTGCAAAAAAATCTCTTATTATACTCTGTTTTTCGCAAGCTACATCATAGAAAATAAAAACAGAATTTGATTTTGCCTTCGATGGTGATATTATATTTTCATTATCGTTATACTCATAATAATTAATACCCTTTTTTGGTTTAAATAATTCCTTTAAATATTTATAGATCGGTTGGTATAAAGACTTGGAAAAAATATATACATTTTCAAAACGTAAGCCGTTTATGTTTTCAAGTAAATTTATCATTATGTTCGTTTTACCACAATTAGATGGGCCTGAAATTATGCACCGAATAGTAGATGGTAACAAAACACCATGTCTTTGCTGTTTATTAATTTGCGCATCATCATCAAATTTTTTTATCTTGAAACTAGTCGTCTGTTTAACGGCCATTCCAAGCCCATGGACAGGACACATCAGAAACATGTCTAAATATATTCTTGTTACTTCCTTAAGTTTACTTATTTTTTCTACGAGTATTTATGAGAAGTATTAGCCAAATTTGGCTAATACTTCTCATAAATACTCGTAGAAAAAATAAGTAAACTTAAGGAAGTAACAAGAATATATTTAGACATGTTTCTGATGTGTCCTGTCCATGGGCTTGGAATGGCCGTTAACTAAATGCATTGTTTAAGACTAAACATTTTTAAATATTTGCAATATTTTTATATTAGAAACAAAT
The DNA here is from genome assembly GCA_921294245.1 of Brassicogethes aeneus. Classification (NCBI taxonomy): domain Eukaryota; kingdom Metazoa; phylum Arthropoda; class Insecta; order Coleoptera; family Nitidulidae; genus Brassicogethes; species Brassicogethes aeneus. The sequence continues at coordinate 62,836,003 of OV121132.1, forward strand.
TGGTAAAATACACTTTAGTCTCATTTTAACTTTCAATATAGATACATCTTATAAATGAAGCGTTACAATAAAAATATTATCATTCGCAAAAACATCATTCGACAGAAAGGTGGTAGGGGGTTTGTTAATAAACTAATTAATAAATTACCTGTTGAATTGCATATTTTGGGGTATATTTTTGTGGACCAGGAACAAAGCTCGATAAACGATTAACACGAAACGATAAGGGCGTAAATCCGTTGGATGAAGCTTGTAAAGTTCACGACATTGCTTATTCGAAAAACGAGGAATTAGATAAACGACACGAAGCAGATAAAATTTTAGCGAATAGTGCTTTAGAAAGACTTAAAGCTCGTGATTCTAGTTTTGGCGAAAAATTTGCTGCTTTAGGCGTTACAACTGCCATGAAAGCAAAAGTAAAACTTGGTATGGGTTTAAAACAACAAATGAAAAAGAAAAAAAGCAAATATAGAAAAGTAAAGAAGAATAAAAGAGTGGTAGTGGGGGAAGCTATATCATTTAATAAAGCAATAAAAAAAGCGAAAGATGCTTTAAGAAATAGAAATCCTAAAAATATAAAATCTGCTATTAATATTGCTGTAAAAGCGGTTAAAGGTATTAATAAAAAGAAAAAACCAGCTCAAATTATTGCTTTACCAAAAACCGGTGGATTTTTACCTTTAATTCCATTATTTGCGGGGCTGAGCGCTCTTGGAGCTTTGGCCGGAGGTGCTAGCTCGATCGCGAGCGCTGTTAATAAAGCAAAAACAGCGCAAGAAGATCTTAAAGAAAAACAAAGACATAACGAAAAAATGGAGACCATAGCTATGGGAAAGGGATTGCAATTAAAAGAGCACAAAAAAGGTCTCGGTTTATTTGTAAATCCCTATTCATATTACAAAAAAAAAAAATTTCCATAGAAAGATTACCAAAACGAGCTCTAACAAATATCGACTTAAATAAATTTGCTAAAAAATTAAAACTTAATAACTTTCGCGGAGTGTTTATGAAGGACAATTTACCAAATAAAATAAAACAATTTGAATGCGGAATTATAAATTTAGATGATAGTAAGGGTGTGGGAACTCACTGGGTTTCACACATTAAAAAAAATAAAAACATTTTATATTACGATAGTTTTGGTAATCTTAAGCCGCCTACAAAAGTTGTAGACTATTTTTACAGTTCTACTTTACCTATAAAAATCACATTTATGTTTAAAATTCTTATATAATAATTCATAATTCGTAAATGTTTGTTAGTAAAATAGTAGTAGTAGAACAATGGGGACGTTTAGTTTTTCGGGTGAGGAATCCGAATTAAGCGCGGATTTTTATCCACCAATAGATTTAAGAGATTTTAATAATGTTTTTGTTATTGGACTTTTAAGTTTAGAAGTATATAATGCAATACCAAATATTTATAAAGGCAAAAATATGTTTTATATTGACAAATTTAACATTGGAATTCCCGAAGGAACATATGATATCGATAATATTAACAATTTTTTGAATAACAAAATTCATGAGTTAAACAAAACACAAAGCCCTAATGATAAATTATTTTTAACTTTAGAACCAAATTTAAATACACTCGAATGTGAAATTAAATGTACACACGTTATTGATTTTACCAAAACCGATTCAATTGGAGATTTATTGGGGTTTCATAATGAAAAACTTAAAGCAAATATTAAACAAACCTCAAAAAAAACCGGTTGACATAATGAAAGTAAACGCAATTAAAATTCTATGCAGTATCGTGATGGGATCTTATGATAATGGAAAACAAGGTCATACATTGCATGAATTTTTTCCCACGGTAGCAGCAGGATTTAAAATTGTTGAATCGCCATTAAATGTTATTTATTTACCAATAAATACAAAAATAATCAATAATATAACCTTTAAAATAGTCGATCAGAATGGTGATTTGCTCAATTGCAGAGGAGAGACCATTACGGTAAGAGCTCATTTAAAGGCTGAGTAGTATCAGCAGAAAAAAAATGGTTAAAATATAACAAAACTTTAATAACAAATTCTGTTAGTGTTAATCAAACGGTTAACCAGTTAACACCTGTTAATATCAAATACTTAAAATCTTTGGGATTTAAAATTAAAAAAAATTATGAATATTTTAAACGTAAATGATCGAGTTTTTTCGGATGATTCTCTAGTAAATGTAGAAAAACATTCCCATCTACCATATAATTCTAGCGCATTTGAAAATAATAATGAAATACGAATTGTCATACCACAAACACATCTATTTACACTACCCAGTCAAATTTATTTATATGTCGAAGGAAAATTATTAAAAGATAATAATTCAGTATCTAGTACTGCAAAACTGGTAAATAATTTTTTCAATCATTTATTTAGTGAAATTAGATATGAGCTTTCGGGGAAAACTATTGATCGTGTAAGAAATCCAGGAGTAACTACAACCCTTAAAGGATATACGTCTTTCAATAAAAATAATGTTAATCGTTTAAAAAACGCTGGTTGGAATATTGATGCAGATTGTTTAGTTGATGCAAACAACCCCGCAACCGGTGAATTTAATTTATGTGTACCTTTAAACACAATTTTAGGATTTGCTGAAGATTTTAAAAAAATTATTATAAATTTAAGACAAGAATTAGTTTTAATTCGAAGTAATTCTGATCATAATGCAATTTATAACAGCGTTGCTAATGAAATTAATAAAATAAAAATTAACAAAATTGTGTGGAAAATGCCGCATATTTCGGTTGCCGATGATAAAAAATTAAAACTATTACAACATATTGAGAGCGGAAAAGAATTGCAGATTGCTTTTAGAAGTTGGGAATTAGTAGAATATCCATTATTGCAAAAAACAAAAACGTGGAATGTTAAATCTACTACACAATTGGAAAAACCGCGTTATGTTATTGTGGGTTTTCAGACAGATCGTAAAAATAGTTTTAATAAAAATAATAGTAAATTTGACTATTCCTACCTCTCATCCATCAGGGTTTTCTTGAATGGGGAGTTATATCCCTACGACTCAATATCGATTGACTATGACAAAAATCAATATTCTATATTGTATGAAATGTACTTAAACTTTCAACATTCATACTACGAACGTGACAATGAACCACTTTTTAATCCATCAGAGTTTAAAAGTATTGCCCCATTAGCAGTTATCGATTGTTCGAGACAAAACGATGTCCTAAATTATGGTGTTATCGAGGTCAGAATTGAGTTCGAATGCACCAAAGATATGGCAGACAATACTTGCGCTTATTGTTTGATATTACACGATCGAGTTGTTAATTATACCCCACTTACGGGTTTAATTCGTGATATATAAGAAGAAGAATATAACACATACATTTACTTTTTTTACGAAGAGAGAATTTAAGTAATATGGCAAATTTTGTTTTTCTAGATTTTCAAGGTTTTCAGTATAAAAATAGCAATTTTATATGTAAAGAATTATCAATTCTTTATTTGGGAGAAACTAAACATTTTATTTTTAATTATAATAGAGAATACTTTTCGTTGTCGGAAAAATTTCGAAAACAAATAGATTTTTTAACAGAAAATATTCACGGTCTTAAATGGAAAACTTGCAGAAACCGAAATGTCTATTACTATTCATAGAAACGATTTTTGTTAAGGGTAGACAAAAAGTTGAATGGTTAAATTCGTTTATTTTTCAAAATATAAATATTGTAGACTTGGAAAATTTAAACTGCCCCAGTATTTTAAAATTAAAAAACTCAAATATAAATAAACAAAATTATCATTGCGGAAAACATGTATTTAATCATTTAAATTGCACCAATGAAAATGTAAATTTATTTAGAGATTGGTATTTTGAAAATGTTGTTTATTCCCCCCACTCTTAAAATAGTTTTTATAAATGATTATTTATTAACCATTGAAGACATTATAAAATTAGCACAATGTTTTACAACATCTTTAACACCTCTCGATGATTTGTATGCATTAGAAGAGGAGTGGGGTTTTGATGTTTCAAATTATTCATATTTATTAGAAAATCAGTTGGAACACAATCAACAGGAACAGGAATTTACAGATGAGGATGATGTTGATGATGAAGGGTATATGAGTGAAAGTGAAATGTATTAAATAAAATATTTTTAAATAAAACATAAACTATTTACTTGTGTGTTTTACTAACTTACCTATCCCAACAAAACAAAGATAATGCAGTCATAAAAATGTATGCTGCATGGTTATCTCTCTTACAAAAATAAAATATTACGTAAGCAATAAAAATTTCATCTTTATTTATTCAAACTGATAAATTTATATAATTTATAAATAAAACAAAAATTTTTTGGTATAAAAAATTTTTATTTTAAAAAATATTAAAGTAACTCTTAAAAAATAACTTAAAGCAAAACTTAACTTAAAGCAAAACTTAACTTAAATATTATTATAATTAATTTAAACCAAACAATAAAAGATTTGCAATGAGGAAAAAAATAAATATTTTATATAATAAACAAAAAGTTACAATTTTGTTTTATTTTTTTTCCTCATTATTACATTTTTTAAATTTTCTTAACCATAACAATCTTAATTTTTTTTGTTCATTATATAAATTATTTAATTTTATATTTTCCCATTGCAAATCTTGTATTGTTTCGTTTAAATTTTTAATTATTTCTAAATTATTTTCTAAATCTAATTTTGACATACTTATTCTAACATTTTCTTCCTCGAGTCCTTTCACTTTAACATAACATTCCTTAACTAAATCCTTCGCACTCAACACTTGTCCATTACACTCTTCTACATATTGTTCTTTCATAATTTTCACCGTCAATTTACATTTTTCTTCCTCTCTATTCAAATTGTTTTCTAACTCATCAATTTCTTTGCGCATATCCTGGGTTTCCAAACTTAGTCTATAATTTTCTTTATTGCAAAAAGCGATTTTTTCATCGCAATTTATTTGCAAACTGCCACCACATCGTCTTGATAAATTAATTTTTTGGGTTAATTGGTCTATTGGTGCCAAATTAACCATTTTTATTACACACAAAACTTGTAAAAAACATTTAATAAAACTTGTAAAAAACATTTTTTTTAAATTAACTTCACAACAAAAATTAAAAACAAGTTGACAAACGTTTCTTGTAAAATAAAATTAAATTATAATTTTAAAAAGTTTTATATGAAAATAATTGTCATGTCAGCATTTATTTTTATCATTAAACACATGTTAACAAGAAAAGTTACATTATACAAAAGTAAAATCAGCACATTTTGAAACACAATTATGCATTTTAAATTTAAAAAAATAGAATGATGGTGTTTTATAAAATTCTCAAGAAATTGAAAAGGATATGAAAAAAAAATGTGATATGCATCAATGTACACAAGCTTAACAAGCTTGTGTACATTGATGCATATCTTTTAAAAAATTTATATAATATTACTAATAATTATTGAAATGTACAAACTTTAAATAATTAACGGATATAAGTCAGGTTTTTGTTTCCCCATTTTATATGTAAAATTTTTATATAAATACATTAATTTTTTAATTGTATCCATTCAAAAATATCCCAAACATGGATTTAAATGAAAGAGTTTCAGTGTTGCGAGAAAAAATTTTAAAATATGTTGGAAGAAATTTGGTCAGAAGATAAAAAATTAATAGAAAAAGAAGAAATACAGATAGCCTTAGCTATCAGGAACGAAACTAGTAAGTTAAGTTGCAAGTGATTTGTATGAATTAAAATAGTAGTCTAGCTTTGATGTTTCAAATTATTATTATTTTTTAGAAAATCATTTAGAACAAAAACAGGAACAGGAACAGTGTTGCGAGAAAAAATTTTAAAATATGTTGAAGAAATTTGGTCAGAAGATAAAAAATTAATAGAAAAAGAAGAAATACAGATAGCCTTAGCTATCAGGAACGAAACTAGTAAGTTAAGTTGCAAGTGATTTGTATGAATTAAAATAGTAGTCTAGCTTTGATGTTTCAAATTATTATTATTTTTTAGAAAATCATTTAGAACAAAAACAGGAACAGGAACAGGAACAGAAATTTTTTTTAAATAAAACATAAACTATTTACTTGTGTGATTTACTAACTTACCTATCCAAACAATGAGATAATGCAATCATAAATACATATGGTATGGAGTTTTCTTACACAAAATTATAATATTATTTAAGCAATAAAAATTCTATTTTTAAACCAAAAACATAAAAACTAACAAATTTAAAAAGCCAAACATCAGAAAGTGAGGCTCAGTTGAGTAGTTTGAGGTGAAAAGAAAAGAACGTTTAGTTACAAATGGAAAACCACTCAACAACAATCTATCCAAACAAAAAACAGTATGGATTTGTAAGTTTGGGACCGTCTCCAGCATTTATAACATGTCCAAATTGTAAAGAGCAAATTAGAAGCATAGTGAACGTAACTCCAAACACCAAAACACACCTGTTCAGCTCCTTATTTTTTGTGTTTGGATGTTGGCTATGCTGTATACGGTTTTATAATTACATATCATTAACACTGTTTCACAACAAAGCTAAACTACATAGTAAGAGTTTAAATAATAATGTAACTAATATTTTAAAAATATATTTATATATAATACCAAAATAAATAATACTTTTATTCAATTTTTAAATTTTTAAACATTATTATCATTTCACATATGTCTATTTCCAACTGTACTTCTTTTTGAATAATTTTTAATTTTTTTAATAGCTTTTGACGTTGTTGCTGAAGATCATTTTGCTGTTGTTCCAAAAAATTAGTTGAACTGAAAAAAAAAATGGTGTTTACAATTCAAGTATATTTAAATTTAAATACAAACCTTTTGTTTTATTTATTTATTATTAAAACTATTTTTTAAATATTTATTTTGATACAAAATTAATTGGAGTAAACTTATTAACAGTTTCTTCTTTCTGCAAATATATATCTTTTAAGAAAAGTTTTATTTAATTTTTCAAGTTCGGGGATTAATTTGGAAAATCTTATTGTCAGAATAAAAGGAGTTGCAAAATCATCTAAAAATGCTAAAATTGAGTCTCCATACTTATTTTTTCCATTTTTCTGACTTTATATTTCTTTCCAACATCCAATTCGGCGATTTTTTTAAGGAATTGTTACAGTTGTTTAATTTGTTTAAAGCGTTCATCTTGACGAATATTGTTGATGTTGAATTTAAAATGTAAGCAAAATTACAATTATAGTGTACTACCGGGTAAAAAAAATGCCCTCTTATTTATACAAATCGGCAGTCTGTGGGTAGGGTTGAGGAATTTAATTAATTTTCAAATTCTCATTAGCAAGGATCTTTTAAACATAAATATAAAAAAATTGTTGCAACAGTATACTAATTATTTACTGAATGCATTTATTAAAAACTGTAGGTCATTGCAGGTGCATGAAAACTAATTAAATCAATTTCCATTCACAATGATCGTAAAGCACAAGGTCGTCGAATTCCGCTAAAATAATCATAACAAATGTTGCATCAGTCTGTTAATTAGGTATTTCGGCAATGCATGTATTAAAAAAACTAGGTCATTGGTTTTGGTATTTAATACATTTCCGTTTGTCACATGCAAGGTCAAATTCCACTAAAATGCATATACTATTTCATCAGCCACTTACTTAATTCAGGGAGTCTACAAATCACATAGACACAAACACACACAAATTGATATGCCTATACTTTTACACAGTGAGGGTTCAAACACATACACCTATACTTTTACACAGTGGCGGTTTTAAACCCATTTATTTTTTATTTCCTATATTTTTACACAGTCAGGTTTCAAACACAATTATTTTTTATTTCCTATACTTTTACACAGTGAGGTTTCTAACCCATTTATTTTTTATTTCCTATACTTTTAACCCAATTATTGTGGGTTAGAGCCCGCCTTTATATACTACTAACAATAAAAACGATTTAATACAAAGTTATTAAATAAAACATCAAGACGTTTAACGTTTGACAAGATATTTATTTACTGATATTGGTTATAACCAGTTTAACCAACGTTGGGGAACTGATAAATTTTTTTGTTTTTTTTATTAAATTAACAATATATTTAAAAAAAACTAAAATAATTATGATTCGTTAAGTTTTTTAAAAACAATAAATGAAAATAAATAGCAGAATACTGCTAGAATTTATTATCTCTATTTTTTATTTATAAAAAAATATATAATTTATTATCTCTGTCATTTGTTTAAATAAAATTAATCATAAAATAACGATATTTTTAATTAAATCATTAAGGGCCGGTTTATCAATTTCCAGTTAAATTCCAGTTAGTCTATCTGACGGTTAAATTCCATATCGATCGTTGTGAGAACAATGGTATCCATGGAAATTATCTAACAGATAACTAACTGCAACTTTAACTGGACATTGATAAACCGGCCCTAAGTATTATTTCTTATTTATAATTACAGAGTAAATCTAAAGGTAAGTCAATGACGCGCGGCAGCTCGCTATACCGGCAGCGCTGACCGCCCGTCATAAAAAATTTTTTTTGCTTAATCTAATCTCGATCAGTCAAATTTTTTTGCGGATTTCGTTACTTCGTTACGTTTGACAAGATATTTATTTACTGATATTGGTTATAACCAGTTTAACCAACGTTGGGGAACTGATAAAAATTTTTGTTTTTTTTATTAAATTAACAATATATTTAAAAAAAACTAAAATAATTATGATTCGTTAAGTTTTTTAAAAACAATAAATGAAAATAAATAGCAGAATACTGCTAGAATTTATTATCTCTATATTTTATTTATAAAAAAATATATAATTTATTATCTCTGTCATTTGTTTAAATAAAATTAATCATAAAATAACGATATTTTTAACTAAAACATTAAGTATTATTTCTTATTTATAATTACAGAGTAAATCTAAAGGTAAGTCAATGACGCGCGGCAGCTCGCTATACCGGCAGCGCTGACCGCCCGTCATAAAAATTTTTTTTTGCCTAATCTTATCTCGATCAGTCAAATTTTTTTGCGGATTTCGTTACTTGAATGTTTATTGCAAAATACTGAACACAAATTTTTTAATTTTTTGAGGGAGAAGTCATTAAAATTTTCATTTGTTAACTTAAAAGTGAATTAACAATATGCAAAAAAAAAAATCAAATTCATACATATTTTCTTAAAGTACAATTATTGAACTATAAATCCTGAAAATTTCATTAAAAAATCACCAATAGTTTTTTCATTATTAATTTTTTAACTAAAAGTGGTAAAAATTTTCAATTAAAAAAAAAATGTTGTTAAAATTAAAATTTTAAAAAACTGAGCGGGGGATTATTTGTTCATGGTGACTACTTTATGAAAAAATACTCACATTCAAATTCGATGATCAAGTGGAAAATGGGGGGTCCACTTGACGTGTTTTTACTCATATTCAAATAATAAAAATATGTGCCACCAGTGTGGCGTCAGTCTTCAAAAGTCATATTTTTACATTTTGCAATATTGCACAATATTTAATAACATTTTATTTTTTTGTTCGACACTAGCAGGGGCAGTGGGGCTGTGGGGGTGGCGGAAGCCGTATTTGCAATTTTAACACATCATTTTTAACACCTGTCATTTTTGATACTTATATATTTCGTTAATTTCCGATCAATTCCGAATTCTTCCGGTAGCTCAAATGTTGTCAATGTCATAGAATGATATAATAAATACCACTGCTAACAATAATAAAAAAACACATGCGAGAATTATGAATAAATAAATGTATTTATAGCATTTTTGCATTTAAACGACTTCTTAAGTCACGTAATATGATAATTTTAATACAGGTATTTTTAAGTTATACAAAACATATTTTGCATTTAAATTAAGGGGAATTCAAAGATAAGGAATTTTTAACACCTGTCATTTGTGACACCTGTCATTTTTTACACCTGTCATTTTTGACACCTGTCATTTTTGACACCTGTCATTTTTGACACCTGTCATTTTTGACACCTGTCATTTTTGACACCTGTCATTTTTGATACCTGTCATTTTTGACACCTGTCATTTTTGACACCTGTCATTTTTGACACCTGTCATTTTTGACACCTGTCATTTTTGACACCTGTCATTTTTGACACCTGTCATTTTTGACACCTGTCATTTTTGACACCTGTCATTTTTGACACCTGTCATTTTTGACACCTGTCATTTTTGACGCCTGTCATATTTGACACCTGTCATTTTTGGCACCTGTCATTTCCAAGGTCATGCCAAGGTCACGTCAAGGTCACGTCAAGGTCTTGGACACCTGTCATTTTTGATCAATTCCGAACGTTTCCGAACCCCGCAATTACATCTCACCAATGTGAATATATTAATTACAATTACAATTTTTAGGTTAATTTTGTGCGCCCCCGTAGTATTTGGTACGAGCTTAATTTGTACGCTCCTGTAGTATACGTATAGTTCCAGCAGGGGGCGTCACATGCGGAAAAAATTCGAAGTATCGTGCAAGGTTGCGACCGCCCAATGGGGTCTCTAGGGAAGTGCGTCTCAGCGTGTGAGAAAAACAACGCCAGTGTGGCGCCAGAATAAATTAAAATTTCGAAATATTGTGCAATTACTAGACTTGAGAATCAACCGGGCAAGTGGCGCCACCACGAGTCATAATTTTGCATTTCCCAGTATTACTTTTACATTTGGTTGGCGGCCATTTTGAATTCAACAAGCCCCGCCCATCATTATTTCTGCAATTGGTTGGCGGCCAGCGGCCATTTTGAATTTCCCGCCCATCGTGTAACGCCAACGAGTGCACAGCCCAGCATGTGGCGCCACCATGCGGCCGAAATGTGAATAGTGAGCCAGAAGCCCCATAGCTATTCTACTCGGAATCTCTACAAATTGGTCATTAACTTTACATATGATTTTTTTATTTTTAACCTCTACACTAGCCTGAACTTTACGTAAAAAATCAATTCCTAAAGTAACTGGGAAAACTTAAAATTGTTAAGTTTAAATTTATCGAAACACTGCCTTAATACCTTTCTTTGCTTGGTCTTAAACGCGCCTACCACTCGTATTCCGGTGCATGGAAAGTTTGGCATAGTTTGGTGAAAATCGGTTAACTGTTGCCAAATATTTTCTGAAAAGCACGTTATTTGCGAACCAGTATCCACCAGAGCCGCAAAATTAAAGCCATAAACATTGATTTGTACCAATGGATCTGTACGAGACATTGTTAATTTCTGCAGTAGTCTCATCAGTCAAATGATCAGGGGAATTGACAAAATTCAAGACAGGCTTTTGAAGTATGTTACTTCTATTAATGTGGTTCGTTAATTTGTTTTTTTTCACTGCCGAACCGTCTAGTGAAAAAATTACTCGTTGTCCGACACAAGCTCGGGTTGTTCAAAATCTAATGCCGAAACATTCTTTTACGGGTATTTTTCAAAAAATTTTTTAGCCGGAAAATTCGAACTTGTCCCCTGTTTATTATCGCCTGGGTTCGATTTATTGTCGTACGGCCAATGGGCCGATCGATCCGGATAAAAAAAATCAGCTTCTCTAAGCCGAGCGACGTGTAAAATTATTAACCCCCACTAACAAAGTTGATATGTTGGGCGGGTATTGACGCGCAATAAGATCAATGATATTTTTTTGTGAGTATGGGGGCTAAAAATTGATATTGACACATATTTATATTTATCCGTTTCCAGTTTGACTTTTAAAGATAACTGTTTGGTGTCATCCCAAAATTGCTCTATAAACGCGAGCCTAAACTCCCTATAGTCTCCAAAAGTACCTAAATAAGCCGATGCCCAGGTACTTGCTGGTCCCTCTGTTTTTTTTTTACAAGAAACGAAAATTTATCATACGACATATTGTGAACATCAAAGCCATTTTCTAAATCGCGAAAAAACTCCATCGGGTGCACCAAATCATCAAACACGGGTAGTTTCTTCGAAAGTTCCCATGCCAATGTAAATGGGGTTTCTGAGTGGCTTGAATCACCACTGTTGGTTGAATTATTCAGGTTGATATTAAGCTCCCTTAACGTAGTCGTTACCGTTTCGGTAACGAGCCTAGCTGATTCTTTAGCTCGCCACACTGGCGGTTGATATTGCCACTGGTATTGGGGTGGCACCGGCGCCTGGTTCTGCAGGTATGGCAGCGCCTCTGCATTTAACCCATGTGCGTGACGTTCTGCCTCATGATGTACTTCCGGCGCCGTGTTGTTAAGGTTTAAAGAAGATCTACTACCTTGTCCGGTGGATGACCAACCGGAGAATACTCCTAGGGGTGTATCCTGGTTATCCCTGTCCAGCCTCGTCGCAGATGCCTGGCGCGTGTTGTAATTGTGAGTTGGATGGGTCATCTTACAGCCAATTTTCCTGTATGAGCCACTAGTTGTGCGTCAAGATGTAACAAGACGCGCAATATCTCGTGAGGGGCGGTAAAGTTTTGAGGTTAAAGCCTGGTATATTTTTACGATTGTGTTTATTTCTAAAAGCTAACACTTTAATTAGTACACAAATCACATTAAGAACAAGATTATTAACTGATGCAGGCCACTTAAATTGGTAAAATATTAATTAAATATATTACAATCAGTTTTAGCTAAAAGCAGCCAACTTTTAAGAAAACGTAAAAGAAAATGGCACAGGACAGTTTTTTTAATCCTATGCGCAAAAACTAAAAACCGTTTTAGGGACTGCAAGTGACACCTATGAAATGGGTAGCGTATTGTGATAACACCTTACAGTATTCCTTAAAGTCAAGTAGAATCATATTACTTATTACAATGACCTTGAATCAAATAAAAATAAACAGTTCCGTTTCAAACGGAAAAGAAAGCGTAAACCTTTCTAAGTGCGTAGAAGATTATTTAAACAAAAACTCAACAGTGTTGCATATGTTGAGAAAACTAAAAAAAAATGCAACGAAAACTTACTGGAGTGTTCTTGGTTGCATACTATCAAAACGATGTAATAAATTAAAGAAAACTAGACACTGTCAATATTCTAAACGACGCGCCATCCGTGTCGGTAAAAGAAACATCAATTAAACTAATTAAATTCTTTTGGAAAGAGGCAACTAAACAAATATCCTTATTAAAAATGCCTTAATAACATATTTTAAACTAAAATAAATCAACGTAACGGTTAATATCTATACCGTTCTAGACATAAAGAAATTAACTAAATAAAATAAATGTGTAACTGTCAAAATGACGGTTATACAACTGCCCCTCTCCAAAAAAAAAAAAAGTATTTTTTTTAATTATTTAAACTATTTGGATCGCAAACATTACCTTAAATAAATCCAAATAAAATAAAATTAGTATGTATATGCGGATTAACATAGACCAAAAAATGTAAAAGTTAAATTGTGACAGATATAGAGGAGGAACGAAGCAGACCGCTGGTCATGCTACGCCTCTAAACCATAAGCAAGTAAAACGTCAGAAATGTAAATTTAAATGGAAAGAAAATTCTTCTTGAAGAGGAAGGATCCTGACAAACCCAGTAAAGATAAAAACTAGTCCTATAACAAAAAAGGGAGGCAACCGGTAGTCCCGTGTCTGTAACAGGCCAGCCCTCCAACGAATGTAAAAAATGCAAAAATACATTATCGAAAAGTCTTACGGTATGTCGTCTTGACATACTGTTAGAAAGAAAGAAAATACTCGAAACGAATTCCGAGTAGGGAAAGGGAGTGCCCCATGGCAAGTTGCGCTAACTGGAACCACATTGAACGGGCGATATGGCTTTACCTTGCATGCCATAGCGACAACTAAGTGTAGGCCTGATCGGACTTTCTTAATTAATTTACTTAATTATCATACTCGTACACAAACAAACAGCTACTATACCAAACGGTATAACTCAGTGTGTTGTGATTAGCAAGATCTGGTTCCATCACCACTTGGATGGGTTTTAGTTACAGGCTGTACGGCGTCGCAGTGAATGCCGTAGCAACATTCATAAGGACTATAATGTTGGCCTGACGGAATAGTCTTGAAATACTTTAAAAAAATCTTAAAGATAGGGACAGGTTTAATGCTAGGTGATAATTAACGCATATCAAACGCCTAAAAGGGTCAAAATCAATAAATGTCAAAATCAGTAAATGTTAAAATCGGTATTTACTTAAGCCAGAGGGGTCTATAGCATAAAACATAGAGTGGGGGAATAGGTTCTTCAAGAAGTAAAAAAAAAGAATTTGAGTTACCACATACACGGAAATTTAAACACAACTTAACGTAACTTAAAGATGACAAAAACATATAGATATCTATATACAAAGTACTCATGAGCATGTCTTGCTCCCCAAGTATGACGACATCGGTGCCTCACCAATTAGGTGCGCAACGATAATAACAAGTCTCCGATAAGACTTGACGATAATCACCAGTAAGGTTCCAAAAATAATAAGCCACTAGTAAGACTTACTATACAATACGGTAAGATAATATTATAGAAAGGTCCCCAAAGCAAATTTTTTTAAATTGACCTACTCTATAATGAAATAAAACTTTTGTTAGCAATGAGTTACACCGATACGAGCAGTTCACGCTCCAATACTGAATAATTTTGAAACATGGTTATATTAAAAAAAATTACCAAAAACAATCATGATTGTCTATTATCTCGAGATAGGATTTATACAATAAAAAATTTCTATAAAACGTATAATAATAATTATTACAATTAAATAATTATTTTCCTTAACTTTTTCAAACGAAATCGACAAAATACTCTAACATGATGCTTTAAAACTTTGACTATTTGTTTTAAACAAAAAGGTCCGCCTCAAGTAAGTACCCATTTGCTAAACTTTTGCTTATAAAAATTTTAAAGATAAAAAATAACCAGCAAAAAGCACAAAATAGTTAGTCGGTTTCGTTTAGTGCAAGATCATTCTCGAAATTATTCAAATTTTTGCATAACTCATAGCTAAATTTCAATTACTACTCACAATCAGCGCCGGATTTAGGGGGGGTCTTTGGGGGTCTATAGACCCGGGGCGCAAGCTTACAGGGGGCGCAAAATTTTTGACTGGTAATTTTTGTTTTTTACTACAAAGGGTTTTCCCCTTTTTTTATTTTTTGTGTATTAATCAGTTTTAATAAAAAAAATATTTAAATTATAACCGTGATTGTTGCCATAGTATTATTATCTATGCATAGTATACGAAATATGTCATGTCACGTATTACGTAGGGCGCCCGACAAGTTGTTGGGCGACAAGAACTTTAGTTTGCAGAAATTGATTATTTCCACCGATGCGATGCGTATGGGCGTAAAGGTTTTTTAATATAAGAATATTTTATTACACTACGAACAACTATTAATTTAAATAAGTTTAAACCTATAGTTATATACAGTACCAGTAATATATATATGTATGTAGGTATTAGCCTATTGAAAGATGACGTCAATATTGCGATAAACAAATTTGCTTCTCTAAAAGCACGCAAAGTTGAGTTGGCAAAATGTTAATTTTCTTATTTAGGTATTTGTTTTTTATATAGTTTTAGTTTATGTTTTTAGGGTGGCAATATTTTTTCGACATTTTTTTTATTTCGGAGCTCACATGAAACAATTTAAGTTAAAAGTATTCAAGTTTCAACTCAAAAAAAAATAAACGTCGCTCAAAAAAATCAACTAAATTGGAAAAATAGTAGTGGTTACAAGAACAAAATTATTTAAAAAATCAAGAAATGTATTTCAAAAATATTGAGCGACCAATAATATTTTGACTTAAAAATGTATTATGTTCCTATACGACCTACAAAAAAATAGTGAGAAGCCAAAGATTTTGAGAAAAAAAGTTGGTTTAAAAAAGTTTTGAGCGACGTCTAAAATTTTTTTATCTGTTGAAACTCAAATACATTAGACTTATTTTTTTTATTTGATCTCCAAAATCAAAAAAATTTCGAAAAAATACTACAACCCTAATGTTTATGGTTAAATAAAATCCTTTTGTTAAGAAGTGATATTTCTTTGAATTTATTATAAAGGTAGGGGCGGAAATTTTTTATTAGACCCGGGGCGCAAATTTTTATAATCCGGCGCTGCTCACAATAGTACATACTCAAAGATACAAAGGTACAAAACAATACGATACAATACATACGAAAACTAAGGTGCAGCTTGGTACACAGGTTTTAAAATATAAGTACTTAGTCAGTCTTTAAAAAAAATTGAGCAAAAATACATTTATCACCACACTCCGCAAATAAAATAAAAATTCACAAAACATAAGATCAAAAAACAACATTTAATGCCCCACGTTGGGTGCCATTTTGTGTAACCTCAACTTGAGGGCTATGGCGAACGGCAGCTTGGCAGCGGAGAGATAGGTCGATGGGCAAATGTTGTTTCTTGATACTTACGTGTGTTTACTAAAGGCAAATCAAAATTGGGCGCCAGTGTCTTATTAAGGCCAGTTGTTAAAATCCAATTAAGCCAGACACAAACTTATTGGTAAATAAGGGTATAAAAAGTCAAGTTTAAAAATATAAATTATAATTAACTTCTATCACAGTTGTTAACGTGGTGGTGATCGTATATAATGCTTAATTGTTTAAACAAATAAAGTACCCTTATATGGCTATATATGGTTTACAAAAACCTGTCTGACAAGTCTGAGACTAAATTACAGAAAAAATAATTATCGATGATAAAAACTATGTTTAAAATAACTACAAATTAAAAGTTGAAGACTATGTGGAATGCTTGACTCAAAAGTACACAAACGTGTAATGGAGTGTAGTGCACGCTATGCTCTCTAACATTAATATACAAAGTTAGTACGACCTGAACGCAGTTGGGGCCCTGGTAGAGTGTGTTTCCAAATAGGTTGGCTTCCGATGTTGAAGTTTCCTATCATGTCAGATTTTACAGGATGGCCTTTTATTAACGTAAGAACTTGCCATCATCAAAACAACTTCAGGGTAAAAAACCATTCCTTCACAACAAATCTGACATAAAAAGTCTTACAAAAAAACTCCAGCTTAAAAAAATCCGTACTTAAAACCGGTACTTAAAACCCTAAAAAATATAGTATGACGCCTAAGCATCTTGCAAAACTACAAAACGTCAAACTTACCCTTGGTATAAGAGGTTTTTAATCTTCTAAAATTAACCTTCCTACGCTGGAAATAGCTCAACAAAACTTTGAAAAATGAAACACATCGCTGCCTAAAATGGAGAACCGCGTGGGTAACAGAAATAGATTCACCCAAAAAAACTATTAACTCACCCTGAGTTTTCGTACGACACAATCAATGCTTTATCGGGCACTGTGCCATTAAACCAGGAGAATTACTAAATCTTTGGAATTCTATCCAAATTCTAATCCAAAGCTTACTTCCAACAAAACGGCTTCAGCGATCAAACGGAAAAGAAAGCGTAAACCTTCCTAAGCGCGTAGAAGAT
This sequence comes from Brassicogethes aeneus, assembly GCA_921294245.1. Taxonomy (NCBI): domain Eukaryota; kingdom Metazoa; phylum Arthropoda; class Insecta; order Coleoptera; family Nitidulidae; genus Brassicogethes; species Brassicogethes aeneus. The sequence continues at coordinate 62,853,431 of OV121132.1, forward strand.
TATTTAAACAAAAACTCAACAGTGTTGCCTATGTTGAGAAAACTAAAAACAAATGCAACAAAAACTCACTGGAGTGTATGGGTTGCATACTATCAAAACTATATATTAAATTATGAAAACTCACCCAAAAATAAAACTAGACAGTGTCAATATTCTAAACGACGCACAGAGTGGAATTTGAGCTATCTAGCCAAAATTATTTTAATTAGTATTTACCTTTAAAATGTGTTTAAAATATCTTCTAAGCCAAATATATGTAAAAGTTCAGAGTTTGTGAGGTCACCTCCCCCTTTTAATAAATATTTAAAGTGCCAACAGGCATCAATATTGTAAAAATCTAGGTAGTAAAAAAAAATAAAAATCAAAGTTAGCCAATTAATTTGAAATTTAATATATGGATCTAAAATATTAAACAATTTTTTTTAATAATATTTTGTCGTATATGCCATTTGAAATGCACTTTACCTACACAAAAAATAGTTTTCTTAATATTTTCAAGGCATACTCGATTTTTCAAAATTGAAATTATGTTGAAAATTAATCTTTTATCAAGCAGGGCTGAACCCCCGAAAATAAAAATTAAATTCAATTTTTTTTTGAATTTACAGGAGTCGTTTCACCTATCCGGAGATAATAATATAATATATATTATTTCCCAGATGTCTGGAAGCTGTCAAATATTATACCTTTAGCAAAAATAGATAATCCCACTGAATTAAACCATTTACGACCAATTAGTCTTCTACCGATTTTGTCCAAAATTTATGAAAAGTGCTTAAATTCTCAATTAAGAGGACACTTAAAATTACTTAATATCTTGCCCAATACCCAGTCTGGATTTCGTCCTGCGCACAGCTGTACAACTGCACTTAAAAGTTTGTGACGATATCTTAACTGCTTCAGGATTAGCTACAATTTTGATACTTTTGGATTACAGTAAGGCTTTTTACACAATTAACCATCAATTGTTGCTTGCAATTTTAAAGTACCTAGGGTTGGGGGAAAGTGCATTGGCTTTAATAAAGAGTTACTTAAGTAATCGTACTCAGAAGGTTAGAATTGGCACTAAAGTGTCTGATCCTCTGGTTGTGACAGTTGGGGTTCCACAAGGGTCCATTCTGGGACCTTTGCTTTTTATTATTTACACTTGTAATTTACCACTATATCTTGAATACTGTAGCATTCACATGTATGCTGATGACACACAGATTTCTGCTTACCGGACACACCTAAGCCCAATATGCTATCAAATATATTTTATTTTATTTTTCTCTTTTATCTGATTTATATATATTTTGTATTCTATAATCCAAAGTGTGTGCATTTAATTTAATTTAATTTGATTTAATTTAGTTTAATTTTATCTAATTATATTTTATTTTACTTTATGATATCTGTACGATTCGATTTTTATGTTTGATATTAGTTTTATTAAGTAGCTCTGGGTTAAGTGGTAGAGCAGGGGATAATTTTTTTTATCTATCTAAACTTCGCCCATATATGTAAATTTTGTAATTTAAAAAATAAATAAAGACATTTATTATATATATATATATATATATATATATATACATATTTACAACAAGATGAGATCCGATCATAATTAGGACTACCCGAGATCCACTACTTTCAATAACAATAATTTATTTTGAATTTACTTTTTATTGACAAAAATGTAAGTACTCTTATGGCAAAAAGAGAGGGGTAAGATATTTTAATTTTTTTATATACTATGGGGATTATTAAACAAAGTGAGATCTAGATCTCACTTGGTATGTAAACTCCATAATAACATGTATAAATTAATTTTATGGCCAATATTACGTTCAAGTAGAGATCTGACAGTGTTGCCGCTATTTTTTTAAATATTTTAACACGTTTTTATTAACTCGCCTTCTTGTCTATCTGCCTGTTTGTTCGGTACAAAATTTGCATGCGATTTTACACCTAATTCCACCCAACTGATTGGGCTGAAATTTTGCACACACTTTTGACACTAGTGACAATACAATCTAGTATACTCAATATTGTAATTTGTTCAAAATGGCCGCCGCTACAAGATGGCGGATCCGCGGATTACCTCTTTCTTTACAATTGTGGGTCAACGCACTTTATGTGGGTATCAAATGAAAGGGTTTGACAAGTATACCACGATAAAGTAAGTGACGTTATACTAAATCCAATATGGCGGCTTCCCCCAAGATGGCGGATTACCTTTTTTTTACAACCCCCTTGATATGGGTATCAAATGAAAGGGTTTGATGGGTATAAAAGGATTAAGTGAATAAGGTAAAACTAAATCCAATATGGCGGCCATTACAAGATGGGGAATTACCTTTATCTTTACAACCCCCTTGTTATATATATTAAATGAAAAGGTTTGATAAGTAAAAAACGATGAAGTGATCAACGTTATACTAAATCCAATATGGCGGCTTCCCCAAAATGGCGGGTTACCTTTTTCTTTACAACCTCCTTGATATGGATATCAAATGAAAGGGTTTGAAGGGTATAAAACGATTAAGTAAGTAAGGAATCACTAAATCCAATATGGCGGCCATTCCAAGATGGGGAATTACCTTTATCTTTACAACCCCCTTGATATGTATATTAAATGAAAGGGTTTGATGGGTATAAAACGATAAAGTGAGTAAGGTACAACTAAATCCAATATGGCGGCCATCCCAAGATGGCGAATTACCTTTATCTTTACAACCCCCTTGTTATGTATATCAAATGAAAGGGCTCCATGAGTACAAAACGATGAAGTGAGTCTTAATTTAGCATGGCGGCCACCCCAAGATGGCAGAATATATATTTTTTGACAACCTCCTTGAAATGGGTATCAAATAAAGAGATTTCTCGAGACGTATACGTGAAGTCAATCAAATTTAAAAATGGCGGACTACCAACTAAAGAGACTAAAAAACTAAAAAACATGTTATAACGCGCTTTTGGGTTACATTTAATTCAAAATCATTTACTTAAGTATGTAACTTGTACTTATACATGTACTTGTAATTTTAACTTATTTTTTTAAAGGACCCCACGCTTTTTGAAAGCCATTTAAAATTAAGAAGCGAAAAAATTAATTCATCCTTTTATACTTTTTAGTGCGTTAAGACGTGTTTTTAAACGATTTATTTTAGGTAGGTGGTGAAGTATGCTTTAAAGTCTAGACGCTAAAAAATACAACAAAATAGAGAAAAAATGCAGGAGACCAAAAGTACCTTAAATAATTATTGCCTAATCTAAAAATAATATTTAACTAATAAAAAAGGCAGTAGCGTACCCAAATTTTATTTTTTAATATCTAGTTGGGTTTACTAGCGCTGCTTCTGTATTAACTAATTAACTTTAATTACATATGTTTAATATTAAATTAAGGCCATTACAAAAATACTGTATCTTAAAAACGAAGCTATAAAACATACAGTTTATATAAACTTTTCTTATTATTTTTGCCGATCGACTATCTACTAAATTTTTCCGAATAAAACCTGGGACACCCTGCATATTATACCTACTACTATTATGGTATTATTATATTATTAGGTATACCTAATAGGTACCCATTTACTTATTATAACCTAATTTTAATATGATATGATATGAGTTAATATACTAGTACCTATAGGTACTACAAGGAGTTAAAAGTCTATTTTCCACCACAACCATTCACAGCAAATGTGTGATGAAAACATAATTTTACTTTTTATTTACTCTTCTATAAAATTATGGTTCAGTTACTAGTTTTTTAAGTATTGCAACAATTAAAATTTTGAATTAGTTGGTTTTATGTAAAATGTATTAAATTTAAAATTAAAAAAAAATAATAATTTAAACAGAGGATTTTATTATTAAGATCATTTGGCTGTACCTTCTATTGTACCACGGAATAAACAATAATTTATTTAATGCATTTTCAATTATTTACGGTAACTTCATTAAAAATGGGAAAATAAAATAACGGTTTAATTAATATTGAGTTTTTATTGGTAAATAACCTTATTAACATTGTTATAGCTACTAAAATATTTTAACTATCAAACTAAAATCACAACATTTATTACTGGTCGGTCCAAGTTGAAGGGGTTAATTACTTTGCCGTTTTTTTAAAAACATTGTTAAAGGTTATATAGTGCGCTCTATTTTTAACATTGAATTTGGAAAAAAGTGGCAAAGGAAAACATGAATTTTGCAAGGTTTGCAGTTTTTTGTGTTTTTTAATGCAAAACAGTTTTTGTAAGACAATCAATGTTAAAAAAGTTATTTTAGTTATTCAGTGTGCTCTGAATTGTCTATGTTTAATGGAACATATTTTTTTAACATTGATTTTGGAAAAAAATGGCAAAGGAAAACATGTTTTTGAATTTTGCAAGGAATCAGCCCCTTCAATTTGGGACAGTAATTTTGGGATAGGGAGCGTTCAAGTATTACGTAACGCAATTTTTGGAGATATTTAACCCCCCCTCCCCACATGTAACGCGCTGTAACGTTTTTCTTTACCCCCCCTAGTAAAACGTTACGTAACCACCAAGTGACTATTTTTACCTAAAAATCACAATTATGTGGCGTAAAGTACCGGAAAGTCCGAAGGGTTAAAAAATAATTATTATTCAAGCCCCCTCCCGCCCCTGTAACGCATCGTAACGTTTCACAAAACCCCCCTCCCCCCCAAATTCGTTATGTAATACTTGAACGCTCCCATACCCAGTATATACAAGTGTTACAGAAAAATTCTTCATCAGGATAGATGAACTACGATAAGTCAAATTTTTCAATTTATTTTTGCACAATTGTTTAACCAACACTGGATTCCAACTTCTAGGAGTTCAAAATTTGAAAGTCTTGGCAGGATACAATTAAAAACAAATGTCACATGCAATCTGGTCATAAACAAACATGTCCATTTTTAAAAGTTGATTTTTTAAATACTGAAATTATTTTGATCATGATGGCTTAAAAGGCGTGCTAGGAAGCCTAAGAGGATATAGAAACAAGCTTTATATTGCAAGAATTTAATGTACTTAATTTAAAAACAGTTTTTTTGCTCCTGAAAATTTTTATTAGAGGGACATATTTGGTTTTGACAGAATGCTCCTGAACTGAAAAAAAATTAATACATTTTTGTTTAGCATGAAAATGTTATTTAAGACCTTTATAATCATTGTTAATTTTATATCACTAAGGTAAATTTATGTTAAAGAAATTGTGAGATTACAAATTATAATTAGTGAAAAGTAGCATTATGTGTAAATGTAAATGAAATATAAATGTAAATTTTGAAAATAGTCCACACAAGCTCATAGAGCTTAGGGACTGTTCTGTGATGACGATTTTATTTTTAAATAAACTTATTCTTATTCTTATCCATCAATTATAAAAATATAAAATTCAAAATTTTAAAAATGTGACTTACCTACCGTAGTTTCTCTATCCTGATAAAGATCAATTTTTCTATAGGTAAATAATTTGTATGTACTGGGTGTCCCAAAATCATCTCTAAATTAAAGGGGTCAATTCCTTGCCAAATTCATATTTACCTTTAAATAAAGCCAATTCAGAGTGCACTCTTTTAACATTGATTTGGCAAAGGAAAATGTCTTAGAAAACTGTTTTGCATTAAAAAACACAAAAACCTGCTACAAATACAGCTGTAATTTTGATATAACAATTAACGGCCCATTTTAGTCACGTAGGTAGTCTGAAACAAAACAAAATTATTAAATAGGTAGGTACTTAGTTAATAAAAGGACTAATTAGTTAAGTATCTTACCAAGCAACATGTAGAATGAATTACAATATTGTATCAAGTATTGTCTGACCATAAACAAACAGGAACTTTGGCTTTTGTTACACAATCTACAAATTTACTTGATAATAATTAAAGAAACATAATCTCACTAAATTAATATTTAAATCATACCTCATATTTTGTAGCCAATGTACCACAGAGAACAGCGTTATTTATTTATTACATGTAGTTTAACAACCAGATAATAAATCATTACAAATCTTAGGTTTTGTCTAGGGGTTTTGCACCAGTATCTTACCAATTAACATGTAGAATTAATTACAATATTGTATCAAGTATTGTCTGACCATAAACAAACAGAAACTTTGGCTTTTGTTACACAATCTACAAATAAACCTGATAATAATTAAAGAAACATAACCTCACTAAATTAATATTTAAATCATACCTCATATTTTGTAGCCAATGTACCACAGAGAACAGCGTAATTTATTTATTACATGTAGTTTAACAACCAGATAATAAATCATTACAAATCTTACGTTTTGTCTAGGGGTTTTCCACCAGTTTCTTTTGGGGTTTTGCACCAGTATCTTACCAATCAACATGTAGAATTAATTACAATATTGTATCAAGTATTGTCTGACCATAAACAAACAGAAACTTTGGCTTTTGTTACACAATCTACAAATAAACCTGATAATAATTAAAGAAACATAACCTCACAAAATTAATATTTAAATCATACCTCATATTTTGTAGCCAATGTACCACAGAGAACAGCGTAATTTATTTATTACATGTAGTTTAACAACCAGATAATAAATCATTACAAATCTTAGGTTTTGTCTAGGGGTTTTGCACCATTTCGTATTAACAAACACAAAAACAATGATTTTGACATAAACTTAAAAATACACATGTACATATTCAACACAACCTTAGAAGAAAAGAACAGAACATGTAAACAACAAAGACGGCTGCCACCATTCGCAATGCGATGTTGCCATGATTATCGGATCTCACGATGATCGTAATCTTAAAATTTTTAAAGCGACCTCTATGAACCAACTATTAAACCCAATTTGTATAAAAATTGAAATAAACCTTACATTTTGAGCTCCGGTCAAATTTTTGCATTTATACGTTTAAGATAGTAGCTATTCAAATGCACTAGGAAATACAGTCAAAACATGTCGAGGTCCGTTTTTGGATCTCTCCTTGAAAATCGGATCTCGAGACGTTGATGTTTTAACACAAATGGATCCCGGCTTGTGTGATAAACATATCTATATATATATATATATATATATATATATATATATATATATATATATATATATATATATATATATATATATATATATATATATATATATATATATATATATATATATATATATATATATATATATATATATATATATATACATATATATATATATATTATATATATATATATATATAAGTAAGCCAGAATTAATTTAATGTTTAAAAGTGAGGTAGATCTCTTATAATGTTAATTTGGTGTTTAAGTGGTTTTATCCTGGCCCTCATGATTCTTAAATTATTTGATGATCCTATTTTTGCTACGCAAGCTAAATTGTGTCATTTTGTAGCTATGTTGGAGCTATCACAATGGAAATAGGAAATGTTGGCGTCATTTCCTAATGCAAATAATTTGCTAACAAGTAATACTAAAGTGACTGTCTATCGAAAATAAATTAAAGAAATGCAACAATTTTTCACCGTAAATAAAGAAAAATCGTTCGCGTATTGTGAAGACGTCGGGAAGCTAATAAAGGCTGTGGATATTAATTACGAAAAAGATAATTGGTGCCTGTTTATAGACAGTCCTTAAAGTAGTTTCAAAGCCTTGCTGTTGCATAAATTGAACGCATCATTACTTGCAATACTTCAGCTGTCAATTGCCAACCGAATCCGATGAGTAGGAGAACGCTATCATTAAACTGCAATTCCATTCGAAATAAGGTAGATTTGTATTATTTTATATTTTAGTTAATTCAGGATTTTCAGGATTTCGATGGCATTTTTCAGGATTTTCAGTGCTAAAGAGGTCCTTTTCAGGATGTCTTAGGCTGCTGAAGGTCAATGACCAGAAGGTCCTTTTCCTGAAAGATAAGGACCTTCGAGGTCCTGGTTTATCTCTTGAATCTTAGGTTGTTGGTAACTAAATTTTGGTTGGTAAAACTGTTAACCTAGATAAGTAACTAGAGTCACGTGATGTCAGGATTTTTCAGGATTTTCAGTGCTAAAGAGGTGCATCTTCAGGATGTCTTCGGCTGGTGAAGGTCAATGACGAGAAGGTCCTTTTCCTGAAAGATAAGGACCCTCGAGAACCTGGTTTATCTCTTGAATCGTAGGTTGGTAATAACTAAATTTTGGTTGGTACAACTGTCACCCTAGATTAGTAACTAGAGTCACGTGATTAAATTTAAATAATGCTAAAGCCCAAACATTTGACAAATACTTATAATGATAAACATCATGATGTTTGACTTTTTGTAATTCTTCTTCTTCTTTGTAAAAACCACCCAATACGTTTTCACCAGTTGTATTTTGAAGCAAATAATAAGTTGGATTGGTGTACTGTACTTTTTTATTACAAAAATTTCTGTTGACCAATTTAGCATGTACTGTTTGTCGAAGACTCTCTTGCTTTTGAAATGCGTACATGATCGCCGACATGAAATTTCGTATCCAAGTCACTCATTTTAATACGATTGTAGGCTGTTTTTAAGATTTCATTTGCATTTTTCTCAGTCACATCGATCGGTTTTCTACCAATGGTTCTGTGTTTTGTATTATTGTATTTGAAAACAATTTGTGGTAGCAAGTTGAGCCATTTGTAGTGTCCTTGAATGTTAAACTCTTTCCACATTACATTTTTTAATGTTCTATGTACTCGTTCAACATTCGAAGCCTTTTTCTCACTATGTACTATAATGATTAATTTTATATTTTTTTATTGTAAAACTCTTTTCTCAAATCGGTTTGGATGTTTCGTGGAATTTTTTTTTAAAAACATTTTCCATTGCCTTGCAAACTTTCACAGCACTTTTATTTTTTAACGGAATGCCCACACATATTTAGAAACACAATTTATAACTACCAAAACGTATTTGTAACCATTGTTTATGTTTGAGTATGGTATCATTTCCACCAAGTCTGCTTGTAATAGATCGTCAAAGGATTTGATGATGATTCTACGTCTTTTGAAATTAATTCCAGCTGGTTTATGAAGTTCTTTGACCGCATGCCTTTTAACGTCGGTGATAAATTTGTTGTTCTTCTGCCGTTTCATATTTATGCAATAACGTTAATTTCCCTCAGTTCTTCAATAATTGACGTTAGTTCCTTATCGTGTGCCGTGTGTCCTGCCTGCTGGGATGCAACTAATTCACGCAATCTCTCGACCAGTTATTTGGATCTTCAAAGTAAACGTAATCGATTTTGTTGTTGCGACAAGTGGAGCCAATATCTTTTTATATTTTTCCAACCTACTTCCAGCAACTTGCTGATTAGACTTATAAAATCGTCGGTGTGCGTTTGTTTTTAACACAATCTGTCTATATACTTTTTCAGCTTCGGCTGTAAATCCTTTGGGGTTCTTTTTAAAGAGTAATTCGTACAGTCCGTGAGTTCCTTTGTATTTTTTATTTTAAACCATCAATTAATATTTCAGAATTACCGATATAAAATTTTTCTTCTTGCGGGATAAATCGTACTCCATATTTATAATCAAATTGATTTTGCGTACCTTCATGCATTTCCCTCACATATATATATATATATATATATATATATATATATATATATATATATATGAGGCATTCCATGTCAACTCGGCCACCCCCTCCTGTGCAAAATTGACTAAAGTTTTTCGAAACGTGCAACTGATAAATTTTTAGTGGTATTTTGTAAAATTTCAAAATGGCGGTGTCAATATAGTGACTGCAAGCAATATACATCACTTAAAAGCGAAAAACCATAAAACATGCAGTCAACGACCTGTTTATAAAGCCATATAATTCTTCAGCGTTAGTATTCTCGACACCAGTTAATCCTGCCAAAATTAGTAAAAGAAGAGCGGTAAACGGTAAACGGTAAACGGTAAACGGTAAAAAACCGTATTAGGTAGTTTACATTAACTAACAGCGTTATAAAATTAAAAATTGAATTTGATTATATGCACTAATCTATTATCAGTGATTCTATGTTTTTTTACCGCTGATTACACAATGGTTTGCCCCTAACCCCAAAAAATAACTTAAAAAGCAGTTTTGTGAAATTTACAACCCCTAAATGCATTTTTGATATATATTTTTGCATTTATTTTTTGTATTTCTCATTGCCTAATATAAATATGGCCTTACCTCAGAGTCGACGTAAAACTGTATGTTCCGAACCTAAAATAACTCTCAAAAAATGTACTTTAACCTTCTTTATAGCTGTTTAAAGCATTTTAAAGATTGGCATGAGGTTAAATTTTTATACTTTTTATCGCCAAGTACATAAATAATCCTAACTATAAATTGCAGACTAAGCAGTTTACCCCTAACCTTAAAAATATTTTCTAAAAATTAATTTTCTGCAGATACACATGGTGAAGAAAATTGAAATATGGGATGTATAGATTTATTTCCACACTTTTTATCGCTAAATACGATTATAATCTTTCTTTGACGGCAATTCTTCGTTAACCTATAAAACTTTGCATAAATTGTATGTTATAAATATTTTTTTATAGTATAGTAGTTATTACATAAGAATACCGATAATTAAATTCGTACCAAAAATAATATTCTTTTGTGGTATTACCAAATAAAAATGTACTTTTAAAGAAGTATTTGAATGCTCAAAATGGCTCCGAATTTAATTATCGTTAGAATCTTATATAGATAATTACAAATTCAGCATATTGTTATGTAATAACTACTATATAGTAAATATTTTTAACATATCATTTAAACCTCATTTTTATTGCATAGGTAGGATGCAAAGTTTTTTTAGGTTAACAAAGAACTGCCATCAAAGATCATAAACATTTTTAGCGATAAAAGTGTGGAAATAAATCTATAAATCACATATTTCAATTTTCTTTAGCGTCTGTATACTGCAGAAAACTAATTTGTAGAGAATATTTTTAAGGTTAGGGGTAAACTGCTTTGTGTGCAGTAAATAGTTGGATTATTTACGTACTTGGCGATAAAAAGTATAAAAATGTAACCTTATGCCAATCTTTAAAATGCTTTAAACAGCTGTAAAGAAGGGAAAAATACATTTTTTGAGAGTTCTTTTAGGTTAGGAACGTACATTTTTATGTAGACTCTGAGGTAAGGCCATATTTATATTAGGCAATGAGAAATACAAAAAACAAATGCTAAACCATCTATCAAAAATGCATTAAGCGGGAGTAAATTACGAGAAACTGTTTTTTAAGTTTTTTTGAGGTTAGGGGCGAACCATTGTGTAATCAGTGGTAAAAAATACATAGAATCACTGATAATAGATCAGTGCATTAAATAAATTTCAATTTTTAATTTTATAAAGTTGTTAGTTAATGTAAACTACGTATTACGGATTTTTTAAAGTGATGTATATTGCTTGCAGTCGCTATATTGACACCGCCATTTTGAAATTTTACAAAATACCACTCGGCATTTAAAAGTTAAGACGATAAGCTAAAAATTCATCACTTGCACGTTTCGAAGAACTTTAGTCAATTTTGCACAGGAGGGGTGGCCGAGTTGACATGGAATGCCTCATATATATATTTTTTTTCTTGATAATGTATCATCATATTAATCTAGATAATCAATAAAAGCTTTTTTTCTCAATTTCTTCTCCACGTAATTTACTAAAAGCCCTTTCATGACATAATTATTATCATCATCTTCCTTGCTAATATCACCCAGTATAAAACTTTTTAATGAGCTTATATCCCCTTCTTTTTCCTTTGGAAATGACAACAACGCTGATGATACTTCCGCTCTTCTTTTACTAATTTTGGCAGGATTAACTGGTGTCGAGAATGCTAACGCTGAAGAATTATATGGCTTTATAAACAGGTCGTTGACTGCATGTTTTATGGTTTTTCGCTTTTAACTTCATATTTTCCATGAGGCGAAGAGGGAAGAGGAGAAGGAGAGATCACTGACACTTGCTGTTTATTTGCAGGAGTTGTTTGTACTTCAATTTAAAAATTTTCAATTGTTTTGTGATGGGAAAAAACTTTTGTTCCTGCACATGTTCACCCTCTTTAAGTAGTCTTCATTTCTGTTTAATGTTTTTTCATTTTTCAACCAATCTTTTTTAAAGATTTTTTGCTTGCAAATCCATTGTTACACACACGTGCTTAGAGTAAGAACAACTAAACATTAATGAGTCAAAGATATTTTTAAAATTTTCAAATGACATATCAGTTCCCACGTGATCGTTATAAACATGTTTTAAATTTAATTCATCCTATTTAAATAGCACCAACACGTTGGTAATATCCCGTAATAAATGTTTTGGGATTTAGGCATATGTTTGACAAAGATAAAACGAGTCAATTTGGTTGTGTCGACCCATACTGAAATATTCACGAATAACCTCCTGGTTATCGCAAGCCACATAATCAAAAATAAATATGGAGTTGGGCTTGGCTTCGGACGGGTGAGCGATACTTTCACTAGCACTAAATGCATAATAATTGATTCCCTTTATTGGACGCAACAATTCAGCTAGATTTAGGTTGATAGAGCGACCGTGAATAAATGTACACGTTTTCAAATTTTAATCCATTCTTGTGTTCGATGAGAGAAATTATTACATTGGTTTTTCCACAGTTTAATGGACCAACAACAAGACGCTTTTGCTGTCCAAAATCTTTATCATCGTTGTTTTCCACGTTTAAACGAGTCTTTTGTTTGACAATTTTCATTTTCTTTGTTATTTGCACAAACGCCGTTGCTGTGTCAACATCAACTGAACTATAAATACAAGTGTACAGTGTATTTTATGGTAGTTAAAAATTATCAAACACGTGTTGAACAAATATGATATATTATATTGGATCTGGATTATTAAATAGTGCAATTAATAAACTACCCTTCGTGTTACATTTACCCGGGTACAACTATTGTGGTCCTGAAACAAAATTACAAGAACGATTAGCTCGCGGAGATAAAGGTGTTAATGGGTTGAATGAAAGTTGTCGAAAACATGACATTTAATACTTGTTAAACAAAGATTTAAAGTTGCGTCACGAGGCCGATAGAATATTAGCTGCAGAATCATTGGGACGATTCAGATCCAAAGACGCATCGTTGGGTGAAAGACTTGCCTCTCTAGCTGTAGCAGAAGCTATGAAAACAAAATTAAAACTTGGTATGGGAATAAGTAAAAAAATGGAAACAACGAAACTTGGAAAATGTGTGATTACATTGACAAAAACGAAACGTTCGATTCAAAAGGTGTTGGTGGAAGTGGAAAATTGTATGAGTATGTTGTCATCAAAAAATCAAACAATAATAAGTAGTAGTAGCAGCAGCATCAGCAGCAGCAAAGACAGTCTTCGAGTTGTAAATAAAATGAAAAAAGCAAAAACACTAGTTATTGATTTAGATGATTTAGAAGATAAGAAAAATATTCCAGAAATGCATTGCAGTCATAATCGACAAAGGAAACTTGAAAAAACGTCTATGACAACAAAACAACCACAACGAAAAAGAAAAGAACTGATTTGGATGAACTGGAAAACAAACTAAATATTCCAGATATGCATCGTCGTCGACAAAGGAGACGTAAAAAGTCAACAACAAAAGGATGACAATGAAAAAGAAAAGCAGGAGATGATGATATAACCATTGTTAATGAAATTAAAAGACACATAATCAATCTAAGTAAACTGTTGATTTATCCTGCAACAGCTATTTCTAAAAAATGTAGGTTGGAGAAAGAGGAGGAGGAGAAGAAGAAGGAGGAAATTTTAAATAAAAAACAACGCATCTACTAATCCAGTCTAGTGATTGTCCTTGTTCTAAAAAGAATTCGTCGATAAAAAAAAGAAAGAGCAAAGGTAGTCGAAAACAAACTTCAAACTCAAGGCAAAAACGGTGAAAAACGTAAAATTAAAAAAAAAATCTATTGGATTTCAACAACAGCTATTGGAAATATAAAAAACACATTTTACATTCATTCATTCATATTGCTATACACTTCTTGTGGAGTTGTAGGTGCTCCGTAGAGCCTAGATAATCCTTTTCCATGGTGGATCAGTCCATGTTTTTTCTTTGTATGTTACAGTTTGCTGTATGTTTTGGCCTTCTCAACAATACTTCGCCATACCTATCTATTCTTAATTTTTTCTCTCCATCTACTCACTTTTAATATTCTTAAGTCGTTGTGTATTTGATCTTCCCATCTCATCCTTGGCCTTCCTCTCGATCTGTCCTCTACTGGCCTCCATTCTATTATTTTTCTTACCACTTCGTTTATGTTTTTTCTGTACACGTGTCCTAGCCATCTGAGTCTCTGGGCCTTTATTACCTTGACTATATTTTCGTTTTTCATCTTTTCGTCTATTTCATGATTCATTAGTCTTCGCAGCTCTCCTTACTCTGTCCTAACTGGTTCATATATTTTCCTCATAATCTTTCTCTCAAAACACTTTAATTTCTCTTCATCTTTGCTTGTCATAATCATTGTTTCTGCCGCATATGTAACTATCGGCCTTATGGCTGCCTTGTATATTTTTATCTTTGTTTTTTTAATTATATTTTTATCTTTCATATATTGGCTGTATGTGAAGTACGCTCGATTTCCTAGTTGTATTCTTTGATTGATTTTCTCTGTCCGGTCGTTTTTTTCATTTATTATTACTCCTAGATATTTAAAACTAGTCACCACTTCATACTTGTTATTTCCTATTTTGGCTATTTGTTGTCTAGTTCTGTTGTCTTTATTGCATACCATCAGTTTTGTTTTTTCTTGCCAGTCCTCTTCTTGCTTCGTTTTCAATTTTAATAGTGGCTTCTTCTAGTGCGCTACTGTCCCTTGCGATAATTGCTATGTCATCCGCATATGCAAATATTTGTATGGATTTATGAGTTATTAGCCCTTTTGTGTCTGTCGACCTCATGACTCCTTCTAGTGCTAAGATAAATAACGTTGCAGAAAGTAAATCGCCTTGCCTTGATCCTTTATTATATTCAAACTCTTCTGTTTCGCCTTTTTCCGTCATAACTTTTGCTTTCGACATTTTACATAGCAAGGCAAAAAATTTGGGAGATGCCATTCATGTGGCATTGAATGCAGCAAAACAGATTAAACATCAAATGAAACCTAGTGGTCGTGTAATTAAAATTCCAAAGGTTGGTGGTTTTCTACCTCTTATACCCATATTATCAGCATTGGGAAGTTTAGACAGTGGTGCAGCAGGAATATCCAAGGCTATTGGTGATGCTCGGTCACCCAAAAAACAACTTGATGAATCAAATCATCACAATCAAAAAATGGAGGCGATAGCAATTGAAAAAGGACTCTACCTAAAACAGCCTTACCGCTAGCACAGCGGATTGAACAAATGGTCCTGGAACTCATTGGACTGCCTATAAAAAAACTGGTACAAACGTTGTGTACTTTGATAGTTTTGGAAATTTTCAACCTCCCTTCGAAGTTGTAAAATATTTTAAATCCAATGGTCGTGTAAACATTGTGTATAATTACGTTATCAAAATTTTAATGCTGTCAATAATTATTGTAGTCATTTGTGATTAAAATTTTTAATAGAGTAATTAAAAATAAAAAATCTTTTATTTAAAATTACCACATCTAAAACTACCAACCTACCCATTCTGCTAAGATTAGTTAGTCAAGATTAAACAGTGGTAGCTAGCACACGTGTGTGAACATGAGTTACAATTTTACATTTTCCGGACGGAAATCCGTTTTACGAAGACGATCAATACGAATTGGGTTTGATTAATTTATCCACATACCATACAATCACAAATGTGGACAAGACAAACATATTCCATTTCGAACAAAAAGAATTTGAGATACCTGTAGGAACATATGAAGTTGATTATCTAGCTGTTTACCTACATAAACACGTTTACAAGGAAATTTTTAACCAACACAGCTCTGTATCCCATTCGTTTAGTTTTCCATCGAAAACACCAACGCAGAGAACACCACCACAACCAAATCATCATTATTTAACTATGAAAGTTAATCGAAATACGATTATAAGATAAAGTCAACTGGAACTATATACTTTAACAATGACCGTTTAGTAGGTAGTCTCTTGGGAAAAAAGAATTAAAAAAAGAGTCTAAAAATCCAATCAACATAACCAAAGTTAATACTATATGTGTAGAAGGAAATTTGACTGTTAATTCATACAACAACGATAAACTTTCACATATGCTGCATATGTTCTATTTAACAGTAGCACCAGGTTATAAAATTGTTGAATCCCCCTCCAATGTAATTTATCTACCAATCAACACTCGTTATTTGGATGAGATTATTGTTAAAATATCCGACCAAGACGGTAATTTGATTAATTTTAATGGTGAGATTATCACGGTACGAGTGCACTTAAGTAAAATGGTAATCAAATATAACAACAACAATACCCTTCAACCCTTATCATCTTCATTTAGAATAAGTAACAAAACGAGAAAAGGAGTGTAGTACACTTGACCGCAAAATTAACTGGACACTTTTCGGGAAAATATAAGAAAATATAAACAAATTTTAATTATTTTTAATAAATCCTTTATTATTAAACATTTTTAAATAGAAAAAATTAAAAAAATATTTTTTTATTAATTTATAAAAAACATTTAAAAAAATTATACAAACTAATATACGTTATTAAAAAAGAAATAATCCAAAAACATGCCCTAGTAGCGAATATTTCCACCTCTAGCTCGAATGACAGATCTTAGCCTTTCAGGCATGCTTTGAATTAAAGCAGCCACATATCCCTGAGGTATCTGCTCCCATTCAAAATAGCGCTTCCAATTAAGCCAGTGTGTGAAACTCCCCGTAGTTTTGCCTAATTCTTCTCCCTAGGTTATCCCTTTTTTTTTTATAGAGGTTTGGGAAATCTGCTAGCCAGACCCTCCGGTCATTGATGTTCTGGCGACCGAAGGAGTGTGGGGATGGATTTCTCCGACCCACTAAAACCCTGTCCTCTCTTCGTGGTGCCACCTGCCAGGAAACCGCCTCTCGGCATTACTTCTGGCAGGCCACGGAAGCTCCGATCTCAGCCGCGCCCCGCATCTGCTGCGTCCTTTCCTTTCATTACCGCTGCCGCCAGGCCCGCGATTTCCCTCCATGCACTCTCCCCTTCCAACATGGTTGGCACCAGGTGCTCCGGTGCCTCCCCACTGCAATCCAGGCGGCTGTCCTCTCTTTTACCCATCTGGGGCAGAAGAAGACGACATGCTCCACCGTGTCGTACTCTTCCCCACAGTCAAGACATGCCGGTGAGTCCCTTCTGTGGAACCTGTGCAGATATGCCCCGAAAGCCCCGTGTCCGGTGAGGATTTGGGTGAGGAAGTAGTCAACCTCACCATGCTTCCTGGTATACCAGGGGGCCAGCTCGGGGATGAGTCTCCTCGTCCACGCTTCCACCGTCTCGCTCTGCCATCTCTCCTGCCAGCTCAACAAAGAGGCCTCCCTGGCGTCACTGGCACTGACCCCGGCATTGAACCGTGCCGCTCTTTCTTCCGCTAGTATATCCATCGGAAGTATTCCTGCCACCACCATGACCGCTGCGACCGATACGGTGCGATAGGCGCTGCAGATCCGGAGTGCCATCCTTCTTTGCAGCCTGTTGACCACGTCCCTGTACTTTCGATGTTTCAGGGCGCCCACCCAGAAAGAAGCAGCATACAACATCAGCGACGCCCCGGCGCTGCATATCAGCCTTCGCACCCCGGCTCTCGGGCCGCCTACGTTGGGCATTAACCGCGCAATATTATTTGCCTTCTTCTCCGCCTTGGCTGCCGTCCGCAAAACGTGCGTTCCCATGGTCCAGCCTTGCCCTATCCATACCCCAAGGTACTTGAGGGCCGGTGAGGACTGGACTCTGCATCCTCCCATATTTAGCTCCAGCTGCTGCATCCGCCTATTTCCCGCCAGGATCACCACTTCAGTCTTATGTGCAGCGAGACTGAGACCCGTGTCTCTCATCCACGCGCCCACGCTCTCCAGGGCTGCGTTCAGCCTATCTTTGACCTCCTGCGGTGTCCTGCCAACTCCAACCATTGCCAGATCATCGGCATACCCCAAAAGAGTGATTCCCTCAGGCACTGCCACGTTCAGGACCGGGTCGTACATAATGGTCCAAAGCAGGGGGCCTAGCACTGACCCCTGTGGCACTCCACACGACATTGGTATTGTCCTCCCCTCTTCCAGTTCGACCACCCTGTCTCGCAGGTACGCTGCTACTGCCTCCACTAGATAGCCGGATAAACCCCGTCTGTTCAGCTCCCTCATAATGGCCATCCAGGGAGCTGTGTTAAAAGCATTTTTAACGTCAAGGGTCACTAGGGCGCATATCTTTCTGTGCGAGTAAGACACCCTGCGCACTTTATTCACGATATCACCTAAGGCCCTCAGCGCTGTTTCGGTCGACCTGCCCGGTCTAAAGCCAAATTGTCGGTCCGACAGGTCTTCCCCCGCCTCCAATTCCTGCCGTATTCTGGCCACCAGTACCTGTTCATACAGCTTTCCCTGCACATCCATCAAGCACAGCGGCCTGTATGCCTCCTCGCCCGTCGATGTGGCTTTCGGTATGAGTACCAACTTGGCAGCCTTCCATTCCCGTGGATATGCTCGGGCGCGGCGCGGCGCGGCCTCCACCGCCCATTTCACCGCTTCTGGCGGTATACCCCCGGGCCCCGGTGCCTTTCCTGCCGGTATTCGCCTTCCTGCCCTCTGGACTTCCTCCGTAGTCACCATCGGAACATCCTCCAGTTGGGGTCTCCCACCGCCCCAGTTCATGGGCTCTGCCACTGGAAAGAAGGATCTAGCCCATCTTTCCTGCTCCGCTCCGTCCATTTTGGGGGCTTTGGCTCCAAATTTCCTAGCCACGATCTGGTAGGCTTGTCCCCACGCATTTTTGTCCAGCTCCGCCAGTAGCTCCTTCCAGCATCGCTCCCTGGAACAGGATATGACACGTTTAAGTGCTTTCCTGCACAGCCGGAGCGCATTGGTCAGGTCCTCAATGCCGCCAGGGGCCTCCCCACGGCCTCTCGCCCTTGTTAGCTGTCTGCGGGCAGCCGTGCATTCGCTCCTCTTCCTGTCGATCTCCTCCGTCCACCAGTATTTTGGTCTTCTTCGCGGGTGGTGGCCTGTCATTTTAAGCGTCCGGGAGGAGACGTCTGTGATGGCTCCGGTCCACTGGTCCACTTCCACCGAGCCTTCTCTCCTATCAGCATGCTCCCGCATCAGCTGGCAGAAGCTGTGTCTCTATTGCTGCGACGCCCTCCATCGAGGACGCACCACTCCTGTCAGTCGCCGCCTTGTATTTACCGGTGTCCCGGTGGTCACTTAGGTTTTCCTCCTCCAGCACCTTCCATTCCTCCACAGCTCCAGCCAGCGACAGGGTCACGGCGGTGACGTCAAGAAAGGATGCACTGTTTCCTCTGGCGAAAGTTGGAACCAGCCCCGTGTTGATCACGTGCAGATCCAACGCAGCGAAGGTGTCCAACAGTGCTGTCCCTCTCGCATCCTCTCGGGGACCTCCCCATTGTGGTGCTTTTGCATTAAAATCCGCGCAAACGATTTGATGCTCCGCCCGTGCCCTGGCCGTCTCCTCCAGGCACCTTAGGAACGTCCCAAATTGTGCCAGCTCTATATTAGGCGAGGCATATCCTACTATCAGCTGCACATTCTCAATCCGGACGCTCAACAGACTCTCCTTTCTTACGACCTTCGCCAGCCTATGCCCATTGAACGCTATGATGGCCACGTCTCCTCGCAGGTCCGTGGCAGCGCTCATTGCTTTCGCCTTGGCTCTATTAGGCTCCGTCACCATCAGGACGTCAATTCTACGCTCCACCACAGCTTGTAGGGCCAGATCCCATGCTGCGCGGCTTCTATTCTGGTTTGCCTGCATAAATCTAATACTGCTGACCCCCCGCTCATCTCCGTCAAAATCTGCTACGCTGTTTCGGCGTACTGGGCGGGGGCCTGCTGAAAATCATGCCTGTCCTCAGGCGCCTGCCTGGCCTCAGTCGCCCCCCCTATCTCCGCAGCTGCTTCCGCCGCTATGGGGATTTCGCATTTGCCCGTCCTGTGCCCACTCATGTTGCACCTCAGGCATCTCTTCGCGCCAGGACAATCCTTTGCCCTGTGTCCCGTCTGCCCACACCGGAAACAGCAATTTGACCTATCCGGTCCCTTGCATTCCGATGCCCGATGTCCAGGTTCCTGGCACCTGTAGCATCTGTTGTCCTCCGCAATCTCCCTCACCCTGCAATTTACCGGCCCTATTTTGATACGTCCTAGTTCCACCAGTTTGGCAATAGCAACCTTGTTAGCTGAGAACCTTGCGGCCTGTGTTCTGCCATACGTGGCTCTCATGGCGGTCACCGTCAGCTCCACTTCCGCTCCCAGTGCCTCTCTCAGTGCCGCTCCTACCTCCTCCTTGGTCGCCAGCGCGTCCATCCCTACCACCTCTGCACCTCCAGAGTCCCTGACGGCCCTGGCTTTAAGGGTTTGCAGCTTTTCCACAAGCTTGGATGCAGTTTCCTCGCCATCGGTCTCCAGTATAAGATTTCCCGCCCTAGATTCCCTTATAGTTCGGATCATCATAGCTCCTCATACCCCCTCTCCTTGATGTCTATCGCTACCGTGCCTGGCCTCAGCTTTTTACCCGCCCGGTTTGGCCTCACGCGTCCCTGCGCTTTCAATGCGTCTTCTTTGGCGCCTGCGTCTACTTTGCCGCCTGCACCTTTGACTACGTCGCTCCAAGTTCCCTTCTTCGCTTCCCCCACCAGCATTACCTCAAGCTTCTCATGCCCAATCGCCTCGACAACTTCCTCTTCCAAGGGGACACCCTGTATCATCCTGAGTGAGACTCTACAGATGCCCTCTTCCCTAAGCTTTTTCGCCATCCCACCAAGGCAGGCTAGTCTCGCACGCCTGCTTGTCATCGGCTCGCTCTCCTTTTTCTCCTGTATCAGAAGCCAGGTCGTTCTTGTGGTCTCTCCTACCCTCTTGTCACCCACGCTTGAGGTTACTTTCCTTTTAACCGCGACCGCCTGCCCTGGCTCGGTTTTCTCACCCCCAGGGTAATCTTTTGCAAAAGCATCCGCCGTCGTCCATATAGCTCTAGCTGTGCCCTCCGACATTTGATAATTTAGGGGTACACACTGTATAGTCAGCTGCCTCGTCACCCTCTGTCCGGTTTCCTCCTTTGGGGCCTCCACGTCCGTCTGTGTCTCTTGCTCCACGGTCATCTTTTTCCTCATTGTGGCCGCCTCCTTCCTGCTCAGTTTTTCGGGAGAAGTCTGGATGTCCGCATCGTACTTGGGCATGTCGAACCTGTGTTCGTTTAGCCAATCCGATATTAGGCTCCGTTTGAGCTGCTTCACGCTTAATGCGAGCGAGCCTGCGATATCTTTGATCCCCCTTTGTGTGTTTGGGTACTCCTCGATTTTCGCGTTAAGGGCTTTGATGCGACGCTGTAAAGTATCCAAAGTCTCAACCAGCTTCGCATGCGCCGGGTTTTCCTTTTGGTTTACCACTTCTTGAAAGGAGGTGTCCCCCACCTTCCTCTTCTTCATCGCTGCTCCCACCGAGCTGCATCTCCTCAGCGTGCTTTCAAAGTTTAGCCTGCTGTGCTGTTTCGGTGTAGCAGGAGCCTTCTCATCTTCATCCAGAATAATGTAGACGTTGTTGCCGCCCATAGACTGTCTCCGCGGTATCCCAGTAGCTGTTTCCGAGCACCCGGGCTGGTTTGCCCCCGGGGCCGTACAGTCGCTGGTTGACGATCGGGTGGGGCCTGCACTGCCACCACCATTCCCGACCGGTTCTGGGGTTCCGAACCCCTGTCCCGTAAGCATTGACCCTTTTATGGACTTCATGCTTGGTTTTTTTCAATGGTGTCCCTCCATCGCCTTTTATACCTTCGGCCAGGTGAGTGTTTTTTGGTCCGCGAGAGTTATTTGATTTGGCTCCTGCCACCCATATCTGGGAGGCGTTCCCCTATCCGCCACCCGGGGACGCGCCACGATGGAGGAAACACACAAAACCCCGCACGGGTCCCTAGGTTATCCCGCACATGCTCAATGGGATTCAGGTCAGGACTTCTAGGTGCCCAGCCCAGAACTTGAATACCAACGTCGTGAAGGTACTGACGCGTTACCTGGGCTGTGTGCGGCGGAGCATTATCCTGCATAAGTAAGAATTGGTCTCCAATAAATGGTGCATAAGGTACCACATGTTCTTCAAGACACTCTCTTATGTACCTGTCAGCGTTTATACTACGCCCTTGAAAGGTTACAAGTGCCGTACGAGCCTCCAAAGAAATGCCTCCCCAAACCATTACACCTCCACCACCAAACTGTACTCTGGGAGAGAAGCAGCACTGAGTATATCGCTCTCCAGGTCGTCTAAACACATGTTGTCGACGATTAGGTGAGTATCTGGTGAAACAGGACTCCTCCGTAAAGAGAACACGACTCCATTCAACCATACCCCAATCGACATGGGTTCGCGCAAGTTCCAAGCGCTGTCTACTATGGGCTGCGTCCAACAGTGGGCCAGTGGCAGGTCGATGGGGTACTAAATTATGTTCCCTTAGTCTTCTTAGTACAGTATCTGATGAAATGGATGTACCATGAACATCTGCCAATCTCCTAGACAAGGCTGTAGCAGGAAGTGTCCGGTCTCGCAGAACTTGAAGTCGAAGAAAACGGTCTTCAAATTCACTTGTTGATCGCGGTCTTCCTTGTCCAGGTAATCTTGAATAGGAACCTGTTTCCCTAAACCTTTGAATTGCATCAGACACTGTGCTTCGAGGAATATTGAGTGTGTTGGCAATATACCGTATGCTGCGTCCATCATTGTAAAGTGCAACAGTTTGAGCGGCTTCTTCGGGAGTCATTACAAAAATAACTTTTAAAACAATCTTAGGAAAAACCATAAAAGGCCAAAAACAAACAGGAATAAAAATTAATTGAAGAGCTTTTTTAAATAGGTAATGAATTGAAGAGCTCTTTTAAACAATTAAAATGTTAAAGATATAAAAAAATATATAAAACAATGTCATCGTCGTATTTTAAAGCCTAAAACACTTTAACATAATTTAATTTTATATTTTTTTATTTGTGTATAGTGTTACATCAATATACACAAGAAATTTTATTAAGGAAAAATCAAGTGTCCGGTTAATTTTGCGGTCGAGTGTAGGTAGGGAAACGGGTCTCAGAGACTCGATGGCATGTGTTACCATTCAGGATTTTTAAGGCGTTTTTCAGGACTTCTTCAGTATTTCAGGACTTCTTCGGCTGGTTTCCAAAGGCTGCTGAAGGATTTCAGGATTTTTTCAGGACTTCTTCGGCTGGTCCTTTTTCCTGAAAGATAAGGATAATGTGGTCCTTGCACAGGACTCAAAAAGTAACTAGATTTAGGTTGGTAGCACACAGTTGGTACTCCAGTCAAACTAAATCGGTGCTAACGTCATGCACGATGACGTCACAATTTAAAAAAGTTTTGTGTGGAATTGAACTGCGGACCTATCGCACGACAAACCGAAGCAAATCAAATCAAAAATATTTATTCATATTAATGTATAAAGTATATAATATTGTAAAATAAATTCAAGCATATGTATAAAGTGTATAAATAAAAACGAACAATACAAATGTGCCTGGCAGGTAGTGTTCATTCATAAAGGAAGTTACTATACCGTACCTTCATTTGCAAGCTAACCATAGGGAAAATACATTGTAACTGGACCAGATAAGTCTTAGTCAGCACGAAGCGAAAAACGTTGTAGAAATGATTTGGACGCGTGGACGAGTAAGCTAGCATGCGCCGTAACAGTTGACCTTGCTTCATACATCGATGCTTTATTATTGTTTTGTATTTTGTGCGGTGTAAATCTGGTAAAATTTGTTTTAGTACGCATGTCTCGACGACGCATCCAAATCATTTCTGAGAAGGTTCTCGCTTTGTGTTGACTGGTTATCTGGTCCAGTTACAATGTATTTTCCCTATGGTTAGCTTGCAAATGAAGGTACGGTATATACGTTTCAACGCAATATAGCAACCCCCTTGACCGATGTTTTGGCCTACTCGAAATCTATCTCACAATTTGGAATTTATTCGCAGTTCGCCATTCCCTTCGCTAATGCGATTTAGGGGCAATATTGTTACCATGTTTTGCGTGTAGATGTTAAGGACTGTCAGATTATGATTTTTTATAGTTTTTTATGATAATAATGTTTTTAAAAGAAAACTGAAAGACTTTTTAATTGAGGAATGTCCTTATGAACTAAATAAGTTTTTGGATAAATTTGGTATTTCCGAGTATATTTACTTTTAGTTTGTGTATTGTATTTCTGTG
The DNA here is from genome assembly GCA_921294245.1 of Brassicogethes aeneus. NCBI lineage: Eukaryota > Metazoa > Arthropoda > Insecta > Coleoptera > Nitidulidae > Brassicogethes > Brassicogethes aeneus. The sequence continues at coordinate 62,877,793 of OV121132.1, forward strand.
ACTTGTCTATACATATGAATGTTATCTATGTCAATTGGATTAATAAATTATTATTATTATTGCTAAGGTAGTTTGAAAATTAGAAGTATAAATTATCTGAAAAACGCGAAAAAGATTCAGGAACTTTTCTTAAAAACAAAAGAAGGGCGCGTGAGGCGGAAAATCGAGTACTAGCAGTAACCTTTTCCAAATTCTTGTAAAAAGAACCATCATGGGCAGGTATAATATTAAAATTTACTATAATTAAACAATATGGCATATATGAAAATGAGGTTTTATTTTGGTTGTAAACATTTAAACATTGTTTTTAGAGGTCTAAAATCAATGATCTCACGTGCATCACAGCAGCATTCGGTTAGGCCATAGTCCGCTTACGTACCTAATTATTGAGTTAATTTACTTTTTCAATTTAAAACCTATATTTACGGAACCCTCTAGAATTACAAATTTATCATCTACCTGTACAGCTGTATAGATAATATATTTGTATATCTTTCAAATGAACAATTCACGAGTAAAACAAGAAATCTTTATATAGCCGATCATCTAGCCCAGGAAATAATTATACAAAATACCGTAAAAATTAAACCTAGTATAAGTATGTCCATACAATAAATGACACCACAATTAAAACATTAAAAAACAGTCTAAATAATACAAATTGGTGCGAAATTGAAAACGAAAGTGCAGAAATCTCTTTTAGTCCTTTTCATAATACATTGATAAATGCCTTCAACATAAATTGTCGACAAAAAATGGATTTAAGAAAACACCAATATGGATAAATGAGGAGACTTTAAAAATAAAAAACAAATAAGATGCTGCCGAAACTATAATGAGAACAAGAAAATATAAAGAATCTCAAATGCTGTATAAACTCTTAAAAAATGATTATAATAAATTAATTCAACAAACATATAAAAAAGTTTGCGAAAATAAAATAACAACAGCAGAAAACAAAAGCAAAGCAATATGGAGTATTATAAATGCAAATACCAAAAGTACTAGAAATAAATAAACAAGTAGAATTATAACTGCAAATGAATTTAATACATATTTTGTTAGCATAGGAAATGGCTTGGCAACGAAAACGGATGTCCAAAAATCACAAAAGCTCTTAAAAAAAGGAAATTTTGATACTAAAGGAAATATTTTTTGTTTGAAACTACACCTGAAGAAATTTTGAAAGTTATCATAAATCTAAAATCCAAGGAGTCCAAAGATATCTATGGGCTAAATTTAATAGTTCTTAAGGCAATTATAAATGAAATCATTTTTCCATTATGCGATGTAATAAATTCTTGTTTCAATCAAGGAATTTTTCCAAACGAATTAAAAGTACCTAGCTAAAATAATACCAATTTACAAAAAAAAAGAACATTGATATATGTAGTAACTATAGACCCATCTCCATACTTCAAAGCAAAAAATATAATAAATCAACACCAGCATAACTTTTTAAAAAATAAATCTACTATAACAGCAATGATGAGTTTAATGGACCTAATAACGGGAGCGTTTGAAGAAAAAGGATACGTAATACTGTCTTGTTTAGATCTTAGCAAAGCTTTTGATTGCGTCAACCACTTGATTTTACTGCAGAAGAGTATTATGGACTAAGGGGGCATATGTCAAAAATGATTGCTTCCTACCTGACTCACAGGTATCAGACTGTATCCTGGAATGATTCTTTATCAGAACAGAAAAAAATAACTATGGGAGTTCCCCAAGGCTCAATTTTGGGACCTCTTTTGTTTATTTTATTCACAAATGATAGGGCTTTAAATATTGCATCTTTTTCGTGCTGCGTATATGCTGATGACACAACATTAATTAATAAAGGGTATTCAAGAGAGTTGCTCTTAGAAAGATCCTAAGTAAATTTACATCAGGCCGAAAATTGGTATAGCAGTAATGGTTTAAGACTAAATACAGAAAAGACCCAGAATATCTTCCTCTCCAAAAGGCTTATGCCCAATCCTGAAACCATACGGCTTTTAGGATTCAGCACATAAATAGCATAAGAAGTAGGTTGTCTAGTTCCGTGTACAGCATACAAAGAATCAGGGAAATAATGGATGAAAATTCAGCACGGATGACGTATTTCTCCTTGTTTTACAGCATAGCGACATACGGTATTTTAATATGGGGTGCATCACCAAATGCAAAAAGAATCCTTTTGCAACAAAAAAGAGCAATAAGAGCAATGGCAAAAATAAGCCAAACTACCAGCTGCAGATATTATTTTAAAAAATATAAAATACTTACAACACCAGCAAAATATGTTAAATTGTCTGTGTCAGGTGCATAAAAGTGAAAAAACCTTATTAAGACATCAAGATGTTCACAATTACAACACAAGACACAAGGAAAATATCATTTTGCCACAACATCGTGTACAATCTAGTCAGTTGTCCTACAGATATATAGGTCAAAAAATGTATAATCAACTACCTGCTAAATATAAAGCAAAGGATGTCAAAGAATTTAAGAACATGATGAAGACAATCTTAACGGAAAATGTATTTTACTCCATTCAGGAAATACATTTAGTTTTAACTTAGAAATATATTTAGTTTTAACTTAGACTAGTTCTCGTATAAACCTTATATTTTGTAATGTATTGTATATTGTATTTTATTTTCTATATTATTTATTATACTTATTTATTTAAATTCAAATTTAAAGCTATATCTGTAATTTTTTTATTTGCCTTGTTATGTAATAATCTGAGCTATCGCGGAATATTGCAAAAGTATATTTTAACCTTGTTTTACAAAAAAAAAAAAATTAAAAAATATTCTTTAATTATACTCACTATAATAGTGACACTATTTATAGTACCTATATAATAATATATAATATATTATATCATATTATGATATAATCATTGACAAGTGATGCAATTATGTATTACCTTACCTAGTAATTCTAAAGCATAAAAAACTCTTATAAAAAAATAATTACGTTTAACTACTTTTTTTCCCATTCCTGCTGAATAAAAAGGGGGCGGCAAAAATATCTTCGCCCGGGGCGGCAAAAAACGACGGGCCAGCCCTGCCTATAACAATAGATTGCCCTATGACATAATAAGCTTATTACGACAAAACAATTTAATCGAAAATATCGAAAAATGTAGTAGGTAAAATCAACGCAAAACAAAATCAGCAGTGAATAAAACGGTTCGAGAACGCCGTGAAATAGTCTAGCCGAATACCACTCGTTCCTTAGAACAATTTCTAAATTTTATTCTTTTTTTATTGTTAATGTTATTGGTAAAATTTTTCCACTAGTAGTATTATAAATTTCCTCTTCTGCTTGCACCAAAATATCTTTAATTTTACCACTGAAATGAGCTTTATTTTTATTTTTTTCTATCAAACTGTTTAATTTATTGGTTTCACTCGTTACCTACAATTTCTTTCTTTATAACTGTGTATAATGATGTCCAAAAAATACGTCTACAAAATTTTGAGGACACATTGGTGGCGTCAAAGATTAAAAAAAAAGGTTTTAAAACTACAATTTTAATAACAAAAATCAATAATAATGTTTAAATGTAACATTAAATTTATATAACGTATGTGTTAAGGATCTATAGGAAATCCTGGGTATTTTCTCTTGTTGTGTTATAAACTGCGACTTGGTTTTGGATTTGAATTAAAATTAATTATTGTAAACTTTTGTGTTTTATTCTCGATCTTGTTTGTACGACAATTTATTTCGGTCTGTGCACCTATTACATAGATAGTAATAGTTACATTGGAGGGGATTGCGCATCTGCGCTCTTTAACAAAGTACAAACTTGACTATATTAATTAATTTAAACACTTAAATGTATGCTTATTTTATATTACTAGAAAACCTATTTTATAGTGTTGGTCTGAAATAACTAAAATCAATTAGCACGTTTTCAATAAGAAACATTTTTTAGTCTTCAAAGCTCTCATCTGGATAGACGAAGCCATTTCGAATTAAACTAACTTCGATTATATTGAACTAGTTTGATGTCAGTAACTCTCAATTTTTATATAAAGGACATCTTTTAATAATAACCCTCAATAGTTTTTAAACAAATAACGTAGTACTTTAATCTAAATAAGTTAAGTAGTGTATAAAGGCGGCATCTAATTCAAAATAATTGAGTTAGAAGCCTCACTGTGTAAAAGTAAAGGCTTATAAGTTTGAAACCTCACAGTGTAAAAGTATAGGCTTATGAGTTTGAAACCTCACTGCGGTTTCTAATTCAAAATAATTGAGTTAGAAACCTCACTGTATAAAAGATAAGGCTTGAGTTTGAAACCTCACTGTGTAAAAGTATAGGCTTATGTTTTTGAATGCTCAATAAGTAAAAGTATATACATCAATTAGTGTGTGGATTTTAAAACATCACTATGTGAAAGTATAGGGTGTTTGAATCCGCCATATGTAAAGGTATAGACATATTAATTTGTGTGTGAATTTAAACCCTCAATATGTAAAAGTATAGGGAAATAAATGTGAGTCGAGATAATTTGTAAACACCCTGTATATGAATTAAGTGGCTGATGAAATAGTATATGTATTTTAGCGGAATTTGACATTGCTATTTAACCATGATCCAAGGAAATTGATTTAATTTGTTTTCATCCACCAATGATTCAGTTTTTAATAAATGCATTGCGAAAATAATTAGCAGACTGATGCAACAATTCTTATAATTATATTATTGTGTTAAACAAGGGGAAACTAAGCTCATATTGATTTTGACATATCAGGGCCGGCTTTTAAATTTTTATTTGTTTATTTTAATAATTTTTAATTAAAAAAAAAAGAAATAGCGAAAAAATTGTTTATTTACAATGAAGACCCTAATACAATAAAAAAGATACAAGTAGAAATTAAAAACAAGTCATGTTATAACAAAAAATAGTAGAAACAGTAATTTAATTTTTAATTATTAATCCTTATTAACTAAAAATAAGGATATACCAGGCGCGGATAAATACTTAATTAATTGTAATTAAGTGTTTATCCTTATTCAAGAATTTGATAAAGTTAAAAATGTTCATAAGTTCAAATGTAACTAACTATATTACTAACATATAATTTTAAAATATACCATTTTATGCAAAAATACGATTTTTAAAATATTTTCTGAGTAAAACTTTTAATTACAAACTGAATACAAAGCAAAATTTTAGAAGGCAATTATTTTCTTTTTATAAATTTGAATATGGTACATTCTTAAAAAACTGTTATTATTATTATTATTAAATTTTTAAATACTGATATTACTACATACAATTAGGTATAATTACTGTCCATTATCAACATGTTTATTGTGTGTTTATTTTTTTATTTTAGGTTAAGTCACAATCCACACAATGTGTGGATTGTGGGTTAAGTGTTGAAATCGCGGGAAATTTTGTGCAAATTCTGTCGTGTTTTTTGAATTAATAGTTGAAAGATAAGGTAATTTTTATCTGATAGGGATGGCAAATAACTTTTAGTAACCCAAACAATCACCCCAAACAGTTTGTTTGGGTTTTTTTTAAATAGTTGCTTTTTGCATAGATTTTTAGGATTATATGGAACGATGCCTTATGAAACATAAGTTTTGTTCAATGACGATGCCTTGAAAACATAAACATGTTCCTGGAACAGTGTATCAAAGAAATTATGACCCAGAAAATATTGAATTGGCCGTGGCAGAGGTGATAAACAATCGTCTATCCTTTGGGCAGGCTGCTACACGCTTTGATGTTTCCAGAACTGCAAATATAAAGTGAAGTATTCTGATTAATTTTTGAGGCCATTCTGCCTTAAGCGAAATCAAAGAAAGGCATATAACAAGTGTAATAATTACAGCTGCGGATAATGGATAATCTTTTGCAAGACAAGATACAAAAGAGTGCAGTCATATCTAAACCACCAAGCAGTGATAATTAGTTGTTTTAAAGAAAACCTTCCTGGCAACGACTGGCTAAATTCTTTCCGGAGGCAAAAATTGTGATTACTCAAAGGAATGCTGAAAATATAAAAAGATCCAGAGCAGAAGTTTCTGATGATGTAATAAAGCAATATTGTTACAGAAGTAAAGGAAATAAGGGATGCTTTGACAGGACCTGGTTACCCAGGGAAACAACAACATTTTGTGAAAAAAGGAAACTCAGAATATTAAACTATTCTTCAACTTTTTTAATGTTTGCTGCCACTGGAGGAGATCTTTTACCATTGTATGTTGTCTGCCAGGCAAATCTTTTAGTTTTGTTTTAACAATCCTCAAAGGTTTTTAATAATTTTTATATTAATAAATTAAATCCATATGTAAATCAATTTTAGGGCACAGACTTTTGCATTTAATAAATAAATTTGTATACTATACAAAATCAATTTTAAAACTTTCATGTGTATAAAAAAATATAAGCAAAAATACTATTTTTGCTTGTATTTTTTTTTCTTTTAATGCTTGTAGTCTAAATTTTTATTCAAAAGCCCTTTCACTTCTTCGAAGTCTACTAAATTTTGGTATTAGTTCACCTTTGTTTCTTGTATTGTGATTATGTTGTGTTATATGGGAATTATACAATCTTAAGTTATTTTTAATATATAAAAGATTTTGCAGAATGTAAATGCTTGGGAAGGTCAATATTCCCAGTGCCCTGAAGGCCCCTCTACAGTCATCGCGATACTCAAGTCCGGCGATGATCCTAATAACTTTTCTTTGAAGCGAGAATACTTTATGAACTTCTGCTGCATTACCCCATATCAATATAGAATATTACATTATCGAGTGACATAATCCGTAATATGCAGTTATTAAAACGTTGCTTGAAACATTTAAATTTCTAATTAGAAATATATTTGTGGAAAGCTTTTTGCATATTTTATTGATATGGGTATCCCACTTTAATTTAGGATCTATACGAACTCCCAAGAATCTCACTACACTCCGAAGACCAATGTCATGCTCTCTCAACGAGAATACAACTACGTTTGTTTTATCCTCATTTAACAGTAAGTTATTGCTCAGGAACCAGTTTTTGGCCCTTGACTGAATCTCATTGGCCTGTCTCTTAAGAGCCTCTAAATCTCTGTGCCTCACCGAGATTGATATTATTGCTTGATGGTATGGTAAGTTATTAATAAAAATTAAAAATAGTAGGGCGCCAAGTACGGAGCCCTGCGGCACCCCTATTGTGATTATTCTCCTTGAAGACGTTACTCCATTTACCGGACATACCTGGCCTCTATCGGTGAGATAGGAATCAATAAGCTTCAAAGCACTTTCAGAGAACTTATATTTAATTAGCTTTTGTATACGCAAGTCATGAGAGACGCAGTCAAAGGCTTTAATTAAATCACATAATATTGTGTAGTTATATTCAAGTTTTTTAAAAGCTTCCAGGATACTTGATGTTAAATCAAGTATACCTGAAGTAGTACTGTGTTTCTTTCTAAACCCATGTTGACACTGTGAAAACATTAAATGTGATTCAAAATGCAGTGAGATTCTCGAAGCCATACACATTTTAATGATTTTTGAAAATATCGGTAGTAGAGATATTGGTCTGTAGTTATTTTTATTATTCACCTCGCCTTTCTTGTGTATGGGCACTACCAGAGCCTCCTTCATCACGCTAGGAAATGTACCCTCCTTAAAACAAGCATTAATTAATTTTCTCATTGGAATAGCAATGAGATATTTTATGGATTTTAAAAGATTTGTATTAAACCCATATATGTCTTTACTATTACTATTTTTTAGTCCTTTGATAGAATCCATAACTTTAACAAAGGAGACCTGAGAAATGTTAAAGTCTGTATTGATACGTATTCAAATTTTCAAAAGGATCGCATGCTTGCTGGTTGACATTAATGTCTTTCATTAAATCTTTTGCTATATTTACAAAAAACAAATTAAACTCCTCTGCATTTATAGTATAGGAAACTTCTGCTTTTTGTTCATGTCTGCTTTTATTAATAATGTTCCACATGCTCCTGACAGAGTTTTCAGAGTTCTAAATTATTCTATCATTATAAACTTTTTTTGCATTATTAATTATTTTTCTATATGTACTTCTAAAAATAGTTTTTTGTTGTAATAATTCCTTGCTTAGTGTCCGTTTATATATTTCATCTAGAAAGTGTAGATGCTCTCTCATATTTTTTATTTCTGTAGTAAACCACTTATTGTTGTTATTATTATTATTTTTATTGGACTTTATAAGGACTTTTTTCTCCGGAAAGCATCTATTGAAAGCACTAAAAACATCATCAGCAAACATACAAAACTTGGCTTCAGCACTAACACTATTATAATTAACATAATCGAAGCTCAACTTCTCAATTTCTTTAAAAAACAGAAACTTACCCTTTTCATTAATTTGTCTCAATGTTTTTTTATTGGTTTTGTGTTACCAGTATTTATACTTATATTTAGACTTAATAATTGACCCATATGATATGATAAACAGGTATTTATTGTACAAGCTTTAGACTCCTTTTGAAAATTCATAAACACATTATCAATACAGTTATTAAATCTTGTTGGATCATAGATAATATGTTTAAATCCAAAGGTTTGAAGTAGGTTTATTAAAAGTGGACCATTTTTGTCATTTGATAAAAAATTTACAATAAAATTTCCAACTAAAATAATGTGTTTTGCTTGAAGTGTCAGAAGGACGTATTCTACATTAATTAAAAATAAATTAAAGCATCCTGAAGGGGATCTATATACATTAAGAATACAAAATTGTTGTGAAAAATGATCTACCTTTATAGCGCTAATTTCAAATATTTTTTCTATTGACAGAATATTTATTTGGTCTAAAGCTGTAAATCCGAGATTGGGATTTCTTAATATAACAACACCGCCTCCTCTAGAAACACCTCTGGAGAAAGATGAAGCATGCAAATAACTATTAATATATAGTATTTTACACTCTGCCTCCGTCAACCAGTGTTCACAGAAGCAAAGGCGGTCATAATTTTTGTCTACTAAAAATAGATCAATTTCGTTGATTTTATTTCTTAGAGATTGCACATTTAAGTGAAATATTCAAAAAATTTCACTCTTAATTAAGTTTTTGTGTTTTGAATTCTCCTTAGGTTTAAAAAATAATTTACACTCATTCCTTCTGGCCAGAGCTCCGGATTTAAAATACTTTCAACATCCTTTTTTTGGACTCCAACTTTAAAGGCACTTTTGTATTTATTTTGTTTTAAGTTAATTTTTTCACATACAGTTTCTACGATTTGGTGGTTTTCTAGATAACTTGAATATTTTCTTCAGTTTTTGTCGTTGCAAATCCTGATATAAATATCCACTAATATTATTAGTTTTGGCTACAGCTAACTCTTTAGTTTCTTTTGCATTTCCTCTTACTGGTTCTGGTCTTTGTGTTTTATCAAGATGTTTACCTTTCTTCTTTACTACAGTTGTCCATTGTTCTTTATCAGCTGTGGTTTCTACAGTATTTACATTTTTTGTTTCTTTTGATTTGTTTACACTTTGTTTATCTTTTTTATCAATGGTATGTTCCAAATGTTGTTGTTTTTCTGTGAGTGGTGACATCTCTGAATTAGAGTGATTACTAACTTGTGGTAGAGGTAGATTTTTGCCTTCATTTTTCTGTTTTTGCAAGATAACCTTTGAATTTGCTTCAACAACGATTCCTGCATTTATTGTTACTGATTGTTTTTTGCTAACAATTTGTTTATCATGATTTTTAATTTTCTCTTCTAATAAAACAATTTTATCTTTAAGCAGCTGATTATTTTCTTGTAATATATTATTTTTGCTTCCAGTTCTTCAATCTTTGGTATTTTAGCTCCATTTCAACGATAGCCTTATTAAAGTCTTCCTGAGGTTCGGGTTCGTGTTGACAGTCACCACCTTTATTTGCTAATTTGATACAGCCAGGGTGAAAAATACCTTTGCACTTAGTACACAGCACTTTATCTCTTACTACGATTCTTTTACAATGTTTACAATTTATATTAACATCGTTAATTTCACTTTTTTCGTCGAGCTCATTGCCAACTGCTGTCGGCGGTCGAGCCATCTTGAAATTGGATTATAATTATAATAATAATTATTATACTTTAAGTATAATATAAGACTATTATTTAGATAATATTTTTTAGATTTTGTTAAATGGGATTTTTTTTTCAAAAGTATTTTTTTGTACAATAAATTTTTGTTTTGAAATATATATTCATTTTTCCAATAATAAAGAAAAATCCTACCCAAAACTATTAAAAAAATCCAACGTTTTATGGTACAATAATCCCACGTATATCCAACGTTTTATGATACACAAAACCCACGTTGCATAATACACAAATCATACGTATTTCCAACGTTTTATAATACATAAAACCCACATATTTCGCACGTTGTATAATACACAAATCCCACGTATTTCCAACGTTTTATAATACGCAAGTCCCACGTTTTTTATAACATTACAAACTAACGTTGTTGAACGAACACGTTCAATTACGCGTTATTTTTACCTTTACTTATTTTTATTATAAAGGGTGGGTCATCTATAAGTTGAATTTTAAACTACGTGCTATTAATGAAGCTTTCAACTTAAGCGCCATGAATTGTTGACAGTGGTTTAGTTTTAACCTTCCGATTACAAAATATGCACCGAATAAATTTGGATCAACGTTTCGAAATACTCAAAACTTACTTTGAATGTGACTGTGATCGCAGAGACGGCAAGAAAATTGCGTTTGGAAGAAATGAGGCGCCGTCAAACCAAAGTATTACAAATTTGATCAAAAAATTGCGCAGATATGGAATGCTGGTGGACATAAAACATGTTTCGCATGCTCGTCCTAGACGTACACCTGAAGCAATCGCTGCTGTGGCCGAAAATGTACGCATGAACGCGTCAACATCAACTCTGCGCAGATGTCAACAACTCAGCCTTTCCCGTACCACTCTGAGGATGATTCTGCACAAAGACCTCGGTATGTTTCCGTACAAAGTCCAGCCTGTTCAGGAGTTAAAGTTGAACATCCACAATGAGTGGGCTTTAAACCAGTTGAACGATGACCCTAATTTTGCAAGAAAAATCATCTTTTCGGATGAGGCGCATTTTTACCTCGGAGGTCAACAAGCAAAACTGTAGGATTTGGGCCACGGAAAATCCACACGTCGCCGTAACAAAGCCTATTCACCATTTAAAACAAAACATTCAAGCTCAAATTGCCTAAATAGAGCAGCAAACTTTTGACAAAGTGCTCGAAAATTGATGTTCCAGGATGGGCTACTGCCGAGCCAGCTGAGGTGGCCACTTAAATAAAATCATTTTCCATACTTAATCGGAAGAAACATTGTATCAAATAAAGCAAAATTCGTTGAAAAAAAATCAGTTTTTCTTGTTCTCATTGCTATTTTATAATTCAACATTAACATGGCCCACCCTTTATAATGATACGTTTTTATTTGCATGTGTAGTGCAATAAAACACTGTCAATTTAATGTGTTTTATAAAACAATATTTACGATATTTAGATACTATAAACAAAATGTTACCAAGAGGAAATGCGACGTATACAAGTTTCTTGGTACTTTCAAAGACCACACAAGGAATGGAGAACTGGGTCATATTTTTTCTTATATTTAAAAAGGGGTGACTACTCAGTTTTCTCTGTAAGAGTGGCAGTCTGCTCTTGTTATTTTTAATCAGTTATTCATTAGCATTCAACCGAGTATCATCTCTGTATTAAAATAAATACATCTAATTTTATTAAGTTGTGTTTATTGAACAACGTTCCTGTTGCACCAAAATCCAGTCAACCAAATTCGCATACGGAAAATGTTTTCATGGATTAGTTTTCAAGGAAACGTACTTAAGCTCAGTACAGTTGTCATACGAGGTTTGTTCAGAAACTATTGGGAATTTTCGTTTTTTGAAAAAAATATTTATTTATTCGTCTACATTAATGTTAAACAATAACAAAATAAACCATAATTGTTTAATGCTAAGAATATTTAATATAATGACAATAATATTATTTCCTTACAAAAATAAATATTAAGTTATTAAAAAATAATGCAGCACAAAATATCAATTTTATGATTAACATATTTTGTCACTTTATCACAGAAAATGCTACGTGTGTATCACTGTATGATTTAAAGCCTTTCCAATGGCAAATATTGATTATAGTTTGTAGTTCACAAAGTTTAACTACTAAACTAAATCTTGCAAAAGTGTCTTCTTTCTCAAATAGAGATTCTGTAGCACGCAGTTTTAATTTACAAACGTTAGTATGAAACTTGAATACCAAAGTTTTTCAAGGTTTTTATTTTTTAATAGTAGATTTGGTCCCACTTAAAATTGATCATAGATTTTTTAGGTTCTCAGGATGGTGTACAGCAGATTCCATATTCCAACTTAAATTGTAGATTGGGTTGCATTCATGTAATTATGGTTTATGTTCTCAGGTTGGTGTCCCATGGCTTCTGTATTCCAACTGCCTTGTACAAGTTAACAAAATTAAAGTGATTTTACATAAAAAATAATATAAATATGGCATATGATATATTTTAGTAGTTTTATTGGAAAATATTTGAAATTTTTTGATTAGTGTTATTTTTGATCGCTGATATCTTTGAAACGGTTAATCTGAAGAACTTTGACCTTTAGATGTTTTTTGTAGAGCGTGATAAAAAAATTCCTTGTTATTGAAATGGAAAAACCACAAATGAATTAAGGCAAACCTTAATATTAATATTAAGGGCTAAAATTGGCGTTAATATTTTGGTTTTTAAATGTACTATTAATTTTTCAACACCATTAGAAGAAGAAAATACTTGTTTTTTTTAAACACCCTAATATACAGAGATGGTAATGTACTCTTAGGCCGTTTAATAAATAAAGACAAATGCATTATGAGACGTGGGAGTGGTGGAGTGACGTAAGAGTGGTGGGGCAGGCCTGACCGCGCCGCGCGGCTACGATCATCGCCCGACCGCAGATGAGAGAATGTGTTGTAAGTAAGCGGAAGTACGTTTGTTTTAAATTAGGAAATATTCTCTAATAAAAATGGTTTATACCCTTGAAGAAAAGATTCAATTTATAACGTGGCATTTAAATGGGATCTCAGATCGAAAAATTCAAAGATTATTTCCAAATATGTTCCCAAATAGACCCTTACCAGCAAGGGCAACAATTCAAAATGTTGTAAATAATTTTTTAACATTCGGCAGTGTTAATAGGGTTCATAATAGGGAACCGCAAGCAAGGCCAGTAAATAAAGAACGCGAATTACGGGACACTTTAATTTGTGCAAGCATCGAACAAGATCCAACCCAGTCAACCAGTCAAGTTGCCGAACAGTTCGATCTATCACGGTCTATGGTAGGCAAAATTTTAAGAAAGCATGGGTATCACCCATACAAATTAAAGAGGAGTAATGAGCAATTTCCTGATGATCCATACCGTCGCATGGAATTTTGCGAAACCGTTATAGAAATGGCAAAACGGGATGAAAATTTCACACGAAATATCCTTTTTACCGATGAGTCGTCATTTTTTATACATGGTATGCATCATTCCATGAACCATTGGTATTGGTCCAGGACGAATCCTCATCAGCATTATGCTGCCAATACTCAACGACCTCAAAAATTAAATGTTTGGTGTAGAATGCTGGGAGACCATATTATAGGTCCATTTTTTATAGATGTACCTTAAATGGTCAAAAGTATCTTGAACTGCAGCAAAATGAAATTTTTCCCGCAGTTCGTGTTCTGCCTGTTCCTTTTGAGTCAGTGTGGTTTCAACAGGATTGATGTCCCGCACATAATACCCCATTGGTAAGAGACCGCATAATAAGTGGTCACGGAAATATTCTCTGGCCAGCAAGATCACCGGACTTGGCTCCGTGCGATTTTTTGTGTGGGGATATTCCAAATCCAAAATGTACGGATTCCAGCATATCAGGGCAAATAACCTTGATGAATTAAGAGAATTAATAATTAATACATTAAGGAATATTAGACCTGAGATGCTGTCAAATAAATTTTTATAGTAGGTTAACCTATTGTACAGCAACGTTTGGGGGCCTATTTAAACATTTACTTTAATTTATTTATTTTTTTATTTAAACATTTTAGAATACCATTTTTGTTTAGGAATATTTCTTTTTTTTTATTACAAAAATACTATAATTTATTTTCCACATTTTCAAAAAAAAAATTCAATAAGTATTCGTTTTTGTAAACAAAATCATAGTTAAATTTTAAAGGAAACTTAAAATTCCTCCGACAGCACTCCAACGTGGACCGAGTAATACTGAAATTATATCGATATCGAACTCGATAGCGAAATTTGCGTCAAGGTTGTCTAGTAGTGGGATTGTAAAGCAGTTAGAGGAGAAGAAGTAAAACATTGGCGGACGTTTAATTGTTTTGATTTAATCGTTTTAAAATCTTGTACTGCACGCTTATGGCAGAGGGGAATTAAGTATTTTGTTATCCTATTCGTTTAGCAATGGTTGTTTGTCTCTCTTATTTATACGTTTATCTTACTTATTCGTACGTTTCATATAGCATGCATCTTTGTTTATTAAACGGCCTAAGAGCCCATTACCTTCTCTGATACAAGGTGTCCCTAAACTTGACATAAATTTGGGAAAAGATTGAGCAAGTTAAAATAAGATGAAAACCTAAATAAATATTTTTCCCAATTACTTATGTTTCCAAGATACAGGGTGATAAAGTGTTACTTATCATATCAGTTTTTTTAATATAACTTCTACTATGGTAGTCTTGGAAAGGTGATATTTTGCGAACAGTGACTTACTCCAAAACACATATTCACACATGATTACAATTGTTTGAGTGAACACAGTGTCGTAGAAACGGGGGTTGCTTTAAGCTTATTGTCCCATAAAAACTTTGAGGTTAGGTTTTTGTAACATTTGATGCAATTTTTCGATTACACAGTTTGGCTACCATTAAAAATGTGTACCTCTCAAACTTCGATAATATAAACCGTTTTCGAGATATTCGAGATTACAATAATTGTTATATCGCATTATTTAAAAGGATTAAAAGGTATATGATAACAAATTTTATTTTTTAATTGAAAAAACTAAAAAGGGTATTCCATGAGCGTCGGGACTTTTTGCCCTGACCGTCACATTAAAAAAAGTTGTAGTTTTTTCAATTAAAAATTTTGTTTTCATATACCTTTTAGTCCTTTTTAAAATGCGATATAACAATTATTATAATCTCGAATACCTCGGAAACGGTTTATTTTATCGAAGTTTGAGAGGTACACCTTTTTAATAGTAGCCGAACTGAATAATCGAAAAATTGCATCAAAAACCTAACCTCAAAGTTTGTATGGGACAATAAGCTTGTTGTTTCTACGACACTGTGTTCATTCGAAAAATTGTAATTATGTGTGAATATGTGTTTTGCTAGTAAGTGACTGTTCGCAAAATATACCTTTCAAGTCTACCATAGTAGAAGTTATATTAAAAAAACTAATATGATAAGTAACACTTTATCACCCTGTATCTTTTAAACACACGTAATTGGGAAAAATATTTATTTAGATTTTCGTCTTATTTTGACTTGCTTAATCTGCTCCTTAATTTATGCCACTAAGTTTAGGGACACCTTATATATGTGAAAAAAAACAGTAGCATTTTAAATCTACTTAAATATTTTATTACCTTAAAGCAGAACAATAGAATAGTACATTTATTAAAAATTAAGGTTATAAAAGCTTTTTACATTATATCTAACTAAATTTAGTTAATAATATCATGTAATTAGGTACCTTCATTTCTAATAAATGTAAATGTAACTATAGTTAACTATACGCTAAAGAAGTATCGCTAGTAGCGCCACCACTGGCTGTTATCATCATAACAAAAGTATAACTTTTAATAATCAGCTGTCAAACGCTTATGTTACAAACGGGTGTTTTTGAGAATAAAGCCGTAAAATGTTAAAAAATAACGAAAAAAAAACGTGCCTCCATTTGTTGTGTTGTTGGTGGTATTTCGAGAGCAAATCCTGAGTTTAGTTTTTACCGGTTTTCCAATAAACGGTGTTAATCTAAATGAAGAAATAAATTGCATACAGTCTCTGTAAATATAAATTGTACCTATTAGATACAAAAATACACATTTTAGTATACTAAGATGTGTATTTTTGTATCTAATAGGTACAATTTATATTTACGCCGAAAAATGAAAATTATCAAAAAAATTGTCCAAATTTATTTTTACATAATAATATCTGTTGTACAATTTGACAAAAAAAATCGTAATCCAAAATTTTTGATCGGTCAATTATGTTTTTGTGAACAAAAATGTGTTTTTCTACTACCACTTTCTAAAAAGCGAGATTTTCACACTCCTATAAAAATTACATTTTTTACACGCATGCTGAAAAAGTTTTTTACACTCTAGAAGCGTGTGCAAAAAATTTGCGCGCAGGCTTTTCTAATTATTTGATTGCTTTATTTTGCAATTGTTAAAAAAATATTGTGAAAAACACGTTAGAAAACCTTTTTTCGCCGCTCAATTAACTTGCGGACCTCACCTACGGCTTGGTCTAACAAATCGACTCGCTCGTGTGAAAAAAGTTTTTAAAATTTGCTGTTTAAAATACTGTTTTGACTGTTAATAAAAATGTCATCGACATTCACAGATTAAAAAGGTTGACGTCATTGTATCTATTTGCATGTATTTCAAAAATACGTCAGTTATTGACACAATTTGTCAGTTTTGGCTTGAGCTGGGTAGCATCAAATATTGTCTTAATAAAAGTGATTTAATAAAAATGCGATCTCACAATCGTGCCGCATTATGTGCATTGTGTTTTATCGCACAAAAAAATGCGAAAAATTACGCCTACAGTATTTCAACGGATCTAAAATTGGCAAATATTATGATGGGCACAGCTCCGCTTTTCCCTGTACATGGTGCCAAGCAAAAAAGCAAAATTTAAACAACGTACTTTCACAAACATTCGAGATCATTATTTAAGCTGGACTAAAAATGGAAGTGATCCGAATAAATCCAAGCATTTTTTAATTACATCCATGAACCCATTCCTCAAAAATTAAGCGAACCCATGATCCTAGTAATACCGCCCCCTGAATTGCATTTGCTCTTGGGTAATGACTTTTTATCATGCGTTATTTTATGTTATTTTTTATGTACCTACTGTAATTACCTTATACACCAACATGTTTAAAGCAGCTCCAGAGGTATGCAATCAGTGGACAACTCTTTGTCACGTTCAAAGGGAGGCCATGCTTAGGGGGTCCTTTACAGGAAACTCATGTAAAAAATTATTAAAATATTTGAATTGTTTAGAAGAAAATCTTCCAATAAATTTGCTGCCGTATGACTTGCCTTAAAGCTTTCAACGATGTGACTTTTAGCGTTACCTTAGATCCAAATTATAAGGAACAAATAAATAGGTTTAAGTCTTCATTTCATGAATTGGGAATTAAAACAACGCAAAAAATACATGCAGTCTTTTTTCACGTTCAAGAGTTCTGTGAAAAAAACAAATTTGGGCTTGGGCTTTTATAGCGAACATGCTAGGGAAGCAGTTCATTCTGATTTTGCGGTTGTATGGATCAGGTTCAAGGTAAACGACAGCCATCCTATGTTTTCAAAAGTTATTGGCAGCTGTTACTTTTTACAATAGCAGTCATATTTAATTTACTAATAGTAATATGTTTAAATTTTGTAACTTGGTAGGAGTTAAATAAACCTTATTTAGTTCTTGAGTTTTTGTGTATTTTCCTTTTTTGTTAATAAAAGCAAAAGTAATCGTTAAAATATTTTTGTGTTGGGTTTTTTCAGTATAAAAATGACCAAAAAAAATATTAATAACAAAATTACTTCTGGACAATTTTTTCGGTAATTTTTGTTTTTTGGCGAACCGTAAGTAGTGATGTACGTGAAAAGTGTAAACATTTCAATTCAGTAAACAAATAAGTCGTCTAAATTTAAATTAATATTATGATTAAGAAAGTCTTCACTCAACGGTAAAATACCATTATATTATGTATTATATATAAAATTATGTTGCCATGAATTTG
Source organism: Brassicogethes aeneus (assembly GCA_921294245.1). NCBI lineage: Eukaryota > Metazoa > Arthropoda > Insecta > Coleoptera > Nitidulidae > Brassicogethes > Brassicogethes aeneus. Next base: position 62,895,882 of record OV121132.1, read on the forward strand.
TAGGTATATTTTGTTGTTTAAAATGCAGTTGTCGGGTTTTTTTAGAGAACTTAAATATAAAAATGGTTGATGTTTGTGCAAAAATTATTTTTAACTAATTTCTTAAAAATGTTCAACTTATATAAATTATATTAGGGAAAGTTATCATTAGTTAATTCTGCACCAACAAATGTTCTTACCGAATTGGATCCTTTGGCAAAACATGAAAATGCAACGATTTAGTTCTTGAATTTTATTTACAATTAAAAACACAATAATTCACCCGGTCAACATTTAACGTAACACAGTATTGCCCTTATGTAACATAGGAGTAACATTGCAATGTAAAGATGTTACTAAAATGCAACTCAACAGTTACCTAAAATAATGGTAACGTTGTTACCGTCCCATGTTAACATTGTGAAACTATTGTAATGTAACAAAATTACCAATAAGCAATATAACAGCAACCTAACATTGTGAAACTATTGTAATATAAAAAAATTACCAATAAGCAATATAACAATAACGTAACATTGTGAAACTATTGTAATGTAACAAAAGCAATATAAAAGCAACGTAACATTGTGAAACTATTGTAATGTAACAAAAGCAATATAACAGCAACGTAACATTGTGAAACTATTGCAATCTAACAAAATTACCAATAAGCAATATAACAATAACGTAACATTGTGAAATTATTGTAATGTAACAAAAACAATATAACAGCAACGTAACATTGTGAAACTATTGTAATGTAACAAAAGCAATATAACAGCAACGTAACATTGTGAAACTATTGTAATATAACAAAATTACCAATAAGCAATATAACAGCAACGTAAGATTGTAAAACTATTGTAATGTAACAAAAGCAATATAACAGCAACTTAACATTGTGAAACTATTGTAATATAACAAAATTACCAATATGCAATATAACAGTAATGTAACATTTTGAAACTATTGTAATATAACAAAATTACCAATAAGCAATATAACAGCAACATAACATTGTGAAACTATTGTAATGTGACAAAATTACCGATAAGCAATATAACAGCAACGTAACATTGTGAAACAATTGTAATATAACAAAATTACCAATATGCAATATAACAGCAACGTAACATTATGAAACTATTGTAATATAACAAAATTACCAATATTCATTATAACAGTAACGTAACATTGCAATACTATTGTAATGCACATAATTTACATCTCGCTCGTGTTACCACCTCGATTAGGTATATAAAAGAAGTTAAGACCGCCATGTTATGTAACATAATAATAATAATAATAATAATAAGCTTTATTTATGTTATATACAAAGTAGTATTTACAGAGGTCAAAAACAGGTCAGAAATATAATTAAATATTTACAAAATAGATTGGCAAACTTAATAAAAATTAGTATAGAACTGGAATAGAAACCGATAAAACTTATAACTAGGTGATATTAAAATTAAAATTTAAAAATTCATCAATTGAATAAAAGGAATTTTGAATTAAAATTTCCTTAATTATACTTTTAAAATTTTTGGCCGGATAATTCCTTATATTAAGTGGAAGATTGTTAAAAACTTAATTCCCAAGAAGTTTGTTTCTGTTTGAATTTTTTTAAGTCTATAAAATGGCAGTGCTAAATTATTTTTTATTCTTGTGTGGTAGCTATGGATACCCGAGATCGTAATGTAATCCTTTTCGTTATTTTTTATGTATAGCAGGGTCTCTAATATAAAAACTGATGGTAAAGTTAATATTTTTAAGTTTTTAAAAGCTGTTTTACAGTCTGCTCGATTTGGTAGTCCTGCTAGTATCCTTACTGCTCTTCTTTGAAGCGCAAATGCACTATCAGCATGCGGGGAGTGTCCCCATATTAATATGGCGTAAGTAAGAACCGAGTGAATAAGAGCAAAGTAAGCATTTTTTAGGACATCCATAGACACAGAATCATATAAATAGTCCACGCAGGACAAAAAACTTCTCCTAGTCTTCTTACAAATGTTATCTACATGGTGATCAAATTTTAGAGCACAAGAGGCCTATTTGCAACCATCATATTATGTAACTGTAATGTTACATATTAAGATTGTTGCATAACATTACAGATATGTTTCACTTTCATAACGGCAATGTAACATTGTAGTCCATTAAAAAGATACATAACAATAACATAACAATTATAATGCATTTATGTAACGATAACGTAATATTGTTATGTAACAATGTTACTTAAAAAAGCGGGAAATAGGAACCTATTTGCAACCGTTAGGTTATGTAACTGTAATGTTACACATCACAATCGTTACATAACATTTTGGTTAATGTTACGTAACAGTTATGTATCATTTTCTAACGGCAATGTAACATTGTTATGTAACAATGTTACTCCTATGAGTGGGAAATAGGAACCTATTTGCAACCATCAGGTTATGTAACTGTAATGTTACACATCACAATCGTTACATAACATTTTGGTTAATGTTACGTAACAGTTATGTATCATTTTCCTAACGGCAATGTAACATTGTTATGTAACAATGTTACTCCTACGAGTGGGAAATAGGAACCTATTTGCAACGAACAGGTTATGTAACTGTAACGTTAAACATCACAATGTTGACCGGGCATCATGATCCCTTTGATAAAATACACACACTAACTTAACTATATAAGCATTTAAGCGTTGAGTTTCTTAATCAATGATATAAGGAATAATTAATCAAACTCCAGTACCTACTAAAAAAGTTTTTTAATTTTTGCCTTACAACGTAAAACACAAATAAAGTGCGCGATTTAGCTGTGCAATTGAACAAAATTTGTCGAGTAAGACTTCTGCCTTCCTCTCTTTTGTAAAAAAAACTACCCATATATTTAAAAATGATTTATAATCTGTGCTTTAAATGTATTGTTGACAATTCTTAAATTTACGCAATGCATCGAAGTCCACCAGATGGCGCGCGCGTTGCGAAAACCCGATACTTCTTTAGCGTGACTATTATTATATTATAATAATTATATATACCCATATATAATTTAACCTTGGTTAAAAACTAATATTTAGGCTAATAAACTTGTAAATTTGAAACAAAACAAAGCGAATTAAACTGCTTAGCTGAAAAACCGACAACTTTAAATATTACTACCTACCTACCCTGGCGAAAACAAAACGTGCAAAAAGTGTGCAAAATTATTTGATAACAATGTGCCAACAATGTGCAATCTTTTAAAAAAATGATGTGCGGAGGGTGGGAAATGGAACATGAAACAATGTGCAAAACCAAAAATTTAAAAGTGAATAATCACTGGACAATGTTCAATGTTTTCACATGTTTGCACACCGTTTCTTGCTACCTGTGTGCCTATTACAAAAACAGATTCTTTTTGGTGACCTATAAAGTCTTTTAAATTTACACATAATTGAAATATAAATATCCTTATAATAATATTAATCAAATAAATATTTTTTTCATAAAAAAAAAATACCCACAATGTCGGTCCTACATACTGTATTTTATTAAGAAAAATACTACACGAAGGGGATTGCTTTGATCTTAGCAATAGGCTGAGAAGCGATACATAAGATGGAATATACCTCACCTTTTAAATAAATGTTGTACCCCAACTCAAGCGAGATATATCTAAAATGTGCTTAAACTGTTGAGTGATCGCTAAAACTGTACAAACAATGTGCTATAAAAAGGTGTAATATAAGCGTCATAAATGAGAAATAATAAAGCGTGCTAACAGTGTGAATAAAATGTGACATGCGTAAGATAGACTAAAGCTTTGCAAAATGTCTTTAAACACTGTGCAAACAATGTGCTAAATATAATGTAATATAAGCGTGACATACAGGGCCGCACCAAGTGTTTTTGCCGCCGGGTGCAACTAAAAGCTTGCCGCCCCTTAAAGGAAAAAAAAATCTTAAAAGCACTATTTTAACTTAATAAAATTATTATGTACTATGTATGTATTAGTGGTTTTTCGGGATCTGCTCCGTGTTGTCGGTTTTTGGTTCTTAAAAGAACCGTATGTCTGACGACGTTTCGGTACAATCTCATGTACCATCTTCAGGTCTTATCTGCTGGGCTGCTGTTGCTGCTCTGCTGCGAGTTAGACGTGTAACGTGGAACATTACAAAATAATTTACTAGAACTACCCCTAAAAGCTAGGTTTTGCTTGGCTAAAAATTTAACAACCGATATAATTCTTTCTAAAACAGAAAACCGTCTTTTCTGTTCACTGTTAATTAGTTTTTCCTGTAAATAATCTATTGTTGAGCCACACTTTAATGAAGTTTGTAACTGAATCATTTTGTTGCAACATTTAATATGATTATTAGAACTTTCATGTCGGCTTAAGGTTCGCGATAAATGTTGCCAATCTCGAAATCCATCTAGCCCCAAAGAACTAGATGCATTCCCAAATAACTTACATGGGAAACAAAACACAGAGTATATTTTTTAGAATATCCAAGTGCGTTGAACGGACTCACCATTTGGTAAAGTTTTAAAAAAATATTTATTTCAATAGCTTCTAGTGCTAGCGTCTTTGGGATAAATTGTTTTCTTATTTACCCTTTTCTACTACCATGCACTTGGATCAGAATCAATTACAATATTAAAAAGTTTACCGTCACTTTCTGTTCAAATATTTTTTAAAATGCCGCCTCGATAGTTGCCGCCCGGGCGCAGTGCACCCTTTGCACCCTGGGTTGGCTCGGCCCTGGTGACATATGACAAATAAAAAGCGTGATGTCAATGTACATAAAGAGTAAAAAAAACTTATTTTTTTCAAAAAGTGTGAAATTACCACAAAGTAGTATGTAAGTAAGTAAGTAAATAGTGTATGCACATTGTCATAAAGACTTGCACTCCAAATACACACTTATTGCATATATAAAATATCAAACACAACCCAAGTGGCATAAAACTTGGAAACATTTAAAAAAACGCAGTGACTGCTACTCCGTGCGCACGGAACCATAGTTGGCTGACTCGCGCTCCGTGCGCAAGGAACAATAGATATGTGGCTCGCGCTCCGTGCGCGGCATGATACTTTCATATAGGTTAGGTTATAAGTTTATGATGAAAGTGAAAATGAAGGTAGGTGCGTTGTTTGCAACGTTTGTAGAATTGGAAGAGAAAATTAAAGAATATGTAACAGGCAAATTCATTACTCTACAAAAAAGGGATTCCTGTTTATTATCTAAAGCGGTCACAAAGTATCCTAGAGCTTTAAAAGGCAATCAAGATCTTAAGTATTATTTTATTAAGTATGCATGTTCAAAAGGCGGAAAGCGTTTCAAGAGTCGTGGAAAAGTACCTATTGCTACCTTATTTATAATAAAATCAATTGGATATAATATTATGTATCTCATTTTACATAGATACCTACCTCATGTCCCCAACGTAGTGTTGGGATGTGTTCATCCATGTCTTTCCAAATCTAACATAATATAATATTTTTTTATTTCCTTTTAGTACAATGTATGAAGGATGTCCCATGAAGATAAAATTAGTCCTTACCATAGACAAGGGATTGGTTGGGTGGGCGGGGGGTTACAGAAGACGGTAAGCACTTACGTTGCAAATTACTACATGATTAACATAACCATGACAGAAATAAGGTAATAAACTGACATTTTATGACCCAACCTAAATTGAATATTTTTTTTATTAACAGGATACTTACAAGTACTTTTCCAAAAAAAGGAAGCTAGAAAGTGAAGATCAGAAGGAAGTTCAACAGCTATTAAAATTACGAGCAAGTCCAAAAGATGTTCAAAACTATATAATGCAAAAAGACTGGAAAAATTGTTCTGACCAAAGACATACGAAATATCAAATACGTTGCAAAACTGCCTTTAAAATCCAATAATTTGGAGAATATTGTGTCAATATTATTTAAAAATGAAGGATCTATTGTAGAAATCGCGCACGATCAAGACGGTAATTTAATTGGAATTTATTACCAAGATTTTTTCACGAAACAGGTCTTATATTTCCAGAATAGTTAATTTGTGATGCCACTTATAAATTAAACGAGTTTAACATGGCTTTATATATACTTCTCGCAGTAGATGGCAATGGTCAAAGTGAAATTGTGTCTACTTTTTTGATGGAGGATGAAAGTAAACCCGCGATTGAGATAATGATTAAAACATTCAAAGACAACAATAAGGCATGGGTTGATACAGTGACAATATTAACAGATAAAGACATGACCGAAAGAGATAATTTTAGGAGTGAATTTCCACAAGCAGATCTTTTACTTTGTATTTTTCATACTCTTCGAACATTTAGAAGGGAAATTACTGTTAAAAAGAAGACTATAAATAAAGAAACTAGAAAAAATGTTTTCAAATAATCCAACAGTTAGCTTACTCACCCACTCTTAAAGAATATAATAACAATTACGAAAAATTACAAAAACTGAATGTTGAGAAAGTGTTGAAGTATTATGATAAAAACTGGCATAATATAAAGCATGAATGGGTAGAAGGTTTTAAAAGTTCATGTTTTACTCTTAATAATAGTACCACAAAACGTTTGGAATGTATTAATCAAAAAATTAAATCTGGTGTTGACAGGCATAGTTCACTGTGTCAATTTTACACCGATTTTAAAACAGTATTACAGTCCTTGAGAATAGACAGAGAACATAAAGCCCAATTTTTGCTACAAAAAATTCCTGTTACACGCTATCCCATTCATTCCACCGAATACCGTTATATGAGATTAATAACACCATTTGCATGGTCTCACCTTGAAAATCAATTTGAAAGTATTGCTAAAATAGGTGTGAAAATAAAAATTGATAAGAATTTTAGCTACAACTCAAAAAGTGAAGGTCTTATAAGTGTTACGATTGACAACTGTTCCTGTCGGTTTCGGAATCAAATGAAGTTTCCTTGCCGTCATATTTTATCTGTTAGAAAATGTTCTAATGTTAACTTATTTGATGAATCATTGATAAATTAAAGATGGCTTGTAAAGTTTTATGTTGAAAATCATCGAGCAACAATGAAAGTTGTACCGATTTATGATTCACACAACGAAGTGCTTACTGAACATATCATAAACAAACCAGTTTTAAATCAGCATTAAAAATTTAGACAGGCATTCAAATTATGCAATTCCTTAGCAGTCACTATATCTCAATATGGGAATAAGACATACCGAGAAATTATGGACCAAATGAAGTTGTTGAAATCCTTTCATCAAAACAAGAAAAAAGTTTTAATTGTTGAAGTGATTGATAAGAATATTAAAAACAATAATAATTACAACTATGCATCCCAAATACCAGAAGAAATGGAAGGAGAAATATTATTAGAAGACATAGAACTATCAGAAGAAAGAGAAATATTAGAAGGAGAAATATTATTAGAAGACATAGAACTATCAGAAGAAAGAGAAAAATCAGAAGGAGAAATGTTATCAGAAGCCATAAAACTATCAGAAAAAAGAGAAATAAAAGAAGCAGAAATATTAGCAGGAGATATTGATATCAAATAAAAAAAAATACCATAAGAGGAAATATTATCAGTCGACATAGAACTAACAAAAGAAAGAGAAATACCAGAAGGAGAAATATTACCAGAAGATAAAAAACTATCACAAGAAAAAGAAATACTACTAAAACCAAACATCAACATGACTAATAATAATGACAAAATGGGAATAACTGGAAACAAATATGGTATAAACGAACTATTACTAATAATTTTTTTTTCAAACGGTTTTTTTTTATTTTAGTCCTAAGTGAAATAACATTACCACCAAAAATGGTTAAATGCGGCAGACGCAAGGGGTCAGAGTTGACGATAATTGGGTCTAAAAGAAAAAGGAACTCAAATAAGACATCCAAGACATCCCGCCAAAGACATTAAAATAAATTTAATTTTTAAGAAATTAAAATGTATTTTCCAATTATTTTTTAATAAATTACATTTTAATATTAATGCTTTTTTGTGAAAATACCATTACTAAATTATTAAAAACTCTCTAGCGCATCGCATCTATGTTCTAACCCCATATGTACGGTGCAGGAATCTATTGTTCCGCGCGCAAGGGGCGCGAGTCTCATACCTATTGTTCCGTGCGCAAGGAGCGCGAGTCAAGCAACTATGGTTCCGTGCGCACTGCGTTTAAAAAACATACATAAAAATACACAAATGATAAAAAACTCAAATCATAAACAGAACTTGATTTGACAGTTAAATATGTCTTTTACTTTTACGACGTTACCGAGTTTCGGAAAAGTAGTACGTTTCGTTTTTTTCAATACAGGTTACTGTAATTTGTGCACAAACTGGCAACGCATTGTTCAGGAGTCATGTTTTCAATTCCCCCGCTTAAGTTTCACCCCCCTGATACAAATGTTTAAATAATTAATCAGTGAGCGACAGTGTTTGGTGGGGGGTGGAGGTAAAGCAATTTGTTGCAAATTAACCTTATAAATAAGAAATTCTTTTGTATGTGTCAGTAGTTAGGTATACTATAATTTAATAGTGTTAAGCAAACCAATATAATAGAGTGAAAATTAATTAATTAAATTAATCATTTCAAATTTAACATAGCATCTACATACATATTAAAACTTAAGGTGAGTAATTTTTTTTTAATTTTAATCTGTATTTAGATATATTTATTTTATTTTTAGATTGTGGAATTAATTCTCTCTATAACCTTAAAAATTCTATTGTGACAACTTTATTAAAATGTCATCTGTAACAATTTTATCTTAATTTAATAGTTATGTGTGTGTTGAAAAGCGACTTTTTCATGCGAGTTTTTAAGTTGCCCACGAGGCCGTTAGGCCGAGTGAGCATTAACACGAGCTTGAAGAAAGCTTTTCTCACAAGTATAACACAATGTTTTTTCTGCGACCCTTTTATTTTTTATTATTTTTAAATACAAAACAAAATAACCTAAAAACTTTTTTGACAGCTAAATGTCAAACGATGCTTTCCGGTTCTTTTCACACAGACCTGTCACTTTTCACACAGAAATGTCACTTTACATTCGTGTTTTGCCTTGACAATGAAAAGATTCATTTTCTAAGCAACGATTCCATCATGAAAAGTGACTTTTACACAGTGGTCGTAGAAAAAAATAGTTCCTTTGCTTAAAACAGAGCAGGAGTATCAGAAACAATTAAAAATTTTAAAGCAAAATATTTTTTGGTGCGAAAACATGTCAATTTTAAATCAATATAAAAATAAATTAAAAAGAAAAAAATTAAATTTTGTTAAAACAGGAAAAGGTTTAAATCATCACCGACATTTAACAAAAATATTGAAATCTTTCAATAGCTATAAATAATTTAATTTTTTCTTATGATTCAAATTATAAATTAATGTTTGCAACAAATTTATTAGCATATAAAATGAATTTTTCATTGAAATAATTATGTATATCAAATGTATGTAAAAATTATAAATCAACATTATTTAATATAAATGATTTAGTTTGTGGCGAAATTTTTAATGCAAATTATAATTTTTCGCAAATTAGTTTTGATTGGATGGTAAATAAACCATATAAAAAATTAAGTTTAATCGATTTACAAGAAAATCACATCACGAAATTTGCAAATATATTTTAAATAATTTGAAAACAATATACCAAAACAAATCGGTTGGGTTGGTCCAAACATTGGTATTTGGCCATTAACAAAACCCCAAGACTAAAAACATTTATTTCATCAAATAAGTGCAGTAAAGTTTGTTTTATTATCTTCCTTTATAAATAATACGTTATAATTACCCAAGAATTACCCAAGAAATACATCATCACTTTTAATTCTGAAAACACCACGCTTCATGAAAAATGGTCTCAAGATTTTCTTATTATGAACAGAACCAATGATGGTTGTGAAATAAAAATCAACTTATCCAACACAATGTGTCATATTTATTGCATTTTAAATTAAAATATTATTTAGCAAATATAACTTATTTAGAATTAAATGATTTTTTCTACTCCCACCTTTAAAACGCCCTTTATCGTACATGACACTAAGTGACCTTTTAAATACACATTGACAAGTTGTGGCTTTATGGCGCTTTAGTCACGGGCTGAAGTAAGTTTTAAGCTAGTTAACAACTGTCAAGTGACAGTTGTCAAATGTCATACAATCGTTAAAATAAATTGCCTTTCTTGTAAAATAATACTAAATGTGAAAATTATTTTATTATCTTAATACAAAAATACAAAAGTATTAAATAGTTTCTCAACGCCAATAATTGGAAAGTTTATATGAACATTGTACTGACCTTTTAATTTCGCAGGCAGTAAACTATAACTTGAATTCGGGCACGGACTCCACTGCAAAGTGCTCAAAAAACATTTTCTTTACTTTCACTGTGAAAAACTTTTCAAAAAATACATTTCGATTTATAACCTTTATAATTTTGTTTATAAAATATAAAAATTTGACATTTGACACACAGATTCCCCTATTGTTTCATAGATGGCGCTCTATACAAATTTTTGATTTAAATCATTTTAAGATAATAATAAGTATTTGTCGTAGAAAAAGTATGGTATGCACCTCGTTTATAAACTTTTCTATTCACTCATTAATTTAACAGGATTGCCACCGATTTGTCTAAACCAAATTCCCTGACTTTTCCAGGAATTCCCTGACCTTCTCTGATTTTTTTCCAGACAAAATGTGTTTTCTTTTTGGTTTCCTAATCCTCAATGATTTTTTCAACTGGACTTTGAGTGTTGGTTTTTAAAATTTTAAGTATGGGGCCATTCAAGTATTACGTAAGCAGTAATTTTGTAATTTTTAACCCCCCTTCCCCTTGTCAGCAAAAGTAAGTAAAGCTTATTAAAAATATACAAAAAAAATCAAAGCAATCAAGCAAAGACTCCCCCCTTTGGGGCTTATGTAATACTTGAATTTATTTTTCTCTTGGTGAAGAATTATAACGATTAATTAAAAAACTAACCTTTCACCAAAGTTTATAAAATTCAAAAACATTAACAAAAAATCAATACTTCTTATTAAAGAAAAAAACAAACAAACAATTTTCTGTAGCTAATTTTTTTGGGTTCAGGTTTTTGTTTCTTGGGTTTTTATTACATTAATTTTCTGTTCAATCTGAAAATAACAGAAATAATGAAATTTTTAAAAATGCCTCTGAAATTTTGTCTGCGGCAGGTCTTGTTTATCAAGTTGATGAGTTCTTATCAGTAAATATTTGATAGTAAAAATTTCTTCATTTTTTGCAGGAGTTTTTATTGAAGAAATTGATTTCTTCTGGATATTTTCTAAAGCAATATTATTATTAATATTATTATCCTGTAAAACTGTAACTTTTTCAAGCATACTCTCTAAAAAAGAATTAGTCAAAAATGACATATTTCATAGTGAAAAAGCATGCTTTTCACTTTGAAATAAACTGCTCGTCCTAAAAATCGACGCACCTAGTTTTTTGGAAAATATTTGAAAGCTCGTTATTGAAAAATTACTGAATCGATTTTGAAAATCTTTGGAAATTCTGAATAGCTGATTCTTTGACTCTTATTTAAAATTTTGGGAATACGATATTTTGCACATAGCATTATATTTACTACAGGGTGTTAAACGAAGAGATGTATTTTTTCCGAAATTTCAAGTTATTCCCATTCATAAGGCAGTTGAGTTTGATAGTCGTAATACCCCTCCCTAATATAAGTAAGGTAATCCCTCGGAACATTTTCGAGATTTTGTGAATATCGCGGCTTACTACGGTTATATGCCAATTTATCGAAAATTGTCGTTATTTCCCAGTTTAGTCCAAAAAATGGGCAATAGTAGATTCTTTGACTTACGTCTAATTTTGAGAATAAGATATTGTGCACATAGCAATATACTACAGGGTGTTAAAAAAAGGGATGTTTTTTTTCCAAAATTTCAAATCCCCATTCACAGGGCGGTTGAGCTTGATAGTCGTAATACCCCTTTCTAATAACAGTTAGGTTATCCTTTGGGATGTTTTCGAGATTTTGTAGATATCTTGGTTAACTACGATTATATAGCAATTTTTCGAAAATTGTCGTTATTCTCCACTTAATTCCCAAAAATGAGCAAACTACGAAAGGTATCAATTAGTTATCAACACATCGTTTCCCCAATTTGCATGTTCTTGTGCCTGTTGTATGATTGTAATTATTATAGTTTATATTTGATATTATATGTGCGCATGCACCGCCCCACCATGTATGGAGTACAAGAGATCTGTGATAATAAAGTTAGTTACTGTTAGACTGTCGTTTGATTGATACCCTAAAAATAAAGCATAAAACATGGCGCAGTGATAGAAAAAAAGAACCGAAGCCACGCCGCCGCCATATTGCAAAAAAGCAATTAAAATCGAAATAAAACGATTTATCGACATATTTGGTGGAAGAAATAAAATGAATTATCAAGCAATGGAATTCAGAGGTATAGAGCAGATGAATTTTGGTAACAATTTGGCAGAATCATGGAAATTTTGGAAATTGAAGTTTGAGACGTATTTAAATGCCACCGAAATAAGTAAAAAAGAAGAGAAAATAAAATGTGCATTATTATTAACGTTAATTGGAGACGAAGGATTCAGAATCTATAATTCATTTGACATTTCCGAAGAAGAAAAAGACAAGTATGAAGTATTAATGAAGAAATTTGACGACCATTTCCATCCAAGGAAGAATGTTTCATATGAAAGACATAAATTTATCACCCATAAACAATTGGAAAATCAAAAAATGAAAAATTACATAGTGGAATTAAAAAACCTATCTTTAAATTGCGAATTTGGAGACATTCGAGACAGTTTGGTAAAGGACATATTGATATGTGGAATCCGATCAGACAAGATTAGAGAAAAAATGATGAATGAAGACGTTAAAACATTGGATGAAGCCGTTAAAATATGTTTAACAATGGAAAATACAAAGGAGAATAATAAGCAGCTAGCCAAGGCAAATGGATCCGGAGAGTATGAAGTAAATTCCATAAGAAACCGTCCCAAAAGGCAGTATACCAGTTCAACGTTACAGCCAAAATAAGATAAGTGATAATAATTATTATCAAAAACCTAATGTAAATTATTATAATCCTAAATATAAAAGTAATTTCAAATTTCAAAATAAGTATAATAAATAATTTTAATCTAAAAAGAATTGATAAAACAAACACCAAATTTTGCTCTTATACAAGGAATCGTCTACCAATAATAGGTCAAATTTTTCTTAACTGCAAAATAGATAATGTAAGCGAAAAAATACTATTTTATATAATTGACTTAAACAATTGCCCAATAATCGGTTTAAATACAGGCAAAAAATTAGGATTTATAAAAAGAATGGAACATATTTATAATATTAATAATATACAATTAAATCAAAGGGAATTTATAAATAACTTATTAAATAAATATAATAATTTATTTAATGGAATTGGATGTTTAAAAAAACCTTATAAAATCAGTTTAAAAGAAAATTCACAACCTGTCGTGCATGCACCTCGTAAAGTACCATTCAGTATTCATGATAAATTAAAACACACTTTAAATAAATTAGAAAAACAGGGTATAATAGAAAAATCTCTAGAATATGCTACATGGGTAAATAGTATGGTAGTTGTTAAAAAACCAGACGATAGTTTAAGAATTTGTATAGACCCTTTAGATTTAAATAAAGTTGTCAAAAGACATTATATTAAAATGCCCACTTTAGAAGAGTTAACTGTTGATTTTGTAGATGCTAAAATTTTTAGTGTTTTGGATATAACTCAGGGATATTTGCATATTAAACTTGATAGAGAAAGCTCAAAAATTTGTACATTTAATACACCTTTTGGTCGATATAGATTCAAAAGATTACCTTATGGCTTAATTTGTAGTGGTGAAGTTTTTTGTGAAAGATTAAGAGAAATCTTTGGTCATTTAAAATATGTTAAAATATTTGTTGACGATTTTATAATAGCAGGAAAAACCTTAGATGAACATAATAAAAATTTGTCAACAGTATTTGAATTAGCTGAATTAAATAACATTAAATTTAATAAACAAAAATGTAAATTTGGGGTTTCAGAAGTAAAATTTATGGGACACATTATTTGCAAAGAGGGTTTAAAAATAGATAATTCTAAAGTTGATGCAATAAAAAACATGCAAAAACCTAAAAATATAGCTGACGTTCAAAGATTTTTGGGAATAGTTAATTATGTAGGGAAATTTATACCCGATTTAGCTGAAAAAAACCGCACCCTTAAGAAAATTAATAAAAAAAAATGTATTATTCGCATGGGAAAAAATTCATGAAGAAACCTTTATAAATTTAAAAAATATTATTAGTAATTCCCCATGTTTAAAATTTTTTGACATTAATAAACATTCTGTTATTTCTGTAGATGCAAGTCAAAATGGCATGGGAGCTTGCCTTATGCAAGATAGTCAACCCTGTGCATATGCATCTAGAGTGTTTACTGATTGTCAAAAACGATATAGTCAGATTGAAAAAGAACTTTTGGCATGTTTTTTTGGCGCACAGAGATTTCATCAATTTGTTTTTGGGAAATATTTTGAAATAGAAACGGATCATTTACCATTACTAACTCTAGTAAAGAAAAATATTAATAATTGCCCACCTAGACTGCAAAGAATTTTAATACAGTTAAGAAAATATGATTTTAAACTAATATATAAGCCTGGTAAAAAACTAATTGTAGCTGATACTCTATCAAGAGCATATGAAAACGATAAATATTTTGACGAAGAATTAGATTTAGAAATAGAAAGTCAAGTTTGTTTAATAAGTTTAAATTTAAACGTAACCGAAAATAAACGTAAATATTTTATAGAAGAAACAAATGAGGATGCGGATTTGATAATGTTAAAAGATTTTTTAATAAAGGGTTGGCCTAAAAATTTCAAGAATATTCCTAGTAAATTAAAACTTTACAGTAAGTTCAAGGACGAAATTTCTGAAGTAGACGGTTTGTTGTATAAAGGACACAAATTTATAGTTCCATCTTCATGTAGACATGAAATATTAAATAAATTACATTATAGTCATTTAGGCATAACCAAATGTATTTCTAAAGCCAATACCAGTTTATATTGGCCAGGTATGAATAAACATATTGAAGACTATATTTTATCATGTAATATTTGCCAACAACAATCTCATAATCAAAAGCCTGAACCATTAATCCACCATGAAATCACTTCAGTACCATTTCACAAAGTTGCTTGTGATATTTTTCATTTATATAACGAATCATACTTGTTAGTAGTTGATTAATATTCAAAATTTGTAGAAGTCATAAAATTATACAAAGATTTAACAAGTAATAATGTTATAACAAAATTAAAATCAATATTTTCACGATTTGGTATTCCAAGAATAGTTGTTTCAGATTCGGGTCCAGAATTTAATATTCAGAATTTTAAAAAATTTAGTGAAGATTGGGATTTTGACCATCTTAAAATATCTCCTAGATATTCACAGAGTAACGGATTAGTAGAACGTCATATACAGACCGTAAAAAACATTTTAAAAAAGAGTATTTTGGATGGTAAAGATTTTGATCTAGCTATGTTAGATTTGAGAAATACACCTATAGATAATACCCACTCTTCCGCAAATATTTTAATGAATCGAAATTTAAGAACAATTTTACCACAATCAAATCATCATTTTAATAATAAATGTAAAGAAAACGAAAAATATAAAATATTTTTAAAAACTTAACAAAATAAATCAAAAATATATTATGACAGCAGAGGAGTTAAAGAATTAAATGAATTAAAAAACAACACTAAAATAAGATTTCAAATAAAATTAGGCAACGTTTGGATCAAAGGTAAAATAATAACAAAAGTCGGAATTAGGTCTTATAAAATAATGGCTGAAAATGGTAGAATTTATATAAGAAACAGAAGATTTATCAGACCTATTTATTTTTCTAAAAAAATTAATTATAAAGATAATTCAAATAACAAAAATGATGATTTGAAAAGTATAAAATTAAATAGAGCGACAAATTATAATTTTTTCAAAAATTTAAATTCTAAAGAAAATAAAAATAATTCTCAAAACCAATCCCAAACAGATTCTGACAGTAATGATAATGAATCTAACATTTCAGACAATGTACCTTTAGGTATGTTACAAAATAAAAATGACTTGTTATTAAATAAAAATAACGAAAAAACAAAAACAAGTCGATTTGGCAGGGCCATAAAAAACCAGCTAAATTAAATGTTTAAATATTCTTATAATTATTACAAAATATTATATAAAAAAAAGGGAGATACAGGAATTGTATTGTAAAAATAGGATATTAATACAATTAAGTCTATATTAAGTATAAAACTATGTACCTAAAATGTATACAAATATTGTACACTTATTTATTGTAAATGTTAGTATTTATTGCAACCATGTTTGTGTTGAGAAAAATTTATGTACTAAATTATATACAAATATTGTAAATGTATTATTAAATGTTAAATGTTATTATTGTTTAAATTTTATAATTAAATGAATTAAAATTTACAATGTCATGTAAAAAGAAAGCCTTTACAAAAAGGGAGATGTTGTATGATTGTAATTATTATAGTTTATATTTGATATTATATGTGCGCATGCACCGCCCCACCATGTATGGAGTACAAGAGATCTGTGATAATAAAGTTAGTTACTGTTAGACTGTCGTTTGATTGATACCCTAAAAATAAAGCCTAAAACAGTGCCCATCTTCTTCTAGCAGAAAAAGGGCAGGCAGCTCTTCGTCTTGCGTGGTATGCAATCTTATTTTATTTTTTAAATGTGATTTGCAGTTTGAAAAATGTTTTCATATTCAACGACAAAAATGACAAGAATAATTGAAGGAAGGAAGCTCCAAACCAGATATGCGCCATATTTTTTTAAACTTTGGGTGAAGAACAACGTGAATTTTTGAAAAACTGCCATATAATCGTAGTTATCCAAGATATACACAAAATCTCGAAAATGTCCTGAGGGATTACTTGTTATTAGGAAGGGGTATTATGACTATCAGGCTCAACTGCCCTGTGAGTGGGGATTTGGAATTTTGGAAAAAACATCTCTTTTTTTAACACCCTGAAGTATCATGCTATGTGCACAATATTGTATTCCCAAAATTAGACATAAGAGTAAAAAAATCAATTATTGCTGATTTTTTGGACTAAAATAAAGAATAACGTGAATTTTGGTTAGCCAAGATATCCATAAAATCTCGAAAATGTCCCGAGGGATTACCTAACTGTTATTGGGGAGGAGTATTAGGACTATCAAGCTCAACTGCCCTGTGAGTGGGGATTTGGAATTTTGGAAAAAAACATTTCTTTTTTTAACACCCTTTAGTATAATGCTATGTGCACAATATTGTATTCCCAAAATTAGACAAAAGAGTAAAAAAATCAACTTTTGCTGATTTTTTGGACTAAAATGAAGAATAACGTGAATTTTCGAAAAATTGTCGTACAATCGTGGTTAGCCAAGATATCCATAAAATCTCGAAAATGTCCCGAGGGATTACCTAACTGTTATTAGGTAGGAGTATTAGGACTATCAAGCTCAACTGCCCTGTGAGTGGGGATTTGGAATTTTGGAAAAAAACATCTCTTTTTTTAACACCCTGTGTGCAAAATATTGTATTCTCAAAATTAGACGCAAGTCAAAGAATCCACTATTGCTCATTTTTTGGACTAAACTGGGAAATAACGACAATTTTCGATAAATTGGCATATAATCGTAGTAAGTCGCGATATTCACAAAATCGTTTCGAGGGATTATCTTACTAATATTAGGGAGGGGTATTACGACTATCAAACTCAACTGCCTCATGAATGGGAATAACTTGAAATTTCAGAAAAAATACATCTCTTCGTTTAACACCCTGTAGTATAATGCTATGTGCAAAATATCGTATTCTCAAAATTTGATATAAGAGTCAAAGAATCAGCTATTCAGAATATCCAAATATTTTTAAATAAAGAGCTTTAAAATATTTTCCAAAAAACTAGGTGCGTCGATTTTTATGACGAGCAGTTTATGTCATTCTCTGCAGTCACTAATAACTGTAGTCCACAGCAATTTGTATCCAGGACATTTAACAGCCAATTCTCATGTAAAATTGTCCCCTGAATCCAAAAAGACCGTCATAGCAGTTTTTGAAATATAGTCAATTCCATATTATATGGAAAATTGAAGAAATCCTAAAAACTGTCCTACTTTTATAACTTTTGAAGACATATTCGGATTCAGCAGACAATTTTACATAGGATTGACTGCTAAATATCCGTGACACAAATTGCTGTTGACTAGAATTATTAGTGGCTGCTTTTTCGCTATGACAATTATTAATTTTTAACTAATTCATTTTTAGAGAGTAGTATTTTCCATCTGGTTCTTTTTTTAAAGAAAATTTGACAAATTTGTGTTCTTCGTTGCAGAAATCCTTTTTTAATGGATCGCACTTTTTATGTGGCCTATGACTGCTTGAAAATCAAACATTTGGCTTGAAACGGTTTTTATCAACAGGAACCATTATTTTTCAAAGTCTTTTACTGATTAATTAATTATCTATGATTTTACTGATTAATTAACTAGTTTATTAATTATGCTTACCATTTACAAAATAAACAAATATTAATCACCCTAAACATAAAAATAGTTGGTTAGAAGGTTATAGTGATAAGTCGTGATATAGACTTCTAGGGTGGTAAGTTTGACATATAGCGCTGCCATATTTTGAATAAATTAAATTTAAATTACACTCGTTAACATATTTTTTTTTGAAAATTGAGATTTAGATAAAGTTTTTATTACATTATAAACGTGTGGTTAATGCCATACGTGTGAAATATAACTTCAAATAAATGTCCTACACGGGACCTCCTGCAGGACTCAATTCCTTTGAGGTAATTTCGTAATATCTCGGCCATAACTTGACGAATATTGTCTTTTAACCCGTCAATCGTTAGAGGGTTAGAGGCATAAACACGAACTTTCGCATATCCCCACAAGAAGAAGTCCAACGGTGTCAGATCACAGGACCTTGGTGGTCAATTCACATTAACCAATCTAGAAATTACTCGTCCTGGAAACTTTTCTTGTAACAAAGCCAGATTATCTCGTGTTGTGTGACTTGTGGACCCGTCTTGTTGGAACAGTGGTCGGTTGGAACAGTGGTCGGCCAGATCCATACCTTCAATTTCATGCCAAAAAAAGTCAGTTAACATACGGCCATACCGTTCGGAATTGACGGTAATGCCTGCTTTATGATCGATGACACCACCAGACCATAATGCACACCAGACAGTCACTTTTTGCGGATATAACGGTACTTCAACAATTTCATGTGGATTTTCGTTGCCCCAGATACGACAGTTTTGTTTATTTATGTAGCCACCGAGCGAGACATGGGCCTCATCGCTGAGGAAAATGTTGCCCATGGTCTGCAGGCTTCACTTCTTGTGTGAGCTGGACTTTGTAAGGATGAAGATGCAAATCCAAATGCAAAATACGCCATGCCGAGCCATAAGATAAACCCAATTGCTGAGCGCGCCTTGGAATTGACAAATTTGGGTCTGCAGTCACACTTGCACTAACAGCAGCAATATTTTTGAGAGAGAGTGCATTCCGACGGTGCACTGGCCTTCGAATATCTATCACCGAACCAGTCTGTTCAAATTTCATCACTGTATTTAAAATCGTTTGCCGGAAAGGGCGATTATGCCGACCATAATCTGGTCGTAAAGCACGATTGTCGCCACGGTAGAATCACCATTTTTGTAGAACGTTTCCAAAATTTTTACGCGTTGACTAAACAACTACCTGTTTTGATAACATTGACCTTGACCGCTATCAAATGTCATGCGTGTACTTTCTCAACCACTAAATGGATAATAATGGATATATTATATTATATAATATAATATAATAATACATTTTCTAATAACATTAAAATAAATCCTTTTTGTCGATCTAACTTTGTGACACAAAGTTTGTGTGCCCTGTGAACCAAACCATTTAACATATAATTTTGTTACTTTTCGTCTTACTATGATTTCGATTAAATGAATATCGGGAAACTCTGCCTTTTGCAATTCATAAAAACCGCCCAAAATAGGTTTTCCATTCTCATCTTCTAGGATGTAAGTTGTAGGGTTTGTTAGTTTAACCTGTTATACGGTGAAAATTTCATTTGACCAGTTTGGCTTGTATCTCTTTGAAAAAATCTTCGCGAACTAAATTCCTTCCACATTAAAGATTTTTTATGTTCTATTTACTCGCTCGACAATATATGCTTTTTCAGTACTGTATGTACTATAATGATTAATTTTTAACTTATCCATGAGACTTTTGAAATCTTTATAATATCGATTATATATAATTATCGATCTGGATATTATTTGGAATATTTGGTTTAATTTAAATTGTTTTTATTGCTTGTGTTACATCTTTTGCAGTTTTATTTTTAATAGGCAAAGCCCACACTAATTTGCTAAATACATTAATAAGGACTAAAATATATTTAAATCCTTTATTTTGTTTTGCAAAAGGAATCATGTCTTCAAGATCGCTTTGAAATCATTTAATCCACGAACAATAACCCTTCTACGTTTAAAGCTTTTTCTCGTTGGTGCATGCAATGCAGTTACTATTTTCTCATTCTTGTTGTTGTTGTTGCGTTTTTTGGCATGTTTTTTTTATTTCATTCAGTTTAAATTGGATATTTAATAATCATTTCTAGCAAAACATGCTCAGTAGGATTAGGTGACTCTATTGAAATATTATCACCTAATTTAAGTTTAATATTTAGCCATGTATCGTGTGTGATTGTGATTGTTTATTTTGATTTGAAAAGTTTGATTATTAACAGTTACGTGATTTATTATACCTTCTTTTAGTGAAAATTCATAGATCATAACTCAAATAATTGACAACTTTTCGATATTAAACACTATAGTTAACAAATCCTAAGGTAATATTTAATAAACCATATGCAGATTTTAGTTGCTTTTTGCTTAAGTGATTATGCAACCCACGTCCAAACATACAGACATAATAAAAATATTTAAGTTTCTGCAAACTATCAATTATATTAGCTTCTTTGAACCCTTTAATATACTGTTTATTTTATTCTCATTAATAATTATTGTTATTAATCGTTCAACTAGCTCGTTACAATCATTCCAATGATTGGGTTATTTGTATACTGCATTAGTAATCCTTGGCCACGACGCGTTCTAGGAGTTTTGATACTATAGTCTTCATACGTGCTGGTTTAGGCAATCTTGACTGTGTTAATAGTTTTTGTTTTGATTGTTTAGTCATTTCATTAAGTATAGGTTTAATTACATGTTTATTCTTATTTCCCCTATTAACAGCTATCTGTTCATTTGGATTAAAATTTCTTTTGTGTGCACTGGTTCTCAAGATAATTTTTTTATAGTTATCTCTATCTTCTGAAGTTATTAAAATTTCTCTTGGTCTATTTTTAAACACTAATTCATATAAACCATAAGTACCCTTAAATGTTTGACCTTCTCTATTAAATTTAGAATCCTTTATAACAATATCGTTTCATTCATAATCCATTTCTAAATCTCCATATTTTGCTGTGTCTATATCATAGGTCAAATAATAAGTATTATATTCATTTTAAGTAATATATTCGCGAGGTAATTCATCGAAATCCTGCAAATAGAAGTTAAAGGACGAATTAAGATTTATGTAATCGTCAAGTTGTTAATAGTGCTGTTCACCAATACTATCATCGTAAATATAACTGCCTTATAATGCATTGTATAATTTATAATCATGTTTCAATGTGTTATCGTGTTCTAAAATTTTACCATGATCAATAAACTGTGATACAGGGTTTTGTTTTGGAAACTTTATGGGGCTTGTGGCTAATTCTTTTAGTACATGTTTTTTTAACATCATGCTCGCTTTTTATTGCTTCTTCTTTTTTTACATCTGCCCATGGTGTCGTAGTCGCCGCTTTTGTTTTGTTTTAATGGTTTTAATGTATTTTTAAACTCATATTCTGTTTTAAATCCACCCGATTTAATAGCATTCAATTTAGTTTTTATATCCTTTTTAATTATTATTAGTTTTTTGGTCAATATTTTATCCTTCATACACTGAAAAAAATTTAGTCCATAATATCAATTAATTCAGTTTATTGAGTAATGTTTTATTGGGACGATTTAAAGAAATGTTGTGTACGGTATTTTATTAACTAATCACGTGGTTCATCATCATGATGAACTAGTAATTATTGTAATAGTAATTAACTTTACATTTGTCAATGTATAATATTTATTTTGGCAACAAATTTTTTATCAGTCCAGAAACAATTTCATTAAATACATGAATTTGTTGATTAATTTGTATGAACATGATAATGTAATAAATAGGGATGGGATTTTAGTTATTTCAACCGATGTAACTATTTGAAAACCAATAATGCCAAAATGTGTTTTAAAAGATTTTCTTTTATATGAACCTAACTTGTTTTTACCTTTTTTACCTTTTTTGGAGGTTTTTGCTTTAAACCACCTTTTTTTACTTTTGTTACCTATTTTTACGTATTTATACTTATTTTATTTTCTTGTGTTTTTTTAATTTTGCGCCAATATTTTATCCAGGCTTGCAACTCAACGGTATAGAATTTTATCTTATGGTCAAAGACTGTAAGAGTAACTTTCTTTACAGTTACCTTTTTTGTAGTGAGCTCTGTCATAGAACTTCTGTGTAGTGAGTGTCACTCAGTGAAACATAGTTTTTTGCAAAGCAATAGTTTATTGTGGGTATGTTCTGTGTTTGGTTATGCGGCTAAACAAAATTATAAACAAAACTTAAACTTTTAATGTTTTTTTTTACCTAAAATGCTGTTTTTTTAACCTAAAATGCTTTTTTTAGTACCTTTTTAGTTACCTATTTTTCAGTTTTTAGTACCTAAATATCCCATCTTTAGTAATAAAGTATTAAATGATAATTTGTTTATTGTGTTAATGTTTTGCGATTAATTTCCGCAACGAACGAATAAAATGCTTGATTAAAAATATACATTATTGACGAATGCATTCACTGAAATAATATACTTGTTCCTAAATATAAAAATCACGGTATTAATGTACAGTATGCATCGATTAATGAAACGCATACTTTATATTAACAAACGCATTCATTGAATCAATGTACTAAGTCCTAACGATAAAACAATCATTGAATGAATGTACACCGTTAATGTTAATGTTAATTATATTAACGTACAACCAAACAAATGAAATATAATAATGATTATTAATATTGTCTCAACGTAGGGATTAAATTGTTTTAATGAATGTTTACTTTGGAACAATAATAAGGACATGAAAATTCTTGACAAGAAGAGTTTGGAAACTAGCTCTGCATAGTTTCCTTCATTTAAAAAATAGTGAGGGCATCAACTGCATGAAAGAGGATATTTCTAAGCACAGTGTATTTCTTAGTGAATGCCTTTATTTAAAAAAAGGTAATTATAATATAATAGTTTTTAAATATAATTTTGATAAACTGATTTATTAGTATTAGGCTTTACAGGTTTTAAAAACACTTATAGCGTCTTGTCCTAAAGAGTAGGAAAACTAATTTAAATTTCGGATACTTGGAGTCGATACACGATGTAAAGCTTTATTTGAAAATAAAATTAATTCCCTAAAATTACTTATATTGCATTTTAAACGAAATCAAGATATTACCACAAATTCAGTATTTAAATGTTTTGAAGATAATTGTGGTCAAAGTTTTTAAAAATGCAAAAACATCAGGTAATCAAACACAAATGAATAATATTTATGAATCCATCGTTATGTGCTTCCAGAGCATCAACTCCACCGTGCCAAGAACCGCGTTTCGCACCATATTGTATTTCTAATAAAAAATCAGACGATTGTGACATATTTTTATTTAGAATATTAAATGAAACTCCTAAAGGTTCCATGCTTGTGGAGTATTACAATAAATTTTTAAAATTTCAAGATGAACAGCGTTAAAGTTGTTCCAATTACCTTAGCAATTATAGGCTGGAAAGAGAAATTCTAGACAGATTTCCGTCTGAAAAATTGGTATGTTTATTGATCTTTACTCTTTACGCCTTAAAAAGATTGTCACAAAATATTCTCTTTATATTTTAGGAGTACTATTGTTCCACCAAGAGAAGAAGAATATACAAGAAATTTTGCAATTTTTAGAAACTTCGTTTAAGTCTGTGGTTAAATAAAACATGTTGTTGATATAACAGAAAAAAACAGACATGTCGAATTGCAAAACATTTGGTAAGCTAATTCAAATTACGTTTTATAATTCTAATTTTGATGAAATCAAAGTTCTTTTTGTGGATATGTGAATAAAATTTGAGTAGAGATACAAAGAGGGTTACACGCCGGAAGTGACCCAGACACGCGTTGGGTTGGTAGCGCCACCTATAGATAAGCGATACAAAAATTTCGAACTAGAGATAAGGGAAAGGAAGCTGGTGATAAGGGGGTGGGCGTGACTTAACAGTGGTTTGGTCACCTGTCATCCGCTATTTGGAGATAAGGATTATATTATATTATAATAATTATAATAATTATTAATAATATAAATTTAATTTTTAACTCCATTTTGAATTGTGACGTAAATTTTTTAGAGATAAGGATATATTTTGAATTAATAATATAAATTTCATTTTTGACGCCATTTTGAATTGCTGACGTCATCCGACTTGTCCTAACAAGTCTATTTTTAATCCCAATGACCTGAGACCACCCCCTCCCTTTTTTTAGTCACGTGACCAATGGAAAAAATTATAGGCTAGCTCCAGAGGACTTTATATTTTGAATTAATAAATTTCATTTTTGACGCCATTTTGAATTGCTGACGTCAGATATTTATTTTTTTAAATATAAAAAGTATTATTCAGTCTTAATATTATCGTACAGTAATAATGATTAGTGCAAAGGAGATTGAAATGGCAATCCAAAATATTGATAAATTTTTGGAAAAATGTGGTAAAGAAGGTGAAGAAAAATTTGAAAATAAATATACTACTCAACAAGAAATATATCGAGAATTTTTGAAAAAGGAAAAAATTTAAAAATGGGTTAATCAAAAAGAATTTTTGGAGCAGCATCTTAATGCCAAGATTGTAAATAACCAGTATGGTAAACATTTTGAGACGTGCCCCTGGTCAAATTCTGATAAAGGTCCAGATACATGTCCATTTCGTATGGTTTCATTTTATGTGAAAGAAGCTAATGAGGTGTTAAATAAGTTACCAAAAATTACATTCTGTTGTAAAATTAATTGAATAAACTTTATTATATATTTCTTAAAAAAACTATTTAAGTTTCATTTCCTAAAATGCGTTGCGTCCAACAACCCGAAAAACTACCTATAAATAATTTAGATTTATTTGAAACCAGTTCTGATGCTAGTAAATATGGTAATTTACTACCAAATTCCTTCAGGGCAATTTTTTGTGGTCCTAGTGGGTGTGGTAAAACAAATGCTTTATAAAGTTTAATATTTAATGCTAATGAAGCTAAATTTGAAAATATTTACGTTTATTCAAAATCTCTTTTCCAACCAAAATATAAATTATTACAAAATGTTTTAAGCAAAGTAAAAGGTGTGGGGTATTTTCCATATAAAGATAATGATGAAATAATTGAACCTATGAAAGCTCGAAATAATTCAAGCAAAGTAAAAGGTGTGGGGTATTTTCCATATAAAGATAATGATGAAATAATTGAACCTATGAAAGCTCGAAATAATTCAATTTTCATATTTGATGATGTAGCTTGCGATAAACAAAATAAAATACGCGAATACTATTCAATGTGTAGACATAAAAACATAGACGCTGCGTACTTATGTCAAACATATTCAAAAATACCAAAACAATTAATAGGTACGTGATAATTGTAATATTATTGTGCTATTTAGACAGGATGATATGAATTTAAAACATGTATTTGATGAACATGTCTCACCTGATATGCCTTATGATCAGTTTAAGAAAATATGCTCAGAATGTTGGAGTGAGAATTATGGTTGTTTAGCTATTATAAAAGATTTTCCTTTTAACTTTGGACGTTATCAAAAGGGGTTTGATAAATATATAAATATGTAAAACAAGTAAATTTAACATCATTTGTAATCATGGCAGCATCGACTTCCAATGTAACAAAACAAATTAATGAACTCTTTCAAAATGTAAGAAAAAAATATTTAGCTCTTAAATTGGGGAAATCAGAAACCGATGTTGCATTAAATAAATTATTTAAACCTATAACCAAACTAATAAAAGAACTTGTAAAAAAAAAAATGAAAAAATTGAGTTAAAGGGTGATGATGGTGATGATGGTGATAATGGTGGTGATGGTGGTGATATCTCTTTACCTGCAAATGATGACTACCTCAATAATTATCCAAAATTAGCAAGCTAATATTTAAATCAATATATAAATGGTGGCAATAAAAAAGATTTTGATACAACATATGGGGTGACTTACAATCCCACATTAAATCAATGGTTAATTGGAAAAAGTGTTATAGACTTTGGTGATAATAGCGATTTTATCACTGAAAATAAAAGTTTTAAGGGAACCGAAGGTTTATATGAATTAATATTTAAAAAGAATCCCAAAAATTATTCTAAGGAAGATCTGCAAAAATACAAAAAAAAATTATTATTAACAAACGTGCATAAACGAGACTGAATCAACAGGTGTACTAAGATGAACTAATTTAAAAAAAAATCAATGCATAATAAAACCATTAGTAAAATCTGTTAGCGGAAGTGGTCATCGCAAGCATAAAAATAATTCATTTAATATTTTAACTTACAATAATAAACCTATAGAATATATTTATTGGGATAATATTAATGAGATTGTTGAACGATTAAAATTATTAGTGGCCTCCAAGGATGCTGGAAATACCTCAAATGATAATGAAATTACATCAATTATTAATGAACTAAAAGAAGCGGATGTTATATATTAAACAAACATAGTTTTACTATCAGTTTAACAATGCCGCTTAACAAGTTTGGTCAATCTCTTAACCATTCTAATCAAAATTCGATACTATCAAAATTACAGTATGGTAACAATGTACTAAAATATACTCCTGATGGTAATATAGATATAGAAAACCTAAAAATATGTAATGTGAAATCACCAACTTTAAATGCAGATGCTACTAATATGGGTTATGTTGATCAAATATATAAATTAAAAATTAATTTAAATAAAGAACTAGCTATTTTAACGCAAAATACCGATGAGTTAAAAAGTTTAAAGAGCAAATTAAAGAACTTAATAAACAAAAAACAATAATTTTCAATGATTTGAGTTCTTTAAAGCATATTTCAAGATCGTATGTAAATGCACGTAATGACTTTTATAGGCAAATTAAATTCCTTCAAAAGACTCAAGATGTGAACTTAAAGGATATAAAACAGCAGCAAACAGCAAATATTTTAGATTTTAAAAAGCAAATCGAAGAACTTAATACAGCTTTAAAGTCTCTGGATACAAACGTGGATAAATTATTTAAGGACGTTCAAAAAAACAAAAAATATATTAAAAGTGATTACAGTGGCTGCTGGTGCTAGTACTTACTCTTCCACCACACCATAATCATGAAACACACAAAGGAAAAAATTAAACTTGTTGTTGTTGAACTTCATAGACCTTTAAGAAAAAATTTTAAACGTCGAAAAACAATTATTAGGGGCATTGATGACCTTTGGCAATCAGACTTAGGGCAGATGGACATGTATGCATCAAATAATAAAAATTTTAAATACATATTGATTGTTATTGACTGTTTTTCAAAATATTTATGGGCTAAACCATTTAAAAGTAAATCTCGGGAAGAAGTTACAAAATCTTTTAATTTAATATTGAAAGAAAGATGTCCACAAAATTTACAGACTGATCAGGGCAAGGGATTTTAGTAAGTTTAATAAACTTATGCAAAAATATTCAATAAATCACTATAATACATTTAGTTGTAAAAAAGCTGCAATCGCCGAGCGTGTTATAAGGACTGTAAAAGAACGCCTTTTTAAATACTTTACTTTAAATGGGTCATATAAATGGGTTGATATATTGCCACAAATTGTTTCAAATTATAATAATACAAAACATAGAACAATTAATATGAAACCAATTGACGTTTGTGAAGAAAATGAAAAAGAAGTTTTAAAGTTTGCATTTACACATTTAAAATTAGCAACCAAACCTAAAAGGTTTTCCATCAGTGAAGAATAAGTAAAGCAAAACATGTTTTTGATAAAGGATACACCCCCAATTGGACTACAGAATTGTTTAAAATTGTGAAAGTAAATTACAAACCCAACCACATACATTTTGGAGGATTTAAATGGTAGACCCATTAGTGGAGCATTTTATGAGGATGGGCTTCGATGATTCACATAATAGTTATATTAATAAAACAAAATCTTTTTGATAACACCACTCTTTTCCAGTTTCTCACCACACAATCAAAATTTAATTTAGTTTAAGAAGTAAAGTACAGCAGTGCACACATAAAATGGGTAGTAGTAGTAATGATTCGGAATTTGATTCTTATGATTCCAATCTAAATGCTTTGATTATTAGATATGAAGAAGCTATTAAAGCTAAAAAACGATTAATCTACACAACGACTTATGATTTCCAATTATTCTCGCTGGAATGTGGGCTTAGTGGTGCAAGGGAAGAATGGTTAACAAAGTTACTCGTGAACATCTCTCTTTTATTTATGGTGAATGGGTTGGTGTAATTAAATCACTCTAAAAACTTCTGGATGCACATCGCACTGATGAAATTTAGCTTTGGAGGAACATGAAAATTGGATTAAATATTGATGGCAATAATAAAATTTTTAAAATATCAGATGATTGTACCATTTTTATTTTATGCTAAATAATGTTTTTAAAATTCTTGAATTAGAAAAGTTAATTTAAAAAAAACTTGAAATGATAAATAATTTTAATTATTATTATCATAATCTATTAAAAAGCACATATGAAGCGATGAAAACTGAACTTCGTTTTTATCCTCCATCCCTTCATGCTGTGCTAGACGTTCTGTCATCCCTATGTTCTTGCGGTACTAGTGTAGAAACTTATTGTTTTTTATAATGCTTATACTATTTAGATATGAAAATGTCAAATGATTTAGAAAAATATACTGATTTTTAAACTTACCCTGATGATGATTGTTGTCAATAAAAACACAATAATTTAAAATCAACAAAATATATTTATTAATATTATAAATAATTATTACATAATATTATTAATCTTGAAGTGCCCATGAGGTAACGTATCCGTTGAATTTGATAATAAATGCCTTTTATCATCATATGGACTTAAACCAATTTTACTTTGTTCAATACTAAACACATTATGCGCATTTGATTTAATTTGAAATGTCTGAATATTTTGGGGTAAGGTTCGAACTCATAGCATGAGTCAAGGAAACACAATAGGTCTTCACAGGAACGGTGTTCGATTTATTCTATATTTTAATTGTTGGTTTACAGACAGTATAACATATCGGTAAGTTCATTAACACGTATAAAATACAAGATAAGCATAATTGCTAAGCAATATACTTTTAGGTATGATTTCTATATTCTACTGATATTGCAAAATAAGTTTATAATAATTATTATTTAAAGCCTTATGACTTTTCCACTATACCTTTCCCGTTGAAAAAAGAAAAAAAATATTTTCTAATGTTTTTTTTTCTACATTCTACCTATACCTAATCTATAACTAATCCTAACCTATCTTAACAAGCTATATTATGATGTTATATTTTTTAACCCGGTTCTTGTGAACCTCAAAATTCTTATTATCTATTTTAAGAACTAAATTTGATTCGTTAATGTCTATCACCTTATAAGGACCTTTGTATAAAGCATCTAATTTATTATCCATATTCTTATTATTTACTAAAACTAAATCACCTATCTGGTAAATAACTGATTTCGACCTTTCGTCGTAACGCTCTTTACGCTTTTGTTTGGATTTGATTAAATTATTTCTGGCGTCACTCCATGCGACTTGTAGCCTATACTTAAGTTCGAATGGGTAACTGTCAAAATTATAAACTGGATCTACTTTTGTTGTTATATTAGAAGGTATTCTACACGGAAAACCAAAAACAAGCTCAAAGGGAGTATATTTAGTTGAGGAATGTACTGTATTATTGTAAGAGAAAGTCCAAAAACTAACAAAAAAACTCCAATTGTTTTGCTGATTCGTACAGTTCATTCGTAAATAAGAAGTTAGACTTTTATGTGAGTTTTCAATACTTCCAAGAGTCTCGTGATGGTGTGCCGTAGAATTAATTTTATTTATTTTAAAATTTTGCAGATATATTTAAATATATTTGACATAAATTCTTGACCTTGATCTGTTATGATTTCTAAAGGAATACCAAAACGTAAAATAAAATTTTGAATAAAGGACCTTGCTACGGTTTCTGACTCTTTGTTTTCGAGTGGGTAAGCTTTAACGAACTTCGAAAGTTCACATTGGATAGTTAATATGTACTTATAATTTAGCAGATCTGTAGGTAAAGGTCCTACAATATCAAGAAAAACTCTCTGGAACGCAGAAGAAGCTGTTGTAGTTATAACCATTGGTTCTTTATTTGGTTCCGAATATTTGTACCTTTGACAGCTATCACATTTTTTTACGAACTTCTCTACGTCGCTTTTAAGACTAGGCCAAAAGTATCGTTTTTTAATATTGTTATACATACGGTTGACACCTGCGTGTCCTCCTGTAGGTAAAGAATGGAAGTCGTTTAAAATAAGATTTCTCATTTCTTTTTCATCGATTCTCTCTCTATCTTTAATTACACATAATTTAATATTATTTTCTATTAACTTCTTTTTATTTTTATGTAACATATTTAAAAATTCAGCGCTTTTAATATTTTTCATAACATATAATTCCGGAATAATTTTTAATTTGCAAATTTTGCTCAGGTTTCTCATCGACTTACCTGTCCGACGATGATCGAAAATCCTGATTACAATAAATAACTTGCAGTTTTTCGTCGTAAAATATACTATCAAATTTAATGTCCTGGCTATTTTTAATTTTTTCGAATTTTTTATTTGTGAGCAAACGTAACTCTACCATCGTAGATGGACGTTTTAATACTTCTACAACAACAGGGTGATCAAGCCTGTCATTTCTAGTTGTATTTTCCTGGCCATTTTTTGTTTGGTTTTGAGCCCTAGTTAATACATGCACTCTTTCATTCACACTCGCATTCATATCTTTTAGTTCAGACGAATTAATTATAATACGTGACAAAGCATCCGCTACCACATTCTCTCTACCTCGTACGTACTCGACAACAAAATCCAAATTCTTCCAAAATTAGCCTAAATTTGGTAAGTCTACTTGAGGGGTTGGTCATATTAAACAAGTAGATCAGTGGTTTATGGTCAGTAAGTATTTTAAATTTTTTGCCATATAAGTATGGTCGGAAGTGTTTTACGGACCACACTATACTTAGTAACTCCTTCTCTATCGAACCCCCAGTAGCACACCAATATTGGTAGAATATTATTTTTGCATATTGGCCCAATGATGGAAACGTCAGATTGTATTTTAATGGTCCCATATTTATATTTAATAATGATCCAATATTTAAATGCAATATTTACCCAATATAGGTGATATATATTTTACCAATTTAGTTGGAAAATATAGGACCTATATTTTTATTTAATAATGATCCAATATTTAAATGCAATATTTACACAATATTTGTGCCATATATTTAACCATTTTAGTTGGCAATTATAGGACCTATATTTTTATTTAATAATGATCCAATATTGACATACAATATTTACCCAATATAGGTGATATATATTTTACCAATTTAGTTGGAAAATATAGGACACATACTTTTTTATTTAATATTGATCCAATATTTAAATGCAATATTTACCCAATATTTGTGCCATATATTTTACCATTTTAGTTGGCAATTATAGGACCTATATTTTTATTTAATAATGATCCAATATTGACATACAATATTTACCCAATATAGGTGATATATATATTTTACCATTTTAGTTTGTAAATATAGGACCAATATAAATTTTCTGTGTTGGGCACACACTTTTAATTATTACGGATTTTAGTTATTGATATTTCTTTGCCGATATGTTTCGTCAACAAAACGCTGCTATTGCTGCTCTGCTGCGAGTTAGACGTCTAAAGGTGGGATTTCGTTGCGACGTCCAGCGTTCGCGGCCCGCCGCGGCGTCCAGCCGTCGAGCACTGCTATAATGCATTGCAATGGCAGCGATTTCGTTAACGCGGCTCGTCTGGAAGACGAGGCATCCCGCCGTCGACGCCATCGACGCGTTTTCCAGTTTAAATTTATGGAGAGAGAAATAAATTATAATAGTAAATTTATTAGTGAAAATGTCCAAAAATTGTACTAATGTTGATGACGAAATATTAATATAATTATAAGTGTTAAATCAAGTTTTTCCTTCGGACAAATTGGAATTTTTACACTATTTGTGGACTGCTTTTTGATATCTCTACAAATAGGAGTTAAAACAAAATCCAATTGCTCTTTATTAAGTCAAAAAAAGCTACAAAACTTTTCATTATCTGCTTTAAGATGGTTTTTATTTAGAACTTTATAATATCCTTTTTGGCTTTTGGAAGTGTATAATTCATCAGTTTCTTTTCTTCTGGACCTTAATAACATAGGAATTTCTTAATCTTTTCATCTTCAAGCAAAAATAATGCCAATGTTTTCGGAGTAGATGGAAAAAAAATTGTAAAGGATATATAAATTTGAGAAGTAGAAAAAAATAGATATTTATAATTAAATTTTAAATAACGAAAATATATTTTATTGGTCTATATTACATAAAACATTCAAAAACATACATAGACCATGATACATCAACTATCATCATTATCGGTTTTTGCGTCCACCCCCTCTATCTGACGCTCCTGCCAAATACAGGGAGATGGATTTGTTTAATTCTGAATCAGTGGCGGTTGGGAAGCGTTTACGGATAGCTTCTATAAAGAAAAATAAATAATAATTTACTTTGTAACTCAATATATTTAAAAAAACTTACTTATTACAGCCAAATAACAAAATAATTTTTGAAAGGATAACTTTCCTTTTTTTCCAGACCCTGAGTATAGGACAGCCACTTCTCTTGATAATAGTTTTTTCAATATTAGAAAAACTGCCTTGTGGACAGTGTCCCCACCACAAAGGTACAACCGGTGACCCTATACGGTTTTTATAAAATAAACAACATTATAATTTGTATCGAACTTTTAACATAATTCTTACCAGCATTTCAGAATTTTTTTCTTCTTTCAAGTGCAGTTCTAGCTGATCAAGTGAAGCCTGGGTTTCAATAGGGAGCTGCCAAGGTCCTTCATTGGAACTTTGAATACTAAGTGAATTATTTACAACTAACATATCATGAATTTTGTTAACATTTCTTTTTAAATCGCCTATTTCCCAGTTTAGTTTTTTAATTTCTTTCAACATCAATCTTTCAGAATCTAAAAATATAATTAAACGTTTAAAGTACTTAGCTGTAAATAGATAAAACAAACAATACAATGTACCCATGTACCTGTCAAGTTAATTGGCTCTGTATGATTGGTCGGTTCTGCATAATTAAGGAGTGATGGTGATTTAGTAAAATCCAGTTTTTGCCTTTTAAAACTTGTTGTATTGTCTTCAAGAGACTTTCTAGTAAATGAAGGTGTAGATTCTGGAAATAAAACACATTTTTACATGAACATTAAAAATATCAAATAGAATATAATATATTATATTTAGTTGTAGTTGTATGTATAATACAGACCAGCGGTCACATGCAATTTATTTTTGGATCTACTAGAATCTAAAAATATTAAGAAAATTATTAGTAAAGTAGTTATTATTTTAACGTTATAAAATATACTTACGAGCAATTTCTTTAATCGATGGCAAATCATCATCACTACTGTGATTGTTAAAAGATATGGCGTTAAGCGTTTTGTTACTTTTGTTTGGATTTATACTACTTGATGTTTTTGGTGGTGTAAAGGCTAAAATACAATTACAAATTTACGCATATCAAAACTAGTTTGTCATTTTATTGAGGTAGTTTTTGAATGCACTATGGGTTTTAAAACAACAAAAAGACTTGTTACTAACCGATTTATATAAATTATTTTTTATTTTTATTTAGATTACTTACTAATAACAGACTGCATGTCTTCATTGTCACTATCAGTATTATCCGAATGTTGAGATACAGGTATTTCACCGTCGGTAGTTTCAACACAAGAAGAGTAAAGCGCTCTTTCACATAGTTTGGCTTTTTTTAAGTCTCTTATGTTCATTATCTTTGGTCTTCCTTTGTGTATGCGATACTTTATTGACTTTAAAGGGTCGCAAGCATCAATTAAAGCTTGCCGCACATCTTGAGACACTCCTTGCGGCCACTTGTAATTTTCGTTATCAACAGCCCAGATTGATGGAATGTAATCGACACATTCCTTATTTGCCCAAAAAACCAGGTCCCAGGACAACATATTTAAAATTTATTCTGGAAATCACGTGATAATACATAATACAAAAATCAGTAAAATAAATCAAATTTGCGATAATATAAACATTTAGGTTGTAAAAATTAAACTATGTAGGTACTTTATTAGGTACTTTATTATATAATATTTTATAATATAATATTTTTATATAATATTTTTTATAATTATTAACCTATTAGTATATATTCTATAAGGTAACTCATATTAGTAAATATTTAATGGCATTAGAAAGTTTTAATATTTTATTTCTATATTCTTTAAAATATATAATAAATAATTTAGAAAAAAATTATGTTAATTAACTTGTGTGTAAGATTTCAAAAGCTACATATGAATTTTTATTTAATTCTTTAATTACAAGCAACTTATTTTTTATATCTGAAATTTTGTATGTAATCTCGTCATTGCTTATCTGAAGAAACTTAAATATGCCAATATTTCCTGATGGAAATGGATAGTTGAAATAATCTTTTTGTCCTAAACATTTTAAAACAGTTATATCATTACTATAAACGAACTTAATTTTTCCAATTTTATTATTTTTTGTTAGTATAAATGAATCCTTAAAGTTATTTGATGAGAAAAAATATTTTTCAAATTGAGTTCCTTTCTTACTATAAAACATTTTTTGATTTTCCGACAGGCGTCTTACCACTTGAGCTAAAGGCTTGTTAGGTGTTTTAACTAATTTTACCAGTTTTCCTAAATAACTTTCAAATGAAAAACAGCTTGAATCATTTAAATTAAGTTTTAAATTTTGGACATCGTCAGTAATATGTAAAATACTATGTACATTATAAATTAATGAGTTAACACCATAGTTTTTTTCAAAATCGCTTACAAAAGATAAAAGCAATTTCCTAGCACAGTTTAAGTTATGACTGGAAAGATCATTAGAAAATAGTATCCTTAAAGCAAAATTATATAACAGAAAATGATGGTAAAACGCAGATGGTAATATGTTTCTTAAAACTACCACACCCGTGTATAATGCAAATAATCGAAATTCTGTGGCTTTCCAGTGGTCTAACTCGTTAAGTCCTCTCGACTTTCTATTAAATTCTTCTGGTATAAATTTTCCGGTATACTCCAAGTATTCTGATATTTTTGAGCGTCCTCGTAAATGTAGTTTAGTTGCAGGATTTGAATACCAGTATTTAATTAGTTTTTTCATGACTCCAAGAAAACATAAATGCATGGAATCGAGTACAAAAAAAGTTATACATTTAAAATTTGTAATCTGTAAGAGGGGTGTGACAGCATGATGGTGTTCTGGTTGTTCCTGGGTACTAAAACTTTCATCGGTTCTTAATGTAGCAGTAGTTTCTTTAAATAACATTCTGCCTTGGTGGTGCAATCCTGGCTAATTGCATCTTTCGCACCCATATTTTCCATTATGGCCCTTCACGCACTTAACGTAAGCCCTTGCTGGAGCATCACACGTAAAGCATAAAATTTTTATCGAATATAAGGTACCATTATGTTGTAACCCAGACTCTAGCATCACATTGATTTCATTAATAAATTCAGAGAAAAAAGAGTCCAAGTTAGGCTTACCATCTCCGCAAAAAATGGCAACTGGGAATGGATTTATATTAAAATTACGTATATAAATTTTTCCCAATACTGGCCAAAATTGTCGATTTGAACTTTTACTGAGTGGTACACCATCAATATTAAAAATAAGTTGTAATTCATTTTTAATTTTTGACAAAATAACCTGAGATGTTAGGAGTTTTTTTAAATTTTCTGCAATTCCAATGTAACAAAATTCTCCAGTCTTTCCCGATGTAGTTGTCATAATATTATGTTTAATATTAGTTTGGCGCACTGTACCTAATATTGTCCTTGCATCACAGGGTAATTTTAAGTGTAAATGTTCATTTAAACCTTTAAGCAAGTGATTTAGTTGAGTATGGTTTACAGAATAGTCTTTAGCCCATGAACATAAAAATTGTCTTAAATTTTCACTTGGAGTTGTGTCTGCCTGATTGGTAGAATCTATTTCTGGAACAATTTCTTCAGATGTTAGTTCGGATGTATCTAATATATCTGTATAGCTTCCAGCTAAATTTGAAGTATCAATTTCGTCACGTTTGACATAGCTTTTCTCGCAGTTTTTACTTTCACAAAAAATATGAACTTCAGTTTTTTGTTGTTTGTTTTGAAGAGGACTTGCAATAATTAATTCTTCCAATGATCTTTTAATGCTTCTATATTTTGCACTATACTTTTTTTCCATTTTGCGTATCTGCCGAATAAAACGTAAAATATAATACTTAATTTTAGCAACAATTTAATATATTTAACTTTATTATATTAAAACTTATCAAAGATTTAATGTATAATAATGTTGGTAATGAATGTTCGATATAATTTTTTGATTAATAAATTCGTATTGAGAGGTCACGACCCTAAAGACCCCCTGGATCCGCCACTGTTGGTACTACCATATTATGGTCTGTAAACTATATTATAGATGTAGTCCCCTGAAGATTGCCTAAGATGAAACCGGTCGGGAACTTAAAATAAAACATATATTTAGCCATTATTTGCCCAATGTTGAAAAACAACAAATATTTGCCCAATATTGGACCAACATTCCCATTTTGTATTTTATTTTGATAAAAAATATGGTAACTTTAAACTTGCCAGTTATTATAACTAAAGCATTAGATACTCTTGTACGGGCACTTTGCGGGTAAAGTTTTTATCTACAGCCAAACTATTAAAATAGAAAATAGATTGTTAGCTTGAAAAAATTTATGAAAGACGCCTGATGGAATATTTTGCTCATTTATTTATAATAATAGTATTTATATAATATATTAAATTGTATAGGTACTTACATTTACTTTGCCCAGGATCCAAATTTTATTTATTTGCAGTCGATAAATATATATCACAAAGAAAAACACGTGACAAATACGGTGTTTGACACTTCGTTGTATTGGCTTTGTAGAAGTGTTGTCTGTGCTACAAAATTTTCCCTACGCAATATATACCCAATATAGGTCCAATATTGGAAAAAAGGACATTATATATAATCCCTTTTAATGGTTAAAAAGAGAATCTATGTATTTAGTTTGAACTTGGTTAGATTTTACTCCATAAGTAAATTAAATTTAAGCACATAAAGAAATATTTTTTCATAAACATTGGCCCAATATTGGGTTAATATGAAAATCAAATGAATGAGAAGATGGTAATGCCAATAAATTACCAATATTGGCTAAATATTGCCAATATTGGGCCAATAAACAATATTTTACCAATGTAGTTAATACATTGGGCCAATATTTTGTGCTACTGGGGACACGTTTGTTTTTAGGAAATGTTTATAGTATTTAAGGGCGTAGGAGCGGGGGGCCGGGTAACAATGCTCACCCAAATGATAAGGGGGAGAGGGGAGTTACTTGATATAAAATGTACCCTCCAAATTCTATGAAAAACTCTTTGAGGAATGTTGCATAATCTCATGTTGTTGCTATATTTATATATAAGCATTGGTATAATAATATAATTTATAATAAAAATTGAATAACCATTTTACACCAATATAAGGCCAACAGTGTATAAACGTTGGAAATTTTGAATTATCATTTAATTCCAACCTTGGACAAACATTGACACTGATATATTGGAAAATCATTTTACGATAATGTAGGGGTAATATTAGATTAACCTTGGACAACCATTTTCAATGATATATTGGATAATCATTTTACGCCAATATGGGGCCAACATAGCATACACATCGACTATGATATATTGGATAATCATGTTACGCCAATATAGGGCCAACCTTGAATAAATATTTTTAATGATATATTGGCGTAAAATGATATGCTAATATAGGACCAACCTTGGATAAATATTTTTAATGATATATTGGCTTAAAATTATATGCCAATATAGGACCAACCTTGGATAAATATGTTTAATGATATATTGGCGTAAAATGATATGCCAATATAGGACCAACCTTGGATAAATATGTTAATGATATATTGGCTTAAAATGATATGCCAATATTCGACCGATCTTGGATAAATATGTTTAATGATATATTGGCGTAAAATGATATGCCAATATAGGACCAATCTTGGATAAATATGTTTAATGATATATTGGCTTAAAATTATATGCCAATATAGGACCAACCTTGGATAAATATGTTTAATGATATATTGGCGTAAAATGATATGCCAATATAGGACCAACCTTGGATAAATATGTTTAATGATATATTGGCTTAAAATGATATGCCAATATAGGACCAACCTTGGATAAATATGTTTAATGATATATTGGCTTAAAATGATATGCCAATATTCGACCGATCTTGGATAAATATGTTTAATGATATATTGGCGTAAAATGATATGCTAATATAGGACCAATCTTGGATAAATATGTTTAATGATATATATATTTATTTATTTATTTATTTACATCATCTTACAGTCCTTGGACCAATTACAAGATGAGATATTAACCTAAACTAAATATATCACATGAAAAAAAAATGTTATAATAAAAACAGTTGAAATATTCTACAAACTTATATAAGTACAGAACAATAAAAAGCACAATGCAAAAAAGAATAAATAAATTAGGTATTTAAAATTAAGTTTCTTATTGTTTGCAAATTGCATGAAAAAATATCAAAACTGTCTTGCAAGTCATTGTATTTATCACACATAAAGTGTACTGGAGAAAATTTTAAAACATTTGTTTTTGCACCTGGCAAATAAAAGGTAAAATTATTTCTTGCAGTAACACGAGGAACTCTTAAATACAATTTACTTAAAAGATAAGGGCAGTCGATATAATTATTTATGAGTTTAAACAAAAATACTAAAGATGCTTTTATTCTGCGGTCCTCCAAACTTTCAAAATTAAACCTTTTTAATAATATTGCTTGAGAAAATCCCACAGGTGGGTAGAACCCATCAATTCTGAAACTAAGGAGTTTAAGAAAGCGACGCTGTAAGTTTTCAAGTGAATCAGAATGTATCTCATATGAGGGATTCCATATTATACTTGCATACTCTATTTTTGATTTAATAAAGGTGTTGTAAAGTAGACAAAGTGTGAAAACATTACCGAAATCCAAAGAATCCCAAATTTTTGCTAGTTGCATTAATAATGTTATCAACGTGCAAACTAAAACTTAATTTGCTGTCGAATGTGACTCCAAGGTCTTTAAAGTGTTCTCTGCGATTTAATGTCCGGGAATTAAGGGTATAGAAATGCGAGTGGGTATTTTTTCTTATTATAAGAAACTACATTGCACTTATCCACGTTAATAGGGAGATTGTTTTCAGCGCACCAATTGTTAATATTGGCTTAAAATTAAATAGGACCAACCTTGGATAAATAGGACCAACCTTGGATAAATATGTTTAATGATATATTGGCGTAAAATGATATGCCAATATAGGACCAACCTTGGATAAATATTTTTAATGATATATTGGCGTAAAATGATATGCCAATATAGGACCAACCTTGGATAAATATGTTTAATGATATATTGGCTTAAAATGATATGCCAATATTGGACCGATCTTGCATAAATATGTTTTATGATATATTGGCGTAAAATGATATGACAATATAGGACCAACATTGGATAAACATTGGCAAGATATATTAAATAACCATTTTATGCCAATATAGGGCCAACATCGGCTAAATAAATCCAATATTGGTCCCAGATAAAATATTGGGCATATATGCGCCCCATATAGGACCAATATTTTGTGCTACTGGGGACAGTAATTACGTTCCGCTTTGTTTAAACTACGAGATGCAAACGCAACAGGTTTATTGTTTGCGTTAGCTAAAACTGAACCTAAGGAATATCCACTCGCATCTGTGGTAAGTATAAACTGATTACTGGGTGAAAAATCTGGGTATTGCAACACAGGGGGGTTCATAAGTGCCGTCTTCAATTTATTGAACGATTGTTGACATTGGTCAGTCCACTCAAACTTTACACCTTTACGAGATAGTATATTGAGAGGATATGCAATTTCAGCAAAGTTTTTTTTATAAATTTTCTATAATAATTTACAAAAGCAACAAACCTTTTGGTCTCGTCGCTATTTTTCGGTACAGGGAATTTTGAAACTGCCTCAACTTTTGCTTCATCAGGCATTAAACCCTCTGAAGAAATTTTGTGACCTAAATATAAAATCTCCTTTTTTTAAAAATCGCATTTGTTTGGGTTAAGTTTGAGATTGAGAGTTCGAAGTCTTTGCAGAACTTTTGTTAGATTTTGGTTGTGGTTTTGAAGGGAGTGCCCAAATACAACTCAATCGTCCATATAGACAAAACAGGACTCATTATTCAAACCTGTCATTGCAATTGTCATTAAACGAGAAAAAGCACTGGGGCTGATTTTCATACCCATGGCCAATCTTTTCATTTGGAATTGACCTTTGTCGGTTGTAAAAGCCGTAATCCTTCTGCAATTAGGATTTAATTCCAGCTGATAGTAGGATTGAGCTAAATCTAGATGCGAAAAATATAGAGAGTTACCCAAGGAATCAAGAATTTCACTTATGTTACTAAGTGGAAATTTTTCATCCTCTAGTTGTTTATTGAGCAACCGATAATCAATAACAACTCTAAACTTTTTGTTACCATCTTTATCAGCTTTTTTGGTACTATTAGTAAGGGAGAGGACCACTCTGATACCGTCTCCTCTATAATACCATCCCGTAACATTTTATCTACTTGATTATGGATTTCCTCTTTTTGAGCAACCGGCAACCTGTAGGGTTTAACGTACACATACTTAGAGTCCTTTTTTAGCTTAATTTCGTGTTGGTATAGATTTGTTACGGTTAAGGGACCATCTTCCAAATGAAAAACATCGGCATATTTTGTACATATTTTCTCTATTGATACCTTTTCTTCCTTATTTAACGATTTTAAGCCTATACAATTTAAAACTTTATCAACCCGTTCTACGGATATAGGATTATTATCTAAACTACATAAATCATAATTTTTTATACTTTCAACTCTTGGCTGAAAATTTCGTAACTTAACATCCCGTTCATTTACATTTAAAAATATAACCGGTATCTTATTTCTAATGGGCCTAACAACCGAACTCGCTACAAATACCCCTTCGGAAATTTCGCTATTTACTAAAATGCATTCCCCCGTGAAATTTGTATAGCAATATTTAATGACCTCACATCTTGCAGGAATTACAGTACAAAAATCATTTTTTGACTCAAGCTGTACTTGAACTTTTTTGTTATTATTCCAAAATTAAAATTAAAATTTTTCAAAGTCGATTGTTACTCCAAATTTACAAAAAAAATCAGATCCCAAAATTTTATGAAAATCAGGATCAAAATCATCAGTAATAAAAAAATCATATTTAATGTTTTCTGTCCCTATAGAAACTGAAATATTTGCTGATCCAATAGTTTTTGTTGAACCTGCAATGCCTTTAACACTTATTTGTTTTGATGTATGAATTACATCTATGTCATCATTAAAACAGCTCTTAAATAGACGAGTTAAAGAAGAACCTGTATCGCATAAAAATAATAATTCCCTAAACCTATATTTAACACGTATGAAATTCAATCCATTTACGCTAAAACTACTACACACATCATTCACGAAAAAACCTATTACTATCTTGTACAACGCTCTCGCATTCATCTATCCTATTATTATCAGAACCTGCAAAGTAACTTCTGCGGCAATTCGTATTGTGGGTACTATTACCACGCGTACATTGTTCCCACGGCTTCGTACCTGCCTATAGTTTTGCGTACCGCGCTGATTATAATTATTATTAAAATTTGACCTACTATTTGAATATGTAGACCTACTATTATTCCTGGTGTTGGTACTAAACGATGCTCGACCGCGAATCCCAGGGTTATAGTACCCTCTAGAACGCGTAAAAGATGATTGCCTGTTACGCATATGAAACACACTGGATGAGTTGTTCAACGTAACACGGGATTTTTCCTCATCTTTTGCCCCGCTAACAGCATCTTTCAGCTCCTTGTAGTCCCTAGATTTTATAATAGTTCTTAGCTCACCATCACGCAACCCGTTAGCAAAAGCATTGATAGCAAGCTTCTCGTTTACCTGCCTTAAGACTGGTACAGCGGCATCATTACCATTCGCCTGTGCCAGGGTTAATTCAAGAAACAACTGTTCAACACTTTTTGCATAATCATCTACATTTCTATTATTTTGTTTTACGAAATAAAGCTGTGTTGATAGAGAAGCAGCAGACTTAACGGTTAATAATTTAGCCTTTATATCCCTAGTTAATTCGTCTACCCCTGTATAACTTGTTTTAAGCCTTAATTTTGCGTTTTCGGTTAATTTAGTTTTCAAAACATATTTAATTAGAAAAGTTTTGCCCGCCTCGTCTAGTATTTCGCTATATAATTCAATCGCATCAAACAATTGTTTTGTCACTGACTCTAAGCCATCCATAGCAGGTAACAATGTACCTGCCGTTTTAAGGTCAAATTTTTCCGGCATATTTACTATTGAAACGTTATATAAATTATAGATTACTAACACTTGTCTCTGTTATATTTTTTAAACGGTCAAATAAAATTGCCCGGATATTAATTAAATTTAAATTAAATGCCTCGATTAAACTATCTTCGTTAACAGGTCGAAGTCATAATAAGTTAATTTTAGACGTAAAATTAACTTATTATGACTTCGAGCTATTTACCCTTGCTAGATTAACTCTCCGTTCTTGCGGCTCTTTTTTTATATTAGTATATAGGGACTTTAAATTATCAAATAGAGTTTCAACGTCTGTCATTAAGTAATTAATATAACGATAATAACCTAAATATATAATCTTAACTAACGGTGCATTTCGTCGGTGTATCTGACCAGGGCTTCTACGGTGCATACTAACGACATTTCGTCACATTAGTACGGTCCTACGGTGCTGACCCCTTTGCGGTACAGTCAGTTGATGCTATGCATTACTTCTAGACTTCTTGCGATTTCTTTTCTAATTTTTCTTTCCAATGACTTCTTAGCTCGGTGACAACAGTAGAAAGTAATGCCAAAAATTATGAATGCCACTATCACAATGGCCCCTACTTCAAAGAGTGTAAGTCCAATAGCACCAGATGCAGAGATACCTAGGCAACACAGGGTCGTAGAAATCACGTAGAATCGTCGACGAATTGGGTCGAATTTGGTCGAAGTTACATTTCAACCATTTTTCGACGTCTCAAAATTCACCAAAAACTTAGGTCGATGATAACCAATAAATGACGTCATTATCACGTGAACAGATGACGAAATTTTTAAGAAAATATGAAAATATAGTGATAATTAATAAGAAACAGTTTGCCCGTTTTAATAGGCCGACAAAAAGTTTTGGAATATTTTTAAAAACAAAAATTATTATTTTTATTATACGTTATACGTAATATAATTATATATATAATATAATTATTATACGTTATTTTTATTATACGTTATTTCGACGGAGAATCAACGTGCAATATTTTATTAAAATAATTTTAAACATTATTTGGTTTTAAACTAATTAAGATAGATTAATAATTATTGATCAATAGATTTTTTAAAACAAATTCGCGATTTTTAAATCCTTTATCATTTTATCACAAAATAAAAAATTAACATGTTACTGCAGTTGACAATCACAATTTTAATTTTAGTAAAATTATTTATCTACAGTGTTGCCAGATGTTTTATAATTTTCTTTTTTAAAATAGTAAAATTTAAATAATAATCGATAATTGTAACATAATTTAATCCGCCGCGTAGTTTTGCTTGTTTTTATACAATCTTTGTTTTGATAATTTTATATAATTTTCTGTAAATTTGATCATTTTGTCAACCCTCTTCGATAATATTAATTTTTACACCTGGCAACCCTGTTTCTCTTTGGCCTTGGGTAAGTTACCACTACTTACAAAGCGAGGGGACGTTTA
Organism: Brassicogethes aeneus; assembly: GCA_921294245.1. Classification (NCBI taxonomy): domain Eukaryota; kingdom Metazoa; phylum Arthropoda; class Insecta; order Coleoptera; family Nitidulidae; genus Brassicogethes; species Brassicogethes aeneus. The sequence continues at coordinate 62,940,554 of OV121132.1, forward strand.
TTCCTAAAAAAACAATATGGTTGATTCAAGCGTCCAACTTTTATAATCTGTGGCATTTATACATAAAACAAACCATTTATACTGATAATACTTTGGCTGTGTCAGGTAGGTCAATTTTTGTTTGTTTATTAATGTTTTAATTACTCAGTATATTCCGTAACGAAGTCATAACACCTAAATGAAGTACCTACATAAGCTCCTAAAATATTGGCCTGTCATCTGTCTTAAAATTTAATGTGTTTGATTTTATAATAAATGTTTTGAGCAACTTAAAACATGTTTTATTAATTATTAAACCAAAAGCCCTTTATGCACTGGTAAAAATAATTATTTATTCTTATATCCAATATTTTAATGCCAGACATATGTATGTGTTTCTGCAAAGATTAACTAACAAATTTTTTTTGATATTCTACTTTTTTACATACATTTATTTTGATTATTAATTATTTACTAAATATATATCTACTATAGTAGTATATATATACTATATATAGTAGGGTTTACCTATTTATTTCTTAAAATTTAAAAGTACAACTAAAAATTTTTTGTTTCTTTAATTTTGACAAAATCACATTTCGCATTGAAATATCTGATATCAGTATCGGTAATTATTTTTATGTGTATGACCTAATCATATATTATTCAAGAAATATTAAGGGATTATTCACGTCAAATTACGTAAATAATTACGTAATATTACGTGATTTTACAAGTGAAATCGCTGTGACATATTGTCGTCAATTTTACGACGATAAGACGTGTCTAAGTTGGTGACTTCGACGTCACCGTAGACGTAAATTAAACGTGATATTCACGTCACTGTGTTGCCTGGGTACCACCACTATTCCCGGCTTGTGCGATTATAACCTCCTCCTTCGACTGTGTTTTTCCCATTTCACTTTTAAATCCCAGTCGAAGTAAAAATAGGGATTTTATTAACTTAACTCACGCACTGGCAGGATCGCCATGAAATGTCTGAATATTTTGGGGTAAGGTTCGAACTCATAGCATGAGTCAAGGAAACACAATAGGTCTTCACAGGAACGGTGTTCGATTTATTCTATATTTTAATTGTTGGTTTACAGACAGTATAACATATCGGTAAGTTCATTAACACGTATAAAATACAAGATACGCATAATTGCTAAGCAATATACTTTTAAGTATGATTTCTATATTCTACTGATATTGCAAAATAAGTTTAGAATAATTATTATTTAAAGCCTTATGACTTTTTCACTACAAATTGTTCGCTGCTTTATTATTTTAACAACACTTTCTCGTAAACATTTGAGATAGTCATTAAATGTGAGGTTTTCAACAACAGAATATTTAACCCACTTTGATTTTTTTATACATTTATTATTAATAACTTTATATGTATAAATTTTTTAGCGCAACCCCACGAAATGTGTCATGATTCATCCTTCATTAGACCAGGAACTTTTTTATTTACCAAAGGGATATTTAACTCATTATCCTTGGGATAATCACTGGTATCAAACAAGTGAATATCCTTATGGATAATTTCATTATATACATCATCACAGAATATTTCATAAATGAGACTGTCAGTATCTGTATACAATAATTTTACATTATGATTTTTTAGCATATAGTCGTAATGAAAGCTAAATACGCATCTTTTTGAAATATCCAATATTGCCATGCCTATATATAAAGGTTTATTAAAATATAAATCTGTTTTATTAAGTTCAATAGCCATAAGGTTTTCGTGAAAAATGGTTCAATTATTGAAATTTGGACTTTAAATTAAGTTTTTAGCTCCATATATACCCCCCCATTTTTTTACTAATTTAACAATTCAATGCTTTCGATTATTTTCCATGGTCTTGCCAAAAATAGCGTTTATCATTAGTTTAAATAAGTTTTTTTCGAACTCATTTTTAGAATTTTGTCGCAAATATGTATTTAAATCAATATATGCTTTGAGCCAAGGTGATTGATTGAATTTTAATACCCGATGAATTTTACTTAAAACAAGCCCATGTTTGAGGGCTTGCTTCAAATTTCTATACTTAATTATGTATTTTGATTTGTTATTTAAAGTTGTCATAAGTTTTGGTAATTTTTAATTTGGTGGTTTTTGATGTTTGGGGCAGAGGGGTAGGTAAGTCTCTGTGTAAATCATGTAAATACTGTGGATACTCCAAATCAACCTCTAAAAAATATCCCACAGGTGATTCATCTGAAACTTCCAAAACATCTAATGTGGGATTGTCAATCCATTCAAACCCTCGGGTAGATATTGGGACATGGCCCAACCATAGAGGTTATTGACATCCAGGTAGAGTAAATAATTTCAAAGGCATCACCCATATATTTGTTATTAGCCTCTGCATACCGATTGCAACATTGACTCACCCCACCGCGAATACCTTGCTCAATGAATAACAGCATATCTACAGATTATATGGTATCGAGCCTACAATTTGTATATTTTAACATACAATCCCAAGTATATCCAGGTAATGTATAATAATGAGCAGGATCGAGTTGATATGTTTTAAGACAACTTTCACGAAATTGTTCAAAAACATCAGCTAACAGTAAAATATCCGTTTTTAAATATAAATCTGAATACTCTCCCAAATCTTTAATATCAAAAACATTCCAGACCTTAAGGGAATGCAAATAATCATCAGCACTAATTTTAGAATCATTTAATTTATTGTAAAAGTTTTCTTTAGGTGGCAATTTAGTGCATTTTAATTTTTCCTCGAAATCAATAAAATCATATGGAAACACCCCCTTGCGTTCTAATAATTTAATTTTTTCATTTGGTAAATTTTTGAATTCGCTGTTTAGAATTGGATATTCGGATAAATATGACGATCTAGAGAAGAAGCCATAAACCGAAATGAATCTATAAATCGAAATTGAATTTTTGTATCTTTATCAAACAACGTAAAAGAAATGTATTTTTCCTTATTTATTGGTAATAATGTTATGTTACCATATTTTGCAATATCTTTAATTACAAAATGTCTATCGTATCCAGAAAAATTGTGAAAAACTATTGGTACTACAAAAATTTTTATTATAATTTAAATTGCATAATTGATGTGCAAACCCCCTAAATTTTGAACTAAAGTGGCAATGATATCGAACTATTATATCACCCTGTTTAAATTTTCTTTCACAAATATGACATGATTCTGTATGGTCCCTTAAAGGTTAAATATTAAGCATTTTTGATTGTATAAATTTAGATACATTTTCAATTTCTTTTGCAAACCACTCCATGCAATCTAAACCGCGATAACTTTTAAAATAAGAAAGTTATCATCATAGCTACATTTAAAATAATACCCCACTCTAAAGGCTTTATGTTCTTGATAGTTAAGTCTTTGTAAAATTATCATCATTAACTGGTGCAAGAATTGAATCCATATCAGCGTAAAGAATAAACGGTGCTGGAATTTTATTTTTAAAGTTTTTAAACCCTATTGATTTTTCCTCCGGAAAAGATATTTTACAATTATTTAACTTAATACAATATTCTTCATGCTCATTTAATCTAATTTGGCTAGAAAAATAATTTAGACAACGATCACAAATAAATATTTTACCATTATGTTTTGATTGCTGATCTGAAAGTAACCTGGATAAATCCTTAATCCACACATAATGAAATTTAATTTTTAAGTCTAGTTGGTACTGTTTCAAAATAGGAACCGACGTATGTTACAATATATTCCAAAGTGTAAACGTTAATCGAGATTTTATTTAATTTTTCAAATTTTGATATATCTTTAATTGTTCCCTAAAATCTTTATACGATGTTGTCCTTTCCGGATGCTTTGTCCAATGAACAGGGTAGAGGGCCGATAAAACTGCCCATTCGAAGCATTTATCATCATTATAGTTTTTAACATTTACGCAAGCCCATTTTTTTCAATTTTTTTAGGTAGTCTAATAAACGATGACCCGTTACCCATTTCAACTTTATTTATATTGATTTCTAAACTTAAAACTTTTTTTAATGCTCACCCAGACTCTTTTTCAGCAAATTCCTCCATTTTATTTAAAATTTTATCAAATACATTAACATTAAACCAATTTATAAAATTTGTACCCACATCTATAGTTGCATTTTTTGTATTAAAATACTTAACATCAACAACTTCCTCATTATTTATATTTAGTTTTAAAAATTCCCCTGCAAAACATGTGTTGACTTTAATTAAAGGAAACTTTTTTAAAATATTTTTCACCCTAGACTTGAATAAAAAAAAATGAATAATTTAAAAATGTAAGTGGGTCTAAATGTTTAATATTAATTATGATTCCAGTGCGAACCCTAGACTGAAAGGCTGTTGTTAAATCCTCCCATTTAATTCTATCACTACGTTTATTGTTTAACCCTCCACCCACATGTTTTAAATTATTTATAAGTACATTATAACGTTTTAAGTATCCAATTGTTGTAATTAAATGTGTTTTTGAGCCAATTGATTCTGATTTTTTCATAAAATTTAAGCATATTCTAATATTTTTTTTAATTAAATTTAACCAAATATAAGCTGTATTTTGGGAACAATTTTCAGTTAATAAATTTTTTATCAAATTCAATGAATCGGTACTTACCCTAGACACTTCAGATTCTGACATTTTTTAAATTTCGCGGATCTCGATTTGGGGTGTTGGCTTGTAGTTGTTTGCGAACTTCTTTTGACCCAGGTAGACTAAACCAAATTTTCCACCATTAAGGTTCTCCCAATTCTTTTCCACCACTTCAGTTAGACGTTTGGGTAGGAACACCTTATACTCCTCGAATTCAGAAAGGTATTTCACCAAATTTGCTTTTTACGATTTTGATTGATTTTATGGGCTATAGCTCCCCCTCAACCAATTCTTGAATCCTACGAACTTCTTTTTCAGTCAAGACTGCCACAGCATTAACTTTAGTTAAAAATGTCATACTATAAGTAAAAGGTATAAATACTCAAGATAAATAATAGTAAATAAAAATAACTTACTTTATATATTATATGAAGTATCACACCCAAAAATAGTTTTAGTTGATAAACTTGTACTGATGTTATTTGCGATTTTGCACATCTTTTATATCAATTAAGTACGTCATAGGATGTTGATAAGAAGTAAAGCAGTAACCGCAAACAGGATCTGAAATATTTAAGTACGTCACATCGAATGTTCTAGAACTTTGGTGGTTAAGAATAACAGGATGTTGCTAAAGATAGGATATGAGGTTTCCGTTAATTAAAATATTTGTTTCTAGAACTTTGGTGGTTAAAAACAACAGGATGTTAATAAGAAGTAAAGCAGTAACCGGATCTGAGGTTTTCAGTTAATTAAAATATTTGTTTGTTTGTGGTTTTGCATGCGCGTTTACGTAGTTTGATAGATAAAAATTTATTATATAAAGAAAATAATAATTGTAAATGCATCATAACATGTCAGAAGATTATAGTGAATATACCAATAGGTACACGCCTCCAGTAAATCCTGAGGCTTACTTTAGAGAAAAGTAAGTTATATTTTTTTATATTATTTATCTTAATTATTTATACCTTTTTCTTTTAGCAATATAGTTTCACCTCCGCATTAAGCTATTAAGTGGGGGTTAAGGGAGTGTGAGGAATGTAAAAATATTTTTTGTTTTTGTGAAAAAAGGTAATACACATACATTTTTAAAATTGGATTAATTTTTTTAATATATTTTTCTTTAGTATACAAGCATCACCAATCACTATAGATGATTCAGACACTAACGATGAACAAAAAAGGTAATACGCAAACACCTAACTTTTAAAATTTTAATGTTTTCTCTGTTTAAAGAAATAAGTCGCAACGGATATCATCAGTATCATCAGAATCGGAGTTAATGTGCTTTTCACCGATATCACAGTATAAATCATCTCCACCACCCCAGGTGGACCTAACATGCTATTCACCAATATCATCCAGCTCATCAGAGTGCTTTTCGGTGGATGAATCATCCCCGCTACCCCCATTTCGCTGTCTATTAGAGCAAAATGAGGGGGTAGCAAATTTATTTGATGATGCTCGAGGATCTACAGCATCACCACCAGCATCAATACCACCAACCTGGGTGCTTCAGAATTATCAGCCACCCCTACCAAAACAAGGGCGCTATGTTTACATTAATAAAAATTGTGAAGATAACAATTTATTTATAATAAAAAATTAATAATATAAGGCGACTATTATTCCTAATTAAAAGTGTGAAAAATGATTAGTTGTTAAGTTACTATCATTAAATAAACATGTTTTCAACTGTTAATTTTTTATTACTATCTACATTTATAAATAATACTTTATATGTAAATTTTCTCAAAAACACTCTGGATTGTTAAGTGGCATTTAGTGTTGATAATCCAATGGTAAAGACTCAATGGCCAAATGATTGGAATCCAATGGATGCAGCTCCTGGTACATTCAAGATTCAAGTTAATGCCTCAGCAATCGGCTCTATATTACATTATAAATTAAAATGGTGGATAGACTAGAACCCTTTTTTAAATAAATAGTTTAAATAGTGTAATAACTAATTTAACCAATTTATCTACCACTACAGGATCAGGGGTGGCCTCTTCGAATTCAACAACATTTTTTACCATTTATGGGTTTTTATACTTTTTAGGTTATGTATTTAATAAATGTAAAAATATGTAATAAATATATTATTTAACTTACCTTTGAGTTTTATTCTAATTTTAGGATATACATAAAAACAATATAATTTTTTTATTTATTTATTATAATATTATTTTATTTAAAGCACATAATTTTTTTAAAATTAGTAATGTTAAGCGAATTCTTCCTCAGATCCTCAGAAATGCTCATAGCAGCAAAAGCCTTACAAAGTTCATACATTTTAATGTCTTCTTTTAATGCTTGCAATTCTTTATAAAATTTTATTTTCCTTTGAACAAATTCTTTACAATCCATGATGCGGTAGATAACTTTGAAGCCAATTATGTAATACTAATGCGTTTGTTGTGCTGCACTTGCCGCTTTTTAAAAAATGATCCAAACACATGAGGGGTTTGTTTTTAAACATAGGTTGTTCCCAAAGGTTTAATGTTTCAACGTTTATAATTTTTATATTTGGTAATAACTGCTCACAGACTGTTTTTATATATACAAAATTTTGATTTCCTTTTGTGTAAACAGTTTGTTAATCTCATTGAAATTCACATATTCACTTGAATATCGTAGGCCAAGAATTTTTTCTTCAAAGCAAACTTGTTTTTTATTTTTTCGTGATAACAGCTTAAATTCTTCCATTGGTTTTAAGAAATAATGATTTGTTTGCAATCCATTGGTAACCGTAACTTCTTTTGGATGAAAAAAACCATTTTACATTAGAGAATAAATTAAATCCCTGAATATTTATAGACACAACCTTCATTTTAGACAGAATAATTTAAACTAAACAGAATTATGATAAACTACGAACTATTTCACTGAGTGGAAGATGCTCCATAATGACGTCATGTATAATAACACAATATGCTGTTGTGTTATCGGGAAAGTCTTTTTTCGCCTCAATATCAACTTTGATGTCAACTGTACTCGATTTTAAGGATTTATTTCTTCTGGAACAATCAATTACAAAAAGGGTGTGGTTCTTAAATTGTTTATAATCAAGTAGAGTGTTTTGATATTGTTAAATCATTTTTAAAACTTGAATAAAATTGTGTATAATTGTGATAGGCCTCGATAAAATTATTTTTTTTCAAAATTAAGGTCCATGCGTTCTATCGGAAAATATTCGTCATTGAGGATAACACGTATATCAGATATATCAATGTTGTCAAAATATGAGGGATCTTTTGTATCATTACTTCTTCTATTGGTATGGAAAGCTAAAATTATATAGCGTGGACTTTCCAATGCAGTGCACGTTTTAACTGACCATATTTCCTAGTGGCATCTTTAGTTAATTCGGGTAGCTAATTGGATTCCCATTTTCTAAATGGAATTACTATGGGTCTGTCTGATTTTATTGATTTCAATAACTGAAGCTTTAATAAATCATTGGGTGTAATAACTTGTACTTTTAACGAGATATTTTCAACGGTTAATTTAGCCTTTGTTGTGCCAGCAGCAGCCGCAGTTTTTTCTGTTATAATTTGACAATCAGAGTCATTTCGAGCTCTTACAAGACGTATAGTTTGTTTACCAAATTGGGCTAGCTGATAATCATTAAATATACCAAATAAACAATGTAATGGTATACGTATATTAAAAGTTGAAATTTTGGCTATTGTTGAGACTATTGGTTGAGCTGGGTAATTCCACCCTGCAATGCCTAAATGGTTTGAATCATCGCTACTGTAATTAAGATAACCCTTAATTGTGCTCACAATACCAGGTTCGCGTATACCATCAATTTCTTTTCCATTTATTTCATAAGAAATTCGGTCAAACAAAAATTCCCCAAAATTATTTACTAGGGCTGCCTCGCCATTCCCTTTAGTTATTTCCAATTTACCATCTATTAATAGAGCTGCATCGTGCATAAGCAACCAGGAATCTCTTTGATTTATTAAAATTTCTATAACATCATTATTATTAAAAGATTTAACATAGGGGTAATAAGTTCTGTAGTCAACCTTTTGAATTGTTTCACTAAACTGTGGTTTTCGATAGATGTCGAAGATTTGGTCTAATGATGACATTATATCCTAATGATTGTAGAAAAAGTCGATTTGAATAAGTTAGGTTGTTTGAACTAGGCAAGCGTTTGCTGTCAACTGATTCAAATTGCTTGTGGTGGGATTTTTATAATAATTGTTAAATATTAAACCCATTATGATAACTTTTTTAATTCCAAACGAACTATAACTTCCTCTCCACGAAAATTAACTGGCTTAAAATCTTGGTTTAAAATTACCAACGTAATATTAGATATTTCCTGTTTATTTATTATTGGTAAATATATAAGGTTTAGGGAATTTCGTTGATTGTATAGCCTGGATCAACGTATACCGAAAATTCGTAAATTGTGTGTGTTGGTAGATAATTATAATAAGCACCTGTAGATATATTACAATCGATGTAAATGGTTCGAACTTTTATTATATTAACTGGGAGATCCGATTCGTGTTTTTTACCCGGCGTTAAAGTACGCTTTGAAAATCCTAATATTTTCTCTATACCATCTGCTTGTGAAAAATCTATTTCCAACGTATTGCTTTGAATTTCACACTTTAAAGTATTATTATTTGGTTTAAGTGAAAAATATTTATCATAATCTTTCTTTTTAACGGTGTCAGGAATAATTTGTTGTCTTTGGTAAGTTTCTACCGTACCTTCATTTGCAAGCTAACCATAGGGAAAATACATTGTAACTGGACCAGATAAGTCTTAGTCAGCACGAAGCGAAAAACGTTGTAGAAATGATTTGGACGCGTGGACGAGTACGCTAGCATGCGCCGTAACAGTTGACCTTGCTTCATACATCTATGCTTTATTATTGTTTTTTATTTTGTGCGGTGTAAATCTGATAAAATTTGTTTTAGTACGCATGTCTCGACGACGCATCCAAATCATTTCTGAAAAGGTTCTCGCTTTGTGTTTACTGCGACTTATCTGGTCCAGTTACAATCTATTTTCCCTATGGTTAGCTTGCAAATGAAGGTACGGTATATCTAATATTTCATAAGTACCAGTTGGTATTATTATTTTCTTTTCCACATTCGCGTCTTTATAATAAAATGTATTTTCGCCTTCTTCAATATTAGGGATACTATTATAGGAATAAAAAACATACTATTATAGGAATAAAAAAATATTGGATTTGTAAAATCGATACTTAAAACATAATTATTACTTTTTAATGTAAATAGCTGGGACATTATCTTTAAACAACGGTTAAAAATAGACTAATCATATTTTCTTATCTCATTTATTTTTATAAAGAAACCACATACATAAATGGCCACAATTAATTTGTTTCAAATTTTGAAAACAATCATTATTATAATTAATTTTAACATTTTTTCCTAAATAATTTACTAATTCTTTTGGTGGTTTAAGACCACCAAAACTATCAAAATAAATAACAGAATTGTTTCTTTTAGTATAAGCTACCCAAATTTTTATTTACTATTTTTGGTAAAGCGTCTCGCATAAAAACCCCTCTAAAATAGGGTATTTTAAGCTTTTGTGCATATTTTACCAATTCAGAATCATATAGGGCTCTATTGGGTAGCTTTATTGGTAGTTTTTTTGTTTTAAAAAAAGTCCATATCCTCCCTTGACCTTCCTTTTTAAATATAATCCCGAACCTTTTTTTCCAATTTCCTCCATAGCCCTATTATGTCGACCTAATTCTTCAAGTTTCTTTTTAGCATTTTTTGTGTCTATCACCGTTTTGGCTACAGCGCTTGCGCCTCCAGCCAATGATCCTATGGCCCCCAAAGCTCCTTATAATGGTAAAAGGGGTAAAAATCCTCCTTGTTTGTCGGATTCAAATGGAATTATCCTAGGCACCTTAATATTTTTACGACCCCCCGGCTTTCTTTATAATCACCCGAGCTGCTTTAAGTGCCGTTGCGGCAGATTTTTAAGTGAATTTTTATTGGATATATCTAAATCTTGAACATGTTTTTTAATTTTATCAACTACACCACGTTTAAATGAGATTGGTTTTCGAGTTTTTTGAACACCCATTCCAAGTTTTCTTTTAACCTTCATTCCAGTTGTTACTAACCAAGCTGCTGCTTTCTCCCCCAATTTAGAGTCCTTTGATTTCACCCTTTGCCAAGCTTTATTTTCCAAAATCCAATCTCACGGTGCTGTTCTGAGAGGTGATTTTTGGACTTTCTGTGAAACCTAATTTTTTTTTATATTCTTGTTAATTAGGTCATAACTAATAATTTAAGAGCAAAATAAAAAAACTGACGGTTTGAATTGTTTTAATTGGCTGTTTATTAAAAATATTATGCACTCTTTCAATTATCCATTAATTAATTTAAATATTTAATATTTGCATAACTAAAAAAAAGGTTTTTACAATTTTTTTTATATATTTTACTGTTTTGTTGCAATAAACGTTCAAACTTTGACGTATACATTTATGTTCCCTTAATTAATATATCCTTAAAGGTTGCCATGAAACTTAGATCTATTAAAAATTTATTTGACAATTGAATTGTCATTTTCAGTATACGTATTCTATAATTTTTGTTCTCTCAGAATCGCAAGTTTTAATTGGAGAATTGAAAGTGTGCATTAGGGTGACCGCAACTCATAGGGGGTGGAAAAAAAAGTCGGAGTTTTGTTCGTCTGGACCCCACAAAACGATTCCCCTTTCGGGATATTGAGTTAGCCGAAATTTGAGCTCGATTAAACGACGTTAGCCTGTGCCGCTCGTCAAATTTTTGGCCAAAAAGCTGACATATGGAGCCATAACTCCAGAACGGTAAATAATAAAAATACGCTTAATATCTCAAAAGAAAGGGAATGTTGTTCTTAAAAATTTGTAATCTATACATAATTGTTGTTATTTTAAGTCAAACCGAGTTACAACAGCCTTTAGCCCCAAAAACATGACCTGGTACCACTAGGAGCATACTTCGTATATTTTGTTATTAAGTGATAAATTTTGCTTTTTTTGGTATATTTTTGAGTTTAAAGTAGAAGTATAATAAAAAAAACAAGTAATACTGATAAATCTAATGACATTTTTTATTTTAAAATATAAAAATTAGGTATATAATACATACAAAACAGACACAGAAAAGATACAGACGTAGTTACTACATGAGTTGATTTTACATAGTTATCTAATCTATTCTAGAGCTTTTGTTAAAGTAGTTTTTGAAACGTCAGGATATAATGCTCGGCATTTGCTTACAACTTGCAGGACATATTGCTTTTGGCCTTCATCTTTAGTCAGAAGTCGGTTATTAATTTAACACCACGCTCAGCCATTAACTACCTTTAATGTTTTGACAATTTTCAATCCTTCTTGGAAGTCATTATTTTGAGGCCAGGTGTTTGGATGTTGTCTAAGGAAATCTGTTTTTATATTAAATCGGTTAAAGAATGTAAATATTTCTTTGGTAAGTAAATTTACCAATCCTCCATCAACTACCTCTTTTAATTTTTCTTTCCTAACTTTTGGATTTACAACCCTAGCGTGCTCTGATGATTCATCTGTGCTACTGACCAATTTATTAGCCATTAACAACTTTTCATCGTCAAAAAAAGATAATCCCACCAACTCTGCATTCAAATACCTTCTTGGATTTGTCGGTTCATTTTTGCAAGTTCCTTTTGACAACTTGAGATCCACTCCAGTCATGGAACATGGGCGGCCCTTCTGCCTCTTCATCAGAGCCAAGGCATCTTGCTGAGCAATATCAAAGAGATCATCCAACTTTTCAACGAACTGTTTAAATTTGTTCTTAGCCGTTTCCGATGTTTTCTTCCGGTCTTTTTGAAGAGTTCTCCACTCGGCGTAAAGTTTTTCCAGCTTAGTAATTGCATCTTGCTCATGTTTAGTCGGAATTCGAGCTTTCTCCCAAAAAATGAACACTTCTCGTATGGCAAGTTTTGCTGATTCTCTTACAGTTAATTTTACAGCACGTAAATTATAAAATAAAACACACAAAACTTGACGATTTGAGGGTAGTTTACAACCGGTGATTTGGTGAATGGGATAGCCCACAAAAAATATTTTATCCTTGGTTCGGCTTTGTACACCTGATGTGGATGCCATTTTATCCGTAAAACATAAGCATACCACTCTATAGGCCGTCTTATATTTTCCTAAAAGGATTAATGCAAATAATTGTATAAATTAAATATAATTACCTACCTGATTTTTTGTTAAAACTTAACCTTTACCTTTATTTAGTAAAATACACACAGGTAAAACTAAATAATAATTTTTGGAGCAAATAGTAAAAATAATTTTAAAGAGCCTTTTGTTTAAATTTAATCTTTTATTATGGGGATTACCTGACTATTAGTCTGACTATATTTGAAAAAAAGTTTTTTTTTGTTTGAAAATTAAGTTCCAAAATACAGTAGTTTTTAATAAAAAATGTTAATTCCGAAACACATTATGTAAAAACCCGTAAAACTCTTAGAATACACCCAAACTGGCTCCTAATGCTGCCAGGGCACGTTTTTGGGGTCAAAGGCTGTTGTAACTCTGTTTGCCTTAAAATAACAACAATTATGTATAGCATATAAATTTTGAAGAACAACATTAGCTTCCTTTTGAGATATTAAGCGTGTTTTTATTATTTACCGTTCTGGAGTTATGGCTCCATATGTCAGCTTTTTGACCAAAAATTTGGATTTTTTCAAACTTTGAGCGACGAGCGGCACGGGTTAACGTCGTTTAATCGAGCTCAAATTTCGTCTATCTCAATATCTGGAAAGGGGAATCGTTTTGTGGGGTCCAGACGAACAAAATTCCGACATCGATTTTTTGCGGTCACCCTAGTGTGCATACATATTTTTAATAAACATCCAATTAAAACAAAATTAACCGTCAAATTTTTTTTATTTTGCTCTTAAAATTTTATTTATGACCTAATTAACAAGAATATAAAAAAAAATTAGGTTTCACAGAAAGTCCAAAAATCACCCCTCAGAACAGCACCGTGATCTGCTCTTTCCGCCAAACTTTTATTTTCTAAATAAGCAATATCGTGATCTTTACATGCAGCGTCTAAGGGGTTTATACCAGTATCACCACTTTGAATTCTCTTATCCTATTTAGTAAAATTGGTAAGAGGGTACGTGAAGCTCAAATGGTATGTTGTTAATTGCAGAATTTAATAAACCACTACCTTTATGCTTAAAAGTCAACATTGAAATGATTTTTTTAATTAAAGTTAAGCTTTTATAATTATCAATTAAAGTATGTTGAAACGGTTGATAATATGTTTTTTAATTGATTTAAAATTGTTTCATTCGGACAATTTATTCCAAATAAACTCCAATCAAAAACTCCTGCTCTTATTAATTTACCCGAAAATTCGTTATATTTATAAAATAAGTTTTTTCTAAAAAAATAAATGTTACCATTTGTATAGCGAAATGCTAAAGATATATCTGGAGGAATTCCTGGGAAAAACTTATTTATATTCCCCCTATTAACTACCTTTAAACCGCATTCATCAATTTCAGCAACCCAATAATTATCATGAATGATATAAGTTCTACCCTGTTTGAGTTAAAAATAGCAATTATTTTACTACTTTGAGCAATACTGTCTATTGTTTGATTAAATGTTTCATACGCAAGACTAGGAAAAGAAAACGAGCTAACGCGATTTAAATTATCTATTATTACCACACTACCATTAGGTTTTTGTTATGCAAAAAATCATTTAATTTAATATAATCACTAATTTTTTTAGGCCTTTTAATATTTATACCAGAGAACTCTCCTATATTTAAAATCCACGCTAACCCATTGTTAAAAACATACAGATGATTATTATTTGTGACTAACATTTGTTGTGGATACTCGATTTGACATAAATCAGTTAAATTTGATGATGTGTGTATAGGTTTTTGCGCAGAACCCGTTATTTTAGGTCTGCTTGTTGTTAAAATTGTTTTTGTTGTTCTTGGTTTATCTGTAAGTTTCATTGTAGTTGGGATTGTTTTTGGTGTTGTTACTATTTTGGGTGTAGTTTTTGGGGGTAATCCATATAAATTTTGTATATTATTTTTATCAACATTGGATAGGGTTGTTATATTTGGCGAAAAACATGGATACATAAGTGCATTAATATCTTCAGAATGCCCCAACCCCAAAGCATGACCAATTTCATAAAGCATTGTGGTATATAAACTTGTTTTAGCATTATCTTTAGGTATATCAAAACCAAAATACCAATTTTCATCTGAATCTAAATGAATTTCCGTACAGGCATTAATTGGTTGATATGCGTGACCAAGTACATTACCTTCCCCATCAAATGGGTATCCACAATCACCCTTCATGCATCGAATTGAATTACTAGGATTATATCTTCCAAATGAAATAAAAATGTCTGAATTTTTATACGAATAAGTAAACTTTAGATTTACAAATTTTTGCCACTCTTCTTGATTCTTTATTATACATACCAATAAATTTCATGTTTATTCCATTTAGGCTGGGTTTGTGTCAGTTCATAAATATTTTCATCTGGTATAGAACAACGACGTGTTTTTATAAATTTTAAACGTTCTTTCGATATTTCACCACTTATGTTTAAATTATATCTCTCCTGAAATAATATTAAAGCTTCTTCATAATTAGTCAGCGAAAACTCTGAAGTATTAAGGTAGTCAAATGCTTCGAGATGTTTTATTACAGCATCTTTATCAGTTAAATTTGTTGACTTTACTAAGATTATACTTAGCAGAAATATTAATAACAATTTAAAACCCATTATTAATACTCAACATAAAGCAATATTAAGACTGATCATTATATTTAAAACAACTAACTTTATATAAAAAAATTTAAAACCGATGGTTCCCGAGTACCGATCGGTACACAAAAATATTTAAAAAAATGTTGTGATTGGATCGGTTGGTCCAAGGAATGACGTCCTCTTGGTTCTTCCTGAAGGCCACTTGCTGACTGAGGATCCAATTGGGCAGGCAAAATTGTGCTACACGCTCCTGAAGTGTTGAAACAAACGCTAGCAGCGTTGTTATGCAGGGTTGTTCCAGATTGGGCTTCCTGTAGAACCTGGGGTACATGAAGGTCCATCTGGTAACGTGGAACGTGCGTGGGCACGTCGGCAACGGTGTCCATGGCAGCAATTCCATCCAATTCTAAATTCTTATTGACTTTTGAAACCAAATTTATGTCCTCGAAGACGATGTCCACAGAAGCCTTGATTTCTTTGGTAACTTCGTTCAACTTTACTATCTTGGAAGCTGAGCGTGTAATGGGCATAGCATCTAAACTTGTTGACGGCTGGTTTCCAACAAATCTTCGATCACATCTCCATTGGCGTTGAGTACGACACTTCTTACAACCTGGTAGATTGGTCTGCGGGCTCTAAGTTGGAATTTAAAAGAACGCACCAAAGTATCTCTTACTTTAGTTAGCTTCTTTAAATTCTTCTTATCGTAAGGCATTGTTTACCAGAAGTTAGACTTTTTCTTTATTTAAATTCGAATCGTTCGAATTTTAATTCAAAATTAAATTCAATCACTTGAATTTACAAATTTTTTAGTTCTACGAACTGTTTTTAAATATCAAAAATAATTCAACTACGAATCTTTCGAAGTTTAATTCAAAATAAATTCAATCAGTTGAACTTTCGTTCTACGAACGGGGTTTAAATATCAAACATAAATTAACTACGAATCTTTCGAAGTTTAATTCAAAATAAATTCAATCACTTGAATTTTAATTCAAACAATAATTAATTCCCGAAGGAAATTAATTTTAATAGGCAAACAATAAAAACAATATTCAAGTCAAAAATAAGTTACCAGTTGGTTTGTCGAGGATGGCACATCGAGTAGAGTCAAAGCTGGAAGTCGCTTTGAGCTCGTAAATTGAACTCATTTTAATGCAGCAGGCATTACTATTTATATAAAAAATGGGAAGGTTTTGAAACCAATAATAATCGATATTTCATTTCATTACCTTATTTGGTCACGAAAACCGTGTTTCTAGAACAAAATAGAAGCTTTGGAATTTCGTATTACCAAATAAGGGCATTTGAAAAATGTAAAATTTTGGCAAAGCCAATAGAAAGCGTTTTGATTTTTGATTGGCTGGAAACAAAAGTTTCTTGAAATTTGTAACGGCCAATAGAAAACGTTTCTTTTTCTTAAAATTTCCTGCATTTTGATTGGTTGAAAACAGAGGTTCTCGATAAAAATTTAATTTTAATAAAAAAAGTCGGACGGAAGACTGAACACCTAATTGTGAGAAAAAGGCCTTTGGAGCTAGCCTATGATTTTTCCCGCGCATTTTTCCCATTGGTCACGTGACTAAAAAAGGGAGGGGGTGGTCTCAGGTCATTGGGATTAAAAATAGACTTGTTAGGACAAGTCGGATGACGTCAGCAATTCAAAATGGCGTCAAAAATGAAATTTATATTATTAATTCAAAATATATCCATAAGGATAAAAAATTGACGTCACAATTCAAATGGCGTTAAAAATTAAATTTATATTATTAATAATAAATCCTTATCTCCAAATAGCGGATGCCAGGTGACCAAACCACTGTTAAGTCACGCCCACCCCCTTATCACCAGCTTCCTTTCCCTTATCTCTAGTTCGAAATTTTTGTATCGCTTATCTATAGGTGGCGCCACCTTCGGAAAACAGCGCTACCAACCCAACGCGTTACGTCACATGTCTGGGTCACTTCCGGCGTATATCTCTTGTATCTCTTTGTATATCTACTAATTTGAAGTTGAGTATCGTGTTTTAGAACCCTAAGATGATGCGGAAGCATGCTTAAGGGCCTTATGGTTTGATAATTTAACTGCTGAACAATTCGATAACACTTGGAAAGCCTACAGTAAATATCGTTTAAACAATTTCAAAAGTTTTGGGAATACTGGTGCGATAATGGAGAAATGGCCTTTCTATAAAAATCCGACAGGCTATCAATTGGTAGGTATGCGTTATAATTTAATTTTTTAACAGTATTATTATTAATTTATACTTACAGATCAATATGGATTTTAATGTTGTCTTCGATAATGCAGATGGGCTATTAAATATTTGGAGCAAGAATTTCGACAAGCAACTTACATTTTTAAGTAATGAAAATAATGTAAAGACAAAATATCAAATCTTTTTTGGAAAACCAAAGGCCAATTATAGTATTTCTAAAAGTAAGTAGGCCTATATATTAGGCTTAAAGACGGACGAGCATAAAAACTAAAAATATATAATATCATTTAAATAAAAACTTTTTTATTTTTATTTTATTTGCATGGGTATTTTGTACCTACCAATAAAACCGTAAAGAAAGAGGCAGGTGGTGGGAAAAATAAAACCACCAAATTCACAATTAAAGATTTCCAGAAATCTTTTCTATTTGTGGAAAAATGTTTACAAGAAGGAACACAATACCTATTTAAATTTAATTAAAATATACAACCATTTATTTATTGCATAGGTAATGATATATTTTCTACTAAAGAAATTTATATTTTTTTGAAAATATTAGATTTAAGTTTTTTAGTTTTTTAAGGGCGGTGAATTTATGTTTTAAAAAATATTTTTTGTTTTTAATCTTAATTTTTTTCCTACTAGAAGACCACTTAGCGAAGTGATAAAGCGAAATTTGCAAGAGCTATACTCAGAAATGATGTGTGGCATCTTTAATAATAAGTATATGATAGGTTTTTCAATAGGTTTAAGTTATGTTATATTTGTATTATGTTTAAAAAAATAAAAATTAAACAATAAATATATTGTTTATTATTTTTCCTGTGTTATCAAAACTCATTTAAAAAATTAATAGTATTTGCAAGTCCATGAAATTCATCATTAACATTGGCAAGTTCAAATTCACAGCAAAGCGCACATGCGGGAAATGACAAAAAAAATTGTTGGTCGAACCCACGTTAAGGTTTTGCCGTAAATTTCTTAATTCAATAATGACGGGCGCTAAATTTAATTTTAATATAAATTACGTACGATTATTGTATCGATAAATTAGGTTCATTACATTAATAAACTGATTTATTATAACAATTACTAAAATTCATTGTATTGAGTCAATACTATTGACAATGTCATTCGTTGCTACAATAACTCGTTAAGAGTATGAATATATACATTCGATCTATATTTAAGGATTACAGTATATAATTGTAATAATAATTTTTATTCTTTCTAACTATTACTAATATTGATAAGACAAACAAATACATATAATTAATAACTAACAATTGTCGAATTAACAAAATATAGTTATTTAAAAAATAAATAGTGTTCGTTACAACAATAACATATTTCATTGAATAAATAAAACAGACATTTTTTTTTCAATGAATTGATTTTTATTAATAAAATTAAATATTTATTGGTTAATAAATTCTTTTATCAATTAATGGAATGTGTTTCATTGATTTGATAAAATCGTTCGTTGGACCAATATCAATGAAGCATTTCATCTAGACAATGAACTTTTTTATTGTATTTACGCTACTTTTTGGTTCAGTGTATTTTTTTTAGCATATTTGTGCGTGTTTATGTTGTACTAAATTTAATTTTAAATTACAATCTTATTTATTAAAATGCATTCTAATCCAACAATATTATATTTTTCTCTCGAAAAACAGTGATCTTTATAAATAAAAGTTCTTTTTCAAAAACAGTGTGCTATTTTTCAAAAACAGTTTTCTGTTTTTATGATGTTTTTAGCTGTTTTTAAGCTGTTTTTTTTAACAACTGTTTGTTTTTATAAAATTATGTATTGATCATTTGCAAATCCTTTTTTAAAGCGGCCATTATCGATATCTAATTCTTTACATATTACTAGGAATTGGTATATACGTCAATAAAGCTATTATTATGAAACCGTATTTATCGAGCTAACATAATGAACACAAATTAGTAACACATATCAGTATTAACATGATCTTTATAAATATTTTAAGTTCATTGTAGCATGCACATTTTATGCTACGATTTTTAACCAGCAAACCGTTGTTTTCATATTTTTATATTAATTTCATAAAGTATTTTATCTGCTCCTACATTGACTAGCTGTGACTTTATGGCGTTTAGTCACGGGCTGAAGTTAGCAACAGTGGCTTTTGGGCATTTTAGTCACGGGCTGAAGTTAGCTTTATTATAAATTAGAGAAAAGTGAGGTTAATTCCGTTGACATTTGACATATGTCAAATGGTTAACAAATAAAGTTGGATTTAAATTCTTCTTTGTGGTCGTCGTAGATAAAGTATAGTATGCAACTCGTTTTATAAACTTATCTAGACACTCGTTTTTATTAAACACTCGCTTGCAAGCTTTGCTCGTGCTTAATAAAACTCGTAACTAAAATGGCGTTTATAAAACTTGATACATAATATACTATTGTTTAAACATTTTTACCTTGCAACGACACTTAATGGATTATTCTTAGATTATCTGCAAATAAAGTTAATAGTTAAGATTATGCAATAGAAAGCTGTACTTACTAGGTTTGATATTTAATTTATTTTGCAATAATTAAATACTAATAATTTACAGTTATTCGATGGCACGATTGATTATTATACGTGGCCTACGCTTCACATATCACTTAAAAATAATTCTATAGAATGTATATTTTATGTATACATATTAGGGTGTCCCAAAAAAAAAGAATATATTTTTTTTTCTTGTCTCTTGTAGAAATATGTTAGTTTATCATGCTGTAAGAGCCCTTTCAAAATATCAGCTCGATTAAAAATTTTGTAGGGGTCGCTCAAGATTTTTAAAAAATTTCAAAATCGTCAAAAATTGAATTTTTGTTTTATTTTAATTCTTTTTCTCGTCTCGATATTATTTTTTAGGTTGAAAATAATAAAAATTCTGTAAATTTCAAATCAATATTTTGATTTCTAAAGTTCGCTAAAAGTTCGTTGATATTTATATTCAGAGGTCGCTTGAAAACATTCAAAATACTCTACTTTGAAAGTTAAAAAAATCCTGAGCGACCTTTAGAAATTAAAATATCGATTTGAAATTTTCAGAATCATTATTATTTTTAAATTAAAAAATAATATCGGAACGAGAAAAAAAATCCAATTTTTGACGATTTTGGTATTTTTTTAAATATCTTGAGCGACCCCTAAAAATTTTTTAATGGTGCTGATCTTTTGACAGGGGTCTTAAAACATGACAAACCAACATATTTTCACAAGAGAAGAGAAGAAAAAAAATATTCTTTTTTTTTGGGACACCCTAATACATATATATAGAGTTATTTTCAAGTTGTATGTCAAGGGTGGATAAAATGAAACCTTGTAGAAGCATAAACTCAATTTTTTTGGTTTTTTAACATACAACCTTGTTATATTAGGGTGACGTATTGACTGTATTATTATTTTGTTCATATGATGTTTACTGATGTGAACTTTTTGTTGGCAGACGTTGTTCGGTTCTCTAGTCCTTTGTGTTACTTTAATTTTTCATTTAAATGCTTACATTTTCAAGTCTAAAGCTGGATTTATAGTTCTAAGGGTAACGGTAGAGGTAGCGGTAGAGGTAGCGGTAGCGGTATCACTTTCTGCAATTTATAGTTCAGAAAGTAGCAGTAGCGGTACTGGCGGCGCATGCGTAAAGTACGCAGATTGTAATTTTGTTTGTAAAATTTTATACCAAATGGTTAAGTTTTCCTGGATTATTTTGGCGTGTTTCAACATGGGTTGGAAGGACAATGCTGTGCTTCTGGGCCATATGGCGTTGTGTGGAATATTATATAAAAAAACCCTGCAATACAACTGTGTCGTACCTAGGCTGGTTATGGCCTTAAGTACTTCACCAAGGTTCCTCTCCGGTTGACTCTTCAGATATAGAGGAATACCTACCTCGGGTTGCTTTTATTCAGTGGAGAAAGTAGGGTTTATAAGAATCAGTTAGGGTTGGTGGTTTAATTTAAAATGCAAAAAGTAACTTAAACTGGTTTATTTACCAAGGTAAAAGTATGTACAAAATTATATTAGAATTATATACAGTATTTACAGTATTTACAAAAGTATCGTAGACTTTGCACACAAGGGTTCTTGCATAGCCTTTAATCAGGACAGGCAAATGTTCCAGGGCTTTTCACAGGCAACTGGCAGGCACGGGCGTAGTTTTCAGTCCTACAGAGAGACAGGGCAGATTTTCAATTGGACTCTAGTGGAAAAATACATGTTGTTAGGTTATGTTATATGCATACAGGATTTACAGTTTCATTAACTCTGCTATTAAAGTTTAATATTATACGGCTTAAAGCCCTTTAATATTAAAAACAGGTTAACTTACTGTTAATATTCCACTGAGAGTTCTCTGTGATTTAGTGGTTGGTTTTCGGGCTCACAATTGATTACACCATTTGGAACTGAGCCACCAGACGACTGATTGTCCATTGAAAAATGCAGCGGTTTTATAGACGAAATTCTGATGACAGACTTGATGAAAAACAATTGGGGCCGCGTGCAATAAATCCTTTACACGGGCCGTGTGCAACAATTGTTGACAACCTATAGGCGGTTGACAGCTGTCCAAGCGCCATCTGTTAGAGTTTCGTCTAACTGCAGGTTTCTGGTAGTCCAACTCTTTCCTTGACGTCGGGTAGTTAGGAAATCGTCTCATAGATGTCGTAATGTGTATCATTACACAACATATGTTGTATTGCAGGGTTTTAAGTCCGTTATGGGGGTAGTCAAGTACGTCGCTATAAAACGAGGAAAATAAATCAGGAACAAGCTAAGAAAAGCCATTTTCAGTATTTAAAAAAAATTAAACTAACTGATAAAGGGCTGTTCTTAATACACACGAACTGACAAGGCGAGACTGCCAACTGAAAACTGCCGTGTGATTGGCTGGAGTAGCGGTTGAGGTAAGAAAAGATGAAAGATGGTCATCTCTTGCCGCTACGTTCTTGCCTCTACCTCCCTTACCGCTACCTCTGACAACTATACAATATTTCATATAATATTCAATGCCAAACTCGGCTACCGCTACCTCTACCGCTACCTCTCCCGCTGCCTCTACCGTTACCTTTAAAACTATTGTGAAGATTTCTCTCTCTTAGGCATTGTACTTGAAAATTTACGCAAATTAATTTATTGGCGATATGGCTCGATAATGCATTTAACAAAAATTTAAAACTGAAGAATATTGGTGTTAGTTAACCGGGCTAAGCCCAGGGTGTAACGAGGTCCACAAGGGAGGCAACTCGCCTATTTTATTTGAAGGGTCGGGGAAAAGCCATGCAGCCCTAGAGAACCTAGAACAACCTGTTCCCCTTACGGGAGAATAATATTAATTCATACAACAAATTTCCACGCACACAAACAAAGAGTACTCAAAGTTTAACAATAACGGTCAGAACTCCTGTTTAAGCACCGAGTAATTTCGCAATGCATCAATAAATTTAGACTGATCATAAAACAATGCTTAATCACGTTATAGAATAGGTACAAAATGTTGGGTTAAGCACAAAACAAACTACAATGTTACATTTGAGCAGTACACGCATTGAGCATAGCAAATTATTAAAATTATAGTGATAACTAGGGATGGGATTTAAGTTATTTTACCTTTTTTCAACCGATGTAACTATTTGAAAACCAATAATGCCAAAATGTGTTTTAAAAGATTTTCTTTTTTATGAACCTAACTTGTTTTCACCTTTTTTTACCTTTTTTGGAGGTTTTTGCTTTAAACTACCTTTTTTATACTTTTGTTACATATTTTTTATTTTGTCAGTTTATTTTTACATATTTGTTATCTATTTTTACGTATATTTACTTATTTTATTTTTTTGTGTTCTTTTTAAATTTTCCGCCAATATTTTATCCAGGGCGTGCAACTCAACGGTATAGAATTTTTTCTTATGGTCACAAAATGTAACAGTAACTTTATTTACAGTTACCTTCTTTGTAGTGAGCTTATGTTCTGTCATATAACTTCTGTGTAGTGAGTGTCACTCAGTGAAACACAGTTTATTGCATAGAAATAGTTTATTGTGGGTATCCCAGCAAACAGAGTCACGTTTAAAACACGTTGAGGTTTCGTCAAATTTCGCCCAAAAGACGTGATTAAAAAACGTAAATATCACGTGTAAAATCCGTTGAAATGTCACATTTCTAGGACGTCTTTTAGAGACGTTAAAATCACGTGCCAAAAAGACGTGATTAAAAAACGTAAATATCACGTGTAAAATCCGTTGAAATGTCACATTTCTAGGACGTCTTTTAGAGACGTTAAAATCACGTGCGAAATCACGTAACATCGTCCACAACAAAAAGGCACACTTTGACATTTCAATGAGAAACGCAGTTTTATGATGACAATACATTAATGCTTAACCCATAGAACAAACCGTAAATAACGTTGGATATCTGTCAAAGTATAGTACAAAGGAAATATTATAAAGTTTATAAATGAATTTATATATATACTGCTTTACGTTTAACTGTCATGTAATTTTACTTAAAAATTTGTATTGTTAACCATACTTTGGCAGATACCTAACCTTAATGCGTTGTCATCAAAACACTGCGTTTCTCATTAAAATGATATAGTGGGCCTTTTCGGTGTAGACGAAAGTACATACCACGTTTAGTTAATGTAGAATATTAACCTCCGAATAAAGGTTGAAATAAAAAAAAAACACAGCCAATACATATATATTTATTAAAAACAATTGTTTTCAATAATTTTTTGCAAACTGCAACTTAAGTTGAAGTTTGCAAAAAATTACCTAGAAGTAACAAAACCTAGAAGTAACAAAATAAAAATATTGGCTTAAAAAATGTCCTTATAAAGGACAGTAAGTTCAATAAAAGAATATCTATCTCAATAACAAAAATAAAATATCTACTTTAGGGAATGAACAATTGGCATTTATGCCCACTGCATGCTCATCAATATATATATATATATATACCTACACATATATATATATAAACAAGTTGCATTTTGCAAAATATTACCTAGAGGTAACAAAAATCTATGCCTAGAGAATAAAAATATTGCATTAAAAACGTCCTTATAAATACAACAATACATTACAACAACAACGCGGGTAACAAAAATAAAGAATCTACTTTAGGGAATGAACAATTGGCATTAATGCCCATTGCTCATTACTGATTTTAAACAGCATACATTTGGCAATTACGTCTGGATTTTCAATTGGCCACATGTCGAAGTCTTCTGATAGATTGGAAACAATGTATATGCCTAAATTAGATGAATTAAATGGATACTTGTATAATGAGGTCTTGGAAAAAATGCTTTACCTATTAAAACAATTTTTAGTTTAGAAGTAAAAACAATGTTTTGAATTTGTACAATATCGTTTTCAATTAAGCAGTAACAGTTTGATTTCGAATGTGACCTAGTTGTCAGAACAAAATCTTTAAGATGCCATACATTATACTGTTTATAATTATTTAAGAAACTGGGTACAGGTCCGAAGGTGTGCTCCCGTTTGAATTGCACATTGTCTTTTGGTAAGTCGTCGACAGTGTTCTTTTCAGCCTCTGTTAAACGATTGTATATCTGTGCTAATGGATTTGTAGGTGAATTTAGTAAACGTTTTATTTGACCTAAAAAATTTTCAAAACCAAACGCGGAAAAATTATCAAGTACTCCGTATAAACGGACATCATTTGCTAGATGGCATAAGTAGTGGACAACAAGGTTGTATGTTAAAAAATCGAAAAATTTGAGTTTATGCTTCTACAAGGTTTTATGTAATCCACCCTTGACATACAACTTAACTCTATATATATGTATACATAGAATATACCTTCTATAGAATTATTTTTAAGTGGTATGTGAAGAGTAGGCCACGTATAATCCTGTAGAAACATAGACTTACATTTTTCGTTTTTTTTAACATACAACTTTTTTAAATTAGGGTGACGATATATTGAGGGAGAATGTTCCACAAACGTTTTTAGTAACGTTTCTGCAAAATTTATACCAAATTCAAACAATCGCTTTTCACAAATTAATATGCTAATTGCACAATGAAATAACAAAAAATGTTCATAGATGGCAATATCAACTATGTTCTTTAAAACAATAGGCCCCAAATAAAGTAAGAATGTCCGGAATTCAGTGGCTTTCCAGCGAGATAATTCTGACAAAGACCTACACTTTCTATTGATTTCCACTGGAATAAATTTGCTTAAACGTTGTAAAACTGAAGACAATTCCTTTACCTTATCGCTTCGAAGCCTTATTGTTAGAGGACCACCTGTCCAAGAATTCAAAAGTTTTTTTACTACACCCAAGCACACGTTGTGCATATAATCAATGGGAAAGTTAGACACCATTCCAATTGGAAGCTGTACTAAAGGTGAAGTTCCTAAATGATGATCTTCATCAATCTGACTCTTAAAGGAATCGTCTGACCGTTTTGTTGCATTTGTTGAAGTAAAAATAACTCTACCCTTAATATACTCCCCAGTTTCTATACATTTTTCGCAAGAGGAATAGCCCCCATGCGATTTAATACATTTTAAATAGGATCTTGCTGGGGCATCACAAATAAAACCAAAAATTTGCACAGTATACATTTTATCGTTAATTTGAAAACCGTTTGCCAAAATAGCTTCGAATTCAGATATAAATTCTTTTAAAAATGATTCCAAAGGTTTGGGTTTTGAAGTGCCAAAGAAAATTCCAATTGGGAATGGCCTACTATCATAATTTTTTACTTGACCTAATATTGGCCACAACTGACCATTTGTACTTTTATACAAGGGTAGGCCATCTATATTAATAGCTACTTGAAGCACTTTATTTGGAAAGTTAGGATTTTTTAAGAGAAAATTTTCTAATGCTTTATGAAGTCCTAAATGGCAGTATGTCCCAGTTTCTAAAACAGATGTTTTCATTTTAACCGGAGTTTTAACTAGAGTTCGACAATCTTTTGGTAAATCAGGATGGTAAACAGATAATATATGTAACAATTTAGTTATAGCACTGTGAGACACACTTGATCCAGACGTAACTGCCCAATTTCGTAGTTGTTCAGTCAAAGTTACCTCACAATTAACATTATCCTTTACTAGTAAGGATATGGCAATATTAGTAGCTACTATTTCCTTATCATTATAATTATGACTAACATTGTCTTTAGTTTCGTTAGAAACAATATTGCACAGTACAGGATTTATATTGTTAGATAATAAAATATTTTGGTTTTCCAACAAGTCAATATTAAAATTAAGATTTTCATACCTGATTACAGGTTCATTATCATTAAAGTTTGTTTCGTTCCGCGCACTGATTTTATCTGCAGCACTTAAATTTTCCACCAATTTTTTTTTTTTTGATTTTCAACGCGACGGTAAAACTGTCTTTTTCCTATGCTAACCTTGTAAGCCATTTTCTGTCTGCTTCCTTAACTTTTCCTCCTCCAAAAAGTAGTTTTTTGGAGATCGCTTTAACCAGTTTTTGATTTGATCTTCAATATTTCTCTCATCAGAAGAAGGAATCGCTGCTTTTACAGCCGCTAAAACAAAAGATTTAGTTTTAAGTAATTAATCACAATTACTCAGTTTCTTACCAACAATAACTCGTTTAAGGTAGTAATTTTTAAAAGCCTTTTTGTTAAGCCGTGTTCCCAGATAACTTAAGTTCTTTGCAACTCCATAGGATAAGCAATATCGTAATGCAGAACTGCAAGATAAGGTTAAACTGGTTCTGTCCAAGGTTGCTAAATATAAACTCTAAAAAACAAACTAATTAGATACAGAAGCAGAATTTGATTTATCACTAACCAATGCTTTCTGATTCTTGTTTTCAGACAAAGACTGCTCCAACTGCTCTAACTCTTCCATTGATTTTACTGGTAGTTTGATAGGAAAACTAGGTTCTAGCTCTAGATTTGATCCTACATTTAAACTTCCTTTATTTTTTAATAAGGACAAAATTTCATTATTTTGTTCTATAATTATTGACAAACGATTAATTATTTTTTCCTGAAACACTGTTTCAAAGACTAAATAAAATAATTAAGACAAAAGATAGAACCAAACTTTACCATGATCTCTATTTTCGTCTCCACGAGTTGAATTTAATTGAGGCGTGGAAGAAACTGTCGAAAGTCTCCGACCCGAAGGAGCACTGCAGGAAGGCAAGTTTGGGAAAATTTCGTTCAGCGATGACTCCAAAACGATAGGCTGTCTTGCATTATTTTTGTTAAATGGTTCACAATAAGAATAACCTAAAAGTTAAATTTTATTAAATATTGTTATTTTACTAGGTCTAATTGTTTTTGGTCAATTGAAGGGCTTAAGGGAGGAGGGTAACGAGCCACAATTTTTAGCACGCGTTTTTAGAATTATTGGTTCATTTCATTTGCTTCGTGTTCCTAACGGCATTGACAGACAGCTGTTTTGGCCTTTTGGGCCTCGTCAGCGTCGAGTAACCGCATGGTGCAGGGCACAAAAAACAATAGCATTGAACCTAAATAAAATGTAACAAGTTGACAATTGAGTGCTAGTTACATATTTGACTGGTTAATTACAATTGACTAGTCAAATAGCTAGCAATCAATTGACCGAACCCAAAGTAGATTTCACGAACTTTTAATATGTTAAAAAAAAATACCCGCGCCTAATGCAAAAACCATTTTTTTACCTTTAGAAAGTTTGGAAGCAATTACATCTGGAGGTCTGGAAAAAGCAGACTTTTGCAAATCCTCATCAGAAGAGCTAGTGCTGCCTCCTTGAGAATCGCTTTCAAATCTCACAGGTTTTTTAATATTCCTTTTAGTCAAACAATCCCCTGTATCCTCAGTTTCTGTTTGCAAATCCGAGGTTTCCTCAGCTAGTTTAAGTTTTTTCTGGGCTTGAACAAAATCATCTACAAACAAAAAACTTAAAATAGCACCCTAAGCATAATTTTTTTTTCAAGCATGTAATAATGTTCATATTATACCACTCATAAAGACTACATCTTTGTAATAGTTCAAAAGTCAAATTATTATTGTATGGCGTACAATAATGATGACAGCTGTCATACAATAATGTATGTATATAAAACAAGGCGGCGTTAATAATCGCCTAGCTCACAATCTACTGCCTCGGCAGTGAAATTTATGCTCCTCTATAATATGGGCTTTCTCTGTCTGATTTATAATATGCTAATAGGTATAATTTTATGAAAAGCTTGATTTTGGGTGACACTGACAGTTATCAATTTTTTTTATGGATCCAAATTGGCTAGGAGATAAATAACTTTACCCAATTGGTCTAATGGGTCAATTCTGCACAACCTGTAAGCAATTCTGTAACTTTTCTATAAGCTTCTTAATTATTTAATATTACTTATTTATAATAAAAATATTTAAAAAGCTTTAAACAATAATAAAATATGAATTTTAATATTTTTATATTGAACTATTACATTTTAAAAGGCTTATAGAAAAGTTACAGATTTGCTTACAGGTTGCACAGAATCGGCCCATAAGTTTTATTTACAGTTTAGCCAATAATCAATCACTTTAGTAACGAGTAAAGTTATCAACACTGACAGCACAGTGACACTGAGAGTTATCGAATGTTTTGATTGGTCCAAACGGATTATTTATAGCCTATAAGGTACATGTAAATAACTTTACATGATTAGTCTAAATTATTTTTTTTGCAGCCTAAGCAATCAATTCCTTTTGTAAGGAGTGTTAGCAACAATAATTGTTGTTATAAAAATAAAAAAATATAACTTCCAGCATACCTGAAGCATAAAATATGCGCCCAACTTTAAATAGTTCCCAGTTGCTACCAGCAGCTTCTTTCTTCTTGACAGCTTTATCTAACAAATTCTGATTTTTGTAGGGGGGCCAGTATACTTCGGTTTTTCTTGGTGTAAGCCAAGATTTATGAATGACTGCTAATGAGCCTCCAGCGCTTTCGTCAAATTCAATTAAAACGAAGGCCATTTTAAAATACTAAAAGAATAAAAACCATTAAATAACAACATTAAACAATTAAATAGAATTCTTAAGCTTAAGCTTTTTATTCTACAAGAGAACCGGCTAAAAACCCTACAGAAAATACAGAATTCTTTAAATATTACAATCACATTTAAGTAACCGCCATAAATTGTGTATCTACACAATTTTACGACAAAAAAATGATTTTTACCGGTATTATTTTAACCGCCATTAATGGCGTATTACCGGCAAATTAATATTTTTTTCGATCGTACAAAAATAGATTAACTGTTACATACCTGTTACACTTAAAGATAAATTCACACTTATTAGTTTTAAAACAGCATATGTTGGTATATTAATATTAACGGTAAACCAGTTTTACTGCTTTTTAATTAAGAAGAATACCACGAACAGAACATAAACAACACGTACGCCATATTGAGAATCAAACCGTTCACAGCGGGGAGCAGAGACTCTGGCGGGGAGTGTGCGTGCGCACACGCGCATGCCCAGGCAACACAGGGTCGTAGAAATCACGTAGAATCGTCGACGAATTGGGTCGAATTTGGTCGAAGTTACATTTCAACCATTTTTCGATGTCTCAAAATTCACCAAAACACGACCAATTATTAACTTAGGTCGATGATAACCAATAAATGACGTCATTATCACGTGAACAGATGACGAAATTTTTAAGAAAATATGAAAATATAGTGATAATTAATAAGAAACAGTTTTCCCATTTTAAGGGGCCGACAAAAAGTTTTGGAATATTTTTAAAAACAAAAATTATTATTTTTATTTAATTTACGTTATTTCAACGGAGAATCAACGTGCAATATTTTATTAAAATAATTTTAAACATTATTTGGTTTTAAACTAATTAAGATAAATTAATAATTATTGATCAATAGATTTTTTAAAACAAATTCGCGATTTTTAAATCCTTTATCATTTTATCACAAAATAAGAAATTAACATGTTACTGCAGTTGACAATCACAATTTTAATTTTAGTAAAATTATTTATCTACAGTGTTGCCAGATGTTTTATAATTTTCTTTTTTAAAATAGTAAAATTTAAATAATAATCGATAATTGTAACATAATTTAATCCGCCGCGTAGTTTTGCTTGTTTTTATGCAATTTTTGTTTTAATAATTTTATATAATTTTCTGTAAATTTGATCATTTTGTCAACCCTCTTCGATAATATTAATTTTTACACCTGGCAACCCTGTTTCTCTTTGGCCTTGGGTAAGTTGGCACTACCTACAAAGCGAGGGAAAGTTTATTCCTAAAAAACAATATGGTTGATTCAAGCGTCCAACTTTTATAATCTGTAGCATTTATACATAGAACAAACTGATAATACTTTGGCTGTGTCAGGTAGGTCAATTTTTGTTTGTTTATTAATGTTTTAATTACTCAGTATATTCCGTAACGAAGTCATAACACCTAAAGGAAGTACCTACATAAGCTCCTAAAATATTGACCTGTCATCTGTCTTAAAATTTAATGTGTTTGATTTTATAATAAATGTTTTGAGCAACTTAAAACATGTTTTATTAATTATTAAACCAAAAGCCCTTTATGCACTGGTAAAAATAATTATTTATTCTTATATCCGATATTTTAATGCCAGATATATTCCAGACATACATGTATGTAGGTATGTGTTTCTGCAAAGATTAACTAACAAATTTTTTTTTGATATTCTACTTTTTTACATACATTTATTTTGATTATTAATTATTTACTAAATACTATAGTAGTATATATATACTATATATAGTAGGGTTTACCTATTTATTTCTTAAAATTTAAAAGTACAACTAAAAATGTTTTGTTTTTTTTGATAAAATCACATTTCGCATTGAAATATCTGATATCAGTATCGGTAATTATTTTTATGTGTATGACCTAATCATATATTATTCAAGAAATATTACGTGATTATACACGTGAAATCGCTGTGACATATTGTCGTCAATTTTACGACGATAAGACGTGTCTAAGTTGGTGACTTCGACGTCACCGTAGACGTAAATTAAACGTGATATTCACGTCACTGTGTTGCCTGGGATGGTTTTTAGCTATACCTACTAGGGTCACGAAAAATTCACGTAATATAACGTACGTTTTCGACGTGTTGTTAGGAAACCAAAGATGAACGTAATTAAAACGTAATTTTTTACGTTTTAATCACGTAAATTTTTGGTTTCCCAATAACTCGTCGAAAAATTACGTTATATTTACGTGAATTTTCCGCTTCGCAAAAACTCGTCGAAAATCAACCAAATTCTAACGTGAATATTACGTGAGGGGACGTGACTCTGTTTGCTGGGATGTTCTGTGTTTGGGTATGCGGCTAAACAAAATTATAAACGAAACTTGAACTATTAATGTTTTTTTTACCTAAAATGCTGTTTTTTTAACCTAAAATGCTTTTTTTAGTACCTTTTTAGTTACGTATTTTTCAGTTTTTAGTACATAAATATCCCATCTTTAGTGATAACAGTCAAAGCGAAAATAGGTGTGGTAAAATCTAAGAGGGTTAAAAATAACGTAAAATACAGCTAAACGTAATAGTGAAGGATAAATATACTCATAATAGCAATAATCAGATAATAATAATATTAACAATTTAAAAATGCACAATATTACGTTTAGTTAATTTCACTACACATTTAGATAGATTAAATATTTAGAAGTAACCTTGTAGAATACACTAATAACACTTTTAACAATGAATTTAAAACAATAATTTAATTATACAATTTTACCAAAGAAAACGATCTGTACAGTACCAAGTTCAAAACGCATCGTTTTTTGTACCATCTGGACATCAGATTTTTAGACAAATTCCGAAAAACTTGTAATTTCTCTTTTACCTCTATTGTTTCCTTGACTAATATTCTACCTAAATTGTATTTTTGTTTGCCCTATTATTTTATAACATAATCCTATTTTAAAATTAAAAATAAAATATATTTATAAACATGTATTACACGGTGTCCCTGAATAACTTTTAATTGGAAGGTTCAGACGTATCCGATTTTTTTTCATATTTAGATAAAAGATCACTTACAAGACAATTTTTTTTCAGGATTAACTCAATTCGCTTGGCTTTTTTTTAGAAAAATCAATTTTTATAAAAACATTAATGATTTTTAATCAATTTTTTGAGATTTTTAATTAGTGAACTCCAAATAATGACTAACAGCTTTTAATGTCTTTGTTACATAAAATGTGCAATTCATTAGACTAGTGAACTATTGACATATGTCACATGTCGAAATCGTGATTGAAAATACCGTTGCGATATTTTACCGGTTTTTTTTTCAATTTGTCGCAGATTTATTTATAAATTAGATATAAATAATTATATTTGCATTGATTATAGTATATTGTTACATAAAATGTGCAATTCATTAGACTAGTGAACTATTGACATATGTCACATGTCGAAATCGTGATTGAAAATACCGTTGCGATATTTTACCGGTTTTTTTTTCAATTTGTCGCAGATTTATTTATAAATTAGATATAAATAATTATATTTGCATTGATTATAGTATATTGTTACATAAAATGTGCAATTCATTAGACTAACAGCTTTTAATGTCTTTGTTACATAAAATGTGCAATTCATTAGACTAGTGAACTATTGAGATATGTCACATGTCGAAATCGTGATTGAAAATACCGTTGCGATATTTTACCGGTTTTTTTTCAATTTGTCGCAGATTTATTTATAAATTAGATATAAATAATTATATTTGCATTGATTATAGTATATTGTTACATAAAATGTGCAATTCATTAGACTAGTGAACTATTGACATATGTCACATGTCGAAATCGTGATTGAAAATACCGTTGCGATATTTTACCGGTTTTTTTTTAATTTGTCGCAGATTTATTTATAAATTAGATATAAATAATTATATTTGCATTGATTATAGTATATAGTGCAATGAAGCTAATAAAAAACCATGAACTCACTCGGATAATCGCGAGAGAATTTGTTTTTTTTGTCTTAAAAAAAGAAAAATTTTTTTTTTTAAGACAAAAAAACAAATTCATTTAAATGTCTAAAATATGTGGAAAAATTTTTCTTTTTTTAAGACAAAAAAAAACAAATTCATTTAAATGTCTAAAATATGTGGAAAGATTCTGAAAAAAGTTCAAAGCATAGTAGTATATGTCATATACTATATGATGTAGAAGATGAACGATTACCAAAATTTGTATGCAAAGGTTGTAAAATTTTATTATATAAAGCAGCTAAACAAGAAATTTATAGAAACGTTAAATTTGAATGATTTTTCTAATTGGAAATAATTGGGTATAATTTTATAAAAAGTGCTAAAAATAAACCCATTAAAAAAGAAAAAAAGCGTGTGGTGAGAAAATGTTTCAAATGTTTGTCAAGTATTGTGGCCGCGGTAAAAAGGTAAATGTAAACCTGGAGTAAAAGTGGAAAATATTGAAAACCATATAAGTGAAACTTTAAGTCCGAAACATCAGCAGCAGTTACTATCGCTCTTTCTTTTTTCTTTTTTTAAAAGCTGCGATAGCGATATATATATCGTAACATACAGGATTATTGTCATGATGCTGGGTGTGATAATATTGGGTGTTGAATGCTGGTGTTGATCAGTTGTTGTTAAAACATTTTCTGGGATTTATTTTAGTTTTAGCGTTTTCAATTTAACTTGGAGATTTTGGATCTGTTTTTCTTCTATTGCGAGGTTGATGTTATTAAGTAAAGTGGGACTGCCAAAAGAGGTTTCATCAAATAATAGTTATTTACCTCTGAAGATGATTTTACAATTAAGTTAATGATTTGACTTTTGTTTTCTTTTTGACATCTTAAACTTATTTTTTCATTGAAGGAAAAAACTGCCAGGTATTGGTTTATTTCTGGGATGGTTTCCAAATGATTTTCTGTTATTTCCAGTTTGATATAGGAGCAGGAGTTAATGCTTTCCCGAAGGACAATATTTTCTTCACAAGTGATGTTTTGTTTTGTTTATACCTTTCTTACATACGTCATTCAATGGAATAAGATTGTTGTTTTCTTTTGATTTAAGTACGTATTTAGCTTTTAGGATAATAGTGACAAATTTATTTTCAAACAAAGTTGGAATAGGAATAATATGAAAAAGTTCAAAATCAGTTTCGTAATCAATGGGAAGGGAAAGGAAAAATGTAATTCTCTGTTCTACAATTAACTTCTACAATATCCTCGAACTCCAAAATATTTTCAAATTTTACTTTTATCGGAAGTTGCTTTTTATAATTGTTTTCAATTTTTTGTATTTCCGCTCTACCTGTTAAAATACTAGCGGGTAATACTTTTAATTTGCAAAATGTATATTTTACCGGTTTTTTTTAATTTGTCGCAGATTTATTTATAAATTAGATATAAATAATTATATTTGCATTGATTATAGTATATAGTGCAATGAAGCTAATAAAAAACCATGAACTCACTCGGATAATCGCGAGAGAATTTGTTTTTTTTGTCTTAAAAAAAGAAAAATTTTTTTTTTTAAGACAAAAAAACAAATTCATTTAAATGTCTAAAATATGTGGAAAAATTTTTCTTTTTTTAAGACAAAAAAAAACAAATTCATTTAAATGTCTAAAATATGTGGAAAGATTCTGAAAAAAGTTCAAAGCATAGTAGTATATGTCAAATACTATATGATGTAGAAGATGAACGATTACCAAAATTTGTATGCAAAGGTTGTAAAATTTTATTATATAAAGCAGCTAAACAAGAAATTTATAGAAACGTTAAATTTGAATGATTTTTCTAATTGGAAATAATTGGGTATAATTTTATAAAAAGTGCTAAAAATAAACCCATTAAAAAAGAAAAAAAGCGTGTGGTGAGAAAATGTTTCAAATGTTTGTCAAGTATTGTGGCCGCGGTAAAAAGGTAAATGTAAACCTGGAGTAAAAGTGGAAAATATTGAAAACCATATAAGTGAAACTTTAAGTCCGAAACATCAGCAGCAGTTACTATCGCTCTTTCTTTTTTCTTTTTTTAAAAGCTGCGATAGCGATATATATATCGTAACATACAGGATTATTGTCATGATGCTGGGTGTGATAATATTGGGTGTTGAATGCTGGTGTTGATCAGTTGTTGTTAAAACATTTTCTGGGATTTATTTTAGTTTTAGCGTTTTCAATTTAACTTGGAGATTTTGGATCTGATATCTTCTATTGCGAGGTTGATGTTATTAAGTAAAGTGGGACTGCCAAAAGAGGTTTCATCAAATAATAGTTATTTACCTCTGAAGATGATTTTACAATTAAGTTAATGATTTGACTTTTGTTTTCTTTTTGACATCTTAAACTTATTTTTTCATTGAAGGAAAAAACTGCCAGGTATTGGTTTATTTCTGGGATGGTTTCCAAATGATTTTCTGTTATTTCCAGTTTGATATAGGAGCAGGAGTTAATGCTTTCCCGAAGGACAATATTTTCTTCACAAGTGATGTTTTGTTTTGTTTATACCTTTCTTACATACGTCATTCAATGGAATAAGATTGTTGTTTTCTTTTGATTTAAGTACGTATTTAGCTTTTGGGATAATAGTGACAAATTTATTTTCAAACAAAGTTGGAATAGGAATAATATGAAAAAGTTCAAAATCAGTTTCGTAATCAATGGGAAGGGAAAGGAAAAATGTAATTCTCTGTTCTACAATTAACTTCTACAATATCCTCGAACTCCAAAATATTTTCAAATTTTACTTTTATCGGAAGTTGCTTTTTATAATTGTTTTCAATTTTTTGTATTTCCGCTCTACCTGTTAAAATACTAGCGGGTAATACTTTTAATTTGCAAAATGTTAATGAAGTTTCCACGTCTTTTAAAATATTTAGTATAGTGGTATATACTAGTAAAATTTGATTATACAAATCTTGTGCAAACAAGATAAAAATTTGATTTTGTATTTGTTCATTTACAAATTTATTTAATTGTATAATTTTATCTTTTAAAGTATTTTGATTGTGTTGGACATCTTGAAGAGTGTCATT
This sequence comes from Brassicogethes aeneus, assembly GCA_921294245.1. NCBI lineage: Eukaryota > Metazoa > Arthropoda > Insecta > Coleoptera > Nitidulidae > Brassicogethes > Brassicogethes aeneus. The sequence continues at coordinate 62,977,241 of OV121132.1, forward strand.
AAATTTTTTTATTATTTTATGATTAATTGAATACTGTAGTTTTACTTGCGATTTGATATTTGAGCTATCATGCTGTATGTCTGCTATAGCATATAGCATATTATAATACCCAGGCAACACAGTGACGTGAATATCACGTTTAATTTACGTCTACGGTGACGTCGAAGTCACCAACTTAGACACGTCTTATCGTCGTAAAATTGACGACAATATGTCACAGCGATTTCACGTGTAAAATCACGTAATATTACGTAATTATTTACGTAATTTGACGTAAATAATCACGTAATATTTCTTGAATAATATATGATTAGGTCATACACTGATAAAAATAATTACCGATACTGATATCAGATATTTCAATGCGAAATGTGATTTTGTCAAAATTTAAAAAACAAAAAAATTTTAGTTGTACTTTTAAATTTTAAGAAATAAATAGGTAAACCCTACTATATATAGTATATATATACTACTATAGTAGATATATATTTAGTAAATAATTAATAATCAAAATAAATGTATGTAAAAAAGTAGAATATTAAAAAAAAATTGTTAGTTAATCTTTGCAGAAACACATTGGCATTAAAATATCGGATATAAGAATAAATAATTATTTTTACTAGTGCATAAAGGGCTTTTGGTTTAATAATTAATAAAACATGTTTTAAGTTGCTCAAAACATTTATTATAAAATCAAACACATTAAATTTTAAGACAGATGACAGGTCAATATTTTAGGAGCTTATGTAGGTACTTCATTTAGGTGTTATGACTTCGTTACGGAATATACTGAGTAATTAAAACATTAATAAACAAACAAAAATGGACCTACCTGACACAGCCAAAGTATTATCAGTATAAAAGGTTTGTTCCATTCTATGGTTTGTTCTATGCACGGTCTTATATACGTATATAAGACCGTGGTTCTATGTATAAATGCCACAGATTATAAAAGTTGGACGCTTGAATCAGCCATATTGTTTTTTTTAGGAATAAACGTTCCCTCGCTTTGTAAGTAGTGTCAAAGAGAAACAGGGTTGCCAGGTGTAAAAATTAATATTATCGAAGAGGGTTGACAAAATGATCAAATTTACAGAAAATTATATAAAATTATCAAAACAAAAATTGTATAAAAACAAGCAAAACTACGCGGCGGATTAAATTATGTTACAATTATCGATTATTATTTAAATTTTACTATTTTAAAAAAGAAAATTATAAAACATCTGGCAACACTGTAGATAAATAATTTTACTAAAATTAAAATTGTGATTGTCAACTGCAGTAACATGTTAATTTCTTATTTTGTGATGAAATGATAAAGGATTTAAAAATCGCGAATTTGTTTTAAAAAATCCATTGATCCAATAATTATTAATCTCTCTTAATTAGTTTAAAACCAAATAATGTTTAAAATTATTTTAATAAAATATTGCACGTTGATTCTCCGTCGAAATAACGTAAATTAAATAAAAATAATAATTTTTGTTTTTAAAAATATTCCAAAACTTTTTGTCGGCCCATTAAAACGGGCCAACTGTTTCTTATTAATTATCACTATATTTTCATATTTTCTTAAAATTTTCGTCATCTGTTCACGTGATAATGACGTCATTTATTGGATATCATCGACCTAAGTTAATAATTGGTCGTGTTTTGGTGAATTTTGAGACGTCGAAAAATGGTTGAAATGTAACTTCGACCAAATTCGACCCAATTCGTCGACGATTCTACGTGATTTCTACGACCCTGTGTTGCCTGGGTATTATATAGCATATTATAATATTTTTGAAAATTTTTCGCCATCGTTATTATCTAAGTTACCGGTTATTCCCTTAATTACCGTTCCAAAACCGTTGATAAGCCCTCTTCTATTGAGGCCCATGAACCGCTATCCCAGACAGCACAGAGTGTACCTTAGGACAACCGTAGGATAGCCACTCCGGACAAGCAGGACGTCCTCAGGACATCCTAAATCCAGTGAAGTATGTACTTAGGACGTCGATAGACTTCCAAAGGGGACACTTTTGGACATCCATGGAATAGACTGGTCTAGTCTATTTAGGCTTTGTAACTATATCCCTAGGATAGCCCAAGGACGTTTGATTTTTATTTTTTGGGGGTGTGATTTGGGCAAATTCGGGATGTGAAATACAGGGTGTCTCCGAATTCCATCCAAAAAATTTAAGGGGTGATTCTACAGCGCAAAATATGTTCTTAAGAAAGTCAAAAATGCTAAATTTATAAAGGAGCTACGCCCCTTTGAAGATGGCACTCAACATTTACATTTTATTTTTTATCCAGGGTGTTCTTTAACTTAAAATAAATAATAAATTTTGGCAACTTTTCTGTTGTAGACCCAATATTGACATTATCAGGGGGATCATGGGGCACCGCCCCCCATTTAAAAGGTCTAAATACAAACAAAAAAAATCGCTTTTGAAATTTTTGTTTTTACGTTAAAAATTTTAAAGCGATTTTTTAAAAAAAAGAGCAAATTTTTTGTGTAAAATTAAAAAAACTCATAAAATGGAACGAATATACCCAATAACGTCATTAAAAAAATGGGGGGTGGTATCCCATCACCCCTGTTTGGCCACTCCCTGATAATTGGGTCTACAATAGAAAAGTTGCATTTGATAACTGTAGTGTGTGTGCCAAAATAAATTGTTGTAAATTAATGTACACCCGAGATAAAAATGAAATGTAAATGTTGAGTGCCATCTTCAAAGGGGCCCTTATAAAGCATTTTTGACCTGATGTTCTTAAAAACTTTTTTCACATGCGCTGTGGAATCACCCCTTAATATTTTTCAATGAAATTCGGAGACACCCTGTATAAAGTTAAACTTTATTATGAAATTTAAATGAATTTATTATTAAAAAAACTAAAATAATTTCTTAGGTACATATTATACGTTTCCTTCATGTTCTCTTTCCTTATCAAGTTTTTTCATTGTCCCTTCATACCGTTCTTTGGCATGCTTAAGCCAGCTCTTTATGTCTTTTTCTATCTGCTTATCTGTTACATTTAGATTTTTCTTTACAGCATCTGAAATTTTAGCCTAAGCTTAGAATGTATGCAAATAAACTAAATGTTTACTTACCATTTAGAGCCTTACACAACCGTAAAACCTGGAAATTCCTTTTAGATCTTAACCCTTCCCAATTGAATTTCATGGCGACTTCATTGGACAATATCCTGTTGAGACACCTTTTTACGCTCTCATATGATGAATCACCCCCTACAGACGATAAGTAGTTCACCTAAAACAAATATCAGTTTAGAAATGTATCCAATCCAATATTTACTCTTAAACTTACAAAGTTGGAAAAATTATCGTCTGATTCCAGAAATTTATCGAAATTTTTTAATTGGTCTTCAGTGTGAAGAGGAAATTCGGAATAAATTTCTGGAAGAGATACTGCTGGCTGGGTTTCCTTTCGAGGCATATTACGTTTTATAATGTTTACATCAGTACTAAGCTCGTCCAATTTAAGATCCAACTTGTTTAGAAGAAAAATAACTCTCTTTGACATTATACCTAGAATGACGTGTTTGGGAAATATTAGGGTTACCTTTAGTGTAAGGTTCTTACCACAATAATCACAACGGCCTTTAGAATTTGGTTCCTTTAATGTTGAATCTAAAAATACATAATCATAACTAAAAGTAAAACTAAGAATTTAACTATATTTACCTAGAGAGAAGTCTCTGGAGCTTTGGGAATTATCTAAACCTCTCTGCACAAAAGGGCTCACATTGTGATCTGCGCTCGCTTTCGACTGGGAGCTTCTTGGAGTTGAACCTGGCAAGTTGATATATTTTTTAATGTGCGATTCAATGAGATTCAAACATTCTTACCTTCACTACAAACCCGATTTCTTCCAAAGTAGCTTCGTGTCGAATCTGCAAGATTAATATAATATAACTATATAATACAACTCCCTACTAAAAACGAAAACCCGATATGTATCGGGCATCAAATGTTTCTCACCTTCGCTGCTAGCTGAACTCTCTCTTGTGACCTGTTTTTCTTTTGAAGTCGAATCTAGAAATGTAATAATAATTGTACTTAAACGGAAAAGTTTCCTGATTTTTCATATACACACTTTTTATTCCACTGGTTAAGGTTTCCTTCCTAACAACCCCGGGCTTATTGGATATTTTTTCTATAAAAGGCTTGCTGAGTTCTCCAGCATTGCGTTTCGGCTGATATTCAGGTCGCCGACTGCTTCTTTTATCTGTAATTTTAATCTAAATTATGATGATTTAATTTTATTCGATTGAGTTACCCGTCTTATATTGTGGACAATCGTCCAAATCGCTTTCCTTGTTAGATTCCACAACTGATGATGTCGAATTGTCATCATCGTAACGTTTGTTCCTGAAGATTTTTCGTTTGGGAGCTATTATTTTCGGCTCCTCGATATCGGATGTAGATTGTGCAATAACCGCCTTTTCGACAGCTTTATTATAAGCATCTAGAAAAGATTTTGATGGTGGGGATTGATAAAACAAAAATGCTTACTTAATAAAATACCTATGGCAGTTTTAGAAAGAACCACAACATCTATAATTTCCCAATTGGTACCAGGTTCTTCACATATTAATACGGCTTTCTTGAGTCTATTCCCACTATACGGAGGCCAGTAACATGAAGAGTCGCCTATTAACCAATTATTTGGAATGGCCTCAACACAATTTTCTTTAGGAAATTTCACAATGACCCACATTGTTCATTAGCTGTAAGGTAATAGTATATTACAATGCGAGACAATAGCGAATATCTGCAATTGGCATATTTGTGACACCCGCCCTTTCTATTCCAAGCCACAGAATACAAATACCAAAAGCCGCCCATTAGTTCATAAAACTTACCGATAAACGAATAACTTTCCGTCTTGTCTATAACACTTAAACAATTTATTGCACAAAACTGATTCACTTTATTATCAAAAATTTGCAGGTAGGAAGGTACTAGTAACTAAAACTGTTCTTTGCACAGAACATAAAGTTCTTTGTAGAGAAACAGAAATGGCGAAATGGCGACACGTTTTGATTGGTCAAAAATATTTCCTGTGGCGCATCATGTGGTTGCACTGCTATGTTGCCGTTTGCGGGTATTTTACCCGAAAATCGGGTATTTTCGTCATGCGGATAAAATATCGGTATTTTGCATTTTATTTTAATTTCAATATAATTTAAAATACTAACTAATACAATTTTCAGTAAATAATGTTGCATATTTACTAAATAAACATATTTTTTTTATTTGATCCTGTTAATATTCTTGTTGACTAATTCAAAATTTAATTCATTTTTCAAAATACATTTTGCCCTATTGGGCAAATGCACTAGAAATTTTACTCTTGCGGGTAAAATCGGGTATTTTTTAATTTTTGGTCAGGAACTTTCATGAAATTAATCCGGCAACACTGTGGCTCATTATACTTTAAATGTCAAAGTTGTTCTTAATTAAATTTAAATTAAATTTAAATTGAACATAACAAATACAAAATCCTTTTGGGCCGGCCATAACGGCCCTATTTTTTATTTTTATTGAAATACTGTATTGCACCGCACTAGTGTGGTGCACTAGGTATATAATTTTTGTTTTCCGTCAGGCTGTCCATAGGTAATCCTTGGTACGTTTGTCAGTGGCGGTGTTTTCTGTAAAGTTTTTCACTTACAAGTATTCTTATAACATACTTATGCAACAGAAAAATCAAATTTAATTTTTGAAAGCTAATAACCTTGCAAATGGAAAACTTTACAGAAAGAACCGCCACTAACGGACGTACCAAGGATTACCTATGGACAGCTTAACGGAAAACAAAAATTTTGAAGCTCATGAATCCTAATTATATCAGATTACTAACCCTCAACATGCATCTATGTTTAATAGATATATCAGTATACTGGGGAGGCACTAATTTAAAAATAACTTGGCCAAAGTTGGACGTCCATAGGTCATCCGGTCGTGTCGGTCTACGACGTACTTAAAACGGACGTCCTCAGGACGTTGTGTGCTATCTGGGATATGGCGCCGCAGGCAATTTTTTTTGAAATTTTCAAAGTCTCGCGTTTTTGGAGCACTTCAGAATCTAAATAATAAAAATATATTATTTAAAAATATGTTCTTTCACGAGAAGAATTTTCAAACTTTAGCTAGAATAATACAAAAAGTGCGGGACGAGGTGGGATTTTTATTTATTCCTTCAGCAGGTTTCCACATTACCCAGGAGGTACTGCTCATTTTTACCTATCTTACAATAATTATTTTTAGATAAATAAAGGCACAACCTCACAAAAACAAAATAATAATTTACAAGCACAGTAGGTATATGAAACTCAACGATTCAACAGTGAACTATAAAAAATATGAATATTTTTATTTATATTTTTTGTGATTTTTACTGTGGTATTTGTGTGTTAATATAATAGTATATTAAAATAAAAATGATCTTTTATAATTATTTGAATTATTTTTACATGAATTCACAACACAATAATGTATTTTACGCTTGCATTTTTATCACAACTTTCGAAATGGATCCATTTTAACGCTAAGGCAAAGACTAAACAGAAATAAGAAACTATAAACACGCATGGATCTAATTAATAAGCTTTGTTTACTATAACATTCCCCGCCCAGTCTTTTACAACGCGTTGTAAAAGACTGGGCGGGGAATGTTATAGTAAACAAAGCTTATTAATTAGATCCATGCGTGTTTATAGTTTCTTATTTCTGTTTAGTCTTTGCCTTAGCGTTAAAATGGATCCATTTCGAAAGTATCAGCCGCGGCTGATAAGCGAGCCGCACAGATCTCGGGGCTGACTCTGTTGTCTTCCATATACTGTGGTACAAGCCCAACTCTGTGGGCCTTAATGTCTACAAAAATTCGCGTATTATCCCCGCCTTGCGGGGGTGCCGGCGGCACCGTGCAGCGGTGGGGAGCATAATGTTGTATCGGCAATGTGTAACGTATATGAAGCGCAAATTTCGGGACCCTATTATGCGGTCGGGTAATGATTTAAGCGTTTAGAATTAAAGTTGGAAGGGGTGCGCGCTAAATTTAAAGGAAATATTTTAAACTTTGATGGTTATTCGATGTTTTGATACTTTTAATGACTGTAAATTAGTTTAAAAACGTTTTATATTTAAATATATAACATTTTAAATTATATTATAATTTTGACATGTGAGGCCCGGCTTCAGTTGCTTTATACGACGAGCCGCCACTGTGTTTAGTAATCTGATATGTTCTATTAATGTAGAGTGGAAACGCTCAATTGGGGAATTTGATTCGGGATGTTGAGAACTTATAAAATGAATTTTGATTTTATGAAGTTGCATAAGTTCTTTTAACATGCCGTTGTTAAACTCACTACCATTGTCCGAGATAATTTGTTCCGGAATTGCGTGGTGTGTAAAATATTTAATCAGATTATTTATAACTTCTATACTGGAAGCTGAGTTAAGTTTATATGCTTGGCTTTGTTAGAAATTTACATTTTTCAAGGGAAATACTATCCATGTGTAGTATTTGAGATGGCCTTGTAGCCGTAGGTGTTATATTAAATTTCAGGTTCAATGGGTTTCTATCATACTTCGTTAGTTGACAGATTTCGCAGTTATTTATATAATTTTGGATTGTATTTCTTTGGTTTGGAAAATAGTAGTCTTCTTTAATTCGTTTTTCTGTTTCTGTCATATCTGTTAATATAATGCCAATGTGGCAACGCCGCACCCCCTAACGAGAGAGGTAAGAAGTAAACGCTTGACAGAACCAGAACGCTTGTAAACATCATCTATCTGTAAAATAACGTCTTTTATACATTAAATGGTAGTTTAAACCGAAATACTACAGCCTAATTTGCAACCTAAACAACAACAAACCACGTACATAACATTGGCGACGAGGATTTAAAAGAAAAACATTGGTGATTCGTAAAAGTGTGTGAGTGACAATAGACAAAATGGGCGATTTCACAGCAGACTTCCTACAACAGCTTGTAAACGGGCTAGCTACTGCCATTGCAAACAACAAGCCGCAAATCGTTTACGACAAAAAGTATCCGACATTTGATATAGACAAACCAGTGCAATGGGATCGATGGATCGAGTCCCTAGAAACGTCATTCGGCGACACAGACGACGATGCAATTAAAAAGAAGATCTTACTACATAACAATGGAGACGCACGTTTTTTCGACCTCGTAGCGGACCTGCTTAAGAGCAAAGACAAGACGGTAAAAGAGGCATCTTTCGAACAAATCAAGGTAGCATTAAAAAGTTATTTCTCGCCTAAAATCAGTGCCGCTGCTGCGTACGCCAAATTTATCAACACTAAGCAGCTCACAGGTGAAAGTATCCTTCAATATGTTGCAAGACTTCGCGCTGCTGCCGCCATGTGCGAATTCAAAGCCCCAGCATTGGACACGACAACAACAATCGGTGAGAAACTTTTATTCTGGCAATTCATTTACGGCCTAGCAAACACTCAAGTACAACAGTCTCTGCTCCATTCAGAAGACAAGCTTGTCTTCCAGACAGCCATCGAGCGAGCAACTACGGCTGAATACACTGCCAATAATATTATTGCCATGACTCGCACTGAATATTTACCCCAAGCCCCAGCTCACGCCGTCACGATACACACTGACCCTGCATGTCACCCGCAACACCAGCACCCACCTCATCAGCGAAACCAACAACGACAGTCCGGGCAACAACAATATCAACAGCAACGGGCACAAGGCAGAGGATGCTACCGCTGCAATGAACCTCATCACTCCTCCAAATGCACCATCGATATATCAACCCTGTACTGCAAAAAGTGCAATTCTGAGGGACACAACGACGCTGCCTGCAGAGGTCGCAAATCTTCCACACCCTACAAGCAACAGCAACGCAGCAAGCAACAAAACCAAGTAGATCATCAGCCAGCAACGCCCATTCCGCCCATCAGATGTCAGCCCCGGCCAATTTCCAACAGCAGCAACCCCAGCAGACACCGCTGCAGCACCAACCAACACTGCAACAAATACCATCAGCTGTTTCCTCCGCTGGTTCAACGCCCGCATACCAGCCTCCATCCGCTCAAATGGCTCAGATGATGACTACACAATACCCGCTGCAATACTATGCCGCCGCCCCACCTACGTATGGCTCCAACTTGTACAATCACATGCAGGCACAGGTGAGCGCCCCCATGCAGCCATCTTCCATCCAAAATCCGCCATCGGATTTTCATCAAGGGTTCCTGCAGTAGGGCCGCAACCGGAACCCTCAACCAAGCCCCAGATGGCCCATACTGATTTTTCGGACACAATTCCACCACACGCTGCGTCACTCTTCCACGTCGAGGACATCCACCTGCACCACGCACCGCCGCACCAAGCCTCCTTCCCTCTGGAGCAGTTCGCTGGCGCGTGCCACCCATCGTCGCTCCGCCCCTCGGCAGCCAACATGGCCGCCGTGAACCTCGATGACAAAGCTACAACCATGGAGATCGACAACGGTGCCGTATACACAGTCATGACGTCCGGCACCTACGACGCACTCTGGCCCCCCCGTTTCCCCTATGCAAACGGATACCGCCCAGAACTCCAACAAGTGGACATCCTGGTCAAGCCCTACCTAGACGCCCCCACAACAGCTGCCATCGGCGCGCGACCCGTGCGCGTTCGCTTCAAGGACATCAACGCCGTCCTGCCGCTGATCGTCGTCGAGGGTCCAGCATCTGTCCACTCTCTGATGGGACGAAATTGGTTCGCAGCACTGAACATATCCGTCGCTGGCCTACACAAGCTCTCACCTCTCGTGCCAGCCGATATCCAGATCCACCCAGCACTCAACAGAGACCAAGATGAACTTGGATGCTTCAAAGGTCCACCAATCCGCCTCGACTGGGACAAGACTGCCCCGCCGAAGTACTTGCCTGCCCGTGCCATACCATACGCCATCGAGGACTCCGTCATCGATGTTATCCACACGCTCCACAGAAACGGTGCCATCTCGCCAACTCCATACGCGCCGATCGGCTTCGCTACGCCTGTCGTGATAGTCCACCGCGCCGACCGGCGAATACGACTCTGCGGTGACTACAAATCCACCGTCAACCTGGTACTGCGTCCAGACCGCTATCCGCTTCCCACCGCGGAGGCCGCCTTCGCAAAAATCTCAGACGCGACTGTCTTTTCCAAGATTGACCTGGACCAAGCCTTCACACAAGTGCCCGTCGACGACGAAGCGGCAGACCTCCTCACCATCAACACCATCCTGGGTCTATACCGCGTCCATCGACTTCCTTTCGGAATCTCAGCTGCCTCCGGGATCTTCCAGCGCCTCATGACAGACATACTCGCTGGAGTTCCGGGTACCGTAGTCCTCCAAGACGACGTGCTTGTCTGCGGCCAGGATACAGCAACCCACGACGCACGGCTCGTCACAGTCCTAGACAAGCTGCATTCAGCAGGCCTCAAGATACGCCGCAACAAATGCTGCTTCAGGGCTAGCTCCGTCGTCTTCCTGGGATACCGCGTCGACGCCGCCGGCATCCACCCGCTCAAGGACAAGGCCAACACCATTCGCCATTTCCCAGACCCGGCCGACAAAACACAATTGCAGAGCTTCTTGGGACTAATAAACTTTTACGACCGATTTTTCCCAGACAAGGCCACACGTTTTGAAGCCCTATACCGACTACTGGACAAGAACACGCCCTTCGCATGGACCACGCATCACAAAGCCGCCGTGCAGTACGTCAAGGACATACTTTCGTCGGATCGCGTGCTCGCCTTCTACGACCCGAAAAAGCCCCTCAGCTTAGCCGTGGACGCTAGTGACTACGGAGTAGCCGCTGTTCTCTCGCACATAAACCAAGGACAAGAAGAACGCCCGATAGCCTACGCATCCAGAACCCTCCCCCCACCGAACGGCGCTACGACACATTTAACAAGGAAGCCTGTGCCCTCATCTTCGGCATCACAAAATTCCACAAATACATTTATGGAAAATCAGGCCTGACAATCTATACAGATCACAAACCGTTGGTAGGATTTTTCAAGCCACACGCACCTACTCCGGACAGCATCTCCCCGAGACTTCTGCGCTGGTCCCTAATCCTAGGCGCGTACGACTACAAGATCATCCACCGACCAGGCAAAAAAAACGGCAACGCGGATGCCTTATCACGTCTTCCTCTGCCCCACAACGAGCTGAACACCGAACCCGAGGCCCTAGGCATTCATCTCCTGGAGTTGTCATCCGGCAGCCCCGTCACCAGGACGGACATCGCCAAGGCCACCGCCGGCGACCCAACACTGAGCGCCGTGTACGCCGCCCTATCTTCCACCTGGCCGACACCCGTGCCCGCCGCCTTGCAGCCCTACCATAACGTCTGCACGGAGCTCTCCACCCTCGACAGCTGCATCCTCCGTGGCAACAGAGTCGTCATCCCCGCAAGCTTGCAAGACCGCGTCTTAACTAGCCTCCATGCAGCACACCATGGCTTTACCAAGATGAAGGCCGTCATTAGCAGTTTTGTCTGGTGGCCACGAATCAACGCCCAGCTGATAGCCATCACGGACCGCTGCGTCACCTGCCAGGAGCACAAACGCAACCCCCACTGCACATACAGACCATGGCCAGCGCCCACTAAACACTGGGAACGTGTCCACATAGACTACGCCGAGATCAAGAGCCAATACTTTTTCCTTATGGTGGACGCTTGGAGCCGATGGCCAGAAATTTACGTAGTCAGCTCATTATCTGCTGCTGAGCTAATCAGGTGCACACGCTACGCATTTGCCACGCACGGTGTACCCCAGCTGATCGTCTCTGACAATGGCCGACAATTGGTATCCGCCGAATTTGACAACTTCCTTGCCAGAAACGGTGCAAAGCATCTCACTTCAGCTCCATACTTCCCGCAATCAAACGGACTCGCAGAGCGTCACGTCGGCATATTCAAGGGATTCATGAAAAAGATGACCGAGGGCGATTGGCACGACAAAACCGCGCGCACACTCTTTGCGATGCGCATAACTCCTTCTGCTGTCACTGGAGAGGCACCTGCCGAAAGAGTCTTCAACCACCCTCTCCGCACACCCTGGGACTGCATGCGACCTCAGCCTGAAGTTCCGCCCCCACAGGACGTCACGCCGCCGACCTTTGCAGTGGGTCAGACCGTCAACTTCCGAGATCACAGGCCCACAGCACCAAAGTTCTCACCAGGCACGATAGTAGAGGCCCTGGGACACAGGATGTATAAGCTGGTAGACAACAGAGGCACGATGCACACACGAAACATCAACCAGCTTCACCCTAGACCACCCGACGAGCCTCCCCCTACTGCCACGAAGCTGCCCAAAGACCCTGTTCATCTCCACATGCCACTGTGGTACGACGACGACGATGATGTCCCACTGCCGCCACCTCCTCTACCGCCGGAGGGACACCATAGTCGCGGACCGACGCCGCCGCCTCCACAACCGCCCCCGCTCCCGCCGCCACCAGAGGGTCGACAAGCTCGAGAACCGAACACACCCCCAGCTCAGCCCCACGACGGCCCGCCACAGCGGGAACGACGCCGTCCAAATTGGCACCGCAGTTTTGTGTTTTTCTAAGTGTTGTGACATTTTTATCATGTGACCGTTTTTTTCCTTCTCAGAGGGAAGAGTTCCCCAATGAGTGACTTTTGCTTTTATATAGTACTATTGATATATTTCTTTTCTTATTATTCGAATTTATATTTTTTTAAAATATGTTCAATTACTCAGCGACAGGGGGGAAGCATGTCATATCTGTTAATATAATGCCAATGTGGCAACGCCGCACCCCCTAACGAGAGAGGTAAGAAGTAAACGCTTGACAGAACAAGAACGCTTGTAAACATCATCTATCTGTAAAATAACGTCTTTTATACATTAAATGGTAGTTTAAACCGAAATACTACAGCCTAATTTGCAACCTAAACAACAACAAACCACGTACATAACATTTTCCTCTATGCCGCGGTGGTTTGTTTTTCCCTCGTGATAATTAATAATTGTTTGCCTGATTTCGTCTTCACCTATAACGTCTGTAAGATATTTTGTACATCTTATTAAATTAATTTGTGAATTTTTAAAAAATGTTTGCAATACACAGCAAAATTTTTCGTAAATTGGGTCTTCGAAGTAGACATAATACTTAATTTTTGGTGCGACATAGTCTTTAATTAACTTAATCACGTCTTGTTCAAAATTATTTTTTGAAAGTTGTACTAACAGTCTTTGTTTTGTTCTATATAAAATTATTCTGGACGGCTCCGCAGGTGCATACTCGACAAGAGAAATTATTATTTGTTTTTTTTCGTAATTCGGACATGATACTATGGGTATACTTACAATAGGGTTTTCGGAATTAGAGTGTATTGTGTTTAGGTCACTTTGTTCCGTTTGTTTTGTTTGTTCAATGTCTTGACTACGTTCTTTGTCATCAATGTTGTCGGTTTCTACAATTGCAGATGTGTTGTCCATATCTTTAACCGCGGAAAAGCTGTCGTTGACGGTATTTCCGGTATCAGGTTTGTTTTGACTGTCGTTATTTAACTCTTCACAAAAATCATCTATGAAAGAAGAAATTGCGTTTTTTGTTTCTTTAAGGTCAGTAATATTTAAATTAGGACAAGGTTCAATGTCATATATGAATATTTTAATGTTTGTGTTTTGAAAAATAAGTTTTAATAAGTTAAATATTATATTCAAATTTAATTTATCTAATCCTGAGCCAATTTTTGGCATCGCCACTGAGTAATTTTTAAAATTTAAACAAAGTCTTTTAAGGGTAATTAGGGCACTTATAATTGTAAAGTATGTAGGTTTGTCCCTAATTGATCTTTTTGTAATAAGATAATAAATGTTTCTTTTAGGATGATTAAGATATGCTACCTCACCTACTGGTTTATTTTGTGACTTTAGGGTATTTATGCAATTAATTTTTTTTTTGAATTTACGAGCAATTCCTTTATTCATACTTAGACATTGCGATACACAGTGTGCAAGTGATGTCTCATCTTGACAATTAAATAAATCATCATAAACTATTTTAACATTTGGGTTAGAGATTTGGAGATTGTTATAGAGTTTTCGTTAAGGGTTTTATTTTGTTTAACTGCGTTTTCTAGTTCGATTAAGTTAATTTCGTGTTTAGGTATGTTTTGATTGTCTCTAATGTAGTCCGAATCTTTATTGTCTTGTATAGTATTTTTTTTAAGGACTTGTGCGTAACTCGAATTATTTGTCGTCTTATTTTTGTTAGTGGTTTCCTTATTTAGGTTTTCTGGAGTATTTTTATTATTACCCGATAAGTCTGAGGATATTTTTAATAATGCGTCTGCGTTAGAATTTAAGATACCTTTTTTATAAACTATTTCATACTCGTATTGTTCCAAATATAGGCGCGCCACCTAATTAATTTAGAGTTTGGTTCCTTCATTGATATTGTAACGGTTTATGGTCTGAAACAATTTTGAACTTTTTTCCGTAAAGATAAGGTCTAAAGTATTTGACTGCCCAGATAATCGCTAAAAATTTCTTATGAGTCGTACTATAGTTTATTTCTGAGTCGTTAGGTGTTCGACTTGCGTAAGCAATTGGTAAATCAGAGCCGATTTTACCTTGGGAAAGTACAGCACCCAGTGCATAGTTAGAGGCATCCGTCGTCAATATAAAATGTTGAGTAAAGTCAGGGTGTGTCGTACCTAGGCTGGTAATGGCCTTAAATACGCACTATAGGGTCTCTCTAGTTCTTCGACAGAGAGAATACCTACCTTGAGTAACTTTACAGTGGAGAAATAGGGTTTGAGAATCAGTTCAGGTTTTGTGGTTTAATTTAAATGCCAAAATAACTTAAACTTGTTTATTCTATCATAGAAATATATACAATATATACAAAATCATAAGTAAAGGATATATACATAAAATAAAGGTCTATCGTAGACAGGTATTATACAAGGCTATGTGTGCAAACAGGTCAATATTTCTTTCTTGATACCCCAAAAGGCAACAGGCAGGTACAGGCTCCTGTTTTCCTCCACGGACAGGCAGGTTCACTTGCAACTGGGGCTATAAAGAAGAAATATTATTTGCAAAATATAAAAGTGAGGTTATGTTCACGGGGATGTTAAATATTGATAAATTATTAATTACAGGACGGGTGGCAGGATAGCAAATAGGTTAAATACGGCATACAAGCTCAGCATAAAAGCCCAGCATACAAGCCCCAGGTTAACCTACTGGTTTATATCACTAGAAACTATAGTCCTTGTGCATTCGAGTATCGGTATTGGTTCTTCCATCCAGTATTAGACCAGTCGGAATTTGAGCCACCAATAGACTGATTTTATTAATGTCCAAATCCGCCTTTTATAGCTAAAACTTGCACAAAGAAACCATGTAAAAACCACATCACGCAGTTCTGCTCCATTGGGTTGTCAAAATTAGTTGTTTTAGCACATACTTCCACACATATACAAATCATTTCTAACTGAGACTGTTTCCATTTCGTGGGGGTAAAGTAGGAGAAATGTTCTCACAGGGTAGCGGGCATTGAGGCGCATGCGTCAGCTGCATTGCCGGTTTTAAAAAAAATATCATATTTTTGTTCCTATTTAAGAAGTATAATAAATACTTTTTAATAAATTGAATGTAAATTGTATGAAAAAAGCATTTAACAATAATAAACTCACAAAATGATGATATTTTAGATTTTATAATGGCAATTTTATAAAAGCAAAAATTTGGCAACATCGTATTTTGATCACGTTTATAGCCAAAAGATTTTTATGGTAGACATATAAATATGTAGATGGTTATTATAATTATCAATTTTGTTTGTTTTCTGTTGTACACCAATTGTTTTGGCATTGTTTTTTCCATTGTTTTAACGAGATTTTAGTGGATTTTACATAATATGCATATTATGCCACTTTTTGCTTTTTATAAAGCCAAATCACAAAAATGTTTGTAAGCTTAACCCAGGCTATGGAATCAAATAATTTAGAAAATTTTTATATAACCTAAATTTTGTTTAGTTGACAATTCGTATCATACATCGACGTATTAATTTCTCTATCTAATGTTATGTGATGTCTATGGTATCATATATTTTAAATCCCCCACTTATGAACTGACTATGCGCATAAAGAAAAATGGCACACTACGAGAACAAATTTCCCCTTAGAAACGGGAACAAGGTCATCTATACAAAATATAGGCAATAAGCGGTATATGTGTGGAAGTATGTGTGTTTTAGTACATGGTACGGCATCTGTTGGCTGGTGGATGTACTACCTCTTGCAGGTAACAGAAAACTTCGGTGAATTATTAATGGTTCATCACATCCCCCTCTTACAAAATTATTGTTTTTAGATCACTAAAAACAATGGTCGTACACAGGATTTAAAAGAAATACCTGGAAAATAAAAATAAAATTATTAAAACCAAATTAAAAAATTTCTTCTAAAACATCTTCACGGCTCCGGGTTCCGGGTCCTCTTCCGTGAATAATAAATGGCCTTTGGAAACTTTACCCAATCCCTTGGCGGTAAGCAAGTCCACCGTTGCATGGTTGCAGGGCCGGAGTTGGGGCAAAGTTTGGCGCAAATCGACGGTATCCGGTTTCTAGAACTTCTTGTCCTCTTGGCACCGGGTATGCCTCCTTTATCGAGACGTCGTTGATTTTTCGAATATTTGTGCAGAATCGTGGCTCTCCATTAGCTTGCTTGACCATCACTGTTGGTGAGCTCCAAGGACTATGGGAGGGCTCGATTTTATCTGAGAACCTTTGATCAACTTCGTCGTAGATTTTCTTTATGGCGGGTTCTTTGATACGAATATTATGTTGTATCCTGCTGTTATTCGTATCACGGGACTTTAATTCGGTGGGCATAAAGTTGGCCACTTTCTGTTGTTCTTCGGGAATCAGGTTTTTCTGGATCAAGGACAACAGGGCCGGACTTTTTCCTGGTTCTTCTGGGTTTTCTGGACTTTCTGGTTTCTTTTCTGGTTTTACTGGACTTTCTGGTTTCTTTTCTGGATTTTCTGGTTTTACTGGACTTTCTGGTTTCTTTTCTGGATTTTCTGGTTTCTTTTCTGGATTTTCTGGTTTCTTTTCTGGATTTTCTGGTTTATTTTGGGTTAGGTTTTTCAATATCTTATGCTTGGATATAAAATCCATCCCCAAAATAATATTTTCCACCAAATTTGGTAGAGAATAAAACAGGTGCTGAGTATATTTGTTGTCAAATTGACAACCAAGGGTGTATGCCCTAGTGACTGGTTGTAGGGACCCATCAGCCAATTGTACCTGGGTAGTACATTGTTGTCCTGGTTGATTTGATATATTTTCTACCACGGATTTACCGATATATGAATATATAGCTCCGGTATCCAAAAGGGCATCCCATTCTATCCCTTTAATTTCCAATTTCAGGAACATTCTGGGGTCGTTAGCCACATTTTCGGGTTGATTGGCTAATCCATTGGGAATTATCATCGGAATTTTGGCATCACACTGTATATTTTTTTACTGAGTACGGTCCTGGTGAAGCCGGTAGGGACAGGAATTCAGACGGCTTCAGTTCTGGCTCCCTCCGGAGTTTTCCGGGCGTGTGCATGTGCAGTCTTTTGACCAGACATCCTGCTTGCCACACCTTGAACAAAATATTCGGCCCCTTTCGCGACATTCAGTGCGAAAATGCCCCTCTTTACCACACCGCCAGCACACACGTTTTCGGTCATATACTGGGGTATTTGGTGGCTTCACTGATGGATTGGTTGGCCGGTTATGGGTAGAATACTGTTTTGCTGGTAATATTGGGGCTACATGGGGAATTTGAACCACCCTGGCAGGTTTTTGTGCCTCTATCTCTTTTTGCAGGCTTTCAAACTCCTCTGCTTGCCCCACCAAATCTTTAACCGACTTGGCATCGGTGCGCCGGATGTATTGTCGATATTCTGGGCGTAAATTTTTATACAGAGTGTATAATTCTTGCTCTGGAGTATATTTGCCATATCTTCTCATAAGTGACTGTATTTCAATCATATACTCCCTGAAACTTTCTTTGGGCCTCTGATTTCTTCGAGAAATTTCCTCCAGCAAGTCTTCGGTATACCTGCTGGGAAAGTAAGTTTGCTTGAAATCCTCTATGAAATCATCCCAGTCATTCCAGCCAGCCTTCCAGTTTCTGTACCACAATAATGCGCTTCCTCTTAGTAGCTCTGGTAATGCTTTGAGTAGATTTTCCTCATCAAAGTCATAGCATACTTTTAACTCTTGTATTCTTTCGAGGAATAATACTGCATTACTATTGCCATCAAAGTGTATATTCCACTTTCGAACCTGGTCACAGACCTTTCTATCATCAGCAGGTGGGCCTAAAAATGAGGTTTCCCACAAGGGTAGATTGGCTGGGGTTTCTTTGGTTCCGGTGACATGATTTCTTAGTCTTAAACGCAAATCGTTTACTGTACCCGTTGCTTCTAAGCCATAACCCGTACAAACGTCGATTAAACCTTCCTTACGAAGCGTGTAAATCAAACTTAACCCTGTTTTCTCCCCAGTTGCAGCTGAGCCGTCGGTTGAAGCATTTCCAGCCTCTGCCTGGGAAGGGCCTTGTGTTTTAACCTGTTCGTCGGGTTTTTTCGTCGGGGTTGCTTTTGTAGTTTTTGACATTTTAATTGGTAAAAATTAAACCACCTTACTCTGATTCTCACGGGTTTTGCAGGTTAGGTTTTCAGGAAATTTTCAGGAAAAATCAGGTCAATGCTCGGGCGCCAAATTTGTGTCGTACCTAGGCTGGTAATGGCCTTAAATACGCACTATAGGGTCTCTCTAGTTCTTCGACAGAGAGAATACCTACCTCGAGTAACTTTACAGTGGAGAAATAGGGTTTGAGAATCAGTTCAGGTTTTGTGGTTTAATTTAAATGCCAAAATAACTTAAACTTGTTTATTCTATCATAGAAATATATACAATATATACAAAATCATAAGTAAAGGATATATACATAAAATAAAGGTCTATCGTAGACAGGTATTATACAAGGCTATGTGTGCAAACAGGTCAATATTTCTTTCTTGATACCCCAAAAGGCAACAGGCAGGTACAGGCTCCTGTTTTCCTCCACGGACAGGCAGGTTCACTTGCAACTGGGGCTATAAAGAAGAAATATTATTTGCAAAATATAAAAGTGAGGTTATGTTCACGGGGATGTTAAATATTGATAAATTATTAATTACAGGACGGGTGGCATTGGGTTGTCAAAATTAGTTGTTTTAGTACATGGTACGGCATCTGTTGGCTGGTGGATGTACTACCTCTTGCAGGTAACAGAAAACTTCGGTGAATTATTAATGGTTCATCACAAGGGTATTGAAGGATTGGTTCGTTAATTAAAAGGTTTTTGCAGTGGTTAAAGCAATTTTTGTACTCGATGTTGTTAACATCTATTTTATTATTTTTCTTTAAACAATTTGTCATGGGTTTAGTTAATTTAGCAAAATCCTTAATAAACTTCCTATAATATCCTAATAAACCTAGAAAAGTTTTAATTTGTTGGTTGTTTTTGGTATGGGGTAGTTTTGAATAGCTCTAATTTTTTCAGGATTAGGTTTAACGCCGTATGGTGTTACAACATGACCTAGAAATGCGACTTCCCTTTTGAAAAATTCACACTTATCGATTTGTAATTTTAAGTATGCAGAACGTAATCTATTAAAAATTTGTTTGAGGCTAAGTATGTGTTCCTGTAACCCTGTGCTTAAACATATTATATCATCAAGATATACACAACAATTTTTATTTAAAATACCGCGAAGAAGGTTATCCATAATTTTCTGGAATGTGGCTGGGGCGTTTTTGAGCCCGAATGGCATACGATGAAATTCGTTTTCTGAATATCTATTTGTGCCATTTGGTAGCCACTGGCAAGGTCGAGGGTACTAAAATAATACATCGCCCTAATTTGTCAAGCAAATCCGTTATGTTCGGTAACGGATATCGATCATCGATAGTTTTTTCATTCAACTTTCGATAACTATGCGCCATTTGCGTTGGCCAGAAGAGTCTGCTTTCTTTGGCACAACCCAAATAGGTGAACTCCACGGACTATATGAAGGCCTTATAATTTTTTGTTCTAACATTTTTTTAATTTGTTTTTCCAACTCCTGTTTATGGAATTTCGTCTTTAGTATTTATTTTGTGTTTAATTTTACTTGAAAAACTTAAGGGTTTATTTTCAGTATGAAAAATGTCAGAATATTCGCGTAACAACTTTTCTATTACACTTTTTTCTTCATCGTTCTTGTGGTTAATTTTTATTTTCGATAAATCAATTAATAATAATAATTATTTATTGGTGTATAATGACATTATAATATCTAACACTAGTTAAAACAGAACATTAAATATATAAAAATACAATTATAATAATCAGTTTGTGAATAAAATAAAAAATTAAATTATTGTTTATAGGAACAAAACAAAATTAAACTAAATCACTACACAATAGGATTAAATAGGACATTAAAGACATACTGTTTCAGATTGAAACCCGGATATGCTGTAAAAAGGCTTTTTAATCAGGTATGATTTTATCACAGTTTTAAATGAACTTAAAGGCATGTCTTTTATATTTTGGGGTAACTTATTATAGAAGGTAGGGGCATAATACATTGTTGCATTTCTTGCTTTATTTAATCTTAGAAAGGGTAATTTAATATTGCTTTTATATCTTGTATAGTGGTCATGGGAATCATGTGTAACGCAATTAACAAAATTGGATTTAAAATAAATCAAACACTCATAAATATAACGTGATGGAACTGTTAAAATACTATACTCTATAAATTTACACCTTACATCATCCCTATACTTAAGTTTACACAATATGCTTAAGTATAGGGATGATGTAAGGTGTAAATTACAGCATATCCGTGTTTCAGTCTGAAACAGTATGTCTTTAATGTTATCCTATTGTGTAGTGATTTAGTTTAATTTTGTATTGTTCCTATATACACTGATTTTATTATTTATTTTATTAACAAACTGATTATTATAATTGTATTTTTATATATTTAATGTTCTATTTTGACTTGTGTAAGATATTGTAATGTCATTATTGTGTTGTATCACCACAATAAACGTTTATGTTATTAAAATTTGTTGCTTTTTCTTCCCTAAATTCATTAAACAATTTAACATGAATTGGACTAATTTTAGCGGAAATGTCTTTATTTGTAGGGTTAACAACACTACAATAAGTAGTAAAATTACGGTAGCTACACTTTCTGGGATTTCAAAATCGCCAGATTTCATGTAGGGTATAATGACGTCTCCGTCTTTAACATTTTTAACATTAATTCTTATTATTTGTTGGGTTCTAGCTGGGACTACTATGCTGACAGGCCCACTAGACAGTTTTAAATAATGAATTTTAATTCTACAATTCGGTGTGATTAATACGTCGTTTTGTAGAGCAATCACCGCGTTAATTTTCTTTAAATTGTATAACCCTAATAAACAATCAAAGTCTTTATGGAAATTAAATAAATGAAATTTTAAATTTATATTATTTTTAAATAATGCTCCACAAGGAATCTTTGTACTGTACTTTTCCAAGGAGGTACCGTGTGCGCTTGATATAAGGAAAGGGCTATATTTTATGTTTTTTGAGAATAGCCTATTTGCAATATCTGGTTTAACAAATGATTTTGTGCTTCCATTGTCTATCAAAATTTTTAAATTTAACTTTATAAAGATTATATAAGACAGTTCACTTTTATCATTTGTCAAACTCATTATTTGTATTCTTCCGGGGCTCAATTTCCTAAAAAATCCGCGCCCTCGTCAATTTTTTTCGCTTTCGCTTGGGAAATCAACGTGTGGATCGCTATGCAAATTAAACAGTTCACCTATTTGAACATTTGGCGAAGATCTGTTTTGATTATTAAAATTATGAGTTGTAAAATTTTGCCTACCCTGTGACATATTAGTATTACGTGTAGAGATACTCATAGGGGTTGGTTTGGGCACTCTTACGTTGGGATTTTTATTAAAAACGTCATTTTTATAACTTGGACCCGGTTGATTCTGATAATTGTTGTTATTATTAAAGTTATTTCTATTATTATAATTGTTACTAGTATTATTCGATTGGGTGTTCATATTTCTTGGTTTTGGTTGATAATTATGGGAATAATTCGTTAAGGGTAATGGTTTTGGAAAAATTTGGTGATGTTTGTGCATTTGCAAATATAGTTTTTAAACTTGGATTCAGGTTGCAAAATATGATTTTTACTATTTTGATTATTTACTTCTAACTGAAAATCGTTAGTTAGCATATTAAGTGCGGTATTTAAATCTGTTTTTGGTACGCATAAGTGAACCTAAAGGTTCGCGAAGACCTCTTAAGAGAACACGCAGAGCGTATTTTCTTAAATATACTGTTAAAACTGCAGCTTCGTTTGCATTTGCAAGATGGATAGTTAAGTAAGCAATTTGTAAATTAAATAAAGTAAGAACATTATTATAAAAATCGAAAACTGATTCTCTAAATCCTTGTTTTAGTTCGGTCATCTCTTTTATCGCTATTTATATTATGTAGAGCAGTTTTTAGTTCTGCCCAATTTGTAATTAAACAAGATGAAATTTTGATGGCGGCATCGCCTGTTACTTTTTCTAAAATAATAGACATTAAATTTTCATTTTAAAAATCTGTTGGGTCTTGGGCATTATAGAATTTTGTGACTATTTTTTCACAAATTTCAATAAAACGTGGTAGAAGTTCGGATTCTCCGGAAAATTCTGGGATCATTTTAAGGTATTCGGGTTTAAGGACGTTAGCCATGTTTGGGTTAGGGGTATTTGTTTCGGAAATATTTAAATTAGCAAGATTAATGTCAGGGGTTTGATTTAAAATATTTTCAATAATGGTGTCGTCTAAATCGAGGCTGCTATCTGTTTCGGAACTTGAGTCTGATTTGGGGTCGTTAGGGAACAATCTATATTCATTAAATGACATAAGTACTTACAGGCAAATTATCGTTGCTGGTACCGTCTGCATCTGTGATGTCCTCTCTCTTGCGACGGGTTTGGTGATGGTTTCTTGTGTCTGCTCACTTGAAATTCCACCTGGTTCAATCACCAATTAATCGTAGGGACGATAACAATTTCTTGCCAAATTGTCTTGGTGAAACTCCGACTGCGCCAATTACTTTACGATAGTGCCCGAAAGAGTTTTTAAAACAATTTATTTTTATTTAACAATAACTTTTGTTTTGGAATGAAATTTAATTTAATTAAAATAAGTTTATTGAATGATAGCTGATTACAGACTGAGAAATTATAATGTAGTAAGGTAAAAATGCTGACAACTGAGTTAGGGTTAAGTTTTTTTAGTTTTTATCAATAATTTCTAATGCTTTTAGCCAAAATTTTATCCCACATGAGTGATTTAATTGAAGAGTTGCAGTGCGTGTAATTGTACATTTAATGTAAATTTAAGTAAATAAAATAATTTTATTGCTTATCCTATTTATATTACGCCCTTAAAAAAATAGTATATGTTATTTGGAGTAGAAGCTCTTTTTGTGCTTCGTACAGTTGCCTGCCTCAGCTACGCTTCGGCCGTCAATCTCTGATCTCTAAAAATATAATTCCCTAATTACGATTTTCCGGTTCTTTTCCTTCTTCTTCCGAATCTCAATGGAGGCGGTGTGTCGTTTTGAAGCAGTTTTAAAGTTAATGTTTCTATGTTGAAAATCCAGTGCGTAAAAGGATCTAGAAAATTACGTTCATGGGTTTCAACGTTGGCGCGAACTCTAGAAGCCTCTAGTTTTACAATTTCTGCAAAAGCACACCGGCATGGCGTCCTTTAATCTTTAAAACTGGTGAGTTTTTAAAACTTTATATAAGTTATCGGTCTTCAATTTCGATCGTTTATTGTCCCATGCTGTCTTGGAACGACATATCAATACCTGGATAGGAATATTACCAGATTTTGACGATTCTACCTGGACTTGACTTTTGTGTCCCCCTCCTGCGCGATGACAGGAATGACGTTCTGTCTTAGCCGGATTGTGTAAATCCGTAAGTACAATTGGCGTCCCCGAAATGTGAACGGCAAAATTTAATCGTGTAATATGGGCTTTGCATCAGTGTCGTCGGTCGTTGTCAAATTTGATAATTGTTGTCAATTGCAATATTAAAAATGCCACCCCACTTAACCGAGGCTCAGAGGTCCAAGGCAATAGCCAAATTAGAAGAAAATTGGTCTTTAATTGAAGTAGCTGCAGATTTAATTGTCAGTAAAAGCTGCATATTTTATATCAAAAAACGTTGGTAAGAACAACAAAGATTAAGAAGACCTAGCTATCAGGCAAGGTGTAGGAAAAATCTCCAACGAAAATGAAGACAATGCTCTTGTCGCACATATTAGGCAAAATCCTTTCGATAGCGCAGTTAAGGCCCGAGAAGATACACAATTTCCAGGATCTCTTCGAACAGCTCAAAAAAGATTGAAACAAGCTGGTTTAAAAACTGTGCTGCTGCTCATAAGGTTTTTTTAACTGACGAAAATAAGCGCACGAGAGTCCAGTTCGCCAATGACTATTTAAATTATGGGGACGATTTTTGGAATAATGTTATATTTTCGGACGGAAAAACGTTCCAATCTTGCAATAATGGAAGGCTGCGTGTATATCGTCCAAGAAACGCAAGATTTGAGGAGAACAATACATTAAGAACCTCAAATAGTGGACGCTTTTCCATAAATGTTTGGGCGTGGATAAGCATCCATGGTCCGGGAGTATGTTGGGAAATTGATGGTAGATTAACGGCTGAGCACTATACGAGGATTTTGGACAACGTTATGCTACCTTCAGTTAGACATGTGTAGTATTTAAAAACGATTCTATTAAATATTATATTACAGGACAATGCACCAGTTCACACAGTTCGCGTGGTTACAAAGTGGGTAAACAACAACCACATAACTGTTTTGCCATGGCCAGCTAGAAGCCCTGACTTAAACCCCATTGAAAACGTGTGGGGTTTTATAGTTAAAAATATATATCAACGGGACTTTAGGCCAGCAAACCGAGATGAACTATGGAGTGCTGTTGAAAATTTTTGGGATGAGCTCGCTGAGTCATACGACATGCGTGAGCTAATAATGTCCATACCAAGAAGGTTGCAAAGGGTTGTGGCAGCTAATGGCTCTGCAATTAAGTATTAAAATAGCTTAGCAGCACAGTTTTTTAAGCCAGCTAGTTTCAATCTTTTTTGAGCTGTTCGAAGAGATCCTGGAAATTGTGTATCTTTTCGGGCCTTAAATGCGCTATTGAAATAATTTTGCCTAATAAGTGCCACAAGAGCATTGTCTTCATTTTCGTTGGAGATTTTACCTACACCTTGCCTGATAGGTCTTCTCAATCTTTGTTGTTCTTGCCAACGTTTTTTGATATAAAAGATGCATCTTTTACTGACTTTGAAATCTGCAGCTATTTCACCTAAAAACCAATTTTCTTGAGCAATATGTTAATTTAGTTATGTTATTTTTATTGTGTATTTACCTACTTGTTAATTTATATTGTTGTATAAAACCAAATTATAGTTAATTTATTTGTTATATTGTTTATATTATTTTTGTTAAAATATTATTAAAAAAATAGAACGATTAAGGATATTGTTCTTATTCTTAGTATTCTCCCTTCTATATGTAAGACCACTGGCCGAAGCCAGGAATGAACGAATAAATTTTATGAAAAAAATCCATGAAAACAAAAAATCGTTCACATTTCGGAGACACCAATTGTACATAGAGGTTTTGTTTAAGACAATACCCAGGAAAACTTTTTATTGTATAATATTTTATACAAATTTGTAGAATTTTACAGACATAAAAAGATTATGTAAAAAAGTAATCGTACTATTATTGAAAAAACTAGTACCAGATTCGTTTAATGTAATAAAAAAATTGAATTTATTTTTATTTATTTATTTAATTATTTATATTATTTACATAACTTTTTATAGCCAACAAAACAGTTCTTAACTGGTACCGCCAGTCTATAAAATTTGTTTCCATCCAACTAATCCATTCCATTCCATACATTTTCTTACTTACTTTTTTAAAAAAGTACCTCTCTTTATTTTTCTTTTATTACCTTCGCCAAAATATTAATTTGTATTAGAATACAATAAATTTTGACTGACAACTATTTTGACAAATTAATTTTTTTTTATGGGAATCTCTTGTCAATAATTTTCACTTATCTCTTTTTAATAATTTTTATTTTTTCAATAATGCAATAAAATCACATATTTTCAAAAATAAATAATTTATTTTTATAAAAATAATTATAATTTTGCAGTTAAAGTAAAAAAATCGAAAAAATTAGTATAATTTTAACTTTAACCTTAAATAACATTTAAATCAGTAAATTTATGAAAAAATCATATGAAAGATTTTTTGTACAGCGTTCAATTTCCTATAAAAATATGTGTCTCTTATTGCTGTATATTAACTTGCTCGGGAGAAAAAAATTAAATGTAAAACTTGCCAAACCCCATGTTATTTAAATGGAAAATGTATCATCTGTATGGCACGGTTTAATATGAATATTTTTGTTTATAATTTTTTGAATAATTTTTTTTAGGTCATAAACTATAAATTTAGGGAGCGCTACGAACAAAAAAAAAACAAGTTGATAAATAACGGACACCCTAATGTACCATACCGTTGATCCTTGCCTTGTCGGTAATAACTGTCTTACGGATTTTCTTCCCTATTTTGGCCTGACGCCACATCCCCGATTTTGACAACCAAGAACACCGAAAACCACCGCTGCACCAACCTACCAGGAAAAAGAAACCTTGAGTATTACCTTCAATTTATATATTTTTGTTTTGGAGTTTTGAGCCGATTAAACTAAGTTTTTGTTACGGACTATGTGCCGCTTTACGACATTGCAGTTATTATAATTAGAGTTCTTTGTTAACCATAGATAGCTATCTGCGGGGTTTTACCAGGTATGAAATATACCTTATTACTGAAATACATCTGCATATATGCAAGAACAAGTTTTTAGTATAGTCTAAAACTTATTATTATTAAACTCAGTTAAAGTTCAATTTCCTTTTTTCTTTTAAAAACTACCAAACCGTTTCAGTGCAGCCTCACGTTAGATTTAGTGATCAATCTAACCATTTAAAAATACTTTTAAATGATCACTTGGCGCTCACAAGGTAAGTGCTGTTGACTTTTTAAAACCATATGGACCCACTATACCCAGCTCTCCGCAAAGTTTGAAACATGAGTAGCCGTTCGCAAAAATAAAAATAATAATAAAAAGCTTTATTGTTAAATTTGTTTAACAAAAGGCGAAGTTCAACACATTGCCAAAGGGCTGTTGTTTTTCCACTTAACCTAGCTTATAATCAAGGACCGGATTTTAGGCAAAATGGCTTTTTGTTTCTAGTTTAGGCATTTGTTTGGGACTTTGAAATTAATCCTAAACTTAAAAAAATAAAGCGTTTGACACCCTTTTGTTTTTGCCTAAAATCCCGAAATTTTGATTTATGGTCCTAAAAGGACATTTTTATGAGCCTAAAATATGCTCTTTAAATTTTTAAATTTTTTACAGGTGGTAAATAGTTTGGAATCAACGTATCGTGCTTTTGTTTGTATTTGTTTATATTTTTGTTATATATATATATATATATATATATTTTCTATGGTGCTATATTTTCTTTCACCATAGTTTAGACGCATAAGCGACACGTCGGTCATTTGGAACATTTCTTTGTGACAATACCGCTCCAATAGAAACCTTACTTGCATTCGTAGTGAGAATAAGTTGTTTATCAAAATCAGGATACTGCAAAAATGGATAATTACATAAAATTGTATATGGGTATATGGTATGATATATGAAATATGCTTAGAATTTTACAAGGAATCGAAAAATAAATTCATATATATATGAATTTATTTTTCGATTCCTTGTAAAATTCTAAGCATATTTCATATATCATACCATATACCTAAATTCAACCGTTTCTGAAATATTTAAATTATTTTTAAGATAATAAGTTGAAATAGTTTGTCTTTCTCTGTCTGAGTACGCCATTTTTACTTATTTAACAACACTTATTGACATAATGTCACTATAGTAATTTATTTTCAATAAAAATTTTGGTATACTGAGGCTTCTTGATTTTTAACAGTTTAAAAAAACATTTAATGATGACATTTCGAATGCTAATATTTCAGAAACGGTTGAGTTTAGGTATATGGTTTGTATATAAATTATGCTCAGAATTTTACAAGGAATCGAAAAATAAATTCAAATATAGGGTGATCTATTGAAAAAAAATAAACTTTTTGTTTTTCCCTGTATACTGATCAATTTTCCAATTTTCTTTATACGTAGAAAAAAAGTATTTTTTAGTTCCTACATAACCACACTTTTAAATTTTTTGGGACACTTAAAATAAAAAAGTTAAAGGGGGGCGACATTATAGGGGATCACCCTGTACATCAGTTTTAAATTTTATTTTGTTAGGTAAGTATTGAGGTAGCTTGGTAGTAATTATATTTTTGTAAAGTACAAATGAATGTATTACTCGCCTCTCCCTCATTCTAAGCCAATTTAACTGTTTAATTTTAGGTGTAACATTATCTCTGCGCTTAATACTACAAATAAAACGTACACACATATTTTGCATAAAAAAAGAGAGACAGAGGGGAAGGCCCCAGGTGTTGCGGACATCGCCGCCGGAGAGGCACAGTGTCCCCGTCCAGCTGCGATACCCCCAACACAACCCACAAGCCCTTGCCTACCACTCTGTCTCCCCAGTTCCCACCCTGTCTCATGGCTGTTTTCAATTTATTTATTTGTTTATTATAATCATGTGTTAGTTTTTACATTTGGTTCGCCGGGAGGACTCAGAAGTTAAGCCCCCCTCTCCTAGCGGGCTCCCGGCGGGCAACGTGTTTTCCTGGACACGGCTAAGAGTCGTTTAAATCTCGAGGGGTTCTCTGCCCAAAGGCTCCCCTCGCTGCAATGTACCGTCTCCTCCTTGGCATGAGGTTAAACTGCCCTTTATCCCAGATAGCACAAAGGTATACTATGGACGTCCAATGGACGTATGCTCGTGGACGTCTGTATGTACATAGGATGTCCATGTCCATGTTTTTTTTCTATGGACGTCCCAT
Organism: Brassicogethes aeneus; assembly: GCA_921294245.1. Taxonomy (NCBI): domain Eukaryota; kingdom Metazoa; phylum Arthropoda; class Insecta; order Coleoptera; family Nitidulidae; genus Brassicogethes; species Brassicogethes aeneus. Next base: position 63,006,514 of record OV121132.1, read on the forward strand.
GGACATCCGTTTAGAGTCCAGATGTCACAACATTGGACATCCATAAGTCGTCCACCGATGGACGTCTATAAGGTGTTTGAACCATTCCTCCAGCATCCAGGACCTGCTTTTTTGCTTACTTTAACTGTTTTTTTGCGACTGTATTTTCATTGCGATGTTGCAGAACTAGGAATATAAATATTCTAAAAGTTGTTAAAAGTTACAACATTCAATGTTGAACATTGCAGGAAATCCTTGTATTCGACTCAGGAACATTACATTTGCAATACTACAAGTGTTTAACATTTCATTGATAGCTTAAGTCCTTTATAGCACGCGCTTGCTTGAATGTCAGTGAGATTGATCATAACTGTTGTTATGCAGCCAACAATACGTTTTAACTTGCATTTCTGTAATAATAATTATGGACGTAAAATGGACACTATATGGACGTCCATTAAAATCGTACAAAGGATGTAAATATATGGACGTACATAGTACATCCATTTTTAGTCCGTGGGCCATTGTACTTAAAATGGATCTTAAACGGACGTCCATTGGACGAATGGTGCTATCTGGGATGTATCTGGACCTATATATCCCAGATAGCACCATTCGTCCAATGGACGTCCTATGTACATACAGACGTCCACGAGCATACTTTCATTGGACGTCCATAGTATACCTTTGTGCTATCTGGGATACGACTATGCTCTTGACACGGTACTCTCTATTGAACTTCTCAACACTACCGCCCTCCTAGGCACGAGGTTAAACTGCCTATACATTTTTTTGGCTTTATAACGATTCTGCTATGACATGGTACTCCCGTATTAACTGGCACAACATTACCACCCTCCTTGGCATGAGGTTAAACTGCCTATATTTCTTGGCTTATAACGATTCCGCTCCTGAAATGGCACTCCCGCATGAACAGGCACAACACTACCACCCTCCTAGGCATGAGGTTAAACTGCCTGTATTATCTGGCTTTATAACATCTGCTCCTGACACGGTATTCTCGATTGAATTTTTCACAACACTACCACCCTCCTGGGTACGAGGTCAAACTGCCCAACATCACAGACTTCGGTCGTACCGCATCTTTTATGTCCTAAGAGACTTCAGAAATTTAATTTGAATTTGGTAGGTTATATCACAGAGGTATTAGGTACTCTGTAGCCCGGATAGAACGTCGTTGAAGAGGGGGCCCAGGCAATTGACATCGGGCTGTGCCCGGTGCTATTGCTTCCAGGTGCCCATGTTTTCCCGCTTACGTTTCCCCAGTCTCTCGTACTTTTCTTTTACCTATAAGGCTTTAACAGGCCGGCATCCCATTCTTTTACGTACCATATAACACAATAATTAGGTATACTAACAATAATTTAAACAAAAATGTATTAATAACCGCCCTCGAGGCGTAAATCATTGAACCAATGTAAACACTAACATTTAATGTAAAAATAAATAAAGTATAAAACAGCCATGAGGCAAGGAAGAGAACCGGGGAGACAGAGTGGTAGGCAGGGGCTTGTGGGTTGTGTTGGGGGTATCGCAGCTGGACGGGGACATTGTGCCTCTCCAGCGGCGATGTCAGCAACACCTGGTGCCTTCCCCTCTCTCTCTCTTTTTTTTACATTTGGTTCACACGCCCGAGAGCGGTTATTTATACATTTTGCCTTATATTTAAATGTTAGTATACTTATCTGAAAGGAAAATACAATACCTGTGTATGTCATGTAATACGTAAAAATTTGGGATGCAGGCCTGAGAAGCCTTATAAGTTAAAAAAAGGTGGGACCGGGGAAACATAAGTGGGAATCATGGGCAACTTGGAAACGTTAACAAAGGGCACAGCCCGATGTCATTGCCTGGGCCCTCTCTTCAACGACGCCCTAACCGGGCTACAGAGTTCCTAATACCTCTGTGAAATACCAACCAATTTTGTAAAATTTTGAAGTCTCATAGGACATGAAAAATGTGGTAAGACCGAAGTCTATGACCTTACTAACTACCTTAAACTAAACTAAAATTACCTGGGTGGTCGTTGGAGAGAGTCAATTTAAAATGGACTCAGCGCGAATCAAAGAAATACCAGGACAGGCGAAGTGAATCCGCCTGACGGCGACCGGGTCACCGGTGTATAACCCAGAAACCGTCGGCAGGCAGACCCACAGCGGTCGACATCAGAGGACGTGAGGCAGATTTAACCTCGTGCCTCGAGAGGGTGGTGTAGCAGAGTAGACAAGAGAAACCAGGGACAGGCATATTTTGCATAAAGAATCCTCTCTAGTTAGACAATTACCATAAACAGTATCTCCAAAGTTAAAATGGGATAATATCAGGGAATCGCAAAGCAGTTTTTTAGTTTCTAATCCAATTATTTGACGAAAGGGATATAGGAGTTTTAAATTTAAAAATGATTTTCTGATGCATAGGGAAATGTTGAAAAAGTTCGACTGTGTTATACTTATTACCAAAGTACTTATTAATTTCATTAACGTTCTGAAGGTGTAGAGGTATTTGTGGTAATTGCTTGTTATTGATATTTAAGGATCTAAGGAAGTTTTCTTTTGAATTATTATTTTTAAATTTATACTCTAAAAAAGCTTTCTTTTCATTTCTAGATATATTTGCAAAGTTCCTCATTTCCTTGTAATACATCCAACGTTCCCTAGATTTACTTTTCTAATAATAATAATTTTAAATTATCTGTTAGCCAGGGTTTCTTAGTTTTATTTGAAACCGTTTTAATTGGTGCATGAGCATTAAATAGGCTTATTAAGTAAAAATTAAATATTTCAAGTTTAACATTTACGTCTATAACACGAAATATATATATATATATATATATATATATATATATATATATATTAGGGTGGTCGTTATGTCGGGTAAAAAAAAAATTAACCGGGCCGCCCCTTAAATTGACTCGAAATAGGAAAAAAAAAAATGTGTGCCAAATTTCAGCCCTATAGGTCTATCCTAAATTACCCCTGTGAACCACTTGTTCACTAAAAATTTAATTTTTTAATTAAAAATGATAAAGTAATTTTTAATTTTATATTTAGTATAAATAATAATAATTATTGTTATTATTATAATTAAGGGAGAAATATTAATCAAATTATGCATACAATACTATACAGGGTGATCCATATTAAGGGCGCACCATTGCTAACTTCGTTATTGTTGATCATATGATTTCGGCGAAATTAGCAAACAATTAGTATTTTTTCTGCTGATTGCGAAGGTAAAACTATAAAAATATTTAAACTATACACTTTAAAGATATTCAAAAAATCAAAATTTAGAATAAAAATGCTTACTTAATTTTGAACACTCTGTATTTGAAAAATTAAAATGGTTTTAATATTGTTTCGTTTTTTGCACCTACAAAGGATTTGCGGTATTCAGAGATGAGCTGAAGAGCATACTGTTTTTGGTCTTCATCTTTCGTTATTAATTGATTAAACTCAGTGAATAATTGAACCCCCCTTTCCGCAACATCATTTACAACTTTGAGATTGTTTACGATTTTTAATGCATTTTGATAACTCTCACTTTCGCTCCAAAGGGCTGGATCAATATACAAAAAGTCTTGACTGATTCCGAACCGAACAAAGAAATTTCGTGTTTGAGACGTTACAAAATCATCCATTTCTTTTTTACAGAAAATAACCATATCTTTGTATTTTAGTTCAATCCTTTTAGGAATCACATTTTCTATATCTTCAGATTGGTTTAATTCCGTTACCATGCATCGTTTCGTATTCAGTGATACTGATTCATCGAAAAATGCCATCGCAACTGATTCCGAATTAAGGTACCACAGATGGATCACCCTGTATAGTATTGTATGCATAATTTGATTAATATTTCTCCCGTAATTATAATAATAACAATAATTATTATTATTTATACTTAATATAAAATTAAAAATTACTTTATCATTTTTAATTAAAAAATTCAATTTTTAGTGAACAAGTGGTTCGCAGGGGTAATTTAGGATAGACCTATAGGGCTGAAATTTGGCACACATTTTTTTTTCCCTATTTTGAGTCAATTTAAGGGGCGGCCCGGTTAACTTTTTTTTTTACCCGACATAACGACCACCCTAATATATATATATATATATATATGTTACGGCTAATGTGCAAACTTGGATAGTTTATAAACTAGCTGGATAGTTTATAAACTAGCCAAACTGTCAGCTATTTTAATTGAAAATGTATTTTCAACTAAATTAGCGGCTAGTTTACAAAATAACCAAGTATCTTGGCTAATTTACTTGAAACTAATAGTGAAACTAAAATAGCTGGATAGTTTGTATACTATCCAATTCAATTTGGCTAATATGAAAACCAAAATTTCTAGTAACACAAAATAGCCAAGCTTTAGCTAGTTTGTAAATTAACCAACTAATTATCTGGCTATTGCCCATTTTAGTTGGGTTTTTTGCTCAATGGGGCGAGGGGGCCCAATGGGGCGGGGTCGGTTGGGTTGTGTTGTTGAGTTTGGGTTGGTTGGGTTTTTTCTCTCATTTTTGACCATTTGACCAATGGGGCTGGGGGAGGCAATGGAGCCAGGTCGGTAGGGTTGTGTTGTTGAATTTTCTAACAAGGTAGCGTTAAAATTTTGCCTATGATACATTTTAAAAACGTTAAAATGCACAAAACAAATCCGGTTAAGCCGGCAAAACGAAAAACAATGCCGTAACCTCACTTTTTTTATAAATTAGCCAGAGAATTGGTTGGTTAGTTTACAAACTAGCTAAAGCTTGGCTATTTTGTGTTACTAGAAATTTTGGTTTTCATATTAGCCAAACTGAATTGGATAGTATACAAACTATCCAGCTATTTTAGTTTACCTAATAATTTCAAGTAAATTAGCCAAGATCCTTGGTTATTTTGTAAACTAGCCGCTAATTTAGTTGAAAATATGTTTTCAATTAAAATAGCTGACAGTTTGGCTAGTTTATAAACTATCCAGCTAGTTTATAAACTATCCAAGTTTGCACATTAGCTATAACATATATATATATACAGGGTGTTATGTAATTAATGTTATATATTAAAATGGGTTGTTCCTTAGGGTCCATAAAGAAGCACCTGAAACTCTTTTTTTCTAAATTCCAAAGACTAAAAATAATTTATAATATCCTTTATCCTACCAAAAAGTACGCCACTGATCGATTAGGAACTTTAAGGTCATCTGGTTGCCTAATTTAATTTATTATGTTATGGTTGGTAACCCTGGTTGGTAACAGCGTTTTCAAATTTTGTCAAACAAGTTGACAAACATTGTTTAAATTTAGCTTAATTACAAAAATGATAAAATTAACAATGCAAATTGTCAATTTGGCGTTTTTATTAATTGTTGGTTATGTCATTTTTGTACTGAAGGTAAATTCAAACTAAATCTGCCAACTTTTATGACAGAATCTAGTGCATTTCTTTCAAATTTTAGGTTATGTGCTTAAATTGTAAATATTTTAACTAAGGGAAGTGCTTTTGGATTTATTTACACAAATCAAATGTTTAAAGTTTAACCTGTGAACTGGTCCCAATTTCATCTGAGTAAACAGAAAGAAAAAATCCGAGGAAAAAATCAATTTTGTGGTTATGGATTTTTTAAAATAGGTACTAAATTAATTTTCTAATCATTGTTTAATTAAAAATGATAAAGTAATTTTTAATTTTATATTTAGTATAAATAATAATAATTATTGTTATTATTATAATTAAGGGAGAAATATTAATCAAATTATGCATACAATACTATACAGGGTGATCCATATTAAGGGCGCACCATTGCTAACTTCGTTATTGTTGATCATATGATTTCGGCGAAATTAGCAAACAATTAGTATTTTTTCTGCTGATTGCGAAGGTAAAACTATAAAAATATTTAAACTATACACTTTAAAGATATTCAAAAAATCAAAATTTAGAATAAAAATGCTTACTTAATTTTGAACACTCTGTATTTGAAAAATTAAAATGGTTTTAATATTGTTTCGTTTTTTGCACCTACAAAGGATTTGCGGTATTCAGAGATGAGCTGAAGAGCATACTGTTTTTGGTCTTCATCTTTCGTTATTAATTGATTAAACTCAGTGAATAATTGAACCCCCCTTTCCGCAACATCATTTACAACTTTGAGATTGTTTACGATTTTTAATGCATTTTGATAACTCTCACTTTCGCTCCAAAGGGCTGGATCAATATACAAAAAGTCTTGACTGATTCCGAACCGAACAAAGAAATTTCGTGTTTGAGACGTTACAAAATCATCCATTTCTTTTTTACAGAAAATAACCATATCTTTGTATTTTAGTTCAATCCTTTTAGGAATCACATTTTCTATATCTTCAGATTGGTTTAATTCCGTTACCATGCATCGTTTCGTATTCAGTGATACTGATTCATCGAAAAATGCCATCGCAACTGATTCCGAATTAAGGTACCACAGATGGATCACCCTGTATAGTATTGTATGCATAATTTGATTAATATGTCTCCCGTAATTATAATAATAACAATAATTATTATTATTTATACTTAATATAAAATTAAAAATTACTTTATCATTTTTAATTAAAAAATTCAATTTTTAGTGAACAAGTGGTTCGCAGGGGTAATTTAGGATAGACCTATAGGGCTGAAATTTGGCACACATTTTTTTTTCCCTATTTTGAGTCAATTTAAGGGGCGGCCCGGTTAACTTTTTTTTTTACCCGACATAACGACCACCCTAATATATATATATATATATATATATATATATGTTACGGCTAATGTGCAAACTTGGATAGTTTATAAACTAGCTGGATAGTTTATAAACTAGCCAAACTGTCAGCTATTTTAATTGAAAATGTATTTTCAACTAAATTAGCGGCTAGTTTACAAAATAACCAAGTATCTTGGCTAATTTACTTGAAACTAATAGTGAAACTAAAATAGCTGGATAGTTTGTATACTATCCAATTCAATTTGGCTAATATGAAAACCAAAATTTCTAGTAACACAAAATAGCCAAGCTTTAGCTAGTTTGTAAATTAACCAACTAATTATCTGGCTATTGCCCATTTTAGTTGGGTTTTTTGCTCAATGGGGCGAGGGGGCCCAATGGGGCGGGGTCGGTTGGGTTGTGTTGTTGAGTTTGGGTTGGTTGGGTTTTTTCTCTCATTTTTGACCATTTGACCAATGGGGCTGGGGGAGGCAATGGAGCCAGGTCGGTAGGGTTGTGTTGTTGAATTTTCTAACAAGGTAGCGTTAAAATTTTGCCTATGATACATTTTAAAAACGTTAAAATGCACAAAACAAATCCGGTTAAGCCGGCAAAACGAAAAACAATGCCGTAACCTCACTTTTTTTATAAATTAGCCAGAGAATTGGTTGGTTAGTTTACAAACTAGCTAAAGCTTGGCTATTTTGTGTTACTAGAAATTTTGGTTTTCATATTAGCCAAACTGAATTGGATAGTATACAAACTATCCAGCTATTTTAGTTTACCTAATAATTTCAAGTAAATTAGCCAAGATCCTTGGTTATTTTGTAAACTAGCCGCTAATTTAGTTGAAAATATGTTTTCAATTAAAATAGCTGACAGTTTGGCTAGTTTATAAACTATCCAGCTAGTTTATAAACTATCCAAGTTTGCACATTAGCTATAACATATATATATATATACAGGGTGTTATGTAATTAATGTTATATATTAAAATGGGTTGTTCCTTAGGGTCCATAAAGAAGCACCTGAAACTCTTTTTTTCTAAATTCCAAAGACTAAAAATAATTTATAATATCCTTTATCCTACCAAAAAGTACGCCACTGATCGATTAGGAACTTTAAGGTCATCTGGTTGCCTAATTTAATTTATTATGTTATGGTTGGTAACCCTGGTTGGTAACAGCGTTTTCAAATTTTGTCAAACAAGTTGACAAACATTGTTTAAATTTAGCTTAATTACAAAAATGATAAAATTAACAATGCAAATTGTCAATTTGGCGTTTTTATTAATTGTTGGTTATGTCATTTTTGTACTGAAGGTAAATTCAAACTAAATCTGCCAACTTTTATGACAGAATCTAGTGCATTTCTTTCAAATTTTAGGTTATGTGCTTAAATTGTAAATATTTTAACTAAGGGAAGTGCTTTTGGATTTATTTACACAAATCAAATGTTTAAAGTTTAACCTGTGAACTGGTCCCAATTTCATCTGAGTAAACAGAAAGAAAAAATCCGAGGAAAAAATCAATTTTGTGGTTATGGATTTTTTAAAATAGGTACTAAATTAATTTTCTAATCATTGCTTAAGCTAATAGCTGGATGAGTAAATAAATTCAGAAGGGTATTAGAGCTTTAAGGGCATAAAACTTGTATTTATTGAGTTTTTATTTATTTTTTGCAAGAAAAATTTTTAGTAAAAATTTTTTACATCTGGCAACGCGCAGCTACTTTGTTGGTTGGCATCTATGTACTCACAGAACACAAGTGTGCAGAGATAAAAAGTGTGTAACCAGTGGCGTATCACAAAAAATATAAAAAACTTCTAATGCCTATTTTTTCTTTATCTTTGGAAAAATATTTTTTTAAATATTTTTCCTTTACTCCTTATGTCAAAAGGTATTCAGTATTTTAATATATAACATTAATTACATAACACCCTGTATATATATATATATATATATATATATAGATATGCAATCCTACATTACCAAGCCCGAAACGTTACATTCTACAGTATAAACGAAGCCCACTCGGTTTTTACGAAGCCCGAAATCGGGCTTCCTAAAATTAGCGTGTATAAATTTGTTTTAGAGTTAAGTGATGCCCCCTTGTTTCAATGGCGAAAAAGTGGTGGGCTTCCTAATGCCATTCAAACCTATCAAAATATACACCCTTAGTTCCAATGCTTTGGCGGTAGGGGGCACACGAGTCAAACGAGATTATATACAGCTTTGTATAAGTATTACGCAGTATACGAAGCCCGTACATCTGGCAACAATGGTGACTATACGCTCGATGACTTTTTGATAGGAAGGCGGGGAAAATAATGCGAGATTCTTAAATTTGTATCTACTGATTTTCAAAATAAATGTTATATTCCCAAAATTATGTTTTGTTTACTACATTGCGTGGATTAAAAGGCAATGATTTGTTAAATACTTTCGTAATACACTTAATTTTAAAGAATTATTTATTTTTAAAATAATATTTGGAGTGCATTTTTCTTTGGGGCGGTTTTACAAGTTGTCCAGATATTTTACATAGTTTTAATTGGGGAAACAAGGGGATTTGTATATATTATTATTATTATTTTTCAATGTTTCATTTAAATAATTTAAATAAAAATAATTTTTAATTTATTTGAAACATTTCCAATTTTAGTAAAAATAATTTTTAATTTATTTAAAAAATTTCCAATAGCGGTATGAAATAAATTAAAAATTATTTTTATTAAATATCATTTTAATGTAACATTGAATTGCAAAAACTGCTTTTTGACAGATAGCTTCACATGGCAATTTGTCAATTAACATTCACAACTGGTCAATTTATTTATACATGGCAAACAACGACCAAACGACCAAACAACAATAAGAAATTGGGTTCTTTATTTGGATAGTGCTTATCTAAAAGGAACCAAAAACTTGTTCGGAGCTTAACAAACTTATTTGTATATACCTAACTCATTTTTAATGCTGCTCAAAAACTTAATAATAATTTGAAAGTCCTCTCAATAATTTAAAAGAAGTTCTAAATAATGATAAACTTTTTGAGCATTATTAAAAATGAGTTATTTTACAAAAAATTTTGTTAAGTCCAAAAATAGTTTTTGGCGCTTGGTTCCTTTTAGATAAGGATTGTCCATTTATACTTACCATTACAATATTATTTTATCAACCGTTTTGGTTAAAGTAATATTTTATCTACGATTTTTATTGGATAAAAGGCAGCTTTAACTTTATAATGTAGCTATAAAACAATATTTGGTTGGTAATACATTTTTCTTGTTTATAGGATGCTAAACTAAATAGCAATTTTCCCCACTTCTTTTTTTTATTTTTCAACTTTTAATTTGGTTTAGTTTTCCTAAATTTTCCCAACATTTATTAAAATGGATATAGCCGGTTTTCCACGGATGCTCCTCAACTATGGTCTAGGTCTTTTAAATCAAATTTGCCTATAATTATAAATTTAGACAATATTTTTAAATAATGACTTATAATTCATTTAATAATATAATAGTTTTTATTAAAATAATTATAAATCACACTATTTTTCAATACACTGCCCTACAAAATTATTGCATAATAAATAAAAAAATTAACTCTAAAACGCCTTTACTAATCTTTATGAAATTTTGGATAAAAATACTTCAACTTATATCTCAATTTACGTGTTCAAGGGTTTTTCGAGAAAATATGTTTAAAGCCTTTTTATTTAATAATGAAAAAAAGTTCGAAATATAACTTTTAGGGAATTTTTTTAAATAAATAAAAAATATGCTGTTAAAGAGCGTATTTTTTAGTACACCCTGAAAATTTTGTACAAATCAACCGAACATTAACGAAGATACAGCGCTTCAAAGTCGGTAAAAATGACGCCTTTTAGATTATTTTGCTGAAAAGTGGTCATTTTTCACGACTTTGAAGCGCTGTATCTTCGTTACTGTTCGCTTAATTTGTACAAAATTTTCAGGGTATACTAAAAAAATACGCTCTTTAACAGCATATTTTTTATTTATTTAAAAAAATTCCCTAGAAGTGATTTTTCGAACTTATTTTCATTATTAAATAAAAAGGCTTTAAACATATTTTCTCGAAAAACCCTTGAACACGTAAATTGAGATATAAGTTGAAGTATTTTTATCCAAAATTTCATAAAGATTCGTAAAGGCGTTTTAAAGTTAATTTTTTTATATTTATTATGGGATAATTTTGTCGGGCAGTGTATTAAAGTATACGTCATTATTTAGATTTTTTAGAATTTTTGGTGTATTTAAATCTAATAATTAAAAAAAACTAGATGTCTTTATAATTCATGAAAAAAATATTCAGTCAGTTTCACTTGTTTTGATTCCCATTTAAGTTTTACACAAAATTACCCAACCTCAACAATAATTCTTATAATAATTATAATTATTGATATATTTGTATATTTTTTATTAACATATGGAAATATATTTTTTAAAGGCTTAACTTTTAAACAAAAACGAATCCCATCCATGTCATTTAAGAAAAAATGTTTATAATTAACCCAGCTATCATATGACAAAGTTTGCCATAGAGCTTGCAGAGCACCCTGTATAAGATATTTAACCCTTTTCAAAATTATGATGTATAAACAAAATAAATGAAATGTTTATACCTATAGGTACCTACCTAAATTCAACAATAGTTTTAAATTATTATAATATAAATAATTATAATTTAACGATAATTATTATTATAATAATTATAATTCAACAATATTATCAAATATTTAAGTATACCTACCTACGTCATTATTTAAGAATATTGTTAAGTTTAAGTATCGTCTAGGTATTTTAAATCAAATTTGCCTATAATTATAAATTTAGACAATATTTTTAAATATTGACTTATAATTAATTTAATAATAATTATTATTATAATAATTTTTATTATAATAATTATAATTCAACAATATTATTAAATGTTTAAGTATACCTACGTCATTATTTAAAAATATAGGTTAAGTTTAGGTATAGTCTAGGTATTTTAAATCAAATTTGCCTATAATTATAAATTTAGACATTGGCAACACCGCAGGGCTTCCGATACACAGCGGAGTGTGTCTCTTGTTGTTTATGCACCAACGAACAGTTAACCGCCCCGTCCCGCATTACCGGGCTTCGACTAGCCAGTGTAATGCACCGGGCTTCGTATTGATAGCCGTGCATGTATATATATATATATATATATATTAGGGTGATGCAAAAAAAAAATTTTTTTGAATTCTATGCGAGACCACTCGGGTTTTCAAAGAGTATCAAGGAAATAAAAATCTGTAAAAATTTGAGAGAAATCAATTAAAATTTAGAGGTCGCTCAACGCAATTGTTTAATTTAGAAAAATCACGCATATCAAATGCATTGCTATAAACAAGTAGGCATATTTCATACAAATTTGAATGAAAATGGTTGAATTTTTTTTTTGGTGGACTCTTAATGATTATTCTAATAAATAATGTTGTCTCGATTTCAAAAAATTGTTCATAATATTTAAAAAATATATAATAATTAGCAAATATAGCTTAGTTAACAAATAATTCATTCAATTTTTTTTTTGTTTCAAAATCTGTAAAAACATTGTTAATAGGTCTACAAGGAATTATTCATTCACAAAAACACTCGCCTCCATCGTTAAATATGAGAAAAAAAATAATATTTTAATTAACTACACTTTGCGTCAAATTTAACGCACCACTAAAAGTTTGTCACATTTTCAAAGTTGATTTTCTCGCGAACCGTCAAACCGAATTTAGTGATTTTTATAATAAATTGTAGGGTTATTCTTCGGTAATAATGCGTTTATTAAAATATTTTTTTAAATTAACATTTTGAGTATATACAGGGTGCAAGAGTGATAATAAGTTTTTTCCCGGAAATTTAAAACGCCCTGTGGCTTGTACCAGCTATAACAGCATATGTATCTTATAATCAAACTATAGCCACATCTTCTCTTAACATTTTGTTTTTTGATTCACCGCGTTATCTTTATTTTTAAATGAAATATACAGTTAAAGATTAAAGAACTCCAGTTTAATACAAAAATGTAAAAAGAACGATTGTAACAATAACAACAAAAATATTAACAAAATCAATAAAACCAACATTAAAGAATATCAATATCGCGTATTTCTGCCTCTACTTCTAATAACGGCTTCACATCGACGGCTCACACTCGAAACCAGATGTCTAATCTCGTCTTGATCAATGACATTTCATATTTCTCGTAGCATATTTGCTACGTCATCAAGGGAGGCAGGCAAGGGATCATGATTTCTTAGTCGTCCTCCCATATTATCCCACAAAGGCTCGATGGTGTTGAGATCCGGACTATTTGCAGGCCAGTCTAAAGTTTTAACACCCACCTCATGTAAGTACTCTTGCACTATATAGCATTATCCTGCATCAGTAAAAAATTATTACCGGGTGAAAGGGACAACATGCTCAAATAAAATGTCCTCGATATATCGTACACTATTCATGGTACCTTAATTCTTAATTTTTAAATGTATATTTCATTTAAAAATAAGGATAACCCGGTGAATAAAAATACAAAAGGTTAAGAGAACAGGGGGATATAGATTGATTATGAGACATATGCTGTTATAGCTGGTACAACCAACAGGGCGTTTCATTTTCCGGAAAAAAATAATTATTATACTTGCACCCTATATGTACTCAAAATGTTAATTTAAAAAATATTTTAATAAACGCATTATTACCGAAGAATAAACCTACAATTTATTATAAAAATCACTAAATTCGGTTTGACGGTTATATATGTATATACTCAAAACTTAAATTTAAAATAATTTTTTAATAAAGGCATCATAACCAAAGAATAAACCTCAATTTTAAAACAAAAATTACCAAATTCGGTTTGACGGTTCGCGAGAAAATCAACTTTGAAAATGTGACAAACTTTTAGTGGTGCGTTAAATTTGAAGCGAAGTGTAGTTAATTAAAATATTATTTTTTTCTCATATTTAACGATGGGGGCGAGTGTTTTTGTGAATGAATAATTGCTTGTAGACCTATTAACAATGTTTTTACAGATTTTGAAAGAAAAAAAAAATTGAATGAATTATTTGTTAACTAAGCTATATTTGCTAATTAATATATATTTTTTAAATATTATGGACAATTTTTTGAAATCGGGACAACATTATTTATTAGAATAATCATTAAGAGTCCACCAAAAAAAAATTCAACCATTTTCATTCAAATTTGTATGAAATATGCCTACTTGTTTATAGCAATGCATTTGAGATGCGTGATTTTTCTAAATTAAACAATTGCGTTGAGCGACCTCTAAATTTTTATTGATTTCTCTCAAATTTTTACAGATTTTTATTATCTTGATACTCTTTGAAAACCCGAGTGGTCTCGCATAGAATTCAAAAAAAAATTTTTTTTGCATCACCCTAATATATATATACTCACAGGCAAAATAATCGATCCACACAAATTTTCGATGAATTTCAATCGCACATAACTTTTTTATGTGATTTCGGATTTAAGCAAATATTAAAGAATATTGTAGATACATTAATGGAGAATCGCTCACATTTTAAAAATTACTAAAAAATACACGTACGTTTATTATATACAGGTTTAAACAAAAATATATTTTTACCAACAGTTTAAGACACTCTGTAGAGTGGCAAAACCGTATATTGTTCTAAATTAAGTTTTAATTATCAAGTCATATCTATTTTTAACATTTTTGTTTTTGGCACACCTTGATATATTTATTTTTGTGGAAAAAATGTTTTTTTTTAAACATTGCAATTTCCAATTTTTTTCCTGTATGAAGAACTATGGTCTATCCTTAGCCTATGGAGGATGACAGTGACAGTTTTGTTGAATCATCCCATACTTGCACATGTCATATACAGCTTTCAAAAGCTATCAAATTGTTTTTTGTAATTTAATGTGTTAATTTTAAGGTGTCTTCTTACTTTTAAAAATGTCTCCGACTGATTTTGCCGTTTGTACTTTACTTCTTGTGACGTTTAAAACACTTGCCACGTAATACTGTGACCGTCCATCCTGGATTAAATTAATGGCTCTGGCAACATCAGTCGGAGACATATCCATTTTTTAAAGTAAGAAGACACCTCAAAATTTAAACATTAATTTGCAAAAAACAATTTGATAGCTTTTGAAAGCCATGTATGATATGTCCAAGTATGGGATGATTCAACAAAACTGTCACTGTCATTCTCCATAGCATATGGATGGACCATAGTAACCTTAGTTCTTTATACAGAAAAATATTGGAAATTGCAATGTTTTTTTAAAAAATCCATATTTTCCACAAAAATAAATATATCGAGGTGAACCAAAAACAAAACTGTTAAGAATAGATGTGACTTGATAAATAAAATAATAATTTAGAACAATATACGGTTTTGCCACTCTACAGAGTGTCTTAAACTTATGGTAAAAAACATCTTTTTGTTTTAACCTGTATATTATATACGTACGTGTATTTTTTATTAATTTGTTAAAATGTGAGCGATTGTCCATTAATTTATCTACAATATTCTTTAATATTCGTTTAAATCCGACATCAAATAAAAAAGTTATTTGCGATTGAAATTCATCTAAAATTTGTGTGGATCGATTATTTTGCCTGTGAGTGTATATATATATATATATATATATATATATATATATAAAAGGTTATATTTTGCAAACCCTCAAAAAATAAATCAAAATTAATATTATTTAGATCCCTAAAAGTAACAGCCCTAGGTAAAAAGGACACAGATTTAACATGTACAGCCTCAACTAAGAAATGATCCGAAACTCAACATTTACCCTAACATTGGTAACATAGTCATCGCTGGACGAAAGCAATAAATCAATTAACGTGGATGCTCCTTCACAGATTCGGGTTGGTTCCTCAACAAGTTGATTTAAATTAAAAGAAGACAGCAAGAGTGAAAATTGCATTGTATATCTGTTATCCAGTTTAAAAAAATCAATATTAAAATCACCAACACACAAAAAATTATTTACCCTAATTAAAGTTCTACAACAAAATTCCTCAAATTCAAACAAAAACTTACCAAACTCCACAAAACCCGGAGGTCTATATACTATATTAATTAAAGTTGTTTCAAAATTCAACTTAAAATCTGCAGATAATAGTTCAAAAGTACTTACATTATGATATTTAACAAAAGAGACATCACATTGTTCTTGATAGTATAATACTAATCCTCCTCCACGACTTCCTCTATCAGTTCTAAGAATTTTATACCCTTCTATATAAAGTGCCTCGTTAGGAATATCTGATGTTAGCCATGTTTCCGTTATTGCTATAAAATGGTACATCTTAGATAAAATATAAGATTTAAAATTAATCATTTTTGGAAATAAAGACCTAATATTAATTTGCGCAATACTTAGTTTTTTTTATAGAAGCCATTGTGATTTAAATTGCGATTCTTAAGTGAGCATTTAATCTTTAATTTATTTAACATGCGTTTATAGCAAGGACAATTTAAATCACTGGAAGCATGACCAGTGGTATAAACCGTTTTGTAATGTTCGTTTGAATAAATGCAATTGACGCATTTGTAAAAATTAGCATTACATTCATCAAAGTTATGATTGTCACCACACTTGTATATTATTCTTACAATTTTTTGCTATATGACCAAACACAGAACACTTAAAACAACGCAGAACGTGAAAAGACTCTAACCAAAATAAAAATAGTTTCTGGATAGTATTGCATTTTTTGTAGAGTGATCTACCTCAATAATTAGATCCACTTTATATTTATCATTTTGTATACACTTTACTACTTTCAAAGTCTCATAGTTTGAGATTTTATTTCTACTTACAATTTCAGTGATTATTTCTTCATTATTTAAATTTTCTGTGTCATCTTTGTTAATTCCTTTAATTTTTAATCTGGGATTTAAATAGTTTGGGGATTTAATAACATACTCTTGATGATCCTTGACAATTTTTTCTTTTATTTTGTTTACTGAGATTTCACTGTCACATTTTATGAGCAAGCAGCCATTTTCTGTTGATTTTAATTTGTTAAATTGTTGACATTAAGCAATTGCGGATTTATAATTTGCTTTATATTGTTTTTATCAACAGTTTTTGTCTCAGTGGAACTCTGAATAATAAGTGTGTTTAAACCTTTAACAACATTGCTAAATAAACCACTCTGTTGAGAACTATTTGTACTTAATCCTTCTGTTAAAAGATTTCTGTTATCCAATAATATTTCCCCCATTTCTTTGTTCCAGTTTTTACATTTATTTATAGTTGCTTTGTAGGTATAAACAAAAACCTGAACGCCACATCATATTATGTTGTTTAAAAATTATCAACATATTAGCATTATCACGTATAAGGTGTTTCGGTATATGAGCATAAGTTTGCGTCAAATAAAAAAAATCGATAAGATTATGTCTACCCATTGCAAAAAATTCTAATTATACTCTAATTTTCGCAAGCTACATCATCAAAAATAAAAACAATTTGAGTTTGCCTTCAACTGTGATATTATATTATTGTTATACTCATAATAATTAATACCCTTTATGGGTTTAAATAATTCCTTTAAATATTTATAGATCTGTTGGTATTATTAATTGGAAAAAATATATTCATTTTCAAAACGTAAGCCGTTTATATTTTCAAGTAAATTTATCATTAAGTTCGTTTTACCGCAATTAGATGGACCTGAAATTACACACCGAATAGTAGATGGTAACAAAACACCATGTCTTTGATGTTTATTAATTTGCGCATCAACATCAAAATTTTTTATCTTGAAACTAGTCCACGGCGGTCCTCAAGGGTGAATAGGTTGACCAAAAATGTAGCTAAAAACTATTTACTACATTTAATTGTACTCCACTTTACCATTTTCAGGTAAATCGCAGCTGATCGAAAACTTGATTTTTTTTTTAGTTTTTGGTTACATTCGAATAAAAATCTCATCCTTTGATCTTTTCAATAACATTATGTAACTACTTTTACAAAACATAAAACATTAATAACTAAACCTAAAAATGACAAGAGGAAAAATCTACTACTGCTTTTCTCAAACTCAAACCATAGCTTGCATTGTCCAAACTATTAATTTTATATTTTTCCCAGGTAAGTTGTGTATAAACCAACATTTGAAGTGCCATTTCTTGATTCATTAATATCAGAAAAACAGACAACAGAATTGTGCTTACTGCAATTGTGGGAAATTCCTTTACCAACTTTTTGCAAGCATTCACTACATGTTCTAAAATTTGCTTTTTTGTTCATCCATTTAGGATTTTTGCGTGTTGGTTTGTAACCTTTAAAACTGGCAATGCTACATAGTCTCGTTCTTGAATGTAGCTCAATTTTGTCAAAACCCGGTTCTTTTTTGGGAAGAGGTCTTTAAGATATTCTGTCTCCTATCGTATAAAGACAAACGACAATTGCCACATACTGCATTGGGACAACTACTGGCATTTTTGTCAAATTTAAAGCAGTAGATTTATTAAATTGTATACTCTCTTAAAATGAATTAGTCAAAAATAACTAATTATAAGTCATATTTGACTAATTGTCATAGTGAAAAAGCAGTCACTAATAATTAGTCAAATTCCACTGAATGAAATAGTCAAATTAGTAAATTTAAATTTAAAAAAAGTTTTGACCCAGCATGGGATTGAACTCAAGCTAACGTCTTAACGCATTCGGCTGTCAGCCGCTCTTATAAAAATTAATTTTATTTGTCAATAAATATGGTTCATAATATTTTAAAGTTTAATATATTATTTGTCTTGCTATTTTGAGCTAAACTTTTTGCATCTTTATTTGTTTTATGGGTCATTTAACCTTGGAGAGGTATATGCATTTAATTCAAATAATACTTTGTTGTTGGCCGTAAACGACTAAAGAAATTAGTTACTTTTAACTGTCAGAAATAGTCAAATATGGTGACTAATCTTAAATTAGTCAAACTTTAACTATTTACATAGTAAAAAATAACTATTTAAAAGTGAAAACGACTATTTTATTAGTAAAAAATGCTTTTACTAATTCAAATAGTAGAATTTTGACTATTTCATTTTTAGAGAGTAGGCTCATCATTTAATATAAATTTTGATGGATTGCATTTTCCAAAAACTATCTTCCTGCCGCAGGCAACACAAACTTTCGATCGGTTTTCTTCATGATTATATTAAAGTGGCGGCTGGTGGATTTTGGGCACACCCATATCTCAGTTTTTAGACATGGGACCTACATCGAATTTATATGAGTTTATAATTACATTATATACAAGTTCTGCGCGAGCAAATTTAAATTGAAGTTTGGAAAAAAAGTTAGTTTTTTAGTGTGCCCCCCCAGCCTCCTGCCCCCCAAATTAAGATAATTCAAATTAAAGTGGTGCAATTTATAATTCACTACAGTTTATCAACAAATTTCAAATTTCAAAATTTATTTAAAAAGTATTACAGATTTGTTATCATTTCTATTTTTTTTTAATTTAGAAATAGAATTAATAAAAATTTTAAAACGGTATAAAATCTGTAATACTCGGACTTTTTAAATAAATTTTGAAATTTGTTGATAATATTGTGAATTGTGAATTATAAATTGCATATGGGTACCATGTCTAATAACTGAGATATTGGTGTACCCAAAATCCACCAGCCGTCACAGAGACTTTTTGCAGTATTACTTTGAACTTAAAACACTACTTTAAATAACACAACAAGCACAAACATCTAAATAAAACATATTTTCTCTGTTCAATAACAATTGAAGTGTTGTCATAACAACATATTTTGTTTTATTAGATTTTATGGCACCCTTTGGTAATTGTAACATTATATTGTATTTTACCTACCTACTTTTTTATTAAATTTTTTGCAGTGAGTAAGATCACGTCAAGTGGACCCCCATTTACCTCTTGATCGAGGAATTCAAATAAATATATTTTAATATAAAGTAGTCACCATCAATAATAAAACCCTAAAACAGTTTTTTGAAATTTTCATTTTAACACCAATTTTTTTTACAATGAAAATTTTGGAGACTTTTAATTAAAAAAATAGATAACAGAAAAACCGTTAGAGATATTTAAATAAAATTTTCAGGATTTATTGTTTAATATTCACATTTTCAAAAACAATAAAAAATTATTTATTTATTATCATATTGGGAATTATTATCGCTCGGGAATAAATAAATTCATATTGTTTAAACTAATGGCGGGCAGTGAAATTTTCTTGCAGAATATTTAACTTAAGTGTACAATGCATGTAACTGAAAAAAAAACAAATTTAAAATTTGAGGAAAAAGTCATTAAAATTTTCATTTGTTTTTTTAAAAGTTAATTAAAAATAAAAATAAATAATTTTAAATTTTGAATTATTTTTCAATCCTAAAAATTTCATTAAAATGCCTCCAACGGTTTTTTTGTCATCTATTTTTTAATTAAAAGTCCAAAATTTTCATTGTAAAAAAATTGTTGAAAATTTTGAATGGCTTAATTTGTTATTATTGTTTATATATAAAAAAAGAAATAAAGATAATTAAAAAAACTATAAAAACAGTAGATATAATATCTATTTGTTATAATTATTACATTAAAAAAATTAAATTTGTTAAATAATATGGTTTTCTATTGTCAACGACAGTTTATTATTTATTAATACTGATTGGAGCGGATCCGAGTCTACGGTGCACGGTAGCGCGCTTTACCTTTCAGTAAAGCGCGCTCGGGAATAAATAAATTCATATTGTTTAAACTAATAGCGGGCAGTGAAATTTTATTGCAGAATATTTAACTAAAGTGTACAATGCATGTAACTGAAATAAAACAAATTTATAATTTGAGGGAGAAGTCATTAAAATTTTTATTTGTTTATTTAAAAGTTAATTAAAAATATGATAATAAATAAATAATTTAAAATTTTTAATTGTTTTTGAAAATGTGAATATTAAACAATAAATCCTGAAAATTTTATTAAAATATCTCTAACGGTTTTTCTGTTATCTATTTTTTAATTAAAAGTCTCCAAAATTTTCATTGTAAAAAAAAATTGGTGTTAAAATGAAAATTTCAAAAAACTGTTTAAGGGTTTTATTATTGATGGTGACTACTTTATATTAAAATATATTTATTTGAATTCCACGATCAATTGAAGTGATCTTACTCAGTACGGATGAAAATTTTTAAAATTTAATTTTATACTTAACCATGATTTCAATTAATAAATACTACTAAATGTTATTGAGAATATTAAAGAAAGTGATTTTCAATAAGATAATGATTAAAATTACCAAACTTTTGATATAAAAAATGCAACAAAAAAAAACTACTAAAATTCCATAATTTTCTTTTAAAACTAAAAAAAAAATCAAATTTTCGATCAGCTACGATTTACCCAAAAATGGTTTTAGAGAGCCTAAGTGGAGTACAATTCCCAGATAACATTTAGGACTAAGTGATAATCATCGCGTGAGCTCATAGTGAACTCACTATGACATCCAATGAATTTCTGTAAAATCACCTGGACCTCACCTGGACCTCATTAGCTGAATCATTGCTGAGCTCATCCTGACTTCTTGATGAGATCATTTGTGAAATTAATTTCACAAATGATCTCATCAAGAACTAGTTAACTCAGGATGAGCTCAGCAATGATTTAGCTAATGAGCTTCAGGTGAGGTCCAGGTGATTTCACAGAAATGCATTTGATGTCATAGTGCCATAATTTAAATTTATCTACGCCAGTGAGATAGAAACTTCTTATCCCACTCATTTTGAGTGAGATAAGAAGTTCATTAACGCACGCGTTTTTCTCTGCTTTTAACCAATCAAATAAAAAAGTCAAAATGTCAAAATAACCCTAAATTAAGTCTTACCCTGCTGAAAAAGACGGGTAATATCGGATGATTGCGGATAAAAAACCAAGCTAGTTTTATGTCCATTTATATCTGTTTTTATCCGACATATCTGATTTTACCCGGCATGTCGGTTTTTATCTGCAATTGCGGGTATAAATATTATCCGCGAACGTCGGGTTTTATCTATTTAGATCTATGTCTGCTTTTATCTGTTTTCATCCGCAAATACCTGTATTTGAGTTTATATCTGCATTCACCCGGTTTTATCTGATTTTATCCGCAAACATCTACTTTAATCCTCAAACGTATGCTTTATCCGATTTCACCTGCAAACATCTGCTTTTATACGTGAAGATCTACTTTCATCCGCGAACATCTATTTTAATCCACAAACATCTGTTTTAATCCGCAAACATCTCATTTAGTCCGCAAAAGTCTGATTCATAAGATTTCACCTGCAAACATCTGCTTTTATCCGCAAACATCTGATTTTATCTGCAAACATCTGATGTTATCCGCAAACATCTGCATTTATCCGTAAACATCTGGTTTTATCCGCGAACATCTGATTTTATCCGCAAACATCTGATTTTATCCGCAAACATCTGATTTTATACGCAAACATCTGATTTTATCCCCAAACATCTGCATTTATCCGCAAACCTGATTTTATCCGCAAACATCTGATTTTATCCGCAAACATCTGATTTTATCCGCAAACATCTGATTTTATCCGAAAACATCTGCTTTTATCCGCAAACATCTGCTTTTATTCGCAAACATCTGATTTTATACGCAAACATCTGATTTTATCCGCAATCATCTGATTTTAATCGCAAACATATGATTTTATCCGAAAACATCTGCTTTTATCCGCAAACATCTGCTTTTATCCGCAATCATCTGATTTTATACGCAAACATCTGATTTTATACGCAAACATCTGATTTTATCCGCAAACATCTGCTTTTATCCGCAGACATCTGATTTTATTCACAAACAACTGATTTTATTCGCAAACATCTGATTTTATCCG
This sequence comes from Brassicogethes aeneus, assembly GCA_921294245.1. Classification (NCBI taxonomy): domain Eukaryota; kingdom Metazoa; phylum Arthropoda; class Insecta; order Coleoptera; family Nitidulidae; genus Brassicogethes; species Brassicogethes aeneus. The sequence goes on from OV121132.1 coordinate 63,029,169, forward strand.
CAAACATCGGTTTTAATCCGCAAACATCTGATTTTATACGCAAACATCTGATTTTAATCTGCAAATGTCTGCTTTTATCCGCAAACATCTGATCTTATCCGCAAACATCTGATTTTAATCGCAAACATCTGATTTTATCCGCAAACCTCTGCTTTTATCCGCGTTCGGTTTGTCTGCATTTCCTTTGTTCATTTCGGTCCTGTTTCGTACGCAAACGTCTGGTTTCATTCGCGCTTTTTGTTTTCCTTTTTCTCGTGTATACTTTAAGGACATAAATAGATATTTTTTAATCATTAAGCTTACATTTAAATTAATTGTTAGAAAACATATATGTTTAATTTCAAATACATTTGGAATTATAACATCTTCAATTTGTATGGAATTTGTTTGAAAAACACTTATTTATGCGTAGAATTTTTCATCTAACTTTAAAAACTTTTTAATTTTGGCATAACCAATATTTTTAATATAATATATTATATGTAAGAATTAAGACTTATTATTTCTGTGGTACTCTTCAGTATAGTATACCTGATTTTTAAATTTAAATCTGGTGAATATAATTAAATTATTTTCCCATTGGAAAAATGTCATGTTGAATAAACTTATTTTCTTTACAGGTTGTTTTTATTCAAATAATTCTTTTTAGAGTTATAAAGTTGTGTGCCGTGAACGGCTAACAACCAGTTAGTTAAAGCTCAGTAAAATTTGACAAAGCAGGTAAACTTAACTAAAGTATACACGAGAAAAAGGAAAACAAAAAGCGCGAATGAAACCAGACGTTTGTGTACGAAACAGGACCGAAATGGACAAAGGAAATGCAGGCAAACCGAACGCGGATGAAAGCAGAGGTTTGCATTAAAGCAGATGTTTGCAGATGTTCGCGGATAAAAGCAGATATTTGCGGATAAATGCAGATGTTTGCGGATAAAAGCATATGTTTGCGGATAAAAGCAGATGTTTGCAGATTAAAATAGATGTTTGCGGATGAAAGCAGATGTTTGGAGATTAAAACAGATGTTTGCGGATAAAAGCAGATGTTCGCGGATAAATTGAGATGTTTGCGGATAAAAGCAGATGTTCGCGGATGATTGCAGATGTTCGCGGATAAAATGAGATGTTCGCGGATAAAAGCATAAAAGCAGATGTTTGCGGATAAAAGTAGATGTTTGCGGGTGATTGCAGATGTTCGCGGGTGATTGCAGATGTTCGCGGATAAAAGCAGTTGTTCGCGGGTGACTGCAGATGTTCGCGGATGAAAGCAGATGTTCGCGGATAAAAGCAGATGTTGGCGGATAAAATCAGATGTTCGCGGATGAAAGCAGATGTTCCCGGATGATTGCAGATGTTCGCGGATAAAATGAGATGTTCGCGGATAAAAGCAGATGTTCGCGGATGAAAGCAGATGTTCGCGGATGAAAGCAGATGTTTGCGGATAAAAGCAGATGTTCGCGGATAAATTGAAATGTTTGCGGATAAAAGCAGATGTTCGCGGATAAAAGCAGATATTTGCGGATAAAATCAGATGTTTGCAGATAAAAGCAAATGTTTGGGGATGAAAGCAGATGTTTGCGGATAAAAGCAGATGTTCGCGGATAAATTGAGATGTTTGCGGATAAAAGCAGATGTTCGCGGATGATTGCAGATGTTCGCGTATAAAATGAGATGTTCGCGGATAAAAGCAGATGTTCGCGGATGAAAGCAGATATTTGCGGATAAAAGTAGATGTTTGCGGGTTATTGCAGATGTTCGCGGGTGATTGCAGATGTTCGCGGATAAAAGCAGTTGTTCGCGGGTGACTGCAGATGTTCGCGGATGAAAGCAGATGTTCGCGGATAAAAGCAGATGTTGGCGGATAAAATCAGATGTTCGCAGATGAAAGCAGATGTTCGCGGATGATTGCAGATGTTCGCGGATAAAATGAGATGTTCGCGGATAAAAGCAGATGTTCGCGGATGAAAGCAGATGTTTGCAGATAAAAGCAGATGTTCGCGGATAAAATGAGATTGTAACGATTTTATTTTTGTTGTTATATTTTTATTTAATTTTCTTTCTAATTTCAATATATAATAAAAATACAATAAGTTTATTTTATTATTCATGCAAATGGTTAGACATACTGTATAGTATAAATAATAAATTTCAATGTTGACCGGTCGCTGAACGTCGAGAAGTTTTTCTAGTGGTTTTTTTTTGTTAATTCCTTTCCTTTGGACCTCCTTCAGTTTAAAACGAACTATTGGCCAGTTATGACGATACTCTGTTTTGTGAGCTTTGTGAAAATTTTTTTGGGAATTTTGAAGTTAATGTTCATCGTCTAAGACGGATTAAAGAGTACGTCTAACCAATTTCTTTTTGGGAAACGACTTCGTCGGATTTATGGTCCAAGCTTGTTCTTTTTAATTCTTTTGTTTTTGGAGAGGAACCTCCGCATCTCAACGGAGGTTTCAGTTTATCATTAGAAGATTCTATCGGTAATTAGAAAATTACACCCTGGTAATATACCTCCTATATTCACGAATACCAGAATATTTTTCGTCCACCTCCAATATCACGCAGCCCGGCAACCATCTAGTTGGTGTTTCCAGCTACCAAGGTCCCTATCCAATAAGGGTAGATCAGGAAGCCCGCACGTGGAATTCTCCTATCCGCCATTTTGACGTCATTTCCGGTAGTTGGTGATTTCCTGCCGCCAAATCCCCTAACTCAGGTGACCTCCAAGCCGAATGGCTACCATATTGTATTCTCAAGTAGGTGCTGAAAAATAATACTTATAGCTTAAAGAAGTAATTACTGATTACTGATTAATCAACCTCATTCTACATAATTCTAAAACCATATATATAAACTAATAGACAAATTTTCTAGTAAACTTATTCAAATTAAAATATTATCAACAATACTTACCTGTACAACTAAACAAACTCTTCGCTAAATACACCTAGCCTCATGGTATTTCATTTTCTTGAATTTGTACCTTTGGTTTAATATATTATACCTACCGCTTCCTTTACTGATAGGTGTATTGGTGAAAAGTCCTTATATAAATTAATTTCTTGTAAAGAATACTGAGCTCAATATTTTACTAACCCGATATATTTCTTCCTCAAAGAATTATATCTTTGTTATCTTTCTAAAAAAAAAAACTATTATATACCTCATATCCATATTATTACTACTTTTTGGATTTTGTTGACACAATCGACACAAAGCGATATTAGCGAAATATAGTTTATTTTAATCATATATTGTATTGATTTTATTTGTAACCCAAATTAACCCAGCTCTTAGATATTTTAGTATTTGCAATATCTTAAGTTCTCATAACTGGTGTGGTATAGACTAAATTACTTGGCGCCCTATCAACATCTGAATATTAAAAACTATAGTGAACCTCCCCACTCCCTTCTCCACTGTAGCTAACCGCCTCACTAGATTTTTGTAAACGTTTTATTGGGTTATCATCAGTATTAAATTATAACGTAACAAGATGTTCGCGGATGAAAGCAGATGTTCGCGGGTAATTGCAGATGTTCGCGGATAAAAGCAGATGATTGCGGGGGTGCACTAACCGGATGAAATCAGGCGTTCGCAGATAAAAGCATGTTTGTTGGTGAAACCGTATGAAAACAGATGTTTGCGGATGAAAGCAGATGTTCGCAGGTGATTGCAGATGTTCGCGGGTGATTGCAGATGTTCGCGGATAAAAGCAGTTGTTCGCGGGTGACTGCAGATGTTCGCGGATGAAAGCAGATGTTCGCGGATAAAAGCAGATGTTGGCGGATAAAATCAGATGTTCGCGGATGAAAGCAGATGTTCGCGGATGATTGCAGATGTTCGCGGGTAAAAGCATATGCTCGCGGATAAAACCAGACGTTTGCAGATAAAACCCGACAAAAATAGACGAAAAAAAATGCAGGTAATCGCGGATAAAAACAGACGTAAGCAGAAGTTTGCAGATGATTCCGGACAAATTCAGATATAAACAAAACACAGTGAAGACGGTTAAAAACAGATGATTGCAGATGATTGCGGGGGTGCACTAACCGGACATAAAACAACCAACCGGGTGTTCGCGTATATAACGATGCGGACAAAAGCAGATTTTATCAGATGATATTTTTACCCGCTTTTATCTGCTTTTATCCGGCTTCGACGAAGAATTTATACCCGCAATCATCTGCTTTTATCCGGTTTTGACGAAGAATTTATATCCGCAATCATCCGTCATTTTCAGCAGGGTAGACAAAAATAATTACCGTTTATTTTTTCATTTAGAGGCGTAGATAAAAATTTGTACAATATACGTGTGATAACGCTTTATTAACGTACTTTTGCGATTGCCCAACTCGTGCTACGCACTCGTTGGGCAAATTTCGCATGCGTACGTTAATAAAGCTCTTATCCCACTTATATCGTAAATAACTATTATAACCTTAAGGTCTCTGAACTATGCAAGTGCATAACAGTGTTTCCATGGTATATACCAGAGCTTCCCAAAGTGTGCAGCGCGACGCCCTTGGGCGCCGTGAAGGCAGCCCAGGGGCGTCGCGAGGCTCCCGTCTTCACCCCTTCCAATCAGAAAAACAAAATATTTAATGCTTTATTTGTATTTCATTGTTTTTTTTTTCAAATAAAATTGTTTGGGGCGCCGTGGAAATAAATCAAATCTGTAAGTGCTCCGCAAAGTGGATAAGTTTGGGAACCCCTGGTATATACCATAAGTGTTGCCAAGTTTTGGGAATGGATTTTTCTTACCAACGCTTAAAAATTATCGTATTTTTAAATATATTTTTATAATTAATTTATGAATTATACTTAGCACGTGCTAGGTATATATATATATGTATATATATATATACATATACACACACAAAGTGACACCATCCGGTGTTGTCAAGTTTGTCAATGTGGTTGGATGCCACTTTGTTGCCCATTTAATAATATATTAATTAGATTTAAGAATTAATAGTTAATACTTAATATTTTAATATTAAAAATATTAAATGCCAAAGTTATTTCAAATTTATTATGTCATATTATGTTCTAAGACTGATTTAAACCCAGATAACATTTATGACTTATTAAAAAATCACTCAGTGATAATCATCGAGTGAGCTCATAGTGAACTTATTAGTTAACTCAGGATGAGCTCAGCAGTGATTTGGTTAATGAGCTCCAGGTGAGGTCCAGGGGATTTCACACAAATGCATTTGATGTCATAGTGCCATAATTTAAATTTATAACCTTAAGGTTTTTCTCTGAACTATGCAAGTGCATAACAGTGTTGCCATGGTATCAGAGCTGTGCGGTACTCGAGTACTTGTATTCAAATTTTGTACTTTAAGTACTTTTTATGTACTCGGTACTCAGTCCAGAGTACGTTTCAAAAAAAGATCTTATTTAATTTAAAAATTTAAAAATGGACACGAGTACATTGGTTGTACTTGAGTACATTTTTTGTACTCGAGTACATTTTTTGTATTTGAGTACATTTGATGTACTCGAGTACTTTTGTTGTACTCGAGTACATTTAATGTACTGGAGTATTTTTGTACTCGGCATCTTTGTGTTAAGTTAACATAACCACTACTATAGTGGCACTACATATTGAAATTTATCGCCATAATTATAATGCTTTAGCAGCTAAAGTTTAACGGTTCGGCAATATTTGGAATAAATCCTCGATTAAATCCTCGATATGGGCAAGTTGGTAAAATATCATTGTGGTGCTCTACTTTATAGAGATATTACATATTACAAGACGTAGTGCCCTTTTTTATCTCTGGTAGTGCCTTCATAATGTCACATGAAATTTGAGATTATTCTGCAATACAGAATGTGTATTAGTATTATTTTAAGTGTTTTGGTTTTTGTTATACTGGGGTAAGTAGGAGTAAGTAGGATTTTAAATATTATTTTGTATTTGATTACCTACTTGATTAAGTTTTTGTTATATTTGGTACGCTTAAAAAATTAGGTTATATTTTTGCATTCAATCTTGTTTTTTTGTGAAGTCATAAATGCATGTTACTTTAATTTAATTTCGTGCTTGCAGTTAAATAATGTTTAGGCTATTTATTAAATAAAATATATAATAAATTACTTGCGTAAATAGGTATACCTATAGGTAATAAAGGTTATATGGAAAATAATAGTTAGTCTATTTTAATATTATTTTTTTCTGTTTAAAATCGAAATAATTGGTTATTCGGAAAAAAAAATTCAAAACATAAATAAATACGTGTATTAAAGAAATATAAAAATGCAGTTTTTTTTAAATATCACTATGTTTAACTTTTAACAACTTTTTTTGCTAGATACTGAAACCTGAATTCCATTTTAAGAGTTTTTTGAAAAAGTACTTTGTACTTGTACTCGTGAGTATTTTTGGATTTTTTGTACTTTGTACTTTGCCCTCAAGTACATTTTTTTCAAAGTACCTGTACTTTTACTCGAGTACTTTTTTCTTGTACTCGGAAGAGCTCTGCATGGTATATACCATAAGTGTTGCCAAGTTTTGGGAATGGATTTATCTTATCAAGGCTTAAATTTAAGCCTTGGTAAGATAATTTTAAAATTATCGTATTTTTAAATAAACTGCGCACCACTCAATGTGTCGCGACCAAAAAGTTCGTTCTTTTTCAAAACGACATAACTTTTTTGTTTCTTGAACGATTTTATTTTGGTCTGTGATGTCTGCTAGCCTCATCCTCTGGTAATTCATGCTATAGATATGAAGCTCACGGTTCGTCAAGTAAATTTCCTACAGGGTGATATGTTAAACGGTGAAAAATTTCAATAACTTCATCCAACCCCCGTTTGTAAAAAAAATAATTTTGTTCTCGTTTTTATTTTAAATTAATGAAGTACTATGTGTTTCCTTGAAACTTTTTTCAAGTTTTTCGAATTGGAATCTTAGCAACGACGATATTATTTTTTTTCGGATTTTATTAAGACATTTAACAGCGGGAATTGTTTTTGAATTTTGATTCTTGGTGATTTTGGTTTTATCTGAAACTTAAATTTGACAACTGAATCACAATCAGGAGATCAAAATTATAAAGAAAACATGCCACGAACGTAAAGATCGGTTTAGGTTTAGTTTTCTCAAATTTTTACCAAAATGTCATTTTGAAAAAGTGCTCTTTACTTAGGCCCCTTTGAAAATAATGGAAGTTTGTTGCTTGTCGCTTGTTCAGAATTATTCAAGGAACAATCTTTCACCATCTTATTTTCTTGTTGTTAAAAAGACTGAGTATATTGCCTACCAAAAAGCCTTAAATGTACTCTGTTGTAAAAAAAATGAGATTTTCGTTGCTAAGATTCCAATTCGAAAAATTTGAAAAGATTTTCAAGGTAAGACTTCATTATTTCAAAGTAAAAACGAGAAAAAATATTTCTTTTTTCAAACGGGGCTTGGATAAAGTTATTGAAACTTTTCACTGTTTTACATATCACCTGTAGGAAATTTACTTGAAGAAGCGTGGGCTTAATATCTATAGCATGAATTGCCACAGGATGGGGTTAGCAGACATCACAGACCAAAATAAAATCGTCCAAGAAACAAAAAAGTTATGCCGTTTTGAAAAAGAACGAACTTTTTGGTAGCGACACATTGAGTGGTGCGCAGTTTATATTTTTATAATTAATTTATGAATTATACTTAGCACGTGCTAGGTATATATATCAGGGATGTTGCGGATGCCGATTTTTTCACATCCGCGGATGTGAATGCGGATGCGGATTTTTGAAGGCGCACATCCGCGGATGCGAGGCAGATGTCCAAATCTATGCGGAAGCTCCGCATTTGCGGATGCGGATGCGAATATTCGCAACATCCCTGATATATATATACATGTATAAAAATTAATAATCAGATGCAAGTTACTTTTTTAAATTTTATTAAAAACATGTTTTAAATATTTTATATTTTATTTAAGAAAATAAATATTTATTTTAATTAATTTTATCATTTTTAGTCCCTTAAGTAAAATCATTAATGACATCCCTTTGATTTCATAATGAATTGATCGTGTGACTCAGAAAGAAAATAAATATTTATTTTAAATAATTTTATCATTTTTAGTCCCTTAAGTAAAATCATTAATGACATCCCTTTGATTTCATAATGAATTCATCGTGTGACTCATTAAGGATCTCACGTTGCTCATCAAAAGTGCAACACTTATGCGTGCCACAGTGACATCACTGAATGAATCAGCAATGATTTCACGTTGATGTCACAACGAATTCATCGTGTGACTCATTAAGGATATCATGTTGCTCATCAAAAGGGGAACACATATGGGTACCTCAGTGACATCACTGAATGAATCAGCAATGATTTCACGTTGATGTCTTAAATGATGTCATAATTGTTATCTGGGAATGCTTTGAGACTTTAGGTTTGAGTGTCTCTTATGGTTATTTTGATTTTAAAAAATTTAAAACTCTTTCTTTTTTGTCATAATAATTATGAATTAGCAAAATATATATATACTTGGAGTTTTTTAAAATTAATTGGCTATATAAATGCCCAGTCAAATTAAAAATTAATTTCCAAATTAATCAACCCCCAATATCTCTAGAACCGCTTGCGGTTTAACTAAATGCATTATTTAAGACTAAACATTTTTTAAAATTTGCAATATTTTGATATTTGAAACAAATTAGAAAATATATATATATATGTATATATATATATATATATATATATATATATATATATATATATATATATATATATATATATATATATATATATATACCGCTGGCGCTGTTGTCGCTACAAATATTTAACAAACTGTACGATTTGACTTCCGCGTGGGCATGACAATATAACTATCTTTGTTGTGCCTGCAGTTCACGCTATACCTAACTCTCTCTTGTTAAATCGGCGTTGCCAAATCTTTATTCTCATTCCTTTAATTAGTAGAGTGATATTAATATCTCATAGCGCTGAGACGCTGCGAGACATTTAAGATCTGCCGCCTTTGGCTTTGAATCACTGCTTTTTTCCTTTATTCATTTTGTATAACAAAAATAATATTAGTTATAACAAATTAATATTATAACAAATAAAGGTTGTATTCCGTAATTAAGTTTGTATTTTCTAAACAGCTGATAATAATTATTTTATTTAATATTGATGAAATATTATTAATATTATATTAATCAAAATATTTCCTAGTAGGTATAATACAATACAATACAATTATTGTCGTCCGCGTCGAAAAATTTATTTACAATTTTATTTTCCATATTTTCCCTGCTGCTGAGTTGCCCGATTTTGAATGTGAAATTATTGTACCAAAATTATCTTTTTTGAACGTATTATGGTACGGTATGGAAAAAGGACAAATGAACTATGAAATTTAAGTAGGTAGTTTAATATGCAGTTATATTTTTTTTAAACAAAAGTGTAAAATAAAACAAATTATATAATTTTTACCTTATACAACAAAAAATACCTAAAGCACTGTACTTTATATTAAAATAATGAAGATATTAAAATATTTATCTTCAATCGGTTTTTGTTGTTAACACTCGTTACTGTAACTAAAGTGAGTGATTATGACCTAGTCACTTAAAAATGATTTATATCAAACAGGTTACGTTATTTACAGCCTAGGCTGTAAAAATCATTTTTTCTACTTTGGATCAATAAAAAAAATCGAATCGACGTTGCCGGTGGGGCCTGCCATACGTTCCTTATACTAATACTCGTACAAAAAAACATCTCACCCCGTTTCCCCAACTCACACAACTTGGACATTTTATTCAACCGTCACTAAAAAAACCTTTGGAGGACCCAATTAAAAAATAATAATTTCTGAAAAACTTCGTTGATTTTCATGGATTTTTATTGGGAATTACACCACCTAGAACAGTGATGGCGAACCTTTTTTAGTGTGCGTTAGGGTGGGCCGAAAAAATTACTTTTTGAATTCAATTTAGGGGTACCAAAAAAAAGTTTCCTTATGCCAAAAGTAGTTTGTAAAAAAAATTTAGCGTACTAGCCCAATTTTTAAGGGTCCCCCTGGGGGCCCAAAATATTATTTTTTTATATTTTGTTTGGGGTGGCAATAAAAAGTTGCATTATGTTGACAATAATTGTAAAAAAAAAATTAGCGTACTAGCCCAATATTTAGGGGTGCCCCGGGGGCCCAACATTTTTTTTTATATTTTAATTGGGGTAGCCACAAAAAGTTACCTTATGTTAACAATATGTTTACAAAAAAAATGTCCGATATTAGAATTTGATGTCAAAAATTTGGCGGTTTAGGGTTAAAAATGTTTATAAATTTGGAAATGTTTTTTAAAATAAAAGAACTAAAAATATTTATAAGTCAAGCAGACGACTTCTATATAAGGTTCGACAAGTTACCCTTTCAAACGCAAGCGGTGGAAAAGTGTGTAAAGCTTGTAACAGAAGCTGCATTAAAAATTTGCTGTGAGGTAGCAAGAAATGGTTATATAGATGCGCGAACATCTTTACCGGCCTATATGACAACAAGTCTCAATATCATGTAATAATAAAAAAACTGGGTGGGAGGGAGCGGGTGGCACTCTAGGAGCAACTATCCAGTTAATTAATAATAATAATAAAAAAAATCTAAAAAAAATTTATATGTATGGTATTAAAATTATATTGTTTTGATTTATTTATCATGTATACTGTACCAATATTTATTACAAGACTTTTTTTGGCATTTAACTGAAGTCTTTACTTCTTTTTTTAACTGAAGCATTTACTTCTTTTAAGACTTTATTTATTTCGTTAGTGGCTGTGTTAATTAATTTAGAGTAACGCATAATCTTTTTTAAATTTAATAAAATCAAGCTAATTGCTAATTGTTTTATCAAAAGGCGTCTTAATAAAATAATAAAAAAAACTATTAGACTGATACAGACATTTGGTTTTTCTATGCAATAATATATGGGGTAACTTTTTGTTGCCATCTCAATTAAATTATAAATAAAAAAATTTGGGCCCCCAGGGCACCCTTAAATATTGGGCTAGAATGGCTATTTTTTTCTAAACATACTGTTACTTTTTGTGGTTACCCCGATTAAAATATGAAAAAAAAATATATTTTGGGCCTCCGGGGCACCCTTAAATTTTGGGCTAGTACGCTCATTTTTTTTCTAGAAATACTGTTAACATAAGGTAACTTTTGTGGTTACCCCAATTAAAATATAAAAAAAAATATTTTGGGCCTCCGGGGCACCCTTAAATATTGGGCTATAACGCTCATTTTTTTTTCTAGAATTACTGTTAACATAAGGTAACTTTTTGTTCCCACCCCAGTCAAAACATACAAAAAAAATATTTTGGGCCCCCGGGGGACCCTTAAATAATAGGCTAGTACGCTACATTTTTTTCTAATCAATTACTTTTAACATAAGGTAACTTTTTATTACTACCCAAAAATAAATATCTCAAATATTTTTTTTTACGTTTTTCGGCCCGTGCCAAAAAACCTTAAAAAAAAATTTCAAAATGTAACGTGCCACATGTAAATTTTTATAAGTGCTATGAAGATGAAAGTATACAAAAACATTATAAAAAAAGTAAATCATTATTTAGAAATTTTTTTAATTTATTGTTATATTTTAAGAAATAAATTTAGTCTCGTTTTTTTTTTATTAGATCATATCTGTACCGTACGATTTAGAAGAAATAAAAGATCAAAATCTAACATAGATGCATACTTAAAAATAGATGTTCATAAAAATTGTAAATAGAATTATTTTATTTGGAGCCTTAAATTACTAAAAAGGTTCTATGTTTTAAATTTCAAGAAAATGGCATTTTTGTTTTTTATAAAAATAACCCATTTTGTTTTAAAATTCATGGTTCTTTTTAAAACCATTATTGTTCAAGATATTTAAGTCTATATGGTATCAAAATCTAACTTATTCTTACGTTAAACTTTTTAATAAAACATTCAAGATTATAAATTAAAGCTTTACAAACAAAGAAGTTTTATCGTTGTTTCTATTTAACACCTAGATAAAATTCTAGCGATATTCATTAAAAATTGTAAAATTTGTCGCTTATGATTACAAGGCTAACATAGACATTAAATTTTACGGAGTTTAGTTATAAGTTATGTTTTAATTGGAATAAAATACGCAAATTTTTAAACTTAAAAATTAGCTTAAGATGAACAAATTTTGTTCTCAAAACGTGCCCAAAAAAATTTAAAACGTGCCACTCTTGGCACGCGTGCCATAGGTTCGCCATCCCTGACCTAGAATATTAATAACCCCTTTGAGCAGAAAGGGAAAATGTTCTTAACTTCAAAAAATACGTAACTGTCAATATTAATGAACACTTGATAATTTGTAATAAAATAATTTTCTTTACGTAAGTAACAAAACTAGTTATTTTTATAATAAAAATACTTTTTTGTACGTTTCTCCCTAAATAGGTATTAGGTTTTAATTTAAATTATTGATTTCTTTCCGCAAGTTAACAAAATATAGTTGTAAATCTAACTTCTGATATCTGGCAACACTGCTGGAAGTTAGTACGACGTGACCGTAACTCTTTCATATATATGCGGAAGTGATTTCGTATATTAGTTGCTTCCAAATATATACATTTTAATTCTTCACAAAATGCTTCCCCTCTTTTGACAACCGAATTGTAGACCTTCCCCTCTTTCAAACGCACCCTAATATATACGTTTAAAATAACTGGTAATACCGGAGGTCAGGGCGCCACGTCAACCTATCGGAAGTCACTGCTTACCAAACACCAATATATATATATATATATATATATATAAATATATATATATATATATATATATTTGTTCTACTAACAATGCGACCTCTTCTAACATGCAGCCGCCATTCACTACGGCCTCAGCTGATTTACGGCCTCAGTATGTTGAGTCCGTAATGTTTTTGCCAATTTTTACTGTCTGCGGTTAAAATGTTTAACTTAAGTGACATCTATGATATAGTAATGGAAGTTTTGAACATGAAAAATTATAGAAATCTATTATTTTTTATTAAATAAGGGCGTAATCTTAAAAAATTACTGAGGTCCTAATGTCGTTAAATAACAAAAATTGTATATTTTAGTTCATACATTTTGGCGCTGCAGTCGTGATTTGCGTATACATTACGTGTATATATTTGTTGAGTTTAGTATAGTATGGCTTCAACTAATTTGGCAACATCGCTTTGTATTTTCTACTCGATTTATATTTTATCGGCCTCATCCAACGATTCTTACCACGATAAGGATCTGCATTAGTAATAGGCGCGGGTAATGTTCTTATAAAAAAATTGGTTTTATTATATTATTATTTATTATATAATGTGTGATACTTAAACTATTTCTTTAAAATAGTTACATTATCTGTAGTTTTGTTATTTGAAAAAAATAATTTATAAATAACAAAGTAAGAAAGATATCGAGGTCAGGAAAAAACCAAGTTCAAGAATATTATGTATACTACTTTTAGTCGTCAAATTGACATTTGCCTGCCTAACAAGTGCCAAAATGTCAGGACTAAATAGAATAAGGGGGTTGTGATACATTGTTTGAAAGTTATTTTGATTCTCTATTCAACCTTTTTTAAATTTTTACAATCCATTCAAAAATTCACAAATTTTAAAACTTGGCAATCCATGAACGAATTTTAAAAATTAAAAAAAGCGTTAAATAAAAATATATAACTTTTCGTTTGATTTTTCATGGATTTACCATTACTACTGTTTATTATGTTTATTAAATCTATTTGATCCCGAAGTGAATTACACAGGTCAACATTTGATATAAGAAGTATCAATAGACCTCAGTAGAGCACCCTGGGGTTTTTGGGGTCGCTGATTTCGTATCCGAGGTCAATTGACCTCTATCAGATCAGGTTCAAGGTCAAAGTAAGAAGAATTGCTTAGAAAAATTTAAAATAGTAAACTTTTCGGATCGCAGAATCCAAAACTGTCGTTTGTTACCCGGCAAGGTCATCCAGAGGTTATTTCAAGGTAAAAGTGTGTAAAAGTGTTTGAAAGTATTTGAAAACCTGGCATTTAATTGACCTGGAAAGGTCGCCCAGAGGTTATTTCAAAGGCATTTCTGGGTTATTTCAAGGTCAAAGTGTGAAAAAGTAGTTTAAACTTTCATGAGAGCACAAATGCAGTGACCACCTGAAATGGAATGATCTTAAAAAAAAAGGGTTTTAACCTTATTTAATTTCGACGACCCTAAAAAACCAATAGGAACCTGATTTTTTTCCAATATTTGTATCCATTTCTTCGCACTTTGACTTTCAAATGACCTTAAAATTACTTCTATAAAGGGCCATTATAGAACCTTTACGGTTGTGTTTGCTGGGCTGTATAACTCAGAACCTGTCATTTTCGCACCGATCATTTCGACAGCTGTAATTTAAGCACCTATCATTTTGACAGCTGTTATTTTGGCATCTGTCATTCGGGAATCAGACATTTTTACAGCCATTATATTGGCACCTGTAATTTTTACAGTTGTCATTTTGAGCTTCGTCATTTTAGCACCTGTCATTTCTACAGCCGTTATTTTGGCACCTGTCATTTTGACAGCTGTCATATTGGAAACCTACACTATGGTAGACGGTTGCCTAAAATAAAGTGTCCGCAAATAGGGCTTGCCAACTGTTAAAGATAAAAAACGGGAAAGTTAGCTCATGATCAGACAAGGACGCAATTCCGTTGTTTTAAAAGCGATTGCGCATGCGTAGATAGAAGGGTACTCAAAGATCGATTTAAAATTTAAAAAAAAACAGACAATAAATTTATTTTTAGTTTCGGGATAATATTGAGATATAAAATATTTTTAATAATATTTATTCTCCTTTATTTTTTATATAATTGCATTTAAAATTGAGTTTCCAACTAACTGCCATTTTGAAAGCCGGAAAAACAGGTTTACAGCCCGGACAACAATCGGGATTTCCTGGTGAAGTCATGATGTTATCACAACCTGATTTTTTTTTATCACGCTGTGATATCCTGAGTGCATACACATGCATCATCACAGTGATATCATGTAGAACTCACGCTATCATATTTGCAAAATTTGCGCATGCGTATTAGACCTGCGAACTGCGAATTTAAAACCTACCCGGAGAACATTCGCGATATTCATACGAACATCACGTCATTATTTTCACGAATTTTATTTATACTGATATCATACGAAAGTCACCGCGTAATAAATGAAAATCATACGAACGTCACGTCGTGATTTTCACAAATTTTGTTCATACGGACATCATCCGAATGTCACTGCGTGAGAAATGAAAATCATGTTGTGATTTTTTAAGCCATTGCTGTTTGCGATTTGCCGATGGCACAAAAAATCATGTCGTGATTTTTTATGCCAACGGTGTTTGGATAATCATATTTGCGCGAAGTTCGTACACTAAGAGAAAAATTATGTTGAATCAACAGTTTTTGCGGTTAAATACATTTAATATTTTCTTGGATTTAAATTAACTATATATAGTTAATTTAAATCCAAGAAAATATTGAATGTTAAACTGTTGTTTCAAGTGTTAACATACTTTTTCTTTCAATGTACGAATGTGTCGCAAAAATGAATATCCAAACACTGATGGCATAAAAAATCATGTCGTCATTTTTTATGCCATCGGTGTTTGGATATTTATGTTTGAGCCACATTTGTACATTGAGAGAAAAAGTATACCTATGTACATATAGGCATATTGAGTCAACAGTTTTTGTGGTTAAATACATTCAATATTTTTTTGGATTTAAATTAATAGTTAATTTACATCCAAGAAAATATTCAATGTATTTAACCGCAAAAAATGTTAATTCAATTGTTAACATACATTGTCTCACAATGTACGAATGTGGCGCAAAAATAAATATCCAAACATGTCGGTGCACCGATGGCATAAAAAATCATGTCATGATTTTTTATGCCGAAACACCGATAGCATAAAAAATCATGTGTTAAACTAGGTTTTAAATTCGCAGTTCGCAGGGCTCATACGCATGCGCAAACTTTGCAAATATCACACCGTGAGTTCTACATGATATCACTGTGATGAAGCATGTGTATGCACTCAGGATATCACAGCGTGATAAAAAAATCACGTTGTGATATCATCATGACTTCACCAGGAAATCCCGATTGTTGTCCGGGTTTTATTCATACGGACATCATACGGATGTCAATGCGTGAGAAATGAAAATCATGTCGTGATTTTTTATGCCATCGCTGTTTGCGATTGACCGATGGCCTAAAAAATCATGTCGTGATTTTTAATGCCAACGGTGTTTGGATAATCATTTTTGCGCCACGTTCGTACACTAAGAGAAAAATTATGTTGAATCAACAGTTTTTGCGGTTAAATACATTTAATATTTTCTTGGATTTAAATTAACTATATATAGTTAATTTAAATCCAAGAAAATATTAAATGTATTTAACCACAAAAACTGTTGATTTAATATATATGTAGGTATACCTTTTCTCTCAACGTACGAATGTGGCGCAAAAATAAATATCCAAACACCGATGGCATAAAAAATCACGACATGATTTTTTATGCCATCGGTGTTTGGTCATAAAAAATCACGACATGATTTTTTATGCCATCGGTGTTTGGATATTCATTTTTGCAAAACATTCGTACATTGAAAGAAAAAGTATGTTAAAAATTGAATCAACAGTTTAACATTCAATATTGAATGTATTTAACCACAAAAACTGTTGATTCAACATAATTTTTCTCTTAGTGTACGAACATGGCGCAAAAATGATTATCCAAACACCGTTGGCATAAAAAATCACGACATGATTTTTTGTGCCATCGGTCAATCGTAAACAGCGATGGCATAAAAAATCACGACACGATTTTCATTTCTCACGCGGTGACTTCCGTATGATATCAGTATGAATAAAATTTGTGAAAATCACGACATGATGTTCGTATGAATATCACGAATGTTGTCCGGGTAAATTTACATCCAAGAAAATATTAAATGTATTTAACCGCAAAAACTGTTAATTCAATTGTTAACATACTTTTTTCTTTCAATGTACGAATGTGGCGCAAAAATAAATATCCGAACATGTCGGTGCACCAATGGCATAAAAAATCATGTCGTGACTTTTTATGCACAAACACCGACAGCATAAAAAATCATGTCGTGATTTTTTATGCCATCGGTGTTTGGATATTTATTTTTGCGCCACATTCGTACATTGAGAAAAAAAGTATACCCACATATACAGGGTGTTTCATAATATATGCGCAGGACTTCAGGATGTGATAACTCATCCAAAAAGATGAAAAAAGTCGCTATTAACTTACGCTCTAAAATGCACAATTTTCGAGATACAGGGTGTTGAAATTTTAGAAAAAAATTCGTTTTTTTCGAATATCTCCGGAACCCTTTATCGTACAAAAAACAGCTTTTGTAAGCATTTTCTACTCAAAATAAGCTATGTTTTGTGCCAGAAAAAATTTTTTTTTCCTCATAATTGGTGGAGATTTTGAAGGGGTAGCGGGTGTTTTTCTCCTCAACTTCTAGGCCCCTGAAAAATGTACGGTTTTGAGAGGCCTATTCGAACCGCCAATGTTTTCTACACAAAAAAGGTACTGGTCATAAGCTCTAAAGTTGACCGTTTTCGAGAAAAATCAACTTTTATGTTTAAAAACATGGTCAATTTAAAAAAAAAAAAATTTTTTTTACTAATTAAACAAAATTTATTTTAACGTTAGAACAAGTAACAAAACCAAACCATAATTGCAAAATAAAAAATGATTCAAAAGTTGTCTTTGCTAAATTCTTCAAACCGTAAAGCGTTACGCATTTCGAACATTTCAGCATTTGTGTAAAAAATTATTTTTTATTTTTTTTTTAATTTTGCAATTATCGTTTGGTTTTGTTACTTTTTATATAGTTCATTTAAATCCAAGAAAATATTAAATGCATTTAACCGCAAAAACTGTTGATTCAACATAATTTTTCTCTTAGAGTACGAACGTGGCGCAAAAATGATTATCCAAACACCGTTGGCATAAAAAATCACGACATGATTTTTTAGGCCATTGGTCAATCGCAAACAGCGATGGCGTAAAAAATCACGACATGATTTTCATTTCTCTCGCAGTGACATCCGTATGATGTCCGTATGAATAAAATTTGTGAAAATCACGACGTGACGTTCGTATGATTTTCATTTATCACGCTGCGACTTCCGTATGATATCAGTATGAATAAAATTTGTGAAAATCACGACTGATGTTCGTATGAATATCACGAATGTTGTCCGGGAGGTTAGCCGCCATTTCAAGCATACGGACGGGACAAATCACAAAACTGTTTTTATTGTCAAAAATATGTTTGTTTTATTAGGCTATACATTAAATAAAAAAAACGCAAGGAATATTTTATGAAAGTAAAAAGATAATTTAAATAATTGACAGGTGTGGACGGGACAATTGTATCTTAAGATAAATCTTTTTTTTTTGTCCCGTCCACAACTCTTAATTATTAAAATTATCTTTATAAAATATTTCTTGCGTTTTTTATTTAATGTATAGCCTAATAAAAGAAAAATATTTTTGATAATTTTGATGCCAAAATATTATGAAATAAATTATCTACAATTTGTTTCATAAAAACAGTTTTGAAATTCGTGCGTTTCGCCCGCTTGAAATGGCCGCGGCCATTTCAAGCGGGCGAAATCTAACGGCCGGCCGTTAGATGAAAGCAGGAAATTCAATTCATTAATTTGAATGCATTTAACCATCTAATAAGATTTGGCAACCATGTATGAGGCTGCATTGTATATACATGAGTTTATAATGTCGCTATTTAAAAAATATATACACAAATTGAAGCCACAATGTTAGTTATTTAGTAAGAGGTTTTTATGTATGAAAGATGGTTAAAAATGTATACCATAAAATTAAAGATACGGATTTCTAAGTGCGCGGGATCTGTTTAGAATACTTTGAAATTTAATATACATGACACAGACATTCGCTGGTTACGCTCCATCTGGGTGAGGCCGATAAACTTGTCTATTGTATGAGGCCGTAATAATTGAAGATGTAAATATATATATATATATATATATATATATATGGCAATATTTCATGTAATAAGCTAATTTAAGATTAATAAAGTTTAAAAACAAATTGTTGCTTTAGGTGACATTTTTGTAAAAATTATCTATGCTTCATCATTACTATATGCGATTTTGACCCTGGCCATGAAAAATAATCTTTAGTTTAAGAGTTATCATGAATCATGATTAAAACATAAATTCGTTATTTCGGTAAAAGTGATGCGTAATTTAATAATGTTTTATACAAAAACATTTTTTTAGCTAGAATATGTTACAGCATATCTGTTAATATCTTTAATTGCGATCTTATTGGAACTAGGCCTACGAAAATACCAACACAATTATTAAATACTTCAAGATTTGGTTTTCAATTCAAAACTTTTTATAAAATATGGATATTTTCTTATTAAATGATGGTTGATTTGCAAATATATGATTATAGTATACTCCTTTACAAAAAAATTTCTTTAAACAAATATCTAAAAGTTAACTTTCAGCGGTATTTGCAAAAGTTACCGAAATGACGATACGTTACCGAAATGATTAAATTACACTAGTTTTAATTAATGCTTTTTATTTAAGCGTAGTTTATTACAAAAAAAGTTTTATTTTACACATATTTTACAATAAAAAAACATCAAAATGGTTTTGTTTCAACTAAATCGATCAAAGGCTGGTTTGGAACGACTCTAGTAAAGTTCTTGTTTTTGTATGTTTTTTTAATTTCTTCAATGAAGAGTTAAGGATGACAAATAAAGAATTTGGCTATTGCCTAGCATAAACATTTAAAAAAGGAAACCAGTTTTAGGCAGAATAGTAACTTCTGAAGATTTTAGAGCATAGTGTACACTTGTCGCAGACAAAACAGCTAAGAGTTCTTAGAAACAACTTCGTTTCTTGCATTTTGGACCAAGTAACTTGATGCAGGGACATGATATTTGGCACAGAAGGGATATTTTTTGGTAACTCTAACTCTTTTATTTTCAAAATCTTCTCCCCAGGGACTTCCCAAACTTTTATTGAAGATTTATTTACAGCTTCAACAAATTCCTTAGCAGAAGTTATGTCTCTACCTTGAAAAACCAACCGATCAGCTTTGCGTTTTAGAGTTCCTCCAACGCCGTCCATGGGTCCCTTTCCATGACCACTCACACTGAAATTCCATGTAACTGTTTCTAGCATCTTGAAGGTCTTAGATGTTTTTTTGATAGCAAAATAACAATTGTTGCGATTCCTGTATTGCGATGTTGGGCCATCAGAAAAAAAAGTGAACTCTTGTAACATCTGGAAATGTAGCTGCCAGTTCCAACAAAATATTGTTCAAATGGGCCCACACGGCATATGATTAATGGTCTATGTTATCGCTAACAGAGCAGAAACATCTACTTTGGACAGGAGAACCTGGCTGTTGTCGATAATAAAAAATACCGGTATGTAGCGATATTTGCCTCTTTGAAGCTCCAAAGTGCATAGATTGCATTTCACTTTCATATTTTGCAATGTAGTTTTCGGAAAAATCTATTTGGATCAAAATTTCGTCTGATTTCATATTATTTTTTTTACTCTGCATTTCAGTTTGCTGATGCTTTATAAAATGTACGTGTTTTATATATTTTGACAACTGAACGTTTAAATAAATTTTTAGCTCCCCAACGGTCATTGACTTTTCGGTTTTCACTATCCTTCTTATCATATTTGTCTCCCCTTTAAAAAGTTTGTTCTCAGTAATTGACTCCCATTTTGCAAAAGTAATTTTTTTTTAAAAAACATCATCTTCTTTAGAAAAATCATAAGCATTGTATTTGCATTTTAGACAACATCTAAGCATACAATTTAGATTTTTGTCACTACAAACCAATTTTTTTTAAATGTCATTTGGTTTGATAATAATTTGGCGTGGTACAATTTCTTTGTGATAAGCTCTATGTTTGCATGCCTAATATACGAACATGTTTCCCTATCTTTAAGTTTTGGCAGAACCACCCAAAATGGTCTATATCTCCAAAAAGTTGTGAGGGAAACCTTATAGATAGAATTAGATAGTAAAAACTTTTTGTGAAGGTTTTTAATAGAATCTAGCATTATTCTTTTCTGCTTTTTAATATTTCATTTAATAACGAAGTCTTTTTTTCCTGGACACATCCTGCTATTTTCATCTTTTTCCAAAAACTCTTGCACAAAACTTCTTACTTTCTGACTAATCCTTTCATTGCGTTTTTTTCGCTCATATTGTAAAAGCTTAATATTTCCGTGTTTAATTTTTAAAAATAATGTATACTTCCTTGCTTGTTTATATTCTTTATTTGCAAATAAAGAATATAAACAAGCAAGGAAAAATACATTATTTTTAAAAATTAAACATTCCATAAACCTTGCTAAAAATGGATTACCAAAACCTAATAAAACTTAATATTTGTTTTTGATGCATTTTGTACGAAATAATATTTTTTGATTGACGTTTTATTATTTTCCCAATCACCACTTTTGAGAAAATATCTCTAGCTTTCTGTTCTTTAATCAATTTTGAATTCTCTGATAACTGATCTTTCAAAACTTCACCGAATAAGAGCTGTTTCTTGATTTTATTTTGAAACCATGTATCTTTGTTTCACTTTTTCTTGTAGCCGCTTTACTGTCCCTTTCTTTATCTTTCCTTAATTTATCTTTTGACCTAACTGGTTTTTGAGTTTTCATAACGTTATTCTGAGGCCCGAATTCACCAACTTAGTTTTGCGTTTACGAACGACAAAGTCAAAACGAACTGACTTTATAAAACTCCTATGCTCCTAGAATAAAACTGCGTTTAATTCGTTGGCGTTGGCAACAGCGAAAACAAATAAATCTCACGAAGAATAGAAAACGGCAGGTTATGTTGTGTTGTCAAGTTATGTCAAGTGGTGTCAAATTGTGATATTTTTAATTGAGTTAATTTTTGTGTTATAAAATTAATAAGCAAGGCGATGAAAGAAAGAAAAGGAGGGTAGCAACATTTCAGCTTGCAGATAGGATATGTTTAGTTAATCTGGTAAAAATACTATTAAATTGTGGAATGTAAAAAAATAGACACATGTTCTTTTAAAAAAATACAGTAGTGGAACATAATAGCCGAAGATTTTAATTCAAAGGCCACCAGGTTTCCCAGGTGTTCCAGTGCCTCGCTAGCCTTCCTCTTATAAGATATAACGATGTAGCCAACAAACCCGCGCAGATGTTTTTCACATCAGGTTCTCCGACCAGACCACTCGGATATTCTTCTACCGTGGTGAAAGGTCGTTACGTGATCCGTAGAGACCTGGGGGACCTTGTAGACCAGACTCCCTGGAGAAAAACATCAGTGATAACCTGAACGGGACCTGGACCTGGGCTGGAAGGACCTGGTGGACTTGGAAAGCCTATGACACATCGGAAGAAGCTTGCATCTGGATGGGAACGTCGGTGGCTACCTGGACCTGACCTGAAAGGACCTGGTGGACCTGGGTGACGGTGTGCATCCGCATAGAAAGGGCCTGGTGGACCAGGACAGAGGTACTTCCCTGGACAAAAGCGTCGGTAAGGGGCTGACTCGGACCTGGTGGGACCAGGGTACCCTGAGTTTTAATCGTTAGTCGATTGAAAATATTATAGACTAAGCCCAATCCTGCACCATAGATTGTTACCGAAATGATGTTACCGAAATGACAAAATTTAAAAAAATAGGTGTTAACTCCCTCTAAGATTGCAATAGATAACTACAATTTTGTGGGGTTATGTCGAGTGACAGTGCAGTAAAAAACATCTAAGAAAATACAGGTTATTATTTAATAAAATATCCACTTACCGCGTTACCGGGATAATCTGTAATAAGAGTACGCGATCGATAATTAATATTCACTAATTATTTCAAAGAAAATATCAGACAACATCGAAAAAATTATTACACAATACTTTCGTAAACACTGACTTGCACTAATCTGACACACAGCAGCGTCTTATTTTCCGACCGATAGTACAGATATCTTGCGAAGAATGATATGTTACCGAGATGATGATCAGTGAACAGGACAAGTAGTTTTTGTATATAGGCCTTTTCAGGTAAAACGGAAATAAATAGTGAATTACAATTTGAAATGTATAGACGTTCTGGACATATAATTGGTATTTTAAAGGTGCGTATATTTCATGGGATTAATATAACTTAGATTTAAATTTAGAAAATTTTAAAAGGGACAGTTACCGAAATGACGTTTTTGTTACTTATTATTATTTTTTATATAAAAAAAATTTAAATTTGGTAATAATTAAAAAAATGTATATCAGAAAATGTTTTATCTATCATATATTGTGTTTTCTGAAGTTAAGTTTATTGTAAAAAAAAAACAGTTACACGTCCAGACATGTAATTATCTCATTAAGTGAAATTTACCCATATATATATATATATATATATATATATATATATATATATATATATACATTTTTTAGAGTTTCAGATTTCCAATAATTAAAAAAAGTTGCTTGCTTCTGTTTTATTTTGCAATTTGTCTTGAGGGTCCACCGAGTCTTTAAAGAATCAAATTTTATTGAAAAAAGTCTATTAATTTAATATAATTAAGGCATATTAAAATATATTTTACTAAATTTTTTTTCTAATAGCAAAAAACCTGTAGTTTAAACATATCCCTACATAGAAAAATTATAGTTTTAATTACATTTTAGTGTTTACAGGGTCCGCCAGAATTAATAAAATTCACAAAATATCACTATTTACACGTTTACTACAAATCAGTTCCTTGCTTACTTTGTTTAAATAAAAAAACCTCAGCTCACCGCGTGTAGGACTGCTTATCGAGCTCCTACACCTCCCAGCCCCACCTACTGTCCGTTCAGGCTAAGTTGAGCGGTCTAAGGAATGTCACCCCGTACATCATCTCTATGTTCAGGCACAATTAAATACATGTATTTCGGTAGCCGCTCTATACGAACAAACGGCAAGCCGCGGCACTGATAAATAATATTCTTGTTACCGAAATCTCGCGACGATTCGATGTTTAATTTAATTAACGGCCACATGATCCCCCACCAAAGCGCTCAACTTAGCCTGAACGGACTGTACCAACCTATGACTTTCACGACCTTAAAAAAATATTGTTTACATTTTTAATTTATATTCTTTTTTGGTTTCAAAAGTTGGTATTTTATATTTAATTAAAATTTATAATTATAAATTTTAATTTAATATAACTCCCATTTCTTCACTTATGGACAAGAATGGAGCTCGATTAAGAGCAATTAAATAAAGAAATATAAAGTTTAATTTAAGGTCGTGGCAGGCCCTATAAATCACAGTTACCACTTTTAGTAATATTGCTTAAACAACTAAGTAACCTTAGTATAACTTTTGCTATTACCCTGCTGAAAAACAGTGTAATATCGGATGATTGCGGATAAAAAACCAAGCTAGTCCATTTATATGTTTTCATCCGACATATCTGCAATTGCGGGTATAAATATTATCCGCGAACGTCGGGTTTTATCTATTTAGTTCTATGTCTGCTTTCATCTGGTTTCATCCGCAAATACCTGTATTAGGGTTTATATCTGCATTCACCCAGTTTTATCTGATTTTATCCGCAAACATCTACTTTAATCCGCAAACGTCTGCTTTATCCGATTTCACCTGCAAACATGTGCTTTTATCCGCGAAGATCTGCTTTTATCTGTGAACATCTGGTTTAATCCGCAAACTTCTGCTTTTATCCGCAAACATCTGCATTTATCCGCGAACGCCTCCTTTAATCCGCAAACATCTGTTTTAATCCGCAAACATCTGTTTTAATCCGCAAACATCTGATTCTATCCGCAAACATCTGCTTTTATCCGCAAACATCTGTTTTAATCTACAAACATCTGCTTTTATCCGCAAGTCAAATTAAGATGAAAACCCAAATAAATATTTTTCCTAATTACTTATGTTTCCAAGATACAGGGTGATAAAGTGTTACTTATCATATCAGTTTTTTTAATATAACCCCCACTATGGTAGTCTTGGAAAGGTGATATTTTGCAAACAGTTACTTACTACCAAAACACATATTCACACATAATTATAATTGTTTGAGTGAACACAGTGTCGTAGAAACGGGGGTTGCTCTAAGCTTATTGTCCCATACAAACTTTGAGGTTAGGTTTTTATAACATTTGATGCAATTTTTAGATTACACAGTTCGGCTACCATTAAAAAGGTGTAAAATAAACCGTTTCCGAGATATTCGAGATTTCAATAATTGTTGTATCGCATTATTTAAAAGGATTAAAAGGTATATGATAACAAATTTTATTTTTTAATTAAAAAAACTAAAAAGACCATTCTATGAGCCTCGGGACTTTTTGCCCTGACAGTCACATTAAAAAAATTGTAGTTTTTTCAATTAAAAAATTTGTTACCATATACCTTCTAGTCCTTTAATGCGATATAACTGAACTGAGTAATCGAAAAATTGCATCAAATGGTATAAAAACCTAACCTCATAGTTTGTATGGAACAATAAGCTTAAGCAACCCCTGTTTCTACGACACTGTGTTCACTCAAACAATTGTAATTATGTGTAAATATGCGTTTTGGTAGTAAGTGACTGTTCGAAAAATATCACCTTTCCAAGTCTACCACAGTAGAAGATATATTAAAAAACTGATATTATAAGTAAAACTTTATCACCCTGTATCCTAACATACGTAATTAGGAAAAATATTTATTTAGATTTTCGTCTTATTTTGACTTGCTTAATCTGCTCCTAAATTTATGCCACTAAGTTTAGGGACACCTTGTATATTAAAACTAGTGTTTATGCGAAAATTAAAAAGTTTATAAAAAAAATTCTACGCCGAAATAAGTGTAGAAGAAAGAAGAAATTTCAAAATTCTCATCACTAGAATAAGTACTTACTTTATATTTACCATCATCTGAACTTGTTCTGTCTCCTACATCCTTAATAAAAGTCAGTTTTTTAGTCTTTATATTTATTTACTTTTTCGGACTCCAGTATTCTTCGAGCGATTCTTTTCTTATTCTTTTTAGTGGCTTCTATATCAATATTTCCAATCGCCATTTTCCGTGCTGTTCTTTGGTCAACTAAAAATTCGCGTTCTGATGGTGGTATTTTATTTACGCAACGGCAAAGAGAGAAATCTTCACATTTGCAAGACGAAATATCAAATAGCTTTCGGTTAGCAATTTTAAATAGATTTAGCTTTTCAAGACATTTCTTATTATATGCTGATTTCATGTTTTTCTTACTTGTCGTTATGAACTTTTATCATGTGCAAAATCTGTTGATCTGAAACAACAGGCAATGCTCCTTTTTGCCATATACTTTTTATACTAAGTAACTAAGTACAATTGTATCCTTATTATTCATTTCTGCTTTAAGTGTAGCTCTGGTAAACAAATAGGCTTTTATTAAATCAAAATAAGTTGAAAGCACATTGTTTATTTCACACTGACTTTTACTACGAGTTTTAGGCATTGTAATTATTACAATAATAGTTTAGCGATTATAGAGAAGACCATAGTTTTTCTATGGAGAAGACACTCTTTTTATCTTTTACAAATGTCATATTTGAAATGTCACATTTGAAACATAGGTTTTGTGATTTGAATTTAGTTTCACGGATTAAGCATAGCCCCACCCAAATTTTTATTAATTTTTAAAACTTTGGCTTTGTCTAGGAACCTGAAGATGACGTCATATGTAACTTAAATTTTGCACACAAACTTTGTGTCTTCAAATACAACTTTTGCATATATAGGCTTTAAAAATTAATACAAAAAAAAGTTTCACTCCAGCCTACTGAGCATGCATAAAGTTAACTCTGATGTGGGATCTAGAAAAAAGTTTTTTAGTAATTGGAGACATTTTTCAATGCTCAAAAAGTAGTTTTTTAATGTCTGACACATTTTAAAAACTTTCTCCAAGGCAGGCATAAGCGCAAGCCATCTGGTTTTGCTATAGCCGAGCATTTTGTGATATTCTGTTTCAGTTTCAGCGCAAAACTCCTTTAGAGCTTCCACTCTAACCGTGTAAATATAAAAAAATGAATATATCTTTACAATATTGCTTTCGTAATCTAAAGGTAGGCCATCTGCAGCATGAGCTCCACATCGAATGCCTATTAAAGGTTTTTCCAGAAATGATTTTAATTTCACTAACACATTATTAATTCCTCGCCTTGCTGCGCCCCCGAAATTGACGTTGGCATTGTCCCCACAAAATGCAACAACTTTTGGTATCAAATTATTATCTGTCAACACTTCGACTAAATAATTGACAATGATATCAGAAGTTTTTCCTGGTTGGCCTTGGAGGTCTAAAATTTTTACTTGCACACGTATGGTTGAAAAAAGCGCACAACAATAGGATATATTTTATTGTTACCGTGGTTTGAAGCGTCATTTAAAATGGTAATACAATTGGACAAGATCAACTTTTAATTCTTTGATCGCTGTACGCGCCAAAACATTGACTACAATAGCTTCTGTTTTCGTACGCGCGCAAGTAAATTTCTGATCAAAACATGATTGGATTAATTTTGACGCAGAATCATTGGACCGAAAACTATTATTTTCTCGTATCGTGTGATAGGCCCAGACGCCATCTGCCGCGGCAATATCCAAATCCTTCGAAGTTGGCGCATCTGATTTCTTAAAAAAGTTCAACATTAAAGAACATGAAGCGGCGGCACGATCGGCATTTTATGTTTTTCAGACTTTAAATGCTGTTCAATATCACCGGCACCACTATGGGAAACACTAAATTCTGTGCGACACTTTTCGCATCTCACATCCGAGGGAGTATTGCTTCACAGCAAACGGAAAATTATAGAGGTGTATATGATGACGCACACTGGTCCGAATCGTGCTTGACCTTGGCCAAAACCCTTTAAATAAAGTTATAATTATGACATTATTTTAATTCATACAGGTAGACAAATGTTTGAAGTATTTAAAAACTAAAGAGTTTAGGTATAAAATCGCCCAACCTGATCCCTAGGGCAGTTTTATTTAACCTTTTTTTGCAATTGCTTGGAAACAGTTATGTGTTGATTTTGATTGTGCAACAAAAGTGCTATTATTTCATTAACGACTTTTTCGATTTTAACAGTTCAAAATGGAAAATGTTTCTGAAGGTATGTACAATAATTTTATAAAATACATTTTTGAAAAAAAAATTATTTGTTGTTAAAATTTATACTAACATAATGGGCCTGATTTTAAATTTTTTTCGATTTTTTCGTTTTTTCTACTTGGAATAAGTTAAAATGTGGGCATTTGCGGAAGACGTTTTTTACGGGGAAACGTTCATTGAAGTGTCTATTATAAGGTTCTTAAAAAATTGGCTGCAGCCACTTGCGCGAAAATTAATAAAACAATAATATACACGTTCGTGCCCGGATTTGAGACAGTAGTCGCGGTTAAACGCAGTGTTGCTTGGTAAATATATTTTTTTAAGATTTTATAATAGGATAACAAATATACAGAAAAAAATATTTATGCAAATGGTTTATTAATTTTTGCACTACATATAAAAATATTTTTAATTTTATCAAAAAGATGTTTTAATTCAAGAAATAATAATTAATTAATTTTTTTATTACCTTTAAAAATAATGTTACTTAATTTAAAAAACCATGTTTAAAAATAAAAAATTCACTTTATTTAAAAGGAAAAAGCAAATTTATTAAATTATATATTAAAAACAAACTTTACACTTTTATTTCTGAATTGCATTTACTCGTTTAAATTTAAATAAAAGTTGATTTCTTAAAATATAAATTCAATTTACTTTTTTTAACATTTAAAAAGTTTAAATTAAAATAAATATTGATTTAAAAGAATTAATTTAACTCTCAGTTATTAAAAGTATATTTGTATGTGAAGGTACAAAAATGGTGTAATCCGCCACTTTTGGTCCGCTATTTTAAATTTAATAATTTTGATATCAAATTCGTGATAAGCGACTCCAAAAACCTAAAAATTAACATTTTCAGGACAATTAACTAATTATTTTTCAAAAAAGTCCGCCATTTTTGGTCCGCCATTTTGAATTTAATAATTTTAATATTAAATACGTGATGAGCGACCCCAAAAACCTAAAAATTAACATTTTTTAGGACAATTAACTAAATATTTTTTTTTAAAGTCCGCCATTTTTGGTGCGCCATTTTGAATTTAATAATTTTGATATCAAATTTGTGATAAGCGACCCCAGAAACCTAAAAATTAACATTTTCATGAGGATTAACCAATTATTTGTCAAAAAAGTCCGCCATTTTTAGTCCGCCATTTTGAATTTAATAATTTTGATATCAATTTCGTAATCAGCGACCCCAATAACCCTAAAATACAAGTTTTCACATTATTACATTCACTTTTCGAGTTTTGGCCATAGAATATGTCGATTCGGACCAGTGTGTGACGCCACGTTTGAATATCGTTTTCTAAATCTCCCTACGGTATAGAGTTGTATTCGTCAGTCGAGCGTTTCAATACTCTCCACAGTATAGAGGTCGTAATTTCACTTTTGAACTAGTATTAATATAAAAATTATTTTATGCTTAAAAAAACTATATACGACATGATTGTGATTTTTTTCATTTTATTAATTAATTAAGCTGTGTTGAATATTTTTCCTAAAGGAATAATTGCCAATGGGCCATTAATTCATTTGTTCGTAGATGCTACAATAACCTGCACTGGTGTGTACTTTTTCATCAACCAGATTTAAATATTACAAAACTAACATCCAGTGGAGATAGTGCAGGGTCTACCAACAGACCTAATTACTAAATTATTAAAGTTTAATAGCATATCGATCATTTTATCAACATAACCTCTGAAATTTTTAATACAAATATAGGTACTATATAAATATACTTAACATCATATCATCTGTGCTTTACTGTAAAGCCTTTACATACCTGAGTTGTTACGGTAACTAAAAATCAGACAAAGGAACCAAAGAAAGGAACTATTTTCAACAAAATCATATGCAGAAAGGAGAAAATTCAAACTACTTGCATCCATCAAAAGATCAAAACTTCTTGCAATATTACACCCTCTTTTTATACTCTCAGAAATATTAACTAGAACAGTATTAGAGAGACTCCAGTTTCTATAACTTGGTAGAGTAAAGAGAAGTCGAAACCGTTGCGATATTGCATTGCGTTGTTTTTGTATAATTCTCGGGGACATTAACGAAAATCATTGCCAGTAAAATTCGAAAAGCTTGAGTTTCTATGTCTCTGAGGAGAATAGGAATCCGAAGTTGCTGCACCATTGGACTGAACCCTTTTTTAATAATTTCTAGAGACATAAATGACTGCACCATTCGACAGGGTCGAGTTTCTACTCCTCTGTTGAATATAGAAAATCAAAATAATGTATCTTGTAAGACACCAATGAGTTTGACTTTAAATATAGTCGTGCATAGGTATAGAGCCGAAAAATATAAAAACAAAGCACGATTCAATACAGTTATGATAAAACTTTAAGATTTGATATTCAAACGCGGAGTCATCCTATACACTTCTATAATTTTCCGTTTGCTGTGTTGATAAACGGATATTTTGCTTGTAAGCTAACATTAAACGAACACTTACGTTTCGGCATAATTAGAATAAGATCAACTAATCTACTACACAAGCATCAAACAAAACAAGGAACGAGGAATTCGCGTGGCTAGCCAATAAACAACTACTAAATGTCAAATAATGCAATCATGTCACCCGTCTACCCTTCTCCTTCCCGCGTTGCTAGGTAACAAAAGGGAGCGCGCGGGAGGCGGGGTATCGGCTATCATCGAAGACGCGACTCGGTCCCGCACTGCTCGTGTCCGTGAAACACATAATTTTCGCGCGGTTTCGGAAAACGGGACAATTTTGCGTCCCGGAGTTGTTTTTAGGGACAACGGGATAGATAACCGAATAAAGGGACGGTCCCGTTCAAAACGGGACGTATGGTCACGTTATGTATAAAAGAGCCCAGGATGTATTTTATTAAATACACAGTGTTTAATAAACGGGCTTTATTCGGTATTCGGCTATTCTCTTTGCACATAGCCCACCACTAGTTATATCTTTACAATTATCCTTATTTTTTTAAAATTCTTTATGTAGTAAACTGTGGTAAATTTCCACGAACAGAACCACCCAGGTAGAACAACGTGACGAAACCGTCACGATTTGTGTCCATTGTGTCCAATTGGACACAAATCGTCACGGTTTTGTCACGTTGTGCTACCTGGGCATAATGGGAAGTGCCTTCACAAGTTAAAACCTTAAGGGGTCGTCCATAAAGGACGTCACGCCCTAGGAGGGGGAGGGGTCTAGAAAAAACGTGACAATTCGTGACAAGGGGGTGGAGAGGTTTTCGTGAGAATGTGAGGTTCGAAATTCGTCTTTTTTTACTTATTATAAGAATATTTATTTTCATCAAAATTAAATATTTTTTATACATATTTTGTGTTCAACCAAACTAAGTAAAATTGTCGGGAAGATAAAAAAAGTTTGCTTACATTGCCGACAAAAACTAGTTACACACTTAACTTTGTTTTGACTAATATTTTAAGGAAATTATTGCCCGAAAATCAAATCTGCTTGTTGGACTTGTTGAAAATGAATCCGAAATTACTTTTTACTAAGCATTTACTATTTGCTATTTTCATAAAAAAATAAATAAATAAATTTTAAAAATTTTAAAATTATTTTTATGTTAATAAAAATTTAAACAATCTTTACTTTTGTAAATCTTATAGTTTTTGAAAAACGCAGATTATTTAAAAATCATTTATACAAAACAGAATTTATCAAGAACTTGTTTTTTTAATTGTAAAATGATGAAAATTGAACGGTTGCAGCTTTTAATCTCTGATAATAGGAAGGATCATTAATTAAATTAATTTTATGTTTTTCCCAAAAGCTTAGGAACTCCGACCACTTTCCAAGACCTTCTGAAATCTTTATTAAGCCTAAAGTTAATTTAACATGTTTTAACAATAAATGTATAAAGTTATTGATACTCCTGTTGCTAGTAAGGCTTTTTTTAGCTCTTCGATTATTTTATCAAGGGCATCAATAAAGCCTCTTTTTTCAGTGGAAAAACATAAATTTACCATTTTATTCATAGCCTTAAAAGCACATATAAATGGTACAAGAGCCAATATACCGACATGTTCATATATTATTTCACATAGTGCGCCAGCTTCTTTTAGTAATTTTCTACAAGATTTTCCCTTGATAATTTTTTGAAATAATTTTTAATTTTAGAGGCCATATCAGTGCTTTTTCTATACCTATGACTAGTACCAACCCATTCCAGAAAAGGTGGTTAACAAAGCCTTGCAGCAAATGCAACTCTGGAATATAGCATTTCTCTAATACAATAAAAAATTGGCTCATTTCCTACACTGTGTGATTCAGAGACTTTGTCTCTGGTGTGATTCTTTGGACATCTTGCTCTTACCTAGAAAAACATACTTAGCATAATCTTGTTTTAAATCTCCATACGTTTTTAGTGACTTTGATTTATTGTGACCTAATATTTGGCAGTCAGCTGTTTTATGGAAATTTCTTAAATCTTTTAGACTAATTGAACAATACGGACACAGAAACATGGAAGTGGCTGTTTGTTGTCCATTAATTATTAATAGAAGCTTGAAATCGGACACAAACTTAAAAGAAACTTCATTCAGTTTTACTAAAGCAAAGAGAAAATTTATATTATTGTACGTTTCCTTGATATCTGGAACGATGCAAATCATTATAATTATCAATTTCTTAATACTAGGTAGTTGATTTGTATGCTAATTTTTCATTTTCTAGATTTAATTTTCTTTTTTTTAAGAAATATTGTAAATGACTTTGATTTATTGTGACCTAATATTTGGCAGTCAGCTGTTTTATGGAAATTTCTTAAATCTTTTAGACTAATTGAACAATACGGACACAGAAACATGGAAGTGGCTGTTTGTTGTCCATTAATTATTAATAGAAGCTTGAAATCGGACACAAACTTAAAAGAAACTTCATTCAGTTTTACTAAAGCAAAGAGAAAATTTATATTATTGTACGTTTCCTTGATATCTGGAACGATGCAAATCATTATAATTATCAATTTCTTAATACTAGGTAGTTGATTTGTATGCTAATTTTTCATTTTCTAGATTTAATTTCCTTTTTTTTAAGAAATATTGTAAATGATATCTTCATTTGATAAGTTATCTGAGTAATCTTTTACTGTACCATTTTCTGAATCAGGAATTATGGCCATAGAAAAAGCCTTGCCCACCCTCTGCCATTACTTTTACTACATAATAACCGATTAAGTTAGGTTATTTCAAAACTTCTTATAATAATTCATTTGCGTTAGGCCTTTTTTGGTGATTTCCATCCGCTGTTTGCTTTTTGCCTGTTTGCATTTTTGATAAAATGTATCTAATAAATGAGATCTGCCTCTAATGTGTTGTTCATACTTTTCAAGTACCGATTTTCTGCAGTCTTGCATATGAAAGAAGTCATTTTTCTCATATGGTTAGTGGAAACTGCAGAATTCACGTGGAAAGAATCTAGATCTCCCGTTAAAAATAAATTGATGAAGCTGCATGCTCCTTTTGTTTATCAGGTAGTTCATTAACCAATTTCATAACATTTTGTCGAATGGTATGGGTTTGCGGTTCGCATGTATGCGCGCACAAATGATTAAGGCCGTTGCCTATTTTCTCACATAATTTAATCACTTTTTTCACAATTCTTTTCACGTGAGGTTTATTTGAGTTGAAGAGTCGTACAGCCCATTTAATTAATCTATATGGTTGTTCAAGTTTCGCTTTTGTCCCAAAACAAATTTATTTTTGAAATAGCTTATGCATCGTGTGTCGTACCTAGGCTGGTTATGGCCTTAAATACTCCACCAAGGTTCCTCTCCGGTTGGGTTGATATAGAGGAATACCTACCTCGGGTTGCTTTTATTCAGTGGAGAAAATAGGGTTTATAAGAATCAGTTAGGGTTGGTGTTTAATTTAAAATGCAAAAGTAACTTAAACTGGTTTATTTACCAAGGTAAAAGTATGTTCAAAATTATATTACAACTATATAAACAGTATTTACAAAAGTATCGTAGACTATGAACACAAAGGTTCAATAAGGACAGGCAAATGTTCCAGGGCTTTTCACAGGCAACTGGCAGGCACGGGCGTGGATTTCAGTCCTACAGAGAGACAGGGCAGATTTGCAATTGGACTCTAGGGGAAAAATACATATTGTTAGGTTATGTTTTATGCATACATGTCCTGCAGGATTTAAGCTGGAGTTATAGCCGTAGCCGTTGCAGTTGCAGTTGCAGTAGGATCAAAACATTCTGTGGCTGGAGGATCTTTGCAGTAGCATCCAAGGTCGTTGTCGTAAGTTGTCGTAAGAGATGACCAACTTTTATCTTTTCTTGCGGCAACGACTACTACAGCCAATCAAATTGCAGACATTGCAGACAAACTGTCAAACTCAAAAACAAGGCTCCTAAAACATGTTTATAAGTAAACTAAACCAAATAAACAAAATAAACGAAGCGAAAATCACCGATACAAAATACTTGAAATGTTTGTAAACAGAACAAATGTCACTAAACTATGTTTATAAGTAAACTAAACCAAATAAACAAAGCGAAAATCACCGATACAAAATACTTGAAATGTTTGTAAACAGAACAAATGTCAGTACGCGGCCACTACTACAACCGCTACGCACTGAACTATAAATTGTAAAAATTAGCTACTTACTTACTGCAACTGCAACTGCAACAGCTACAGCTACGTGTTAGAACTATAAATCCGACTTTACAGTTTAATTAACTCTGTTATTAAAGCTTTAATATTATACGGCTTAAAGCCCTGAGATATTAAAAATAGGTTAACTTACTGTTAATATTCCACTGAGAGTTCTCTGTGATTTAGTGTTGGTTTTCGGGCTCACAATTGGTAACACCATTTGGAATTGAGTCACCAGACGACTGATTGTCTATTGAAAAATGCAGCGGTTTTATAGACGAAATTCTGATGACAGGCTTGATGAAAAACAATTGGGGCCATATAACAAATTGGGGCCTTGTGAAATAAATCCGTCACACGGGCCGTGTGGAACAAGTGTTAACAACACATATGCGGTTGACAACTGTCCAAGCGCCATCTGTTAGAGTTCCGTCTAACTGCAGGTTTATGGTAGTCCAACTCTTTTCTTGACTTCGGGTAGTTAGGAAAATCATCTCATAGATGTCGTAATGTGTATCGTTACAACATATACTGTCCGTTCAGGCTAAGTTGAGCGGTCTAAGGAATGTCAAGCCGTCCATTATCTCTATGTTCAGGCACAATTAAATGCATGTATTTTGGTAGCCCCTCTGTACGAACAAACTGCAAGCCGCGGCCCTTATAAATCATCTTCTTGTCACCGAAATCTCGCAACGATTCGATATTTAATTTAATCAACGGCCATATGATCCCCCACCAAAGCGCTCAACTTAGCCTGAACGGACTGTACTTACCACATACTTACCACACATATACATATCATTTTGGATTCAGGATGTTTCCTTTTCGTGGGGTTAAAGTAGGAGCTAGCTACTTATGCAGTTTTACACATGCGTGGGGCCGTGTTGTCAGATGTAATTATATTCTAATATTATTTTCGTTACTATAAAGCTTATATAAAAATTTTATATTGCATAATTTATAAAGAATTAATAAATTATGTTTTTAAGTATTAATAATAAAAAGAAGTATTATTTTTTCAATTTTATAAAAATGTTTTTAGAATTAGAAATTTGGCTACGTCTTATTTTATTACCCAAGGACTTATTACCAAGGAGATTATAATCGAACATTTTGGTCACAGAACAAACCATTTTTGGTTTATTGTTTACCTACTTTGTTTTGAGGTTTTACGATTTTTGGACCTTTTTATTTCTGTTTTGGAATGTTTTACATAGATATTTACCTACATAGATTGTACTTCTTAATTTAATTTAGAATAATTTTGTTGATTTAGGGTTAGGATTTAGGATTTTTTAGATTTAGATTAGGCTAGTGTTTTTCGTTTGTGAACAAGTTTTATTATTATTAAACATTTTCTATTTTGTTTAAAATATTCTAATAGTTTATATATTCGATTTGAAATTTGAATCGAATATACCTAACTATAAGAATTAATTCAAGCAGCTTATGTTCTGTGAAGCAGCATCCACAGTGTGGATTCCACACCCTCAGTATTATTAATCTCATGCCTCATGGGCACTTCAAGAATTATTAGGTACCAATACAATTTCAAATCCCATACAATTATCTCATTTCCAATTCTTGACCAAAAATATAATAACTTTTACAGCAAAACAGTTCGCATTTTAAAACTAGTTTTCTAATATTTTTTTAATATAACCTAAATTCATAAACTGACATTTGGATTTATTCATAACCAACAAACATTATTGATTTTTTAATCTCCCACTTTTGAACTGCACGTGCGCCAAAGGTAGAGAGTAGCCACCCTCCCCTTAAAAACGGGAACAAGGTCATCTATTCAAAATATAGGGTAAAGTATATGGTAAGTATATGCGTTATACCATATGCGTTACAATAGAGCTCTCAAACAAATATAACGTGCGCCAAAGGTAGAGAGTAGCCACCCTCCCCTTAAAAACGGGAACAAGGTCATCTATTCAAAATATATGGTAAAGTATATGGTAAGTATATGCGTTATACCATATGCGTTACAATAGAGCTCTCAAACAAATATAACAGTCTATACTATTTTCAGATCTAGTAATTTTCGGTTATAGAATATCAGCATAATTTGGCATTTTTTGAATTGGCCTATTCACTATACCTTTTTTATGCTCAGATAGCGTCTTCCAACACTTTGAACAAATGCTTAGAGGATATTTTTCACTAGATAAATCGTAACTGTTATCGACAAACTCTTTAATAAATTTTTAAATGCTTTCTGTGATATTGAAATCAATTAACTTCTTCTTTCCCAGAATAATTTGTTGTTCACATGGCCCACACACTTGTAGTAATCTTGTAGGTACGATTAGCCTGTCGTGAAAATTGGAATGTAAAATATAAATTATTAGTTTTTGTTGTTTATAGCCCTTGTAGAAATTTTTGTCTGAAAAAGTTTTAATAAGTAAAAATAGTCCACAGGGCCAACACACTTTTTGCCGATTTTCTTAATGACTGCACTTATACGCGTGTGTTGGCATTTTCAAATTACTTTTAATACACTTCCCTTGTGGAAATTTTTCTCTGAGAAAGTTTTAATAAGAGTTTTGAAAGTCTTACTTTCTCTTAAAAAGTCTGAATAAGACTTATTTAGTCGGAAAAAGTCAGAATAAGACTTATTAAGTCTGAAAAAGTCTGAATAAGTCTTATTAAGTCAGATTAATATCAAGATTTCGGAGTCTTCTGGAAGAGTTAATAAGACTTATTAAGACTTAATAAGACTTTTAGCAGAGAAATTGTAGGTACTTATAGCGATTAAAATAAATATCCGGAATTATTCACATGTGTGGATTGTGATATGGTCGACAGTCTCATAAAACAAATATGGTTGATCTTTGAGCTGCTTTCATTACTTCATGTGTTTTATACAGTGTTGCCGGATGAATGTCAAAAAATTTCTAGAGCATTCGCCCTGTTTAAAAAAAATTAATTAAATTCATTTAAATTTTTTATAAAAGTAAATAAAAATGTAACAGGA
The DNA here is from genome assembly GCA_921294245.1 of Brassicogethes aeneus. Taxonomy (NCBI): domain Eukaryota; kingdom Metazoa; phylum Arthropoda; class Insecta; order Coleoptera; family Nitidulidae; genus Brassicogethes; species Brassicogethes aeneus. Next base: position 63,067,063 of record OV121132.1, read on the forward strand.
TAGAATAAAATAATTATGCATTTTTAGTTAACATACAATATTATTTACTGAAAATTTCTTCAGTTAGTATTTTGATCGAAATTTGCAAAATATCCGATTTTCCCTGCTTCAAAATTCTACCCGCAAACGACGACAATACCCGATTTCAGAGTAAAATACCCGCAAACGGCCATCACATGACAGATCAGCTGTGCTCTAATTGGCCAGCTGAGAAAATCGATATTGTTTGGAATAATGGTTAGATGAATATAAAAACAAGCTATTAAAATAAAACGTACAGTAGCAACAATAAAAGCAAGTCAAGCGCATCGTATGTAAAAAATTATAATTGTTATAATTATTACACCTCACATATTTTATTATATAGGTAATTATGCAATAAACTTGGCTTATAACAACAGAGACAAAATGTTAATAAATACTTTTCTTTGTGTTTTATTTTATAATAATCAAATACAACCTCTCTGAATAATTCCGGATATTTATTTTAATCGCTATAGTTAGGTTCCTACCATTTCTCTGCTAAAAGTCTTATAAAGTCTTATTTACTCTTCTAGAAGACTCTTGCTATAAGTCTGACTTACTAAAACTTATTCAGACTTTTTCCGACTTAATAAGTCTTATTCTGACTTTTTTCGACTAAATAAGTCTTCTTCAGACTTTTTAAGAGAAAGTAAGACTTTCAAAACTCTTATTAAAACTTTCTCAGAGAAAAATTTCCACAAGGGAGGTGTTTTAAAAGTAATTTGAAAATGCCAACACACGCGTATTATAAGTGCAGTCATCAAGAAAATCGGCAAAAAGTGTGTTGGCCCTGTGGACTATTTTTACTTATTAAAACTTTTTCAGACAAAAATTTCTACAAGGGCTATAAACAACAAAAACTAATAATTTATATTTTACATTCCAATTTTCACGACAGGCTAATCGTACCTACAAGATTCTTGGTCCAAGAAAAACTGATATTTATAAGAACGCGCTTATTGAACGGTATATGCATAGATAATAATATATTACTAATACTAATATCGAGTTTTTTTGGCACACCCTAATATAATATTAGGGTGTGCCAAAAAAACTCGATATTTTTTTTTCTTGCTCTCCACCCAAAATATCGTAGAATATGTCCGAACAAATATTCTGTTAAAAGCGGAGCTCATAATTTCAATTTTAAGAGGTCCTCCATCGAATCTGAAGTTTTGCCGCTTAAATAATACAGAAAACTGACTTTTTTACCTTATTTATTCTTGCAACCTAGGAAGAATTTTTTTTCATAAAATCCATGAATAATCTTACAAAGCATTAAATTTGGACAAAAAAATCTTATTAAGCCGAATTTCTATTTTCATTATTTGATTTTTTACAAAGCTTTAAATTTAAAATTTTACGTTTTTTGCCTTTTTCAGCCAAACTATTAAAGTTAGACGAAAAAGTCAAATGACAATTTTTTAGCTTGTCTGATGGACCACAAAAAAGTTTTAGGCGAATTTTTTGTATCGTCAATATTCTAAAAGTTACAGGCGTATAAAGTCATCATTTTTGTATTATTAACTTTTTGTTATATTAATGTTAGCACAAAAAGTCAATAGAGAATTATAAAAAAAATTGAATTTTCGGAAAAATTGTAAATTTGATGTACTGTCAACCATTAAAATTTACAGACTTATTGAAATAATTAAGCTTATTTCGATGTTTTTTTCGTAAATCAGATAAACAATTGAGAATAGATACAAAATTTTATAAGAATTTCATGTCTTATTCCATTGTTTACAGTGAATTATCGCTTAAAATACTAATAATAATATCTTACTAACTATTATCGTACAAAAAATTCTGAATCTGTAATTATTACATTAATATTCATTATAATATTCATATTCAGTACATTATTTCATTTATTTCGAGCTTGATAACTTTGTTGATATTTAAATTCAAATTTAAATTTCCCAAAGAATTTACTAATAGCGCCCTTGCAGTATTATTGTTTTCTTTTGATATCGGTAAATTTGCCGCTCGATAAAATCAATTAGTGAGCTCTATTGTCTTCTGCTGTAATTAGTACTTAATTGAGGTTAGTTTTTTTATACGTAATTAATACAACTATCATAAAACTTGTTCACTGTTAAACAATGTCGAATGAAGATTTTGAAATAAAAACCTTAAGCAATTTGAAGGTACCTTCAAATCGTGATGTTTTGTGTTTGATTTATTATAATCACCGCACCGACAACTTTATTATCCATAATAGTGCAAAAATTGTTTTGAGTAAGGTTATAAAAGTGTGGAGTAAATTTAGCTTGCCTACAAATAACTCACATCGTTCAATTTTAAAAATTGAAAATTTATACAAAATTTGGCAGAAAGTCCAGGTAAAAAAATCTCGAAAGAAATCTCCAGCACAAAAATTTAAACTTTTTTGTGGTCCATTAGACAAGCTAAAAAATTGCCATTTGACTTTTTCGTCTAACTTCAATAGTTTAGCTGAAAAAGGCAAAAAACGTAAAATTTTAAATTTAAAGCTCTGTAAAAAATTAAATAATGAAAATAGAAATTCGGCTTAATAAGATTTTTTCGTCTAACTTCAATAGTTTAGCTGAAAAAGGCAAAAAACGTAAAATTTTAAATTTAAAGCTCTGTAAAAAATTAAATAATGAAAATAGAAATTCGGCTTAATAAGATTTTTTCGTCCAAATTTAATGCTTTGTAAGATTTGGTCATGGATTTTATGAACAAAAAATTTCTTCCTAGGTTGCAGGAATAAATAAGGTAAAAAAGTCAGTTTTCTGTGCTATTTAAGCGGCAAAACTTCAGATTCGATGAAGGACCTCTTAAAATTGAAATTATGAGCTCCGCTTTTAACAGGATATTTGTTCGGACATATTCTACGATATTTTGGGTGGAGAGCAAGAAAAAAAAATATCGAGTTTTTTTGGCACACCCTATAATATATACATATATGGGTATATGTCAATGCGTTGACATCTACTGGTAAATGTCAACCAGTGCTCTTTTGTAGATCTAGGAATCATGCAGTTTACATAGATTAAAATTTAGACCACATTTCCTTCTTGTTTATTTTTGTGTGTATCATTTTGACATAAAATCCGGGTTCCTCATTATTAAAATGCAAAAAGGAGCAGATTCGTTTTCTCGAAGTCCAAACAAAGAGAATTATAGTTTTTGTCGGCAATGTAAGCAAACTTTTTTGTCTTCCCGACCACCGTGGGCAGCGCAGCCAATATTTTACCCAGACTAAAATGTGATGATTTATGTTGCTGTTCGAGCCCCAGAACCTCAATTTTCAACATTTTGTTGGAACGATTTCCCCTACCATTCCTTTTGATCAAACAGAATATGGATTAAAAGGTTCCTTCGCCGACCAAATTAGAAGGCTAAATTCCCATCGCTGTTTATTTAAAGTCTTAACTTACAAAAAAATCTGGTGGGAACTCTGTTATTCCTTTTGATTTATTTTATTCGTCGGTACAGACATATTTGGAAGCCAGAATTTGTAAAACATACTACCTGTACTTTGCTTCAAAAGTAAAGGTTCAAAAACACAGAGTTTTACACAAGGAAAAATCGAAGGATAAAAAAATAAAAAATGAAAAAATAAAGTAGCAGCAAAGCGGCAACGAGAAATAATGGTGATTTTGACAGGAGATCAAGTAGACTGGCTCAAAGAAAATAATGGATTTGACTGGAATAATTCTTGCATCTGAAAAGAAAGAAGACAAAGAAGAATCCGATTTTATACCAATTCATTCTGCTGTTAAATGTTTTAAAAATCCTTGGGAGGAAATTGGAGAAAATACATTTTTGTTTTCTTGTAGTTTATTTATTCAGAATAATTCTGAATAAATAAACTACAAGAAAACAAAAATGTAAATGTAAATTATTTACTGTTTGAGCTATAGAAGTGAATTGAGTGCTATAGAAGTGAATTGAGAGCTATAGAAGTGAATTGAGTGAGTTTGATTTAGTAGATGGCTTGCTAAATTATGAAATATAATTTATATTCACGTGTAAATATTATCTTAAAGCATACAGGTTTGGGATTTGATTATTTTTATTTGTACTTTAGATCCTACAAGTTTTGGGATAATAAAGGAGTTATTTTTTTATTATTTCTAACTTTATTTTTACTTAACTTGGGAAAACAAACCCTTAACAATAACCCACAACATTTAAACCCAAAGAAGTAACCAACTAAGAACAGCGGCAATTACATAGCAAACAACATTTCAAAACTCAAAAAGAATAAATAAAACTTATTTTAAAAAACTACATTGTCCAATAGAAATGTTACCACCATGCTTATTATGTTTTATTACTTAATCTGGTCCCTTCTCATTGGCACTAAATTACACAACGTAGTTGTTACTTAGTCTAGACGATCACCTTTGGGCCAAACTTGACAACACTGCTGATATAAATTAAGTTCGCGCGATTCAAATCGCCTTGGGTTATTGCCGTTTCCATGAGTGTCGGGTACCCCTATGCCCATAACAATATATATAAATAAATTTAAATAAACCGGAATTTATTTTTGTCGCCAGCTCTCAGACTTTATCATATTGTTGTATTAGATTAAAATCAATATGCAGAACCTATTTCAATTTTTTATTTATTATGTCTAATGCAACAGATGCAACGAATGGTATTATAAATAATATTCAAATTTTATATAATTCATAAAATAAAGGTTTAAAAAATGTTGACATAAAAAAATTATTAAAAAAAACTCTTTAATACTTTTTCACATAATAAACTAAATCTATACAGAATAATAATCACTTTCGTTTTTACATTTGGGGGTTGGCCTTGCAAATGGTGACAGCCATAGAAGTGAAAATCTTCCAAAAACGGCTTGAATACTTTTCCACTTTGATTTTTTAACCCATCGTGCTTCTTCCTTTTTTAATTGTTCAATGCCAGTTTCATCATACCAAATTGCGTGCACTTGTGTCCCTAGCATAACCAATGTAAATATTGCAAATAAAAGAGCTTCAAATATTAAAAATAACAATAACACCACCGTTGCTGGTGGTGAATAGGAAGTACATTCTTTCCATTCGTGTTTAACACACATTAACAATTGATTTATTGCTAGAAACAAAGAATGCAAAGATATGATTGCTATATAAAACTGAAACAAAAAAAAATAGTTACCAAAAAAAATTGTTACCAATTTACTATTATCTAAAGAAAGAAGGTGCCTAAAGCAATTACTGACCTCTGAGTTTAGTCCTTCCACTTTTAAAATAGTGGGGGTTATTATTTAATGAAAGATGGATTACGCCATATTAGAATAATTGGAATAATACTGTAGTCCTATGTTTTCTAAAAATTTTGTTTTTTATTCACTTTATTATCGAGGGTAATTACACAAGTGCTTAAAAATTATCGATTTTGCTTGAAAGCATATTGCCTAAAATGCATGAGTTCATTTTCATATTTTGGAAAAAACCCGACACCAAAGGTGGAGGGCTCTTTCCTCAAAATATGAAAATGACCGAATGCATTTTTTAAAAGGCAATATGCTTGCATGCAAAATTATCTAAATTAATTTTATGCACGAGTGTAATTTGTTTAGATAATTACACGAATAAACTATAGAACTATAAACTTTTATTATTAATATTTAATTATAATTAAATCAAAGAATAACATTTTCAAATATTTTAACACTATTTTTCACATTTTCATTAATTGAATCAAATGATTCTTTACCAAAACGTGACATTTTAAATAACTGTTACATTAAAATAAAAACTGACGTTATTTTTATTAATCGCCATGGATACGTAGATACAATGGAATTATCGATTCCTAGTAGACAATTATCGCGATAATAGTCTTGTAGGCATATATAAGAGTAATTATCTTTGTTATTAACTGTTTTAAAGATAACGGCTTGAATAAAGTGTTCATATTAGATAAATATCATTGACTTCGACCATCTTCAATTAATGCCAAGAATAAAAAACAAAATGTTCCAAAAAGATGGGGCTACAGTCAAATTCTAATTGTTGTTGTTTTAAAACAGTGTATCTTCGTTAATGAGAGAGAAAATAACGTAAAGAAAAACACAAAATGCTTAGAAAAAGATAAAACAGTATGATTTCAATTGACATCTGCTGTTATTGCATCACACACTGTGGGCCCACAGGTTGACACAAATTTAGAAAACAATTATTACTTTATTAATTATTATTACTTTAAATTTATATGCTAATACCGTAGCAACCTTACGTAAAAGTCAACCTACATTAAAAAAAAATCAAAATTAGATCAGCGGATCGCGAGGAAATTCCTCGAGTCCAGTTTTTGGGGTGGCAATATTTCTTTTGACTTTTTAGAGGTCAATTAAGGATTTTCTAAATTTCGAAAATTAATATTTATATATTCCAAATGTTCCTTAAATGTTTTAACGGGTGAATGTGAACAACATTTTTTGGATACGTCAATTTTAATATACGTTTTACGCCCCCACCCCTACCCATACGCGCTCCACACCGCCCGCCCTCCCAAAAATCCTATATTTTACGGGGGGTTGAGCGGCATAAAGTTTTAAAGGTGTTTTAATTCCCCTTGCGGCCTTGAGTTCACGGTGAATTCACAGTGAATTCACAGTGAATTCACGGTGAATTCACCGTGAATAAACCGTGAACTCAAGGCCAATGGAACCAGTACGGACTTGGCTTTTCAATGTCGTCCTTTGTTAAATATGTACTGGTAGTTTATAACTTCCAGAATAACAATATAATGTTTAAGTAGGCAGGTAAATTTATAAACCCTTTAAATTTTACTGTTGAACTTGTGAATTTAGTTTTTGTAAAATAAATGCGCTTCATCAATATTTAAGTATAAACAAACTCAGTGGCGTAGCTAGGCGTAGGCGAAGTGGGCCCTCGCCCACGGCCTCGCACTTAAAGGGGCCTCGCGAGGCCTCTTGAAATGCGATGCCATCAAATCCCCGTTTATTTTTAAATTAAATAAAAACCTAAAAAATATGTAAATTTAAGATCCTTATATACTAATAATTAATCAATTTTAATCGATTACAATCACAGAAATAGTGATTACAATGGATATTTTAATACGCCACCTATTAGGACTCTAAACAAATACCAAGTTGTGGCCTACAACTTGTAAGTAATGTAGATATCACATTTCGCGATTTAAATAACTGTCATTTAATTTGCTGTATGTGTTTTAGAACATTTATGATTGTTCCTTAATTATTATTTAAGTTTAGTTATGTAAGTAAAGTAGAATTAAACAGTTAATCGAATAGTGTGTGCATCATTTGCCAAATAAAAGGGCCACATTTGTTTGGTTTAATAATTTGTCCCGCTTTTTATAAATCCAATCTGTTATTAATAATGCGATTTTCTTTAAATTTGGGTGGTGATTGTATGCTGAAGAAATGAAATATTTGCCATAGTAAGTTTTTTTATTTATCATTGGCGTACGGTTTTAGGGGGTCGATTTTTCGGCAGAAGGATATTATAGGGCTTATTTTAGATAAATTTTTTAATCCTATATAGATTGAGCATCCCCAAAAACCCCTTAATCCATATTCTTAAAATCTTAAAGAAATTTTATTTGCTGAATATGATTAAAACAGTTTTAACCCCCTAACACCGTACGCCAATGATAAATAAAAAATTTTACTATGGAAAATATTAAGTGTCTCCAACATACAATCACCACCCAAATTTAAAGAAAATCGCATTATTAATAAGTTATTAATAATAACTGAGATAGGTATAAGGGTGGATTTATGAAAAGCGCGACACACTGTATACAGGGTGTTTCAGAATAAGATGCTGAACCTTAAGGGTGTGAATCCTTAGTTGATTTTAAGAAAAAAGTTCAAATAAACCTATGACCTAAACCTCTTAATTTTTAAGTTACAGGGTGTTAAAGTTTTAAGAAAGAAATCGGTTTTTTATCATAACTTTAATAACATCCTAGATATTTTTATAAAATTTGGCACACGTCTTCTAATCATTAACAGTAAGTTTTTGATTTAGAAGATTTTTTATTTTTTTTACCAGTGGCGTCCGTACAGGATGTGGTCTAGATATATTTGGAAAAATATTATGCACGCCACTGCTATTTTTCAAAATAAAAATTATTTTTTAAATCCACATTTATTTTAGGGCAAATTTGATTTCTTGGCCATTTTTCGTACGACTAACGGTTTTCGCATTAAATGCTTTGTATTTTTTTCATCGGGGGCCTCGCTGATGCGACTTCGCCCACGTCTATATTAGTCCACGCTACGCCACTGAACAAACTATTTATTTAATAATGTTTATAAATTAAAAAATCTTAATATTTATTATTAATTATTTATTTAATTATTAATACCGTCTATTAGCAACAAAATTACTATTTATTAAAAAGTAAACAACCATTTACAAACAATAAAAAAAATTTATTATTTACATTACCACGTGGTACTGTACAGTAATTTACAATGTTTTCACAGTAAACTCACAGCGCTTTTACGGTGAATTCACGGTGATTTTACGATAAATTTACGGTACTTTAGCAGAACCTATGACACTTTATGCGCTATTGTTTGGGTCACGTATGTACTATGCGCTATTGTTTGGGTCACGTATGTACGTGTCCCGAACAATGGGGATTAGTGAACAATGTGTGGTGCCTTAGTAAACAATGGGGGATTAGTGAACAATGTGTGGCGGTGCCTTAGTAAACAATGTATGCGCGAAGTAACAAAGGTTTTATAATCTCTAATGTGTTCGGGGCTCGCACGTATCATAATTCAATCTCTACTATTGTTAATTTTATAAAAATAAATACGCAGGTGGCCAATTGTTAAAATACATACATACAGAAGTGCAATACTATTACAAATTTATAATCTCGAAAGGTGTTGGATTTAAATTGGGGCAAAAATATGCTGTTTTATAATCTCTAATGTCTTCGGGGCTCGCACGTAGCATAATTCAATGTGTACTAGTGTAAAAGGAAAATATGCGTAAATGAATTCTAAGAAGTATTTTAATCGATAGAGTTTTAAGAAATTACGTGCTCAACTTAATATTTAGGCAAAAAGCACAGGTACCTATTCACCTGTAATACTATGGGAATAAAACCTAAGCAAAATGTTTTAAATTTTATCTTCACGTTTTCTTGGAAATTACGTGTTGATTAATATTTAGGCAAAAAGCACAGGTACCTATTCACTTGGGAATATAAGCATAAAGTTTTAAATTTTATTGTCACGTTTTGTTGGAAAAAAGTAAAAGCAGAATAAATTAAACTATATAACGTAATTGATTTTCAAAATTTTGTAGGGATAATAAAATACGTCGGCAAAGAATAATGGTGTAAAAAGCAATAAAGATAAAATTTATATATTTTTGTATACCAATAGGTAATTTGACAAAAATACAGGTACACGAGAATAATAAAATAGGTTTAAAAAAACCGTGGGATAATAATAAATTTTTGATAATTAATTTTTCAAACGATTTAAATTAAATGTACTACATATTATGTAGACTGAATGCATAGATGCCTAACAAGTTAGTACGCGTCTCATAGTTTTCATATAAAAAAGAAAATTTGGAACACCAAATCATCAGTCGTTTTAAAAAATTTAGAAGGTCAACATATACAAAAGTTTATATATTTCAAGAGTACATCGAAATTGATTGTTAAAAGTAAGTACATTACATACTTGTTAAATAATTTTTAAATATTTTGTAGTCATATTTACATATATAAATATATATATATATATATATATATATAAATTAACTCATATATTTATTATTACTTTATTTTTATATATATATTTATATTTATAATTATATTATATTATATATTATTTATTTTATTTCAGAATATTTAGGATACAGAAACAACTATATCTGCATAAAATGTGTGACTATACGGAAAATACATCAAAGTCTAAACAAACAATACATGCATTGGATTATGAGAAAAATAACCTGTTAAAAGAGGTCCGAATCCCATTAACGTTATCAAACAGTCGTTATTACATAGTTGGGGTGAATGCTTATAGTAATTTTTCTATATGTGTAAAACTATGTAAAACTGGCAAGGAATACAACGCCCTTAGTTTCAGCAACAGCGAATTTAAGGAGTTTTTAGGTATTTTACCCAGGGTTTTTCAAAATACCAATAATGGAGATGAGTTCGAGGTTTCCAATTACGTGATAAAAACGATGCCAGCCGATAATGTAAAAATAACAGGGAAATCATCTGGAAATTATGATATTCTCCAAAAATCAACATTGGACAATCTATTGAAGTTAAAATCCTTTCACGGTAATATTGTCGAAGAATATGAAGAATTACGTTTAGCGGAAACGTTTAATTCAATCTTAGGTGATATAATCGTTGAGATCTGTCGAGATGATAGACATTTTTACAACACAAACATGTTCAAATCTTTTATAGAAGCTAAACCACGATATAGTAACCATATGATTTGGCTTGAATTGGTGTATAAATTCGATTATTTTATATATAATAATATAGGCCTTAAGTTAAGTGAAACTTTAGATAGTAATAGATTTTATATTTAATTAGGTAACTGTTAATAATGTAAATAATTTAAAAATGTATTTATATAAAATTATAATAAAATTATATTAAAAAATGATTATTTTATATATAATAATATAGGACGTAAGTTAAAATGAAACTTTAGATAGTAATAGATTTTATATTTAATTAGGTAATAGGTAATAGGTAATACATTTTATATTTAATTAGGTATCTGTTAATAATGTAAATAATTTAAAATGTAATTATATAAAAATTATAATAATAAATTATAATAAAAATAATAAAGTAATTTAGTTTGAAAAAAACTTGTTTAATTATATCCTTTTAAAAACTCACCTCATTATTTTATGTAGCTTCTATGATAGTTAGGTGTATAAGATAAAAAAAGTAAGTAAATTTTTAAATAAATTTATTACAAATAAACAAAAACATTTAAAAAAATTATTTTAATAATAATCTAGTATATACAAAATTTACTTAAATAAATAATTTAACCTAGAAAAATATAATTAAACCTAAAATAAACATATATTTAAAAATAAAATTAATATAATAATAATATAAATTTACAAAATTCTATCTAAAATATACGTATATAATTTAAGAAAAATAAAATTAATATAATAATATAAATTTTACAAAAATTTTACCTAAAATATATGTATAAAATTAAAAACTAAAAACACAAAATAATACACTAATACAAATTTCACTTAAAATTTAAAAAATACAATAAAAATTATTAAAAACTAAAATATATCCTATTCATCGACTACCATATCGTCGTCGGTGGTATCTCCAGAGCTATCTAGGGAGGCCGTAGATATAGACATACCATCCTCGTCGGTGCTGTCTTCTGAGCTATATAGGGAGAGCGTAGATATAGACATGCCATCCTCCAGGCAATCTGTAAGGTCCCCGTCCACTATTTTTGTCATATGACAATCATTGGTGGGAACCAAAACAAATAATAGGCGCCTCGTGCAGGATACGCACCAGCTGTTGTTGTGCAAAAAAATATCGACTAGATCCTCAACGTCTTTGGAAGTATGCTGTGTCACATACTCATTTATTCGAAAATCTGCAAATTTGCGTATGCATTCCTTTCGCATACACAAATCGCAGATTCTTCCAATCGAGGTATCGTAATATTTATTATGCACGCAAAAATCCACGGCGTTGGGCAAAATTGAAACAATTATGCGGTGAATTTCTACCCTATTGTCTCTATAGCCCCAGAAACACTTCACCGCTTCTTCACGCCACTGGGCCGTAATCGGGCCAAACAGGTCCCGAAGTAAAAAAGTAGCTACCAAGGGGAAGCCTAGTATGAAGTCCAGCATTCTGTTCCGGAATATATCCTGCACTAGAGTCCTTGGTAGCGCCACTTTTGCAATGTCCTCCACACTGCATTTCTCGTTGAGCACCTGTCTAGCCAGACTTTTTAATGTTTTTGGATTATGCACTCCATCAACCACCACACCAAATTTACTAGACTTAGCACTCACAGTTTGGTAAGCAACATCCATTATTATTATTTGTATTATTAGCGTTCGAAAAAATGTTTTGAAACGATTTTCAAAACTTTTTTTTACTTAAATACAAAACAATATTCTATAGGGGTGGTGGTATATGCTGCGTTTAGTGGGGGTGCCTACCTGAAAACTAATAAAACTCGAAGGCAAGAGATCGAAATTTCTTTTAGTTTTGAACTTGTGCTTGAAGATTACAGTTTAGTGATGGAATCCCAATATCTCGATAATATTATTTTGGAGAGAGAATATGAACATTTAATTAGCCGTTTTAATTTGACGTCGCGACGCATGATTTTTCGCTTTAGAGAATACGATGGATTGCAGGACCCTCTTGAATGGTTAACAGTGAGTATTTCCATTATTTTTTAAAATAAAAAATCTAAAGTATAGTTATATCTGCATATGTATATAGTAATATTATGGCATATATGCATGTATATATATATATATATATATAAATATATACAAAAATAATATGTAAAGCATATTAAACTTTATTCAATTTTCTTTTAATTGTTTAACAATTACATTTTTAATAATAACCTTTTATTATTATTCGTTGTTATTTCCATTATTTTAAAAATAAAAAATCTACAGTGTAGTTATATATGCATATGTATATGTTAATATTATGACCTATATATATATATATATATAGGGTTTATTCAATTTTCAGTTAATTGTTAAAAAAATTACATTTTAATAATTAGGTAATTTTTTTTATAATTATTCTTTTTACAATGTTATTTCCATTATTTTTTTTAAATTTTATTTATATTTTTTATCTACAGTAGTTATATATGCATATGTATGTAGTAGTAATATTATGGCATATATATATATATATATATATATATATATATATATATATATATGTATATATATATGTATATATATATATATATATATATACAGTATGTCTCAGTATCTTGGAATCATATGGAAAACTTTTTTATTATTAATTTTAGGAAAAAAGTTATTCTTTATAAAAAGTTCTGCATGGTGTAAAACTTAAAATGCAACCCACAAATATTAAATTGTTTTAGTCGTATACGGGGGTATGTCATAAAATATTAATTTGACTCAAGAGTAAAGTACCTTTATATTTGACAATATCGAAAATTGTTATAAAGAAAAGTTAATCAGAACTAAAAACTACGTTCAAATATGCAATTTCATCCATTTACATTAAAAAAATTAGGTTTTGTTAATTTTTTTAATATTTCTATTTAAATGAACATTTATCTGTTAAAATTGCAAAATTTTTAGAAAACATTTAGAAACGAAAAGGTTTTCATGTTTTTTGTAATCATAACACATAAATGTTCATTTAAAATAAAAAAAAGATTAGTAAAAATTAACAAAACCTAATTTTTTAATGTAATGGATGAAATTGCATATTTAAACGTAGTTTTTAGTTCTGATTAACTTTTCTTTATAACAATTTTCGATATTGTCAAATATAAAGGTACTTTACTCTTGAGTCAAATTCATATTTTATGACATACCCTGTATACGACTAAAAAAATTTAATATTTGTGTGTTGCATTTTAAGTTGTACACCATGCAGAACTTTTTATAAAGAATATCTTTTTTTCCTAAAATTAATAATAAAAAAGTTTTCCATATGATTCCAAGATACTGAGACATACTGTATATATATATATATATATATATATATATAGGGTTTATTCAATTTTCAGTTAATTGTTTATAAAGTACATTTTAATAATTATCTTTATAATTATTCATTTTACAATTTTTTCATTATTTTTAAAATAAAAAATTCTACTGCATAACTTTATATCTGCATATGTGTAAAGTAGTAGTATTATAGCATATATGCTTTTAGTATTAATGCAATTCTAATTTTTATTTTAAATATAATTTTAGTTTCTAATATGTAAAATATACAGGGTGATCGGGTAAAAAAAAATATATGTATATATATATATATACAAGGTGTCAGCACTCAGCTACGGACACGGTGTATAATTTCATTATTTATATTTTTTTTTGTTACAAATTTATATTAACATATTTTTGATTTTTTTTAGGCAGGGATTGAATCTTTAATTACACATGGAATGCGGGGATTTGACGAGAATGATAGAGTTGGAATGGTTTTTCACAACTCAGAGTTTCCGGATAGGCCTTTAGCAATTTCTTTGAGGAAAAGAAGCCAGCTGACGTCTACTGTCATTCTCGATACCCTGGGGATTGTGCTGCAAAGCAATTCCAGTTTTTTCACCAATAATGAACTAACTTTGTCCATCGACAGGGTACAGATCCCCGCAGGGCGTGGAAGGGTTTCTTTGAAAGGAGCAACATTCGACGAGTTCTGCAGGAAAAAACACGGTATCGTAATTATTAATAATGATGATAATTATTGTTTAGCTTATGCTCTAGCGTTGGGTATAGCTTATCGTAGCGATATTACTGATTTTAAAAATCTTAAAAAAAAACCTTATCTTTTAAAACAACGCGGTAGAGAATTATCTAGGGCTGCTAACGTGGATCTCTCAAATGGAGGGAGTCTTGAAGACGTTAAACGTTTTCAAGATTTTTTAAAAGAAGATTTTACAATTGTTGTGTACAATAATAGAAGGGGTAGTGAAACATATTTTAAGGGAGAGCCCAAAGACACGCGTAAAACAATAAATTTAATTTTAGAAAATAACCATTATAATTTTATTTTAAGCCTAACTAGTGCCTTCAGCACTGGATACTTTTGCGAAGGGTGCAAAAAACGTTATAGTAATAAAACAGGTCACTTTAAATGTCCTTATACATGTCCACATTGTCATAGTTCTCCGCCCTGTAGGTCTGATGTAGAAGAGATAACGTGTGAAGATTGTAAGCGGACATTTAGAGGTATTGCGTGTTTAAATATACATAAGGAGAAACTTTGTTCAAAACTGCATAGATGTTTAAAATGTTTAAATAGTTACTGGACTAAGAATAAGCATAAATGCGGCGACAAATATTGCCGTACGTGTTTATGCTTTAAACCTATTAGGCACGATTGTTACATGCAACCAAATGTTATAAGTGATAAAACTAAAAAATCGCTTGACAACGATTTTTTGTTTGCCTTTTATGACTTTGAATGTATGCAAGAAAAGGAAGTATCCAGTAATATATTTTTACATGAACCAAACTTGTGTGTGGTTCAACAAGTATGCTCCGAGTGTATATCGAATGAAAATATAGACCTGGATTGTAGCAAATGTGGTAAGCGAAAACATATTTTTTCAGAAGACCCTGTTGAGTCACTTTTGAATTATCTACACGAATTCGAAAAGAAAAAATTTAATGTTTTTGCTTTGGCACATAACATGAAAGGTTACGATGGTTGTTTCATAACGAAACAAATTTTCAAACATGTTAACAAATGGAACCCGAAAATCATAAGAAATGGCTGCAAATTTGTTTCGATTACATGCAATAAAATTAAATTTATTGATAGCCTGAATTATATGCCCCTGCCATTAAATAAACTTCCAAGTGCATTTAAATTTGATGAAGCCAAGGGATACTTTCCGCACTTATTTAATAGAACGGAGAATAGTAATTATGTAGGCCCCTTACCCGATGCTTCTTTTTATATGCCAGAATCAATGACCTTAGAGGCGCGAGATAATTTTTTTGAATGGTATAATGAGCAAAAATCAAATAATGTAGTGTTTAATTTTAAAAACGAATTAATTAAATATTGTGTTCTAGATGTTGATATTTTACGGAAATCGTGTATTAAATTTCGAGAATGTTTTATTGAAGCTACAAATATTGATCCTTTTCAAGAAGCAACCACCATAGCCAGCGTATGCAATAAGGTATTTAAGAGAAACTTTCTACAGCCTAATACCATAGGCATTATTCCGACTAATGGATATAGGCTGAAAGATAAATCTTCGCAAATATCGCTTAAGTGGTTGTACCTGCAAGAATCTTTATTTCCGGGTATTAAACACGCGGGTAATAGTCAGGAAATCCGACTTAAAGAGGATCTGTTAGTTGATGGTTTTTGTGCGACTACTAACACGGTATTCGAGTTTGATGGCTGCTATTTTCATGGTTGTGAAAAATGTTTTCCTCAGCAGACAACCTCTTTTAAAAATTCCACACCCAAAAATCAGCAAATGTTTTTAAGACTCGAGGCAACCAAAGCCAAGCACGAAAGAATTAAAAAAGCTGGGTATAATTTGGTAAATATTTGGGAGTGTGAATTTCGAAAAATGTTGAAAACTGATGAAGGCATTAGAACGCATGTTAATAATAACTATATAAAATACCTCCAGCCGCCATTAAATCCTCGGGATAGCTTCTTCGGTGGTCGCACAAATGCCGTAAAACTTCACCATAAAATATCAAACACGGGTGATGAAAAAATCTGCTATTACGATGTTTGTTCCTTATATCCTTATATAAATAAGTACAAAAAATATCCCATTGGTCGTCCTGAAATTCATATCGGTGACGAAAAATGCAGAAAATTACCTCTGGATACGGTAGAAGGTATTATTAACTGCTCAGTTCTTCCTCCTCGATCTTTATATCATCCTGTACTACCGTATAAATGTAACAATAAACTTATGTTCCCCTTATGTAGAGCTTGTGTAGAGTCATTGTACCAGGGAAAATGTCTGCATACAGAAGAGGAGCGTAAGTTTACTGGTACTTTCGTTGCCGATGAATTAAGAAAAGCGATTTCATTAAATTATAAAATACTGGAAATTTACGAGGTATGGGAATATAAAGTCACTAAATTCGACCGCAAAACTAAGTCTGGGGGCCTTTTCTCAAAATATGTCGATACATTTTTAAAAATTAAGCAAGAGTGTAGTGGCTGGCCTAACTGGTGCACTACGGAGGAATTGAAAGACGCTTATATTCAAGCATATTTTGACCATGAGGGCATTAAACTAGATAAAGAAAAAATATGTTATAATCCGGGCATGCGTTTTATTGCAAAATTAATGTTAAATAGTTTTTGGGGTAAATTCGGGCAGCGAGAGAACTTGATGCAAACATCAGTAATCACTGAACCCCATGAACTATTTGACATGTTAACAGACCCTTCTGTTATTGTTAATAATATGATAATTGTTAGTGATGAAATGCTTCTTATGTGCTGGACTAAGCAGGAAGAAGCCGTTTCACCATTATCAACTGTTAATGTAGCAATAGCAGCATACACCACGGCTATGGCGCGCTTGGAGCTTTACTCATATCTAGAAAAACTTGATAGACGAGTACTTTACTTTGATACAGATAGTATTATATTCACGCATAAAGAGGGTGAGTGGATGCCCGACGTAGGCGACTATTTAGGTATGTTAACAGACGAAGTAGCTGAATACGGCCCTGGTAGTAAAATTACGGAGTTTGTTAGCGGTGGGCCCAAAAATTACGCTTATAGAGTTTATATCGCGGATAAAAAAGAATATAAGTCTATATGCAAAGTAAAGGGAATTACTCTTAACTCAAAAAATAGTGAATCGGTGAATTTTGAGACATTAAAAGCCATGGTGTGTGATAATGCTGATCCTACATATGTCCACAACACCCGTAAAATCTGTATTACGGCTGATTATGACGTAATATCGCGATCAGAGTCAAAAAATTTATAGGATTGGCTATACAAAACGGCGGAGGATAGATAATTACGATACCGTTCCGTATGGCTTCCTAGAAGAAGAACAATCTGACTATAATCATACCATTGATGATGGCGATAGAGAGGTATAATAATATTAATAAAAAAAGCGCATTTATTTAGGTTAGAATATGCCATGTAATCATTATTTTTAATATTTTAATTTAAAATTTATTCATTTTTAGATGGACCTACAAGTTAATGCAGAAGAAGATATTCCTTATTTTATGGACGGATGGACGTTATAATTTATATTTTAATTTATTTTATATTTATTTATATATATATATATATATATATTTACCATTCATGTACTTATACTGAAAATTTGTTATTATTATGTATATTTTAATTTATTTTATATATATTTTACTTATCTATGCTTTACTTATACTATAATTTGTTATGCTATTTTTTTATATTTTTTAATTTATTTTACTTTTTGATTTATTTATATATTAGTTTACAATTTAATATGTAATTATATTAATATTTATATTTTAATTTAGTTTATATATATTTTACTTATATTAGAATTATATTTTGTTATGTTATTATTATTTATATTTTACATATATTTTACTTACCTATGCTTTACTTATATTAGAATTAAATTTTGTTATGTTATTATTATTATTATTTTATATATATTTTACTTACCTGTTTTACTTATATTTAGGAAAAAATAATAAAAAAATATTTAAGATATTTGATTTTTATTTAATTTACGAAACATTTTTCTTACAGTTGCATCATTTTTATATGTATTAGATGAAAACATATTTAAAAAATTATTTAAAGTATATTTCTTACTTAAACACACTAAAAACAAAATGCAGTATTGACCACACACGGTAGAAAACAAATTTTGTATTACATTAAAGTTGTATATCCATTTTTTGGAATTTTTATTTAAAAACTTTTTTACATTATATTTAGGAGGTCTTCCAAAACTGTCAAAATAGCATCCATCGCCTTTATTATTGATAAAAACAGCACACCAATGGCTTCCAGGCATATAATCAGGATCTTCATTAATTACTATAGCCAAAGGCTTACTAATATAACGGGGTATTTGATTAACGGGGAAAACTCCAGTATGAACGTGTTTTGGTAAAAATCTGCGTAAATATCTTATTACTTCGGATGAATACATTCCACAATTTTAACGTTTGTGCTTTGAAAGTTTATACACTTATGCATACAATATTTTAGGTACAGGTGCTTTTAAAGAAAATTAAAATAATTTTTAAAGTAAATTTATTTAGGATCTTTTTTTTATAATATAAGGATAATTAATACATAGGATATATCTAGCTACTGTAATCAACCACTACATTTCTATTCTTATCTATTTCAATAATATTATCGAATTCGGCGTAAATAATACAATTAACAGTCTCTGTAAGTGCCTCTTTAAAACGTACTTCCACGCGTAGACTGCCATTTCGAATAAGATTCCAGTGAGTCATTGTGTTTGCCGATAAATCGGGAGTTAAATCAAACGCTGTTAAGCAGTAACCGTGCTTGTAGTTAATTCTATCAATACAAAGCCCATTGTTTGAAAAGTGTATTCCAGTCCCAGAAAATAAAGTATTATATGACCTTATATAATTATCATTATCAAAATCGGGTTGAAGCGGTTTAGAAGGAATTTGCTGACCATCAATATACAGTGATAAAAAGTTGATCGTAGTGTTTAAAATTAAACGGGTTTTTCGTATAATCTCCGTTGAATGCTCTATTTGATACAAAGCCCATAACACACCTTTTCGGTAACTGACCCAAAAATATATTATCCAATGATTTTCCTTGAATGCCGGCTGGTATAGTTAAAACTTTAACATCAACCCTCGTTATGGGGTATTTAACAGGTGCTAATTGTAAGGCTTTAGCATGTGCTAACAATACAGAAGGATTAATTTTCATTCTTCTTACTAAAAGGGTAGCGTCCATAATTTTTAGTTTTGGTTCTTCATTAACAGGAGCCATTAAAACAAAATTATCTCTTGATCTAACTAATTTCACACGAAGTTCAAGACCATTCATTAAAAACTTTTCTTGATTAAATATATCGCCACTAAGACGTCCAATTAAATCTACGTTTTTTCCTAATTCTGTTAACTCACACCTTTTTGTATGTCCTGTATTACTTGCATTTCTTTCTTCCATTGATTTAGCTGTATCTAAATACCATAGACTTGAAGTGAGATGGGAATTTGATGCCTCCGGACCGTAATTAAGTAATGTTTCTATATATGATCTATATGCATATGTGTTGTTTGGTGGAGAAATTAATTTTTGATTTAAATAAACATCAACTTGACTAAACATTGAATGCAGGAGATTATTTACCGGGCCGATCATTTTTTCACCCTCTGTTGCGTTTGTGTAATTTGAATTATCTTGTTTACATATTTTTGCTTCTATATGCAACAAAGTATGGGATAAATCCAAATATTCATCACCTATACCAGGTATAACAAACTCCAGAGGTGCTTGATCCGTTAAAGATGAAAGAGGTTTATAATGAATCCATTGCCCTGACTCTACACTAGTTTGCGTTGAAGGTATGGCAAATAAGTCCAGTTCACTTTTAATACACTTACACGATTGATTATGGATGAAAGACATTGTTTTTAGTTTTTATTTAACCAAAAATATCTTCAAGTTTTCGTTTTTTAGTCTTGCGCGTGTTCTTACTTTCAATAGCTAATACTTTATGCTTTCTTTTAATAGCTTTCTTTCTTTTTATACGCTTCCCTGACCCCACCATTTCGTCCACTTTTTTCATGGCTTTAGCTTGTAAATTTTTTGTACCTTCATTAAACCGTTCTTTAAACGCAGCTTTGGGTGGTTTACTATGAATAATATCCTTGAGAAAATTAACACCAGTATGAGCAGCCTCTGTTCCTATTGTTTTTATTCCACTTTTAACTAGAGGAAATATAGTTCTATATAACCCTTTTAAAAAACTACCAATGCCCCGCCCCTTTTGGTAATAGGCCCCTTTATACACTGCTCCTACACCCGAACCAGCTTGATTTAAATAATAATCGCTATACAGACACTTTACGGTCATTTTATTCTTTTAAAGTGTAGTTTAACACTGACAGTCCCAAATAAGAATGGCACTAATTCACCGGTTTCGGTCCTTATATCAATTTCTATATTCTCAAATTCACGTTTTAAAACAGGAACATAGTGCGTCGGCGAAAATACTTTCATTTTATGACTCCCATAAACATATTTTGAATTATCCACGCTTACGTTACGAATTAATTTAGCCATAGTATCCCCTACAATCTGAGGAGTTATAATATCGCAATAAATGAAAAATTGCGAGGGCAACCCCAAAATAATATTGGATGGATGTTGAGCATAGCAATTGTTTAGTATATTTTGATCCGGTTCAAAGCCTAATTGTAAAGCCATGTAAGTTGAAAAAGTCATAGATATTATATTGCTGTCCTCAGGAATATTTACATATACTTTATGAGTTGTTTGATCCATCTTAAAAGTTATTTTTCTTCCTATTATTTGAGTATTAGAATTTAATACTGCAAGCAGGTCATCTATGTTATCGTAACTACCTGTATTTATTCTTACTTTGTCATATACATATGTATTTGTTTTTGCATTCTTTAGTTCTTTAAAGTATACAATATTTTGGGTTTTTCTCACCGTGAGAAGAGAACATGGATATTGAAACTCTGTTGGACCAACTTGCCATTCTCCCTCAAGATGAATAGAATTAGGAAGTTGAGTATTAAACTGTGTTGTTTTATTGTTGGGGAAATATTCTATAGAACTATTACTAAGCAGAGTCAGAAAAAATTCGTTTGGCATTTTTTATGGTAAAGTAATATTTTTTTGTTGTACCCACGAGTCAAATTTTTTTGGATAACCTTTCCACCTAACGTACACTTCGCGTATGCCACGTTTTATCCGCTTTCCTAATATTTTATCTATTTTAAAAGCTGAATCTTCTGAATATGTCACCTTTTGCAATTCTGATTCATAAAAAATTCCTTCTACATCTTCATTTTGTAAATCACATAGTTTATATACAGTATGTGGATGCCTTTTTATAATTTTAACTATTTTAAATATTTCAATAGTCCAATTAGCTTCATAACCTTTTTCAAAAATATGTTTATATTTGGAAATTCTAACAAAATCATTTAGTTTAAATTTATTTTTATTTACGTTTTTAAGTGTTGTTCGAAAAGCATTATTGTATACTTCTAATATATTATTTTCGTTGACTTCAGTCGGTGCCATTTTAATCGTGCTATGCTTTGTTTTATTGTAAGTATCGACTAAAGTGTCTATTACATTAACGTATTCATAGCTATTATTATATGTAAAATACTTAAACATTTTTTCTTTAAGTGTTCTGTTAAATCTTTCTATAACACTAGCTTTTATATCAGGATTTTCAGTTTGTATATGATTTATACCATACTTTTTAAAACACCTTTTTGTGTCAGGTCCTAAAAATTCACCACCTTTATCTGATTGCAAATTAATAGGAATTCTATTGGAACTTTTAAATATATCTTCAAAGGCCATTGCAACATCCTTTGAACATTTTGTTTTTAACTTTCTAACCCATGCATATTTACTAAATACATCAATAACTGTTAGTATATATTTAATATCATTATTAAATTTACTTAAGCTTTTTAAATCAATTAAGTCAGCCTCAAATAAATCATCAATATTTGTTACATGATATTTATTTCGTTTAAAATTTTTAACAACAGGTTTATGTAAGGTATAAGTATCTTGGCTTTGTAACCATTTTTTAATTTCACTAACACTAATGTCTGGTTTTGCTTTTTTAATTTTCTTAACAGATGAGAATGATGCTATATGTGTAGGGTTGTAATAAATGTCATTCATCATTTACCACTTCTCCCAATCTAGCCTGGTCGCTGGTAAACTTGTTTTTTTCTTTCTTCTTGTAGGAACTGCCGTGTTTTTGTCAGACGAATATCCTTGTTTCGATTTTGATGATTCACTAGATTTTTTCTGCCGGTTATTTGAACTTATAGTCTCATTAGACACGCTTATCGAAGATTCGCGATTGGGCGTAGTATAGTTTATAAAATTATCTAGATATGCTTTACTTTGAATAAATTCCATAGGAGTGTTTATTTGTTTTAAACTCTGTACTATTAAGTCTTGATTTTTTTTATCCTTAGGTTGGCGGTTACGTAATATATCATTAACAATATCAATAATATTTGAGTCTTTTATTAACTGATTGTCAACTCGAACGACCCCTTGTTTATCCCATTGAATATAATCGTTTTTAGTAATATGTTGTAAAAGCTTTGATGACTTATTTTTCAGATTTTTAGGTACAGTCTCCAAAATCTGCTCGACTGTTAACACATCGTTTTTAACAGGACTTGTTGAATTGGGTTCTTCAACTTTTTCTTGTTCTAGCAGTGGTACTTTAATCGCTTCTCTAGCAGTATGGGAAAAATGTAAAAAGCGTTGTAAAACCTGTTGATACTTTGACCACTTCTCATTATCTTTTATTTTAGAGTTTAAAACTGCTCTCATCTCCAAATCTAATTGTGAAAGCGTATGAGGGTTAATAATATCTGTTGAATTCTGCAATTTTTGAAAGGATTCTGGGTTTATTAAAAACATCTTCTTAGCATGTTCCATGTTTTTTTAATTAAATAAACTACTTAGTACACCACTTATTAATGAAATAAGTATTAAGGGTAAAAGTGCCCCACCTTTTTGTAATATAATTTTCTTCTTTTTTTGAAGGACTTGATTTTTTTCTGCAATTTTTCGTAATGTCTTTTTGTAGGGTTTAAGTTTTTGTTTCTGTGATGAAGTAAGAGGGACTTTTCCTTTTATTGTATTATGGACACACTCACACAAACAAAGTATTAAACCTTTATCAGCAGTTTTTAATATAACTTTTCTCTGTCTAGGACTAGCCCTTGCTAAAAATTTCAACACAGCTGCGTGCTTTATGACTCTTTCAGACATTATAATACAAATGATTTATTAAAAAAAAACGTAATATATATTTAATTATATATCCCCCTCCCCCCTCTTCCCTTTCTTTTTAAAAAATAATTCTGCCTATTTTTAAAATGGATTATTAATTTAAAAAATATTTTTCTTTTTAATAAAATATATTTATAACTAATTACAACACAAGTTAATACAGATATATAATATACAAAAAATTATGATCTTAAACTATCACAATTGCATGTATCGGGGCCTTCTTCAGCATCATTTGACCATGGGCAAGTTTCATAATGTTCTCCATAAATTTTGCGATATTTCTCCAAATTGTTCTTATATTCAATCCAATATTGAATATTTTCTCTCTTTTTGAAATCATGTAGTATTTCCTGTCTTGTGGGAAATCTATTTAAAGATGTATTAACCTTATCATCGATATTCTTCAAATATTCTATGTGTTTTTGAATATTAATGTACTTTTCGTCTATTGCAGCACTACTAGGTCTTATTTTTTTCTCTGTGTTTAAATTATTCTTAAACCTCTGTGTATCACAAAACACTTGGGACCATTTATCAAACATCTTGGTAAAATCAATATTCATGATTTAAGCTAAGACTTGACATACATTTTTTACAGACGCAACTGATATTTTAGTTTATAAGTGGCTCCTTTTATATTAAAATATTTGTAACAGGTTTTGACTTGTTTACGGGTGGTTTGTATAACTATACAGGGTTAATATAATACTCAGCATATGATTCGTGTTTAAAGCCCTTCCTAGGAACATAAACCACCGTAGGATGTTCACTAGGTAATATATTTGTTCTAATTCTAAACGATTCAGGTGTAATTTGTTTTAAATCAAGTACTAAATAACCGTGTGCTCTGCTGGTATCATCTCTATATGCCTCTTGAATAAATCGAGAATTTTCAGGACATACTTGTCTAGCTAAATGTAAAATTTGCGCTTTATCTCTTGGGTTTTTAAAATAAATTATATAGTGTGCGTTTAATGAAATATCTCTCTGACCTTTTCCTTGATAAAAAAGATTTTGTGTTATGTAAAATACACTTAAATTTCTATGGTGACTCCCCTTCGTAAATATATCCACAATTGCACCACCAGCTTCTTTCATTAGATCGTCTATTATAATTAAATTTGGCTCAGAACCAGTAAAATCTAGCATATTTGGTAGGCCCTGCGTATATTTAATAAATTTATTTTCAGCATAGCTGGGCTGCCACTCGTCGTAATACCATATTATATTTTTAAATGAAACATTGCACATTTCTTTAATATTTTTTATAAAATTTAAAGTAAATACTGTCTTCCCACATGATGTTGGGCCACTTACAAGGGCGCAGAATGGATGCTTAAAAGATAAATCCATTTTTATGTTTAACTAGCAAATGTTTAGAAAAGACTGAATAAAATTAAAATATAATTTATATTTAAATAAAAAAGAGTTTAGTCTTGTCATTTAGCGTTACGTGGAAACCATATACCTGTGCTTTTGCAAAATTTTAACCATCCAACGTGCGAGCCAGAACACCTTTCGAGATTATAAATTCGTAATAGTATTACACTTCTGTATGTATGTATTTTAACAATTGGCCACCTGCGTATTTATTTTTATAAAATTAACAATAGTAGAGATTGAATTATGATACGTGCGAGCCCCGAACACATTAGAGATTATAAAACCTTTGTTACTTCGCGCATACATTGTTTACTAAGGCACCGCCACACATTGTTCACTAATCCCCCATTGTTTACTAAGGCACCACACATTGTTCACTAATCCCCATTTTTCGGGACACGTACATACGTGACCCAAACAATAGCGCATAGTACATACGTGACCCAAACAATAGCGCATAAAGTGTCATAGGTTCTGCTTACTTTGACAGTGAATTTGCGGTGATTTTGCAAACTTGAGTTCACCGTGAAATCACTGTGAATTAAAAGTGAAATCACCGTGAATTTATCGCAAAAACAGCGTGAGTTCACCGTTTAATTACCGTCTACAAATGTCACAAATGGACGGTATATTCACTGCACATAAACGGTGTATTCACGGTGAATTCACGCAAACGGTGAATTCACCGTAAACTCAAGGCCGCAAGGGTCTTAATAAAATTCTGTAATTTTTTTAGTATCTGTCAGTTACTTTTCGAGAAATTACTTTAGAATTTTTAATTTAGGAGAAAAACCAAAAAAAATTGTAAATCAACGAATGTGTGGGTTTCATAAGGGAAATTAGTATCACTTAGTATCAATTATGTCACTTCTCCATTTAACATAAAAATGCACTCATCCGAAAAACATGTATTGGATACTACAGACAGGATATTCGATATTCCGTTAAAAAAGCATGCCGAGTGATTGATAGTAAAAAAGTCGAGTATTCTTAAACCACGGTCGTAGGGTGCTTAAACTCCATGGTGAAAAGAATACGGCACGCTTTTTCAACGGAGTTAAATATCCTGTCTCTAGTACCCAAAACATGTTTTTGGGATGATTGCACTTTAATAAATGTTAAATGGAGAAGTAAATAGACATAATTGTTGCTATTGGAGCGATACTAATCTACCAAATTTTTCCATGAAACCCACACCCAAGTTTGTCAAAAGTTAAATATTTTGGCCGGAATTTTTGGAAACCATCTTGTTGGACAACTTTTCTTTGAAGGCAACCTCGATAGACACATTTATCCAGAAATGTTGCATTTAACAGGGGAACCTGTGCATTTTGGTGTCATCTAATATCGAAAGGTTATGCAACACCGACAGACTCTTTAGGAAGTGAGGCAAATAATTATTAGAGATTGCCGGTTCTTAACGCCAGACGTATTTCAAAATGTTAGAAATAATTTTAAACAACGTCTGTACTAAGGGAAGTTTGAGGGGATCGCTTTGAGCAATACATTCGTTAATTTATAATTTTTTTGTTTTTCTTTTAATTCCCTAATTTAAAAATTCAAAAAACAATTTTTCAAAAACTAACTGATAAATTTTTTAAAAATTTACAGAACCAAAAACCGACAACACGGAGCACATCCCGGAAACCTAAAGCATATATATATATATATATATATATATATATATATATATATACAGGGTGTTTCAAAAGTCAAGGACAGCAGAAAAGGGGTGGATAGGTGAAGGGATTCCAAGTCGAATAGTCTTTGCCGTTTTTTGATCATTATAAATAAAATAAAATTTTATTTATTCACTGTCACTGTAGGTGTTTTGGTTTTTTAGGTTCAGCGGAAATGTTCATTTTTTTGTGTGGGACAAATATCTTTACTTAACTTTTTTTAAATAAGTAAAAATAATATTTTATTAATATTAATAATAATTAATTTTAACATTATTATTTAATTAGAGATATTGGAATAAATATGGGTGATTCCACGTTAGATCAGGCAGGTTTTGACCCTTACCCCCTCTGATTTTGACGAAAATCGCTGTATGGGCTTCAAATGTGCCCAAATGGACCTGACAAAAGTTTGAAAAAATAATGAAAATTGTGGATTTTATGGGGGGTATCATTTTGGAAACTTTTCAAATCAGAGGTATATTGTTTTGCTTATATCTTGGGTCCTAATTGACCTAGAGGGTTGGCTGACGTCTTATTTTAAAGAAAAAAGATTATACTTTTTAATTATTACACCTTCTTTTAAATTTGAATAATTTTTTATTAAAATATATAGTTTTGAAAAATTCAATTTTAAATATTTCAAAAACACCCCTTTTTATTTTTTTATATTTAAAGAAGCAAACCTTTTTCTACACTTACCTAAATTTTGGTGGGGGTTATTTTTTTTAAGGGAGATATGATTTTTTTAATATTCGGTGTCTTTATACCCAGCGCCTACGTAGTTCTTATTTAGTGGGCTTGGGTTTGATTCTCGGTACTAAAATATTTTTGGGGCAAAATAATCGATCCACACAAATTTTCGATGAATTTCAATCGCAAATAACTTTTTAATTTGATGTCGGATTTAAACGAATATTAAAGAATATTGTAGATAAATTAATGGATAATCGTTCACATTTTAAAAAATTACTAAAAAATAGATGTACGTTTATAATATACAGGTTTAAACAAAAAGATGTTTTTTACCATAAGTTTAAGACACTCTTCTTCGTAGGGTGCCTTTATATATTGTATTTAGTGCTGTATTTTAAATAAAACAAGTATGAATATGAGATTTATTTATTGTAGTAATAATATAAAATAAAATACAGACATCTATATGAAAATATTAAATACATAATCGGTATACATGAATATGTTTTTTTTTGGGGAGTGCAAACCCAAAAAATATTAGTCTTAATTCTTCAATAATAAGATTGGCTTATGGGACTTCTTAAGAAGTAAGGGTGGAACTAAAAGAGCACTTTTTTTGTATATATAATATTGTAAAATTTGGTAATTTAGTCCAGGATTCTTATACGATTTTAAACTTAACATAAAGGAATTTGTATAAGGCTTTTTAGTGTGGACTTTTGGCAAGTTCTAATTTGGTTAACCAACCGTGAAAAATCCATCTTGCCAACACTTGGTTGGACTAAATTACCATTAACCATTAAACAAGCAATTCTAAATACAGATACTTTTAATTTAATTAGCAATTTTTAGGAGCTAGGTATATAGTAAAAATGTATGTATAGTTAAAATGCGTCTTTTTTGCTAAGAGAATAAGTTAATAATAATAACGAGTCTTTTTGGCTTAGGACGGCAGGATAGTCAATACTTACAAATTGGTTACATTTCCGCACTCAACAACAACACATTTCACAACCATTAACACGTTTTATCACTTTTATGGCGCAAAAATGACAAAAATGACATCAATAATTATGATTGACATTGACATTTGCAAATAGCGTTTGTACAGATGTCTGCAATTTACAAATAGATATAGTTTAGGTATTGTAGCTCTACACTGAGAGAAAACGTTGTAGAATCATTCAAAACGATAATAATTTAAAGGGATTCAAATATGTTTTGGCGTCATTGGTGTTTCCCATTACCCTGCTGAAAAAGACGGGTAATATCGGATGATTGCGGATTAAAAACCAAGCTGGTTTTATGTCCATTTATATCTGTTTTCATCCGACATATCTGATTTTATCCGGCATGTCGGTTTTTATCTGCAAATGCGGGTATAAATATTATCCGCGAACGTCGGGTTTTATCTATTTAGTTCTATGTCTGCTTTCATCTGGTTTCATCCGCAAATACTTGTATTTGGGTTTATATCTGCATTCACCCGGTTTTATCTGATTTTATCCGCAAACATCTACTTTAATCCGCAAACGTCTGCTTTATCCGATTTCACCTGCAAACATCTGCTTTTATACGTGAAGATCTACTTTCATCCGCGAACATCTATTTTAATCCACAAACATCTGATTTCATCCGCAAACATCTACTTTAGTCCGCAAAAGTCTGCTTCATCCGATTTCACCTGCAAACATCTGCTTATATCCGCAAAAATCTGCTTTTATCTGTGAACGTCTGCTTTAATCCGCAAACTTCTGCTTTTATCTACAAACATCTGCATTTATCCGCGAACGCCTCCTTTAATCAGCAAACATCTGTTTTAATCCGCAAACATCTGATTCTATCCGCAAACATCTGCTTTTATCCGCAAACATCTGTTTTAATCTCCAAACATCTGCTTTTATCCGCAAACATCTCTTTTAATCTGCAAACATCTGCTTTTATCCGCAAACATCTGATTTTATCCGCTTACATATGCTTTTATCCGCAAACATCTGATTTTATCCGCAAACATCTGCTTTTATCGGCAAACATCTGCTTTTATTCACAAACATCTGATTTTATCCGCAAACATCTGCTTTTATGCGCAAACATTTGATTTTATCCGCAAATATATTTATATTTTATCAGATATATCTGATTTTAATCGCAAACATCTGATTTTATCCGCAAACATCTGCATTTATCCGCAAATATCTGCTTTTATCCGCGAACATCTGCAAACATCTGCTTTAATTGCAAACCTCTGCTTTCATCCGGGTTCGGTTTGCCTGCATTTCCTTTGTCCGTTTCGGTCCTGTTTCGTACGCAAACATCTGGTTTCATTCGCGCTTTTTGTTTTCCTTTTTCTCCGTTCACGGCACACAACTTTATAACTCTAAAAGGAATTATTTGAATAAAAACAACCTGTAAAGGAAATAAGTTTATTCAACACGACATTTTTCCAATGGGAAAATAATTTAATTATATTCACCAGATTTAAATTTAAAAATCAGATATACTATAGTGAAGATTACCACATGTGCACAGAAATAATAAGTCTAATAATTCTTACATATATATTAAAAATATTGGTTATGCCAAAATTAAAAAGTTTATAAAGTTAGATGAAAAATTCTACGCCGAAATAAGTGTTTTTCAAACAAATTCTATACAAATTGAAGATGTTATAATTCCAAATGTATTTGAAATTAAACATATATGTTTTCTAACAATTAATTTAAATGTAAGCTTAATAATTAAAAAATGTCTATTTGGGTCTTTTAACAAAGACCTTATTTGTATTTTACCAAATAATATTGAAGTTCAATAAACTTATTTCCTTTACAGGTTGTTTTTATTCAAATAATTCCTTTTAGAGTTAGTGTGCCGTGAACGGCTAACAACCAGTTAGTTAAAGCTCAGTAAAATTTGACAAAGCAGGTAAACTAAACTAAAGTATACACGAGAAAAAGAAGCGCGAATGAAACCAGACGTTTGCGTACGAAACAGGACCGAAATGGACAAAGGAAATGCAGGCAAACCAAACGAGGATAAAAGCAGAGGTTTGCAATTAAAAGCAGATGTTTGCAGATGTTCGCAAATTAAAGCAGATATTTGCGGATAAATGCAGATGTTTGCGGAATAAAAGCAGATGTTTGCGGATAAAAGCAGATGTTTGCGTATAAAATCAGATGTTTGCGGATAAAAGCAGATGTTTGCCGATAAAAGCAGATGTTTGCGGATAAAATCAGATGTTTGCAGATAAAAGCATGTTTGCGGGTAAAACCGTATGAAAGCAGATGTTCGCGGATAAAATGAGATGTTTGCGGTTAAAAGCAGATGTTCGCGGATGAGTGCAGATGTTCGCGAATAAAATGAGATGTTCGCGGATGAAAGCAGATGTTCGCGGATAAAAGCATATGTTCGCGGATAAAATGAGATGTTGGCGGATAAAAGCAGATGTTTGCGGGGGTGCACTAACCGGATGAAATCAGGCGTTCACAGATAAAAGCATGTTTGCGGGTGAAACCGTATGAAAGCAGATGTTTGCGGATAAAACCAGACGTTTGCGGATGAAAGCAAATGTTCGCGGGTGATTGCAGATGTTCGCGGATGAAATCAGATGTTCGCGGGTAAAAGCAGATGTTCGCGGGTGATTGTAGATGTTCGCGGATAAAAGCAGTTGTTCGCGGGTGATTGCAGATCTTTGCGGATGAAAGCAGATGTTCGCGGATGATTGCAGATGTTCGCGGGTAAAAGCATATGCTCGCGGATAAAACCAGACGTTTGCGGATAAAACCAGACAAAAATAGACAACAAAAATGCAGGTAATCGCGGATAAAACCAGACGTAAGCAGACGTTTGCAGATGATTCCGGACAAATTCAGATATAAACGAAACACAGTGAAGACGGTTAAAAACAGATGATTGCAGATGATTGCGGGGGTGCACTAACCGGACATAAAACACAACTAACCGGGTGTTCGCGGATATAGCGATGCGGACAAAAGCAGATGTTATCAGATGATATTTTTACCCGCTTTTATCCGGCTTCGACGAAGAATTTATACCTGCAATCATCTGCTTTTATCCGGTTTTGACGAAGAATTTATATCCGCAATCATCCGTCATTTTCAGCAGGGTAAATTAATAGGTGTATAACAATTGTATAATACATTATCTTTTTGAAACAACGTTGAGAAAGGATATAAAATAAATAGATTTCTTTTTGTATATATATTTTAAAGAGGGTACACTTTAAAAGTGTTTAAAAACATTGTTAAACTGTTAGTAAATGAATATAAAACTACAAATTTTTCTATTTGAATCAAATTTACCCGATTATTTAAATTAATATAATTTCATATGCTTTTCATGACATGATATTTCTCTGAGTGTAGAGGCCAGTGGTGGGAGAGTTTCCAATCTATGGGGTGTATTATCTTTGGGAAGAACCTCTAATCATTCTACTAAAACACACCTGTGATTGGCTACTTTATTTTATTAATAACTAATTAATGGTGCGTCTGATCGAAAAACGGCAAAGACTATTCGACTTAGAATTCAATCCTTTATTTACCCCTTTTCTGCTGTCCTTGACTTTTGAGACATACTCAACAATTAAAGTGGAAATTAGAAGAAATTTTAAAATTGTCAGCGGAAATATTTAAAATAAAAAAATACATTGAAAAAGTACATTGAATATTAGTTTACTGATGGACGTTATGATACAAGAAAATAAATCAAAAAACATTTATTATTATAATTTTTTTTTAACTAAAGTAAAAGATACGAATATAAAAAAAATAACAGAACAAAAGTTTTTGTGTTGCTGGTATATGCACCAGCTGTATAAAATTTAATTACTTAATTTAATATCGTGTAGGACCACCCCTGGCTCGCCTTAATGCTGTTACCTTGTTTGAAAGACTCATGATCAAATTGTTAATAAAGTCTTGAGGTATGTTTTCCAGATTGCTTGTAACTCATTGCTCATATGTTGCAATGTTTGGGGAGGTTGTTAAAGCTGATTGAATTACCTGGACATTTTCGCCCAAACGTGTTCAATCCATTTTCGTAATCCCATGATATTTTATTCGACTGTTTACAATTCGTGCACGATAAGGGCGGGCATTATCGTAGATAAAAACAAATCTTTCGCCTAGTGCACCTGCAAATGACACAATTATCGGCTTCATAACCATATCCCAATATCTTTAAGCAGTCATGGTTTCATTAATAAGGATTAGTAGGTCATTGCGGCCATCATATGCCTTCTCATACGCAAAGGGATCCGCTACCAAAAGGAGTGGTTGGTGCCATAAAATGTTTGTTGTATCGCTGTCCTCTTTCCCTCCATACCAATATTCGACCATCACACGTATATAAACGGAATCTTCACTCGTCAATAAAAAGACAATACCTCGAATTTTGAAAATTTTAATTTTGGTGTTCTGTCTACCAACGATATCTGACTAAACCATGCTTCACAAAGGCTTTCGATCCCGCACATGCGCTTTGGTTTATCAGCTGATCTACTGTCAATCAACTAAAATGGGCAAAAGTGAGCGAAACCAACCCAACCCAACCGACCCCGCTCCAACCCCGCCCCATTGAGCAATAGAGGTATAATATATCTAAGGGTAGATACATTTTATAAATTTTAAACATTAAATAATTTATATTTATTTATATTATAGGTAAAATAGCGCAATAACAAGAAACAAAAAATCCACCAGGATGATAACAAAACTTTTTGACTTCTGACAGTAGATCAATTGTTAACCAAAGCGCATGAGCGGTATCGAAAACCTTTGTGAAGCATGGTCTGTAGACGCTTCTCGATATCTGTATGCACGGTGCCCCGGTAATAACTGTGGATGTGTAGCTCATCTTCTTGCTCTTAAGTTAAATGCATGCAACCTTCTTCTGACAGTTTGAGAAAAAATCACTCTTCCAGTAGCTTGCCTAAAACACTGTTAATTCTTGAAGCTGTAAATGTTCGGTTTCTTTTGGCAGTCTGGACAATTAAATGGTCCTGAGCATGAGTTGTGGATCGTTTAAGTCCTCCGCTATACGTGTATACTACATACCGACTTCATGCTCGACTTATTCTAACAATATTATTTAATTAAAATTTCGGAATAATTATA
The DNA here is from genome assembly GCA_921294245.1 of Brassicogethes aeneus. Taxonomy (NCBI): domain Eukaryota; kingdom Metazoa; phylum Arthropoda; class Insecta; order Coleoptera; family Nitidulidae; genus Brassicogethes; species Brassicogethes aeneus. The sequence goes on from OV121132.1 coordinate 63,100,775, forward strand.
ATTGAGACGTTATTGCGTTAGTTACTAAATGGTAAACAACCCCCTTGGTCGTAGGCATTTTTTATCCTCGAGACATGTGTCCTAAAGGGCTTAAATTTGATGATACAGGGTTTTAAAAAAGTAATTTTTAAAGTGATATTGTTTAATATTTCCAAAAGCAATTAAAATATTATTTCAAATTTTGTTGTATTTTGGTAGGATATTAAAATACATACATACATACATCTCATTTCATGAGGTATTTTTTCTGATTAGCCTGGTTAATTCTGGATAAAAACGGCCTCTTACTTTTTTATTAGACGCACCTTGATTTAAGCAATTAGGTTTAAATTTTCTAATTTTATAAAATAAAACATCCGTTTACAAAAACTGCGCGCGCCTTTTGAATTTGAGCAGTTGGAGGCAGAAAATGTCGTAAAAACAAAATAAGAGTAGCTTTTAACAACCTAACCTAATGAAGCAAAACCGACTACAGATTCGAATTAAGAGCACCAAATTACTAAAACAGCATTTGGTTTATCTTAATCAAGAACGGTACGTCTGACGAAAAAAAACGTAAGAGGCCTTTTTCATGTTCAATTGGCCAGGATAATTGGAAAAAATATATTCCCATAAAAAACTTTCAGTTGGGTCCCACTTTTTTGTAAAAAAAAAATGCAGATACGCCACTGGTGAAGCAATAGAACAACTTTTGTAACTAAAATAGGTACTTTTATATCCTACCAATATACACGAAAATTGAAAATAATATCCAAAATGCTTTCGGAGATATTAAATAATAACTCTTTAAAAAATTACTTTGTCAAAACCCGGTAGCAAACAAATGAAGCCCTTTGGGACACATGTCTCCAGAACCAAAAATGCTTATCTTGACGTGGCCTGTAATGGCCAAAATCCATTAAAAAAACCAATATGAAATTTTAACACCATATATTTGGGGTATAAATCTTAATCGTTTACAAATTCAATTCGTTCAATTCTTTTAGTGGCGGGCGATTTTATAAGGGTTTAAATGTTTGAAATGTTGTTAACACAAGTTAAAAAAATTGTTATTTTAAAAATTTTAAAATTTTAAGACTAGTTTAATACATTAATAATTATGATCCTGTACAACCTTAATTTAATTGAATTAGTAGCGGCGATTCTATAAGTGTTAAAAGTCTTGTTGAAGTAAGTTAAAAAATTAAATTATTTTAAAAACTATTTAAAATATCATTATGAAATTTTAATACAATTTTAATACACACCCCACAAAAATTATCGCATCATCATATATTGTTTTGTTTTTTCGGAAGCATTAACCTTTGCACGAAGTCCCTCGTATATGCGTAAGTAAACATTATTTAAGTAATTTTCTTTTTTTTTCAATTTGTTTATCATTTCCTATAAACATTGTTAGGATGTAGGATTTTTATTTGCAACGAATAGTTTATTTCTTTAGGGCTTACTTTGCAGTAACGCTAATTTCAATAATTTGCCAATTTTGTGTATAATGGATTCTCCTCAACATATATCACGTCATTTGAACAATGACGAGGCGGCCCGAGTTAATGCTTTAATTGAAGATGGCCAAAGTCAAAGGTACGTGGCTAATTTGTTGGGTGTTCAACAAAGTACCATTTCAAGAGTAATTTAGAGGTATAAAGAAACTGGGCAGTATTCAAGAAGGGAGAGACAAGGACGTAGAATAATTACGACAGCTGTTGATGATCGTTTTTTGCGGCTTACTGCTTTAATAACTTGGAACTGTACTGCTCGAATGCTGCAAACTGAACTTGTTGCAGCTTAAAATGTATAAATCTGCCTACAAACAGTTAGAAATCTTCTTCGGGAAGAAAACATTCGTCCAATGGTCCCAGCCAGAGGTCCTCGTCTTACTAGGGAACACCAAGTTGCCCGCTTACTATTTGGTAGAGAACGCATTGACTGGGGTCATGAAGGTACAACGTAATGTTTACGAACGAATCCAGATTTTGTTTGTACGCATTAGACATACGTTTTAAATAGAACTTTAGACAAGTGGAAAGTTTTGGAGGTGGATCAGTCATAGTATGGGGAGGCCTTTCTTTTCATGGGCGCACAGAGCTAGTTGCTGTAAATAAAGGGAGAATGACGGCCGATCGATATATTACAGAAATATTGGAACTCCATGTGATCGCATATGGGCCATTTATAGGCGACAATTTTCTGTTTATGCACGCTAACGCAAGACCGCACATTGTAGTACAAGAGTATCTCGAGGAAGTTAATGTTAACACTATGAATTGGCCAGCTCGCAGCCTGGATCTTAATCCAATCGAGAACGTTTGGAATCATCATCAGGCTCCGGTCAGAAACCTAAACGAACTTCGAAATAAATTGGAAGTGGTTTGGAACAATATGGAACAAGAATACATGAACACTGTGTATTACACAGATTATTTGTAAGTCTACCAAGACGAATGTAAGCAGTCATAAGGGCCAGAGGTGAAAATACCCGGTATTGAAACAATAACTTTTTTCCTCATTATTGTTTTTTACAATATTTAATAAAAAAGAATAATGACAATTAAATTGCATGATTGTATATTTACCCGTGTATAAAGGGAAATATTCGATAACGTTTATTTTTAAGTGACAATATTAACAATACAATTTGTTGTGGGCCTAAATTAAAAATAAATATGATGCGATAATTTTTGTGGTATGTGTATAATAAGAATCTTATTTCTATACAATTATATATATTTTAATTTAATTTGATCAGCAGTGGCAATATTATACGAAAATGTAAATATAATAATCTTGTAAAAGTACGTAATAATATTTAAATAACATGGAATGTTAGTTATTTATTATTTAAATAATTTAATATTATTGTTAATAATAAATAAATCATATAAATATAATATATAAAATTGCAATATCCTATTGATAAATGAAATATTACACATTATTATTATTATTATTATTATTATTATTATTATTATTATTATTATTATTATTATTATTATTATTATTATTATTATTATTATAACAATTCTGTATATGTAGAATCTAAATCCGTTTTTTATACATAATGAATCGGAGGTTGCTAGAAGTCTATGAAGAAAGTCTTCATTAGTTGCAGATTTTTTTAGTTTGATGTTCTTTAGAGTATTTAAAGTTCTTGTTCCTAGACTCCTGAGCTTCCTCCGATAATTGGCCGTGTGGTAAATAAAAATGGCTAATAATATTTGCCCCGTGAATTAGAATTTTATGCATTGAAGCAGGCATATAGTACCAACTATAGAGACACATAACGTTCAGCTGTCTGCAGTGCATAATAATTATTGTTAAATTTTTTCACATCTATTCCTTTTCCAGAGACCAAATTACACCGAGCCTTTTAATAAGATTGCCATCTACTTTTGTTATATTTGATGTTGTTTCCGGATCCTTGAAAAATCTACGAGCTGTATAACCATCATTGGAAGTCCCTGCCATTTGTTTGGGTATATCTATTATTAGTCCGTTTTTTCTCTAAATTCAGCATGTATTCGTAGTTTTTTAGATTTTCTTAAAGCCTTATTTTCATCGGTTCCGACTGTCCAGAACCTCCATCACAATACCATTTTCCGATAAGCTCCAATCTTTTTGAAATGTATGCCTGAAGATTTTTACATGATTCCAAAATTCTTAGAACTGTATGGTCCACCGACTTCTAGCGACTCAGGCACGTTGGTACATTTGGCGTTTTCAACTTAAAAAATATATAATCTTCCAAACATTTTTTTTTAATAGTGATATTCTTAGCTTTTCTTTGCAGGAAAAATTAAAATTGCGTATGTAGCCGTTGTGGAGATATACACTTAAATGTATTTTTTTTTATAAATGATTGCTTAGTCTCTGTGTTTCGCCTCTTGTGTTGAGGTTTCTTGGACATTTTTCTATTTCAATGGATGGTACGTTTGGTTCTGTATTCAATGCTAGCCAAGACCCTTGTTTTTTCAAAGTCAGTTTCCCAAAATCCCCAGCAATAGCCAATATTCATGGAAGACATAGAAGTACGAGCACGTACGTAGAAGGCATATTTATCATCTGGACCCACGGAGAAGCGGAACTGAAGAAATTCCTGGGCCATCTCGGAATTCCCAAAAAGATTAAGTTCCCAATGGAAACCGAGAAAGAACACCAATTACCTTATCTGAATGTCTTCATAATCAAGAAAAATAATGGCAAATTAGGATACACGCCCAGTCTCACCACCACCCGTCACATCCGAAAGGCTGGCGGATGATGAGCACAAGAAACAAGAAGACCTGAAAATTCAAACGACGCTACAGCAAAACGTATTCTCCAAAACCATCATCAAAAAGGTTCTTGATTTGAATGGGAGCCTTTGCAGGCAGCACTTAAGCACACATACGGCCCATTGTGCAAAAAAAGGCTCTTATACCAGGACGCCGGTTAAATACCACAGAAGACGAGAACAACAAACCAACTTCGAAGGCCTTCCTTCCCTACGTAAAAGGGACAACCGAGAGAATAAGCAATTATCATGACATTGACAGGACCAAGAAACCTTAACACAAGAGACGATACACAGAGACTACCAACTGCATGGAAACCAGCTCTTACAACCACCAAAACGCCACGCAAATTAACGAGATGAATGTTCTGCTTTATGTTTCCACGGGCGTTATATGTATTAATGGTTTTCCAGGATCTGCTCCGTGTTGTCGGTTTATGGTTCTTAGAGGAACCGAATGTCTGATGACGTTTCGGTACAATCTTATGTACCCTCTTTAGGTCTTATGTGCTGCTGCTCTGCTGCTTAAGGTTTCCACTGGCGTTATATGTAAGAACTCGCAGCAGCCCAGCAGATAAGACCTGAAGATGGTACATGAGATTGTACCGAAACCTCGTCAGACATACGATTCTTTTAACCAAAAACACATAGCAGATCCCGGAAAACCATCAATATATATTATATATATATATATATATATATATATATATATATATATATATATATATATATTATATTATATATATAAGGGTGTTTCAAAAAAATTAAAAATTATTTTTTTTCCAATGGTGTTAAAAAATTAATAGTACATTAAAAAACAAAAATGTTGGCGCCTATTTGAGCCCTTATTATTAATATTAAGGTTTGCCTCAATTAATTTTTTGTTTTTCCATTTCAATAACACGGGAATTTGTATTTTTTTAATTTTGAATTCTTATAACTTCGGAATGGTTTGTTTTCGTAACACCCAAGCGAGATGAGTTATAGACAAATTCACGCTCTACAAAAAACATCTGAAGGTCAACTGTTTCAAAGATATCAGCGATCAAAATTAACCCTAATAAAAATTTTCAAATATTTTCAAATAAAATACAAAAAAATATCATATGCCATATTTATATTATCTTTTATGTAAAATCACTTTAATTCTGTTAACCTGAGACTGTAAACTTTTTTTTTATTTATATATATATATATATATATATATATATACATATTTGAAACACCCTGTATATACATTATGTATATATATATATATATGTATGTATGTAAATAGAAAAAAAATTTACAGTCTCAGGTTTAAAGTAATTTTACATAAAAAATAATATAAATATGGCATATGATACTAATTTTGTATTTTATTTGAAAATATTTGAAATTTTTTATTAGTGTTATTTGATGTTTTTTGTAGAGCGTGAAATTGTCTATAAAACCTCTCGCTTAGGTGTTGCAAAAACAAACCATTCCAAAGTTATAAGAATTCAAAATTAAAAAAATAAAAATTCCCGTGTTATTGAAATGGAAAAACAACAAATGAATTGAGGCAAACCTTAATATTAATATTAAGAGCTCAAATAGGCGCCAAAATTTTTGTTTTTTAATGTACTATTAATTTTTCAACACCATTAGAAAAAAACAATAATTCTTTTTTTTTTTGAAACACCCTAATATATATATATATATATATATATATACATTAGGGTGTCCCTTATTTTTATTTTTTTACGCATACCCTCTAATTATATTTATTACTTGTTTATATACTCCCAGTAAAAATTTCAGCTCATTCTATAAACGGGAACCCGTGCCGACTTGCATCTAAACCCTCCGTTAGACAACGTTAGGCGCGCGCGGTATTTTGTAACACGAAACACTTTAAAAAGAAGATATACTTCATGACTGTATTTTTCTAACGATTTTATTAAATATGATTACTAATTAATATTATTGCTTTTGTTTCTATCATTTGTTTCACTAATTTAGTTGATTTTATACCTTAAATATATTAATATACTAATTAGTATTGCTAAAATATACTGTTATATGAAATTTCAGCTTTTTGTAAGCATTTCTTTTCTTGATGTCTTCCCAAAAATATTTCAGACAGTTCAATAAGTTTTCGGTAGTCATCTCTCACAATAGACTCTTTTAGTTATTTAGAGTAAAACCCATTAAGTTTATCAATTTCAGAGTTTACGGCCTATTCGCCAGACCCTTCCGGGTAACTCGCCACTTCCTGTGAAAATATACATTTTTATCAAAGTATACACATAAATAAAATTATATTTTAACATTTGTCAATAATTTATAATATAAGGGTCACACAATAACAAACACAAAATGACTTACGATCGAAGACCTCGCGACCAACCGTGTTACAAAATACCGCGCGCCTAACGTTGGCTAACGGAGGGTTCAGATGCAAGTCGGCACGGGTTCCCGTTTATAGAATGAGCTGAAATTTTTACTGGGAGTATATAAACACGTAATAAATATAATTAGAGGGTATGCGTAAAAAAAATAAAAATAAGGGACACCCTAATATACATATATATATATATATATATATATATATCATTATGGGTTCCGTGAACTCTGATACATTCGCGGGCACGACGAATTGAGGACTGCTGTACCCGCCAGAATAACCCAGAATTGTTTCTTATCATATCACAATAAAACGTGATTATCTGTAGAAGTTCCTCTATCGGAGTGGAATACACCAAGTTTTTTTAGGTATCCCCACAGGAAAAAATCCATCAGCCTAAGGTCGGGAAATCGAGGAGGCCAGTCAATAGGTCCTCCTCTACCTATCCAACGGTTTGGATAAACGTTATTCAAGTGCTCCCGCACAGCAACGCTGAAATGAGGTGGTGCCCCATCGTGCAAGAAGTACATGTTTAGGCGGGTTTCAAGTGGTAAGGGCTGGAAAGAATAGTGCTAATGAAGTTTAAATTATTTTGTTGCTGATCCAATAGCCAGTTTGCAAACTGCATTCTATAATTTTAATTGAAAAAAAAATAAGGGTTTTTATTTTTTTTAATACGTTGTATTATTATTATTATTGTGAGTTTTAGAATATTATGAACTTTTCAGGGTATAGGGGGATACATGTTAAATGTATAGACACCACTAACTCATTTTTATTAAAAAGTGGATAAGACGAGTTTTGGAATGGGCCTCCTCAAGTTATAACTTCAAGTATAATTTGGAATCTGGTAATTAATTTTAATTTTAACCTTTGTTAATTCACAAACTAGGTTTGGATTTCTGAAAAATCTTTGTTATGTATTACCAGAATTAGAGTTTCCCGACCCTGTTTTTAGAACGTTTATTATTATATGCATTTTCGTTTTAAATTCGTCCTGGATTTTCTTTTTTTCGGCTTCCTTTTTTTCTTCATTTTCTTGGTCACCCTCCATTTTTTAAAGGATAAGTTGTATGCAATATGCAATAACTTAATGCGAGCATGCAAAGGGGATAACCCAAATTTAAGAGCTTCTTCATTCGTTGGCTTGGAAACCACTTTCCTTTCTTTAAATTGTTCATTTCAGTAGGATTGGCTTTACATATGAAACATGTTAAAGCAGAAGAAGTTTTAGTGATTATTTGCGCTGTCTTAAGTAAGTAAATTGCATAACTTTTTCAAGATATTGTTACTTTGGTATTTTTAACTGGGCAATTTCTTCAGTTATATTTGTACAAAATTTTTTCCGTTGATTCTTTTGTAGATTCAAAATATATAGGGCGGCACCATGATTTTCTTGATTTTCTTGCAGCAAATATTTTTGATTATATTCGGATTGGCCGGAAGGAATATCACATCCCCATCAAAAGTAATTTATTTCATTTTGTTCAATTTGAATTGCTTCCAATATACGTTTTGAAGTATGGTCCAAAATACTTTGCAAATTTACCTGCGCACTTGTTTCGGTGATAGCACATTTATCTGGATAGCATTCATTTTTGGCTTCAAGAACTTTAAAATAGGGTGGTAAAATGTCATGCCCAAAATCATTTATGCCATTTCTAAACAGGGATGGTAATGGGCTTTTAGGCCGTTTAATAAACAAAGATGCATGCTATATAAAACGTACGAATAAGTGAGATAAACGTATAAATAAGAGAGACAAACAACCATTGTTGAACGAATAGGAGAACAAAATTCTTATTTCCCCTCTGCCATAAGCGTGCAGTACAAGATTTTAAAACGATTAAATCAAAACAATTAAACGTCCGCCAATGTTTTACTTCCCCTCCTCTAACTGCTTTACATTCCCACTACTAGATAACCTTGACGCATATTTCGCAATCGAGTGACTCGATAATTTTAGTAATATTCGGTCCAAGTTGGAGTGCGGACGGAGGAATTTTAAATTTCCTTTAAAATTTAACTATGATTTTGTTTACAAAAACGAATACTTATTGAATTTTTTTCGAAAATGTGGAAAATAAACCATAGTATTCTTGTAATAAAAAAAACAAATATTCTTAAACAAAAATGGTATTCTAAAATGTTTAAATAAATAAATTAAAGTAAATGTTTAAACAAAAATTGTATTCTAAAATATTTAAATAAAAAAATAATTAAAGTAAATGTTCAAACAAAAATGGTGTTCTAAAATATTTAAATAAAAAAATAAATAAATCAAAGTAAATGTTCAAATAGGCCCCCAAACGCTGCTGTACAATAGGTTAACCTATTATAAAAATTTTGTCGTACATTTGACAGCATCTCAGGTCTGATATTCCTTAATGTATTAATTATTAATTCTCTTAATTCATCAAGGTTATTTGCCCTGATATGCTGGAATCCGTACATTTTGGATTTGGCATATCCCCACATAAAAAAATCGCACGGAGCCAAGTCCGGTGATCTTGCTGGCCAGAGAATATTTCCGTGACCACTTATTATGCGGTCTCCAAAAGTGTCTTGCAAATATTCTCTTACCAATAGGGTATTATGTGCGGGACATCCATCCTGTTGAAACCATACTGACTCAAAAGGCACAGGCAGAGCACGAACTGCGGGAACAATTTCATTTTGCAGCAGTTCAAGATACTTTTGACCATTTAAGGTACCATCTATAAAAAATGGACCTATAACATGGTCTCCCAGCATTCCACACCAAACATTTAATTTTTGTGGTCGTTGAGTATTGGCAGCATAATGCTGATGAGGATTCGTCCTGGACCAATACCGATGGTTCATGGAATTATGCCTACCATGTATAAAAAATGACGACTCATCGGTAAAAAGGATATTTCGTGTGAAATTTTCATCCCGGTTCGCCATTTCTATAACGGTTTCGCAAAATTCCATGCGACGGTATGGATCATCAGGAAATAGCTCATTACTCCTCTTTAATTTGTATGGGTGATACCCATGCTTTCTTAAAATTTTGCCTACCATAGACCGTGATAGATCGAACTGTTCGGCAACTTGTCTGGTTGACTGGGTTGGATCTTGTTCGATGCTTGCACAAATTAAAGTGTCCCGTAATTCGCGTTCTTCATTTACTGGCCTTGCTTGCGGTTCCCTATTATGAACCCTATAAACACTGCCGAATGTTAAAAAATTATTTACAACATTTTGAATTGTTGCTTGCTGGTAAGGGTCTATTTGGGAACATATTTGGAAATAATCTTTGAATTTCTCGATCTGAGATCCCATTTAAATGCCACGTTATAAATTGAATCTTTTCTTCAAGGGTGTAAACCATTTTTATTAGAGAATATTTCCTAATTTATAACAAACGTACTACCGCTTACTTACAACACATTCTCTTGTCTGAGGTCGGGCGATGATCGTAGCCGCGCGGCGCGGTCTGGCTTGCCCCACTACTTTACGTCACTCCACCACTCCCACGTCTCATAATGCATTTGTCTTTATTTATTAAACGGCCTAAGAGCACATTACCATCCCTGAATAGTTCATATTGAAACCTAGATAATTGTGTCTCTTTTATCAATGGCAACGCTTTAGTCAGGTTAAAATCAACAGATTTCCTTAAATGTTTAGGGAAGAAGATGCTTTACAATGGCTGTCACAGGTAGGTTATGGCCACAAGTAAAAGATCTCTTTGTGGAACGATATGACGGTGTCGAAACTTTGGCTACCACTTTAATTAATATGTTTAACGGTCGGCCTAAAAAAAAGTGAATGTATTTCGTTCTATGGTAGCCGCCTCATAACATATCTTACGCCCAGATGGAAGTCAATGAGCATCGAAGAAATAACGGTATCGACCGTATTATTACACATGGCCCAATTAAATAATCGACTGAACCGCTTATCATTCAACTACAATAGAGTGTTATTTTTTACCGTTCATACCACTCTACAAATTCTTTTTAAAATAGTCCTTAACAATTATACCTTAGAAATTATATTTCATGTAATACCTCATGCTTAATTGTGAAGTGACATTGTAATGTCATATCATCTATGATTTGCCGTAAAATTATTTGTCAAGGTTTTCATGTTAACCTAACGTCCGTCCAATAGCTTTTAAATTAATTGGAATAATATTCTAGATTTGTAGTGTTTTACTAAAGTTTTGTCTATTGGATGTATGATATACTACTGTGATATGATCTACACCCTATGGGTATTATGTATGTAATTTTAAAGATCAAATAAGGAGTATTATTATTAGATCTGTACCAAACTCGACGATTCAATAAATTCTAATAATGTAGATACTGATATCATTGGCGATGAAAAATCAAAACTATTGCTTCTTACAAGAATTCTCTGCGTCTTTTTATAAAGCCCATTCCATCTACTCAGGTTGCCACCGATGAGATTAAAATAAGTCTAATTAATCCTAATATTACTTTTCAGAGAGGGTCATATTGTTTAAGTCCTGATAAGTGGAAAATAGTAAAGAATAAAATAAACAAATTGTTAAAGGCTCGTACTATTCAGCCCAGTAGTTCCTTTTGCTGGTCAAATCTTATTAGTTAAAAAGAAAGATAGATCTGATCGTTTTTGCATAAATTATCGCGAATTAAACAATAATACAGTACTGCCTCTTATTGCCGATCAAATTGCTAGACTTGGTGGCGCCCAATATTTTTATAGCTTAGTGGCAAGTGGTTTCCATCAGATGCCGATTTACCCAGACTCTATTAAAGGTACCGTGTTTGTCACCCCAGATGGGCAATACGAGTATTTAACCATTCGGTTTTAGGTATCTGTGCCAACAAGCCATTATGAAAGCATTGGGATATCTTGTGTTATTGTTTATATGGACGATATTATAATAGTTATTACAATACAGAACGCATTAAAAATACTTCAATTAGTTCTTACAATAGCAGGGTTTTCCTTAATATTTAAAAATGCTTCTTTCTTAAAAATAGTACAGAATATCTTGTTTATGAAATTAAAGCAAGCGAACTCCAACCTAATGGTCGTTAAATTGAAGCACTTGCAGTAAGTCTCTACCTGCTCCTCAGACCGTCTCTCAGCTGAGACACTTCATTGGCCTCGCATAATATTTTCTTCAATTTGTACCCAAATTCTCTCAGATAACATCTCTATTAATTAACTACAGGTAAAATTGAATTGAGCCACTAAAGCCAGTCCTTTGAAACTTTTGAATGGCAAGGCAGCTAGGCCTTTCTGATTAATGTCTGTTATATTTAATGTAGGTGACAATATTTTACTTAAAAATGAAAAGAGAAATTAAAATTAAAATACACTTGATCTAAAGTTTAGACGCCCATTTCTGTTGGCATAAGTTCTTAAGACATTGTAGCTCAAGGTGTTGAAAGAGACATCGTAGCTGAAGTTGTTGTAAGTAAATAGTGCTGAAAGAGGCACTAGTGATAAAGGTCGAACTACATGCGCCAGGCTGTAGTCGCAACTGCAAGCTTATAGTGAATAGTGCTTGAAAGAGGCACTAGTGATAAAGTTCGAACTACATGTAGTCGCAACTGCAAGCCTATAGTAGTTTGATCAGGGCGTGATGGGCAGCTCGTGATTTAGCGGTGGCCTAGAATGTATTTGAGTCAATTTTCTTGTTATCAAAATGGACTTTTAAAACAAGAGCATTGTTAGTTGTGTAAATTAGAAAACGTGGTGTAAAATCTTAAATCTAAATATTGTAATTGCACCCGAGGACGTGTAATCGTCAGGACAGCCGTGTCGGAGAATATACATTACTTTGATTGGCGGTTTATTAAATTAACAATTTGATAAAATTAGAAATGTTGTTTATCATAAATAAGACTTAAAAATAGATTTTAGAGGAACAGTTATTATGTCTGCAGTCCGATAAGAATGCATAAATAGGGGAGACCGGGGCGGAATGCCACTGAATGCGGCATGCTTCAAAATGGCTACATACCAAATTTCATTAAAAACGAACAATTAATAACTATTTTAGACAAGTTTTTTTTTAAATATTTATAACGAAAAATAAAACACATTTAGGAGGTTTAGGAGAAAAATAAGTACGGCATACTTCAGAATGGGTACAAACTTAATTTCGTTAAAAATTAACTATTAATAACTATTTCAGACAAGTTTGTTTTACCACGTTATAAACATACATTTTTAGCATGGCTATCTTACTACTACTTTTATGCTGTATCAATCAAGTGACAACAATAACAATGCAAATGTAACTGTAGTTACATGTAATCTAGGATGCACTGACAAGCAAATGATTTGTTGCTATCAAGAAATGTTTGACATTGAATGTCAAAATATCAGAATTTGCCTATTACTTTCTGAACGGAACGGAAAGGTTATCATGTTTGAAATTAATAAAAAAGATAAATGTTCGGTACCGTAAACACGGGTCGCTTTAGCTCACTTTCAAACTTAAGCTTAAAATTTTTGTGGTTTTAACAATCATAAACTTTAAATATTGTATACCAAAATTTGAGTCCTGAGTTGCTCTTTCATAATAACTATAATAACTGTTACTTAAGGCTGAGTTTCAAAAATAAAAAATTAAAAACTGGGTGTGCAAATTTACCCCCTGGTTGCGGGTAACTTTGTCTCACAGTGTATTTTCCGTATAAAATTAACGATGTTCCGAGGCGGGACTTAACTTCGATCCCCTGACGTCACACACTGTAAATCCGTTTTTATTCCCCGAGCTTTTAAAATTGGTGTCAAGCTGAATGGCTCAGATGGTAGGGCGATCGCTTGGCATGCGAGAGGTACCGGGTTCGATTCTACTAGAAGTTGTCAAATTTTTTCTATTTTTTTATTTTATAAATTTGTTCTTTCTTTGTTAAAAAGTTTTGGGTTGTTTTGGGTAGGGTTGGGTTGGTTGGTTTGTTTTAGTTTTATTGTAACATAACAAATCTTAAATTTTTGACGTTAATCGGGACTGAACTTAAGTCCCGCCTCGGGACGGGAGCCACAGCGTAAAATTAACTCAATATTTTATTTTATTTTTATTAGACATTATAGCCACCCGTAATTACGGTATCGGTAATTTGAGAAAAATTTTAAGTAGACGGATGTAATTGCATATTAAAACATAGTTTTTCATTCCGAACAACTTTTCATAATTACAGTTTTCCATATTGTCACAAATAAAGGTACTTTACTCTTGTACCAAATTCATATATTGGTCAAACATCGTATATAAAATTTGATATCTGATGATTTTATTTTAGATTTTAGAACATGCAGAACTTTTTATAAAGAATAACTTTTCTTCGTATAATTAATAATAAGAAAGTTTCCCATTTGTTGCCAACTTAGACACACTGTATATATAAATAAAAAAATATTACCGGATTTAAAATAGGACAATATATTTATATACTACTAAGTAATTGTTACTTTATAGTATTTTAGTACCTGGATAACAGTTAAAAAAAGTATTATTAATTAAACAAATTCTACTTGATATTCAAAATTTATATAAACAAAACGTAATAATAACACTGTGCTCGAATCAGAAGACTTTTTTCTTCTAACAAGCAGGGCACCTACGCGTAGCTACGGGGATTACCTAATTCGAATATTCTACATCCAATGGTACTAGTCGCTTTTTTAGGTTAGCTCTTGTTTTCTAGATATTTTAGTTTTAAATTGTAGATCCAAGCATATATGTTATAACAAAAAAAACATTATTTTTCTCATATTTTTTTATAAAACTGTATTAATAGTTTTAGGGTTATTAATTTTTTTTGGTTAAAATTTGAAAAATCAAAAATAGCCTATAACTTTTTTATTAGGTTTGCGAATAATATTATGAGGTTGGAATTTTTGGAATCTTCAAACATTGTTTAAAAGATTCCATGTCAATTCATTAACATTTTTTAACAAATCACCTTAGAAAACCCAGGGCAAATTAGGCTAACTTGAAAGGTTATTTTAAACCTAACAACCAGTATGTTTTTACCGAATCAAATCGTACATTAACTTTCGATTGAAGTTAATAATTTTAGAGATATTTCACAATTTCTAAAATTTTAAATATATTTGGTATGTACCCATTTTGAAGCATGCCGCATTCAGTGGCATTCGGCCCCGGTCTCCACTATTTATTTTTTTCGAAAAACCACCCTAATATTTTTTTCCCAATTTTGACAAAAATTTGATTATAGGCATCTATCAAGTGACATTGAACATATTTTTTATAGATTAGTTATAGTTTTTTATTCTCTATCTATCTTTGTTCATTAAAATCGAGTAACAAATAAAAAAGTTACGGGGGTGTTTCCATTTTAAATGGGCCACACTGTATATACATAGTGAAATCGGTGTTTTTGGGGCCGCCCTGCTTCAACTTGGACATCACTCAAACAACAATCAAAAACTGATTCTCGACAATAGTACTTTTTACTACGATTATATAACTAGACAAAACGATAGACGGTAAAGTATAATCAAAGTAAATTATAGTCGGAAGCTAACTATTATAACGAATTTACGGTCTCCGGGTTAACGCGTCTTTACCGTCTTAATTAATGCCCGTTTAAGAATGCTCATCTCACCCCCTCGAGGTTTAGTACATTTCCACCTTTTTGCATCTTTATCTCTATTTTCCCATGAGACCGTGGCTACGTTTGGTGATCGTTACTCATCACCATTACTATTGCATCCTTATCGGACTGCAGACATAATAACTGTTCCCCTAAAATCTATTTTTAAGTCTTATTTATGATAAACAACATTTCTAATTTTATCAAATTGTTAATTTAATAAACCGCCAATGAAATTAATGTATATTCTCCGACACGGCTGTCCTGACGATTACACGTCCTCGGGTGCAATTACAATATTTAGATTTATGTTTTACACCACGTTTTCTAATTTACACAACTAACAATGCTCTTAGTTTAAAAGTCCATTTTGATAACAAGAAAATTGACTCAAATACATTCTAGGCCACCGCTAAATCACGAGCTGCCCATCACGAAATTGAACAATGATATTTTAAAAGTCTTATTGTTTTAACTCAATACTCAATATATGGTTAGCGGATTGACCTCCTTTTTCCGGACACCCTGTAGATTGAGTTAAAGGTTTAATAGAGAAAGAAACATTAGAAGAAGTTATATCATTTTCAGAATTACTTTTATTTGGTTCAAAATGCAATAGAGTATGATGAAGTTTGTTGCATTTTTTACAACACCCTGCTGAAAAAGACGGGTAATACCGGATGATTGCGGATAAAAAAACAAGCTAGTTTTATGTCCATTTATATCTGTTTTCATCCGACATATCTGATTTTACCCGGCATGTCGGTTTTTATCTGCAATTGCGGGTATAAATATTATCTGCGAACGTCGGGTTTTATCTAGATATAGGTCTGCTTTCATCTGGTTTCAATCCAATAAATACCTGTATTTGGGTTTATATCTGCATTCACCATGTTTTATCTGATTTTATCCGCAAACATCTACTTTAATCCGCAAACTTCTGCTTTATCCGATTTCACCTGCAAACATCTGCTTTTATACGTGAAGATCTACGTTCATCCGCGAACATCTATTTTAATCCACAAACATCTGATTTCATCCGCAAACATCTACTTTAGGCCGCAAAAGTCTGCTTCATCCGATTTCACCTGCAAACCTGCTTATATCCGCAAAGATCTGTTTTAATCCGCAAACATCTAATTTAGTCCGCAAAAGTCTGATTCATCCGATTTCACCTGCAAACATCTGCTTTTATCCGCGAAGATCTGCTTTTATCTGTGAACGTCTGCTTTAATCCACAAACTTCT
Organism: Brassicogethes aeneus; assembly: GCA_921294245.1. NCBI lineage: Eukaryota > Metazoa > Arthropoda > Insecta > Coleoptera > Nitidulidae > Brassicogethes > Brassicogethes aeneus. Next base: position 63,117,254 of record OV121132.1, read on the forward strand.
GCTTTTATCCGCAAACATCTGCATTTATCCGCTAACGCCTCCTTTAATCCGCAAACATCTTATTCTATCCGCAAACATCTGTTTTAATCTCCAAACATCTGCTTTTATCCGCAAACATCTATTTTAATTTGCAAACATCTGCTTTTATCCGCAAACATCTGATTTTATCCGCAAACATATGCTTTTATCCGCAAACATCTGCATTTATCCGCAAATATCTGCTTTTATCCGCGAACATCTGCAAACATCTGCTTTAATTGCAAACCTCTGCTTTCATCCGCGTTCGGTTTGCCTGCATTTCCTTTGTCCATTTCGGTCCTGTTTCGTACGCAAACGTAACAAAAAAAACCAAAAGTTTTATGCCCTTAAAGCTCTAATACCCTTCTGTATTTATTTACTGATCCAGCTATTAGCTTAAGCAATGATTAGAAAATTTAGTACCTTTGAAATTTGAAATCCATAACCACAAAATTAATTTTTTCATCAGTTTTTTTCTCTGTTTACTCAGATGAAATTGGGACCAGTTCACAGGTTAAACTTTAAACATTTAAGTGGAAGAACAGATGTTTTCTTTTAAACACGCTGAACTTCGCCGTTTGAAAATGTAAAATGTTTCAATAAAGACTTATATTATTATTATTATTATTATTTAATTTGTGTAAATAAATCCAAAAGCACTTCCCTTAGTTAAGATATTTACAATTTGAAAACATAACCTAAAATTTAAAAGAAATGCACTAGATTCTGTCATAAAAGTTGGCAGATTTTGTTTGAATTTACCTTCAGTACAAAAATGAAATAACCAACAATTAATAAAAACGCCAAATTGACAATTTGCATTGTTAATTTTGTCATTTTTGTAATTAAGCTAAATTTAAACAATGTTTGTCAACTTTTTTGAGAAATTTTGGAAACAGTTGTTACCAACCATAACATAATAAATCCACCAGATTAACCTAAAGTTCCTAGTCGATCAGTGGCGTACTTTTTGGTAGGATAAAGGTTATTATAAATTATTTTTAGACTTTGGAATTTAGAAAAAAAAAGTTTCAGGTGCTTCTTTATGGACCCTAAGGAACAACCCATTTTAATATATAACATTAATTACATAACACCCTGTATATCACGGTGCTGTTCTGAGAGGTGATTTTTGGACTTTCTGTGAAACCTAATTTTTTTTTATATTCTTGTTAATTAGGTCATAAATAAAATTTTAAAAGCAAAATAAAAAAAATTTGACGGTTTGAATTGTTTTAATTGGATGTTTATTAAAAATATTATGCACTCTTTCAATTATCCAATTAAAACTAGCGATTTAATTTAAATATTTAATATTTGTGTAGGGAAATAATCAGCAATGATGGTAAATCGGTTTTATTTACAAGTGACTATGATATTACACATTAATTAAAAATAGCAAAAAGGTTAAAAATTAAAACACGTCTTCAGTTCGCAACGACCCGTTAAAATCTGTCCTTCTTGTTGAACGCAGGTACTTGTTACACATCTGGGTGGCGATTCTCGAATTAAGAGAACGCTTCTCATAGGAGAAGTGGACATTTCTCTCAAGTTTTGACAGGTTGCATTATTGAATTTAAGATAAGTTAGTGCGTTCTTCTCTCGGAAACTCTTTTCTGCTTTAGGAAAACCAAACTATTGCATGATTTTAAGAATGCAGCCTGTCAAAACTTAAGTGAAACACGCCCACTTCTCATGAGAATAGCGTTCTCTCAACTCGAGAATCGCACCCCTGGGTGGCGATTCTCGAGTTAAGAGAACGCTTCTCATAGGAGAAGTGGGCATTTCTCTCAAGTTTTGACAGGCTGCATTATTGAATTTAAGATAAGTTAGTGCGTTCTTCTCTCGGAAACTCTTTTCTGCTTTAGGAAAACCAAACTATTGCATGATTTTAAGAATGCAGCCTGTCAAAACTTAAGTGAAACACGCCCACTTCTCATGAGAATAGCGTTCTCTCAACTCGAGAATCGCACCCCTGGGCTGATAACTTTCTCTCCCTCTACGTCACAGTTATTGCCAGATTGCCCCAAAGAATTCCAACATTTGACCTGTCCTGTTCTTATCCTGTCGTAAACAAACTAAAAATATACCTACTTAAAAGCAAAATTATGTAGGGATTATATTTCTCAGGCAAAACAAAATTTATTATATACAACTTAAATATTTAGACAAAAAACAGATACTACATTTGCATAACTAAAAAAAAAGGTTTTTACAATTTTTTTTATATATTTTACTGTTTTGTTGCAATAAACGTTCAAACTTTTAATCTAACCTTTGACGTATACATTTATGTTCCCTTAATTAATATATCCTTAATTTAACCTTTAATAAAGGTTGCCATGAAACTTAGATCTATTAAAAATTTATTTGACGTTTGAATTGTCATTTTCAGTACTTATACGTATTCTATAATTTTTGTTTAGTTTTTTAAAGTGTTTTTTATAAACAAAAATGAAAAATTGTAGTAAAAGTTACGAAGAAATTCATGAAATTTAACTAAGGACCGGTTTATTCATCTTTAGTAAAGTTTATCGGGCCGATAACTTTCATGTCTTGGCAATATCTAGTACCTATCCAAAGAAATTATTCGTCAAATAAATGGACGCCTTTCTGCAGAAAGGAACCAACCCACAAAACCAAAAAAATCGAGATATTTAGCCTATGAACTAATTAAGTAAGTATAATTTATCTGCAAAATAGGTCATAGCCAAAATGCAAGTGTAGTGAAATCTATTAATCATTGAACCAACCAACATTCAATAATAGTGTGGATTACTAATCCAGAATTAGAATCTGTAGAATATCTGCAAGTGGGTTGGATCTTTTTTGTAAAAAAGCAGGCTGGTAGACCCACTACCAAAGTCTTTAAAGATTTCCTGCTTCTGCAAAATATAAAGTCTTGATGCATTTTTTTGGTAGCTTACAAGATGAGGTGGGGTTGGAAGATAATGTGGACGAATTTCAAATAGAATCAAAATTAATTTATATTACCATTATAATAGTAATATCAGTTGTATTTTGTTTGGAAATAAATAATTGTCGCTTTTCTTTAAATACATACATACATCAGATAGTAGTTTTCATAAATTGCAGAAAGGAACCAACCAACAAAAGCCCATTTTTTTCGTCACCCTTACACATAACATCAAAAAATCCACCTGATGAAATTATTAAATTATATCCCTTAAACCTCCGTAAGTCCAAAATCGGAATAAAATTAACAGGTAATTTTAAAATTATTAAAATCTTAGATAGCTTTTTTCTCAGTTTCATCATGGTGTGGGTTGGTCCCATTCTGCAGAAAGCCGTCCAAATCAAAAATGAATAAATCGGCCCTAAATAAAATGTGGCACCCTTAGAATTATTGTTTAATAAATATTACAACAAAACAGTAAAAGATATAAAAAATGTATAGACCTTTTTTTAGGAAATTAACTAATCTTTAATCTGATTTAAAAAGTTATGATAATATTTAAATAAAATCGCAAGTTTTAATTGGAGAATTGAAAGTGTGCATACATATTTTTAGAAACATCCAATTAAAACAAAATTAACCGTCAAATTTTTTTTATTTTGCTCTTAAAATTTTAGTTATGACCTAATTAACAAGAATATAAAAAAAATTAGGTTTCACAGAAAGTCCAAAAATCACCTCTCAGAACAGCACCTTGATATATATATATATATATATATATATATATATATATATATATATTAGGGTGAGCCAAAAAAACTAACCCATCGGATTTATGGGTTAAAATGAACCTACATACCGAGCAAAAAATTTCCCTGCAAGGCAAAATTTTTTGCTCAATTTTAAAAGGTGTCGGTGAGCATTCTAAGTTTTCCATTGAAATAACACGTAAAAAAATCTTTTTTCATTAAAAAGACTATAACTTTTGAACCGTTTGAGATAAATTTTTTTACGTCGCGGATTCTTGTAGAGCATAAAATTTCCCAAAGAATCTATACCAGGATTATTTTTTTTAATTCAAAAATTCGTATGTTTGAAAGCTTTGAAAAGTGTAAAAAATCACTACAAACTGCAGTTTTAGTGATTTTTTACACTTTTCAAAGCTTTCAAACATACGAATTTTTGAATTTAAAAAAATATTCATGGTATAGATTCTTTGGGAAATTTTATGCTCTACAAGAATCTGCAACGTAAAAAATTTTATCTCAAACGGTTCAAAAGTTATAGTCTTTTTAATGAAAATAGATTTTTTTACGTGTTATTTCAATGGAAAACTTAGAATGCTCACCGACACCTTTTAAAATTGAGCAAAAAATTTTGCCTTGCAGGGACATTTTTTGCTCGGTATGTAGGTTCATTTTAACCCATAAATCCGATAGGTTAGTTTTTTTGGCTCACCCTAATATATATATATTAGGGTGTCCCTTATTTTTTATTTTTTTACGCATACCCTCTAATTATATTTATTACGTGTTTATATACTCCCAGTAAAAATTTCAGCTCATTCTATAAACGGGAACCCGTGCCGACTTGCATCTGAACCCTCCGTGAGCCAACGTTAGGCGCGCGGTATTTTGTAACACGGTTGGCCGCGAGGTCTTCGATCGTAAGTCATTTTGTGACCCTTATATTATAATTTATTGACAAATGTTAAAATATAGTTTTATTTATGTGTATACTTTGATAAAAATGTATATTTTCACAGGGAGTGGCTAGTTACCCGGAAGGGTCTAGTGAATATGCCTTAAACTCTGAAATTGATAAACTTAAAGGGATTTACTCTAAATAACTAAAAGAGTCTATTGTGAGAGATGACTACCGAAAACTGTCTGAAATATTTTTGGGAGGACATCAAGAAAAGAAATGCTTATAAAAAGCTGAAATTTCATATAACAGTATATTTTAGCAATACTAATTAGTATATTAATATATTTAAGGGATAAAATCAACTAATTTTTTTTTGGTTATTTTTTGGCTGTCATTCAGATATAATAAAAAAAAAAGTTTCGGGTAATTAGTTTTACGGCCTATTCACCCGACACTTCCTGTAAAAATATTCATTTTTATTAAAGTATACACATAAATAAAACTATATTTTAACATTTTTTAATAATTTATAATATAAGGGTCACATAATAACAAACACAAAATGACTTACGACCTCGCGGCCAACCGTGTTACAATATACCGCGCGCCTAACGTTGGCTCACGGAGGGTTCAGATGCAAGTCGGCACGGGTTCCCGTTTATAGAATGAGCTGAAATTTTTACTGGGAGTATATAAACACGTAATAAATATAATTAGAGGGTATGCGTAAAAAAATAAAAAATAAGGGACACCCTAATATATATATATATATTAGGGTGTGCCAAAAAACCTCGATATTTTTTTTTTCTTGCTCTCAACCCAAAATATCGTAGAATATGTCCGAACAAACATTCTGTTAAAAGCGGAGCTCATAATTTCAATTTTAAGAGGTCCTCCATCGAATCTGAAGTTTTGCCGCTTAAATAACACGGAAAACTGACTTTTTTACCTTATTTATCCTTGCAACCTAGGAAGAAATTTTTTTTTCATAAAATCCATGACTAATTCTTACAAAGCATTAAATTTGGACAAAAAAATCTTATTAAGCTGAATTTCTATTTTCAATATTTGATTCTTTACAGAGCTTTAAATTTAAAGTTAATAATACAAAAATGATGACTTTATACGCCTGTAACTTTAAGAATATTGACGATACAAAAAATTCGCCTAAAACTTTTTTGTGGTCCATCAGACAAGCTAAAAAATTGCCATTTGACTTTTTCGTCTAACTTAAATAGTTTAGCTGAAAAAGGCAAAAAACGTAAAATTTTAAATTTAAAGCTCTGTAAAAAATCAAATAATGAAAATAGAAATTCGGCTTAATAAGATTTTTTCTTCCAAATTTAATGCTTTGTAAGATTTGGTCATGGTTTTTATGAAAAAAAAATTTCTTCCTAGGTTGCAAGAATAAATAAGGTAAAAAAGTCAGTTTTCTGTGTTATTTAAGCGGCAAAACTTCAGATTCGATGGAGGACCTCTTAAAATTGAAATTATGAGCTCCGCTTTTAACAGAATATTTGTTCCGACATATTCTACGATATTTTGGGTGGAGAGCAAGAAAAAAAAATATCGAGGTTTTTTGGCACACCCTAATATATATACACATATGTCCAAAAGTTTGGAATATTGCAATATTTCTTTTTTTATTGATATTTATATATATTTTTTTTATATAGGTAAATACCATTTTATAACGACTCCGACCAATAATAAATAAACCTCAAAGACAGAGAAAATAGAGTAAATATTAACAACAGTTTTTTTAAACTACCACAGGCGTAGATATATTATTTGTAAGTATTCCAAACTTTTGGACATGTGTGTATACAGTGAGGACGCGTGGGTTGGAACAAATTCATTTAAAATTCAGGGATTTGTTTTTTGAAAAAACGCTCAGACACGTCGATTTTTATTTTTAGATGCGGTTTTTTTAATAGTAAACTCACTTATACAGGATTACCCAAAAATAAGTTACGACCATCACCTTCATTTTTTTAAATGGAAACCCCTATTTTTTATTTTATTTTTGAATTTTGCATCAAATTCTAAGTATGTTTTATGTACCATGTCCTATACCTAAACTCAACAGTTATCGAGAATTACGAGTGAACATAATAAAATACCGGTTTTCTGAGGATTTTTTTGTATCGAGCAAAACATTTACTTTTAAGTTTATTTTAATTGGTTTTTTAATTCTGGTACTTTTTATTGTCGACTGTATGATAATTTTACTTCAAATAAGTAATTTTCAGTTGCAGTTAAAAGGTTTGAAATAATGGCGCGTTTAACTGAGAAGCAGAGAATAGAAATTTTGATGATGGTAGGATATTGCGACAGGACTCAAACACAAGGTAAAGTTTTCGAAATGTTAAATAACAAGTAACCGGAAAGGCCCATTACACGATCGGTAGTTAGTAAGATAAAAAAAAAAGTTTAGAAGATACAATTATAAAACCAACCATCTTCCAGTTCCAGAAAACAAACAATTGGATTTTTTATCTTACTAACTACCGATCGTGTAATGGACCTTTCCAGTTCCTTGTTATAAAACATTTCGCAAACTTTACCTTGTGTTTGAGTCCTGTCGCCATATCCTACCATCATCAAAATTTCTATTCTTTGCTTCTCAGTTAAACGCGCCATTATTTCAAACCTTTTAACTGCAACTGAAAATTACTTATTTGAAGTAAAATTATCATACAGTCGACAATAAAAAGTACCAGAATTAAAAAACCAATTAAAATAAACTTAAAATTAAATGTTTTGCTCGATACAAAAAAATCCTCAGAAAACCGGTATTTTATTATGTTCACTCGTAATTCTCGATAACTGTTGAGTTTAGGTATAGGACATGGTACATAAAACATACTTAGAATTTGATGCAAAATTCAAAAATAAAATAAAAAATAGGGGTTTCCATTTAAAAAAATGAAGGTGATGGTCGTAACTTATTTTTGGGTAATCCTGTATAAGTGAGTTTACTATTAAAAAAACCGCATCTAAAAATAAAAATCGACGTGTCTGAGCGTTTTTTCAAAAAACAAATCCCTAAATTTTAAATGAATTTGTTCCAACCCACGCGTCCTCACTGTATATATGTATATATATATATATATGTATTAAAAATATTGGTTATGCCAAAATTAAAAATTTAAAAAGTTAGATGAAAAATTCTATGCCGAAATAAGTGTTTTTTAAACAAATTGAAGATGTTATAATTCCAAATGTATTTGAAATTAAACATATATGTTTTTAACAATTAATTTAAATGTAAGCTTAATAATTAAAAAATGTCTATTTATGTCTTTTAACAAAGACCTTTTTGTATTTTACCAAATAATATTGAAGTTCAATAAACTTATTTCCTTTACAGGTTTGTTTTTATTCAAATAATTTCTTTTAGAGTTATAAAGTTGTGTGCCGTGAACGGCTAATAACCAGTCAGTTAAAGCTCAGTAAAATTTGATAAAGCAGGTAAACTAAACTAAAGTATACACGAGAAAAAGGAAAACAAAAAGCGCGAATATAACCAGACGTTTGCGTAAGAAACAGGAGCGAAATGGAGAAAGGAAATGCAGGCAAACCGAAGGCGGATAAAAGCAGAGGTTTGCAATTAAAAGCAGATGTTTGCAGATGTTCGCGGATTCAAGCAGATATTTGCGGATAAATACAGATGTTTGCGGATAAAATCAGATGTTTGCCGATAAAAACAGATGTTTGCGGATAAAAGCAGATGTTTGCGGATAAAAGCAGATGTTTGCGTATAAAATCAGATGTTTGCGTATAAAATCAGATGTTTGCCGATAAAAGCAGATGTTTGCGGATAAAATCAGATGTTTGCAGATAAAATCATGTTTGCGGGTGAAACTGTATGAAAGCAAATGTTGGCATATAAAATGAGATGTTTGCGGATAAAAGCAAATGTTTGTGGATGAAAGCAGATGTTTGCGGATAAAATTAGATGTTCGCGGATGATTGCAGATGTTCGCGGATGAAAGCAGATGTTCGCGGGTGATTGCAGATGTTCGCGGATAAAAGCAGATGTTCGCAGATAAAATGAGATGTTGGCGGATAAAAGCAGATGTTTGCGGATAAAAGCAGATGTTTGCGGGGGTGCACTAACCGGATGAAATCAGGCGTTCGCAGATAAAAGCATGTTTGCGGGTGAAACCGTATGAAAGCAGATCTTTGCGGATAAAACCAGACGTTTGCGGATGAAAGCAGATGTTCGCGGGTGATTGCAGATGTTCGCGGGTGATTGCAGATGTTCGCGGGTGATTGCAGATGTTCGCGGGTGATTGCAGATGTTCGCGGGTGATTGCAGATGTTCGCGGATAAAAGCCGTTGTTCGCGGGTGACTGCAGATGTTCGCGGATGAAATCAGATGTTCGCGGATAAAAGCAGATGTTGGCGGATAAAATCAGATGTTCGCGGATGAAAGCAGATGTTCGCGGGTGATTGCAGATGTTCGCGGGTGATTGCAGATGTTCGCGGGTGATTTCAGATGTTCGCGGGTGATTGCAGATGTTCGCGGGTGATTGCAGATGTTCGCGGATAAAAGCCGTTGTTCGCGGGTGATTGCAGATGTTCGCGGATAAAAGCCGTTGTTCGCGGGTGACTGCAGATGTTCGCGGATGAAATCAGATGTTCGCGGATAAAAGCAGATATTTGCGGGTGAATGCGGGGGTACTAACCGGATGATATCAGGCGTTCACAGATAAAAGCATGTTTGCGGGTGAAACCGTATGAAAGCAGACGTTCGCGGGTAAAAGCAGATGTTCGCGGGTGATTGCAGATGTTCGCGGGTGATTGCAGATGTTAGCGGATGAAAGCAGATGGTCGCGGATAAAAGCAGAAGTTGGTGGATAAAACCAGACAAAAATGCAGGTAATCGCTGATAAAACCAGACGTAAGCAGACGTTTGCAGATGATTGCGGGGGTGCACTAACCGGACATAAAACACAACCAACAGCAGATGATATCAGATTATATTTTTACCCGCTTGTATCTGCTTTTATCCGGCTTCGACGAAGAATTTATACCCGCAATCATCTGCTTTTATCCGGTTTTGACGAAGAATTTATATCCGCAATCATCCGTCATTTTCAGCAGGGAGATCATTTAAAATTCAAAAATATAAAAACAGAAATGGTTCACTTTTATGTAAAAAATGTATCTGCTATAGGCAAAGGAAAAATACATAAATGCAGTTTATATACTAGAAAAGATAATATGAAGAAAATTATAGAAAAAAAAAATCAAATTTAAATTTAAAATATAATCTTATGTTTTTCAAATATTCAAAAAAAGTCAATTTGAGCACAAATAAAACATTAAAAATTGCTTCAATTATTAGAGAAGAATAAAAAAATAAAAATATATATAATATGCAAAGATATATTGAATCTTATTAAGATCATTAAGAAAGAAAGATGTGTAGTTAATAAAGAAATTATTGTTAAAACTGGAATGGATTTTTTAAAATATGTCTTTCTTTGGAACTAAAATATATTTTAAATCAGCCAGGAAATTCAAAACAAACATTTAAAAATTCAGGTGTTAAAAAGATTTTTATAATTGGTCTTGTAAAAGGTATAGAGAAAAACTATTATAATGTTTAAACTCTCAGGCAATTGTTAAATTTAAATAATATTAAAGAATTTGTTTTAGCTGTAGATCTTAAGTTAGCAAACATAATTATGGGCCTAATGTCTCACAGCTCAAACCACCCATGCACTTGGTGCAATATAACAAAATCTAATTTAGAAAAATGTGGGACATTACGCACCATTTCGGGAATTAAAAAATGTTTAAAATGGGTAAAAAGTGGTTCAATTACAAAGGAAGCCAAAAAATTTGAAAATTGTGTTTATGTTCCCTTGGTACATGAAACTATAAATAAAAAAAATATTGTCGAAATATTACCACCACCTGAGCTACATTTACTTTTAGGGACAGTAAATACAATTTTTAATTTTATTAATAAAGAGTTTCCCGAAACAGTCATGTAGAGCGCCAAGCCTTGCATGGTGGTTCTTTTACAGGAAACAGTTGTTATAAACTTTTATTAAAAACAGATATTTTATATTCAATTTGTCCTAAACAATGTTTTAAGTATGTGAATTGTTTAGAAAGTTTTAAAAAGGTAGTAGACGTTTGCTTCTCTTATGATTTAAACCAAAATTATAAAGATTTATTGAAAGATTTTAAAGAAAAATACTTACTTTTAAATAAAAATGTTACCCCGAAAATTCATTGCGTATTTTACCATATAGAACATTTTTGTAATTCAAAGAAAGTCGGATTAGGATACTTTAATGAACAGGCATCTGAAGCTGTTCATTCCGATTTTGGACAAATTTGGGAAAGATACAAAGTTGCGGATACTAACCCATTGTTTCAAAATTCCCTGTTAAAAAGTGTTTGCTTTTATAATAGCTTACATTTAAAATAAAATAAAATGTATTATATAATACTGTTATTAATTTATTGTACACATGTGTTTAAATTAAAATATTTTGTAGGTACTCCTTTTCTATTGTTTTTTTTAATATTATATTGAATTCAATCAAGAAATTGGTTTTTTAAACAAAAAAAAAAACGAACCATACCGGTTTGATTTTATTGCTGTAAAACTATCTCTTAAATTAAATTCTCAGTACGGGCCTGATAAATGTGTTAAATTTAAATAAAATATTTATAAAACTTCCGAATATTAATAAAATTAAAAAAATAGAAACAAGTTAATACGGTTGTGAAATAATTATAAAATTATTCGTTCAAAATTTAAATTTAAAATGTTAAATTTCTCTTTATAAAAAAGGCCGTTATTCCTTTAAAAACATTTTTACTTTAAAAACATCAGTTTAAATTTAACAATAAAAAATTATATTGGTTTTAAATATATCAAGATGATTAAACTTTTAATATCAGTTTTAAAGGAGGTGTGTGATTTTAAAACAAAGTTGTATTTTTGTACTAAAAAATATATATATATCTACTCTACTGTACAACTTATGAAAAAAATTAAATATGTATTTTATACAGAAAAACCTATTAATAAGCGTAAGTATTTAGTTAATAGAAATAACAAACAAGTTTATTTAACCCCCATATAGGTTTAATTATTTTAATTAAGCTATACCTTTAATATTAAATAAACTGCTTAATTATTCCAAGTAAAAAAAATAATAAAAATTACCATAGATTTGACAAACAAGTTTATTTAAACCCGATAACAGTTTAATTATTTTAATTAAGCTAAAGTATTAATACTAATAAAATATTTAATAAATCTAAGTGTCTTGTTTAATAAATCTAAGGTTTTATGCTTAATAAATGGTATAAAGTATTTTTCTAAAAACGTATATAATAAGTTTAATAAAAACAATTAAACGTTTCAGAAATATTTTTATTCCTAAATGTATTAAACGGTTTAATTGTCGCATATGGTATTAAAATTCTTATTTAAATTAATTAAAATTTATCGGGAAACTGGTTCAAAAATGTTACAAAAAATATTTCTAAAAATAATAATAGGAAGGTGGGATAATAATTGTTGCAAATAGCAATGCAAAAAAAAATTATTTAGACAGTAGCTTGCTCTCCTTAAATGTTAAAAAAACAAAATTTGTTGCTTTTTCTCTCTGAACAAAAACGCTACCCAACTTTAAGGAACTCATTCTCCATAATGGTGATTGTTATGTTCATTTATGCAAATGTTTTTAGGTTATAGAAAGAGAAAACTCAGTGAAGTATTTAGGAGTATTTATAGATGAAAACCTTACATGGAAAAAGCACATTAAATATATTAAGAATTAAGAAAGCTCATACATAAATTTTATGAGATGTGAAATATTTTTTCATTTAAATCAACTTCAAATTAACTCATTTTTTTCTATACATCGATTCTATTTGACGTAAGGATGATTTTAACCAAAAATTAAAAAAAATCTATCGAGCACTTTTTCTTATTAAGCAAAATTATTTCTAAAAGTTATAATAGGAAGGTGGTATATTAATTGTTGCTTTAAATATTTTACATTGGTATTAAAGGCGCTTGCTGCCAATTTAACTTTCTTATAATTTTTGTTATACTTAATAATTGCACAAAGACCGTCCCTAATTTATAAATTTTCGAATATAACGTAAATTTGCAGTGCAAATAACATTCCAACCAATTTACCAGCCAGCTTCTGGTTCGCACATGACGTCACAAGGTGCGAGAGAAATAGCATGGGCATCAGCATACCGGTGTTTGTGTATCGTGCAAAAAAATAAATTATCAAAATACTTACTGTAAATAATACAAAATACTTTTGATTGTTTTCCCCTACGCAATTGTTTACCCATGGGCAGTGATGATCCATTTTTCTAATACACCTGAAATTATATTGGAATTAATAATATAAAAGGGCTTACTAACGCAACACCATAGTGTCAGCTATTTTAAATTTACGAAATCCGTTGTTAACCAGGGTTGGCATGCTTAAAACAAAAAACTTTTAAACCAGTGTTGTTCTTGGTACTAAATTAATTGTATCAGATTTCTCAGAAAAATGTAATAGATTGCCAGAAAACTGTAATAGATAAACGATATTTTGCCTATATATTTTCATGACAAATCATTAGGGATTAACCTGTGATGTTATAATTTTTTTCTACTACCTTACTAGAAAACTTAATTTTCCACCCCCGAGCGAGGGAGGAAAATGCCTCTTTTCCTCCCTCTTTTTTTTAACAATTTTACATTAGCAAGAGTTTTTGTACCTTGTCTAGCCCTATTTGATTTTGTAGGAAAAAGATTTATTCCACGCTTGTCCAAACATTTTAACAAATTATATTCATTTTCATACCGCTCTTTCGATTTTTTAACGTCGGCGGCGCAACACCTACTTAATATTTAGTCATTATTTTATAGCCCCATACCGGGTTAGTAAAAGGAACCGGAACGCTTAAAATGTCTTAAACCCGTTAAAAGGTAATAAAAAAAACTATATACATATCTCAGGAGGAAAGTAGTGCTTTTCCTCGCTTCATATTTAATGCCCTTCGCTTCACGTCGGGCATCAAACTATTCGCGGGAGGAAAAGCACTACTTTCCTCCCATGGTATGTAAATAGCTATAAAATACCGTTGATTTCATGTAATAATAATGTAACTTTGTCATATTTACATTATAATGTCGTTATCAATGTAATTTTCATGTTATATTATAAACAAGATTTTAACTTTTGTTGTTTTTAAATATAATTGCGCGTTTTATTTTATGGGCCATAAAAACAAACTTTTTATTTTCAAAGCAACAAGTTAATTTTGTATAAATACAAAATAAACTTGTTATATGGGAGTTTCCACGTCAGGTTTTCACCCTCACCCCCTCTGATTTTGACGAAAATCGCTGTATGGGCTATAAATAGGCCCAAATGGACCTGACGCAAAAGTTTGAAAAAATAATAAAAATTGTGGATTTTATGGAGGGTATCATTTTTGGAACTTTTCAGATCAGAGGTATATTGTTTTGCTTATATCTTGGGTCCTAATTGACCTAGAAGGTTGGTCGACGTCTTATTTTAAAGAAAGAAGATAATACTTTTTAATTATTATACCCTTTTTAAATTTGAATAATTTTTTATAAAAATATATAGTTTTGAAACATTCAATTTTAAATATAACAAAAACACCCGTTTTTATTTTTTTAATTTTTTTATATGTGAAGAAGCAAACCTTTTTCTACACATACCTAAATTTTGGTAGGGGTTATTTTTTTTAAAGGGAAATATGATTTTTTTAATATTCCGTGTCTTTATACCCAGCGCCTACCTAGTTCTTATTTAGTGGGCTTGGGTTTGATGTTTTCTAGTAATAAACTACTAGTAGATAAATATTATTTTAATTTTATAACCAATAATATTTATTAAATTTTAAAAAATTTAATCTAAAATAGAAATGATTGCCAACTAAATTTCCAAATTCACCACGTTGCACACTGGTCCGAATCGTGCTTGACCTTGGCCAAAACCCCAAAAATAAAGTTATTAATTATGACATTATTTTAATTCATACAGGTAGAGAAATGTTTAAAGTATTTAAAAACCAAAGAGTTTAGGTATAAAATCGCCCCACCTGATCCATAGGGCAGTTTTATTTAACCCTTTTTTGCAATTGCTTGGAAACAGTTATTGTGTTGATTTTGATTGTGCAACAAAAGTGCTATTATTTCGTTAACGACTTGTTCGATTTTAACAGTTCAAAATGGAAAATGTTTCTGAAGGTATGTACAATAATTTTATAAAATTAAATTTTTGAAAAAAAAATTATTTGTTGTTAAAATTTATACTAACATAATGGCCTGATTTTAAATTTTTTTCGATTTTTTCGTTTTTTTTAATTGGAATAAGTTAAAATGTGGGCATTTGCGGAAGACGTTTTTTACGGGGAAACGTTCATTGAAGTGTCTATTATAAGGTTCTTAAAAAATTGACTGCATCCACTTGCGCGAAAATTAATAAAACAATAATATACACGTTCGTGCCCGGATTTGAGACAGTAGTCGCGGTTAAACGCAGTGATGCTTAGTAAATATATTTTTAAGATTTTATAATAGGATAACAAATATACACAAAAAATTATTTATGCAAAGATATTCGTCAGTACCGCGAAATTTTTTCAAGAAAATCTTCTCGAGAAAAGTCAATGTCGGACGTTTTTTATCGGCTCCTTGTAACCTCGGACCCGCTTATTATAAGCTTACAAAAATTAAAGGTGAAAGGTCATCATTGCATTCTGCTGTCATTGAGCTCCTTGAACCTATTAAAGAAAGTGCAGCTGAAGAAATAGACATTGATGACTATGACTAACAATGTAATAGTATAATTTTAATTTAATAAACATTGAAATTTTGTACGCAAAGTGTATTTTATTTTTTCATTTCCCATTTGACAATTATTACAATAATACTAAATTAGTAACCTTACAACCGAATTAGGCCGAACCTAATACTCACAATAAATTAATAATTAAAAAAAATCCGCCATTTTTGGTACATTGGTTTGTATTAAATAATTTTAATATCAAATTCATGATTAGCGACTGCAAAAATTAAAAATTTCAGGACGATTAACAATTTTTTTTAAATCCGCCATTTTTGGTCCACCATTTTAAATTTACTAATTTTGATTTTAAATTCATGATTAACAATCCCACAAACCTAAAAATTAACATTTTCAGGACGATTAATTAATTATTTTTAAAAAATCCGCCATTTTAAATTTAATAATTTTGATAATAAATTCGTGATAAGCGACCCCAAAAACCTAAAAATTAACATTTTCAGGACAATTAACTAATTATTTTTCAAAATAGTCCGCCATTTTTGGTCCGCCATTTTGAATTTAATAATTTTAATATTAAATTCGTGATGAGCGACCCCAAAAACCTAAAAAATAACATTTTTTAGGAGAATTAACTAAATATTTTTTTAAAAAGTCCGCCATTTTTGGTGCGCCATTTTGAATTTAATAATTTTGATATCAAATTTGTGATAAGCGACCCCAGAAACCTAAAAATTAACATTTTCATGATGATTAACCAATTATTTGTCAAAAAAGTCCGCCATTTTGAATTTAATAATTTTGATATCAATTTCGTAATCAGCGACCCAAATAACCCTAAAATACAAATTTTCACATTATTACATTCACTTTTCGAGTTTTGGCCAGAGAATAAGTCGATTCGGACCAGTGTGCGTTGTTTTACTCCCTTAAATTTGCACGAGTTCAAACAAAAAAAATGAGCCTACTTTTGTTCCAAGAAAATATTTTAATTAACGCATATTTTTTATTTGTTACAGGTTATCTACGAAAATGTTAAGCTTATGACACATTATATTAAAATAATTAAATATTTTTAACCCCCACCAAAATTTAGGTAGTGTAGAAAAAGGTTTGCTTCTTCACATATAAAAAAATAAAACGGGGTGTTTTTGAAATATTTAAAATTGAATTTTTCAAAACTATATATTTTAATGAAAAATTATACAAATTTAAAAAAAAATTATATATATATTGTATATTTTTTTTCTTTAAAATAAGAAGTCGAACAACTTTCTAGGTCAATTAGGACCCAAGATATAAGCAAAACAATATACCTCTGATCTGAAAAGTTCCAAAAATGATACCCCCCATAAAATCCACAATTTTTATTATTTTTTTAAACTTTTGCAGTCAGGTCCATTTGGACGCATTTTCGTCAAAATCAGAGGAGTGAGGGTCAAAAGGTTTGATGTTTTTTATTTTATGCAGGCAACAAACTTTATTTTTAGAATATGGGTGATTCCACGTCAGATTAGGCAGGTGCCTAATCTGACGTGGAATCACCCATATTCTAAAAATAAAGTTTGTTGCCTGCATAAAATAAAAAACATCAAACCTAATTAGGTTAAAACAGCACAAGATAACCATTATTAGTTTTTATGATATGATATTAATTTAAAAGATATTAAAATCGTATTATGTCACTTAGCTTATTTTAACAATAAATAAAAAAACAAAAATAAATAAAAATAAATTTAAAACAAAGTTTTTCTTAATGTTTTGTTTTTAGATTAAAAAATAAGGTAGTAGGGGCAAATTTTAAGCGCAAAATATAAAAATAAGTTCCCAAACAGGGGGTCATGAGGCAACGCCCCCCCTTTTTGGTTATTGGGTATTTTGGTTTTATTTAATGAGGTCTAAAACTAACCGTTTTTTTAAATCGCTTTAAAATTTTTTGAGTCTGCGTTATGCGTAAATTTAATATGATCAGCTTTAATATTTTAAATTTGTGGTTAGCTTTACAATTAAATAAAACGCATTTTTACCACTGTAAAGGCCCTGTAGTATATAAACTTTTAAATTCAAATTTAGCGCTATTTTAACCTTTAAATAATATACCTACTAAAAATAATATTATAGTTTTAAGTTATTTTATGTTTTAAAAACCCATTGAGTTTTAAAATTTCACTTCTTCGTATTGTAATGTAGAAATGTTAGTGGGATTTGTTTATGTTAGATATTTTTGCTTAAGGTGGTTGTCGTGGTACAATATTTTTAAAAATTTTTAGATTATACGCACCGTAAAAGTATACGAGCTTGTAGCTAAGTGATTCATAATTTTTTCGCAAGACTGTACCCTGGAGACGTTACCTTTACGTAATACTTTCAAATATTTTCATAAGTTTTAATCCGGCAAAGTCGCCTATGCTCAACCAATAGATATATTGGAGACTAAATCAGTGTGTTTGAATTTACTGCGGAAATAATATCTAAACTCGCGTACAGCGTTGCCAAGTTGTTTTTATCTGACACTAGTGATGTATACTTTTTACAAATTGTTGAACTTTTAACGGTTATTTATAAACAATTGGACGGTCAAAAATTTTTAATTATTTTTTTTAACTCAGCAAAAATACATTAAAAGACTGTTAGTTTTTTGAAAGCTTCTGACAGTTAGTTTTTTTTTATAACTAAGAAACTGGTACAGAACTACAGAAAGCCTATACAATCCATGTTAATTATCCAATTTTTAATTGAATTTATCTCGGTTTATAGACGGTCAATCGACTTTTAAGGATAATTGTATTGTCATGTCCTTAATAAGTATACAAAAATTTAAAATTTTCTGATGGTATGCTTACAGCATGACAACTACCTTAAAGTGGCCGAGATGTTTAAAAATATAGAATGAGGGAAGAAAGGGCAGAGAGGTCTTGATAGCCCTACGATAGACTCCTGTTAAAAAGTTTGTGAGATATACAGGGTGTCCAGAAAGGGTAGGGGGTATTTGTAAATTTAATAGTCAGAAAAAATTATTTTTTTTTGAATTTTTAGACAGTTTTGGAAAATTAAGTCCCAAAGATTTTGTTGTCCAAATTCCTCTAACCGAAAACGGAAATTAACTATCGCGCGTCTACTCATATCTCTGAAAACAACGCCCATTTCGTTGCGGATGTTGTGCTTCAATTGCAGGAGAGTTCATGGTCTATTTCCATAAACGTTCTCTTTAAGGTATCCCCATAAAAATAATCAAGTGATGAAGGAATCATTGGGCCTTACATTTTTGAAGGACGACGAGGGCTAGCACTTACGGTAAACAGGTTAACCGTTCACTGCTGTTAAAGAAACTTGTTGATTCCACAACTGCAGAAGTTTAAAGGTTTTATTGTGGAAACATGGTTTCAACAAGATGGGGCCCCTTGCCACCCCTTAAATCAGTCACTTGAGGTTTTCAATCAAATTTTCCCGAAAAAAGTGATCTCTCGACGTGGCACCATTAACTAGCTTCCGAGAAGAACAATTTGATTATTTTTTATGAGGAAACCTTAAAGATAAAGTTTATAAAAACAGACCACGAATTTTCCTGCAATTGAAGCACAAGATCCGCACCGAAATGGCCGCTGTTTACAGAGATATGTGTAGACGCGCAATAGTGAATTTCCGTTTTCGGTTAGAGGAATGCCAGCAGCGCGAGGGTCAACATTTGGACAACAAAATCTTTGGCACTTAATTTTCCAAAACTTTGTCTAAAAATTTAAAAAAAAATTTTTAGTTTTATTTTTATTGAACTTACAAATAACCCCTACCCTTTCTGGACACCCTGTATATTATAATATAGCTATAGTTATTGTTGCCGATTTTCTGCTATAATTAGGTATGTACACTTTTATAAATTGTAAATTTTACTAATGATGATAAACAACTACCTGTTATTTTTGCTTATAAGTCCGCAAGACTTTATTTACCTAATTCTCATATTGGTCTATGACGTTTATCATTGCTGGTTTATCATTTTAATATCCGTATTTTGAGTGATTTTTGGTAATGATTTTTTATTGTATCACTGTTTCATTGTTTGGCTTTAATATTTTGGGAACGAGTAAACACTGAGTTCCAATCTCAAGCTTTATGTTGTAGCGTTCATCATATACACTAAATTACATTTATCTTAAATTTTAATATTTTGCATTGTATTTGAGTTACACGGACCTTAGTATAAATTACTTTGTTTGTTGTTTCTTTTTGTATAACTTTGTATAACTTTTTATTTAATTGACATGTATTTTATTGTTTATGGAACTCAATGTATCGTCTCGGTATTAAGGTATTTATTTATTTTAACTCTTTGCATTTGTACTCAGGCTAAAGCTTTTAACAATTATAATATTGGTATTATTTGGGTAAGGTATATAAAATATTATTATTATTATTATTCTTAATATCATGGTAAGGTAATAGTAACGTTTAGTATTTTGATAGATTCGGATTGAAAACTTAGGGTTAAACCTGCTTACCTAAGCGCTTTTTGGGTGCTATATTTTGTTCTTATGATATTTTATACAGCACGACACTTTTATTTAGATAGAGTTTTAGGCTTTGTTTATGTGGTTTTTATAATGACGCTTTCCTATTTATATTTTATTGTATATTCTTTATTTTATTTGTGTTTCGTTGGCAAAACGTTTTTTACTTGAACATCTTAGCATGGGTAATATAAAGGCATTAGGTGAAAGGTGGTGTCGTTATGCATTATGCTGGATTTATGCAGCACGCATTAGCATTAAGTTAACATCAAGCTAATTTAAGGTCCCAGATAACAATTATGACATCATTTAAGACATCAACGTGAAATCATTGCTGATTCATTCAGTGATGTCACTGTGGCACGCATAAGTGTTGCACTTTTGATGAGCAACGTGAGATCCTTAATGAGTCTCACGATGAATTCATTATGAAATCAAAGGGATGTCATTAATGATTTTACTTAAGGGACTAAAAATGCTAAAATTAATTAAAATAAATATTTATTTTCTTAAATAAAATAAATTTTAAAACATGTTTTTAATAAAATTTAAAAAAGTAACTTGCATCTGATTATTAATTTTTATACATGTATATTAGGGTGTCCCTTATTTTTATTTTTTTTACGCATACCCTCTAATTATATTTATTACGTGTTTATATACTCCCAGTAAAAATTTCAGCTCATTCTATAAACGGGAACCCGTGCCGACTTGCATCTGAACCCTCCGTTAACCAACGTTAGGCGCGCGGTATTTTGTAACACGGTTGGTCGCGAGGTCTTCGATCGTAAGTCATTTTGTTTTTGTTATTATGTGACCTATTATAAATTATTGACAAATGTTAAAATAAAGTTTTATTTATGTGTATACTTTGATAAAAATGTATATTTTCAGGGAGTGGCTAGTTACCCGGAAGGGTCTGGTGAATAGGCCGTAAACTATGAAATTGATAAACTTAATGGGTTTTACTCTAAATAACTAAAAGAGTCTATTGTGAGAGATGACTACCGAAAACTTATTGAACTGTCTGAAATATTTTTGGGAGGACATCAAGAAAAGAAATGCTTATAAAAAGCTGAAATTTCATATAACAGTATATTTTAGCAATACTAATTAGTATATTAATATATTTAAGGGATAAAATCCACTAAATTAGTGAAACAAATGATAGAAACAAAAGCAATAATATTAATAAGTAATCATATTTAATAAAATCATTAGAAAAATACAGTCATGAAGTATATCTTCTTTATACAATACCAAACTTCACTGTGCTTATAAAACGGGGCAAATATCTTCATTAATAACGTATACTAATGAGAATAGATTAACAAACTGTATTAAAATTTAATATATATATATATATATATATATATATATATATATATATATATATTTAATATAGTTAATCTAAGCAAACTTCGATATTTTATAACTATTAAAATAAATAAAAGTATTTACCTAATATGTTTATTTTAAAACTTTTATAAAGAATATGATAAAATTATAATATTTTTATTTTATTTTAAACGAACAATGCGGGGTTTATATTATGCAAAAAAATGAGGAAAAAATATTCTTAGAGTAAATAAATAAAACAAAACCAAAGGAAATTTATTTGTCCTAAATTAAGACAAAAATAATTACAAAAAAAAAATATGTGGGCAAAAAAAGTAAACATTTTTATTGTAAAAAACAGTAAAGGATCACAGTCTAAATAAAATATTTCTAACAAGAATAAACAATCAAACAAAATAAAAAATGCATTATAAAAATTAAGTTAAATTTACTAATAATGTGTATAGTACCCGCCTTGTCCAATTACTTCTTCTAAACGACTTTGCATGGAACCCACAAATCGTTCACATAAGTTGGGTGTAATTTGAGCCCACCTTTCCCGAGTATAATTGTCCAAAGCTACTTGGTTATGCTGCAGTTCTTCAGGCCATTCTCGAACCATATAGCCCCACAAATTCTCTATGGGGTTAAGGTCTGGAGACCTTGAAGGCCAATTAAGAACTTCAATATTGGGATGCTCAGCAAACCAGTTGGTAAAAATTCGAGCCTTATGTATTGGCGAATTATTCTGCTAAAATACAATGCCATTATTAGCATTTGCAAAAGGAAGTAAATATTCTTCCAAAATATGAATATAACCTCTAGCAGTATGCCGATTCTCAATTTGTATCAATGGCCCAGCACCATGAGAGGTCATATACGACCAATATGCTCTGGTTACCCGACCACTGTCCCTATTTTTTAGAACATTTTCCTTATTATATCTTGTATTATTTGGCCTGTATACGTGCACTCTACCATGAGCATTTGAGCGAAATGTTTTTTCATCAGAAAAAACTACATTTGACCAGTCCAAGTAACTTTCGTAAGACCAATTTTTTTGCAGGTCTTCTACAATGCAAGCCATTATCAGACAGTCTTTTACGTAATGTTTCAGAACAACAAGTTAAACCCTCAACATTTTGTCAAATAAGACTACAATTAGTCTTAGGATTTTCCCTGACGTATTCTAAAACTTGTTGATCCTGTTCTGGAGTGGTGGCTGTTGTTAAACCAAGCGGTCTCGGATGTCTTCGGACATTTCCTTCATTTTGGAATCTTCTGATCCACCGTTTTACTGTCTTTCTCTAAAATGAGTATGTTTAGTGATACTAAATTTAACAAAAGTTTGTAAAAATGTAATACATGGAAAAGGATTTAAAAAACTATTTTTATTACTTATGTTACTGATGTTTTAGAAATCCACGTATGTTTTAGAAATCCATAGCAAAAATCAGCTACATAAAAAATAAGAGGTTAATAGAAATATTTTAAAAGACAATTGTTAACTTTTTTTAATTTAGTTTGATTTCTAAATTTGTTTAATTTTAAAACATAATTTTAGAAATAAAATGTTTCTTAAGGATTTGTATTGATCACGCGGTAAATAAACTATTTATAAAAAATTATTTAAACCAATCGATTAAAAATACATACAAAAAAATTCATGATTTTGAACGTAAAATTTAATTATGTTGCAAAAAGAAAAAATTACAAAAAAACAATTTTTCAAATTTCAATTAGGTATTGTAATGCTATGTTTACTATTTAATTATTTTTATTTGAGTTTATAAGAAATACTTATTTTCATTAGGTTAAAAATATAAGCACTTTCGTTAAAATTCTAGCGCTTTTTTTTTCATCACAATTTCTGATTGTTATTGTAAATACCTACTGTTAATGAAATTTTTTGGACACAAGTTTGTAGATAATTTATTTGGGAAAGCAAATTTTATTTATACATTGTATATTTATTAAAAACTTAAATCTTTGTTAATATAATTAGCGATTTGAGTATAATTTTGACCATTATGCCATAGAGCAATAATTTGTCCCTTAATTTCGCTGCTGCACTGAGGCATTATTTTGATACTTAAATTGCTGTCAAGATACATACACCTGTATTTTACCGCAATCTGTTGTTTACTAAATTTATAGATAACAAAACAATATAAGAAAGATTTGCGCGTCTTTCTGTCCAGCGCTGTGCTGGATGCTCCCGTGTACGAGTTTTTGCCGCGCATGACGTCACCTGATGAGTAGTTGCCGTGCGAATACACGAATAATAGTAATATTATCAAAGAAAATAGAGAAATATCTGGACATAGTGCTTTTTTATTAAACTTAATATTGAAGAAAGTGTTATATGGATAATAAATGCTTTCAGTCCTTGATAACATTTAGGGCTAGTTTAAGCGTTGGTGTTTTAAATTAAACTTATAGTCACTGTCCAGAAAATGTTTATAGGGAAAAGAAGCGGTCTTAACTTAAATATCGTCTATTCTTTTTGTGGCATTTAACCACTGTTTGCACAAATCAAAGTTTTTCGGGAATGGATTAAATTTAATGTTTTATTTAAAGGGTTTTTCTTGGACTGGTTGTCTGAATTGCATCCAAATATGCCACACCGCATTTTAATAAATGCAAATGCCACGACACAAACAAAACAATAATAAACAAACAGAAAAGGTTAACACTGAAAATTAATTCGAATCTTATCTTATCTTATCTTCGGTATACCGAACGCAAAAAAAAACAAGTTAAACAAAAAATAGAGCAAGTTAACAGCCAACAGCATCGCAAAAACAAGAATTTTGGCAGCAGATAATTAATATAAAACGCACGTTAAAGATAAACTGTTTATCATAAACACTCATCAAGTGAAGTATTTAAGCTCCGCCCAACATGCGCACCATCCTATCTTGGGCCTGGTCTAAAAAGTTCCGAGAGAGAAGCGCTTTTCGAGGTGAGCCTTTAAGGATTGGACCATAGTACCTAGCAAATGCTAAGTATAATTCATAAATTAATTATAAAAATATATTTAAAAATACGATAATTTTTAAGCCTTGGTAAGATAAATCCATTCCCAAAACTTGGCAACACTTATGGTATATACTATGCAGAGCTGTACAAGAAAAAAGTACTCGAGTAAAAGTACAAGTACCTACTTTGAAAAAAATGTACTTGAGTACAAAGTACAAAAAAATCCAAAAGTACTCACGAGTACAAATACAAAGTACTTTTTCCAAAAACTCTCAAAATGTAATTTAGGTTTCAGTATCTAGCAAAAAAAGTTGTTAAAAGTTAAACATAACAAAATATCAGGTTTAGGTCACTTAGGGTTATTTAAAAAAAACTGCATTTTTATATTTCTTTAATACACGTATTTATTTATGTTTTGAATATTTTTTTTCCAAATAACCAATTATTTCAATTTTAAACAGAAAATAGATTAACTATTCTTTTACATACCCTTGCGGCCTTGAGTTTACGGTGAACTCACCGTGAATTCACCGTTTGCGTGAACTCACCGTGAATTCACCGTTTGCGTGAATTCACCGTGAATACACCGTTTATGTGCAGTGAATATACCGTCCATTTGTGACATTTGTAGACGGTAATTAAACGGTGAACTCACGCTGTTTTTGCGATAAATTCACGGTGATTTCACGGTAAATTCACGGTGATTTCACGGTAAATTCACGGTGAACTCAAGTTTGCAAAATCACCGCAAATTCACTGTGAAAGTACCGTAAATTTATCGTGAAATCACCGTGAATTCACCGTAAAAGCGCTGAGTTTACTGTGAAAACACCGTAAATTGACTGTGAAAACACCGCAAATTGTAAGTGTTACAAGATTCGAACCATCTGCTAGTACAAATATCGCAAGAGAGCTCTCGTGTAGCTGCGCAAAATTAACGAGGTTGAGACGCCATCATAAAGAAAAAAACAACAAGTTGGACGCCATTTATTAGCGGTTTTTTTATTAGTTGATTTCTGTGTTAAGCAATACATCTCACGGCTGCTTACGCAAGCGAGCTAACTATAAATAGCGTTGGGTTGCAATATTTAGTTGGAAGTGTGCGTCTGTAATGGCATAGCTGAACATTAATTGTCCCCATCTCCATCCTCATCTGCTCAGTAACGAATAATGGCTAGCTATAGTCGATTGTGTTATTATTATTGGTTTATTTACCGTGAATTCACTGTGAATTCACCATGAATTCACCGTGAATATACCGCTAAAATACGGTGGATTCACAATTAAAATACTGTGAAAAGTGCGTGAACTCACCGTCTAACTACCGTTTACAAATGTCACAAACAGACGGTTTATTCACTGTGAATTCACGGTGAATAAATCGTAAACTCAAGGCCGCAAGGGTAGGTAAAACCTTTATTACCTATAGGTATACCTATTCATGCAAGTAATTTATTATATATTTTATTTAATAAATAGCCTAAACATTATTTAACTGGAAGCACGAAATTAAATTAAAGTAACATGCATTTAAAATATAACCTAATTTTTTAAGCGTACCAAATATAACAAAAACTTAATGGAGTAGGTAATTAAATACAAAATAATATTTAAAATCCTACTTACCCCAGTATAACAAAAACCAAAACACTTAAAATAATACTACCTAATGCACATTCTGTATTGCAGAATAAAACGTATGAGATTATGACGGCACTACCAGAGATAAAAAAGGGCACTACCTCTTGTAATATATATTACATATGTAATATCTCTATAAAGTGCCACTATAGTAGTGGTTAGGTTAACACAAAGATGCCAAATACAAAAAGTACTCGAGTACATTAAATGTAGGTACTCGAGTAGTACATTAAATGTACTCGAGTACAACCAATGTTCATGTGTCCATTTTTACATTTTTAAATTAAATAAGTACAAGTACAAAAACTTTTTTTGAAATGTACTCTGGACTGAGTACCGAGTACATAAAAAGTACTTAAAGTACAAAATTTGAGTACAAGTACTCGAGTACCGCAGAGCTCTGATACCATGGCAACACTGTTATGCACTTGCATAGTTCAGAGAAAAACCTTAATGTGTTGCATAAAAGCTTCCAATGGATTACGTTCATTTAACTCTAAATGTTAATGTTAATCTTAATGTTAACTCAATGTTAATTTGTGCTGCATAGGTCCAGCATAATTTACCTTTAATTTCTGTGTGTTGTGTTTGTATCTTTTCATAATACTATTGTCTTGTGCTGGACATTGATTTTGTGAGAGGATTTTAAATGCGTAAGTGGTATAAAGGACTAGAGTCTGCGTGGCGTACCTAACTTTGCACATTTCCATAATGTACATTTGGCATCGTTGCATTCAATCCTTGCTTTATTTAGGTTGTTTTCGGCTTTATATTTTGGCCTAGGTATTTTGGTAATATTCTTTTCCTATGATATTGGTCAGTCACGTTCGAGTGCTCGTCAAAGTTAGTCGCATCTTGCATCTTGCCGTCGCGCTCTTGAAACTTACAAACAGCAATGCTCGCAATGATTGCTTATAAAGTGCAAATAGTCTGTAGTGTGGCAACTAGTGTTTCTGTAGTCCACCCTAAGGTCAGGGAAGTGTTGAAGTTGAAGTGTAGAGTGACACCTTATGGGTGGTCCAAAAACTCTTAAAATGTAGTGCCACCTGTCATTGGATGCTTTTCACTGGACGGACGGGGGAGGTCGGAGAAGAGGGGAGGTGGCCATCCGCAAGGGAAAAAAATCTGATAAGTTTTACTTTAAGAGTATGCATGACCTGAAACAAATCTGCAATATAAATACGGCAGATCCCAGCAAGCATTTTCCGTTATTTGTCACCATTAACATCGCCCGTATTCATTTCATTAAACATAACATTTATTTTACTTGAAAATGTTAAAATAACTTTAAAATATGATTATGTTAAGAACATATTTTACTCTTTAAACAATTGTTTTGTTTTTAATTACTATCTTTGCAAAAATGGAATTAAAAAGTGTTAAAAATTCTTACACGGGCGATGTCAATGGTGATAGGTATCGTTAAAGTGTTTATTGGGATATCTTTAAAACCTATGAAGGGCACGCGACGTGGGGCAATAAGTCTGTCAACAGCAAATGCGTAAGGCGGTCCCAATCGAGACCGAAAATAAACACTGGACTGACAGAATAAACTAACATTGATCACATAATTCTAACACATTAAAAAAAAGGGCCTAATAGCCAAACTCGAGATTTGTAAACATTAGACAACAGATTAATCGCGCTTGTGATTTGTTTGACTAGTGAATAAATGCAATGCTTTGGAATTTGATAAACAAAGACGGAACTCTACCACAAAACGTGCTTGGGACAAAAATTATTAAAAACAACTGACACACTTTACCAAGGGCAGGAACTATCTGACCAGGACACGGACAATGACAATAACGAACAAGACAAAGACCTCGACTAGGAACACACCCCTGCAGCGAAATAACAACTCCCCAACTCCAAATAGTAATCCCAAATGTTTGGAGTAATACTAATCGACTGGTCTAGGGGGATTCCGCGTCGTACTTAGTTTTAAGTCGGCGTAATTGTCCCCCAAAAACCAACTCCCTCCCGTCCCTCATCCATACCCCACCGAGCGTATAGCATAGGCTCGGCGAACCCGGGAATGGCTATTATAACTATTCGCCTCTCGCTCTCGAGCCCCAAATAGGGGACAGTACGGAACGCAATGGACATTCGCACCCAGCAAACACGGGTGAAGCCGTGCAGTTGCTGGGGAAGAACAAAAATCGGCGTAAGTAAACATAGGCCTGTACGGGGTTCGAGAGTCAAGAGGAAATGGGGCTGGTTATACGTCTCTTATACTCATACTCATACTCTTTTCCTATGATATTGGTGTGGGTTTGTGATTAGACAAGGTTTTGTTCGTATTAATTAACATTAGTGACACTAATTTAGTGTATATTAATTAACATTTTTCATTGTTTAAACAAAAATGCCACATAAAGCCTCTTTCAGAACCTCGAAATTAGTGTAAAAAATTAATGGTTTCAATTATACTTATAACTAACACAAAACGATCATTCACAATGCGCAAAATTAACATCTAAAATTAAGAGAATTTGCTAAAAGATTGTCCATTCCTTTTAACATGACATAAACAATATTAATTATATTAAAATAATATTTTTTACAACCATTACAATAATATTTATATAACCTTTCCTTCACTGGCAAATCTTCAAACTTTTTGCTTTTGACATGCGCAAAGCCGCTTTCCAATTATAATTAGTGGTAAAAGTTATAAGTTCGCAAACTTTTTCCACTAATTGAAAAGTACTACCACTAATTTTTTGGTTGTGAACAACACTGTGTATATTCATAAGACAAACTTTTACGTTAATTGAAACCACTAATTTATTCCACTAATTACGAGGTTCTAAATGAGGCTTAAAGCTTCATTCAGAACCTCTTAATTAGTGGAAAAAATTAGTGGTTTCAATTATACTTATAATTAACAAAAAAAGATCATTCACAATGCGTAAAATTAACATCTAAAATTAAGGGAATTTGCTAAAAGATTGTCCATTTTTCTTAAACAATATTAATTATATTAAAATAATATTTTATACAACCATTACAATAATATTTATGTAACCTTACCTTCACTGGCAAATCTTCAAAATTTTCCCTTTTGACATAAAATATCCGCGCACATACGCAAAGCCGCTTTCCAATTATAATTAGTGGTAAAAGTTAGAAGTTTGCAAACTTTTTCCACTAATTGAAAAGTACTACCACTAATTTTTGGGTTGTGAACAACACTGTGTATATTCATAATACAAACTTTTACGTTAATTGAAACCACTAATTTATTCCACTAATCACGAGGTTTTGAATGAGGCTTAAGTGTTGTGCGTGAAAAAAACAAGGAGTGATTCATTAAAATTACATGTAAAAAGACAACACTCTGAGTATTTTCATGAACTTTATAAAGAAAAACAAACGTCGTTTAAATGCAATGTATGTGATAAATATGTTGCCAAGGAATACTTACTTACACAGGATTTTATAAACCTCAAGGCAAAGGAAAAAGGCATCTAAAACTTCAAGGAAGCATATTGCCCTTCATCCATTAAATTTGTAATCACACAGCAAACGGAAAAATATAGAACTGTATAGGATGACTCCGCGTTTGAATATTAAATCTTAAAGTTTTATCAGAACTGTATTGAATCGTGCTTTGTTTTTATATTTTTCGGCTCTATACCTATGCACGACTATATTTAAAGTCAAACTCAATGGTGTCTTACAAGATACATTATTTTGATTTTCTATATTCAACAGAGAGGTAGAAACTCGACCCTGTCGAATGGTGCAGTCATTTATGTCTCTAGAAATTATTAAAAAAGGGTTCAGTCCAATGGTGCAGCAACTTCGGATTCCTATTCTCTTTAGAGACATAGAAACTCAAGCTTTTCGAATTTTACTGGCAATGATTTTCGTTAATGACCCCGAGAATTATACAAAAACAGCGCAATGCAATATCGCAACGGTTTCGACTTTTCTTTACTCTACCAAGTTATAGAAACTGGAGTCTTAATGTTAATGTCCCCGAGAATTATACAAAAACAGCGCAATGCAATATCGCAACGGTTTCGACTTCTCTTTACTCTACCAAGTTATAGAAACTGAAGTCTCTCTAATACTGTTCTAGTCAATATTTCTGAGAGTATAAAAAGAGGGTGTAATATTGCAAGAAGTTTTGATCTTTTGATGGATGCAAGTAGTTTGAATTTTCTCATTTCTGCATATGATTTTGTTGAAAATAGTTCCTTTCTTTGGTTCCTTTGTCTAATTTTTATTTACCACTCAGGTATGTAAAGCACAGAGGATATGATGTTAAGTATATTTATGTATTATATAAAGTACCTATATTTGTATTAAAAATTTCAGAGGTTATGTTGATAAATAAAGCATTATTATTATTTAAAAATTATCAATTCTAAAAAACAAAACAAAATCCATCACAAAAACTTGAATTATCCATATAACTAAAGGGTTGAAATTCAATAATTTAATATTTATATGTATTCAGTCAAATAACAAGCAAAAACAATTGATTTTAGAACACTACAACATGAAGTTTGTAGGTATATATATATATATATATATATATATATATAGCATATATGCTCCGCGGCTTTCGAAAATAACAAGGAGGTCAGGTATAATGTAAAGTCACGTGATTATATACCTATCCTTATACCACATCCAAAGTACACTCTCATTTCGAACGCACTCTTGTACTAAAATTTTGTATTTTAAGTACTTTTTATGTACTCGGTACTCAGTCCAGAGTACATTTCAAAAAAAGTTCTTATACTTGTACTTATAAATATATTTAAATTAAAAATGTAAAAATGGACACGAGTGCATTGGTTGTACTCGAGTACATTTTTTGTACTCGAGTACTTTTGTTGTACTCGAGTACATTTAATGTACTGGAGTACTTTTTGTTAAGTTAACATAACCACTACTACATATTCAAGTTTAACGGTTCGGCAATATTCGGAAAAAATCCTCGATATGGGCAAGTTGGTAAAATATCATTGTGGTGCCCTACTTTATAGAGATATTAGGTACATATTACAAGAGGTAGTGCCCTTTTTTATCTCTGGTAGTGCCGTCATAATGTCGTATGTAACGGTTTTATTTAAGAAATTTGAGATTATTCTGCAATACAGAATATGCATTAGTATTATTTTAAGTGTTTTGGTTTTTGTTATACTGGGGTAAGTAGGATTTTAAATATTATTTTTTATTTGATTACCTACTCGATTAAGTTTTTGTTATATTTGGTACCCTTAAAAAGTTAGGTTATATTTTTGCATTCAATCTTGTTTTTTTTTGCAGTCATAAATTTAATTTAATTTCGTGCTTACAGTTAAATAATGTTTAGGCTAATTATTAAATAAAATATATAATAAATTACTTGCATGAAAATAGGTATACCTATAGGTAATAAAGGTTATACCTATGTAAAAGAATAGTTAATCTATTTTAATATTATTTTTTCTGTTTAATATCGAAATAATTGGTTATTTGGAAAAAAAATATTCAAAACATAAATAAATACGTGTATTAAAGAAATATAAAAATGCAGTTTTTTTTAAATATCCCTAAATGACCTAAACCTGATATTTTGTTAGGTTTAACTTTTAACAACTTTTTTTGCTAGATACTGAAACCTAAATTACATTTTAAGAGTTTTTTGAAAAAGTACTTTGTACTTTGTACTTGTACTCGTGAGTACTTTTGGATTTTTTTGTACTTTGTACTCAAGTACATGTTTTTCAAAGTACTTGTACTTTTACTCGAGTACTTTTTTCTTGTACAGCTCTGCATAGCAGGGCTTAAAAATTATCGTTTTTTTAAATATATTTTTATAATTAATTTATGAATTATACTTAGCACGTGCTAGGTACATATATACATGTATAAAAATTAATAATCAGATGCAAATTACTTTTTTTAAATTTTATTAAAAACATGTTTTAAATATTTTTTATTTTAATTAAGAAAATAAATATTTATTTTAATTAATTTTAGCATTTTTAGTCCCTTAAGTAAAATCATTAATGACATCCCTTTGATTTCATAATGAATTCATCGTGCGACTCATTAAGGATCTCACGTTGCTCATCAAAAGTGCAACACTTATGCGTGCCACAGTGACATCACTGAATGAATCAGCAATGATTTCACGTTGATGTCACAACGAATTCATCGTGTGACTCATTAAGGATATCATGTTGATCATCAAAAGGGGAACACATATGCGTACCTCAGTGACATCACTGAATGAATCAGCAATGATTTCACGTTGATGTCTTAAATGATGTCATAATTGTTATATGGGATGTTAGTACAGCAATATTTAAATCTGTTGAAAAAGTACACACCAGTGCAGGTTATTGTAGCATCTACGAACAAATGAATTAATGGCCCATTGGCAATTATTCCTTTAGGAAAAATTTTCAACACAGCTTAATTAATTAATAAAATGAAAAAAATCACAATCATGTCGTATATAGTTTTTTTAAGCATAAAATAATTTTTATATTAATAATAGTTCAAAAGTGAAATTACGACCTCTATACTGTGGAGAGTATTGAAACGCTCGACTGACGAATACAACTCTATACCGTGGCGAGGTTAGAAAACTGTATTCAAACGTGGCGTCATCCAATACACTTCTATATTTTTCTGTTTGCTGTGGAACACTTATGACACATATGACACTCACACAGCAAGAAAAGAAACTTATTGCAAAACAAATTTCTGAAAAAATACCTTTAGGCCATATATTGGATCGAATAAGAAATTCTGTAGTCAATTTGAATCTACATAGGATTCATTTAAGCAACAGAAAAGACTTTTATAACATTGAAAACAGTTATCATTTGGGGCATCCCCAAACATGGCATAAAAACGATGCAGTTAGTGTAGATGCTCTGGTAAATTCAATGAAAAGTCATGGGGAGTGTGTTCTTTTATCCAAGCCTCAGGACTTAGTGTGTCATGTTTATCCACAGCTTTAATATGAAGATTTTATCCTAAAAATAATGACTAATACACAAGCTGAAATTTTAAATAAATATGGGGAAGATAATCGGGGTCTTGATCTATCTCTTGCTAACTTAGCAAGTCCGTTAAAACAGTAACTTTTGCTCAGTTTGGTTGGTATTTTGGCACGGTTTGGAAGAAAGTTTGAGTCGTATCTCTGGTATACCTACACAGAATGAGATAAAAGGCCTTAGATGAAGAAATATTAGTATTATTTATTATTTTTCTTTTATTTTAATGTCTATTATTTTTTATGTGGATAGGTATAATGCGAAGCAACAAGCAACAACATAAATCAGTGCTGCCAACATACAGACTATAATTACAAATGACATTTAATAAACATACCTAATAAAATTAATCAATTAAAATTGATCAATTGATGTGTTAACACACGTTATGTATTAAAAGTACATATTTAAATAGAACCATTAATTTAAGAACTATATAGTTTTTTTACATTTTTATTTATTTTTAGCTCCAGTTTTAGGTTATGATTTATAAAAATTAAAAATAAACACAAGTTTATTAATTTCTGATGCTTAATTTTATGCGGGGTTTAAAATGCAATATATATTTATATATATATAAGTGGCTTAGTAGTGTGAAACTGAATAAT
Organism: Brassicogethes aeneus; assembly: GCA_921294245.1. Lineage (NCBI taxonomy): Eukaryota > Metazoa > Arthropoda > Insecta > Coleoptera > Nitidulidae > Brassicogethes > Brassicogethes aeneus. Next base: position 63,150,755 of record OV121132.1, read on the forward strand.
TGTGTTGTGTTTGAAGAAAGATGCTTTAAGAAACCACCAAAACTTTTAAAAGAAAGAATCAAAATGCCTGACTACAAATACAGCAAATAACAATGTCACAGAAAAACCTTTATGAACAATGTATTATGAATTAAATGTTTTATTTACGATATTTTTGCCTTATCGTGTTGCTTTATTATTTTGAACCTAAGTTGTTTTGTAAAACATGTTTTTCTTATAATAATTTAGGAACTCATTTAGGGTTGCCAGACCTATATACCTATTTAACAAAAATCTTCCATGTTCGTAACTGGGGTAAACGACCTATAGAAGCAAAATTTTTCAGCATTTCAGAATAAAATGTAACATTTTATAGGTAGTTGTCATATAGGAAAAAATGTAATTGCAATATTGCAAACATATCTAGGTTATATGTTGAGTTGGATTTAAAATATAGTGTTAAATGGATAGGTACTATTTTAGTCTTTTATTTTAATTTAACAAAATATGTTTATATCTAAATCACACTTAATGCAATGATAGTAAGTTATACATGATTTCTATATATTTTTTAAACTTCTATATTTTCAAGTTAATTCTTTGAAGTATTCTCCTATTTCTGCTGCCTTGACAGGATGATAATGCAAGGTTCTGTGTTTGGTCAGGCACCAAAACCTTTGTTTAAGAACACCAAAGCATCGCTCTATTACATTTCTTGCTCTTATATGAGCGACCTTTCGGTGTATTTTCTGAGGCATCCATAATAGTGGTAAGCAAATACGGTAACAGTGGATACCGTGAGTCACCTAAAATAAATATTATGTTATACAGGGTATCCCATAATTAGTGTGCAATACTTGCACATTTTACGTACAAAAATAAGAAAAAAAGTCCTATAAACATAGACCGAGAAATGCTTTCTAAGAGAGCTGAAAGAGGAGCCCCTGAAGATGGTTTTTATTTAATATATCCAAAACCGTTCAAGATAGATGTTATATATTGGGATATAACAAAAGAAATGATAAATTTCGGGTTTAACTTAAAACCAGTAATACTTTGAATAAAACACTTCGTTAATTTGAACTTCGTATATTCAAGTCTTACCATCGACTGCTCGCAAATTGCGCGTACAACATAAAAAAACAAGTACAAAAAACTCTCCTTCAATGGTTATAAAAACTTAACATTTAATAACTTAAATATATAATATACATACATAACATCCCTCTACCCTTAATTTACTAACTACTTTTATACATTATACCTAACAACAATGTACAAATATTTACAATTATATAAATTAAAAATTATAAAAATAAACTTATCTATTTGGTATATCCGAACCTTACTGGAGGTTTTACAACCCGTTTAGGATATCTGGATATTTCCACTAAATTTGGTACATCCTCAGAGTCCACTGGTAACTTTGGTTTATTTTGATATACTTTTAGTTGATTAACATGAAGTTTCCAGTATGCTCCGTTATCCATTTTAATAACATAAATACTATCACTTATTTTATTTTCTACTATCCCCGTTAACCAAACAAACTTATTATTTTTAAAATTTCTTACTAAGACCTTTTCCCCCAAAGAAAAATTTACAATTCTATGGCCCTTAAAATTTTTAATTTGTCTCTTTTGAGACATTTTTACATAATCATTGCCCGAAGGGGAAAGAAGACTGAATCTGTTATTTACTTTATGTCTAAACATTAACTCCGACGGAGTTACTCCGGTAGTACTATGTACCGAGTTCCTATAATCAAACAAAAAATTACACAAAACAAGATCAATGTCTTGACTATTATTTAAGGTTCTTTTAAGAGCATTTTTAATAATTTTTACCGAACTTTCTGCCTCACCATTTGATTGAGCATGATATGCTGGGCTCGTCATATGCATAATATTGTTATTAGACAAAAACTCTAGAAATTCATCACTGGTAAAGGTTTTTGCATTATCAGATACCAAAACTTTTGGAAATCCAAAACGAGCAAAAATGTGCCTTAAAATTTGTATCGTATTTATAGCTGTTAATGAATTTACTATAAAACATTCCAACCATTTTGAATGAGCATCTATTATTACCAAAAACATTTTACCAAAACAAGGTCCCAAAAAATCTACGTGAATCCTTTCCCATGGTTTTTCAGGCCATGGCCAAGGGTTTAAAATCTGTTTGTTAGGCGTTGGAGTATTTAAATTACACGATTCGCAATTTTTTACAATAATTTCTATTTCCTTATTCATATTGGGCCACCAAAAATAAGATCGTGCAATACCCTTCATTTTAACAATACCTAGATGTGTTAAATGTAATTCCTCTAGGATTTTTGCTTGTAAGATGTCAGGTATTACTAATCTATTATTCCACATTAAGCACTGCGATTCTATAGATAAATCATGCCTTTTTAATAAAAATGGTTTATATTTATCGATTTTAAAAGTGTAACTTGGCCAACTACCCTTTTTAATGAACCAAATAATCTTTTGTAAAAATTTATCTTTTTGTACTGCCAATGAAACATCCTCAAACCTAATTTTAAAGTCAGGATCATCATGAGGTAAGTATTCACAATAGTTTAAATCAATATTTTCCCAATTTTCTTTTGAATCGTCTGAGTCTATGGGTAGCCTAGATAAACAGTCTGCTTTATTTTTTTCCGAGGGAATATAATAATAATAATAATAATAATAATAATAATAATAATAATATTTATTTCAAAGTAATGTTATACATTTAATACATATAAATTTACAACAATTAAAAGAAATATATGTCAGATTCAGCACTATTTAAACAAAAAAAAATTACAATACAAATAATAAATTACCTATATTATAATATTAAAAGGGCGAAAATAATTTAATGAAGTAAAAACTCATTGAAAGTGTACGGCTCAATTGACAACAAATATTCAAAAACACGTTTTTTAAAAATACTAAAAGTATTTAATGACTTAATGCTATAAGGTAATTTGTTAAAACATTTTATACATGAATAAAAACAAGACTTTTCATAACTCATTAAACGATGTCTCGGATAAATATAATCTAAAGATCTACTACTTTTAGATTTCAGGTACTCAAATTTGGTTCTATTTTTAAACATAAAAATTAGCAATTCATAAATATAAATTCCTGCAACTGTCAGTAGTTCGTTTGATTTGAAAAGTCCTCTACATGTGTCTTTATATTTCTTATTACATAATACTCGCACCATTCTTTTTTGAATTGTAAAAACTTTTTCAACTGTCGTACAACGTCCCCAAAATATTATTCCATATCGCAACAAAGATTGAAAACAAGCAAAATACACTGTTTTTAATGTATTTTTTTCAACATAAGTACTTAATACACGGATAAAGTAAGAGACTTGATTTAATTTTTTACATAGATGTTCAATCTGATAGGACCAATTCAAAAACTCATCAATGTATAATCCCAAAAACTTCGTTTGCGGTGAAAAATTTATTATTTTATTATTTAAATTAATATACTGAGGTGTCTCCATTCGATCTTGGGTCTTTTTAAATAAAATACAGCTGGTTTTTTCTTGATTTACAATTAACTTATTACTTTCAAACCAGTCTCTTACCCTATTTTCTACATCCCCAATCTCTGTTACAATATCTGGGTAGGTTTTTCCACTTATCAATATATTTGTATCATCTGCAAAGCTTATCAACCCATGATTTACACTTTTCACAGAATTTGCTAAATCATTTACAAATATTACAAATAATAAGGGTCCTATTGTACTTCCTTGCGGAATTCCAATACTGACGTTTTTTAGCGATGACTGATGTACCACACCATTCTCAGAGATTCTTACTATTTGGCAACGATTCGTTAAGTATGACTGTATCCACTGCAGTGCACAACCCCTTACTCCGTAATGACTTAACTTTTCGAAAAGTATTCCATGCTGTAAGCAATCATATGCTTTGGATAAATCAATAAAAAGTCCTAATGACAGATACTTTCTTTCGTAATCGTCAAAAATACGCTGCAAAAAGCTGTACACTGCAGTATCAACAGATTTACCTTTAATATAGCCATGTTGATTATTATTTATAAGCTTGTTTGAAATAAAAAAAATCGTAAAGCCTAGTACACATAGAGGCTTCAAATATCTTAGAGAATGATGAAAGCAAACTAATTGGTCTATAATTATTCATCAGTGTTGGATCACCTTTTTTAAACAATGGGTTAACTACAGCTACTTTCAGTTGACTTGGAAAAATACCAGATTTTAATGAATTATTCAAAATATACAACAAAGGCTCACACAATTCAAAAACACAATATTTAATGATGGTATTGGGTATTTCATCAATACCACTGCTATTTTTATTTTTTAAATTTCTGATAATGTTTATGATTTCAAATTCAGATACAGAACTAACAAACATAGAGCGAACATTTACACCAATATCACAGTTGTAATTTGTATTCTTTATATCATTTAATAAATTTGGAGCCGCTTCCAATAAAAAATTGTTAAAATCATTACAAATTTTTTCTGGTTCACCTTTAATTCCAAATGCCCTATTATTGGATCCCTTAATATTTTTAACAACGTTCCACACCTCTTTACTTTTGTTGTCTGAATTTATTATTTTTTGACTTAAATGTTTTTTCTTAGCATTAATTAAAGCATTATTGTAATTTTTTTTCGTGAGGTTATATTCTTCCTTATAGTTAATATCACAGTTACTGAGTACATACAATATATCTAGCCTATTTTTTAAATTTATCACAGTTTGATCATTACCATATTTTACAGAGTTATGTTTACCAATTTTTAGTAGTTTTTTTGGAAAGCATTCATTAAACAAAGGTAAAATAATATTAATAAAACTTGACCACTGTTCATCAATGTTTGTTATATTAATTGAGTAAACAGGTAACCAAGAGCAATCTTTCAGCTTATTTCTAAAGTTTTCTTTATTGTCTGCAGTAAATTGTCTTCTGTATATTAATTTATTTTGTGTCTGTTTCTTTACTTTAAACGTTATCTTTTGTGCTCTATGATCTGACAATTGGGTGTCAACTACAATTGCCTCATACTCCATGATATTTGTGAATATGTTATCTATACATGATTTTGAAACATTTGATATCCTAGTATATTCATTTATAGAGGGAAAAAGATTAAATGATTCTAACAAAGACAGAAATCCATAGCTAGTTACATCATTTCTTTTAATATCTATATTAAAATCTCCAGCAAAGAAAACTTTATCTATATTATATAGTTTACTTAAAATTTCTTCAATTTTTATTAAAAAGGTCGATTCCGAACTTGGGTTATGGTAGACACAAACAACACACGCACTTTCTCCGTTTATCACAAACTCGACCCCAACGCACTCAACAAAATTTATTCGGGACAACTTTGCAATATCTTCTCTTTCACGCCACTGCACATTTTCTCTACAATATATAGCAACACCGCCGTGTAAACCCTGAGGCCTACAAAAACTTGTTGCCAGCTGGAATCCATCTATTTGGTAAAAGGGCAGTTCAGTACTAGATTTCCAATGTTCACTGATACATAATATATTGCAATCCTGCAGTGGGATTCTGTAAATAAAAGAAATAGAAATGGAAATAGAGATAGCAAAGAAATAGAAAGACATTTCCTTTTTACAACCTATTCTGTATGACGATTTCTTTCTTGGCCGACGGTGTTCGGTTTTTAGATCGGTAATGTTCGACTGAAAGAAATTTACTGTACTACCTATGTTAAAAACATTCATATTCTAGTAACTTTTTAAAAATCCCTAAGATTTGTACCAATTTCACATAGTAATTTTTCGTTTTTAAGTTTAAGGTACTAAAAAATGGTTTTAACCTAAAAATAATAATATTTATTCTATGGTTATACTTATTTTGTGATTGTTTATAAATCTTTTTTTTAACCATGCTCGTAACTGTGTTGAAAGTTGCATAGATCTGTGGAAATCGAGATACAGTCCGCAGGTTTGTGGCATAATAAATGCATGTGTTGTGCTGCACAATATTTGTGTACGAAACGGCATGCCGTAACGTTAGTCCAATTCATTGTTCATTGAAATATAAATTAACAATTGCATTTCGCGAACGGACTTCTTCATTTAGAACATTGTGCTCACCAACAATTGGATCATCTAAGGGGATGCATGAGTCCGTTCGCGAAATGCAATTGTTAATTTATATTTCAATGAACAATGAATTGGACTAACGTTACATCGTCAAGAAACAAACTGAAATGATCAATAATATTTTATCCTTTAATAATAATAGCTATTATTATTATTTTATTTGCTAATTATTTCATATAATATATATTGCTTAAAAAAATGATGTGATGTTTTTTTAGATTTAATAACTATTTATGTAATTTTTATATCTATTGACATGTGTAACTTAACACGAAATAAATAATTGAATTGAATAGTTAGTATAGTATATACTTACCTACATACTTTTTTTATGTACTAAAATACCAAAGTTCTTTGTAAAATACTTTGTTTTGCTTACGTATACCGAAAGAATTAAAATATAACCTTTAAAAGTTGCTTATTTATGTTGGAAATGTCAAAAACCCTCTTTCTATTTCTATCCGTTCGGCTACGAACGATGGTTCACGGAAACGCACGAAGTGACTTACAGAATAGCGATTTGGTAATAAATATAGAAAGAAATTTATTTCTATGCTCTATGTGCTTACAGAATCCCACTGCTGATGCTCATCTAAAACTGCTTGTAATGAATCTATACAATTACCTATAGACTGTATATTTTGTTGTTGTTTTTAGCAACTTCTTTTTTTCTAAAAAAATACTATTTAGTTGGAAATCCCTTAAAACTACTCCTTCAGGCCAATATTCATTATTGTAAACCTTTTCAACTGCTGACAGAGGTAAACCTATACTAAAAGCTGAGTTTTTACCAAGTGAGGTTAATTTTTTTACTTCAATTTGATTTCTGTCTTCGACATCGCTCATATAATTTAAAATATCCTCCTCTTTTATTTCTGTGCCTGATATTCTTCCTACATAGATCCACTTTCTTCGTGGGGCCCCACAAAAGTTTGCTTGTTTACTAGTGTTTCCTTTGGAAATAATTGATGTTTGCTTTTGTTTAGTTTTTTTGTATTTTTGGACTATAAAATCATCTTTGTTTTCGTTTAAATTGAAATCTTCTTGTTCTTGTGTTTTTACCGCCTTTAAATTTATTTCTTTGTTTGTTGTTGTTTTTTGTTGGTCGTGTTTCTTAATACCACTTTCATTGTTGCCGCCTTCCGTAATAGCGGCATAATTTACTTTTTTCTCCTCGCTGTTTTTTGGTGCTGGTGTCGGTGCATTTACACTGTTTAATTTTTCTTTATTAAAAGATTCAATAACGGATTTTTGTAATTCAACCGTATATTCGAGTTTATCTAACAAATTTTGTGTTAATATTTTTTCTCAAGTAACACATTCTACCTCCTTTTTTAAAATTTCCACTTGATGGTTCTCCTCTATTACTGGGGACTGCCATTTTTCTTTGCACTCATCACAAAACCAAAATATGTTTCCATTATCAGCAAACATCTTTGGCCACGAGTCTTTAATGGACACACATGCTAAATGAAACTTTAAATAACACACTTTACAATTTATAGACTTAGAATTCACTATAAAATTTACCGTGCAACGTTTACACACGTCCGACGTGGACGCCATCGCTACATCGCTGGATAGTATAGTATAATTATAATTTTGTAAAATAACTGCCCATCTTCTCAAACGATTTGCAGAAAAAGTGGGAATACCTTTACTGGGGTTAAAAATATTTAATAGTGGTTTATGGTCAGTCTCTAATATAAATTTATTTAAATATAAATAGTCGTTAAACTTGGATAATCCAAAAATTATCGCTAAACCCTCCTTTTCAATTTGACTATAGCGAATTTGAGCCGAATTTAAGTATTTTGAGGCGTATGCGATAGGTTTCTCTAAATTTTTATCAAAAAGATGGCACAGAACTGCCCCTACTGCATAATCTGATGCATCTACTATTAATTTAAGTGGTAAATGAGGTTGGTAATGAACTAATACATCCTTACTCGTAAGTTGAGTCTTAATTTGCTCAAAAGCTTTTTGACATTCAACTGTCCAAACCCATTTAACATCCTTTTTTAATAGTAAATATAAAGGGTGTAAAATTTTGGAAATGTTTGGAATGAATTTGGAATAATAGTTAATTAACCCTAATACAGATTTTAATTGGGTAATATTTTTGGGAACAGGAGCATTTCTTATAGCCTGAATTTTATCCATGCAAGGATGTAAACCTTCTTTATCTATGATGTAACCTAAATAGGTAACTGACTTTTTATAAAAAGAGCATTTTTCTAATGATATTTTTAATCCTGCATTTTGTAAAATTTGTAAAACATCAAAAAGTTTTTTATTATGATCTTCCCGATCTGCTCCTGTTACCAGTATATCATCTAAAAAACAAATTACGCCACTCAGTCCACATAACAAAGACTCCATAATCTTTTGAAAAATCGCTGGAGCTGATGAAATACCAAACGGTAGTCTATTATAAACAAATAATCCTTTGTGAGTGGATATAGTGACCAATTTCTTTGAGTTATCGTCTAATAATATTTGTTGATATGCATTAGTAAGATCTAGTTTTGAAAATTCAATACCTCCACCTAGTTGGGCAAAAAGTTCATCTGCTCGGGGAAGAGGGTACTGGGCCACTTCCAGATATGGATTAACTGTCACCTTATAGTCGCCACACAACCTTATCTTGCCATTTGGCTTGATTACCGGAACTACAGGTGTCGCCCAATCAGAATAATCCACCGGAGAAATGATATTCATTTTCAATAATCGATCCAGCTCTTCTTCAACCTTTTCCTTTACGGCAAACGGTAGTGCTCTGGCCCTAAAAAACTTTGGTGATACAGTATCATTCTTTAATTTAAGTGTAGCAACCCCTTTATTAAAAGTGCCCAGCCCAAGTTCATGAATGCAAATAATTCCTTAAAATGATTTTTCAAAACCAAAATTTCTTTATCTTCACAAAAATTTAATTGTGTTATTCCTAAATTAAATGTATTTAAAAAATCTCGCCCCACTATTGGAGGTCCCCCTTTATTAATAACAAAAAATTCAATTTCTTTTAATTTGTTTTTAAACAAAACGTTAATTTTAAAAAATCCCAATGGAGAAATAGTTTCACCATTATATACTTGTAAAATTTTATCAGTTTTACATAATTTGATGTCTGAAAAATACTTATAATAAAAACTGTCATTTATAGCAGTAACACTTGCCCCGGTATCGACTTGAAAATTATAGAATTTATTTTTAATCTTAAGTTCAATAACAAATGGTTTGGTGGAATCATCAGTTACATTATAAATACTATACATATTGTTTTGTAAATAATTTAATTTACTGCTTTTATTGTTTTTATTTTTTTGTGGGCATACCGGTGCTAAATGACCTTTTTTATTACAGCAGTGGCATATACATTCACGATATTGACACTTAGCTTCGTTGTGGTTGTTGCGACCGCAGACGTTGCAGTTCTGTGTTGTCGCCTGGTGCCCTCTCCACTGCTGCTGGTTCTGCCTTTGGTGGGGTTGGTGACGTCGACTCGGTGCGTGCGTTGGTGATACCGTTTTGGGTGTGAATTTGCGCACCATCATCACTTCCTGCTTTATAGATTTGTTAAGGGACTCCAAACCATCAATGGCGGCTTCTTTTGCTGACGCAATCTGAAGAGCCTTCTCCAAAGTTAATTGCGAATCCTCTTCAAATAGCCTATCTCGAATTTTTCCTTTTTCCAAGCCCATTATGAAAATATCTCGTAACACGGTGTTAAGTATATTTTCAAATTTGCAATGTAGTGCTAGCTCTTTCACTCTTGCTGCCCATTCTTGAATTGATTCAGTAGCCATTTTCTTTGCCGAATAAAATCGGTACCTCTCTGCATAAACCGACTGTCTACTGCCAAAATATTCGTTAAATATTTTTTTCAAATCATCAAACGACTTAGTTTCTGGTTTGTCCGGTATGCACAGATTAAAAATTAGTCTATATGAGTCTTCACTTAAAATGTTTAAAAAAATGGCACGTTTTCGCGAACTGTCTTCTATTTTATTTGCATCAAAATAATTTTGTAACCGTGGTTTAAATATAGTCCCATCGTTTAACTTAACGTCGAACTCCCGTAGGTGTCCAATTGTGGCACTATTAACACTTTCGTTCGGCATTGTCCCGAACTCGCACACGTGGATACGGTGAAAATTTTAGAATTTACTTAAATTTTCAATTTCTCGTCGCCAATTTGTTATATATTGGGATATAACAAAAGAAATGATAAATTTCGGGTTTAACTTAAAACCAGTAATACTTTGAATAAAACACTTCGTTAATTTGAACTTCGTATATTCAAGTCTTACCATCGACTGCTCGCAAATTGCGCGTACAACATAAAAAAACAAGTACAAAAAACTCTCCTTCAATGGTTATAAAAACTTAACATTTAATAACTTAAATATATAATATACATACATAACAATAGAAAAGTAAAATTTTGGGAATTAATTAAACTTTTTATGGCCAATAAGATGTAATAGTAACAATTTAAAATTTCGATGAGGGGTGGGTCAGGTAGTTGGGAGTAGGGTTTAAAACCACCCTAACTTTTTTGTATGTGTCTCGTGCTAGGATTTGATGTCAGAATATGAAATTTCGGAGTTTTACACATAAAACAGGTCCTCTTGTTAAACTTTGATATTAATAAAATCAATTTAAAAATTACATTACATGGCATCATAATGAATTCACAAAAGAAAAAAATTCAGCGTAGGCCATGGAACACAGCTGCCATTTTTATGATCACGGTCTTATACAGGGTGTCCTGAAATTAGTGCACCATACTTTAACAGCAGATTGTACGTGCAAAAATTAGAAAAAAAGTCCCTATAAACATAGGTCAAGAAATGCCTCTTAAGGGAGCTACAGCCCCCAAAAGGAAAGCTCCTGAAGATGGTTTTTATTTAATATCTCCAAAACCGTTAAAAATATAAAAATAAAATTTGGGGAATTAATTAAACTTTTTATGACCAATAAGACGTAACAATAACAATTTAAAATTTTTTATGTGGTTTGGGTCAGATTGATAGGAAGTAGGGTTAAAACCACCTTACCTTTTTTGTACGTATCTTGTACCAGAATTTGGTGTCAGATTATAAAATTTTAGAGTTTTGCACATAAAAAAGGTCATCTTGTTGAACTTCGATAACATACACCGTTTTCGCATAAAATCGATTTGAAAATTATTTTACATGGCATAAAAATTCACAATTAAATCAGAACCATAGAAATGGACTCGCGTGGTCCTTGGAATACGGCTGCCATGTTTAGAAAAAAATAGAATAATTTAAGACAGGTGACAGTTTAATGTAGTAAGTGACAGGGTGTTTTTACTTTTTTATTTATATTAGATAAAAACCATCTTCAGGGGCTCCCTTTTCGGGGGCTGTAGCTCCCTTAGGAGGCATTTCTCGACCTATATTTATAGGGACTTTTTTCTTATTTTTGCACGTAGAATCTGCTGTTAAAGTATGGTGCACTAATTTCAGGACACCCTGTATACAGGTCTTGCAACTTTAAGCTTCGAGGTGGCTTCCTTAACGTGCCAAGCCGCTAGGTGGCGCTAAGATCGAAGGGGTAAAGTCAATTAAACTACTACTTAGTTAAATGTGGAACTACTGCATAACCATAACCTAACTTTTTAAATTCTTTTTCTATGTTTTGTTTACATTTTCAAAAATTTAATATTTGTGAGTTTGTTTTGGATAATTTACGTTAACAAAATAGGACAACAAAGTCTATACTCTATTCACAAAGTCCTCGGCCGTCACATGCCCAGACCAAACATATAAGTAAAACATGTTAATGTATAAAATACATACGTATATCATATATATGTTACGGCTAATGTGTAAACATGGATAGTTTATAAAGTAGCTGGGTAGTTTATAAACTAGCCAAACTGTCAGCTATTTTAATTGAAAACGTATTTTTAACTAAATTAGCGGCTAGTTTGTAAACCAACCAAGGGTCTTGGCTAATTTACTTGAAATTATTTACACAGTGGTCCTCGACTAGCCATGGGTTTTATGAAAATGGCGCCAAAAAATAGGTTCAGATATTAGTAGGCATGTATATTAAGGTTACAAAAACGCTGCAAGTCAAATCATAGCTGATCATAAAAATTTGTTTTTGTGATACTTTTATTTATGTTTACATTTGACCATTGTTTTAAATTAATTTCAATAATTGGCACATAATTGGAGGTCACAAAAGTTTACATATAGGTTCATTGATAAGTTGGCACTGAAATATTTGATTAACTTGTCAGTTGTCAGCCTAGGTTTGGTCTAGGGTTGTCAGTTACTTAAAACACAAATCTAATAATTTTTGTCGGTTTTATTGTTACTTTTATGATAAAATGAACCCTATTGAAATTGTAAGCTACCATGAGCATAACAGCATGTGGGCAGAAAATTATTATGGGTAATACAAAATCGTCGAAATTTTTAATTACAGAATCCTTAGTTCCCAATTTCAATTTCCATCTGCAATACTTGTCGCCATGGTATCCCAAAATTTAAAAGCCAATTATTATGTAAAATTGTCCCCTGAATCCGAAAATACCGTCAAAAATTATGAAAGTTTAGCAGTTTTTGAGATATAGTCAATTCCATATTAAATGGAAAATTGACTATATCTCAAAAACTGTTCTACTTTTTTTAACTTTTGAAGACATTTTCGGATTCAGGAGACAATTTTACATAAGAATTGGTTGTTAAATTTTGGGATTCCATGGTTAACCATGGTTCAAGTGAAAAAGCCACTAATAATTAAATTAGTCATTTTTGACCAATTCATTTTTAGAGAGCTGGGCTTTCAAAGTCTCTTAAATTGCACGTCATTTTGGAACATATTACTCAATCTTTGCAATTTCTTCAAGAGGGTGGACTTGGTTTATGGTCAGAGCAAGCAGGAAAATCTATTCATAGAGAGTTTGTCAAGTACTGGAACCCATATAAAATAAATCTCTTACAAAATCCTTGCTATCAAATCCAGTTAAAAAAAGCTGTTGTTGAGTTCTCCTCTAGACATTTGTAACAAATATTGAGGATATGTGAATTTGTTTTGGTCAATAACCTTTTTTAACTGTAAAAATAAAAAGTACTTTTTTACAATTTTAGGACTCTAAAGGCTATGTAAAAATGCGAAATTGTTACATCCATAAAATAATAATAATAAGCTACGATTTTACTTGATGAATTTTTGCAATGCTTATAGATATACCTATCAAAATCCGAACTCATTTTTTGGCGAAAGTTTTCATACAACCCATGGCTAGTCGAGGACCACTGTGTTTAGGAATAGCTGGATAATTTGTAAACTATCCAATTCAATTTGGCTAATATGAAAACCAAAATTTCTAGTAACACAACATAGCCAAGCTTTAGATAGTTTACAAACTAACCAACCAATATTCTGGCTAATTTATTAATAACCGATTTTTTATTGTCTTGGCGGGAATGGGTTGATTGTTTATTTAAAATAATATATATTTCACCAACACGATGTGCTTAATTATATAATAATCATACAAAATGTGAAGGTGTCAATAATATGTTTTTTATTGCACATTGCCATGTTTTTAACCGCTCCTTATTTGTTGGCACTTTAAACATGGACCGCTTAATTTTAATGCCGGAACGATAGCAATTGCTGGTTACATTTTGGTACAACACAGGACTTCATGTCTATTAAAAAGCACAAATACAAATGTATAACAAGAACAAATATAACAAGAAAAAATATATATAAAGGCGGCGCCAGACATGCGGCATTCGGCGAGCACCGAGCGACTGCTCGCCGAATGCCGAGTAGTGTGGACGGGTTCGTCGCTACTTGCCGATGACAAATTTTGGTGTTTGTAGAGTGCTCGTGTATTTCCCGTGGTTTGTCGGTATTATACAACATCAAAGTAAACGAGTATTCGCCGTTAAGCTTTGAATCTGTATCCACATATTCGTCCTTTTGCAAGCAAAAGTGTAGAGCTGGAAAATATCTATATATATATATAGCAAGTATACCTATTGTTGAATTACCGAATTGTTTCTTATTATTTATTGCAGGGTTGGCCAAAAAACGGGTTTTAAAAAAATTATATTGGGTTTTTGTGTGGGTTTTTGTAAAAAAATTTTGTGTTTTTAGATTTTATTTTGTCCAATAACATACTACCACAAGATATGACTGTAAAAGTAGCTAATAGCACTGTATCGTTATCCATTTCGATAAACAAATATAAGCCAATACTGAATACTTGTTGTTCCCACAGAGACTCTATACATGACGAACTACGAATATCTGGTTTAAGGTGCTCGCCATTTGGTGATTACTCCGCGAACACTTGCTGAGTAACTCAACTCCTTGCCAAATGGCGAGCAGTTGCTCGGTACTCGCCGAATGCCACATGTCTGGCGCCGCCTTAATATAACAATAACGAATATCACAATAACAATAAGTAAAAACTCCCTGTAACAAAATACACAAGCTTGTTTATAAAAATGTAGGTTATGTTTCTTCACAGAACATAAGTAGGTAGTTCATTTGACCTTTTATCCCATAGACTTTAAGGACTTAGAGCCGGTTTTACAATCGTTAGATTAAGTTAGCTTATTTGGCGGATAACTTTCATAGAAACCTTCTATCTAAGAAAATTATCCACCAGAGAGCTTATCTAACGATTGTAAAACCCAAAGATAAAGAAGGTAAAAACGACCTTTAAACATCTATGGTTTATCCATCCAACTCGATGCGCCATCTGGTGGGTGTCTCATTAGAGAGGTCACTTTTCCTATTAAAATTAGGCGAAGTTGCAAGACCTGTATATAAGACCGTGTGAAAAATTATTTAAGACAGGTGACAGTTTCATGTAATATGTGACAGGGTGTTTAAAAATTGTCCATGGCCTACGCTGTATCTTTTTCTCCAGTTGTGTTTTCATTATGAATTTTTATGCCATGTAAGGTAATTTTTAAATCGATTTTAAGCAAAAACAGTGCATGCTATTGAAGTTCATCAAGAGGATCTTTTTTATGTGTAAAACTCTGAAATTTTATGATCTCATATCAAATAGCTCAAGATACCTACAAAAAAGTTAGGGTAGTTTTACCCACACTCTCTATCTATCTGACCCACCCCTTATGAAAATGTTGAATTTGTTATCATTCCAACTTATTGGCCATAAAAAGTTTGATTATATCCAAAAATTTTACGTTTCTATTTAACGGTTTTGGAGATATTAAATAAAAAACTTCTTCAGGGGCTTCTCTTTCGGGGGCTGTAGCTCCCTTGGGAAACATTTCTTGACCTATTTTTATGGAAACTTTTTTTCTTACTTATATGCGTAGAACCTGCTGCTAAAGTATTGCACGCTAATTATGGGAAACCCTGTATATGTTGGTATGTTTGGTTTATTAGCATACAAAAGGCTCAGTACATATATATATATATATATATATATATATATATATATATATATATATATATATATATGTACAGAACCTTTTGTATGCTAATAAACTATATTACACATATGTAAATAATTATTAAAAAATATATAAAACATTTATCATACCAATTAGCCACTCATCATTCCACTGACCTGAAACATAATGCTCATGCAACATATTTCTTACTAAACTTAATGCCCAAATTCCAGAATCATGAGTTGAGCCTGAAAATCTGGCATTGCAGCTTAAAATTCTCAACTCATGGTCACAAATCTAAAAAAATATAGTTAGTATTATTGCGAATTAAATATTATTAAAATTATTGCCAAATACCATTTGAACATTAAGTCTGTAATACCCCTTACAGGGTCTTCAGCAGCAGGAGCCACAATTGCCATATGGGTGCAATAAATGGCACCAATCACCTCTGGAAGATTAAACATGGTTTTGAACCTACAAATTGCAAACAACACATAAATAATTAAATTAAAACAAATGCATAGATATTTATAATCTACCTAAAATAAATATACAGGGTGTCCACTAATTAATGATAAACATCAAAACCAGATTCTGTATGTAAAAATAATGAGATAAAGGACAATAAATTTTTGTATTATGTATGTAAACAGGTTTTTGACATTTTAAATTGATGAAGCAACCTAAAAAAGTAAAAAAATAGGCTATATGCAATGTGTTGCAGACAGCCCTCTTAAAAATCTACATTATTTTTTTTTAGGAAATTTAAAAGTTTTGCTCTGAAAAATACCCAAATACCAAACTTTGTGCAAACACATTTGTTTTTTAAAAATAAACTTTTAACTAGGTCACCCTATGTGCTGTATCAACTTGTCAATGGTTAAATTGTGGGAGTAATATTTTTACCTAAAGAATATGTCATTTTACCATTAAGTAGCCCAGATAACATTTATGAATCATTAAAAAATCACTCAGTGATAATCATCGCGTGAGCTCACAGTGAACTCACTATGACATCAAATGCATTTCTGTGAATTCACCTGGACCTCACCTGAAGCTCATTAGCTGAATGCATTTGATGTCATAGTGCCATAATTTAAATTTATAACCTTAAGCTTTTTCTCTGAACTATGCAAGTGCATAACAGTGTTGCCGTGCTATCAGACCTTTGCGGTACTCGAGTACTTGTACTCAAATTTTGTACTTAAAGTACTTTTTATGTACTCGGTACTCAGTCCAGAGTACATTTCAAAAAAAGTTCTTGTGCCTGTACTTATTTAAATTAAAAATTTAAAAATGGACACGAGTACATTGGTTGTACTCGAGTACATTTTTTGTACTCGAGTACATTTTTTGTACTCGAGTACATTTTTTGTACTCGAGTACATTTTTTGTACTCGAGTACTTTTGTTGTACTCGAGTACATTTAATGTACTGGAGTACTTTTTGTACTGGGCATCTTTGTGTTAAGTTAACATAACCACTACTACATATTCAAATTTATCGCCATAATTATAATGCTTTAGCAGCTAAGGTTCGGCAATATTCGGAATAAATCCTCGATATGGGCAAGTTGGTAAAATATCATTGTGGTGCCCTACTTTATAGAGATATTACATATTACAAGAGGTAGTGCCCTTTTTTATCTCTGGTAGTGCTGTCATAATGTCGTATGTAACGGTTTTTTTAAATAAATTTGAGATTTTTCTGCAATACAGAATGTGCATTAGTATTATTTTAATTGTTTTGGTTTTTGTTACACTGGGGTAAGTAGGATTTTAAATATTATTTTGTATTTGATTACCTACTCGATTATGTTTTTGTTACCTACGCTTAAAAAGTTAGGTTATATTTTTGCATTCAATCTTATTTTTTCTGCAGTCATAAATGCATGTTACTTTAATTTAATTTCGTACTTGCAGTTAAATAATGTTTAGGCTATTTATTAAATAAAATATATAATAAATTACTTGCATGAATAGGTATACCTATAGGTATATATAGGTAATAAAGGTTATGTAAAAGAATAGTTAATCTATTTTAATATTATTTTTTTCTGTTTAAAATCGAAATAATTGGTTATTTGGAAAAAAAATATTCAAAACATAAATAAATACGTGTATTAAATAAATATAAAAATGCAGTTTTTTTAAATATCCCTAAGTGACCTAAACCTGATATTTTGTTATGTTTAACTTTTAAAATTACATTTTAAGAGTTTTTGGAAAAAGTACTTTGTACTTGTACTCGTGAATACTTTTGGATTTTTTTGTACTTTGTACTTAAGTACATTTTTTTCAAAGTACTTGTACTTTTACTCGAATACTTTTTTCTTGTACAGCTCTGCATAGTATATACCATAAGTGTTGCCAAGTTTTGGGAATGGATTTATCTTACCAAGGCTTAAAAATTATCGGATTTTTAAATATATTTTTATAATTAATTTATAAATTATACTTAGCACGTGCTAGGTACATATATACATTAGGTTGTCCCTTATTTTTATTTTTTTTACGCATACCCTCTAATTATATTTATTACGTGTTTATATACTCCCAGTAAAGATTTCAGCTCATTCTATAAACGGGAACCCGTGCCGACTTGCATCTGAACCCTCCGTTAGCCAACGTTAGTCGCGTGGTATTTTGTAACACGGTTGGTCGCGAGGTCTTCGATCGTAAGTCATTTTGTGTTTGTTATTATGTGACCCTTATATTATAAATTATTGACAAATGTTAAAATATAGTTTTATTTATGTGTATACTTTGATAAAAATGTATATTTTCACAGGGAGTGGCTAGTTACCCAGAAGGGTCTGGTGAATAGGCCGTAAACTCTAAAATTGATAAACTTAATGGGTTTTACTCTAAATAAATAAAAGAGTCTATTGTGAGAGATGACTACCGAAAACTTATTGAACTGTCTGAAATATTTTTGGGTGGATACCAAGAAAAGAAATGCTTATAAAAAGCTGAAATTTCATATAAAAGTATATTTTAGCAATACTAATTATATTAATATATTTAAGGTATAAAATCAACTAAATTAGTGAAACAAATGATAGAAACAAAAGCAATAATATTAATTAGTGTTTCGTGTTACAAAATACCGCGCGCCTAACGTTGGCTAACGGAGGGTTCAGATGCAAGTCGGCACGGGTTCCCGTTTATAAAATGATCTGAAATTTTTACTGGGAGTATATAAACAAGTAATAAATATAATTAGAGGGTATGCGTAAAAAAAATAAAAATAAGGGACACCCTAATATACATGTATAAAAATTAATAATCAGATGCAAGTTACTTTTTTAAATTTTATTAAAAAGATGTTTTATATATTTTTTATTTTATTTAAGAAAATAAATATTTATTTTAATTAATTTTAGCATTTTTAGTCCCTTAAGTAAAATCATTAATGACATCCCTTTGATTTCATAATGAATTCATCGTGTGACCCATTACTGAATGAATCAGCAATGATTTCACGTTGATGTCTTAAATGATGTCATAATTGTTATCTGGGTAGAGGACACCCTGTATATTTTTAAATATTATTTTAGAATTTATGTTTTTATTATTATTGCATTTTGCAATATAAATTAGTAATACTTCAATAATTTACCTTTAGTTCAACAGAAATTGCAGTTTTCCATTGCCCCTGCGTTAGAATGGTTCTAATTTAAAAATTATTTGTTCTGCAACAATTTTTGTTACCCTAAAATATCGCAAAAACATTTTATTTTCCAAATTAAAAGGATTGCTGTTATCACGTAGCCTTCTCCGTTGCAAATTAAGTTCATGACTAAAAATATAAAAATTCATAATTAATATTAATGGGAGTGCAATTAATATAAATCGCACTTCCAGTAAATTTTGGCTTACCTTAAAATTAATAGTTTGGAGTAATTAAATTGCAAAGATTCAAATTTATTTATTTTAATTTGTTTATTGTAATACTTACATACATACATGGGAAACATACTAAAATTATTTGAATAAACAAATTCAAGTTTTTACAATTCAATTACTCCAAACTATAGTTTCTAATTTATGCCACTATTTTACGTACAAAATATACACCAAGGCATACAAAACATGTTCAATGTGTTGGTACTTACCAATCAATTAATTAATACCAACCTTTGATTTTCACCAACTATCATTTCCTCGATTTCTTCCACAATTGCTCGATTTCATTACCCAAATCGTTCATTTTTGACTAGCAATAGTTAATTAACTACAAACCAGAGATAAACGTTTAACCAAAATTTATAGGTTATAAAAACGCCGAAATAAAACGCGGGTACCAACCTTCCACTCCGATTGTGGCGCTAAATTCAAAGTTTTGTTAATTAAACAGGAGCTGTGAAGCACCTGCTAAAATTTCGAGGTTAGAATCTGTTAAAATTGATATATGAGTCATGGCTGCTTTGATTTCGTAAAGATGAACCGCCGAAAACACGTAGTGGGGGAAAGAAGACTATATTAAATGAAACGTATGAGCTTGTCAGGTAATAAAACGCAAACTAAAACTTATTTCTTTTCTGGTGATATTTTTAGCGGGCCAGTTAGCAAGAAAGATAGATCAAGACCCCGATTATTTGTATTGAATCAATACTATTGATGGTACACATGGTACAAATAACTATGACTTTGAATTGCAAATTTTTGGAAATTTAAAAAAAAGTAGGGACTATAAGTTGTAGGGTTTTTATGTCAGATATGGCAGAAGGTTATTTTAATTCATGGCTGCATATAATGGGATTACCAGGACAAAGGTAATCAAGATTTGAATATTTATATATAATATTGTGTTAATTTAATTTACTGCTGTTGGAACTAACACACTTTAAGCATTGGTCATAGAACCAGACCTATGGTCAAAGAGTTGAGGCAAGTTTTACAAAGCCTGGCAAAATTATTTAACATTTAATTGTTGTATTTGCTATTATTTAACTATAACTATTATTATTTTAATTGTTTATTAATACAAGATATTTCAAAAAAGTTTTGTTTTTACTTAGGTGACTACAAGGTGCATATAAAAAAGGAATATTCAGAGTAAGCTAGGTATAAAGTGTTTAGGTATTTAATATTAAATATTGACATTGGATTTTAGTTTTAATATCTCTAACTTAGATCAAGACTAGGTTGAGTCCAAAATTTAAATTGCAACATGTTATATTTGACAGTCCTGTTTAATATACAGGGTGTCCCAGAATATGTGGGCAATCTCCCGTATTCAAATAGAACACACAACAATTATATGAAAAGTTCCTATAAATATTTTTCCAACGGCCCCCCTACGGAGATACGGGCCCATAACGGACGCCCCTGCAAATCGTTGGTTTTTAAATAACTTAGGTATTAGGTGGAATTTAATAATTTTTTAATATCTTGGTTACTAGGTAATTTTTCTTAAAATGGGCACTTTAAATCACATTCGGCTTATTTAGTTTGCCAGGGACGGACGAAAAATGTTTTTGTACAATAGAGTTTTTATTAAATAATTTTATATGTTCCCTAGCTCCAAGAATTGAAGATTGTTGGAGCGTCCACAATGCCTGAACATTAATCCTTATTTCGCAACAATAAAACTAGAGTTTTTAAATAGCCCCACAAGAAAAAATTTAATGTATTTAGGTCAGGTGATCGAGGAGGCCAAGGCACTGGTTCTCCTCTTCCTATCCATCGATTTTCAAAGTTCCTGTTTAGATGTTCTCAAACTACTAGACTAAAATGTGGCGGGGACCCATCATGCATGAACCACATATCACGTAGTATTGCCAGAGGTAGATCATCTAAAAGTTCTGGCAAATTATTTTAAAGAAATTTCAAATAAAGGTCTCCAGTTAACCTTCTTGGCAATACAAATAGTCCAATTAAATGTTGCCCGATGATTCCGGCCCAAACGTTGGGGGTTCAAATTGATGCTGATGATGCATTACAATAGAAGCATGGGTATTTTCTTCGGCCCATAAATGCAAATTATCGGAGTTTAAATGCCATTTTTAGAAAATCCAGCTTCGTCCGTAAAGAGAAACAATAAATGCAAATGCTCGAGATTATAGAAAACTTGATACGAAAAATAAAGTATTGGCTGAGGGTAACTTTCAATACTTCCCGCAAACGTTGAAGCTATACCCTGGTAGAACATTAAATGCCAAGGCTAACTACGTCGTGAAAACAAAAGTATAAACGGGCAAAGCCATTCTATGATGAAATTCAGAAAAGGGATAAATCATAATTTAAACCATTTGGGGTTGAATCACGTTCTATTTTAGATCATTTGCTGGGGGGCAATATAATTAAAAATAAGCAAAAGCTTAAATTTAAATCTTAGACATTGCAATAGTCGGACTCTTATTTTCTTCATTAACAAAACAGTTCACAATGTTTTAAAAGCTCAATGAAGCTACAACTTTAAAATACTTTGAATATCTCTTGACTAAACATAATTTTAAATAGATAGGTATTAAAAATACGAAATATTTTACATGTTAATTTATTGTCTTAAGAGCTCTCTTTATCTTGCAGAAAGTAACCTTCTAGTTATTGATGAAGAGCCACAACTAGAACCATTTAAAGAAGTTAGTTTAATAAAAAAGGTATCAGAGCGAACAAAAAGAACTTAAAAAAAAACAGGATAAATTAATAAAAACTTTTACTGATATTGTAAAGGGCACACAATCAATAGAAGAAATTGAATCTTTAGAAGCTATTGCCTCATCTATGGTTCCAGTAATTGTTGCTGTTCAAGAAAGAAAAGAAAGTAGTTTTAAAATGAACAAAAATTTCTACACTGGTAAAGTAACCCAACAAAGAAGAATATTTTCCACAAAGGAGAAAAGAAATACCAACATAAAAGGCTGTGTGAGTTGGAGGAAAAAAAATCCATTGCTTTAAATCTATCTCTTGGGCACAACATTTCATGTAATAAATAAATAAATACCTAAATATTATTAGGTTTTTTTATAGACATGTTTAATACATACATAATAAACCTTTGTTCTAAGAAACTGCTTGGTGAAAAAAATGTTTTGAAAGTGTTAAAAGGTTGATAAAATATCTACCCAACTGGGTAGGTATTTTCATTATTTAATTATTTCGCATGCAAAATCATTTAACTTTACAATTTTACTTAATTATTTTTTCAAGGCATATATAGGGTTATTTACTATTTTTATTTATTTAAGTTCGTTGTTTTGGCTTTTAATTATTAAATATTATTTAATTATTAATATTCATATTTGACTTGCCTTTGAAATTAAAATTATAAGATAATTATTTTGTTTATTAGGTCTAGGGCCAGTTTATTCCAGGGTTAGTTGAATTAAGTCCAAGTGGACATAATTGGACGATTTTGCCCGGACAAAATCAATTGTTCTGGACAAAATTGGACAAAATCATTTAAAAACAAATTACATTCAAAAAACCTTATTATAATTATTTTAGGGTGTCAAAAACAACTAAAACAACAATAAAACATAAAGAACTTTAACATTTTGGTGCTTGACTAGCCATTGTTATCTTATTTAAATTTAACATAAGCAAATAAGTGAAAAATACAAAATAAAATACATTTAACTTTTAAACAAATATGCTTATGCACTTATTTAAATATATAAATATATAAATATATATATATATATATATATATATATATATATAATGTTCGTTGCGTTGAGTATGTTGAGTATGTTGCGCGATTAAAAGATGGTTTAACAAAAAACAAAACTTTATTTTAACATGGTTGTGTATATGACTAAGTTTAAAATCTTAATACGTATGCAGCAGTTCTTTTTAACCTAAGTAAATTTGAGAAGTTTTTAAATGGAAATAAGTTACCCTTTGTGTGTATAACGAATGATGATGTTGCCTGTTTTTTTATATCAGGTATTTCTTTTGGTAATATATATATATATCTGATTAGTATGACTATACATTGACCCTCGCTGAATCCGAATCTGCTGTCGGATTTAGCCGATTGGCTCGTTTTTTCTAACCTCAAAAAACCGTAAAATTTGTAAAAAAATGATTTTACCTCAAAAAATTTAATGATCTTAAATTAAGTAATCTCGCAAATAAAATAAAACTGGTTCCCTTCGAACAAATTTTCGTTCGAACAAATTTACCTTCGAAGAAATTTGAGGTTAGAAAAAAAACGAGCCAATCGGCTAAATCCGACAGCAGATTCGGATTCAGCGAGGGTCAATGCATAGTCATACTACTCAGATCCGCCGGACCGACCACTTTTTTTGTGTGCCTGTGTAATTAATCAATAATTGTCAAATTTTGAGAAAAACTTCTTTATTTTACCAAGAAAAAAACCATATATATATAATTTATAAACATCTACTAGCATAGTTGACTTAAATAATATTGAGGCATTTATTAATTAATTGTGGTTGAAATTTTGTATTTTTTATTTTAATTTCATAAAAATCGCACGTTTAGTTAAAGAGTTATCGCGAATTTAATTTAAAGAATTTTGTTGAAATTGAACGGTCTCCATGCAGTGCATCGCGTTCATCCCCTCTCTTGCCTACTGGCCACGCGCTGCGTCGGTTCTGCTTTCCGGCAATTCAATTTTACATGGAAATTGATTGCTAAATGTTCTGGATACAAATTGCTATTGACGAGAATTATAAGTGGCTGCTTTTACGCTATGAAAATTACTCATTTTTGACTAATTCATTTTTAGAGAGTAGGAAGAAAATTTTTTAAGTGTCTGCACCCTTTAAAAATATAAAAATAAGTGGCTGCTTTTACGCTATGAAAATTACTCATTTTTGACTAATTCATTTTTAGAGAGTAGGAAGAAAATTTTTTAAGTGTCTGCACCCTTTAAAAATATTAGGGAGTTAATAATTGTTCATAAAAATTTTCATACAAAGAACGGGAAATAC
Organism: Brassicogethes aeneus; assembly: GCA_921294245.1. Classification (NCBI taxonomy): domain Eukaryota; kingdom Metazoa; phylum Arthropoda; class Insecta; order Coleoptera; family Nitidulidae; genus Brassicogethes; species Brassicogethes aeneus. The sequence continues at coordinate 63,175,224 of OV121132.1, forward strand.
CTTCTTGTATTGCAATTCTGTGATTACTTGTGGGATTATTATAAATTAAATCAAGAATTCGTTCTTCAGTTTCTGGAGTGCGTTACATAATCGTATATTAACATTTACAAATGTTCTATTAAAGGAAAAACAGTACAGTGTAAGTCGCCAGGGTTTTTATGGTCCCTATTCCCTGTGCTCTAAATCAACGGGCCACCCCTTTATCTTTACTTAAATTAAATCAAGGGTTTCAAATCAAATACTTGTGTTTCATTAAACCTGACCAATTTCAAAATAACGTTATTATCAATGTACGTAAATACACAACGTTGATTCCTAATTTTATAAAGTAAGTTATAACTATAGTTAACTATAGATGATCACAAATATGCCAAAATAAGTATTTCAGTATGCTTAAAGAATCGGGTTACGAAAATACATAGTGTACCTTAGTAAGGTAACCTTACACAACTAATGGAACAATATTCATTTAATGAATGAGCACTATAAAAGCACGGAGACTATATCCGGAACAATTTCCCCATCGTCGTTTTTCCTTTAATAGAACATTTGTAAATGTTAATATACGATTATGTAACGCACTCCAGAAACTGAAGAACGAATTCTTGATTTAATTTATAATAATCCCACAAGTAATCACAGAATTGCAATACAAGAAGGTATTTCCCGTTCTTTGTATGAAAATTTGTATGAACAATTATTAACTCCCTAATATTTTTAAAGGGTGCAGACACTTAAAAAATTTTCTTCCTACTCTCTAAAAATGAATTAGTCAAAAATGAGTAATTTTCATAGCGTAAAAGCAGCCACTTATTTTTATATTTTTAAAGGGTGCAGACACTTAAAAAATTTTCTTCCTACTCTCTAAAAATGAATTAGTCAAAAATGAGTAATTTTCATAGCGTAAAAGCAGCCACTTATAATTCTCGTCAATAGCAATTTGTATCCAGAACATTTAGCAATCAATTTCCATGTAAAATTGAATTGCCGGAAAGCAGAACCGACGCAGCGCGTGGCCAGTAGGCAAGAGAGGGGATGAACGCGATGCACTGCATGGACACGTTCAATTTCAACAAAATTCTTTAAATTAAATTCGCGATAACTCTTTAACTAAACGTGCGATTTTTATGAAATTAAAATAAAAAATACAAAATTTCAACCACAATTAATTAATAAATGCCTCAATATTATTTAAGTCAACTATGCTAGTAGATGTTTATAAATTATATATATATGGTTTTTTTCTTGGTAAAATAAAGAAGTTTTTCTCAAAATTTGACAATTATTGATTAATTACACAGGCACACAAAAAAAGTGGTCGGTCCGGCGGATCTGAGTAGTATGACTATGCATTGACCCTCGCTGAATCCGAATCTGCTGTCGGATTTAGCCGATTGGCTCGTTTTTTTTCTAACCTCAAATTTCTTCGAAGGTAAATTTGTTCGAACGAAAATTTGTTCGAAGGGAACCAGTTTTATTTTATTTGCGAGATTACTTAATTTAAGATCATTAAATTTTTTGAGGTAAAATCATTTTTTTACAAATTTTACGGTTTTTTGAGGTTAGAAAAAACGAGCCAATCGGCTAAATCCGACAGCAGATTCGGATTCAGCGAGGGTCAATGTATAGTCATACTAATCAGATCCGCCGGACCGACCACTTTTTTTTATGTGTGCCCGTGTTATTATAGCCGTATTACAAATAAATAAAAGAGCCTGCAGCGGCGTAAAGACAACAAAGTGAAATTAACTCGATTTATCACGTAAAAAGCTTAATTGCACCAAATCATTTATTATCAATAATTATTACTAAATGTATTTACATTGTACACTGTACAATATAAAACAGGAATTTTATTTTAAAATAAAATGATTACCTTATATTTTAACTATTTAGCAACATTTGCTATCCACAAATTATTATTCTTCGATATTTTTCGTCCGACTTGTTGGCTTTATAAGTCTGTCACATTTTGACCAAAATTAATATTCTTATGGCCTTATGTACTTACAACAATGAAAACGCCGATTTTACGATTTTCGGTTTACGGCATTTCAACCCAAAAATCCATAATCAGGCCAATTCACTAACATGAGTCGTTAACTTTAGCCACTAGATCAGTGGTTATCGGCCAATCCAGACAATCAGGTCGATTAAATATAAGGATAACCACTAATTCTAGTGGCTACTTGAAATAGTCAAAATTGTACTATTTGAATTAGTACCAGCATTTTTAACTAACAAAAAAGTAGTTTTCACTTTTAAATATATATTACTTATTATATAAAGTAAAAGTAACTAATTTCTTTAATCGTTTGTGTCCAACAACAAAGTATTATTTGAATTAAATGCATATAGGCTCCATGGTTAAATGACCCATAAAAACAAACAAAGATGCAAAAAGTTTAGCTCAAAACAGCAATACAAATAATATATTCAACTTTAAAATATTATTAACAATATTTATTGACAAATAAAATTGATTTTTATAAGAGTGACTGGTAGCCATATTAGTTATGAAAACAGCTTGAAAAGCTTGACAAGCGGCAGACCTGAGTTCAATCCCCGGGTAAACTTGTTTAAATTTAAATCTACTAATTTGACTATTTCATTCAGTAGAATTTTACTTATAATTAGTTATTTTTGACAAATTCATTTTAAGAGAGTAACGTTAACGACTCGTGTTAGTGAATCGGGCCATTATGTCTTTAAACTCAGTTTTTTAACTGGTTAAAACTCAAATTGTTATCATTAAAAATGTCGATGGCATAGAGTAAAACAGAAAATGCTGATTTTCTAAAAATGTTATTTCTGTAGGCATATATATATATATATATATATATATGTCTAGAATTTTAAATTGTTTACTTTTGACGATTTAATGGACGCAACTCTGCCTGAATGTTTGGGAATAACAAAAGACCAAGTTAAAGATTTAAAAAAAATTGTAAGCGTAAACGGTACAGAATATTTCAAGAAATACTTGGAAAGTGTATCAATTAAATCGACTGTACAAAAAAAATAATACAAAAAAATGTAAAAAAATGTTCAAATAAATGTTAATTAAAAAATGTTAAAAACTGTTAAATAAAATGTTGAATAAATTTTGCGTCAAAAATTCTCTTAATTTTATTTTGCCAAAAATAAGAATGTCACGTTTTTATTTCCTATAATTTTATAATTTTTTAAATTTTTGTCAAAATTGACGGATTCTTCAATTTATTAAGCTTTTTTCGTGATAAATCGAGTTTAGTTTCGATTCTCGTGCACTTTGTTGTCTTTACGCCGCCGCGGGCTCCTTTATTTATTTGTATTACGGCTATAATAATTAATCAATAATTGTCAAATTTGGAGAAAAACTTCTTTATTTTACCAAGAAAAAAACCATATATGGTTTATATGGTTATATGGTTTATATATATATATATATATATATATATATATATATATAATTTATAAACATCTACTAGTTTAAGCAAGTTATTAATTAATTGTGGTTGAAATTTTGTATTTTTTATTTTAATAGCAACGCTGTACCAATCTGAATATTCTGTCCAAATTTTATAAAAATCGCACGTTTAGTTAAAGAGTTTAGGAGTTATCGCGAGTTTAATTTAAAGAATTTTGTTGAAATTGAACGGTCTCCATGCAGTGCATCGCGTTCATCCCCTCTCTTGCCTACTGGCCACGCGCTGCGTCGGTTCTGGTTTCCGGCAATTAAAATTGTCCTCTGAATACCAAAATGTCGTCAAAAGTTAAAAAAAAGTAGAACAGTTTTTGAGATATAGTCAATTTTCCATTTAATACGGAATTGACTACATCTCAAAAACTACTCTACATTCATAATTTTTGATGACATATAGTCATAGGGAATTTCCGAGTATTAAGTATTATATAATAATTATATAATATTACCTGCCTCTCAAGTCTAGCAATCAGTTACAAAGATGATATGTACAACTTTAATAAAAAACAATGCGTTATAATCATTCAGTATTTTTTGCACCTGCAATTATAAGCGTAGAACAACTTACATGGAATCTTCAAGTATTGTACGGGAGCAATTAATGGATTCTTGTTATTTTCAGGTTTTATATATTTAACAAGTCACGACTTGACACAGTCAATGAAATGAGGTTATGACACAACAATCCGTCAAACAATAATTCTATAAGGATCATGGCAATCTTGGTTTAGTAGTACTAAATCAAGATGGCACTTATGTACTAAATCTTCCCTACCCAAACCAATCCCTTGTCTATGCTCATGTATTTCGCCTTGAAAATTTGATTTTAAACAAAATAATTCACAAAGTTTTTTCACTTAAAACGATTATACCACAATGAACTTTAAATTTCAATCTTATTTGTTTGCTATTACACATAAAACTATTTAGCAGCACGCAATCTATTTTTACCGAAAAAAATAAATCACCCAAAATCAACAAAAATTTTTTTTCGCCAAACAAAAAAATACGTGTCTCATTATTTTGACCAAAAACAACATATTTAAATTTCATAGAAAAAGAAAATCATGACCTGCGCGTACCGGTCGTTTCGAAATGAAAAGACCCTGCAGTTATTAGTCAATTTTGACTAATTCATTTTTAGAGGGTAGATAGTTCTTTTGTTAGTGGCTGACATTTTAACGATCATTCTTCTTACTGTTAAGGCTGACTTTTCTCGTGATAAAATAGTAAATTTTCATAATAATCATGTTTGAGCCGAAGAAAAAACCCCATGCCTTTGTTGAATCCAACCACAAACACAGATTTTTAATTAACGTTTGGAAGGGAATTATTGGCAATAGACTAATTGGATCTCACAAAGTGCGAAACCGACTAGGTAGTGTTAATTACCTAAACTTTATGCCATAAGCTACCAGAATCCATATGTGGTTATTTTATACGCGTTGTTAGGCAACATCTAAGTCAAGTTTTTCCTAGAAGATGAATAGGACGTGAGGCACCTACGGCTTGGTCACCACTTTCTCCTGACCTTAATCCCTTAGACTTTTATGCATGGGGTCATTTAAAAACTTGTCTATGCTACTTCAGTAAATACTATGAAAAGTTAATAATGGATTTCAAATCATTAAAAATCAAGGAGTAATGCGATGTGAATCGCAGACTTCATAGCTGTATTCAGCTTTTGGCATATGTAATGAAATTTTTAAATTTTAAATATTGTTACAGATTATGTTGCAAGTTGTTGATTGTTGTAAATAATTTTAACATCAAAGTTAATGCTAAAGAAATTTTTCCATTGTTTATTTGATGCTTGATTCTTTTATACAAACCTACAAAATTTAATATTATTTTGTGTGAGGGTTTTTTGCCGTTTTCTGATCAAAATCTTTTTAAAATGCTGTTACTATTTGTAGGTACTATGCTCCACACTTAAGTCACACAACGTGACTTATAGAAATAATTGGGGTTAATTTTCTGTCAGTGTCAAGCTAATTTTGTCTCATTTTCTAAAATAATTATTTATAATACAATATATGTATATGTATTTATATATACTCCTATTAATATTGGGATTTTCCGTGAATAATGATAAACATTATAAATTCCCTGCCTAACAACGGGAATATTGAACTTATTATCCACGTTATAAGGCGTTATTGGCCGATTTTAATATTCACCGTGATTTGAACCAATCGGGTGTTAAATTGGGAGAGGGCGACTATAATAATATTGAAAATTGGTAAAACGTAAGGTTAACCATTTGAAAGATGTCAGATTTTATTATTTATTTTTGAAAATCATTTAATTATCTACTTATTGTAGTAGTAAAAGTATAGTCTTACACTGGAGATTATGCGCATTAATCACTCGTGAATAACCTTAATTATTTGTATTAAAGGTGGTGTAACTTTTGGTTGTGTACTATAGTACTATTCCCCACACATCAAAGTCCCATCACGTGACTGATAGAAATAATTAAGGTAGATTTTCTGTCAGTGTTAAGCTTATTTTGTCCTATTTTCTGAAAATAATACAATATATATATTTTTCTATTCTAAATTAACACCGATATACACACAAAATGCATATATTGTATTATGTTTAGAAAATAGGACGAAAAGAGCTTGACGCTGAAAATTAATCTTAATTTTTTCGATTAATCACGTGGTGGGACTTTGATGTATAGAATATAGTACATACAGCGCATTACAATTTCACATACTTAAGTGTTAAGTTTATTTGATTTGGTTATTTCCTGTTAACTGTGAAAAAGCCTAATATTTTTTTGGTCGTAAGTTTTTTTTAATTGAAAGCTAGCCAAAAATTTTAAATATTAAACTTAATTTTTGACATATAAATAAAGTTGACAAAATCTATTTTGATCATATTGAATAGTTTTATAAAGCATGACCAACAATTTTCTTAAAAAAAACCGGTTGGTTTTAGACATTTTGAACAGGAGGACCTTTTTAGTGAAAAATTAAATAAAAACTCATTTAACTTAACAAGTGTTCTACGGAGAACGCCATATTTAAATTTACATAAAGATCACGACTTATTAAATAATAATAAGAAAGTGATTGCAATATGAAATCCGGAGAATTGTTCTTAAACTATTCGAAAGCTACTTGAATGATCGTAAATCATTTGTAAAAATAAACACAGTAGGTACTTTGGGATACATATATCTAAATAGCCGATCGAAACATAAAAAATAAAGTCTTTCTTCTAATTTATTTATTGGGTAAATAATACTAGCCTAAAAAATTAATATAGCGTCCCCAAAGGAAAGTTTTTGGGTCCCAAGCTGTTTGTGATGTACATAAATGAAATACTAAAACTGTCAATAAAATGTAATATACTATCGTACGCGGATGATACGGTTTTTCTCATTAATGAAAAAACTTGAACAGAAGAAAAAACAAACAGTGAGCATAATCTTTACAAGGTAAAACAAATTTTATAAATATTCCCCAACACCAAAACAAAACACAAAGTGCTTAAAGTACTTTTCGCCAACGATGTTGGCACTTTTAGAAGCGAAGTGTAACTAAATCTGCTGAATCTACCATATTTATACTAATTATAAGCTAAGGTTGGCTGAACCGTAAACGGACACAGTTTACTAAACCCTGGACCGTAATCGCTCCAGTGAATACGTAAAGAGAAACTAACAAACTAATTTATACAAACTAGAGTTGGGTACCGGTCCGTTATCGCTATTTAAAGATTTATTTCTATTCTTATAGATGTAAGTTAAGTTTTTACTTAATAAAAAACACTTTTTATTATAAAAGACAAAATTTTATTTTACAACTAAATGGCAGAGTAACGTACAATATGAAATGCAAACAGAGAATGACTTTTACAGAATTACAATTTTTATAAGGAATTAAAAATGCTAACTAAACATATTAAACTTCCAGTGGCGGCGCACATAACTCCTCCCTTATCAGAAAGTTATTTGGGGGTCGACAGACTTCAAATTGGTTGGTATTGGTTGAGGCGTTGGTTTTTTCAGTAGACAAATATCAAGTTTTTTCCAGATGGACCGGGACAAACATAACATTCCAAAACCATAAAGCAAAAATATCCAGATTGGGTGAATTTCCAATTTAGGTTCCTTCAAAGGGATTTCTTGTAGAGATGCCTTAAGGTCCATTAGATCATCGAGGTTTATATTTTGAATCTTCTTTGATTGATAGTATGTTTTGTATCGAATTTGACTTTGTAGGTTGTCATCTCAATGTCTGTGCTTCGGATGATTTTATCGTCAACTATTATATGACAGTTGATCGACTTGAGCAGACAAGGTTGTTTTACAATGAGGTTCGTTACTTAGCCGTTACAATCTTCGGTGATGGTTGCTTTTGATTTCGGTAATATTATCCAGTAATTTTGTTTCACAGATGTTGTGGTCGTTTAATTTATCTTCATCGGAGTAGTCGCATAAGTAAGTTTTTCTTAATTGCTTACAGTTTAACTGGTTATCGAATATATAAGTTTTATCAGATTTTAACAGATATATTGTTTTTTGTTTAACTGCCATGAATGTATTATTATTATTTTTTGGGTATGGAAAACAAATGCTCAAATTTGCTTTGTTTATTATTGGTGTATCCAAAACAAAAATTAATTTAAAATTAAAAACTTAAATGCTTACTTTAATAATTTTTTTTCGTAATCGAATATATTATCATAATCAGGCTTTATTGGTAAGTTTAGTTTTGTATTTAATAATGTGAGTTCGTAAAGTAAGTCATAGTTACTCAGTATTAAAGAATGTAGTTTGCTTAATTTGAAAAGTTTATTGCTGTATTTAATTCCAAAAGAATTAACCTGACTATCGTTATTAATTAAATTTATATAATTAAATATAAATATAACGTGATTATTTGGTTAAACATTTCTACTTAAGTATGCTATTTTATTAATTTTGTCTTGAAGTATATGTTTATGATTTATGGTTGACATAATTGCATTAAACTTATTTATTAATTTTCGCGATACTGTATTTTGTTCGTTTAAGTGAATCTGGAGATCTTTTTGATTATGTTGTAATTTATTCAACAGCTGAACGTAGCGTTGACCGTCGTTATCATCGAGATTTCTGGTTACTGTTTTAATTAGACTATAGTCTAATATACCTAAACCGCGTTTAGAGAGATAATGTTTAACAAGTTTTTCAATGTCTACTATTTCTACATTTAATAAAATTTGTGTGTAATTTTGTTCCAAAGTAGTAATCAATTTGTCGTATTGGATATTAATTAAATTTGCCTCGTTAACAGGGAGTTTTAGGTCTTTATAAAATAGTAGTTTTTGATAAAAGGCAGTTAGAAATTAAAGTAGTCCTGGGTTATCTTCTAAAGTTTCAAAGTCTTCTGAATATTTTAGGATTGGGTAATACATGGTAGATTCACTATTGTTAGAAGGCCCGGGAATCGGCTGCAAGAATAAATTTTCGTTATTTTCTATTGACGTTAAGTACTACTTGTGTTGATATTTATTTTTTAGTTTATCGGTACGTTGTTTTGATTTAACAAAAACTTTTTAATTGACTTATGGTTCAAAATTTTGTATAATCGTCGTTATGATACTTGACTTGTTCGCTTTCTTCTGGCATGATTCCTGAAATGACATAAGTATCTTGTTCACTTTATTTGAGATCATATGAGGGTTCTTCGAAAAACTCATCTGACTGATTTTCCGCATTATAAAGTTATTCTGCCACAAAATTTGATTTTTGTCTATTTGGTTTAAAAAATTCCTATTTTTATTGAAAAAGTTTGCTTGGATTTTGTAAAATTCCAATATAGGCGTAGGTTTATATGTGGGTCGATAATTTGGATTTGGGCAAAAACATTTTTTGTTTGACCGGAATAGGTCGTTATATTTTTGTATTGAAATGGTCGCCTCATAAATGAAAACTGAGGGTTTTGTATGGGTAAATTATTAAAATTTGAAAAGTTTGGAAATTTTTTTAAAGTTTTGATATGAATTTTGTTGTAAAGGTTTTTGAACTATTTTATGTTTTTGAACTGAATTTTGGTTAACTGATTTTCGATTTATTATAAATATTGCATATTGCATATTTAAAATATTTGTACAAAAAGGTTCCAACAGTCCGTTTAGAAAAAATGCTGAATGTTAATTTTTGATATTGTTTAATCTTGATAGGTCTGTTTCTGGCTGGCTCGTGTAAGGTACATCGAGCATTCAACTTGAGTTCAAGTTGAGATAAGCACTGTTCATAGAAACATTGTGCGGTTTTATTTTGTTTCGTATTTGTTAAATAAATTTTGACGTTTTCCTCATTTCTTGAATCAAAGAAATTTCGAGTTAAGACGTCTTTTAGCTTTAACCAGCTGTTGATAGGTTTCGAATCAACTACTAATTTCGCTTGTCCTTTTAATTTACCAATTAGACAATGCAATATTAAACTATTTTGGTAACAATTTACTTGATCTGCAGCTGGGTTATAAAAATGTTCACACGAACTAATATACCGAGACAAGGTAAACGTGTCACCGTCAAAGTCGGGAATAGCTTTTGATTGATTGATTTGAAGGGGAGCCTTTGCAGGGAGCACTTAGGCACACATACGGCCCATTGTGCAAACCCCCTTTTGGTGAAGCTCTGCCTTACCTTACGAGCCCGCAGCTTTTAAGAAAAGCGCAGACCCGCTCTGGTCGGGCATGCATTATTTCCTCTGGTTCCAAGTATCTGTCCCCTAGGTGTCTTAGTCTACTATTGACTAGAGCGTCACATTCGCAGACTATATGCTCGGTAGTTTCGTCTACTTCGCTGCAGTACCTACAGTCCGACTCGTTGCTGAGTCCGGTTTTGTGTAGGTGGTATTTGACTACCCAGTGTCCTGTTAGGACTCCTGTGATGGTTCTTAACTGGTTCCTGTTAAGTTTCAGGAATCTTTTTGCCTCTTTGCAGGTAGTAGGACTCTTTATAAAGGCCCTTGACTGCCTGAGGCCTTGTTGTTCACGCCATTTTTTCTGGAACTGGTCGTTAGTCCAGTTCCTGATCTTGGTTTTTACCAGACAGGAGGCGACCCCTATGACAGGTTCCGGCCCCAAGAAGGCCGTGTTGCTGCCCTCACGAGCCAGCTGGTCTGCTTCCTCGTTGCCTCTGATGCCTCGATGACCCGGTACCCAGATAAGGTTAACCTTGTTGAGCACACTGAGTAGTTCGAGGGTTTTTATGCAGTCCAGTGTAAGTCTCGAGTTGACCCTTTCCGAGTGAAGAGCCCGGAGTGCTGCTTGACTGTCGCTGCATATGTAGATATGTTTACCCGAGTAGCCTCTCTGGAGATTCTCTTGGGCGCATATCTGGATGGCAAAGATTTCAGTCTGGTATACCGTTGGGTATCGACCTAGTGCAAGGCTTATTCTCGCCCCAGGTCGCTCTCCATATACACCAGCTCCTGCACCTTCTTTCATTAAAGACCCGTCTGTATACCAGATGAGCCCTTCCGGTTTGAGAAAGCATGGGTCAGGCTCGCTCCAGTCGTTTCTAGAGGGGAAAACCACTTTATATCTCCTGTGGGGGGTAGACGTCTTTGGCATTGCATCCCTTCTTGTGAGAAGGGGGTCCCGGTTGATAGTCTCAGTCCAGGCCCTTGCATGCCCTGAGTTCTCCCCCCCGTGAGTCCACTGTCCCCAATCGTTGAGTCTGACTGAGGCCTCCCGAGCCCGTGCCTCCACAAAGAGATGTAGAGGCGCCAGTCCTAGTATGGCCTCCATTGCCAGTGTTGGAGTGGTTCTGAAAGCTCCAATTATGCCCATGCAGGCAAATCGTTGGAGCTTGTCTATCTTCTTCCTGTAGGTGGGCTTGCTTAACGCATTCCACCAAACAAGGCTGCCGTATGTGATCATTGGCCTTATGACTGTTGTGTAAAGCCAGTGCACTATGTGGGGTTGTAAGCCCCAGGTGCGTCCAATGGTCCTTCTGCATGCCCATAGGCTATGAGTGGCCCTCTGGACGACCCTGTTGACATGTTCCTTCCAGGTCAGCCTGGAGTCAATGATGACTCCTAGATACTTGACTGATTTGGATGGGATCAGTCTTGATCCAAAGAGCGTGAGCCCCTCAAGGTTAATGTTTCTTCGGTTGGTGAATGGTACTACTTCTGTCTTATCCGGATTGACGGATAGTCCGTGATCGTTGCACCACCTTTCGACCTTATTAAGAGCTCTTTGCATGATCTCTTTAATAGTGTTTGGTACCCTTCCGGCTACGACGATGACGAGGTCGTCCGCGTAGCCTTGAGTGTATATGCCTTCCTCGTTTAGGATACGAAGTAGCCCATCCAGCACTAGGCACCACAGCAAGGGCGATAGTACTCCTCCTTGCGGGCAGCCTCTGGCTACGGTTGAGCTGATCTCCGTAGTTCCAATCGAGCTTGTAATGATCCTGCTTTCCAGCATGACACGGATCCATTTGACAATGGTATTCTCTATGCCAAAGCCTTCTGCAGCTCTATTTATCGACTCGAAGGAGGTGTTGTTGAAAGCTCCTTCAATATCTAGAAACGTGCCCAGAGCCATCTCTTTAGGACGAGTCCCTCTCTCTAGTCTTGTCACAAGGCTGTGAAGAGCGGTCTCCGTCGACATGGCTGTCCTGTAGGCGTGTTGATTGGGATGCATGGGAATTCTTTTTAGTGCCCCGTCCCTAATAAATATGTCCACCAGTTTCTCCATAGTTTTTAAAAGAAACGAGGATAGACTGATGGGTCTATAGTCCTTTGCCGTATCGTAGTTACAACGTCCTGGCTTGGGGATAAACACCACTCGAACCTTTCGCCAGGATTGTGGCACGTAGCCTCGTGCCAGGCAGGCTCTGAAGAGGTGTATCAAGTGCGGTGTCAGTGGTTCTAGTCCCTTTTGTAAGAGAGCCGGAAAGATGCCATCTGGTCCCGCGCTTTTAAAAGATCCAAATGAGTGGATGGCCCACTTTATGGAGCTTTCTGTCACTACCTTTGCAGCTAACTTCCAGTCAGTCGGTCTTACACCCGCTGGTGGAGCCCGCCTTGGTGGTTCAACAGTTTCCAGGATTTTTGAGCCTGGAAAGTGAGTTTCCAGGAGCCATTTAAGTGCCTCCTCCGCGGTGGTGCTATAGTCACCGGAGGGAAGCCTTAATGTCCCCAGCTCTCGTCCCGGATCCTTTGAGAGAATCTTTTGGAGCCTGGCGGCTGCTGGAAGCTCGTCTACGTTACCGCAGAACGTCCTCCACGATTCCCTTTTAGACCTTCTTATGAGATCTTTGTATCTGCGCTGAGACTGCTTGTGGCTGTCCCAATCCGCAGGCGATTTAGACCGCATGGCCCTGTTAAAGAGCCTGCGGGTTTCCTTGCGAGCCTTGTCGAGGTCAAAGTTCCACCAAGGGGTTTTCTTTTTTCCTCGATAGACCCGAAGCTGGCAGCTTCGTTCGTACGATGTGATGATTGCCTCGCGTACGAATTCGGCTGTTTCCTCCACTTGCCGAGAGCTGCGGCACGTCATGGGAGAGTCCTCTAGCTTAGTCTTTAGCATCTCAACATACTGGTCCCAGTTAGTGTTCCGGGGGTTCCTGAACCTACTGAGCCCAGCATCGTGAGTTAGGTCTAAGCTAAAGAGAATGTGTCTGTGATCTGACAGGGATGGCTCTTCAGACACCTTCCAATTTCTTGTCATCGGGGCCATGGAGAGGGAGCCCAATGTCAAGTCTATCACCTCTTGTCTTCGTGACGTGACAAAGGTCGGTGTAGTGCCGCGGTTTAGGATTTCCAGACCGGTAGTATGTAGATACTCTAAGAGGCTGAGCCCTCTCCGATTCGTGTCGGTGCTTCCCCACACCGTATGGTGTGCGTTGGCATCGCATCCGATGATCAGCGGGAGGCCCAATGTGCTGCAGTATTCCACTCCTGTGTTGGAGGATCGTCTGTTGAGTCATAGGGCAGATAGGCCGAGCATACCACCAAGGATGTGCTCTGTCCTGGTCTGTCCTTAAGGCATAGTTTCACCGCTACTAAGTCCCTAGAACAGAAATTAGCTATTAGTGAGGACTCGATCCGTCTGTCGACGTAGATACAAGCCCTTGGATTTAGTTGGTTGTCCCTCTTGTAAAAGAGAGATCTTTCCCATCTACCTAGGCCCCTTACGCGACCCTTGTATGACCAAGGTTCTTGTAGGAGATATATTTGTGTCTGCCCCATAGCTATGTGACGATCTATTAAGGAAATCGCCCCTTTGCTATGTTGCAAATTGCTTTGTAGAAATGAGGTCTCTTTATCCATGGTGGAGGATAGATATAGGACCTGATTTCTAGGTTACGGATGGTCCAGCCCTTGTCCCTGGTGGAGTATCTTCTACATCCACCTGAGCCATGAGCTCGGCCACCTCCTTTTCCAACGTCGCTGTCGGATCTGATTCGGGCGTAGACGTTCCTTCCAATAAGGGAGTATTGCTACTACCCTCCTCGGCTGGAGCCGTCTTTTTCTCCGGCGCAGCTGGAGCCTTTGCCTTCGTCATGAAAGTGACGACGGAGACCCCTGCGAACGCTTTAAGTTTTTGTCGCTGCAAGACCTCGGCTGAAGCCTCGTCAACTCCAAAAAACCAGGAGAACCCTGTTCTTCTCCTCTTTCCGGTGATACGTCCTCCACAGATTTGTCCTAAGTCCAGGATTCTGTCTTTTGAGTCGCTTAAGGATGGTGGGGGTGTCGTCTGGGAGACCTTGGACAGCCTCAACCATCTTGATTGCCCTGGGAATGTACCGCTGCACGCGCAGTGATGCCCCTTCCCATGGTATGATCAAGGAGATGATCCCCTCCAGCCAGTCCAACGTCCACTGGTCCCCGCATTTAACCGTGATGGTTCCTTGCGACGACCAGCGAAACTGATCAAACTGTGGGAATCGATCTCCTCCCATCAGATCAATGTGGGCGTTTAGTTTCCCCATGATCGCTTTACTCTGCTCTTCCGTGATCACCGCGTCCGGATAAGCATCCGGCACGATGGTCACCCCGAGACCAGCAGACGTTGCGGCGCTGTACGAAGCAGTCCCCTGGCCTCCAGATTTAACTCCGGAAGCCTTGGGCCTCTTCGCCAGCGTCCTTGCCCCCTTCGACTCAGGGGTGCTTCCCTCAGATCTGTTACGTTTCGTCCCAGATCCTTGGGCTGCCCCCTGCGCCGAAGCAGGCGTTTGACCTTCGCCAGAGCCCGGGCCCATGGACTGTGCCTTGAGCCTGAGCCTCCTGGCTCTAGCCTTAGCTGCGCCGCTTCTGTTACTCTTGCGAGTCCCGGAAGCGGTATTGCCTGTCCCCTTTGTGGGTCCCTGTGAGGTCCCCTCTTTCGAGGAGCCCGACACGTCAGTCCCCACTTGAGAGCCTGGCATAGCGATCTCTCCTTGCGGAGAGCCTTTAGGTTTTATAGGTATATCCATATAATTCCCACGAGTAGTCCGGAAATGGTTAGTTTCGAAAGATGGAATGTTTGTCATAGTGCTAGATTTAAAATCTGTATTGATTCCTAAATTGGTTAATAACTCGGTTAACTCGTCAATTTTAAAATAAAGATTTTAAATTTAAGATTTAAAGATAAAGTACATACTTAAAAAATTTAAATAAGAATTAAAATTTTGTATTTAAATAATAGTAATTCAAGGCAGTTTAAAAACAAGATCTCTTGAAAAAATTAAAAAACATATAAATACGACTTACAGTATAAGATCCTGTAGCATTCTGAAGGCGATTTTTGTCCTTGACTACTGCAGGTCTTGCGGCTCCTTGTTGATGTGAAACGAGTGCCCTTTGATCCTCTGTAGATTTCACAGCTCCCACTGGTTCTCGATGAATCAGGCGAATCACGCAAGATTTTATCCAGGATCGGTAAAATCCTTGGGTTCACTGTTGACCGTACTCGTCACAAGTTGCGAAAAATGTCTTAGATGTTCAATAAGTGTTTATTAGTCGATAGAGTGTTGAAACACAAGTAAAACACGATGTTGTACTCCGACTAATCCTACCAAGACTGCGCCAGTTAAGTTTATTACTTAATAAAAATCACTTTTTATTATAAAAGACAAAATTTTATTTTACAACTAAATGGCAGAGTAACGTACAATATGAAATGCAAACAGAGAATGACTTTTACAGAATTACAATTTTTATAAGGAATTAAAAATGCTAACTAAACATATTAAACTTCCAGTGGCGGCGCACATAACTTGTATAAACTTTTATAACTATCTAGCAGACTTGGTTCCCTTTCCTTCATAAGTTTAAGTTTGTCAAATCATATTCTATGACCATCATTAAGTATATGTTGGGCAACACTCGATTTCTCTGTCCTACGAAATCTAACCTAATTTGGATGGATCATTTAGTTTGTTTAACATATTTCTTGTCACAATCTTGACAGTTTATTTTGTAGATCCCCGACTATTCACTTTAGGAATCTTATCTTTGGGATTGCCTAAATGGGTCTGACGTGTGTTTATGCTTGAACTAAAAGCAATTTTAAAGATAGTTTTCAAAAAATGCCTTCCAGACCTCGGGTGTACTGAGTTCGAAAGGAATAGTCATAAACTTGACTTTTGTGAGCTCTGTTAGCTCTGTTTGAAATGTCGTTAACCTAGAAAGGCGAGACTTAAATTTAATTTAATTAACTAACTTATCTACAAGTAGGAATTGCAATCCAGAAAACCGGATCCGTTAATCCGGCGGATCCGGCATCATTAAACGTCGACCGGATCCGGCATGAGTTTGCCGGATCCGATCAAATGCCTTTAGTTTCAAACTAACAGTTGGGTTTTTTGTCGCGTTAAGTAAATGTAAGTAAGTAGACATTGTTATTATTTAATTGATAGTTACATTATTTTTTAGAATTAAATTGAGTAACGAATCCTTGCTAACGATGCATATTTCTGATGTTGTTTATAATATAACTTTCTTATTACACTGATGAATAATAGTATATTATCTATAAAGTTTTATAAACGCTATTTTAGTTACGAGTTTAATTAAGCACAAGCGAAGCTTGCGAGCGAGTGTTTAACAAAAACGAGTGTGAAATTTATAAACGAGTTACATACTATACTTTATCTACGACGAACAAAAAACAGAATTTAAAGCAAATTTAATTTGTTAAACGTTTGACATCTGTCAACTGTCACCCGGGTTTAACCTCACTTTTTTCCAATTTATAATAAAAGCCCAAAAAACACTGTTGCTAACTTCAGCCCACGACTAAACCGCCATAAAGTCACAGCTCGTCAAGAGAGATAAATACATTTGTTACATTTTTTTTTCCTTAATTTAATTTTAATATATATTTATTGATATTTACAAAATCTTTATTTGTAAAACTGAATTTGACATTTACTAAAAATATAAACAAAGAATATACACTCCCCGGCACAAAATTCCGTTAGAGTTAGAGTATAAAATGAATATTAGATCCCTCAGATCTACTAGAGCCTTAGATCAAAGAGTAAAAATTTTAGAACGCGCTATGCTAACTGACGAAACCAATTTATTGGACTTGGTTGATTCTTCCTATAATTACACTATACTGAGAAAGTTAAAATCCCTCAAACTTTGAACTCTATCAGAGATGATATAGACCAGTATGAAGGATCATCCAAAGATGATGTCACATTTCAAAAAACTTTATCAAGGTTAAATCATATTAAGTACAGGATTTTAATAGTTATTGTCCCTGATGCAGATGAGAATAAAGTTGTTCAGAATTTTAAGAGCGAGAGTTTGGCGGACATGTAACTACTTAAAGCGGAACTTTTTGATAAAATCACAGACCTTGAAGTTAAGATAAAAGTCAATACTTCTACTAATTTACCAAACGTTCCAGCTTACTCTTATAGTAATAAATCAGTACCCGTATACAAATGGGACATATTTTTTGACGGCCAAGGTAACAAGTTAATTCCATTTTTAGAAAAAGTTGATGAATTATGTATTATTAAAATGACTTTGACGACGTGCTCAAGGGAAGAATGAACAAATTAATAAATATTTTTCGATTATGTCAAAACTTTTTGGTAGGTTATCAGAACCTTTAAGTGAAGCAGATAGATTAAAAATATTAAGAAAAAATATTTTACCAACTTTTAATAAAAATTTAGCTTTGGAGAATTTAACAACAATTCAACAGCTAAAAGAACTTTGTCTTAAAATTGAAGAAAATATTTGTTTAATGCAAAAGTATACTCAACCGTCATCTTCAAAATTGTTAGAACCCATCTTAAATTATGTTGAAACACCATCAAATAAAAGTACTCGTCAAGGTCCCAGTAATGTTCCTAAAGTTAACGCTGTTTTAAGTAACATCAAGTGTTGGAATTGTGGTAATGAAGGCCACGTATTTAATGATTGTAGTAAGGTCAGAAAAAGGTTCTGCTTTAAGTGTGGTAAACCTGATGTCACTGTCCGCACATGTAATGTCTGTTCAAAAAACTAGATCGTCAGATATACTGTAGTTCTGGCAATGGTATATCGTATAGTAGGCAAAAAGCCAGAGTTTTTTCGCATAGTGTAGTTAGTGAGTTTAGTGAGTTTAAGGAGGGTTAAGGAAAAGAGTACATTTCATAAAAAGTTTTATCGTACAAATCCTTGCACCTCCCGCGACGATTTGGAAGCTTGGCTTCTTTTTATTAAGAATTTTTATGATAGCTTGATTCCTAAAACCTCAGAGTTATTTAGCCGGCGAAAAAACGACTTGCGACCTTATATTACCGTAACTGTGTTTGACAATCCCTTAGTTGCTTTAAAAAAGCACAACGTCAAAGTAAATAAAAGCAAAGTTAAAAATGTTTTCATAGCAGACGGGAGAAAACAACCCATAGTTGGTTTTTCTGAAATACCTATAAAAATCAATAATGTAGTTAAGTTACTTAAACTGCTGGTGGTTCCTTCTTTAAGTGCCTCGGTCATCTTTCAAACAACGTCAATATTTGCTATCACCCTTTATGTTGGGTCACTTGAATAAGGAATTAGACAGTATGTTGGAACTAGGGGTTTTAGAACCGTCGCATAGTGACTGGAACAGTCCAGTATTATTGGTTAAAAAAGCCAATGGGGATTACCGTTTTTGCTTTGATGGACGTAAGTTGAATTCAGGTAGAAAAAGAGATTCCTACCATTTGCCTTTTGTGGATAGGATTTTAAACATGCTTCGCGACGCGAAATCTATTACCAGTCTCTGCTTAAAGAGTGCCTTCTGGCAGATTCCTTTAGACCAAGAATCTAAAGAGAAATGTGCGTTTAGTGTTCCTGGTAGAGGACTTTTTCAATTCACAGTGTTACCATTTGGGTTTTCAAATAGTGCCCAAACACAACAAAGGCTAATGGACAAAATTTTGGGTCCGGAATTTGAACCTAATGTTTTCGTATACCTAGATGATATCATTATCACTAGTAATAATTTTTCAGATCACATCGCACTATTGCGTAAAGTATACGAACGTCTGAAGGACGCAAATTTATAATATATAAATATTGAGAAATGTCAATTTTTTAGAAAGGAACTGAAATATTTAGGCTTTGTTGTGGATGGAAACGGTTTGAGAAAAAATTCTGAAAAAGTCAGGGCTATGGTAAACTATCCTAGACCAACTACCACCACCGAAATTAAAAGGTTCATAGGGATGTGTTCCTGGTATCGCCGATTTATAAGTGGGTTCAGCTCTTTGGATTCTCCTCTTAATGACTTATTAAAAGGTAATAAAGGCAAGAACAAACCTATTAAATGGTCAGACCCAGCGGAATCTGCGTTCGTAAAAATTAAAGAGGCTTTAATAACGGCGCCTTTATTGTCAAGCCCCGATTTTTCGTTACCTTTTTTTATACAAACTGATGCCAGTTTGACAGGCATCGGAGCTGTAATTTTTCAGGTTATAGAGGGCCAAGAAAAGGTAATAGCCTACTCAAGTCGTGCGCTTAGTCGAGCTGAACGCAATTATTTAGTGACAGAGCGGGAATTGCTCGGTGTAATTCGAGGTTTTCAAAAGTTTCGACCTTATATAGAGGGTCAAAAGTTTACGGTTATAACGGACCACTACTCTTTGTTGTGGCTTAAACGAATGTCGAACCCTGTCGGGAAATTAGCTCGTTGGGCAGTACTATTGTCCAATTTTGATTTTGATTTAGTACATCGTAAAGGTACATTAAATGTGGTCGCCGATTCTTTATCCCGAGTACATCCTGTGGTTGATTCCATTTTAACACCTTTAGATAATTTAGACGAATGGTATATCTCATTTAGAGATAAAATTTTAAAGAACCCCAAAGAATATCCTCATTTTAAGGTGGAGAATGATTTTGTTTATAAGTATTTGCCTGAAAAATCAAATATTAATACTAATATATCAGATTTTAAATTATTTGTTCCATCTTCACAACGTAGGGAAATTTTACAAAAATGTCATGATGACCCATTAGCAAGTCATATGGAGTAAAACTTTTAAAAGGATTTCGTCTGAATATTACACAGATGCACCGGGATATTGTTAGGTACATTCGTGCATGTAAGACCTGTAGTGAACAAAAAGTCGCCTTTGAGGGAACTCATGGTAAAATGGGTACTGAAAAGCGAGCTAGTTTTCCTTAGCAGATTATTTCTACAGACATTTATGGTCCGTTACCCCGTAGCAAGAGTGGAAATTCATATATATTACTGGTTTCTGATTGGTTTACTAAATCTGTTCTATTGCACCCAATGCGTCATGCCACTGCTCAAGAAATCGTAAAGTTTATGGAAAATCAGTTTTTTTTAGTTTGGGGGGTTCCTCAATTTATAATTGCAGACAACGGCACTCAGTATGCTGGCAAAGTTTTTAAGCAGCTTTGTGAGGATTACAAGGTACAAAAAATCTGGTTTAATTGCAGATACCATCCTAGGACGAATCCTAGTGAAAGGATCAATAGAGTGGTTGGGACCGCTTTACGAAGTTATATCAAAGACAAAAATTCACATAAAGATTGGGACAAACAATTACATAAAATAGCGGCTGCGATTCGTTCATCCACATCGGAAGTTACAGGCTACCCTAGTACTTTTTTAAACTTCGGTAGGGTAGTTCCTTTTTCAGGGGGGTATTATGGTAAAATACCTAAAATATCAGGTTTAGAGTTAGGGCCTACCGAGGTTAAATCCTATGTGGATGAACTGTCGAAACTTCCAGAGCTGTACAACGAAATAAAAAAGAAAATTTCCATAGCATATGCAAGAAATCAGCGTGTTTTTGATCTTCGAAAGCGGGATATTGCCTTTAAACCAGGTGAAAAAGTCTGGAAACGGAATTTTGTACTAAGTGATGCCTCCAAAGATTTTAGTGCCAAGCTAGACTGTAAATATAAACTTTGCATAGTTAAGAAAAAAGTTTTTAATGTAAGCTATGAACTCGAGTATCCTGATGGTACAAATGCAGGGGTATGGCATGTTTCCAAGATCAAACCATATTTTGGGTCAAATTCGAACATTTCAGTAGGGTAAGATCGATAGAACAGGAGAACGTAACGTAGTTTTTTTGTGAGCAGTGTATGTTGAATTTAACTCTGGCAGACTTTATTATCGTTTACTGCTTGGCAGTTTAGTTTAGTTTAGGTTTGCTTACAAATCTTACCGATGAGTAAAATTTTGTTGTAAGGCCTGTGTAAACCATGGTTAGTTTTAGTTAGTTTAGGTTCAGTTGTGGAACAATTGCCTATGCCGATGACCTGGTCATCGTCGCCATCGGCAGGGACCTGGGCGAAGCAAGAGCTAGGGCGGAACAGGCGATAACGACTATCAACGCCTGGATGGTGGAGAAGGGACTGGAAATAGCCGCCCAAAAAACCAAGGCCCTGCTAATCGGCCGACGCAAGACGCAGGGAGCACGCACGATCGACGTTTTGGGAGAGCCCATCGAGCTAGAGTCAAACATCAAGTATCTGGGCATATGGTTGGACAGTTGTGAAACGTGGGTGAGGCACGTCAAAGAAACGTGCCGCAAAGCGGAAGCAACAGCACAGAGTGTCCGTAGCATCATGCCCAGAATGGGTGGCGCGGGGGACTCGGCGAGAAGGCTACTCGCTTCCGTCCATCAGTCGCACTGTGGGCCCTATGCCCAAACTAGGTTGCAATAAGTCATTATTGAAAATGTATAATTTGCCACTATTGTTTTATTAAAAACATATTCAAACTTGTAAAAACATAATTGCTTTTTGAAAATACTCTACGAACACTTTTTTTATAAATGCCCAATATCAGATCTAAAAGAAAGTCTATTTTTAATGCAATCGTTTTAATTAAAACTACGATTTTTGCGATTTTTTTTATAGCTTAGAGGGCCGTGAAAAGCAAAAGTCGTCTTAAACATTTCATAACTGACATTAGACCTGTCAATTAGTTGTGTTGGATACATAAAATTATAGAAAATTCGTGTTTTTTTTCTGCTTTTGGCAAGAACTGATAAGGTAATTAACATGAATATTTAATTTTTTATGTTTTGCAGAGTAAAAAAATAGGAAGGCCAACGAATGCCAAGCCAAAATATATATTTTTTATTAGACAAAGATGTAGACTACTAAAAACTGTTAACCAAAAAAATCGCGAAACTTATCCCAGTCAAAAATGTAAACCTCTGAGAAAAGAAAATATTACCAATTAATATGCATCTTTAAGTTGTTTATCGCATGTATTGCTTGGACAATGAGCAAATTATATACATGCCGTTTAATATTTGTTAAAAGTGTTTACGCCTACTTATTCTTTTTATATTACATCAAGGTGGCCTAGATGCATTGTTAAAAATTGCTCAAAAGGCATTAAAAAATCACATTTATGTCCAGAATTATGTTAAGAATCCGAGAATGAAAATTTATACAGGGGTTTCTATTTAATTTTTTGAACCTGGACCCATTTCCGGTGAAACCGGAAGTGACCGAAAAAATATGCGAAAACCCTCCTCTTTATACACCATTTACCTATTACCAACACTCTGTATTTCACTTTTTATCTGCTACACGAAGCAACTGCGTTGAGTCAAATTGAACTATTTTCAGAAAAGGAATCTCTAGATTTATATGTTCAATAATTTTCGGGATAAAACATAGTAACTATCGCGATATATCGATAGTATGTATGCAGACATTACAAAATAATTTTTTTCTGGCTAAACCGCTTATCCAACTTTAACAAGAGACAAAAAAGTTTTTAAACAAAGTGAGCAACAGTAAAAAAAAGCGAAAATTAGTACCTAACCTTGCTTTTCTGATTATTCTAATTTTTAAAGATAACTGAGTGTAGCACCAAACGACGTTAATTGGCAGTTAAAACTTACATTCGAAAAATATTCAAAATTCATTAATTCGTTTTTAAGATATTTAAAAAAATAGTTATTTTTTAAAACTTTAAAGGCCTCTAACGACTAAACGAAGCAACTTAGTATATAGGTAATTTGGGTTAAATCGACTTATTTTGATCCGTAGATAACGTTGGCATGGTTTGTTACACTAGTTGAATTTTATAAATTAATTTCCAAAAATACCAATGTGGCAACACTGGAAAATGAAAAAATAAATTATATAATTAATTACCAGCATTGGTTAGTCTCAAAGTTTAATTATTTTTAAAGTTTTAAGTAAATAGAAAAAAAATTGAATTAATGCAACCTAGTTTGGACATTGGGCCCACAGTGAGTCGGTGGCACTCTACGGAGCCCCAGTATGGGCTGAGGCGGTCAGGCTGAAGAAGGTGTGGGAGAGGCTAAACCAGTCCCAGAGACCAGTCCTAATAGGCATAACGAGGGCCAACAGGACGGTCTCAACCGAGGCCCTGCAGGTGCTGGCGGGAGTACTCCCACTGGATCTCCAAGTAACTTTGAGAAAGAGAAACCACAAGGCCGGAACAATGGACAAGACCCGAAACCTGGAAGACATTATGGAGGTATGGCGGCGTAGATGGGAGGAAGGCACGAAGGGCGCATGGACCAGAAGGCTGATTCCACATATTGCGGAGTGGAAAGAGAGAGCGCATGGGGAATTGAGCTACTGCACCATGCAATTCCTCACGGGCCACGGGCATTTCAATTTCTACCTACGGAAGATCGGCAAGACACTGTGAGGAGTGGGAGGCGGAAAGAATGGAGGCGGAGAGAGTAGTAGGCGAGACACTGAATGCCGAGAACATGGTAAGGATCATGCTGGACAGCGCAGAGGGATGGGCTGCAATTGACAGACTATGCAGGGACATCCTTGGGGAAAAGGACCCGGTCGTGAGGGCACAATTGGGGCGCTAGCTAGCCCAAAGTTTTAACAACGTGGCTCCCTGCCGGAAGTTATGCCGAAAGGCGGTCCCCGGCAGGGTTTCACTGCAAGAGGAGGAGGTTTTAGTGGGTATTGTTGTCGAGTCCGGAGGCAGCAACATCAAGCCCTCCGGTGGGCGTAAATGCATTTCCTTCTACCTATATAAAAAAAAGGTTTAAGTTAGGTTTAGATTTCCGTGTATGTGGTAACTCACTTCCCTGTAAAACACTTAGCTATCTAGCTATTCCGGGTAGTTCTATAAGAAGTTGAGTCACCCTGTTGTGCTTTGTGCTTACGTATTTTTACCGATTATGGCATTTACCGATTTTGACAGTTGCTAATTTTGACCCTTTTAAAGGCGTTTGATATGCGTTAAGTATCAACTAGCAGAAAGCCATTCTCAGCTCATTCCTTCTAACTTCTTTAGAGCTCTCTGTGAGTTATGAAAAGTTTTCCGTCAGGCCAACATTGGAACCCCAACAATTGTTGCTACGATAGTCACAGCGAGATCGTACGGCCTGTAGCTAAAACCCATCCAAGTGGTGATGGAACAACATCGTGCCTTTCACCACACTGTGCGTTAGCACGGTTTATCCCGCCTGGTGTAGTAACTGTTTGGATTCCGGGCTTAAGAGTGTTGGATGTGGAGGGGGTGTCTATTCTGGCTCGGAGGGTCTTCCAGGGAAGGCGTCAGAGTTCTCCGCCGACGCGCCTTATAACATCCAGGAGCGATGGGTTCCCTGACGGCCTTGAGGGATTTTCTGGTCAGGGAGGATGGACTCTCCTGCGCTACCACATTCTTGAGTGCGGATGCAGGCAGTTATTTTAGTTTAGTAAAATGATTATTTGTTGTTTATAAATTCTGATCAGGCCGACACTTAGCTGTCGCTATGGCATGCACGGCAAAGCCATATCGCGTGTAGCACCATTTTGTCCAGTTCTTTCAATGTGGTTCCAGTTAGTGCAAATGGCCACTGGGGCACTCCCTTTCCCTACTCGGAATTCGTTCCGAGTATTTTCTTTTCTTCTAACGGTATGTCAAGGCGACATGCCGTAAGACTTTTTCGATAATGTATTGCTACATTATAAACATTCGTTGAGGGCTGGCCTGTTTCAGACACAGGACTACCGGTTGCCTCCTTTTTTTGTTATGGGACTAGTGCCTAGCGTTACTGGGTTTGTAAGGATCCTTCCTCTTCAAGGAGAATTTGCTTTACATTTAAATTAACTTTCTGACGTTTTAGTTACTTCGAGGCGTAGCATGACTAAGGGTCTGCTTCGTCCTCTTCATATCTGTCAAAATTTCACTTTTAAAACCGATTTTTTTTTCTATAGGCTAATACTCTTTTAAACACTTGACGGCTCTTGGGGTTTTGTCCGGTTGGGTAAGGACTTACGGTGGTTGCGATAAATATGGATGGGGACAGAAAAAAAATACCTTTTAATTTTATTTGTATTTTTTATTTTTTCGGAGAGGGGCAATTGTGTAACCGTCATTTTAACAGCTACCCATTTATTTTATTTTATTAGTTTTTTTTACATCTAGAACGGTTTAGATGTGAACCATTTAGTTGATTTATTTTAAGTTTAACTATTGTTAAAAAGGATATTTGTTTAGCTGTTTAGTTGCCTCCTTCCAAGAGAATAAATTAGTTTATTTGAGTTCCTTTTTCTGACACAGGGATGTCGTCATAGATAGGCGAACTGTAATTAGATTTCTTTTTATTTTATTTCATAAACGTTAATTTGATATTAGGCAACCCGGAACACAGTGATGGATTGTGGGTTGTATGTACGGTTTTCATCGATTTATTGGCGTTTTGCCATTATCAACAATTTAGTGTCAGTAGAGGGAATTCTCCAAGTGGTTGCGTTAAGGCAGGTCGTTATTTTGAATTTTTAAAATGTCACCAGAAGGTATAGGTGTAGGGTTTACTAAGGCATCATCAGGGTTTCTACAAGAAATTACATTAGATTTTTTTAAATATAGTTATAAATAAGTAAAAATAAAAGTAGAAAGACTTACACGTCAATGTTAAAAATCCCAATATATACACTTTAAAATTATTATTATTTTGTTACACATATAAATAAACACTTATTACAACACTTATTAAAATTTGAAAATTAAAATTATTGTTAAATATTAAAACAGTTAGGTTAGATTAAAATTAGGGTTGTAACATTGTTCCACCTTTAGGTTAAATGTTTAAAAATTGGTGTATAAAATAGATTAGCTTGTTCGTTTAAGCATTGGATATTATCCTTTTTAATTTGTTTATGAATTTCATACGCTTCTAACAGAGTTAATTTGTGACTTTATTCTTGTATGTGTAGAATTGTTGTATTATTTTCTATGTTGAAGTGGTGTCCTGTTTCTTGTAAATGATTTCCAAAATTTGAATTGTGATTGTTATTGTTTATATGTTCTTTTATTCGGGTATTGAATGTTCTTCCAGTTTCTCCTATGTAAGTAGCTCCGCAATCATTGCAGGTCAGTTTGTATACTCCATTTTTTTCCAGTCTATGTGATTGTTGTTTTGCATTGAAGAAGTTATTGTATATGGTGTTGTTAGTTTTAATAGCTGCTTTTAGATTATATTTCATAAATATAGTGTTTAATTTATTTGTAATGGGTCCCTGAAAGGTGATTTTTCTGTATTGATATGTTTTGTCATTATTATTTTCCATATTTATTAATTTTAATATATTTTTCCATTTCATTCGTTCCTGTATTTTGCTAATGGTGTTTTTATTAAATTGATTTTCTTTGGCTATTTGTTGGATTATACTCTGTTCTTTCTGGTATTCGTCTTTAGAAAGGGGAGTGTTGTTAAGTCTGTGTATAAAACTATAAAAAGCGGAGTATTTCTGTTGGTAGCAATGGAATGAATTGTATGGGATAATGGCACTGGTTGTGGTAGGTTTTCTATGGATGCTAAAATTATATGCTGTGTCATGACGTTGTATTATTAGATCTAAAAATGTCTTTCATTTTTTTTTCTATGGTGAATTTTAATTTTTTGTGTTGATTGTTGATGTATATGTGAAAATTTGTTAATTCTTCGTCTGTTCCAGTCCAGATGCATAATATGTCGTCTACATAGCGTTTCCATAATTTTATATGTTTTATATGGTCATTTTTTTGTTTAGTATGTTGTTTTCTATGTGGTCCATAAATATATTAGCAAGTAGACATGCATTCGGTGCTCCCATAGGTAATCCATCTGTCATTTTATAAAATTCGTTGTTAAATTTATAGTATGTTTGTTCTGTGGTGTGTCGTATGATAGTTTTTAAATTATTTATATTTTGTTGGTCTTTTATTTTGGTTTCCATAGTTGTAAATATAATATTTAGAGTTTCTTGTATAGGAATATTGGTATATAAGTTAGTGACGCCAAAAGATATTAATTTATGGTTTATATCTGGTTTTACTTGTTGTAGTATGTTGATGAGTTCTGATGAGTTTTTAATTGTGTGTTTTGGTTGGAAATCTATAATGTTGTTTATGGTTGTTAGTGAAAACTTATTTAGTAGATATGTAGGAGAGTTAACAAAGGAAACAATTGGTCTTATTGGGTAGTTTGTTTTGTGTAGTTTTGGTTGTCCGTATTTTTTTTTTTTTATTGATGTACGTAAACCTAAATAACCCATTGTGGGTTATACCAGGTACATTTTGTTTGTTTGTATATAAATAAATGTAATGTGTAAAACAATGTGTGTATATATATATAACTGTTTAAATAGATAGAATATAAATATAAATATGTAAATAAATGTCTCGTTTATATCACAGATCTTTCCTAGTACTAACTATATGCTGGACTATCATTTTTTTGAATTGGCTGTCAGTCATGTTTTTGTAGCTCTCGGGCAAATTGTTGTACAAACTAACTCCTCCTGAAGCAAGTCTTCTCTCTCCCATTTTGGTTTTGGACTTTAGCAATTGTATTATAGCTGTGGAGCTCACTATTCATTTTGGCATTCAAGCCCCGTGTTTGGTGGACTATTTTTAAGGTTTCAGTCTGCCTCAGTTCCTCTATGTTTAACAATTTTGTGCTTTGGTAGACATATGCGGTTGACATGTCTTTTTTTAGATTGTACAAGATTTTTATGACCTTGTTTTGTTGTCTTTGTAGGTAGTTTAGGTTAGATTTGTCTCCTGTTGCCCAAAAGGTAATGAGGTAGGTTAGTTTTGGCTTTATGTACGCGTGGTAGACTATGTTTTTTTGTTGTGTAGGTAATGCATTGTTTAGTTTGTGAGCTAAGCATGTATATGATGCTAGAGTTGTGGCTAGTTGTTGTATGTGGTTCTTCCAGGTGAGACGTCTATCTATGGTAAGTCCTAGATATTTTATTTGCTGTACTTCTTTCAAAGTTTTGCCCTTTAATTTTAATTTGTTGTTGTGTGTCTTTGGCCTTTTTTCTATGTGGATTATGTAACATTTGTCTTCGTTTAGTGTTAAGAGATTGTCGCTCCATTTTTTGTTGAGTGGCTTTATCATTATTGTTTACATAGAAGATTGCGAGGTCGTCTGCATACATCATATGCTTTCCATTTAGATTTAATTTGTATAAGTCATTAATGTAGATGATATATAGAAATGGACCAAGTATCGATACTTGAGGCACTCCAGTCGACATTTTGGACATCACTATGCGTTGATCCTATTGTTGTGTACATTTTCCTTCCCTTTGAGTATGATGTAAGCAAAGCCAGGGCATTTTGGTGTATTCCAGCTTCATCTAATTTTTTGCCGAGAGTGACCAAGTCCACTGTGTCGAACGCCTTTTTGTAGTCAAATATTAGACCAGTTACGCATTTTCCGTTGTCCAGTTGTGTCTGTGTAAATTCTAGCAGGTCGATCAAGGCCGTTGTTGTCCCTCTATTTTTTCTGAAACCGTGTTGAGATTGTGTCATATGTGATCATATAATCTATTTTGTATAACCTTTTCAAACACCTTATTTAAAGTAGTTAGGTTTGCTATTGGTCTGTAGTTGCTCGGATCTTGCCTATTTTCACCTTTCCAAATGGGTGTGATTCTCGCTATTTTGAGCTCTTCTGGATAAGTTCCCTTTTTGATGTGTTCGTTTATTAGTTTTACTATTGTAGGTCCTATTATGCTTACCAGATTTTTTAGTAATAGTGGTTTGATGTTGTCGTATCCTGGTGACTTGTTGTTGTTCATGTTTTTTATTATGGTTTCTATTTCCTTAAGGGTGGTGGGTCTAAGGTACATTGATGCAGTGGGTTTTTGTTCGGTAGGATGTGCCAGTTTGGTCTGTCTTATTTGAGAAGCAAGTTTTTTCCCTATTGTTGCAAAAAAATTATTTATGCTGTTTGCTATCTCTTTAGAGTCTTTTGTTGTTGTTCCTTTTTCTGTGATAATCTCTTTGATTTCAACTTTGTGGTTGTTTTCTGTATGCTCGGTTTCTTTGATTATTTCCCATATTTTTTTGCCATTTCCATCAGCAGCTTCTATTTTGTGTTTATAATACATTCTTTTTTCATGTTTGACCATGTTTTTATAGTTGTGAAATTTGTGGGTTCATTGGTATTAATTTTTTTGAGTTGGTTTTGTATTTGTTTATTGTCATTTCGCAGTTTTTTATAATTGATTTTGTTTTCTTTATGATGATTTTTAAAGGATTTTTTTTTATTTCTATAAAATTGTTGTTGTTAAGAAAAGTCATTGTTTTTTGTATATATTCTTCTTTATTCATTAATACTATTCCTGCATTTTTGTCTGCTTTTGTAATGATAATATTATGTTGTTTTATTCTTTTTTTGAAGTTTTTTATAACTTGTTCTTCTTCGTTTAATTTTTATGTGTTTTGTATTTTGTATTTGTTTTCTTTCTTCATTCTTTATAAATTGTATGAATTCGGATCTTAGTTGTTCTTCTTTTAAGTGTCCTCGGATGGCTGTATCGATTTCTATTGATAACATATGTAAGTCTGGTGTTTTCTCTGGTGCGTATTTGTATCCTTTTTTCAATAATTTTTCTTCAGCTTCATTTAGTTGTAGTGTTGACAGGTTGGTGAATCTCGGGTGGAATTTATGTTCTTCTATATTTTGGTTTTTGTTTCTTTGTTTATTGTGTATTAGATTTTTTATTTTAAGATTTTGTTTTCTTTTTGTTTCCTGTAGGATAGGTTGTATGTTGTTTTCAATATTATTTATGAGTTCTTCAATTTCGATGTAATGGAGTATTTTTGTAAGTGAATTGTGTGCTGTTTTAAGTATTATATTATTTTCTTGTTGATTTTTGTAGTGTTTTCTTCTTTCTTTATTTAAAATGTGTTTATTCAATTGTATAAACTATGGAAACCAAAATAAAAGACCAACAAGATATAAATAATTTAAAAACTATCATACGACACACCACAGAACAAACATACTGTAAATTTAACAACGAATTTTATAAAATGACAGATGGATTACCTATGGGAGCACCGAATGCATGTCTACTTGCTAATATATTTATGGACCACATAAAAAACAACATACTAAACAATAAAATGACCATATAAAACATATAAAATTATGGAAACGCTATGTAGACGACATATTATGCATCTGGACTGGAACAGACGAAGAATTAACAAATTTTCACATATACATCAACAATCAACACAAAAAATTAAAATTCACCATAGAAAAAGAAAATGAAAGACAACTAGCATTTTTAGATCTAATAATACAACGTCATGACACAGCATATAATTTTAGCATCCATAGAAAACCTACCACAACCAGTGCCATTATCCCATACAATTCATTCCATTGCTACCAACAGAAATACTCCGCTTTCTATAGTTTTATACACAGACTTAACAACACTCCCCTTTCTAAAGACGAATACCAGAAAGAACAGAGTATAATCAAACAAATAGCCAAAGAAAATCAATTTAATAAAAACACCATTAGCAAAATACAGGAACGAATGAAATGGAAAAATATATTAAAATTAATAAATATGGAAAATAATAATAACAAAACATATCAATACAGAAAAATCACCTTTCAGGGACCCATTACAAATAAATTAAACACTATATTTATGAAATATAATCTAAAAGCAGCTATTAAAACTAACAACACCATATACAATAACTTCTTCAATGCAAAACAACAATCACATAGACTGGAAAAAAATGGAGTATACAAACTAACCTGCAATGATTGCGGAGCTACTTACATAGGAGAAACTGGAAGAACATTCAATACCCGAATAAAAGAACATATAAACAATAACAATCACAATTCAAATTTTGGAAATCATTTACAAGAAACAGGACACCACTTCAACATAGAAAATAATACAACAATTCTACACATACAAGAAAAAAGTCACAAATTAACTCTGTTAGAAGCGTATGAAATTCATAAACAAATTAAAAAGGATAATATCCAATGCTTAAACGAACAAGCTAATCTATTTTATACACCAATTTTTAAACATTTAACCTAAAGGTGGAACAATGTTACAACCCTAATTTTAATCTAACCCAACTGTTTTAATATTTAACAATAATTTTAATTTTCAAATTTTAATAAGTGTTGTAATAAGTGTTTATTTATATGTGTAACAAAATAATAATAATTTTAAAGTGTATATATTGGGATTTTTAACATTGACGTGTAAGTCTTTCTACTTTTATTTTTACTTATTTATAACTATATTTTAAAAAATCTAATGTAATTTCTTGTAGAAACCCTGATGATGCCTTAAAGGCGAAACTAGTCGGTTATTAAAATTAATCAAATAAGCAGAGAAGTGCCTTTTATTTTATAAACAACATAACTTACCTACTACTGCTCTAATGGATTTAACAATTAAACATTTACTAAGGGAGTATTTGTGTTTGAGGCTTGGGTTCTGGTGGACTTTGTGGGAATTCTTTTGAAAAATGTTTGTTAACATAGGCAACATAGCCAGATTGGGTTCGCGATTTTTCCAGCAGGTTTTCTACGCATTAATTTTTCTACGCATTAAATTTACTACGCAACAAGTTTTGAGTTGAGCGTCCTTTTCGATTTGGTTGTTGAACCGATTAGATGAGAGTTAAGTCTGTGCTTAAATTATGGAAAAGTTCCAATGGTACATGGTAAATCTCGAAATCTAATTGTAATATTTCCGACTAAAGCACTTTTCGTGTGGTACGATGAGCTCAGGGTGAGTTATTAACTTGTTGCTGAACCTAGTTTTTTTTACCCAGGCGGTTCTCCATTTTAGGTGGTTGTTGGATCCAATATATTTTTTGTTGACCTAGTCTTGCGGTCTTGACGTTATTGGTTAAAAAAACTCCTTAGAACAAGGGTAAGTCTGGAAGACTGTAGTTGCTGAATTCTGAGGCATATTTATGTTATTTTAGGGTTTTTAAGTACGGATTTTAAGTACGGATTTTAAGTAAGGATGTTAAAGTCCTTCATGTACCATTTTACATCGGGAAGATTCTTTCAACCAGTTTTTATGGGAGTTTACCTTGACTGTTTTGGCGTCAAAACCAGCTTTTGAGTCAAACGGAGAACCACTACGTAGGATTCCTAATTCTCCAGGATCCACCAGAGCTCAAGCTAATCAGGTCGTACCCACTTTTAAGTTATAGTAATGTTTGAAGAAACACAGTGTTCACTACCCGCCGGTAAATTTTGTGTATTTTTAAATTAAGGAAATTTGAACTTGGTCTTTAACCTTTATTTATCGTAACTCAAGTTTTTATTTATATTACCAGTAAAATTTTGCTCATGTTAAATTTAGTCATATCAAATTTGGTTCTTTGTAAACCATATATGGCCATATAAGGGTGCACCAATAACATAATAAAATGTCCTAATAATCATAATCATTTACAAATGAAATCACCTTAGCAACGGTGATAACCAAATTTTATTATACTTAATAATTTTTAAACTTGATTTTTTTTTAACTGCCCTTATGCCCATTAAGTTTGTGTCTGGCTTATGGGGACTTTACCAACTGGCCCAAATGAGACACTGGCGCCCATTTTTATTGTTTTGTTTTCTTTTGGAATTATGCACGTAAGTATTGAGGAAGAACATTAGCCCATCGACCCATCTCACCACTGTAAAGCTGCCGTTAGCCATAGCCCTCGAGTTGAGGTTACAATATATGGAACAAAACTTTACAGGAATACTGCATAAAGCTGAACATAAACAAGAGGAAAGTAATGATCATAGGAAAAGGACAAAAAGAAAATTTAAAAATTAATGGGACAAAAATAGAGCAAGGCGTTTTTATTACCCAGGGGTAGAATTAAAAAAATAATGGAAGACAAGAAGCAGAAATAAACAAAAGAGTAGAAAAAGCAATACCATGCAATGAAATACAAATTTATAGAGAAAAAATAAATCTAAAAAAACTAAAATAAATGTCTTTAGACCGATATTAACATTGGGTTCGAATGTTGGTACTAAATCAAGCACAAGAATCCAAATTAGGTGCGATAGAGATGAAGTATCTGAGAGATATAAAAAGAGTCACAAGAATGGATAGAGTTAAAATACAGTAATAGTAGAAGAACTAGAAATTAAATCCACTATAGACTTTATACCAAAAAGCCAACTAAGCTGGTGGGGACATCTACGTCGACTAGGTAAGAAAAGGCAAGTAAAAAAAGTGTGGGAGGCGATAATCAGTCAGAAGAAAGGGAGACCTAGAAAAAGCTGTAACAAAGTAATAGCAGCAAATTTGTATATAGCTAGTAATACTAGAAAACCCTACACTATTAAATGATAAAAGGAAATTAATGTTTTATATAAATAAATAATATATGAGAACATTAAATTTATTTGGGGCATTTAATTAGCATTAATTCGGCACTTACTTATGCAATAATTAAATTTTTGTCCTGAATTTCACAGTCAAAATACTCGTTAAGTCTCCCCCTTTAAGAAAAATACTTTAAAAAATAATGTAACTAACAAACCTTTGGCAAACTGAACAATGATGTGCTCTGTCTGGTTTAATACTGCAACATTTTGGACACTTAAATATTACTTGTCCCTCTCTAAATCCCATCTGTTTTATCATTTCTTTTGTTGCATTTCCTTTGGGAACTGCACCCTAAAATTAAAAAGATTATAAGAGCGGGTATATACCTAAAAAAACTATAGTAATAGCAACTGTAGTAACTATAGTCCAAGGCCGTTGAAGAATGAGTACAACGTAAAATGCATATACTAGAAGTGCATTAATGAATAATAAGCTTATGATATAATAATAAATTATTATTAATATTACTTTTTATTAACATTTTTTTGACTGTTCTAACCTTTGAATAAAAAACCTCATGAAGGACCCTGCCGAATCTCGTTAATGTAATAAATTTAGGACGGAAGTCGCCATTTTAGAAGTCCGATTATAAGTCATTTTTTCTGACAGATGACAATTTGTGTTTGTTTATTTACCTGTTTGAGTGTTTTTGGTTTGTTTAATAGCGTTTTTTTTTGTTCTTTAATAGCGCTTATGGTTTGTTCTATGCGTTTTTGTTGTTTAATAATTAAACCTTGCAAAGAATTAAACGTTATAGCTGGCGGAAACGATAGTCCGCTATTTGTGGCGACCAATTGGTTAGCTCCCTGTGCGGTCAGGTATTTTCTATCATTTACTCCTTCCTGAGGTTTTTTATTCAAAGCTTCTAACAGCTATTTAAATGTTATTATTTTTTGGCATGTGACACAAATCACCCAATTATTTTAATATTTACTTGATAACAACATTCAGGGAAGTTTTCAATCACTATCAACTTCATATTTTAAATAAATGGAGTTTTGCTATATACTAAAATATGAGTTAAGGTAGTATCTCCATTAAAGAGTAGATAAATAAATAATAGTAGGCCGTGTAGTGATAAGCAAAATATCACTACTTGTGATTTTTACACAGTAAAATAAAAGTAACAATCACGACCTGTTAAAAATTTAAAACGTTATTTAGTTTACGCTCTGATGTATTTTTCGCCAAAGAATGTTTTTATTATTTAAAAATTAAAATATTTTATCCCTTATATATATATATATATATATATATATATATATATATATATATTGTACTTATGCTGTTTTTATTGTTCTTCCTAATAAAATTACCAACACAAATTATACAATCGTCGCTGTCTAATATCTGTGAGTAAAATCGCAACCGCAGTTAAAAAATCGCCTCAAATGATAAATCACTTTAAAAAGTTTAGTGTAAATATGAAAATTCAATATTAGTATCACGAAATTCACATTCACAGGTTATTTTCACAGTGAATAAAAAATCCCGGTCACAGGTATACCTGTGAATACGAATTCACGTTTTAGCTCATCTCTAAGGCCGTGACATCAATTAATACTTTATTACAAATTAAATTATCATTAAAAACTAAAAAACAACATAGAAAGTAAATAAGTAACAAAATAAATTGTTAATTTGTTGTTGTAATTGCAAAATTAAGGTTCTTAACAATCATATTTTTATGTTCCTTAAGTTAACAGCACAAAATTTGAAATGACAATTTTTAAAAGTGCTGAAAATAGTTTTTTGAGATTTTCATAAAAAATATACTGTGAATATAGCATAAGTTTCTAAATTCAGCTAAGGGATAAATTGTATTTCGTGGGCATGCTATCTCTCTTGCGCAGACCTATGCTATTGCACATGTGCAGTCCGTTTATAATGTTAGTCTCCACTTTTGTCTTTCTCAGTGAGACTACGAGTTGAAAACAACATCACAGGTGCAGATTTGCGTTGAAAATAAAATTTGTGAATAGGTAAGTGTACCTATTTCTTTTTTGATTTTCCAATAAAAAAGAGTAAATATTTGTTTTATAAAGATTTTACAATGTAAATTTTATACAGTTGACTAATAAGTAAGAAACAAAATGTGTGTACATGTCTAAATTGGATATTATAATGTACAATAGTATTCTAATTTAAACTATATTTTAGATATAAAAATGGCTAAGAAATGGCAAAAACCACTTAGTGAAAAAGAAATGTACGATATTCTAATGAACGAATGATGAATGAAAGTAAAAATGAAAATCTGTCGGAAGCAGCAAAAGATATATGTACAAATACTATTGTAGAATCCAAGAATTCAGATGATGATGACGACGATTTTTCCGCACCACCAGGATCCGGTGTTGCTGTGGACGAAGATGCAATTAATAAACAAAATAAAGACTCAACTTTAAAGTTTACTGGGAAGAAAGACATCAAATGGCAAAGACGAGACTTTATTCCTTTCAAAATTCCGTTTGAGAAAATGGATGAAACTTTTGAAATGGAAAATAAAAGACCATATGAGTACTTTTATCAGTATTTTACTGACGAATTATTTGAAAAATTTTAATTTTTTACTAATGTCTACGCCCAAAAAAAGGATGTGCAAAATTTTAAACAAACTGATATGGGAAAAAAAAGCTTTTCGAATTGCATATTTTTATTGGTAGCATGATACTTTCACGGCTTCGTTTATATTTATTTATTTATTTCTAACCCCAAAACAGTATAGCCATACTGATAACAGGGCCTACAAAAGTTTTACAATGTAATACAGTTATGTTA
Source organism: Brassicogethes aeneus (assembly GCA_921294245.1). Classification (NCBI taxonomy): domain Eukaryota; kingdom Metazoa; phylum Arthropoda; class Insecta; order Coleoptera; family Nitidulidae; genus Brassicogethes; species Brassicogethes aeneus. The sequence goes on from OV121132.1 coordinate 63,211,571, forward strand.
TGTAAGTTTAGTAAGTATCTCCATTTTTTACCACTGTATACTGTTTTTGAGATTTCATCAATCTCTGACCCACACCACGGATTCCCAGAAACTCAAGCTTTTTTAGAAGCAATTGAATGTTGACTGTATCAAAGGCTTTTTGTAGGTCTATAAACACAATAACCACATATTTATTCAAGTCCAACTCTGATGCAACAGTCTCCAGCAAATCCATTGTAGTGCTCACTACTTTGAGTTTGAAAGCCATATTGGTACGAGTCAAAGCCACACGTATCACTCACAAAATCAACCAGCCTTTTTTTAATCACATTTGTAGTTCGTCTTGTTTACTTTTTTTATGGATTGGAATTATTTTTATTTTAAGTTTTTAATTCGTCGGGGAATATTCCAGTTTTTAAAACAGAGTTTATTAAGTTTGTAATATTTTTTCCAATCACTTCAATCACGTTTACAATATCATTTTTTGATATTTTGTCACAACCTGGAGCACAGTTATTTTTTATATTATATATAATGTTATATACTTCATCCACAGTTGGGTATTGTTCTTCTTCTGGAAATGTACTTAAGGATATTAATTGTGTTGCAAGGTTTATTGCAACCGTCGAAAAATATTTATTAAATTCACTTGCCATCTCAGTTTCATTGGAAATTTCTTCACCCTCATGGTTCCTTATCTGGTTTATTTTATTTATCTTTCCTTTGCCAGTTGAACACAAGTTGTTTAAAATTGCGGGGGGGGGGCAAAATGGGGTACCCAAAAATGAGCATATGAAGAGTTTTCCAAAATTGTACCATCCTTTTTCTCGCTCTACAGGCTCAGAATAAAAGCGTGGTGAGTAAATATATTTTCGAATGATAAAGAAACCGAAAAAAACAATAAAACAAAAAATTTACGAAACTTTTTGGGTGCCCCAGCGGGGGGGCAACGCTGCCTTGTTTTGCCCCCTTTCACCTCCCGTCTGCTAATTATACCATAAAATTAAAAAAAAAACAGAAAATTTAATGTTAATCAAACTTTGACCTCGAATAACTCTAGAACAAATCAATTTATCGAAAAATAATAAGAGACCTTTTTTGTAGAGCGTTAAATTTTATATGATCATTGCCATAAGTTACTTTTATACAGAGGTATAAAATTCCAAACATAAATTAATTTTTTCCCATGTTAATTCAATGGGAAACTAAAATAAAAACAGCGACCTCTTAGAGTTGAGCTGGAACGCCCATATTTGGTGAGGATTTTTTTTATATTAAATAAAAACATTTGAGAGGGTAAGAGCGAAAAAAAATTTTTTTTGAAGCACCCTAATATATATATATATATATATATAGACGTATATTCGCTCTTATACAGGCCCGCACAAGATAACATTAATACGTTTTAAAGCCCAAAGCGACGTTATAAAACCCGGCTTTGGGCTTTACAACGGAGCCCGAGTATATAGTAGCCATTCGATTCTCCTTTCTTTCTGCACCCTCCTGTTAAAATTTTTGATGGGCCTAAAAGTTTGGAGAATTTCACTGTAGGGGGCGCTTCTGAGTATATATTTATACATTTATATTAACGTATCGTTATCAGCCCCTAAACTTGGCAACACTGCTGGGCCCGACAACGCGCGTACAATATATTTTTATAAATATACGGCGGCTTTAGAAATTAATCATAAAAGCACTATATGTTAGAGGATATTTTATTGTAGCAGTTTACTGATCTATAAATTGCTGTTGCAGTCCAATCACGTTTACAATATCATTTTTTGATATTTTGTCACAACCTGGAGCACAGTTATTTTTTATATTATATATAATGTTATATACTTCATCCACAGTTGGGTATTGTTCTTCTTCTGGAAATGTACTTAAGGATATTAATTGTGTTGCAAGGTTTATTGCAACCGTCGAAAAATATTTATTAAATTCACTTCCCATCTCAGTTTCATTGGAAATTTCTTCACCCTCATGGTTCCTTATCTGGTTTATTTTATTTATCTTTCCTTTGCCAGTTGAACACAAGTTGTTTAAAATTGCGGGGGGGGGCAAAATGGGGTACCCAAAAATGAGCATATGAAGAGTTTTCCAAAATTGTACCATCCTTTTTCTCGCTCTACAGGCTCAGAATAAAAGCGTGGTGAGTAAATATATTTTCGAATGATAAAGAAACCGAAAAAAACAATAAAACAAAAAATTTACGAAACTTTTTGGGTGCCCCAGCGGGGGGGCAACGCTGCCTTGTTTTGCCCCCTTTCACCTCCCGTCTGCTAATTATACCATAAAATTAAAAAAAAAACAGAAAATTTAATGTTAATCAAACTTTGACCTCGAATAACTCTAGAACAAATCAATTTATCGAAAAATAATAAGAGACCTTTTTTGTAGAGCGTTAAATTTTATATGATCATTGCCATAAGTTACTTTTATACAGAGGTATAAAATTCCAAACATAAATTAATTTTTTCCCATGTTAATTCAATGGGAAACTAAAATAAAAACAGCGACCTCTTAGAGTTGAGCTGGAACGCCCATATTTGGTGAGGATTTTTTTTATATTAAATAAAAACATTTGAGAGGGTAAGAGCGAAAAAAAATTTTTTTTGAAGCACCCTAATATATATATATATATATATATAGACGTATATTCGCTCTTATACAGGCCCGCACAAGATAACATTAATACGTTTTAAAGCCCAAAGCGACGTTATAAAACCCGGCTTTGGGCTTTACAACGGAGCCCGAGTATATAGTAGCCATTCGATTCTCCTTTCTTTCTGCACCCTCCTGTTAAAATTTTTGATGGGCCTAAAAGTTTGGAGAATTTCACTGTAGGGGGCGCTTCTGAGTATATATTTATACATTTATATTAACGTATCGTTATCAGCCCCTAAACTTGGCAACACTGCTGGGCCCGACAACGCGCGTACAATATATTTTTATAAATATACGGCGGCTTTAGAAATTAATCATAAAAGCACTATATGTTAGAGGATATTTTATTGTAGCAGTTTACTGATCTATAAATTGCTGTTGCAGTCCAAAGCGACATACAATTTTTAAAACAGCGGAACTACACCTTTTTTTTAATTTTTTGGGTTTCTTGTAAATATGTATTATTATTTGGTTCCAGAATTCAATTATAAATTTATTTTATTTTTAATAAATTTGCGAGGTTGGCAGAGGAGCTAAAATAAGTAATTACAATTATTTGTTCGTGGATTACAATTTTTAGTGTATTCCATTTATAACAGATTTATATATTTGCATGGATCCCCTAGGGGCAAAGTGGTGGAAAAGAGGATAAAATAAAAAATATACATAATATATAACTAATACTATTATTCCCAAACTGTTAGTAATGATTGTTATAAAGTTAGTAAAGTATTACAAAAGTTGTTCTGGTTTTACAAAAAAAGTGGCTAACTTTTATGCAATTAATAACCATGTATAGAGAACTGTTTAGTAAATAGTACTAAAAAATCAAAATGGCCTCAAGTAATTAATGGATGCCCCCTAATTAATTACCACGAGTACTATTTGCAACTACAAATAATATTTGCTAATAAACACCTTCAAATATTCGACATATATTTTTAATTGCGAGTTGTATTTGGAGGACAATTTTATCGAACAAATGATTAAAAAATAATAAAAAAATTTGAAAAATATTTACCTGGTAGCACTAGTGCCATATTCGCTGCAATTTGTACTAGTCCAATTTTCTAAACAATTACTCTAGATAGGCCAAAAATTGTCAAATAAAGCTCAGAGCCCTTGGTTTACTTTTGGCAGATGACAGGTAAAAAATATTGCCCTTATTGGAATTAAAAATATATTAATATATATTTTTTCACCATAATATTTACTTTTATCATACACAAATTTTTTGTATACAGGCGTTGAGTGAAGGAGCAGTTATTAATCAATGATTCAGGCGTTTCAATTTTAAATATATTCAAATTTTGCACTACCCTAAAATAGGTGATAAATATTCGTTTTAAAGAAAAGAGACTAAAATTTGTTTTTTTCAGTAATGTGACACATTTTGAAAGTCTATATGCTCACAAAACCCCTGTTGGTTATTATTCTAAACAAGAACATTTTTAAAAATATTCGATTGTAGTTTAAAAAAAATACTGCCGGCCAATAAATATATTTTTTAAATTTATAGAAAACACCTAACCCCTTACCCCTTAAGGGGTAAACTTGATAATATCTATAATATAGATTCTACATGTCATTTTATGCATATGCACGGAGAGAACAGTTTTGGGAATGGTTACTAAAAAGTTTAGTAATTTGGGGACAGCTTTAATATTTTAGGAGTGGGCGCTTTTGGGTTTAGTAATAATAGTAATACAAGCCCGTAAATTTAAGAAACCACAAATGCAGAGTATTAACGAATATTTAAAGCTTGACCTTGAATCTAAAAATAGATTTGTTACGGGTAAATTGGCAACACCGCTGGGCTTTACAGCGATTAATCAGTATATATTTTTATACAAGTGGGCTTTTCAACGTATTAATAATATATGCTTGGGCTTTACAAGAACAAAAATGTTTCTACCGATAATCCTATAGGGAAATCTTTACCCCTCGTCTTTCCCCTCTATAGGTTTTTAATGATTTAAATGAGGTAAGTATACACGTCTAAACCACTAACAACTGCAGGGCTCCGAAGTGACCCATCCGTCTCCGGGCTTCAAAACATACCATTTATAGGTATATATATATATATATGTAATCTTATATACAGGGTGTCCCAGAACTCGCGCCACATAGAAAACCGGAACGTGCCGAAAGTAACGTGAAACACATATTTGAAAATTAAAATTGTCTAACGCAAAGGATAACCGAGATAAGAATAAAAAACGATAGCCAATCCCAATAGATGGCCATAGGGAATTCTTTAAATTGCTAGGATACTTTGTTGCATTGTTGATAATAAAAAATTTGTAAAATATTTGGTCCACTGGAATCCAATTCATTGTGACACTGCTGTCAAACTCCTGTCATTAATATTATATTAGGTTATAAATTAAGTTATTATAAATAATGTTTTCCTTAGATGATTATACCTAAATGATAATTATTTATTTATTTAGTGTGGGCGCAACGCCAGGGAGACAACGCGAGTTTTTTCCCAGCCCTTTCCTAATCGTTATTTTAAAACATTGGCGTTCTGAAGTATAAGTCATAGATTAATAACCTCATTTTTAAAAGCTTTTGACAACTTAGTAAATACAGTTGGCCAAAAGATTTTTAAATGTTTTTAATACAACAATGTTCTATCGTCTCCTAGCAATTTTTAAAGCTCTTACGTTTAACCTAGGCGAGAGCTCTCGGTATTGGCTGCCGCTTTTTTGCTCTCATTCGATTACACTATTACCTAGAAATTTTTTATTTTTAAATTTGGCATCTCCATTGCTATCGGCACGCCCCCTTTTTCTCTGTGGCGCGAGTTCTGGGACACCCTGTATGTATACAGGGTGTCCCGAAATTAGGGGGCCAAAGTTAAACAGTGCATTCTTCATAGAAAAATAACACGTTTTTGTTTAATAAACATTTCTCAAAAAATGCCCCCTAACGGAGCTACAGCCCCTTGAATAGGAGCTTAATTAGGCTTAAGAGGAAATTTTTTTTAAAACTCTTCCTAAAGGGTTGAACATAAAGAAATAAATTTTCGGTACTTTGGTAATTTTGACATGCTGTATCTAGATCTATGATCAAAACTGTTAAAACTAAATCATAGGCGGTTCATTTCGGGGGGCAAAATTACAAAAATAGCCCCAACTTTTTTCTAGGTTAATATTTTAATTTTTTTATGAAATTTATAAAAATTTATAGTTTTTTACAAAAAATAGGTACTTTTGATTTGAATCGCTCAGATGCACTAATTTCGAGAAAAATGCATTTATAAATTACTCTGCATAGCATACACATCTCATTTGTTCATTAAAACTTTGAAGTAGGCTTTGGGACAAAATAGACGTTTGGGTTATTTGCTGACTGTAAATTTATTGTAATAGTTAAGTTAACATTTTCTGACTCGATTTTTGTTTTTTTTAATATGGAGCGATTTTCCAATAGATAACTAGCTGATTTAATTTATAAACATTATTTTGTAGGGGTTGCAGCAGGGGAGGTAAAAATATCAAAAAAATATGTGCCCCTGAAAACTACACTTTACGTGTCTGAGCGTAATTTCAGTTACAAGAAAAAAATCCTGGGTGGAAAGTTTTCGGTGCGCCACCCTGTGATAGGGTTGAAATATTTAGAAATTATTTTAAACAAAACTTTGTATTGTGATATTTTTACTATGGTATTTGTTTATATATAATTATTTGTATTTTTGCAAAATAGCATATGTTAATAAATGACTATTTATTTATTTATTTATATAATATAATGTGTGTCAACAAAGTCTAGGGATAATCGTGAAAATTTGCAATAAAAGAATTATTTTTATTAAAATAACTCTCAATTTTTTGTAGGATATTCTCACATGTATTTTAATCATTTGTTATAATAATAATTTGTATTTTAACTATTTGTTAAAAAAATATTCAACTAAAAAGTTGTATACTAAATTCGAAGGTAGTGGACTATATAAAAACTGCAAACAAAAACGCCAGAAAACACTCTGCTGATAAAAATATTCAGTTGAGTTTGCGAAACCATGGCGAGAAGACATTTAACGAATGAAGAAATGTTAAGAGCTATTTTGATGATTGAAGCAGGTGCAACCCAACAAGCAGTTGCCGCTCAGCTAGAAACATCACAAAGCGTGATGTGTCAACGCTATCGAGGGACCAACAGTGTGAATGAAAGACATCCAGGCCGAGAAAGGCTTAAAACGGCAAATCAGGACCGCTTTATTGTTCTGCAGGCCAGAAGAAATTGATTTCAAACTGCATCTGAGTTGGTTGCTGAATTGCAATTGTCACATAATGTGACTGTGAGTGCTCAGACCATCAGAAGACGATTACATGAAATAAATCTTCATGCTAGACGCCTTCTCATCGAGTAGCTAGAAGTGGGAAGAACGAGGGTATGGCGATGTCCTGGACCAGCAGCACGGCTAGAAACTGCTTAAGAGGTCCATATACTTACCGTGGTGGAACTGTTATGGTGTGGGGTGCATCAGCGTTGGAGGAAAACGTGATGTTATCCTTCAACCCCTCGTGATTCCCTATGCTGCAGCTGTTGGTCCAAGATTCATTTTCATCCACGACAATGCCACTCCACACAGTGCACGAATAAGTAATTTTTTGGATGAAGAAAATATCGACGTTCTTCCATGGCCAGCACAATCCCCGGACTTAAATCCGATAGAGCATCTGTGGGACATGTTACAAAGGCGGGTTATGCGTAGAAATCTTTTTTTAATAATCGTCAAGAGCTCATTTTAAGTTTACAAAGAGAATGACCGCAATTGACCAGGAGGCAATTGATGTATTAATTTGGAGTATGAACAGACGGTGCAGAGCTGTGGTAGAAGATGTCACTAGGGTGTGTCATTTTTAAGCAACTTTTTTTTTCAACTAAAAAACAGGCTAAAAACTTTCAGGAAGGTAAATATAGAAACCTCAAAAAATTTGAGCTCTTAATATTAACATTAAGTGGTGCCTGTTCCTAACTTTCCATTTTCCATTTAAATAACATGGACAATTTTTTTTTCTTTTTTCTTATTTTTGTAGCTTGACATTTGAGCATTGTAAAAACGAACTGAAAAATTATTTTCGTAGGAAATTGAACGCTCTACAAAAAAGTTTCAATATATTTTTTCATAGAGTGAGCCGTTCTGAAGGTATTCAAACTTAAAGTTGCCTTTAACATTTCGAATCGCGGCACGTTAGCGTGCCTTTAGTCACTGTGTAATCCGAACGGTAATATACCGACTGAGCCGATATAATCTTTTATCAGAGTTATCGACTTTAAAATTATAAAAAAAAGAAAGATTAAAAATTCAATACAATAACAAATTCATTGTTTTATTTAATCTATTATAATTATTGAACAAATTTATTGAACACAAATAACTTCTTTTAATAGTAAATAAAATAAAATGGGAAAAAAAATTGAGATGTAAGTGTTATTTTCATTCTATACGAAAATAATTATTTATTCTTAAATTAATTTTTAAGAGATAAAAAAGTATTAGTTTAATAAAATAAAATTCATAATTTCATACATTTGCAAGTTTGAATACCTTCAGAACGGCTTACTGTATGAAAAATAAATTAGTACTTTTGTAGAGCGTTCAATTTCCTACCAAAATAATTTTAGTTCGTTTTAACAATGCTTAAATGTCAAGATACAATAATAAGAAACAAGAAAATTATTTTCCATGTTATTTAAATGGAAAATGGAAAGTTAGGATCAGGCACCACTTAATGTTATTATTAAGAGGTCAAATTTTTAGAGGCTTCTTTTTTCACCTTAATAAAAGCTTTTAGCCTGTTTTTTAGTTGAAAAAAAGAAGTTGCTCAAAAATGACACACCCTAGAGGTTACACCACTTATTGACATTATTTTTGCCTTCATAATAAAGTTTGATTTTTTTGTTATTTTCACTTCATTGTTTAATAAAGCTAAAAATATATATGTGAGAATATCACATAAAAAAGTGAGAGTTTCTTTACAAAAATAATTGTTTTATTGCAAATTTTCACGATTATCCCTAGACTTTGTTGATGTGTGTGTATATTAGACTGGGCCAAAAAAATCAACTATTTTTTTTTTTTTGAAAATTATATCGAAAATATGGTTTGGGGCGACAAAAAAAATTATTGTGAAAGTTAAAGTCCATAATATTTATATTAAGAGGTCTATCATCGCAATTTTAATTTTTTTTCCCTCATCAAGTTTTTGTCTCAGAACTCCCAAACCATTGAGTTTAACAAAATTTACTTAAAAATATTTTTTTAAGAAAATTAAATGCTCTACAAAAAAAGTTAAATGAAATTTTTCGTCAGATGAACCGTTTCCTTAAAATCATGCCCTAAACTTTGGTATAGTTTTACATTTAGATCTTTTAACTTTGGAATTTTAAAATTCATGTAAAAATCAGTACCCATAAAAAAACAATAAATATTCTTATGTAAAATAAAATGCTTTACAAAAAAGCTTCTTAACATTTTTAGCTAAATTCACTCCATCAAAAGTTATTCAAGGTTAAATTTGACAAGAATTTCGTTTTGACTATTTATCAGTTTTTTATGGGTACTGATTTTTACATGAATTTTAAAATTCCAAAGTTAAAAGATCAAAATGTAAAACTATACCAATGTTTAGGGCATGATTTTAAGGAAACGGTTCATCTGACGAAAAATTTCATTTAACCTTTTTTGTATGTGTTATCATAATGCGATATAACAATTATTGTCTCTAATAACTCGGAAACGGTTTATTTTATCGAAGTTTAGGAGGTACACCTTTTTAATAGTAGCCGAACTGAGTAATCCAAAAATTGCATTAAATGGTATAAAAACCTAACCTCAAAGTTTATATGGGACAAAAAGCTTAAGCAACCCCTGTTTCTACGACACTGTGTTCACTCGAACAATTGTAATTATGTGTAAATATGTGTTTTGGTAGTAAGTGACTGTTCGCAAAATATTACCTTTCCAAGTCTACCACAGTAGAAGTTATATTAAAAAAACTGATATGATAAGTAACACTTCATCACCCTGTATCTTTTAAACATACGTTATTAGGAAAAAAAATTATTTAGATTTTCGTCTTATTTTGACTTGCTTAATCTGCTCCTAAATTTATGCCACTAAGTTTAGGGACACCTTGTATACAGGGTGTTTTATAATATATGCGCAGGACTTCAGGATGTGATAGCTCATCCAAAAAGATGAAAAAAGTCGCTATTAACTTACGCTCTAAAATGCACAATTTTCGAGATACAGGGTGTTGAAATTTTAGAAAAAAATTCGTTTTTTTCGAATATCTCCGGAACCGTTTATCGTACAAAAAACAGCTTTTGTAAGCATTTTCTACTCAAAATAAGCTATGTTTTGTGCCAGAAAAAATTTTTTTTTCCTCATAATTGGTGGAGATTTTGAAGGGGTAGCGGGTGTTTTTCTCCTTAACTTCTACGCCCCTGAAAAAAGTACGGTTTTGAGAGGCCCATTCGAACCGCCAATGTTTTCTACACAAAAAAGGTACTCTTGGTCATAAGCTCTAAACTTGACCGTTTTCGAGAAAAATCAACTTTTATGTTTAAAAACATGGACAATTTAAAAAAAAATTATATTTTTTTACTAATTAAACAAAATTTATTTTAACATTAGAACAAGTAACAAAACCAAACCATAATTTCAAAATAAAAAATGATTCAAAAGTTGTCTTTGCTAAATTCTCCAAACCGTAAAGGTAACGCATTTCGCACATTTCAGCATTTGTGTAAAAAATCATTTTTTATTTTTTTTTTTTTTGCAATTATCGTTTGGTTTTGTTACTTTTTCTAACGTTAAAATAAATTTTGTTTAATTAGTAATAAAATTTTTTTTTCAAAAAATTGACCATGTTTTTAAACATAAAAGTTGATTTTTCTCGAAAACGGTCAACTTTAGAGCTTATGACCAAGAGTACCTTTTTTGTGTAGAAAACATTGGCGTTTCGAATGAGCCTCTCGAAACCGTACTTTTTTCAGGGGCGTAGAAGTTGAGGAGAAAAACACCCGCTACCCCTTCAAAATCTCCAGCAATGATGAAGAAAAAAAATTTTTTCTGGCACAAAACATACCTTATTATGAGTAGAAAATGCTTACAAAAGCTGTTTTTTGTACCATAAACGGTTCCAGAGATAATCGAAAAAAACGATTTTTTTTCTAAAATTTCAACACCCTGTATCTCGAAAATTGTGCATTTTAGAGGGTAAGTTAATAGCGACTTTTTTCATCTTTTTGGTTAAGCTATCAGATCCTGAAGTCCTGCGCATATATTATGAAACACCCTGTATATATATATACAGTGTGTCCACGGATAGAGTTCGGAAGAAGAAAAACTTTTTTATTTGTGGGTTTAGAAAAAAAAGTCACTCTTTATAAAAACGTCTGCTTGTGTTGAAACTACAATTTCGAATACGAAATTTACGATTACTATACAGGGTTATCCATAAACAAAATTTTTATTTTTTTTGGATTTCGTTTAAGAAGAAAAACTTTTTTATTTGTGGGTTTAGAAAAAAAAGTCACTCTTTATAAAAACGTCTGCTTGTGTTGAAACTACAATTTCGAATACCAAATTTACGATTTCTATACAGGGTTAGCCATAAACAACATTTTTATTTTTTTGGATTTCGTTTAAGAAGAAAAACTTTTTTATTTGTGGGTTTAGAAAAAAAAGTCACTCTTTATAAAAACGTCTGCTTGTGTTGAAACTACAATTTCGAATACGAAATTTACGATTACTATACAGGGTTAGCCATAAACAACATTTTAATTTTTTTTGGATTTCGTTTAAGAAAAACTTTTTTATTTGTGGGTTTAGAAAAAAAAGTCACTCTTTATAAAAACGTCTGCTTGTGTTGAAACTACAATTTCGAATACCAAATTTACGATTTCTATACAGGGTTAGCCATAAACAACATTTTTATTTTTTTGGATTTCGTTTAAGAAGAAAAACTTCTTTATTTGTGGGTTTATAAAAAAAGTCACTCTTTATAGAAACGTCTGCTTGTGTTGAAACTACAATTTTGAATACCAAATTTACGATTACTATAGAGGGTTAGCCAGAAACAACATGTTTATTTTTTTGGATTTTGTTTAAAATAAATTTACATAAGAACAGACAACTATTTTTGCTTTCCTAGTTAGAATATAATTTTATATCTGGCCGAATAACGATTTTGATTTAAGAAAACTACTTATTTCTTATTTGTATTTTTATTATTACATGTTAAGTATTTCTTAATCATAAATTATAAAATACTAAAATAAATAACATTCTAGTCGAACGTGGTACCACCGAGTTCAGCGCATAGTTCAACTTGATATCTGAATTCCCGATAACAATTCCTAATTTGCTGTATTGGGATATTTGCAATGACTTCTCTTATTTTTTCTTTCAAGAGATCTACGTTATTATTAAAATTGGTTTTATACACATGTTGCTTTAGATATCCCCACAAATGAAAGTCCATAACTGTGAGATCGGGACTCCTAGGTGGCCACTCATTTGGACCATACCTTCCAAACCATTTGTTCCCAAACTGATTATTTAGCCAATCACGAACAATTATCGTGGAATGAGCGGGACAGCCGTCTTGTTGGAAATTTAATTTTATTAGATCAGCTAAAGGTATATCTTGCAAATGATCATAAAAAAAATGTTCAGAAGATGCAAATAAGTGTGTTGATTTAAATTGTTTTCAATAAAATATGGTCCAATGATTCCATTGTAAGAAATAGCACACCACACGTTAACTTTATGTGAATACTGTCTTCTAGAGCGGATACGAAAATTAGGATTGTCGCGGCTCCAAAAGCGACAGTTTTGCGAACTAACTACCCCGTTTGTGGGAAAAGTTGCCTCGTCCGAGAAAATAATATTATTAACAAAACTTCTTTGTCTAAGGATATGTTCCCCTATCAACAAACAAAAATCGAAACGCTTCATGTCGTTATTTTCTTCCAGAAAATGATTAAATTTAGGTTTGTACAGACGAATTTTATTGAATTTTAATATTTTTCCTACTAGAGATTTACTCACATTACCAATTTGAGAAGATCTTTTTCTTAAAGACAGTTTGGGAAAATTTCTAACTGAATCCATTGTCATTACAGTTACAGCATCATCTTCATCATACTTTTTTTTCTCCCTTTTTTTATTTAAAACACTACCATTTCTCATGAATTTTATTACAATTTTTTTAAACCATTGTCCGTGAGAGGAACATTAGGCCATATCTCATGGAATTCTCGAAGAACTGCAATATAGCTTTTCTCATGTCCTAAACCATAACTTCGCACAAAAAAAAGTTTATATACAAAAGTGCTCTTTTAGTTCCACCCTTACTTCCTAAGAAGTCCCAGAAGCCAACTGAATGGCTTGAGCGGGTTAGGGGTAAGAACGGACCGCGGGCTTAAAGTCCCCTCCGAAGGACTATTGCACAATAAGACAAACACAAATAAACAACCATACCCCTGGTGGGATTCGAACCCACGACCTCCGGCCACTAGTCCACCGTCGGCAATATAAATTCTTTGTTCTAACGTTAGCATTTTCTCAAAATTATGACACAACTATAAACAATTTGAAAGATGCAAAGAAACTAAAACATTTCATTTATTTAGAACAGGCTAATTGATGTTTTATTATTTTAAATTAACCACTTTATGAAAATGTTTTCAAAACCGTGATTTATTACACCAATTGTGCAAAAAAGTCTAATAAACAATTAAGAAAAGGAACTTCTCAAATTGGTAATGTGAGTAAATCTCTAGTAGGAAACATATTAAAATTCAATAAAATTCGTCCGTACAAACCTAAATTTAATCATTTTCTGGAAGAAAATAACGACATGAAGCGTTTCGATTTTTGTTTGTTGATAGGGGAACATATCCTTAGATAAAGAAGTTTTGTTAATAATATTATTTTCTCGGACGAGGCAACTTTTCCCACAAACGGGGTAGTAAGTTCGCAAAACTGTCGCTTTTGGAGCCGCGACAATCCTAATTTTCGTATCCGCTCTAGAAGACAGTATTCACACAAAGTTAACGTGTGGTGTGCTATTTCTTAGAATGGAATCATTGGACCATATTTTATTGAAAACAATTTAAATCAACACACTTATTTGCATCTTCTGAACAATTTTTTTTATGATCATTTGCAAGATATATCTTTAGCTGATCGAATAAAATTACATTTCCAACAAGACGGCTGTCCCGCTCATTCCACGATAATTGTTCGTGATTGGCTAAATAATCAGTTTGGGAACAAATGGTTTGGAAGGTATGGTCCAAATGAGTGGCCACCTAGGAGTCCCGATCTCACAATTATTTATTTTATTTTATTTATTTATTTATTGCTGACCCTAAAACAGTTTAACAAAAACTGGTACCAGGGCCTATATGAGTATATAATATAATAACAGTAATTATAACAATTCTATACAAAAAATACTATATAAAAAAAATATATATGTTTCTTAAATAACTCCCAGAATTAAATATTTCAATATAAAATATACATAACATTATATAAAAAATAAAATATATTTAGATTCTTTATAAATTAAAACTAAATCTGTTAGGGTGACAGGTACTTTTTAATAACAACAATAAATCTACTTAAGTCTTGAATCATCTTTGTTTCTGTGTTTAGCTGGTTGTATTGCTGCACCGATTGATATATGGGAGAACTTTGTGTTTTGCAAGTTGATCTGAAATCATTTCTTATGTCATCTCTTCTTCTTGTATGATAGTGGTGTATATCGCTATTTGCTACTGTCATGTAATTTATTTTGCATCCTAATGTTTTAACATTAAATGCAAGTTTCAGCTGTTCCAATTGACATAATTTTTCAATATTTAGTAGTTTCGTTTTGAAATAAATTTGTTGCGTTGGTAAACCATAGTCCATCTTAAAAAGTGCTTTTAAAGCCTTGTTTTGAGCTCTTTGTAGGTTATTTAGCAAATACCCTGCTGCATTTCCCCAACAAGGTATCAGATACCGGATATTTGAGCATAATAAACTAAAATAAATTTGTTTTTTATAACGATCACTTATTAGGTTACTAGTACGGTAAAATACACCTATAAGAGGTATAATCTTTTTTATTAGTGCACTTATATGATTGTCCCATGTGAGCCTACAGTCAACATTTAATCCAAGGTATTTATACACATCCACTTTCTTTAAAACATCATTATGTAACATTAGTGATATATTGCTATCAAGTTTATTTTTTTGTTTTATTAACATAAAGACAGTCTTTTTAACATTAACACTTAGTTCATTCACAGCCAACCATTTACTATAAAGTTCTAAATCACAATTTATCACAGTTTGAATTTCAGTCAAATCAGTACCTGAGTATGCCAGTGCAGTGTCATCCGCAAAAGTAAAATACCTGGCTTCTAGCCCTGCATATTGTAGACTATGCACATGTAAAAGATATAAAATTGGTCCTAACACTGATCCCTGTGGTACTCCTATATTATATTATATATTATATTATGGACTTTCATTCGTGGGGATATCTGAAGTATAAAACCAATTTTAATAATAACGTAGATCTCTTGAAAGAAAAAATAAGAGAAGTCATTGCAAATATCCAAATACAGCAAATTAGGAATTGTTATCGGGAATTCAGATATCGAGTTGAACTATGCGCTGAACTCGGTGGTACCACGTTCGAATATAATGTTATTTATTTTAATATTTTATAATTTATGATTAAGAAATACTTAACATGTAATAATAAAAATACAAATAAGAAATAAGTAGTTTTCTTAAAACAAAATCGTTATTCGGCCAGATATAAAATTATATTTTAAGTAGGAAAGCAAAAATAGTTGTCTGTTCTTATGTAAATTTATTTTAAACGAAATCCAAAAAAATAAACATGTTGTTTCTGGCTAACCCTCTATAGTAATCGTAAATTTGGTATTTAAAATTGTAGTTTCAACACAAGCAGACGTTTTTATAAAGAGTGACTTTTTTTTCTAAACCTGCAAAAGTTGATTCAAAACAAAAACTCCTTATGGGCCTTTAAAGAATGGATCTGTACAGGAAAAATAAAATAAAACAACGCAGCATCGAAAACTTCAAGCACTGTCAGTGATTGGCTAGCACTCACACCGCACTGACCAGTCCAACTTGCTTAAAAGGCCGCGCAAGCGAGCACTCATTCTCTCTTCCGCGCCATCCTTCGACTGCTCCACATCTAAGGGCCTCTAACCGGGACTTAGATGCCAGAAAGGTCAAGCCTGCTTGCTGAAGATACTCTGTGTTTTACTCAACGACCTACCTTCGCTGCTCGCACATCGGTCCACCCGGACGATTGCTCGCCAGCCTACGTATAAAAAGAAAGAATTAACTATTCAGTAATCAAGTTACCGACGTATAAAAAGAAAGAAATACTTCGGGTAATAAATTACCACGGGTCGCTGGGTAAGTATTAGGCGACGTTCCACTGCCGCCGCGCAGCCCCACGACGCCCACCACTGCACCGACGCCCACGACTGCCGCGACGGCCGTCGACGTAGCGACGCCCACCAAGGCCGCGACGCTCACCGACGCCGCGACGCCCATTGCCGCTGCGACGCCCTTCGACGCCCCGACGCCTACCGACGCCACGACGCCGACCAACGCCGCGACGCTTACCGACGCCGCGACGCCCACCGCCGCCGCGACGCTCACTGACGCCGCGACGCCTCCCGACGCCGCGACGCCCACCGACGCCGGAACGTTCACCGCCACCGCAGCTCCACCGCTCGGCCCCACGGCCCCCACTGAATGCCCGTTGTGACACGAAGCCAGACGTCAGCCGACCGCCGCTCCGTACGCGAATCCGCCATGGCCGAGACGCAGACCGCCGGCACGCAGACAACCGGCACGGGCCCCGCGGGCCCCGGCCCGGAGTCCGACACGACCGAAGAGTACCTCGGCGGCCCCGGAGGTAGCGCGCCCCTCGCTTCGCCCCTGGACGTACAAGAGACGGCCCTCGGGGACCACCAGACGGGAATGGACCACCTGGGGGACCACCGTCTACAACATGGCGCCCGAGCATCGGACTTGAACCCCGGACAAGTCCCCCCATCATCAAGGATACCCAGGGCGGACTTGGGAGTGCTACTCGAGGAGCTCGCCATCGGTTTGAAGGAGGTGCCCATGCAACGTGTGGTTTTCCCCCACATATCAAGGGGAGGACCACGAAAACCCGCAGTTCTTTCTGCGGAAAATGGAGGAGGCCCTGAAAAAGCGGCGAATTCCGACGGAAGAATGGGCGTTCCACGCACTGGGCCAAATCAAGGGGGCCCAGGAGCAGGAGTTCCTGTGGTACCGAAGCCAGGAGCTGTCGTGGGAAGATTTTCGAGAAATCTTCTCACAAACATTCATGGACGAGGAGCGTGTGGCAAAGCTGACGTCCAAGTTCTACGGGGAGCGGCAGCCCGAAGATGAGAACGTGACCCGCTTTATCCAGAGGAAGCGGTCAATGGCCCAGTGGCTGCTGCCCGAGGTGCCGGAGGCGAGTTTAGTGCGGGTTGTTTTTAACCTGCTCCAGCCGCGCCTTAAGTACGTGCTGAGAGCCGAGAACATTGCGGACATGGCGACGTTGACCCGGAGGACCCGCATCACGGAGGCCGACATGCGCGGGTGCGACTTCAACCGCGCCACGGCAATTAAGTTCCGCGCCCAACCGTCGGAAAACTCCGACCGGAGACACACGGGGGAGAGTGTGACTCCGAGATAAACACTATAACAGTGAACAAAAAGACAAGTCCCGTGATAGACATTAAGTGCCGCGGGCAAGTAAATAGGTTAAGTGCGTTGATTGACACAGGTGCGGATATGTCGGTAGTGGCTGCAGAGTACGCGCCGGATTACGTGAAGAAGCAGGCGCGAGTTTTAGCCGTAGGCGGTAACACCGTCGAGATCCTCGGCTACGTCCAACTTCACTTCACGATCCAGGACCGCGCGTACCGGTACACCATGCACGTCGTGCAACGCCTGCCGGTTCCCGTGATACTAGGTATGGACTTCCTCACAGAGCAGCGAGCGCTCGTCGACGTCGCCAGAGGATGCGTCTACCTAGGGAAAGAAGAACGGCAGACGGTATTTTGGACGCCGCGTGCACGGTGCACCCAGGAGGTGCTCCCGCTTCCCGAGCTACCGAGCGATATCCCCGAGGAGGCCCTAGGTAAGTATAGGCCCCTCCTTGATAATTTTAAACTACTTTTCAGCGGAGAAAATCGCCCGCCTTCCGAGGTGCTGCGCAGCCACCGCATCGAGTTGTCGTCGACAACTCCGTTCAAATGCCGGCCGCGGAAATACAGCCCGGAGAAGGAGAAAGAAATTGACCACCAGGTGGAGATCATGCTGAAGGGGGGCATTATCGAACCATGCAACTCCCCGTACGCATCACCGGTGGTACTGGTCAAGAAAGAAGCAGGCTGGCGGTTCTGTGTGGATTACCGCGAGCTGAACAAGCGGACCAAGGATGCCTGCAGTGTCCTGCCGCCGATTATCGAGACGGTTCGGGACCTGGGGGAGGCCCGCGTGTTCACCGCCCTGGACTTGACCAGCGGTTATTGGCAACTGCCCATGGAGAAGGCCTCCAAGAAGTACACCGCCTTCTTCACGCCATCCGGCGCCCAATACCAGTTCACCGCTATGCCTTTCGGACTCAAGCTGGCGCCCGCCACCTTCCAGCGGGCCATGACGGACATTTTCGCGGGAGTGTTGAACAAGTTTGTGAAAGTGTACCTGGACGATGTGATCGTGTATTCCCTTAACCACGAGGATCATGCCAGGCACCTGCAAGCGGTGTTCGAGCGGGTAGAGGTTCACCAGCTGCGGTTAAACCCAGCCAAGTGCCGCCTCGCGACCAGCACCCTGCCGTAC
Source organism: Brassicogethes aeneus (assembly GCA_921294245.1). Lineage (NCBI taxonomy): Eukaryota > Metazoa > Arthropoda > Insecta > Coleoptera > Nitidulidae > Brassicogethes > Brassicogethes aeneus. The sequence goes on from OV121132.1 coordinate 63,230,148, forward strand.
CTTGGTTACTGTGTGGATGGGAATTTCACCAAGCCCCGTGACTGCCACCTGCTCAAGGCAGCCAAAGAACAAACGCTAAGTCCAAGCGTTTCTTGGCCTAGTGAACTGGCTGCGCGGATATATTCCCAACTTGGCCACCATCATCGAGCCCCTCACGAACCTGACGTGCAAAGAAGGCGCGTTCCAGTGGACACCCGCGTGCGAGGAAAGCTGGCGGCTCACAAAGGCCGCGCTGGCCAAGCCGCAACGCCTGGAACGACCCCACCACGGCTGGCCCTACGTCCTCCAGGTCGATGCGTCCGACTTAGGAATGGGAGCCGTACTGATGCAACAGGATCCCGAGGGAGGCAGGCACATTATCCACTTCAGTTCGGCCAAATTCCACCCGGCCGAAAAGAACTATCACGTGAACGAGAAGGAGTGTTTGGCTATGGTATGGGCCATCCGCCGGTACAGGCAATACTTTGAGGACCAACACTTCACGCTCCGGACCGACAACAAAGCGCTGATCTGGCTCCAGAACCACCAGGATGACCGCGCTAAGCTGACGCGGTGGTCGCTGCTCCTGCAGGAATTTGCATTCACGGTGGAGCACGTCGCCGGGAAGCATAACCAGCTGGCGGATTACCTGTCGAGGAACCCCGAAGATACAAACGAGGAGCCGCGGGTAAGTTATACTGAACTAATCCCCACCCCCCGTGTATGTTTGTTACAGGTCGAACCGCTAGTGAAGAGAATCTTGGCCGGGCAGCTCGTCGACACCGCAACCCAGGGCCTGGTGCGTCGCATTTCGGAGGCCGAGGTCAACGGGCCCCAGAACGACACCGACCGGACCCTGCTCGAGAACTTCATCGTCTCCGAAGAGAACAACCTGTTCCTGCGGCAACCAGACGGTTCCTGTCGCGTCTACGTACCCGAAGGAATGCGGACCCAGGTTTTGGAGACCTACCACGCCGGAGACGACGCTGCCCACCCAGGCCAATTGGAGACTTGGAGGGCGATCGACCAACGCTTTCACTGGCCCAAGATGAGAGCCCAAGTGAACCGGTTCGTGAAGAGCTGCTTGACGTGCAAGCAGATCAAGGGCCGGAACCTCCAAGCAGCAGCACCTATGGGCACCCACCAGCCCACGAGAGCATGGCAGATGCTCTCGATTGACACGCTGGGTCGGTACCAAGATGCCGGCCCAGGACCCGAATACGCCATCGTCGTGGAAGACGTCCTCACCAAGTGGACCGAAGCCAAAGCCGTGCCGAACATCACCGTAAAGACGATAACCACCTACCTGGAGGAGCTGTTCCTGAGGTACGGCGCCCCAGAAGTTATCGTCGCCGATTTCGCCGCGCAATTCACCCTCGGCAAATGGGAGCGGTTCTGCCAGCGGTTCGGGATCACCATGAAGAACACGGCCGTCTACCACCAGAGGGCCAACCCAGTGGAGCGCCAGGTCCAGGAGGTGAAGAAGATCCTACGGGCGCTCCGGAAGAACCATCCGCGCGAGAAGTGGTACCGCTTGTTGCCAAAAGCCACCGCTATCTTGCGCTCCAGGAGGAATCGCGCGACGGGAGAATCACCCGCGAAAGCCTTCCTGGGATTTGAGCCCAAATCCCCGGGAGACTGGTACATCCCCGCCGCCGAAGAGCTCCGCCAGGATCGAGAGCAGCACGATGGGCAGCTCCGCCAAAGAAAACGTATTTTCGTGCGAGAATACGTTGGGAACCCGGACGACATCACCGTGGCGTTCACCCGTGGAGACCACGTGCTCGTACGGAACCGCCACCGCGGGACCCTCGACGACCCGTGGATAGGCCCATTTACGATCCTGCGACGAATTTCACCTGTCATCTACGAGGTGGAGATGGACAACCGCCACTCCCGCCTCCATGTAGACGACCTGAGACCATCACCGACGACGACACAACGCACTTAGGTTAAGTTAATCGTAAGTTAGTTTTGCCGAAACCAATTGTTCAGATAGGATTCAATTGTTATAATTAAGTTAGATATATTGTTAGGGTAATGCATGATAGGTTAAGTTTCGTTTATAAATAAATTAGAGGCTTGATTTTTTTGGGGGGGGCTTGTCGAAGCACTGTCAGTGATTGGCTAGCACTCACACCGCACTGACCAGTCCAACTTGCTTAAAAGGCCGCGCAAGCGAGCACTCATTCTCTCTTCCGCGCCATCCTTCGACTGCTCCACATCTAAGGGCCTCTAACCGGTACTTAGATGCCAGAAAGGTCAAGCCTGCTTGCTGAAGATACTCTGTGTTTTACTCAACGACCTACCTTCGCTGCTCGCACATCGGTCCACCCGGACGATTGCTCGCCAGCCTACGTATAAAAAGAAAGAATTAACTATTCAGTAATCAAGTTACCGACGTATAAAAAGAAAGAAATACTTCGGGTAATAAATTACCACAGGTCGCTGGGTAAGTATTAGGCGACGTTCCACTGCCGCCGCGCAGCCCCACGACGCCCACCACTGCACCGACGCCCACGACTGCCGCGACGGCCGTCGACGTAGCGACGCCCACCAAGGCCGCGACGCTCACCGACGCCGCGACGCCCATTGCCGCTGCGACGCCCTTCGACGCCCCGACGCCTACCGACGCCACGACGCCGACCAACGCCGCGACGCTTACCGACGCCGCGACGCTTACCGACGCCGCGACGCCCACCGCCGCCGCGACGCCCACCGCCGCCGCGACGCCCACCACCGCCACTGACGCCGCGACGCCTCCCGACGCCGCGACGCCCACCGACGCCGGAACGTTCACCGCCACCGCAGCTCCACCGCTCGGCCCCACGGCCCCCACTGAATGCCCGTTGTGACACGAAGCCAGACGTCAGCCGACCGCCGCTCCGTACGCGAATCCGCCATGGCCGAGACGCAGACCGCCGGCACGCAGACAACCGGCACGGGCCCCGCGGGCCCCGGCCCGGAGTCCGACACGACCGAAGAGTACCTCGGCGGCCCCGGAGGTAGCGCGCCCCTCGCTTCGCCCCTGGACGTACAAGAGACGGCCCTCGGGGACCACCAGACGGGAATGGACCACCTGGGGGACCACCGTCTACAACAAAATTCAAATATAAAAATGAGATATTTCTTTCAGCGATTAATCTTTTTATTTTTTTATTTAAAGAATAGGGGCGAAATATACCGAGTGTTGTTTAAAATGTGGCCCAAACTCGGTTACCTTTATATTGGACATATGTCGGTACCACACATATCCCGGTATTCGCCAAATTGGTGATAGGGATCGCTTTCGATGCCATTGTACCCCCCCACGTGGGCCCCCAAGTTGGTAAACCAAGGAACCGTTGAGAGTGACTGAAGCTCCTTCGCAGTCAGTTATTTGAAAGTAGTAGTGGTTTCTTGCATGAAGCCAGCTGCTTGGCCTTGTTGTCTGTTGTCCCGCAACTTGGCAGTGTAGCTAAAACTTCTTTTGAAGCTAGCTGCAAAACATCGCAATGGCGCAGCTGAATCACTGATAGTGGCAGCTGAATAAAGTAGTAAGGGCGCAGCTGAATCACTTATAGTGGCAGCTAAGTAAAGTACTAGGGGCGCAGTTGAATCACTGATAGTGGCAGCTGAATAAAGTAGTAAGGGCGCGGCTGAATCACTTATAGTGGCAGCTGAGTAAAGTACTGGGGCGCAGCTGGATCTTCTTTGAAGACAGTTTTGTGGTAAATCGTCGGTTTGTGGTTTTGAAACGACTAGTTAAACATCTTTTGGTGTAACTTAAAAGAAGGGGTTTAGGTTAAAACCTAGTCTTATTATTTTTCAGGCTTCTTTTTAGTTTGTTGCTAAATTTATTTTTAACTTTGGTGATCATGTTTAGGATAATGATGAAGCCGGCAAGGACGTAGATGACTGTCAATACTTCAGAATAATTTAGTTTGATCAGATTTTATGTGAGCTATGATGTACGTAGTCATAATGTATATGAACAGGAGCGTACTTAACCCAAAAGGTTAAAAGGTTAATAGTTCAGCAAGCCTCCCGAGGTCATTTGCCAAGCTTTTAAAGGGGCGTCTGTAATGGTTCCGAAAAAGAAACACCCTGTATAAATTTATTAAAATACGTGTTATTAAATATTTTATTTTTGTAATTTTAAAATAGGATTAAGTAATAAAACTTTATGTTTAAGGCAAGTAAAATTTCAAATTTAGGTAGAAAATTTGCAAGCAAACAAGAGAGGTATGCTTGGAGCTTGAAAAAAAGGCACATTTGGCGTACACGTGGGGCGAGGAATTTCCACTAGAGGTAAACGAAAAAGGTTTTGGAAAAGGAGAAATGGCAGAAGCGTTTTGAATTCGGTGCAGTACAGTTCGTTTTCTTTGGTAAAATTGTAAAAGTAAATTATTGTTCTAAAATCATTGTTAAAAGTGTTGTTAGTGTATTCTGCAAGGTTAGTTCTAAATATTTAATCTATTTAAATGTGTAGTAAAATTAACTAAACGTAATATTGTGCATTTTAAAAATTGTTAATATTATTATTATGAGTCAAACCACGTCAAGTGGGACCAGAAAATTTCACGAAATCACCGATTTTGAAAATAATCACATTATTGTGTAGTAGGCATGACTCATATGTCACAGTAAAAAAATTGTTTTAAAATTCGTTTTTTTGGTAATGTTATTAAGGTTGACAATTTTGTCAAACTTTAGAGTACGGCAAAATTGAAAAAATAGAATCTCTGGGACCACTCTGTATAATTGAATTAAATTTTACACACTATTATATAAATGTTTAAAGTATATAATGATCATTTAATTAAGGTTAATTTGTTTAAATAAAAGAATTTTGCATACATTTATTATAAACAATTGAAATTTTTCACGCTGAAAAAAAATTAATCTTGTGTCATAATATGCGGCAAACGTTTCCGTTTAATAAGATGTACTCAAAAATTTGCCTTTCATATGTCATTCCGGAGATATTAATTTTTTTGTCCCGCTGTGCGCTTGATCAGCGCTTCACTGCTAGCTCGTCAGCACACGGTGTGCCTGAACGAAGTTTAAGTCACATAAAAATTCCGCAGTTTCTTGTTTGGGACCCTTTCGTGACTTAAAAATGATATTTACCAAAATCCTAGCTGCTCCTCTTTTCGAAATTTTTTGAAAAATCTTTTTTCTGCATTATGCTTTTTACTATATAAAATAGTAGATTATGTCATAAGGAGTAGAAGTGACTCTTTTTGTGGTGAGTACAGAGATTGGCGGCCGAAGCGTAGCTGAGGCAGGCAACTGTACGAAGCACAAAAAGAGCTTCTACTCCAAATAACATATACAATTTTTTTTTCAAGGGCGTAATATAAATAGGATAAGCAATAGAATTATTTTATTTACTCATAATTTATGTGGTATAAAATTTTGGCTAAAAGCATTATAAATTATTGTTAAAAACTAAAAAAAACTTATAACCCTTACTTACAATGCCGATAAATATCCTAAACCATAGATAACAAAGCCTTTAACTAAAAATAAACACTGCTCTGTCAAAATGCTGCGCTTGAATTAATTTTGACGTACTGACATTTGTTTGGAGTTCCGACATTGGCGACTCGTCTATCATCATAATATTATACTAATAAACTAGTTGTTCTTTGTTTCGTTCAATTAAAATTTAATAAATAATCACTAAATATTCCGTGCGATTATAATTAATATAATTAATACATCGTGATTGATTTTTATGAAATGCTAAATTAATTTTATTATTTGACGTCTATTGAGACACCTATGGATTTACTTCTATCCCTAGGCTTTTTTGAGTTTTTTGTCTGCCGCTAATGAAAAAGACGCACTTCAACTATCTCTATATAGGCATACAAGGTTGTATATCATGGTCGCTTGAAAAAAAAAAGTGATTTTTGTCTAACCCTGTATAAATCTAAGCATATATATAAAAACAGTTTCTCTCGTTTACAATATCGGTGTACAAATGTGTACTCTGGCAAAGGTAGACTTTGCTATAAACAAATAATTTTAAAAAAATTGAATTTTTTACAAATTAAAAAAAAACAGTTAGAATTTTGGTAAATATATTTTTTAACTTCAACCAATTTTTCGTTCAAAATTGAAAACTACTATAAGTAAATTATAAAAAGCCTAAATTAAACAACATTTGAAATACTCTCTAAGCGTTATTTTATTAAATGTTATTACAAATCTATTTTTCTTGAAAAAGGTTAATAATAATGCCATTTTGTAACCTGATAGACCTAGAAATATCTAAAAAAAATTGGGAATAAATATTTTTCGCGTGTTATGCTAAAATCATGAATTTACGCTTTTGCATTATTAAAAATAAGTAATTTTTGGCTAACCCTGTATATATCAAATGATGTGAACAGTATTAAAAAATATTCTCTAAGTCTCCTAAATAATATACTCCAATTTTATAAAAATCCGTGTGCAAATGTGTACTCTGTCAAAGAGATAAACAAAAATTTAAAAAAAAATCATGAATTTTCGAACAATTTCGAAAAGAGGAGCAGCTAGAACTTTGGTAAATATCATTTTTAAGTCACCAAAGGGTCCCGAACAAGAAACTACAATCAGTTTTTGGCGGCATTTTTATGTGACTTAAACTTCGTTCAGGCACACCGTTAAACCGCTCGAACGGACGAACTAGCAGCGAAGCGCGCCGCGTACTGATCAAGCGCACAGCCGGACAAAAAAATTAATATCTCCGGAATGACATATGAAAGGCAAATTTTTGAGTACATCTTATTAAACGGAAACGTTTGCCGCATATTATGACACAAGATTAATTTTTTTTCAGCGTGAAGAACACATACAAAATTTCAATTGTTTATAATAAATGTATGCAAAATTCTTTTATTTAAACAAATTAACCTTAATTAAATGATCATTATATACTCTAAACATTTCTACAATAGTGTGTAAAATTTAATTCAATTATACAGAGTGGTCCCAGAGATTCTATTTTTTCAATTTTACCGTGCTCTAAAGTTTGACAAAATTGTCAACCTTAATAACATTACCAAAAAAACGAATTTTAAAACAATTTTTTTACTGTGACATATGAGTCATGCCTACTACACAATAATGTGATTATTTTCAAAATCGGTGATTTCGTGAAATTTTCTGGTCCCACTTGACGTGGTTTGACTCTTATATGATTATTGCTATGAGTATATTTATCCTTTATTATTACGTTTAGCTGTATTTTACGTTATTTTTAAACCTTTTATTTTAGCTATTATCACCCCTATTCTCGCTTTTATTATTATCACTATAATTTTAATAATTTGCTATGCCCAATGCTTGTACCGCTCAAATGTAACCTTGTATTTTGTTTTGTGCTTAACCCAACATTTTGTACCTTTTCTATAACGTGGTTAAGCATTGTTTTATGATCAGTCCAAAGTTATTGATGTATTGCGAAATTACTCGGTGCTTAACCAGGAGTGCTGACCGTTATTGTTCCAACTTTGAGTACTCTTTGTTTGTGTGCGTGGGCCTTTGTTGTATGAACTAACATTTTTCTCCCGTGAGGGGAAAAGGTTGCTCTAGGGTTGCATCGCTTTTCCCCGACCCTTCAACTAAAATAGGCGGGTTGCCTCCCATATTGGGACCTCGTTACATTCTGGGCCTAGCCCGGCTGACTAACCCCAATATTCTTCAGTTTTAAATCTTTGTTTAAATGCAGTATCGAGCCATATCGCCAATACATTAATTTGCGTAATTTTTAAAGTACCGCGTATTCCTTTGCTACTTCATAGCCGACCAGGGTTTTTTCTCAGGCTCTTTTTCCCTGACCGAACCCTCCTAAGAGCCACCCCTTGCTTGTTTGAAAAAAGTTAACGTAAATTAAATTGGGGTAAATTAAGCCACTGTATTTTTATTTCTTATAAACCTATTTCTCCCACGTATCATTCTTAAAGCAATGCATCTAATAAAACAAGTAAGTAAACACAGCGTAGAGGTCCAAATTGGGGTAAGACGATCACGAGCCAAAGCCACAAAATATTTAATTTATAAATTTTTCATAAAACTTGTCTTAACGAGCCTGGGGGTAAAGAGAAATCTTTACAATATATTAGACTGGTTCAAAAAAATCGAATATTTTTTTTTCTTCAAAGCCCGCTTTGAAATATCTTCCTAGTAGTGAAAAAAGAAGCCTGTGAAAATTGTAGCTCTTAATATTAATATTTAGAGGTCGCTCATCGTGAATTTCTATTTTACGTTTATATAACACAGGAACTCTTTTTTCTTAAACTTGAAATTTTATAACTCGTTTTTTAGTGAACATATTGGAATAAGCGACACATATTTTTAAAGAAAATTGAACGCTCTACAAAAAATGTCTCTTATAATTTTTTCATATATTCACTTCTTTTCTGGTTATTCAAGGTTGAAATTAGACATATAATAAATTTAACGTTTTTTTTTCAATTGGTGGCATAATAATAAACATTATCACTCATTATTGTACAGGGTGGTCCAATTTGTAATACATTAATTTTATTAGGTGATAAGCATCAAAAATAAGGTAGACTTTCATAAGGAAACATTTCTTAGAAAAAATTGTTTTCTCTTCATCTTTTAAACCACAAAATTAATTTGGCACACAATGTAATATAGTCAGTGCCTTAATAATGATGTAGATAAATATTTAAAAAAAACATCAGTGCCGCAGTTACTTGGGGGGCTGCTTCCCTTTTCACCTCAGTGTTTGACGCCACTGGAAATTTTAAAATAATAAATAAATGTTTAGGTCAAGTTTTTAATTAAGGGAAAAAATTTGCTCTTGTAAAATTTTGATTTCTAAAATATTTGCTTAAAAATGTTTCCTCGCAAAATTACATTTTTAGATTGTCTGTTCAATTTAGAGATAAAAAAAAACTACTGTGCTAAAATTTTAATTTAGGGCTTCGTTTTTGAAATATTTGGGAACACACTCCAAAAAAACTGCGGCAAAAGTATTCTTGGATAAATAAATAAATTATTTAAAAAATGAAGCACTAAATCAAAATTTTACATGAGTAGTTTTTTTCTCTAAATTAAACAGATAATCTAAAAATGTGTTTATTATTAAAAAAATTCCAGTGGCGCCTAAGGTGAAAAGAGGAGCAGCCCCCCAAGTAACTACGCAACATAATTACTAAGACATTGTGTTTAATCTTAAAATTAAACAATTATTATTTAGTTGACCTACTTCGGTCATCTAAGCGAACAAACCGCGTCAGCAATAACATAACAAAATACAACCTTCTAACATTAAGATGTTTGTAAAATAAGTATGTAAAATAAAATATCCCATTTGTATATAAGGAAACAATTTTATAATTAAAGTCAGTATTAACAAGACTATTGTGTTTTACTCAACTACCCACTAGTTTCCAAGCCTTAACTGGAGCGTGAGGCTGCGCTCCGCTAGTGGGACATTATTACAAAGATTCGGGATCCTAATTAAGATCCGATTCTTTTCACATTGTGTACATTGTGTTCAAAATTTGATAAAAATTGATTAGTGGTTTAGAAGTTATGATGGGGAAACGAGTTTTTTGTAAACTTTGACGGAAAGCGTCTCTGCGAGGAAACATTTTTGAGGAAATATTTCAGAAACAAAGACCCAAATTAAAATTTTACAGGAGTAAATTATTTCTACAAATTTATTTAATATTTTAAAATTTTTAGTGGCGTCAAAGACTGAGGTGAAAAGGGGAGAAGTCCCCCCACATTATTATTAAGGCACTGAATATATTACATTTTGTGCCAAATCTGATGAAAATTAATGTTGTGGTTTAAAAGTTATAAAGAGAAAACTAGTTTTTTTGTAATCTTTGACGGCCTGTATTTTTCTTAGGAAACATTTTTGAGAAATGTTAATTAATGAATGTCTACCTTAAAATTAATGTATCAAACACGGGACCGCCCTGTATAATCTTTTTTCAAAATTTGATATAAATTATGTTTCTTTCACACTCTTGGGAGAAGATTACAAGAGAAACGAAACGTAATCACTTTGGAAGACGTACGGCAGAGACTTATTCCAATATGGGAAGAACTGGACCAAAATGACATAAGGTCTCTAATTTTAAGTATGGACCGCCGTGTTATTCGTGGCAGAGGTGGAAATACTTACACTTTCGTTTTAATTGGTTAAATTTTGTATAGTTTTTTCTTGTTAATAATTTGCAATAAAATTATGTTATCCTATAAAATGTTGTTACTTGTGTAATATGAAAGATAATGAAGTAAATAAAAAAACAAAATGTAAAAAAAAGATGAGGCTAAAGTTTAATTTTAATTCTAACTTGATATTGTAGCTGTTTAACTCTACAGGGTGTTACAAATTTTATGAAAAAAACACGCTATAATTGCTACACCCGGTATTTATAAAAAAATGTCTATCGGAATACAGTTAGTATACCAACATTGTAAAAGGGACAACCTATTATTTAAAAAAAAACGTTCAAATCGGACAATTGGTTTTGACAAAAATTTACTTAAAACTTTTGGTTATTTTTTGGTGGTGCGTTAATTTCTTGGAGGAGTGTATATATATATCAATATATTCTAAACATGTTTTATACATATGGCGAGTGGGAAAAGTTTTAGAAAGAACAATTGAAACTTTAAATGTTTAATATAAGTATTGTGCGTTGGATTGTTTTTATTTCGTATTAAACAACGTAAAAAATAATTATTAATTTAAAGTTATCAATATATTCTAAACATGTTTTATACATATGGCGAATGGGAAAAGTTTTAAAAAGGACAATTGGAACTTAAAAAACTTATAAATAGGAATGTCGTTGCTTTGTTAGTTTAGTATTATACTCAGTTTTGTTATTTTTTATTTGTAGTATCAGTAGTATGCCTTGGATTGTCTTTTATTTAGTATTTAGGAAGTAATGTCAATGTCAACGTATCTGACAATTGTGTTACAATTATATGGTTACAATGATAATAATAATTATATATATATATATATATATATATATATATATATATATATATATATATATATATATAGATATGCAATCCTACATTACCAAGCCCGAAACGTTACATTCTACAGTATAAACGAAGCCCACTCGGTTTTTACGAAGCCCGAAATTGGGCTTCCTAAAATTAGCGTGTATAAATTTGTTTTAGAGTTAAGTAATGCCCCCTTGTTTCAATGGCGAAAAAGTGGTGGGCTTCCTAATGCCATTCAAACATATTAAAATATACACCCTTAGTTCCAATGCTTTGGCGGTAGGGGGCACACGAGTCAAACGAGATTATATACAGCTTTGTATAAGTATTACGCAGTATATGAAGCCCGTACATCTGGCAACAATGGGGACTATACGCTCGATGACTTTTTGATAGGAAGGCGGGGAAAATAATGCGGGATTCTTAAATTTGTATCTACTGATTTTCAAAATAAATGTTATATTCCCAAAATTATGTTTTGTTAAATACTTTCGTAATACATTTAATTTTAAAGAATTATTTATTTTTGAAATATTATTTGGAGTGCATTTTTCTTTGGGGCGGTTTTACAAGTTGTCCAGATATTTTACATAGTTTTAATTGGGGAAACAAGGGGATTTGTATATATTATTATTATTATTATTCAATGTTACATTTAAATAATTTAAATAAAAATAATTTTTAATTTATTTGAAACATTTCCAATTTTAATAAAAATAATTTTTAATTTATTTAAAATGTTCCAATAGCGGTATGAAATAAATTAAAAATTATTTTTATTAAATATCATTTAAATGTAACATTGAATTGCAAAAACTGCTTTTTGACCGATAGCTTCTCTTGGCAATTTGTCAATTAACATTCACAACTGGTCAATTTATTTATACATGGCAAACAACGACCAAACGACCAACAACAATAAGAAATTGGGTTCTTTATTTGGATAGTGCTAATATAAAAGGAACCAAAAACTTGTTCGGAGCTTAACAAACTTATTTGTATATACCTAACTCATTTTTAATGCTGCTCAAAAACTTAATTATAATTTGAAAGTCCTCTCAATAATTTAAAAGAAGTTCTAAATAATGATAAACTTTTTGAGCATTATTAAAAATGAGTTTTACAAAAATAGTTTTTGGCGCTTGGTTCCTTTTAGATAAGGATTTTCCATTTATACTTACCATTACAATATTATTTTATCAACCGTTTTGGTTAAAGTAATATTTTATCTACGATTTTTATTGGATAAAAGGCAGCTTTAACTTTATAATGTTACCCAATAAACCAACGTTGCCGAGAAATCCGGAAGAAATATTTGTTAGATATAATTTCTTTCACATTTCCTTCAAATCGCTACAAATTTGCACTCGCAATACTTGCTGGACACTTAAAACGGCAATTTGAGCGCAATACCGCGGAAATCATTGCCGCACATATTTCCAGATGATTGACAGATACGGTTGCAGAACTAATTTTCGGCAATTTTATAGTAATATGTTGTAAATAAATTTGTACAATTGTTTGACAGCAAGCGGAGCGCAATACGGCGAAAATTGTTGCCGCATATATTTTTAAACGGTTGGAAGAAACTATTGCAGCAAGAATGGGGTAGTTAAATTTTTTCTGACCTATACTTTTTATGGTTTTATTCAAGGCGTTTTGTAATATTAAACATTTCTGTGAAATCAGAATTTCAATTGAGTTTACCGTTTTCGAGATATTTACAAAACATATAAATTTTTATGACATCACAACATTCTAAGATTTCTATTGGTTGAAAATTACCCTGTTGTCAAGTTGTCTTGTTAATGATTTCATTCGGTTATGTCAGAAAATACCCGAAGAGGTTATGTACAAATACTGTCACTGTCAGTTGAGTGAAAGATGGTCACCAAATTCATTAAGTACCTATCTTCCTTATTACGAGGTATCATATTACTGTTTGATATTTTAGAGTCCAACTAATGAAATGCATTTACGACAAAATATGATTATAATTATAGGTACTTACTTTATTTGTTTAAAAGCTCTAATGTTCAATGTAACCAACCATTCCACAAGATTCCTCTGCTTTGGAGTCCGTTATTAATAAATCACTTATCTAATATCAATTACAAATAACATAACAATAACATTGATTTTCAATAATCTAAATTTAAAAAAAACAACCCGAAAAAAAGAAACGTCAAAAAATCAATTCTTCTTATTCTCAACTAAAATTTAGATAAAGTGGTTTTAAAACTAAAATATTGTAACGTGGCGCCATCTATCGTAAGATTCTTAAACTAAACACACTGGCAACCATAGAAAAAGCTGGCAACGTTGTCAATAGCCTAGTGACGTAATTAGGAATTTTTTTTTGTAAATATCTCGAAAACGGTAAACTCAATTGAAATTCCGATTTCACAGAAATGTTTAAAATTACAAAACGCCTTGAATAAAACCATTAAATTAAACAAAAAATACGTCTTTTAATAAAAAAATAATTTTATATTTATAATTTTTGTCGCCAATTTCTGCTATAGCAGTTCTAAAATAGTTTATTTGCCAATAAATCGCCCAACCTGGCAACACTGCTAATTGATACAGAGGAAACCAAGGGTAACAAAACTTCCAAATTTGTTTATATTTTGAAGGTTCTAATTACTTTCTTAATAATCTGTGATTACTTTAAAATACCTATGAAAATAATTATTTATATAAATATATGTGCTGTTTGTGCATGGCCTAAACATCACGAGTTAAGTAAGTATACTGTTTTTTACACAGACCACCAAAACAAATGGACGGCGCATTGCCATTCAATAACAATGCATTGTTTGCGGTCAACAAACGGTCACAGTCTAAGCGTCAAATTTGAGATAGAATTTTATGTTTTCTTCCAGTGACGTCAACAAACGGTCACAGTCTAAGCGTTAAATTGGCGATAGAATTTTATGTTTTCTTCCAGTGACGTATTGGGATTAAAAAAATAATAAGTAGGTAGGTACTTACAAACGATATTTCCATGTATTGTTATTTTTAGTAAAAAATAATGTATATCCATAATTAACTTAAACACGATAGAAATACACAAACGAAAACACAAAACAACAAGCTGTCAACCCACAGAACATAACCTTTTTCTATGCTGTCAAATATGACGAATTTACCAACGTTGTTAATATTTAATTTTAATAATTATTGAATGATTTACTTTCTTTAAATAGAGAAAAATATCTAAAGAAAATGATGAACAAATCCTTTTTACAATTTTTTTATTATTCAAACGAATTACTGGTAATTATAAAGCCTAAATTATAGATTGCCTTCCTTCCTTCCTCCCGTAGTCGTGCCCGTACGATTTGTGCGTCTTGTAAAAAGTCAATTTATAGATTTCCGTGTAAAATTCCGTAACCATGCGCGATGACATCTAAAATGGTTGACATTTGTTTTTGTTTATATTCTGCGTTTTACCCATTGTGTGTAAATATGAAAGATAATCATTTATATATTAGTGCAGTGATCACAATTTTAATTGCCCAGGCAGCTTGTTGTATACTGACCAACTATGGAGAAAGGCAGTAACTGCTAAACAAGAAATATGTGGGAAATTAGCATAAACTACATTTTTATAAAAAGCAGTAGGTATTTAACTGATTTATTTAACTTAAAAGATAGTACTGCATTTTCTTTGTTGAATTACTATACAAAATGTCCATAGCTTTATGATAGCACAAGAAAACGCATTTGTAGTTACTGCCTTTTTCCATAGTAGGGCAGTATAATGAAAAAAAAACATCAAACAAGACGTTGGAAGATTCGGCCACTTTACCAAGACCGGGAAACTAGGGGGTTTTAGAAAGCAACGTTTCTAAAAATGAAAGACATTGATCATAAACAATATCTAAATATCCTATTTAGAGACACAAATTATTTAATAAACTAAAAAATCATGTATTTTAAATATTTTGTAATTACGCCTGTCAATAACAAGCACTGTGATTGGTCATGTCAAAGACCTTTACGGTAAAAGATAAAACTTAAAAATTTCTACGGGAGGAAGGAATGCCGTCCTCACGGTACGGGAATCTATAACTGGCACTACGATTTAAATAAACATTTTTGATGTAATTGTCACCATTAACATTGCCCGTTATTAATTTTAATTAAACTTAACAATTATTGATACTTTAAAATATTAAAATAACTTCAAAATATGATTTTGTTAAGAAAATATTTTATTCTTTGATTTTTTTATTACTATAATTGCAAAATATTATCACAAAGTATTAAAAATTCCTACACGGGAAATGTTAATGGTGACAATTACGTAATGTTCATCTTCTACGGGAGGAAGGAAGGAAGGAAGGAAGGAAGGCAATCTATAACTCAGGCTTTAATGTTCATTATGTTATGATGAACGTCCAAAAATCTATACTTCTGACAACGTTGGAAGCCGTGTTTCTTTCGACGGTGTTTAGAATGTGAAACTATGCTTTACTCGCTTTTTAAACGTAAACAAATCCGTCCATTTGTTTTGGTGGTCTGTGGTTTTTTATGGTCAAGTGTTAATTATTGATAATTTAAAAACATCGCCTTTCGCCAGCAATAGTGGGACAAGTAAAAATTAATTTTGACAATTTTAACAGTTGGGAAAATTGTCAATATGAATTGTTATCCACACGTTCGAGCTCCGAGGTCTACAACCCTTGAGAATCGGGTGTTTTTGTTGGGGTTGGTCGTAAATCGTAAACTGGGAGGTACCTATATTGTTCAGAACAATCCGGGCAGGGGCGATTTTTTTTTTAAACAGTTTAATTAAATTTTGACTTAATACAAATTTTAGTTTTGCAATTTATAATTTACCAAATTTAAATTTCAAAATTTATTTAAAAAATTTAAATATAAAATCTGTAATAGGTACTTGGATTTTTTAAATAAATTTAGAAATTTGTCAATAAACTATGGTAAATTTTAAATTGCACCACTAAAATTTGTAGTATCTTTATTAGGGGGGCCAGGCTGCAGGGGAGCTGCAGCAAAAACTATCTTTTTAACATACACTTAAGTGGGACAGATGCTGGCAAGTTCAAGGTTTTATACTATTTAAATTTTATGGATTTCTATGCGAATTTCCAAAAAAATAATGATTTAGTAAACGCATGTAAAAGCAAAAATTAATATATAACATGAATATTTCACCAGAGATATATCAAGATCTACACTGAACCACTCGTTGTTGTTGATGCTCTTAAACTCTCCAGTACTCAAGCAGCTTAAGTCAAGCTTTATTATCGAGGCGAAGCCGAGGGCATCATGGCGCGCAGTTCAGGGCTCTCACACTTTCTGCCCGTGTAGTGTATACTATTTTTCTTGCTACCCCGCAGAAAATACGGGAAAAAATTAAATGTATATAAAAAAACTTGTGTCAAAATTAAAATCTGACGTTTAATTTAATTCTGACGTTTACATTCAAAATCAATCAAACTGTAGCGTTGTCATGGTAATTCAGCGGTGCCAATACAGTAAAAATAAAAGGTTGTATTTTAATTAACAAATTACTACTTTATAACAAATAAAAGTACCATTAAACACTTAAAACAACATAAAAAGTAAAAAAGTAAAAACATAAATTGTTTATTTGTTGCTATAATTGCAAAATTATGGTTTAAAACTGTCATATTTTTGTGTTTCTCATGTTGGCAGTACGAAATTTGAATGTTAAGCACACGACTAAAAAATTTTTACTCCCGCTATTAGAGTGTGCGCGTATAGCTTGACCAATGCAAGAAACGTAAACTTTCTGCCGTGAAATCGGGGACGAAACAACGTATTTTGAGTCGAGGTAGTAAGAAAAACCTTTGGCGAATGTGATCTGTCATTTTGAAGGTTTTGACGTTTTTTTAGAAATATCATATTTAAGGCAATTTTAGTGGTTTTAATGGATTTTTAAAAAAATTTTTTGTTTAACTTTTTGAACTGTGGTGCCTATAAATTGGGAGGGTAATTTTAAAATACCCTTATTAGAACAAGAAACATTTATTATTAAAAATCAAAATAGTTGAGTTTTTGTTTAATATAAAAATATATATATATATATAAATATATACAGTGTGACCCCTTTGTTTGCGACTCACCCCTGTAAAATCTTTATTTATTGTGCGATTTTAACCGGATTTGTTTTAAAGTGTAGATCTTGATAAACTGTATTTTTGGGGCAAAAAACGCCATATTTGTACAAAATACAAGGCCTTCCATGTCAGTTTTTAAGATTAAATTTTTAAGAATTCATATTAGCGATTTTTTAAAACAAAATCTAAGCACGGCACTGGATTCACCACCCCTCAAAATGACCCTTTAGAGCGAACTATTAGATATAAATAAAAAATAAAAAATATATTTATTAATTTTGCCTAGAGGCACTGAAATTATTGCAGTAAGCTGGTGACGAAAGAAATCATTTATAAATATACATGGTTTGGAGGAAACGGCAAAAACAGTTTTTATAATGCTGCCCTTTGTTCGGCCATCTATACTGCCCTACTAGGGAGAAAGGCACTAACTACAAAAAAATTCTTAATGCGTTTTCTTGTGCTATGATAAAGCTATGGACATGTTGTATCTTAATTTAACTTAGAAATGCAGTAAACTATCTTATAAGTTAAACAAATCAATTTAATATTTACTGCTTTTTATAAAAATTTAGTTTATTCCAATTTTCCACAGATTTCTTGTTTAGCAGTTACTGCCTTTCTCCATAGTTGGGCAGTATAGTAAGTTAGCACGCATGTTATACATTACTCACAAAAAAATCTTTCTGTAAATTTATGAAACATTAATATGGCGCGCCGTTTTACTATTTAATGTAACTAGCATATTAATTTATTAAAAAGTAAAACGGCGTACCTAAAATACGCGCCAAATTACTATTTAATAATATTCCACTGTAAGTTACATTAAAAGTAGGTACTGTTAATATTAATAGGAAATTAAAGCGTGATTTTGCATCAAATTTAAAAAATATAATATATATATATATATATATATATATATATAATGCAGGAATAATAACAATACCTAGGCACAAATTGCTTATAAAATATAATCTATTGCATTTCGTCGCCTTCAGGAGAAAATCACGTAACTCCACATTTTCATTAAAATGGTATTTTAGTGGCATCTATTAGATAAAACTGTAACTAATTTATATGCAAGTTACAGAAGTCCTAAAATAAACCGTTAATTTTAAATTTAGAAAAAGAAATATACGTATCTCCAATCGTGGAGGAGCGTCCAGGGAATAATGCCTAACTCCAGAATACAAATCAGTGCCATTGACAAGTATAAGTTATTGCCTAGTTATTTTTTCTGTAAAGCCATTGTTTTCCAAAGTGAAATTTGTTAAAAGTAAGTATGAAAGATTTTATAGTGTGTAAAGTTAAGGTACCATGAATAATTTAAGGTTACTTTTATTAACATAAAGTACAGATTGGAGATACGTAATTTTCCATTAAACAATTTTTTGGCGGTAATGTGGAGATACACCAATACACCTTTAATATGTTTTTCTTTCCTCCTGTAAAATTTTACAACATGGAGTTAAGCAATTTTCTCCTGAAGGCGACGATTTGTAGTTTTACGTTTTTAACAGAATTGCAAAAATAATTGAAAAAAAGAAATTCAATAGAAATAAATATGTTCACTAATACAAAAATTAAATAAAATTTAAGGAACAACTCATAACTTTTTTGGTAACAATCGCTTATTGCAAAAATAAATTCTTACAATGGGCTGGGCTTTTTTTAAATTGGTGTGTATTGCAGAAATGAATTTTTGCAATTGTCATGTATTGTAGAAATGCATTATTGTAATTGTCGCGTATTGTAGGATTGAATTTTTGCAATTGTCTTGTATTAAAATTTAATTATTGCCTGTTGCAGTTATTCATTTCTACAATTTAATTGTCGTGTATTGTAAAAATTGTGGTAGAACTGTTGCGTTAAATAAAATCCCTAAAAATTCCCCAACCGATACCTTTAATTAGACAACCCAGATTACACCTGGTATGATACATATTTTCTATGAATTTAAATTAAAAAAGTCTATTTTTAATTAAATACATGTACACAAACAGATTTTATTTAGAGAGTTAATAATTAATTTCTATTAACGAATTATATTTTACATGTACATTTATTCAATAAAAAATAAACTTTATTTAACTTAAATTCATAAAAAATATGTATCTTCCCAGGTGTCATCTGGGTTGTCTAATTGAAGGTTTCGGTTAGGGAATTTTTAGGGATTTTATTTAACGCAACAGTTCTACCACCATTTTTACAATACACGAAAATTAAATAATTTAATTGTCCTGTATTGTAATTATTATAGAAATTAATTACTGCAATAGGCAACAATTAAATTTTAATATACGTCAATCGCAAAAATTAATTTCTACAATCATCGATAATTCCAAAAATACATTTTTACAATACATGGAATGTTATTAAATAGTAGTGTGGCGCGAGTTTTAGGTACGCCGTTTTACTTTTTATTAAATGAATTTGCTAGGTACATAGCGCGCTGGTTTACTATTTAATGTAACTAGCATATTTATTTATTAAAAAGTAAAACGGCGTACCTAAAACACACGCCAAATTACTATTTAATATTCAATGTTTTTCTTGCAATTGTCGCATATTGTAGGAATAAATTTTTGCAATTGACGTGTATTAAAATTTAATTATTGCCTATTGCCGTAATTCATTTTTACGATAAGTGCAATACAAGACAATTAAATTATTTAATTCTCTTGTATTGTAAAAATGGTGGTAGAACTGTTGCGTTAAATAAAATCCCTAAAAATCCCCCAACCGATACCTTTAATTATGTAGACAACCCAGATTACACTTGGCCCAATATATATTTCTTATGAATTTAAATTAAGTAAAGTCTATTTTTTTACTCTCTAAAGAAAATCTATTTTGTGTACAATTGGCGTCCCCGAAATGTGAACGGCAAAATTTAATCGTGTAATATGGGCTTTGCATCAGTGTCGTCGGTAGTTGTCAAATTTGATAATAGTTGTCAATTGCAATATTAAAAATGCCACCCCACTTTAAGTGAAGTAGCTGCAGATTTAAATGTCAGTAAAAGCTGCATATTTTATATCAAAAAACATTGACAAGAACAACAAAGATTAAGAAGACCTATCAGGCAAGGTGTAGGAAAAATCTCCAACGAAAATGAAGACAATGCTCTTGTCGCACATATTAGGCAAAATCCTTTTAATAGCGCAGTTAAGGCCCAAATTTGATAATAGTTGTCAATTGCAATATTAAAAATGCCACCCCACTTAACCGAGGCTCAGAGGTCCAGGGCAATAGCCAAATTAGAAGAAAATTGGTCTTTAAGTGAAGTAGCTGCAGATTTAAATGTCAGTAAAAGCTGCATATTTTATATCAAAAAACATTGGCAAGAACTACAAAGATTAAGAAGACCTATCAGGCAAGGTGTAGGAAAAATCTCCAACGAAAATGAAGACAATGCTCTTGTCGCACATATTAGGCAAAATCCTTTCAATAGCGCAGTTAAGGCCCGAGAAGATACACAATTTCCAGGATCTCTTCGAACAGCTCAAAAAAGATTGAAACAAGCTGGTTTAAAAAACTGTGCTGCTGCTCATAAGGTTTTTTTAACTGAAGAAAATAAGCGCAGGAGAGTCCAGTTCGCCAATGACTATTTAAATTATGGAGAAGATTTTTGGAATAATGTTATATTTTCGGATGAAAAAACGTTCCAATCTTGCAATAATGGAAGGCTGCGTGTATATCGTCCAAGAAACGCAAGATTTGAGGAGAACTATACATTAAAAACCTCAAATAGTGGACGCTTTTCCATAAATGTTTGGGCGTGGATAAGCATCCATGGTCCGGGAGTATGTTGGGAAATTGATGGTAGATTAACGGCTGAGCACTATACCAGGATTTTGGACAACGTTATGCTACCTTCAGTTAGACATGTGTTTCCAGAAAACTTTATATTTCAACATGTAAGAAAACTGTATAGTATTCAAAAACGATTCTAATAAATATTATATTACAGGACAATGCACCAGTTCACACAGCTCGCGTGGTTACAGAGTGGGTAAACAACAACCACATAACTGTTTTGCCATGGCCAGCTAGAAGCCCTGACTTAAACCCCATTGAAAACGTGTGGGGTTTTATAGTTAAAAATATATATCAACGGGACTTTAGGCCAGCAAACCGAGATGAACTATGGAGTGCTGTTGAAAATTCTTGGGATGAGCTTGCTGATTCATAC
The DNA here is from genome assembly GCA_921294245.1 of Brassicogethes aeneus. Lineage (NCBI taxonomy): Eukaryota > Metazoa > Arthropoda > Insecta > Coleoptera > Nitidulidae > Brassicogethes > Brassicogethes aeneus. Next base: position 63,251,418 of record OV121132.1, read on the forward strand.
GACATGCGTGAGCTAATAATGTCCATGCCAAGAAGGTTGCAAAGGGTTGTGGCAGCTAATGGCTCTGCAATTAAGTATTAAAATAGCTTAGCAGCACAGTTTTTTAAGCCAGCTTGTTTCAATCTTTTTTGAGCTGTTCGAAGAGATCCTGGAAATTGTGTATCTTCTCGGGCCTTAAATGCGCTATTAAAAGGATTTTGCCTAATAAGTGCGACAAGAGCATTGTCTTCATTTTCGTTGGAGATTTTACCTACACCTTGCCTGATATATCACCTATAGGTCTTCTCAATCTTTGTTGTTTTTGCCAACGTTTTTTGATATAAAATATGCAGCTTTTACTGACATTTAAATCTGCCGCTATTTCACTTAAAAACCAATTTTCTTGAGCAATATGTTAATTTAGTTATGTTATTTTTATTGTGTATTTACCTACTTGTTAATTTATATTGTTGTATAAAACCAAATTAAAGTTAATTTATTTGTTATATTGTTTATATTATTGTTTGTTAAAATATTATTAAAAAAATAGAACGATTTAGGATATTGTTCTTATTCTTAGTATTCTCCCTTCTATATGTAACACCACTGGCCGAAGCCAGGAATGAACGAATAAATTTTATGAAAAAAATCCATGACAACAAAAAATCGTTCACATTTCGGAGACGCCAATTGTACATGCATTTAATAAAAAATAGACTTTATTTAAATTAAGTAAAGTCTATTTTTTTACTCTCTAAAGAAAATCTATTTTGTGTACATGCATTTAATGAAAAATAGACTTTATTTAATTTAAATTCAAAAAAAAATATCTAGGGTCAAGTGTAATATAGGTTGTCTAATTAAAGGTATCGGTTGGGGAATTTTTAGGGATTTTATTTAACGCAATAGTTCTACCACCATTTTTACAATACACGAGAATTAAATAATTGAATTCTCCTGTATTGTAATTATTGTTAAAATAAATTAATGCAACAGGCAATAATTTAATTTTAATATACGACAATCGCAAAAATTTATTCTTACAATACGCGACAATTTGCAAAAATACATTGTTAAAATACTTGACAATTGCAAAAATTAATTTCTGCAATACACACCAATTATAATTTTGTACACATTATTGAAAATTAATAATATTTACATGCATGTTTTTAAAATTTAAAATATTTTGTACAATATACATGGGTTATTCTCAAAATAACTACAATCTTTGCGTGACGTATGTTTTTTTCTCCTATATTAAAACAAAATTGTAAAAATAAGTAACATTTTTAATGTACACAACGTTAACTAACAGTACTTTAAGTAAAAAAAATAAGAAAAAAAATACCGCCCAAAAAACTGATCTGAATAGAGATATTGTCCTTTCCGTGGAACGTGACTATATCCTGTTGGTAAGTTTCAGTTAATGTAGTGAAAAGCCTGCATATTAAAAAACCTAAAAAATTGCCATTATTATTAAATACCCCAAAAATACATAGATATGGTTCATATTCCTTTTTATTCTTTTTAATTTAATATTGTAGTTTAGTCATTTATACGTTACCAGTTTCGATCCATTCCGAGGACTTATTTGTAAGTGCAAAATTTTAAAAGTATTTCGCGCCACTCACGTCAACCGTTAATTTTTTGTCATTTAAAAACCTGTCATTTGTTATTTAAGTCGCCCTTGTCAGTTCTTTTTTGAAAGGTTGTAAAGAAGCGTTCATGTTTATGTACGAGGCTCCAGTGTAGAAGCATAGGCTGTCCTTTCTGTTACAATTATATTTCAAACAGTAAGTATTGAATTATTTTCTAATTATTGTCATTATTATTGTCAAAGTTTTTATTTTTGGCACACGACAAATGCGAAGGCATAACCTAAAATTTACCTTTCTTATAGAGAATAATATACATCTATGTGTGGGTAAATTATGTCCACAGAAGAGACGTCCACTGAATGGACATCTATAGATGTCCATTCAGTGGACGTCTCTTCTGTGGACATAATTTACCCATAAATAGAAAAATTAAGGTTTGCATGCAATATCAATCTTATTTTAGTTTAGGATTTAACTAAAGCTTTACAAATGCTCTTGTAATAATATTACCAAACTTTTTAGTATTAAAAAAATAATAAACCGAAAGTGTTGTTATTTTGAGAATCACCCACATGAGTATTGCAATAATAAATATAATACCTATAATATATTCTGCGATTCTTTCTAAATATACTTAAAGAAAATAGTATGTATTGTTTTTAATATTTCAATTGTCAAGCATTTAAATTGACATAAATATCAGTCGTTGCAAAATATAAAGTAAAATAAAAACCGAAAACTGAAATAAAATATTTATTTCAGAGAATGTTAAATAGCAAAACGGCGTTCCATACATTAATATGTTGAACGCCTTAAAGGCGTATTTATGCTCACTTAAAATAAGAAATAAGGAATAAGAAATAAGATCGCGATTGTTCGTTCATGCTGATAACATAAGAAATAAAAAATGTTGTCACACAATTGTATTTTATTATAGTGGATTATATTGGCTATAAACAATCGACAGCGACACTCAACGCGATTTCCAAGTTGGAAATTCCAACACCATGGCTCCATGGCCAGCACATAAAACCCATCAAAATAATTCACAGACCCATTTTGGTCCTTTGCGCAGTTTTATACGCAAAAATAAGAACCAAAGTTAAAAGTTATTTATCTTTAGTCTTATTTTCATGAACATGAACGCAAACATTACTTTACACAGTTTTAACATTTTATCTTATTTCTTATTCTTATTTCTTATTTTAAGCAGCATGAATGCGCCTTATAGGCGATAATCGCATATACGTTTTTTTAGAAGCTCTTGCTGTCAGCAGAAATTACCAAAAACCAACGCGTCACGAGTTTCAACCATTGTATCGGCATTGAAAAACGCAAGCAAAAATTAATTAATCAGAGGCGTCGGGACAGGGAGGCTCCAGCTGCGGGGATAGGCAACCGTCGACGATACGAAAATGAGGCGAACGATTAGTTTAATTAAATAAATGTATAATTATAATTATATTTTTTATTATTATTATTATTATTATTATTATTATTATTATTATTATTATTATTATTATTATTATTATTATTATTATTATGTACATCTGTGTTCCCCTTACTTACTTACGTTAATTTCAAATAAACATATTTATTCATTTATACCGTTTAATAATTATTAAAATATTTTAAAATAAAATTTATGACAATTGTATATTAATATACGGCCAACAACGGAGATATTATTGACTGCAATCATTTCTGTCAAATTGCGTTCCAAATGCTTTCAATATCAACGAAATTATTTCCGTGGGATTGCGTTCAGGTTGCGATCTACATTCTGTCAATACCAGTGTCGAATGCGGAAGTATAAATATTAGGTATTACTGGAAATTTTTGAGTCCGATTTCCGGCAATTAGAAGGACATTTTCCGGAATTTGGTTTATTGGGTAGCTATAAAACAATATTTGGTTGGTAATACATTTTTCTTGTTTATAGGATGCTAAACTAAATAGCAATTTTCCCCACTTCTTTTTTTTTATTTTTTCATAACAAAAATTAATTATCAAATTTTAACATTTAAAAAAATAATATTTAATGTTTTTTTTGTTAAAGACCGTATTTCTTTTAGTATACCCTGAAAATTTTGTACAAATCAAACGAACAGTAACGAAGATACAGCGCTTCAAAGTCGTGAAAAATAACCACTTTTCAGCAAAATAATCAAAAAGGCGTCATTTTTACCGACTTTGAAGCGCTGTATCTTCGTTAATGTTCGTTTGATTTGAACAAAATTTTCAGGGTGTACTAAAAAAAATACGCTCTTTAACAGCATATTTTTTATTTATTTAAAAAAATTCCCTAAAAGTTATATTCCGAACTTTTTTTCATTATTAAATAAAAAGGCTTTAAACATATTTTCTCGAAAAACCCTCTAACACGTAAATTGATATATAAGTTGAAGTATTTTTATCCAAAATTTCATAAAGATTGGTAAAGGCGTTTTAGAGTTAATTTTTTTATATTTATTATGCGATAATTTTGTCGGGCAGTGTATTAAAGTATATGTCATTATTTAGATTTTTTAGAATTTTTGGTGTATTTAAATCTAATAATTTTAAAAAAACTAGATGTCTTTATAATTCATAAAAAAAATATTCAGTCAGTTTCACTTGTTTTGATTCCCATTTAAGTTTTACACAAAATTACCTAACCTCAACAATAATTCTTATAATAATTATAATTATTGATATATTTGTATATTTTTTATTAACATATGGAAATGTGTTTTTTAAGGGCTTAACTTTTAAACAAAAACGAATCGCATTCATGTCATTTAAGAAAAAATGTTTATAATTAACCCAGCTATCATCTGACAAAGTTTGCAATAGAGCTTGTAGAGCACCCTGTATAAGATATTTAAACCTTTTCAAAATTATGATGTATAAACAAAATAAATGAAATGTTTATATAGGTACCTAAATTCAACAATATTTTTAAATTATTATAATATAAATAATTATAATTTAACGATAATTATTATTATAATAATGGGGTAGTTAAATTTTTTCTGACCTATACTTTTTATGGTTTTATTCAAGGCGTTTTGTAATATTAAACATTTCTGTGAAATCAGAATTTCAATTGAGTTTACCGTTTTCGAGATATTTACAAAAAATATAAATTTTTATGACGTCACAAACCCCGTCATGTGACCAACATTCTAAGATTTCTATTGGTTGAAAATTACCCTGTTGTCAAGTTGTCTTGTTAATGATTTCATTCGGTTATGTCAGAAAATACCCGAAGAGGTTATGTACAAATACTGTCACTGTCAGTTGAGTGAAAGAAGAAGAAGAGAAGGTTAAAGAAAATTCTGAAATTAAAACTTTTATTGATAGGTTTACACATTGAAACACCGTGTGAAACCTAATAAAATGTATTAAATAGGTACCTAATAACTGTCTAAAGCAGAGTTTAATTTATTTCATAGAAAAAAGTGGCAAAATAAAGCTGAAAATGAATGAAATAAATTTACAAAAAATAATAATATATCTAAAAGAATATAAAGAACTAGGCATTATACCAATGAAATGCATTTACGACAAAATATGATTATAATTATAGGTACATACTTTTTTTGTTTAAAAGCTCCAATGTTCAATGTAACCAACCATTCCACAAGATTTCTCTGCTTTGGAATCCGTTATTAATAAATCACTTATCTAATATCAATTACAAATAACATTGATTTTCAATAATCTAAATTTAAAAAAAACAACCCGAAAAAAAGAAACGTCAAAAAATCAATTCTTCTTCTCAACTAAAATATTATAACGTGGCGCCATCTATCGTAAACTAAACACACTGGCAACCATAGAAAAAGCTGGCAACGTTGTCAATAGCGTAGTGACGTAATTAGGAGATTTTGTTTTGTAAATATCTCGAAAACGGTAACCTCAATTGAAATTCCGATTTCACAGAAATGTTTAAAATTACAAAACGCCTTGAATAAAACCATAAAAAGTATAGGTCAAAAAAAATTTAACTACCCCATTATAATTCAACAATATTATTAAATATTTAAGTATACCTACGTCATTATTTAAGAATATTGTTAAGTTTAAGTATCGTCTAGGTATTTTAAATCAAATTTGCCTATAATTATAAATTTAGACAATATTTTTAAATAATGACTTATAATTAATTTAATAATAATTATTATTATAATAATTTTTATTATAATTCAACAATATTATTAAATATTTAAGTATACCTGCGTCATTATTTAAAAATATAGGTTAAGTTTAGGTATAGTCTAGGTATTTTAAATCAAATTTGCCTATAATTATAAATTTAGACATTGAAATAAAAAGAACACTTCTTGACAGAGGCAACACTGCAGGGCTTCTGATACACCGCGGAGTGTGTCTCTTGTTGTTTATGTACCAACGAACAGTTAACCGCCCCGTCCCGCATTACCGGGCTTCGACTAGCCACTGGCTAGTAGCCAGTGTAATGCACCGGGCTTCGTATTGATAGCCGTGCATGTATATATATATATGTATATATATATATATATATATATATATATATATATATATATATTAGGGTGAGCCAAAAAAACTAACCTATCGGATTTATGGGTTAAAATGAACCTACATACCGAGAAAAAAATTTCCCTGCAAGGCAAAATTTTTTGCTCAATTTTAAAAGGTGTCGGTGAGCATTCTAAGTTTTCCATTGAAATAACACGTAAAAAAATCTTTTTTCATTAAAAATACCATAACTTTTGAACCGTTTGAGATAAAATTTTTTACGTCGCGGATTCTTGTAGAGCATAAAATTTCCCAAAGAATCTATACCAGGATTATTTTTTTTAATTCAAAAATTCGTATGTTTGAAAGCTTTGAAAAGTGTAAAAAATCACTTAAACTGCAGTTTAGGGATTTTTTACACTTTTCAAAGCTTTCAAACATACGGATTTTTGAATTAAAAAAAATAATCCTGGTATGGATTCTTTGGGAAATTTTATGCTCCACAAGAATCCGCGACGTAAAAAATTTTATCTCAAACGGTTCAAAAGTTATGGTATTTTTAATGAAAAAAGATTTTTTTACGTGTTATTTCAATGGAAAACTTAGAATGCTCACCGACACCTTTTAAAATTGAGCAAAGAATTTTGCCTTGCAGGGAAATTTTTTGCTCGGTATGTAGGTTCATTTTAACCCATAAATCCGATAGGTTAGTTTTTTTGGCTCACCCTAATATATATATATATATATATATATATATATATATATATATTAGACTGGTTCAAAAAAATCGAATGTTTTTTTTTTCTTCAAAGCCCGCATTAAAATATCTTCCTAGTAGTAAAAAAAGAAGCCTGTGAAAATTGTAGCTTTTAATATTAATATTTAGAGGTCGCTCATCGTGAATTTCTATTTTACGTTTAAATAACACAGGAATTCCTTTTTCTTAACTTTGAAATTTTATAACTCGTTTTTGAGTGAACATATTGCAATGAACTCTATATATTTTTGAAGAAAATTGAACGTTCTACAAAAAATCTGTCTAATAATTTTTTCGTAAATTCACTACTTTAATAGTTATTCAAGGTTGAAATTAGATATATAATAAATGTAACGTTTAAATAACACAGGAATTTTTTTTAACTTTTAATTTTATAACTTTTTTTGAGTGGACATATTGGAATGAGCGAAAAATTTTTTTAAAGAAACATAACTTATATAAAATTTTCAAAAAAGATTATACAGGGCGGTCCAGTTTGTGATACATTAATTTTAAGGTAGACTTTCATTAATTAACATTAATGTTTCCTAAGAAAAATACAGGCCGTCAAAGATTACAAAAAAACTAGTTTTCTCTTTATAACTTTTAAATCACAACATCAGATTAAGCACAAAATGTTATATAGTCAGTGCCTTAATAATAATGTGGGGGGACTTCTCCCCTTTTCACCTCAGTGTTTGATGCCACTAAAAATTTTAAAATATTAAATAAATTTGTAGGTCAAGTTTTTAATTTAGAGAAAAAATTTACTCCTGTAAAATTTTGATTTGGGTCTTTGTTTCTGAAATATTTGCTCAAAAATGTTTCCTCGCAGAGACGCTTTCCGTCAAAGTTTACAAAAAAACTCGTTTCCCCATCATAACTTCTAAACCACTTAATCAATTTTTATCAAATTTTGTACACAATATAGACAATGTCTTAGTAATTATGTGGATAATTATTTAAAAAAACATCAGTGGCGCAGTTACTTGGGGGCTGCTCCTTTTTTTACCTTAGGCGCCACTGGAATTTTTTTAAATAATAAACACATTTTTAGATTATCTGTTTAATTTAGAGAAAAAACATACTCATGTAAAATTTATGATATAGTGCTTCATTTTTTAAATTATTTATTTATTTATCCAAGAATACTTTTGCCGCAGTTTTTTTGGAGTGTGTTCCCAAATATTTCAAAAACGAAGCCCTAAATTAAAATTTTAGCACAGTAGTTTTTTTATCTCTAAATTGAACAGACAATCTAAAAATGTAATTTTGCTAGGAAACATTTTTGAGCAAATATTTTAGAAACCAGGCCCCAAATCAAAATTTCACAAGAGCAAATTTTTCCCCTAATTAAAAACTTGACGTAAACATTTATTTATTATTTTAAAATTTCCAGTGGCGTCAAAGACTGACGTGAAAAGGGGAGCAGCCCCCAAAGTAACTGCGGCACTGATGTTTTTTTTAAATAATTATCTACATCATTATTCAGGCACTGACTATATTACATTGTGTGCCAAATTAATTTTGTGGTTTAAAAGTTATGAAGAGAAAACTATTTTTTTTGTAAACTTTGACGGCCTGTATTTCTATGAGGAAACATTTTTAAGAAATGTTTTTTATGAAAGTGTACCTTATTTTTGATGCTTTATCACTTATTAAAATTAATGTATTACAAACTGGACCATCTTGTACAATAATGAGTGATAAGGTTTATTATTATGCCACCAATTGAAAAAAACGTTAAATTTATTATATGTCTAATTTCAACCTTGAATAACTATAAAAGAAGTGAATTTATGAAAAAATTATAGGAGACATTTTTTGTAGAGCGTTCAATTTTCTTTAAAAATATGTGTCGCTTATTCCAATATGTTCACTCAAAAACGAGTTATAAAATTTCAAAGTTAAGAAAAAAGAATTTCTGTGTTATTTAAACGTAAAATAGAAATTCACGGTGAGCGACCTCTAAATATTAATATTAAGAGCTACAATTTTCACAGGCTTCTTTTTTTACTACTAGGAAGATATTTCAATGCGGGCTTTGAAGAAAAAAAAATATTCGATTTTTTTGAACCAGTCTAATATATATATATATATATATATATATATATATATTCTAAACATGTTTTATACATATGGCGGGTGGGAAAAGTTTTAGAAAGAACAATTGGAACTTTAAATGTTTAATATCAGTATTGTGCGTTGGATTGTTTTTATTTCGTATTTAACAACGTAAAAAGAATTATTTATTTAAAGTTCAAAAATTATGTTGAAAAAATAAACAAATGTAACAAATAAAAAAAATCTAAAGTAATTGTTCAATGTATCGCTAAATCAACTTCAAATTAACTTATTCCTCTTTTTATACATCGGATTCTATATGACGTAAGGATGATTTTGACCAAAAATTAAAAAAATCTATCGAGCACTTTTTCTTATTAAGCAAAAACGCCGTATTTTGGACCCTTACCTTGCATATGACTATTCAATAAATATTTACTTATATTATTATCTTTTTTTGTCTGTTTTATTTTGTTTAATACACGTTAAAACTAACTGCAAAATATCATTCATAAAAAAATTATATTCAATAATGTAAAACCCCGTATATACGACTAATTTCTTGCAAATAAAGAAAACTGTATATTTGTCCAAGGTTTTATTTTAAAATTCAAAATATTTTAATCTATGGCAAGCCGTTTTGCCATTTAACAACACAATTTTTATTCAACATCATGGAAAATAATATAATGAAAATTGTTGCAAAAAATAACTACATATTGGAAAGGTGTTGATGTTGAATTTTAATTCAATAAATTATTTTTAATACGTCTATAAATATTATAATTTTTATTTGAATCTTATGTTAACTTGCAATGTTTTTCCTATGTTAATATTAATTATGTTTAATATAATTTTAATTTCTAGAATTAAAATTATATTCTAGTATAATTTTAATTCGTGATTTAAAATTATGTAGAATATAATTTTATATGGGCGTAATAAAATTAAGTGTACATAATTTTAATTCAATTAAAATTATGCACACATAATTTTAATTTCAGAATTAAAATTATACACACATCATTTTTATTCCTGATTAAAAATTATACACACATCATTTTAATTCACATAATTAAAATTATACTATACATCATTTTAATTGAATTAAAATTATACCATTTATCATTTTAATTGAATTAAAATTATACTGTACATAATTTTAATTGAATTAAAATTATCTACATAATGTTAATTTGGCAACGCCGCAATCGCGAAACGTATGCAGCATACGGTATGCTAACGCTAGAATGTTCCTTTTTTTGGTAACTTTTCGTTTGGCTAGTTGGTAATGTGGCACTTAAATTACAGAATAGTTCTGTGCTTAAATTACTTTTTCAATGTAAAGTTAAACTTCAAATTAACAAACCTTCACCTTGAAGTTAATTGTAAGTTAAAACAACGAGCGTTTTTCAATATAAATTTTAACGGTAGTAAACTAAACATCGGTTAGCTATATATTTTGTCAGGTTGGCAATAAAAAACGTGAATTTGAACTACTGTATTGTGTTTAACCTCCAAAACATAGATAATAAATCAAAATCTGAAGTTTCGCTGTATTTTTAATAAAAAAAATAATAAAGAAAATGTATTCTACATTTGTAGTATAATATAATGCCTGGTTTATGCAGACTTAAAACTTAAGACTTAAGACTTATGCCTGGTTTATGCAGACTTAAAACTTAAGACTTAAGACTTAACATTTAACAATTAAGAAGTTAAAAGTTAGGTTATTTCATTGATTTCCTTTAAGGTCGTTTATGCATCATTTAAGACTTAAGACTTAACATTTAAGAACTAAGAAAAATGACCTTGAAAGATAATAAACTTTTATCTTTCTTAAGTCTTAATTTTTAATTCTTAAATGAAATCGCATTTGCGCAAGCATTAACTAGGGAATTTTAAATTAAACTGTTTCTTTTTCTATAGTTGTTGTAACTGAAAATATAAAAATTCGTGTTTCATGTTTTTCTTGAAATTACTGTGCTAAAATGATAGATAGTTTGGATCCATTTTAGATTAAACTAGTAAACACAGATTATAAAAAAATGTTGACAAACAAAAATATACGCATTCGCAAAACACAACGGTAAAATTTCAATGTTAATTGTCATTTTAATGTTGGTATTACCAACTTGATACCACGTGATATTTTTATCGATTTTGATTGGTTACCCCTTAAGTTTTAAGTCTTAAGATAAATGCTGCATGAACGCCACAAAATTTTCGCTTAATTTTTAATTCTTAAGTCTTAAATGTTAAGTTTTAAGTTATAAGTCTTAGGTCTGCATAAACCCACCTTTAACATTTAACAATTAAGAAGTTAAAAGTTAGGTTATTTCATTGATTTCCTTTAAGGTCGTTTATGCACCATTTAAGACTTAAGACTTAACATTTAAGAACTAAGAAAAATGACCTTGAAAGATAATAAACTTTTATCTTTCTTAAGTCTTAATTTTTAATTCTTAAATGAAATCGCATTTGCGCAAGCGTTAACTAGGGAATTTTAAATTAAACTGTTTCTTTTTCTATGGTTGTTGTAACTGAAAATTAAAAAATTCGTGTTTCATGTTTTTCTTAAAATTACTGTGCTAAAATGATAGATAGTTTGGATCCATTTTAGATTAAACTAGTAAACACAGATTATAAAAAAATGTTGACAAACAAAAATATACGCATTCGCAAAACACAACGGTAAAATTTCAATGTTAATTGTCATTTTAATGTTGGTATTCCCAACTTCATACCACGTGATATTTTTATCGGTTTTGATTGGTTACCCCTTAAGTTTTAAGTCTTAAGATAAATGCTGCATGAACGCCACAAAATTTTCGCTTAATTTTTAATTCTTAAGTCTTAAATGTTAAGTTTTAAGTTTTAAGTCTTAAGTCTGCATAAACCCACCTTTAGTGCTGTTCTCGACACACCACCCAAATCACCAGCAACACTTAAAAAACTTCCAGTGGCATAAAATCTTAAGGCAATTAAAACTTGATGTGTGGGACTCAATCATTTCTACAAAAAATATGATTCCCATATTAGGTACACTTATTTATAAAGGTATACCTTTCAGTAGGATTGTGTCTTCAATTTCTGTTTTGGACAACCCTGCTTAACACGTTCACTGCCGACGTAATGATCCGCCCATATTGCAGTGCCGATAGCTTTTTTTAGAAATTTTAGATAAAAATGGACTAAAGTTGTTTCTTTCGTTTCTTATTGAAAGGTTCTATATGAAAAAATACTAAAACAAAAAACAAACAAACAAACGCGGTAGACGCGTATATACATATATATGTTATATCATCCACAAACACCTTATCAGCACGTACAAAGATAACACCAACATTCCATATTTCTCATATTACCAAGAGATACACCAAGAAGCGGCGATCCCACGGAGTCAGCAAAACAATATTTAGTATAAAAACAAAATGTAACACATAAATAAATTCATTATATTTTAACTAAGCTTACTAGAACTTTAATGTAACGTAATAAATAAAAATCTTTTTTAAAAAAGTAAATTTTAATTAAGTGAAGATAACAAATTGGCGCAGTCCACGGTAGGATTCGTAACACTGTGAGAACAAGAAAAATCTCCCAGTGGAGGATTCCAATCCATAATACGAAGAACAAATCGCTCAGCTCCAACTCAGTCACTCTACGGATAGGAACACCTGGTGAAGCCCCTGGTAGAAAAACTCGAGAATACGACAAGCAGCGTATTACTGTAAGTACTATTTTGAATCATCTCGTTTTTACCCCTTACTTTTATATTTTACTGTTTGGTTATCTAAATAACAATGCCTAACACAGACCCAAATCCTGATAACGCAGACAATTTACAAGATGAAATTGAACATTATAAATTGTCGGAAGTATTTTCAATAGTGCCAAAACTTGAGGGAGATCAAATCTTTCTCGGTACTTTTCTAAATGCATGTGACTGTGCATACAATATGTGTACAGAAACACAAAGATTTCTTTTAGTGATTCACATTAAAAACAAACTTCGCGGCAAAGCAGCACAATTAATTAGCTCTCGAAACCCAAATTCATACTTAGAAATAAAACAACTTTTAAATCTACACTTCGGCGATTCACGCGACTTAACCTCTTTAATACAAGACTTACAAAGACTCAGACAATTATCGAATGAATCCCCGCTAACATACTTTAACAGACTTCAGGTCTTAAACGCAAAAATGCAAGCAAACATAAATAAATCTAACCAATCTAATGAACAAAAGAAAGCGCAAACCGATTTAATAGAGACAATGGCTCTTAATACTCTTTTAACAGGTTTAGATCCGCGAATAGGTCAAATTGTTCGCGCAAGCAACCCTAAAGACTTGCTAGAAGCTCACCAACGTATTCGACGTGAACTTCAACTTTCCTACTTTGAAAACCAACAAAAAACCGCCTTTAAACCAAACCAACCAAAATTACCTCAACACACAGTTCGAAAACCTTTCCAGAACTCACCTCAACGCTTTTCTACACAAAATTATACTCCAAGAGTTAACCCAAATTTTACACCAAGGTTTACTCCTAACCAAAATCAAAACCAACCACAATCGACAAACCAATTTACTCCCAAATTTAACCCAAACTTTAATAATCAACCCCAACAATTTCAGTCAAACAGACCAAATTTTAACTCTCAACCAAATCAATTCCAATCAAGACCTTCTGTCATTCAAAGAAATCCAAATTTTAATTCCAACCAACAACATAGAGCACACGGTATAAATTACGAAACCCCTAATTATACTGAAGAATTTTCTTCACATGAAGAATATCCAGATAATTATTACGATTGTTATTATGACGATCAACCTTATGAATTCGAATACAACCAGACTCCTGAAACCTTATCTTTTGAAGACCCAATGCCTTCTGAAATTTACGAGGATTTTCTCAAAATCCCAGCTCAAGACAAACCCCCTGCAAACACACGATCCCCGGACACATTAACAAAACTACAATCCCAGATTCAGAATATGAATCTTTGCGAATCAAAAACCCCAGAACAAACCTTCATGTAAACCCTTTACTAACAATGAGTTCAAAAAATCTATACTATGTTTACAACGCAAATAAACAATTTAAACTTCTTATTGATACAGGCGCAGGAATCTCAATTTTCAAAAATAAAACTTGTCAAAATTATTGCTCTAGAATTCCAGAAAATGTTAATATACGAGGAATAACCGAACAAAAACTTTTAATAACCCAATCAACACTCATTCCTTTTACTCACGACGACCCCCATAAAGTCTTTATTTACGATCTTGACATTGAATTCGACGGAATTCTCGGATTAGATTTTTTTGAACATTATAATTGCACTATTGATATAAAAAATAAACAACTTATTACCAACTTTAAAACATTCCCACTCATTAAAGCAGGCTCTGAAGATGAAAATCAAAACTTAAATTCCACAAATACAATTTTTATAGAACCCCGAACAGAACGAGTCTTTAAATTAAAATGCGGACTTTCAAATACAGACGCAATACTAAGCGGAACCGAAATCGAAAAAGTACGTTTACCTAATGCCATAGTACAAGTAAATTCAAATGGCGAATTTTTAACAACAGTCATTAATGCAAACGCAATTTCTAAATCTATTCAATTTTCCAATCTGACCTTAGAACCTCTAGAAACCGAATTAATTCATAACATAAATTATACAAACTTAAATTTTGATCGAAATTATATAATTAAAGACCAACTGCGAACCGAACACCTTAATAGTGAAGAAACAGATTTAATCACCCAACTTTGTCTAGACTTCTCAGATATCTTTTATATCGAGGGAGACAATTTAACATTCACCAACGAAATAAAACATTCAATAGACACAAATAATGCCAGACCTATTTACACCAAGTCATATAGGTACCCACAAGTCCACAAAACAGAAGTAAAAACCCAAATCTCGAAAATGCTGGAACAAGGAATAATAAAACCATCAATTTCCCCATGGTCATCCCCTGTTTGGGTAGTACCAAAAAAATTGGACGCTTCCGGTAAGCAAAAATGGCGTGTAGTAATTGACTACCGCAAACTAAATGAAGTCACGATCGAAGATCGATATCCTCTCCCTAACATATCCGATCTGCTTGATCAATTAGGAAAATGCCAGTATTTTACGACCCTAGACCTGGCATCAGGGTTCCATCAAATCGAGATTAAACCAGAAGATATTGAGAAAACTGCTTTCTCAGTTGAAAATGGCCACTATGAATTTATTCGTATGCCATTTGGCCTAAGAAACGCCCCCTCAACGTTCCAACGTGTAATGGACAACATTCTCTTGGGCATTCAAAACGAAAGATGTCTCGTCTATATGGACGACATCATCGTCTATTCACCCACAATTCACGAACACATTTCCCGACTAAAAGAAGTTTTCCAACGGTTACGAAAAGCAAACCTTAAAATACAACCTGACAAATGCGAATTCCTCCGCAAGAAAGTCGCATATCTCGGACATTTAATCACACAAAACGGTGTTAAAACCAACCCGGAAAAAATTAAAGCTATAGAGAATTTTCCCGAACCAAAAAACCCAAAAGACATAAAATCCTTTCTAGGACTTGCCGGTTACTACCGCAGGTTCATCCCCAACTTCGCAAAAATATCCAAACCACTCACAAAACTTTTAACTAAAGACACACCCTTTTTATTTGACTCTGACTGTAAACAGGCATTTAACGACTTGAAAAAATCCTTAACTTCTGACCCAATTCTAATTTATCCTAATTTTGAAGAACCCTTCGTCCTCACAACTGACGCAAGCGCTTTTGCAATTGGAGCCGTCCTTTCACAAGGCCCAATTGGGAAAGACCTACCCATTGCATATGCATCCCGAACTTTATGTGCTACTGAAACACGATATTCTACAATAGACCGAGAACTTCTCGCTATAGTTTGGGCCGTGAAACATTTTCGCCCCTACCTATATGGACGCAAGTTCACATTAGTTACAGATCATCGCCCCCTCACTTGGCTCTTTTCAATTAAAGACCCCGGTAGTAGGTTAGCGCGGTGGCGCCTAAAACTCGAAGAATACAATTATTCCATTATTCATAAGTCCGGAAAAGCTAATAAAAACGCAGACGCGCTTTCCCGTATCCGCATTAATCATTTTCAAGAATGTTCCAAAATCCAAGCAAATATATCTGTATTTCCTTCAAACGAACCTCAACCCGGTCCTTCCGACCAAGACGATCCCGAAAGTGACAACGAAGAAAATGACGAAATTAAAATATTTGACGAATACAAAACTTTTACCGAATTGTACAGAACAAAATCCCTTATTGACTATTCAAAAATATACATTTCAAACGCACAGTTTATAAAATAAATATAGTAGCATTTTTTTGGCAAAACAAGTTAAAAGATCTTCACAACGAAATCTTAGACGACATTTTCGAAGAAAACCCTAACTGCAGAACGGATTCCTTAACAATTCTCTCCAGTAAAACAGTAAAAGATCGCAAATACTTTATAATTCCATTACCATTTGACCCCGAAATAGTTGTAGAACGGTTGTTCTATATTCTGTTTAAATTCCAAAACGAATTTGATCTACGAAAAACATATTGTGTTGAAAATAATATTGAATTACCAATTCTTGAAATAATTTCATTTATTTTTACTGAAAAGGATATTAAATTAAAAATATGCCAAAACCTTATTACATCTCCTGATCCCGACCAAATTCCTATCATACTCGAACAATATCACTTTGGAAAAAATAATTTACACAGAGGTATTAACGAAACAATCCGCAGAATTAAAGAAAAGTACAACTGGCAAGGCATGTCAAAAGACATAGAAAAATTCGTTAAAAGTTGCGAAATCTGTCAAAAAACCAAAATTTGCCGTAAAAATCTCAGCTCTCCACTTGTCGTTACCGAAACGCCCAAAACGGCATTCGAAAGAATTAACATCGATATCTTCGAATACCCATCTCGAAATTACTGCTTAACAGTTCGTGATGAACTTACTAAGTTCACACAAGCATATGCCCTTGAAGATAAAAAAGCTAGTTCGGTAGTAAACACCCTCCTTTTGTACTTTCAACACTTCGGTACACCATTAAGAATCCACTGCGACTTCGGACGCGAATTTGATAACACACTCACGAGAGACCTTTGTGAACTTTACGACATCAAACTCACCTTTTCCAGTGTTAATCACCCCCAATCAAACGGATCTATAGAAAGGTTTCACGCAAACCTGACAGAAATGATACGCGCTCATGTTAGTGAAAACCCTAAAGAACACCCATCAAACATATTACCTTATGCGGTCATCTGTTACAACAACACTAAAAATCGCACCACCGGTTTCACACCCTTCGAACTGATTTTCGGCCATACTTCTAGCAGACCACCGGAAACCCTTTATAACCAAAAGAATCTCATCAAAATACGTTCGTGATTTGAATAATCGGATGGAATATTATAATATATATAATAATAATTATTATAAAATAGCAAGGGCAAAAACCCAAGCTCAAAAAGAAAAAGCAAAGATTAGGTTTGACCAAACAGTCCCACCTAATCCATTAGTATTTAGGTTAAATGATAAAGTTCTAGTTAAAGAATCGCAAATAAAAAACAAACTTCAAAATAAATTTAATGGACCATTTGAAATAATAGAATTATTTAACAACTCAGCAATTTTATTGAACCCAAAAACTAATCAAAGAACTAAAGTAAATTTTGACAGACTTAAACATTTTTACGAATAATTTATCTCCCTTTTCAGACTCTTTGGGTTGACCACCGTCGTCTCCACTCAATATTCAATAACCCCCGTTGACAACACAATCGGACTTTTTTATAATGAATTAAATCAGATGAAAATATCCAATGACAAATGGACACTTTTAGTTTACAAAGACTTACTTCCCATTCAGAAAACTATGGAAAATAACGAAAAAATTCTTAAAAACGTCCTAAGTACACTTACGGATCACCTTGAAATATCTAGAGTAGCAGCAACAAATATACAAGTCAAAACTCATGTTAGTTTACTAAATCAAATATCCGATTCAATCAATTTAAAATATCAAGAAATATTTTCGGGAACACAAAAATATTCACAAAGACCAAAGCGAGGTTTATTGAACGGCATAGGTACTATTTGGAAATCCATAACAGGCAATCTTGATGCCAGTGATGGAGAATATTTAAATAATTGCATAAACAAAATATCACGCGATGAAAATCAGATAGAAAATCTTATAAAAAATCAAATATCAGTCACAACTTCAGTCATCAAGAACTTTAATAATACCATACAAAACCTACAAATTGACGAACAGACATTTAACAAAAACATTGGCACCATACAAAACGAACTATACAATTTTGATACCGAAATTTCGCTATACGAATCACAAGTCAAACTCTTAGACATATGCGAGTCACTAATGGAAAGTTATATTTTTATAAAGGACACTCTAGATGATATTTTGGAGTCCATCTCATTTGCTCGATTGAAAATACTTCATAATACAATAATAACACCTTCAGATTTAATGAAATCACTTAGTAAAATTTCCCGGTCACTAAATAGAAATAATCTACCTATAGAAATATCACCATTAAACATTGCAAAATATTTAGATATAATTGATTTAGAAGCATTCCAAATTGATTCCAGAATTGTTTTTGTCTTAAACATCCCTCTTACACATCCAGAGACCTACACCCTTTATCGTCTTTACCCAATACCACTATTAGATAATCCTCTCTCCTCTCCTTCACATTTTACCAACAACAATAAAATATATAGCGAGAGATGATGATTCAACATTTTACTTACCAATTCAAGACTTGCAATTAGAAAAATGTAAAACACTTTCTTCCACTCAACAAATTTGTTTCAATATGCTGCCATATCCAATTGACGACAACGCTATTTGCGAAGCTCAACTATTCAAAGCTCAAAAAAAATTACCCACCAATTGCATAACTTCAAAAATCCTGGCTGAAGACTACAACGTAAATGAAATTAACAAAAATCAATGGCTTGTTTCTGTATCCGAAGACCTACCAGTTACCATCAAATGTGACGACCAAAACACACAGACAGCTACTATTAAAATTACTTCACTAATTCAGTTAAATTCCCGATGCAGTGCTTTTATTGGAAATACACGAATCCAATCAAAACTTCAACTGGAAAAATTACTAAACGTAACATATAGAAGTCACCCTGTACAAGTTCCATTTGACTGTTGTAAAAACCTTCCACGAAAAGAAAAACTTCCTACATTAAAGCCATTAAAGTTAAACAAGATAAATACCGAAGACTTAAACATCGCTCATCACAAGCTCAATCAATATTCCGAAGAATTGGACAAACTAATAAATGAACCATTTATTACAAAATCTATCTCCTGGTCTACAATTACTACCTTTGTACTCATTGCTATACTAATTATAATCTACAGCCTCTATAAATTCAAACCAAAAAGGCGTACTCCCGTTATTGTAACCAACTTCAACGATGACTCTCCTCCAGCACCAAGACCAAGGCTACCAGAAAACTCCCAGCAACCCTGGAGACATTTGCTTCCAAGAAGACGTCCCTCCTTTCATCTAGGAGAACCAATCGAAGAAATCAACATTTCAGAAAAACTATCTCAATAAAAGTCAATGCTATAGCATCGACTTTTCTTTATAAGGGGGAGCTGTTATATCATCCACAAACACCTTATCAGCACGTACAAAGATAACACCAACATTCCATATTTCTCATATTACCAAGAGATACACCAAGAAGCGGCGATCCCACGGAGTCAGCAAAACAATATTTAGTATAAAAACAAAATGTAACACATAAATAAATTCATTATATTTTAACTAAGCTTACTAGAACTTTAATGTATTGTAATAAATAAAAATCTTTTTTAAAAAAGTAAATTTTAATTAAGTGAAGATAACATATATATATATATATATATATATATATATATATATATATATATATATCCTTCATTGAGTTATTTGCTATCGGTCTCAATAGGGAAAATGTAAAAGTTATGGTGTGCCTATGGGTAATTTCCTATACATTTTCTATCGGGCTGTAACCGAAAAAAAACATGGAAAAATGCACATATTGAATCCGGTAGTGCCCGATAGATTATTTTGTATATGTCTTTATGGGGAACTCCTTTAGACAAACGAAATCTCCGAAAGAAGTCAATTTATTCGTATTCTTCATAAAAGTTTGGACGCACTCTTATAATTTTAGGACGCCTTACGGGACCTTCTTCATCATCGCTAAACGCGTTTATAAGATCTAAATTAAGGGGATCAAAATTCATTTTCACCAGATAAATTCTAAACAATTATAATTTTATAATAATCTTAATATTTAGTATTAATAATCTTAATATTTAGTATTATTATATTTAGTATTTATAAACAGCTGTATACAGCTGTTTATAAATATATTTAGATTTTGAGGTTATGAATTGGAGTTTACCTCTGCTCTTAGTAGCGATTAACCGACAATAAACTTGTGATAATCTTTTAACTGATAATTGAAAAACATTTATTTTACATAAACTAAAGGTTAACTCAAGGTTGCAGATAATCTTAAGTTTATCTGATATTGAAGAACCGGCCCTAAGTTGTTTAATAATTAAACTTTAATTGTAATCCCACCAAATACCGCCTTCAAGCTTCGTACAGACCTGAACATTGAGCCGAACAACAAGCAGAACAACGAACCGAACGGCAAACAGAACGGCAAATGGCCTTTTTTGATTTCGACGATCCGAACAACAAACGGAACGTTCTTGCTGTTCCCATAATTGCTCGTAGTAAATCTCAGTTAAAGTTTTACTAAAGATGGAAAAAAGTGTAGCAGCAGCAGCTGAAACTAGAAGATGGTGGCAAACACATTTTTATACACAAAGAAGTACGACAAATTTCAATTTAGTAAGTGAATTAAAGTTTCAAGCTGTGAGTGGGCATTACAAAAATTTTACGAGGATGACACCTACCGACTTTGAGTATTTATTATTTGCGCAATCTCCTCCCAAGCATCTTGTTTTTTAATTTTATTAAAATGGTGTGGGTGTTTTGGTTTCCACAACAACTCTTTTGTTTTGATAAATATCAATTAGATCCAGAGATTTTTCTTATATATTAAAATAAACAAACTCACTTAAAGGAGGAGACAAATAAACACTTAAATGAGAACAATTCACTGGTCTGTTCGCCGTTTTGTTTTCACCCGTCCAAACCTCCGAACGCATTCGCGAGCATTTCCTTTGATGTCGAAGGAAAAACCGACAAGTGATGGGAACGGGGCGAACCGTTCGCCGAACGGTCAGGATTCGCGAACATGTTCGCAAACGCGTTCGCAGCCCCGTCCAAATGAGTGTTCTGTTTGCCGTTCGGTTCGTTGTTCGGCTTGTTGTTCGGCTCAATGCTCAAGTCTGTACGAGGCTTGACATATTACCACACTAGCCAAACGAAAAGTTACCAAAAAAGGAACATTCTAAAGCTTCGTACAGACCTGAACATTGAGCCGAACAACAAGCAGAACAACGAACCGAACGGCAAACAGAACGGCAAATGGCCTTTTTTGATTTCGACGATCCGAACAACAAACGGAACGTTCGTGCTGTTCCCATAATTGCTCGTAGTAAATCTCAGTTAAAGTTTTACTAAAGATGGAAAAAGTGTAGCAGCAGCAGCTTATATATATATATATATATATATATTCATTATTCATTATTAAATCAAAAGAAAAAATCGCGAAAAACAAGAAGATGGTGGCAAACCCATTTTTATACACAAAGAAGTACGACAAATTTCAATTTAGTAAGTGAATTAAAGTTTCAAGCTGTGAGTGGGCATTACAAAAATTTTACGAGGATGACTTGTGTTGAATTTTAATTAAATTAAAATATACAAACTCACTTAAAGGAGGAGACAAATAAACACTTAAATGAGAACAATTCACTGGTCTGTTCGCCGTTTTGTTTTGACCCGTCCAAACCTCCGAACGCATTCGCGAGCATTTCCTTTGATGTCGAAGGAAAAACCGACAAGTGATGGGAACGGGGCGAACCGTTCGCCGAACGGTCAGGATTCGCGAACATGTTCGCAAACGCGTTCGCAGCCCCGTCCAAATTAGTGTTCTGTTTGCCGTTCGGTTCGTTGTTCGGCTTGTTGTTCGGCTCAATGCTCAAGTCTGTACGAGGCTTAACGTTAGCTTTCGAGATTGCGGCGTTGCCGAATTAACATTATGTACATAATTTTAATTCAATTAAAATTATGTAAAGTATAATTTTAATTCAATTAAAATGATGTGTAGCATAATTTTAATTCTTTTAAAATGATAGATAGTATAATTTTAATTTTGTGAATTAAAATTATGTGTGTATAATTTGAATTCTGGAATAAAAATTATATGTGCATGGTTTTAATTCACATAATTAAACTTATACTATATATATCATCTTAATTGAATTAATATTATGTACACATCATTTTAGTACGCTCATTTAAAATTATACTCTACATAATTTTAAATCACGAATTAAAATTATACTGGACATCATTTTAATTCCACAAATTAATACACCATTTTAATTCAAGCAATAAAAATTATCGAAGTGTATATGTACAGAGGCGCCTCTGTAGATAAAGTTACGGTTATGTACAGAGGCGCCTCTGTTGATAAAGTTACGGTTATGTACAGAGGCGTCCCTGTAAAAAATATCAATATACAGAGACGCGTTGACTTGTATTAAGTATACTATAGTGTTATATGGTTTAAATTCATTTTATTTTCAAACATTAGGTACCATATATTTGAAATGCTAGCGTCTAGAGGCACCGAATTATCTTGGCTCCCTGGCTCCTAGACATGCGCGTTTTATAGAAATGTACTCAAACTCAACAACACAACCCAACCGACCCCGCCCCATTGAGCAAAAAACCCAACTAAAATGGGATAATTTATGTAATTAAAAAGTGTTTTATTTTTATCGTAACATAAATTTGCCCATTTTAGTTGGGTTTTTTTGCTCAATGGGGCGGGGGGGGCCCAATGGGGCGGGGTCGGTTGGGTTGTGTTGTTGAGTTTGAGTACATTTCTATAAAACGCGCATCTCTAGGAGCCAGGGAGCCAAGATAATTCGGTGCCTCTAGACGCTAGTTAATCTGCCTCTGTACATAACCGTAACTTTATCTACAGAGGCGCCTCTGTACGTATACACTTCGAAAAATTATATTCTACATCGTTTTAAATAATTAAATTAACATTATTATATGAAAAACATTGCAACTTAAAATAAGTTTCAAATAAAAATTAAAATATTTGTGCACCTATTAAAAAATAATTCATTGAATTGTAATTCAATATCAACACCTTTGCAATATGGAGTTATTTCTTGTAACATTTCATTTTCATACAGTTACAATAATTTTTGACGATGAATTCAACATGTGCAAGGCAGGTATTGTATCAGAAAAATTGATGTAATTGTAATAAGGTATCATAAAAATTGAACCGAATTAAACCAAAGATTTGGACAAATTAAAAATAAATTAAAATTAATTTCACAAAGTTGGCAAGCCCTTTTACTATTTAATGTATTTTTAATTAAATTTGTGTACAACTAAATTTTAAATAATCCATTATTTATCAAACATAATGGAAATTTTAACCAATTTAAATACGGTGAATTTTATATCTCTAGCCCAAAAATTGTACATTAAATAGTAAAACGGCTTGCCATTTTAATCAATAGCCTAACATGTTTTACGTGCGTTGAAATGTTAAAAATTCAATAAATAAAGAGTTTTTTTAAAGTTTACCTTATGATTTATTTATTGAACCACAACTATAGTTTTTAAACATAAGGCAACATGATCCTATAGAATTTTGTTTTTGTTATTAGGCCTAATAACAACAAAATTAACCGTATATGAAATGAAAAAAAAATAAAACATTCATTTTAAAATTTTAATTCAAAAAGTTGAAATAAACTACAATAATTGTTTCAATTTTCACAAAACAATGGACAGAATACAAGTAACTATACAATGTATAGTTGCAAACCTAAGCAAAAATTTACAATTTTTTTATTTTGGAGCCATTCCACGCGTAACGGATAGGATAGTTGCCGTGTTTTTATTTACAAAATAATATTGTTCTATTATATTACCAATGTCAAATTTTTATAAATAGTTCTAAACTAAAGCTGTTTAACAAGGTTTTTATTTGGCAAAATTAGGTATCGTGGTTGACTCTTTAATTCCTTAAAAACTAATAATTTAAAGCGTAACGGTCGGGACTTTGCAATAGTCCCGCCCGTTACGCTTTAAATTATTAATTTTTAAGGAATTAAACAGTCAATCACGATATCTAATTTTGCCAAATAAAAACCTTGTTAAACAGCTTTTGTTTAGAACTATTTATAAAAATTTGACATTGGTAATATAATAGAACAATACTGCCGTACTAAGCGCAGAAGCGGTAATTAACATAATGGCTGTCATGAGATATTGGTACTTTTATGTTAATAGCTCTGCCAACTCAGTTTGGTAACAGACACCGCTAAAAATAACTTGATATTTCAATCATTTACTGACAAAATACCGATTTAATACCTTATTAAAGTAGAGATTTTTAACCCTAGGTTCATATTACGGAAAAATGTCAATTTCCTTTAAATGTGCAGTTACCGCTTCTGCGCTTAGGACGGCAGAATATTATTTTGTAAATAAAAACACGGCAACTGTCCTATCCGTTAAGCGTGGAATGGCCCTTTGTTTAACGATACTAAATAAATTTTTTCTACTCCCACCTTTAAAACGCCCTTTATCGTACATGTTTCCATGACACTAAGTGACCTTTTAAATAAACATTGACAAGTTGTGGCTTTACGGCGCTTTAGTCACGGGCTGAAGTTAGCAACAGGTTTTTAGTCACAGGCTGAAGTTAGTTTTAAGTTAGTTGACAGTTGTCAAATGTCATAGGTACAATCGTTAAAATAAAGTGCCTTTCTTGTAAAATAATACTAAATGTGAAAATTATTTTATTATCTCAAATTGAGATTCTCAATACAAAAATATTAAATAGTTGCTCAACGCCAATATTTGAAAAGTTTATATGAACATTGTACGGACCTTTTAATTTCGCCGGCATTAAACTATAACTTAAATTCGGGCACGGACTCTACTGTAAAGTCCTCATAAAACATTTCCTTTACTTTCACTGTGAAAAACTGTCAATTTTCAATATACATTTCGATTTATAACCTTTATAATTGTGTTTATAAAATGTAAAAATGTGACATTTGACAGTTTCCCCTGTTGTTTCATAGATGGCGCTCTATACAAATTTTTGGTTTAAATCATTTTAAGATAATAATAAGTATTTGTCGTAGAAAAAGTTTAGTATGCACCTCGTTTATAAACTTTTCTATACACTCATTAATTTAAGAACTCGCTCGCAAGCTCGCTCGTGCCTAAATTAAATTCGTGTATAAAATGGCGTTTATCAAACTTGATACATAATATACTATTATATATAATCCATAAAAATAGGCTGTTTATAACATGTTAAATTAATAACGGCATGTTTAAAATACGTTTAGTTACAAGTGTAAGCTATTATAATACCTAACGGCTTTTAAGAGTTTTCTGTTACCTATAGTTCGGATTTGACATGGAAGTTATTTAAAACATAGCCCAAATTACTTTAAAATCTGCATGAACAGATTCAAATGCCTACTCTGAGACAAAACCCAGAGGTTTTTTTGATATTTCCGCAAATTCCTTGACATGCTGTATGACTGTATGTATTTTTGGAGTAGGTTTAATATGTAAATCTTTAAAATCTTTTGCAAACTGTTCAATCTTTTCTAAATAGGTAGTATCAAGTTTTGTACCAAAGCAACTAGTTACATGATTTGCAAAACTAGAAAAACATTGAACGTATTTCAAACATCCCACTGGAGATATCATCCTCAGATAATTAATATTTTTTAACAGTGTATTTCCATTAAAAGAATTAAATAGCCCGCTCCCCTAGTGAAATCTTTTTCTACTCTACAAAATTTGGCCCATTTACTTATAGTTTTTGGATATTTTTTCTCAGTAGCACTGACTAAAGTAGTTACACCAAGAAGCAGGTGGAGCTCCAGAGGGGTAAAAAACTATTAATTTTCTTGTTTTAAAATCAGATATTGGTAGGTGTACTACGTTTTCATAAAATTTTGATTTTTTTGTATTCCCACCGGTCTCTCCCCACCAACTTGTAGTGTTGTTCATTCCTTTCCCACGTACGAGGTATACCACTATCAAAAAGATTATTTTTAGTATTGACATAACTTTATAAATTTATAAAGTTATGTCAATGTTAACGTCTCTGACAATTCTGTTATAAAGGGTGATAATAATTACACTAATCAAGATACTCTAAACATGTTTTATACATATGGCGAGTGCAAAAAAGTATTTATACGAAATAAAAGACAATCCCACGCAAAATTACTGATATTTCAAATACAAAAATTAGCGGTTTTATCACTTTTTTGTAATATCTCTGTAAATATTCATTTTAGATATAGGGAATGCTGCAACATTTCAATAGAAAACATTATTTGGTGTAAAAAAATATATGTTAGTTTCATTTAAAATAAGAAATTTATTGGTATTGAACCCTTAAATGCATAAGATTAAAGTATTGTACAAAATATACATGAAACATTTTCAAATGGCTAATATAATATAGGAAATGTAATTTAAAAAATCAAAATCGAAAGCAAAAATTTATTTTGAAAAAAACAAACAATTCAACAAAAAAAGAATTCCTCATCCGTCAGACCTTTTCTGCTACTCATGCTTAGGGTTTTAAAGTATCGGAAAAAACCCTAAAAATTTGGGGAAAAAACCTGTTTTTCCGTTTTTTTTCAGGCCTTGGAAAAATTGGACGTTTGGGAAAAATTGATTTTTTTTTGAAAAATATACACATTTAAAAAAAAGTACCATTAAACAACTTAACATTATTTAAAAAAAATCCTTTATTACAAAAAAAATAAATCTAAACATAAACGTGAAATATACTGTCTGTTGGGGTTCTTTGTTGCAAAAAGGAGTCCATTAAAAATATCTAACTACATAATAATGAATAAATTATAAAGTTAAATTAGAAAATTATAATTTTATAAATCGAAGTGTTAAATAAAAGTTATGTTAATATAGCACCGAATCAGGGGCGTAGCTACCGCGGTATCAGCCGTATTAATGATACGGGCCTCCCGGCTAGGGAGGGCCCCCGATTGGCTTCGACATGCGTAAGCAAAAAACATATTTCCCACGTTTTAAAAAAATTTAGTTATGAAATTAAATAAATAAATAAATAATATAATTATTTAATTGTTAATACTTCGATTTATTAAATTACAATTTTCCTGAATACCCTCCTGTTTCAACGAGGCCGTGAACTCATACGAATTGTTTCTGCCGGCACCTTTCCACTATGCGTTGTCTGCGGCGCAGACTGCGCATATTGTTCTGTGCTCTGCGCCGCATACTGAGTCTACTTTGCGTTTTATTATTAATAGCAAATTAGAAATAATTATTAGCGTTACAATTATTTTAAATGACTTGCCTTTATTTTAAAAGATGTTGAAGAACGGTAAATGTCTAAAACCAGACCAAATTTTAAAATTTGCCTGTACATAAAAAGCTATGTATGGGTCATTCCATATCAAATCACCAAATTTTAAAAATTGTATTTTTTGATTCAGTTAAATTTTTGATATGTTTTTTTATGTTTTTGTAAGTTTCAAAATACGCCTAACCCTAAATTTTGAGCTCTTAATTTTCAAAAGCCCCGAAAATATGATTTTTTAAAAATTGCAAAAAAATAACGAAACGGTAATTTTTATAAATTCAGTACTCCTGCTTAAGTTATCGTATCCTCATTTGACCGGTGGCTATTTTCTTCGTTTTGAAATGTAGTTATTTAAAAATATAGGTATATAAAAACCAAAATTTTTTTTTCAGTTTTATCTTAACTTTTAACTTAAATTTTGACTTTTTTTGAAGAGCGTAAAAATTTGGAAATTTTCAAAAAAATTAACTTTCGCATTTTTTTATATTACCTACCCTTTGAATAAAATTTAAATAATTAAAAAGTCGATTTTTTTTTAATTTCACAATATATATATATATATATATATATAGGACTTTAGTGCATATTGTAGATATGCTACAAGCAGTATTTAAAAAAAAAGACAATCACCAACTGTTTTTTATTTCAATATTATTATTTACAAAAAGTACATACCTTACTTATATAGTAGAATATTTTTTTATTTAGTAAACAATTATATAAAACTGCAATTTAAACGCAATCTATGGTCAAATAAATTTGTTTAGCAAATACTTCACTATGTTGCAGATATGTTAAACCCTGCATTCAAGCCAATACAAGTAATACAGTATGTATACTATAAGATTTCCAGGAGCGTTGCAAATTTTCTACGCGATGCATTTAAGGGTTAAAGTGACAAAAAAGTCAACATAAATACCAGACACCCTGTATAAAATTTTCAAATACCATTCATAGCTTTTGATAGAGTTAACATGTACACCAAAAATTAACTTTTTAACATTACAATTAATGGGTATTAATACAGACATATTGGTAAGATCATTCATCTGTCAAAATTTTTTGAAAAAAAAATTAATATCTCAAAAACTGATAAAAATAAAAATAATAATCAAATTTTAGTATTTCTAGAATTTTACGTAGAATTTAAAAATGCAATAATATTTATATGATTCCATTTGAAAAACCAAAGGTTATATCACAACATTTAACCGGAAGTGATAACGCATGGAAAAATTCTTTTAAAAAATAGTTTACATTGCCTTATAATTGCTATACATACAACAGTCGAAAATACAAACCAATTACGAATAACAGTTAAATAAACAAAAATAATGCTAAATTCTTCTTCTTTTGTAGCCACATGTATTACATACTTATAGTTTATAGTTTAATTTACCTAGGTCAATGGTCTTTTGATTGTTGTATTTTTGTTATTTATGATAATTAGTAAATAACTTATCTTCTATATTTAAATAATTAGTTTTGATACTGTCTAATAAAGGCCCAGACCAATTTACTCTTGAGTAAATAAAAATAGAGAGAGAAAGTTTCGAGTTGTATCTCGAACTATGAAAGTAGAAATTTTACCCTAAAATTTTGAGTTAACTTAATATTTTAAAATTATTTTTTTGTGCTACACTTTTAAATTTCAAAAATGCAATTTTATTTTTGAGTTGTCTCTGAAATTGCATCAGATTATATTTAACTTTTTAAACAAGAAAATATCTACATTTAAAATTTATTTTAATTAATGTAATGTAATTCAATAATATTTGTACTCACCGGATCAGTAAACATGGTCTTTAAATGTGATGTAAATGCCAGAAAAGTGCATATTTGGAAAATCATTATATTTCCAATACTGTAGAAAGAATATGAACTTGGAATAAGTATAACTGACATAACAACAAACTCTGCATATAAAATAAGTACCCATGTCAGAATTGCACAAATAATACCACAAATATCCTTTATACACCATAGCATTCCTCCACAGCACTTATTGTGAGAATCAACTTCTTTTCGAAATGAAATGTATTCATATTCCATCATTATTTATTAACGCATCTATTCAAATTTAGGTTACCTATATATATATTTAAAGTCTTTCATTATATTAATTTTAGTTTTAAAAGTGCATTTTAAATATTGATTTGAAAATACAATAAATAATCAAAGGTACTTGGTAACCAGAGATATGGAAATATCTTACACACTCTAAGATCTTACAAGATTTGTTTCGGTGACAGATAAAATTTAAACGTCAAACTTTTAAGGTTAAACTTCTTCTTCTATCTAATTTATCTTTATAATATAAAGATAAATTAGATAGAAGAAGAAGTTTAACCTTAATATAAAGTTTATATGTCCCATACACAAAACTAGTTCTAGTTTTGTGGTCCCATAGACATATAAACAAAAAAATAATGGTATTATTTCTATGCATATCTTAGATGCATATAAATAATAGTATTATTTCTATAATTTAATATAGTGGCTAATGCACCGCCGCCGTCGTTTTTTAAATTTTATTTCTGCACCGCCGCCGCCTATAGTAAACTCAAAAACCCCAGGAGCGCATTTGAAAACTCGCAAGGGGGCACTCTGGATACCCTTCAAGTTTACCTTGCGCGTTCCAAATCTCTGGTATATACCTAGATATGGGTATTTCTCCCTTAACTTTAAAAAATGAAGAAAAATTTACATTTTTATTTTTTTTGCAATACGTTGCAGTAAATTTCTCTAAATGATTTTTTACGGTTTAAATTAGGCAAAATAAATGTTCATATACAAAACAAGTAATAATTTTTATTGGCAAGTGACTGGCAAAATGTTTAGTTCATTATAAATGTCCCTTCTGTCCCCTTGACTTTTTTACACTATAATTCGTAATCTAAATAACATTACGTCTTAAACTAAAATAATTTCGATAGAAGACCAAGTCTTTTGATCGCTTTTAGATTTTACTCTAACAGTTTTCAAGGAACTGTAAAAAAGTAAGGTGACAAATGCAAAAAAAAAGATATAGATAAATATTTTTAATTTAATTTTTCTCTACTGAATGAGTAACTACTTAATTTGACCACAGCATGTTTTTTATTACTAAATTAGAGGTATATAGAGGAATTTTGGAAGTGAAAATAACTGCAACATTACAAAATAATGTTTTATTGGCAAAAAACATATGGAGACAGGAGTGACCAAGATTAGGACAGGTGTGACAACGTAATTCAACTACTAAATTATAAGTTTAATTGGTTTACTATAGTTGAAACATAAAAAAGTTTTGTCAACATTAAAGAAAAACAAAAAGAGTAACATTCTACAAAACAGAAAACAGTCATAGGCTTAATGCGTAAAGTATTTAAAACATATTATTCAGCACTGGTATCAATTTTAAATTTAAATAATCCACGGCCATAGTTTTCTGGTTCTTCCAGTTTTCCCATTACATCTTCGTAGCTGAATTCGTAAATATCTACAACGTCTGGAAATCCATAGACAAATCCTTGAAAATCTCTGGTGGACCTCTTCCGTAAAAAAGTTTCCTCAAATTTATTTTCAGTTTCTATTACTTGACATATGTATTTTAAAGGTTTGCTTCCTTGCTTTAACTCTGATTTAAATCGGATCAGTAGCCAGTCATCTTTATTAATTTCTGCTTTATTTACATGCATGACGTGGTTACAATTTTTTGAAATCATCTTCTTTTTAAAATATGATAAAGGTATGTCATATTTGTCATCACTTAATTCCATATTTTCTTTGTGTGTTGTAGTAATGTCATATTCTGGAGTCATTTTATTGATAACGTGTGGCAGAGATAGGTCTTTTTCTACATCTGGCTTTTTTTATGCACTGAATCACTATCAAAAGTG
Source organism: Brassicogethes aeneus (assembly GCA_921294245.1). Classification (NCBI taxonomy): domain Eukaryota; kingdom Metazoa; phylum Arthropoda; class Insecta; order Coleoptera; family Nitidulidae; genus Brassicogethes; species Brassicogethes aeneus. Next base: position 63,282,866 of record OV121132.1, read on the forward strand.
TATCTCTCTGTCGAACGTTCCGAATCAAGGGAAGTGCCAAAATCGTTTAAAAGCAGTTTATCAAACGAATGTTCTGATGGTTTTAATAGAAAATGATTACATGCAGATTTTGTGTTACAATTAAAACAGCTTCTATGCTTTAACTTTAGTTTACTCTTTTTCTCATTTGACCAAAGAACTTGACGTATTTGCATAGTATTTGGAACTGAGGCTGATTTTTCTGTGGCGATCTCTTTTGACAGTTCATAAATCTCATTTATTTGACCGGTTGTAACTTCATACAATAATATTTTACTATTATTTTTTTTAACACTTTCAATGAAATCTGTCGCAGATGTGATGCTATTCCCATGGCTAACTGTTTGATCAGCGACTCTTTTAAGTGCCCCTCCAACACCATCACCCACACTTTTACCATGTCCAGGTTCATAAAAATTCCATGTAAGAAATTCTGTTTTAAAAAATGTAGCAAAATAGCACATTAGCTGAAAGTTTGTCTTATTTTTATATTGTGATGTTGGTCCATCACTAACAAAATGAAAAATACTAATGCTTCTTTCAAGTAACAAATCTAAAACCGGTTTAAGATGGGCCCACACTGCACATGCATTGTGAAGTAAATCATTTGACACACCACAAAACGAGATGCAGTCTAGTTCATTATTTCTGTTTTTAAGATAAATAACTCCTGTATGAAGAGATATTTGCCTTCGAGATCCTCCAAAGTGTACACTTTGAATCTCCTCATTAAATTTGCACATGTAATTTTCCGAAAAATCTATATTTATAATTGCTTCTTTTTGTGTTATTTGATCTCGGAGCAAACGAATCTGATTTTGTTGATGATTTGCTCGATAGTGATGGGGCAAAATTATTTTTAAGCTACTTTTAAAACAGTTACGGAGATCTTCTATGGTACTTTTAATGCACACTTTGGTTTGAACTTTCACTTCTACTTCTTTTCTGTTTTTATCTATTCTTTTTTCTATTTTTGTTTCCCATTTAAAGTATGAAATGTTTTGTTTTTCGTTTTCCTCAGAAACAAAAATCCGTTTTTCTTTTACTGCACAGCTGTCACACTGCCGAGCTACACACTGGTCTGATCTACTTTCACAACAAATTTTTTCTAAAATATCATCAACTGAGTTTATTTTAGTAGAAAACTGGTTTAGTTGTTGCATTTTTTTCAATAAAAACGTAAAATTAGCATGCTTGATGCAGAGAGAAGTATTTCTAGCATTAACAGTAGGTTTTACAACCCAGAATGGTTTGTACCGACAAAATGTAGAAAAGCTTACTTTCTGATGTTTAGTTATGAATTTCTTGTACAAATTTGTTAGGGTGTCATTAAGAAACCTTTTTTGCATTTTTTGTTGTCTCACAGTAATACAATCCTTTTTCCCCGGAGTTTGAACTGAAACTTCATCACTGACAAAAAAATCAAAAATCAGTTTTTTGATTTTTTGAGCATATTCTTCCATTCGTATTTTTCTAGATGGCATTATCTCTGTTTGACGAAGTGATCTGTTGTATCGATGGTTGGAAATTAAACTGTTCATTTTTCCAGCTACTCGGTACTTTTTTGCGACCCTACCGCTAATTATTTTACTGACTATCTGCTTTTCAACTTCGGTAGAACATGATTGCAGGTTTGATTTGATTTGTTCCTGCAAAACTTCACCAAACAGTAACTGTTTTTTTATTTCTTTTGATTCTCCTCGTTGTATAATACCATCAACTTTTGTATTTAGAGTCGGTGTTGTCGAAGATTTTCGAAGTAATTTTCTATGCTCCCTTTGTAGCTGTTTTTTGTATCGCTCAGCCTTGGATTTTGCAATGTTAAGTTTATGCTGTGTTTCATTTAATAGCCTTTCTGCCTGTTTTGGTTTATTAGTAAGTTTTGTATTTTCAGTATTTGACAATGCCTCTTTGGGTGTTCGTTTAGGTGTTTTTCTCTGATCAGATTTTTCTAGTCCAAGTATTTGATTTAAACCTTCATTGACAGATAAATCTAAAACAACAGGAGATTCTGGTCTTTTATTATCGGGAGTAACTGCTCTGCTCTCTGGCGGACTGTTGTAACTTAGAAAATTTTCAACGTTTTTAAGTTTCATCCGGCGTTTATGTTGTCTCATACGCCACTGTTTTCTTTGAAGGCGTTGTTCCCTTTTGTTCATTTCAGCTATCAACTTAATTTTTCCTAAACTCTTTTTTTTCTGATAATTTTCTCTTTCTTTTTTACAATATTCTTCGTGTTTTTCCTTGTTTTCCTTTAATTTTTGGCGCTGCCTCCTTTTCTTTTCCCTTTCTTTTCTTCTCTTCTCCTCAGTTGAAACGGCTTTATTTATCTTGGTAGCTATTTTTTTTGTTATCTTAGATCCCTGAAATGTTATAATTTTTGTTATTTTTAAGTAAAAAAAATATTTTTAAAACTAAAACTTGTGACACTGTCGACCTCAACAAAGCTGACTCCGAGCTCTGCGCTTCTGGTAATGTTGAGCACCCAGGAGTTGAAATATTTATATCGCGTACTTTTTGTATGGCAAGTTGCGCTTGTTTTTTTTTGTAGTATCTTTGCTTCTCCCTTCGCTTTTTTTCCTCATACTTGGCCTTCTCTTTTTCTTTTGTTTTCACGGCGGCTTCGTTTTTTAATATTCTTAGTCTCCCAGTCAAGCTTTCAATATCAATAATCTTGTTTCGATTTGATGAAATATCCATCTCCTACAAATGTTAATTTGCAATAAAGTAAGCCTTCTTACAATTTCTAATTCTGGTAATGTCCAAATTAATCTCACTGCGTATAATCAACGACTTTATCAGTATTGTCTACTTTTTGTTAGTGCACCAAAAAGTTTATTATTAGTGTCACTTCTGTCCACTTAAGTCACATCTGTCCCTTTTTAAAATAATTATAAACAGGGACAGAAGTGACATGGGACAGATGTGACATTTGTAACGTTTTCCTCCCCTTAAAAATTTTAGGTTAGGTTTACCTTCCAATTATGATTGAATTTATTTGCAGTTTCATCTGTTTTTAGTAAAAAAGTACCAATGATCGTCAAATTGACATAATTAATACATTTCTGTCAAGGGACAGTAAGGACTGAAAATAGCTTTTACATACCTTTTTACTTTTTGTCACGTTTTTTCACCAAAAAATTCTAAAAACGGAACGAAAACAACATTTCAACGTTGAACACCATAGAGAACTAAACTGTTCAGGCAATGACGTTAGATGGCAGTGCCATCTATGAACGCGCAGGAATGCTATTATTAAGCGAGACAGATGTGACCTAAAACAGTGGGGACAAATTTATTTTGCTTACAATTTAAATTTATTCCTTTTTTTTCGCAAGATATGCACATTTTCTTGTAGGGTATGAACGTAATAACATTTTTTAAAGTAAACGCAGCTTTTTAAGGAATTATTTTTACCGGCAAAATACGGTTAATGTTGAAGTTTTCGAACTGGGGACAGGGACAGAAGTGACATTTTGCATGTTTGCCGTCTTCTGCAAAATGCACCAATAAATGACTTACATTAAATGTACTTTTTTTCTGTTAGCAAGGATCGCCTACAACATGTACTGCAAAAAAAAGTTTAAGAGGGATAACTTTTTAAGGCTTTTATACACTGGGGACATGGTTTTTTAAAGTTAAGGAAGAAATACCCATATATGCAACTGTCAACTGTTCGAAAACAGCAAGTACAAGTATCCCAAATAGCACACAACCTCCCAAGGACATCCTGATTGGGTCTGTCCGGGCCAGTTTAGGATATCCCATTTCTGACGTACCTTGGACGCCATGGGACGTCCTGAACAGTGTTGCCAGATTGGGCGATTTATCACAAATTGGGCGATTTTTAACTCGCTCTGGCGACCATAAATATACAAAAATCACAAGTCGCCATTTGGGCGATTTTCGGCGCTAGACCGGCGTCAGCCCCAAGGAGGGTAAAATAATTCTCCTTGACTCACCAAAGCTATGATCGGAATAATATAAATAGGTTCATCGACATAAAACATTTTTTTCCAAAGCTCTTCTTTAAGTTTTCGATAACTCTTCTTTATGTTTTCGGGCACACTGTGTTTTCGGTGTTAAAAAATGGGTAAATATACGAAGAAACACAACAAGGACTGGGAACGTGAACCAACATTTAAAGTTTAGTAAATATGTAATATATTATATTATATATAAAGCAGATTTTACGCTGATTGTAAATGTTAATTAAACGATGTTATTCAAATAAAAATCATGCGTGAACATGTTCAGTTATTTTTTAATTTTACAAGTAAAAATTTACAAAAAAAATGTACTTAAAAAAACTGGCGACTTTTACTTTATTTTGGCGACTTTCGCATCCTCTGGTGGGGCGACATGAAATTTTCTTATCTGGCAACACTGGTCCTGAAATCAAATTGGGTATAGTACCTATATTGGGTACCCAATACGTATCCCATTTCTGACGTACCTTGGACGTCAATACGTATCCCATTTCTGACGTACCTTGGACGTCCATAGGACGTCATAGAATTAAATTGGCAATAGCTATTCCTATAGGAATTATACTATAAGAAATATCATACTTTGTCCAAAAACAAAAAACTGGGAGAAATTCTGGATTTACTGAAACCATTGAATTCACTGTCCCAACTTATATGCGACGGGTCTCGTATACATATATTTATGTATACATATACAGGGTGCACGGCACGGCACGTGCAGGTTGGTTAAGCCATTAAACTGAAGAAAAGTTATGTAACTACAAGTCTCCATAATTAAAACAAAAATCTATTAAAAACCAAAATTTGTTACAACTTTGTTATTTCTGAGAATTAAAAAAAGTAAGTTTCGCGTGTATACATTTCTCCATTAAAAATTTATAATTTTTTTTGTCTATTTGATTTTGAGTTATCACCACCATCTTTGGTTTTGCTATGGCTGCCATAATACAATTTTTTAGTAAAAAAATCGATTTATTAAACTATATATTATATACATATACTATAGTATATAAGTTTATGGCCCACCATCGTCATGGCCATTTTAAAAACAAAAGATGGTGAAAGTATCGAATAAATTGGATGAAAATGTAGATAAATGTGTATGTTAGCAAGTCAAACTTACTTTTTTTTAATTCCCAGGAATAACAAAGCCAGTGGCGTATTTAGGATTTAGCTCCGGGGGGGGTCCAAAAAAACTAACTAAATATGTACTATGCTATGCTTTAATAATGAATGGATAGCGCGTGCGTGAAAAAAAGCGGCATCTTTTTCTTTATTATAATAAGAAAAGAGACGCAACTCTTTTTCACGCACGCGCTATCTATTCATGGTATAGTTCTATTTCTGTTCGCGCCTCGATCATAACGACCACAGATAACGACACGAGAAAGAGGTAGGAACGATATACCTACAGGGTTGCCAAACCACCTCTTTCTCTTTAATACGTAAGTAGTTGATTTTAATGATTTTATATTTAAATATAATTAATAAATAATAAAGTACGTTGACAGCCTTGAGGTTTTTATTTTTTTTTTAACTTTTTTTTGTAATAAAAATAATAAAATATGTGCGCCCGGGGGGGGTCCGGACCCGGCGGACCCCCCCCCTAAATACGCCACTGAACAAAGCTATAAAGATTTTTGGTTTAAAAGGCTCTTAGTTTTTTTCAATTAAACTTTTAAAAGTTTTGAGAACGGCTGCCTTTTTTTTCAATTTATAAATTTCATTTGACGATACGCATAATGAAAAAAATGACGAGACTTATGATTCGATACTTTACGACACGTCACTTTTATCTTTAACGATATCGTAATGACGTCGTCATGATTAAAAAAAAATTTTTATCTTTGTTTCTCAGAATTGAATGAAATAATTGCATTTATATATAATTCTGATAATAAACTCGCTGCAATATAAATTTCCCAATAAACCAACGTTGCTAAGAAATCTGGAAGAAATATTTGCTAGATATAATTTCTTTCACATTTCCTTCAAATCGCTACAAATTTGCACTCGCAATACTTGCTGGACACTTAAAACGGCAATTTGAGCGCAATACCGCGGAAATCATTGCCGCACATATTTCTAGATGATTGACAGATACGGTTGCAGAACTAATTTTCGGCAATTTTATAGTAATATTTTGTAAATAAATTTGTACAATTGTTTGACAGCAAGCGGAGCGCAATACGGCGAAAATTGTTGCCGCATATATTTTTAAACGGTTGGAAGAAACTATTGCAGCAAGAATTGTTGTCATTTATTTTATACATATTTTTTTGAAATAAATAATTTTTGGGATGTTTGACAGAAACTGTTGCAGCAATTGCAGTCCATATACAGGGCGTCCCAAAATTGTGGCCCAAAGGGTTGTAATGGGCACGATATATGGGCAGTTAATTTTTAACATTTCTTAATTTATTTTTTAAGCTTTACGAAATATGAGACTAGTTTTAAATATTTGTTTTTAAAATTGTATTAGGTGTTAGGTATAAGTTTCACTTCCATACATTCTTTATTTGTTTATTATGCAATAATAATTTATGACTCCCATCTGGACAACCACTTAAGGGTTCGTTACAGAAAGAAAATAAGCAAGTTTTGGTTCATGTTGCTAGTCTTTAAAAAATATACCTAAAAAGAGAGCTTGTTAAAAACTTAGAGAGGAGAGTATATTTTAGGCAGTTACGTTTTACTCTTTGAAGGGACGAGTTGAATTCTTAAATTTTATAAGGGAGTGAATTTAGTCAATAATAAATTAATTTATATAAATTCAGTTTTGTGAAAGTGTTGTTTATTTATATAGGTATGTCTTTTCTATAATTATTTATAATAACTTAAAGTCACAAATATCAAAATAAGTGGTTAATTAATTCATATTTAATTTAAACAATATTTTATTTTCTTCTTTGTTAAAGAAGTATATTTTTTTGTTGTGGTGGGACAAACTTAGTTACGTATTTATTATAATTATTATTTTATGTTTACCATTTAAATATTCACATTTTATTATTGTTATATTGTAATGCAATGTATCATGTTATTACATATTTCTATTTAACTTTAATATACTTTGTTTTGTACAGTTTACATTATTTTGTTTATTCGATAAATTGATTGATATTCTTTATTTAATATGTTGAGACTTTGTTGTCAATTCTGAGCCATGTATGGTTGGTCCTAGGATGTATAATACATTTATTTCGTTGTGTGTTTCGCGATCTTGCTATTTATTTAATTTTGTTAATCGATCTTTGGGGACCTACTAAGGGAGTAGACACTATGATGTGCGCTGAGTCTTAGCCCCTTAATTTATTAACAAAATATGTTTTATTATATTGTTGTTGGCCAATTTAGCTATGAAGTATGAACATAAGATGTTTGTAATGAAAGAGGCATGTGCATGTGCACGAGTATACGAGGGCCGTCCGAAAGTGAATTGAGTTAGGGCTAAGTTTTGTCTCATAGTCTCAGTTTTTATTTACTTTGATCATTCTTTTACGCTACTATTCTCCAAACTATTATATTTTATATTTTACGAACTTAAAATGTTTTATTGATATTTTATGACTTTATACATCTAAATGTATTTATTATTTATGACTGTACACAAATATTATTGCATTACGGTTGTCCACCGCAATACCACTTGTTATTTATGTATTTTATTCACCACTACTATTTATTATGTTCTCTGTGACTTAAGTTACATGCTATTTTATTTTACACATTGTTTTTGTTTGTTGCTGTACATTGGTAATAGTTTCAATTTGTATTTGTATTTAAACACCGTCCGAGCCTAACATTTATGTAGGTGAATAATCTTAACAATATGATAATGTGATTGATGATATTATATTTGATTGCTTGATTACTTTGATTTTGTTATATTATTTATATTGTTTAGATGTGCGACACATATGCATGTCTGGATTGTATATGTGGGTTTTTAAGGTTTATCCTTATTAACTTAAATCTATAATACTTTTTAAATACAAATGTTTTTATTTATATTATTAATGTACAGTAGCAAGAATATTAACTCTTGTATAAATTGTTTTTATTAATAAACTTATTTTAATTTAATACTTCTTCTTTGCTTTTTAAATATCTTTTCAATTGCTCAAGTACTTACGTATCCAGAACCGTATTCACAACAAAGAGGGGTCCTAATTTAATTTCTTTAAACTAGACGATCACGTGTTTTGGCCAAAGGTAGTTTTTTTGTGGTTTTAATATCGTTTTTAATTATTTAAATGTGCCCCCTTTGCCCCCGTTCATTACAAATTGGTGCGCCGTGACCAGGATTTGTTTTTATATTGTTTATTTGTTTTGTCGAATTTATTACTATTTGATGTTAAACGACCAGATTTATTTTATTTTATTATTTTTTGGTTGTTTGTTACTTCTTGTTTTTTCATTTCAACCAGAATTTGGTTTTGTGCATTTAGTTTGCATCTGTGGATTTCTGTTCCCGTCACTTTTAATGTTACGTGATCAGAAGTTTCTCTATATATTTTTAGTTGTATTTTATATTCTTTGTCCACACAATTGTTACCAGATGTCAAGGGTGGTAAAAGTTCTTTTTGTGTATCCCTTGTTTCGCCAAATTGGTGATATAGGTTGATTATGGTCCTGTTGACAGATTTATGGTTTTCGCACAGTGAGGCGAAATAATTTTATATATCTTGTTTTCTATTTTTTTCAGGTTAGTAAAATACTAAATTGTTGAGTTCGGCTGAATCTTCGAGAAGTCAGTATTTAGTATTATAAGCTGAATCTTCCTTGAAGCCAGCTGCTTAATTGTATTCTTTCTTGCTCCTTTTAAATTTCAGCAAATTTTTTAACTGTAGCTAAATCTTCTTTTGAAGCTAGCTTCGCAACATCAACTTAGGTAACTTACCGAAAGCGTAGCTGAATCACTTATGGTGGCAGCTGACTGATGAACCAGGGACGCAGCTGGATCTTCTATGAAGACAGTTCTTTGTTTTAGGTAAACATTGTGTTTTTACTTTTTGAAGCAACTGTAGTTAATCATCATTTGATGTAACTAATTTTGATGTTATGTAGTTAAACATCGGTTGATGTTACTATAATGTTTGATTTTAGGCTTAACCTATCCTTATTCTACTTTTCAGGCTTCTTAATATTTTCTTTTGGTCTCATCTTGTTAATAATTTTGTCTGGGTTACTACAAAATTTGCTGTGCTTTTCAGCACAAATTGTTGCTGCTGACTGGAGGATACGTTTTTAAAAAGTACTGGGCATTTGATTTGATAATTTTTTGTTCTTATATTATGATCTTACTGCTTTTGTTATTTTTATTTTTATGCAACCACTTTAATTGAATGAGGACCTGAGTTTAACAAGGAATATTTGATGACCTACATATTTACCAAATGTGAAATGATTTTGACATGTGATGAACTGCCATTACTGGATGGTGAAAACTCAACTGCTGATGATTGGACTTTATCAGGATGATGATGACGATGGCGATAATCATGTATAATTTGATCAGGTGTGTCATGTTTATTTTTATTTTATATTTTATTTTTTTAATATTAATTTTTGTTTTGAACATTTTTTTTGACTTATGTACTGACCAATTAACTCAATAACATTATTAACACTATTAACCATTGACATTTTAAGTTGAAGTTTGATTTGTATTGTTTATTTTTTTGACAATGTTTATTTATTTTAATTTTATTTTCTGATTAGTATTTCTTTTATTTTTTATGTATTGTAAATGCATTTGATGTGAGCCATGATATACCTATGTGATGACGTATAAATGTGGAGGTGCACAGAGCATGGGCGCACACAGCCCAAAGGCCAGTAGTGAGCAGGGGCGTACTCAGCCCAATATGAAATGGAGGACAGGGTCGTATTTAGGTTTAGTTTCTTAAGTTTAGGGATGTTAAAAGCTTGACAAGCCTCCTTATGTCATTTGACAACCTTTCAAAGGGGCGTCTGTAATGGGCACGATATATGGGCAGTTAATTTTTAACATTTCTTAATTTATTTTTTAAGCTTTACGAAATATGAGACTAGTTTTAAATATTTGTTTTTAAAATTGTATTAGGTGTTAGGTATAAGTTTCACTTCCATACATTCTTTATTTGTTTATTATGCAATAATAATTTATGACTCCCATCTGGACAACCACTTAAGGGTTCGTTACAGAAAGAAAATAAGCAAGTTTTGGTTCATGTTGCTAGTCTTTAAAAAATATACCTAAAAAGAGAGCTTGTTAAAAACTTAGAGAGGAGAGTATATTTTAGGCAGTTACGTTTTACTCTTTGAAGGGACGAGTTGAATTCTTAAATTTTATAAGGGAGTGAATTTAGTCAATAATAAATTAATTTATATAAATTCAGTTTTGTGAAAGTGTTGTTTATTTATATAGGTATGTCTTTTCTATAATTATTTATAATAACTTAAAGTCACAAATATCAAAATAAGTGGTTAATTAATTCATATTTAATTTAAACAATATTTTATTTTCTTCTTTGTTAAAGAAGTATATTTTTTTGTTGTGGTGGGACAAACTTAGTTACGTATTTATTATAATTATTATTTTATGTTTACCATTTAAATATTCACATTTTATTATTGTTATATTGTAATGCAATGTATCATGTTATTACATATTTCTATTTAACTTTAATATACTTTGTTTTGTACAGTTTACATTATTTTGTTTATTCGATAAATTGATTGATATTCTTTATTTAATATGTTGAGACTTTGTTGTCAATTCTGAGCCATGTATGGTTGGTCCTAGGATGTATAATACATTTATTTCGTTGTGTGTTTCGCGATCTTGCTATTTATTTAATTTTGTTAATCGATCTTTGGGGACCTACTAAGGGAGTAGACACTATGATGTGCGCTGAGTCTTAGCCCCTTAATTTATTAACAAAATATGTTTTATTATATTGTTGTTGGCCAATTTAGCTATGAAGTATGAACATAAGATGTTTGTAATGAAAGAGGCATGTGCATGTGCACGAGTATACGAGGGCCGTCCGAAAGTGAATTGAGTTAGGGCTAAGTTTTGTCTCATAGTCTCAGTTTTTATTTACTTTGATCATTCTTTTACGCTACTATTCTCCAAACTATTATATTTTATATTTTACGAACTTAAAATGTTTTATTGATATTTTATGACTTTATACATCTAAATGTATTTATTATTTATGACTGTACACAAATATTATTGCATTACGGTTGTCCACCGCAATACCACTTGTTATTTATGTATTTTATTCACCACTACTATTTATTATGTTCTCTGTGACTTAAGTTACATGCTATTTTATTTTACACATTGTTTTTGTTTGTTGCTGTACATTGGTAATAGTTTCAATTTGTATTTGTATTTAAACACCGTCCGAGCCTAACATTTATGTAGGTGAATAATCTTAACAATATGATAATGTGATTGATGATATTATATTTGATTGCTTGATTACTTTGATTTTGTTATATTATTTATATTGTTTAGATGTGCGACACATATGCATGTCTGGATTGTATATGTGGGTTTTTAAGGTTTATCCTTATTAACTTAAATCTATAATACTTTTTAAATACAAATGTTTTTATTTATATTATTAATGTACAGTAGCAAGAATATTAACTCTTGTATAAATTGTTTTTATTAATAAACTTATTTTAATTTAATACTTCTTCTTTGCTTTTTAAATATCTTTTCAATTGCTCAAGTACTTACGTATCCAGAACCGTATTCACAACAAAGAGGGGTCCTAATTTAATTTCTTTAAACTAGACGATCACGTGTTTTGGCCAAAGGTAGTTTTTTTGTGGTTTTAATATCGTTTTTAATTATTTAAATGTGCCCCCTTTGCCCCCGTTCATTACAGGGTAAACGTAAATTTCTCTTAAAATCACAAGACAAATTTGCAAATTGTGTCCACCTTTCTAAAAAATGGAAAGACATCTCGAAATTAATTAATTGTTGTAAAATATACAGGGTGTCCCATTTAAAACAATGTTATTTTGTGAATATTTCTGAAACCCGACGTTTAATTGTTTTTCTGTTTTTAAAATTGTAATCAGAAAAATTGTGATGTAAACGACGTTTTGTGAAGTCTAAAGTGCCACATCACTGCGACGTCACGATTTCGTCATGTGACGTCACAAGACCATTTTGACAGCTGTCATTTTTATGATTGTCTTTTTGACAGCTTGCATTTTAACACCTGTCATTTTGATAAAGTGTAGACGTTGTTCAAAATAGCAACTGGTCAAATAAAAGGTTTCAAAAGACAGGTGTCAAAACGACAGTTGTCAAAATGGCAGCTGTCAAAATGTCAGGTGTCAAAATGACAGGTGCGGAAATACCAGCAGTAAAATGACTGATAATCAAATTACTGATGCCCAATTGACAGGTGCCAAAACGAAATCTGTCAAAATAACAGCTGTAAAAATAACTGGTGATAAAATGACAGGGGTTCAAATAACAGCTGTCAAAATGACAGAGGCTCAAATAAAAGATGTCAAAAAGTCCGGACAATAAATTTGAAAAAAAATTGACCAAAGTAATATACATACATACGGTTCTTAATAAATCAAAAATTAAATTTAATTAAAAAAAAATAGAAAATGTTAAGATATTAAAATAGAACACATTATCAAATAATTTACCTATCTATTTCATTATTCAACTGAATATTAACATTTCTTTATCACTTCAACATAATTTCCCAATAAATAAACATGGACCGTTTTTGGCAGTCCACACTGTCAATGTTATACAACGGTCCGGTCCAGTCTAACCTTTTTTTGCTGAACCGGTCCAACACAAACGTTTCACAAACGGACCGAAATTTTGTTACGGTTCACAACCCTGTAACACATCGGAAAAGTAAATTAAACAAAAAATACGTCTTTTAATAAAAAAAAAATTTATATTTATAATTTTTGTCGCCAATTTCTGCTATAGCAGTTCTAAAATAGTTTATTTGCCAATAAATCGCCCAACCTGGCAACACTGCTAATTGATACAGAGGAAACCAAGGGTAACAAAACTTCAAAATTTGTTTATATTTTGAAAATTCTAATTACTTTCTTTATAATCTGTGATTAGGTACTTTAAAATAATTATTTTCATATTAATTTATGTGCTGTTTATATAAATATATGTGCTGTTTGTGCATGGCCTAAACATCCCGAGTTAAGTAAGTATACTGTTTTTATGGTCAAGTGTTAATTATTGATAATTTAAAAACATCGCCTTTCGCCAACAATAGTGGGACAAGTAAAAATTAATTTTGACAATTTTAACAGTTGGGAAAATTTTCAATATGAATTGTTATCCACACGTTCGAGCTCCGAGGTCTACAACCCTTGAGAATCGGGTGTTTTTGTTGGGGTTGGTCATAAATCGTAAACTGCGAGGTACCTATATTGTTCAGAACAATCCGGGCAACATTTTTTTTTAAAGGGGCGATTTTTTTTTAAACAGTTTAATTAAATTTTGACTTAATACAAATTTTAGTTTTGCAATTTATAATTTACCAAATTTAAATTTCAAAATTTATTTAAAAAATTTAAATATAAAATCTGTAATAGGTATTTTTTAAATAAATTTAGAAATTTGTCAATTTATTAATTTTCACCAATAACAAACGCGCAATTTTGAATTACAAATGGTTTCTAGGTGAAAAAACTGTGTGACAGCACCTGTCAGCAGTTTATTCAAGTTTACCCGCGGCAAAACTTGACAGCTGTTGTCACCAAAAATTGCAATTTATATTTTAATTGTTAACTGTTACTCATGAAATAGTCTTGTCAAATACCATTCGGGCATTTAATTTTTCCTGTGAAAAAAATCGAAAAAACACATTGCAGCGACACTCAACTCGATTTCCAAGTTGGAAATTCCAACACCATGGCTCCATGGCCAGCACATAAAACCCATCAAAATAATTCACAGACCCATTTTGGTCCTTTGCGCAGTTTTATACGCAAATATAAGAACCAAAGTTAAAAGTTATTTATCTTTAGTCTTATTTCTTATTTTCATGAACATGAACGCAACCATTACTTTACACAGTTTTAACTTTTTATCTTATTTCTTATTTTAAGCAGCATGAATGCGCCTTAAAGGCGATAATCGCATATACGTTTTTTTTTAGAAGCTCTTGCTGTCAGCAGAAATTACCAAAAACCAACGGGTCACGAGTTTCAGGCAACCATTGTTTCGGCATTGAAAAACGCCAAGCAAAAATTAATTAACCAGAGGCGCCGGGACAGGGAGGCTCCAGCTGCGGTGATAGGCAACCGTCGACGATACGAAAATGAGGCGAACGATTAGTTTAATTAAATAAATGTATAATTATAATTATATTTTTTATTATTATTATTATTATTATGTAGGTACATCTGTGTTCCCCTTACTTACTTACGTTAGTATTCAAATAAACATATTTATTCATTTATACCGTTTAATAATTATTGAAATATTTTAAAATAAAATTTATGACAATTGTATAGGTATTAATATACGGCCAACAACGGAGATATTATTGACTGCAATCATTTCTGTCAAATTGCGTTCCAAATGCTTTCAATATCAACGAAATTATTTCCGTGGGATTGCGTTCAGGTTGCGATCTACACTTGCGGCATGAATTTCTGTCAATACCAGTGTCGAATGCGGAAGTATAAATATTAGTTATTGCTGGAAATTTTTGAGTCCGATTTTCGGCAATTAGAAGGACATTTTCCGGAATTTGGTTTATTGGGTTAGTTCAATAATTAAAATAAATTGACGACGTCATACGATTAGGATGACGATAGATAGAATTATTTCAAGTGACTATCGTCATAACAAGTAGTTTAAGCTGCTAAATAAAAAAATACCCATAAAAGCAGCATACAAGTATAATTTCTATACATTTTAATTTAATAGTAAACAGAACTCGCAAAAATAAGAAGAAAACTTTATATGAACTTGCTTTAAAGATTAATTTTGAAGAAAAAAATTAAATTCGTTTCCGTTTTATTTTTAATCTATAAATAATAATAAATTTATAGCATACCCAAATTTTATTTTTAAATATCTATTTGGGATGTTCCAGCGCCGCCTCTGGATTTAATTTAATTTAATTTACATTACATTACATTTTATGAAATTCGCCCAAAAAATAAATATTTTTTTAAATAACTTTACCACCCTGTCTCTAGAAAACGAAGCTTTAAAACATACATACTTTTCTTCTGATATTTTCGATTTCTATAGATCACTAAATTTTCCCAATTAAAATCTGCGACACCATGTACCTATACATGTAGGTATTGTACTTATAGATACTTGATGGTAGTGTGCAAATTTGTACCCTGCTGAAAAAGACGGGTAATATCGGATGATTGCGGGTAAAAAACCAAGCTAGTTTTATGTCCATTTATATCTGTTTTTATCCGACATATCTGATTTTACCCGGCATGTCGGTTTTTATCTGCAATTGCGGGTATAAATATTATCCGCGAACGTCGGGTTTTATCTATTTAGATCTATGTCTGCTTTTATCTGTTTTCATCCGCAAATACCTGTATTTGAGTTTATATCTGCATTCACCCGGTTTTATCTGATTTTATCCGCAAACATCTACTTTAATCGGCAAACGTCTGCTTTATCCGATTTCACCTGCAAACATCTGCTTTTATACGTGAAGATCTACTTTCATCCGCGAACATCTATTTTAATCCACAAACATCTGTTTTAATCCGCAAACATCTCATTTAGTCCGCAAAAGTCTGATTCATAAGATTTCACCTGCAAACATCTGCTTTTATCCGCAAACATCTGATTTTATCTTCAAACATCTGATGTTATCCGCAAACATCTGCATTTATCCGTAAACATCTGGTTTTATCCGCGAACATCTGATTTTATCCGCAAACATCTGATTTTATACGCAAACATCTGATTTTATCCCCAAACATCTGCTTTTATCCGCAAACATCTGATTTTATCCGCAAACATCTGATTTTATCCGCAAACATCTGATTTTATCCGAAAACATCTGCTTTTATCCGCAAACATCTGCTTTTATTCGCAAAAATCTGATTTTATACGCAAACATCTGATTTTATCTGCAATCATCTGATTTTAATCGCAAACATCTGATTTTATCCGAAAACATCTGCTTTTATCCGCAAACATCTGCTTTTATCCGCAGACATCTGATTTTATACGCAAACATCTGAGTTTATATACAAACATCTGATTTTATCCGCAAACATCTGCTTTTATCCGCAAACATCTGATTTTATCCACAAACAACTGATTTTATTCGCAAACATCTGATTTTATCCGCAAACATCGGTTTTAATCCGCAAACATATGATTTTATACGCAAACATCTGATTTTAATCTGCAAATGTCTGCTTTTATCCGCAAACATCTGATTTTATCCGCAAACATCTGATGTTATCCGCAAACATCTGATTTTAATCGCAAACATCTGATTTTATCCGCAAACATCTGCTTTTATCGGCAAACATCTGCTTTTATCCGCAAATATCTGATTTTATACGCAAACATCTGCTTTTATCCGCAAACATCTGCTTTTATTCGCAAACATCTGATTTTATCCGCAAACACCTGATTTTAATCGCAAACATCTGATTTTATCCGCAAACATCTGCATTTATCCGCAAATATCTGCGAACATCTGCAAACATCTGCTTTTAACTGCAAACCTCTGCTTTTATCCGCGTTCGGTTTGTCTGCATTTCCTTTGTCCATTTCGGTCCTGTTTCGTACGCAAACGTCTGGTTTCATTCGCGCTTTTTGTTTTCATTTTTCTCGTGTATACTTTAAGGACATAAATAGATATTTTTTAATCATTAAGCTTACATTTAAATTAATTGTTAGAAAACATATATGTTTAATTTCAAATACATTTGGAATTATAACATCTTCAATTTGTATGGAATTTGTTTGAAAAACACTTATTTAGGCGTAGAATTTTTCATCTAACTTTAAAAACTTTTTAATTTTGGCATAACCAATATTTTTAATATATATATATATATGTAAGAATTAATAGACTTATTATTTCTGTGGTACTCTTCACTATAGTATACCTGATTTTTAAATTTAAATCTGGTGAATATAATTAAATTATTTTTCCATTGGGAAAATGTCATGTTGAATAAACTTATTTTCTTTACAGGTTGTTTTTATTCAAATAATTCTTTTTAGAGTTATAAAGTTGTGTGCTGTGAACGGCTAACAACCAGTTAGTTAAAGCTCAGTAAAATTTGACAAAGCAGGTAAACTTAACTAAAGTATACACGAGAAAAAGGAAAACAAAAAGCGCGAATGAAACCAGACGTTTGTGTACGAAACAGGACCGAAATGGACAAAGGAAATACAGGCAAACCGAACGCGGATGAAAGCAGAGATTTGCAATTAAAAGCAGATGTTTGGAGATGTTCGCGAATAAAAGCAGATATTTGCGGATAAATGCAGATGTTTGCGGATAAAATCAGATGTTTGCGATTAAAATCAGATGTTTGCGGATAAAATCAGATGTTTGCGGATAAAAGCAGATGTTTGCGGATAAAATCAGATGTTTGCGGATAAAAGAAGATGTTTGCAAATAAAATCAGATGTTTGCGGATAAAGGCAGATGTTTGCGGGGGTGCACTAACCGGATGAAATAAGGCGTTCGCAGATAAAAGCATGTTTACGGGTGAAAGCGTATGAAACCAGATGTTTGGGGATGAAAGCAGATGTTTGCGGATAAAAGCAGATGTTCGCGGATAAAATGAGATGTTTGCGGATAAAAGCAGATGTTCGCGGATAAAAGCAGATATTTGCGGATAAAATCAGATGTTTGCATATAAAATCAAATGTTTGGGGATGAAAGCAGATGTTTGCGGATAAAAGCAGATGTTCGCGGATAAATTGAGATGTTTGCGGATAAAAGCAGATGTTCGCGGATAAAAGCAGATATTTGCGGATAAAATCAGATGTTTGCAGATAAAAGCAAATGTTTAGGGATGAAAGCAGATGTTTGCGGATAAAAGCAGATGTTCGCGGATAAATTGAGATGTTTGCGGATAAAAGCAGATGTTCGCGGATGATTGCAGATGTTCGCGGATAAAATGAGATGTTCGCGGATAAAAGCAGATGTTCGCGGATGAAAGCAGATCTTTGCGGGTGGTTGCAGATGTTTGCGGGTGATTGCAGATGTTCGCGGATAAAAGCAGTTGTTCGCGGGTGACTGCAGATGTTCGCGGATGAAAGCAGATGTTCGCGGATAAAAGCAGATGTTGGCGGATAAAATCAGATGTTCGCGGATGAAAGCAGATGTTCGCGGATGATTGCAGATGTTCGCGGATAAAATGAGATGTTCGCGGATAAAAGCAGATGTTCGCGGATGAAAGTAGATGTTTGCGGATAAAAGCAGTTGTTCGCGGGTGACTGTAGATGTTCGCGGATGAAAGCAGATGTTTGCGGATAAAAACAGATGTTCGCGGATAAAATGAGATGTTCGCGGATGAAAGCAGATGTTCGCGGGTGATTGCAGATGTTCGCGGATAAAAGCAAATGATTGCGGGGGTGCACTAACCGGATGAAATCAGGCGTTCGCAGATAAAAGCATGTTTGTGGGTGAAACCGTATGAAAACAGATGTTTGCGGATAAAACTAGACGTTTGCGGATGAAAGCAGATGTTCGCGGGTGATTGCAGATGTTCGCGGGTGATTGCAGATGTTCGCGGATGATTGCATATGTTCGCGGATAAAAGCAGTTGTTCGCGGGTGACTGCAGATGTTCGCGGATGAAAGCAGATGTTCGCGGATAAAAGCAGATGTTGGCGGATAAAATCAGATGTTCGCGGATGAAAGCAGATGTTCGCGGGTAAAAGCATATGCTCGCGGATAAAACCAGACGTTTGCAGATAAAACCCGACAAAAATAGACGAAAAAAAATGCAGGTAATCGCGGATAAAAACAGACGTAAGCAGAAGTTTGCAGATGATTCCGGACAAATTCAGATATAAACGAAACACAGTGAAGACGGTTAAAAACAGATGATTGCAGATGATTGCGGGGGTGCACTAACCGGACATAAAACACAACCAACCGGGTGTTCGCGGATATAGCGATGCGGACAAAAGCAGATGTTATCAGATGATATTTTTACCCGCTTTTATCTGCTTTTATCCGGCTTCGACGAAGAATTTACACCCGCAATCATCTGCTTTTATCCGGTTTTGACGAAGAATTTATATCCGCAATCATCCGTCATTTTCAGCAGGGTATTATTATTATTATATTTAAATAAACGTTGACTGTTAATATTTTAGCCCATAATTTTATTTCACCCAAGGCCGGAAGTATGTTGAAGCTGTGATATACGATAAGAGGGTCGTCGCTATTGTTACTAGCGATGCAACGTGTTTTAAAAGACGTTGCATCGCTATTAACGATAGCGACGCCGCTTTTTTCGTTTACACAGCAAACGGAAAATTATAGAAGTGTATAGGATGACTCCGCGTTTGAATATCAAATCTTAAAGTTTTATCATAACTGTATTGAATCGTGCTTTGTTTTTATATTTTTCGGCTCTATACCTATGCACGACTATATTTAAAGTCAAACTCAATGGTGTCTTACAAGATACATTATTTTGATTTTCTATATTCAACAGAGAGGTAGAAACTCGAACCTTTCGAATGGTGCAGTCATTTATGTCTCTAGAAATTATTAAAAAAGGGTTCAGTCCAATGGTGCAGCAACTTCGGATTCCTATTCTCCTCAGAGACATAGAAACTCAAGCTTTTCGAATTTTACTGGCAATGATTTTCGTTAATGTCCCCGAGAATTATACAAAAACAGCGCAATGCAATATCGCAACGGTTTCGACTTCTCTTTACTCTACCAAGTTATAGAAACTGGAGTCTCTCTAATACTGTTCTAGTCAATATTTCTGAGAGTATAAAAAGAGGGTGTAATATTGCAAGAAGTTTTGATCTTTTGATGGATGCAAGTAGTTTGAATTTTCTCCTTTCTGCATATGATTTTGTTGAAAATAGTTCCTTTCTTTGGTTCCTTTGTCTGATTTTTATTTACCGTAACAACTCAGGTATGTAAAGCACAGATGATATGATGTTAAGTATATTTATGTATCATATAAAGTACCTATATTTGTATTAAAAATTTCAGAGGTTAGGTATGTTGAAAAAATGATCGATATGCTATTAAACTTTAATAATTTAGTAATTAGGTCTGTTGGTAGACCCTGCACTATCTCCACTGGTATATGTTAGTTTTGTAATATTGCATAAAATAATTTTTATATTAATACTAGTTCAAAAGTGAAATTACGACCTCTATACTGTGGAGAGTATTGAAACGCTCGACTGACGAATACAACTCTATACCGTAGGGAGATATAGAAAACGATATTCAAACGTGGCGTCATCCTAATAGGATGATCCTATACACCTCTATAATTTTCCGTTTGCTGTGTATCACAGCTCCAACATATTTTAAATATTCCCCTGCACTTTTGCTCGCGCGTGCGCACTAGCTATGTCACGGAGCGATATCCCATTGAGTGCGTATTGTGCTTGAATGTCACGACTTGATTGTGTATTGTGGAAACATATGAATGCGCCAGTGATATCACGATGTCACGACGGGATTTCGGAGTGATTTCAATACGCAATCACAAATGTTTACTGGGAGTATACCATATATATATATATATATATATATATATATATATATATATTGGATATCTTCATGCCGTCTTTCCAAAAGGCAAAAAATGTATAGCATTTGCATCATCTGTCACCTGTCTAATGATGCAAGGTGACAAATATCTGTCACCTTTCATAATCTGCCACCTGTCATTTTCTTATCTGTCATTTGCCACCTTCATTTGTCACCTGTAATATGATACAAGGCGGCAGATATCTGTCACTTTCCATCACCTGTCATTTGTCACCTGTCATACCTGTCATTTGTCACCTGTCATTTTCACCTGTCATACCTGTAATTTGTCACCTGTCATTTGTTACCTGTCATTTATCGTTCTGCATAACTTTGCTTTCTGCGCATAATATCATATTTGAATTTTAAAACGGCTAGCTTCGACTGTGCTGCCACCGTTTTGTACCGATCGTTACTCAAAGTGCTCCGACAGTTGCCGAATTTGCCAACTGTTGGGTGGCTGA
This sequence comes from Brassicogethes aeneus, assembly GCA_921294245.1. Lineage (NCBI taxonomy): Eukaryota > Metazoa > Arthropoda > Insecta > Coleoptera > Nitidulidae > Brassicogethes > Brassicogethes aeneus. Next base: position 63,304,105 of record OV121132.1, read on the forward strand.
AGCAAATATGGATGCCAAGCCGCTAAGGGTAAAATCTATTTTCTTTTAAATGTGCTAGTGGCACTATGCCATAGTTAATTATTTCGCAAGTGATAAACATAAATTGGCGTTATTGTTTGTGATTAATTTTACCTGGTCCTGGCCGTGAAATACAATTGGTAAGTACTTTAAAATTATATATTTCTCATTTATTTCAATTTAATTTTTACAATGTTTCGTTGGAAATTGAAGAATTCTGTTAACAATCTTTTTTGTTCGTTTGTGATAAGCCTAAATTTAAAATTAATGAATTTTACTTATTTTGAGGTAAGGGTTTGAAGTGAAACCGTATTGAAATTATCGAAATACATACAGTGTTCGGAAAAGGTTAGGCCGAATTTTAAGGGGTGGTAGGCCATGCTGGGAGAAAAATTTTGATACAAGGAGCATATTATGTCCGAAAACTTCCCTTTGCCAAGCTACAGGCGTTTGAATTTGGCGCGCGGTCTGGGCCGTGCGGACTGCAGCGAGGAACAATGCGCAGCGGAGCCGGCAACAGACATGTATGCTGTCCGCCTGCAAGGTTCCTGCGCGCCATATTAAAACAAAGCGTGCGCTTTTAAAATCTGTAGTTCGGAAAAGGGGCGTTTCCAGACACATGTTCCTTATATCAAAATATTTGTGAATGACTGCCAACCCTTAAAAGTTGACCCAACCGTTTCCGAACACCCTGTATAGTTATCATGACAACATGCGGATTTCCAAAGAAAAGTCTCAAAAAGCCCTCACAGTAGCCTAATAAGCTGTTCTGAGTATATCCCGATATAGTCCTAATCAGGACGTCCTACGGACATCTGAAAGTGTATCATTTGGCCGTCTGTAGACCTCCTAGGGACGTTAAACGGACATTGCGGGACGTCCTGAGTACTTCCGCAATGTCCCAAGCTGACGTCCCGAGGACAGCCTAAGGACGTATTTGTGCTTACTGGGATGTATATCCCCAGTAATTGTTGCCAAAGTTTTTTCCCCGGATAAAAACCAAGACGCGTCAAACTGGCTAGATTTGGGCAACGCGAGGTCACTTATAAACGATCCCAATGCCCACCATGAGTTAAATCAGTCGCGCGCGTTGGCTATAGCTATAGCTATAGCTCGCGTAAACGCGACCTCCAAACGCACGCGAGTGACTCGTAAACCCGCCATTAATGGCGGGTTTGCTTGCGTTTCCTGGGCCTTCGCGTCAACGCGTTCTTCCTGACGCGACACCATTTACGAGTTTCAAGGCGCGTGTTTGCTCACCTTCAAACGTCAGCTGGTTCCTCAGTGCGTGTGTTTTGATTTCGTCTGATGTCTCATACTTTGGGAAATGGACCCATTTTTAATTCGTCGAACCGCAATATTAATGAATTTAGCTCGTCTGCTAATTTTACGGCTGATGCCATTGGCTGGCCATATCACAACTGTACACTCAATCCCATTAAGAACCAATACATATTCCATATCCCAACATAAAACTAACAAATTTAAGTGTTCCTTTGAATACAATGCATCAGTATTACTAAATAAGATTTTAAATTTGTTGTCAATGTCTGAAGAAAATTTTAAATGTAATGTTAAGAACCTTTTACTTCAGGATAGTTTTTAATATTTCTGTTTATAAATTTGTATTTGTTTATATAATTTTAGTCTGTAAGTTCATATATTCTTAAGTTATTACCCAGCAAACACAACCGTAAAGGTTCTGTAATGGCCCTTTAAACGCGTGCCTTTAATAAACTAAAGGCCCTTGTTAGACGTAAGTTTAAAAAGCCGTACTAGGTTAGGTGGCCACTGGAGGGCGCCACTACTCGGATGGTAAAAACGGGAGCTGCCATCCCGACGGAGAAGAAGAAGAAGAAGAGAGCGTTGTTTTGGAGTAGATAAGCTTGGTGTCATTTTTAATTTTAAAATAAATTAAAACAGTTTACCGGTCATATTATTTAAAATACCTGACAACAAATTCAGAAGTGAGATCTGGATCGAGAGTGCAGTGCCTGGAGATAAGTGAATTGGAGAAAATAAGTGGTGATTAACTGTTGTTGTAAAAAGCCGAATTGTGGTTAGGTGTGCCACGTGCTGAAATTCAATTGGAGACAAAAGGAGGACAATTATTACGTTTAATTGGAGACTTAGTTGGAGTAGAGTCGAAACAAAGGTGAGGCGCATTCGTTATATTAATAGTTGGAGAAATTTTAGAGTTTTTATAAAATGAGCGACCACCTGTCGATCAATTTGGAGGATGACGAGGCTATGCTGAGTCAGTCAGAGCAGGGTTCACGCAGGGAGACGGCTGCCGGTCAAAATGAACCAGTTGCTGACAACATGGCTGTAATGCGTGGCTTATTTAAGGAGTTGCTCGAGCAGCAAGGACGGATGTTGCTTGATCAGCAGCGTCGAACAATAAGACAGGAGTCACGTCTAGCTGTGGGAGAATGTATGGAGGAAATCGCTAGTACGCCATCTAGCCATAGGTACGACAAGTCCTCAAGCAACTATCGAGGTGGGGTTATAAGCTTGGGACAGGAGCTGGTGATGCCGTTTAACCCTGAAAATAAGAGCACCAATGTGGAGAGGTGGCTCGAGAGAGTTCAGGAGTTAGCTGAAGCTAATGCGTGGACTGATAAGGAGCAGTTACTAATCGCGCAGGCCAAATTGGAGGGGGCTGCTCGTGAATGGTACAATGGTGTCCGAGCTCCGAGAACGTGGGAGGAATTTTCAGGAGGTTTGACAGCGGCATTTCCAAGGAGAGCTGATTTTGCCGACACCCTTAAGCAAATGGTGCTTAGAGTCAAACAAGATGGAGAGAGTTTGACTAATTATTATCACCGAAAGTTGGAGATGATGCGTAGAGTGGACCTGCATCAGGGGGAGCGTGCAGTTTCGCTGCTTATTCAGGGCTTGCCGGAGGATCTCAAAATTGGAGCTTTGGCGTCCAACTGCAAGACCCCTGAAGCATTGTATACGAGGTTTTTGACTTCGGTGCAGGCAGGGCAAGAATCCTCCAAGGAGCAAAGATTGGAGAAGAGAAGTGGAGCCTCTACCAGCGGCGTGTCGCGGATTCGCTGCTACAATTGTCAGGAGATGGGGAACCATCTAGGCAAGGATTGTCCTCGCCCACGTGTGGAGAGATGCATTCGGTGTGGCAAGGTGGGGCACCGAGCACGTGACTGCCCTCTTGGACCATTTCCGAACCGACAAGGAGGATCATCTGGAGGAAGTCAGGAGGGGGCCACAGAACGAAACACTAGGGTGAGTCTTTTAATTAATCCTTTAGATTCTGTTTTTAGGGTGCTTGGTTATGTTGGGAAAGTTAGTGCTCGATGCTACATTGATACAGGAGCAGAGGAAAGTTTGATGTCCACTGCTTTTGTGGAGAAAATTGGAGCTTCAATTAAGCCATTGAGAGAAGAGGTGATTCTCAAAGGTTTTGGAGGTGGAGAAACAATGGCGCTAGGCAGGTGTTTGGTGCTACTTACAATAAGTGGCATTAAAATTAACATCTGGCCGCTGGTGACAGATGCTGACATGGGGCGCATTGAGATATTGCTCGGGACTGAGGCTATCACTCAGCCTGGCCTGACAATGGTGGTCAGACAGGGCAAAGCCATGTTGTTGGAGGAGGAGAGTCCCGACAAATGGATGAGCAGCTTTGGTATGCCTGAAGTGGAGGAGGGCAAATATGTGATTCGGCTAGCAGAAGAGCTATGTTGCAAATCATTTGCATCTCAGATGGTCAAGGTCGACGTGAGTGGTAAACAAGGTGGCGATTTTGTTATGGTGGACAAAGTTGTAACCACTGAACACGGCTACCTCATGATACATGGCCAACTTCTGAAGCTGGGAATGGAGAACCAGTTGCTGAAGGTGACCAATCTCACAAAAAAGGAGATTCATTGGAGAAAGGGGCGTGTATTGTTTCGTTTGGAGTTAGGAGGCAACAAGGAGGCCAAGGCTGGAGAGAAAAAGAAAGCAACCAAAACTACACAGGTGAATATTATTAGTTTAGGTGATAAAATTGGGCAAGTAAAAATGGGGGATGTGTCTGATTTATGTAAGAATGAACTATTGACATTATTAAAAAATAGGGAGGCATGTTTTTCTAAAAATGATGTTGATGTAGGTTTCACGACGATAGGTAAAATGGAGATTAAAACAACAACTGATGTACCGATATTTCACAGACCCTATCGATTGTCACACTCAGAGCGAAGTTTGGTGAGAGAAAAAATACAAACACTTAAGGAGGCTGGTGTTATCCAAGATTCAGAGTCCAATTACGCTAGTCCAGTGGTGTTAATACCAAAGAAGACAGGAGATGTGCGCATGTGCGTAGATTATCGTGCTCTTAATGCAATAACGGTAAAGGACAGGTACCCATTGCCGTTGATTGAAGACCAATTGGAGAAATTGAGTGGCAAAAGGTATTTTACTACCCTGGATATGGCTCAAGGCTACCATCAGATGGCAATGCATGAGAATTCGGTGGCAAAAACAGCATTTATAACACCTGATGGTCACTACGAGTATTTGAGGGTTCCATTTGGTCTGGCCAACTCCCCAGCTGTATTTCAACGAATGGTGGACAGAATGTTGGGTGAATTGAGACACAAGGAAGTGCTAGCATACATGGATGATATCTTAATACCTTCACATGGAGAACAAGATGGTCTTAAGTTATTAAACGCCGTGTTAAAGCTAATTGAAGAGGCTGGTCTGAAGCTGAGATTGGAGAAATGTTCATTTATGCAGAATGATATTGAGTATTTGGGACATGAAGTATGTGGTGAAGGCATAAAGCCTGGAAAACGAAAAATACAAGCTGTTCTTGATTTTCCTTGTCCGACAAATGTACGAACGGTGAGACAATTCGTTGGATTGGCATCCTACTACAGGAAATTTATCGAGGGATTTTCTGTGATTGCCAAACCGTTGACCAGTCTAACAAAAAAGGATATCGCGTGGAAATGGGGAGAAGAGGAACAAGGTGCATATGAAAAACTGAAGGAGTTGCTAAGTCAAAGACCAGTTCTAGCTATATATAATCCTCAAGCTGAAACCCAGGTGCATACTGATGCCAGCAAACATGGACTTGGTGGCATTTTGATGCAACGAGTTGGAGACAAAGATTGGAGACCAGTAGCATATTTTAGCAGATGTACTACCACTGCTGAACAGATGTATCATAGCTACGAGTTGGAGACTTTAGCTGTCGTGGAGTCAGTGAGGAGATTTCGAACATATTTGGTGGGCATTCACTTCAAAATCATCACTGATTGTGTTGCCATAAGATCAACTCTGTTGAAACGAGATTTGGTGCCTCGAATTGCTAGATGGTGGTTGGCAATACAAGAATATGATATGGAGGTTGAGTATCGAGCTGGAACCAAAATGCAACACGTGGACGCTTTGAGCAGAAATCCACTTGAATTGGAGCGTTGTATTGAAATAAATTTGGTTACCATGAATGAAACTGACTGGTTTTTGTCGGTGCAATTGCAGGATTACAAAGCAAAGCAATTGGTAATGACTTTAAACTCGAATATTGCTGACAGAGAGTAAATAGGAGTTTAATACAGGCGATCGGAGCAAGTGCCTCTAGTGAAGCTAGGTGGGACGAAAAATTACCAGAGATTGTATGGGGATTAAACAATACAATAAACAGGAGTACGAAATTCGCACCTAGTGAATTAATGTTTGCACATGGAGAAAGTCGCGGTTTAGTTGTTGAATTGGAGACTGGAGAGCGCGCTAATGTTGGAGAAGGAGAACAGGCAAAGGGAGGTGGTAAAACTGCAGCGACCACAAGAAAATCAGGAGATGCTGGAGAGGAGAGCCTGTCGGGTGCTGGAGGTAGTAAGGAGACTATAGGAGGCAAATCAACTAACACCCAAAAGCTTAGAGATGACGATCTCGCACAAGCTGTAGATTTGCGACAACAACTAACACGAAAACGCGCATTGGCTGCAGAAAATATACAAAATGCTGCTCATAAGATGAAAACTGCTTATGACAAACGACGAAAAGTAGCTATTAAATACAAAATTGGTGATTTGGTGTTATGGAGGCATGGAGCTACGAATAAATGTCAAAAGGGCCTAAATCGCAAGCTTGCAAATAAATATGATGGACCTTTCAGGGTGTGCAAGGTAAACAGCAATGACCGATATGTCATTGAAGCCATAAAAGGAGTAAAAGGCTACAAAAGGTTCAAAGCGCATGTCGCAGTGGATGCATTGCGTCCATACAATAGTGTTAATGATGTAATGAGTGATTATGAGAGTGAGTCTGAGTGAATGTGGGGCCCCCTTGAAAGAATGTGTGTGAGAATGTTGTATGTAATGATTCTGTATTATTAATAAACTTTCTTTCCCTTTCAGGAACAAAAAAAAAATGGTTTGTGTATTACTAATAAACTTTCTTTCCGTTTCAGCAACAAAACAAAAAGAGAGTATAGCTGGAGAGGTACTCGCATGAAGTAAATTGGTGATTGACAATTGAGTAGGAGAAATTGTCTTGAGACCAAAATAGGAGTGACATATGGAGCACTAACAGTAAATATTACGGAGCCCAGTAGCACCTAAAATCGGAGACTTCTACAATATTTAGGTAACATAGGTGGTGGTATAATGAGGACATTATTATTTTGCAGGATGGCCGAAATGTTAGACGTAAGTTTAAAAAGCCGTACTAGGTTAGGTGGCCACTGGAGGGCGCCACTACTCGGATGGTAAAAACGGGAGCTGCCATCCCGACGGAGAAGAAGAAGAAGAAGAGAGCGTTGTTTTGGAGTAGATAAGCTTGGTGTCATTTTTAATTTTAAAATAAATTAAAACAGTTTACCGGTCATATTATTTAAAATACCTGACAACACCCTATAAAGGCTGACTTTAATGGACCTCTACATATTATGTCGCGTTCACCTTTTATGGGCATGTAACGGCAGTCGATAAAGACATGTCTGCACTTACAAGAACCGCTAAAGGTTCCGATATGGCAGGTTAAAGGTACAAATGTGGCAAGCTAAAGGTTTTTATATGGGGTGTTAAAGATTCTATAGTGGTTAGTTAAATATTCTTTAATGGATAAGTAAAGTACCTATTATGTCGGATTAAATGTGGTACCTACCTATATATTTACTAGGTACGGATATTTCATGATAATTGAAATATTTTATCCCGACCGATTTTTGACGGTAGGGATAAAAATTCCCGATTAACGTGTAATATCCGACCTAATAAATATATACCTACCAAATTTAATCCACCATAATAGATAGGTCTTTACTATATAGATAACAGTCGGGACAAAAATTTCGTTATCATGGAATGTCCCTAAAACTTTCAAAAAATTAAAAAACACAAAGTGTTTAATGTGTTATAAAATACATGTAATTCAAACATAATTATAACATAACATATTTAATAGAAAAAAAACTTAACAAATATTATAAAATAAAATCAAATTTCTTTCAGTAAATAAAAAAAAATTAAAATAAGAAAAATTAATAATTTCATTGATTTTTTTCCTCTCGATTTTTACGACCACCATCCCTGTCGATTGCTCCCCTTAACCATGCTTTTATAGTATTTTCAATATCTTTTGTATTGGCTAATTCAAATTTTAGCCTAACCGTTTCTAAAAATTAATTAATTTTTACTTAAAAGTATCATTAGTAAAAGAATATATTAACCTAGGTTATTAAATAGTACGACATTAATGTAAAAATTGTACAGTAAAAATACTTACTTGAAAAATGTAGTACCTATTAATGAACTAAACAACTATAGTTGTTTAGTTCATTAATAATTAATTATAAAATACACCTATTAGATAATTAATTAATATATCTCAAAACCTATATTATTTTTCTATATGCATATGCATAATACCACTAACATGAGGCAATTCATTAGTAAATATGGTGTAAAGCAAAGGAAAACATTTGGCACTGTAATGGTGTGTTACAGTTCCATTAACTTGATACTTATAATTGCCATTTGTGGGCCTTTAATGTTAAATTATACATATCATTGCCTGAAAAGGGCCATTGCAAGACCTTACCACGACAGCCTTTGGTCTAAATTGACATTTATTAACGAAAAATTCCTGTAGAGGCCCAGTACAAGAACAGCTTGGGTTAAAAATGCCATCATTTAACCATTAAACGCTGTAATGGGCCATTACATTACCAGACTTATGTGTTTGCTGGGTAGTTTATGTTAATTTATTAAAGTTCTGGCAGAGTGGAAGATCGCAGGGATGTTTGCGAACTCTGACCTTTTGTGCTAAAAATTGTGGATAATTTTTGCTCAATAAATATATTATTATTATTATTATTATTATTATATCGGCTTCAACGCGCGCGATCTTTTTACGGCGTAAAGTTTTTTCCCAAGAAGCGTCAAACTGGCTGAGATTTGGCGCACGCGTCCTTTTAACGCACGCAAGGTCACTTATAAACGATCCCATTGCCCACCATGAGTTAAATCAGTCGCGCGCGTTGGCTAGCTCGCGTAAATGCGACCCCCAAACGCACGCGAGTGATTCGTAAACCTGCCATTATAATATTAAAAAAAAATTTAAAGTCAAATATCTTTTAGGGTAAACAGGAGATAAAGTATTACAAATTAAAGAAAATGAATTAATTTTATAGGCAGAACAAAAAACTTTACACCATGATTTAGGAATTAAATAAATTATTTAATTTTATTAAATCTAAAAGTGTTTTGGTGACAGACATTTTTTCAGAATTTGTACCTGTATCTTTAAAATGGGTACTCAATACGCAAAGGAAATTAATCTATGAATTCAATGTATTTTCGTGAAGTCTGTTTCGTTTTTTTGTTTTCACATCATTTATTATTGAAAACACCCTTATAAAGTATTGCATTACACCATCGACATTCTTCACTTGGCACTTTACAGAGCCACCTTGTTCGAGGATTTTGGAAAATCTTAAAATAAGATACAAAATACTTAATTATTATTTGCTGTGACAAAGGCACTCATTTAATTAATAAATATGCATACATATTTAAAATTGTAATATTTACCCTTGAGAATCTTCTTTACTTGAACTAATTCTTAAATAAATCTCTAATACACAATGCATATGTGCATGCATGCAAATCCTTAAAATATAATATACCTACTAGGTGTATTATAATTTATAATATAGTAGGTATATTATATTTTATGGATTTATGATTTATAAATTATAAATAAAATAAATATAACTATTTTATACCAATCATATCTATTAAAATTCGGGGCTTCCCCAGTGTAGCACTAGTGATGCAATTCGAGTTTTATACCATTTTACCGAGAGATGTCAGAATGCATATGAAATGAATAAAATAATTACATTTAAAATATAAATTTTAAATCATATTACACTGTTAAAATCGAGTTAAAGAATTAAATCATCTAGAAAATTGAAAAAAATTTAAAAATGAAAAAAAACATGTGAATTTAAAAAATTCTTCATATTGTAGTGGTTTTTGTAAAATATTCTTCTTTTCTTCATTAGCTCTCGATGTAGGCTAAATTTCTGCATATTGAAGAAAATTCTGCATTTCTGGCAACACTGGGAGTAGAGTAGCAAAGGGGTTCCTGCGCCACCATGTCAAATTCAACCGCCAGGAGGCGCCACTTGCCGGTCATTTTCAGTTGGTGGCAGTGTATTGCGCATGAGCACCCTCTGGAAAAAATGTGGCGGCAGATTTGTGAACTAATAGGTTGGTGGCCCGTTAATTCGATATCTTTTTGAGTCGGTATTTGATATCTTGTGGTATGAGAGACCTCTGGAAAAAATGTGGCAGCAGAATTGTGAACTAATAGGTTGGTGGCCCGGTAATTCGATATCTTTTTGAGTCGGTAATTTGATATCTTGTGGTAAGGTAATATTTGGCAAATGTATATAAATTTCATTTTTGACGCCATTTTTGTTGTTGGCTGTTATGTTGTGGTTAGCTAATGAAAATGCATATAAATTGTAGTTTTGACGCCATTACGGGTGGGCTCGCGCGCAGGAATCATTTAAAGGCGGCCAATCGAAGGTTGCCGAGCGGACCATCGAAGGTTGCCGAGCGGACCATCGAAGGTTGCCGACATGGAGCCTACACAAGGAGCCCGAACTTAATAGGGAAAATTGACAAAACCTGCCGTCTAAATTGCACAAATTAAGTCTTTTTTTTTTCATTACCAGCGGCGCTGATTGTTGATGCGTCCTGACGTCTGCTCTTTTTGTAGCGTTTCGGTACAAATTAGTCAATTGTTTTAGAATAAACGGGACACCAGCGCCTACTTTACTTAGGAAGATTCTTGTTTACATGCAGTTCGGACTCCTTGTGTAGGCTCCATGGTTGCCGAGCTGACCATGCAAGGTTAATGTAATGTTACGCAATCAGTTTTAATAATTTTATCTTTACTTAACTATTACTCATACCTGAAAAATATTTATTATTATTAACGGAAAATAATAATATAAATCTTAACAACTTATCGCATTTATATCAAATGGTGTAGTAGTAGTAATAAATAAATCAATGCATATATTAACTACCCTGTCCACATACTTTAGCAATTAATTATAAAACGTGAATTTCAATGAAAATAAAATCATTTCAATTTTAACCTTTAGGCATAAAGGTTGCGGTTTATTAAATTCTGCCATTAATAATTAACCTTGGGGGATAGACATAAAGCGGATTGGCTTTTGGAATATAAAGCTTGGAAAAGGGTTAAATCTAAAGACTCAAAATTAGGTGAGAAAGCAGCTGCTTGGTTAGTACCTACCCAGAGAGCCAGATCAGGTTAAAACATGGCCAAGAATTGCCCATTACCTTTGGAAAAGTTTTGCCAATAAATGTACTATGTAGGACTGTATATTCCTATGGTATTTGTGCAATCGCGATGGCCAACAATAAATGACCAAATTGTGCCCAATAATATGCCAAAGCAGTTTGCATAAATTAGGTAGGTTACCGTTGGTTTAATTTTGGGAATGTTTGGGCATGGAAAAACGATGACAAATTTTTGATGTTTATTTGGGCAATTAGGCTTTTGAAAAATTTACCAAATATTGGTAAATTTTTGGACAAATCCAAAGTATTAACAAATATTATTATTAAATTTGAAAGAATATTACTCTTTTTTTTATTTATATTAAAATCCATTAATCTATCTATTAATTTTTTGGAGAGTATTTGAAAATTGGGTAAATGAAACGCTTTTTATAAAACAAATAAAAAAAATTGTATTTATATTTACAGTATGTTCCAATACTGGAACAGTGGTCAAAAATAAAATTAAAAAAAAAACAAATGTATAAATAAAAAATATTTAAAATACCTAATCAAAATTGGAAAAAATATTGTTTTTTTATGTTGAATCCCAAGCACTGATTTAATTGTTTTTTTGCAATAAGGCTTTTTTTTTATTTCGGACCCGTTGCTTCGCGTTGTTTAAGGCCACGTCAAAGGACCTCTGGAATTCTAAAGCCCCTGGAGGAGGAAATTTATCATGTTCATGTAAACTCTCTAAAAAATACTTTAAGTAACAAAATTGTCTAGGAAATAATATTAAAATATAAAACATACGGTGATTGGTAACTTTATGTTATGAAGAACTTTAAAAATAAAAAAGAAATAAATTTTTAAATTGAATAAAAAAATTGCAATTACCTTGCTCACTTCTAGAATGATAGATCTTAAAACCCAATAAATCCTCTTTCTCCTTCGTGACATATAGGTAGAAAATTTATTTTTAAATTGTCCTTCTTGTAGTAAAAGCCTAGTTCCCATAAACACTATTTACCTAGAAAAAGGCAGTTATTTTTCTTCACTGCAACTTCAAGATGAAAATCTGTAACAATTAACAAAAAATAAGTACATAATATAGAACTACCAATCTAAATTTATATTACTTCAAAATTAATAAGGGAATAAAATCTTCGAAAAGTAAGAAATTGAATAATAATTAAATGTTTTCCCTACTGAAAATGACGGATGATTGCGGATATAAATTCTTCGTCAAAACCGGATAAAAGCAGATGATTGCGGGTATAAATTCTTCGTCGAAGCCGGATAAAGGCAGATAAAAGCGGGTAAAAATATCATCTGATAACATCTGCTTTTGTCCGCATCGCTATATCCGCGAACACCCGGTTGGTTGTGTTTTATGTCCGGTTAGTGCACCCCCGCAATCATCTGCAATCATCTGTTTTTAACCGTCTTCACTGTGTTTCGTTTATATCTGAATTTGTCCGGAATCATCTGCAAACGTCTGCTTACGTCTGTTTTTATCCGCGATTACCTGCATTTTTTTTCGTCTATTTTTGTCGGGTTTTATCTGCAAACGTCTGGTTTTATCCGCGAGCATATGCTTTTACCCGCGAACATCTGCAATCATCCGCGAACATCTGCTTTCATCCGCGAATATCTGATTTTATCCGCCAACATCTGCTTTTATCCGCGAACATCTGCTTTCATCCGCGAACATCTGCAGTCACCTGCGAACAACTGCTTTTATCCGCGAACATCTGCAATCACCCGCGAACATCTGCAATCACCCGCAAACATCTGATGTTATCCACAAACAACTGATTTTATTTGCAAACATCTGATTTTATCCGCAAACATCTGCTTTTATCCGCAAACATCTGTTTTAATCTCCAAACATCTGATTTTATCCGCAAACATCTGATTTTATCCGCAAACATCTATTTTAATATGCAAACATCTGCTTTTATCCGCAAACATCTGATTTTATCCGCAAACATATGCTTTTATCCGCAAACATCTGATTTTATCCGCAAACATCTGCTTTTATCGGCAAACATCTGCTTTTATCCGCAAACATCTGATTTTATACGCAAACATCTGCTTTTATCCGCAAACATCTGCTTTTATCCGCAAACATCTGATTTTATCCGCAAACATCTAATTTTAATCGAAAACATCTGATTTTATCCGCAAACACCTGCATTTATCCGCAAATATCTGCTTTTAATTGCAAATCTCTGCTTTCATCCGCGTTCGGTTTGCCTGTATTTCCTTTGTCCATTTCGGTCCTGTTTCGTACGCAAACGTCTGGTTTCATTCGCGCTTTTTGTTTTCTTTTTTCTCGTGTATACTTTAGTTAAGTTTACCTGCTTTGTCAAATTTTACTGAGCTTTAACTAACTGGTTGTTAGCCGTTCACGGCACACAACTTTATAACTCTTAAAAGAATTATTTGAATAAAAACAACCTGTAAAGGAAATAAGTTTATTCAACACATTTTTCCAATGGGAAAATAATTTAGTTATATTCACCAGATTTAAATTTAAAAATCAGGTATACTATAGTGAAGAGTACCACAGAAATAATAAGTCTTACATATATATTAAAAATACTGGTTATGCCAAAATTAAAATTTTTTTAAAGTTAGATGAAAAATTCTACGCCTAAATAAGTGTTTTTCAAACAAATTCCATACAAATTGAAGATGTTATAATTCCAAATGTATTTGAAATTAAACATATGTTTTCTAACAATTAATTTAAATGTAAGCTTAATTAAAAAATTAAATTAAAAAATATCTATTTATGTCTTTTAACAAAGACCTTATTTGTATTTTACCAAATAATATTGAAGTTCAATAAACTTATTTCCTTTACAGGTTGTTTTTATTCAAATAATTCCTTTTAGAGTTATAAAGTTGTGTGCCAGTTAGTTAAAGCTCAGTAAAATTTTACAAAGCAGTTAAACTAAACTAAAGTATACACAAGAAAAAGGAAAACAAAAAGCGCGAATGAAACCAGACGTTTGCGTACGAAACAGGACCGAAATGGACAAAGGAAATGCGGATGAAAGCAGAGATTTGCAATTAAAAGCAGATGTTTGCGGAAAACATCAGATGTTTGCGGATAAAATCAGATGTTTTCGGATAAAATCAGATGTTTGCGGATAAAATCCAGATGTTTACGGATAAATGCAGATGTTTGCGGATAACATCAGATGTTTGCAGATAAAATCAGATGTTTGCGTATAAAATCAGATGTTTGCGGATTAAAACAGATGTTTGCGATTAAAATCAGATGTTTGCGGATAACATCAGATGTTTGCGGATAAAATCAGATGTTTGCGGATAAAAGCAGACATTTGCAGATTAAAATAGATGTTTGCGTATAAAATCAGATGTTTGCGTATAAAATCAGATGTTTGCGTATAAAATCAGATGTTTGCGGATTAAAACAGATGTTTGTGGATAAAATCAGATGTTTGCGGATAAAAGCAGATGTTTGCGGATAAAATCAGATGTTTGCGTATAAAATCAGATGTTTGCGGATAAAAGCAGATGTTTGGAGATTAAAACAGATGTTTGCGGATAAAAGCAGATGTTTGCGGATAAAATCAGATGTTTGCGAATAAAATCAGGTTTGCGGATAAAAGCAGATGTTTGCGGATAAAATCAGATGTTTGCGTATAAAATCAGATGTTTGCGTATAAAATCAGATGTTTGCGTATAAAAGCAGATGTTTGCGGATAAAAGCAGATGTTTTCGGATAAAATCAGATGTTTGCGGATTAAAACAGATGTTTGTGGATTAAAATAGATGTTCGCGGATGAAAGTAGATCTTCACGTATAAAAGCAGATGTTTGCAGGTGAAATCGGATAAAGCAGACGTTTGCGGATTAAAGTAGATCGGCCATTTCAAGCGCGCGAAACGCACGAATTACAAAACTGTTTTTATAAAAAAAATTGTAGATTATTTATTATTTAATATTTTGGCATCAAAATTGTCAAAAATATTCTTCTTTTATTAGGTTATACATTAAATAAAAAAAAACTCAAGAAATATTTTATGAAAGTAGATATAATTTTAATAATTGAAAGGTGTGGACGGGACAAAAAAAAGATTTATCTTGTCCCGTCCATCTCTGTCAATTATTGAAATTATCTCTACTTTTATAAAATATTTCTTGCGATTTTTTTTATTTAATGTATACCCTAATAATAGAAGAATTTTTTTGACAATTTTGATGCAAAAATAATATATAATAAATTAGCTACAATTTTTTTTATAAAAACTGTTTTGTGATTTGTCCCGTCCATCCGCTTGAAATGGCCGAGATGTTTGCGGATAAAATCAGATAAAACCGGGTGAATGCAGATATAAACTCAAATACAGGTATTTGCGGATGAAAACAGATAAAAGCAGACATAGATCTAAATAGATAAAACCCGACGTTCGCGGATAATATTTATACCCGCAATTGCAGATAAAACCGACATGCCGGGTAAAATCAGATATGTCGGATAAAAACAGATATAAATGGACATAAAACTAGCTTGGTTTTTTATCCGCAATCATCCGATATTACCCGTCTTTTTCAGCAGGGAAATAAAAAGTTTTGAAATTAAACATTTAAAAAACCTACTTATAAAAACCATAAAGTGTTTCCCATTTCGTTTCCTTTGTGATTTTCCCGAGGATCCGGCCAAATTGTTTACTTGAAATTTGATACAGGCGGCCAGTTAATTAATTTTTATTTATTTTGACTAGGGAATAAAATTCATATTGGTCTATACTCCTTCATAAGCATTTTTAAGAGAGCGAGAAGTATGAGGCGCCGTGTGTGTAAAAATTAAAAGTGGAAAATAAACTTCTTTTGCTTTATAAATAATTATTTAAAAAATGCATTTCATTAATTATAATTAATGAAATGCATTTTTTCCCAAATTATTTTTTATCAAACTATTTCTTTACAACATTATTTTTTTATGAAATTATTTTTTTATGAAATTATTAAACAAAGAAAACTTGTATTTATGCCTAAATGACAGCTGTCACAATGACAGGTGCAAAAATAACAGCCGTCAAAATGACAGGTGCCTAAGTGACACCTATTAAAATGACGTGATAAAATGACGCTCAAAATGACAGATCCCATATACAGTGCTTGCAAATCCAAGTCCGACCACACAGGAAAGGACGGCTGTTCAATACCCGCGTGAAAAGAACAAGGATAGAACGCCAAATAGAATTTGATTGGCCAGCCGGCAGGCTACGACAACGCATACCCATCGCGCACCTCGCAGCGTGCTTGACACGAGGATATTAGAACGAGAACTGCAGTGGTGCCAGCAAGAGCCTCTTGCCAAGAGGTAGTAATTTTAGTAAAAAAGATTATTTAATTAAAAAATGTAGGTACACGTTGGAACAAAAAGTTCAGATTTTAATCTGGCATTTTGCTGGTAATTCTGAACGAGAAATTCAAAGATTATTTGCGGGAATGTTCGAGGCCAGACCAAACAGAGAAACAATTCGACGAATCGTTAATAATTGCTTGTTCGAACATTTAATTTAATTTTTCAGTTTATTTATTTTTAGAGTTTTATTAGACCAGGGTCGATAATTTTTGAAACCAAAAAAAATAAAAGTAGGATGAAACCCATTGGAAAAGGAGAAGAATATAATAAAAATAAAAGGAAAAATAAATTACGGGCGATCTGACTTTGGGAAGTGGGAGGGGGGGTTTTAAGGGTAAAAAATGGTTTATCTCGATTTCCGGTAAAACTACAAGTCCTATGGAAAAAAGTTAAATGGCAAAGTTGTAGGTAATAAAAGGATCTACAACTTTTGTAATTACAATTTTTTTACATAACCTCCAAATTTATGGGGAAAATTCAAAAAACCAAGTTTTTGGTTTTTTATTTTTATCTTTTTCAAAAAAAAAAATTTTTCCACGAAATTTGGTGAAAACTTACCTTTTTATGTCCCAAATACACTGTAATTTATTTGATTTGAAATATTTATTATTTCGCCTTATTTTGACTTAATATCAAAAAAGCACCCTAATTTTCAATCGAAAATTCTCGCGTCAAAATATCAGCTTTTTTCAAAAAGTCGGTGTGCTTTTTGTTTGTTGAAATCTCTACTTTCTGATGGTGTAAAAAAATATACATTACTATGGTAAATGTTCTCAGAAAATGCAAAAAATATTATAATGAATAACGAAAAAAACTCGAATTCGAAAATTTATTTTAATCATTATGTACAATTTCATCAAAAAAATGTGATTGTTGAAATTTTTTTTAGTTAAAAAGTTTATTTATTAAATTCTAATAACATTTATGTCAGAAAATCTCATAAAATATAAAAATACATGTAAATCATACTATTGAATTTAGATACTTCATTCTGATTACGTTATTCATTATAATATTTTTTGTATTTTCTGAGAACATTTTTTTTTACCATTTTTAAAGGCTTCTGCACTGGTCTATATTTTTATTTAGAGTTTTATTTTTATTTTTAGTTATTTTTATTTGAGAAATCTTTTTTATTAAGAATACTATTTTTGTTGTTGCCCTAGTTCTCAAGGAAAAAAATCAAAACATTTTATTTTTAGGATTCGGGTATAAAATATTTAAAAAGAAAATTAAAATGTGCATCTCCACTCCAACGCAGTTTGCTTAACACTAAATCATTTAGTCTAAATGCAGCCAGAGACTCTGGCCCAGAGTTGACCTCGCTTACAATTCGCACGCATCCGGGGCTCTGGCCAATCAAATTCTATTTGGCGTTCTATCCTTGTTCTTTTCACGCGGGTATTGAACAGCCGTCCTTTCCAGTGCGGTCGGACTTGCATTTGCAAGCACTGTATGTGTCATATGACACGTGCTAAAATAACGGCTGTCAAAATAACAGGTACTAAAAACAGCTTTGATAAGAAAATAATTTCATAAAAAAAATAGTTGATAAAAAAATAATTAGATAAAAAAATAAGTCGATAAAAAAATAATTTGATAAAAAAATAATTTGGTAAATAATGCATATAATTAATTATTTATAAAGCAAATTAAGTTTATTTTGCACTTCTAATTTTGACACAAACGGCGCCTCATATAGAGAAGCTTTAAAATAATTATTATTTTTACCGAGAATTTATTTTCTCGGTTTCGATATCGTCATTCTGTGGCTTGGTCGAAAAAGGGCCTATTAAACAAAATTAAGTTTTGATGTAATCAAAGAAACATTTAAATAATAATTATTATTTAAATGTTTCTTTTTCGAATTTGATAAAATTTTGTTAGGATCTATAGATATATCTATATATCTATATATATATCTATATATAGGTATACCAAATGGCATAATTATTCACAGGAGTGTTAGAGATGTAGGTACTTTAATTAAACACAGTAATTTACTAATTATAATTAGTAAATTACTGTGTTTAATTAAAGTACCTACTGTGTTTAATTAAAGTACCTACATCTCTAATAATTATTATTCACCAGGAACCTGACTAAAAACTAACTCTCATACAATCAGTTCTCACGAAAAGATGCATCAGAACCCTTATATTAGTGTGTAGGCCTCTTAAAGGAATATTATAATATAATCTCATATGAGATTTATGAGACGTTTGACATGGTTCTTTACTTACGACTCGCACTTTATCTCTGATTCGCACCCTTGCAAGGGTGCTGGTGTTAATTTAAAGGTGTATTTAAATCTGGTTAATAATGAAAACCTAATTATCTAACGAGATATTTATTGTATAAGATTCTTATATTATTAGAAAACTTTTGGCCACTCCAGTATTTTACAAAATAGGTCCTAAGTAGGATTTAGGCCCCAAAAAGTGTTATTTAAATCCTAATTAGGACGTCCTAGGTACCTAGTATAATTTTGTATGGCTACTTATTTAAATTATTCATTCAACGATTGACAGAAAATATTAATTTATTAAAATCTAAAAAATATTTTAAATTGTTTGTCCTTGAAAAATATGTAAAAATGCGAAAAAAGTATACTCTCTCGATTATTCATCTGTTTCGTTTTGATCATTAATTGATTTTAAATTCATATAAAAAAATTGACTTTTGGGATGAATGTGACACAACAGAGTGTTGATGGGTAGGTATCATCCAATTTCCAGTTGTGTAATTTTTCTAATTTCGGCAATGCTTCACCTGATGGTTGTCTTTTTCGATATATCCTACACTTTAAATTATTCATCTCCCTGCCGAAAATGCCCCTTTAAGAACAATAGAAACCAATGGGAAATATGTTGTAATGTATACATTATATTGGGTCTTATAGGTTTGAATCTGGTGAATTGGTATCATTTGGAAAACATAATTGTCTTGAATTGGTTTGATTGGGTATTTCCCATTTAGCCCTAAAACCATTTGGCGACATATAGAACCCAATAAAAACCAGTATACTTATAAGTACCAATACACATATTCAGTCCAGTACAAACCATTTCATTCTCTTATTGGTTTCTATAGAAACCATATATGGGCAGTAGCGTAACTAGGGGGGGGGCGGGGGGGCGGTCCGCCCCGGGCGGCACTTCTTGGGGCGGCAAAAATCGTGAGAGAAAATGCGAAAAAAACTGGAAGACAGAATATAAAAATAAAAAAAATATTTGATAATTAAATATTCTCTTTCGAAATAATATAATTCAAGGTGCACGAGGACGTTTGCGACACCCTATATATTATATTATAATATGTTATAAAATATTACCCATGTCAAAATTAATTTAATTAAAAAAAATTATTTGGAAATAAAAAAAGAAAATAAAAGTTTATTACAAGAAAGAATTTATGGTATTATTTTCTGTTTTCATAAACATGGTAAAATAGAAGGGGTCTGGGCAAAAACAAAATCATTGGACAAATATTGATCGAGTAAACAATTGTCGAATAATAACGATAAATATACTTTAGTAAAACTTTATGTGTCGGGAATAAAAATATATTTAGGATAAATAAACTGTACCCTTGTCCCATATTTAAATATATTTTTTTTTTGAGAGCAATAAACTTTTTTCTCAGTGTATTGTCCCAAGGAAAACCAAACACCCTGGATAAATAGAACTGTTATAACAGTATATATAGTTTTAAAGTTTACATTGTAGTCCCGAAATTCAGGGTTAAAATGAAAACTTTAAACCTTAAGGTTGGTTTTCCTTGGGACAATACACTGAGAAAAAAGTTTATTGCTCTCAAATAAAAAAATATTTAAATATGGGACAAGGGTACATGTACCCTGCAGTTTATTTATCCTAAATATATTTTTATTCCCGATACATAAAGTTTTTTATCGTTATTATTCGACTATTTAGAGGTAATAAACAATTGTTAATATATTAATATATTCACTATTAATAAAAGTATTAGCTACACAGTTTATTTGTCCCATTTTTTTCTCAGTGTACCAACAACCCTATATACTTTTTCATTTTACACAGGTATACTCTGTATTACAGAGTCTGTAAATATTTTATTTAACCCTTTAGGACCTTTTGGTCCCATTTTTGTACGCTCCGCTTGATGTTTTTTTAATACATTTTTAGTAAAAAAATTTTACTTCATAGACATTATATGACCAGTCATACACGTATATTTTTAAATTATTGTGGAGCCATCTATACCATATCTATTAAAGTTGGTACAGAAATCATTAATTTAAATTCAAATTCTAAAGCTTCGTACAGACTTGAGCATTGAGCCGAACAACAAGCAGAACAACGAACCGAACGGCAAACAGAACGGCAAATGGCCTTTTTTGATTTCGACGATCCGAACAACAAACGGAACGTTCGTGCTGTTCCCATAATTGCTCGTAGTAAATCTCAGTTAAAGTTTTACTAAAGATGGAAAAAAGTGTAGTAGCAGCAGCTTATATATATATTCATTATTCATTATTAAATCAAAAGAAAAAATCGCGAAAAACAAGAAGATGGTGGCAAACCCATTTTTATACACAAAGAAGTACGACAAATTTCAATTTAGTAAGTGAATTAAAGTTACAAGCTGTGAGTGGGCATTACAAAAATGTTACGAGGATGACTTGTGTGGAATTTTAATTATATTAAAATAAACAACCTCACTTAAAGGAGGAGACAAATAAACACTTAAATGAGAACAATTCACTGGCCTGTTTGCCGTTTTGTTTTGACCCGTCCAAACCTCCGAACGCATTCGCGAGCATTTCCTTTGATGTCAAAGGAAAAACCGACAAGTGATGGGAACGGGGCGAACCGTTCGCCGAACGGTCAGGATCCGCGAACATGTTCACAAACGCGTTCGCAGCCCCGTCCAAATTAGTGTTCTGTTTGCCGTTCAGTTCGTTGTTCGGCTTGTTGTTCGGCTCAATGCTCAAGTCTGTACGAGGCTTAAGATTGAAGACCGGTTAAGGTATAACATTTTGTATTTATTTTATGAAAATGGCAATCGAATAAATCTCCGGTTTTGCAACGAAGTAATCATAGATAATTATAATAATAATCATAGATAATAAATTTGTTTGCAATGTTTGTCAAACTTAAAACCTGGGTTTATACATATGTTAAAGTGACCATCTTTCTAAAATAAGTCATTTTTTGAAACCGCAGATTAGAAGAAAAACACAACTCCACCATTACAAACAAAAAGCAAAATATTTTGACAGAAGTCAACACGTCACGTGACATATGAATCATAACAAAAATGACGCATGATTTGTTTATTTAAAAATTATTTGGATATTACGGATTTTACAACGATTTTAAACTGAAAATAAATCAATAAACAATTATTAAAGGTCGTTTCCTTGAAGAGTAAAAATACAAACCTTACAAATTTAATAATAAAAAGTTACTTTTACAAAAATAAACTAATAATAAAGTATACCTAACTGTTTGGTATTTTTTTTAATATGACATTAATATTTCTTTACAAAAATAAGAATATGCATAGGTATCATTTGACTTTAAGATATTACAAAATGCAACCCTATTGGTATATACCACTTTAATATTTATTTTCAAAATTCGACAATAGGTAGGCAACCCATGCATACCTCTCGCCTCTGTAGCACAATACATAGGCCTATAAAGGTGGAATGCCTTGAGCTACTAAGTAAGGATTCCTTACTAAGGCAAAATTACTGGCCATGGAAACGCTTGGCGTTTTGGAATTTTTAAAGGGGCACAGATCGTCCTGTGGCCCACTCTGCGAAAAGTAAGCAGTGGGCCCCAATACTTACTTTTAGAAGAAGCTATTTATAAAATTTAAATTAAATGTTAAACAGCACTATTTTTGAGAAATTATTTAACCATCAAAACACGTAATTTTTTACCTTAAAGACGTCTAAAATGGATAGTGGGGACCAATTCAAACCAATAGCGGTACCTCTCGAAAATCCAAATAGCTCTATTGGGAATTACCAATAAAATATATCTATAATATATCTATTGGGAATTACCAATAAAATACGATTAGTCTCTATCGGTCTGTATTGGGATTTTCCAGCGGTGTCGCTATTGGTTTGAATTGGTAATTCATGGTACAGATACCACTATTGAGACCAATTCAAACCAATAGAGCTGCCGCTGGAAAATCCCAATAGCTTTTCTATTGGTCTTTATGGGTGATTTTTAACAGGGATATTAAATGCTTACTCATCAAATTATTTTTAAAAAGGTCATCTAATATATTAATTATATTATTTCTAAATTTAGAATGTTTCAAAAGGACGGGTTGACGACGCTGACATGTAGTGTTGCCCTGAAGAACCATTTCATGGCCATGTCACAAACCAATCCTAAACTGACCAACTGTTTACTGCTTTCATCTCTGAATATATTTTTAAACTTAAACTGTCAAAATCACTCCTTAGAAGTCAACCATAGAATAAGAATACAACATCACTTGCATAGATATATCTATGATCATTTGGTATATAAATAACAATATCAAATTGATATTATCAATGTACCTTTATGATGGCACCAGTAACTTTGTAAATTTTGTTGGTTATGGGTATATCAGAGGGGAGCAAGTTGGGACCGAAAATTTACATTTCATTTAAGAAAAATGTGAACCAAACCTTATTTGAAGTGCGACGTTGCCACACATTTTAGACCCACCGCGCTTTTAAATTTTAGACCCATCGAGTTTAGATCTCTCGTGTTTGGGTCACGAGCTGCTCCCTGTCTAACCACTCAAGATTTTCGTACAGATCTATGCTCATAAGTTTTAGTTGAATTTATTAATTGTTATAAATATTTTAACATGTATTAAATTTTTTATAGGATTAATAATTAATTACCTATTCATAACAAATTATGAATTAATTAATAGATAATCCTTTGCTTTGTAGGTTATCTTAAAGAAAAAATATTTTATAAATTAATTAATAATCCCTTGTTTTGCATCTTTTTGAGGAAGCTCAATAATCTAGAAATAAGGATTTTAAAAAATTCTTATATAATATATTATGTTTTCGAGAAAAACAAATCGAAAATCAACAAACGAAGATATATTTCATCGTCTTTTAATATCGTCTGCCCCTAATAACGTTACTAAGAACGGCTACTTAGGAGAAATACAAAATTTGTAAAACATGCGCTTGGAGGAATTATTATAGGAAAAAATGTTAAAATTCAAATTTTTATTTCTTAAAGTGTGCTGAGTATGTGTATAATATGTATTTATTTACAATAAAAAAGTTATTGAATTATTTTCGCAATCATTTCACCGCGAACATTAAAAAAGGCATTTAAAAAATAAAGACCTTTATTTTTTAATTAAAGTATAGTTAATTATGCCTATTAAGTCTTATTTAACACAGTTAAAAATAGAAAAATAAATATTTCATGCAATAAAAAAGTTTGATCCTTAATTTATGCTTTAATTAGGACCACCTAAAACGCATTTAAAAAATAAAATTCGTTATATTTTTCAAATAAAATAAAGTTCATTATACGTAATAAGTTTTATTTAACAAATTAAAAAATAAAAAAAAATTTGCAATAAAAAAAATAATGGGGTTATTATAATAGATATTTATTTATTATTTATTATTATTATATATTATAATACAGTAAAAAAGAAAAAAATTGATATTTATTTGTTATAAAAAAGTTTGTGAATTATTTCTACAAAACAGTGCTTTGTGATAATCTAAAAACGCATTTAAAAAATAAAAACCTTAATTAAAATATGGTTTATTATCCGTAATAACTCATTTAACACATTATAAATAAAAAAATATTATTTACAAAAAAAATACAAAACAGTGCTTTTTGACGTGCGTTGCATTACAAAAACAGAACAGTAAATTAAAATAATAACAATATTCCCATTATACTTACATTACAATAAAAAGAAATATGTGAGTATGAGTATAAGAGACGTATAACCAGCCCCATTTCCTCTTGACTCTCGAACCCCGTACAGGCCTATGTTTACTTACGCCGATTTTTGTTCTTCCCCAGCAACTGCACGGCTTCACCCGTGTTTGCTGGGTGCGAATGTCCATTGCGTTCCGTACTGTCCCCTATTTAGGGCTCGAGAGCGAGAGGCGAATAGTTTTAATAGCCATTCCCGGGTTCGCCGAGCCTATGCTATACGCTCAGTGGGGTATGGAGGAGGGACGGGAAGGTGTTGGTTTTTGGGGGACAATTCCGCCGACTTAAAACTAAGTACGACGCGGAATCCCCCTAGACCAGTCGGTTAGTATTACTCCAAACATTTGGGATTACTATTTGGAGTTCGGGAGTTGTTATTTCGCTGCAGGGGTGAAGTTTCCTAGTCGAGGTCTTCGTCTTGTTCGTTATTGTCATTGCCCGTGTCCTCAGTCTTGATGCCAAAAACCATCAATAGATAGTTCAGTCGCTGGGTGTAACTTGTAGCTTTAGGTGTTTTTTTTTTAATTGTTTATTGCCGCAGAAGTGCGAAATTTTTAACAATTTTTTTTATTATTAGTTATTGTGTTGCCCAAGCACGTTTTGTGGTAGAATTTTGTCTTTTTTTTCTTAAATTCCAAAATTAAGTAATGCATTTATTTATTAGTTAAACAAATGACAAGCGCAATTATTCTGTTATCTAATGTTTACAAATCCAGTAGAGTTTGATTATTATGCTTTTTTTAAATATGTTAAGATTATATGATTAATGTGTTAGTTTATTCTGTGTGTCTAGTGTTTATTATTGGTCTCGTTTGGATTTGCCTTATTTGTTGTTGACAGCTTTATTGGTCTACGCAGTGTGCCTTTCTTGAGTTTTAAAGATATCGTCGTGTTTAATTTAAATTGCAGATTATGTGTTAGGTCATGAATATGCTTAAGGATACTTATCAAATTTTTTTGCGGATGGCCACCTCCCTTCTTGATTGACACCCTTTGTTTATCCAGTGTAAAGCCTCCAATGACAGGTGGCACTTAACTCATTCATCACTTAACATTTCACTTTTCATTGACCGTTGCACCATTTTAGTTTAGTTTAGTTTGCACTCTATGAAAATTGTTTGTTTCACTATAATTGGTTTGCACATTTTAAAAATTATTGTTGGTTTAGTCTTTAACCTTTTACGTTTCAAGAGCACTCGCTATCGCGTGGTCCCTTTTCAAGTGCTGAAAGCTGACTGAGATTACAATAAAAAGAAATAGCAAAGATATTAATTTTTAATAAATTTATCTTGCTTTTTGCAACGTATCAAGAAAGTACTTATTATTATTACAGTCTGGAAAGGTTATGATCAAACTATCTTTAATCGAAGATTAAAGGTTCAATTCATATTTTGAATCTGGCGGTTTAAGGACCACGCGTTGAGCCGCTAGTTTCCTTCGTTTTAAGTTTTAAATTTTTAATTTTGTTGGGGCTGGGCCTCTGAAGGTTTTGCTTATTTATGTTTTGAGACGTTCTTACCTAATAATTGGTTTATTTACACTGTTAAGCTGTTTTCAGTAATAAGGTTTTTGTGACGAATTTGCGTGTTATGCGATTAATTAGTACTCATCAGATTTTTGCAGATGATTTCATTCTTGGTTAGACTGGTTTGTTCTTTACATGAAGTGATTCATATTAGCCTGGGGTTTGATTTCCAGGTATGCTGTAACTTAATTCCGGGTCCGTATGGTCTTTTTTCACTAGATTTACTTGTTGAGGGTTGCACTAATTTAAGGTATATATTAACAACAGGTACACTGATTTTTCTTGTCCCGGTAAATCTTTGCACTAATTTCGAACAGTATTTTCTTTAAACTACACTGTATGAGCGATTATTATTAGGTACACTTAAGAGCGAAAGCACGTCTGCTCGTCTACCCGCCTGTATCAGTGGGGTGAGATATTTTTTGTTAAAAAAAATCAAATATTAAACCAGTTCTATAACAAGTTAATTTTCTCTTCGCCATATTATTGTATAGAATAAGTAGGAATGGTAATATTAAAAAGATTTTAAATAAATGTATTTTAACAAACTTGTCAGAAGTTTTTTTTGTTAAAAAAATTCAAATAATAAACCAATTCTATAAAGATTTAATTTTGTCTGTAAAATTGTTCACAAAAAAATCAAATTAAAAAGTTGGTCAACTAGACCAGAAGGGATCCCTATATTATTGTATATATATTGTATGTATACATTGTATATATACAATAGGTAGGAATGGTAATATTAAAATTTTTTTAAATAAATGTATTTTTTAACAAACCTTTTTAATGAAGGATTTACTTAATAATAAATAATATTTTTTTAAATAAGATTTATCAAATTATATTTAGATGTAGAATCTGATACGAAATCAGAAGAAGAGAAACCTAACTCTTAACTAGAGTGGCCTAATAGCTGCCAAAATATTAATCGTGAATCTGGTAGTAGGCCTATGTCTGTTATATATAGTTTTTATAGTGTAAAAAAGTGACACTTTTAACATCTCGATTTTTTAAAAGGATACTAATTGTGGCACAAAACAGAATATTTCCACGATACACACAAACACGGTATGCTACTATTGGAGCCAAATTTGGTCAGCTACGCGCACGTTTGTCACAGTCGAGGTTATTACACTTGCTAGTGCATTTTTTTATGATATTATTATGTTTAATTAAATACTAAAGAAGAAATGTCAAAATTTTAAGAATTTTAAAAAGTAATAAATAATTTTAAATTTATTTTTTTTCTCGAATAAAATGTTACAATTTTTACTTTTTTATAGAATTAATAATACAATATACATGG
Organism: Brassicogethes aeneus; assembly: GCA_921294245.1. NCBI lineage: Eukaryota > Metazoa > Arthropoda > Insecta > Coleoptera > Nitidulidae > Brassicogethes > Brassicogethes aeneus. The sequence goes on from OV121132.1 coordinate 63,331,135, forward strand.
TGTTTCTACTCAAAGTGGACAACATAATAAAAGTTAAGGATCTTATAGAAAATAATGATCGAGTCTGACACTTTTATATAAATAAATATTTTTCATTGAAGATTTTATTTTTATCGGTTGAAGTATTTTTTAAAATGTTTAACATTAAAATTACAAAAAGCTTATTTTTTTTTAATCCGCCTATAAATAACTTGGATAGTTTATGTAAAAACAAAGTTCGATAATTCAAAAACAAAAGCCAAAATAAAAAATATTTATTTGAAAAAAGTATTAGGTTATAATTTTTAGTAGTGTGCTTATAACATTGATGTTTTCATTTTTACAATTTTTTTTTAGTTAAAACACACAAAACACATTGTAGGTATTTATAACATTGATATGAGAAAATGACCCTTGAGAAACATTTTGAAATGTGTGGCATTTCAATATGTTGTTCCAAAATAAAATATTGCATTATTAACTGCTATAGATCTCCCAATGGTCAAGCTGAACTATTTTTTAATTATTTAAATGACACTCTAACCAGTTGTCATGGTAAGTACAATAAACTAATACTCTGTGGAGATTTTAATATTGACTGTAAAAAATCAAATTTGCAGACAAAAACATTGGTTGATACGTTTAAATCTTTTAATTTAAAACAAACAACAACCGAATATACAAGAATCACACCTGTATCTAAGTCATCAATAGACTATTTGGTAACTAATTTTTCTGACGGCTGTATAATCTCTACACAAGTCATTAATCCTAATATTGCGGACCATCACGCTATTATCACAAAATTATCAGTTTACAATGGTGTAACTGAAACTTACACTAATAATATTTTTGTTAGAAATACAAGTTTATCCAATCTAAGTAAATTAAATGACTTTTTAAATAACTCTTCCTGGGGTAAATTTTATAGTTTTAATATCGATGAGTCTATTGATATCCTGACAAAGGAAATCATAAATGGGCTTAATTTAACCTGCCCCTATAAACTAATTAAACCAAAAAATAGCACAAATAAACATAGTATAAAGAACTGGTTAACTCCTGATATAATAAAAAAAAGTAATGATTTGAAGAACTTATTCTGGTTAGCGCAAAGGTTGGGTTGTGAAGACTTACAGAGTGTATATAAAATAAAGAAAAATTAATTACAAAAAAATATAATTTATTCTAAAAAGGATTTTTTAAATAAAAAAATTTACAACTCCTCTAATAAAACAAAAACCATTTGGGAGATTGTAAATAGTCAACTTAACAAACAGAAACACTATTCTAATAAAATTCAAATTATTGAAAATAATATTATTTTAAGTGACCCAGCACAAGTCGCTTTAATATTTGGCTCCTACTTTGCTACAATTGCACAAAACACTATTAAATCTCATTTTCAAGACACAATGTCTCAGAAATGCACACTCAATTCAACCATTTGTAATAGTTTCTGTTTTTTAGACATTTCACAATTAGAGATATACACAACAATTAACTCTTTAAAATCAACTAACTCTTGTGGCATCGATGGTATTTCTATTAGGGTTCTAAAATTCATAAGTTATATTATTGCAGAACCACTTGCACACGTCACTAATTTGTCAATAAAGTCAGGGTACACGGTCTTATATACAGGTCTTGCAACTTTAAGCTTCGAGGTGGCTTCCTTAACGTGCCAACAAAGATAATATTATAGTATTATCTTTGCGTGCCAAGCCGCTAGGTGGCGCTAAGATCGAAGGGGTAAAGTCAATTAAACTACTACTTAGTTAAATGTGGAACTACTGCATAACCATAACCTCACTTTTTAAATTCTTTTTCTATGTTTTGTTTACATTTTCAAAAATTTAATATTTTTGAGTTTGTTTCGGATAATTTAAGTTAACAAAATAGGACAACAAAGTCTATACTCTATGCACAAAGTCCTCGGCCATCACATGCCCAGACCAAACATGTAAGTAAAACATGTTAATGTATAAAATACATACGTATATCATATATATGTTACGGCTAATGTGTAAACATGGATAGTTTATAAAGTAGCTGGGTAGTTTATAAACTAGCCAAACTGTCAGCTATTTTAATCTATTTTAATCTAATTAATAAGTAAAAACTCCCTGTAACAAAATACACAAGCTTGTTTATAAAAATGTAGGTTATGTTTCTTAACATAAGTAGGTAGTTCATTTGACCTTTTATCCCATAGACTTTAAGGACTTAAAGCCGGTTTTACAATCGTTAGATTAAGTTAGCTTATTTGGAGGATAACTTTCATAGAAACCTTCTATCTAAGAAAATTATCCACCAGAGAGCTTATCTAACGATTGTAAAACCCAAAGATAAAGAAGGTAAAAACGACCTTTAAACATCTATGGTTCACCCTCAACTCGATGCGCCATCTGGTGGGTGTCTCATTAGAGAGGTCACTTTTCCTATTGAAATTGGGCGAAGTTGCAAGACCTGTATATAAGACCGTGTCAGGGTATTATCCAACAACCTTAAAAGTAGCATCACTAACTCCAATCTTTAAAAAGGGAGATCCATTGTGCAAGGATAATTATAGACCAATATCTATACCAAAGTCTTTTTCAAAAGTAATAGAAAAAGCAATTTGCAATAGAATTATTTCATTCCTTAATCAAAATAAATTTATAACAAACTCGCAGCATGGATTCCGGAAAAATTATTCCACCGAATCACCAGCATGTCAATTAATGCAACATATTTATGAAGACCTGGATAAGGGAAGATTGGTCATGGGACTATTTTTTGACCTAAGTCGCGCATTTGATGTCGTAAATCCTGACTTTTTGGTAGATAAAATGTATGAGATGGGATTCCGAGGTAAATTTTCTCATTGGATTAAATCATACTTAAATAATCGTAAATTCTGTGTCAAGTTAAATAATAATAATACTGAACAATTTAACAGTAACTTAGGGGTTCCTCAGGGCTCGGTACTGGGACCACTTCTGTTCTCACTCTACATAAACGATCTTTCTAACTATTTAAATGGCAAAGTTACCATGTATGCCGATGACACATCAGTGGTGGTGTCAGCATCGAGTCATGGGGAACTCATTGAATATGTTGAGAGTGTCAAAAGTCAATTTACGAGCTGGTGTTTAAAAAATCGCCTAATTCTTAACAAAAATAAAACTGAATATGTATTTTTCTCTCCTCGTGTAGCTAATTTAAATAGGTTTAATAATGACTTTACTGTCTCTAAATTTGTAAAATTTTTGGGTATTTCCTTAGATGCTCAACTTTCGTGGGAAAATCAGATTGACCATATTTTGCAAAAGAGTAAGTTCCTCAAACTTTGCTTTATTATCTCTAAAGGAGAGTTTGTCTCGGCATGGACTCTTGAGCGTATACTATGGTATGATATACTCCCACTTATCTTATAATATCGTTCTTTGGGGTAGAGCAACATCATTAAATAGAGTATTTGTTCTACAAAAAAGATCATTAAGAAAAATCTTTGGTATGCGTTCGAGAGAGACTTGCCGAGACATATTTAGGAGTAATAATATTTTGACAGTCTATGGTATCTACATAATATATTATATAACCTTATGAAATATGTACGTTCAAACTACTCCCAATTTCATATAAATAATGACTTTCACATGTATTCAACAAGAGGAGGTGCCTCTTTAAGTGTTCCGAGACATTCTACAGCCACAATAACCAATTTAATAGAGAGCTTAAAAGTTTTTTAATTAGTAAATGTCCTTATGATCTTAGAGATTTTTTGTAACAAACATTTTTATTTATAAATTCTTGTAGTGTGGAACAGACTGTATACACTCTAAATGTTAATTTATTTTTAGATTTTAATAATGTATTTGTGTTGTTAATCTTTGTAATATTTATATACTGACCTGTCCTATACATATGTAAATATGTCTTTTGGATTAATAAACTATCTATCTATCTATCTATCTATCTATCTATCTATCTATTATCCTTTTTGTTTTAAATATCTAAAAAAATATGAGAAACTTTTATTATTTATTTTATTTTAATAGTTTTTTACATCTAGAACGGTATGGATGTACACGGTTAAGTGTTTTAATTTTAGTTTTACTAATTGTTAAGTATAATTTTAACAAGGATAATTGTTTAGTTCTTTAAATGCCTTTTTCCAAGAAAATCTATTAGTTTTATTGGAATTCCTTTTACTGACACATGAATAGCATTGCCGGTATTTAAAACTCTTTTTAAGCCAGTTCTTTTAATTTTATTCAAAAACCGTAATTTGATAGTATGCAACACAAACACTTCCGTGTGATGTTGGTTGATGTAGTAATAATGATAATTATAATTAATATATTCATTTTGATGGCGTTTTGCCATTATCAACAATTTAGTGTCAGTAGAGGGAATTCCCAAATCGTTGCGTTAAGGCGGGTTATTATTTTAAATTTTGGAAATGTCACCAGAAGGGTATGAGTATAGGGTTTGCTAAGGGAGTATTTGTGTTTGAGGCTTGGGTTCTGGTGGACTTTGTAGGAATTCTTTTTAAAAATGTTTGTTAACATAGGCAACATTGTGTTTTTTTTGTTTAAATAATCTTCTACGCACTTAATAAGGTTTACGTTTTCCTTTTCGATTTGGTCGTTGAAGCGATTAGATGAGAGTTAAGTTTGTGCTTAAATTATGGAAAATTTCCAAAAATACGTGGTAAATCTCTCAATCTAATTGTATAATTCCGACCAAGACAATTTTCGTATGGTACGATGAGCTCAGGGTGGTTGTTAAATCCAATATATTTTTTGTTGACCTAGTCTTCATGCGGTCGTGACGTTATTGGTTATAAAAACTCCTTAGAACAAGGGGTTTTTAAGTACGGTTTTTTAAGTATGGTTTTAAAGTACAGAATTTAAGTAAGGATGTTAAAGTCATTCCTGTACCATTTTACATCGGGAAAATTCGTTCCACCAGTTTTAATGAGAGTTTACTTTACTATTTTGGCGTCAAAACCAACTTTTGAGTCAACAAGAAAACCACTACGTAGGATTCCTAATTCTCCAGGATCCGCCAGGGCTCAAGCTAATCAGGTCGTACCCCCTTTTAAGTTATGTTATGTTTAAGTGATGTTTTAAGAAACAGTGTTCACTACACGCCGTTAAACTTATGTGTATTTTTAAATTAAGGAAACTTTAACTTGGTCTTCAACCTTTACTTATCGTAACTCAAGTTTTTATTTATATTACCACCCTGCTAAAAATGACGGATGATTGCGGATATAAATTCTTCGTCAAAACCGGATAAAAGCAGATGATTGCGGGTATAAATTCTTCGTCGAAGCCGGATAAAAGCAGATAAAAGCGGGTAAAAATATCATCTGATAACATCTGCTTTTGTCCGCATCGCTATATCCGCGAACACCCGGTTGGTTGTGTTTTATGTCCGGTTAGTGCACCCCCGCAATCATCTGCAATCATCTGTTTTTAACCGTCTTCACTGGGTTTCTTTTATATCTGAATTTGTCCGGAATCATCTGCAAACGTCTGCTTACGTCTGTTTTTATCCGCGATTACCTGCATTTTTTTTCGTCTATTTTTGTCGAGTTTTATCTGCAAACGTCTGGTTTTATCCGCGAGCATATGCTTTTACCCGCGAACATCTGCAATCATCCGCGAACATCTGCTTTCATCCGCGAATATCTGATTTTATCCGCCAACATCTGCTTTTATCCGCGAACATCTGCTTTCATCCGCGAACATCTGCAGTCACCCGCGAACAACTGCTTTTATCCTCGAACATCTGCAATCACCCGCGAACATCTGCTTTCATCCGCAAACGTCTGGTTTTATCCGCAAACATCTGCTTTCATACGGTTTTTTTTTTATTATTTTTAATGTGCTTTCAACAGGCACCAGGCCCAATAACAGAAATACACAATGACAAACACAAATAAACAACCATACCCCTGGTGGGATTCGAACCCACGACCTCTCGGCTTGTAGTCCGCAGTGCTAACTACTACACCACCGAGGCACCCACAAACATGCTTTTATCTGCGAACGCCTGATTTCATCCGGTTAGTGCACCCCCGCAAACATCTGCTTTTATCCGCGAACATCTGCAATCACCCGCGAACATCTGCTTCCATCCGCGAACATCTGCAATCATCCGCGAACATCTGCTTTTATCCCCAAACATCTCATTTGATCCGCGAACATCTGCTTTTATCCGCAAACATCTGCTTTCATCCGCGAACATCTGCAGTCACCCGCGAACAACTGCTTTTATCCGCGAACATCTGCAATCACCCGCAAACATCTACTTTTATCCGCAAACATCTGCTTTCATCCGCGAACATCTGTTTTATCCGCGAACATCTCATTTTATCCGCGAACATCTGCAATAATCCGCGAACATCTGATTTTATCCGCAAACATCTGCTTTCATCCCCAAACATTTGCTTTTATCCGCAAACATCTCATTTTATCCGCGAACATCTGCTTTCATACAGTTTCACCTAGGGTTGCCACCTGTCCTTTTTTGGAAAGGACAGTCCTTTTTTTGAATAAAATGTCCTTGTGTCTTTTTTCAATGCTAAATGTCCTTTTACAAGGTTTTGCATATCTATAGATATTTTTGCAAGGTATGTGTATTGCTGATTACAAGTTTTTTTAAATTTTTTTACCGCTAAAATCATTGACAAGATCGTGCCTTGTCTATGGCTAAAAGTTATTTAAGGGAAATGCAATTTTTATTATTGGTAGAATGGCAGCCGTGCCCTGTAAATTATACAAATATGTTTTCTTTAATTTCATATTTGTTAAGTATACCTGCAAGCTCTGCATTTTCAGAACGCATTTTTTCTGTGATGGGCTCCAAATGGACAGACGAAAGAAACCGCTGCTCAGTGTTGCCAGATGTAAAAGTTGAAATTATTGAATTGGGTTAATACAATTATCGAATTTTCGGAAAATTATGTTACAATAATTGTAATAATTATGTTACAATAATTATTATAATTTAATCATAAAAAAGTGAAAGAAACAGGGTTGAAAATATTATCAAATTTTTAGAAATAGTATAATATATTAAAGCTGGATTTATAGTTCAGAAAGTAGCGGTAGCGGTAATGGCGGCCCCTCGCATAAACACTAAACTTACAAGGCGAGGCTGACAACTAAAAACTGCCGTGTGATTGGCTGGAGTAGCGGTTGAGGTAAGAAAAGATGAAGGATGGTCATCTCTTGCTGCTACGTTATTGCCTCAACTTCCCTCTGACAACTATAAATTTTTTCATATAATATTCAATGCCCAACTTGGCTACCTCTACCGTTACCTTTAGAACTATAAATACCGTACGGGAATCTATAAACAGCACTACGGTATTGTTGATCTTTTACGGGAGGAAGGAAGGAAATCTATAAATCATGCATTATGCTTAATTAAATTAATTAATCTGGATAGAATTAAGTTAATTTTGTCCAGATTCTTGGATTAAAAATTATGTTACAATTATCGAATATGTTACATATAATTTTCAAGCTTTGTTTTTAGAAAAAATTATGTTACAATTCGATAATTATGTTACAAGTGGCAACACTGCCGCTGCTCTACAGAACTGCCGTGCTTAATGAAAACGCCGTAACCAACAATTTTGCTATTTTTGTTTTACGGCATTTTCTACTAGAACAATTCATCCTGCGTCTATCCCCGGTACTCAAAAAACCGTATATATATAGATACGGTTTTTGAGTACCAGGGATAGACGCAGGATGAATTGTTCTAGTAGAAAATGCCGTAAAACAAAAATCTCAAAATTGTTGGTTACGGCGTTTTCATTAAGCACGGCAGAGCAGTGTTGCCAACTCCTTGAAGTAGCTATGCACTATATAGCAATGAAAAATGCACTAGAAAAGCACCAAATTCACTTTGGTGTAAGTCCACCCGATCAGTAATCTATGCAGTAGTCTGAATTTCACTCTAGATGAACACAATGTATGAATTAGCAACCATAAATAATTTCAAAATTAAACTTTATTTTAAGCATAGGCAATTCCACACTGGTAAGCCATTGCTTTAGGGCAGGGTCCTTTAGCCACACTGCTCGACATTGTTGCTCATATTGTGGTTCCGGCATCCAAAAGTTTAAAAACAATAAAGCGCTGTTAATTAATCACTATAGAACTGGACCATACCATAGAAAAGAATATACTATTCCATAGAATAAGATTATACCATACTAGACTTCTTTTGTTTTTTGAAACAAACATAGAAAAATAATACATCGAAACAGAGGTTCTGTGAAAGAATTCAACAATCAAGCCAATCGCAGAGCAGCGCAGTACTACATTTATAATCTGTGATACTACCCTAAACCAAGTTTAGGGGTACTACCACCACAGGTATGCTACTAACACAACGGCCGTCAGCATGGTGGACTGTTGGACAGGGGCGTATTCAGATTTTCTGAAGGAAATGTGGGCTGTGGCTGAGTTGTATGATTGAAAAATTATGAAAATAAAACCATTGTATAAACGCCTTTTCATTGTTATTTACCAAATTTGGTTAATGATCGATGATGCACTAGATTTTGCACTAGCGCACCAAAATCGAATTCCGGGCACTAGATGGAGATTCAATCCACCAGATCTAGTGCAATATGCACCGACTTGGCAACACTGCGGCAGAGAACTAATTCGCTCAGAATTGCTAATTTACTTTAACTTCAAGGAAACTTGCGCGGAATTTTATGAACTGGCGAAAGGTGACAAACAGCTGCTGGAGGCAGCCAAGTCTAATAAAAAATATAAATTTAAGTTTTCTAATTGATTACTTTATCAATACGCCAATATTAATATTGCTTCTTGCCTTAATATTTGTTTTGTACATACTTACAAATTTGTTATTCAATAAACATTGTAAAGTATAAATATTTTATTTTATTCATGCACAATGCTTAATATTAAATAGAGTAATTGCATCAAAAATAAAAATCCCTAAAAACCTTTTTAATGTAATCTAGAGGTAAAAACACATTGCAAAAATATTTTTTTATATTCCAAAAGTTCAACCCGGCCCCAAAATATCAAATTAAAAAAAAGGTACTTTTCAAACGTTCCGAACTCCCGCCAAATTGCATGACGTCATAAGCTCCAACTGTCAGAAATCAAGATGTCAACAAATAATAAACACCGATAAAGTTTATGTTTAACATGGAAAAGGCGAAACCAAAAATTGGTTGTAAATATTGTTTTGTGCCTTGTTGTACAAATACAACCTGGAAAACTCCTGGGAAAGTTGTCCCTTCAATTATCAAAAGCAAAGTTTATGACCCTACACTGAGAGTAGTTACGGCTCAGCCGTATTTTCTTGGGTTTATTAATATTTAACATACCTATTCAAACCATATACCTAGTAAACGACATTTTATTTTACTTACATTAAAATGATCCTTAAAATGATCAATAAAATGTTGACTGCGGTGACGATGTTTTGATATCGCGCCGAGCTATTTTAATCCACTTTATCCTTATTTTCCCTTTTGGCACGGTGATAAACCTTTTCCCAGGAGTTTTCCAGGTTGTATTTATACAAGGCACAAAACAATATTTACAACCAATTTTTGGTTTCGCGTTTTCCATGTTAAACTTTATCGGTGTTTATTATTTGTTGACATCTTGATTTCTGACAGTTGGAGCTTATGACGTCATGCAATTTGGCGGGAGTTCGGAACGTTTGAAAAGTACCTTTTTTTCAATTTGATATTTTGGACCCGGGTTGAACTTTTGGAATATAAAAAAATATTTTCGCAATGTGTTTTTACCTCTAGATTACAATAAAAAGGTTTTTAGGGATTTTCATTTTTGATGCAATTACTCTATTGTATATTTTAAGGGTGTATTATCTTTGGTGGTAAACGCCCAAATGTTTTTAATAATGTAACTTTGTCCTTTTCGGCTTTCAAGAAAAGGTGGCAACCCTAGTTTCACCCGTAAACATGCTTTTATCTGCGAACGCCTTATTTCATCTGGTTAGTGCACCCCCGCAAACATCTGCCTTTATCCGTAAACGTCTGATTTTATCTGCAAACATCTGCTTTTATCCTCAAACATCTGATTTTATCCACAAACAACTGATTTTATTCGCAAACATCTGATTTTATCCGCAAACATCTGCTTTTATCCGCAAACATCTGTTAAAATTTTAATCTCCAAACATCTGATTTTATCCGCAAACATCTGCTTTTATCCGCAAACATCTGATTTTATCCGCAAACATCTATTTTAATCTGCAAACATCTGCTTTTATCCGCAAACATCTGATTTTATCCGCAAACATATGCTTTTATCCGCAAACATCTGATTTTATCCGCAAACATCTGCTTTTATCGGCAAACATCTGCTTTTATCCGCAAACATCTGATTTTATACGCAAACATCTGCTTTTATCCGCATACATCTGCTTTTATCCGCAAACATCTGATTTTATCCGCAAACATCTGATTTTAATCGAAAACATCTGATTTTAGTCGCAAACACCTGCATTTATCCGCAAATATCTGCTTTTATCCGCGAACATCTCCAAACATCTGCTTTTAATTGCAAATCTCTGCTTTCATCCGCGTTCGGTTTGCCTGTATTTCCTTTGTCCATTTCGGTCCTGTTTCGTACGCAAACGTCTGGTTTCATTCGCGCTTTTTGTTTTCCTTTTTCTCGTGTATACTTTAGTTAAGTTTACCTGCTTTGTCATATTTTACTGAGCTTTAACTAACTGGTTGTTAGCCGTTCACGGCACACAACTTTATAACTCTAAAAAGAATTATTTGAATAAAAACAACCTGTAAAGGAAATAAGTTTATTCAACACGACTTTTTCCCAATGGGAAAATAATTTAATTATATTCACCAGATTTAAATTTAAAAATCAGGTATACTATAGTGAAGAGTACCACAGAAATAATAAGTCTATTAATTCTTACATATATATTAAAAATATTGCAACCATGGTTATGCCAAAATTAAAAAGTTTTTAAAGTTAGATGAAAAATTCTACGCCTAAATAAGTGTTTTTCAAACAAATTCCATACAAATTGAAGATGTTATAATTCCAAATGTATTTGAAATTAAACATATATGTATATATATATATATATGTTTTCTAACAATTAATTTAAATGTAAGCTTAATGATTAAAAAATATCTATTTATGACCTTTAACAAAGACCTTATTTGTATTTTACCAAATAATATTGAAGTTCAATAAACTTATTTCCTTTACAGGTTGTTTTTATTCAAATAATAAAGTTGTGTGCCAGTTAGTTAAAGCTCAGTAAAATTTTACAAAGCAGTTAAACTAAACTAAAGTATACACGAGAAAAAGGAAAACGGGTACGAAACAGGACCGAAATGGACAAAGGAAATGCAGGCAAACCGAACGCGGATGAAAGCAGAGATTTGCAATTAAAAGCAGATGTTTGGAGATGTTCGCGGATAAAACCAGATATTTGCAAGTAAATGCAGGTGTTTGCGGATAAAATCAGATGTTTGCGATTAAAATCAGATGTTTGCGGATAACATCAGATGTTTGCGGATAAAATCAGATGTTTTCGGATAAAATCAGATGTTTGCGGATAAAATCAGATGTTTGCGGATAACATCAGATGTTTGCGGATAAAATCAGATGTTTGCGGATAAAAGCAGACATTTGCAGATTAAAATAGATGTTTGCGTATAAAATCAGATGTTTGCGGATTAAAACAGATGTTTGTGGATAAAATCAGATGTTTGCGGATAAAGGCAGATGTTTGCGGATAAAATCAGATGTTTGCGTATAAAATCAGATGTTTGCGGATAAAAGCAGATGTTTGGAGATTAAAACAGATGTTTGCGGATAAAATCAGATGTTTGCGAATAAAATCAGGTTTGCGGATAAAAGCAGATGTTTGCGGATAAAATCAGATGTTTGCGTATTAAATCAGATGTTTGCGTATAAAATCAGATGTTTGCGTATAAAAGCAGATGTTTGCGGATAAAAGCAGATGTTTTCGGATAAAATTAGATGGTTGCGGATAAAATCAGATGTTTGCGGATAAAATCAGATGTTCGCGGATAAAACCAGATGTTTACGGATAAATGCAGATGTTTGCGGATAACATCAGATGTTTGCAGATAAAATCAGATGTTTGCGGATAAAAGCAGATATTTGCAGATTAAAATAGATGTTTGCGGATAAAAGCAGATGTTTGGAGATTAAAACATATGTTTGCGGATAAAAGCAGATGTTTGCGGATAAAAGCAGATGTTTGCAGGTGAAATCTTATGAATCAGACTTTTGCGGACTAAATCAGATGTTTGCGGATTAAAACAGATGTTTGTGGATTAAAATAGATGTTCGCGGATGAAAGTAGATCTTCACGTATAAAAGCAGATGTTTGCAGGTGAAATCGGATAAAGCAGACGTTTGCGGATTAAAGTAGATGTTTGCGGATAAAATCAGATAAAACCGGGTGAATGCAGATATAAACTTAAATACAGGTATTTGCGGATGAAAACAGATAAAAGCAGACATAGATCTAAATAGATAAAACCCGACGTTCGCGGATAATATTTATGCCCGCAATTGCAGATAAAAACCGACATGGCGGGTAAAATCAGATATGTCGGATAAAAACAGATATAAATGGACATAAAACTAGCTTGGTTTTTTATCCGCAATCATCCGATATTACCCGTCTTTTTCAGCAGGGCAATAAAATTTTGCTTATGTTAAATTTAGTCATATTGAATTTGGTTCTTTGTAAACCATATATGGCCATATAAGGGTGCACCAATAACATAATTAAATGTCCTAATAATAATCATTTTCAAATGAAATCACCTTAACAACGGTGATAACCAAATTTTATTATACTTAATAATCTTTAAACGTGACTTTTTTTTATTGCCCTTATGCCCATTAAGTTTGTGTCTAGCTTATAGGGACTTTACCAACTGGCCTAAATAAGACACTGGCGCCCATTTTTATTTTTTTGTTGTCTTGAAATTATGCACGTAAGTATTGAGAAACAACATTTGCCCATCGACCCATCTCACCACTGTAAAGCTGCCGTTCGCCATAGCCCTCGAGTTGAGGTTACAACAAAATCATATTTTAAAGCAGGCCCGTAGCCAGAAATTTGGTTTGGGGGGGCCCAAAACGTAGTAATAATTTTTTGGGAGGTAGGGGGGGCGGAAATGGTTGATGGATAAATTCCAGTAAAGCGTGAAGTTGTCATAAAAAATATGGCTTGTAATCACATATTCACATATTTAGGAAAATTTTAGGGTTCACGGTATTTTGGGGGGGGCCGGGCCCGTCGGGCCCTACGGCTGGCTACGGGCCTGTTTTAAAGTTATTTTAATATTTTAAAGTACCAATAATTGTTAAGTTTAATTAAAATTAATAACGGGCAATGTTAATGGTGACAATTACGTCAAAAATGTTTATTTAAATTGTAGTGCCAGTTATAGATTCCCGTACCGTAAGGACGCCATTCCTTCCTCCCGTAGAAATTTTTAGCCTGAATTATAGATTGCCTTCCTTCCTTCCTCCCGTAGTCGTACCCGTACGATTTGTGCGTCTTGTAAAAAGTCAATTTATAGATTTCCGTGTAAAATTCCGTAACCATGCGCGATGACACCTTAAATGGTTGACATTTGTTTTTGTTTGGATTCTGCGTTTTACCCATTGTGTGTAAATGTGAAATATAAACATTTACATATTAGTGCAGTGATCACAATTTTAATTGCCCAGGCAGCTTGTTGTATACTGACCAACTATGGAGAAAGGCAGTAACTGCTAAACAAGAAATTTGTGGGAAATTAGCATAAACTACATTTTTATAAAAAGCAGTAGGTATTTAACTGATTTATTTAACTTATAAGATAGTTTACTGCATTTCTTTGTTGAATTAGGATACTAAATGTCATCTTCTACGGGAAGAAGGAAGGAAGGAAGGAAGGCAATCTATAATTCAGGCTTTAGTTTTATCTTTCACCGTAAAGGTCTTTGACATGACCAATCATATTTAAAATACATGATTGTTTAGTATTATTTAAGATAGGTGTCCAGTTTATTAAATAATTTGTGTCTCTAAATAGGATATTTAGATATTGTTTATGATCAATGTCTTTCATTTTTAGAAACGTTGCTTTGTAAAACCCCGTAGTTTCCCGGTCTTGGTAAAGTGGGCGAGTCTTCCAACGTCTTGTTCGATGTTTTTTTTTCATTATACTGCCCTACTTTGGAGAAAGGCAGTAACTACAAATGCGTTTTCTTGTGCTATGATAAAGCTATGGACATTTTGTATCTTAATTCAACAAAGAGTAAAAAAATGCATTAAACTATCTTTTAAGTTAAATAAATCAGTTAAATACCTACTGCTTTTTATAAAAATGTAGTTTATGCTAATTTCCCACAAATTTCTTCTTTAGCAGTTACTGCCTTTCTCCATAGTTGGGCAGTATACAACAAGCTGCCTGGGCAATTAAAATTGTGATCACCCTCAGCAAAAAAGCTTATAACTTTTTAATATTAGGTTTACTGATATTCGGTTGGATTTATTGGAATCCTGAAGCATTGTTTTAAATATTCCATGTAATTTATTGTAATATTTCTAAAAAGATACTTGATAAAAAACAATGTGAATGTAGCTAACCAATAAATTTTTTATTCTCAATGGAACGCCCTGTATATTTTTACATAATGAAATATGAAATTATAATACCTTTTCATTGATTGATTGAACTATTCCCGATACCTAAAGTTAATATTAAGAAAGATATTTTACAATTACCCTAATAATATGAAGAAAAACTAATAAAATGTTGCTCACGTGTATTAATTTGAATAACAAAACTTTCCCGATATTTATTATTATTAAAATAAAGGAAAATAACCACTCAAAAGAAGTTGATAATAGTATATTATGTATTAAGTTTTATAAACGGCATTTTAGTTACAAGTTTTATTTGGCACGAGCGAAGCTTGCGAGCGAGTGTTTAATACCCTGCTTAAAATGACGGATGATTGCGGATATAAATTTTTCGTCAAAACCGGATAAAAGCAGATGATTGCGGGTATAAATTCTTCGTCGAAGATTGGTTGTGTTTTATGTCCGGTTAGTGCACCCCCGCAATCATCTGCAATCATCTGTTTTTAACCGTCTTCACTGTGTTTCGTTTATATCTGAATTTGTCCGGAATAATCTGCAAACTTCTGCTTACGTCTGTATTTATCCGCGATTACCTGCATTTTTTTTCGTCTATTTTTGTCGGGTTTTATCTGCAAACGTCTGGTTTTATCCGCGAGCATATGCTTTTACCCGCGAACATCTGCAATCATCAGCGAACATCTGCTTTCATCCGCGAACATCTGATTTTATCCGCCAACATCTGCTTTTATCCGCGAACATCTGCTTTCATCCGCGAACATCTGCAGTCACCCGCGAACAACTGCTTTTATCCGCGAACATCTGCAATCACCCGCGAACATCTGCAATCACCCGCGAACATCTGCTTTCATCCGCAAACGTCTAGTTTTATCCGCAAACATCTGTTTTCATACGGTTTCACCCACAAACATGCTTTTATCTGCGAACCCCTGATTTCATCCGGTTAGTGCACCCCCGCAATCATATGCTTTTATCCGCGAACATCTGCAATCACCCGCGAACATCTGCTTTCATCCGCGAACATCTCATTTTATCCGCGAACATCTGTTTTTATCCGCAAACATCTGCTTTCATCCGCGAACATCTGCAGTCACCCGCGAACAACTGCTTTTATCCGCAAACATCTGCTTTCATCCGCGAACATCTGCTTTTATCCGCGAACATCTCATTTTATCCGCGAACATCTGCAATCATCCGCGAACATCTGCTTTCATCCGCGAACATCTGATTTTATCCGCCAACATCTGCTTTTATCCGCGAACATCTGCTTTCATCCGCGAACATCTGCAGTCACCCGCGAACAACTGCTTTTATCCGCGAACATCTGCAATCACCCGCGAACATCTGCAATCACCCGCAAACATCTACTTTTATCCGCAAACATCTGCTTTCATCCGCGAACATCTGCTTTTATCCGCAAACATCTGCTTTCATCCCCAAACATTTGCTTTTATCTGCAAACATCTGATTTTATCCGCAAATATCTGCTTTTATCCGCGAACATCTGCTTTTATCCGCAAACATCTCAATTTATCCGCGAACATCTGCTTTTATCCGCAAACATCTGCTTTCATCCCCAAACATTTGATTTTATCTGCAAACATCTGATTTTATCCGCAAATATCTGCTTTTATCCGCGAACATCTGCTTTTATCCGCAAACATCTCATTTTATCCGCGAACAACTGCTTTTATCCGCAAACATCTGCTTTCATCCCCAAACATTTGCTTTTATCCGCAAACATCTGGTTTCATACGGTTTCACCCGTAAACATGCTTTTATCTGCGAACGCCTTATTTCATCCGGTTAGTGCACCCCCGCAAACATCTGCCTTTATGCGCAAACATCTGATTTTATTTGCAAACATCTTCTTTTATCCGCAAACATCTGATTTTACCCACAAACAACTGATTTTATTCGCAAACATCTGATTCTATCCGCAAACATCTGCTTTTATCCGCAAACATCTGGTTTTATCCGCAAACATCTGATTTTATCCGCAAACATCTGATTTTAATCGCAAACATCTGATTTTATCCGCAAACATCTGCATTTATCCGCAAATATCTGCTTTTATCCGCGAACATCTCCAAACATCTGCTTTTAATTGCAAATCTCTGCTTTCATCCGCGTTCGGTTTGCCTGTATTTCCTTTGTCCATTTCGGTCCTGTTTCGTACGCAAACGTCTGGTTTCATTCGCGCTTTTTGTTTTCCTTTTTCTCGTGTATACTTTAGTTAAGTTTACCTGCTTTGTCAAATTTTACTGAGCTTTAACTAACTGGTTGTTAGCCGTTCACGGCACACAATTTTATAACTCTAAAAAGAATTATTTGAATAAAAACAACCTGTAAAGGAAATAAGTTTATTCAACATGACATTTTCCCAATGGGAAAATAATTTAATTATATTCACCAGATTTATATTTAAAAATCAGGTATACTATAGTGAAGAGTACCATAGAAATAATAAGTCTATTAATTCTCACATAATATATATTATATATTAAAAATATTGGTTATGCCAAAATTAAAAAGTTTTTAAAATTAGATGAAAAATTCTACGCCTAAATAAGTGTTTTTCAAACAAATTCCATACAAATTGAAGATGTTATAATTCCAAATGTATTTGAAATTAAACATATATATTTTCTAACAATTAATTTAAATGTAAGCTTAATGATTAAAAAATATCTATTTACGCCCTTAAAGTATACACGAGAAAAAGGAAAACAAAAAGCGCGAATGAAACCAGACGTTTGCGTACGAAACAGGACCGAAATTGACAAAGGAAATGCAGACAAACCGAACGCGGATAAAAGCAGAGGTTTGCAGTTAAAAGCAGATGTTTGCAGATATTTGCGGATGAATGCAAATGTTTGCGGATAAAATCAGATGTTTGCGATTAAAATCAGATGTTTGCGGATAAAATCAGATGTTTGCGGATAAAAGCATATGTTTGCGGATAAAAGCAGATGTTTGCGTATAAAATCAGATGTTTGCGGATAAAAGCAGATGTTTGCCGATAAAAGCAGATGTTTGCGGATAAAATCAGATGTTTGCGATTAAAATCAGATGTTTGCGGATAACATCAGATGTTTGCGGATAAAATCAGATGTTTGCGGATAAGAGCAGACATTTGCAGATTAAAATCAGATGTTTGCGTATAAAATCAGATGTTTGCGGATTAAAACCGATGTTTGCGGATAAAATCAGATGTTTGCGAATAAAATCACTTGTTTGTGGATAAAATCAGATGTTTGCGGATAAAAGCAGATGTTTGCGGATAAAATCAGATGTTTGCGTATAAAATCAGATGTTTGCGTATAAAATCAGATGTTTGCGGATAAAAGCAGATGTTTGCGGATAAAATCAGATGTTCGCGGATAAAACCAGATGTTTACGGATAAATGCAGATGTTTGCGGATAACATCAGATGTTTGCAGATAAAATCAGATGTTTGCGGATAAAAGCAGATGTTTGCAGGTGAAATCTTATGAATCAGACTTTTGCGGACTAAATGAGATGTTTGCGGATTAAAACAGATGTTTGTGGATTAAAATAGATGTTCGCGGATGAAAGTAGATCTTCACGTATAAAAGCAGATGTTTGCAGGTGAAATCGGATAAAGCAGACGTTTGCGGATTAAAGTAGATGTTTGCGGATAAAATCAGATAAAACCGGGTGAATGCAGATATAAACTCAAATACAGGTATTTGCGGATGAAAACAGATAAAAGCAGACATAGATCTAAATAGATAAAACCCGACGTTCGCGGATAATATTTATACCCGCAATTGCAGATAAAAACCGACATGCCGGGTATGTATGTCGGATAAAAACAGATATAAATGGACATAAAACTAGCTTGGTTTTTTATCCGCAATCATCCGATATTACCCGTCTTTTTCAGCAGGGTAAAAACGAATGTCTAGAGAAGTTTATAAAACGAGTTGCATACTATACTTTATCTACGACGAACAGAAATAAGAATTTAGAGACAATTTTATTTCATAAAATTTGACATTTAACAAATTTAACCTCACTTTTTCGCAATTTATAATAAAGCCAACTTCAGCCCGTGACCAAAATGCCATAAAGTCACAACTCGTCAATGTAGGAGTAGATAAAAATATTTATTCTTAATGGATAACCAAATTAAAGGTACAACATACAACAAGTTTCTGCATGTTATAGCAATAAGTTTTTCATATTGTCCATGAAGAATGAACAAGTTCATCAAAACTTCATTTAAATAGTGACTTTCCTACATACCTACATAGCGACATATTTACTTTTTGTTTTGGTGCTTTTAAAAAATCCCTGCTGAAAATGACGGATGATTGCGGATATAAATTCTTCGTCAAAACCGGATAAAAGCAGATGATTGCGGGTATAAATTCTTCGTCGAAGCCGGATAAACGCAGATAAAAACGGGTAAAAATATCATCTGATAACATCTGCTTTTGTCCGCATCGCTATATCCGCGAACACCCGGTTGGTTGTGTTTTATGTCCGGTTAGTGCACCCCCGCAATCATCTGCAATCATCTGTTTTTAACCGTCTTCACTGTGTTTCCTTTATATCTGAATTTGTCCGGAATCATCTGCAAACGTCTGCTTACGTCTGTTTTTATCCGCGATTACCTGTATTTTTTTTCGTCTATTTTTGTCGGGTTTTATCTGCAAACGTCTGGTTTTATCTGCGAGCATATGCTTTTAACCGCGAACATCTGCAATCATCCGCGAACATATGCAGTCACCCGCGATTAACTGCTTTTATCCGCGAACATCTGCAATCACCCGCAAACATCTACTTTTATCCGCAAACATCTGCTTTCATCCGCAAACATCTGCTTTTATCCGCGAACATCTTATTTTATCCGCGAACATCTGCTTTTATATGCAAACATCTCATTTTATCCGCGAACATCTGCTTTTATCCGCAAACATCTGCTTTCATCCCCAAACATTTGCTTTTATCTGCAAACATCTGATTTTATCCACAAATATCTGCTTTTATCCGCGAACATCTGCTTTTATCCGCAAACATCTCATTTTATCCGCGAACGTCTGCTTTTATCCGCAAACATCTGCTTTCATCCCCAAACATTTGCTTTTATCCGCAAACATCTCATTTTATCCGCGAACATCTGGTTTCATACGGTTTCACCCGTAAACATGCTTTTATCTGCGAACGCCTTATTTCATCCGGTTAGTGCACCCCCGCAAACATCTGCCTTTATCCGCAAACATCTGATTTTATCTGCAAACATCTGCTTTTATCCGCAAACATCTGAATTTATCCGCAAACATCTATTTTAATCTGCAAACATCTGCTTTTATTCGCAAACATCTGATTTTATCCGCAAACATCTATTTTAATCTGCAAACATCTGCTTTTATCCGCAAACATCTGATTTTATCCACAATCATATGCTTTTATCCGCAAACATCTGATTTTATCGGCAAACATCTGCTTTTATCGGCAAACATCTGCTTTTATCCGCAAACATCTGATTTTATACGCAAACATCTGCTTTTATCCGCAAACATCTGCTTTTATCCGCAAACATCTGATTTTATCCGCAAACATCTGCATTTATCCGCAAATCTCTGCTTTCATCCGCGTTCGGTTTGCCTCTATTTCCTTTGTCCATTTCGGTCCTGTTTCGTACGCAAACGTCTGGTTTCATTCGCGCTTTTTGTTTTCCTTTTTCTCGTGTATACTTTAGTTAAGTTTACCGGATTTGTCAAATTTTACTGAGCTTTAACTAACTGGTTGTTAGCCGTTCACGTCACACAACTTTATAACTCTAAAAAGAATTATTTAAATAAAAACAACCTGTAAAGAAAATAAGTTTATTCAACACGACATTTTCCCAATGGGAAAATAATTTAATTATATTCACCAGATTTAAATTTAAAAATCAGGTATACTATAGTGAAGAGTACCACAGAAAGTCTATTAATTCTTACATATATATTAAAAATATTGGTTATGCCAAAATTAAAAAGTTTTTAAAGTTAGATGAAAAATTCTACGCCTAAATAAGTGTTTTTCAAACAAATTCCCTACAAATTAAAGATGTTATAATTCCAAATGTATTTGAAATTAAACATATATGTTTTCTAACAATTAATTTAAATGTAAGTTTAATGATTAAAAAATATCTATTTATGTCCTTAAAGTATACACGAGAAAAAGGAAAACAAAAAGCGCGAATGAAACCAGACGTTTGCGTACAAAACAGGACCGAAATGGACAAAGGAAATGCAGGCAAACCGAACGCGGATGAAAGCAGAGATTTGCAATTAAAAGCAGATGTTTGGAGATGTTTGCGGATAAAAGCAGATATTTGCGGATAAATGCAGATGTTTGCGGATAAAATCAGATGTTTGCGATTAAAATCAGATGTTTGCGGATAAAATCAAATGTTTGCGGATTAAAACAGATGTTTGTAGATAAAATCAGATGTTTGCGGATAAAAGCAGATGTTTGCGGATAAAATCAGATGTTTGCGTATAAAATCAGATGTTTGCGGATAAAATCCGTTGTTTGCGTATAAAATCAGATGTTTGCGTATAAAATCAGATGTTTGCGTATAAAATCAGATGTTTGCGGATAAAAGCAGATGTTTGCGGATAAAAGCAGATGTTTTCGGATAAAATCAGATGTTCGCGGATAAAACCAGATGTTTACGGATAAATGCAGATGTTTGCGGATAACATCAGATGTTTGCAGATAAAATCAGATGTTTGCGGATAAAAGCAGATATTTGCAGATTAAAATAGATGTTTGCGGATAAAAGCAGATGTTTGCGGATAAAAGCAGATGTTTGCGGATAAAAGCAGATGTTTGCGTATAAAATCAGATGTTTGCGTATAAAATCAGATGTTTGCGGATAAAAGCAGATGTTTGCGGATAAAAGCAGATGTTTTCGGATAAAATCAGATGTTCGCGGATAAAACCAGATGTTTACGGATAAATGCAGATGTTTGCGGATAACATCAGATGTTTGCGTATAAAATCAGATGTTTGCGTATAAAATCAGATGTTTGCGATTGAAATCAGATCTTTGCGGATAAAAGCAGATGTTTTCGGATAAAATCAGGTTTGCGGATAAAATCAGATGTTTGCGGATAAAATCAGGTTTGCGGATAAAAGCAGATGTTTGCGGATAAAAGCATATGTTTGCGGATAAAATCAGATATTTGCGATTAAAATCAGATGTTTGCGGATAAAATCAGATGTTCGCGGATAAAACCAGATGTTTACGGATAAATGCAGATGTTTGCGGATAACATCAGATGTTTGCAGATAAAATCAGATGTTTGCGGATAAAAGCAGATATTTTCAGATTAACATAGATGTTTGCGGATAAAATCAGATGTTTGGAGATTAAAACAGATGTTTGCGGATAAAAGCAGATGTTTGCGGATAAAAGCAGATGTTTGCAGGTGAAATCTTATGAATCAGACTTTTGCGGACTAAATGAGATGTTTGCGGATTAAAACAGAAGTTTGTGGATTAAAATAGATGTTCGCAGATGAAAGTAGATCTTCACGTATAAAAGCAGATGTTTGCAGGTGAAATCGGATAAAGCAGACGTTTGCGGATTAAAGTAGATGTTTGCGGATAAAATCAGATAAAACCGGGTGAATGCAGATATAAACTTAAATACAGGTATTTGCGGATGAAAACAGATAAAAGCAGACATAGATCTAAATAGATAAAACCCGACGTTCGCGGATAATATTTATACCCGCAATTGCAGATAAAAACCGACATGCCGGGTAAAATCAGATATGTCGGATAAAAACAGATATAAATGGACATAAAACTAGCTTGGTTTTTTATCCGCAATCATCCGATATTACCCGTCTTTTTCAGCAGGGATATATTGTTTTTATTAATATATTATTTTCTTGTCATATGAATGCATACAGTTTTTGAAAACTCATTCGTAGATTCCACTTGTATTGTTTATTAATTTAAAACTAATATTTAAAAATTTTAAATATTAAATAATAGGAATTGTAAAATATCATTGTTATTATTAACTTTAGGTATAGGGAATAGTTATATTAATGAAAAGGTATTATAATTTTATATTTAATTATGTAAAAATATACAGGGCGTTCCACTGAAAATAAAAAAGTGATTGCTGTTTTAATTTTCCTACATTCACATTATTTTTTTAGAAATATTACAATAAATTACATGGAATATTTAAAACAATGCTTCAGGATTCCAGTAAATCCAACCTAATATCAGTAAACCTAATATTAAAAAAGTTATAAGCTTTTTTGTTGAGGGTGAAACTGACCGAATTTTACTCAAACACTATTAAGGAATGATAATGTAAAAAAAATGTGATGATTCATTTAAAATAACAAAGTTGATTTCGCTTCTGTTAAAACCGGAAGAGTAATTTTGTTCAAAATAATTTAGAAAAAAAGTTTAAATGATATTATAATTGCATGCTATTTAAAATTTAAATTCAATATCTTTTGCCGTTCTCCATAAAGTTCTCCATAAACGTCTAACCTACCATCGAACGTGATACACCCTGTATAAATATATATACGTATAATATATATTTCATGGTCGTACAAAATCATTTTTAAATCACAAGTACTTGATAGTATAGTATAGGAGAGTTATTGATAGGTAATAAAGTACGCATCGCAATGGGACGGGTCGCGTCGGGAGCGCGCTCGAGCGTCAGGGCCAGAAAGTCACGCCGGCTCACAAAATCAAATGTCATTAATCGTTTAATTAAGAATCCAATTTTTTTTTTTTAGTTTTTATTGGAAATATATGAGGCGCCGTTTGTGCCATAATTATAAATAAAAAAATATGTTAATATAAAACAATATTTTAAAAATATATACCTAAATGTAAATCAAAAATTTTATATAATAATATGCGTAAATATATTTTATCAATAAAATTTATATATATATATATATAAATATGTATATATAAATATATATTATCACACAAAGTTATTTATATTTGCTTAACCGTTATCATTTATATTTTTAGAAGTTTATCCATATATATTTTTAGCATGTGCCATAATATACAGTTGGTTGCATACGCAGCGGGCGCTTACTAATGAAGCTGGCGTCTTTTCACATTACGAGTGGCAGCACTGGAATAGAGACAGGTAAAACGATACATTGGGTGTATCGATACAGTATCGATACAAAAAAAATATTATCGATAATATCGATATTTTTATATTGCCTCGAGCTGAATAAAAAAAAATCGGTTTCTTTCTTTGTAGGTTTAAATTTAAAAGAAATTGGTTTCTCGATTTTTATGTAAGAATGTCATATTCTCGCACGCAAAATCGTTGAAGAATGAAGCTCATTCTTAAACGATTTTTGGTAACATTTAGTTTTTAAGTATTGGTACCCCCAAAATGTCAAACTGATTAATAACCTCAAATTCATTACTTTTATTGAAAATGAAGCCTTTATTATTGTTTTGTAATATAAAGTTTGCTCCAACAATGCATTTTAATGCAAAATTTTAAGTTTAATGTGTAAAAGTGCAGTTCAGGTTGTACTTGTGCAGGATAACAAATATTGTCATTTTGTGTTGCCAACTGACATTTTGCGAGAAAAATCCCCTAACTAACAACGACCACAAAACAATTAAAAAAACCTAAATAAAAGTTAAAATCGAGAAAATAGTATAAATCACACGTTGCAGAAGGCTATTCTCGCACTCATTCGTTCGTCCACTCGCTCCTTCGTCGCTCGAGGCCAAATTTCGAATTCGTGCGAGAATATGTGGCCTTCTGCAACTTGTACTTTAATATACTATTTAATAAAAAAATAAACTTTATTAAAAAAACAAAAATCTTTATTATAAAGTAATTGAATATGTAATTACATTATTCTTTTTTATGATTACACTCATAGACACTCATATATGTAGTAGTTTAAATATAATATTATGCAGACACTTCTTGTAAAAATGTATAGGTTAAAAATAATACTCGCGAAGTTAGATTCAAGTTCTTGCCAACCATTAAAATAATAGGTTCGTTCGCACAGCGATCCGGGACGAGTTTGGGATTCCTATGGCAGTCCTGATTGGCGTATTTCAAGGTCTTGGATTTCTTTATTTGAATTGCACCAATCACATCGGCCGAAAAAATCACAATCGCAATTCTGATCGCTTTGCGAACGTAGCTAATACTATTTGTCTTGTATCTTACTTCGCGAATATGTTTGGTTTAACCATAGACATAGAGAGTTTACCATAGACATAGAGAGTTTAACCATAGACAGAGAAAGTTATCTACGTCTTTGGGTTTAACTTTTTTCCGTTCGCATATTTTCTATTTTGCTTAATTCGTGATTTTTAAATTAACGATATAAACTAACGATACGCAAAGGATATATCGATTCAGTGTTTGCAGAATATGTATCGATATTATATCGATATGCGTATCGTTATACCTGCCTCTACACTGGAAGGACATTTCAACTGTCAAAGTTGTTCATGTTTAAACAAAAGTGATTTTAAAACACTGTTTTGCGTCATTTTGCGTTTTCGTGAAACTTAAAACCAGAATATCAACAATATGTCATTATCTCCGTAGAAACTCCAAGTTATTAAATAACAAAACAAAACATATGGTATATAATGCGTATACTAACTCTCACTTACTGTATCTACCTGCTTTCTGGGGCCAGGCAAGAAAAAAGGACAAAAACCATTCAAACTACACAAAATAAAATTCTAAAACTTCTATTTAACAAATCACCCAGAACATGTACAAAAGAGCTTTATAATGAACTACAAATTTTAAACGTAAGTGAATTAATTAAAATGGACAGTGTCAAAATAATATATAAAATTAAAAATGGTCTGATTTGTACTGATGTAGAATTAACTAGAAATTGTGATATTTACGAATATTTTACAAGAAATAACTCACAGTATTATATAGCAAATACAAATACAAGTTTTGGCAAAAGAAGAATAACCCAAACTGCCTTGAATTGGTTTAATGAACTTCCGAAACATATTAAGTTGCAACAAAACCTAAAAGCTTTTTCTTCACATGTTAAGGACTTGGTATTATATGAAATTAAGAAAGTGATTTGACTCATGTGTAAAATTATATAAACAGATGTTATACTCATAGTTTTGTTATATTTATATTTCTACTCATATTTTCTGTGATGTTAACTTAGGAATATTTACTCATAAATTTACCTAGTTTGTTTATAGTTTTTGTGATATATAAGTACCTACCTGATATGGAATCTTGTATTCTTTTAAGGTTAATAAATAAATAAATAAAAAAAAAAGGTTGTGGCGAGTTTTTTTATTAGGTTTCTAATATAAACTTTATAGCATAAATTTTATAATACAAAAGGTGCGGTCGTTGAGTTATAAATCTGATTTTGGGAATTACAAATTAAGAATATGGAGGTTCAACAATATTTTGCACAATTAGTTCATGATGTAGGCCAAATGGAAGACCTAATAATGCAGAATAATATTGATATTCGACTTCTCGAAGAAGGTGCTGTTAAATTGGAGAATCACTGCTAAACTTTTGCTGTCTTTATGGGTATTTATCAAGCTATTGATGCTGAAATTCTTCATAATTTAAACAAAGCTTATGGAATAATTTGGAATTTATATTATACTGTTGACTGAACGTTTTATCCAAAGAACACCTTTGCCTTATATCTATGAATTGAACCAATGTATGTAACACGCCATAGAAAAAGGAACACGCTACAAACATACAGGTATCACGAAAACGCAAAAGTTTTGCGGCAAAACACAGAACACAAAACGCTTGTTGCACTTTTGTTTTAAAAATGTCACATTTTAAATGTGACAGTTAAACTGTTCTTCCAGAGCTGCCACTCGTAATGTGATAAGACGCTAACTTCATTAGTAAGCGCCCGCTGCGTATGCAACCCAGTATATATTATGGCACATGCTAAAATATATATGGATAAACTGCTAAAAATATAAATGATAACGGTTAAGGAAATATAAATAACTTTGTGTGATAAAATATATATAAATAAATATTATTGATAAAATATATTTACGCATTTGATAATGTTAAATCTCAATTTATAATTTTATTTCTTTAAGTAATATTTTATAATTTTTGATTTACATTTATATATTTTTAAAATATTGTTTTATATTTATTAATTTTTTATTTATAATTAAGGCACAAACGGCGCCTCATAGAAATACTTTAAGGAAAATATAAATTAATACGATTTTCAAAAAGAGCATTGAGAAAATTATAAAAATGCAAATTGTTTAATATAAATAATTTTTTTTTATGAAAATAATTTTTTTTTTAATTTAATTATATTTTTTATGAAAATTTGATAAGTTTTGAAGAATTTTCAATAAAGGTAAAATTTTATTAAAAGGCTTTATTCCCATGACAGATTTTCGAAAAAAAATCGTCAAAAACGCTCTTTTTTAAATAACTTCTACAATTGTTTATATATATTTTTTTTAATTTGGGAATATTTTACTATCAATGAGTACTACAAAACCCAATAATTGTTTTTTGTAATATATAATAGTACATTCTGTAACAAGTTTGGAATACATATGCTATTCCAAACGTGTTTCAGACATTATTTTCTCTACGACTACGTAAGAATAGTAACGCTTATATAATTTTAAACAGAGAAAAGAAACCAAGCAGTTTTTGACATTTAAGTTTTTTTGTATTGTCAAACCATTTTGTGCCGTCACAATTTTATAATGTAAATTATAATAAATTTAAACAAATGGTATACCATATATACCTAAATCTTTAATATAATTAAAAATAGTTATTTACACTAACTAATAAAAAAAATAACATTGTAACAAAACAAAACAAAACTAAGTTTACAAGTAATCTATGTCAAAATCTATTTTTTTTCTACATTTTAAAGGTCTTTTTTTTGTTTTTATTGACTTTTAATCTTTTCGATTATTTAGCCAGCTCATTATTATAAATTTTATGGTTCTTAAAAACAACCACAACACCCAAGGCTGTGACCGGGAATCGAACCCGGTACCGTGGCGCAGATTGATTACCGCTCTGTAGCTTTAACGCACTGCGCGGTCTTTTTTTTAACTTTTTGAATCTGTCAAAACTTCAAAGCCGGTATAGTAGGAAACCGGTTTATCATTTTAATATCAAATTTATTATAATTTTGATTTGTATATTTGAAAAACAATAAATATAACTAATTTTTTGTGCCTAAACCTTAATTATACAACTGCTATTATTTCTTAATAAATATTACAGTTATATTTAAATATTTTTAATTTTTTTAAGTTTAGTAAACAGCCAGGAGATGTCGTTACTTGTGACCATTCTTAAACAAGAGTAGGAATATTCTCGCACAGTATTGCAGAAAAACATCCTTTCTATGATCAAAAATTACACTAGAATGTTACTATTCTTAAGTAGTCGTAGAGAAATGATTATCTTTCATATTTACACACAATGGGTAAAACGCAAAAACAAATGTCAAGCATTTTAGGTGTCATCGCGCATGGTTACGGAATTTTACACGGAAATCTATAAATTGACTTTTTACAAGACGCACAAATCGTACGGGCACGACTACGGGAGGAAGGAATGAAGGCAATCAAGACGCGTCAAACTGGTTGAGATTTGACGCATGCGTCCTATTAACGCACGCGAGTTCACTTATAAACGATCTATTCCATAAAACAGACTTTTGGATAGCGCGTGCGTGAAAAGGCACCTCGTCCTTTTTTTAATTATAAAAGAGAAAGAGATACCACTCTTCTTCAGGCACGCGCTATCCAAAAGCAGTGATGCCAGGTCGTTTTTTTTTAAAGCGGCAGATTTAGTTAAAAAAAAGCGGGAGATTCGAATAAAAAACGGTAGTTTATCATGGTTTTCTCTATTTTAATAATTTTAATACTTACGTAACCAAAAAAAATAGATTGAATTTGTCAAAATAAAACAAAATATGATAAAAAAAAATACAACAGAAAATATAAAAATAAAATAAAACAGAAAATATATTCTATAGATATTTCACAACTTTCACAACCTCAAATAAATATTCACTAATCGAATTGTTCGAAAATCGTTAACTTAAGAAGCTTTACTTTAAAGTTTAAACCGTTTATTTAATAATGATAATTTAAAACACTATTATAATTTTATGTATGGGCGTTTCTCTGTAAACTGGGCAACTTGAAGTAAGAAATTGTCTAGGCAAGTTTTTTTGTTATATTTTTGTTGTATTTAATAAATGTTATTCGAGGAATAAATATCGGTCTACTTATTAGTATACGGCAGATGAACCAAAAATAGTCCTATTACTTTGGAAAACATTGAGCATTTTCTGAAAAATCTATACCGGGGACTGTTTATAAAATCCGGAGACAAAGTTTAGATGACTTTTTTGGAATTACAAAATAATAATTATAAAAAATAAATAAGTCACAGTAACAAGCAAACAATATTGGTTGAATAATTAAACAATTAGGTTGATTCCAATAGTTACTGTCTTTAATTAATTTAGTCTGAAGTGACCATTTTGCTTTGGTGACACGTCAGGGGACTGGTTTTTAAGGACTATAAAAACGATTTTGATACATTAAAGTTTATTTTATTGGATTTTGAACGTCGAGCATAGGTAGATTAGGTTATTATCTTTTGAAGTTATCTACGAAATATTTATGATCTGTTATTTTTCTAAACAATATTAGCTTGAGACAATGAGTTGCCCAGTTTACAGAGAAACGCCCGTATATAACCAAACTGTTCACGAGATTTATTTTTTACTGTGACAATTGTTTCGCCATACAATTGTCACGGTAAAAAATAAATCACTTAAAACTTTCAAACACAGTTGTTTTTATATATACATAAAATTAATTTGAATATTCGCGTACTACAAATTTGGTTGGCTGAAATACCCGTGACTGAGACACCCACATCTGTCAATGATGGAACCAAAAAATTGTGTCATCAATATTTGGTTTAGGCAACCCATATTTTACTTTTGTTTCATATAAATTGTATAATACGAAGGAGAATTTGTGAATTTTATTTATAAAAAGAAGTAAAAAAAGCGGGAGATGTTTTTCAATAGCGGTAGAACGGGAGATTGTTTCCAAAAACGGTATATCTACCGCTAAAACGGGAGACCTGGCATCACTGTCCAAAAGTCTGTTTTATGCAGTGTTGCCAACAGTCTGAAAGTAGTTTCCGCCGAAGGCAAACTGAAAATCCGCTAAAAATCCGCCAGATTTAAAATTATTTTTGGAATAATAAAAAAATATATTGTATTTTCTTATTCTTTTTAGGTACTTAAAATTATTTTCCTCCCACAAAAATTTGCAGTCATATTTAGTTTAGTTTAGTTTACGATGTTATACTTTTTAATTATTAATTGTTAAAAAAATAAACATTTTTTAGTCATTGGGTATACTTGTTGGACATTCTGTTAAAATTTTCATCTTTCATCTCCTCTTCTACACACACTTTAATGGGATGTCTTTAACTAGAGATATAACTAGAGTTGGCGAAACTCGTAGCACAGATTATAAAGACTCGTAGAAATAAGTTATTTCAAATAACCTAGCAAAACTTATTAATGTTTGACATTTGACACTAGGAATTGTCGGTAAAACAGTGCGCATTAAGATAGTTTATCTTAGGTAGCTTTAGATTTACGCGCTATCACGCACGATTGGAGCGCCACGTTCCAATCGCGCGTTTTTTCGCGTGGCTAAGAGTGTCGCGTTGTAAAATTTGTATTCTTAAAATTTCAACATTCCAATCGCGCGGTTTTGGCCTGTACTGTAAATCGTAGAGGATAAAAGTGCTAGTGTAAATCAAAAACTGTCAAGTTTCACTCGTGCTAGTCCTGCCTCGTGGAGTGTTAAAAATTTCAACAGTTTTATAGACGGATTGTCCAACATGGACAAAATTAAAAACCAAAAACGAAAAATAAAAGTAGCTTTGTGCTTGGCCTATCTGAATACTCTAAATAATCGTCAGAAAAGGAGTTTTTGCCAACAACTTTTACCCAACAATAACTTGTTGGATGGAAAATCGTAACAAATATGGACATATGCCTTTGATAAATGAGTTGCGTGATAATTTTCCAATGGATTTTAAAAATTATTTGCGAATGGATTATAAAGTCTTGAAATTTGACAAGCTCAAGCTTGTCAAATTTCAAGACTTAATTAATTAACCGCGCGAAAGTCAAAACAACTTAAAAAACTGAACTGCACAAAATCCCTTGGGAAAGAACGTGGGTTATCATGCAAATTTTAAGACGTCTAAAAACCGAGTGATTATTAGCATTTACACTGACGTTCTTTCGCGCGCGATTGGAACGTGGCGCTCCAATCGCGCGTGATTGCGCGTAAATCTAAAGCTACACATTTTAGGTATAATAGGTAGCTTTAGATTTACGCGCAAGCACGCGCGATTGGAGCGCCACGTTCCAATCGCGCGCGAAAGAACGTCAGTGTAAATGCTAATAATCACTCGGTTTTTAGGCGAAGAAGATTATCTTCTTAGCGCACTGTTTTCCGACAATTTCATTCGAAGTGTCAAATGTCAAACATTAATAAGTTTCGCCAACTCTATAGAAACTTAGAGGCCTATTCCCTTTCGCTAAACATGCATGTTCATGAACTACATATGTTTCGTAACATATGAGCCTATTCCCTTTCAATTATTTCGTCTATAGACGCATGCGCTCGAAGAATTTCTTAAACATCCATGTTTATAAACATCATCGGTGTTAAAATGGCTATTCCGTTTCCAAAATTCGATGTTTGGTGAACATACATGATGTTTGAAAACGTATGTTTACGAACGCTTGCCTAAGAGGTGCTGTTATAGAATATTTAAGGTTTTTTATCAATATTTAAGGTTTTTTATCTTGCATTAATCATAAATTGCGGCGATGTTTGGTACAGTATACAGTACAGTATCATTATCAAGCATAGTAATTATAAATTAATTACTTTTTCATAATTAATACCTAATTAATTATAATTATAAATGATAAATAATTAAATAATCATATAAGGTTTTACACCAAACAAATAATAATATATTTTTTGGTAATTTTAAAAATATGTTTGATTTGTTTTTTAATTATTAAAATGTATTTCCTAATTATAATACCAGAATACAAATTTTGCTTTACTAATTTTTTTTATATAATTTTATTATAATAATAAATATTTATTTAGAGAAAAACAGAAAATTAAAAAAATCTGAGTGTGAAGAGAGAATTTCGGGGGAGGAAGGTCAAGACTTATATGTTACAAGAGTGTCTAAAAACGACCTCTAAAACTATATATATATACTTATTGGTAGAATAAAAAATAACTTGGAAAAATATATTTTATTAAAAAAATACAACAAATATAAAATATCAAATACCTATGTAATATTATTACTCAAAAATATAGACAAAATATTAGTCAAAGAAAAGTATAACTAATAAAATACAAAAAAATATGCATCTAAAAACTATTTTTTTTCACATGGGAGCTAAAACTTTTTGGTTTAATTTTAAAATCTTTTAGGTTTTATCAATACCTTGTAAAACCTCTACACCTTCACTACTCGTCAGAGTTTGAGTTGGACTTTCTCTTTATGCGTCCCTGTTGTAGAAGGCACCCTTCCACCCGAACTTAAAGGCTGGTCAATGAAGAGTTCCAACGATGGTATTACCTCCACCTTACCCTCCACCACTAACTTTCACAGCGCTTCCTCTATTAGGGCTAGTAATTTATCCTTAGAGTAATGAAGTTGTTTTACTGGCTCCCCGACATTGCCAGTCTCCATGTGAGAAATGCGTAGTTTTCTTGCCGTTTTCAATACACTAAAAGTGTGTAAAAATAAGTAACAAATAATTATTTTAAGATATTTTATGATTACCCTTTTCCATATAAGGATGGACTTAATGGCCCCGCCAGAAGATCTGTGCTTTGGCTAGTTCAGCATAAAACGTTTTTCCCAAGTAGGTATTTTTAGAATTTGTGGATTTTCCCAAATTGTTTTTAAGTTCATTTAATATATTAAATATCACCAATGATGTTTAAAACAATTATCTAACACAATTTTAGTTTAGTCTGCGACTTTTAGGTTATAAAACTAAGAAACTCCCTGTCCTAAAAACATTTATCGCTGTTCAGAAAGATTCAAGGTCAAGACTCTCAACATATGAGAAACGGAATACCCCTAAACATAGGTAATGTTTGGCTTGTCGTTGGGTGAACATACATGTTAAGAAATCGATGTTTACGAACAGCAAGAAAGGGAATAGGCCTCTTAGAACTAACTAAGTTATATTTTTTTTAATACTTTTTTAGCGGTTTTTGCAACTGTTATCCGCCAGAAGTTTTAATACTTTCCGCTAAAAAAATCCGCTATCCGCTAAAACCATTTTTTATCCGTCAAGTCATTTTTTTTTCCGCCATATTTGACGGGAAAACCGCCGTGTTGGCAACACTGGTTTTATGGGATAGGTCTATTGCCCACCATGAGTTAAAACCGTCGCGCGCGTTGGCTAGCTCGCGTAAACGCGACCTCCAAACGCACGCGAGTGACTCGTAAACCCGCCATTAATTCAGGCTTTAATCCCGCTATGCGTAGCGGAATTCCGCTATGGTTGGCAACACTATATGACTCATATATACCTATATTTCGTATATTTGTCATATGCTTTTATAATCTGTGTTCTAAAACGTAACATTATTTTTCTGGGATTAATAGTTAATAATTAAATTAATTTGATTTTAGGGTATACCTAATCTCTTTATGTGCTATAATTAATATAAACCTGACCAATAAAATGAGCGTGAGTATTAGTTAGTATTATACTATTAAGTATACCCATATAAACCTATTATGAATATTTGTTTTAATATTCATATAATTTATTTAAGCACACAATTAAAGGAAAACAAGCCACCAAAGGTGCAAAACAAATAGTATTGGAAAATTTGGGTACCTTAAGTTTTTACCGAAATATGGCTTTGGTTTCTAGTTTACCATCTCTAGTTTCATTAATAGTTTACTTTTCAACATTAAGCACAGTAAGTACCTACACTAAATAATTATCTCATACTTATGTAAATATTAATTAAATATTTATAATAATAGTACATTATAGACCAGGCAGAGAATTCCCTTTAGCACACATATTATCAGCCAAGCATACATTTTGCTGCCTAGGCAATAAATAAGCTTTCGCCGCCGGGTTTTATACACATTTATTTTTCAAGCATTTAATTTTACAAATTGACTAGGTGCATGTTAGAGTGCCTGCAATTTATTTTTTACAGGCACACTAGCGACATAATGGACAAAAACACGACATCACTGCAGTGCCGCCTAATACCTACATGTTTACAGAGTGTCTCAAATTTTATTTGGGAAATTTTAATAATTGATAAAGCTTGTAAAAATAGGAAGAAAAATGTAGGTATATACCTATAAGCTTTAAAAGTTTGTTTGGCTATTAAAAAATATTGTTCTGTAACTTCATTATAAGTTTGAAATTATATTGAGACTAGGTACGGTAATTAAAAATACCAACAACTTTTTTGTCTTGCTTAATTTAATTTTTAAATATTAAATTCGTGAGCTTCCATAATTTTTTCAGGGGCAAGCAAATAAACGAATTTTGTTTTGTTCTTAATAATTAAACAAGACCCTGCTTAAAATACCCCATAGAGACCTTGTTCAAACTGATAGATATTTGTATCGGAATGTATGGTGTTTCTATAGGGTGTATCGGTATGTATAGGATCCATAGTTGGGATTTATGGTTGTTCTATAGGGATTCCCCCCCTTGATTTATTTGCTATTGGTTTCAATGGGGAAAATACACATAAATGTAGAAATTAGTTTTTCCCCCATAGGACCCCATAGGTTTTATAAAATTTTGTCAAATGTTTTATTGTTGTTCTATAGGGATATCCCTATATATCCTTCATTGAGTTGGGAAAATGTAAAAGTTATGGTGTGCCTATAGGTAATTTTCTATATATTTTCTATCGGGCCGTATCCGGAAAAAACCATATGGAATCCGGTAGCGCCCGATAGATTATTTTATATAGGTCTTTATGGGGTATTTTAAGCAGTGGATAGAGGAAAAATGCAGGAGACAAAAAAATTGTATTTTTAATTGCTTAAACCAAAAATAATGTAGCAAAAGTCAAGGGAGTCGCGAGCGGAGATTTTCTATCTCAAAAAAAGTAGCATTTTTAGTTATAAATTCTTTGTTTTTATATAAACAAAAAATTTACAAAAATGCCATTTTTTATCATAAAAAATCCATGGATTTAAGGTTTTATGGCTTAAGTTCCTTGAATTTTACTGGGATAATATTTCTTTGATTAAACTTAAAATAAAATAATAAAAAAGCAGTTAGTTAGTTAAATTTAAATAGAGGAAATTAAGCCCATTGCTAAAAACCTTAAAAATATATTTTAAATAATTTTACCACCCTGTATCTCAAAAACAAAGCTTTAAAAGTTCAATTAACTAATTAATTTTCCCGATTAAAATCTAAGACACCCTTTATATATTCTTTTGTATGCTTTATATACAGGGTGGTTCGAAAGAAACCTTTAATAAAATGAGTATCAATATAAAACTTATATCAAAAACTCAAAAGTTTCAGTTGCATATATTGTTTGAAAAAAATTAATTTCTACTAAACTAAAGAACATTTTTTTTATTGAGGAAATAAACCATTTCGGGTTTTAACAGGTACATATGTAAAATGTGCATATATAACAAGTTATTGTAAAATATATGTAAAATGTGTATGTATAACAAGTTATTGTTATTAGGTACATTCTTTTTATACTACAAGCAGGGGCGTCAATATGGGGGTGATAATATCCCTTTTTAGAGAAAAAAAATGGCACGCCAATGATATATTATATAATTAGTGTTCTTTTTTATATTTCTGTATTGTATCTATTTAAATATTTTTACTTTTTTACTATTGTACCTGCTATGGAATCCTGTGTTCTTTTTAAGTCTTTACTTTGTGACAGTTATATTGACCTATTCCTAGGTAGAACAATGACGTCTGCTGACGTCAGCAGACGACAGTGTGCTACCTGGGTTGGCATTCCGCCAATTTTAAATTAAGCCGCGGCACTGCAGTGAATGACGAATTTCATCCATTGCGTCACTAGCGTGCTCGTAAATACTAAATTCCAGGCACGTGCACGTAGTTAATTTCAAGGTTTAAAAACATCATTTTTAGGTTAGGTTTAACTGACGTGATGACATTTTAGCTTCATTTTTGTACGGACTCCGTACTACGGAGTTTTATAATAATTTGACTTTTAAACTAGTATTTAAATGAAGTCTTTCTATATAAACTTATGAGTATTAAAAAATGAAAATTTGAATTATTGAAAAAAAAAAGATATTAGAATATAAGAGTTATGTATACCTACTTCGGGCCAAGCTTGGGGCCATCTATAAATCTCGTGACGCTAAAAATGGTCAAAATTTTCCCCTCTCACGTGACAAAACTTACAATAATGCAAGTGTAGAATAATTTTCATATTATAAGACATATAAGACTTATAAGAATCGGTGAGATTAAGAATAGTACAATTCCAAAACGTAAAATTTTGACAAAATATTTAAAAAAATCAGGTAGTTATTTTTGCTCTAAAACCTAAATCATTTCTTTTGAATATTTTTTTATGATATGTTCTGATATATTCTACTAAAAATAACAAATCAGTTCAGTCACACTTTGCATAGGCGAATTTCGTAATAACTGTGTTGTATAACAACTGTTTATTATTTAATTTAAGTAATGGCAAATTTAAACAGACAGGATACAAGGCATTTAACGGATGCGGAAGTTTAATCTGTGGTACTTCTTCTTCGCGAAGGACATACTTAAGTGAGAGTTTCTGAAATCCTCGTTCCGTGAAACTCATGGATATTATGGGAAAAACAACGCAAATAACATTAACATAGTCGAAATATATACAAAAGAACAACAGAACCAGGCGTGTTTAAATGTATTTTAGCAGAGGTTATTAATTAATTCATCTATTGACCTCTCTGACGTGTTAAATGAATAAAAAGTGTTTCGTAACTTATATATTATTTGGGACAAAGTTAAGAAATTTTGGACACAGATAGACAGCAGATCTTTGACCAACTAATTTCTTCATTTCTTCATCAAATGATCGAGGTCAAAGAGTGGAGAACTCTAGGCAGGGGCGTAGCAACCGCGGTATCAGCCGTATTAATGATACGGGGCCCCCGGCTAGGGGGGGCCGATTGGCTTCGACATGCGTAAGCAAAAAATATATTACCCACATGTTAAAAAATTGAGGCATGAAATTAAATAAATAAATAATATTAGTATTTAATTGTTTATATTTCGATTTATTAAATTAAAATTTTCCTGAATACCCTCCTGTTCCAACGAAGCCGTGAACTCATCCGAATTGTTTCTGCCCGCAGCTTTCCGCTATGCGTTGTCAGCTGCGCAGTCTGCGCATATTGTTCTGTGCTCTGCGCCGCATAATGAGCCTGCTTTGCGTGTTAATATCATATGTAGGTTATATTAATAGCAAATTAGAAATAATTATTAGCGTTACAATTATTTCAAATAGAAACCTTTTAAAATATGTCGAAGAACGGTAAATGTCTAAAACCAGACCAAATTTTAAAATTTGCCTGTACATAAAAAGCTATGTAGGTATTTTAGCTATGTATATTAGCTACATATATTATTTATTAAATTATAAAAAATTGGTAAATGCAAAAAATGATACCCTAAAATTATTTTTGTTTGCCCAAAATAGACTGAGCGTGAAACCCAGACATTTTTTTGCAGCAGCTTTTCCCGTATTAGGGCCCCTACCAGATTTTTGATACGGGGCCCCTTCGAGGCTAGCTACGCCACTGACTCTAGGGACGCAATTTCACCAATGTAAACACTTGTGTTTTGTTACTCTATGCTTGCAACAAAACACTCCAAATGAACCAAACGCGCCGCGCGTGTTGCTCCGAATGCAACAAATATTTTTGTGGAAGTTCGTGCTGTTCGGGAGCATTTGCTGTGTTCGTCGCGATCCCGCTAATAAAGTCGTGCATATATAATAGCGACTGGTGCTTTTTTTTATTATAAGTGCTTTAATTAGCAATAAGAGAAGAAAAAAGAGAGTAATCAAGACGTCTCTTTTTGCGTCGTAGAAATTTGGAACTACTCAGGGATTTGGATCACATTCATTTACAAAATTTTACAAGGATTTCTGCAGAAGATTTTTAAAACCTGATACCTACGTCTTGTGGGTCCTGGAAATTTAATAAATCGAAGTATAAACAATTAAATAATAATATTATTTATTTATTTAATATCATGCCTCAATTTTTTTAATGTTGGTAATATGTTTTTTGCTTACGCATGTCGAAGCCAATCGTCCCCCCCTAGACGGGGGCCCCGTATCATTGATACTGGTGATACCGCGGTAGCTACGCCCCTGCTGAAATGGCAAAGAAATATACACCACTTGAAAAGGCAATACCTGTTCACGATCGCTTAGCTATTACCGAGGCTATGACTTTACGCTTTTTAGCTGCAGGAGACTATTATACTAGTTTAAAACTTTTTTTTTATATTTGGAAACAACAAATTAGTTTTATATTTATAAAAACCTGCAATGCAATTAAAGACTTAAGAATCAAATAAAGGTGTATAAATATCGCTTCCCAAGCGTCAAACTTTTCATTTTTGTTAAAATACAGCCCATTTTTGGCATCACATAATAAAGAGTGCTTTTCATATTCATCTTTTATTTGGAGGAACTTTTCCCTGCTCCATTCCATCTTTACACTTTCTTATAATAATTATAAATATATTATAATCAATAAAAATAAAGAATTAAAACCAACACACAGGCCAAACACGTTCCCACTGAGAACTGGCGAACGACTAATTGGGCGAAAATCCCTTTGCGCAAATTCGATTTACCAACAATCATCCGAAAAAGTTTAGCGCGTTTGGTTCGTTCGGAGTAATTTGTTGCAAGTCAGTACGTACCTTGATATTCGTCAGATGGATACTTTAGGTTGTGGTGGAGTGATGGTAAGGGGTTGAATCAACTTAAATGCACGCACATAGTTCAACAATATCTTTAGACGGTTCACATTAGAGTGGCCGGCTGGATCGCCTGATCTAATTCCTATAAAGCATATTTGGGTTGCCCTAGAAAGACGTGCACGCAACAGGGAAAACGTCCAACGTACTCTAGGCGAGCTATCTAAGGCTCTAATGGAAGAGTGGAATAATATTCAAGATCAGTATATCCAAGATTTAATTAACAGCATGGAAAGACGATGTAGAGCAGTTATTAGAGCAAAAGGAGTAAATACGGAGTATTAAAAGTTGCACAATAATTATTATTTAGGAATTTGACATTTTTGTTTTACCAAGTTTAAAAATAAATTTTATTTCAATACTGTTGCACATTAATTATTATTTAAGAATTTGACAATTTGGTTTAACAAGGTTGGTGATTTATTTAAAATTAAACTTTCATAAACCAGTGTTTATATTGTCCCTTGTGGAAATTTTTCTCTGACAAAGTCTTACTTTCTCTGAAAAAGTCTGAATAAGTCTTATTAAGTCAGATTAATAGCAAGATTTGGGAGTCTTCTGGAAGAGTTAATAAGACTTTTTAAGACTTAATAAGACTTTTATTAGAGAAATGGTAGGTACCTATGGCGATAAAAATAAATATCCGAAATAATTCATAGAGGTTGTATTTGGTTATCGTAAAATAAAACACATAGAAAAGTATTTATTAACATTTTTGCTGTTGTTATAAGCCAAGTTTATTGCATAATTATCTATATAATAACATAGGTAAGATGTAATAATTATAAAAATTATAATTTTATACATACGATGCGCTTGACATGCATGCTTTCATTGTTTCCACCATAAAAAAAGGAGTTAATATCATGTCTATAGACATGATATTTTCGATAGACTCATAAGACAAATATGGTTGATCTTCGTGTTTCATTCATCTTTGTATCATGGTTGATCTTCGTGTTTACGTACAGTGTTGCCATAAAAGTTCCTGACCATAAAGTACAAAATACTAAAATAATAATAAAAATGTAACAGGATAGAATAAAATAATAGACCTATTCCATAAAACGGACTTTTGGATAGCGCGTGCGTGAAAAGGCACCTTGTCCTTTTTTTAACTATAAAAGAGAAAGAGATACCACTCTTCTTCAGGCACGCGCTATCCAAAAGTCTGTTTTATGGGATAGGTCTATTGTGCATATTTAGTAAATATACAATATTATTTACTGAAAATTTCTTTTGTTATTATTTTGATAGAAATTTGCAAATCACCCGCAAATATTACGAAAATACCCGATTTTCGAGTAAAATACTTGCAAACGGCAACACTGTATCCCACTGACATGTCAGCTGTGCTCTAATTGGTCAGCTAGCTGAGCTGGTCTCTCGATATTACGTCTAGAAGATTTGTTTGTAACAATGTTTAGATAGGTAAATATTTGCGTGTATCAAAAGAAACTATTAAAATAAAACGTACAGTGGCAACTCCTTTTTCTATGGTGGAAACAATGAAAGCATGCATGTCAAGCACATCGTATGTATAAAATTATAATTGTTATAATTATTACATCTTACCTATGTTATTATATAGGTAATTATGCAATAAACTTGGCTTATAACAACAGCAAAAATGTTAATAAATACTTTTCTATGTGTTTTATTTTACGATAACCAAATACAACCTCTATGAATTATTTCGGATATTTATTTTTATCTCCCTAGGTACCCTTTCTCTACTAAAAGTCTTATTAAGTCTTAAAAAGTCTTATTAACTCTTCCAGAAGACTCCCAAATCTTGCTATTAGTCTGACTTAATAAGACTTATTCAGACTTTTTCCGACTTAATAAGTCTTATTCTGACTTTTTCCGACTTAATAAGTATTATTCAGACTTTTTCAGAGAAAGTAAGACTTTCTCAGAGAAAATTTTTCACAAGGGGTTTCACATTACAATGATATTACGATCGTATAATCACAAATTCAATAAAATTAAATAAATATTGGCTCTTGAAAATTGCTATTTAACAGTACTAAACAAATACTTTTAAATTATTTAATTTTTGAAAAATACGCAAAATAATTTTTATAATTATTTATTCCAGCCTAGTGCTGCAAAAATAGTAAGTTTTGCAGATGATACGGCACTATTTTATAATTATAAAATAGTGCTGTATCATCTGCAAAACTTAATATTTTTGCTTTAAAGCACGTAATTGGAGCATTTTAAAAAACATACTGGAATATAACTTAATTGACATTAAAAACTAATTTGATGGTATGCTACTTTCAATAAAATTTGAGAAGACATATTACATACCTTTTACTATCTTCCGTTATTTAATAAAATTAAATTTAAACTGACGTTAAAATTAATCAAGAAAGCTCAAGTAAATATTTAGGAATTGTGATTGATAAACATTTAAAATGGGAAGCGGATATCTAACATATTCTGAAAAAATCGAATTATAATATACAAATTTAAATGCCTAAAACAAATACTCATCTACTTTTTTTTTTGTAATAATCTAAAAATTCTATATCATGCCCTTGTAGAAAGGCATATGTATTATGGAATTATTGGATGGGGGAGTATTTGACGCTTATTTGGATTCCCTACAAAAAAATAAAAAAAATACTTAAAGCAATGCATGATAAAAGCTTTTTACCGACACAAATATTAAGTGTAAGAAAGTTATATTGCTTTAATTTATGTCAAAATCGAGTTTAATTAACTACGCCACCGAATACACACGTGTGTCAAGTGATTAGTGAATAAAACTATTAAAAAAAGCTATTTAATGGAGACTAGCGACGGAGAAAATGAGTCGGATCATGGAAACGAAAGTCAGCATGTAAAAGATAGAGGTAAAAGAAGAATAGAAAGCCCAG
The DNA here is from genome assembly GCA_921294245.1 of Brassicogethes aeneus. Taxonomy (NCBI): domain Eukaryota; kingdom Metazoa; phylum Arthropoda; class Insecta; order Coleoptera; family Nitidulidae; genus Brassicogethes; species Brassicogethes aeneus. The sequence continues at coordinate 63,372,878 of OV121132.1, forward strand.
AGGCTGAATTAATTGGTTTTCAATACGGTAAAGCAATATTAAGACAAGCCAAAAAACGAAATTCAAATCAACAAAAAACGAATTCATCGATACATGAAAATAATCCAGCAAAAAACGATACACAACAATCTACTTCTCAAACCAACCAAAAAACAATAAACAAGACGTCATTCAACTACTCCGAAAAAATGCTCGCATTTAAAAACAAAACATATAAAAATACCTTTTATTTAACAACACATGAAGAGATTACAAGAATCCAATTTTCTGATAAATGGCAAGATATTTTTCCAAGCTCGCAGGATGTTATAATAAAAACAAAAAATGGCTTTATACTTAAATCCGATAACAACAAGGTGGTACTGTCATCTACATTTAAAGTTCTGTCAGAAAACAATCTTATTAAAACATTCAATGTTTCTACACCTCCACCAAAAGCTACAGAAAACATTCCCAATGCCTCATTTTCAGTTGTAATATCAGCCGTGGAAAACGAAATTGATGATAATACAATCAGCCAACATTTAAAATCATTGGACATCTCCATTCGCTTCTGTAAAAGAATAATATCTAGAGCTACAGGAAAACCCACACATTTAATTAGGATCATAACGGGGTGCAACAAATCATTTGAACGACTTTTAAATGAGGGTATGTTTTTTAAAAACAGACACTACGCAGTTTACCCCAGTGCTCCACCACCACCCATCCCTGCGCCATGTGCACGGTGCCATCTATACACTCATCTTACAGAAAATTGCAGTTCACCAATCAGTTGCGCAAAATGCAAAGGTAACCATCATACAAACCAGTGCACTTCACCGCTTCCTAAAAAATGCATAGCATGCGACTCTGAAGAGCATGAAGCATGGTCCACAAAATGCCCAAGAAGACCCACAAAGCCAATAGAGGGTATACCAAATATCAAAATAAAATCAATAAACAAAAGATCTTGTCAGATAGATGCAAAAATCACAAAAAAAAAACAAAATTCACTCTTACATCACAGTACATGACATGATAGTCGATACATATATAAATAAATTAAATAAACCTGCCAACACTGACAGGGAAAAACTTATTATAAAATTAAAAAAACGATTTATAGAGCAGTACAACATAGACACTACCCCTATATTCTCTGGTAATAGGTTATACATATTTATGATAAATATGGATGATTCGGATAATCAAGATATTGCAACAGAACCAATAGAAGGCTATCAAATTCAATCAAACTAACATAAAAATACTCTACACGAATATAAACAGCTACCTAGCTAAAAAAAGTTTAATAAGTCATTACTTACAAAAAAATAATATCGATTGTGCAATGTTTGTGGAAACAAAACTCAAAAATATAATACCTTTAACATCACAATGGAAATCAATACAAAAACCAGGTAATATCTTTAATGAAAACATAAGAGAGGGAAGCATGGTTCAAACGAGGGCGGAAATTAATCTTGGCAAAGCCAATCCACCAAAAATTAATAATATAAAAAATGAATGCTTACATTTTACACTACCGTATCAAAATGAAAAATTGCATGTACTTCTTTTATACATTCATCCAAATGAGATAATTGATAGTACCGTATTTATAAAAGCTGCACTTTATAAATATTGCCTTATCATTGGAGACTTCAATCCTAATACTCACAAAAATAAACAACTACAACATTTTCTTAAAAACTCAAATTTTGTTAAAATCGATACTCCCCCTACATTTATCATGACAAACAATGCAAGCACAACACCAGACTTAATATTATGTACAGATAACATAAAAAATAATATAAAAAAAATAAATATTATTCCGGATTTATGTTCAGACCACCAATCAATTGAAATAACATTTAACCTGCAAACAAAAATAAATACCTCTCCTGAAATGATATACGATTTTAACAAATGCAACCTAGAAAACCTAAATGTAGAATTAACCGATTATATAAAAAGCATGCAAAATTTAGACCCAACAATAATTACACAATTCCTCAACTTTACCTGCCAAAAGATTCTGGATAACTCCCCTAAAAAACCAAAAAAATTTTATAATCAAGTACTACCTCCTTTCATACTAAGATTATTAAGAACAAAAAGACAAATGCTTAGAGAAATCCACAAATATGATAACCAAAACCTAAAATCTAAATTCAATGATTTAAACAAAGACATTAAAATATTAATTTTGCAATATAAATCCACCAAATATCTTGAAGCATGCAAGAATATAAGTAACTTAAAAGGCAAAAACTATTGGCAAGAAATAAAAAAACTTTCAGGTTACAAAAAGCACACTCATAAAAATGTTGAAATTGTAGAAAATAATGTTGTGCTCAATGAGGACCGAGATGTGGCAGATGCTTTTGGCAGACATTACAAGAAAATATATGAAATGTCGGAAGATATAAACTTTGATGATCAAAGCTTCAAAGAAATAAATGACTGGTACGAGTTGTACTTTAACGACCATACCGACCCTGGAGAAGTGCCTGAAGTTACTGAAGAGGAATATTATCATGTACTAAATACCGGCAAAAATACAGCACCAGGTTATGACCAAATCTCCAAAAAGACTCTTAAAAACTTATGTGCTGAATTCCATGGAAAAGTTTTAGATATACAGTGCTTGCAAATCCAAGTCCGACCACACTGGAAAGGACGGCTGTTCAATACCCGCGTGAAAAGAACAAGGAAGAACGCCAAATAGAATTTGATTGGCCAGCCGGCAGGCTACGACAACGCATACCCATCGCGCACCTCGCAGCGTGCTTGACACGAGGATATCAGAACGAGAACTGCAGTGGTGCCAGCAAGAGGTAGTAATTTTAGTAAAAAAGATTATTTAATTAAAAAATGTAGGTACACGTTGGAACAAAAAGTTCAGATTTTAATCTGGCATTTTGCTGGTAATTCTGAACGAGAAATTCAAAGATTATTTGCGGGAATGTTCGAGGCCAGACCAAACAGAGAAACAATTCGACGAACCGTTAATAATTGCTTGTTCAAACATTTAATTTAATTTTTCATTTTATTTATTTTTAGAGTTTTATTAGACCAGGGTCGATAATTTTTGAAACAAAAAAAAATAACAGTAGGATGAAACCCATTGGAAAAGGAGAAGAATATAATAAAAATAAAAGGAAAAATAAATTACGGGCGATCTGACTTTGGGAAGTGGGAGGGGGGTTTTAAGGGTAAAAAATGGTTTATCTCGATTTCCGGCAAAACTACAAGTTCTATGGAAAAAAGTTAAATGGCAAAGTTGTAGGTAATAAAAGGATCTACAACTTTTGTAATTACATGTTTTTTACATAACCTCAAAATTTATGTGAAAAAATCAAAAAAACAAGTTTTTGGTTTTTTATTTTTATCTTTTTCAAAAAAATTTTTTTTTCCATGAAATTTGGTGAAAACTTACCTTTTTATGTCCCAAATACACTGTAATTTATTTGATTTGAAATATTTATTATTTCGCCTTATTTTGACTTAATATCAAAAAAGCACCCTAATTTTCAATCGAAAATTCTCGCGTCAAAATATCAGCTTTTTTTAAAAAGTCGGTGTGCTTTTTGTTCGATGAACTCTCTACTTTCTGATGGTGTAAAAAAAATATACATTACTATGGTAAATGTTCTCAGAAAATACAAAAAATATTATAATGAATAACGTAATCAGAATGAAGTATCTAAATTCAATAGTATGATTTACTTACATGTATTTTTATATTTTATAAGATTTTCTGACATAAATGTTATTAGAATTTAATAAAAAAACTTTTTAACTAAAAAAAATTGCAACAATCACATTTTTTTTATGAAATTGTACATAATGATTAAAATAAATTTTCGAATTCGAGTTTTTTTCGTTATTCATTATAATATTTTTTGCATTTTCTGAGAACATTTACCATAGTAATGTATATTTTTTTACACCATCAGAAAGTAGAGATTTCAACAAACAAAAAGCACACCGACTATTTGAAAAAAGCTGATATTTTGTCGCGAGAATTTTCGATTGAAAATTAGGGTGCTTTTTTGATATTAAGTCAAAATAAGGCGAAATAATAAATATTTCAAATCAAATAAATTACAGTGTATTTGGGACATAAAAAGGTAAGTTTTCACCAAATTTCGTGGAAAAAATTTTTTTTTTGAAAAAGATAAAAATAAAAAACCAAAAACTTGGTTTTTTGAATTTTTCCCATAAATTTTGAGGTTATGTAAAAAAATTGTAATTACAAAAGTTGTAGATCCTTTTATTACCTACAACTTTGCCATTTAACTTTTTTCCATAGAACTTGTAGTTTTGCCGGAAATCGAGATAAACCATTTTTTACCCTTAAAACCCCCCCTCCCACTTCCCAAAGTCAGATCGCCCGTAATTTATTTTTCCTTTTATTTTTATTATATTCTTCTCCTTTTCCAATGGGTTTCATCCTACTGTTATTTTTTTTGATTTCAAAAATTATCGACCCTGGTCTAATTAAACTCTAAAAATAAATAAACTGAAAAATTAAATTAAATGTTCGAACAAGCAATTATTAACGGTTCGTCGAATTGTTTCTCTGTTTGGTCTGGCCTCGAACATTCCCGCAAATAATCTTTGAATTTCTCGTTCAGAATTACCAGCAAAATGCCAGATTAAAACTGAACTTTTTGTTCCAACGTGTACCTACATTTTTTAATTAAATAATCTTTTTTACTAAAATTACTACCTCTTGCTGGCACCACTGCAGTTCTCGTTCTGAATCAGAACTTCTGATATCCTCGTGTCAAGCACGCTGCGAGGTGCGCGATGGGTATGCGTTGTCGTAGCCTGCCGGCTGGCCAATCAAATTCTATTTGGCGTTCTATCCTTGTTCTTTTCACGCGGGTATTGAACAGCCGTCCTTTCCAGTGTGGTCGGACTTGGATTTGCAAGCACTGTATATAATTACTGTAATAAAAACCGATACTATCCACAAGAATTTAAAAAAGGAATTATAATAAACATTCCTAAACCGAATTGCGATCTGACAAAAACAACCAACTTTCGCCCAATTACTTTACTACCAGTCATTGGAAAAAACTTAGAAAAAATCATTAAAATAAGGCTAGAAGAAGAACTAGACGACAAGATTCCACCCCATCAATTTGGCTTTAGAAAAAATTCTTTCACAATCCATCCACTGCTTATTCTAACTTCGAATGTTCAAACAAACAATCTAAAAGGCAACAAATCAGCAGCTCTTTTCATGGACATTAGTAAAGCATTCGATAGTGTGTGGCATGCCGGCCTATTATACAAATTATACAGCTTAAATTGTCCAAAATATCTAATTCACTTTATAAATAACTTTCTAAAAAATAGACTGAGTCTAGTTAAACACAATCAAAAATTATCTAAATCATTTTCTATGCAACAAGGTGTCCCGCAAGGCTCTCCATTATCCCCCATTCTATACAACCTATTCACATACGACATCTATTCTCAACAATTTAATCCTAACACATATATTCTAGAATTCGCAGATGATAAAGCTTTAATTGCACACCAGAAAAATTTAAAACTCACTTTGATTCACTTACAAAATCTCTGCAATAATATAATCCAGTTTTTTTCCAAGTGGAGAATAAAACCAAATCCCAATAAAACTCAACTAATAATATTCAATCACAAAATAAATATAAATTCCCCCTCTATAAAAATGTTTAATCAACAAATACGACCATCTAATTCATGCAAATACCTTGGAATACATTTAGATAGCAAACTCAATTTCAATTTACATGCCAAATTAATGATAACCAAGATGATTACAAGAGCCAAACATTTCAGAAGCCTGACATACAAAAATAACGGTATACAACCTGAAATTGCGATTAAAATCTGTAAAATGATATGCAGGCCCATTATTGAATATGCCTTCCTAATCTACCTAAATTGCAAAAAAACTACTGTAGGTAAGCTAGAAGTGGCTGAACGGAGTAGTTTGAGAATAATCACCAAAATGAGACACCCAGATAATCCACTTCATAATCCATCAAATCAACTGCTATACGAAACAACGCAGGTCACCCCCATTTTGGAACGTTTCAAGGAGCTGGCATGCCAATTTGCAAAAAAACACCACAACATACAAATTATGGAAAACTTAATGCACGGTAGAGACCATAACCTGCCCCCCAAAAGGAAATATCCTACACAAACTTTATGGGAGATAATCACGGACATCACTAACGAAGACTAAAATATTTGAGATTTATGTTTTTATTATTATTTTTTTTTTATATAAATTCAATATTGTAACTACAATTAACAATTATTATATTTATAATTTTTTTTTGTAAAATTGGGCAGAAAGACCACGGTCGATAGCCTGTTGGGAAACCAATAAAGATGTTTATTATTATTATTATTATGTCAAAATCAATTAAAAAAGATAGCTTACCTCTGTTGGAACACCCTTATGAGACTCGCCGCATAAATAAGTATAAAATTCCAAAAATGAAGAAAATAGTTGGTCAAAGATCTGATGTCCCAAATAATAACAAATAACAGCTACAAAACAATTTTATTTATTTAAAAAAAAAAACTCCGAGATTTTCTAATTAACACGTTGAATAGATGAATGAATTAATAGCCTCTGCTAAAATACATTTAACACACTACTGGCTCTGTTGTTTAACTATTGTATATATAATAATTGTAATTGTTTATGTCTATTTTTTTGTTTTGAACTTATTACGTTGTAAATATATTTGCATTTTCTGTATTTATTTCCCCAGAAAAGTTGTAACTTACTTTGTATTTATTTTACGAATTATTTTATTCTATTTTATATTTATTTGTAGGGTGTATGGGGTGATTATTATTATTATTATTAAATATTAAATAAAAACCATTTTGTTGTCTTAACGACATTAGTAAAAAACCGAAGAACACAAAATAATTGTAAGAAAAGTATAATAAACTAAAAAAGCATGAGTATACTCATATATGAGTATGAGTATGGGGACGTATGGCGGGCCCCATCGGCATCACCTTACACTAATCTCACAGGGTTATTTTACCCCCTTTTTGTTCTCCTACGTATCCCGCTACTGCACAGCATTAGCTGTGTTTATTGGATCCGCAGTTTTACGCCGGCTGGTAGATATCCCCCAGGAGGTCGTGGATGACAATTTCGATGGTTAAGGCCACTCCCGCATTTTTGTCGCCGGGTCGGGCCATACGCCCAGTTAAGGATAGAGGAGAGCGGGACAAGGAGGGAAAATAATGGAACTGATCCAAAACTAAGTGTAATCCGGAATCCTCCTCTACCAGGGCTTTAGTAATAACGCCATTCACTTGGGATTCATGAATGGGGGTAGGTGGATTAGTACGCTGCTAGAACCTATCCTTGTTGGTGTACTTCCTGTTCGTCGCAGTCCGGGTCGGATTCCGGTTCCTAGTAGCCGCTTTAGAATTGTTTGCCCCCCTGTGCGATACTGAATCTTATCTTCAGTGTTGCCGGCCGCAACCCGCCGTAAGTAGTGCCCTCTGACTTCGTGGAAATTCAGCCCCTCATACCCTCGAATTATTACCCCTGTGCGTAATCCCCATTTATTTGGGGTTATTGATGGGGAATTGATTGGCTAATATGCTGCCAGGGTCCATCCTTGCTGGCCCTGAAGTACTTCCCGTTCGTCTGTGTCCTTCTCTCTGTCCGGGTCATATTCCCATCTTGATTATCGATCACGTTGCACCCATATATACAATACTATTATTAGTCCTATCATTCTATGTATGCATCCCACTGTGCGGTGCGGCTGTTTATTTTTTGCATAGAACGGTTGGTTACCTAATTTATGATCCCTTTAACGTCTTAGTAATCTACAGATGTTTATTTCTTTAGGATGAGTTTCTTTTGCCTAATATTTATCATAACTTGAGTGATTAATGGCTTCTTGTGCCCTTGTGTTTATAGTTTTTTTTACTATGTTTGCTTTTTGTGCATGGGAATCATGGAAATTGTTTGAGACTATTAATTTTTCCTGGTGGATTATTTGTTAGTTAAAGGTTGCGGATTTCGTATTAACTAGTATTAATATTATATGGGTATCATAAAAGCATGAAAAACAAATTGTTCAACAATAATCAAAACACTTTAATTTTTAGCTTTTTAAATTAAATGCTTTTCTCAAATTCCCTCCGAAAATTTTGAAATGTTTGTCGCGGAATAGCTCAGATCTTCAATAGAATGAGGCTAAGTTATGTAGACCACAGATTTTAAGTGACATAAGTCTAATGGTGTCAGAACTAGAGATCTGGGAGGCCATTCTATTGGTCCCAGTGGCGGCTGGTGGATTTTGGGAATAAAATCTGGAATATTTGGATTTTTTAAATATAATTTTAAATTTGTCGATAAATTATAGTAGATAATAAATTGAATTATCTCAAATAGGGGGGCCTGGAGGCGGGTGAGGTAACAGGAAAAACTAACTTTTGTTTGCGCCGAACTTGTTTATTTAATGTCATTATAAATTTGGTGTGGGTCCCATGTTTAATAACTGAGATATTGGTATACATAAAATCCACCAGCCGCCACTGATTGGTCCTCTTCCAACATAATGGGATGGTGCCCCATCTTGTTGAAAATGTAATAATTTTCATTCAAAGCTAGTTCACCATCCTCCATTCTTTGATTATCTAGTTCATTTATTACACTATCATAGTTTTTTCTAACATTGAGTACTCCAGCTTAGTTTAACTAATTTTGGGCCGCTGATTTCAAAAATGTCATTCGTTTTTCTCTAGGACGTTTAAAACAATTTCGTAATAAAATGCTCTGCTGAATCACCTCAAAATGTAATGTATAGATCATATTTATCTTAATAATATGACATTTTAAATACTAAAACTAAAATTTTAATGTATTTTATGTAAAAGAACAACCATTATTTAACATTTTTTGTCGTTTGTTTTAATTATTAAATTGAAACGGCAACAAAGTAAACAAGTTTCGGTATTTTTTATCCAAATTAAGCCCACACATAAATTTATTAAATAGTTTCAAATATCGAATTGAATTATAGTATTATTGTGCTTAATCCTCATCATCGTCGTACATCTTTAGCTGCAAATTCCAGCAAATGTCTCCTAGCAATGAATCCAACTTCTTTCCGCTATACCCATAGATATCTACCAATACTCTAGATTTGCAGTTACTTGGTGAAATCGTTCTCCATGTTAAATGACATATTAACACTAATTCTTTACAAAACGGAGAGCATTTTTTTAAAGGCCGTATTACAGCCGGCAATTTTTTCGGCAATTGCAATGAAAATTGCCGTAGACATGCGCGGTAGATATATTTCGACGAATATCTTGCAATTGCCGAAAATCGGTCCGGATGGATTTTTATTGCCGTTTTACGGCGATTCTGGGGTGAAATCTGGTAACTTTTATGTTACCAACCCTACTACAAATTCCCTAGAGAGACGCTGTTTGACTTAAACAGTTTAAGGTTATTTGTTTTATGATTGGCATTGTTTTCAAAGTTCAGTATCCATTTCACTCATTAATTTTTAAATATCTCTACTAAATAACAAATAAACTTAGTGTTTACAAAATCGTATATTTTTCTTCGGTTGGTAGCACGGTAATAAACTGCAATACGGCCTTGAAAACTTGACGGCAAGAAAAATTGCTGCAAGAAGAATTGCGCCAATTTTAGGCCCGATATGAACCAAGAACATTTTCAATGACAGCTTTAACACTGCCATATGCTACAAGCTCGTCAACTTTAAGAGCATTTTTGAATGCTTGATCTTTCATTAAACGTCGTTTATCAGGTCCATTTAATATTCCTGCAAAATTAAAGTATCTCATCAAATTTTGTAATGAAATATTGCGTTGGTTTTACTTGGGCGTAAAGGTACCGCAAGAAAAACAAAACAAATTTACAACGACATAAAGGTTCGTCTCCTTTCTCTTTCTCTGCTATTTCCATTATCACTTCCATTTCCTGCTCTTTTTTCATTTTTGGTTCTTAAAGTTACTTTCAAGTAAAAATAAAATTTAAAGTTTAAATTTAAAATGTCAAAAATTAATAGATGCACTTTAATGCAGGGTTGTGTTTTGTCCACTTCTTTTGATTTCGTCCATGACGTGGTTAAAATTGGACAAAAACGGACAATATTGGACAAAATCAAATTTTATACTATTACAATAGTACTATTATAATTATAGTATAATAGGTATACAGTAGGTGACCTACTACTTATTATATGTAGGTAAAGTATCACAAAAATACGAATGTATTTTACTACAGAATATATGCATATATTGTTTATTTATTTTGTTGTAATACAAGAATCAAGGTATTAAAAAACAAAAACGTAGACAGGTTTCAATTTGCTTATCACTTGTAACTTATTCCTAAATCTTATTATAATTATTAACCGATTAAAAACTTGTACAGAGACAGAGAGAAAATCTGCCTTTCGCTTGTGCTGTAGTCTTGGGTCTCTGTTTTTTAAACTTCATGTAGGATTTTGTTTAAAAGAATGTATTTTATTTTATATTTTTGATTTATTTATTTGCTAATGTTAAATTTAAATGGGATAACAATGGCTAGTCAAGCCCAAAATGTTTAAGTTGTTTATGTTTTATTGTTGTTTAAGTTGTTTTTAACACCCTAATATAATTATAATAAGGTTTTTTGAATTTTATTTGATTTTGTCCAATTTTGTCCAGAACAATTGATTTTATCCGGACGGACATAATTGGACAAAATCGTCCAGTTATGTCCACTTGGACGAATTCAACCAACCCTGCTTTAATGTGCTTGAACGATAAAGTAGATAAGATTTTTTTTAAATAGTGATATTATTAGCTTTACTTTGCAAGAAAAATTAAAATCGCGTATGTAGCCGTTGTGGAGATATACACTAAAATGTGTATTTTTTTATAAATTAATGCGCAAATGTAAGCTTAGATGTGTTCTAGCAAAACTGACCACAGCAATTTGCTATGTATATAAACTTTTTTTTGTATATATACAGTATGTCTCAGTATCTTGGAATCATATGGAAAACTTTTTTATTATTAATTTTAGGAAAAAAGTTATTCCTTATAAAAAGTTCTGCATGGTGTAAAACTTAAAATGCAACCCACAAATATTATATTATTTTGTTATATTGTTTTAGTCGTATACGGGGTATGTCATAAAATATGAATTAAGCTCAAGAGTAAAGTACTTTTATATTTGACAATATCGAAAATTGTTATAAAGAAAAGTTAATCAGAACTAAAAACTACGTTCAAATATGCAATTTCATCCATTTACATTAAAAAATTAGGTTTTGTTAATTTTTTTAATATTTCTATTTTAAATGAACATTTATCTGTTAAAATTGCAAAATTTTTAGAAAACATTTAGAAACGAAAAGGTTTTCATGTTTTTTGTAATCATAACACATAAATGTTCATTTAAAATAGAAAGATTAGTAAAAATTTACAAAACCTAATTTTTTAATGTAAGTGGATGAAATTGCATATTTGAACGTAGTTTTTAGTTCTGATTAACTTTTCTTTATAACAATTTTCGATATTGTCAAATATAAAGGTACTTTTCATATTCATATTTTATGACATACCCTGTATACGACTAAAAAAATTTAATATTTGTGTGTTGCATTTTAAGTTGTTCACCATGCAGAACTTTTTATAAAGAATATCTTTTTTTCCTAAAATTAATAATAAAAATGTTTTCCATATGATTCCAAGATACTGAGGCATACTGTATATATATATTAGGGTGTTTAAAAAAAAAGAATTATTGTTTTTTTCTAATGGTGTTCAAAAATTAATAGTACATTAAAAAACAAAAAATTTTGCGCCTATTTGAGCTCTTAATATTAATATTAAGGTGTGCCTCAATTCATTTGTTCTTTTTCCATTTCAATAACACGGGAATTTTTATTTTTTTAATTTTGAATTCTTATAACTTTGGAATGGTTTATTTTCGCAACACCTAAGCGAAAGGTTTTATAGACAATTTCACGCTCTACAAAAAACATCTGAAGGTCAAAGTTCTTCAGATCAACCGTTTCAAAAATAACACTAATAAAAAATTTCAAATAAAATACAAAAATAGTAGCATATGCCATATTTATATTATTTTTTATGTAAAATTACTTTAATTCTGTGAAACTGAGACTGTAAACTTTTTTTTTATTTATATACATATATATATACATATATATATATATACATACATAATGTATATACAGGGTGTTTCAAATAAAAATTAAAAAAAAAGTTTACAGTCTCAGGTTAACAGAATTAAAGTGAATAATATAAATATGGCATATGATATTTTTTTGTATTTTATTTGAAAATATTTGAAATTTTTTATTAGTGGTAATTTGGATCGCTGATATCTTTGAAACGGTTGATCTGAAGAACTTTGACCTTCAGATGTTTTTTGTAGAGCGTGAATTTGTCTATAACTCGTCTCGCTTGGTTGTTGCGAAAACAAACCATTCGAAAGTTACAAGAATTCAAAATTCAAAAAATAAAAATTTCCGTGTTATTGAAATGGAAAAACAAAAAATGAATTGAGGCAAACCTTAATATTAATATTAAGGGCTCAAATAGGCGCCAACATTTTTGATTTTTAATGTACTATTAATTTTTTAACACCATTGGAAAAAAAAATAATTTTTAATTTTTGTGAAACACCCCAATATATATATACGAGCCCTGTCTCAGTGAAGTTAGCCCAACTAACAAAAATAGTTTTTTGAAGATATTTATAATATTATACGGTAATTAATTAAAATTAACACATTGTTTTAATTAAATAAATAACGTTTATTAAATTTTCTACCGTTAAATTGTATTTTTAAGTACCTAGTGCGTAACATCTCCTTTATGGCTTATTACTGCCTGTATACGTCTCGGCATGGTGTCAACCAATTTTTGACAATCATCCGGCGTAAAATTATTCCAAATTTCTTGCAGGCGAGCACGCAACTCTAAGACGGTTTTTGCGGGCTGTTCTCTGAGCTTCTTTTTCATAATATGCCACAAAGTTTCTATAGGCGAAAGATCTGGACTACTAGATGTCCATTTTAAAAGTGAAATATTATTTTCTATCATCCAAGCTTTCACTTTTTTAGCCGTATGACACGCTGCACCATCTTGTTGGAAGATGCATTCAATATCATTTAAACGCATTTCTTCAATTTGCGGTTTTAAGTTATTTTTTAGGACGTAAATATATTTATCAGCATTCATAATGCCTTCTACAAAGTGTAATTTACAAATCCCTTTAGCTGACATAGATCCCCAAATCATCACAGAGGCCGGAAACTTTACTTTTTTCTTAAGACAGTCATTGTGAAAGACTTCTGCTTTAGTACTAATAACTCGGCTTCGATTATCACCAACGCAAACTTCAAATCTAGCTTCGTCACTCCATATAATTGAATCCCATTGATTTTGACACCAAGTCCTGTGCTCTTTTGCCCAGAGAAGTCTATTTTTCTTCTGTTTTTTTGTCAATAAAGGTTTTTCCTTTGCCTACAGATAGTAAAATTAAAAATAAATAAAAATCGTATACATTATAAGCAAACCTTGTAAGTTTTTGAGCAGCTCTATGACAGGTTGCCCTTGAAAAACATTTACTCGTTGCCTGATTCCACAAAACTTTCAATTCATCGTAATTAGCCCTACGATTTTGAACGATAATTCTTCTTAAAGCCCTTAAATTTTTATCAGAATAGTGAGGACGACTTCCATTTTTTGGTTTCTGCGCAACAGATCCTATAGTTTTGTGCAGTTTAATAATATTTCGCACTGTATATCGTGACAAATTAACAGTTTCAGCGATTTGTGCAGCGGATTTTCTTTTGAAATGCAAGTGAATTATCACTTATTTCTTCAGAAACAGCTTTTCCTCGGGACATTATTATTTGTCAACCATACCGAAAGCATAAATATATACTGGAATGTTACTACCGACTTGCTTACAATTATTTAAATGTCAAATATTATCTTTACTTTTAGCACAGCCGACTTGCATTAAAAAATGTGGCCATCCAAGTTAATGCATTTTTGTCGATTTTTTTGTATTGTAACCAAACATCCAACTTAAAACTAAATAATATACATACACATATTTTAAAAAAAAATTTACATCATGAAGATTGACCAAGAACTATATATGATAAAAAATTGTTGGCTTTTCATCGCATAAAATTACAAATTTTTTATTTTGAGTGGTTGGGCCAACTTCACTGAGACAGGGCTCGTATATATATATATATATATATATATATATATATATATATATACCTATATTAGGGTGTTTCAAAAAAATCGACTTTTTCTTTTTCTTCAAATGGTCGGCAAATTCTTTCAGAGGATGTCAACACAAAGACCTCGTCAAAATTTGAGCTTTTAATTTGAAGATTTAGAGGTCTCGGATCGCAATTTTCTATTTCCAATTTAAATAACATGGGAATTTTTTTTTTTAACTTTAAAATTTTATACGTCTGAATTGAATCAACTTATGTCAAGGATCATCTTAGATTTTCATAGTAAATTTAACGCTCTACAAAAAAGGTCTCCTAACATTTTTCTATAAATTGATTCCTTCCAGAGATATTCGAGGCCAAAGTTTGATTTCCATCGAATTTTCGCGTTTTTTTAACATTTTTGGTACAATTATCATTATACGGGTGTCACGAAATTAGGGGGCCAAACTTAAATAGTGCATTATTCGTATAAAAATAACACTTTTTTTGTTTAATAAACATGTATCAAAAAATGCTCCCTAAAGGAGCTAGGGCCCCCTGAATAGGAGCCTAAGAGGATAATTTTTTTAAAACTATTCCTAGAGGGTTGAACATAAACAAATGAATTTTCGGTACTTTGGTAATTTTGACATGCTGAATCTAGATCTATGATCAAAACTGTTAAAATTTAATCATAGGCGTAACATTTGGAGGGGTCAAAGTTACAAAAATAGCCCCAACTTTTTTCTGGGTTAATAATTTTTTTATGAAATTATAGAATTTATAGTTTTTTAAGAAAAATAGGTACTCTTAATTTGAATTGCTCAGATGCACCATTTTCGAGAAAAATGCATTTATATATAAATTACTTTGCATATTATACACATCTCATTTTTCATTAAAACTTTGTAGTAGGCTTTGGAAAAAAGTGACGTTTTTTTTGTTTTTTTTTTACAACACTTCCTATGTTTCCGATATAAATATGTGATTTTTTTACTACATGATGCTAAAAGTTGAAAAAACGAGAAAATTCGATGGAAATCAAACTTTGGCCTCGAATAACTCTGGAAGAAATCAATTTATAGAAAAATTATAAGAGACATTTTTTATAGAGCGTTAAATTTACTATAAAAATCTAAGATGTTCCTTGCCATAAGTTGATTCGATATAGACGTATAAAATTCCAAAGTTAAAAAAAAAATTCCTATGTTATTTAAATGGGAAATAGAAAATTGCGATCCGCAACCTCTAAATCTTCAAATTAAAAGCTCAAATTTTAACGATGTCTTTGTTTTGACATCCTCTGAAAGAATTTGCTGACCATTTGAAGAAAAAGAAAAAGTCGATTTTTTTGAAACACCCTAACCTATATATAGAATATTGATGGTTTTCCGGAATCTGCTCCGTGTTGTCTGTTATTGGTTCTAAAAAGAACCGTATGTCTGACGAGGTTTCGGTACAATCTCATGTACCATCTTCAGGTCTTATCTGCTATTGTTGCTGCTCTGCTGCGAGTTCATACATATAACGCCAGTGGAAACCTAAAGCAGCAGAGTAGCAACAGCAGCCCAGCAGATAAGACTTAAAGAGGGTACATGAGATTGTACCGAAACGTCGTCAGACATTCGGTTCCTTTAAGAACCAAAAACCGACAACACGGAGCAGATCCTGGAAAACCATCAATACATATAACGCCTGTGGAAACCTAAAGCAGAACATTGATCTCGTTAATTTTCGTGGCGTTTTGGTGGTTGTAAGAGCTGGTTTCCATGCAGTTGGTAATCTCTGTGTATCGTCTCTTGTGTTGAGGTTTCTTGGTCCTGTGTTCGATGCTAGCAAAGACCCTTGTTTTTTCAAAGTCAATTTCATGACAAGTTTTTTGGGCGTGTTCAGCTAAAGAAGATGTTTTTTATTGTTTCAAGACTGCGTTACGCGTCTAACGTTGATACTTCTATTGGTCTGTCCCACGTAGCTTCTGCCACAATTCTTACAAGGAATTTCGTACACCATTTCTGCCTCCAACTCTATTTTTGGTTTGGCGTTTGGAAGTATTTGACCGATCTTTCTTGGGGCGGTAAATATTATCTCAATGTTATGTTTATTGAGGATTAAAAGGTATATGATAACAAATTTTATTTTTTTATTGAAAAAACTAAAATGGGCATTCCATGAGCCCCGGGACTTTTTGCCCTGACCGTCAAATTAAAAAAAAATGTGGTTTTTCAATTAAAAAATTTGTTATCATATACCTTTCAGTCCTTGAATGCGATATAACAATTATTGTAATCTCGAATATCTCGGAAACGGTTTATTTTATCGAAGTTTGAGAGGTACACCTTTTTAATAGTAGCCGAACTGAGTAATCGAAAAATTGCATCAAATGGTATAAAAACCTAACCTCAAAGTTTGTATGGGACAATAAGCTTAAGCAACCCCTGTTTCTACGACACTGTGTTCAATCGAACAATTGTAATTATGTGTGAATATGTGTTTTGGTAGTAAGTGACTGTTCGCAAAATATCACCTTTCCAAGTCTACCATAGTAGAAGTTATATTAAAAAACTTATATGATAAGTAACACTTTATCACCCTGTATCTTTTAAACCTATGTAATTAGGAAAAATATTTATTTAGATTTTCGTCTTATTTTGACTTGCTTAATCTGCTCCTAAATTTATGCCACTAAGTTTAGGGACACCTTGTATATGTATATATGTATATGTATATATACACACATCAACAAAGTCTAGGGATAATCGTGAAAATTTGCTATAAAACAATTATTTTTATCAAAAAAACTCTTATTTTTTTGTAGGATATTCTCACATGTATTTTAATCATTTGTTATAGTAATATTTTGTTTTTTAATTATTTGTTAAAAAAATATTCAACAAAAAAGTTGTATACTAAATTCGAAGGTAGTGGTCTATATAAAAACTGCAAACAAAAACGCCAGAAAACTTACACTCTGCTGATAAAAATATTCAGTTGAGTTTGCAAAACCATGGCGAGAAGACATTTAACGAATGAAGAAATGTTAAGAGCTATTGGGATGATTGAAGCGGGTGCAACCCAACAAGCAGTTGCCGCTCAGCTAGAAACATCACAAAGCGTGATAAACAGATTGTGTCAACGCTATCGAGAGACCAACAGTGTGAATGAAAGACATCCAGGCCGAGGAAGGCTTACAACGGCAAATCAAGACCGCTTTATTGTTCTGCAGGCCAGAAGAAACCGATCTCAAACTGCATCTGAGTTGGTTGCTGAGTTGCAATTGTCACATAATGTGACTGTGAGTGCTCAGACCATCAGAAGACGATTACATGAAAGAAATCTTCATGCTAGACGCCCTCTCAGGGTTCCCCCTTTGTCCGCTGGAAATCGAGTAGCTAGACTTTTGTGGGCCCAGGAGCATTTAAATTGGTCTGATGAACAATGGTCCACAGTTTTGTTTAGTGATGAATCTCGGTTTGGCCTGCATCCAGACTCAAGAAGAACGAGGGTATGGCGATGTCCCGGACCAGCAGCACGGCTAGAAACTGCTCAAGAGGTCCATACTTACCGTGGTGGAACTGTTATGGTGTGGGGTGGCATCAGCGTTGGAGGAAGAAGTGATCTCATTCCACTTCAGGGATTTTTAAACTCAATTTCTTATCGAGATGTTATCCTTCAACCCTTCGTGATTCCCTATGCTGCAGCTGTTGGTCCAAGATTCATTTTCATGCACGACAATGCCACCCCACACAGTGCACGAATAATAAGTGATTTCTTGGATGAAGAAAATATCGACGTTCTTCCATGGCCAGCACAATCCCCGGACTTAAATCCGATAGAGCATCTGTGGGACATGTTACAAAGGCGGGTTATGCGTAGAAATCTTTTTTTTAATAATCGTCAAGAGCTCATTTTAAGTTTACAAAGGGAATGGGCCGCAATTGACCAGGCAATTGATGCATTAATTTTGAGTATGAACAGACGGTGCAGAGCTGTGGTGAATAGTAGAGGAGGTCACACCACTTATTGACATTATTTTTGCCTTTATAATAAAGTTTGATTTTTTTTGTTATTTTCACTTCATTGTTTAATAAAGCTATTTTAATTTCATTGCATATTTTTATGACTTTTCATTCAAAAATGGAAAAAATATATATGTGAGAATATCACATAAAAAAAGTGAGAGTTTCTTTACAAAAATAATTGTTTCATTGCAAATTTTCACGATTATCCCTAGACTTTGTTGATGTGTGTATATATACAGGGTGTTTCATAATATATGCGCAGGACTTCAGGATGTGATAGCTCATCCAAAAAGATGAAAAAAGTCGCTATTAAC
The DNA here is from genome assembly GCA_921294245.1 of Brassicogethes aeneus. Lineage (NCBI taxonomy): Eukaryota > Metazoa > Arthropoda > Insecta > Coleoptera > Nitidulidae > Brassicogethes > Brassicogethes aeneus. Next base: position 63,391,487 of record OV121132.1, read on the forward strand.
TTACCCTCTAAAATGCACATTTTTCGAGATACAGGGTGTTGAAATTTTAGAAAAAAAATCGTTTTTTTTTCGAATATCTCCGGAACCGTTTATCATACAAAAAACATCTTTTGTAAGCATTTTCTACTCAAAATAAGCTATGTTTTGTGCAGGAAAAAATTTTTTTTTACTCTTAATTGGTGGAGATTTTGAAGGGGTAGCGGGTGTTTTTCTCCTCAACTTCTACGCCCCTAAAAATGTACGGTTTTGAGAGGCCTATTCGAACCGCCAATGTTTTCTACACAAAAAAGGTACTCTTGGTCATAAGCTCTAAAGTTGACCGTTTTCGAGAAAAATCAACTTTTATGTTTAATAACATGGTCAATTTAAAAAAAAAATAATTTAAAATTTAAAAAAAAAAAAAAATTAAAATTTAAAAAAAAAAAAATTTTTTTTTACTAATTAAACAAAATTTGTTTTAACGTTAGAACAAGTAACAAAACCAAACCATAATTTCAAAATAAAAAATGATTCAAAAGTTGTCTTTGCTAAATTCTCCACACCGTAAAGGTAACGCATTTCGAACATTTCAGCATTTGTGTAAAAAATCATTTTTTATTTTTTTTTTAATTTTGCAATTATCGTTTGGTTTTGTTACTTTTTCTAACGTTAAAATAAATTTTGTTTAATTAGTAATAAAATTTTTTTTTCAAAAAATTGAACATGTTTTTAAATATAAAAGTTGATTTTTCTCGAAAACGGTCAACTTTAGAGCTTATGACCAAGAGTACCTTTTTTGTGTAGAAAACATTGGCGGTTCGAATAGGCCTCTCAAAACCGTACATTTTTCAGGGGCGTAGAAGTTGAGGAGAAAAACACCCGCTACCCCTTCAAAATCTCCACCAATTATGAGTAAAAAAAAAATTTTTTCTGGCACAAAACATAGCTTATTTTGAGTAGAAAATGCTTACAAAAGCTGTTTTTTGTACGATAAACGGTTCCGGAGATAATCGAAAAAAACTATTTTTTTTCTAAAATTTCAACACCCTGTATCTCGAAAATTGTGCATTTTAGAGGGTAAGCTAATAGCGACTTTTTTCATCTTTTTGGATGAGCTATCACATCCTAAAGTCCTGCGCATATATTATGAAACACCCTGTATATATATAAACTCCTGGACAAAATTAACGCAACATCATAAATTTGACACATTTTTTTTGCTATTTTTTTTGTTGAATTTATGATCTGATTTAAATGATTTTTTTTTTGCATTGTAGGTTGGTTCCTTGACAATGTCATAATTTTTCCTGTTTTTGATAAAAAGTTCATTTTTAGTTTATACGGGGTGTAATTAAAATGTAATGTTTTTTTCCGAAAATTCGTATCACCTTGTGGAGTATACTAGCAACCGAAACATACAGCAGTTGACATTAGACGGTAGGTCCATATTTCGCCAACATTTTCTTTTTTGGTTTACTTCATTATCTCTGTTATTAAAGGAGATACACCGTTTTATAGCGTAACATGTTTTTATAAACTTTATTATTCAAAATATTCATTGTTAAATGTTTTCAAGTAGGCTATGGACCTTTTCTGACATTTCAAGCGATGTGTCCACAGATGTCAAATTAAATGTCCACTAATGTCAAATTAAATTTGCCATACTAATAAAAACTGTTCGGAAACTGCTTATTAAACGTTCGTTTCGTATTTTAATCTTAAAAAATGAATCGTCCAAAACATTTATCGACAGAAGAAGCGGTAAGAGCCTTAACTTTGGTGGATGAGGGCTATTCAATGCGTCATGTGGCTAATGTGATAGGAAGACATCGTTCGACTATAAGTCGTATGGTTGAACGATTTAACGAGACAGGATCTTACTCTAGAAGGTCAGGACAAGGTCGAAAACGATGTACCGATCCAAGGGATGAGCGTTTTATTAGGCAAACTGCTCTAAGAAACAGGAAGATCACTAGTACTAGGCTAAAAAGTGAGCTTAGAACTGCTCGCCATCATACAATATCGTCTCGAACAATCAGGAGACGTTTAAATGAGGCTGGTTTAAGCAACAGAAGACCGGCTAAGAAACAATTACTTACGAGAGAGCACAGAGTTTCAAGATTACGTTTTGCCAGAAATTATCAACATTGGACTGTTAATGATTGGAAGAAGGTTTTATTTTCAGATGAAACGAGAGTTAGTCTCAATTCTCCTGATGGGCGTGAACGTGTTTGGCGAAGGGCAGGAGAGAGATTTGCAAGTTGCAATATCTCTCCTAAAATCCCGTTTGGTGGAGGCTCTGTAATGTTTTGGGGAGGAATATGCTTCAACGGACGCACAGAGTTAGTCCCTATTCGTGTAAGATCAATGAACGCCGATTATTATCTAGAAAACATTGTAATTGAACATGTAATGCCATTTGTTCCTTTTTTGGGACCGAATAGTTTATTTATGCAGGATAATGCTCGTCCCCACGTGGCTAGACAAGTTATAGAGTACATGAACTCTGTAGCTATTCCGTTGATGGAATGGCCACCTTACAGTCCCGATTTAAATCCCATAGAGCATCTTTGGGATGCTCTTAAAAGAAAAATTCGAAGTCGTAATCCCGTACCGGTTAATCACAATCAATTGGTGGATGCAGTAATTGCAGAATGGGAAGGTATTCCCCAAGATACAATACAAAATTTAATTTCCAGTATGCCGAGGCGTATGAATGCAGTTATTAGAAGTAGAGGTGGGCATACACGTTATTAACATTATAAATCCTTTAATTTTATTGTTTTTGATTTTTGTTCTTTTCATGTTTCACTATTTTCCAAAAAAATTGTGTTTAATAAACTCACTTGTAATCTTATTATTAAATAAAGTTAATTTTGTTGTCATTTATCAAAGCGAGCAGAAATCACAGAACGTAAGGTAGAAATTATACAGTTATACAGATAACAAATAATGTATTCGATATTGACACATCGCTTGAAATGTCAAAAAAGGTCCATAGCCTACTTGAAAACATTTAATGATTCAATTCAAGTCAATGATTGTTTTGAATAATAAAGTCTATAAAATCATGTTACGCTATAAAACGGCGTATCTCCTTTAATAACAGAGCTAATAAAGTAAACCAAAGAAGAAAATGTTGGCGAAAGATGGACCTACCGTCTAATGTCAACTGCTATATGTTTCGGTTGCTAGTATACTCCACAGGGTGTTACGAATTTTCGGAAAAAAACATTACATTTTTATTACACCCGGTATAAATCGAAAATGAACTTTTTATCATTAACAGCAAAAATTATGACATTGTCAAGAAACCAACCTACAATGCAAAAAAAAAATCATTCAAATCGGATCATAAATTAAAAAGAAAAATAACATAAAAATTGTGGCAAATTAATGATGTTGCGTTAATTTTGTCCAGGAGTTTATATATATATATATGTAAATATATATAATTTAAATAATATTTTATTAGGATATAGCGATTTATACAAGGTGTCCCAAAACTCTGTGAAACAGGCGATGGTACGTTCTTCGGAAAAATGCACGGAAAAATATTAAAAATGTAATATTGGCAAAATTCTCCAGTTTTGGAGGTCCAAAAATTCTGTGTAAACTTCTTTCGTAATCCCCGAAATTTCTTCGAAAAAATCGATAAAAAGTGCACTTGGACCTTACTTACACTTTAATTTTTATTGTTATTAATATTAATACTATAGTATACTAACATTACAATTTATTCCTTAAGGGCGTAAATAAATTTAAAAAAGTTCACGTTCTTAGTAATTATTTATAAAATTATTATGGTATAAGAAAAAATAATGTATGTAACTCGAATATAAAGCCACTTTTTTGTACTAAGGGGTTTTATAACTTGCTTTCGGCTCGTTATAAAAGTTTCTCATACGTGCAAAAGATATTCTTGTTGCATAAATTACTATTTTTAAGATTTCCATAAAAAGTACTGTAATAATTAATTTCTAAGCAATCAACATGATCTTTTTTTGCTGCTCGAGTTTAAAAACGAATTTTTGAAGGAATCTATGGAAAATTACACAGATATCCCATATTCTTTCAAAAATTCGTTTCCAAACAAAATAGAATCATGTTGATAGCTTACAAATTGATTACTATATATAGTTTATTTTATGGTTTTTAGTTTATTTTTTTATAAATCTCATGAGTCGTGAGATACAAAATACAGTGTACGGCGTCAGGGCCGTCCTAAGATATTCAGTGCCTGTGGGCTACTAAAAATAATGCGCTCTTCTTTATATGTAGGTGTTAGTGGGAAGGGTTATACAAGTTAAACAAAAGCATTAGTACTAGAAAAAGTTCATTTAATTTCGTATACTATTTTCTGTTTCATTTAGAACATGTTTTTCTCTTATTTTCTTCTTGAAAAGATTTTGTATACAGGGTGTCCCATAATTAGCATGCAATACTTTAACAGCAGATTCTACGTACAAAAATAAGAAAAAATGTTTCCATAAACATAGGCCAAGAAATGCTCTCTGAGGGAACTACATGGCCAATAAGATGTAATAATAACAATTTCAAAATTTCCATGAGGTGTGGGTCAGATAGATAGGAAGTAGGGGTTAAAACCACCCTAACTTTTATGTACGTGTCTAGAATTTGATGTCAAATTATAAAATTTCGGAGATTTACACACGAAAAAGGTCCTCCTGTTAAACTTTGATATTATTCACTGTTTTCGCTTAAAATCGATTTAAAAATAACCTTACATGGTATAAAAGATCATTATGAAAACACAAGAGAAAAAGAATCAGCGTAAGCCATGGAACACGGCTGCCATCTATAGGAAAAATTATTCAAAACATGTGACAGTTTTATCTAATAAGTAACAGGGTATTTAAAAATTGTCTATTGCCATGTTTAAACATTGTCCATGGCCTACGCTGATTTTTTTTCTCAAGTTGTGATTTCTTTATGAATTTTTATGCCATGTAAGATAATTTTTAAATCAATTTTAAGCGAAAACGGTGCATGCTATAGAAGTTCATCAAGAGGACCTTTTTTGTGTGTAAAACTACGAAATTTTATGATCTGATATCAAATCATAGCACAATATGCGTACAAAAAACGTTTTTGGAGATATTAAATAAAAACCATCTTCAGGGGCTCTTCTTTCGGGGGCTGTAGCTCCCTTAGGAAGCATTTCTCGAACTATGTTTATGGGAACATTTTTTCTTATTTTTATACGTAGAATCAAAAAATATAACATCAATAAAAATTGCCTCCCTCAAAAGATTGCGCCCCGGGGCTATAGCCCATTTAGCCTTGTAGTTAGGGTGGCCCTGACGGCGTATGAAAACAAATGTAACTTTAAAACATATTTTCTTAGAATCTTAGCTGTAAAAAAATCTGAAATTATTTGTGAGTGAGTAAAAATATACGTATTTACTTTAATAACACAGATTGTACTCTGAAATACGTTCAAGTTCAAGAGCAAGTCGCGACTCAAAAGTGAAGGCAGAAAATATATTTATTATAGCTCCTTGGTAATATATACAAACATGTCAATAATATATAACTATAACTTCTAACACGGCCTTTCCTGACGGTTTCGTCGCCCAGACGAACTGCTGTTTCTAATTTGGAGATATCTATTGCCTTTTAATGTTGCAGTTGTCCAACGTGTCTGCAACTGGCTTAGTATGTAAATCCTTAAAGTATTTTACACGCTTGTCTTTTATTGGAACTTAGTTGGCGTGTGTAAGAATCCATTTGCTTACAAAAGCTAGGTTAAGCTTATAAAAATGTCTGTGATTTGGCTTTATAAAAAGCAAAAAGTAACATAATATACATATTATGTAAATGCATGTAAAAACAATGAAACAAAAACCAATGCCAAAACAATTGGTATACAACAGAAAATGAACAAAATGGATCATAAATGCAGCTTAAATATGCAGGTCTTAAAAAGGATACCGTATTATGAGATGTGTTCAGAAAATAACGGGAATTTTCGTTTTTTGAAAAACATATTTATTTATTTGTCTACATTAATGTTGTCGCCTTTAAAATAGTTCCCATTAGATATTATGCACTTGTGCCAGCGCTTCTTCCAATCCTCGAAACACTTCTCAAACTCAATCTTTGGGATAGTCTTTAGTTCTTTCAGCGATGCGCTTTTAATGTCATCTATGGTTGCAAAACGACGGCCCTTTAAGGTTCTCTTAATTTTTGGGAATAGAAAAAAGTCACACGGAGGCATGTCTGGCGAATACGGAGGCTGGGGCATCTTTACAGTATTGTTTTTGGCCAAAAATTCACGAACAAGCAATGAAGTGTGAGCAGATGCATTATCTTGGTGCAAAAGCCAAGAATTTCATACCTAAAACATTTAAAAAAATTGGCATAAGCCAATCGATATACCAACATCATCAGCGACTTCTCTGATTGTGATTTGGCGATCGTTCATTACCATTTCTTCCACTTTCAACTTCATGTTTTACGCAAAATTTGATACAAATTCTTTGATCCATTTCTTTTATCGAACAAAAATCGCCGAGCTTATAAAACCTAGTCTAACCTTAGCGGCTGCCACAGACAAAGTTAACAATGAAAACCGCTAAAGTTTTTATCATACTTTAGGGGCATGTATATCAACATAATAAAGAAAATTTTATGACAACCGGACTCTCCGAACCCGCGAAATTTATAAATTCCCGTTATTTTCTGAACACACCTCGTACATGCTTTGGCTTTTATCACTTCCAAAAAGTCTTCTTGCACATTCGTAGTTAAAACAGTCATGAAATTACTGCAATTGCTTGTTGCCTATTTTAATTTGCTTACAATATATCCAGCAACATATTTTACAATACATTCTGCAACTCTTGTTGATTTTCGTAAAAAAAATTGTGGAGTTTCAAATATTTTCTCAGACTACCTATGTATAGTCGTCGCAGCGAATGTTTCAAATTGCGTCATCAATGTCGAATGTCAAAAACCGATTTATCGACATACGGTTCCTTGGATTATATACGTAAAAGAAAACAACAATAATTGTTATGTCTGTGCTTGGTTCAGAATTTGATGACGCAATTTAAAACATTCGCCGTGACAACTATACTAAGGGCCGGTTTATCAATGTCCAACTAAAAGTGGCGGTTAAGTATCTTACAGTTACCTTTATCTGACAGTTATCCGAATAGTTGTGCTTTTCTTCACCTCGTACGGTTCCAGTTTCTTATCTGCCAGTTTAGCAATACGGCAATTGGGCGCAACACTGTCAATATACATTTTAATTGGATAAATTTAAATTCATGGCATGCACATAAAACACATAACGTCAAACGACTCTTATTTTGTGTAAATTGTTGTTTCTTTATTATTTTATAGGTGTAGATTTGGGTGTGTTTTTAAATAAAAATACGTACATAAATATCTTTTATTCAATTTATTATCTTTTTTTCTTTGTTACACACATAAATTTACCAAAAAAAAATCTATCGGTTCAAATTGTTCTCTTGATACGTGGACAAATACGAAGAACTTGTACAAGTTCTTCGTACGTTCTATGTACGTACATATTCGTAAAAGTTTCTATTTCCTCCTCTATTTTTGCTTCTGCAGCGGATATCTAAAACAGTCATAATTTTGAAAATGTTCTTCCCGTTCTAAAACTGAATAAGTCTTCTCTCGTGTCAACAGTTTGTTCATCATCGTGACTTTCAAAAAAATCTCCAATATTCATTTCAAAAACAACACTACACAAACACAAATATAACCTATAAACCGCGATAACTGGTAGTTAATTCACTATCTGACACTTGCAGCTTTCAGTTAAATTTACTTCCAGTTATCTTAATTTAAGTTCTTAGTAAACTTTAGTTGCATATTGATAAACAGTTTAGCTACCACTTTAATTTTATTTACCAGTTAAGACTGGACATTGAATTGGCAACAGTGTCAATGTATCAGCGTACATTTTTCGCTCTCAAAATAGACTTTATAATCTGTGGTACCGCATCAAATAAATTTTGTTAAAAGTGTGTGATCAACTAATCTGTGACGTTGCAGTAAGTGCCCTAATTTTCAACAACTTTTTATGACGAATTCTACATTATTTATACAACACACTCAGTTTTTTGCGTCGACTACATACGCGCAAGAAACATTTACGACGTTGCCGCTGCTTATTTTTATTCCCTAAAAATAATAAAAAAACAAATATATATCGTCTTGAGCATGCCTCCTAAAAATATTACAACTGAGGATCTATTTAACTTAATAAAGAACGGAAACAATGAAATAAAGAAGGAAATACAAGATTTAAATACCGAAATTCATGGCGAAATCTTAACTTTAAAGCTAAAGTGTGAAGACTTGGAAGAAGAAAATAATAAATTAAAGAATAAAATTGAATTGCTAGAAAAGAAAAGTAAAAAATTTAATATAATTGCCTATGGAATTGATGGTAATGAATCCGACACGTTGGTGAATACATTGAATGTTATTAACAATACACTCAAAATCGAATGCTCTAAAAAAGATTTTAGAGATATTTACCGAATTGGAAAACCAGTTAGTGGTTAACCAAGACCAGTTAATCTTGAAGCCTTGCATTATTCCCTAAAATCAAGTATAATAAATAAGTCGATCGCACTCAAAAACTCAAAAATTATATTCACATCAGACTACGCCCCAGAAGAGTATAAAAAACGGAAATTTTTGCACCATTCTTTAAAAACTGCCTTAAAAATTAATCAGGATTCCAAAATAAAAAACAATAAACTGATAGCCCGCGATAAAGAATATACAGCAGTTACTGGATAATCCCAATATATTTGGAGAAAACTCCGAACCTACAAATTCCTCGCCTGAAGATTCGGATTACGGCAAAGCAAAATCAGATTTTTCACCTTCCATGGAATCTGGTGCAATACCAAAGAAAACTACCCGGTCTGATTCAAAGAAAAAGGTTTAATCCACACATCCTGTCATTTGCTATTTTCCTTTTTCTTTTTTTGTTTGTATCGGTTTTGTAATTATTATTATTGTTATTTTTTTTTTCTTATTCTATTTATATTAATTTTCTTTAATAAAATGAATAATATCACGATTGCCCAATTTAATGTAAGATCTCTATTGCCTAAATTTTCAGATTTTAAAGACCACATATTAACCAACAATTATGATATTGTATTTATAACCGAAACCTGGCTATCAAGGAATATTCCCAGTAATCAACTTTTTATACAAAATTATAATTTTATTCGAAAAGATCGCGATTCTGGTAGAGTTGGAGGGGTAGGTATTTATGTAAAAAATGCTTTCTCTTGTAACGTTATTAATACAACCAATAACTTTGAACAACTATGGATCTGCATTAAACAAAATAAATTTAACCTTTAGGGTTCACAAATTTTCGAGTTGCAGACGGGGACAATTTGTTGCAGATTGGAATTTTAAAAATAATAATCAGTTTATTAAAATATATTTATTATTACGTTTAGAAAAGAAAACATGTAACGGTTTAAACTGCCAAATCAGTATTGATTATTGAATTTTTTTTTCAGAAAAAAATATAAAATACCATATTTTTTTCTTCATCATCAAGAAAGAGAACAAGTCTGGCCTAGATTTTGATACGCTTTTAGGAGGACTCTTTAGGACGCATTAAATATCTTTGCAAGTAAGACTTTGTATGTCATGTTTGGTAAACCAGATGAAGTTTTTAACTTTACAGTGATGAAACCACAAACTTATTCCTATATAATAATCGTATACTAATGTAATACTATGCTTTTTCTACTCCAATTAAGTAATTTTCATTAATAACAAAATGTATAATACTTAACATTACTTTCTCCCGAGTTCATTATTCCCGTTGTTAGGCGGGGCGGTTAAATTGGATACCATTATTTACGGAAAACCAAATAATGTTAATAATATGCAATAGGAATAGAAAAAACTAATTATATAGGTACTCAAACACCAACGAAAATTTCTCAGCGAACCAACAAGAATGCATGTCAAGAATAATGTACTGCAAACTTAGTTTAAGTCATCTTCTATTAATTATTTGCCCAATAAAATAATGCTGTTTAATTAACTTTAAATACTAATTTTGGCATATCAAATTAACAATTTAATAATTTTGTCCGTTCTGCAACGACGATGTTCATTATGCAGCAGGCAAATATTGTTACAGAATGAACGCTACAGACTGGACAACCTCTGTAATTTCCAATGTTTTAAAAATCCTATAAATGCAATGTGGCTAATTTTATTGTTATGTGTGTTCAAAATCTAGATAAAATCAAAAGTCTTAGTTAGAGTTTTATAACATTTGTTTTTAAACTATAACAGGGGTTGCAGACAAGACCACTAGCTTATTGACATATATTTCCTATGACTTTTATTTCTAGTATAACTTTAAAAACATAAAATAATTTGACTTACCAGTAATAACATTTCTTAAAATAACTAAACTGAAATAGCGTGCAACGTTGTTAAATGTATCTAAAATTAATCGGCGTAAAATATATCGTTGCAGACTGGACCGTCAAGTAAGGGACATTTTATTTATATTAATAGGAAATATAGGTACAACTAAGTAAAATACTGAATTTTTATGTTCTTTGCATTAATAAAACATAGCTAAGAGTTTGTATGAGTTTTGGCTGCAAAATCTTCAAGGAATATAAATTAAATACAGAAAATTGCGCTAGGTACAGTTGCAGATTAGGACAATTTGTCATTCTTAGCCACTGTAACAAACACTGGAGGTATTTTATAACAACATTTTTTAGTGAATTTTAATAAAAAATGTATTTCTTAGACATATAATAGAAAAAAACGATGTATTTATATCTTAGCGCAGTTTTTATGCTCTGAGGACAGCAATATTGTTGATTTCGCCCGATATAAAAAATATAATGGAAGCACACAGAAATTTTTGCAAAAATATATGCTTTAGAAGATAGGTTTAATTCAACAGCGGTCGCCTCTAATTTTGCGACCCATTCAGTAGCGGTGTCTGCCAGGGACAAAATTGGGGAGTTTAATTTCTTCCCGATCGTAAGTAAAGGATACTGGATGCTGTAATGTACTCGGCGTTACTGGTATGTTGTCCACCAACGTCCTAAAGAAATATCGCGACATGTCGGGCAAGGAGTAGTCGTTTCTAGAGACAGGTATAACGGTACGCATATCGATATAATGTCGATACATATATCGTTAATTTATATTGTTAAATTAAAAACAGCGATTTACGCAAAATAGGAAAATTTTCTACCTAATAGGCCTTCACAGCAGTACCTCGTAACTGACATTTTATGAAAATGCGTGTTTAATGGTTTTGTAACCTCAACTCGAGAGCTATGGCGAACGGCAGCTTTTCAGCGGAGAGATAGGTCGATGGGCAAATGTTGTTTTTCGATACTTACGTGTATACACTAAAGGCAAATAAAATTGGGCGCCAGTGTCTTATTTGGGCCAGTTGGTAAAGTTTAAGTAAGTCAGACACAATCTTACTAAAGATTAAGGGCGGTTATTAAAAGTCAAGCTTAAAAAAATTAATCAAAGTTATATTTGTTTCACCAATGTTGGAGTGATCACTTTTTATTTAATATTAAACATTTGTTCGATTTATAATTTTTGTGCACCCTTATATGGCCATATATGGTTTACAAAAGCCAAAGTCTAATAGACTAAATTAACAGATAAAATATTATCGATGATACAAAAAAAAATTATTTAAAATAACTACAATTTAAAAGTTGAAGACTATGTTGAACTCTCAACTCAAAAGTACACAAACGTATAAGGAGTGTAGTGCACGCTATGTTCTTTAACAAAAATATTCAAATTTGGTACGACCTGAACGCAGTTGGGGCCCTGGTAGAGTGTGCTTCCACATAGGTTGGCTTCCGATGTTGAAGTCTCCCACTATGTCAGATTTTCCAGGATGGCTTTTCAGTAACGTAAGAACTTGCCATTATCCAAAAGTCTTACAAAAAAACTCCAACATAAAAAATCTATATTCAAGACCAGCCTTGTACTTAAAACAGTGACTTAAAACCCTAAAAAAATGGTGACTAAAATGGAAAACCTCGTGGGTAATAGAAATAGATACACTAAAAAAAACTATTAACTCACCCTGAGTATTCATACGACACAATTAATGCTTTATCCGGCCCTGTGCCATTCAACCAGGAGAATTACTACACATCTTTGGAATTCAATCCAAATTCTAAGCCAAAGCTTACTCCCAACCAAACGGCTTCAGCGATCAAACGGAAAAGGAAAGCGTAAACCTTGTTAAGTGCGTAGAAGATTATTTAAACAAAAAAACACAATGTTGCCAATGTCGAGAAAACTAAAAACAGGAGTGTTCTGGGTTGTATACTATCAAAACAAGGTAATAAACAAAAGAATAAAAATAATTAAATTCTTTTGGAAAGAGGCAACTAAACAAATATCCTTATTAAAAATATACTTAACAATTAGTCAAACTAAAAATAAACCACTTAACAGTTGACATCTATACCGTTATAGATGTACAAACTAATAAAATAAAATCAATGGGTAACTGTCAAAATGACGGTTACAGTTTTATGTAGAATAAGTAGCTTCAACTATAAGCCAAATTAAAAATGAAAAGTACTAAGCCAATAAGTTGGGAATTAATTAATTTTGCGGTAAAATATCGATATTATCAATATTATTTTTTGTGTATCGATACTGCAGCCATTCCACGTTACTCGGGAATTTTTGTAGCGTCCGTTCAATCAAAAATTGTGAGTAAAACAACCGTAATTATGATGCTTATAAGCTTATGCCTAATTATTACAAGCATAATACACATGTTTGCAATAGTAACTATTGTAATAGTATTTAATTTAATTACGGTAGCTTTTACTCACAATTTTTGATTGTAACGGACGCTACAAAAGTTCCCGAGTAGCGTGGAATGGCTGACTGTATGAAATTTACGATTTTTTATATTTTGCGGTAAAATATCGATATTATCTATATTATTTTTTTTGTATCGATACGCCTTCTGTATCGTTATACTAACTGTCTGTAGTCATTTCTTCAAAAGCCTTTTTTTAATTTGTAAGATATTTTTCCAAACTGTCACTTTTATTTTTTAAGTGAGACTTATATTTTTTTCTTTGATTACACGGTTTTTAAATCCCACTTTTGATATTGTAAGTTAATATGAAAACAGTAAAAATATACGTATTGTAGGTTTTTAACTGTTCGTAGTGTGAATTAAAACACACACTGGTTTATTAACGAACTAAACTATACACAGTCAAAGTGTCTAGGGAACACCCAGAAAAATCGAATTAAATTTAATTATTAAATAATTTAACTTATAAATTATAAAATAACATAACTAAATATAAAAGAACACACTGTATAACACATTTTTTAATGCAAAAAATAATGTTTTTTACTATTTATCGTATTTCTGGGTACCCGTTAAACGGTGTAATTTAGTATATCTTGTGTTATTTACCCAATAATCATCAAGTTTTTATAAAAAATACTTTTACTATTATGGAAAGGCACCATCTAAGTGACGAACAAAAATTAAGAGCAATTGGGATGATACAAGGTGGTTCATCACAACGTGAAGTGGCTCGTCAAATGGGCACATCTGTGAGTGTTATAAGCAGATTGTGGAGACGTTACAATGAGTATAAGACGTAAGGAAAAGACATCCAAGCCGCAGTAGGATAACTACCCCCGTACAAGACCGCTTTTTGCTTTTGCAAGCTCGGAGACACCCGGAAATAACAGCTCCCGAGCTAAGACAAGAGCTTCTTAGGACCCACGATTTGATTGTGTCAGCTCAAACCGTCAGAACCCGTGTCCGAGAGCAAGGTCTATTTCAGAGAAGACCTTTAAGGGTACCCCGATTGCTTCCTGGAAATCGCGCTGCTCGTTTAGCTTGGGCACAAGAACATCTTAATTGGGGTCCTGATGATTAGAGCCGTATTCTCTTTTCTGATGAGTCAAGATTTTGCTACCACCCAGATTCTGGAAGGATACGTATCTGGAGAGAACCAAGCACGGCTACAACATGCTCGTGAGGTGGTCAATTTTGGAGGAGGTTCATTAATGTTTTGGGGAGGAATTAATACTGGCGGAAGAACCGAGCTCTTTTTAATGGAAACAACTTTGAATGCAGTTCGATATCGCGACAACATAGTTTTACCTATTGTGTTACCCTATTTAACCAATATGGGCCCAAATTCCATGTTCCAGCAGGATAACGCTAGGCCACATACTGCGAGGATTGTTCGAGCAGCATTCGAAGAGAATGATATAAGAGTTTTTCCTTGGCCAGCAAACTCTCCAGACCTTAATCCAATAGAAAAAGTATGGGATGCTATGAAAAGAAGACTTTTGAATCGCCAAAACCATTATGGAGACCAGCAGCAGCTAATTTTGGCGGTACAGAAGGTGTGGCGAAATCTGGACCAAAACCTACTCGATAGGCTTATATTGAGTATGCCAAATCGATGTAGGGCGGTCGTAAACAACCGAGGAGGTCCGTCCGGATATTAGTTTTTAATAAAAAAAATAAATGTAGCATAATTATTATAAATAACATAATAATAAATATTTGGATATTTGGTGGGTGTTATTATTTTAAGTTTTGAAGGGGTTGTAACATCATTTTACAATATATTTTTTATTTAATTAGTTAAAAACACTTGTTTTTATTAATTTATTATATTTTCACATTCGTTTTTTTGGTTTTACTGCAATAATTGAAAAATATTTAGGTGTTCCCTAGACACTTTGACTGTGTTTATTTATTTTATAACTTAATTACACTTAAAACACTAAGAAACTATAAAACTAACTAAACACTTAACAACTAATTATATATTATATATTACTACTATTCAAGAGTTTTTTTATTTGCACTTATATTTTATTTATTTCGTCGCGAGTACCAAAGCTCAACTGCCTCTCCATGATGCGTCGTTTCTTATATATTTAGCGCCTACGTCTTCTGGAACATTCCAGCGAGCTCCACACTCTCGATTATTCGAGCGCTGACTCACCGGCGATGAGTCAACATTCCGAGATCCAGAGCCGTACTCGCTACGCTACGTCCCGAAAATGATCCTCAGCTCCATGGCGATATTTACATAGAGATCCAAACTTGCATTGTGACGTCCTATAGAAGTAGCAGTCTACGGTCTTCCTTCCGGTTGTTCTTTTACGGTTGTGGCAACAGACAAGAATGTGTATGCCACTAAATCTGAAGATAACCTCAACCATACTTCTAATTATTCTCCAGTCTAAACCGTCAAGTCCACAAGCAATTTTCGGTATCACCAGGTTCATGATGTCCTTGGATAAAAGGGTATCCCTTAAGGCATTCCATACGTCACGGTTGTTTGGCTTCTGATGGGAGAGCTGCTTCGTTACCAGATAGCTCATTATTCACAATTTCAAGCACCTCTCCAACTTTGGGATTCTGCCTTCGTAAATCGTCGACCCGTCCAAACTTGTTTTTAAATACAACCGCTATTCCCCTGGACATCCTAAGGTCTTCCGCAATACAGTGACCAAGGAGTAATCGGCCGAAACCGTGAACTGATCTTTTTGTTCTTCTCGAGTGACACCATACCGAGCTTTTTTACCGCTCGAATATAAATACATGAAGTCTTCAAAAGGCAACTCGTCTTCCGGCGGATTAACCCTCCTTACTCTATCATCGTCTATTTGAGCATTGTTTCCAGCGTAAGGAGCCAATCGGTTGAAATGGATCACTTTCGGCTTTCCTCTTGGTTGTTTCCTGATCCTGTAGATGATGTCATTTATTCGATCCAAGACTTCGTAAGGTCCCTCCCAAGAAGTCTGCAGCTTCGGTGAATAACCACGACGGCGCTGAGGGTTGTATAACCAAACTAGGTCTCCAGGTTGAAATCCTCCATTTTCCGCCTTGATGTCCTATGCCTCTTTCATTCTATCACTGGCACTCTGGATGTTTAAACGAACTCGGTTATGAATGTCGCTCATTTTCCTACGTAAATCTTCTCCAGCAATATCTTCCCCTGGTAGGCAACCCAACCTCAGGTCACAAGGTAGACGAAGTTTACGTCCCATAACAATGCTAGCGGGTGTCTGGCCGGTTGTATCGTGGATAGAAGAACGGTACGCCAATAGGAACAGATGGAGGAAGCGGTCCCAGTCTCTTTAGTGATCAGAGACTACCTTGGACAGGTACCGGTTTATCGTTCGATTCATTCGTTCTACCATTCCATCAGACTGCGGATGTAATGCAGTCGTCCTCGTCTACCGAATGTTAAGAATCTTACAGACATTCTGGAACAATATAGATTCAAAGTTCCTGCCTTGGTCTGAATGCATCTCCATTGCCACACCAAAACGCCAAATCCACTCCTTAATAAGGGCATCGGCCACTGTGGCAGCTTCCTGGTTTGGCAAGGCGTACGCTTCCGCCCACTTGCTAAAGTAGTCCATTACAACGATGATGAATTTATTTCCAGATTCGGTTTCCGGAAATGGACCCGCCACTTCGATTGCAATTCTCTCAAATGGGCTGCCCACATTGTACTGTCGCATTGGGGCTTTTGGGCGCTTCTGGGGTCCATTGCTTGCCGCGCAAACGGCGCACTTCTTGCACCATTCCTTCACATCTCGTTGACTGTTGACCCAATAAAACCGTTCCCCAAGTCTTCCGAGCGTCCTGGTCACCCCAAGATGTCCTCCAGTAGTTCCATCATGGATTTCCTGCAGCACTTCTGGTATCCTGTTTCTGGGGATTATTATCTGCTTCCGGTCTTCCCCCCTTCTGGCATCTCCAGAACGCGCTTTAGAAGCCCGTCACTTAAGATGATGGAATTCCATTGGGCCCAGTACGATTTCACATTAGGCGAATATGTTCGTTTTTCTTCCAATCGATGATAAGCTTCAAAGCCGGGTCCCTTTCCTGGTCTTGTTGAACCTCTGCGGATTGCCAATGATCATCCACGATTGTAGTCCTGCGACAATGTTTACAGTCTTCCGGGCACGGTCTTCTTGACAAGGCGTCAGCATTTCTATAGATGGTCCCAGCCCGATGTTCTGTATCAAAGTTAAACTCCTGTAATCTCTCAATCCATCTTGCTACCTGTCCTTCAGGATTCTTGAATTGCAAAAGCCATTTTAGGGCAGCATGATCCGTTCTTAGCAAGAAATTTCTTCCATACAGGTACTTGTAAAAGTGTTCGACTGATTTAACCACTGCCAACAACTCTCGTCGAGTAACGCAGTAATTACGTTCTGGTTTGGATAAAGTTTTACTGAAGTATTCAATAACTTTCTCTTTTCTTTCTTGAATCTGCGACAAAACAGCTCCCAGGCCCACATTGCTGGCGTCCGTGTCCAAAATAAATTCGCCATCCGGAAGAGGATAACTCAGGACTGGTGAGCTGGTCAACGCGTCTTTCAGGTTCTTAAAGGCTTCTTGGCATTCATCGTCCCATTGAAATCGTCTTTCTCCCTCTGTTAAACGTGTCAAAGGCTTAGCAACCTTTGCGAATCCAGGTACGTACCGCCGGTAGTAGGTGCATAATCCAAGAAAGCTTCTTAAGTCATGTTTGTTTTTCGGTACTGGCCATTCCCGCACCGTCTTCACCTTCTGTTTGTCCACTGCCACTCCTTGACTTGAAACAACATGGCCCAAATACTGCACTTCCCTCTGGAACAAGTGACATTTCTTCGGGCTTAGCTTCAGGCCGGAACTTCTTAAGCGCTGAAAGACTTCCTTTAGGTTCTTCATATGGTCCTCAAATGATTTCCCAACCACAATGATGTCGTCAAGGTACACCAAGCATGTCTTCCAGGATAGTCCCTTCAAAACCATTTCCATGAGCCTTTCAAAAGTTGCAGGGGCATTACATAGTCCAAACGGCATGACAGTAAACTGCCACAGTCCTGTGCCCACGGTAAACGCTGTCTTCTCTCTATCTTCTGGTGCCATTTCAACTTGCCAGTAACCGCTCTTTAAATCCAAAGTTAAAAATATCTGTGATCCAGCCAATGTGTCCAGGGTGTCATCGATACTAAGTAGAGGGTAGCTGTCCTTCTTCGTCACGTTGTTCAGCTGACGAAAATCGACGCAAAATCCATCCTTTGATGGTTGATCCATCCTTTTTCTTAACTAACACCACTGGAGAAGACCATGGGCTGTTAGATGGTTCGATCACCCCTTCCTTCTCCATTTCTTGCACAATTTTATCAGCTTCCTCTCGCTTGGCAAGTGGTAGCCTTCTTGCCGACTGTCGAATGGGCTGTGCTTCACCGGTGTTAATTTTATGCTGGACAATTCTTGTCCTACCCTTCTTTTCTTGTCCGTCGTCAAAGATATCCTGATAATTGTAAATCAGCTCTCTCAGCTCTATCCTTTCATTGGGTTTCAAATCCTTTGAAGAAGTCGACAGAAGATTCGTCAATTCATTGCGAATTTTCTTGGCCGGGACTGCAGACTCGCGAATGCCTCTAATAATCGAGGAAACCGAAGAACAGTTTCCCAAAACGATTCCTTTCTTTAAGTTTACAGAGTAACCATTAACATTTAATACTCTAACAGGCACTTCTTTTCCGACACGTATTAAAGTCTTCCCTACTAAAATTCCTCGACCGACTTCTTTGTCATTAATTCTCGGCTCCAGAAGCATTATTCCATCTTCTGATTTACAATCCATGAAAGCCTTCAATATCATCTCGCTGTGTTCCGGTATCAAATCATCTTCTGTTAGCATTACACGAATATTCTTCTCTTTAGATCGATGCAACACAACTTCCTATCCATTTACCCTCTGTGGTGATACACCTTCAATATTTCTACACTTATTTTATAATTTCAATGTTTTTATACTCTATACTTATTTTTATTCGCTTCATTTTGTAAATCCAAATATTATTTAAGGTTTTTAAGTTTTAAGTTGTATTTTAGCAAGATATACATAATGTCATTTCTTTTTATACCTGCACCTCGACACTTAACTCCCCGGTTCTTATTCAACAGAGAAGTCAAGTGCCTTGCTATTTTTGTAGAATCCCAAAACCACCTACTTTCCCTTTTGAACTTTGTAAAAGGGACAGATCGGTTTTTGACCTCTCCGCGACAACATCTTTGTTACAATAATTTTTAGTATTTTTATTTTTAAATAAATCAGTTAAAGTTTCTATAAATACGGTCGTGCTTTTATTTACTCCTCTTAGTACCTAACGTACCCACACCCTCAATATTCCTTGCTTAAAGTTCAGTTCAAATCCTATAGAGTTCATAATGTCCATGCCTACAATAACTTCATCTTCAATATCTGCTACTAATGCTCGATGTTTAAATTTCGTGTTTCCAATGACCATCGTGATGTCCACTTCTCCACGAACAGTAGCGGTTTCTCCTGTTGCAGTACGTAGTCGCCGATTGGTATATTTGATCTTGGACGTTTCGGCAATATCTGGCCTAATAATTGTCTTCGTCGCACCTGTATCCAGCAGCAGCATATGTAATTTTCCGTTAATAAAACCATCCACAAAAACACTACTGGATTGGTGTAAAAGAGATGCGACACGTTCGATATCCTCTGGGGAATGCTGGTTACAGGTCGACGGTGGCCCCTTTTCCTCGACCCTATCTAGTTTTCCGACTGAGATGAAATTGGCGCCTCCTGGCTTTTTCTGCAACGATTTCGTATATGTCTGGATTTCCTTCTTTTATGGTAGATTCTCTTTAAGAACTCGCCTGATTTCTTCGATTATACTAGGTTCCTCCTCTTTTTCTTCCTCGGCTCTCCTAATTCTATGCTGGCTCCTGCAGCTCTGCTTTGCCGCCTCGAATTCCAAAGCTCGGGCCAATGCATCAACCAGTCAATCAACGTCAGAGCCTGTCTTGTTTCGTTGTCCCGAAGTCCATTCAAAAAGGCTTGAACCGCTAATCGTTCCATAACGGTTGTTGGAGTAGCTGGATATGCTAGCCGAACCAAGCGTGCAATATCAGCCTCGAATTCTTGTAAAGTCTCGTTTGATTTCTGGCAGCGATTCTTTAGTTGGGAATGGTACACATGTTCCAGATGTGTCTGGCCATATCGAAGATCCAAATGTTTCACCAACGCTTCGTAATCTTCTTGTTCGTTGGGAGAAAGCGTCTGCAAGATGTCCGTTGCATCTCCGCGTAAAGCCAGAGTCAATGCTGTAGCCTTCTCTTCTGGTAGCCAGCCATTTGCTTTTGCTGCTGCCGGATGTAGTTGGTCCAAGAAGTTTTTCCATCAAACTGAGGTGGTTTCATCCGGACTCGGCTTCCCTAATGCACTGTTCCTGGTTCCGTCATCATCATAGGTAAATTTACAGCTTTCAGTTTACTATTTATTTCTCTAATTTTGACCTCCAAATTCTCGTTTAATTTTTCTTCTCTCGTATGCAATTAGATCCTTACGTTATTTAATTCCATCCTTACATCGTCAACTTTCTGTCCTACTTTTTCTTCTAATTCTATCCTTACGTTTTCTTTTATTTCATTTACATTATCTAGAATCTTCTGTTCCAAATACTCCTTTAAATTTTTAGAATTTTTCAGAATTTTCTGTTGCAAATCATTCTTTAAATCGTTGACATTTTCCAGAATCTTTTGTTGTAAATCGACTTTTAAATCGCTAGAATTTTTTAACATTTTCTGTTGTAATTCGTTGGAATTTTCCAGAATCTTCTGTTGTACATCGCTAGAATTTTCTTGCATTTTATGTTGTAACTCGTTAGACTTTTCTAGCATTCTCTGTTTTAAATCGTTTAAATTAAATGCATATCACACGGGCCTTCAAATAAATACGTATCTGCATTCTCACCATTCTGTTCCAACGCTTCTCGGAGCCGCTGCTGCAACACATTCTTTTTTCCAGTTGTATCACATTCCCTTTCTTCTAGTTCCCGCTTAAGGTTAGCTACTTTTAAGTCCATTAACGAAACCATTTTCGCGAAGTTTCACACTAACCGCACTCCTGACACCAATTGTAACGTTTTTAACTGTTCGTAGTGTGAATTAAAACACGCACTGGTATATTAACGAACTAAACTATTTATTTTATAACTTAATTACACTTAAAACACTAAGAAACTATAAAACGTGTTTAACTTAACAACTAATTATTTATATATCACTACTATTCAAGAGTTTATTTATTTGCACATATTTTATTTATTTCGTCGCGAGTACCAAAGCTCAACTGCCTCTCCATGATGCGTCGTTCCTTATATATTCAGCACCTACGTCTTTTGGAACATTCCAGCGAGCTCCACACTTTCGATTATTCGAACCCTGACTCACCGGCGATGACTCATCGGCGATGAGTCATCATTCCGAGATCCAGAGTAAACTATTCAAATGGAAATACTGGTCTAAATATAACGGTTTGCTTGTGAATCCTAAAAAACCGGTTGCTGTGTGTGTTGGTACAAATATATGTTCTGCTTTAGGTTTCCACGGGCGTTATATACATATTAATGGTTTTCCTGCTCCGTGTTGTCGGTTTTTGGAACTGTATGTTTGCAACAGAAGCCCAAAACGTCGTTAGACATACGGTTCTTTTAAGAACCAAAAACCGACAACACGGAGCAGAACCCGGAAAACCATTCATACATATATATATATATATATAAATCAGTTATGGATGATATGTGCCCTGATATAAATGTTCAAATGTACAAAAAACATGCAGACAACAAATGGATGAACAATGACATCCTCCATAAAATGCAATTAAGAGATAATTATTATAAAACTGCAATACTTACAAAAAGGCCAGAAGATTGGAGTCAGTATAAAGAACACAGAAATATGGTAACAAAAGAAATAAAAAAAGCAAAGGATCAGTACTATCTAGATACTATTGACAAAAATAAACACAATCCTAGGGAAATGTGGAAAAACCTGAAGACCTTATTACCAAATAAATGTGAAAGCCAACAAAATGAGGAAATTGTATTTAATAATATGAGAACCACTGACAAAAAAATTATATCGGAAAATTTTAATAAATTTTTCATACAAAGTATTAATAATATTGTTACTAATATTCCCACTTACAACAAGCATGATTTTATCATAAATAACATTATGACTGAGGAGATACACTTAAGAGAATTTAATAAAGTAACTATGGGAGACATTAAGGAAGTAGTCAAAAATCTGAAGAATACAGGGGGCTGTGATGATGGAATATCAACAAGAATAATTAAATGTGCTTTTGAAGTAATTGGAAATTGGTTTTTGGATGTGATTAATAGTTCAATGTCAACAGGGGTTTTTCCAGAAAATTGGAAGACATCAATTATAGTACCTGTACCAAAGATCTCCAAAACTATATGTTGTGAAGAGTTTAGACCCATTAATGTAGTACCTGTTTATAAAAAAATCCTGGAAGTGTGTGTAAAAAATCAACTAATAAATTTCTGTGATATGAATAAGGTGATTGTTCCAAACCAGTCTGGTTTTCGCACGGGCCATTCGTGTGAAACGGTAATAATTCAAATTTGTGATAAGTGGATTACCAGCATAGACAACAATAAGATAATCTTGGCTGTATTTTTGGATTTTAAGCGCGCTTTTGAGACGATTGATCGAGATTTACTGTTAAAAAAGTTGGAAAAGATTGGGATAAGGGGAACAGTGAGTAGATATACTAAGCCGATACGGGACCGGAAGTGACCCAGACGCTACGTGACGTAGGCGGTTCTCGATGGTGGCGCCCCCCTGGTGGGTGGTGGGGGGTGATCATATTAGCTATTGGTGGGCAGGCATTTGGGCAACGCCCTCAACTGATAAGCGTAAGTGAGCCTATTGGTGGGTTGTTGGCGGATGGCGGCTGGCGGATGGCGGCCATGTTTGATAGATATTAGCTATTGGTGTTGTGGTTTAAAGTGGGCGGGGCTTAGGTGTTTAGTTGGCATTACTGGAGATGCAAAAGATAAGCGATATGCATATTGGTTGTTTGTGGTTAGCGTATTAGTTTGGTATTACTGGAGATGCAAAAGATAAGCGATATGCATTTGCTGCAGTGGTTTGATATCCGGGGGGAGATAAGGATTTATTATTATTTTGTTGTAAATTTCATTTTTGACGCCATTTTGAATTGCTGACGTCATCCGACTTGTCCCGACTTGTGTTTCGGGGGTTTTAATGCGGTAATCAGTTATTTGGAGATAAGGATTTATTATTTTGTTGTAAATTTTTATTTTTAGACGTTCAGTCTCCCGTCCGACCTTATAATAACAACATTTTAAACAGGAGAACATATAATATGGTGGGTAAAATGATTAGTGTAAAGGAAATTGAAAAGGCAATCCAAAATATTGATAAATTTTTGGAAGAATGTAGTAAAAAAAAGAATAAAGAAAAATTTGAAAATAAATATCCTACTCGACAGGAAATATATCGAGAATTTTTGGAAAAGGAAAAAATTAAAAAATGGACCAGTCAAAAAGAATTTTTGGAGCAACATCTTAATGCTAATGTTGTAAAAACCCAATATGGTAAACATTTTGAGTCGTGCCCCTGGTCAAATTCAGATGAAGGTCCTGATACATGCCCATGCTGTATGGTTTCAATTTATACGAAAGAAGCTAACAAAGTGTTAAATAAGTTGCCAAAAATAACATGCTGTTGTAAAATTAATTGAATAAACTTTAATATATATTCCTTAACAAAACTATTTGAGTTCAGTAGTACCTAAAATGCGTTGCGTTCAACAACCCGAAAAACTACCTATAAATAATTTAGATTTATTTGAAACCAGTTCTGATGCTAGTAAACATGGTAATTTACTACCAAATTCCTTTAGAGCAATTTTTTGTGGTCCTAGTGGGTGTGGTAAAACAAATGCTTTATTAAGTTTAATATTTAATCCTAATGGAGCTAAATTTGAAAATATTTACGTTTATTCAAAATCTCTTTTTCAACCAAAATATCAATTATTACAAAATGTTTTAAGCAAAGTAAAAGGTGTGGGGTATTTTTCATATAAAGATAATGATGAAATAATTGAACCTATGGAAGCTCGAAACAATTCAATTTTCATATTTGATGATGTAGCTTGTGATAAACAAAATAAAATACGCGAATACTATTCAATGGGTAGACATAAAAACATAGACGCTGCATACTTATGTCAAACATATTCAAAAATACCAAAACAATTAATACGTGATAATTGTAATATTATTGTGCTATTTAGACAGGATGATATGAATTTAAAACATGTATTTGATGAACATGTCTCACCTGATATGCCTTATAATCAGTTTAAGAAAATATGCTCAGAATGTTGGAATGAAAATTATGGTTGTTTAGCTATTATAAAAGATTTTCGTTTAAACAATGGACGTTATCGAAAGGGATTTGATAAATATATAAATATGTAGCTAATATTTTTTTTGAGTTGAGTAACAGTAATAGACTTTAAGCTGTTATTAATATTTTTTGCTAAGTAACCTTATAATCTTGGTAGAACCGCTAAAAATACTGTCACAAAAACCGATAGAAAAACTGTAGAAACTGCTATAAATACTGCAAAACTGTCGCAAGAACTGATAAAAAACTGCAAAACTATTACAAAAACCGATAGAAAAACTACAAAAACCGATAGAAAAACTGCAAAAACTGCTAGAAAAACTGCAAAACTGTCACAAAAACCGATAGAAAAACTGCAAAACTGTCACAAAAACCGATAGAAAAACTGCAAAAACTGCTAGAAAAACTGCAAAACTGTCACAAAAACTGCTAGAAAAACTGCAAAACTGCTGTAAATACTGCAAAACTATCGCAAAAACCGATAGAAAAACTGTAAAAACTGCTATAAAAACTGTAAAACTGTCACAAAAACTACAGGCTGTTATAAAAGACTCCCGTTTAAACAATGGGTGTTATCGTTTGATAAAAATATAAATATGTAAAACAACTATATTTAGTATCATTAGTAATCATGGCACCAACCACTGTCAATGTAACTGAAAAAATTAATGAACTCTCTCGAAATATTAGAAAAAAATATTTAGCTCTTAAATTGGGAAAAGCTGAAAATGATGCTACATTAGATAAAATTTTTAGACCAATCATAAAGCCTCTTGAAAAAATGGCATATGATACGGATTTTGTGAAAAAAGAAGCTGAAGAAGAAGATTTATTACAGCCAGCAAAAAAAATTAAAATACAATCTCCTATAAAATATAAAGCTATTGATAAAATACTTGAAGCATCCCCCAGAAAAGGTATTCAAGATAAATCATTAAATATCTCAAGCATACGTTTTCCTGAAAATGACACCACTAATGAAAATAATCCAAATGAAAAAGAAGCTGAAGAAGAAGATTTATTACAGCCAGCAAAAAAAATTAAAAAACAATCTCCTATAAAATATAAAGCTATTGATAAAATACTTGAAGCATCCCCCAGAAAAGGTATTCAAGATAAATCATTAAATATCTCAAGCATACGTTTTCCTGAAAATGACACCACTAATGAAAATAATCCAAATGATTTTTATAAAAGCAAATATAATCCCAATAAAACATACCACCCCACATTTTCTGGAAATGAAACTATTTATGAAGATGATACAAATGATTTTTATGATAATGACTTAAGCTTAAGTAGAACACTCGACAACGAATCAATCATGGAAACATTTCCGGAAAATTCTATAGCAGAATATTTGGATTTTTTCAATGAATTACCTAGAAATTTTGTTGAAGGACATATGAGAGATACTAGCAATGAATATGATCATACTTATATTCACCACGATTTGGATACAGGCAAGATCAAATTTGGGGATTCAATTGTGGAGTTTAAAGGTCCTGATTTTATTGTAAATAATAATTTATTCAAGGGGTCCCCAGGACTGTACGAATTAATGTTTAAACAAAATCCTAAGAATTACATGACATCAGATTTTAAAACATTTGGTGAACTTGTTGTGCTTACAAACGCGCATAAAAGAAATTTTGATCCCAACGAACAAACCATGGGGCATAGAGGGCTCAAATATAAAAACATTATTAAGCCTGTTTTAGAGCAAATAAAACAGCAAGATATAGATAAACAAAAAGAACATAGTCGTAAACTTAGAGTTGGTAAAGAACATACTGAAAAAATTGGGTTTGGCAGAGCATCGCCCACCTTGGTAACATACAATGAAAAACCAATAGAGTACATTTATTGGGATGACGTAAATGAATTGGTTGAAAGATTAAAGTTATTAGTAGCCTCCAAGCATGCTGGCAACACATCAAATGATAATGAAATTACAGCAATTATTAATGAACTAAAAGAAGCAGGTGTTATATATTAAAACAAATAAAGTTTTACCAGCAGTTTAACAATGCCTCTTAACAAGTTTGGTCAATCTCTCGGTCAATCTAATCAAAATTCGTTATTATCAAAATTACAGTATGGTAACAATGTACTAAAATATACTCCCGATGGTAATATTGACGCAGAAAACCTAAAAATATGTAATGTGAAATCACCAAATTTAAATGCAGATGCTACTAATATGGGTTATGTTGATCAAATATATGCAAATTTTTATGATGATACAATAAAATCACTTAGTAAATTTGAACAAGAGACATTAAAAGCACTCGAGCAATCGGATGCAAAAATAAAAAAGGAAATTGAAAACCTTGATAGTAAAAAACAAGATAAATTAATAATTAATTTAAATAAAGAACTAGCTATTTTAACGCAAAATACCGATGAGTTAAAAGAGCAAATTAAAGAACTTAATAAACAAAAAACAATAATTTTCAATGATTTGAATTCTTTAAAGAATATTTCAAGATCGCATGTAAATGCACGTAATGACTTGGATAGGCAAATTAAATTCCTTCAACAGACTCAAGATGTGAACTTAAAGGATATAAAACAGCAAAATGAACAAAACATTATAGATTTTAAAAAGCAAATCAAAGATCTTAATACAGCTTTAAAGTCTCTGGATACAAACGTGAAAAATGGACAAAACATTATAGATTTATTATTTGAAGACGTCAAAAAAAACAAATCCGCAATCAATGATATGGAGAAAAATATAATAAAAGTGATTACAGTGGCTGCTGGTGCTAGTACTCACTCTTCCACCACACCATAATCATGAAACACACCAAGGAAAAAATTAAACTTGTTAATGAACTTCATAGACCTATAAGAAAAAATTTTAAACGTCGAAAAACAATTATTAAGGGCATTGATGACCTTTGGCAATCAGACTTAGGGCAGATGGACATGTATGCATCAAATAATAAAAATTTTAAGTTCATATTGATTGTTATTGACTGTTTTTCAAAATATTTATGGGCTAAACCATTAAAAAATAAATCTGGGGAAGAAGTTACAAAAGCTTTTAATTTAATATTGAAAGAAAGATGTCCACAAAACTTACAGACTGATCAGGGCAAGGAATTTTTTAATAGTAAGTTTAATGAACTTATGCAAAAATATTCAATAAATCACTATAATACATTTAGTTGTAAAAAAGCTGCAATCGCCGAGCGTGTTATAAGGACTGTAAAAGAACGCCTATTTAAATACTTTAGTTTAAATGGATCATATAATTGGGTTGATATATTGCCACAAATTGTTTCAAATTATAATAATACAAAACATAGAACAATTAATATGAAACCAATTGATGTTTGTAAAGAAAATGAAAAAAAAGTTTTAAAGTTTGCCTTTACTCATTTAAAATTAGCAACCAAACCTAAAAAGTTTTCCATCGGCGATATAGTAAGAATAAGTAAAGCAAAACATGTTTTTGATAAAGGATACACCCCCAATTGGACTACAGAATTGTTTAAAATTGTGAAAGTAAAAATTACAAACCCAGCCACATACATTTTGGAGGATTTAAATGGTAGACCCATTAGTGGAGCATTTTATGAGGATGAGTTGCAAAAAACAATGCAGCCTGATATTTACCTGGTGGAAAAAGTTTTACATAAACGTGGCAACAAAGTCTTCGTGAAATGGTTGGGCTTCGATGATTCACATAATAGTTATATTAATAAAACAGACTCTTTTTGATTACCCCACTCTTTTCCAGTTTCTCACCACAAAATCAAAATTTAATTTAGTTTAAAAAGTAAAGTAAAGCAGTGCACACATAAAATGGGTAGTAGTGATTTTGAAGGTTATGATGCCCCACTGAATGCAGTGTTTAATAGATATGAAGAAGCTATTAAAGCTGAAAAAAGATTAATTTACACAACGACTTATAATTTCCAATTATTCTTGCTGGAATGTGGGCTTAGTGGTGCAAGGGATTTTTTACCAACAGTAAGAATGATTAACAAAGTTACTGGTGAACATCTCTCTTTTATATATGGTGAATGGGTTGGTGTAATTGAATCACTCCAAGAACTTCTGGATGCACATCACACTGATGAAATTCAGCTTTGGAGGAACATGAAGATTGAATTAAATATTGATGGCAATAATAAAATTTTTAAAATATCAGATGATTGTACCATTTTTTATTTTACGCTAAATGATGTTTTTGAAATTCTTGAATTAAAAAAGTTAATTTTTAAAAAACTTGAAATGTTAAATAATTTAAATTTTAATTATTATTATCATAATCTATTAAAAAGCACATATGAAGCGATGAAAACTGAACTTCGTTTTTATCCTCCATCTCTTCATGCTGTGCTAGACGTTCTGTCATCCCTATGTTCTTGCGGTACTAGTGTAGAAAGTTATTGTTTTTTAGAATGCTTATACTATTTAGATATGAAAATGTCAAATGATTTAGAAAAATATACTGATTTTTAAACGTACCCTTGAGTTTTAATGATGATTGTTGTTAATAAAAACACAATAATTTAAAATAAATAAAATATATTTATTAAAATTAGAAATAATTATTACATAATATTATTAATCTTGAAGTGCCCATGAGGTAAAGTATCTGTTGAATTTGATAATAAATGCCTTTTATCATCATATGGACTTAAACCAATTTTACTCTGTTCAATACTAAACACATTATGCGCATTTGATTTAACCACCAATATGGGTGCTGCAGAATTGTCAACCACCCCCCCCCCCCCCCCCCCCAAAACAAGGTCGTTATGTTTACATTAATAAAAATTGTAAAGATAACAATTTATTTATAATAAAAAATTAATAATATAAGGCAACTATAATTCAAAAGTGTGAAAAATAATTAGTTGTTAAGTTACTATCATTGAGTAAACATGTTTTCAGTAGCCAATTTTTTATTACTATCTACATTCATTAATAATACTTTATTTGTAAATTTTCCCAAAAACACTCAGGATTGTTATGTGGCATTTAATGTTGATAATCCAATGGTAAAGGCTCAATGGCCAAATGATTGGAATCCAATGGATGCAGCTCCTGGTACATTCAAGATTCAAGTTAATGCCTCAGCAAATACCTCTATATTACATTATAAATTAAAATATATTTTATCAGCAGATGGCGGAAAGACTAGAACCCTTTTTGAAATAAATAGTTTAAATAGTGTAATAACTAATTTAACCAATTTATCAACCACTATAGGATCGGGGGTGGCCTCTTCGAATTCAACAACATTTTCCACAAAAATATTTATAGAATTTATATCTCTGTTAATAGTAGGAATTTTTTTACTAGCTATTTATGCATTTGTATATTTTTTAGGTTATGCAATTAATAAATGTAAAAATATTTAAATATATTATATTACTTACCTATGAGTTTTATTCTAATTTTATACATAAAAACAATATAATTTTTTTATTTATTTATTATAATATTATTTTATTTAAAGCACATAATTTTTTTTTTAAATAAGTAATGTCAAGCGAATCCTTCCTTAGGTCCTCAGAAATGCTCATAGCAGCAAAAGCCTTACACAGTTCATACATTTCAATGTCTTCTTTTAATGCCTGCAATTCTTTATAAAATTTTATTTTTCTTTGAGCAAATTCTTTACAATCCATGATTATGGGGTAGATAACTTTGAAGCCAATTATGTAATACTAAGGCATGTGTTGTACTACACCTACCGCTTCTAAAATGATCCAAACACATGAGGGGTTTGTTTTTAAACACTGGCTGCTCCCAAAGGTTTAATGTTTCAACGTTTATAATTTTTATATTTGGTAATAACTGCTCACAGACTGTTTTTAAATATTCATAATTTTGATTTCCTTTTGTGTAAACAGTGTCGTATTCAGGTAATAATTCCATTAAAATGTTGTTAATCTCATTGAAATTTATATATCCACTTGAATATCGTAGACCATGAATTTTTTCTTCAAAGCAAACTTGTTTTTTATTTTTTCGTGATAACAGCTTAAATTCTACCATTGGTTTTAAGAGATAATGATTTGTTTGCAATCCATTGGTAACGGTAACTTCTTTTGGATGAAAAAACCATTTTTCGTTAGAGAATAAATTAAATCCCTGAATATTTATAGACACAACCTTCATCTTAGGTAGAATAATTTAAACTAAACAGCATTATGATAAACTACGAACTATTTCGCTGAGTGGGAGATGCTCCATAATGACGTCATGTATAATAACACAATATGCTTTTGTGTTATCGGGAAAGCCTTTTTTCACCTCAATATCAACTTTGATGTCAACTGTACTCGATTTTAAGGATTCATTTCTTCTGGAACAATCAATTACAAAAAGAGCGTGGTTCTTAAATTGTTTATAATCAAGTAAAGAGTGTTTTGATATTGTTAAATCATTTTTAAAACTTGAATAAAATTGTGTATAATTGTGATGAGCCTCGATAAAATTATTTTTTTCAAAATTAAGGTCCATGCGTTCTATAGGAAAATATTCGCCATTGAGGATAACACGTATATCAGATATATCAATGTTGTCAAAATATGAGGGATCTTTTGTATCATTACCTCTTCTATTGGTATGAAAAGCTAAAATTATATAGCGTGGACTTTCCAATGCAGTGCACGTTTTAACTGACCATATTTCCTTAGTGGCATCTTTAGTTAATTGGGGTAGCTCATGGGATTCCCACTTTCTAAATGGAATTACTATAGGTCTGTCTGATTTTATTGATTCCAACAACTGAAGCTTTAATAAATCATTGGGTGTAATAACTTGTACTTTTAACGAGATATTTTCAACGGTTAATTTAGCCTTTGTTGTGCCAGCAGCCGCAGTTTTTTCTGTTATAATTTGACAATCAGAGTCATTTCGAGCTCTTACAAGACGTATAGTTTGTTTACCAAATTGGGCCAGCTGATAATCATTAAATATACCAAATAAATGATGTAATGGTATACGTATATTAAAAGTTGAAATTTTGGCTATTGTTGAGACTATTGGTTGAGCTGGGTAATTCCATCCTGCAATGCCTAAATGGTTTGAATCATCGCTACTGTAATTAAGATAGCCCTTAATTGTGCTCACAATACCTGGGTCGCGAATACCATCAATTTCTTTTCCATTTATTTCATAAGAAATTCGGTCAAACAAAAAAGCTCCAAAATTATTTATTAAGGCTGCCTCGCCATCCCCTTTAGTTATTTCCAATTTACCATCTATTAATAGAGCTGCATCGTGCATAAGCAGCCAGGAATCTCTTTGATTTATTGAAATTTCTATAACATCACTATTATTAAAAGATTTAACATAGGGGTAATAAGTTCTGTAGTCAACCTTTTGAATTGTTTCACTAAACTGTGGTTTTCGATAGATGTCGAAGATTTGGTCTAATGATGACATTATATCCTAATGATTGTAGAAAAAGTCTATTTGAATTAGTTAAGCTGTTTGAACTAGGCAAGCGTTTGCTGTCAACTGATTTCAAATTGTTTGTGCTAGGATTTTTATAATAATTATTGAATGTTAGTCCCATTATGATAATTTTTTTAATTCCAATCGAACTATAACTTCCTCTCCACGAAAATTAACTGGTTTAAAATCTTGGTTTAAAATTACCAAAGTAATATTAGATATTTCTTGTTTATTTATTATTGGTAAATATATAAGGTTTCGGGGAATTTCGTTGATTGTATAGCCTGGATCAACGTCTACTGAAAATTCGTAAATTGTATGTGTTGGTAGATAATTATAATAAGCACCTGTAGATATATTACAATCGATGTGAATGGTTCGAACTTTTATTATATTAACTGGGAGATCTGATTCGTGTTTTTTACCCGGCGTTAAAGTACGCTTAGAAAATCCTAATATTTTTCCTATACCATCAGCCTTTGTAAAATCTATTTCCAACGTATTGCTTTGAATTTCACACTTTAAAGTATTATTATTTGGTTTAAGTGAAAAATATTTATCATAATCTTCCTTTTTAACGTTGCCAGGAATAATTTGTTGTCTTAGGTACGTTTCTATATCTAATATTTCATAAGTACCAGTTGGTATTATTATTTTTTTTACCACACTCGCTTCTTTATAATAAAATGTATTTTCACCTTCTTCAATATTAGGGATACTGTTATAGGAATAAAACCCTATTAATGCTATACCGTAGTCAAAATCTGGATTAAGTTGTATTTGATTTGTAAAATCTATACTTAAAACATAATTATTACTTTTTAATGTAAATAGCTGGGACATTATCTTTAAACAACGGTTAATAATAGACTAATCATATTTTCTTATCTCATTTATTTTTATAAAGAAACCACAAACATAAATGGCCACAATTAATTTGTTTAAAGTTTTGAAAACAATCATTATTATAATTAATTTTAACATTTTTTCCTAAATAATTTACTAATTCTTTTGGCGGTTTAAGACCACCAAAACTATCAAAATAAATAACAGAATTGTTTCTTTTAGTATAAGCTACCCAATGTGTACCCAAATTTTTCGAAATGTCTAAATTTAGGATTGCAGATTCATTTTTATTTTTTATTTTTGGTAAAGCGTCTCGCATAAAAACCCCTCTAAAATAGGGTATTTTAAGCTTTTGTGCATATTTTACCAATTCAGAATCATATAGGGCTCTATTGGGTAGCTTTATTGGTAGTTTTTTTGTTTTAAAAAAAGACCATATCCTCCCTTGACATTCCTTTTTAAATATAATCCCGAACCTTTTTTTCCAATTTCCTCCATAGCCCTATTATGTCGACCTAATTCTTCAAGTTTCTTTTTAGCATTTTTTGTGTCTATCACCGTTTTGGCTACAGCGCTTGCGCCTCCAGCCAATGATCCTATGGCCCCTAAGGCTGCGAATAGTGGTAAAAGGGGTAAAAATCCTCCTTGTTTGTCGGATTCAAATGGAATTATTCTAGGCACCTTAATATTTTTACGACCCCCAGCTTTCTTTATAATCACCCGAGCTGCTTTAAGTGCCGTTGCAGTAGATTTTTTAAGTGAATTTTGATTGGATATATCTAAATCTTGAACATGTTTTTTAATTTTATCAACCAAACCACGTTTAAATGAGATTGGTTTTAGAGTTTTTCGAACGCCCATTCCAAGTTTTCTTTTAACCTTCATTCCCGTTGTTACTAACCAAGCAGCTGCTTTCTCACCTAATTTAGAGTTTTTAGATTTCACCCTTTCCCAAGCTTTATTTTCCAAAATCCAATCCGCTTTATGTCTATCCTCCAAATTTTTATTTTTTGAATAAGCAATATCGTGATCTTTACATGCAGCGTCTAAGGGGTTTATACCAGTATCACCCCTTTGAATTCTCTTATCTAATTTAGTACCTGGTCCGCAAAATTGATAAGAAGGCACGTGAAGCTCAAAGGGTAGGTTGTTAATTGCAGAATTTAATAAACCGCCGCCTTTAAAAGTCAACATTGAAATGATTTTTTTTTTTAATAAAGTTAACCTTTTATAATTATTAATAAAAGTATGTTGAAAGGGATGTTAATATATTTTTTAATTGATTTAAAATTGTTTCATTCGGACAATTTATTCCAAATAAACTCCAATCAAAAACTCCTGCTCTTATTAATTTACCAGAAAATTCGTTATATTCATAAAATAAATTTTTTTTAAAAAAATAAATGTTACCATTTGTATAGCGAAATGCTGAAGTTATATCTGGAGGGATTCCTGGGAAAAACTGTTTTATACTCCCCCGATTGACTGCATTTAAACTACATTCATCAATTTCAGTAACCCAATAATCATCATGAATAATATAAGTTCTACCTCTGTTTGAGTTAAAAATGGCATTTATGTTGCTACTTCGAGCAATATTAAATTTGTCTATTGTTTGATTAAATGTTTCACATGCAAGACTAGGAAAAGAAAACGTACTAACACGTTTTAAATTATCTATTATTACCACACTACCACTAGGTGTTTGGTATATATGTAAAAAATCATTATATTTAATATAATCACTAATTTTTTTAGGCTTTTTAAGATTTATGCTCGAGGGCTCTCCTATATTTAAAATCCACGCTAACCCATTGTTAAAAACATACAGATGATTATTATTTGTGACTAACATTTGTTGTGGATACTTGATTTGACATAAATCAGTTAAATTTGGTGATGTGTGTGTAGGTTTTTGTGTAGAACCCGTTATTTTAGGTCTGCTTGTTGTTAAAATTGTTTTTGTTGTTCTTGGTTTATCTGTAAGTTTCCTTGTAGTTGGGATTGTTTTTGTTGTTGTTAATATTTTTGGAGTAGTTTTTGGGGTTGTTGATGTTACTATTTTTGGAGTAGTTGGGATTGTTTTTGTTGTTGTTAATATTTTTGGAGTAGTTTTTGGGGTTGTTGATGTTACTATTTTTGGAGTAGTTGGGGGTAATCCATATAAATTTTGTATATTTTTTTTATCTTCATCGGATAGGGTTGTTATATTTGGTGAAAAATATGCGTACATTAGTGCATTATTATCTGGTGAATGACTCAACCCCAAAGTATGTCCAATTTCATGAAGCAATGCGGTATATAGACTTGTTTTATCATTATCTTCAGGTACATCGAAACCAAAATACCAATTTTCATCTGAATCTAAATGAATTTCCGTACAGGAATTAATATGACTTGGGTGGTATGCGTGACCAACTACAGCACCCTTTCCATCAAATGGTGCAATACAATAACCCTTCATGCATCGAACTGAATTTCTATGGTTATTTTTCCCAAATGAAATTAGAATGTCAGGATTTCTAAGCGAAAAAATAAACTTTAGATTTACAAATTTTTCCCACTCATTGAAAGCTCTAGTAGCAACTCTTTTTATCTCTTTATTATATGCATACCAATATATATTATGTTTATTCCATTTAGGTGGGTTTTGCGTCAATTCATAAATATTGTCATCTGGTATAGAGCAACGACGTGTTTTTATAAATTCTAAAAGGTCTTTCGTTATTTCACCACTTATGTTTAAATTATATCTCTCCTGAAATAATATTAAAGCTTCTTCATAACTAGTCAACGAAAACTCTGAACTATTAAGGTAGCCAAATGTTTCGAGATGTTTTATTACAACATCTTTATCAGTTAAATTATTTGATTTTACCAAAATTATACTTGGCAGAAATATTAATAACAATTTAAAGCCCATTATTAACATAATCAACATAAAGCAATATTAAGACTGATCACCGAAAAAGATTTCTGGACAATAAATAGACTTGTCGGGACAAGTTGGGGTGACGTCAGCCGAAATGGTACCAAAAATAAAAATTTACAACAAAATAATAAATCCTTATCTCCAAATAACTGATTACCGCATTAAAACCCCCGAAACACAAGTCGGGACAAGTCGGATGACGTCAGCAATTCAAAATGGCGTCAAAAATGAAATTTACAACAAAATAATAATAAATCCTTATCTCCCCCCGGATATCAAACCACTGCAGCAAATGCATATCGCTTATCTTTTGCATCTCCAGTAATACCAAACTAATACGCTAACCACAAACAACCAATATGCATATCGCTTATCTTTTGCATCTCCAGTAATGCCAACTAAACACCTAAGCCCCGCCCACTTTAAACCACAACACCAATAGCTAATATCTATCAAACATGGCCGCCATCCGCCAGCCGCCATCCGCCAACAACCCACCAATAGGCTCACTTACGCTTATCAGTTGAGGGCGTTGCCCAAATGCCTGCCCACCAATAGCTAATATGATCACCCCCCACCACCCACCAGGGGGGCGCCACCATCGAGAACCGCCTACGTCACGTAGCGTCTGGGTCACTTCCGGTCCCGTATCGGCTTAGTATATCTACTACAGTGCATAAGTGGTTCAAGAGTTACCTGAGCAATAGGTATCAAAAAGTAAAGTTCAATGGTGTGATATCGGAAAAAAATTCAAACTACCCATGGGGTTCCGCAGGGAACTGTGCTGGGACCAATTTTATTTACATTGTTCTTAAATGATATAGTAAACTGTGTAAAATTCTCAGAAATAAGTTTGTTTGCAGACGATACAATGCTATATATAATAGGATATAACATCTGTGATATGATAACCAAAATAAATTGTGATTTAAGTAATATCTACACTTGGCTCTGTGATAATAAACTTTGTATTAATATAGCAAAAACTAAAAGTATTGTATTTGGAAGTAAGAGCAATGTAAGTAAAATTGGTAACCAAACTTTGTTACCTGTCCATATTAATAATGTAAAAATTGATTTGGTAAAAGATATTAAGTACTTGGGAGTTAAACTTGATGAAAATCTAAATTTTCACACACATGCACTTTATATTATGAATAAAATGTCAAAAAAATCATTCTTTTTAAAACTTGTTAGTAAAAATCTCTCCCTGTCAACAAAACTTCTTCTATATAAATCGACAATTGCCCCACACATTGACTTTTGTTCAACAATTCTCTTTAACTTACCTGCATATAGAATTGGGGAAATCCAGTGTATACAAAACCGATGTATGAGAACAGTATTGTATTGTAATAGATACACTCCAATTAAAACTATGTTAAATGTACTAAATTTGTTACCAGTTTGTGATAGAATATTGTTTAATACTTTAATGTTTATATATAAAATGAAAAACAATA
The DNA here is from genome assembly GCA_921294245.1 of Brassicogethes aeneus. Taxonomy (NCBI): domain Eukaryota; kingdom Metazoa; phylum Arthropoda; class Insecta; order Coleoptera; family Nitidulidae; genus Brassicogethes; species Brassicogethes aeneus. Next base: position 63,428,499 of record OV121132.1, read on the forward strand.
TTCTACCTCAGTATTTGTGCCAAAATCTGTCATTGGTTTCTGACAGAAACAGTTACACACTTAGAAGTAGTAATAATTTCAATATAGGTATTTGTAGAACAACTCAGATGAAAAACACTGTATTTTATAAAGGATTGGTACAATTTAATTTACTACCTGCTAAAATAAAAGAAAGCTTTAATATTAAACATTTTAAGACAAATTTACTTGAGCACTTCCGTAGAATCTGTGATTAGATATATATAAATTATTTATATTTTTATTGTTATACTGTACATATCTTGTATACATGTTATATTTATATTGTTATTTTTTGTATAGGTATGAGATAGCTTTCTTGCTAAATAAAGATTATTATTATTATTATTATATATACAGTGCTTGCAAATCCAAGTCCGACCGCGTTGGGAAGGATGGTTGTTCAATACCCGCGTGAAAAGAATAAGGATAGAATGCCAAACAGAATTTGATTGGTCAGAGCGTCAGGCGTGCGTATTGTATATATATATATATATATATATATGTATATATATATATATATGTATATATACTCATGAGAATCGAATACTATATATACATATATATATATATGTATATATATATATGTATATATATATATGTATATATACTCATGAGAATCGAATACTTTTAAAATTTGTATTTGAATATTCCCTTGTCTAGTTGTACACTAGGGTGATGCAAAAAAAATTTTTTTTTGAATTCTATGCGAGACCACTCGGGTTTTCAAAGAGTATCAAGAAAATAAAAATCTGTAAAAATTTGAGAGAAATCAATTAAAATTTAGAGGTCGCTCATCGCAATTGTTTAATTTAGAAAAATCACGCATCTCAAATGCATTGCTATAAACAAGTAGGCATATTTCATACAAATTTGAATAAAAATGGTTGAATTTTTTTTTGGTGGACTCTTAATGATTATTCTAATAAATAATGTTGTCCCGATTTCAAAAATTTTTTTATAATATTTAAAAAATATATATTAATTAGCAAATATAACTTAGTTAACAAATAATTCATTCAATTTTTTTTTGTTTCAAAATCTATAAAAACATTGTTAATAGGTCTACAAGCAATTATTCATTCACAAAAAACACTCGCCCCCATCGTTAAATATGAGAAAATAACTACACTTCGCGTCAAATTTAACGCACCACTAAAAGTTTGTCACATTTTCAAAGTTGATTTTCTCGCGAACCGTCAAACCGAATTTAGTGATTTTTATAATGAATTGTAGGTTTATTCTTCGGTAATAATGAGTTTATTAAAATATTTTATAAATTAACATTTTGAGTATATACAGGGTGCAAGAGTGATAATAAGTTTTTTCCCGGAAATTTAAAACGCCCTGTGGATTGTACCAGCTATAACAGTATCATGTATCTTATAATCAAACTATAGCCACATCTTCTCTTAACATTTTGTTTTTTGATTCACCGCGTTATCTTTATTTTTAAATGAAATATACAGTTAAAGATTAAAGAACTCCAGTTTAATACAAAAATGTAAAAAGAACGATTGTAACATATCAACAAAAATATTAACAAAATCAATAAAACCAACATTAAAGAATAATAATATCGCGTATTTCTGCCTCTACTTCTAATTACGGCTTCACATCGACGGCTCACACTCGAAACCAGATGTCTAATCTCGTCTTGATCAATGACATTTCATATTTCTCGTAGCATATTTGCTACTTCATCAAGGAAGGCAGGTAAGGAATCATGATTTCTTAGTCGTCTACCCATATTATCCCACAAATGCTCGAAGGTGTTGAGATCCGGACTATTTACAGGCCAGTCTAAAGTTTTAATACCAACCTCATGTAAGTACTTTTGCACTATATATATATAGCATTATCCTGCATCAGTAAAAAATTATTACCGGGCGAAAGGGACAACATGCTCAAATAAAATGTCCTCGATATATCGTACACTATTCATGGTACCTTAATCTTTAAATGTATATTTCATTTAAAAATAAAGATAACCCGGTGAATAAAAATACAAAATATTAAGAGAACATGGGGCTATAGTTTGATTGTAAGAGACATATGCTGTTATAGCTGGTACAACCAACAGGGCGTTTCAAATTTCTGGAAAAAAACTAATTATTACACTTGCACCCTATATATACTCAAAATGTTATATTAAACAAATATTTTAATAAACGCATTATTCCCGAAGAATAAACCTACAATTTATTATAAAAATCACTAAATTCGGTTTGACGGTCATATACTCAAAACTTAATTTAAAAGAATTTTTTAATAAAGGCATCATAACCAAAGAATAAACCTCAATTTTAAAACAAAAATTACCAAATTCGGTTTGACGGTTCGCGAGAAAATCAACTTTGAAAATGTGACAAACTTTTGATGGTGCGTTAAATTTGACGCGAAGTGTATTTAATTAAAATATTATTTTTTTCTCATTTTTAACGATGGGGGCGAGTGTTTTTGTAAATGAATAATTGCTTGTAGACCTATTAACAATGTTTTTACAGATTTTGAAACAAAAAAAAAATTAATGAATTATTTGTTAACTAAGCTATATTTGCTAATTAATATATATTTTTTAAATATTATGAACAATTTTTTGAAATCGGGACATTATTATTTATTAGAATAATCATTAAGAGTCCAACAAAAAAAAATTCAACCATTTTCATTCAAATTTGTATGAAATATGCCTACTTGTTTATAGCAATGCATTTGAGATGCGTGATTTTTCTAAATTAAATAATTGCGTTGAGCGACCTCTAAATTTTAATTGATTTCTCTCAAATTTTTACAGATTTTTATTTTCTTGATACTCTTTGAAAACCCGAGTGGTCTAGCATAGAATTCAAACAAACATTTTTTTTGCATCACCCTATTGTACACACTAAAAGATGTGTATGGTCGTTATTACAATAATTATGACAATTACAACTATAACGAATTATTATAGTTATTTACCTGTTAGGCTTTTTAAATGAATCTTTACGGGCGAGCTGAAAGTTTCTAGAGTGATCGACGAAGGAGCGAACCCATAATCCAGTGAGCCTAGTAAAGATTAATTGCAAAGCGTGACACGTGCCAACTTTTATTTTCACCTTTACATAACGATTTTCAAATTTTAAAATTTGAATTAATGTGTCAAATTTGTCATTTCATTTCATAAATTGCTTTTTCTACAAGCCTTAAAACTTTATGGGTATTTTAAACAAGCCGGGTAAAATATTACAGGTCTGTTTCCATAATGTATCGTTTACTTGGATATAAAAACAACAAAATTAACATATAAAAATGTAAATTACTAAGAAGGTGGAAAAAAATATTATACAATGATTTACTGTAGTCAGAGTTATCATAGAGTTATTATTACAGAATGTGGTCTAAGCAATCACATCGTTTAGTTAACTACAGGGGTGTTGCTAATAATTTTTGTAAACATTATTTTGTATTTGTTTTATTTTAATTAATTTAGATTATACTTAAAAAATGACAACTTTGCTGATATGTTAAACAACACCAAATAAAACACCAAGGGTCTGAAATCGAAAATGATTATTATGAAAGGGTGGATCACTTGATTAGATTATTTAAAATTATCAAAGAACCCTTTGCCAAGTATGATATCGGATTTGTCAAAAATTAAAGAGTGCTGCAACCTTGTTACTCCTGCTTTGAAGCGCAGGTTACATGTTTCTGGACCAATTGTGCCTAGACTCTATTGTTTACCCAAGATTCATAAGCCTGGCAAGTGTATGAGGCCAATAGTTTCGGCCATTGGTTCACGACTTATAAATTAGATAAATGGTTAACAAATAAATTTATTAGCCTCGCTGTTAAGCAACCTAGTTTTTCAGTTAAAAACTCAATGGAGTTTATCGAGAAAGTCAAAAGTGTTACACTGAAAGACAGTGAGTTATCTTTCTCCAAGTGTTCCAGTACCACTTACATTGACTTATTTAGAATAGGAAAATGTTAATACTTTTTGAGTAAAATTAAAATTTATCAAAATTTCTCTAAATGTAGACATTCGCTAAAAGTTAAAAATAACCAACTAAAACTTATTATTTTTTATATTATGTAGTATTCATCTCTTTAATAATAACCAAGCTATAAGTTAAATTTTTTTTTTATAAAATATTATATATATATATATATATATATATATTTAAAATCTTGTTTTTTTTTCAATGGAACACCCTTTTACATAATTGGATAAAATATGTAATTTCCTTTCTTTTTATATATATATATATTTATGTCCTATATCTAAACCCAACAGTAAAAAAAATATTCGCATTTTTCACAATTAGTAGCTTTATGCGTATGGTAATTATTATTATAATAATATATATTTATATATAAGAGCATTTTTATTTTAATTTATTTATTTAATAATGGAAATATAACTAAGGTAATTGGAAAATCCACAAAATTAATTTTCTACCTTATTGTTATTAATAAATTACCTTACTCTTTGGGAATACCATCAGGATTAAAATAGGCACGAGTGTATTCTTTTTGATGTGTATACTTCTACAATATTAAATGATTAAAATGGAAGCAGATTTAATCTGGAAAATAAATTTCAAAATTTCAAAAGTATAAACAATATATTTTGAATTAAATGTTCAACATGACCACCTTCCTTTAAAATGCAGGTATATAATATCTCTAATCTTCTTGTAACTAGCTAACAATCGTAATTATTGAATTAAAGTAATAGCAGATTTACCTTTTATTTGTTTTATAGTATTTTTTTATTACCTAAATTAAAGATTTTTTCCGAATACACTCGTGCCTAGTTTAATCCTGAGGGTATTCCCAAAGAGAAAGTAAGGTAATTTATTAATAACAATAAGGTAGAAAATTAATTTTGTGGATTTTCTAATTAGCTTGGTTATATTTCCATTATTAAAATAAATAAATTAAAATAATAACAAATAAAAATGCTCTTATATATAAATATATATTATTATAATAATAATTACCATACGCACAAAGCTACTAATTGCGAAAAATGCGAATATTTTTTTTTCTGTTGGGTTTAGGTATAGGACATATATATATATATATATAAAAAGAAAGGAAATTACATATTTTATCCAATTATTTAAAAATATATAGGGTGTTCCATTGAAAAAAAACAAGATTTTGAACTTTTAAAATCGCTATTTTCAACGGAGCATAGAAAACACCCTGTATAATATTTTATAAAAAAAAAGATTTAACTTATAGCTTGGTCATTATTAAAGAGATGAATACTACATAATATAAAAAATAATAAGTTTTAGTTGGTTATTTTTAACTTTTAGCGAATGTCTACATTTAGAGAAATTTTGATAAATTTTAATTTTACTCAAAAAGTATTAACATTTTCCTAATTAATATATTTACAAAGTATACCTAAAATAGTGTGTAGAATCTAAAAATGCAAAAAAATACAGGGTGTTCCATTGAAAATAAGAAAGTTGGTATCGTCCCACGGAAAACCGAACACCCTGTATTAATGAAAATATAATATTTAAAAAATATTTTTTTCTACGTGAATATTTCTTCCTTGCAAATTTTTTGTGACTCCAGTAGTTTCCGAGATAAGTATATGGGTCACCTTACGTGGACCACACTGTACAAAATCATATTATAATTATATATACAGTATTTACAAAAGTATCGTAGACTGAACAAGGATTCTTTCATAGCCTTCAATCAGGACAGGCAAATGTTCCAGGGCTTTTCACAGGCAACTGGCAGGCACGGGCAGGGTTTTCAGTCCTACAGACAGCAGATTTGCCATTGGGCTCTAGTGGAAAAATACATATTGTTAGGTTATGTTTATGCATACAGGATTTACAGTTTAATTAACTCTGCTTATTATACGGCATAAAGCCCTGACATATTAGAAACAGGTTAACTTACTAATAATATTCCACTGAGAGTTCTCTGTGATTTAGTGTTAGTTTTCGGGCTCACAATTGATAACACCATTTGGAGTTGAGCCACCAGACGACTGACTGTCAATTGAAAAATGCAGCGGTTTTATAGAGACAATGCTTTTGAACCCACTCTAGTAGATAAGTTAGTAAATAAAATTAAATTTAAGTATCGCCTTTCTAGGTTTTCAAACAGAGCCCACAAAAGTACACCTAAGGTCTGGAAGGGATTTTTCGAAAACTAGACTTTAAAATTGCTTTTAGTTCAGGCAGCAACACACTTCAGATCCTTTTAGGCAACCCCAAAGATAAGATTCCTATAATTGAAAAGTCGGGGATCTACGAAATAAACTGTCAAGATTGTAACAAACTAAACATGGTAGATTTGGTAGGACTGAGAAATCGAGTGTTGCCCAACATACCGTACCTTCAATTTTCATGTATACAGTAGGCGTGCCTCGCTGCATTCGTTTTTGAGTAGTGGGTGTAAGAGTGGGAGAATAATAATGCGCTTTAAAATAACGAGGACCAACAATCAGTCTCACCATCGCACAGTGCTTCAATTCTCGAAAATATCGTCAAAACCTCAAAAATTGAAAAAAAATTACAGGTAAATTTTGAGTTATATGGGTAGTTAATACCTGTCTCCATCCTGTATTGAAAAAAAATTATATAAAATACGTATATTTTGTCTTGTACCTCAGTTTAAACTTGACGCTTTCAGTTGAAGGTACTTTACACGCGATCGCTGCGGAAAATTGTTTATTGTTTAAAAGTGAATAACTTGTGTTTGGTGTGTCCGTGAGACAGAGGGGAAGGCCCCAGGTGTTGCGGACATCGCTGCCGTAGAGGCACAATATCCCCATCCAACCGCGAGACCCCCAACACAACCCACAAGCCCTTGCCTACCACTCTGTCTCCCCAGTTCCCTAACATGCCTGTTTTCAATATGTTTATTTATTAATTTGTGTTTACAATTGTGTTAGTATTTTACAATTTTTGGTTCACACGCTCGAGAGCGGTTATTATTACATTTTGTTTAATTTGTTAGTAAGCTTATTTATAAGAGAAATACAATTTGTTTTAAAATACATCATGTAGTAAGTAAAATTTGGGAAGCAGGCCTAAAGGGCCTTATATATTAAAAAAAGGAGGGACCGGGGAAACGAAAGTGGGAATCAAGGGCAACTTGGAAGCAATAGCGACGGGCACAGCCCGCAGTCATTGCCTGGGCCCCCTCTTCAACGACGCCCTGAACGGGCTACAGAGTTCCTAATACCGCTGTGATGACCAGCAATTTAAATAAACTTTAGAAGTCGTGAAGACATAAAAAATTGGGTATAGACCGAGGTCTGAAATTACCTACTAACTAACTAAAACTAATTAAATTGGTGGGTGGTCGTTGAGGAGAGAGTCCATTAATGAACTCAGCAAAAACCAGGGGATAACCAGAACAGGCGAAGTGTATCGGCTTGACGACGACGATCAGGTCACCGGTGCATTAACCCAGAGGCCGTCGCCAAGCCGACCCACACGGTCGACATCGAAGGACTTGAGGCTGATTTTAACCTCATGTCTCGAGAGGGTGGTATGAAATCGAATATAAGAAGAACCAGGGACAGGCGAGCTCCCTTGCTTGCCGACAGCACCCGCACAGCCCGCATCGGCTGGGCAAACCGAGTACGAACGTCGCAAGCACCGTCGGCAAGCCAGGCAGCAGCAGACGAAGTAGATAAGACCAATAAGGGGCATTTTCAACTTATGCCCGGGAGGGCGGTGAATAAGAGCAGACCATAAGAAAGAAACCAGGACAAAGCGGTGCGTTCTCACCTGCCGACAGCGCCCACGCGGCCCGCAATGGCTGGGCAGACCGAGTACAGGCGTCACGAACGCCGTCCGCAGGCCAGACAGCAGCATAGAGACTGCGAAGCAGGCATTTTCACCTCGTGCCTAGGAGGGTGGTGTGTATAAGAGAACAAGAGAGTATGATGGACAGGCGAAGTGGGCTGACCCACCGACGGCGCACACGCGGCCCGCACCAGCTGGGCCCAGCCGATGCAGGCACCGCACGCGGCGTCCATGAGCCCATCCACAGCAGACGGAATCAAGAGGACAGGAATAGTTTCACCTCGTGTTCAGGAGGGTAGCCAAAAGAGCAACCAAAGGGGAAAGCCAGGGCATACGGTGTAGGTTGGCCTGCCGACAAGACCACGCGGCCCGCACAGGACGGACACTTCGGCGTCGCTGCCCCGTCGGCAGGTCTGCCCTCGGGTCGAAATCGAAGATGGGGGGCAGTTTAACCTCGTGCCAAGGAGGCGATTATATGTAGAGACTCTACAGTAGAGTACCAGAATAGAGCCGGTACAGGCGAAATGAATTCAACGGCAGGCGACAGTCGCCAGTAGCAGCCACCGCCGACCGGTGAACCACAGCAGACGTATCAGAGTGGGAAGGAGGGTGGGCAGTTTTGTAGTGTGTTAATGTCAAATTTGAAATGTGGTTATTTGTGTTGACAACTTTTTTAGCGAATTAAGAAATCGTTGCTAAAATATTAAGTAAAAGAAATAATAAAAATTTAAAATACTTAGTATAAAATCTGTTATATTTAAATTTTATAAATAAAATTTGAAATTTACGGGTTTTTAATTAATTTCGACAATTTTTTTATAAAAATATCCGCCATTTGAGGTCCACCATTTTGAATTTTTGAATTATGATCAGCGACCAGTGATTTTTAATTTATTCCGTAAATTTTTTGACAAATATGTCCGCCATTTTGGATCTATCATTTTGAATTTTGTAATTCTGATTCCAGATTCGTTATCAGCGACCCCAAAACCCCTGTATGGTGATTTTTAATTTATTCCGTCAATTTTTTGACAAATATGTCTGCCATTTTGGATCTACCATTTTGAATTTTGGAATTCTGATTTCAGATTCGTTATCATCGACCCCAAAAAACCCTGTATGGTGATTTTTACTTTATTCCGTCAATTTTTTGACAAATATGTCCGCCATTTTGGATCTATCATTTTGAATTTTGGAATTCTGATTCCAGATTCGTTATCAGCGACCCCAAAAACCTCTTTATACGGATTTTTAGGAGAATCCGACTACTCCTTGATATTTTGCCGAGAATTGAAACACTGTGCGTCGCCGGCTCAAGGTGATGTTGAAGTTGGCTATTTATTTTTAAAACTATTATTAAGTAAATTTACTTTTAAAAATTATTCTGATTTCAGATTCGTTATCATCGACCCCAAAAAACCCTGTATGGTGATTTTTACTTTATTCCGTCAATTTTTTGACAAATATGTCCGCCATTTTGGATCTATCATTTTGAATTTTGGAATTCTGATTCCAGATTCGTTATCAGCGACCCCAAAAACCTCTTTATACGGATTTTTAGGAGAATCCGACTACTCCTTGATATTTTGCCGAGAATTGAAACACTGTGCGTCGCCGGCTCAAGGTGATGTTGAAGTTGGCTATTTATTTTTAAAACTATTATTAAGTAAATTTACTTTTAAAAATTATTCAGATACTTAAAATGTAACCTAATCACTTTTAACAGTAAATTTAGTCTAATGTGTAAAATCATTATTTATTTTGCATTTATAAATGCAGTTTCTTATAAAAATAACGTTTAAACATAAAAAAATTCTCTTGAAATCAAACTTATTCTGAGAGTTTAGTGACATTTACATCCCAAAATACAACCTCTTGTCGTAAACCTTTGGATAACCTTTGCTATGGTTCGAATCGACGGAATAGGACGATCCGGATATTTAACCGAGAATAGGTCCCTTGTTTGACGTAGAGAATTTCCACGTAAATACCAGCTTATCATTTCAATTTTCTGTTGTACTGAGTATAACATAATGAATAATTTATTATTCAATAAAAAATAATAATAGAATATTAAGTTTAAGAATTAATAGGATATTAAGAGAATAATTTAAGCGTTTTGAAACAAACACTTGCATGCAAAACAGAAATGTTATGTTTCTCGTCGGTTCAATGCTCCGCCTCCCCTTCCTAGATATTCGCTGCTGTAAAACATTTAGGGAGGGGAGGCGCCGTTCAAGTTTGGGTTTACTCGTGCTGTATACTTTTAAAATGAAGATACGGTATACTTGATGATGGTCATAGAATAGGATTTGACAACATTAAACTTATTAAGGAAGTTAGGGAACCAAGTCTGCTAGTTAGTTATGAACGTTTATACATCTATAAGAATAGAAATAAATCTTTAAATAGAGATAACGGACCGGTACCCAACTCTAGTTTGTATAAATTAGTTAATTTCTCTTCACGTGTTCACTAAAGCGATAATGGTCCAGGTTTTAGTAAATTGTGTCCGTTTTCGGATCAGTTAGCTTCTAATTTATTTATTTAAGCACTTTGTGTTTCGTTTTGGTGTTTGAGAATATTTCTAATATTTTTTTAATTTAGATTATTTGACTTTTTTTAAGTTTTTTGTATTTGTTTCATTTTAATTAATTTAAAAGGTTAATTTAATTAGCCAAATACAAAAAATTAAAAAATAATTCATTTAGATTTGTTTAATTAAATAAATATAAAATAAATACTTAAGTATAAAAAATTAAAAATTAATTTTTACAAAAATTGTTCAAATAATCCACCTTCACGTTCTAAATATAATCGATGTTTCCCAATTATTTTACTATTGATTCGTTTAAGCATTTCCCTGTTCACAGTTTGTGCCACTGCGTGTATGCGCTGAATTTACTTGAATAATTTACATAAAAATATTCTGTTTGTATTGATAAATTTAAATAAATTTTACAATGTTGCCAAGTTTTTTTCTTTAAACTTCTAAAACTTATAGAACTGCCAATATTACATTTTTAATACTTTTAGGTGTAGGAGTTCCAATGCAGAGTTTATGAACACCCTGTTTAATACATGGAAATTAGTGATTTTGAAAAAGAATCCTGAGTACGGCAAATAAAGCAAAAAAATAATACCCATAATCGGCAAAATTGTTGTAATTTTTAACATATTTTTGCTTTATATTTCATTCGCCCTGCACGACTGAGTTCCAACCTAACCTCAACAAAACTGAAAACAATTTTTTTTTCTGTTCTAGGGTTGGGGCATATCAATAGTTATGTTTTTCAACGTGCCAAATCCAAATCCAAATTGTCAAAAATAATCTCACACGTCGTCTTTGAACCTATTTCAGAGTTTTGGAATCTACATCGACATTATGTCAAAATCACTAATATTTTTCAGCCTCATTCTTTTGCACTATACCGTGTTCTTTTTTCTTCGAAAGATCTGTGTGAGGGGTTACGCCTTCTTTTTTCACCTCGAACATTCGTTTCTCTTTTCAGCATCCAGCAAAAATCGGCCATCATGAATTCATCCAGTGGCGGCTGGTCAGCGCCGGATTTAGGGGGGGTCTTTGGGGGTCTATAGACCCGGGGCGCAAGCTTACAGGGGGCGCAAAATTTTTGACTGGTAATTTTTGTTTTTTACTACAACCTAAAGGGTTTTCCCCTTTTTTTTATTTTTCGTGTATTAATCAGTTTTAATAAAAAAATATTTAAAATATAACCGTGATTGTTGCCATAGTATTATTATCTATCCATAGTATACGAAATATGTCATGTCACGTATTACGTAGGGCGCCCGACAAGTTTTTGGGCGACAAGAACTTTGGTTTGCAGAAATTGATTATTTCCACCGATGCGATGCGTATGGGCGTAAAGGTTTTTTAATATAAGAATATTTTATTACACTACGAACAACTATTTATTTAAATTAGTTTAAAACTATAGTTATATTAAGGTGACCAACTGTGTAAAGGGGAAAACCAGAACAGCGGTGGCCTGTAGAAAATTTTTTTAGAAAAAGAGGCGTTGCCCTAACACTACCGGTGTTATGTTATTATTATTTACTCTCAATTCAAAATAGTTATTTTATATGGAAACCTTTTGGTGGGGTGAAAAAATATAACATAATTATATATATATTTATAAATTAACTATTATGAAATTTGAGTTTTCAGCCCAGTTATTTTTAGTTATTAGGTATACCTAATAACTATTAATAAATTAATATGGATTTATCAAAATTGGAAGTTAATTTTATATGGTAAGCTAAATCAGAACAGACCAGAACCAAAATAGGAAAATCAGAACCTTTGCTACCTTCCATTTCCTGTCAGAATGAAGACCTTAAAAACAGTATAGTTCTGATTAAATCAGAACAGTTGGTCACCTTAGTTATATACAGTACCAGTCATATATGTATGTATATACAGTGCTTGCAAATCCAAGTCCGACCACACTGGAAAGGACGGCTGTTCAATACCCGCGTGAAAAGAACAAGGATAGAACGCCAAATAGAATTTGATTGGCCAGCCGGCAGGCTACGACAACGCATACCCATCGCGCACCTCGCAGCGTGCTTGACACGAGGAATCCTCGTCGAGGATATCAGAACGAGAACTGCAGTGGTGCCAGCAAGAGCCTCTTGCCAAGAGGTAGTAATTTTAGTAAAAAAGATTATTTAATTAAAAAATGTAGGTACACGTTGGAACAAAAAGTTCAGATTTTAATCTGGCATTTTGCTGGTAATTCTGAACGAGAAATTCAAAGATTATTTGCGGGAATGTTCGAGGCCAGACCAAACAGAGAAACAATTCGACGAACCGTTAATAATTGCTTGTTCGAACATTTAATTTAATTTTTCAGTTTATTTATTTTTAGAGTTTTATTAGACCAGGGTCGACAATTTTTGAAACCAAAAAAAATAAAAGTAGGATGAAACCCATTGGAAAAGGAGAAGAATATAATAAAAATAAAAGGAAAAATAAATTACGGGCGATCTGACTTTGGGAAGTGGGAGGGGGGGTTTTAAGGGTAAAAAATGGTTTATCTCGATTTCCGGTAAAACTACAAGTCCTATGGAAAAAAGTTAAATGGCAAAGTTGTAGGTAATAAAAGGATCTACAACTTTTGTAATTACAATTTTTTTACATAACCTCCAAATTTATGGGAAAAATTCAAAAAACCAAGTTTTTGGTTTTTTATTTTTATCTTTTTCAAAAAAAAAATTTTTTCCACGAAATGGTGAAAACTTACCTTTTTATGTCCCAAATACACTGTAATTTATTTGATTTGAAATATTTATTATTTCGCCTTATTTTGACTTAATATCAAAAAGCACCCTAATTTTCAATCGAAAATTCTCGCGTCAAAATATCAGCTTTTTTCAAAAAGTCGGTGTGCTTTTTGTTTGTTGAAATCTCTACTTTCTGATGGTGTAAAAAAATATACATTACTATGGTAAATGTTCTCAGAAAATGCAAAAAATATTATAATGAATAACGAAAAAAACTCGAATTCGAAAATTTATTTTAATCATTATGTACAATTTCATTAAAAAAATGTGATTGTTGCAATTTTTTTTAGTTAAAAAGTTTATTTATTAAATTCTAATAACATTTATGTCAGAAAATCTCATAAAATATAAAAATACATGTAAATCATACTATTGAATTTAGATACTTCATTCTGATTACGATTGATTGAAAATTAGGGTGCTTTTTTGATATTAAGTCAAAATAAGGCGAAATAATAAATATTTCAAATCAAATAAATTACAGTGTATTTGGGACATATTTTTATTTTTAGTTATTTTTATTTGAGAAATCTTTTTTATTAAGAATACTATTTTTGTTGTTGCCCTAGTTCTCAAGGAAAAAAATCAAAACATTTTATTTTTAGGATTCGGGTATAAAATATTTAAAAAGAAAATTAAAATGTGCATCTCCACTCCAACGCAGTTTGCTTAACACTAAATCATTTAGTCTAAATGCAGCCAGAGACTCTGGCCCAGAGTTGACCTCGCTTACAATTCGCACGCATCCGGGGCTCTGGCCAATCAAATTCTATTTGGCGTTCTATCCTTGTTCTTTTCACGCGGGTATTGAACAGCCGTCCTTTCCAGTGCGGTCGGACTTGCATTTGCAAGCACTGTACATATACAGTATAGGTATTAGCCTATTGAAAGATGACGTCAATATTGCGATAAACAAATTTGCTTCTCTAAAAGCACGCAAAGTTGAGTTGGCAAAATGTTAATTTTCTTATTTAGGTATTTGTTTTTTATATAGTTTTTGTTTATGTTTTTAGGGTGGCAATATTTTTTCGACTTTTTTATTTCGGAGCTCACATGAAACAATTTAAGTTTAAAGTATTCAAGTTTCAACTCAAAAGAGTTATTTACGATATAAGTGGGATAAGAGCTTTATTAACGTACGCATGCGAAATTTGCCCAACGAGTGCGTAGCACGAGTTGGGCAATCACACGTATATTGTACAAATTTTTATCTACGCCTCTAAATGGAAAAATAAACGGTAATTATTTTTGTCTAAGACTTAATTTAGGGATATTTTGACATTTTGACTTTTTATTTGATTGGTTAAAAGCAGAGAAAAACGCGTGCGTTAATGAACTTCTTATCTCACTCAAAATGAGTGGGATAAGAAGTTCTTATCTCACTGGCGTAGATAAAAAAAATAAACGTCGCTCAAAAAAATCAACTAAATTGGAAAAATAGTAGTGGTTACAAGATCAAAATTATTAAAAAAATCAAGAAATGTATTTCAAAAATATTGAGCGACCAATAATATTTTGACTTAAAATGTATTATGTTCCTATACGATCTACAAAAAAAATAGTGAGAAGCCAAAGATTTTGAGAAAAAAGGTTGGTTTAAAAAAGTTTTGAGCGACGTCTAAAATTTTTTTATCTGTTGAAACTCAAATACTTTAGACTTATTTTTTTTATTTAATCTCCAAAATCAAAAAAATTTCAAAAAAATACTACAACGTTAATGTTTATGGTTAAATAAAATCCTTTTAAGAAGTGACATTTCTTTGAATTTATTATATAGGTAGGGGCGGAAAATTTTTATTAGACCCGGGGCGCAAATTTTTATAATCCGGCGCTGCGGCTGGTGAACTTTGGGTATACCAATATCTCAGTTATTAGACATGGGACCCACACCAAATTTATAACAGTTTATAATGACATTAAATAGACAAGTTCGGCGCAAACAGTTTTTAAATTGAAGTTTGCGAAAAAAAAGTTAGTTTTTCGTGTCGCCTCACCCGCCTTCTGGTCCCCCTATTTGAGATAATTCAAATTAAAGTGGTGCATTTTATAATCTACTATAATTTATCGACTAATTTAAAATTTTATTTAAAAAAATCCAAATATTACAGATTTTATACGATTTTTAATTTTTATTTTTTATTTTATTAAAATAAACAAATATTTAAAATGGTATAAAATCTGTAATATTTTGATTTTTCAAATAAAATTTTAAATTTGACGATAAATTATAGTAAATTGCACCACTTTAATTTGAATTATCTCAAATAGGAGGGCCAGGAGGCGGGTGAGGCGACACGAAAAACTATTATAAATTTGGTGTGGGTCCAATGACTAATATTGGTATACCCAAAATCCACCGGCCGCCACTGACTTCATCCCATCTACCCTGATATCGTTTCGAAAATTGGGATGTTTTATGAATTTGAAATTACACTTTCTTCATTCACACCTTGACAGGTTCCCCGCAAATGTTGGAGACTACAGTGAAGGAGAACGGTTCCATCAAGATATCAAAGTAATGAAACAACGATATCAGGGTAGATGGGATGAAGTCATGATGGCCGATTTTTGCTGGATGCTGAAAAGAGAAATTAATGTTCGAGGCGAAAAAAAAAAGTCGTAACCCCTTAAACAGATCTTTCGAAGAAAACAGAACACGGTATAGTGCAAAAGAATAAGGCTGGAAAATATTAGTGATTTTGACATAATGTCGATGTAGATTCCAAAACAACTTAATCAAAATCGTGAACTCTGTTCTAGGTTAAGGTTAAAGGGCAACTGGTGAGATTATTTTTGTCTTTAAATTTTGATTTGGCACTTGGAAAAATATAACTATTGATATGCCTCAACCCTAGAACAGAAAAAACAATTTTTTTCAGTTTTTTGAGGTTAGGTTGAAACTCAGACGTGTAGGGCAAATTTTGACATCGGATTCGGATTCAGCGCTTCAAAATACATACAAAAATCTGTCACATACCCAGATCCGGGTACTTTTGTTTTTTTGTGTGTCATGGACACATGTACGATAATTTGTATTAAATAATAAATATTATAAGAAAAAAATTAAATACCTATAGTAATTATTATAGATATTTAATTTTTTCTTATAATATTTATTATTTAATACAAATTATCGTACATGTGTCCTTGACACTAAGTGATCTTTTGACATTGACAAGCTATGGCTTTATGGCGCTTTAGTCACGGGCTAAAGCAGGCCCGTTCCTGGCGAGCGTGCAGTGAGTGCACGCACGCAGGCGCAACATTTCGGGGGCGCAAAATCAAAGAGTCAATCAGTACTTTGTAACGATAAACTTTCTTGCATATGATACTTAAACATACATTGGATAAAGGTTTCTGCCTTTTTTGCGTCGGCCGCTCTTTTTTTCGGTCGCTATAAAGCGCCTTTTGCAGCTTGATATTGGCTGCTTATTTTGTTTTGATATGATCAAAATAAAAGGAGAGAAATGGTCATATTATCTTTAGTATTTGTTTGATAGTTGCAGTAGCAAAGTTTAATAGTAGTAACTCTCTAAAATAGAATTATTCAAAAATGACTAATTCAATTAGTCTAATTGCAATAGCAAAAAAGCAGCGACTAATAATTATTGTCAATAGTAATTTGTATCCCGGATATTTAGCAGTCAACTCCTATGTAAAATTGTCCGCTGAATCCGAAAATGTCGTCAAAAGATATAAAAGTAGAACGTTTTTGAGATTTAGTAAATTTTCCATATAATATGGTATTGACTATATCTTAAAAACTGCTTTACTTTTATAATTTTGACGGTATTTTCAGATTCAGGGGACAATTTTACATAATAATAGGCTGTTAAATGCCCGGGATACAAATAGCTGTGGACTAAAGTTATTAGTGACTGCTTTTTTACTTTGAAAACTAGTCATTTTTAGAGAGTACGTCACTAAAAACCAGTTGTAGTTATTATATTGTTTAGATTGTTTTTTTTTCTTTAGAGTATTTTTATCACTGACTATTTCCCTCGTCTTAATTTCCACCAAACACAAACGCGCAATTTTGAACTACAAATGGTTTCTAGGTGGAAAAACTGTATGACAGCACCTGTCAGCAGTTTTTTCGAGTTTACCCGCGGCAAAACTTGACAGCTGTTGTCACCAAAAATTGCAATTTATATTTTAATTGTTAACTGTTACTCATGAAATAGTCTTGTTAAATACCATTCGGGCATCTAACTTTTCCTATGAAAAAAATCGTTAAAACACAATGCTAAGTAATATTTTTTAACAAAATGCATTCGTGCAGGTGCAAAAATCCTCGTCTTCGACTCGGATTTTTGTTGCCACCAGCACTCATGCTTCTTGTTAAAATATTATTTAGCAACGTGTTTTTTCGATTTTTTTCGAAAAAATAGATGCCCTTATGATATTACTTGTTTGTTTGGTAATTTAATAAATATTTTTTATACTTAATTTAAGCGGTTTTTTACATTTTCAATTACATATTGCCAGTCGCAAAATATATATTTTTTTAAATTTTACGACTTAAAATATTTAATGTATTATATTTAAATATAAAAGGGGCGCACCAACGAATGCTGCACGCAGGCGCCAGACACCCCAGAAACGGGCCTGGGCTAAAGTAAGCTTTAAGTTAGTTGACAGTTTTCAATTGTCATACAATCGTTAAAATAATACAAAATTTAAAAATTATTGTATTATCTTAATACAAAAATTCAAAATTAATTAAACACTCGCTCGTGCCTAATTTAAATTTTTGACTAAATGGCATTTATAAAACCTGATACATCATTATCAGGTATGAGTGTATAAAAAAGTTTATAACTGAATATTTTGATTTATTTCACTTTTCGAAGCTTTCAAATATACGAATTTTTTAATTGAAAAAAATAATCTTGGAGTAGATTTTTTTAGGAAATTTTATGCTCTACAAGAGTCCGCGACGTAAAAAATTTTATCTCAAACGGTTCAAAAGTTATAGTCTTTTTAATGAAAAAAGATTTTTTTTACGTGTTATTTCAATGGAAAACTTAGAATGCTCACCGACACCTTTTAAAATTGAGCAAAAAATTTTGCCTTGCAGGGAAATTTTTTGCTCGGTATGTAGGTTCATTTTAACCCATAAATCCGATAGGTTAGTTTTTTTGGCTCACCCTAATACCTATAGGTATTCAGTACTATATATACTGATTTTATGTATAGCTTCTGTGAAATGCCTTAAGTATAAAATTAAATTTTTATATTTAAAAATTTAATGTAGTATGCCTACTTTACGGTTTCTGCTGACGACCTGCGGCCGCCCTTAAGTTTGTCTGCCTTTGTGCCCCTAAGAACGGCCCTGATACTAGGTGGTCCAATTTATATCACCAAGATTTTATTAGCCAATATTTAATCAAAAAAGTATTTTTTTAAATAAAATATGGATATGGATATTCAATATTTTTTAAGTATCCTGAAAGCAGAACTTTTAAATGACTAAATAAATACATTTAAACTACTTAAAATGAAATACTTACTTAAATTATTATATCTTTAAAAAGAGGGGAGATACTTACTTAAAATGTACTTATAGTTTAAACATGTGTCTTTAAAGTTCTGTTAGTAAAAAAAACATTATCATACATTAAATGTAAATTTTTATAAAAGTAAAAATACAGAAAAATTCAAAACAAAAACTGCTAACACCTGGAGATTATTTGGCTGTTCTCGATCTTGCAATCTTCTTTCCATGATACTCCAAAGATGTTTAATGCAGTTTCGGGGCTGGCCACTCCATATCAGTGAGATTTCCCTTGCAGTGTGTGGCCTTGCATTATTCTGTTGTAAAATAAAATGTTGGCTTTCTAGATGAGCGAATGTAATGACAATAGGTTCTAATATCTAACGCCTGGCTGTTAAAGTACCATTTTCAAAAAAGGGTGTACGCCTTACAGAACCACCTCCAAAAGCTCTTACCTGGAGTAGATGCAAAATCTTGATATATCCGTAAAAATAACTTGGCTCCATTCGTGAATATCCCAGTTTGCATGTTCTGCTGCAAAGTTTCTTCTTGCTCTACGATGTGCTGGAGTTAAATGAGGAACAATAGCTTGACTTATAAAGTGTAGATGGGCTTCATGAAGTCTATTACGTGTAGTCTGTAGAGATATACACCTACCAGTAGCCTGGAAATGTAAATTTTTTATCTGTGTAGCTGTTCTTGTCCTATTTTGTAGGGATAATCGTACAATTTTGTGGTCTTGTCGGGGCGTAGTTATTCTTTGTCGTGGTTTATATGGTCTTCTATGAGTATGTCTATATTCAGAAATCTATTCCACAATCAATAGTTGGTTGACTTGTTTGAAGTAGGTATGCGTAATGGCAAGGTATCTCTGCGAACGCCCTTCTTGTATCATTGTGACGGCTCTTACTACTTTAATTTCACTAAGAAGCCTTCTTTGTAGAATAGGCCTTTTAAGAACATCGTTATTCATAATTGTATGTTAATAGGTAATGTTACAAACAGTTTAATTGAAGTATAAAGTAAAATATCACATACATTCAATTTTATAATTATTTTTTTTTAGATCCTTGCAAAGTAATATTGTGTTTTTTTTATATTAAAAATATGCAGTTACCTGTTCTCTAAAAATGAATAAGTCAAAAATAACTAATTGTTATAGCGAAAAAGCAGCCACTAATAATTCTCGTCATTAGCAATTTGTATCCCGAAGATTTAGCAGTCAATTTCCATGTAAAATTGTCCTCTGAATCCGAAAATTTTCCATATAATATGGAATTGACTATATCTCAAAAACTGCTCTACTTTCATAATTTTTGACGGTATTTTCGGATTCAGGGGACAGATTTACATAAGAATTGGCTGTTAAATGGTATCTCATGGTTAACCAATGTATGTGAAAAAGTAGCCACTAATAACTGTAGTAACTAGTCATTTTTGACTAATTCATTTTTAGAGGGTGTGCTATATATATGATAATAATACGAGGTGTGTTCAGAAAATAACGGGAATTGTTAAATTTCGCGGGTTCGGAGGGTCCGGTTGTCATAAAATTTTCTTTATTATGTTGGTACACATGCCCCCAAAGTATGATAAAAACTTAAGCTGTTTTCATGGTTTACTTTGTCTGTGGCAGCCGCTAAGGTTAGACGTGTTTTATGAGCTCGGCGATTTTCGTTCGTTAAAAGAAATGGATCAAAGAAATTAGTATCCAATTTTGCTTAAAAAATGAAATAAATTCTGAGAAATGTTAACAAAGGCCTACAGTGAGTCTGCTATAAGTAAAACAAGAGTTTACAAGTGGTATAAGAATTTTCAAGATGGCCGTGAAGACGTTGAAGATGACGAACGCCCCGAACGCCCAAGCACATTAACAACCGATAAAAACATGAAAAGTGGAAGAAATGGTCAGAGAAGACGCTGATAATGTTGGTATATCGATTGGCTCATCTCATGTAATTTTTTCGAATATTTTCGGTATGAAACGCGTAGCAGTAAAATTTGTTCCAAAATTGTTAAATTTTGAACAAAATTTTTGTCCAAAAACAATACTGTAATGATGCCCCAGCCTCCATATTCGCCAGACATGCCTCTGTCTGACTATTCCCAAAAATAAAGAGAACCTTAAAGAGCCGTTGTTTTGCAAGCATATATGACATTAAAAGCGCATCGCTGAAAGAACTAAAGGCTATCCCAAAGATCGAGTTTTAGAAGTGTTTCGAATATTGGAAGAAGAGCTGACACATGTGCATAATATCCAATGGGGACTATTTTAAAGGCGACAACATTAATGTAGACGAATAAATAAATATTTTTTTCAAAAAACGAAAATTCCCGATATTATCTGAACACACCTCGTATATAATAATAATATATCAATTAATGTATTAACATTTTAGGTTCTATATATTTTTTCTAGTTTAATTTTTATATGTAGTTATCAGTTTATGGTTTATATATCCAGGGCACAATATACGGAGACAGGACAATTAATTGATTCTGGGGTTGATTTAAACATGGAAGGAGGCTTAGCCGAGTAAGTATTAGATTAAAAACTGAGTTTATGCAGCATTTTTATACTAATAAAAGGACGTTAAATGAAAAATTTTAAGTAAAAAAACGACAAAAAACTACAAGTATAATTATAGTGTTAATATTGCAGTTTAAGTTTGAATGTTTAAAAAAATGCAAGACGCTAAATTTTTAAAAGATTTTATTTATTTTCCTTGCTGCCTGACGGTCAAATCTTGTAATCGAAGTTCATCCGATCATTGTAGGGTTTTAGGAAAACTACAATAAATGTTGCTGTCTTTACAAGTTTGTGCATTTAAAGGAGTTAAAAGGTTCATAAAAAAGTAAGCATTTATTTAATTGTTATTCTGGTTGTTATAATTCTATTATAGAATTATTTTTTGTTGACATCATGCACTGTACACTGTTCCAAAACTTTAATTTTTTATTAAACGTGGTATGGAACCAATGGGGCTGATTGGAGTATTAATCATTTGCAACAAGCATTAGAGCAGATCAGAATAGGGGCAACGTCTTTAATGAACAAACATTTTAGTATTCCCTCATCAACTCAAGAGATGATGTGAAACAGAAGACGCAGTGCCCGATCGCATTACGGCAATAACTTCTCGATGACGTCCATGGCAGCTTTGCAAAATTTTGAGTGGCTGCAGTTGCCTGTCTATTTTGCTCTTCAGGTCAGGCAGTTGTTGGATAATAGGTATCCTGAAAGATGGATCGATCGAGGAGGTCCTATTGCCTATCCTCCACGAACACAGGGCCGGCTTAAGGCACTTAGGCACTTAAAAATTTACCCGGGGCAAATTTTAGTAAACCTTATTATAGCCGCCCCAATATAATTATTCCCTATGACTTAAGATAATTTTTTTACTCCCACCTTTGAAACGCCCATTATCGTACATGTTTCCATAACACAAAGTGACCTTTTAAATACACATTAACAATTGTTAACTTAAGTTGTGGCTTGATGGTGTTTTAGTCACGGGCTAAAGTTAGTTTTAAGTTAGTTGATAGTAGTCAAATGTGATACAATCGTTAAAATAAAGTGCCTTTCTTGTAAAATAATACTAAATGTGAAAATTATTTTATTTATATCAATACAAAATATCATAAGTATTAGTTTCTCAGCGCCAATATTTGAAATGTTTAAGTGCACGTTGTAGTGATCTTTTAATTTCGTCGCCAGTAAACTAGATTTAACTGATTAACCATTAAAAATTTCGGGTGGAGACTCCACCGTGGAGTGTCCATAAAACATTATCTTTACTTTTAATGTGAAAAACTGCTTCTATATCGGATTCAACCTGTGGTTAATCCATTTTCAAGGGTAACATTTCGATATAAGTACACATACAAATTTTACATTTTGACCGACGCTCCGGTAATACAGATTTCCAAGTTACTAAGTTAGAATGGTTACTCTATTGTTTCATAGATGTCGCTCTATACAAATATTTAATTTAAATCATTTTTAGGGAATAAAACGTATTTGTCGTAGAAAAAGTACTCGTATAGTACTATACATGCATACGTATCCCACTGGGAAAAATAATATTTCTACAATGTTACTGAACGTTACATTTGTTAGGTGTAATGTTACTAAAATCCTTGTGGCAATGTTGCAGGAACATTGCAACAAAGCCTTATGTCCGGCTCAGGAACATTACATTTACAAATAAAATGTTGCTTAATGTTGTTAATGTAAGGTTCCTGCAACATTACATTTGTTAGGTGTAATGTTACAAAAATCCTTGTGGCAATGTTGCAGGAACATTGCAACAAAGCCTTATGTTTCAGGAACATTACATTTACAAATTAAATGTTGCTTAAATGTATTAATTGCAATGTTACTAAATGTTATTTTTGTTAATGTAAGGTTCCTGCCACATTACAGGAAGATTGAAATTAAATTAATATGAAATATTATAATAATAATTAATTATAATTATATAAAAATATATAATATATATCAGAAAAAAATAGGTTTTCTACTTTACCCCAGAAGTAGGCAACCAATATTACAAAGACTGAAATGCCTTCCCGTTTCGCCACCGAGCCGAGGAGCTCGAAGCGCGTTTTCCGAATGGTATGGTCCATTTACTAATGCACCATACCCACCAACACTGACAGACAGACTGTTTCGACCTGTTGGGTCTCATCAGTGTCAGGCAGTCGGTGACGGGAGACACGCATCAAGCTCGGCTCTGTTCACTTATAAAGATATAAATGACCAGGACATCGGCGAGATGCATCGGCAAGTCAGTCTGCAAACAACATGGCAAAAATTATCTTAATGCAATATTTCAGATGAAACATTGTCCAAAACTAAAGTTTTAATTATAAATGTAATATTATAGTTACAATGTTCCAAAAATCTTGCAAATTAAATGTTTATACTGTTTATATAAAGCAACATTGCAAAAATCATTTTAATGTAATATTTCGGATGAAACATTGCCCAAAACTTATCAATGTAATATTATAATTGCAATGTTCCAAAAATCTTGCAAATTAAATGTTTATATTGTTTATAAAAAGTAACATTGCAAAAATCATCTTAATATAATGTAATATTTCGGATAAAACCCCATACAGCACACCAAATCACAATTACGATGTGTTCGCATTGTGACGATGTATCTAGATGCAGACACAGTGTTACACAATTCTACGATGTAAATGTGCTACGTTTACACATGGTATGCACACACGTATGCACAAAGGTTAAACGTCCGCCTCACAATGTAGCCACAATACCACATTAACATATACACAAATTATGTGATCCACGGTGTGTTATCGGATACACAGTAGCTGTGTATTGTGCTTAAACTCTGCTTACACATGGCATTTGTCTCACTCGAATTGAACGTAAATATACTATGCTTTGTATATGTAGCTCTGTCGCACCGTGTATACACCCTGTCCAAAAAAACACTTTTGATGAGTTAGGTACTTCAGGAAAATAAGTTTTGCCGCTTGACTTTTCGTTCTCAAACAGGTATTTTTTAAAATTCATAATATTATGTTTTTTGAGAATGATAGGTCGGACGGCGAAACTTTTATTTTCCTGAAGTATCTCATTAAAGTTGCTTTAAAATTGTTTTTTTTTTCGTTCCACATCTTATAATACCTATATACTTACTATTATGGAATGCTTTTACTTGGTGCCACAAAAAACAGAAGTAAAAAACACAGGAAAATGACAGAACTTTTACAAGAAGATTAAAATATATTAAAAACTGAAATATACATTACACAGTAAAAACGCAAACATATATTATATATTATAGAAATACATTGTCAGTCTTTGCTGAGGCTCTCTTCTCAGCCATTCTCCGTTTTTTATTTTTATTTTCCTCCAGGCGGTTGGTTGCTTGTCGCAACAATTCGGATTGTGATTTGTCTATGTCCAGTTTTGCCATTTGTGCTTTGGGTTTAATTGCAATGGTTTGCATGCTTCTGTGCCGATATAGAATAGAAACTTAATATCAGAAATATATATATATATATATATAAATATATACCTATATTGAGCCATCGATAACTTACCAAATGTTACAGTAAGGAGTTCCTTAAATTGTTTTAAATCTTCTTTATGTGGTCCATTTGGATTTTTTTTTGTTATTACGTCCAAACAAGTTATATTGTAGGGCTAATTCGTTCGTTATTATACGAGAATATATATGACCCACCGCTTTGTGTAATTCCTGCTTGATTGTTTTGGAATCAAAATTTGGCAAATTGGGTATTGGACAAGCGTCTTTCATAAAGAGTCGCTGCAATAATATAAAAAAAGTTGTCGAGTACCTAAGCAGAGCACAAAATATCAGTTGTTATTATTATAATTGTATATACTATATAGGGTATTCACTTTTTAATTTAATAAAAATAATAATAATGTGCAAAACATAAAAAACACAAAACTTACAAAGAATGTGAAGTAACGGCTGTTTGTTCTTAATGTCTCATTTAAAAATTGCAGCCCTTCTTACCGGTGTCGACTATAATAGTCGACACCGGTAACGGCACCAAAGCTTCCATGTTGAACCGCTCCTATATAAAAATGTTAGGTAAGAATCTAACTTATTTATTGGATTTAAACCATTAATGGTTGTAGGCTTCATGTAGGTAAAGCCAACCCAATCTTTGCGTTTTATAAAATGTTAAGAATCATAGGTGCATAAAGTAACAATTTTATTGAACATTGTAGCACCAATATTAATAATTCCTATAGAAATAATAATAAGTAAATATTAAAAAATTCCTATTCCTACCTTAAAATCCTTTTTAAAGTGCACAGACACCAAAGATATATCTCTGACACACACACTTTCCAAATGATGAAATAAAAATTGACACATGAGATACACTTGGTCGGTATTCTCACGCTGACGCTTTGCGCGCGTACTGTTTTAAATGCTCGAATCGTCGAAATTCGACGTCCCTACAAGGTGCCTACAACGTTTAAGTCATATGTATGTGTGACGCCTAATGTAATATTTGTGCCTACTGCATACACTACGAAAAAGTGCTATATATACACATGGTACTAAGAATTACATATACACTATTTAGTTGTGCCTTGTTGTGTCTACATTCGACGGTCGAATGTAGACACAACAAGGCACAACTAAATAGTATGTATGTATACATACATACTATTTAGTTGTGCCTTGTTGTGTCTACATTCGACCGTCGAATGTAGACACAACAAGGCACAACTAAATAGTGTATATGTAATTCTTAGTACCATGTGTATATATAGCACTTTTTCGTAGTGTATGCAGTAGGCACAAATATTACATTAAGCATCACACATACATATGACTTAAACCTTGTAGGCACCTTGTACGGACGTCAAATTTTATAATTATAATGATCCATTTTTACGTTATATAAAAATGTTTAGAATCTTAAGTGCATACGGTATACAATTAATAAACATTGTATCACATAATTCTGTTAATATAAACAATGGTGTATCTCATATGTGTACGTCAGTACTGGATCGACAATTAGATCCACCTTAACATCATCTGTTTCTTACGTGTATATATTGTAGAGACGTAATCCAAATTGGACGTGCTGTATGGGACATTGCCCAAAACTTATCAATGTAATATTATAATTGCAATGTTTCAAAAATATACCCAAACATTCCAAAATAAATGTTTCTATTGTATATTTAAAGTAAAGTTGCAAACATTTTTCATTTGAAAGTTTTGTTAATATTTCAATTGAAACATTGAAAGAAAGTTATGTCTGCAATATTATAATTATAATGCAAGTAGCACAGGAAATATTTTATTTGTAAAGTCGGCGAACATTGCAGCAATATTTTGTAAGGTTTCTTTCCCAGTGGGATGCCACACGTTTATAAACTTATCCTAGACACTTATTTAATTAAGCATACGCTCGCAAGCTCGCTCATGCCTAAATAAAATTTGTGACTAAAATGGCATCTATCAAACTTGATACATAATATAATATTTTATATAAAAAAAGGTTTATTAATAAAAATCATAAATATAATACAAACATAGCAAATACAATGTTCCTAAAAGGTTTAAATGTTAAAACTCATTTTTCGGCATTTAGGGCGTTCAAGATGTCATTAGTAAGTATTTTTTTTTAAATATTTTTATGTAAGATGTACTATGCTCCACACCTCAAAGTCCCACCACGTGACCACGTACGGAACGCAGTCTTTTGAAAATTTGGCATTTAAGGCTTTTCAGGTTATGTATCTGTCAAAGTATAGTCAATGAAAAAAATAATATTTATAGTGTTACCGCTTATGTTTAAGGGTTAAAAGTTAATAAATCTTTATAGTATCACAATAATAATGGTTGGTTTAAGAATTTAGGAATATAAATACTGCATTTAATGAAATTCCAAAGTGTAAGGTGCAATATGAGTAATTCCACGTCAAACCGGACAAAAACAGGTGAAAAATGACCCTGAGTTCTCTGATTTTAATATAAATTTTTCTACAGGTTCTTTGGAACAAATGAATAGATAAAACATTTTTTTTTATTTTTATCACCCCTAGTTTAGAAGTTACAAGGGGTTGAAATTTTGCAAAAAAGCCCAAAAATCGAAAACACGGCCTCCTTCAACTGCCTATATCTCCGGTTCTATTCAACCTACAGACTTCATCAAAAATGCATTTTGTAGCTCTTGAAAGACACTTTCATGACATAAATATTTTATTCCAAGATAATTGACTATTGCATTTGTTATAAACAATTATATTACTCAAACGTGATTTTCGAGACAATTGTCACTCTTTTAAATTTTGAAAAAAATATCATCGTATTCCTTGATCGATTCTCTATAAAAACCCAAAATTATAGCTTGGAGGATTGATAAGATCTGGGTCAAAACAGCGACACGGCCTGTGACGCGGCGCGCGGCGTAACCTTACGCCCTTGGGCAAATTGAGAGTATGGGACGCCTAATGTATATATACATATACATATATGTAAAAATCTAGAAATAACCAATCACCTTCTTTTGAGTTAAGGAACATAGGGTAATAAAATGTAAGGTAAGGTAAATTAACATAAGGTACACAAAAAGTTTAATGACCAATAAAAAAAATAAAACTTTTCTTAGCTTTATTGCTTGGGAAAATTTTAAACTGATATCATTACCTACTTCGACATACGGAGTATATCTTTTAAACTTCGAGTTATAGAGTAGGTATAGATATATCTATACTTTATAACATAGAGTTTGTTTTTTTTATTCGGAATTTGACAACGTCAAAAATTTGGGAGATTAGTTGGCAATTATTTTTGTTATATTGGCAGCAAAACCAAATTATTATTTGTGGTTAAGAATAAAAAAGGTTGGACTGTACTTGTTTATTAAATTTAAAAGTAAAATCAAGTAAATCATATGACTAAAACTATTATGTATACATGTATAAAATTATTAACTATTGAATAGAACTGCTGTAGTTCTAGAAAAGAAGGTTTTGTCGAGGGATTGTAGAAGGTGTGAATAATACGGTGGTTTTGGTGCTAAGACAATTGTTTATTAAAATCACTCCAATAATATAATAATATATAAACATTTACTTAGAAACAAGGGCCTCGACAGAGCTTTCTGCGTTTGAGTATCTCTTGGCTGACACTTTCTTCTTCGTTATTGGCCTAATGCAATGAAATGTTAGTGTGCTTCTCCCAATCCAACCAAAGATGCGTTCAATGTGTCGATATCCACGAAGTCCTCACTGCTTGTTGGTCCGGCCCCCGTATTGCACTTGTGCTGGGTTGTGGATCCTCACTTGAAAGCGTAGAACTTTCCTCACTTGTAAGCGTAGAACTTTTACTGGCTTCACTTAGATTGGGCATTTTGACCAGTTTCAGAAGGCATGTGTCACAAATTTTCGATTCCGCTGATGGAGGTTGATTTTCCGGTCTCAATTTTTTTAGCAGCGACATTTCTCAATTTGCGTTCACATTTTCTATGGTACCGGTGTTTCTCTAACTTAAACGGGTTGAAACACTGGTGATGTAGATTACTCATCATAATGAAGCAAAACACTATGAAAACTTGCAATACAAAACTTTGAAACCAAACACCAGATGTTAGTCGAACACACTTTGGAACGATACTGACCTGAATTGTGTATCTACAGCACCTAATATACCATGGAGAAGTTACCTGAATATATCACAAAAATAGATAACGTACAAATTCTTCCGAATATAATCCTATAATCCATTTTCCCTTCAAAAACCAAGCCAATGTTTTCTACCTGTCCCGCACCAAAAAGATGATAATCCTATAATCCCTCTTCTGAAAATTGAAGATATCTTCGACCTAATTTCGTAAACCTATTTCAAACGAATTTTGTACTATAGTAATCAATCGTGAAGTTTATTCGAGCATGTACAATCGTCATTCAATCATGTAAGAATGTGTATTAAATTGCTTGCCTATCATAACCTGAGGTTGAATCACCCCGAAGCGCGCCAAACAGTGCGCGTCGCGGACGCCACCGGCGTATCCTGTGAATCAATCGCTGTTTTGACCCAGTTCTTATCAATCCTCCAGTCTATAATTTTGGGTTTTTATATAGAATCGATCAAGGAATACGATGATATTTTTTTCAAAATTTAAAAAAGTGACAATTGTCTCGAAAATCACGTTTGAATAATATAATTGTTTATAACAAATGCAATAGTCGATTATCTTGGAATGAAATATATATGTCATGAAAGTGTCTTCCAAGAGCTACAAAATGCATTTTTGATGAAGTCTGTAGGTTAAATAGAACCGGAGATATAGGCAGTTGAAGGAGGCCGTGTTTTCGATTTTTGGGCTTGTTCGCGAAATTTCAACCCCTTGTAATTTCTAAACTAGGGGTGATAAAAAAAATGTTCTATGTATTTATTTGTTCCAAAGAACCTGTAGGAAAAATTATTTTAAAATCAGAGAACTAGTGGTCAGAAAGCTGTCCGGTTTGACGTGGAATGACTCATATAAGTGATATTTTTGTGCATTGGGTCTACATTTCTCCATAAAATAGTTTTAACTAAACAGCATTTATTATAAAAATCTAACTTCTCTATTATGAAATAAGAATATCTGTATCAAAGGTAGGTAATGTATTAGAACAAAAAATATCATCTAATTTTGTATTTTAAGGTTAGAAAAATCTATTTTAAGCAAAATAAATAAGTGGATGATTTGAAAGAGTGTGTTAATATGGTCATAAATAAATATAGGTATACTAAATAATTGTTCAAATTAAATTGAAGCTTTTATACTTCTAACGACAAAACTTGTGCATACTTCTCGGCATACTTACTTTAAGTTAGATTATAAGAAAACAAACAATTTTTAGAGAAACTTGCAATGTGAAAATATTTAAAGCCGGGTCTACAATTGTCGCAGAACGCAGATCGCAGAATGTAAGCATGCGCAAAGCACCCAGCGACGGGACGTTGCGATGGAGCAAGGACCTTGCTCCATCGCAACGTCCCGTCGCTGCAAGGTCACACGTCGTTGTTATGTGAGCTGTCTACAATTGTCGCACGATGTGCTTTTATTGACCAATCAGAGCAATTGTTTTCTTTATAACCACAGTGTGGCCAACGTAGAAGTGTTTCCCCTAAATTTAGTGAAAAAAAACAGAGATATGGATGGATCCCTATCTCTAAAAAACTGCTTGGGGTTTATTTTTAGGTAAAAAATGTTTAAGAGTTTATATATAATTATATTTGTATATTATATATATAATATAAATGAAAAAATGCAAATTTTTAGGGAATAAAAAGTAAAGTGTTGGTGACACTGGGTTGAGTATTTCACCTTATAATCTGTGTTTCACAAATATTTCCAATATTGGATTGGAAAAATTGTTTAGATTATCATAGAATTAGTTAATATTATTTAAAATTTTAAATAATTATTTTGATCAAAATTTGAAAATTCTAAATGATTTTCGATATTTCCTAAAAATTACCTATTTAAATCAATATAGGTATGAATTTTCAATAGTAATAAGAATATACATACCTACATTTATTTAAATGCTCTTTAGAAAATATTGAAAATTATTTTAAATTTGGACAATTACGTTTTTCGAATAATTTCTGAGAATTACACCAAAAATTTAAAAATAACCGCGAAATAGGAAAAGGAACTAAATAAAAGTATTGATTATTGAAAGAAAGAGAGCACAGAGACAGATAGATTCTAGCGCTCTATGATTGGCTAACATAAAAGCCTGCGAAAGACGTTATTGAAGATGAATTAACTTTCTGCGACGTGTGACCTTGCTCCATCGCAACGTCGCTGGGTGCTTTGCGCATGCTTACGTTCTGCGATCTGCGTTCTGCGACAATTGTAGACCCGGCTTAATACTCCCATGACATATGATTTATTAAAATTTTTAAAGTTATACCTAATGATTTTTTGATGTAGATCAAATTCAGTCAAAGCTTTTTAACTACCCAGATAACCAGCGTCCTTCCGTTTGCCGGTCAGTTGCCTACTATTCGTTCTCTTGATATGGTAGCCGTTTGCTGTCAAGTGGATGCCACCATTTGACTGGCTGTAGACAAAAATCTTTTCTAACAACATTTTGTGTGCAATCCACCGGCAACCGATGGGAAACCTTTTGCTTATAATTATTGTGGACAACATAAGAGTTTCTAGGCGGAAATGTTTCCTGACAACTTGACAATAAATAAATAAATGAAGCGTTGAGAACCAGAGTGGCCTTACCCACAAACATTTATTCTAAAATGGGGTTATAATTTATATATATATATATATATATATATTTGGGTGCTTTTTTTAACAAAGTTTTTAATTTCCGAAAAAAAGCACCGTTATATATATATATATATATATATATTGTCCTAAAATGATTGTTAACACCATTTAAGAAAAAACATTTGTGGGTTAGGCCACTCTGGTTCCAAACGCTTCATTTACTTATTCATTTTAATTTTCGATACGTTATCGGCAAATTGCCACCAAATTCAGTAATGCCTCATTTATTGGTATTGTTATTTTAACAAGAGGGTTAGGCATACATTTGCATACTCGAATTTTTTCAAACGTCG
Organism: Brassicogethes aeneus; assembly: GCA_921294245.1. Taxonomy (NCBI): domain Eukaryota; kingdom Metazoa; phylum Arthropoda; class Insecta; order Coleoptera; family Nitidulidae; genus Brassicogethes; species Brassicogethes aeneus. The sequence continues at coordinate 63,460,223 of OV121132.1, forward strand.
TTTTATTACAAAAATACCTATATTTACAAAGAAATAAAATATTATAAATATTTATATACACAACAGTATAACCTTAATTATTATTATATAAATTATCAGCTTCAAACAGGCGCAGCCTTATGGAATCTTCATTGTTTACGTTTGGATCTCGACGCTTAAGCCTGATTTATAGATTGCCTTCCTTCCTTCCTCCCGTGGAAGATGAACAATACAAAAACCGTTGTACTGTTTAAAGGTTTCCGTACGGAAATCTATAAATGGCACTACAATTTTCGTATTGTTCATCTTTTATGGGAGGAAGGAAGGAAGGAAGGAAGGAAATCTATAAATCAGGCTTTAGCGGTATTACGTTGACGCTGTTTTGCCACTCGCCGTTACCTCTCTTTGAAGTTCAACACGCGTTGGTGGATCAAAGTTTTTATTGGTACCCACAGCTCCTGCAATAAATATATGTTTAGCAATAAACATATGTTTAGTTTGTATAAAACATTATTTAACATACCAAAAATAGCCCTAACAAGACCAGGACTACCACTTTTATCGCTCTTAATTAAGAGCGATAAATTTAAATTTTTGTATACAAAAAAGATATTGCATTAATTAATTAATTTAAAATTACCGCTATTATAATAGCTTCTGAAATTCTAAATAAATTAATGTTATTTGAATAAAAACCCTTATAAAATTATAATACTTTAAAGAAAAAACTACATCTTCAAAATATCCTACATTTTTATAGCCTCTATTTAGGTACTATGCCGAAAGAAGTTTCACTTCAATATAACAAATTATTTAAAAATTTACTTACGTCCACAATCCACACAACATTGTGCTTACGTCTTGGTTTCTTTTTTGTATTTCTTTTTTATTTTCAAAGGATTTTTAGATTTTTCCATATGGATACAGGTACATATATCAAAATTGATCAATTTTAGATCTAAAAGAAGAAAGAAACAATTTTAAGCATATATTCGGGGATTCACCGTATGGATTTTTATTCCGCCCGGTGATTTTACAAATCATCGAATTTGTTCTGCATTATTTTAACAGTGCTATATATATATATATATTTATATATATATATATATATATATATATATATATATATACAGGGATGGTAATGGGCTTTTAGGCCGTTTAATAAACAAAGATGCATGCTATATAAAACGTACGAATAAGTGAGATAAACGTATAAATAAGAGAGACAAACAACCATTGTTGAACGAATAGGATAACAAAATTCTTATTTCCCCTCTGCCATAAGCGTGCAGTACAAGATTTTAAAACGATTAAATCAAAACAATTAAACGTCCGCCAATGTTTTACTTCCCCTCCTCTAACTGCTTTACATTCCCACTACTAGATAACCTTGACGCAAATGATTTCAGTATTCTTCAGTCCACGTTAGAGTGCGGACGGAGGAATTTTAAATTTCCTTTAAAATTTAACTATGATTTTGTTTACAAAAACGAATACTTATTGAATTTTTTTCGAAAATGTGGAAAATAAACCATAGTATTCTTGTAATAAAAAAAAAATATTCTTAAACAAAAATGGTATTCTAAAATGTTTAAATAAATAAATTAAAGTAAATGTTTAAACAAAAATGGTATTCTAAAATATTTAAATAAAAAAATAAATAAAGTAAATGTTCAAACAAAAATGGTGTTCTAAAATATTTAAATAAATAAATCAAAGTAAATGTTCAAATTATTTACAACATTTTGAATTGTTGCCCTTGCTGGTAAGGGTCTATTTGGGAACATATTTGGAAATAATCTTTGAATTTCTCGATCTGAGATCCCATTTAAATGCCACGTTATAAATTGAATCTTTTCTTCAAGGGTGTAAACCATTTTTATTAGAGAATATTTCCTAATTTATAACAAACGTACTACCTCTTACTTACAAGTTGTAAGTTACAACACATTCTCTTGTCTGCGCCGAGCAGACTCTGCGGTCGGGCCGCCTGTCTCGGGCGATGATCGTAGCCGCGCGGCGCGGTCTGACTTGCCCCACTACTCTTACGTCACTCCACCACTCCCACGTCTCATAATGCATTTGTCTTTATTTAATAAACGGCCTAAGAGCACATTGCCATCCCTGTATATATATATATATATATATATATATATATATATATAGCTATAGCTAATAGATAACTATTACGTGCAAAACATACCTGATAGATTTCTTGTTTATATTAATCAACACGTCGTACACAGTGTGTACTACACATACTCGCAGAACAAACCATAAATTATAAAGAACAAATGGTGAGCAACGCTTTAACGGTAGCGGCGACTGTCGCGCAAGCGCGGTTCTTTATTGTGGGAAATATGTTGGTCGTCGGTTGCACCTCTGTTGCATACAATTGTTGATTGGAAACTATTGAAAATACGCCGCTATCTTGGGCGGAAACAAAACAACTGACGAACAAGGTATTTTAGGAAATGTGTTGCCTGTCGGTTACATTAGTTACATTTGAATTGAGTAAATAATTTGTTCAAAAAATGAACATGATAAAAATGACATTAGGTACAGGGTCGTCTTAAGATATTTAGCGCCCTTCTTCATAAGAGTAGTTGGTGAGAAGGGTTATACAAGTTATACAAAAGTATCAGAACTAGAATATTATTATTATTACACTAAATACAAACAAAATTCATAGAAAATTAAAAAAACTATATGAACAAAAAAAACAAACAAAAAATAAAAATAAGTAAACAAAAACAAAATTCATACAAAATTAAAAAACTATTTTCCTAGCTTTTTCTTTTGCAAACTGATTAATAATACCACACGTATTTATGTTTTTAAATATGTCACTCTCTAAGAATAAAATACTCAAATCATTTACAATTTGCTTTGTCCCAACGAAGAAATATATTGAAATTAGACACAAATATGGTGCTTTTGCAACAGCGCTATTAGTATAAATGTGTTTTACCGACCGTAAAGTTTCACGAAGTCGGCCGAAGAGAACCCGGTGGCGCTGCCGAAACTGGAACGAACAGAACCAAAACCGAACGTATTTTATTCATGCATGCATATAATATTTTCTGTTTTATTTAATTTTGTATAATATTTTCTGTTTCATTTAGAACTGCTTATTCTTTAATTTTTTTTTGAAAAGATTGGGTGTTAATAAAAACTCCCAGGCCAATTATTTCGAAAACTAAAAGTGGCATTTAAATTCTGTAAACGCCAGTTTTTAGCCTCTATGATTGGCTTCACAACTGTGTAAAAAATGTGTTTTTATAATACAAGATGTAGGTGGCGCCACGGTGCAAAGAATTTTTTTGATGACAGGAACTTTTAAATTAATTTTTGATCAAATTATGTCCCATAAAAATAAATCCAATATGAACGGAGATATTTGGGGTTAAGTTTTTTTTTAATAATTTTAACGAGTATTTTAATTATAAATATTTTTAATATCCTTTAGCACTTTGTTCATTTAATTCTGGTAATGATAATTTTAGTGATAAAACGCTCTTGTAGCGCTAACTAGATTAAAATTATTACGTCCATTGTCTCAGGGGGGCCCTTAACATATAATATTGGCAACAAATAATACGCCACTGAGTTTCTGGTAATTTTTATATTTTTTTCGGATTAAGTAACTAAAAAAGTACTTTTTTTTGTCTGTTGAATTGTTTTCATGTCTTACTTCATTTTCGAGAAATAAAAATAAAACCATTTGAAAAACAAAAATCATTAAGAAACAAAACCATGAAATATTAATACGCTATATTTTTTGCTGTTTATAAACAAAGGTAAAATATTGAAAATTAAAGGATGTTTTAAATTTTATGAAAGAACTGGAGAGAAATTATACAATACCAAAATCTAACTAATGAGGTCGAATGAGGTGTTTCCAGAAAAAGTGATCAGCACAAATGGGGATCTTAGATGGCCAGCAAGGTCCCCTGATGGACTTTTATTTATGGGGCGGCTTACAAAATGAAGTCTACAAGGAACCAATAGAAGACATGGCCGACCTGTACAACAAAAGCTATGCTCCTATAGCCGCTATTAATCGAAATACACTATTGAGAATTGCAGAATCGAAATATTATATATTTGCTTTGTGAGTGTATAAAAACGGCAATAATTTTGAACACCTCATTCGACCACATTAGTTAGTTTTTGGTATTGTTTTAATTTTCATTAATAATTTTGTATAATTTCTCACCTGTAGTTTCATAAAATTTAAAACATCATTTAATTTTATTTTATTATGTTTTAATATTCACATCATTTAATTTTATTTTATTATATTTTAATATTTCACCTTTGCAAAAAATATAGCGTATTAATAATTTATGGTTTTGTTTCTTAATGATTTTTGTTTTCCAAATGGATTTATTTTTATTTCTCGAAAACGAAGCAAGATATGAAAACAATTCAACAGACAAAAGAAGGATATTTTTAGTTACTTAATCCCAAAAAATATAAAATTACCAGAAACTCAGTGGAGTACTATTTGTTGCCAATATTATTTGTTAAGGCCCCCCCTGAGATATCACTGGACGTAATAATTTTAATCTAGTTAGCGCTACAAGAGCGTTTTATCACTAAAATTATCATTACCAGAATTAAATGAAAATCTGCTTAAGGATATTAAAAATATTTAAAAAAAAACTTAACCCCAAATATCTCCGTTCATATTGGATTTATCCAAAAATTTTATGGGACATAATTTGATCAAAAATCAATTTGAAAGTTCCTGTCATCAAATTCTTTGCACCTTGGCGCCACCTACATCTTGTATTATTCAAACACATTTTTTACACAGTTGTGAAGCCAATCATAGAGGTTAAAAACTGGCGTTTACAGAATGTAAATGTCACTTTTACTTTTCGAAATAATTGGCCTGGGAGTTTTTATTGAAACACCCTGTATAGTATACTAGTATAATAATAATAAAAAATATAACATCAATAAAAATTGACGCCCCCAAAAGGTTGCGCCCCGGGGCTATAGCCCATTTAGCCCTGTGGTTAGGGTGGCCCTGATTAAGTACCTTTACACTTCAACCTGTGCGATTGGAGCGCTCCGTTCCAATCAGGCTAAGAGTGTCGCGTCTGAAAAATATATTCCTAAAAATTGCAACGCTTTATCGCACGGTTTTAGCCTGTGCCGCGAAACGTCGCATAATAAAACTGGTAATGTAAATTAAAAAATGTATCTTGAATTTTTTACAATTTTTAAGACGTTTTTCTTCCAAAATGGATAAGGTAATTAAAAAACGACGTCCGAGCGAAAACAGAAATGAACAAAATTTTAAACTGCGCGTAAATCGCTGGTGTTGTTTTTTTACACGTCTAGAAGAGCAATTGTTTGCATTAACACTAGCAAGTCTTCGCGCCTGATTGGAATGGGGGGCTCTAACCGAACATGATAGAGCGTAAGTGTAAAGGTACCTATAGGTACCTTTACACTTACGCTCTATCATATTGGTTCAAGGTACGACACCTTGTACCTTAGAACAACCATGCTTGTACCTTGGTTTAGTAGGCATAAGAATTTAACAATAAATAGTTTGTTTGTTTGTTTGTATTGAAACCTTCACTAGAATCAAAATTGAAATTTTCGGGTTTGAAATTTTTTATTGAACAAACAAAAGTAAATTTTCAAGATTAAAAAAATAATTAGGTACATGCATTCATTAATCAATATTCATTAAAATCAACAGAAAATACAAGTTAAGCTTCTTGTCTTTTTGACGAATCATTTGATGTGGGTGGCAGGAGACGCTTCTGTGGGGGGCTTACCTTTTTGGTCGCCGTTTTATTTTAGTGGACTGTACAGATGTTGTGTTCCCCGTGGATTTTCTGGATTCGCACGCTTCAGTTGGAGTAAAATTGTTAAAATTCACATTTAAGTTTATCACACGCACAATAGTGGGCCCACACTTTCACATAAAGTTTACAGAATACATAACATAATTAAAATTGTTTAATAGCTTGCACCTTTACACGGTATCACTTCAAGTCTTCTCCTATCATTGCTCGCGACCTTCTCGTCTGCGTATGTACGCTATGCCTCATGACAATATTGTTATACAGGGTGTTGTCCGCTCGGACATGCCGCCGCCCTTGAAAGTATCCTACTACTTTCAAAGGATAATGGTTAATTGCTGTCATCATCCATTGGTAAGGCTGCTAACTTGGAACAAGCTCTCTTGAACAACCCATTTTTTGTTTGTACATTTACCACCCTGACGATACCATCCTTTCCTGGAAACACCTCCCTTACTCGTCCTAAAGGCCAGTTCATTGGTGGAACGTTATCTTCCTTAATTAGAACCATTGTACCAATTTTAATGGAATCTCCCTGTGCTTGCTTCCACTTTGTTTTAGCTTGTAGGGTAGTTAAGTATTCGGAATGCCATCGACGCCAGAAGTGTTGTATACATTGTTGTAGTAATTGAAATTTATTCAGGCGATTTAAAGGAATATCGGTTAGGTCATGTTCAGGTAAGGAGATCAATTCGGACCCGATTAGGAAATGCCCTGGGGTTAAGGGGTTAAGATCGTGTGGGTCAGTTGATAGAGGCGTTAAAGGACGCGAATTTAAAATGGCTTCTACTTGTGTAAGTATTGTGAGGAAGGCCTCGTAATTAAAATTTTTGTCACCTACTATTCTCCTTAAGTGATACTTGCAAGAGCCTATGGCTCTTTCATGGAGCCCCCCAAAATGGGGTGATCTAGGCGGAATGAAGTGCCAATTAACACGATTTTCGCCTAAATAATTTAATACCGCCGGGTCAGACATAGTCTTATCAAGGACGTTTTTAGCGCCAACTAAATTTGTAGCGTTATCCGAGTAGATATCCGCACAAAACCCGCGTCTAGACATAAATCGCTTAAGGCAGTTAAGGAAAACATTTGTTGACAAATCACCCGCTAACTCCAAGTGTACTGCCTTTGTACTAAAACATACAAACAGGCATACATAAACTTTAACAAGCTTTCTAGATCTAGTAGTACCGTCTTTAATATTAAATGGGCCAGCGTAATCTACCCCGCAAGTTAAGAATGGTCGATTAGGTACTACGCGTTTCCTTGGTAAATCACCCATTAAATGTTTAGTTAAAATTGGTTTTGCCTTAAAGCAAATTAGGCACTTTCGTACAACGCCACGCACAACCCCCCGTCCGTTAATTATCCAATAATGTTGCCTCAGCGCAGCTAAAGTAGCTTGTGGTCCGGCGTGAAATAATTTTTCATGTTCGTGTGTAATAATTAATTTCGTTAATCCGTGGGATTGTGATAGTAACGCTTGATGTTTTTGGGCGTATGGTACATCTGAATGCCTCAATCTGCCTCCTACTCTCAAGACACCATTTTTATCAATGAAGGGACTTAGACTGAGAATGTTACTTGTGGCCTTTAATTGACTCTTATTTTTGAGTGCCGCGATTTCTATCTTAAATGATTGTGCTTGGGCCAGCAAGATTAATTTATTTTGGGAATCCGACAATTCGGATACAGACAATTCACTTGTTTGGTTGCTATTGGGATGCCTTAAATTGTTAAAAAACCTTATACAATAGGCTACAACTCGGTTTAATTTATTAAATTTAGAATACCTGTTAAAAATATCGAAACTGTCGGAATTATTGGCAAGAACGGCGAAACTACGAGTCTCCGGCAGATCTATTGGTTCATTAACCGTTGCGATAGGCCAGTTACTTTTATTTGTTTTTAACCAAGGTGGGCCCTGAAACCAAAGTGGCGTATTGAATAATTCGTGTACTGTCGCGCCCCGAGAAATTATATCGGCTGGATTTTCAGCCGACATTACGTGATTAAAGTTTGTATCCCTGGCCGTGGTTTGAATTTCAGAGATTCTATTGGCTACAAAGGTTTTCCACGTTGATGGTTCGGCCGCCAGCCAAGCGAGTACGATTTTCGAGTCCGTCCAGTAATATGTTTCAACTTTATTTAATTTTAAGGCAAGAGTGACTTGATTTAACAATCGAGTTAACAACAAAAAACCGCAAAGTTCCAATCGCGGAAGACTTACTATTTTAAGCGGTGCTACCCTGGATTTTGCACATAATAAACCAATATGCACATTTTCATCCTTATCTGTGACTCTGACATATATGCAAGCCCCGTAGGCCTGTTCCGAGGCATCGCAGAACCCGTGCAATTGTATATTTTTAACAGTAGGGGCAAATGCATGTCTAGGTAATTGATATTTGTTAAGATTTAAGCAATCCCTTTGAAACTCAAGAAACGAAGTTTTTATATCGAGTGGGATATCGTCATCCCAACCTGCCCCAGATTTCCACAATTTTTGAAGTAGAATTTTAGCAGTTACGACGATTGGACCCACTAGTCCCAAAGGATCGAAAATTTGTGCTATTTTTGACAACATGAGTCTTTTCGTGACTTTTGCTTGTTCGATAAATTTTACACTAAACCTTAGACAATCGTTATTTGCATCCCAAAGCACTCCCAACGTTTTGACGCTAGCATCGTCTGAAATAGCATAAAATGGAGTATTTGTAGTTTCTGTATCGGAGATAAGCTCCTTTTTATTTGACAAGAATTTTCTCAAGGTAAAGCCTGTTCCGCTTAATATTTTTGTTATATCAGCCTTTAGTTTTGATGCGCCAATGATTGAATCTGATCCCGTAATGCGGTCATCCACATAAAAGTCTGTAAGAATGATTTTATGCGCCTCGGGATAAGCCTCCTTGTTGAGTATGGCTGCCTGATGCAAGCTGCGTATTGCTAAGAATGAAGCTGATGCTGTTCCATAAGTAACAGTATTGAGCTGAAAATGTCTCAATTTTTCGGTTGGCGAATTACGCCATACAATTCGCTGCAAATTTCGCTGCGAGCTGTCAACCAAAACTTGCCGATACATCTTCTCAATATCGGCAATAAACACGAAGTTATGCTTTCTAAATCGCAATAGAATTGAGAAAATATCCTCTTGAATTTTGGGACCTGTATACAAAATATCGTTTAAGGAAATGTTACTTGTTGTTTTGCAACTTGCATCGAACACCACTCTCAACTTAGTGGTCAGGCTATCCCCTTTTAATACGCCATGATGTGGCAAATAATAAGATGGTTTTTGATTAATCAAACTACTAGGAATTTCGGACATGTGCCCCAATTTTACATATTCCGTCATAAATGCGCTATAAGCCACTTGGAGTTCCCTATCTCTTTTAAATTTTCTCTCAACCGCGTGAAATCTTTTTAATGCGATATTTAAAGATTCCCCCAAACAGGCTGGATCCTCCTTTAGAGGCAGTTTTACTACGAATCGTCCTGATGGGACTTGCGCATGCGTATTGACAAAATATTCCTCACAAAGGGACTCTTGTTTGGTAAGGAATTGTTTCTCTGGAAATTCCTCTATTTTCCAGAAATTTTCAATTTGTTCGTTTATGGATAGTAAACAAGATTTTGAAAATTTCCTTATTTTATTTAAATTGAGAGGACCGCTTATTATATATCCCAAATGGGTATTTTGCAAAATAGGCTGATTTGGCCCTAATTTTATAAGACCCTCACACATCAAGTTCCAAAAAACAGCTGCGCCCAAGAGAATATCGATTTTTTGAGATTTAAAAAATTCGGGATCAGCCAGATTTATTTCATTTGGGGTTTTTAATTTTATATTCGGTATTGTGTGTGAGGGTATATTTCCCGTTATGTTGTTTAAAATCAAAAAATCCAATTTTACCGCAAACTCGTTATAAATGGATTGAATACAAGTGTATGTCTTTAGGGAGATATTGGTTTGCTTTTCGTTGATACCCATGATGGGCATGTTTATTTTTTCAAAATTTAACTTAAGTTTGGTGAACAAATCGAATGTCATAAAATTGCTCTGAGAGCCATTGTCAAGTAAGCATCTGCATTTAACAAGCTTACCATCTCTGTCGTGTATATAGCACACGGCCGTAGCTAATAAAACTAAAGAATTAGAATTGTTCAAGTAATTTATATCATTTTGTAAATTTACGTTAAGAGCATTGGGATTAAGTGTGTTTAACCTGGGGCAGCTTGTCCCACCTTGTTGAGTTTCAAAGGAATGCAGGTCGAGATCATCATCAGATGTATGAGTGCGCTTTGTATTATTATGAGGCTGAAATGTCCCTGGACCCCCGGTCCCACCTTGTTGAATTTCAAAGGAATTTTTAGGATCATTTAACCGTGATTTACAAGAATTGTCATAAGACCGAATAGAATTTAAAAAAATTTGATTTAAATGTCCCTGGACCCCCGGCCCCACCTTGTTGAATTTCAAAGGACTTTATAGGATCATTTAAGCCTGATTTACCAGAATTGTCATAAGACCGAACAGAGTTTAAGACATTATTTGATTCAAATGCCCCTGGACTACCTTGTTGAATTTCAAAGGAATTTTTAGGATTTTCATTATTATTAGTATTTAATTTAAAGTTCGTATTAGAGTTAAAGTGTAACATAGTGTTGTGATATTTATTGCAGCGCAAGCAAGGGCGACTTTTACATTCAGATGTAACATGATTAGTTCTTAAACAATTTACACATAAACTGTGTCTTTTAACAGCCGCGTGACGTTCCTTGGGACTTAAATTAATAAATTCCTTGCAGAATCTTATAGAATGATTCTGCTTACACATTGGACAATTCTGCCCTTGATTTGAAAAATGAGAAAATGATTTTTGAAAGTTTTGAGTAGATTTAATATTACTGTTTAGATTTTCTAAAACATTGCAACGTTCTTTGAGAAATTTAATAAAGTCATTCAATTTTGGCAGTTTTCCGTCCTTTATGGTGTTTTCCCACTCTCTTTTAGAGCTGGGATCAAGTTTGGCCGATACCAGAAAAATTAACATCAAGTCCCAAGTATCCAGCTGTAAACCTAAAACCTCCAAACAGCGTTTATCCCTTTGAAAGGTATCTAGCAGGCTTCGCAGTGCGGTGGCAGATTCGCGTATTATAACCGGGAGTTCACATATAGCTTTTAAATGAGTATTAATAATTATTCGCTTGTTATCGAATCTTTCAACCAGTTGTTCCCACGCAATATCGTAATTTGCATCAGATACCTTTATATTTTGAATAACCTGAGCTGCTTCACCTTTTAAAGCTGACTTTAGATAATAAAACTTTTGTATATTGCTAAGGCGCGCGTTTGAATTTATAAGGGCTTCAAAAATATCCCTAAACTCCTGAAACTTCTTGTAATCACCGCTAAATTCAGTTAATTGCAACGTTGGCAGCTTAATATTGGTTTGTAAATTGTCAATGTTAAATCCCAAAGGCGTACCCGTTCGCGAGGTTGTACTAGATGTACTTTTATTTAAGTTACTTATTAATTCTTTGGCTTCCGCCACTACCGTAAAAAATGTTTCCTCAAATGACTCGCGTTCAACTACTTCGTTATCATCTAATAGTTCAATGCTTGTTTGGCATTCGCTAAATTCGGCCCACAGAGCCTCGGCCTTGTCAAGACGCGCAGATATTTCATAAACGCTGGTTGGGTTTAGCTTACACTTTTCAATGTATGTTTTAAATCGTGTTAATTGGCCCTTCATTAAGGCCCGACGCTTTTTAAAAGTCTCCATTATGATATAGTACCTATTATAATTATGCTATATATTATTGCTTTAATATTTAATAATAGAGTAATTTATTTGATATAGACTAAAATTATATTAGTTGATTAATTAATTTATTTTATTTTTTATTTTATTTTATTTTTACAGTTAATGTTAGTATTAGTAATGATTATTAATAATTAAAATTAGATATTTTGACAGTTTTAATGCAACACAATATTTTTGTTTGCGATAATGTTTTTTGCTTAAATAAGGAGAATAATACGCACTTTTAGAAGCGAGATAGCGAATCAAAGCAATAAATTTGTTTTAAATATTAGAAAGAGATATTAATGTGTTAAAAGAGTGCAGCTGACTTGTATTTAAAATCGACGAAAATTTCAAGGCCACTGTATGCGTTAGTTTTTGTTAAATTTCTTTGAAAGTAACGCCCTACGTTCTTTCGCAAAAAATGAATAAAATTTTAGATTTTTAATGTTTTAACCCCTTAAAACTGAATAATTTAATTTAAAATTATATATTTTAGATGTGATTATGATAAAAGGATGGAAAAAATGGGATTTTTGCCTATTTTTTTTGACATTTATTTCGATTATCCAGAATTTTTTGACGCTTTTTTCGGTTCTTTTATCCGGTAGAAGGATCATGTGGGGGGCTTACCTTTTTGGTCGCCGTTTTATTTTAGTGGACTGTACAGATGTTGTGTTCCCCGTGGATTTTCTGGATTCGCACGCTTCAGTTGGAGTAAAATTGTTAAAATTCACATTTAAGTTTATCACACGCACAATAGTGGGCCCACACTTTCACATAAAGTTTACAGAATACATAACATAATTAAAATTGTTTAATAGCTTGCACCTTTACACGGTATCACTTCAAGTCTTCTCCTATCATTGCTCGCGACCTTCTCGTCTGCGTATGTACGCTATGCCGCATGACAATATTGTTATACAGGGTGTTGTCCGCTCGGACAGCTTCATCACATCATTATCCACCACTTTACTACTGGGGATACAATTTCTTGAAGTTGTTATCCAAACAATTGTTTTGTAAAATTTTCATAACCATCATCCACGATGTCGATTATTTTGGCTATAAAATGACGCCTGGTTTTTTTACGCTAGCCATATTAAAACAAACGCCACCCTCTATTGGGGGTTATTACTTTCACAAACTATTTTTTCTTCGCTTTTTTCATCCTTCTTGCTTGTGGTGGAATTTTATTTCTGAATTTCCTCTCCAACGGGGGTATCAGTTAAAATCCTTGTTTTTTCCTTCCGTCGTGTTTTGTCCCCTTCTTTTCTTGGTCCCGCTTTTGAAAACGGATTTACGACGTGTGTGAAAACTATTTCATGGTTTTATCGACTTGTTGATGGTTTGGCTTGTATTAACTCTTTATTATTAATATAAAACAATTCTTAATAAGTTTAAACCCATAACTGAATTGGGAAAATATAATTTTTTCAATAATATAGAACAAACGTCCTTTGATTTGATTTAAATTATAAGTTTGATGTTTTTTTAAAGGGGCTTTTTTAAATTGCTTCCCGGAAAAAACATGTATCTACAGTTCAAATAGTAAAACTAGTTTTAACTGGTTTAACAATGACCTCAAGAACATGAGAAACACCTTAGACTTTCTAAATGAACTATCTAGGCAAACTAAAAATTCAGAATTACTTAAACAAAAACGAGATTTTAGAATAAAATATAAAAAAGCAATAATAATTGCCAAAAAAGAGTTTAATAACAATATAATTAAAAAATCAAAAAATCTTAGTAGAAGTATGTGGGAAATTATTAACAAAAAAAGGGGGGGCTCAGGTAATTTGTAAAATTTCAGCCAATACCATTAATTCTTATTTTGTTAATATAGCTGATAATATTTAAAAAAACTTAAATCTAGCCAATTCCACTGTTAACCTGAACAAAATTCAAACACCAAAATACCAGTTTAATTTTAAGGAAGTCACTTATATTGAGGTTCTAGAAATAATTTCCAATATTAAATTAAAAAACAGCTGTGATGTCTATGGTTTAAGTATAAATTTAATAAAAAATGTAAAATATCTAATATCGGTTCCCTTAGCTAAATTAATAAATATGTGTTTTTTATCTGCAGAGTTTCCGGATGTTCTGAAGGAGGCCCTTGTGGTTCCTGTTTACAAGAGAGGCGATGCTGAAGACCCCAGTAATTACAGACCAATATCAATATTACCAATCTTTTCAAAAATTATTGAGAAATGTATGGCAAATATATATATAATATAATATATATATATATATACATATATATATATTATAGGATGGTTGATTTTTTTGAGGATAACAACATCTTTTCTGATAATCAATATGGTTTTAGGAAGGGAAGAAACACTACAACTACTATCTTACAGATGGTCAAATCCATAAATGAGTCGTTTGAAAATCTGGAGTTTGCGAATGCAGTTTTTTGCGACCTTAGTAAGGCCTTTGACTTTTACTTCTGAAGGGTGTAAAACTCATTGAGTCCTACTTAGCAAATAGGTATCAGAGTTGAAGGCAGGGTGAGTCAGAGGATGGAGTTGCGAGTTGGGGTTCCCCAGGGTTCTATTCTTAGCCCAATCCTGTTTTAAATTTTCATTAATGACTTGTGCTGCAATAGTGGCTCGGTGGGTTTTACACTTTTTGCTGATGATACCACAATTATATTGAAACATTCAGATATTGAACTAAATGAGGAGAGTGAGCGTGCACTGTCAGAGGCTGAGCTATGGTTTACCAGTAATAGACTTGTTTTAAACCAAGAAAAAACACAAAATCTTATTTTTTCTTTAAGACCTATAAAGGATGAATACCCACTAAAACCAGTAAAATTTCTGGGAATATTATTAGACAACAAATTAAGATGGAATTGTCATATTAATGCGTTATCCAAAAAATTAAGCACCAGTATATTAAATATTTTGTCATACGTAATTTAGTTGGTAGTGTCTCTAGTGATATACTGTTAAGTGCATATTATTCGCTATTTGAGTCACATATATCTTACGCTCTAATTGTTTGGGGTCACTCTGCGGAGTGTTATAAAATATTCGGTCTTCAACACAAGGTAGAAAGGATCATCGCCTCTCTTGGTTACAGGGACGACTGTACAGCTATGTTTAGTAATCTTGGAATTTTAACAGTACCCTCCTTATATATTCTTCAGAATTTACTTTATGTTAAAAATAATTTGAATTTGTACCATAGCCATGATAGTTTTTATAACTACAATACAAGGAATAAAAATCAGCTTTTAAATCAATTTTCCAGGCTCAATAAATGCCAAAGTGGTCCTGATTTTAACGGAATCAAATTTTTCAACAAACTTCCAATCAACATACAAAATATGGCTTTTAAGGAATTTAAACTATATATAAAATCTTTTTTTGTAAGAAACGGGTTTTATTCTGTAAACGAGTATCTTGAGTACAAGTTTTAATGTTTTAATTATATATCTACCTTATGTAAGTTTTTATTTTAAATGTATTTGTGCATGATTATATTTTATTTATTCATTTGTCTCTTTCCTATTTTATCTGGCGTTGTAAACAATTTGTATTGTATTAGCACTAATAAAGATTATTATTATTATAATTGGATCGTTACCAAAATCGCGACGATGTATCGTTGCCTTAAGTCTCGCCTTAAGCTTCACTATCAGCAACATTTAGAAAATCATTCTAACTTCCTTTCTTATTATCTTATTGTAAGGGATCCTGTTGCTTGGCGTTATCGTTCATTTTTATTGAGACCAACTATAAGTAATAATAGGGCTTACCTTTATTTTAACGAATCCCACACACAAACGTAAACACACAGATTATTAGTACCCTTCAAGATTTGGAGGATTTGGTTAGGAATTATTTGATGTCAGAGCTCGATTCACCGGCGTGCTGCCGCTACCATGGTCAACATCGCAATGACTGGCAGTTCTCAAAAACATTTACTTTGTCTCGCCACCATAACAAACAAAAATTCTCCAGCACGATAGTTCCCAGATAACAAAATGTAGTCACGATGCGCGCACAGTGAGTGCACGCGTGCGTATTTAAACAGCACGCGTGCGCGCTGATCACTACACATATGCGCTTACATATGCGTCTCATATGCAGCGCACGTGTGCCGGCGCATTTAAAGCGCACTTGTGCCGACGCATTTCCAGCGCACATGAATGAGTCAAAAAAGTTGTATATTTAAAAAGGAAATGCATATATAACGACGGGTTTAATGCAAAATGGCACAAGCGCCAAATTTTTCGAAAAATTATTAGAAGTACAGTTTGATAGAGAATTAAATTCTCTAGCTAGAGCTTTAAATTTTTTTTTTTAATTTTGGCGTTTGTGCCGTTTTGCCTTAAACCCGTTGATATATATATATATATATATATATATATATATATTCTGTTTTAGGTTTCCACGGGCGTTATATGTATTGGTGGGTTTCCGGGATCTGCTCCGTGTTGTCGGTTTTTGGTTCTTAAAATAACCGTACGTCAAACACACTTCTTCTAAGAACCAAAAACCGACAACACGTAGCAGATCCCGGAAAACCGCCAATACATATATATATATATATATATATATATATATATATATATATATACTTTTTAATTTAAAAATAATAATGATTCTGAAAATTTCAAATCGATATTTTGATTTATAAAGGTTGCTCAAGATTTTTTCAACTTTAGTATTTTGAATGTTTTCGAGCGACCTCTGAATATAAATATCAACGAACTTTTAGCGACCTTTTGAAATCAAAATATTGATTTGAAATTTACAGAATTTTTATTATTTTCAACCAAAAAAATAATATGAAGACGAGAAAAAAAATTAAATTAAAACAAAAATTCAATTTTTAACGGTTTTGAAAATTTTTAAAAATCTTGAGCTACCCCTAAAAAATTTTTAATCGAGCTTATATTTTGACAGGGCTCTTACAGCATAATAAACTAACATATTTTTACAAGAGACGAGAAAAAAAAATATTTTTTTTTGGGCCACCCTAATATAATATATATATATATATATATATATATATTAGACTGGGCCAAAAAAATCGACTTTTTTTTTTGAAAAGTATATCGAAAATATTATTATAATGGTGAAAGTTTGAGTCCATAATATTAATATTAAGAGGTCCATCATCGCAATTTTAGATTTTTTTTTTCCTGAGCGAGTTTTTGTCTCAGAACTCCTAAATCATTGAGTTTAACAAAATTGACTTAAGAATATTTTTTGAAGAAAATTGAATGCCCTACAAAAAAGGTTTGATTGGAATTTCCCGTCAGATGAACCGTTTTCTTACAATCATGCCTTAAAAATTGGTATAGTTTTACAATTTGATCTTTTAACTTTGGAATTTTGTAATTCAAGTAAAAATCAGTACCCTGAAAAAAACGATAAATATTCTTATGGGAAATAAAATGCTCTACAAAAAAAGTTTTTTATCATTTTTGGCTAAATTCACTTCATCAAAAGTTATTCAAGGTTAAATTTGAAGTCAAAACGAAATCTGGCTTCACTGCCGATAAGCACAGTTTAAGAGATCATTGATCACGTCGTGCGCTCATACTGCGCGTGGGCGCTCACGGCTATACTAATCATATGCGTGTGAAATCGACCACACGTGTGCGTTCTCACGCCGTGCGACCTACGTGCGACGCACGATTGCTATCTGGGTTACGTAATATATATAATTATAACAGTGTACATTCGACCCACTCGGTCGAATATCCGCTTTTTTCGAAATTAATTTGGTACTTACATACCAAATTGACGGTACTGTTTTTGACAATTTACTTAGCAGTCGTATATAAAGTAGTGTACATTCCTCGAGTGGTAAAGCAATTACACACTCGCGGAATTATTTAGATAGTGCGTAAATTGCTACCTATCACACTTGTTATGTTAACTAAACTGAGCACCACTCAATGTGCCGCGACCAAAAAGTTCGTCCTTTTTCAAAACGATATAACTTTTTTGTTTCTTGAACGATTTTATTTTGGTCTGTGATGTTTGCTAGCCCTATCCTCTGGCAATTCATGCTATAGATATGAAGCTCACGGTTCTTCAAGTAAATTTCGTACAGGGTGATATGTAAAACGCTCAAAAATTTCAATAACTTCATCCAAGCCCCGTTTGTAAAAAAATAATTTTTTTCTCGTTTTTACTTTGAAAAAGAACGAACTTTTTGGTCGCGACACATTGAGTTGTGCGCAGTTTATTATTAAGATATAATTTGTTGTAGGCACGTTAAGGATATTATAATTTTGACCACTATATGTCAAGTTTTATCATCAATTATATCAAATTATTTTTGGTATGTATGGCTATTTGCTCCTGCCAGAGGATTATGGATAGTTTGGAAAAATATTTTGTCTCCATTCTTCTTCCAAGAAACGCCAAGTCAACCAGAAGAGCATGATAAAAAACAAAGAAAACTGGAAAGAAAAATGAAAAAGATGCAAAGATAGTGCTTACATATTATATAACTATAATAACTATAAATAAAGAAATTTACATTTACAAAATTTAATTTTAAAAATACCTTATTATATAGGGTGATACACCCATTAGAGGTTAAAGTAGACACCAATCTTAAATTTTGATTTGATAAATAATATAAATTACCAGGTGACTGTCTTTTTCTACTTCCACCTTTAAAACGCCCATGATCTTTAAAATAAACATTGACAAGTTGTGGCTTTATGGCGTTTTAGTCATAGGCTGAAGTTAGTTTTAAGTTAGTTGGCAGTTGTCAAAGGTCATACAATCGTTACAAGTGTCTTTCTTGTAATAATACTAAATGTAAAAATTAGTCATAGGCTGAAGTTAGTTTTAAGTTAGTTGGCAGTTGTCAAAGGTCATACAATCGTTACAAGTGTATTTCTTGTAATAATACTAAATGTAAAAATTATTTTATTAATACAAAAATAATACAAAGTATTAAATAGTTTCTCAACGCTAATATTTCAAAAGTTTAAATGTACGTTGTACTGACCTTTTCATTTCGCCGGCAGTAAACTAGATTTAACTGATTAACCATTAAAAATTTCGGGTCGAGACTCCACCGTGCAGTGCCCATAAAACATTATTTTTACTTTTACTGCTTCTATATCGGATTTAACCGATGGTTAGTCCATTTTCAAGGGATATATTTCGATTTACACAGAAAAATTTGACATATTGACAGGCGCGCCGGTACTACAGATTACGAACTTACTAACTTGAAGTTAGAATAGTTACTCTATTTTTTTATAGATGTCGCTCTATACACATATTTAATTTAAATTATTTTTAGATAGTAATAGGTATTTGGTCAATTCTCATATAACTTGTTCCGATGCTGTATCCACTTATTTTTGTGAAAACTAATTCTCGCTCAAGGTTTTTTTTAGTGTAATAAGCATCCCATATACCACAGAGTGGTACAATGGACGTCCAAAGGACAGCCCTTATCGGACTTTGGGACGTCCATTTAACGTCCGTAAAAGGTCCTGCGGATCTCTTATGGACTTCTAATGGACGTCCGTTTGTCCCCGAATGGAACGTCCAGTGGACGTTCGAAAATGGACATTCATGGTCCATATGTGGTTCAAGAAAGGACGTTCAGTTGAAGGGTAATATTAGGGCTTAAATAAACTGTATACTGCAGAAAATAAAACTTTATTCATAATAAAAATGTCATAAAAAATAAATAAAAAGCATATGAATATAATTAAAGCACATATTCTAGGGTTGTTTTATCGGGGATCTCTATTACGATCTGCAACAAAGAATAAAAATGTGTAAAGTTAAACTTTTCGTAAGAGCTTCCAAACCTCGGATGATAGAGCGAATTTTGCAATATAAATTTCACAAAGTCTTAAACTCCAATCTAGGTTTATACGATTCATGAAACCTTAATAATTATTATAATGGCGTAGTAATGGGGGTCATGTGGCACTTTATTTTTATTTTAATTTAGGGACTAAAAATAATACTACCTAGGTAGGGTAATAGCTATTAGGTATCACCAAGCAGAGAAGAATCTGCTGGTAATGTAAAGATAAACAATAAAGAGCATATTAAAAGGGCATAAAAGACCAAATCTCAAAAATCTAAATGTTTTTGACTTTTAAAATTAAATGGTACAAATGGGAGGTTTGTTTTTTTTCATACCCTTTTAATTAATGATGAAATTCCATGGGAAACCCATCAATTTAATTAGAGTTAATGTTAATAACAGTAATACTTACCACGTACGTGATACTTGTTACCAATAATATATGACTACTTTATTAAACTAGTCAGTAATATTATTATCATAGATTATAAACCCTATTATACAGTTTTGTACACTTTTTAAAACTTTTCCCTGCATTCAACAGTTGAATTTCAACTAGACTACGACGGCCATTGTTTTGTTTGCTTGACGTCATAGAAAAAGACCTTGTGGCACGTGGACACTGTACAGTGTTGCCGATTAAATTTTATAAAAGCTTATCTTTATAAATTTTATTTTGAATTAATTAATTAGAACGGTAACAGGATAGAATAAAATAATTATGTTTATTCATTAAATATACAATATAATATCTAAAGTTAGTATTTTGATCAAAATTTGCAAAATACCCGATTTAATTTTACTCACAAGCATGCCGAAAATACCCAATTTTCGGGTAAAATTCACGGAAACGGCAACACTGATCCTCTGTCTAGACGCCAAATAAGTATTTGTTGGGTTGGTCCCTAATAGATGGCGCATCAACGTAGAATATATTTTAATCGGTTAAAATTGGTAATTAATATTATTTATTATATAAATGCATCTCATATAAAATTATGTTATTAAACTGCTAACCTTATACGAGATTTAAATGAAACCCTTGCGATCAAATATCAATATGTTTCGTCAACATGTGGACGTCCACTGTACAGCCGATTAATGTCCCGGACTGTACGTCCTTAAGGGGATATTTATGGGACGTCAATTTTCGGGTCCCGACCGTTCGTACCTGAAAAGGATCTGAACTGGACGTCCACCGGACGTTTGGTGTTATATGGGATGTAGCATTTCAAGGTAATGGGAACTTAAATTATGACAACCCTATATTAATTTTTTCCTAAAATGCAGGCTTTATGTTGCAAATGTCACGTAAGTTACCGGTCACCAACTGCAATATCCTAACATCGATGAATATTTCAACAAAATGGCCGTTCAAACAACTAATGTTAGTGCTTTATTAACTAAAAATAGACTTAAGATTGACAAAAAATTATTTTATCCGAAATTGGCAGTAAAGTAGTCAACAATCGTAAATTAAAATAAATCGGCAGTAAAGTTCTTAGGATATTGCAGTTGGTGACCGGTAACTTACGTGACATTTGCAACATAAAGCCTGCATTTTAGGAAAACATTAATAGATTAGGGTTGCCATAATTTAAGTTTCCATTACTTTAAAATGCTACATGCTCATTACACTAAAAAAAACCTTGAGCGAGAATTAGTTTTCACAAAAATAAGTGGATACAGCATCGAAACAAGTTATATGAGAATTTACCATTTGTCGTAAAAAAGCATAGTATGCAACTCCTTTACAAACTTTTCTAGACACTCATTAAATTAAACATTCGCTAGTAAGCTGGCTCGTGACTAAAATGGCGATTATTAAACTTGATACATAATATAATATTATTCAATTTTCGGATATTTTTAGGCAAAGCATCATTACAAAAATAAACAATATAAAATTATATTGAAAAACAAAACTAAAGTAATTGTTCAAAATGTCGCTTGTGTTGTTCACGACAAATATTAATTCTTCTTCAGAAACCTTCAGTCGTCTTATTAAGAATATCATGATTACCCTGCTGAAAATGACGGATGATTGCGGATATAAATTCTTCGTCAAAACCGGATAAAAGCAGATAAAAGCGGGTAAAAATATCATCTGATAACATCTGCTTTTGTCCGCATCGCTATTTCCGCGAACACCCGGTTAGTTGTGTTTTATGTCCGGTTAGTGCACCCCCGCAATCATCTGCAATCATCTGTTTTTAACCGTCTTCACTGTGTTTCGTTTATATTTGAATTTGTCCGGAATCATCTGCAAACGTCTGCTTACGTCTGGTTTTATCCGTGATTACCTGCATTTTTTTTGTCTATTTTTGTCTGGTTTTATCCGCAAACGTCTGGTTTTATTCGCAAACGTCTGCCTAGTCCAATTTCACCCGCCAACATCTGGTTTTATCCGCGATCATCTGCTTTCATCCGCGAACATCTGCAATCACCCGCGAACAACTGCTTTTATCCGCGAACATCTGCAATCACCCGCGAACATCTGCTTTTACCCGCGAACGTCTGCTTTCATACGGTTTCACCCGCAAAAATCTGCTTTTATCCGCGAACATCTGCAATCATCCGCGAACATCTGCTTTCATCCGCGAACATCTGATTTTATCCGCCAACATCTGCTTTTATCCGCGAACATCTGATTTCACCGCGAACATCTGCAGTCACCCGCGGACAACTGCAATCACCCGCGAACATCTGCAATCACCCGCGAACATCTGCTTTCATCCGCAAACGTCTGGTTTTATCCGCAAACATCTGCTTTCATACGGTTTCACCCGCAAACATGCTTTTATCTGCGAACGCCTGATTTCATCCGGTTAGTGCACCCCCGAAAACATTTGCTTTTATCCGCAAACATCTGCTTTTATCTGCCACATCTCATTTTATCCGCGAACATCTGCAATCACCCGCGAACATCTGCTTTCATCCGCGAACATCTGCTTTCATCCGCGAACATCTCATTTTATCCGCGAACATCTGCACTCATCCGCGAACATCTGCTTTTATCCGCAAACATCTCATTTTATCCGCGAACATCTGCTTTTATACGGTTTCACCCGCAAACATGCTTTTATCTGCAAACATCTGATTTTATCCGCAAACATCTACTTTTATCGGCAAACATCTGCTTTTATCCGCAAACATCTGATTTTATACGCAAACATCTGCTTTTATCCGCAAACATCTGCTTTTATCCGCAAACATCTGCATTTATCCGCAAATATCTGCTTTTATCCGCGAACATCTGCAAACATCTGCTTTTAATTGCAAACCTCTGCTTTTATCCTCATTCGGTTTGCCTGCATTTCCTTTGTCCATTTCGGTCCTGTTTCGTACGCAAACGTCTGGTTTCATTCGCGCTTTTTAATTTTCTTTTTCTCGTGTATACTTTAGTTTAGTTTACCTGCTTTGTCAAATTTTACTGAGCTTTAACTAACTGGTTGTTAGCCGTTCACGGCACACAACTTTATAACTCTAAAAGGAATTATTTGAATAAAAACAACCTGTAAAGGAAATAAGTTTATTGAACTTCAATATTATTTGGTAAAATACAAATAAGGTCTTTGTTAAAAGACATAAATAGACATTTTTTAATCATTAAGCTTACATTTAAATTAATTGTTAGAAAACATATATGTTTAATTTAAAATACATTTGGAATTATAATATCTTCAATTTGTATAGAATTTGTTTGAAAAACACTTATTTCGGCGTAAAATATTATAAACGATTTAATTTTGGCATAACCAATATTTTTAATATATATGTAAGAATTATTAGACTTATTATTTCTGTACACATGTGGTAATCTTCATTATAGTATACCTGATTTTTAAATTTAAATCTGGTGAATATAATTAAATTATTTTCCCATTGGAAAAATGTCGTGTTGAATAAACTTATTTCCTTTACAGGTTGTTTTTATTCAAATAATTCCTTTTAGAGTTGTGTGCCGTGAACGGCTAACAACCAGTTAGTTAAAGCTCAGTGTTTGCGCCACAGGTTAGTTTGAGTATGTAGATTTTTTTTGATTTGTTTGCAAGTCTATTTGTTAATATAAATTTAGTCGGCTATGGTTGCTATATATATATATATATATATATATATATATATATATATATATAATAATAATCAGGGCCGTGCGGTAGATTTTTTCAGTATGATGCAAGTTATTGAAATGCCGCCCCTTAAATGTTTTCTCTTTAAATTAATTAAAGATTCCCAAGAAAACTGCACAAAATGAAAATACTTTTAATTTTAAAAAAACATAAATATAACAGAACTTTAATATTATTTTATCCTTCTAACTTTTATTTTAGCAAATTCGTTAATTAAAGATGTGTAATCTAGAGTGGCAGCTAATGTAGATTCAATAGATAATAATGATAGATGTCTAAGTTTTGTTTTGCTTATTGAATTTCCTGAGTAGTTTTTTATCAGTTTTAATTTTGAAAAACTTATTTCCTCACTAGCTACAGATACAGGGAGTCTTAATAAAATTCGCAAAACTATAAAAGCGTTCGGATACAAAGTAATTAAGTTATTTTGGCACAAGTAATTTAAACCGTCTAAAGATTTCATAGAATATTTTCGCATGCGGGATACATTACGTATACGTAATGTATAACAACTATAGTTCTTCTCTTTGCATTTATACACAGTAAAAAAATATTTGTTAATTTTAACCAAATAATAACCAGATTTTATGTTAATCCAGGTCCACACAACTTTTTGTTAAGTTTACAACCAACTGTATTTTGTAGATTTAATAACAAAATTTCATGTCAACTTCAACCATAACTCTTGTATTTTTTACAAACTCTTATGTAGACCCAGTACCAAAAGTATTTGTTGTAAATTGGGAACTTTTAAAAACAGAATTTTTTATAAGAAATGTTGCTTTATTAAACAATTTTCTAAATAAAACATAATTAACACATACCTACATAAATGAACACAAAAATAACATACACATAATGAAATAACACACCATTCTGAAATCATCAGATTATTTAGAAATTTGGTACAATATAACTATCAGTACTTTTAAAACACTTACTGATTTACTTTAACTTCACTATATCGCCTAATTTTAATTTGAAAACCAATAATGACATTATAAACACTCCTGTCACCGTTAAATATTATAAACAACCGTTGAAGCTGACACTTGTTGATAAATGTGTTGTGCTTGGAAATGTTTTGATTGGCTGCCTGAAATCACGTGTACTTTTTCAACGGAATAATTTGTTAAACATTAAACAAAATAATCTGTAACCTTTGAAATTAACAAAATCCTTACAAAATTGCATTTTACCTTTACAAAACTTTCGGTAAAATATATTTCTTTGTTAAAATAATTACAAACCCAGGTTGTATATAATACCAAAGAATTACTCCACATAAACTTGCACCTGTTATTTGATATGCGGGGGAGGCGCCTTTTTGCGAGTCAATCTTACTAAATGCCTACGTTAATACCGGAATTATACAGAGTAATCTAAAAAAGTGTCGCATAAAGATTTTTAAGTATTGAAAAATCTAAATTGTACCTATATATTTTTTTTGATGTTGCTGCTAATGCCGCCCCTTTACGGTGCCGCCTGATGCGGCCGCATCCTCGCATCATATCACGGCACGGCCCTGATAATAATAATAAAAAAGTCATATAAAAAATATTTTACATCATAACATAACATAAAAAAAATATAATATTAATAATTTATTATATTTATACAATTCAACATAATTTAATAATATATAAATATATATATATATATATATATATATATATATATATATATATATATAAATAAAACTAAACATAAATAATAAATTTAAAGAAGTATAAGAAATAAAGAGATAAGGAATAGATAACAAAGAAGACAAGAAATAAAAGAAAATAAAGAAGTTAGAAAAGGAAATTAAGATGTTAGAAAAAGAAGCAGAAGAAGAAAATTAGAAGAAAGAAAATAATAAATTATAACTGACAATTATTGTAAATATTGACAAATAAAACAACTTGTAAGTATAATCTTTGAATCTATTTATTATAACTAACCTGTGGTGTAAATACACACCATATTTTGGTCTATATCGAACCGGATTTGAATTTAACTTTATACAGTCCACTAAATTTAATTTATTTAAAATTTCATTAAACTTCATTTAATTTTAAATTTAATTTAAAATGTCATTAAAATTCATAAATGCCAAAAAAGAGGCTATATTTAATTTAATTCTCAATTTGAATGAAAATGCAAAAAAGTTTTCAAAGGCTGACACCAGAAAAACTCAGGAATTTTTGACAAACACAATAAATTTGGAAAATTTATATGAACAATACAATAAATTAAGTGATGAAGCAAATAATTTAGAAATTAAAAATAATAAAGATTATAAACCTGAATTTGATGAATGGATCACCTTTGAAAACATGTTTTGTCAAATTAAAGATATTAGGGAAACTGTGTTGGAAAATCGAAAAGTTTTACCGCAAGCATCACCAAATAAGGATTTAAGTGTTTCAATAAAATTACCTCCAATTGAAATGCCGAATTTTGATGGTAAACCTGAAAATTGGCCATTATTTTTTGAAGCATTTAAAACAAATATACACTTTAATACAAATTTAAATAACTCGCAAAAAATTCAATATTTAGTAGGAAAATTAAGTGGTAAGGCACTCACTATTTTATCAGGAATTCTTCCTAATGAAGAAAATTATGTAACAATTTGGGATTCGTTAGTAAAAAAGTATCAAGATAAGAGAGCGCTAGGAACATTTTATTTAAATAATATATTTGAAATTAAGATTGCGTCCAATAATGCCAATCAACTTAATAATTTTATAGAACGCTTTTCTTCCTCTTTAAGTGCATTAAAACAATTAAATATTACTGACCTTTCGGATTTCATATTTCTTCATTTGGCACTAAACAAATTAGATCCACAAATTATACAATTGTTTAAAAATTCAGTAAGTAATTCAGAAATTCCATCATGTAAAGATTTAATTGAGTATATACGTCAACAGGTCAAAATTTTAGAACTTACAAATTCACATTCAAGTCTAAAACATAATACACATAAGGTAAGTGCGGGTAATAAGGCCCACCTAACGCATTATATTAAAAAAACAAAGAAAACGTGCACATTTTTTAATTTTTTTTATTTTATAAACATAATATGTTATATTATATTAACTTTAAACTATATACTGTAACATTTATAAACTCAAATGAAATAAACAAAAAGAAAAATTCTTAGGTTTTTAAAAAACTCGTTAATGGGCCTTATTTCATGCTCAACAGATAATAAAGCCCATCCATTCAGGGTGCACATTTGGGACAAATAAACACATCTTCATCCTCAGGCGTCAGTCCGACACATTTTTTATGAACCCAGGTAAGGCACATGGCACACTGACGCATATCAGCCTTAAAATCCAGTTCACAAAGCTTGCAGAACCAATTTTCCTCGGGGTTGGCGTCTGCGCTTTCTGTCGAGGTCGATGGTTCTACAGTGGCCTTCGTTTGACTGATCTTCACTTTCTTCTTGCATTTTGTTGCCGAGCCGCTCTCCTTTTGGGGTTTCTTTCCAGTTTCATTATTTGGTGGGCCTTATTACCTGCTTTGTAACGATCCTTGTTTTAAGGTTATAACTCAGACATGCATAGTACAAAACCAATCATTTTCTAGGAAAACATTGGTAATATGTGTATTGATACATACCTGTAATGGCGCAGCAATTGAATAAACGCTTTTTAGGCACAGCTCGTTGTCGAAACACTTGTTGTATTTACTATTAGCAAACGACATCTTATTAAGGCGGAACTCTATCGAATATCAAATATTACCTAGTAAAATCATTAGATGGCAGCCCCAGTATTATAATTTAAAAAATGAAGGTAAAATGGCTGTCGGGCTTATAACCTGCTGGGCCTTATTACCCGCACTTACCTTACTAATTCTTCCTTAAAAAATAAACACTCAATTGTACAATCCCATTCTTTTTCAATAACAGATGTCAAGCCATTAAATTGTATAATTTGTAATAAAAATGATCATTCAAATATTTACGAATGTCAAGTATTTAAAATATGCCACCTAAGGTTAGATTTGATGAGGTTAAAGAATTAAGATATTGTATTAACTGTTTACGGTCAAATCATACTAGCATGCAGTAAATGTAAATCAAATTTATATTGTAAAATATGCAAGAAACGTCATCATTCATTATTACACTTTGAAACACATAAAACTGAATCTCCTACTATGCAAAATAATATAGCTTCATCTTCTACTTTTAAACCTTTAACTCAATCTATTACTATGCATTCACAAGCTTCTTTAAATACAAACACTACTGTATTATTATCAACAGCGCAAGTATACGCGTTCGGTGATAATGGGAATAAAACCATAATTAGATGTCTTATTGATAGTGCATCACAAAATAATTTAATTTCCATTTCTTGTTGTAAGAAACTTAAATTGAACATTATTCCCATAAGTAATTCGTATATTAATACAGTAGGTTCTATTAAAACTCCAATGAAAGGATATGTTTCTTTAACTATTCAATCACGAATATTATTTGATAAATACAATATAACTTTAATTGTAGTGGATAGTATAACTGAAAAATTACCAACAACTAATATAAATACAATATCATTAAATTACCTAAATAATGTTTCTTTAGCAGACGAATCTTGGAATATACCTGGTGATATTGACGTCATTTTAGGAGCTCAATTATTTCCAAACTTATTACTAACAGGTCGTATTATTCCCCCTTCTAATTTAATTGCACCACAAGCGCTTGAAACTACACTTGGGTATATTTTAATTGGTGAAGTATCCGTTAATACGTTTTTTGATAATTCCTTCTCACATTTTAATCTAAGTTGGACTTTTGGGCCAATAACAAATGATAATTTAAATGCAAATTTAACTAAATTCTGGAATTTAGAGGAAATTCCAAATGATCACATACAAGATTCAGATGAATTATTTTGTGAGAATCTCTATAAATCATCTTTTTTTAAGATTTTTCTGGTAGATATATTGTAGAACTACCATTTAAACATGATCCTTCTTTATTAGGTAATTCTTATGTTATTGCTAAACGTCGATTCGTATTTTTAGAAAGGAAATTTAAAAGAAGTTTAGAATTACGTCAAGCTTATAATGAGGTAATAAAGGAGTATTTAGATAAAGGATATTTATCTGAAATTTCATATTCTGATGAAAATATTAATAGTGGTTATTTTATACCACATCATGCTGTTATTAGACTTGATAAAGTAACAACTAAAGTTCGTGTTGTCTTAGATGCAAGTGCTAAAACTGATACAGGTGTATCGTTAAATGATATTTTACATACTGGACCAAATTTACAAGCTAATTTATTTTCACTTCTAATAAATTTCAAACTTTTCCCAATTGCTATTACAGCAGATATAAAACAAATGTATTTAAGAATTTTAAACATCGTAAATATCAAAAAATTTTGTTTAGGTTTAATGATTTAGAACCTATTCGATTATTTCAATTTAATTCTGTAGCCTTTGGTTTAAAATCAAGTCCTTATTTAGCAATGCGTACTATTAAACAATTAGCAGATGATGAGTACGATAAATTTCCTTTAGCGTCTGATGTAGCAAAAAGAGAACTTTATATGGATGATCTTATTACTTCAGTATCTTCAATTAAAACAGGAATAAGCCTTTCTAAGGAATTAATTGATCTTTTTAAATGTGGTGGATTAGATCTTGTAAAATGGGCTAGTAATTCAAAAGATTTATTAAAAGAGGTTCCAGAATCTTATAGAGCTTCAAAGGAGTTTTTAGATGGAGATTCTTTGAAGATTTTAGGTTTAAAATGGTTGCCAGTGTCTGACATATTTACTTTTACTTCAAATTTGACAGAGTCTAATGATGTTTATACTAAACGCATAGTTCTTTCTACTATTGCTCGTTTATTTGATGTATTAGGATTGGTAGCACCAGTCATATTATATGTTAAGCTTTTGATTCAGGAATTATGGTTAATTAAAAGTGATTGGGATGGTAAACTTCCTGAACATATATTACAACGTTTTATAAAATTTAAAAATGAATTACCACGATTGACTGAGTTAAAGATTCCAAGATATTTAGGTATTGTTGATGGGTGTAATGTAAATATTTTAGCTTTTGGAGACGCTAGTATTAAAGCCTATGGCTGTTGTATTTACATGCATGTAACACATTCAAATTTGAATGTTTCGGTAAATTTAATTTGTGCAAAATCTAAAATTGCACCGTTAAAAACTCTTTCTTTAGCTCGTTTAGAATTATGTGCAGCCTTGTTATTATCTAAATTGGTACGTCATATATTGGATACTTATAGTAATCGATATAAAATTAATAAAATGTTTGCCTTTTCTGACTCAACTATTGCATTATCATGGATACATTCCTCCCCTCATCGTTGGCAAACATTTGTCCAATCGTGTTGGAAAAATTCAGGAGAATTTAGCACCTGCAAATTTTTATCATATTAATGAAATTGAAAATCCAAGTGATTGTGTTTCACGAGGTCTATTACCTTCACAATTAATAAATCATTCATTATGGTGGAATGGCCCTTTATGGGCTAAATTTCCAGTATCAGATTGGCCAATTAAGCCATTTGATATTAAAAAATATAAATTGGAGATTCCTGCAATAAAAAAGGAATTTATTACACTTATTAATACATCGTATGAAAATTCAATTATTTATAATCTTTCATTAAGAGTTTTATCATGGACTAAATTATTAAATATAGTTGTGTATATTTTGAGGTTTATGAAAATAATACAATCAACAAATTTAATTAAGGTGTCTGATTTGGAAATTGCTGAAATAATTATTTTAAAAGAATTACAAAAAATATATTTTAAAAATGAATTTAATAATATTAATAATAAAAATTCCCTTAGTCCCACGTTTAGAAAATTGGATATTTTTCTTGATGATAAAGGGTTAATAAGAGTTGGAGGTCGTTTATCAAATGCAAATATTCCTTTTGAAAATCGTCACCCCATTTTACTTTTAGGCAGAAATCATATTGTAAATTTGTTGATTGATCATTTTCATTGTTTAAACTGTCATGCTGGTCCATATTTGTTGATGTCACTATTAAGGCAAAGATATTGGATTATTTCGGCTAGAAATATAATACGCCAACGAATACGTTTGTGTAATTTTTGTTTTAGAACATTACCAAAATGTTTAACTCCAAAAATGGCTAATTTACCCCCTGCTCGTGTTCAAGAAGCAAAAGCATTTACACATACTGGTGTAGATTATGCTGGTCCAATAAATGTTACTATGACTAGAAGTCGAGGTATTAAAAGTCAAAAAGCTTATATCTGTTTATTTATTTGTTTTTCAACTAAAGCAATACATATCGAATTAGCTTCAGATCTTAGTTCTGATATATTTTTAGAAGCTTTTAAACGATTTATTGCAAGAAGGGGTCCTGTTTCATGTTTATATTCAGATAATGCGACAAATTTTATAGGAGCTAAGAGACGTTTGAATGAAATTTATAATTTTTTATATGCAAATGAAACTAAACAATCCTTTCAAAAAGAATTTAATATTAGAAAAATAGAGTGGAAAATGATTCCTCCTTCGGCACCTCATTTTGGAGGTATTTGGGAGGCAAATTTAAAGAGTGTTAAAACGCATTTATATAGAGTTGTTGGTAAACAGTTATTATCTTATGAAGAGTTAAATACAATATTAATTCAGATAGAATGTTTATTAAATTCTAGACCACTTTGTTTATTAACTGAGGAACCTCATCCAGAGATTCTTACACCTGCGCATTTTTTAATGTCAACGCCTCTTCAGTTTTTACCATTTCTGTCAAATTCTGATCAAACCTTAAAGGGAAGGAAAAAGTTATTAGATAATTTAATTAGATCTTATTGGAAAAAATGGCATTTGGAATATTTACATACGTTACAATTAAGACAAAAATGGAATACATCTAATAATCCTATAAATATAGGAACAATTGTTTTGATAAAACAGGATGATGTGCCTCCACTTTATTGGCCATTGGGAGTTATAGAACAAGTTTATCCTGGAAAGGATGGGGTTATTAGGGTAGGATTAGTACGTTCCCAAAATGGGATTTTTAAGCGACCGGTGGTGAAGCTTTGCCCTAATAGGGCAGCCCTATTCCAACACAGTGAGTCTTGAATATTTAATTTTAAAATTAAATTTTATTATATTTATTTTATTCAAATATTAATTTAAAATATTTTTGAAATTTACATTTCAAAGCCGGGGAGCATGTTTGCGCCACAGGTTAGTTTGAGTATGTAGATTTTTTTTGATTTGTTTGCAAGTCTATTTGTTAATATAAATTTAGTCGGCTATGGTTGCTATATACATATATATATAATAATAATAATAAAAAAGTCATATAAAAAATATTTTACATCATAACATAACATAAAAAAATATAATATTAATAATTTATTATATTTATACAATTCAACATAATTTAATAATATATAATAGTTATTTATGTATTAAGGGCATAATAAGGTTTTTATGGTCCGAGGCGCTATTTCGAGCCCGAGCGCGTTAGCGCGAGGGCTAGAAAAGCGTCGTAGGACCATACAAACCAGTTATGCCAGCAATGCATACAAAACTTTATGCACGATTAATATATTAATATTTTTAATATATTATTGTTTTTTAAAGACGTTTACGTCAAAGAATGTTTGTAATAATTGTCATATTATAATGTCAACTGACATCAGTCAGTTTTAAAGTTTAAAGATGAATGAAATTGAGGAAGCAGCTGAAAAGGCGAAAAATTGCGGCCTGCTGCCGGAAAAATCAAAATCTTTATACGAAAAAACTTACTTCGAATATATCAAATGGTGTAACATTGTTGTTTTTAATTTTTGACGTTTCATTATAGCCCGCTGGGCCATAATAACGCCCGCGGGCTATAAAAAGACGTTTACGTCAAAGAATTTTTGTTATAATTGTCATATTATAATGTCATCGTGCATAATAGTTATTTATGTATTAAGGGCATAAAAAGGTTTTTATGGTCCGAGGCGCTATTTCGAGCCCGAGCGCGTTAGCGCGAGGGCTAGAAAAGCGTCGTAGGACCATAAAAACCAGTTATGCCAGCAATGCATACAAAACTTTTAACTTTTAACGATTAATATATTATTATTTTTAATATATTATTGTTTTTAAAGACGTTTACGTCAAAGAATTTTTGTTAAATTGTCATATTATAATTTCATCGTGCATAAATATTATTGACATCAGTCAGTTTTAAAGTTTAAAGATGAATGAAATTGAGGAAGCAACATAAACATGACTAAGTAATTGTAATAAGTGTATTGTTAATATAAATTTAAAATAAAATAAGCTCATAGTTTTGCGCCTAATGTTTTTAATTTTTGACGTTTCATTATAGCCCGCGGGCTATAAAAAGACGTTTACGTCAAAGAATTTTTGTTATAATTGTCATATTATAATGTCATCGTGCATAAATATATATATATATATATAAATAAAACTAAACATAAATAATAAATTTAAAGAAGTATAAGAAATAAAGAGATAAGGAATAGATAACAAAGAAGACAAGAAATAAAAGAAAATAAAGAAGTTAGAAAAGGAGCAAAATTAAGATGTTAGAAAAAGAAGCAGAAGAAGGAAATTAGAAAAAGAAACAGAAGAAGAAAATTAGAAGAAAGAAAATAATAAATTATAACTGACAATTATTGTAAATATTGACAAATAAAACAACTTGTAAGTATAATCTTTGAATCTATTTATTATAACTATAGTTATAACCTGTGGTGTAAATACACACCACTCAGTAAAATTTGACAAAGCAGGTAAACTAAACTAAAGTATATATGAGAAAAAGGAAAACAAAAAGCGCGAATGAAACCAGATGTTTGCGTATAGGAAACAGGACCGAAACGGACAAAGAAAATGCAGGCAAACCGAACCCGGATGAAAGCAGAGGTTTGCAATTAAAGCAGATGTTTGCAGATGTTCGCGGATAAAAGCAGATATTTGCGGATAAATGCAGATGTTTGCGGATAAAATCAGATGTTTGCGATTAAAATCAGATATTTGCGGATAAAATCAGATGTTTGCGGATAAAAGCAGATGTTTGCGGATAAAATCAAATGTTTGCGTATAAAATCAGATGTTTGTGGATAAAAGCAGATGTATTTTATTTAAATAAACGTTGACTGTTAATATTTTAGCCCATAATTTTATTTCACCCAAGGCCGCAAGTATGTTGAAGCTGTGATTTACCCCACTGGGAAAAATAATATTTATACAATGTTACTGAACGTTACATTTGTTAGGTGTAATGTTACAAAAATTCTTGTGGCAATGTTGCAAGAACATTGCAACAAAGCCTTATGTCCGGCTCAGGAACATTACATTTACAAATAAAATGTTGCTTAATGTTGTTAATGTAAGGTTCCTGCAACATTACATTTGTTAGGTGTAATGTTACAAAAATCCTTGTGGCAATGTTGCAGGAACATTGCAACAAAGTCTTATATATGTTTCAGGAACATTACATTTACAAATTAAATGTTGCTGAAATGTATTAATTGCAATGTTACTAAATGTTATTTTTGTTAATGTAAGATCCCTGCCACATTACAAGAAGATTGCAATTAAATTAATATGAAATATTATAATAATAATTAATTATAATTAATTATCCGTAAGCTAGAGGCCTATAATCCGGATATATATATATATATATATATATATATATATAAAAATATATAATATATATCAGAAAAAAATAGGTTTTCTACTTTACCCCAGAAGTATGCAAAAAATATTACAAAGACTGAAATGCCTTCCCGTTTCGCCACCGAGCCGAGGAGCTCGAAGCGCGTTTTCCGAATGGTATGGTCCATTTACTAATGCACCATACCCACCAACACTGACAGACAGACTGTTTCGACCTGTTGGGTCTCATCAGTGTCAGGCAGTCGGTGACGGGAGACACGCATCAAGCTCGGCTCTGTTGACTTATAAAGATATAAATGACCAGGACAGCGGCGAGATGCATCGCAAGTCAGTCTGCAAACAACATGGCAAAAATTATCTTAATGCAATATTTTGGATGAAACATTGTCCAAAACTAAAGTTATAATTATAAATATAATATTAAAGTTACAATGTTCCAAAAATCTTGCAAATTAAATGTTTATACTGTTTATATAAAGCAACATTGCAAAAATCATCTTAATGTAATATTTCGGATGAAACATCCCAGATAACAATTATGACATCATTTAAGACGTCAACGTGAAATCATTGCTGATTCATTCAGTGATGTCACTGAGGTACGCATATGTGTTCCCCTTTTGATGAGCAACATGATATCCTTAATGAGTCACACGATGAATTCGTTGTGACATCAACGTGAAATCATTGCTGATTCATTCAGTGATGTCACTGTGGCACGCATAAGTGTTGCACTTTTGATGAGCAACGTGAGATCCTTAATGAGTCACACGATGAATTCATTATGAAATCAAAGGGTTCTCATTATTGATTTTACTTACTAAAAATGCTAAAATTAATTAAAATGAATATTTATTTTCTTAAATAAAATATAAAATATTTAAAACATGTTTTTAATAAAATTTAAAAAAGTACCTTGCATATCATTATTAATTTTTATACATGTATACAGGGTGGTCCAGGATTAATCTGAAAAATTTTAATGATCGATAGAGCCTGAAAAAACAATAAAAACAAACCCAAAAACATTTTTTAAAAATACACACTAACACACTAATAGCCCTTCAAAGGCAAAAAAACGTTTTTTTTTTTTTAAATAACTTCTGCTCAAATTTTGTGTACTTAGGTAAAATTTCTTACAAAAGACCCAGCGGCGGATATTTTGGGGGGGGGGTTTCCCCTTTTTACCCCCATATTTCGACACCACTGGATTTTATTGGAAAATCATCAGATTTCTTATTCAATTTAGAAGCAAAACTTGTGTGTTAAATTTTCATAAGATGTGGTTTCGGAGACTTTAAAATTTCAAAAACACCGAGTACACGGAATTTTATCATATTTTATTTTAAATCGGTAACTTGGTAACAATTATGCCACGTTATCAGTTTATAAAATATTATAAAAATAAACTAGCGTCCAGGAGTCATCGTGCAGTTGTTACTGATCCCGTCATATTTTTAGGTTGTTTTATTGTAACGTTGATTGAGGATTACAATCAACGTCTGTAATTAATAATTTAATTGTATTATAATACAAAATCAAACCAACCCAAAAACCACCCTATTGAAAGCGATTATACCATTATTTCATTGGTAAATTTTTATTGGCCCAATACAATCGTTCAGAAAAAAAATATTTTTTTATTACTAAAATAATAACAAAACTTCCGTTTACACAGTGTTTTTGAAATTTTAAACTGAAATATCTCCGTTGATCTGATAATAAATAAACATAAAAGTTTTGCTTTAGATTGAAAAAGGATAAAAATAAATCTGATAATTTTTTAATAAAATCCAGTGGCGGCGAAAATATGAGGGTAAAAAGGGGAAACCCCTCCCAAAATCTCCGCCACTGGGCCTTTTGTAGAAAATTTTCATTATATTATCGATGGAAGCTTAACCTACACACAATTTGAGAAGAATCGGTTTAATGGTTTAAAAATTATTTTGAAGGACTATATCTCCGTTAGTATGCATTTTTGAAAAATGTTTTTGGGTTTGTTTTTATTGTTTTTTCAGGCTCTATCGATCATTAAAATTTTTCAGATTAATCCTGGACCACCCTGTATATTAGGGTGGCCCAAAAAAAAAAGAATATTTTTTTTTACTCCTCTCTTATAAAAATATGTTAGTTTATCATGCTGTAAGAGCCCTGTCAAAATATCAGCTCGATTAAAAAAATTTTAGGGGTCGCTCAAGATTTTTTAAAATTTTCAAAATCGTCAAAAATTGAATTTTTGTTTTATTTTAATTTTTTTTCTCGTCTCGATATTATTTTTTTGGTTGAAAATAATAAAAATTCTGTAAATTTCAAATCAATATTCTGATTTCTAAAGGTCGCTAAAAGTTCGTTGATATTTATATTCAGAGGTCGCTTAAAAACATTCAAAATACTCTACTTTGAAAGTTAAAAAAATCTTGAGCGACCTTTAGAAATCAAAATATCGATTTGAAATTTTCAGAATCATTATTATTTTTAAATTAAAAAATAATATCGGAACGAGAAAAAAAATTAAAATAAAAAAAAAATCTAATTTTTGACGATTTTGGAAATGTTTAAAAATCTTGAGCGACCCCTAAATTTTTTTTAATGGAGCTGATTTTTTGACAGGGCTCTTAAAACATTACAAACCAACATATTTTCACAAGAGACGAGAGAAAAAAAATATTCTTTTTTTTTTGGGCCACCCTAGTATATATATATACCTAGCACGTGCTAAGTATAATTCATAAATTAATTATAAAAATATATTTAAAAATACGATAATTTTTAAGTCTTGGTAAGATAAATCCATTTCCAAAACTTGGCAACACTTATGGTATATACCATGCAGAGCTGTTCCGAGTACAAGAAAAAAGTACTCGAGTAAAAGTACAAGTACTTTGAAAATTGTACTTAACACACAAGTACAAAGTACTTTTTCCAAAAACTCTTAAAATGTAATTTAGGTTTCAGTATCTAGCAAAAAAGTTGTTAAAAGTTAAACATAACAAAATATCAGGTTCAGGTCACTTGGGGATATTTAAAAAAAACTGCATTTTTATATTTCTATATTACACGTATTTATTTATGTTTTGAATTTTTTTTTCCAAATAACCAATTATTTCAATTTTAAACAGAAAAAAATAATATTAAAATAGACTAACTATTCTTTTACATATAACCTTTATTACCTATAGGTATACCCAAAGATAATATATTAGAGTGTATACACTCCCCAGATAGCACAAGTACGTTCGTAGGACGTTCGTAGGACTTCCACCCAGGACAACCCGAACGTTCTCAGGATGTCCGGGGTCTGCAAAAGTACGTTCGTAGTACGTCCACAGACTTCCGAAATAGACTGTTTCAGATGTCCTCAGGACGTCCGTATTTGACCCCAAGCTGTCCAATTCGGAACATATGAGGACCGAATTAGGACATAGTTTTATTATAATAAAAAAGCCTACAGACGTCCTGGAGAGGTATATCCTATAAGTTCAGTCCTGAAATTCTCTGAATCGCAAGATACTTTTTTAACATACTCGACTAGCTAGCCATTATTCGTTACTGAGCAGATGAGGATGGAGATGGGGACTCCAAACAATTAATGTTCAGCTATGCCATTACGGACACACACTTCCAACTAAATATTGCAACCAATCACTATTTATAGTTAGCTCGCGTGCGTCAGCAGCCGTGAGATGTATCGATTATGCCGCGGCAGGCCGAATTCCAGCCGTAAGCGGGCCGGCTAGGGCAAGCCGAAGGATTTTGCATCGGCATGCCGTATTCTGGCCGACTTCGGTTAGAACATGGCTAAACGGTACCGGGATAACATAACGCGGGCCGTAATTATAATTATATAAGTAAAAAAAATGGACAACTTTTTTTAAAATCTTTTATCGTGCTTGATTAAAGAGTATTTTTAATAAAAAACAAGGTGTAATTTTTTTTCACTTAGACCCTTTATAAAGGGTGATATATCAAATTGTATCTTCAACTTTCGTCGCAGGCAGAAAACCGATGGACGTACTGAGGCCTAGGCCTCAGGATGTTCATCGGCCTAGGCCTCAGTACGTCCATCGGTTTTCTAGTCGCGACCGTCTGTAAAGGATTTAAACCGGATGTCCTCAGGACATCTTGTGCTATCTGGGTCTATATGAATATATCTTGTGTATTATCTTGTGTATTATCTATAGGAATATATTCATGCAAGTAATTTATTATATATTTTATTTAATAAATAGCCTAAACATTATTTAACTGCAAGCACGAAATTAAATTAAAGTAACATACATTTATGACTGCAAAAAAGCAAGATTGAATGCAAAAATATAACCTAATTTTTTAAGCGTACCAAATATAACAAAAACTTAATCGAGTAGGTAATCAAATACAAAATAATATTTAAAATCTTACTTACCCCAGTATAACAAAAACCAAAACACTTAAAATAATACTAATGCACATTCTGTATTGCAGAATAATCTCAAATTTCTTTAAAAAAAACCATTACATATGATATTATGACGGCACTAGCAGAGATAAAAAAGGGCACTACCTCTTGTAATATGTAATATCTCTATAAAGTAGGGCACCACAATGATATTTTACCAACTTGCCCATATCGAGGATTTATTCCAAATATTGCCGAACCGTTAAACTTTAGCTGCTAAAGCATTATAATTATGGCGATAAATTTGAATATGTAGTGCCACTATAGTAGTGGTTATGTTAACTTAACACAAAGATGCCGAGTACAAAAAGTACTCCAGTACATTAAATGTACTCGAATACAACAAAAGTACTCGAGTAAAAAAAATGTACTCGAGTACAACCAATGTACTCGTGTCCATTTTTACATTTTTATATAAGTAAATAAGTACAAGTACAAGAACTTTTTTTGAAATGTACTCTGGACTGAGTACCGAGTACATAAAAAGTACTTAAAGTACAAAATTTGAGTACAAGTACTCGAGTACCACACAGATCTGATACCATGGCAACACTGTTATGCACTTGCATAGTTCAGAGAGAAACCTTAAGGTTATAAATTTAAATTAGGGCACTATGACATCAAATGCATTTCTGTGAAATCACCTGGACCTCACCTGGAGCTCATTAGCTGAATCATTGCTGAGCTCATCCTGAGTTCTTGATGAGATCATTTGTGAAATTAATTTCACAAATGATCTTATCAAGAACTCAGGATGAGCTCAGCAATGATTCAGCTAATGAGCTCCAGGTGATTTCACAGAAATGCATTTGATGTCATAGTGAGTTCACTGTGAGCTCACGCGATGATTATCACTGAGTGATTTTTTAATGAGTCATAAATGTTATCTGGGTATGTCTGTGTTGCCGAGAAGGTGTGCATCAATTTTGGAGATATGTCTGTGTTTCTAAAAATATGTGCATAAATTTAGCAGATATGTCTGTATTGCTAAAAATGTGTTGATCAATATATGTTTTAATTATTCATTCTTTTATTGTTGATAGAAATATGAGGAACGTATGGCTGGCCCCATCAGCAACGCCTTACAATGTTTTTAAACACGGCTGGTAAATCTCGCCCAGTAGGTCGTGGATGATAAAGGCCACTCCCGGAATTTTGTTGCCGGGCCTAGCAATACGCCCGATTTAGGCTATTGCAGTGCGGACAAGGAGGGAAAACATTTTTGTTTTTAAGGGATATTGAACTGACCCAAAACTAAGTACAATCCGGAGTCCCCCTCAACCAGGGATTTAGTAATTACCCTATTCAATTGGGGTTAACCCAAAAAAAGAGGGCTTGGTTGGTTAGTATACTAACGGCGTATACTAGCAGCGTATACGCTGCTAGGACCTATCCTTGTTGATCTTAAAGTAAGTACTTCCTGTTCGTATGTGTCCGTGTCTCTGTCCGAGTCGTATTCCGATCTGGCTGACTATCGATAACGTTGCACCAGGGACCCGGACCGAAATGAAATATCGGTCCTGGTACGGTTTTGGTTCACCCTATTTTCGTTTTAATGGTTCCGATTCCGGTTTCGGTTTCGTGGAGCTATAACGGTTCGGTTCTTTTCGGTTTTAAGCGGTTCCAGTGAGGTTATTTGTTTTACGTAATTTTAATCTATAACCTCACATATATATGTTATATAATAATAATAATAATAATCTTTATTGACGGATAATACCCATTACATTACAAAAGAAACAGAACAAAAAAATAAAAATATATATACATACACTATAGTGTATGTATACTATAGTATACTAGTATACACAAAAGTATATAAACAGTAAAAGCAAAAAATAACACTTAATTTAACATTGATTGCACATGATTATTAAAGCAAGATATAGAACAATTAAACAAATTTAAATCATATTGATTAGCAAAATTACATATTCTATCAATAGAAGTTCTCTGGCCATAATTAGTACGATGTGGCGAAGTGTAAAATAATTTAAAATGTCTATTAGCATACTGGGGAGTATGGAAATTTAAAAGAGATAAAAGTTTAGGACAATCGATATGATGGTTAACAATTTTAAAAAGTAACATTAAGTCATTAATATTTCTACGAGTATTCAGAGACTTTACATTAACAATATTACAAAGATCAGTATAACTAACTTGGTCAAGATTTATATTAAGCTTATATGCACAGAAACGAATAAACTTTTTC
The DNA here is from genome assembly GCA_921294245.1 of Brassicogethes aeneus. NCBI lineage: Eukaryota > Metazoa > Arthropoda > Insecta > Coleoptera > Nitidulidae > Brassicogethes > Brassicogethes aeneus. The sequence continues at coordinate 63,501,135 of OV121132.1, forward strand.
TGTACCCTTTCAATTTGTTGTTTGTGGCATTCATATTGAGGTTCCCAAACTACACTACAATATTCTAATATGGACCGCACAAATGAGACATATACAGATTTAATACAATTAACACTATTAAAATCAGACAAAGTTCGTTTCATAAAACCTAATAATAATCTTAAAGCTCTAGATATGTTAATGTGTTCGATAAAATTCAGTTGGTAATCAACTAACACTCCAAGATCTTTAATCACATTCAATTTCTCAAGTAATTCACCAGAGATACTGTATGGATAAAGAATGGGAGTTTTTATTCTATAAAAATGAATAACTTTACATTTTTCAGTATTCAATTTCATGTAATTAGTATCACACCACATTTTTAATACATTTAAGTCATATTGGATATCACAGCAATCATTAATAGTCTTAACATCTTTATACAACTTAAGATCGTCAGCAAACATCAGGCAGGTACAATATTTAAACTTATCACAGATATCGTTTATATAACAATTAAATAAAAGGGGAGATGAATGGCCACTTTGTGGTACACCAGACGTGACTAGAATGCTTTTTGATTTGATACTATTTATTGAGACTTTTTGAGTCCTACCAGATAAGTAACTGCTTATCCACTGGTTTAATTTACCATATACACCAATTGCCTCAAGTTTGGCCAGTAAGATTTGATGCGGAACCCTATCAAAAGCTTTCGCAAAGTCCGTATAAACGGCATCAACTTGTGATCGACTTTCTAGAGCCTTCAGCAAGTGATGTTGGTATAATAATAAATTAGTAGTAGTCGATTTTCCTTTACGAAACCCATGTTGTTGGTCTGACAAAATATTTGAAAACAATGGAGAGATTTTTTGCGTAACTATAGTTAAAGTATACTTTTTCAAGTATCTTAGCCAAATGTGAGATTTTACAAATGGGTCTATAGTTTTGAATATTTGACTTGTCTCCGCTCTTGAATAAAGGTGTAAGATAGCTTAGTTTCCATTTTTCAGGAAATGTGGCATTTGAGAGTGACATGTCCCTTGTGGAAATTTTTTCTCTGAGAAAGTCTTACTTTCTCTGAAAAAGTCTGAATAATACTTATTAAGTCGGAAAAAGTCAGAATAAGACTTATTAAGTCGGAAAAAGTCTGAATAAGTCTTATTAAGTCAGACTAATAGCAAGATTTGGGAGTCTTCTGGAAGAGTTAATAAGACTTTTTAAGACTTAATAAGACTTTTAGTAGAGAAATGGTAGGTTCCTATGGCGATAAAAATAAATATCCGAAATAATTCATAGAGATTGTAAGTATTTGGTTATCGTAAAATAAAACACATAGACAAGTATTTATTAACATTTTTGCTGTTGTTATAAGCCAAGTTTATTGCATAATTACCTATATACTAACATAGGTAAGAATCTTACCGTAAGATGTAATAATTATAACAATTATAATTTTATACATACGATGCGCTTAACATGCTTTCATTGTTTCCAACATAGAAAAAGGAGTTAATATCAAGTCTATAGACATGATATTTTCGATAGACTTATAAGACAAATATAGTTGATCTTCGTGTTTCATTCATCTTTGTATCATGGTTGATCTTCGTGTTTACGTACAGTGTTGCCATAAAAGTTCCTGACCATAAATTACAAAATACTAAAATAATAATAAAAATGTAACAAGATAGAATAAAATAATTGTGCATATTTAGTAAATATACAATATTATTTACTGAAAATTTCTTTTGTTATTATTTTGATAGAAATTTGCAAATCACCCGCAAATATTATGAAAATACCCGATTTTCGAGTAAAATACTTGCAAACGGCAACACTGTGTCCCACTGACAGGTCAGCTGTGCTCTAATTGGTCAGCTAGCTAAGCTGGTCTCTCGATATTACGTCTTACGTCTATTGTTTGTGACAATGTTTAGATAGGTAAATATTTGCGTGTATCAAAAGAAACTATTAAAATAAAACGTACAGTGGCAAACCCTTTTTCTATTGTGGAAGCATGCATGTCAAGCGCATCGTATGTATAAAATTATAATTGTTATACCTAATTATTACATCTTACCTATGTTATTATATAGGTAATTATGCAATAAACTTGGCTTATAACAACAGCAAAAATGTTAATAAATACTTTTCTATGTGTTTTATTTTACGATAACCAAATACAACCTCTATGAATTATTTCGGATATTTATTTTTATCTCCGTAGGTACCTACCATTTCTCTACTAAAAGTCTTATTAAGTCTTAAAAAGTCTTATTAACTCTTCCAGAAGACTCCCAAATCTTGCTATTAGTCTGACTTAATAAGACTTATTCAGACTTTTTCCGACTTAATAAGTCTTATTCTGACTTTTTCCGACTTAATAAGTATTATTCAGACTTTTTCAGAGAAAGTAAGACTTTCTCAGAGAAAAAATTTCCACAAGGGGTTGTATAGTCTGGTAATGGGCTTAACTAGTGTAAATCGGCATTGCTTTAGAAATATTGGAATTATTTCATCCGGCCCAGCACTTTTATTAACATTTAACATAGATAATTCATTAATCACATTAAATTCAGTCACATGGCAAGAACTTAAATCTATTGTATTAAAATATTTAAAATCAGGTACATTTATATCACATGTAGTTGTATAAACTGAAGAGAATTGTTCTGCAAATAAGTCAGCAATTTTAAGATCATTATTGGCTGTTATATTATTTAGAAACATTGCTTGGGGTAAACTATTATCTGTTTTTTTCGAGTTAATATAAGACCAAAACTGTTTGGGGTTCAATGTAATGTCGAGTTCCAATTGATTTATATGATTACGATGACATTTAGTGTAAAGTATTTTACATTTTGATCTTAAGTTTTTAAATTGCTCATAGTATGCAGGCAACCCAGTTTGCTTGTATAACTTATGAGCAATTTTTTTGTCACGAATTAAATTTTTTAGTTCATGTGAAAACCATTTTGGGTGTTTAAAATTTCTACATATTTTAACTGGTACATACAAAGCAAATAAATTATACAAAGTTTCATAAAAAGAGTTTACACATAGATTTATATCTCCAGAAGAAAAGACAACGTCCCAATCTATGAATGACAATTGTTCATTTAAAGATGAAAAATTTGCATTTTTAAAATCGTAATACTGAATATTTGTTTTACAGTTGTTGGTGTGGCTAAATTTTGGCATTGTTAAGCTAATAATGATAGGTGGATGATAGATATCACTTGAAATTAAAACGTTTTGTGCAAGAGAAGTTTTAACATCAGAAATATCTGTAAACACTAAATCTAAAAACACATTATGGAAATTTGGTATATACCAATATATATACCAACAATATATATTGTTGATTTGGAATAAGTTTAAATAGGCTACACTGTTGGACAATTGAAGAGCACTCTCACTGACATTGCCACAAGCACGAGAACTTAAATCTTCATTTATCCATGTAGTACCTGGTAGATTGTTATTAGAATGAAAGCAAATAAAGGTTTCGGTTCCGGTCCAACAGATTTTATCAAAAGCGAAAACGGTTCCGGTTCGGGTTTCGGTTCGGAAAAAAAAACCGGTTCCGTTCCGGTTTTCGGTTTTTTTCGGTTTCGGTCCGGGTCCCTGCGTTGCACCCCACTGGGCGGTTGTTTATTATTTCGCATAGAACGTAATTTATTTTACCCATAAATGTGCTTAGTAATGATTATCTACAGGAGTTTCTTTTGCCTAGTGTTTATCTGAACTTGACTGATTAATAATTGCGTATGTGATCCCTTAGTGCTCATTCATAATGGACGTAACCATAAGATGACCGTAAAACATAATATCACCATAATTTGTACGTAACGATAAGTTGTCTTTATAATGAACGTATGTAAGGCGCGCATGTCCAAGTTCACTAAAATGGCAGAATTGACAGATTTCGTCTAATTATTATGTCTTAAAACTTAAAAGTTTTAAGACATAATAATTATAATTATAAATATAAATTAAGATAAAACTATCAGTGTTATTATAACCTTAGTGTAATGACTCATTACTAATGAGCGATATATACGTTGGCAAAGAGAAGAAAAAAAGGGCGAATTTCGTCGAATAATACTCGAACTAAAACTTTAGGATAAGGAATGGTTCCTTAGATTGTTTGTTCTGTTGATACACCAGAATACACTTGAAAAAGATCTCTCATCTGTTTGCATGGCTACTACCCTGATTGCTACCAACAATGTTCTAGTGAAATCATGAAAGAACATAAGAAACCCGTAAAGTTGAGATGATTTCAACTTTACGTATTTTTTACGGTCACCCATAAGATCTTATGTTCGAACGTAAAACGTAAAAACTACGGCTATTCATTATAAACAGGCACACTGGTTTTTTTAATATTCAACATACGTTTTACGTATTTCTTACGGACATCTTATGGTTACGTCCATTATGATTCATAATTTATGAATGAGCACTTACTTATGAGTTCTTTGGCTATGGTGGAGTTCTTTAGAAGTTGAGGTTGCACTTGGTTCTGGTAGATCACTTGTTAAATCATTTTATGAATTTGAACACCGATAGCGGTTGTAGCACTAGGAAAGCGAACGCGTTAAACGAGACCCTAGACACATGACCGATTGTCTTAAGGTGAAGAGGGTGACTTATTCATTCTTTTATTGTAATTTTACTAACCCTCGTTAACAAAATTACTGTCACAACTTACTTATGACACTGTTGATGAAAATTATGATAGGGATTATACAAATTGCAGACAGACACAAGTCTTCATGTAGAGATTAATTTCAAAAATATCTTTATGCCAGTGTTGCAATATGAACTATGAGTAATTTTACACTTATTCCACTAAAAAACCCAAAATTCAGTTTTTTTACTTATGACACTGTTGTCGCCCATGTGCGATATGTTTAACATAATTATTAGCAAAACTATAATACACTTGTAAAGTAAAATATAAAATCTTTTAAATAAATCAAAGATTCAGTTAAAATAAATTACTAAATTCGTATCAATAGTTTTTCAATAAGTATTGAACTATTGTATATAAAGAATTTATCAAACATTTTGATGGTAGGTAATAGGTTTTAGAGTTAATTTGTTTAATAAACCATTGCATTTTTATTAAGAAATCTTAAAATACCTATAAAGATTGTTATTATGTCGTCACCCTAATATAACAAGGTTGTATGTTAAAAAAAAACGAAAAATTTAAGTCTAGTTTCTACAGGATTATACGTGGCCTACGCTTTACATACCACTTAAAAATAATTCTATAGAATGTATATTCTATGTATACATATATATAGAGTTATTTTCAAGTTGTATATCAAGGGTAGATTGCATAAAACCTTGTAGAAGCATAAACTCAAATTTTTCGGTTTTTTAACATACAACCTTAAAATTTTTGAAAATGTCAATTGAAAATTTTTGAAAATGTCAATTGACCATATGCAAGGAATGCGGTCGATGTTGCCAATGGTAAATAAATAAAATTCCCTATTGGGAACATTCAATTATATTACGTTGGCTACACTGAAAATTTGAATTTCCCGCACAAACTAAATTATTTTCCATCTTTTTTTTTTAATAATAATAATTAATAATAATTTCCACATTTGAAATTCGCACCTTAATTTATTATAAAACATTGGAACTACCTTCTTTATCTCTGGGAACTACTAGAATGTATGTCAGTTTGTGCGGGAAATTCAAAATTTCAGTGTAGCCAACGTAATATAATTGAATGTCAATTGACCATATGCAAGGAATGCGGTCGATGTTGCCAATGGTAAAAAAATAAAATTCCCTATTGGGAACATTCAATTAAATTACGTTGGTTACATTGAAAATTTGAATTTCCCACACAAACTAAATTAATTTCCATCTTTTTTTTTTAATAATAATAAATAATAATAATTCCCACATTTGAAATTCGCACCTTAATTTATTATACAACATTGGAACTACCTTCTTTATCTCTGGGAACTACTAGAATGTATGTCAGTTTGTGCGGGAAATTCAAAATTTCAGTGTAGTCAACGTAATATAATTGAATGTTCCCAATAGCGAATTTTATTTTTTTACCATTGGCAACATCGACCGCATTCCTTGCATGAGAAACACTGGCCCTGTGAGCGATGTTGTCATATATCCATTTTAAGTCTAGAATTTGCCACGTGTAAAATAAAGTTCAAATTATTTTTAAATAAAACATATTTTAGTCATTAAGTATTTTTCAATTTTGTTGTTTTATATATGCAGTTAAGTTATTTAGTTAAAATTTGATTAAATTGTTTTAACCAATAAATCGTTCAACAATGTAAAGTTTAAATCAAAAACGTCTTGCCCTATGTTGCCATATGTCCGTTTGGCATTCTATTTATGAAACGATATTTTAATTATTATTAAATTATAATCTATTGTATTAATACTTAATTGATTATTATTACCATATGTGATGTATTCTTTAATATTACTTATAAAACAATTTTATTTTTTAGGGATATACAAATATATATATTATATTTTTAACCCTAAATCGTACAACACTGTTAACCAACGGATTCTTGTTGTTACCTTCTCTATCTCTGGTTACCACCACAATCCACACAACATGGATTGTGGTTACCACCAAAGAACTATTTGGTTACCACAATCCATGTGGATTGTGGTTGTTACGAAGTTTTCGTTTGTTTTATTGAAATACATATTTTTCTTGTGTAAAACGCTTTTTATGGAAGTTTTATTGAAGAATTGTGTTCTTTTGGATCGACAGTAAGAGGCCTATTCCCTTTCTTGCTGTTCGTAAACATCGATTTCTTAACATGTATATGTTCTAAAATTCAGAAATGTACATTTATCGAAATGTCAAAATTCGTTTATTTGCGATATGTTAATATTTATGTGTATTTGACAATTGCATATCAATAACCTAACTTTTGACTTAAAATAATAATCAGTCAAGACCTTTGTGTCTTAAAGGGGAGTCCGTGTGGGATTTTTTTAATCCACTGATGTCACCTCTTGGGGCAAAGTGGATCTCGAGATCGTCAAAAAAATTCTATAGGTATCTATGGATATAAAAGTATACCAATAGAATTTATTATTTTTTTGTTGATAATACTTTGACTTTATTTAGACTATAGACTGAGACTGTGAGAATAAAAGACCTATTTTTGAAGTTTCTCAGTGATTTGAACTATTTATATTGATTTTCCCTTATTTTTGAAGTTTTTCATTGATTTTAATGATTTACACTGCTTTTTCCCTACAATTTTTTTTAAATTATTATTTAATTGTGATCCACTTTACCCAGCATATGTTTAAAGTGAAATTTGTATGATTTTTAATGGATTATTCACTTTATCCCAAACTATGGGTAAAGTGGATCACTATATATATATAAAAAAATAGGTCATTGAAAGAGTTACAATGTGGGCAAATGGTCAATGCATAACTGAGTAACCAAGAAATGTACATTCCAAGTTTCAGGCAAAAATGTCGAATAATTTTGGAACTAATTTGAATAAAAGGATATTTTTGATCCATTTAGCCCCGGTTGAATGTAATTTTCGGCAATTTTATAGTAATATGTTGTAAATAAATTTGTACAATTGTTTGACAGCAAGCGGAGCGCAATCACATACTTCCTGTGGAATTGTGATGTAAACGACGTTTTGTGAAGTCTAAAGTGCCACGTCACTGCGACGTCACGATTTCGTCATGTGACGTCACAAGACCATTTTGACAGCTGTCATTTTTATGGTTGTCTTTTTGACAGCTTGCATTTTAACACCTGTCATTTTGATAAAGTGTAGACGTTGTTCAAAATGGCAACTGGTCAAATAAAAGGTTTCAAAAGACAGGTGTCAAAACGACAGTTGTCAAAATGGCAGCTGTCAAAATGTCAGGTGTCAAAATGACAGGTTCGAAAATACCAGCAGTAAAATGACTGATAAACAAATTACTGATGCCCAATTGACAGGTGCCAAAACGAAATCTGTCAAAATAACAGCTGTAAAAATAACTGGTGATAAAATCACAGGGGTTCAAATAACAGCTGTCAAAATGACAGAGGCTCAAATAAAAGATGTCAAAAAGTCCGGACAATAAATTTGAAAAAAAATTGACCAAAGTAAAAATCAAAAATTAAATTTAATTAAAAAAAAAATAGAAAATGTTAAGATATTAAAATAGAACACATTATCAAATAATTTACCTATCTATTTCATTATTCAACTGAATATTAGCATTTCTTTATCACTTCAACATAATTTCCCAATAAATAAACATGGACCGTTTTTGGCGGTTCACACTGTCAATGTTATACAACGGTCCGGTCCAGTCTAACCTTTTTTGCTGGACCGGTCCAACATAAACGTTTCACAAACGGTCCGTTTACATGGACCGTTTTTAAAACTGCCAATTTCTGCTATAGCAGTTCTAAAATGGTTTATTTGCCAATAAATCGCCCAACCTGGCAACACTGCTAATTGATACAGAGGAAACCACAGGTTTTTTGTTTAAAGGGGCGATTTTTTTTTTAAACAGTTTAATTAAATTTTGACTTAATACAAATTTTAGTTTTGCAATTTATAATTTACCAAATTTAAATTTCAAAATTTATTTAAAAAATTTAAATATAAAATCTGTAATAGGTACAGTGGCGGACACGGAATTTCGAACATCAAATCTCTGTCATTTCAAAAAATGTCAGTGCAAACCACACTTTAATTGCGGAGAAGGAATTTCGAACATTAAATTTCTGACATGAAATTGATTTTTGTCATTATTGACGTTTATATATTTTTTTATTATTGAAGGTGGTATTTTAAATTTGAAAGTGAATTTAAAGCGTCAACTTGAACACTGATATAGAAAATGCCACCTGTAACCTTCTTTATCTCTGACCTGTATCTTACTTTAAAATGGTAACCCTTCTTCAGAGCGGCATGTCGTATGGACAAGTTTCGGTACATATAGGTATACCAAAGAGCACCATACATGCAATTATGCGTAAATCTTCTAGGGCGTAAATGGACACTAACTGAATCAGTGGATCGGCGTCCAGGTTCTGGGGGTCGCCGAATATCTTCCGCTGAAGAAGACGAAGCGATCATAGATGTAATTAGGAATAATCCTTTCTCCAACGCCGTTCAATCAGTCGGAATTACATATTTCCCGGGGTCACTCAGAACTGCTCATCGACGAATAAAGGCAAGTGGCTTGCATAATTATGCGGCAGCAAGAAAACCAAACTTAAGGCCTTGGCATAGGGAAGCAAGAATTGGTTTCGCATTACAACACCTAGCAGAAGATGATGCATTTTGGAGTCGGGTAATTTTCTCCGACGAAAAAACTTTTCAATCATGCCCAAATGGCCGGATCAGGGTATATAGGCCCCACAATACACGCTACAATGAACGATATGTTGATGCAGTCAAAAGTAGCGGACGCTTCGGTCATCTATGCGCTTCTCTGTCAACATTTGTGGCTAGATTTCGGCGGATAATACTGTTCGTAGAGGAGAGACTAACAAGTGACGTTTATATTAGGATACTTCAAAACGTGATACTACCTTCTGTGGAACTGCATTATCCTAACAATAATTTTGTTTTTCAACAAGATAACTGCTCGGTTCACACAGCACAGAGGGTAGCAGCATGGTTTCAAAATAATAATATAAACGTCCTTGATTGGCCTAGTCACAGTCCGGATTTAAATCCGATAGAGAATATGTGGGGATTAATGACAAAACGTTTAAAGGAGCGACGGATAGAAGTTCAAAATAGGGAAGAACTTGTCCTTGCAATAACTGAAGCCTGGCAATTGCCCTTAAGGGTTGCCATTGGATTACCACCGAAATCTATGTCTCTCCATGCCGACTAGATTGGCACAAGTTATTCAACCGAATGGAGCAATGACCACCCTTGTGGAAATTTTTCTCTGAGAAAGTCTTACTTTCTCTGAAAAAGTCTGAATAATACTTATTAAGTCGGAAAAAGTCAGAATAAGACTTATTAAGTCGGAAAAAGTCTGAATAAGTCTTATTAAGTCAGACTAATAGCAAGATTTGGGAGTCTTCTGGAAGAGTTAATAAGACTTTTTAAGACTTAATAAGACTTTTAGTAGAGAAATGGTAGGTACCTATGGCGATAAAAATAAATATCCGAAATAATTCATAGAGGTTGTATTTGGTTATCGTAAAATAAAACACATAGACAAGTATTTATTAACATTTTTGCTGTTGTTATAAGCCAAGTTTATTGCATAATTACCTATATACTGACATAGGTAAGATGTAATAATTATAACAATTATAATTTTATACATACGATGCGCTTAACATGCTTTCATTGTTTCCAACATAGAAAAAGGAGTTAATATCAAGTCTATAGACATGATATTTTCGATAGACTCGTAAGACAAATATGCACAGAACATAACAAATATGGTTGATCTTCGTGTTTCATTCATCTTTGTATCATGGTTGATCTTCGTGTTTTCGTACTATGTTGCCATAAAAGTTCCTGACCATAAATTACAAAATACTAAAATATTAATAAAAATGTAACAAGATAGAATAAAATAATTGTGCATAGGTACTTATTTAGTAAATATACAATATTATTTACTGAAAATTTCTTTTGTTATTATTTTGATAGAAATTTGCAAATCACCCGCAAATATTATGAAAATACCCAATTTTCGAGTAAAATACTTGCAAACGGCAACACTGTGTCCCACTGACAGGTCAGCTGTGCTCTAATTGGTCAGCTAGCTAAGCTGGTCTCTCGATATTACGTCTTACGTCTATTGTTTGTAACAATGTTTAAATAGGTAAATATTTGCGTGTATCAAAAGAAACTATTAAAATAAAACGTACAGTGGCAACTCCTTTTTCTATGGTGGAAGCATGCATGTCAAGCGCATCGTATGTATAAAATTATAATTGTTATACCTAATTATTACATCTTACCTATGTTATTATATAGGTAATTATGCAATAAACTTGGCTTATAACAACAGCAAAAATGTTAATAAATAATTTTCTATGTGTTTTTTTTTTACGATAACCAAATACAACCTCTATGAATTATTTCGGATATTTATTTTTATCTCCGTAGGTACCTACCATTTCTCTACTAAAAGTCTTATTAAGTCTTAAAAAGTCTTATTAACTCTTCCAGAAGACTCCCAAATCTTGCTATTAGTCTGACTTATTCAGACTTTTTCCGACTTAATAAGTCTTATTCTGACTTTTTCCGACTTAATAAGTATTATTCAGACTTTTTCAGAGAAAGTAAGACTTTCTCAGAGAAAAATTTTAGTTTAGATATTTTTGTTTAGTTTAATTTGAATATTACAAAATTTAATAATATTGTATATCAAATTATTTTAATTTGGTTGTCTTTGTGTGATTCTATAAATGGCAGAGATAAAATTTTGCTTTCGCTGTCAAGATGATGAGCAAAAATCAATATATCACATGGATATTTATCTACACTGAACCACTCGTTGTTGTTGATGCTCTTAAACTCTCCAGTACTCAAGCAGCTTGAGTCAAGCTTTATTATCGAAAAAAAAACTTTTGCCGAATTTTGCCTATAGGATATATCCAGGAAAAAATAATATATATCCAGGAAAAAATAAAGCTCTATTTGGGTATTAGTTGAAAGGTTATTAGGCCCAGATTGTAAAAGACTTGAATATGTGATCTGTCATTTTGAAGGTTTTGACGTTTTTTTTCGAAATATCATATTTAAGGCAATTTTAGTGGTTTTAATGGATTTTTTAAATTTTTTTTTGTTTAATTGTTTGAACTGTGGTGCCTATAAATTGGGAGGGTAATTTTAAAATACCCTTATTAGAACAAGAAACATTTATTATTAAAAATCAAAATAGTTGAGTTTTTGTTTAATATAAAAATATATGGGTGACATTCACAATATCGAAATTCATTATATCGAATTCAAAATATCGAACACTTTTTATCGAAAATCAAAATATCGAAAATACAAAATGTCGAAGATCAAAATATCGAAAATTCAAAATGTCGAAAATGATAATATCGAAAATTAAAATGTCGATTTGAAAATGTCGAATAATTAAAGGTAGTGTCTTCCCGACCGTCGGACAGACGTAGAAAAGTGTGTGCTCGACCGTCGGACGGACGTAGAAATGTGTGTGCTCAACCGTCGCATATTTTAACCTCATTTTCAACTATATATAGACTATAGTCTCTATAGAGGCTAAATGTAGCAAATTATTCCTCAAGGTTATGACGAATAGATGTCATTTTGGTTATGCAGGTACACTGCATTGTGCCATACCAAACTAACCCAAACTTAACAACCCAACCTAACCGACCCCGCCCCATTGGGCCCCTCCCGCCCCATTGTCACAATCCAGCCTGCCCTTAGATATATTATACCTCTATTGCTCAATGGGGCGGGAGGGGCCCAATGGGGTGGGGTCGGTTGGGTTGGGTTGTTAAGTGTGGGTTGGTTTGGTATGGCACCATAGATGACCGAAGGTATAGATAGCCGACTCTCGTTAGAAAATCGAAACAAAGTTAATTTAACAGCGGATATCACCGCCCGTGGCGCTGCAAGCAGATCCATTCTAGATAGCGACATCTATTGTCCAAGGGCTTTACTAACAGTTTAAACCGCCTGGAATCTACAGTGCGACATCTAGTGTGTGATATCTGTACAAACTTAAATCTCCTTGAATTTTAAAATTGTAAACCGTAAAAATTTTGTTTTAAATACAAATCTGGCTCGAATGAAACTGACTAACAAATATATTTAAATCGGTTAATTTTTATTAAAGACTTTCAGAAATTAATTATTATATTGTGAGACAATGAGTCCTTATAAAAAAATTTAATATTAAAACCATTGTCTAGAAATTTTAAACAAACATATTTAAATATGTTGTATTTTCAGATGTCCAATAAGATTTGGTAAGCTTTATTATAAAATTCACCCATTTTAAAAGAAAACAAAATTTAATATATTATTACTAAGGCTTGAAGATGTTTGCATTTTATAATGAATTCTATCAAATCCAATAGAAATACTTATTGGTAAGTTTCGTACTAATCAAATTTGTATTTTAAACAAACTTCTCACAGTTTACAATTACAATATTTAAGGCAATTTAAAATTTCTCGCGATATACAATAACTGTATTAATTAATAATGAATTTGAAAAATCCTTGAATTAGGAAAATGTAATAAAACAAACAAATTATGATTTTATATATTCTTTTAATGAAGTATATAAAAATAAAGTTTATATAAAACAAAGCAAATAAGCATTAATGTCTAAACCAAAAAAAAATACTAATTTAGTTAACAATCTTTTTTAAATTTTTAATAGTCTCCTTCTTCTTCTTGGACTCATTTTTTACCTATTTATAAGGCATTTTTTATATATTGTATTGGTTATTTCTAAAGTTAACTAACTTACGTCAGGATCCTTAGGAAACGAGTGTAATACTGCCTCGTTACTTGTATTTCTACAATTAACAACAGCACATTTAAACACCATTGTAAAAAAGTCAAACTAACAAAATCGCACAAAAGGAAAACTTGTTTGTCTAGAACAAAGCTGGAACAAAACCTTCGGTCATCTATGAACACAACAATAATGGGGTCTCTAAAGTTTAAACGAAAAATTGACAAATTGTCAAATTGACAAAGATGCCACCCAAAAAAGCGTGTTATTTAAATTCTGCTGCTTCAGCGCTATAGTCGATCCTATCCGCAACTAATTTTAAGGTCTAAAAAGAAAAGGGGGAGTGAGCATAGCATGTATGGCACAATGCAGTGTACCTGCATAACCAAGATGACAGCTAGATATTTGTCATAACCTGTATGACAGCGGTCGAGATTTTATTTTCGATAAATTGAAAATTCGATTAAATAAAATTTTGAATTTTCGATATTTTGATTTTCGACATTTTGTATTTTCGATATTTTGATTTTCGATAAAAAGTGTTCGATATTTTGAATTCGATATAATGAATTTCGATATTGTGAATGTCACCCAAAATATATATATATATACAGTGTGACCCCTTTGTTTGCAACTTACCCCTGTAAAATCTTTATTTATTGTGCGATTTTAACCGGATTTGTTTTAAAGTGTAGATCTTGATAAACTGTGTTTGGGGCAAAAAACGCCATATTTGTACAAAATACAAGGCCTTCCATGTTTTTAAGAATTCATATTAGCGAATTTTTAAAACAAAATCTAAGCACGGCACTGGATTCACCACCCCTCAAAATGACCCTTTAGAGCGAATAAAAAATATATTTATTTGCCTAGAGGCACTGAAATTATTGCAGTAAGCTGGTGACGAAAGAAATCATTTATAAATATACATGGTTTGGAGGAAACGGCAAAAAGTTTTTATAATGCTGCCCTTTGTTTGGCCATCTATAGTAAGCACGCATGTTATACATTACTCACAAAAAATCTTTCTGTAAATTTATGAAACATTAATATGTAATATTGTGTTTGTCCTATTGTGTAATAGTCCTTCGGAGGGGACTTTAAGCCCGCGGTCCGTTCCTACCCCTAACCCGCACAAGCCATTCAGTTGGCTTATGGGACTTCTTAAGAAGTAAGGGTGGAACTAAAAGAGCACTTTTGTATATAAACTTTTTTTTGTAAACCTATATAGGCTATAGCCTTAAAGGCGTATTCATGCTCACTTAAAATAAGAAATAAGAAATAAGATCGCGATTGTTCGTTCATGCTGATAACATAAGAAATAAAAAATGTCACACAATTATATTTTATTATAGTGGATTATATTGGCTATAAACAATCGACAGCGACACTCAACGCGATTTCCAAGTTGGAAATTCCAACACCATGGCTCCATGGCCAGCACATAAAACCCATCAAAATAATTCACAGACCCATTTTGGTCCTTTGCGCAGTTTTATACGCAAAAATAAGAACCAAAGTTAAAAGTTATTTATCTTTAGTCTTATTTCTTATTTTCATGAACATGAACGCAACCATTATTTTACACAGTTTTAACTTTTTATCTTATTTCTTATTCTTATTTCTTATTTTAATCAGCATGAATGCGCCTTAAAGGCGATAATCGCATATACGTTTTTTTTTAGAAGCTCTTGCTGTCAGCAGAAATTACCAAAAACCAACGCGTCACGAGTTTCAGGCATCCATTGTTTCGGCATTGAAAAACGCCAAGCAAAAATTAATTAACCAGAGGCGCCGGGACAGGCAGGCTCCGGGACAGGGAGGCTCCAGCTGCGGGGATAGGCAACCGTCGACGATACGAAAATGAGGCGAACGATTAGTTTAATTAAATAAATGTATAATTATAATTATATTTTTTATTATTATTATTATTATGTAGGTACATCTGTGTTCCCCTTACTTACTTACGTTAGTTTCAAATAAACATATTTATTCATTTATACCGTTTAATAATTATTGAAATATTTTAAAATAAAATTTATGACAATTGTATATTAATATACGGCCAACAACGGAGATATTATTGACTGCAATCATTTCTGTCAAATTGCGTTCCAAATGCTTTCAATATCAACGAAATTATTTCCGTGGGATTCGTTCAGGTTGCGATCTACACTTGCGGCATGAATTTCTGTCAATACCAGTGTCGAATGCGGAAGTATAAATATTAGTTATTGCTGGAAATTTTTGAGTCCGATTTCCGGCAATTAGAAGGACATTTTCCGGAATTTGGTTTATTATATATATTAGGGTGGCCCGAAAAAAAAGAATATTTTTTTTTCTCTCGTCTCTTGTGAAAATATGTTGGTTTGTCATGTTTTAAGAGCCCTGTCAAAAGATCAGCTCCATTAAAAAAATTTTAGGGGTCGCTCAAGATTTTTAAAAATTTCCAAAATCGTCAAAAATTGGATTTTTTTTTATTTTATTTTTTTTTCTCGTTCCGATATTATTTTTTAATTTAAAAATACTAATGATTCTAAAAATTTCAAATCAATATTTTGATTTCTAAAGGATTTTTTTAACCTTTAAAGTAGAGTATTTTGAATGTTTTCGAGCGACCTCTGAATATAAATATCATCGAACTTTTAGCGACCTTTAGAAATCAAAATATTGATTCGAAATTTACAGAATTTTTATTATTTTCAATCACAAAAATAATATCGAGACGAGAAAAAAAATTAAAATAAAACAAAAATTCAATTTTTGACGATTTTGAAAATTTTAAAATATCTTAAGCGACCCCTAAATTTTTTTTAATCGAGCTGATCTTTTGACAGGGCTCTTAAAACATGACAAACCAACATATTTTCACAAGAGACGAGAGAAAAAAAAATATTCTTTTTTTTTTGGGACACCCTAATACAGGGTGAGTCATAAGTGGTGAACTTCCCGAAAGGTGCATGTAGGGGGGCCTTAATATAGGTAGGGAAAAATGTTAAAAAAATTCCAAATGAAAAAGTGACCGAGGAATTCAGGTCTTAAGTTTTAAATTTAACTTTTTTATTATTTAATATTTTTCCACCTTATATGATTTTTACTGAAGAGTTTAGGGTTCTCAAATATTTCCTAGCAAAAAAATTGCCCGAAAAAGTGTATTTTCTTTTAATTGTAATGTTTTAAAATGATTTTTTAACAATTGAAATGATCTGGCAACTTTGTAATCAACAATACGAAAATTGACATTGACGTTTATATTTTTTAGTGTTTTCTGGTTATTATTTTGTCGAGTCTATTTGTAATCAACAATGCGAAAATTAAGTTTGACTTTTATATTTTATTTTTTTGGTTATTATTTTGTCGAGTCTATTTAATAAAATGTACACCAATCAGGAATATGTGAATATGATGCTGGTACTTGGATTCTGTGAAGAAAATTGCAATGAAGCAGCCCGGGTATACATATATATATATATATATATATATAAGATTCGCTGACATAACCCACCCATCGCCGGGAGTTTTTAGAAGGATGATGGTCAGAGCTAGAGAGACTGGATCTCTAATTCCCACGGCAGGTCCTGACCTTGGTCGGCCTCTAGAGATTGTACCCGAAGCCGATGAGTTAATCATCCAGCTGATTCAAGAAGATCCAACAAGAAGTACCAGAGGGATTGCTCAGGAGCTAGGCATGTTCCAGACATCTATAACCAGGCGATTAAAGAAGGAGAAGTTCCATCCATACCACTACACTAAAGTTCAGGCTCTTAACAACAACGATTTCGGTTTGCGTTTAAATTTTTGTATTTTGGTTATTGGTAAAAATTAATGAGGATGATGATTTTTTAACTCGTATTTTATGGCAAATTTTAGTAGGGATGGGTATTTTAATAGTAGAAACTGCCATTATTATAACCAAGAAAATCCACATAGAAAATGGGAATTTAATCATAAAAATCGCTTCAGTGTAAATGTTTGGGTTGGGATAATTAAAAATTGGGTTAATGGGTCTATCATATTACCGCGGCGGTTGAATAGGGATCAATTTTTAAATATTTTGGAGAACGAAATTTCTAATGAAATTAACAATTTACCCTTGGCCACATTGCGCAACATGTGGATACAACTGGATGGTGCCCCACCTCATTTTGCCGCTCCTGTTAGAAATTGGCTAAATAAACAGTATCCTAACAGGTGGATAGGTCGTAACGGCCCAGTTTCTTGGTCGCCAGATTTGACCCCGCTTGACTTCTTCTTATGGAGTCATGTTAAAGCATTGGTGTACCAAACACCGGTACATAATGAGGAGGAACTAATACTGCGTATTCGAAATGCTTTAAAAACTGTGACCCCAGAAATGTTGACCCAAGTACAAGTTAGTACAAAAAGAAGACTGGAATTGTGTTTGGAAAATCAGGGGCATCAATTTGAGCAATTTTTGTAATGTTTGTTTATGCTTCTTTATGTAATTTTTTTCATAAATTTTTATTTTGTTTGATTTTGGTTTTAATTATTATTATTTAAGTCTTATTGTTGTCTCTGTTATTATGAGAGTAATGAAAACAATATAAGCGCGTAACAATTCAAGTAAGTTCCTTAGTTACTTCAATTAAAATGAAATCTAATAATTTCCTGTAACATTGTTAGTGTTTACACGTTGCCAACATTCTCTTTTGAGTTCTTGGCCATAACTTGAGTACCAAAGCAGATAGATTTTTTTAAACATTTTTCCCTACATATAATAATGCCCCCCTACATGCACCTTTCGGGAAGTTCACCACTTATATATATATATGTATATATTATATATTATAAAGATTATATACTTATTACTTGTTTCTTATAGGTTCTACTTATTTCCTATAGGTTTAACTTTTATTGTTTTCAATTTATGATTATTGTCTCGTTTTAAAAGACAATCTATTGAAATAGTTTTTATTTAAATATTGATTTATAATGTACCCTACCTAACTTATTTATTATACCTAATTTATACCTATTAATTTTTAGGACATTTGTCTATGGTCTTCACATACTGCTGTCCAGGGTGGAAGGGTCGTGACATATTTTGGATTTTTTTATTTACACACAGCTGTCACAGGCTGAAGAGTGAAACTGTTATTTTGGTTGCTGTAAGTTATTATTTATTAAAATTAATTATGAAGAATTATTGTCTAAAGTGATTCTTTTTAGATTCAACATTCATCATTCGACATTCAACACGTAAGATCCTTTGTAATTACATTAACTTAAATTTATTAACTTAAGTTAATAATTTTTTGTCAGGCAATCTCTTTTGATTTAACTGGTAGGGATGGAAGGCAAAATTAAGCTGTCCTCCAAATTTCCTAAGTGCGAAAATGTGCGTCGCTTCCCTGATTAAAATACCCCATAGGTGTATCGGTATGTATAGGACCCATAGTTGGGATTTATGGTTGTTCTATAGGGATATCCACCCTGGATTTATTTGCTATTGGTTTCAATGGGGAAAATACACATAAATGTAGAAATTAGTTTTCCCCCATAAGACCCCATAGGTTTTAATAAAATTTTGTCAAATGTTTTATGGTTGTTCTATAGGGATATCCCTATATATTCTTCATTGAGTTATTTGCTATTGGTCTCAATAGGGAAAATGGAAAAGTTATGGTGTGTCTATAGATAATTTCCTATATATTTTCTATCAGGCTGTATCCGGAAAAAACCATGGACAAATGCACATATTGAATCCGGTAGCGCCCGATAGATTATTTTATATAGGTCTATGGGGTATTTTAAGCAGGGTTAGGAAATGGTGAGCAAAAACGGTTTCATGTATTTCCTGCCAACCCTGCCATGTGCAAAGTTTGGCAGGAAATTTGTGAAATACCCAAAGGTATTAATTGTAAAAATTTATGTTTGTAGAGATCATTTTACTAATAATCATTACAATAATTCCAATGAGCCACTTAGATTGAGCCCAGCATCAATACCTAAAAACCTTTGTTTAATTTCTGAGTCAGAACTTGTAAACCTTTTGTTAAAACAACCAGGTTGTTTGGAATAGAGATTTAAAAAGTTCCTTTACATCTGTGATATACTTGGTTTATTTATACTGAATTTATTGTTGATATTTCTGATAAAACTTTATATATGATGTTTATTTGTATTCTTATTTTGTGAAAATAAATAAATTTTTAGTTTATTATATTTTATTTTAATCGCCCTTTTTGTATAAATTAAATAAATTTTTAAAATTATAAAATTTTCGAAGCCGGTCCTGGTATCCCATAATTATTTAAAAAATGCTTTAGTCCGGACCTGCTCACAGGGCCGAAATGTCAGTTGTGTTTCCTTTGCCTAACACTGAGGTCGCCTGAATTAAAAGCGCTGTACTGCCCTACTATGAAGAAAGGCAGTAACTGCAAAAAAAATGAAAAATGCGTTTTCTTGTGCTATGGTAAAGCCATGGACATTTTGTAACCGAATTCACCACAGAAATGCAGTCAAATATCTCATAAGTTAAAAAAATCAATTAAATACCTACTGCTTTTTATAAAAATGTAGTTTATGCTAATTTTCCACAAATATCTTTAGCAGTTACTGCCTTTCTCCCAGTGGCGTGCAGGACGGGCCCCGCAGGGCCCGCGGTGCGGGGGGGCCTTCGACCTTAGGGGGGCCCCGTAGAGAACCACATTGGGTGGTATAAGTGACAAAGGGGCCCCAGCTTAAAATTTGCGGGGGGGCCCCCGATCACCTTTGCACGCTACTGCTTTCTCCATAGTATACTATAAGGCAGTGTAGTGAAAAGCATAGAAAAAGGATATAAGAGAACTCTTATGTTCTGTGTTCTTGCCTCCACCTCTGACAACTATAAATTGTTTCATATAATAATCAATGCCGAACTCGGCTACCGCTACCGCTACCTTTACCGCCATGATACAACAAACCAACATGATACAACAAACCAAAGGTATGACATCTAGCGGTCCAAAACTCGTCCGCTTCGCGCAGTGATTTAAAAAAATACAATGGCTTTATGTGCAACAAAAGTTAAAATAAAAAACACAATCTGGCTGAAATTATTTAAAAAAGATCTTGTTTCGTTTTATTGTCTTTAGGCAACGTAAAAAACCTTATATCTTTATCGAAATTTTTCGACTGATTGTTACTAACACACCCAAACACAGCACACCTCATTATTAATCAAAAATAATAGAAAAAACCTCGTAAAAACTGAACGCACGTGTTGAAATTCAACGGTAATTTAGCGGCGAAATAAATTCCAACTCTCTTTCTGACGTCATGACGTGTCACTAAGCCACGCCTTCCTGCGCGAAATCATACCTTTGGTTTGACGAGACGCTAAATGCCACTGGCGGCTTCTTACTGCGCATGATCGCTTAATTGACAAATGTGCCGCGATTCGAAATGTTAGTTACGTCATAAAACCAAACCAACCCAAACTCAAAAACACAACCCAACCGACCCCGCCCCATTGGGCCCCCCCGCCTCATTGAGCAAAAAACCCAACTAAAATGGCTAAATTTATGTTACGATAAAAATAAAACACTTTTTAACAAAGGAATTCCTTAACAACAAATTTATGAAATAAAAAAAGTTCGACAACTTCTAGTAGATTTTATGTTACGATAAAACTAAAACAAACCAACCAACCAACCCAACCCAACCGAACACTGTTTAACAAAGAAACAACAAATTTATGAAATAAAAAAAGTTCGACAGCTTCTTAGTATCAAAGAACACCAAAGAAGCAAAACCGAAATAGGGCGAAAGGAAACAGCCGAAGGTACCCGAACAAGTCTGAGATGCTCTGGATCACGTCGTTGCCAACTTTAAATAAACAAAAACGTTTCTAACTTCACATTTATTATTATGTTTTTAAATCTATATGAAACGGTTTTTTTGAAGGAAATTAGCGAAATTTTTTTCTGTTATTCGCAGAAATATGCTCCGGTGTTTTAATTAACCCATTGCCCATTTCTAAAAGCATACGCGTAATTAGGTATATAGGTAAATTGCGGGGTGGGGGAAGCCAGTTTTTCAACGGACATAGGAAGAGATGCTGTCAAATTTTGTTCGTATTGGAAAGTGCTGTAAAAAGTGAAAAAAAGTTAGGTAAGCAAAAAGTGATTATTAATTCTTCGCATGTTTGTTCAGTTATTAAAAACAAGTTTTAAGAATCTAATTGGTTTTTACGGGCTTTATAAAATCAGCTGTTTTATAAAGCCAGTGGCTTTAAGCCACGCCCATCGTCTAAAAACAAGCAACAATTCTTAAAATTGCTAGGTACAATTAAATGAGTTTTATATTATTATATCTAACTTTTTTAATAAACTTTTAGGCAAACAAGCAACAGGAATCCAAAAAGGAGATCAAGAGCTTAAGGATTTCATCTTTAAAATAGGGGCCACAAGCAGTCCGAGGAACTTTTAGGATCTGGTGAGAAATTTTTTATTTTGACTTGTAATTCTTAATAGTTTGTCAAAATAATGTCAATCATAGGTAAATGTTTTATCTGGGGTCAATATAATAAATAATTAGTATTTTTCTATAAAAAAAATTTTCTCTAAACAATATAGGTAAATTAATATTAAATAAATTTAAAATTTTAGCTTATTTCATTTCATTTCATTATAAATGGAAAACGACATGAATGTCGACACTCGACATCGGTCACTTTTCGTCACTGCATTTGAGTCGTCAACGACATCGACTAATGACATAAATGTCGACATGTCGTTGACGACACGACTGTCAACATCGACAAACGATATGAATTTCGACATAACGTTGACAACACTACTGTCGACGTCGACGGTCGACGGTTAAGTCGACGTATCAACGGCGTCGACCATTGTCGTCAAAAGCCGACAGTCATGTCGCCATGTTGACGGTATAGAAAATCGTGTCGTTTGTCGATTGGAATGTTGACGTGTAGTTGATGCAATGACTCAAGGACCATAATACCTACTTCGAGCCTAGACATTCATTGTTATCTTAATGAACCTGCAAAACAAACAAAACCAATTTACAATAGAAAATATATATATTTATAAGATGAGACATAATTTTCTGGTAATGAGAACAATTGTTATTTTATTACGAGTTTTAAATCAATTTTTCGAAACTTGACTCGGCGTTTCTTCATCCTTTCTTTCTTTACAGATTTTTTTGTTTTTACTCGCAGACTCGCTTTTTTTACTCTCACTCTCACTGCCCTCATTTTTTGTACTACAATCATTGTCTGTACCCAACGCACTCTGACTTGTTTCATTGTCACTTTCGCTTCGTTTTTTTTTTTCGCTGTCTTCTTCTTCGTCTTCGCTGATTTGTTCCACTGCATCTTTGTTACTCCCGTCGGCGCCTTTTGTGACTTCTTGAATCTCTGCCTTAAATTGTAATAGATAAAGACCCTATGGCGAACGATTTACATGCAGCATTAATTTTAATAAATACAAAGGATAGGTTATAAAAAAATACGATTGCATCTTAGATAGCGAGGTATTTGAGGTTATCTAAATTTTCGTACTTACAAAGAAATCACTGGGACGGCTTACGCGAACGATTTATTGCACTGAATACAGTCAATAGACTGGATTTATAGCGAGATTCAGCTGGATTTCGCAGCAACAATGGCACTGAGTTTCACACAGCTCAGATATGCAAGCTCATGACCAACATAGCGAAACAGCTGACTGCATGCAGTTGACAGTGTGTCAACTTGACACACTCACACACAACGTAAACTATATGCGCATGCGCACGTACTCAGTCTGTGCGGACGGCGTGCTAGACGCCAGCTGTCGACAAGACAGTAGACATTTCGACATGACGACATTTTTATCGTCATTACGTGTTTTCAAATTCGTGCGTAAATCTTCATCTCGCTAAACTTATAAGTATAAGATTAAGTATACTTAATCTCCAAGTGCGCTTTATATTGTATAGCAAAAAATTATTATTCGACTATAATTCAATTTAGATATATATATTATATATATATATATATATATATATATATATATATTATATATATATATATATATATATATATATATATATATATATATATATATATATATATATATATATATATATATATATATATATATATATATATATATATATATATATATATATGCATATATTTTCATATTACACAAACGTTAATTGAACATAATTAGGACTTTGACACAATAGTGTCTATACCACAGACCACCAAAACAAATGGACGGCGCATTGCCATTCAATAACAATGCTTTGTTTGCGGTCAACAAACGGTCACGGTCTAAGCGTCAAATTGGAGATAGAATTTTATGTTTTCTTCCAGTGACGTCATCAAACGGTCACAGTCTAAGCGTTAAATTGGCGAAAGAATTTTATGTTTTCTTCC
This sequence comes from Brassicogethes aeneus, assembly GCA_921294245.1. Taxonomy (NCBI): domain Eukaryota; kingdom Metazoa; phylum Arthropoda; class Insecta; order Coleoptera; family Nitidulidae; genus Brassicogethes; species Brassicogethes aeneus. The sequence goes on from OV121132.1 coordinate 63,524,989, forward strand.
AGTGACGTATTTGGATTTAAAAAATAAGTAGGTAGGTACTTACAAACGATATTTCCATGTATTGTTATTTTTAGTAAAAAATAATGTATTTAAACTCCATAATTAACTTAAACACGATAGACATACACAAACGAAAACACAAAACAACAAGCTGTCAACCCACAGAACATAACCTTTTTCTATGCTGTCAAATATGACGAATTTACCAACGTTGTTAATATTTAATTTTAATAATTATTAAATGATTTACTTTCCTTAAATAGAGAAAAATATCTAAAGAAAATGATGAACAAATCCTTTTTACAATTTGTTTATTATTTAAACGAATTTCTGGTAATTATTAATGTTCATTATGTTATGATGAACGTCCAAAAAGGCGTGTAATCTATACTTCTGACAACGTTGGAAGCCGTGTTTCTTTCGACGGTGTTTAGAATGTGAAACTATGCTTTACTCGCTTTTTAAACGTAAACAAATCCGTCCATTTGTTTTGGTGGTCTGTGGTCTATACCTATATAAATTAATCTATCAATTGATGCAGTTCATAATGTGTCGTCACGACAGTCGACGTGAATGACGATGTGTCGACATGTAGTCTTTGCGTGTCGTCGAAGTGACTGTACAAACTATGAGCTTCTAGAGGGTTCAAAATTTTGATATCCACTAAATTTGATGAATTAATGTGAGTGCAACGTTTTTCTAGTGTATATATTATATTGATTCGACAATTATATCGTCGCTATTGTCGATACTTTTGTCGACCACGCTATGTAAAGTCGACAGCAGACGTAGATGTTGACGAGTCGATATGACGACATCATTATCGGCACACAATTTTTTTGTTATTTGCGTATTAAGGTGCTTAGTAATTATTCGATATATTCTATCGTTGGATCTCAGATAAAGCTGTAAAAAGACACGCTTTCAGTGAAAATATACTAGATGGGATGTCGTAACTACTGACGACATACATCATAGATGACATAGATGACATCATAAATGTCGACTTTGAAATGGTCGTTGGAACTGTGGTAGTCACGACAGTCGACGTAAGTGACGACATGTCGACATGTCGTAGTCGCGTGTCGCCAAAGTCAGAATGTGAAATTATCGGCTTGTTCATGATAAAAAAAAAATTAAAATTGTTAATTCACTGCACATTAGAGTATGCTTGATGTTTTCTGAAGTAGTTTTTTTTAAATTTGATCAATTTAGGTGTCGACACGATTGTCGACATATTTGTCGATGTCGACATGGTTGGTAGACAATGGAAATAACTATAGTTATTTCAAAAATCATATAAGGCCTAATATTGTAAAATTTGTTTAATATTAGTTTTATATTGTTTAACATTGTAAAATCTGTTTTATATTGTTTAATACTAGTTGAATATTGTTTAATATTGTAAAATTTATCTTATACTGTTTAATATTAGTGGTTTGTTGTAAAATCTGTTTTATATTAATTTTATATTTTTTAAAATTTGTTATATATCGTTTAATACTAGTTTTATATTGTTTAATACTAATTTTATATTGTTTAATATTGTAAAATTTATTTTATACTGTTTAATATTAGTTTACTTATTAAATTTTATTTATAAAAACTTTCTAGTTTTATTTATTCTTATATTAAATGCATTATACCTGGACATTACATTTAAAATTCCCGCCTAAAGAAAGAAAGAAAAAATAATCAGCGCCATCTATGCATTTTTATCTAAAACATAATAGACATGAAGCTCGTACGTAACATTATGTTGTTGGTAGCCTTGTGACCTGTGTTAAGCGCATCTCAGACCAGAGGTGCCAGATTGGGCTATTTATAGCCAATTGGGCTATCTCTACGTCTTATTTGGCTCTCAAAAATTCCAGACGGCTACAGGCTACTACTTTGGGCTACATTTTTTGCAAAGGGGCTCAATTGGGCTGCAATTGGTTAAAAGAATATAAATAGACCTTTCCCAATTGATCATGCGCAAAATTTTATAGAGATATTGATCTTAACTTTACGCAACAAAAGAAGAAGAATAAAGTTATTTAGTATTATTTTTATTTAATTGACAGTTGTTCGCAATTTGTTTTTGTTTTCGAACGTTATTAAAGTTATTTATTGTGACCTGTGTCAAGCGCATCTCAGAGTCTGAGACTCAGACTTTCGGGCGATTATTGTGTTGCCAACTTTTAACCAGGAACTTTTGCTTCTTTGGTGTTCTTTGCTTAGTATCGAACCCGGGACCTCTCGCATGCCAAGCGACCGCCCTACTATCTGAGCTATCTACTGATTATAATTATAACGTAACTAACGTGCCTTTAACATTTTCAATCGCGGCACATTTGTCAATTAAGCGATCATGCGCAGTAAGAGGAGCCGCCAGTGGCATTTAGCGTCTCGTTTGGTTTGTTGGGTGAAACCACAAAACTAGTTTTGTGGGTGAAACTCATATAGGAATAGGTATGCCCGGCATACCGTATGCGCAACAAGCGCCTCCCGAGCAACGTTGCCATATTTTCTTTTTGTGGCTTAAGCAGAGATATCTCTGGGCTTAAGTCATCTTTTTTAATAATTATTTTAACCATGGAGCCTACACAAGGAGCCCGAACTTAATAGGGAAAATTGACAAAACCTGCCCTCTAAATTGCACAAATTAAGTCTTTTTTTTTCACCACCTGCGGCGCTGATTGTTGATGCGTCCTGACGTCTGCTCTTTTGGTAGCGTTTCGGTACAAATTAGTCAATTGTTTCAGAATAAACGGGACCAGCGCCTACTTTCTTTAGGAAGATTCTTGTTTACATGCAGTTCGGACTACTTGTGTAGGCTCTATGATTTTAACTGTCAGTTTTGACTTCTGTCAACAATAGAAAGAATATTGATAACGGTAAAGATTTATTTCTAAGCTTTTAAGTATTTTTTGAGTTTTTTTATCTGTATTGCTTTCCCTTGAAGTGGTATAAGGATAAGTATATACAATAAATCAGTTACTTTTATAATGTTTTTTTGGAGATTGACGAACCTATTAAATAATCAATTTGTATGTAATTTATTACGTTTAGTTTTTTTTGCAAAAACCATGGTTGCAATACTACTTAATAATATTGGGACATTTGCTTTAATAGGGACTAATATGTTGTTTGAAAGTAATTTCCAGCGTACTGATGTCCCTGGTGGAAGAAGTTATTGAAATTTTTACTTTTGTTAAAAAATGTAATGCGCATTAATGGACATCAATATTTTTTTAATACATGTTTTTTTAGGACCAAAACCGGTTCCTGTATACATTAACTCACCCTTAAATTTCAATTTTTATTGTAAATTTATGTCATAAATGAATATACAGTATGTCCACGGATAGAGGGCCCAAGAGGACAAATGGACTAAAATTTTCATTTTTCGACCAAAAGTCATTCTTTATAAAAAGTTCTGCTTGTGTTGAAAAGTCTATTGTCATACTTTAAATTTGAAAATATTATACAGGGGGGTCGAAAAACAAGAAAACATGAAATACTATCAAGAGTAAACTACCTTTATTTTTCGTTTTGGAGCAAAATGACAAATAAAAAAGGATTTCAAATCATATTCAAAGACCAATTGTAAAATTTCAACTCAGTATTCCTAATTTTATTTTTCTTAAAATTTAATTTCTAATTTATACTTTTGCACCCCATTTTACGTTTCCTTTACCTAGTTATTTTGTGAAAATTTACATTAATTACAAAAATAAACAATGCTACAATGCAAATTGTTAAATTTACGTTACTTGATAATTGTTGATTGTGTCATTTTTGTAAATTTACTGGATTTTTCGAGGTAAACCACTGATTTTAAAAAATTATAAATCGCATACGAATTAACGTCTAAGGAAAAAATCACAAGGGAAGTCATAGCAACGCGTCGCTAAGAGAAATTTCTTATTCGTAAGGATTTTTCCGTATTGATAACGATTGATAATGGTCGATTAAGGAGAAATCATAGCGTAACGTCCACATAATGTTGAACGTTGGTCTCGCTGATTTTAGAGTGGTTTACCCCTCGGGATTTTTTTGACAGAAGTTGGAAAGCCTACTTATGTATGACAAAAAATGCCACAGTGACAGTCTTAGATTATAAATTTCGTTTTATAAAATATTTTCAAAATGCTAACTATTGAACAAAAAATATTTTTGGTGCAGTGTTATGGAACTGGCGACCGTTACAAGAACGATTTGTTGAAAAATTTCCAGGGGTTTCAGTTTCAATACATGGAATTCGTCAACTGGTTAAAAAATTCAAGAACACTGGGTCGGTGGATAATTTAAAAAAGAAGAAGAAACTTTTTGACGAGGATGATGCGGCTACAGTTGTCGTCTTGCAGTCTGTTGTGGAAAACCCTATTCTGTCGTTACGAAAACGAGCTCAAAATTTACAGTTGGTCCAAAAAAGTCAAATCCAAAAAATATTAAAAGCCAACAATTTTTTTCCATATAAACCACATTTTAATCAAGCTCTAGAAGATGGAGACCAAGCAAAACGATTAGATTTTTGTTTGTGGATAGGGGACAAAATTTTAAATGAAAATAATCAGTTTCACAAACTTATTTTATTCTCCGACGAATCCACTTTTTCCACAAATGGTATGGTAGCTTCCCAACACGTACGATACTGGAGCACTGAAAATCCAGAATTCAGAATTCCTGCACGTCGGCAATATCTTAAAAAAGTTAACGTTTGGTGTGGCATTACATATTATGGGATAATGGGACCATATTTTTTTGAGGATACATGCAATAGAAATTCATACATGGAAATGTTGGAAACTTTTCTTTCGGACAAGCTGGATGAGCTGTCATTACACTACCGTGAACAAATGTACTTTCAACAAGACGGCTGCCCTGCACATTATGCTCGCGAAGTCACGGAATGGCTAAACAATAAATTTAGAGATCGATGGATTGGCCGAAATGGACCAATTGTGTGGCCTGCGAGGAGTCCGGACCTCACAATTGCTGATGCGTTTCTTTGGGGTCGTTTGAAGCAATTAACGTATCACCAACCTATTGAAAATAATATCGATATTCTAAAACAAAGGATTTCAGAGTCAGTTCAAATGATTTCACTTGAAGAGATAAGAAGAAGTTATGATCACATTAGACGGCAGTTTGAGAAATGCGTCGAATACGGTGGAGGGGTTTTTGAATAAATAGGATAATTTTATATGCTCAATTTGTTTTAAAGTTTTTTTTTTCCTGACATTATGAACAACTTTTTTTAATAAAATATTTGCCCAACTTTACAATACGGATATTGTATCTTGACATATTTAGAATAAGAAATTTTAAAATTAATATCTAAGACTGTGTCAGTTTTTTGTCATGCATAGGTAAAGAATACGTGAAATTAAGGTACACAAGTATAAAAATTTAATTTTAAAACTTTAAAAGTAAAAAATAAAATTTGGAATACTGAGTTAAAATTTTACAAATAGTCTTTGGATAGGATTTAAAATCTTTTTTTATTTATCATTTTGCTCCAAAATGAAAAATAAAGGTAGTTTACTCTTGATAGTATTTCATGTTTTCTTGTTTTTCGACCCCCCTGTATAATATTTTCAAATTTAAAGTATGACAATAGACTTTTCAACACAAGCAGAACTTTTTATAAAAAATGACTTTTGGTCGAAAAATGAAAATTTTAGTCCATTTGTCCTCTTGGGCCCTCTATCCGTGGACATACTGTACGAGGGTGGATCAATAAGTACCCGTGTTTGAAGACAGGTGGCGTTGCTGAGGGAAGTTGGCTTTACCATCGTGTACTGTCATCTGTCATACGACACCATACTAAATTTTAAACTGATTCATAGATTGGTTTTTATTTGGCAGCCACTTGTACCATACGTGTGTCGCATTAATCGATAAAATGGAAAAAGAACAGTATCGATCCGTAATTCGCTTTTTATTTTTGGATGGAAAAACATGCGAAGAAATAAAAGTGAAGTTGGATGCTGTCTATGGGGACCCTTCACCATCTATGACAACCGTAAGATATTGGTTCAACGAATTTAAACGTGGTCGTACATCTGTTTTTGATGAGGAGCGACCAGGCCGCCCGGCAGACGTTGTTACCGAGGAAATCGTTAAAAAGGTCCAAGACATGATTGTCGCAGATCGCCGAACGAAAGTGCGAGAAGTAGCAGAGGCCGTAGGCGTATCATACGGAACGGCAATTAATATTTTGCATGATAAGTTACACATGAGAAAGGTATCTGCCCGATGGGTGCCGCGATTGCTTACGGTGGACAACAAGCGGATACGGCTGTCAATGTCGAAGCAGTGTTTGGACCTCTTTAATCGAAATTCGCAGGAGTTTTTGCGTCGAGTCGTCACCGTTGATGAAACCTGGATACATTATTATACGCCAGAGACTAAACGACAGTCGAAGCAATGGATTTTTCGGGGTGAATCTGCTCCGAAGAAAGCAAAGACGGTCCCATCGGCCGGAAAGATCATGGCCACTATTTTTTGGGATTCCAAGGGAATAATCCTCATGGACTTTTTGCAGAAAGGAAGTACGATCACAGGGCAGTACTATAGTGAATTATTGGACCGATTCGATAAAAAATTGAAGGAGACACGGCTTCATTTGGCTAAGAAAAAAGTGCTGTTTCACCACGATAACGCACCAGCACATTCATCGAGAATTGTCGCGGTCAAATTGCAAGAATTGCACTACGAATTGCTGCCGCACCCACCGTACTCGACCGGCTCCATGCGACTTTTTTCTATTCCCCAACATGAAAACGTGGCTCGGGGGAAAAAAATTCAGCTCTAACGAGGAGGTTATCGTCGAGACTGGAGCGTATTTTACTGAGTTTGAGAAATCGTATTTTTTGGAGGGGTTAAAAAAATGGCAGAAACGTTGGGAAAAGTGTATAGCACTTAAAGGAGATTACGTTGAAAAATAGAAATAAAATTTTTTGAAAAAACTTGTCTCTTCCTTTCTAACACGGGTACTTATTGATCCACCCTCGTATATAATACACTATATTAGGCATATTTAGGTGCGGAAAAACCAAACTTTCCGCTAAAATATATATTTTAGCGGAAAGTTTGTTTATATTGTTAAATTCAACAAACTTTGCTTAAATTTAATTTATTTTAATCTTAAAATTAGTGTATTATAACCATTTACTTTTTAAAATAAATAAATCTGTACAACTATTTTATTTTATTGGTCCTGTAGTATAAAAGTTAATAAAATACTTGGAGTACGGCCCTAATTGGCAGGCGTTTATGACGTTTGTGTTGTTTAAGTTTAACACAGTGGTCGCCCTTCTTATATTCTTTTTCTATGGTTTGTTGTATCATGTTTTACCGCTGCCTCTACCGTTACCTTTAAAACCAGTGTATTTCTACCCTGGGAATCCGATCTCGTCCCTCCTGGGTCGCAAAAGTCGTTTTTTCGCGTAAAGCCTGAGTTATAGATTGCCTTCCTTCCTTCCTTCCTTCCTCCCGTAGAAGATGAACATTACGTAATTGTCACCATTAACATTTCCCGTGTAGGAATTTTTAATACTTTGTGATAATATTTTTCAATTATAGTAATAAAAAAATCAAAGAATAAAATATTTTCTTAACAAAATCATATTTTGAAGTTATTTTAATATTTTAAAGTATCAATAATTGTTAAGTTTAATTAAAATTAATAACGGGCAATGTTAATGGTGACAATTACGTCAAAAATGTTTATTTAAATCGTAGTGCCAGTTATAGATTCCCGTACCGTAAGGACGGCATTCCTTCCTCCCGTAGAAATTTTTAAGTTTTATCTTTCACCGTAAAGGTCTTTGACATGACCAATCATATTTAAAATACATGATTGTTTAGTATTATTTAAGTTCAGTTTATTAAATAATTTGTGTCTCTAAATAGGATATTTAGATATTGTTTATGATCAATGTCTTTCATTTTTAGAAACGTTGATTTGTATAGAAAAGAACGATCTTTGACATTTATTTTTTTTAAATAATTTCATTTAAATGCTAGCCGCGTACAGCGTGGTCCATTCGGAAGGTCCAATTTTCCATCACTCTTTCTAGCATTGCGACCGGTATCTGCCCAATTACCCGAGTAATGATTTCTCAATAAAGCTATTGTTTCGCGGGCTGTGTGTGCCGCAGCTCCGTCTTGTTAAATCAAAAGTCTTCGTCTATAATCCAGCTACGATTCAGGACTAAGAAGCCAACATTACTCGCCTCATTGGGCAGATACCGGTCGCAATGCTAGAAAGAGTGATGAAATAAATACTACGGTTAAATAAGTCATGACGTCACAGTTAATTCATATAACCATGGTTAGGTTTCTAACATTTGACATTTGTTTACTTGTTCATAACCTATAATTTTTGAAATGTGTTTTTACCTATTTATATTTAATTTCTATGCTTTTACAGGTGTAAATAAATTTCTTTGCCTCTTCTTTTACCTTGTATATTCTTTTTCTATGAACCCTAGTTCTTATACCTACCTTTTCTATACCTCTTTTTATATATAAACAGTTCTTCACTGTTGTTTACCATAACTAAAATCCAACAGTGTTTAACGTTTATACGAAAATTATTATTGTGAAACTCAAAATTTAGAATGGAACCCCAAAGAAAAAGACGAAGGTTGGCGGTATGTTTTGGAGAAGATATGTTTAGCACACAACATTATTCCTACATAAACATATTAAATATATATATTAAAAAGAGAAAGACTATTAACCACGTTGAATAACTAGCTCAGCGATATAGTTTTATGGTCTGGTATTTGTGACGTCATAGTTAGGATTTTTGAACGCACTCTAAACGCAAAAATGCCTTAACTATTAACCAAGGTTAAGTTTAATGACCATAGTATTTCATGGTATTTACGCGAAAAAACGACTTTGAGTCGTTTTTTCGCGTAAATACTATGTAATACTACGGTTAAATAAGTCATGACGTCACAGTTAATTCATATAACCATGGTTAGGTTTCTAACATTTGACATTTGTTTACTTGTTCATAACCTATAATTTTTGAAATGTGTTTTTATTTATATTTATTTCTATGCTTTTACCAGTGTAAATAAATTTCTTTGCCTCTTCTTATACCTAGTATATTCTTTTTCTATACTAGTTTTTTCAATACACGTTATCCAATTCTCCTACATGTTTAATACAAAATAAGGAAGAATATAAAACAAACCTGCATATAATTCCTCCACTTCTTGTGGAGATTCCACAATATGGAGCACCCTATCATTTATTTTTACTGACAACACCCCGTTTACCATTTTAATACAAAGTTTAAATTCGGTTTAAGAGCAATTGTACAATTGTACCTACTTAAAATATTTTAAATTTCAAATGTAAACAACTTTTTGACAGATCGAAACAGAGAAAAATATATATTAAAAAGAGAAAGACTATTAACCACATTGAATAACAGCGATATATAGTAAATTTAAAAGTAAACTACGTACACGTCATCAATAAAACAAAAAATTTACGCATTGGTACCAACACTAAATGACTAAATCGAAGTCTGTAATTGAATATTTGAATGCATTTTAAACATCTACAGTTGGCAACAATTAAGATGTTGTCATATTTACATTCAAATATTTAGGAGCGGCTAATGTTCCTAGGAAAACCAACGTTGCCAAGTCAGGCATATTATGCAAATAAGAATATGCAACCCTCTGCACATTGTATTTTTGGGCCTTATAATAGAAATTCAATTCAAATTATAGATGCAAACAATTTAAATTATCGCCTAGGTATTTCAGAATTCATATTTAAATGACACATAAAAACGAATTTGACGTTTTAGAATTTCGAAGCTGTCAGTTGTGTTTTTGAATATTTCGTTTAATTCGTGTATTATTTCGTTTATTTTGTTTGTTGTTTGTGTTATTTTATATCGTTTAAGTTTTCATTGCCGTTTTTGTGTTTGTTATATATCGTTTTTTTGTGTTTCCTATATTTAAAATGCCGAAGCATTTAAATAGTCGGAGTCAAGAGTTGGTGTCATCCTTAATACGCTATTTTGAGTCAGAACGGGATAATAATGGACCTTTGTTACCTTTAACAGCTGTTAAATAGGTAAATAGGATTATTATTAATTATATATAAGAATATTTAATAAAATATATGTTGGATACATAAAATAATAATATATATACCAGAGACTGACTTTAGATGGCAAAATTTTTGGGTTTTATATCAGAAAATGTCTTTAAAAATGGCTAAAAACATACTTTTGGCGGTGCATCATATAGGTTATAAAAACTCAGACTTTTGACATTTTGGTATTATTCATGTAAACGCCATCTATCGCCCTGTAGTTGCACTACCACTTTCCCTTGATGCAAGGATTTTAGCATCACATTGACAACCGTGCCCGATCAGCTGATTGATGACGTGTACGTAGTTTACTTTTAAATTTACTATAGGTGAGTTCGGGATTGCTACACCGTAAGTCATGACGTCACAGTTAATTCATATAACCATGGTTAGGTTTCTAACATTTGACATTTGTTTACTTGTTCGTAACCTATAATTTTTGAAATGTGTTTTTACCACAGACCTACAAACTTGTTTGTAGGTCTGTGGTTTTTACCTATTTATATTTAATTTCTATGCTTTTACCGGTGTAAATAAATTTCTAGCCTTTTCTTATACCTAGTATATTCTTTTTCTATAGGTACTAGTTTTTTCAATACACGTTATCCAAGGAAAAATATAAAAAAACCTGCATATAATTCCTCCACTTGTGGAGATTCCACAATATGGAGCACCCTATCATTTATTTTGACTGACAACACCCCGTTTACCATTTTAATACAAAGTTTAAATTCGGTTTAAGAGCAATTGTACCTACTTAAAATATTTTAAATTTCAAATGTAAACAACTTTTTGACAGATCGAAACAGAGAAAAATATTTATTAAAAAGAGAAGGACTATTAACCACGTTGAATAACTAGCGATATAGTTTTATGGTCTGGTATTTGTGACGTCATAGTTAGGATTTTTGAACGCACTCTAAACGCAAAAATGCCTTAACTATTAACCAAGGTTAAGTTTAATAACCATAGTATTTCATGGTATTTACGCGAAAAAACGACTATCCAACAAATATTTTGTTAAATATTCTAATATATAATTAATAATAATCCTATTTACCTCTCTAACAGCTGTTAAAGGTAACAAACAGGGGGGTGAAACTCATATAGGAATATGCGCAACAAGCGCCTCCCGAGCAACGTTGCCATATTTTCTTTTTGTGGCTTAAGTCATCTTTTTTAATAATTATTTTAATTGTCAGTTTTGACATCTGTCAACAATAGAAAGAATATTGATAACGGTAAAGATCTATTTCTAAGCTTTTAAGTATTTTTTGAGTTTTTTCATCTGTATTGCTTTCCCTTGAAGTTACAGTAAGTATATACAATAAATCAGTTGCTTTTATAATGTTTTTTTGGAGATTGACATACCTATTAAATAATTAATTTGTGTGTAATTTATTACGATTAGTTTTTTTTGCAAAAACCAATACTACTTAATAATATTGGGACATTTGCTTTAATAGGGGCTATTGTTGTTTGAAAGTAATTTCCAGCGTACTGATGTCCCTGGTGGAAGAAGTTATTGAAATTTTTACTATTGTTAAAAAATTTAATGCATTAATGGACATCAAAATTTTTTTAATACAAGTATGTTTTTTTAGGGCCAAAACCGATGCAGGAGGAAAGTTTTATACCTTCTTTCACTTCTGAACCCATTCAAAATACAGATGCACTGTTTGTATATTCTTTAATTTATTTTATTGTTAAAATTAGTGTATTATAACCATTTACTTTTTAAAATAAATAAATCTTTGCAACTATTTTATTTTATTGGTCAAATTTAAATAAATTAATATTATAATTATTAATATATACAAAATAGATAAAGCCGGCCCTGTATTATAAAAGTTAATAAAATATTTGGAGTACGGCCCTAATTGGCAGGCGTTTATGACGTTTGTGTTTCTTAAGTTTAACACAGTGGTCGCCCTTCTTATATTCTTTTTCTATGGTAACAAAGGTCCATTATTATCCCGTTCTGCCTCAAAATAGTGTATTAAGGATGACACCATGGTGGCAACTCTTGACTCCGACTATTTAAAGGCTTCGGCATTTTAAATATAGGAAACACAAAAAAAACGATATATAACAAACACAAAAACGGCAATGAAAAATTAAACGATATAAAATAACACAAACAACAAACAAAATAAACGAAACAATACACGAATTAAAGTTTAATTTAAACGAAATATTCAAATACACAACTGACAGCTTCGAAATTCTAAAACGTCAAATTCTTTTTTATGTGTCATTTAAATATGAAATATTTGAATGTAAATATGACAACATCTTAATTGTTGCCAACTGAAGATGTTTAAAATGCATTCAAATATTCAATTACAGACTTCGATTTAGTCATTTAGTGTTGGTACCAATGCGTAAAATTTTTGTTTTATTGATGACGTGTACGTAGTTTACTTTTAAATTTACTACAGTTTTATGGTCTGGTATTTGTGACGTCATAATTGGGATTTTTGAACGCACTCTAAACGCAAAAATGCCTTAACTATTAACCAAAGTTAAGTTTAATAACCATAGTATTTCATGGTATTTACGCGAAAAAACGACTTTGGACAACCGAGAGTGCACTCTGGGCATATACTTGCTGTTTTCGAACAGCTGACAGTTGCATATATCTAGGTATATACCAGAGAATTCGAACGCGCAAGAGTCGTTTTTTCGCGTAAATACTATGTAATACTACGGTTAAATAAGTCATGACGTCACAGTTAATTCATATAACCATGGTTAGGTTTCTAACATTTGACATTTGTTTACTTGTTCTTAACCTATAATTTTTGAAATTTGTTTTTACCTATTTATATTTTATTTCTATGCTTTTACCGGTGTAAATAAATTTCTTTGCCTCTTCTTATACCTATATTATTATATATTATATTATTATTATATATTCTTTTTCTATAGGTACTAGTTTTTTCAATACACGTTATCCAATTCTCCTACATGTTTAATACAAAATAAGGAAGAATATAAAACAAACCTGCATATAATTCCTCCACTTGTGGAGATTCCACAATATGGAGCACCCTTTAATTTATTTTTACAAATACAAAGTTTAAATTCGGTTTAAGAGCAATTGTACCTACTTAAAATATTTTAGTCGTTTTTTCGCGTAAATACCATGAAATACTATGGTTATTAAACTTAACCTTGGTTAATAGTTAAGGCATTTTTGCGTTTAGAGTGCGTTCAAAAATACTAACTATGACGTCACAAATACCAGACCATAAAACTATATCGCTGAGCTACTTATTCAACGTGGTTAATAGTCTTTCTCTTTTTAATATATATATTTCTGTTTCGATCTGTCAAAAAGTTGTTTACATTTGAAATTTAAAATATTTTAAGTAGGTACAATTGCTCTTAAACCGAATTTAAACTTTGTATTAAAATGGTAAATGGGGCGTTGTCAGTAAAAATAAATGATAGGGTGCTCCATATTGTGGAATCTCCACAAGTGGAGGAATTATATTCAGGTTTGTTTTATATTCTTCCTTATTTTGTATTAAACATGTAGGAGAATTAGATAACGTGTATTGAAAAAACTAGTACCTATAGAAAAAGAATATACTAGGTATAAGAAGAGGCAAAGAAATTTATTTACACCGGTAAAAGCATAGAAATTAAATATAAATAGGTAAAAACACATTTCAAAAAGTATAGGTTATGAACAAGTAAACAAATGTCAAATGTTAGAAACCTAACCATGGTTATATGAATTAACTGTGACTTATTTAACCGTAGTATTACATAGTATTTACGCGAAAAAACGACTTTTAAATTTCAAATGTAAACAACTTTTTGACAGATCGAAACAGAGAAAAATATATATTAAAAAGAGAAAGACTATTAACCACTTTTTCTATGTTGAATAACTAGCTCAGCGATATAGTTTTATGGTCTGGTATTTGTGACGTCATAGTTAGGATTTTTTAACGCACTCTAAACGCAAAAATGCCTTAACTATTAACCAAGGTTAAGTTTAATAACCATAGTATTTCATGGTATTTACGCGAAAAAACGACTAAGGTAAACTTGGAGTTTTCGGGCTATCCTCGACTTCACTCGCATTGCTCGTATGCGAACCAAAAACGAGTGGTTTATTTGCGAATAGTTTTATGAAATGGTATTCTTGACAACCGTTCGCAAACAAAAGCGTACACGATAAAATTAAGCGAGTGATAGATCTGACAACGCAGCATTTACTAGAGTGTTTTTGGTATTTTTATTTTTTTGTATTGGTATTACCTTGAAGTTTGTGTAAATTTGGAATTTGTGTTTGTTACCAATATTTTGTTTTGTGTGAAAATATTAATTATTAAATAAAGAAATGGAAAGAAAAGGAAACATTACAGAAAATCAAAAAAAGATAATCATTGAGTATATGTAGATTTCCAAACGATTTATTAGGTATTGAGTTAATTCTTTCGTCAAACGAAATACTTTAATAAAATGTAAGTCCGTTAAGTCTTCGAATGGATCTATTCGCTGCCTATAACGACGTCTTTGCCTTGCCTCCACATTTTCTAACACATTTATTAAAATTATCTGAATTAATTCATCCATATTCACAATGGAAGGTTATGTGACATAACTTATGTCAAAAGTTTGAATAAAACGAACACTTATCGACGAAAACGAATACAAATTCCGCTCGCTGTAAATCATTCGCTTTTAATGCGCATACGCAGAATGTGCGAGTGGCCAAGAATAAGAAACTAGATATTCGAACGCAAAAGCGTATGCGATTTTCAAACTCACTTGTCAAGGATAGCACCCCAGGGGTAACCGAAGTTCGGTTACCGAACTGTACATGACGTTCAAATTTTGAACTTCAAAACACATCAAACATTTTTTTCATTTAAGAAAAATGAGTTTTTCGTAATTAAAAATGTTTGAAGTTTTGATGTTTGAAGTGCGACGTTGCCACACTTTTCGGTCTAACGTGCTTTGAAGCCTTCAAATTTAAGGTCATGTAAATTTTCGGGCGAACGAGTTTTGGTGCTACGTACTGCTCCCTTTTGTTTGTGTCATAAAAGTACTATCTCAAATTTGAGATACAACAATATTTCTATGAAAATGCCTAAAAAACAGTACTTTTATAACAAATATAAAAAAAAATAATGCGTGCGAAACCTGTGCATTTTGATTCCTGGGACCGTACAAAACCGTGCGTTTTGGAGCACTTCACCGTGCAATCTTACATTGCATATGCTATTTGGTGCTGGCAACACTGCTGTCTTTTTGTAATTGTGTAAACATAACCTTACTTAAATTTAAATATTTATAAAAAATTCTATAAATTTCTGGCCAAATAGCTTTTAAATTAAGCTAAAGGTCATTCCTCTGAACACAGAATTGTGTTCAGAATTAAGAAGAAGAAGAAGAAAATTCTATAAGCAGGAAATTATGAATTTGATAAATATATGTATATGTATTGCAAGTTTATTATATACCTTTTTAGTTGTGGTTGATTTAACATGTTTTATTTCAAAGCCAAATAGGGTAATAGGTTCACAGGGTAAGTACCTACTTAGGTTAAAAAAATAAATTAATGAACCCATAACAGTTTTAGTAGAGCACTATTCTATAGATATAGCACTATTATTATATTAGTCATATAACTGTTAAGTGAAGATCGTTAATAAACAATATAACTCTAATTTATGGTCATATTTGAAATATGTTCAAATCTATTTTTCTGGTAATGTTTCAGAAATTATAGATATAGGTATTCATTGTTGCCAGATTGGCCTTACATTTTTCCACTAACCTAGGCTATGTTCAATTCCCACTAGATTTAACCACTAGATTTAACCCCCTTTTCAATATATCAGTAAATAACTTATATTATAGGATTGCGTTGTATACTGGGTGTCCATTTTTCTATTCTTATAATGGGTAATACCCATTGGGTATCTCGCTTATCTTATCTCAGCAGTTTTACAAGCTAGCAAACAGATTTTGGAAAATTTGAATTCCCCTTAAAAAAGTGCATCAATAATAACTGAATTAGAATAAAAAATAAGTGAAATTTATTTTTAGATCAATTTTTGGCATTAAAAATGTGCAATTTTTCCTTATTTAACCAACTATTTATGTATCTAAAGATAAAACAAGATACCTATGCTTAGCCTCAAAAAATATACACCCTGAATATGATTTTTATGTTTATTGCACTACAGGATTCACCGTATCATTCTATGTATGGGTTGCCCATAATGGGTATCTTTTTTATTTGA
Source organism: Brassicogethes aeneus (assembly GCA_921294245.1). Classification (NCBI taxonomy): domain Eukaryota; kingdom Metazoa; phylum Arthropoda; class Insecta; order Coleoptera; family Nitidulidae; genus Brassicogethes; species Brassicogethes aeneus. The sequence continues at coordinate 63,541,380 of OV121132.1, forward strand.
AGAGCTACAAGGTCTGTTAAATTAGAGAAAAGTTGCGTAATTAGTCTTAGCGTAGCGTATTCATGCCAATTAAAATAAGAAAAAAAATAAGTTAAAAGTTGTAACTGTGTTAAGTTATGGTTGCTTTCATTTTAATGAAAATAAGAAATAATCAATAAGAATAAAGATAAATAACTTTTAACTTTGGCTCTTATTTTTAAGTAAGGTAAGGTGGGGTAATTGTAAGATTGGGGTAAATGTAACATCTTGCGATAAAATTCTTACTTGAAGTAGTAAATAAAAGCAAACGAATAAAAACGCACGCTGTTGTCTTGGGTTGCATATCTAAGTAGAGAAATCTCGACAACACTGCGCAGTACCACTTGGTTACTTAAGTACATAATAATAAATAATTTTTTCCTTTTTGTTTTAACCGCGAAGTCTGTTAATTCTTAAATTAAAAATAAAAAAAAGTTTACACACCTTATGATTATTAACGGATTCACGCGATTTTATACCAAAATAATCCTATTTTTTTCCACTTTTACATTAGCCCCATACCCACTACAAATACATTAATAGTGTAATGTAATTAGCCGCTAACACATTTGCCCCATTTTTCGGGGCAAATGCAATATGTTAGGAACGTTTAAAAAAAAAGATGTAATTTTTTAGCCCTTAGTTTCTAACGTTTTATACTTTAGAATATAATTCTCGAGTAGTTGGGCTATATAATGAGCTTTGGATTTGGTTTAGTTTTATCACTCCTTACTTTTAATTCAAGAGACAATGCCATGGCATGCAACTAGTAAAAAAACATATCGCAATTACCCCACCTTACCTTATGTACACTAGGATGGGCCGAAAAAAAATAAAATTGAAAATTTTGATTTGGAATACTGCCCAATATTATGAGATTGGTAATGCAAAGATAATTTTTATTTTCAATATTTATGTGGTAATAAACCTTTTGCTCCCTACCGAGCAAAATTCAAATTTAAAAAAAAATTGTACATAAAAGCTATTTTTTTATATATTTCAATGGTATTTTTGTAGTGTATCTTTAAAACCTTTATCCTTGCAAAAAACTGCTATCTTTAAAACAATTTTTTGTTAAAAAAAAACAATAAATTGTACTAGGTACGGCTTTGTTCCTTCCATAATACCACGCGCAGTGCACCAATTTTTGCCAAAAGCCTTTGAGAATGTATTGTTAATTTTTTTGATTAAAATGATTACAATTTGGAGGATTTAAAATTTTCCAAGTTGTAGTCATTTTAATCCAAAAAATTAACAATACATTCACAAAGGCTTTTGGCACCAATTGGTGCACTGCGCATTAGGGTGTTTCAAAAAAATCGACTTTTTCTTTTTCTTCAAATGGTCGGCAAATTCTTTCAGAGGATGTCAACACAAAGACCTCGTCAAAATTTGAGCTTTTAATTTGAAGATTTAGAGGTCGCGGATCGCCATTTTCTATTTCCCATTTAAATAACATGGGAATTATTTTTTTTTAACTTTGAAATTTTATACGTCTGAATCAAATCAACTTATGTCAAGGATCATCTTAGATTTTCATAGTAAATTTAACGCTCTACAAAAAAGGTCTCCTATCATTTTTCTATAAATTGATTCCTTCCAGAGTTATTCGAGGCCAAAGTATGATTTCCATCGAATTTTCGCGTTTTTTTAACATTTATGGTACAATTATCATTATACGGGGGTCCCGAAATCAGGGGGCCAAACTTAAACAGTGCATTATTCGTATAAAAATAACACTTATTTTGTTTAATAAACATTTATCAAAAAATGCTCCCTAAAGGAGCTACGGCCCCCTGAATAGGAGCCTAAGAGGATAATTTTTTTAAAACTATTCCTAGAGGGTTGAACATGAACAAATGAATTTTCGGTAGGTACTTTGGTAATTTTGACATGCTGAATCTAGATCTATGATCAAAACTGTTAAAATTTAATCATAGGCGTAACATTTGGAGGGGGCAAAGTTACAAAAATAGCCCTCACTTTTTTCTGGGTTAATAATTTAATTTTTTTATGAAATTATGAGAATTTATAGTTTTTTACGAAAAATAGGTACTCTTGATTTGAATTGCTCAGATGCACCATTTTCGAGAAAAATGCATTTATAAATAAATTACTTTGCATATTATACAAATCTCATATTTTCATTAAAACTTTGTAGTAGGCTTTGGAAAAAAATTACGTTTTTTTGTTTTTTTGTTTTTTTTTTACAACACTTCCTATGTTTCAGATATAAATATTTGATTTTTTTACTACATGATGCTAAAAGTTGAAAAAACGAGAAAATTCGATGGAAATCAAACTTTGGCCTCGAATAACTCTGGAAGAAATCAATTTATAGAAAAATTATAAGAGACATTTTTTATAGAGCGTTAAATTTACTATAAAAATCTAAGATGTTCCTTGCCATAAGTTGATTCGATATAGACGTATAAAATTCCAAAGTTAAAAAAAAAATTTCCTATGTTATTTAAATGGGAAATAGAAAATTGCGATCCGCGACCTCTAAATCTTCAAATTAAAAGCTCAAATTTTAACGAGGTCTTTGTTTTGACATCCTCTGAAAGAATTTGCTGACCATTTGAAGAAAAAGAAAAAGTCGATTTTTTTGAAACACCCTACTGCGCATGGTATTTTGGAAGGGACAAAACCGTATTTTATTGTTTTTTTGATAAAAAAATTGTTTAAAGATAGCAGCTTTTTGCAAAGATAAAGGTTTTAAAGATACACTGCAAAAAAATCATTGAAATAAAAAAAAAAGTTTTTATCTACAATTTTTTTTTAATCTGATTTTTTTAATTTGTAGGGTGCAAAAGGTTTATCACCATAAAAAAGTTGTAAATAAAAATTATCTTTGCATTATCACTTTTATAATATTATAATATTCCAAATCAAAATTTCAAAATTTTCATTTTAATTCTTGTTTTTAATTTTTGAGCTCTGGCAAAAGACCCTGTTCCAAATCCAATTACTAGTTTTTTTATTTTTCGGCCCACCCTAATGTACATAGTGTACATTGTACAGGGTGATCCCCTATAATGTCGCCCCCCTTTAACTTTTTTATTTTAAGTGTCCCAAAAAATTTAAAAGTGTGGTTATGTAGGTACTAAAAATACTTTTTTCTACTTATAAAGAAAATTGGAAAATTGTTCGGTATACAGGGAAAACAAAAAGTTTATTTTTTTCCAATGGATCACCCTATATATGTATTTATTTTTCGATTCCTTGTAAAATTCTATGCATATTTCATATAACATACCATATAACTAAATTCAACCGTTTCTCAAATATTTAAATTATTTTTAAGATGATAAGTTGACACTAGTTTGTCTTTCTCTGTCTGAGTACACCATTTTTACTTATTTAACAAGACATATTGACATAATGTCACTATAGTAATTTATTTTCAATAAAAATTTTGGTATACTGAGGCTTCTTGATTTCTAACAGTTTAAAAAAACATAATGATAACATTTCGAATGGTAATATTTCGGAAACTGTTGAATTTAGGTATATGGTTTGTTATATGAATTATGCTCAGAATTTTACAAGGAATCGAAAAATAAATTCATATATAGGGTGATCCATTAAAAAAATAAACTTTTTGTTTTTCCCTGTATATTAATCATTTTTAAATTTTTTGGGGCACTTAAAATAAAAAAGTTAAAAGGGGGCGACATTATAGGGGATCACCCTGTACACTCACTGCCATCTTCACACCCAAAGAACACTTTGATTACACCTCCCGCAACTAAATGGTGACAACATTTTTTATTTCTTATGTTATCAGCATGAATGATCAATCGCGACCATATTTCTTATTCCTTGTTTCTTATTTCTTATTTTAAGTGAGCATGAATACGCCTAAAAGTCTAATAAAATTGCATTTAAAAATTCAGCGAACAATAATTTGAAGAAATAAAATTGAAAACCTGTGAAAACCAAATAACTTCATTATTCCTGAAACTTTTGAAAAAAAAACTGAAAACCTGTCTAAACCGAATAGCTTCATTATTCCTGGGCTTCTGAAAAAGTAAGTTTTACATGTAAACATGTGATTTTTTCGCCTACTATAATTTGACTTACCACCACCATCTTTTGTTTTTACTATGGCCGCCATATTAAGATTTTATATATTTGAGAACCGTTGGTTTTTTTCCAAATAAAGGCTTGTAATTACGCAACTTTTCTCTAATTTAACCGATCGTTTAGCTCTTTAAATAAAAAAATGCCATAGAAATATACACAATGAACTTCTAGGGATGGCTCCTGACATTTTGATACCTCGTGCAAAAGGTATTTTTGACGCCCCTCGTAAGAATTACTTGCCTACCAACTTTGTAGTGCCTATTTTGCATGTATTTAAATTTAAAACTGAACTATCACAAAAAAAACAACATAAGGGCGGTGGAAAGAGGTCATTTTTTATTAAGATAACTGAGCCTACAGCAATCGTGGTAGAAGGGTCTAACCATTTACCCCGTTGCTGAAGAGTGTGCAAATATTCCCTATGCCATGGAGTCTAAAAATTCTGGTGCAAACGCGTGCCAGCGAGACAAATGATCAAGCTTAAGGTTCTGAAGGTTAGCTTCAGGTAAGGGCTCTAATTTCAAAAAATGCCCGGGTGTAAAGACAGCTAGATCATTCGAAGTTAACACAGCTTCTGTCTGAGTTAAAAGAGTATAGAGCTCCTCGTATGTTAAAATTTGTTTACCAACCACTCGATGCGGATGTGTTCTCACGGATTTTACCCCTGCTTCCCATAAACCGCCGAAGTGTGGGGCTGAAGGAGGTTTGAAAACCCATTTAATTGATTCGGTTTCAACCGACTGAACAAAAAGCAGCGAGAAAAGATTCAGTTGACAAATCTGAATTAATCCACGTGTAACGCCTTTGTAACATAACAAACAAAAAGACAAACGTATGCCTTGAGAGATTTTGCTCCCCGCAATTGGCTTAGGGTTATTGCAAAGGGACCAGCATAGTCAGTGCCTTAACTTGAGATACCCTGACAGCCGGTAAATCGCCAATGGAGGTTGACAGGTTTTCGGAATAATCTTCCAGCACTTAAAGCAATGAGATAGGACCTTTCTAATCGTGCGTTTAGTAGATAATATCAAAAAAATTTGGACGAGTAAAAATTGCAAAGTTTGAAAACCTGTATGAAGATGCTTTTCAGGCGTAGATAAGATGATTAACTCTGTTAAACGGGACGAACTAGGCAATAAAGGAGGAAATTTTAGTCATGAGAGTTGGGAGTGACGTAATCACCACCCTGAGAACACCATTTTCATCGTTAAATGGATTTATTTTGCGGAGAGATTTGGGCAACAATTTCTTCTGAAAGATAAGAGAGATTTCATGGGCAAAAAAACGATTTTGGGTAATCTTAACCAGAGCTATGAGCGCCTTGTGAAGATCGGATTGCGAGAGGGAGTTTGACGTTCCAAAGGAGTGCGACAATTACTTACAAATCTTTTGGCGTAAGCTACGACACCCAAGATTTTGTCCCAACGACGAAAATTTGTTGACAAGATAATCAAATGACTCCTGAAAGATGACACCAGGTAGAGACACTTGCTGTTCCTCCAGAAGACCTTCTAGATAGAGACTCTAATCAACCCTTTGGGGGTTGATTTCTTTCGAGGAGTGAAATAACTTCGGTCCCGCACACCATTGAGCATTCTGTACCAACTCTGCGGGCAGCATTCCTCGAGAAGCGCATACCCTTTTTCAGACGCATCGGCAAAGCCGTGGATTTCACATCGTAAGCAATTATCTAGAGTTATACGACGAGGAATTTTTAATTCTGAGAGGAGAGATAATTCCTTTTTATATCTCGTCCATTTATTGAGGGTTTCCGCGGGAGGTACTTCGTCCCAATCTAAACCAATCGTCCAGAGATGCTGAATAAGATATTTGACTAATAAAGTGAGCGGATTAAGAAAACCAAAAGGATCAAAAATACGAGCCAACTCAGACAATATGTTTCGTTTTGTGCAAGGCTTATCTTGGGATTGCACAACATAGGAAAACAGGTCCTGTGTTGGAAGCCAGCGCAATCCCAAAATCATGCCAGTGCTATCACTATCCAAATCCAGAAAAAGAGCTTGAGGATGTAAGTGATCTTCCGGAAGAGCTTCGAGAAATGATGTGCTGTTACTAGCCCATTTTCGAAACCTGCAGTTTTTAAGAGCTCGACCAACTCCTTCTGGGTTAAAAGAGCCTCGTCAAGGTGGTCACAACCTCCAATGATGTCGTCCACATAAGCAGCTGTTTCTAACAGTTTAGCAGCCCTGGTAAAGGAAAGGTCTGTTTTCCTCTGCCAGCTGCAGAAGCGTGCGAATCGCGAGGAATGGGGAGGACGAAACACCAAACGTGACTGTATTGAGAGTAAAATCCTGTAAGGGGTCTGAGGGTGAAAATCTCCATAAAATATCAATAGAGGAAGTACGAAAATCTAGAAGAATGGAGAAAATACTCTGTTGAAGCTTGGGGCCAGCCAACAAAGCCTCATTTAATGATTTGCCGTTTACAACTTTAGCCGAAGCATCAAAGACTACACATATCGGAGTACTAGAGCTATCGGGTTTCAAAATACAATGGTGAGGGATATAGTATGAGTTCGACGAAGGGGGCGAATTGGCTAGAGACATAAAACCAGATATATATAGATATTCCTTCAAAATTTGGAGTATTCTTTATAGAGAAGAGGGTTACAAAGTAGTCGACGTTCCAAGGAGAAAAAACGCTTTAGAGCTAGAGTGCGGTAATCAATAAAAGTGTGTTCAGAGTTCCCTAAGGGAATTGTTATAACAAAACGACCAGATTCCTGCCGGAAGAAAGTGCTTTTAAAAATTTGCTCACATTGAACATCTGGGGAGGCTAAAGGTTTACTAGGAATCTCTTCCCAAAATTTCCTTATAGTACTATCTAGGAGGTTATCCAACAAAGTCAAAAAGGAGTTAACCTGGGAAGGATGAGGAACATTTACCTTACCCATAAATATCCAACCGAACGCAGTGGGCTGATGGGCTTTGCCCTTTATGCGACCTGTCTGAATAATGAGGGGGAAGATATCCGCGCCAAGTAACATATCAATATCACCATGTTCATTGAAATTGGGATCGGCCAATTTTAAGTTGACTATATGTTGCCAGTCGTTTGTACACAATTGAGCAGACTGCATAGCACTGCAAATTTTGGGCACGACAACTGCTTCCAATGGAAAACTGGGAGAACCTTGATCCTGTGGGCAAACTTCACATGTAACTCCAAACAATCCTCGGTATACGGTGTCCCCTAGACCACAGATCGAAAGAGATGTAGAGGACTTGGGTAGCCCTAACTGCTGATAACATTTTAAAGACATGAAGCTTGCCTGAGAGGCACTATCCAACAAAACGCGGATATTTTTTAATTATCCATGCATGTCCTTCACTCGGACGACCGCGGTCGATAAGAGTACCGTGGAGCCCGAGATTAAAAAGTTTGAGAGAGTATGAGCAACATTAGAGGTGTTTAAAGAATTTGCGATCAAAGCGACTATTGAAGCATCATTTTCGGGAGGTGAAGAGTTAAAATTTTCAAAATCAAAATGTAAGAGATTATGATGCAGCTTACCACAATTACGACATGCGTAGGTTGATGTACAATCCCTAGCGACATGTTTGTTGCCCAAGCAATTTTGGCACCATTTTTGAGCCTTTGCGTGGTCATAGCGTTGGTGAGGAGACTTGGCTAGAAATTGGGAACACGAATAAATGTAATTACTTTTAGATTTGCAAAAGGCGCAAGCTATTTTTTGAGTATGAATCATAAACGAAGACGATGGTTTGGGTTTAGAGGCAGCGAACGGGGAATCTAACGATTTTAACGTTTTGCGTTGGGTGGAACAAGCAACTGCATCGAGAGCATTACATTGTTTTAAAAAGAAAGCTTCCAAGGATGTAAGCTTGGGATATGTGTGGTTATCAAGACCACTTTCCAGTTCAAAACGAGTTACAGTGCCTATGTTTAAGCATTTGTTGAGTAAAAATAACAATAAAAAATCCCAATGCTCAACCGGGTATTTCATAATTTTTAAAGCGGATATATTTTCTGTAAAAGTATCCAGGAGTTTTCTCAAATTTTGTGCAGTAGCGCGATTTTTGCCGATACGAGGGGCATTATAAATTTCCTCTAAGTGTGCATTAGCAGTCACGCACATTGTGAAATCTTTTAACGAGAGCATTATAAGCTTAGCGGAGTACATTTGACTAGTGTAAGAGGAGGCCCATTGAGGGAGTTTATAAGGTGATTGAATTTTTCTATGTCTGAAAGTAAATCATTATTGTGAACTAGTGAATGGAAGGTGTCTATGTATGATATGATTTTTTTATAATCCCCAGAGAATTTTGGCAATTCAATTTTTGATAATTTTATGTTACGTTGAGTAGGCTTAAGCCCGCTGCACAATAGCCCGGTAACGGGAACGGGAATCCTAACAATAAAGGTGTGAGAGACTAAAAAACCCCTGTTGATAGATAGGGTTCGCTGAGTCTCTCCAACCTTTACCATTTATTTTCCCGTTCCCGTTACCGGGCTGTTGTGCAGCGGGCTTTAATGGCTTGCTCCGGTTTTACTTTACTATTATCAGAGGCAAACAATTGAGCTTCATATTCCCTGATGAGGTATTATATGTTACGAAAATCCGATCTTAATTAAAGATCAAATCAAATCAAATCGTTTATTTTCATCCCAAAAGATACATTCTATAAAGGAATATCCTCTTTTATATATTATAATACAATAGACCTATCCCATAAAACGGACTTTTGGATAGCGCGTGCGTGAAAAGGCACGTCGTCTTTTTTTAATTACATAAAAGAGAAAGAGATACCACTCTTCTTCAGGCACGCGCTATCCAAAAGTCTGTTTTATGGGATAGGTCTATTAATTAACACAATAAAATCACATAAAAAATATAAAACAATATTATTCATAAATATTTTATCACATTTGCTGATCGTCACTTATTTTTATAGTTAATAGATTTTTTTTAAGTTAATGTTTAAAATAAAGATTTTAAAATAACAAAACAGGCAGTAATTTAAATATACCCTAAATGCCTTTTTAGTAAAGTGTTAAAACCCTCTCCACGACGCACACTGGTCCGAATCGACTTATTCTCTGGCCAAAACTCGAAAAGTGAATGTAATAATGTGAAAATTTGTATTTTAGGGTTATTGGGGTCGCTGATTACGAAATTGATATTAAAATTATTAAATTCAAAATGGCGGACTAAAAATGGCGGACTTTTTTGACAAATAATTGGTTAATCGTCATGAAAATGTTAATTTTTAGGTTTCTGGGGTCGCTTATCACAAATTTGATATCAAAATTATTAAATTCAAAATGGCGCACCAAAAATGGCGGACTTTTAAAAAAATATATTTAGTTAATTGTCCTAAAAAATGTTAATTTTTAGGTTTTTGGGGTCGCTCATCACGAATTTAATATTAAAATTATTAAATTAAAAATGGCGGACCAAAAATGGCGGATTTTTTTGAAAAATAATTAGTTAATTGTCCTGAAAATGTTAATTTTTAGGTTTTTGGGGTCGCTTATCACGAATTTGATATCAAAATTATTAAATTTAAAATAGCGGACCAAAAGTGGCGGATTACAACATTTTTGTACCTTCACATACAAATATACTTTTAATAACTGAGAGTTAAATTAATTCTTTTAAATCAATATTTATTTTAATTTAAACTTTTCAAATGTTTAAAAAAAGTAAATTGAATTTATATTTTAAGAAATCAACTTTTATTTAAATTTAAACGAGTACCTAAATGCAATTCAGAAATAAAAGTGTAAAGTTTGTTTTTAATATATAAGTTAATAAATTTGCTTTTTCCTTTTAAATAAAGTGAATTATTATTTTTAAACATGATTTTTTAAATTAAATAACATTATTTTTAAAAGTAATAAAAAAATTAATTAATTATTATTTCTTGAATTAAAACATCTTTTTGATGAAAGTAAAAATATTTTTATATGTAGTGCAAAAATTAATAAAGCATTTGCATAAATAATTTTTTCTGTATATTTGTTATCCTATTATAAAATCTTAAAAAATATATTTACTAAGCATCACTGCGTTTAACCGCGACTACTGTCTCAAATCCGGGCACGAACGTGTATATTATTGTTTTATTAATTTTCGCGCAAGTGGCTGCAGCCAATTTTTTAAGAACCTTATAATAGACACTTCAATGAACGTTTCCCCGTAAAAAACGTCTTCCGCAAATGCCCACATTTTAACTTATTCCACGTAAAAAAAAACGAAAAAATCGAAAAAAAATTAAAATAAGGCCATTATGTTAGTATAAATTTTAACAACAAATAATTTTTTTTTCAAAAATATAATTTTATAAAATTATTGTACATACCTTCAGAAACATTTTCCATTTTGAACTGTTAAAATCGAACAAGTCGTTAACGAAATAATAGCACTTTTGTTGCAGAATCAAAATCAACACAATAACTGTTTCCAAGCAATTGCAAAAAAAGGTTAAATAAAACTGCCCTAGGGATCAGGTTGGGCGATTTTATACCTAAACTCTTTGGTTTTTAAATACTTCAAACATTTGTCTACCTGTATGAATTAAAATAATGTCATAATTAATACCTTTATTTTTGGGCTTTTGGCCAAGGTCAAGCACGATTCGGACCAGTGTGCGACAGTAAGATTAAATCTAACATTAGAGGGGAGCCAACAAGATGTAATACTTACATCGGCGTACCTTCCTTATGACCAACAAGGGGAACCACCAGCCGCCATGCTCAGGTCTCTGGTGGAACACTTGGATCGGCTAACCTGATAATAGGTTGTGATGCCAATGCACATCACACAATGTGGGGGAGCACTGACATCAACAAACGTGGTGAATTACTACTCAACTACGGTCTCTCCACAGATATTAATATTCTCAACACTGGGAACGAGCCAACCTTCGTAACCGTGGCAAGAAAAGAAGTAATCGATCTAACACTGTCAAAGGGACGCATAAGTGAACTGGTGAAACAGTGGCATGTATCGAATGAAATTAGTCTGTCAGACCACAGATACATAAGGTTTTACCTTGAATCGACAATTAACACCCAACGGGAGTACGGAAGTAAGGAAAACGAACTGGGACCTATATAAAGAGGTACTAGAACGTAACTTGGAGAGCTGCCCAAAAGAGGCGAAAGATACCTTTGATCTTGAATTACTCACTGACTCGGTGACAGATTCCATTAAGGATGCCTACAAGCGGGCATGTCCACTGCGTTGCTCAAAACAAACATCTTGGTGGAACTCTGACCTAGAAAACCGCAGAAAGAAAACAAGAAAGCTGTTCAGCACAGCGAAAAGAACGGAAGGATGGTACCAAGGCTAAGAAACTAGGTTGGCAAAAACTATGCCGGGAACTATCAGAGATACCGGACTACTCCCGACTGCATAAAGCCATGGCCAAAGGGCCATAGCAGACCCTGGGAACATGCCTAAAACCAGAAGGAGAACACACGTCTACTGAAAGTGAGACACTTAGGCTTATGCTAAGGACCCACTTTCCAGGATCAATCATACTCGAAAATTCGGAAATCCAAAACCAAACCACACTTGAAATCAAGACGGGTAAAAAGGAGGACTGGATTCTATCGAGAAAAATAATAACATACGAAAAAGTCAAATGGGCAATAAAAACTTTTAAACCATTTAAATCTGCCGGAACTGGCGGAATCATACCAGCCATGTTACAACAGGGCCAAGACCTGCTGCTACCAAAATCCTAAGAGCCAGCCTAGCTCTCAATCACATACCGGAAGGATGGAGGGAGGCACTGGTGGTTTTTATACCAAAACCATCAAAAGCCTCCTATGACAAACCAAAATCCCTCCGACCAATTTGCCTAACATTATTTCTTCTAAAAACAGAGGAAAAACTGATAGGAAGAAGTACTGCACAGAAGGCCTCTACACCGAAATCAATTTGCCTACCAAACAGGCAAGTCTTGCGAATCCGCCATCCATGAGATAACTCAAAGGGCTGAGCAATCTTTAGACAACAAAGAAGTGGCCCTTGTGACAACACGTTATATGACTTAATAAATCGATCAGTAAGAGATCGCAACATAGAACCTTTGGTTGGCAAATGGATTAAACAGATGCTGGCTTAACGACGAGCCAGAACCACTCTTAAGAACACAACTGTTAGAGCTAAAGTGTGCAGAGGGACACCACAAGGGGGGGTCCTATCACCCCTGCTATGGAACCTCGTATCGGACAATTTACTGACACGATTGGAGAATAAAGATATATACGCAATAGGATATGCGGACGACATTGTACTCCTTATCAGAGGCAGCAACACAGCCCATGTGTTTACCAAAATCGAAAACTGGCGCAATGAGGAGGGACTTCGGGTAAATCCCACAAAAACTTCTCTTATTGCTTTTTCTTGTAAAAGAAAATTGGAACCCGTGAAAAATCTAATCTTCTACGGGGCAACGCTGCCCTTGAAAGACGAGGTTAAATATCTAGGAGTTATACTGGATAAAAAACTCACCTATCGGATGCATATAGAAAACATAACAAATAGGGCCATAAAAACCTTTATGACCTGTAAAAGAACATTTGGTAAATCTTGGGGACTGTCACCAGGCATGGTACAATGGGTGTACACAGCTATGGTCAGACCCATAATTACCTACGCGGCGCTAATATGGTGGCACGCAACAAGAACAAGGACTGTAAAACAGATACTCAGCAGAATCCAAAGACTGGCGTGCTTGGGAATAACTGGTGCAACTACACCGACCGCAGCCATGGAAAACATACTAGGACTCCCCCCCTCTACACATTCAGAATAAAGATGAAGCGTTAGCGGGAGCCCAGAGACTAATCTCAAATAAGGCCGAAGTTATTTCCAACATCAGACATGCCATATTTGAAGAGCTAGAAAATACTGGCAGTCTAGCCATTAGAACAGACAAAGCCAAGGTCAAACACTTCAATAAAGCTTTTATCTCAAAAAGGATAAAGGCTTAGGAGATAAATAACCAGATTGCCCGACTCAAGCAAGAAGAAAACCTAATCTGGTCACGGTGCTCCTGAGGCGATTTAAATAAAATTTTGATGACACTCCAAAATTCAAGTTTTATATTGTTCTTTAATGTATTTAGAATATATCTCAACAGTTTTGAAAATCAGTTTACGTGATCAATTTTTTTTAAATAAAAAAGTCATGTTTCCGGGGATAAACAAATATTTAATGCAATAAATACAAAAAAAAGGACAATTTGCGTCACTTTTTTTAAATTACAAATAAATTATAGGTATTTATAAAAGTAATTCTTGTTAAAATAATAAAACTTTCGAACGTAACAGTAGTTTTAGACTTTTAGCGCTACTGTAATATAGCTATAATTATAAACCTATATAAAGTTTAAACATAACACTATAAAATTTAATATAAAAACGATATGGAAAATATGTCATATGCTTATAAATGTAAACTATTATAGCTACATACAGCTCGATGTAGTTTTGGCCAATAATTCTCGCTGAGTTCCGGCACTTTATAATTTTGTAATTTCAAATTAAAATCATGGTGAACTGATTCTGTACCTTGTTCTGCGAAAAATCCTAATCCCACTTGATGCTTGGAACAAAATTGCACAACATGATAGAAAATTGTATGCAATTTTGGCGTCACAGTTATCTTTAAATGCTCGTAGCTTTTTTTAAATTCTTTAACATGTTTCTTTAAATTTGGATGTAAAGTCAGTGAAAAACAACTGTTAACTACTACTCCGAACTTTCTAAATGCATCAACATAATCCATGGCTTTATTAAACTGACGAACTTGGCATATCTCTTGTAGTTTGTCGACATTCTTGAGCAATAATTTACATGAGTTTCCCTCGAAAGAAAATTTACCACCATTAGTATACTTTTTTTCAACATTACATTGTTGAGCCCATTTTTTAGCAATATCAGGATTACATTCATGTAAATGAGTATAAAGTTTGTTAACGCAACCTAGTAAAAGGTGCAGCTCTGGGGGGCATAACATCTAGAATCAATATATCATCGCCAGAACAATACAATGGAGGGTGAATGCAATTTTTAAAGTATTTAGCATTCTTTTTGACACTTCCCTTATCGTACCAGTTGTTATAATTTTGAAGACAGCTTTCGGTCGTTCTTAAATTACCACACGAAGCTAAATTATCTTTGCTAACATTACACCAAATACACGGATAATAACTTGCATTACTTGACAAACCAGTAATTATGTTTGAAAGGTTCAAATTAGTTGTTATTGTTGCGGGATATTTATTTAAACATTCATTTATTTTCAACTTTGACCAAATATTTGCAACATTATTGTAATTTTCTTGAATATTGGGAGCAAGAGCAATAATAAATATCTTTTTTACTCCGGTGTCCTTCCACTTGTTAATAATTTTTAATGTCTCATTTTTTGATTGAACAGATACAGTAAATTTTAAAGGGGGGAGCCACCGTCAATACCGAAATTCAAGTGAAAATTAAAAATATCTCGTATGTCCATGACATGTTGAATGAATAACATTAAATTAATACACATAACAGCAGAACTTGGATTTTTAGAAACTACTCCTTTTTTTGTAGCTTCGAATTCAAAAGAATGAACATCAAAAAATTCGTGTAATTTTTTACCATTTTTTCACGACAGTGAGGTTTAATAACACTTTTAAGAGTGGTCTTTTCTTTAATAAATTTGGAAAATTTACGTACATGTCGATCAGAAACATTCAAATCGCTCTGTAGTTCACAAAAATCATCAAAAGAAATCTGACGTACTTGATTTTTTTCTTTTGGATTAACTGTAACATTTAGTGAGTTACCATGCTGCTGCGAAAGTGATAATTCAATGTTTGTATTTCCAGCTTGCGCTTTTGGATTTAATTTCTTCTTCATAATTATTTGTTTTTTTAATAATCGAGAAGTCAAATGTTCAGTTTCTTTTTCATTGTTCAAATTTTGTTGAACATTATTGATCAATGTGGTTGAGTTGCATTTGTGACTAATGCCTCTACCTATCAAAGTTAAACAATTCGAGCATATCTTTTGATGTTTTTTTTTATTAGCATTCAAAGCGTCACAATTTCCTTGTTTTGCTCTTATTTCATCACATAAAGTACACTCACATTCATACCCAGAATTTGATGCACGAGTTTTCATGTTATCGCGATACTTCGAATAATCTGGCATTTTAAAAGCGCTCCGTAAATCTGGATTTGCAGCTGGTAATCTTAAATCTCCTATATCGAAATCGGGAAACAATGTTTTTATTCCACTTTCTATGCTGCCTGTAGTTTTAAAATACTGATTTTTGGGTTTTTTCTTACAAATCAAACATATGCTAAGGCGATTTTGTTCGTGAGTTCTGGAAAATTTATGCAATAAATCCATGATATAATTATATATATTATTATAATATTCTATAATATTCAAATGATAACGAAAAACTAGACTCAACTTTGCAAGAAATCAAGCAATGCTAAATATTGACAAGTACTTGTCAATATTAACCCATAGTTATTATTCTTACTTATAACCATGACGACATAAAAATAAGGTTTGTGAGATTTGATAAAAATATATAATTTGAATTTAATTTGAATTAGTGACGCAAATTTCCTTGTTTTTTTGTATTTATTGCATTAAATATTTGTTTATCCCCGGAAACAGGACTTTTTCATTCAAACCCATTTAAAAAAAATTATTACGTAAACTGATTTATAAACTGTTGGTTTATATCCTAAATACATACATACAAGGACAATATAGAACTTGAATTTTGAAGTGTCATCAACATTTTATTTAAATCGCCTCAGGAGCAGCGTGTGGTACGTAGAACACAAACGGTCAAAGACCGGTGTTTCTGTGGGCATAAAAGAGGTATCTCAACAGGGCAGTCAAGAAATACTAAACCTGGGAAAAGAGATAACCGATTTTCAAGCGGGCATCATTGCCATACAACTAGTTTCCAACGAATGAGGGAGAGCAATCCCACGGAGAAGTTGCTCACCATAATTACACACGAACCAGAACCAATGCAGGCACTGGAGGCATTTGAAATCAATTCGAAGACCGTACTAGAATGTCTGAGGGATATGACGGCATTAACCGAAGCACAAAACCAGATAACTCTTATCCTTGTGCAAGAAAAAGGCAGAAACAAACAGCCAAACTTCGCAGCTGATAAAGCCGAAACCCTGCTGATGGGGCCGGAACCCACATGCGGCACCAGCCAAGAATCGTCCAGGAAAAAACTAATTGACTGCACATTACTTGCACAATAGGAAAGCAATCCGCAGTGCAGGGCTTTGAACCACCTAACGGGGGAGTTTTAGTGGGTATACGTCAATAGACTCAATAGACCACACTACTCGGGGCCCCAAGAGGAACCGAGTGTTCGTAAAGAGTTTCTCCGCCGGCCAAAGAAAAAAAAAGTACAATCCGGACTCCTCCTCAACCAGGGTTTTAGTAATAACCATATTCATTTGGGGTTAATAAATGGACTTGATTGGTTAATATGCTGCTAGGATATATACTTGCTGGTTTTGAAGTACTTCCTGTTCGTCTGTATCCTCTCGGTCGGTGTCATATTCCCAGCTTGTTGATTATCTATAGCGTTGCTCCAATATAAACAATACTATTATTAGTAGTATCTTTTCTATGTTTGCACCCCACTGTGCGACGGTGTTTTATTTCGTCCGGGAGAAGATTGTAACTCTTTACGCCCTTATAGAGAACCGATTCTATGCCATACCGGGATCTGCACTGAGGAATGTCTATCTGTCCCCTGTTTCTAGTATTAGTATAACGAATTGTAAAGTTGATATGTGATTGACGTTTTTTTTTGTAATTACCTGATGTATAAAGGAGTTTACTTGATATTTGTAAATATTGTTTATTGATATAATTTTAAAATTATTATATAACTCGTTTGTTGGGTGTCGAGCATCCAGGTAATATAAGTTTTTATAGCTTTATTTTGTAAGGTTTTTATAATTTTTATATTCCTTTTGGAAGTCGAAGACCAGATTATATTTAGATATTGTAAATGAGAATGGATTAGGGAAAAATAGACAGACCTCAGGTACTCACTAGGCACTCCATAGCTCAGTCTTTTTAAAATGCCCACAGGACCCAACAATTTTTTTCTAATGTGAGTCACATTATGTGACTTATGTGGTTTAGCCATAAAAGTTTTTCATCTATAATCAATCCTAACATTTTTATTTTTATTTGTTATATGTAATAGTTTTCCATTGAACGCGATTGGTCTGCTGTCCACGGTTCGCCAAAAAATGAAAATTGCCGAAAAAATTGTCCAAACTTATTTTTTGTTCTAAACAATTTTTTAATCATTTTTATGATAATAAAAAATTAAATCAAAATTTTTCAACGATTATTTTTTATTTTATTAACAAAATATTGAATTTAACAATAAAACCTAAGAAAATCCTAATTTTATTTTAAATATGACTACTGTTATAGAAAGTAACAGCTTTTAATAATTTCTTTGAAAAATTATGGTTATTTTCATGCACTTTGAACCTATTCCATACTATAGTGAAATCAGAATGAACTGATTCGCTGGCCTGTTCACTATAAAATCCCAAACCTTTGTTTGTTCTTTGACAAAATTCCTTAACGTGAAAAAATACGGTATGTATTTTAGGAGTTGGCTTAATACCCAATTTATTGAATGATAATTTAAAATTATCCAGTTTCTCTTTATAATCAGGACACAAATTCACTTTAAAAGCGCTTTTTGTATCTTCTTTAAAATCTTCAAAGCAAGTAACATATTTAACCAAATTCAAAAGTAAATTATTCTCTAGATATTCCAAATTATTCAATAATTTTTTACAGGAATTTCCTGTAAAGGACCCTCCATGCATTCCTTCTCTTTCAACGTGACAAAAATTTATCCATTGATTGCAAATGTCTGGAACAAGTTTTAAAAGACTGGAATATAAGGTATCTACGGTGCCTAAAAAACAAAAATTGTGAGGGATAGAAAAACATTTTAAACTGCACCTAGTAACCTATTGAAGTATAAAAAAGTAAATAAATAAGCGGGACAAATAGAAATTACCCAAGAGTAAGTGCAATTCAGGTGGGGGTATCACCAAGATCACAGGTTCTCCTAATTTTTGAGGTATAGGTTCATGAATGCAATTAAAAAAATGCTTTGCTTTCTTCAGGCTGCTTCCACTTGCCGTCCATCTCAAATATTGGTTTCGGATGTTCTCGAACGTGCGCAAATCTCCCTCATTGTTTAGGTTTTGTGCATTGGATTGACACCATGTACAGGGAAAGGCGGAGCTGTGAGACATCAGGCCCATCAAAATATTTGCCGATTTTAAATCTGTTGAAATACTGTAACTTCCTAGTTCATCAATTTTTAGCAGTTATAAAACATATATAAAACATTAAAATAGTTTTCTTTGATGTTTTTAACAATGGCCAAAATAAAAAGTTTTTTTACTCCAGAGTCTTTAAGGTCCCCACGGTTAGTAGTTTCTTTTGTCTGAATATTCAGACATACTAAAAAAGCCACCTCCTCCATCGAGGCCAATTTTTAAGAGTTCAACATTTTTTTGTGTTAAGTTTCTTTTCTGAACAATAAAATCCAAAAACGCCAAAATGTCTTTACAAAAAAGAATGTCTCTCTGAACATATTCGTGCTTATTTTCTTGACCATTTTCTAATTCTGCCGTCATCTTGTCAAATAATGTATCTAATACACGCCTCTTTTTTTTGTAATTTTGTCTTTACATAGCTCTCAGTTATATTTTTATTAGTTTTTGATTTTAATTTCTGTAAACACGACGCTAATTTAATTGTATTGTTTGTACTTAGGTTTAAAGTTCTTTGCATTTCTGAGATATCTTCTATAGTTACAGCATTGTTTTGAACAGTTGGGACTTTTTTATTTGATGCAATAATGTTCAATTTTCCCTTATTTCCAGTTTCCAATTGAACACATGAGTTGGGAACACTATTTTCAACTTTTTCCTTAATGATAGTTGAAACAAATTTTTCTTTAAATTTTGGAGAATTTGATAAACTAGGAAGTTGTGCAAAATTTTGTGTTCGTTAAATTAAGGAAAAAATAATAAGCAAATCGTTTTTTTTAATAAATCTAATGAAATCAACCACATATTAACTTATTTACATTTAAACTATGTATTTCAAAAAATCTCACGTGAGATTAAGGGAGGGGGAGGGGGTCGATCAAAATCCACGACATCTCACCAAGGGAGGGGGTCGAATAATCGCCAAAATTGCCTCACGTAATTAATGGATGCCCCCTTAAGAGCGTAAAGTGATATATTGTCGCTCTGAGCGAGAAGCTATATAATAATAATAATAATAAACGTCTTTATTGAAAAAATAAATATACAATCTCAAATGGCGAAATTTGCCTTATAACATTTAGATTAGAAAAAATTAGAAACAAAATAAATATGTATTTAATAAAACCAACAAAAATAAAAAAATCATAAATATATCCATTTTCATTGCTGTTCATTAAACAAGGCTTCAAAAACTTTCCTTTTAAATATATTAGCGGACCACCGCCGACGGTGGACTAGTGGTTAGTGCTGCTGACTACAAGCCAGTGCTTGGATATTCGAGCTGACATGCTAACTCTGTCTTGCCTGATCTGCTCAACCGTCAGTGGGCGGGGCGTATGCTATACGGGTTAGGTAGTTGAGCGCTTGAATCAAGTATCGTTGCATTTTTCGTTTTTGCGTTCGAACATTTGTTTCCAGTTATATGTATGATTCTAGTACTCTTGGATAAAAATTCATATTTCTACAACCGTTGAAATTAGCGAATTAATTTTTTTTTAAACTTTGTCAATGTTTTGACTACATTTGACTCGATATATATGTATAGAAATTTTCAATAATTCACATAGTCGCCGCAGGGTTAAGTTTTTGATCCACGATTTTGATAATTCTATATTGCAATTTTTTTTCAAAATCTTTAGAAATTTTTAAATTGCTATAGAAGCGCTCAAATTTCAAGTATAAGTCTGCAAAAAATCAGAATTTTAGATTGTATTCTAGAATTAATACAACGGTTAATGTTACGAATCACCAACTCTCATAGTGGAATAAAATAGCTTCTCCGTTTGGAATTAAAATTCTATATAAATTATATTATGCAAAATATGACAATTTTTTAAAAAAAATGAACAATTTTAAATGCCAACAAATCAATTTTCCTAAAGTCTGATACAAAAAATTAATAATAATAATAATATTTTTGGGTCAATTTTTTTTTTAAAAATCAATAATTAATTTATTAATCACAAAACTACAACAGAAAATGGTTAGTATGACAAGCCAAAAAGATAAATTAAAAGTATACAAAACATAAATTGGCTACAATAGAACGATAAAAAAGATTATTTATTTTAAAAAAAATATTGAATAAAAAATGTTTTTTTACCCAGTAAAATTTAAAGAAAAATTAAATGATCTTTTAATACCTCGAGGTATTAAATCTTCTCATTTTTACCTTGCTAAATATTTTTTTACCTCTTCGTAATTTAATCCCGAATTTTTATTTTGGTAAAAATAACTACATTCATAATTTAGGTATACCTTCCTGACTTTAAAATAAGCGTTTCTTCTAAACCTGGTCAAATGTGTTGTTTTTTTAAACAAAGTTACAAATAAAGTGCTGAAGTTTTTCTTTAAACAAAGTTACAAGTGAAGTGCTGAAGAGTTATTGTGATAAGTGTTGTGTTATTTTATTAGACAATTGATTTGATAATATTTATTAGTTTTATATTATTTTATTGTGGTAAGTTGAATTATTATTATTTTACTTTTTTATTTTGGCTATTTGCAATATGTCTGTGACAGATAATAATACAGTTTTCAAGCATCCATGTACAAGAGACATTATTGTTTCAAGCTTTGAATGCTTGGAAGAGTTCCCTGAGGATAGCAGGAAGGTTTTTGCAAAGAAACAAAGGAGCAAATATTCACGTCAACTCACGTCACCATAAAAAAATTAAATGGTGAGGAAACTTCAATGAGAAAATTTGAACTAAAATGGCTGCAAGACATACGGTTTAAATTATGGTTGGAAGTAGTTCCTGACGACGAATTTAAATTTCGTTGCAAAATTTGCAATGTTGGTAGAACCTGAATAGGAGGCATAAGGCACAACAACCGGAACATGTAAAAAACTGTAAAACAGCTGGTGTACAGACAATGTATGACTTTTTAACACGTTCAATGAATATATGACTGAAAAGAAAATTCCCTTTAAAAATGTATTGGCTGTTTCTTGCGACAATGCGTCAGTTATGATTGGTGATCTTTTTACGCTTAAAGAAAATCCTACCATTTTATTTATCCCTTGCATTTGTCACAGACTAGCTTTGGCTGCAAAAGATTATTGCAAGAAAATACCTGGATATATCGAGCCACTTTTGCAATCGATTGTACATCACATGAACAGTACAAAAAGATTAGAAGCGTTCAATGAAATCAGTTATTCGGTTGAAGGAATATCCAAAAAGATTTAAGATTTTGCAAAAACTCGATGGTTTGGTCGACACGATTGTATCGAAGGAGTCCGTGAATTGTACCCCACACTTTTATTAGATTTTACGGAATTGTGTTTCTCGGCAAAAAATAATGCAAGTTAAATTAAATAATCTTTTTCATCGTTCTATTGTAGCCAATTTATTTTTAGTATACTTTTAATTTAGCTTTTTGACTTGTCATATCCGTCTTCTGTTGTAGTTTTGTGATAAATAAATTAATTATTGATTTTTGAAATAAAAATTGCCCCACAAATATTTTTTTTTTTGTATCAGTGACATACTTTAGGAAAATTGATTTGTCGGCATTTAAAATTGTTAATTTTTCTGAAAATTGTCATATTTTGCATAATATAATTTATAAGGAATTTTAATTCCAAACGGAGCAGCGATTTTATACCCCTATGAGGGTGGGTGATTCGTAACATTAACCGTTGTATTCATTCTAGAATTCAAACTAAAATTCTGATTTTTTATATTTGAAATGTGAGCGCTTCTAATATCAATTCAAAAATTTTGAAAATTTCTAAAAATTTTGAAAAAAAAATTCAAAATAGAATGATCAAAATCGTGCATTAAAAACTTTACCTTGCGGCGATCTATGTGAATTATTGAAAATTTATATACATATATATCGAGTCAAATGTAGTTACAACATTGACCAAGTTTTAAAAAAAAGTCGCTAACTTCAACGGTTGTAGAAATATGAATTTTTATCCAAGAGTCCTGAAATGCGCGCTATAATAATATATTAAACATATAACTGGAAACAAATTATCGAACGCAAAAACCATACTTGATTCAAGCGCTCGGTTTCGCTAACCCGCTCAAGCCATTCAGTTCGCTTCTGGGACTTCATAGGAAGTAAGGTTGGAACTATAAGTGCACTAAAAAAAAATTAAGCATGTTAGAGCGTAACTCAAATGGTAAACCATTGGCAAAATATATAAAAACGACCTTTTAAATAATTTCGTCACGTGAGAAGGTACGGAAATAGTATTTTTAAATCTAATATTAATGTTGTGAATATCGGCGCGATAGGAAATTTTGCGATGGAGGTAACTGGGGAATTTGGTTTATAACAAACTTTAAAAAAAGCAAATTGTGTGAAGCTTTCGTCTATTTTTCATATTAAGCCATTTATTTTCCATTAAAGTATGACGGATTCTGTCATACTTTCTGATACCAAAAATTAGGCGAAAGCATTTGTTTTGCAGTTTTTATATTTGTTCGATTTTAATTTTAGTTAAGGATGGACCATATATATATAGAATCACAATAATTTAAACTGGATAAAACCAGGCTGTCATATAGCATAGATTTTGTTTAAGTATTTAGAAAATGCCTTATTTGATAAATTTGTTTTAAATTTAAATAGGCATCCAAATCAGCTGTAATAGTGTTTGGTAGCTCCAGTCTTCAAAATCTAAGAATTCTGATTTGGATGCATTTTATAGCAAACAATTCTGATTAGAAAATTTTAGGATTTCATTTAATTCATAATTTATTACTGTAATGCGTATCGTCAGCGTAGTAGTGGGTTGAGCATGAAACTATATTTGAATCAAATTGACTTATGTAAATGAAGAACAGCAAGGGTCCCAGAATAGATCCCTGTGGAACCCCACGGGTTGTTTCTAGAAAAAATTATGTTTTATTATTACAAGACACAGCCTGATATCTTTCAGATAAGTACATTCTATATAACTCTTCAGAACTATGAGATAGCTCAGCATATTTTAAAATGGATAATAATACTGTATGGTTTAAGATATCAAAAGCTTTGGTGTAGTACTACTTGACGTCAAGTAGGATAAGGCATGTAATTTTTTTATTATCACTGGCTTTAATAATGTCATCTGTTATCTTTGTAAGGGCTGTACAGCAACTATGGGATGAACGAAATCCAGATTGGTTGGGGTGTATAATGCTTTGTTGATATAGGTATATTTTAAGTTGTTTTTCGAGTACCTTTTCTATTTTTTTTTGGAAAGAGTTGGTAATAGACTAACAGGGCGCAAATGATTTAGACTAGATGGATCGCGAGAGCGGCATTGTTACTTTGCGCTCGAATTACACACAGGATTTTTTCTACAAGCGGTGTTTTTATAAAAATGTTTGGTAATAATTAATAATTATTGATAACCTCAAATTTGACTTTTGTGTCAAAAGTCGCATTGTATACTTGACCTTCGTTATTATGGTTTCCATGGTAACTAAGCGAGCGTTTTAGTTACTTGTCGCTCGGCGAGCGACAAAGTAAAGAAACGCTTGCTCCTCGAAAAAGTGCAACTTTGCGCTTTCTTTTGGAAGCGCAAATTTGTACCTTTCGCTCGGTTTTAGAAAAAATAGTAGTGTTTAGCCCTATTAATTTTCTAAAATATAAAAAATAGAGCTTGATGCGACTAACAAGAGGCGACCAATCCACGAGCGTTTAAACATATTTTTCCGGCTTTGCAAAATACAAAACATTTTCGACAGCTGCTTGCTGCATTGATCTGTACACCAGCATAAAATAATGTCGACCAGTGATGATGGGACCGTCCCTCCTGAGGTCGTCACAAGTTTTTAGCTTTAATTTTTCCCCAGCTATGGCTAAATCTAATGAAATGTTCAAAAATAATTATGCTTAGCCTGTAATTGTAGCAAATTAGCGAAATTAAATTAAATTTACACCATTCGTGCACGAGAACAGCTTTAGCCGGAAATGATCTAGCGTTGTTTTATTGCTTTCTCCTCCATATAGGGCAATAGCAATGTTTTTCCCATTAGGGTTGTAACCTCTTGAAACCGTTACAGCTTTTTATTTTTATATTATTTTCATTAAAAATATCTAGATTATTTTTGATTGAAGGTGTTCTCGTGGATAAATCGTGTAAATCAAGTCCGATTTAGCTAATTTACCATCTACAGAATTGGCAGCTAAACACCATCTTTTTAAACATTACAACCGGTGCACCGCGGTGCAGGCATGGCGAATGTTTAGATCCAGAATAGAGGGGCTAAAGCTTAAGCCAATGATGACCTCTTAGTTAGGAGAAACAAAGCCATCATCACTTGTCGACATTATTTCGAGCTGGTGTACAACATTTTCTTGCAGGAAAATATTTTTAAACTTTAGATAGATTTCCATTGACTCTGACCAAAAAATATGTTTGATCTACCAACCATGGTCTAAAAAGATACAGCGAATCTCAAAAAGGGCTAGACCTATCACACTCAAAGATTATAAACATAGAAGAAATAAATATATTTTGACGTGGATTAGACCTACAGGAATTACTGCAATTGAGGAGCATCCGTGCAAAACCGGCTATATCCACTTTACTAAAATGTTGGGAAAATGGCAAAAACTCTTGGTTTCCTGGCCTTTACAGATAACAAAAAAAGCAAACTTGAGTTTTGTGGGCTTTATGGAACTAAAGTATAAATCAATTGATTTATAAGACATACTTTCGTTTTCAAAAACTTTACATTAAGGCCAAAATTTCAAAAAATGTTTTGTATATAGCCGGTTTTGCTCAAAAACTTACGAAAAAATGTGAAAAAAACCTTTATTATTCAAAAATATTAACAAAATAAATTTAGTGAAAACATGAAAAAACAGAACAAATTTTAGTATCGACATATCGACATATCGAAACCACATGCTCATCATTATTATTTATTGGATATAGCCGGGTTTGCTATAAAAACGTGAATTTGGCCGCTTTTGCTCCTAAAGCTACCTTTTTAATGTGATTTTAACATGGACATAGTCGGATTTAAACCGAATTATCTTGGTTGTCGATAGAAATAAACCCAAAGATGCGAAATAAAAAAAAACAAAAACTGAATAAAATTGATTTAGCCGGTTTTGCACGGATGCTCCTCAATTAAAAAACGAGCCTGAGACTCTTCCTCTAAAGTAGTGAGAAAAAGCGTTCTTATGGGTGTACGAGCGCGGTCATGCTCACTCCAGGATTGGTCGGCTCTTGTTGTCGAACCGGGCTCTATTTCTTTTGAAATTGTAAAATATTAAAAGAGGTACAAAATGTTAATCATAATAATTTATCATAAAATATACCGTTTGCGAAATATTTTCAAAAAAGTGTAAAACAACAAAAGATTAAAACAAATTTTTCATTTTAACTAACTAACTATATCAACAGAGGGTACAGATTGATGATGGAACATCAGACTCTAATCAGGTGTTATCAGAAGTGCCTCAAGGCAGCATTTTGGGACCTCTTATATATACTATCATGTATCCGCCGATGATACACTGCTATATTTTTCTTTTAATGAGAGTGAGTTGAATAGATATGTAAGTGTTATTAATAAAGATCTCGAAATGCTGTATAAGAAATCCAAGGACTGTTAAATATTCGGTATTCGTATTTGCAAATTATACTATTCGATCTACCATAATATCTAACATAAAAATCAAATTAGGAGACATGACTCTTAAGTTTGTAGACAATGCAAAAAATCTTGGTCTTATACTAGACAGCAAACTAAGATTCAAGCTTTATGTAAACTCTATACTTAAAAAGTTATGGTAGTCTGAAAATGATATATCCACACAGGATGTATTTAAATAAAAAAACCAAACAAAATTTATCTGAATCTTTGGTATTCTTGATGTTATTGACAAAAAAGTCTTTGGCATCTTCAAAATTCTTGTTTAAAATTAATATTTAGTGTAAGAAGAATAGATTGAGTAAGTCTGCATATGTGTTGTTTTTATTATAAAATTTTGAAATACAAAATTCCAAAATATTTGCTTGATAAAATAAGATTTCAAACACACATTCACAATTTAATTATGAGAAGAAAACAAATTTTAGATGTTCCTAAACATAAAAAAGAAATCTATAAACGCTCATTTACATATAATATTTGTAAACTTGTTAATACTTACAACCTCTCAAATTTTGACTTATCTGTAAGGACTTACAAATGTAATCTCAAAAGGTCCCAAGACGTGCCATGCGATTGAAATTAAATATCTGGGGCGTAGTGGCTTTTGTGTCGTGAGCAAAAATTTCGAAAGTCTCTATAATTGACATGGATGGTAAGTAAAAATGTGTTAGGAAATTTTCATCAAAAAAACAGCTAATGGTGGGGATATTTACCCCACAAGCGTTGAATGCCTGTTCCCTATTTGCAGGGATAACGCACATTCAATGTACACCAGTTTTAGATAAAACCGCTGTCGAGCAGATTATAGGTAATATTGGAATTTTTTAAAGTGATTCATTAATTTGTACGTTGAATAACATTATAAAATAAATGGGACTCTTTTATATTAAATTAATTGAAAAGTTGTTTTTAATATTTATTTTTAGGGCATGTCATCAATCGTCGGGAACGATACTCAAATGAAATTTTGAAACCGTTCTACCCTAGACCAAACCTAGGCGTTTGTAAAGCTTCGAGGAAAAAAAAACGAAAAGTACGGCTACAACAACGGCTACAGCTACTATTAACAAATCATAATGTACCTTATAGTAATTATCATTTTTGAAAACATAACATTAGTTGTTGATTGATTGTAAAAACAATTATTTGCTTTGAATAATTTTTTTAAAAATATTTTTGATAATCTTATCAAATGATATTGCTAATTATTTTTAAAAACTGAATATTATATATAGTATTCAAGAGTTAAGATCACTGTTTTAGAACGGTTTTGCAAGCTTGCAACCTAGGTTAACCTTATAACTTATAATTATAAGTCATAACTTAAGACAAATCCTAATGAGATTTTCTTTCCCCTAGTTTTATTCTGCTCCATTAGCCTTGTAAGGTTTAAAATTCCTTATTGTAGCCTTATAAGAATACTTATTCTTATACATTTTTTTAAGGTGTCTTATAAAGTTCGACTTTACTAGGGACTTATATATGTATACTAGGGTGTCCCTTATTTTTATTTTTTTACGCATACCCTCTAATTATATTTATTACTTGTTTATATACTCCCAGTAAAAATTTCAGCTCATTCTATAAACGGGAACCCGTGCCGACTTCCATCTAAACCCTCCGTTAGCCAACGTTAGGCGCGCGCGGTATTTTAAACACGAAACACTTTAAAAAAGAAGATATACTTCATGACTGTATTTTTCTAATGATTTTATTGAATATGATTACTAATTAATATTATTGCTTTTGTTTCTATCATTTGTTTCACTAATTTAGTTGATTTTATCCTTTAAATATATTAATATACTAATTAGTATTGCTAAAATATACTGTTATATGAAATTTCAGCTTTTTATAAGCATTTCTTTTCTTGATGTCCTCCCAAAAATATTTCAGACAGTTCAATAAGTTTTCGGTAGTCATCTCTCACAATAGACTCTTTTAGTTATTTAGAGTAAAACCCATTAAATTTATCAATTTCAGAGTTTACGGCCTATTCACCAGACCCTTCCGGGTAACTAGCCACTCCCTGTGAAAATACACATTTTTATCAAAGTATACACATAAATAAAACTATATTTTAACATTTGTCAATAATTTATAATATAAGGGTCACATAATAACAAACACAAAATGACTTACGATCGAAGACCTCGCGACCAACCGTGTTACAAAATACCGTGCGCCTAACGTTGGCTAACGGAGGGTTCAGATGCAAGTCGGCACGGGTTCCTGTTTATAGAATGAGCTAAAATTTTTACTGGGAGTATATAAACACGTAATAAATATAATTAGAGGGTATGCGTAAAAAAAATAAAAATAAGGGACACCCTAATAAATAAAACCAATAACTAAAAATAAAAATTAATTTAAAGACCTTAAGATCTTTAATTATTTTTTATTTTATTTATTTATCGAATGTAACACTGTATTATAGTTTAAGTTCTCGTCTCGATCGCCCATTCCATTATAATTATTATTTTTCCATTTAAAATTATTATAAAATATTGTGGTAATTCAAATATTTTTATGCTTGAAATAACCAAACTATTTTGTTTTTTTCTCAGTTGTTTAAAAAAATATTTTTTAATTAATAAAAACGTAAATCTATAATTAATTTTATTTTAGGAAACTGGAGAAATATATCATGGGCCCTTTTTATAGACATGTGTTTATTATGTTTATTTATTATACCACATTCTTTACTTGTATCAACCAGTACAATATCTCAAAAGTTAAACACCTTATTGTTGAAGTTAAATTTACGCCATTTACATCGAATTATTTATGTGATTATTACGGCTGGAACTTTACAGGTATGATATTTTTAAAGTTAATTACACTATAGGCAGCAATTTGTTTTTCGGACATTTAATTCATACGTAAAATGGTCTGCTGAATATAAAAATTTCAAAAGTTACTAAAACCCGGTTAGTTTAAATCACAGTAACAGGGCGGACCGTTGACTTTGGGGGCCCTGGTCTAATAAATAATATAAATAAAACATTCTAGCATTTATACAAGGTGTCCCGATAAGACCTGTACAATGCAAGGCCACATATTTCTTGGTATACAATAATTCGACTTAATCCAACTTACCTAAACAAAAATTGCTTTGTTTAGCTGCTAGGGGCCTTCAAAGTATGAAAAAAAGATTATTTTATACTGCAGTATATTACTCTGAATAACAAAAGTCGACTATTTTTTTTCTAAAAATTTAATAGCCTCATGAGGCTCGAGCCTGTTAAAATATCACTCAATATTGGTTGCTAATCGCGATTTAAATTAAGTAGGCACCTACATAAGATTTTATTTTGGAATTATACATATAACTCTAACGGATTAATTGACTAAAATGATTAGAACTTTTATTTTAGAAAATTATACGCTCCACAATAAAGTTTACTTATTATTTTTTTGGCATCCACTTTTGAAGGCCCCGTTTTATTTATTGCATAATTTCGTTTGGTTTTGAATACAGCATCGATCTAGCGGCTTCCACAATTGTCCTATTGTCTCTCTCTACCACACCATTTTGCTACGGTGTATAGGGTACCGTCATCGCATGCTTTATTCCTCTCTTGCCCAGGATTTCTGTTTCAATTTTATTATTGTACTCTTTACCGTTTTCAGAGTTAATTGTTTTAATTTTACTTCCGCACGCGTCTTTACTTTCGTACAAAAATGTTCTAATTTTGTAGCAACTTTCGATTTTTCGCGAATAAAGTAAACACTTCGAAATAAGTTATAATAATCTTTAAACAAAACATAATATTTCTTTTTACCTAATGATTCTACACTCATTGGCCCACAAACGTTAGAATACACCAACTCCCGTGAGTCCGATGCTTTATTTTTCCTTTCTTTAAAACTTCGACGAAGCTGTTTGCCGTACACACATCCGTCACACAAATCATTGTCTATCACCGCATTTATATGTTCTCCTTTTAAATACGACAGCACATACTTATAATTTTGATGTGCAAGCTGTTTGCCGTACACACATCCGTCACACAAATCATTGTCTATCACCGCATTTATATGTTCTCCTTTTAAATACGACAGCACATACTTATAATTTTGATGTGCAAGGCTCTCATGCCACAGATGCAAGGAATTTACTTGTCCAGCAATGTGCGCTTTTTACTTTAACCTGGCTTGATTACTTGTAACACAATTTTATAAAAATTGTCCACGCCGATTGCGTCAATTTTTTCATTTCTTAAAAACTTTGGGACATTTTTGGTGTAAATAACACATCATGCAAGCCATTTACCTTCGGCATACGTTTATATTTGAATTTTGCCTCGAACTAACCCAGGCACTTTTTCGCCGTTTCCAACAGAAATCATTAGAGGCTCTGTTTGCTTTGTTCCTTGACTTTAACTTTGTTTCATAATCTTCTGCCTGATTATCGGTTGGCTTCACTAGAACTCCATCACAGACCTCCAAAGCTCCCATAGGATCAATTAACATTTTTATTACAAATTGCCATTGTTGCCAATTTTCGGAAGTTTTTCAACCTTAGACGATCTATCCATGTCAAAATCCATTTTTAAATTTCAACACCACTGTTAACTAACTTTCACTAAAGTCCAATTAACGCGACAAATTGCAACACGCACTCACTTATTCTTAATAGCAACCCCTTAGCACACTGGGCCCATAACCTATTGTTATTTTGGGATAAGGTTGCAATGAGTTATTTATTAAAAGGTAAAGAAAAGTTTATTTATAATAAAATGTATAAAAGCGACTTGACCATATGCTCGGTACAGGCCAACAGTTTTACAAAAGATCCTTATTTAGGTAGAATACTATCTTACTCTAAAGTGGCACTTGTGTGCATAAAAACATCTGTGAAAGGTTTTATGACACTTGTTTCACTGCTATTTTATCTAACTGAGGGTTGAGTTTTCTATAACAGGGTTGCCACTCATCTGGAAATCCTGGAAATGTCAGGGAATTTGAATTTTTTTAGAAATGTCAGGGAATTGGCAAAAAAATCTACCAAGTCAGGGAATTCCTAAGTCGGTCAGGGAATTGATTATTTATAAATTAAACAGGTCAACAAAATTTTCATTAAAAAAAAATTATGTTAACTAGTGTAATTTAAATTTAATTTATTCAAAATATGGCAGCGCTATATGTCAAACTTATCACTATAACCTTCTAAGACTATAACCAACTATTTTTATGTTTAGGGTGATTAATATTTGTTTATTTTGTAAATGGTAAGCATAATTAATAAACTAATTAATCAGTTAAAGAAAAATCATAGTTCCTGTTGATAAAAAACCGTTTCAAGCCAAATGTTTGATTTGCAAGCAGTCATAGGCCACATAAAAAGTGCGGGCTATTAAAAAAGGATTTCGGCAACGAAGAATACAAATTTGTCAAATTTTCTTAAAAAAATGAACCAGATGGAAAATACTACTCTCTAAAAATGAATTAGTTAAAAATGACTAATTGTCATAGCGAAAAAGCAGCCACTAATAATTCTAGTCAACAGCAATTTGTATCCCGGATATTTAGCAGTCATAAATCCGAATAAGTCGTCAAAAGTTATAAAAGGACAGTTTTTAAGGTTTATTCAATTTTCCATATAATATGGAATTGACTATATTTCGAAAACTGCTATGATGGTCTTTTCCGATTCAGGGGACAATTTTACATTAGAATTGGCTGTTAAATGTCCTGAAAACAAATTGCTGTGGACTACAGTTATTAGTAACTGCAGTGAATTAGTCAAAAATGACATATTTCAAAGTGAAGCATGCTTTTTCACTATGAAATATGTCATTTTTGACTAATTTTTTTTAGTATGCTTGAAACAGTTTTACATGATAATAATATTAATAATAATATTTCTCTAGAAAATAAGCACAATAAATCAATTTCTTCAATAAAAACTCCTGCAAAAAATGATAGAAGAAATAAAATATTTTTTTGTACTATCAAATATTTACTGATAAGAACTCATCAACTTGATAAACAAGACCTGACGCAGACAAAATTTCAGAGTCATTTTTAAAAATATCATTATTTCCGTTATTTTCAGATTGAACAGAAAATTAATGTAATAAAAACCCAAGAAATAAAAACCTAAATTAAAAATTATCCCGAAAGAATTAGCCACAGAAATTTTTGTTTGTTTTTTAATAAGAAGTATTGATTTTTTGTTAATGTTTTTGAATTTTATAAACTTCAATAAAAGTTTAGTTTTTTAATTAATCGTTATAATTCTCCACCAAGACAAAAATAAATTCAAGTTACATAAGCACCAAAGGGGGGAGTCTTTGCTTGATTGCTGGGAAGGGGGGGTTAAAAATTACAAAATTACTTCTTACCTAATACTTGAATGGCCTCATACAAAAAAATTAAAAAAAAAAACAATCAAAGTCCAGTTGAAAAAATCATTGAGGGTCAGGAAACCAAAAAGAAAACACATTTTGTCTGGAAAAAAATCAGGGAAGGTCAGGGAATTCCTGGAAAAGTCAGGGAATTTGGTTTAGACAAATCGGTGGCAACCCTGTATAAGTATTATTGAAATGTAAAGAACTGCAATTAATCTTAACATTAACCATTATAAATAGTATTTATAATTTATTAAATACCAATATTTTTTTGCAATAAAATTGATATATTCTTGAAATTAATTAGTATAAAATTACACTAGTTTTTGAAAAATAAAATGATCTACCAAAGTCCCATAAGGTTTTGTTATAAGTCTGATCGTTTTAACAGAAAAGTAAGAAAAACTTGAAATTTACTATAAATGTAATTTTAAGCATGAATAACTTTTGAACAAGTAGATTTATTATAAAATAATAATAGAGCGTTTACTTCAAATAATCTATAAAAATATTATTTTTATATAAGTCCATTAATCTGCTAAAATATATATAATTCCAAAGTTAATTTTTATACATGCTATTTAAATGAAAAAATTGAAAATCGCGATGAGGGGGCACTTAATAATAATATTAAGAGCTGAAATTGTAACGGGCTCAATATTAAATAGTCGATTTATAATTTTTTGCGTAGCGGGCCCTCGATCGGATGGGGCCCTGGGCTGCAGCCCATAATGCCCATGCCTTAATCCGCCCATAGTGACTAAACATTGCAATCGGCCAATCACTGATTCATAACAACGTGAATATTGACTTCATTATTCAGGCCGGGTAGTTTTAATGGCATTATGAAAAACCCAAATAAAGTCACTCATAATATAACAAGTGGTATAATTATAATCATCGATGATATTTTCGAATTGAAACCGAGCTGCAGATTTCACGATTCCGCAGGACGAGTGAAATGTGCTGCTTTGGTTTCAATAAGTAAATATCATCGATTATTAATCATGGCACGAGTTATATTTAGTAAGAACATGAATTTTAGGATTTAACGAATTGTCAGTTTGACATTTGAAATTAAAATGTGCGTTAAAATATAAAAAGACTTTAATAAACCTTATTTATTTAATCTTGCCTTAATTTCATTATCGTTTACACCAACCCATCCATCTTTTAGAGTTTATAATTCATTATTTTAATCATATAACAAACACAGGATTTAAATGTCAACCAATGTCAAATCTAGAAAATTGTCAAATTGTCAAAACAAGGTGATAAAAAATATTGTCGCTGTGATAAAATGCGTAACTATGGAATACTGGCATTTTATTGGTTCTAATATTAATAAATTGTATTGTCAATAAAACATGCAATAGGAGTAGAGAAAAAATATTGTGGCTGTGATAAAATGCGTAACTCTGGAATACTGGCATTGGTTCTAATATTAATGAATTTTATTGTGAAATAAGTATAACCATTTTCTTCATTACAACAAATTTGGAAAATTGACTATATTTTAAAAACTACTCTTTTGGATAATACTTTTACATAGGAATGGACTTTTAAATGTTTTGGATACAATTGTTTACTTTTATTTGTTGACTAGTGTTACCAATAAATAAATATGCATATTTTGAATTTTAGATACTAATAAAAAACTGGATAATTATACCAGAAATGATGTTTTGGAATTTAAATATGAATAATAATTGTTTTTGGTGGATTTATATAAGTATACATTTTACAGCTTGGATTGTTATTTATGTTGGAAATATATGTACTGATATTACAGAACTTTTAGGAGTAAAACAGGTAATTAACTATAGTTTTGCTTACAATGAAAATTTTTTGGTGAGAAAAAAAACTACTTAAATAAAATATTGACAAAATATCATTGTTAACTAACTAAAAGAGCAAAATAGTTTACCATAGAGCTGAAAATTAAAAAGAGTGCTCTCAATTAATTTGTCATACTGCATGTTTTCTTTAAATTTATTGACCCACTGAATATTTTTAGGTAATTTATAGTTTGTCTAAAAAACGTGATCCTAATTATATGAAATCTGGAGATCTCCTAAGATTATACTCTCATATGCGTCATCCAAGTTTCTTGGCATTTTGTCTTCTGTTGTGGATAACACCGCAGATGTGGTAAGTCTTATATAATTAATAGGTCAATTCTGCGCACATCTGTAAGCAAATCTATAACTTTATATAAGCTTATAAACAATTTGCAATTCTGCGCTTACAGAAAATCTTATAAAAATATTTATTTACGATCGGGTTTTTGCCAATCGTTGCTAGTTACAGTTTGTTTTTGTTAGGTTAGCTAATTTAAAGATTAAAAACATGAATATTTTTAATAATGATAATGTGGATATGATTATAGTAATATTTATCAATTGGGACAAGCAGCCTTGGGCCAACTAAATTAGAAATAATTTTATTTTTGACTAAATAAAACAATACAAAAACTTTTTTTACATATGAAAATAAAATAAAATAATATTCTTTAAAATATAAACCGGAGTCAAAAAAGAAATAAACAACAAAATAAATAAATATTCTAATCGCTCAAAAATTAATAGGTTAAATATCAAAATTTGGATTTAAAAATTTGAATTTTTTAATTTCAAATCTTAATTGTTCTTTCAGATTTATATAATTTTCTGAATAATTTTCAAAAAGCTCAACAACTTTTTTTTTTGATTTTCTGCTCCTTATTAAGTTTTTTGCCAATCCTGATAAAGGTTTCGCCCAATGCATAATCTCCTTCCATTGCCTCCAAATATAGTTTTAACTGTTGAGGAGTGGTGCTTTTTGCTATTTGTTGCTGTTGCTTTTGCGTAACCACTAAAAATTTTATTATTATATATATGTTCATTTACCTCATTTTATTCCTCAACTAGTTTAAATTTCTTACTTTTTATATTATATTATATGCTGGTACACAAATGATAAACTGCAAAACAAAAAAATACATATAAAAATATAGTTTATGCTTGGTCGTAAGTAAATATCAGTCGTCTGAATTCAAATAATAGATACCCAGTGACTAAGTTAACAATAGATGTCTGGTTGCGTAACATTGCATCATTTTATTGTATCGCTGCATATCGCTTATCTATTAGATCTCCAATGCTACCAACTGTTTTGGGGTGCGTTTAAACCGCGATTTTAAAATAATTATTTAAACCGCGAGCTGACCTTGAAACTTTAGTTGACATAATGTTGCGTAACATTACATGAATTTATTGTATCGTTGCATATGGCTTATCTATTAGATCTCCAATTCTACCAACAGTTTTGGGGTGCGTTTAAACCGCGATTTTAAAATAATTATTTAAAACATTAAAATATTAGCTAATACTTAAAAATAGCAACGCTCTAATCATCACCACAAGATGATGACTCATCGCCAAAGGTCAAATTGAGGTATTAGCAACATTTAAAACAAATCTGTCAAAATATTTCAAGTAGTAATAAATATTTTAAAAACAAATGCGTTTTTATTGCAAAACATTATTTAGCTATAATCCATACCTACTTAAAATAAAAACTGAAAAAATCAAGGTCAAATTGAGGTATTATCACACTGAATGGTGCATTATCAATATTGTTTTATCATATTAAACAGAAAAATAAATATACCAAATCTGACTATTTTAAGTAGGTATGGTTTGTAGCTAAATAATGTCTTGCATTAAAAAACAAATTGATTATCAATTTATAATGGTTTCTAAATAATAACTTATAATGTATGAAATATAATTTACTTTTAATTGTATTTTTATCGCTTCTGCGATTGGCGAAAACATTGAAAGACGAACACTTTTAACACAGCGAGATAGGAACACCGGGGGCCTGTTGTACGCTGCGTTCCAGGTCCGAGAAAAACATGGATGCTTCCGGATCTGTCTCTGGTACACTTCCGGGATGGTCCCCGGGAAGATTGGTTGCGTCGAAAGGCATCGTGTTTGATTGTCCGACCAGAACGGTCGACTCCGTTCCAGCGTCGCCCTCCTGGAAGCTGTCCTCGGCTGGATGAAATTGTTCATCGCTGCCGTCGACGTGAGGGGCCGGCTGGTTGCCGGTTGGGTCCGACATGGTAGCTTGGCTTCGCGTTACTACCATTCGCTGCACTGCGGGCACCTGGGATCGGCCCCACGAGTAGCCTGGGATCGGCTCTGTTTTTGGCCTGGGGTCGGCCCTGTAGCTGGCCTGGAATCGGCCCTGTAGCTGGCCTGGTGAATGGTCCTCTTCAGGGGTCTCCAAAAACCCCCCGGTCATGGTTTCGTATCAGCACCTCGTCGCCGATGCTGAAGCTCACTGGACCTGGGCTGGGTCGCCCACGTATTCTCGGGCGAAGATTTGTTTCTTTGTCCGGAGCTGTTCGTCATGGTCTTCCCTCGCTTGTCGCACCTCGTCTGGATTTGGTATCAGCCAGTCCCCTGGCTGACGTGGCTCGTACCCCAGGAACGCCTTCGCCGGCGTCCCCCCTGTCGCTCGATTGGCTCGGCTCCCCAGGATTCCCGTGGCCTTTGGAAGCAGGTCAAACCATTTGGCCCTGGGGTTGGTTTTCAGCGTCCTGATTATCTTCTTCGTCTCCTGAACCTGCCTCTCTACCGGGTTGGCTCGTCGAGTTGACCATCTGGATCCCCATCTTCCGGCAACTTCGGGCACTCCATACTTCATGAACAGCTCGTCTAAGTAGTTCGTGATGGTCTTGTGGCGGGCATCCTTGACCGCGACCGCCTCTGTCCATTTGGTTAATATGTCTTCCACTATGATGGCATATTCCGACACCTCGGTAGCGGCCCAGCGTGTCCATGGAGATCGTCTGCCAAGCCCGGGTCGGCTTCTGTGTCGACATGGGAGCTGCTTACTGGAGATTTAGCCCTTTGATTTGTTTGCAGACCAAACAGGCCTGCACGAAGCGGCGAATCTCTCTTGTCCCAGTGAAACCGCCCATCGATGGCGCGTTGTGTCTCCTGTCCCGGGTGGGCCCAGGCGTCTCCGGCGTGGAAATACTCCATAACTTGTTTCCGCATCCCAGCTGGCACGTAGACACGGCATGTGTCATCGGGTCTTCGTTGAAACAAGTTGTTCTCAGCCGACACAAGAAAATTTGCCACCAGGCTTCTGTCGATGTCGTCCTGAGGGCCATCCTGTTCGGCTCACTTGATGCGTCTCACCAAGCCTTGTGTGACGGGGTCCACAAGTTGTCCGTTGAGTATCTCCTTGATGAATGGCTCGTCTTGGACCACGCAGACTGCTGGCGTGGGGATGAGTTCATCATACTCGACCGCTGGGCCCTTGGGACACTCTGCTGCATGACGTGACAAATAATCCGGTAGTTGGTTGGATTTTCCAGCCACGTGCTCGATCTCGAAGGAGAACTCCTGGAGAAGTAGTGCCCACCTGGTGAGCTTGGCCCTGTTGTCTTTATGATTCTGGAGCCACACCAACTTCTCATTTCCCGTCAGCGCTGTCAAAGGAGCTATCAGCGTCGCCAGGTCCGGAATGTAGCCCCTCAGCCAATTCACGAGTCCCAAAAACGCTTCGGCTTCTCGAAATTTTTGATTTTCAGAAGGTGGCACTCACGGGCCCGAGTGAAGGGCCCCTCAACCTCGTACCCTAGGTACGGTAGTCGCTGCGTCGCAAATGTGCACTTGTCGGGGTTCAAGCGGAGTTGATGCACCTCCACCTTCTCGAGAACCCGCTGCAGATGTTCCACATGCTCTTCGTACGTCTCCGAGTACACTATAACTATAACATCGTCCAAGTATACTTTGACGTACCTATTAAGCATACCCGCGAAGATCTCTGTCATCGCTCTCTGGAACGTCGCCGGCGCCAACTTCAGCCCAAACGGTATGGCCAATAACTGGAACTGGCCTCCAGAAGGGGGTGAAGAACGCCGTGAACTTCTTGGATGACGCTTCCATCCAGAGCTGCCAGTAACCGCACGTCAGGTCCAGGCTGGTGAAGACCTTGGCTTGGCCCAGGTCCCTGACGGTCTCCACGATCGGTGTCAGCACGCTGATAACGTCGGTGGTCCGCTTGTTCAACTCCCTGAAGTCCACGCAGAACCGCCAACCAGCACTCTTCTTCACCAAGACGACCGGGGAAGCGTAGGGCGAATTCGACGTCTTGTCGTGCAGCTTAATTCTGTGCGACCGCAGCACTTGGGATGGCGGGCGCATCTTTCTGCTGAACAGCACCTGGTGTTGTTTCACCAGGTCTTCGGGAACTGCAGGAAGCTGGATTTCTTCCTTCTCAAGCTCCGGGTCCTTTTCAGGTCTCCAGTACAATGCCACACACCCCGCCTCAAATGGCTAAAAGTTTTGTTGCTGTGACGACAAAATCGGCTACCTGGTATATAATTTTTATCCTTTGTAGATATTAACTCCATTAAAATTAAAATCGAACCTGCTTAGTTATTCGAGTTATGTCAAAAATAATTAATTTTTTATTATTTTTATTATTTTGTACTTTATAAATATATTCAATTATTTAGTTCCAAATATTTACATAGCAGAAAATTTTAAAAAATATAAAAATAAAGATCTAGATTACATAATATTATGCTTTTTGCACATGCGCAAAAGCCTGCTACTTTTATTGTTGTTTAAATAAGTTGTCATTATTAACTTGTCAATGTTTTTCACAATATTTAAGATATTTTTTCGTTGATTTCTTTCAAATATGTCAAAATACATATGTCACAACAAAAATAGGGAAAAAGTTTGTGCACCTTGTGGTGGAAAAATTGTATTTGGAAAAAAACTTGCAGAGAATTTTAGAATATCCGAAGAATTAGCAGATCTAATAAGAAAATATTCAAATTCCAGTTTCTGTTTAAAGAATCCAATGTTTCCTGTTTGTATATGTGTAAGTTGCAGATTAGCATTGTCAGAACGGGAAAAGGGTAAATTTAGAAGAACTTTACCAAATATGCCTAATTATTTGGATATCATATTAATTAAGGAAACTCGTGCACAGGTGCAAGAGAGCAATTATTGCAATTGTTATATTTGTGAAAAAGCAAGGTTTTTTGGACATATAAAAAATAGAAAAGGACCTATACCTCGAAATATTTGCAATAGAATAACTAAAAATAATAAATATGGGGTGAAGTCAATAAAAAAAGAAGAATCTTTAGAGATACACACACCCAATTTTAAGCTTAAGATAGAAAAAATGTGTAAAAATTGTTTCGCGGAAATGGGAAAAGGTAAGCCGCATATTTGTAATGGCTCTAGCGATATCCATAATAAATTTCGTAAAAATTTAGAAAATATAATAGAAACACTACCTTAGTCTCAACAACTTCGAATTGTAAATAATATTGTTAAAAAAAAAGTTTCTAATACAAATTTAATTACCAAAACAAATGTTACAGTAAATTTAAATACGGGAGGTCGAAAAAGAATGATAACATATGGGCGAAAAAAACAAGGTATAGACACTGCAATATTTTCAAATGTTAGTTTAGACAATTTACAGAATAATTGTGGATTTTCCAATACTACTATGCAAAAAGTAACTAATTTTATTCGATGTAACGCTGGTAAGAAATCCATATCCCCATATTACCGCTCACATGTTTCAAAAAACTCAAAGCGCCTTGCGGATTTGTATAAGATGAATGAAATGGAATTTGAAGTTTGGTGAAATAAACAGTTTAAAACAGAAAAGAACTGTAGTATGGGCCGATGAAGAGGAATTAGTTGAAATGGTTTTGAATGAACGTAAACTTATAGGAAATTATACAGTTAAAATTATGGCAGACAGCGGGCAGGGATCATTTAAAATATCTATGTCAATTGTTCCAGAAAATAACCAATTGGAACCTTTTGAAACAGAAGAAATATATGATAATAATTTTGTTGAAACTGCTAGTAAAAAAAGAAAAACATATTCCGAGGGAGGCACTGTTGGTAGTAAGGCCAAGTTAACCAGTGTTCAAAGGATTATTATCCTATGTCTTGTACCTGATATAAAAGAATCATATTTTAATATTGCTTTACTTTGTAAATTAATCAATCTTAATAACATATCATTTAAATTTGTATCAGATTTTAAAATATTATTAACCATAAATGGACAACAGACCGCAACAGCTACTTTTCCGTGCCCATTTTGTTTTATAAATTTAAGTGAATTAAGATGCCCATTGGGCATTGCCCAACCAACCAAAATACAAGAGAAAATGATCCAGCTTGTCAAGTAGAGTACAATCCATTAAATTTTAAAAATTTAAAAACCTTTGGAAATATATAAGAAAAGATTATGAATCATTTTGCTTAAGTGGAAAGAAAAAGGACCAAGCAAAACTATATCATAGCACAATAAATCCACCTCTTTTTGAGGAACTAAACGAGACTTATGTTATGAATTCATGAATTACATATTCTACAAGGATATGTAAATCATATTTTCTGGAACGGTATTGTGAAGGTTGTGGGCAGAGATAAAGCTTTATTGTGGCCACAAAAGTTATGTCTTGTAAGCAAAAATTACCACGGAGAAGTATTCGAAGGAAACGCGTGCCGAAAATTATTAAGGGAGCATGAAAAATTGCAAGACAAAGATATATATGGAGATAACGGGCCATTAAAACTTATTCCATTTATTAGCGCTTTAAAGGCAATGGATAAAATTGTTCATAGTTGCTTTTCTTCTCGAAAAAGTAATGTAAATTTAAATTTATTAATTAAGGAGCTAAAAGAAGCATATGATGCTACCGAAATATCCAAGACATTAAAAGTTCATGTCATTATGGAGCACATTGAGCAATGCTTGTACTTTTTAGGCCAGGATGGCCTAGGAATTTGGTCGGAGCAAGCTGGTGAATCCATTCACTATGAATTTTTGAGATTTTGAAATAAATATAAAATCAATTCACCATTCTTCACAACATATTTAATTTTTATGTAAAATTTGTTAAATAAATTGGTTAATTGTTGGGAAATATTATTTTAAATATTATTTTATACATATTTTTTGTCAACAGGTTTTTGCTAAAGAATAAACATATGATCCAAAACAAGCTTTCAGCTGGTAAAAAAATGTCAATTAAACTCTTATTGCTCTAACGCCCTTAACTTATGATGCATAATTATTATGATAAGATTGAAATTATTATAATATAATAACTAATATAAATATTTTTTATAATATAACAACCCAAAGGGGGCTAGTCAATTTATGTCTTGATTTACAGTTACCTATTTAATTATTTAATAACTCGAAAAACTAAGCAGGTACGATTTTAATTCCAGCAGCATTTTGCTACTCCAGGAATGAAGAATCAATATACATTGGCAAATTTTGTCGTCACAACAACAAATCTTTTAGCCCCTTGAGGCGGGGTGTGGCCAGTCTTTCGCGCTTTCCAAGGTATACGCACCCTCTGGCTACGTCGACCAAGGCCTGTTGCTCCTGAAGGAAATCCATCTCAAGGATCACCGGGTAGGGTAGGCGTCTCACCACGTGCATCCGGTGCACGTAGGGTTCACAGCGGATGTGGAAATGGGTCCGTGCAACTCCAAGCACCTGAAGCTGGGCATCGCCGATGGTTCGAATCTTCCTGGCCTCCGGAATATACTCTTCAGCGTACGCTAGGTCAACTAGCGTGATGCTGGCGCCAGTGTCCACTAGCGCCTTCATCGCCTGCCCATGCATGTGGATTTGGATCACGGGGGGCCCCATACCTTCTGGTACTGTATTTACTTCGAAGGAGTGCTCCGGCTGGCACTCCCCCGCTGGAAGTTTTCCGAGGACAAAGATGGCTCTCGGAACTTGATCTGCGTGGCTCTGTTGAAATCGCACGCCTTCAGGTCGATCTCCAGAGCACGGGCGTAGCGCGTTAATTCGTCCATCCCCATAGGCATCTTTAGTCGTAGTGCATATCGGACCCGTGGCAGCATCAGCTCGAAGACCTCGTCCACCAGGTTGTCTTCCTTAGTATTTGGTAGCAACCACCGGGCCATGGATCGTTTGCGCTGTATAAAGCGCACCACGTCTTCTTCGTCGGTCTGACTTTCGCCGTAGAACTTGGAGATGAGTTTGGTGATACGGCCCTTGGCCATGAAGGTCTCCCGGAACTCCACAAGGAACCTTTGCCAGCTGATCTCCTGGGTCTTGTACCATGCGAATGTATTCTCTTGTATTCTCTTGCACAAAAGACGTTAAACCCAGCGAACAGGTAGGACTGTTCAAAAGACTTTACCAGAGGCCAAGGGTAGATGCGATTTAAAAAAGCTTCGGAGGTCTCAGCTGATAATGTTTGGGACATAATTTCCAGCATTTATCAATTTAATTCCACTGGGCTGAATACTGAAACATTCTGTTTGGGAGTTACTTTCGTTAGAATGCCAGCGGGAAAAGGGAGAGGGAAAATCTATAACACCTTCGAGGAAGAGTGCAGCAAACGCCAAGGAATTATATCAATTAAAAACACGGACAACCTGTGTTTACCTCGTGCTCTTGTCGTAGCCAAAGCTTTTGCCAATAAAGATCCAGATTATGTAAAAGTACGATGGAACATCGCGAGCCCTGCAGTTGTTAGAGGAAGCCGGTGTGGAAATACCTGAAGAGGGGTGTGGAAATACCTGAACTGCAGATTTTCCAAGAATATTTTAAAGACCACCGTATAGTTGTCTATAAATACGGCTGTAAAGGTCGAGACATAATTTTCTCCGGGGAGGAGAGGGCTAAAAATTTAAATTTAATTCATCACCAAGGTCACTATAATGTTGTTACATCACTAACAGCCGCCTTCTGCTGCATCTATTATTGCGAGGAATGCCAAGTTCCCCACGATCACAAAAACAAGCACAGATGTGTAAATCTTGTGTTGCCTGCCAAAGGTCTCCACCATGTAAAGTGGGGATTAAGGTTAAATGTGCTGATTGCCTTCGCACATTTAAAAACCAATCATGTTATGATAACCATAGTCAAGTCGGCACGGCGGGGTCCATCTGTAAACAAATCCGACTCTGTCCCAATTGCCTAAAAACTATAAAGGCTAATAGAGAGCATACAGGCGGGGAAATTTTTTGTAAAATTTGTCAAAAACACCAACCACAAGGGCATTTGTGCTTCATGCAGCCAGATACAGGAAAGCCAAAAACAAATTATGTACTTTTTGTTTTCTACGATCTGGAGACTAGGCAGAAGAAGCGGATAGAAGACAACAGTTATGAACACGAGCTGAATTTGTGTGTTTTTAAACAATGCTGCGACGTGTGCATAAATACAAAGGATATTGTTTGTAAAAAATACGGGTTAAGGCTGCAAAAAGTTCAGGGTGAAAACGTTATCGCATCCTTTATGATGCACGTTTTGGAAATTAGAAAAAAATTCAAAGAAGTTGTTGTCATAGCCCACAACGGTCAGGCTTTCGACCATCAATTCATTCTAAGCCACATATTAAAGAAAACCGATTTAACTCCCGAGATAATTATGAGAGGAACCAAAATTATATTGATGCAGCTGAAAAACGTTAAATTTTTGGATTCCCTTAATTATTTCCCCATGTCGCTCTCAGCTCTCCTCAAAGCCTTTGGATTAAAAACACTAAAGAAGGGGTATTTTCCCCATTTATTTAACACCCTAAAAAATCAAAACTATGTGGGCCCCCCACCCGCTCTCGAATATTAGCACGGTAGCACGACCAGTTTGATTTTCAAAAAGAGTTAATCGATTACTGCGTTTCCGATGTAGAAATTCTAACAGGGGCCAGTCTAAAATTTCGAGAGCAGATGATAACAACCACCAATGTTTGCCCCTTTACCAACGCCTGTACCATTGCCTCTGCCTGCAATAAAGTGTTTAGGAAAAATGTTCTTAAACCAAACACAATTGGTATTATTCCTAAGGGTGGATATAGAATGACAAATAACCAGTCTATGATAGCGTTGAAATGGATGGTATGGGAAGAAAATCAGAGGAAAATCACCATACAACACGCAGGCAGAGGGCAAGAGGCAATTTTATCAGGGTTAAAGGTTGATGGATTTTGCGAAAATCAAGTTTTCGAGTTTCAAGGATGCTATTATCACGGATGCCCCAGATGTTTTAAGCACCAGCACGACGAGCCTCTATCGGGTGATCCTACAGAATCAATGAATTTTCGGTACGAATCCACAGTGGCGAAAATCGAGAGACTTAGAGCAGCAGGGTATGATGTCATCGAAAAATGGGAGTGTGATTTCCGACGGGAAATGCGCGAGAACACCGAAATAGGAAAATATGTCGAA
Source organism: Brassicogethes aeneus (assembly GCA_921294245.1). Taxonomy (NCBI): domain Eukaryota; kingdom Metazoa; phylum Arthropoda; class Insecta; order Coleoptera; family Nitidulidae; genus Brassicogethes; species Brassicogethes aeneus. The sequence continues at coordinate 63,586,094 of OV121132.1, forward strand.
AATCATCCGTTATTATCCCATTCGCCTCTAAACCCGCGAAATGCTTTTTACGGGGGTCGTACAGGAAATTGCAGGACATATTACAAGACCAAAGGGGTTGAAAAAATTAAATGGACGTTTGCTCCCTTTACCCTTGGGTATGTAAATACGGCGTTGATCAATGCAAATCTATAAATTTGCAGGAAACAGACGGGGTAATAAAATGCACTGTTTTACCTCCTCGAAATTTGTATCTCCCTGTTTTACCAACAAAAATGAACAATAAATTGATGTTTGTTCTTTGTCGGACCTGTGGGCAAAATATGTCCGAGGAGGAATGCCTGCACACCGAAGAAGACCGCGCGCTATCGAATACCTTTGTAATTGATGAGGCGTTAAAAGCCCTAGAAAAGGGGTACAGCATTTCATCATTAGAATCTGTTAATATTTGGGCTCGAAATTTTTTATTTAAATGATTTTTAGATAATTCTTTGTTTTGCAGTTTTTGAAAATATACACTTTATAGGCGTGTGTTATATCTTTTTAAATAATGTTAATTGAATATTTTTAGCGCAAAATCAACCATGGGGCGCATGTGCTTATTATAGTTACTCGATTTTAAATATTTAAATAAAATTAATTATCGCGTTTTTGAAAAACAGAACTACCTGACTCCATCAGCTGATAGATATTGGATAAAAGTGGATGTGTTTATCATGTGTTTTTAGTCCTCAATCATAATGGACGTAAAATGACGAAATTATAAATAATTTTGAAAAAACCTAAAAATAAAATTGTATTTTGCCTGCATTCATTAGTTTAAAATTGTTCTGTGGTTTTTATAGTAATGTCTATTATATTAGTATATTATGTATCAAGTTTTATAAACCCCATTTTAGTTAAGAGTTTTATTAGGCACGAACGAAGCTTGCGAGCTAGTGTTTAATAAAAACGAGTGTCTAGAGAAGTTTATAAAACGAGTTGCATACTATACTTCATCTACAACGAACAAAAAGAAGAATTTAAAGCCAATTTTATTTGTTAAACATTTGACATCTGTCAAAACGGATTTAACCTCATAATTAATAATAAAGCTAACTTCAGCCCGTGACTAATATCCTCAAAAGCCACTGTTGCTAATTTCAGCCCGTGATTAAAACGCTATAAAGTCACAGCTTAACAATGGTGGAGTAGATAATGGTACATTATGTATCAAGTTTGATAAACGCCATTTTATACACGAATTTAATTTAGGCACAAGCGAGCTTGCGAGCGATTGCTAAAATTAATGAGTGTATAGAAAAGTTTATAAACGAGGTGCATACTATACTTTTTCTACAACAAATACTTATTATTATCTTAAAATGATTTAAATCAAAAATTTGTATAGAGCGCCATCTATGAAACAATAGGGGAATCTGTGTGTCACCGTCAAATGTCACATTTTTAAATTTTATAAACACAGATTATAAAGGTTATAAATCGAAATGTATTTCTTGAAAATTGTCAGTTTTTCACAGTGAAAGTAAATAAAAGGTTTTATGAGGACTTTACAGTCGAGTCTGTGCCCGAATTTAAGTTATAGTTTACTGCCGGCGAAACTAAAAGGTCAGTACAATGTTCATATAAACTTTTCAAATATTGGCGTTGAGAAACTATTTAATACTTTTGTATTTTTGTTTTGAGATAATATTGAGATAATAAAATAATTTTCACATTTATTCACTTTATTTTAACGATTGTATGACATTTGACAACTGTCAACTAACTTAAAACTAACTTCAGCCCGTGACTAAAACCTGTTGGTAACTTCAGCCCGTGACTAAAGCGCCATAAAGCCACAACTTGTCAATGTGTATTTAAAAGGTCACTTAGTGTCATGGAAACATGTACTATAAAGGGCGTTTTAAAGGTGGGAGTAGAAAAAATTATTTAAATGAATTTTATAATTTATTATATTTAGTCCTAAAATATTGTATAAGGTATTTTTATTTACATGTTAGAATATTTAATATTGAAAATAAATTTAATTTTGTTTAATATATTAAACTAATTAAACTTTGAGATTGTAAAATAAAAACAGAAAAGACTTGGCTGAAAAGGTACAGAAAGTTTTAATGATTATTATTAAGGTAAAATAAAAACAAATTTCTTTTTTATATTATTTATTTGGATTTTTCTATAAGTAAACTAAAATTACACTAGAAAGGATTAACGTTATTATTCAATACATCCAGTTCGTTTAAGCTCAGCAATTATTTCTTGAAATTCCCGATCTTCTTCATGTAGCTGTTTTAAACGCTTAACAAGCATCCCAGCTAACAAAGTGGTGTTCAAGTTGATATCAATGCGAGCTCAAGACTTGATTTTATACATCAAGCTTTGAGGTCAAAAGCATATCAAGTTGGTTCCTCATTTGGGCTCAATGTGATATCAAACCTTGATTTTCGATTAAATTCGAATCGGATGCGCGCATGCGCTGCCTACTTTTGGCGGATTAATTCAAATATTTGAAAAAATCAAGTTATGGGTTTTGAAAGGAAAAAATACTGTTTATTTGATGCAAACATATCTAAATAATTACCAACTTAAATGCTAGCATTTAAATTGATAATTTTTTTAAATTTGGATATGTTTGCATCAAATAAACACTCCTTTTGCCTTTCAAAACCCATAATTATATAGTTATTAAGGTTTTCTTGCATAAAATAAAATAGGCAATTAAAACACAACCAAAATTTATAAACAAAATATTAAAATATACAAAAAAACAATTTTTAAATTTGCTCCTTTTCAACAGTATCCTTATTGACTGTATACAAAACTATAGTTTTGAGGATTATCATTTGTTGCTTCACTTTCTGGTGTTTTCTACTGCTTTTTTAATTTGTTTGCCTCACGTTGTCTGTTGATTCTTAATGCTTCTTGAATGTGTGGCAAGAACTATTTATTTGATGTGGGGCTTTCAAAACAAGACCCTGTACAGCAACTGTAGACAGAAGAAATTGCCAATGAAAACTAAAACTTAATGAAAAAAGGATGAAAACATTGACTTACAATAGATTACGTGAAATAATTTTGTATCCTTTTATTATTATTTCCCAGAAAGGTGAACTCCATTGTCAAAATATCAGTTATCGCTTCTTTAAGAGCTGTAATTTGTATCAATGAAGGCCCTTTTATTATTATTTCCCAGAAAGGTGAACTCCATTGTCAAAATATCAGTTATCGTTTCTTTAAGAGCCATATTTGCACCAAGATTTTTAGGTAAATGAACTGCAATAAAATTTTATCTTTAATATAAACACTGGCACACATTCAACATATCGTCACCCTAATATAACAAGGTTGTATGTTAAAAAACCGAAAAATTTAAGTTTATGCTTCTACAAGGTTTTATGTAATCCACCCTTGACATACAACTTGAAAATAACTCTATATATATGTATACAATGTATACATATACTATACATACAATATACATTCTATAGAATTATTAAGTGGTATGTGAAGCGTAGGCCACGTATAATCCTGTAGACACATAGACTTAAATTTTTCGTTTTTTTTTAACATACAACCTTGTTATATTAGGTTGACGATATTTCAACCCACCAGACTTTTTCTTTCATTAAGTGTTTCACTGGACTTGAACTGGTTAAATTCTGCCCAATTTTTCAATGGAAATCCCTTCAACTGTTGGATGCTGGAAATGTTTGCGTCAAAACTGGTCCCCACATACAAAGCATCAATTCTGTTTGACAAAGCTTTGAAGAATTTCCCTATTTACCTTTGATTTGGCAGAACTTCAGCAAGCTCTTGAAGTATTCTGCTTTCAGCAGATGACCTAAAAACAAATAAAGGAAATTAAAAATAATAGTATATTATTATACAAGAGATAATGCAGCCTATTACCCACGAGTTAATAATGCGCATTATCTCGAGTGTAATACTATGCTTTATCTACTCCAATTATGTAAATTTCATTAATAACAAACTTTATTATAACCTCACTTTCTCCTGATTTTGTTGTATTTATTTACAATGTTTTCCTTAAGAAAACAGTAACTAACGGATTTTAAGTTTACTTACCAATTTATTTTTAATATTAACTTTCACGACACAAGAATAATTTGCGTATTGATGCACGAAAAAATCTCTGAATAAAGCCGGTAAAGTAGCCCGCGATTCGCGAAAGCTTGCAATTGCAACTGCAATTAATGGCGGGCTTTGTAATTGTTTAAAAATACCTATAATATTAATAATTATATTTATTATTATTAAAATTATATTTTTAATAAATATTATATTATTTAAAAATTGAATCCTTGTTGGTTCAATTATTATATTTTTAATAATAATTATTATTAAAATTATACCTATTTTAAACCATTGCAAAAGCCTGCCATTATTTGATATGGATTTACAATACTAACAGAAGTATACCCATAAGGTTTTTTTTATCCATCCTATACATATATGTATATAAATTTATAAATTATGACTATAAACCTTGGACCGACTTTTTGAGGTTAACTCAAAACTTGAGCTCACATTGATTTCAACTCTTGAGGTAAAATCATTTAACCTCAAAAATTAAAATCAATGGGAGCTCAAGCATTGATTTAACCTCAAAAATTTAAATCAATGTGAGCTCAAGACAACATCAAAACTTGATAAATCAAGGTTTGAGTTTTGTTTGAACTCAAGCAATGTTAGCTGGGATGTTTGGATCAGTCCAATTATGAAGTCGGTGTAGTAATGTTTTTGATATTTTCATGGAATTTATTATTGTTTTTAGTAGTAGAATCTAGGCCCTGCTTTCTTGACGTAATGTTTCCATACCTTCCACGGTTCTTTTAAATAGAGGTTTAATGACTGTATTAAATTTTTCTTTACACGCTTTAGTCCTCAAACGGCCCACAGAATCTCTGTGAACCCCTGTCATCTCTAATATCTGTTTTTATATTTGCGCATCATTCACACTAAAACTTCCGGGATTTTTACAAAATAGCAGTTGTCGTAGACCTTCACTACTATTAAATTTTTTCTCGCCCACAACTATATGATTATCATCAAAATTTAGAGGGGTATTACCCAGCAACCACAGACCATTTTTCAATTCAGGGTCATAAGCAGTATCTGTGTTATTGCAGGAGTATAGGCTTACACCATTTGGTGTTTCCGTGTATTGTGTGGCAGCTACGGTTACAGCAGCTTGGTCTTGGTCTTGGTCATAGTGTTTTTCATTGGACGATTGTACAATTTGTTTCAGCGGTTCTGTAAAAGGCCTGAACACGTTTTCCAGTCGCTTTTTATTATCATCTTCCATTCTCTTTAAGTCATTATACTTTTGTCTAACAGCTTTGCCAAGTTCAGAAATACGTTGTTTACACGACATGTTGTAAGCTAATGGATGTAAGGCCCTTCTATTTAAAGTGATGTACATGTGCTGTACATGTCGTGTACATGTGCTATACATGTCGTGTACATGTGCTGTACATGCGGTGTACATGTCTTGTACACGTGATGTATGTATCTTGCACATGTCTTGTGGCGACCGGTGGTTGACTCATCATTATAGATATTACGACATTACGCATACATGCATTGCGCGATTAGTTCATTAGTCAGTTAGCCTTACGCACTGAGAGCGATCAGATGAATTTACCTATAGATTACTAATAAATAATTATAAAGTGATTAAGCGTGTATATTTATAACCCAGCCCGAGAAGCAGAGATAATACTAAGTGGAGGTACCACAATTGGCGACTCGAACCAAGATAAATTTAGAATTTTTGCCGTACAAATAACTAATCGAAAGGCACAAATAGTTTTTGGTTCCTTGCGGTTAGAAATTGATTGAAAATAATCGGTAATGGCTGTGAGTTGCCAAAATACAAGTTGGTCAAGAAGACCAGTAGTGGCTGTGTGTTACCAAATTACAAGTTGGTCATGAAGACCAGTAGTGGCTGTGTGTTGCCAAATTACAAGTTGGTCAAGAAGACTAGTAGTGGCTGTGAGTTGCCAAATAGAAAATTGGTTGAAAGAACTATTAGTGGCTGTGTGTTGCCGAATAATAATAATAATAATACTGGTTAAATTAACCGCAAGGAAGCAAGTGAAAATTTAGGTGCAAGAAAAAAAGGAGAATAACTTGTAAGTACAATGTTGCTGTTTATTCATCAATAGGTGATGGAATATTCCGGGATAAAGCCATTCCTGTGCGAATCCATTGACAAAGCGGTCCTTGGATCGGAGTGGTCAAGATGGCTTCGAGCATTACTGCTAAGTAGTCATTGTTGAGTTATTTAAACCGTTTTGCGATAAAGAAATATTTGACAGACTCATTGTACAGTTTTCGCCAAGATTTCACGAAACTACTTATAGCACTTTCAGAAAGCCGCGTGGACGGTTTCACAGAAGGATCAATATTAATTAAATAAACGTATTGGCCCAAATAACAGTGCGAAAAATCATAAAAAAATAAATATCATGATTACAAGTTTAAACTTGTAAACTTGTACCATCTAAGTAATGAAAATAGGCGACTGGAATTTAGCAATCGGTTTGGTAGAAAACTTCTCAAAGAGCCGCAGTTAAAAGAAATAATTTGGACAGATGAGTCATTCTTCACCAATGAAAAATAGCCATAATTATGCAACGGAAAATTCTCGTTTAATTTAAGTTCTAGGGTCATATTTCACTGAAGGCAATTTGAATGGGGCTACGTATGTGGAACTCTTGAACACCCAATTAGAACAAGCACTGGCGAATTACCGCCGGCCTAGATCTAAAATCAAGAATGTTTTTAACAGGATGGGGCCTCACCGCAAAACGCCCGAATTGTGACAGAATTTTACTGCAAAAGATGCCGTCTACGCAACCCCTTCGCTTTAAAATTCAAGGTGGTTTTGCTTCCATTCTAAGAGAAGATATTTAACGACAATCTAAAATTCTATGGATTCAAGGACACATTTAACTATCACGGACATTTTTAACAATTGAAATTACCTGTTTTTTGTTCCTTTAATAAATTGTAGTTGTAATTTTATGACAAATTGAACTTGTTAAAAATGTCAATCTATTATTAAATTTACCAACAATCGATGCAATAATGTAATATCTGTCACTTGCCAATCTTGTCATGATTTTCCACAGCCTAGGCGATTTTATTAAATTTTTACACAAGTTTTCCCAATTAAGGTATGTTTTTTTCATTCTACGATCATAATACTCAAGTTCAAGAAATCGATTGAAATTTTTTTAACTTATTTCTACATCTAAATGCAGTACTTTTTTCAAAAAAAAAATTCATTGAATACTTTGTTTTTATTTTTTTCTTCACTGTGTTAAAAATGAAGAAATTTCATTTTTTTTCACTTTTTTATTTCAAAACGTATCAATTTGAAATTTGGACAAAATGTAGATCTTACTAATGAAAATTTATCCATGAAAAATTTTTTAGATTTTAGATTTAACGTACAGGGGGCGCTGGTAATAATTTAATTTAAAATTTACCAATTTTTAAAGGGTAAATAATCGAAGAAGCAACATTTACTATTATTTGATATATAAACTTTTTTATGCAAATGATGTTTCTGTGGTCAGGATCAGTTTTGAATTAGCAGTATCAGTATTCATAAATGTTTAGTTTAGTACATTTTGTCATTTTTATACAAATATTGTTGTATCTTTTATGAATAATTAAGTATAGCATAACACATAAATGACGTTTAATCACGTACGTAGTCCGTTAGAACTTTCTAGGGTAACGCGATAGACATCGATTTAAAATTTTAATAGCGTAAATTATTCGATTTAGACTTTTTTACTATTATTATTTTGAACAAAATAATTATTATTATTAATACTTCCTGTTTTACCGGAAATGTCTTTAACTTTGTTATTTTAAACAGGACACCTCATATATTTTTACATTTTTGAATTTTACATAAAATTCTGAGTAAAATGGCTATACCATATCCTATACCTAAAGTAAATATTTTTCGAGTTATTAATTTTTCAAACAAACATTTTAATTAATTTTTTCTACTCCCACCTTTAAAACGCCCTTTATCGTACATGTTTACATGACACTAAGTGACCTTTTAAATACACACTGACAAGTTGTGGCTTTACGGTGCTTTAGTCACGGGCTGAAGTTAGTTTTAAGTTAGTTGACAGTTGTCAAATGTTATACAATCGTTAAAATAAAGTGCCTTTCTTGTAAATTAATACTAAATGTGAAAATTATTTTATTATCTCAATACAAAAATACAAAAATATTAAATAGTTTCTTAACGCCAATATTTGAAAAGTTTATATGAACATTGTACTGACCTTTTAATTTCGCCGGCAATAAACTATAACTTAAATTCGGGCACGGACTCTACTGTAAAGTCCTCATAAAACATTTCCTTTACATCCACTGTGAAAAACTGTCAATTTTCAATATACATTTCGATTTATAACCTTTATAATTGTATTTATAAAATGTAAAAATGTGACATTTCGTGGGTTGAATATTATATTGTTCTAATAGAATAAAACTAATGTTTTGAAAATCAAGTTTTGAAATTTCGAATATTAATATTATTGAAGTTTGTAAAGATATTTTGTACTTAACGCGAGTGAGCTAGTGCATAGTGCTTAGTGCACTTAATTTTAGTATTTTGGTTAACTAAAAATGTTAATAATAATAATAATAATAATAATAATCAAACAATTGCTAATAGAACATTTTTGTTTTATTATTTTTCAAAATTTTACAAAACGTTCCAAAATGTTCTAACAGTATAGGGTGAAAAATTACTCTTACAAAGAAAACAAGGCTTAAGTAATACTAATTATTTATGATAACTCAACTCAACAACTAATTATTGTCTTTTTTTTCTCATTTGCAAATACAGCAGCATTATTAAGTTGTTTAAAAAAAGTTTTTAAAAATTACATCAACAGGCGGCATAAACTCAAATAATTTGGTTAGATCAGCAACTTTAGCAAAAGACAGGAGACATTCTTTTAGTTCAGGTTTATTGCGAATATCTGGTATCAACATTGGCGAAAATACATCGCCATACTCAGGTCTAAAAACAAAACAAAAAGCAATACAAACTTATAAAAAAGTATACTAGGATTTACCTATATTACCACATTTTGCATGTGATTTCAAAGCTGCTTCATTTGAATCTAAATCCACATAATCTGGATCTGCACAGGAATTATCACTATCTTCAAAGTATTCAATTTGATGCATAAAATGATTATTTTCGAATACGTCTAACTTGTTAAACAGCAACTAAAAAATATAGTTTGAGAAAAGCATGTTTTAAAGCAAACAAATTCGTAGAAATAAGCTAATAATGTTCTGTTAGTAGCTACGTTTGAGTTTAGGGCACAAATCACTTTACGTATAAATTATAAGGTTTATTTGGGTATTTTATAACTATTTTATAATAATATTGTATTTTTGTACTTACGAAATCTCACTATCATTTATTTATTTATATTATTATATTATCACTTAAACCACCAAAAACCCACAATCCACACAACAAAGTCTGTTCTATCTCATGCTAAAAATACTAAAAATCACTGCAACACTGCACATAGTTTAACGGCGGCCATTTTTGTTGGTTACAATTCCTGTGCTTTGGGTTTGTGCTGTTTAATAATTGTTTTAAACGTTGTTTCTTACAGAGGCACTTGTAAGCCTCAAATAAGGCCTTTAAGTGCTAAGGACAACTCTTTTATAATAAATATACCTTATTTTATCAGGGCTGTCCAATGACAATTTGAAGGTTAATTTGTGGGTTATAATTTAACCTTAAAATTGACTGACAGTTTTATGACAGCCCTGATATAAGTTTATTTTTTACAATAGAGGAGTAAAATGGTTGTTCTTAGCACTTTAAGGACTCTTTTAAGGCTTACTATGAGAAACACAACGTTTAAAACGATTATTAATCTGTATAAACAGAGCACAAACCTAAAGCACAAACATTGTAAACAACGAAAATGGCCGCCGTTAAACTGTGCAGTGTTGCAGTGATTTTTTGTATTTTTAGTACGAAGTGTATACGTACAGAGGCGCCTCTGTAGATAAAGTTACGGTTATGTACAGAGGCAGATTAACTAGCGTCTAGAGGCACCGAATTATCTTGGCTCCCTGGCTCCTAGAGATGCGCGTTTTATAGAAATGTACTCAAACTCAACAACACAACCCAACCGACCCCGCCCCATTGCCCCCCCCCCCGCCCCATTGAGCAAAAAACCCAACTAAAATGGGCAAATTTATGTTACGATAAAAATAAAACACTTTTTAATTACATAAATTATCCCATTTTAGTTGGGTTTTTTGCTCAATGGGGCGGGGGGGGCCAATGGGGCGGGGTCGGTTGGGTTGTGTTGTTGAGTTTGAGTACATTTCTATAAAACGCGCATGTCTAGGAGCCAGGGAGCCAAGATAATTCGGTGCCTCTAGACGCTAGCAGTTCAAATATATGGTACCTAATGTTTGAAAATAAAATGAATATAAACCATATAACACTATAGTATACTTAATACAAGTCAACGCGTCTCTGTATATTGATATTTTTTACAGGGACGCCTCTTTACATAACAGTAACTTTATCAACAGAGGCGCCTCTGTACATAACCGTAACTTTATCTACAGAGGCGCCTCTGTACATATACACTTCGTTTTTAGTACGAGATAGAACAGACCTTGTTGTGTGGATTGTACAAAAACCACAGACAAAAACCTACGACGTAATTCCTTAAACTGCCGATACAGATATGTTAGGCTGTCAGTGACAACTCGAAAACTTGCAATTTAATTGATTGGTTTGTTAGAACATTATAATAGTTCATTATATTTGAATTTCGCACATAGAACAAAATAATAATGTCGTTTTTAGTATTTCTGGGCTATATTTAACAGTGATACTTATTTAGATAGATAGATATTCGTTAAACCTTCATTTTTATGTAAAAATTTCATTTTCCGCCAAAATTGCTGATAGAACAATATAAAATTCAACCCACGATTTGACAGTTTCCCCTGTTGTTTCATAGATGGCGCTCTATACAAATTTTTGATTTAAATCATTTTAAGATAATAATAAGTATTTGACGTAGAAAAAGTATAGTATGCACCTCGTTTATAAACTTTTCTATACACTCATTAACTTAAGCAATCGATCGCAAGCTCGCTCGTGCCTAAATTAAATTCGTGTATAAAATGGCGTTTATCAAACTTGATACATAATATACTATTAAACAATGACAGATTAAGTGGTAACCATGGATACTGTCACATTAACCCACATGTAAAATTTCACAGGTTTGTTGATACAAAATAGTATTTAAAATATTAGAAATTGTTAAATGTCTCTGAAATTAACTTTAGGAAACAGTTATTATAATACCAATCGAAAAATTCTTTAATTTTCTATTTGATTATGTTAAAACATACATTTATAATAAAAACGTTATTATTGTTTGAAGTTTGCCTAATTTCAAGCTATTTGTTAAAAGAGCTTTAAAAAATTAAATTATTTAACAATGTTTTAATATTCAAAAAATTCCAACCCCATGTCAGCAAACATAATAACAAAAAAATTAGAGGCTATTTTTGATTAACGTGCATTTAGCAAAATTTTAACGAAAAAAATTAATATCTTGAAAACTATTGACTTTAGGTATGTATCGTTTAAATCAAACTGTATATGCTATTAAAATTTCAAATCCATATCGTTTGCGTTTCTCCAGAAACCCCCTGTAGAGCATTATATTAAATTAAAAACAACTGAATAAAAATATACATATATCTAAATAGCCGATCGCAACATAAAAAATAAAGTCTTTATTCTAATTTATTTATTGGGTAAATATTACTTTCCTCAGTTTGAAATTAAAATTGAACCTTGCTTATCGAGTAAAAAAATAATTAAAGTTTGGTTGTGGAGCAAAAAATTAAATTAAAGTAGGTTATAATTTTTAACTGTCAATAATAATTTATTTAGTTAATTCATTTTAATAAATTAATGTTTTGAGTGCAACTTATGAACTGAACTGTCATATTATCTTTCATGCTAGGTTACCATAGAGAAAAATCTATGATGCCTACTATGATCAAAATTAGTAAACTTGAAAAAAATTTAAATTTTTAAATAAAAGTAATTTTAGCTCCATCTATGGCGATTTTTTTAAATAAATATGTAAGAATTGTATGTTATTTATAATATATTATATGTAATATATAATAAATTAAAACATTATCTTATAACTAAAAACTAGATAGATTTAGATTTATTAGTGTTAAAATACATAGTATATACACACGTCAGAAAAATATATGAAATACAATGAATAAATTTTTTTTTATGAAATACACTAAATATAAATAAATAAATAAAAAACATTACATAATTCGATTAAAATCATCACATAAGATATAATCTTTAAAAGAAAAGAAGACCTTTTTTAATAAAAAGATTTTAAAATGATTTTTAAATGAGTTCAATTCCATGTTCCTTATGTCACAAGGTAGAACATTAAAAAATTTAACACCGAAAAAATTTATAGCGGTTTGACACCTTTTTATTCTGCAGAATTGGGTACGCAAATTTGTTGAAGTTCTTGTAGAGTGTTCATGAATTTCGCTGTTGTGTGTGTAATCTTGAATATTGTTTTTAACATATAAAACACTTAAGTAAATATAAATACATGAAAACGTCATTACATTTAAAGAAATAAAAAACGGTTTACAGTTTTCACGGTACCCTATTCCAGCTATCAACCTTATCGCTTTTCTTTGCATCCCAAAAATAGACTTAGCTGAAGGTGCATGACCCCAGACCAGTAAGGCGTATGTCATTACTGAGTGAAATTGTGCAAAATACACCGTTCTGAGCACAAAAGCAGATACATTATCTGACAAGTTTCTTAAAATGTATAGACAGCTTGAGAGTTTTTTAGATAAAACGTCGATATGACAATGCCAATTTAAAGAAGAATCCATGTGAAGCCCTAAAAATTTGATAGATTCGAAATCATTTACATTTATGTTGTTTTTCATAGAAAAAACCAAATTCTGTGTCTTATCTACATTTAAGCTCAAATGGTTTGCAGAGAACCACCTGTGGACACCTGATTGCAGATCATGACACCTCGCCAAAACTCTTGTTAAACAAGAATCCAACTCAACGATGGTAGTGTCATCGGCAAACATAATAAAATTACTAGGTCCAGATGCAGGTAAATCATTGACATAAATCAAGAACAACAATGGCCCTAAGACGGATCCCTGGGGAACGCCAATATTTATGTTTAGCTTATCAGATAAGCAATTATTGAATTTAACAAAATGACTCCTGTTTCGCAAGTAACTTTCTACCAATTTGATACTTAAGTCAAATCTATAGTAAGCAAGTTTATTTAGCAAAATACCATGATCCATGCAATCAAATGCCTTGCTCAGATCAGGAAATATAGCCGACGTAAAAAGTTGGTCATTAAAACCCTTTAATACAAAATCACAAAATTTTAAAATTGCGTCCTGAGTGGAGCGTTTGTACCTAAAAGCAAATTGACAATTTGTAAATAAACCCTCATTCTACGAGACGCTCTGGCGGCTCCTCTTAATTGACAAATGTGCCGCGATTGAAAATGTTAAACGCACGTTAGTTACGTTATAATTATAATCCGTAGACAGCTCAGATGGTAGGGCGGTCGCTTGGCATGCGAGAGGTCCCGGGTTCGATACTAAGAAGCTGTCGAACTTTTTTTATTTTTTTATTTCATAAATTTGTTGTTTCTTTGTTAAACGGTGTTCGGTTGGGTTGGGTTGGTTGGTTTGTTTTAGTTTTATCGTAACATAAAATCTACTAGAAGTTTTCTAACTTTTTTTATTTCATAAATTTGTTGTTCCTTTGTTAAAAAGTGTTTTATTTTTATCGTAACATAAATTTGCCCATTTTAGTTGGGTTTTTTGCTCAATGGGGCGGGGGGGCCCAATGGGGCGGGGTCGGTTGGGTTGTGTTGTTAAGTTTGGGTTGGTTTGGTTTTATAACGTAACTAACGTGCCTTAACATTTCGAATCGCGGCACATTTGTCAATTAAGCAATCATGCGCAGTAAGAGGAGCCGCCAGTGGCATTTAGCGTCTCGTCTCATTCTCGAAGTAAATGGCAACTCTCCTTTGTATGGCTTTTTCATAAATTTTTGAAATCGCGGGTAACAGTGAAATAGGTCTATAATTAGACAATTCCTCTTTGCTACCCTTCTTATGTAGTGGTACTATAAGAGCAATTTTTAGAGCATCGGGAAATATACCAGTAGCAAAACTTAAATTTATCAATTTTGTCAACGGCAGAATTAAAATGTTCTGAATTGATTTTAAAATTTCAGTTGAAAAGTTGTAAACGTCTTTGGTCTTTGTATTTTTTAAATTATTAATAATGTCTCTGATTTCATTTGGTGCGACATCACTTAGAGAAAAGGTGTCTTTAACATTTAAGATAGGTAAGTATTTCATAGGATCCTTGTTATCTTTAGGAATTTCTTGAATAATTTTATTGGCGATTTCATTGAAATATTTGTTAAAACTGTTTGGATTAATATTAGGAACTTCAGATTTATTTACTGCTTTATAAGAATTAATAACATTCCATACACTTTTGCTACTGCTACTAAAAGAATATATGTATATACCAGAACTGGGCACAAGTACTACAAAAAGTATTCGTAAAATTTTAAGTACGAGTACTTAAAATATCTACTCGTAAGTACTTTACTCGTAAGTACATTTGTAAAAAGAGGTTACGGTTACGAGTAGTAATCGTGAAAACACGAGTAAAGAGTACGAGTACTTAAAAAAATGGTAGTTAATATATTATTCTTAATACATTATAAATACTTTTGTCCTGAGCTATAAAAATAAAAATTTATAAAATTATACATTAGGTACATGTACATTAGGGTGGGCCGAAAAAATTATTTTTTGAATTCAATTTAGGGGTAGCAAAAAAAATTTACCTTATGCCAAAAGTAGTTTGTAAAAAAAAAATTAGCGTACTAGCCCAATATTTAAGGCCCCCCCTGGGCGCCCAAAATATTATTTTTTTATATATTTTTTGGGGTAGCAACAAAAAGTTACATTTTGTTAACAGTAATTCTAGAAAAAAAAAATTGCGTACTAGCCCAATATTTAAGGCCCCCCTGGGGGCCCAAAATATTATTTTTTTATATTTTGTTTGGAGTAGCAACAAAAAGTTACATTTTGTTAACAGTAATTCTAGAAAAAAAATTGATTACTAGCCCAATATTTAAGGTTACCCCGGGGGCTCATTTTTTATATTTTAATTGGGGTAGTCACAAAAAGTTACCTTATGTTAACAATATGTCTAGAAAAAAAGTCCGATATTAAATTTGACGTCAAAAATTTGTCGGTTTAGCAAATTCTAGGGTTAAAAATGTTTATAAATTTGGAAATGTTTTTTTTTAAATAAAAGAACTAAAAATATTTATAAGTCAAGCAGACGACTTCTATATAAGGTTCGGCAAGTTTCCCTTTCACGCGCAAGCGGTGAAAAAGTTTGTGAAGATTGTAACAGAAGCTGCATTAAAAATTTGCTGTGAGGTAGCAAGAAATGGTTATAACCATATATATATAGATGCGCGGACATCTTTACCGGCCTATATGACAACAAGTCTCAATATTATTTAAATAATAAAAAATACTGGGTGGGAGGGAGCGGATGGAACTCGAGGAGCAAATATCCATTTAATAATAATAATAATAAAAATGCTTTATTGCATAAAACACAAAATTAATTACACAAAAGGCTGCGTTCGTAAGGACGTCCTTCCATACCACCTACTAAGAAATTAAATCTGTTTTATTCTGCATATCACATATTAATTAAACTAAATCCTATAATTTCATATCACAACAGTTAATAACAAATTAAATGTGTTTGGATATTGAAATATTATGTTAAAGAATGTTTTATCGTTCAAAATTTTTATAGATAGGTCTATAAACGAATCCTTAGATTTTGAAGTTTTGTGACTAGGTATTTGAAAAAGATTGTGCCTTAAATCAAGATTGTATTTATTGGATCTTTGAATACAGTTGTTGAATAGGTATTCAGGCAATTATTAGGTATTTACTTTCTGTAAGGCTCAATTATTTTTAAATGCTTGTTTTCCAAATAGATTGAAGTAATGGGGTCAAATTTTCCGACTAAATATATGAATCTAATACATGAGTTTATTTTTAAATGTTTCAGTATGATATGAGTAGTAGACTGGCATGCAATAGTCTATAATAGGGTGTATATTAATGTTGAAACAATTTTGCACTTGGTGTTAGAATTTAGAACATATTTAAATTAATATAGTGATTTCAGCTTCATATAACACAAACTAAGTTGTCTTGTAACATGGCTTTCAAAGTTCAGGTTTGTATAAATAATAAAAAAACACCCAGATTTCTTGCTGTTTCTTGC
Source organism: Brassicogethes aeneus (assembly GCA_921294245.1). NCBI lineage: Eukaryota > Metazoa > Arthropoda > Insecta > Coleoptera > Nitidulidae > Brassicogethes > Brassicogethes aeneus. Next base: position 63,602,588 of record OV121132.1, read on the forward strand.
TGAGGTATTTCTATAATATTTATATGTATGGTATTAAAATTATATTGTTTTTTATTTATCATATATACTGTACCAATATTTATTACAAGACCCTTTTTGGCATTTAACTGAAGTCTATGATTAACTGACCAAGCATTTACTTTTTTTAAGACTTTATTTATTTCGATAGTGGTTGTGTTAATTAATTTAGAGTAACGCAAAATCTTTTTTAAATTTAATAAAATCAAGCCAAGAGTTGCTAATTTTTTTTCATCAAAAGGCGTCTTAATAAAATAATAAAAAAAACTTAGACTGATACAGGCATTTGGTTTGTCTATGCAATAATACATGGGGTAACTTTTTGTTGCCATCGCAATTAAAATATATATAGAAAAATTTGGGCCCCCCAGGGCACCCTTAAATATTGGGCTAGAATGGCAATTTTTTTCGAAACATACTGTTAACATGAGGTTACTTTTTGTGGTTACCCCAATTAAAATATGAACAAAAAATATATTTTGGGCCTCCGGGGCACCCTTAAATTTTGGGCTAGTACGCTCATTTTTTTTTTTAGAATTACTGTTAATATAAGGTAACTTTTGTGGTTAACCCAATTAAAATATGATAAAAATAAATATTTTGGGCCTCCGGGGCACCCTTAAATATTGGGCTAGTACGCTCATTTTTTTTTCTAGAATTACTGTTAACATAAGGTAACTTTTTGTTCCCACCCCAGTCAAAACATACAAAAAAAAATATTTTGGGCCCCAGGGGGACCCTTAAGTAATGGGCTAGTACGCTACATTTTTTTCTAATAAATTACTTTTAACATAAGGTAACTTTTTATTGCTACCCAAAAATAAATATCTCAAATATTTTTTTTTTTACGTTTTTCGGCCCACCCTAATGTACATGTACATGTCGCCCCCTTTAACTTTTTTATTTTTCCACTCATAAAAAAAATTGAAAATGGATTAGTATACAGGAAAAACAAAAAGTTTATTTTTTCTTAATGGATCACCCTATATATAAATCTATTTTTCGATTCCTTGTAAAATTCATACCATATACCTAAATTCAACCGTTTCTGAAATATTTAAATTATTTTTAAGATAATAAGTTAAAATAGTTTGTATTTCTCGTATTTTCTAATACCTACATAACCAGACTTTTAAATTTTTTGGGACACTTAAAATAAAAAAATATAGGGGGGGCGACAATATAGGGGATCACCCTGTACATAAAATAATAAATAAAAATAACAATTCTTAAATTGTTAATAATTTTACCTATATACTTGTTAAAAAACCTATAGGATAAAATATATTATATTATACTATACAGGGTTGGGTTAAAGTATGGAATAATGAAAATTTTTTCCTGGTCAGGTCCTGCAAAAGACGCTCGGACACGTTAAATTTAGTTTTTTCCAAGTATTTTTTTGACATTTTTTTCATATTTATACCTTTTTCCCTTTTTACAGAATGACGTAACTGTCAATTTATTTAAATGGCAACCCCCAATTTTTTTTACAGAAATGGATAGACTATTAAATTCTGGTTTCAAAAATATGCATATTAAGTCTGATTGACTTATAGTTTCTAAAATAATAACTTTTTAAGTTGGAAAAATAGGACAAGTAATTTTATTTTAATTTTACAAAAAAAATCGCAGTTGTCTTTGACAAAAACAAAAGAGGCTGGTAACCAATTTGAAAAACATGACAACTGTCAATTTTTCGATATTTTAAAAGAAGCAGTGCTTTAGTTCTTTACATAAAAGTTTTTTAAAATTCAGATTTACTTGAAAGTCAAGAAAAAATTGGTGCAATTGACTAAAAAAGAAAGGACTGATATCCGAGGGGTAAACCACTTTAAAATCTTAGAGACCAACGTTCAATGTTAGTGGACGTTGTGTTGTGATTTTTTTCCTTATCAGTCGTTATCAATAAGGAAAACTTGCTTAATCAGTGCTTAATCAGTGCTTAGCGACTCGTTGCGCATGACTACCCTTGTTATTGTTATCCTTAGCCGTTAATTCGTAAGCAATTTTTTATTTTAAAAAATCAGTGGTTTACCAATCGCTGATATCCTAACCATGGTTGGATTTGGATACCGAAAGAGAACGCAGCAAGAAGTATGCCGCTTATTTAATGAAGCCTATCCCAACCATGCCCCGATCTTGCAATCTTGTATTTCTAAAGTAATTAAAAAATACAGACAAAACGGAAGTGTGAATAATGCAAAAAAATCAGGCCGACCCAAAACAGCCACCACGAAAATTTGGCATTGAATGTTTTGTTAGAAATAGAAAATGCTCCAAGAACATCCAGCAGCGACCACATAGTGCGTTTTTATTAAACTTAATATTGAAGAAAGTGTTATAATATGGATAATAGATGCTTTTAGTCCTTGATAACATTTAGGGCTGTAGTTTAAGCGTTGGTGTTTTAAATTAAACTTATAGCCACTGTCCAGAAAATGTTGATAGGAAACAGAAGCGGTCTTAACGTTAATATTGTCTATTGTTTTTGTGGCATTTAACCACTGTTTCCACAAATCAAAGTTTTTCGGGAATCGAATAAATTTAATGTTTTTATTTAAAGGGTTTTTCTTGGACTGGTTGTCTGAATTGCATCCAAATATGCCACACCGCATTTTTATAAATGCAAATGGTACGACACAAACTAAAACACAAACAAAACAAGTTAACGCAACACAAAAACAAAAATAAACAAACAGAACAGGTTAACACAACGCAATAACAATAATTTAAACACTGAAAAGTAATTCGAACCTTACCGAAAGCAAAAACAACAAGTTAAACAAAAAATAGAGCAAGTTAACATCCAACAGCATCGCAAAAACCAAAATTTTAGCAGCAGATAATTAAAAAGCACGTTAAAGATTTAAAAACACTCATCAAGTGACGTGTTTAAGCCCCGCCCAACATGCGCACCATCCTATCTTAAGGTGTATGTATCTTGGTGGGATTGTAAAGCAGTTAGAGGAGGGGAAGTAAAACATTGGCGGACGTTTAGTTGTTTTGATTTAATCGTTTTAAAATCTTGTACTGCACGCTTATGGCAGAGGGGAAATAAGTATTTCGATACCCTATTCGTTCAACAATGGTTGTTTGTCTCTCTTATTTATACGTTTATCTCACTTATTCGTACGTTTCATATAGCATGCATCTTTGTTTATTAAACGGCCTAAAAGCCCATTACCATCCCTGTATATTAATAAATCAAGTATAAAGTGGATTACAAAAGATCAATAATTAGTGGAAATAAATGAAAAAAAAAAGATTTATTAAAAACTAAAAGCAACAATTTGAAAAAACCAATGAGAAACGAAAATGACTAGGCAAATGAATCGGACAATGCAAGAAGGAAAAAAGGAGCAGAAATAACAGATTATACAGAAATAATGAGTATGAGTATAAGAGTCGTATAACCGGCCCCCACAACCCTCATCACTCCCGGACTGTACCCTATTTAGGGCTCGCGAGCGAAATGCGATTAGTTTGAATAGCCTCTCCCGGATTCGCCGGGCCGTTGCTATACGCCCAGTAGAATCATGAAGGAGGTAGGACGGGAGGATAGACATTTTGGTGTTTAGGGAACAATTACGCCCACTCAAGTCTGTGTACGACGTGGGATCTCTCCGGCAAATTAGTATTACTCCAAACATTTGGGATCACTGTTTGAAGTTGGGGAGTTGTTAGTTCGCTTTTTTTGTTACGGTCAAGTATTACCGTGGCGGTGTTTTTCGAGGGCGTCGAAATTTGTCATTTTTATGTCTTTATTCCTTCTTGTGAGGACCCCCCTTCGAGTCATTTTGTTCTTTCCCCCGCTCAGATACCAGTTGTACCGTATTGTGGTAGCGTGTCCCGATTTCATGTACGTTTCTTGTAGCGCTATGATATCCATGTTGTAATGGTCTAGTATGTTGTCTATTGGGTCCCTTTTTTCCTACGTTCTACACACGCGTACATTTAGTGTGCCTATTAAGTACTTGTCGAGGTGCGTGTATATCTATAATTCTGCCCATTCGTTGTTTGTTGATTGCGTTGTAGTGTATTTTTACCATTACCGATTGCTCTAGTGTTTACGTTTGTGCCGATCGTGGTAGGACTGTTCCTGGGTGCCAGTCGCTGTTTTGGCCATACCTAAGATGCTGTCGGCAGAGTTGCAAATAATGCATTAAGATTTAAATACTCATTATTAAAATAATGAGGAACGAGTTTAATTTTCATTATGCATTACTTCTTTTTTAATGAAAATTAAAATAATTTTCATTATATTTTTTCCAATGAGTATGAGTTACATTACTCATTTTTAATTTGTAATAAGTATTTTGAGACTTTCAATTAAAATTGTTTATGTATGAGTAATGTACTCACTTTACATTACTTATTTTTTAATTTTTAGTCATTTTTTGTGGGCAAGGAAGATATTTTTATTGCATGACACAGTTTTTTAATTTTTGCAGGGTTTGCAATATAAGGGTAATTGATCTTTTACAAAAACCATGGACTTTGTGTGCGGATATAGTTTATTTTTTAAAAGTAATCAATTTCATTAGAAAACATTGTTTATTTTTTATTTTAATAGTCACCTTTATTGAAGGAAAAGGTTAAATTTTATGAAAATTACTAATCTTATCAGAGAAAATTATTTATATCTATAAAAACCAAAAACATACTTGGTTTAATTATATTGATGTATCAAGAAAATGTTTACGAAGACCGAAATCATAGAGAATAAAGAAAATTATTTTCCTATAAACAAATTTTTCTGAGACAATTTTTTCTTTTTCTAATATTTCCTCAATTCAACTCAATTTTTTTATGATCTGATCTTCAAAGAAGTTTTTAATTATGCTAATAAAAATTATATATTACGCTTATATTATGTAATCACTAAAAAATAAAGAATTATTTGCTTTGTAATTAATTACAATCAACCCCTGATCATTTTACACTAATGTAATGTCTTTCGTTACACATTTTTTTTTAATGTGTAATGTACGGTCTCTCACTAATCATTTTTTATTTTTTAATGAGTAATGTATTTTTCGACATTACTCATAAATTTTAAAATGAGTACCTACCTTATGAAAATATTTGTCAATATATTTTTTTTAATAAATAATGTATTTAAACTACATTGCAGTACCACTTGAGGCATCGTAGAGAGAGGACGCTCGCGCGTTCTCTTCTCATAAGTAAAGCGCACCCAGCCTATTTAAGCTTATTAGGCAACTTAAGTGCGAAATCAGACCCTAGGGCCACTCAGTGCCGTCGCCGCTAAAGTTCAAGTAACAAAAAGGAATCAATGTCGATTCTGCACGCGATAACGGATCCAAGTGCTAAAAGAAAAGAAATAATACTAAGTTCGAAAAGTGCGGGTCCCCGGCTAATCACAAGTGCTGTAGCGTCGTGGAGATTTGTGTGAGAGTGAGTGAATAAGGTTGGGTCACTCCGATCACCTGTAGGGTCATCACAATCGGCAGGGCCAAGGAGCGCGGTCTGTCCGCTAGGGATAGGAAGGCAGAATCTAACTAGTTCAGCTAAGTAATTTTCCTAATTGCATGACCTAACAACAGTACCAATTCGATTCTGATATAATTTTATCGTTAAATGTTTATATTCGCAAATCGCGAGGTTGCCAAGAATATCATCTGGCTTCAGAAATTTAACAGGTCCCTACACTGAGAAAATTGATCTATTTTAAGTTTTAATTAAATGAACAGTTTTGGTTCATTCAATACGCGCAATGCGCATAACTGTTTATTTAAAAGTCGATGATACCTACAGTCTTTAAATTAAACTCGTACAGTTTAAATATACATTTTTACTACTAGAAAAATAAACAAAGAAATTCTTGGAAAGAATTCAATAAAGCGTTACAGACAGTAAATTATGAAAAAATCTCTAACATAAGCACTCTGAATGTTTGTCTAAGATTTCTTTTTAATGGTCTCAAAAATTAAATTTTAAAATAAAAACATTTCCGTAAGTTAATAACAACCTCATTTTCTCAGAGTAAACAAATCATAAACAGCTTAGCCAATTGAAAGGGGCCTAAGAGTAAATAAACCAAATCAAGCAAGATGACAAAAAATTAGATCATAATTAAGTGTTGTGTGTTAATATTTAATATTGTATGCATTTAAGACTAGCCAAATAAGCATAAGCTCAGGAATGCAAGAACACAGAAGAAGAGCAACCCTCTCAATCCAGGCCATATGGCCGCATTCAAATTGCGTATACCACAGGGCCGGCTTTATCTATTTTGTATATTAATATTTATATTTTAAAATTAAATTTGGAAAAAAAAGTAAGAATGCAAATAAAATAAATTAAATGAAATCGGTATAAACACTAATTTAACAATAAAATAAATAAAGAATATACAAGGTTGGTATTAAAGCATACGTTACACGCCTGACATTGGGGCCGTATTTCAAATTTTAATACGATACACCACAGGGCCGGCTTTATCTATTTTGTATATTAATTTATTTTTAAATTAAATTTGAAAAAAAAAGTAAGAAGCAAAGATACAAAATAAATAATAATAAACGGTATAAACACTAATTTAACAACAAAATAAATAGTACACCAACAAGGACAGGTTCTAGCAGAGTACTAACACCCCGGCTCAAAAAATACAAGAACAGCACAGAAGAAAAGAAGAAGACCATGCAGACCATATGGTGGCATTCCACCACATACACTACAGGGCCGGCTTTATCTATTTTGTATATTAATATTTATATTTTTAAATTAAATTTAGAAAAAAAGTAAGAATGCAAAGATATAAATTAAATGAAAACGGTATAAACACTAATTTAGCAATAAAATAAATAAAGAATATACAAGGTTGGTAGCCGGAGTAAGCAAAGAACTAACATACCCACCCCCATTCACGAATACCAATTGAATGGGGTTAGTACTAAGGCCTAGGTTGAGGAGGATTCCGGATTGTACTTAGTTTTGGGTCAGTTCAATGTCCTCCAAAAACCTTTCCTAAACGTATGGCCCGACCCGGCTGATAAAAATCCGGGAGCGGCCTTAACCTTTGACACTGTCATCTACGACCTCCAACAAACACAGGTAATGCTGTGATTTGGCGGGATACGCAGGAGAACGGAAAGGGGATAAAATAACCCCGGGAGATTAGAGGTTGATAATATATCTGGGCCCATTATTACATTAACATTTTTGCAACTATGGTTATAGGTACCGCCCTCGGTTGTTAGCACTACGGACTACAAGCCGAGAAATCGTGGGTTCGAATCCCACCAGGGGTATGGCTGTTTATTTGTGTGTGTCAGTGTGTACTCCTGTAATTGGGCCTGGTGCCTGTTGGAAGCACATTAAAATAATAATAAAAATATAAAAAATGTACCAAGTCTGTAGCTTATTGCTATTGTAGGGAAATTGTCGTTCTCTCTGGCGGAGATCTTGTCTTTCCCGCCCTGTTCGTGGTATATTTCGATTGCAATATTGAATACGTCTGAGTATTGTTTCCACTCCTACCCAAAAGCCTTTGTTGCCGAGGTCGTTTAAGTACGATGTCCGATTTTGTCAGTTATGTGTTCTTAACGACTGTTTAATTCGTTTATTGCGTCTTCGACGTATGTTTCTAGGTTATTGCGTATGTGTTTGTTTAGTTTTCGTCTTGTCTCAGCCGTTGTTTCTATTCGTGTTGCGATCCTATCCGTGTTGAACAGTTGCAATTGATGCGATTAGGCAGTTACCGGAGGGAGGTATTTTTTTGACTTCTACTGTGTGTTTACCAAATCCATTGGAACTCGGTTTGTGTTTTTTTGTGTTTAGGTTTTCTTAATTTATTGTATGTTCGTTTAGATTTTTTAAGTTTCAAATGTCTACTTTAATTTGTTGGGGCCGTTCTCTTAAATTAATGGGTTTTAGTGACTTACTCGTTTGTTAGTGTATGATGTATTGTCCTACTCAGCTTTCCCGTGAATGACCGAGGTAAGAGTTGGGGCTTTGTTTTGTTTTTTGTTGTTTTGTTACTATTGTCTTACTAATGTTACTGTTGCACTTTCTTATTTTTTTACCAGTGTTTAAGCGAAAAGTGCCTTTCTTAGAGTTGTAAAGGTACCTGTCGTGGTTATTATTGCAAATTATGTATTGGGTCATGCAGTTGGCTAAGATTACTTATTGGATTTTGCAGATGGCCCTTTCTTCTCTTGGTTGGCCTCTTTTGTTTGTCTCGTGAAGAGCATCAAATTGACAACTGGTTAGACCGCCCGGTAAGCTGTTATTTCTCACTTTAACACTTCCTTGACCGTAGGGTGGTCTTTAATCACTATAGATCTTACACTATAGTTTATTTGCACTTTATGAGTAATTATTTCTGGGTTTTGGTTTGTGTGTTTTAATCGAGGTTTCGATACGATACGATACGGCTTACTTCGTCAAGTGTTCGAACGTGACTGACACTGATACAGAAATATTGACCAACAAAAATTAAAATTAATAAGAGAAGGAAAAAAAAGAACAAACATTAAGGATAGATAATTGGAATATACGAACGATGTTAATACCAGAAAAAATGGAGTAGGTAGCGACGTAAATGAGAAGATATGGATTAGAAACTACAAGAGATTAGGTGGAAAAGGAAGGGAGAATAAACAAAAAGAAGAATATACAGTATATTATGGAGGAGAAATAAAGCAAGGAAGGAATGACATACCATTTATGGTTAGTAAAAAAACAGCGACGTCATAGAATATAAATTATATGGGGGAAGAGTAAGCTACTAATAATAAAAGGCATAAATGCGAACATGGCAATAATAAATAATGCACCAACTAAGGACTAATATAGTAATGAAGAAAAACAAATATTTTATGAGACAATAGAAAACGCGCATGCAAAAATACCCAAACATGACTCTTATCATATTGGGAGATTTTAATGCTAAAATAGTAAATAATGTAGCGGAAAAAAACACAATACACGAAGAATCAAATGATAATAAAACAAGATTATGTAACCTGGAGAGAAATATCTTAATCGCAAGCACAAAATTCAAGCATAAAAAAGAGCCTAAAGTAACATGGCTACGACCAGAAATGAATAACGAAAATCAGATTGATCACAGAGAGGAGCAAACGTAGATACTAAACACATTCTTCTGGTAGCATCCATAAGAAGCAACCAATGAATCGGAGGAAAATACGTGTGCGGAAAAAAAAGTGGAACCTGGAAAACATAAAGCTTAAGAAAGAAGAATATTATTTGTAGTTTAAGAGATTAGAAGAGGTACACGGCAGCATAAGTATGTATCAGAAATATGAGGGCATAGAACCGGAAATAAGAGGGGCAGCAGAAAAGGTTATCGGAGTTGGAAAAATAGCAAATCGTAATGGATGGTTTGATATAAAGTGTGAAAATGTAATTAAAAAAAGATACAAGACTAGATTGGCTAAGGGCAGGAGAGGAATAAGATCAAGAAACATATACAAAGGCGAGAAAAGAAGGAACAAAAATATAAAAAACATGGAATGGATATATTAAATTTTGACAGGAATAGAAAACAGTAAAAAATAGTAGAAAATTATTTGCAAGTATAAAAAACCAAAGAAAAAACGCAAAACAACAAAAATTGTTAAAAAACTTACTATCGGGAAAGCGAGAGGAAGACCATAATATGGAAGAGTGTTATCTTGGTGAGACAAATGAACAAAACATGGACGAAATTAAAGAAACCCCAACCTATGAAGAAGTAAAAGAAGAGGTCAGTAAGCTAAAAGGCAAAAAAGCGGCAGTACCAGATGAAATATGTGGTGAAATGGGAAAAGCAGACTTAATAGAACACCTACTTAGACTGATTATTTATATATGAAAGGAAATAGAAGACTAATTTGGATTTATACGAGGAAAATGTACTATAGACCCAATTTATACTATGACGCAAATATTAAAGAATGCCCACGAACATAAAATGGGCCTCGGTTATTTATAGACTTCAAACAAGTCTTTGATAACATTTGCCGCAAAGCTTTAAAAGAAGAGTGTACGCAGGGCCGGGCCTAAGGGGGGTAGGGGGGAGTCACCCCCTCAAAGTCTAGGCAGTTGGTTCCAAATCCAAACACGGTTGGCAAAATCTATAGTATTTGGGTCGGTTGGTTGGGTATACGGTATACCGTATACCTATCCTACCAACCAACCCATCACAATAAAATTTATAAAATAAAATATAATTTTTTAAACTACATATTCAGGGCCGGCGTTAGCTTATTAGAGGCCAGGTGCAAAAGAAAAATGCGGGGCTTGAAATAAAAATTTACTCTTGAAAATTAACATAGCGCTTAGCGGCAATAAACCAATAAAACATCAAACGAAAAACCAATTGAAGGGATTAGAGCTGAAACCGCCCAAGTGCATTTTTAAGTCAAAATAAACTTCGGTGGTTCAGCTTTTCCCTTCAATTAATATAGAAATTAACGTTTAAGAAAAAATCACACATAATTTTTCCCTGCTTTAGCGGAAGCTCTTTTCCAACGTCCTTCTCTATTGACAATATAGCCAAACCCACTAGTCGTTCTTGGCACATACCTTCTTGTTCTTAAATATTTTTTTATTTTGAAAAACTCTTTTGTCGGCGTAATAATAATTGTTTTAAACGGATACAGGAAACTTCAAATACACATTTTGTCAGGTCGCTTGCCATGTTGCTAAAATGTACAATATTTTCGTTAAGACGCCTTGATGCGCGCGGGGCCTATAAAACGCGGGGCCGGGTGCAACCGCACCCTTTGCACATGCCTCACGCCAGCACTGTACATATTACAAAATTATAATGTTTAACCTATTGTAACCTATAATCGTTACCGTCAAGAAAATTGTATTGGTCAATCCTGTTTTTATTAAAGGACATTATATTTCACACAAGCGGCATCTACAAAGTCGGCACCGCCTTGCGGCTTTGTATTTGGCTTTGGCGGCGTTTGACTCTTTTTACGCACCGTAATCTTCGGCGATTTTTCTAGATTATTATTTAGTTGAAGCTTATCTAAGCTAAGTAAAACTAGTGTAAATAAATAGGAATTAATTTATTTTTTTTATCGTCTCCACCCCTCCCCCCCAAAGTGTGCCTCGGTACGGCCCTGAGTGTACGGTAAAATTATAAATCTGCTGCATATGACAATGGAAAGGAAGAAAGCAAAAGTAATGACAAAAGAAGAAGAATCAAAGGACTTTAAATATAATAAGGCAAGGCGATTCACTTTTGGCAACGTTGTTTATTTTAGCAATAGAAGATATCATGCGATCGACAGGCATAAAAGGGTTAATAATTCAGAAATCTGTATAAATAATTGCGTATGGAGATGACAGCATTAATATCAAGGGGCTATAATGCACTAAAAGAGACCACGATTACAATATAAAACTAATCAAAGAAAAGGGGAATGACGATAAACCAAGAAAAAACAAAGCAAGCTAAAGGTGTGCAATAAAGATAATAGAACTAAACAAGTAGTAGTCGAAATGGGAAATAACAGGTAGGAAGTGTTGACTAGCTTTAAATATCCTTGAATAATAATAAATGACAAAAACGACATGGGAACTCGGACATGCTACACATACAGCCAGTATATAAAAATTAACAATATAAGTAAAACAACAAAGACAATGACTATGAGAAGCAAAGAAGAAGTGAAATTAAGATGATTTAAAAAGATAATTATGAGATTCAAGAAGACTAATGAGCAAAGACCGGATTTTAAGCCCTTAAACATTGGAAATTAAGACACATAAATAAGCAATAAAACCTACATTTTAGGCCGCATAAAATAGGCGATATGAAATAAAAACAACACGATTAACCATCAATAAAAATAAAACAAAAAATACATATGTATCTCTTAATATAAAATACATAATAAAAATAATAACACAAACTCTTGCAAACAATTGCCCGTATGAATAAAGAAAAGGAAAATCTTACTTGTAAAATTTAAAGCAAAAATTGTGATAGATCGACCCCATGCAATCTATAGATACCTACGACATTTATAATTCTATTGCTAAAATTTATTTTAGTATTAATAATTTTACATTCATTAATTGTTTCTATTGAGTATGTATAATCTAGATTATTTTTAAGAAACATAATAACCCCGTCATTCTGATTCAACGTACCTTCACTATATATAATATTATATCCATCCAGTTTGACAGAATTAACATCTACTTTCCACGTTTCCGATAAAATTATGCAATCGAATTGATTCAAAAACTGCTCCAAGAATATCTCAAGTTCGGGCAAATTTTTTCTAACACTCCTTATGTTCAATTGTAGAACCTTAAAATTTAAAATATTAGAATTTACTTGAAAAACTTCATTACACTCGTGGGTACATACGTGTGTAAGGCATCACATGACTTAAAATCATTCAGAAAAGAATCCATTGTATGTATAAATAAATGAATATATAAATATAATTTATAACCTCCTCTTAAAAATTAATTAGGACAACAAATAATAAGAATACAAATAATAACAAAAAAAATATTATATGTATAAATAAATAAATATATAAATATAATTTAAAACCTCCTCTTAAAACTTAATTACGACAACAAATAATAAGAATATAAATAATAATAAATTAACTACCTAGCTAACTCATCAAAAGTTTAGCCTAAAATATTTACTTAAAAATATAAAAAGAAAATACATGAAACAAAGTTTGCACTATAATGTTAAAACCCTGTTAATAGAAAATATAAATATTAAATACGAACTACATACAAAAACAACTAAATAAAGTTTAAAAATGTATATGAATACAATAGTGACAATTTTTCCTTATTTATTTTTATTTGTCGCGGCTGCGGTTGTGGCCCGAGTTGCTTTGCTTGCCGTTTCTGCCTTCTCATCCGTAGGTAGTTTAGAGGTGGACGTTAGTTTTGGTCTTTTAATTTCTTGTCTTGGTACTGCTTCCCATTCCTCTTCAGATAATATGTTTAGCTCTTCGATCAATCTTTTTTGACGGTCTTGAGGATTTGGAGTAGACGGAACACTAGATGATCTGCGTTCTTCCAAACTTATATTAAATTTTTCGAGATCCTTAACAGTATATACGTCTTCGCCAATAATTAGTTTGTCACCTTTAATTTTTGCACTTAAGCCTTTTGATAAAGCTTCCTTTTTGTGTTTATGAAGTATTTTGTTTGCCGCTAAGTCTTCTTTACAGAGGTCTGGGTTTATATAAATTGATTTTCCCTTAAGTCTGTGAGCGTTTTGAAGAATTTCCGCTTTTTTTGGTAAGATATAACTTCTAATAGTATCGGGGTATTTGGATTGTTCTTGGGCCCCAACTTGTAGACGTCGTTAATATCTGCTTCCACAATAGTGACTTTTAGATTTGTGCCACAAAAATTAATTATTTGTTTAGTTAGGTTATCACCTTCTGTTTTAAGTCCAAATATTACTATGTTATTTTTTCTTAGTTTTCTTTGAAGTTGTAGATTTGTTTTGTATAGTTCGGTGTTTTAATTTTCTAAATCTGATATTCTTTTTTCAAAGCCTTTCAAAGTTGATTCTAGTTCAGTTCTTACACCTCACTCTTATTTATTATGTTAATGTTCAGCTTGGAAATAATATCAGTTATGAAAGCCTTTTGAGATTCACTAAAATCTCCCATTTTTATCTATACTTAATTTTTATGATACCTTTGGTGCGTGTGTAAATTCCTTTATATTCAAGTCGTTTTTCAATAATTGATTGTTTACCGGTATATGTGGCAAATTTTTTCTTTATTATTCTGATATTTGGTCACTTTTGTTTACAATTTTTAGTGATTAGTATTTATGAATATATATATATATATATATATATATATATATATATATATATAAATATATATATATTGGAATAAACAGGCGACGCTGAACAACAAATATAAACAAATACAAACAAAAGCACGATAAGTTGATTCCAACGGTTGTCAAAGTTAGCTTTAGCCATCTATTGTCTTTATAAAAAAACTATTTACCAACTGTAAATTGTGGAGAGTTATTTAATTATGACTTAGATGGCGACAAATTATATTACTAAAAATTGTTAAAAAGTCTGAAATTACCATATACATACAGTGTGACCCATTTGTTTGCGACTCACCCTTGTAAAATATTTATTTATTGTGTAGATCTTGTGTAGATCTTGATAAACTGTATTTTTGGAGCAAGAAACGCCATATTAGTACGCCTACTATGTCAGTTTTTAAGAGTAAAGTTTTAAGAATTCATATTAGCGATTTTTTTAAACAAAATCTAAGCACGGCACTGGATTCATCACCCCTTAAAATTAAATTTTATTGAAAAATTTTAATTATAAAGTGCACAATAATAACTACAAAAATTTATTTTGTCAAGTTAAGTTTAGGATTAATTTCAAGGTCCCAAACAAATGCCTAAAATAGAAACAAAAAGGCATTTTGCCTAAAATCCGGTCCTTGCTAATGAGATATGAAATAAATAAAAAATAATGAAAATATAGTTAGGGTAATCAAGGCGCAGAGACTCAAAACACGTGTACAGGAAAAAAAAGTTACAGAGTAAACAACCGTAGAGGATAGATCGAAAGTGAGGCCAAAAATAAGATGGAAAGATCAAGTACATAATGATCTATAAATATTAAAAGAAAGCAGATAAAGAGAGAAAATCAGAAATAGAGAGACATGGGCATACAGGAAACTGTAAGACGAAAATAGCGAATATGGACCTCCACCATATAAAAGGATTCTTTGTGCTCTAAAAGAGTAGCTACAACTCCATAAGGAGTGCTAAACTATAGTTTGGACATTTTAAAATCTGTTCGCGGTGATTATTATTAGCTTGAAACAAAACAGCGTTCGTGGTGAATAATAATTGACGAAATTTACAATGTTCAGGACGTTTGGCTGCAAAATGTAAAACAAGAATTCAAAAATCGTTAAAGGCGAATATTGCGAATACTTAATTTTAGTACTTTTAGTAATTGTTTTATGTTTTAATATTCTTTAAATAAAGGTATTTTTGAATTCTAAGCCATTTTGCTTAAAAATATTCTCATGTAACATACTGATTTTAATACACTATTGTAATTGGCAATGTAACATAACATTTAAAATAAACTACAAAACAACTTGTATGAAAATTATTTTTTAATATTTTTGATATTTCAAAAGTTACACTCATTATTTCAAACTAGACTTTTGTGACTTTTTAGAGTTGTATATAAAGCTCTAAAAGCCATATTATGAAGTATTTTTTGTAAAATCATTAATTTGGCAAAATTAAAACATAAAAACAATTGTAACGGTGAGGAGAGTGTACACGTCCTCTCCGTTACCATGGTTATATTGATATACCCTGGTTGAAATTGTATGTTGAAAAAAAATGTTTTCTAACGTTAGCAAAAACGATATTTTTTTGTATAATTTTATGTTTAAATATTTAGGTTTCTAACGTTAGCATGCTAACCAGTGGCGCGCATACAATGAAAAACCAAATGCATTGCATACTCTGAGGTCCGACCGCATTCTGCTACATTAAAAAGCACTCCATAACAAATTAAAGGCATGTATTTAAATCGTTAATACTGGATTTACCATGCAACTAAAATTAAAGATAGAGCCTAAAAATTTGTTTATATTAGGCAAATGCAAGATCTTAAGAAGGAGAAAAAAATTTGAAAAAAAATAAGCACTGATAATTTGGGATTTGACTATGATAATAAAATTTAAGAAAATGTAAAAAAGAAGACATCATTAAATTTACCTGGTTCAAAAATGAAGCGCTATTTGTTAGAAAGACTAAAGGCAAACACAAATTATATAAACTGAAGATCAATAACTAAACTACTAAATAAGTCGCAAACAAAATTCAAATTAAAATATACTCTCTTAATATAAGAACCATAAACAACAAAATAGAGGAAATAATAATCATAAATGTAATAGAAGTATTAATTCTAACAGAAATATATCTTTATAAAAATCAAATACAATATTATAATTTAAAAAATTATAAAGCAGTACATTCATGTAGGGAAACTAGGGAAAGATAAACCGCAATCTACTTTAAAAGTAAATAAAATACAGTGTAACTAAAGACAGACATTACGAGTGTTTACTTAAAAGAATAAAAACTTTTTATTTTTGCTGTGTTAACCCCCGTCATTTAGTTCCGTTCGATTTTCTGAAGTATTGAAAAACGAGCGTTGGTGTTTGGCGATATGAATGTAAATTTGCTCGACAAAAGAAACAAAACAGTGATGGACCACATTAACTGGATTTAAGATCATCAATGAAGAGAGTAAAACTAGAATTATGGGCCACACAAGAGCCATTATGAATCATGTTTTATCGAATTATAATATTGTAACGTTTTTGTAGTTCGACAGTGTGAATAAAAAACGCACTGGTTTATTTAAGAACTAAACGATTTATTTTTATAAATTATTTACAATAAAAAAAATATTAACTACTTATTATTTATATATTACTTCGTACAAAAGTCTATTTATTTTAACGTATATTTAATTTATTTCGTCGCGAGCACCAAAGCTTAACTGCGTCCTCGACCATACGATTGGTTTTATATATCCAGGGCGTACGTGACCTACTTCGCGCAAGCACCTTACCGAACCTTTCAGTACGTAAACAAGTGATGACTCATCGCTGATATTCCGAACTTAAGAGCGGTCTCCCTACATTGTCCCCGTCTTAAGATACTTTTGTCCCAAAAAGTCCGATGTGACATACTCCTATAGAAGTAGCAGTCCACGGTCTTCATTCCGATTATTCTTCTAGAGTTGTGGCAACAGACAAGAATGTGTATGCCACTAAATCTTAAGATAAATTTAAGCATTTAAGATACTTTCGTCCCAAAAAGTCCGATGTGACATGCTCCTATAGAAGTAGCAGTCCACGGTCTTCATTCCGATTGTTCTTCTAGAGTTGTGGCAACAGACAAGAATGTGTATGCCACTAAATCTTAAGATAAATTCAAGCATACTTCTAATTATTCTCCAGGCTAAACCGTCAAGTCCTCAAGCAAGCTTCGGTATCGCCAGGTTTATGATGTCCTTGGACAAAAGTTTATCCCTTAAATTTTTTAAGGCATTTCATACGTTACGGTATTTTGGCTTATAATGAAAGAGCTGCTTCGTTACCAGATAGAAAATGCTTCTGTTGTCATCTGTTCGTTATCCACTATTTCAAGCACCTCTCTAAATTTGGGATTCTGTTCAGTTTGTCGACTTGTACAAACCTTTTTTTAAAAGGCGACCGCTATCCCCCTGGACATCCCAAGATCTTTTACAACACACTGGGCCAAGGAGTAATTGGCCGAAACCTTGAACAGATTTTGTTGTTCTTCTTGAGTGAAACCATAATTTTTTACCGCTCGAATATGGATACATAAAGTCTTCAAAAGGTAACTCGTTTTCCGGCGGATTAATTCTTCTTACTCTAGCATAGTCTATTTGGTTATCAGTAGGTATGGCGCCGGTTGAGACCACCGCCTATCGGTCCGACCCTGGAAAATTTGAGGCCCAAAAACGCTTAGAATTTTAGGGGGCCCCTTCGAATTTTAGGGTGCCCCTTCGAATTTTAGGGTGCCCCGGGGGCCCTCAGTCCTTCGGACGGACCACACGGACTGCGCTGGAAATCATGGAATTTTAGGAGAGGCCTATCTAAAATTCAAATAATAAATATCGGTCGTCTGAATAATAGATACCCAGTGACCACACAATAGATGTTTTATCGCCGCTATCTATTAGAGCTCCAATGTTTTGGGACCTGGATAATTATTTAAACCACGAGCTGACCCTGATACTTTTTAGTGTGACATAATGTTGCGTAACATTGCATCATTTTATTGTATCGCCGCTATCTATTAGATCTCCAATGCTACCAACTGTTTTGGGGGCGCATTTAAACATAATAATAATTATTTAAAACATTAGACTTAAAAATAACAACGCTGTAATCATCACCACAAGATGATGACTCATCGCAAAAGGTATTATCAACTTTTAAAACAAATCTGTCTAAATATAATTATAATAAATTAAAACAAATGCGTTTTTATTGCAATTAAAATTAAAAGCTCAAAAATCAGGGTCAAATTGTTGTATTATCACACTGAACCTAATGTTGTCAGAAAATAAATATAACAAATATGATTATTTTAAGTAGGTTTGTAGATAAATAATGTCTTGCAATAAAAAACAAATTGATTTTCAATTTATAATAACTTATAATGTGTGAAATATAATTTACTTTTAATTGTATTTTTATCGCTTTTGCGGTTAATGCATTGAATGACGAACAATTTTAACACAGCGAGATAGGAACACCATGGGGCCTTTTTGAATTTTAAAAAAACTTGAAATACTTTAGACAGGAGAGCACGAATATTGTTTCCAGCGTAAGGAGACAATCGGTTAAAATCGATTGTTTCCTGATCCTGTAGGTGTTATTTATGCAATCCATAACTTCGTATGGTCCTTCTTAAGAAGTCTGCAGCTTTGGCGAATAACTCCGACAACCCTGACTGTTGTAATTTGCCATTTATTAAAACTACTGAATGATTGACTAGAGATTTATTATAGGTCTACCCATTTACACAGACCAACTCGAATTGACGCGAGCCTCCAAAGCCCGTTACAATAATTATTATCGGCGCATGTGCCGTACATTACATTCTCCCACACTTAGATAAAAACAATTATTTTGAAAGTAAGTATGCACAATATTAATCTATATTACATGATTTTTGATTATAACACTGAATGTACGCTTATTCAATTACATTTTTATAATATTTACTAACTTAAACCTATTTCTTTCAGCATATATTCATTATAATAATCGTTGTTGCATTTGTAAAGAAATAAATATAGCATGTATTTTACAATAAACTTAAATAACATTTTTAACAATAAAACATTTTAAACACATACATTTCTGTATTTTCTTTGTGAAACCTAAGTAATATAATCCCTCTTATTCTAATTCATAGTCTCTAAATTTACTAGGAACTTTCCTAATTCTTTTATTAACATTTTCATTTCGCATGTGCGATTTTGGTGAATGTAAAGTTTTATTCACAACAGGTTGAGAAGTTATATTTGTGATTACATTATTTTCATTATTATAACTATCTAAATTTAAAGAACTAGGTTCGAGAACATTTTCATCATTAGAAATATCTAAATTTAAAGAACTAGGTTCGAGAACATTTTCATTATTAGAGGTAGGCAAATTTGAATCATTGCGATTTTCATTGTTTTCAACATTGGAGGACGGTTCAGGATCTATAAATACGTAAGATAAATCTGAATCATGATTCAGATTTATCTTACGTATTTATAGATCCTGAACCGTCCTCCAATGTTGAAAACAATGAAAATCGCAATGATTCAAATTTGATGATCATCTTCCGCATTCTGCAATTGGGGAGTTTTATCCTCCATACGCGAGTTTATTTGATTAGCGTGTCTTTTATGAATAAAGCCCTTGATAGATTTGCACTCATAAGTTGAATTCTGTGAAACCTAATTTTTTTTTATATTCTTGTTAATTAGGTCATAACTAAAATTTTAAGAGCAAAATAAAAAAAATTTGACGGTTTGAATTGTTTTAATTGGCTGTTTATTAAAAATATTATGCACTCTTTCAATTATCTAATTAAAACTAGCGATTTAATTTAAATATTTAATATTTGCATGACTAAAAAAAAGGTTTTTACAATTTTTTTTATATATTTTACTGTTTTGTTGCAATAAACGTTTAAACTTTTAATCTAACCTTTGACGTATACATTTATGTTCCCTTAATTAATATATCCTTAAAGGTTGCCATAAAACTTAGATCTATTAAAAATGTATTTGACGTTTAAACTGTAATTTTCAGTATACGTATTCTATCATTTTTGTTTAGTTTTTTATAAACAAAAATGAAAAATTGTAGTGAAAGTTACGAAGAAATTCATGAAATTTAACTAAGGACCGGTTTATTCATCTTTAGTAAAGTTTATCGGGCCGATAACTTTCATGTTTTGGCAATATCTAGTATTCAAAGAAATTTTTCGTCAAATAAATGAAAAATGAATAAATCGGCCCTAAATAAAATGTGGCACCCTTAGAATTATTGTTTAATAAATGTATACTATACATTTAATCTTAAATTAAAACTTTAAACGTGTATTACAACAAAACAGTAAAAGATATAAAAAATGTATAGACCTTTTTTAGGAAATTAACTAATCTTTAATCTGATTTAGTTATGTGAATATTTAAATAAAATCGCAAGTTTTAATTGGAGAATTGAAAGTGTGCATACATATAAACATCCAATTAAAACAAAATTAACCGTCAAATTTTTTTTATTTTGCTCTTAAAATTTTAGTTATGACCTAATTAACAAGAATATATAAAAAAATTTGTTTTCACAGAAAGTCCAAAAATCACCTCTCAGAACAGCACCGTGTATACCCTTCTCCCATGATTTGCAGTTCGCATTTAGGTATTTTCTAAACATTATTGATTCTCCCTGTTTAAACACTCTCTCTTTAGTTATGAGAATATTTAAATAAAATCGCAAGTTTTAATTGGAGAATTGAAAGTGTGCATACATATAAACATCCAATTAAAACAAAATTAACCGTCAATTTTTTTTTATTTTGCTCTTAAAATTTTAGTTATGACCTAATTAACAAGAATATATAAAAAAATTAGTTTTCACAGAAAGTCCAAAAATCACCTCTCAGAACAGCACCGTGTACACCCTTCTCCCATGATTTGCAGTTCGCTTTTGGGTATTTTCTAAACATTATTGATTCTCCCTGTTTAAACACTCTCTCTTTCCCTCCAAAATTCTTAATTTGTCTTTCTCTTACTATTTTAAACCTTTCCTCAACTTCGCTGTTACCTTCTGGTAATTCCTTTGAATTTTCATGTAATAAACTTAGTCTATTTCTTAGAGTTCTGCCAAACATTAAGCTTGCTGGCGATTTTCCAATAGATACCTTGATATTACAGTTGCTATTGGTTTGTCCTTGTTTCTAGGATCCATTAATCCTGAAATTACTTTACTTTTAAAGATTTTTACACCATTCTCTGCTAAACCGTTGCTTCTGGGATTATAAGGAGATGTAATGAATTTTATTCCATTAAACTCATAAAATTTTCTTAATTCTTTTGATGTTAAATTTGGAGCATTATCACTAACTATGGTTTTTGGTAAACCGAAACGTGCAAAAGTGTAGCGTAACTTTTCTTCAATTTTAACACTTTTCATATTTTTAAGCATAAATACTTCTGGCCACTTTGAGAATGAGTATATTATAATTAGAAACATTTTACCTTGAATGTGTCCCAATATATCAATATGGATTCTGTCAAAAACATGTTTTCCCGTCGGCCAAGGAGTTAATTTTGCTCTGGGAGGGTCAGGTTTGTTAAATAAGCATGGCTCACAAGATTTTAGCATGATTTCAATGTCTTCATCAATCCTAGGCCAATATACATAGGATCTTGCTATGTTTTTAGTCCTGACAATGCGAAAATGTCCTGAATGCAGTTCTTTTAGGATTTGTTTTCTAAGGTTCTTCGGAACTCCAAATTCTATGTCCATATAATAGTATATCGTTCTCTATGGTAAGGTCTGCACGTATATTATAAAGTGTTTTCAATTCTTCTGTTAGTTGAGAAGGCCACCTTTCATTTTCGCAATATTTCAACACTTTGCTGATTACTGGATGTTTTCTACTTTCAAGTCTTATTTGTTTGTTGTTGATGGACCAGCTGTTTAGTTGCTCTGTAAAGTTGATATATGTTGGTTCCTCTTGTCCTTGGTGTTGCATTTGGACTGGAGATCTTGAGAAAAAATCAGCTCTTTGTAATCTATTTGATTTTATGTGGAATTGCTTTGTTTTCTCCAAATAATGAAACTAAGGGTTTGTGATCAGTTCTAAGGGTAAATTTTACACCATATAGATAATTTTTTCTTGCCCATCTTTTAAAACTGATAAAATACCTGAGATACCAACTTGAGAAGTATCACAAGTTAAAAACACAGGTAATGCGGCATCAAAATGAGACAAATGATTATCTTTAGACATAAGCTGTTTGATTTTGTTGAAAGAAATATCACATTCTTTTGACCAGTAAAATTTATTATCCTTTTTTTAGTAACTTATGGATTGGATTTAAAATACTTACAATATTAGGTATAAACTTGCTGTAATAATTGACCATTCCAATAAAAGATCTTACTTCATTTAAAGTTTTAGGAGGATTAAACTTTATTATTGCTATAACCTTATCTTCTGATTTTTTAAGTCCATTTTTGAGATTATAGTCCCAAAAATTCCACTTCTTTTTGAAAAAATTTGCATTTATTTTGCCTCTTGCAACCTTTTGCAAACTATTTCCAGATTTTTCATGTGATCTTCTTTGTTTCTTCCTGTTATGCAGATGTCGTCAACAAATGCTACAACACAATCCAAATCTTTAAGAAGATTGTCCATGATTCTTTGAAAAATGCTTGTTGCTGGAGTAATTCCAAATGGCATTCTGGTCATTTTGAACAATCCTTTATGAGTGTTCCAAGTTAGTAGTTTACTTGTCTCTTCATCAACTGGTATTTGGTTGTATGCTTGTCTTAAATCCAATTTAGTAAATTCTTCCCCTTTAATCAGCTTGTCAAAGATTTCTTCCACCCTTGGCAACGGATACTTTATTTCCTCCAAGTATCTATTTACACTTACTTTGTAATCCCCACAAATTCTTATACTATTAGGATCACACTTTTTAATAACAGGTACCAGGGGTGAAGCCCATTCACTACTTTCCACTGGTACTAAGATACCTTCACTCACCAAATCACTCAAGGAACTTTCTATTTTATCTTTAAAAGCTAATGGAATATTTTTATGTTTGCAGAATACGGGTACATGTTCTGATTTTATTTTTAAAGATACTTTATCATGTGTATATTTTTCCAATTTATCATTAAAAACTAAAGAATATTTGTTTATAAGACTTGTTAACTCATTTGTTAAAGAGATTTCATTAACAATACTTATTTTGACCTTGAATTCTTCAATCCATGGTCTTCCTAGAATGTTTGGCCC
Organism: Brassicogethes aeneus; assembly: GCA_921294245.1. Classification (NCBI taxonomy): domain Eukaryota; kingdom Metazoa; phylum Arthropoda; class Insecta; order Coleoptera; family Nitidulidae; genus Brassicogethes; species Brassicogethes aeneus. The sequence goes on from OV121132.1 coordinate 63,625,742, forward strand.
TCCACTGTTGACAACATAAAACCTCACAAACCTTGATGTGCCTTGGAAATTCACTCTCGTTAATATAAAACCTCTGGGTGAAAATGCCTGACCACCATATCCTTTTAAAATTGTCGAGTCTTGAGTTAATCTAAAATTGGAAAAATATTTAGTATAAGTTTCATTATTAATTGCATTTACTGCAGCACCACTATCAATTAACATTTTGAATGGTTTATTTAATATATGAACTGTTATAATAAAAGGATTATTTAAGCTAACGTTAAATTTCTGCTTCTTATTGTTAAAAAAATACATATCATCCACCTCTGGTGAATCGTCAATGAAATTTAGATTGTTTTTAAACTTACATATTTTAGCTAAATGCCCCTTTCTTTTACAAATATTACATAAATATTGTCTGAACTTGCACAAACCAACATGCATTTTGTCACAATGTTTGCAAGAGTGATCATTTTTAACATATGAATTACTATTTTTAAAATATGGGATATATTTACTTCCCTTGTCAACTGTTTTCGACTGGTGACCTTGATACCTCGAGTTTCTTGGCTGGCTTCGGTTTTCTTTCGGTAGATGGCGCTCCCTGTTCTTGTTCAAATTTAAAATCTCCGGATTTTCTTGGTTTACGATTTCACACTTCAAGGCCAACTCGAACATTTTTTTAAGCTCCGTTTTTCATCCTCTTCAAATAACCTTCGGGTAATTTTGCACTTTTTTAATCCAGTAACGAAATTGTCTTTCAAAATTTCTTCCAAATTTGTACCAAATTTGTATAAATTCTGCCAACTTGCTGAAGTAGGCCATCACAACGATGTATGTATATCCAGATTTTGTTTCTGGAAATGGACCCCTTACGTCGATTGCAATTCTGTAAAATGGGCTGCCCACGTTGTACTGTCAGGGTGGGTGGTGCATTGCTTTCCGCGAAAATGGCGCACTCATGCACCATTCCTTCACATTTCGTTGGCATTTAACCCAATAAAACCGTTTCCCAAGTCTTCCGATCGTCCTCGTCACCCCAAGATGTCCTCCCTCCTCCTCCCTCCTGTTTCAGTATGAATTTCCTGCAGCACCTCTGGTATCCTATTATGTATAATATGCTTTCGGTAATCCCCTTCTTCTGGAGTCTCCAGAATACGCTTCAGAAGAAGAACCTAAGATGATGGAGTTCCACTGGGCCCAGTATGATTTCACATTCGGCGAATACTGGGTGCCACCTGGCTTTCTCTGCAACGACTTTGTATATGTCCTAGCTTTCCTAGTCTTCAATACCGGATTTTGTTTTTCGTTCCTAGATTATTTTTAAAAACTCGCCTGATTGCTTCAGTTATACTGCGTTTTTCCTCTTTCTCTTCCTCGACTCCCCTGATTCTAGGCTCCTGCAGCTCTGCTTTGCACGCCTTAAATTTCAAAGCTTGAGCCAATGCATCAACCAGTTGGCTTAGACAAAGCCAATGTCATAGCCTGTCTTTTTTTTGTCATCCCGAAGTCCACCCAAAAAGGCTTGAACAGTTAAGGTCGTTAGCGTAACTGGACCAAGCGTGAAATATCAGCCTCGAATTCTTGCAGAGTCTCGTTCGATTTCTGGCAGCGATTCTTCAGTTTGGAATGGTACACATGTTCCAAATGTGTCTTCCCATATCACATTTCTAGATGTTTTACCAATGCTTCGTAATCTTCTTGTTCGGTGGGATTCTGTTGCCTTCTCTTTTGGTACCGAGCCATATGCTTTTACTGCTGCCTCAAACTGACGGATGTAATTGGTCCAAGAACTTTTTTCATCGAACTAAGGTGGTTTTAACCGGACTCGGCTCTCCTTCGGCACTGTTTTTTGTTCCGCCAGCAATAGTAAATAGCTGGCAGTTTACTATTTTTATTAAATTTCTCATTTAATTGATCTCTCGTATATAATCCCCTTCTTAGTTTCTCATTCAATTCCATCCTTACGTCGTCAAATTTCTGTCCCACTTTTTCTTCTAATTTATTAAGATTATCCAGAACCTTCTGTTCCAAATATTCTTTTAAATGCATATCAGGCCTTCAAATAAATAGGTATCTGAATTTACACCCTTCTGTTTCAACGCTTCTTAAAGCCTCTGCTGCAACACATTATTTTTTCCAGTTGTTTTATATTTCCTTTCTTTCAGCTTCCGCTTGAGGTCCGCCACCCTTAAGCCCATTATCAAAACCCACCAATTGTAACGTTTTTGTGGTTTAACGGTGTGAATAAAATACTCACTGGTTTATTAAAGAACTAAACAATTTATTTTTTACAAATTATTTACAATGAAAACACCAAAAGAATATTAACTACTAAATACTTACAACTATTGTACTAAAGTCTATCTATTTTCACGTATATTTAATTTATTTTGTGGCGTGGTGACTCATTGCCGATAAGAGCGGTACTCGCTACAATATTAACTGTAAGATACAAATTATACAAAATAGTTTATCAAATCATAGTCCTATTCAAGTTAATCTAAAAGAAAATATTAAATAATTTGTTTGCAAAATGAATCATAGGGTAACTTTGAATAAGCGAAGATTTTATAGACTTGTGATTAATAAACTTAATGATTTTCAAATAGACTTATTCAGTGAACTTAAATTAAAATTAATAATAAATGTAAAATAACGGCTAAAAAAGAGGTTACAATAAAAATAATTGGGTAATAGTAGACTTTTTAAATTTAATTAAGGAAAGAGAGGCAATCTACAAATCAAAAATGAAACATACAAATATTAAACAACAAAATTTAAAGTTATAAATAATAAAATTAATACCAAATAAATACCAAAAATAATGGGCAATAATAACATTACAAGTCAAAGTCAAATAAAAAGAAAAATTGTAGTCATTTAATAATAAATGATTCAAATATAACACCTGACACAGGGCCGGCTTAAGGCAATCCAGCGCCTTAGGCACTTAAAAATTTGGCGCCTATTACTAGATACTATACTTACTTACTTACCTTATTATCCCTTATAAATAAAAATATTTTTTATTAAAAAAATACATACATACAAACATAATTTAAAAATGTTTAAGACGAGTTATTGTTTTAGACATATTTTGATTTAGTCTTAAAATGAATAAGTCAAAAATGACTAATTATAATTATTATATAAGTCATATATATTGAATTATTGTCATAGCGACAAAGCAGTCACTAATAATTATTAGCAGTCACTAATTATAATTAGTCAAATTCTACGAAATGAAACAGTCAAATTAGTAGACGCACCTCTGCTACCTATTAAATTTATGATATCTGTCAATAAATATTGTTAATAAAATTGTTAAAGTTGAATAAATTTTTTGTGTTGGAGCTAAACTTTTTGCATCTTTATTTTTAAGGACCATGGAGCCTATATGCATTTAACGCCGCAAGAATTCAAAACGATTAAATAAATCAGTTACTTATTACTCTCAGTAACAGTAAAATATGGCGACTTATCTTAAATTAGTCAAACTTTAACTAATTAAGTATACTATAGTAAAAAATAAATATTTAAAAGTAAAAACGACTATTTAATTAGTAAACAATGCTGATACTAATTCAAATAGTAGAATTTTTACTATTTCATTTCAAGAGAGTAAATAACCATATTTGGTAAATTATAATTATATATATATATATATATATATATATATATATATAATATAAGTAGTTTAAATAAACTTAAATTGACTTAAGAGTTAAAAAAAAGTTAAAAAAGGGTAAAATAAACCAAAAACTATCAACTTCTTTTTAACCAAAGTTAACCAAGAAGTTAAGTTTAACTATCATAACGTTAATTTTACCATAATTAAATTCCCCACTTATTACAAAATAACGTTAATTTAACCAGTGGTGCTACTTGGGTAGTAAGTATTTAAAAAATGTAAAACAGCTTTAATTCCCTGTAGTTTTATGTAAAGCATTACACCGCGTTATTACAAAGGAAGCCGATGTTTTATAAAATAATAAAAACAGTAAAGAATATTCGGTGCTCTATAGAGCGGTATACCGTTCTCATAATTGTATATAGTTTATTTGCTTTATTTTTTGGAAAAATAAACCATTTGGTAACAATTTTTTTAAGTTGGTTGGGGACAATGCGCCTATTTTTTTGTGGCGCCTAAGGCAATTGCCTTGCCTGCCTAATGGGTAATATGGCCCTGACCCCTAATTTTAATCAATACTTTTTAACAAACATAATAAATTTATTATCCTCAAATAATATAATAATAAATTTAACAAAACATACAATCAAAACAATCTATGTCAAGGAAAAAAATAACCAGGAGATATTTCAGTTAAAAAGAAAATAATTAAAAAAGTCTCAGCTGCAGGCTACGACGATATTGTGGTTGAGGATCTGTTTATTATTATTGAGTTCATTTTGCAAATTATTACAAAACTAACAAATCATCCGGTAGACAAAATTAGACGAAAAAAACGAAAAAAATGGACTGGAAAAATTTGGTCAAGAAGTAGGTCTCCTGAAGCAAAAAAAAGGTAAAATTTTGAATTTCCACCAGGATTCAAAAAAAGGAATTCACAGACTCACAAGCAACATAAACAAAATTTTCCATACTTAATTGCAATTAGATCCAAACATTTGAAAATCATCTAGCATTGCTCCATCGGCCGCCGCACCGAAACGCGAATCTGACCGGACAAAAAATTTTTAGTGCCAATCTTATAGGAAATTTTACGCTGATTCTAAATATACCCTATATTATTATAATTAATGCATTTTTTGTGAAAAAAACCTTAAATACCACGTTTATAAAATATTTTTCTCTCATAAGAACCGTTCTAAACGACTTTTGTTCAATATAAAAGTTATAGACAATTAAATTTTGCTTTGATTGACTGCTAAATAAGCCGGAAGTTCAGTGAGTTATTGAAGTTAGAAATTTTTCATTCGCGGAAAATACCATAAATTGGCACATAAAAGTTAATATTTTATCGAGTTTATTAAAAAAATAAAATTGTTGATAATTCAATTCTGCGTCGATGAAACACCAATTTTATGAAGTTATCCCAAAATTGAAGGAATTACTACTTTTTTACACCTATCTGTTAAACTGATTATCCGGCACATACGTGCACGTAATAATTCTTTCAAATATACATTCAGCAACTACCATAGGTCGCAAAAAGAACAATTCCAGCTGCGAATATTTGCGATTAATCTTAATACCCTAAACGTTTTAAAAAAGGATGTAACTACTAGATAAATAATTAGGAATGGTCAACAATAGGTAATTTTTAATGTTTATTTTCTCTAGGACATTTTGCCAACTCCCAAATCATCGTCACATCGTTCAGCAGAGAAGAGACCTCTTCGCTTAAGGGCTGGGGATTGCTGAGTGGAATGTGTTGAAAACCTGTAATAACTGGATCCGAAGAAATTAATAATTGATTAACATCTCTATTTGTGTGTATTCTAGACATTTTTCTTGAAAATTTTTCACGATATTCCTTAAATTCTTTGTGCCTTATCTCCTGCACATCTTCCGATAATTGGCCAATAGGAATGGAAAAGTGTTTTATAAATCTACACCCGCGTATTAGGATTTTATATACCGTTACAGGCATAGGATACCACTCATATAATCTCACAAACAATTGTGATGTTTCAGTTGCCTAATTCTCGAATTTGTGCTCGTCGATTTAGAGGCCCGAAAATATTACTTTTAATATTACTCCGCATCGTTCAATTAATTGTTTATTAACGCCAGTAATAAGAGAAGAGATGACCGCATTATTGAAAAACCTTCTAGCGCTATTGCCATCATTCGTGTTGCCTCATCCTTGCTTTGGAGTATCCAAAAGTAGGCCTGTTTCTGACCTAAATCTGGTGATAATCTCCTGTTTTCGATGTTTCACTAGGTTTTTCTCTTCTGTCCGGGCTTGCCATTTTCCAATACATAACTTAAATGAAATGTGCAGAAAGAATTCCATAAACCTTATGTATGCGTGGAGGCTTGAGTTTCGCCAAGAGAAATTTTCCTCTACACATGGTCTTTGTTTGACAATAGTAAGCTGATACATTATCTTGGGGGTGGCCCCACAAATAAAACATGTTTGTGTGGAGGCGTTATGTGCAAGTACATAACACACTTTACCGTCGGCCATGGTCAGCAAAAAATTAAATAAAACTGTTACTCTTCTTCCCTTTACTTCAAGTTTAGACGGCTTTAGCTCCCGAATTTGTTGTTCAATGTGTGATACTTCGTTTTGTAAATCAAATTCAGTTTCTTTAATGAACCGAAATCGAATCGGTCGGCAAAACCTTGTAGAGGACGGTCTTGGATTTTCCACACGGTAGCTGATCCTGACATAATATTGATGAGAACAAGAGAAGTAGAAAGAACTGAAGAATAATCAACCACATCCATTTGACTTCCTCTCTGTTTGTATCGATTTAGACCTCCACACCCGTCACTCCCCCATTTAAACGTTATAATGTATTCATTAGTTAAACCGTGCATATCAATACCTTTTTTAACCATACAAAATCTCTTCACGGTCAAGTCAACAATAGATTGCAATTTGATTTCGGCCATTGTATCGGTAACGACTATATCTGAGGTCGGGGGGTAGCACAAAACCTTAGCTTCAGTAATTTTATGGTAGGAAGGATATAAACTAATCCCTTTATTTATTGATCCTTGTCGTAACATCAAATATTGATGTTTTGTCAATTTGCATGATATCATTAAAGAAAGAGCGTCTTCAAGAGTATACAATGAAGGCTTCTTCGTGTGCCTGTCTTCCCAACTTTTCGTAAAATTTGTTGCTCTTTTTGGAGACGCATTTATATTCTTAACTAAGTCTGCAGCATCCCTCTTCCCTGTTTTTCTTAATTTACGCTCTGTGGCTAAACAAAGTTCCGACAATGAATATTGCTCGACAATTCCCACCACCTTTCTTTTTTTCGACTTTTCGCCACTGCTGCTGAAGTCTTTTGCAGGCCGCCCTCTCTTCTCTTCACTGCTAATTGGCTTGTCGCTGCCTGAGTCCAGAAGTTTAATCGAACCACTTAACCAGTTAGCATGTTTAATGAGAATATACTCGAATTTTCGGGAACATTGAATCCAATATCGTTTTAGAACTTTAAAAAAACTAGACATCCTTTTCTTAATATCTTTCCCCTCTTGCTGAGAGCAGTTATTTAGGTTGTTGTGAACTTTAACATACTCCACGAGCATGGTAACACCTTCTATTTGATTCGGAAACTTATCATTTCTTCTCATGTACCTTAACAAATCGTTTCTCGAAACCAACATTTTTTGTCCTGAGAAAGAAAAAATAGAAAAATATAAACACCTAGGGCCTTATGCAGAAACGTTGATTTATTTATATCAACTGATTTAGCATATCAGTGGATATAGGTTTTTGCACGACATGGCAACGCAGTATTTTTCTTTAAAAACTGTTGTTTTATAAAATAAATTGGGTAATTATCTTTCAACGTTTATATTTTCCATAAAAAAGTCCATTTCTATACATTGACATTTTAAATTAGACATAAAACAATTAAAATGTCATCAAGATTTATTTGACTTTGTGACATTTGCTTTTAACCTTAGAAAATAATTTCGCTAATAAAAGTCATGGGTTACTTGATATAATTTATGTAAGTCGTTAACGACTGATTTAAAATATGAATAAAAATAGACAGTATTTTTGCTTGTAAATATAGGTAGGTATATGAAAAAATAAATTCAGAAGGTAAACATACCTATAACAAAGATATAATTTTTTACATTTTTTTAAAGATAAAATTACTACCATGTTAATTATATCAAACATCTTTTTTTTTGTCTGATTGAAAAGCAGAATACTTGAAATCAATTCATTTATAACATTCTTTAGTTTCATTCTAAAATAATTACCCCTAACATGGAACTTAAGTGAAAATATTTATTTTTTTAAATTAAAAAACATAAATGATTACTTTTTAATACAGGGTGTTTAATTGGGAAACGGACATATTTTAAGTGCAGGTAGGAACCACCGAGAGGGTTCTAAAATACCCACATTTGGTGGGTCTATCGCCCTTTATTTCAGAAATACAGGGTGATTCATTAATTTTGCTCATTTCTTTAATTGCACATAACTTTTAAACGGCTTCGTATTTTTTTCTCAAAATTGATGTACGGATTAAGGGTCTCCTACCTAATAAGTAGGTATACCAAGTTGCAAAAAATTCCAGGTCCGGCTTGGCCAAAATTTTCCAAATTCTGTGTACCCTCAAAAATCACCCTGTACATTAGAATTTTGAATTTTTTTTTCTTCCTCATAAATAAGTATTAAATTAGCTAAAAAAATTTACTCATCATCTCATAATTAAACTCATCTTTCGACAGAAAAGTTTATCAACAAAATTTTACGTGTGAAAGAACAAGTTTGAACAATTTTAAATTTATCTAGGTTCATATCTAATTAAATTCTTACTTTTCTATTTTACAGGGCCACGGGTACAGGGCCGTACTTTTCAAGTAAAAAAATAAAGTTTCATTAAACATAGCTTAATAGGAACTTCAATATTTATTATTTTTTTAAATAACAGCTAACAAAAAATAACAACACAAAACAACAACTTTTAAAAAATAGGCATTTTCCATTTAAAAACTAAATCAAAACAAATAAAGTTATAACAATTGCTCAAAAGAAAATTTAGTTAATATCTTAAAAAATAGACACTTTGAACCGAAAACTGACAAAAACTATCCAACATTTTTTCTTAATCCCGTAAATGATTCGGACATTTTTAATATAATAAATAGTCTAAAGAACTCAGGATCTGCTGGTTTTGATGAAATAAGTTCTATTGTTTTAAAACAGTCTATACATTTTGTTGTAAAACCTTTAACATACTTAATAAATTACTCTTTAAGTGAAGGTGTTTTTCCTACTAGTCTAAAGACTGCTAAAGTAATTCCGTTGCACAAAAAAGGTGATTACAGCAACATTCAAAATTATCGACCGATTTCTTTATTGTCAACAGTATCTAAAGTACTAGAAAGAGTAATTTTTAACCAGTTAATTCAGTATATGGAAAAATACAATATTTTATCACCATCACAACATGGATTTTTAAAGCGGAAATCAACGAAAACGGCTTTTTCTGAGTTCTTGTTAAATGTGTATGAGAATCTAAATAATAAAAACAGGTGTATCGGTATTTTGCTTGATCTAAGCAAGGCTTTTGATCTAGTAAATCATTGCATACTTTTAAAAAAGCTTAATATGTATGGGTTTCGCGGCAAAATATATGATTGGATAAAATCATACCTTTCTGGTAGATCACAAATTGTTGATTTGGATGGAAATAGATCTGAAAAATTGAATCTTGAATGCGGAGTTCCACAAGGATCTGTGTTAGGTCCTATTTTATTCATAATTTTTATTAACTGCGTATCTTTTATTGTAAATGAAGAAAATTTAGTCATATTTGCCGACGACACTTCATATCTTTCATCTGAATCCACTTTACTTAATTAAGTTCTAAGTGCCCAAAATATACTAAATACTCTTATGCAGTGGTTTGAGGAAAATAAGCTTTTAGTAAATACCGGTAAAACTGTTTTTATGAACTTTCAATTTAAAAAGTCGCAAAATCCCGAAAGTCAACTGTTAAAAATCAATAACAAATCTATAAAGCAAGTTGAAAACACTAAATTTTTGGGAATTTATCTCAATGAATGTTTAAGTTGGGAATATCATATAACTGAATTATGTAAACAATTATCTAGCGTTTGTTATGTTTGTTATAGGCTCAATAGCATAGTTAATAGAAGCGTTATTATTTCATATTATTATGCACATTTTTACTCACGTGTAAGTTATAGTATACTATTTTGGGGATCATCTACAAATGCTTTGGAAGTATTTAAAATGCAAAAGAGAGCCGTACGAAACTTAGCTGGTATGGGTTTTGGAGAATCCTGTAGAAGCATTTTTAAGGAACTAAATATATTACCAATACCGTGTATTTATATTAAGGAGGTATTACTTTTTGTTAAAAGTAATTCATCTTTATTTATAACCAACAACTATGATCACACGTACAACACTAGATCCCGGAATGAATACAGGATTCCCAAACACAGTACTAGCACATATGAGCAAAATCCTGTATATGCCGGAATTCAGTTTTATAACAAACTTCCCCAACACCTAAAATGCATAAACAATATAAATATTTTTAAAAGAAAACTGCACCAGTTTTTAATTCAAAAATAATTTTACAGTGTTGGGGAATACTTAAATATGTAATTTAAAATATTTGTTTTTTTGTTTTAATTTTGTTTTTTTGTTTTAATTTAGTCTTAATACCTATTGTGTAATTATTACTATGTAACCTGGACTAGTCCAATACCTTTTTAGGTCATTTGTGGACAATAAATTACTTTACTTTACTTTACTCAAAATGACGGCCGTTTTGTTCGATACATTTTCTTGCTCTTGGAGCAATTTGATTCACCGATTTTCGAAGAAACTCTGGATTATTTTTTAGATTTTCGAAAGCATTTTCTATTCTGTTAATAAGTTGTTCTCTATCCATGATATCTACGCAATACACATGTGATTTTAAATATCCCCAAACATGATAATCCATAGAGTTGAAATCAGGCGATCCACCCAGTTATTAGGACCACCCCCGCCTATCCACCTATTTGGAAAATTGTCATTTAAGAAATAAGTGACAGTTCGCCTGAAATGGGGAGGTGCCCCATCATGCTGGAAGTACATTCCAGCAACATCTACACCCGCATCTAACAGTAGTATTGGCAAAATGTTCTAAACAAAGTCTAACTAAATAACTCCAGTTAATTGATTTGGGAAGATATGGGGCCCAATTAGTTTATTGTCAATAATTCCGGACCATACATTTACCGAAAATTTGCGCTGGGAGCTTCTCGTTTAGCCCTTGGGTTTTTCCCTGCCCAGACATTCATGTTCCTTAAATTGTACACTCCGTCCCTCGTAAATTGCGCCTCATCCGTTAATAAACAATTTCTTAATATTCCTTGATTTCAAATTACCCATCTGCTAAAAGTCATTCTTCTTTCCCAGCCTCTAGCCTTTGAACTTGCTGTATATGGTACGGATGAAGTCTTGTTTTTTTAGACGTCTTCAAACTGTAGCGTGGGGTACATTTAGCGCATTGCTTACTCGTCTGATACTAATTTGCGGATTGTTGGTAACCATGTTCAGGATATTATTTTCCTGATTTAGGTGGCGCCTTTTGTTGTGCTCATTTAATTTTACAGTGGAAAAAGTCCCATGTTCTTTAAGGTATCCGAAAACTCTGGGAAATGTCTTTGAATCCGGAGTTCTTCGATTGCGAAATCTACTTCCATATTCTTCTTTCGCCGCCTGTGCACTACCATTACAAAACCGGTATACAAAAATAATATCAGCATAATCTCGATGAGAATATCGGATCGGCATTTCTTAATACTTTTTAATTTTATTTCCAGAAGTATTAATAATTTAATTTGTTTGATAGTTTCTATGCAAAAAAACAAATGAAGGGCAACAGTAGATAACATTTTAATTCCAGAGCCTACTGCAATTATTTATCAGCAACAATGACTATTCGCCATTCGGTGATATTTTTGCTGAACTACTAAGCAATAGGTATTATTATGTTGCTGGTGTTGTCGAGCTTGTGCGTGTGTGTAATAAACAGGATTGGTTTGCATTGTATGCGTAGCATAGGTTGAGGCTTGGGGAAAATATTCGGTGCGAGTAATAGCCAGAATATTTTTAGCAGTGTACTCGGCTGTAGTTGCTCGCTCGAGTGGAGCAGTGACTGCTGAACCTGAGGGTTTGCTAGGCCTTAAATAAATTGTCAGAGTAAAAGTTTCTCACCAATTGTTTTTGTCCCCGTTGAGTCCAATGCAGCAGCCTTGAATTCGCGGAGTCTTGCTACATATTGAAGAATATTTTCGCCTGTGAGTTGCTTTGTGTTGATGAATTTTGCGTACGCAGCAGGTGCACTGATTTTAGGCGAAAAATAACTTTTTAATGCCACCTTTATCTCGTCGAAAGTTGCCTCTTGTAGTGTTTTGTCCTTGCTCTTGAAAAGGTCTGCGATGAGGTCGAAGAAACGTGCGTGTCTCCGAATGATGTTTCTAGGGATTCGATCCAACGGACCCATTGCACTGGTTTGTCTATATCGAACGTCGGGTGCTTATTGTCGTAAACAATTTGCGGCTTGTTGTTTGCAATAGCTTTCGCCAGCCCGTTTACAAGTTGCTTTAGAAAATCCGCTGTGAAGTCTGCCATTTCAGTACTATCACCAGAACTATTTACACAAAACACTTTGTTTTACCATTCACTGTTTATTTTTTTGTTCGCTCAATTTCTCGTCTGTAATATTATATCTCTCATGTACTATTATAAATGAATGATTTAAGAACTATTGCTTCTTTAAAAACGTCTTTTATTCCAGAACGATTATACAATAATAATATAATATCAGTGGTCAGTTCGTAAGTAAAACTTTTTCTAGCCTTCTATTAAAATATGCTTTGATTATGACAATAATAAAAAGAACTCTAGCAGAATTCCTGGTGAAATGACGAAAGACAGGAGATTATGCGCAACGCCCCAAATTGTCAACGCTTTTCCACAATATTTAGTGTTTGTAACGCAGGTAGCAAATTATAACAATGATTCTCCTGTGAACAACGTACAAAATTTTGATCTGCGTGAAATAAGCGAGCTAGATATATTAAGTGCGGTAATAGTTATTTACGATTATAAGTGGGATAAGAGCTTTATTAACGTACGCATGCGAAATTTGCTCAATGAGTGCAATCGCAAAAGTACGTTAAGAAAGCGTTATCACACGTATATTGTACAAATTTTTATCTACGCCTCTAAATGAAAAAATAAACGGTAATTATTTTTGTCTAAGACTTAATTTAGGGTTATTTTGACATTTTGACTTTTTTATTTGATTGGTTAAAAGCAGAGAAAAACGCGTGCGTTAATGAACTTCTTATCTCACTCAAAATGAGTGGGATAAGAAGTTCTTATCTCACTGGCGTAGATAAAAAATATATCGTCAAATTTCACCTCAGGACCTGACTGTGTTCCAACTTTTTTGTTAAGAACTGTTAATTTTTTATCTTTACCTTTAAAGTATATTTTTAATTTAATCCTGGCAAATAACACGTTTCCTTCACAATGGAAAATTTCCAGAGTATCACCGATTTTTAAATCGGGTGACAAATGTTGCATAAGAAATTACAGTGCTATAGATATCATATGTAATTTTGCCAAGATATTTGAAAGTATTTATTCAGTAGTATACATTAATTTTCATATTTCTCCCCTAATTTGCTTATCTCAGCATGGTTTGTTAAAGGTCGCTCCACGGTCACAAACCTATGCAATTTTACTGAATTTACATCATACTCTTTAAATCAGAAATTGCAAGTTGATACAGTATATACCGATTTTAATAAAGCTTTTGATAAAATTCGGCATAATATTCTTTTGCATAAACTACATAACCTCGGTTTTGATGAAAACATAATTAATTTATTTAAATCATTTTTGCACCAAAGATTTCAATATGTCGAATACATGAACTGTAAATCGGAGGTATATTGTGCAACGAGTGGAGCAATCTTGGACCTTTATTGTTCCTGATCTTTGTTAATGATATACCAAAGACCATTGACTCATCAAATTTACTATATGCTGATGATTTAAAAATATTTAGAGCTATTACATCGCATAATGACTGCCTCTGCCTTCAGAATGACCTTAATAACACTGTGCGACAATTTTCGGGTCATCGAAATCAAACCGCACCGGACCATTTTTTTTCTGAAAATATACCTATCCAATAGCAAAACCCTCACTGGGTTTGTAAAAGTTAGTCCGAATTTTTTTTATGGCCGTTTGTATTTTCGACCTTCATATACCCCAATTTAGACCTATAAATCGATTTATTTCGCATATATTCGATTTATATCGTCAAGATTTTTCGTAGAAATGTAGTTACTGCACAAATAAACCCATTTTGTGAACAACCTTTATCCCAAAAACCCAATTTTTGGGACCAAATATATTTTTTTAATTTTTTGATAATATTTAAAATTTCTTGGTACTTCTTCTGGCAAAAATGTTGTAAAGTATACTAAAAGAAGTAATTTATAAAATACGCACACAAAACTGAACTTTAAGTTTGCTTATTTGATGGAAAATAATGTTTAAACAAAATATTCCAAAATATTCATCTTTTCACACTTAACACCAAATATTTTGCCGAAAAATCTGTAGGAAAAAATTAAATAGATAAAACAGAATTGTAGAAAAGTACAGAGAGTGATTTTTTATTTTGGATTAATTTTATTATTAAAAAACTTTTTTATATTAAAACATTGAGTAATCTGATTTATTGCTGAAGAATTCCATCCCTTCCACTTCTTCTTCTTCTTTATTTCCTAGCTCTTCATTTTAATTTTTTGATTCATCACTGGAGAATTTCATCCCTTCCACTTCTTCTCCTTTATTTTCTTGTTCTTCATTTTCATTTTCTTCCTGATCGTAGTAAAAAATATGTTTACTTCACCAAAATGTTTCGGCTAGGCTGCAGCTCGTTTTCCTCTTTATTTGGACTCAAATGGCATCGCAGTTTGATGATTGTGTCGATAACTGTCGACTGAAGTAGGCCAAATGGCGATGAGGGAAATTAATTTTTAGCGACATATTGACTCCAATTTTGGAAAAATACATCCAACATTCGTCGCACAGATCCTTCATAATTGGGAGAACGATGTTTGCCTAAAAGTCCAACGATGATTTCTCTTATCGACGCCCACGCAACTATCTCATTGTCAACCAAGGCCCTGTCAAAGTCTTTATACTTTAGCAATTTCCGAATATCAGGACCATTTAAAACGCCTGAAATGAAATGAATATAAAAAATATATGAAATGAAGGGATGGAATTCTCCAGTGATGAATCCAAAAATGAAAATGAAGAACAAGAAAATAAAGGAGAAGAAGTGGAAGGGATGGAATTCTCAGATTACTTAATGTTTTGATGAAAAAAAGTTTTTTAATAATAAAATTAATACAAAATAAAAAATCAAACTCTCTGTACTTTTCTACAATTCTATTTTATCTATTCAATTTTTTCCTACAGACTTCTGCAAACAATTTGGTGTTGAGTATGAAAAGATGAATATTTTGGAAAATCTTGTTTAAAAATTGTTTTCCAGCAAATAAGTAAACTTAAAGTTCAGTTTTGTGTGCGTATTTTATAAATTATTTCTTTTAATATACTTTACAACATCTTTGACAGAAGAAGTATCAAGAAATTTTAAATATTAAAATTGGGTTTTGGGATATAGGTTGTTCACAAAATAGGTTTATTTGTTCAGTAACTACATTTCTACAAAAAATCTTGACGATATAAATCGAATATATGCGAAAAAAGTTAAAGTCTAAATTGGGGTATATGAAGCTAGAAAATACAAACGGCCATAAAAAAATAAATAGAGCTAACTTTTACAAACCCAGCGAGGGTTTTGCTATTGGATAGGCATATTTTCTAAAAAAAAATAGTCCGGTGCGGTTTGATTTTTGGTGTTGCACAGTGTAATCTGTATAACTGGTGTGACAGAAATCAATTATATTTAACATTGAAAAATGTTACGTTATGAGGTTTTCTAAAAAAATCAATAATTTTTTTAATTATGAAATAAATAATGAAACCATAGGAAATGTTAAAACAATTAAAGGCGTTTCTTTTGACAAATCTTTATCATCGTTCCTCATATAAATCTTGTAATATAAGAAGCTAACAAAAAATCCTATATAATGCTTATATTCGTAGTAAATTTGAATATGCCTGCGTCATTTGGTCACCATTTTAAGACATTCATATTGATAATATTAAAAAAATTCAAAGAAAGTTTTGTAGATATTTTTATTACGAAGTCTATTGATATTACTCCGTTTTTGTTGGTGCTTTTATGTTCTTTGACATGGAAAGTTTGGAGATACGTAAAAGTCCACGCTTTAATTTTTGACCCCGATATTCTCCTAAAAGTAATTAAGTAATTAATATTCCAAGACTAAATTCTAGGTTTCAACAAGCTTTTTATGTAGAAGCTGCAAATACCAATGAACGAAAGAATTCTCCTATAAATTCAATGTGTTGGAGTTACAATCTGATTGAAGAGAATTGTGATATTTTTAATTTACCTTTAAATAAATATATTAGAAGAATAAGAGCATTACCTTAAAATTATCCTACTTTTTTACACTGTATTTATTTGGTTGTAATTATTTATATCCTTTGTATGGACCTTTGTCCGTTGGATTAATAAACAATTATTATTATTATCATTTCATTGTAGAATTGGATAGCGTTGGTCGAAAAGGAACCAAGCACCAAAAACTTTTTCTTAATCCTTTTGAAAAAAGTTTCAAATGATGATATTCCTTTTGAGCAATTTTAAATATGTTTACAATGGGTTGTACAATTTAGTCTTACTTAATCGAGGTTCAGTTGCTTAGTTACAATTGTTATAACAATACTTTAAACTTAATTTAAATGTAAGTGAAAACTGAACTCGAATTGTAAAACCGCAAACCTACAGCACAAGGATGTCGGACGCCGCGGCGCGCCGATAGGCTGCCGAACGACTACCGCATATTATAAATATCGACCCATGCAACGAAGACTATATAACTCATTTTCTGTTAAACTGAGAAATAAGAATTTAAAGATTTTTGACACATTTCACTGTGGGAAATAACATTATCTGAGCAAGAAATATATTCATCTGATTGCTACTAATGTTTTAGTTGGAAGGTTAAGAGTGAGTCTATGCTACAAAAATAACGAATAACAAACGAACTTTTTTGAGCAACTTATATAGTCTATATATAGTCTTCGTTGCAAGGGTCGATAGAATAGAATATAATAGAATAACTTTTATTCAAAAAATCCATACAGGCAAAGAATACGTCAAATAAGTATAAATAAAATACAGTTAAAAGGATAAAATATAAGATAAAATACAATATTAAATTTAAAGTAGCAGACAAATAATACATTATACACTTTAGTAATATTGATAAGTAAAATTTAAGAAATCTAATATTTATAAAGTATCATAAACTAGTTTTAAAATCACCATGTTCAGAAACGATAACTAAAAAAATCATCAATTGAGTAATAGCATTCTTTTTTTAGTATAGACATGACCTCCTTTTATAACTTTTAAGTTTCAACTGCTTTATAATGTACAATATATCGATGTCCATTTGGATGTTATTCGGCGTTCTTCGTCTGATTTTGGTCCAATTCTTTGACATTAGGACATCAGGCAGTCGGTCGGCAACCCATAGGCGTCCGACATCCTTGTGCTGTTTTGGTTGAGTATCGGTGCAAACTGCACTTAACACTTAACTAATTTAACAGATTGTTGTGCTTAAAGTTCTAATAATATTTTTTTTAGTTTGGATCGTTTACTTTTATCAGCAATATTAACTCTTTATATGAGTTTAACATGGATAACAAATGAAAAAGACTATGTATACCAGAAATACCAATACATCAGAAAATACCATGAACTGGATCTACTGGAAAAGTAATTTTATCTTTTATTTTTTAAGTATTTATAAATAAACATTGTATTGGCGGTTCTTGAATATGTTTGTTAGTGCTTCTATTTATTAGTAGGTAATACCATTGTTTTTAAATTGCAATACAAAGAAATAAGTGTCCCACAGTTTCAAAAAAATTAAATACTTAAATAGCTTCTTGTTATATATTTAAAAAGATGTGAAAAAAAATATGACAAAATATATTTTGCTGAGCATTGAAGTCTATAAAAATATGTAATTGAAAAGCAAAAAAGATGTGAAAACATTTTAATGCTCTAAAATTAACTTTTTTATTTAGAATGTATGATAAAAGAAGCTGATTTATTTTACAAAAATATCATTAATGTGTAAATGTTGTTTTATTTTATGTACATATAAACCTATTGTATATTGTATAATTTTGTCCTTTAATTGGATGTAAATCTGTTGGGCAATAAAGTATTATTATTATTAAAATTGTATTAAAAATAATTGGAAAAAAGGAATTTCGCCTTCTGGATTCACCCCATTATTTTTGAACAACCTGTATATACCTAATATACATTTTATTTTACATTTAGTTATGTTTACAGCTAAATAAATATTGTTATATAATAATATTATATAATAACATAATTAAATGTAAAATATTTAAAAAATTTATTTAAAGTTAATTTTTGAGCATTAAGATGTAGTCCCTTTAATGCTCAGCAAAATATATTTTGTTATATTTTTTACACATCTTATTATCAAAGCCAAAAATAAAATAATATTATAATTATCAATTATAATTGAAGCGTGGTAATTAAAAAGCGTCTAAGTGCCACTGCAGTGCTAAGCAAAAAGGTGGTAACTAATGCATTACTTAATATTGTTCAATACATTTGTGCTTTGCACGGCAGCGGCACTTGGACGCTTTTGAATTACCACGCTTCAATTATAAATAAGTTGTTCTTTTTTTCATCGACAAGTACCTGTCTCCTCGAAAAAAAAAACAATATTCTTCCGTCCTATTTGAAATTTGTACAACTATGCTCGAATAAATTTGCCTACGTAAATTTAATTGTATCCATTAGATCCAGTTTTTTTATTTTTCTGTTAACTATTAAAATTTGTTTCTTTTTGATATGTGTAATAGAATTTAAACTGATATTTTTATTAGAGTAAGCAGAATTTAAAAAAACTGACTCATAATCATATGAAATGTATGAATTTTTTTTTTATTAAATAAAAGTGTATTTTAAAAATCATTTAAAAATAAAAAAGAAATTCCACAGTGATCTATTGTGATTCATTTTAAAAATCTTTTTTATTTTTAATTGTTTACCAAGTTACACTATATATATATATATATATATATATATTAGGGTGTCCCTTATTTTTTATTTTTTTACGCATACCCTCTAATTATATTTATTACGTGTTTATATACTCCTAGTAAAAATTTCAGCTCATTCTATAAACGGGAACCCGTGCCGACTTGCATCTGAACCCTCCGTGAGCCAACGTTAGGCGCGCGGTATTTTGTAACACGGTTGGCCGCGAGGTCTTCGATCGTAAGTCATTTTGTGTTTGTTATTATGTGACCCTTATATTATAAATTATTGACAAATGTTAAAATATAGTTTTATTTATGTGTATACTTTGATAAAAATGTATATTTTCACAGGGAGTGGCTAGTTACCCTTAAGGGTCTAGTGAATATGCCGTAAACTCTGAAATTGATAAACTTAATGGGATTTACTCTAAATAACTAAAAGAGTCTATTGTGAGAGATGACTACCGAAAACTGTCTGAAATATTTTTGGGAGGACATCAAGAAAAGAAATGCTTATAAAAAGCTGAAATTTCATATAACAGTATATTTTAGCAATACTAATTAGTATATTAATATATTTAAGGGATAAAATCAACTAATTTTTTTTTGGTTATTTTTTAGCTGTCATTCAGATATAATAAAAAAAAGAGTTTCGGGTAATTAGTTTTACGGCCTATTCACCCGACACTTCCGGGTAACTAGCCACTTCCAGGAAGTGACTTCCTGTAAAAATATTCATTTTTATTAAAGTATACACATAAATAAAACTATATTTTAACATTTTTTAATAATTTATAATATAAGGGTCACATAATAACAAACACAAAATGACTTACGATCGAAGACCTAGCGGCCAACCGTGTTACAAAATACCGCGCGCCTAACGTTGGCTAATGGAGGGTTCAGATGCAAGTCGGCACGGGTTCCCGTTTATAGAATGAGCTGAAATTTTTACTGGGAGTATATAAACACGTAATAAATATAATTAGAGGGTATGCGTAAAAAAATAAAAAATAAGGGACACCCTAATATATATATATATATAGTATACATCTTGCTTGTACTATACCTTAATAGGAAACCATAAAAAATAAAATAATTATGTTCATCTTTTCCAAAATATAAGATTGGGTCTTGGCGGTTGGTTCCCCTTTGCATAAGCAAATTATAATTGCTTTACTAATAAATACATCATTTTGAAATTTTAACACCATATTTTTTTGGTATTAATCTTAATCCTGTAAAATTTTTAATTAAATTGGCTCAGTGGCGGCGATTTTATAGAGGTTTAAATAATTAAACTTAAAAACTACTTATAACATATTTTATAACATTATGAAATATTAACAAGTTTATTATATTAAGAATGTTGATTCTGTACAATTTTTTTATTTAATTGGATCAGTAGCAGTGATTTTATATTAGTTTAAGTATAAATATATTGTGAAAGTACATAATTTATTAGATTTAACAACGTAGAATCTTAGCTATTTAAAATCAAAAACCTTATTGTTAATAATAAATTTAAAAAATATAAGATGATAATAATAATACATAGATATTCAATATCCTGTCGACTATAAATAATGTTGTAGATATTGATACTTTCTAAGTATGATGTTCTTGTTCCTAGACTCCGGACCCTCCTTCGATAATTGGCCGATTGGAAAATATAAATGGCCTATTACACGATTCATCACGATTTCCCTCCCATGAAAAATTTTAACAGATATTGAAAATAGAGGTTAAAAAAAACGTGTTCACCGTTTTACAAAATCACGTCATTTAAATTTTTTATGCAGCCATTCTTATTATTTTAACTTACAACAATAACGTTTTAGTTTAGAGAATAACCCTTATAAATAAAAAAATAAATTAAAACAATTAAGGAGAAATGTAAATGCTTTCGGTTACTTTCCGAAAATGTAAAAACAGTAGGTACATAAAGCCACATTTGTAATCAAATCGCTGGCCGACTGACACTTGGGCACGCTAGTCTGCAAGAAATTTACCTTTCACAATAACATTAGAGTAGAATTTAACTCATGTGCGTTGTTAACTGTCATGTTTTTGTTTAGTGCTATTTTTAATGAAAAAATGTACAACACTTAATCAAATAGTTCATTTAGTGATAAATTTGTATTACAATGTGTTTCAAACTACAAACCAGTGTAATGTCATCTTCATTCATTTCGTTTGTAATAAATCATTTTAGTTTATTATAAAAAGGAAGAAAAATGTATTTAATCACAATAAAAACATAACAAACACAAAACTCAACGCCATTGAAAATCATAGAAATAATTGAAAAACAAAAGCAATGCGCAATTTTGCCCAATTAAACGTCCAATTTTATTTTAAACGGTGATCGTTCACAATGAAATTCTGTTAATACATTTGCTTAGCTAGTGCCACTCGGCTAGCAAATTCATTACGAATGTAGCCTAATTCTTTGAGTCAAACGTTGATTGGTTTAGCCTCTAGGGTTATTTAAAAAATACGAAATTGTCAGTAAAAATAAAACCGTTGAGGAAGTGAGGGGATTCCTTAGTCAATGATAACCCATTAAAGAATAATCCTCGATTAAAGATATTTTTTTATATTTTTCCATATTTCGATTCCTTGTTGTAAGACACTTGTATATGAAAATGAAATAATTTTAACTAACAATCTTAGCGTTTTTATTCACTGTATCTAACAAATACTTTAAGACTTAAACATTTTTGGTCAAAAATTGGACAATTACGGCCAATATAGATGGTCAATTATTTTAACTGGTATTTGACCTAGGATTTAACTCCAATATAAGGTTAAACAACAAATTGGCTATTTTATTCTTAAATTGTCCAAGTATTCTGGAGACATTTTTTCTTTAATAATTTTTTATTAAATAAACAATTCAGAAGGTGATCTGCAAACTGCAACTTTTACTCTAGACGCAAATTTTAATTACCTCTGAAACAATATACAAAATTTTAAATAATTGTTAATAACTTGTGATCTTGGAAAATAAAACATTGTCATATTGATATCGATCAATATGATACCGATAATAAAATTTATTTTCGATGCAATACTAATATAAAAAAATAAATCGATACATTACAATATTATTTTTTATCAATCCCAATATTATATTGACAAACAAAATAATAAAACTCTAATTAAAAATTAAATATAAAATGTAATAAGTATAATATAAAAAAATAAATGTAATAAATATTTAATTTTTTTTATTAAAACTGTATTTAAACTCTTGTATACCTTCTGTTATGTTGGCACATTGCCAAATTATTCCTCATGATTGTCGAAAATAAATGACTGGGATGCAGGTGCACAGAACCATATATATATCACTCCTAGGAGTAATAGATATATGCACAGAACCCGGTGTGACCTTTTAACACTGCAGTGGCGTAATGTGTGTCAAAATCACAGTGGCGTAGCAGTTTCAAGGGAAATCTAAGAAAATATGTTAACTCAATACTTTGCTAACCCAATATTTTGTTACACCGAAAATATAATTTAGAACCAAATACTACAATAAAGAAAAATACTAACCAATTCCGGTGTAAAATTTGCCTTCGACCAGCTTGAACAGGGGAGATGGGGGTGGTTCAAGGAACAAGGAGTTACTTCGGGATAGGGCGCCAGGTAAATGAATTAGTTAGGCTAGACAATTAGTTACACTGCATACTAATTACCGGATATGCAGCAGTTAAAGGAAACGGCTGTATTTAAAAATTATTCAAATATATTTATCTTCGTCAGGGTTCTATGTACAAGGTTCTGAGATTAATTGAGGTTATCCAAATAAGTAGAAAAAAAAGGTATTATCAAGTAAATCTAAAATGTATGGTAAGTCAAACTCTGTGAGCCTATTAGCTCAACAAATAACAAAAGGTAAGTATAATAGCGCCAAGACAGGGAGCGTATTCGTATTATATTATTCGTATTATATATATGGAAGACTAACCTAGATTAGTTAGTTTAGAGTAGTCTTAAATATTTAAGAAATTACAGTTAATTAATTCTGTTTTCTACGTTTGGGGCCGATTAAAGTGCTGGTTACTAATTTCAATCATAATGAGTAAATATAAGTGTGAAACGTGCAAAGGCACATGTGGCGCAGGCTCCATTGGGTGTTGTTTATGCGGAAAATGCGTTGGGTTTCACGGAAAATGCGTTGGGTTGGACAACAGTAGACTGGGTTTCTATGCAAACGAGTTAAACAACCCTGAGGGGGCCAAAATGGAAATGTTCAAACTGTGATACCGAGGTCATTACGAATGGTGGTTCAATGCAGGAGTTAATTACAAACAGTCTAACAACGTTTAAGAATGAATTGATGGAGTGTTTAAATGTCAAACTTAATGATATATCCGTACGCCTCAACAGTTTTCTGGAAGACTTTACTGAATTAAAAAATCATAACCAAATCTTATCCAACAAAATATTGGAGATGGAAGATAAAGTACATAAATGTAGCTTTGAAAGTGGGGAGTTGAATGCGGAACAAGTGTTTAATGAGGTACAGGATAGAATGAGTAGATCTAATAACTTTATAATATATAATGCAAAAGAGTCAGGTAGCAATGAGTTAAATGAGAGAATAAATGACGATAAGAGAATAGTTCAAGAAGTGTTTAATACCTTAAACATTCAAGAATTGGAAGGTGTAAATAAGATTGAAAAAGTTATTCGATTAGGTAAAAAGAAGGATGGCTCTTGTAGGCCTCTAAAAATTATTTGCTCAGATTCATCTCTTGTTAAAAAGGTATTGAAAGTAAAGAATAAATTGTTACAATCTGACTACAGGGTAAAATCTGATCTAACTGTTCTACAGAGAGAGCAATTTAAAAAAGTGTTAACTGAGCTCGAAGCAAAGAATAGTAAGGATGAGAAGGGGTAAGTTATTCGGTACTTTAATGGTTGTCCCAGGGTTGTAAAAAATGATGGACAAACTACTATTAGGAAAAAAAACTAGTTTCTACCCCGTTACAGTTGTACTATCAAAATGCTGGGGGACTTCGCACGAAATTGGCAGAATTAAAAGTTGCAGTTAGTTGTACAAATTATGACATTATTATTTTATAAACAACATATGACATTATTGTTATTACCGAAAGTTTTCTGAGTGAGGAGATATTTTCTGAGGAATTGAGTTGTGGTAGTTATAATATATTTCGTGTTGATCGAAATGCTCAAGTTACATTAAATAAAAGAGGGGGAGGTGTATTGATAATGGTAAGGAATCAAATCCAGGCATCATTTATTAAAAAAACTGCGACAAATTTTGAACAGTTGTACATTTTGTGTAGACATTCTGGAACAGATTTTATTGTGGGAGGGGTTTATATACCCCCTGGGGTATATGATGACTGTTATAGTGACCACTGTCTAGTATTGGAGGAAATCTGTGTCACACATCCCAGCACTAAACTGTATATTGTTGGTGACTTTAATTTGCCGGGTGTGCAGTGGTCTAATGCGGCTAATGGCGTGGAAGTTGTATGTCCATCCAACTCACCAGCACTGTTTCTTGCACAAACGTATGGTTTTTTCAATATGTACCAAAAGTTCGAAGTACCAAACAGCAGAGGGGTGTTCCTGATCTTGCTTAAGAAAAATAAACATAATAAATACCAGTTGTCACGGGATGCAAGGGATTACTATGAATTTAGTGTGGTGAGAGCCCAGTGTAAAAGGTTAGTCAGTGAATGTTATAAGAATCATCTAAACTCTACAAGTAGCGATCTCACTAGTAACCCTAAGAACTTCTGGAAATTTATAAATAAAAATAGAACATCTAATAATATTCCAAAAAATATGGTCCTCAACAATTTAGCTGCTACTAATGGCCAACAAATTGTTGACCACTTTTCTACAGTTTACTCTGATGAAAATACCTCCTGGTATATCTTATAGCCAGAGTCATATTGATTGTCCTGTCTTTGGAGTTTCTCAGGTTTTTGATAAGTTAGGTTCTCTCCCTAACAAGCTTTTGGTTGGTCCAGATGGCATTCCTAATATAGTACTAAGACAATGCAGATATGCTCTGTCTCAATTTTTGTGCAAACTCTTTAATTTGTCTCTGTCTACTGGTATCTTCCCAGAGATATGGAAAGAGAGCTATATTTCTCCTATATTTAAATCTGGACCAAGGGAAGATGTTAAAAATTACACTGTGCAACACCAAAAATCAAACCGCACCGGACAATTTTTTTCTGAAAATATACCTATCCAATAGCAAAACCCTCGCTGGGTTTGTAAAAGTTAGCTCGATTTATTTTTTTATGGCCGTTTGTATTTTCTAGCTTCATATACCCCAATTTAGACTTATTAATCGATTTTTTCGCATATATTCGATTTATATCGTCAAGATTTTTTGTAGAAATGTAAGTTACTGAACAAATAAACCCATTTTGTGAACAACCTATATCCCAAAACCCAATTTTTGGAACCAAATATTCGAAAAATTATTTTTTTTTCAATTTTTTCAATAATATTTAAAATTTCTTGCTACTTCTTCTGGCAAAAATATTGTAAAGTATACAAAAAGAAGTAATTTATAAAATACGCACACAAAACTGAACTTTAAGTTTACATTGCTGGAAAACAATTTTTAAACAAGATTTTCCAAAATATTCATCTTTTCATACTCAACACCAATTTTTTTGCCGAAATCTTTAGAAAATCTGTAGAAAAAAATTTAATAGATAAAATAGAATTGTAGAAAAGTACAGAGAGTTTGATTTTTTATTTTTTATTAATTTTATTATTAAAAAACTTTTATATCAAAACATTGAGTAATCTGATTCATTGCTGGAGAATTCCATCCCTTCCACTTCTTCTCCTTTATTTTCTTGTTCTCATTTTCATTTTTTGATTCATCACTGGAGAATTCCATCCCTTCATTTCATATTTCATATATTTTTTATATTCATTTCGGAAGACTTTGACAGGGCCTTGGTTGACAATGAGATAGTTGCGTGGGCGTCGATAAGAGAAATCATCGTTGGACTTTTAGGCAAACATCGTTCTCCCAATTATGAAGGATCTATGCGACGAATGTTGGATGTTTTTTATCCAAAATTGGAGTCAATATGTCGCTAAAAATTCATTTCCCTTATCGCCATTTGGACTACTTCAGTCGACAGTTATCGACACAATCATCAAACTGCGATGCCATTTGAGTCCAGATAAAGAGGAAAACGAGCTTCAGATGCCATAAGTACTAGTCGAATCATTTTGGTGAAGTAAACATATTTTTGACTTCGATCAGAAAGAAAATGAAAATGAAGAACAAGAAAATAAAGGAGAAGTGGAAGGGATGAAATTCTCCAGTGATGAATCAAAAAATGAAAATGAAGAGCAAGGAAATAAAGGAGAAGAAGTGGAAGGGATGGAATTCTTCAGCAATGAATCAGATTACTCAATGTTTTGATATAAAAAAGTTTTTTAATAATAAAATTAATACAAAATAAAAAATCAAACTCTCTGTACTTTTCTAGTAGAAAATTTCTACAATTCTATTTTATCTATTCAATTTTTTCCTACAGATTTTTCGGCAAAATATTTGGTGTTGAGTGTGAAAAGATGAATATTTTGGAAAATCTTGTTCAGTTTTGTGTGCGTATTTTATAAATTACTTCTTTTAGTATACTTTACAACATTTTTACATATTATCAAAAAATTAAAAAAAAATAATTTGGTCCCAAAAATTGGGTTTTTGGGATAAAGGTTGTTCACAAAATGGGTTTATTAGTGCAGTAACTACATTTCTACAAAAAATCTTAACGATATAAATCGAATATATGCGAAAAAATCGATTAATAAGTCTAAATTGGGGTATATGAAGCTAGAAAATACAAACGGCCATAAAAAAATAAATCGAGCTAACTTTTACAAACCCAGCGAGGGTTTTGCTATTGGATAGGTATATTTTCAGAAAAAAATTGTCCGGTGCGGTTTGATTTCGATGACCCGAAAATTGTCGCACAGTGTTATCGTAGTGTCTCTATACAGTCTTCAATTCCTAAGGTGTGTGACAGCTTGATGTTTAGTCACTTAAGCTGGCACTGCAAGGGAATTATTATTGATGAACAGCATGGCTTCAGGGCTGGGAAATCCACAGTAACCAACTTGCTCGAGTATCATTGTAAGCTATCAGACGCGTTGGAGAGTGGAAATCAGGTTGATGCAGTTTATACTGACTTCTCCAAGGCGTTTGATAGGGTAAACCACCTTCTGCTGATAGGGAAGTTAAGTAATTTAGGCTTTTCGGATAGGTTAGCCAGTTGGTTGCTTGGTTTCCTCAGTAAAGTCAAAGAGTTAAAATTGGTAATTTTTTGTCCAAGGCGATCAAAGTCAGCTCTGGTGTTCCCCAAGGGGGACATTGCTCTCCCTTATTATTTAACCTATTTGTTAATGACCTCAAAAATCACATTAAGAACTGTGAGTTTCTAATGTTTGCGGATGATCTGAATACACGCCTATCTTAGTATAGCTAGACGAGCCACCAAGCCACACCATTTCCGGCAGCCCTGCACTTTAAAAAAATAAAATATTTTCCAATAAGAAAAGTAAAACTAACGGATAAAACTCCAAAAAGATTGTAAAAGTACTGGTATAACTCTAGGTCGATTCAGAGATAAAACAATACAAAAGTGAAGACCCAAATATAATATCCCAGTATGGGGTTTAAATTAAATAAATTTTATGCAGCAGCTCTTGGGAAATATTGTGTTGGCAAAATAAAAACAAATTTAACAATATATTTCCCTGTCACGTTGACAGGCAATCAAATTTACAAAAAAAATATAAAAAGGTTAATTTCTCAATGGGGTCTGATGGACCCGATTTCAATTATTAAATTAAGAAACTCAGATAGTTCAAATAGATAGTAATCAGAACAAAAACTTATCAAAATCCATGGGTGTTACGTCGTGGTTGGTGTTATGTCAAATTCGGGGCTGCTACTCATTCGGAGATAGACTTTGTCACTTGTTGCAGGCTTATAGGTCACTATCGAGAAGGGGTTGTCAAACTCGGTGGGGTAGGTCACAATCGGGATGGTTTCTCCTTGGTCGTACCAGGTCAATAAAAGGTGATACGTAGGTAGTGTGAGGGGTGCTTTCCAGTATCAATATAGTTAATAGTGTGAGAAGTGCTTTCCAGTATCAAAGTAGTTAGGAGTGGCCCTACAAGGGATTAACAAAGTTACAAAATGGTCTTACATGAGAAAATGTACTGTTCTTACGCCTGGTCTGGTTATTTTCAGCAGGTAAACGAAAACGTAGGAAAATATCCGTGACGGTGGTGAGTGCGGCCAAAAGATTGCTTTCAGATATCGGTCCTAGAGAGACGAGGGCTATTAGACATGAACGTGACTAAAAATTTGGACCTTACCAAAACGTGCTCGATGAATCCGCCAAATTGCGAAGGACTTTAAGGCTTGAAATCGCCAAAAATACGTACACTAAATAGCCTTAAACAGTCCACGAAAGGTATTTTTAAAGATTAATCCCGTTTACACTAACGGATCGAATAAACACAAGTCGATACTTCAAAATATCCTTCGAGCAACGTTCAGCGCCAAGATCTCGAAAAACAATGATGGTCGAAACCGTTTCCGGCTTTTCTAGGGAAATTGTCACATATCTAATAAACCTGCAGCACTACCGGAACAGAAAAACTTTGAATTTTGAAGCGAAGATTAGGGTATTCCTCTAACTATGACATATGAAATTCCCGGCAAAACAATTCTCTCCAAACTACTTCCAAAACACAGTAAGTACACTACAAGAATGATTCTGGACACAAACTAGCCAATAATTTACCTTTTAGAGTCTTCGAAGCCTCGCGGACATGGTTATTTTCCATGAAAACAATCAACCTAACCTCACAATATCCTGCAGATTACACAGGCAGGAAAAAGGTAAATATAACATAAAATAAGGCGTAGATACTACAACCATGTTTCTTATTTTAGGCCCTTAGAACTCAGACTACCCAAAAACGAAATGTCAGAGCAAAACATGTACAATAAAGTTAGTTTATTTATCAAGAGTCAGCTGTTTTATTTATGTACCTGGAGTTGTATGTCAAAGAGGTAAACACCATTAAAAAAAGACAAATGTATGGCCCGAACGCGTATTACAAGCAACACAAAGGCACAATAAGAGAAATTTAGCACATATCTATCTATTTACGCAAGCAAAATAAGGTAGGCATTTTAAATGGTTCTTAATAAAAATAAAAAGGTAACAACTCCCCCCTAAGTTAAAGAAAATTTCCCAAATTTTCTCCTGAGACAAAAAAAATTAAATTTGACAAATTGACGAGGAAGGAAAAGGAATGAGGGAATTCCTGGGACTAATTAAAGCGATACACCTCCATAAGCAAATAAATGTCAGAGAAAGTTATACTACAAAGGAAGGCAAATTTATCCTTTAGGAGGAAAGGATCCTGACTGACCCTGGTGGGTTTTAGCCCCCACCAGACTTAAGTTGGTTACAAGAACCAAAACAAACAAAATTCCTGGGCTCCCGGTACCAATATTGAAAATTGGGCCAGTCCCTCACCATGCTACAAACCAATATCAAATCGTCAAAATCGAGAAGGGCCTACGATATGTCGCACTGACATACCGTAAGGCAAAAAAAGTTACTCGAGACAAAGTTCGAGAAGGAAATAAAAAGGGAAGTAGGAAATGGAAATGGAAATGCCCAGGTGGTCAGTTGCACTAACGGGATCCACCGGGTGGACTGGGTTTAAGGATGCTACAGGCGATAGAGCTTGGTCGTGCGTGCCCTAGCGACAGCGGAGTGTCGGCCTGATCATAAAAACGAAAGGACGAACTATTCAACACAAGAGTAAGAAATTATTCAGGATGAGGTTTCAAATCTTGAATGTGGTACACCCCCAGGAGTTTCCCCCGTTCATCTTGTACTTCATACGCTAACGGAGATAACTTCCGTACTACCGTCATTGGCCCTATGAACTTATCTGCCAATTTTGCCGTAAAATAATTTGATGCGTTTGATAAAACATGATTTTTGCACCATACGGTCGAACCCACGTCAAATTCTAAGGGTCGTCTGCGGAGATTGCATCGATGTCGGGACTTCTCTTGAGCTAGCGAGAGTTTCTTTCTCACTTCATCATAGATCTTTCGAAATTCATGAGAGTTGTTAAGAAGAGTTACATTGGAGCGATTTTCGGTGGAAAAATTAGGACTATTAAAATGATCTCCGGAAATAACTTGTTCTCTGCCAAAGTTAACGAAATATGGAGTAAGGTTGGTAGACTCATGTTTATAAGTACGATAGCATTGTCTTCAAAACTCTATTCACTCGCTCCGTTGGATTAGCTTGAGGGTGGTAGACGGTATTGAAGATTATATTGGTTTTATACTTCTGACACAGTCCCATGAACTTTTTACTGCGGTACTGAACTCCGTTATCGCAGATGATGTGTTGCGGAACTCCGAAGAGCAGAAATACGTGATCTTCCATATAGCGCGTAACTGCAGAAGCGGTAGCTTTTCTCAAGGGGTGGACTAGGGTGAACTTACTAAAATAGTCCGTAGTTACTAGAATGTATGCGTAGCCTTGTGAGGAACGGGGCAAAGGTCCAACCAAATCGGTACTGATCATCTGCCAGGGTTGAGTGACGTAGGGTCGATTTCCCATTAAACCTGGTCGCTTGTATTGCTCCGGTTTTTGAGCTAAACAAACTCGACAGCGACTTATGTACCTAGTTATATCGTTTTGCATTTTTGGCCAGTAATACAGCTGCTTCAGCTTTTCGTACGTCTTGTAGATCCCTACGTGTCCAGCGGTTTCAGAGTCATGACATTCTCGGATTTTTTCGACTCGACGAGATTTCGGAACGACTAACTTCCAATCGAGGATGGACTAACTTATATAAAAGTTGATTTTCTACTCGCCAGTTGGAGAACTTAAGAGGATTCTTTACTACTAGGTCCAACATCTTATTATACCACTTGTCTGGTGGGAGTTTAATGGAGGTTATTTCGGGAGAAGATCTGGATAACATATCTGGAACAACGTGGTCCTTGCCTTTTCGATGGAAAATTTTAAAATCGAATTGCTGGAGACGTACTGCCCGTCTCGCTAATCGTCCTTGGGGCTCTTTGAGGTTGTTTAGCCATACTAAAGAGTGGTGATCTGTGATAACGTAGAATTTGTACCCTTCCAAATAGGCTTGGAGTTTTTCGATTGCCTAAATTACGGCGAGACACTCACGTTCCGTCGTGGAGTAATTACGTTCTGTTCTGGATAAAGTTCTACTCAGGTAGCAGATCACGTGTTCTCCATCCTCGTGGTTCTGAGTCAATACAGCACCGATGGCAACAGCTGATGCGTCGGTTTGGACGTAGAAGGATTTATTAAAGTCTGGACAGCTCAGAATTGGCGCAGATACCAAGGCGTCTTTAATCATGGCGAAAGATTGCTCACAAGTTTCGTCCCAGTCGAAAGTCCTGTTCTTCTGAAGAAGACGAGTCAGTGGCGCAGTCAAGGTGGAAAAGTTGGGTATGAAACGGCGATACCACGAAGCTGTGCCGATCACCATTCGGATGTCAGATACTGTGCGGGGTGTAGGTAGGTTCATGATGGCAGTAACCTTCTCTGAATCAACGTGTAGCCCACTGATTAACCACGTACCCAAGGTACTTTAACTCTTCCTTACAGAAACAATACTTCTCCTGTGACAAAGTCAGCCCTGCTTAAACTAATCGTTGAAAAATTTGCTCTAAGATTTCCAGATGTTTTTCAAAAGTTTGAGTGGTAATGATGATGTCGTCCAAATAGGTAAAAACGTAAGGTTCCAGTTCGGGTCCAAGTACACGATCGATTAATCGTTGCCAGGTCGCGGGACTCGTTGATAAGCCGAACGGCATGCGATTGAACTGAAAGAGACCTCGAGAGGGCACGGTAAAAGCGGTTAGTTCTTTGCACTCCTCCGCTACCTTTATCTGCCAGTAAGCCGATTTAATATCCAGAGTACTTAAGAACTTCGCGTCGCGAAGCTTGTCCAATATTCTGCCGTGCTTAATGAAAACGCCGTAACCAACAATTGTGCGATTTTTGTTTTACGGCATTTTCTACTAGAAAAATTCATCCTGCGTCTATCCCCGGTACTCAAAAAACCGTATCTATATATATACGGTTTTTTGAGTACCGGGGATAGACGCAGGATGATTTTTTTTAGTAGAAAATGCCGTAAAACAAAAATCGCACAATTGTTGGTTACGGCGTTTTCATTAAGCACGGCAGTATTGACGAAATATAGGGAATGGGGTATGCATCCTTTTTGGTGACATTATTAAGTTTTCTGTAATCCACCACAAATCGATATGTTCCATCTTTCTTTGGCACTAGGAGAATTGGAGATGACCAGGCAGAGTTGGACTTTTGGATTATACCCTCTTTTAGCATTTTATCCAGCTCTTCGTCGATATGGGCTTGTACCGCAGGACTAACTGGATAGTACCGCTGTTTGATTGGAGGCGAAGAAGTTTCAATCCGATGTTCCACCAGGTTAGTGCACCCTAATTTATCACCCATTTCTGTGAAGTACTTGTTGGTCAGCTCAGCGAGGCGTTGTCTTTGGCAAGTGGTTAGGACTTCTTGTGACTGAATGGTAGCCATTTAAGGATTTTCTTCTTCCCCATCGAACTTCCAACAACCCTGTCTCATATTTGGGACTATCCCCATTGTAACCAAAAAGTCTATACCCAAGATCAGAGTATGCTTTACATCAGGGACCACCAATAGTTGTATAGTTTTTATGGTATCCAAAAGTTTTATAGGAACGCACACTACGCCCAAGATACGGCATTTGTCATTATTCGCAACGGTACAAGCGGTAAAATTGGATTTATTAAGGCTCAATCCCAAGTCTTGAAGTATATTCCAGCCCTTCTGGCCTACATCCAAAGATATCAACTTCAAGGTAAGGACGATCATCAGTGTCGGATATAGATAAAATGTAGTCAATAATTGCTTTAGAGCTACTTCTTAGGTGGCTTTCTTTAGTTCGAAGGTCTTGGAAAAATTTTGCCGAGGTGGTAAGGGTCTTGGAGGACATCACTCGGCCTACTGATGCCTCTGGTTCGCGTTTCCCGATTTACATTGAGGACAGGTGAAGACCGTAAAGTTTTCTCTTCCGCAGCGATAACAGTGCTTCGTTTTTGGAGCTTGACACTGTCTTGAGCTACGCCCCTTTTGTCGGCAGTTCCAGCAGGTGATGTTTCCTGAATTGATAGCTTCAACTTGGACTGGTATTTCCGTCTGGTGAGGAACGGCGACATCTACATAGGCTAGATCAGTTTCCAGGTCGGTTTTTCTTCTGGATGGGGGGACAAAATTTTCCAGAGCTGTTCTTTTTACTTCCAGCTTTCTGCAGTAGGTGACCAACTCTCTAATAGAGGTTACTTCCGTTAGACCCAAATTTTTTTGATAAAAAGGAGCGATATTTCTTAAAAGCAAATTTAATTTGGAGGCTTCCGATATTTCAACCGATAATCTATTGAACATGGTTTCCATTATAGCGACGTACACTCCCATCGACTCGCTCTGTCCTTGAGTCCTTCGTTTAATCTCTTCGAATAGACGATTGTTGTAATCAGGCGGTTGAAATTCTTCTTTCAGAAGTGTCTCTAACTCAGACCAAGGATTCGCATACCTTCGATTGGCTTGGAACCAGTGAGCGGCCTTACCATCAAACAAGTTATAGGCAGAGGTAAATAGTTGGTGTTTATCTACATTTCGTGCTTGGCTAAGCTCTCGCACTTTTTCCAGAAAGGCATTGATGGAAATGGAGGAAGGCTCTCCAGTGAACTTGAGGTTCCATTTAATGGGTAAAATGGGCTTACTACTTGAGGGTGAAGGGTTAGAAAATCTAGTTGTGGAGTTCGCAGAAACTCCAGCTGCGCCGAATAATTTCGCTTCAAGAATTTCTTCTTCCGGCGTTTCCTTTTCTATTTGAGAGGCCAAGTGTAAAATTTTTGTGATAAGCTCTCTCTTTTCTTGTTTATGGGTTTCCACTTCTCCTTCTTCCAGGTTGTTAATTCGACCATAGAGGTGAGCAATTTTCGATGCGAATTTCTTATTCTCCGGCCTTTTCCCTTCCAACTCCTTCAATTTATCCCGAATGGTCTTAATTTCGACTTTAAATGTTGGTGCGTTTGATGTTTGAACCATAGAAGAATTTTTCTTCTCCAATCGGAGAATCGGTCTAAGCTGTTTCCTCATTTCATCCACGGTACCCTCGCTACTAAGTCCTCGAACTTTAAGTTCATATTGTAATTCGTCCTTGAGCAGGTGATCCACATTGATTTTAAAACTCATTCTGTCAGTTAGAAAAACTCAAGCGTAGGAGTCGAACAAAAAAAATTGATATGACCCAAAAAAAATATATTTCGATTTCCACCGAATAGTGTCAAAACAAATGGTTCAAAGTATAGACGCAACTGGAAAGGGGTAAGTAGGTTATATTTAAGTAAATAGATAGATATGGCTTATAATAATACTACTAATGCAGTATTATAGCGTAGGGGTTGTTTATGTGAAGATAGTCGAAATCGGTAATATAATTATATAAAAAATATTCAAGGTAAGATAAGATAAGTTAAGATAAGGTAAGTCAAGCTATAATCAACCTTTGCATTTCCAAGTACATGTACAAGAAAATACAAACATTTCGCACCAGCAATTAATTCTCAAAACTCTTGCAACACAGAATAACCCGCTTTTCATAAATTGTTGGCTTCAGGCCCTTTTGAATTCAATGGCCCCACGTTGGGCGCCAAAATTATTTGTTACACCAAAAATATAATTTAGAACCAAATACTACAATAAAAAAAATATTAACCAATTCCGGTGTAAAATTTGCCTTCGACCAGCTTGAACAAGGAGTTACTTCGGGATAGGGCGCCAGGTAAATGAATTAGTTAGGCTAGACAATTAGTTACACTGCATACCAATTACCGGATATGCAGCGGTTAAAGGAAACGGCTGTATTTAAAAATTATTCAAATATATTTATCTTCGTCAGGGTTCTATGTACAAGGTTCTGAGATTAATTGAGGTTATCCAAATAAGTAAAAAAAAAGGTATTATCAAGTAAATCTAAAATGTATGGTAAGTCAAACTCTGTGAGCCTATTAGCTCAACAAATAACAAAAGGTAAGTATAATAGCGCCAAGACAGGGAGCGTATTCGTATTATATTATTCGTATTATATATATGTTAAACAAAAAATAATTTCTCTATTACGTACGACCGTAGTGATATCACCTGGTTTACAGATTTAATAAGTAATAAAAAGGAAAATTAAAATTTACCTCCTGTTGAGGTTAGGCAACCCTGAATACACGCCTATCTTAGTATAGCTAGACGAGCCACCAAGCCACACTATTTCCGGCAGCCCTGCACTTAAAAAAAAAATATTTTCCAATAAGAAAAGTAAAACTAACGGATAAAACTCCAAAAAGATTGTAAAAGTACTGGTATAACTCTTGGTCGATTCAGAGATAAAACAATACCAAAGTGAAGACCCAAATATAATATCCCAGTATGGGGTTTAAATTAAATAAATTTTATGCAGCAGCTCTTGGGAAATATTGTGTTAGCAAAATAAAAACAAATTTAACAATCTATCTCCCAGTCACGTTGACAAGCAATCAAATTTACAAAAAAAATATAAAAAGGTTAATTTCTCAATGGGGTCTGATGGACCCGATTTTAATTATTAAATTAAGAAACTCAGATAGTTCAAATAGATAGTAATCAGAGCAAAAACTTATCAAAATCCATGGGTGTTACGTCGTGGTTGGTGTTATGTCAAATTCGGGACTGCTACTCATTCGGAGATAGACTTTGTCACTTGTTGCAGGCTTATAGGTCACTATCGAGAAGGGGTTGTTAAACTCGGTGGGGTAGGTCACAATCGGGATGGTTTCTCCTTGGTCGTACCAGGTCAATAAAAGGTGATACGTAGGTAGTGTGAGGGGTGCTTTCCAGTATCAATATAGTTAATAGTGTGAGAGGTGCTTTCCAGTATCAAAGTAGTTAGGAGTGGCCCTACAAGGGATTAACAAAGTTACAAAATGGTCTTACATGAGAAAATGTAGTGTACTTACGCCTGGTCTGGTTATTTTCAGCAGGTAAACGAAAACGTAGGAAAATATCCGTGACGGTGGTGAGTGCGGCCAAAAGATTGCTTTCAGATATCGGTCCTAGAGAGACGAGGGCTATTAGACATGAACGTGACTAAAAATTTGGACCTTACCAAAACGTGCTCGATGAATCCGCCAAATTGCGAAGGACTCGAAATCGCCAAAAATACGTACACTAAATAGCCTTAAACAGTCCACGAAAGGTATTTTTGAAGATTAATCCCGTTTACACTAACGGATCGAATAAACACAAGTCGATACTTCAAAATATCCTGCGAGCAACGTTCAGCGCCAAGATCTCGAAAAACAATGATGGTCGAAACCGTTTCCGGCTTTTCTAGGGAAATTGTCACATATCTAATAAACCTGCATCACTACCGGAACAGAAAAACTTTGAATTTTGAAGCGAAGATTAGGGTATTCCGCTATGCGGTTGGCAACACTGAGTGTTGAATGACAACTATGACATATGAAATTCCCGGCAAAACAATTCTCTCCAAAAAGTACACTACGCAAGCATTTTAAATGGTTCTTAATAAAAATAAAAAGGTAACAGTTAATTTATAGTCAAATAAAAAATATGACGACAAAAAGGACTTAAAGATAAGTGTATATCTTTCTTGACATTAACGCTTTATATTTACCACAACTATGCACCTTTCTACCATTATAAGTTGTTTTAGTAAAATAAACAAATCAAAATAAAACCAAACAACTGTCAAACACATCTTGAAGCCACCAATCGTGTTGCAAACATGTTTACACGTCAAGTGTTATATGGTCCAAGGTATTAACACACATTTATTAACATTTCAATATTTTCGATAAAACATGCATTGGGGCTGCATTGCGTGCTCAAAACGGTCAATTTGAAATCACCTGATATGAGTTCTACAAATGTGTGTCTAGACTCTAGAGTAAAAGTTTGTTTGTATTACAATAATTATTAGTTCTGTTTATGCCGTTAACACGTTGAGTGTCACCATGGTACCAAAAAAACAGGTCCCATATGTCACCGTTTTTTTTAGGGATTTTTATTCTTTTTAATTTTATGGGATCCATAGGCCACTAGTGTTGCGGTCCTATGCGTTTAAATAGGATTCATGAAGCCAACAAGTCACCACCAGGCAAAACAAAAAGTTCAAAACTGTGGTGCCACAGTGGACTCACGAGGCGCCACGGTCCTGAAATAGTGTATTGGTCTCATGTGGCACTTAACGTGTAAAAATACTAAATTATTTAAGATTCACATGGAGTCTACATAATTTAACAAAAAAATCACTTATTAATATGATTAATAATTTTTTGTAACATATGTTTACAATAAAATAATAAAATACAATATTTAATGTAATTCTTTAATTAAGTACCCATCCATTTTCATGTTCTGAGAATATATATCAAGTGATATATATCATGATATATATCACGATATATATCACGATATATATCATGATATTTATTGCTTGATATATATCCGGTATATAAATATAAAATAAATATAAAAAAATAATAAAAAAATCGTTTTATAAAGTTTTCTGTTAAAATAAAATGTTTTGTTATTTAGTAGAAGTAGAACCTAAGTTTTTGTTAATGTGCTTGGGTCAAAATATAGTTTATGCATAAAATAATGTTTATATTAAGGCCGTTGTTTCACCTCAATGTACTTGTAAGAGGGTGGACTGTATATTTTATAATTTTCCCGAGAATTCAAAGTCCTTACCTTGTTTGTTGCAGTGTTCCTCCTAGCTAGCTAGCTTTGATGGATTCAGGGTAGACTTGTAAACTCGAAATTCACTCGATAATGTTTATTAATTTGAATGCGACTGTAATTTTCACTTCTTAGCGATTGCAATTTTAACTAAGTTACACGACGTGATTGCTAGAAGCCGCGTGCGAGCTCGCGAGCTCCGTATTTAACAACAAATTAGCAAAAAATAAATAATAAATGTATGCATCGAATGTATGCAACCCAGCATACATCAAGCAAATAAAATATAATTCCAAAACCCATATTTGAACATACTCCCCCCACCCCCGAGGAAAGGATTAATATCCTTTTGTTATTACTAAACTATGACTAAACTATTACTATTGCCCTCTAGAATCTACAGGCAATAAACAAAGCTTCACCAAGGGACGTTTCATGGTACGTTTCATGGTACGAATGGTGGCCACTCTTGTTATTCCGTCGGACACCTTGTGCAACTCAACAACCCCAGCGAGAACCCATTTGGTAGGAGGAGGGTTATCTTGTTTAACGATTACTAGAGCACCTTCTTTCAATACTTCATGGGAGTAATGCCATTTTTGACGCTGCTGAAGAGTCTGAAGATACTCAATATGCCAATGTCGCCATATATTTTGTTGAAAATGTTGCAGAAGTTTCCAACGAGAAAGGCGATTTGTAGGACCATTACCAAAATCTTCGTCCGGAGGAGCCGAAACCGGTTCCATATTTAGAAAATGGTTTGGTGTGAAGGAGGAAAGATCATTGGGATCATGAGAAGGAAGATATCCCATTCGAGGTAAAAGAGGTTTCGGATTGGCCCTAAAACATTTGAAACATGTGGACAAACAGCGATAAATTGCTCGTTTTGCGCCAAGAATCCAAAACTGTTGTCCATATGGGGTGATGAAGAGTTTGTGGTCTAGGATGAAGAAATCTTTCATGAAAACTACGAATTATAAGGTCATCAATAGGGTGTTCCTTGCGCCAAGAATCCAGAACTGTTATCCATATGAGGTGATGAAGAGTTTGTGGTCTAGGATTAAGAAATCTTTCATGAAAACTACGAATTATAAGGTCATTAATAGGGTGTTCCTTGGGCAAAAGTATAGGAAACTTTTCTTCGAAGGTCAGTTGCGAATGTCTTAGACGACCGCCAACAATTTACGTAGTGACTTACTACCTTGTTTGTTACGTTTTATAAGTGAAATTCCTTCGGAAAAGGAAGTAGACTGAACGAATTTGGCTAGCGTAATGGTAGCAACATGCAACTCCTCTTCATTAGGAACATGGGTTTTTTACGACAACAATTTATAAAACGTAACACGTAGCAAACGGTACCTTGGATTTTCCGTAGTGAAGCAAACCGTTCAAAAAGACCTTCCCAGAGATTAATTTCTGTAGGCACTACAAATGAAAGTATTGCCGATTTGGCAACTTCCATATCAAAATCAGGAGAATTTAGAAATTGGCCACTCTTCTTTTCGTATGGATATCCAAAGTTGACCATTCCACCAAAGGCAGTGTTGAACTAATTCTTTTGGCAGTGCGCCGCGACTGGCGACGTCTGCAGGATTGTCAGCCGAAACTAAATGGTTCCAGCATTCTGGAGCAGCACTTTCTTGGATAAATGCTACCCTATTGGCGACAAAGGTCTTCCATTTATATGGAAGGAAATCCTCCAAAAAAAGCCGAACACCCTCTCCATGGTCCAAATGGCCTAGTATTCACAATCACAAATACAGCCCTAAAAAAGCTTCCATAGTCGACAATTTAGACCCTATTAACACTGATTAACTCCATCTTTACATCTCTCCATTTTCCCTCCATTTGGAAGAAAGCCGAAGTAGTCATGATCCACAAGCCCCAACAAGATCCAATTTTTCCTCAAAACTACCGCCCAATCTCGCTTATTTCCTCTCTGGCAAAGATCTGTGAGAGAGCTTTAAAGGAAAGGCTTGAAGATCAAATTACTGAACACCACCTCCTCCCGGACGAACAATTTGGGTTCCGCAGGGGCCTATCCAGGTCCTCCGCCTCCCTGAATTTATAATGGAGGGATTTGATACTAAGGAAAAAACCGGATTAAAACTCCTATATATCGCAAAGGCCTTCGATAAAGTTTGGCACCAAGGTATTCTGGCCAAAATGATTAACCTTAACTTTTCACCTTCCATAATCAAACTAATATCGTCTTATCTTTCCAATCGCCAATTTAAAGTCAAATATGGTTCTTCCCTGTCAACCACACATAATATTACAGCTGGTGTACCCCAGGGATCAGTCTTAGGCCCCACAATCTTTAATATTTTATGACTTACCTTCCCAGAACTCCCGAGTTACACGTAGCCCTATATGCTGACGACACAACATTATTCATCCGCTCACGCAAAAACCGAGTGATAAACCACAGACTTCAAATAGCCCTCAACAATATAGAAACCTGGTCAGACAAGTGGCGACTCAAAGTAAACCCCCAGAAAACCCAGGCTATCCACCTCTCAAAAGGTGGAGGAGCTTTCCCAGAAAACCTGGAGTACGAAGGTAGAATCATTCCATGGACAAACCAAGTTACCTACCTAGGAGTCACGATTGATCGCAAACTGACGTGGAAGACTCATATCGACAAAGTACTGGAAAGAGCAAAACACATCACCTCTCCTCTACTTTGTATAGTGCCTTTTTACCAAATTACCACTATTATTTCCATGCAACCTAAACCACGCCCACTTTTTGATATCCTGCATCACTCTGTTGTACACGGGTGACTCGGTGCTGTGGAATCGTCGAGGATTCCTGGACCGGCACCTGGACACTTCCGGGTTGTTGCTTGACGAGGATGGTTGCATCGGAAGCCAGCGGTGAAGGTGTGCCGACCTGATGAACCTGATCGACACCGTTCGTGTCCTGCTCGAAGTTGTCCTCAGCTGGAAGGTACTCGATCTCGTCCTCGTCAATGACGGGAGCCCCCAAAGGTACCTGGTTCTGGTCCATCCTGGCTTGGGACTTGGTTACCACCATACGTGTCCACTCGAAGCCCCTGGGATCGGCCCTGCTAGCGGACCGGGATCGGCCCCGCTAGCGGACCTGGATCGGCACCTCTGGTGGACCTGGATCGGCCCCGCTGGTGGACCTGTTCGGCGATGCTGGCGGACCTGGCTCGGCCTCGCTGGTGGACCTGGTTCGGCCCGCTGCAGCGGGCTGGAGACCCGGTCGGCGATGTTGGATACCTGGTGCAGCCTGGTTACTGGACGTCGCTCGACCGCGCTGGCAGACTTGGACTTGGAATCGCTCGTGTCCGGAACCTGGTGTGGCCTGCTGGACGACCTGGTGATGGCTTTCACGTTGCAAGTTATTTCTTTCTTTTTGAAAGTAACAAACTACTAAAGGCTTTCTCTTTTCTTGGTTTGTTCTAAAAAGAACAGTTTTTTGAACCGTCCCTACTCTCGACGAGAAGTAAGGAAGTTTGCCTGCAAGAGGTCTTCGAATTAATAATGGGTTCAACTTGAAGCGGCGACTTGTCTATGGTGATAACCAAGGGGAGCTTGGTTGTCTTTCGAGTGGTAGTCTCGACTGACTTTTGAGCAGATGCTTTCCCCTCTTTTATAGGATTTCGACTGACTCGAATGTAATGTGTCCTGAACAAAAAGGGGGCTAACTGGGCAATAACCCGAGCAAGGGTAGGTGATAAGACCTGTTTCCCTTTCTCTTGGATTGGAAAAAGCGTGGAGTTGGGAGGAAGTATTTGCTTGCGCAAATGTGGGGTTTGGAGAATTGACGGAAGTTGGAAGGTATTTGGGCCGCCAGCGGACTAAATATTATATGGCAGGGGGACGGGAGCCTCAGTGTTATGTTGGGGAGAGCAGGGTTCAAAAGTATGACAGTGGATTCTTGTAGGAAAAGTTAATGTTTGTATCAAAATGTGTTCTAGTGATTTTTATAGCACACAACAACTTACCTTGTGGGCGCCAAGTGATCATTTAAAAACATGAAAATTAGGTCGATCACTTAACCTAACTTAAGTTATTCTGAAAATTTGAAAGGTTTTCAACAAAAAGGTTTTTTTTTAAATTTAATTGGGTTTAATCGGACTATTGTTTCGATTGAACATGTAAAAATTAAATCAAACTATTGTTTCAATTGAACATCTAAAAATTAAATCAACCTAAATAAACACTTGGTGTTGTGCATACTACCTTACGATACGTATCGATGGTTTACATATAATAATTAAGCGGTTCTATGACCGAAACAAAAAAAGTTAAGCGGTTCTATGACCGAGACAAAAAGGGTAAAGCGGTTCTATGACCGAAACAAAAAGGGTAAAGCGGTTCTATGACCGAAACAAAAAGGGTAAAGCGGTTCTATGACCGAAACAAAAAATAATTAAGCGGTTCTATGACCGAGACAAAAAGGTTACCTTAAATGTCAAACATTTCTAAAATTCTACAAATGTAATCCTGACTCTGTGTCCATGTGTTACTGCTCTGGGTGACGAACCTTGGTGGTGACAAGCTCCAGCATCGGTTTAACGTGTTGGCCGGTAGGTAGTCGTGTCGAGGAACAGCTGATCTGGGCATCAGGTTGAAGTGATGGTAAAGGTGAGGCAAAATAGGGTGAAAGATATACTAGGTAAAATCCTACTACAAGGTACATGCCCTAAAAGTAAATAAGGTTGTAAAAACCACTCCCTGACTGAACACAGTTCACAACTTACAGATTTAATAATCTGGCATAGAGATAATTTGAAATCCAAGCATACACTGAGCAGCGTACGCGGTCACAATCGGTAATAGTTTGTCACAATCGGTAAAAATTTGTCATCATCGGGAAATTGTCGTCAAATCCGGGAAAATATGGTCACTGATAGGTATACATGCCGAGTAGAAACTAATTGGAAGAATAAAATAATCGGACTTAAAACCGATGCTCGAAATAAAGGTAGAAAAACTTACCAAGTTGAGGTTAAGAAAAGGCACGCCGCAGAGTTTTTCGTGAAATTTCCAAAATTACAGCGTCTCACGTAGTCATTGAAAACGAACAATGCTCTTACTGCATCTTAGCACGATAAAAGTGAAATAACCCACGGTAAGGACTTCAATATTTCTGGCATTTAACTTCTCTCACATCGGCATGTAGCTTTCACCGAGTCTTCAATGGAAAGGACGCCAGCACCCCAAGGAAAGGGAAATAACGCCGGTTTAAAAGTCACGCATGCGCGCCTTCCACGAGACGCAACCAACATTACATGTCGATAAAAAGGACACTCTACAAAACTGTCACATATGACAATTGAAGTAAACAACAAACAACCGCTACTTCATTTGAGAAATTTCAGAAAATGAGGACTGTAGCAAAGTAAAAGAAACGCAGATTACATATTCAATGAAATACACACTCGGCTACAGCCAAAGACCAAGGTAAATGAAAATAAAAATGTTAATAGAAGATTTTTGTTTTTAGAGGTTATAATAAAGGTTAAGGATAAAATGTAAGGGAAAAAGGAACTTTAGGAAAAACAACCGGGTTTGCTTGAGCTTGTCGACCTCCAGGCTCCTCAGCGGATAACTGCAAAACAAAAGTCAAACACCCAAGTCACCCGATCTGCATAAAAATGTAATCAGTTCTCAAAAACTATCGTAGCACCACTTGACAGCAAGTCTCTAATACTCAACCAGTGATCAGTTGATTAAGTATCAAACAAGGTAAATGCAGCGCAAAATCACACGAATAGCTAATTAAAACCTTTTAATTGCAAATAATACATGAAAACAGTGTTATTCCAAAAAGTGTCGTTCCTAGTCCAAAATATAGTATATATTTAAATTTGTCAAATTGAATAAAAATTTAGATTTAAACGTTATTCTTGACTATCAAACGTAGCAGGTAAAAAGTGCATGCTACAACACACCCCTTCTCGGAAAAATAAAATTT
The DNA here is from genome assembly GCA_921294245.1 of Brassicogethes aeneus. NCBI lineage: Eukaryota > Metazoa > Arthropoda > Insecta > Coleoptera > Nitidulidae > Brassicogethes > Brassicogethes aeneus. Next base: position 63,669,570 of record OV121132.1, read on the forward strand.
AATTCCCAAATAAATTTTATTTTTAAGTACGAAAGCTAACTTAATCTAAAACCCCCCTTAACTGTACTTTACTAACCTATTCATGATCTCCACTGCAGTGGAATTAAACTAAACTAAAATAAAATATACACTATTTACAAGGTAAAATTAGGATTTGAAAATCTATATGACTAGGTACCTTACCCCAGTTCGGAAATTATACTGGAGTTCGACCCGTAATACTTCTTTAAGTCCTTCACGTGGTAGTTCCCAGCATTTGTCCCATTTATGGACTTGAGTTCATACACAAGTTTGGAGACCTTTCGAATTACGGTACATAGCACATATCTGGGTGCCAGTTTTGCGGAAAAGTCTTTACTTTTATCCGAAAGGACATAATTTCGTTTCCATACCTTCTCACTAACGGAGAAAACAACATCGCGTTTACGCAAATTATATTGTTTGACATTCCGCTTGTAGGCTTCATTTAACTTAGACTGTATTGTCTGATAAAGTAGGGGCAACTTTTTAAGTTCATTCCCATAGTTTAAAGAATCTGAAGGATCCGTATTCAAAACGATAGAACTCTGGTGTACTCCGTAGTAATCACCAGAAATCGGCACGTTACGTCCAAAATTTAAATAAACTGGGCTAAATCCAGTAACTTCGTGAACCGCGACCCGAATAGCATGCCCTATTTTTGGAATGTCCTTATCCCAAAACTTATGGCCATTCTTATCTTTAATAAAACTACGTATCGCAGTGACTATGACGCGATTGACGCGCTCGACCGCATTCGGAGAGGGATGATACCTAGCGTTAAACAAAATCTTCTGAACTTTATATTCCTTGATCAGGTCTTTGAAAAAAGAACTAGTAAATTGCACTCCATTGTCACAAACAATCTGTGAGGGTACCCCATAAACCAAAAACACTTCCTCCTCCATAAACTTACAAATTGCCTTAGCGGTAGCCTGTCTTAATGGTTTCAACAACACATATTTAGTGAAATGGTCGGAAACAACGAGCAAAAACATATTTCCCTGATTTGAACGCGGAAAAGGGCCCATGATATCTACACAGACGCACTGCCAGGGGAATTCCACTCGCTTTTCAGAACCCATAAGACCATGCCTACTGACGTTCGGCATTTTCTGACTTAGACACGTCTCACAACGTCTAACAAACCATAAGACAGACTCACGCATTTTAGGCCAGTAAAACTGCTCTTGAATCTTACATAAGGTTTTAAAATAACCAAAATGTGCTGAAGTAGGTTCTGAGTGAAACTTTTCCATGACAGATCTCCTGTCGTTAAAAGGGACTACCTGCTTCCCAGAAACATTCGTAGACAAAGGCAAATCTTTATTAATATGGTGGTACAATTTACCGTCTCTGATCAACCATTGGACATGCTCTTCGGGACGCTCAGTCACTAAACGTAACATCTTCTGATACCAAGAATCAGAATTCTGCTGATTATCACTCTCTGCAACAACACACAACTCGGCATTGTTTAAAGGTAAGGAAATTTTTAAATCCGGGGAAGCGCGCGATAAAGCATCAGGTACATTTAGCTTCCCCTTTCGGTGAACTAATTCAAAGTTATGTTGACGCAGTCGTAGTGCCCAACGGGCTAACTTGCCAGTAGGTTCCTTAATATTGTTAAGCCACAGCAAGGAATAACAGTCAGTTATGACCTTAAATTTTTGAGGACAGGCCTCCAAATAACATCTAAATTTATCTAGGGCAAAAAACACTCCCAAGAGTTCTCGCTCGGTGGCGCTATAATTACGTTCAGTTCTAGAAAGACTCCTACTATAGTAGGCTATAACCTTTTCGTCACCACCCACAGTTTGAGTTAAAACGCCGCCCACACCGGTCAAAGACGCATCGGTCTGGACTACGAAAGGAAGGGAAAAATCGGGACTGGTCAAAATTGGCGCAGATACTAAGGCAGTTTTTATATCTATGAAAGCTTTCTTAGCTTGATCATTCCATTCTATCTTTTGCTGCTTGCGTTTACCCTTAATAAGGTCGTTAATTGGTGACATTATAGTTGAAAACTGAGGAACAAAACGTTTATACCAGGCACACATGCCTACAAACCTCTTGATTTCGGTGGCCGTTTTAGGCCTAGGAAAATTAACCATGGCTGTAACCTTATCAGGGTTAGTTCTTAAACCACGAAAATCAACGGTGAAGCCTAGATAATTCAAGGAATTTCTAAAAAATTGGTACTTCTCTACGTTAATAGTTAGATTTGCATCTTTAAGTTTATTTTTAACCTTTTCCAATAAATGTACGGGTTCCTCAAAAGTTTTAGAAATAATAATAATATCGTCAAGGTAGCAAAAGATAGAAGGTTCAAACTCAGCACCAAAAATGCCATCCATTAGGCGCTGCTGCGTCTGTGCGGCATTACTCAAACCAAAAGGTAAAACTACAAAGGAAAATGTACCTCTTCCAGGTACTGCAAAACTACATTTTTCCGAAGATTCTGAATCTAAGGGAATCTGCCAAAAACTGTGTCTTAGATCAACACTGGATATATATTTTGCATCTCTCAACAAACTTAAAATTCTATCAACGTGTCCAAGAAAGTACTCTCCGGAGAAGGCGGCGAGATTGAACGCCAGGTAGAACAGATGCTTCAGGGGGGCATTGTGGAGCTCTCAAATTCACCATATGCATCTCCGATCATACTGGTGAAGAAAACCGAAGGCTGGAGGTTCTGCGTTGACTTCAGGGAGCTGAACAAGAGAACTTCCGACGTCATCAGCATGCTGCCTCCGATCGTACATGGCCTTCTTCACGCCTTCAAGGGGGCCAGTTCCAGTTCCTGGCGATGCCGTTCGGATTGAAACTAGCGCTGGCAATGACGGAAATGTTCGCGGGTATGCTTAAGAAGTTTGTTAAGGTGTACCTGGATCATCGTATTTTCAGTGAGCTATGAAGAGCACTTGGAGCACTTGCAGAGGGTGCTGGAGAAGATAGAGGTCCACCAACTACGCCTGAACCCCGAGAAATGCAAGTTTGCTACGACACGCCTACCATACCTGGGGTATGAAGTCGAGGGACCCTTCACTAGAGCCAGGGAATGTCATTTGCTCAAAATTAAGAATTTCGAGAAGCCCTGCAACAAACGTCAGGTCCAGGCGTTCTTGGGCCTTGTAAATTGGCTTCGAGGATACATCCCCAACTTGGCGAATTTGGTGGCCCCCTTGACAGCACTTACGGGAAACGAGAAGTTCCTGTGGACGGACGCCTGCGAGGAGAGCTGGGCCAACACGAAGGTCGCCCTGGAGAAGCCACAGAGGTTGGAGCGGCCGCACCCGGGATGGAGGTTTATTCTTCAGGTGGACGCCTCGGACGAAGGAATGGGCGCAGTCCTAATGCAGCAGGATCCGGAAGGGCAGCGTCATCTGATACACTTCAGTTCTTCCAAGTTCCATAAGGCTGAAGGAGTGCCTGGCGATGGTTTGTGCAGTGAGAAGGTACCGCCAGTACCTAGAGGACCAGCGGTTCACGATCCGGACCGACAACTGGATCTTGGTGTGGCTCCAAAGCCACCAGGATGACAGGGCCAAGCTCACCAGGTGGGCCTTACTGCTGCAGGAATTCTCCTTTGAAATCGAACATGTAGCCGGGAAATCCAATCAGCTGTCGGACTACTTGTCCCGCCATGCAACTGATTGTCCTGAAGGCCCAGCCGTGGAATACGATGAGCTGATCCCGACGCCTGAAGTCTGCCTAGTCCAGGACGAGCCGCTGATCCAAGCCATCCTGAAGGGACAACTGGTGGACCCAGTCACGCAAGGCTTGGTCAGAAGGATCAAGCAGGCCGAGGAAGAAGGCCCCCAGGACGACACAGACAGAAGCCTGGTGTCGGCCGAGAATAACCTATTCCAAAGCCGACCTAATGACACCTGCCGGGTTTATGTGCCAGCTGGGATGCGAGGTCAAGTCTTGGAGTATTTCCACGCCGGAGACGCGGGAGCCCATCCCGGGCAAAAGGAGACGCAGCGGGCGATCGACGGGCGGTTCCGCTGGGACCAGATGGGTGCCGAAATTCGCCGGTACGTGCAGGCTTGCTTGGTCTGCAAGTTGATCAAGGGGCGGAACCTGCAGGAAGCAGCTCCGATGACATCACACAAGCCAACCAAAGTATGGCAAACCATCGCTATGGACACGCTGGGCCGTTACCGCGGCGATGGCCAGGAACCCGAGTACGCGCTGATCGTAGAGGATATCCTGACCAAGTGGACGAGCTGTTCATGAAATATGGAGTTCCAGAAGTGATGATAACCGACTGCGCATCTCAGTTCATGTTTAAGAAGTGGGAACGTTAATGCCGGAAGCTGGGAATCAGAATGGTCAACTCGGCGGCCTATCACCCAAGGGCCAACCCGGTGGAACGACAGGTTCAGGAGACCAAAAAGATTATCCGGGCTTTCTTGAAGACCAACCCGAGATCCATATATTACGAGCTACTACCTAAAGCCACGGGGATTCTAAGGAGCAGAGCAAATCGAGCAACTGGAGAGATACCAGCCAAAGCCTTCTTAGGGTATGAGCCTCGACAACCAGGTGACTGGCTGATACCCAGGGCAGACGAGGTGCGGCAAACCTGAGACGTCCACGACGAACAACTCCGGACCAAGAAGCAGATCCAGCTCAAGTTCCGGTAAGTTTCAAAACGACGAGGTGCTGATCCGGAATCATGAACGAGGGGTCTTTGGAGACCCTTGGAGAGGCCCTTTCAGCATCCACAAGAAGCTGTCACCGGTCACGTACGAGGTCCAAACAGACCGCCGAATCGTAAGGCTGCATGTGGACGATCTGCGACCGGTTCCAAAGAAAACAGTGCAATAGTGAAACAGAGTGACGTGTCGTGCGAAGACAGAAATCGTGTGCGCGTTACCTTTGTACGAACATTTTACCAATGTGATATAGTTTAGATATTTATTTGTTATTACCATTTTTCTGAATAAATCTAGACGGTTTGTTCTAAAATCCAGGGGGCATGTCGAAACGGGCCTCAGTCGCTGCTCGACGCTGATTGGTCAGCAGTCGACCAGAGCAGAGACCGTTTCGGCTATAAAATAAAGTTCTGACACCCTCTCAAGTGAGTCTCTCTTGAGCATTCACGAGATAAGCTACCAGTCCTCCTGGCAGCTAAGAGCCAACCGTCGACGTTACCAAGTACCTGGTGTTTCTAAGAAGAAAATTACGTTGGTTTTTCGAATTCCTGAGCGAAGCCATCCTCGAGGAGTTCCAACCAGCCTCCACCAACCGTCCCCCAGGTCTACAGGTTCCGATCCGGAACCAAGCCAGTAGCAGGGACGATTCCAGACCAGCCGTCGGGCCGCTCCCAGGCCAGTCGCAGGGACGCTTCAAGTTCAGCCGTCCGGCCGCTCCCAGGCCAGCAGCAGGGCCGTACCCTGGTCCGTTAGTAGGACCGTTCCCAGGACCAAATCGCTGCGTAGGCGTCCATGGTGGTCACCCGCAGCCAAGCCAAGATGCAGGTAGCCACAGGCCCCGGTTCAGCCCCTAGCGGGGAAAATGAGGGGGAATTCTTCCATCCCGCTGAAGATTTCATCGACGTGGATGGAAACCAGTCCAATCCGACTGCCCAGGTTGGAAAACCCTCGGAGAAATGGTATACGAGATGGCGAGAGCATTGAAGGACGTTCCGGTTCAGCGGAGTGTCTTTCCGACATGATTTTGAAGATCCACGTTTCTTCCTGAGGAAAATGGAAGAAGCCCTCAAGAAAAGGCACATTCCAGACGATGAATGGGCTTTTCACGCACTGGGCCAAATCAAGGGCAAAGAAGAACCAACCTTTGCCTGGTATAAAACCCAGGAGATTAGTTGGTCACGTTTCTTGGTCGAATTTAAAGAAACGTTTATGTCCAAGGGAAGAATAACCAAACTAATCTCAAAATTTTATGGAGCCTGTCCGATGAAGAAGACGTCGTGAGGTTTATCCAGAGAAAACGATCCATGGCAAGGTGGTTGCTGTTCAGTACCCAGGAGAACCACCTCGTCGACGAAGTCTTCGAGCTGCTTCTACCCCGAGTTCGCTACGCGCTGCGACTCAAGATGCACATGGGGATGGACGAGCTGATGCGTTGTGTCCGCGCCTCCCATCCACCACGATGCCTTTCGACCCAACCATTCTTCCCGGGAACCATCCCGGAAGTGTACCAAAGACAGATCCGGAAGCATCCATGTTTTTCCCGGTCCTGTAACGCAGCGTACAACAGCAGTTATCGAGAAGCTCTGTTTTCAACCAATCAAATTCAAAGAAATTTAAAAAAGAAGAAACGTTTTCAACCAATCAAAAATCAAAACGATTTCTATTGGCTTTAATAAATTTTAAGATTTATCAAATGACCATATTTGGTCATACGAAATTTCAAAGCTTCTATTTTGTTCTAGAAAACGTTGTTTTCGTGACTAAATAAGGTAATGAAACGAGATTCCAAATATTATTGGTTTTAAATTCCTCTCAATTTAATATAAGAGTAATGCCTGCCTGCTGCATTACTTCAATTTACGAGCTCAAAAGCGACTTCCAGCTTTGACTCTACTCGATGTGCCATCTCGACAAGCTAACTGGTAACTTATTTATACTTTGAATATTGTTTTATTGTTTGCATTTTTAAAATTAATTTCCTTCGGGAATTAATTTATTTTTGAATTAAAATTCAAGTGATTGAATTTATTTTGAATTAAACTTCGAAAGATTCGTAGTTGATTTATTTTTTGGATATTTTAAAACCGTTCGTAGAACTAAACTTGTATTAAATTCAAGTGATTGAATTTATTTTGAATTAAACTTCAAACGATTGAAGTTGAATTATTTTTGATATTTTAAAACAGTTCGTAGAACTAAACTTGTAATAAATTCAAGTGATTGAACTTATTTTGAATTAAAATTCGCACGAGTCGAATTTTGATTAAAGAAAAAGAATAACTTTTGGTAAACAATATGAGCATCGACAAGAAGAACCTGAAGAAGTTAACCAAAGTAAGGGATACTTTGATCAGGTCGTTCAAGTTCCAACTCCAAGCACGCAGACGTACGTACTAGGTATCTCGCTGTGTATCTGTGGCTCCCAATGAAGAAGTTGTTGAAGATTTACTCAACCAACAGTAAGTCTGGATAGTAAGGTGGCCAATCCTTGCTAGGCCCACTACGCGCTCAGCTTCCAAAATAGCGAAGTTGAACGAGGTTACTGAAGTTTCCAACGTGATCAAGGCTTCTGTGGACGTCATCTTCGAAGATCGATCGATCGATTTGGTTTCCGAGGTATCAAATAAGAATTTAGAATTGGTTGGAACTGCTGACATGGACACTGTTACCGACGTGCCCACTCACGTTCCACGCTACCAGATGGACCTTCATGTGCCCCAGGTTCTACAAGAAGCCCAATCTGGACCAACCCTGCATAACAACGCTGCTAGCGTTGGTTTCAACACGTGCTTGTAGCACACTTTCATTGGCCCAAATGGATCTTCCATCAGCAAGCGGTCTTCAGGAAGAACCAAGAGGACGTCATTCCTTGGACCAACCGATCCAATCACAACATGGCGCCCAAGCAGGGACTTTAACAGCAACAAAGGAGTTGTTGGAGTCCAAACCTTCCGGATCCACGGCCAATGGGATGGCTGACTTCCTGAAAGAATTCGCACGCTCGATGCGTGAGATTCCAATTGAGCGCACCAACTATCTCACATTTTCTGGTGGCGAAACCGAGAATCCTCACAGATTCTTGTCCAAAATGAAGCTTGCCTTACAAAAAAGGCATATTTCCGAGTTCGACTGGGTCGAAACAACTGTAGGCCAAATCAAAGGGACCGAAGGTGGTCACTTTGAATGGTACAAGTCGCAGGACGTCTCATGGAGCCGTTTTCAGACCGTATTTCTAGCGAAATACGCAAACGACGCACGGGTAGCGCGTTTAATTTTAAAATTTTAAGTGCGAAAATTCGGTACGTACTACGTATTGAAATTTTTTCTACAACTGAAGTATTACTGTGGCGTGCTCTCGAAGCAGAAGTGGATGCTGAAGAAGCTGATGCAACGCGACCAATGAGGATCACCATCCGCGAACCGTCGGGAAACGGGCCGCGGAGGGGCCCCGAAGCGACAAGCGTTCCTCCGCAGTGAATGAAAATTCAATCAATTTAATCGTGAAAACCCCTGAACACTTTAATGTGCAACCAAAACAATTAGTGAGTAAGTTAGTGAAGAGTAATCAAGAACAACACTTAAATTTGCGTCCCTCCCTTAATGTGAACAGTTTAGTGACACAGAATCAAACCCGATTATAACAATTATTATCAACAAGCAACGTTATCAGGCATTAGTAGATACTGGTGCCCAACGTTCCGTGATTCGCAAGGATTGTTCAAAGAACTACGTGCCCAAACTTGAAAGTGCCGAAGCCGCAGGCGGAAAAACCGTCGAAACCCTCGGTTATTCGCGAATATCTTTCAAAATTTACGGAAACGTGTACGAATGCAACATGCTTGTGATGAAGGACTTAGTCGTTCTAGTTTTACTCGGTATGGACTTCTTAGCTGAAAATCATGCCGCAAGGGGTTGCATGTACATTGGAAGTGAAAAACGCCAGACGGTATTTTGGGGACCTGCGCCAAACAGCGCCGTTTCGGAAACTGAATTACCCGAATTGTCTGATAAAATTTCCCAGCCGTGCCGGAAGATTTGGAACATCTCCTGATACACTTTGTAGAAACATTCGACCAAAATATAGGACCACCGTCCAACTTATTAGTGCCTCATCTAATCGAATTGACGGACAAGGCACCCTTCAAAAACCGACCACGAAAGTTTACGCCGGATAAGGCGTTGGAGATCGATAAACAAGTGAAAGCTATGCTCCGGGGGGGCATTATTGAACCATGTTCATCTCCATACGCTTCACCAGTGCTTCTGGTCAAGAAGGAAGGCGGATGGCGATTCTGCGTCGACTACAGAGAACTGAATAAACGTACCAAAGATGTTTGCAGTGTATTGCCACCAATCGTTGAAACTGTCCGTGACTTAGGAACTGCCAAAGTTTTTTCTGCTTTGGATCTTACAAGTGGATATTGGCAGCTTCCAGTGGATAAGAAATCACGCGCTTATACAGCTTTCTTCACACCTGATGGAGCACAATACCAATTTACTGAAATGCCGTTTGCCGGAATGCTGAACAAATTCGTCAAAGTCTACCTTTCAAATCAATTCGCTTTGATATCTTTATATTTTTGCATCGTTCGATCAAAACTAGAGTATTGTTCCATTGTATGGAGTCCCTACTAAAACAATTATATTGTCATGCTCGAAAATGTTCAGCGTAAATTTCTTAAATTACTCGCTTTTCGTTTAGATAACATTTACCCCGCTAGAGGTATAAATCATCAACTTTTGTTAGATCGCTTTAATATGGGTTCCCTACAATGCAGGAGAGCTTGTTCCGGTCTTAAATTCTTATTTAAGCTTTTTAATAACCAAATTGATTCGGCGAATATTTTATTTCTATTTAATATTCATGTACCCAGATCTAATTCTCGATCTAGTGATATGTTCTACTCTGACAATGCACGAACAATAACCTTAATTAAATCACCAGTGTTTACCATGTCAAGAAATTATAACTGTATTAGTCATGACTGTGATTTGTTTTTTACTTGTTTAAATGTTATTATTAGGGTGGCAAGGACTTTTTTTTTGTAGTTTAGTATTAGGTAGTTTTATTTTTAGTATATGAAATGTAAACCTTATTTATATTTTTGTTCTGTTATTGGAGTTTTACTCCGTTGGGCAAATAAATGAATTATTATTATTATTATTATTATTATTGATGATGTTATTATCTATTCCAATAGCATGGAAGAGCATGTTGGTCATCTCAGGCTAGTTTTGGAACGTCTGAAAGCACATAAACTGCGGTTGAATCCAAAGAAGTGCCGAATTGTCACAACTACGCTGAAATATCTGAGATACCAAGTAGATGGTGCATTTACGAAACCTCAAGAATGCCATTTGATGAAAATCAAGAAGTTTGAACGACCAACTAATAGGAAGCAAGTTCAAGCATTTATGGGCTTAATCAACTGGCTACGAGGTTATATCCCTGGATTGGCGACGTTAACTGCGCCTCTAGCAGAGCTGACTGGAAAAACTGATCGTTTTAAATGGACTGAAGAATGTGAAGCAAGCTGGACGAAAACACACGAAGCTTTGGAACAACCGCATAAGCTAGAACGACCGAATCCTGCCTGGAAATTCATACTCCAAGTAGATGCTTCAGACGCTGGCATGGGAGCCGTGCTAATGCAGCTGGATGGTGAAGAAAAGAAACACATCATTCATTACAGCTCTGCCAAATACCACCAGAATGAGAAGAACTATCACGTCAATGAAAAATAATGTTTAGCAATGGTGTAGGCGATCAAAAGATACAGGCCGTATCTGGAAGATAAACCATTTATCTTAAAGACTGACAACCGTGCACTGGTATGGTTATCCAATCATCGAGATGACCGAGCGAAGCTGACAAGATGGTCCTTGTTACTTCAAGAATTCATCTTGAAAGTGGAACATGTACCAGGAAAAACCAACGAGTTGCCAGATTTCTTGTTCAGAAATCCGACTGAAGATCCCTAGCACAACAGAGACTACATGGAAGAATTGCCAACACCAAACATCTGTCTCCTGCAGACTATGCCGCTGGTAAAGAAAATACTGGAAGGACAGCTTGTGGATACAACTACCCAAGAGCTAGTTCGACGAATCCAGGAAGCCAACGACACAGGCCCAAAGGATGAAGTGGACAGAAGTTTGATGGCAAACTTTGTAGTATCTGCAAAACTAAACCTTTTCCAGAAACGTGCAGATGGTTCCTATCGCGTGTATGTGCCGGCATCTATGAGTGCACAAGTACTGAAGTTCCACCACGCCAGTGACCAAGGCGCTCATCCCGGAATTCATCAAACTTTCCGTGCCATAGATGATCGTTTCCATTGGGACAGGATGCGAGCTGCCGTGGTAAGATATGTGGGGAAATGCCTGATATACAGACAAATCAAGAGCAAACAACCACAATCAACGGCGCCGATGTCAACACATCTGCTCAAGCGATGATTTCCATCGATACACTGGATCCTTATGACGTTAAAGTTCCCGGCCCAAAACATGCCATAGTTGTGGAAGACGTTCTGACGAAATGGACAGAAGCCATTCCGGCAGAAGACAATAAGCTGTCAACCGTCAAAGCTTATTTGGAGGAATTGTTTGCCAGATTTGGTGTACCAGAAACCATCGTGTCTGACAGCGCAAGCCAATTTTCCAAGAAGAAATGGGCCAAATTCTGCAACAGAAACGGCATCACAGCCGTTTACTATCAACTGTGACAATCTGTGACTGTGTCACAGAAGCCCCCTGCATGCAAAAGAATAGGATGGGGATTGAAAAACATGATAAATAAATTTTTTTGTCATAGAAACCCCATCCATACAAAATAATAGGATGGGGATTGTAAAACAATGATTGTCTGTGTCACAGAAGCCCCCTGCATGCAAATGAATAGGATGGGGATTCTATGATAAATAAAATTTTTTGTCATAGAATCCCCATCCATGCAAAAGAATAGGATGGGGATTGTAAAACAATGATTGTATGTCATAGAATCACCTCCTATGCAAATGAATAGGATGGGGGTTGAAAAACAAAAATAAATGCTTCTCAACTCTTATGGAATGTTTGATCGGGTTAATCGGGCACAATGTACTCCGCTCCTAGCCAAATTAATTGTATGTTATTAATAAAAAAATATTTTCTTTTTACTATTTTGATTTACCTCGTATAAGTTAAAATTTGCATAATACTTTGTAACACAAAGATTTTGCATGTTGTAAAAATTCAATTTCTTTTACCAAGGAATGTGGTTAATTTATTTTATCAGGTAAAGTTATCTGCATCATGTTTTGAAGATTGCATTTTTTTAAAATTATGCAGTTGCAGCTGTGTTAACTTGTTGAAACAAGTTTACTTGCTTATCTTGATTCCTTCAATGTATTAACCCAATTTAACAAACTTTCGTATTTAAATTTCGCAAATATTATTTTAATAAATGATTTGCATTTTTACATTTATGTTGTATATGCAAAATGCAAATATCAAAACAATAAGAGGCTATATACTTAAATATATCTATTTAAATTAGGTTTGGTCATTATAATCATGAGCCTAGACAAATTCGGACATCATACTTCAATTCATGTTAAAAGCGATGTCGTTGATAAAACATATTTTAAAAATAATTTAAATGATTTTTATAAAAGTGTATACGATTCAATACAAACTGTAATAGATAGTTCAGACATCGAATTTTTAAATCTTAAAAAAGTATTGAAATTTTAAAAAATCAAAATAATTCTAACAATAAAAACATTAAAACAACAGACACTAATTTTAAATCAATAAAACAACAGGTAACAAAATTGGAAAACGATTTTAAAAGTAAAATACAAAAGGATTATAAAGATATAGTAAATAAAACAAATGAAAATGTTAAAAAAAACTTAAAACAGTTTAAATCTGATCAGGAAAACATTAAAAATTATATTAGATGCTTTACAGCGGATTGATAATTTTGAAAAAATACTTGATCAACAAGAGAAACTTATAAAGAAAAATGAAAAGTTATTAGATCAACAAGTAATAGATGCGACAATTAATACTGTATCTTTTAATACAAAATTTGAAAACTTTAATATTCAATTAGAAGAACTTAAAAAAGCTATTAAATATTTTCAATTACAGACAAGTTCTAATAATACTACATATATTATTAAGTTTGATAATATAGAAAAACGAATAGAAAAATTAGAAACAAACCCTTAAAATATATAATATATAATAAAATTTAATTTTAAATTTGTGTGTATGTCTAAGCGTAAGTATGTAAAACTTATGCAACATTGCGCAAAAAAGATTTGGTATGTATAGTAGTAGGGGAAATTAAGATAATATATAAAGTCAATTTATTTCTTACTTTTATTATATTAATTTTATTGTTGTTCAAGTATTAGTACCCGTTGTACCAAATTAATAATCATGAGTAACATTCTTGCCAAACTGAATGATTGTCAAAATCTACCATTTATTAAAATTAAGGACTTACAGGAAAATAAAAAATATGAGCTTGTTGGGATGGAAAAAGCTGATGGAAAATATGGTGAGTTTATAATTGTAAAAATAAAGGAACTTCCAAATTATATAATTTTACCACAACGTTTTTCCAAACTAATCCCAGAATTAGGAAAAATTAACCGAGAAATCAATAATAAAAAAATGTACTTAATTATGGAAGTTTCTAATGATTATTATAATGTTAAATTTGAATAAATCATTTTGTTTAAAATACTTTTTACTTTTAATTTGGTATATGGTTTAATAATTGGTTTTTATATTTTAGGAATATTAATTAAATAACATATTTTTAATAATTTTAAAACCTTTAATTTTATTTTATGATTTAGGAATATTTAAACATTTTTTTTTTAAAATATTAAACCCTTAGGCACCTCGTTAAGTACAATAAAATTTATCATATTCCATAGCAAAAAGATGATAATTTAAAGAATTTAAAAATTAAAATTAATTATAAATAAATATTGTGTACCGTATTTTTTTGATCAAAATAAATTTTTTAAGATTATTTCTTGTTTTCATTAATTTTTTAACCTGCTTTCTTTTTTGATTCTAAATGATTTGGTAGGGGGCAAGTAATATATATAAAAGGCAGTTTAATTTTAGCTGTATTACATTCTAGAAGTAGAATAAAACAAGATGCATTCTGTAAAAAAATTTATCATAAAAATGAAACAAGTTAGAGAAGAAAGAAGACAATTGAGAAAAACAATGAGATGCTGCAGGATCCTGAAGAATGGCAGGACGACTTCACTCAATTCGATTTGTTTGGAATCCGTTTTTTAGAAAGATGGGGTGAGGAGAGTTACCTAGATGATTGGTTCCACCCAGCGTGGACCAAAGGATATTTATGGTTTTATAATTTATAAAAAATAAAGTTTTAAAAATATTATAAATATTTAGTGTTTATAAATTAATATTGGGTAAGTAAAATATTATAATTATTTAAAAGTAAAAATTAGTAGGGTTTAATGTAGATGTGTAAAAATAAATAGTTGTTTAAAAAATCAAGAGAGGTATGGAAAAGATTGTAGATATAAAAGATTTACAGTTTGCAAAGTTTATTTTGTTAAATCTTTTGGCATATAACATTAAATATAAAAATTAATTCTTCAAACAAAAAAAATATTATTATTATATTAATTAATCCTGTATAATATAAACCTTTTAAAATTAGTAACTTAAAAGTTAATTTTAAATTATAATGTGTGTATTTATATAAAGGTAAGTAAAATATTATAATTATTTAAAAGTAAAAGGATTTAAAGTGGGGAGGTAGAGGGGTAAAAATGCTTGTTTAAAAAATCAAAAGAGGTATGAAAAAACATTGTATATATTTATATATAAACATATAAAAGGTTTACCGTTATTGCAAAGTTTATTTTTGTTAAATCTTTCAACATATAACATTAAATAAAAAAAATGAATTCTTCAAAAAAATATAATCAAGTTAAAAGATGCAAAATTTGTCGTAATAATTTAATTTTAAGACTGGTTGTTTTAAAACGATTATTAGTGGAAAATGAAATTAATTTACAAAAGAAAATAACATATTGGAAATTAATTTATGATTTAAAAAAATTATCTCTATAAACAAGTTTAATCTCGAATACTGAAAGTGAAGTGGAAAGGGTAAATATAAAATAAGTTTTATGTTTTTATTTTCAATTTGCAGTGTGTGTTTGTAAGTGTAAGAATTAACAAAGCTGTTTTAGTGATCATAAAAACTTATAAAAAGACAACACAATGGAAAACCAAAATAATACTTTTAAAATATTTCCAAATTCTGTTCCCGAAGATAATATTTTTTCTGATATAATTAAGAAAAAAACAATAAAGCATCCTGAATTTGCATTAAATCAAATACGTGTGGATTCATTTGAAGATTGGCCACTTACCACTGATCAACAACATCATATGGCTAGTGCAGGTTTTTTCTATACTGGATTATCAGATCGTGTTATTTGTTTTCAATGTGGATTGGATTTAAAGGGATGTTTAAACATTGATGATCCTTGGGAAGAACATGCAGCATATAATCCTAAATGTACTTTTCTACAATTAAAAATAGGTACTGAATATATTAAAAAATTAAGAGATAACTTTATAGATGTAATGGTTTCTTCAATAATACATGATTCACCACCACCACAACCACCACCAACTGTAAATGATATATCTGAAATAATTAATGATCCAGTTACCCGACCTAAAATGCCCTATCCAGATTTAGGAGATGTAGAAGTAGAAGACGAGTCTATTGAAAACAGTGATGATTTAAATTTATGTAAAATATGTTATAAAAATGAAATATCAATAGTTTTTTTTCCTTGCAAGCATACTGTAACTTGTGTCGATTGTGCAATTCCACTAAATAATTGTCCAATTTGTAGAAATAATATTGAAGCAAGTATTCGAATTTATTTATCATAAAATATTTTTAAAATATTCAAATTTGTTTTATTATTATTATATGTTATTTTAAAAAATATATATTTATATATTTTTAATAAATATTGTTTTATTGTGTTAAATCCCTAAACTATTATTACTACTAACTAAAGGAATGAATTAAAAGAAAACTTATTTTAAAATGTTTATTAAATAAAAAATTTATATACTTTTTGTAAAATCTAAATATTTATTTAAGTCATGTTCAATGTTGTATTCCATTTCCGTATTTTCATCATATTGTTGAACATTTGTGCTCTTCTGATGTTTTTGTTCTTTTACCAACTGTTCTTCCAGTAGAAAGGATGAAAAATCGTTCATACTTGCATACCATTCTTCTTCTAAATCATGTAAATCTTGAAATGGAGTAGTGGATTGAAAACATTGTACTAATCTATTAATATCTCGAATTGTTAAAGGTTTAGCAATGTCGTAAGCTATATAAAATAAAGACATGTTCTCTTTAATAAAACTAAACAAACAATAAACAAACTTGTAAAAAAATATTAGTATTTAAACCTAAAAAAGTGGAGGGGGTAATACATAATTATATTATATATTAAAATAAAATATTTTTTAATTTAAACATAATATACTTATATTATGCTTATACTATATTAATTCGTTTGGTTACATTGCATTTATTATACCGGTTAAAGGAACATAGCGAATAATACGATCATGTAAAATAATGCAATAGGCAGATGTTTTATCTGGAACATCTCTACTTGTTTCCCATTCTAACCTAATATCAACAGTGCCGTAGTTTAAAACATCATTTTGTCTCGAGCAATCAATTACAACAATTGGAGCCATTTTTTAAAATTCCTGAGGTGATTAAAGAGGTTCGTTTTCTTTTTCAAAATATGATTGTTGAAAGTTTGAATACATTTCATACAATAAAGAATATTGATTTTTATCAAAATTCAAGTGTAATTGGTCATATGGCCACATGTGGCTGTTCAAGAATAATCGAAAATTGTGTAAGGATATGTTATCAAAATATCCATTGTTTTTATTAAAATCATTTTTACGATCAGTCTGAAAAGCAACAATGATGTAGCGAGGTTTTTCGAGCTGCGTTGCTGATTTAACACTCCAAGTATGCTGTTGAGTTTTTTGTAAAAGAGGATATTCAAACATTTCCCAACTTCTAAACCCAATCTCTAACTCTCTACCACTTTCATACAAATTAAATAACTTTAATTTTTCCTCATCAGCGACCGTAATATGAGGCATTTTCCATACAATTTTGTCTATTTCAATTTTGTTTGTTTCAGTTTTTAATGTGTTATAAATTGCATTTTTATCAGAATTACTTCGAATTAATGTTAGTTCTTGTCTCAAGTTTATAATAATTTTTTTTAAATCTTCAGCAAAACCAAATAAAGTTTTTAATGGTACGCATACATTAAAGCATCCTGTAGTCTTATGAACTTCATATAAAGATTCTCCGCTGTCAATATTCCACCCAGCATTTTTTAAACATTCTAATTCGTTTTTATTAAAAGAAACCAAACCTTTAAGAGTGGTCCCAGGATTTTTTACTCGGTCCACTACTTTACCTCCAATTTCTAAACGTATTTCTTCAAATAAATGTGCAAAAAAGTTATTAATTAATTTTGCTTTTGTAGATATTGATCCATCCGATTTTAATAACTTACCCTCAATGTATATAAAACTTTCACTTGGGAGGGTAAACAAATCTGATTGATTAATTGGAATTCTAATTTCATCATTGTTATTAAACGAGTTGAAAACATATGGTAAATATGAATGTTTTTCTACGTTAGCTAGTGAATAATCAAAAAAAGCCCTATCAGTTACGTTTAATATGCTCATAGCTGATGTTATATTTTTTTTATTTTAAACCCCAAAGACTTAAGGTATTAAAAATTTGCTGGCGTTAATTTTTTGGTGGATGTTAACTGTTTAGCTATTGGTTTAACACTAAAATTAGTGTCTAGTGCGGATTTATTATATTTAAAACCCATAATTGTAGTTGTTGTTATTGTTGGGGAGAGGTTTTAAATGAGCTCTTAACGTTATGGTCTCTTCTCTAAAATTAAGTAAATCACCATCTTGATCAACTATATTAAAGGTTATATTTGTTATAAAATTTGTGTTAATTGGTAAATAAGTAACATTTTGGGGAGACTCTACAATTTTAAATCCAGCAGGTACTGTTGGAAAAAACTTATGCAAAGTATGCGCTGTTTTTCCATTTTCATAGGATCCACTAACTATATTGCATAATATTTTAATTGAATTTACCTTCATAATATTAACAGGTTTTTTAGATTCATGCTGTTCTTTAGTTAAAACCTCTTTATCAAAACCCAATAAATCTCTTATTGAATCATCCTTTTTAAAATCAATATTTTGATCAGATTTAATAATACATTTTAAAGTATTTAAATTAGCTTTAATATGAAGGCTAGAAGCAAAACCTTTGGTTTTTCTTAATTCACCCAATTTTAAATTTAAATAATCATTAATATTATCTACGTCATAAGTTCCTGTTGGGATTTCTATTACTTCATTACCAATATAAAAATTTTTATTTCCTTTAGAAATGTTTGGTATCGCGTTACAAACTTCTAAGCTTAGCAAACCTATAACAAAATCGTTTTTATATTCTTTTAAATCAAAATCCGCACTAATAATTGATTGAGTTGATGAAAAACTAAACGTCTTCATCGGTGAAATTATAATATTTAACTAAATGTATATTAGATTATTAAACATTATTATACAAGAATTGAAGACATAAGTGACCGCAATTATAATTTAAATTTTGATAACGAGAATAATTATAGAATATTTTAACAGAGCCTAAACTATTAAAGTACTTTATAACTTCTTTAGGAGGTTTAAGATTGCCATAGCTATCAAAGTACAATACATTTTTACCTTTTTTAACGTAACTAGTCCAATGACTACCAAAGTTGTCTTGACTATCTAAATTTATTATACCATTTTCAATATTATTAATTTTACCAGGTAAATTATCTCGCATAAATATTCCACGAAAGTTTTTTAAGTTTTTAGTGTATTTTAACAAATCAACATTAGTTAATGGTCGTTTTGGTAGTGTATTCATAAAAAAAAATATTTTACTTCATAATATGAATAAGGGTTTACAAATAGTCCGTAACCTTTTTTATAAGGTCTTACAAATAATCCTTTACCCATAGCTATAGATTCCATTTTTTCATTATGTCGTTGTTTTTCTTTAAGTTCTTGTTGCGCGCTTTTTGCTTTATTAACAGCGCTTGCAATTGAGCTAGCACCACCTGCGAGAGCTCCTAACGCGGATAAACCTGCAAATATTAGTGGTAGAAAACCACCTGTTTTTGGAAACGAAATAACTCTTGGATATTTTTTTTTTTTAACTTTTCGAAATTCTTTCAATGCCATTTTAATAGCAGAGTTTACATCTTTACCTTTACCATTTTTTTAAGGGTTTTATTAGCGTTTCTAAGAGCCTTATTAAAAGTTATACCTTTACCTACTGTACGTTTATTTTTAATTTTTTATGTCTTTTTTACCACTACTTTTACGTTTAACACCCATTCCAAGTTTAACTTTTGTTTTCATAGCTGCTGTAACACCTGCAGCAAGTTTTTCACCAATACTAGAATCCTTGGATTTTACCCTTTTCCATGCCTTATCCGATAAAACTTTATCTGCTTCGTGTCTTTGTTCTAAATTATCAAATTTTGAGTAGGCAATGTCATGAACTTTACACGCCTCGTCTAACTGATTAATACCTTGATCGTTTCGTGCTAATCGTTTATTAAGCTTAGTCCCGGGTCCGCAAAATCTATACCCTCCGGGGAAATGGGCTTCAAAGGGTAATTTATTTATTAATTTATTTAATAGACCGCTACCTTTTCGTTTGATTGTTTTTTTACAAATGAGTTGCATACTTTTATGTATACTTATTTATCAAATTTGATCTTTCCTAATCTAATGCGTTTATTAATTAATTAATTTATAAATAGTGGTTTTATTTATATAAGAAGATGCAAATCAAAAATATATTTAGTTGTTAAACATGCGAATAGTTAAACAAAAGTGTCAATTACCGGTTAAAAAATTTGATTTTGCGAATAATAATAAACTGCTTAGGCATGGAACTTTGCTACCTAGTACAATTAGATGTATAATAGCAGGCCCCTCTAACTGTGGAAAAACAAATGTTATGCTAAATTTGCTTGAAGATGTTATTGGTTTACGTTTTGAAAATGTGTATGTTTATTCTAAATCATTATATCAACCAATTCATGTTTACTTAAAAGAATTATTAAAACCTATCAGAGAAATTAAATATTTTGAATATAGTGATAATGAAAATAAACCCTTCTGATGCTAAACCCAATTCAATTTTTATATTTGATGATGTTGCATGTGAAAAACAAAGTGTTATTAGAGATTTTTTTGCAATGGGTAGGCATAACCTTACTTAACTCAAACTTATGCTCATATACCAAAACATTTAATTATAGACAATGCAAATATGTTAATTATTTTTAAACAAGATGAAATGAATCTAAAACATATATACAAAGATCATGTTAATACAGATATTTCATTAAATAATTTTTTAAAAATGTGTTCAAAGTGTTAGCAAGACAAATATGGGTTTTTAGTTATATATATTCTACAACTGCATATTTAAACAGCTGGTTAATTATTTAAACAGCATGCTATTTTAATGAAACTGGCTGTTTAAATACCTGTTTTACTGTAAAAACAGCAGTCGGTTTTTAACAGATGAGGTTTTGTATTACTATAAATATAAAAAATAATAATTTATTCATCAGTTATAATAAAATTGTTGTTAATAGTAGTTAACATGGATCAAAAAACAATAACAAAAAAATTAATTAAAAAAAGAAAAGATATTAAAACTAAATTAAAAGCATTAAAACTAAATAGATTTCAAACGGAACATGTTTTACAACCCTTTAAACAATTAATTTCCTATTCTGTTCAACAAAATAAACCAAAAGTAAAATTAGAAAGTATTAAAAAAGAGGAAAAAAAAGATGCAGAAGAAGACGAAAAAGAGAAAAAATTCTATACAAATAAAAAAATGTTGGAACCAGTCCTATAAAAACAAATAAAAGGGATATTGAAACTAAAACAATAAAATAAAAAAAAAGGGACTTTGCAACAAGCCCTATAAAAACAAATAAAAGGGACTTTGGAACCAGCCCTGTAAAACATGATGAAACATTTGAATATTCAAATATAGCAGATCATACGTTACAAGATGCATTACAAGGCAGTTATATTTACGATGACAGTATTATCAAGATATTGGGGATTATATAAATCGAGATGAGTCTTTTAATTTGTATTTAGAAGATTTTGATGAAATACCTCGTGAATACGTTAAAAAATATATACGAGACAAATTTCGTTTTGGGGATTCAGAAATGGATTTTAAAGGAAATGATGTTGTTATAAAAGGGAAAACAATGCTTGTTAAAGATAAAATTTATAAAGGTACTTATGGTTTACATGAGTTATTGTTTAAAAAACAAAAACAAATATTAAAGTTAAGATTACCTCAACCCAGACGTCTTGCAGAATACTATGATGATGATGATGACAATAATGGTGGAGCAACTTCTGCCACAACCTCTACAACACGTCGAGGTCGTGGTTTATTAATTAAATATAATAATAAACCCTTTGAATACGTACATTGGGATGATCCCAATGAGTTGGTTAATCGATTAAAAATTTTAATGGCATCACGATTTGCAGGAAATAACAATAATAACAACGAAATTGTTAGTATAATTGAAGAATTAAAAGAGGCAAATATAATCGAATAAAATAATTCTAATTAATCATTAGTATTATAACCTTTGTAGGTTTTAGTTGTAAAATATGAATAAAATAATTGATTTTAAAAGAAAAATAATTAATGAATTGCATAAATCAGCTAGAAAAAAATTTAAACGTAGACATGTAATTATTAAAGGTTTAAACCATCTATTTCAAGCAGACATCGTGGACATGCAGGGTTTTTCTAAACAAAACGGGGGGTATAGGTATACACTTGTTGTAATTAATACATTTAGTAAGTTTGTGTGGGCTTTGCCAGTAAAAAATAAAACTGGCAGGGAAATTACACAAGCAATGAATAAAATTTTCATCCAAAACATATGCAGACAGATATGGGAAAGGAACTTTATAATAAAGAATTTAAGAATTTAATGAATAAATTTAAAATTAATCATTATTCAACGTTTAGCACTATGAAAGCTTCAATTGTAGAACGAGTCAATAGAACTTTAAAATCTTTAATGTGGAAAGAGTTTAGCTATCAGGGTAATTACAAATGGATTAAATTATTGCCTGAAATTGTTTTAAAATATAATTCAACAAAACATGGAACTACAAAATTGAAACCTGTTGATGTTAATAAAAAAATGATAAATATATTCTTGACAACTTTAATCAGTTAAAAATGTCTAGTTTATTAAATAAATTTAAAGAAGGTAATAAGGTTAGAATTAGCAAGTATCGAGAGGCTTTTTCTAAAGGTTATACACCAAATTGGTCCAACGAAATTTTTACTGTTAAAAAAGTAAAATTAACTTATCCAACAACATATATTTTAGATGATCAATAGGGGCATCCAATTTTAGGAGGATTTTATGAATATGAGTTGCAAAAAGCCAAGTTTTCTGATGTTTATCTTGTGGAAAAAATACTAAGACGAAAAGGAACAAAGGTCTATTTAAAATGGTTTGGTGTAAATGATAGGCAGTGGATTGATAAAAAAGATTTATTTTAATAAATGTTTATTCATTTCCTTCCAACCTTGAGACCATATTTCATCCAGGCTAGCATTTTTTACATTATACGTAATAAAACACTTTTCAGTATATTTCGGGTAATTGATGTACAAGGTATTATTTATAACAGAGGATAACACTAGAAACACTGTTACTAATTGCGTGTTTGTGTAGTAAAGTCCAACACAAAACTAGTTTAATATTTGTATACCAAACTATATTTAAATAAAAATAAAAGTAGTGTAGTAAAATTTTTATTCTGATTTAAAACCCCACGGTAATGTATTAATACCATCTTCTAGTATAACTCTTTTATCATCATTAGATAATAAAACAATTTTTTTTTGACATGTGGTAAAAACTTGATGTTTTTTTGAAGAAATTAAATATTGAGATTTAATTAGGGTTGTACAATTATTTAAACATTCTAAAAAATCATTTAATGTAATTTGACGAATTACTGGTTACGTAGTCTTCGCCTTGGTACGTGGGGAAGACGCTTCTTTGGACGGGTACGTCCTTCAGGGCACGGGCCATCTCGTAAACCACCTCGCTGAGATCCGGGAAAGTGGTTCGGGACCCGGAGACCTCCTGGCCTTCGTATTTTGTCCCTGCTCGGGCGCCATGTTGTACACGGGTGACTCGGTGCTCTGGAATCGCCGTAGATTCCTGGCCCGGCACCTGGACACTTCCGGGTTGTTGCCCAACGAGGATGGTACTGTCCGACGATGGTGGCGAAAGGTTTCCGACCTGGTGGACCGGATCTGCGTCGTCCGTGCCCTGCTCGAAGCTGTCTTCGGCCGGGTGGTATTCGACCTCTTCGTCCTCGGTGGTAGGAGCCCCCAAAGGTTGACGTCCATTCTGGTCTGGGACCTGGTAACGACCATGCGTGTCCCTTCGGAACCCCTGGGATCGTCCCTAGTGGCAGACCTGGATCGGCCCTGCAAGTGGACCGGGATCGGCCCCACTGATGGACCTGGAGCGGCCCTGCTGGCGGACCTGGATCGGCCCTGCTGGTGGACCTGGGTCGGCCCTGCTGGTGGACCTGGATCGGCCCAGCTCGTGGACCTGGCGCGGCCCCGCTGGTGGAGTTGGTCGGCGATGTTGACCACCTGCGCAACCTGGTGGTTGGACGTCGCTCGACCTCGCTGGCGGTGCTGGGATCCAAAGCCTGGGACCTGGTGATGTCTTCCACGAAGAAGTTTTTTCCTTTCTTTTGAAAGTAATAAAACTACCAAAGTCTTTTCTCTTTTTGTTGTTCTTAACGAACAGTTTGGTTTTCCCTACCCTCGACGAGCAGTAAGGAAATGTTGCCTTCAGGTGGATGGAATAAAAAGCAAAGTTTTAACTTGGAAGCGGCGACTTGTACTTGTGACAACCAGGGAAGCTGTTGTCGTCTCGAGTGGTAATCTCGAACTCATTTTGAGTGGATGTTTTCCGCTCTTTTATAGCAAATCGACTGATGTCGAATTTCAACACTCTGTTGTACTCGGTCCTCTTGGGCCGGAAGAAGCATGGAAGTCTCCGGCCCTAGTGCCGGTAGCCTTCCGGGTTGGCCCTCGAGGATAATGGTTGCATCGGTTGGCGAAGGGGTCCTCGACGTGGGCAGTCGGGTCGGCCGAGCTTCCATCCTCGACGAAGGAATCTTCGGCCTGGTGGAAGTGTTCACCATCGGTTTCCACCAGTTGGGAGGGTTCTGTGCCCGTGGCTTCAGGCATCGTCGCTTGGCTGCGGGTAACAACCATGGGCAACTACGTCGCGGCTGGTGGCTTGGATCGGCCCTGCAGATGGCCTAGGAACGGCCCGGTAGTAGGCCTGGGAGCGGCCCTGTAGCTGGCCTGGGAACGGCCCTGTAGCTGGCCTGGGATCGGCCCTGTAGCCGGCCTGGGAGCGGCCCTGTGGCTGGCCTGGGAATGGCATTGCAGGCTGGCCTGGAAGCGGCCCTACTGGGGGCCAGGGATCGGCCCCGCTGGATACTGTGACGTCCGGATATACTCACCAAATGGCCACTGCCGAAGACAGGTGACCTGGGGATCTTGATGGACGTCTTCTTCTTGGAACAGCTTTTGCCTACACTCAGGACTTGGACTGGAACGTGCAGGTTGGAACACCAGGTGCCTACACTCAGGACTTCGAAGCTGGTTTTGTTCTAATAAGAACAGCTTTTGCCAATTTCACCAGGTCTTTGGAATAAAACAACTTCGTATGGTAAAGTCGACGGTTTGTCTTTAGCTGCCAGGAGGGCTGGTAGCTTACTCGATGAATGCTCGATCGAGACTGATTTGAAGTGATAGCAATCCCTTCTTTTATAGCCGAACGGACCTCTGTCGTGCTCTGGTTCGCCATGACGTCTGACCAATCAGCGTCGAGCAGCGACTGAGGCCCGTTTCGACATTCCCCCCTGGATTTTATAACAAACCGTCTAGATTTATTCATAAATTCCATGGAGATGGTTTGCCATACTTTAGTTGGCTTGTGTGATGACATCGGCGCGGCTTCCTGCAGATTACGCCCCTTGATCAGCTTGCAGACCAAGCAAGCCTGCACGTATCGGCAGATCTCAGCGCCCATCTGGTCCCAGTAGAACCTCCCGTCGATTGCCCGCTGCGTCTCCCTTTGCCCTGGATGGGCGCCCGCGTCTCCGGCGTTGAACCATTCCAGGACTTGTCCTCGCATACCCGCGGGCACGTAGACTCGGCAGGTGTCATCTGGTCGACGCGTCGGGATCATCTCCTCGTATTCCACGGCTGGGCCTTCAGGACACTCAGCTGCATGGCGGGACAAGAAGTCCGGCAGCTGATTTGATTTCCCGGCTACGTGTTCTATGTCGAAGGAGAACTCCTGTAGTAGTAAGGCCCACCTGGTGAGTTTGGCCCTGTCGTCTTTGTGGCTTTGGAGCCACACCAAAGCCCGGTTGTCGGTCCTAATCGTGAACCGCTGGTCCTCGAGGTACTGGCGGTACCTCTTCACTGCCGAAACCATCGCTAGGCACTCCTTCTCGTTGATATGATAACTTTTCTCAGCCTTATGGAACTTGGATGAGCTAAAGTGTATCAGATGACGCTGCCCTTCTGGATCCTGTTGCATTAGGACGGCGCCCATCCCCTCGTCTGAAGCGTCCACCTGGAGAATGAACCTCCATCCCGGGTGCGGCCGCTCCAACTTCTGTGGCTTCTCCAGGGCGATCTTGGTGTTGGCCCAGCTCTCCTCGCAGGCGGTAGTCCACATGAACTTCTCGTTTCCCGTAAGCTCTGTCAAGGGGGCCACCAAGGTAGCCAAGTTTGGGATGTATCCTCTAAGCCAGTTGACCAGACCCAAAAACGCCTAAACCTGACGTTTGTTTCGGGGCCTCTCGAAATTCTTAATCTTCAGGAGATGACATTCCCTGGCTCTGGTGAAAGGTCCCTCGACTTCATACCCCAAGTATGGCAGGCGGGTTGTCGCAAACTTGCACTTCTCGGGGTTCAGGCGTAGTTGATGGACCTCTATCTTCTCCAGCACTCTCTGCAAGTGCTCCAGGTGCTCTTCGTAGCTCTCGGAGTAGACGATGATGTCATCCAGATATACCTTTACGAACTTGTTAAGCGACTGAGGCCCGTTTCGACAACTCTTGTTGTACTCGAAGGTTTGGCTCGGACGAAATCGTAGAATCGCCCGAAGCCAACATCGGTATTCCGGGTTGGTTCTCGAGAACGACGGTAGCATCGGAGGAAGGCGGAGAAGGTAGACCTGGGGCCACCTGGTTTACCTCGTCGACGAAGCTGTCCTCGGCCTCGTGGAAGTTGTCAACCTCTTCGGTAGTAGCGGTGTGTGTCGTTGCGACGCCCGCGGTAGATGGGTCAGCCATCTGTGCTTGCGACCGGGTCCGTACCATATACGTAGACGGTCGCTAGGCCTGGGAACGGCCCGTAGCGTGGTCTGGGATCGGCCCTGTTGCTTGCCTGGGAGCGGCCCTGCTGTTGGCCTGGGATCGGCCCTGCTGTTGGCCTGGGATCGGCCCTGCTGTTGGCCTGGGATCGGCCCTGCTGTTGGCCTGGGATCGGCCCTGCTGTTGGCCTGGGATCGGCCCTGCTGTTGGCCTGGGATCGGCCCTGCTGTTGGCCTGGGATCGGCCCTGCTGTTGGCCCTGCTGTTGGCCTAGGATCGGCCCTGCTGTTGGCCTGGGATCGGCCCTGTTGATGGCCTGGGATTGGCCCACTCGTTGGCCTCGAAGCGGCCCTACTGAGGGCCAGGAAGCGGCCCTGCTGGATTCACTTCGCCTTCCGGGTTGGTCTCGTTCGTGGCCACTGTCGAAGACAAGTGACCTGGAGCACACGCTGACTTCTCGATGGAAGTGGTTCTAAGAAGAACCGATTGCCTCTCCAGAGGACTTCGAAGCGAAGCGTCGAAGTTTTTCTAGAGGGTAGTTCTGATAGGAACCGTGAGTGCCGTTTCACCAGGACTTCGGAATAAAACACAAGAATACTGTATGTAGACGGTTTGTACTAGGCCACCAGTAAGCTGGGGGCTTGTCGATGAGAGTTCAAGTGTAACATGAGACTGCTCGAAGAAGACTGAATTGAAAGATGCTCGGATCTTTCTTTTATAGATGATCGAACCTCAGCCGTGCTCTGGTTCGCCTGACGTCTGACCAATCAGAGTCGAGCAGCGACTGAGGTCCGTTTCGACATGCCCCCCTGGTTTTTTAAACAAACCGTCAAGATTTATTTAAAAATTCAGGTATAACAACAATAATATTTGGTTTTACAAAGGTTAAATGTTCGTACAATTTTTTTTTCGCGCACTTGCATTGTTTGTTGGCACTGCACTTACTCTGCTTTGCACTATTGCACTTGTCTTGGTATTGGCCGAATATCGTCCACGTGTAGTGGAACTGCTCGGCCATCCGTTCTGATTTCATATGTCACCGGCGAAATCCTCCGGATGACTGTGAATGGGCCCTTCCAAGGGTCCCCGAAGGTACAACTTTCCTGGTTCTTGATTAGAACTTCGTCCCCCACTTGGAACTGCACTAGAACTTGGGCGGGGTCGCCCACATATTCCCTGGCGAAGATTTGTTTTCGGCGGTTGAGCTGTCCATCATGGGCTTCCCTTGATTGCTGAACCTCTTGTGCCCTGTGAATGAGCCAGTCTCCTGGCTGGCGGGGCTCGTAACCAAGGAACGCCTTGGCTGGTGTCTCCCCTGTCGCACGGTTGGCTCGTCCACGCAGTATCCCTGATGCCCGGGGCAGCAGTTCGTACCATTTAGCTCGTGGGTTGGTTTTCATAAGTGCCCGAATAATTTTCTTCGTTTCTTGCACTTGTCTTTCAACTGGGTTTGCCCTCTGGTGATAGGCAGCTGAGTTCACCATTCGGACGCCAAGCTTCCTACAATAACGTTCCCATTTTGTTAGCGTGAACTGGGAAGCGCAGTCACCTATGATAACTTCAGGGACTCCGTAGCGCAGGAACAAACCATCCAGAACTTAGGTGATGGTGTCATGACGGGAATCTTTGACTGCTGTGGCTTCTGTCCATTTCGTCAATATGTCCTCGACAATCACGGCGTATTCTGGTTCGTCTCCATTTCCTCGGTAGCGGCCCAGCGTGTCGATTGATATCATCTGCCAGGCCTTGGTCAGGGAGTGTGTCGTCATCGGGGCTGCCTCTTGTAGATTCCGACCCTTGATCTGTCTGCAAACTAGACAAGCTTGCACGTAACGCTTGATCTGAGCCCCCATCCGGCCCCAATAGAACCGTCCTTCGATGGCTCTTTGTGTTTCCTTCTGTCCGGGGTGTGCCCCGGCGTCGCTGGCGTGGAAATTTTCCAGGACCTGCTGTCTCATCCCTTCCGGCACATAGATTCGACAAGATCCATCTTGTCGACGGTGGAAGAGATTATTCGTGGCTGACACCAGGAAGTTGGCCGCCAGGCTGCGGTCAGTGTCGTCCTGTGGTCCATCCTCTTCAGCTCTGACGATCCTTCGTACCAATCCTTTCGTGACGTGGTCCACCAGTTGCCCGTTTAACACCTCCTGGATAAGAGGTTCATCCTGGACGGCACAAACCTCTGGAGTTGGAATTAGGTCATCGTACTGGACTGCGGGGCCTTCGGAACATTCAGCCGCATTCCTGGATAGGTAGTCTGGTAGTTGGTCGGACTTCCCTGGCACATGTTCGAGATGAAAGGAGAATTCTTGCAACAGCAGCAACCACCGGGTTAGTTTGGCCCGATCGTCTTTATGGTTTTGCAACCACACTAAGGCCCTGTTGTCCGTCCTGATGGTGAAATGTTGATCCTCGAGATACGGCCTGTACCTCCTGACAGCCCAAACCATCGCCAAACATTCCTTCTCGTTAATGTGATACTGTTTCTCGGCCTTGTGGAATTTCGAGGAACTGAAGTGGATGAGATGTTTGGCCCCTTCCGGATCTTCTTGCATCAGAACGGCGCCCATGCCTTCCTCGGACGCGTCGACCTGGAGGATGTCCTTCCAACCTCGGTGTGGACGTTCCAATTTCTGGGGCTTCTCCAGGGCTATCTTTGTCCTCTGCCAGCTGTCTTCGCAAACTTTCGTCCATCGGAACTTCTCGTTCCCGGTCAGTTCGGTTAACGGCGCTACCAACGTGGCTAAATCGGGAATGTAACCACGCAGCCAATTAACCAAACCCAGGAACGCCTGTACTTGTCGCTTGTTCCGTGGCTTCTCGAAGTTCTTGATTTTCTGCAGATGACACTCTCGGGCCCGCGTAAACTTCCCGTCCTCTTCATAACCCAGATATGGTAACCGTTGCGTGGCGAACTTACATTTCTCCGGGTTCAATCTGAGTTGGTGGACCTCGATTCTCTCCATAACTCTCTGGAGATGTTCCAAATGTTCCTCATAGCTTTCCGAATAAACTATGACGTCGTCCAAATACACCTTCACGAAGCGGTTCAGCATCCCGGCGAAGATCTCGGTCATCGTCCGCTGGAAGGTAGCTGGAGCGAGCTTCAGCCCGAATGGCATGGCAACGAATTGAAATTGCCCTCCAGAAGGTGTGAAGACGCTGTGTATTTTTTCGACCCTGCTTCCATAGGTAGTTGCCAGTATCCACCTGTCATGTCCAGGCTGGAGAATACCTTGGCTTGCCCCAGGTCCCGGACTGCTGTCCTCTTGTTGAGCTCCCGGAAGTTCACGCAGAACCGCCACCCTGCCGATTTCTTCACCACGACTGCCCCCTGATTCGGAAGTGGACCCTGGAATGGCCCAACGCTTGCAGCTGGGCTTTCCCGACGGTCCGGATCTTCTTGGTGGCAGGTACGTAGTCCTCTGCGTAGGCCAGTTCCAATAGAGTAATACTGGCGCCGGTATCTACCAGCGCTTTCGCCGTCTGCCCGTGAATTTGGAAGGATATCACAGGCGGGCCCATTCCTTCAGGAACCATATTTACTTCGGCGGAGAGGTGCTTTTCTCGGCACCTCTCCTGTGGAAGTTTTCCGACGGTGTAGTGGAATCCTTGAAGCGAATTTGGGTGGCGCGGTTGAAATTGCATGCTCGCAAGTCCGTCTCCAAAGCACGGGCACATCGCATCAGTTCATCCATCCCCATTGGCATTTTGATTCGCAAGGCGTAGCGAATCCGAGGTTGTAGCAGCTCGAAGATCATCTACTAAGTGGTCCTCCTGGTAACTAGGCAGCAACCACCGTGCCATGGAACGCTTTCTTTGGATGAATTTCACGACATCTTCTTCATCTGGTTGACTTTCCCCATAAAACTTGGAAATCAGCTTGGTGATCTTCCCTTTGGACATGAACGTGTCCTGGAATTCAACCATAAACCTGGACCAGCTGAGTTCTTGAGTCTTAAACCAGGCAAAGTTCGCTTCTTCTTTGCCCTTGATTTGACCCAGCGCGTGGAATGCCCATTCATCCTCGGGAATGTGCCTCTTCTTCAAGGATTCTTCCATCTTCTTCAGAAAGAAACGGGGATCCTCATAATCTTCTCCGCCGAAGGTGGGAAAGACACTTCTTTGGACCGGAACATCCTTCAAGGCCCGCGCCATCTCGTAGACCATCGATCCGAGATCCGGGCATAAGGGTTGGGACGTGGGAACCTGGTGAATTCCATCGTATTCTGTCCCTGCTCGGGCGCCATGTTGTACTCGAAGGTTTGGCTCGGACGAAATCGTAGAATCGCCCGAAGCCAACATCGGTATTCTTCCGGGTTGGTTCTCGAGAACGACGGTAGCATCTGAGGATGGCGGGGAAGGTAGACCTGGGGCCACCTGGTTTACCTCGTCGACGAAGCTGTCCTCGGCCTCGTGGAAGTTGTCAACCTCTTCGGTAGTAGCGGTGTGTGTCGTTGCGACGCCCGCGGTAGATGGGTCAGCCATCTGTGCTTGCGACCGGGTCCGTACCATATACGTAGACGGTTGCTAGGCCTGGGAACGGCCCGTAGCGTGGTCTGGGATTGGCTCTGTTGCTTGCCTGGGATCGGCCCTGCTGTTGGCCTGGGATCGGCCCTGCTGTTGGCCTGGGATCGGCCCTGTTGATGGCCTGGGATCGGCCCACTCGTTGGCCTGGAAGCGGCCCTACTGAGGGCCAGGAAGCGGCCCTGCTGGATTCACTTCGTCTCTCGGGTTGGTCTCGTTCGTGGCCACTGTCGAAGACAAGTGACCTGGAGCACACGCTGACTTCTCGATGGAAGTGGTTCTAAGAAGAACCGATTGCCTCTCCAGAGGACTTCGAAGCGAAGCGTCGAAGTTTTTCTAGAGGGTAGTTCTGATAAGAACCGTGAGTGCCGTTTCACCAGGACTTCGGAATAAAACACAAGAATACTGTATGTAGACGGTTTGTACTAGGCCACCAGTAAGCTGGGGGCTTGTCGATGAGAGTTCAAGTGTAACTTGAGACTGCTCGAAGAAGACTGAATTGAAAGATGCTTGGATCTTTCTTTTATAGATGATCGAACCTCAGCCGTGCTCTGGTTCGCCCGACGTCTGACCAATCAGAGTCGAGCAGCGACTAAGGTCCGTTTCGACACTCTTGTTGTACACGGGTGACTCGGTGCTCTGGAATCGCCGTAGATTCTTGCAACGGCACCTGGACACTTCCGGGTTGTTGCCCGACAAGTATGGTACTGTCCGACGATGGTGGCGAAAGGTTTCCGACCTGGTGGACCGGATCGGCGCCGCCTGTGCCCTCTTCAAAGCTATCTTCTGCTGGTAGGTATTCGGCCTCCTCGTTCTCGGTGGCTGGAGCCCCCAAAGGCACCTGGTTCGCGTCCATCCTGGTCTGGGATCTGGTAACGACCATGCGTGGCCCTTCGAACCCCCTGGGATCGTCCCTAATGGTAGGCCTGGATCGGCCCTGCTGGTGGACCTGGGTCGGCCCTGCTGGTGGACCTGGATCGGCCCAGCTGGCGGACCTGGCACGGCCCCGCTGGTGGAATTGGTTGGCGATGTTGCCCACCTTTGCAACCTGGCGGTTGGGACGTCGCTCGACCTCGCTGGCGGTGCTGGGATCCAGAGCTCGGGACCTGGTGATGTCTTCCACGTTGAAGAAGTTTTTCTTTTCTTTTGAAAAGTAATCAAAACTACCAAAGCTTTTTCTCTCCTTTGTTTGTTCTTAAAAGAACAGTTTGATTTTTCCCTACTCTCGAAAGCAGCAGTAAGGAATGTTGCCCTCAGGTGGATTGGAAATGAAAAGCGAAGTTCAACTTGAGAAGCGGCGACTTGTACTAGTTGACAACCAGGGAAGCTGTTGTCGTGTCGTGTGGTAAGCTCGTACTGATTTTGAGAGGATGCTTTCCTCTCTTTTATAGGAAATCGACTGATGTCGAATTTCAACATGCCCCCCTGGATTTTATGACAAGTCGCCTTATTTATTTATAAAATAAACGATTTACATAAAATAAATAAGGTTAAGGTACATTTGGTTATCACTGTTCGTACAGAGTTTTTTCCGCGCACTCGAATTTTCGCGAACTGCACAGTTACTATTGCACATTTCCAGCCGGGGCTGGTCGGAGATCGTCGACGTGGATGGGCAGTATCCTGCTGTTCGTCCGGACCTCGTAGATGGTTGGCGATGTCCTGGTGATGACAGGGAACGGCCCCAGCCAAGGATCTCCAAAGGTGCCCCGGTCATGGTTTCTGACCAGGACTGTGTCACCCACGTTGAAGGTGACCGGTTGCTGTTCTGGATTCTTCACGTACTCCCTGGCGAAATCTGCTTTCGGTCCCGGAGTTGTCCATCCTGCTGTTCCCTCGTTTGGCGAATGTCCTGAACTCCAGGAATCAGCCAGTCGCCAGGAAGTCGAGGTTCAAAGCCCAGGAAGGCCTTTGCTGGTGTTTCGCTGGTGGCACGGTTGGCTCTGTTGCGGAGGATCCCTGTGGCCC
Source organism: Brassicogethes aeneus (assembly GCA_921294245.1). Classification (NCBI taxonomy): domain Eukaryota; kingdom Metazoa; phylum Arthropoda; class Insecta; order Coleoptera; family Nitidulidae; genus Brassicogethes; species Brassicogethes aeneus. The sequence goes on from OV121132.1 coordinate 63,702,415, forward strand.
TCGGGAGTAGCTCGTGCCATCGTTTTCCAGTGTTGGTCTTCATCAAAGCCCTGATTATTTTCTTTACTTCTTGGACCTGCCTCTCGACGGGGTTTGCCCGCTGGTGGTATGTCGCCGAGTTGACGATCCGCATTCCCAGCTTCCTGCAGTATTTCTCACCACCTCTGGAACTCCGTAGCGCATGAAGACTGCGTCAAGGACCTCGGTGATCGTCTGATGGCGGGTATCTTACACTGGAACTGCTTCGGTCCACTTCGTGAGTACGTCTTCCAGGATGACGGCGTACTCTGGTTCAGTTCCATCGCCGCGGTAGCGCCCCAGTGTGTCGATCTAGATGTACTGCCATGCTCGGGTCGGCGAGTGCGTAGACATCGGCGCCGCAGCTTGTACATTTCGTCCTTTGACTTGTTTGCAGACTAGGCACTTCTGCACGAACCTTCTGATTTCTGACTGCATTCCATACCAGTAGAAACGGGCATTTATGGCCCGCTGGGTCTCCCTCTGGCCCGGGTGTGCGCTGTCCTCTCCAGCGTGGTAAGTAGTAGTAGTAGTACGGTTGGGTAGGCTCGAAGCCTGACAATTAGACTCCATGGTCCTTTTTATCTGCCCCTCCTAAACCAACCAAACTACTCCTCATCTTCCTCTTCGCCCATACCAGCCCTTTCGAATCTTCCAGACCTTCTTATAAAGGTCAGGATATCCTGCCAGGCAAGAGAGGCCAACTCTTCCCTTTGGAGTGTCATCACTCCAAAGATTTTATACCTTAGTCTGCCGAGGGCCTCACATTGTCCCAGGAAGTGAAAGGAGGTTTCATCCTCCCTTCCGCACTGGGTACAGGAGGGGCTGGTTTCAGCCCCTATTCTCGTGAGGTGTTTCCTTAGGCCATGACCCGTGAGTATGTTCACAAGTGGGCCCAAGGAGGTTCGGCTCCTACCTAGAAGCCAGATGGATTTGGGTTTGCTTAGGGTGACCAGGAAATCCCTGGTCTGCCTACAGCCACCGCTTCTTCTCCAGCTTTCGTTCGCCCTTTTATTAGCCCAATTATTTAGGGCTGATTTGACCTGCTTTCTCGTAATTCCAAAAATTGGTTCGGGTCCTACACAGGGGGTTTCAGATCCCAATCTGGCCAACTCATCAGCCCGTTCGTTACCTTCAACCCCACTATGACCTGGTACCCATACGAGATGCACTCTTTTTGTACTTGCTAGCTTTTCCAGCGCTTCCTCACACTCTTGAACCAACTTCGATGTGGTTCTCGCTGCCCAAAGCGCTTTCAGAGCTGCTTGGCTATCTGAGCAGATGTATATATCTGTCTCACTCCCTGTTCTTATATCCTCACAGTTTGCAACCTCAAGTATGGCAAACACTTCCGCTTGAAAGACAGTGGTATATCCTCCGAGCGGGTAGCTCCTTTGGATATCCCTGTCCTCCACGCAGAAACCTGCCCCTGAAGACAGTGTACTCGCCATACGAGAGCCATCAGTTGTAATGAATCATTACTAATGATACACATTATTACTAATGATACACATTACGACATCTATGAGACGATTTCCTAACTACCCGACGTCAAGGAAAGAGTTGGACTACCAGAAACCTGCAGTTAGACGGAACTCTAACAGATGGCGCTTGGACAGCTGTCAACCGCATTGTTGTCAACACTTGTTGCACACGGCCCGTGTGAAGGATTTATTTCACACGGCCCCAATTGTTTTTCATCAAGCCTGTCATCAGAATTTCGTCTATAAAACCGCTGCATTTTTCAATGGACAATCAGTCGTCTGGTGGCTCAGTTCCAAATGGTGTTATCAATTGTGAGCCCGAAAACCAAACACTAAATCACAGAGAACTCTCAGTGGAATATTAACAGTAAGTTAACCTGTTTTTAATATCAAAGGGCTTTAAGCCGTATAATATTAGGCTTTAATAGCAGAGTTAATGACACTGTAAATCCTGTATGCATATAACATAACCTAACAACATGTATTTTTCCACTAGAGTCCAATTGCAAATCTGCCCTGTCTCTCTGTAGGACTGAAAACTACGCCCGTGCCTGCCAGTTGCCTGTGAAAAGCCCTGGAACATTTGCCTGTCCTGATTAAAGGCTATGCAAGAACCTTTGTGTGCAAAGTCTACGATACTTTTGTAAATACTGTATATAATTCTAATATAATTTTGTACATACTTTTACCTTGGTAAATAAACCAGTTTAAGTTACTTTTTGCATTTTAAATTAAACCACCAAACCCTAACTGATTCTTATAAACCCTACTTTCTCCACTGAATAAAAGCAACCTGAGGTAGGTATTCCTCTATATCTAAAGAGTCAACCGGAGAGGAACCTTGGTGAAGTACTTAAGGCCATAACCAGCCTAGGTACGACACAAATTTGGCGCTCGAGCACTAGGACCCGGGTTTTCCTGAAAATTCCTGTAACCTAACCTGAAAAGTTTTCATAGAAAACATAAGCTGCAAATATCCCGTGAGAATCAGTAAGGTGGTTTAATTATTACATTCTAAAATGCCAAAAACAAATCCCACCCCGTCAAAAAAACCAGAAGAGCAAGTTAAAACCCAAAGCACTCCTCAGGCAGAGGCTGGAAATTCTTCGACAGAAGGTACAGCTGGCACTGAGGTAAAACAAGGACTAAGCTGGATATACACCCTGCGTAAGGAAGGTTTAGTGGATGTTTGTAAGGGTTTTGGTTTGGAAACATCCGGCACAGTAAACGATTTACGTTTACGAGTGCGAGATCATGTCACCAAAGAGAAAGAAGCACCAGCTAATATATCACTTTGGGAAGCATCAATTTTAGGTACACCACAAGATGATCGAAAGGTCTGTGACCAGGTGAGAAAGTGGAATGTACACTTTGATGGCAATACTAATGCAGTTTCATTCCTCGAAAGAATTCAAGAGCTTAAAATATGCTATGATTTTGAAGAGGAAAACTTACTGAGAGCATTACCGGAACTGTTAAGGGGCAGTGCCCTATTGTGGTATAGAAACTGGAAAGCTGGCTGGGAAGAATGGGATGATTTTGTAGAGGATTTTAAGCAAACTTATTTTCCCAGTAGGTATACCGAGGACCTACTCGAAGAAATCTCTCAAAGAAAACAGCGTCCCAAGGAAACATTTCGAGATTACATGATTGACATCCAGTCACTTATGCGACGACATGGAAAATACAGCTCAGAGAAAGAGTTGTACACCCTGTATAAAAACCTACGGCCGGAATATCGTCAATACATCCGACGCGCCGATGTCAAGTCAGTTAAAGATTTGATGGGGCAAGCAGGAGAGTTTGAAAGTCTGCAAAAAGAAATTGATAATCAAAAACCTGCCAGGGCGGTTCAAATTTCCCAAGTATCCACAATCTTGCCACTAAGACACAATATACAGGGTGAAGCAAAAATCCGGACGATTAATCCAAATTTTGTATCCAATAAACCCGAAAATGTAACAAACGACCCCAGGCTGTTCCTTAAATTGGAAATTAAAGGGATGGAATGGAATGCCCTTTTGGATAGCGGAGCTATATATTCTTACTTCGGAAAATCCGTGGTAGAAAAACTACCAAACCAACCAGGACAACAATGTACGAGCCAGGTACAATTGGCTGATGGGTCCCTACAACCCGTTACTAGGGCCTACACCGTTGGTTGTCAATTTTACCATAAATATACCCAGCACCAGTTCTATTTTTTACTAAATCTAGTAGAAAATATTGTTTTGGGGATGGATTTTATATCTAAGCATAAGATATTGGAAAATTACACCCAAAATAAACCAGGAAAACCAGAAAACCCAGGAAAACCTCAAAACCCTGAAAAACCAGAAACATTGCAAAGTCCGGCCTTGTCTGTAATTCAGGCAAACCTGATGCCCGAAGAACAACATCAGGAGGCCGAATTAAAGTCCCGTGATACAATTCCTGGCTTTACTAGGAAACTTCAAGAAAAAATCAAGCCCTCCCATAGTTCTTGCAGTTCACCAACCGTGATTGTCAAGAAAGCTAATGGAGAGCAACGATTCTGCATCAATGCCCGAAAAATTAACAACGTCTCGATAAAGGTGCCGTTGCCACAAGTAAAAGCAGTCTGGGAAAAAGTCTCCAGATACCGACGATCTAAACCAAACTTTGCACAAATTTCTGTCCCGCAGCCATGCGACTACGGAACGATTTACCGCCAAGGGGTTGGTTAAAAATCTCGATGAGCCAGTCCCTAATCACGGAAGAGGACCCGTAACCCGGAGCCGTGAAGAATTTTTAGAAAAAATGTTTTAATTTTTAATTTGTTTTTTAAAAAGTTTTTTTTTAGTTTCCAGAAACCAGTTTTAATCCAGTATAAGACCGTTGTTCTCAGAAAACTGAAAACAAGATTTTAGTAAGGGGGGAATGTAATGAATCATTACTAATGATACACATTATTACTAACGATACACATTACGACATCTATGAGACGATTTCCTAACTACCCGACGTCAAGGAAAGAGTTGGACTACCAGAAACCTGCAGTTAGACGGAACTCTAACAGATGGCGCTTGGACAGCTGTCAACCGCATTGTTGTCAACACTTGTTGCACACGGCCCGTGTGAAGGATTTATTTCACACGGCCCCAATTGTTTTTCATCAAGCCTGTCATCAGAATTTCGTCTATAAAACCGCTGCATTTTTCAATGGACAATCAGTCGTCTGGTGGCTCAGTTCCAAATGGTGTTATCAATTGTGAGCCCGAAAACCAAACACTAAATCACAGAGAACTCTCAGTGGAATATTAACAGTAAGTTAACCTGTTTTTAATATCAAAGGGCTTTAAGCCGTATAATATTAAGCTTTAATAGCAGAGTTAATGACACTGTAAATCCTGTATGCATATAACATAACCTAACAACATGTATTTTTCCACTAGAGTCCAATTGCAAATCTGCCCTGTCTCTCTGTAGGACTGAAAACTACGCCCGTGCCTGCCAGTTGCCTGTGAAAAGCCCTGGAACATTTGCCTGTCCTGATTAAAGGCTATGCAAGAACCTTTGTGTGCAAAGTCTACGATACTTTTGTAAATACTGTATATAATTCTAATATAATTTTGTACATACTTTTACCTTGGTAAATAAACCAGTTTAAGTTACTTTTTGCATTTTAAATTAAACCACCAAACCCTAACTGATTCTTATAAACCCTACTTTCTCCACTGAATAAAAGCAACCTGAGGTAGGTATTCCTCTATATCTAAAGAGTCAACCGGAGAGGAACCTTGGTGAAGTACTTAAGGCCATAACCAGCCTAGGTACGACACACAGTGTAGCACACTAGTGCATTTTGTGCAAAGTGTACATCCTTTTTCTCCCACTGCTCTCTTGTTGGTATCGTGAGGGAAAACTTCTTTTTTAAACTTAGGCGGTCTTTTGCTGGCATCGTTATAATACTGCTAATTGGGACCTCCCTCTCAGCCATATCCGCGATGCCCTCATGACCATAAGTTATTCCTTTTCCTAACCAATTGTTGGCATCCCTCATCCTTAAATGGCTCGCCATTGCTTCTCTCTTTATCCAGAGGGAAAGACTAGGCAAGCTCAGCAAGGCCTCTAATGCCGTCGTTGGAGTAGTCCTCATTGCGCCTGTGATACCGAGACATGCCAGTCTCTGTATCTTGCTCAGTTTTTGAGCGATGGTGGTTTTGCTCACACTGCGCCACCAGACCACTGATCCATAATGTATCCGCGGTCTGATGACAGCAGTATAAATCCAGTGAAGGACTTTGGGATTTACGCCCCAGCGTTTTCCCACCACCCGGCGCAGCTGCCAGAAAGTTGCAATCGATTTGTCAACAACTCTGTCGACGTGTGATTTCCAACTTAACTTCCTATCTAGGGTAACACCTAGGTACTTGACCTCTTCAGTAATCTCAAGAGGTCTTCCATACATGGCTGGTGCCCTGAAGTCCTGTATCTTCCTTCGTTTGGTAAAAAGAATCATGTCAGTTTTTGTTGGGTTAACCGACAGACCGCTTTCTTTGCACCAATTTTCTATTATTCTGCATGCTGTCTGCATTCTGTCGCAGACTACACCTAGAATGCCTCCTCTGATTAGGACTGTACCATCATCTGCATATGCTTGTGCATACAGCCCCTCGGCCGTCAGTCTCTCCAGAAGTCCATCCATTATTAAACACCATAGGTGGGGTGATAGGCAGCCGCCTTGTGGGCAGCCGCCCCTCACACCGATGTCCAAATGGCAGTCTCCCAGAGATGCACTGACCTGCCTCTCCTCCAGTGAAGATTTAACCCAACTAACCAGGACTGGGGGAGTGCCTCTGGCTTGTAGCGCTTCACAGATTGTAGATGTCCTCGCCTTATCAAAAGCCCCCTCTACATCAAAGAAAACAGCTAGTGCCATTTCCTTGTAGTGCAGTGCTTTTTCGACTCTATGCACTATAGAATGAAGAGCCGTTTCGGTCGACCTTCCATTTCTATAGGCATGTTGATTCTTATGAAATGGGTACCTTTTCAGCACCCCTTCTTGCAGGTACCGGTCCACAATCCTTTCTAATGTTTTAAAAAGAAAGGATGTTAGGCTTATTGGCCTGAAGGACTTTGCAGCGGAATAGTCTTTTTTCCCTGCTTTGGGTATAAAGACCACTTTAGCTGCCCTCCAGGCTCTTGGGACATATCCCAGTGCCAGACTGGCTCGGAATATTCGTTCTATTATTGGGAGAAGAATCTCCAAGCCTCTCTGTAGCAATGCTGGGAATAGTCCATCCGGTCCTGCTGCCTTGTATGGATCGAACGCATTTACTGCCCATTCCACCGATCCCTCCTTCACGACGTCTTTGGCAAGGCCTAAGTCCCAGGTAAGGATCTCTGGCCCCTCCGTTGTTGACGTGTGGGAAGGAGTTTCGCCGGGGAAGTGCGTTTCCAGGAGATGTCTTAGGGACTCTTCACTGGTGTTCGTCCACGATCCATCCAACCTTCTTAGGATTCCTACATTCCTTTTTGAGTCACAGCTAAGGATCTTCATCAGCCTGGTTGACTCCTGAAGTGACTCTACAGTTCCACAGTATGTCTTCCAGCTGATATCCTTGCTGCGCCTTAACTCTTTTTTGTAAGACTTTCTAGCCTCCCTGTACGTATCCCACGTGGATTGCAGCCCATCCTTGATAGCTCGGTTGAATGCGCGCCTTGCCTTCTTTCGAAGGTCGTCAAGCACGTCACTCCACCACGGGACCTTTTGGCCCTTAGCCACCTTGGCCGGGCAAGCAATCTCGTAGGCTGTGGCAATCGTACTTCCTTCTCTAACTGTTCTTTGGTGGTAATGTCCACAGGAGGTTCCCAAGTTTGACTTTTTAGATTGGTGAGATATTTCTCTCAATCTGTAGCACTTGGATTCCTCCTTGGGTTAGGAGTGACCTTGTCGACATTTAACTCAAATCTGATCATCCTGTGATCAGACATCGTTATATCGTTGGTCACTCTCCAGTTAGAAACATCTTCATATACTGACCTTGATGCCAACGTTATGTCTATTACTTCCTTCCGGTTGCAAATAACAAACGTTGGTTCTTTGCCTCTGTTTATTACCTCCAAGTCTGTTGATGCCAAATACCCTAGCAGAGATTCTCCCCTGCTATTGGTGTTGGTACTGCCCCACACGTAGTGGTGGGCGTTGGAATCACATCCTAGCACGAGGGGTATGCACTTGTCACTCGCGAACTTGATTAAACGAGTTAGCTCCGGAGTATGGCACGGTCCCTCGTACGGTAAATAGACGCTTCCTAATATAATCCTATTTCTAATGCCTCTTACCTTATATTCCAGCAGAATCGCCGTGACATCCCTGGCCCCCAATTGTGGAAGTGGTAGCACATTGAGTTCCTTGGACGTCAGTATGCATGTTCTGCTGCTCTCCTCCTCAGTGCCGACCATGATGTTTAGGCCAGTGGCACCCATTCCTCTAACCCCTTTCCTGTAAACATACGGTTCCTGTACCAGGACAATCTCGCCCTCCCTCCCTGCCAAGACGCTTGCCAGTTCCCCAGCAGCGTCCTTGCAGTGATGTAGGTTGATTTGGCTTACCCGTATGGTGTCCATGACGGAGTGTATCATGGTACGGCCTCAGCACCTAGTTTTCTTCAGTCTGCTTCGAGGTTCCAGCACCAGATCCAGCACCAGACGAGCCCTGGCGGACCACGCTACCAATCTTCACTGGCCATGGAGCTTCGGCGGCTTTCACCGAAGTGAAAACCACCCCCTCAACAGTCAGAGAAGACCAGCTCTCCAGCAGCCAACGCATCGAGGTGTCGTCCCTAGCCGATACCAAGTACCAGCCCGGGTCGACAAGGCCCGACTTGATGAATTTGAGTTCCAAGCGGAAGGATCCCTTAGTGGAATCCTCCATAGCTCGCCTTATTTCACTGATCAGGCTTGCCCTGATGCGTTCGCTTTCATTTGGCAGAACAGTACCTCCAATACTGTTCGACAAGATGACCACTTGAAGACTTTTGTCGATTGTTGGTCGACTAGTAGCCTCCTGTCGAGCTTCTACCTTTTCTCTACTTTTCGGTCCCCTCCCCGGTGCCACAGGGGGTCAGCGTGGTAATGTTCCAGGATTTGTTGACGCATGCCTTCGGGCACGTACGCCCGACACGTCCCGTCCTGGCGCTGCTGAAACAGGTTTCCTTCTACGGACACGATGAAGTTGGCCAGGAGACTTTCGTCGACGTCATCTTGGGACCCCTCGTCTTCTGCCTTCCGTGTCCTTCGGGCGAGGCGTTGGGTGATAGGATCCACCAGTTGTCCAGCCAGGATCCTCTTCACCAGTGGCTCGACCTCTTGAAGGACACAAACCGCCGGCGTTGGGATAAGTTCGTCGTAGGCGATGGCTGGCCCCTCTGGACATTCGGCTGCGTGTCTTGACAAGTAATCCGGGAGCTGGTTCGCCTTCCCGGCGACGTGTTCGATGGTGAAGGAGAACTCTTGTAGCAGCAATGCCCAGCGCGTCAACTTAGCCCGGTCATCCTGGTGGCTTTGCAACCATACAAGGGCCCGATTGTCCGTCCTCAGGACAAAGTGTTTGTCCTCCAGGTAGTGACGGTATCTTCGGATTGCCCACACCATGGCCAGGCACTCCTTTTCGTTGATATGGTACTGCTTCTCGGCCCTATGGAACTTGGACGAACTGAAGTGGATCAGATGTCGTTTGGCCTCGGAGTCCTCTTGCATAAGAACGGCCCCCATTCCTTCGTCGGAAGCATCGACCTGCAGGACGAATTTCCAGTCCTTGTGGGGCCGCTTGAGTCGCTGTGGCTTTTCCAAGGCTTCCTTCGTCCGGACCCAACTCCGCTCGCAGTCATCGGTCCATTTGAACGGCACGTTCCCAGTCAGCTCAGTCATAGGGGCGACTAAGGTGGCGACGTCTGGAAGGTACCCGCGGAGCCAATTCACCAATCCCAGGAACGCCTGGACCTGCCGTTTGTTCTTGGGCCGCTCGAACTGTTTTATCTTCAGCAGGTGACATTCCCGGGCTTTGGTGAACTTCCCATCCACTTCATAGCCCAGGTAGGGCAGGCTCGTCGTGGCAAACTGGCATTTGTCCGGATTCAGGCGCAGCTGGTGGACCTCGATCTTCTCCAGGACACGCTGTAGGTGCTCCAGGTGCTCTTCGTAGGTTGCTGAGTATACGATAATGTCGTCAATTTGGGCCCCCATCCGGTCCCAATGGAACCGCTCGTCGATGGCACGCTGGGTTTCTTTCCGTCCAGGATGGGCCTCGGCGTCGCTGGTGTGGAAGTACTCCAGCACTTTGTTCCTCATCCCTTCTGGTACGTAGACGCGGCACGTTCCACCGGGGCGTCTCTGGAACAGGTTGTTTTCCGCCGAGACTAGGAAGTTGGCCACCAGGCTGCGATCGGTGTCGTCCTGAGGTCCATCCTGTTTGGCTCGTTTGTCAAGGTCCTACCAGCGCGGCTAGATCGGGGATGTAACCGCGTAACCAATTCACCAACCCCAAGAAGGCCTGGACCTGGCGCTTGTTTCGGGGCTTCTCGAAGTTCTTGATCTTCAACAAGTGGCATTCTCGAGCTCAAGTGAACTGTCCATCAACTTCGTTGCCCAGGTATGGCAATCGTTGTGTGGCGAACTTGCATTTTTCTAGGTTTAGCCTGAGTTGATGAACTTCAACCTTCTCCAATACTCGTTTCAGATGTTCGACGTGTTCTTCATATGTTTCATAGTACACGATGATGTCATCCAAGTATACTTTTACATACCGGTTCAACATTCCGGCGAAAATTTCCGTCATGGCTCGTTGGAATGTTGCTGGAGCGAGCTTCAGCCAGAATGGCATGGCAAGAAATTGGAATTGCCCTCCAGATGGTGTAAAAAATGCAGTATACTGTAGTATCCAAGAAATAAGTATACAATTTTTATATTTTCAATTTATTATTTTAAATAATATTTTATAAATTAAATTTGTATATTGCAAATAATCATGATTGCTCAGCACTATGGTAAAACTATATCGTAAGTCTGCGGGGTCAGAGTTCTCTAATATTAAGTAGGTTAAGAAACATAGAATGTAATTGTAATATTGTAGGTGATTGCGGCCTGACGCGAGGACGGCTACAGTTACCAAATAAACATTTAGATTAATGAGTTTATAGAAGTCTTATCATTTTTCCCAACGAACCTTCAAATCAGTAATGAAGAGTGAATAAGTAAACTATAATATATATACAGTAGGTACACAAATATAACATGGCGATTCTGCCAAGGCACATTGTAATGTGCACATAGTTGGTTTAGTGTTAAAAATAAAAGTAGTGAAATATGGGGAACAAAGTGGTAAAGCAAGAAGAGGTGATCATTGCTCAGTCAGGCAACAGTGGAGGAGCTACAGCAACCCTAACCGCCGCCCAAATTGGAGGATTGACAACTGGAAGTATGTTCACCGGTATGGTACTCCTTGCCTTAGGTTTTTGGATCAAAATATTAATTCAACGAAGAATGCAGCACACAGCCAGAAAAGAGATGGCCAAGAGCGTTGAGGAGTTAGCCGATTTACGCAAGAAAGTAGATGAGCTTGCAAACAAAGTATAAAGGACAAATTGTAAGTGTTAGTTTTAGCAATTTATATTATATTTGTTGGTTATTTTATGGATTTAGTATTAAATGTTTAGGTGTTAAAATATATAATAATTTACTCAGTAATTTTTTAAGAAAATAAAAATATATTAAATTAATGAGTGCCGCTTATGCTGAGTTTCGATCTATTCATCAAGAGTTAGAACAGTTTTTAGCAAATCTTACTAAAGATAATCAGCAGCGTCGCAAATGCAAAAAGACTACTGCTAGAAAAACAAAAGACATTGATATAATATACGAAAACTTTGACAGTCTTAGAAAAGATTATAATTCGAAAGACCATACGTCTGACGATATAGATAAAGTTAAACGAATAGTAACTCTCATTAAAAGTCAAATTGATACAATTCGAAGCATTTTAGATGATAGATCCAAACTTGCAGAAGTGGTAGAATTAAACGATAGTATTAGTCTAAATTTACAATAAATTGTCACCATGTCAGACAAATTTGATATTAAAACAGCAACTACCCCAGTTCCAAGTATGGACGGTACGGAAGCGACTGTTAAAAAGCTTATTGATGCCATTAAGTTTTATGATGCCTTGCTCAATGATGCTGGTAAAGTTTTTCTAACGGACTATGTCCTAAAAACCAGATTGTCAGATAGTGCGAAATTAAGGTTAAAATCTAGTTACGGCTCGAATACAGCATTAATTGCGGACATTAACAAAAATTTGCTATCCAAAAAATCCGCGACTTCACTTTCAGTTCAGTTAGGTAACGTAAAACAGGGAAATAGATCGATAGAAAGTTACGGGAAAAGCGTTGAGGAATTGTTAATAAATTTAACTATTTCGCAAGCCGAGAATGACGATGCGGCTCTTTCAGTATTACAACGTACAAACGAAAAAATAGCGATAAATTCCTTTACAAATGGTCTAAATAATAGCTCGTTGCGAACCATCATACAGGCACGAAATTATGATAATTTAACTGAGGCCATTTGTGGTGCTCAGGATGCGAATGTGCAGCAAAGGGAGGCTACCCCAGTTTATCATATGCGCGGTCGTTCCTTTATTCGACGCAGTGGTTTTCGAAACAATTAGTCCAGACCTAATAACACTTTCCAAAATTCTTATAACACGAACAATAACCACTCTAATCGCAATAATAATAATAACGGTCAGCGTGGATTCAATCCAAGGAACCGAGGTCAATTTAGAGGAAATCGAAATGCAAGCTAAAACCAAACTAATGTATGATAGAAATAGTCAAAGTGTTAATTATAAGATTGGTGATAAAGTGATGGTGCTCGATCAAAGTGGACATAAGGTTGATGCCCTTTATCGTGGGCCCTATACCGTGGTAGACAATAAGCCACCGAACGTTACTTTGCAAATAGACAATAAACAAGTGAAGATTCACCATAATAGGATAAAATTATATAATCCACCCTAAATGTTCCGTAGTCTATGTTGTACTTATTTTAATTATGTCTATTATATAATTAGAATTAAGGGTTAAATTTATTTTAATTAGAAAAAAAAAATTTCTTTATACAATTTTTTTTTGCGCTTGGATGTTTAAGCATGAACAGTGTGAAATAGTAAGGTTAACAAGTAACATGATATATAAACACAGTATCCAGCGAATTTGGGGGAGAAATTACCTGTGATTCTTGTCTCAGTAAGCAAGAGCAGGTCTGGGCGAAGTTCATTTAATAGGGCCTCTATCTCCAGCTTTCTGGACTTTATACCGTTGACATTCCAGACAATGATGTCCAGAGAGGGGGCTTTATGGTTTGCTGGCATTATTTAGGCAATGTGGCGATGGACTGCGATAGGGCTAGAATGGCTTGATCTTGTGTTGAGAATTTAGCGTCCATTCTGGCGGTGAGGCTGTTTATTGAATTAATGAGGGTTGCCATGAGAGTTGTCATGTCTGGGGAAAAACTGTGGCCCGTTGCGGTTTGTGTGACTGCGGGAGGAAGATTGGTGGCCTGGCTATATGTTTTGCCGGTAACGGGTAAGCTGGGGGGGGTTTGGCCGTGGGGGGATGTAGTTTGATACCTGAACTGTAGGGTTGGTAGCCGCAGGTGGTAGAGCGGGAGCCTGGGGTGGAGGCAGAGGAGGAAAATTAAAGGCATGAGCCGAAGATGTAGGAGTAGCAGAGTGGTCCATGAGTTCAGCGGTCGGGCTCGTTGTTTTAGCAGGGGAGGTTACTCTCCTGCGTTTATTTGAGCTTTCCGAGTTTGGAGAGAGGTCAGGGTTAGAAGCAGACCTGTCTTGGGCCGTGTGAGTGAGAGATATTATATTTGAGTTAAGAATATCTATTTGCTTTTGTAAAGAAGTGATTTGGGCAGACTGAGTAGAAAGTTGGGCAGTCAGACTCTCTACCATGCCAATGAGTCTGGCATTTTCCCGTTGGAGGCGAATTTCCTCATGGCTTTGGATTTTGGGCTCTTGAAAAAGATTTTTGGAGTGCAGTTTGGCAATGGCTTCCTCGATGTTGGGCGAGATGGAAGTTTTGGTCTTGTCTTGGGGCTTTGAGTCGCCCCCTGTTGAGTTGCCAGACTTTTTCTCCTTATCTTTATCTTTTTTGCCCTTCTTGGGGTCCTTGGGGCGGTCTGATTTGGCAAGGGTATGAGGCTTGGCACCTTTAACAGGAGTGCGGTCTAGTTTTAGAGACCTGCCAAAAGCAGGGGCCTCTTTAGTATTGCTTTCGGCGTTGAATTTTTCCACGGAAGGAATTTCCGAAGGCTTGGGGGGAGTGTGATTGACTTTTTTAGCCATATTGAAGGCATGGGCACTCAAATTTAGGATTAAAATTCAAGTGATTGAATTTATTTTGAATTAAACTTCGAAAGATTCGTAGTTGATTTATGTTTGATATTTAAAACCAGTTCGTAGAACGAAAATTCAAGTGATTAAATTTTATTTTGAATTAAACTTTGAAAGATTCGAAGTTAAATTATTTTTGATATTTAAAAACAGATCGTAGAACTAAAACTTGCAAATTCAAGTGAATTGAATTTATTTTTGAATTAAAATTCGAAAGATCGATTTTGTTTAAAGAAAAAGGTAAACTTCTGGTAAACAATGCCGTACGATCACCGAAATTTGAGAAAGCTAACTGAAGTAAGGGATACTTTGGTGCGTTCCTTTAAATTCCAACTGAGAGCCCGTCAGCCCACGTACCAGATTGTGAGAAATGTCATTGTTAATGCCAATGGGGATGTTATTGAAGATCTGATGGAAACCCACCGCCGTCAGAGCCAGCAGGAACAGTGATATGCCCATTGTCACACGCTCAGCTTCCAAAATCGCGAAGTTGAACGCAAACACGGAAGAAATCAAGGCTTCTGTGGACAACGTCTTCGGAGTCAACGAATTGGTTTCCAAAGTCAAGGATACTTTCGAATTGGTTGGAACTGCTGCCATGGACACCGTTGCCAACGTGCCCATGCACGTTCCACGTTATCAGATGGACCTTCATGTACCAATGGTTCTACAGGAAGCCCAGTCTGGGACAACCCAGCATAACAACGCTGCTAGCGTTTGTTTCAACACTTCAGGTGCATGTAGCACTATTCTACTTGCCCAATCCGAACCCCTGACAACATGCAGCCCTCAGGAAGAACCTAGAAGACGTAATTCCTTGGACCAGCCGATCCAATCACATCATGGCGCCCGAGCAGGGACTCTGACAGCAACAAAGGAGTTGTTGGAGCCCAAACCTTCTGGATCCACGGCCAATGGGATGGCCGACTTCCTGAAGGAGTTTGCCCGTTCAATGAGGGAAATTCCGATTGAACGCACCAACTATCCGACATTTTCCGGTGGGGAAACCGAAAATCCTCATCGATTCCTGTCCAAAATGAAGATAGCCTTACAAAAAAGGCACATTTCCGAGTTCGACTGGGTCGAAACTACCGTGGGCCAAATCAAAGGGACCGAAGGCGCTCACTTTGAATGGTACAAGTCGCAGGACGTCTCCTGGAGCCGTTTCCAAACCGTATTTCTGGCGAAATACGACGCGCGTGTGGCGCGTTTGATATCGAAATTTTACGGGGAAAAACAGTCCGGCGAAGTGACGCCGTTTATTCAAAAGAAATTTTCAATGGCCCAGTGGCTATTGCCTGAACTTGATGAATGCCAAGTAGAGTGCGTGGTATTCGAACTTTTTAAGTGCGAAAATTCGGAACGTTTAACCGTAAGAATATTTGAACATTTAAATTAGTGAAAGTACAGACAATATTAGTGAATAAGTTAGTTAGTAATAAACAAAAACACTTAGAAGTGCGTCCCTCAAGTTTTCCTTACCTTAATGTGAACAATTCGGAATCAAACTCTATAATAACAATAAACAGCAACGTTATCAAGCATTAGTGTATATTAGTGCCAGCGATCAGTGATTTGCAAGGATTTTGTAAAGAACTACGTGCTTAATCGTGGAAGTGCCGAAGCCGCGGGCGAAAATATCGCTGAAATCCGCGGTTATTCGCGAAATCGCTTTCGGGGTTAATGAAACGCGTACGAACTGCAACAAACTCGTGATGAAAGACTTATTCGATCCGGTCTTATTTGGTTAAGACTTTCTAGCTGAAACTCATGTACTTCTTGGTGTAGCAAGAAGCTGCATGTACCTAGGAAGAAAGAAATGTCAGGCGGTATTTGGAGACCCGCGCCTGTGTAGCGCCGTTATGGAAACCAAACTACCCGTTTTGTCTGAAATTTCCCAGTTTTGCCGCGAAGATTAGGAACACTTACTAGAATTTTCTTTAGAAAGCCATTAGCCACCGTCTAACTTATTAGTGCCACACCACGTAAAAATGGTCGACAAGGCACCCTTCAAGAATAAGCCACGGAAGAACGCTGGGAGAGGCGTTGAAAGCTGACAAACCAGTGGAAACGATGCTCCAGGGTGACATCATGGATCCATGTTCAGCCGAATACGTTCTACCGGTGCTCCTGGTTTAGAAGGAAGAAGGATGGAGGTACCGTGCCGACTACAGAGAATGCAACAACAAGATCGTCCCATTCGCAAATCGATAACCCAGAAGAGACCAATTCACATTGAGACCAGCCCACAACAGTTAAGAAGAAGATGGAAGGACTTGATATATACCCTCTGATGTGTATTATGTTAAATTGGATAAATAAATCGTAAGTACCAGTTTGGCATTTTCCCGGGGGGGCATATCGAGAAGCGCTGTTTTCAACCAATCAAAATACAGGAAAATTTTAGAAACAGAAACGTTTCAGTGGGCGGAAACAAGTTAAAAAGACACATTTGTTTCCAGCCAATCAAATATCAAAACGCTTTCTATTGGCTAGTTTAACTTTTGCTAAAATTTTACATTTTCCAAATGCCCTTATTTGGTCATACGAAATTCCAAAGCTTCTATTTTGTTCTAGAAACACGGTTTTCGTGACCAAATAAGGTAATGAAACGAG
Organism: Brassicogethes aeneus; assembly: GCA_921294245.1. Classification (NCBI taxonomy): domain Eukaryota; kingdom Metazoa; phylum Arthropoda; class Insecta; order Coleoptera; family Nitidulidae; genus Brassicogethes; species Brassicogethes aeneus. The sequence goes on from OV121132.1 coordinate 63,718,957, forward strand.
TTATCAATTCTTATTGGTTTCAAAATCCTTCTGATTTAATATAAATAGTAATGCCTGCTACATTACAATCAGTTCAATTACGAGCTCAAAGCGACTTCCAGCTTTGACTCCTACTCGATGTGCCATCTCGACTAAACCAACTGGTAACTTTTAAGTGTTTTTGTTCATTACTAACTAACTTATTCACTAATATTGTCTGTACTCACACTAATTTAAATGTTCAAATATTTTCACGGTTAAACGTACCGAATTTTCGCACTTAAAAAATTGAAATACTGGCGCACTACTTGGCATTCATCAAGTTCTGGCAATAGCCACTGGGCCATTGAAAATTTCTTTTGTATAAACGGCGTCACTTCACCGGATTGTTTCTTACCATAAAATTTCGATATCAAACGCGCCACACGCGCGTCGTTTGCGTATTTCGCCAGAAATACGGTTTGGAAACGGCTCCAGGAGACGTCCTGCGACTTGTACCATTCAAAGTGAGCGCCTTCGGTCCCTTTGATTTGGCCCACGGTAGTTTCAACCCAGTCGAACTCGGAAATGTGCCTTTTTTGTAAGGCTATCTTCATTTTGGACAGAAATCGATGAGGATTTTCGGTTTCCCCACCGGAAAATGTCGGATAATTTGTGCGTTCAATCGGAATTTCCCTCATTGAACGTGCGAACTCCTTCAGGAAGTCGGCCATCCCATTGGCCGTGGATCCGGAAGGTTTGGGCTCCAACAACTCCTTTGTTGCTGTCAGAGTCCCTGCTCGGGCGCCATGTTGTAATGTTGTAATGCAGCAGGCATTGCTATTTATATTAAATCAGAAGGATTTTGAAACCAATATTCTTCTGCGCTGTTTTCAACCAATCAAAATACAGGAAAATTTTAGAAACAGAAACGTTTTAATGGGCGGAAACAAGTTAAAAAGACACATTTGTTTTCAGCCAATCAAATATCAAAACGTTTTCTATTGGCTAGTTTAACTTTTGCTAAAATTTTGCATTTTCCAAATGTCCTTATTTGGTCATACGAAATTCCAAAGCTTCTATTTTGTTCTAGAAACACGGTTTTCGTGACCAAATAAGGTAATGAAACGAGTTATCAATTCTTATTGGTTTCAAAATCCTTCTGATTTAATATAAATAGTAATTCCTGCTGCATTACAATCAGTTCAAATTACGAGCTCAAAGCGACTTCCAGCTTTGACTCCTACTCGATGTGCCATCTCGACAAACCAACTGGTAACTTATTTTGACTTGAAATATTGTTTTTATTGTTTGCCTTTTAAAATTAATTTCCTTCGGGAATTAATTACTGTTTGAATTAAAATTCAAGTGATTGAATTTATTTTGAATTAAACTTCGAAAGATTCGAAGTTAGATTATTTTTTGATATTTAAAAACAGTTCGTAGAACTAAAAACTTGTAAATTCAAGTGATTGAATTTATTTTTGAATTATTGATCTTAAGATTTTAGCAATTTTAATGAGTTCAGAAGTTTTAATTTTAATGTTGATTTTAATTTGATTTTAACCTTGTTCACCGCCCTGCTTACGTTGTTGTTTTTGATTTTAATATAGATAAAATTTGTTTCTGAATTTAATTTTAATTTAGTTTAATTAAAATTTTTAACTTTAAATTTATTAAACTTTGATTTTTGATTTAATTCTTAATTGTGATTTAAGTTTCTTTTAAACTTCTTCTCTCTCAATGTGACAATTATGATAATACAATTTCCTTCCAGCTCTTCAAGACTTTTATACAAGCTCAGTCAATCCACGCAGACAGCGGGAGTGCAGTGGCTTATTATAGACACTGATACTCCCGTTCCCCTGCCAGATAATATTTAGACCGCTGGCGGCCCAAATACCTTCATAAACCCGACCTTCCACCCCACTCCTTGGTTGGCGCAAGCAAACCCCCCACCACCAAACCATGCACATACTCCTATCCAAGAGAAAGAGTAAAAGGTCCTAATGACCTACTCTTGCTCGGGTTCAAGCCCTGTATGCCCCCCTTTGATATCAGGTCACATTATTATATTATATATTACAATCAGTTCAATTTACGAGCTCAAAGCGACTTCCAGCTTTGACTCCTACTCGATGTGCCATCTCGACAAACCAACTGGTAACTTATTTTTGACTTGAAATATTGTTTTTATTGTTTGCCTTTTAAAATTAATTTCCTTCGGGAATTAATTACTGTTTGAATTAAAATTCAAGTGATTGAATTTATTTTGAATTAAACTTCGAAAGATTCGTAGTTAATTTATGTTTGATATTTAAAAACCGTTCGTAGAACGAAAATTTAAGTGATTGAATTTATTTTGAATTAAACTTCGAAAGATTCGAAGTTAGATTATTTTTTTGATATTTAAAAACATTTCGTAGAACTAAAAAACTTGTAAAATTCAAGTGATTGAATTTATTTTTGAATTAAAATTCGAAAGATCGAATTTAAATAAAGAAAAAGTTACACTTTTGGTAAACAATGCCGTACGACAAAAAGAACCTGAAGAAGCTAACTAAAGTGAGGGACACTTTGGTACGTTCTTTCAAGTTTCAATTAAAAGCCCGTCAGCCCACGTACCGCATCGTAAGAAATGTTATTCTTAATGCAAATGGAGATGTAATTGAAGACTTGATGGAAATCCACCGTCGCCAGAGTCAAGAGGAAAACTGAGATGCCCATTACACGCTCAGCTTCCAAAATAGCGAAGTTGAACGCCCATACTGAAGAAATTAAGGCTTCTGTAGACAACGTCTTCGAAGACAACAAATTGATTTCCAAAGTCAATAATCCTTTAGAATTGGTTGGAACTGCTGCCATGGACACCGTTGCCGACGTGCCCATGCACGTTCCACGTTACCAGATGGACCTTCATGTACCAATGGTTCTACAAGAAGCCCAGTCTGGGACAACCCAGCATAACAACGCTGCTATCGTTTGTTTCAACACTTCAGGTGCATGTAGCACTATTCTGCCTGCCCAATCCGAACCCCTGACAACATGCAGCCCTCAGGGAGAACCAAGAGGACGTCATTCCTTGGACCAGCCGATCCAATCACAACACCGAGCTCGAGAGCAGCGGCACTTGGGCTGGTAGTTTGGTATTAAAGATATTAAAAATAGACAATAGACAGTATAAATAGATAAAATGTTAAAAATTTAGACAAATAGTTGTTAAAAGTTTTTTAAAAACAATAAATATGTTCTAGAACGAACAAATTTGGTGCACGAGGTGAAAAATTTTTGACTGACCAATGAGAGGTCAGAAAATGGGGGGCGGGGCTTGTGAGCTCTGTTGCTCGGGCTATAAAGCCTGAGAGCGCCTTGTTTCCGTAGCAAATCCTTCGCAGCGGCCGAAGGCTACGGAACTCGAAATTTGGCCGAAAATAGCAACTTATATGTATAAGCATAATGCTTTTTTCGTCGTTATGATTTGTAACAAGCACATAATAATAAATATAGAATAAAATATGATGTATAAACGATAGAAATAATTTGGACGGACATACAATAATCACTAACCTCGTGCACGTAGATTGACAGAAAGTAGGAACAAATTCACGGGGTAAAACAAAAAACGAAGCATATAAGGGGACCGACGCCTACTCAGTTCAGCGTTGGTGTATCCTGTCTGCTCAAGTTCACGATTCACACTCCCGTTTCGACACTCTGTTGTGATTGGATCGGCTGGTCCAAGGAATGACGTCCTCTTGGTTCTTCCTGGGGGCTGCATGTTGTCAGGGGTTCGGATTGGGCAGGCAGAATAGTGCTACATGCACCTGAAGTGTTAAAACAAACGCTAGTAGCGTTGTTATGCTGGGTTGTCCCAGACTGGGCTTCTTGTAGAACCATTGGTACATGAAGGTCCATCTGGTAACGTGGAACGTGCATGGGCACGTCGGCAACGGTGCCCATGGCAGGAGTTCCAACCAATTCGAAAGTATTATTGACTTTGGAAACCAATTCGTTGTCTTCGAAGACGTTGTCCACAGAAGCCTTGATTTCTTCAGTATTTGCGTTCAACTTCGCTATTTTGGAAACTGAGCGTGTGATAATGGGCATATCACTGTTCTTGTTGACTCTGGCGACGGTGGGTTTCCATCAGGTCTTCAATTACATCTCCATTCGCGTTAAGGATAACATTCCTTACAATCTGGTACTTGGGCTGACGGGCTCTCAATTGGAATTTAAAAGAACGTACTAAAGTATCCCTTACTTTAGTTAGCTTCCTCAAATTTCTGCTATCGTACGGCATTGTTTACCAAAAGTGTAACTTTTTCTTTATTTAAATTCGATCTTTCGAATTTTAATTCAAAAATAAATTCAATCACTTGAATTTACAAGTTGTTAGTTCTACGAACTGTTTTTAAATATCAAAAAATAATTTAACTTCGAATCTTTCGAAGTTTAATTCAAAATAAATTCAATCACTTGAATTTTAATTCAAACAATAATTAATTCCCGAAGAAAATTAATTTTAAAAGGCAAACAATAAAAACAATATTTCAAGTCAAAATAAGTTACCAGTTGGTTTGTCGAGATGGCACATCGAGTAGGAGTCAAAGCTGGAAGTCGCTTTGAGCTCGTAATTTGAACTGATTGTAATGCAGCAGGCATTACTATTTATATTAAATCAGAAGGATTGGTACAAAGATGGTACAAAAAATGTTAATTAATTACATGTAAATATAAAAACGATTAATATTAAATATGTTGATATTGTTTTAGACACTCTGGCGGTCGCTTGGTAGTGAAATGGAGCGTAAGGGATCTTCGTTCGATCACCTGTCGCTAGACGCAAACATTGCATTTCCTAAGCAATTCGCCAATTTTTGCAATAAACTCTAATATTTAATTTTTTAAATAAAATTAAAAACTAGATTTTATTGAATAATTTTTCTGTTAAATCTGTGATTAAACATATTGGCGACTCCACAAGCAGATTGTCCCTGAGATTCAATTGTAGTTTCCCTAGTCGTCAGCTCTCAATGGACTCAGTACGTCGATGGAGACTGCTCCTTGAATGGGCCTGGTACTGGTTAGTTCCATTGGTTGGTCCACCTTTTTTTGTTTATTGCGTCGTCTGAACCTCCAGATGCACCAGAAGGTTGTGAATACGGAGCCAACAAGTATGACACACGTTGTGGTGCTAATAAGAATTGAGTGATGAACGACCTTCTTCCACTGAAAATCCTCGATGGTTTCCTGTATGTCGTTTTGTTGGCTTCTCAGCTCATTTATATCCTCTTCACTTGGCTTCATTATTTTGTCATCTATTTCGATTGTTTTCATATTTGACCTGGAAATGGTCAAATTGACATCCACGGGCCGAGTATATCCTGCTATTACCGACACACCTTCTGATCTCCGCGGCGTCAGGATTGTTGATTTAGATGTAATTATGCAATTTGGGGAAATTGTGACTATTCCAGTCTTGTTTAGGAATACATCCTGTCGTTTTCCATTACAGGTAAACGCAACTCGAAACTGTGTAGGGGATATGAAAAGCCAGCTGTTTGGAGTATAGAGTTGTTTCCAAACACTACTGTTGATTTTGGTTTTGGATAATGGACATGAAGACTTATCCGATTTTCTGTATAATTCATCAATTATACAGTTAGGGCTGTTGTCTATGTTTCGAATGAAGGACGGTGAGCAGACGTATAATTGTTTGTTGATCGTAATACACATCTTAAGTTCTTCATCAGTTACTTCAAAGAAACGTTGGGTGTCGTAGTCGATTGCCATTATGTTCTTGGATGAATCCAGTTCCCAATAAAATCCATTCTCGATTCGGTGTGGTATTGGTGTACACTTGAGTAGTGTGAAATTTGATGTTTCTGCCATAACAAAATACCCAAACAACGATGTCTGATTCTTATGTTGTTCCAATTCTGTTTTTATCAATGGATAAGAAATAATTTCCAGGTTGCTCGGTAACTTCTTGGTGGCTTCTAAAATAATTGCATCGATGTGAGCTGGTGAAATGAATTCGTAGAAATCCCCCTTGTTTACATGGATATGAAGGAGACTCCTGTAGTGGTTAAGTACTTCATCCAAGTAGTTAAGTGCTACTTGATAAACGCTTAACAAGTGGATTCCCAGTTTGTTCTCGTCTATGCTATTAAACCATTTGTTCATGCTGTTGATGGCTTCTATGCCTTGGTTCAGCTTTGATCGGAACTGGTTGAGTTTTGCGTTGATCCTTTCCTCAGTTTCGTTAAATTTGGATAATGCTTGTAGCATAAACTTCGTCTGTTGTTTGGATGAGTGAATCAATTGTTTTTGATTTTTGTCCAACATGCTGATATCTTCATACACTTCATCGTTTACACTATAACCAACTTGGGGCTGGCTATATGCTCCGGCAGCTCACTCGTCTGGAGGCAAAGGTCAATGGTTCGTTGATTTCTCATACTTACACTTTGGGTAGGCGCCACCGTGAATGACAGAGTAAATTAACTAATGTTCACGGTCATTAAGTTAAACTCAATATTAAGTTACTCACTTATATATTTAATCAATAATATTTTATTCTATATGTTCTATAGTTGAGGTTTCATACCCATAGCTATGGTTTACACAATGATCAAGTAAAAAAATGGTGATATGTTTAAAATTTAAATAAATTATACAATGACTGAAAGTATCAATAAAGTTTCATAACTTACTCCTTAGGCTTATTGTTAAATGAAATATAAAATGTTTTCTGACAAAAAGTGGTTCATCGATGATGTTTAATTAAAATAAAGTTAAATAAAACCTGTGGTCCATTCGTGACTGAATGTACTCTAGTCCTGGTGTAATCGAAGTGCATCTGGGCTCTTCAACTGTGGACACCCCAACTCGGAAACTTTCATGCCAACGTTTGACTCCGGATGGACAGGGGCCATGAAGCCAGAAACCAAATGTATGTTGTTGCAAAAAACCAGCGACTAGGTGCATTCAATAAACGGTACCATTATAAATCCATAAAACCCCCAGAAGAAACCCTATTCAAAATTAAAACCAAATAAATACCCTACTTAAATAGATTAACCAAATTACTTACGGAAATTTCCGGTTTCTTCTATAAAAAAATACAAAGCTTCACAAATACGGCCTGCGACGGTCAATGAATTTACCAGCGTTTCAATCACTTAGAAAATTAAAGATAATGTTTTTTAACCTCAACATACCTGCACGTGCCTTGCTCCGCACAAAAAACCCAGTGTGAACGGCTTTTCAGCAATTAATACTCGCCGATATAAGGGACTGCCGAGTAACACACAACCATTTCAAAGCACAGCAATAATACATAATAGTCACCTTCTACAAGAGATACAGATCCTCAACGTGAGCACAGATCATACAACGTGAGCCGCCAATCGTTCTCGTTGACTGAAGCCAAAAAAGACGCTTTCAAGTCGCGCATACTCCGTGCAAATTCATATTTGTAAAATTTGAAAATTAGAAACTGTTGATATGCAACCAAGATTACCACGAAGTACTGCAAGGCGTATTACCAAATGTCAACAAAACAAATGAAGAAATTTATCGTTCAAACTGCAACGACCCGAAAACAATTACTATAAGTGAGTAACATTAATAAAAAACACGGCACAAATAAGGCTAAAAACTACTTATCCTATAAATCTAATCTAAACCCCTTTCATATTTAATAACCTAACCTATAACCATTTTAGAAGGAAGAATTTACATTGACAAGTCACACACACGAAATCAACTTAAATAATCTACAAATCCCAACAAGATAGATCTGACCCAAATAAATCAACAGACACTAAAAGGTAAAATACCCCCTAGACCTGCACAAACTAAACATAATTTAACAAGGAATAAACTAACCGAGTCTGCTCTTTTAGCTAAATACCAACCCAAAGTCGGTGACCAAAAGACACATAAAAATAAAGAAAACTAAATATAACAGTGACCAGAAGACACTTACAAGAAATACGAAACTAATAAACATACGAATTCTACATGAACGATATATGCAATATACAGTATGAACGAATGTGTGAGTAATAAACAAAATAATTCCTCATGTGTGCCTAACTTATCTTTTCTATGCTAAAACATGTAGCGTTACTATTTGTAACGTTACAACACCAAATACTGAGGTTTCCTAGAAGTCCTCGTCTCGACCTTTTCTGTGACATTGCGTTTTCTAAACCCATTTTGATCCATTTTAACTGGTTTTCTTCTGTTTTTAAGTGTTCTATTAAAATCTTGCATTCTGTTTCTTTTACTAGACCTTGAATCTTCCAACAAAATTCTTCCAACTGTTTGGTGACCTTCGTAATAGTTTCCATGTCTTCCTGTATTTTTGTCTGAGGAAATTTTACTTCTATTCTAAAAATTCCTCTTTCCACCTTGGCGTCAGAGATGTGTTCCACATATAATCCAGCTTCCGGGTAGTTTATGTTAAACAGCTCTGCAGTTGATGATGAAATGCTTGTAATAAACAAAATTGCTGCTATCGCAATCTTCCATAAGGTTCCTGGTGAACGTCGTTTAGGAATTGGTTTCGGCTTTCCCTCTCCATTTTCAGCTGCAGTGGGTAGTAATACGAGTTTGTGTATTGGCCTTTTAATGGATTTTCCGTTGTGTACTATTATTGTTACAACACGGATATTTCCATCTGCGTCTGGATGAGTATCAACCACTCGAGCCAGTGGCCATTTACTGGGGCTAATGCAATCTTCTTTTACTAGAACCATATTTCCAATTTCCAGATTGTCGTGTTTTCGATTCCATTTATACCGTTGTTGTAACTGATGCAGATATTCTCCACACCAGGATTTCCAAAAGTCTTTTTTCATCTTCTGGATCATCTTCCATCGTCCAAGCATTTCGGTGTCAATGTCCTCTGAGACTACATTTACTGGTGAAAGAAGTTCTTTTCCAATAAGGAAATGTCCTGGAGTTAGTATGGAATAGTCGTTAATATCTTCGGTTTGAGGACTCAGTGGGCGGGAATTAAGACAGGCTTCTATTTGGTGGGTTAAAGTGGTTAACTCTTCATAAGTTAGAGTTGACCCTCCAATTACTCGTTTTAAATGATGTTTTGTAGATTTCACTCCAGCTTCCCAAAGACCACCAAAGTGGGGGGCCGACGGGGGAATGAAGTGCCATTGTGTTCCTGATGTTGATATTTGATCCTGTAGATCCGGATTGGATTTTAGAAGGTTTGTAATAGCATTTTGTAGGACATTGTTCGCACCAACAAATGTTGTGCCATTGTCGCTGTACATGTGTTGACAAGTACCTCTTCTTGCACTAAATCTCTTGAAGGCTGCTAAGAATGCTTCAGTTGTCATGTCACTGACAATTTCTAAGTGGATTACCTTAGTGGAAAGGCAAACAAATATGGCAATATAGCCCTTGTACGATTTATTTCCTCTCCCTTTAGTTGTCCTTATTTGGATGGGTCCAGCGTAATTAACTCCCGTGTGGGAAAACGGTTGTGATGGAGTGACTCTTGGAGCTGGAAGTTGTCCCATCAGTTGTTCTGAAGTTTGAGCGCGGCATCTAGCACATCTTCTTATCGAGTTTTTTACCAGTTTTTTCGCATTGACAATCCAATATCTTCGTCGGATGAATGCAAGGGTTTGACTGGACACTCCATGCAAAGTTTTGTTGTGAGCATCTTGTATTAAAAGCTTCCCCAAGTTGCTTTTTGCTGGTATGACTATTGGGTGTTTTTTGTTGTAAGATAGAAGTGAGTGTTCCAATCGCCCTCCGACTCGTACTAGTCCGTCTTTATCCAGAAATGGACAAAGACTTTTTAATTTGCTTTGTTTATCCAGTTGCCTTTTGTTGGTCAGAGCTTTGACTTCCTCTGCAATCCAACGTTGCTGCTCCAGCTTCACTAGTTGTTGACTGGAACGCTGAATTTCTTCTACAGTTAAGGCTCCTTTGGTTGCTGGCTTTCTTCTACTTGCGCTGATAAACCGATTGCAATAGGCAATAGTTCGTAGTAGTCGGGAAAGGGATGAGAATTTTTCGCAAATCTCCTCTTCTTGTTGGGTGACTACTAGACTGCTGATACACTGTTTAGCTTCCATTTCAGTAGATGAATTAACTTGGGCGGTTGCAACCGGTGGTTAACCAGCTAGGTCCATTCCACCAGAGCGTATGTCTTGCTATTTTCGATGGATCCAACCCGCGGGATACTAAATCTGCAGGATTATCTTCTGATCTTACATGGTGCCACACAGATATAGGTAGCAGGGATTGGATTTCTGATACTCGGTTTGCCACAAAGATTTTCCATTTACTAGGATGCCCATTTATCCACGCCATCATGGAGTCGGTCCAGGAAAATATTGTGACTTCTTGTAGCTGAAGTGCAGTTGTTACTTTTTTCATTAACTTGGCCAGCAATACAGCCGCACATAGCTCCAGTCGGGGAAGTGTCGTTTTTGTTCGGGCTGGTGCTACCTTGGATTTGGCTGTTAATAGCGTAACAACTTTGTTGCCATCTTCTTTTTTTGTTTTGAGATAAACTGCAGCGCCATATGCTCTTTCGGATGCGTCACAAAACCCGTGAAGCTCAATCCTTGTCCCTTTCTTTTGATGAGTCCATCTTGGAATTGAAACATCCTCAACAGCGGGAAGTTCTTTTTGAAATGTTGTCCATTTTTCTTGAATGCTCTGCGAAACTGGTGTATCCCATGAAAGTTCTTGTAGCCAAAGTTCTTGAATTAACAGTTTGGCCTGAATGATAACTGGTGCCAACCAACCGACAGGGTCAAATAATTTGGCTGTATCCGATAAGATACTTCTTTTGGTGATTGGTAACTTCTTAGGTAGGTCGACCTTAAAGCTGATTGTATCGCCATGGGGAGCCCATGATACTCCAAGGGATTTTTTTACATCATCCATCTTGATTTCAAGAGCCGTTTCGTCCTTCAATTCCTTGGGCAAGTGTTGAAGGATTCCAAAGTTGTTGCTTGACCATTTCCTTAACGTTAAACCTCCGGATTTAAACATTTCAATTAATTGGTTCTGTAGTTCGATAACATCCTCTTCCGAATCCGTTCCCGAGAGCAGGTCATCAACGTAAAAATCTCTAAGGGCAACTTCGGAAGCAACTGGAAATTTCGGTTTTTCATCCCTCGCTAACTGCTGCATGGTTCTGACCGCTAAGTATGGGGCAGATGCGGTTCCATAGGTTATAGTTGTCAATCTGTACTCTCGGATTGGCTCTTTCGGTGAGAATCTCCAGAGAATCCGGTGGTATTCTTGATCGTCGGGGTGAATTGAGATCTGCCGATACATTTTTTCTATATCCGCAGAAACTGCAATCTTATGACAACGCCAGCGTAGCAGTATGTCTAGCAAATCCTGTTGTAATCGTGGGCCAGTCAGCATGCAGTCGTTGAGGCTTATTCCATTAGTTGTTTTACAGGAAGCATCAAATACTACCCTTAGTTTTGTCGTAGTACTTGATTCCTTGACAACTGCCTGGTGGGGAATGTAGTATCTTCCTTGGTGGTTCTCCTTAATTGTAACAATCTCCATGTATCCCAGATCGATGTATTCTTGCATGAATTTTTTATATTCATTGCCTAGTTTGTTGTATTTTTCAAAGCACTTTTCAAGTTGGAAAAATCTTGCTAACGCCCTTCCTCTGGATTCACCAAGAACATTGTCCGGCTGCGTTTCAAATGGTATCCGTACTGTGTATTTACCGTCTTCGTCCCTCGTAGTGGAATTATCGTAGATGGACTCGCACTTCTTTTCGTCTTCAGTGAGCTGCCTTTGTTCTGTTATATCTTCTAGCTCCCAAAACTTGGATATTTGGGAATTTTCTTCTGTTTTTGATACCATACTCAATAATTCTACATTTTCGTTGCTTGATCTGGATGTACCATATATGATCCATCCCAGCTCAGTGTTTTGGCCTAGGAGACCATTTTTAGTTTTTCTTATGCCTTCTAATAGGATGTCTTGGTATTCTTGGGCACCTAGGAGTACGTCTATGGTTTATAGAAGGTTGGATCGGCAAGATGAAAGTTGCTCCACTGATTCATGTTTGTTTTGATTTCCTTGGACGGGGTTGTATTGGTTATCTTGGGAATAACCAACAGCTCTGTGGAGAATTTGTATGCGTTTGATGTCCTTGGCTTGCAGGCTGCTGTAATTTTGTACTTGCATTCGGTTGTTTCTGCACCAAGACCACTTATCTTGGCTGTGATTTTCTGTTTTGGTAATCCCAGCAGATTACAAGCTTCTTCTGTGATAAATGACGCCTGGGACCCTGGGTCAATTAGTGCACGAAGGTTTTCATAGGTATGTTGATTGGCCTGCACCTTAATTAGTGCAGTTGCTAGGAGAACCGTCTTGTTATCTTCTTGAATGTGGTTGGTAACAGCAGTCGTACTTGAATTTGATTTTGCTGCTCCATCCTTGTTTGCTCGCTTATCTGGTAATGGCTCTTAATGAAGCAATGTGTGATAATTTTGTTTACATATCATGCATGTCTTTGTGGAGTTACATTTCGTGTTGAACTCATGGTTTAAACAGTTGTAGCATAACTTCTTTTCTTTTATATGTTTTCTTCGATTAAGGGTGGATAAGGCCTTGAATTTTGAACAATAATTGATATAGTGTTCTTCGGAGCAATACTTGCAGGAAGGTTTGCTGTTGTGGCGGGCAAAGTTTTCTTTCCCTAATTGATGATCCCTTTCCATGAACTTTGCTTTGGGCTGTGCTTCAAGGGATTGGAAACGTCGTAAGATAAACGCCAGAAAGTCGGAGAGTTTCTGGAGTTCCAATGTGGCTTCGTAAAGTTCATTAGTATGTGCATCTATTTTTTTGGTTAGAATGCACAACACCAATGGTCCCCAACATGTCGTGTCAACTTTCAACATGGTGATGGCTTGTAGACACTCCATCGTAGTGTCGTGTAAATTTTTCAGCTCTTTTGCCGATTCTTTGTGCATTACTGGAATGTACAATATCTTGTTTATAAGAGTAGTCACAATTAACCGTTGGTTGTGATACCTTCTTTGAAGCACTTCCCACGCAGATTTGTAGTTAGCTTCAGTTATTCCAAAGTGTTGGATCAGTCGACTTGCCTCTCTCTCCCTTTGTGTACGTTTTAAGGTAGTGCATTTTGTCAACCTCCGGAATCGTGATATTTTCATGGATTGCCTTTGTGAAGATGTCCTGAAAGGTGCCCCATTCTTCGTATTTCCCTCCAAATGTAGGAATCTGCAGGGTTGGCAGTTTTATTGTTGACTTGATCGTTGAATCAGTTACTTTTGTGTTTGTTGTCGTTCGTTGAACCATTGCAATAAGTACCTGGTTGTACTCTGACTTCAGCTGTTGAAATTGGTCGTGCAAGGGATACATGGACTCATCTTCGTGATTTACTCTAACCTCCATGTGAAGATTTGATACCATATCCCACTGCTTCCGAATTTCCTGAAGTTGGCATTCAATTTGAACAGCAGACATGTCGCTCATACTGTTCCGTGTGGTATCAAGGACTTCTTGTACGTCTGTTATACGAAAGCCTAGTTCCTTCACGCGACGCATCTGATTAGCATCGGTTTGTGGAGAGATGTTTGGTGTCTGGGACTTTTGAACCTCTTCTGAACACTTCAAGATGTAATTCGTGGCCTCAGTGGTGTTTGACTCGATCTGGTTAATGAATTTCGATGTAAAGTATTCGTGAGTCTTGACGCCACAACTTGTCATCATTTCGTGATTCTTCTTGGCCTTGTCCAATAGCTCTGATACCTTATCCATTCGTTCGTTAAGGTATTGCTTCGTTTTTCTGCTTGGACCATCTTTGTTCATGTTAGACAAAATTTTTTTAATTTCGTTGTTAATGCCTTCTTGGGCCTCACAGAATTCTTTAAATTTATCCATGGCTTTATTTCTTGATGCTTCCTGGACTGTGCTACCAAGGAGCTGGTGGTTCAATGTTTGTGGCCGCTTCCTGGACTGTGCTACCAAGGGGGCTGGTGGTTCGAAGGGGTCGTAAATCCCTTTTATGTTGATGGCTGGGTGCCTACGTCGCTTGTTTGGGCGTAGGTCACTTGTTTGATATTCCTGGACTGGAGCTATCAAGGGCTGGTTGCTCGAAGGACCAATTGATAACTCGTTTCATTACCTTATTTGGTCACGAAAACCGTGTTTCTAGAACAAAATAGAAGCTTTGGAATTTCGTATGACCAAATAAAGACATTTGGAAAATGTAAAATTTTAGCCAAAGTTTAACTAGCCAATAGAAAGCGTTTTGATATTTGGAAACAAATGTGTCTTTTTCACTTGTTTCCACCCATCGAAACGTTTCTGTTTCGAAAATGTTCCTGTCTTTTGATTGGTTGAAAACAGCGCTTCTCGATATGCCCCCCGGGAAAATGCCAAACTGGTACTTACGATTTATTTATCCAATTTAACATAATACACATCAGAGGGTATATATCAAGTCCTTCCATCTTCTTCTTACTGTTGTGGAGCTGGTCTCAGACCATTAACGTGAATTAATGGCACGCTGTTTTCCATCTGGACCTCGTACGTCTTTGGGGACGTCTGTTTGACTACTGTGCATGGTCCAACCCAGGGGTCCTTGAACAAGTCGGGCTTGTGATTTCTAACCATCACCTGGTCGCCTTGTTTGAATTGAACAGGAATTTTCGCTGGATCGGTCACGTACTCTCTCGCAAATACCTGTTTACGGGACAGCAGCTGTTCGTCATGGTCTTCTCGGGTCAGTGGAATTTCATTCGGGCCTGGAATGGCCCAATCTCCTGGCATCTTTGGTTCAAAGCCAAGAAAAGCTTTGGCTGGAGTTTTCCCTGTGGCTCTGTTGACTCGGGAACGCAGCACCGCTGTGGCTTTGGGCAGGAGATGAAACCATTGTTGGTGTGGCTTCTTTGTCTTCATCAGGGCTCGTAGGATCTTCTTTAGTTCTTGAACCTGACGTTCTACTGGATTGGCCTGTTGATGGTACATCGCGGAGTTAACGGCTGTGATGCCGTTCTTGTTGCAAATTTGGCCCATTTTTTCTTTGAAAACTGTCATACACGATGGTTTCTGGTACACCGAATCTGGCAAACAGTTCTTCCAGATAGGCTTTGACAATTGACAGCTTGTTGTCTTCTACCGGAATGGCTTCTGTCCATTTCGTCAGAACATCTTCTACAACTATGGCATGTTTTGGGCCGGGAACTCCAACATCATAGGGCCCCAGTGTATCGATGGAAATCATCTGCCAGGCACGCTTGGGCAGGTGTGTTGATATTGGCACCGTGGATTGTGGTTGTTTGCCCTTGATTTGTTTACATATAAAGCATTTTCCCACATATCTGACGACGGCGGCTCGCATCCTGTCCCAGTGAAAACGATCATCAATTGCACGGAATGTTTGATGAATTCCTGGATGAGCGCCTTGTTCACTAGCGTGGTGGAACTTCAGTACTTGTTTCCTCATAGATGCTGGTACGTAGACACGGTATGAACCATCGGCACGTTTCTGGAAAAGGTTCAGTTCTGCCGAAACTACAAAGTTTGCCATCAAACTTCTGTCCACATCGTCCTTTGGGCCCGTGTCGTTGGTATGGGGCGCCGTTTTATTTTTTATTCAGTAATTATTTTTATGTGTTATAAATAAAGTCATATTTTTAATTAGATACAAAATATCAAACAAGAATTTTTATTTTGCGAATTAATAATATCATAGCAGATATTTTAAAATTAGATTTAATTTTTATGCCAAACTGATATTTTTAATTTAGTTAATTTAAAATATTTGCTTCTAAAATTTGTATTTTTTGCTCAACACATATTTTTAATTCGATTAATTAAAAATATCCTATGACAATTTTTTAAATGTATTAATAATGTCATAGCAGGTATTTTGAATTCGATTTAATTTTTATTTTATTAAATAAGCAGATATTTTTAATTCAATGTGATATTTTTAATTCCGACTGGTTGAGAGTTTGGATACCCCTGTTATTCCAAACGATATAAAAACCGACCCACTCCAACAACAAACTAACGCGCACTGTCCTTGTTCTGCACACGCTGGGTCAGTGCGACATCGGACTCGCGTATGTCGTAGATCTCAGTTATTGTGCCGCCATCTAGCGATAAAATTAATTTGTAATGCCAGGGATGTCCAAACTTTCAGTCGGAATTAAAAATATCACATTGAATTAAAAATATCAGCTTATTTAATAAAATAAAATTTAAATCGAATTAAAAATATCTCCTATGATATTTTTAATACATTTAAAAATTTCTCCTATGATATTTTTAATTAAGCGAATTAAAAATATGTGTTTACCAAAAAAATACAAATATAAGAAGAAAATATTTTAAATTCAATAAATTAAAAATATCAGTTTGGCATAAAAATTAAATCTAATTTTTAATTAAGCAAATTAAAAATATGTGTTTGACAAAAAATACAAATATAAGAAACAGATATTTTAAATTCACCCTATTAAAAATATCTGTTTGGCATACAAATTAAATCTAATTCTTAATTAAACGAGTTAAAAATATGTGTTTAACAAAAAAAAACAATCAAAAGAAGTAAATATTTTAAATTAAATATATTAAAAATATCAGTTTGGCATAAAAATTAGATCTAGTTTTTAAAATATATGTATAAATAAAAAATATCACATGAACATGTTTAATCTGCGAATTAAAATTATCATAGCAGATATTTAAAAGTTAGATTTAATTTTTATGCCAAACTGATATTTTTAATTTAGTGAATTTAAAATATCTGTTTTTTATATTTGTATTTTTTGTCAAACACATATTTTTAATTTGCTTGATTAAAAATTAGATTTAATTTTTATGCCAAACTGATATTTTTAATTTATTGAATTTAAAATATTTTCTTCTTATATTTGTATTTTTTTGGTAAACACATATTTTTAATTCGCTTAATTAAAAATATCATAGGAGAAATTTTTAAATGTATTAAAAATATCATAGGAGATATTTTTAATTCGATTTAAATTTTATTTTATTAAATAAGCTGATATTTTTAATTCAATGTGATATTTTTAATTCCGACTGAAAGTTTGGACATCCCTGGCATTACAAATTAATTTTATCGCTAGATGGCGGCACAATAACTGAGATCTACGTGAGTCCGATGTCGCACTGACCCAGCGTGTGCAGAACAAGGACAGTGCGCGTTAGTTTGTTGTTGGAGTGGGTCGGTTTTTATATCGTTTGGAATAACAGGGGTATCCAAACTCTCAACCAGTCGGAATTAAAAATATCACATTGAATTAAAAATATCTGCTTATTTAATAAAATAAAAATTAAATCGAATTGAAAATACCTGCTATGACATTTTTAATACATTTAAAAAATTGTCATAAGATATTTTTAATGAAGCGAATTAAAAATATGTGTTGAGCAAAAAAATACAAATATTAGAAGCAAATATTTTAAATTAACTAAATTAAAAATATCAGTTTGGCATAAAAATTAAATCTAATTTTTAATTTAGCGAATTAAAAATATGTGTTGAGCAATAAAATACAAATATAAGAAACAGATAATTTAAATTCGCTAAATTAAAAATATCAGTTTGGCATAAAAATTAAATTTAATTTTAAAATATCTGCTATGATATTAATTCGCAGAATAAAAATTCTTGTGTGATATTTTGTATCTAATTAAAAATATGACTTTATAGTTAACACATAAAAATAATTACTGAATAAAAAATAAAACGGCGCCCCATACGTTGGCTTCCTGGATTCGTCGAACCAGCTGTTGGGTAGTTGCATCTACTAGCTGTCCGTCCAGAATTTTCTTAACCAGCGGCATGGTCTGCTGGAGACAAATGTTCGGTGTTGGCATTTCTTCCATGTAGTTCTGGTTGTGTTCAGTCGGATTTCTGGACAAGAAATCTGGCAACTCGTTGAATTTTCCTGGTACATGTTCCACAGTGAAGCTGAATTCTTGCAGTAACAAGGACCACCTTGTCAGCTTCGCTCGGTCATCTCGATGATTCGATAACCATACCAGTGCACGGTTGTCAGTCTTTAAGATAAATGATTTATCTTCCAGATACGGCCTGTATCTTTTGATCGCCCACACCATTGCTAAACATTCTTTTTCATTAACATGGTAGTTCTTCTCGTTTTGATGGTATTTGGCTGAGCTGTAATGAATGATGTGTTTCTTTTCTTCACCATCCAACTGCATTAAAACAGCGCCCACGCCAGCGTCTGAGGCATCTACTTGGAGTATGAATTTCCAGGCAGGGTTTGGTCGTTCAAGCTTATGCGGTTGTTCTAAAGCTTCATGAGTGTTGATCCAGCTTGCTTCACATTCATCAGTCCATTTGAATCGATCGGTTTTTCCAGTTAGTTCTGCTAGAGGTGCAGTTAACGTCGCCAATCCAGGGATGTAACCTCGTAGCCAGTTTATTAAGCCCATAAAAGCTTGGACTTGCTTCCTGTTTATCGGTCGTTCAAATTTCTTGATTTTCGTCAAGTGACATTCTTGTGGTTTCGTGAATGCACCATCTACTTGGTATCCCAGGTATTTCAACGTAGTTGTGGCAATTAGGCACTTCTTCGGATTCAACCCCAGTTTATGTGCTTCCAGACGTTCCAAAACTAGTCTGAGATGTCCAACGTGCTCTTCGACGCTATTTGAATATATAATAACATCATCGAGGTAGACTTTGACGAATTTGTTCAGCATGCCGGCGAAAATGTCTAACATGGCCCGCTGGAATGTAGTCGGGGCCAATTTCAATCCAAAAGGCATCGCAGTAAATTGGTATTGGGCTCCATCAGGCGTGAAGAAAGCTGTATAAGCGCGTGATTTCTTATCAACGGGAAGCTGCCAATATCCACTGGTTAAATCCAACGCAGAAAAAACTTTGGCAGTTCCTAAGTCACGGACAGTTTCAACAATTGGTGGCAATACGCTGCAAACATCTTTGGTTCTCTTGTTCAATTCTCTGTAGTCGACGCAGAATCGCCATCCTCCTTCCTTCTTGACCAGAAGCACTGGTGAAGCGTATGGAGATGAGCATGGTTCATTAATGCCCCCCCGGAGCATAGCTTCCACTTGCTTATCAATCTCCAATGCTTTATCCGGCGTATACTTTCGTGGTCGGTTTTTGAAGGGTGCCTTGTCCGTCAATTCGATTTGATGGGGCACTAATAAGTTAGACGGTGGTCCAATATTTTGGTCGAAAGTATCTACAAAGTGTATCAGTAGGTGTTCCAAATCCTCGCGGCATGGCTGGAAAATTTCATCAGACAATTCGGGTAATTCGGTTTCCATAACGGCGCTGTTTGGCGCATGTCCCCAAAATACCGTCTGACTTTTTTCACTTCCAAGGTACATACAACCCCTTGCGACATCTAGGAGTGCATGATTTTCGCTTAAGAAGTCCATACCGAGTAAAACCGGAACGAGTAAGTCCTTCATCACAAGCATGTTGCATTCGTACGCGTTTCCGTAAATCTTGAAAGATAATCGCGATGACCGAGTGTTTCGACGGTTTTTCCGCCCGCGGCTTCGGCACTTCCAAGTTTAGGCACGTAGTTCTTGACACAATCCTTGCAAATCACGGAACGTTGGGCGCCAGTGTCAACTAGCGCTTGATAACGTTGCTTGTTGATAATAATTGTTATAATAGGGTTTGACTCTGTGTCAGCCACTAAACTGTTCACATTAAGGGAGGGAAAACTTGGGGGACGCACTATTAAGTGTTTTTGTTCATTACTAACTAACTTATTCACTAATTGTTTTGGTGTCACATTTAAGTGTTCAGGGGTTTTCACGGTTAAAATGTCTGAATTTGCATTCACTGCGGAGAGACGCTTGTCGCTTCTGGGCCCCTCCGCGGCCCGTTTCCCGACGGTTCGCGGATGGTAATCCTCATGGGTCGCGTTGCATCAGCTTCTTCAGCAACCACCTCTGCTTCGCGAGCACGCCACAGTAAACGTTCAGTAGTTGAAAAAATTTCGCTGCGTAATACGTAACGGATTTTCGCGCTTAGAAGTTCGAATACCACACGCACTACTTGGCATTCTTCGAGTTCAGGCAATAGCCACTGGGCCATTGAGAATTTTTTCTGAATAAATGGTGTCACTTCACCGGATTGTTTCTCACCATAAAATTTCGATATCAAACGCGCAACACGCGCGTCGTTTGCGTATTTCGCCAGAAATACGGTTTGGAAACGGCTCCAGGAGACGTCCTGCGACTTGTACCATTCAAAGTGAGCGCCTTCGGTCCCTTTGATTTGGCCCACGGTAGTTTCGACCCAGTCGAACTCGGAAATGTGCCTTTTTTGTAAGGCTATCTTCATTTTGGACAGGAATCGATGAGGATTTTCGGTTTCCCCACCGGAAAATGTCGGATAGTTGGTGCGTTCAATCGGAATTTCCCTCATTGAACGTGCGAACTCCTTCAGGAAGTCGGCCATCCCACTGGCCGTGGATCCAGAAGGTTTGGGCTCCAACAACTCCTTTGTTGCTGTCAGAGTCCCTGCTCGGGCGCCATGTTGTGATTGGATCGGCAGGTCCAAGGAATGACGTCCTCTTGGTTCTTCCTGGGGGCTGCATGTTGTCAGGGGTTCGGATTGGGCAGGCAGAATAGTGCTACATGCACCTGAAGTGTTGAAACAAACGCTAGTAGCGTTGTTATGCTGGGTTGTCCCAGACTGGGCTTCTTGTAGAACCATTGGTACATGAAGGTCCATCTGGTAACGTGGAACGTGCATGGGCACGTCGGCAATGGTGTCCATGGCAGCAGTTCCAACCAATTCGAAAGTATTATTGACTTTGGAAACCAATTCGTTGTCTTCGAAGACGTTGTCCACAGAAGCCTTGATTTCTTCAGCATTTGCGTTCAACTTCGCTATTTTGGAAGCTGAGCGTGTGATAATGGGCATATCACTGTTCTTGTTGACTCTGGCGACGGTGGGTTTCCATCAGGTCTTCAATTACATCTCCATTCGCGTTAAGGATAACATTCCTTACAATCTGGTACGTGGGCGGACGGGCTCTCAATTGGAATTTAAAAGAACGTATCAAAGTATCCCTTACTTTATTTCTGCTATCGTACGGCATTGTTTACCAAAAGTGTAACTTTTTCTTTATTTAAATTCGATCTTTCGTATTTTAATTCAAAAATAAATTCAATCACTTGAATTTACAAGTTGTTAGTTCTACGAACTGTTTTTAAATATCAAAAAATAATCTAACTTCGAATCTTTCGAAGTTTAATTCAAAATAAATTCAATCACTTGAATTTTCGTTCTACGAACGGTTTTTAAATATCAAACATAAATTAACTACGAATCTTTCGAAGTTTAATTCAAAATAAATTCAATCACTTGAATTTTAATTCAAACAATAATTAATTCCCGAAGGAAATTAATTTTAAAAGGCAAACAATAAAAACAATATTTCAAGTCAAAATAAGTTACCAGTTGGTTTGTCGAGATGGCACATTGAGTAGGAGTCAAAGCTGGAAGTCGCTTTGAGCTCGTAATTTGAACTAATTGTAATGCAGCAGGCATTACTATTTATATTAAATCAGAAGGATTTTGAAACCAATAAGAATTGATAACTTGTTTCATTACCTTATTTGGTCACGAAATCCGTGTTTTTAGAACAAAATAGAAGCTTTGGAATTTCGTATGACCAAATAAGGACATTTGGAAAATGTAAAATTTTAGCAAAAGTTTAACTAGCCAATAGAAAGCGTTTTGATATTTGATTGGTTGGAAACAAATGTGTCTTTTTCACTTGTTTCCGCCCATCGAAACGTTTCTGTTTCGAAAATTTTCCTGTCTTTTGATTGGTTGAAAACAGCCCTTCTCGATAACTCTGTTGTGATTGGATCGGCTGGTCCAAGGAATGACGTCCTCTTGGTTCTTCCTGAGGGCTGCATGTTGTCAGGGGTTCGGATTGGGCAGGCAGAATAGTGCTACATGCACCTGAAGTGTTGAAACAAACGCTAGCAGCGTTGTTATGCTGGGTTGTCCCAGACTGGGCTTCCTGTTGAACCATTGGTACATAAAGGTCCATCTGGTAACGTGGAACGTGCATGGGCACGTCGGCAACGGTGTCCATGGCAGCAGTTCCAACCAATTCGAAAGTATTATTGACTTTGAAAACCAATTCGTTGTCTTCGAAGACGTTGTCCACAGAAGCCTTGATTTCTTCAGTATTTGCGTTCAACTTCAATATTTTGGAAGCTGAGCGTGTGATAATGGGCATATCACTGTTCTTGCTGACTCTGACGACGGTGGGTTTCCATCAGGTCTTCAATAACATCTCCATTAGCGTTAAGGATAACATTCCTTACAATTTGGTACGTGGGCTGACGGGCTCTCAGTTGGAATTTGAAAGAACGTACTAAAGTATCCCTTACTTTAGTTAGCTTCCTCAAATTTCTGCTATCGTACGGCATTGTTTACCAAAAGTGTAACTTTTTCTTTATTAAATTCGATCTTTCGTATTTTAATTCAAAAATAAATTCAATCACTTGAATTTACAAGTTTTTAGTTCTACGAACTGTTTTTAAATATCAAAAAATAATCTAACTTCGAATCTTTCGAAGTTTAATTTAAAATAAATTCAATCACTTGAATTTTCGTTCTACGAACGGGTTTTAAATATCAAACATAAATTAACTACGAATCTTTCGAAGTTTAATTCAAAATAATTTCATTCACTTCAATTTTAATTCAAACAATAATTAATTCCCGAAGGAGATTAATTTAAAAAAAAAGGCAAACAATAAAAACAATTTAGTAAATAAATCTGTTTGGATTAAAATTGTACTTCCCTGCTGTAATTTTAATCCAAACAGATTTATTTACAAAATTAAAGTACCACTGCTTAAATGGATTACATAATTAAACAAATAAAAACAATATTTTAAGTCAAAATAAGTTACCAGTTGGTTTGTCGAGATGGCACATCGAGTAGGAGTCAAAGCTGGAAGTCGCTTTGAGCTCGTAATTTGAACTGATTGTAATGCAGCAGGCATTACTATTTATATTAAATCAGAAGGATTTTGAAACCAATAAGAATTGATAACTCGTTTCATTACCTTATTTGGTCACGAAAACCGTGTTTCTAGAACAAAATAGAAGCTTTGGAATTTCGTATGACCAAATAAGGACATTTGGAAAATGTAAAATTTTAGCAAAAGTTAAACTAACCAATAGAAAGCGTTTTGGTATTTGATTGGCTGGAAATAAATGTGTCTTTTTCACTTGTTTCCGCCCATTGAAACGTTTCAGTTTCGAAAATTTTCCTTAATTTTGATTGGTTGAAAACAGCGCTTCTCGATACTCTTGTTGTAGTCGACGGCTTTGGTCCGGATGAATTGTAGAAATCACCGGCCCTGGGCCGGGTACACTTCCGGGTTGGTTCCCGATAGCAATGGTTGCTTCCGAAGATGGCGGGGACGGCAGGCCTTCGGGGTTGTGGTCGGCAATGTGGCTTCCTTCATCCTCGAAGCTGTCCTCAGCTTCGTGGAAGTGTTCCGGGTCGCCTTCGCCTGGATTCTGGTTCGTAGTTGGATCCACGTTTAGTTGGTCGGCCATTCTCGCTTGTGACCGGGTTAAAACCATACGTATCGTAGCGTAATTAGCCTGGGAGCGGCCCTACAGTGGCCAGGGATCTGCCCTGCTGGTTGGCCTGGGAGCGGCCCTGCTGGTGGCCAGGGATCGGCTTGTAGTCGGCCTGGGAACGGCCCTGCTGGCTAGCCTGGAAGCGGCCCTAATGGGGGCCAGGGATCGGCCCGCTGGATGCTGTGACGTCCGAAAAAGTTTACCAAATGGCCACTGCCGAAGGCAGGTGACCTGGGGCTCGTGATGGACGTCTTCTTCTTGGTACTTGGTTCTAATAAGAACCGATTGTGCCTACACTCAGGACTTGGACTGGAACGTGCAGGTTTGGAACACCAGATCGTCGCCGATGTCTTGTTCTAAAAAGAACAGCTTTTGCCTGTACTCAGGACTTGGACTGGAACTGCTGGTGGGTATCACCAGATCTTCGAATAAAACAAGTATGTAGGTTAAAGTCGACGGTTTGTCTTCTGTTGCCAGGAGGACTGGTGACATGTCTCTTGAAAAGCTCAAGAGAGACTGATTTGAAAAGCCAACTGTCTTTTCTTATATAGCCGAACGGACCTCTGTCGTGCTCTGATTCGCCACGACGTGTGGCCAATCAGCGTCGAGCAGCGACTGAGGCCCGTTTCGACATGCCCCCCTGGAATTTTCAACAAACCGTCTTGGTTTATTTATAAAATTCAGAGCAACAATATACAAAATATAAACAACAATTCACATTTATAAAATGTTCGACAGGTAAACGCGCACTCGATTATTGTCTTCGCACTGCACATTACTCTGCTTTGGGCACTATTGCACAGGTTGACTTGGGGCTGGCCTGATGTCATCCACATGGATTGGTACAGCTCGACCATCTGTCTGTACCTCGTAGGTCGCCGGCGAGATTCTCCTGGTGACTATGAAGGGACCCCTCCAGGGATCCCCAAAAACCCCTCGCTCGTGGTTTCTGACCAGGACTTCGTCGCCGACTTGGAACTGCACAGGCATTTGGGCGGGGTCGCCCACATATTCCCGTGCGAAGATCTGCTTCCTGCGGGTTAGCTGATCGTCGTGGTCTTCCCTGGACTGCTGGATTTCATCGGCCCTTGGGATGAGCCAATCTCCTGGTTGGCGCGGTTCATATCCCAGGAACGCTTTGGCCGGTGTTTCTCCAGTAGCCCGGTTCGCACGACCGCGCAGGATGCCGGTCGCTTTGGGTAGTAATTCAAACCATTTGGCCCTTGGATTCGTCTTCATTAGGGCCCGAATGATCTTCTTAGTTTCTTGTACTTGCCGCTCGACTGGATTTGCCCTCTGATGGTAGGCTGCCGAGTTCACCATCCTTATGCCCAATTTTCGGCAGTAACGCTCCCATTTTGTGAGCGTGAACTGCGTAGCACAGTCTGCGATGATGACCTCTGGTACCCCGTAGCGCAGGAAAAGCTCGTCCAGAACAGCAGTGATGGTCGGGTGGCGGGCATCCTTGACCGCGGCGGCTTCCATCCATTTGGTCAATATGTCCTCAATGATCACTGCATACTCAGGTTCTTGTCCATTCCCTCGATACCGGCCCAGGGTGTCAATGGAGATCATCTGCCATGCCTTGGTTGGTTTGTGGGTGGTCATCGGGGCTGCAGCTTGAAGATTCCGGCCTTTAATTTGCTTACATACGAGGCAAGCTTGTACGTAACGTCGAATTTGGGCCCCCATCCGGTCCCAATGGAACCGCTCGTCGATGGCACGCTGGGTTTCTTTCCGTCCGGGATGGGCCCCGGCGTCGCTGGTGTGGAAGTACTCCAGCACTTTGTTCCTCATCCCTTCTGGTACGTAGACTCGGCACGTTCCATCGGGACGTCTCTGGAACAGGTTGTTTTCCGCCGAGACTAGGAAGTTGGCCACCAGGCTGCGATCGGTGTCGTCCTGAGGTCCATCCTGTTCGGCTCGTTTGATTCGTCTAACCAAACCCTGGGTGACGTGGTTGG
The DNA here is from genome assembly GCA_921294245.1 of Brassicogethes aeneus. Classification (NCBI taxonomy): domain Eukaryota; kingdom Metazoa; phylum Arthropoda; class Insecta; order Coleoptera; family Nitidulidae; genus Brassicogethes; species Brassicogethes aeneus. The sequence continues at coordinate 63,744,541 of OV121132.1, forward strand.
AATCAATTCATCGTATTGAACTGCTGGACCTTCGGGACACTCAGCTGCATTTCGGGACAAATAGTCTGGCAACTGGTTCGTCTTCCCTGCCACATGTTCAATTTGGAATGAAAACTCTTGAAGTAGGAGGGCCCATCTGGTAAGTTTCGCCCGGTCGTCTTTGTGGCTCTGCAGCCACACCAAGGCCCTGTTGTCCGTCCGGATTGTGAAGTGCTGATCTTCCAGATACTGTCGGTACCTCCGAACGGCCCCGCTGGCGGTGCTGGTCGGCGATGTTGACCACCTGTGCAACCTGGTGGTTGGGACGTCGCTCGACCTCGCTGGCGGTGCTGGGATCCAACGGTTGGGACCTGGTGTTGTCTTTCACGTTGAAGAAGTGTTATCTTTTCTTATGGAACGGTAACAAACTACTCAAAGCTTTTCTCTTTTAGTATTTGTTCTTAAAAGAACAATTTCTTTCCCTACTCTCGAGAGCAGCAGTAAGGAAATGATAGCCCTCAGGTGGATGGAATGAAAATCGAAGTTCGAATATAGAAGCGGCGACTTGTATTGGTAGACAACCAGGAGAGCTGTTGTCTTGTCAAGTGGTAAGCTCGTACTGAATTTGAGAGGTCCGTTCCTCTCTTTTATAGGAAATCGACTGATGTCGAATTTCAACATGCTCCCCTGGTTTTTACGACAAGTCGCCTTATTTATTTATAAAAATAAGAACGATTTACATAAAAATAAATAGTGTTTTAGGTACATTTGTTATCACAATTCGAACAAAGGTTTTTTCGCGCACTCGAAATTTCGCCACATGTCCAGCTGGGGCTGGCCGGAGATCGTCTACGTGGATGGGCAGTATCCTGCTCTTCGTCCGGACTTCGTAGATGGTTGGCGATGTCCTGGTGATGACAGGGAACGGCCCCAGCCAAGGATCTCCAAAGGTCATGGTTTCTGACCAGGACTGTGTCACCCACGTTGAAGGTGACTGGTTGCTGTTCTTCTAGATTCTTCACGTACTCCCTGGCGAAGATCTGCTTTCGGTCCCGGAGTTGTCCATCGTGTTGTTCCCTTGTTTGACGGATTTCCTGAACTCCAGGGATCAGCCAGTCGCCAGGAAGTCGAGGTTCAAAGCCCAGGAAGGCCTTTGCTGGTGTTTCGCCGGTGGCACGGTTGGATCCCAGTGGCCCTCGGGAGTAGCTCGTGCCATCGTTTGCCAGCGTTGGTCTTCATCAAGGCCCTGATTATTTTCTTTACTTCCTGGACCTGCCTCTCGACGGGGTTGGCTCGCTGGTGGTAGGTCGCCGAGTTGACGATCCGCATTCCCAGCTTCTTACAGTATTTCTCCCACTTGGTGAGGGTGAACTGGGTGGCGCAATCGGCGATCACCACTTCTGGGACCCCGTAGCGCAAGAAGACTGCGTCAAGGACCTCGGTGATCGTCTGATGACGGGTATCCTTGACTGGAACTGCTTCGGTCCACTTCGTGAGTACGTCTTCCAGGATGATGGCGTACTCTGGCTAAGTCCCATCGCCGCGGTAGCGGCCCAGTGTGTCGATCGAGATGTACTGCCATGCTCGGGTCGGCGTGTGCGTAGACATCGGCGCCGCGGCTTGTACATTTTGTCCTTTGACACTTCTGCACGAACCTTCTGATTTCTGACTGCATTCCATACCAGTAGAAACGAGCATTGATTGCCCGCTGGGTCTCCCTCTGGCCCGGGTGTGCGCTGTCCTCTCCAGCGTGGTAATGTTCCAGGACCTGGGGACGCATGCCTTCGGGCACGTACGCCCGACACGTCCCGTCCTGGCGTTGCTGGAACAGGTTCCCTTCCACGGACACGATGAAGTTCGCCAGTAGACTTTCGTCGACCTCGTCTTGGGGCCCATCCTCTTCTGCCTTCCGTGTCCTTCGGATGAGGCGCTGGGTGACAGGATCCACTAGTTGTCCCGCCAGGATCCTCTTCACTAATGGTTCGACCTCTTGAAGGACACAGACCGCTGGTGTTGGGATGAGCTCGTCGTAGGCGATGGCAGGCCCCTCTGGACACTCGGCTGCATGTCTCGACAAGTAGTCCGGGAGCTGGTTCGCCTTCCCGGCGACGTGTTCGATGGTGAAGGAGAATTCTTGCAGCAACAGTGCCCAGCGTGTCAACTTGGCCCGGTCGTCTTGATGGCTTTGTAACCAGACAAGGGCCTGATTGTCCGTCCGCAGGACAAAGTGTTTGTCCTCTAGGTAGTGACGATATCTTCGGATTGCCCACACCATGGCCAGGCACTCCTTCTCGTTGATGTGGTATTGCTTTTCTGCCTTATGGAACTTCGACGAGCTGAAGTGGATCAGATGTCGCTTGGCCTCGGAGTTCTCCTGCATTAGAACGGCCCCCATGCCTTCCTCGGAGGCGTCGACCTGCAGGACGAATTTCCAATCCTTATGGGGCTGCTCGAGTCATAGGGGCGACTAAGGTGGCGACGTCTGGAAGGTACCCGCGGAGCCAATTCACCAATCCTAGGAACGCCTGGACCTGGCGTTTGTCCTTGGGCCGCTCGAACTGTTTGATTTTCAGCAGGTGACATTCCCGGGCCTTGGTAAACTTTCCGTCCACCTCGTAGCCCAGGTAGTGCAGGCTCGTCGTGGCGAACTGGCATTTGTCTGGATTCAAACGCAGCTGGTGGACCTCGATCTTCTCCAGGACACGCTGTAGATGCTCCTCTTCGTAGGTTGCTGAGTAGATGATAATGTCGTCAAGATACACCTTGACGAAACGGTTCAGCATGCCCGAGAAGATCTCCGTCATGGCCCCCTGGAAGGTAGCTGGGGCCAGGTTTAGGCCGAAGGGCATCGCCGTAAACTGGAACTGTCCGCCGGACGGGGTGAAGAACGCCGTATACTTCTTTGAGGCAGCTTCCATGGGCAGCTGCCAGTACCCGCTGGTGAGGTCCAGGCTGGTAAAGAATCGGGCCTGCCCCAGGTCCCTGACGGTGTCGATGATGGGCGGCAGGACACTAATGACGTCAGTCGTGCGTTTGTTTAGCTCACGGTAGTCCACGCAGAAACGCCATCCTTGATTCTTCTTCACCAACAGCACCGGCGAAGCGTATGGGGAGTTTGAAGGCTCGACAATGCCCCCCTGGAGCATTTGTTCGACTTTGGCCTCGATCTCCGCTGCCTTCGACCGCTGAACAGTCCGCGGTGTTCTTCCAAGATAGTGGTCATCTTCTTCTTGATATCCGCTGGTAGTTGGTCAGGTAGCGAGGGAAGCGGGAGCTCTTCCCCATCGCCGGCGTCGTCGTGGTTTCTCCAGTATATCGCCAGTCTCTCTCGTTTCCCCAGATACAAACATCCTCTGGCGACGTCCACCAGAGCCTGCTGTTCTTGGAGAAAATCCATTCCCAGGATGACTGGATACGGGAGATGTTCCACGACGCTCATCCGATGAACGTAGGACTGCCCTCTGATACGGAAGTGAGTGCGGGCGTATCCCAGGACGTGTACCTGGTGATCGCCGACTGCCATCAGAACGCGGGGTTCCTCTTCGAAGTCCATCACATGTTGCCTTTCCACCAACATCAGGCTGGCGCCGGTATCCACCAACGCCCTCAAGGGCTTGCCGTGTACTTGGATCAGTACTACCGGGGCCCTTTCTCCATCCTTAACGATGTTTACTGCGGAGAAACGCCCTCCCGGGCTGCGTTTCTCCGCTGGAAGTTTTCCGACGCCGTGGGTGCGTCCCGGAATCGGATCGACGTGGCCCTATTGAAGTCGCTAGCCCTCAGATCGGTCTCCAGGGCTCGTGCGTATCGGGTCATCTCGTCCATGGACATGGGCAGTAGGGTGGGCCGAAAAAATTACTTTTTGAATTCAATTTAGGGGTACCAAAAAAAGTTTCCTTATGCCAAAAGTAGTTGTAAAAAAAATTTTAGCGTACTAGCCCAATTTTTAAGGGTCCCCCTGGGGGCCCAAAATAATATTTTTTTATATTTTGTTGGGGGTGGCAATAAAAAGTTGCATTATGTTGACGATAATTGTAGAAAAAAAATTAGCGTACTAGCCCAATATTTAGGGGTGCCCCGGGGGCCCAACATTTTTTTTATATTTTAATGTCCGATATTAGAATTTGATGTCAAAAATTTGGCGGTTTAGGGTTAAAAATGTTTATAAATTTGGAAATGTTTTTTAAAAAGAACTAAAAATATTTATAAGTCAAGCAGACGACTTCTATATAGGGTTCGACAAGTTACCCTTTCAAACGCAATCGGTGGAAAAGTGTGTGAAGCTTGTAACAGAAGCTGCATTAAAAATTTGCTGTGAGGTAGCAAGAAATGGTTATATAGATGCGCGGACATCTTTACCGGCCTATATGACAAGTCTCAATATTATTTAAATAATAAAAAAACTGGGTGGTAGGGAGCGGGTGGCACTCTAGGAGTAACTATCCAATTAATTAATAATAATAATAAAAATATTTCTATATTATTTATATATATGGTATTAAAATTATATTGTTTTAATTTATTTATCATGTATACTGTACCAATATTTATTACAAGACTCTTATTGGTATTTAACTGAAGTCTTTACTTCTTTTTTTAACTGAAGCATTTACTTCTTTTAAGACTTTATTTATTTCGTTAGTGGCTGTGTTAATTAATTTAAGTAACGCAAAATCTTTTTTAAATTTAATAAAATCAAGCTAAGAGTTGCTAATTGTTTTTATCAAAAGGCGTCTTAATAAAATAATAAAAAAAACTTTTTGTTGCCATCTCAATTAAAATATAAATAAAAAAATTGGGCCCCCAGGGCACCCTTAAATATTGGGCTAGAATGGCTATTTTCGAGGCTATTTTTTTCTAAACATACTGTTAACACGAGGTTACTTTTTGTGGTTACCCCAATTAAAATATGAAAAAAAATATATTTTGGGTCTCCGGGGCACCCTTAAATTTTGGGCTAGTACGCTCATTTTTTTTCTAGAATTACTGTTAACATAAGGTAACTTTTGTGGTTATCCCAATTAAAATATAAAAAAAAATATTTTGGGGCTCCGGGGCACCCTTAAATATTGGGATAGTACGCTCATTTTTTTTTCTAGAATTACTGTTAACATAAGGTAACTTTTTGTTCCCACCCCAGTCAAAACATACAAAAAAAATATTTTGGGCCCCCGGGGGACCCTTAAATAATGGGCTAGTACGCTATATTTTTTTTTAATCAATTACTTTTAACATAAGGTAACTTTTTATTACTACCCAAAAATAAATATCTCAAATATTTTTTTTACGTTTTTCGGCCCACCCTAATGGGCAGCCGTAGTCGTAGCACGTACCGAACTCTCGGAAGCAGCAGTTCGTATACTTCGTCCACCAAGTGTTCCTCTGGAATCTTCGGCAGCAGCCACCTCGCCATGGACCTCTTCCGTTGGATGAAACGGACCACGTCTTCGTCTTCTGTTTGGCTTTCCCCATAGAACTTCGAGATAAGCTTCGTGACTTTGGCGCGGCTCATGAAAGTTTCTTTGAACTCCGTCAGAAACCGTGGCCACGAAATTTCTTGGGTCTTGAACCAAGCGAACGTACTCTCTTCCTTCCCTTTGATCTGCCCCATGGCATGGAAGGCCCATTCGTCCTCTGGGATGTGGCGCTTCTTGAGGGCTTCTTCCATTTTGCGTAGAAAGAAGTGCGGATCCTCGAAGTCTTCGCCTTGGTAGGTGGGGAAGACGCTTCTTTGGACAGGGACGTCCTTCAGGGCACGGGCCATCTCATACACCACCTCGCCGAGGTCCGGGAAAGTGGTTCGGGACCCGGAGACCTCCTGGCCTTCGTATTTCGTCCCTGCTCGGGCGCCATGTTGTACACGGGTGACTCGGTGCTCTGGAATCGCCGTAGATTCTTGCACCGGCACCTGGACACTTCCGGGTTGTTGCCCGACGAGGATAGTGCTTGTTGAAGATGGTGGCGACATGTTTCCGACCTGGTGGACCGGATCGGCATCGCCTGTACCCTCGATGAAGCTGTCTTCTGCGGGAAGGTATTCTGGCTCGTCGTCTTCGGTGGCGGGAGCCCCCAAAGGCACCTGGTTTACGTCCATCTTGGCCTGGGACCTGGTTACGACCATACGTGGCCCTTCGTAACCCCTGGGATCGTCCCTAGTGGTAGGCCTGGATCGGCCCTGCGACTGGCCTGGGATCGGCCCCGCTGGTGGACCTGGGTCGGCCCCACTGGCGGACCTGGAGCGGCCCTGCTGTCGGACCTGGGTCGGCCCGGCTGGTGGACCTGGATCGGCCCAGCTGGTGGACCTGGCGGGGCCCCGCTGGCGGTGCTGGTCGGCGATGTTGACCACCTGTGCAACCTGGTGGTTGGGACGTCGCTCGACCTCGCTGGCGGTGCTGGGATCCAACGGTTGGGACCTGGTGTTGTCTTCCACGTTGAAGAAGTGTTATCTTTTCTTATGGAACGGTAACAAACTACTCAAAGCTTTTCTCTTTTATTATTTGTTCTTAAAAGAACAATTTCTTTCCCTACTCTCGAGAGCAGCAGTAAGGAAATGATAGCCCTCAGGTGGATGGAATGAAAATCAAATCAAATCAAATCAAGTCTGAGATGTCCAATATGCTCTTCGACGCTATTGGAGTATACAATAACATCATCGAGGTAGACTTTGACGAATTTGTTCAGCATGCCGGCGAAAATGTCTACCATGGCCCGCTGGAATGTAGTCGGGGCCAATTTCAATCCAAAAGGCATTGCAGTAAATTGGTATTGTGCTCCATCAGGCGTGAAGAAAGCTGTATAAGCGCGTGATCTCACTGGAAGCTGCCAATATCCACTTGTTAAATCCAAAGCAGAAAAAACTTTAGCAGTTCCTAAGTCACGGACAGTTTCGACGATTGGTGGCAATACGCTGCAAACATCTTTGGTTCGTTTGTTCAACTCTCTGTAGTCGACACAGAATCGCCATCTTCCTTCCTTCTTGACCAGAAGCACTGGTGAAGCGTATGGAGATGAGCATGGTTCAATAATGCCCCCCCGGAGCATAGCTTCCACTTGCTTATCAATCTCCAATGCTTTATCCGGCGTATACTTTCGTGGTCGGTTTTTGAAGCGTGCCTTGTCCGTCAATTCGATTTGATGGGGCACTAACAAGTTAGACGGTGGTCCAATATTTTGGTCGAAGGTTTCTACAAAGTGTATCATCAGTTGTTCCAAATCTTCGCGGCATGGCTGGGAAATTTCATCAGACAACTCAGGTAGTTCGGTTTCCATAACGGCGCTGTTTGGCGCAGGTCCCCAAAATACCGTCTGACGCTTTTCACTTCCAAGGTACATACAACCCCTTGCGACATCTAGGAGTGCATGATTTTCGCTTAAGAAGTCCATACCGAGTAAAACTGGAACGAGTAAGTCCTTCATCACAAGCATGCTGCATTCGTACGCGTTTCCGTAAATCTTGAAAGATATTCGCGAATGACCGAGTGTTTCGACGGTTTTTCCGCCCGCGGCTTCGGCACTTCCAAGTTTAGGCACGTAGTTCTTTACACAATCCTTGCGAATCACGGAACGTTGGGCGCCAGTGTCAACTAGCGCTTGATAACGTTGCTTGTTGATAATAATTGTTATAATCGGGTTTGTTTCTGTGTCAGCCACTAAACTGTTTACATTCAAGGAGGGAAAACTTGTGGGACGCACTTTAAAGTGTTTTTGTTCACTACTAACTAACTTACTCACTAATTGTTTTGGTGTTGTAACGTTACAAATAGTAACGCTACATGATTTATGTATTAGAAATAAGTTAAGCACTGTATAAGTATAATTTAGTTTATTGAGTACACACTTGTTCACACTATATATCGCATATCGGCTTAAGAGTATTGTATTTTTATGTTTTGGTTATTATTTTGGGGTCTTTAGGTCGCTGGCTTCATGGTGTTGATTTGCCATGCCTAAAAGAGTACGTTTATTTTAGTTTTATTGATAACCAGGAAAATCTTGGTACATATTTTAGGTTACGACTGAAATTACCTTTTAGTTATTGTTTCGATATGTATGATGTGTGATAAGTATGAATGGTTGAGTGAACGAGTGTAGGTGAATGATGTGGGTGCTCCTGGGTCTCCTTTATAGTATATATGCGTTTTAAGTTTATCTGGGGCCCTGGTGATCCTACAACATTTGTGTACTTTAGAATAGGTTAAAATGGGGTTAGAATAAGTTAGTTATAATTATTATTTTTATAAAAAAACGTTACTTACTTTTATTTTATGTAGGGTTTCATATTCGTAAGGTTTGTTTGTCAATTTTGGTAGTTGAATTATTTCATATTGTTTTGACGTTTTACCCGGTTTAGGGACTTTTGGTATTTGGCAACTGTTTCTTGGGAATGCATTCACGAAGGGCCATGGCTCTAAAGTTGGTTTAAGTTTGTTTGTATTCACTGCGTTGCTCATTAATTCTTTAATTTTTTGTATATTGCTGAAATGCGCTTTGCATTAAGAATATTACAATAATTAAATTGTACGTTGGTAGCATTGTGTGGTGAGACTGCGTATGAGGGTTTGTTCGAGAGAGGGGAGAATCAACAGGTAGACGCTGATGTTCTGCAGGTAGACAGGTGCGAATGGCCGGTTCTCAAGTTAGATAATTTGTTGAATCTAACTAAAGTATAATTACGATTCGTTTAGTAATTAACTAGTGGTTTGCCTATCATACCAAGTTAGCGCAATTAGATAGAACAGTGGTTGCCGTGGTCTCCTGAACAATTGAGTTTTTTGTAATCGAGCAGCGTGGTGAGTGCAATCAAATGTATATTCCAACTTTTTCTAAGTCATCCTATTTCCTAGTTTGCTAAATAGCCATCTAAAGTACTGTAGCGTAACCGACTGGCAAGAGCAGATATTTGCTTGTTAAGGTAAGCAGGATACTTATAAGGCGCCAGATTATAAGTACTTGGGACTAATCTCAGGGAGTGCTAGGTTTCGAAACAACTTGGTGGAATATCCTTTCCAAAACGCTTTATTAAACAAGTTTTTAATGTGGCAAACAGAGGTGTTTAAATAGCCAGATTTTATCTAAAAACACAAAACTAAAATTAACATATATATAATATACCCTTTTATGTAGTTAAATCAAAATTTGCATGCTCGAAGCGTACATATAAATACTAAATTTACTATTAATTTTCAGTACATAAATGGTCCAACTTACCTAAAAGCACCAGGGCTCAAATTAAAACAAGAATACTTCAAATTAAAGCAAAGAATAATTTGTAGTGCCCGCGAGGATACCCTGGAGACAAATAATCGAAATGGCGAAGTTTTTTATCTCCAGAGCGCAAAAAAACCAGGACGGAAAACAGAAGTAATATGGGTTGCCTATCTTAGGCAAATGCACTGTTTTTAAAAATTATAACGTAAATAAACTTACAGGTGGATTTCCGCCACATCTGCCCCCCACCTTGGAACATTTTAAACTTACCCTACCAAATTAAATTATAAATTACTCCAATAAAAAGAAAAAAAACGTTTCAAGGTTCTAAACTATGGAACAGCTTAATATGTGAACCATGGAACATACCACGTTCAACGCCGGTGTCAGGGTGTTCCAAAATGAACGTTGCTGGGCCGATGACCTTTTTAATACGGTATGGGCCCTCAAATAGCAACATAAATTTTTTTGTCTCCGCACTTACTGCCGATGAGACGGGGTTTGCCCGTAACAGGACCAAATCCCCCATGTTAAAAACACCAGAAGCGCCACCGCGACGGGAATCCCGCCTCTTTTGAGCCTTGGAAACTAATGAGCTTTTGGCTAAATATAAGCGAACACCGTTATCAACATGAGGAGAGTCGGCCGGAAAATTAATAACGTCTGATAATAGGAGCTTTGGAGAACGACCAGTGTGTAGTTCTATGGGAGAGAACCCGGTGGATTCATGAACAACGGAATTTATTATCTCTGCAAAATGGTCAACTTCGTTTGCCCATCGAGAATGCTTGTGGAAACAAAATGTACGGAACAAACGGCCTAGTTCTCGCATGCAGCGTTCCACAGGGTTTCCCTCCGGGTGTCGGACAGAACTATGAGATAATTTAATACCATATTTCTCGCAGAACTTTTTCCAGGAGGTTGATATAAACTGAGTTCCGTGATCGGAATGTATCACCTCGGGTACGGCAAACTTAACAAAATAGTCGTTTTCCAAACACTTTATCACCGCCGCCGAGGTTGCTCTCTTTAAAGGATAAAGGGAAATGTATTTGGAGAAAACGTCGATGGCCACAAGAAGATAAGTAACGCCCCCACGAGAGCGAGGAAGGGGGCCATAAAAATCCATGGAAAGTATTTCGTTTACTTTTGTAGGGACGATAGGCCGAAACGGGGGTTTTGGCATGGGGCAACTCTTGGACTGTTGACACAAAAGACAGGACTTTAAAACATGCTTCACATCCCGATGCATGTTTTGCCACCAGACCTCCCTTTTTAGTGCAACCCAGGTCTTATAGACCCCAAAATGACCCAAAGACTCGTGGAAAGCCAAAATAAATTCCTTTACCAAAGACCTAGGGACACAAAATAGGTAGGGTTCTTCGTCCGATTTTCTTAAAAATAAGATATCGTCGTGAATAATGAAGTTACTATTGGTTTTTTCACTATTTTCCATATCTTTTCGAATTTCCTGTAATTTATTGTCTTCCTGCTGCTTTTGGGGTAATAAGGGGATATTTTGATGAAAAAACTTCGGCAAAGTGATAGTGGTACACATCCTAAAACATTTATCAACCGGTACCGGAGGACGAGGTGGCGGATTACGAGATAAGATATCCGAAATGACATTGTCCTTTCCTGAAATATATTTTATTTGAAAATCATACTCCTGCAGGGCCAGAACCCAACGGGTTATCCTGGGGGCCAACAACCTACAGGAATTTAGATATGCTAATGCACGGTGATCGGTAAATATATAGAAAGGACGACCTAAAAGAAATACTCTCCACTTGTGAAGAGCCCAGACAATGGCCAATGCCTCTTTTTCCGGCACACTGTAGGACTTTTCTCGGTCTAAGAGTAATCGACTAGCAAAAGCTATAGTATGCCTTACGCCCTTTACGTCCTGAAATAGGTGCGCACCAAGGCCAAAATCGGAGCTATCGGTCTGCACGCAAAACGGCACATTAAAATTCGGGTGACATAACAAAACCTCCTTGGATATTTTATTTTTAAGCTCCCGAAACGCTTCAGACTCTGACTGCCCCCACTTCCATCCGGATTTTTTCCTGAGAAGTTTAAAAAGAGGTTCAGCAACGGTGGCGAAATTCTCACAGAAAACTCTGTCATAATTACATAGTCCCATAAATGCCTGGACCTGTTTTACATTTTGAGGGACTGGAAAATCAGTGATGGCTTGAATTCTAGATGGATCAGAGCGGATTCCCGAGGAATCAACCTGATACCCGAGAAAAGTCATGCGAGTGACCAAAAATTGACACTTTTTCAACCGTATGGTAAACCCTGCCCCCGATAGCCGTTTAAACACTCTATCCAAGTGGTTTAGATGATCCTCAAATGTTTCAGAGATGATAACTAGGTCATCAACGTAACATACGACAAAGTCCCGGAACTCGTTTCCCAGAATCATATCCATGGCCCTTGTGAAAGAGGACACTGCAGTTTTTAGGCCGAAGGGCAATACTGTAAACCGGTATGAGTGGGTACCATGTAAGAAACCCGTAAAGCGACGGTCCTGCTGACGAAGAGGTATCTGCCAGTAACCATGGGTTAAATCTACAGTGGACATGTAGCGTACCGTGTGGAGAGTTTTTAAAATATCTTCTATTGGCCGAGGAAGTTCCGAGTCCGGAATCATTCTTTTATTTAGGAACCGTGCATCGAGACACACCCGGACGCTACCGTCTTTTTTAACGGCCGTTACCAACGGACTACAATATGGGGATGAGGTGGTACGTTCAATTACACCCCACTCCAACATCAAATCTATTTGTTTTTGCACGGCCGGCCTATGTGCATGTGGGATGGGATATTGTTTTTGAAAAAATGGCGTCTCATCACTCAACATGATCTCATGGCAATATTCCTTTGTACGACCTGGCTTATCAGAAAATAAATTATCATGTGCATGTAATAACTTTTCAAACTTAATTTTCTGGTAACTGTTAATGTCTAGAGATTTGATAATGTTACCAATTTTTTCGGAATTTCCTATTGGCGTGGTCAGATTCCGAATAGCAGGGCCATTCTTAACCGAAATAACTTTTATTGATAGGGGCGGTGGCGCAGAGAAATTATGTTTCGTTTTAATTTCTGGAATTTTTATAATTTTAGAACAAGAGTTTATCAATACGCATTCGTCCCTAAGGTTAATTACTGCATCCATAGTTCTTAGCCAATCGCAACCAAGGACAACTGGAAAGATTAAATCTGGTATAAACAAGAATTCAAAATTAAAGTTATTCCCCAGAAATGAAAAGTTGAGTAAAACTTGATGAGTTATTTTTCGCACTTTATTTTTAAATGCTCCCGATACCCGCACACCGGTGACCGGAAACAATGGCATAGCGTCGTCATGCGCTATAGTATCCCATACTAGCGAAGAAAAAGCGCATACGTCGCTCCCTGTATCTACCAGTGCGGGAAACTGGCAGTTTTTTATTTTAATTAAAACCACAGGGGTGTGGGAGTCTGCCTGTGAATGGTCAAAATCACATTCTTTTAACAGGTCTTCCCTGGGGTTATTAAATATGGCATAACTAGTGTTGTGGGTCCGTAAATTATTGCATCCTCCAGTTGGACCCGGACTCTGGGGATAATCTAGTTTTCCGACCGCGAAATCTCGTAATCATTTTCAACTTCTACCTCCCCCAGCATGTTTATCGTTCTCGAATTGTTTGCTGGCCCATTCCTATTTTGTCTAAAACTTACCCACTTTTCGCGTTCACCCCGTACATTCTCACCAGAGAAATCGCGCGAATATGTGTTGTGCTCGTAATGTTTCTTCTAAACGCAGTTTATTTAACGCCTCAGAAATTGTTTGGGTGCCTATTAATGAAGAGGAAATCGTTGGAGGAAAATGCCTAGAAATCAATGCGATCGCTTGTATTTCTTCGAAACCCGGTAAGTGACGTGCTAGCGCCACCTGTTCCAAAAAATAGTTTACATAACCCAACTTTTTGTCAAGTTTTCCCATTTCTAATTGTAATTTTATTTTAGATTGTTTTGAAAAACCCCTAAATTGTTCCAAAAAAGCGGATTTAAACCTTTGAAAATTTTCAAAAGACAATAACAGTGCATCTGCCCAAGGCTTGGCTTTTCCCTGGAAAAGGTCTTTACACCAATATGGGACAAAATTTTCCGGAATATAGTCAACGGGATGCACTTTGTTATCATCTTCAAAAATAGGTAATAGTTTTTTTGCTTTTACTAATAAGTTACTGTTATTATTATTTATAGATTGTGTTGGCCTGTGACTATGTACAGGGTTACTTTGCAATGGATTTGTTGTAACTACATAATTTGGGTTTACATGAGTTGGTTGACCACTATTTCTTAAAGAACATGGATTTAAATTAGTCTGTACTTGAGGTAAATAACCTAACCTAAAATTGTCCAAATTTTTAGTTGTTTGATTAATAAACTCCGCAACTGACGAATTTAAATTTCTTTTAGGTAAAGCTTGATTTGTACAAGGTCGTTCATTTAAGAATGAACTATTACTATGTATATTTACTGGATAGAGTTGAGCATCGATAAGAGAGTTATCATATGCCTGTGTCAAAGTGTTCTCATTGCTATCTTGGGTGTTGGCAGTTAAAAATGGAGAGTTCCTACCTTGACTTTGATGTACCCCTGTGTTTGACTGATGATTTGAGTCTGCAAAGTGGTCTCCCCTGTCATATGATGATCTCCTTTGATACGATGATCTCTGCCCAGTTTGTGGTGTCGATGGTGGCAATGCAGCTGCTTCATCCATAAATCCTGTATTTGTTGGTAAGTGGTAAGACTGATTTGGATTTTCCAACTCTAAATTTTTCAACCTTTCTGTTTGCCTTCTAGTAACTGGTTTTCGGTTCACAGTGTTTGTTGGAGTGTGATTAGGCATCTTCCACCAAGAGTTATTCGTGACTGTTTCAACGAGTGATAGGAGCTTGATTTAGTCACGGCCCTATTTGGGTGACAAGTTGTAGCGTAACCGACTGGCAAGAGCAGATATTTGCTTGTTAAGGTAAGCAGGATACTTATAAGGCGCCAGATTATAAGTACTTGGGACTAATCTCAGGGAGTGCTAGGTTTCGAAACAACTTGGTGGAATATCCTTTCCAAAACGCTTTATTAAACAAGTTTTTAATGTGGCAAACAGAGGTGTTTAAATAGCCAGATTTTATCTAAAAACACAAAACTAAAATTAACATATATATAATATACCCTTTTATGTAGTTAAATCAAAATTTGCATGCTCGAAGCGTACATATAAATACTAAATTTACTATTAATTTTCAGTACATAAATGGTCCAACTTACCTAAAAGCACCAGGGCTCAAATTAAAACAAGAATACTTCAAATTAAAGCAAAGAATAATTTGTAGTGCCCGCGAGGATACTCTGGAGACAAATAATCGAAATGGCGAAGTTTTTTTATCTCCAGAGCGCAAAAAAACCAGGACGGAAAACAGAAGTAATATGGGTTGCCTATCTTAGGCAAATGCACTGTTTTTAAAAATTATAACGTAAATAAACTTACAGGTGGATTTCCGCCACAGTACCTGGGAAATATTCCATCGACCTGGGAAGGTCTTATTTTGTATAAATTCATCGAAAAAACCGGAAAAACTCCGTAAGTATTTTTGTGTTGTGGTAACCCATTTTTTTATTCAAAGTATTATTCATTTAGGGTTTTTTCTTGGGGGCATATTTTTTCTGGAGAGGTTATCCTGGTCTTCGCTTAAAACTGTAGTGAAATATCCTATGGAGGAGTTCCTGATGGAACGGTCGACCTGCCTGTCTCAACGATCGCTTTTATGACAGTACCCATGGAGCACGAATAGCCCCATGCATCCAGGAGCCTGATCCAGCCCTAGGAATGAGTATACCAGACATCCAGTAACCCTAATCGGGACACAGGTTTTTTTCATCCTTATTAATTTTTTTATTGCGTAAAACTGCGTTGTAGTAAATTATGAAACATTATTTTATTTTTTTAACAATTTTTAGTCTAGTGTAAACCAATAGCTATTCGGTAATGATTTTAACATTAACTTAAATTTAATATAATTTTCATTTAAAATATAAAGTAAGTAACTAAACCTTGAGTTTAACTTAATGACCACAACCTTAGGTTATTGTACTCTTTAAAGTTGTGGTGGCGCCCAAGCAAAGTGTAAGTATGAAGAATAAAAACCCACAGACCTATGCTCCCAGACACGAGAGCTGCCGGAGCATATAACCCCAAGTTGGTTATAGTGTCACATTTAAGTGTTCAGGGGTTTTCACGGTTAAAATGTCTGAATTTACATTCACTGCGGAGAGACGCTTGTCGCTTCAGGGCCCCTCCGCGGCCCATTTCCCGACGGTTCGCGGATGGTAATCCTCATGGGGCGCGTTGCATCAGCTTCTTTAGCGTCCACCTCTGCTTCGCGAGCACGCCACAGTAATCGTTCAGTTGTCGAAAAAATTTCGCTGCGCAGTACGTACCGGATTTTCGCACTTAGAAGTTCGAATACCACGCGCACTACTTGGCATTCATCAAGTTTAGGTAAAAGCCATTGGGCCATTGAACATTTTTTCTGGATAAACGGCGTTACCTCACCGGATTGTTTTTCCCCGTAAAATTTTGAAATTAAACGCGCCACACGCGCGTCGTTTGCGTATTTCGCCAGAAATACGGTTTGGAAACGGCTCCAGGACACGTCCTGCGATTTGTACCATTCAAAATGGGCACCTTCGGTCCCTTTGATCTGGCCCACGGTAGTTTCGACCCAGTCGAACTCGGAAATGTGCCTTTTCTGTAGGGCTAACTTCATTTTGGACAGGAAACGATGAGGATTTTCTGTTTCCCCACCGGAAAATGTCGGGTAATTGGTACATTCAATCGGAATTTCCCTCATTGAACGGGCAAACTCCTTCAGGAAGTCGGCCATCCCATTGGGTGCGGATCCAGAAGGTTTGGGCTCCAACAACTCCTTTGTTGCTGTCAGAGTCCCTGCTCGGGCGCCATGTTGTGATTGGATCGGCTGGTCCAAGGAATGACGTCCTCTAGGTTCCTCCTGAGGGCTGCCTGTCGTCAGGGGTTCGGATTGGGCAAGCAAAATGGTGCTACATGCACCTGAAGTGTTAAAACAACGCTAGCAGCGTTGTTATGCTGGGCTGTCCCAGACTGGGCTTCCTGTAGAACCATTGGTACATGAAGGTCCATCTGGTAACGTGGAACGTGCATGGGCACGTCGGTAACGGTGTCCATGGCAGCAGGTCCAACCAATTCTAAAGTATCGTTGACTTTGGAAACCAATTCGTTGACTCCGAAGACGTTGTCCACAGAAGCCTTGATTTCTTCCGTAGTTGCGTTCAACTTCGCGATATTGGAAGCTGAGCGTGTGACAATGGGCATATCACTTTTCCTGCTGGCTTTGACGGCGGTGGGTCTCCATCAGGTCCTCGATAACATCCCCATTGGCGTTGACGATCACATTCCTCACAATCTGGTACGTGGGTTGACGGGCTCTCAATTGGAATTTGAAGGAACGCACCCTTACTTTAGTTAGCTTTCTCAAATTACGGTGATCGTACGGCATTGTTTACCAGAAGTTTACCT
Source organism: Brassicogethes aeneus (assembly GCA_921294245.1). Lineage (NCBI taxonomy): Eukaryota > Metazoa > Arthropoda > Insecta > Coleoptera > Nitidulidae > Brassicogethes > Brassicogethes aeneus. The sequence goes on from OV121132.1 coordinate 63,761,342, forward strand.
TTTCTTTTAAACAAATTCGAATCTTTCGAATTTTAATTCAAAAATAAATTCAATTCACTTGAATTTACAAGTTTAGTTCTACGAACTGTTTTTAAATATCAAAAATAATTTAACTTCGAGTCTTTCGAAGTTTAATTCAAAATAAAATTCAATCACTTGAATATTTCGTTCTACGAACGGGTTTTAAATATCAAACATAAATCAACTACAAATCTTTCGAAGTTTAATTCAAAATAAAATTCAATCACTTGAATATTTCGTTCTACGAACGGGTTTTAAATATCAAACATAAATCAACTACGAATCTTTCGAAGTTTAATTCAAAATAAATTCAATCACTTGAATTTTAATCAAAAAATAATTAATTCCCGAAGGAAATTAATTTTAAAATAGGCAAACAATAAAAACAATATTTCAAGTCAAAATAAGTTACCAGTTGGTTTGTCGAGATAACACATCGAGTAGGAGTCAAAGCTGGAAGTCGCTTTGAGCTCGTAATTTGAACTGAATGTAATGTAGCAGGCATTACTATTTATATTAATACTGGTCGGCGATGTTGACCTCCTGTGCAACCGGATGGCTGTGACGTCGCTCGACCTCGCTGGCGGTGCTGGGCTCCAACGGTTGGGACCTGGTGTTGTCTTCCACGGTGAAGAAGTTTTATCTTTTCTTTTGAAAAGGTAAGTAACTACTTAAAGCTTTTCTCTTTTTGTGTTTTGTTCTAAAAAGAACAATTGTTTTCCTACTCTCGACGCAGCAGTAGGAAAGGTAGCCCTCAGGTGGATTGAAATGAAATTCAAGTTCGAAGTTGAAGCGGCGACTTTCGTAGGCAACCAGGGAGCTGTTGTCTTTACGAGTGGTAATCTCGTACTGTACTATGAGAGGTCTGATCCTCTCTTTTATAAGAAATCGACTGATGTCGAATTTCAACATGCCCCCCTGGTTTTCACGACAAGTCGCCTTATTTATTTATAAAAAAAAAATAAGAACGATTGACATAAATAATTTTCAAGGTACATTTGTTATCACAATTCGAACAAGGTGTTTTTTCGCGCACTCGAAATTTTCGCGAACTACACAGTTTATTGCACATTTCCATCTGGGGCTGGCCGGAGATCGTCTACGTGGATGGGTAGTATCCTGCTGTTCGTCCGGACCTCGTAGATGGTTGGCGATGTCCTGGTGATGACAGGAAATGGTCCCAGCCAAGGATCTCCGAAGGTGCCCCGGTCATGGTTTCTGACCAGGACTATGTCACCCACATTGAAGGTGACCGGTTGCTGTTCTGGATTCTTCACGTACTCCCTGGCGAAGATCTGTTTTTGGTCCCGGAGTTGTCCGTCATGTTGTTCCCTTGTTTGACGGATTTCTTGAACTCCAGGGATCAACCAGTCGCCGGGAAGTCGAGGTTCAAAGCTCAGAAAGGCCTTTGCTGGTGTTTCGCCGGTGGCACGGTTGGCTCTGTTGCGGAGGATCCCAGTGGCCCTCGGGAGTAGCTCGTGCCATCGTTTGCCAGCGTTGGTCTTCATCAACGCCCTGATGATTTTCTTGACTTCTTGGACCTGCCGCTCGACGGGATTTGCCCGCTGGTGGTAGGTCGCCGAGTTGACGATCCGCATTCCCAGCTTCTTGCAGTATTTCTCCCACTTGGTGAGGGTGAACTGGGTGGCGCAATCGGCGATCACCACTTCGGGGACCCCGTAGCGCAAGAAGACTGCGTCCAGGACCTCGGTGATCGTCTGATGACGGGTATCCTTGACTGGAACTGCTTCGGTCCACTTCGTGAGTACGTCTTCCAGGATGATGGCGTACTCTGGCTCAGTCCCATCGCCGCGGTAGCGGTCCAACGTGTCAATCGAAATGTACTGCCATGCTCGGGTCGGCGTGTGCGTAGACATCGGCGCCGCTGGTTGTACATTTCGTCCTTTGATTTGTTTGCAGACTAGGCACTTCTGCACAAACCTTCTGATTTCTGACTGCATTCCATACCAGCAGAAACGAGCATTGATTGCCCGCTGGGTCTCCCTCTGGCCTGGGTGTGCGCTGTCCTCTCCAGCGTGGTAATGTTCCAGGACCTGGGGACGCATGCCTTCGGGCACGTACGCCCGACACGTCCCGTCCTGGCGCTGCTGGAATAGGTTTCCTTTCACGGACACGATGAAGTTCGCCAGTAGATTTTCGTCGACCTCGTCTTGTGGGCAATCCTCTTCGGCTTTCCGTGTCCTTCGGATAAGGCGCTGGGTGATCGGATCCACTAATTGTCCAGCCAGGATCCTCTTCACCAATGGCTCGACCTCTTGAAGGACACAGACGGCTGGTGTCGTGGTGAGTTCGTCGTAGGCGATGGCAGGCCCCTCCGGACACTCGGCGGCGTGTCTCGACAGGTAGTCTGGGAGCTGGTTCGCCTTCCCGGCGACATGTTCGATGGTGAAGGAGAAGTCTTGTAGCAACAATGCCCAGCGTGTCAACTTGGCCCGGTCGTCCTGATGGCTTTGCAACCAGACAAGGGCCCGATTGTCCGTCCGCAGGACAAAGTGTTTGTCCTCCAAGTAGTGACGGTATCTTCGGATTGCCCACACCATGGTTAGGCACTCCTTCTCGTTGATATGGTATTGTTTTTCTTCTTTGTGGAACTTCGACGAGCTGAAATGGATCAGATGTCGCTTGGCCTCGGAGTCCTCCTGCATGAGAACAACCCCCATGCCTTCCTCGGAGGCGTCGACCTGCAGGACGAATTTCCAGTCCTTATGGGGCCGCTCGAGTCGCTGTGGTTTCTCCAAGGCTTCTTTGGTCCGGACCCAGCTCCGCTCGCAGTCATCGGTCCATTTGAACGGCACGTTCCCCGTCAGCTCAGTCATAGGGGCGACTAAGATGGCGACGTCTGGAAGGTACCCACGGAGCCAATTCACCAATCCCAGGAACGCCTGGACCTGGCGTTTGTTCTTGGGCCGCTCGAACTGCTTGATCTTCAGCAGGTGACATTCCCGGGCCTTGGTAAACTTGCCGTCCACCTCATGGCCCAGGTAGGGCAGACTCGTCGTGGCGAACTGGCATTTGTCTGGATTCAAACGCAGCTGGTGGACCTCGATCTTCTCTAGGACACGCTGTAGATGCTCTAGGTGTTCCTCGTAGGTTGCTGAGTAGACGATAATGTCGTCAAGGTACACCTTGACGAAACGGTTCAACATGCCCGAGAAGATCTCCGTCATGGCCCTCTGGAAGGTAGCTGGGGCCAGCTTCAGGCCGAATGGCATCGCCGTGAACTGGAACTGCCCGCCGGACGGAGTGAAGAACGCTGTATACTTCTTCGAAGCGGCTTCCATGGGCAGCTGCCAGTACCCGCTGGTAAGGTCCAAACTGGTGAAGAAGCGGGCCTGCCCCTGGTCCCTGTCAGTGTCGATGATCGGTGGCAGGACACTGATGACGTCAGTCGTGCGCTTGTTTAGCTCACGGTAGTCCACGCAGAAACGCCATCCTTGGTTCTTCTTCACCAGCAACACCGGCGAAGCGTATGGGGAGTTTGAAGGCTCGACAATGCCCCCTGGAGCATTTGTTCGACTTGGGCCTCGATCTCCGCTGCCTTCTCCGGTGAATATCGCCTGGGACTCGTTCGGAACGGCGTTCGGTCGCTGAGTTCTATCCGGTGGGCCCTCAGCATCGCCGACGGTGGTCGCATTCGACCGCTAAACAGTCCGCGGTGTTCCTCCAAGATTGTGGTCATCTTGTTCTTAACGTCATCTGGTAGTTGTTCAGGTAGCGAGGGAAGCGGGAGCTCTTCCCCATCGCCGGCGTCGTCGTGGTTCCTCCAGTATATCGTCAGTCTCTCTCGTTTCCCCAGGTACAAACATCCTCTGGCGATGTCCACCAAGGCCTGCTGGTCCCGGAGAAAATCCATTCCTAGGATGACTGGATAAGGGAGATGTTCCACGACGCTCATTCGATGGACGTAGGACTGCCCTCTGATACGGAAGTGTGTGCTGGCGTATCCCAGGACGTGCACCTGGTGATCGCCGACTGCCATCAGAACGCGGGGTTCCTCTTCGAAGTCCATCACATGTTGCCTTTCCACCAACTTCAGGCAGGCGCCGGTATCCACCAACGCCCTCAAGGGCTTGCCGTGTACTTGGATCAGTACTACCGGGGCCCTTTCTCCATCCTTGATGATGTTTACTGCGGAGAAGCGCCCTCCCGGGTTGCGTTTCTCCGCTGGAAGTTTTCCGACGCCGTGGGTGCGTCCCGGAATCGAATCGACGTGGCCCTGTTGAAGTCGCTCGCCCTCAGATAGGTCTCCAAAGCTCGTGCGTAGCGGGTCATCTCGTCCATGGACATTGGCAGCCGTAGTCGTAGCACGTACCGAACTCTCGGAAGCAGCAATTCGAATACTTCGTCCACGAAGTGTTCCTCCGGAATCTTCGGCAGCAACCACCTCGCCATGGACCTCTTCCTCTGGATGAACCGGACCACGTCTTCATCTTCTGTTTGGCTCTCCCCATAAAACTTCGAGATGAGCTTCGTGACTTTGGCGCGGCTCATGAAGGTTTCTTTGAATTCTGTCAGAAACCGTGGCCACGAAATTTCTTGGGTCTTGAACCAAGCGAACGTACTTTCTTCCTTCCCTTTGATCTGTCCCATGGCATGGAAGGCCCATTCGTCCTCCGGAATGTGGCGCTTCTTAAGGGCTTCTTCCATTTTTCGTAGAAAGAAGTGTGGATCCTCGAAGTCTTCGCCTTGGTACGTGGGGAAGACGCTTCTTTGGACGGGTACGTCCTTCAGGGCACGGGCCATCTCATAGACCACCTCGCTGAGGTCCGGGAAAGTGGTTCGGGACCCGAAAATCTCCTGGCCTTCGTATTTCGTCCCTGCTCGGGCGCCATGTTGTACACGGGTGACTCGGTGCTCTGGAATCGCTGTGGATGCTGGCACCGGCACCTGGACACTTCCGGGGTGTTGCCCAACGAGGATGGTACTGGTTGAAGATGGTGGCGAAACATCGTCGACCTGGTGGACCGGGTCGGCATCGCCTGTGCCCTCCAGGAAGCTGTCTTCTGCCGGTAGGTACTCGGGTTCGTCATCGTCTATGGCGGGAGCCCCCTCAGGCACCTGGTTCACGTCCATCTTGGCTTGTGATCTGGTACGGACCATACGTTGCCCTTCGAAGAACCTCGGATCGTCCCTAGTAGCAGGCCGGGGTCGGCCCTGTGAATGGCCTGGAATCGGCCCCACTGACGGACCTGGATCGGCCCTGCTGGTGGACCTGGATCGGCCCTGCTAGTAGACCTGGATCGGCCCTGCTGGTGGGTCTGGATCGGCCCCACTGACGGACCTGGAGCGGCCCCGCTGTTGGACCTGGGTCGGTCCTGTTGTCGGACCTGGGTTGGCCCCGCTGGTGGACCTGGCACGGCCCCGCTGGTGGACCTGGCACGGCCCCGCTGGTGGAACTGGTCGGCGATGTAGTCCTCCTGTGCAACCGGATGGCTGTGACGTCGCTCGACCTCGCTGGCGGTGCTGGCGGTGCTGGGCTCCAACGGTTGGGACCTGGTGTTGTCTTCCACGGTGAAGAAGTTTTATCTTTTCTTTTGAAAAGGTAAGTAACTACTTGTGTTTTGTTCTAAAAAGAACAATTGTTTTCCTACTCTCGACGCAGCAGTAGGAAAGGAAGGCCTCAGGTGGATTGAAATGAAATTCAAGTTCGAAGTTGAAGCGGCGACTTGTATTCGTAGGCAACCAGGGAGCTGTTGTCTTTACGAGTGGTAATCTCGTACTGTACTATGAGAGGTCTGATCCTCTCTTTTATAAGAAATCGACTGATGTCGAATTTCAACACTCTTGTTGTACACGGGTGACTCGGTGCTCTGGAATCGCTGTAGATGCTGGCACCGGCACCTGGACACTTCCGGGTTGTTGCCCAGCGAGGATGGTACTCGTGGAAGATGGTGGTGAGGCATCGCCGACCTGGTGGACCTGGTCAGCGTCGCCTGTGCCCTCCAGGAAGCTGTCTTCAGCTGGGAGGTACTCGGGTTCGTCGTCATCTATGGCTGGAGCCCCGGCAGGCACATGGTGCACATCCATCCTGGTCTGTGATCGGGTACGTACCATACGTGCCCCTTCGAAAGGCCTAGGATCGTCCCTAGGAGTAGGCCGGGATCGGCCCTGTGAATGGCCTGGGATCGGCCCCACGGACGGACCTGGAGCGGCCCTACTGTCGGACCTGGATCGGACTGCTGTCGGACCTGGATCGGCCCCGCTAGTGGACCTGGATCGGCCCAGCTGTGGGACCTGGCACGGCCCCGCTGGTGGAACTGGTCGGCGATGTTGGTCGGTCATCTTGTTCTTGATGTCGTCTGGTAGTTGGTCAGGTAGCGAGGGAAGCGGGAGCTCTTCCCCATCGCCGGCGTCGTCGTGGTTCCTCCAGTATATCGCCAGTCTCTCTCGTTTCCCCAGGTACAAACATCCTCTGGCGATGTCCACCAAGGCCTGCTGGTCCCGGAGAAAATCCATTCCTAGGATGACTGGATACGGGAGATGTTCCACGACGCTCATTCGATGGACGTAGGACTGCCCTCTGATACGGAAGTGTGTGCGGGCGTATCCCAGGACGGGGACCTGGTGATCGCCAACTGCCATCAGAACGCGGGGTTCCTCTTCGAAGTCCATCACATGTTGCCTTTCCACCAACGTCAGACAGGCGCCGGTATCCACCAACGCCCTCAGGGGCTTGCCGTGTACTTGGATCAGTACTACCGGGGCCCCTTCTTCATCCTTGATGTTGTTTACTGCGGAGAAGCGCCCTCCCGGGTTGCGTTTCTCCGCTGGAAGTTTTCCGACGCCGTGGGTGCGTCCCGGAATCGGATCGACGTGGCCCGGTTGAAGTCGCTCGCCCTCAGATCGGTCTCCAAGGCTCTGGCGTAGCGGGTCATCTCGTCCATGGACATTGGCAGCCGTAGTCGTAGCACGTACCGAACTCTCGGAAGCAGCAGTTCGAATACTTCGTCCACCAAGTGTTCCTCAGGAATCTTCGGCAGCAGCCACCTCGCCATGGACCTCTTCCTCTGGATGAACCGGACTACATCTTCATCTTCTGTTTGGCTCTCCCCATAAAACTTCGAGATGAGTTTCGTGACTTTTGCGCGGCTCATGAAGGTTTCTTTGAATTCTGTCAGGAACCGTGGCCACGAAATTTCTTGGGTCTTGAACCAAGCAAACGTACTTTCTTCCTTCCCTTTGATCTGCCCCAGGGCATGGAAGGCCCATTCGTCCTCCGGGATGTGGCGCTTCTTGAGGGCTTCTTCCATTTTTCGCAAGAAGAAGTGGGGATCCTCGAAGTCTTCGCCTTGGTATGTGGGGAAGACGCTTCTTTGGACGGGTACGTCCTTTAGGGCACGGGCCATCTCGTAGACCACCTCGCTGAGGTCCGGGAAAGTGGTTCGGGACCCGAAAACCTCCTGGCTTTCGTATTTTGTCCCTGCTCGGGCGCCATGTTGTACACGGGTGACTCGGTGCTCGGAAATCTCGGTGGATGCCTGCGCCGGCACCTGGACACTTCCGGGTTGTTGCCCAGCGAGGATGGTTGTCGTGGAGGATGGCGGTGAGGCGTCGTTGACCTGGTGGACCTGGGCAGCGTCGTCGGTGCCCTCCAGGAAGCTGTCTTCCGCTGGTAGGTACTCGGGTTCATCGTCGTCGATGGTGGGAGCCCCGGCAGGCACCTGGTGCACGTCCATCCTGATCTGGGATCGGGTACGTACCATACGTGCCCCCTCGGATGGCCTAGGATCGACCCTAGAGGTTGGCCGGGATCGGCCCTGTGAATGGCCTGGGATCGGCCCCACGTAACGACCTGGAGCGGCCCTACTGTTGGACCTGGAGCGGCCCTGCGGTCGGACCTGGATCGGACCCGCTAGTGGACCTGGATCGGCCCCACTGACGGACCTGGATCGGCCCGGTGGTTGGACCTGGATCGGCCCAGCTGTTGGACCTGGCGCGGCCCCGCTGGTGGAACTGGTCGGCGATGTTGACCACCTGTGCAACCCGGTGGTTGGTGGTTGGGACGTCGCTCGACCTCGCTGGCGATGCTGGAATCCAATGGCTGGGACCTGGTGCTGTCGTCCACGGTGTAGAAGTTTTTTCCTTTTTATGCAAGGTAAAAACTACGCTTCTTTCTTTTCTTTTGGTTGTTCTTAAAAGAACAATTTGTTTCCTCGTTCTCGAAGCAGCAACGAGGAAAATTTAGCCCTCAGGAATGGTAAATGAAATGCAAGTTCTAGGTAGAAGCGGCGACTTGTCTTCGTAGGCAACCAGGGAGCTGTTGTCTTCACGAGTGGTAGACTCGTACTGATTTTGAGAGGTCTGATCCTCTCTTTTATAGAGAATCGACTGACTGTCGAATTCAACACTCTGTTGTACTGTAACGTTACAAATAGTAACGCTACATGATTTATGTATTAGAAATAAGTTAAGCACTGTATAAGTATAATTTAGTTTATTGAGTACACAACTGTTCACACTGTATATCGCATATCGGCTTAAGAGTATTGTATTTTTATGTTTTGGTTATCATTTTGGGGTCTTTAGGTCGCTGGCTTCATGGTGTTGATTTGCCATGCCTAAAAGAGTACGTTTATTTTAGTTTCATTTATAACCAGGAAGATCTTGGTACATATTTTAGGTTACGACTGAATTTACCTTTTAGTTATTGTTTCGATATGTATGATGTGTGATAAGTATGAATGGTTAAGTGAGTGGGTGTAGGTGAATGATATGGGTGCTCCTGGGTCTCCCTGGGGCCCTGGTAATCCTACAACATTTGTGTACTTTAGAATAGGTTAAAAGGGGTTAGTATAGGTTAGTTATAATTATTATTTTTATAAAAAAACGTTACTTACTTTTATTTTATGTAGGGTTTCATATTCGTAAGGTTTGTTTGTCAATTTTGGTAGTTGGATTATTTCATATTGTTTTGACGTTTATCCGGTTTAGGGACTTTTGGTATGTGGCAACTGTTTCTTGGGAATGCATTCACGAAGGGCCATGGCTCTAAAGTTGGTTTAAGCAGTGTTGCCAACTGCTTGAAGTAGCTATGCACTATATAGCAATAAAAAATGCACTAGAAAAGCACCAAATTCACTTTGGTGTAAGTCCACCCGATCAGTAATCTATGCAGTAGTCTGAATTTCACTCTAGATGAACACAATGTATGAATGAGCAACCATGAAATAATTTCAAAATTAAACTTTATTTTAAGCATAGGCATTTCCACACTGGTAAGCCATTGCTTTAGGGCAGGGTCCTTTAGCCACACTGCTCGACATTGTTGCTGGTTCCGGCATCTAAATGTATAAACACAATAAAGCGCTGATAATTAATCACTATAGAACTAGACCATACCATAGAAAAGAATATACTATTCCACAGAATAAGAATATACCATACTAGAATTCTTTTGTTTTTTGAAACAAACCGAGGGGTCAACCACCCAAAGGGAAAACGTCCAGGGATTCCCATGTATTCCCATTATATTTTATTGTATTCCTATGTATTTCCATTGTATTCCTATGGTATTCCCCCTCTAAAATGTCCAGGGATTCCCAGGTGTGGGTGACCCCTCGAAACAAAAATAGAAAAATAATACATCGAAACAGAGGTTCTGTGAAAGAATTCAACAATCAAGCCAATCGCAGAGCAGCGGCAGCGCAGTACTACATTTATAATCTGTGATACTACCCTAAACCAAGTTTAGGGGTACTACCACCACAGGTATGCTACCAACACAACGGCCGTCAGCATGGTGGACTGTTGGACAGGGACGTATTCAGATTTTCTGAAGGAAATGTGGGCTGTGGCTGAGTTGTATGATTGAAAAATTATGAAAATAAAACCATTGTATAAACGCCTTTTCATTGTTATTTACCAAATTTGGTTAATGATCGATGATGTACTAGAATTTGCACTAGCGCACCAAAATCGAATTCCGGGCACTAGATGGAGGTTCAATCCACCAGATCTAGTGCAATATGCACCGACTTGGCAACACTGGGTTTAAGTTTGTTTGTATTCACTGCGTTGCTCATTAATTCTTTAATTTTTTGTATATTGCTGAAGTGCGCTTTGCATTAAGAATATTACAATAATTAAATCGTACGTTGGTAGCATTGTTATCAATTGCGCATGAGGGTTTGTTCGGGAGAGGGGAGAATCAACAGGTAGACGCTGAGGTTCTGCAGGTAGACAGGTGCGAATGGCCGGTTCTCAAGTTAGATAATTTGTTAAATCTAACTAAAGTGTAATTACGATTCGTTTAGTAATTAACTAGTTGTTTGCCTATCATACCAAGTTAGCGCAAATAGACAGAACAGTGGTTGCCGTGGTCTCCTGAATAATTGAGTTTTTCGTAATCGAGCAGCGTGGTGAGTGCAATCAGATGTTATTCCAACTTTTTCTAAGTCATCCTATTTCCTAGTTTGCTAAATAGCCATCTAAAGTACCTGGGAATTATTCCATCGACCTGGGAAGGTCCTATTTTTAGAAATTCATCGAAAAAACCGGAGAAACTCCGTAAGTATTTTTTTGTTGTGGTTTCCCATTTTTTATTCGAAGTATTATTTATTAATTTAGGGTTTTTTCCTGGGGGCACATTTTCTGGAGAGGTTATCCTGGTCTTCGCTTATAACTGTAGCGAAATAATTACTCTGAGAGATTTTCCTATGGAGGAGTTCCTGATGGAACGGTCTCAAAGATCGCTTTTATGACAGTACCCATGGAGCACGAATAGCCCCATGCATCCAGGAGCCTGATCCAGCCCTCAGAATGAGTATACCAGACGTCCAGAAACCCTAATCGGGATACAGGTTTTTTATCATCATTATTAATTTTTTTATTGCGCAAAACTGCGTTGCAGTAAATTATGAAACAATATTTTATATTTTAACCATTTTTAACCTAGTGTAAACCAATAGCTATTCGGTACTGATTTTAAAATCCTAAATATTGAATTTAATATAATTTTCATTTAAAATATAAAGTAAGTAACTAAACCTTGAGTTTAACTTAATGACCACAACCTTAGGTTATTGTACTCTTTAAAGTTGTGGTGGCGCCCAAGCAAAGTGTAAGTATGAAGAATAAAAACCCACAGACCTATGCTCCCAGACACGAGAGCTGCCGGAGCATATAACCCCAAGTTGGTTATAGTACACGGACCTCCGGGTCCGGTTGAATCAAGGAAGTCACCGGCCCTGGTGCCGGTATTCTTCCGGGTTGGCCCTCGAGGATCGTGGTGGCTTCGGACGGCGTCAGGGGCTGGCCGTCGACGTGGGCAGCCTGGGGGTCCAGATTGATATCCTCCTCGAACGAATCTTCGGCTGGATGGAAGTCATCCACCTCGGTGTCCCCCAGATGTGTCGGGTCAGTGCCCGTGGTGTCAGTCATCGCGGCTTGGCTGCGGGTGGTGACCATGGACAGCGTCGCCTCGGCGGGTGGCTTGGATCGGCCCTACAGGGAACGGCCCTGCTGCTGGCCTAGGATCGGCCCTGTTGTTGGCCTGGGAGCGGCCCGGTAGCTGGCCTGGGATCGGCCCAACTGGACGGCCTGGAAACGGCCCTAATGGGGGCCAGGGATCGGCCCCGCTGAAAGCTGCGACGTCCGTAGATACGGTCCAAATGGCCACTGCCGAAGACAGGGACCTGGGGCTCTGCTGGACGTCTGCTTCTCGTGCTTAGTTCTAATAAGAACTCTTGATGCCTGCACTCAGGACTTGGACAGGATCGCTGGTTGGAAACACCAGGTGCTTCCACGTTGTTCTGCGTCGCGGTTGCTCTAAGAAGAACAATTTGTGCCTGTTCACAGGTCTTGGGCAGGAACTGCTGGTGGGTTAGCCCGGTCGTCAAATAAAACAGTAGGTAGGTATAAGTCGACGGTTTGTTGGCTGGTTACCAGGAGGACTGGTGACTTTATCTCTTGACTAGCTCAAGAGAGACTGATTTGAAACGACTCGCGTCGTTTCTTTTATAGCCGAACGGAACCTCAGTCGTGCTCTGATTCGCCACGATGTGTGGCCAATCAGGTGCAAGCAGCGACTGAGGACCGTTTTGTATTGTATTGTATTGTATTGTGGCCTAAAATGCTGGGCTTTGGCCCGAGCAAGGGTCAGGTCAAGTTGGACCTTTTGCCCTTACTCTTTAATTGGAGTAGAAACTTAGCAGAAGTAGGGGATAGCGGTTTTGCCGTAAGGATTTTGGACTTTAAGGGTGGGTTTGGGTCCGCCAGCGGCCTAAATGCTTTTTATTTTTTTTTTTTTTTTTTTTTTGTAGCTTTTTATCTCGCAGGGGGAAGGGGGCAAGAAGTCTATAATTAGGCATCTGTCCCCTTCGTCTGCTTGGACTAAGGTGTAATTAGTGTGGGCTCCTTTGTTAGTAAGATATTTGTTACTCTAGTTCACACACTACGTTATGGCAAGTTTTTAGTATTGAATTGAATGTTACGATGGAATTGGCTTTAGATTGAAATTGACTTTAGATTTTAGATTTGAGTTAGTTAGTTTGAGAAAAGTAGGATATGTTTTAAATGTAATTGAATTATGATTGACATTTGTTTTAGAGGTTGTAGCAAATTGAATTATGAGTTTTGGTTTAGGTGGTACCGCGGTTTAGAAATGAATTGCATTGGTTTAGTTCAATAGGTGTTTGTGTGTGTGCATTATGAATTGAGATTTGTACTTACTTATTTGTAGTTTTAGAAATATGCGGAATATGTATTCCTTTATTTATTGTTGCTGGTACCACCCTTTGATTTGCTCAGAAGTTTTCTCTTTTTTTTTCTCTTTTTGTTTGTTTTACTCTTGCTTTACTTTTCTTTCGTTGTATTTTGAGTAAGTGATTTTGTACTTGTAAGTTAGCTAAGTTGAAGTGAGTAAAGCAAAAGTAAAATGTATGATGTAAAAATTTTAAAAAGGATTGGTTTAAGCTTAAGGCTAGGGATTGGGAAAGGTTCAGGTTGCTCAATCAGGATCAATTCCAATGGTGCCTCTAATGCCCCTATAGAGCCTTCTATGGGCGGGGTCGTAACTTGTTGCCTCCCGTAGCGCGTCGTTATCTATTTGGCTGATACGGATTAGGGCTGCCTTTGTTTGGTCTGCCAAATGTTTTTCTAAGGGTTTTAGTCCCAGATCGTCCCTTATTAAGGAGTTCCTGACAAACCAGGGTGCCGCAGTGATGGCTCTCAGGTATTTATTCTGGAGTGTCGCCAGTGACTTTTTGTGGGATTTTGCGGCAGTGGCCCAAGCAGGGCAGGCGTACGTGGCCACTGGCCTCAGAATTGCGGTCCATATCAGTTTTTTGTTTTTGAGGCTCAACTTGGAGTTTGGGGCGCTTAGGGGTCGTAATGCGGCCATCATTCCCTTCACTTTGTCTCTGGTGTTTTGAAGGTGTGTGCTCCAAGTAAGTTTCTTATCCAGAGTAACCCCCAGGTATTTAGCAGTATCCCTCCATGGTACTTCCTCCTCATCGAACTCCAGTGGCTCTGGGACGATTTTGCCCTTGTGAAAGATTATTGCCTGAGTTTTTGTGGCATTTATTTTAACTCTCCACTTTGTGGCCCATGCGCCGATGTTTTCTAGAGCGAGTTGCAGGTCGGCTCTCACCTTCCTTAATTTTGAGCTTTTGCAGTAAATGGCGGTGTCATCTGCGTAGAGGGCAAGTTCCACGTTTGGCGTGCGGGGGAGGTCGGTCATGAACAGGTTGAACAGGGTAGGTCCAAGGACCGACCCCTGAGGTACTCCGGCTGTTATTGGTCTGATCGTGGAACTTGCTCCCAGATGGCTCACGAAAAAGGAACGCCCAGTGAGATAAGAGGCTGTGAGCTTAACCAGTGGGGGATGAATGTTTAATTGGGCCATTTTGGCTAGCAGACCCACATGCCAGACCCTGTCGAAGGCCTTGCTGATGTCCAGTAAGACCATTCCTGTTTTTTGCTTCAGATCGAAGGACTTGTGTATGTATTCTGTTATCCTGAGAATCTGGAGTTCGGTCGACAGTTGGGCGCGAAAACCGAACTGTTCATCCGGTATTAGAGACTTATCGGAGATTTCATCATTTAGCCTGTCTTTGATAATTTTTTCCAGGAGCTTGGACAGGGTCGGCAGGAGTGATATTGGCCTGTATCCTTCCACCGATGTTTTTAGTTTGCTTTTAGGGATCATGATAACTTTGGCCGTTTTCCATGGCTTCGGGAAGTGGCATCTTTTTAGTGCGCCGTTGAAGATGTTTTGTAGATTTTCCAAAATGTTTTCTGGTAGCATTTTTAGGGCTTTGTTTGAGATGGAGTCGTCGCCCGGGGCTGTTTTGGTCTTGAGATATTTGATTTTGAGTTTTATTTCCTCTATTGTTGTTGGTGGGATATTGGATTCTTGCGGAGTTTGTAACGAGTTTATTACTTGCTCCATCATCTCAGTGTCATCCATGGCGTGTCTTTGGTGGCCTGGGTTTGGCGAGAATTGGCTTTCAAGGTGGGTGGAGAAACACTCTGCTTTTTCTTCTGTGGAGTAGAGCATGCCGTTTTCGCCTTGGAGCGGGTGAATCTGGCTTGGCTCTTTGTTTTTGAGGCATTTAATTATTCTCCACATATTTTGGTCTCCAGTTTCCATGTTTTCCAGTTTTTTCTGCCATTGCCCATTTCTATGTTCTTCAAGTGCCAGTTTCGTCTCGTATGCCAGTCTGTTGTAAGCTCTTTTATCGCCCGGGTCCAAGGTTCTTTGGGCTCTTTTTTTTGCTCTTCTTTTTTCTGCAATTTTAGTTTTTAGGGAGTCTGGGATGGAATATAGGCAGCTTGTTTTTATTTTCTTTGATTTGGTTGCGTTGATGACTGCGTCTTGGATTTTTTTGGTGATTTCGGCCGCCTGTTGGTCAATGTCGTTTGCGCTGCATTTTACTGGGAAAGGGGCTTTGTCCTGGGCCAGGGCGGATGTGAAAGCAACCCAGTCTATGGTTTTTATTACCTTTTGGCTCTTTTCTGCTTTGTATGGCCCTAGGGTTATAATTACTGGGTTGTGGTCTGAGGTGGTACTTGTATGCGTGTCGGAAGTTATGTTGTGGTGGTAATTTTTGACAATCGCTATGTCGAGCACATCTGCGAGGCGCCAGTCCGAGTGGGTGGGTTCTTCCGGCCCATAGACGTCCCAGGATTTTTCCTCAGCCAGCATGTATAATTTTCGCCCGTTAGTGTTTACTCTGGTGCTGTTCCAGTGGGTGTGCTTTGAATTAAATTCCCCAAGGAGGAAAGTGGGCAGGTCCTCTTGCATAGTGTCCTTAAAGTCCTGGATCGGGAAGATGTGGCCAGGGGGCAAGTATCCGGCGATGATTTTAATTTTTCCCGCGAAACGGCTGTCAACATATACCGCTCCCACTTCTAGCGTGTTTGTATGGTATGATTTGGCTAGAACGTGCGACAGGTTTCTTTTGATCAGCAGGAGTGTTCCACCTCCTCCATTTTCCGCGATACGCGGGAAGCTGTATGTCATATAGCCAGCAATCTTTAATGTGAAACTCTTTTTAATCCTGGTTTCCGTGATTGCTACGATGTCCGGGTTAAATTCGGCTATCAAGAGTTCCAGTTCCTTTTTTTTTGTTTTAATGCCGTTTGCGTTCCAGTTTATTGAGACTAGGCCATTTGGATGGGTTTTGGGGGACTTGTTTTTATCCATTTAGCTGGGTGTGTGAGTTTTGACCTAAGGTGATGTTAGAGTTCTTTGCTAGTTGGAAAAGGAGGCTTTCCTGGCTTGCTAACCTGTTGAGGACGGTGGAGAGTGTCTGCATAACTGCACTGAGTTCTTGATTAGCCTGCGGTTGGTTCTGGTTTTGATTTTGTGCCGTTGCGTGGGAGCCCAGTGCCTGGCTGTAGGAGAGGCCAGGGTGAGTATCGTGTCTGGTTTTGGATTGGCTTTGTTGTTGCGGTTGCGCTTCCTTAACGGTGTTTGGGTTCCGCGGGCAGATTGGCGCGTTTGCCGTGTGATTTCCTCCGCAGTTTGCGCACCTGAGCTGGTTTGACTTTGGTCCTATTTGGCACTCCCTTGTGTTGAGGACCGTTTCGACAACTCTTCTGCCTAGCTTAAATTAGGCGGACGGAGGACTGAACGCCGCGTCATAGTTTGATTTTTCCCGTTTGATCCCAAAAACAATCACATTTTGCATGATTTCCGCCAAGCTACTGCCCATTTTCCCCACTTTACCCAATCTCCTACCTTCTTAGATATTGTTTTTAACACAATTTTAAACCATAATCTCGATTTATTTGCTGTACTAAAAATCATGTTATTTATTCTTCTAGTCTTAAGCTATTATGTTATACTAATGTTATATTTTCTGCTTATGTAATATTAACCCGGCCTTCAGCCAACCTGTAACTTGCAATACGAAACTCTGTTACACAAAACAATTTTTGTTCATAACCAGACCTTAAGTCAGAATGTAATTTGTGTAGCAGATAATAATTTCGAAAAGAGGAACATACTCCCAACAAAAACAAAAAAATAAAATGTAAAATAATAAACTAAAAGAGGATTAATATAAATAAAACGAAAAAAAAATACAATAATTCCACAAACTAACGACAAATAACAATTTTCTAATCTTTTACACTTTCCCAGATAACCACAGCGTCCTTCCGTTTGCCGGTCAGTTGCCTACTATTCGTTCTCTTGATATGGTAGCCGTTTGCTGTCAAGTGGGTGCCACCATTTGACTGTCCGTAGACAAAAATCTTTTCTAACAATATATTGTGTGCAATCCACCGGCAACCGACGGGAAACCTTTTGCTTATAATTATTGTGGACAACATAAGAGTTTATAGGCGGAAATGTTTCCTGACAACTTATAGTGTGCAACCCACCATTCGACCATTCGACATTTTAAAGAACCATTTTAACTGTGCTTAGTGACACTGACTGTTTTTATCATTGTTTTTAACATTTCTATATTTTTATCAAATTTTTTAACATGTATGTACCCCCCGAAACCCCCAAAAAATCTGACAAAGGCCTAGATATGCCTACCCTGCCCACTGACGATGCAGCCAATTTAGACCAAATATTTGTAAAATCTGCAAAAATTCCCCACACCCCCAAAAAAGCCCGACCAAAGATAAGGGCCATAATGGTCAAAGATGATGACCCCCCACTGACCAAAGATACAGTGGCAGATGACCCAGGAACCGCCCAATCCAGGATTTCTCCTGAAATCCTGGCAAAAATTGGGAAACTTTTCCCAACAACCAACAAAATTGACCCGGCGCCAAAGGCCAAAAGTAAAAAAGATGAAGAGATACTCAGGCTTAAAAAGGAAAATGATCGACTCATGAACTTAGTAGAAAAAATGTCCAATCAAATTGACGGCTTGCAAAATCAACTCGAAAACGTAATGAAGCTGCTTACCAGAGATCAGAGCACCAACCAACAAATATCTGGCATGGAGACAATGCAAACTAACGAAGTCCAGGAAGTAGAACTGTCTACTCCTACTACGCCCAACCAAAACAGCAAAAAAAGGCAAAGATCACCAGAACAAGTGGCAACGAACTGTAAATCCAAGAAAAAACCTGAATACAGGCCACCTACACCTGAAATTAACCAACCATCCACTAGTGCTGACGACAGCAACAATCCCACGGATAAAAATAGACAAATACCACAAGGTACTAAAAGTCAAACAATGAAGCCTCCCAGCACTAGAGTACCTCCCATAGTGCTAAGGAAAAAAGCTAGGTGGACCATGATTGCCAGGACACTGGATACCCAAAACCTACCCTATTCAAAAGCCACTAACACTGCTGAGGGGATAAAGTTCTTCCCCACGACCTCTGATAGCTTCAGGAAAATCACAGCTTTTCTGGAAAATAACAATGAAGAATTCCACACCTATCTTCTCCCCGAAGAAAAACAACTACAAGTTGTAATTCGGGGGATTCCTGTGGAAATAAAAACTGAAGAGGTCATGGAAGAGCTTTCAGAGTTAGGCTACAACCACACTCTAGTGGTGAGGATGAAAAAAGGACCTGAGCGAACCCCTATGCCACTCCTTCTGGTGAAGCTACCCAAAGAGCAAAGCAACATTTATGAGGTAGAGTATCTTTGCAAAGTAGAGGCACTGAAAAGGAGTGACTCAGTTACGCAATGTTATCGCTGCCAGAGATTTGGTCATGGCCAACTAAGATGCAAAGCCAAGCCCAAGTGCGTCAAATGTGGAAATGAGCACCCATCTAAAGACTGCACCTTGGACAAAAAAGCTAAGCCCACTTGTGCAAACTGTGGAAGTGACCACACTGCGAATGCTATGATTTGTCCAAAAAACCCCAATGCAGCCAGGAAACAAACAAAAACTGCAACTAACAATACGGTCAAACCTGGAGTCTCCTACTCTAACATCACAAAAAGTAGGCCTAACAACGATATGCACCAAACATTAGGACAATCACAGTCCAATCCCACCCCCTTGCCCGACATGCAAGGACTTATACAGCAAATATTGAACAAGCTGGAAGGACTCGAGCAAAGAATTGTTGCGCAGGAACAAAATCAGGTCACTTTTGACAATTACTACTATAATGAATAGCGCCAGAAAACCAGCATCACTCAACATAATCAGCTGGAATGCGAACAGCTTGAAAAATAAGAAGCAGGAACTTGAAGCATTAGCCCTTGAAACAAATGCTGACATGGTCCTAGTATGCGAGACCAAGTTAAAAATTGATGATACCCCAAAACTAGCTGGCTTCACTGGCTACTACAACAACAGGCAAAACAATCACGGCGGTGGTGTCGCCGTATTCATAAAATCGGACATTGATCACAGCGCTGCCCCAGCACCAGTCACTCAAACACTAGAAATCTGCCCCGTTATGGTAAACACCTCCTTCGCAGGCAGCATAAAAGTGTGTGCTGCATACTATCCACCTGGGCAACAATATAATGAGGCAGACTATCTCTGGAACTCGCGAATAACAAACGCCTACGGTAGACAGCTGGCCAACACCGGGAATAGGCACTACTGGGATTTCATTGGCCCGGACGCTCCCACCTTCTGTAACGGCGTAACGAGGCCAGATGTCCTCGACATTTTCATAACAAAGGATCTTCACCACCAGACCACCCTGACCACTTTGCATGAACTCTCTTCTGACCACAACCCTATACTGCTGAGTATAGGAATCCGCAATGATACAGTCACATATATGACAAGAAGTCGAACCGACTGGGCGGCCTTCAGAAGAGAGCTCATGACAGATACCTCAGTGATCTCCCCCCCCTCCAATACAAACGAACTGGACACGAGGGCCACCGACCTGACAACTGCCATCCAAAGTGCCATTCAGAAAGCCACCTCCACCATACAAGTGCAATCGAGCAACCCCTATATCATCCCAACGCGAATAAAAAGAATTCTTGCACAAAAGAGACAGGCTAAGAAACTGGCGCAAAGGACCCTAAACCCCCAGGATAAAGCAAACTACAATCGGCTTGCCAGACTCCTCAAAAGCGAACTCCTTGATTTCCACAATGAGCGCTGGGAAGAAAAACTGTCAAACCTGGAGGTAGGCTCCAGGGAATATTGGAGGATAGTAAAAACCCTGGGATCCAAAAATGGCAAACAACTGCATCCTCTCCATGGACAAGGCGGGCTAGTCTACTCGCCTGAGGATAAGGCCCAAGCATTCGCAGACACGCTGGAATCTCAATTCACCCCAAACCCGTCATATGCAGATTATGAAGAGGAAGATAGGGCCGTTCATAGAATCTACCGACTTCTAATGGACTCAGAAGCTAACCAGGGTATTAGACCAGCGACAAAGATAGAAATCTCTGAACAAATAAAGAGCCTTAAGCCTAGGAAAGCGCCTGGCGGAGATAAAATTCCCAACAAGGCGCAAAAACTGCTCCCTGACCACACCCTGGAATCAATGACAAACATCTTCAATGCCGCACTCAAACTTACTTATTTCCCTTCCCCATGGAAGAGTGCAGCCGTCATTATGATCCCCAAGAAAGGCGAAAATCCAGTCTTTCCCTCAAATTACCGTGCTATCTCGCTCTTGTCTTCGGTTGCCAAGCTGCTAGAGAGCATCATTAAAGTGAGAATTGAGGAGGAACTAGAAGACAAGAACACACTACCGGACGAACAATTTGGGTTCAGGAGATCTTTGTCCACTGAACTCCAGCTCCTTAGGTTGGTGGAAAATATTAACAAGGGTTTCGATGAAAAGATGAAGACTGGGATGGTGCTGTTGGACCTGGCCAAAGCTTTCGATAGGGTCTGGCACAAGGGCCTTATTGCCAAGATGGTAAATGCTGACATAAACAACGACCTAGCCAGAATCACAGCGTCATACCTACATGACAGGGATTTCTGTGTCAGCATTTCGGGAGCTACATCTTCGACCAGGAAAATAAGGGCAGGGGTCCCCCAAGGCTCCGTCCTTGGGCCAATCCTCTTTAACATATACATGTCTGACATCCCAAAAATTGACCAGGTCCAATACGCCCTCTACGCTGATGACACGGCCTTCTGCGCCACCAGTAGAAGGGACATTGAGATCCAAAAATGGCTCCAGCTTGCCCTGGATGAGATGGAGGTGTGGGCTGACAGATGGCGGGTGAAGATAAATCCCGCCAAAAACCAGGCCATTACCTTTTCCAAAGGAGGCAGAAACATTCAAAGAACAATTAACTTTGAAGGCACCACTATTCCCTGGGCCAACTCCGTCAAATACTTGGGGGTAACGTTAGACAGGAAATTAATTTGGGGAGAACATGTGGAAAACATCAAAAACAGAGCACTGTTACGAATTAACCAACTAAGTGGACTGACACGTAAGAACAGCAAGCTGAACTTAAAGAATAAAAAGCTCCTCTGGACTGCCATGATAAGGCCGATGATTTCCTATGCTGCAGCTGCGTGGATCACTGCAGCAAAGTCACACACTTCAAAGTTGGAAATAATCCAAAATAAATATATGAGGAAAATCACCTCAGCCCCCTGGTTTATAAGAAACACCCAGCTCAGGAGAGACCTAAAACTGGAAACGATGCATAGCTACCTCAAATCCAGAACCAGGGCCACAATAGAGAGGTGTGAATTAAACCAAAATCCACTGGCAAACACATGTGTGGAATACGCTCCGGAAGATCGCCGCAAATACAGGGGCGCACGAGGTGCTATCATTGAACCAGTGGACCCGGGGTAGGTATGTCTCGGTCTGTCAGTCCTCTGCTAAACTTCCCAAGTCTACCTCAATTCTAGTCATTACCTGTAAATTATTTATAAATGTTTGTTATAATAGAACTCTATTGAGGGTCACCATATAAGACTCAGACAAATGTAAGTAGAACACAAATTCTATACTTTTTGTTTTACACGCTTTCTTGTTTTTTACACGCTTTTTGTTTTTACACACCTCTTGCTTTTTACATGCTTTTTGTTTTTACAAGCTCTGTTCGCGTAACCTTTTTATTGTTTGTTTAACTCTTTGCTTTTGCTTTCTGTTTTTACATGCTTTTGTTTATATACTTTCTGCTACTTATACTATTTTGTTTATAATATATATGTTGAAAAGATGGAATCTGTTTTATACACACAAAAAAAATAATAATAAATAAATAAATCATCAAAATAAAAAAAATAAAATAGGAAAACAAAACCAAAAAAAAAAAAATACATAAAGACACAAAATAAAACAGAATTCCCAAAATAACTACTAACCTGCCTTCAGCTCTCACTGTTATTACCTTCTATACGAAGCTGACTATGTTTTATACTAAAACACTAAACCTAATCTTAAGCGCGTTCTTTTTGTTCCGCCACATTTTTTTTTTGTTCAATACTAACACACTGCACTTTCTATATTAAAATTCTCTTGCAGCTAAAATTGAAAATATTTTTTATACTTTAACTTTATGCAGACACTGTCCCGTGCCCAATCTAATTATAGTTGGTGCACGGGCTCTCCCCTGCTAGAGAATATGTATTTGGTCGCTGGCGTCCTTTTCATTTCTCAAAATGCACTCAAATTTTCATGTTTACTATAATTTAAAAAAAAAACAATCTTATTTTCACTTTACTTTTAACTTGATGGGCTGAGAGTCTAAGGTCTCACATGACCGACTCTCGCTCGGACTATAAGTCCAGCATATTTTAAGATGACCTACACACGTGCAACCCACCGGCAACAGACGGGAAACCTTTTGCCTATACTGATTGTGGGCAACGGATAGGAAATGATTTACCTATTCAAATTCACTGAATTTGGTGGCAATCACAAATTAAAATAAATTAATAAATGAAGCGTTGAGAACCAGAGTGGCCTTACCCACAAACATTTATTCTAAAATGGGGTTATAATTTTAGGACAATATATATATATATATATATATATATATATATATATATATATATATATATATATATATATGCGTTTAGTACTTATACACCTCCGAATGCTAAATGTTTAGGTAGACTCCGCCTCCGATTTTACGTGTTCGCCTCCGAAATCGGAGTCGAAGGCGTTTTGTTTGTTTTTCACCTTGGTTGGCCCAATAGTGGTGCCCTGTAACGTTTGGCAAATTTTTATGTGGAGGTATAAACGACCTATATACACATACATTTATACAGCATAGTTCAAGCAATTTCCACCAGGTGCGCTGCTATTTTGTACGCTTGATATATGTAGGTACATACATTTAAAGTACGAGTTTGCCTTATATTATTGATAAACTAATGGCAACAGCGCTAGAGGCGATGACGATACAAGCACATTTTAGGTTTATATTTCTTCTTGAGCGTAAGAATTGATTCTAAGATTATTATAAAAAATATCATAACGACGCCAATTAAAGTAGGTACCTAGTAGGTTGCCAACCGTACGATAATTATCGTATGTGTACGATATTTCAGCCCTCTGTACGATGTACGATCACATACTTAGTATCGTACGCTTTTGTACGATAATTTAAACATTGTACGATTTTTTGTACGATAAAACGTAATAATAGGAAGGTACCTTAAAACGGTAAGCATTTATGAAAATAAAAGCACAAAATTGGCGATTTTACCACTTTCGTATTTTGCGGCTTAATTTTATTTTAACTGGCGCAAATTTAGCCCCGCCCCCTTTCTTTCTTAAAATGAACTTTAGCCTAGGCTAAAGCACAGAAGTTCTTCTGTGGCTAAAGTCTTTAGCTAAAGGCCAAATTTTGAAGAAGAGGAAGAAGAAGAACTCGAAAAAAATAACGTATTCGTTTCTATACATGCAATTATTTTTTGATGTTGTGATTATTATAATTATAATCAGATTATATAACATTTTAAAAATACATAAATATGCGGTCTGAATCGGAAGATGATTATAGTGATAATTCCAATAGCCCAACGCGATCCCCAAAAAGACAACGCACGTTATCATCAGGTTCAAAACCGAAACCAAAGCACAGAGGACAAAATTTCAGGGATGAGTGGCTGAAATTAAAAGAATTTAAGCATTGGTTGGCACCAGTACCAGGTATAATAACAAAAATTTATAATGTAAAGTAAAAAAAAATAAGATTTTGTATTTTTAGTGGATCGCAAAAAGGCACAATGCATTATGTGTAAAAAGTCATTGGTTTCAGAAATAACCGTTTTTAAAAATCACATGAAATCCAAAAAGCATTTAATTAATGCTAAATCCATTGAATCTACCTCCAGTACAAGTTTACAGAACTTTTTTTCATCTCAAAAGGATCAATCTAGGAAGGACCTACAGGTTAAAGAAGCGGAAATTAAAATTTGCAGTTACTTTGCAGAGCACAATATACCATTTCACAATTTAGACCATTTGGAAGGAGTTTTAAAAGGTGCCTTTGTAGATTCCGAAATTGCAAAACGGATATCTATAAAAAGAACCAAAGGTACTGCAATTGTGTGTAATGTTATTGGGGAATATGAAAAAGAAGAACTTGTAAAATTATTATGCTTTAGCAAGTTTAGTGTTTTGACAGACGAATCAACTGATATATATCAGTTATATATATCAGTTATATATTTGTTAGTACTAATATTAGTACTAACAAATGCATTTGCATTGTTGTCAGATTTTTTGATCAGAAAATTAACAAAGTGGTCAGTTCATTTTTTGCACTTGTTTCTTGTTTTGATAATGAAGATAGCAACAGCACAATGACTGCAGAACACTTATTTGAAAAAATTATCAATGAATTTAAGTCTGTTAATATACCGTTAACAAATATTATTTGTTTCGGAAGTGATGGATGCAATACCATGATGGGGCAACACAACTCTGTAGCAAGCAGGTTTAAGGAAATTTGTCCAAACATAATTATTTCCAAATGTATTTGTCACTCCTTACATTTGTGTGCAAGTCAAGCTTTCAGAGCATTACCTAGGAACTGTGAAGATTTAGCTCGGAATGTTTATAATTTTTTTAAAGTTAATCATGTTTATTTTCACTAGGGAGATAAAAAATAATAATTTTGCAATTTTATTCTAGATGAGTTCAAAGCGTCTACATGAGCTCAAGCAATTCCAAGTCTTTGCTGAAACAAATATTCACCGGATTCTACACCCATCACAAACGAGGTGGCTCTCCTTAAGTTGTGTTGTAACGCGAATTATTGAACAATGGCCAGCTTTAATGTTATTTTTTAATGAAAAATGGTTGAATGAAAAATTGATTGCTGCAGAACAAATTCACAATTCTTTAAAAAATCCATTTATTAAGTTGTATTTTTATTTTTTAGAATGGGTTCTCCCTAAATTTTCTACTATAAATTTATTTTTTCAAAGTGAAAAAGTATTGGTTGCAAATATGCATGAAAAACTTGAGTCTCATTATAGGGAGTTACTACTTTGCTACATGAAAAGCGAATATGTAAATTCCAGGGACACTTCTGAAATAGATCCGTGCAATGAGACATATTTTCTTCAAAAAAAAATTATGTACCTAGGAATTAATGTGATGCGAAATATTGAAAGCAATGCAGATCTTAAGGGACAGCCAGAGTTATTAGACGATTTTTATAAAAGATGTTTAGATTTTCTGAAAATAGCCTGTTCTGAAATTATAAAAAGGTATGACTTCAAAGATTCAGTTTTTAAACAAATGTCGATTTTGCTGCCAAAAAATGCACTTTCTTTAAAATTAAGAGAACAGCATCCTTCCCTACATCCTTTTATTACTCGCTTTAATATTTTTACTAAAGAAACGGAATGGCAAGCTATTGATGACCAATGGAGATCATTACCCTTGTGTCCATATGTTGCGCAATTTACAAACCCAGAAATGGAAGTAGATGAATTTTGGGCGGCATTACTACATTTGGTGAATATTGGAGGCGAAAAACTGTTCCACAATTTATCACTATTTGCTACAAATATCTTAAGTGTGCCACATTCTAATGCTCAGTGTGAGCGAATATTTCGTAAAATTAATTTGATCAAAACTAAATGCAGGAATAAATTAATTACACCAACAATAAATGGAACACTGCTTGCTGCCCAACACATAGCTAAAAATGGTGGTTGTAAAGATTTTTCGCCACCTAAAGCTATGGTTGATAAATTAAAAATATCCATGTATTCTTTTAAAAATAATAATGTAGAAAATGACGTAGAACCGGACGATTTAGATTTTGTTATACTTGAATAAAAATTGAAAAATAATGTTTTTGTTTTTTTTGCGTGTACGATAATTTTATTTAGAAAACGATAATTTTTTGGGTGTTGGTACGATAAATTACGCTTCAGTGGTTGGCAACGCTGGTACCTACAGTAACTTATATTGCATATTTTTTTAATTCTTGGCTTACAATCGGTTTTTATAAATTAAACGTCAAAATACTCTAAACATTTCCGAATCAATACAACCAACTTATATATAAAGGGGTAAGAAGCAAAAAGGTACAAGTGCAAAAAAGAGAAGTGGAGTTAAATAAAGTGTTTGCTATATACAAAAAACTGAATACTTGTTTCAATTATTCATTAATTATTTTCATAAAATCAAATTGTACCATTTTGCTTCTCACCCCTTGATATATATATTTTATAATTTTATTTACTTCAATAATTACAATTATATTTTTGTCAGTGAGTGTACTATTATCCAGCATATATTTTTGAAAATGTTTTAAATAAAACATCTCGTAAACATTAGAAATACATTTTTTTTGGATACCGATTTGTTAAATTAAATTAAAAAATACTATTAAGCAATTTATTTAAATTAATTTTTATTAGACTCATTCCCAAGTTTACCTTTACCTCCGGACGCATTTTATCTGCCTGCGGAATAGGGAAATATTTTTTTGTTATTCTTATTCTTTTATTATTATTTTTTTGTTTCATTTTATTTTATATAATATATAAATATAGCAAATCGACCAGAAACACTTTCAAAATCAAACATGACACAACCTTTTAAACGCATTCGTCAATAAGTTATACCTTATAACTTATTTACATAAATATTATGTAATAAGGATATATAAATATCATAAAATATTACGATGTAACATTTACGTATCATTGTTTAATGAAGATACATATATATATAACATTGTTATATAAGTAACTACTATATTATGTATATGTTTTATCATTATTATGTAATAAAACAGGAAAAAACTATGTAGATACAATTTAATAAGGTTATATGGATACTATAAAATATTACCATATATGTATCATTGAAGCATCATTGTTTCAAAATATATATAAGGGGTCTAATATCAAACAGCAATCTTCAATATTTTTTGTTAGCAAATTCCATTGTTTAATATAAATTATTTTAAAATTTTCGAGTAAATATGAGTCCAGTTGAATTGATTGAGCAAAAATATCATACCTTATAGTATTGCCCATATTACTAAATAGTATTTAGTAAATATAACACTTTTTTTTTCAGGGAAATACTTCAATATCGAACTTTTATACTTCCAAAAATGTTACTGAAATAGAGTTTGTACTGATAATATAACTGATACATAACATAATGGCCGTCTAAAAAAAATCACTCTGTATATCAAGGTCCTACACAGCAAATGGAAAAATATAGAAGTGTATTGGATGACGCCACGTTTGAATACAGTTTTCTAAACCATCGCCACGGTATACAGTTGTATTCGTCAGTCGAGCGTTTCAATTCTCTCCACAGTATAGAGGTCGTAATTTGACTTTTGAACTAGTATTAATATAAAAATTATTTTATGCTTGAAAAAAAAGCTATATACGACATGATTGTGATTTTTTTTAATTTTTATTTAATTAAGCTGTGTTGAATATTTTTCCTAAAGGAATAATTGCCAATGGGCCACAGATTATAAAGGTTGCAATAGGCCATTAATTCATTTGTTCGTAGATGCTACAATAACCTGCATGGTGTGTACTTTTTGATCAACCAGATTTCAATATTGCTGTATACTAACATAAAACTACCAGTACAGGCTCTACCAACAGACCTCATTAGTAAATTATTAAAGTTTAATAGCATATCGATCATTTTTTGAACATAACCTCTGAAATTTTTAATAAAAATATAGGTACTTTATATAATACATAAATATACTTTACATCATATCATCTGTGCTTTACATACTTTACATCATATCCCCTGTGCTTTACATACCTTACTTGTTACGGTAAATAAAAATCAGACAAAGGAACCAAAGAAAGGAACTATTTTCAACAAAATCATATGCAGAAATGAGAATATTCAAACTACTTGCATCCATCAAAATATCAAAACTTCTTGCAATATTGAATTACACCCTCTTTTTATACTCTCAGAAATATTGACTAGAACAGTATTAGAGAGACTCCAGTTTCTATAACTTGGTAGAGTAAAGAGAAGTCGAAACCGTTGCGATATTGCTTTGCGCTGTTTTTGTATAATTATCGGGGACATTAACAAAAATCATTGCCAGTAAAATTCGAAGCTTGAGTTTTTATGTCTCTGAAGAGAATAGGAATCCGAAGATGCTGCACCATTGGACTGAACCTTTTTTCAATAATTTCTAGAGACATAAATGACAGCGTCGAGTTTCTACCTCTCTGTCGTGCATAGGTATAGAGGCGAAAAATATAAAAACAAAGCACGATTCAATACAGTTATGATAAAACTTTAAGATTTAGTATAAAAACAGGGAGTCATCCTATACAGTTCTATATTTTTCCGTTTGCTGTGTAATGATAGTTTAATTAGAATTTTCATATTTTAAGTGCGGTAAAGAAAAAAATTAAGGGGAGCTGTAAACTTGTACGATTCCTGACATGAACGCGCTTTAACTCTAGCTCTAAATACTGTTATAACTTACCGCGACTTGGCAGCCCTCTTCATGATGATTTATCCACCAATTAAAGTTAATTATTGCACGATAAATGCTTATAAGAATTAAAATTTTAGATCAGGTGACAAAGCTTACAAAGCACAGCGTGGCAACGTCGGTGGAGGCGATATCAACCGCTACATTTAACACATTTATATACAATGAGTCGATTGCGTACCATTTATATAAGGAGTTTTAAAATAGACAGTTGATTTTTTTACCCCTCCCATTTTGCCCTTAACTTGTGGCGTGTTGTCCTCCTGAAAGTCTTTTATATACTCGGAATATTTTACCCCTTCTAGTGGAGGTGTGGACGCCCCACATTTGTACGGAGGCAGAAACGATACAAATGCATATATATATATATATATATATATATATATATATATATATGATTGTTAACATCATTTAAAAAAAAAGAGGGTTAGGCGTAAATTTTCATACTCGAATTTTTTCAAACGTCGTTTTATTACAAAAATACCTATATTTACAAAGAAATAAAATATTATAAATATTTATATACACAACAGAATAACCTTATAAGCCGATAATTTATATAATAATAAATAATAATAATAATAAATGTTCTTTATTGAAAAAAATACATTTTTAAAAAGGCAATTGACTTTCGTCCTTCAGCCGGGAATAAAAAATATATTTATTATTATATAAATTATCGGCTTCAAACAGGCGCAGCCTTATGGAATCTTCATTGTTTACGTTTGGATCTCGACGCTTAAGCCTGATTTATAGATTGCCTTTCTTCCTTCCTTCCTCCCGTAGAAGATGAACAATACAAAAACCGTTGTGCTTTTTAAAGATTCCCATACGGAAATCTATAAATGGCACTACGATTTTCGTATTGTTCATCTTTTATGAGAGGAAGGAAGGAAGGAAGGAAGGAAGGAAGGAAGGAAGGAAGGAAGGAAGGAAGGAAGGAAGGAAGGAAGGAAGGAAGGAAGGAAGGAAGGAAATCTAAAAATCAGGCTTTAGCGGTAATACGTTGACGCTGTTGTGCGGCAAAACTTTTGCCACTCGCCGTTACCTCTCTTTGAAGTTCAACACGCGTTGGTGGACCAAAGTTTTTATTGGTACCCACAGCTCCTGCAATAAATATATGTTTAGCAATAAACATATGTATAGTTTGTATAAAACATTATTTAACATACCAAAAATAGCCCTAACAAGACCAGGGTTGTAAAGGGGATGATTGCCTTGCTCATCCCCCCATGTATATTGGGTGCATATCTCGTCAGAGATAAACTTCCTGAACAGTTTATGAATGTGTTCTTTTAAGGTGTCACCACCTATAAAGGCCCCATAATCAATCTGAAAAATAAAAATAATTTATTAACGCTTGGCTTGACAATTTTTTCAGTCAGATTTTAATTAATAATTTGATAATCTTTTATGCACATGTTTATTAGACTACCACCTACACTATGGTAAATTTTGTTTCTTGGGAAGCATTTGGTTCTATTAAAATATCCACTAAATGTGTTTATTCACGTCACTTTTTTGATTATCAAAAAATTAAAAAATGCCTAGCTGGTACACCCTGTATTTAAGAGCGATAAAAATTGGTTCAAACATGCAAATTTTACAAGGCGGTAAGGTGTGCTTTATAAAAATTTGTTGTAGCATATTACAACATATTTTTGTATACAAGAAAGATATTACATTAATTAATTTAAAATTACCGCTATTATAATAGCTTCTGAAATTTTAAATAAATTAATGTTATTTGAATAAAAACCCTTATAAAATTATAATACTTCAAAGAAAAAACTACATTTTTATAGCCTCTATTTAGGTACTATGCCGAAAGAAGTTTCACTTCAATATAACAAATTATTTAAAAATTTACTTACGTCTTAGTTTCTTTTTTGTATTTTTTTTTATTTTCAAAGGATTTTTAGATTTTTCCATATGGATATAGGTACATATATCAAAATTGATCAATTTTAGATCTAAAAGAAGAAAGAAACAATTTTAAGCATATATTCGGGGATTCACCTTATAGATTTTTATTCCGCCCGGTGATTTTACAAATCATCTAATTTGTTCTGCATTATTTTAACAGTGCTATATATAATATATATTTATAGCTATAGCTAAAGCTAATGGATAACTATTGTGTGCATAAAACATACCTGATAGATTTCTTGTTTATATTAATCAACACGTCGTACACAGTGTACTACACACACTCGCAGAACAAACCATAAATTATAAAGAACAAATGGTGAGCAACGGTAGCGGGGACTCTCGCGCAAGCGCGGTTCTTTATTGTGGGAAGTATGTTTGCCGTCAGTTGCACCTCTGTTGCATACAATTGTTGACTGGAATCCATTGAAAATAAGCGGCTATCTTGGGCGGAAACAAATTTCTTGCAGTTTTCATGCAACTGACCAACAAGGTATTTTAGGAAATGTGTTGCCCGTCGGTTACACCTCTGTTGAATACAACTCTTAATCAGATATTATTGGAAATACGTGTCAAACTTGGGCCGAAACATTTTTCTTGCAGTTTGCATGCAACTGACGGGAAATGTTTTGGACTTCCAACTTATTGGCTTACTGTTGCATGAAATATGCCAGCTTGTTATTGCCGACAACGCGTTTCTTTAGGTTTACTAAGAAACTTTGGTTATCTGGGTTCTGATAATTTAACTTAATGCTAGTCAAAAGGAGGGTTAACCAATGTTATCCCTTCCCTAGACAAAGCAAATATTAAACAGCCTCACCCACCCCTTAAAATAAAAACAAACCCCATGTCTTTGCAAAGTTAAGCCGTTTTTAACCACCCCTACCCTGCCCATTAAGCGCTGGCGCTAAACAGCAGGAAATTGGGCCAATTACTCACGCTAGATACAACAAATAACTCAATTAATTATTAAAGCTTTTCCAAGACATAATGGAGTTAAAGTCAAATAGACTGAACTCCAGGTGGGTAAAATATAAGTTCTTTGCTTGTAAAAAACCATTTCTCTCCCTCATTCTACTAAGAGGCAACACGGCTTGCTCTGTCTTGACTGATCTGCTCGCGCCGTCAGTGGGCGGGGCGTATGCTATACGGGGTTTAGGTAGTTGTGTCAAGTATAGATGGATTTTTCGTTTTTGCGTTCAAAAATTTGTTTCCAGTTAGGTATATGTATTCTAGCGCGCATTTGCTTAAAAATTCATATTTCTACAACCGTTGAATATATATATATATATATAGACATTTTCAATAATTCACATAGCTCGCCGCAGAGTAAAGTTTTTGGTGCACGATTTTGATAATTCTATATTGCAACTTTTTTTTTGCAAAATCTTTAGAAATTTTTAAAATTTTTAAATTGGTATTAGAATTACTAAGAATTTTAGGTTGTATTCTAGAATTAATACAACGGTTAATGATAACAATCACCGACCCTCATAGTGGAATAAAATCCCTTCTCCGTTTGGAATTAAAATTCTTTATAAATTATATTATGCAAAATATGACAGTTTTCAGAAAAATAAACAATTTTAAATGCCAACAAATCAATTTTCCTAAAGTCTGTCGCTGATACAACAGAAAATGGTTAGTGAAAAAGATAAATTAAAAGTATACTAAACATAAATTGGCTACAATTGAACGATGAAATGGATTATTTAATTTAAAATATTATTGAATAAAAAATGTTTTTTACCCAGTTAAATTTAAACAAAAATAAAATGATCATTTTTTAATACCTCATGGTATTAAATCTTCTCATTTTTACCTCGCTAAATATTCTTTTCCCTAATCGTAATTAAATCCCGAATAACTACTAAAAATAACTACCTTCATAATTTAGGTATACCAATAATAAGCTTTACCTCATGGTGGAGCGGAAATAAGCTTAAATTTGCATTAAATGATGTCATGGGACATAAGTAAATAAAAATGACATTTTTACCATTAACGATAGTTGGAGAACTGGAAAAAAGTTATATAATACCACTAGTGGTAAAATTTTACCGATACAATTTTTGATTTTTATACGAATGTTTTTTCTTGGAAATTTCGCAAGTGGCATTAATTTTTAATGCTACGAGCAAAATTTCCAAGGAAAAATCTTGAGTAAATAAAAATCAAAAATTTTTTCCAGGGAAAATTTTATAACGAGTGGTATTCGGCAAGACTATTTCACGAATATTTTTAACTGCTGATTTAATTTCTGTATGAGTTTTTTGACCAAAATGCAAATTTTTTAACATTTTTATTTTAAAATAAGAAACGTCAACTTTGACAAATATTTTTTGCATTGCAACCAATTGGTTGCTATGCAACTCGTATAACCTAAATTGTAGTTTTATCGCTTCAAAACTGAAAAAAACACTTGTTTTCTGAAATCTGATTGGTCCATAAAGTAATGAGTGGTATAGTCTATAAAAAAACAAGTTTTTAATAGAAAATGATTTTTTTGCATAAATGATATTTTTTATTGAATACAAATATTTTATCATTAAATAAAAAAAATTAAATAAAAAAAATATATATTTTTTAATTAATAAAAAAATATTTTTATTCAATATTTTTTTTAAATTAAATAATATTTTTCATCGTTCTATTTTAGCCAATTTATGTTTAGTATACTTTTAATTTATTTTTGTGACTTGTCATACTAACCTTTTTCTGTTGTAGTTTTGTAATTAATAAATTAATTATTGATTTTTAAAGAAAAAAATTGCCCCAAACATATTATTATTATTTGTATTTTTTTGTATCAGCGACAGACTACAAAAACTGATTTGTTGGAATTTAAAATTGCTTATTTTCGTGTAAATTGTTTTATTTTGCATAATATAATTTATAAAGAATTTTAATTCCAAACGGAGAAGCGATTTTATCCCACTATGAGGGTGGGTGATTCGTAACATTAACCGTATTTATTCTAGAATACAATGTGATAACAGGAGATTTTCTACTTTTAAAATAAAACAACTTGCTTTTGCAAAATCAAATATAAGAATGTTTTATTAATTAATATTATAATGGACCCATGCCAAAAATGCTTATTCTACTTATTGCTAAATATTAAACAACTAATAATATTAATTTGTTTACATTACATAAGTTAACCTAAATTTAATATATACAGAGTGATTTATTATAATCCTATTCTTACTTATTTTACTCCTACACTACACCTCCTACGGTAAATAAAAAAAAAGAAAAAAAATGTTTAACCTACCCATCTATTTACTAACCCTAGTTACTATTACTGTACAATTTAACTTTATTTTTGTGAATTTTTTTTGTTTTATTCCCTATTGAAATTATTACATTTGGTGATTTGTCCTCTACTACCACATATGGACCGTTAAATATTTGTTCTAGTTTGTTTCCCGTTTCATTTTTTACTAAAATTTGCTCGCCTTTCTTATAACTTTTTGAGTTACTTTTTAAATCGTGTATATTTTTTCGTCGTATTTTTGACTCAATTAGATTATTTTTGGCATCATCCCAAGCTTTTTGTAACCTGTATTTTAGTTCTAGTGGGTAGTTATCAAAATTGTACAATGGTTCTAGTTTTAAGGTATTTAATAATTTATCTATCCTATTTACGGTCTTGGGCACTGGGCTATACTGACAAATATCATAATAATATAATGGAACAATTTTTGGAACAAAATTTTTTATGCGTACATCTTGATTGCGTGTATTGAGAATTCTTACCGGAATACGATTAGAAATTGCTTTTACTAGAATTCCTGCAACAAATACACCCTCACAAACTTCATCTTGCAATACAACACATTCTTCATTTGTGTTGATATTCTCGTATTTCGATTGAATCGGCGTTAAAATTTCTTTATTGTTTACAGTGAACGATAAACAAAATTTCTCGTAGTCTAATTTAGCAAAGTGTCGCACAAAAAAATCTGGTCCAATTAAACCTTGAATACTGTCTTCAAAACTGTCGATCAGCAAAAACTCGTGACACACTTTTACATTATTTATTACTAAACATAAATTTACGGAGTCCTGCGAATATATTTCACCAGAAACACCGTTAATTTTTATTTTCTTTAAATAATTAATTTTTTCTGTTTTGTCTACAAAGTTTTTGAAAATCACACTTATTGAAGCTCCCGTATCAAGCAATTAAATTTTTATTTTTGTATTTAACGTAAATAAAATTAAGTCCATTAGTATTAAATACAAATGAGTCATTATTCTTATTCAGATGAGCCTCGAAAAAACGTTTCGCTATTATTTTGCAGATAATTATTTTGACTAGTGGTATCAAACTCTCCACTACTCATATAATATCCTCTTTGATTTGAATAAATATTATTATTGTTCCCGGGCCGTCCTCTAGAACCATACTGTCCTCGCGATGAATAATTATTCGAATACGAACCTCTTCCTTTAAAATAATTGTTATTCTGATGACCTCGGGAAGAATGTCCCCTAAAGTTATCGTTGCTATACCCAAAATTGTTTCTACCCCTATTAGTTCGAAAACCTTGCTCGCGCCTATCATTATTACGGTGCTTTTGCTGTGAGCAATTGCCTCTACCCCGCATTTGAAATAGAGGTTTTGAATTTGTTTGCCCTAGATCTTCATCTTTCGCCCCACAAATTGCTTCGCTAAGAGTATCGTAATTACGCGCTTTGACTATGGTTCGTAAGCCGTAATTTTGTAGGCCGTTTGCGATTATAGCGATTTTTTCATTGACCGGCCTCAAAATATCCCTTTTCCCAGAGTCTCCTCCAGATTAAGATATAGTCAGGTCGATCATTAGTTCTTCAATCGCTTTCCCAAACTCTTCTACAGACCTTGAACCCTGTGTTATATTATTTAATTTGGAAGATAAAGCGGTCGCAGATTTTTTTTTATAATTGAATTTAGTTTGCTTTACAAACACTACAACAATCTAAAATTCTGATCTTTTCCAGACTTATAGTTGAAATCTGAGCGCTTCTAATAGCAATTCAGAAATTTTAAATTTTTTTAAAGATTTTGAAAAAAAATTGCAATATAGAATTATCAAAATCGTGCATTAAAAACTTTACTCTGCGGCGAGATATGTGAATTATTGAAAATTGAGTCCAATGTAGTCAGAACATTAACAAAGGTTTTAAAACAAAAATTAGGTCGCTGACTTTTTATATTAGTAATTTCAATTTAAAATATAAACACATCCGTGAGGTTAGTTAACGGGTAAACTTTTAATTTAGTTTTGCAAATAAAATAATATTATATTATATAGCGAAAAACAAACAAAAAATCATTGAGTTAAAATATTTTAATTAAGTTTTTTGAGTTTTTATTTGTTAAAAAAATCATCGTTATATTTTAGCAAATTTATGTTCAGTATACTTTTAATTTATATTTTTGACTTGTTGTACTAACCATTTTCTGTTGTAGTTATATGATTAATAAATTAATTAGTGATTTAAAAAAAAAGTGTTTTACAAAAATATTTTTATTATTATTTCTTTGTTTGTATCTGCAACAGATTAAAAATTACTAATTTTTTTGGAAAATTGTCATATTTTGCATAATGTAATTAAAAAAAAAATTTAATTTCACACGGCGATTTTATTCCGATATGAAGGCGGGTGATTCGTTACATTAATCGTTGTATTAATTGTAGAATAGAATCTAACATTTTGATTTTTTTAAGACTTATACTTGAAATGTGTGCGCTCTTAATAGCAATTCAGAAATTTTAAATTTTTTTAAATATTTTGAAAAAAAAAATTTGCAATATAGAATTATCAAAATCGTGCATCAAAAACTTTACCCTGCGGCGAGGTATGTGAATTATTGAAAATTTCTATACATATATATCGAGTCAAATGTAGTCAAAATATTGACAACTTCAACGGTTGTAGAAATATGAATTTTTAACCAAATGCGCGCTAGAATATACATACCTAACTGGAAACAAATTTTCGAACGCAAAAACGAAAATTCCAACAATACGTGATTATGCAAGACAGAGTAAGCACGTCGACACGGTTTCGAATATCCACAAGCGTCTAGCGCCAGCGCCGGCTACTTTTCGCAGACATGCGCGTTATCGACAATCTTCACGCGGACATTTAATGTAGGGTTTATTATAATAATCTAAGTAAAGAATTACTTCTTGCGAAGCTTCGAAACCAACCCAAACTCAACAACCCAACCCAACCGACCCCGCTCCACCCTCCCCCCGCCCAATTTTATAACGAAGGAATATTCATATAATTACATATTATATTATATAACTGTAGCAAAATGATTATGAGGAAGGGTAAATAATTTAAAATATTAATGTAAAATTAAATATTAATCCTTTTCGCTATATAAATAAAAATAAAAAAAAGTTGTAGGCGCTAAGAATCGAACCTCGTATCTCTGGCATACAAATCGGGCGCTCTTCCATCGGAGCTACCGAGCTTATTGAATAGTTCCTATTGTTTGGAAAATAATACCAGTTTACAGTGTGTGACGTGTGAAGCTTCCTGTTAGTTAACGCGCATGTCTGCGAAAAGTAGCCGGCGCTGGGACTAGACGCTTGTCGAATATCCGAGCACTGCGCGGAGCATATACCTATAAACTTTATGTTGTAGTGTTCTAAAACCAATTGGTTTTGTTTGTTATTTGACTGAAAACATATAAATATTAAATTATTGTGTTTCAACCCTTTAGTTATATGGTTTATTCAAGTTTTTGTGCTATTTTTTTTTGGTTTTTCAAGAGTTAATATTTTTTAAATAATTTATTTTAAATTAATTTTTTTAGGTACTTAACTGTTTTTCGTTTTTTTTATTAAATTTGAAATGGATATTAATAAATTATATGAAGGTAAATTAAAATTATTGTTTGATGTACCCTATGCGCATGACGGTTAAAACTTAACCAAGTCTAAAGCTTGGACAACCGAGAGTGCACTCTGGGCATATACTTGCTGTTTTCGAACAGTTGACAGTTGCATATATCTAGGTATATACCAGAGATTTCGAACGCGCAAGGTAAACTTGGTGTATCTGGGGTGCACTCTTGCGAGTTTTCGAACGCGCTCCTGAAATACAATAGCAAAATTTGATTTTAAGAATCTTTTAAGAAGATATGACCCGGAATAATGGAATATTCTTAGAACCTTCCCTTATTGCTAAGAATGTTCTTCTCAATGATGCAATTAGATTATTAAAGGCTTCTTAAAACCTTCCTAAAAAGCATCCTAAGAACATTTTAAAAATAAGTTTTTGGAATGTTCTTAGAAGGTGTCTTATGGAGCTTCTAGGAAGCTTTTGAGAATATCTCCAAATATGTCAGATACCCACGTTATAATATGTTGTATTCTACATTCGTAAAATTCTTCAGGAGACGACAAATACGCCTCACTGTCATATGTAATATGACAGTGAAATATATTTGTCGTCCCCTTAAATTTTTGCGACATATTAATATATACCTATTTATTTAAAAATATTAAATAAA
The DNA here is from genome assembly GCA_921294245.1 of Brassicogethes aeneus. Taxonomy (NCBI): domain Eukaryota; kingdom Metazoa; phylum Arthropoda; class Insecta; order Coleoptera; family Nitidulidae; genus Brassicogethes; species Brassicogethes aeneus. Next base: position 63,799,138 of record OV121132.1, read on the forward strand.
CAATTTGACCTCTAAACCATAAGTTGTATGACATTATTTCATAAAAAGTAAAATTTAAAAATTTTGTTGAAGTTGAAGATAGTTAGGATTATTATACATAAAAATGTTAATTCAGAAATAAAATATCGGTATATATGGAACGCCGTTGCATTTTTTAACCGCGAACTTTATATGTCTGCAAGACATATAAAATCAAATAAAAAGCATTAAGTACTCATTTTAAATCAAGTCAATTTAAAAAAACGAAATATTTTTTCGTCAAGTAGTCATTTTAATTCAATTCATTTTAAACGTCATCTAATACGTGTAATTCGACATGAATTAAAATATCATAACGACATTTTAATTGCATTGAATTAAAAATATGCTTTGCATTTTTTTGTCATTTGAACATTTTAATTCATTTTATTTTAGAGGTAAATGTGATTTTTATAATTCTACCCCAATTAAAAATATCACAGTAACATTTTAAATTTAATGAAATAAAAACGTTTGTTAAATTTTTCTGTCTAGTTGATTTTTTTAATTCGAATTTTTCTGTGTAGTTGATATTTTTAATTAGAATTTCTCTGTCTAGTCAATCATTTTAATTCGAATTTTTCTCTCCAGTCATTCATTTTAATTCGATTTTTTCTGTCTAGTTGATATTTTTTAATTCGAATTTTTCTGTCTATTTGGTATTTAACAGATAAATCCTGAGCCGGCAGAACGTTCAATCATAGATGAAAGCCCAAGTTTAACAAAGAAATAGTTAAACATACATTTGTTATTATTGTTTAGATATTAATCTTACAAGTAGGTTCATAGAGTAAACTCGACCTTGTGCTATAAACTACCTACTTAGTCAGCATAAGTTCCAGTCTAGTGCGCTACTGATATTTGTTTTAAATATAATTATAAATTGTTTTAAGTTGATAGTTCTAAAACATCAAATAATAAGATATGTTTTGTAAATTGTTTAAATTTGCTGGACATAAAAACCCAACAAATTATTAATAAAGAGATAGTTTAACACTGCTTACTCTTACTTTCAATAGAATCTTAATTGATCTCTATTCACTAGTTGATATTTTTAATTCGAATTTGTCTGTCTATTTGATATTTTTAATTCGAATTTTTCTGTCTAGTCAATACTTTTAATTCGAATTTTTCTGTCTAGTCAATCATTTTAATTCCAAGTGTGGACACCTCTACTAACTTCGGCTAGATGGAGCAGTGGAAATGGAGATGTGTCAGTCAATTGCGAATAGCTGGCCATACACAGGCGTTATTTCGCGCGGTTTATCGTTGCGTGTTGGGATGTAGCGGTTAGTATGCACGAAATAACGGCATGGCAAAAAAAGCGTCATGTTCCATACACTTGATAAAGTATTCAAATGATTTAGCTGGCCATACACAGACGTTATTGCGCGCGATTTATCGTGTTATCTGAAAAAACATATGGAAAATCATGTACGTGTGTAAGTATCGCCGCGCGCAATGATAGAACGGGAAGGGATTTCAGAAGTGCTTTCCTCTGTAGTGTGGCGTACATCATTTCAGTGTCCATACGCCAGAGCTGTCAAAGATACTTTTAAAAAGTATCTAGATACAAGATAAGTTACTTTTTGAAAAAGTATCCGAAGTTACTTTGGGTATCTAGTTACTTTTTAAAAAAAGGAACTTAAATACTTATCTTAAGTTACTTTTTAAGATACTTAATAAGATACTTTTTTAGTTACTTTGTATATTATGTAATAAGTTTCGTATAAATCGCCCAACAAAAATTCGTTCCAACCCCACCCTGATTTTTCAAATAATTTTAAGCTTACTTTTTTAACAATTTTTTTCAATAAAATCTAGTTGATTAAAACCATTGAAGGGTCTAATGCAAAAAGTGTCTAACTTAGGCACTTTTAAAATATCTTAAAAATAAAAAGAGATAAAATCGTTAATTAAACACCACTTAATTATAAAAAAAAAAATTATCTCACACTTTTCATTATAGAATGTACGGTACAATGTAACAACCAATATCCTACATCAGTACATCATAAAGAAGCAAGTGCAAGTACTTACCTAACCTAACTTATTTCAGACTTACCACTATAAATTCAAGTCGCAACGAACGGAAACACCCTTCTACAGAGCGGGTGGCGAAGTCACAGATTATAAAAGAAGTATAGGTGAATAAAAATTAAGTAGGTATAACAAAAATCGCCGCCAGTCGATTGGCGCCAGTCGCTGAAGTCGCCAGTATACTTATTATAATAACTTTGATGGCGGAGTTCGATTTTGTCTTTCGTGTGTGGTGCATCGTACTTTCATCTCTAGGTCATTGCTCGATGAAAAGTCTGAAACATAGCTGACTTTGACCCAGGAGGGACAAAATGGAATTCCGGGTATAGAAATATACCTGTATTTTTGGACAATATCGGAAGCTTTGACCTTCTAGCGAGGTATTTTGTGAATTGTACAACACATGGAGTGGATGATTCAAGATTTGGAAAATTCACGTGTCTATGGGTGGATGGCTTCGTGAAGCGCATGGACATTAAAACTTGTTGCTGGTCAAAGTGGTTCATTGAAACCGAGACCATTAAGGCCTTAGGCCACCAAGGAAGCAGAAGAAGAACTTTGATGGCCGCGGCCGTTTCGAACAACTTGACTAAAGGAACTTTTCTTGTGGTATCTTAGATACCGTCATACGGGGTGAACTCGGATAGTAGGGGCGAATTCGGACGCAGTGTATTCGAACGCTAGTATATTCTAGATTTTTAATTCAGTTGACATTTAGATACGACCAAGAATACATGTAGTTTTAGTGTGTAAAGTGTATAAAGAGTCAACTTAAGGTTAGTATTTATTTCATGGCTCCTAATTTTCCTGGATGTTTTGCCTTTTTTTAAAATAACGAAAAGAAACTTATGTGGATAGAATTGAGAAACATTTTGCTTTGCATTTTTAATCTATTGTTAAAAAGTGTTGCATGTACAATAATTTAGCATAAAAACTTTGTGACTTTTGACCTTGGTTTTTTTGTCTATCGGATTAATTTAAAAATGTGTTCTTAGGTGGGGTGAACTCGGACAGCCATGCCTCGTAAATATGTGAAGAAACTCGGTATTCAGTTTATGAACTACTCGCCAGATACCCTGCAACTCGCCCTAGAGGATGTTAGACTGGGCAGGAGGTCTATTCGTGAGGCTTCACAAAATTATAACATTCCAAAATCAACAATTAGCGATAGGCTAAAAAACGAGAATAGTAAAAAACAAGGCGGGCAGACTTCCCTATCCGCAGAAGACGAAAGATTTTTGTCAGAGGGAATCCAAAAATTTGGTGAATGGGGCTTTCCTCTCACACGATCCGATATACGGCATGTCGTCAAGGGCTATTTGGATCGTAAGGGAATCAGGATAGCGAAGTTCCGGGATAATTTGCCAGGAGAAGATTGGTTTTATCTGTTTATGGAAAGAAACAAGTGTCTAACTGAGCAACTTGCACAAAACATTGAGCGTGTCAGAGCAGCCGTTAGTAGAGAAATTATTGTGGAATATTTTTTAAATTTGACGGAGACATTAGAGGGTGTGCCAGATACGAACATCGTCAATTACGACGAAACAAATATGAGCGATGACCCGGGTCGTATTAAGGTGTTGTTTCGTAAAGGGTCAAAACGAGCGGAGAGAATAATGGATTCGAATAAAAGTAGCATCTCTATCATGATGGCTATTTCTGCATCTGGCCAACTACTACCCCCTTATATAGTTTATAAGGCTGTACACTTATATCCAACGTGGGTGGAAGGGGGAGTAGAAGGCTATAACCGTACAAAAAACGGTTGGTTCGACGGCCCGACTTTTGAGGACTGGTTTGATAAGATTGCATTGCCGTATTTGAAAAATCTCCAAGGCCCAAAAGTATTAATAGGAGACAAACTTTCAAGCCATGTGTCATTACATGTCCTCGAGGCATGTGAAAGATATAATATACGATTTGTTTTATTTCCACCCAATGCCACGTATCTTCTCCAACCTCTAGATGTGGCATTTTTTGCTCCCTTAAAGAAAAAATGGCGAACAGCATTAACAGAATGGAAAACAAAAAATAAAGGATGTATTCCTAAATCAGACTTTCCCAAAATTTTCAAAAAAACATTAACTGATATGGAAACTACAATGCAGCAGACCATCAAGTCGGGATTTCGAGCATGTGGTATTTTTCCATTAAATCCGGATATCGTGTTAAACAAAATTCCAGTTTTAAGCGCTCAGGATGAGGATAATGCTAATGAATGGTCTCAAACGTTTGTTGGCTTACTCAAAGATAAACGATTTACTGAAGAACCGACGCGTAGAAGGGGCAAAAAGCTCAATGTTGCTCCGGGAAAAGCTATACAAAATCCCAAAAGAAAGGTTTCCACTTCATCATCTGAGCTAGAGCTGCCAAATGAGGATGCAGCCGATGAAGAAATTGAACCGACGTGTAGAAGAGGCAAAATGCTTAATGTTGCTTCGAGAAAAGCTGTAAAAAATCTTAAAAGAAAGATTTCCCCTTCATCATCTGAGCTAGATCTGTCAGATGAGGATGCAGCCGATGAAGAAATTGAGAGTGAAAGTGTGGAAGAATGTGAACTTGATGGAGAAGATATATATTCTCCATCAAGTTCACATTATAACCAAAACAAACATAATAAAGAAGTTCAGAGGGACTCGAGTGCTTTTGAGAATCCAGAAAATGCAGTTATTACAACTGACACTTTTGTAATAGTTAAATTGACTAACGAAAAGACAACAAAAAACTATGTCGGCTGTGTCAGGGAAGTTGTTGATCCTTATACATATATGGTTCATTTCCTAAGAAAGCACGATTCTTCAGATGGGAGATTATTATTATTACCCCCAAACTAAAGATGAAAGTGTCATTGAAAGACGTCAATTAATCCTTGTCCTCCGATCTGTAAAAGATGCGCGAAGGGGACGATATCAATTTAAATTTCCGAAGAATATAAGCACTTTTTAGTTTGATATATTATTTTAGTTTAAGAATATGTTTTTTATTATTATGTTAGAATATTTGATTTTTTTTTTATTTATTTATGAAAATATATATTTTTAATTAACTAATGAGTTTTGTTTATTATTTGTCAAATGTTAATAAATATATATGTTTCAAATTATTGTGATTTTCTCATGCCCAAAAATTGTGCGAAATACTCAAAAAATGTGCGAAACTTCTTTTTTTTAAATTTTTTTGTCCGAATTCACCTCAGCGTATGTCACAATTTGATTATAAGGTATAAACAATGGGCGTCCAAATTCACCCCACACATAGGGGTGAATTCGGACACAATTTATATATAAAAAAAAACATTAGGACATGAAAATATAGTTTTTTCTTGTATGGAATGGATAGAGAGGAGGCCTAAGTATGTTCATTTTTTTTAAATTTTTTTAATAAAAATTGTAGCTGCTATTTGAAAAAATACTCAAAAATCGTCCGAAATCACCCCGGTACTTTTTGGTATCTAAGTTACTTTTTGGTATCTAAGTTACTTTTTGGTATCTAAGATACTTTTCGGTACCTAAGATACTTTTTTTAAGTTACAAGATACAGTTCCTTTTAAAAAGTATCTAAGATACTAGATACTTTTTGTTAAAAAAATAAAGGAACTAAGATACAGTAACTTAGATACTTTAAAGTAACTAAGTTAATATAAAGTAACTAAGATACTTTTTTCTGACAGCTCTGCCACACGCCACCTTTTTCTATGCACGCCACATTCCGCGTCACGGTTGCTTGGCAAAATTTCACGTTGAAAATTTGTACATGATCACATGCAGTTTCAAACGACTCGATAAATGACACTTTTTGCCCACTCACATACGATTTTTCCTTTGAAACTGATATACCACGGGCAATCACTTGCTAAATCATTTGAATACTTTATCAAGTGTATGGAACATGACGCTTTTTTTGCCATGCCGTTATTTCGTGCATACTAACCGCTACATCCCAACACGCCACGATAAACCGCGCGAAATAACGCCTGTGTATGGCCAGCTACTGAAATGATGTACGCCACACTCCAGAGGAAAGCACGTCTGAAATCCCTTCCCGTTCTATCACTGTGATTTTTCATAGCTGTCAAATCTTGAAAATTTAAATGTGCCAATCTACGATGCCATACATCTTTTGAAAGAGTCAGGTTCAAGATTTCATAACATCACATATTTTGCTGCCTTGTAATAAACATCTATTTAACATCCAAGTGAAAAACTTTTAAATTAAATTTCACCGAAAATGCAAAAAGCACTGTGTCTTACCAAGGGTGAAAAAGTTTCGTCATAATCTAGTCCTGGTTTCTGTGTAAATCCCTTTGCCACTAACCTTCCACGGTAAACATGATCAGTTTCTGAATCACAACACTTGATTTTGAATACCCTTTTGCAATCAACAATAGTTCCACAGCTTGGTATGTCGACTTAATCCCAGGTATCATTTTCTTCAAATGATTGCATCTCGTCCATCATGGCTTGTCTTCATTTTTCTTTGTCGGGTCTTGATAAGGCTTCCTTGACACTCAATCCCTGATAGCAAATTTGATTTTAAGAATCTTCTAAGGAGATATGACCCAGAATAATGGAATATTCTTAGAACCTTCCCTTATTGATAAGAATGTTCTTAGGGACTTTTGAAACATTCAATAGATACCCTTTTAATGATGCAATTAGATTTGTCGTCCCCTTAAAAATTTTTGCGACATATTAATATATATTTATTTAAAAATAATAAATAAAGAATTTGACCTCTAAACCATAAGTTCTATGACATTATTTCATAAGAAGTAAAATTGGAAAATTTTGTGGAATAATTCAGATTAGATTGAAGTTGAAGATAGTTAGGATTATTATACATAAAAATGTTAATTCAGAAATAAAAAATCGGTATACAAATTAATAAATATTTATTTTTAACATAAAATAAAATACCTATAGTAAAAGTATTTTTGTTATCGAATATTGTTTTAATTTGACAAATAACTATAAAAAATATTTTGGATTGTGTTTTTTACTTAGTATTTAATACTAATTACTAATTAGGTACTTAACACGTTAACTGCCATGAGTTTTTTACAAGTAAGGTCCGCTGAGCCACCATGTTTTTAGCTTTTAATTCTCAATAAAAATATTCCACAATTTCTATAATACATTAGCTCAATTTTTTTAATTATTTTGCCCCTTTCTACCCCAGTGCAACCTACAGCATAACATAGAAGAAATAAATATTTGTTATTATTACCATTTTTTGTAAAGCATTATTTTGTTAATTTATTGTTATTTTTTCATTGACTCAATGGAAATAAAATCTTTTAATCATTTTTCTTATCGACATTTTTATTACGCTAAAACTTAATTTTTGGCTCGATTTTTGACAAACATACTTTTGAATGAAGAGTTTGTCATCTTAAAAATGTTAAACAAAAAATGTCGGCTAAGTCTCTACCGGTGTACATCAACTCCAGGACAATCATTCTAACATATAAAACCCATGTTATGCATCTTCCTTTCATATACACATGGCAGTTAACGTGTTAAGTATAGGTATACTAATATACCTTTATACGTAGTTTATGGTATATTTTACTATTATTATATCAAATATGTTACCAAGCTAAGCCGCAAAGAAAATGTATTGGATGTTATTGTGGAAGTCAAACCTGCTCTGTTTAAAAATATAATAAAAAATAAATACTTATATTCTGGATGGCAAAAATGCTATGTTCAAGAACATCAAAATATAATTCGATGCATTAAATGCTGCAAATTTGGTAACATGAAAAATGAGTGCCGTAGCAAAACTACTGTATGTTTTAAGTGCCTCATGAACCTGATGAATGTAGTAATGAAGTTGAGTGTTGTGTGAATTGTACCTTTATGAACGCAAAATATATATCAAAAATAAAATAAATTACTTAACGAATCATTGTGAAAAAAATAGTAATTGTAATGTTTTTATTCAAAAGCTTCAACAACATAAAAGTCGAATTAACTATGAATCACAATAGTTTAATAAATTTTAAAGTTGGTCACTTAAATGTACGTTCCTTATCCTCTGGCTTCGAGCATCTCTGCAGCTTAATAACACAAAATAAATTTAGTTTGTTTGCTGTAACTGAAACATGGCTTAATGATGGGGTGTTATCTGAGAGAGTAAGTATTCAAAACTGTACCTTTTTTAGAAATGATCGTCGGTTAAGGAGAGGAGGAGGTGTAGGCATTTACGTTAGAAATGATTTTCATGCTAAAAGGGTTTTGGAGGATTTTATACTCAGTGATGACATTGAACATATTTTCTTAGAAGTTAAAATAAGAAACATTACTTTGTTAATTTGTATCATTTATCGAGTTCCCTTGAGTAATGTTTTTATAAATAATATGGATATGGATAATGTTGTGGTGCTAGGTGATGTAAATACTGACCATAGTTTTGAGAATGTACTGGTTGATTGTCTAAGTTCCTACGATTTTACACAAATAATTAAAGATCCAACTCGCATAACTTTAACTTCAGAAACAATTATTGATGTAATTTATGTTAATAAACCGAATCTTATTGAATATTCAGGTACTTTAACTGCAGATCTTATATCTGACCATCAGACAGTCTTCTCTGAATATAATTTCAATGTGCTGCGTTTGGCACCAAAACTTATTACATTTAGAGATTTTAAAAGAATCTCATATGAAAATTTTGTTTTAGACAGTACAGGGATGATTTATTTCATATAAATAATATAAATCAAAAAATTGATTTCCTAAGAGAAAATTTGTTGTTTTTATTTAATAAGCATGCTCCATATATAACATCAAAAATAACTAAGCCTTACGCTCCATGGCTAACAGAGAACATTAGACATTTGATGAGAATCCGAGACAAAGCGTTACAAAAATACAAAAAATCAAAAAACCCCAACGATTGGCAATATTAGAAACAATTAAGAAACCTAACTTTAAATTCTATAAATAAAGGAAAAATTTCATATTTAAAATATTCTCAGGATAATTCAAATGCTCTATGGAAACGTTTAAAATCCCTTGGAATAAGAAAAACCGAAAATAATCACATACCTGTCGAATTACAAAAAGCAGATGATATTAACAACTACTTCTCATCCGTTTTTAGCCCTTTAAATAATTGCCATCATACCTCAGAATGGTATTCTACGCGTTCGTTTAATAATAATATTTCTTTTACTTTTCACTTAACAACAGTTGAAGAAGTCACAAAAATAATTCAAAAACTAAAATCTAATGCATATGGGAGTGACGGTCTAAATGCTAGAATGATCAGTTTTGTTTACCTAGTATTTCTAAACATATAACACACATAATTAATTGTTGTCTGGAAATAGGTTATTTTCCTTCAAATTGGAAAACTTCCCTGGTAAAGCCCCTTCCAAAAATTCAAAAACCCTAACATTTTTCTGATCTACGACCAATATCATTACTTCCTGTTTTATCAAAGGTTTTAGAGAAAATTGTACAAGCTTTCTTCATCACAATCTGGTTTCCGCAAAGGCCATTCACTACTACCATATTAGCAAACGTGACTGATAATATTTTAAGATCTTTGGATGAAGGGAATTAATATTAAAAATAAATGACACAAGTTTAAATATACAAAATAAAGTAAAAAACTTGGGCATTATTATGGATGATAATTTGCGTTTTAAAGATCATGTAAGTTCGGTCGTAAAAAATCCTATGTATCTTTAAAAATATTATATACAAACATAAATCTTCTTAATTTTAAAGTAAGAAAAAAGCTTTGTGAGAGTTTAGTAATATTTATTTTAAATTATTGTAATATAGTTTATTAGTTTATATGTCTCGACAAGCTAACAAAATTACGTTTGCAAAAAATTTTAAATAGCTGCTGTAGATTTGTATACAGGTTAAGAAAATATGATAATGTTTCCTCAAAGATAAGGGAATTGGGCTGGCTAAATGTAGAAAATATATTTAAGTATAATTTATCAATATTCACTCACAATCACGAAATAAGAAAATATTATTTATTGATTTATTAATTTTACTTATTATTTTAATATAATAATTATTTTCCCACATAAAAGCATTAGGAAAGTTTCAGATTATTGCAGACTATTTGATTCTCAAATAGATTTACGTGGAAATTTATTGTGAGAAATGCAATCTTGCAATAATCAGCAAACATGTATTTCTGGTGTATATGACGTAGTGTTCTAGTTTTGTATATAAACCCATATTGCTTGTAATGTAAATTCATTCAGAAATAAAGCCGTTATAATGTAAGTTTGGCCTTTTAACCATACGTCACCCAATAGTCCCAATCATCGATGGTGGAGTCCCGCTTCGTCACCATGGTGGAGACCGCTTCGTCACATGGTGGTGACAGGCCCGGATTGGGCCGGGGGGCTAGGGGGCAAAGCCCCCAGGGCCGCTGCCCGGATGGGCCGCCAAGGCCGTAATATAATATAATATGAATGCTTTATAAAATTAAAAGGGAAAAACTTCTCCAGAAGAAGTTTTCTCATCTATGAATTATCCTTAGGTTTTGATAACTTTTACCATAGATCATTAAAGTTTCTGTGAATTTATTTTATGATTTATTTCCAAATAAAGGCACAGTAAACAGTTTACTGTTTTTGAGATGACTTTTTAAAGTATGTAATTTCGGTAAAAGATGGCGCTACAGCCCTCTGGCTACAAACGCGCGTGTGTAAAACCTACAATTGTTGTGTTTTATTTTGCTTAAATATTGAATGTGCAAATCTTGATGTGTACTAAAGGTACAACTATTTATAAAATATACTTTTTTAAATATTCACTACAATTTAGTACAACTGGTAATAAAAACCAAGTGGCCCCCTACAGACAAAGTTACGTATCATTAAAAGTTGATATTTTAAGCAGAGACAATACTTTTAAGTAAAGTTATTTATAATATCGACATGGTTTTTTATTTTTTTATTGTTGTATGGTAAAACTTGTATCGTATCGGTGTATTACTCTGGCTGCGTTATAAGGAAAATTAAAAAAAAAATGAATAAACGTGTAAAAGATGGAGCTGAAAAAGAACGAGAAAGAAAAAGGAAGAAAAGGGAAAATGAAGCGGCACAGTGTCATAACATCGGAGATTTGTTCAAAGCTATTAAGGTAAAAGTGACTTTTTATTGTTAATTTTTTATTATTATAATCTTTATGTATTATATTCGTTCCATATTGAATTGATGTAATTATTATCTTAACATTATTAAACACTTAATCTACAACGCAAAAAAATACCACTTATTCAAAATGTACCGTTGTAAAAAAAAATAACAAAAAAAGGTAATAAACTTCTGGTTGTGCAAAATATTAGTCAGTGGTTTACGTGTACGTGTACGTATTTTGTTTGACATATGAAATTATTTTTTATAGAAAACAGACCATAATACGGATAAAGTTGATGATAACGCTAAAGACCCAGCATACCCCTTTACCTCTACTTCTACTTTTGTAGAATGTGAAAAAAATACAGAATTTGAAGCATGTGACCACGGCACTCTATGCGATATAAATATATCGGACACTGATGATGCCTCGCAATTTTTTCTGGTAACATTTCTTTTTTGCTTTATTTAAGTATTTTTATCTTCTTTTAATAACAAACTTCTAGACAGTCGAGCAGTCGCTAGCATCGATTGAAAATAAAAATACTTTGGAAATTACTGAAAATGAAAATCGAGAATGTGGTATCGTTGAGAATTTTAAAAGGCCATCTAAAAATGACTATTATTCTTTTTTCAAAATTCATCCAATACAACCTACTGATAAAGTTAAATTCAACCCAAGTTTGGCCTATTTTCGAGAACACCTTGACACCAAAAAAATCAGAAGACAGTGGATCTCATTTTGCGAACAGAGTAATAATTTTTTCTGCTCATTCTGCTTAGCCTTTAACAAAGAACCGAATTCATTCACGAAAGGCTGTAAAATTGATCCTCACAGAATATATGACCGAATAAGAAAGCACGAAAAATCGATTGCTCATCAAGCATCAGCAGAATCCTTTTTATTGCAAAGTAAAATGAAAGATATATATAGCTTGTGCACCGATACCTCTAAAAAATCACAAGAAATTAATGAACGGAGGGACATCTTAAAACGGATTGTTGAAACGGTTAAAACTTTAGGAAAACGAGGTCAAAGCTTCAGAGGTGCAAAGGAGGCTGAAGCTGCCTATACTTTGGATGATACCTGTGCTGACCACGGTAATTTTTTGGAGGTTCTTTTGTTAATTTCTAAATTCGATCCTATACTCAAAGTCCACATCGATAAATCGATAGAACTAAGCCGTAAAGCACACCTTAAGAAAACTGACAAAAATCGACCTGGCCGTTCTGGATCGATCAATACATTTTTATCGAAAACTACCGTCAATTATATCATAGAGTCAGTATCTTCGTTAATAAAAAAGAAGGTTTCTGAAGAAATCAATAAGGATGGAATGTTCTATATCCAAATTGATTCAACTCAAGATATCAATGTTCATGATCAGCTGAGTGTTATTGTAAGATATGTTTCGGAAGATGTAAAAGAGAGATTGTTTGGAATCATAAATTGTACCTCTAGTACAGGTGCCAACTTATACCAAATTGTAACGGAATTACTTGTTAAAAATGGCATTGATATGAAAAATTGTATTGGTTCTGCTACCGATGGTGCCTCAAATATGCAAGGCCAGTATAAGGGTTTTTCGGCATATATGGAGAAAAATTTTAATGGCCAAGTGCATGTTTGGTGTTACGCACATGTACTTAATTTGGTGATGGCTGACACGACCAGCATTTCCGTTGAAGCAATTTCGTTATTTGCTATTATTAACCAATGTGCAGGATTTATTCGTGAGTCTTATAAAAGGATGGCAGTTTGGGACACCGTGACTGATAAAAAAAAGAAAATGTTGTCTTCAATTGGAGAAACTCGTTGGTGGGCAAAAGATAAAGCTCTAACAAAAATGTTTGGACATTACAATAATCCAAAAAATGCAGCTTTTGTAGAGATTATATTAACCCTAGAGGAAATTGCCAGTTCATCCAATTTCGCAAACGAAGCGCGTTTCAAGGCAAAGTCCATTGCTGACTCACTGAAAAAATTTGAAGTAATACTAAGTGCTCAAATCTTTTTAAAAATTTTTGAATCGACAACTCCATTATCCAAATACCTTCAAACAAACGGAATGAATCCTATTATGGCATTTAAAATGGTTGAAAAAACCATAACCACCCTCAAAACAGACTCAAGGAGTTTTGAAGCAGTTTTGGTAGCTGCCAAAAAATTTGTCCTTTGGGCAAGCCGAAGAATGGATGATGAATCCGAAGAAACCGCGACAGATGTTGATGATGATAATAATGACCCTCTCGTTGAAGTGGAAAGAGAACCATATTTTTCGTCTAATTCTGCTGCAAAACGAATTAAAAAAAGAAAAATGATGCCTGGGGAAAAAAGTAATGATGAATGTATCGCTGATCCAGAAAAGAGATTTGAAACATTTACAATGTTATTTATGACAATGCTTTGCAAAGTTTGGAAAACAGATTCACAGGCCACCAAACATTATTTTTGAACCTTGCTTGGCTAGATCCGTCCTATTTTGGAAAAATTGATGATTTGCCACTTGATTCATTTCAAAATATTGCGGATCAAATAACAAAACACAGTGGCAATAATATTGTGACGTCAGCAGAAATTTATAGTGAGCTGAAAGATTTTGCGAAAAAATGGAACAAGATGAAAGAGATCTTGGTAAATAAAAAGAGCAAATCTATATTGAAGGAAGATGAATCCCAACATCTCGCTGTAGCTATTTGTGAAACATGCAAAAATTGCGTTGTGTGTTGTTTTCAAGTTTTGCTCCAATATAAATTACATACAATGTCTTACAATAATTTATATAACGCTTATAAATACGTTTTAACTTTGTCATGTACCCAGGTTTCCTGTGAAAGAACTTTTTCAAAGTTAAAATTTGTACAGAATAGACTAAGGAGTTGTCTTACACAAGAACACTTGGATGCCTTACTGCTGATGTCCGTTGAAAAAGAAATTCTTGTAGATATAAATACTGATGTGATTATAGATAATATTGCCACCAAAAGCGAATCTTTAAAAAAATTATTAATTCTTTAAAACTTAATAAAAAACATTCATTTCTTTCAAATTTTTTTATTGTTACAAAAAAATTGATGTGGTTTAAGGGCCGGTTTATAATCAAAGCCCGGGCCGAAAAATTATCCCAATCCGGGCCTGGGTGGTGACCTCGTCGTCACATGGTGGGCGCCCCTTATCGTCACATGGTGGAGGCGCCAACGATCTTGTACCATCACTATAAATAGAGAAAGTATCGGTACCCAGGATTGACCGAATACTCGCTGTATCTGTTCATAGAAGACTTCCTGAATAGAGAAAGCATCGGTACCCAGGATTGACCGAATGCTCGCTGAATCTATTTGGGAACTCTAAGAAAAACAAGGTCGGTGTTAGTTAAATTTAATGTCACGCAAGAAGCTTTTGGGAAAATTGACATTCAACCCATCACATCGCAGCACGGAAAAATCCATCTTCGAACCCTCCTCAACGTTACCACGATCACCGACTGGCACCAAACCGAAACAAACAAGATATTTTCTACGACCACCGAAAGAACCTATTATACCCGGAAAACAGACTGAAAACAGAAAAGAAAAATCAGAAGAAGAAATCCAAAACTCAACATTTAATATAGAAGACTCAGAAGACTCTAATAACCAAACTTTCAACGCAGAAGAAGAAAACAGCGAAGAAGAGGCAGATCCCGACGAAAATCAATCCGAAAAAGAAAAAGACGACAACGTAGAAGCCCGTATCCAAAGCCTTTTAAGTCCTTTACAAAATCTTTCAATTTTAAGTCCTTCTGAAGATATATCCTTACCTTTTTCCCGAACATCTGAGATACAAGATAATCCTGAAGAAAATTTCCCCATCACCCAAACCGAACTACAAATCATCGAGATGTCGAACACAACAATTTTAGAAGCATCCCAGACCGGAAGAACACCTGCAGTCCCGAAGTTTATTGCCCCCACAACATTCAACCCGACGATGATCAACGCCATGACCTTTATGAAAAACTACGAAAGATGTTCCCAAATTAACGGATGGAGCGACACATATAAAATAAATTATCTAGGATCATTTATGGAAGGAGCGGCCATTACATGGTATACAAAATACGTCAGCAAACAAGAAAATAGAGAGAAAAATTGGGAAAATTTAAAAAAGACTTTTTAGAAGAATTTGGAAGAGAAAATTTTGTGAGAGCAGCAAAAATAAAATTTAATTCGAAAAAACAAGGCGAAAACGAAAACATCAAAAGCTATTTTTTCGAACTACAACACCTTGCCGAAGAAGTTAACCCTCAAATGGCTTTTGACACCTTCCGGGACCACTTCGAAAATGGCCTACACCCCTTGTACTACGAGTCCTATTAACTTATTGCCCCAACGACGATGGATATGGGAGAATTAAAGAAAATTGTTTTTAAACTAAGTAAAGTAAAGGAAAGAATTATCTCATTACAAATAAGTAACTTGACCCTCTTGTCGCAACACGAAACTTAAACACCTCAACAAAGAGTCAATAAACCAGAACAACGAATCCAGCAGTATTACCCATAAACCCAAGTATAAAAAAAGAAGAAAGAGGAATACTACACCCCTTCCTTTTCAACCCCTGTCCCCCCTATCCCTGATGCCAATTTGTACATACTTGCAAACTAATTTTTAAGTTAACTTTAAACCTATTTTATCCTGGCAACCCGAAGAAGCTGCCATTGAAATATCAGCAGGATCCTTTTGGAAGCCCTTACCAGAAGCCCTGTTCTATGAAGCTACGATACCCATAACGTATAGAAGAATGAAAAAAAGAAGTCGACTTTAATAAAGCTAAAATGGAAAAAAGAAAATGTATGTAAATGAAGAATAAAGAATATTGAAAATAAAAAGAAGAAAAGAAATATTTTTTGGGGTACGGAAAAAGCTTGTGCTGCTGAGTCATGCTACTATGAAGAAAAGCGGCATTCCAAGAAAAACATGGAAAATTACCAACCACGAAACTGAGGAAATAGAAGAAAACCTAAAAATTTGTCTCATCTTGCGGGCGAGATGTTCAAACTTGAAGTAATTCTTACTTAATCCTAAAGAAAAAAATGGTAAATAAGTTACGTACTCTGATTTCCATTTCATCCATAAAGTCTACATGCTTATTCTTTGGAATGACATTATTTCAGCATGCGTGGTATTCCTCTTAATCAAGAGATACCCAGTAGTACTAGTTGCCACCCTACCTCGAGCAGATCTGCAAAAGAAGAAATAAGAAAAATGGAAAAAGTATAATTAAAAATAAAATACCAAAAAATGCTGGAAACCCTGGAAATGGTTCCTCACAAGAAGGTATCCTGTACCACGTTTGTTGTGAAGATGACATCAACCTTCCAGATCAATTCCATCTGACATTCGTCCGAGCTTACCCCAGGAATGACCAGGAGTAAGGGTTAGCAATTTCCAATGATGACAAAAGGGAGCCCAGCGCAACGAGTCGCTCATGCGTTCCATGTCCATCGCAGGAATAAAATTGTTGGCTAGGTCAGTAGTGTTAATATCAAATTACAAGCGCATATTTAAGATAAAAACTAGCTTGAAAAACAAATTGCAAGTTTAATTCAAACATTTAAAATAATAAAATAAAAATTTAACGTTATATGGTATAAAGGGACGTAGGTCTTCACTAAAGTTATACAAAGAATTTTTTTTTGTATAGTAATGCTTAATTTTAAATAATTTTTATATATTTAATATTTTTTGGCATAGGCGATAGGCAACTGTAAATTGTACATAGTTAGTTATTATTATTTTAGTTTAAGAATACTTACTAATTTTTGTTCCTTTTTATTTTTATGTGGAGTCCGACAAAATGTAATAGTACTAGACACTTCACCACTTCAACACCACACAAAAACCAACAATATTTCCAATAATTAAACACGGACATCAAGAATTCATCATGGCGGACTTGAAGATAAAACTAAGTGTCTAGGACTACGTCGGCAGTTTATTGCAAATCTAGAACATGGACGACAAAGCCCAGTGGCGTGCTTTCTAGGCGAGGGAGATGTCACGAAATAAGAAAATATTATTTATTGATTTATTAATTTTACTTTATTTTAATATAATAATTATTTTCCCACATAAAAGCAACAGGAAAGTTTCAGATTATTGCAGATTATTTGATTCTCAAATAGATTTACGTGGAAATTTATTGTGAGAAATGCAATCTTGCAATAATCAGCAAACATGTATTTCTTGTGTATATGACGTAATGTTCTAGTTTTGTATATAAACCCATATTGCTTGTAATGTAAATTCATTCAGAAATAAAGCCGTTATAATGTAAGTTTGGCCTTTTAACCATACGTCACCCAACAGTCCCAATCATCGATGGTGGAGTCCCACTTCGTCACATGGTGGAGACCTCGTCGTCACATGGTGGAGACCACGTCGTCACAATATCGTGCTGGGTCTTTATGACATCCTAAATTGATATATTTACAATTGTTTGCCAATGCCGCACTCCGATAATTATCGAAATCCCCCGGGAATACAGGTCTAAAAGGAAGCGGGTACATGTGTAAGTCCGCTGGACCTAGCGCGCCCGTCAATGCCGTACTGGTAATCTTTGTAATTTTTCGGGAATTCACACGGTGTCAATCGGGTATTCACACGGTATGAATAACATCTAAAATAAAGCAAATCCAGCGCGAGGGTTAGTAAATTTCTGATGTTGCTAGTGTGTACTGTTTCTTGCTTCTTTCAACGTTATTTGTTTCCTGTGAATATTGTGTGTATAAATTTAATCTGTACCAGTAAGTATTTGCCCTATTTTAATTTTTAATATTCTAATAAATGAAAAAATTACAGTTTTATTTGTATTTATTATAAAATTTTAGGAAAAAATGAATAAAAAAGTTTTTGACCTAAATAACCCCCAAGATGTTGATGACCTCAATCGTATTGCTTTTGACGACGACGAAAATGCTTTACTTGAAGAAGACTTTGAAGAGTCGGATGAATCGGATACGGAAGATAACTTGGAGGCCAGGCCAGTTGACTCGGACATGGATTATGAAAATGAGGCAGAAGATATAGAGGAAGCCGAAAATGAAGAGGAAAGTGAAGACTTTTATGGTGGTAAGTTCACACAAAATTATATGAAAGGAATATTAAAATTAACGTCATATGTCGTCAAAACGACGTGCTATGACGTCATATGACGTCAAAATGACGTCATATGACGTAGTGTGCTGTCTGCATAAAGAGAACACATATACAAAAACCATGGTAAAAACTTTGGGCGGAATTTCATACATTCATTCTCATTGTTATAGGTCGGGATGGAACCAAATGGAGAAAAACCCCATTGAAAGTTACCCAAACACCTCCGCATAATATATTAGTAAAATTACCAGGCGTTCTTGGCCAAACTGCAAAAAATGCCAAGAACGAAGCAGATTCTTGGCGACTATTTTTTGATGACAGAATATTGACTTTGCTAGTACAAAAAACTAACATTTATATAAATTCTATCAAAGAACAATTCAGCCGTACAAGAGACTGTAGCGAAACAGACAGAATAGAAATTGAAGCATTTTTAGGGCTTTTATATTTGGCTGGGATTCTTCGGGGAGGTCGCCAAACTCTTGCTGATTTTTGGTCAACCGATGGACTCGGTATAGATTTATTTCGTATGACAATGTCAGAAAAAAGATTTAGATTTCTCATCAGATGTATCCGTTTTGATGATAAAACTACAAGGCCTCAGAGGAGAGAAACAGATAAATTAGCTTCAGTAAGGGAAGTATTTGATATTTTTCTTGAAAATTGCAAGTCACACTATAGCCTTGGAGAAAATGTTACTATAGATGAGATGCTTCCAGCATTCCGGGGACGTTGTGGATTTAGACAATACATCCCTTCAAAACCCAGTAAATACGGAATAAAAATTTTTTCTCTCTGCGATGCAAAACTTTTTTTTACCTATAATATGGAAATTTATTGCGGTCTGCAGCCAGAAGGACCTTACAGGCACAATAATTCTGCAGATAGTGTAGTACTTAGATTGTCCGAACCAATATTTAACACCGGCAGGAATATAACTGCCGATAACTGGTTTACCAGCCTAAAACTTATCAAGGAATTGGAGAAGAAAAAATTATCATATGTGGGCACTATCAGAAAAAATAGACGTGAAATACCTATCTCCTTTATCTCGGCAAAAAATCGCAACCAATACGATAGTCTTTTTGGATACACAAAACTAGAGACATTGGTGTCATATGTACCAAAAAAAGGTAAAACAGTCGTGTTGTTATCGAGCTACCATACATCTAGTTCTAAGGTATCAAACAATATAAAGAAAAAGCCAGAAATAATAGAGTTTTATAACAAAACAAAATCAGGCGTGGATGTTGTTGATCAATTATGTGCTACTTACAACACAGCGCGATCCACAAAAAGATGGCCAATGGTAATATTTTACCACATGTTGAATGTAGCCTGAGTTAACTCCAGAATAATTTACTTTGGAAACGGAATGGAATATATATCTCGGCGAAACTATTTGAAAAAGTTAGTGCTGGAATTAGTTACTCCCCAGCTACAGAGAAGATCGACATCTAAAATTTTACCAAGAGTTTTGCAAGTTTTATTAGAAAAATATAAACCCGAAGCGACACCACCAGCCGAAGGTGAAGAAGAGCAAGCAGGACCATCTGTAACCCCTCGAAACAAAAGAAAATATTGCGGATTTTGCTACAAAGAAACAAAAAAACAGTGTAAAAGTCAATACTCATGTGAGAAGTGCAATAAATGTTTATGTCTGCGCCTACATACCAAAAAATTGTGCCAGGAATGCTTTGAAAAAACTTTAGAAAAAGAAGTAGATACAGAATAATTTTTTACTCTTTGTTGTATTTTGAATAAATAATTACCTTTGTACACAAATAAGTTTTTTATTACCTTATTTTATATCATATTTCGATAAATTACATATTGATTGATTACATGCAATGTACTATTAGGCTTTAGGTCCTCGGGACCTATCGCGACTATCCGCGTTACGCTAAGTGGCGCGCCTAACGAAGGGTTAATTTAAGATCTGTAGATAAACTTTCTTTATCTAGATATCATTTAGCCATGTCTTGTCGATCTTTTACTTACAATGCCGCAACTATTTATAATGGATTAAGCTCAGGTTTAAAATTGTTAAAAGCCAATAAATTTCGTGTCAAAGTTAAATCGTTATTTTTTCCACTCAATAAATCTATTGAGTTAGCCTATAATAAGTGTTATTGTAATTGTAAAATTTATATGTTTTATAGTTTTGTTTTATTTAATAAATTATAAGGTATTCAGAATATAATTATTTTAAGTTATATAATAAGAATTATTTTGTTATTTTCAAATTACCCACCTACGATATTTAAGTTTGTAATTTAAAAAAAATGTATTTTTGTTTTGTTCTGGTTCTGGAGGTTAAGTAGAATAGCACTGGCTAGACTTCGCCTCTGTAAATAAAGACGTTTTATTATTATTATTATTATTATTATTATTATTATTATTATTATTATTATTATTATTATTATTATTATTATTATTATTATTATTATTATTATTATTATTATTATTATTATTATTATTATTATTATTATTATTATTATTATTATTATTATTATTATTATTATTATTATTATTATTGTTTAGGTAACTGAACTAAATATGCTTAACAGGAATATTCCTAAATGAACTTTTTATAGCAATTACTTTCTTGACATTCTAAGCATATGTTTAGAGTAGACTAATTATTACCACTAAAACTTTGCACCTTCTAAGAACCTGCCTATAGGCCAGTAAGAATATTCTTATGATCATGCTATACATATGTCTTTTAAGCATGTTCTTTAGAATGGGATGGAACATCGGGTCCAGAACACTATAGCACACTCTGAATTTCCAAAAAAAAAATTTACCATTTGAAAAAGGGCGTTTTAAATAGTAAATTTCATAAATAAAAATTGCGGGTTTTTCACTAGTTTTTGAGAAAATTAAGTTTGAAAATGCTTTTTTTGACAGATTTTTTGACAAGAACTGTCAAGAAATGTCAGATTCAAAGAAATTCATCGCAATGTTGCCAGATGTAAAATTTTTACGCTGTTTGGGGAAATTTATTATGCAACCCAGATTACATGAAATTATTCCTAATCTATAAACTGTATGTTTCTTGGGATGAAAATAAAGTATTTTATTATTATTATTTTTTAGAGAACTTTAATACATGAAATATTTTTTTGTTCCATCCACGACTGTACATTATTAAAAAAATTATCTCGTTTTATAAAATATTTCTTGCATTTCTTTTATTTAATTTATAGCCTTATATAAAACATTTTTTTTTTTGACAATTTTGATGCCAAAATAATATATAATAAATACCTTCAATTTTTTTATAAAAGTTTTGTGATTTGTTCGGTCCGCGTGATTGAAATGGCCGTTTTAATTCTATATATGATATATATATTTATATACAGTGTGTCCACGGATGCACTTAACTATAGTATATATACTTGTAAAAATATTTATTTTCAATTTTTCGAGGAAAAGTCACTCTTCATAATTTCTTTTGATTGTTATATAAATACCATTCAAGATGAGAAACTCCTATTTTCTCAAACATGGTGCGCAAAAAAAATACAATTGTAGATTTTGCAAAATTAAAAAATATTAATTTTTTTAAGGTCTAATATGAAGAGCTTGTAAGGATAAACCAAAAAGCCAAATAAAGTTTTTTCATGTGAGTTGTTGTTACTAAGATATTTGTTATTAAAAATAAAATAAATTCAATATCAAAAACTTATATGTGCTTAGGCACAGATCAAGCCCGCCTAGGCAACTTGTAAAGTCTATCAGTTTTTACAAAGTATTGGCACACGTAATCATATTAAATAAATGCCGAGCGAAGCGGGGCGGACTTGTTTAGTGCCTGAGCCCGATTTGGCGCGCGTTTAATTGGGCTAAGGTACTGACCAAGCCCGCCTAGGCTCTTTGTAAACGTAATTAAATTTAATAAATCATTTATTATAAATGCCGAGCGAAGCGAGGCGGGCTTGGTCAGTCCCTGAGTCCAAATTCGCGCTCGCAAAATTGTGCTCAGGCACTGACCAAGCCCGCCTAGGCTCTTTGTAAACGTAATTAAATTAAATAAATGCCGAGCGAAGCGAGGCGGGCTTGGTCAGTGCCTGAGCCCAATTTCGCGCGCGCAAAATTGGGCTCAGGCACTGACCAAGCCCGCCTAGGCTCTTTGTAAACGTAATTAAATTTAATAAATCATTTATTATAAATGCCGAGCGAAGCGAGGCGGGCTTGGTCAGTGCCTGAGCCCAATTTTGCGCGCGCAAAATTGGGCTCAGGCACTGACCAAGCCCGCCTAGGCTCTTGGTAAACGTAATTAAATTAAATAAATGCCGAGCGAAGCGAGGCGGGCTTGGTCAGTGCCTGAGCCCAATTTCGCGCGCGCAAAATTGGGCTCAGGCACTGACCAAGCCCGCCTAGGCTCTTGGTAAACGTAATTAAATTTAATAAATCATTTATTATAAATGCCGAGCGAAGCGAGGCGTGCTTGGTCAGTGCCTGAGCCCAATTTGGCGCGCGCGAAATTGGGCTCAGACACTGACCAAGCCCGCCTAGGCTCTTTATAAACGTAATCAAATTAAATAAATGCCGATCGAAGCGAGCCGGGCTTGGTCAAACAAAAACTCCCAGACGTAATCCACATTATGTGGTATTGGGCTTGCGAGGTCAGGAATGGCCCCGTCGCCCAAATTATGGGTACTCGTAGTGGGCGGATTGTTCAAACCTATCGGTATATTAGGGATATTTCGCCCACGACGCGTACCCATAATTTAGGCGACGAGGCCAGTCCTGACCTCGCAAGCCCAATACCACATAATGTGGATTACGTCGCGGACAGATACTTTTATTGTGTCGAAAAAACTACCCGTGAGGACATTATTATTATTATTATTATTAAAAAGGCGTGGTCCAGGTTATATATATATACTCCAGCTCTGGGTCTTAAAATGCAAATTCTAGTACAGTTCCTCACCTTGCAGCGTAACTGGGCTTTTACAAGTCCAGCCTGCTGTAATGCAGTTATTAACTCTCCATCTGGCTTAGATGTAAGCTTATAAACATTATTAATGTTTTGAATATTCATTTTGAAATAGGTAGCAAATAGCACAAATAAATTTACACTACTTAAAAGGTACCTATATCAATTAAATGACAACTGCAATAATAACAAATTTTGTTTAAAAACAAAATTTTCAAATTATGAAATTAAATTAAGTGCAAAAATTAATACAATACCTAATATAAATAATTTATTTTAATAATTACATGTATAAGTATTTAAATTAAAATTATTTAAAGTATTTAGTTAAATGATAATATAATAAATTTAAATATGTTGTTATCTGGGTTGCCTACATAGGTACCGTTAATTAAGATAATATTATATTATTATTCCTATACTTATTTGCTCATACCGTACTAATTACGGCGTAATTTCAATATTTCCTTTAATGTTTAGCATATTTCGGAATTTATTTTGATACAATATAATAATAATAATAATAATAATAATAATAATATTTATTTCCACAGAATATAACAATACAGCATATTATTACATTTTAGGGGTCGTCACATTAAGATATACATACATGAAATAAATAAATAGTAAATAACAAATCATATATAAGACAAACAATATAACAATTATTTCATAAATATAAAAATGTTTTTAATATGTTAACTATCGGAGAAAAAATCTTCGAGACTATAGTAGCATTTGTCGATAAGAATTTGTTTTAGTTTAAATTTTAAGTTATTTAAGTTGGCTTGTTGAAGACATTCGTATTTTTTTAAAAGATGATTGGTGACTTTAATACCTAAAGATCTTGGATTTTTTTGGCAAGTGCTAAGTCTATCAAATGGTTGCTGCAGATTATTGCGTTGCCTAGTTTCGTAGTTATGGAATTCGTGTCTTTTTGTGTTTATATTATTTTCTTTAATGAAAACAACCAGTGAGTATATGTACAGGCTAGCAAGAGTCATAATTTTTAATTTCTTAAAAATAGGTTTGCAAGAGGTACTTTTTGAGACCCCCTCTATGCACCGTATAGCCTTTTTTTGTAAGACAAAAACTTTGTCTATTTCACTGGATGATCCCCAGTAGAGCAAACCATATGATATAACTGATTGTATAAGACCAAAATACAATAGTTTTAGTACATCAAGTGACACTGTACCTTTTAGATTAAATAACAGGTAACAATGGCTGCTAAGTTTAGATACTAAGGATCCAATATGCTTTGACCAAGTAAGTTTAGAGTCTAGCTCTAGACCAAGAAATTTTGTGCTGGATACATTTTTAATCGAGCTGTTGTTAACTCGTAATAATAGTGAGTAGTCAATACTTTGATTTTTTGTAAAAAACTGCATGGCAACTGTTTTTGACGAGTTGAGTTGGATGCCATTTTCAAGACACCACTGTGTCATATTTGTTATCACATGTTGTGCCTTAAAGATAGCATCACCTATATTTGTATCTGAAATCACTGCATTGGTATCGTCTGCGTATAGGACGGCAGTTGCGTTATTGTCTATTTTTGGAATAAGATCGTTAATAAAGCAGTTAAACAAAGTAGGCGATATACAAGATCCCTGAGGTGTGCCCCTTGTGATTTTTTGGGTTTTCGATCGAAAACCCTCAATCACCACTTGCTGGGTTCTACAGCTTAAGTATGATTTAATCCAGTCTAGTGCTGGACCACGTACACCCATTTTAAACATTTTTTCAATGAGCAAATGGTGATCGACGGTGTCAAAGGCCTTACTCATATCAAAAAATATACCAAGTGTTCGGGTTTTGTTATTAAGAGATTTATAAATACTATCGAGAGCCTGGTCTAAAGCAGTATAGGTAGATCGCTTTGGTCTAAAACCATTTTGATTTGGAAAAATTAGGGAATGCTTCTCCAGATATTCCAAAAGCCTCGAGTTATAGCAACTTTCAAAAATTTTCGAAAAGTGGCACTGCAGGGCAATCGGTCTATAGTTGTCAGGGTCATTGGCATCGCCCTTCTTTTTGTATATGGGTACAACTTTTGAGGTCTTTAGAACATCTGGAAAAGAGCCTTCAGTAAAGCTTTTATTAATAATTTTTGCTAGGGGTTGTGATAAATGAATACCTACCAATATTATAATTTTTCCAGGAATTTCGTCTATTCCCGATGATGTTTTGTTACACACCTTATTAATTATTTTTTGTATTTCCATAGGTGTTGCAGGGTTTAAATAAATTGAGTTTATTTGGTTTTTAATACCAGTAGTTTTTGGTCCATTTGGTTTGTAATTATTAAGAGTACTTGTAAAGAAGTTATTAAAACAATTACAAATTTCGTGTTTATCTATTAATTTCTTACCATCTACATTTGTTATTGTTTCTATTTTATTTTTAATTGAGTGTTTATTTTTATTGCTTTCTTGTATTATTTTCCAGCTCTCCTTGTTTATATTTTTTGCGTTATAAATTCTTTGATTATTATATGTTTTTTTTAAAAGCAATAGTTTTTTGTTGTAAAATGTTTTTAATTCTTTATATTTTTTATCATATATGTTATTATTAATTTGTTTATTAATACAATGCATTTCTTTCAGTAATTTTGAAACATTTTTTAATTCTGGTGTGTACCATTTATTCGTTGTTTTGATATTTGTTTTTTGTTTTTTTAATGTTAGGGGAAAGCACGCATTAAAAATTTCTAAAAATTTAAAATAGAAACTATTAAAATATGTGTTTAAATCGTCGTTTTCATTTAAAACTAAATCCCAATTTATTTTACTAATTGAGTCAAAAAATATATTGTGTTTAGCATAATTTGTAAAATTTCGATGAAGAGTACTGGTTTGTTCAGGAGAGTTTTCGTGTTGTATATTTATTTTTATTAATTGAAAGGTATGATCTGATAAAGAAGATTCATGAACTGTTGTAGATTGATATGGGATATCTATAAAAATATTATCAATACAGGTAGCGGAATATTTTGATATTCTTGTTGGTTTAAATATGGTTGGTTTAAGATTATATTCGAGCAGTAAATTTTTTAATGTTTGTGATTGTTTGCAGTTACCAAGAAAATCTATATTAAAGTCACCACAAATAATATTAATGTTATCTTTGTTAAGATTGTTAATTAAATACTTTTCCAATTTATCAATGTATAAGTCAAAGTTTGCACATGGTGATCTATATATACAAGTAACACAAATATTATTGTAATAGTTTGGTATTGAAAATATGGCTGAACAAATTTCAAAGGTTTTTTCTTCGGAGTGAAGCTGAGTAGCTTTTTGAGTTATACAGTTTTTGTGTGAGAGAATACAAACACCGCCATTTTTAAAGTTTTTTCGGCTAAAGTGTGTAACTACACTGTAATCGCCAATTTTTAATGAGTCGATAACTTCACGCTGATGATGCTCTGTCAAACAGAGTAAGTCTACTTTGTTTTCTTGGAGAATTGTTTCCAGTTGTCCAGTTTTATTGGAGAGGCCCTGTATGTTAAAATTCATGACGCAGAGCTGCTGGTTAATGTTTTGGCTAAAAAAGGTCTTGAGTTGCTAGATTTTGGAAAGAAATACCTGTTTATTAGGGTGCCTTCAGGCCATATTTTTCCATCTAGAATGTTGTCTTTGTATTGATAAGGGGCACATATTTTAAAGGAACTTTTTTTACTGTTGTTATGATTTTGAGGAAGTTTTTCACATTGGGTTTTGCAGATTGAAGCTAAGTAGTCTTCTATTTGTTTCTCGGTGGTTTCTTCATGGAGATTCGTTACGTAAATCCAGGCGTTCTTTTCCACAACTTTAAGAGTGTATATACATTTTCAATTACAAAATAATGTAATACTTTTGCCAATTTTAAACCTGACAACATTGAAATACATGATAACCAACCTTAAAACACTAATTCTGTCATTTTAAATTGTGACAGTTTAAAATTCAGTGCTGTACATAGAAAAGGTGACAGTTTTAAGCAAGGTTTGTTGAATTTAACACTATAAACATATATTTTAGTGAAAGTTTGGTTTTTCCGCACCTAAATATGCTTAAAATGTGGTTTTATATCCATTTATGTCGAAAATTTCCAATAAAAATTGGATTTTGAGAGTGTGCTATTGTGTACTGGAACCGGAACATCTTCTAGATCTATATCACTCTTGCACATTAGGGTGATGCAAAAAAATTTTTTTTTTGAATTCTATGCGAGACCACTCGGGTTTTCAAAGAGTATCAAGAAAATAAAAATCTGTAAAAATTTGAGAGAAATCAATTAAAATTTAGAGGTCGCTCAACGCAATTGTTTAATTTAGAAAAATCACGCATCTCAAATGCATTGCTATAAACTAGTAGGCATATTTCATACAAATTTGAATGAAAATGGTTGAATTTTTTTTTTTTTTTGACTCTTAATGATTAGGTATTCTAATAAATAATAATGTCCCGATTTCAAAAAATTGTTCATAATATTTAAAAAATATATATTAGGTAATTAGCAAATATAGCTTAGTTAACAAATAATTCATTAAATTTTTTTTTTGTTTTAAAATCTGTAAAAACATTGTTAATAGGTCTACAAGCAATTATTCATTCACAAAAACACTCGCCCCCATCGTTAAATATGAGAAAAAAAATAATATTTTAATTAACTACACTTCGCGTCCAATTTAACGCACCACTAAAAGTTTGTCACATTTTCAAAGTTGATTTTCTCGCGAACCGTCAAACCGAATTTGGTAATTTTTGTTTTAAAATTGAGGTTTATTCTTTGGTTATGATGCCTTTATTAAAAAATTCTTTTAAATTTAAGTTTTGAGTATATACATATATAACCGTCAAACCGAATTTAGTGATTTTTATAATAAATTGTAGGTTTATTCTTCGGTAATAATGCGTTTATTAAAATATTTGTTTAAATTAACATTTTGAGTATATATAGGGTGCAAGTGTAATAATTAGTTTTTTTCCAGAAATTTGAAACGCCCTGTTGGTTTTACCAGCTATAACAGCATATGTCTCTTACAATCAAACTATAGCCCCATGTTCTCTTAACATTTTGTATTTTTATTCACCGGGTTATCTTTATTTTTAAATGAAATATACATTTAAAGATTAAGGTACCATGAATAGTGTACGATATATCGAGGACATTTTATTTGAGCATGTTGTCCCTTTCGCCCGGTAATAATTTTTTACTGATGCAGGATAATGCTATATAGTGCAAGAGTACTTACATGAGGTGGGTGTTAAAACTTTAGACTGGCCTGCAAATAGTCCGGATCTCAACCCCATCGAGCATTTGTGGGATAATATGGGTGGACGACTAAGAAATCATGATTCCTTGCCTGCCTTCCTTGATGACGTAGCAAATATGCTACGAGAAATATGAAATGTCATTGATCAAGACGAGATTAGACATCTGGTTTCGAGTGTGAGCCGTCGATGTGAAGCCGTAATTAGAAGCAGAGGCAGAAATACGCGATATTGATACTCTTTAATGTTGGTTTTATTGATCTTGTTAATATTTTTGTTGTTATTGTTACAATCGTTCTTTTTACATTTTTGTATTAAACTAGAGTTCTTTTATCTTTAACTGTATATTTCATTTAAAAATAAAGATACGCGGTGAATCAAAAAACAAAATGTTAAGAGAAGTTGTGGCTATAGTTTGATTATAAGATACATATGCTGTTATAGCTGGTACAATCCACAGGGCGTTTTAAATTTCCGGGAAAAAACTTATTATCACTCTTGCACCCTGTATATACTCAAAATGTTAATTTAAAAAAATATTTTAATAAACGCATTATTACCGAAGAATAAACCTACAATTTATTATAAAAATCACTAAATTCGGTTTGACGGTTCGCGAGAAAATCAACTTTAAAAATGTGACAAACTTTTAGTGGTGCGTTAAATTTGACGCGAAGTGTAGTTAATTAAAATATTATTTTTTTTCTCATATTTAACGATGGGGGCGAGTGTTTTTGTGAATGAATAATTGCTTGTAGACCTATTAACAATGTTTTTACAGAATTTGAAACAAAAAAAAAATTGAATGAATTATTTGTTAACTAAGTTATATTTGATAATTAATATATATTTTTTAAATATTATGAAAATTTTTTTGAAATCGGTACAACATTATTTATTACAATAATCATTAAGAGTCCACCAAAAAAAAAATTCAACCATTTTCATTCAAATATGTATGAAATATGTCTACTTGTTTATAGCAATGCATTTGAGATGCGTGATTTTTCTAAATTAAACAATTGCGTTGAGCGACCTCTAAATTTTAATTGATTTCTCTCAAATTTTTACAGATTTTTATTTTCTTGATACTCTTTGAAAACCCGAGTGGTCTCGCATAGATTTCAAAAAAAAATTTTTTTTGCATCACCCTATTGCACATGTATGTGACATAATCTTCTAGCATCTTGTTTGGATCTTTGACTCTCTCTGATCTTCTTGGGTTCTTAGGTTCTCCATCTTCTGACTTTAAGCTTACAAAACTCTTTCTCTCTTCATTTCCCCCACTGAATCCTTGTTTTCTTGATTCTTTTTGTTTAAGCTGTCAACATTACTGATTACTATTTCTGCGTTTTCTTTTTAATAAATAATGACGTCCCGGCTTGAAATAACTTCTTTATCAATAGGATCCACACAACAAGGTCTGTTCGATCTCGTACTAAAAATATAAAAAATCACTGCAACACTGCACATCATTTAATGGCGGCCATTTTTGTTGTTTACAATTCTTGAGCTTTAGGTTTGTACAGATTAATAATCGTTTTAAAAAAAAATCTCAAAGTGGTGAGAACAATCATTTTACTCCTCTTTTGTAAAAAATAAACCTTATTCTATTATGGCTGTCAAATGTCAATTTGTGGGTTATAAAATAACCTTAAAATTGAAATTTGACATCCCTGATACAAAAGAGGAGTAATAGGATTAGAGATGTAAAAAACGGTTTTTTTTTCAGATGTGAAAAAAACATGAAAAAAAAACCTAGAAAAAAAAACGGTTTTTTTTTGTTTTTTTCAAAATGAAATTTTGAGTAAAATATACCTATATTAATAATAAAGTGAAATGTAGAATATATTAAATTTTTCATTATTGAAAATTTTGACTGATTTCTTATTATTGGTAGTTTCCACATTGGAAACCAGTAGCAATGTAGAACTTCTACACCAATACAAAAAATTAAAGGATAAAAAAAAATTGTTTTGCGATTCTTCGGATAGATGTATCTTTGTTAAAAATGGTCGTATTGGAGCCGTAAAAAAAACAATTTGAAGCTTGAAGTTTCTAGTTTTAAGATTTTTAGATGAAAAATGTGTAACGCTCAATCCTAACAAATACCGTAATAAAAAAATCGATTTTTTTTGGCTTTCTGGTCCACGGAATGTTCTGACTTAACCACCAATGAATAAATGTTCTACAAGAATTTGGTATTGTTTAAAAAAAAAAAATTCCATATTCTACATGAGTTTGAAAAATCATGAAAAAAGTGCTTTTGGAAGCTTTTTGAAAAATCAAGCGCTGAATCAAAAATATTATACAGGGTGTTCCAACGAAAACATGTACCCCCCCCAAACGTTTTATCGGATGAGTGTGGACAAAATTCCTTGGACACGTCAATTTTTATTTTTAGGGGGACGAATTTTGATGTATGTTTCACGCCCCCACCCGCACCCCTACACGCTCCACCCCGCCCGCCCCCTAAATTTTAAATTGTAAGGGGGGTTGAGTGATATATCATTTTAAAGGTCTTTTAATTCTTAATAAGGTTCTGTAATTTTTTTAAAATCTGTTAGTTAGTTTTGGAGAAATTGCTATTTGAAGTTTTAAATTTGGTAAAAAAAATAAAAAAAAAATGTAAATCAACGAATGTATTGTTCAAATTTTTTCTAACATTTTGAAATACGTCTGGCGTTAATAATCGGCATTCTCTAATAATTATTTCCCTCAATTCCTGAAGAGTCTCTGGTGGAGTGGCATAAACTTTTGATTTCTAATGTCCCCACAAAAAAAATCTAACGGTGTTAGATCAGGAGATCTAGGCGGCCACTCTATAGGACCCCTTCTTCCAATCCAACGTCCTGGAAAATGTCCGTCCAAAAATTGTCGTACCTCAAGAGTATAATGCGGAGGTGCGCCGTCCTGTTGAAATGTAATTTGATCTTCAAATAAATTATTATCATTTTCTAGAATTTCGGTAATCATTGGATCAATAAGATCTTCCAACATTTCTAGATAAATGTCTCCATTGAGGTTGCCGTCTATGAAAAATGGACCAACAAGATGGTCCCCTAAAATTCCGGCCCAAACATTTAACTTTTGGGGAACTTGGGTGTGGGTTTCATGGAGCAAATGTGGATTAGTATCGCTCCAATAGCGACAATTATTAAGTGCTTTTGGAAGCTTTTTAAAAAATCAAGCGCTGAATCAAAAATATTATACAGGGTATTCCAACGAAAACATGTACCCCCCCCCCCCCAAACGTTTTATCGGATGAGTGTGGACAAAATTCCTTGGACACGTCAATTTTTATTTTTAGGGGGACGAATTTTGATGTATGTTTCACGCCCCCACCCGCATCCCTACACGCTCCACCCCGCCCATTTAACATAAAAGTGCACTCATCCGAAAAACATGTATTATACAAAAGATTAGGATTAATAATCAACTGCTCACTGAAATATTCGCAAAACTGTAACCTGCGATCAGGGTCATCTTCATTAATTTCTTGAACCAGCTGAATTTTGAAAGGATTAAACTTGTTTATTTTCATGATGCGAAACACACTGGTGGCGGATACGCCAGAGGCTTGAGATAATTTCCTGATAGACTGTGTATTATCCATTTGTACATCACCCAACATAGCAACTTCTATAGCTTCATTTCTTACTGGACGGTTTGCCTCACGTTTTTTGTTGTGGATGGAACCCGTAGTTTGAAACTTAGCTACTAATTGTTGAACGTATTGGTAACTTACGATTTTTTCGGGATGATTATTATTAAAAATTCGTGCCGAGGCGTTTGCACAATCATTATTTCGATAATAGGTTGCAATAATTTCCGTTCTTTCTTCAATGGAGTATACCATTTTGAGAATACGTTGTAAGGTTCACAATGTTAAACTAAAAAGGTTCAGAAAGCTAAACTGATAACGACTTATTGAACAGAGCAATAGGCATTTACTAATTATTCTTGATAACTGCATTTAAATAAATCCGTGTGGCGCGTGCGCGCGTTACCATGGCAACCTCATAAAAAAATGTCATGCATGCATGTACTTTGAACATTAAATTCTTTAATTTACAATTTTGTTTTTTTATTCATCAAATTTAAAACAAGGTACAAGTTTTCGTTGGAACACCCTGTATGTAGTTACTTTTTTTGGACCAAACTGAAAACAAGCGCGGCCCTTATTGGTCAATTCGTGCATAGCGCGAGACTGTATTTACATTTACTAATTGTCATTTAGTGGCTAATTTTATTCCATGAAACCTAAAAAATTAGGCAAATGGGACTAATCTTGAAAAAAAACCTAAAATGTGAAAAAAACCATTTGAAAAAAAAAACCCTGAAAAAACAAAAAAACGGACGGTTTTTTTTCAAGTCGCATCTCTAAATATGATTGTTCTTACCACTTTGAGGTCTCTTTTAAGGCTTGCAAGTCTCTCTGTAAGAAACACAACGTTTAAAACGATTATTAATCTGTACAAACACAAGAATTGTAAACAACAAAAATGGCCGCCATTAAATGATGTGCAGTGTTGCAGTGATTTTTAGTATTTTTAGTACGAGATCGAACAGACCTTGTTGTATGGATTGTGATACAACCTATATCCTTTGATATTATCTCCAAAACCAATTAATATCATTTTTATTGATTTCTTGTCCCATTTATGTCGCTTGGGTTTTGGTATATTAACCATTGTTTCGCTACCAAAAATTCTAATATGGCTGATATCTGGCCTTTTTTATACCAAAGCTGGCGTTTTATACTGTAGACCTCTAGCAATACACCTATTTCTTAAATATATTGCTGTATTAAGTGCCTCAGCCCAAAATATTTTTGACAAGTCAGCTTCAAACATTAAAAATTTGGCTTTTTCATTAATAGTTCTATTCATACGTTCGCTCATTCTATTTTGTTGGGTCGTATGAGGATTTGTCTTTTGATGTACAATCCATTCTTTCTTAAGATATTTTTTAAAATCACTTCCACAAAATTCTCCACCATTATTAACGTAAACATTTAAATTTTAACCCAGTTTGAGTTTCAACAAGCTGTTTAAATTCTTTGAAATAACCCAAAGCTTCATCTTTTGTTCTTAAAAAATTAACATGTGCATACCTGCTAAAATCATCCTCAAAGAGCAGAAAATACCTTGAACCTCCCAAAGAAACTTCTTCCATGCCATACTTCTTTTGAAACTGTCAGGTTCAAGACTGCATTTCATAACATCACATATTTTGCTGCCTTGTAATAAACATCTATTTAACTTATAAACATTTTCATCACTGTTAGTGACCTTGCAATTTTTTTGACTAAAATTAACTTTGTTTCCATTGTTTATGATCTGTCCAATGGATAACAAATTAGTTGTCACTCCTAGAACATATAAGACATTTTTTATTTCTATATCATGCTTTTGTCCATCTACAATGGTTATAAATTGTATATTTCCTGTACCCAATACATGTAGTTTGGTTTGGTTAGTTAGTTATCTACCTTGATTTAACCACTTCTTGAAAATCAGTTATTTAGTCTTTTTTAGATGTAACATGATGGCTGGCCCCTGAATCCATGTACCAATCGCTGCTGCTGAACTCTCCGCTCATAAAGACTGCACTAAGAGCACTGACACCTTTTCTTTTGTCATTTGAGCTATCACTGCTGTCAAAATTTTTACATCCGTAAAACTTGACATTCTGCAGGTTTAAGCTTTCTTTTCTCTGCTGATAATTTTTTCTTCCATAATAATTATCATAGAAATTTTCAATAATTCACATAGCTAGCCGCAGAGGTAGGTTTTTAATGCACGATTTTGATAATTCTATATTTTTTTCAAAATCTTAAAAAAAATTAAAATTTCTGAATTGCTATTAGAAGCGCTCAAATTTCAAGTATAAGTCTGCAAAAAATCAGAATTTTAAATTGTATTCTAGAATAAATACAACGGTTAATGTTACGAATCACCAACCCTCATAGTGGAATAAAATCGCTTCTCCGTTTGGAATTAAAATTCTTTAAAAATTATATTATGCAAAATATGACAATTTTCAACAGTAATATCACAAGAGACTGAAAATAAATTGAAAATAATTTGACAGATATGTCGAAAACTTGTTGTCTGGCAATAGCCACGAAAGCCCGTAGGGCTTGAGTGGCTATTGCCTTATGACAACAAGTTTGAGAAATATCTGGAGAATTATTTTCCAATTTATTGATGTCTCGTGTTGTATTCAAAAGATTATTTTTTGACGATATAGAGCTTGCAAAATTGCATTGGTTTTATTTTTTTATTACAAAAGTTAATAAATTACAATCTAAATTAAACTACTAGGTACTTATATCAAAATTAATTAGAATGGAAATTCTGTATATTAAAAATACAATTATTATAAATGTTTTGTCCTTTACAGGTGGACTTAGCAACATTGTTTTGTTCGGTTTTACTAACATTCATAACATCACCTCTTAGGTTGCTAATTACATTTAAATGGTGTTCATTATCCAGTTGCAGATAAGGTTTTAATGAGCAAGATGAACTATGGCCTGTTATTTGTATTATTTCCTGCTCATTTACACCTGCTTTAGCTAGATGAGATACTGCAGTTCATCTTGCAGAGTGATTAGTAATTTTATTTTTTTAGTATCCAGGCCAATCATTTCTGCAGATTCATTCATCCATTTTGAAATTGTGTTTATGCCAATTGGCATATTTTTGTACCATCCTGAAGATTTTATGTTGTCCCAAGTAATGCTTACTGTTAAAAATAGCCTGTCGGTAGTAATATTTTCGTTTCGCTTGCTTAACAATTTTTTGAGCAATCGTACAGGACAAATATCAGGCTTTTCAGAGTTTGGTATTAACCATTTACTATTAGCACATCTTTGTGCTCCACCTTGAGATATTTTGGAAAATACTGGATTATATTCAAATCTTCCACTTATTAAACCAGCATTGTCGCATTCTTCTTTAAAATAATATACTAAACATTGCTTTGCTTCTCCTCCACGCCATGCCAATTCATATGAAGCAATTTTGCAAGCCATACGGCGTGTCTTCATCGTAACATTTTATCATACTGTAACGCTTTTAACTGTTCGTAGTGTGAATTAAAACACGCACTGGTTTAATAACGAACTAAACTATTTATTTTATAACTTAACTACACTTAAAACACTATAAAACTAACTAAACACTTAACTACTAATTATAATTAGTTGAGCTTTGGTACTCGCGAAGAAATAAATAAATAGAATTGCAAATAAATAAACTAGTAGTGATATAAATAATTATTGGAACTGCCTGCTCCATGCAGCGCCGTTCCTTATATATTACAGCGCCTACGTCCTCTAGAACATTCCAGCGAGCTCCACACTCTCGATTATTCGAGCGCTGAGTCACCGGCGATGACTCATCGGCGATGAGTCATCATTCCGAGATCCAGAGCCGAACTCGCTACATTGCCCCCGTCTTAAAACATTTTCGTCCCGAAAATGGTCCTCAGCTCCATGGCGATATTTGCATAGAGATCCAAACTTGCATTGCGACGTCCTATAGAAGTAGCTGTCTACGGTCTTCCTTCCGGTTGTTCTTTTAGGGTTGTGGCAACAGACAAGAATGTGTATGCTACTAAATCTGAAGATAACCTCAACCATACTTCTAATTATTCTCCAGTCTAAACCGTCAAGTCCACAAGCAATTTTCGGTATCGCCAGGTTCATGATGTCCTTGGACAAAAGGGTATTTCTTAATTTATTTAAGGCGTTCCATACGTCGCGGTAGTTTGGCTTCTGATGGGAGAGCTGCTTTGTTACCAGATAGAAAATACTTCTGTTGCCTATCTGCTCATTATTCACAATTTCAAGCACCTCTCCAACTTTGGGATTCTGCCTTCGTAGATCGTCGACCCGTCCAAACTTGTTTTTAAATACAACCGCTATTCCCCTGGACATCCTAAGGTCTTCCGCAACACAGTGAGCCAAGGAGTAATCGGCCGAAACCGTGAACAGATCTTTTTGTTCTTCTCGAGTGACACCATACCGTGCTTTTTTACCGCTCGAATATAAATACATGAAATCTTCAAAAGGCAACTCGTCTTCCGGCGGATTAACCCTCCTTATTCTAGCATCGTCTATTTGAGCATTGTTTCCAGCGTAAGGAGCCAATCGGTTAAAATGAATCACTTTCGGCTTTCCTCTTGGTTGTTTCCTGATCCTGTAGATGAAGTCATTTATTCGATCCATGACTTCGTAAGGTCCCTCCCAAGAAGTCTGCAGCTTCGGTGAATAACCACGACGGCGCTGAGGGTTGTATAACCAAACTAGGTCTCCAGGTTGAAATCCTCCATTTTCCGCCTTGATGTCGTATGCCTCTTTCATTCTATCACTGGCACTCTGGATGTTTAAACGAACTCGGTTATGAATGTCGCTCATTTTTCTACGTAAACTGCTGACATAATCTTCTCCAGCAATATCTTCCCCTGGTAGGCAACAAACCTCAGGTCACAAGGTAGACGAAGTTCACGTCCCATAACAATGCTAGCGGGTGTCTGGCCGGTTGTATCGTGGATAGAAGAACGGTACGCCAACAGGAACAGATGGAGGAAGCGATCCCAGTCTCTTTGGTGATCAGAGACTACCTTGGAAAGGTACCGGTTTATCGTTCGATTCATTCGTTCTACCATATGGCCATACCATCAGACTGCGGATGTAATGCAGTCGTCCTCGTCTTCCGAATGTTAAGAATCTTACAGACATTCTGGAACAATATAGATTCAAAGTTCCTGCCTTGGTCTGAATGCATCTCCATTGGCACACCAAAACGACAAATCCACTCCTTAATAAGGGCATCGGCCACTGTGGCAGCTTCCTGGTTTGGCAAGGCGTACGCTTCCGCCCACTTGCTAAAGTAGTCCATTACAACGATGATGTATTTATTTCCAGATTCTGTTTCCGGAAATGGACCAGCCACGTCGATTGCAATTCTCTCAAATGGGCTACCCACATTGTACTGTCGCATTGGGGCTTTTGGGCGCTTCTGGGGTCCATTGCTTGCCGCGCAAACGGCACACTTTTTGCACCATTCCTTCACATCTCGTTGGCTGTTAACCCAATAAAACCGTTCCCTAAGTCTTCCGAGCGTCCTGGTCACCCCAAGATGTCCTCCAGTAGTTCCATCATGGATTTCCTGCAGCACTTCTGGTATCCTGTTTCTGGGGATTATTATCTGCTTCCGGTCTTCCCCCCCTTATGGCATTTCCAGAACGCGCTTTAGAAGCCCGTCACTTAAGATGATGGAATTCCATTGGGCCCAGTACGATTTCACATTAGGCGAATATTGGGCGACTTCCTGCCACGTTGGTTTACGGTCGTTTTTCTTCCAATCGATGATAAGCTTCAAATCCGTGTCCCTTTCCTGGTCTTGTTGAACCTCAGCGGATTGCCAATGATCATCCACGATTGTAGTCCTGCGAACAAACACATCCTTTTCTTCGGCCCTGAGACAATGTTTACAGTCTTCCGGGCACGGTCTTCTTGACAAGGCGTCAGCATTTCTATGGGTGGTCCCAGCCCGATGTTCTGTGTCAAAGTCGAACTCCTGTAGTCTTTCAATCCATCTTGCTACTTGTCCTTCAGGATTCTTGAATTGCAAAAGACATTTAAGGGCAGCATGATCCGTTCTTAGCAAGAATTTTCTTCCATACAGGTACTTGTAAAAGTGTTCGACTGCTTTTACCACTGCCAACAGCTCGCGTCGAGTAACATAGTAATTTCGCTTTGGTTTCGATAGAGTTTTACTGAAGTATCCAATAACTTTCTCTTTTCCTTCTTGAATCTGCGACAAAACAGCTCCCAGGCCCACATTGCTGGCGTCCGTGTCTAAAATAAATTTACCATCCGGAAGTGGATAACTCAGGACTGGTGAGCTGGTCAACGCGTTTTACAGGTTCTTAAAGGCTTCTTGGCATTCGTCGTCCAATTGGAATCGTCTTTCCCCCTCTGTTAAACGTGTCAAAGGCTTAGCAACCTTTGCGAATCCTGGTACGTACCGACGGTAGTAGGTGCATAATCCAAGAAAGCTTCTTAAGTCATGTTTATTCTTCGGTTTTGGCCATTCCCGCACCGTCTTTACCTTCTGTTTATCCACTGCAACTCCTTGACTTGAAACGACATGGCCCAGATACTGCACTTCCCTCTGGAACAAGTGACATTTCTTTGGGCTAAGCTTCAGGCCGGAACTTCTTAAGCGCTGAAAAACTTCTTTCAGGTTCTTCATATGGTCCTCAAATAATTTCCCAACCACAATAATGTCGTCAAGGTACACCAAGCAAGTCTTCCAGGATAGTCCCTTCAAAACCATTTCCATGAGCCTTTCAAAAGTTGCAGGGGCATTACATAGTCCAAACGGCATGACAGTAAACTGCCACAGTCCAGCACCTACGGTAAACGCCGTCTTTTCTCTATTTTCTGATGCCATTTCAACCTGCCAGTAACCGCTTTTCAAGTCCAAAGTCGAAAATATTTGGGATCCAGACAATGTATCCAGTGTGTCATCTATCCTAGGCAGAGGGTAGCTGTCCTTCTTCGTCACCTTGTTCAGCTGACGAAAATCGACGCAAAATCGAGTTGATCCATCCTTTTTCTTAACTAACACCACTGGGGAAGACCATGGGCTGTTGGATGGTTCGATCACCCCTTCCTTCTCCATTTCTTGCACAATTTTATCAGCTTCCTCTCGCTTGGCAAGTGGTAGCCTTCTTGCCGACTGTCGAATGGGCTGTGCATCACCGGTGTTAATTTTATGCTGGACAATTCTTGTCCTACCCTCCTTTCCTTGTCCGTCGTCAAAGATATCCTGATAATTGTGAATCAGCTCTTTCAGCTTTATCCTTTCATTGGGTTTTATATTCTTTGAAGAAGTCGACAGAAGATTCGTCAATTCATTGCTAACTTTCTTGGCCGGAACTGCAGACTCACGAATGCCTCTAATAATTGAGGAAACTGAAGAACAGTTTCCCAAAACGATTCCTTTCTTCAAGTTCACAGAGTAACCATTAACATTCAATACTCTTACAGGCACTTCTTTTCCCACGCGTATTAAAGTCTTCCCTACTACAATTCCTCGACAGACCTCTTTGTCATCAATTCTCGGCTCCAGAAGCATTATACTTCCATCTTCCGATTTACAATCCAAGAAAGCCTTTAATATCATCTCGCTGTGTTCCGGTATCAAAGCATCTTCTGTTAGCATTACACGAATATTCTTCTCTTTAGATCGATGCAACACGACTTCCTCTCCATTTACCCTCAATATTCCTTGCTTAAAGTCCATTTCAAATCCTATAGAGTTCATAATGTCCATGCCTACAATAACTTCATCTTCAATATCTGCAACAAATGCTCGATTTTTAAATTTCGTGTTTCCTATGACCATCGTGATGTCCACTTCTCCACGAACAGTAGCGGTTTCTCCTGTTGCAGTACGTAGTCGCCGATTGGTAGGTTTGATCTTGGACATTTCGACAATATCTGGCCTAATAATTGTCTTCGTCGCACCTGTATCCAGCAGCAGCACATGTAATTTTCCATTAATTAAACCATCCACAAAAACACTGCTGGACTGGTGTAGAAGAGATGCAACACGTTCGATATTCTCTGGGGCATGCTGGTTACAGGTCGACGGTAGCCCCTTTTCCTCGACCCTATCTAGTTTTCCGACTGAGATGAAGTCGGCGCCTCCTGGCTTTTTCTGCAACGACTTCGTATATGTCCGAGCTTTCCACATCTCCAACACCGGATTTTCTTCTTTTCTGGTAGATTCTCTTTAAGAACTTGCCTGATTTCTTCGATTATACTGGGTTCCTCCTCTTTTTCTTCCTCGACTCTCCTAACTCTATGCTGGCTCCTGCAGCTCTGCTTTGCCGCCTCGAATTCCAAAGCTCGGGCCAATGCATCAACCAGTTGGCTAGGACGAGCCAATGTCAGAGCCTGTCTTGTTTCGTTGTCCCGAAGTCCATCCAAAAAGGCTTGAACCGCTAATCGTTCCATAACGGTCGTTGGATTAGCTGGATATGCTAACCGAACCAAGCGTGCAATATCAGCCTCGAATTCTTGTAGAGTCTCGTTCGATTTCTGGCAGCGATTCTTCAGTTGGGAATGGTAGACATGTTCCAGATGTGTCTGGCCATATCGCAGTTCCAGGTGTTTCACCAAGGCTTCGTAATCTTCTTGTTCGTTTGGAGAAAGTGTCTGCAAGATGTCCGTTGCATCTCCGCGTAAAGCAAGAGTTAATGCTGTAGCCTTCTCTTCTGGTAGCCAGCCATTTGCTTTTGCTGCTGCCTCAAACTGACGGATGTAGTTGGTCCAAGAAGTTTTTCCATCAAACTGAGGTGGTTTCATCCTAACTCGGCTCCCCTCCGGCACTGCTCCTTGTTTCGCCAGCATCATAGGTAAATTAATAGCTGTTAATTTACTATTTATTTCCTTAATTTTGAGTTCCAATTTATCATCCAATTCCATCCTTACGTCATTCAATTCCATCCTTACGTCCTCTTTTAATTCCATCCTTACGTCGTCAAATTTCTGCCCCATTTTTTCTTCCAATTCATTGACATTATCTAGAATCTTCTGTTCCAAATATTCCTTTAAATTTTTAGAATTTTCCAGAATTTTCTGCTGCAGTTCGCTAGAATTTTCCAGCATTTTCTGTTGCATTTTCTAACATTTTCTGTTGTAACTCGTTAGAATTTTCTAAAATTCTCTGTTGTAATTCGTTGGAATTTTCCAGCATTTTCTGTTGCAACTCGTTAGAATTTTCCAGAATTCTCTGTTGTACATCGCCAGAATTTTCTAGCATTTTCTGTTATAAATCGCTTTTCAAATTTTGCAACAATAAGTGCATATCACACGAACCTTCGAATAAATACGTATCTGGATTTTCACCTTCCTGTTCCAACGCTTCTCGAAGTCGCTGCTGCAACACATTCTTTTTTTCAATTGTTTCACATTCTCTTTCTTCTAGCTCCCGCTTAAGGTCCGCCACTTTTAAGTCCATTAACGAAACCATTTTCGCGAAGTTTCACACTAACCGCACTCCTGACACCAATTGTAACGCTTTTAACTGTTCGTAGTGTGAATTAAAACACGCACTGGTATAATAACGAACTAAACTAAAAGATTTTGAAAAAAAAAATTTCAATATAGAATTATCAAAATCGTGCATTAAAAACTTTACTCTGCGGCGAGCTATATGAATTATTAAAAAGTTCTATACATATATATTAAGTCAAATGTAGTCAGAACATTGACAAAGTTTTTAAAACAAAAATTAAGTGAACGGTTACAGAAATATGAATTTTTATATTAGTAATTTCAATTTAAAATATAAACACATGCGTGAGGTTATAACGGGTAAACTTTTAATTTAATTTTGCCAATAAAATAATATTATATTATATAGCTAAAAACAAACAAAAAATCATTGAGTTAAAATATTTTTATTGAATTTTTTTTAATAATGAATGAATGAATGAATATTTGTTAAAAAATCATTCTTATATTTTAGAAAATTTATGTTCAGTATACTTTAATGACTTGTTGTACTAGCCATTTTCTGTTGTGGTTATATGATTAATAAATTAATTAGTGATTTTTGAAAAAAAATGTGTCCCAAAAATATTATTATTATTTCTTTGTTTGCAACATGCGGTTGGGTGATTCGAAACATTAATCGTTGTATTAATTCTAGAACACAATCTAAAATTTTTATTTTTTGCAGACTTATACTTGAAATGTGATCGCTTCTAATAGCAATTCAGAAATTTAAAAAATTTCTAAATGTTTAGAAAAAAAAAATTTTTGCAATAGAATTATCAAAATTGTGCATCAAAAACTTTACCCTGCGGCGAGCTATGTGAATTATTGAAAATTTCTATACATATATATCGAGTCAAATGTAGTCAAAGCATTGACAAAGTTTAAAAAAAAAATTAAGTCGCTAATCTCAACGGTTGTAGAAATATGAATTTTTATCCAAATGCGCGCTAGAAAACATATACCTAACTGGAAACAATTTTTCGAACGCAAAAACCACAGATTATAAAAACGAAAAATCCAACAATACTTGATTCAACTACCAAAACTCCCCACTGAGCATGCAACATTACACAAGCTTAGGGCAATATTGCTTCTGTAAGGGTTTTGAAATGTTGCAATGTAACATTTGGGCAAGCTTAATGTAACATTGCATATAAACATTACTGTGAATAATGTTGTACCAATGTTACAATACTAACATTGAGACAATATTCTCAAAGCAATATTGCTGCACAGTTATTGTCAACAGGTTTGAAAAAGATAATATTTAGATAAAATTTAAAATGAAATATTCCCTCAACTTTTAAGGTGAAAAATTATTGCGAAATCAATATTGCAATATCACCCTACTGTACAGTAGGGTGATTAAAAATCGGCAATTTTTGATTTTTTTTTTACTGAGCAGGTTTTTGTCTCATAACTCATAACCCTGACATATTTCTTAAAAAAAATAAATTCTCTACAAAAAAGGCCTGATTAAAATTTAATTTTCTTTAAGAAATATGTCAAGGTCAATTCCATTTATCTCGATGGTTTGGGAGTTATGAGACAAAAACCTGCTCAGTAAAAAAAAAAACAAAAATTGCGAAAAAGAAAAATAGTTGATTTTTTCGGCTCAGTCTAATATGTGTGTGTATCGTGGATGTAATGTTTCTAATGAAATGTTCCTGCAACTTTGCTCGCGCACAATTAGTGCCATATCATTTTCGGTACATTGCTGCATCATTGAAGAAGCAACATTACTGCATGATTACTCCAACAGATTCGAAAAGTTTAGGTCCTAAACCCGTAGAGCATACGCCCCGCCCACTGACAGCGCGAGCAGATAGGCAAGACAGAGACTCTGTCACAGAGTAAGGAAGTCGGCTCAATATTTGTTATATGGTCGGCTCGGTTTCGAATATCCGAGCACTGCATCAAGTCTTTTATCTGTGCACTGCATAGAGTACAGGTTCACTGTGAGGAGAGACGCTGGTCAGAACATAAGGCTATTCTTTTTTTGTGTTGTGCTGTGGGCAGCCATTAGGTATTTCAAAGTACATAGTTTTAAAGGCGTGCAACAGGTGAGTTTTATTTATATCATTGCTTATGATGCTTATCACCATTGATTTTAGAGGTTCTATAAACAGTGGTATTAGTAGTTAAACTATGTATGTTCTACGCCAGCTGCAGCTGTGGCTGCTCAGCTGCGGACGGCAAACGTATAGGACGACCAAAAGCCCCGCCCCTCAGCTGCGGTGGAGGCAGGGACTATTCAAAAAATTCATATCAGATAAAAAACAAAATGGCCGCCTTGCGTATCTTATTGGTTGGTGGCCTAATCGGGGGGTGAGGGGTATCAACCTTTGCAGGTGATTGGTTGGAAGATGTGGTTTTGAGCTGCCTTCTATAGATAAGGAGGTTATGAACTGCAGATAAGCTTGTCTCGACTTGTCAATATTATGACGTCAAGCGATAAAACATTCTTTATCAATAAAATTATTTTGTTGTTTTTTGAATATTAAGTATTAATAGGACATATTTTTCATATATAATCAGTCTTTACTTATATTTTATATTGAGCGGTTATGAATTTATTTATTACATTGCTATTTTTACCCTCTATTATTTTAGCAGAATTTGCTAATTTAAGCAATAAAGAAATTGTAATAAAATATCTTCAAGATTTTGGTTATCTTAAAAGTTTAAATAATTCAGTTGTAAATGTAGAGCAAGGTTTAGTACAGTTTCAGAAATATTATAATTTAAATGCAACTGGGGAAATAACCGAAGAACTTGTACAGTTTATTAAAAAACATCGATGTTCTCTATCAGACGATAGGGCTTTTAAATTAAAGAGCAGATGGGATAAAAACATAATTCATTGGTATATTCAACCTTATAATGAACAT
The DNA here is from genome assembly GCA_921294245.1 of Brassicogethes aeneus. Lineage (NCBI taxonomy): Eukaryota > Metazoa > Arthropoda > Insecta > Coleoptera > Nitidulidae > Brassicogethes > Brassicogethes aeneus. Next base: position 63,843,650 of record OV121132.1, read on the forward strand.
ATCAAAAAAATTGCGGCTTACGCATTTGATGACTGGCAAAAAGTTGCTAACTTAAAGTTTATTTTTTCGGAAAAAAATCCTGATATAATAATATCGCTTAGATCCTTTGAACATAAATATTCAACTCGATGTAAAAAAGGGATATGCCCATTTAAATTTGATGGATCTGGTAATGTACTGGGTCATGCAACTTTCCCAAATCATAATCAATGTCAGGAAATTCATCTTGACGAAAGCGAAAATTGGTATTTTGGATTAGACACGCCTAAAGATGATAATAAAGTAAGTTTATTTGCCGTTATTCTTCACGAAATTGGACATAGTTTAGGGTTGGCACATTCTAACAATTATAATTCTGTTATGTATGCATACTATTCATCAAATTCCATGGATTTAAGTAAATATGATATAATGGGTATACAATATTTATATGGAAAACCCTCGACAACAACAACAGAATCAATAACAACAACCAAACCTAAAAAATTAGAACAAAACCAGCAACCTTTACCAATTATAATGGATTTATGTCAAATTGAATATCCACAACAAATGCTAGTAACCAATAATAATCATTTTTATATTTTTCACAACGGCCTAGTGTGGATTCTAAAAATAGGAGAAGCCTCCGGTGTTAATCTTAAAAGACCTATGAAAATTAGTGATTATTTAGGTGCCTACAGCAATTTTTCGCATATATATCAAAAACCTAATGGTCGTATAGTATTAATAAATAACTTAACATTTAACGCAATTTTTTATCCAAGTCTTGCATATGAATCATTTAATAAATCAATAGAAAATTTTGATATCCCAAAAAATAGTAGAATAAATGCTATTTTTAACTCGAACATGGGTAGAACCTTTATTTTGTACGATGATTGGTATTTTAACGAGTTTGATGAATGTAGTTTAAAAACCATTAATCAAGGTCTTTTCAAGGACTACTTTCCGGGGGTGCCTTTAGATATAACTTCAGCATTTCGTTATATAAATGGAAATATTTATTTCTTTAAAAAGAATATATTTTACGAATTTAACGAATTTTCTCGTAAATTAATAAGAGCAGGAACTTTCGATTGGAGTTTATTTGGAATAAATTGCTCAAATGAGACCATTTTAAAACAACTAAAAAATATATTAACCACCCTTTCTAAAAATTTAGACCATTAAATAAAAAACTAAAAATAAATGTCTTTTTAACATTTAACTATTGCTTATAAATACTTTATTCTATTTTAAATTTTTTTCATTTCAATGTTGACTTTTAAACATAACGGTGCTGGCTTATTAAATTCTACCATTAATAACCTACCATTTGAGCTTCATTTACCCTTTTACCAGTGGTGCGGACCGGGGACTAAAGTAGATAAAAGAATTCAAAGGGGAGATTTGGGTATAAATCCATTAGACGCTGCATGTAAAGAGCACGACATTGCCTATTCGAAAAATAAAAGTTTGGAGGACAGACACAAAGCAGATTGGGTTTTGGAAAATAAAGCTTGGGAAAGGGTGAAATCTAAAGACTCAAAATTTGGTGAGAAAGCAGCTGCTTGGTTAGTAACTACTGGAATGAAGGTTAAAAGAAAACTTGGAATGGGTATTCAAAAACTCGAAAACCAATCTCATTTAAACGTGGTTTGGTTGATAAAATTAAAAAACATGTTCGAGATTTGGATGTATCAAAAATTCGCTAAAAAAATCTGCTGTAAAAGTACTTAAAGTAGCTCGAGCAGCCATAAAGAAAGCGGAGGGTCGTAAAAATATTAGAGTACCCAGGATAATTCCATTTGAATCCAAACAGGGGGGATTTCTACCTCTTTTACCGATAATGGGAGCCCTAGGAGCCATAGGCTCACTTACTGGGGGTGCTAGCGCTGTTGCAAAAACAATAATAGATGCAAAAAATGCAAAAAAAATGAAAGAAGAAAAAAGGCATAACCAAACCATGGAGAAAATAGGCAGACAAGGTTCAGGACTTTACTTAAGAAAAAACCTTAAGGGAGGATATGGACTGTTTTTAAAAAAACATTCAAAAAACTACCAATAAAGCTACCCAATAGAGCTCTATATGATTCAGACTTGGTAAAATATGCGCAAAAGCTTAAAATACCACATTTCAGAGGCGTTTTTATGCGAGACGCTTTACCAAAAATAAAAAATAAAAATGAATCTGCAATTCTAAATTTAGATTTAGCAAAAAATGTGGGCACACATTGGGTAGCTTATACTAAAAGAAACAATTCTGTTATTTATTTTGATAGTTTTGGTGGTCTTAAACCACCAAAAGAATTAGTAAATTATTTAGGAAAAAATGTTAAAATTAATTATAATAATGATTGTTTTCAAAACTTTAAACAAATTAATTGTGGTCATTTATGTTTGTGGTTTCTTTATAAAAATAAATGAGAAAAGAAAATATGATTAGTCTATTATTAACCGTTGTTTAAAGATAATGTCCCAGCTATTTACATTAAAAAGTAATAATTATGTTTTAAGTATCGATTTTACAAATCCAATACAGCTTAATTCAGATTTTGACTACGGTATAGCATTAATAGGGTTTTATTCCTATAACAGTATCCCTAATATTGAAGAAGGTGAAAATACATTTTATTATAAAGACGCGAATGTGGATAAGAAAATAATAATACCAACTGGTACTTATGAAATAATAGATATAGAAACTTACCTAAGACAACAAATTATTCCTGGCACCGTTAAAAAGGAAGATTATGATAAATATTTTTCACTTAAACCAAATAATAATACTTTAAAGTGTGAAATTCAAAGCAATACGTTGGAAATAGATTTTACACAAGCAGATGGTATAGGAAAAATATTAGGATTTTCTAAGCGTACTTTAACGCCGGGTAAAAAACACGAATCGGATCTCTCAGTTAATATAATAAAAGTTCGAACCATTCACATCACAGGTGCTTATTATAATTATCTACCAACACACACAATTTACGAATTTTCAGTAGACGTTGATCCAGGCTATACAATCAACGAAATTCCTCGAAACCTTATTTATTTACCAATAATAAATAAACAGGAAATATCTAATATTACTTTGGTAATTTTAAACCAAGATTTTAAGCCAGTTAATTTTCGTGGAGAGGAAGTTATAGTTCGTTTGGAATTAAAAAAATTATCATAATGGGTTTAATATTTAACAATTATTATAAAAATCCCAGCACAAGCAATTTGAAATCAGTTGACAGCAAACGCTTGCCTAGTTCAAACAACTTAACTTATTCAAATAGACTTTTTCTACAATCATTAGGATATAATGTCATCATTAGACCAAATCTTCGACATCTATCGAAAACCACAGTTTAGTGAAACAATTCAAAAGGTTGACTACAGAACTTATTACCCCTATGTTAAATCTTTTAATAATAGTGATGTTATAGAAATTTCAATAAATCAAAGAGATTCCTGGTTGCTTATGCACGATGCAGCTCTATTAATAGATGGTAAATTGGAAATAACTAAAGGGGATGGCGAGGCAGCCTTAATAAATAATTTTGGAGCTCTTTTGTTTGACCGAATTTCTTATGAAATAAATGGAAAATAAATTGATGGTATACGCGATCCTGGTATTGTGAGCACAATTAAGGGCTATCTTAATTACAGTAGCGATGATTCAAACCATTTAGGCATTGCAGGGTGGAATTACCCAGCTCAACCAATAGTCTCAACAATAGCCAAAATTTCAACTTTTAATATACGTATACCATTACATCATTTATTTGGTATATTTAATGATTATCAGCTAGCCCAATTTGGTAAACAAACTATACGTCTTGTAAGAGCTCGAAATGACTCTGATTGTCAAATTATAACAGAAAAAACTGCGGCTGCTGCTGCTGGCACAACAAAGGCTAAATTAACCGTTGAAAATATCTCGTTAAAAGTACAAGTTATTACACCCAATGATTTATTAAAGCTTCAGTTGTTGGAATCAATAAAATCAGACAGACCTATAGTAATTCCATTTAGAAAATGGGAATCCTATGAGCTACCCCAATTAACTAAAGATGCCACTAAGGAAATATGGTCAGTTAAAACGTGCACTGCATTGGAAAGTCCACGCTATATAATTTTAGCTTTTCATACCAATAGAAGAGGTAATGATACAAAAGATCCCTCATATTTTGACAACATTGATATATCTGATATACGTGTTATCCTCAATGGCGAATATTTTCCTATAGAACGCATGGACCTTAATTTTGAAAAAAATAATTTTATCGAGGCCCATCACAATTATACACAATTTTATTCAAGTTTTAAAAATGATTTAACAATATTAAAACACTCTCTACTTGATTATAAACAATTTAAGAACCACGCCCTTTTTGTAATTGATTGTTCCAGAAGAAATTAATCCTTAAAATCAAGTACAGTTGACATCAAAGTTGATATTGAGGCGAAAAAAGGCTTTCCCGATAACACAAAAGCATATTGTGTTATTATACATGACGTCATTATGGAGCATCTTCCACTCAGTGAAATAGTTCGTAGTTTATCATAATACTGGTTAGTTGAAATTATTTTGTCTAAAATGAAGGTTGTGTCTATAAATATTCAGGGATTTAATTTATTCTCTAACGAAAAATGGTTTTTTCATCCAAAAGAAGTTACGGTTACCAATGGATTGCAAACAAATCATTATCTCTTAAAACCAATGGTAGAATTTAAGCTGTTATCACGAAAAAATAAAAAACAAGTTTGCTTTGAAGAAAAAATTCATGGTCTACGATATTCAATGAGATTAACAACATTTTAATGGAATTATTGCCTGAATACGATACTGTTTACACAAAAGGAAATCAAAATTATGAATACTTAAAAACAGTCTGTGAGCAGTTATTACCAAATATAAAAATTATAAACGTTGAAACATTAAACCTATGTTTAAAAACAAACTCCTCATGTGTTTGGATCATTTTAGAAGCGGTAGGTGTAGTAAAACACATGCCTTAGTATTACATAATTGGCTTCAAAGTTATCTACCCCATAATCATGGATTGTAAAGAATTTGCTCAAAAAAAAATAAAATTTTATAAAGAATTGCAAGCATTAAAAGAATACATTGAAATGTATGAACTGTGTAAGGCTTTTGCTGCTATGAGCATTTCTGAGGATCTGAGGAAGGATTCGCCTAACATTACTAATTTAAAAAAAAATTATGTGCTTTAAATAAAATAATATTATAATAAATAAATAAAAAAATTATATTGTTTTTATGTATATCCTAAAATTAGAATAAAACTCAAAGGTAAGTTAAATAATATATTTATTACATATTTTTACATTTATTAAATACATAACCTAAAAAGTATAAAAATCCATAAATAGTTAGTAAAATACTTCCTACTATTAACAGAGATATAAATTCTATAAATATTTTTGTGGAAAATGTTGTTGAATTCGAAGAGGCCACCCCCGATCCTGTAGTGGTTGATAAATTGGTTAAATTAGTTATTACACTATTTAAACTATTTATTTCAAAAAGGGTTCTAGTCTTTCCGCCATCTGCTGATAAAATATATTTTAATTTATAATGTAATATAGAGCCAATTGCTGAGGCATTAACTTGAATCTTGAATGTACCAGGAGCTGCATCCATTGGATTCCAATCATTTGGCCATTGAGTCTTTACCATTGGATTATCAACATTAAATGCCACATAACAATCCTGAGTGTTTTTGGGAAAGTTTACATATAAAGTATTATTTAAAAATGTAAATAGTAATAAAAAATTAGCTACTGAAAACATGTTTATTCAATGATAGTAACTTAACAACTAATCATTTTTCACACTTTTGAATAATAGTCGCCTTATATTATTAATTTTTTATTATAAATAAATTGTTATCTTTACAATTTTTATTAATGTAAACATAACGACCTTGTTTTGGTGGGGGTGGCTGATAATTCTGCAGCACCCAGGTTGGTGGTTAAATCAAATGCGCATATTGTGTTTAGTATTGAACAGAGTAAAATTGGTTTAAGTCCATATGATGATAAAAGGCATTTATTATCAAATTCAACGGATACTTTACCTCATGGGCACTTCAAGATTAATAATATTATGTAATAATTATTTTTAATTTTAATAAATATATTTTGTTTATTTTAAATTATTGTGTTTTTATTAACAACAATCATCATTAAAACTCCAGGGTAAGTTTAAAAATCAGTATATTTTTCTAAATCATTTGACATTTTCATATCTAAATAGTATAAGCATTCTAAAAAACAATAACTTTCTACACTAGTACCGCAAGAACATAGGGATGACAGAACGTCTAGCACAGCATGAAGGGATGGAGGATAAAAACGAAGTTCAGTTTTTATCGCTTCATATGTGCTTTTTAATAGATTATTATAATAATAATTAAAATTTAAATTATTTAACATTTCAAGTTTTTTTAAAATTAACTTTTCTAATTCAAGAATTTCAAAAACATCATTTAGCATAAAATACAAAATGGTACAATCATCTGATATTTTAAAAATTTTATTATTGCCATCAATATTTAATCCAATTTTCATGTTCCTCCAAAGCTGAATTTCATCAGTGCGATGTGCATCCAGAAGTTTTTGGAGTGATTCAATTACATCAACCCATTCACCATATATAAAAGAGAGATGTTCGCCAGTAACTTTGTTAATCATTCTTACTGTTGGCAAAAAATCCCTTGCACCACTAAGCCCACATTCCAGCGAGAATAATTGGAAATCATAAGTCGTTGTGTAAATTAATCTTTTTTCAGCTTTAATAGCTTCTTCATATCCAATAATCAAAGCATTTAGATTGGAATCATAAGAATCAAATTCCGAATCATTACTACTACTACCCATTTTATGTGTGCACTGCTTTACTTTACTTCTTAAACTAAATTAAATTTTGATTTTGTGGTGAGAAACTGGAAAAGAGTGGGGTGGTCAAAAAGATTCTGTTTTATTAATATAACTATTATGTGAATTATCGAAGCCCAACCATTTCACGAAGACTTTGTTACCACGTTTATGTAAAACTTTTTCCACTAGGTAAATATCAGGCTGCATTGTTTTTTGCAACTCATCCTCATAAAATGCTCCACTAATGGGTCTACCATTTAAATCCTCCAAAATGTATGTGGTTGGGTTTGCAATTTTTACTTTGACAATTTTAAACAATTCTGTAGTCCAATTGGGGGTGTATCCTTTATCAAAAACATGTTTTGCTTTACTTATTCTTACTATATCGCCGATGGAAAACTTTTTAGGTTTGGTTGCTAATTTTAAATGTGTAAATGCAAACTTTAAAACTTTTTTTTCATTTTCTTTACAAACATCAAGTGGTTTCATATTAATTGTTCTATGTTTTGTATTATTATAATTTGAAACAATTTGTGGCAATATATCAACCCATTTATATGACCCATTTAAACTAAAGTATTTAAATAGGCGTTCTTTTACAGTCCTTATAACACGCTCTGCGATTGCAGCTTTTTTACAACTAAATGTATTATAGTGATTTATTGAATATTTTTGCATAAGTTCATTAAACTTACTATTAAAAAATTCCTTGCCCTGATCAGTCTGTAAGTTTTGTGGACATCTTTCTTTCAATATTAAATTAAAAGCTTTTGTAACTTCTTCCCCAGATTTATTTTTTAATGGTTTAGCCCATAAATATTTTGAAAAACAGTCAATAACAATCAATATGTACTTAAAATTTTTATTATTTGATGCATACATGTCCATCTGCCCTAAGTCTGATTGCCAAAGGTCATCAATGCCCTTAATAATTGTTTTTCGACGTTTAAAATTTTTTCTTATAGGCCTATGAAGTTCATTAACAAGTTTAATTTTTTCCTTGGTGTGTTTCATGATTATGGTGTGGTGGAAGAGTGAGTACCAGCACCAGTAGCCACTGTAATCACTTTTATTATATTTTTTTCCACATCATTGATTGCGGTTTTGTTTTTTTGGATGTCCTCAAATAATTTATCCACGTTTGTATCCAGAGACTTTAAAGCTGTATTAAGTTCTTCGATTTGCTTTTTAAAATATAAAATATTTGCTGTTTGCTGCTGTTTTATATCCTTTAAGTTCACATCTTGAGTCTTTTGAAGGAATTTAATTTGCCTATCCAAGTCATTACGTGCATTTACATGCGATCTTGAAATATGCTTTAAAGAATTCAAATCATTGAAAATTATTGTTTTTTGTTTATTAAGTTCTTTAATTTGCTCTTTTAACTCATCGGTATTTTGCGTTAAAATAGCTAGTTCTTTATTTAAATTAATTTTTAATTTATCTTGTTTTTTACTATCGAGGTTTTCAATTTCCTTTTTTATTTTTGCATCCGATTGCTTGAGTGCTTTTAATGTCTCTTGTTCAAATTTACTAAGTGATTTTATTGTATCAGCATAAAAATTTGCATATATTTGCTCAACATAACCCATATTAGTAGCATCTGCATTTAAAGTTGGTGATTTCACATTACATATTTTTAGGTTTTCTGCGTCAATATTACCATCGAGAGTATATTTTAGTACATTGTTACCATACTGTAATTTTGACAATAATGAATTTTGATTAGAATGGTTAAGGGATTGACCAAACTTGTTAAGAGGCATTGTTAAACTGCTGGTAAAACTTTATTTGTTTTAATATATAACACCTGCTTCTTTCAGCTCATTAATAATTGCTGTAATTTCATTATCATTTGATGTGTTGCCAGCATGCTTGGAGGCTACTAATAACTTTAATCTTTCAACCAATTTATTTACGTCATCCCAATAAATGTACTCTATTGGTTTTTCATTGTATGTTACCAAGGTGGGCGATGCTCTGCCAAACCCAATTTTTTCAGTATGTTCTTTACCTATTTCTGTCTTACCTATTTCTGTCTGCTGTGATGCTCTACCAACTCTAAGTTTACGACTATGTTCTTTTTGTTTATCTATATCTTGCTGTTTCATTTGCTCTAAAACAGGCTTAATAATGTTTTTATATTTGAGCCCTCTATGCCCCATGGTTTGTTCGTTGGGATCAAAATTTCTTTTATGCGCGTTTGTAAACACAACAAGTTTACCAAATGTTTTAAAATCTGAAGTCATGTAATTCTTAGGATTTTGTTTAAACATTAATTCGTACAGTCCTGGGGACCCCTTGAAAAAATTATTATTTACAATAAAATCAGGACCTTTAAACTCCACAATTGAATCCCCAAATTTGATCTTGCCTGTCTCCAAATCGTGGTGAATATAAGTATGATCATATTCATTGCTAGTATCTGTCATATGTCCTTCAACAAAATTTCTAGGTAATTCATTGAAAAAATCCAAATATTCTGCTATAGAATCTTCCGGAATTGTTTCCATGATTGATTCGTTGTCGAGTGTTCTACTTAAGCTTAATTCATTATCATAAAAATCATTTGTATCATGTTCATAAATAGTTTCATTTCCAGAAAATGTGGGGTGGGATGTTTTATTGGGGTCATATTCGCTTTTATAAAAATCATTTGGATTATTTTCATTAGTGGTGTCATTTTCAGGAAAACGTATGCTTGAGATATTTAATGATTTATCTGGAGCTTGAATACCTTTTCTGGGGGATGATTCAAGTATTTTATCAATAGCTTTATATTTTATAGGAGATTGTTTTTTAATTTTTTTTGCTGGCTGTAATAAATCTTCTTCTTCAGCTTCTTTTTTCACAAAATCCATATCATATGCCATTTTTTCAAGAGGCTTTATGATTGGTCTAAAAATTTTATCTAATGTAGCATCATTTTCAGCTTTTCCCAATTTAAGAGCTAAATATTTTTTTCTAATATTTCGAGAGAGTTCATTAATTTTTTCAGTTACATTGACAGTGGTTGGTGCCATGATTACTAATGATACTAAATATAGTTGTTTTACATATTTATATTTTTATCAAACCCCTTTCGATAACATTTAAACGGGAGTCTTTTATAACAGCCTGTAGTTTTTGTGACAGTTTTACAGATTTATAGCAGTTTTTGCAGTTTTTCTATCGGTTTTTGTAGTTTTTCTATCGGTTTTTGTAATAGTTTTGCAGTTTTTTATCAGTTCTTGCGACAGTTTTGCAGTATTTATAGCAGTTTCTGCAGTTTTTCTATCGGTTTTTGTGACAGTATTTTCAGCGGTTCTACGAAGATTATAAGGTTACTTAGCAAAAAATATTAATAACAGCTTAAAGTCTATTACTGTTACTCAACTCAAAAAAATATTAAGGCCGATCATTTTAATTAAAACTTTAACAAGTTTAATTTTTTCCTTTGTGTGTTGCATGATTATGGTGTTGGGTAAGTGTGACTACTAATATTAGCTACATATTTTTATATTTATCAAATCCCTTTCGATAACGTCCATTGTTTAAACGAAAATCTTTTATAATAGCTAAAAAACCATAATTTTCATTCCAACATTCTGAGCATATTTTCTTAAACTGATCATAAGGCATATCAGGTGAGACATGTTCATCAAATACATTCATTCATATCATCCTGTCTAAATAGCACAATAATATTACAATTATCACGTATTAATTGTTTTGGTATTTTTGAGTATGTTTGACATAAGTATGCAGCGTCTATGTTTTTATGTCTACACATTGAATAGTATTCGCGTATTTTATTTTGTTTATCGCAAGCTACATCATCAAATATGAAAATTGAATTGTTTCGAGCTTTCATAGGTTCAATTATTTCATCATTATCTTTATATGGAAAATACCCCACACCTTTTACTTTGCTTAAAACATTTTGTAATAATTGATATTTTGGTTGGAAAAGAGATTTTGAATAAACGTAAATATTTTCAAATTTAGCTCCATTAGGATTAAATATTAAACTTAATAAAGCATTTGTTTTACCACACCCACTAGGACCACAAAAAATTGCTCTAAAGGAATTTGGTAGTAAATTACCATGTTTACTAGCATTAGAACTGGTTTCAAATAAATCTAAATTATTTATAGGTAGTTTTTCGGGTTGTTGAACGCAACGCATTTTAGGTACTACTGAACTCAAATAGTTTTGTTAAGGAATATATATTAAAGTTTATTCAATTAATTTTACAACAGCTCGTAATTTTTGGTAACTTATTTAACACCTCATTAGCTTCTTTCACATAAAATGAAACCATACAACATGGACATGTATCTGGACCTTCATTATAATTTGACCAGGGGCACGTCTCAAAATGTTTACCATACTGGTTATTTACAATCTTAGCATTAAGAGGCTGCTCCAAAAATTCTTTTTGACTAACCCATTTTTTAATTTTTTCCTTTTTCAAAAATTCTCGATATATTTCTTGTTGAGTAGGATATTTATTTTCAAATTTTTCTTCACCTTCTTTACCACATTTTTCCAAAAATTCATCAATATTTTGGATTGCCATTTCAATTTCCTTTGCACTAATCATTATTACTGTACGATAATATTAAGACTGAATAATAATAATTTTAGGTCACACGTTTTGGTGGGAAAATAATAAATATCTGACGTCAGCAATTCAAAATGGCGTCAAAAATGAAATTTATTTTAATAATTCAAAAGTCACGCCCACCCCCTTATCACCAGCTTCCTTTCCCTTATCTCTAGTTCGAAATTTTTGTATCGCTTATCTATAGGTGGCGCCACCTTCGGAAAACAGCGCTACCAACCTAACGCGTTACGTCACCTGTCTGGGTATTTTTAATTAATCTTATTTATTTAATTTATTAGTTTAAACATCAACAAAAAATTTATTTATCACATTTTTCAAATTAATATTGCAAATTTCTTTTCGCTTTTATTGCGATCTATTTCACAACTTAATTATTTAGATGACCTTTAATTATTTAAAAAACAACAAAATAATTTAATTGATAAAGAATGTTTTATCGCTTGACGCTTGACAAGTCGAGACAAGCTTATCTGCAGTTCATAACCTCCTTATCTATTATTAATACTTTAAATTTCAATTGATCTCTATTGTCTTGTTTATTTAATTTATTGGTTTAAATGTCAAAAAATTAATTACCATATTTTTCACTCATAATTTTACTTTAAAAAAATAAAATATTTTAGCAATTTTAAGAAATTAAATTACTTACTTAATCCATTTTAAAAAAATTGTTTTTTTTATTACATATTTTTTTTAATACATATCGTTAATTATTTAAAAAATATTAAAATCACTGATGAAATAATAGCAAAGGCAATTAACACTATATAACTATTTATTTTAAATAGAATTACATTGACAAATTATAATGACAGTACACAATTAATTTGTTTTAGTTAAAGCACAGGTGTCCATACTTTCAACATCCTCTCCTGGACACAGATGCTTTAAAACTAAACCCATTGATGAGGTAAAGTTTTCATGCTTTGGTCTATGAAGTCCTTTTGTTAAAATATCGGCGACCATGTCTTCAGTGCATCTGTATTGAACCATGATTTGTTTGGCAGGAATCCTCTCTCGTATGAAGTGGTAGCGGACGTCTATATGTTTACTGCGTGCGTGGTAGACAGCATTTCTTGAAAGACTAATCGCACTCTGATTATCGCAGTAAAGGGTTATAGGTGTATCTTTAAGTTCGGATACCAATTCGTCTGCCAGTTGTTTCAACCAAAGAGCTTCCTGAATGGCCAACGCTAAAGCCATATATTCAGCTTCACTTGTAGAAAGAGCTATGGTCTGTTGTCTCTTAGAATTCCAGCTTATTGCGGCCCCCTGGAATAAAAATACGTAGCCTGTGCAAGATCTTCTATCTTCAATATCATTTGCCCAGTCTGAATCGCAATAGCCTGACATTTTTTCATCAACATTTCTTTTATAAACCAGTTTCATATACATTGTAGCTTTCAGATATCTCATAACTCGTTTCAGAGCCACCCAATGTTCATTAGTAGGTTGACTATTGTACCTACTCAAAGAATTTACTACATAGGTAATGTCTGGTCTAGTCCCCTGTGATAAATACAGCAAACAGCCAATTATTTCTTGATTTGGAATATTCTTTAAAATTTCTTGTTGAGCTTCACCCTTTTTCAGTTTAACATTAGCATCAGTAGGTGTATACATCGGCTTACAATTGTTCATTCCAAATCTTGTAAGTATAATTTTTATGTAAATGGATTGATCGATTGAAATCTCATCTACATTTTCATCTTGTGAAATTCTAAAACCAATGCAATGTTTGGCTTTTCCTAAATCCTTCATAAAGAATTTTTCTTTTAACTTCCTTTTTATCATTTGTGAGGTATCCTCATTATTAAAGAAATAAAGTATGTCATCTACATATACTGCTATAAAAAGCATATCATTTTCATTTAAAATACGATAGTAAACGCATGGATCTATGTTTGAACGAGTCATTCCAATTTCCAACAAAACAATATTTAATTTCTTGTTCCATTGTCTGCTGGCTTGTTTAAGTCCATATATTGACTTGTTTAGTCTACATACTTTATTTTCATCTTCATAGCCAGGTGGTAAGGACATGTAAATTTCTTCATCGATTTCACCCTGTAAGAATGCCGTGACTGCGTCCATTTGATATATTTTAAGTCTATATTTGGCAGCAAGACCAATCAGATATCTTATGGATGTGTAACGAACGACTGGAGCATATACCTCATTGTAATCAATGCCCTTTACTTGCTTATATCCTTTAATCACCAGTCTAGCTTTATAACGTGTAACAGATCCATTGCTGTCCATCTTAGTTTTATAAACCCATCTGCTAGGAATTACTGATTTTCCTTCTGGAAAGTTAACCGGTGTCCACGTATTATTCTTTATTAATGACTGATATTCTTCATTCATTGCTCTCTTTCATTCATCAGCCTTTTCACTGTTTAGAGCTTCTTGAAGACTTAGTGGATCATTGTTTAATAAATTCATTGTTGACTCAACATTCTGACACATTAGTGATGAGGGACTTTGATGAATATCATTATTGTGGCTTTTCATTCTTCGCTGCAGCGGTCTCAAATTTATATTAAATTCCAGTAGAGAGTCAAGTGTCCTATCAGGTAAGTATGTCTCATCATTAACATCTTCAAATTGATCGGAATTATCTGAACTACAAGTACTTTGAGATGCAGCTTGTATTTCTCTTCTTTCATAAATCTCATCATCGTCAGTGTTTCTTTCCACAGATTCTTCGGGTTCATCACACTGAGGCAAATAAACAAACTTCTTTTCTTTTACTTCATTACAACTTTCCTTTGTATTTTCATTTTTATTTTCCTCTATCTCTATGTCATTTTTACTTATTTCCTCTTTTACATCATCCACTTTATTTCTTTTAATTGAAGCTTCTAAAAATACAACATCCCTACTTATAACTATTTTTTTTGTTTCAGGAACTATGAATCGGTAGCCTTTTGTGCTGTCGCTGTATCCAACAAATATTAATTTACGTGACTTCACATCAAGCTTAGTTCTGTTTTCTTTAGGAATAAGCACCATTGCAGGACATCCAAAAATTCTCATGTGACTCAGATTTGGCTTCTTTCCGGTCCATACTTCATAAGGCGTCGCATCAGATAAGGTGCAGGTGGGAGATCGGTTCACAATGTATGCAGCTGTAGCAACCGCTTCTGCCCAGAATGTGACCTGCAATTCAGCATTTAAAATCATGCATTTAGCACGCTCAATCAAAGTTCTGTTCATTCTTTCACTGAGACCATTCTGCTCAGGAGTGTATGGATTAGATGTCTGGTGCAATATTCCATATTTCTTTAAGTAGGTCTCAAAATTATTATTTATGTATTCGGTTCCATTATCGCTTCTCAGAATTTTTATTTTTGTACTTAACTCATTCTCTACTCTATTCTTAAATTCCACGAATTTTTCAAATACTTCACTTTTTTTTTTAATAAGATATACATGTACTCGTCGAGAAAAATCATCAGTAAAGGTTACAAAATACCTTGCCCCTCCTATAGATGTATGTTTCATCGGTCCACATACGTCACTGTGGATGAGCTCTAACAAACCAGTTGCACGGGAGCCTTCATTGAGAAACGGTTTTCTCGTTTGCTTACCTTCTAGACAGGTTACACAAATTATTTTTTTTGTTTTTTGTGTTAGCTTTACGCCTTCAGTACAGTTAGGTATTTTATTAAGATTAGTAAAATTTAAATGGCCCATCCTCTGGTGCCACAGATAAGTATCATCATCAGTCTTAGCCATCATGACTTGCACTTCTTGATTTTTACAAGTATTTAACAGATATGTTTCATTGATTAATTCTGCCTTTGCAACTAACCTGTTATACGGATTGTAAATTTGACAGCCATATTCATTAAATATTGCTTTGCATCCACTTTTAATTATTTTGCTAACTGACAACAAATTTGTTTTTAATTCTGGTACGTATAAAACATTCTTCACCTGTATTGAATCGGTGCTGCCATCTTCTGCATTTACCTTGATACACACATTTCCGCAACATTCAACATTTAATACTTTATTGTTAGCAATTCTTATGCTCGGTACTGATGAAGGAGTGATATCAGTGAGCCAGTCCCGGTGCATGGTCATATGCATGGATGCCCCTGAGTCAACATACCAAAAATTGGAAACATTTGATGTGGATGCTGAAAAAGCTGCAACATATCCTGTTTTTTATCTGTTTTTTCTTTATTACTTGTCTTTTTATGCCAACAATTTTTACTGATATGTCCATACTTATTGCAACTAAAGCACCTAAAGCCTTTTTTATCACTTTTGGGCTGATAATTTTTATTGTTTGTATAAAGTGCGGTAGTGTCTGATGTCTTTACTTCCTGTAGTAATTTATTTTTTACTAAATCAGCACTAATCTTCATACCGGAACTTTCTAAGCCCATAATCATGGGCCTGTACATTTCTGGCAACCCTGCCAGCATTAATGTGCCCAACCACTCATCATCCACATTAAATTTTATATTCCTTAACTTGTGCGCGGCTGTCATTATTTTGTTTACATAGTCTTCAACTGATGAACTATTTTCCAAATTGGTAATAATGAGTTCCTTTAATAATCCAACTTTTCGAGTTAATCCGCTGTCTTCAAATGCCTTTGCCAAATTTTCCCATACCTGTTTTGCATTTTTGGCTTCTTGAATATGTACATATAAAATCGGGTCAACTAATAGTATTAACTTTGACTTGGCTTTTGTGTCTTGTTTAACTAATTTTGGGTCGGTAGTATCTGGTTCTTCCAAAACACAGCTATACAAATCTTCATGTTGTAAGTATGCTTTGACTGCAAAACTCCAACTTGCCCAATTATCACGACCCTTTAGCTTCTCAATCGACATCAATGAATTATTTCCAGCCATATTTATATAATATTCAATCTGTAGTTTTTTTTTAAATACTGTTCAAAACACCAAGATAACTTTAAAGAGCAGGCTTGGGACGGCCCATAACCTGATGAAATAATAGCAAAGGCAATTAACACTATATAACTATTTATTTTAAATAGAATTACATTGACAAATTATAATGACAGTACACAAATAATTTGTTTTAGTTAAAGCACAGGTGTCCATACTTTCAACAATCACTTTTCTTAAAAAAATAAAATAAACAATCAAAACAAATATTTAAACCATAATCCATTTTAAGAAAAAATGTATTTTTTATTACATATCGTTAATTATTTAAAAAATATGAAATTTCACTTTAAAACTATTTTTTTATTAAATAATTATTTATTAAGAATTGTATTAAAAAAACTTATGAGTGAAAAATATAACATTTTATTTATTAATACTTTAAATTGATCTCTATTGCCTTGTTTATTTTATTTTTTAAGAAAATTAATTACCATATTTTTTCACTCATAATTTTCTTTAAAAAAATAAAATATTTTAACAATTTTAAGAAATTAAATTACTTACTTAATCCATTTTTAATACATATTTTTTTATTACATATCGTTAATTATTTAAAAAATATTAAAATCACTTTTCATAAAAAATAAAATAAAATTATCTTATAAAATATTTTAACAAATTTTAAGAAATTAAATTACTTACTTAATCCATTTAAAAATAAATGTCTTTTTTATTACATATCGTTAATTATTTAAAAAAATATTAAATTCACTTTAAAACTATTTTTTTTTATTAAATAATTATTTATTAAGAATTATATTAAAAAAGTTTTTTTAATGCATAAAATTATTTCTACTGAAAATATTATAAAATATAACATTTATTTATTAATACTTTAAATTTCAATTGATCTCTATTGTCTTGTTTATTTAATTTATTGGTTTAAATATAAAAAAATTAATTACCAAATTTTTCACTCATAATTTTACTTTGATTTGATTTATTGCAAAACCTATTTGACCTTATATTTATCCAATTTTATAACTTATAAAATATAAAAATTTATTTATTAATATTACTTTAGATTTTTAATTAATCTTATTTATTTAATTTATTAGTTTAAACATCAACAAAAAATTTATTTATCACATTTTTCAAATTAATATTGCAAATTTCTTTTTGCTTTTATTGTGATCTATTTCACAACTTAATTATTTAGATGACCTTTAATTATTTAAAAAATAGCAAAATAATTTAATTAATAAAGAATGTTTTATCGCTTGACGTCATAATATTGACAAGTCGAGACAAGCTTATCTGCAGTTCATAACCTCCTTATCTATAGAAGGTAGCTCAAAACCACACCTTCCAACCAATCACCTGCAAAGGTTGATACCCCTCACCCCCCCCCGATTAGGCCTCCAACCAATAAGATACACAAGGCAGCCATTTTGTTTTTTATCTGATATGAATTTTTTGAATAGTCCCTGCCTTCACCGCAGCTGAGGGGCGGGGCTTTTGGTCGTCCTATACGTTTTCCGTCCGAAGCTGCGCAGCCGCAGTTGCAGCTGGCGTAGAACATACATAGTTTAACTACTGGTATTGTTTCTATGTAAACTTTTAGTTTGAAGGAAATACACGAATTTAAACAACAATTTGTAAGTAGAAAACAATTGTAAAGAATTTAAGGCAATTCAATTTTTGTTAGACCATTTTTGTGCAGCGTATCGGTGGTGAGGACGTGTCGAGTTTCACTAAGAATATATTAAAAATAGTTTTTGCTAATAGTTTAGGTCATTTTCTCAGCTGGAAAGGGCATAAAGGAAATGTCGCACTGGAATATACAGCAATAATTGAAACAATTAAAGGTAATATATTAAATTTTGTTTTATGTGTATATTTTTACACTCATAAGCCTAGGTACATAGAAAGACTTCATATTTGTACGCAGTTCAAAACTCAAATTATTAAACATCGCATTTAGCTTGAAATAAATTCATAATACCTATGTCATTAAATTTATTCATACATTTGAACCTAACCTCAAAATAAAAAAATTAAAAATCTTAAAAGAAATATTAAACGCTTAAAAAATAGTAAATAAAACACGACGTCGAAAGCTTATTAATGTATGCTCGGCTATAATATTATAAGCAAGCGGCTATAATATTATAAGAAAGCTCATATAGAAAGCTCATATATATGAGCTTTCTCCGTCTATAATATACTGCCCTCCTAACTTAGAGAGCAGTATACTGCTTTATAATTTATTATAATTTCATATTTTGTCTATTTGGACTTGCTGCGTTTTAATTATGTTTTGGGCATGTAGAATACTATGTCATATAGGGTGAAGTGGGGTAAGTGCGCTTTTGGGGTAAGTGCACCAATTGGGTTTTAAAAGAAAACAGTTGAGAATAAAAACTATCAGTTTGTAATTATGGATTTTTTTTGCCGGATAATTTCCCTAAATATTCGAGTTAAATGTAATAACTTTATAACCGATAAGTCATTTTACTTGCGGTAAATTGCAAAAAATTCACAAAACTGTGAGTTTGTTGCACTTGCCCCGTGAATACGTTCGTACTTATAATATGGGAACTAACCGGTGGTGGTGCACTCGCCCCAAATATGGGGCAAGTGCACCCACATG
Organism: Brassicogethes aeneus; assembly: GCA_921294245.1. Taxonomy (NCBI): domain Eukaryota; kingdom Metazoa; phylum Arthropoda; class Insecta; order Coleoptera; family Nitidulidae; genus Brassicogethes; species Brassicogethes aeneus. The sequence continues at coordinate 63,862,666 of OV121132.1, forward strand.
TATATACCCTGCTGAAAAAGACGGGTAATATCGGATGATTGCGGATAAAAAACCAAGCTAGTTTTATGTCCATTTATATCTGTTTTTATCCGACATATCTGATTTTACCCGGCATGTCGGTTTTTATCTGCAATTGCGGGTATAAATATTATCCGCGAACGTCGGGTTTTATCTATTTAGATCTATGTCTGCTTTTATCTGTTTTCATCCGCAAATACCCGTATTTGAGTTTATATCTGCATTCACCCGGTTTTATCTGATTTAATCCGCAAACATCTACTTTAATCCGCAAACGTCTGCTTTATCCGATTTTACCTGCAAACATCTGCTTTTATACGTGAAGATCTACTTTCATCCGCAAACATCTATTTTAATCCACAAACATCTGTTTTAATCCGCAAACATCTCATTTAGTCCGCAAAAGTCTGATTCATAAGATTTCACCTGCAAACATCTGCTTTTATCCGCAAACATCTGCTTTTATACGCAAACATCTGGTTTTATCCGCGAACATCTGATTTTATCCGAAAACATCTGATTTTATCCGCAAACATCTGATTTTATCCGAAAACATCTGCTTTTATCCGCAAACATCTGCTTTTATACGCAAACACCTGCATTTATCCGTAAACATCTGGTTTTATCCGCGAACATCTGATTTTATCCGCAAACATCTGATTTTATCCGCAAACATCTGATTTTATCCGAAAACATCTGATTTTATCCGCAAACATCTGATGTTATCCGCAAACATCTGCATTTATCCGTAAACATCTGGTTTTATCCGCGAACATCTGATTTTATCCGCAAACATCTGATTTTATCCGCAAACATCTGATTTTATCCGAAAACATCTGATTTTATCCGCAAACATCTGATGTTATCCGCAAACATCTGATTTTAATCGCAAACATCTGATTTTATCCGCAAACACCTGCATTTATCCGCAAATATCTGCTTTTATCCGCGAACATCTCCAAACATCTGCTTTTAATTGCAAATCTCTGCGTTCATCCGCGTTCGGTTTGCCTGCATTTCCTTTGTTCATTTCGGTCCTGTTTCGTAAACAAACGTCTGGTTTCATTCGCGCTTTTTGTTTTCCTTTTTCTCGTGTATACTTTAGTTTAGTTTATCCGCTTTGTCAAATTTTACTGAGCTTTCCGCGAACATCTGCACACTTCTGCTTTTAACTGCAAACCTCTGCTTTCATCCGCGTTCGGTTTGTCTGCATTTCCTTTGTCCATTTACATAGGTCCTGTTTCGTACGCAAAAGTCTGGTTTCATTCACGCTTTTTGTTTTCCTTTTTCTCGTGTATACTTTAGTTTTACTGCTTTGTAAAATTTTACTGAGCTTTAACTAACTGGCACACAACTTTATAACTCTAAAAGAAATTATTTGAATAAAAACAACCTGACAGGTTGAACCTGTAAAGGAAATAAGTTTATTGAACTTCAATATTATTTGGTAAAATACAAATAAGGTCTTTCTTAAAGGAAATAAATAGATATTTTTTAATCATTAAGCTTACATTTAAATTAATTGTTAGAAAACATATATGTTTAATTTCAAATAAATTTGGAATTATAACATCTTCAATTTGTATGGAATTTGTTTGAAAAACACTTATTTAGGCGTAGAAATTTTCATCTAACTTTAAAAACTTTTTAATTTTGGCATAACCAATATTTTTAATATATATGTAAGAATTAATAGACTTATTATTTCTGTGGTACTCTTCACTATAGTATACCTGATTTTTAAATTTAAATCTGGTGATTATAATTAAATTATTTTCCCATTGGGAAAATGTCGTGTTGAATAAACTTATTTCCTTTACAGGTTGTTTTTATTCAAATAATTCTTTTTAGAGTTATAAAGTTGTGTGCCGTGAACGGCTAACAACCAGTTAGTTAAAGCTCAGTAAAATTTGACAATGCAGGTAAACTTAACTAAAGTATACACGAGAAAAAGGAAAACAAAAAGCGCGAATGAAACCAGACGTTTGCGTACGAAACAGGACCGAAATGGACAAAGGAAATACAGGCAAACCGAACGCGGATGAAAGCAGAGATTTGCAATTAAAAGCAGATGTTTGGAGATGTTCGCGGATAAAAGCAGATATTTGCGGATAAATGCAGGTGTTTGCGGATAAAATCAGATGTTTTCGATTAAAATCAGATGTTTGCGGATAAAAGCAGATGTTTGCCCATAAAAGCAGATGTTTGCGGATAAAATCAGATGTTTGCGGATAAAAGCATATGTTTGCGGATAAAATCAGATGTTTGCGGATAAAAGCAGATGTTTGCGGATTAAAACAGATGTTTGCGGATAAAAGCAGATGTTTGCGGATAAAAGCAGATGTTCGCGGATGATTGCAGATGTTCGCGGATGAAAGCAGATGTTCGCGGGTGATTGCAGATGTTCGCGGATAAAAGCAGATGTTTGCGGGGGTGCACTAACCGGATGAAATCAGGCGTTCGCAGATAAAAGCATGTTTGTGGGTGAAACCGTATGAAAGCAGATGTTTGCGGATAAAACCAGACGTTTGCGGATGAAAGCAGATGTTTGCGGGTGATTGCAGATGTTCGCGGATAAAAGCAGTTGTTCGCGGGTGACTGCAGATGTTCGCGGATGAAAGCAGATGTTCGCGGATAAAAGCAGATGTTGGCGGATAAAATCAGATATTCGCGGATGAAAGCAGATGTTCGCGGATGATTGCAGATGTTCGCGGGTAAAAGCATATGCTCGCGGATAAAACCAGACGTTTGCAGATAAAACCCGACAAAAATAGACGAAAAAAAATGCAGGTAATTGCGGATAAAAACAGACGTAAGCAGACGTTTGCAGATGATTCCGGACAAATTCAGATATAAACGAAAAACATTGAAGACGGTTAAAAACAGATGATTGCAGATGATTGCAGGGGTGCACTAACCGGACATAAAACACAACCAACCGGGTGTTCGCGGATATAGCGATGCGGACAAAAGCAGATGTTATCAGATGATATTTTTACCCGCTTTTATCTGCTTTTATCCGGCTTCGACGAAGAATTTATACCCGCAATCATCTGCTTTTATCCGGTTTTGACGAAGAATTTATATCCGCAATCATCCGTCATTTTCAGCAGGGTATTTTTACAAAAAAAAATAGCTGTGGTGTCGTATTACCTTTAACGCAGAGTTTAGATCTGCCATGAGATACACCACTAAGGGAGTTGTATACATGCCAAAGACTGGACTCTTACCATTGTTCTAAAGAATTATATTAACTATTCAATTTTTGTTTTGCACTTGGGTGGGTGCATTTACCCCACTTTACCCTAGTATACTACATGCCCAAAACATATATATATAGTAGGATGATTCATTTCCGCAAAGTTTTTGTTTTCTTCGGTGCTCAAGCAAAATATTAATCTGCATATAGAAAAAAAAATTCTCAACAAGTTTGAGCTCTTAATATCAATTTTAAGTACTTGCAGTTTAAATTTAAAGTTTTCCCATTTAAAATGCATGTAAAACAAATGTTTTTTTTTTTCAAATTTCTAATGCTTACCCACCTTTGACAATATTGCAAATCGGTTTAATACACCTTATGGGGAATTCCACGCTCTTTAAAATTGCTTTTGAGATTTTTTTTGTAACTTGCATTGGTTCACCAGTAGGAGTCGTCAAAGGACAGTTTTTGAAAAAAATCGTTTTTTTTTTAATTTTTTTTAACAAACCGCAAAAAGTACGGAGAAAAGTTTTTGTTTTCTTCGGTGCTCAAGCAAAATATTAATCTGCATATAGAAAAAAAATTCTCAACAAGTTTGAGCTCTTAATATAAATTTTAAGTACTTACTATTTAAATTTAAAGTTTTACCGTTTAAAATGCATGTAAAAAATATATTTTTTTTTCAAATTTCTAATGCTTACCCACCTTTGACAATATTGCAAATCGGTTTAATACACCTTATGGGGAATTTCACGCTCTTTAAAATTGCTTTTGAGTTTTTTTTTGTAACTCGCATTAGTTCACCAGTAGGAGTCGTCAAAGGACAGTTTTTGAAAAAAATCGTTTTTTTTTTAAATTTTTTCTAACAAACTGCAAAAAGTAGGGAGAAAAAAGGGCTGAATCATAAAAAAAAGTTATCCAACCAATATTTAATGAATTTACAGCCATTTTTATAACTGAAAACGTAAGAAATTGATAATTACCAACTCATAATGTTATTTAGATTGATTTTTTCTATTTATTATCATTATATTTCCCTACACTAAGAAGTTTTTTAAAATTATTAATTTCTCACTTATAATGAATATGAAAACAAGAGATAAATTCATAAAAAAATAGCAAAAAAATATAAATGAAGATTATTTAATTTTTTGAAGCGAAATTTGAAATATGTTACATAACCTTCTGTATATTCCGATTAAAGTTTTGTTGTTTTTTTATGAATTTATGTGTTGTTTTCATATTCATTATGAGTGAGAAATCATAATAATTTTAAAAAAGTTCTTAGTGTAGGGAAATATAATGATAATAAATAGAAAAAATCAATCTAAATAACATTATAGGTTGGTATTTATCACAGACCTGGTCTGTGGTATTTATCAATTTCTTACGTTTTCAGTTATAAAAATGGCAGTAAATTCATTAAATATTGGTTGGATAACTTTTTTTTTATGAATCAGCCCTTTTTTCTCACTACTTTTGGCAATTTGCTCGAAAAAATAAAAAAAAAAAGATTTTTTTCAAAAACTGTCCTTTGACGACTCCTACTGGTGAACCAATGCGAGTTACAAAAAAAAACTCAAAAGCAATTTTAAAGAGCGTGAAATTCCCCATAAGGTGTATTAAACCGATTGACAGCTCTGATAGAATAAGGTTTATTCTTTACATAAGCTAAAATGGTTTTTCTTAGCACTTTAAGGCCTTTTTAAAGGCTTACAAGTGCCTCTGTAAGAAACACAACGTTTAAAACGATTAATAATCTGTATAAACAGCACAAGCCCAAAGAACAAAAATGGCCGCCGTTAAAGTCTGTGCAGTAATTTTTAGTATTTTAAGTACAAGATAGAACAGACCTTGTTGTGTGGATTGTGCGTTTACCAATTTGTACCGCGTTTTTTTTAAGAGACAGCATTGTGTCAAAATTTATGATTGTTATGATATTTTTTTTCGTATATATGTAAATTTTATTTTGTTCTAAAAATGGGAAACTTTTTTGTTATTAATTTTACAAAAAAAAGTTACTTTATAAAACGTTCTGCTATTAGACTATTAAAACATAAAATAACATGAAATCATAAAGTAGGAAAATTTATAATTGGCACAAGAGAGAAGTACCCTTAATTTTTATTGGAGCAAAATGAAAAAAGTTTAAATCCATAGCCTCCTGTTAAAAAATTATTGATATTTCTAAAATTAATAAAATACTGCAGAACAGAGGCTTAACCTTAACAAAAAAAGTGTGTAATAGAAATGATATCATGTTTGTAAGCCCAAGTTCGATATTTAAATGTAATGTAATTATTTATTTTATAATTACAAGAATTTTTTAACAGGAGGCGATTAAAACTTGGATATAACTTTTAATTCTAAGCAACATTTTCTTATTTCATTTTTCTAAAATAAAAATTAAGGGAACTTACTTGGGCCAATTATAAATGTTTCTACTTTATGACACCCTGTACATCCTATTTTAAGTTTTAATAGTCTATTTAATATTATTTTTTCAGAAAGAACTTTTTATTAAGACATAACTTTTTTTCTAAAATTAATAATAAAAAAGTTTCCCATTTCTGGAGAACTTTTGTTAATAATTGAATCGGTGAGAATAAGAACAGTACAAGTCCAAAAATTTTATTTTTGTGAGAAGATATAAACCATTTTACAAAATTTGATTATTATATTTTATAAATTATTTGAAATATTCTCACAAAAATGCATTTTGAACTTTTAAATTGATTTTAAAAATTGAGTTGTGAAAATAAAATTTTTGGACTTTCAGATTTGTTTAAATATTGCTTCTTAACCTCCCTTTAATATTTTAAGGTAATATTGCTACATGGATTTAAAAGCTATATTGATACAATATTGCAATTTAACCGTTTACGTACTTTTCGACGGTAATATTGCGGCAACATTGCATCAACAACATTTATACATATTGCTACATGGATTTAAAAGCTATATTGATACAATATTGCAATTTAACCGTTCACGTACTTTTCGATGGTAATATTGCGGCAACATTGCATCAACAACATTTATGCATCATTCGTACCTTGCATTGCAATATTGTTTCAAGGAAGAATTAGAGTTGCTACAACATTGCAGCAATATTGCTTTACGGTTTGATGCAACATTACAGATTACAAAGCAATATTGCGTCAACATTGCAGCAATGTTATTTTGCTCAGTGGGTCCGCGAGCAGATTATGCAAGACAGAGTAAGCACGCATGATACAAGCACGTCGACACGGTTTCGAATATCCTAGTACTGGTGGGAGATCGGAATTTCAAGCGAAATGAAACAAAAACCCCTCATTCCCAAACTTGGAACAATGTTGGGTAGATGGCGAGACCTTACGGACACATTTTCCTATATTTTCAACTAAAACGCTTGGCACAGATATTCCTACCCGGTTGCACGTCTTCTCATTCCTTAGTCAATGATTATGCATAGTATTTATTAAATATTATACATTTATGTGATTTGTTTGTTTAAGGTTTTTGTACTTATCTCTAATTTTTAAATGTGTTTTTTTATTTGCAAAAATAGGTAAACAATTCATTTGTATATAGATAGACAGTGTCATTTAGGCACCCATATGGTATAAACATTGTCAATGTGACTCCCAATTTTACAATGTGGCACCCGGTTTCGGGTGCCACTTTGTTTTGCCTTCAAAAATTTTTCCAATGAAGGTAGGGTCCTTCTAAACCATATAACAAAAAATTTGAAGGGTGCCACTTTGACAAAGATTACTCCCGGATATACAGTTTAGTTTGCGAAGTTTATTATAGATGGCGCTCTTTTTTATACAGATGTATATATTTTATACACTCATTATAATTGTTAAACTTTTGGCACCCATAATATGCCTTTACATTATGGCACCCTAAATTTGGCAACAGTGGAAGAAACTTTATTAAAACCTCGTGTGTAACAGACGACACTAATTATCACGGAAACCTCGGAAGTATTCGGCCGTGTCCGGAGGGCAGCGAGAAGCGGCTGGCGGGAATTTTGATTTTAAATATTGTTTTGGTTCATTCTTTATTCTAAGATCGTATAATTCAGTGGCGTATTTAGGATTTAGCTCCGGGGGGGTCCAAAAAAACTAACTAAATATGTACTATGCTATGCTTTAATAACTATAGCATGCACAAAAAACCTTAAAACGACATATATATATATAATAATACTCGATTTTTAACAAAATTTTTTTTGACAATTTACCCGCCCTCTCACCCAATTACTCTAAACCGATTGGTCCCAAAAACAATCCGAAGCTATTATTTATTTGTAGCTACCTGTATATCAAACTTTAAGTCAATAGCTCAATTCCTTCGAAATTTAAGTAATCGCTTGAACCTACAGACATACATACAACATACAAATATAAAATTCGCAATACAGAAGTTTTCCCTTACCTTTGCTAATATTAATTCAACATTAAACGCCAACTCACATTACTCTGTGCGCTAACTGAATTGTATTCTTTACCAATCTATCTATTTGTAATTTACATCACAACCATCATACAAGTATCATGCATCACAACAATAGACCTATCCAATGAATGGATAGCGCGTGCGTGAAAAAGAGCGGCATCTTTTTTTAATGATTTTATATTTAAATATAATTAATAAATAATAAAGTACGTTGACAGTCTTGAGGTTTTTATTTTTTTTAAACTTTTTTTTGTAATAAAAATAATAAAATATGTGCGCCCGGGGGGGGGGGGTCCGGACCCGGTGGACCCCCCCCCTAAATACGCCACTGGTATAATTATATAGTCTTCAAAATAAATGATGATATATTAGGTTTATTAAGTATAATAAACATAACAAATCATTACTTTTTTGGAGAATTTGTTAGATATAATAATAATTTACACAAGAAATATTAAGAATAAGATTCTGATAAGGCTGATTTGCATTCTCGTTTTAAATTTATATCAAAATCACTTGCTTTCGGATGTTTAAACGTTTTTTGTTATTTGTATTTCTAGGGACTTCAATCTATTTCATCTTTGGTGGTGGAAAATAGAAATTGTTTTATTCTTTGCAGGAAAGTGGTATGCATTCGAATTTGGTGTACGGTTAACGCAATCGAAATTTTGTTTTCACATAGATGTTATTTTTTCCATGGTTTTATGAAAAACTTTTTTCTTATATCACAAAAAAAATAGGCATTTTTAAATAGTAAAAATTTATCGTAAGTCCATTTATTAGTATTTCTATAAATATATACACAGTATCCCACTTAAAACCTACCATCCTCTTGTTTTGACGACAAAACTCATCGCCAACTGTGATGTCTGTTTTGGGTCGAAATTTCGGTTTTTAGTGGTCCCGAATAAAAATTCGTTGTAACTTTTGCTCTAAAAAAATCCCTAGTAGGTAGTTCTAAAAAAGAGATCACAGTTTAGTCTTTAAAACCAGTGACATATGCGTTTAAATCCTTTTCCAGAGATCTATCCAACAAAAAAAGTTTACAAAAATCGGTTAAAAAATACAAATTTTACGAAGGTGGTAAGGTCTTAAGCGGGACACACTGTATATATATTTTAAAATAAAGTGAAGAAGTTAAAAAATTTAGCAGAAGGCTTTTACATTGTGTTAAAATTTACAAATTACCATTATATAATAAAATTACAAATGATAAAAATTATTTTAGGACAGTATTTCTCAGCAAGTTTCCATAGCTGAACCTATTATGATATTTTCTCCATGGCTTCATCGTCGATTTTCTCAATGGAAAAAGTCTATATTTTTCTTTAAATTGTGCAGAGGGGTTTTTTTAGTTATGTTATTGCAAAACTCGCCTATGGCTTGTCTTCACATTCGTAAAAAAACTCCTTCTGCACTTGTTTAGGAATATAAAATTAAGGCAGCAGATTTAAAATAAAATTACATACATATTCACTACTATTTTCGCTAGATGGTATGTATTCATCTTCGCTTCCATCTGTTTTGTAAGGATCAGATTCTTCCGATGAGGAAAAATCGTAAACATTTTTTAAACCTGCATCTGAAAAACATTAAAAAATATTTTGTTCTTTCACTTTATCAAAGTAAGTTACTTTTTGTTTTAAAAATTAAACTTATGAGCACCAAAACTTTTGGTATGATTCGTAACAGTTTAAATTACCTAAATTCAAAACATAACTGGCCTACTGACGTTAGTATAAAAAAATACTGTTGATGTTTTTTTCATTTTTTAGTTAGAAAGGGAATTAAAATATTATACAGGGTGTATCAGGGTCGATGGTAGGTTACATGTTTATGGAAAACGGAAAAAGATATCAAATTAAATTTTTTAAAGCAATTATAATAATATTATCATTAAAACTATTTTTCTAAATTATTTGGAACAAAATTCCACTTCCGGTTTTAACGGAAGCGATATCAACTTTGTTATTTTAAATGAATCATCACAATTTTTTTACATTTTTTATTTCTTAATATTATTCCTTATAAAATGACCACCTATATCATGTTCTATACCAAAACTTAATAGTTATTGAGTTATTAATATTTTTCGTAAAATTCGGTCAGTTTCACCCTCAACAAAAAAATCTTATATTTTTTTAATATTAGGTTTGATGATATTCGGTTGTATTTATTGTAATATTTCTTAAAAGATACTTGATAAAAAGCAATGTGAATGTAGATAACTTAAAACAGCAATAAGTTTTTAATTTTTAACGGAACGCCATGTATATTTTTAAATAATTAAATATGAAATTATAATACCTTTTCATTGATATAACCATTCCCTAAAGTTAATAATAACAAAGATATTTTACAATTTCTATTATTTATTATTTCAAATTTTTAAATATTAATTTTAAATTATTAAACAATACAAGTGAAATCTACGAATAAGTTTTAATAACTTTATGTTTTCATAAGACAAGAAAATAATAAATTAATATATTTTTTTTCGGTCTAAAGTAAATATGTCGATAAGTATGTGTATAAACGGTTTAATTGAACGACCGGTACCTTCATTAAAAGGTATATTATTACCTACTAATATAGTTAGAAATTCATTAATTTAATAAAAATTGTTAATAAAATAGTTAAAATGAAGAAAAATCACTATTCAAATAAAGTTTTGATGAACTGGTTTATTCTTTATGGACAATATGACAAACTTATTGCTAGAACATGCAGACACTTTTTGTATGTTGTACCTTTACCCAACTTACCCAACTTCTTTTGAGTAGTTATTTTTATCTTTATTTTAATAATAATAATGAGATAATTTTGTTGGGCCCCAAATAAAATAATTAAAATATTAATTTTTCTATGATCATTGGTACAAAAAAGGAAATATTGTACAACATAACTTGCTGCTTACAAGGATTTATTTTGGAACATTAAAAGTACAAAGTACATGTACAAAAAATAATTAAAAAAAATTCTTGAAATTAATTTAATAAAAAATTAAAATAATGAATGTAAGTATATTTTTGATTTCATTTTTTTTACATGTACTTACACGAAAAAAAGTAATAAAAATTCTCAAGCACTTATAAATGACAGGCACTGTGGTGCATGAATCTAAATTTTACTACCTTTGGTAAACATATTTTGGTAGGTACTTATTAAATAAAAAAAGTCAAATTTTTCGCTCTCACATTAATGTGAATTTATAATTAATAAACAAAAATTTTGTTCGTACCGCCGCTCCCGCAGTACCGCGTTGTAGTGAGAGATTTTTAAATTCTTAAAAGACAAATACAAAAATATTAATGGTAATTATTTCTGACATCTTTAAAAAAAATTCTAACCTTAATTTCTTTCATTTGCGCGCCTAAAATCGAATTTTCAATGGAGTTGCATTATAAAACTTATTTTACGCACAATTATGATGCAGAATAATATAAAATAGAGTATTTCACCATATTTTTTTTAGGTAATCAACATTTTTCAGATATGAATATTACTAAATAAAATTATATTAAATTGTATATCTTCAATATGGCACCCGTAAGTATGGCAACAGTGGAGGGTGCCTGTTTGAATATAATTATAACCAGTTTATACGTGAAGGGTGCTACTTAATCATGATTTTTGGTGGTGCCACAATGTCAAGTTTTAAAATTGGTTTTTTATACGATGGGGTCACATTTACGTTGATTAAGTGGGTGCCACTTCATACAAGATGCATGTATATATATATATATATATATATATATATATATATATATATACATGCATCTTGTATGAAGTGGCACCCACTTAATCAACGTAAATGTGACCCCCTCGTATAAAAAAACAATTTTAAAACTTGACATTGTGGCACCACCAAAAATCATGATCAAGTAGCACCCTTCACGTATAAACTGGTTATAATTATATTCAAACAGGCACCCTCCACTGTTGCCATACTTACGGGTGCCATATTGAAGATATACAATTTAATATAATTTTATTTAGTAATATTCATATCTGAAAAATGTTGATTACCTAAAACAAATATGGTGAAATACTCTATTTTATATTATTCTGCATCATAATTCGAAAATTATAATAATATTAGCTTTATTGAGATAAAATGGAGTGCGTAAAATAAGTTTTATAATGCAACTCCATTGAAAATTGTGTGTTTTATATTTGGCTATATTGGCTATAGACATATTTTACAAAATACAAGGCCTAATATTTCAGTTTTCGAAAGTAAATTTAAAAAAATCATAGGTATTAGAATTTTTTTACGGCACTGAAAATTTTATTAAAAAATTCTAAGTAGGAACGATTTTGTACCTAGCTAAATTAAAAATAACTATAAGAACTATTTACAAAAATTTATTCTGTCAATTATTCTTAAAATAAAACTAATAGTAACATGGTATCAATATTAATATTAAGAATTCTTAAGGTTAGTATTTACAAATAAAAAACGTAATAGAAACTTAAAACAACAATAAAACAAAAAATAGAGAATTAAAAAATATTAGATTTTCGTCACCTCTACTGCACATAAACTACGGGCTAGGGGAATACAATTGAAAAAAAATAGTGGTTTAGTAGAGGTGACAAAAATCTTAATGTAGAGAATTTTTGGAATTCTCTATTTTTTATTTCATTGTTGTTTTATGTTTCTTTGCATTTTATATTTGTTAAAACCAAGCAGAAGAATATTTATACCATGTTACTATTAGTTTAATTTTATTTTAATGTTTTTTTATGGATAAATGGACAGAATAAATTGTTGTAAATAGTTATTATTGTGCATTTTTAATTTAGCTACAAAATCGTTTCTGGTTAAATTTTTTAATAAAATTTAGTATAGGGTCGTTTTGAGGGGTCGAGAATCCAGCGCGTGCATAGATTCTTTTTAAAAAATCGCTAATATAAATTCTTGTATATTGTAAAAATATGGCGATTTTTGCTCAAAAAGTGGATCAAGATCTACAGTTTAAAACAAATCCGGTTAAAATCGCACAATAAATAAAGATTGTACATGGGTCTCAAACAAATGGGACTCACTATACAGGATGTATGACGGTCGATGGTAGGTTAGACGTTTATGGAGAACGGAAAAATATATCGAATTAAAATTTTTATAGCAATTATATTATCATTTAAACCATTTCTCTAAATTATTTTGAACAAAATTCCTCTTCCGGTTTTAATGGAAGCGATATCAACTTTGTTATTTTAAATGGATCATCACAATTTTTTTACATTTTTAAATTATTACCATCATTCCTTATAAAATGGCTATATCATGTTTTATACCTAAACTTAATAGTTTTTGAGTTATTCATTTTTTTTGTAAAATTTGGTCAGTTTCACCCTCAACAAAAAAGCTTATATCTTTTTTAATATTAGGTTTGCTGATATTCGGTTGGATTTATTGAAATCCTAATGCACAAAGATTTCATGTAATTTATTGTAATATTTCTAAAAAGATGCTTAAAAAAACAATGTAAATGTAGTTTACTTAAAACAGCAATTATATTACCTTTTTATTGATATAACTATTTCATATACCCAAAGTTAATATTAAGAAAGATATTTTACAATTACCCTAATAATATGAAGAAAGACTGATAAAATGTTGCTCATGTGTATTAATTTGGTAAGAATAACTTTTCGATAGGTATTTATTATTATTAAAATAAAGATAAAAATAACAACTCAAAAGAAGTTGGGTAAGTTGGGTAAAGGTACAACAAACAAAAAGTGTCTGCATGTTCTAGCAATAAGTTTGTCATATTGTCCATAAAGAATAAACCAGTTCATCAAAACTTTATTTGAATAGTGATTTTTCTTCATTTTAACTATTTTATTAACAATTTTTATTAAATTAATGAATTTCTAACTATATTAGTAAATAATAATATACCTTTTAATGAAGGTACCGTTCAATTAAACCGTTTATACACATACTTATCGACATATTTACTTTAGACCGAAAAAAAATATATTAATTTATTATTTTCTTGTCATATGAAAACATACAGTTATTAAAACTTATTCGTAGATTTCACTTGTATTGTTTAATAATTTAAAATTAATATTTAAAAATTTGAAAAAATAAATAATAAGAATTGTAAAATATCTTTGTTATTATTAACTTTAGGGAATGGTTATATCAATGAAAAGGTATTATAATTTCATATTTAATTATGTAAAAATATACAGGGCGTTCCGTTAAAAATTAAAAACTCATTGCTGTTTTAAGTTATCTACATTCACATTGCTTTTTATCAAGTATCTTTTAAGAAATATTACAATAAATACAACCGAATATCATCAAATTTTACGAAAAAAATTAATAACTCAATAACTATTAAGTTTTGGTATAGAACATGATATAGTCATTTTATAAGGAATAATATTAAGAAATAAAAAATGTAAAAAAATTGTGATGATTCATTTAAAATAACAAAGTTGATATCGCTTCCATTAAAACCGGAAGTGGAATTTTGTTCCAAATAATTTAGAAAAATAGTTTTAATGATAATATTATTATAATTGCTTTAAAAAATTTAATTTGATATCTTTTTTCGTTTTCCATTAACATGTAACCTACCATCGACCCTGATACACCCTGTATAATATTTTAATTTCCTTTCTAACTAAAAAATTAAAAAAACATCAACAGTATTTTTTTATACTAACGTCAGTAGGCCAGTTATGTTTTGCATTTAGGTAATTTATACTGTTACGAATCATACCAAAAGTTTTTGTAATTTTGGGGCCGAGCGGTGGCCGAATGTTTGGTGCTCATAAGTTTAATTTTTAAAACAAAAAGTAACTTACTTTCATAAAGAGAAAGAACAAAATATTTTTTAATGTTTTTCAGATGCAGGTTTAATAAATGTTTACGATTTTTCCTCATCGGAAGAATCTGATCCTTACAAAACAGATGGAAGCGAAGATATATATAGATATATAATACATACCATCTAGCGAAAATAGTAGTGAATATGTATGTAATTTTATTTTAAATCTGCTGCCTTAATTTTATATTCCTAAACAAGTGCAGAAGGAGTTTTTTTACGAATGTGAAGACAAGCCATAGGCGAGTTTTGCAATAACATAACTAAAAAAACCCTCTGCACAATTTAAAGAAAAATATAGATTTTTTCCATTGAGAAAATCGACGATGAAGCCATGGAGAAAATTTCGATTGCGTTAACCGTACACCAAATTCGAATGCATACCACTTTCCTGCAAAGAATAAAACAATTTCTATTTTCCACCATCAAAGATGGACAAAAAACGTTTAAACATCCGAAAGCAAGTGATTTTGATATAAATTTAAAACGAGAATGCAAATCAGCCTTATCAGAATCATATTCTTAATATTTCTTGTGTAAATTATTATTATATCTAACAAATTCTCCAAAAAAGTAATGATTTGTTATGTTTATTATACTTAATAAACCTAATACATCATCACTTATTTTGAAGACTATATAATTATACGATTTTAGAATAAAGAATGAACCAAAACAATATTTAAAATCAAAATTCCCGCCAGCCGCTTCTCGCTGCCCTCCGGACACGGCCGAATACTTCCGAGGTTTCCGTGATAATTATGGCGGGTTTACGAGTCACTCGCGTGCGTTTGAGGTTTGCGTGCGTTTCCTGGGCCTTCGCGTCAACGCGTTCTTCCTGACGCGACCCCATTTACGAGTTTCGAAGGCGCGCGTTTGCTCACCTTCGAACGTCAGCTGGTTCCTCAGTGCGTGGGTTTTTGATTTCGTCTCGTGTCTCATACTTTGGGAAAATGGACCCATTTTTAATTCTTCGAACCGCAATATTAATGAATTTAGCTCGTCTGCTAATTATGTTTGACACAACACTTCTCCCACGCAGGCTACGCGGCTGATGCCATTGGCTGGCCATGTCACGTGATATCGACTTCAACGCGCGCGATCTTTTTACGGCGTAAAGTTTTTTCCCCGGATAAAAACCAAGACGCGTCAAACTGGCTGAGATTTGGCGCACGCGTCCTTTTAACGCACGCGAGTTCACTTATAAACGATCCCATTGCCCACCATGAGTTAAAACCGTTGCGCGCGTTGGCTAGCTCGCGTAAACGCGACCTCCAAACGCACGCGAGTGACTCGTAAACCCGCCATTAGTGTCGTCTGTTACACACGAGGTTTTAAAGTTTCTTCCACTGTTGCCAAATTTAGGGTGCCATAATGTAAAGGCATATTATGGGTGCCAAAAGTTTAACAATTATAATGAGTGTATAAAATATATACATCTGTATAAAAAAGAGCGCCATCTATAATAAACTTCGCAAACTAAACTGTATATCCGGGAGTAATCTTTGTCAAAGTGGCACCCTTCAAATTTTTTGTTATATGGTTTAGAAGGACCCTACCTTCATTGGAAAAATTTTTGAAGGCAAAACAAAGTGGCACCCGAAACCGGGTGCCACATTGTAAAATTGACAATGTTTATACCATATGGGTGCCTAAATGACACTGTCTGTCTATATATATATATATATATATATATATATATATATATACATGCATCTTGTATGAAGTGGCACCCACTTAATCAACGTAAATGTGACCCCCTCGCAGGGCCGAGCCTAGGGTATCTGCCGCCCGGGTGCAAGAATTAAATTTGCCGCCCCCATTAATGTAAAACAATTAGGTTATCGGTAGGGAAGGAGTTCATAATTTATCATTCTCAATAAACATATAACAAATTTTATAGTAAAATAACAAAGTATTTATTAACAAATACATAAAAGAATAAAATAAAAATACATTCAGGAAAAAAAACAAAAATAATTAAACTAAACTAAAAAACTAAAATCTACTTTTCTCGCTTTTTTAATGGCAAATTCCCTAATCAAGTCGCCTACATCCAAGTTGTTAGAAATATCTTTTTCAATACTTACAATTGCTAAATTTGAAAGCCTGGATTGACTCATATTGGATCTTAAATAGGTCTTAATTAGTTTTAATTTCGAAAATGACCGCTCTCCATGGGCAACAGTAACTGGCATCGTCAAAAATATTCTTAAAGCTACAAATAAATTCGGAAAGATGCCTTTTAAATCATTAACTTGTTTTTAACTTAAACGCATTAAAAGACAAAAGAAACTACTATGTTTGCATCCTATTTGCCTCACGTTAATAGAAAAACTAAAAATTGCTGAAATACGCAGCAGTCAAATCGGAAGAAATTATGCTTTAACTTAACAGTTCAGCTTGTAAACAATATCACGTGGTACACAGCGCGCGATTGGATTGGTTTCCCGTAAGCCCGCTTCCGTAAAACATGAAACTTGACGAACTCGAAGCGGACGGACGGAAAGCGAAGCGGGCGGGCGGCCATCTATAAACCGGGCTTTAAGAAAATTGTCATCATCATTTTTTGTGGCTATCGCGCGTTCGGTTATGTCTTTTTTATCATTGCCGCCTGACAGCACAATTTTGGCATTGTTTTTATGTGAATAAAAACGATGATTCCTTGAAACGCCGACATCAATAAAACGCAAGTGATTTTTAGAAAGTTTTTTGCATATTGCAAGGTGGCTTTTTTATTTTTGATAATATGATGATATTTTGCCGCCCTGTGTTAGTGCCGCCCGGGTGCCATGCACCCCTTGCACCCCCGGCACGGCTCGGCCCTGCCCCCTCGTATAAAAAACCAATTTTAAAACTTGACATTGTGGCACCACCAAAAATCATGATCAAGTAGCACCCTTCACGTATAAACTGGTTATAATTATATTCAAACAGGCACCCTCCACTGTTGCCATACTTACGGGTGCCATATTGAAGATATACAATTTAATATAATTTTATTTAGCAATATTCATATCTGAAAAATGTTGATTACCTAAAACATATGGTGAAATACTCTATTTTATATTATTCTGCATCATAATTCGAAAATTATAATAATATTAGCTTTATTGAGATAAAATGGAGTGCGTAAAATAAGTTTTATAATGCAACTCCATTGAAAATTCGATTTTAGGCGCGCAAATGGAAGAAATTAAGGTTAGAATTTTTTTTAAAGATGTCAGGAATAATTACCATTAATATTTTTGTATTTGTCTTTTAAGAATTTAAAAATCTCTCACTACAACGCGGTACTGCGGGAGCGGCGGTACGAACAAATTTTTTGTTTATTAATTATAAATTCACATTAATGTAAGAGCGAAAAATTTGACTTTTTTTATTTAATAAGTACCTACCAAAATATGTTTACCAAAGGTAGTAAAATTTAGATTCATGCACCACAGTGCCTGTCATTTATAAGTGCTTGAGAATTTTTATTACTTTTTTTCGTGTAAGTATACTTACACGAAAAAAAGTAATAAAAATTCTCAAGCACTTATAAATGACAGGCACTGTGGTGCATGAATCTAAATTTTACTACCTTTGGTAAACATATTTTGGTAGGTACTTATTAAATAAAAAAAGTCAAATTTTTCGCTCTCACATTAATGTGAATTTATAATTAATAAACAAAAATTTTGTTCGTACCGCCGCTCCCGCAGTACCGCGTTGTAGTGAGAGATTTTTAAATTCTTAAAAGACAAATACAAAAATATTAATGGTAATTATTTCTGACATCTTTAAAAAAAATTCTAACCTTAATTTCTTTCATTTGCGCGCCTAAAATCGAATTTTCAATGGAGTTGCATTATAAAACTTATTTTACGCACAATTATGATGCAGAATAATATAAAATAGAGTATTTCACCATATTTTTTTTAGGTAATCAACATTTTTCAGATATGAATATTACTAAATAAAATTATATTAAATTGTATATCTTCAATATGGCACCCGTAAGTATGGCAACAGTGGAGGGTGCCTGTTTGAATATAATTATAACCAGTTTATACGTGAAGGGTGCTACTTAATCATGATTTTTGGTGGTGCCACAATGTCAAGTTTTAAAATTGGTTTTTTATACGATGGGGTCACATTTACGTTGATTAAGTGGGTGCCACTTCATACAAGATGCATGTATATATATATATATATATATATATATATATATATATATATATATATATATATATATACATGCATCTTGTATGAAGTGGCACCCACTTAATCAACGTAAATGTGACCCCCTCGTATAAAAAAACAATTTTAAAACTTGACATTGTGGCACCACCAAAAATCATGATCAAGTAGCACCCTTCACGTATAAACTGGTTATAATTATATTCAAACAGGCACCCTCCACTGTTGCCATACTTACGGGTGCCATATTGAAGATATACAATTTAATATAATTTTATTTAGTAATATTCATATCTGAAAAATGTTGATTACCTAAAACAAATATGGTGAAATACTCTATTTTATATTATTCTGCATCATAATTCGAAAATTATAATAATATTAGCTTTATTGAGATAAAATGGAGTGCGTAAAATAAGTTTTATAATGCAACTCCATTGAAAATTGTGTGTTTTATATTTGGCTATATTGGCTATAGACATATTTTACAAAATACAAGGCCTAATATTTCAGTTTTCGAAAGTAAATTTAAAAAAATCATAGGTATTAGAATTTTTTTACGGCACTGAAAATTTTATTAAAAAATTCTAAGTAGGAACGATTTTGTACCTAGCTAAATTAAAAATAACTATAAGAACTATTTACAAAAATTTATTCTGTCAATTATTCTTAAAATAAAACTAATAGTAACATGGTATCAATATTAATATTAAGAATTCTTAAGGTTAGTATTTACAAATAAAAAACGTAATAGAAACTTAAAACAACAATAAAACAAAAAATAGAGAATTAAAAAATATTAGATTTTCGTCACCTCTACTGCACATAAACTACGGGCTAGGGGAATACAATTGAAAAAAAATAGTGGTTTAGTAGAGGTGACAAAAATCTTAATGTAGAGAATTTTTGGAATTCTCTATTTTTTATTTCATTGTTGTTTTATGTTTCTTTGCATTTTATATTTGTTAAAACCAAGCAGAAGAATATTTATACCATGTTACTATTAGTTTAATTTTATTTTAATGTTTTTTTATGGATAAATGGACAGAATAAATTGTTGTAAATAGTTATTATTGTGCATTTTTAATTTAGCTACAAAATCGTTTCTGGTTAAATTTTTTAATAAAATTTAGTATAGGGTCGTTTTGAGGGGTCGAGAATCCAGCGCGTGCATAGATTCTTTTTAAAAAATCGCTAATATAAATTCTTGTATATTGTAAAAATATGGCGATTTTTGCTCAAAAAGTGGATCAAGATCTACAGTTTAAAACAAATCCGGTTAAAATCGCACAATAAATAAAGATTGTACATGGGTCTCAAACAAATGGGACTCACTATACAGGATGTATGACGGTCGATGGTAGGTTAGACGTTTATGGAGAACGGAAAAATATATCGAATTAAAATTTTTATAGCAATTATATTATCATTTAAACCATTTCTCTAAATTATTTTGAACAAAATTCCTCTTCCGGTTTTAATGGAAGCGATATCAACTTTGTTATTTTAAATGGATCATCACAATTTTTTTACATTTTTAAATTATTACCATCATTCCTTATAAAATGGCTATATCATGTTTTATACCTAAACTTAATAGTTTTTGAGTTATTCATTTTTTTTGTAAAATTTGGTCAGTTTCACCCTCAACAAAAAAGCTTATATCTTTTTTAATATTAGGTTTGCTGATATTCGGTTGGATTTATTGAAATCCTAATGCACAAAGATTTCATGTAATTTATTGTAATATTTCTAAAAAGATGCTTAAAAAAACAATGTAAATGTAGTTTACTTAAAACAGCAATTATATTACCTTTTTATTGATATAACTATTTCATATACCCAAAGTTAATATTAAGAAAGATATTTTACAATTACCCTAATAATATGAAGAAAGACTGATAAAATGTTGCTCATGTGTATTAATTTGGTAAGAATAACAAAACTTTTCGATAGGTATTTATTATTATTAAAATAAAGATAAAAATAACAACTCAAAAGAAGTTGGGTAAGTTGGGTAAAGGTACAACAAACAAAAAGTGTCTGCATGTTCTAGCAATAAGTTTGTCATATTGTCCATAAAGAATAAACCAGTTCATCAAAACTTTATTTGAATAGTGATTTTTCTTCATTTTAACTATTTTATTAACAATTTTTATTAAATTAATGAATTTCTAACTATATTAGTAAATAATAATATACCTTTTAATGAAGGTACCGTTCAATTAAACCGTTTATACACATACTTATCGACATATTTACTTTAGACCGAAAAAAAATATATTAATTTATTATTTTCTTGTCATATGAAAACATACAGTTATTAAAACTTATTCGTAGATTTCACTTGTATTGTTTAATAATTTAAAATTAATATTTAAAAATTTGAAAAAATAAATAATAAGAATTGTAAAATATCTTTGTTATTATTAACTTTAGGGAATGGTTATATCAATGAAAAGGTATTATAATTTCATATTTAATTATGTAAAAATATACAGGGCGTTCCGTTAAAAATTAAAAACTCATTGCTGTTTTAAGTTATCTACATTCACATTGCTTTTTATCAAGTATCTTTTAAGAAATATTACAATAAATACAACCGAATATCATCAAATTTTACGAAAAAAATTAATAACTCAATAACTATTAAGTTTTGGTATAGAACATGATATAGTCATTTTATAAGGAATAATATTAAGAAATAAAAAATGTAAAAAAATTGTGATGATTCATTTAAAATAACAAAGTTGATATCGCTTCCATTAAAACCGGAAGTGGAATTTTGTTCCAAATAATTTAGAAAAATAGTTTTAATGATAATATTATTATAATTGCTTTAAAAAATTTAATTTGATATCTTTTTTCGTTTTCCATTAACATGTAACCTACCATCGACCCTGATACACCCTGTATAATATTTTAATTTCCTTTCTAACTAAAAAATTAAAAAAACATCAACAGTATTTTTTTATACTAACGTCAGTAGGCCAGTTATGTTTTGCATTTAGGTAATTTATACTGTTACGAATCATACCAAAAGTTTTTGTAATTTTGGGGCCGAGCGGTGGCCGAATGTTTGGTGCTCATAAGTTTAATTTTTAAAACAAAAAGTAACTTACTTTCATAAAGAGAAAGAACAAAATATTTTTTAATGTTTTTCAGATGCAGGTTTAATAAATGTTTACGATTTTTCCTCATCGGAAGAATCTGATCCTTACAAAACAGATGGAAGCGAAGATATATATAGATATATAATACATACCATCTAGCGAAAATAGTAGTGAATATGTATGTAATTTTATTTTAAATCTGCTGCCTTAATTTTATATTCCTAAACAAGTGCAGAAGGAGTTTTTTTACGAATGTGAAGACAAGCCATAGGCGAGTTTTGCAATAACATAACTAAAAAAACCCTCTGCACAATTTAAAGAAAAATATAGATTTTTTCCATTGAGAAAATCGACGATGAAGCCATGGAGAAAATTTCGATTGCGTTAACCGTACACCAAATTCGAATGCATACCACTTTCCTGCAAAGAATAAAACAATTTCTATTTTCCACCATCAAAGATGGACAAAAAACGTTTAAACATCCGAAAGCAAGTGATTTTGATATAAATTTAAAACGAGAATGCAAATCAGCCTTATCAGAATCATATTCTTAATATTTCTTGTGTAAATTATTATTATATCTAACAAATTCTCCAAAAAAGTAATGATTTGTTATGTTTATTATACTTAATAAACCTAATACATCATCACTTATTTTGAAGACTATATAATTATACGATTTTAGAATAAAGAATGAACCAAAACAATATTTAAAATCAAAATTCCCGCCAGCCGCTTCTCGCTGCCCTCCGGACACGGCCGAATACTTCCGAGGTTTCCGTGATAATTATGGCGGGTTTACGAGTCACTCGCGTGCGTTTGAGGTTTGCGTGCGTTTCCTGGGCCTTCGCGTCAACGCGTTCTTCCTGACGCGACCCCATTTACGAGTTTCGAAGGCGCGCGTTTGCTCACCTTCGAACGTCAGCTGGTTCCTCAGTGCGTGGGTTTTTGATTTCGTCTCGTGTCTCATACTTTGGGAAAATGGACCCATTTTTAATTCTTCGAACCGCAATATTAATGAATTTAGCTCGTCTGCTAATTATGTTTGACACAACACTTCTCCCACGCAGGCTACGCGGCTGATGCCATTGGCTGGCCATGTCACGTGATATCGACTTCAACGCGCGCGATCTTTTTACGGCGTAAAGTTTTTTCCCCGGATAAAAACCAAGACGCGTCAAACTGGCTGAGATTTGGCGCACGCGTCCTTTTAACGCACGCGAGTTCACTTATAAACGATCCCATTGCCCACCATGAGTTAAAACCGTTGCGCGCGTTGGCTAGCTCGCGTAAACGCGACCTCCAAACGCACGCGAGTGACTCGTAAACCCGCCATTAGTGTCGTCTGTTACACACGAGGTTTTAAAGTTTCTTCCACTGTTGCCAAATTTAGGGTGCCATAATGTAAAGGCATATTATGGGTGCCAAAAGTTTAACAATTATAATGAGTGTATAAAATATATACATCTGTATAAAAAAGAGCGCCATCTATAATAAACTTCGCAAACTAAACTGTATATCCGGGAGTAATCTTTGTCAAAGTGGCACCCTTCAAATTTTTTGTTATATGGTTTAGAAGGACCCTACCTTCATTGGAAAAATTTTTGAAGGCAAAACAAAGTGGCACCCGAAACCGGGTGCCACATTGTAAAATTGACAATGTTTATACCATATGGGTGCCTAAATGACACTGTCTGTCTATATATATATATATATATATATATATATATATATATACATGCATCTTGTATGAAGTGGCACCCACTTAATCAACGTAAATGTGACCCCCTCGCAGGGCCGAGCCTAGGGTATCTGCCGCCCGGGTGCAAGAATTAAATTTGCCGCCCCCATTAATGTAAAACAATTAGGTTATCGGTAGGGAAGGAGTTCATAATTTATCATTCTCAATAAACATATAACAAATTTTATAGTAAAATAACAAAGTATTTATTAACAAATACATAAAAGAATAAAATAAAAATACATTCAGGAAAAAAAACAAAAATAATTAAACTAAACTAAAAAACTAAAATCTACTTTTCTCGCTTTTTTAATGGCAAATTCCCTAATCAAGTCGCCTACATCCAAGTTGTTAGAAATATCTTTTTCAATACTTACAATTGCTAAATTTGAAAGCCTGGATTGACTCATATTGGATCTTAAATAGGTCTTAATTAGTTTTAATTTCGAAAATGACCGCTCTCCATGGGCAACAGTAACTGGCATCGTCAAAAATATTCTTAAAGCTACAAATAAATTCGGAAAGATGCCTTTTAAATCATTAACTTGTTTTTAACTTAAACGCATTAAAAGACAAAAGAAACTACTATGTTTGCATCCTATTTGCCTCACGTTAATAGAAAAACTAAAAATTGCTGAAATACGCAGCAGTCAAATCGGAAGAAATTATGCTTTAACTTAACAGTTCAGCTTGTAAACAATATCACGTGGTACACAGCGCGCGATTGGATTGGTTTCCCGTAAGCCCGCTTCCGTAAAACATGAAACTTGACGAACTCGAAGCGGACGGACGGAAAGCGAAGCGGGCGGGCGGCCATCTATAAACCGGGCTTTAAGAAAATTGTCATCATCATTTTTTGTGGCTATCGCGCGTTCGGTTATGTCTTTTTTATCATTGCCGCCTGACAGCACAATTTTGGCATTGTTTTTATGTGAATAAAAACGATGATTCCTTGAAACGCCGACATCAATAAAACGCAAGTGATTTTTAGAAAGTTTTTTGCATATTGCAAGGTGGCTTTTTTATTTTTGATAATATGATGATATTTTGCCGCCCTGTGTTAGTGCCGCCCGGGTGCCATGCACCCCTTGCACCCCCGGCACGGCTCGGCCCTGCCCCCTCGTATAAAAAACCAATTTTAAAACTTGACATTGTGGCACCACCAAAAATCATGATCAAGTAGCACCCTTCACGTATAAACTGGTTATAATTATATTCAAACAGGCACCCTCCACTGTTGCCATACTTACGGGTGCCATATTGAAGATATACAATTTAATATAATTTTATTTAGCAATATTCATATCTGAAAAATGTTGATTACCTAAAACATATGGTGAAATACTCTATTTTATATTATTCTGCATCATAATTCGAAAATTATAATAATATTAGCTTTATTGAGATAAAATGGAGTGCGTAAAATAAGTTTTATAATGCAACTCCATTGAAAATTCGATTTTAGGCGCGCAAATGGAAGAAATTAAGGTTAGAATTTTTTTTAAAGATGTCAGGAATAATTACCATTAATATTTTTGTATTTGTCTTTTAAGAATTTAAAAATCTCTCACTACAACGCGGTACTGCGGGAGCGGCGGTACGAACAAATTTTTTGTTTATTAATTATAAATTCACATTAATGTAAGAGCGAAAAATTTGACTTTTTTTATTTAATAAGTACCTACCAAAATATGTTTACCAAAGGTAGTAAAATTTAGATTCATGCACCACAGTGCCTGTCATTTATAAGTGCTTGAGAATTTTTATTACTTTTTTTCGTGTAAGTATACCGTTTATACACATACAAGTATGTGTATAAACGGTTTAATTGAACGTCCGGTAGCTTCATTAAAAGGTATATTATTATTTACTAATATAGTTAGAAATTCATTAATTTAATAAAAATTGATAAGTTTATCGACATATTTACTTTAGACCGAAAAAAAATATATTAATTTATTATTTTCTTGTCATATGAAAACATACAGTTATTAAAACTTATTCGTAGATTTCACTTGTATTGTTTAATAATTTAAAATTAATATTTAAAAATTTGAAATAATAAATAATAGGAATTGTAAAATATCTTTGTTATTATTAACTTTAGGGAATGGTTAAATCAATGAAAAGGTATTATAATTTCATATTTAATTATGTAAAAATATACAGGGCGTTCCGTTAAAAATTAAAAACTTATTGCTGTTTTAAGTTATCTACATTCACATTGCTTTTTATCAAGTATCTTTTAAGAAATATTACAATAAATACAACCGAATATCATCAAACCTAATATTAAAAAAAATATAAGATTTTTTTGTTGAGGGTGAAACTGACCGAATTTTACGAAAAAAATGAATAACTCAATAACTATTAAGTTTTGGTATAGAACATGATATAGGTAGTCATTTTATAAGGAATAATATTAAGAAATAAAAAATGTAAAAAAATTGTGATGATTCATTTAAAATAACAAAGTTGATATCGCTTCCGTTAAAACCGGAAGTGGAATTTTGTTCAAAATAATTTAGAAAAATAGTTTTAATGATAATATTATTATAATTGCTTTAAAAAATTTAATCTGATATCTTTTTTCGTTTTCCATAAACATGTAACCTACCATCGACCCTGATTTATGTTTTGATTTATGTTTTGCATTTAGGTAATTTAAACTGTTACGAATCATACCAAAAGTTTTGGTAATTTTGGGGCCGAGCGGTGGCCGAATGTTTGGTGCTAATAAGTTTAATTTTTAAAACAAAAAGTAACTTACTTTGATAAAGAGAAAGAACAAAATATTTTTTAATGTTTTTCAGATGCAGGTTTAAAAAATGTTTACGATTTTTCCTCATCGGAAGAATCTGATCCTTACAAAACAGATGGAAGCGAAGATGAATACATACCATCTAGCGAAAATAGTAGTGAATATGTATGTAATTTTATTTTAAATCTGCTGCCTTAATTTTATATTCCTAAACAAGTGCAGAAGGAGTTTTTTTACGAATGTGAAGACAAGCCATAGGCGAGTTTTGCAATAACATAACTAAAAAAACCCCTCTGCACAATTTAAAGAAAAATATAGACTTTTTCCATTGAGAAAATCGACGATGAAGCCATGGAGAAAATATCATAATAGGTTCAGCTATGGAAACTTGCTGAGAAATACTGTCCTAAAATAATTTTTATCATTTGTAATTTTATTATATAATGGTAATTTATATATTTTAACACAATGTAAAAGCCTTCTGCTAAATTTTTTAACTTCTTCACTTTATTTTAAAATATATATACAGTGTGTCCCGCTTAAGACCTTACCACCTTCGTAAAATTTGTATTTTTTAACCGATTTTTGTAAACTTTTTTTGTTGGATAGATCTCTGGAAAAGGATTTAAACGCATATGTCACTGGTTTTAAAGACTAAACTGTGATCTCTTTTTTAGTACTACCTACTAGGGATTTTTTAAAGCAAAAGTTACAACGAATTTTTATTCGGGACCACTAAAAACCGAAATTTCGACCCAAAACAGACATCACAGTTGGCGATGAGTTTTGTCGTCAAAACAAGAGGATGGTAGGTTTTAAGTGGGACACTGTGTATATTAGGGTGTGCCAAAAAAAGTCGATATTTTTTTTTCTTGCTCTCCACCCAAAATATCGTAAAATATGTCCGAACAAATATCCTGTTAAAAGCGGAGTTCATAATTTCAATTTTAAGAGGTCCTCCATCGAATCTGAAGTTTTGCCGCTTAAATAACACAGAAAACTGACTTTTTTACCTTATTTATTCTTGCAACCTAGGAAGAAATTTTTTTTTCATAAAATCCATGACCAAATCTTACAAAGCATTAAATTTGGACGACTATTTCCCTCGTCTTAATTTCCACCAATCACAAACGCGCAATTTTGAATTACAAATGGTTTCTAGGTGAAAAAACTGTGTGACAGCACCTGTCAGCAGTTTATTCGAGTTTACCCGCGGCAAAACTTGACAGCTGTTGTCAACAAAAACTTCAATTTATATTTTAATTGTTAACTGTTACTCATGAAATAGTCTTGTCAAATACCATTCGGGCATCTAATTTTTCCTGTGAAAAAAATCGAAAAAACACAATGCTAAGTAATATTTTTTAACAAAAAGCATTCGTGCAGGTGCAAAAATCCTCCTCTTCGACTCGGATTTTTGTTGCCACCAGCACTCATGCTTTTTGTTAAAATATTACTTAGCAACGTGTTTTTTCGATTCTTTTCGGAAAAATTAAATGCCCTTATGATATTACTTACGAAAAAATCTTATTAGGCCGAATTTCTATTTTCATTATTTGATTTTTTACAGAGCTTTAAATTTAAAATTTTACGTTTTTTGCCTTTTTTAGCTAAACTATTGAAGTTAGACGAAAAAGTCAAATGGCAATGGCTTGTCTGATGGACCACAAAAAAGTTTAAGGCGAATTTTTTGTATCGTCAATATTCTAAAAGTTACAGACGTATAAAGTCATCATTTTTGAATTATTAACTTTAAATTTAAAGCTCTGTAAAAAATCAAATAATGAAAATAGAAATTCGGCTTAATAAGATTTTTTTGTCAAAATTTAATGCTTTGTAAGGATTAGTCATGGATTTTATGAAAAAAAAAATTCTTCCTAGGTTGCAAGAATAAATAAGGTAAAAAAGTCAGTTTTCTGTGTTATTTAAGCGGCAAAACTTCAGATTCGATGGAGGACCTCTTAAAATTGAAATTATGAGCTCCGCTTTTAACAGAATATTTGTTCGGACATATTTTACGATATTTTGGGTGGAGAGCAAGCAAAAAAAAATATCGAGTTTTTTTGGCACACCCTAGTGTATATATTTATAAAAATACTAATAAATGGACTTACGATAAATTTTTACGATTTAAAAATGCCTATTTTTTTTTGTGATATAAGAAAAAAGTTTTTCCTAAAACCATGGAAAAAATAACATCTATGTGAAAACAAAATTTCGATTGCGTTAACCGTACACCAAATTCGAATGCATACCACTTTCCTGCAAAGAATAAAACAATTTCCATTTTCCACCATCAAAGATGAAATAGATTGAAGTCCCTAGAAATACAAATAACAAAAAACGTTTAAACATCCGAAAGCAAGTGATTTTGATATAAATTTAAAACGAGAATGCAAATCAGCCTTATCAGAATCATATTCTTAATATTTCTTGTGTAAATTATTATTATATCTAACAAATTCTCCAAAAAAGTAACGATTTGTTATGTTTATTATACTTAATAAACCTAATACATCATCACTTATTTTGAAGACTATATAATTATACGACCTTAGAATAAAGAATGAACCAAAACAATATTTAAAATCAAAATTCCCGCCAGCCGCTTCTCGCTGCCCTCCGGACACGGCCGAATACTTCCGAGGTTTCCGTGATAATTGGTGTCGTCTGTTACACACGAGGTTTTAAAGTTTCTTCCACTGTTGCCAAATTTAGGGTGCCATAATGTAAAGGCATATTATGGGTGCCAAAAGTTTAACAATTATAATGAGTGTATAAAATATATACATCTGTATAAAAAAGAGCGCCATCTATAATAAACTTCGTAAACTAAACTGTATATCCGGGAGTAATCTTTGTCAAAGTGGCACCCTTCAAATTTTTTGTTATATGGTTTAGAAGGACCCTAGCTTCATTGGAAAAATTTTTGAAGGCAAAACAAAGTGGCACCCGAAACCGGGTGCCACATTGTAAAATTGGGAGTCACATTGACAATGTTTATACCATATGGGTGCCTAAATGACACTGTCTATCTATATATATATATATATATATATATATATATATATATATATATATATATATATATATATATATATATTTATATTTATTATTTTTTTAGAATACATTTTTGGTAAATATTACTGTAAAAATATTAGTGGGTAGGTAATTTTTAATATGGTTGTATGGATGTGATTTACGTATAGTAATATTTATTGTATTATACAAAATATAAATATTAATTAATAAAAAGATTTGCGAAATATCTCAAAATTATAATGAACCTTACACTGTCTGTGGAACATGACAACTATAGTTGATAATTTTAATGGTAAGTATTTTTAATATCAATTTTCATTTCCGTTTATTTATTTATTTATCATGATTATTATCATTATTAGCATTATTATCGTTATTATCATTATTCTTATTATTATTATCATTAGCTTTCTTATTGTTGTATTATAATCAATACATATTGCCAAATTTGATTAATTGAATATTTACATGTGTTTTAGAACCTACCTTCTTATCTTATCTTATTTTATTATTAAATTTAACCAGCAGCGTATAAAGAAAATCACCCGGTATAATAATTAGAATTAAATAAAAAAATTATTTGCTTTAGATATTACCTACAGCATACCAAATTTTAAACTTGTATTTTAAAATTTATATTTTTTTAATATTGTACGGTTACTGTATAATTTAAATACCCTGTATCTCAGAACTACTAAATAAAAATACTAAAATACTTCAATTTGAATGCTGATTAGTGAAAATGAAATTTTTTATATTTTCCAAATTAAATTAACCAAAAAGTTTCAACCCCGGTTTTCTTCTTCACTTTAAGTTAAAAATGAGTGATACGTCATTTTAAAGGCATTTTAAATCTCTACATTTTGGCGTATTAGTTTTTAAAATCGGTTAGTTTGTTCCTGAGATATTTAAGACAAAAATAAATTAAAAAAGAAAAATTTTCTGTAATATCTTGAAAACAAACAAACCGATTAAAAACTATTACGTCAAAATAAAGGGATTTAAAATGCCCTTAAAATTATACGATACCCGTATTAGTTTTAAAATGGGTTGGTACGTTATTTGAGAAAAACTTAATTTTTTGATTTATTAATTATACACCATTATTCACAAGAATCATTTTATAAAATCACGTACTTTTAAATCATACTTAATTAAAGTAATAATTTGTGCAAACCAACCGATTTTAAAAACTAATACGCCAAAATTTTAAGGGAAGAAGAAAAAATAATTTGATGAAGTACGCAAAATAAATCAAGTTAAATTTTTTAAAGGAAATACTTAAATTTTCTTTGCTGTCGAAACTATATTTGTCTACAGGATTTTCTGCGTTTCTTTCGATGGGGATCAGGGGCGTAGCTTCCGCGGTATCAGCCGTATCAATGATACGGGGCCCCCGGCTAGGGGGGGGGGCCCGATTGGCTTCGACATGCGTAAGCAAAAATATATTACTCACATGTTAAAAAAATTGAGGCATCAAATTAAATAAATAAATAATATTTTTATTAAATTGTTTATTCTTCGATTTATTAAATTAAAATTTTCCTGAATACCCTCTTGTTCCAACGAGGCCGTTAACTCATACAAAATGTTTCTGCCCGCACCTTTTCGCAATGCGTTGTCTACGGCGCAGGGTGTTATTATCATATTTTAAATTAATAGCAAATTAGAAATAATTATTAGCGTTACAATTGTTTCAAATGACTTTCCTTTATTTTAAAATAGAAACCTTTTAAAAAATGTTGAAGAACGTTAAATGTTTAAAACCAGATCAAATTTTAAAATTTGCCTGTACATAAAAAGCTATGTATACATGGGTGAATATATTGAGATGTCCCCCAAGTGAAAATGATTATTTTTTATTTTGGTTGTTTCACTGTTAGTCTATGGGGTTTTTGGCAAGCCACCAGGTCTAGTAATAACATAAAATAAGTGGTTCTGCACTAATGCAGAAATTTTAAGAAATCATACATTTTGAATATTAAAGCTTCACGGAAGATATCTTCACGGAGGTTAGGATTTCGTATGTTTTTTTTACCTTTGTATAATATATATATACAATGTATATTTAAAATAATTTATTGTATCTTTTGACACCTTAATATTTTTTTAAAATATAATTGTACATAAATAAAATATTTATAAAAAAATCTACTTACTGAGATATTACACTTCACGGTGAATAGGTTTTTAAATAGCAAATTAATGAACTTAAACTTTTGAATTATTAAACAGCAACACTCTCATCTGCATATAAATTCTAACTGACTTTAGGAATCACATGCATCTATAATGTCGTAAATAGAGGTTTTTGCTTATTTAAAATGATTAAAGCGCCATCCGTTGCAAAAAATTGAAAACAAAAACAGATTCACGGAGGATAGAATCAATTTTTGTAACACCTACATAAATGGTTATAAAAATTATTTCTTTTAATTTTTAATGATATTTTATATTCGATTCGATTGCTTTGGATGTGTTTAATTTACTTAGTGAACTGATATTTTTAGTATGCTTTTACTACCTCAGATATTTGAAAACATATAACCTAGAAAGAGTAACAGTCACGAAGGATATGTTTTAGACTTTTAAAACATTGTAAAAAATAATTAATTGCGGTTAAAAATCATGAACCTGAGCTGTAGGTAATATCTAAATAATTATGAAAGATCAAAACACAATAAAAGTGTAGGTCAAACTCATCGGGGGACATTTCGTGAGATTTACCCACATATATTATTTATTGAATTATAAAAATTGGTAAATGCAAAAAAATGATACCCTAAAAATTTTTTTGCCAGCACATTTTCCGGTATAAGGGCCCCTACCAGATTTTTGATACGAGGCCCCCTTGAGGCTAGCTACGCCACTGATGGGGATACCTAAAAATTAAGTTTGCTTTAAAAGAAATAATAGCCCTGCTGAAAATGACGGATGATTGCGGATATAAATTCTTCGTCAAAACCGGATAAAAGCAGATGATTGCGGGTATAAATTCTTCGTCGAAGCCGGATAAAAGCAGATAAAAGCGGGTAAAAATATTATCTGATAACATCTGCTTTTGTCCGCATCGCTATATCCGCGAACACCCGGTTGGTTGTGTTTTATGTCCGGTTAGTGCACCCCCGCAATCATCTGCAATCATCTGTTTTTAACCGTCTTCACTGTGTTTCGTTTATATCTGAATTTGTCCGGAATCATCTGCAAACTTCTGCTTACGTCTGTTTTTATCCGCGATTACCTGCATTTTTTTTCGTCTATTTTTGTCGGGTTTTATCTGCAAACGTCTGGTTTTATCCGAGAGCATATGCTTTTACCCGCGAACATCTATAATCATCCGCGAACATCTGCTTTCATCCGCGAACATCTGATTTTATCCGCCAACATCTGCTTTTATCCGCGAACATCTGCTTTCATCCGCGAACATCTGCAGTCACCCGCGAACAACTGCTTTTATCCGCGAACATCTGCAATCACCCGCGAACATCTGCAATCACCCGCGAACATCTGCTTTCATCCGCAAAAGTCTAGTTTTATCCGCAAACATCTGTTTTCATACGGTTTCACCCACAAACATGCTTTTCATCTGCAATCACCCGCGAACATCTGCAATCACCCGCAAACATCTACATTTATCCGCAAACATCTGCTTTCATCCGCGAACATCTGCTTTTATCCGCGAACATCTCATTTTATCCGCGAACATCTGCAATCATCCGCGAACATCTGCTTTTATCCGCAAACATCTCAATTTATCCGCGAACATCTGCTTTTATCCGCAAACATCTGCTTTCATCCCCAAACATTTGCTTTTATCTGCAAACATCTGATTTTATCCGCAAATATCTGCTTTTATCCGCGAACATCTGCTTTTATCCGCAAACATCTCAATTTATCCGCGAACATCTGCTTTTATCCGCAAACATCTGCTTTCATCCCCAAACATTTGATTTTATCTGCAAACATCTGATTTTATCCGCAAATATCTGCTTTTATCCGCGAACATCTGCTTTTATCCGCAAACATCTCATTTTATCCGCGAACATCTGCTTTTATCCGCAAACATCTGCTTTCATCCCCAAACATTTGCTTTTATCCGCAAACATCTGGTTTCATACTGTCACCCGTAAACATGCTTTTATCTGCGAACGCCTTATTTCATCCGGTTAGTGCACCCCCGCAAACATCTGCCTTTATCCGCAAACATCTGATTTTATTTGCAAACATCTTCTTTTATCCGCAAACATCTGATTTTACCCACAAACAACTGATTTTATTCGCAAACATCTGATTTTATCCGCAAACATCTGCTTTTATCCGCAAACATCTGATTTTATCCGCAAACATCTGATTTTAATCGCAAACATCTGATTTTATCCGCAAACATCTGCATTTATCCGCAAATATCTGCTTTTATCCGCGAACATCTCCAAACATCTGCTTTTATTGCAAATCTCTGCTTTCATCCGCGTTCGGTTTGCCTGTATTTCCTTTGTCCATTTCGGTCCTGTTTCGTACACAAACGTCTGGTTCCATTCGCGCTTTTTGTTTTCCTTTTTCTCGTATACTTTAGTTAAGTTTACCTGCTTTGTCAAATTTTACTGAGCTGTAACTAACTGGTTGTTAGCCGTTCACGGCACACAACTTTATAACTCTAAAAATAATTATTTGAATAAAAACAACCTGTAAAGAAAATAAGTTTATTCAACATGACATTTTCCCAATGGGAAAATAATTTAATTATATTCACCAGATTTAAATTTAAAAATCAGGTATACTATAGTGAAGAGTACCACAGAAATAATAAGTCTATTAATTCTTACATATATATTAAAAATATTGGTTATGCCAAAATTAAAAAGTTTTTAAAGTTAGATGAAAAATTCTACGCCTAAATAAGTGTTTTTCAAACAAATTCCATACAAATTGAAGATGTTATAATTCCAAATGTATTTGAAATTAAACATATATGTTTTCTAACAATTAATTTAAATGTAAGCTTAATGATTAAAAAATATCTATTTATGTCCTTAAAGTATACACGAGAAAAAGGAAAACAAAAAGCGCGAATGAAACCAGACGTTTGCGTACGAAACAGGACCGAAATGGACAAAGGAAATGCAGAGAAACCGAACGCGGATAAAAGCTGAGGTTTGCAGTTAAAAGCAGATGTTTGCAGATGTTCGCAGATATTTGCGGATAAATGCAGATGTTTGCGGATAAAATCAGATGTTTGCGATTAAAATCAGATGTTTGCGGATAAAATCAGATGTTTGCGGATAAAAGCAGATGTTTGCGGATAAAAACAGATGTTTGCGTATAAAATCAGATGTTTGTTGATAAAAGCAGATGTTTGCCGATAAAAGCAGATGATTGCGGATAAAATCAGATGTTTGCGATTAAAATCAGATGTTTGCGGATAACATCAGATGTTTGCGGATAAAATCAGATGTTTGCGGATAAAATCAGATGTTTGCGGATAAAAGCAGACATTTGCAGATTAAAATCAGATGTTTGCGTATAAAATCAGATGTTTGCGGATTAA
This sequence comes from Brassicogethes aeneus, assembly GCA_921294245.1. NCBI lineage: Eukaryota > Metazoa > Arthropoda > Insecta > Coleoptera > Nitidulidae > Brassicogethes > Brassicogethes aeneus. The sequence goes on from OV121132.1 coordinate 63,897,571, forward strand.
AACCGATGTTTGCGGATAAAATCAGATGTTTGCGAATAAAATCAGTTGTTTGTGGATAAAATCAGATGTTTGCGGATAAAAGCAGATGTTTGCGGATAAAATCAGATGTTTGCGGATAAAAGCAGACATTTGCAGATTAAAATCAGATGTTTGCGTATAAAATCAGATGTTTGCGGATTAAAACCGATGTTTGCGGATAAAATCAGATGTTTGCGAATAAAATCAGTTGTTTGTGGATAAAATCAGATGTTTGCGGATAAAAGCAGATGTTTGCGGATAAAATCAGATGTTTGCGTATAAAATCAGATGTTTGCGTATAAAATCAGATGTTTGCGTATAAAATCAGATGTTTGCGGATAAAAGCAGATGTTTGCGTATAAAATCAGATGTTTGCGGATAAAATCAGATGTTTGCGGATAAAATCAGATGTTCGCGGATAAAACCAGATGTTTACGGATAAATGCAGATGTTTGCAGATAACATCAGATGTTTGCAGATAAAATCAGATGTTTGCGGATAAAAGCAGATGTTTGCAGGTGAAATCTTATGAATCAGACTTTTGCGGACTAAATAAGATGTTTGCGGATTAAAACAGATGTTTGTGGATTAAAATAGATGTTCGCGGATGAAAGTAGATCTTCACTTATAAAAGCAGATGTTTGCAGGTGAAATCGGATAAAGCAGACGTTTGCGGATTAAAGTAGATGTTTGCGGATAAAATCAGATAAAACCGGGTGAATGCAGATATAAACTCAAATACAGGTATTTGCGGATGAAAACAGATAAAAGCAGACATAGATCTAAATAGATAAAACCCGACGTTCGCGGATAATATTTATACCCGCAATTGCAGATAAAAACCGACATGCCGGGTAAAATCAGATATGTCGGATAAAAACAGATATAAATGGACATAAAACTAGCTTGGTTTTTTATCCGCAATCATCCGATATTACCCGTCTTTTTTAGCCGGGAGTAAATAAAAAAACTAACCTAACCTAACCTAGGAGAATCCCGGATTAGTATATTATTTTTACGTACTTTCGACCTACGCCACGAGTCCCTACCATTTGGCAACATCGATGGGTCTCGGGACGTTGGTTGAATATGGTTATGCAGTATAAACGGGCGCGAGAAGTCGGTAAAATGATGCGGGTTTAAAAAGTGTTATTCAGTTTGCAACTTTTTTTGTAAAAAGAAAATGTTAGCATGCTTATTGAGTTATATTCTTTAAAAGCTTATTTACGGTTTATATACACACAAAAAAATAATAGTTTGATTTTAAAATAACGAAAGTTTTGAATTTGTATATTTGAAATAAGTATAGTTGCCTAATATTTATTATATGGAATAATGAATATTAGTTTTGTTAAGTTTAATTTTAGAAAGAAATAAGTTTAATTTATCTATTACGATTAAGAATATTTAATTCATTTAAATTTTCTTGCATTTAAATATAAAATTATTCCCTATTTATTGTAAATTAATTTAGTTTTTATTTAAATATAAAATAAATTTAAATTAAACTTGTATTAAATTCAATTAAATTATATATTCTTAAACAAAGCTGCGTTTTCTTTATATTAAGAGTAATTTACTTAAATCAAGAATACGCTAGATTTCGCGAACATAGAGTAGGTACCGCCCAAAGCCAGTCATAGCTTTGCAAACGTTGCAACGCGTTGGTTGTCCGAAAACGTTTAGTTTTGTCTCCCAATTCGCAATTAAAAGTAGGTAGTAGGTAAAAGTAGGTATACCTTTGCTAGTAAAGTGTTGTGTGCCGTTATGGAAGAAATACTAACTAAATTATTGTTTTTTAAAGGTTTTAGACAATGTTACTTATAGGTAATGATTAAGAAGTGAATTTTGGAATTGCATTGTCTAATTTTAATATTGGTTTCTTAAAACGCGTTGCAACGTTTTGATTAGAAACTATTTATTATCGTCAGGTACCAGAAGACCATTAGAAATATTGGCTAATCGAAAGGTTGTAACAAACCAATATAAAATTAAGACACTGCAAGTCCAAAATTCATATATGTTAATTAATATTCAATAATATTAGATTGGAAACAAAATATGATATCTATAAAATAAATATTGTTTAGAGTTATCCCAAGAATATACGTAATTTAAAATCTAGAACTATTAAAGTTTATTTTAAGTAAACGAATACATTTATTTTAAATATTTGGTAGCTTTAAACAAAACATAATAGATTTGATATAAATAAACACAAGTAAACTTATATTTTATTTGTATTAAGAGTATAATATTCTTGCGTATATATAACCATGCCATACATTTAATGGAAATGTTGGTTATTTAATGTAAATGATTATTTTTTTGTGTGTAGTCGCCTAAATTACCTGGATCAAGTGGGTCTTAGGTAGCCTGTATAGTGTACCGGGACTGAAAACGTGGACCGGATAGATAGATATATATATATATATAAAATATTAGCTTGGGAACTAGTTTCCATCAAATTAGACAATTCTTAAGATAAAATAATATATGTATTGTTAAAGTTGTAAATATGTACCTACCTACCTACCTACTTTAATTTAATATTGTTAGGTATCTTAATAAATACCTTTAAAAAATCTGTTTTATAATATTTTATATTATGAAGATTTTTATTCAACACAACACGTATAGAGAGTTTTTAAATATATGGTATAGATCACAATCAACACAACAAGGTCTGTTCTTTAGGTTAAAAATTTAAACCAAAATCGGTGCAGGTGTGCGCACCTATTTCATCAAACACTTGCCGCCATCTTGTCGCGGGTAATTTAAAATCCCCGAAGTAGAAGTTTGATACCGGCCGTTATCGTAGTTTAAATTCCCCGAAATTATAGTTATTAAATTAATATTATATTATTATTATTATATTATAGTTTTTGTTCATAGGTTCTATGGTTTGTTATAGAAATATGTGAAACAAATTATAACCTTTAAACTAAAAATATATATTTATGTATTTTACCAGTTAGTTTTTACTTTTTATACCAAGAGTTATAAAAAACGTGCTAATATTTTAGAATTAGAATTTACTTGCTAGTTGAATACAAGATTTGCACAATTGAGGTTTACACTAGTACAGTCAAAACACAAATAAACAACTAACCAACTGGTTCAAACACCTAACAACCTTTATAAAGGCAAATAAGGCACAAAATCAAACACACTAAAGCACAAAATTGGTTGGGTTGTGTTGTTGAGTTTGGGTTGGTTTGGTTTTATGACGTAACTAACGTGCCCTTAACATGTATACAGATACAATTTATTATTATTATTATTATTTTATTATAACATAACAAATCTTAAAATTATGACGTCAATCGGGACTGAACTTAAGTCCCGCCTCGGGACGGGAGCCACATCGCAAAATTAAACCAAATCAAAATCTACCCGCTTAAAACGTAAACAAACAATATGGCGGCAAGTATTTTGTGATTTTCAGTCTGCTCGAACTGCTAAAGAACAGACCTTGTTGTGTGGATTGTGGTGTGGATTGTGGTATAGATCATATTTATAAATTAAAAATCATATTACCCATATTTTAGAATTTTTTTTTGTATATATTAGTATATGATATTACATCTGGCAACATTCTTTGAAAATTTGGTAAAAATTACATTTTCAAACTTAATTTTCTTAAAAATTACTTAAAAACCCGCATTTTTTATTTATGATATTTACTTTTTAAAACACCCTTTTTTTTAATAATGTCAATAAAAATTGGAAATTCGGAGTTAGTTAAAGTCGACCGGCCCTTAACTGTTAAAACAAACCTCAATCTAGGGGAAAACCCTGATCTGGCAACACTGGTCTCAAGTATCCTTGCCTTGGTCCCACCAAAGAACACCAAAGAAGCAAAAGTTCCTGGTTAAAAGTTGGCAACACAATAATCGCCCGAAAGCAGTGTTGCCAGATAGTTAATACTCATACTCTGCGTAAAATGACTGAAAATTCTGCAAATCGACTGATTTTTCTGCACGTTGGTAACATTCTTAATTAAAACCAATTATAATAACAAATAACATAAACCAATCCAAAAATCCAATGTAAAATAATTTAAAACGACAGTTTTCGCAAGCAGATTTATCATTTTGCATTGTTTTCTTTAATATTTCACCACAATAAAACTTGTGTACATACCTTATATATATATATCACTCATGTCTTTTGTTTAAAAGTAGGTACTGTAAATAGTATACAAAATATTGTAAAATAAAAATACTTTTTCTATATTTTCTAAAGGTTAAGTAACTATTTAGGGGAAATACATGCTAACAAGTAACAGTTACTTCGTAGAGCTCTTTATTAATTAAATACAATTTTAAATACAAATAACTAGAGGTCTCTGACTACTTCACTTCGATGTCATCTGGGTTACCGTACTTTGCACAAGCATGTCACCAGTGCTGCCATTCTAGTATATTTGTACTATTTACAGTACATTTTTGCTGGAATTTTCATGAAAAGTACGAAAGTACATTTATCTAAAAATAACATGATTTACAGTACATTTTATAAAATTTTACTAAAATGGTAGGTATACATTACAGAACTCTCAAAATGAGGGATCATTAAAATGTGTTTTATTTTTAAAAAATTTATGTATTTAATATTAAGTTATTCCTTTTATGTTTAAAGTTATTTATTTTATGTTTTATATTTATAATATGGTTTAAAATTAAAAAACCAAACCAAACCCATATAGTTTAATACATACTTTGTTGATTTTTTTAATTTATATTTTATTATTTATTAATTTATAAAGAGTTAAGTAAAATAATTGTTTTTATCAACCCCCCCCATATTAATTACAATAATAATAATATGTTTGGTGCCAATGACCTCAGCAGTCAAAGCACCTTAATTATTAATTTAATATATAAAAAAATGATATAAAAAAAAAATATTAAAAATCAATTAATGGTAATAGCACAGCATTTTAGGATAAATTTGGTTATAGTACATTACAGTACATTTTCACTGACAAAAATAGTACATTCGATTAAAAGCTCGCGGCAGCACTGCATGTCACTAAAATTGATTTTATTTAATTAAATTAGGAAAAGGGTTTTTTTTTAAGCTACAGGATAAGAATTCTGCAATCCGAGGGGTTTAAACAAAAGAAATCTGCAAGTCTGCAATGAGTCAAAATTACTCCTAAAATTCTGCATTTTGCAGAAAAATCTGCATTTCTGGCAACACTGCCCGAAAGTCTGAGATGCGCTTGAAACAAGGAGCGGCTAGAAGTTTGAAGAAATACAGCTGCGTTGCCAAGTTGTGCACCCACTATTAGACCAATTACAAAACGCGGTAGTTTTAAATTGCAATCATATTTCAAATATTTACCAGTGTTGGATTTTATAAATTGGCATGAATTAATGTATTTTGTGTCATAGAATAATACAAAGGAAAATAAAAAATGACAAGTATGTATGATGGCGATTCCATTATTAGTAACGGCATAAGCAAAAAGAAAATACTTTTTATTTTACGTTTTCTTTGAAACTAACATAGATTTTTCCAGACTTCTTTGTGCAAATTATTAATTAATTTTATTGCTTGCTGAAGATCATAAAATTATTATTATAGAAAAAACACATCTTCAAAAATCGTCATTTTTTTTAGCCCTGTTAGTTATATTTCTATGGAAACATGTTTTGTCCTTATTAAAAAAGGCAAATGGAGAGTTTTGCATCTAGACGACTCATATGTAGATACCTACCCATATAATCTTTTTTTTTGCAATAACTTTGGAAGACAAATAATACCCACATAATTCTATTTATATATTTATTTCCAAAAAAACAATATAATAACAAGATAGAAGGATGAGCACTTTCAAAAGCGGTCATAAATGCTTTTAAATGCTCGAGCATTTGTGAGCACTTTGCAAAGGGCTCAAGCATATACCATCTATAATAACAAGTATAATATAATATAACAATAATATAGCATCATAATGTTTCAGGTACATTTAAGCAGAAATCAGACAAAACCAGACAAATAAGTCAAAAGCAAACGAATTATTTTATTTTTTTATTTGTTTCTGCAAATCACTACAATGGATTTGTCTGGTTTTGTCTGATCGCTCCTCATTTAGAATCTCAAATCAGCCAAATGCTGATAATGAGATTATTTAGCAGGTACATGGTTGTAGTCTTAATTTAAATACTTTTTATCACATTTGTTAAATTACATAATACATATTGTAGTGGTGCTTCAGTTTCTTTTAAAGCTGTCAAAGTTACTTGCATTTTTAACATTTTCCAGTAAAGACGTAAGATAGTATGCTTGTATTGATAGTGCTGCATTTTCCATGGTTAAAGGTTGTTGTTAATGAATGTGTTCTGATACGTGTTTAACAACTTGTGCCTTACTATGCGGCCATTCCACGCGTAACGGATGGGAAAATTTTCAAGTTTTTATTTACAACATAATATTGTTCTATTATATTACCAATGTCAAATTTTTATAAATAGTTCTAAACAAAAGCTGTTTAACAAGGTTTTTATTTGGCAAAATTAGGTATTGTGGTTGACTGTTTAATTCCTTAATAATTAATAATTTAAAGCGTCAACCATGATACCTAATTTTGCCAAATAAAAACCTTGTTAAACAGCTTTTGTTTAGAACTATTTATAAAAATTTGACATTGGTAATATAATAGAACAATATTATGTTGTAAATAAAAACTTGAAAATTTTCCCATCCGTTACGCCTGGAATGGCTGTATGCTTTCCATTAACTAAGGTGTACTGTTTAGGTAAGTTTCTCTTTTAATCTGCTATGGTTGAATTTTGTTTATTGTAAAAAAAATAGCTAGCATGTATAATCATGATCACTTTGGGTATTTAATTGAGATGTTATTAAAGAGATTTCCGATTGTGTGGGTCTTTTAATGGTGTTTTTGCTTCCTTTTACTTTGTTCATAGTTGAAAAAAAAGTATTTTGTTTTTTTATTTTTTTATTTGCGGGTTCTAAAAATATATGTATATATAAATAAAACACATTATACATAATATGATAAATAGTTTTACTTACCCTGGCAATTTTTATTGTCTGTTATAATTCTTTTTTTAGAATCACCTTTTTGTATGCTTGTTAAAGCAATACAATTTTGCAAAAATTTCAAAATTTGGGGGCCAGTTTCGTTATTTTCATACACTGAATCAGGAATTTCTAACAGTTGTGTGCATGCTTTTTTTATTTCATGTGATACATTTTTCTTGTTTTCTGTCAGCCCATAGTTTGACAATGTTTTAAGATTTAAAACAGTTTCTTCCACACATGGGTTTATTCTGAATTCTGATTCATCTTCCATCTCTTTATTATCAACTTCAATATTCTGTACATTTAGTTTAATGAAATGAATGTGCTTACATATGGTTCCTCTTATGTAAAAGTCCGCACATGTGCATTCAAAATCGTGAATGCATATTTTGCAAAATGAGCAAGTTAACTTGCAGTTTTCATCTGAAGTTTTTTCATTTCTTGAAACCTGATATTTTCCATTTTCTGTTTGTACAATCCAAGTATGATTATTTTCATTAGTAATTTCCATCTTACTAGTTAATGCAACCCGGTGCCTTTTGTGAATGTCTTGAATATGACAATTATTCACTCCTTTTGTAATCTTTATCAAGCGGTTCACAATTTTGTCTCGAGTATATTTGAGAACGGCTGTTATGCCCTTATCCAGTCGTTTCACAGTTTTCCCATCCAAATAAAAGTACTTAATCGTTTTATGCATGCTCTCAAGTACCTAAAATCAAAATATTTATTAACAAATGTATTATATAGGGGAAACACATCAGTAATTAATATTAAATACTGTTTCCCTCCCAAAAAGTGAATTTAATAACAATAATACACATGCAAATATCTAATGTAACATGTTTATCTATATATCTACAAAAAGTATAAAAGATAAGTGGAATTATCTGTTATTTTTAAAAGTATGACTACCAAATATTAGTACTACAAAACAGTAAAAGCATTGAAGACTAATTACATGCCTGCTAAAGCAGTTTTCATTAAGAAGTTTTTAAGCAATTGTAAATATTTATATTAACCAATCACCATATTTGTATTAATACCACAATTCTTTCGATAGCAGAAGGCCCACATATGGCAGTTATTTGAATATTTTTTTAAAAAATATTCAGCAAATTCTTTAGTATCAGGGTTATTGTGAAAAAGTTTTTTTACAGTGTCAAAATTCCTCTCAAATACTGGTAGTGTTAGAGCACTTTGCAAAACTTTGAGGGTTTGATAGACCTGTTTCCTGGTCTCAATTTTTGGAATTTTGGATAGGTTAGTCCTCCATGCCCTATCAATGTGCCAGGCACAGTACAATCTGTGTGGAATTTCACCCCCCATAGTGGCCTTCCATGCATTGTAATACACCTCTGTGATGTCACTCATAAATACATTTGGGGTTATTAAACCAGCTTTTTCTTTAATTTTTTGAAAGAAAATTTCAAAAACAAGGGTGTCTTTACGATTGGTGAACATGCATGCAACAGGAAATCCTTCACCAAACTCATCAATGACCATTAGAGTGGTTAGTTCAAAGTCGTACATATTCAAACCATGAGTGCTATCAATAGCAACTACAGCACTACCAAACCGTTGCAACATATTTGTTTGTGTAACATTCATAAAAATTATGCAGAAGTCATTAAGAGCAAGTTTTTCAAAATGCTCTCCTTGCTTTTTGTGCAAAAGAACAAAATCTTTTGATTGGTCAACCAAAAGTTCAACACTTACACTGTCATTTTCATGTCTTACTCCCTCCTGGATATTTATGTTAAATGCTGTTTTTATGTTATTGATGTCTTTCCTTGTGATTATATCACAACGAGACAACTTTTCCTCCTCAATAGAGTTCCTATAGGAATCTAAAATTCTAAAAAGAAAAAAAAATATATTGTAGGTAATTAATAATTTTGCCAATGTAATATATTACCTGACTACTGGAACCCCACTTGACAATCTGGCTGAAATATCAATTCTATCCTCTCTTGGTATTCTAATATGCTGAACTTCCAAGTCATGTCCATAGTGTGTTTTAAAATAGTCAACTCTATACTTGTCCATATTCATCTTTTTTAAAATTATCTGACTGGTACAATTGCTGTTGATTTTACAACTCCCTTGACTTTTTAAACATTTGACTGTGTTCTTATTATTGTCTTTAAAGAGTCCTGAAAAGTGATAAGCAAACTATAAACTTAATCCACATTAACTACAAAATATTAAAATATATGAATCAAATACCTGATCGGTTGCAGTTAAAATATGTCAGGTCATTTTTCTTCATACAGTTATATTGCACGTTGTTATTTTTGCAAATAGTATTTTTCCAATCATAAAATTCTAAAAAATAAATAAGTATAGAAATATACTATTAGTAATAAAATGAGGCTTATATTTCCAAATCTCACTCTTTAACTAAAAAAAATTGAAAATTTCATAATTTTGGTCAGTCAGTTTTGTAAATTTATGACTCAAATAATATACAAACCCCCTTCTGTTGAAAAATACAGCGTTTCATTTTCAATAATTTTGCTGTGACAACTCTGAAGGTGTTCTCTCAGATGTGCAGTGTATTTAAAAGAAGTTTGGCAGTTGTCTTCCAGGCATTTGCTAAGATATTTATGGAAATCATTATCTTTATGTAGGTTTTCCATGTGTTTATTAAGCTGTATCTTTCTTGCAAACACTTTAGAGCACGAATTGCAGACAAACGGCATTGTAACGTCCTGTCGTTAAAACCACTACACAACACAGATCAAAAAACTACACAAAAACAAAGTAAAATGTTACACAAAACAAAGCAAAATGCTAATTAGCATAATATAACAATTAACCAAACACACCGAAATCAACAGGTTACTCTAAACCACTTATTACTCAATGCTCTAAACCATATAAAACGCTAGACCATAGAAAAAGTAGATTAGGTTAGACTAGCTATTTTAGGTTATGTTGAAATTTGAACATTGCGTACGATTTGGCAACGCAGCTGTATTTCTTCAAACTTCTAGCCGCTCCTCTTGAAACAGGTCACAAGGCTACCAACTTACACAACATAATGTTACGTACGAGCTTCATGTCTATTATGTTTTAGATAAAAAAGCATAGATGGCGCTGATTATTTTTTCTTTCTTTCTTTAGGCGGGAATTTTAAATGTAATATACAGGTATAATGCATTTAATATAACAATAAATAAAACTAGAAAGTTTTTATAAATAAAATTTAATAAGTAAACTAATATTAAACAGTATAAGATAAATTTTACAATATTAAACAATATAAAATTAGTATTAAATATAAAACTAGTATTAAACGATATACAAACGTATAACAAATTTTAAAAAATATAAAATTAATATAAAACAGATTTTACAACAAACCACTAATATTAAACAGTATAAGATAAATTTTACAATATTAAACAATTTTCAACTAGTATAACAACAATATAAAACAGATTTTACAATGTTAAACAATATAAAACTAATATTAAACAAATTTTACAATATTAAGCCTTATATGATTTTTGAAATAACTAATAAAATGAAATGAAATAAGCTAAAATTTTAAATTTATTTAATATTAATTTATATTGTTTAGAGAAAAACATTTTTTATAGAAAAATACTAATTATTTATTAGGTATATTGACCCCAGATAAAACATTTACCTATGATTGACATTATTTTGACAAACTAATAAGAATTACAAGTCAAAATAAAAAATTTCTCACCAGGTCCTTAAAGTTCCTCGGACTGCTTGTGGCTCCTATTTTGAAGATGAAATCCTTAAGCTCTTGATCTCCTTTTTGGATTCCTGTTGCTTGTTTGCCTAAAAGTTAGATATAATAATATAAAAATCATTTAATTGTACCTAGCAATTTTAAGAATTGTTGCTTGTTTTTAGACGATGGGCGTGGCTTAAAGCCACTGGCTTTATAAAACAGCTGATTTTATAAAGCCCGTAAAAACCTTGGTTTAGTACTCTACTAAACCAAGGTAAAAACCAATTAGATTCTTAAAACTTGTTTTTAATAACTGAACAAACATGCGGAGAATTAATAATCACTTTTTGCTTAACTAACTTTGTTTTTTTTTCACTTTTTACAGCACTGGGCAATTCCACGCGTAATAGCGTAATTTTCTTAAAATTTTTATCAATCGAAATGTTCCAAATGTTATTAAACTAGGAGCATACATGTCTACTTGTGCCTAGAAAATTATTACTTTATTTATTTAACCCAATATTCCATAAAATTTTAAATAATTAAAAAGTCTTAACTGTTTACAGTTTAGGATTCAGAGAAAAAGGTTGCTTAATTTAACCAATTTTTTAAAGAAAGTTTTTCGTGTCCCATGAGTTATCACACGTTTTGTCTGCATTTTGTCTAGAGATCAATTGGTGAACTTATTCAAAAATGTTAAAAATGTACATTGGCCTATCCTTTAAAGTTTAAACATTTTATACATTCCTAATAAATATATGTATTCTGATATACCAAGTTAAATTTTATTTTGGTCATCTGAATGTCCCGTGAGTTATCATGGAATTGCCCCACTTTCCAATACGAACAAAATTTGACACTGTCAAATTGACACTGTCGTATATTCGTATGTTATTAAAACTTCAGGTACACTTGTAACATTTATATTTATAATAACTTGTAATTGAACATCACGAATACAGAGGGAAACTTCAATACTGACAGTTGCTTCTACAACCAAGGTTCTTGATCATTGTTATGCCTATGCATATACAACATCTCCCTTTTCCTAATAGGTTACAAAATCATTAAATTTCCTAGGTGGTCTTACAATTCGACCACAAGTAGTTCTAAGTGGCTTATCTAAATTAAGTTCGTTTTTAATTGGGATTGTGGCAGGTTCAATATTTGGGATCGTGGCAGGTTCAGTATCTAGGATTATAGCAGGTTCGTTTTTGGTTTCTATATATAGAAGATATATCTAGGTGTGTTTCTGTGTTTACCTTAAACTCATTTTGGGATGGCCTTAAATGATACGAATTACGTCTAAATTAGGAGATAACGCGTTGTTAAAAAATAATAATATATGGGAACCAGCTAAAATATTAGATAAGGGTAATACTCCTCGTTCTTTTATAATTAAAAATGAACGTGGTAATATAATTAGACGGCCTAATTATATTACCACGTTCATTTTTAATTATAAAAGAACGAGGAGTATCACCCTTATCTAATATTTTAGCTGGTTCCCATATATTATTATTTTTTAACAACGCGTTATCTCCTATGTTCGGCAGTGAACGAACTTTAGTGTGCAAATCATGATATTTCTTGTATTTCACTTAAGGTGACCAACTGTTCTGATTTAATCAGAACTATACTGTTTTTGAGGTCTTCATTCTGACTGGAAATCGAAGGTAATAAAGGTTCTGATTTTCCTATTTTGGTTCTGGTCTGTTCTGATTTAGCTTACCATATAAAATAAACTTCCAATTTTTATAAATCCATATTAATTTATTAGGTATACCTAATAGGTATCTAAAAATAACTAGGCTAAAAACACAAATTTCATAATAGTTAATTTATAAATATATATATGGGGAATTCCACGCCAAATCGACCACTTTTGACCCAACTTCTTTCGATTTGACTGAACTTAATTTTTTTTCTACCCCACTAAAAAAGTTTCTCAGAATTTTTCCAATATACCCAACCAAAAAAAAGTTACGAATTTTTAAAAAAATTGCCAATTTTCTTTAAAATACACATAACTTTGTCAAAATTTGACTAAATGGGGCGTTTTTTTTGGTTTTGAATGAACTTTTCAGAAAAAAATACAAAAAAATTTGGGAAAAAAGACATTTCTTTGAAAAAATATAACATAATTTTAGCCAAATCGAAAGGGTCGGGTACAAAAGTGGCCGATAGGGCGTGTAACGACCCATATATAAAATAACTATTATGAAATTTGTGTTTTTTTAACTCAATTGAGAGTAAATAATTATACCTTAACACAGGTAGTTGCACAAAAAACAGGCAAAAATAGGGCAACACCTTTTTTCTAAAAAAAATTTCGTACAGGCCACCGCTGTTCTGGTTTTCCCCTTTACACAGTTGGTCACCTTAATTTCACTTGATTATCCCTGATTTTAGTTAAAACGTCATTTTCAGTATTAGGTCTTAGTAATTTAGTATGAATGGGTAATTTGGTGCGTGTTCTGCGACTAAACAATATTTGGGCAGGAGTAATATTAAGACCTGAAACAGGCATGTTTCTATATTCTAGAAGTGCTGCTTCTAAATCATTACCTGTAGACATACATTTCTTTAAAATGGATTTAGCGGTCTGAACTGCTCTTTCAGCTTGACCATTACTTCGAGGATAATGTGGTGAACTCGTTATAATTTGAAAACTCCAGGAGTTTGAAAATTGTTTACATTGAAATGAACTAAATGGCATGTTGTCACAAATAACTGTTTTTGGAATTCCATGCGTAGCAAATATACTTTTAAATTTACTTATAACTTCACTAGCAGTTTTGTTTTTTACCGGAAGTATTTCTAACCATTTTGAATAATAATCTTGCATAACAAGATAACTTTTACCTTGAAAATCCATAAAATCACAAGCAATTTTGTTAAAAGGAATATTTGGAATTTCATGGGGAATAAGAGGTTCTCTAATATTTGAGTTTGCAAACCTTTCGCAAATACAACATTTTGTTATTAAATTTTCAATGTCTGTCATAAGACCAGGCCAGTATACAATTTGTCTAGCTCTGTCTTTTGTTTTGGTAATGCCAAAGTGTGATTCATGTAATAAATTTAATATGTATTTCCTTAAAGCTTGTGGTACTATTACTCGGTTGTTGAAGAATACAAGATTGTCTTCAACAAAAACATTATTTTGAAACTTGAAATAAAATTTAACATCATCATCTACATTTTCGATACTTTTTGGCCAACCACTAAAGTATTAATTCTTTAATTTATTTAAAATTATGTCATTTTCTGTAGCACTTACTGTCAGTTATATTTAGGTAAACCTGTACTAATTGAGTGAATTGTCTCAGTAATCCAGTTATCTACATTTTCATTGTCATCTTTAATAAAAGATCTCGACAAAAGATCTGCAACGTACATAAATTTGCCAGGCAAATACTTTAAACTTAGATTATACTTAAATAATTTAGTACGCATGCGCTGTAACCTGGATGAGGCTATGTCACATACTTTTTTATCAAGAAGGCCAACCAGTGGTTTATGGTCTGTAATCACATTTACTAACCGACCATAGATAAAGTTATGAAATTTCTTTGTAGCAAAGACAATTGCCAACATTTCCTTCTCAATTTGAGCAAAACCAATTTCACTTTTACTCAAAGACCTGGATGCATAAAACACTGGTTTGGTTTCTTGCATAAGACAGCAACCTAAACCATATTGTGACGCATCAGCCTGTATGGTTATTTCTTTTTTAGTGTTAAAATTTGCTAAAACTGGTGCTTCTGATATAATTCTCTTTAAGTTGTCTAAAACTAAAGTGTGATTCGGTAACCAATCAAAACACATTATTTTTTAACAACTGGGGCTGATATTTCGGATAAATTTGGAATGAATTGTCGCATGAAATTTACCATGCCTAAAATACCCTGTAATTCCTTTTTGTTTTTGGGAATGCCAATGGCATTTATTGCTTTTACTCTATTTGAATCAATTTTTATACCCTCAGAGGAAAATATGTGCCCTAAATACCTTACAGACAAAGCTTTATATTGAATCTTGGATTTATTAAATTTAACTCCCAAATTTATTGCTCTATTAATTACTTTAAAGCCGTATTACAGCCGGCAATTCAAAATTTCATCATGTTCGTTTTCGTTTTTTGCCGCTATTAATAGATCGTCAAAATATATTTGTACACCTGTCTTTCTTGCAAACTTGGGTCTGCAATGCCTAAAACGACTCTGTCTCTCAGCATTCCATCAATAAGTGTTTCAAATTCACAAGTTTGAGATAACTTTCTAATATCAGTCAAAAAATTTTCAAATGACTCACCATCTAATTGTTGTCTTTTATAAAATTTAAACCTTTCATAGACAATATTTTTCTTTGGATTACAATAGGCTTCAAAGGCTTCCATAACATATGAAAATATTTGTTTCTTTTACTCTATCTTCTTCTTTAATATCTAGAGTATTAAATAATTCAATAGCTTCTTCTCCAGCTATGCTAAGAAATATATTTGTTTTAATTTCTTCAGACTTCAGATTTTTTTCGGTAAATTTGGTAGCTTTGTTTGAATTTTTTCCAGTTCGCACTAATATTGCCGTCAAGACTCAACTGACTTGGTTTTCTAGCTTCATCCATATTTAAAAATGTTTTTAAACTAAGCGTCAATTAGTGGACTTAATGTTCAAAAACTTTCTTTTACGTTGGTTAAAAACTTTCAACCAAGTATATCTTCTTGTATTTAAACTTTCGACTGCGCCATGTCGTATATTCGTATGTTATTAAAACTTCAGGTACACTTGTAACATTTATATTTATAATAACTTGTAATTGAACATCACGAATACAGCGGGAAACTTCAATACTGACAGTTGCTTCTACAACCAAGGTTCTTGATCATTGTTATGCCTATGCATATACAACAGACAGCATCTCTCCCTATCAGTGTTGCCAGATAGTTAATACTCATACTCTGCGTAAAATGACTGAAAATTCTGCAAATCGACTGATTTTTCTGCACGTTGGTAACATTCTTAATTAAAACCAATTATAATAACAAATAACATAAACCAATCCAAAAATCCAATGTAAAATAATTTAAAACGACAGTTTTCGCAAGCAGATTTATCATTTTGCATTGTTTTCTTTAATATTTCACCACAATAAAACTTGTGTACATATATGTATACGGTATACCTTATATCACTCATGTCTTTTGTTTAAAAGTAGGTACTGTAAATAGTATACAAAATATTGTAAAATAAAAATACTTTTTCTATATTTTCTAAAGGTTAAGTAACTATTTAGGGGAAATACATGCTAACAAGTAACAGTTACTTCGTAGAGCTCTTTATTAATTAAATACAATTTTAAATACAAATAACTAGAGGTCTCTGACTACTTCACTTCGATGTCATCTGGGTTACCGTACTTTGCACAAGCATGTCACCAGTGCTGCCATTCTAGTATATTTGTACTATTTACAGTACATTTTTGCTGGAATTTTCATGAAAAGTACGAAAGTACATTTATCTAAAAATTACATGATTTACAGTACATTTTATAAAATTTTACTAAAATGGTAGGTATACATTACAGAACTCTCAAAATGAGGGATCGTTAAAATGTGTTTTATTTTTAAAAAAATTATGTATTTAATATTAAGTTATTCCTTTTATGTTTAAAGTTATTTATTTTATGTTTTATATTTATAATATGGTTTAAAATTAAAAAACCAAACCAAACCCATATAGTTTAATACATACCTACTTTGTTGATTTTTTTAATTTATATTTTATTATTTATTAATTTATAAAGAGTTAAGTAAAATAATTGTTTTTATCAACCCCCCCCCCATATTAATTACAATAATAATAATATGTTTGGTGCCAATGACCTCAGCAGTCAAAGCACCTTAATTATTAATTTAATATATAAAAAAATGATATACAAAAAAATATTAAAAATCAATTAATGGTAATAGCACAGCATTTTAGGATAAATTTGGTTATAGTACATTACAGTACATTCGATATCGAATGTACTGTAATGTACTATAACCAAATTTATCCTAAAATGCTGTGCTATTACCATTAATTGATTTTTAATATTCTAATATTATTAATATTTTAATATTAAAAGCTCGCGACAGCACTGCATGTCACTAAAATTGATTTTATTTAATTAAATTAGGAAAAGGGTTTTTTTTAAGCTACAGGATAAGAATTCTGCAATCCGAGGGGTTTAAACAAAAGAAATCTGCAAGTCTGCAATGAGTCAAAATTACTCCTAAAATTCTGCACTTTGCAGAAAAATCTGCATTTCTGGCAACACTGCTCCCTATGTCCGTTGAAAAACTGGCTTCCCCCACCCCGCAATTTACCTAATTACGCGTATGCTTTTAGAAATTGGCAATGGGTTAATTAAAACACCGGAGCATATTTCTGCGAATAACAGAAAAAAATTTCGCTAATTTCATTCAAAAAACCCGTTCCATATAGATTTAAAAACATAATAATAAATGTGAAGTTAGAAACGTTTTTGTTTATTTAAAGTTGGCAACGACGTGATACAGAGCATCTTTGGGTCCCACCCTGTATATCTGTCATTTAACCTCGAAATGTTTTCTGCTTATATACATTGTAATTGTTTAGTATAGAAATAACAGTGTTTGTTTAGTGCATATTCAAAAATCTTGTGCAAACTACAACATAGATAAAAGAGGAATATATGACCATCTGGATTTATCTATGAACTACAAGTTGTATAATTAAATTAGGTTATACAATTGCAGTCAAAAATTATTATTGCGTAAAATGTAAGTAATATTTACTTTAGGATAAGGTTATGTATAATAATCTGTGATAATACCTATTATATACCTATTATAATAATATTGTTATATTTATTATCTACCCACTTTTTGTATACAGTGTATAAACAAAAATATTGACTATTTAACTACTTTTTTATAAATGACAAGTTAATAGTATACCATATTATGGAAGATACAATTGCAAATGAGAAAGCCATTTAATTTCTCTTGAAAATATTACCAATACCAGTTCTTGATAACTTTTAAAGGATCCGGTGTTCAGCTATACCAATGGTTCTCACCCATCCCAGTTTGACCAGGATTGACCAGGAATTATGTTCTGATGATTTTTTTTTTCGGGACTTCAAGAAAAATCCGAGGATTTGCAAAAATTTAATAATTAGAAAAAGAACCAAAGTGTAAAACATCAGTGACACATAAACAGTGCAAGAGGGGCTACTTGCCTGGGGCTCAAGTTTGGGGCCTATTCAAATACGGTTGTTCGTGGTGAAAAAACCCTATTAAAATAATAGACCTTGGTCCAGCTAAAATAAAAATTTTCCTCTATATTCTCCTCAACTAGTGCCCTACCAGGAAAAGGCTAATGGTAACGTTAAAATGTTAAGGCTTGTTCATCATTGTTGTATATTTGTGTGATTGGTCAATTTTAAACATCTTTATTTACTAAACAAAGAGGTTTTTTACTTCTTTTACTGCAATTGGCATCTCTATTGTCATCACTATTAGCCCTTTCACAGTGGGGCACTAGTTGATGACCAACCTTCATAAAGTTAATGCAAAATAAAATGATGTGACCAAATACTCGGTAATGAACTAAAAAAATAATAAAATATATATAATACGTATTACACAGTGTTATCATTAATAATTATATTATATTATATTAAGTAATTCAATATAATTTTTATTATTAAAGAAGTTTCGGAAAAGAGGACCAAAAAGTTTTTTCCCTTGGCTCTGAAATTACTATGTGCATCACTGTATTTTATTCTTAAAAAATATAGCAAATGTAACTTTTCTTTATAAAACCTAAAAACCAAAACACTGATCCATCAACAATTAAGGTTTAAGTCACACTGAGATACAATCATATCTTTAGTATTTCTACAAAAGTGTGTTTTATAATTTTTATTTAGTTTTCCACACCATATCCAAACATGCAATATTGCACTAATGTGTTTATACATTTTTATGCATTTAATTTTTTTCTTCTAGTTATTGCCATAAACAATTTTTGTGTACTATTCAAAATCTATTGGATGGAATTAAATAAAATTTTGTGAACAATGTCTTATTATATGAATATATATAGAAATTAATAAAATTTTGTGAACGTCTTGTCAGATTTAACATTTGTTGTATAATAATGTAAGGTTTAGTGCAAATTTCAACCCTAGGGTTAAAAACTCTTAGTTTTAACAGGTACTGAAAATCGGATTTTCAATAGAAGCGCTATTTTTCTACCTCCTAGTCTGTAAAAAACCTCACTGTATAACTGTTTTATGTATTCTCTAAGAAATAAAATTATGCCTTACAGATAACATGTGGTATGCCATGCGGCTGAAAAGTGTCTTCTAGTGCTTCGCTAATTGTAGGGCTCCGCTACGCGTCGGCATTTAAATTTTGAGCTCGGCACAAAAAGACTTACTTCTCAGCCTTATGACTTAAATAACGATTATTTATTTTTTTTAATCATACAATAGGTATATTAGGTATATGCTCAAAAAATAAATCAAATAATAATAATAGAAATTTGGTACATGTATTATTGTATAATTAATATAAAATAAATCTGCATTTATTGATCAGTAAATATTTGTATAAATGTAATTGCATGTATTCAATATTTGGTAACATAATATTAAAAGAATAAATGAACCTATATAGTATTAAGTAGATTTTTAATGTCAAAAACTTAAAATTAACAGTGCATTTTAAAGACAGTTTTAAATTTAGTAGGTATACAGGTTGTTTTATTATTATCAGGATGAGATTCCTTGCATATACATAAAAAAACTTCCTATTAACTTATTATCGGAAACGCTTAGTTTTGTTTCCTACTCTCTAGGCTGTAAAAAACCTTGATAAATTAATATTTTATTCTACAATTCGTTAATGTTCTTTAATGGTTCACGTTTAGTATTTTTCTCCTGAGCAATAGTAATTTTTATTTTCATTTTTAAAAATATTTATTTGTTTAAATGCATCCAGCTATTGCTTTAAGTTCAATTTTATTTTATAAAACAACATTATATTCTACTAGATTTTAATAATAGTTTAAATTTGTTTAGGTATTTACTCTTTTATAATAATAATATGATATTTACTGATATATACAGGGTGATGTAATGCAAAAAAATTAGGATGAGATTACTTGAAAATAAGAAAAAACTTTCTATTGACTAGTCGCCGAAAACTCCTTGTTTCGGAGATACACAGTGTTGAAATTATTTTTAAATAAAATATTTTAAAATATCAGATTTTAATAACATTTGAAAAACCCTAACAAATACAATATCAATACATACAACCAATTTCATGATAACAATGTTTTATTTGAAACAAATATCTTAACAAAAAGCAGTGGTCATATTTCATATTATATTTCTTCTCAAAAATAACAGCCGAGATGCCCCTGGTGCGGCACTGGAATATATAAATTAAATATAAAATAAATCCAAAGCTGACCATTATTTTTATAATGAGACACTGCTTTAGGTTTCCACGGTCGTTATATGTATTAGTGGTTTTTCAGGATCTGCTCGGTGTTGTCGGTTTTTGGTTCTTAAAAGAACCGTATGTCTGCCGACGTTTCGGTACTCTCATGTACCATCTGCTGGGCTGCTGTTGCTGCTCTGCTGCGAGTTAGACGTGGAGTGAGCTCTGTTGCCGCTGATTGTTGTTTATATACCCTATCCCGCAGTCACGCTTAATGACGCGGAAAGCTAAGAGGGTATATAAACAACGATCAGCGGCAACGGAGCTTACTCCACGTCTAACTCGCAGCAGAGCAGCAACAGCAGTCCAGCAGATAAGACCTGAAGATGTTAAACAGGGTTGCCACTCATCTGAAAAACCTGGAAATGTCAGGGAATTTAAATTTTTTAGAAAAAGTCAAGGAATTGGCAAAAAAAATCTACAAAGTCAGGGAGTTCCTAGGTCGGTCAGGGAATTGGTTATTTATAAATAAAACTGGTCACCAAAATTTTCATTAAAAAAAAAATATGTTAACGAGTCTAATTTAAATTTAATTTATTCAAAATATGGCAGCGCTATATGTCAAACTTATCACTATAACCTTAGGAGTCTATATAACTATAACCTTCTAAGACTATAACCAACTATTTTTATGTTTAGGGTGATTAATATTTGTTTATTTTGTAAATGGTAAGCATAATTAATAAACTAATTAATTAATCAGTAAAAGCATAACTAATTAAGTAATCAGTACAAGACTTTGAAAAATCATAGTTCCTGTTGATAAAAAAACGTTTCAAGCCAAATGTTTGATTTGCAAGCAGTCATAGACCACATAAAAAGTGCGGGCCATTTAAAAAGAATTTCGGCAACGAAGAACACAAATTTGTCAAATTTTCTTTAAAAAAAAAGAACCAGATGAAAAATACTACTCTCTAAAAATGAATTAGTTAAAAAAATTACTAATTGTCATAGCGAAAAAGCAGCCACTAATAATTCTAGTTAACAGTATCCCGGATATTTAGCAGTCAATTCCTATGTAAAATTGTCTGCTGAATCCGAATATGTCGTCAAAAGTTATAAAAGTAGGACAGTTTTTAAGATTTATTCAATTTTCCATATAATATGGAATTGACTATATCTCGAAAACTGCTATGACGGCCTTTTCGGATTCAGGGGAAAATTTTACATGAGAATTGGCTGTTAAATGTCCTGCATACAAATTGCTGTGGACTACAGTTATTAGTGACTGCAGTGAATTAGTCAAAAATTACATATTTCCAAGTGAAAAAGCATGCTTTTTCACTTTGAAATATGTCATTTTTGACTAATTCTTTTTTAGAGAGTATGCTTGAAAAAGTTACAGTTTTACAGGATAATAATATTAATAATAATATTGCTTTAGAAAATAACCAGAATAAATCAATTTCTTCAATAAAAACTCCTGCAAAAAATGATGGAAGAAATAAAATCTTTTTTTTGTACTATCAAATATTTACTGATAAGAACTCATCAACTTGATAAACAAGACCTGCTGCAGACAAAATTTCAGAGGCATTTATAAAATTTCATTATTTCTGTTATTTTCAGATTGAACAGAAAATTAATGTAATAAAAACCCAAGAAACAAAAACCTAAATCAAAAATTAGCTACAGAAATTTTTTTTTTAATAAGAAGTATTGATTTTTTGTCAATGTTTTTGAATTTTATAAACTTCAATAAAAGTTTAGTTTAGTAGGAAACCAAAAAGAAAACACATTTTGTCTGGAAAAAAATCACGGAAAGTCAGGGAATTCCTGGAAAAGTCAGGGAATTTGGTTTAGAAAAATCTGTGGCAACCCTGTTAAATGAGATTGTACCGACATACGGTTCTTTAAGAACCAAAAACCGACAACACGGAGCAAATCCCGAAAAACCACTAATACATATATTTATATATGTATAGGTACATTTTTAGTTTTAATTTTTAAAAAGAAATAATTGAATTTATCGAAATATTGGCTTTTTAAAAGGCATGTAAATCTCTAAAAAGTAAAATGCAAACATAAATAAAATTCGGTTTGTATTAATAAATTTTATATTAACAAGTCAAATTTCTTTGGTTTTAAGGGACCCAAGGTTTGAATTAAAATTTAAACGAAATTCATTGAACGACCAAATTAAACTCTTTTTTTATTTAGTTTTTCTGTATCTGACAGCCATCTACGCTTATTGGTAAATCTTTTTGCTAAAGTCCAGTCCGCAGTCCGTATAACGGACTCCCAGTGACCGGAGGACGCTGTTTGTATAGAAAATTTAACATCGGAGGACGCCTAGTACGACACCTTTTATATTTGTTAATTTAAAAATGTTTATATACAAAAAAATATTTACACATTGTTCTGGAGCATTAAAAAAATGAAAAAAATTACAAATATAGTTTAGACCTTTCTAAAAAACATGTAAATTTGTGTTGATATTATTTGTTGAAAAGATATAATCATTTGAACTTGGCGCTGCATAGCGAAATTAATTAATAATAATAATAATAATAAACATCTTTATTGGTTTCCCAACAGGCTATCGACCGTGGTCTTTCTGCCCAATTTTACAAAAAAAAATTTATAAATATAATAATTGTTAATTGTAGTTACAATATTGAATTTATATAAAAAAAAGTAATAAAAACATATAAATCTCAAATATTTTAGTCTTCGTTAGTGATGTCCGTGATTATCTCCCATAAAGTTTGTGTAGGATATTTCATTTTGGGGGGCAGGTTATGGTCTCTACCGTGCATTAAGTTTTCCATAATTTGTATGTTGTGGTGTTTTTTTGCAAATTGGCATGCCAGCTCCTTGAAACGTTCCAAAATGGGGGTGACCTGCGTTGTTTCGTATAGCAGTTGATTTGATGGATTATGAAGTGGATTATCTGGGTGTCTCATTTTGGTGATTATTCTCAAACTACTCCGTTCAGCCACTTCTAGCTTACCTACAGTAGTTTTTTTTGCAATTTAGGTAGATTAGGAGGCATATTCAATAATGGGCCTGCATATCATTTTATAGATTTTAATCGCAGTTTCAGGTTGTATACCGTTATTTTTGTATGTCAGGCTTCTGAAATGTTTGGCTCTTGTAATCATCTTGGTTTTCATTAATTTGGCATGTAAATTGAAATTGAGTTTGCTATCTAAATGTATTCCAAGGTATTTGTTGATTAAAAATTTTTATAGAGGGGGAATTTATATTTATTTTGTGATTGAATATTATTAGTTGAGTTTTATTGGGATTTGGTTTTATTCTCCACTTGGAAAAAAACTGGATTATATTATTGCATAGATTTTGTAAGTGAATCAAAGTGAGTTTTAAATTTTTCTGGAGTGCAATTAAAGCTTTATCATCTGCGAATTCTAGAATATATGTGTTAGGATTAAATTGTTGAGAATAGATGTCGTATGTGAATAGGTTGTATAGAATGGGGGATAAAGGAGAGCCGTGCGGGACACCTTGTTGCATAGAAAATGATTTAGATAATTTTTGATTGTGTTTAACTAGACTCAGTCTATTTTTTAGAAAGTTTTTTATAAAGTGAATTAGATATTTTGGACAATTTAAGCTGTATAATTTGTATAATAGGCCGGCATGCCACACACTATCGAATGCTTTACTAATGTCCATGAAGAGAGCTGCTGATTTGTTGCCTTTTAGATTGTTTGTTTGAACATTCGAAGTTAGAATAAGCAGTGGATGGATTGTGGAAGAATTTTTTCTAAAGCCAAATTGATGGGGTGGAATCTTGTCGTCTAGTTCTTCTTCTAGCCTTATTTTAATGATTTTTTCTAAGTTTTTTCCAATGACTGTTAGTAAAGTAATTGGGCGAAAGTTGGTTGTTTTTGTCAGATCGCAATTTGGTTTAGGAATGTTTATTATAATTCCTTTTTTAAATTCTTGTGGATAGTATCGGTTTTTATTACAGTAATTATATATATCTAAAACTTTTCCATGGAATTCAGCACATAAGTTTTTAAGAGTCTTTTTGGAGATATGGTCATAACCTGGTGCTGTATTTTTGCCGGTATTTAGTACATGATAATATTCCTCTTCAGTAACTTCAGGCACTTCTCCAGGGTCGGTATGGTCGTTAAAGTACAACTCGTACCAGTCATTTATTTCTTTGAAGCTTTGATCATCAAAGTTTATATCTTCCGACATTTCATATATTTTCTTGTAATGTCTGCCAAAAGCATCTGCCACATCCTGGTCCTCATTGAGCACAACATTATTTTCTACAATTTCAACATTTTTATGAGTGTTCTTTTTGTAACCTGAAAGTTTTTTTATTTCTTGCCAATAGTTTTTGCCTTTTAAGTTACTTATATTCTTACATGCTTCAAGATATTTGGTGGATTTATATTGCAAAATTAATATTTTAATGTCTTTGTTTAAATCATTGAATTTAGATTTTAGGTTTTGGTTATCATATTTGTGGATTTCTCTAAGCATTTGTCTTTTTGTTCTTAATAATCTTAGTATGAAAGGAGGTAGTACTTGATTGTAAAAAGTTTTTGGTTTTTTAGGGGAGTTATCCAGAAAGTTGAGGAATTGTGTAATTATTGTTGGGTCTAAATTTTGCATGCTGTTTATATAATCGGTTAATTCTACATTTAGGTTTTCTAGGTTGCATTTGTTAAAATCGTATATCATTTCAGGAGAGGTATTTATTTTTGTTTGCAGGTTAAATGTTATTTCAATTGATTGGTGGTCTGAACATAAATCCGGAATAATATTTATTTTTTTTATATTATTTTTTATTTCATCTGTACATAATATTAACTCTGGTGTTGTGCTTGCGTTGTTTGTCATGATAAATGTAGGGGGAGTATCGATTTTAACAAAATTTGAGTTTTTAAGAAAATGTTGTAGTTGTTTATTTTTGTGAGTATTAGGATTGAAGTGTCTTATAAATACGGTACTATCAATTATCTCATTTGGATGAATGTATAAAAGAAGTACATGCAATTTTTCATTTTGATACGGTAGTGTAAAATGTAAGCATTCATTTTTTATATTATTAATTTTTGGTGGATTGGCTTTGCCAAGATTAATTTCCGCCCTCGTTTGAACCGTGCTTCCCCCTCTTATATTTTCATTAAAGATATTACCTGGTTTTTGTATTGATTTCCATTGTGATGTTAAAGGTATTATATTTTTGAGTTTTGTTTCCACAAACATTGCACAATCGATATTATTTTTTTGTAAGTAATGACTTATTAAACTTTTTTAGCTAGGTAGCTGTTTATATTCGTGTAGAGTATTTTTATGGTAGTTTGATTGAATTTGATAGCCTTCTATTGGTTCTGTTGCAATATCTTGATTATCCGAATCATCCATATTTATCATAAATATGTATAACCTATTACCAGAGAATATAGGGATAGTGACTATGTTGTACTGCTCTATAAATCGTTTTTTTAATTTTATAATAAGTTTTGGCAGGTTTATTTAATTTATTTATATATGTATTAGGGTGGCCCAAAAAAAAAGAATATTTTTTTTCTTCTCGTCTCTTGTGAAAATATGTTGGTTTGTCATGTTTTAAGAGCCCTGTCAAAATATCAGCTCGATTAAAAATTTTGTAGGGGTCGCTCAAGATTTTTAAAAATTTTCAAAATCGTCAAAAATTGAATTTTTGTTTTATTTTAATTCTTTTTCTCGTCTCGATATTATTTTTTAGGTTGAAAATAATAAAAATTCTGTAAATTTCAAATCAATATTTTGATTTCTAAAGGTCGCTAAAAGTTCGTTGATATTTATATTCAGGGGTCGCTCGAAAAATACTCTACTTTGAAAGTTAAAAAAATCTTGAGCGACCTTCAGAAATTAAAATATCGATTTGAAATTTTCAGAATCATTTTTATTGTAAAATTAAAAAATAACATTGGAACGAGAAAAAAAATTAAAATAAAAAAAAATCCAATTTTTGACGATTTTGGTAATTTTTAAAAATCTTGAGCGACCCCTAAAAAATTTTTAATGGTACTGATCTTTTGACAGGGCTCTTAAAACATGACAAAGCAACATATTTTCACAAGAGACTAGAAGAAAAAAAATATTCTTTTTTTTTTGGGCCACCCTAATATGTATCGACTATCATGTCATGTACTGTGATGTAAGAGTGAATTTTGTTTTTTTTGTGATTTTTGCATCTTTCTGACAAGATCTTTTGTTTATTGATTTTATTTTGATATTTGGTATACCCTCTATTGGCTTTGTGGGTCTTCTTGGGTAATTTGTGGACCATGCTTCATGCTCTTCAGAGTCGCATGCTATGCATTTTTTAGGAAGCGGTGAAGTGCACTGGTTTGTATGATGGTTACCTTTGCATTTTGCGCAACTGATTGGTGTGCTGCAATTTTCTGTAAGATGAGTGTATAGATGGCACCGTGCACATGGCGCAGGGATGGGTGGTGGTGGAGCACTGGGGTAAACTGCGTAGTGTCTGTTTTTAAAAAACATACCCTCATTTAAAAGTCGTTCAAATGATTTGTTGCACCCCGTTATGATCCTAATTAAATGTGTGGGTTTTCCTGTAGCTCTAGATATTATTCTTTTACAGAAGCGAATGGAGATGTCCAATGATTTTGAATGTTGGCTGATTGTATTATCATCAATTTCGTTTTCCACGGCTGATATTACAACTGAAAATGAGGCATTGGGAATGTTTTCTGTAGCTTTTGGTGGAGGTGTAGAAACATTGAATGTTTTAATAAGATTGTTTTCCGACAGAACTTTAAATGTAGATGACAGTACCTCCTTGTTGTTGTCGGATTTAAGTATAAAGCCATTTTTTGTTTTTATTATAACATCCTGCGAGCTTCGAAAAATATCTTGCCATTTATTAGAAAATTGGATTCTTGTAATCTCTTCATGTGTTGTATAAACATAAACATATAAAAGGTATTTTTATATGTTTTGTTTTTAAATGCGAGCATTTTTTCGAAGTAGTTGAATGACGTCTTGTTTATTGTTTTTTGGTTGGTTTGAGAAGTAGATTGTTGTGTATCGTTTTTTGCTGGATTATTTTCATGTATCGATGAATTCGTTTTTTGTTGATTTGAATTTCGTTTTTTGGCTTGTCTTAATATTGGTTTACCGTATTGAAAACCAGTTAATTCAGCCTCTGGGCTTTCTATTCTTCTTTTACCTCTATCTTTTACATGCTGACTTTCGTTTCCATGATCCGACTCATTTTCTCCGTCGCTAGTCTCCATTTAATAGTTTTATTCACTAATCACTTGACACACGTGTGTATTCGGTGGCGTAGTTAATTAAACTGATTAATTAATATTAAAACCTAAAATCAACATAAAAAGTAAATAGGTAACAATATTAATTGTCAATTTATAACATCAACTTGACAATTAATATTGTTACTTATTTATTTTTTTATGTGGATTTCAGGTTTTAACAGTTTGTAATTTATAATAAAGTATTAATTTGTTAATTATATACAACGGTTTGTTTTTACTACTGTTACAAAATTTAAAATATTTCTAAAACATTTTTTTTTTGTTAATATTTATTTATCCTTTTTAAAAGACTAAGTAATTAACATTTAATTCTACCTTAGATACCTTCAGTAATTAAGTGAATTACGGCGCATTGGCATAGAGAGACAGACCAGCCCTAAACCTAAAACAAAATAATATTTATGAGCATTTATGTCAACTAATAAATAACGCGTACCCCTGGTATGAGCTCAACCAATAACAGCAAACGGATAAGTCATTAATAACAAAACCCCAATAAAAAGTCACCAACCTACAGCCCCAAAACTATCTGGAGGGCCAAGATAAATCTGCGCCAAGCCAGTTTGTTAACAACCAGCTGGAAGGTCAAGCAATACTGTTTAACTCAGTGGAGAGCCGACATGAGCTAGGGCAATACAATATTTATCATCTAGGTTATGCAATAGACTTGAGGGAGTACCACTCCAAATCTAACCTCGTGTAATCCACAAACGGCGAACCGTAAATTGGGACAATGTACTACTAATTCATTAAAAACAACTACGCTAACAATAAATACTCAATAGGCTAATAACCTACCTCTTTTCCACGGTCTTATTGGCCTTGTTATTTATGATTGGCACCTTTTCAACAAAATTTATTTAATTCACTGTCAAACTAATAATGACAGAATGCCGGAAAATCACAGAACAAATGGGTAAAAACGCGGCAAACGTGCTTATGTTCCTTTGCCGCTAGATGGTGTTATGTGCATAATAAACTCAATTTTATTAAAGTATTTTATTTTAAAAGTTAAACAGAAATATCTTGTTACATTCGGCCATCCTGAGATATTGCTTCGTCCCGAAGCACTTCTTCCTCAGAATCGCTCAGAACCACTCCATCTTCATCTTCGGCATTAGGTCCATCTGATTCATCAGACACTCCTCCAGGTTTTACCCAAGGTTTCATTCTATCTACTGCAATCACTCTCTCATAGTTGACTCGTCGAGAAGTTCGACGGGAACCTGGCATATCTGACACCAGGTAGCGGTCATTTTCCAAAACTTTCTTCACAATCATTGGTTGGCCATATGGAGGCACTAACTTCCTACTTTCTCCCGTGGCTATTGGATTCTTAAGTACCACAACCACATCTCCAACTTTGTACTGCTTAGGTGGCTTTCGATGTTTATCAAATAATGTCTTCTGACGTTCTTGTACTGCAATTACTTTGTCATGGGTTTCCCGTCGCAACTGCAGTAGATCATTTACCAAGCAGGGTATCTTTTGAACCTCCTCCCTCAAGGGCAAATCAGAACCATGACGTGGTTTATATCCCATCATTAATTCAGTCGGGGTTTTGCCCGTTGAATCGTTAACTGCATTATTAATGGAGAACTGGGCATTATGAACATTTTGGTCCCACAACTCTTCTTCAAGAGTAGATGTCATTAGCACCGTTAGGATGCTACGATTTAGGCGTTCAATTTGTCCGTTGGCACGGGGGGTTGCAACAGCGGTCTTAATGTGACTGATGTGATGTTCATCACAATGTTGTTTAAACCTGACAGAGGTGAAGCAACTCCCTTGATCAGAAATTATTCTGTTTGGTGATCCATAGATAGAGTACAAATCATCAAGAAAACTAATCACATATTTGGTTTTTGTAGATTTAACAGCTCGAATAAAAAGAAATCTGGTACAAGCATCGATTGCAGCTATTATATGGACATTACCACGCTTACTCTTAGGAAATGGTCCCAAGTGGTCCAAATGTATTGTGTCAAAAGGCTTGAGGGGCTTTGGTATGGGATGTAAGTATCCTTCCTGTTTCCCCATGGGCTTCTTGTTAATAATGCATGGAATGCAGCAATTAATATAGTTGACAACATAATCCCTCATTCTTGGGAACCAATAACACTCTGATAATCGATTAAGTGTCTTCTCTGTCGCAAAATGTCCTTTTTCATCGTGAGCAGCTCGTACAACTTGTTGCCTCATTCCAACTGGTACTACCCATTGAATTCCTCGACGGGTAATTCGATAAACTCTGCCATCGCGTAGCGCATAATTTTTGTACACTTTGTGTTCATATTCTGTGGATGGAGTTCTCTGCAAAATCTCACTCAGCTCTCTGATTTTTAGGTCCGTTAGTTGTCCAGCTAAGACCCAATCCGATTTTTCCAATTGAAAAATGTCCTTAGTTCTCTGGTTATTTTCAGGGGGGTTCCTGCTTAGCGCGTCTACATGACTCATTTGGCTTCCTGGTCGATATTTGACATTAAATCGAAATTCCAGCAGCTGCAGCCACCATCTTGCTATTCTGGGTATCAATTGGGATTTATTGCTCGTTGCTTTCAACGCATTACAATCAGTCACGACCGTAAATTCAATATCCAGCAGGTAAACTCTAAACTTTTTAATACTTTCTACAACGGCTAGCGTTTCTAGCTCAAAGGAATGGTAGTTTCGTTCATGATTGTTTGTTTGTCGGCTATAGTAAGCAACGGGATGCAATCGTTTATCCCTCTGGTACTGTAATAATATACCTGCGACACCTAAGGCACTGGCGTCGGTGTGTAATTCGGTAACTGCATCTGGATCATATAAAGCTAAAACTGGTCTAGATATTAATATTTCTTTGAGCTTGGCAAATGCTTCCACTTCCTCTGGTCCCCATTTCCAAGCAACCTCTTTACGTGTCAAATTTGTAAGTGGTCTAGCAATACATGCATAATTTTTGACAAAATGTCTAAAGTATCCAGTTAACCCAATGAATTGTCTTATCTGCATAACATTCTTTGGGGTCGCAAAATTCTGCACTGCTTGCGTTTTGTCAAGACCTGGTCTTACTGCTTCATTGCTTATTTCAAAACCAAGATATTCAACAGTTCCCTTCAGAAAAGCACACTTTTCAAAATTTAAGGTTAAGCCTTCAGATCTTAAAATGTCAAATATGTTTTTTAAATCAATTAACGCTTGTTGTTCAGTAACAGAATGCAAAAGAATGTCGTCTAAATAAACAGCAGCTCTATTTGCCACAGGTTGTAACAAATGATTCATAAACCGTTGAAACACTCTGGGAGCATTAGTCAGCCCAAATGGCATACGGACATATTCATATTGCCCCGTTGGCGTTACAAAAGCAGTATACTTTCGAGAATTTTCATTCACTAATATTTGATGGTATCCTGATTTTAAGTCAAGACTTGTAAAATATTTCCCTCCTTGCAGGCGGTCAATTTGGTCGTTTATTCTTGGTAAGGGATGACACTCCTTTACTGTCAATGAATTAAGTTTCCGGTAGTCAATGCATAGACGTTTCTCCCCGGATTTCTTGCCCACTAATACAATCGGAGAAGCATAGCTTGAAGTAGATTCCTGAACGATATTAGCCTCGATTAATTCTCTTACCATTTCTTGAATTTTAGCAGCTTCACTAGGTGCCATGCGATATGGTCTGAAGCTGAATGGAGTTTCATCTTTCAACTGAATGTTAATTTCCGTATTTCTGGAACACCCAAGTTCATTGAGATTCAATGCAAAGCAATCTCGATATTCTGAAAGTAATTTAACTAATTTCTCTTTTATTCCTGGCTCTACTTCACCGATCTTTAATTTATCCCAAGGTAAATCTAAAAGTTTAGTCTTGGACACTTTTAGAATCGTTAATGGTATGTCATCTTCTATACATCTCCAACCCCTGGCGACAATTCGATCCTTCTTAAATTTAATATCATTTTTCGATACATTTATAATTGGTAAAACGGTTAATGGTTCCTTTTGTAGCTGCAGGACAGTGCTAGGTACAATATATTCCGCACCTGGTTCCGGTCGAGTACTATATTCGATAAAAATATTACCATCCCAACCTTTATGATAAACTGGTAAATGACCATATTGCATCGATGGTATCACTGTATCCTTTGATATGTATAACGTCTGCTTGTTTTCCAGGGTATTTTCTGACACACTTGGTGTATTGTATTTAAAGAATTTCAATGATGTGTGGTCCTTAATTAATCCTACATTCGGTAATTCTGTGAAATTCCGTCCGACTAGTACTGGAATATTTTGTGCAGAATTATCTACCACATCAGCAGTAATCAGAGCATCGACATCATCTACTGTTAAAGTCACCTGTACAGTAGGGTGGGCCGAAAAAATTATTTTTTGAATTCAATTTAGGGGTAGCAAAAAAAATTTACCTTAGGCCAAAAGTAGTTTGTAAAAAAAAAATTAGCGTACTAGCCCAATATTTAAGGCCCCCCCTGGGCGCCCAAAATATTATTTTTTTATATTTTGTTTGGGGTGGCAACAAAAACTTACATTATGTTGACAAGAATTGTAGAAAAAAAATTAGCGTACTAGCCCAATATTTAAGGGTGCCCCGGGGGCCCAATATTTTTTTTTATATATTAATTGGGGTAGCCACAAAAAGTTACCTTATGTTAACAATATTTTTACAAAAAAATGTCCCATATTAGAGTTTGACGTAAAAAATTTGGCGGTTTAGCAAATTCTGGGGTTAAAAATGTTTATAAATTTGGAAATGTTTTTTTTTAAATAAAAGAACTAAAAATATTTATAAGTCGAGCAGACGACTTCTATATAAGGTTCGGCAAGTTTCCCTTTCACACGCAAGCGGTGAAAAAGTTTGTGAAGCTTGTAACAGAAGCTGCATTAAAAATTTGCTGTGAGGTAGCAAGAAATGGTTATATATAGATGCGCGGACATCTCTACCGGCCTATAGGACAACAAGTCTAACTCGAGGAGCAAATATCCAATTAATTAATAATAATAATAATAATAAAAATGCTTTATTGCGTAAAACACAAAATTAATTACACAAAAGGCTGCTTTCGTAAGGACGTTCTTCCATACCACCTACTAAGAAATTAAATCTATTTTATTCTGCATAGGTATTACATATTAATTAAACTAAATCCTATAATTTAATATCACTGTGATATTATCACACCAGTTAATAACAAATTTTTGTACTCTAAATTAAATGTGTTTGGATATTTAAATATTATGTTAAAGAATGTTTTATTGTTCAAAAGTTCTATAGGTAGGTCTATAAACGAATCCTTAGATTTTGAAGGTTTGTGACTAGGTATTTGAAAAAGATTGTGTCTTAAATCAAGATTGTGTTTATTAGATCTTTGAATTAAGTTGTTGAATAGATATTCAGGCAATTATTAGGTATTTACTTTCTGCACTAATTTTCCAAAATTATGCTTGTAAGGATCAATTATTTTTAAATGCTTGTTTTCCAAATAGATTGAATTAATTGGGTCAAATTTTCCGACTAAATATATGAATCTAATACATGAGTTTATTTTTAAATGTTTCAGTATGATATGAGTAGTAGACTGGCATGCAATAGTCTATAATAGGGTGTATATTAATGTTGAAACAATTTTGCACTTGGTGTTAGTATTTAGAACATACTTAAATTAATATAGTGATTTCAGCTTCATATAACACAAACTAAGTTGTCTTGTAACATGGCGTTTGTATAAAAAATAACACCCAGATTTCTTGCTGTTTCTTGCTGAGGTATTTCTATATTATTTATATGTTCGGTATTAAAATTATATTGTTTTTTATTTATCATATATACTGTACCAATATTTATTACAAGACTCTTTTTGGCATTTAACTGAAGTCTATGATTAACTGACCAAGCATTTACTTCTTTTAAGACTTTATTTATTTAGATAGTGGTTGTGTTAATTAATTTAGAGTAACGCAAAATCTTTTTTAAATTTAATAAAATCAAGCTAAGAGTTGCTAATTTTTTTCATCAAAAGGCGTCTTAATAAAATAATAAAAACAACTTAGACTGATACCGGCATTTGGTTTGTCTATGCAATAATACATGGGATAACTTTTTGTTGCCACCTCAATTAAAATATATATAAACAAATTTAGGCCCCCCAGGGCACCCTTAAATATTGGGCTAGAATGGCTATTTTTTTCTAAACATACTGTTAACATGAGGTTACTTTTTGTGGTTACCCCAATTAAAATATGAACAAAAAATAAATTTTGGGCCTCCGGGGCACCCTTAAGTTTTGGGCTAGTACGCTAATTTTTTTTTTAGAATTACTGTTAATATAAGGTAACTTTTGTGGTTACCCCAATTAAAATATGATAAAAATAAATATTTTGGGCCTCCAGGGCACCCTTAAATATTGGGCTAGTACGCTCATTTTTTTTTTCTAGAATTACTGTTAACATAAGGTAACTTTTTGTTCCCACCCCAGTCAAAACATACAAAAAAAATATTTTGGGCCCCCGGGGGACCCTTAAATAATGGGCTAGTACGCTACATTTTTTTCTAATAAATTACTTTTAACTTAAGGTAACTTTTTATTGCTACCCAAAAATAAATATCTCAAATATTTTTTTTTTTACGTTTTTCGGCCCACCCTACTGTACAGTTCCCAGTGTGGTCAACATTCCATTTCCATATCCCTGTAACGTTGATTTTTGGTTGACATTTAATCCCTTGACACCTAAATGCTGAACCTCCTTCAAGGTAATTGTTGTACAAGAGCTTCCCAAATCAATATACGCCCTAGTTGAATGCCCATTAATTAATACATCCTTATGAAATTTCTGGTTAGCTGGTTCTACTAAAGTCGTAGTACCGATCAAGGCAACCGTTTTCGGTTGATCTCCACTTCTGGTTAACCGTGCCTTACAGTTACGAGCAATATGACCATGGCTACGACAAATTCCACATCGATCATCTGACATTTTAGCAGTACAACGATTTGCAGTATGCCCAGGCTTCTGACATTTAAAACAAATAATTTCGTTCGATGTGTTTCGGTTATATGGCTGCTTTGGCTTGGGTTTACTGCTAGTTATTGGGTATTTCCGAATAGGTTTGTCAGGTCGGTTCGAATTATCATTTATACTACTTAAATAACAAAATAACGTTTCAGGAATCTGATAATTGCCAGCCTTCGCACCCGTCCTTATTACGACATCAGAAATCCCACCAATTATACATGAGACAGCATTACTACCTGTTATTTCTAACTCATTCAATAAGGACAATTTACAATAGTAATAAGTAGTATAATTTTCTTCTGGTTTCTTTACACGAGCCATCATACGTTGCAACAGTGCATGGTAATCGGTCTGACTTGGAAATGCCGCCTGTAGTTTTGTTTTCCACTCCTGCCATGTAAGCATCATAGTTGGCAAGCTTTTGTACCAAAGATTAGCCATCCCCTTGAATTTTCTAATTGCAAAGAAGATAGTAGACTCCTCTGTCCAATGAAATACAGCTTTACACTCATCTACCTTCTTACACCACTTTTCGCTAGAAAAATCTGGCTTACTTGGATCAAAATCAGGCAAGGCTTCAGTGCTGGCATTGCTTGGACGATGATGTGATGTTTCCAAAAAGTTAGCCATAACATCAGTAAACTGACGAAGAACATCTACTGGTTCAATGGCAGCATCGGAGCTTGGTCTGCTTGCTTCAGATGTTCCAGAGTTCTCATCGTCTCGCTGTGATTTTGACATGATCAGGCTAGCTTGGGTTACTGCCCTTCTTTTCATACCCCTCGGTGGCGCCATTTCAACGTCACTTGCACTTTCTACAATCACAAATTATACACAGGTAATATCACAAATATCTTTGCCAAAATACAACAAAACAAATGAAAACTGCGCAAAACAGTACAAAGTACGTATACATTTAGTTTACGAAAATAATGAATGCTTAAGGTCAATGCCAGTCTGAATCTGTCTATCCCACTTCTGAATTGTTACAAAATTTAAAATATTTCTAAAACATTTTTTTTTTTGTTAATATTTATTTATCCTTTTTAAAAGACTAAGTAATTAACATTTAATTCTACCTTAGATACCTTCAGTAATTAAGTGAATTACGGCGCATTGGCATAGAGAGACAGACCAGCCCTAAACCTAAAACAAAATAATATTTATGAGCATTTATGTCAACTAATAAATAACGCGTACCCCTGGTATAAGCTCAACCAATAACAGCAAACGGATAAGTCATTAATAACAAAACCCCAATAAAAAGTCACCAACCTACAGCCCCAAAACTATCTGGAGGGCCAAGATAGTTCTGCGCCAAGCCAGTTTGTTAACAACCAGCTGGAAGGTCAAGCAATACTGTTTAACTCAGTGGAGAGCCGACATGAGCTAGGGCAATACAATATTTATCATCTAGGTTATGCAATAGACTTGAGGGAGTACCACTCCAAATCTAACCTCGTGTAATCCACAAACGGCGAACCGTAAATTGGGACAATGTACTACTAATTCATTAAAAACAACTACGCTAACAATAAATACTCAATAGGCTAATAACCTACCTCTTTTCCACGGTCTTATTGGCCTTGTTATTTATGATTGGCACCTTTTCAACAAAATTTATTTAATTCACTGTCAAACTAATAATGACAGAATGCCGGAAAATCACAGAACAAATGGGTAAAAACGCGGCAAACGTGCTTATGTTCCTTTGCCGCTAGATGGTGTTATGTGCATAATAAACTCAATTTTATTAAAGTATTTTATTTTAAAAGTTAAACAGAAATATCTTGTTACACTACATTGGCACCGCTGAATTTGCCGTCACAGGATACTGTTTCGTATTTATCAAACTCTTCAAATGGAGATACTACGTATGGGAGCACTTTTTGATTGCTACTATCCAAATAGCAATTAAAACAAAAAAGCAGGTGTGTCGGTAATTGGACGCACAACAGAAATTATGCTTCTTACCCTCTTAATTTTAATTTTTTTGGAAATGTGCAACAGATAATAGTACACTGCAAATGAAAAAATATTGGCCGTATTCAAAGCACTGTGCAGTGAATTGAAGATTTGAACTCTTGTGGGAAGTATAGACTTTATTCAAGACATCCCTTTAGACATGAATATGGAAAAGTCCAGTGACAATAAAATGAAGTTCTGTCCAACAACGCCTGAAGAGGTCGGAAAAATAATTAGTGCTCTAGACTCAAACAAGGCTACAGAATTCGACCAAATTGACAGTAAATCGATAAAAAAATGTGAACATGTGTTAAAAAATATTTTAGGCAAACTCATTAATCAATCATTTTCATGTGGAAAAGTGCCGGACAAAATGAAAAGTGCTAGAGTGATCCCCTTATATAAATCTGGAAGCAAAGAATACGTCAACAATTATAGACCGATTTCGGTGCTTCCTGTTATGTCAAAAATCCTTGAAAGAGTGGCTGATGATAGACTTGTAAAGTATTTAGAAAGCATTGATTTTCTATCAAATTATCAATATGGCTTTCGCATATCCAGTGACACTGCTTCTGCAGCTGTAGACCTAATATCTGAAATCCAAATTAAAATCGATCAAGGAATGAAATGCGCGGTAGTGTCCCTGGATTTGCGAAAGGCATTTGACACGATTAAATATGATATCTTATTTAAAAAATTAAATTGTATTGGTATAAACGACACGGAAGGCGATTGGTTTGCAGATTACCTGTCCCATAGAGAGCAATTTGAACCACATAAGTCACATTAGAAAAAAAATGTTGGGTCCTGTGGGCATTTTAAAAAGACTGAGCTATGCTGTGCCTAGTGAGTACCTGAGGCCTGTCTATTTTTTCCTAATCCATTCTCATTTACAATATCTAAATATAATCTGGTCATCGACTTCCAAAAGGAATATAAAAATTATAAAAACCTTACAAAGTAAGGCTATAAAAAACTTATATTCCTTGGACGCTCGACACCCAACAAATGAGTTGTAGGTATAATAATTTTAAAATTATGTCATTAAACAATATTTACAAATATCAAGTAAACTCCTTTATACATCAGGTAATTACAAAAAAACGTCATTCAGATATTAACTTTACCATTCGTTATACTAATACAAGAAACAGGGGAAAGATAGACATGCCTCAGTGCAGATCCCGGTATGGCATGGAATCGGTTCTTTATAAGGGCGTAAAGAGTTACAACCTTCTCCCGGACGAAATAAAACACCGTCGGGGAGATGGTTTTAACACATTACTAAAAAGGCATTTAGTGTATATTTAATTTACTGTCCAGTTTTGTTACTTTGAAATCATTACTCTAAACATTAACTTAAGTAAAAAAATAAAAAAAAATAAGTGATTAAATGCAATGTGATAAAATATTTGTGATCTTTTATATTGTGTATGTGATTATATTGTGTATGTGATTGTATGAGTATTATATTATATTGTTTTACTATTGTATTATAATGTATAGGTATAAGAGGATATCCCTATGTAGAATTTATCTTTTGGGATGAAATAAACGATTTTTGATTTTTTTTTTATTGTTTTTTTTTCAATCCCGGACAACATTCGTGATATTCATACGAACATCATGTCGTGATTTTCACAAATTTTATTCATACTGATATCATACGGAAGTCACCGCGTGATAAATGAAAATCATACGAACGTCACGTCGTGATTTTCACAAATTTTATTCATACGGACATCATCCGGATGTCACTGCGTGAGAAATGAAAATCATGTCGTGATTTTTTATGCCAACGGTGTTTGGATAATCATTTTTGCGCTACGTTCGTACAAATTATGTTGAATCAACAGTTTTTGCGGTTAAATACATTCAATATTTTCTTAGATTTAAATTAACTATATATTGTTAATATATATATGTATATAAAGGGTGTCCCATTAAGACCGCCTATTTTAAATTTGGTGTCATTTTTTTTGTGTCAATCGTATATCGTTGTTGTTGGACAGTGGTCATGTGTAAACATTGAGGTTAAGTCATGGACATTTACACGGACGCACAACGCATAGAAATTGTAAAAATCCACTATCGAAATGGTGACAATTTTTCGGAAACGGTTTGAAGATATCGTGGTTTTTTCGTTCACCATAGGGCACCTTCTCGCCGTACTGTGGTCCGATTAATCAAGCAATTTGAAACGATTGGGTCAATTCAAACCAAAAAGAGACATTTCCGTGTTCGTGCAGCTCGGTCTGCTGAAAATATTGCAGCAGTTAGTGAAAGTGTTGAACATAATTCTTCCACCTCGATTCGCCACCGTTCCCAGCAATTGAAACTCTCTCGAAGTAGTTTACAGAGAATTTTGGCCAAAGACCTGCATTTTCATGAGTACAAGATTCGGTTGAAACAATATTTAAAGACAGCAGACCATGCACAGCAACGAAACCATGGAATTATTGAGGACAAAATTTGAAGGCAGAGTTATCTCGCGCCGCGAGGATGTGATGTGGCCAGGCCGATCATGCGATTTGACGCCGTTAGATTTATTTCTTTGGGGTTTTTTGAAGGAAAAGGTTTATGCTAATAACCCAAAAACAGTTTCTAAACTAAAACATGAGATTCGACGCTTCATTGATGAAATTGAGCCGGCACTATGCCAAAATGTAATCGAAAATTTTGTCAAAAGAATTAACGTGTGCCGTCAGTCACGAGGCGGCCATTTATCTGATATTTGTTCCATATTTAACCTCCATGTCTTCCCTCTTTATTGCAATAAAAATATCTTAACTTTTTAAATAAACACGGCATTTTTTTTAAATTTTAAAATAGGCGGTCTTAATGGGACACCCTTTATATTAGGGTGTCCCAAAAAAAAAGAATATTTTTTTCTTCTCGTCTCTTGTGAAAATATGTTGGTTTGTCATGTTTTAAGAGCCCTGTCAAAAGATCAGCACCATTAAAAAAATTTTAGGGGTCGCTCAAGATTTTTAAAAATTACCAAAATCGTCAAAAATTGGATTTTTTTTTATTTTAATTTTTTTTCTCTTTCCGATATTATTTTTTAATTTAAAAATAATAATGATTCTGAAAATTTCAAATCGATATTTTAATTTCTAAAAGTCGCTCAAGATTTTTTTAACTTTCAAAGTAGAGTATTTTGAATGTTTTCGAGCGACCTCTGAATATAAATATCAACGAACTTTTAGCGACCTTTGGAAATCAAAATATTGATTTGAAATTTACAGAATTTTTATTATTTTCAACCTAAAAAATAATATCGAGACGAGAAAAAGAATTAAAATAAAACAAAAATTCAATTTTTGCCCATTTTGAAAATTTTTAAAAATCTTGAGCGACCCCTACAAAATTTTTAATTGAGCTGATATTTTGAAAGGGCTCTCACAGCATGATAAACTAACATATTTTTACAAGAGACAAGAAAAAAAAATATATTCTTTTTTTTTGGGACACCCTAATATATTAGGGTGGCCCAAAAAATAAGAATATTTTTTTTCTCTTGTCTCTTGTGAAAATATGTTGGTTTGTCATGTTTTAAGAGCCCTGTCAACAGATCAGCTCCATTAAAAAATTTTTAGGGGTCGCTCAAGATTTTTAAAAATTTCCAAAATCGTCTAAAATTGGATTTTTTTTTATTTTATTTTTTTTTCCCGTTCCGATATTATTTTTTAATTTAAAAATAATAATGATTCTGAAAATTTCAAATGGATATTTTGATTTCTAAAGGTCGCTCAAGATTTTTTTAACTTTCAAAGTAGAGTATTTTGAATGTTTTCGAGCGACCTCTGAATATAAATACCAACGAACTTTTAGCGACCTTTAGAAATTAAAATATTGATTTGATATTTTCAAAATTATTATTATTTTCTACCAAAAAAATAATATCGAGACAAGAAAAAAAATTAAAATAAAACAAAAATTCAATTTTTGACGATTTTGAAAATTTTAAAAAAATTTGAGCGACCCCTAAACATTTTTTAATCGAGCTGATATTTTGACAGGGCTCTTACAGCATGATAAACTAACATATTTTTACAAGAGACGAGAAAAAAAAAGATATTCTTTTTTTTTGGGCCACCCTAATATATATAATTTAAATCCAAGAAAATATTGAATGTTAAACTGTTGATTCAATTGTTAACAAACTTTTTCTTTCAATGTACGAATGTGTCCCAAAAATGAATATCCAAACACCAATGGCATAAAAAATCATGTAGTGATTTTTTATGCCATATTGACAATTTGATAGAAAATCAATGCTTTCTTAATACTTTACAAGTCTATCATTAGCCACTCTTTCAAGGATTTTTGACATAACAGGAAGCACCGATATCGGTCTATAATTGTTGACGTATTCTTTGCTTCCAGATTTATATAAGGGGATCACTCTAGCACTTTTCATTTTGTCCGGCACTTTTCCACATGAAAATGATTGATTAATGAGTTTGCCTAAAATATTTTTTAACACATTTTCACATTTTTTTATCGATTTACTGTCAATTTGGTCGGATCCTGTAGCCTTGTTTGAGTCTAGAGCACTAATTATTTTTCCGACCTCTTCAGGCGTTGTTGGACAGAACTTCATTTTATTGTCACTGGACTTTTCCATATTCATGTCTAAAGGGATGTCTTGAATAAAGTCTATACTTCCCACAAGAGTTCAAATCTTCAATTCACTGCACAGTGCTTTGAATACGGCCAATATTTTTTCATTTGCAGTGTACTATTATCTGTTGCACATTTCCAAAAAAATTAAAATTAAGAGGGTGTAAGCGTACACACCCCCCCCAGCAAAGAATCTGTAAAAGTTACACCCCAAGTGATAAGTGAAATATAACACCACGGCAAATGTTATATTAAATTACGACAAATAAATAAAATAAATACTTACGGTAATAAAGCTCATTAATTTAGTAACCCAAGGTACTTGTGAGGTGTTGTATTCATGGGGAAAGTATATAAAAGGGAAATAATAACTACAGTAAATAAAAAGGCAATAAGTTACGTTTGAACTCAGGTCAAAAACCCGGAAGGCTCCCGTTTATTTTTTTATTAAGTATCGCTCATAAAACCTTCCAAAATGAGGGATTATGGGAGTGAGTTTCACGTATAAAATATTAAAAATTTAATACAAACAATAATGATATTTATTTGGACAGAGCAACAAAAATAACCGCAACCCAAACGACATTTAACTCTGAAAGAAAAGGACTCCCTACAACCCCTTTAAAAACCACACAATATCTCCTTACTGCGACTACAACCCAAATATAAATAAATATATAAATACCATTAGATAAATAATACATCATACTAGAGCTTAGCTCTCGTTTTTCATTTTTAATTTTTATCTTCGCTGATTTGTTTGTTTATTTGTTTGTTTGGTGAAAGTAGATTGAGTCTTAGTCTCTATTTTGTATTTTAAATTTGGACGCCTTTCTGCAGAAAGGAACCAACCCACAAAACCAAAAAAATCGAGATATTTAGCCTATGAACTAATTAAGTATGAATAATTTATCTGCAAAATAGGTCATAGCCAAAATGCAAGTGTAGTGAAATCTATTAATCATTGAACCAACCAACATTCAATAATAGTGTGGATTACTAATCCAGAATTAGAATCTGTAGAATATCTGCAAGTGGGTTGGATTTTTTTTGTAAAAAAGCAGGCTGGTAGACCCACTACCAAAGTCTTTAAAGATTTCCTGCTTCTGCAAAATATAAAGTCTTGATGCATTTTTTTGGTAGCTTACAAGATGAGGTGGGGTTGGAAGATGATGTGGACGAATTTCAAATAGGCT
Organism: Brassicogethes aeneus; assembly: GCA_921294245.1. Taxonomy (NCBI): domain Eukaryota; kingdom Metazoa; phylum Arthropoda; class Insecta; order Coleoptera; family Nitidulidae; genus Brassicogethes; species Brassicogethes aeneus. The sequence continues at coordinate 63,939,970 of OV121132.1, forward strand.
CAAAATTAATTCATATTACCATTATAATAGTAATATCAGTTGTATTTTGTTTGGAAATAAATAATTGTCGCTTTTCTTTAAATACATACATACATCAGATAGTAGTTTTCATAAATTGCAGAAAGGAACCAACCAACAAAAGCCCATTTTTTTCGTCACCCTTACACATAACATCACAAAATCCACCTGATGAAATTATTAAATTATATCCCTTAAACCTCCGTAAGTCCAAAATCGGCATAAAATTAACAGGTAATTTTAAAATTATTAAAATCTTTGATAGCTTTTTTCTCAGTTTCATCATGGTGTGGGTTGGTCCCATTCTGCAGAAAGCCGTCCAAATATTCCCGAGCATTTTGGTATAATTAGTTTACACAAACACCTTGTGTAAAGATAAATATTCGATAAATTGACTTGGCGTCATCGTTCGATCTATTACGCTATAATGGCTGTCGTTTTAGAAACCACGCACGAAATCAACTAATTAAATTAACGTTTAAATTAGGTATTTCGTATTATAATTTACAAGAATTAAATTACAAATTATTAAAACCTAAAATCCACATAAAAAAATAAATAAGTAACAATATTAATTGTCAAGTTGATGTTATAAATTGACAATTAATATTGTTACCTATTTACTTTTTATGTTGATTTTAGGTTTTAATATTAATTAATCAGTTTAATTAACTACGCCACCGAATACACACGTGTGTCAAGTGATTAGTGAATAAAACTATTAAAAAAAGCTATTTAATGGAGACTAGCGACGGAGAAAGTCGGATCATGGAAACGAAAGTCAGCATGTAAAAGATAGAGGTAAAAGAAGAATAGAAAGCCCAGAGGCTGAATTAATTGGTTTTCAATACGGTAAACCAATATTAAGACAAGCCAAAAAACGAAATTCAAATCAACAAAAAACGAATTCATCGATACATGAAAATAATCCAGCAAAAAACGATACACAACAATTTACTTCTCAAACCAACCAAAAAACAATAAACAAGACGTCATTCAACTACTCCGAAAAAATGCTCGCATTTAAAAACAAAACATATAAAAATACCATATTTATTTTTGCGCCACATTCGTACATTGAGAGAAAAAGTATACCTACATATATACATATTGAATCAACAGTTTTTGTGGTTAAATCCATTCAATATTTTTTTGGATTAAAATTATTAGTTAATTTACATCTAAGAAAATATTAAATGTATTTGACCGCAAAAACTGGTAATTCAATTGTTAACATACTTTTTCTTTCAATGTACGAATGTGGCGCAAAAATAAATATTCAAACATGTCGGTGCACCGATGGCATAAACAATCATGTCTTGATTTTTTATGCCCAAACACCGATAGCATAAAAAATCATGTCGTCATTTTTTAGGCCATCGGTCAATCGCAAACAGTGATGGCATAAAAAATCATTTTCATTTATCACGCGGTGACTTCCGTATAATATCAGTATGAATAAAATTTGTGAAAATCACGACATGATGTTCGTATGAATATCAAGAATGAAACGTTCACGTTTTGTTAAACATTGGAATATCTTTTTTAATTAAACCCGGACAACATTCGTGATATTTAAACAACGTTTTATAAATTATAACGGTTTAATGTGAATAACAAACTAGGTTTTAAATTCGCAGTTCGCAGGGCTCATACGCATGCGCAAATTTTTCAAATATCAAACCGTGAGTTCTACATGATATCACTGTGATGAAGCATGTGTATGCACTCAGGATATCACAGCGTGATAAAAAAAAATCACGTTGTGATATCATCATGACTTCACCAGGAAATCCCGATTGTTGTTCGGGATGTTATGATAAATGAATGTTTTTTGACGGTATCCAAAATCGGCATAAAATTAACAGGTAATTTTAAAATTATTAAAATCTTTGATAGCTTTTTTCTCAGTTTCATCATGGTGTGGGTTGGTCCCATTCTGCAGAAAGCCGTCCAAATATTCCCGAGCATTTTGGTATAATTAGTTTACACAAACACCTTGTGTAAAGATAAATATTCGATAAATTGACTTGGCGTCATCGTTCGATCTATTACGCTATAATGGCTGTCGTTTTAGAAACCACGCACGAAATCAACTAATTAAATTAACGTTTAAATTAGGTATTTCGTATTATAATTTACAAGAATTAAATTACAAATTATTAAAACCTAAAATCCACATAAAAAAATAAATAAGTAACAATATTAATTGTCAAGTTGATGTTATAAATTGACAATTAATATTGTTACCTATTTACTTTTTATGTTGATTTTAGGTTTTAATATTAATTAATCAGTTTAATTAACTACGCCACCGAATACACACGTGTGTCAAGTGATTAGTGAATAAAACTATTAAAAAAAGCTATTTAATGGAGACTAGCGACGGAGAAAGTCGGATCATGGAAACGAAAGTCAGCATGTAAAAGATAGAGGTAAAAGAAGAATAGAAAGCCCAGAGGCTGAATTAATTGGTTTTCAATACGGTAAACCAATATTAAGACAAGCCAAAAAACGAAATTCAAATCAACAAAAAACGAATTCATCGATACATGAAAATAATCCAGCAAAAAACGATACACAACAATCTACTTCTCAAACCAACCAAAAAACAATAAACAAGACGTCATTCAACTACTCCGAAAAAATGCTCGCATTTAAAAACAAAACATATAAAAATACCATATTTATTTTTGCGCCACATTCGTACATTGAGAGAAAAAGTATACCTACATATATACATATTGAATCAACAGTTTTTGTGGTTAAATCCATTCAATATTTTTTTGGATTAAAATTATTAGTTAATTTACATCTAAGAAAATATTAAATGTATTTGACCGCAAAAACTGGTAATTCAATTGTTAACATACTTTTTCTTTCAATGTACGAATGTGGCGCAAAAATAAATATTCAAACATGTCGGTGCACCGATGGCATAAACAATCATGTCTTGATTTTTTATGCCCAAACACCGATAGCATAAAAAATCATGTCGTCATTTTTTAGGCCATCGGTCAATCGCAAACAGTGATGGCATAAAAAATCATTTTCATTTATCACGCGGTGACTTCCGTATAATATCAGTATGAATAAAATTTGTGAAAATCACGACATGATGTTCGTATGAATATCAAGAATGAAACGTTCACGTTTTGTTAAACATTGGAATATCTTTTTTAATTAAACCCGGACAACATTCGTGATATTTAAACAACGTTTTATAAATTATAACGGTTTAATGTGAATAACAAACTAGGTTTTAAATTCGCAGTTCGCAGGGCTCATACGCATGCGCAAATTTTTCAAATATCAAACCGTGAGTTCTACATGATATCACTGTGATGAAGCATGTGTATGCACTCAGGATATCACAGCGTGATAAAAAAAAATCACGTTGTGATATCATCATGACTTCACCAGGAAATCCCGATTGTTGTTCGGGATGTTATGATAAATGAATGTTTTTTGACGGTATTAAGCACGTGAATGCCTCTAGGAAGCATTCAGCTTTCGGATAGCTGAATCCTTGTCAGAAGTATTCAAAACTAGTGGTTGTGTATCTTAATCTAAACATTCGAGTTACTACTGCAGTACCACTTTGCATACTGTTCCTTGGACTTTTTGGAAACAACTCGGTAGCTTACTAACTGCTTCATTTATTTACACATTTGGATAGTTTTCTTCCAGATTATCCATCGAAAATCGTATTTTTGTATAAGTTATTGACAGCGTCTTTTCGTAACTAACAACAATAGGTACACATTGGTTGCCACGTAACTAAGAACAAAGAGTTACTTGATCTTAGATTTGTATGGCTTTAATTTTAAATTTATTAATTATTGTTTATTTAAGTGTCTGTTTAATAATGTTTGTAGATAAAATATTGTTTGATGTAAATGTTACAAATGTTTTTATTTTGTTTGAATGGTTGGATCACTTGCCCCGCTCGTTATCCAATTTCCCTTTTCACAAAATAAAATTACTTTTAACACTTACTATGCTCCACACAAGTTCCACTACGTGACTTTGATAGAAATAATTAAGGTTAATTTTCAGAATCAAGCTAATTTTGTCATTTTTTCTGTATAAAGGTCTTAATTTAGAACACAAAAAATACATTTATTGCATTATTTTCAGAAAATAGGTTAAAATTAGCTTTTTAAGTCACGTGGTGGCTCTTTGCTGTGTGGAGCATAGTAGGTACAACTTGGCAAATGTAGCTTGACACTTCAAAAGTTTACGCCCATCGAAGCGCAGTGACCAGCTCTTAAAATAATCATTTGCATTGAAGTTGTCGTATCGTAAAGAACCTTGCGCACAGTGGATTAAAATTAAAGTAAATCAAGTATATTATATTATCCACAATCCACAATGTGATATTATCTATTAATACCAATTATTAAATAAAACAACTTTTTTTTTAAATGGATCAAGTTTGTCTAAACTGCTGTCGCTGTCGCTGGTCACCTCGCTGTTACTGTCCCCTTGAAAATTAATAACTAAATCATCCACGACAACATCCAAAGCCGGTTCATTTATATCAATAAAAACGTACCTAACCCCAATACATAATACATACCTTAACTTTAAAACATTTCTTGTTTACCTAAAGTATAATTATATTTATTAATACCCCATCAATATTAAGGTAGAAAATTTTACCTATTTGATCTATTCCAATTGTATAAGTAAATTTAAAAAATTCAAAGTAAATCGAAAATTTACTATTGTTTACTCTTAAATTTAAGATATTTATATCTTTAATAATGTTGTTACACGGCGCGTAGTTGTCATTAAAATCTTTATTAGTTACATCCATTAAACTTTAATAATTTTTTAGCATATGCTGTGTTCTAACTATTTTATAACTTAATAATTTAAAATTTTACAAATACCACGTAAAACCGCTTTTTGGGGATTTTAGTCCTCTGTGCGGCCGATCTCGGCCGTATCATGGATCTCTTTTCTTCCGAATGCGTTCTCTCTTTAAAATTTGCGCACAAGGTTTATATCTGAAGTCTCTTTCTACATTGGCCGAGTTGTACATAATTATTTGTTCTACTCACGTGCGCAAAGTAATATCCGCAGGCATTTAATTTCCGCACTTTCGTGCGTGCGGAAAGTAAGCGACCGGAAAAGTGCAACTTTCGGCACGCTTGTAGAAAATTAGGTGAAACACAAAATAAACATTAAATTATTATTTTAAATAAGTGTTATTTGCCTATTACTTTGCTTTTTACGTAAGTTTTAAATTTAAAAAATTTGTCATCTGTCACCAACCTGTCATTTGTCACTTATCATCTGTCACCTGTCAAAGTGTTGCTTGATATTGTATTGAGTATACCTATGATGCAAAAAAAAAAAATTATTCTGGTAATTTTGACAAAATCTGGCAACACTGCAAATGTGTCAATTTCGCATTATATTTGATTTTTTCCCTCCGTATATGACGTCACTTCCGTCTCGTGTCGAGGTTTCTATTTTTTTACCGATTACGACACGTTCTCTTCCACTTAATCCTTGAAATTGATTCCTCGACTCAAGTATAGAGCATATAATATTAATTTTTACATGGCCCAAACACCTCCACAGAAATAGAATGAATAACATTCCTCAGCACAAAATTTGAACGCTCGACTCAAGTGTATATATCAGAACATACATAAACTTTGACTTTGAATACTTCAGAGAGGTATTGAGAACTTGACCTGTTGAGAAGTATTCAGCACCTTAAATTTCCTATATCAAATTCCTATTCATCACAAAATATTCAAAGACTATAAAGGTAAAAACGTCTATGTAAGATAGAATGAATAATATTTATCAGCACGAGATTTGAATGCTTGGCTCAGGTGTAGAAATCAAAACATATAAATAAATAAATAAAAGTTTATTTAGCTAAAGCTACTATAGTTTCTTACATAAATAAATACATTACATATACACGTTTTGTTTAATATATGTCAATAGTAATCTCTTAAAGTTATTATAATTATCACAATTTTTAGTTTCTGTTGGTAAATTATTAAACTAATAAGGCCATTTTTAAAAACATTTAGCAGTTCTAGAAGTTTCTATATAAAAATCATTTGTATTTCTAGTTTGATATGCATGTATGGAATTAACATATTGTAACTTGTCACATAGATATTTTGGCACTTTTCCGTGTTTTATTTTATATATATAGTCCATAGTCCTAAAATATATTCTCTGTTTAACACTTAATAGATTTAACACTTCTAACATAGTTTTAACAGGTGTATATTTATTACATTTTAAAATTAACCTCATACATTTGTTTTGTAAAACCTGAAATTTTTGGATTTGATTTTGGGGCAACCTATATAAAACTGTAGAACAGTAATCAAAATGGGGTGAAATTAATGTCTTATATAACAACATATGATTTTGAAAATTTAAAAACCTACTCATTCTCCTTAAAAAATACAGTTTTTTTGATATTTTATTTCTAATATAATTAGCATGATCATAAAAATTTAGTTGTTCATCAATTATTATTCCTAAATATTTAATTTTATTTACTCTATCCAAAACATCACTGTCAATTTTAAGGGTTACATCACTAACTTTAGTTAAGTTATATTTACTACCTAAAAACATATATTTACATTTACTTTTATTTACACATAGATTGTTATCACAGAGCCATTTAAAAATACTATCAAGATCACAATTTAGTTTATCACACATTTCCATAATATTTGTACCATATATATAAATCATTGTATCATCCGCAAAAAGTTTAATTTGACAATGTTTAATATATTTTGTAATGTCATTTATATACAATATAAAAAGTAAAGGACCTAATACTGTTCCTTGTGGGACTCCATGGTAGGTTGGTAATTGACTAGAAAACGTATTATTAAATTTGACTTTTTGATATCTTTCTGTAAGGTAAGAAATCATCCAACTTAAAGCTTTATCCCCTATACCTAATTTTTCCAACTTTTTTATTAATAATAACCTATTTACAGTTTCAAAGGCTCTTTTAAAATCAAGGAAAACCGCAATAACAATATTAATATTATCTATAGTTTTTAACCAGTTATCACATATACTCAAAATTACCGATTCACATGAATGTTTTTCTCGAAAACCTGACTGATGTTCTGTTATTATATTATTTTCGTTTAAATATTGCACAAGTTGATTTTTAACTATAGTTTCAATAATTTTTTCATGAGGTGGTAAAACATTTATAGGTCTATATTCGTCACTTAAAATTGTGTTATTAATCTTTGGCACTGGCACAATTACCGAATTCTTCCAAATATCGGGAAATACTCCTTTTTCTAAAGAGGTGTTGATCACATCCAAATATCTATTTGCAACTACTTCAATAGAGTCCTTTAATATTTTTGTTGATATTCCATCTTCAGATCCATTTTTATTTCGCATTCCCATAACGACCTTATTAAGCTCTTGTATGTTAATAGTTTTATATTTGTTCAGTTTAGTATGCGTTTCTATGTTTTTTAAATAATAATCCCAGTCATAAAACTTATTTATATTATTAATTATAAATAATAATAATAATTATAAATAATTATTTTATTTATGCTATCTATAAAGAATATATTAAAATTTGTTGAAATTTCAAAATTGTCTTTTATTTTTATTTTATTAAATTCAATACAATTATTAGTAGTTCCATCATTTTTATTAGGACTACCTATACTAATATGTTTAAGTTTTTTCCAAATTTCAGTTTTTTTCTTTTGTGTTAATAATATTATGTAAATACTTTTGTTTTTCTATTCTTAGTAAAGTAGTAAGTTCATTCCTTATGTTTTTATAGCTAAGCCAATCGCTGTTTATATTTGTAAACACTGCTTTTTTGTAGGCCTCATTTTTTTCTTTTATTTTACCTAAGATCGTGTTGTTTATCCACTTATTTAATCTATATTTTTCATTTAGTGAATATTGTTCAATTGGACACATGTAATTTAAAATAAGATTTGTCGATTCTATTAATGACTTGCATAAATAATTTACATTTGTATTGGTGTTGTCCCAGTTAATATCTTTTATTTGTTGTTGAAAATCATTTTTATTATAATGTTTATAATTACGTTTTGTTATTTTTTGTTTAAGTACTTCACAGTTCGTATTTTCGTGGTTGATAGTTATAATGGAATGGTCACTTATTTTGGGGGTTAAATGCACTGTATGATCAATAATACATAAACTTTGACTGCAAATACTTCAGAGAGGTATTGAGAAACTTAACCCGTAGAGAAGTATTGAATTTTGTATATCGGATTTCTATTCATCACAAAATATTCAATGACTATGAAGGTAAAAACGTCAACAAAGTATAAGAGCCGAAAAGTATTCGGACACATGAGCTGCAAATATAAAAGGTCAAATCTTGAATAGAACCAGATTCAGGTCCATAGAACTTGAATACAGCCAATATTTTTTCATTTGCAGTGTTAGGTGTGTGTTACCTCTCATCTAAAACGATCACGTCATACCAAACGCTCGATAACGCCATGCAGCGCCAAGTTCAAATGATTATATCTTTTGAACCAAAAATATTAACACTTTCAAATTTACATATGTTTTTTAAAAAGGGTTAAACTATATCTGTTATTTTTTTCTTATTTTTCGATGCTCCAGAACAATGTTTTTAAAAAAATTAACATTTATAAATTAACAAATAGGTTGGCGAATCAAAAAAATAATTGTTTGTAAACTACCACATATTAAGACATTGTTCGCAAAATTTTATATATATCTTACCGGCAATGTTCGAAATGTCTAGATATTCTGCAAACTGACCAAATTACCGGAAATTGTGCAAAATCACTTTCATTATGGGCAATCTGCAAATTTACTGCGCTATTTTAGGCATTCTGCAAAATGTCTGATGCGATCGTCAATCTGGGGATTAAAAGTTTTTACTCCTCACAATGACTAGGCAGTGTGCGACTTTTGTTTGCGGTTCCAAGAATAGGGTTTTAAAAACAAATATTTTCTACACAGGGACTTTATTGTTTAAGTGTGAATTACATAAAGACAATCTTATTATGTTTTACATTCGTTTTATTATCTTTACTGCTGAGCCTGTAAATTCTCAGGTTACACCGAGATGAGACGTTCATAACTCCTTCGGCCTCACTTGAAAACTATGGGGTTGATACCAGAGTTCGATAATTCTACATCTACGGTTGGTCGACATCCTTAGATTGTTGACGATGATCCTCTGAGTAGAATACCCTTTTTTTAATATAAAGATAAGCAAAAATGCAAAAATAGCGATTAGGACATATAATAAAACCGTATATGCACTAACTCTATGGAAATGAATTGGAGCGTCATCTAACCCACTAATTTAAAGTCTTTGTTTATTTAATGCACTATGAATAGTTTTTATATCATCTAAATCTAAATTTTCAAATTGAATTTTATTTTCTTTAATGTCTTTTTCATTATAAGTCTTTGTAAACTGTAGATAGGGCAGATCAGTATTTTTTAAAAATTACATTGGAATCGGAGTAACCTTTTAAAACAACATTGTTTATTTGCACTTCACATTTGTCTTTAAGTTCTAACACGTAACTCCCGATAGATGGAAATAAGTCCTTATTATCCGCACAATTAATTCTAGCTACTAAAGATGGGGGGCTAATGATGATCCATTGGTTGTTTCCTAGATTTTGAACCATAAGAGAGGATACAGCTACTGAAGCTTGTTGGCAATTGCTGGTATTACTTAAATATTGTAATAGTTGAACTTCACATGGAGACTGGAAATGTTTAGAACATCGCAGTTTGTTTTGAGTAATGCAAAGTTGTGCTCATTTAAAATAAGGTATTTGGATTTAGCAATTATGATTTTATAGGTATCATTTGTAAATACAGGAAATGGGTATAGGTGAAATATATTAAAATTTTGTTGTTCAACTAAAGGCAAAATAAAAATGATTTTACTTTTTTTAACATAGCTTTTGATTTTTATAAATTTTTCTAAAAGCAGAATATTTTCTAATTCAGGTTTAAATGGAAGTTTTTGATTATAAATATGTTGATTTATGTTTAAAATTTCACTAATTAAGTCCTTTAAATCTATAATTGAGTTGTGTAATGCCGGTTTTCCACTAAACGAACAGTTGAGTTTGGGTTTTGTTTGTGTTTTTAAAAACTTGCAAATCAAAAACAAAACTGAAACAAACCCGAAACTCTTGTTTCCATCAAGCAAACTAAGTTTTGTTCGAGTTTTGTTTTTGTTTTTGGTCCCTTTCCACTAGTTGTCGTGATTATGTCAGAACACACTTTTTCAGTATCAACCAACATGTTTAAACGTCATATAAAAACGGATGCATGAAAATTAGAATATTTCTTATCGGACGATTTTATTGAAAAACGTACAAACGTATAACGGACAAACGGATACATGAAAATTAAGCTTTAAAATTAATATTAAGGGCTCACATTTTCACCAATTTTTTTTTGCCATTCTGAATGACATTCTCGATATATTTTTCAAAAAAAAAGTCAATTTTTTTAGCCCAGTCTAATATATAGGTATATACCTATATGTGTATCTATTAAACTTATCCAGCGTTACAAAACAAATTTTCTATCCTCTATCTATAAAATAGGCGCGCCGCCGAGGCAGTAGATTGTGTGCGAGGTAATTAATAAGCTTTTGCTGCCGTGTTTTATATACTATTTTTTTTTCAAGCTCTAAATTTCGATATTTTTTTGAAATTTTGTAACCTCATTTTTAGGTTAGGTTTAACTGTCAGACGACAAAATGTCACCATTATTGTTCGGCGGTCAATAATAATTTGACTTTTGAACTAGTACAATAATGTAGTGACTACTAGTTCAAAAGTCAAATTATTATTGACCGCCGAACAATAATGGTGAGATTTTGTCGTCTGACAGTTAAACCTAACCTAAAAATGAGGTTACAAAATTTAAAAAAACTACATTTTAGTATTTCTATATAGTATATTACACTACAAGGCTTCGCCTCGGGCATCATGGCGCGCAGTGCAGGAATCTCACACTTTCTGCCCGTGTAGTGTACACTATTTTTCTTACTACCTCGGCTGAAAATACAACCCGGCCGAAAATACGGGAAAAAATTAAATGTGTATATCGAAATTGAAAACAAATTTTGAGGTTATATTAGAGTTGCATATGTTGAGTACTAGTGCACACGACTAAAAAATTTTTACTCCCGCTATTATAGAGGGTGACCAACTTTCCTGAAAGAAAAACCAGAACTAATAAAAAATCTGTATTATTTATAAAATGTTTACATGTATTTCTATTAACATAATATTATTACAAATTAAGATTTTTTAAAACTATTTTGGGAGTGAATTTTTTTTATTATAACTTCATTTTTTTAAAGCATGTTTGATCGAAATTAGTTTTAACAATTAATAATGATTTTAGTGTTTCAATACGCAATTGTGATTTGTCTTTTGTCCAAAAGTTGTTCATATTGGAAAAAACTTTCTCTACAGAACTTTTTGTTCAAGATAAACATGTGTGCAACAATATGGGTGCCTATTTGCATTTCTGCATTAAAGATGCATTTTCCTCTTTACAGGGGCATATAAAAAAGCAAGATGGCGGGCGACGATAGTGGGTCGTCAGAGCGATCCTGCAAGAAGTGTAATTTGGCAGTTAATAATGAGAATATTGTAATATGTTTTGGTGAATGTAAGTCTTATTTCCATAGTGATTGTGTGCAGTTAAAAAAATCAGTTTTGAATGTGCTAAATTCTGTCAAATCAGTTAAGTGGTTTTGCGAGTCATGTGTCAATCTATTTTCCGTAACGGAATCTCAAGAGAAAAGGTTAATCAGCATGTTTGATGACAAACTAAAAACTGCATTAGAATTATTTGAAAATAAAATAAAATCTATATTGTTAAATGAAAGTAATGCGTCAATAAAAAAAAGTGGCATTGATAATCCAATCGCTCCAAAAAACTTCGCCGGTTCATTCGCGGGTGCGATCAAACAAAATATAAACACAACAAATCTTGGTATGATAAATGCAAATGTAAACAACTCCAGTGCATCGAATTCTAAGAAGAAAGTGTTTAACAGTGCTTTAGTTATTAAATCCAAAGTGAAGAACACTGACGAACTTTATACTAGTTTAAAATCATTAGTTAAACCATCGGATCTTCCTGTGCCAGTTAATAATATTGTAAAAAAAGTTCAGGTGTAATAATTAATTGTGAATCTGCTGAATCTGTGAGTAAACTAAAGGAAAAATTGGTTGAGGTTTTGCCAGATGATTTTGAAATGACTTCGTCAAATAGTGTAACCCCTAAATTAATTGCATATAATGTCAGTAAAGATGATAATATGGAAAACAATGAAGAATTTGCAAATACGAGGGTTGCCTTTTATATTTCGGGAATAGAGAAAACAAACAACAATTAATCATCGTACATGGCTTTATTGTTTTTTAAAATATTCTCTATGAAGATTGACACACTTTTGCATGCACTTGAACCAATTTTCGAAGCATTTTTTTCACTCCAATTGAGGCACCTCCAAAACATGCATTTTGAACGCATCAACCGCTTCTAAAGACCCACACAGTCGACTGCTGTTTACTTTCAGGTTCATACGCATAGATCCATGATTCGTCACCTGATACAATGTCATGAACATGTTTTGAAGCACCGCCATCGTATTTTTTAAGCATTTCTTTTGACCACTAGACCCGAGACCTTTTTTGATCGATTCTCAAATTATGTGGGATCCAACGGTAACAATTTTTTCTGAAGGCCAAATGTTTATTTAATATTGAATGTATGCTGGTCCCACTAATGCCCAAGGATGACCCAATCTCACGATATGTCACATGATGATCTTGCATTACCCGTTCACGCACAGCATCAATATTTTTTGCAAGAACGAGTGATTTTGGACGACCTTCACGAAATTCGTCGGTGAGCGAACCACGGCCACGATTAAATTCGGAACACCACCGATATTCACTTGTTTTTTATGCCACTTTGTCGCCAAAAGTCAAATTAAATTCATCGATGCATTATTGTTGGGATAATCCACGTTAAAGTTGTAAAAATTATAGCACGAAAATGTTCGTGGGTCAATTCCATTTTTTTGGCCGACATTAATTTTTCAAGTGACTGTTAATAATACTAATTGCGCCCGCACGTCAAAACGTGTTAAGTAAGAACACCGTCTAAAAGGTCGAACTTAACGATACAGACATCTGTTGTCCGATAGCATCAGCAGGTTCGGCCATTCCCGAAATATAAAAGGCAACCCTCGTATAATAATTAAACAAAACAATATTAATACAAATGTGAGTAATTTTATATTTAAAATTGTACGAAAAATTAACTCAAAGCAAGGTATAAATATTATTATCTCCACTGATATTAATACTAGAAATTCATTAATTGAGAAAGGTTACATTATGATTGGTTGGACAAAATGCTCAGTAAATGATTCCTATCATACCAAAAGATGTTACCATTGTGCTGCTTTTGGTCACTTGGCTAAGGATTGTAAACACACAATTCAGGTATGTTCCGAGTGTTGTGGTAACCATGACACTTTGGTTTGTAACTCAGATATTAAACAATGTGCAAACTGTGTTAGACATAATAAAACCAGCAATGATAAGTTAAAGGTTGACCATGGTGCTTTAAATAAAACATGTCCAATTTTTATTAGATATTTTAATAATATAAAATCAAGAACAAATTTTAATTCAGATCAATAGCAACTAATAGACGATAATTTAAAAAAATCAATAAATAATAAACTGTATGCATATTATCAAGATATCCGGAGTATAAAGAACAAAATGAATAACTTTTATATAAACGTTTTGGCTGAAAATTACGACATAATATCCTTAACTGAAACATGTTTAAATAAAACAATACCCAATGAATTCATAAATCTGCAATACACAGTTTATAGAAAAGACAGAGACTATAATAGTTCCTATACCTTGCGCGGTTGGGGAGTATTAATTGCCATTAATAATAAATTCCCAAGTTCTCTGGTGAATATTTTTGATAATAAACTTGAAGCCATATGTGTTAAGCTAAACTTAGGCAAAAGTGATGTTTATATTTGCGTTGTATACTTTATTCCCAAAAGCAGTACTGATCTCTTTGATTTATTTTTTTGCGCTTTAGAAGTTTTATGTAATAAAAACAAAAAAATAATAATATTTGGTGATTTTAATATTCCTTGTTTTAATGATAATTTAACTTTAACAAATGAGAAACACACTGTAATACAGTATTTAAACTATTTTGACTTGAAACAAAAAAATAATATAACAAATATAAATAATCGTATTTTAGACTTAGTACTGTCAGATATGGATTTAATTGTAAACAAATGTACTAGTTCCTTAGCTAAAGAAGATTCTTTTCATCCATCATTGGAAATTGAAATTTATTTTTCGGAAAAAATTAAAAAGTGTCAAACTCAGCCCGGTGTCAAATATAATTATAGAAAAGCTAATTTTTCTCTCATGTATAATTTATTAAGAGATATAGATTGGATATTCATATACGTTATTAAAAATGTAAATACCGCGGTTGACTTATTCTATAAAAAAATATATGATATTCTTGATATTTGTGTTCCTAAAAAACTTGTTTATAATTCGAAATTTCCAATATGGATAACAAAAGAAGCTAAACAACATATAAAACTAAAAGAAAAACATTTCAAATTATACAAACAAACCAATAGTGTATTTCATAGAGAACGATATAATTTTTTTAGGTGTAAAGCTAAAATTCTATTAAAAAATGCATATGGTAACTACATTCTTAATGTACAACAGACTATCACTGATGATCCAAATAACTTTTGGAAATATATAAACTCTAAGAAAGAGGGTAACTCTATACCAAATGTTATGACTTTAGAAAATAAATTATATGATGGAGGCGAAGCAATATCAAATGGATTTGCAGTTTATTTTCATTCTATTTTTGAACCCTCAAATTTGATCAACCATTCTAATAACACTGGCAGCAATATTATTATAAATGATAGTGATATAAAAAATGCTATAAAAAAACTTAAGTCAAGTAAATCTGAGGGCTCTGATAATATTCCTTCATATATTGTAAAGGGTTGTATAGATTTATTTATGGAGCCATTGCGGTATGTTTTTAACTTGTCATTGAGTAATGGAATATATCCGAGTATGTGGAAAGTTAGCCGAGTTTGTCCAGTATTTAAAAGTGGCGATAAAAGTGTTATAAGTAATTATAGACCAGTTTCAATTTTAAATTCATTTTCAAAACTTTTTGAAATTATTATTTATAATTATATTTTTGGGTCTTTAAAGTCCACAATTTCGCTTAATCAGCATGGATTCATGCCTGGCCGGTCAACAACCACAAATTTAATCAACTTGATACAAGATGGAAAAGAAGCAATTCATAATAGCAGTCAACTAGATGTCATATACACTGACATGAGTAAGGCATTTGATAAAATTGATCATCAGTTATTAATAAAAAAACTACATAATACTAATTTAGACAATTCCTTAATTAATATAATTCAATCTTATTTGATCGATAGAAAGTTTTTTGTCAAAGTAAATAACTTTACATCTTGTTATTTTTCTCAGTCTTCGGGCGTACCCCAAGGGTCAAATCTTGGCCCATTACTTTTTTTATTGTTTATTAATACATTACCGTCTATAATTAAATCAAAAAATCTATTGTATGCTGATGACTTAAAAATATACAGGTTTATTAGTTCTGAACAAGATTGTATTAATTTGCAAAGAGACATAGATTTAGTATTAAATTGGTGTGACTTCAATAAATTAAACTTAAATATTTCTAAATGCAATGTTCTAACAATTACAAAAAAACTCTCGCCAATTATATATAACTACAGTATTAATAACTCGCAATTAAATAGAGTAAATGAATTTAAAGATCTTGGTGTTATATGTGATTTTGAACTTTCTTTTGATTCTCATATAAATCATATGGTCAATGCTTCTCTAAAAACACTGGGCTTTATTGTGCGAAATACGCGTGATTTTGTGGACCTTAAAGCTATAAAGATATTATTTAATTCATATGTATTCTCTAAACTTGAATATTGTGCTTTAGTTTGGTCACCTTTTTATAATAACAAAATTAACCTAATTGAAAGAGTCCAAAAAAAATTTTTAAGATACCTCAAGTTCAAAGAGACATTACAATATGATCACTTAGCACATTATTCGGACTTACTTAGTGATTACGATTTTGTTGAATTAAAAAAAAGAAGAATTAATTTAATTGTACTGTTTTTATATAAATTGTTAAACAGTAAAATTGATAATTCTGATTTCTTGTCAAAAATTCCATTAAGAGTACCAATAAGAGCAACTAGAAACTGCGATCTATTTTACTTACCAAAAACCAGTACCAATATGTTTATTATGTCACCCTTATTTTAATTGTGTTACTATGGAAACAAAGTTTCTCAAGACTTGGATTTTTTCTGTTGTAGTTATAATAGCCTATTGAGAATGTTGCCAAATATTATTTAGATCTTTATGTATTGTTTATTGTGTATTTCTTACTATTATATTGTTTTAACCTATCCTGTAATTGGGCATCAGCCTGTTGGATTTGTACTTTAAATAAATAAATAAATATCATTTAGAGTTTAAAATGTAAAAACAATGGATATTACAATATTTAACCACAATAAAACGCGCAGACGTCAAGGACATGCGCAATACTAAAATAGTTCCGAACTATTAGTTCGTTTGGGGAGAGCCAAGTGCGAACGCCAACGCGAATGTATTTAGTGGGAGTAGGGCGAGCAGGGTTGCACGATTGGGCGAAAAATCTGGCAAAGTGGAAAATATAATTTTATGTTTATGACTTAATTAGTATTGTAGGTATATGTAGGTATAAAAACAGAAAAAAACAGAAAAGTTTTTGAAAAACAGAACTTTTACTTTACTTAATTTACAACCAGAACATGGTTCTCAAAAACAGTATAGTTCTGGTTAAATCAGAACGGTTGGTCACCTTAGCGTATAGCTTGACCAATGCATCAAACGTAAACTTTCTGCCGTAGAATCGGGGACGAAACAACGTATTTTCAGTCGAGGTAGTAAGAAAAATGTTTCTTACTTACCTACCAATTTAGTATGAAATTCGTATCCAGACTAAGAAAATAAAATAAAAGTCGAAAACAAAAAACACAACACGACCGTTTCCACTAAACAGACTCGAGTTTCAAAACACGTCGAAACCTTTTGATGTTACCGCTTTCGAGCGGGACTCGAAAAACAAAACTCAAACTGTCGCAAAACACGCCAGTCTTCAAAAAGTTTGCAAAAAGTTGCAGTTTTGTTTTATTCGACACGAGTTTGTGTTTTGTTTTTGTTTTGTCCGTTTGGTGGAAAACCGGCATAATGTATTTAATTTTGAAAAAGTAATTGTAATTTGTATTTTTTCTAATATGTCATAAATTAATTGAAACATAACAGACAATTGCGAAAATATTATTTGCAAATGAAAGTGAAAGATTTCAGCAGTCGTTAAACGGTTTTCGTTGAAAAGCGTTTCGAGCTGTTCTATTTTGTTTTTTAATATATTTTGATTTTTTGATAATATTTAAAAGTTGTTTTTAAATTTATTGATGGATATCTGTAGTAAGCTAATTTAATCGTTGATTAAGAATTTAAAATGATGTTGGTTATTAAGAAGTGTTTCTATTGATTCATCATATTTTTCTGCATTTTTTTTATCAAGGTTCCCTGTAATTGCTTTAATGATTGAACCTAGACCATCTATAAGCCCTCTCCTATTTCTGGGATGTATATCCTTCAATACTTTGAATAAACTGATTTTTAATTTCAATTGAATCTAAAATGCGATTTGAATTAAAATAGTCTTGATGAAAACTAGAATTTTGAGTGGAATTATTAAAAATATTTTTTATTGACAAATAGTGGTTGCAAAGGAAGTTGAATTCGTCAGTTTTATTTGAAATATATATCTGAATAAAATACCAAGAGTTGGTTTGTAATTGTGCCTTGCCTAATTTTATGGGTAAGAGCCTTGGGTTGGAAGTTAATTTATGAAATTTGATTGGTTCTACATCTGCCTTTACGTGGAAGAGGAATCTGCAATAACAGAAGGTATTTTTAATTCCTTAATATGCACAGTTTCCACTTTTTTGTCTTACAGTTTTCTATTTTTACTTTATTATTCTCTAAAAACCTAATTAATTTATAAGGACCTTTGTGTTTATTTTACTTTTTACTACGCCTATCTACTTTTTTATAAAGTATATCATTTTCATTAAAATGAATTTGTTCAGGTCCTTGAATATTAAATTTATCGATTATTTGTTTTTTATATTTTTCATTTTTTGGGAAATTTGTTGATATAAATTTCTGATTTTATCATGATGTGAGGATACGCAAGGTGGTATGGCCAAAAACCAAGCTCTCAATAAGAGAAATCGTTCTACTGTTGAATTTGATTCATGGTGAAAAGGTGTTGTAAAATGAATAGTAATTTTGTGTAACTCAAGCATTTCCTTAAGAGTCAGTAAATTCACTACCATTATCCATAATAATTTTTGATGGTAATCCGTAGTACGAGAAGAAATCAAGAAGTGCGTTGCAACTCTCGATGGCAGTTGTGCCCCTTATTTCTATTGCTTGACCGAATTTTGAAAATTTATCAAGAATTGTTAGGTATATTTTATTATCAAACTTAAACGTATCCATGTGGAGTATTTCGAATGGTTTGGGTGGGGTTTCAGTGAGAACAAGTGGAACATAGGGTGGTTTTCGGTTATATTTAGCGAGTTGACATACCTCGCAATTATTTATAAAAGTGGTTATATCGGATTTCATACTTGGCCAATAATAATTTCTTTTGAGGTGTTCGGTTGTTTCAACTATTCCTCGATGATTACATTTACCTTCGTGTTGAAATCTTATCATCATAATTTGTTCATGTTTTTCAATTACCGAATTTACTAATTTTGTACATTTAATAAGTTTTAATATATTAGTTGGAAATTCTTGCATATAAACTTTATTAAATATTTCATAAAGTGTGTTATCAAAAAAGTATGAACAAAATGTAAGGCCGGTAAATTTTTGAAACTGAATTTTTTGTACTTCGGCAAGTTTATTATGAACATTGGGTTTAATTAAAATTTGATTCGTTTTATTATTAATTATATCATCTAATATGGGAATACCTTTATTTGCAGTTTCAACACTACTCGAATGGGGGGTTGATTTTCCTTTTCTAATTGGTTTTGATTACTATCTTTATCGTCTAATTGTAGATTTTTAGAAAATTCTCCCGGATTATTTATGACTGATTCGGTTTCTATTGCGTTAACTGCTATGCGTGATAATGCGTCGGCGTTTGTATTGTAATATCCTTTTTTATAAATTATCTCGTAATTCTTCTAACCTAAGTCGCCAGCGTACAAGTTTTAAACTTTGTTCTTTAGAATTGATAAGCCACATGAGTGGGTGATGGTCGGTGTAAATTACAAACTTTCTGCCGAATAAATACGGTCGGAAATGTTTACAAGCCCATACTATTGCTAAAAGTTCCTTTTCAGTAACACAGTATTTTATTTCGCTGCAGTTTAATGTTCTAGATGCGTAGGCCACCGGCTTATCACGGGGGATTTTTCCTTGAGAGAGAACTGCGCCGATAGCATATTGATTTGCGTCCGTTGTTAGTACAAAAGGTTTCGTAAAATCGGGATATTGTAATTCAGGGTCATTGGTTAAAATATTTTTATAAAGTCATTGTCATGAGTTACATAGGCGTTTTTCTTTAAACATTTTGTTAATGGTTTAGTCAGTTTGGCAAAGTCACATATAAACCTCCTATAGTAGTAGTCCAAGAAAACTCTTGATTTCTTTTTGGGTCTTGGGAATGGGAAATTTTTTTATTGCAGAAATTTTGTCAGGATTATGTCTAACACCTTCAGGGGTGATAATATGTCCAAGGTACTGAACGGTTTTTTGTAGAAATTCGGATTTATCCAACTGTATTTTAAAGTTACTTTTTCTAAAACGGTCAAATACGGATTTAAGTCTGTCTAAGTGTTCTTGGAGCGATGAACTAAAAATGATTACATCATCAAGATAAACGAGGCACGTTTCGTTATGAAGGCCTCGAAGGACGTTGTCCATCACACGTTGGAACGTCGACGGAGCATTTTTTAATCCAAATGCCATTCTACGAAATTCGTAATGTCCACCTTCAGTTGAAAATGCTGTTTTTTGAATGTCTTTTGGGGGTCGATTTCGATTTGGTGAAAACCACTTGCCAAATCGAGAGTGGTAAAATAGTTGGCTTTTCCTAGTTTATCTAATATGTCGGTAATATTCGGAAGTGGGTAGCGATCGTCAATTGTCTGGTTATTTAATTTTCGGTAGTCTATAACAAGTCTCCATTTTTTATATCCCGATCCATCAATTTTTTTGGGACAATCCAAATGGGACTGGACCAAGGAGAAGTGCTAGGTTGAATAATTTCCTGTTTTAACATGTCAGCTATTTGAGTTTTAACTTCGGCTTTGTGTACTTCCGGGTATCTGTATGATTTTGTAAAAATGGGAGTTTCATCTTTTAAATTAAGTTTATGTTGTATTTGGTTCGTAAAACTTAATGGTATTTCTTTACAATAAAATAAGTCGCGGTAATCGTAACAAAGCTTAGTAAGCATTTCTTTTTCTTCTTTTTTACAGTGTTCAAGTCTTATATTTACTAAATTTTGTCTTAAAAGGTCATTAAAATTATTAAAAGTATTAAAATTTTCATTTTGTTCTATTTTTTCAAAAAACTTTAATTCGAAGATATTTAAAGGTTCAATTTCTATTAGTTCTTCAAAATTTATTTCAACGGAATTTTCGTTACTATTGATAATTGTGGTTTCGGTTCCTTTACCAAATTTTAAATGATTTAAAACTCCTATACCATCATAATTCATATTTACAGGGATTTTAACTATTTGTTCTACACGTGCAGGAATATTAATATAGTAATTAAATCGTAGTTTTTCTTTGGTTTCTTGTTCGAGCTCGTATATAATGGGAATCATTGAATAAGGCGTTGTAAGCATCTTAGTTTCCATGATAATATTCGCGTTTAGCTGTTTAAGTAAATCTACACCGATGATGCCGTCATATTTCTGACTAAATTTAAAAAGATATAACTTATGTGTTTCGTTTATATTAAATATACACAGTCAAAGTGTCTAGGGAACACCCAGAAAAATCGAATTAAATTTAATTAATAAATAATTTAACTTATAAATTATAAAACAACATAACTAAATATAAAAGAACACACTGTATAACACATTTTTTAATGCAAAAAATAAGGTTTTTTTTTACTATTTATCGTATTTCTGGGTACCCTTTAAACGGTGCAATTTAGTATATCTTGTGTTATTGACCCAATATTTATCAAATTTTTATAAAAATACTTTTATTATTATGGAAAGGCACCATCTAAGTGACGAATAAAACTTAAGATCAATTGGTATGATAGAGGGTGGTTTATCACAACGTGAAGTGGCTCGTCAAATGGACACATCTGTGAGTGTTATAAGCAGATTGTGGAGACGTTACAATGAGTATAATGACGTAAAAGAAAGACATCAAGGCCGCAGTAGGATAACTACCCCGGTACAAGACCGCTCGGAGACACCCGGAAATAACAGCTCCCGAGCTAAGACAAGAGCTTCTTAGGACCCACGATTTGATTGTGTCAGCTCAAACCGTCAGAAAGCGTGTCCGAGAGCAAGGTCTATTTCAGAGACGACCTTTAAGTGTACCCCGATTGCTCCCTGGAAATCGCGCTGCTCGTTTAGCTTGGGCACAAGAACATCTTAATTAGGGTCCTGATGATCGGAGCCGTATTATTTTTTCTGATGAGTCAAGATTTTGCTACCACCCAGATTCTGGAAGGATACGTATCTGGAAAGAACCTGGAAACCAAGCATGGCTACAACATGCTTGTGAGGTGGTGAATTTTGGAGGAGGTTCATTGATGTTTTGGGGAGGAATTAATACTGGCGGAAGAACCGAGCTCTTTTTAATGGAAACAACTTTGAATGCTGTTCGATATCGCGACAACATAGTTTGACCTATTGTGTTACCCTATTTAACCAATATGGGACCAAATTCCATTTTCCAGCAGGATAACGCTAGGCCACATACTGCGAGGATCGTTCGAGCAGCATTCGAAGAGAATGATATAATAATAATAATAATAATAATATTTATTTATCCAAAGGATTACAAAGTAATATAGGATACGTCAAAAAAGAAGCATTTTAGACCTTAATCCAATAGAAAAAGTATGGGATGCTATGAAAAGAAGAATTTTGAATCGCCAAAACCATTATGGACCAGCAGCAGCTAATTTTGGCGGTACAGGAGGTGTGGCGAAATCGGGACCAAAACCTACTCGATAGGCTGATATTGAGTATGCCAAATCGATGTAGGGCGGTCGTAAACAACCGAGGAGGTCCGTCTGGATATTAGTTAAAAAAAAAAAAATGTGGCATAATTATTATAAATAACATATTAATAAATATTTGGATATAACGTGGGTGTTATTATTTTAATTTTTGAAGGGGTTGAGACATCATTTTGCAATATATTTTTTATTTAATTAGTTAAAAACAGTTGTTTTTATTAATTCATTATATTTTCACATTAGTTTTTTTGGTTTTACTGCAATAATTTAAAAATATTTAGGTGTTCCCTAGACACTTTGACTGTGTATAATTTAAAAATTTGTATAATTATAACTTCGTCATTATAAATTATGTTATGGGCTGATTGGATATGAAAATTTTCTTTAAAAATATAAGGTTTATATAATTTATACGCAAGATCTGGGTTCATTAAACTTCTACTACTTCCTGTGTCAATTAAAAAAATTGCGTTTAGTTCCGGAATAAAGATATGAGGTAAATTATTTTTTATATTATTTAACTGTATCACGTTAGGTTGTTGGGGTTGGAAGTTTCGCAAACATTTGGTGTTTCTTAGTTTTGGATTTCTTGATCTGTTCCGGATTTTGGGATTCCTGACCTGGCTGTGATTGGTTTTGAATAGAGTTATCATAATTGTATTCATTAAAATTGATTGGGTAAACATAATTATCATGAGATGTTGATGGCATATACTCGTAATCGTCTGAAATAATTTAGTTTTCATTAGCAAAATATTCTTGGTAATTAAATTGAATTGATTGGGGATGTAACACGGTATTTCCGGACAAAGTGTCCATTGGTTCAGGTTTAAAATTTCTATATGAATTATGAGTTCGAGTAGAACGTTGGTTTAAATTATGGAATTGATGGGGTTTATTGATTTTGTGTGAGAATGGTTGCTGTGGTTTGTTGTGAAAAATGTTAGTTGGCTGCCAGTTTTGTCTAAAAATATGAGAATTAGGGTTCTGATTTTGAAATAAAGGTTGAAAACTAGGTCGTGGGTGTGGTATGTAAGAATTTGGTGGGTAACATCTTGGTTGAGGCCTTGGGTAATTATTTGGTCTCACAGGTGCCATTCGATTAATAGGTCTGAAAGATGTTTGAGTATTAATAGAGTTTATTTTTTGTGTAGAATACAAAAAAATTTCTTCTTCGACAACTAAACTCATAGCTTTTTCTGGACTATCAGGGTTTCGAAGTCTGACGTTGGTCTATATTTGTCCGCTTAAGCCACGTATGTAAGTTTTTAATGCTAAGTCATCAAATTGTTTTATTTGAATTATTTTTTTTGCGTTAGTTTTATCGGATAACGAATTTAATTTAGCAACTACAAGACTTCTAGCGCCTGACAACGCATCCCGAAATTATAAGGGGTTTCATTTTTCGCAGGTCTAATTAGTTATTAATTCCTGAATCAAACAATCAATATCAAGTTGGTCTCCAAAACTTAATTGAAGCACTGTTTTTATATCAGACCATTTGGTTAGTTCTGTACGAGAGCCAATTAAGTCGAGCGCTCTACCTGTCAATTTGTCAATTATAGCTCTTAAAAAAAAATTGTTTAAACCATCGGTTGAATTGTCTGTTGCAAAAGTACTAATAAATTTATCGCAAGTGTTTATAAAAATACCTAGTGTTCTAGGGTTTCCCTCATAATTTGGAATAGATTCCAAGTATAAACAAATTAACTGATAATTAGTATTATTTGTAGTCATTACGTTGCTATTGTTTAATGTTAATATTTCTGAGTCGGATTCTGAATCTAATTTTACAATTTCAATACTTTTAATTAAGTTTTCTATATCAGAATCAAAATAATATTAAATTACTTAAAAGCTACCATTTAAGTAGAACAACAATGGGAAAAAGGAATAAAAATGGATTGAGCACTTACAGTATTATTAATATTGTTTTCATCCTTATCTGTTGCCTATAGGTTCCGAAGAATTTGTTCTTTCCCCAGGTCTTCTTACTTCTATCTTATTCTAACTGGTATTGGCGATGTGTGTCCTCCACCAGGGTTTCAGGGGTTGACGATTTTTGTTCTCACCCTGAGCTGTGTAGTCTGTTTTTTTTACCACTATGGGAACACGATTTTAACTAGTGAATTAATCGTAATACGAACGGGATTTGCACACGAACTTTTCGTTGCCGATTATAGTTCACTAAAATCAACCCTTCATTAGCCTACCGACTGCGCCACTTTTGTTTGCGGTTCCAAGAATAGGGTTTTAAAAACAAATATTTTCTACACAGGGACTTTATTGTTTAAGTGGGAATTACATAAAGACAATCTTATTATGGTTTCCATTCGTTCTATTATCTTTACTGCTGAGCCTGCAAATTCTCAGGTTACACCGAGATGGGACGTTCATAACTCCTTCGGCCTCACTTGAGAACTATGGGGTTGATACCAGAGTTCGAACTTTGCTATTCAGTCAGATTCATAATAGTGAGCGGAAAGAAAGGAATATTTTTAGAGAAATTAAATACATTGTGCAGTAAAACCCCAACCCAACCCATCCATTATATAATTAACAAGTGCTTGTTAATTTAATTTTTTTTAGATTTTCTTTTCTAAAAACAAAATTCAGTTTTTTAATTTTACATTTGTGTCGTAAATTAGTGTTGTGTACACTGTCTAATCAATATGAGAAGAAAAAACCTTTAATCCAATTTTAATTAATAATTTTTGCCTAAAATGGTAGTGATTTTGCACAATGTCTGGTAAATTGGTCTGTTTGCAGATTTTCTAGACATTTCACACATTGCCGGATTTTTTACTTTGCAGGTAACATATATAAAAAAACGTTTACGAAAATAACTGGAAGAATATTTTTCCATGCACCCCTATTTAGGAAATCGTATTTTATATCTTTATAACTAAACAAAATAAACTAATTTATTTTGAGAAACAATATCCACCAATTCTTTACGAAAATAACTGGAAGATTTTTTTGCATGCACCCTCATTTAGGAAATCGTATTTTATATCTAATCTAAACAAAATAAACTAATTTATTTTGAGCAATAACCAACAATTTTTGGTGATTCGTTCCACGAATTCTGCCTCAAAGAGGATTTAAAATGCATGCCTACCCACTATTTGATTAAGACGTTTTAAATCAAACAATGTCAAAATGCTTTTGAAATATAGGACATACATATGAGCTGTATAGATTCAA
Source organism: Brassicogethes aeneus (assembly GCA_921294245.1). Taxonomy (NCBI): domain Eukaryota; kingdom Metazoa; phylum Arthropoda; class Insecta; order Coleoptera; family Nitidulidae; genus Brassicogethes; species Brassicogethes aeneus. The sequence continues at coordinate 63,965,706 of OV121132.1, forward strand.
ACTCACTGATTGTTAAATTGTCAGTTCCCAGATATCATATTTTTTTCTGAAAGTCTGTTACCATTGCAAAGTCGTGGTCGATTGATATTTCAGAGTAGAATGGCAAATCAAGTGAATTTAAAAAATTCAGTCGGATAATTTACTACTTCGTCTTGATTAATTACACTATCGATAGACGTCTTACCTGGTATTTTGTTTTAAATGCTGTAATTAATAGCATTGATTTCGCTGTTTTTAGCTGCTAATATAGCATGTTCACTGAGCCACTGGTGACTTTTGTAGTCCTGTTCGATATTTTGGAAAACTTTGTGAATCAATTCGTCTGTGCTTCCTGTGATTTTACAAAAGTTTGTTGGCAATGTGATACATTGTGGGGATTCATCGATTGCCATTTTCCCATTTCCAATTTCCAACAATTGTTTTGCGAAACATTCAGTGGATGTATTATTTTGTACTTGTATTGGTTTTCAAAGTCATTTTTTGTACGTGTCTCCATAAGTCTGATGATTTGAGACATGCATTAAGTTCATCACCGGCTGTTGAGCGTGGTATAATTTGCAGAGTTTGTCGAAAATCACCAGACAATAAAATGACTGCGCCACCAAAGAGTTGTACGATGAAACGCTTCTAATGCTTTTTTGTGGGTCATAGTACATTCGTCCCATATAATGAGTTGACATGATTGGAGTACTTCACCCATTCCAGAATTTTTCCTGATATTGCATGTTGGTGTCTCAGTGATTTGGATATTCAATGGCAACTTCAGAGGTGAATGTGCTGTTCGACCACCATCCAAAAGGGTTGCCGCAATTTCAGATGAGGCTATTGCCAGGGCAATATTTTTTTGTGATCTTATAGTTGCCAAAATGTGTTTTTTAGTTTGTTTATGAATTTCACTTCTTGAGTATTTTTGTATTTTTTGTAGACTTTGTTTCGGATTTTAACAGTATTATAAATAGAGATGATACAAATCATAATTTTTTGGTAATAGGTACGTCGCATATCAGGTTGATTTAAAAAAATACCAGGTCCACCGACAAGTGCCAACAGTGACCAGTGGTGACTGAATTTCTGACATGGGAATTACATGTTCCTAAAAATACTGTTACCCACTAGTAATACTAGGTGGACCTAGTCTTTTCGAAAATACTAGGTCCACCCAGTATTTTCCAAAATACTTGGTTGACCTAGAATTTTTTAAAGTACTAGGTGGACCTGTTCCAAAATACCTGATTCTAGTATTTTATATCATCTCTAAGTATAAACATAGTCATCCATACTTCTTTATTTGTTTGTAAATGTTTTCATTGATTTTGAAGTTCAGTTTCTATCAAGTCTTCCGCAATCTTTTGTTTTATTTTTAATTAGTTTTTTGTGTTATTTGTTTTTCTGGATTAACCTTAAAATTATGTAAATTTATGTAGCCCTAGTTTTGTTATTTTTTATTGTCCAAGTTTGTGACCATATGATCAATAGTAGAATGCTAGGGTTTATTTTAGGGACTTGTAACGTGTTTCTGTTACGGTATCGTTCTTGATGTATGGGATCAAAACGAAACAGTATCAAAACATATTAGTAACAAAACAAGTAACAAAATCCTGTTATCGCTTTCGAACTGTTCATAACAAAAATCGCAGAAGCGCTACTACTACAAACGTTGAATTTTAAAAAACTTTTACAAGATGCATAATGTCTTGGTAAAAATCTTCGTGATCTGTCTAGCAGCTATCATGCTGTCAAGCATTGATATTGTAAAGAAAATTCATATTTGGTAAATAATATTATATATTATATTTATAGTATATTGTGCTACTTCTGGGAGAAACAGGAGATTTCTCCTGACATCCGATTCCTGTCAAACATTTTTAACCTTACTTTATTTTACGTATATTTATTATTATTATCAAACCCTCTAAAAACACCAAACTGTTTTTAAAATACAACACACTGTTTAAAAAAAGTGTGCTGTTTATAAAGCGGTTATTTTGAAATTATGTATTAATACTGTGGACCCGGAACTAAGCTTAGTAAACGATTAGCACGAAACGTTAAGGGTATAAATCCTTTGGATGAAGATCGTAAAATACACGACGTAGCATATGAGTCATTCCACGTCAAACCGGACAGCTTTCTGACCACTGGTTCTCTGATTTTAAAATAATTTTTTCTACAGGTTCTTTGGAACAAATGAATAGATGAAACTTTTTTTTTATTTTTATCACCCCTAGTTTAGAAGTTACAAGGGGTTGAAATTTCGCGAAAAAGCCCAAAAATCGAAAACACGGCCTCCTTCAACTGCCTATATCTCCGGTTCTATTCAACCTACAGACTTCATGAAAAATGCATTTTGTAGCTCTTGGAAGACACTTTCATGACATATATATTTAATTCCAAGATAATCGACTATTGATTTGTTATAAACAATTATATTATTCAAACGTGATTTTCGAGACAATTGTCACTTTTTTAAATTTTGAAATCATCGTATTCCTTGATCGATTCTCTATAAAAACCCAAAATTATAGACTGGAGGATTGATAAGAACTGGGTCAAAACAGCGATTGATTCACAGGATACGCCGGTGGCGTCCGCGACGCGCACTGTTTGGCGCGCTTCGGGGTGATTCAACCTCAGGTTATGATAGGCAAGCAATTTAATACACATACTTACATGATTGAATGACGATTGTACATGCTCGAATAAACTTCACGATTGATTACTTTAGTACAAAATTCGTTTGAAATAGGTTTACGAAATTAGGTCGAAGATATCTTCAATTTTCAGAAGAGGGATTATAGGATTATCATTTTTTTGGTGCGGGACAGGTAGAAAACATTGGCTTGGTTTTTGAAGGGAAAAAGGATTATAGGATTATATTCGGAAGAATTTGTACGTTATCTATTTTTGTGATATATTCAGGTAACTTCTCCATGGTATATTAGGTGCTGTAGATACACAATCCAAGTTTTCATAGTGTTTTGCTTCATTATGATGAGTAATCTACATCACCAGTGTTTCAACCCGTTTAAGTTAGAGAAACACCGGTACCATAGAAAATGTGAACGCAAATTGAGAAATGTAAATCCGTCGCTGCTAAAAAAATTGAGACCGGAAAATCAACCTCCATCAGCGGAATTTGTGACACATGCCGACTGAAACTGGTCAAAATGCCCAATCTAAGTGAAGCCAGTAAAAGTTCTACGCTTACAAGTGAGGAAAGTTCTACGCTTTCAAGTGAGGATCCACAACCCAGCACAAGTGCAATACGGTGGCCGGACCGTGATGGGGTCTCAACAAGCAGTGAGGACTTCGTGGATATCGACACATTGAACGCATCTTTGGTTGGATTGGGAGAATCACCAATTAATAAACGAAAATTGCCGCAGAAGGGATATTCTCAACATAAATATCAAAAGCTACAGCAGACACTGGCTTCGAAAGTATTTCACTTGGAAGAAGACACTGAACAAGAGATCGAGGGAGCAGAATCATCAGTAATAGAAAAATTGAAAGAAGCGTTTGTTTTAACAAATGATCGGAATATGAAAATTCGAATCTTGACAATATTTTCCGACTGGTCATTTTCAAAAATTCAGCAGCACTTTGATGTTTCCAGGCACATGATTGCCGTTGCCAAGAAGATGTCGACAGACTCCGGGATTTTGTCTACTCCTAATGGCAAATCGGGTAAGAAGTTGAACCAAGCTACTGAGAATTGCATAGTGGACTTTTATACTTCCGATCAAATAAGTCGTGTCATGGCGGGCAAGAAAAATTACGTTACGGTTAAGGAAAATTGCGAAAAAGTTCAGAAATAGAAGCGGTTAATACTCAGCAACTTGAAGGAAACGTACCGGGTTTTCAAAGAAAAGTATCCAGACATGAAGGTCGGCTTTTCAAAGTTCTGCGAATTACGACCGAGGCACTGTGTACTTCCTGGAGCTAACGGGACCCATTCTGTTTGCGTGTGTGCAATTCACGAGAATGTCAAGTTATTGTTGGATGGAGCATGAATAGCACACCTCACAGCCGACACACCTCAACCAGTCAGTAATTATAAAGATTGTTTGGCCCGAATGCTCTGTAATCCACCGTCGATAGATTGTCATTTGAGGCAATGTTTAAATTGCTCAGGAACGGAAGGTTTGATAAATCAGCTGGAAGAGGTATTCGAAGCCGAATTGATAGATACCGTGCTGTACAAACAATGGACATCGGAAGATCGAACAAACTTGGAATGGACAGTTGAAGAATTACTGGTAAAACTGGAATCAAAACTAAAAGCATTGGTCACGCATGCGTTCATCGCTCAGCAGCAGTCAGCTTATTTTTCCGAAAGAAAGGAGCAGTTGCAACCAGGAGAGTGTTTGGAAGTGTGCGATTTCGCGGAAAATTACGCATTTGTAATTCAAGATGCAATTCAGGGAGTGCATTGGAACAATGACCAAGCCACCTTACATCCTTTCGTTGGTTATTACAAAGAAGGTGGCAGAATAAACCATAAAAATTATATTGCGATTTCCGAAAGTTTAAAACATGATACCGTCGCCGTTCACCTTTTTCAAAGAAATTTTGTAAATTTTTTGAAACAATATGTACCAGGGTTGAATAAGATCATCTACTTCTCCGATGGAGCCAGCGCACAATATAAAAATAAAAAGAATTTTTTATATGTCTGCCTTCACGAAGAAGACTTTGGGGTTAGTGCCGAATGGAATTTCTTTGCCACTTCACACGGAAAGGGACCTTGTGATGGTATAGGAGGCCCTGAAGAGGCTAGCAACTAGAGCCAGTCTAGAACCAAATCTTCCGGAACCCATCAATACACCACACAGATTTTATTCCTGGGCAAAAAATAATCCAAACATAAAAAACATTGCAATAGAATTTTTCACGCACAATGATTATGCGAATGAAACCACTGCATTGAAAGCTCGGTTTGAAAAAGCAAAAGTGATTCGTGGCACACTAACATTTCATTGCATTAGGCCAATAACAAAGAAGAAAGTGTCAGCCAAGAGATACTCAAACGCAGAAAGTTCTGTCGAGGCCCTTGTTTCTAAGTAAATGTTTATATATTATTGGAGTGATTTTAATAAACAATTGTCTTAGCACCAAAACCACCGTATTATTCACACCTTCTACAATCCCTCGACAAAACCTTCTTTTCTAGAACTACAGCAGTTCTATTCAATAGTTAATAATTTTATACATGTATACATAATAGTTTTAGTCATATGATTTACTTGATTTTACTTTTAAATTTAATAAACTAAGTACAGTCCAACCATTTTTATTCTTAACCACAAATAATAATTTGGTTTTGCTGCCAATATAACAGAAATAATTGCCAACTAATCTCCCAAATTTTTGACGTTGTCAAATTCCGAATAAAAAAAACAAACTCTATGTTATAGAGTATAGATATATCTATACTCTATAACTCGAAGTTTAAAAGATATACTCCGTATGTCGAAGTAGGTAATGATATCAGTTTAAAATTTTCCCAAGCAATAAAGCTAAGAAAAGTTTTTTTTTTTTTTTTGATCATTAAACTTTTTGTGTACCTTATAGTACAGTCATCTTAGTCAAAAAAAGGGATCAACCTCGGAATCTAACGGAATAAGCTGAATTTTTGTGAAAACCTTTATTTTAGCATTACAAATGTTGTGTCAAAAGTCACATATGCCAACGTGTGATCGGCCTTAGATATTCAAGGTCAAAGGTCGCACAAATCAGTTTTTTTAAGAATATCTCGTTTTCTCTGCCTCCTATCGTATTTGCATTTATTATAAAAGTTGTAGAAAATAAAATTCTCTACAAATTTTGTTTACAAAATTTTTTTATACGTCGAACCGTTTTTGAGATAGAGGGCGCAGAGTGTGGAGCGCTCAGCCATACGTACCTTTAGCGCAAGGTAAATCGTGAATCCCAATCTATTAACCGTTTTTTTAATTAATTATATAATAAATATTACTAAAATAAAAATTTAATACCTTATACTTATATTTATATTTCTTTTAAATCAAATATATTTTATCTTCATATATACCTTATATTTTAATTTAATTTTAATGAAGTATAATTGAATCTGAGTAGGAAAAAATGTTTTTATTTATATGATTATTATTATTATTATTAATCTTTATCTTCTTCATCCTCGTCTTCTTCAGGTTGGCCAGCAATTTCAGACTCATTCTCATCATCACTCTCCTCCTTATCATTGACATTAATTGTCATATCTTCAAAAACTTACTTATAACGCGTTTGTACTTTGCAGATTTTTTTGCCTTTGTTGCCTCATCTGCGACTTCACCACAAAATAAGCACAATATTTTAAAATCAAACACATCATTCCCTTTTTTACGAGGTACAGTTGATGACGTTGAAGGTCCAGTCTCTTCAAGGCGACGTTTTGCTGCTGAAATTTTACTATAGTACGCTATAGCGTACAATTTTCGACACTCAATATGAACGTTCACAGAATTCAAAGTATTTAGGTAGTTTATGTTTATTTCTCTCAATAATTGCTTCTTTTAAAGTCTTTATACCGCGCACAAAAGTCACAGAATCACCTTCAGAAAGTAACTTATTACAAATAAAACACAAATCAGCCATGTTAACCTTTAAAATATTACGAATATTACCTGTCACAACTTGCTTTAAAATTTAATATAGGTATACCTAACCTTTTTATTTATAGCAAGCCCACTATAGTATTTCCAGGTCTGTTATTTTAAAAGCAAAATCTGGATCCAAGAGATGACCAGAGACATATTTAAGGCAATTTCATTTAATGTCTTTTTTTCTTAAAATGCATTTATCATTAATTAGAATAACATTAGAATATATTTAGAATGATTCACTTCATTATTTAATTATTTGGATCTCAAAAGTAAGTAATATTTAATGACTATTTGTTTTAAAAAAATATATGAAAATAAATATAAGGTATTAAATTGTTATTTAAGTAATATTTAATAAATAATTAATTAAAAAAAACGGTATAATAGATTGGGATTCATGATTTACCTTGCGCTAAAGGTACGTATGGCTGAGCGCTCCACACTCTGCGCCCTCTATCTCAAAAACGATTAGACGTATAAAAAAATATTTTAAACAAAATTTTTAGAGAATTTTATTCTCTACAACTTGTATAATAAATGCAAATACGATAGGAGGCAGAGAAAAGGAGATATTCTCAAAAAATTGATTTTTGCGACCTTTGACCTTGAATATCTAAGGTCGCTCACACGTTGGCATATGTGACTTTTGAGACAACATTTGCAATGCTAAAATAAAGGTTTGTACAAAAATTCAGCTTATTCCGTTAGATTCCGAGGTGAAATGCCTATATGACTGGACTATTATGTTAATTTACATTACCTTACATTTAAATTTTTTCACAGGTGCATTCATTAAATTTTTTGTTTACCTTATTTCGTTATTTTACCGTCTCTCTTTGTTTATATTTATGATTTAAACTAAGCACATATCTATATTTATTACCCTATGTTCCTTAACTCAAAAGAAGGTGATTGGTTATTTTTATATATATGTATATTAGGGTGTCCCTTATTTTTATTTTTTTACGCATACCCTCTAATTATATTTATTACTTGATTATATACTCCCAGTAAAAATTTCAGCTCATTCTATAAACGGGAACCCGTGCCGACTTGCATCTGAACCCTCCATTAGCCAACGTTAGGCGCGCGGTATTTTGTAACACGGTTGGCCGCTAGGTCTTCGATCGTAAGTCATTTTGTGTTTGTTATTATGTGAGTTTTAAGATTAGCGACCGTTCGACTCATGTGATGCGTATCGTATTCTAATTGCAACTGCCAAATCTTGTAGAAAAGGCGGGGGTGGTCATGGGTAGGCAGCGGCGTTGGTACGTTACAATCTCCCCCTTTGCACCACGATCTCGTCCCGAGTGTGGGGCAACTCTGGATTAGGGTTGTGTCGTTGCGGCCAGCTTACGTGGGCGACCTCGTTCTGGAGGGATCTCATCTGGGTCCGCTCGGTAGGGCGTGAGGGCAGACACATGGTACTTGCCTACCGGGTTGTCTGGCTCATTGAGGGATGCGACTTCATAAGTTGTGGGCGTTACAACATTAAGAATCACATAAGGTCCGTCTCGCTTGGGTGCGAATTTTGACGTAAATGCCTTACTAGCATTGCTTAACGCGTGTAGGTTTACGAGCACTTTGTCACCGACGTCGAAATGTACGTCGCGGCGATTAACGTCTTTGTACTTGTTGCGGCGGTCTTGGGAATACTCGTGTTGTTCGCGGGCTTTGCGAAGAGTGACACTTATTGTCACCAAATACGGGGTGATTTGAGGCACAAAATTTTCATTTTGGACTATCGCACGAAAGTCACGATTTGCGTCATCCGGAGTACGCAACTCACGTCCAAAAGTTAAATACGCAGGCGTATAACCTGTTGAATCGCACTTCACTGTATTCATTGCGAATCTTACGGCGGAAAGTTTTGTAAACCAGGCGGTATGATCGTCTGTGGTCAAGATGGCTAACTGTGTCTTCATGTCACGGTTCTTGCGTTCGACGGCGTTCGCGGCAGGATGATACACGGGCACTAAAGTTTGGTGAAAACCTAAGCACTCAGAGACATGTTGCATGACGGCTCCAACAAATTGGGGTCCATTATTGCTGATTACGCGTCTTGGCACACCATATCGTAGTACGATCTCATTTATAAGACATTTTGCGCAGGCTTCAGCGGTTGCAGCTTGTAGTGGGAACATTTCTGTCCATCAACTGGCAGTGTCTTCAATGATGAATACCCAGCAATATCCTTCTGGTGTTGCTGGTAAAGGTCCAAATAAATCAATTGACAAGGTTTCAAAACGCTGGGATTGGATCGGCGTCTGGAGCAATCCGGCAGGTTTAAGATTGGTGACCTTGAACTTTTGACATTCGAGGCATTTGCTTACATGGCTGGTGATAGTCTGTCTCATGCCCGGCCAGTAGTATCTGCGTGCGATGCGCTGATATGTTCGATCAATTCCATAGTGTCCTGCAGTTTCAGAATCATGGTACTGTGTCAAAACATGCGGAATACGGCTTTTTGCAACGACGATCTGAGGCTCATCCTCATCTATTTCTGGGGTATACCTGTAAAGTATACCATTCGACATCATATAACCTCGTTCAGCCCATTTCTTGAAGGTCACGTCTAGGTGTGTAGTGTCTTCGAGACAGCGAATAATCTTTTCGGTATCTGGATCGGATAACTGCTCTTGCCTGATTTCGTTGGTGCTTACCGTTGGGAAATCAGCTATTACTAGGTTCAGTTCGGTTGTGGTAGAAACATTAACTATGGGAGGTCTGGACAGTGTGTCGGCGACAACATTCTTCTTTCCAACAATGTAGTCAATACGTATGTCATACGGCATTAGTTCTAGGGCCCATCTTGCTAATCGACCACTAGGTGACTTTAGTGACATAAGCCATTTGAGGGCTTGATGGTCACTTTGTACGATTGTCGTACATCCTTCGAGGTAACCTCTGAACTTCTTTACGGCCCAAACAACTGCCAGTGCTTCACGCTCAGTAGTATTGTAGTTTTGCTCAGCAGGAGTTAGTAACCTTGAGGCGTATTCCACAGGTCGTTCATCCTCACCCTCCCCCTGGAGTAAACATTCTCCAATGGCGTAACTACTTGCGTCTGTTCGCAAGATGTATGGAAGTCGGCTATCTGCTTGTCGTAAAATCGGAGATGTGCAAAGCAAATTCTTCAATTGTGCAAATGCTTTCTCTTGTTCTGGACCCCAGGTCCACTTGGCATCTTTCTTCGTTAAGTTCGAGAGAGGCTTCGAAACTTGGGCAAAGTTCTCGATGAAACGGCGAAACCAGGAGCAGGTCTGTAGGAAACCTAACAGCTGTTTGACATTTGCCGGTGTTGCCATCTTCATGATTGCAGAAACTTTGTCATCGTTGGGACGAATACCTTCTGGAGAAATAACGTGTCCGAGGTACTGCACGGATTCACATGCAAATGTACATTTTTGGCGATTCAGTGTTAGCTTGAACGTGATAAGGCATGTCAAAACCTTTGTCAAATCGTCGACGTGCTCTTCGAAAGTAGATGACATGACAATAATGTCATCGAGATATGCTAGCAGGAAAACATCCTGTAGGCCGGATCTAAATCTGTCGATCAACCTCTGGAAAGTCGATGGGGCGTTGCGAAGACCAAATGACATGCGTTTGTAACGAAACGTTCCGAAAGGGTTGACAAAAGCGGTTTTGTCACGATCAGAGGGTTTAACGCTTATAAGGTGATAGCCACTTCGTAAGTCAAGCGTGGTCATAAATCCGGTTTTCTTTGCAGCGTGCAAAAGGTCATCAATTCGGGGAATAGGGTACCTATCTGGGCGTGTTATGGCATTGAGGGCTCTGTAGTCTACAGTTAGGCGAACATCATTGTTTTTCTTGGGTACAAGAACGACGGGTGCGGCATACGGTGAGTCGCATTCCTCAATGTATCCATTCTCTAAGAGTTTATCCAACTCTTTACGAAGTAATTCTTTCTTAGGCTCGGACATTCTATATGGAGGAACAGCAGTAGGTGTGTCATCTAGAAGAACAATGCTATGTTCAGCATATGGCGTTGGTTCATTGCTTGGTTCGAAAACTGCGCAGTTTTCCATAAGAAGTGAGTTTAGAGTTACTTTTTGCTCATTATTCAACATGAGGGCTTCATCTGCTCTTAATTTTATCTCTTCAAACTGTACATGACTGATTTGGCATGACATATCCACGTCTGTGTCAAAATTGAATGTGTGCTGAGGTTGATCACCAAAGTAATACTCATTATTCGGTATGTTAAGAACAATACTTGCAGCTTGGATAAAATCTACGCCAAGAAGATTTCGGCTGTTTTCATGATCAGGTACTGATATGAGGCGGGTTGGCACGACTTTCTGTTGTAAAGTGACATCTACTTCAAAAATTTTGACGTTCATTTTTTTCTTGATACCATCTGCAAGTGTCATGAAAAGTACGTCGTCAGTGTGATGTACACCATCTTGTAACAAAATATTTGCTAAAGTTGATCCGGCAACGCTGGATTGTGCTCCAGTATCAATAAATGCGCAACCGTTGTGACCGTTGATTCCAATAAGAACAAGTGGTCGAATTGACGAGTTGTCATCATTAGCGTTGTAGAAGAATTCGGTAGAATTCACATTTGTGCTTTTGGGTTTACACTTCGGGCAATTACTTTTGATGTAGCCAGGATTTCCGCATCCATAACATGCTATACCAGACGTTCCAGCATCAGTTGTCGGCTTTGTAGAATTTTCCTTGGTGGTTACAGCTGTAGCAGGTTTTTCTGCACTTTTAGTTTTGGCGAACTTGCGACATTCATCTACGATATGTCCTGGGAACTTGCAAAATGTGCAGCGAATTTTTTTTGTTGCCAAAGTCTTTGCGTCATTAGTTGTAACTTTATTTTCGGATGTAAACTCGAATGTTTCTTCAACTAAGCGTGCTTGTTTGAGGAGGTCACAAAAAGTTTCGATTTTGTCCCGCGGCATTTTTTCGCGAATTTTGCGATGGAGTAAACCGTACACCATATCAATTTGGGTAGCTTCGGTAAGCGTATCGATTGGAAGTTGTGCTAAAGTTGAACGAGCTTTGCATATAAAAATGTCTGTTTTTGTTTTAGAGTCCTGTTCATTCGCGAATAACTCTCGATAAACACGGTACGGCGGTTTAGTTGGACCGAATGTTGTTTTTAATAGATCGATTGCCTGTTGCCAAGTTGTTAAAGTTGCCTTTACACCTTGATACCACGACGCGGCGAATCCATCAAGTAACATGGGTAAACCTTTAAGCACGTTGTCATCAGTTATGTTGGTACAGGTTTTGTACACTTCGATAGCGTCAATGAATGCTTTTACGTCAGTTTCATTAGAGCCGTTAAAGCGAGAATTACATTTTGCAAAATTTCCACTGTGCGTATTCACTGTAGGAAGGTTTTGTGTATGCGCGATATTCGCGGCACTAAACGAGTTCATAAGTTCTTTAAATTGTTCATTTGTAAGCGTAACGGACGACATTTTGTTTGACCTAAGTTCGTAGGTATGCTTGCTTCCTTCCACTTTGAAATAATTATGATAGTAGAGGATCCCAAGTAAGGTCGACCTTCACCCATCTGCTTACCAGATGAAAATTATATTTTATCAAATAAAATATGTTTCTGAACATAAACCAATAGGGTTGCCATAAAAAATATGATCATGGCTATAAATTATAGCCTATAATAAATAAAAAATTTAAAAAATAATTTATTTTTTAAATTTCACCTACTTGCTTGCCAAATGAACGAAATTCCAATGGAAAGCATACAACATACAGAATATGTAACAGCTAGGTTGCCTACCTTTTTCTGGTCCCTATTACCTGGTTGCTTTGTACAGGGTGATCCCCTATAATGTCGCCCCCCTTTAACTTTTTTATTTTAAGTGTCCCAAAAAATTTAAAAGTTTGGTTATGTAGGTACTAAAAAATACTTTTTTTCTACGTATAAAGAAAATTGGAAAATTGATCAGTATACAGGGAAAAACAAAAAGTTTATTTTTTTTCAATGGATCACCGAATATATGAATTTATTTTTCGATTCCTTGTAAAATTCTGAGCATAATTTATATAACAAACCATATACCTAAATTCAACCGTTTCTGAAATATTCGCATTCGAAATGTCATCATTAAATGATTTTTTAAACTGTTAGAAATCAAGAAGCCTTAGTATACCAAAATTTTTATTAAAAATAAATTACTATAGTGACATTATGTCAATAAGTGTTGTTAAATAAGTAAAAATGGCGTACTCAGACAGAGAAAGACAAACTATTTCAACTTATTATAATAAGTTATATTATAATAAGTTGAAATAGTTTGTCTTTCTCTGTCTGAGTACGCCATTTTTACTTATTTAACAACACTTATTGACATAATGTCACTATAGTAATTTATTTTCAATAAAAAATTTGGTATACTGCGGCTTCTTGATTTCTAACAGTTTAAAAAAACATTTAATGATGATATATCTTAAAAATAATTTAAATATTTCAGAAACGGTTGAATTTAGGTATATGGTATGATATATAAAATATGCTTAGAATTTTACAAGGAATCGAAAAATAAATTCATATATAGGGTTATCCATTAAAAAAAAATAAACTTTTTGTTTTTCCCTGTATACTGATCAATTTTCCAATTTTCTTTATACGTAGAAAAAAAGTATTTTTTAGTACCTACATAACCAAACTTTTAAATTTTTTGGGACACTTAAAATAAAAAAGTTAAAGGGGGGCGACATTATAGGGGATCACCCTGTACAAAGCAACCAGGTAATAGGGACCAGAAAAAGGTAGGCAACCTAGCTGTTACATATTCTGTATGTTGTATGCTTTCCATTGGAATTTCGTTCATTTGGCAAGCAAGTCGGTGAAATTTAAAAAATAAATTATTTTTTAAATTTTTTATTTATTATAGGCTATAATTTATAGCCATGATCATATTTTTTATGGCAACCCTATTGGTTTATGTTCAGAAACATATTTTATTTGATAAAATATAATTTTCATCTGGTAAGCAGATGGGTGAAGGTCGACCTTACTTGGGATCTTAGACTATGAAGAGACTTACCGTTAGTCGCAGCTTATCTTACTACTTTCAGGCTGTTAACAGGTGTTTCCAAATGAATGATAATCCTGGTCAATTAACTAAACTTTAGTCTAAAAACACTTGCGGAAAATAATGTTCAATGGGAATGCACTGTAAATGTCCGAATTTCGTTCGATTGCTTTGTGGAATTGATAAAAACACAGCGGTTTTTATATTGTAAACAAATAAAAATTTCGCGCTTCGTAAGTGTTGTCCAATGTCAAATCTACCGGCTGGTAAAGTTAAACAAACTGTTGCCACGCGGGTTTGGCGCGAGGACAAGGGCAACGCACGTACACAGATGATTTCTACTTGCAGCACTGTTTTTGTATTGTTTTGTTAGCAAATGTGGGTTATAAAAACACTTTAATGTCCCACTAGATGCACGAAAAGTACATAACACTTTCGAAAATCACAATGTTTTAGGCCGCAAAGTTGGGAGCTAGTTGTAAGAATGCTTTTCATTAAGGGGAAAAACAAACTAAATTGATGTTGGGTTCAGCACTAAAACACTTGGGTATTATTATTAATTTACTCGTGTCATAAAATACTTAAGAAAACAATGTAAAAAATGGAATATTTGAGTTTTAAGATTAGCGACCGTTCGACTCATGTGATGCGTATCGTATTCTAATTGCAACTGCCAAATCTTGTAGAACAGGCGGGGGTGGTCATGGGTAGGCAGCGGCGTTGGTACGTTACAAAGTTTATAATTTATTTATATAAAAATTATTTTATAAAAAATTATTTTATAAAAAAATTATTTTATAAAATTTTTTACAAAAAAAAAATTATAAAAAAATAATTTTATAAAAAAATTATTTGGTAAAGCATATAATTAATTATTTATAAAACAAAATAAGTTTATTTAGCACTTTTAATTTTGACACAAACGGCGCCTCATAAAAAAGCCTTGATAATATTAATAATAATATGAAAATTAAACTTTGACGTTGAATAACTTTTAAACAAATAGACTAATGAAAAAATTATAAGAGACCTTTTTTGTAGAGCGTTAAATTCTCTATAAAAATATGTTTGATTTATAATTTTTAATTTATTCGTTCCCAAGTTATAAAATTATAAACAACAAAAGTAATTTTTCCTATGTTATTTCCATAGGAAACTTAGATTGGAATGCGCACTATCTTAGAGTTAATATTAAGAGCTCAAATTTTCAGGGAATTTTTTTTTATTAATTTGGAAGAATTTGAGCCCCTGGGAGCAAAGAAATTTGAAAATAACCTTATTAAGGACCACCCTAATATATACATTAGGCGTCCCATACTCTCAATTTGCCCAAGGGCGTAAGGTTACGCCGCGTCACAGGCCGTGTCGCTGTTTTGACCCAGTTCTTATCAATCCTCCAAGCTTTAATTTTGGGTTTTTATAGAGAATCGATCAAGGAATACGATGATATTTTTTTCAAAATTTAAAAAGTGACAATTTCTCGAAAATCACGTTTGAATAATATAATTGTTTATAACAAATGCAATAGTCGATTATCTTGGAATTAAATATATATGTCATGAAAGTGTCTTCCAAGAGCTACAAAATGCATTATTGATGAAGTCTGTAGGTTGAATAGAACCGGAGATATAGGCAGTTGAAGGAGGCCGTGTTTTCGATTTTTGGGCTTTTTTGCGAAATTTCAACCCCTTGTAACTTCTAAACTAGGGGTGATAAAAATAAAAAAAAATGTTCTATCTATTCATTTGTTCCAAAGAACCTCTAGAAAAATTTATATTAAAATCAGAGAACTCAAGGTCATTTTTCACCTGTTTTTGTCCGGTTTGACGTGGAATGACTCATATTCCAAAAACGCGGAGTGTTTATGCAGGACGATTTACCACATCAAATTAAACAATTCGAATGTGGAATTATAAACTTAGATAGTAGTAAGGGAGATGGAACACACTGGACTACATACATTAAAAAAATTAAAACGTTTTGTGTACAATAGTTTGGTAATAACCCGTAAATACGCAGTTTTAAAATTATAATTGTTTTAGCTGTAAATAAAATCTACTCACGTTATTGATTTTACAAACAGCAATTCAATTGGAAATTTAATGGGTATTCATAATGAAAAAAAAATATACTAAACTTAAAAAAAACAGTCGAACATAATAAAAGTAAAAGCAATAAAAATGTTATGTAATATTGCGATGGGCACGTATGATAATGGAAAACAAGGTCAAACATTACACGAATTTTTTTAAACTGCAGCAGCCGGATTTAAAATTGTTAAATCTCCTCAAAATTTTATTTATTTATCCATAAATTCAAAAATAATCAATAATATAACCTAAACTAGTCGACCAGGATGGTGATTTGGTCAATTTCCGTAAATAATAGCGTTTTTTCAGATAATTCTCTTGTAAATGTAGAGAAAATTTCTCCTCTACCATATGACTCTAGCGCATTCGAGAATAATGATATAATACGAATTTGCATACCCCAAACTCAAATGTTTACTCATCCTATAAGTTGTATTTATAATTAGGGACTAGAACTTATTGAATGGAAGAGGATTGATAATTGCTTTTGAAAATTGGGAATTAATAGTTTCCTTTTTTGCAAAAAACTAAAATCACACCTGGAATGTAAAATCTGCCACGCAATTGGAAAAATCGCGTTATGTTATTTTAGGATTTCAAACAGATCGTAATTCAAACAAATCGTAAAAATAGTTTTCATACAAATAACAGTTAATTCGATAATTGTAATTTAAAAAATATAATTACACTTAAATTCGGAAATTTATCTATACGATAATTTGAATATTAATTATCATAAAAATTATTATTCTTTGTTGTAAGAAATGTACTTGAACTTTCAACAATCATATTATGATCGTGAGAATGAGCCCAAAGAGTATAAAAGTATTGCCCCTATAGTAGTAATTGATTGTTCAAGACAAATGAAACTCTAAACTCCGGGACTTTAGAAGTTCGCTTGGAATTTGAAACCACTAAAGACATGACAGACAACACTTTTGCTTAATCTTACACGATCGTCTTTTATATATTACACTTTACTTCGCGATATATAAGACAAGAGCTAAGAAAATTAAATTTATTATTATCAAGACCAACTTAATACCTTAACAGTGAACAATTTTGTTTTCGTTGATTTTCAAGGATTTCAATTTACACATAGTAAGTTTATTTGTAAAGAATTGCCAATTAAACATTTGACAAAAAAACAAAACATTTTATTTTTAATTTTGATACTTCGTTACCGGAACAAAAAATATTCACGGCCATAAGTGGACTACTTGGGCAAACGCAAATGATGTTTATTGTTATTCGGAAATTAAAAAAATATTTAATAGTGTTGTCAGGTATTTTAAATAATAAACTGTTTTTAATTATTTTAAATTAAAAGAACACCAAGCTTATGTCACACCAAAAACGCTCTCTTCTTCTTCTTCTCCGTATGGACGGCAGCAAAATAATGTCCTCATTATACCACCACCATCTAAATATTTGTAGAAGTCTCCGATTTTAGGTGCTACTGGGCTCCGTAAGATTACTGTTAGTGCTCCAATTGTCACTCCTATTTTGGTCTCAAGACAATTTCTCCTACTCAATTGTCAATCACCAATTTAATTCCTGCGAGTACCTCTCCAGCTATACTCTCTTTTTGTTTTGTTGCTGAAAGGGAAAGAAAGTTTTTTAGTAATACAAAATCATTACATACAACATTCTCACACACATTCTTTCAAGGGGGGCCCACATTCATTTAGACTCGCTCTGACAATCACTCATTACATCATTCACACTATTGTATGGACGCAGTGCATCCACTGCGACACACAGAGGTCATTTATGGTAAATTAGGCGGTAATAAATACAAATATAAAAATATTGGGGTTTAACTGTCTTTAAGTTGTGTAAATAGCTTTAAATACGTTAATTAACTATTTTTAAGTTGTTCTATTTGAGCTCTTGACGATATACAGAGTGTTTATAATAATCAGCAAATAAAATCACTAATAAGCAAATGTAAATCACGTTATCGATTATATTTTTAATCAGATTTAATTAACATGGTGTACCAAAATGCATTCACAACAAAACGCAATACTAACAAGGTTATAATTATACTAGCTAAAAAATCTTAACCTATTACACAATTATTAATCAGAATTTTCGGAATCTCAAATGTTTTTATTTTCAGGGTCAGTCCATATCAAATCAACCAAAGGTTTTTCCCTCACCATCTCCGATTTTAATAATTTTTGGTAAATTTGTTTACCTCACTAAAAAACTCAAAAATCTAAAATTTGAATTTTTTTCGATAGGTGGTTTTTGTTTTATTGATTTTTGAAAATCAAAAAATTACCGATTTGGGTCTTGCAAGTACTTACAAATATAGCGATATCTCGTAAACTATTAAACGTAGAAAGGTGAGTGATGGCTTATTTTAAAGGCCTATTAGATACCTTTTTTTTGATATATCACATGACCTAAATTTCTTTCAAAAAAAATTTTTTATTTCGAAAAAAAAATTTTTTTTTTAAATCTCAAAAATACCTTTTTTTATTTTTTTCAAAAAAATATATATTTTTTGTGCACATTTTGATAAGCTATGTACAAAATTTCAAGATGGACACTCAACGGGTTCATGGTGAAAAAAATTATAAAGGAACTCACTAACATACAAAATAATATTTATGGGTCATTTTACTCCAAATAGTTGATGAGTTTGATTTTGTACCTTTGATTTTTTCACTTTTTTGCAGCCGCACGGTGGGCTGGGATACAAATCTAACTGGACAAAATTAGTTAACTAATTTTGTCAGTGGCGGATTTACAAATTTTCAAGGTATAGGGTGAATAGTGTTTGCCGCCCTTGCCTCAACAATTGTCATATCATACATTATTTTTACAATGCAACAATTTCGTTGAAATTTTTTTCTCGCTATTACTGTTCAAGATTTTTTTGAATTCCAATCGAATTTTCTGAAGCTACTAGTCAATACATAAAATTGAAATTGGTAAAATTATTCACTAAATTATTCATTATATTCGAATAAAAATCAAAAAATTATATACAAACCATCCAGTTCGTAGCCTCCAACCAGTAGTAAGACTGGCATGGGTATGGGTTGTTGGTGGGAAGAGGGGCATATTTTTTTACAATTTCGCTCTTTTCACTCATAAGAAGTGTGGGCAAAGGGCGCAGAGGCGAGAGGCCGATTACTGGTTGAGGGGCGGCAAACTAGCTGTTTTACTCTAGAATATGGAAGTTTGCTACTCTCGGAATGTGCAATGACAAGTGAGAGAGAAAAGTCATCGACAAAATTTGTTGCAGACTTCTATCTGTAAGACATCAGAAAACCGTCATAGAAAAATCTTTTTGATTTCTATGAGGTAAAAAAAATCGTTCCCCAAATTTGCCGCCCCCAAAATCTGCCGCCCTAGGCTCGAGCCTACTCAGCCTGCTGGTAAATCCGCCACTGAATTTTGTCCAGTTAGATTTGTATCCCAGCCCAGCAAACATGGTGACGTCATAATCACGGCATTTTTTGGTCACAAGTTACGTCATATTCACCCTTAACATCACGTCAAAATCACGTCTTTAAAACGGGCAAATGTCACAGGCCGTTGACGTAATATTAGGACGTACAAACAACGTCATTTGAAGACGTCTATATGCCGTAAGTACTGACGTCTTAAAGACGTACAATATTTGTCATTTATTTTAATAAATAAAACAAGGAAATATATTATAAATGTCATATATTATAAAATATAAATAAATAAATAAAATATAAATTCTAAATAACAAACTTAATAGA
Source organism: Brassicogethes aeneus (assembly GCA_921294245.1). Lineage (NCBI taxonomy): Eukaryota > Metazoa > Arthropoda > Insecta > Coleoptera > Nitidulidae > Brassicogethes > Brassicogethes aeneus. Next base: position 63,985,217 of record OV121132.1, read on the forward strand.
GTAGACCTATCCCATAAATCGAACATTATGGATAGCTCGAGCTATCATTGGCTTCCTCACCATTTTTTAATGCCTTGTCGTATTTGCACTGTTGTTTATAAGGTGGCCAGTAAACTTCTTTTTTGCAAGGAGTTAGCCACTTTGTATTGATAGCGGAGATTCCCCCGTCATGACGCGTCACCACGTACGTTCGTCGCAAACTCAACTACGACGTACATCTTTTAAACACCTAGTATAGGTATAGGTAAATAAATTAAGAATGATTTAATAATTATGTAAAACCTACCTATTGATCCGCAGTTACTGCACTTAATTGTAGATTTGCACAACAGTTATTAATTAACTTAATTTAACCGAATAACAGAATAGACGCCACCGCGGTAGTGCACCGTTGCAAAGCATGGACGGTTAGAAATGATAAAGCAATCGCAGCTTGCCACTAAAGTCAGCTGATCTCACAGTGGTCAGCTGACCGTATCGACACTTCACAAGTTACACAAATTTTTGTCTGTTTTTTTTTATTCGGAATAATATAAATACCTATATAGGTATTGACAGCAATGAAATTGTAAAACTAAATTAAGAATTAAAAATTACTTTGTTTAAAATAGTATTTCGTTATTGTCTTGTAGGATAATTATTTGTTCATAGACGGATTTGCGTGTCATCGATGATAGGGATTTTTTTTTATTTTTTCTGATAAAAAAATAAATTTGGTCTACAAAAAAAATGGGATTTTATCTACAGGGTGTTCAAAAATTAGGTAGTACGATCTATACCTACTACGTACGTATTATTATATATTTATTACGTGATATAAAATCACCTATTGAAAACGTGAGAAAGACGCAACATAAAAACATCTAAATGACGTCGGAAATGTGACCTCATAAACCCGTCTTTTATTGGTCATGTGACGTCGCCGACGAAAGGTGACCTTAGAATGTCGTCCTAATGACGTAACCTTGCTAGCTGGGTTACTCCCTCAAAAATTAGCAAAGCCATATTAACCGCATATTTAACTTAAATAAAAATAAAAAATATTTTAATAGTGCTTTGCTAATTTTTGAGGGAGTAATTAATTTTTTCCAGTTAGATTTGTATCCCAGCCCACCGTGCAGCTGAACAAAAGTGAAAAACTATTTGGAGTGAAATGACCATAAATATTAATTTTTTGTATGTTAGTGAGTTCCGTTATATTTTTTTTCACCATGAACCCGTTGAGTGTCCATCTTGAAATTTTGTACATAGCTTAACAAAATGTGCACAAAAAATATATATTTTTTTGAAAAAAATTAAAAAAGGTATTTTTGAGATTAAAAAAAAAAATTTTTTTTCGATATTAAAATTTTTTTTTTAAAGAAATTTAGGTCATGTGACATATCATAAAAAAATGTATATAAAAGACCTTTAAAACAAGCTATTATTCAATTTTTTATTTTGAGTAGATTTCGAGATATAGCAATTTTTGTAAGTACCTGCAAGACCAAAATCGGCAATTTTTTGATTTTCAAAAATCAATAAAACAAAAACTACTCGTCAAAAAAAATTAAAATTTGAGGTTTATGAGTTTTTTGATGGGTAGATTAAGTGTAATAAAAATTATCAAAATCGGAGATGGTGAGGGAAAAAAGTGACCTTTTTTTGGTTGATTTGATATGGACCCACCCTTCATACATTTCATTTGGCAAATGAGGCTCTTGAAGCAATTTTAATACTTCGTTGTTTAAGGGTTGCGTATTGGAACGAGTACCTACACACTTGGATAATGATGATATGAGTGGGTCAGACGAAAGCAGTAGCCTACAAAATACATCTTTCATAGTTTCCTCCCTTGAAAATTTTCTGGAGTATGATTCTCGATATTTCCGAAAGTCTTTGTTCCTAGATTCAAGGGCTTCCTCTGAAAACATGCCTACCGGAAGAGGTACAGCCTTTATAATTTCTTGCCCGTGAATAAGTATCCTGTGAAGACTCGTTGGCATATAGTACCAGGAATACAGCTCAATGTAATTGTAATGCTAACGATTATAGACTTTTACGAGTAGCAAATGTAAGCTGTTCCGTAGAATAGTTATCCAATAATGTCATTAATTTTTGCCTTTTTCGTTGGTCGCCGAGATCTATAAATAATTTTTCTGGTCTACCTCTGCTGGACCCAGGCACAGGTACATTTAATTCTTCAATAAAAATTATGGACTCATTTAGCCATTCACGATGTCTGGCTTCAAAAAGTTTTCGGGACCGTTTGCAATTCTTCCACATTCTGGTAACAGCGCTGTTAAAATTATTAACTTTTTTTGCTACCATATCGTACCTATTATCAAGTCGATCCTTATTTAAGTTGAGCTTTCTTAAAACAAATTTAAAAACAGACGAATTTTTATCTCCAAGTAAGGTCTGTCCGCACCAAGCAGCAAACATGTCGTTTTTAATTATTAACATAGTCCTAAAATAATATTTTTTTTAAAGCGCCTGGCACTTCTTGGCACCCAAATGCGAAATTAGCATAAAGGTAATAAAGCAATTAAAGTATAAAACATATTTTTATGGCAAATATTTTGTAATATTACAATTTGCAGCTTTTCAAAATTATATAATTTTAAAAACTGGTAAATAATGTATGCATTTATATTTAATTATCTTTTATACATAAGCGCATATTTTTTAAATAACTTTATATCAAATATTAAAGCCCTTACCTTGCTCTCTTAAATAACAAAAAACCAAATTGAAAAGACTGCAAGTAGAACACAGAAATACACTTTGCAAACAACACAACATATGTCAAAAAAGTAAAAGTCAAGTTATCAATAATTGTTAACTAATATTTTAACCCATTTGAGAGCCAACTCAAATCAGAAAAAAAAGTACGTTTAAAAATATTTTTCTTTGGAATGTTTTTTTTAATATTCTAGCATAAAATTAAATATTTAAGAAAGTTGCATTTTTTATTTATTAATTCCTACAAATAATAAAATGACCTCTGTGCGACATGCGCTTTGAACCTTTTGTAGCCTCTTACTCCTTTTATGGCTTATGACATATCGGTCATTGCTGTTTACCTTGCACACCCTGAAAGGTCCATCATATTTATTTGCAAGCTTGCGATTTAGGCCCTTTTGACATTTATTCGCAGATTCATGCCTCCATAACACCAAAACACCAATTTTGTATTTAGTAGCTAATTTTCGTCGTTTGTCATAAGCAGTTTTCATCTTATGAGCAGGATTTTTTATATTTTCTGCAGCCAATGCGCGTTTTCGTGTTAGTTGTTGTCGCAAATCTACAGCTTGTGCGAGATCGTCATCTCAAAGCTTTTGGGTGTTAGTTGATTTGCCTCCTATAGTCTCCTTGCTACCTTCAGCACCCGATAGGCTCTCCTCTCCAGCATCTCCTGATTTTCTTGTGGTCGCTGCAGTTTTACCACCTTCCTTTGCCTGTTCTCCTTCTCCAACTTAGCGCGGTCTTCAGTCTAAAATTCAACAACTAAACCGTGACTTTCTCCATGTGCAAACATTAATTCACTAGGTGCGAATTTCGTACTCCTGTTTATTGTATTGTTTAATCCCCATACAATCCCTGGTAATTTTTCGTCCCACCTAGCTTCACTAGAGTCACTTGCTCCAATCGCTTGTATTAAACTCCTATTTACTTTCTCCACTTGCCCATTTGCCCGAGGAGTTGCAATAGAATTTAATAACTCTCCTGGGATATCCAAATTCACCAAATATCTCCATCAGTTTCTCAATGGTCTCATTTGAATTTACTGTTCTAGTTGGCTTTGCTATGACAAATTTCGAGAATCCGTCCACCAACACCAACAAGTAGGAATTTCTCCCAGTGCTCTTCATGAATGGGCCCAAATGAGCGATATGCACAGTGTCAAAAGGCACTGGCCTCCTGTCTATTGGATGCAAATATCCTTCTCCTTTTCCATAGTCACCTTTTGAAAATGCACATCTTATGCACGATTGAACATACTTTTTAATGAACTTATTCATTTTGGGAAACCAATACTCCTTTTTTACCAATTCTGCACATTTATCGACTCCTGGATGACCAATATCATCATGGTACCTTCTTAATAGAGTAAATCTGGCCATATTGGGTACATACAATCGATCTCCATTATTTGTTTTGCGATATAATCGTTGTTGTTTAACTTTGTATAACTTCTGCGTCTCTCTGTCAGCTATATTCGAGCTTAAAGTCATTACCAATTGCTTTGCTTTGTAATTTTGCAATTGCACCGACAAAAACCAGTCAGTTTCATTCATGGTAACCAAATTTATTTCAATACAACTCTCCAATTCAAGTGGATTTCTGCTCAAAGCGTCCACGTGTTGCATTTTGGTTCCAGCTCGATACTCAACCTCCATATCATACTCTTGTATTGCCAACCACCATCTAGCAATTCGAGGCACCAAATCTCGTTTTAACAGAGTTGATCTTATGGCAACACAATCAGTGATTATTTTAAAGTGAATGCCCACCAAATATGTTCGAAATCTCCTCACTGACTCCACGACAGCTAAAGTCTCCAATTCGTAGCTGTGTTCAGCAGTGGTAGTACATCTGCTAAAATATGCTTCTGGTCTCCAACTTGTTGCATCAAAATGCCACCAAGTCCATGTTTGCTGGCATCAGTATGTTTCAGCTTGGGGATTATATATAACTATAACTGGTCTTTGATTTAGCAACTCCCTGAGTTTTTCATATGCACCTTGTTCCTCTTCTCCCCATTTCCACGCGACATCCTTTTTTGTTAGACTGGTCAACGGTTTGGCAATCACAGAAAATCCCTTGATAAATTTCCTGTAGTAGGATGTCAATCCAACGAATTGTCTCACCGTTCGTACATTTTTCGGACAAGGAAAATTAAGAACAGCTTGTATTTTTCGTTTTCCAGGCTTTATGCCTTCACCACATACTTCATGTCCCAAATACTCAATATCATTCTGCATAAAGGAACATTTCTCCAATCTCAGCTTCAGACCATCTTGTTCTCCATGTGAAGGTATTAAGATATCATCCATGTATGCTAGCACTTCCTTGTGTCTCAATTCACCCAACATTCTGTCCACCATTCGTTGAAATACAGCTGGCCAGACCAAATGAAACCCTCAAATACTCGTAGTGACCATCAGGCGTTATAAATGCTATTTTTGCCACCGAATTCTCATGCATTGCCATCTGATGGTAGCCTTGAGCCATATCCAGGGTAGTAAAATACCTTTTGCCACTCAATTTCTCCAATTGGTCTTCAATCAACGGCAATGGGTACCTGTCCTTTACCGTTATTGCATTATGAGCACGATAATCTACGCACATGCGCACATCTCCTGTCTTTTTTTGTATTAACACCACTGGACTAGTGTAATTGGACTGTGAATCTCGGATAACACCAGCCTTCTTAAGTGTTTGTATTTTTTCTCTCACCATACTTCGCTCTGAGTGTGACAATCGATAGGGTGTGTGAAATATCGGTACATCGCACAGAGCGGTATTTTGACCTAAAACGTGGCCAAAAATATTTGGGCACTTTTTCTTTATCAAAAGGGTAGCAAATGACCAAAAAACATATTTTTAAAGGTATACAAGTGATATTAGGTACTTTTACTATAAATTAAAAAAAAGTATGTTTTCACAAATTTATTTATAAAAAAATTATAAAGTAGCTACTTACATGCAAGTAATGCAATAAAAATATTAAAATTAAACATATATTAAAGTTTTTGTGCCCTTTAAAAAATAAAAAATACATCCATTTACCTAAAAATCTTATAAGATCGCACTAAAGTGGCTATCCGTTAATAAAGTTATTGTTTTCAAGGGTATATTTTTTCGTGATGTGGAAACATGTGGATGACTTTGATGGCTGCAATTATTCTAGATATCCTAAAGTTTAATAAAATGTATTGCGGATGCCGTTGCGAGGTGTTGCCGATATTTAAAAACACCATTGTTTGTTTAAGAAAACGAGAAAAATTAAGAATTTCTAGGTAGTTAATTATAGTACTCGATATAAATAAATAAAGTTTATAACACAAATGAAATATTGCCTAAAATATTGTACATACCTTAATTGACGACATCCATATTAATTTCTTTCACCAAAATCTCTTTTAACATAAGAAACAACACAGCAAAAATTTGTTTTTTTGTGGAGTGTAGCGAACGAAGAACTACGATGTAAAAGAGCGCTAGGTTCTAGCTGCTGGTACATCGGACTGGGATGGCCAATTCAAGTTTCAACTACACCAAAAGATAGCCATGTTATCTAACTTCTTTAAAACAAAATCTTAGATCTGGCAATAAAAATTAACAAAATTGATTTTTGGCCACGTTTTAGGTCCAAATACCTGTCTGTGCATCGGTTGTTGTTTTAATCTCCATTTTACCTATCGTTGTGAAACCTACATCAACATCATTTTTAGAAAAACATGCCTACCTATTTTTTAATAATGTCATTGGTTCATTCTTACATAAACCAGACACATCCCTCATTTTTACTTGCCCAATTTATCACCTAAACTAATAATATTCACCTGTGTAGTTTTGGTTGCTTTCTTTTTCTCTCCAGCCTTGGCCTCCTCGCCTCCTAACTCCAATCGAAACAAGACACGCCCCTTTCTCCAATGAAACCTTTAGCAACTGATTCTCCATTCCCAGCTTCAGAAGTATGCCATGTATCATAAGGTAGCCGTGTTTAGTGGTTACAACTTTATCCACCATAACAAAATCGCCTCCTTACCACTCACGTCGACCTTGACCATCTCAGACGCAAATGATTCGCAACATAGCTCTTCTTCTAGCCGAATCACATATTTGCCCTTCTCCACTTCAGGCATACCAAAGCTGCTCATCCATTTGTTGGGACTCTTCTCCTCCAACAACATGGCCTTGCCCTGTCTGACCACCATGGTCAGGCCAGGCTGAGTGATAGCATCAGTCCCGAGCAATATCTCGATGCGCCCCATGTCAGCATCCGTCACTAGCGGCCAGATGTTAATTTTAATGCCACTTATCCTAACACCTGCCTAGCGCCATTGTTTCTTCACCTCCAAAACCTTTGAGAATCACCTCTTCTCTATATACAAGGTGTCCCTAAAATTATTGGCATAAATTTAGGAAAAGATTGACCAAGTCAAAATAAGACGAAAACCTAAATAAATATTTTTCCTAATTACTTAAGTTTCCAAGATACAGGGTGATAAAGTGTTACTTATCATATCAGTTTTTTTTAAATAACTTCTACTAAGGTAGTCTTGGAAAGGTGATATTTTGCGAACAGTCACTTACTACCAAAACACATATTCACACATAATTACAATTGTTTGAGTGAACACAGTGTCGTAGAAACGGGAGTTGATTTAAGCTTATTGTCCCATACAAACTTTGAGGTTAGGTTTTTATAACATTTGATGCAATTTTTCGATTACACAGTTCGGCTACCATTAAAAAGGCGTACCTCTCAAACTTCGATAAAATAAACCGTTTCCGAGATATTCGAGATTACAGTAATTGTTATATCCCATTATTTAAAAGGATTAAAAGGCATATGATAACAAATTAAATTTTTTAATTGAAAAAACTAAAAAGGGCATTCCATGAGCCTCGGGACTTTTTGCCCTGACCGTCACATTAAAAAAAATTGTAGTTTTTCAATTAAAAAATTTGTTATCATATACCTTTTAGTCCTTTAATGCGATATAACAATTATTGTAATCTCGAATATCTCTGAACCGGTTTATTTTATCGAAGTTTGAGAGGTACACCTTTTTAATAGTGGCCGAACTGAGTAAACGAAAAAGTGCATCAAATGGTAAAAAAACCTAACCTCAAAGTTTGTATTGGGACAATAAGCTTAAGCAACCCCTGTTTCTACGACACTGTGTTCACTCGAACAATTGTAATTATGTGTAAATATGTGTTTTGGTAGGAAGTGACTGTTCGCAAAATGTCACCTTTCCAAGTCTACCATAGTAGAAGTTATATTAAAAAACTGATATGATAAGTAACACTTTATCACCCTGTATCTTTTAAACATACGTAATAAGGAAAAATATTTATTTAGATTTTCGTCTTATTTTGACTTGCTTAATCTGCTCCTAAATTTATGCCACTAAGTTTAGGGACACCTTGTATAATACGGTCTTTAACAGCATATTTTTTATTTACTTCAAAAAAAATTCCCTATAAAAGTTTTTTCCAGGGTTTTTTATTATTTAATAAAAGGGCTTTCAATATATTTTCTCGAAAAACCCCTGAATGGGTTAAAGTATTTTTATCCAAAATTTTATAAAGATTTGTAAAGGCGTTTTAGAGTTGCATTTTTTTTACTTGGTAAGCAATACTTTTGCTGCTAAGTCTATTTTAAAAAAATTAAAATTGGTATTTCAAAAAAATTAAATAAATAAATATATATACAGTGCTTGCAAATCCAAGTCCGACCGGTTTGGGAAGGACGCGTGAAAATAACAAGGATAGAACGCCAAACAGAAGGCGCTTACAATACGCACGCCTGACGCTCTGACCAATCAAATTCTGTTTGGCATTCTATCCTTATTCTTTTCACGCGGGTATTGAACAACCATCCTTCCCAACGCGGTCGGACTTGGATTTGCAAGCACTGTATATATATATATATATATATATATATATATATATATATATATATATATATATATCTATTATGTGAGCTTTGGTACAGTTAAACCATGAACGATTGAAGAAATTATTGAATTGGCACAATGTTTTACTACACCTGCAACACCTCTCAATGATTGGTATGCATTAGAAAAAGAATGGTGTACAAGCTTGGATGATTCAAAATATTTATTGGAAGAGCAGTTTAAAAACAGAAACAATTTGATGATTTAAACAACAATATTTTAAATTATTTAAGGACAGAGCATTTCAAATAAAATCAGCAACAGCAATCTATTGAAGAGTAGGTACTGCTCTCATATTCAAATGTATTAATAATCATATTTAAAAAAATGTATGCGTTTATTATGTAACCTATCCCCCAACTATCAATCAGTGAGGTTAATAACAAAAAACAATAATTTATATGTTTAATATTTTTTATAAATAAAATTAACATAATTTATAAAATGTTGATGTTTCACACTGTAACCGATGCAGAAACGCGTCAAAATTCGCATTTATATCCACCGCGTTGCCATTTACTACTGCAATCTACAAGGCGTGTTTTTACAAATAATATAATTTTTTTTCTTCATATCCATTAATTTGTATTTTTAATGCCTATAATTCTTTATAAAAATTGATTTTTCTTTTCAAACCAGTCTTTTCATTTATATACCCCTCCTATTATATAGTATAATTATATTATATTATATAATATAATTACATTATATTATATGTGTGTGTTTTATTGCAAGCGGTTGGGAGATTAAAAAAATATAATATTTAATCATTTTTTATTTAAGAAAATAATGAATTTCGGTTATGGCACATTCTTTACCCATAACGTTCCTACACAATCCACTACAATTAAATAATGATTTAGAATATAAAGAAATATATTATTCGATTTCCTCATAATTGAAAAAATCCAAAAATAAATTGGTAACCAAATACTACCCTCTTCATCACCCAAATGAGCAATTACTGCCCTTCCAATAATTGTTGCTATGGCTGATACTTCATGGATTTTGTATCTTTTATTAAGTTCCAAATCCACAGGTTTCTTGATTATTGTATTCTTATTCGCTTTAAAGCTTTGTGCAATAACTCTAGATTCATCTGAACTGCGCACCACTCAATGTGTCGCGACCAAAAAGTTCGTCCTTTTTCAAAACTTTTTTGTTTCTTGAATGATTTTATTTTGGTCTGTGATGTCTGCTAACCCCATCCTCTGGCAATTCATGCTATAGATATTAAGCCCACGGTTCTTTAAGTAAATTTCCTACAGGGTGATATGTTTCTTGCATATTTATGATGAAAATGCCATTTGGGTATTCATTTTTTGGGCGAAATTACTGCATTTTGTTACATAACTTACATTTACATTGCGCAGTAGTGATAACATCATTGATAAAAAAAAAAGTGCTCTTTTAGTTCCACCCTTACTTCTTAAGAAGTCCCATAAGCCAACTGAATGGCTTGTGCGGGTTAGGGGTAGGAACGGACCGCGGGCTTAAAGTCCCCTCCGAAGGACTAATACTCAATAGGACAAACACAAATAAACAGCCATACCCCTGGTGGGATTCGAACCCACGACCTCCGGCTTGTAGTCAGCATGCACTAGACCACTAGACCACCGTCGGCGGTACATACATAATTGGTAATAAAGTTAAATAAAAATGTTTTGTTGAAAAAATCAAGAATATCCCTCATAATGCGTTTTGAATATTTTTCAATAACTAATTTTCATCATTTGATCCTCGATTTGATCATTCAGCGACATGATAATAACGTACTAAAGATGCAAACCACAGTAAAAAAACAGTAAAAACGAGCAATCGGATTTTATTGAGACATTTAACAGCCGGGAATTGTTTTCGAATCTTGATTCTTAGTGATTTTGGTTTTATCTGAAACTTAAATTTGACAACTGAATCACAATCAGGAGATCAAAATTATGAAGAAAACATATTACGAACGTAAATATCGGTTTAGGTTTAGTTTTTGCTTGTTCAGAATTATTTAAGGAACAATCTTTCACCATGTCATCTTCTTGTTCCTAAAAAGACTACTGCCTACAAAAAAGTCTTAAATGTACTCTTTTGAAAAAAAAATAATATATTCGTTGCTAAGATTCAAATTCGAAAAATTTGAAAAACGTTTTAAGGTAACACATAATACTTCATTATTTCAAAGTAAAAACGAAAACAAATATTTTTTTAGAAACGGGGCTTGGATAAAGTAGGAAATTTACTTGACCAACTGTGAGCTTCATATCTATAGCATGAATTGCCAGGGGATAAGGCTAGCAGACATCACAGACCAAAATAAAATCGTTAAAGAAACAAAAAGTTATGTCGTTTTGAAAAAGAACGAACTTTTTTGTCGCGACACATTGAGTGGTGCGCAGTTTATTTAGAAAAAAAACATTAAATATTACTCACGCTTAATGATGGACTTGATTTTATATAAAAACGTTAATAAATTTAAACTAAATAAATATTCATTCAGATATTGTATATACAATTTCCCCCACACAAAATATTAAATATGCTGTTTACAGGTTATTTTTAAATTAAAAACAAGAGTATCAAGTTAATTTACGTGCCATCACTGTGGTGCCAGTCATAACACAGTTCAACACGATTTTTCTCCCATGAAAAATTTTAAGAGATTTTAAAAATAAAGGTTAAAAAAACGTACCCGTGTCTCACCGTTTCACCTAAACAGATTTTTAATTCTTTATTTTGTTATAAATCATTTTTTTCTTCAAATATTTTATGTTATTACATACTTAATACAAAAATTATTCTTAAAGACAACACAACAATTTTAATTTATTTTAAGTAAAAAAAAATATTTCTGGTTTTAATTTTTTTTTAATAAAACAACGGATTTGTATTTATCTTATATTAAATATATGTTGGAAACAAATCTTGATCTTTTAGTTTGACGATTATACATTGCTTTCGAATCTATAGTGGTATCACGACCTAAAAAAAACTTGATGTTGTTGTGTTTCACATTCGTGGTCCATTGGAAGTTTCTGGGGAACGAAAAGAAAATATCGCTTGAAATTTAAAAGCATTTATAATCCATTTAAGTCTTTTTTTTATATTTTGAACAAAATGCCATATATTTTTACATTTTTAAATTCTACATTAAATTCTGAGTAAAATTACCATTTTGTGTTAACACGTTAATTTTGTGTTAAAGTAAATAGTTTTCGAGTTCCCTATGCCTAAAGTTAATTATTTCAGAGATATTTAACAATTACATCAATCGAAATGTTTTTTAATTTTCTATTTGATTAAGTAAAAACATACAGGTGTTTCATTTAAAATAAAAAAGTTATTAACGTTTCAAGTTAGCCTAATTTGCCCTGGGTTTTTTTTGGGTAATTTGTTTAAAAATGTTAAAGAATTTAATTTTAAACAACTTTTTAAGATTCCCAAAATTCCACCCTTATTTCGGCAAACCTAATATCAAAAAAGATATAGGCTATTTTTGATTGACGCGCATTTGTCAAATATTAACGAAAAAAATTAATAACTCGAAAACTATTTACTTTAGGTATAGGACATGGGACAGTAATTTTACTCAAAATTTTATGTAGAATTTAAAAATGTTTAATGGACCACGAACGTAAAACACGTATTTCGTAAATGTTATACACCCTGTATATAATTAAAATAATTTTAAAATTTATAAATAATTTTAATGGTCGTCCATTTATTTAGTGAATAATTTTTTCCTAAAAATATAGTCTAGCTGTTATCGAAGCTGTTATATTATGTGCCGAATACCTTGGATAACATTTTATTGAATCGCACTTAAAAAAAATAAATGACGTGATCTGAAAAAACGCTGAAACACGGGTTGTATGGGAACTTACATGAGAGGGAAAAAATAAAATTTTGTCGAACTGTGTAATTTGCATAATAATATTTTTGCATTTTGCAATATTTCGTAATATTTTGTTATATTTACTGTTTACATGTTATTTAATGAACAATAAAATAAAACATGTTTTGAATATTAATGAGCTAATCAAAAGTAAAATAACAAATGAGTCATTTAATGAACAAAAACAAAACATGTTTTGAATATTAATGGGCAAATTAAATTAAATAACAAATTAGTCATTTAAGGTTGTCCGGGCATGAGTTTTAGTGTTTCGATCGTGGCAGAACTGTGTCCTATCCTACAGCATTAGATTTATAATCCGTTGCCAACTACTTGCAACGTAATTGCATTGTCAGTTAATGAGGCGACATGATCATTATGATACTTCACGTATCATGTTTTAAAATTACGCTCCACGATATACTTATTTTGCCTTGCAATCCTATCATTACCAATAATTATTTCGGAGGAGAAAAGAGTAACCCGTGTATTTTTACTCAACTTTGAAATGTATTTACTCGGCTCCCAACGACATGAATTTTTATTAAATTAAACAGGATGATGTGAAGCATCATAAAGAATTTATTTGTAAATTTTTATCAAATTCTAGATCATTCGACACTCACTCTAGGACAACCTTAATGGCCCGAATGTTTTACATGTTTACTAATTATCTTACATAATATGCTAATTTTACCACGTATTTTTAACTTATTAAGGCAAGTTCGCAAAACTTGGCACCAATGCTCGATAAAACCAAAATAGCATCGTCACGTGGTACATGACCTTGAGCAAGATCAGGTCCGGCATGTGGAGCCGCCACTCTTTTTATTAACCATAATTATGCATTTCGCAACATTGCGCAATATTTTTGCAATTGATTGGCGGCCATTTCGAATTCAATATGCCCCGCCCATCGTTATTTCTGCAAATTGGCGGGCGGCGGCCATTTTGAATTTCCCGCTCATCGTTTTATACATGCCCACGTGTGTAAAGCCCACATACTTCCACACATATACCGCTTATTGCCTATATTTTGTATAGATGACCTTGTTCCCATTTCTAAGGGGAAATTTGTTCTCGTAGTGTGCCATTTTCCGTTATGCGCATAGTCAGTTCATAAGTGGGGGATTTAAAATATATGATACCATAGACATCACATAACATTAGATAGAGAAATTAATACGTCCATTTATGATACGAATTGTCAACTAAACAAAATTTAGGTTATATAAAATTTTTCTAAATTATTTGATTCCATAGCCTGGGTTAAGCTTACAAACATTTTTGTGATTTGGCTTTATAAAAAGCAAAAAGTGGCATAATATGCATATTATGTAAAATCCACTAAAATCTCGTTAAAACAATGGAAAAAAACAATGCCAAAACAATTGGTATACAACAGAAAACAAACAAAATTGATAATTATAACAGGGTTCCCTCTCACCTGGAAATCCTTGAAAACCTGGAATAGTCAGGGAATCCGTTTAAGTCCAATAAAATCAGGGAAAAGTCAGGGAATTTTGAAAGTCAGCGCAAAAGTCAGGGAATTTGTTAATATTATGGTAAAAGTCAGGGAAATTTATAAAACGGCTTGTTTTCTGACCCTTTTTCGTTGAAAGTCGCCGTATTGGCAACACTGGTATCGTAAACAATTGTTTTCGTACGGCGCCGCCGTAACGGCGGTAATTATCAAGGATTTTACACAAAAAAATTTTACACACTAAAAAATCGCAAAGCAATGCACCTGATAAACAAACTAACAATTAATAATAATTAAAACAATTGTCATAATTAATTTTAAATTGTTTAAGTTTGTTGTGCATTGCTTTGATGAATATGGTATACATTTATATATAAATGTATACCAAAGAATGTTTTTTATGTTTGTATGGTACAAATTGTACCAAAGAATCTATTTTATGTTAAACTGTTTTTAATAAAACTTTATTTTAATTTTTATTATAATATTTAATTTTTAAATAAATACTCGAATAAATATTAACAAAAATAAACGCTATTTTTGACTTAACATAATTCTGATGGGACACTATTTTGGGAGATAATTGTCTTTATGTCTTTCTTTTATTTATCTGGAATTATAGGGACTTTGGTCAGGGAAAACCTGGAAAAGTCAGGGAATTTTAAATGGTTTTAAAAGAGGGAACCCTGTATAATAACCATCTACATATTTATATGTCTACCATAAAAATCTTTTGGCTATAATCGTGATCAAAATACGATGTTGCCAAATTTTTGCTTTTATAAAATTGCCATTATAAAATCTAAAATATCATCATTTTGTGAGTTTATTATTGTTAAATGCTTTTTTCATACAATTTACATTCAATTTATTAAAAAGTATTTATTATACTTCTTAAATAGGGACAAAAATATGTTATTTTTTTTAAACCGGCAATGCAGCTGACGCATGCGCCTCAATGCCCTCTACCCTGTGAGAACATTTCTCCTACTTTACCCCCACGAAATGGAAACAGTCTCAGTTAGAAATGATTTGTATATGTGTGGAAGTATGTGGTAAAGCCCAGCATGTGGTGCCACCATGCGGCCGAAATATGAATCTACTATAGGTATTTTTTGGCCTCCAAGATCACCGAATTTGAGGGGATACGTCAAGTCATATCTTTATGGATTTCAAGAGCGGAGGGCTAATAATCTATAAATTAAGCGAAGGGTAAACCACTGATTTTTTAAAATTAAAAATCGCATACGAATTAACGGCTACGGACAAAAATCACAAGGGCAACGTGTTGCTAAGAGAAATTTCTTATCAATAAGGATGGGATTCTTATCGATAAGCGTCAAATAAGGAGAAATCAGAGTACAACGTCCATATAACGCCAAAACATCGTCTCGCTGATTTTAGAGTGGTTTACACAATGGGGTAGTTAAATTTTTTCTGACCTATACTTTTTATGGTTTTATTCAAGGCGTTTTGTAATATTAAACATTTCTGTGAAATCAGAATTTCAATTGAGTTTACCGTTTTCGAGATATTTACAAAAAATATACATTTTTATGACGTCACAAACCTCGCCATGTGACCAACATTCTAAGATTTCTATTGGTTGAAAATTACCCTGTTGTCAAGTTGTCTTGTTAATGATTTCATTCGGTTATGTCAGAAAATACTCGAAGAGGTTATGTACAAATACTGTCACTGTCAGTTGAGTGAAAGATGGTCACCAAATTCATTAAGTACCTATAGGTAAGATATATAGGTAAGATATATCTTCCTTATTACGAGGTATCATATTACTGTTTGATATTTTAGAGTCCAAGATATATAAAGTTATAAAGTGCTTTTTTAGTTCCACCCTTACATTCAAACTAAGATGTCCCATAAGCCAACTGAATGGCTTGTGCGGGTTAGGGGTAGGAACGGACCGACGGCTTAAAGTCCCCTCCGAAGGACTATACACAATGGACAAACACAAATAAACAACCATACCCAAGTGGGATTCGAACCCACGACCTCTCGGCTCGTACCCAGGAGCTCTGACCACTACACCACCGAGGCCTAAAAGAATATAAAGAACTAGGCATTATACTAATGAAATGCATTTACGACAAAATATGATTATAATTATAGGTATTTACTTTATTTGTTTAAAAGCTCCAATGTTCAATGTAACCAACCATTCCACAAGATTCCTCTGCTTTGGAGTCCGTTATTAATAAATCACTTATCTAATATCAATTACAAATAACATAACAATAACATTGATTTTCAATAATCTAAATTTTAAAAAAAACATAACCCGAAAAAAACGTCAAAAAATCAATTCTTCTTCTTCTCAACTAAAATTTTAGATCAAGTAGTTTTAAAACTAAAATATTATAACGTGGCGCCATCTATCGTAAGAATCTTAAACTAAACACCATAGAAAAAGCTGGCAACGTTGTCAATAGCCTAGTGACGTAATTAGGAGACTTTTTTTTGTAAATATCTCGAAAACGGTAAACTTAATTGAAATTCCGTTTTCACAAAGATGTTTAAAATTACAAAACGCCTTGAATAAAACCATAAAAAGTATAGGTCAGAAAAAATTTAACTACCCCATTAAGGGTGCAATCTTTAATACATTGGAAGATATTGGTCCTGAGTTGCTGTTTAACGTGTGCAGAAACATTTAAGGTAGGCTAGGCTGCTGGTGACTATATATACAGTGTGACCCATTTGTTTGCGACTCACCCCTGTAAAATCTTTATTTATTGTGCGATTTTAACCGGATTTATTTTAAAGTGTAGATCTTGATAAACACTTCTTTTGAAGCAAAAAAGCCATATATTTACAAAATACAAGGCCTACTGTGTAAGAGTAAATTTTTTAGAATTCATATTAGCGAAGCGATTTTTTTAAACAAAATCTAAGCACGGCACTGGATTCACTACCCCTCAAAACGACCCTATACTAAATTTTATTGAAAAAATCTAAGAAAAAAATGCACAATAATAACTAAAAAAAAATTATTGTCAAGTTATCCATGAAAAAAAAACATTCAAATAAAATTAAACTAATAATAACATGGTACTATTACTATAAGATTAATTTTATTTAAATGTTTTTTTCATGGATAACTTAACAGAATAAATTATTTTTGTAGTTATTATTGTGCACTTTTTTTACTTAAAATTTTTCAATGAATCCAGTGACGTGCTTAGTTTAAAAAAATCGCTAAAAATTTACTCTTAAAAACTGACATAGTAGGCCTTGTATTTTGTACTAATATGGCGTCTTTCGCTCCAAAAATACAGTTTATCTAGATCTACACTGTAAAACAAATCCGGTAAAAATAGCATAATAAATAAAGATTTTACAGGGGTGAGTCGCAAACAAATGGGTCACACTGTACATTTAATTTAAAAAAATATATTTCGGTTTCGAAAAGGGAAATAAACAAACGCAAATTGAATTTTAAAAAATCCAGCGTTTTGACGTGTGAGAAAAATCACGGTAGGCCTAAAACCAGTCTATATTGACCGGATTAGCAACACGTTTTTTATGACAGATTTCGAAAAAATATATTAAAATAAGTTAAAATATATTAAAATAAGTTAATCTAATACCCGTTTATAGCAAAATCGCCTGAGCCGTTTCTTCAAAAATCGAAATTTAGAGCAAAAAATTACGAAAATGATTAATTTTGCTTGCAAAGCAATTATTTAACATTTTACCATAGGGTGTTGTAACAAAAAATGCTAACCATTTAAGGGTGCGGTTGTTACCCAGGCTATAGCTCAGCGTTGCTGGGTTCACTGAGTCGGGATAAGGGTTTTGTTGAGGGAGCCAGGTATTTAAAATATAAAAGTGAAATTAGCTCAATACCAAAGCCAATTTAATTTAAGTTGTAATTGATTTAAGTGGTTATAAATTTTAGTTAATTTAGATAATGTCTCTAGAAATGAAAAACAAATTTGCTAAAAAAACTATGTATATATATATATTAAATCCCGTCGCTTTAAGTTTTACAAATTTAAATGTATATCTAATAACCTAACAGTGTTAACAAATACAGGTAAGTAATAATCATATACACATATATAACGAGAATTCTCACAGTTAAATTAATTTATGTTTTAGGTACCAACAAATTATATAAAGTGCACTCTACCTCAACCTCCTTGTGTACACAAGGACTTCAATACTATCCTATGGGCTCTTGTTACATGGGACATCCAGTCAAACCGCCAATGTATTTTCCTGAAGCTTCCACTATAGTTGCCCCAAGCGCAAATCATACAAGAAAGCAGTACACAGCCTTACTTCTTGGTATTCTTAGGGAACGTGTAGAAGGAATCTCTCGTCAAACCCAGTACAATAATTACTTTTAATAAGTATCGTAAAGTAAAGTAAAATAGGAGTGAAATTAAAGTTGAAGTAAAATTAAAAGGCCTAAAATAAACATAATTATGTAGCTTTTCTTATTTTTAAATTGGACTAAATCGCTAGTAAACTTGTAAATTGCAAGTTAAAAATTTGTAACAAGATATAAAATTCACCCTGTGATATCTCAATTAAAGTTTATATTAAATAAAAGGTATATTTTAATAAAAATATAAATTATAGGGGTTAATTACCTTAGATGTAGTGTGGCCTTTATGTAAATATACTTTATAATTTCTTTAAAAATTATATATAACTCTGTTACAGTAGTAGATTGCAGAAGATTTTAAAATTAAATGCGCGATTTATCGATACGAAGCAGCGAGTTCGTTCATAAAAAAAATCATACCTTATTGAAAAAGTTTATAAAAAAACAAATTATAACTATTAAAATTGTTTTAAAAATAATCAAATTTACCAATTAAAACATTCGAAATAATGCCCAAAATAATGTTATCAGAGTATTGCTACATAATTAGATTTATTCAACATTGCAAGCCTGGTTGCCTACCTACAAAGAATAACAACAATTTTAAACCAAAGCGACAGATCTATTACCTATAATTAAAATAATTATTACAAATTAGAACTAATAAAATTCCAATATATAAACTAAAATGTTTGTTAAATTTAAATTTAAGACACTGTAACATTGTTGATGTTACAGTGTTTACTAAATAAGTCATAATGACAGCCCGCGCGAAGAGATTTTACTATTTTCTCGTCAGGTCTACTCTACTTTACGGACATAGTTGCTGAACCACACATTGAGCTTATAAGCTGCAGAATAGTTTATTGTCAAATTCTGAACCTTGTTAAAATAATGTCTGTGAAAACTCAAGCCATGAAGAAAATCGCAAAAGAGTTTGCTAGTTATATTTGAAAAAGAAGGCGCGCCGGCACATATGCGAAAAATTACTGGAGCTCTTCAGAACGCGGTTTAGGACATTTTTCCTTTTAATCATATGCAGTGCTTGCAAAACACTTATTTACCAAACAAAAAAGGATCCGAATTTTTCTGCTGTTCACATACCCAAATACTCTATAATTCCTTATTTACCAAAACATACAAGGAAATAGATCAAATAAAATGTCAGTGCAAATTATGCGAGTTCGTATAAACACGGGGACATCAGAATTTTATACAGAAAAATATCAGTGCCAAGAAAAAAGTTGCCAGGCAATGTGCAACGTGTAAAAAACCTTTGCAGGACTAGCACATTTTTGTTTTAAAACGGACAATTATGCAAATCTAGTCGAGTCAATTCCTTTAGAATTGCCTCCAAAAGTACAGGAACAGTTAGTAACCGATCTGATACAAATAAAAGCAATATCAAGAAGCCAGTGCTAAAATTCACTTATCCCGACACCATGGTAAACCTCTAAAAGTCACACTCAATAACAATACAGAAAAAAGAAATAAACAAATTTGTGCAGAAGATGTTTTAAAGATTGTTACAGATTTATGACTTTCAACAAATACTATGGTGGATCTAGGTGCGGTTCTTCGCACTTCTACGAAAATCTGAAAATTGTTTGACTCATATTTGAAAAAGAAAATGCGGAATCTCAATCATGCTTTGGATAGCTATTTTACTTTCAAGAAGTGTAAAGTAATTCGCACCGAAAAGAACAATTAGGAGACCTTTGCTACGGAAACATTAGTTTATTGAAGTGACATTGATGGGCTTTTGAAACTCATTAAAAATAAAAATAATATATTAAACCGATTTTAAATTTGGGTTTTACGGCGGAGGGAGATTTTTTTAAATCTATCTCTCGGTGCATGAAACGAACGCCACAGATTTTCCTACAAGGATTCTGATGCAACAACCAAGCTCAAGGACATTGGTGTTAAAAAGTTATTTATACTGAAAATAATTGCTAATACATTGCATTACATGCACTAATGCAAGAATTTGTTCACGGATGCCCTGCGTTTGCAGAAAATGCATTTAAATCATTATTAGGAAAAGTCGACTGCTTGCGCAGATTTGACCCTTTGACGATTGGATCCGCCTTAAGGTTTGAAAAAAGCTATCGTGATTTCCATCACTCCAAAGATTTATGCAGTCTGTTTTCATGTAGAATAATTTATTTAAAAACCAATCAAGGCCTTAGCTTTTATAGTGAACAAGCTATAGAATCCGTATATGGCGATTTAAAAAAAAACATGGATAAAAAGGATTTTTTTTTTATTTTTCCCCAAATAAAATAAAATGAAATTTTTGTTAATATTTTTGAGATAATATTAACAACTTATTTTCATTGATTATTATAAAATTATATTTGTTTAGTTTTGAGTGAGCATATCACATAGTTATTCCATTATGTATACTTATGGACATTCAAATAATAATATATTTAGAAAATGTTTATTAAAAAATGTGGAAATATGAAAAAAAGTTTATAAACAATTATATAATTACTGTTTAAATATTTATTCATTTACTAAATACGAATTCACATAGGAAAAGAACCCTGAATACTTCAGCCATGTTCAATCATGTCAATAATTAACTGCCTAAAATTAAGGAACTTTTCCATATATAAACTAAAATCATTTTCGTGTTTTTTGCTTTAAATTTTGATTTCCGACGAAACGGCTCGAGCGATTTTACTATAAACGTGGATTTGGGCTTATTTTAATATATATATATATACAGTGGCGTATTTAGGGGGGGGTCCGCCGGGTCCGGACCCCCCCCGGGAGCACATATTTTATTATTTTTATTACAAAAAAAAGTTTAAAAAAAATAAAAACCTCAAGACTGTCAACGTACTTTATTATTTATTAATTATATTTAAATATAAAATCATTAAAATCAAAAATCAACTACTTACGTATTAAAGAGAAAGAGGTGGTTTGGCAACCCTGTAGGTATATAGTTCCTACCTCTTTCTCGTGTCGTTATGATCGAGGCGCGAACAGAAATTATTTCTGAGTTCTGAGAAATAGAAATATACCATGAATAGATAGCGCGTGCGTGAAAAATAGTGGCGTCTCTTTTCTTATTATAATAAAGAAAAAGATGCCGCTCTTTTTCAAGCACGCGCTATCCATTCATTATTAAAGCATAGCATAGTACATATTTAGTTAGTTTTTTTGGACCCCCCCCGGAGCTAAATCCTAAATACGCCACTGTATATATAGTATGTCTCAGTATCTTGGAATCACATGGAAAACTTTTTTATTATTAATTTTAGGAAAAAAAGTTATTCTTCATAAAAAGATCTGCATGGTGTAAAACTTAAAATGCAACACACAAATATTAATTTTTTTTTAGTCGTATACGAGGTATGTCAAAAAATATGAATTTGGCGCAAGAGTAAAGTACCTTTATATTTGACAATATCGAAAATTGTTATAAAGAAAAGTTAATCAGAACTAAAAACTACGTTCAAATATGCAATTACATCCATCCAATAGCGATACCATTACCAGCGGCACCATCTCGTGCCACCGTTAAAAACTACATGGGTTACAAAGTTCTTTTATATGTAATGCTAAACTTCAGTGTGTTTTATAACAAAGCTGTTTTTATTTTGGAGTTTCATACAGAACCTATATAATACATCCAAGTTTTCACTATTGTAATATGATGGGGCAGCGTTGCCAGATGGTCAAAATGAAATTACCGTACCTGCTTGGTAAAAATTACCGTATTTAAGAAAAAATTACCGTACATTTGAAAAATTTACATAAAATATTTAATATACCTATAAAAGCAACAAAACTATTAAACAAAATTAAAAAAAAAAATTCTTGAAAACTTAAAATAAATAAAAATTAATTTAAATAAAAAACATTTTCAAAACAACTCAAATAATAATTATAATAATATAAGTATACTTTAAAAATTTTAATACCTATATATTGGTATTAATAATTAATAATTGCTTTTGTAAAAAGGCTTACCTGTTTTCGGTGGGTCCCTGTTATTTTTTTGCAGATGGTTCATCACCGCTACTCGAATCAGACATATTTAATAACAAAACCAAAGAACAAAACACTGTAATTTTAGCGGGAATTTATAAATTTAAAACAAATGAGTTTGCGTCGGCGCTTTTAGCAAAGAGAATAGAGAGAGTATAAAATAAAGGTTAATTGTATTATTCTCTCATCAATGCCTGCATTACAGAACCCTACAGTCGGAGTGCTCCATTTATGTACTAAGAATTCCCTAGATGGCGCTATATTAATTTAAATGCACATACTTCCACATGGAAGTATGTGTTTAAATGCACATACTTCCAGTATGTGTTTAAATGTGTAGAAAAACCATAGACAAAAGACGGAAAGAACCATAGAGGTTTTTCTATGACAATAAACAAAAACACAAAAAATAAAAAATATTGTTAATAATATTATGTATAAAAATATGTCAGTTAGTAACTTTCAACCTTAATTAAGACATTAAAAATATTTTTATATTTAATTAAAAAATTTTGTATTAATTTTAATTGTCAATTTACCAAATTCTGTAATTTTAAATATGTAAATAATTTCCCATGGGCAACGCCACAATAAGTATATGCAAAAGTTTTTTACTCAAACCAAGAAAACGAATATTAGGCAACTGACCGGCAAACGGACGGAAACTGTTTATCTGGGAAATAAATAAATTTTATTTAATTTAATTTATTTATAATGGTACAAATTTTTGTTTTATTTTTTAGCCATAGAAAAAAATGCCAAAGTCTATAGCAAATCTACAAGCTAAACTTTTGGAAAAAGTGGAAAATGATTGGAGAAAACGAGTGCCTCAAAATAATACTACTTCTGAAGAACTTGAAGAACTAAATTTAACCAGAGAAAAAAACTATTATTATGTAGGTATCTAAATTTGATGCATTAAATGTACAGGGTGGTTCAATTTATATCTTTAGAATTTTACCAGCAGATCGAATATTTTTTTCTTGAGGGTTTTAAGTAAAATTAATTATTTTAAATAATTGTTTATACATAAAAAATCTGGTTTCTATCGAATTGGAAAAACGGCAGGCATTAAAAATGTTTTAAGGAGGAGTTTTGGTGTCTTTTTGTGACAAAATTTCGAGGGTTTCGGTCCGTAAGACATTGTCAATGTCAAAACTTTGGTGAAATTCTGATGATAATAACTGAACCACCCTGTATATACGCCCTGTTCTTTAATGGCGTGCTAATAATCCAGGGTGTGATTCCTTAAGTATTTCCAATTTTAGTGCGATTGTGGAAGGTGGTGGCACATGCATAGTGCGTGATTGTATTTATACTTAAACTATCTGTGAAATAGTTTTTACATATTTACATTTTATTGCTCCACGAGTGGCGTCCTTACAAATATGTCCTTTGATTATATTCATAAAAAGGAGGTTCCCCCAGGGACTTGAATTTTGCAAATACCTTTGTATGCAAAAATAGCAGCTGTTTGATTTTATGTTATTATTTTAACTATAAAACACAATCCAGAACTTATAACGGGGAGGGGGCTGCTTTTCGAGTCCCACCACCAGGTTTCTAGAGCTTTTCCAATAGTGAGGTTTAGTTGAAGGTCCATCCAAATTTTGCAGTGAGTGCCTTACTACTGCTTTAACATTCTTATGGCACCGCTTTTATTCCTAGTGTTACAACTGTTCAGTCACGGCCTATGGCAACTAAATTAGAAAAATCTACCTTTTCCTCTAGAAACTTACCATTCTTTGTTTAATATTAGATGTAGATCCGTCACATGACCTATATATTTTAAGCCTGGCTCTGATACTATCACAATGTGTTCTTATATTACAGTATTTCTATGAAGTTTGTTCTCCCTCATCTCTTGCGTAATTGTTTGATCTTTTCGACCGTAAAAAAATACACCCGTTACAACTATTCAGATCTCTGCCTTTTTCTAACACTGCGTATTTTACTTCTGTCAATTATTTTTGATGTATCGCATGAAGAAACTATATTAAGATCTTCAAAAACAGCAGAAGATATCATAGCTGCAGCTCTGTCAGCGACACCTGTTCTAATTTTGGTAATTAAATTCCTATTTGTCCAATATTTTTTCATGATTGAGAACAACTGATTGGCATTTAATTATTTCTGACGTATCTTTTACATCTGAGTTTGGATCAGAAACGTCTTGTGTGACCGGTTCTGTTTGTCTTAATTCTTTGATTTAGGTAGTTTTAACTAATATCTAATTCATAAAAAATTCTCATAACATCACAATAAGTTGGTAACATTAATTTGACCAGTTTATTTGGTGCACCAAACACCACACAAAAGGTCCTTGTTTTTGGCATCGCGAGAATAGTAATAACACAATATACGTAACAGAGGAAACAAAAACAAAAAAGCGTATCATACGAAATCGCCCGGTAACACGTACTGACTCGTAAAATAGTTATATGATCAAAGCTGGCGAAAGTAGACAAACGCACACTTTCACTATTTTCCACTTGCCTATTTAATATATAAGCTTACTATTGTGAAATTGCAATGCCCTTGGAGAAGTTTTTTTAAATTAATTGCGCATTAATTAAATAAACTTTTGCATACTGGTGAATTCTACATGAAAACTGTCTTATACGTTTTTCTTGAAAGGTTTTGGACTGGATCAACCAAATACTGCCAAATTTGGTACGCTGAATTCCAATCTGTAGTCGGTTTCATCAGGTAGTTTTTCTAAACTGCGCACCACTCAATGTGTCGCGACCAAAAAGTTCGTCCTTTTTCAAAAAGGCATAACTTTTTTGTTTCTTGAACGATTTTATTTTGGTCTGTGATGTCTGCTAACCCCATCCTCTGGCAATTCATGCTATAGATATTAAGCCCACGGTTCTTCAAGTAAATTTCCTACAGGGTGATATGTAAAACGGTGAAAAATTTCAATAAGTTCATCCAAGCCCCGTTTGAAAAAAGAAATATTTTTTCTCGTTTTTTCTTTGAAATAATGAAGAATTATGTCTTACCTTGAAAATATTTTCATATTTTTCGAATTGGAATATTAACAACGAAAATCTGATTTTTTTTACAAAAGAGTACATTTAAGGCTTTTTGATAGGCAATACACTCAGTCTTTTTAAGAACAAAAAAATAAGATGGTGAAAGATTGTTCTTTGAATAATTTTGAACAAGCGACAAGCAACAAACTTCCATTATTTTCAAAGGGGTCTAAGTAAAGACCACTTTTTCAAAACGACATTTTGGTAAAAATTTGCGAAAACTAAACCTGAACCGATATTTACGTTCGTGACATGTTTTCTTTATAATGTTGACCTCCTGATTGTGATTCAGTTGTCAAATTTAAGTTTCAGATAAAACCAAAATCACCAAGAATCAAAATTCGAAAACAATTCCCGGCTGTTAAATGACTTAATAAAATCCGAAAAAAATCATATCGTCGTTGCTAAGATTCCAATTCGAAAAACTTGAAAAACGTTTTAAGGTAACACATAATACTTCATTATTTCAAAATAAAAACGAGAAAAAAATTATTTTTTTACAAACGGGGCTTGGATGAAGTTATTGAAATTTTTCACCGTTTAACATATCACCCTGTAGGAAATTTACTTGACGAACCTTGAGCTTCATATCTATAGCATGCATTGCCAGAGGATGAGGCTAGCAGACATCACAGACCAAAATAAAATTGTTCAAGAAACAAAAAAGTTATGTCGTTTTGAAAAAGAACGAACTTTTTGGTCGCGACACATTGAGTGGTGCGCAGTTTATAAATTCCAACCCAAAAGTGGAATATCGGAATTTTATAATATATTTATTTTATATTAAATTACAAGGTATTTTGGCAGTATTATTTCATCAATTATTTCATTGAATTAATAACAATGCTCGAAAGCATTAATTCTAACGACTCTTGGACGATAGACACTTAAAAAGTTACAGTGTCGGCGTGATAATCGTCTAACATGTCGTCAATTTATTTTAATTATTGAGCTCGAAATTTATATTGCATATTGTTTATTACACATAATTGAACTCGAAAACATTTTTTTTTTAATTCTGCCGACTTGTCATGGAGTCAGAATTCCTGAAGTGTCCCGCGATTTTGCATGTTTTATAAAAATTTAAAATAAGCCATACGGATACCAATGCAACAATAATCTACACAAAAGTTTTGAAAAAATTTGGTTTGTTATGTTACTTATTTTTACCATTGAATATTTTGGCGATTTTTATTTAGAAAATTAATTACTTTTAGGTAAAATCCTGAAAATTATTGCATATGATAAGTGTTAGCCAAACTTTATACAGGGTGTCCGGAAAAAGGAGGTCAATCCGTTAACCATATATTCCTTGAGTTAAAACAATAAGACTTTCATAATACCATTTTTCAATTTAGATCTTCATGTTCGATATACAGGGCGACAAACTTTGAAATTTAAAACTGGTTTTTTTAAATAATTCGAGTAATTGATAAAATGTTAAGATCAAATTCGGTACTCTTCTTCAACATAAATAGTTACATCTTTTGAGAACAACAAAAAAAATAATTGTCAAATAATCAAAATAGGGGGGTACAGTACTCACTGACCCCCCCTATTTTTTAGTACGTGCGCAAGTGACTTCCAAACTTTATTTTTTCAAGGAATCATTTATTGGTGATTATTTTTGTCTCTTATAAAATTTTGATAAAATGATTTGTTTTAGAGATAATTTGTAAAGTATTGGTCCTTGATTGATGCCTACGCGGCGTAAGGCAATCTCATAATTTTTAAATACTCTAATCGAGTGAGCCGCTGTGGCATTACCATTTATACAATTAAGTAAAATTTTGCAATAGGTAACAATACCAAAAACTAGCCAAACATTATTTCCTTAATATAATAACAAAAAACAAAACAAAAAAGTTGCCAGTCTAAAGAAATTGCTTGATATGACCTCCATTTTTTTAAATACACATGCGAGCCCTCTTTAATAAAGAAAATCTTAGTCTTTAAAAAATATTTGGCTTTAACCTGAACTCCTCTCCTACTTGATTCATTCTCTTAAAAGATTTTCGTTCAAAATCGGAACCATATACACAAAATCTTTCAATCGCCAATTAAACAAATTTAATATCTAATTCTTTCCAAAATTTTATATTTAATATTTTTAAATTTTTTTATTATTTTAATTTTTTTATATTTAAATAATTTAATATTTCGAGGCGGTGACCGACCCAAAGGTGCTGAGCCTACAAAATCAGTACCTAATTAATCGGTCATCGCCGATAAAACTGCATATTTGCACATTGTTTAAATTATATAGTTGCTACGTCAAATGTGACGTAGCAATTATGTATAAATTATGTATAAATAGTAATTAATTTAATAAAACTTTCTCTCTTTCAACCACAACCAGCCTATCATTCACATCTACCTAACTACCCTCAACATTCCCTAAACTCTACAAGAGTTTACATGGTCCTTCGAACTCCAAAAATAATCAGTGAGCGGTAAGCAAGACCAGGGTTTTCTTTCCTGCACTCACTTACTGATTATAAAATAAGGAAACCAGGGTAACAAACCCTTAAATTCAGTGGGCGGTAAGCAAGACCAGGGGTTTCTTCCCTGCACTCACCCACTGAGGTTAGCTAAACAAGACCAAGCTCTATTAAGACGTGGGCAGTAAGCAAGACCAGGGCTTTCTTCCCTGCACTTACCCACAGACTAATAGTGCCAATTCACACCCTTCCTTCCTGCACCCACCCTTAAACTTCCCTAAATTCTACAAGAAGACATCCCACAAACTAAAATCAGCAACATCAAAACCCAGCACAATGGAGGAAACCAACAAAATAGTGGCCAAACAAGAAGAAATTGGGCAAGCCATCTCCAAGCTATTGTCAAATTCAAAAAAGGACTCCTCCATAAGAAAAACACCCCAATATATAACGGAAAGGACAGCCAAAATCGACGAATTAGTACAACAATGTGCAGAAAACAAAGGGAAGTTAGAAATTAACTTTTATTAACACTGGGAAGTGAGCAAGATCAAAGATGGTTGGTAAAATTCAACATAGTAGCCCTGCTATTATACACCCAGACTTAATAGTCCAAGGTGGTAAGGTCTGGGGAACGGGGTGGTCATTTAATTGGAGCATGTATCTACAAAATAAAAGTCTTGCTTCAAAGTGTTGAGGCAAAAGAGCCTGCACTTTATGAATATGGTATGGGTAGAGCTGTTGACTTCGTAAAATACCGTGAATCTTAATTTTTCCTACGTTTTCGACCTGCCTAGCTAAAACCCTGGTACTGGTTTTGTTCTCAAAAGATGTAACTATTTATGTTGAAGAAGAGTACCGAATTTGAACTTAACATCTTATCAATTACTGGAATTATTAAAAAAAATCAGTTTTAAATTTCAAACTTTGTCGCCCTGTATATCGAACATGAAGATCTAAATTGAAAAATGGTATTATGAAAGTCTTATTGTTTTAACTCAAGGAATATTTGGTTAACGGATTGACCTCCTTTTTCCGGACACCCTGTATAGGTACAATAGACTATTGAAAATAAATGTAGAAAGTAGTTTGTTTATAACTTTTTTGTAACCAAATGCAATTTTTAACCAGTAATTCATCTTAATTTAAAATTTTTATTCATGAGTATGTAGTAAATATGGGTAAAATGGCCAAAACTGGTCCCTACGCTCTAAACAATAATTTTAATATGCAACTCTCTAAAAATGTATTTGTGATTTACTATTGAACCAGTTCTACCAAATCGTCAAGAAAATTGGGCCTCAAATTTCAAGAATCATTTTCAAATGAATTTTAGTGTGAAAATCGCCAATTCTGTGTTTTTGCTGCTGCTTTTATTATTTAAATCAAATATGCTAGTATCACCTTTACGTTTAAATTTAAGTATGAATATCACTTTTTTGTTAATCAAAATCAAGTTTAGCATACCACTTTATAATTATAGCTTGATAATGGTATGTCCCTTACTAAGAAAGTCATTTCTGTGACAGTAGTCTTAGATGTATAATGTGTCGCATACATACATATACAATGGTGGATTTAGCTGTCAGTTAGTGTAACTGTTAGTTGGAGTAAAAGTTTTGTGCAACGCGCTTACCTCCTTTTTATAAAGCAAAACAAAGTAAATAATTTTTAGCTGAAAATGTTTAACCTGTCCCAGATAGCAAAATGTAGTCACGATGCGCACACAGTGAGTAAGTCTTTAAACGGCACGCTTGCGCGCAGATCACTAAAAAATTGTTGTAGAAGTACAGGTTGATAGATAATTAAATTCTCTAGCTAGAGCTGTAACAAATTTTTTAAAATTTTGACGTTTGTGCCGTTTTGTCTTAAATCCGTTGATATATATATATATATATATATATATATATATATATATATATATATATTCTGTTTTAGGTTTCCCCAGGCGTTATATGTATGGGTGGTTTTCCGGGATCTGCTCCTTGTTGTCGGTTTTTGGTTCTTAAAAACCGACAACACGTAGCAGATCCCGGAAAACCACCAATACATATATATTAGGGTGGGCCGAAAATCCGCTTTTTTAGAATTTCGTTTAGTAATAGCAAAAATTTTGTTCATTATGTTGTAAAAAAATTTTGTGTAAAAGATTAAAATTTTCGATCAACATCCTAGGCTCGCCCAACGCAATTAAAGATCAAAATGTTCAAAAAAAAATTTTCTTAATTTATTTCGATCGGAAATTTTATGCTCTACACAAAATTATTTCAGATGGATAGTTTCAGAAATTTGTTCATTATGTTGTAAAAAAAATTTGTGTAAAAGATTAAAATTTTCGATCCTCATCCTAGGCTCGCCCAGCGCAATTAAAGATCAAAATGTTCAAAAAAAAATTTTCCTAACTTAATTCGATCGGAAATTTTATGCTCTACAAAAAAGGTCCTTACACTAAATTACTTCAGATGGATAGTTTTAGAAATAAACCCGATTTTAGTATCAAAATTTTTTTGAACATTTTGATCTTTAATTGCGTTGGGCGAGCCTAGGATGTTGATCGAAAATTTTAATCTTTTACACAAAATTTTTTTACAACATAATGAACAAAATTTTTGCTATTACTAAACGAAATTCTAAAAAAGCGGATTTTCGGCCCACCCTAATATATATATATGGGCAGATCCATTACTTTTCGACAAAAGTGTGCGGGGGTAAGTCACCGATTTGGCTGCTAATTTTTTTCTTGAAAGTAGGTCATATAAGGAGACGATCCTGAAAATTTGAGCTCGATATAGGTAATTCCGGCTGCAAGAAAATTTTTTGAAATATAAAAAAAGTCGATTTTTTAGTCATTTTCAAAAATTCGTATCTCAGCTCCTATTTAACTTAGAGATTTGATCAAGACGGCATTTTTCTCTGTTATCCCTCTATTTTCAAGAAAAAAATAGATTTTAAGTTTAAACTCAAATCCGGCTAAGCTGTACGCCTCCAAATAAAACACTGCTTAAGATAAATTTTGCCAATTTTTAAAGTGCTCTCAAATCTACAGTTTTTGAAGCAGTGGAATAAATGACAGATGATATTTTTCGTTAAGGTATACTCTGTTGGAATTTACCCATTTTTTACTTGATTGCTTCGATTTCTCTAATGTATGGCCACTCAAAGACAATTGATTTTTGAAAAATCAATGTTTTCAGATACCTGCAACTTTTTTCTATCGATCCGAAATCCTTTGAAAATTTCAGGGATTATACTTTATTCTATTCCCAAACAAACCATCAAAACTTTTCTTTGGGTATTAAAGTGGTTTCCGAGCTATGAATTTTTAAAAATGTCAAATTTTCAATATAATATGACATTTTTGGTAGTTTTATTATCAGTTAAATGAATTATTAGTAATACTTTAGTCAATAATCTATTAGACCTTGTTCATTTTTCTCGAAAGTAAGTCATATAAGGAGACGATCCTGAAAATTTGAGCTCGATATGGGTAATTCCGGCTGCAAGAGAATTTTTTGAAATATAAAAAAAGACAATTTTTTAGTCATTTTCAAAAATTCATATCTCAGCTCCTATTTAACTTAAAGATTTGATCAAGATGGTATTTTTCTCTGTTATCCCTTTATTTTCAAGAAAAAAATAGGTTTTAAGTTTAAACTCAAGCTGCAAGCCTCCAAATAAAACACTGCTTAAGATAATTTTTATCAATTTTTAAAGTGCTCTCAAATCTACAGTTTTTGAAGCAGTGGGATAAATGACAGATAATATTTTTCGTTAAGGTATACTCTGTTTGAATTTACCCATTTTTTACTTGATTGCTTCTATTTCTCTCTGTATGGCCACTCAAAAACAACTGATTTTTGAAAAATCGCTTTTTTCAGATACCTACAACTTTTTTCTATCGATCCGAAATCCTTTGATAATTTCAGGGATTATACTTTATTCTATCCCCAAACAACCCATCAAAACTTTTCCTTGGGTATTGAAGTGGTTTCCGAGCTATGAATTTTTAAAAATGTCAAATTTTCAATATAATATGACATTTTTAGTAGTTTTATTATCAGTTAATTGAATTATTAGTAATACTTTAGTCAATAATCCATTAGACCTTGTTCATAATGTGCAGCCAGCCTATAATGATAATTAATTTAATGCTTACCGACAGATATCAATTAATTTATTACGAATTTAACTGATAATAAAACTACCAAAAATGTCATATTATATTAAAAATTTGACATTTTTAAAATTCATAGCTCGGAAACCACTTCAATACCCAAGAAAAAGTTTTGATGGGTTGTTTGGGGATAGAATAAAGTATAATCCCTGAAATTATCAAAGGATTTCGGATCGATAGAAAAAAGTTGTAGGTATCTGAAAACAGCGATTTTTCAAAAATCAATTGTCTTTGAGTGGCCATACATTAGAGAAATCGAAGCAATCAAGTAAAAAATGGGTAAATTCCAACAGAGTATACCTTAACGAAAAATATCATCTGTCATTTATTCCACTGCTTCAAAAAATGTGGATTTGTGAACACTTTAAAAATTGGCAAAATTTATCTTAAGCAGTGTTTTATTTGGAGGCTTACAGCTTAGCCGGATTTGAGTTTAAACTTAAAATCTATTTTTTTCTTGAAAATAGAGGGATAACAGAGAAAAATGCCGTCTTGATCAAATCTCTAAGTTAAATAAGAGCTGAGATACGAATTTTTGAAAATGACTAAAAAATCGACTTTTTTTATATTTCAAAAAATTCTCTTGCAACCGGAATTACCTATATCGAGCTCAAATTTTCAGGATCGTCTCCTTATATGACCTACTTTCGAGAAAAAAATCGGCAGCCAAATCGGTGATTTACCCCCGCACACTTTTGTCGAAAAGTAATGGATCTGCCCATATATATATATATTAGGGTGTTCCTTATTTAGGGGTCGGAAAAAATTTAACAGAGCCGCCCCCCAAATCGGTTCCAAATCTCAAAAAAAAAATTCCTGCAAAATTTTAGGTCATTCGGTCAAAGGGAACACGTGCCCCACAGGGGTTTTTTAAGAAATAATTGAGAAAATTCGGAAGGCTGATATAACTCCGAAACGGTCCATCGTAGGAAAAAAAAGTGTATATAAATTTTATGTGTTTTTTTTAGATAAACAACTTTCGTAATAACAGTCCTGCGTTAAAAAAATTTATTCTGGGTCAAAACGCGATAAAACGCTTTTTTGTGTACTTTAGCGCTACCTACTTTTTCAATTTTCTGTCCTAGAGCATCGACCCAATGACATAAATTGTAGGAGACAATGCACCCTACATTTTTTGTTTACAAAATTTTTTTCTTAAACTAACCGATTTTGAAAAAAATTAAATCCAAAACTTTTTGAGTTTTCACCAAAAACACGTTGTGCTCCGAAACTCCGAAACGGTTTATCGTAGGAAAAAAAAGTTTAAATAAATTTTGTAGTTTTTTTTCAAGCTAATCAATTTTCCTAATGCCTTTGTCACAATAGTGTTAATGTTAATGGTAATGTTTATATAGCATAGACAAATGCGTGTATCAACGTAACCATCAACATTACCATCATTGTGAACGGATACACGCATATTTCTATGCTTTGGGTATTAACATTAACATTACTATTAACATTAACACTATTGTGAGATATAATAATAGTGCTGCGTTAAAAAAAAATCGAGTTCAAAAAGCGATACAACGCTTTTTTTGGTACTTTGGCCCTACCTACTGCTGAAATTTTCGATCGACTTAGGGCCGGTTTATCAATGTCCAGTTAAAGTTGCAGTTAGTTATCTGGCAGATAATCTCCATGGATACCATTGTTCTCACAACGATCGATATGGAATTTAACTGTCAGATAGACTAACTGGAACTTAACCAGAGATTGATAAACCGGCCCTTAATAACATAAATTGTAGGGACTACATTTTTTGATTAAATTTTTTTTTCTAAATCTTATCGTTTTTGAGAAAAATAAAATATAAAAAAACAAAAATTGAGTTTTCTCCTTAATCCGGAGTGGGATAACGCAGTTGAGTTTTCTCCTTAATCCGGACTAGGATAACGCAGTTGAGTTTAGGCTTTTCTTATAAGGCCACAATGATTCACGCAAAAAAAAAATCTTGCAAAATTTAAGATTAATCCGTCAAAACTAACACGTACGCACGTGTTATTTTTGCCGATTAACCTCAAATTTTGCAAGATTTTTTTTTGCGTTGATACACGCATTTGTCTATGCTTTATTAACATTACCATTAACATTAACACTATTGTGACAAAGGCATTAGGAAAGTTGATTAGCTTGAAAAAAACTACAAAATATATTTTAACTTTTTTTTCCTACGATAAACCGTTTCGTAGTTTCGGAGCACAACGTGTTTTTAGTGAAAACTCAAAAAGTTTTGGATTTAATTTTTTTCAAAATCGGTTAGTTTAAGAAAAAAATTTTGTCAACAAAAAATGTAGGGTGCATTGTCCCCTACAATTTATGTCATTGGGTCGATGCTCTAGGACAGAAAATTGAAAAAGTAGGTAGCGCTAAAGTACACAAAAAAGCGTTTTATCGCGTTTTGACCCCGAATAAATTTTTTTAACGCAGGACTGTTATTACGAAAGTTGTTTATCTAAAAAAAACACATAAAATTTATATACACTTTTTTTTCCTACGATGGACCGTTTCGGAGTTATATCAGCCTTCCGAATTTTCTCAATTATTTCTTAAAAAACCCCTGTGGGGCACGTGTTCCCTTTGACCGAATGACCTAAAATTTTGCAGGAATTTTTTTTTTATGATTTGGAACCGATTTGGGGGGCGGCTCTGTTAAATTTTTTCCGACCCCTAAATAAGGAACACCCTAATATATATATATATATATATATATATATATATATATATATATATATATATATATATATATTTATTCAAGTAAAGGAAAAAAGTAAATAAAAATGCAAATTTTAATCAAAATCACTTTAAAAAAGTAAATAAATATCACAAACGTAAAATAAAAAAATCTTAATGTAAATAAAAAAGCAGATGATCAATTAATCAAGTGATTTTAAAAATACTAAACTAAATAATCACAAAAGTAAAATCACAAAATCCTAAAGCAAATAAAAATCTTAAAGTAAATAAAAATGCACAGGTTAATAATTTAAATTATTGTGAAATCCCAAGAAAAATAATCAATTATGATGGGAAAATGCTTGTTATGATTTAATCTTTATATTTTTCACACTTACCTGAAATCCTTAATAACTTTTATCAATTTTTACCTAACTATAATAGAAAAATAAATACAATACAAACACAACCCGATTGCAGCAATGTAATAAGGTTATGTTTTTGTAATTACGTAAAATAATTATGAGATAACTCACAATCCACACAACAAGGTCTGTTCTTCCTCGATAAAATGCGAACGAAAATCAGGACTGTTATGCGCACCACGTGAACAGTTTAATGGCCACCATCTTTGATTTATTTGCCGCTGTTAATTTAAAAATAAAAAGTTGTTTAAAGTTTTAATGTAAACGCAAATGTTTGTTTTAAACAAAAGCTTTGACAAAAATATGTTAATTGGGGAATTTAATTAATAAATTATTAAAGATATCTTTATAAAAAGGTATTTTGAGCAAGTAAATATATATACCTAGTTGTTTCAAGTTTTAACGTATACGTTTATAAACAGAAATGTGTTAATTAAAATAAACACAAGTACACTATTACTTGTGTAAATTAAACATTATTTTACAATATGGTAATCAATAATTATTTTAATAATTAATAATAATTATTAGGTATAACTTTTAATACATTTTCTTAAAAATTGATTATTGGCAATATTAAAATCTTTAAATAAAATTATCAATGATGAAAGTATTTAAGCAAGTAAAAATGGATGTACATGACCATAGTTGATGATTTTTTTAGAAATTAAAAGTTAAGATAAAGTAATATAAATCAAAATAATTTAATTGCAAATTGATAATTTTTTAGTAAATTAATTTTTGAAAGTACGGAAATTATTAATGGTGAAGGTAGGATTTCTAGTAAGTAGATATATAAATAAAACAAAAAAATATAATATATATTTTTAATAAAAAATAATCAAAATAAATATGAATAAACTTAAACATAAATAGTATTTTTTAAATACACTTAAATTTTTACATATAATTTAACAAAATAAATATATTTCTTCATGCTTATAAAATAATACAATTTAGCATATTTAAAAAAATAATAATAAAAACCTAGGTAACATATTTAATCCCTAATTAGGGTTAACTAGTCAACTACTAACACAAAATTTAATAAAATACGTTTTAATAACAATACTTTCTAATAACAATTTCATATAAAATCGAATATTTAAAACTTAATTTTTACTACACTATAATAGTTTCCACCTTTTTCTTTGGTTTCCACTGGTTAAAAGGTATTGAATTGTATATATATCACAGTTTTGGTAAAATTGATTAATTATTTATTAGTACATTTTTGTTTTTTTTATTTTATTTTAAAAATTACCTTTGGAAAAAGGTCCAATGTCCAAATAAATAAAAAAAAATATGTAAAGGGCAGACATATTTTAATTTTTTGTTTTATCCTCTTCCTGTAACATTTGGCATTATTAGGCAGGTCATCCAATGGTTCAGAACTGCTAATTTAAAAATAACATTCATATTATTATGTTTTTTATTCCAAATAATTTATATTACCTTTTTGGCACAAGTTGCTTCATTTGGTAGATCTACAAACATTTCTAATGTTTCGGATCTGTAAATTTCATAGTTGGAAAATTAGTTAACAGATATAAAAAATAAATGGTATAATATTGTTAATTGAAGACTCTTCACTTAACAATAATATAATATTACCTTTCAGGCAAATGCAAAGTTGGAACAGCATTCTCAGTAAGGCCTCGGTAGGCTTTAGGTGGTGACAAACCATATAAAACTTTGTGTGGATGTCTTCCCAAATATTTTGGCTCAAAATGTATAGCACAAATTCGATCTAAATAAATAATATACATTAATAATTATGTTTTGCACACATTGTAGTGGAACTTACAAGACTTTGGTTTTTCCATTATAACCATTGAATTATCAGCAGCCTCAATCCATTCTTTGGCTTTTCTTTCTCAGTAAGGCCTCGGTAAGCTTTAGGTGGTGACAAACCATATAAAACTTCATGTGGATGCCTTACCAAATATTTTGGCTCAAAATGTATAGCACAAATTCGATCTAAGTAAATAATATACATTAATAATTATGTTTTGCACACATTGTAGTGGAACTTACGAGACTTTGGTTTTTCCATATTAACCATTGAATTATCAGCAGCCTCAATCCCTTCTTTGGCTTTTATAGAGTTTATTTCAAAATAGGCACTAATTAGTGTTTATAAACAAGTACACTAGTACAGTCAACTGCCAATGACAAAATCAACACAAACAGGAGCGCACTCAACTGATTCACAGTGTGAATTTCACACTGGTAACGTCAATAAAACCAAACAGGAACACACAGGAGCAAACTCAACTTATGTCAATAAAATCCAATAAACTAACAACGTTTAAAACGATTATTAATCTGTATAAATAGAGGACAAATCCAAAGCATAAAGATTGTAAACAACAAAAATGGCCGCCTTTAAATTGTTTGCAGTGGGTTGCCTACCTCCGTGATTTTTAGTATGCGCGAAACGAGGAAGAACAGACCTTGTTGTGTGGATTGTGAGATAACTAACGTGCCTTTACATTTCGAATCGCGGCACGTTAGCGTGCCTCTAGTCACAGCGTTTTGTAATTTATTTAAAAAACTCAATAACATAAACTAATAATATAAATTGATTTACATACAACCACATCTAAATAGAAACATTCGATAGCTTGGATTGTTTGTGTGAATGGTATTCTGCATAATCTTTTTAAATAACTTCATAATTTCCATAATTGTAGTATAATTTGTTTAAAAATGGTAAAAATGTTGTTTGTATCATGAAACATAACCTTATTTCCATAGAATCAAAGGCACCAACCTAATAACCGGAAAGTACTGTGAACGTTGCCAATTTTCTTTATGATTACTCTACCAAAAATCCAATCCAAAAGATATGTTTACAGGTTCCGTACAAAATATTATTTTAATAAAATCATGACTTAAATAAATATTAGAGAAGCTATTCCGAAGTTTTAAATTTTCAATAATTACCCAGATAGCAATCGTGCGTCGCACGTAGGTCGCACGGCGTGAGAACTCCCACGTGAAGTCGATTTCACACGCATATGAGTAGCATATCAATGATCTCTTACACTGTGCTTATCGGCAGTGATGCCAGATTCTATCAAAAAAACAGTTTTTATTCACCTTATAATTACAAAAATGATACAATCAATAATAATAACATAACGTAAAATATATATAAATCAGTTGATGCATGTCATTTTAATTGAACTTACCTAGTGAAACAATGCAAATTGCAATTTTACGTTATTTCATTATTATTGATTGTATCATTTTTGTAATTATAAGGTGAATAAAAACGAAATCTACTGTTTTTTAATAGAATCTGGCATCACTGCAGATAAGCACAGTGTAAGAGATCATTGATTACGTCGTGCGCTCATACTCCGCTCATCGCTTGGGCGCGCACGGCTATGCTACTCATATGCGTGTGAAATCGACTACACATGTGAGTTCTCACGCCGTGACGCACGATTGCTATCTAGGGTCCGACCTGTGACATAAGGTAAGACTATTATCTATTTTAAATTAGGGTTGGGCATGTTATTTATTGTATCTTAGTTAATTTAATATGCTAACCTTAAAAAATTTAAAAAGAAAAATTATTTTCCAGTTTGTTTTACGTATGAGAATGTCATTTCTGTGACAGCCATTTTTGTGACTGAAAATATAAGCTATGTCACAGATATAAGTAAAATCCAGATCATTTTATTTAATAAATTGCTAAAATAATCTCAAAATAAGTGTACATAATAAAAATAATCTTGACCTGGACTGCTAAAATTACAAACATTAATGTAATTCTTCTAGGTCTCCTTACAATGGATCCATAAAAATGTATAGCTTTGATTAAAAAATTAAAAAATGAAATGCTAAATTTAAAAAACGAAAAAAAGTTGAGCAGAAAGAGAAGAAAATAAATTATTGAATGAAAAGCGAAAAGTAACTTAGAAGGAAAGTGTAAAAGTGTTTAAAAAAGACAAGCATAACAATTAAATAGTCAGGATCAAAAAATAATATTGAAAGAAGGATTTTTTCAAAAAATTGGGCCAACAAAATTTAAAAGAAAATAAATGTTGAAACTTTACTGACAGGAAAAACTATTCCAAAAAATATAAAAAAAATTGGTTTTGGGAAAGCTTTGATGCAGCATATTGCAAATAATTTAGATCAATTGGCACATACGGAAACGCATAAACAATTTGTCAGAAAGTGAGGCGATATTCTCAAAAAGTACCGAATGCAAGGACTCGTAAAAAAATAATACCAAATAGACAAAATAAAAAATTAAATGTAATGATGATAAAACGCTTTACCCTAAAAAAGGAAAAATATTGGAAAATTGTCTGACGCAGCAATATGGGAAAAAGCTAATTTTTTTCAACGAGACGATTTAAGTAGAAGGCGACCAGGTAAAAAGGACTTAATAAAAAATGCCAACGTGTGGAAGCAAAAGAGACTCCTTCTAATTACTTGGAGAGAAGCCAACAAGTTCAGCTACAAAAATGTGTGCTAAGCCTTTAGTCACTCCTAAGAAAAAGGACAGGAAAATATGTGTATTAAGCACGCACATTTCGAATTACTTTTATCCAAACTTAATTATTTAAAAATCATTCGAGAAAAAAATTGTCAGTGATATCGTTACAACATATATAACCTTTCCCTGATGATGAAATTCAGTATTTTCAGTGGCAGTATCATACAGAAGAATTATAAAAGGCTCGTCTAAATAAATAAAAATAACTTCTAAAAAGCTTGTTACAGGAACACAAGCAGACTTACCGAGTGAATTTCAGGTTCTTTGCCGAGTTTTAAAATGCATATTAGAAATATTTCCCATCAATTCAATGTGATGAAAAGTAATAAAAAAAATTAAATATTGTTACATATTAATTTTGGCGAAAATTACGTTGCCAAATTACATTCAGAAATTCAAAAAAATTATTTTGGAGCAAACAAGAACCAAGTTTTGATTCATACTGGAGTCTGATACAGAAAAGCAGGTCCAGTTCTAAAGTCATCTTGTATTGCTACAGTGTCCAAAAACCTGAAGTATTAACGTCATGCGATTTGAGGGCATTTATTACCTGTTTTAAAACAAATTCCAACTGATTTTCCTAATATCAACACAGTGCACTTTTTTTCGGATGGACCAACATTACAATATAAAAATTGGTTCAACTTACATCAAAATTTGGTATAAAGTAGAGCATTTAATGCTCTACTATATTCCAACCTCTAAACTGTGTATCTTGAAATTTTACGGATTCTGAACATGGCAAGGGTCCGATGGATACGTTGATAAGAAAGGCAGATTCGTACGTTCTAAGCTTCATCTTCAAAATTTGTGGACCCATTCAGAAATGGTAATATTGAAGTAAAACTTGGTAAGAGTCAAGATATTCAGACCGTTAAGTATAATCAATTGAATAATGTTCGAAAAATACCAAAAATTACAAATGCACACCAAGTGACAATAATATATATATTAAACGAAAGACGAAAGCACAATGCCCTGTTGTAAATGACCGATTAATTCATGTAGAAACCAATTGAAGTATTGGTTGGTATCAAATTGGACTTAATGGATTTAATTGGGCGCGATATAAAACAGAAATTGGGTTTACTGGTATTTTCCATGATGGAAAAGTCCAATTAGGATTCCAATGTTTTTTATTGGTTTCGATTGGATAAAGCTACCCATGGGTAATTTTTAATTAAATTCAATTGGGCATTTCCAGTGTAAGATTCGAAAATGGAATCTGCTAATTGGTTTTTCTCAATACTTTAAAATATGGAAGAATCCAATTAGGATTCTACTGTTTTTTAGCGGTTTCGATTGGATAAAGCTACCTATAGGTAATTTCCAATTGAATTCAATTGGGCATTCCCAGTGTAAGATTCGAAAAATCTGCTAATTGGTTATTCCCAATACAATACAAATATCGCAAGAGTGCTCTCGTGTAGCTGCGCAAAACCAACGAGGTTGGGACGCCATCATAAAGAAAAAACAACACAAACAAGTCTTTGGACGCCATTTATTAGTCGATTTCTATGTTAAGTGCCTAGTGATAGTAGTGTACTTATATCTTAAAAAAGTGTTTATTTGTGTAAGGTTTAGAGACGATGGCGTAAGAATGGTTGTCACAGCGCAAAGTGTTTCAATTCTCGAAAATATCGGCAAAACCTCAAAAATTTACATTTTTTTTAGGTAAATTTTGAGTTAGATGGGTAGTTAATACCTGTCTCCATACTGTATTAAAAAAAAATATATAAAATACGTATATTTTGTCTTGTACATCAGTTTAAACTTGACGCTTTCAGTTGAAGGTACTTTACACGTGATCGCTGCGGAAAATTGTTTATTGTTTAAAAGTGTATAACTTGTGTTTGGTGTGTCCGATTGTTATGAGGTTTGATGAAGGGTGATCTTCAAGGTATGTAAAATTCAGATATGTATTTGTTTTTCGTA
This sequence comes from Brassicogethes aeneus, assembly GCA_921294245.1. Classification (NCBI taxonomy): domain Eukaryota; kingdom Metazoa; phylum Arthropoda; class Insecta; order Coleoptera; family Nitidulidae; genus Brassicogethes; species Brassicogethes aeneus. Next base: position 64,026,834 of record OV121132.1, read on the forward strand.
GATTTTGCTTGTACAACGGGTTATTGTAAGTCTGTTAAAATCGCAAACTTTGAATCGAGCTTTTAGAACAATGGAGCTACAAAAATTGTAATGAATTGTAAGGCACCAGTTCAAGATCCGTTGAATAGCTTAGAGTTTTGTCTATCAAGCTATCAATAAATTATCTGCCCCAACTCGCCAACGGCTCTTTAAAACTACATGTTCTTGGGCGCTCAGGCACGGTTGTGGTAAAAAACCTCGCGATTTTAAGCCTATGTCGCGCGCGTGTCTGTGTTTTTGCTTTACAAAATATAAGATTTTTTTATTTCTGGGTTGCGTTCATGACGTTTACTCGATTCACTCGGATTTAACTCATAACGTTTATTACAACAGCGGTGTCTAGACTTTTACTTGCGTAAATCGTTCGTGACTACTAAGATATTTAACACCGATTTTACATATTTAACCCACCTCTTGTAGGTCTAAATACCACAATATTCTCCTCCGTTTTTGCCTCCGGGATAGGAAAATATATTCTTTTATATTTTTTTGTACCATTTTATTATAAAACTATGGAAATCAAACTTAACTTAACTTAAAACAGTTTAGAAACACAATTGAAAGCACTCGACAACACCGTTTAAACGAGTTCCTTAGTAATATTAAAAGGCTATATAAATACCATAAAACATTATTATATAACATTTAAGTATATATCATTGTTACAATGAAGGTATAAAACATTGTTATTAGCCATAACATAAAAGGGATGTAAAAATAAAAAGGAGGGATTATTTTTATATTACTATTATATTATAATGTTTTATTATTTTTATGTAACAAAATAGAGAAAATCTATGTAAATACCATATAATAAGGTTATATGGATACTATAAAACATTGCAATATATCAATGATGTATCATTGTTCCAATGTAGATATATAACATTGTTATATGGCTGATACATAAGGGGGATGTAAATATAACAAGAGGGGAACATATTAAGTACAAAATAACGAACTAATATGTAAATGTTAGTATATATAATATCATGGCTATGTAAATGGAACAGCTTGGTTTGCTGGGTCAGTTATTTTGTCTCTTCTGTGAAAAATGAATTCTGGTTTCTACCCGGTTATTCTTCTGTGATCTTAATTATTTTTGAATGAAAAATCAACTGGTATTTTTATTTCCAAATTTAAAAAAATAAATTGGTTCAAATTGATTTGAATGGGTTTGGCGCTATAAATTACCAATTGATTCCAGCATTTTTACTGGATTTAGCCAATAGAAACAAGCATAGGCATGGATTGGTATATTCCAATTTAAGCCGCTGACTCCATTGGAACTTACCAATAGGAATGCAACTGGAAATAATTGGTGATTCATAGCGCCAAAACACATTTCAAACCAATTTAAACCAATTACTTATTTTTTATTGGATTCTATTGGTCATTTACAATTTTTTTTTAAGTTTACAAAATTTTTAAAATTTACCAACTTTATGTCGCAACATTTTTTTTGTGTACATACCTACATTCATTTATATTGATTTGTAACAAAATCCAAATTTTTGTCGTTAAATTACGTTTATTTCTTCTCCATAAACCTTCTCCGACCTAACCTAACTACTGCGGTTGGGTTAAAAATCTACTGAATCGGTTAAAAAAGGTCTAACCGTGGAAAATACACATCTACAGGTTTCCGTAATTTATATTTTTAGTTTGGGTTACAAGAATCTACACTTTTGACAGTTGAATTTTGTTTACAATTTACAATTTAAAGGTTTGATTTAAATGCAAATAAATTTAATATGTTGAAAACTACTAAAACATTTTGGTTTTTACTAAATTGGTCACATAATATTGGCAAAAAATAATACGCCACTGAGTGTCTTTTAATTTTTATATATTTTTCGGATTATCCAACTAAAAATAGGTACTCAAAACAATTATCGCATAATAAGCACATTAATCCATCTAACATAATAATTACAAAAAACAAACTCGCTTTCTTATGATATACAAGTATTTTAAAGTGTTTTTTGCTGTTAAAACTAAATCATTTCTTTTGAATTTTTTTTTATGAAGTTATGTTTTACATTTATCATTCTACTAAAAATAACAAATCAGTTCAGTCACACTTAATTTCATAATAACTGTATTGTAGAACGGTATTTAACTTAATGAGATAGGTTTAAGAGCTAGATGACTTGCTAGACGACTTGCTTTTGCAAAAGAACATGTGGATTGTGCACAAAATCAGTGGGCTAATGTTCTCTTCTAGGATGAGTCCAGATACGCTCTTTCATCAAACGATTGACGTCAAAGAGTGTGGAGAACTCCAGGGACGCGATTTCACCAATGTAATATTCGTCAGTTGGATGATTTTGGTGGTGGTGTTTTGATGGTATGGGGGGGAATGAACTCAAATGCACGCACCGAGTTGCAAATAATCGAAAATGGAACTTTAAATGCAGAAAGGTACATTAGACATATTCTGGAACATTATGTGCCTTTCGCCCCATTTATCTGAGCCGTTTTTAGGCACGATAATACACGTGCACATATATGTGCACGTGTATTATACCGCACGTATAGTTCAACAATATCGTCAGACTGTTTAAATCGAGACATCAGAGTGGCCTGCTAGATCGCCTGATCTAAATCCAAAAGAGAATATGTGGGATACCCTTGAAAGACGTGTACGCAACAGGAAAAATGTCCTACGTACTCTAGGCGAGCTATCTGAGGCTCTATTGAAAAAGTGGGATAATATTCCAGATCTGTATGTCCAAGATTTAATTACCAGCATGGAAAGGCGATGTAGAGCAGTTATTAAAGCAAGAGGAGGAAATACAGAGGATTAAAAGTTGCACAATAAATATTATTTAAGAATTTGACATTTTTGTTTTAACAAGTTTAAAAATAAATTTTATTTCAATACATAAATTCGGTGATTTATTTAAAATTACACTTCCCTAAACGGGTGTGTTTCCCATTACAATGATTTACACTCACAAATTTAATTAAATTAAATTAATATTGGTTTTAAGGAATATGCGATAATTGTTTTCAGTAGTGTACTTTGTTATGACTTTGCCAAATTCAATAAATCTTACAAAACACTTGGCACGTACTGAGTTTCGAGTACACAATTTATCCACATATCTGGGTTGGAAATTAAAATAATGCTGACACGCAATTAAAAGGTTTTTGGTTAACTTAATTTGTGACCTTTTTTAAAACTTATCCGGTGATTTTAATTTTATTTCGTCGTGCGTCGTGCAGAAATTAAAGCAAAATACTAAAGTTAATCTTCGGCCACCAGGTGGAGATGGGATCAAATGGGAGTTAGAGAGTTGGGAGGGGATAGCGAGGTCAAAGAATACTATGGCGAGCGGATGGGCTCTTGTTATTACCCATTTATGCCTTAAAACAAAAAAATACCGTATACAAAAACGAGTTTATTTGAAAAATCAAATTGGCATGTCTTCACTTAATCCACCATAACTTCGACATTTTTCGTCAGATTTAAGCAAGCTTGAGCTTTTTATGTTTTTTATAAAATTATCTGTCAACTGCGATCATAAAAATATGTAAAAAATTGTTTGTATACTTAAGGAACAACTGAATATGGGTGATTTTTAAAAAAGGTTGGAAAATCTACTTTTATTTACTTTCATCACCTGCAACCCAATAAATTTTAATTTTATTGATACCGACAGTATATTGTTGGAAAGAAGAATATACCTATCGAACGATATACAATTCATGTTAGTTGGATATAAAAATATTGATATATATATATTTGATGTACCCTGAATACGGGTGGCTTTAGCTCACTTTCAAACTTTAGCTTAACAATTTTTTTGTTTTAACAATCATAAACATTAAATATTGTATACCAAAATTTGAGTATTGAGTTGCTCTTTTATAATAACTATGTTATAATATTAAGTAGATAAAATAAAATAAAAAATCGACCTGTAATTAACCAAGATTATCATTCCAAAGAATTGCACCTAAAATAGAAACTCTATCGCGTGTAGTTCTAAGAGTTCTGCACTGATGCACTTTATACAATTTTAAAGTGTAATAATTTGTCTGCTCCTATTGCGGAATATGACCCTTTTAATACTTTTTAATGTGAAATTACATATATTACAGAATTAATTATTCTATCATCGGATGACGAAATAAACACTGGTGGCGACATATTTGTGTTTAATATCAAACAAATTTTAAACCCATCCAACCTGACTTTTTCCCAATTAAATTATTTTTCTATGATATTTTTTGGAAACGTAGAAAAAGTATAGTCTAAAACATGTTTGAAATTGCACATTCAAAACTTGTTACATAATATACTATTATTTCTTCAAAACACTTATTTTCCTATAATAATAACTCAATAGAATCGGCCAATTTACAGGTTTAGACCAACAAATTATAAATGTTAATTTTATCGAGCGCGAAAAGACTTTTTTATAAAAAGGTTTATCACCCGCGGGGTGCAAAGCCTCCCGTGTTTACGGTATCGAAAAAGATATCAATTTTTTCTAAATATCTATATCGGTAGGTATAAAAACTATTTTTCAATAAAAAAAAATTATTTAATAAAGCGTTTTTTAAAGGCAGCTTGTCTTTGAGAACCTTAATTAAAACACAGGTTTAGTACACTGTTTAAAATATCTGTGGTGTAAAGAGTAATCTTAAAATGTTGTCAAAATCCAACAACAAGTGGTGTTAATATAACACCATGATTTATGGTTGAAAATGTTATATACAGCAAACACCAAAACGGTGTTTATCTAAAAATATTTTAGAAGTGCAAAGGCGGTGTGGATCACGTGATGTTCTTAAATCTCGCCTCTGTTGACTTACATGAATATATAAGCTCAGGTAGTCCTTTGCTTTGGTGTGACACTACAAGTTGTTCGTTACTAAAGAGACCTTAAATAGGTGGAAACAGCTGTCAATACTTGAAGTATTTTAAGTTAGTGGAACGGACTAAAAACATTATCTCTAGCGAGTTGAAGGTTCCATTTTCTGGAATAATACCACTGGTAATATACTAGTAATGCGTCAAGGAACTTCCTGTTTCCTTTTTTTTCCTTTTTTTTGTGTGGTATGATTTAATTTGACCACAAACACATAATATTTAACACTAAAAAGGAGTTCAATTTACACCAAGTAAAATTTATTTTAATACTGTGTGAAAGTTAAATTAACACTATTTTAGTATTTGAATTTACACCGGACCAACGAACCACATTTAACACCATTCTGGTTTGTATCGATATAGACCATGACATGGTACATTGTATGGTGTTAATTTGGTGTTAAAATGGTCATGAAATTTTGAACAGTTGATCTGTTAATATCAAATAATTAATGTTTTTTTTGTTTTGGAATATTTTTAATAAATTATATTATTTTTGTTGGCTAAATAAATGTATTATATTTTTTATGGGAACCTAGAATTGACCACATTTTTTTAATGACTAATAATGCCTTTATATTAAAAAACGAAGCCTCAGATCAAAAAAAGTTAATGGTCACTACCACTATACCACTACCCCGATTTAACCCTATCGATATATTTCTTCCGATATACAGGGTGCACCAAGTATCCTTCTATGTATTGGTATTTGAAGAGATCGGTTAAATTAGACAAAAGTTAACAAAAACCTATTAAAATGGCATTTAAAAATTGGGAAAAAAATTACCGGTTCTGGTATACCACGTTGTACTATTAAAAAAATCTCAAAATATTTAAAATAAACCAAAAATCTTTTAAAACCAAAAATTTGTATAACTTCGTTATTCCTGGAAATTTAAAAAAAGTAAGTTGCCATGTAAACATTTTCATGCAATTTGTGATTTTACCACCACCATCTTTTGTTTTTCTTATGGCCGCCATATTGGAATTTTACATGGTTATATAGAAAAAAAATCAAGGAATCCAACTACATAAGTTATGGCGGCCATTATAAAAACAAAAGATGGTGATAGTAACTCAAAATCTAGTAGGTAAACAAATAATAATAATAGTTTATTCACGAAAATAATGAAATACAGTAGTAAACATACATATGTAAATAAACAAAATCTCAAACAAAGCTTGTCTGGGTATTAAATTTAAAACTAGTAAAATATATACATAATAATGATATATTATAGTAAGTAAATGTACATTTAAGAAGTACAATAATACAAATTATAAAACCACAAACAACATACAATGCGTTCTAGTTACGACGATTAATGATTTCATTTACAGAATTTTCAGATGCGTTTAATAAGCAATCTTTTAAGTGTTTTTTAAATGACATAAAGTGTGTGTTGATTGTTATGCTATTTGGAAGGTGATTTAAAAATGTTGGACCTTAGAAATTTTCAGATCTTTGGCCTATCACTCTTTTCATTTTTGGCAACACATACTTATTAATACGGCGAGTTTCAAAAGAGTAATCTAATACAGGTAAGGTGTTTTTTTTACTTTGAAGTAATTTTGACTTAAATTAAAACAATATAATTTTCTTATACTTAGTGTATGTGCTTTACTAAAAAGTAATTTAGATGGATACATTAAATCTTTACCAAGCATTATTTTTAGGATTCTTTTTTGTGACTATTGGAGTGGAAGCAAATGGACATCTAAGACATCTCCCCATGCAATGATTCCGTAAGACAAATGGCTTTCAACAAGGGCATGGTATAAAATTTTTAAGTCTTTAAAGGTAATTATGTTTTTTAGATATTTGAATTTGAACATTGTAGTTCGATTTTTTTAGGACGAATACCTAGATATCTAACTGATTTTTCTTGATTAATTGTCAGATCTGATCCTATAATTTTTAATTCGTTATATGTTGGTAGATTGTAGTTATGACACGTAAATGGTATGTAACATGTCTTGCTAAAGTTGATCGACAAAAGCATACCATCAAACCAATTTTTAACATTGACAAAGTCATCCTCCACTATATTTTTTAGGTTTTTCCAGTTCTTTGCTTTGTAAAATAGAGCGGTATCGTCGACAAAACTAACGTCCTTTGCAGAAGTTGGAACTGAAAAAAGTTCATCTATATAAAGAGTAAACAAAATTGGCCCCAGTACGGTTCCTTGAGGGACTCCATACTTAATCTTCTTAAAATCACTAAGAGAGTTTTTAATTTTGACACATTGTAGTCGGTCACTTAAATAACTTTTAAAAAGTTCCTAAGGAGTTCCCCTTTTGCCAAGTCCAGGAATATGCACATGGATGGACTTCCCTCGTCCAAGCTACTGTAGATATTTTCAGTCAACAGCTTAATTGCGTCTTGGGTAGATTTTTTTGCTCGGAACCCAAATTGCGATATCCGACCTGATATTGGTCTATAGTTTATTATTTCTTCTGAATTGCATTTTTTTTAAATTTTGTTAATAATATACGAGTCATTCCATGAAATTTCACCTAATGACAAAAGCTCGACATCTCAGATTTTACTAAAAGTTTTAGGGTTTGAAGATCAATGCTTGGGATGAACTAAAATCACAATAATATTTTTTTATTTAAACACCCTGAGAAATTAGGCAAGGTCATGTTGACCGGTTTGCATAAAATATTACCAAATCGGTTTCTAAGAAATCCTTTTATAACTTTTTTGTTTATTAATATTTTTTATCGCGTAATATTTTGTTTTAACCATAAAACAATGTACTTTTTAAATACATATACCTAAAATTATATAAATGTTTTTACAAGTTCAGTTTTTTTAGTGCTAAATTCACGCTTCTTTTAACTGAAAAGTAAATTTTCTACCATTAATATTATGTAGTAGGCTATGAAAATTTGAATTGGTGTATATTTTTATTAAAGTACTTATAAATATCGAATAAAATATAAAATGCAAAATTATTATAAAAAAAGTACCCAAATCGCAGAAAAAACAATTTTTATTATGAAAATTTCCCATTTTTGCATTTTTTCGTCCAGAGGGACTGAACAAAAATTGTTCAAAATTTAACAGAATATATACTAAAAACTGTAAAAAAATACTGTATATTTGCCTTACTAAGAAGATACAACGGTTTTAAATGCGACAAATTTTATAGAATATGGCACTAAATGTATGTATGATTTTTGTTTAAGAAGGCTTTGATAGAAAAGTCAAACTAAATTTTTGACATTAAAAAAATACATGTTAAAAGTTAATTGAATAAAAATGCATATTTGTCAATTTATTTAAGTTCCTTGTTAATTTTTTAAATTTATATTAATTTCCTAGTTTATTGTTTGCTTTTTAGTTTATTTGAGTTTATTGTTACAATTTTAAATTGTGCTCCGTTGGACAATTCGTGAATGAGAAGTGTCAGAAACTGATTAAATGTGATATTTTATTACAAATTATTGAAGAACTTAGTACAGATGTTCAAACTCTTTTAAAACTAAGAATAAAGAACAATATTCAAACAGTGTTTCCCTATCATTTAAAAAAATATGTGTATAAATATTTTCATATTTTTGGCAAGGTTTGTTGTGATTAGGGATTGCAATCCGGCACCAATTTCAATCCGGTCGGATCCGGCCAAATTAGTTATTCATGTTTATAATTCAATTTAATTATTAACTTTATGTGCTATATCTAGTATGGATTATGTGTGAATCTCAGAGATTTACACATACTAGATATAGCACATAAAGTTAATAATTAAATTGAATTTTTTGTTTTTATCTTTAGTAAATTTCAAACTAAGTTTAACACAAAGATTTTGTAAACATCAATAAACCTTTATTAGAATTAAATTAAGGCAAAAAATATCTAACAAATGTATTTATGGCGTTTTAGTCACGGACTGAAGTTAGAAACAGTGGCTTTTAAGCTTTTTAGTCACAGGCTGAAGTTTGCTTTATTATAAATTGGAAAAAAGTGAGATTAAATTCAAGACAAGATGTCAAGTTTTTAACAAATAAAATTGGCTTTAAATTCTGTTTTATGTTTGTCGTAGATAAAGTATAGTATGCAACTCGTTTATAAAACTTCTCTAGACCCTCGTTTTTATTAAACACTCACTCGCAAGCTTCACTCGTGCTTAATTAAACTAAAAACTAAAATGGCGTTTATAAAACTTGATACATAATATACTATTATATACTCCTCTACTGACGAGCTGTGACTTTATGGCGTTTTAGTCACGGGCTGTAGTTAGCAACAGTGGTTTTTGGGCTTTTTAGTCACGGGCTGAAGTTAGCTTTATTATAAATCGATGAAAAGACGGAGCAGATGGTTATACATTTTTATAATAATGATGAATTTAGCCGCATTTGTCCAGGAATAAAGGATTGTGTTTCGGTAAGAACATCAGAGAACAAAAAAATCAAAGTACAAAAAAGACTTTTGTTGTGTAACCTACAAGAACTGTATGCTAAGTTTGTAGAAACCGAGCCCGATTCAAAAATAAGTTTTTCCAAATTTGCGCAGCTTAGACCTTCCCAATGAATGTTACATTCAAGGTGAAAATTTCTCCTTCGTCGTACAAGACGAAATACAAAATTTTCACTGGGTAAATAGTCAGGCCACTTTACATCTGTAACGTTTTTAACTGTTCGTAGTGTGAATAAAAACACGCACTGGTTAATTAACGAACTAAACTATTTATTTAATAACTTAACTACACTTAAAACACTATAAAACACTTAACTATTAATTATTTATATAACACTACTAGTCTAGAGTCTATTTATTTGCACTTATATTTATTTATCTCGACGCGCGTACTAAAACTTGACTAACTGCTCTGTGTTGCTCCGTTTCTTATATATCCAGCGCCCAAGTATTCTGGAACATTCCAGCGAGCTCCACACTCTCGATTATTCGAGCGCTGAGTCACCGGCGATGACTCACCGGCAATGACTAATCGGCGATGAGTCATCACTCCGATATCCAGGGCGGTACTCGCTACATTGCCCCCGTCTTAAAACATTTTCGTCCCGAAAATGGTCCTCAGCTCCATGGCGATATTTGCATAGAGATCCAAACTTGCATTGTGACGTCCTATAGAAGTAGCAGTCTACGGTCTTCCTTCCGGTTGTTCTTTTAGGGTTGTGGCAACAGACAAGAATGTGTATGCCACTAAATCTGAAGATAACTTCCACCATACTTCTAATTATTCTCCAGTCTAAACCGTCAAGTCCACAAGCAATCTTCGGTATCGCCAGGTTCATGATGTCCTTGGATAAAAGGACATCCCTCAATTTATTTAAGGCATTCCATACATCACGGTAGTTTGGCTTCTGATGGGAGAGCTGCTTCGTTACCAGATAGAAGATACTTCTATTGCCTATCTGCTCATTATTCACAATTTCAAACACCTCTCCAACTTTGGGATTCTGCCTTCGGAGCTCGTCGATCCGTCCAAACTTGTTTTTAAAAACAACCGCTATTCCCCTGGACATCCTTAGGTCTTCTGCAACACAGTGAGCCAAGGAGTAATCGGCCGAAACCGTGAACATATCTTGTTGTTCTTCTCGAGTGACACCAAAGCGAGCTTTTTTACCGCTCGAATATAAATACAAAAGGCAACTCGTCTTCCGGCGGATTAACTCTTCTTATTCTAGCATCGTCATTGTTTCCAGCGGTTGAAATGGATCACTTTCGGCTTTCCTCTTGGTTGTTTCCTGATCCTGTAGATGATGTTATTTATTCGATCCATGACTTCGTATGGTCCCTCCCAAGAAGTCTGTAGCTTCGGTGAATAACCACGACGGCGCTGAGGGTTGTATAACCAAACTAGGTCTCCAGGTTGAAATCCTCCATTTTCCGCCTTGATGTCGTATGCCTCTTTCATTCTATCACTGGCACTTTGGATGTTTAAACGAACTCGGCTGTGAATGTCGCTCATTTTGCTACGTAAATTGCTAACGTAATCTTCTCCAGCAACATCTTTCCCTGGTAGGCAACCAAACCTCAGGTCACAAGGTAGACGAAGTTCACGTCCCATAACAATGCTAGCGGGTGTCTGGCCGGTTGTATCATGGATAGAAGAACGGTACGCCAACAAGAACAGATGGAGGAAGTGGTCCCAGTCTCTTTGGTGATCAGAGACTACCTTGGACAGGTACCGGTTTATCGTTCGATTCATTCGTTCTACCATTCCATCAGACTGCGGATGTAATGCAGTCGTCCTCGTCTTCCGAATGTTAAGAATTTTACAGACATTCTGGAACAGTATAGATTCAAAGTTCCTGCCTTGGCCTGAATGCATCTCCATTGGCACACCAAAACGACAAATCCACTCCTTAATAAGGGCATCGGCCACTGTGGCAGCTTCCTGGTTTGGCAAGGCGTACGCTTCCGCCCACTTGCTGAAGTAGTCCATTACAACGATGATGTATTTATTTCCAGATTCTGTTTCCGGAAATGGACCCGCCACATCGATTGCAATTCTCTCAAATGGAATGCCCACATTGTACTGTCGCATTGGGGCTTTTGGGCGCTTCTGGGGTCCATTGCTTGCCGCGCAAACGGCGCACTTCTTGCACCATTCCTTCACATCTCGCTGGCTGTTGACCCAATAAAACCGTTCCCTAAGTCTTCCGAGCGTCCTGGTCACCCCAAGATGTCCTCCAGTAGTTCCATCATGGATTTCCTGCAGCACTTCTGGTATTCTGTTGCTGGGGATTATTATCTGCTTTCGGTCTTCCCCCCCTTCTGGCATCTCCAGAACGCGCTTTAGAAGCCCGTCACTTAAGATGATGGAATTCCATTGGGCCCAGTACGATTTCACATTCGGCGAATATTGGGCGACTTCCTGCCACGTTGGTTTACGGTCGTTCTTTTTCCAATCGATGATAAGCTTCAAATCCGGATCCCTTTCCTGGTCTTGTTGAACCTCAGCGGATTGCCAATGATCATCCACGATTGTAGTCCTGCGAACAAACACATCCTTTTCTTCGGCCCTGAGACAATGTTTACAGTCTTCCGGGCACGGTCTTCTTGACAAGGCGTCAGCATTTCTATGGATGGTCCCAGCCCGATGTTCTGTGTCAAAGTCGAACTCCTGTAGTCTCTCAATCCATCTTGCTACCTGTCCTTCAGGATTCTTGAATTGCAAAAGCCATTTTAGGGCAGCATGATCCGTTCTTAACAAGAATTTTCTTCCATACAAATACTTGTAAAAGTGTTCGACTGATTTTACCACTGCCAACAGTTCGCGTCGAGTAACACAGTAATTTCGCTCTGGTTTCGATAGAGTTTTACTGAAGTATCCAATAACTTTCTCTTTTCCTTCTTGAATCTTCTGTTCCAAATATTCTTTTAAATTTTTAGAATTTTCCAGTATTTTCTGTTGTAAATCATCCTTTAAATTGTTGGAATTTTCCACCATTTTCTGTTGCAAATCGACTTTTAATTCGCTAGAATTTTCTACCATTTTCTGTTGCAAATCATCCTTTAAATCGTTGACATTTTCCAAAATCTTTTGTTGTAAATCAACTTTTAAATCACTAGAATTTTCCAGCATTTTCTGTTGTAACTCGTTAGAATTTTCTAGCATTCTCTGTTTTAAATCATTTAAATTTTGCAACATTAAATGCATATCACACGGGCCTTCAAATAAATACTCATCTGGATTTTCACCTTCCTGTGCCAACGCTTCTCGAAGCCGCTGCTGCAACACATTCTTTTTTCCAGTTGTATCACATTCCCTTTCTTCCAGCTCTCGCTTAAGGTCCGCCACTTTTAAGTCCATTAACGAAACCATTTTCGCGAACTTTCACACTAATCCCACTTCTGACACCAATTGTAACGTTTTTAACTGTTCGTAGTGTGAATAAAAACACGCACTGGTTAATTAACGAACTAAACTATTTATTTAATAACTTAACTACACTTAAAACACTATAAAACACTTAACTATTAATTATTTATATAACACTACTAGTCTAGAGTCTATTTATTTGCACTTATATTTATTTATTTCGACGCGCGTACTAAAACTTGACTAACTGCTCTGTGTTGCTCCGTTTCTTATATATCCAGCGCCCAAGTATTCTGGAACATTCCAGCGAGCTCCACACTCTCGATTATTCGAGCGCTGAGTCACCGGCGATGACTCACCGGCAATGACTAATCGGCGATGAGTCATCACTCCGATATCCAGGGCGGTACTCGCTACACATCCCTTTGTTTTGTATTATAAAGATGTAAATAATGAATTATGTCATGCAAGTTTTTGTATGATAAGTGATTATTTAAAACATAACTCTACTGTTGTACACTTTTCTTAAAGAACTTATTAATTACATAAAATTAAATTTCTCGCAAATAAAAAAATAATGTATTTTACTGATGGATGTGAGGGACAATATAAAAATAAATATAATTTTATTAATTTGGCATATCAAAAAATTGACTTTGATTTGGAGGCAGATTGGCATTTTTTTGCCACATCGCACGGAAAAAGACCTTGTGATGGAATAGTGGGAACCGTTAAGAGATTGGTTTCAAAAGCAAGCCTGCAAAGACCATATAAGGATCAAATTTTATCTCCCATAGATATGTTCAAGTTTTGCAATGAAAATATAAAAGGTATACATTTTTTTATATAAAACATGAAATAATAGAACAACAATAGCTATTTACATACCATAGGAGGAAAGTAGTGCTTTTCCTCCCGCGAATAGTTTGATGCCCGACGCGAAGCGAAGGGCATTAACTATTCAAGGGAGGAAACGCATTTTCCTCCTGAGGTATGTATATAGTTTTTTCTATTACCTTTTAACGGGTTTAAGACATTGTAAGCGTTCCGGTTCCTTTGACTAACCCGGTATGGGGCTATAAATTTATGACAAAATATTAAGTAGGTGTTGCGTCGCCGACGTTATGTTGACAACGCTTTGTTGCTATGGTATTTTTGGTAATACAAACATAACAGTTTTTATAAGCTGTCAGAATGTTTATCATAAATTTGAATTTCTTCCTACGTTTTGAAAATGAGTTCTAGCGAAGAAGACCTGCCGCAAGATCTTGCTAAAGACGGAAGAATAGTTGCAATTAATTTCCTTCCTTAAATATCGAAAGAGCGATATGAAAATGAATGTAGTTTGTTAAAAGAATGGTTGGACAAGCGCGGAGTAAATCTTTTTCCTACAAAATCAAATAGGGCTAGACAAGGTACAAAACTCTTGCTAATGTAAGATTGTTAGCATTTTCCTCCCTCGCTCGGTTTTCTAGTAAGGTAGTAGAAAAAAATTATTCCTTGAATCGAGATATAAAATGGCTGCAGTACTAAAAAATACCAGAAGTTTTTATTCATTTGTGCCTAAAAATTTACAAATTATTCAGGTTCGAAGTACATCGGAATCAAACCGTTTTATAAATAAAAAAATAATTAAAAGAACAAAATTTGCAGCTTTAGAAAACCAATAAATTATGTTAAATTTTATTAGGGCTACCCAATAGGGAATGTTATTAAATTTAAATTAACAACTACCTTAATAGATTAATTTAAGATTACATCAACAATATTACCTTTAACATAGTTAAAATGCAGTAATACGTTAATTTTAAAAGCATTGTTCATGATAAAAATTAACAAGTTCTCTGTTAAAAGTATTGCTGAAATACACATAATTATTCACTTAGGCATAGTACCAAAATTGTTCTTGTGTTGAATTAAATAAGTGAATCTGATTGGTTGAAATCCTTTAACAGTATTAAAAATAACATAGCCCTCAATATGTATCATTCTGTACCTTAAGATTACAATAAAAATATTGTTTGTTTTGTTCTATATTAATTATTATGTACGCGTTATTTTGTTAATTATAATCATAAAATAAATATTTAATGTTTATGTAGCTTAATTTTTATAATACTTTTAATAGCATTTTTTTATCAAAGCCATCTTGATCAAAAATAATAATAAAAGTAATTCCATATTATATACAATTTGTGGTATTTTAAACCGTTGTATCTTCTAAGCGAAGCAAATACACAAATTTTGAGTTTATATTAAGGAGAACATTCGGTTAAATGTTGGAGAATTTTCGTTCAGTCCCTCCCTACAAAAAAATGCATTTTTATTCGCCAAAATGGGAAATTTTCATAATTAAAATGGTATTTCCTGCAATTTGGATACTTTTTTATAATTTATATTTTAAATAATATTAATAATTACTTTAAATAAAAATATACACCAAATCAAATTTTCATAGCCAACTACATAATATAAATAGTAGAAAATTTACATTTTTAGTTAAAAGAAGCGTGAATTTAGCATTAAAAAAACTGCATTTGTAAAAACATTTGTATAATTTTAGGTATATATTTAAAAAGTACATTGTTTTATGGTTAAAACAAAATATTACACCATAGAAAATATAAATAAATAACAATGTTATAAAGGGTTACCGATTTGGTAATTTTTTATGCAAATCGGTCAACTACTTTCTCAGGGTGTTTAAATAAAAAAATAATATTGTGGTTTTTGTTCATCCTAAACATTGGTCTTCGCACCATGAAAGTTTTATGAAAATCTAATAAGGTCAGTTTTCCATTTTTGTAAAATTTGGTGAAAAATGATAGAATGACTCATACGTGAGAGGATATAATGTTTACACTAATTTTTTTTATAGTCTCCGTATTTATTCCATCTATTCCTGCCGACTTATTATTTTTAAGTGAAATTATAATTTTTTGAAGCTCCTGGACATTTGTACATCAAGAATATTGAATTATTTTGCATTGGGCGCCTAATTGAACTAAATTTTTTTATTTATATTTATTTTTGAAGCCAGTGATTCACCAATATTTGTGTAGTGGTTGTTAAATAATGTTGAAATTTCATAAGGATTGTAGATTATTTCATTATCAGTTAAAATATACTTAATTTCTTTTTTATTTTTATCATATTTCACTTATGGTGTTCCATAAAGATTTTGTATTTCGTCTATTCTCATTTTTTTTGTAATAATTGTTTCTTGTTTCACGTATAAAGTTATACTTTCTTTTAAAATTAGCATCATTTGGACACCTAGCACTCTTAGTCTGCATATCAGCTGCTGTTATCCAGGGTTTTCTTTTTATTCCTTTGTTTTAACATTTTAATATTTGTACACAAGTTAATTTTTGTTTTAATAATATTGATAAAATTGCTTGTAGCTTTTTTAACATTGTCAGTGGAATATACTTCATCCCAAGGTGTTATTTGCAAAATGTTTAATTAAAAATTAAACAGAAAAAATTATGTTATTGTTGTTTAATTGTATATATTGTTTTATTTTAAATGTTTAGAACTACTATTTTGTTTATATTGTAAATTTGTATATAACTCAATAAGTTTTTAATAAAAATCAGTTCCAAAACGAATTCCAGTTTGGTTTTATTTTGGTATCTCAACATTGTTCATTAAGAACTGGCGTAGGAGTCTACAGGCACCCAGCCATCAACACAACAGGGATTAACGACCCCAAACAAATGACCTACGCCCAAACAAGCGACGTAGGAATCTACAGGCACCCAGCCAACAAAACAACAGGGATTTACGACCCCAAACAAGTGACCTACGCCCAAACAAGCGACGTAGGAATCTATAGGCACCCAGCCAACAAAACAACAGGGATTTACGACCCCAAACAAGTGACCTAGGCCCAAACAAGCGACGTAGGAATCTACATGCACCCAGCCATCAACACAACAGGGATTTACGACCCCAAACAAGTGACCTAAGCTCAAACAAGAGACGTAGGAGTCTACAGGCACCCAGCCAACAAAACAACAGGGATTTACGATCTCAAACAAGTGACCTACGCCCAAACAAGCGACGTAGGAATCTACAGATACCCAGCCATCAACACAACAGGGATTTACGACCCCAAACAAGTGACCTACGCCCAAACAAGCGACGTAGGAATCTACAGGCACCCATCCAACAAAACAACAGGGATTTACGACCCCAAACAAGTGACCTACGCCCAAACAAGGGACGCGACGTAGGAATCTACAGGCACCCAGCCAACAAAACAACAGGGATTTACGATCCCAAACAAGTGACCTACGCTCAAACAAGCGACGTAGGAGTCTACAGGCACCCAGCCATCAACACAACAGGGATTAACGACCCCAAACAAATGACCTACGCCCAAACAAGCGACGTAGGAATCTACAGGCACCCAGCCAACAAAACAACAGGGATTTACGACCCCAAACAAGTGACCTACGCCCAAACAAGCGACGTAGGAATCTATAGGCACCCAGCCAACAAAACAACAGGGATTTACGACCCCAAACAAGTGACCTAGGCCCAAACAAGCGACGTAGGAATCTACATGCACCCAGCCATCAACACAACAGGGATTTACGACCCCAAACAAGTGACCTAAGCTCAAACAAGCGACGTAGGAATCTACAGGCACTCAGCCAACAAAACAACAGGGATTTACGATCTCAAACAAGTGACCTACGCCCAAACAAGCGACGTAGGAATCTACAGGCACCCAGCCATCAACACAACAGGGATTTACGACCCCAAACAAGTGACCTACGCCCAAACAAGCGACGTAGGAATCTACAGGCACCCATCCAACAAAACAACAGGGATTTACGACCCCAAACAAGTGACCTACGCCCATACAAGCGACGTAGGTATCTACAGGCACCTAGCCATCAACACAACAGGGATTTACGACCCCAAACAAGTGACCTACGCCCAAACAAGCGACGTGGAAATCTACAGGCACCCAGCCACCAGGATATACCCGGCCCGTGGATGTCAATTTGACCATTTCCAGGTCAAATATGAAAACAATCGAAATAGATGACAAAATAATGAAGCCAAGTGATATAAATGAATTGAGAAGCCAACAAAACGACATACAGGAAACCATCGAGGATTTTCACTGGAAGAAGGTGGTTCATCACTCAATTCTTATTAGCACCACAACGTGTGTCATACTTGTTGGCTCCCTATTAACAACCTTCTGGTGCATCTGAAGGTTTAGACGATGCAATACGCAAAAAAGGTGGACCAACCAATGGAACTAACCAGTACCAGGCCCATTCAAGGAGCAGTCTCCCTCGACGTACTGAGTCCATTGAGAGCTGACGACTAGGGAAATTACCATTGAATCTCAGGGACACTCTGCTGGTGGTCGCCAATATGTTTAATTAAAAATTAAACAGAAAAAATTATTAATAGAATTTGAGTTTAAAAAAGGTTACTATCAAAAATGCAGGAATGTGCAAAGTTGCGTATAGCAGCAAGTGATTAAACGAGAACACCTTACGCAGCAGTGCACCAATTGCGGCAACCAGCAGTTCCACAACAAAGATGCATATGTTTTTTGTTATTGTTGTTTAATTGTATATATTGTTTTATTTTAAATGTTTAGAACTACTGTTTTGTTTATATTGTAAATTTGTATATAACTCAATAAGTTTTTAATAAAAATCAGTTCCAAAACGAATTCCAATTTGGTTTTATTTTGGTATCTGAACATTGTTCATTAAGAACTGGGAAATGAGCAAGATCAATGATCATCCTTGTACTCGCCCAGTGATTGGTGCACACAAATGTTATTTAGTTTTTTATAATTTATATTAAATATACAATTCCTACGTTGTGTGTTGTTAATGTTCTCCCTTTCACACGTGTTAACAATTTGTAGGATAGTTGGACGGTGATCTCATATCGTAGCGTTAATAACTAATGGTAATAAAAAGAAGTTTTTATTTTTTTCTTTTAAAAAAAATATGATGTAGACAAGCCGATTCTCTGGTAGGTATATTAATTAAGGATTTAAAACCAAATTCACTCATTATATGCTGGTAATTGGAGACATCTTTATTAATTTTTAAAGTGTCTAGTTTTATATCCCCAGTAATAATGTGGTAAGCATCTGCATTTTCGTTGTCGTTGAATAGATATTCCTGCAACTCTCTTAAAAATACTTTGACGTCTGTTGATGGTGACCTATAAATGCAGGATATTTTTAGAGATTTGTTGTTAAAGTTTATTTGTAATAGCTGAGTGTAATTAAATTGCATTATTCTATAAGAGTAACCAAAATTATTTTTAATATATATATATAATGACACCATCATTTTTATTACATTGGCTATCATTGTATAAAAGTGTGTAGCCAGGGATGCTGTATAGAGAGGTGTCTCCAACATATTAAGTCTCAGTGAGGACAATATAGTCCAATTCGACTTTTATGCTGCTTAAGTAGACAATAAGTAGGTCAAAATTTTTTGATATCCTTCTAATATTAGTGTGAAACAAAGAGATATTGGTTAACCCTGAGTTTACTCCAAGTACCTCGTTACATTCAGTGGTGCTATTCAAAATGTATGTTTGTTCATTAGATTCTGCAAAGTCTCGTATATATGGGTCCATTTTATTCTAATTATTAAAAATAATGGAACGTATTTACACTTAAAAATATATACTTATGTACAACAATAAATAAAAATTGCGGTATAAAGCAATAAAGTACTAAACTACAAAAATTATAACACATTGATTAAAATTGATTAAAATAGTAATACAAAAATAAGAAAAGTTTAAAAGTAATAGCACTAAATAAGAAATAAAATGTAAACGTATATGTGTGAACAAATAAGAATAAGAGGTTAAGATTAACACTAAGTAAGTTACAACAAATTAAAATAAAAATTGTACAAGAAGCATTTGTTTAACCTTTTTATTTCTGGTTGACCTTTTTTGAGGAGGCTCTTCTTGTGAATTTTCATGCTTGCTGATCTGAATGTGTCCTTTTATTATTTTTTGTGTTGTTTCATCAACGTTTAGTTCTTTTTGTTCTGTTCTATAATTGTAATTATCTTCTTCGTTGACAGATGTAATGTAAATTTTATCTTCTTCTTTCAGTATATCTTCGTAGGTGTACTTTTTGTTGTGTACAAATAGGACGTTATTTTTTATTTTTGCTTCTTTTTTATTTTTCCTTGCTTTTTTAAGATATTTATACAAAAGTTTTTGTTTAATATAGTCCTCCTGTGTAAGTTCTTTGGTTATTGTTATACATGTACCCTTTAGTTTCTTTGCGTTTTTTAATATTTCTACTTTCTGTTCGTAATTTAAAACTTCTATTATAATTGTACGATGTTTTGTAGTGTCTGTTAACTTTTTCCCAATTCTGTAGACGTCTCTGAAGTCCTGGAATGAGCTCAAGTTTTTTGTTAAGGAGATCTAAAAGACTTTGAATATCTTCCCTACTATCCTCCAATTCCTTTAATAATTAGGATAGTATTTTCTTCTTTTAGTGTTTTAACTTGTTAAGTTTATTTTAATTGAACTTATTTAAAGTTTAATTTCTTCTTTAAATTCTTGATTTTGTTTTAGAATCTCACATTTTTTATAATAAGTGTTTGTAGCAATTTAATAATGGCATCATTTATTTTTTCCATTTCCATATTTATTTATATATTTAATAGCTGATCCGTGGCTCATCGGTAACGCACCAGCCCAGCAATCAAGAGGTCTCCTCAAACCACGCACGTTGCAGATTAAAATTTTTGTCCAGATCTTGATTTTGTTTTTTTACTTAGTTGTTCTTATAGTCTTTTTTATGTTTTTTGGTTCATATTGCGGTTAAATTTATTACTTTATTTTAATTTAATTATTAATATATAGAAGTAGATTAGTTTATTTTTTATTTATGCACTCGTCAACTTAGAGACCGTATTATACAACGAAATTTCAGGTCAGTACAGTTTTCAACGTAATGTTCAGGAGCACAATTAACAATGTTACTTCACTGAATACACAATAATAAATTGGATGAAAATGTAGATTAATCTGTATGTTTAAATGTAATTTTTTTTTTCAAAGAAATAACGAAGTTATAAAGATTTTTGGTTTATTTCGAGAAATAAATTATGTATTTTTTTTATATTACAACGTGGTATATAGTTGGTGCGCCATTTTTCGTACACACTTTATAAAGGTGCGGTTTTGCTTTAGCATTTGGCGGTAGCGTCTGTCGGTAACAGTGGTATGTAACCATGATACAATGTATCATGGATGTAACGTACTGCTTCAATCCATTTTATATAAAATGGATGTATATTGCTGGTTTGGTTTAAGCGTCTGACGCGCGGCTGGTACGCAATCCCATCTAGACTGCTTGTAGTAGCATTATATCCATCTATATTCATCTAAATTTAGATGTTTGGTAATTATAATTCGGTAATAGCCTTTGGTACATATTGTTTTAAATAAAGAAACAAGATTTTTGACGTTTTTTGATAAAAGAAGTAACTCTTGTTCCATAACACTGCATACAAATATTTTTTGTTCGATAGTTGGCATTTTGAAAATATTTTGTAAAACAAAGTTTTTACTGTGACATTTTTTGTCATACATAGGTAGGGTTCACAACTTCTGTAAAAAAAATCCGGGACATTTAGTGTAAATTTACCTTTATTACAAAAATAACACAATCAACAATATTCAAGTAACGTCATTGTATTGTATTGCTAATTTTTGTAATTAATGTAAATTCACACAAAATGTCCGGTTTTTTTTTACATAAGTTGGGAACCCTATACATAGTTAAAGGATACGAAAAATAAGGTACAAGTATAAATAAGAAATTGAATTTTAAAAGAAAAATAAAATTTGGAATACTGAGTTGAAATTTTACAATAAGTTTTTCAATAGGATTTAACATCTTTTTTTTTATTTGTCACTTTGCTCCAAAACGAAAAATTTAGGTACCTAGTTTACTCTTGATAGTATTTCAGGTGTTCGTGTTTTTGACCCTCCTGTATAATATTTTGGTATTAGTATGGCAATAGACTTTTCAAAACAAGCATAACTTTTGGTCAAAAAATTAAAATTTTAGTCCTTTTCAGGTGTTCGTGTTTTTGACCCTCCAGTTTAATATTTTGGTATTAGTATGGCAATAGAATTTTCAAAACAAGCATAACTTTTGGTCAAAAAATTAAAATTTTAGTCCTTTTGTCCTCTTGGGCCCTCTATCCGTAGATATACTGTATATGAATATAAGCGACGTAGATCCAGACGATATGTGTTTTAAGCAGGTTGGCGCTATTTTTCATACTGCCCAAGAAATAATTGACTGATGAGGACTCTATTCAACGATATTATATAGCGAAATTGACCAGTGACTTCTCCACTGAGATCGTGTGTTTGGCGCCACTCGATTACTTATTATGGTATTGTACTGAACGTTGGTATGTGCTACACATTGGTATGTACTGATAAATCACAAACTATTTAGAACAGCCAATATTCAGCGCGTGATTTGCTTTCAAGGTGCACTCACAGCCAAAGAGGCCATACGCCACAATATCAGACAATTTTTCATAATAAATTAAGATTTTTGATTAAAACTCAGTTACTGTCATTTTTATTTAAAAAGTAACTTTTATTTCTCTTAAAAACCCATTTATATCTATAGTTATTTTTAGGATGAATTATCAGGCAGTTCAATACTAGATTCCAAAAGAAATGCACTTCAAGCTGCATCCAAACAATGGAAAACAAGAATAAAAAAAACAGATGCACTTACGTTTTCTGTAAGTGGCCGAATGAATAAAATGGATGTGCCGGAAATTAACATAGAAAAAAAATCTAATACACCACAGCCCAGACGATATAAAGGAGGTAAGAATGTGTTATTATTAATAAATTGTTAATACCTTATTAATTTAAATCGGATTTTTCTACAGTGTGTCCCTGATCGGGTTGCCAATAGTAAGAACTTTTTATTATGCACTTATACGAAAAAAGTCATTCTTTTTAAAAAAAACCGCTTGTTTAAAAAACGAGTCTCCCATTAAAATTTTTTGAACCAAATTTGCAGGGTGCTCAGAAATAAAGAAACATGCTTTAAGAGAGAAGTACCCTGCGTTTTACAAGAAGAATAATTCTTTATTAAACCTTAAAAAATTAGATTCTCATACAAAAACTTGAATTAAATGTACAGGGCAGGAGTGTCAATTACGAACCATTTTTCCAATCCCAGAACTTTCAGGACCAAAATATAAATCTTTTATTTTAAAACCAATTTAAAATAAAGTTATAAACAAACTAACGAACATATAGGACAGTTTAAAAAAAATCTAAAATAAACGAACAAATAATATCTTTCGGACTTCATACTAGTTGGAGGAAAGGTTTTCAAGAATTCGAGGGCACATTGTACCCCATCAACAAATAATTTAATTTTTTCTATCAATCGGGCCTTGGTGAGTTCCAATTAAGGCTGTAAAACTTCAGAAGATATTTTCCCTTTGGTCGTATAATCTCCGCGATGGAAACCTCCTCATCATCGCTATTTTCTTTTCTATCAAAAAAGTTTTTCCCATTCATGTTTAATTTTTGTTTTGGAACAGTGTTGCCACATTACATTTGTACCTTTTTGGTACATATGGTGCTTTGGTGACACAGAAGTACTACAACCACTATTTTCGTACATATTTTCATGAAATTTTTAAATTTTGATGAAATATTTTGCCTATTTTCAATAAAGTTGCTGCTTTGTTTCTCTTAATTTACAGTCATTTTCTAGTA
The DNA here is from genome assembly GCA_921294245.1 of Brassicogethes aeneus. Classification (NCBI taxonomy): domain Eukaryota; kingdom Metazoa; phylum Arthropoda; class Insecta; order Coleoptera; family Nitidulidae; genus Brassicogethes; species Brassicogethes aeneus. The sequence goes on from OV121132.1 coordinate 64,050,363, forward strand.
TTCAGCTTTCCGTCTTACAACAGCTTTATTAAAATCTCTATCTTTAATCATTTTATTTTTATATTCGGCAACACCACGCTATATTTAATTTTAGGGGAAAAACGAAAAGCCCAAAAGCGTTTTGTTTATTTCATTTAAATGGAAGGTACATTTCAGGAAAATTTGGTACATTTTAAAATTCGAATATGCTACTTTATTTTTCCACTGCTGGCAACTCTATTTTGGAACCATATTTTGCATTTTACATGTACGGGGTAAATAAATAATAAAATAATTAACAATTAATGCCATGAATTTATTCTGTACTGTAATTTTACGTTTTCTTTGCTTATTTTAGAAAAAGAAAATACATATATTTAGTACAGGTACAATAAAAAAAATGTTCAATAAATATGTTAAAATACACTTAAATGTTAAAACATTTGTGTGTGTAGATATTTTTTAGATATAAAAACTAAGTAAACATCAACTATAGACCAAATATCAGACCAGACCACAATAAAATTCCAATTATGAACCTAATTAACTTAATTAAATAAATAACACTAACTTACTATACTAAAAGCCGTAGAGGCTTAAAATGAAATGCGGTAAGTTTAAATATAATTAAACACTTAAAAAATATACTCTCTTAAAATGAATTAGTCAAAAATAACTAATTATAAGTCATATTTGACTAATTGTCATAGTGAAAAAGCAGTCACTAATAATTAGTCAAATTCCACTGAATGAAATAGTCAAATTAGTAAATTTAAATTTAAAAAAAGTTTTGACCCAGCCTGAGATTGAACTCAGGTCTGTCACTTGACAAGTTTGTCAAGCTAACCTCTTAACGCATTCGGCTGTCAGCCGCTCTTATAAAAATTAATTTTATTTGTCAATAAATATTGTTCATAATATTTTAAAGTTTAATATATTATTTGTGTTGCTATTTTGAGCTAAACTTTTTGCATCTTTATTTGTTTTATGGGTCATTTAACCATGGAGAGGTATATGCATTTAATTCAAATAATTCTTTGTTGTTGGCTGTAAACGACTAAAGAAATTAGTTACTTTTAACTGTCAGAAATAGTCAAATATGGTGACTAATCTTAAATTAGTCAAACTTTAACTATTTACATAGTAAAAAATAACTATTTAAAAGTGAAAACGACTATTTTATTAGTAAAAAATGCTGGTACTAATTCAAATAGTAGAATTTTGACTATTTCATTTTTAGAGAGTATACTTGATTATGTGAGTATTTTCTTGGTTGTTGCATTATATACTTTTCAGGTAGGTATACTTTAGTACCTAAATAAATTAGACACCTTTGGCCAATGGTTTTATTAATTTTTGGAACTGCCATTTTATTGTTTTGTCGTGTATAACTTTTTTAGGTAAACTTTTCTTTTAGAATGGGATAAATCAAAATATTTAGGTAGAAAAATTGTCTAAAGTCCATTTTGCCAGAAATGAGAAAGACTTTATCTGTGAGGTGCGTTATTTCGACGTTATAAATAATTTTTAGAATTCTTTTTGTGTTAATTCCAGATCCCTTATATGATTATTTAATACACCACCCCAACCATATCTTATCCACAAGTGCATTATAGATTATATTAAGCTGGGGGATTATCAAGATTGATTTTAGTAATTTAAAATAAGGAATAATACATCTTACCTTTTTGTAACTTGTTTCACCTGTTGATCCCATTTTAAATGAGGATCAAGAGATATACCTAGGTATTTTTCTGATTCGATCATATTAATTACAAAGGCCATAAAATTAGTTTTTTCCTTATTTATTATTAGGATATTATGATCAAACCATTCCTTGATAGCTATAAAACCTTTTTTAATTAGGTTTTTTAACGATATTCATGTGTTTTCCTTATATAAGACTATGGTATCGTCTGCAAAGCTTAGTAATTTCCCTTTGTTTTTTACTCTATTCAAGTTGTATAGACCCCTCAAGTAGTTAGTAAAAAGTTTCAAAAGGGCTCCTCTAACACCGATGCTACGAGAGCCCTGCACCAAAACTGTGCCGCGTACAGTGCCTGCGACGTCCCCACTCCACAGATCAGCCGCCGTACACTAGCCCTCGGCTTCCCAACGTTTGGCATCAGCCGCGTCAGGCTGTTGACCGTCTTTTCAACTCTTAACACTGTCCTCGTTATGTGGGCACACATGCTCCACCCGCGTTCAATCCATACTCCCAGGTACTTTAGCATGGGACACGACCCTGCATCCACCAATACTCATTTCCAACACCGGCATGCTCCTCTGTCCAGCAAACACCACAATCTCCGTCTTGTGAGCGGCCAGGCAGAGACCCGCTCCGTTGAGCCACTCTATGATGGTATTCGCAGCATAGTGCAGCCGTTCTTCCAGCTGCTCTCTTGTCCTGACCGCTCCTACCATCGCCAGGTCATCCGCATATCCCAACAGGGTGATACCTTCCGGTAATGGCAGCTCCAGCACAGGGTCATACATAATGGTCCACAGTAACGGCCCAAGAACGGAGCCCCATCTGCAGTTGCTCCTGCCCCACGTCAACTGATCTGCCCTGCAGGTATGACGCCACTGCCCTAATCAGATACACGGGTATCCTCCAGCGGACCAACTGCTCCATTATCACCCCCCATTGCGCCGTGTTGAAGGCATTCTTCACATCCAACGTGACCAGTGCGCAGCGTTTCCTATTTGTGTGTGAAACTTGCCTTACACTGTCCACTATTTCCGCCAATGCCTTCAGCGCAGTCCCCGTGGATCTTACAGGTTGAAAACCATATTGTCTTTCCGAGAGGTCGCCCCCCGCCACAATCTCCTTCCGCAGCCTGGCCACTAGTATCTGCTCATACAGCTTTCCTGCTGCATCCAACAGGCACAGCGGCCTGTAGGCGTCCTCCCCTGTGACCGTCTGTTTTGGAATAAGCACCAGCTGCGCTCTTTTCCACGCCTCGAGGTAGCTGCCTGTGCGCAGCAGCTGCGTCATTACTGCCGGAGTCCATCCAGGGGCCGCCTCTACCGACCACTTAACTACCTCTGACGAAATCCCATCTGGTCCCGGGGCCTTTCCTGCTGCCAGCCTGCGTGCTGCAGCTGCTACCTCCCCCTCTGACACAGCTGGGACTTCCTCCACCGTTGCCGCCGGGTAGGCGCTCCACACCCGCAGGGAAGAAGGTCCTAGCCCACCTCATCTTCTCCTCCTGTTGCATGCCCTGTGCCCTGATTCCCAGCCTCCTCATAACTATCTGATAAGCCTTACCCCAGACGTAGGTGTCCACTTGCTCCAGCAGGCTCCGCCAGCATTTAGTTTTAGACCGGAATATCTCATCCCTAAGGAGCTTCTTTCACGCCTTTAGCTTCGCTGCTAATGCCCCTACCTCTTCCGCCGATGCATTCTTACTTCTGGCCATTGTAAGTGCCCTGCGTGCACTGTTACAGCAGTCCCTGGTCTCCTTAATTTTGTCTGACCACCAATATTTTGCCTTTCTGCCCTTTCTACTGGGGGCGGGCCTGAGCACCAGCCAACATGCTTCATTTATCGCGTCAATGCGTCAATCCAGGGGGTTACGTCAACCTACCCCCCCTTGTGCACTCCTTGATGACCTCAGTAATGCCCTCCCTGTCTGCGTTTCTTGCCGTCCATCGCTGCTGGCCCTTTGTAGCCTCCAAATGATAAAAAAACTGGGCTTATTGCCCTAGCAAAAGGCGGGTCATGTGGACCCTCTGCCTTTACTTTGAGGAGGGGTTGTGCTTGGGTGGGTTGGAGTTACTATAGTATAGTAGTTTGGAATTAGGTAAATAAGAGAGGTGGGGAAGTATGGGTCCGCCAGCGGCCTTAACTTTATCTAGCAGGGGAATGGGAACAGACTGACTATAATAAGCCAGCCGCTCCCATCGTCTGCATGTGAAAAGTCTGAGCAAATGAACGTGAAGCTGGAAAAAAAGTTTTTGATTAGGGAGTTCTAGGGAGGTCTATTATCATGTAGATAATCCTCTTGTATTTCTCTTGCGCCTCGGTATAGTCTGCGGTCGGCTGGATTGTAGTTGATAGAGTTACGAAGCGCCCTGTTCTGAATTGCATCAGCACGCTCTAACGTGGAGTTGGTTCTCTCGATTATGAACTTAGACAGTTCCTGGATCTTCAGTTCGTCTCTAAGCTGGGCATTTCTGACAAACCATCTCGCTTTGGTTATCGTTCTGAGGTATTTGTTCTGTTGAACTTCCAGCTTTTTGAGTTGGGTTTTGGAGGCTGTTGACCAAGCTGCACATGCATATGTAATTAAGGGCCTAATGATGGTGGTCAATATTGTGCATTTGTTCTTTAGAGAAAGATGGTTGCCTCCGTAAAGTGCCCTCAAGGACATGGTGACACCAATGATTTTGCCCAGAATAGAGTCGATCTGTGGTTTCCAGCTAAGCTTCTCGTTTAGGTATATGACTAGATATTTGGTTGATTGAGACCAGGCGATGTTCTGCCCTTCGTACCTTAGGTTTGTAGGAAGCTGACCTCCTTTGCGGAATAGGATGGCTTGCGTCTTCTCGGGGTTTATTTTTACTCTGTACCTGTCGGCCCAGGACTTAAGTCTGTTCAGTGCCTTTTGAAGTTTTTGGACAATCATGTTGAGATTTCTGGTATATAAGTGCGGTGTCGTCTGCATAAAGGGCCATCATCACTCCTGGGGTACGAGGGAGGTCAACCATAAATAAATTAAACAGGGTGGGTCCCAGTACGGATCCTTGGGCGGCACTGCGATGTTTCTCCTTCGACCTTAGTAGAGAACGAACGGCCGGACAGGTAAGATGCTAGGAGCTTTACTAATGGTGGTGAAATGTGTTAATTAGTTTGATGATCAGACCAGTATGCCAAACACGGTCAAAAGCCTTGCTGATATCAAGTAGCACCTGTAACGTTACAAATAGTAACGCTACATGTATTATTATTAAGTTAAGGTAAACACTGTATAAGTATAATGTGGTTTATTAGGCACTCACTGGTCCACACTGTATATTGTATTTTAAGCGGTAATTATTATTTAGTTTATTTCTTTATCTCTCCTATGGAGTCTTTGGGTAAACGACTTCATTTTTGTAGTTTACGGGACCTTAAAAGAGTTAATTTATTTTTAGTTTTTATGATAGCCGAGAAAGGTTTGATTTATTTGGTAAATTTTTACTTTAGCGACTTTTCCGAAAAACGGCAGGAAAGTTGCCAAAATGCGAAAAATAGGTGTGGAGGGATGTAAAAGTGCATAAACAATCGGCGCAGGGTAAAAAAGTTGTATAATTATCGCGTATTTAATAAAAAAGGGGCTGATAATTGAAGTGACTTACCGTGATTTTCCGTGAAAAAGAATATGCAGCGAGCCAAAAACACGTATCTAACAGACGTAGAATTTGAAAGTGGAAGTGAAAAAGCGTGAATTATGAACAACGTCATGAAATGACGTTGTTCATAATTCACGCTTTTTTTTAGCTGCCATCTTGGTTATGCAGGTACACTAAAATGGGCAAAAGTGAGCGAAACCAACCCAAACCAACCCGAACTTAATAACCCAACCCAACCGACCCCGCCCCATTGGCCCCCCCGCCCCATTGAGCAATAGAGGTATAATATATCTAAAGGCAGGCTGGATTGTGAACCTGCATAACCTCGAATTACCTGATTTTAAAACTTACATTTTCCGCAATTTATGACGTTTTTCATAATTCAAGCTTTTTCACTTCACTTTCAAATTCTACGTCTATTAGATACGTGTTTTTGAATCGCTACATGCTCTTTTTCACAGAAAATCACTGTAAGTCACTTCAATTATCAACCCCTTTTATTAATTACGTGATAATTATACAACTTTTTTACCACGTATTTTTTGCATTTTGGCAACCCCCAAGCCGTTTTTCGGAAAAGTCGCTAATGTGTAAATTTAATATTTATTTTTAATTTACTGAGGTATTCACCTTATGATTTATTTTCTAAATACGTGTAGAGCATAATTTCGGTTCAGTGATTGTAGATTTGTGCGTTTTGTTTGTACAATTTTGAAACGATCAGTACTAGGTCCATTTTTCGTTTTGTGTCGGCTAAAATATAGTTTTAGGTTAGAATAGTTTGGGTTAGGAATCCTAACTTAGTATAGACAAGGTGTCTTAGTAAATTAGGTTGTTTTATAATAATTAAGGTTGCTTACTTGTATTTTATGTTTTCTTTTTGGTCTTAAAGGCTTGTTGTTAAAAACTATTAAAGCGGCAAGGTCACAAACTTCAGATTCGATGTCATGAACTGTCACCGTTCATTTGTGGGTTTGTTCCATAGATAAGGGATAAGTTGGGTGGGCGGGGGGGTTAGTTAGATAGGCAACTTAGTATTAAAGTTTTGTTCCGTGACTACTGCGCCATCTAGCGGGTGTAGTCAAAAAGAGATATTCAAATTATTGGTGGCTGAATTGTATTATTTTGTTATCTCCAATATATAAATAATTTTAATATTTTTCTAGTGAAAGTTAAAAGAGGAATAATAAAACTACATTTTTGTAATTATTATTTTATTTTCCAAAGTTAAATACATATACTTAGACGCAAATGTTCAAAACACAACTTAAAATTACTCTACATCAGTCAATTAACTATAAACGTATCTAATAGAGGCAAATAAGTTTATCTAATTATTTCATTCCTAATCTAATTAATTTATAAGGTAAAATATATTTATAAAAATTAAAAACTATACAAATTTCAAGACTTACTGCTTAGAGGCAAATTTACATTTTCAAATTACACCCCGCGGGTGATTTTAACCCTTTTATGAAAATTTTTAAAGTTTAAAATGATTTTTTTTGAGAATATTTTATAAAATATTATAACCATATTTTGTACCATAGTTGAAATATTATCACAAAAATGCATTTTAAAGAATGGTTATAATTTTCTAACATAATTTTTCAAAATTATATATAAAGCCTAGATATAGGTATCCTTACATAAGATTAAAAATAATATAAAAAAACTAGACATACCTCATCGTTTTTGGAAAATCGATGCATTTTTACCCTATCTCCCCTGCTTTTGCACTCGTTCACAACATGAATAAACCATAATAATTAATATGTTACACAATATAAACTTAAAAGGTTATAAGGACACAAATTTAACACACACTTAAAAGTTTACAAAATGAAGTTATTTTTGAAAAGCTCATGTCTAATTATAATTATTATAAAAACTGTCATTAAGACAACGGTAGTCTCGGTGACAAAAACAACTTTGGCGACATTAGCGCCTCTGGCGAGTGTAGTCAAAACTTCCCAGCGGACAACCTTTTGTACAGTAAAGATGCACAACCATGGTTTGTTCCGCAATCTTCGTTTTAGGGTTTTGATGTTTTTTAATGGTTATCTGGTTTTTCTTCTTTTTCCTGAGTGTGTTGGCCTTTTTGGCGTTATTTGGTTGAATTCACTATGCTATTTAAGTCTAGTCACTGGACTAGACTCTAGTGCTATTACAGTAAATTGTTATTTAGTACATTGGTAACATTGGGTCGCGGCGTCGGCGCACTCAGGGTTGTAGATTGTGCTAGAGGCTTTTAGACTGGAGTGGGGAGGTCGACGGCGTCTTTGCCAATGTGCTTGCTGAAGACGATCTGTGACGTCTAAAGAAAATTTTATTACGATCTGTGAAGTAATTAGTTATTAGGAATAACTTATTTCGTACTATAAATACTGGTAGTTATCGCACGTAGTAAAAATAGAAATAGATGGCCTCTTTTTGGGTTTTTTTTTTAAAGTAGCATGGTGAGTTCAATCAAATTAATTTTCCATGATCCTTGATTATCTAAGTCATCATATCTCATAGATCGTTGCATAGTAACCCAACGGTGTATGGACAGTTGCTTCACCTGTTGATGGTCATATTAGGGGCCGATTAGTTATGTTTTATTGAAAAAACCGAATAAACTTCGTAAGTACATATTTTTTGTTTGGAAATAATATTCATTCGATTTATTTTTCAATTAGGGTTTTCCCACCGGGGCAAGTTTTCCCACAAGTTTTCTTGAATACATATTGTAGGACAGAAATTCTGTCACAGGATGAATCTGCGTAGCTGTTGGTTTCCTGCATCGTGCTATCTGCCTTCTTAGACACAAGGGTGGGTATAAACGCAAGTTCAAACCACTGAACGCGGGAACCCATGGTCATACGGATTTCACCCATGGTTGGACGGAATACATCGAGCTTAAACTAGGCATGTCAGGATTTTTTTTATGGATATGGACGATAGGAGTCAACAGGTTTTAATGAACATTTTTTTTTTATCAGTAATATTTTTTTTACCACATCACTGCAAAGCAGTACATTATGAAACATTAGTATATATTTTATTTTATCGTGTAAACCAATAGCTATTCGGTACAAATTTTATTAATTTTGAAATAAGCATTTTGATAGTAAATCAAGTTACAATATAAACAGGTAATTATTTAAGTACTCTTGAAATAAACATTGTGATAGTAAATTAAAGTTAAAATATAAGTAAGCAACTAATTTTGGAGTTTAACTTTTTGTCCACGACCATAGGTTATATTACTCTATTAAGTTGTGGTGGCGCCCAGGCCAAAGTGTAAATATGAGGAATAAAAACCCACAGACCTATGCTCTCAGACACGAGAGCTGCCGGAGTATATAACCCCCTTGTTGGTTATACACCATACCTGTCTTGATTTTGAAGTCATAACCGTGGTTTATAGTCTCAACTATACGTAGGATTTGCGGTTCGGTGGATAATTTTGTCCTGAATCCGAATTGCTCGTCCGGGAGCAAACCTTTGTTTTCTATCTCCTCTTCAAGCCGAATTTTAATGATTTTTTCCAGTAGTTTCGCCAGTGTCGGGAGCAGCGAGATGGGCCTGTAATTCTCCGGCAGCCGGCGAGCCTTCTTAGCTTTAGGTAGTAGGATTACTTGAGCTTTTTTCCAGTTGGATGGGAAGTGCATCGTTTGTAAAAACTCCATTGGCCAGTAGAGTCAGGTTATCTATCATGGAACCGGGTAAATGTTTTAGTGCCAAGTTGGTGATGGTGTCCTCACCAGGAGCGACCTTGTTCCGAAGATTATTTATTAAGTTTTGGACGAAATTAGGTGTGACGGGTCGGATAGTTTCATGGTAATCGTCATTTATAAATTCGTTCACGAACTAAAGCATTCTTTGGTTCTCCTCTTCGTGCCTTTGCAGCGGTGGATTGTCCGAAAATTGGGATTCAAGGTGTACGGCAAAGCACTCAGCCTTTTCCTGTGATTCGTAGAGGAGGCCGTTTGGGCCCTGAATGGGTTGGTTTTGTGGTGGATCCGGGTTTTTCATGCTCCTGATAATCTTCCATAAGTCGTTGTTATTAGCGGGGTCCAATCTTATAAGAGTTTCCTCCCATTTGGCGTTTCTATGGGCCGGTAAAGCTCTTTTTACGTTGCTCGCAAGGCAGTTATAAGCTCTTCTGTCTGCTGGGTTAAGCGTGCGTTCAGCACGTTTCTTTGCCTGCCTTTTATCTCGAATGAGGAGCTTGATATCGAGCGGAATGGCATAATGGCATATGGAGGGTACCGTTCTTTCGAAGGTTGAATTTAGGAGAGCTTGATGGATTTGGTTAGTTATAGAGTCGGCCAGAGTGTCCACCATCTCCGGAGTAGTTGGTGGAGGAATCGGGGGGCATTTGCAGCTAAAATGCCGTTGTATTTTTGCCAGATGGTTCTTCGGATTGTTTGCCGGGGTTTTGGTGGTCTCAGGGGGCATAAATAAAAAAAGAACTGGGCTGTGATCTGAGGTAGATCCCGTGATAGTAGATGCCATAATTTCTAGTGGATAATTCTTGATGATGGCAATGTCCAAAACGTCTGGGAGGTGGTGAATTCGAGAGTATGTAGGGTCCTCAGGGCCCAGAATATCCCAAGCCGAGTCTGGGGCCAGGTTGAAAAGCTTGCTGCCGTAACGGTTGGTGGAGAGGCTATTCCACGTGGGGTGTTTAGCATTAAAATCGCCGGCAAGAAGTGTGGACAGGGCGGAAAGAAAGTTATTTTCTGGAAAACGATGGCCGGGAGGAAGGTAACCGACCGAAACTTTAAGGCAAAGTTAGTCTCAACGTAGACAGCGGCATACTCAAGCGTTGAGTTTGGCGGGTCAGGGCATGAGCAGTGTGGAATAGCGTTCCTGACTAAGATGAGGACACCGCCGCCCCCTTCTTGAGACGGCCGCGGTTTGCTGTATACATGGTACCCGGAAAACTTTGGGATAACATTAGTTCTAATTTTTGTTTCGATGATTAGCATAACATCGGGCTGTTGTTCTGCAATTAAGGCTTCCAGTTCTGGTTTTCTTCCTTTAATGCCGTTGACATTCCACAGCATGACGTCCAGCGATGGAGCTTTTTGATTTTGGGGCATTAGCTGGTTCGTGAGGCGAAGGACTTGGTTAGGAATTTAATAGATTCGTCTTGAGTCTTGAATTGAGCGTCCATTTTGGTGGTTAGGCCGTTTATTAAGGTGATGAGTGTTGCCAGAAGTATAGAAAGGTCAGGAGCTAGATTGGGGTTTGGCTGTTGAGAAGCTGGAGCTGGAAATGGGGCTGAGAATGGGTTTAGCGCTTGACTGTAGGACTTATCTTGAGTGTTTTTTGTTAGAGGTGGAGTTTGATTGTTCAGCAGGCTGTTGAGCTGTGGGGGCAGGTTTTATATTTGGGTTTTTGACACAAATGGGTGCGTTAGCAGTTAGCGGGCCGCCGCAGTTAGCGCACTTTGGGGTGACCTCACGTGGCTTAGTGCATTCCCAAGATTGATGGCGCACTTGGTTTGAGCGTGCCCAAATTTCTGGCAACGGTAGCATTGTGTTATGGTATTTTTACGCTTCAGAGGCTCAACTTTGATCTTGATTCTGCACACATAGGCCAGGTTAAAGATGCGGTCCTCTTCAGGAGGAACCTTAACCAAGACAAGTGGCATTTCCGTCTTACTTTGTCCTCTGCGCATTCTGATGACTGACATTCTTTAATGTCTATCTATAATCACAGCTTGAACCATGCTTTCTTCGGGGAGCTGGTAAGTATGGTACTCTTCACCATTTTCTGAAAGGAATTTCGTGATGGCCCTGTAGTCGTCACTAGTATCGGGAAAATTTTTTACTCCATCCTGAATATTCGTGGCTCTGGAAAAAGAATGACCTGCTGCCGTGATGGCACCAGATACCATAGTCCATCTAGTCTTGTTACGTAGTATAATTGGAGGTATTTTATCCTGTTTAGGAGGGATTTGAGCCTGTGGTGTATTTGACGATGTGGCCAGAGTAGGTTGGGCAGGTGGAGCGTAGACGTTATTTGCACTGGGACTCGGAATATTGCAGGTTTGTGGTCTTGGCCGGGCTGGTGGAGGCTTTAAAACCGGGGGATATATGCTGGATATATGCTGGTGCCAGGGGTGAGTCGTGAGTTGGCAGTGGCGGAAAATCATCAGGAACATCGTGAGACGCTTTTGGAGTAGCGGGATGTACAATTTCCTCCATTGGGACAGCGCTAGGTTTTGTACTGGATGGAAGAGAATTGTTGTTTCCGCTTACAGGGTTTTTCTGGGGAGTCAATATCGATAGCCAGGTTTGAGGAAGCTTTACCGAGCTCTGTGCTTTTCAGAGAGATGAAATTGGCGTTGAGAATTTTAAGCTGAATTTCAAGCTGACGTTGGAGTGAAGTTATTTTCTCCGATTGATTGGATAATTGGGCTGTGAAACTTTCAACCATGCCTATTAGCCTGGCATTTTCACGCTGGAGGCGCACTTCCTCTGGGCTTGGCTTGGGGTCATGGTTATGAGACTTTTGTTGATTTTCGTCTCCTGCATGGAGCAGCTGGTTGATTTTAGACTTAATATTTGGAGAAAGATCGGATTTGGCTTTCTCGAGCGGATTTTTAGCTACCGTATTTGATTTATCAAGCTCCTTATCTTTCTCTTTTTTGTTTTTTTTTGAGGATTTTGGGCGGTCTGGTTTGATATTTGTTGAAATTTGGGGTTTATTGTCTTTAGTAGGGGTACGGCTAATTTTCTTAGATTTGTCAAATCCAGAAGCGTTAACATTGGGAAAAAAGAGTGCAACAGGAGGAATTGGCGCTGGTTTTATGGGGGAAGTTGATGTTTTTTCAGCCATTTTATGACAGTTTGAGAAAATAAATAGATTGGGCAGCGTAGTTGGTCACTTGGAAGTGACCGAAACACTTAAAAAGATGTTTGGAAAGGAACAAGAAGCTCAGGAGCAAGAGTTGCATCTAATGATTTAGCCGAAAACGTGCACAAGGTATATATAGTAGGGGCGTGGCCTGGTGTTTGCTATAAGAATGAAAATCGGCCTTTGACCGTAGCAAACCCTTCGCAGCAGCCGAAGGCTACACAACTCGATTTTTGGACGAACAACGACACTTATGTGTAAAGCGTGGTATTTGATAGGGTACAAATATGACAAACAGTATAAATAAGTAGGAAACGCAGAATAAAAATGTAAATGGACAGGGACAGACATTTATCACTAACCTCGTGCACTGTACAACAAAATAACAACGAATAAACAAAATCACGGTGTATAAACAAAAAACGAAGCATAAAGGGGGACCGACGCCTACTCAGTTCAGCGTCGGTGTATCCTATCTGCTCGAATTCACGATACGATATGATGATATGATATGTCCAATGGACATTGTCCATCGCTGCTGGCCCTTCAGTGCCACCCGTGTCTGGCACACAATATGGATATCCCTGTGGTCACTGAGGTTTTCCTCTTCCGACACGGTCCACTCGACTCCTTTGGCGTACAATTCCGGTGCCAGTACCGCTAGGGCATCCATCAGCCGCCTGCCCCTCTCGTCTTCCTGTGGGCCACCCCACAGTGGGGATTTGGCGTTGAAATCCCCGCATAGCATTACTTTAGCAGCTGCGGGCCTGCTGACGATATCCTGCAGTCTACCCAGGAATGCATCGAATTCCTCCAGGGACACATTGGACGCACATAACCTATTACTATGTGCACACTCCCTACTCGGGCCCTCAGCAATCCCTCCGCCCGCTTCAGATCGCTCAACCTGTTTTCACCACAGGCTATCATAGCGACGTCCTCGCTCATGTCAGGCTCCGATATTACCAGCACGTCCACCCTTTTCTGCTCTGCCGTTTGCAGGGACAGATCCCAGGCCTCCCGGCTTCTATTTTGGTTCACCTGCATGACTGATAACCTGCTAGTCCCCCGCTTATCTCCGGTCGTCTCTACCTCGTTGTGGCTGAGTGCTGAGCGGGGGGCTGCCGAAAATCCTGAGCTTCCTTAGTCGCCTCGTCTATCCCCTTCTCTGCTCCGGTCGCTGTGGGGATGGTGCATTCGCTCGTCCTATGCCCATCCCTGCCGCACACTTCTTGCTGCCCTTGCATTCCCTCGCCTTGTGACCTGCCTTCCCACACCGGAAACAGCACATGGATCTGTCAGGGCCCCTGCATTCCGATGCCCGATGTCCAATCTCCTGGCATTTGTAGCATCCGCTATCCTCCAATATTTTCCTGACCCTACATATGACCGGCCCTACTCTGATGCGCCCCAGCTCCACCAGCCTATCAATAGCAGGCTTGCTGGCTGTGAAGCGCGCGGCCTGTGTTTTCCCATACGTGGCTCTCATGGCTATCATCGTCAGCCCAGCTTTTGCCGCCTCCGCTCCCAGAGCCACTCTAAGTGCCTCTCCTGCCTCCTCCTTCGTGGCCAGTGCGCCATGCCCAACACCTCAGCTCCTCCAGAGTCCCTGACGGCCCTAGCTTTCAAGGATTGCAGCCTCTCCACCAGTTTGGATGCCGTTTCCTATTTTGTAAGCTTCCTTACCTCCCTCAGCGTCTCCTCATATGGTATGATATCCTTAGTTAGTAGTAATTGCATCCCTAGCTGAATTGTCCTTTTTAAACCCGTTCTGGTGGTGAGAAATAATCTTATGTGTTTTTAAATAGCTGTCTAGTCTTGTTTTTAACGATGATGATGAAAATTTTAGTAATATTTGTTATTAAAGATATGTTTGTTGACCTTTTTAAATATGGGGATTATTATTGTTTTATGTTTTAAAAGATTTAGGGCAGATGCCGGTTGCAAATATATTATTAATTAATCTGGAAAGAGGAGCTGCAATGCAGTCTGAAATTGGTTTAATGGTGTCTACACTAATGTTATCAATACCAACCGTTTTTTGTTTTTATTATTTTTTTAATATTTATTTAATTTCTTTGGATAGGTAGGTATAACAAACATGGTATTGTTACGCGTTAAATGGTTTTCTTTAAACTCCTTTACATCCTTTATTTTATTTGCCAATTTATCTCCCATATTAATGTAATGGTTGTTAAATATATTTCAGTTTTTTATGTTGCTCTCCAAAGAATTATTATTGTATATTGTTGTGTGCTTGATTATTTTTTATTTTCCCACAACTTTTTATTGTCTGTGCTAAGATTAATTTTTTTTTTTAAATAATCATGTTTAGCCTTATTTATTAGTTTATTTAATTGTTTTTTGTACAAATTGTATTCCATTATTAAATTTTGATCGTTTGTTCCGTAATAAGAAACTAAAAGTTTGTCATGGTGGTTTATAAAATTTATTAGGCCTGCGGTTATCCACGGTTTATAAACCGTGGATAACCGCAGGTTATGACAAACTTTTAGTTTGGTTAGTCATGGTGGTTTATAGAATGTATTAGGCCTGCGGTTATGACAAACTTTTAGTTTCTTATTACAGAACAAACGATAAAAATTTAAAAATGGAATACAATTTGTACGTATGCGTTTGTATTAATTAGTTTTTTTGTGTTCGATTCAACATCTCCAAGTCCCAGTTTATATTATTTAAATACTGATTTAATCTTTTAAAATTTATTTGTTTAACATATTTGTGAGCAATTTTGTTATTTTATTTCTTTACTTAATATAAATTGGTCTGCTATTGGGTGATATGTGATGTGTGTATTAATTATTAATAGTTGATTTTAGAAATACCTATACCAACATTAGTTCTTGCAAATTAATAAAAATACAAACTACTTCTAGCACTAGCTCTTGGAACTAAAAGAATAAATTTTGACAGAAAGTCAGGGCAATCAATCTTAAGATCTTATTGTGAAATAAGTTGAACAAAAATTTAAGGAATAAAATATCTGGGCGTTGCTTTAACGAAGGTACATTAAACAATAGCGAGTTACACTATTTATTAACTAAATAAAACCATATTCAGCCATAAAGTTTAGATATTCACTAACAATATTATTTTACTCTAATAGATTATTATTTTGATCACCAGCGAAAATATCTATATACCTATAGGTATACCAACTCTCTTAAAATAAAATAGCAGTAGTAGTCAAAATTCTACTATTTGAATTAGTACTAGCATTGTTTTATTTTATTTATTTTTATTTTTTACTACTTAAATAGTTAAATTTTGACTAATTTAAGATAAGTCACCATCTTTGACTGTTTCTAAGAGTAAAAAGTTACTAATTTATTTAATCGTTTTTAATTCCTGCGGCGAACAACGAATTATTGTTACAGTTAAATGCATGTAGGATCCATGGGTTAAATGGCCCATAAAACAAACAAAAAAGCAAAAAGTTTAGCTTAAAACAGCAACACAAAAAAGATATTTAAATTTAAAATATTATTAACAATATTAATTGACAGATATAACTTATTTTTATAAAAGTAGCCAGCGGTAAGACTTGCGCTTGACAAGCAACCGACCCGAGTTCAAACCCTGGCTGGATATAAAGTTTTTAAATTTAAATCTACTAATTTGACTATTTCTATATCTTTGCTTTTAATAGTATATTCTGTAACAAGTTTGGAATACGGCATATTCCACTAGTCTGAAACACGTTTGGAATTGCATATTCCGCTCTCGTCGAGCGGAATATGCTGTATTCCAAACTTGTTACAGACACAGCAAACGGAAAATTATAGAAGTGTATAGGATGACTCCGCGTTTGAATATCAAATCTTAAAGTTTTATCATAACTGTATTGAATCGTGCTTTGTTTTTATATTTTTCGGCTCTATACCTATGCACGACTATATTTAAAGTCAAACTCAATGGTGTCTTACAAGATACATTATTTTGATTTTCTATATTCAACAGAGAGGTAGAAACTCGACCCTGTCGAATGGTGCAGTCATTTATGTCTCTAGAAATTATTAAAAAAGGGTTCAGTCCAATGGTGCAGCAACTTCGAATTCCTATTCTCCTCAGAGACATAGAAACTCAAGCTTTTCGAATTTTACTGGCAATGATTTTCGTTAATGTCCCCGAGAATTATTCAAAAACAGCGCAATGCAATATGGCAACGGTTTCGACTTCTCTTTACTCTACCAAGTTATAGAAACTGGAGTCTCTCTAATACTGTTCTAGTCAATATTTCTGAGAGTATAAAAAGAGGGTGTAATATTGCAAGAAGTTTTGATCTTTTGATGGATGCAAGTAGTTTGAATTTTCTCCTTTCTGCATATGAATATGTTGAAAATAGTTCCTTTCTTTGGTTCCTTTGTCTGACTTTTAGTTACCGTAACAACTCAGGTATGTAAAGCACAGATGATATGATGTAAAGTAGGTATATTTATGTATTATATAAAGTACCTATATTTGTATTAAAAATTTCAGAGGTTATGTTGAAAAAATGATCGATATGCTATTAAACTTTAATAATTTAGTAATTAGGTCTGTTGGTAGACCCTGCACTATCTCCACTGGTATATGTTAGTTTTGTAATATTTAAATCTGGTTGATGAAAAAGTACACACCAGTGCAGGTTATTGTAGCATCTACGAACAAAAGAATTAATGGCCCATTGGCAATTATTCCTTTAGGAAAAATATTCAACACAGCTTAATTAATTAATAAAATAAAAAAAATCACAATTATGTCGTATATAATAATAATAATAATAATAATAATAATGATATTTATTCATGTTATAAATTTTACAATTTTTACATTCGTAAGGTATAGTTTTTTTAAGCATAAAATAATTTTTATATTAATAATAGTTCAAAAGTCAAATTACGACCTCTATACTGTGGAGAGTATTGAAACGCTCGACTGACGAATACAACTCTATACCGTGGGGAGATTTAGAAAACCATATTCAAATGTGGCGTCATCCTATACACCTCTATAATTTTCCGTTTGCTGTGGAATATACTATTTAAATCGCGAGCTAAAAATAATGCTATGTGATTCTCTTGTTACAGAATATACTATTATATGTCGCCACGAGTGTTTATTCTGTAATCAGATGATAGAATATTTCATTCTGTAACACTTTACGGAATATATGTCATTCCATAGATAAAAGTGATATAAGAAGGGTCATATTCTATAATAGGAGTAGAAAATAGTACATTCTGTAACAAGTTTGGAATACAGCATATTCCGCTCGAGGAAAAATTTGACACACGAGCCGAAGGCGAGTGTGACGGTTTTACGAGAGTGGAATAGCATGCTATTCCAAACGTGTTTCAGACATTATTTTCTCTACGACTACGTAAGAATAGTAACGCTTATATATTTTTAAACAGAAAAGAAACCAAGCAGTTTTTGACATTTAAGTTTTTTGTATTGTCAAACCATTTTGTGCCGTCACAATTTTATAATGTAAATTATAATAAATTTAAACAAATGGTATGCCTAAATCTTTATTATAATTAAAAATAGTTATTTACACTAACTAATAAAAAAAATAACATTGTAACAAATACAAAACTAATTTTACAAGTAATCTATGTCAACATCTATTCTTTTTCTACATTTTAAAGGTCTTTTTTTAAACTTTTTGAATCTGTCAAAACTTCAAAGCCGGTATAGTAGGTAACTGGTTTATCATTTTAATATCAAATTTATTATAATTTTGATTTGTATATTTGAAAAACAATAAATATAATTATTTTTTTGTGCTTAAACCTTAATTATACAACTGCTTTTATTTTTTAATTAATTATTTACAGTAATATTTAAATATTTTTAAATTTTTTACGTTTAGAAAACAGCCAGGAGATGTCGTTACTTGTGACCATTCTTAAACAAGAGTAGGAATATTCTCGCACAGTATTGCAGAAAAACATCCTTTCTATGATCAAAAATTACACTAGAATGTTACTATTCTTAAGTAGTCGTAGAGAAAAATATTTTTCTACTTTTATTATGGAATATGACCGTTCTAATATCACTTTTATCTATGGAATGACATATATTCCGTAAAGTGTTACAGAATGAAATATTCTATCATCTGATGACAGAATAAACACTCGTGGCGACATCTCTGTTTTTAATATCTAACAAATTTTAGACCGATCCAACCTCACTTTCTTCCAATTAAATTATTTGTCTATGGTATTTTTTGGAAACGTAGAAAAAGTATAGTCTGAAACACGTTTGGAATTGCATATTCCCCTCTCGTGAAAACGTCAAACTCGCCTTCGGCTCGTGTGACAAACTTTTCACTCGAGCGGAATATGCCGTATTCCAAACCTGTTACAGAATATACTAGTCAAAAATTTCCAGCAATAACTAATATTTATACTTCCGCATTCGACACTGGCATTGACAAAAATTGATGCCGCAAGTGTAGATCGCAACCTGAACGAATCCCACGGAAATAATTTCGTTGATATTGAAAGCATTTGGAACGCAATTTGACAGAAATGATTGCAGTCAATAATATCTCCGTTTTTGGCCGTATATTAATATACAATTGTCATAAATTTTATTTTAAAATATTTCAATAATTATAATTAAACGGTATAAATGAATAAATATGTTTATTTGAAACTAACGAAAGTAAGTTAGGGGAACACAGATGTACCTACATAATAATAATAATAATAATAAATATAATTATACATTTATTTAATTAAACTAATCGTTCTCCTCATTTTCGTATCGTCGACGGTTGCCTATCCCCGCAGCTGGAACCTCCCTGTCCCGGAGCCTGCCTTCCCGGCGCCTCTGGTTAATTAATTTTTGCTTGGCGTTTTTCAATGCCGAAACAATGGTTGCCTGAAAGTCGTGACGCCTTGGTTTTTGGTAATTTCTGCTGACAGCAAGAGCTTCTAAAAAAAACGTATATGCGATTATCGCCTTTAAGGCGCATTCATGCTGATTAAAATAAGAAATAAGAATAAGAAATAAGATAAAAAGTTAAAACTGTAAAATAATGGTTGCGTTCATGTTCATGAAAATAAGATATAAGACTAAAGATAAATAACTTTTAACTTTGGTTCTTATTTTTGCGTATAAAACTGCGCAAAGGACCAAAATGGGTCTGTGAATTATTTTGATGGGTTTTATGTGCTGGCCATGGAGCCATGGTGTTGGAATTTCCAACTTGGAAATCGCGTTGAGTGTCGCTGTCGATTGTTTATAGCCAATATAATCCACTATAATAAAATATAATTGTGTGACAACATTTTTTATTTCTTATGTTATCAGCATGAACGAACAATCGCGATCTTATTTCTTATTCCTTATTTCTTATTCTTATTTCTTGTTTTAAGTGAGCATGATTACGCCTTTAAGGCTATAGCCTATATGTATTCAACATATTAATGTTTCATAAATTTACAGAAAGATTTTTTTGTGAGTAATGTATAACATGCGTGCTAACTTACTATAGATGGCCGAACAAAGGGCAGCATTATAAAAACTTTTTGCCGTTTCCTCCAAACCATGTATATTTATAAATGATTTCTTTCGTCACCAGCTTACTGCAATAATTTCAGTGCCTCTAGGCAAAATTAATAAATATATTTTTTATTTATATCTAATAGTTCGCTCTAAAGGGTCATTTTGAGGGGTGGTGAATCCAGTGCCGTGCTTAGATTTTGTTTTAAAAAATCGCTAATATGAATTCTTAAAAACATGGAAGGCCTTGTATTTTGTACAAATATGGCGTTTTTTGTTCCAAAAATACAGTTTATCAAGATCTACACTTTAAAACAAATCCGGTTAAAATCGCACAATAAATAAAGATTTTACAGGGGTGAGTTGCAAACAAAGGGGTCACACTGTATATATATATTTTTTTATATTAAACAAAAACTCAACTATTTTGATTTTTAATAATAAATGTTTCTTGTTCTAATAAGGGTATTTTAAAATTTCCCTCCCAAACAATTAAACAAAAAAAAATTTTAAAAATCCATTAAAACCACTAAAATTGCCTTAAATATGATATTTCGAAAAAAACGTCAAAACATTCAAAATGACAGATCACATATTCAAGTCTTTTACAATCTAGGCCTAATAACCTTTCAACTAATACCCAAATAGAGCTTTATTTTTTCCTGGATAGGCAAAATTCGGCAAAAGTTTTTTTTTCGATAATAAAGCTTGATTCAAGCTGCTTGAGTACTGGAGAGTTTAAGAGCATCAACAACGAGTGGTTCAGTGTAGATAAATATCCATGTGATATATTGATTTTTGCTTTTACATGCGTTTGCTAAATCATTATTTTTTTTGGAAATTCGCAAAGAAATCCATAAAATTTAAATAGTATAAAACCTTGAACTTGCCTGCATCTGTCCCACTTAAGTGTATGTTAAAAAGATAGTTTTTGCTGCAGCTCCCCTGCAGCCTGGCCCCCCTAATAAAGATAATACAAATTTTAGTGGTGCAATTTAAAATTTACCATAGTTTATTGACAAATTTCTAAATTTAATTAAAAAATCCAAGTACAGTGGGGGACACGGAATTTTGAACGACTTATAATTCATTTGACATCAAAATCTAAATCTGCCTTTATGACAACTAACCTTACTTCCGGACAGTCATGACGCGTCATCTTGACAGCGAAAGCAAAATTTTATCTCTGCCATTTATAGAATCACACAAAGACAACCAAATTAAAATAATTTAATATACAATATTATTAAATTTTGTAATATTCAAATTAAACTAAACAAAAATATCTAAACTAATATTTGGTCATTGCAATGAGCATGCTCCATTCGGTTGAATAACTTGTGCCAATCTAGTCGGCATGGAGAGACATAGATTTCGGTGGTAATCCAATGGCAACCCTTGCCAGGCTTCAGTTATTGCAAGGACAAGTTCTTCCCTATTTTGAACTTCTATCCGTCGCTCCTTTAAACGTTTTGTCATTAATCCCCACATATTCTCTATCGGATTTAAACCCGGACTGTGACTAGACCAATCAAGGACGTTTATATTATTATTTTGAAACCATGCTGCTACCCTCTGTGCTGTGTGAGCAGTTATCTTGTTGAAAAACAAAATTATTGTTAGGATAATGCAGTTCCACAGAAGGTAGTATCACGTTTTGAAGTATTCTAATATAAACGTCACTTGTTAGTCTCTCCTCTACGAGCAGTATTATCCGCCGAAATCCAGCCACAAATGTTGACAGAGAAGCGTCCGCTACTTTTGACTGCATCAACATATCGTTCATTGTCGCTTGTATTGTGGGGCCTATATACCCTGATCCGGCCATTTGGGCATGATTGAAAAGTTTTTTCGTCGGAGAAAATTACCCGACTCCAAAATGCATAATCTTCTGCTAGGTGTTGTAATGCGAAACCAATTCTTGCTTCCCTATGCCAAGGCCTTAATTTTGGTTTTCTTGCTGCCGCATGATTATGCAAGCCACTTGCCTTTATTCGTCGATGAGCAGTTCTGACTGACCCCGGGAAATATGTAATTCCGACTGATTGAACGGCGTTAGAGAAAGGATTATTCCTAATTACATCTATGATCGCTTCGTCTTCTTCAGCGGAAGATATTCGGCGACCCCCAGAACCTGGACGCTGATCCACTGATTCAGTTAGTGTCCATTTACGCCCTAGAGGATTTACGCATAATTGCATGTATGGTGCTCTTTGGTATACCTATATGTACCGAAACTTGTCCATACGACATGCCGCTCTGAAGAAGGGTTACCATTTAAAAGTAAGATACAGGTGGCATTTTCTATATCAGTGTTCAAGTTGACGCTTTAAATTCACTTTCAAATTTAAAATACCACCTTCAATAATAAAAAAATATATAAACGTCAATAATGACAAAAATCAATTTCATGTCAGAAATTTAATGTTCGAAATTCCTTCTCCGCAATTAAAGTGTGGTTTGCACTGACATTTTTTGAAATTCCGTGTTCGCCACTGTACCTATTACAGATTTTATATTTAAATTTTTTAAATAAATTTTGAAATTTAAATTTGGTAAATTATAAATTGCAAAACTAAAATTTGTATTAAGTCAAAATTTAATTAAACTGTTTAAAAAAAAATCGCTCCTTTAAACAAAAATGTTGCCCGGATTGTTCTTAACAATATAGGTACGACCAACCCCAACAAAAACACCCGATTCTCAAGGGTTGTAGACCTCGGACCTCGAACGTGTGGATAACAACTCATATTGACAATTTTCCCAAAAATTGTCAAAATTAATTTTTACTTGTCCCACTATTGTTGGCGAAAGGCGATGTTTTTAAATTATCAATAATTAACACTTGACTATAAAAAACAGTATACTTACTTAACTCGGGATGTTTAGGCCATGCACAAACAGCACATATATTTATATAAACAGCACATAAATTAATATGAAAATAATTATTTTCATACGTACCTATTTTAAAGTAATTAGAACCTTCAAAATATAAACAAATTTTGAGGTTTTGTTACCCTTGGTTTCTTCTGTATCAATTAGCAGTGTTGCCAGGTTGGGCTTTGTTATTGTAAAATATAGCGACCAGAGTGGGCCTGACTTAACAACAATGGAACGTCAAGAATTTTGAAATATTAGTATTGTTAAAAAGTGACATATGGTATTGTATCAATTTCATTAAAGGTGTTCTACGAATTGAGGATTTTAATAACGTATTAACATTTTGGTGCCGAAACCAGGGACCTTTAAATGATATTGGTTGTTGCGGATCCTAAAGCTATTAACGTAAGAAAATGGATCTAACACTCCACAAAACGTACCGTGCGCAATTAACGAAACTATTAAATAGTGAAAATGACTTATTAGAAACGGAAAACCCTAATGTAGAAGAAATGCAAGTATTAATTGCACGTATAAAGGCAGTGCAGGTAAATTTAAGTGGTGTAAATGAACGATTGTGCATTACGAGGACAACGCCGTCGAGGGAGTCGCCCGCCTAGAACAGCGTATACTACGAGATCAGCAGGCTGAAGCGGCTGGCAACGGACTAAACGACTTTCAATCGACAGCATTTGCTAAATGACAACAGGAACGAGGGTAACAATCAAAATACACAGCATAACATAATGGTAAGGTTACCCAAACTTGATTTAATAAAATTTAATGGAGACCTAGATGCATGGCCTGCATTTTGGGAGCAGTTTTGTTCGACAATACATGAAAATCGGTCCTTACAGGATAGTGCAAAGTTTACGTATTTAAAAACTTTATTATCGGGTAAAGCGGCAGTAACAATCATCATCGTATAGTGATGCTATCGAACTATTAAAGGCTGAGTACGCGAATTCCGAACGTATAGTAGACTCTTATATTCAAAAATTGTTATCCATGGCTCCGGTAAAGCATGAAAAAGACATTTATTCTCTTCGCAAGTTATATAACACGGCTTCAACTATAACGCGCTCTTTATTAACCCTTGGTCTCTCAGCTGATCAGTATGGCCTAATGGTTAAATCAATAATTTTAAAAACGTTACCTTACAACATGCGAATACAGTTTAAGAAAATAAAAATAAACAATAACGCGGTCTCTAGAGCGAGTGTGTTTAACGATAAGCCTTCTACTACCGTGTCCGAGGTAGGCTTAAACAACGAAACTACAAAACAGACATTCGTGGACTATAATAAACAAATAACCAATTTATTGCAATTTATTAAAGTGGAAGTGGGCTCTATCGAACAAGCTCAAGATGCTACGGGCAGTGATCAAAAAGAGAAACATTTTACGAGTAATTTTAACGAATATAGGCGAAAAAAGTTCGAAAAAAATGAAACTTGCACCGCGGCCGGATTGTTTACAAGTGTAAACGACTGTTGTTTATTTTGCAGGTTCCCTGAGTATTAATGACAAAATGAAGTTTTAAAAAAGAACTCACGCTGTTTCCGATGCACAAAAGCAAACCATAGCTCGAAATTTTGTAGAGAAAAATACATTCGTTGTACCAAATGCAACGGCAGACATATGTGTCGGTTATGTGTGATCCTAACTTTATAAAACCAAATAATAACCTTGATAACTCTACAAACTCTAATACAAGCGTTGCTAATAAAAATATGAATGGAAAAACGACAAATTTGTTAGCTAATGGCCGTATAAATAACGTTTATTTACAAACGGCATGTGCTTTTATAAAATCGAACAATATCGAGAAAGACGCATTTATTCGGGTAGTTGTGGACGGGGGTAGTTAGCTTACCTTCATAAAAGAGTGTGTATCCCGTAAATTAAATTTGACCGTGATCGGTACTCATAAAATTTTGATACAGCCCTTTGGTAGTACAAATCGTTCACCAGCTAGATTGTGTAATCGAGTCAAAGCAAATTTAAAAAGCCAATATTCGGACAATATTATATCGATTAACGCAATAGAGGTTCCGGAAATCTGTTTTGAGTCTTTAGAACCTCCATCTCTAAACGATCCTATAATTTACGACTTTTCAATGAATTATCAATTGGCGGGTAATAACGCAGCTCATCGGCCTACAAATGGAATTACACTTTTAGTGGGTGCAGATAATTACTGGAAAATTATTACAGGGCAAACTCAGCGGCTTTCTGAAAAATTGACGGCTGTTAATTCGCAATTGGGATGGACTTTACATGGTCCGAGTAATAACGAAACTTACAACTACAATGTGAATTTCAGCCTAGCAACAGTGTTACAAGTGCATGCTGTTTGTGAAGATATTGACATTAAACATTTTTGGGATTTAGAAACGATCGGTATTAACGCGAGTGAAAAACAATCCGACAATTTTACCGAGAACTTTATTAGTGAACAAATAACGTTAAAAAACGGTCGTTATGAGGTTTCCCTCCCGTGGGAATCAAACAAAAAATTGGACTCTAATTTTTCGGGAGCATTAATGCAACTAAGATCCCTAACGGCTAAATTATGCAAAAACGGTAAGCTAAACGAGTATGATCGGGTCATGCGCGAATATTTAGAAAACGATTGCGCTGATCGTGTTCAGAAAAATACGACCAACGAACGGGTCTATTACATGCCACATCGACCAGTGTACCGTGACGACAAAGAAACGACAACAGTGCGTATAGTGTTTAATGCGTCCTCGCATGCGCCTGGATTTCCCTCACTAAACGAACTATTATTATCGGGTGACAATTTAGTACCGGACTTAATACGGATTATAATGAACTTTAGAGTAGGTTGATATTGAAAAGGCGTTTCTGCAAATATCTCTTGCCGAAGAGGATCGCGATTCCCACCGATTCCTGTGGTACGATGACCCGATAAAAACAGGAATTACATCAACGTCTGAGTTGCCTCAGTTACAATCGTATCGAATGAAACGTGTCACTTTTGGCGTGACGACGACCCCCTTTCTGTTAGCTGCTACTCTACGCAAACATCTTTCCGAACAGCCAAAACATGAAAGGGAAATAGCTGAGATTTTATTGAAGTCATTTTACGTAGACGACCTGGTTGTAGCTGTCTCTTCGACAGAAGACTCAAACGCCATCTATGATCATGCTAGAAAAATTCTCAACTCAGCAAACATGAATTTACGAACGATCCGAAAATGATGCAACGCTTTTCCAGTGATGGACAAGAATTGTTAGGCTTTGAAAATAAAAAGGTATTGGGGATTTTTTGGTACACAATTACCGATGAGTTAGCTGTTGATTTAAGTCAAATTGTAAAAGATCACAGCCTTGAGCTGACAACAAAACGAAACGTATTGAAAACTATAGCTAGAATTTTCGACCCAATTGGTATTCTAGGACCATTTACAGTAAGAGCCAAAATTTTATTACAAAACGTATGGAAGCAAAATTTAGATTGGGATGCAATTTTGTCCGAAGATCTAAAACCAGAGTGGCTAAAATGGTGTTCAGAGGTTTGATACTTGCTGATTATACGATTCCTCGATGTTTACTAAGATGCTGCACGAACGAGGTTGAGTTGCACATTTTTTCAGACGCGAGCCCTCAAGCTTACGGTGCAGTAGCGTACATAAGGTGCTTAACGAATAACGAATGTAACCTTATACTGTCAAAAAATAGATCTCCAATCAATCAAAAGGGTGAAAAATCATTAACTTTACCAAAATTAGAATTGACTGCAGCGTTGTGTGCAGCCAGATTACAAAGGTATATTTTGGAAAATTCATCGTTAAATGTGAAATACATTAAGCTATGGTCTGATTCGAAGATAGCGTTGTATTGGATCAGAGGTAACCCTTTTAAATGAAAACCTTACGTGAAAAATCGAGTAACCGAAATACAAAAGGTGAGTCAGGGAGTTTGAGGATATTGTCCAGGAAAAGAAAATCCTGCCGACCTGTTAACGAAAGGAGTTTCAGCCAAATTCTTATTAGAATCCTGCTTATGGCAGCAAGGTCCTACTTGGTTAAAAGCAGGTCCGGAAGAATGGCCTGAAGATGAGTACTACAACTTTTCAGAAACGTCCGAAGTTGTTACTTGTTTGGCGGAGACCAAAGAAATCGTAAATTCTAAACCCGAACCAATTTTTTCACTGGAACGGTTTAACAACCTGGAAAAAATACTTAGAGTTACAGCTTATGTAAAAAGACTATTTAACAACGTTAATTATGCAAAGGAAAGGCTAGGTGGACAGCTAACAGTCAACGAAATAAATGCTGCTGAAAACTACTGGGTCAAGTTGGCACAACGTGACGAGTTTGCGGAAGAAATCAAAACGTTATCTGACAAGAAACCATTGAATTCGAAATCTTCGATTTTAACGCTAAACCCATTTCTAGATGACAACGAAATTTTAAGACTAGGAGGTCGATTGGAAGAAGTATCTTTACCTTATGAGTCCAGACATCCAATAATCCTGCCAAAAAAGTCGCCTTTTACCTACAAGGTTATCTGGAGAGCACATGAATTAACACGTCACTGTGGTGTTAACGCTACTCTAGCTTTGATTAGAGAAAGATTTTGGATTATACAAGGTAGACAGCGAATTAGATCGATACTTGGAAAATGTATAAAATGCAAACGTTTAAAGGGCAAACATGGCAACGAACCCTTCGCTCCCTTACCACGGGACAGAGTAACAATGGTAAATCCTTTTAAGGTAACTGGAGTAGATTTTGCCGGACCGTTATACATTTCAACTGAGAAGGATCGAAAGAGTAAGGCTTATATTATGCTTTTGACATGCGCAGTTATACGTGCGGTTCATTTGGAACTAGTTCCGGACCTTACTACAGAAAGTTGTATCAGAGGTCTACGCCGATTCATTGCACGACGAGGTGTACCGAATATTATTTACTCTGATAATGCCAAGACTTTCAAACGAACCTCGATCGAACTAAAGGATCTATCCGCTATTCTCAGAAGCAACGAAGTTCAAGATTTAGCTCGAAGCCAAAGAATTAAATGGCGCTTCATCGTGGAGAGAGCTTCATGGTGGGGAGGTTTTTGGGAGAGACTCGTAAGGACTGTTAAGAATGCGTTAAAATTTACATTGGGAAAGGCATCTGTTAATTACGACGAGTTGCAAACCATATTAACAGAAGTTGAAGCTACCGTCAATTCACGACCGTTAACCTATATTGACGATGACCCCTCGAACTTGTTGATTTTGTCGCCAGCTAAATTTTTAATTGGTCAAAAGGAAATTGGTTTAAGTCTAGATACAAAACTGCCTGAAGTTAATTGTAACGATATCTTAAAACAATGGAAGGATAGAGAATTTCTAATGAAAAACTTCTGGAATCATTAGTTTCAATGTAGGAGATATAGCAATTCTTCAAGACCAAAATTTACCAAGACTTCTATGGAAGATGGTGAAAGTTGTTGAAATTTATCGAGGAAGAGATGGTCGAGTAAGAGCATGCGAAATACAAACTAGCAAGGGAGATAGATTGCGACGACCTATTCAGCTTCTGTATCCATTAGAAGTTGATCATTCTCCGGCTGGGGAGGATGTAAAAAATAGCGACCAGAGTGGGCCTGACTTAACAACAATGAAACGTCAAGAAGTTTGAAATATTAGTATTGTTAAAAAGTGACATGTGGTATTGTATCAATTTCATTAAAGGTGTTCTACGAATTGAGGATTTTAATAACGTATTAACAGTTATCTATGGGTTGGGCGATTTATTGGCAAATAAACTATTTTAGAACTGCTATAGCAGAAATTGGCGACAAAAATTATAAATATAAAATTATTTTTTTATTAAAAGACGTATTTTTTGTTTAATTTACTTTTCCGATGTGTTACAGGGTTGTGAACCGTAACTAAATTTCGGTCCATGGACCGGTTCGCCAGCGATTCAGTTTTAAAAACGGTCCATGTAAACGGACCGTTTGTGAAACGTTTGTGTTGGACCGGTCCAGCAAAAAAAGGTTAGACTGGACCGGACCGTTGTATAATATTGACAGTGTGGACCGCCAAAAACGGTCCATGTTTATTTATTGGGAAATTATGTTGAAGTGATAAAGAAATGGCTAATATTCAGTTGAATAATGAAATAGATAGGTAAATTATTTGATAATGTGTTCTATTTTAATATCTTAACTTTTTCTATTTTTTTTTAATTAAATTTAATTTTTGATTTACTTTGGTCAATTTTTTTTCAAATTTATTGTCCGGACTTTTTGACATCTTTTATTTGAGCCTCTGTCATTTTGACAGCTGTTATTTGAACCCCAGTCATTTTATCACCAGTTATTTTTACAGCTGTTATTTTGACAGATTTCGTTTTGGCACCTGTCAATTGGGCATCAGTAATTTGATTATCAGTCATTTTACTGCTGGTATTTCCGCACCTGTCATTTTGACACCTGACATTTTGACAGCTGCCATTTTGAACAACGTCTACACTTTATCAAAATGACAGGTGTTAAAATGCAAGCTGTCAAAAAGACAACCATAAAAATGACAGCCGTCAAAATGACATTCGTCAAAATTATAGCCGTCAAAATGACAGCCTTCAAAATGACAGCTGTTAAAATAGTCTTGTCACATGACGAAATCGTGACGTCGCAGTGACGTGGCACTTTAGACTTCACAAAACGTCGTCTACATCACAATTTTTCTGATTAAAATTTTAAAAACAGAAAAACAAACGTCGGGTTTCAGAAATATTCACAAAATAACATTGTTTTAAATGGGACACCCTGTATATTTTACAACAATTAATTAATTTCGAGATGTCTTTCCATTTTTTCGAAAGGTGGACACAATTTGCAAATTTGTCTTGTGATTTTTAGAGAAATTTACGTTTACCCTTTGGGCCACAATTTTGGGACGCCCTGTATATGGACTGCAATTGCTGCAACAGTTTCTGTCAAACATCCCAGAAATTATTTATTTCAAAAAAATATGTATAAAATAAATGACAACAATTCTTGCTGCAATAGTTTCTTCCAACCGTTTAAAAATATATGCGGCAACAATTTTCGCCGTATTGCGCTCCGCTTGCTGTCAAACAATTTTACAAATTTATTTACAACATATTACTATAAAATTGCCGAAAATTAGTTCTGCAACCGTATCTGTCAATCATCTAGAAATATGTGCGGCAATGATTTCCGCGGTATTGCGCTCAAATTGCCGTTTTAAGTGTCGAGCAAGTATTGCGAGTGCAAATTTGTAGCGATTTGAAGGAAATGTGAAAGAAATTATATCTAGCAAATATTTCTTCCGGATTTCTCGGCAACGTTGGTTTATTGGGCTATTTAAATCGCGAGCTAAAAATGATGCTATGTGATTCTCTAGTCCTTTCTAACCTAAACTACTGCGATACAGTATAATTCCCACATCACCAAATTTGATGCAAATAGAATACAACTTACAAAACTCTTGTGTTAGGCTTATTTGGGGTATAAGAAGGAGACAAAGAGGCATAACACAAAGAATGGAGCAAATGGGTTGGCTACAAATGAGCCAACGACGTGCGCTTAATTGCTTTGTGATGTATCACAAACTTATAAATATAAAATGTCCTTCTTATCTGTTTGAAAAAATATTATATAGATGTGATGTTCACAATATAAATGCAAGGCACAAACAACGCATATCTCCACCAAAATACAAATCTGTTATGTATCAGATATCATTTTCTTATTCAATTTACAAGTTTTTAAATCTCTTACCATTAAATTTTATGTTACTTTCTAAGTTAGATTGTTTTTTTTTGGTTTCTAAATTATTTGAAAATATATTGACTTACAAGTTCACGGTAAAAATTTGGAAAACTTTTCATATGCTCATTTTTTGGGTACCTACCCCATTTTGCCCCCCATTGCCTTGTTTTGCCCCCTTTCACCTCCTGTCTGCTAATTGTACCGTAAAATTAAAAATAAAACAGAAAATTTGATGTTAATCAAACTTTGACCTCGAATAACTCTAAAAGAAATTAATTTATCGAAAAATAAAAAGAGACCTTTTTTGTAGAGCGTTACATTTTATATAAGAAACTGCAATGATCATTGCCATAAGTTACTTTGATACAGAGGTATAAAATTACAAACATAAAATTATTTTTCCCATGTTAATTAAATGGGAAACTAAAATAAAAACAGCGACCTCTTAGAGTTAAGCTGGAACGCCCATATTGGGTGAGGATTTTTTTTATATTAAATAAAAACATTTCAGAGGGTTTTTTTTTTGAAGCACTCAATATATATGTAAGTAAACTCTATTCTTTTATTAACCTGCGGTGCAATTAAACACCATATTTTGGCCCATACGAACCGGATTTTCGAAATCCATTTTTTGATACAATCCACTTAAAAAAAAGACAATTAAATTATTTTTATGGATACTTGCACCGTAAGTTTAACAGTGGTTTATTTTTTAACCTGTGCAGGTTTATTTTTCATAACTGGATGCACCGTAAATTAATCCTTGTTTATATACCACTAAACTACGGTTAAAATATACCTTCAATTTCGGGGGATTAAATTTCTTTAATCCACCGTTAACAATTTATAACCTCAAATATACTTGTCATCGGTATTCAAGATCTTTTTTTTCCGAAGAGATTATTTATTGACATCTTTAGCAAATCCAATAACTATAGTTATAGGTATAGAGGTCAGCAACTCTATAATGAGTCACTACTAAGAACCAGAAATATAATAGAAAGATTATTTGGAATTTGAAAAGAAGGTTTCCAGTGTTGGCATATGGCTTAAGATTAAAACTAGATACAGTTTTGTCCATTATTCCAGCTGCAGCTGTACTACATAATATTGCTAGAGACATGGATAAACCAAAGCCGCCATTGCCTGATGATATTAATGCCATGAACTGGAGTACCCTGTTGTTACTCAATTTCGGGGGATTAAATTACTTTAATCCACCGTTAACGATTTATAACCTCAAAAGTACTTTTCATCGATATTCAAGATCTTTTTTCCGAAGATAATAGGTGTTTTCGCGGTGCTAATCCCGAACTAGTTCGGACATCCTAGGCATGCGCATTTTAATATTTGTCATGCGCATTTACAATTTGAACGCCAAATTTTAAAAAGCGCATGCCTAGGATGTCCGGAATTAGTTCGGGATTAGCTCCGCGAAAATAGCTATTATTTATTAACATCTTTAGCAAATCCAATAACTATAATAGTTATAGGTATAGTGGTCAGCAACTCTATAATGAATCACTACTAAGAATCAGAAATATAATAGAAAGAGTATTTGGAATTTGGAAAAAAAAGGTTTCCTGTGTTGGCATATGGCTTAAGATTAAAACTAGATACACTTTTCCATTATTCCAGCTGCAGCTGTACCCTAATAACACAAGTATATACTAGAAACATGCCAGATACATATGCATGCGACAATAGAAACAACCCAGGAATGACCCTATTTTCCCACAGATATACCAGAAATGTTTCTGGCAATGACCATGTCGCCCTTTTTAACGTCCCTCGGCCATCCTTTTGGGATGTTTTGAGATCATCTTAGAATGTTGTAGGTATGTCTTTAAGACATTTTATATTTACTTTCAGAACATAACAGAAATGTTTCATACAAAACATTTATGTAATTTTTATAGGTTTTTTTCTTAAATAAAAAACATTAAATACTTTTATCATTTAATTAACATAAAACCATTAACATAACCGAAAATACGCATAAATAAAAATAAATATATAAAAATTTACAAAACTCTTCATCGATGAATCCGCAAAAACTCGTTTGAGACATTTTTGACAAAATCGATTTTTTTTGCATAATGAAGTACTTACCTCATATAATAATGCACATGATTGTAAAACCTCTTATCTCCCAAGATAATCTCAAGACCCTTAAAAACAAATTAATTTGTCCTATAGGTATATTTAAAAAAAGCCAGATATGAGAGCTTTTAATGTTTTTTTCGTCTCCTGTAAAACTACAGTTTTTTTCATATGAGGTTTTGCGGATTCGACGAGTTATAACCTAAAACAGCTTTAGAAATCTTGGATTGGCTAAAATCTTTTTTGCCCTTTTTTCCAATAAAGGAAAACTGTTGTGCGACCTGGTCTAAAATAAAATCATACAGGTTATTGCCACCAATACCCACAAAAAATAAAACCTTAAAAAAGAAACTAATATAGAATTTAATTATAATAACATTTATAATGTTTTCTTACCAAATCATCATAATTTACTTACCAAAAAAGACGCATCAGGCCACCCACACAAAACAATAACTTAAAGTGTACAACTTAAAATTTAATTTAAGTGTTAAACTACTGTGATCACATTATAAAACGAGAAGAAAATTCTCGACACAGAACGTTCTAGATTTTCACGAAATGTCATTCTTGGCAATAAAAGCCGCGAACCTACAGAGATGCCGTTGGTTACAAAACAAAATTCCCCAGGTAACAATCAATTAAAAAATATCTAGTATGACGACATTGTTCTCGGTCAATTTAAAAATTACAAAGTTATTGATATTATAAGAATTTGGTGTTTTTGCTAAATTGATAGATTATTTTTTTAATAAAGTGTGCTATGTGTTTTGATCATATACCTACCTATATATGGTTTTGATATAAATTTATTTAATATTTGTAACAAGTTGGTTACAAAACAAAAAAAAATTCCCCAGGTAAAAATCACTTAAAAAGTAACTAGTACGACGTCATTTCACTAACAGAAGTGGTTAACGTTAGCCACTAGAATCAGTGGTTATCTGCCAAACCGGCCAATTAGGTCGATTAAATATTACGATAACCACTAATTCTAGTGGCTATCGTTAACGACTTATGTTATTGAATTGGCCTGAATGTTAGTTAAAAAAAATTGTCTTAATTTTAAAAACATTCAATCCCCCGGGGGCGTGGCCAAAATTATTTTTAAAAATTAAAAAAAAAACAGCTTATTCAAATACCCTTCTCACAACTTTTTTTTAACTAAGTGAGATTTCCAAAAATAATTATTTCAGCCCAGCCTATCGAATTTCTAATTTTTGCCGCGCCCCCGGGGCATTGAATGTTTTTAATTTTTTTTTAACTTACATTTTGAATTTGGCATATTAAAAAACTATAAGGTATTAACTCACTAGTAACACAAAAAAAATCTTGTTAATATATTTTAATTTTAAGCCCCTCCCCAAAGCTTTTAAAGTTCTAATATGCAGCTCTTGGATTAAATAAAAAGCCGTGGTGCGCGGCGTAAAATTAAAATATATAAATATTTTTTTTGTGTGTCTTAAGTAAGTTAATACCTAATATTTTTTAATATGCCAAATTCAAAAATTAACTTAAAAAATATTTTTATTGAATTTTGAGGAATTTCAACCCCCCGGGGGCGCGGCTAAATTTGTTTTTAAAAATTTGAAAAAAAACAGCTTATTTGTGTACCCTTCTTACAATGACAATGAACCCTCAAAAAAATAAAAGTTCCCGGGAATTTTTTGAATTTAGTGATTTTTTTATGTTCACTGAAATTTTTGTACTAAAATTGTACAACTTTTTGTGGCCTAGTTTACACAATAGATTTGGTCAATAAGTAGGGAATCAACTTGGAAATTAGTAAAATTAGGGTAATTAGTAGGGAATTATAATTCCTCTATAGAGGAATTACTAGGTATTTTTTAAATTAAAATGGAATTATAATATATAAGGGGAATAAGTAAGGAAATAGAGGAATTAGTAGCAATCCTGGGAATTAGTGTACACATTTTCTTTTGCGGTTTACCCCGAGGGGTAAACCGCAGGGGAATTTTGGGGTACAATCTGTAGGAATTAGTAAGGAATTAGAGGAATTTGGGGAATTACTCGGTAAATTAGTAAGCAAATAGTGGAATTAGTGGGGAATTAGAAAGAAATTAGAAGAAAATTGATGTCTCGTTTAGCACTTGAATATAAAGAAAAAAACAAAGAAACCGGAAGTTACAGAGCTACTCCATTCTTTGCCAGTTCCAGATTGGGAGTAGTACCACTGCAGCATTGAAAAAAATAAAGAATGTTGTGTACAGCACACCACCCATATTTTAACAAAAAATAGTACTCGTTTCCTAAAACCAGGAAACTGTCTTCTCTGGTCATCTCAGGGAATTAATTTTAAAGTTTCAAAAAGACAAATCTCCTGACAGATTCGGATCTCAAAAGTGAAGACAAGATGAATTTTGCATCCGCAGAAAAAATGTGCAGTTTGATAGTAATTGAACGACTGAATAAGGAAATTCCACAAATTAAATAGAGCGTGGCGTATCTCAAGCTAATGTACTACATCGAATCGTCGCGACGCGTCGTTCTTAAATTCTGTGTTGCATACTAGATTATATCGCATCTGGTATGTTGTATTTTTTACTAGTAAGAATCTGGAAAGCCTGTGTTAAAGAACAAAAAGAATATAAAATAACAGACAACTTTTTGACCAGTAATTGTAACCTTTGCATCGAAACGCCCATGCTTTGATTAAACTAATACTGAAGCTTAACAGCGGTGAGTTAAAACCAGATATGTTCATCACTGGCATTTTTGGTAGCCAAGCATGTGAATCCTTATTTCGGGCTGCCAGATCCATGACTTCTACGTATTCAACAATAATACATTTTAGTATAAAGGATATACTGAACCGAATTGAGAGAATTAAGACAACTGATACCATAAACGATCTGAGGGGGACTTTTACTTTTACGTGAAGAAGAAAATTTAAATTTGGATATCAAATCTACAGTTAAAAAAGCTCTACAAAATGTATGAAACATCTTGGAATTAATGCAAAAGAAAACGATTGGAAATATATGCAGGTAGGTACCGTTAATAAGACGAACAAAATATTGAAATTACACAGGATAATGAAGACGCCGACGAAGACAACGCTGAAATTGTCGAAAACCCCGAAGAAAATTGGCAAAAACAAATATTAGTAATGAGGACGATAAAGTTATGGATGAAGTTATGGACTTAATTTCAAACGAGATTTCTAATGAAGATCGCGAATGTGATACTTTGGAAACGAGTTGTATAAGTTTAAAAGACTTTTCTAAAAAAGTGCACAGTATATCGGAAAAACACCGTACCTATATAATATTATGTATTCAATTATTAAAAAATCATCGTACTGCTGGCTTTTAGATCAGTCCGACGGTAGAGTAAGTACTGGCCGATTAAAAAGATTTATAGGCGGTACAAGAAAAACACCGAAGAAAACACCTTGCAAAAATTCCAAGTCGACCTTGACTATAAACAGAAGCTATGCATGGATCAAGCTAGTAGCACAAGCACTGTATCATCCTCCGACTCTATCGTGATGGAACTCGACGACTCCGATGATTTGGAGGAGTTTTCA
Organism: Brassicogethes aeneus; assembly: GCA_921294245.1. Taxonomy (NCBI): domain Eukaryota; kingdom Metazoa; phylum Arthropoda; class Insecta; order Coleoptera; family Nitidulidae; genus Brassicogethes; species Brassicogethes aeneus. The sequence goes on from OV121132.1 coordinate 64,086,355, forward strand.
GATGAGATCTTGTATAAATCAGAAAATGTATCGAAATTTGCCGGACTCGAGATACACTAGAAAACTATTATGCGGTTTTCTATGACCAATCGTGAGCTTTGCTGCACGAGCGAGGCGAATGTAGAACACACTATTTAGAAATCGCCGCCTTTTACCACGAAATATGTACACTATTTTTTATGACAAAATGAAAATTCGACTTTCGCTGCCCTTTAAGAGAGAAAAATTGTTAATATTTAAGTTAATTCATAAACTAAAATATACCAAACTAAAGACAATAATTGGCTTAATTAATAATATTAATTATTAAAGAACTTATTTTAAGCGAAAGTCGAATTTATGCTGCTAGTGTCATGAAAAAGCATTGATTAATATAATACTTTTCTTTACTATTTCTCTTAGTAAAGTAAGTTTGCTATTTTTCATTAAGAATACGAACAAATATACCCTTCAAAAAGAATTACTATAGTAATTATTACTATAATATTAATGGTAATTATTAATGTTAAAATGTATAGCAAGAAAAAAATAGAAACTAAAACCTTGAAGGTTTAAAAAATAATAGGGATATTTAAAATTTAATATAAAATTAATTAAAACTTTTTAAACCTCACATTCCTAATACAGACATTATTTTATAAACATGCAAAATATCAATATTAAAAATTACATAGAAGAAAAATCACATGTTAAAAATTCATTTATATCTTATTAAAGTTGACTCGCTAAATACCGTATTTCTAGGAGACGCAATAAGGTCGCAAAATGTAATGACGCAATATTGTATTACGGATATGTATATATATATATACATATACATAAATATACATCCTTAGTACAATATTGCGTCATTACAATTTGGCAACAGTGTAGGACGCAATAAAGTCTGTACAAGCCATATAAAATTTAAAATGAAATATACACGTGACGCAATATTATATCAAGATTAAAATGAGTTGATAATGTAGTGACTTTTGAAAAAAAAGTGTATATCTTATTTTTTAAGATAAAAAAAATCTGACCAGATTTTTGGAATCAGCAAAAAAAAGAACGCCAATATACTCTTCTATATTTTCGCTAAATACCGTATTTCTAGTAGACGCAATAAGGTCGCGAATTGTAATGACGCAATATTGTATTAGGGATGTATATATATATACATATATATATATATATATATATATATATATATATATACATGCACGGCTATCAATACGAAGCCCGGTGCATTACACTGGCTAGTCGAAGCCCGGTAATGCGGGACGGGGCGGTTAACTGTTCGTTGGTGCATAAACAACAAGAGACACACTTCGCTGTGTATCAGAAGCCCTGCGGTGTTGCCATTGTCTAAATTTATAATTATAGGCAAATTTGATTTAAAATACCTAGACTATACCTAAACTTAACCTATATTTTTAAATAATGACGTAGGTATACTTAAATATTTAATAATACTGTTGAATTATAATTTTTATAATAAAAATTATTATAATAATAATTATTATTAAATTAATTATAAGTCATTATTTAAAAATATTGTCTAAATTTATAATTATAGGCAAATTTGATTTAAAATACCTAGACGATACTTAAACTTAACAATATTCTTAAATAATGACGTAGGTATACTTAAATATTTAATAATATTGTTGAATTATAATTATAATAATAATAATTATCGTTAAATTATAATTATTTATATTATAATAATTTAAAAGTATTGTTGAATTTAGGTACCTATAGGTATAAACATTTCATTTATTTTGTTTATACATCATAATTTTGAAAAGGTTTAAATATCTTATACAGGGTGCTCTACAAGCTCTATGGCAAACTTTGTCAGATGATAGCTGGGTTAATTATAAACATTTTTTCTTAAATGACATGAATGCGATTCGTTTTTGTTTAAAAGTTAAGCCTTTAAAAATATATTTTCATATGTTAATAAAAAATATACAAATATATCAATAATTATAATTATTATAAGAATTATTGTTGAGGTTAGGTAATTTTGTGTTAAACTTAAATGGGAATCAAAACAAGTGAAACTGACTGAATATTTTTTTCATGAATTATAAAGACATCTAGTTTTTTTTAATTATTAGATTTAAATACACGAAAAATTCTAAAAAATCTAAATAATGACGTATACTTTAATACACTGCCCGACAAAATTATCGCATAATGAATATAAAAAAAATAACTCTAAAACGCCTTTACCAATCTTTATGAAATTTTTGATAAAAATACTTCAACTTATATCTCAATTTACGTGTTAGAGGGTTTTTCGAGAAAATATGTTTAAAGCCTTTTTATTTAATAATGAAAAAATGTTCGAAATATAACTTTTAGGGAATTTTTTTAAATAAATAAAAAATCAAACGAACATTAACGAAGATACAGCGCTTCAAAGTCGGTAAAAATGACGCCTTTTTGATTATTTTGCTGAAAAGTGGTCATTTTTCACGACTTTGAAGCGCTGTATCTTCGTTACTGTTCGCTTGATTTGTACAAAATTTTCAGGGTATACTAAAAAAATACGCTCTTTAAGAGCATATTTTTTATTTATTTAAAAAAATTCCCTAGAAGTGATTTTTCGAACTTATTTTCATTATTAAATAAAAAGGCTTTAAACATATTTTCTCGAAAAACCCTTGAACACGTAAATTGAGATATAAGTTGAAGTATTTTTATCCAAAATTTCATAAAGATTAGTAAAGGCGTTTTAGAGTTAATTTTTTTTTTTATTATGCAATAATTTTGTAGGGCAGTGTATTTAAAAATAGTGTGATTTATAATTATTTTAATAAAAACTATTATATTATTGAATGAATTATAAGTCATTATTTAAAAATATTGTCTAAATTTATAATTATAGGCAAATTTGATTTAAAAGACCTAGACCATAGTTGAGGACCATCCGTGGAAAACCGGCTATATCCATTTTAATAAATGTTGGGAAAATTTAGAAAAACTAAACCAAATTAAAAGTTGAAAAATAAAAAAATAAGTGGGGAAAATTGCTATTTAGTTTAGCATCCTATAAACAAGAAAAATGTATTACAAACCAAATATTGTTTTATAGCTACATTATAAAGTTAAAGCTGCCTTTTATCCAATAAAAATCGTAGATAAAATATTACTTTAACCAAAACGGTTGATAAAATAATATTGTAATGGTAAGTTTAAATGGACAATCCTTATCTAAAAGGAACCAAGCGCCAAAAACTATTTTTGGACTTAACAACATTTTTTGTAAAATAACTCATTTTTAATAATACTCAAAAAGTTTAGAACTTCTTTCAAATTATAATTAAGTTTTTGAGCAGCATTAAAAATGAGTTAGGTATATACAAATAAGTTTGTTAAGCTCCGAACAAGTTTTTGGTTCCTTTTAGATAAGCACTATCCAAATAAAGAACCCAATTTCTTATTGTTGTTTGGTCGTTTGGTCGTTGTTTGCCATGTATAAATAAATTGACCATTTATGAATGTTAATTGACAAATTGCCATGAGAAGCTATCTGTCAAAAAGCAGTTTTTGCAATTCAATGTTACATTAAAATGATATTAATTAAAAATAATTTTTAATTTATTTCATACCGCTATTGGAAAGTTTTTAAATAAATTAAAAATTATTTTTATTAAAATTGGAAATGTTTCAAATAAATTAAAAATTATTTTTATTTAAATTATTTAAATGTAACATTGAATAATAATAATAATAATATATACAAATCCCCTTGTTTCCCCAATTAAAACTATGTAAAATATCTGGACAACTTGAAAAACCGCCCCAAAGAAAAATGCACTCCAAATAATATTTCAAAAATAAATATTTCTTTAAAATTAAGTGTATTACGAAAGTATTTAACAAAACATTGCCTTTTAATCCACGCCATGTAGGTAGTGAACAAAACATAATTTTGGGAATATAACATTTGTTTTGAAAATCAGTAGATACAAATTTAAGAATCCCGCATTATTTTCCCCGCCTTCCTATCAAAAAGTCATCGAGCGTATAGTCCCCATTGTTGCCAGATGTACGGGCTTCGTATACTGCGTAATACTTATACAAAGCTGTATATAATCTCGTTTGACTCGTGTGCCCCCTACCGCCAAAGCATTGGAACTAAGGGTGTATATTTTGATAGGTTTGAATGGCATTAGGAAGCCCACCACTTTTTCGCCATTGAAACAAGGGGGCATCACTTAACTCTAAAACAAATTTATACACGCTAATTTTAGGAAGCCCGATTTCGGGCTTCGTAAAAACCGAGTGGGCTTCGTTTATACTGTAGAATGTAACGTTTCGGGCTTGGTAATGTAGGATTGCATATCTATATATATATATATATATATATATATAGGTATATATACATATACCGACTAGTGGTTAGTGCTGCTGACTACAAGCCGGAGGTCGTGGGTTCGAATCCCACCAGGGGTATGGCTGTTTATTTGTGTTTGTCCTATTGTTTAATAGTCCTTCGGAGGGGACTTTAAGCCCGCTCCTACCCCTAACCCGCACAAGCTATTCAGTTGTCTTCTGGGATTTCTTAGGAAGTAAGGGTGGAACTAAAAGAGCACTTTTGTATATAAACTTTGTATACCGTACCTTCATTTGCAAGCTAACCATAGAGAAAATACATTGTAATTGGACCAGATAAGTCTTAGTCAGCACGAAGCGAAAAACGTTGTAGAAATGATTTGGACGCGTGGACGAGTAGGCTAGAAAGCGCCGTAACAGTTGACCTTGCTTCATACATCGATGCTTTATTATTGTTTTTTATTTTGTGCGGTGTAAATTTCGTAAAATTTGTTTTAGTACGCATGTCTCGACGACGCATCCAAATCATTTCTGAAAAAGTTCTCGCTTTGTGTTGACTGCGACTTATCTGGTCCAGTTACAATGTATTTTCCCTATGGTTAGCTTGCAAATGAAGGTACGGTATATATATATATATATATATACATGCTGCGCGACGAATAAATATTCATAACTTTTCCTAAAATTGTCGTTATTTAATAGATAAAGAGTTACTTTAAACATATTTAAAAAAAAACAAATTCTTTATAGTCGTTTAAAAAATATAAGGCATTAAATGTAAGCGTAATTTTTAGCCAAATTTACGGTTTTAAAAACATTCTACTTTGAGAGTTCGTAAACTTAAAACAGAAGTAATCTAATTTTTTTATTTACCAAAACCTAATGGTTTAAGGTGTTTTTAACAAATTGACCTCATAAAATTACCAAAAATAAAAACTTATTAAAAATGTATTTTTTTCGCCGATTGACGAGTGTGCGTCGTGCTTTTTCCGCTTGTGTGTAAATTAAACATTTAATAATTTGTAGGTACATTTTAATTATTGAGTGGCTCAGTCTTAAACTGCTCCACGGTTACTGTCCAATAAGACGACGATATTTTATTTTTCTTTACAGTAGTATTTATCATTACTATGACAATTACAGTGGTTCATTATTTTCTTAAAAATTAATTGATACTGACATTTGTTATCATATCTGTGGTTATGGTAACTACACAAAGTTGTAATAAATTCTTTACTAAAATTAGAAAAAGTATAGTGTACAACTCTTGAGAAATGAACATTTTAATTCAAATGAATTGGTTCACTCGCCTTCGGCTCGTACACTGAAAAAAAAATATTCTTGTATCAAATAAATGTATTTGATTCAAAACAATCTTTGTCTCATATATAACAAAGAGAATATATTCTTTAAAATAGTAAAGCATTTTTTTTATTCACGTTAATTTACTTCAAGAATCTTTTCTTAATGTAAGAAAATTAAACTTCTTTAAATAAAACTTCGATTGTTTAAAAGCAAGAATATATAATTTTTAATTTTGATTGGTTGTTTTAAAGCAAGAATATATTCTTTTAAAAATAAATCATTGGTATTCTTAAATAAAAAAGATACTTAATTCAAGAATAAATTTTCTTAAAAGAAAAACATGTGATATTGAAATAAGGCAATAATTTTCTCAAATAAAGATGTTTTCTATAACACAATATTTTTTTTAATTAATAGATTTAAGATTTTAAATTTTATTTCATTGATTTTGTATAAACTTTTTTTTTGTTTGATTACAAAACAATATTTACTTTAAAACAATGCAAGAAATATCGTTAAAAATAAAATGAATCTATCTTAATTTTAAGCTACTTTTAGCAATGTTTCAAAAAATCTATCATGTTGTATTTAAAATCAATAAAATTTTAAATAATGATACGTCTATTAACCAAAAATTATTTATTTTAATAATAAAAACATCTTTATATTTAGGAATATAACTGCAAGAGAAATAAAATTTAATATAAAAATACGTCTAAACACTTAAAGAGGACTGGAGTAATATACTGTAATTTTTTAAGGATTGTTGTCTAATCTTAAACAAAACTTTATATTTAAATACTTAAGGATTATTCAAAATTGAGCCAAACTTACTGATGGACCAAAGTATACGTTGTATCGTTTCTAGGCAGTGCAGTAACCAAAAAAAATTAGGTTAAAAAATAAAAAACAAACACATTTATTTTGTTTTTAATAGAAGAAAAATCTAAAATGGGTAAATTGTTATAAATTAACGTAGGAAACACCAATATTATCGACATATTTTTCATTTGAAATAATTTGTAATATTTTAGGCATAGTAGAATAGCAATTACCAATTTTTATAAATAATTTAGGGCTATTGCCAATAAACTACACCCTATATTAATCAAAATTAATGTTATACCCCAAAGTGTGTAACAAAATTACTTCTAAAACAAAATCTTTTTAAATGTCATAAAATAAATTAAGTTTATTAATTTAAAAATATAGAGCCATACAAATCAGAGTGTTAAACACGACAGATATTTTGGTTATCACTGCAAAGCCTATTTATTTCTGAATAAAATATATATATTTAAAAAAGGGTGGTATATCAATAACAACTTACTTACCTTCAATTTTTTTTATAATTTCCTCCGATGCTGACCACTCTTCTAATAATTTTTTTAATGAAATACACCCTCTCGCTCACAAAAAAAAACACTGCATGATTAGGCATAAAATTTAAGAGGAACGTGTAAGAATCCACACTCCTACACGATTTCAAGATTATGTATTCTTGGCAAAAGAAAATAGGTACTGTTTATTACAACGAATAAAAAAATTTAATAATATCTAATTATAATATAAAAAAATTAAACAAATAAAAAAATAAGAATATCTAATTTTTGATATAAAAAAATATTAACAATTGTACCAAGAAACCAACTAAGATTTCCTTTAAGAATTTTTAATATTTGGATTAAAACAGGCAACTTTTAAAAACAAGAAATGTTTCTTAATATTAGAATATTTCCAAAAAAGTAGTTAAATATTTTTAATTCAAATATATATTCTTATTTTAAAGCGTTTACTTGAGTTAAAAAAATATTTTCAAGATGATAGGTGTTCTTAATATAAGAAATCTTTTTTTCAGTGTATAGTTTTCTTAATCGTTGAACAATATAATATTTTAACGGTTGTACCGTTAAAAAAAGTTGTCATTTTTTTAATGATATGCGTTTGAAAAATGTCACATTCGTTTTCTTTACCTTAGCGCAAGCCCCTGCACAAAATTATTATACCATTCAAAATTTACCCAAATAAAGTCTGATAAAACAAAACCAATAATCACTAAAAATAAACATTTGAATTAAGTACTGCGAACTTCAGAGACATCTATTATTATTATACTAATGTAAATAAATTATGTTTGTTATTTTTATAATAAAAATCTATATTCATTTTTTTAGTTCAGGGCACCCAAAAAGTTGCGAAAAAAGAGGTTAGCCGAATGTTTTTTTTGGTAATGGCCAATTTTCAGTTTTTTTATTAAATTGAAAAAATCGCTTTGTTTTGTTATCCTTTAAACTGAATTATCAACACCAATACAAGAAATATGAACAATTTTTACTTTTTCTTAAAGAATAGAATATTGCGCAAACCTAAAGCTATATCCAAGGCGGTTTTGCTATTTCATTCAAAAGATATGGTCAAAAAGGTCAAGAAGCAAACCTAATGAAAACCAACGTCGAAAATCAATACAACCGTACGAGATAACCACAAATTTCCTCCAATGTCTTAGGAAATTTAATAGCGAACATTTTAATATAATTAGACTTAATAAATTGTTTAATCTTCACGTTTATTTTCGCATTACAACAAAAATTTTAAAATGGTCAAAAGTTTTATATTTCAATTGTATTGACTTTTTACGTACCTATCATAACGTTTTCAATTTCAAAAATCGGATCGCAAAACTGTTAGACGGTATGTTTTTGTGTCGCAACGATTCCATTGAAGTTGTTTTCATCAAATTATAATTTTCTGTTGTACAGTGTAATTTAGAGAAATAACATAAATAATATTTAACAAGTGAGAACTGGCCAAATACCTCGTCACTGAGACTTTTGTTTCGAGTATGCTACACAACCAGGCACCGACAGCCTGTTCCGGTCTTATTTTCCTCATCAGTGATGGATAGCCGTGGTGTGTAAGCACGCTGGAAAAAGCTGCCACGACCTTATATATGTAAACAAGTACAGCGACAGCGGTGAGATGTAGCACGCTCAAAACAAAAGCAACGGTGACGAGGTATTTGGCCAGTTCTCATTTTTTTTTAAACATTTAACATGTTGGTTTTTTATTTTTAGATTGTCAACAAAGAACCTTTACTCTAAATTATTCCAATAACCATACTTTTAAAAGTATTGAACAAAATAATAAAAAAGATGAAATTTTACTATCAGTAGAGGATTTTGATGTAGTTAAAAGAGAATCATTATTAGCTTTTAAGAAATATATTAAACCGCAAAAACGAAAATGCATTTCTTCCAAAAACCCAATTAAAGTTTTAGTTAACAGAAATGACGTCAATATTAAAGATACCGATATAATAACAGGAATAGCTGAAAAGGAGAAGGAAAGACTAAAGTATGAAAAACGTAGGTATAAATTATATTATATATAAAGTTAGTCGAAACCCGCAATGTAAGCAACATAAAAATGCAGAGTATCGTAAACAATAAAATTAATTTATATGTGTACATTTGCACTTGCCGTTAAAGCTTAAATTCGGAAATTTAATATGCCTGTTCATTATTTCATAATTATTATATTTTTTCAGTTGCCAAAAAATTAAACAAAACTGTGGAAGTACTAAAAGGGCTGGCGGGTAAAGAAGATTATAAATCAATTACTTTAAAGCAATTTCAGGCATCAACCTATTTACCGCCATATAAGGACATAATGTTAATTCAGATTAAAGGAAGGAAATGTATACAAGTAAGATTAGTAAAACCTAGTAAAGAAAGCATTAATGAAGGGGATTGTTATGTTTTAATTACTACTTCAGCCTTATTTCTTTATATTGGGTCATATTCAAATGTAATAGAGCAATCAAAAGCTTTAGACTTTGTTAGATTTATAAAAAAAACTGGTGATATGGGCTGTACAACAAGTAAAATATATACGGTATCAAAAAATGAATGTCATTATGAAACTTTGAAATCGTTTTGGAAAATTTTAAAATCAGATAACATCCCAAAGACAGTTAGTCCAGGTCACCCCGATGAAGATGTGACTTATGAAACAAATATTTTACATACCAACATGATTTATAAATTTGTAAATAATGAATGGGAGCCTTTAAATACTTATTGGGGTACAATACCAAGGACTGATATATTAGATGAATATAGTATTTTACTTTTTGATTATGGTACTGAAATGTATTTTTGGACTGGAAAAAATGCCTGTAGTCAGCTTAAAAAAATTGCCTTAAATCTCGCTGAAGAATTTTGGTCAAAAGGGTACAACTATAGCGAGTGTACCATTTGTCCATTAAATATTGCGGAATTATTAGGTGATCGTCCAAAAAAAGATATTTTATTAAAAGGTGACGAGCGTCCTGTATGGTGTTTATTTACTAAGTTAACTCAGAATGGTGAAACAATACTGTTTAAAGAAAAATTCTTTGATTGGCCTGATTTGTTTAAAAAGGAAGAAATAAAAGATTTTGATTTTAATGATTTTTCTTTTAACATCGCACCATGCAACGCAGCAGAAATGATAGAAAACAAAACAGAAAAATCAAATCTAAGGATTCAAGATATGAATGTAGGAAGGGGCGATAGTTTTTATGATAAAGGAACGAATAGACAAATAGAAATTACTACAATTCAAATAAAAGCTTGGAAAATATTAGAAAACTCATTTGAAGAATTGGAAAATGAAAGCATTGCTAACTTTTATAGTGATGAAGTATATATTTATAATTGGAAATACAGTGAAAATGTTAAAGGAAGGTGCTTGGATGGCAACCCATCCAAATATAATCAAGTAGGAAAGGAGCATACCACCTTTTTTTGTTGGCAAGGTAATACAACTTCAGTTAATAAAAAATGCGCATCTGCATATTTAATTTTGGAAATAAATAAAGAAAATGCACCTCAAATTATAATTGCTCAAGGCTCCGAACCTGCTGCGTTTTTAAGACTTTTTAATGGAAAAATGCTAGTACATAACAAAAAACGTAAGAATTTGGAACCAAAAATGTACATTGTTAATGGAGAATTTAAACAAGAAATATTTTGTGTGGAAGTACCATGTCATGTTAAACAATTAAGAAGTCGAACCTGCTTTATAATTTTAAATAAAACTCAAGTATTTGTTTGGTATGGTTCAAAGTCCAGTAAAAATAGGAAAATTAATACAATTAATTTTGCTAAAAATTTATTAAACCACTATCCAAAAGAATTAAATAAGCATTTAATCAAGCCAGATTTAAAAATTGTGGAAATACAAGAAGGAGGCGAAAGTAAAGATTTTATGAACTTATTAGGAAGTAATAACAACTCATATATTTCTTTACAAAATAGTAATGAGGATTGGGAATTTAGTATGAGACTATTTCATTTTACTACTAAAGCTGGCCAACTTACATCAAACGAAATTATTTGTCAATATTCTAGTGAAATTTCTACACCCTATCCATTTCAACAGTTAGATCTTTATGCTGTAACGCAACCTGGTAAGTCGCATATACTTTTAAAAGTAAATAAATTATATCTGTATATTCTAGATAAACAAAATATTCATTTTCTTTAGAAAAACTATGAAACATATATTTAAATCAATGGGATTTAAATAAATTATTTAAAAAATCAACTAAATAAAAAAAATTACCACAAATTTAGTATTTTCAAAATTCACAAAATCACTATATAAGTTATATAGTTATATAGTTTTCTATAATATGAAGGGGAATAGTGCACTATGAAAAATCTAGGGCTGTCTTGCATAAAAAATCCTGAACTTTTTTATTTATAAAAAAATAGACGGCTTTAAATAAATTATTTTTTATTTGAATCTATTTTGATACATAATAATAATAATATCAATAAATTACATGAAAAGTCAATGGTGTATAAAGAATAAAAATTATACTTTTTATATATAAGACAAAAATTTTACACATAATTAAACAAAACGGTTACAAAGCATCATCACATATTTAGTACTTTTATCATGTACTCTTCCAAGGAATAAAATACATTTTCCTGAAGTAGTTTTTTGACTCTTCAGTTGTTTTAGAGGATTAGGTAGCTTGTTGTAGCAGAAGTAAAAGATCAGTTGGTGTATATCACAGTTTAAAAAAAAAATATTTGTATTGTTGTTTACTTATGTAAGGCACGTATATAGACTGACGGTATGATAAGTATTTTTTCGTCTTTAAAAGCTTTTCGACAACTGTCAGATTTTGTCATAGTGCCTTTACTGCTTTTTTTGCAAGATAAATATTCCTAAACTGTAAGAAATATTATTTCTTACAGTTTAGGCGTTGCTCCTCAGAGTAAAATGCCATAATATAATATACATTTTATGTAGCAACTGAATGAAAATAAGAAAAATATGCCATTCTTGACATTTGATGAGTGCATACCTGTCTAAGTCTTCTTATGACATAAATGGATGTGGAAAGTATCTTGTTCATTTCGGTGGTATTTTTGTTCAAGGATAAACTAGTTTCCAAATAAACTCGAAATTTTTTTTCCTCTTGATGTTCACCTACACTAAGGTGACCAACCGCCCTGATATACCCAGGACAGGTTCTGGTTTTTGCTAATGTGTCCTGGTTTTAATTGTGTACTGGTTTTGTCCTGGTTTTGCAAATTTGGTCCTGGTTTATACTAATTTTTTTATTATTGACGTTATTATCAATTTTTTTTTAAGTGGTCGAGGCTTAGCTTAAAAACTAATTTAAAAATCTAAAACTTTAGAAGTACATTTGGAAGAGAAAAAAAAGTAAGAAAAAACCTTGTTTGAAAAAAAAATTATTATTTTTTAAAAAAGTCATCGGTGCTCAGGTTAAAAATTAATTTTCATATCTGAATTTATGGTACCGTCAGGATAGTAAAAAGTAAGAAAAAACCTCCTTTGAATTTTTTTTTAAATTATGAGTTTTTCCCACTTTTTTAGAATTTGTTCTAATTTTTTTATTAATAATAATAATAATAATACTTTATTTATGCTTAAAAACAATACAAAATTGTGTGCACAAGTCGGGAACATAAATTAATAAATATATAATTATCAACTACACTAATTATAAATAAAAGAATAAATACAAGAAAAATTTAGTTGCATAATAAAATAAAGAATACAACAAATATAAACAAGCAAATAAAAGAATTAAAAAAAATAAAATACAATTAAAAAACATTAATAATCAAAACACTACATGGCATCAATACATTACATTACTATCACAATATTCCAAAAACTCTTTCGTGCTATAAAAACAATGCTCTAACAAAAACAATTTTAAAGAAGATTTCAATTTTTTTAGAGAATATTTTTTCCAACTAGGTGGAATCTTGTTGTAAAATATCACAGATTGGTATTTAAAAGACTGCTGCATTTTAGAAAGCCTGCATTTCGGCAGAGCTATCAAGCCTCTATTCCTAGTATCATGACCATGATGATCCCCCTGGCACTGATAGTCCTCAGAATGAGCATACAAGATACAGTCCAAGATATACTGGCCACTAAGGGTCAAAATCTTCAGATCTTTAAAAATTGGCCTACAGTGATCAGTATATCCAGCACCATAAATAGCTCTCACAGCTTGCTTCTGCAAAAGGAAAACTTTGTAAGCATTAGAAGAATTTCCCCATGCCAAAGTAGCATAGGATAAATGGCTATGAAAAACAGCAAAATATGTCATTCTGAGTACACTTCTCGATAATAGACTACGAAGTTGTCTGAGCAAATAGATGCTTTTTGACAACTTACTTAGTAAACTTAGAACATGTGCCTTAAAGTCCATTCTGCTATCCAGGTATATTCCCAAATATTTAATTGAAAGCTGATTATTAAAAGAAGGTTGTAAAGTAAAATACATGCTTTGGGTTTTCTCCTCATTTAAAAGCAAACCATTATCAGCAAACCAAAGTTTGGCATCACTTGCTGCAGTCAAGGACTCCTCTTCAAGACAAGCTTCATCCTTGCTTTTACATAAAATTGTTGTATCGTCTGCATACATAAAAACGGAAGCATTGTTTACAACAAAGTCATTCATAAAAATTATAAATAGCAAAGGCCCAAGAACAGATCCCTGCGGCACTCCAAATTTCATTTGAACAAAGTCGGATTTTATTTTGTCAATTTCTACACATTGATATCTATCGGAAAGATATGACTTAACTAGTTCAAGGGCCACGCCTCTTACATTATAATGATCAAGCTTGTCCAGAAGAAGATCTCTTGACACAACGTCAAACGCCTTAGACAAGTCAAAGAATATTCCCTTAGCAATGCATCCCTCATCCATGGATTTCACAATATTACATACTAAGGAATTAATTAGTGACATTGTAGAGAGACCATCTCTATATGCAAATTGAAAAGTATTCAAAAAATGTCTTTCATTAAAGTATTTTTGAAGTCTGCCCTTAATTAAGATTTCTAAAACCTTACCCAGAATAGGTGTAATAGATATTGGTCTAAAATTGTTTGGGTCTTTTAAGCTACCCTTTTTGTGTACAGGAACAATTTTGCAAAATTTAAGAACATTTGGAAATATACCATGAACAAAACACTCATTCGCTAACAAAACCAAAGGATCGCCAATTATACCAGAAACCAACTTAAGAGCTCTGCCATTCAGGCCATACACATCTTTACTTAAGGAGTTACTAAGATCATTAATCGTATTAGCCATTTCATTATAAGAAACAGGAAATAAGAAAAATGACCTAACATCACTTATTCCAAAGTCAGTGGAAAAATTATTTATGTTGGTGTTATTAATTACCTTATTAATTGTCTGCAAAAAATGATCGTTAAAAGTTTTCGCATCTATTGTACTCTGTGAAGTAATTTTGGCATTCCTATTGTTATTAATAACTTTCCAAGCAGCTTTTTGTTTATTTGCACTATTATTTATATAGTTGCTATTTGCACTAAGTTTTGATTTTTTTATTTCAAGCCTATAGAGTTTTTTATACTCTTTATAATAATTATAATCTTCTTTACGATTAGAATTTTTTAGATTATCATTTAAAAAAATCAAAAAATCTTTCATACGTTTTAGCTTTTGATTATACCAAACATTATTTGTACTTACTTTTACTTTGATTAAAGGAAAGGCAGCTTTATAAGCAGTTTGTAAGTTATTTACTAAAAAATTTGCAAGATCATTTGGATCACAAAGACCATAATAGCTTTCCCAATTTATATTTTGAACAAGATTGATATAACTTAAAACATTATTCTCACAAAAATGTTCAACAAGTTTAAAATTATTTACAGACTTAGTATTAGAATTATTATTTATTTCAACTATGATGGATTTATGATCGGACAAATGGCATTCAACAACCTTGCACAAATAAACGTTATCTTGACAATTTGAAAAAATATCATCAATTTGTGTACTTGTCATTAAAGTCACCCTAGTAGGCTCTTTAACATGATTATACATATTATACATTTTAAATAAGTTTCTTATTTCAATTACGTCTATATTGTTATTATTTAAAAAGTTTATATTAAAATCCCCACAAACTATAATACTTTTGTTTTTTGGTATATTAAATAAAATTGTATTTATGTTTTCCTTAAATGCTTTTAAATTACCCAGTGGTGATCTATATAAGCAAATAATAATTGTATTAAGCTTAATTAACTCAATAGCTGCAAATTCAGAGTCAATCTCTACTGAAGAAAAATCAACTTTTTTAAAATTAGTACCATTTTTTACAAAAATACAAACACCACCATGTACATGAATTGATCTGCAAAAGTAAGCAGCTAATACATAATTATTTAGCTTTAAATACGAAATTGTTAGTTCAGATAACCACGTTTCACTGAAACACATAACATCCATTACACTTTCCTCAGTAATAGCTTCAATTAAATCCAATTTATTTGTTAAACTTTGAACATTTCCATAAAAAATTCTAGTTAAGTTTTTGCACCTTAGGATGCTTTTTTCTCTTTTGGGCGGGGGTGAAAAAACCTCGAGATATAAGCTCCTTCAGGCCATAATTCAGGATCCATTGCTTTATCCAATTTATAAAGATCTACAATTACTTTGAAAGAAGAATAATATTGAGGATATTTAGATTCAATTTCCTCACATTCCACTTCCGGAAAATCACCTTTCAAATAGTCTATAATGCATTTACTATTAGTGCCAGGCTTAAGACGTGATACATAGATAAATGCCTTCTTTGGGACTACTGATAGGGAACATTTGGTTGAGTTAGATTTCCCCACAACTCCAGTATTTTGTTTTTTATTCTTGTGATTTTTTGTCACTTCGCTAAACAATTATTTACTCTCTGCGCCTAAATCAGAATTAATATTTATTAAATTATCACATATTTGTTTAGATTTAATTTCTAAAACAGCATTTGCTACTTTGTTCTTAGAAACTAAAGGACTTTTTTCGGTTTTTGTTGGCAGCTTTTTACTACTAGATGAAGTTTCAGGTCCATCGGTTTTTGATAAGTCACCAGTAGGAATGGAAACTTTTATTTGCTTCTGAGAATTATTTATATTGCAATCTTTTCCATTGATGGTTTCCATTAAGGTTATTTGCTTAGATAAAGCGTTAATTGTAATTTGCTGATTGAAAATTATAGTATCTTTTTGTTTTAAAAGCTCTTTTAAATAAAATATTTCCATTTTAGAAGGTTCATTTAATTCGCTTAAATTATTATCACTTGGATTTGGTGTTGGTGTAGTTGGATTAGATAAACAACAATTAATTTGATTTTCATTGATGAAAACAACATTTTTCATCTGTTTAGCACAGCCAGGGTGCATAACAGCATTACAAGTAATACATTTGATGCCTGATTGAGGAACTTTTTGACACCTTTTACACTTATCATCCATGATTAAAATTATTATTAAAGTCGTTTAAAAGCAAGTTTTGCACAAACTCTTGGTGGCTCAGAGGAGAACACCGCGCACCAGCAATCTCCGGCTCCGCAGGACCCGGGTTCGAAACCCAGCGCCGACACAAATTTTTTTTTACTAAATTTAACAAAGTTTTTTTATGAAGGTTTTTTAGTTTACACTCACTGTGAAGGTTAATAATTGTTCATTAAAATCATAAATTAACGAATAGTCACTATCTAAACATTTTGTTTTTCATATTTGTTCTATTAACAAACATCACACACTTAAAACTATCACATTTTTAATAATTGTTTAAACGTAAAATCCACTTAAAACAAACATTAATTGGGAGCACATTTTTATACTCTGAATATACGAGGTAATTAATACAAACTATTTAATGTGGTTGGAGCTCAGGTTCAAAATTAATTTAAAAATCTGAATTTTGCTCAGTTTAAAAATTAATTTACATATCTGAATTTATGGTACCGTCAAGATAGTAAAAAGTAAGAAAAAACCTCCTTTGAATTTTTTTTAAATTAAGAGTTTTTCCCACTTTTTTAGGATTTGTTCTAATTTTTTTATTTAATGTGGTTGGGGCTCAGGTTCAAAATTAATTTAAAAATCTGAATTTTTGGGAGTACGTGGATAGTAAAAGAGTAAGAAAAAACCTCGTTTGATTAAAAAAATTTAAAAAAATATTAGTTTTTCCACTTTTTTAGGATTTGTTCTAATTTTTTTATTAAAAGTGGTCCGGGCTCAGGTTTAAAATTAATTTACAAATCTGAATTGTTGAAAGTACCTTCACTTCCCACTTTTTTAGGATTTGTTCTTATTTTTTTATTATAAGTGGTCGGGGCTCTGGTTAAAAATTAATTTAAAAATCTGAATTTTTGTGAGTACCTTCAGGATAGTTTTTTTATTATTGACGTTATTAGCACATCTTTTTTTTTTCAAATAATAAACATTAAATAAAATAAATTTTGTTTATTTTTTGGAAGGGCGGGGAGGGGCATGTTGTGTCCTGGTTTTTAATTTTTGAAAGTTGGTCACCTTAACCTACACCAAAGGTTAGATTTTTTGTTTTTTCCTTGTTTATTTGTAATTTATTTGTTTCAAACCATTCCCTTGATTGTTCGAGTACTTTATTTAATTTTTCTTCAGCTTTTTTGATTTTTGCTTTTATTAAAAAGGATGTGTCGTCTGCATAGCAGCAGGTTTGTTGGGTACTTATGTTCCACACAAGATCATTGAGGTAAATGAAGAAAAAGGACTGGTCCGAGTACTGAAACTTGTGGAAATCCACAGTTTATTGAAGTTTCCCGAGAAAATCGATTTTCCATATATGATTTTATTAACTTAGCAGGGACTACTCTTACTCCATAGAAGTTTAATTTTTCTAACAGAATTTTGTTTGTTATCAAAAGCCTTACTGATGTCACATAGTGCCATTTTTATAACATATTTTTTTGTTTACTTCTTCATAAATATTTTCTAAGACCTCCAGTAAAGCAGTAATAGTTGACTTGTTTGCCCTGTACACATGTTGACAGGTGGTGAGGAAATTTTTTTTTCAAAGTTTTTTATTACTCTATTTTTTATGATGATTTCGAATATTTTTCAAATGGACGGTAAAGTTGAGATTGGTTTGGGTTTTTGTTTATTTTTATTTTTTTTTCTTTTTCGGGAAACGTGTCTTCAAATGTTTTTTGTAAAATATTATGTATATGCTTCTGCAGCTCCCGTTTGTTGTATAAGATTCTATTGACTGCATTATGACGTTAAAAAGGTAAATATTTTCTTCAGAAAAATCTCTCTACTTAGAAGTTTTATGTTTATTTGTAGGTGCTTCAATAGGTTTATCTGTCATTATAATTTGGGCCATGTGTTCTGAATTAGTAAATCAATAGTTTTTTTAATGTGTTATATTTTTTTCTTAAAATTAATAAATATGTTGTCTATACACGTACTTATTGTGTTTGAGATTCTAGATGGTTCCTTCATTACCTTTTCCAGTCCAAAGGATGACAAAATATTGGTTAGATTTAGGTTCTCCTTTGATTCCACTTTAAAAATTTATGTTGAAGTCTCCTGCTTGGTATAGGTGCTGCACATCATGTGTATGTTGGTATATTTTTGCGTTTAAAAGTTTATCAGCTCTACCATTTTTTCCAGAAATATTTCCATGTTTCCTGAGGGGGATCTGTAGATTGAGAGAAATATTGTTTTTAGATTAATTAGTCTTAAGAGCTTCTATAGCGGCAATTTCGAAGTGCTTTTCCAATGAAAAATTTGTTATATCTTGATTTTTTTCATATTCAATTTTGTCTTTAATAATATTAGGACTCCTCTATTTATATACAGTTTTCTACAAAAACAGCTTGCTATGGTATAATTTTTCATCTTAAAACCGTCGTTTTGCGATTCTTTTAGCCAATGTTCTGTTATAGTAGCTTTTTTTGTTTTAGTAATAAATTTACTGCGTCTATTTTATTAAAAATTGATTGTATGTTAAAATTTAAAAAACACAAGATTACTGTTTTTTGTAGTCTGGTCAAAAAAACCGAAATTTCTTAATGATGAGATTTTCAGGCCATATTTCTGGTTTTAGTACTTCATCTTTTATGCTATACGTGTTATATTGTTTTATTATTTCCCTGATTTCAAAATTTTTGTTTGGGAATATTTATATAGATCCATTCTTTTTTATCTGCTGCTTTAAATATTATATTTTCTTCTGGTATTTATTTTGGTTTCATGATTGTTTATATTGTTTTTATTATTTGTTTTTGGTGCTGCAGGCGCCGCCTGTTGGGAGGTATTGTTGGTACTTGTTTTTGTAGTGATCTTTTCTTTGATTTCTGTCAATTCAGTTTTTTTTTATCAATATTGATTTCTTTATGTTTAGAAATTTGTTGCTTTTGTTGTTCTATAAAAAGCTTCGTGTTAATAAAAAAACACTGGGAACCTTTTTTTTTTTTGAAAATATGGAATAATAATTTTTTTGAGATTTAAAAATTATTAATAATGATCAGTCTCGTCCCAGCACTTGACTGAGTAGGACGTTTGTTAGCTGAGTCAGAGCTTAAAACGTAAAACGTGAAAACCATAATCAACAAATAATCCTTCATAGTGCAAACAATTATAGTGTAACAAATACAGTGAGTACAGACTACTCTACGGTCAAGAATGAGTGCTAAGTGATAAGGAAGAGTGAAGTGACAAGTGCAAACTAACTACCGGTCAAAATAGTTAAGTGTTAAGTGACAAGAAAGAGTTAAGTGACAAGTGTCAGCGTCTGAGCGGTCGCACCACCTGTCAACAGGACGATTTTCACTGGCCAAACAAGAGGTCAAACAAGGGAGGAATAGGCCACCTGCAAAAAATCGATAAGTATCCTCAACTCATCTGCATGCCCTAATACATAATTTGCAAATTAAACATTGCGTAATCCCTACAAAAAAAAACAATAAACATCGGTAACATAAAATACATTAGAAAGTCAATACTGACCAAAAAAACAATCTTCCCAACCAGCCTATCGCGGCCATACACCAAAGCTGAGCAGGGCAATAAAGCTGTCAACAAAACAATCCAAGTCTAACAAAATCGAGACCAAATAAATTTGACACTTAGAACATAAATAACACTCATAAATTAAGAAAACATAAACGAAGTAAAAAAAACACTCTTATCAAACTCCATGAATTTTGTAAACACATTAGACTTTACACTAAAAGTAAAAAAAATACCCCCCACTGGCAACTGCCTAATTGCAGCGATTGCTCACCAGCTGTTCAACACGGAGATAGGATCGCTACGCGAAACTGAAACAACAGCAGAGACTTGACAAATACTAAACAATCATTTACGTAATAACCTCGGAACGTACAGACCCTACATCGAGGACGCAATAAACGAATTAAGTCGTTATGAGCACATAAGTGATAAAACAGGACAAATTAATGCGTACCTAAACGACCACGGTAAATACGGCTTTTGGGCTGGATTGGAAACAATACTAGCCGCCTCAGACGTATTCAGCGTCGCAATCGAAATTTACCACGAACAGGGCGCGAAAGACAAGATATCCGCGAGACTGAATGACAATTCCCCTACAATAGCAATATGCTACAGACTAAGTACACTAGGTACCCGTAACCACTACGACAGCATTTTAAAGGTATCGCCTAAACAGCCACTCGCACCCGCACAAACATAAACACCATAGCAGGCGGAAACGGAAAATACGCGATAACTCAATCAACAAATGACAGGACATATTTAGAGGTAAACACGCAAGTAGACAAGCATTTAATAGGCACACTAAACATACGCCGGTGCAGAAGGGCTGAAAAAAGAGACATAATAGACAACATACTAGACCATTATAACATGGACATTATAGCGCTACAAGAAACATACATGACTTCGGGTCGCGCCACCACAAAAAGATACAATTGGTATTTTAGCGGGGGTAACAATAAAATGACGAGAAGGGGGGTCGCGATCCTCACAAAAAAGAACAAAGACATAAAAATGACAAAATTCTACGCCACCTCGGAAAACACCGCTACAATAATACTAGACTGCTACAAAAAGCGATTATGCGTAATTACCGCACACATACCATCTGACAAACGCAATACGGCAACCTACCGCGAGCCAACACAACAAATCGACTTAAACATCAGAAAAGGGACATTGGTTATCGCGGGTAACTTTAATGCTCAAATAGGAAAATCCCACGGCACAATCAAAGATAAAGTTACGGCGGGCAGCCAACTCAGACACAACAATAGTATCGAAAACGGCCAGGATCTCATTAACCTGGCACAAATGTTTAATTTACGAATTCATAACACATTCTCAATCTCCAAAACAGTCCTAACCACATGGAGCAACAAAACAACAAGCTCTCAAATCGACCACATGCTCCGCAACAATACAACTGACTTTTACTTCAAAAATTGTTATGCCACGTGGCCACTTGATCTAAAGACAGACCATAAATTACTATACTGTGTAATAAAACAACTACCTGCTCAAGCCGCCACCCGACAAGCAAGCCACCACAGACAAGCCGTTAAAATGGTACACAGAACGCTTAAATGACCCCAAAGACAATTTAAACTTAAGAACTGCGGTAACTAACATCTTACTAAATAGTAACCCCGACCTGGAAAACGTATCAGAGTTATGGACGTATATAAAAGACTGTTTAATAATAGCAGCTAACCCCACGCACCAAGCACACAAACTGCCCAGGCAAAACGCGAGGCAAAAACAGCAACACGGCTGGCCATACGCGAACAAGACATAGCGAAAAGCTACACTTTCTTTAGAAACCCTAACGACTTGCACACACATACAAACACATTAAACTTTCAAAAGGACACAAAATATATACATTCCACTCGCGTCATGGGAATCCGAACTCGCACAAAGCGCCCCAGTAAATTCCGACATCTCACCCAGAGATAGACAGGCGCCAGACCAAACACCCTTAACCCGCCCGCCAGACAGAATTTATACAACAAACAATACATAAACTGCACCGGGAATAGACCTACTTCAAAACGAACTACTAAAGGAAGCCCCTGAGGAAATTTACGATACACTCACGATACTTCTAACAAAAATTTGGACAACGAACGTCGTACCCGGCGAATGGCTCAAAACTAAACAAATTCCAATTCCTAAGATTCGCAGAGCGACAAATACCGAGGACTATAGGAAAATAACGCTGTGTAGTGTAGGCTACAAAATCTACGCTCGCTACCTGCTAAAAATTCTAGTTGAATTATTAGAGCCCATCCCCTACTATCAGGCAGGATTTATCGCAAACAGGTCAACACAGGACCATATCTTTAGTGTTAGGCGAATTATGGAAGAAATGTTGCGTAAAGGAAAAAAGATATTCATAGTAACCTTAGACATAGAAAAAGCATTCGACAAAATCACACACGCAGCAATCATAGAAGCTCTAGGCACCTTGAATCGACAGAATCGAAACGGCCTGCTTAGCAGAGTTCACGTGTGTGCAATGGTTCGGGCAAACGACAAAACTCTATCGCAAGCAGAGAGGCGTAAAACAGGGCTGCCCCATTTCACCGACCTTACACTTCCCACCTTATTCGCTTTTGCGGACGACCTCCTATACATCGCCAACAACGTAGGGGAAATAGAAAGATTTATCGACGTGCTAACAGAACACACGTCAGCAATAGGCCTAAAACTAAACGCAGGAAAAATCAAATACTAATTCGTAACCCCAAATACCCGAATAGGCTACACAAAGTTGGCTCCTTTAAAATCGGCCCATACACACTACAGCTCGAAAATAGCCTCAAATATCTAGGAACCGTCATTACCAGCACCCTTAACCGCCAAGAAACGACT
This sequence comes from Brassicogethes aeneus, assembly GCA_921294245.1. NCBI lineage: Eukaryota > Metazoa > Arthropoda > Insecta > Coleoptera > Nitidulidae > Brassicogethes > Brassicogethes aeneus. The sequence continues at coordinate 64,109,227 of OV121132.1, forward strand.
AAACTACGTATTACCGCTGCCTTACGCTCGGCCCACATAATAAACTCCTTCGCAAAGAAATACAACCTCCCGTGGCCTCTCCGGAAGCTGATCTACACAACGGTGATGGTACCAGCAGCAACATACGGCCTAAACCCCTGCGCGCTAACTAAAGCAAACAGGCAAAAATTACGCAAACTTGAACGGAAGATTATTACACTACTAACGACAGACTTACCCGACTACCATCACCAACATCCCCGCGACCTGCTAATGGGCAAAACCATTACCAAAAGGGTAAGAGTAGCCCAATTAAAATACTGGGCCCACGTCACTCGTAGGCAAAGCAACAACATACTACAAGCCACCCTTAAACTAGACCTTACAGACAAAAAAGTCGGGAGACCATGCTTCACATTTAATGACACGTTAGCACAAATCATGCACTTCTCACAAATTAAGAAGTCCCACATAATAAGTCGGCGTAATTGTCCCCCAAAAACCAACAACGTCTATCCCTCCCGTCCCTCCTCCTCTATACCCTACTGGGCGTATAGCATCGGCTCGGCGAACCCGAGAATGGCTATTAAAACTATTCGCATGTCGCTCCCCAAATAGGGGACAGTACGGAACGCAATGGACATTCGCATCCAGCAAACACGGGTGAAGCCGTGCAGTTGCTGGGGGCGAACAAAAATCGGCGTAAGTAAACATAGGCGTGTACGGGGTCCGGGAGTGATGAGGCAATGGGGCTGGTTATACGTCTCTTATACTCATACTCACTTAAAAATTATTAATAATGAAATAACTTCACCTTGGAGTGAAGAAATCTAGATATTAAATTTACATTTGTACTAATTTAGTTTTAAAATAAAAATATCAATTTGAATATCTAATTTTTTTTATTTAATAGACCAAATCAACTGGGAAAAATTTTGTATTTAAATTTTTGTCTATTGTTATTTCGATTAATTATTGTTTTTTTATTGATTTGGGTTTTATAATTGTTTATATCTCGAATAAAATTTTATTTTTCATAAAAAATTCCCAAAACAACTTGATTATACCAAAAAATTAACTTAGATCATCTTGAGGCACGTGTTGTTCTTAATTAAAAAAAATTAAAAAAATGACCCAATGTTTTTTCATCAAAAAGAAACTTTTTAGGGGGCGTCGCAAAAAATTTTATTTTTAACGACCACCCTAAAGTATACCTTTATACGTAGTTTATGGTATATAGGTAACTGAACTAAATATGCTTAACAGAAATATTCCTAAATGAACTTTCTATAGCAATTACTTTCTTAACATTCTAAGCATATGTTTAGAGTAGATTAATTTTTACCACTAAAACTTTGCACCTTCTAAGAACTTGCCTATAGGCCAGCAATAATATTCTTAGGATCATGCTATATTTCTTTTAAACATGTTCTTTAGAAGAAATATAGCATGATCTTAAGAATATTCTCACTGGAAGGTTTAAAAAAACATTTTTAGAATAAAGTGTGCTATCAGGGGCACTACTCTCTTTATCCTCAGTAGTTGTTGGACTTGAATTTGAAGGTATTGGATAGTCGTTAGCAGTTGAAGTACTTGGATGCACCTAAATATATAATTTTATTGATTAAATAAAAATATTGGAGCATAAAATTTTTATAAGAAAAAATTGAACCTACACCTCGCCAAAGTTTTTTGTTTTGAATGCGTTCCACCAACTTCAAATACCGACAGACAGCTGTTTCGACCTTTATTGAGTCTCATCAGTGTCGGGCAACTTGGTGTAGTGGAACACAATCAAAACAAATTACTCTCTGAGCCTATATGCTCAGTTGTTAAGTCAACAGAGGCGAGATGTAAGAACATCAGGTGATCCACTACACCAAGTTGCCCGACACTGATGAGACTCAATAAAGGTCGAAACAGCTGTCTGTCGGTATTTGAAGTTGGTGGAACGCATTCAAAACAAAAAACTTTGGCGAGGTGTAGGTTCAATTTTTTCTTATGAATATTACCAGTGATGGGTCAAGAAAGTTTCTTAAAGAAACTAAGAAAATTGAATCTTTACATAAAATTTTTATACATTTCTACCTTTCGAAAAATACTAGCTTTTAAAATTTTGAATTAACTTGTATTTATATTTAATTTATTTTAATAATTGACAAACTTCTTATAAATTACATTTTGATACAAATTTTATGATAGCAATAAAAAACGCTATTGATTATATACTTACTTCAATATTTTTAACAAATTCATTAAAATCTTCATTGTAGATTTTCACTTTTTTATAACATGAGGAGTGATAACCTACAAAATCTATTAAATGTTTGTTTAACTGTACCTCACTTTACTTAAAGGCTTTAGATTTTCGGTACGCTAACTTTAAAAAACAATTCTCAAATGATTTTTCATCAAAGTCAATCACTGAATCACTTGATTTACATAAAAAACACTTCTTCGCCATTTTTAATTTTTTCACAATACATGTGTCAATAGCATTTTAATTTTATCCTTTTCTATACCATGAGTATCGCATCAAATAGTACGCGCAATGCTTCTCTTATCTCTTAACTGTCATACTAAATTTTGTTCATAAAGTCATAATTGATATGACAAAGCCTTGACACAATATAGGCTATGTTCCGTAATTTACTGTCAGTACTGTCGGTACTGAAAACGCATTCCGAAATCCACTTTCAGTTACTGAGCTCAGTGGTAAATACTACCCTTTTATAAATGTACGGCAGATTAATTTTACTGAAACAACTGGAGACAGAGAGGTGCTGTGGCTCCAGTAAAACACATAACCAAACTTTTAAACAAAAAATAGGTGTCAAATAAAGTGAAGGATATAAATTATATCATATAATGGTACGCATACGAAGACCCAGAATATGAAACTACCTACTATAGTATTACCTATAGGTATATAGTACCTAGAAAATGTTATATATTTGTATTCAGCGGAAGAATTTGAGTAATTTTTGGTATTTGGCTTATGGTTGTGGTGTCAATGAAATTTTATATTTCCTATTCCTATATACATTTTTCGACGCGGACGACGATAACATTAAATTTTCCATATTTCTCTGCCATAAACCAAACATTATATTTCTTATAACTGTTATATTTATTTTTTATTTATGTTCTCTGCTGTGCCGAAAGTAAAGTTTGTCAATTATGTAAATCACAAATCATAACCATTGTCATTGTCACTTTCTGCTGCTACTGAGGCGCGTTCCAATTTCACTGTGCGTCAGTACTGAATAAATTACGGAACGGTCCTTTTCCGCTACTGACAGTAAATTTACTGACAGTAATAGCAGTAAATTACGGAACACAGCCATAGCTGTATGAGTTTTTTTGTTAGCGATAGTAGGGGAGAGTGTTGTACCTTGGACCAATTTTTGTTTTTAACCAATATCTCCAAATTTTACATTTTTAAGATTGAAGTTAAGCATTAACAATTTACTTCGATGTCTTATCTTTTAACAAGTGCCTTAGTTATATTTGAATTATGTTAATAAGTTGTCCAAAATAATATCAAGAAAAAAAATGACCTTTGGTCCAAGGTACAACACCTTATTGTACCTTAGACCACTCATGCTTGTACCTTGGTCCAGTAGTCAAAATAATTAACTGAACAAGAAATATGTATTACAAAATTAAATCAGTAGAATTAAAATTGATTTTTTTTATTAAACAAACAAATCTAAATCAAAGAAATCCTAGGTATCATCATCTGATGTGGAATAATCAAATTGAACATTTTCAATAATTTCGTCCTCACTACTTTCACAAAATACTTTTTTTTTCTTCGCTTTTTTCACATTTTTCTTGCTTGTGGTAGATTTATATTTCTCTATTTCCACTTTAACGGGGGAATCAGTTAAAATTCTTGTTTTTCCCTTCCTTCGTGTTTTGCCCCTTTCTTTTCTTGGTCCCGCTTTTGGAAACGGCCTTACGACTTGTGGGGAAACTATTTCATAGTTTTCTCGACTTGTAGATGGTTTGGCCTCTATCAACTCAGGCTCTCTATTATTGATGATTGGATGGTTACCAACATCGCCTTGAGTCTCGCCTTGAATCTCATCATCAGCAACATTTAAAGGTTCTTTCTCTAGTTGAGGCCGGTCCGTCACATAAGAAGAGAGAAACTCATCTTCACCGAATATGTTTTCATTATAAGGACAAATTCCAGTCACCGAAAAACCTTTAACGATATTATTCATGGAGAAGGCTCTTAAGTATGCTGCGCCAACTATTTCGGATATGTCGTAAATAGTGATAGGTTTTCCCGGATTGTTTATAAGCCATTGATTTGAGGTTTGGTTATAAAATGTCTTGTAGGGTCCGAAGACAGTCCGATCAAGCGGCTGTAGCTTATGTGAGGTATGGGGTGGCATGGTCAATAACACCACCCCATTCTTTTTGGCAAGGTTTATTGCAGCAACTGATATATGTGACACATGGTTATCGAATATCAAGAGGACTTTGTTATCTACGGTTGACTTAACATGAGAAATGAAGTGCCTTAAATATTTTAGGAATAAATGTTCGTTTATCCACCCTGATGGATTTGCAGCTCCTATCGCTCCAGGTGGGGCGCCTTTTAACATATGCTCCTTGAAGTGAACTCTTGGAAAGATTAACATGGGAGGAACTTGATTGCCAACGGCATTTATGGCCGCCACCATGGTTACATTTACTCCCCGCTCTCCCGATGTCACGCTACCAATTTGCTTTTGGCCCTTTGGGGCTAGAATTTTAGGTGGAACGTGGACGGTTGTATTTCCAGTTTCATCTAAATTATAAATGTTACTTGGGTCGAAGTTATAACGGTCATAAACACTTTTCAAATTTCTAAAGAATTCGTCAACGTTGTTTTTATTAAAAGCTGTTGCGCGCGCTAGACTAGTTGGCTCTGGTTTTCGCAAAGAGACGTCGGGATGCCGGGAAAGAAATTGGCGAATCCACTCCTTACCCCCTTGTTTCTGCGCAATCCAAGTGTTTGGGATTTTTTTATTATTTGTAAAGGCAAATTCGTAGGCCAACTTTTGAAGTTCTTTTTTTGGAATGCCGTAATGTAGTTTGGCGGCTGTTTTTATGTAGCCCACCAAAAGATTTTCTTCCTCCTCGGAAAATATTTGTTTGTGTGCAATGTTGGATTGGTAAATAAAAGTGTCGGCTTCAGTACTTCTATGAATTGCCAAGTGCCTAAGCAATGTCGTTTTTGCCACCCTATTATTTTCTGCAGCCTTATAAGTGCTATAATGACGGAGAAGAACATCTTCCACGGCGATTTTTAAATTCTCCTTGTCCACTGGTGGGCGTTTTTTACCAATTTTACTTCTAGGCATATTCTAGGAAAGAAACAAATAATAATATACCTACCTCGTTTAAAAATTGCGCCCAAAAAATGAAACTTGCATGTACCTTGGACCAGTCCAAGGTACAAACACTTCACTGGTCCAAGGTACAATTCGGTAAGTTAACGAAAATTATAAGCTTACAAATTTTTTAGGTTATGTTTGTTACTTAATTAATTACGTCATTTAAAGAGGAGAAAATTATAAACTTACCAGACAAACCCGTGTGAAATTATTTGCAAATATGGATGGATGGCACTCAATTAAAAAAACAAAGAATTATTTACTTTGCTCGAAGAAAAATACAAATATAATTCTATTTTAAAATTGAATTTCTCAATTCAAGTAACAACTTAAGGTAGTGACATCTATCCAAAACATTTTATGTCAAGCATATTATGGAATCTGTAATCTCACTCCCAATAGATAATATAGCGACTGGTCCGAGGTACATTCGGTCCTTGGACAACACTCTCCCCTACATCTTTGCTTGCTCCAATTTTTTAATTTAAAAGCCTAGCAACCGTTATTTATGAACGGATTTTTCAAAGCAACCCTATACTACTGTATTCGTAATAAAATTGCCCTCAATTTTATATATTTTTCAAGTGGTAAGCATATGATCAATTACTGATATCAACTTACCTGTTTGTACACAGCAACCAGGTAATAGGGACCAGAAAAAATCTAGCTGTTACATGTATATTCTTTATGTTGTATGCTTTCCATTGAAATTTCGTTCATTTGGCAAGCAAGTCAGTGAAATTTTAAAAATAAATTATTTCTTATAATTTTTATTTATTATAGCCATTATCATATTTTTTATGGCAACCCTATTGGTTTATGTTCAGAAACATATTTTATTTGATAAAATATAATTTTCATCTGGTAAGCAGATGGGTGAAGGTCGATCTTACTTGGGATCTTGGACTATTTTCTTCTCTCTGCGTTATCTTTTATTAAATTCCTTTTGAATACTTTGACTTCATCCAGTAAATATATAAATTCAGTCGGCACCGACGTTCCATAGTTTATCCATTAATTTAATCATACTTTTATTATAACCTAAAACCTAAAATGTTCTTCTTACATCTAGAATGTTTCCCGGCTTCTTCCGATTTCTTCCCTTATTCTCTTTACCATAGCTTTTTTGATTCTTATATACATACACCAGCCAAGGAAAATTGCCAACAACCCAATTATAACAATACTGACGATAGCCTGGATAGAGCCAAAACCATGGGTACTGGGACTATTGGTTTGTCCACCGCTATTTCCTGCTTGAGCTATAATAATTTCTTCTTTGCTCTGCGTTTTACCCATTGATTTCTATTTAGTTTGCTTTACTAGTCAAGATCGCCATGTAATAAATGGAGATTTTCTTCTTTTAAATAAAACAACCTGCTTTAGCAAAATCAAATATATTTTATTAATTTATATTATAATACTCCCATGCCAAAAATGCTTATTCTACTTATTGCTAAATATTAAACAAACTAATAATATTAATTTGTTTACATTTAATATACGTTAACCTAAATTTAATATATACACAGTGATTTATTATTATCGTATTCTTACTTCTTTTACTCTTACATTACAATAGTGACTTTACATTGTATTTAACACAAGTCGCTTAAAAATTTTGGGTTACCTTTCGAAGTTTTAATATTGATAACCATTTTTCTTTTTATATCCAATGAAACATTTACATCGAATAAGGCCAAAACAACTAATTCCTCAGACAGATACCATAAGTAATCGGACATTTTGTCAGCAGTAATTTTAGCGAAAGAAGGATTGTTTTGGCTGTATAGCAATAATTTTTTTATTAAAGTTAAGTCTGCATTCGGTGCTAATATGCCAGATGAAGCTTTAAACCACGCTGGTATATAAAATCTTAAAACAAATATGCAAATTTGTCGTATTCCTGTTACTTCTCTAGTGGAGTCAAGCCACGTCAAGTGGGACCAGAAAATTTCAAGAAATCACCGATTTTAAAAATAATCACATTATTGTGTAGTAGGTATGACGCATATGTCACAGTAAAAAAATTGTTTTGAAATTCTCTTTTTTAGTAATGTTATTAAAGTTAATAATTTTGTCAAACTTTAGAGCCTGGTAAAATTGAAAAAATAGAATCTCTGGGACCACTCTGTATAATTGAATTAAATTTTACACACTATTGTAGCAATGTTTAGACTATTGAATGATCATTTAATTAAGGTAAATTTGTTTAATTAAAAGAATTTTGCATACATTTATTATAAACAATTGAAATTTTTTATGTGTTCTTCACGCTGAAAAAAAATTAATCTTGTGTCATAATATGCGGAAAACGTTCCCGATTAATAAAATGGACTCAAAAATTTGTCCTTCAACGGGAACCTATAGGTCATTCCGCAGATATTAATTTTTTTCCGCTGTGCGCTTGAGCAGTACGCAGCGTGCTTCGCTGCTAGCTCGTTAGCACAGCTTTCCGTTAGAACCGACGAGCTAGCAGCGAAGCGCGCCGCGTACTGATCGAACGCACAGCGGGACAAAAAATTTAATATCTCCGGAATGAGATATAAAGGACAAATTTTTGAGTAGATTTTATTAAACGGGAATGTTTGCCGCATATTATGACACAAGATTAATTTTTTTTCAGCGTGAAGAACACATAAAAAAATTTAATTGTTTGTAATAAATGTATGCAAAATTCTTGTATTTAAACAAATTTACCTTAATTAAATGACAATTCTATAGTCTAAACATTGCTACAATAGTGTGTAAAATTTAATTCAATTATACAGAGTGGTTTAAGAGATTCTATTTTTTCAATTTTACCGTGCTCTTAAGTTTGACAAAATTATGAACTTAAATAACATTAACAAAAAACTGAATTTCAAAACAATTTTTTTACTGTGACATGGGTCATGCCTACTACACAATTATGTGATTATTTTTAAAATCGGTGATTTCGTGAAAATTTCTGGTCCCACTTGACGTGGCTTGACTCAGTGGTCGCGGAACATGAATATTTTTATTGAGTAGATTGCTTTTGCGATCAAACGTGCGTGGTGCATAGTACCAGGTTGTTTAAAATAAATTTCTGTAGTTGAAGTATACTATAGTATTTAATAAAAGTATTGATAGCTCCAGGAGTTCGTACCCTAGTGGAAATTTTACGTTGAAACAACGTTTTTCCCAAGTTAATTAATGGAAAATTGAAAAAATATTTTAAAACATTACAACAATATATTGTACAAAAAACAAATAGTTACACTCTTGAAAGAAAATGTTTTCCTAATTATCAAAATCTAATTAATATCTAAATAATAATGTTATACCTATTATACTTAAGGTAAACAATTTAAAATATAACAAAATAGCTTTAACAAAAAATTTACAATGGTATTTTGAAAAGAATAAATATTGCCTATATTTAATATATTAACAATTTTCTAAATACTAAGATACTACAACTTTTAAATTAATATTAATAAAAATCTAAAAAATCTTTTTTAAGTATTAACTAAACAAATTCAAATATAACATAGACTAAATAAAAAAAATTAACAATAAATAGCAGTTTTAGGTTTTCCGGTTAAACCGGAAGTGATATCAACTTTGGTTTTTTAAATGGAACCTTATAAATATAATTGCATTTTTAAATTCTGCGTAAAATTCTAGAAATACCAAAATTTGTTTATTTTTTTAATTTTTAACAGTTTTTAAGATATTCAATTTTTTTCAAAAATAATGACAGGTGGATGTCTGTATTACCACTAATTGTAATGTTAAAAAGTTAATTTAACTAAGGATCACAATAATTTTATGCAGCTAAAAGTAGGTTTTGTGTATTTCGGCCTTATTTTTAATACTATGACTTTCAAAAATGTATTGCAGAGTTTGATTTTACTTTTATAACTAATGTATTACAAAGAATAAAAATTAAAAAAAACTTCCACATTTAAAAATTTGTCGACGTGACTTAAAATAATTTTATTAAGCTAAATTTGGGTATTGGAACGTTGTTACAATGTTTCTAGCAATACAATTATCCAACGTAGTTTGACCGGACAATAGTTTTATGTAGCTAAAAGTAGGTTTTGTGTATTTAGGCCTTATTTTTGAAACTATGACTTTCAAAAATGTATTGCAGAGTTTGATTTTACTTTTATAACAAAGGATAAAAATTTAAAAAAAAAATCCACATTAAAAAAATAAATGTGGGTTTTGAAACGTTGTTGCAACGTTTCTGGCAATACAATTCTCCTTTGTGTATTTCGGTCATATTTTTGATATTATGACTTTAAAAATGTATTGAAGAGTGTGATTTTACTTTTATAATTAATTTATTTTAAAAAATAAAACAAAAATTGCCGTGGGGACTTAATTTTATGAAGCTAAATGTGGGTTTTGGAACGTTGTGACAACGTTTCTAGCAATACAATTCTCCAACGTTTCCCAGACAACGTTTTAACTACGTATTTCCCCCTTAAAATCATGCACTTAAACAACGTTATGAGTATAATAATTTTTTATACAAATTTCCAACGTTGTTTGAATGTAGGTAAATGTTAATTTCTACCAGGGTAGTAATTAATGAATATGATAAGTGATCCGTATGTTCTATTTTATATATTACTCGAAATTATTTAAAATGTAAACTTTTACAGAAATATTTTCCGGATTTACAAACTAAAAAAGTATAATTTCAAATATACACTTAGGACTTGAACACGATTTCTAAAGACATTTGAATATTTCTTCTTTCACATCTTTAAGAGCATTGAGTATATAATTATATAATTATAATTATATAATTATATGTATAATTGGATCCGAAATTCCTGTAGTATAATTTGACGTGTTGAAATTACTCCATTTATTTTTGATAGATTTCAAACACTTCTTTTAATATTATTTTAAATACATGATGTCTGCATGGTACACCAACTTCTTCTCCAACTCGTCTTCGATCAGTTTACAAGTACCACCGTGAATTCCTAGATGATAGAACATGAAATTGGACATAATTAAAAAATGAATTTGTTTGATCAGTTCAAATAGGAATATTAATGTAAATGATATAATATTAATTTTATATTATATCACGATAAAGTTTTAAAGAAGACCAGTATGAATTGATACCTGTATTAACAGCCGCCGTATCGAAAGACAGTGCTTTTATTTTACGACTAACCCAAATCGTATAGAATTTTCAAAATAGCATCAGCCTGATTTTTTACAGTTCCAGACATGATTTTGGGGATACCCAATAATTGTTTACTGCCTGATAACGATATTATAATTGGTAAATCAACTTTTTCTGTACCAACAAGATCAGTTAATATTTTGCCAATGTATCACAAAATTATCCTGGTTTTTGAGTCGATCTTTTAATTTCTTATCCATATCTTTTCGAAACTTTTTGCGAGCTCGATGAATTGTCGAATGACTCAAATTACAGCCATTGATATCAACGTTAGCACTACTGAGAGTAGCAGCTACAATATATACGGCATTTCTACTGCTGACTTTTCCACGATCAAGGGTACCTGCAAGTTGCGGTGCCATGATATTAATTTAAAGTGATTTCAGTTTTGATGTCATTTTCATTTCGTCTTCAAAATCAGAGATATCAGAGAATTGACAAACGGTAGAAATGGTAGATTTTGATTTTTGACTGAGAAGAAGGGTATTGGTGTTTATTAGTGCCTCAGTTTCTAAAACGTACAATTTTAAATAAATAAATAAATTGCAACAAAAAATTAGATAAAATTTTAAAATAATAAATTATAGTCTCAAAAAAGCCTATTGCCTAAGGACCGGTTTATCAATCTCTGGTTTAAGTTCCAATTAGTCTATCTGACAGTTAAATTCCATATCGATCGTTGCGAGAACAATGGTATCCATGGAAATTATCTACCAGATAACTAACTGCAACTTCAACTGGACATTGATAAACCGCCCCTAAGTGTATTAAATACGTAACGAGAATTTTTTTTTTTTATTCTTTAATTTTACTCTAACAAATAAATATTTTTCAATAAAATTATCCCTAGTTTTATACTATTTCAATATTATCAATAGTTCACTTAATTAATGTAGGAAAAAGTAACGTTTTAATAAATTTCGATTAAGATAAATAAGAAAATAAGTCTTCATACAAAAATTTAGCAATAAAATCATCAAAAAATATTTCAATTATTCAAATAGATATTTGAATATTACCGCGTACTCTGCATCAAACAAAATTAATCAAAAAATTGTTAATCAGTATCATTCATGTAAACAAACCCTAAATAACCTTAAATTTTATCTTAAATTTAATGAATATCATTTTAGTTAAAAAATTGTTTTATTCATCGACATTTATTTATGAACAAAATAAAGATAACAATCTTGTATTACTCTGATCTCTACAACCATTTTTCATAGCTTCAGTACTAGGCTCAAAGTTGTCTATAAAACCAAGTCGAGATGATTGTTTTTGGCTTTCCAAAAAATGTTTTTTTGTAGCATCAATTACATTGAGAGCATTTTAGTGGGAAATATCGAATAATTTGTGTAGATCTTTACATCATCTTTGATAAAAGTAACCACTTGTGGTGCAATCGAATTATTGATAAGATAATAGAAGATTCTTGACGCAGTGGAATTTCTGTTTGACGCCATCTATTAGTTGTTTTGCCGTACTAGCTGAACTTCGTTTAATTGTTAATTTGCAAATTTTATGGTGATAAAAAAACCGACATAACCTCTTTAAATAATGGAAGCTTTCTACCAACAAAATCTTTAGTGACTGCAGTAAACACAATTACGTAAATATGATGTCATGTCAAGTCACGCTTACGTAAGATATAGGTCACACTTGAGTCATACAAGAGTCATTATTTCACACTTTCTTACGTCAGACTCTGACGTAATAAATATGACATAAATATGACGTAAACATCTTGATGTAACACTGACATCATACCATTACATAATATTTACGTAATAAATGTGTCATAAATATGACCTCAGAATGACGAAGCCCCCTCCTTATTTTTCATCATAGGGCAAAATAAGTAAATACTGAAACAGCTCACTTGGCCGAAATCAGTTCCCTCTTGACGTAAAATGAGTAAAATTATGGGTTCGCGGCTTTGGCCTTGCAAAGCAGGCACTGTTTAAGCAGAGGGCCACGGGCGATCTAGACGGAACAATCCTGGCTCCAACAAAGAATTCCAGTGAAAAAGCTAAATTTTCGTAGGCCACAATTTGTGACTTGTTTATTTGCCGAGGTTCGAATTCCTAAATCTCCAGTGTCAACTTATATACTTAACGAATAGTGCCACATAAGCGAGATGTATTATGCAATAATGGTTGCCTATGATAAGTAGATTTCTACTATATTATAGTAGATGCATTCTTATCATAGGCAACCTTACTGCATATTGCAACTGCTAACAATTAATATATCAATGTTATTTGACAACTTTACCCTTATATATTATAATATTATTATAAAATTTGTTTATCAATGAAAAATTCTTCTAATAGTTTACATATATTTTTAAAAATCTCTTAGTTTCTTAATACGTAATATTCTCAGTGTACTTAAATAATTTCGTTTGCCAATTTCATTTCTTTTATTTATCATTTTTTAAATTTAAAAAATATACAAATACCAACAATATTGGGCAAATACCTATCTATTATTATAGGTATTATATTAATATATAATTATACCATATTATATTATAATACTAAATTCTTTAAATTTGGTTGTATTATTTTTTATAGTTTTATTTTTTGAACCTTTGTATTTGGAAATTGAAATTTTAGTATGTTAAACAAGGCATTAAATATATAGGTACTACCAGAGACAAGGGTACTCTGGGTACTACTTTTTGACTTAAATCAATTTTGAAAAATTTCTAAAATGGCGTCGTACTGTCAAAAGGTCACATTTTTTTCAATGGGAAATGGAATCATTATCGAAAAGGTATTTATTGCAAGCTGATACTTTATCTAATTTATGAACCTGATCAAAACCAACTCACAATGGATTTTGAACAAATTACTAATTTTTCAGATTCTTTACACGGTATGTCAGAAGTAAGAACAAAAAAAATCGCTTTTTATGAGTAGCTATAGCTATAGCTAGGGACAATATTCAACATTTAAAAATTATTTTTATTTTAGAAATTTAAAATTTTGGTATTTTAATAGGTAACATTTTTTGACATGCATGGATTAAAAAAAAACAAAGACGTCGTACTGCCAAGGTCACATTAAAAAAAATTTGAAGTGAGTGAAATATGATTTCAGGTCTTTTAAAGCGCAACTACTTATTTTTTCGATTGTACAGGGTGGAACAAAAAAATTCCACTTTCACCAAAAGCGCCATTTTCAAAAATTTTCAAAAAATAATAACAGTAACATACAATACAAAAATAACACGTAATAACACGTAAATCTTTTATTGATAATTTTTTACAATTTAAAAAATAAAAAGGTACTTGCAACCATGGTTATGCATAACCATGGTTGCAAGTACCTTTTTATTTTTTAAATTGTAAAAAATTATCAATAAAAGATTTACGTGTTATTACATGTTAACGTGTTATTTTTGTATTGTATATACAATATATAACATATGTTACTGAGTACCTACATGATTTTTCAAATGACCATTGAATAAAATGTGTACTTTTGAAAGTACGACGCTATTTTCAAAATTTTTTACGTCATAAAGCAGTACTGCTTAGGAACCGGAATCATAAAAATCTATATAATGTTTATTACACATTAAATTAAGATACATTATTTTTTGATTGATTTTAAACCATATTTTCATTTAATCGACCAAGTACTAATTAGTAGCCAAAAAATTCAAGGAACTTCGCGTTATTTCTTTCATCATGCTAGATGCAAAAGTAATTTCAAAATATGAAATTTGTTGTATTTTAATGTTTGAATTAAACTGACTGGTAAGGAAAAGTATCCACTGATTTTATTGTTTAAAATAATTGGCGTCAATTTCAATTAATAGAATTTACTTACGTTATTTTACTCAATGATAGGAAATAACCATTTCAATCAATAAAAAATAAAAATTATGTTTGCCTATTTCACTCATTGAAAATAAAAGTCCATTCATTGAAATTAGTTTAATTCAAACATTAAAATACAGTGAATTTCATACTTTGAAATTACTTTTGCATCTAGTTCGTCTAAATAATATGTATGACAGATTTCTTATGTCAGTCTTACCTTACAAAGTGACCTTAAACTTATGTAATGGTATGACAGATTTCTTACGTCAGTCTTACGTAAGAAAGTGACCTAAAACGTATGTAATAGTATGACGTATTTCTTACGTCAGCCTTACGTAAGAAAGTGACCTTAAACTTAGGTAATATTATGACAGATTTATTACGTCAGTCTTACGTAAAACAGTGACCTAAAAGTTATGTAATATTATGACAGATTTCTTATGTCAGTCTTACGTAAGAAAAGTGACTTTAATGTTACGTCACGATATGACTTTAATATTACATAAGATGTACGTAATATGTAAGTCATTTAATTACATCATATAAAAGTCACGTTTTGGGTCAGTATTATGTCACTATGACGTAAAAATTGTATTACCTAGATATGATCTACGTGTTACGTAAATTTTAGGTCATAAGTCACGGTTTGGTTCACTGGGTGCCAATTAAATAGATTTCTTCTTCCATAATGTTAAATACTGAATCGGCTTGTGAAGAAATAGAAATAATAATGTCCGCTTTTAATTATTAAACAAACATTAAAGCAATATTTTGACACATGTCATCAGGACTTACCAGCAGAGGGATGACAGAATATTCAACCAATCAAAAATCAGATAATAAAATGATCGTTTAAACCAGGGTGGAAGAAGGAGGTGATTCAATTCCGTCGTTGAAGGCGGCCAGATAAGTCAGTATTTGTTAAAAAAAATAAGAACCTATTTATTTTTTTAAATCCCGGTGCACAACAAACTTTTTCCATTTTTAGTAAAATTGCATTAATTAACTTCAAAGAATAGACCACTAAGCTTAATTAAAATTCAAATAAAACCATTTCAACGTCACTTTTGTGCGTTTGTGGCGATTGTGCATTTTGGCAGAGCAGTTGGCAATACTACTGAATAATTTTATGTTTATAAAAACTATGTGATACGCTTCTTTGTTATTTGTAATGTGAGTTGCCTATCATCCGTCTCATTCGGCACTCTTTTAACGTTGTGTACTTGCTTGTTGGCGGTTTCAAAATTAAAGTTTCAATCGGGCTCGAAGGACCAGCGACCTATGGAATATCTCGACTTTAAATTAAATATTAAAAAACCTTTTGTGCCCAACAAACCTGAAAAATATGAGCGTAAAACATTACTTACCCAAAATAACAATACCATTCCGTGCCCACTATGTAAAAATATCCATTTTATTTATTCTTGCCAAAAATTTATTGACTTACCTGTAAGTAATAGGTTTTCGGAGTCGAAGCGTGCAAATTTATGCACAAATTGCCTGCGTCCAGGACATCGCCAAAGCAATTGCAAATCTACTTATACCTGTAGAACCTGTCAAGGTAAACATCACTCGCTCCTACATATGCAAACAACTCATACAAAACCTGTAAATCCACAAGAGACTACTAATACTCATACTAATTATACCGCACATTCAAAACCCTCTATATCAAATACTACTAATATAACTCAGACAAAAGAAAATACTGCAAATACACCCTATAACCACTCTCAAAATTTATATTGCTCTAATGCAACCCAAAATTCATTTGTCTTACTCTCTACTGCTTTTGAAATATTTGACAAAAACCATCAGCCTATAGTATGTAAGGCAATACTTGACAATGGAAGCCAATCCAATTTTGTTACTCAGAATTTTTTCGATAAATTAAACTTACCTTTTGAGCCTATCAACATGTCTGTTTCAGGAATTAGCGAAAACTGCACCAATATTACTAAACGCACTCAACTTAAAATAAAATCAACCCATAATAACTTTTCTACTAAAATACCAGTCTTGGTAATAAATAAAATAACTAACAACTTAAATATTCCAACCAATATTCAATTAGCAGACCCTGAATTTCTTAAACCTGCCAATATAGACATACTTCTAGGCGCAGGTGTTTTCTACAACCTACTTAATACAAGCCAAATTAAATTGGATAAAAACAATCCTATTTTACAGGACACCAAACTAGGGTGGGTAGTGAGTGGCCCTGTCTCCTTACTAACCACTGACAGTCAATCTTAATGAAGATCTTCAGAATAGTTTGCAATTTTTTTGGAACTCTGAAGAAACCACGGAACAAACATCCAAATATAAATATTCTCAAGAAGAAACCGAGTGCGAGAACCATTTTAAAACCTCTACACATCGGAATTCCTCTGGGAGATTTGTATTAAGCCTTCCTCTTAAACCCAACGTTTCTCAACTTGGAGACTCCTTTCAAACAGCCCTAAAAAGGTTCTATTGCCTTGAACGAAAACTTGCTAAAAATCCTGATATGAAGCAATCTTATTGCGACTTTATCTCCGAATATAAAACTCTTGGATATATGTCTGAAATAACCCCAGATATCACTAACCAAAATTCAACATATATCTCTTATTATCTCCCACACCATTGCGTGGAAAAAAGTGAAAGCCTCACAACGCGCCTCAGAGTTGTGTTCGATGGTTCTGCTAATTTATCTTCCGGTATATCTATTAACAACTGTTTAAAGATCGGACCCACTGTCCAAAACGATTTGTTTACTGTTGTATTGCGCTTCAGACAACATAATTTTGTATTAACAGGTGATATCGCTAAAATGTACCGCCAGTTTTTAATCAAACGAAATCAACGTTGCTTTCAACGAATTATATGGCGTGACGACCCTCAAGACAACATAAGACATTTTGAATTAAACACCGTCACTTATGGCATGTCAAGTAGTGCTTTTTTAGCCACGCGTTGTCTTAACCAAATCTCAGACGACATCCTAGATTCTTATCCTACTGAAAGTCAGATAATCAAAAACGACTTCTACGTTGATGACCTCATCACTGAAACTTCGAATGAGGAATCTTTTTTAGTCATACGTAATAACCTCGTAAAAATATTCAAATCATACGGTCTTGACTTGACTTGAAAATTTTCTTCCAATAGTCAATCTGTAATATGATATAAAGGATTCGGCTTTTACTCAATCCAAGCACTTAACATTTGACGAATCTCACAACCACAGAGCTCTAGGCATATTTTGGAATCCAGAACAAGATATTTTTATCTACAACTCCACTATTGATTCTAAAACAAAGCCTGTAACCAAACGTACCATACTTTCACTTATTTCACAGATTTTCGACCCTCTTGGCCTTCTAGGGCCTATGGTTTTACAAGTCAAAATTCTTTTACAGAAATTATGGTTACTCAAAATAGAATGGGATGATCCCGTTCCCACAGATGTTTTCCGAATAACTACAGTATTGCCAATCGTTTTGCAAATTATTATAATAATGCTGTAAGAAAAGATTTAATTTTCGTTAAGGAGGGTAGAAGACTCTCCTTGGGTTTTTGTTATCTTATAATTTGTTGTTAAAAGTTAAGTTGTTATAGAATATATGGATTTCGTTGGTAAAACCTTAGGTTCTTATTTGACTCGCCATCTAACGAACAACGAACGAAATACTGACTTATCTGGACGCTTGCTTCTGTTCTGTAGAGATAGGAGCTATATCACCTTCTTCTTCCACCCTGGTTTAAACAGAGTAGTTGTAGTCAATACTTTTATTATTAAACATGATAAATCCATCACAATATGTTTTTTTGTCACTAATAATGAGTAATATAATAAGAAGGCGTATTATTTTTTATTAATCGAATTTAAATCCTTTAAATCTTCAAATTAATAGCTCAAATTTTGACGAGGTCATTGTTTTGACATCCTCTAAAAGAATTTGCGATCACTTGAAAAAAGTAGCCTAATATATAGGTATCTAAAATACTGTTCCAAACTTTCAGGTTATATTCCCCATAAAAAATGATCTCAAAAATTATATTTTCTCGGCAGTCTAAAATGCTCCGTTAAAAGTAACAAGCTGTTAAAGATTATAATTCATTTTTTGGTATTACTTTTAAACCTTTTGACCGATTTCCATTAAATTTGAAGACAGTACCCATTAAATAGATACTTATTTTTTTATATGGATAGCTTTTGTTAAAACCATCCAGTGGCGTATATATAGGGTATTTGCTATTTTATTTTCCACCCTATTTTCTACGCCACTGGATATGTAGATGAATTGAAGCATTTTTTAGATTTAACGATCAATTTAGAAACAAAAGTAACTCCTGCACCATTTCTGAGATAATGGAGTTTAAACGATTAAAAACAAAACTTCTCGAAACCAAGTCAAGAAGTTAAAAGTGAAGTAGTCATAAAATTTTCTTTATTATGTTGGTATACATGCCCCCGAAGTATGATAAAAACTTTAGCTGTTTTCATTGTTTACTTTGTCTGTGGCAGCCGCTAAGGTTAGACGTGTTTTATGAGCTCGGCGATTTTCGTTCGTTAAAAGAAATGGATCAAAGAATTTGTATTGGATATTTTGCTTAAAAAATGAAATAAATTCTGTGAAATGGTAATAAAGGCCTATAGTAAGTCTGATATAAGTAAAACAAGAGTTTACAAGTGGTATAAGAGTTTCCAAGATGGCCGTGAAGACGTTGAAGATGACGAACGCCCCGAACGCACAAGCACATTAACAACCGATAAAAACATGGAAAAAGTGGAAGAAATGGTTATAAACCATCAGAGAAGTCGCTAATGATGTTGGTATATCGATTGGCTCATCCCATGAAATTTTTTCGAATGTTTTGGGTATATATATATATATATATATATATATATGAAACGCGTGGCCAAAAACAATACTGTAATGATGCCCCAGCCTCCATATTCGCCAGACATGCCTCTGTCTGACTTTTTCCTATTCCCAAAAATAAAGAGAACCTTAAAGGGCCATCGTTTTGCAAGCATAGATGATATTAAAAGCGCATCGCTGAAAGTACTAAAGGCTATCTCAAAGATCGAGTTTTAGAAGTGTTTCGAGTATTGGAAGAAGAGCTGGCACATGTGCATAATATCCAATGGGGACTATTTTGAAGGCGACAATATTAATGTAGAGAAATAAATAAATATTTGTTTCAAAAAACGAAAATTCCCGAACACACGTCGGACGTTGAAGTACATCATAATGGCAGGGGTGCCCAGCGCCTCTAAGGTCAGAGATTTCCCAACAAGCATCGTCGGTTGTTTGCAAGAATTTATCAACGTTTAATAGAAACTGGTATGCTGAGGCCAAATCGTCGTCGCCTTGTTGTGGGAAGGCCGCGGATAGTGCGAGCACTAATTTAAAGAATTTTGATAAGTAACTTTTGTTTTTAAACTGATCATTAAATATAAAAAATAGGACAATGAATTTAAATATCCAGTGGCGTAAAAAATAGAGTGGCAAATGGGGAACAACAAGCCTATATTAACGCCACTGAATGGTTTTGACAAAAGTATAAGAAAATAGGTATCTATTTAATGAGTAGGTAATTATTCGAAATCTGTCAAAAGGTTCAAAAGTTGTGCCAGCAAATCAATTAAACTTTAACACCCTGTAACATTTTAGACTATTGAGATTAAATATTTTTTGAGTCCTTTTTATGGGGAATCTACCCCAAAGTTACATTATTTTAGTTACACCCTGTATGTATATTAAAAAAATAGAAAATGATTTTTGTAGCCTATTTTATGCTCTTTTAAGTCATTAAATCAAATTTAAAATATTATTTATTTTCGGTTTGAAAATGAATTTAAAAAATGATTTTTAATTATTTGTTTCATGTACACACATACAAAATTTTAGCAGTCTATTTTTAGAAATAAAAAGGTATAGATTTTTGATGCAAGACAGACCTAGGTTTTCCATAAGTTAGCGGTTAAATGCAGGCCCGGAACTCAGTAATTACTATTACCTATTTAAATAGGTATTTTACGAAATAATTTTAAAATAAATATTAAATAATAAATTAGTACCAAAATTATTCCCCATAAGTACTCTCATGGGGTAACTTAAAAATTTCCAACGGACCTCCCTATTTTTTATTGCAGATTCGGATCATTCGACTAAAAATAGGTAGATTTTGTCTAAAATATTTTTTCATATTTGTAAAAGATAGCGCTATAATACAAAAATCAATTTTGTTCGATTTTTCTTCTGTATACGATTCTGCAATAATTTTTCTATAAAATACTTGTTGGTTTTTATTATTAATAATACAAAAATAGAGCCCAAAACAATTTTTATTTTTCGATTTTTTATTAAAGTAGGTGCTCAAAATGGTAGCCTTTGTTTTTACAAAAAGTTGTCTCGTGTTTTTTTCGTCAACCTAGACATTCAAAAGATATCTTTGTTAATAATTTCGATTCAGTAATCAGAATTCCCCAACATTCAATCCGCCATAAAATCGCCATTTTTTATCAAAGAGAGTTTTAAAAAACACCATTGTTGTATTAAAAAAATCTTTATCCGAATATCAAAAAATATACAGGGTGTTTCATCAAAAGTTAATTTTATTTCGAGTTACTTCCGAAAGTAAGAGCAGCTTCATGACTAATGCAAAGAATAGCATAAGTTGTGACAAATACTATACAATTAAATATATAACTTCTGGACTAAGCACCTCAGAAAATCCATACAGGGGTATTTTTGTAGGAAATTTCCTACAAATTATTCTCTGACAATTTTTTTATAACTTCAACTGTTTTGTTGATAAGAACGAAATTATAACAATTTTTGAGAAAATTGGGCTTTCGAGGTCGACACCGATGAGACGGGTTCAAGTACAAAAAAATGTTAGTGGTCACTTTCAAAGAGTCACTAATGTACTACAAATTCTGACTAATCGCAATAAAATACCATGAAATCAAACTGAGCTATATTAATTTAAATTAAAAAAATCATGATTTACACGTTATTTAAATGGGAAATATACATCGATCGAGAGGAACCACTTAAAATTAAAATAAAGGGCAAAAATTTTCAGGGAACCGAAAAAAAAACAAAAGTCGTTTTATTTGAGACAGTCTAGGAAATACATATAATATATGTATATTATGTATGTAGATCATAAAATTTTAAGAAAATCCAAAGTCGCTTAAATATGATAAAATATAACAATTTGGCATTAAAACATTAATAAGCCATTTAATTTTTTATAAGTTTGAAAAAGTTTTGATATTTTTACAAAAAATTTTGATTTTTTTACAAAAAAGTTTGATATTTTTACAAAATTACTTCTGGTCAAAACTTGAGTCCCTTCATAAAAACGATCAAAAATATAACCTCAAAGTAAATTTTCCCCAAATTAAAAAAGGACGCAAGACACCCTTCTCTGTTTTTCTGCCCAAATGGTCGAAAAAACGCAGAGGGAAATATATGTTTGCACCGTGACATTGACAATCGTGGCCCGACTCTGGTTATGAAGGGACTCTAGTTTTGACTAGAGTCCCTTCATAACCATTTGGACTTAGCTATATATAGTTTATAAGTTTATATAGTTTTATATGTCTGACTAAATTGCAATATACCTACATATATAAATATTTTAAACTAATCATCTATTAAGGTGACAGATGCAGGGTTACCAGATTTTATCAAAAAATGGACATTTGGTTTGAATTTACTTTAATTATACAAGTAGACTAATAACCAATTATACATTTAACAATGATGATAAAAAAATATACTAACAAATATGACATACTGAATTTTAAGCCGTAAAATTTAAAAAATATATATTTTGCGACAAACTGGCAATATGTAATTGAAAATGTAAAAAAACTGCTTAAATTAAGTATAAAAAATATTTATTAAATTACCAAACAAACAAGTAATATCATAAGGGCATCTATTTTTTCGAAAACAATCGAAAAAACACGTTGCTAAGTAATATTTTAACAAGAAGCATGAGTGCTGGTGGCAACAAAAATCCGAGTCGAAAACGAGGATTTTTGCACTTGCACGAATGCATTTTGTTAAAAAATATTACTTAGCATTGAGTTTTAACGATTTGATTTTTTTCACAGGAAAAGTTAGATGCCCTAATGGTATTTGACAAGACTATTTCATGAGTAACAGTTAACAATTAAAATATAAATTCCAATTTTTGGTGACAACAGCTGTCAAGTTTTGCCGCGGGTAAACTCTAAAAAACTGCTGACAGGTGCTTTCATACAGTTTTTCCACCTAGAAACCATTTGTAGTGGAAATTAAGACGAGGGAAATAGTCAGTGATAAAAATACTCTAAAGAAAACAAGAAAAAACAATCTAAACAATATAATAACTACAACTGGTTTTTAGTAACGCACTCTCTAAAAATGACTAGTTTTCAAAGTTAAAAAGCAGTCACTAATAACTTTAGTCCACAGCAATTTGTATCCCGGGCATTTAACAGCTTATTATCCGAAATCCGAAAATACCATCAAAAATTATAAAAGTAGACCAGTTTTTAAGATATAGTCAATACCATATTATATGGAAAATTTACTAAATCTCAAAAACGTTCTACTTTTATAACTTTTGACGACATTTTCGGATTCAGCGGACAATTTTACATAGGAGTTGACTAAATATCCGGGATACAAATTGCTATTGACAATAATTATTAGTCGCTGCTTTTTCGCTATTGCAATTAGACTAATTGAATGAGTCATTTTTGACTAATTCTATTTTAGAGAGTTACTACTGTTAAACTTTGCTACCGTCAACTGCAACTATCAAACAAATACTAAAGATAATATGACCATTTCTCTTCTTTTATTTTGATCCTCATATCAAAACAAAATAAGCAGCCAATATCAAAGCCGCAAAAGGCGCTTTATATCGACCAAAAAAAAGAGCGGCCGACGCAAAAAAGGCAGAAACCTTTATCCAATGTATGTTTAAGTATCATATGCAAGAAAGTTTACCGTTACAAAGTACTGATTGACTCTTTGATTTTGCGCCCCTGAAATGTTGCGCCTTCATGCGTGCACGCACTGCACGCTCGCCAGGAACGGGCCTGTATATACGGTTAAAAACGAGCAACGCTGTTTAAGCCTGCAAAAGATATCTAAACCGTTTCTAGAATATGGGGGGAATCAGTATGACAACAAAAATGCCCTTCACTAAGCAACTTCTGGGGCTGTAGCCACCCCAACTATTTTTTTTTTAATAGCAACGCCCTATTTTTGATACCTCATTGGAAAGCTGTTGGAAATTGCTATTTAACGGTACTAAACAAAATACTTTTTATACCAGTTATATCTAGTGAGAAAATATAATGAATTTTAGGATTTAAAAATTGTCCGTTTGACATTTAAAATTAAAATGTGCTTAAAAATATAAAAAGATTTTAATAAACCTTATTTATTCAAACTTCCCTTAATTTCATTATCATTTACACCAACCCATCGATCTTTTAGAGTTTATAATTCATTATTTTAATGATATAACAAACACAGGATTTAAATGTCAACAAAATTTAATGTTAAATCAAGAAAAGTGTCAAAATCCTTAGTAACGTGTTAACAAGGTGAATAAAAAAATATTGTCACTGTGATAAAATGCGTAACTATGAAGTACTGGCATTTTATTGGTTCTAATATTAATGAATTGTATTGTCACCCATAATATAACAA
This sequence comes from Brassicogethes aeneus, assembly GCA_921294245.1. Classification (NCBI taxonomy): domain Eukaryota; kingdom Metazoa; phylum Arthropoda; class Insecta; order Coleoptera; family Nitidulidae; genus Brassicogethes; species Brassicogethes aeneus. The sequence continues at coordinate 64,133,329 of OV121132.1, forward strand.
GTGGTATGATTATAATCATCATCGATGATATTTTCGAATTGAAACCGAGCTGCAGATTTCACGAGTCCGCAGGACGAGTGAAATGTGCTGCTTCGGTTTCAATGAGTAAATATCATCGATTATTAATCATACCACGAGTTATATTTAGTGAGAAAATATAATGAAATTTAGGATTTAACAAATTGTCAGTTTGACAGCAATTTCATCCGTCTCCATGGCAGTTTCACCGTTGCCATTCGGATTTTCACCATCCGCGCCTGTTTTACTTGCAAGTTCGCCGTTGGCCAAATCAGCTACGATTCCGTGCTTATGCGAGAACATCAGATGAGCAGGAGAGAAATGCGTGCTCGCATTGAGGCCCTAGACAATGTCAGGCAGCTTCTCGTAACACCTACCTTCATTCAGTCTCAGCACTAGCTGCTAGTGCTTGTATAATTGTATTGTGTTGCAATCCCATGTTTCACTCCATGCGCCAGGAGAAATTCGCCAAATGCTTCACTGGTATACCCCAATCTCCGATAGCTTATAATTCCCAAACACTAAAAAAATTTCGCTTAGGCCATTTATCGGTTCCGTTGATCTTAAGATCTTGGTTGGCTTGGCTAGAACAAACTTTGTAAAACATCCACCAATACGAAAAGGTACAGTTTTCCCGAATGCTCTTCAAGGTCTTGGTTAGCTCGGCAAAAACAAACCTTGTAAAACTATCCACAAATACGGTACAAGTTTCCCCTCATGCTCTTCATAATGGACCCAGATGATCTATGTGTACTGTATAAAAAGGAATTTTTTAGCACAAATCGCCGCATTTTTGGAAACCGATAACCACTTCAAACTTAACCTTTTCCATGCTTAGCATCACGCCATCGCCAAAGCCACATAGTGCGACGCCACCACCTAGTCGGTCAAATGCGAGTCCTAACTTATGCGCCGCCTAAACACAGTTTGCCTAAAAGCAGCATCGTTAGGTTTAACCAAAAGTCTTACCTGCTGTTCCAATCTCCCTTGCTTCTTTCGCCTTGGGACAGTCTCGGCTAAAATGGTCCCCTAACTCTTGATAGTTGTAGCACCTCACCGGGTCTACCGTCAGTAGTCGCTCCGCCGTTGTTTTGCCGTACCTGGAGGATGGTTTGTGTACGAAAGGGGCCGCCGCCTTGGTTGGAGGCCTGTCGGCTTGATAGCTATCCAACCCCGCTAAGTGGCTGTTATACAGCTGCTGTGGGTTAGAACTGCATACACTTTATACGCCTGCTTTTAATTTATACGAAAGCCCTGCAACAATACAAGAAACCGCCGCGGTGATACCATCGAGACCACAAAGATCCAGCTTGTTGTGGAAGTGTGGTCATGGTCTCGTAGGAAAATTTTCACCGATTAATCATCTCCAAAAGCATATCGTGAAAGTCCCAAAAACGCCGCCGCCAACAAGCCCTTCCACTGATCCCAAGAGGGATCATACGTGTCCACTGGTCACTGTCCAGCCTTCTGAACCATGCCCTCGCCGATAAAACTTCCATACCAGTGATGGGTACGTACAAGGTTATACCCGATTTATTAAAATTTGGATGAATACCCAAGGTATGTACTATGTACTATGCACCAGCCCAAGTAGCACAACTGGTTAAATTAACGTTAAATTTACGTTCTGTCTGGTTAATTTACTTAAGTTATATTGTACTATAACGTTAAATTAACCTTAAATTAACGTTATTTTGTAATAAGTGGGGAATAAAAATCATGGTTAATTTAACGTTATGTTAAGTAAATTTAACTTCTTGGTTAATATACCTGTCGGTTAAAAAAAGTTAATATTTGGTAATTTTTGGTTAATTTTACCCTTTTTTGGCTGCTTTTTAGCTCTTTAGTCAACTTAAACTAAAGTGAAAAAACCAACCATTTTAAGTTTATTTTATCTTAATATAATTATAATTTACCAAGTAGGTATATTATACTACACCAAGTATGCATAGATCTATGAGTCTTAAGATTTTAAATAAAATGTCTCCCCTGAATATTAATATCTTCACTTTAATATTTAAAAGAGGTAGTTCTAGGAGAAAAACCAATGGGGCATTTTTTTCTGATAAAATGGCTCATAATACTTTTATATATTAAACGCGCTCAAAAAAAAGAATAAGAAATAAAGAAAATATAAATTTAAAAAAAATATTTTTTTTTTGCTTATTTATTTTTTATTTTACTTAAAATTGATTTAAAATACTTTCAAACATAAAATAATACTATTTTTTATTATTGGTTTATTTAAATTACCTTATTTTTGAAATAAAAATCAAAAATAAAAATTAATGGCATTTCCTTTTGTAAAATGAACAGCAAACAATATGGCGATTATAGGATGCTTTTACTAATTGGTTATTTAACCAATATAAATTAACCTGCAAGTTTATTTAAACCATTTAGTTATATCTTGTGTTTAAGTTAACTACTTTATTTACCCATCAGTAATTTATAACTCTTTGGTTTTGGTTTCAATTTGGTTACATTTAACACATTATAGTTAAAAATTACCAAAATTTAGTTAAGTTAAACTAACTTGTTATTTTCAAAATAACTAACCTAAAATAAATTCCCGCCGAACGTTCTGGAAAACGTTGCAGTGTGTACTACATAGACAATCGTGTGGCGTTCAAAGTTTATTTATAAAGAGGCTTTATTTCTGGTACCTATTTAAGTTCCTAACATAGTATGTATTATTTTTCTATGTAGGTAGCAATGAAAACTTAACGAGTTGGTTGATTAACGTTAATTTACCATTTAGTTAAAATACATTTGGTAAAATGCAACTTGTTGGTTAAAAAATATAGTCAAATTAACCAAAACTGTGGTTAACCTACCAAAAGGTTCAATTTATAGTTAATATGAACCAAAATATAACAAGAAAATTAACTACTCTTTACCAGTTTTATTGGTTAAAATTTAAAGTTAATATACCGTTATATAACTTCTAAAATAACCTACTTATTAACTAAGGTAAACTAAGGTTATTTTAAAAGTTACAATTAACTAAAAATTAACCATTTATTTAACTTGGAAGTATTGTTTCACTCATCAGTTAGTTTTAAAGTTAAATTATAGTAAAAAATAACTTTTAAATTAACTCTTAAGTAATAGCAACTAATTGGTTAATTTAAAGGTTTTTTTTTAGTTTATAATAATCGTAAAAAAACTAATTGGATAATTCAACTAATTGGTTAAAAAACCAAGTTAAAAAAAACGTCATTTAACTTAGATTTCGGTTAATTTACTTATAATACTACTTATTTAACCGTTTGTGCTAGTGGTGAGCACTATCGATAGTTAATAGTTCAAAGTTTACAATAGTGCTCAGGTACGTACTACGTATGGATAAAAACCTTGGGTTTTTATCCAAATTTTAATAAATCGGGTATATACCGGGTACTTGCCCATCACTGGTCCTCATCACGTTCGTTGTTATTTTTTTTTTAACTAATCAACAAAACGAACTAACAAAAACACCGGTTTTAATATTAACAAAATGGTTGACTCACCACGTCTTATTTTTACCAAAAACTCCTCGCCAAAACACAATGAATATACGCCACTCACTAACTCTAAGCTTCTAGAACAATTGATATCGCCAACGCCTTCTCTTCTTCTTCCTCTCTACCTGTCATTTCGCCTGCCTCACCGTTGTCTGTCGAAGTTACGACCTCGTACAGTGTAAAATATAACAAATAAGTCATCTCTACTTTTACAACATATTACTAAAAATAATAATATTTAACAGCGGAGTGAGACGGTGTACGACGTACACCGTCTCACTCCGCTGTTAAATTAAATATTATTATTTTTAGTAATATGTTGTAAAAGTAGAGATGACTTATTTGTTATATTTTAGGCACTGCTTTTAAATATCATCAATTGTTAAGCCTTATTTTTAATTAAATTGACCAGAGAATGAACTCCGCCCAGTGAAAGAACGAATGAGCAGTTTTTGCGATTATTAAGACTTGTGCATATTCAAACAAATTCGTTAATTTTTAAATTTCGCGGTAATTTGTGCTGCACTGTGTTCATTTTGTAAACCTAGTGTGAATCTTTTCAATAGCAGTTGAGAAGTCGTCACGTGACCTGTGTTATTGGAACAGCAAAAGGCAGCCATTTTTAATATGGTAAGTGTGATTTTTTCCATGAATAAAACGCTTATTCTAAATTGGCCAATAATCCAATAATAATAATTATTTATATATCACATAAAAGTTGAAAGATTAAGATCATAGCTTGAACAAATAAATATATCGAGTGAATTATCTCCATTCTTGATGTTCATTCACTGGTGTCCAGTAAGTAAACGGGGTGTTCATTTACGGGTATTTTAGGTGTTTTGTAAAATGAGTAAACATTAACCTTAAAAATAGTCTACATGCGACTGATTTTCCATAACAGCCCGTATTTATATGGGAATGATTATATCTAGTAAATGAACATCCTATTCTAGCCTGTTCATTCTCTGGATGGCAGCTGTTCATTCACTGGAAAACATTTCCAAAAAACTCCGCCCAAGCCAGATTTTCCTAAAAAATTAAATTTTTCTTTTTATACAGATGGAGAAAAAAACTATAAAAGGTTTAAATATTCAGAGGAGGATTTAAAAAGTGCTTTAAGCCAAATAAAGCGGGCCGAGATAAGCCTAAATCGTGCTTCTCAAGAATATAATATTCCCAAATCAACTCTACATAACAAAATAAAGGGAAAGGTACCAATTGGTCGCAAAATTGGGCCCCAACCTGTCTTAACCGAGAAAAAAGAACTGGATTTCTTCAAAAGCAAAAACGGGATTCCCCATGCAACCAATGGAATTGAAAGACGCTGTTTAAAAAATCCTTAAATAGATTGGTCGGCCGAACCCGTTTCCCGATGATAGCGATAAATGGTTGAATTTATTTTTGAAGAGGCATCCTGACGTGGCAAAAAGAAACACAGAAATAATCTCGAAATCCCGTGCTTCTGTACGGGAATGGTTCCAGGATTTAAGGAATTTTCCTGTGGATGGAGATTATATGGATATGATTTCGGATCCATCGCGAATATTTAACGCCGATGAAACTGGAGTGAAAACCTACACCAAGTCGGGACTAGTTCTAGCACCCGCAAACAGAAACCTTAAAAATCTCTATGAAATCTCTTCGCGAAATGAGAAAGAACTGTTTTATGTAACTATAGTGCAATCGGAATGACAGCTCCGCCAATGGTGATGTTTCCATACAAGCCAATTCCTAAGGATTTAACTCTGTCGGTTCCAGAGGGATGGGCAATTGGACGATCGGATACAGATTGGATGACGGCTGCCAGCTTTTACGAGTATGTTGCGAATGTTTTCTGGCCTTGGCTAGAAGATAGAAATATTAAAGTGCCTGTGATATTGTTTGTTGCCACAAATCTCACTATAATTTGGATCTTTACGAGTTTTGCGTGTTTATACCCTAATGCAACTCAAATTCTTCAACCTTTTGATGTAGGAATTTTCAAACCACTTAAAACAGAATGGAAAGATGTCTGTCTTGTCTTTAAGTAAAATAAAAATAGCTAAATAACAAAGCAAAATTTCTGCAATTTATTTAAGGATGCTATTGATAAGGCTGTTAAACCAACAACTATAGTAAATGCCTTTAGAGTATGCGGCCTTTTTCTTCTGGACGCTTATACCGTTGATTATAGCAATTGAATATCTACAAGACGCAAAGAATTTGACGCAAAGCATTTAATTAGTCAAGACAAAAGTACTCTCGAAGAATACAGTATATGTTTAAAAGTGGTTGAGAGCTTTTTAGGTGAGAACAAGATCGCTGAATTCAAACAAGCTTTCAATAATACTAGAACCGACTCAGACGAAAAGGATATCTACTCTTTATGGAAGCTATGCAGACTTAATCAAGCCGAGATGATGGAGCCAGATGAGCATGACAATGAAGTGGACATTGAGTCGAACGGCGGCATAAGCAATATATTCAGCGAGAGCTTTTTAAACGCCCTTCCTTTTGAAATTGTTGGAATCTTTTTTCCGCCTGAAATTCCTAAAAATATCTTCGAGCTGCCCCACAGTATGATCCAAGTTTGTGATAACGTTGACAAAGCATCTGCTGTAAGTATCTAACCGAAAAAAGACGGAACTAAGGATAATATAAAAACGAAATCGGACGAGATAGCTGATGAACTTGGGCAAATCAGAATCAAGTGCATAAATATCCTGGAGGAAATACTCGACAGGATTTTTAAAAACGCCAAAAAAATTCAACCTCACCATTATTTTATCCGACATAATATTAAAACCGTCCGAGATAACAAAACCCATTAATTAGGAAGAAGTTTGGAAGAAACATCTTCAGTGGCCACTAAAGGAAGATAAGAGGGAGAACAAGCGTAAAGCGACTGAAGAATTAAAAATGCCATACGCTACTACTTCAGCTAATTGGCCTTAATTTCAGTAGGAGCAGGAAAATGAAAAACAGCAGAAGGCCGAAGTAAAAAAAATGGAAAAGGAACAGGCTAAATTAGAGAAAGAGAACAAAAAGGCGGCTGATAAAGAGAGAAGGAATTTGGAGAAAGAAGAAAAAAGGCTACAAAAGAAAAATGAAACCAAAACTGTAAAGACAAAGGCAAGAGTAAAGAAAACGCTCAAAGAAATAGATTTAGCCGAGAATTCAGCAAAAGTCTTCGAAAGAAAGGATCCAGTTGAGAATGGAGAAAAATTGAATATTGAAAAAACTGATAAGAAAACTGAAATGATTAGTAAAAATGATGATTTTATTGAGGTGTTAAAGGTTGGGGACTATGTAGTCATTAAGTACGGGTCCAAACTATATCCTGGTGTTGTTACGCGTACTGTCGAAAATGAATATAAAATCAGTGCTATGTATAAAGTTGGGACAAAGAAGTGGAAGTGGCCAAATCTTGTTGATGAAATTTGGTATGATCAAAAAGACAATAAAAAAATGTCGGTACCTGTCGAAGTTACGCCCGGAATTTTTGCCGTTCAGATGTGATATAAATTTATTTGTTTTTGATTTTTTGTTAAAGAATGTTTTTTTAGTTTAAATATGTTAATTATTTTAAGTTTCTTAAAGAATGTTTTTTTGTTCAAATATGTTAATTGTTTTAAGTTTAATAAATTCAAATAACTAGTATATAAATAAATTTATTTATATAAATCTCGTTCATTTACTGGACGGCACATGTACATTTACTGGGATAAAGTGTTAATTAACTGGGTTTTGTTGCCTTAAAAAAACTCATTTTTAATTAAACCGGGGATTTTAAATACACTTTTTGGATGTTTACGTTCTAAAAAATACTCTAACCTACTATACAAAACTTTTTTTTCACATTTGATGGAAAAACTTAATATTAATAAACAGCAAAGGGCAAAGATTTCTAATTCGTTCATTCACTGGCCAATTCACCCTATGTTTTTTCTTGTTTATTCTCTTCTTAAAGTAATGTTATTCCACGGCGTTCTCTATTCCAGGCGAGAGTGTAGTCCCCACTCCTGCATCAAAACTGTGACGTCAGGAGGCCGATCGGATCAACGTACGCATATTGTATAACATTGCTTTGCAACCAATGTTATGGATTTTTATTGCTTTTAAGGAGTATTTTTTACTAAAGCAGTGGACAATGCATGAGTATACCTTCTATCAAAATCAACAGAACAATATTTCCTAAGTAATTTATTGAAAACAAGCAGAGAACTGCTATTAAAATAGTAATTTATTTAAAACAAAGAGAATTGCACACAAAAAATAATTATGTAATTTTAAAATAACGATTGTTTTGGATTTGTATATTTGAAATAAGTTTAGTCTAATTTTTATAATATGGAATATTAAATAATAATTTTGTTAAGTTTAATTTTATACAAAAAATTAGTTTAATTTATCTATTACTATTAAGAATAATTACTTCAATAAAAATTCCTTGTATTTTAATTTAGAAATTATACCCATTTAAATATTAAGGTTTACTTAAAATAAATTAATATATTAATTTAAAAAAGTTTTCAAAAAACATAATAGACTTTATTTAAAAATAAACACAAGTAAACTTATATTTGATTTGAATTAAGAGTACCTACCTATAATATTTTTGCGTTTAAGTAATATAACCATAAAAATGTTGGTTAGGTATTTAATGTAAATGAATATTGTGTATTGTGCATATATGCTCTTAAAATAGTAATTTATTTATAACAAACATAGAACTGCTATTAAAATTTAATTTATTTAAAACATATATAACTGTTATATAAATAAAAAATACAACAGTAAGCTACATCATAGTTTTTAGTTTTCGGGGCGCATTGTTTTCTTGCAGCTATTTTTTTATAAAAAAATATTGTAGCCTACAATTTGTAGTTAATTTATTATATAGTATTTCGGCATCAACATTGTTTAATATATTCTTCTTTTATTAGATATATAGCATAATATAGCAATAAGTAGATAATTTTAATAATTGACTGTTGGGGACGGGGCAAGGGAATTTTTTTTGCTGAATAAAAAAGGGGCAGTAAGTGTTTTTCGGCATCAACATTGTTTAATATATTCTTCTTTTATTAGGATATATATTAACTAAAAGAAACTTAAGCAATATATATATAGCAATAAGTAGATAATTTTAATAATTGACTGTTGGGGACGGGGCAAGGGAATTTTTTTTTGCTGAATAAAAAGGGGCAGTAAGTGTTTTTTGCCCAGAGAGGCAAAAAACTTCGGGCCGGCTCTGACTATCGATAATTCATATGAAACTGTCTTGCATTACCGCGATAATTTTCCTGTTGCCTCTTAGGAACGCAACATTTTCTTGGTATTTTTTATTTATTTATAGTGTTATAAAAGCAGCAAACTAACGCAATATTTAAATCAACGTTAAATCGAGCGATATCAATAGTAAAGTAATAGATAATTTATATTAAACTTTCTTGTATTACCGCGATTATACATTAATTTGCTATTGCAGTCGGCCTCCTGACGTCACGCCTCCCACTACCACACTCCCGCCTGGAATAGAGAACGCCGTGGTTATTCTAATGCCTTTTTAGCAGTCTTGCAAAATTCGCTGTTGATGCTTTAACCATTTTTCATAATCATTTATTTTCAAATTTAAAATTTTCTGAATTTCTATACCCAGACAATTTCCTTCGAATCTTTTATTTTTTGAAAGGATACCGGATTTATTATAAACATTTTGTTAGCATGCTTCATTTTTAAGTCACTTTTTCGCGACACGAATGAATTATAATACGTTTTCTCTTTAATGCAACTTTACTCTGATCTTGTTGTGTATGTTTTTTGGTAAATAAGATAAAATTTTAAAAATCAATATTTAATTAAATAGGTAGGTATGCCTCCTGAATTCAATAAAGTACCCCATAGACCCCTATTCAGTTTTTAAGTATTAAACTTAATACGAGGGTTGCCTTTTATATTTCGGGAATAGAGAAAACAAACATCAATTAATCATCGTACATGGCTTTATTGTTTTTCAAAATATTTTCCATGAAGATCGAGACACGTATGCATGCGCTTGAACCAATTTTCAAAGCATTTTTTCCACTCTGATTGAGGAGCCTCCAAAACATGCATTTTCTCATCTTTAAAGACCCACACAATCGACTGCTGTTTACTTTCAGGTTGATACGCATAGATCCATGATTCGTCACCTGTTACGATGTACCACTCGACACGAAACGTTGACGGCCAAATGTTCATTTAATATTGAATGTATGCTGGTCCCACTAATGCCCAAGAATGACTCAATATATATGTCACATGACGATCTTGCAGTACCATCACCGATATACACTTGTTTTTGATGGCGCTTTATTGCCATGTTGGGATAATGCACCTTTAAAGTTGTAAAAAATTATCGCACGAAAATGTTCACGATCAATTCCATTTTTTGGCCGACATTAATTTTTCAAGTGACTGTTAATGATACTAATTGGGCCCGCACGTCACAACGTTTTAAGTAAGAACACTGTCTAAAAGGTCGAATTTTACGATAGAGACATCTGTTGTCCGATAACAGCAGCAGGATCTGCCATTCCCGAAATATAAAAGGCAACCCTCGTATATTTGGTTTTTACGGTTTATATACCAACAAAAAAAAAAGCTAAAATGATGATTACGTGTTGACGAGTCGTATCTAATCTTTAATTATACACCAGATATTACCCAAATTGTAAAGCGGCATTCGAAGCGGCACTAAATGTACATTTTTAATTATTTGTTTAAGTTTTTCATAAAATTGAAAAAAATACGTATTAGTAATTTATGAAAACACAACCTAAAGGTGTTTTGCAGTATACAGGGTATCCTATATTAAAAAACTTTATGCACTCAGGGCCGCCTCAAGGGTAATTGGCCCCTGTTTCGGCGCAATAAAAATTTTAATATTTCTCATAAATATTAATATTTCTTAGATAAAAACGATTTAATTTTCTTTAAAGCGCCCCTCACGAATATAATTTATAATATTTGGGATTTTGGAATAAATCAAATGTCTTCACGTTCTTTAACTTTCGATTATGTTATTATAATAATAAGTCATTTATTTCAACTACAGATTATGTGGGGAAAAATCTGTCGAATTCAACCCAGAAAATTGTGATATAATTTCTAGTTAAGAAGGTCGGCCTGTCTAATTTTAACTGTCTCATTTTAGCACTCTTTTTAATCGATAATAATTATGAATTATGGCTATGGCAAGGTTGTTGCAAAGAAACGGAAATTAACCTTAATAATCATACTGGTTCAGGATTTATTCGATGGCAAGCTGAAAGAAAAGCGGCTATGGAAACTGCTATTGATTATTGGAAGACTAAAAATCCTAAGAGCGTAATTATTCCTGCTTATCTAGTTTGGGCGGGACTAGAACCTTTGGAATTTCAAAATCTCTTTTCATCATGGTCTGACCAATGCTCTATTTATGAAGAATTTTCGGAAAAAAATATAAGAGTAAGTGTTTTTTCCAATTTCCTCAATATAGGTTTATAAGGATATATACACACAGTGCTCGATTTATAAAAAAGGTTTGTTTACACAAAAACTTTTATTTTATTTAATTCCAAATGTTATTTTGCAAAACAAGTAGCACATTTTTGGTTTTGTAGTAAAGTAATAAAAGCAGTAAAAAAGGCATTGTTTCCTGATTGTTTAAGTTATGTTTTGAAATATTTTTTTCTAAAGACAGGTACCGGAACGTTGCGCTTTTCCGGCGCGTTCCGCTTTAAATCGAGCTCTGTTTTCACATATACCTACATACTTTTTGACCAATATACTTAAAAGTACAATTGAATTTCAAAAAAAGCAAAAATCTAAATCTGCATAAGTAAATAAACCAAAAATCAAGTTGATCGATTTAATGATAACTCATAAATCAACTGATGCATCTAACGTGAGACCACCGTTATATACAAAAAAAGTATATACTGTCCGTTCAGTTAGGCGGTCTAAGGAATGTAACCCCGTCAATCATCTCTATGTTCAGGCACAATTAAATACATGTACACTGCGCGTCAAAATTAACGCATAACAAGTAAAGGCAAAACGCCTTTACCAATCTTTATAAAATTTTGGATAAAAAAAACTTTAACATATATCTTAGTTTACGTGTTCAAGGGTTTTTCCAGAAAATATCCTTAACGCCCTTCCCAGATAACCAGCGTCCTTCCGTTTGCCGGTCAGTTGCCTACTATACGTTCTCTTGATATGGTAGCCGTTTGCTGTCAAGTGGGTGCCACCATTTGACTGTCTGTAGACAAAAATCTTTTCTAACAATATATTGTGTGCAATCCACCGGCAACCGACGGGAAACCTTTTGCTTATAATTATTGTGGACAACAGACGGGAAACCTTTTGCGTATACTGATTGTGGGCAACGGATAGGAAATAATTTACCTATTCAAATTCACTGAATTTGGTGGCAATTTGCCGATAACGAATCAGAAATTAAAATAAATTAATAAATGAAGCGTTGAGAACCAGAGTGGCCTTACCCACAAACATTTATTCTAAAATGGGGTTATAATTTTAGGACAATATATATATTGGGTGCTTTTTTTAACAAAGTTTTTCATTTCCGAAAAAAAGCACCTTAATATATATATATATATATATATATATATATGTATATATATTGTCCTAAAATGATTGTTAACATCATTTAAGAAAAAACATTTGTGGGTTAGGCCACTCTGGTTCCAAACGCTTTATTTACCTATTCATTTTAATTTCCGATAGGTTATCGGCAAATTGCCACCAAATTCAGTAATGCCTCATTTATTGGTATTGTTATTTTAACAAGAGGGTTAGCCGTAAATTTTCATACTCGAATTTTTTCAAACGTCGTTTTATTACAAAAATACCTATATTTACAAAGAAATAAAATATTTTAAATATTTATATACACAACAGAATAACCTTATAAGCCGATAATTTATATATAATAATAAATAATAATAATAATAATAAATGTACTTTATTGAAAAAAATACATTTTTCAAAAGGCCATTGACTTTCGTCCTTCAGCCAGGAATAATAAATATATTTATTATTATATAAATTATCGGCTTCAAACAGGCGCAGCCTTATGGAATCTTCATTGTTTACGTTTGGATCTCGACTAGTGATGTAAAATACCCAGGTATTTACCCGGGTATTTACCCAAATAGGGTATTTACCCGGGTATTTACCCAAATAGGGTATTTATAGGGGTATTTTGATTTAAATCTTGCATAAAAATAGCTTGAAATCAATAAATAGTTTTATTCAATATAGTGAAGTATACTGTAGTAGTACCTACCTTAGATCTTAGATAATATTATTTAAAACTTGTTTTTTTGAATTTTTCACATAAATTTTGAGGTTATGTAAAAAAATTGTAATTACAAAAGTTGTAGATCCTTTTATTACCTACAACTTTGCCATTTAACTTTTTTTCATAGGACTTGTAGTTTTGCCGGAAATCGAGATAAACCATTTTTTACCCTTAAAACCCCCCCTCCCACTTCCCGAAGTCAGATCGCCCGTAATTTATTTTTCCTTTCATTTTTATTATATTCTTCTCCTTTTCCAATGGGTTTCATCCTACTGTTATTTTTTTGGTTTCAAAAATTATCGACCCTATGTGTGCATTTCAACAATTAAGCGGTTTTCCACGATTAAGTGCGTTCAGAGACAATTCTAGTACGTTTATGTTTATATGGTTTAATAGGGAAGTTTAATATTATTTAAAGTATAAATAATAACGCATTTATCAAAAATACCCAGTTTTGGGTAGGTAAATAAAATTTGGGTATTTACCCAGGTATTTACCCAAATTTTATTTACCTACCCACTGGGTATTTACCCTATCTACATCACTAATCTCGACGCTTAAGCCTGATTTATAGATTGCCTTTCTTCCTTCCTTCCTCCCGTAGAAGATGAACAATACAAAAACCGTTGTGCTTTTTAAAGATTCCCATACGAAAATCTATAAATGGCACTACGATTTTCGTATTGTTAATCTTTTATGAGAGGAAGGAAGGAAGGAAGGAAATCTATAAATCAGGCTTTAGCGGTAATACGTTGACGCTGTTTTGCGGCAAAACTTTTGCCACTCGCCGTTACCTCTCTTTGAAGTTCAACACGCGTTGGTGGATCAAAGTTTTTATTGGTACCCACAGCTCCTGCAATAAATATATGTTTATCAATAAACATATTATGTTTAGTTTGTATAAAACATTATTTAACATACCAAAAATAGCCCTAACAAGACCAGGGTTTTAAAGGGGATGATTGCCTTGCTCATCCCTCCATGTATATTGGGTGCATATCTCGTCAGAGATAAACTTCCTGAACAGTTTATGAATGTGTTCTTTTAAGGTGTCACCACCTATAAAGGCCCCATAATCAATCTGAAAAATAAAAATAATTTATTAACGCTTTCAGTCAGATTTTAATTAATAATTTGATAATTTTTTATGCACATGTTTATTAGACTACCACCTATACTATGGTAAATTTTGTCGTTTCTTGGGAAGCATTTGGTTCTATTAAAATATCCACTAAATGTGTTTATTTATGTCACTTTTTTGATTATCAAAAAATTAAAAAATGCCTATAGCTGGTACACCCTGTATTTAAGAGCGATAAAAATTGGTTCAAAATGCAAATTTTACAAGGGCGATAAGGTGTGCTTCATAAAAATTTGTTGTAGTATACTACAACAAATTTTTGTATACAAAAAAGATATTACATTAATTAATTAATTTAAAATTACCGCTATTATAATAGCTTCTGAAATTTTAAATAAATTAATATTATTTGAATAAAAACCCTTATAAAATTATAATATTTCAAAGAAAAAACTACATCTTCAAAAAATCCTACATTTTATAGCCTCTATTTAGGTACTGTGCCGAAAGAAGTTTCACTTCAATATAACAAATTATTTAAAAATTTACTTACGACTTGGTTTCTTTTTTGTATTTTTTTTTATTTTCAAAGGATTTTTAGATTTTTCCATATTGATATAGGTACATATATCAAAATTGATCAATTTTAGATCTAAAAGAAGAAAGAAACAATTTTAAGCATATATTCAGGGATTCACCTTATCGATTTTTATTCCGCCCGGTGATTTTACAAATCATCGAATTTGTTCTGCATTATTTTAACAGTGCTATATATAATATATATATATAGCTATAGCTAATAGATAACTATTGCGTGCATAAAACATAGCTGATAGATTTCTTGTTTATATTAATCAACACGTCGTACACACACTCGCAGAACAAACTATAAATTATAAAGAACAAATGGTGAGCAACGGTAGCGGGGACTCTCGCGCAAGCGCGGTTCTTTATTGTGGGAAATATGTTGGCCGTCGGTTGCACCTCTGTTGCATACAATTGTTGACTGGAATCTATTGAAAATAAGCGGCTATCTTGGGCGGAAACAAATTTCTTGCAGTTTTCATGCAACTGACCAACAAAGTATTTTAGGAAATGTGTTGCCCGTCGGTTACACCTCTGTTGAATACAACTCTTAATCAGAAATTATTGGAAATACGTGTCAAACTTGGGCCGAAACATTTTTCCTGCAGTTTGCATGTAACTGACGGGAAATGTTTTGGACTTATTGGCTTACTGTTGCATGAAATATGCCAGCTTGTTATTGCCGACAACGCGTTTCTTTAGGTTTACTAAGAAACTTTGGTTATCTGGGTTTTATTTAATAATAAAAAACGCTCGAAAAAATACTTTTATAGGGACATTTTCTTTAAGTATATAAAAAAATATCCTGTGTAAGACCGTATTTTTGTTAGTATACCCTGAAAATTTCGTACAAATCAAACGAACAGTAACAAAAATACAGCGCTTCAAAGTCGTCAAAAATTACCACTTTTCAGCAAAATAATCAAAAAGGGATCATTTTTTCCGACTTTGAAGCGCTGTATCTTCGTTACTATTCGTTTGATTTGTACAAAAATTTCACGTCGGTCTTTAACAGCATATTTTTTTATTACTTAAAAAAAATTCCCTAAAAGTTATTTTTCGAACGTTTTTCTTATATTTACATAAAAAGGCTTTAAAAATATTTTCTCAAAAAACCCTTGAACACGTAAACTGAGATATAAGTTTTTTTATACAAAGTTTCATAAAGATTGGTAAAGGCGTTATAGAGTTAATTTTGACGCGTAGTGTATTTCGGTAGCCGTTCTGTACGAACAAACGGCAAGCCGCGGCACTGATAAATCATCTTCTTGTTACCGAAATCTCGCGACGATTTAATATTTAATTCAATCAACGGCCACATGATCCCCCACCACAGCGCCCAACTTAACCTGAAAGGACAGACTGCTCTTTTAGTTCCACTCTTACTTTCTAAGAAGTCCCAGAAACCAACTGAATGGCTTGAGCTGGTTAGGGTTAGGAACGGACCGCGGGCTTGAAGTCCCCTCCGATGGACTAATTCACAATAGGACAAACACAAATAAAAAACCATACCAATGTGGGATTCGAATCCACGACCTCTCGGTTTGTAGTCACTGACCACTAGTCCACCGCCGCGTCGGCGCGCCGCGGCGTCGCGACGCGTCAGTTATAAATTTATTCATAAATAATACCCCGCAATTTAGGGGGATTATTTTAATTATACAAAAAATTACATTTTTTTTTCAGTAGTTTTTAAGATATTCAAATCTAATAAGGAAGCTGAGATTGACAGATGTATGTCAAAACTTGGCCATTATTAACAAATCGCTTAAACTATGTTCAAATTATTGCTATAACAATTGTCTGACTAAAATCTAAACATGAGTTGTACAACCAGGCCTTAGTGGCCAAAATAGCATGCTACACGCGACTTGCTGCCTGGAAGCAGGAAGAATGCTACTTGTTTCTAAAATACAAATAAACTATCGAATACTTCCCTAGTCAGCAAGTCGCACGTAGTATTTTTAGTTTTTAGTAGTTTTATTTATTTTTTCGCATTTTGTTTTTGTTATAGAGTCAATCCAAATGAAAACACCAAAAATGAATTTAAAAGTGCGCTGCATGATTTTTAATTTTAATGAAAAAATTTGAGGATGATCTTTTAGGTATCATATATGAAAAACCGTTGCCGTTTTAATTTTTAGTTGCTTTATTTTTAATCGGCACCCTTTAGAAACCTGAAATCGTGTCACTTTCTTACTCTCTTATAAGAGGCTAAAACTTTTTTTCTGTGGCAATTATTGAAATGATTGTAATTTTATTTTACTGCCTAGTAAGTATGTTTTCAATATTAATTATTATTATCTAATTAGTTCATCTCATAAAAGAATGGTAAACCACTAAAGATTTGTAATAATTTGCCAATTTTTGTGATTTTTGTCTGGCTCCTGTGCCTATTCTGCTAAATCTAGAAAGTTGCTTTTTTTCAGGTATCAATTACTTATACAATAAAAAACGTAACTATTATTTTAGGTTTCTAGACTATCATTTTCTTTGTTAAAAAAATTATTGAAACTTGATAATTTTAAAAATTAGCGAATTTTGCCCTCAGAAATCATTATGTTGAGGAAAAAATAAAAATCTGAAACTTTTAGGAAATGTTGTCCCCACCTTCATCTTTTTAGTCTAGTTAGTCTTGTTTTGTTATTTTTATCCATGTAAAAGATATATAATTTTTTTAATGCAGTTAAGAAGCGATATTGTTAGTTTTATTTATAATTTAAAATTTAGATGGCTTTGACTTAGTCAATTCATGTTTGGTAGAGAAATGTCAGAACTTTCAAAAATATTTCATAAATATTATTTGTGCGTATTTAAATTGTGATTTCAAAAAGTGCAAGTTTGCAAGTGTAATAAATGACGGAGTGTTCGAGATTCATGAATTTAATTGCAATTAAAATGCAAGAACATATCATAATTTTGTACCTTTTTCTCATAGAAAATATTCAAGTTCTGAGAAGTTTTATATTGTTAAAAATAAGCAAAAACCAAAAAATATTCTAAATAAACCCCTTTATTATAACATGTTTTATTTTAACCAGTTACCTAAAAACTAAAATTTAAAGAAGTATTTACAGATTGTGTACATTTTTTACCAACACCAACATTTAAAATACATACATATAACTTTTAACTATTCAGTGCCTTACTAAAGGGATCAAAATAATAGAACAAGACTAATTTGGTTTAAATTGTTAAAGAAACCGACAAAACACTGTTTAACGCATTTTTATACGTTTAAATTAACTCTTTATTTATTTCACTTATTATACTTCACGATATAAACCATAAGGATCTTGAATATATTTTTTACATTTTTCTTCTTTAAACACCAATTAGCCAATTAAATACTTCATTATAATGTATATAATACATAATCATATATATATATATATATATATATATATATATATATATACATCTTGCTATCTTCCCGGCGTCCTTTCACGATTCCTTCTCTGAGCGTCCACCCCATGTTTTTCAAATAAATACTATATTACCGAGTGAATATTTTTAATCTTTTAATAGTATATATATATTATATATATATATATATATATATAATTTTTGTATATATATATATAAATTTTGCCTAATTCGTGAAATCGGCAACGGACTTGCCGATTTCATGAAATGGGCAAAATGTTGCCGAATACATAAATTGGGCATATATAAATTTGCCGATTACATGAAATAGGCAACCATATATTATTTTTAAATTTGAGGTTATGTTGTAGGTATGTAAATACCGTTCTTCGGAATAATAGTAATATTTGGTGTTATCCGCGAATATATATTGTTAAAATGGGTGAAGTTGGTAAATCTAGTCAGGTGTGGGTCGACGAATATGAAAAAGAGGTAATAAAAACGCTACAAGCAATAAGCAATGGCGAAACAATCGAGAAAAACAGGCAGTTTTATAACATTAAAAGTACCTACAAATTAATAGATTTTGCTGGAATAACAAAATTATGTAGAATTAAAGATAACAAAATAATGATTACTAAAACGAATGCATGAAATGTAATTCGAGATTTACATACAGATTGCGGACATAAAGGGGAAAAAAACTTGTAAAAAAAGCAAAAATTGTAAAAAAATGGATATTGATAAAACACCACAAAAATGAGCCAAACTCAACAACACAACCCTACCGACCCCGCCCCATTGGCCCCCCCGCCCCAAATGTCTTGCCATAAAAATAATAAAGTTTTAGTTTTATTGTTTAGAGAATATATATATATATATATTTTTTAATAAAATGTGACTTTCATTTATTTATAAAGAATGTATTAAAATGTTGAAAGATTATATATTTTTTCTACTCCCACCTTTAAAACGCCCTTTATCGTACATGATTCCATGACACTAATTGACGCTTTAGTCACGGGCTGAAGTTAGCAACAGGTTTTTAGTCACGGGCTGAAGTTAGTTTTAAGTTAGTTGACAGTTGTCAAATGTCATACAATCGTTAAAATAAAGTGCCTTTCTTGTAAAATAATACTAAATGTGAAAATTATTTTATTATCTCAATACAAAAATACAAAAATATTAAATAGTGTCTCAACGCCAATATTTGAAAAGTTTATATGAACATTGTACTGACCTTTTAATTTCGCCGGCAGTAAACTTAAATTCGGGCACGGACTTTACTGTAAAGTCCTCATAAAACATTTCCTTTACTTTCACTGTGAAAAACGGTCAATTTTCAAGATACATTTCGATTTATAACCTTTATAATTGTGTTTATAAAATGTAAAAATGTGACATTTGACAGTTTCCCCTGTTGTTTCATAGATGGCGCTCTATACAAATTTTTGAATTAAATCATTTTAAGATAATAATTAGTATTTGTCGTAGAAAAAGTATAGTATGCACCTCGTTTATAAACTTTTCTATACACTCATTAACTTAAGCACTCGCTCGCAAGCTCGCTAGTGCCTAAATTAAATTCGTGTATAAAATGGCGTTTATCAAACTTGATACATAATATACTATTTTTATTTTTGTAATAAAATATTTGAAAGCTCATGTGAATTATGAAATTATCTGTGTGCCTATTCGTTGAAATAGGGAAACTTAATTAAAATAATTGCCCATTATATGAAATCGGCAAGTCCGTTGCCGATTTAATGAATTAGGCAAAATTTTGCCTATTACATGAAATCGGCAATTACGCAAATTCGGCGTAACATATATATATATATATATATATATATATATATATATATATATATATATATATTACGGTGTTTCATTTAAAACGAAAGGGTGTTTCATTTAAAACGAAAAATTCTTTTTTCTTGCTGACACATGAAAATTTTGTTCTTTAGGTTGAAAAAAAAATTCCCTGAAAATTTTAGCCCTTAAATTTGATTCTAACTTAGAATTTCTAAGTACTTCCTTTTTAATTTTGTAGTTTTTCCATATAAAAAGCATGTATTTTTAATCATTTTTACTTTAAATTTCTATATTTTGGCCGGGTTTTGAATTATAATTTTTATCACCATAATTTCCTGCATAGTATTCATGGTTTTTAAAAGGCCCTGCATCAATTTTGTTTTTGATTTATTTACGTTGATTGTAGTAGCTCCAAAGGTCGTTTTTACACTTTTTCTCACATATTTTTGAGAAAATCGAGCGAATGACTGGTTTTACCGAAAAAGTTCAAATGATAAAGTTGTAGGAAATTTAATTTTTGACAAAAAAGGTTCTCAAGTTCATATCACTAAAGTGCTTTGTTTAAGAGATATAAGCAATTCAATAACCAAAAACAAAGAAAAAATAGGTTTTATTGAAATTTATGTATAATACAATATACATACATTTATCCCTTATATCTCTTAAACAAAGCACTTTAGTGATATGAACGTGAGAACTTTTTTTGTCAAAAATTAAATTTCCTACAACTTTTTTATTTGAACTTTTTCGGTAAAACAAGTCATTCGCTCGATTTTCTCAAAAATATATGAGAAAAAGTGAAAAAAACGACTTTTGGAGCTACTACAATCAACGTAAATAAATCAAAAACAAAATTGATGCAGGGCCTTTCAAAAACCGTGAATACTATGCAGGAAATTATGGTGATAAAAATTATAATTCAAAACCCGGCCAAAATATAGAAATTTAAAGTAAAAATGATTAAAAATACATGCTTTTTATATGGAAAAACTACAAAATTAAAAAGGAAGTACTTAGAATCAAATTTAAGGGCAAAAATTTTCAGGGAATTTTTTTTTCAACCTAGAAAACAAAATTTTCATATGATTATATATGATTATTCAATATATAAAATATAACATAATAACCAAATATATCAGAACTGTCAAAAATATTTCATAATTATTATTTGTGGTATTCCTTTGGTGATTTTAAAAAGTTTTGTATATTGTTATGACATATTATGTTATATACAAAATTTACCCAAGAAATACCCCCAAGTAATATTTATGAAATATTTTTGACAGTTCTGACACTTCTCCACCAAACATGAAAGCCATCTAAACTTTAAATTATAAATAAAACTAACAATTTCGCTACTAAACGGGCATTAAAAAAATTAATATATCTTTTAAAGGAATAAAAATAACAAAACAAGACTAAGTGGACTGAAAAGATGAAGGTGGGGACTACATTTCGTAAAAGTTTCAGATTTTTATTTTTCCTCAACATAATGATTTCTGAGGACAAAATTGACTAATTTTAAGAATACTTGATACCTGAAAAAAAGCAACTTTCTAGATTTAGCAGAATAGGCACAGGGGCCAGACAAAAATTACAAAAATTGGGAAATTATCATGGATCTTTAGTGGTTTACCATTCTTTTATGAGATTAACTAATTGGATAATAATAATTTTTATCGAAAACACACTTACTAAACAGTAAAACAAAATTAAAATCAATTCAATATTTGTCACAGAAAAAAGTTCTGGCCCACTATAAGAGAGTAAAAAATTTACTCGATTTCAGATTTCTAAAGGGTGCCGATTAAAAGTAAAGAATCCAAAAATTAAAACGGCAACGGATTTTCATATTTGATACCTAAAAGATCATCCTCAATTTTTTTTATCAAAATAAAAAAAGCAGCGCACCCCATTTGGTGTTTTTATTTGGAATGACTATATCTATAATTTTTAAAAGTACAGTTGTTATTATTTTATTGTCATTTTTTATACCGTTAAATATAATGTAAGTAATATATAAAATATAATTATTATATTTTACATATTATATTTTATATATTATATACAATTATATTATATTATAATATAATTTTGCTCCACATAAAAATAGGTTTACCTACACTTCCGGAGACTTTTAGGGGATGATCTTCAGGTATCCGGGTTAAAAGACCGTTTCTCCGATTTTAAGGTGAAATAAGTCAGGGTTTCATTTTTTTTTATTTAGCCGTTAATTCGTATGCGATTTTAAACTTTAAAAAATCAGTGGTTGGTATATACTAATGTGTGTATACAATCATTTTTTTACAGATTTAAGGAAAGTGAGATTTAATGGGAAAAATCGCATTTTTCAGGGGAGATCCCCAGAATAACCACAACTTCTACACACATTAGTATATACCAACAGGGCCGAGCCGTGCCGGGGGTGCAAGGGGTGCATGGCACCCGGGCGGCACTAACACAGGGCGGCAAAATATCATCAAAAAAATTGTATCAAATTATCAAGAATAAGAAAGCCACCTTGCAATATGCAAAAAACTTTCTAAAAATCACTTGCGTTTTATTGATGTCGGCGTTTCAAGGAATCATCGTTTTTATTTTACACATAAAAACAATGCCAAAATTATGCTGTCAGGCGGCAATGATAAAAAAGACATAATCGAACGCGCGATAGCCACAAAAAATGATGATGACAATTTTCTTAAAGCCCGGTTTATAGATTACCGCCCGCCCGCTTCGCTTTCCGTCCTTCCGCTTCGAGTTCGTCAAGTTTCATGTTTTACGGAAGCGGGCTTACGGGAAACCATATTGTTTACAAGCTGAACTATTAAGTTAAAGCATAATTTCTTCCAAATTGACGGCTGCGTATTTCAGCAATTTTTAGTTTTTCTATTAACGTGAGGCAAATAGGAGGCAAACATAGTAGTTTCTTTTGTCTTTTAATGCGTTTAAGTTAAAAACTAGTTAATGATTTAAAAGGCATCTTTCCGAATTTATTTGTAGCTTTAAGAATATTTTTGACGATGCCAGTTACTGTTGCCCATGGAGAGCGGTCATTTTCGAAATTAAAACTAATTAAGACCTATTTAAGATCCAATATAAGTCAATTCAGGCTTTCAAATTTAGCAATTATTATGTATTGAATTTAGCAATTATTAAGTATTGAAGAAGAAATTTCTAACAACTTGGATGTAGGCGTCTTGATTAGTGAATTTGCTATTAAAAAAGCGAGAAAAGTGGATTTTAGTTTTTTAGTTTAGTTTAATTATTTTTGTTTTTTTTTCCTGAATGTATTTTTATTTTATTCTTTTATGTATTTGTTAATAAATACTTTGTTATTTTACTATAAAATTTGTTATATGTTTATTGAGAATGATAAATTATGAACTCCTTCCCTACCGACAACCTAATTTTTTACATTAATGGGGGCGGCAAATTTAATTCTTGCACCCGGGCGGCAGATACCCTAGGCTCGGCCCTGTATACCAACCACTGATTTTTTAAAGTTTAAAATCGCATACGAATTAACGGCTAAGGATAACAATCACAAATTTCTTATTGATAAGAGTTTTTCCTTATTGATAACGACTGATAAGGAAAAAATCAGAACACAATGTCCACATAACGTTGAACGTTGGTCTCGTTGTTTTTAAAGTGGTTTACCCCTCGGTGTATACACACCATTATTGTTGGTTGGTTCAATGATTACCCTCTTATATATGCCTACAAGACAATTATCGCTTGATTACAGCGATAATTGTCTACTAGGAATCGATAATTCCATTGTATCTACGTATCCATGGCAATTAATAAAAATAACGTCAGTTTTTATTTTAATGTGATGAAAATGTGAAAAATAGTGTTAAAATATTTGAAAATGTTATTCTTTGATTTAATTAGTTTATTCGTGTAATTATCTAAACAAATTACACTCGTGCATAAAAATAATCAGATAATTTTGCATTCAAGCATATTGCCTTTTAAAAAATGTGAATAGAGATCAATTAAGATTCTATTGAAATGATAGAGTAAGCAGTGTTAAACTATGTCTTTATTAATAATTTGTTGGGTTTTTATGTCCAGCAAATTTAAACAATTTATAAAACATATCTTATTATTTGATGTTTTAATACTATCAACTTCAAACAATTTGTAATTGTATTTAAAACAAATATCAGTAGCGTACTAGACAAAACATGTATTTTTAATTGTATTTTATTCTGTACGCTACTGACTGGAACTTTTGCTGACTAAGTAGTTCATAGCACAAGGTCGAGTTTACGCTATGAAACTACTTGTAAGATTAATATCTAAACAATAACAAATTTATGTTTAACTATTTCTCTGTTAAACTTGGGCTTTAACCTATGATTGAACATTCTGCCGGCTCAAGATTTATCTGTTCAATCTGTGATTGAACATTCTGCCGGTTCGCCATTTAAGATTATTATGTTAAAATTGTGTTTTAACATTCTGCCGGCCACGACTCTTCTTGGCTCGTGGAGGTATTGGTTTTATTGGCGGAAGATAGTCTAGATAGCTGCCATCCTGCAGTTCCCATTCCTCTTCTTCATTCTCCCATGGGAAAACGTCTTTTACGGGTGGTCGTATTATTCTGACTTCATATACCCTGCGTTCTTCCTCGATAAGATATGACGGTGGTTCCATTTTCCTGGCCCTTGGATTGTTGACGAGGCACCGCATCTTTTGGTACGGTAACCTCTTTGCTAGGACTCGGTGGCTGTCGTCGTACGGACAGGTCACCATTTGTTCGGGGTCGTAAATCCCGGTAGTTGGTCGTTGTGGATCGCCTGATGATGGCTGTGGACCCAGAGCTCCTTCTTGGTGAGTAGTGTGGCGTCTCGAATGCTGACCCGAAGCTTTTTCTGGTTGAAGGCTTCGGGGCCTGGATTGATCCGTAGTTTTGTGGTTGAGTGTAATTTCGTTCATTTATGAAGTGACATTTGGTCGTTGGATGGCATTTTTTAGTTATGTGGAGGCGAATAGATGTCCGGATTCTTTACTTTTCAGGACTGTGCTCTTCTTTACTCCAAAGTATTCTGGGCTGCTGGATCAGTTTGTCCTCCCAGTGTAAGATTCTTTGTAGCTTGGTTGTGTGGAGGCGAATAGAGGTCCGGATTCTTTACTTTTCAGGACTGTGCTCTTCTTTACTCCAAAGTATTCTGGGCTGCTGGATCAGTTTGTCCTCCCAGTGTAAGATTTTTTGTAGCTTGGTTGTGTGGAGGCGAATAGTGGTCCGGATTTTTTACTTTTCAGAACTGTGCTCTTCTTTACTCCAAAGTATTCTGGGCTGCTGGATCAGTTTGTCCTCCCAGTGTAAGATTATTTCTTAACTTGGTTGTGTGGAGGCGAATAGAGCTCCAAAATCTTCTGGGCTGCTGGATCAGTTTGTCCTCCCAGTGTAAGATTTTTTGTGGCTTGGTTGTGTGGAGGCGAATAGAGGTCCGGATTTTAGGACTGTGCTCTTCTTTACTCCAAAGTATTCTGAACTGATGGATCAGTTTGTCCTCCCAGTGTAAGATTCTTTGTAGCTTGGTTCGGCATGCTAAGCACTGGGCGAGTACAAAGATTTTCTCTTTGATGATGCTCACCTCCCAGCGTTAGCAAGTAGTTCGAAGGACCATGAATAGAGATCAATTAAGATTCTATTGAAATGATAGAGTAAGCAGTGTTAAACTATGTCTTTATTAATAATTTGTTGGGTTTTTATGTCCAGCAAATTTAAACAATTTATAAAACATATCTTATTATTTGATGTTTTAATACTATCAACTTTAAACAATTTGTAATTGTATTTAAAATAAATATCAGTAGCGTACTAGACAAAACATGTGTTTTTAATTGTATTTTATTCTGTACGCTACTGACTGGAACTTTTGCTCACTAAGTAGTTTATAGCACAAGGTCGAGTTTACGCTATGAAACTACTTAGATTAATATCTAAACAATAACAAATTTATGTTTAACTATTTCTCTGTTAAACTTGGGCTTTAACCTATGATTGAATATTCTGCCGGCTCAAGATTTATCGGTTCAATCTGTGATTGAACATTCTGCCGGTTCGCCATTTAAGATTATTATGTTAAAATTGTGTTTTAACAAAATGCATTCGGTCATTTTCATATCGATAATTTTTAAGCACTTGTGTAATTACCCCCGATAAATTTTACATACTTAATTAACTCATAGGCTAAAGATCTCGATTTTTTTGGTTTTGTGGGTTGGTTCCTTTCTACAGAAAGGCGTAGAATTAGGCTAATGCATAGGGCCCCGGTTTTGCTAGGTGCTCCCTAAACTGATCCTTAATTTTATTTCCGGCATTCACTAAATTTAATTTACACATGGGCACTTATAATAACACTGGTCAACAGCCATTTTTCTTCAGGGTGGACAAAAACTTTTCTAGAGTAAATGCCCTATGAACAAGTTAAATAAAAAAATGGCAATTATTTTGCTTAATCAGTTCTTGTTTTCCGAATATTGCGCCAAGACCGTTATTTTTTATATGCAAACATTTAAGTTTGAATATCTATTGTTTATGTTGTCATAGGTCAAAAAAACCCTAAACAAAAATATTATTAATAATAATAGTCATCTTCTTTAACCTTCGCACGTGTTAATTCCGCAAAATAAAGGCGTGTTTGAAATACGGAAAGCCTATATTTACTTAGGGACTGAGGCGCGACTTAAGGTGGATTTAGCCAGCATTTAATGTAATGTAATGTAACATAATTTAATTTAAAATATTAAACTGTACAACCCTATGCACGCGTTTAGCCATCATATAATGTAACATAATGTAATGTGAAGTTGGCCAACTTTTAACTTTTCTTAAATTAAGTTACATGAAAATGAATCTGCGCTTGCGCGGCGTAATACCAACCTTATTTACAACAACAAAATTTGCCATCGAATCTTTAAAGCTTAGTTTTGTGCTCAAAATCTTTGTATTATGTTTAAAAGTAAAGATAATTATCATTCAGTCAACCACAGTCTTGCCAACATCGGTTTCAAAAAACACCATGTTCTAAATGTTGTATAAATGACCCAATTTCTCTTAAATTACATTTAATTGCGTTATGTTTTATTACATTATTTAAAATGCTGGCTAAATCTAACCAATTTAACTATGAATATTGCACAATTAAAAGAAATATCGGTATCATTAAAAAAGCGAAATATGACAGATAATGACCGGTGGCGGATCCACAAGGAGGATCCTTTTTAAAATTCTGAATCCGCCCCTGATCTTGACATATACAGGGTGTTTCCTAAGTACGGTCCGTAACTTCAAGTTATATAAACATGCCCAAAAATGCTTCCTTACTGAGATGTTTCTTAGTATACAGGGTGTTAATTTTTCTAATGTGAACGTGAATCAGCCACTGGTAAGGATTAACCATATTTTACTTTTTTTTAATGATACAATACTTAATTCTAAGGCTGGGAATTTTTTAGTTTTAGAAATCCTGTATTCAAATTATTCGAATATTCGTGTACTCTTTATTCGAGTATTCGAAAATTGAGTACATATTCGAATATTCAAATAATCGTATTATTAAATATTTGAATATTAAAATATTTCAAATAATCGAAACTATTTAATCAAGTAAAATCAGCGCCATCAGCGGACAGTGCGACACACCGCCATTTTATTTCGATTTTTATGATTGTTTTGACTTAACACTGTCTTTTAATTGTACCTCCCTGCTAAAAAATATTATTCCAAATCATTTACGAATGAGGAGTTTTCAAACTCTGAATGGTTCTATGGGCGGAGTGTTACCATTTTGTTACCCTGCTGAAAATGACGGATGATTGCGGATATAAATTCTTCGTCAAAACCGGATAAAAGCAGATGATTGCAGGTATAAATTCTTCGTCTAAGCCGGATAAAAGCAGATAAAAGCGGGTAAAAATATCATCTCATAACATCTGCTTTTGTCCGCATCGCTATATCCGCGAACACCCGGTTGGTTGTGTTTTATGTCCGGTTAGTGCACCCCCGAAATCATCTGCAATCATCTGTTTTTAACCGTCTTCACTGTGTTTAGTTTATATCTGAATTTGTCCGGTGCGATTACCTGCATTTTTTTTGTCTAATTTTGTATAGTTTTATCTGCAAACGTCTGGTTTTGTCCGCGAGCATATGCTTTTACCCGCAAACGTCTGCCTAGTCCAATTTCACCCGCCAACATATGCTTTTATCCGCCAACATCTGCTTTTATCCGCGACCATCTGCTTTCATCCGCGAACATCTGCAATCACCCGCGAACAACTGCTTTTTTCCGCAAACATCTGCAATCACCAGCGAACATGTGCTTTTACCTGCGAACGTTTGCTTTCATACGGTTTCACCCGCAAACATGCTTTTATCTGCGAACGCCTGATATCATCCGGTTAGTGCACCCACGCATTCACCCGCAAATATCTTCTTTTATCCGCGAACATCTGCAATCATCCGCGAACATCTGCTTTCTTTCGCGAACATCTGCAATCACCCGCGAACATCTGTTTTATCCGCAAACGTCTGATTTTATCCGCAAACATCTGCTTTCATACGGTTTCACCCGCAAACATGCTTTTATCTGCGAACGCCTGATTTCATCCGGTTAGTGCACCCCCGCACACATCTGCTTTTATCCGAAAACATTGCTTTTATCCGCCCACATATCATTTTATCCGCAAACATCTGCTTTTATCCGCGAACATCTGCAATCACCCGCAAACATCTGCTTTCATCCGCGAACATCTCATTTTATCCGCGAACATCTGCAATCATCCGCGAACATCTGCTTTCATCCGCGAACATTTGCTTTTATCCGCAAACATCTCATTTTATCCGCGAACCTCTGCTTTCATACGGTTTCACCCGCAAACATGCTTTTATCTGCAAACATCTGATTTTATACGCAAAAATCTGCTTTTATCCGCAAACATCTGCTTTTATCCGCAAATATCTGATTTTAATCGCAAACATCTGATATTATCCGCAAACATCTGCATTTATTCGCAAATATCTGCTTTTGTCCGCGAACATCTGCTTTTAATTGCAAACCTCTGCTTTCATCCGCGTTCGGTTTGCCTGCATTTCCTTTATCCATTTCGGTCCTGTTTCGTACGCAAACGTCTGGTTTCAGTCGAGCTTTTTGTTTTCCTTTTTCTCGTTTAGTTTACCTGCTTTGTCAAATTTTACTAAGCTCTAACTAACTGGTTGTTAGCCGTTCACGGCACACAACTTTATAACTCTAAAAGGAATTATTTGAATAAAAACAAGCTGTAAAGGAAATAAGTTTATTGAACTTGAATATTATTTGGTAAAATACAAATAAGGTCTTTTTTAAAAGATGTAAATAGACATTTTTTAATCATTAAGCTTACATTTAAATTAATTGTTAGAAAACATATATGTTTTTCTTCTCCCACCTTTAAAACGCCTTTTATCGTACATTTTTCCATGACACTAAGTGACCTTTTAAATACACATTGACAAGTTGTGGCTTTACAGCGCTTTAGTCACGGGCTGAAGTTTGCAACAGGTTTTTAGTCACAGGCTGAAGTTAGTTTTAAGTTAGTTGACAGTTGTCAAATGTCATACAATCGTTAAAATAAAGTGCCTTCCTTGTAAAATAATACTAAATGTAAAAATTATTTTATTATCTCAATACAAAAATATTAAATAGTTTCTCATCGCCAATATTTGAAAAGTTTATATGAACTCTTCACTATAGTATACCTGATTTATTAAATTTAAATCTGGTGAATATAATTAAATTATTTTCCCATTGGGAAAATGTCGTGTTCAATAAACTTATTTCCTTTACAGGTTGTTTTTATTCAAATAATTCCTTTTAGAGTTATAAAGTTGTGTGCCGTGAACGGCTAACAACCAGTTAGTTAAAGCTTAGTAAAATTTGACAAAGAAGGTAAACTAAACTAAAGTATACACGAGAAAAGGGAAAACAAAAAGCGCGAATAAAACCAGACGTTCGCGTACGAAACAGGACCGAAATGGACAAAGGAAATGCAGGCAAACCGAACGCTTATGAAAGCAGAGGTTTGCAATTAAAGCAGATGTTTGCAGATCGTAAATTCTCATATAACTTGTTTCGATGCTGTATCCACTTATTGTTGTGAAAACTAATTCTCGCTCAAGGTTTTTTTTAGTGTAATGAGCATGTAGCATTTTAAGGTAATGAGAACTTAAATTATGACAACCCTAATCTATTAATTTTTTCCTAAAATGCAGGCTTTATGTTGCAAATGTCACGTAGTTACCGGTCACCAACTGCAATATCCTAACATTGATGAATATTTTAACAAAATGGCTGTTAAAACAACTAATGTTAGTGCTTGATTAACTAAAAATAGACTTAAGATTGACGAAAAATTATTTTATCCGAAATCGGCAGTAAAGTAGAACTTTACTGCCGATTTATTTTAATTTACGATTGTTGACTACTTTACTGCCGATTTCGGATAAAATAATTTGTTGTCAATCTTAAGTCTATTTTTAGTTAATCAAGCACTAACATTAGTTGTTTGAACGGCCATTTTGTTGAAATATTCATCGATGTTAGGATATTGCAGTTGGTGACCAATAACTTACGTGACATTTGCAACATAAAGCCTGCATTTTAGGAAAACATTAATAGATTAGGGTTGTCATAATTTAAGTTCCCATTACCTTGAAATGCTACATGCTTATTACACTAAAAAAAACCTTGAGCGAGAATTAGTTTTCACAAAAATAAGTGGATACAGCATCGGAACAAGTTATATGAGAATTGACCAGATGTTCGCGGATAAAAGCAGATATTTGCGAATAAATGCAGATGTTAGCGGATAAAATCAGATGTTTGCGATTAAAATCAGATGTTTGCGGATAAAATCAGATGTTTGCGGATAAAACCCAGTAAGCACAAGCTAGCCGGCCCGCATACGGCCCGAAAACGTTTTGCCGAATTGGCCACGTGCGGCCCGACACACGTATTTCTTGTGGCGTGTAAACGGCCGAATGTCGGCTGTGTATATATACTATAGTTGGCCAAGTGCCGGCCACAACCGGCTGGCCATTCAAAAAAAGCCTACAGACGTCCTGGAGAGGTATATCCTATAAGTTCGGTCCTGAATTTTTCTGTATGGCTCCGCGGATAAAAGCAGATGTTTGCCGATAACAGCAGATGTTTGTGGATAAAATCAGATGTTTGCGGATAAAAGCATATGTTTGCTGATAAAATCAGATGTTTGCGGATAAAAGCAGATGTTTGCAGATTAAAATAGATGTCTGCGGATAAAAGCAGATGTTTGCGGATAGAATCAGATGTTTGCGGATTAAAACAGATGTTTGCGGATTAAAGGAGGCGTTCGCGGATAAATGCAGATGTTTGCGGATAAAAGCAGAAGTTTGCGGATTAAAGCAGACGTTCACAGATAAAAGCAGATCTTCGCGGATAAAAGCAGATGTTTGCAGGTGAAATCGTATGAATCAGACTTTTGCGGACTAAATTAGATGTTTGCGGATTAAAACAGATGTTTGTGGATTAAAGCAGATGTTCAAGGATAAAAGCAGATCTTTGCGGATATAAGCAGATGTTTGCAGGTGAAATCGGATGAAGCAGACTTTTGCGGACTAAAGTAGATGTTTGCGGATGAAATCAGATGTTTGTGGATTAAAATAGATGTTCGCGGATGAAAGTAGATCTTCACGTATAAAAGCAGATGTTTGCAGGTGAAATCGGATAAAGCAGACGTTTGCGGATTAAAGTAGATGTTTGCGGATAAAATCAGATAAAACCGGGTGAATGCAGATATAAACCCAAATACAGGTATTTGCGGATGAAACCAGATGAAAGCAGACATAGAACTAAATAGATAAAACCCGACGTTCGTGGATAATATTTATACCCGAAATTGCAAATAAAAACCGACATGCCGGGTAAAATCAGATATGTCGGATGAAAACAGATATAAATGGACATAAAACTAGCTTGGTTTTTTATCCGCAATCACCCGATATTACCCGTCTTTTTCAGCAGGGTAATGGAAATCAATCGGCACCCCATAAGTTAAAACTGTTGCAGAATTGGTATCTGAATCAATGATTTTAAATAAGAAAAGTCCTGTTTCAAATTTTAAAGTTTTGAATAAGGACAAAACCTTTAGCGGTCCTTACAATATTAATCTTTTCGAATAAGGATAATAAAATAATAATAGATAATAAAGTAATGCGTAATTTGACTATTGAAATTACAGTGTTTTGTAAATGGTTATGAATATTGACAGTTAATCGTTAATTTATATTATTGACCTATGGATTTAAATCGGATAATTGTAAAGGCAAAATGCGTATTGAGGAAAAAGTATGTTACTTAATTAAGAATAAGTTTCTGTAGATGTACAAGGGAAAGGAGTAAACAATGAGTATTTTTTAAAAGTGAAAATAATTATAATTTTTGAAAGTTTTTAATTGCACACAAAACATAGGAAACACTTGTGTTTCAGGCTGTTGTGTTAATGGGAATTTAAGTAAAATAAACGATTAGGTGGTAAAAAAGAGTCAAGTTAAATCATAATTTTACTTAAAACTTATTTAAAAATTATTAACCTTTATATGAAGGCTATTATTATATAATACCAAAATATATAAATTACATTATATACCAAGTAGGGTAGGTCCAAATCTCAATAAAATTTTAAGGCATTGAGTGTTTAATACATTCAAAATTTGAATTTGAATTTCAAATGTTGATTTTCGTCATAGTTTAAGGTTATGCTGTCAATGTAAAAAAATGTTCTATTATACTTCAAGGAAAAATATGCAAGCAGCTAGATTTGTTTCTTACCAATAAATTGATGTTAGGCTGTTAATGTAAAGAAATATCCAAATAATAGTATATTATTATAGGAGAGATAATGCAGGCTCATTATTTCGAGTGTAATATTATGCTTTTTCTACTCCAATTAAGTTATTTTCATTAATAACAAAATGTATTTTAGTTTACTTTCTCCCGATTTTAAAGATCATTATAGTCGCCCCTCGTATATGGGGCAAAATTTGCCAAGTGTACCAGGTGAAAAAATTTTTGTCACCGATTTTGTTTACTTATTTGTTGTTCTTATAAGAGTCAAACCACGTCAAGTGGGACCAGAAAATTTCACGAAATCACCGATTTTGAAAATAATCACATTATTGTGTAGTAGGCATGACTCATATGTCACAGTAAAAAAATTGTTTTAAAATTCGTTTTTTTGGTAATGTTATTAAGGTTGACAATTTTGTCAAACTTTAGAGCACGGTAAAATTGAAAAAATATAATCTCTGGGACCACTCTGTATAATTGAATTAAATTTTACACACTATTGTAGAAATGTTTAGAGTATATAATGATCATTTAATTAAGGTTAATTTGTTTAAATAAAATAATTTTGCATACATTTATTATAAACAATTGAAATTTTGTATGTGTTCTTCACGCTGAAAAAAAATTAATCTTGTGTCATAATATGCGGCAAACGTTTCCGTTTAATAAGATGTACTCAAAAATTTGCCTATTATATGTCATTCCGGAGATATTAATTTTTTTGTCCGGCTGTGCGCTTGATCAGTACGCGGCGCGCTTCGCTGCTAGCTCGTCCGTTCGAACGGTTTAACGGTGTGCCTGAACGAAGTTTAAGTCACATAAAAATGCCGCCAAAAACTGATTGTAGTTTCTTGTTCGGGACTAGTGATTCCCACGAGACCAACGAGACGAGACTTTCATAAAGTCTTGTCTCGTCTCGTCGATGAAATAAGAAGTCTTGTATCAAGTCTCGTCTCGCAGCCTCCAGTCTCGTCTCGTTTCTCGTACGAGAGTCTCGCAAAAGTCTCGAAATCCCTTCATGGATAATTTTGTTCCAGTAAGGGATGCAGTAGGTAAGTATCCCGGATACTTACCTACTTGCTATAATGTAAGGGTGGGAAGAGAAAATTACAACTGTAGCTTACATCATCTATTTGAAATATTACTTTTAAATAAAACGAAATCTTAACATTTTGTGAATAATTGGAAACAAATCTGCTAACAGCTTTCTGGATCGCAAATATTTTTGTTTTTCACCCAGTCGTTTAGGCATAACAAACATCGTGCAGATTCATTATTAAGGCGATTTCGATGTTTTCTTATAGTTAACGCAGCACGTGAGAACAATCTTTCCGCCGGGACTGAAGTAGCCGGTATGCTTAGGAGATCTCGTGCCATCAAACAAAGAATGGGCAATTCAGAAGGATGAATTTTCCACCATTGTAATATATCTGTGGTTTTATTACACCGGGGCATAGAATAATATTTTTGAAGCTCCTGCATCCATTCTCCTTCGACAGGGCTAGGATTTACTGCATACAAGACATCAAAATCGATTACAAAATCCGACTTTTCTGGTTCAGGATCTTCTTGTCCCTCGACCGCCGTTTTTTTTAAACGTTGTCCCTCTGATTGATGAAAATAAACTTTGTATATATCTTGAAATTTCTGGATCGAACTCAGTTTTAATTCTTGGCCCCATCTTGTCATATCAAATGCTTCTAATTTATGCCGCGGATCGAGAATTAAAACTGCAGCATAAATCCAGTTAGTTTTACGATAATGCTTTAATATTTTGTCTCTCGCAGCCTGAAAACCAACAATAAGCTGCTCTTCAACAGGGGTTCGACCTGCCTTTCCCTCCCATTCAAATATTTTGCTCTCAAGATTTTCTATTAGTATATTGATACATACAACCACCATAGGTAAGGTGACGTACTTGTCTCCTCCAAGTTTTTTTGAAAGTATTTGAAAGTTGGATAGTAATTTATGCACTTCTTCTAGCAGTATCCATTCTTCATCCCCAAGAGTGTATGGTTTTAAATCGGCAACATTTTGACACAATACACCGAGTCCATGTCTGCCTTTAAGAGCTACTTGCAACATATCATTACTCGAATTCCACCGTGTAGGCACATCCAACACAGGTGTCAGTTGCCGTGAATTACCAGTTGCCTCACAGGCACTTAGAAACTTAATTAAAAGTTGCTCTGACCGTTTAATTTTTGAAAAAATAGAACGTATTTTGCATATTGCATTGGAATTATTTTCAATTTCCTCAACATCAGCTTCCTCATGGACACTATCATCGCTCAATTCTTCATTTGCTTCGGAATTAAGTTTTAGCAATTTATCTGGTATGTAATCGTCCTCACTTCCACTAGAAAAATCACCGGAGTTTGATTCATCTTCTAAAACCAAAGGATCGCTTCTTTTCCTCTTAGGTCTGCTCATTTTTAATTAACTTGCCACAGAGTCGCACACAGAAATTCAGATAACTACTATACGAACAACCAACCATAAAACTAATTTAAGCTTCTATTTAAAGTGTCTTTATTTAATAATATGTTAATATAAACTACACTGTTTAAAAGTTTCACTTTTTTATTTAAATATAACAATTGTTTCGCTACACAGTAGCATCTTCAGATCTCATCCAAACTAATATTAATTTTCTATTTATATAACTGATGGTTTTAACAGGTAAAAGTACAATATTGGGGGTAGATTAATTAAGCGTTATACATTAAAGGAAACATAATTTTGGGAATGCCCTGTAATCTTTATAGTTATATAACACTAAACTTTTTGAATATATTAAAATTTGAATATATTAAAATAAGTTTAATATAACTATAAAGATTACAGGGCATTCCCACAATTATGTTTCCTTTAATGTATAATGCTTAATTAATCTACCCCCAATATTGTACTAAGGATTTTACCTGTTAAAACCATCAATAATTATTATATAAATATATATATATATATATATATATATATATATATATGTATTAGGGTGTCCCTTATTTTTTATTTTTTTACGCATACCCTCCAATTATATTTATTACGTGTTTATATACTCCCAGTAAAAATTTCAGCTCATTCTATAAACGGGAACCCGTGCCGACTTGCATCTGAACCCTCCATTAGCCAACGTTAGGCGCGCGGTATTTTGTAACACGGTTGGCCGCTAGGTCTTCGATCGTAAGTCATTTTGTGTTTGTTATTATGTGACCCTTATATTATAAATTATTAAAAAATGTTAAAATAAAGTTTTATTTATGTGTATACTTTAATAAAAATGAATATTTTTACAGGAAGTGGCTAGTTACCCGGAAGTGTCGGGTGAATAGGCCGTAAAACTAATTACCCGAAACTCTTTTTTTTATTATATATATCTGAATGACAGCTAAAAAATAACCAAAAAAAAAATTAGTTGATTTTATCCCTTAAATATATTAATATACTAATTAGTATTGCTAAAATATACTGTTATATGAAATTTCAGCTTTTTATAAGCATTTCTTTTCTTGATGTCCTCCCAAAAATATTTCAGACAGTTTTCGGTAGTCATCTCTCACAATAGACTCTTTTAGTTATTTAGAGTAAATCCCATTAAGTTTATCACTTTCAGAGTTTACGGCATATTCACTAGACCCTTCCGGGTAACTAGCCACTCCCTGTGAAAATATACATTTTTATCAAAGTATACACATAAATAAAACTATATTTTAACATTTGTCAATAATTTATAATATAAGGGTCACATAATAACAAACACAAAATGACTTACGATCGAAGACCTCGCGGCCAACCGTGTTATAAAACACCGCGCGCCTAACGTTGGCTCACGGAGGGTTCAGATGCAAGTCGGCACGGGTTCCCGTTTATAGAATGAGCTAAAATTTTTACTGGGAGTATATAAACACGTAATAAATATAATTAGAGGGTATGCGTAAAAAAATAAAAAATAAGGGACACCCTAATATGTATATAGAAAATTAATATTAGTTTGGATAAAATCTAAAAATGCTACTGTGTAGCGAAACAATTGTTATATTTAAATAAAAAAGTAAAACTTTTAAACAGTGTAAGTTTATATTAACATATTATTAACATAGAGTTTCATCAAGTAAAAGTCGAAACAATTAATTGTCTTTATTTACTTACACATACATATCTCTAAATTTATGACAGTCAAAGTGGGGTGCAAAGGCGGCTCCGGTTGCCCGACAAAAGAAAATGACCGTCAAACGTTTATTTAATAACACCGCCTGACGATCAAGTCCGCTCGCAGAAATATTTTCCTGCGAGACTCTCGCACGAGACTTCAGAAGTCTCGCTCGAGACTCGAGACGAGACCAATAAAAGTCTCGTCTCGTCTCGTTTCGTCCGGTCCAAATATCGTCTCGAGTCTCGTCTCGAAAACGAGACGAGACCATGCGAGACTCTCGAAAACGAGACTCTCGTGGGAATCACTATTCGGGACCCTTTGGTGACTTAAAAATGATATTTACCAAAGTTCTAGCTGCTCCTCTTTTCGAAATTGTTCGAAAATTCATGATTTTTTTTTAAATTTTTGTTTATCTCTTTGCACACGGATTTTTATAAAATTGGAGTATATTATTTAGGAGATTTTTTAATACTGTTCACATCATTTGATATATGGGTAATTCTTTTACAAACCAAACACTTTTTGACCGACACATCTCAGATTTGGCTGAAACTTTTTTTACGGATTCTAGGTCGAAAAATAAGAGATACGTGTCCGAGGATTTTTTTTTCTCTCGCATATTTTCGATAATACAAGCTATCGAAAATTTGAGAATAACGAGTTTTTTGGCTTGGAGACTCATTTTCAAAAATTTATAACTCTGGTTGTATTTGAGCTACAAACTTCTTTTTTTTTTTCATTTTAAAGCTAAAGGACTGAATTTTGATAAAAAAATATTTTTAATAAATATTATTAACAAATTCATATTGTTATTAACAATTTCATTGTCTAAATCAATTTTTAACAATGGCCCCCACCTTGTATTAAGTTTTTAGTATTTTTATCGTATTCTCCGTCAAATTTTACATAAAAAACATGTTTTCAAAATATGGTACCTTTATTATTACTATTGTTAAAACATTAATTTGTATTGCACGACACATAAAAAAACGGTTTTTTGTTAATAAAAAGAAAACTATAGCTCGGATCAAAAAAAGTCAAATATATAAGTTGTAGATAATAAAAAGATCTACAATTTTTATTTTATTTATTTTTTGACATAACCTTACTTTTCAAATAAATTGAAATTTTTCAATTTATTTGAAAAGTGCGGTTATGTCAAAAAATAGTTAAAATAAAAATTGTATATCTTTTAATTATCTACAACTTTTATATATGGCTTTTTTTGATCCGAGCTATAGTTTTCTTTTTATTAACAAAAACCCGTTTTTTTATGTGTCGCGCAATACAAATTAATGTTTTAACAATACTTAGTAATAATAAAGGTACCATATTTTGAAAACATGTTTTTTATGTAAAATTTGATGGAGAATACGATAAAAATACTAAAAACTTAATACGAGGTGGGGGCCATTGTTAAAAATTGATTTAAACAATGAAATTGTTAATAACAATATGAATTTGTTAATAATATTTATTAAAAATATTTTTTTATAAAAATTCAGTCCTTTAGCTTTAAAATGAAAAAAAAAGAAGTTTGTAGCTCAAATAGAACCAGAGTTATAAATTTTTGAAAATGAGTCTCCAAGCCAAAAAACTCGTTATTCTCAAATTTTCGATAGCTTGTATTATCGAAAATATGCGAGAGAAAAAAAATTCCTCGGACACGTATCTCTTATTTTTCGACATAGAATCTGTAAAAAAAGTTTCAGCCAAATCTGAGATGTGTCGGTCAAAAGGTGTTCGGTTTATAAAAGAATTACTCATATACAGGGTTAGCCAAAAATCACTTATTTTTAATAATGCAAAAGCGTAAATTCATGATTTTAGCATAACACGCGAAAAATATTTATTCCCAATTTTTTTTTAGATATTTCTAGGTCTATCAGGTTACAAAATGGCATTATTATTAACCTTTTACAAGAAAAATAGATTTGTAATAACTAGGGATGGGATATTTAGGTACTAAAAACTGAAAAATAGGTAACTAAAAAGGTACTAAAAAAAAGCATTTTAGGTTAAAAAAACAGCATTTTAGGTAAAAAAAAAGTTTAAGTTTCGTTTAAAATTTTGTTTAGCCGCATACCCAAACACAGAACATACCCACAATAAACTATTTCCATGCAATAAACTGTGTTTTACTGAGTGACACTCACTACACAGAAGTTCTATGACAGAACATAAGCTCACTAGTAGTGAGAAGAAGGTAACTAAAGAAAGTTACTGTTACAGTCTGTAACCATAAGAAAAAATTCTATACAGTTGAGTTGCAAGCCCTGGATAAAACATTGGCGCAAATTTTAAAAAGAACAAAAAAAAAATAAAATAAGTAAAAATACGTAAAAATAGGTAAAAAATATATAAAAATAAACTGACAAATTAAAAAATATGTAACAAAAGTATAAAAAGGTAGTTTAAAGCAAAAACCTCCAAAAAAGGTAAAAAAGGTGAAAAAAGTTAAAAAAATAGGTAACAAAAGTATAAAAAAGGTAGTTAAAAGCAAAAACCTCCAAAAAAGGTAAAAAAGGTGAAAACAAGTTAGGTTCATATAAAAGAAAATATTTTAAAACACATTTTGGCATTATTGGTTTTCAAATAGTTACATCGGTTAAAAAAAGGTAAAATAACTAAAATCCCATCCCTAGTAATAACATTTAATAAAATAACGCTTAGAGAGTATTTAAAATGTTGTTTAATTTAGGCTTTTTAGTAGTTTTCAATTTTGAACGAAAAATTGGTTGAAGTTAAAAAATATATTTACCAAAATTCTAACTGTTTTTTTTAATTTGTGAAAAATTCAATTTTTTTAAAATTATTTGTTTATAGCAAAGTCTACCTTTGCCAGAGTACACATTTGTACACCGATATTGTAAACGAGAGAAACTGTTTTTATATATATGCTTAGATTTATACAGGGTTAGACAAAAATCACTTTTTTATATAGTAAAAAGCATAATGCAGAAAAAAGATTTTTCAAAAAATTTCAAAAAGAGGAGCAGCTAGGATTTTGGTAAATATCATTTTTAAGTCACCAAAGGGTCCCGAACAAGAAACTGCGGAATTTTTATGTGACTTAAACTTCGTTCAGGCACACCGTGTGCTGACGAGCTAGCAGCGAAGCGCGCCGCGTACTGATCAAGCGCACAGCGGGACAAAAAATTAATATCTCCGGAATGACATATGAAAGGCAAATTTTTGAGTACATATTATTAAACGGAAACATTTGCCGCATATTATGACACAAGATTAATTTTTTTTCAGCGTGAAGAACACATACAAAATTTCAATTGTTTATAATAAATGTATGCAAAATTCTTTTATTTAAACAAATTAACCTTAATTAAATGATCATTATATACTCTAAACATTTCTACAATAGTGTGTAAAATTTAATTCAATTATACAGAGTGGTCCCATAGATTCTATTTTTTCAATTTTACCGTGCTCTAAAGTTTGACATATGAGTCATGCCTACTACACAATAATGTGATTATTTTCAAAATCGGTGATTTCGTGAAATTTTCTGGTCCCACTTGACGTGGTTTGGTGAAATCGCTTTTTATTTAAAAATTCATAACTTCTGTTCATCTCTTTATTAAATATTTCAATTTAACCACCTTAAATGATTTTTTCCGTACTTTTCAATGGGCTATACCGTTTTTGCAAAAAAAATAAAAATTTCAATTTTTTTTTTGAAATTTTGCAAAATTTTGCATTTTTTGAAACAATGTGTATTTTTTAATTTTTTTTAAAATAGCATAAAATCCAGTGTAGTGTAAATGTTTAAAATACATCATTGACTACTCAAACATAATTTTACATTTTAAATTATCATTTTGTATTCGTTTACTTGCATCTACTAGGTATAAACGCATACGGCAGTGTAGTAGCTATTCGATGGCTAGACCGTGCGGCATTTAAATATGAAAAACTTCCCTTCTACATGTCGGGCCCACTCTAAATTTTTTTTTATTCAAAGGTAACATAATAATCTTGGATTTTATGCTATTTTAAAAAAAATTAAAAAATACACATTGTTTTAAAAAATGCAAAATTTTGCAAAATTTCAAAAAAAAAATTGCAATTTTGAAAAGTACGGAGGTTAAATTGAAATATTTAATAAAGAGATGAACAGAAGTTATGAATTTTTAAATAAAAAGCGATTTCACCAAAAAGTAAAAAATCGATAAATTTCAATAATCAATAACTCTTGAATGAACAATCCTAGAGCAAAAAAAAATTATGCTATGATTCTTCGTTATAAGAACAACAAATAAGTAAAGTTTAAACAAAATCGGTACACTTGGTAAATTTTGCCCCATATATAAAAAATCTGACATCTGTTAACCTTTTTTTTCCAATTTAAAACCCGAGTGATTTAAATAAATTCCTTACAACGTGAATATTAAGTTCACGTTGTTAGGCAGGGCAATTGGTTACCATTATTTAAGAAAAAACCCAAATAATGCCAATAATATGCAACAGGAGTAGAAAAAAAATGTTATTTAACACCCACTTC
Source organism: Brassicogethes aeneus (assembly GCA_921294245.1). Taxonomy (NCBI): domain Eukaryota; kingdom Metazoa; phylum Arthropoda; class Insecta; order Coleoptera; family Nitidulidae; genus Brassicogethes; species Brassicogethes aeneus. Next base: position 64,174,593 of record OV121132.1, read on the forward strand.
ATTTCTTCAATAAATGTGGTGGGTTGTATGCCATCCCTGAAAGTAATAGCCAAATAACACTAAAATAATTATTTAATGCCACGGTTAATTTTGATTTTTTACTAGTTACTTTGCGCACTCCCAGATAACATTATGAGGTTCATAATTGACGCATATTGCAGTTACAACTTGATTGTTAATCCGCACGTATGCATGCATATTATGCATCATTTGCGTCATCAATTGAGGTTCATATAGCCAGCACATGATGGTTGGAGAAACATTGTGAGGTTCATAATTGACGCATATTGCAGTCACAACGTGATTCTTAATCCGCAGTTATGTCACATATATGTATCATTTACCTCATCAATTGAGGTTCATATAGTCGGCATATGTGATGGTTGGAGAAATTTTTCTGGACATGATTAACAGGTGAATTTTGAACTTCATTACCTTAATTTGATTGTTTTTCTTACGTTTCTATTAGTAATTATCTAATTGTCTTTAGTTATTACCTGAAGACCATTACAGATAATTACTAAACGAAACGTTGTAAGTAAAACAATCAAATTAAGTCCAAAACTCAGCTGGTATAAAATATAAATATAAAATTGATTTATTGCGAAATTTTGGTCAATAAGTAATAATCCATAAAGTCTTTTTATTTAAGTCATTTATTTTAGTTTTTGTGACAATTGTCTACATGTATAGAAAGATATCTAATTTTAATTAAAAATTTAAAAATTAGGTATCTTTTTACAAATTTATAAATAAATTAATGATAAATTAATTTATAAATGTGCTCTTAACTCCTTGATCTTAAGATCAATTCCAATTTGGAATTCCAAATAAAATTATGTATACTTTTTATACAAATGTAGTCTACAAATTAAGTCTTTACAAATTCAGTCTTTTCACAAATTACCATATGGTGTAAGTCAATTTTTTGAAAATTTTAGTTATAATATGAAGTAAAATCACGGAAAATTCGCGTGCAACTTCGTCTAATGCTCTTCCCTTGGCTCTTCTTACTTAGTTATAACGCAGTTTTAACGTTTTATCATTTCCTCATATAGATACATATATAGCTATTTTCAACTTTATAAAGACATCTAAATTAAAGTTGTGATTTCTTTCTTATAGAATCCCCTCCAAGGAGTATGTTGGGCCCTCTGTTTGTTAATACCTGTCTGAATTTTATACATATACAAATACATTTACATATACTGGGTTGTTTTCAAAAAAGACCCGCCTTCTGCTGTCCGTAAGTTTGTTAAAAATTATCGGATCTTATTGATTTAAAAACTAAGTGAAAGCCTAACAAGCCCTTAGTAAACTTTCAAAATGTTTGTTTAGTTATTTCAGAATAATTTTTTTTTTATTTTTGAAACTTGTGAAACACACATTTTAGCATGTCCCATTAGCGTTTTATAAAACTTACTTTTTTTTAAATATTGAATAACCAGAACTTTGTGTTGCTTTATAGCAATCCATAACACAAAGCCTTAGATAACATCAAGAAAGGTATGCTTATACTTATTTATAACTAATAAAGAAAATACTCAAAAATCAATAAAAAAAACTTACTGCATGGGAAAAGTAAACCACCTAAGCCATATCTAACATAAAATTTTGGAGCTTTAACACACAATTAAACATATAATAAAAACAAATAAACAAACACGTCACCGAAATTGTTTAAACGCGACAAAAAAAACAATAAAATAAAGGAGTCCACACACTGAGTTCTTTTAGAATTTAATAAGTAACTAAAAATGGAATTTAGTGAATCACAAAAATCTTTTATAACCGAGCTAAATAGACAATAAAATATCAAACCACAGTTTGGAAATCAAGGAAGTTTCAACGCAAGTAGTTGAATTAAAATCAGAAATCCAAAAAGTGCTAGACGGATACGAAAACAGAATTGGAGAACTAGAACAGCAAAACTTAAAACTAAAAAAACAAATATCCTTCTTGAAAGAAAAGTAAGGAAAAATAACATAGTTATCTTTGGCCTCAAAATAGAAGAAAGCGAAGGCATAGATTCACATTTATTAAATTTTTTCCTAACAAAATTAAACCTAGAATTAACTACATCAGATATAAACGATTCATACAAACTAGGATCTGGAAGCAACCCATCACCCCCAATCTTAATAGAATTCATCTCATATAAAACAAAACAATCAATACTTAAAAACGCCTACAAACTAAAAGGTGAATCAATATATATTAATTCTGATTTGTGTCCTGAAGACCAAAAAATCAACAAAATCCTGTATCAACATAAAAAGGAAGCGACAGCAAAAGGTCTTAAAGCCAAAGTAAAGGGAAGTAACCTAATCATTGGGGAGGAAAAATTTTCAATAGAAGACTTAAAAAAAAAAGCCCAGGCTGAACAAGAAGAAGACTCAGAGAAGCTGGCCAGAGCCCCTGCCACTCCGAATCCTATCACGAGTCAAAAAAGGTTGCTAGAAGAGTTTAACTTACCAGAAAGCGAAGAAGAAATTACTACAAAAGAAACTAAAAATAAGGTAATAAAAAAACCAAAACTAACTGATTTAAACGCGACTCGTAAAACTACACGGTCAACAACTCAATCAGTATACCAAACAAAAACTAATAAATAAACATAGTACTTAAATTTTTTTTATAATAATTATCTTTAGGTCTATAATCGTTTTTAATCTGTAAATAAATTGTTTTTATGCTAAATTGTAATAATCGTAATTCCTTCTTTTTATAGACAATTGAATGTTATTTATCACATTTATAGTATATTTAGTATTAATATAATTTATACTCTAGAAATTTGAGTTATTTTTACTATTTTGGTAGTTATTATAATAGGATTTAAATCAATGGATGCATACATTAAATACTTTGAGGTAGAAAACACAATTAAAACTGAAATAACTGAGACAATATGTGAATGTACTGATGTTTTTAAAGTCAATAATCAATACCCCAATTTAAAACTATATCATATGAATATAAGAAGCTTAAACAAAAACATAAATGAACTTGTTTTAGAACTTAATTACAAAAAAAACTTCTATGACATTATAGTGCTCACCGAAACCCACAATATAGATAATATAGGTTTATATAAAATACAAGGGTACACGCTCTTATATAATGATGGCAGAGTTAACCAAAATGATGGAGTTGTCGTATACATTAAGAACGATATAAAATATTCAAGCAATATAAAACATTTTAATTTAACAACAGTTCTTGAATTGAATATTTATTATATGAATAAAAAAATTTATCTTCTAACTTGCTATAGATCACCATCTCTTGACCCAAAAGACTTTATTAATGACCTATATAACCATTTGAACACAATAACTTCAGAATATGATTACTCGTTATTAGTAGGTGATATTAATATAGATATTAAAAAAAAATCTGAAACTAGTCAATACTATCTAGACACATTATCTGAATTTAATTTTAAATCTGCGATTAATGAATTTACAAGAGAACAAAATACGTCACATTCATGCATTGATCATATATTTATAAATACCGAACAAAACACAGAGCTAATACTACCTATTTTAATAAGAACAAATATCACAGATCATTATAGCACAGCAATACAAGTAATCTTTGACACAAAAAAGAAAATGAATACAAACCACCCTAAAACTATACAATACATAAACTATAAAAAACTGCAGAAAGAAATGCAACATTTAAACTGGGACAACTTTTACAGAATTAAAACAGCTGACACTGCTACTAACATTTTTATTAGCACTTTTAAATCTAAAATAAAAATAAGTACGGTCCTCAAAACACTTAATAAAAATAACAAAAAAAGAAAGTCATGGATCACAGATCGACTAATTAATTTAGTAAATGAAAAAAACAAATTATTTATAAAAACCAAAAAGAACAAGGTAAACGAAAACCTCAAAAAACAATACATCACTTTCAAAAACCTTGTTAGCAAACAAATCGAGGAGGCAAAAATATATCTATGGAATATAATCAAAAGACTTAAGAACAACCCTGATAATAACGCCATTTTTTCTATCACTAACAATGACAACAAGACATTGAATACTGATTATGAAATTGCAAATGAATTCAATAAAACATATATTGAAATGGGTGAAAACTTGGCAAAAAACATTAAAGTAGATAAAAACTATAAATCTAGAAAAAAAATTCAGCTTAATTCTTTTTATTTAAGTCAAACAAACGAAACTGAAATTTCTAAAATAATAAAAAACATGAAGAGCAAAAAATCCATTGGAATAGACGAAATAAGTACTCAAGCACTAAAAAATACCGTCGAATTTATTAAAAAACCATTAGCTCACATAATAAATATTATTTTAAAAACGGGAGAAATACCAAAATCTTTTAAATGCTCCATTATAAAACCAATATATAAAAAAGGCCCAAAAGAAAAACCTGAAAATTATCGCCCAATATCATTAATAAGTAATGTTGCAAAAATTTTTGAATACGTATTAAAAGGTCCACGGTGTGCCCAGCACTGATTCAACCCATGAACTTCTGCACATCTGAGATTTTTTTAGATTCTGTATCTGCATGACCTATAATTATTTTAACAAAAAAAATTAAAATCTTCGGCGGAACCGTTTTTGAGAAATTTACTTTTGATTTTTTTTTCTGCAAAATGTAGAAAAATAAATACAAACATTTCAATAAACGTTTCAAAAAATTAATTTGAGGTGATCTTACATATTTATCATCTAAAAGTCTTCATAATATGTAAAAACGTTTAGTCACTCACTACGATAACCTCTTATTTTATTGAAAAAAAACGTAATCAAGTCAGATTTCTTATCGAATGTAATACCACTAGAGGTTCGATTTAGCCGGATATTTTTTGACTTTTCACGAAAACTACCAAGTTTGAGTTAAAAGTCCAAAAATATCCTCCTTGACAGTTTCTAATTGTTTAAAATTGACAGGAGTGGAATTGTCAGTAATTAATTATCCTGCAAGCAGTCAGCTTCGCGCGCGTGTTGACCTTTTACCGCAAAAATGTCTAAAGATCATGCGTTAACGCATAGTGAAAATAGATTTAAAGTTTGTTTGTTTTGTTTTAAAAAGAAAAAAGCTATGTTCCCAATTAAAGACAAATTAAAACTTGTTGTTTTAAGCCTATTTGCGGATTATGATGTTGAAGAAAAAAGTTTGCCTGTAGCCTTATGTAGTTCCTGCAAGATTAAAATATATAAAGCAAAACATGGTTCTGGGAGAATGGAACTGAAGCTTCCCATTTTGTCTGATGATGAGAAACAAAAGAGAGCAACACGATCCCAAGATGTTACAAAATGTAGTTGTAAACTGTGTCAAATCGCTCGAGCCGTACCGGCAAATATTGCTCAAGCAACACATGATTTTATAACAGAACAACACAAAAAAGAAATGGTTGTTTCTTCGTCGGTGGAAAAACGGTGTAGTGTCTGTTGTACTATTCTAGCAAGAGGAAAACAACATGTTTGCAACAAAGTTTCTCTAGTGCAGAATATTTCTGGATACTTGTCAGCCCTGGATGAAAAATCTCAAAGCCAGGTAATTTCAAGTGCCCTTAAACGTAAAGTAAGCGACACTGGGTTATCAGATTTAAGTTTAGTGCAATCTCACGGTGGCCAACCATTAAAGATTAAAGTCGGTGGCAAAGAAAACTGTATAAATGCTCCAAACCAATCTTTAATTTCTGCAAATGATATCCAGTCAATTCAAACTAACTTGAACCTGAGTTACAGAAAAAAAATTGAAATTGCATCAGTTATACGTTCTGCTTCCAAAAATAAGACAATTATAGAAAGTGGGTACAAAGCAAAACTCGAGAGAAACACACATTTAGCTGATGGGTTTTTCACATATAAAGAATTTAAATTTGTAAAACATAAAACAAGTATATCATCCGATGATCCTGAAGTGGTTGTATATTGTACAGATGTAAAATCCTTTATAGATTTTATCAAACAGCGGAGAAATATCAAAAATACTCATTTAAAGTTAGGCATAGACGGCGGCGGAGGATTTCTAAAAATATGCTTGTCGATCCAGGAAATCTCAAACAATGGTTGTGAGACAGCTTCTTCTAAAAGCGTTATTGCCTACAAACAGTTCAAGGACACTGGGGTGAAAAAAGTATTTATCTTGGCAATATCACAGAGTACCCAAGAAAATTACGAGAATGTGTGTGTGTGGTCGGCATTGAATATATCTACTTTTGATGAAACCATTGCAACGGACTTGAAGTTGGCAAATATTTTAGTTGGTATAATGTCCCACAGCAGTTCTTACCCATGCACGTGGTGTTACGCAAGAAGTGACGAACTCGAAACTTGTGGAGAGCTTAGAACAACTAAAAATATTTTGGAAAATTATGAAAATTGGATTAAATCAGGCACTATTAAGAATAATGCAAAGTTCTACAAAAATTGTAACAATCCACCATTGTTTTCATGTGCTCAAGAAACTCCTGTTCTACAGATAATTCCTCCACCAGAGCTACACTTGATGTTGGGGGTGGTTAACACTTTATTCGGACATATGATGAAAGAATTTGAGGCCGAATCTCTTGCATGGGCAAAAGCGTGTCATGCCCAACGCGAAGTTACCCATGGAGGGCATGGATTCAAAGGAAATTCGTGCAGAAGATTACTAAGCAACGTCGATGTGCTACGTGCGAAAAAAAAATTAGGCTTGCTCAAATATGTCAAAGCTTTCGAAGACTTTAATGAAGTAGTAAAGGCATGTTTTGGAAATAATCTAGATGAAAACTTTGCTACTTATATCAACATATTTAAGCAAAGTTTTTTGGACTTGGATATTAAAATTACACCAAAAGTTCATGCAGTTTTTTACCACATCACTCAGTTTTGTAAAGAAAACAATATGGCATTAGGTTTTTTTAGCGAACAAGCTATGGAATCTATCCATTTCGATTTTAAAGCAACTTGAGAGCGATACCAAGTCCCAAAATCACATAATGAATATTTAAGAAGACTGTTACGTGCCACATGTTTCTATAATACCCAACATATTTAATTTTTTGTGTTTTCTTTATTAATAATCGTTGTGATATATATCGTATCGTAATATCGTATTGATTTATTATGTTTTTTTTTGTATTTATTATTGTTGTTCCTATCTTATCTATTCACTAATCTAATCTTTATTTATATTAACTACCTTGTTGTTTCGTTGTTATTTGAAAATTTATCTTTATACAATATTAGTATTAATTAAAGTTCATCTAAACAAATTATGACTTATTCCATTTTTCCTTGATTACAGAAATGACCACGCCTGTTTTCTAAAATTTGAACTTAAATAATACGTCAATATAATAATATTCTAAAACTATACCTAATTAAAGAATGTTTGGTAATATGTTTTCAAATTTTAGAGCCATTGCACCAATCACATATCTGTTTTTCTTACCTTCTCTATTGAAATGGGTATTTCTCAAAAACGGCTCCGCCGAAGATTTTAATTTTTTTTGTTAAAATAATTATAGGTCATGCAGATACAGAATCTGAAAAAATCTCAGATGTGCAGAAGTTCATGGGTTGAATCAGTGCTGGGCACACCGTGCGTCTGGATGATTACCTCAATAAATATAAAATATTGTCCAAAAAACAATTTGGATTCCAAAAAGGTATTTCGACACAAGACGCCATATCAACACTCACTCATCAATTATACGAGTCACTTGATCAATCCACGCCATCACTAGCCATCTTCCTAGATCTTGCAAAGGCCTTTGATACCGTAAGTTTTCCTATACTTTTAGAGTGCCTGGAGAACATTGGTATCAGAGGCATAGCCTCAAAATTATTTAAGAACTATGTATATGACAGAAAGCAGTGTGTTGAAATTAATGGCGTAAGAAGCTCTTTCGACAGCAACAAATACGGGGTTCCACAAGGTACAATTCTTGGACCACTGTTGTTTGTCATCTAAAGTTAAATTCTACAGGTCATATACTCACATTCGCGGATGATACTGTCATAGTTTACAAAGCCAATACATGGACAGATCTCAAGGAGAAAGCGGAGACTGATTTTGGTCAAATTATCAAGTGGTTTGATAATAGACTACTTACCCTCAATTTTGATAAAACCCATTTTGTACCTTTTACATCATATACTGTTAATTTACCTAGCTTCGACTCCTTAAGATTATGTATAAACAATCGAATAATTAACATTAATAAAGAAACAAAGATAAAATATCTTGGTGTACTCATAGACTGCAATTTAAAATGGGACAAACAAGCAGAATACATTATAAATAAATTAAGATCAATCATACCGCTTTTTAGATACTTTAAAAATTTTTTAACAATACAAGAACTTAAAATATTGTACTATGCATTAATACAGTCAAATTTACAATATGGTATTCTAGGATGGGGAGGTCTACTCAACGCCCATTACAACCAAATTGAGACTATACAAAAAAGAATCCTAAAAATAATCTATGGTAAACCTCAAATTTACTCTACCGAAGAAATATATCACCTATCAAAAGTTTTTGACGTACGGCAACTATTCTTTCTCGCTGTATGCATTTATCAATTTAAAAACAAAAATCAATTATCCACTGAACACAGTTATAACACCAGAAATAACCAACCATCAAATGCACTAAAAGCAAAAAAAAACAATAGGCCAGCGTAATTTTAAATTTTTAAGTCATAACATATTTTCATCTATCCCTTATCAATTAAAAAATTGTGTGAGCATCTACTTGTTTAAATCTAAATGTAAATTATATCTACAAAAACAACCTAGATTGGAAATACATAAAATAATTAATTTAAAAAATAAGTCATGATTTCTAGTCAGCTTACAAAAAGCTTTAAATAACAGTTATTAATTAATTAATTAATTATATCCATTGATTTATATGAGTATTAGAATATCCATTGATTTATATTTATATTAGTATTTATTTTAGTTGTATATTAGTATTTATTTAGTATTAACATTTTTATTTAATTCTGAAAATTTTAATTCACCCCATTATCGTTGTTAAAGTTTATAATTATATTGTATTTATATATTCCTTTATGTATTATCCACACACAGATGCTCTTAGCATCTCGTGGATTATTATGTTTATTGAACAGTATGTATATATTAATTTTTAAGTTTTCTGTTTAATCTTTCAATAAACGTTATTTTTATTATTATTATAACATCCTTAGTTAATACAGTAAACAATTTATATATAAATTAATTAATCTTAATATACTTTTTTTAAATTTGACTCATGTCCCAGACATTTTTTCCGCTGCGTTACGTCCGTTGTGTTACCGATAGAATATTTAAAAAAACATATATATATGGCAACTGTTTTGGCACTCACGTGATCAACAAATGATGTTCGAATGTACGCATTACCCAGCTAAATTTATTTATTCAACCAGGAAGAAGATATCGGTTGAAACAGGTGCGGGTAACGCGAATGTAGTAATTGTTTGTCCACTAAGTTACTCAAAAAAAAAATAAAAATAACGTAAGAAAAAATACTATTTTTCATGTTTTTGTTTATTTTAGGGCACTAAAACTAATTGAGAGTAATTAATGACTAATGTTTTATTATTCTTTTTTAAATATGGTTTTTCAAAACTTTTTCCACTGCGTTACCGAGTCCATTATGTTACCTTATGGTAACGCAATGGAATTTAGGGTAACGCAATAGAATTTTTCGACAACAAAGTGGATATTTACCGTCGCTTTTATTAAAAGTAGTTTATGATAAACCAATTTAAAATTATTTGTGATTAAACTCATGATATAGATTACATCCAAGGGAAAATTCCACGCAATATACAAGTACTAAAAGGGACGCAAGACCAGCTCAAAGAAAAAGGGTGCCTACAATTTAGAAATCTAAGTTGTTATTGTGCAAGTGAGCACCACTACAAGGGATTTTGTTCATGCATTACTCTAAAATCGTACCACCCTATATAGTTTCTGTTTTACGTTATCTAATTAAGTCCTTTGTGTACCCCAGTCCGTTGTGATACCAATGTCTATTTCGTTACTTTTTTTTTAGTTTTTGTTAAAAAAAATACTTAAAATGATTTTTATACACTATCACTTGGTAATACGTGTTTATAACTCACTAATACAGTGACTAAAAGAAAATATTAATGGTATTGTTTTTTTAACAAAGAATCGGAATGGTTTCTTTTAAAAAGTAACTTAACAAACATAAATATTTAAAAAAGCATACAATTTTTAATAAAAAATATAATAAAAAAATGGAGTCAAAAGTTTGTGAACTAAGTACATTTAATTACAAATTATATTTATAACTACTTTTTTTTATTGAATTAAATTTTGGATTTCAAATTGGTAACTCAGTGGAGATATACATATTAAGCTAGCTAAACCCAATTTAAAAAAAAAACGTAAAAAAAATAAAAAGTGCACTGCCAGTCTTAAATGTAAGTAAACAAAACTCTAAACATTTATAAAAATCCAACCAAAAGTCAATTTAAGCAAAAAAATTTTGATCTTCATTTTCCTGAAAGCGGGTGTTTCTTGAAAATGACCCATACAGATAAATAATTAAGCACGGTTGGGGATAAGATCTAAGTAAAACTATTCGAGTTAATAATATATTTGTATTGTTTAAAATCCGCTGGTCAAAATGGTACATTAAAAAAGAAGTTAAGACGCAGAACAAATTTATAGTCCAGGGGACGATCGAAAAAAAAACTCGTGCTGCCTCCCTAGCATTGCGCCCATACTCCCCATAAATAATTATCATTTCGGCATTATCAGAGGAGGAAAACATAACTTAAAATGATAAATAATGACAAGAACAAAAATGACAGCAGTTTCACAATGAAGTGGATTCCAGTCGAGCAAAATTTTACATTCATATACAGGGTGAGTCATAAGTGGTGAACTTCCCGAAAGGTGCATGTAGGGGGGCCTTAATATAGGTAGGGAAAAATGTTAAAAAAATTCCAAATGAAAAAGTGACCGAGGAATTCAGGTCTCAAGTTTTAAATTTAACTTTTTTAATATTTAATATTTTTCCACCTTATATGATTTTTACTGAAGAGTTTAGGGTTCTTAAATATTTCCTAGCAAAAAAATTGCCCGAAAAAGTGTATTTTCTTTTAATTTTAATGTTTTAGAATGATTTTTTAACAATTGAAATGATCTGGCAACTTTGTAAACAACAATACGAAAATTGACATTGACGTTTATATTTTATTTTTTTGGTGTTTTCTGGTTATTATTTTGTCGAGTCTATTTGTAATCAACAATGCGAAAATTAACTTTGACGTTTATATTTTATTTTTTTGGTGTCTTGTTATTATTTTATCGAGTATATTTAATAAAATGTACACCAATCAAGAATATGTGAATATAGCCCGGGTATACGCAGCAAGTTTTTAGAAGGATGATGGTCAGAGCTAGAGAGACTGGATCTCTAATTCCCACGGCAGGTCCTGACCTTGGTCGGCCTCTAGAGATTGTACCCGAAACTGATGAGTTAATCATCCAGCTGATTCAAGAAGATCCAACAAGAAGTACCAGAGGGATTGCTCAGGAGCTTGGCATGTCCCAGACATCTATAACCAGGCGATTAAAGAAGGAAAAGTTTTATCCATACCACTACACTAAAGTTCAGGCTCTTAACAACAACGATTTCGGTTTGCGTTTAAATTTTTGTAATTGGTTATTTGGAAAAATTAATGAGGATGATGATTTTTATGGACTGATGAGGCAAATTTTAGTAGGGATGGGTATTTTAATAGTAGAAATTGCCATTATTATAACCAAGAAAATCCACATAGATAATGGGAATTTAATCATCAAAATCGCTTCAGTGTAAATGTTTGGGTTGGGATAATTAAAAATTGGGTTATTGGGCCTATCATATTACCGCGGCGGTTGAATGGGGATCAATTTTTAAATATTTTGGAGAACGAAATTTCTAATGAAATTGACAATTTACCCTTGGCCACATTGCGCTACATGTGGATACAACTGGATGGTGCCCCACCTCATTTTGCCGCTCCTGTTAGAAATTGGCTAAATGAACAGTATACTAACAGGTGGATAGGTCGTAACGGCCCAGTTTCTTGGCCTCCTAGGTCGCCAGATTTGACCCCGTTTGACTTCTTCTTATGGGGTCATGTAAAAGCATTGGTGTATCAAACACCGGTACATAATGAGGAGGAACTAATACTGCGTATTCGAAATGCTTTAACAACTGTGACCCCAGAAATGTTGACCCAAGTACAAGTTAGTACAAGAAGAAGACTGGAATTGTGTTTGGAAAATCAGGGGCATCAATTCGAGCAATTTTTGTAATGTTTGTTCATGCTTCTTTATGTTATTTTTTTCATAAATTATTTTTTTTGTTTGATTTTGGTTTTAATTATTATTATTAAAGTATTATAATCACAACAACTGTATCATTGCTGTCTGTTATTATGACAGTAATGACAACAATATAAGCGCGTAATAATTGAAATAAGTTCCTTAGTTACTTCAATTAAAATGATATCTAATAATTTCCTGTAACATTGTTAGTGTTTACACGTTGCCAAAATTCTCTTTTGAGTTCTTGGCCATAACTCGAGTACCAAAGCAAATAGATTTTTTTAAACATTTTTCCCTACATATATTAAGGCCCCTCTACATGCACCTTTCGGGAAGTTCACCACTATATATTATATATATATATATATACAGGGTGGAAATCTTAACTGGAATAAATTCTGTATTTTGAAAACCACTTACTTTTTAAAAAAATTCAAAAACAGGTCAATTTATAAATTTACTTGGGTAAATTGTGGTAAATCTTAAAAATATAAGAAACCACCCTTTGAGGGTGCAACCAACCCTAACTTTTTTTTTCAAATGCAAAGGTATATCAAGTGATACATCATTTGAAAGCTCTTTTTAATAGGAATTTATACAAATATGCAATTTTTAATTATTTTATTTTGGTACCTTAAAGAAATAAATACTTTTTTTATATCCACCAAAAACGTTGTATATTCAACCGTAAGAATGTATTTTAGTTCTTTAAATTTAGTTGCAAGTAACGTGTTCTAAATTGACCGTAAAAATGTCTTATTTAACTGAAACTTTGCGTATTGAGATTCTAATGATGATTGGATTTGGTGATAGACGTCGAAATCAGACAGAAGTTGCACGATTATTTAACGAAACGCATCCAGAATTGCCTCACATTTGCCAAGGGACTATTAGTAAAGTAGAAGCAAAATATCACGAAAATGGTCATGTAAGAAATATTCCTAGACAACGCCAGCCTATCGTTGAAGACAATACGAAGCTTAATGTACTATTAGCAATCCAAGAAAATCCTGTTACTTCAGCTCGACAAATTGCTCGCGAGAACGATTTGAGCCACACCACTGTAATGAAGTTACTACATGCTTCAAAAATGCATCCGTATAAGATGCAAGCAGTACATGAACTAATTGGGGATGATACCGATCGCAGAATTGAATTTTGCGAGCAAATGATGAACCTTATTAATGATAACCAAATTTCCTTGGATTGGATACTATTTTCCGATGAAAGTACGTAGTATCCACAAAAGGTAAATGTTTGGGCTGGAATAATTGGTAATAGAATAATTGGTCCCGCCTTTTTAAACGAAACTCTAAATGGCGAAAGGTACTTAACTTTTCTTTAAGAAGATCTTATACCAAATTTGGCAGTTCAGTTTCCAAACGAGAATGATCCAGACTTACCAGATAATAGAGTCTGGTTTCAGCAAGATGGAGCTCCACCGCACTACGCATTACCCGTTCGTCGATACCTAAATGAAATATTTCCTAATCGGTGGATTGGTAGAAGAGGTGCAGTTGAGTGGCCAGCCCGATCTCCAGACCTTACCCCGTTGGATTTTTTCCTGTGGGGTTACCTTAAAAATAAAGTTTATGTAACCAAACCAACAAATATTGAAGATCTTAAAGAGAGTATCCGACACGAAACTTCTTTAATATTATCTGAGATGTTGAAAAAGGTTAAAAATGAGTTTTATAATCGGCTAGGATTTTGTCAAGAAACCAGAGGAGCTCATTTTGAACATCTTTTATAATAAATCCATATTTATTATAAAAGTTTTTATTATTTATAATTGTACAAAAATAAAATAATTAAAAATTGTTTTGTATTTGTATGAATTCCTATCCTATAGAGTAGAGGTTCTCATTCTACAGTATTATCATTCACAATAATGTATGCGTCAGCTCTGACGCATAACTAGAGTTTACTCTTTATGAACATGAAAGATTATAAAATACATGTTTATTTTTACGGGCACCTGGTTTTTTTTTTAACATAGAAAATTAAAAACTTTAACTCTTTCAAAATTTGTGTCGTTTTTAATTCTATTGTTTACCAGATTTATGGATAAAAACCGAATTTACTGGAAAGAAATCGTGGAAAATTAATGTTTTTAGTAACATTCTTAACTTTTGAAGTTCAACAAAATTTTGTATTGACCAAAAATCTTGAATTGAAAGGTTCTGTTTAACGTGTAATCGTGTAAAAATTCTTGGCCAAGAATCTGGTCAAATTCTGGTCACAGACTTGTCCAAGTCTGCCACCAGTCTGGATAAAGAATTTTGATCAAGTGTCTTGGTCAAGAATTGTCCAATTCTTTACAAAGTGCTTCTCCAAGTATCTTGAAAAAGAATCTTGTCCAATTCCATTGCTACTAGGGTATTGGGCAGAAAGTATCTTTAACTTAGTTACTTTGGAAAAGTATCTTGTAACTTGTATCTTAAAAAGTATCCAAGTTACTCGGTAAAGTAACTAAGATACATTCAAGTAACTTTGATACTTTAAAGTAACTAAGATACTTTTTAAAGTAACTAAGATACTTTTTAAAGTAACTTAGATACTTTGGAGAAAATTGGAGGAATTCCAGAATGGTTCAAAGTAATTACCTAACCTACAACTTGTTGAATTTTTATAATTTTATAGTTTTTATTCAAACTTAACGGTTCCTGTCCGGTTCCGAGAGAAACCACAAATTTCGGTTCGGGTTCAGTTACGGTTCCAAAAAAAATATTTCTGTCCGGTTCAGACCAATCTTTTCGGTCCATAGTGTTTTTCCCCGGTTCCAATTTTTTTACCATTTAGGTATAAGTAAAATTATAAAATGAAAAATTAATTTTTTTGTAAATTTTTTTTGGCATGTAATTAAATTACTTTGTCTATTCTTTTTTTCAAATCATTTTCTTCAATTTTAGGCTCTTTATTCTCTTTTTTTTTTAATTTTATTCTCGATCTGCTTGCTAAATTTATCTTTTTCTTCAGATCTTGCGATTGAAAAACTGGAAAATTCATATTTAAAATAAGTTTCTCTCCAAAAATTATGTTCTCACAAATAATTGTTCCTCTAATTTTTTTTCTTTTATGTTTGATCTTGTTGGGGGAAGTAAAAATTTGTGACCAGAAAACAGCCTTTTAACGCTTACTTACTTAAGTACTTGTGTTGCAGGTGTCATAAGTATACATAATATTAGGCAATACTAATTAATAAATTCCCACTACAAATGCACCTGCCACCCATGCTAGTCAAGATACCTATAGGTATACATACACCTACATTCTAGTCATTTTAATAAATCAGTCTTTAACTACTCTGGTATTATTTATCTCATGGCGCAGTCGGTAGGATATTTTGCAGTGGGGGTTTAATATTTACAGTGTTGCCTAGTATTATATAATATATATGTATACATATGACATCTTTCTTTTTCCAATAAAGTTATTTTAATTTACATTTACAATAATTATTTATACAACATTTACAATCGGCATTAACACAGCAGGAACGCTAACAATACTTGTGCTAGAGTGTATAATTTATAGATTTATAGCCCGCGCTCAAATATTTTTTTGCAAAACCTAATTTTATAGATTTTTTTAACGAAACAAAACAGATAAATACAGGTTCCGGTCCGGTTTTCTGTCCAAAAACGGACCGGTCCTGCTTAAAAGTAACTTAGTTACTCAAAAGTATCCTAGTTATTTAAAAGTATCTTAGTTACTCAAAAGTATTTTAGATACTTTTATATAGTATCTTATCTTAAATACTTTCGGATAGTATAAAATATCTTAGAAACTTTTTAAAGTATCTTGTAACTAAAGATACTTTTAACTCAGAGGTAACTAAGTTATTTTGTTTAAAGTATCTTAGAAAAGTAACTAGATACTTTTCAGAAGTAACTTTTTTAGCTCTGATCCTAAGTATCCTATCAATTTAAAAATTTCTTATGGTCATGCATTTAAGAGATTTATGGACGGCCCCTAACAATATTATGTAATACAATGACCACTGACCACATCTATGTCAATATTTACTTAAGACTTCATATTAATCTAGTTCAAAAGTTAAATTATTATAATAATAAACGTCTTTATTAAAATAAGAAATTACAGTATTTCAAATGGCAGAATTTTAATTAAAACATTAAAAATGTAGTAAGTAATTTATTCTTACATTTAACCCCATACATAAACCTCCGTACAAAAATAAAGCTAAAATGTCAGTTAAACCTAACCTAAAAATTATGTGATCAAAGAAATATTCTAATTAAATGCTTGAAAAAAAAATAGTGCGGTGAAAGCTTAGCGTGAAATGTATGCTCGGCTATAATATGAACTTTCTCCGCCTGGTCCATAGTATGGACTCCAAACCTATATGTACTATGGTCCACACCCACAAGTCCCACCACGTGACTTTGACCCAAATAATTAAGGTCAATTTTCAAAAAATAATGCAATATATGTATTTTTTGTGTTTAAAGGTCTTAATTTAAAACACAAAAAATATATGTATTTAATTATTTTTAGCAAAGAAGACAAAATTACCTTGACACTGACAAAAAGTTAACCTTAATTATTTGTATAAAAGTCACGTGACGGGACTTTTGGGTGTGGACCATCCCAGGGGCCCGATTCTTAAATCGAAGGAATTAATTCCTATGAGAATATTTGCACTTATAAAAATTCTCTTGCGAATCGAAGTATCGAAAGAATTGCAATCCTTTGATAACGTATGTTGTGTATTAGTTCATACTAATATTTAGGGTTTTTAAGTAACTTTTTATTTCTTTTATTGGCAACATTGAATGTCAAAAAATAAATTCGTTTCAGGCACAGAGCAGGGTGGTTTCAGGTTTGAAATTGTGCGTAGTTATATGCTTTTTCTATGGTAGTTACATGCTTTTTCTATGAGTTACATTATCACTTGATATAACCAGATTTAAGTTTTATAATTTATATTGTAAGTATCTAAATCTAAATTACTATTTAAATGTTAATGCGTCAAATGTATAATTGGAAAGTTTAGAGCCATCAGCACCTTTGTATCCTTTTTAATAGCAGAATTTCGACTGGGAGGCAATAGAAAATTATCTAGGATTTCTATTAGATGCCTAGCTACTTGTTTAGACAACCTAAAATGTTTATTAAATAATTTGTCACTTAGGGTGGGTTGTACCAGTCCGAGTTAACCCTAGATTATTTTTAATCCGCGATTAAGTGCTAAAATGCGTTGTACGAAGGTTAATTGAAGATTAACCGATGATTAACATAAAGATTATCGGTGAAATTTAACTCGCCAATTTTGGCAGTTTAAATGTTGATTAACCTCACTTTTCTGTTAAAGCTTAAAATTATACAATAATTATGGCTTTCGCGCAAATAGAAGAACTTGAAGAATTAACCGACGACGAAGATTTTATACAATTGGTGAACGTTGTGTTAAGGGCACCGCGTACTATACGTGAAAGAACAAATCATTTTATAAAATGGAATGAATTTGAATTTAAACAACGATTTCGAAAGTCAAAAGTAGTTGTAAGATATATCATTGATAAAATATCTGATAGAATTTCGTCCAAAACTAACAGGTTTGTAACGCGATATTATGATATTTGTGTTCATATGTAATAAAGACTCTTTCATATAACAGAAATAATGCATTATCACCGGAGGATATGGTACTCTTAACTTTGCGGTTCTTGGCTACTGGGACATTTCTTACAGTGGTGGGCGAACTGAGTGGATGTGATAAGGCCACTGTATCAAGAGCTATAAATACCGTATTAACTGCCATTGCCGAGTTGCGCCCGGAGTTCATAGAAATGCCTTCGACAGAAGACGAAATTGCACAGGTTCGCCAGGGCTTTTACAACATTGCGAAGTTTCCAAGGTGCATTGGAGCCATCGACTGCACGCATGTAAGAATACAATCACCCGGTGGCGAAGATGCCGAAAGATTCCGTAACCGGAAGGGTTTCTTTTCGTACAATGTACAAGCTGTTTGTGACAGTGAGCTTCTTATAAGAAATATTGTATGTCGCTGGCACGGATCCGCTCACGATTCAACCATTTTTAACAATTCTCGTCTAAAAGTAAGGCTTAAAAATGAAGAATTTGGAGAAGAAAGCCTGATCGTCGGAGACAGTGGCTATGCAGTAAAAAGTTATCTAATAACACCCCTTGCAAACCCTATAGGGCCTGCAGAAAACTTATTTAACCAGGCCCAAATACGAAGTCGAAACCCAATAGAACGATCTTTTGGGTCTTTGAAAAGAAGGTTTCTTTGTTTAGCTTTTGGTATAAGACTACATATCAGCAAAGTGGAGCTTGTTGTCGTGGCTTGTGCTGTGTTACATAACATTGCAGTTTCATTTAATGATGCTCAACCTAGATTGGCAAGAGAAGAAGAAGAAGCTGTTAATTTAACAATGCATGTCAACGAATATGCAGGAGAAAGAAGAAATGGAAATGAAAACAACCTAACAAGAAACCTTTTGATTACTGGCCACTTTGCACGGTTATTGTAATTTTTTTCAATAAAAATGGTAACTTATACAATATAAATTGATCATAAAGGTGTAGTGAATATGGGAAGTTTATTAATAAACCACAACAACAATAAAATATAACATACTTTAAAAAAAAAAACCTAACTAAAATTATCAAAAACTTTTAAATACATCAGTCAAATAAAAAAAATATATAAACTATTATTTGGAAATAATATTTGACATGATTGGTAAACTTTTTCTATTGTTTTTTCTTAATCAGGATCTCCATTTCTATTTTATGCTTCTCTCTTTTCATTTTCATCGTTTCCTCAAACTCAAGCTCTTGTTGTCTCAAATGTGCCTCATGTTTTTCTCTTAAAAAATTGATTTTTAATTCATGCTCTTCAAGATAGCATTTTTTTTGGACATCAGCAAGTTCTTTTTTCGAATTCGCCCATTTACTTAATTTATCTTTTAAAGTCTGTTGGTTGCATGATCCTTTCTGCTGTAAAGGTTTGGAAATCGGAGTTTTCAGCTTTGCTGGGGTGTATGTTTGCCAGTTTCCAACATCCTCGTTATTTGTGGCAGTTGACAATGTAGACGCGGTTGGAGGTGACGAAGCACGCAGTGTTCCGTCATTTTCTACTACTGCAACAACCACTATCTCACTATCATTATTATACGTTGGTAACAGATCATCATCATATTTTGATGTTTCTCCAGTTAATTGAGCGCCTGTGATCTCTAAAATATCTCGGTCAATATTTGAATCTTGCGGAGGCCCTCCGCCAGTACCATATGCATACTTTTTTTGTGCAGCATGTTTTTTTCCTGTGCTTTTTTTTAAATTTTTAAAGCGGTTTTGTAATGTTTTTACATCTCTATATAGTTCACTTTGTTGGTTATATAAGGTCACAACTTTTTCCCAGGCTTCTGCTTTAATTCTGTTGTTATCGGCGTCTGTTTTTTTACTTTCAATTGCAGACGTAAATGGACTTAAAGATTTTAACAGTATTGCATCCTCCTTTTCCGTAAAGTTATTTGCACGTTTTCTCTTGTCCGACATCTATGAAGTTAAAATAATGATAGGTACACTACATTGTATAAAAACATGTTAATACATACGTTTTGTAAGATGAAAAAATAGCGACAATTAAATTGGACCTTTTTCTTTTTGAAATTTAAACAATTAAAACTTAAAAAAGTTGTCACTTTGACGTTTAAATAACATACCAGTGCTACCAACAATCCTATGTTTAGGATTAACGAGGGATTAACTAAACCAGTGTTGCAATGGTTTTGTACAACGAATAACTGGAATAATCTAGAGTTATTTTTAATCGTAGTTTAATAAACACGCGAGTTAACTCGGACTGGTACAACCCACCCTTAGAGTACGAAAAGGATCTTGACTTTGGTTAAATTGTTGTCTTTCTTGTACAGCTGCAGCCTCGGCTTCTTCCAAATTTTGTAAAACTATGGCTTGTACATGTAGAAGATCCATCTCTTATTTTGTTTTGAATAAAACAAAAATCTTGAAATATTTATAAAATGTTTTATTTAGGTATTTTAATGCCTTTTGAAATTAGAGAACATTAAACTTTCTAATTCTATTTGTATATAAAACACATCTTTTACAAAATTTGTATTTAATACAAAAACAGGTACCTATAGGTATATAACGTAAAAAAATAAGTTAATTATTATTAATATAAATGTCAAAATATTTAAAACGCGCATCGCGCAATCGCAAACTCGAAATTCCCAAGAGAACCTTTAATTCACCGACGAATCCTACTGAGAAAATTTTCCTTCGATATCAAGAGAAATAATTCCTACGAAATTATTCAAGAATACGCATGAACCAATATCCTGAGAAAATGAAGTCATTTTCTCTTGAGAATTAATTCCTACGATTCAAGAATCGGGTTACAGATAGCAAAATGAATTCACTATGAATTCACGCGTGAAAATTAAATTCACGCGACAGATGAGTCCTAAATTGATGCTCAATTTGAAATCACGCGTCAACTTTTTTGAGCATGCGCTTTTAGAATATGGATTTAATTTTTCAAAATACTTAATTAAATCTGTCGAAATATTTATTTAGCATCTTAAAATATATATACATACATATATATGTATACATTATAATTATAACCTTAAGGTTAACTAATTAATATATATAAATATTTTATTATAATTATAAATGTAATTTGTATTAATTATAGATATAAATTGTATTAATTTATATATATTAATATTGATATTATAGATCTATTTATATTGATAATGTTATTAATAACACAGATAAATTTATACTTAATAACAAAAATGAAATATTTATTAATCAATAACAAGATTTTTTTTTTATGAAAATAAACATCTATTTTAATAAAATATTAATTTGGTAATATACAAGAATTTGTTTGGTATTTATAGGTACTACCTATAAAACTAATTTAAAATTTTTCTAAAGTAAATAGTTTTTCGGAAATAACATTCCTTGCTGCTCTTGAGAACTAAACGCATATAAATCGGCACACCCAGTGATGGATTTACGCCTAGGCCCGTGAGGCCCGGGCCTAGGGCGACATAATTTGAAGGGCGGCAAAATTTTAGAGGCGAAAAAAAGTAAAGACAATCAATTTCAAAAATTGGTTCAGATTAGTTTTTATAAAAAATTAATTAATTCATTAATCACGGTTGCGGATAAGATCCAACAATATAAAACTATTCGAGATAACTACATATATGGTTGTATTAGTTAAACAAGTTTAAAATCCACTTGCTGCTGATCAAAATGGTACATTGTCTTCAAGACCATTAAGGCGTCGAGCCACCAAGAAAGAAGAAGAAAAAGAAAACATCGCGCTTCGCGATGTAGAAAATTCACAGCAATCATTTTATTTTATGAATGCTCTTCATGTGTACAAGTCTCGAATTATTTTATTGTTTCTTAACACCAAAACAACAATTTAAATTAAGCACTGTTTTTTTTATAATTTGTGGTAGTTTTAATTTTATTTTTGATTTAAATATTAGTGGCTATCGAAAAAAATTTAGCGGTGCTGAATATCGTAAAGGAAAAGCAGAAGAATCTACGAAAATAGATAATTTACTTGAAAAAATTCCAAAAATATCTTTTATGACAAGCTCAAGTAAGTCTTCTAATAATGACCAATAACCATCATGTTCAT
The DNA here is from genome assembly GCA_921294245.1 of Brassicogethes aeneus. Taxonomy (NCBI): domain Eukaryota; kingdom Metazoa; phylum Arthropoda; class Insecta; order Coleoptera; family Nitidulidae; genus Brassicogethes; species Brassicogethes aeneus. The sequence continues at coordinate 64,196,631 of OV121132.1, forward strand.
CGGTCTTTATCACAAGATGCGAACAAGACGCCTTCAAATTTTCCTTCATCACAAGATACTGAAGAAATCCAGTCAACAACTGATATTTTAAAATTTAATACTGATCCCTTTTTATGGAATTTGAATGAAGAAACACTGGATTTCATAACTAAAAACGGTATACCACGAAATGATAATACGGACTTTAAAAATTCCAGAATTGTTTATAGTGATGAAACGAGGTATTGTTCCAAAAGTTTATTTCAACGTACTTTAAAAAACGGAGAGATTCAACGCCGTGAGTGGTTAATTTATTCATAAACTAAAGGGTCTGTATTTTGTGTTCCATGCTTATTAGTGGTGAAATGAATGCTTTTACTGGTGAAGGATTTCGGACTGGAAAAACTCAAAAGCACGCATTGAAGCACATGAAAATTCTGATTTTCACAAAGCTAACTTTAGTCATTTTAAAGCTCGAGCATTAGTTCACGGGCGTGTTGATCAACGTCTAATAAAACAGTTCGATGAGGAAATAGCGTATTGGAAAAAAATGTATACCAAGTAATTGCAATTATTAAATCACTAGCAATAAGAGGGTTGCCATTTCGAGGAAATTCAGAACGAATAGGAGATCCCCATAATGGGAATTTTTTAGGAACAGTAGAGCTTCTTGCAGAATTTGATCCATTTTTATCTGATTATCTAAAATTGTATGCGCACCCTGGTAGTGGAAATACGTCGTATTTTTCTAAAACAATCTATGAAGAAATTATATTGTTGATTCAGAATAAAGTACTACAACAAATTTACAGTGAAGTGCAATCTGCTAAATATTTTGGTATAATTGTAGATTCCACGCCTGATATTGCACATATAGATCAGCTTACTATAATTATCAGATATGTACAATGTACATTGTACATGATTACAGTGAAATTGTTGAAAGGTTTCTGAAATTTTTACCAAATATCGGCCATAAAGCTAAAGATATTGACGATGCTTTGTTAAAATCTCTAGAAAATAATGGTTTGGACATAATGAACTGTCGTGGCAATCTTATGATAATGCTAGTAATATGTTAGGCCTTCAGACACGAATCAAAACAATTAATCCTTTAGCAGATTACGTTCCTTGTGCCCCCATTCTTTAAATTTGGTAGGATCATGTGCAGTTGAATCGGTAACAGAAGCAGTCGACTTCTTTTCTACTTTGCAAGAACTATACAATTTCTTTACTATATCTACACATCGTTGGGAGATCTTGGTGCAGCGTACAAATTTAAGAGTTAAGAGTCTTTCTCAAACTCGTTGGTCTGCTCGACATGATGTATGTTACGCGTTAGAAAAAGAGTGACCTGCAATAATTGATGCATTTTTTGCCGAAATCAGAGATGAAAAACCAACTAAGCTACGGGATTGCAGCGAAAATTACAGCATTTAGAAACAGAAATCCTAGTCATTGTTTGGAATATAATTTTAGATCGTTTTAATGCTGCTAGTAAGAAGCTTCGAGAATCTCAAGCCGATTTATCGTCCGTTGTTCAGATCTATAGTTATCTGGCTCTATTTCTTCAAGACATGAGAGACAGACAATTTTCTGAATATATGCTAGATATATATATATTAGGGTGTTTCATTTAAAACGAAATTTTTTGTCTTACTTAAATTTAACAAAATTAACATGGAAAAAATTAAAATTCCATATTTAGTTAAATTTAAGGAATCAATTGATATATAGTTGTTGAATCAAATTACATATACATAAATTTCAATAAAACCTATTTTTTCTTTGTTTTTGGTTATTGAATTGCTTATATTTCTTAAACAAAGCACTTTAGTGATATGAACGTGAGAACCTTTTTTGTCAAAAATTAAATTTCCTACAACTTTTTTTATTTGAACTTTTTCGATAAAACCAGTCATTCGCTCGATTTTCTCAAAAATATATGAGAAAAAGTGAAAAAAACGACTTTTGGAGCTAGTAGTAAATAAATCAAAAACAAAATTGATGCAGGGCCTTTCAAAAACCTATGCAGGAAATTATGGTGATAAAAATTATAATTCAAAACCCGGCCAAAATATAGAAATTTAAAGTTAAAATGATTAAAAATACATGCTTTTTATATGGAAAAACTACAAAATTAAAAAGGAAGTACTTAGAATCAAAATTAAGGACTCAAATTTTCAGGGAATTTTTTTTTCAACCTAAAAAACAATATTTTCATGTGCCAGCAAAAATTTCGTTTTAAATTAAACACCCTAATATATATATATATGTCACGGCATATATATATATATATATATATATATATATATATATATATATATATATATGTCACGGCTAATGTGCAAACTTGGATAGTTTATAAACTAGCCAAACTGTCAGCTATTTTAATTGAAAATGTATTTTCAACTAAATTAGCGGCTAGTTTACAAAATAACCAAGGATCTTGGCTAATTTACTTGAAATTATTAGGGAAACTAAAATAGCTGGATAGTTTGTATACTATCCAATTCAATTTGGCTAATATGAAAACCAAAATTTCTAGTTTGTAAACTAACCAACTAATCCTCTCATTTTTGCCCATATTAGTTGGGTTTTTTGCTCTATGGGGCGGGGGGGGCTCAATGGGGCGGGGTCGGTTGGGTTGTGTTGTTGAGTTTGGGTTGGTTTGGGTTTTTTTCTCTCATTTTTGACCATTTGACCAATGGGGCGGGGGGGCCAATCGGGCGGGGTCGGTAGGGTTGTGTTGTTGAGTTTTCTAACAGGGAAGCGTTAAAATTTTGCCTTTTAAAAAAAAAATTTAAAAACGTTAAAATGCAGAAAACAAATCCGGTTAAGCCGGCAAAACGAAAAACAATGCCGGAACCTCACTTTTTTAATAAATTAGCCAGAGAATTGGTTGGTTAGTTTACAAACTAGCTAAAGCTTGGCTATTTTGTGTTACTAGAAATTTTGGTTTTCATATTAGCCAAACTGAATTGGATAGTATACAAACTATCCAGCTATTTTAGTTTCCCTAATAATTTCAAGTAAATTAGCCAAGATCCTTGGTTATTTTGTAAACTAGCCGCTAATTTAGTTGAAAATGTGTTTTCAATTAAAATAGCTGACAGTTTGGCTAGTTTATAAACTATCTAGCTAGTTTATAAACTATCCAAGTTTGCACATTAGCCGTATATATATATATATATATATACGTGTAATCTGACGAAGTGACACCATAAAATCAAGAAACTTATCGGAACGTTCACGCACCCGGATTTTTTGTAATGTATAAAGACTATTTGGCACCTATATATGGATTTTATTCATATATACTAACTGGCGCCGTGAGATCATATGGAAATAGGATATAGAAATAAAATACTTACCTACTGTTTTATTGCGAATTTATTTTTTCTTTAAATACTGGATTTTACTTTTAATTTGGCTAATGCTTCTTAGGCATTGGTGATTTTTTTTTTTAAGTTTTATTTCTTCGCCTGATGGGTAAACTGAATCTATACCTTTTTTATATTTTTTAATGTTGTTTGTTCATTATAAAATTAAAAATATGTTATTTATCATAGTATTGCTATATAAGGTAAAGTTTCATGTAACGTCAATATGTCCCTAATGCTCGCCCTAATGGACTAGAAAAATATTAAAATTAATATAATGACAATAGTTTAAAGGGTTATCAATAAATATTATATTATTTTAATTTTTAACAGATTTATAACAATTTGATTAATGATCTTACTTTAAAAATGGTAGTACCCTCATCGACCTCTGATTTCGATTCTATACTTGTGAAATCAGTTGCTTCTGTATATGAAAAAATATTACTATAGGTATACTATATTTAGTAGGTATATTAAAAATATAAACTAAAGTAATTTTTTTAAAAGTACACAGAAAAAATTAACGAAAAATTTATTATTTTAACAATAAAGAACATCGTTTAATGATCGTCAAGAGTTGTTAATTCAATAAACTTTTATATTATATTGATGAAGGAAATAATAAATTTTTGATGTTTCGCGTTTATAGTTTAATGTTGGCCAGTTTATTGTTTCAATGTACTTATTTATTAATCTATGATAAAAAAGCATTGTGGCAATTACTAATAATTTTAATATTAATGTACAAAAAATTGACGACAGCGGTTTATTAATTTTACGTACAGTTTTTGTTTCTATTATAAAAGATATATCCATTAATGACGTAAAAAATACTAAAGTTGGCTATGAAAAATCCTTATGTTTAAAAGAGAATCATTTATTATATCGGATAGATAAAAAATACTGGGTGTTTCATTTAAGTTTAGCAAGTTATTCAGGTTTAAAGAAGTTAATGATAAATCAATATTTTTGAAATAATAAATATTGCAAATAGTAGAAATAGTAGCAAATCAAGTCATTCACCCATTTCATAGTTATTATTTTTAAGTGACATTAAGAAAAACCGATATATCTAAAAAAAAAATAAAAAAGATAGGTTCAGGGAATCTTTAAGAAATACGAATTATTTTTTTAAGTTAAATTAAAAAATGCTGTTTTGTTTAGGGCGTTTTATATAAAAAACATAATTATAATATGCCACATTTTTTGGAAGCACCCTGTATATTTATAAATATATTTAAATATATAAAATTTTCAAAATTGTTATAGTTTATACCCCTTGTGACGACTCTGGTATACGACATTGATATACCCCAAATTTTAAATTGATTTGTCCAGTAGGGTGCCACTTATTTCGGTCACTTTTGAATTTTTTGTCACGTACCTTCAAAAGTGTAAAAAGAAATCTACAAAATTTGAGCCATCTACAAGATAATTGCCACCAAGCAGTTAATTAACATGGAGTTTTTAGTTTTTTTTCATTTAGCAGCTTTTTTATTTTAAAAATTTTACAATGCATAAATTGAATTTATAGGTATTGTATTTAAGTTAACCCTTTTTTTATTATAACTAACTTTAAGCTATAAAAACAATAATTTTTAATAATTTATCCTCAGTCGCGTTATCCTCCGTCATGCCTTTAAAATAATAAGTCAAAATAAATTTTCATCCTGAAAATTCCAGGGAAAGAAAGTGACTCCTTTTTCATAGGTTGGGCGCCCATAGTTTTAATTAAGTGGCTCCCTAATATCTAGTAGTGGCGCTTATTGCTTATATTTTTTAGTTCTACTGTTAAAATAGAAATTTAGGTAAATGCTATATAAATTTAACTCATGTCATAGTAATAGAGTAAGATTAGAACAACGTTTTCTAGTTACCCAAAACTTTTATAAATTAACTGTATGTCCTAATTGCACCGTTGTTAAAAATATTATTATTTAAACCAAACTAGGGTTTAAATAATAATGTTTTAAATTTTAATTACAGTTTAAAAAATTAATTATTTTTAATAAATAAGTTCGTATAAAATTGTTTATTCAAATCAAATTTGATTTGATTTAATAAATCATTTTTGTGCAATATTGTATTCTTCGGAAATTATCGAAATAAAAGGAAATGTTTAGTTTGACTATAGAAATATTATTACAAGTTGGTCAAAATAAAATAAAATAACGCATAACTAGGTAATCCCGTAAACGATACATTGTCATAGATAATAAATAATATGTATGTCTAAATATCATTTAGAACACAATTAATTGTGTTTGTATAATAAATTCTAATTTTTAGTACCTTTATTTAAATTTAAAAAGGTAAGCTTATCAATTTTAAGTAACGTATACCTTATGCAATTAAAAGAATAAAATGAAAGTAATTTTAACGGCTGTCAAACACGTTTTTAGGTTATTTTGTTTTGTATTTGAAAGGGTAGTAGAACATTGTGTTTCACTTGAGAAAAAAGATTCCTTCAAGCTCGTGTTAATGCAAATAACTATTAACTATTATAAAAATACTTACTAGGCTTTTCATATTTTTTTGACATAACACCGAGTGATCACAAATAACACGTTGTTTTAAGAATATGTAATTAAATGTGAAAAAAGAAACTTTGGTGCCACAACGTGTTAGTGTATACCGCGAAATATAAGGTGCCACTTCGTAAAATTACAGAAATTGGAAACGGTCGTAGCGCTCCCTAGTAGAATGTGGTTAAACTAAAATATATAATTGCTAAATAAATGGTCGAAAAGGCACCTTTTTAAAATTACGTCATTCTTTTAGTTTCAATATAAAACACTTAAAAATGAGATAAAACGTACTGGCACCAGAAAATGGTGCCACAACGTTTATATAGGTGTCACAACGTCTATATATGCCCGGATTTGGTGCCAGTAGGTTACATTACCTATATATATATATATATATATATATATATACAGGGTGTTTCATAATATATGCGCAGGACTTCAGGATGTGATAGCTCATCCAAAAAAATGAAAAAAGTCGCTATTAACTTACCCTCTAAAATGCACAATTTTCGAGATACAGGGTGTTGAAATTTTAGAAAAAAAATCGTTTTTTTCAATTATCTCTGGAACCGTTTGTCGTACAAAAAACAGCTTTTGTAAGCATTTTCTACTCACAATAAGCTATGTTTTGCGCCAAAAAATTTTTTTTTACTCATAATTGGTGGAGATTTTGAAGGGGTAGCGGGTGTTTTTCTCCTCAACTTCAACGCCCCTGAAAAAAGTACGGTTTTGAGAAGCCCATTCGAACCGTCAATATTTTCTACACAAAAAAGGTACTCTTGGTAATAAGCTCTAAAGTTGACCGTTTTTGAGAAACATCAACTTTTATGTTTAAAAACATGTTTTTTGAAAAAAAAATTTTATTACTAATTAAACAAAATTTATTTTAACGTTAGAAAAAGTAACAAAACCATTAAAACATTACTAATTAAACAAAATTTATTTTAACGTTAGAAAAAGTAACAAAACCAAACGATGCAAAATTAAAAAAAAAATAAAAAATGATTTTTTACACAATTGCTGAAATGTTCGAAATGCGTTACCTTTACGGTTTGGAGAATTTAGCAAAGACAACTTTTGAATTATTTTTTATTTTGCAATTATGGTTTGGTTTTGTTACTTGTTCTAACGTTAAAATAAATTTTGTTTAATTAGTAAAAAAAAAAATATATTTTTTTAAATTGACCATGTTTTTAAACATAAAAGTTGATTTTTCTCGAAACCGGTCAACTTTAGAGCTTATGACCAAGAGTATCTTTTTTGTGTAGAAAACATTGGCGGTTCGAATAGGCCTCTCAAAACCGTACATTTTTCAGGGGCGTAGAAGTTGAGGAGAAAAACACCCGCTACCCCTTCAAAATCTCCACCAATTATGAGGCACAAAACATAGCTTATTTTGAGTAGAAAATGCTTACAAAAGCTGTTTTTTGTACGATAAACGGTTCCGGAGATATTCGAAAAAAACGAATTTTTTTCTAAAATTTCAACACCCTGTATCTCGAAAACTGTGCATTTTAGAGGGTAAGTTAATAGCGACTTTTTTCATCTTTTTGGATGAGCTATCATATCCTGAAGTCCTGCGCATATATTATGAAACACCCTGTATATATATATAATATATATATATATTATATATATATATATATATATATATATATATATATATATATCATATATATCTGGAGTTCACGATTATTATCGATATGATACTCGTCGCAAAAAAACCAGAAGAATTCAGCCAGACGAATCACGGGTAAATGAAAGAACAACTTTTTCTGGATAAGAACATTTTCGCACAAATGTTTATTACCCTATTCTATACACTCTCAGTGAACAATTGGCCGGGCGTAAAAGTGCATATGAAAAGCTTTACGAAAATTTGTTTGATGATTTATTTGAAATGGATACCTGACGATTTGGAAGAGACTTTAGGCAATGAATGTATTCATTTACATTGTCAACTCAAAGATTCCTTAGCAAATACGGAAGATGTACGCTCTGCACAAAAAATATGCAATGTATAATACATACAATACAATACAATAATTGTATTCACAGAGTCTTCGAGATTTTTATCCGAATGTGGACATTGCTCTCCGTATTTTTTTGAGTATTCCGGCTACAAATTTTTCAGGAGAAAGATCTTTTTTCACTCTAAAAAGGGTAAAAACCTATTTACGCGCGAGCATGGTCCAAGATAGACTTAATGCTCTTGCATTACTGTCTATTGAAGCTCAACTAGTCCAAGAAATTAATGATTTTGATATAATCGACGTTTTTGCGCGAACCAAAGCCAGGAAAAAAAATTCAAATTGATTAATATTAAAAAAAATATTTATTATTTATATGTCTAAAGTTTATAACTTATTTATATGTCATGTTTATTAGTTATATTTAAAAAATTAAATTTCAATAAATAAAGTTATTTTAAAATGAAAATATTGGATCAAAATTAATGAAATTCATTTAATCAAAAAGGGCGGCGCATCGAACGGGGCCTAGGGCGGCAGCAAGCCTAAATCCGTCACTGGGCACACCATGACTTCTACATTCCCCTATTGAGACCGATAGCAAATAACTCAAAGAAGAGGAACCATAAAAACATTTGACAAAATTTTGTTAAAACCTATGGGGTCCTATGGGAGAAAAACTTACTTCGATACCGATAGCAAATAAATCAAGGAAGGATATCCCTATAGAACAACCATAAATCCCAAGTATGGGTCCTATCCATACCATACAATCCGATACAAAAATCTATCGGTTTGAACATTGTAATATAATAAAATGTTATATTATTACATCTATTCTTGTTTTTAAGTGTGAAATTTGTATTTATTTAAAAATAAACTGTCATATTTTGTAACCCATACTTTTCGCTTACTAAAGTGATTGAGTAAGTAACCTTCGAGTTTTGGTCACGTGACTTTGGGCCCGGGTAAGTAACCCAGAGTAGGTTTCCGAAAACGCCCATGGTTAGTAGTAATGATCTTTTTCTTTTCTTTTTTTATGTTCATGTGCTTTATGACTTTGTGTCGTACCTACGCTGGTTTATGGCCTTACTCTACCAAGGTTCCTCTCCGGTTGATTCTCCAGATACAGAAGAATACCTACCTCGGGTCGCTTTTATTCAGTGGAGAAAATAAAAGAGAATCAGTCAGGGTTGGTGGTTTATATTAAAATGCAAAAATAACTTAAACTGGTTTATTTACGAAGGTAAAAATACAGTATGTACAGTATCCACAGTGTGGTTTAAAAAAGTTAGATGTAAAGTTCGAGAACCCCAAAGTTATAAACGGGGAATGATTCTACATGGTTTTAATAAATAATTAATGAAAAATTAATATATTTCCCTGAGCGCATCTTTTTTCGCCTTATTAAATATAAGAACATTATTTAAGAGGTTAGATACACTAACTACGTCAAAAAGAGCAATTTTTACGTTTTTTTTTCAAAGACTGGTTTATTTATTTTGAAATAAATATTTTGACAGTTATTTTGATTTATTTCAAAAAGTTACGTAATCACAGGCGCCTGTTTCCTCTTGATTTTAGTGTGTCTTGAGACTCAGTACTATTAACATCAAAAGCGAGCTATTTATTAAAATTTAATAATACACAGTGAGTGTCGTTTAAAACTATGTCTATTATGTAAAACGAAGAAGAAAGTTCTTTTCGAAATAACGGATACCTTAGAAAAATTGATACTTTTGATATAATATATGTATTATGTTATATTTAATTCATTTTAGACCTTTTTTTGTAATAAAAGATTTTTTTATAAAAAAAGGAAACACATTTTATTTTATAAAAAGAAACAATTTTGTGTTTAAACTATATCTAAGTTTGATATATACATTATAACTAATTAAAGGTGTCTACTATTGTATTCACATACAGCTTTAAGTAATTTTTCTGCATATTGAGGATGCGATTTTTTTACTTTGTATTTATTCCATATTTTATTAGTCTGAGTGAGATGATTCCACCGCTTGTTCTGAATAAAACCCTAACCCTTTGTCGTTTTGTTTATAAAAATATTCTATGTGGAAAAATACTGTGTGAACCTTTGGCGTTACGTTTATGTCTAAACTCATATAACTTTCTCTAAATATCGCAATCTTCTTAAGATATCCTTCTTTTAATTTGATTGAGAAACAAGAATCGACAGCGTTCTTGAATGATTCGAAACATTTTACATATTTCATACAAGAAAAGTTACTTGTTGACGAGCAAATTTCACGTAGAATGTCAACATTGTTCAATAATATTTTACTCGAATTTCCAACAAAACCTGCATTTCCGTAAAGTATTTCTTGACTTACATTACACTTTTTGGCCCACAGGTTACAAATATTTTCTAACTTATGCATATTATCAAATAATGTATTTACAACTCCAATTAACAAATGTAACTCGGGCGGTGGAATTAAATCGATGATTTTTTTTTCTTTATTTGATGAAATTATAGGTAAATTTAAAGAATTTTTAAAGTTTTTACATTTCTGTTTCTCTCCTCCACTTTTTTTCCAAGCTTCAAAATTTTGAATACAATTCCCTATAGTTCTTAAAGTACCCAAAACGTCAGTGGCGGCTCGTATGTTTTGAAAGAGGGTGGGCACAAAAAACTTACCTACTAATTTTTGTACATAAAGTCAATTCTCCTACTTTTCATGCGAGAAAAGACTGTCTAACTGATCACGTATGTCTACTTTGCCTATGACACTAAAATCCATGCATGCATTCATGTGAGAAACTGAATTTTCGTGTTTCTTAGCCCTCTCTGCGATGTGTTTTAAATCATCTAACCCATGTTGAGTCCACGCACTAATCTCTTTTTTGAAAATTAAGCACATAAAACAAAAAAGCTTATTTGTTACTGAACAACCGCATATCCACTCGTATTTATCATATATATTTCTGTTGATTACTCTATTGTAAGTTCGGCCTTTACCTGTGGAAGTGTAGTTTATTCGAAGATCGTGAATAGGTCTTCCTTTTTCCTTAAAAGTTTATCTTCATGTGACATCGGGCTTTTTAAAAGATTTCTGCACACAATTTACTTCCGCTGGTTCCATTATTGTTAATAAAAAATAAAGTTTATTTAAAAAACAAAACACGCAATTCACAACTAAAAAAAACACAACAGCGCGCGGCGACAAAAAAGTTAGAAATCAAACCAACCGACAAAGACAAAAACTCTCTGCAAACTGGCTACAAGGGCACCGAGCCTCGGTGCCCCAAATTGACGATATATTCGCGTACTGCGAGGATAACCGAAGATCACCGAATAATGCTTGGAATGGGAACATTTAAAATTGTGCCCCGGCGCAGTGTTGCCAGATTCGCAATCTGGCCGACACAGCGTTTTGCTCGCTGCAGCGTTGCGTAAAGAAGGTTAAGAAAGTAAATCCAACCGTTTGAGCGGACGAAAGGAAGGTTTGAGACCATCCTTAAATTATTAAGTTAAATAGTAATTACAATGGTGTTACGTAAAACTAAAATAATGCACAATGCAACAATAACTTTTATTACTTTTACTGGGCGGTTGGGTGGGCACGTGCCCTTGTGCCCTTTAGAACCAGCCGCCACTGCAAAACGTTCAAGTTATTTTTGTGTGCGGTATACCAAACGCATGGATACATGCTGATGTGAGACATTAGACCAATCAATATATTTAATAATTTTAAATCTGCTGAAATTTGTCCAAAATCTTTTAGGTGTAATAAATCCCATAAAATATTTTAATTAATTTAACAATTGTTATGATTTTCTTCAGAAAATTGAGTTAAGCCGATCAAAAATAATTTATTTACTCCAGAATCCTTGAACTTTTTCGCAGCTACTCCTTCAATGTACCTTTGCCGTTTATTATCATTTGAATACCTCGATTCACAATCTAACGATTGAATGGATAAAGTCTATCTGCACCAATTTTTATATGTGCTTGATTTACTTCACGACATTCTTTTACTTCGTCAATCAATTTTTGAACATTTTTACAAAATACAACGTACTCTGCATTTTTTTTATTTATAAAATTACGGGATACAAAAAAGCATATTTGAAACAATATAAACGACTAATAAATCAAAACATAGGTAACTATACAAATGAATTAAACTTCAGTTAAGTTTAAAATTCAAAAGAAATGAATGTAAAGTTTTTAAATCCCGGTCTTTAAAAACGTTTTAGACACTGCTGATATTGAAATCATGATTCATTTGCGCATTTTCTTAGACGCGTTGGCACTTTTTAACACCTTGTCATCTCTTGTTGTGTTAATATATTTCTTGTCGAATCTCAAAGAATCACACATCTTTTGCTGATCTGAATCAAAATTTGATTTAATGTTACCACTTTAATCCTGTGCTTCTTTGAATTTGAGGTCTCTGATGCAAATATGTGATTTTTGTCTATTTTGCGAAAAGAGTGGAATGAAGTAAGCCCGAATTTCTTACCCTCGTCAATGCATTCAATTTTTAAGCATTTTTTAAAACGCAAATCTAAAATACATGAATTTGCAACTTTTTCTTTTTCGTCGACAAAAACAGTAAAAACGTACCTTTTAGCTGTTCCATTAAAAAAAGTTAAAGTAAGAAATAAATAAAACACATATGTTGGTTTAAGCATTTATCTTTAATTATTTTCCTATGTAGAATAACAAAATAATCTGAACGTTTTGGTTATTGAGGTGATAGTCTGTAAAATTACTGTAGTTGAATCCCTATTTGTTAATTTTTGTGTTATTTTCTGGGGTTATAAATTAACCTTTGCTTTCTTTTAGCTAGCCTGTATTTTCTTTTAATTTCCTCTGCCTCTTCCTCTGTCATATTAAACTTTTTCTCGTATTTTTTGTCGGTATTCGGCCATAAGGATACTTTTTGGTTTGGAAACGATTGTTTAACTTAAAGTGTCTTTATGTTTTATTTGATTTTGATTTGATATAAAAAGCAATATGGAACCTATATCACTATGGTTATAATGTAGTGTAATTTTTTGTTCTCTCCGAAACTCTGTTTCTACTATTTTTTATAGTTTTGAAAATCTAAAAAAATACCATTATGATAATAAGCTTAGGTTAGCTTTGTACAAGAAGAATTATTGCCAGGAAAAAAATTGTATTCCCTGTATAAGAACATTTGTTCCTTTTTGATAACGGAGAGGACGTTAAGATTGCAATTTTTTAAATGCTCACAGCAAGTATTAACAACTTACCTATCAAATAAAACAGTGCAAGGTAAAAACGATTATGCTATACACTAATTTAACTTAAACACGCCTAACAGCTATCTGTCACTATTGACAGAAACGGCGTCTGCCAACATACTTGATAATGCGCTATGCAGGATGCTGCATAAAGAGTTATGTTGAATCCTTATAAAAAGTATGACAAACTAATAAATCCCGCTTCTTTTAAGAGATTTTCTAAACTTAAATGGACACTCTTTTGAATGATTTCTTTCATTTATTTTTTCTTAATAGTTCGGACTTGACTTGCTTAGTTTTGATTTTTTTTAGAATAGCCGAGAATCGGTTATTTCTAAAATAACTTTCTTCTTCGTTTTACAAAATAAACATAACTTTAAACGACACTCCCCTGCTGAAAAAGACGGGTAATATCGGATGATTGCGGATAAAAAACCAAGCTAGTTTTATGTCCATTTATATCTGTTTTCATCCGACATATCGGTTTTTAACTGCAATTGCGGGTATAAATATTATCCGCTAAAGTCGGGTTTTATCTATTTAGTTGTATGTCTGCTTTCATCTTTCAATGCCTGTTTTTGGGTTTATATCTGCATTCACCCGGTTTTATCTGATTTTATCCGCAAATCTACTTTAGTCCGCAAAAGTCTGCTTCATCTGAATTCACCTGCAAACATCTGCTTATATCCGCAAAGATCTGCTTTTATCTTTGAACATCTGCTTAATCCACAAACATCTGTTTTAATCCGCAAACATCTAATTTAGTCCGCAAAAGTCTGATTTATCCGATTTCACCTGCAAACATCTGCTTTTATCTGTGAACGTCTGCTTTAATCCGCAAACTTCTGCTTTTATCTGCATTTATCCGCGAACGCCTCCTTTAATCCGCAAACATCTGTTTTAATCCGCAAACATCTGATTCTATCCGCAAACATCTGCTTTTATCCGCAAACATCTGTTTTAATCTCCAAACATCTGCTTTTATCCGCAAACATCTATTTTATTCTGCAAACATGTGCTTTTATCCGCAAACATCTGATGTTATCCGCAAACATATGCTTTTATCCGCAAACATCTGATTTTATCCGCAAACATCTGCTTTTATCCGCAAACATCTGATTTTATACGCAAAATCTGCTTTTATCCGCAAACATTTGCTTTTATCCGCAAACATCTGATTTTATCCCCAAACATCTGATTTTAATCGCAAACATCTGATTTTATCCGAAAACATCTGCATTTATCCGCAAATATCTGCTTTTATCCGCGAACATCTGCAAACATCTGCTTTTAATTACAAACCTCTGATTTAATCCGCGTTCGGTTTGCCTGCATTTTCTTTGTCCATTTCGTTCCTGTTTCGTACGCAAACGTCTGGTTTCATTCGCGCTTTTTGTTTTCCTTTTTCTCGTGTATACTTTAGTTTAGTTTACCTGCTTTGTCAAATTTTACTGAGCTTTAACTAACTGGTTGTTAGCCGTTCACGGCACACAACTTTATAACTCTAAAAGGAATTATTTGAATAAAAACAACCTGTAAATAAGTTTATTCAACACGACATTTTCCCAAAGGGAAAATAATTTAATTATATTCACCCGATTTAAATTTAAAAATCAGGTATACTGTAGTGAAGAGTACCACATAAATAAGTCTATTAATTCTTACATATATATTAAAAATATTGGTTATGCCAAAATTAAAAAGTTTATAAAGTTAGATGAAAAATTCTACGCCGAAATAAGTGTTTTTCAAACAAATTCCATACAAATTGAAGATGTTATAATTCCAAATGTATTTGAAATTAAACATAAATGTTTTCTAACAATTAATTTAAATGTAAGCTTAATGATTAAAAAATGTCTATTTATGTCTTTTAACAAAGACCTTATTTGTATTTTACCAAATAATATTGAAGTTCAATAAACTTATTTCCTTTACAGGTTGTTTTTATTCAAATAATTCCTTTTAGAGTTATAAAGTTGTGTGCCATGAACAGCTAACAACCAGTTAGTTAAAGCTCAGTAAAATTTGACAAAGCAGGTAAACTAAACTAAAGTATACACAAGAAAAAGGAAAACAAAAAGCGCGAATGAAACCAGACGTTTGCGTACGAAACAGGACCGAAATCATAGTTGGGAGAATTAGATATACAAAAAAATAAAATACAGTGTTTAGTTTACCACAATTTAATTTACTTTACTCTTAAGGAGATACGACCAGGGAAAAAGAGCTTGAGAAAAAAACCTGTTCGGCTATGAAGTAGCAAAGGATTACATGATTAGGCATTGTTTCTTTAAAAGTTTATGCAAATCAATGGAATGACACGACGCTCATTACGTTATCTACCCCCTACAGGTTCAGAAATAGGAAAAACGTTGTTAGTTTAATATGGCAGTTAACTGTTAGTCTGTCAACGTTAACGTTGCCCTGTGGAGAACGAGGTCCATACTGGAAGCAACTCCCCTAAAGATTAAGGTTCTGGATAAAAGTTGCGATGCCTCCTAGAGAACCTAGCTGACCAGTTATCCCTCACGGTGTGGAGCATTTTAGTATCTACTGCAAACTACGTGCTAAAGAAAAAGGAGCATTCAAAGTTTAAAATTAATGGTCAATACTCCCTTTTAAGCAACGAAACGTCCTGTATTACACCGATATTTGATTTAAAATTACCACAAAAAATGCATAATCGTGTTGGGAAGGTCTAAACATTTGAGTTACAGGGACACTGTACAACTAAATTAAGCCTTAGACAATAAAATAACGGAATAGAAATTTTTGCATTTAACAGTAAACTTAGAAGCCAAAAACATTTTATAAAAATACGTTCAAGTTATTTTTGTGTGCGGTATACCAAACGCATGGATACATGCTGATGTGAGACATTAGACCAATCAATATATTTAATAATTTTAAATCTGCTGAAATTTGTCCAAAATCTTTTAGGTGTAATAAATCCCATAAAATATTTTAATTAATTTAACAATTGTTATGATTTTCTTCAGAAAATTGAGTTAAGCCGATCAAAAATAATTTATTTACTCCAGAATCCTTGAACTTTTTCGCAGCTACTCCTTCAATGTACCTTTGCCGTTTATTATCATTTGAATACCTCGATTCACAATCTAACGATTGAATGGATAAAGTCTATCTGCACCAATTTTTATATGTGCTTGATTTACTTCACGACATTCTTTTACTTCGTCAATCAATTTTTGAACATTTTTACAAAATACAACGTACTCTGCATTTTTTTTATTTATAAAATTACGGGATACAAAAAAGCATATTTGAAACAATATAAACGACTAATAAATCAAAACATAGGTAACTATACAAATGAATTAAACTTCAGTTAAGTTTAAAATTCAAAAGAAATGAATGTAAAGTTTTTAAATCCCGGTCTTTAAAAACGTTTTAGACACTGCTGATATTGAAATCATGATTCATTTGCGCATTTTCTTAGACGCGTTGGCACTTTTTAACACCTTGTCATCTCTTGTTGTGTTAATATATTTCTTGTCGCATCTCAAAGAATCACACATCTTTTGCTGATCTGAATCAAAATTTGATTTAATGTTACCACTTTAATCCTGTGCTTCTTTGAATTTGAGGTCTCTGATGCAAATATGTGATTTTTGTCTATTTTGCGAAAAGAGTGGAATGAAGTAAGCCCGAATTTCTTACCCTCGTCAATGCATTCAATTTTTAAGCATTTTTTAAAACGCAAATCTAAAATACATGAATTTGCAACTTTTTCTTTTTCGTCGACAAAAAGAATGTAACAGTAAAAACGTACCTTTTAGCTGTTCCATTAAAAAAAGTTAAAGTAAGAAATAAATAAAACACATATGTTGGTTTAAGCATTTATCTTTAATTATTTTCCTATGTAGAATAACAAAATAATCTGAACGTTTTGGTTATTGAGGTGATAGTCTGTAAAATTACTGTAGTTGAATCCCTATTTGTTAATTTTTGTGTTATTTTCTGGGGTTATAAATTAACCTTTGCTTTCTTTTAGCTAGCCTGTATTTTCTTTTAATTTCCTCTGCCTCTTCCTCTGTCATATTAAACTTTTTCTCGTATTTTTTGTCGGTATTCGGCCATAAGGATACTTTTTGGTTTGGAAACGATTGTTTAACTTAAAGTGTCTTTATGTTTTATTTGATTTTGATTTGATATAAAAAGCAATATGGAACCTATATCACTATGGTTATAATGTAGTGTAATTTTTTGTTCTCTCCGAAACTCTGTTTCTACTATTTTTTATAGTTTTGAAAATCTAAAAAAATACCATTATGATAATAAGCTTAGGTTAGCTTTGTACAAGAAGAATTATTGCCAGGAAAAAAATTGTATTCCCTGTATAAGAACATTTGTTCCTTTTTGATAACGGAGAGGACGTTAAGATTGCAATTTTTTAAATGCTCACAGCAAGTATTAACAACTTACCTATCAAATAAAACAGTGCAAGGTAAAAACGATTATGCTATACACTAATTTAACTTAAACACGCCTAACAGCTATCTGTCACTATTGACAGAAACGGCGTCTGCCAACATACTTGATAATGCGCTATGCAGGATGCTGCATAAAGAGTTATGTTGAATCCTTATAAAAAGTATGACAAACTAATAAATCCCGCTTCTTTTAAGAGATTTTCTAAACTTAAATGGACACTCTTTTGAATGATTTCTTTCATTTATTTTTTCTTAATAGTTCGGACTTGACTTGCTTAGTTTTGATTTTTTTTAGAATAGCCGAGAATCGGTTATTTCTAAAATAACTTTCTTCTTCGTTTTACAAAATAAACATAACTTTAAACGACACTCCCCTGCTGAAAAAGACGGGTAATATCGGATGATTGCGGATAAAAAACCAAGCTAGTTTTATGTCCATTTATATCTGTTTTCATCCGACATATCGGTTTTTAACTGCAATTGCGGGTATAAATATTATCCGCTAAAGTCGGGTTTTATCTATTTAGTTGTATGTCTGCTTTCATCTTTCAATGCCTGTTTTTGGGTTTATATCTGCATTCACCCGGTTTTATCTGATTTTATCCGCAAATCTACTTTAGTCCGCAAAAGTCTGCTTCATCTGAATTCACCTGCAAACATCTGCTTATATCCGCAAAGATCTGCTTTTATCTTTGAACATCTGCTTAATCCACAAACATCTGTTTTAATCCGCAAACATCTAATTTAGTCCGCAAAAGTCTGATTTATCCGATTTCACCTGCAAACATCTGCTTTTATCTGTGAACGTCTGCTTTAATCCGCAAACTTCTGCTTTTATCTGCATTTATCCGCGAACGCCTCCTTTAATCCGCAAACATCTGTTTTAATCCGCAAACATCTGATTCTATCCGCAAACATCTGCTTTTATCCGCAAACATCTGTTTTAATCTCCAAACATCTGCTTTTATCCGCAAACATCTATTTTATTCTGCAAACATGTGCTTTTATCCGCAAACATCTGATGTTATCCGCAAACATATGCTTTTATCCGCAAACATCTGATTTTATCCGCAAACATCTGCTTTTATCCGCAAACATCTGATTTTATACGCAAAATCTGCTTTTATCCGCAAACATTTGCTTTTATCCGCAAACATCTGATTTTATCCCCAAACATCTGATTTTAATCGCAAACATCTGATTTTATCCGAAAACATCTGCATTTATCCGCAAATATCTGCTTTTATCCGCGAACATCTGCAAACATCTGCTTTTAATTACAAACCTCTGATTTAATCCGCGTTCGGTTTGCCTGCATTTTCTTTGTCCATTTCGTTCCTGTTTCGTACGCAAACGTCTGGTTTCATTCGCGCTTTTTGTTTTCCTTTTTCTCGTGTATACTTTAGTTTAGTTTACCTGCTTTGTCAAATTTTACTGAGCTTTAACTAACTGGTTGTTAGCCGTTCACGGCACACAACTTTATAACTCTAAAAGGAATTATTTGAATAAAAACAACCTGTAAATAAGTTTATTCAACACGACATTTTCCCAAAGGGAAAATAATTTAATTATATTCACCCGATTTAAATTTAAAAATCAGGTATACTGTAGTGAAGAGTACCACATAAATAAGTCTATTAATTCTTACATATATATTAAAAATATTGGTTATGCCAAAATTAAAAAGTTTATAAAGTTAGATGAAAAATTCTACGCCGAAATAAGTGTTTTTCAAACAAATTCCATACAAATTGAAGATGTTATAATTCCAAATGTATTTGAAATTAAACATAAATGTTTTCTAACAATTAATTTAAATGTAAGCTTAATGATTAAAAAATGTCTATTTATGTCTTTTAACAAAGACCTTATTTGTATTTTACCAAATAATATTGAAGTTCAATAAACTTATTTCCTTTACAGGTTGTTTTTATTCAAATAATTCCTTTTAGAGTTATAAAGTTGTGTGCCATGAACAGCTAACAACCAGTTAGTTAAAGCTCAGTAAAATTTGACAAAGCAGGTAAACTAAACTAAAGTATACACAAGAAAAAGGAAAACAAAAAGCGCGAATGAAACCAGACGTTTGCGTACGAAACAGGACCGAAATCATAGTTGGGAGAATTAGATATACAAAAAAATAAAATACAGTGTTTAGTTTACCACAATTTAATTTACTTTACTCTTAAGGAGATACGACCAGGGAAAAAGAGCTTGAGAAAAAAACCTGTTCGGCTATGAAGTAGCAAAGGATTACATGATTAGGCATTGTTTCTTTAAAAGTTTATGCAAATCAATGGAATGACACGACGCTCATTACGTTATCTACCCCCTACAGGTTCAGAAATAGGAAAAACGTTGTTAGTTTAATATGGCAGTTAACTGTTAGTCTGTCAACGTTAACGTTGCCCTGTGGAGAACGAGGTCCATACTGGAAGCAACTCCCCTAAAGATTAAGGTTCTGGATAAAAGTTGCGATGCCTCCTAGAGAACCTAGCTGACCAGTTATCCCTCACGGTGTGGAGCATTTTAGTATCTACTGCAAACTACGTGCTAAAGAAAAAGGAGCATTCAAAGTTTAAAATTAATGGTCAATACTCCCTTTTAAGCAACGAAACGTCCTGTATTACACCGATATTTGATTTAAAATTACCACAAAAAATGCATAATCGTGTTGGGAAGGTCTAAACATTTGAGTTACAGGGACACTGTACAACTAAATTAAGCCTTAGACAATAAAATAACGGAATAGAAATTTTTACATTTAACAGTAAACTTAGAAGCCAAAAACATTTTATAAAAATAGCTTAAAGAAAAGGTGTTAATATCGGGGAAAATTCGCTAAACGTAGTAGTGCAAAATAACTAATGATCAGTTTACTTAAATCTGAATCGTTCTACGTTTAGTGGACTTTACTACATAATTTGGGCTACTAAAATTAAGAACTAACCTGGGAGAATACACAAACACTTGTATCCATTATTTAAACAGAACTTTACAATAAATTTCGTTTTAGTAAAAATGTATAAGAGCGATGCGTTCCATACCATTTTCAAACACTTTCTGCCTGTTTTTTTCTTCCCTTTACTCGCTTCGTGTACCTGGACCATCGAAGAACTTGTAATTTCTTTACTTAAGTGTCCCTTTCTACCTTTTTTGCAAATATTTGCCTTAATTTAGAGGCTGAAGGACCCCGGTCGATGGCCTTTTGTATGTTTTGTATTATATGTTCTGTATTGTACTGAATATGCAATAAAAACTTTATTTATTTATTATTTATTTAGAAATTCCAAATTTATACAAAAATAAATTTGTAAAGCGTATAGAAGTATGGAACCATTACAATACCTTATCGTTTTTATGAAATCGATGCATTTTTACACTAAATTCCCTGCTTTTGGACTTTTGTACACAACAAGAATTAACCACAATAATAAATACACAATAAAAATTTAGAAGGCTATTAAGACTTCAAATTTAAGTTATTTTTGCCATTCTTTTTTATGGCTAATTATTATGACAACTGTCATTATGTCTCGGTGATAAAAACAACTTTGGCGACATTAGATCCTCTGGCAAGCATAGTCTAAACTTCTCAGCGGACAAGTTTTTGCATAGCAAATATGCACAACCATCTGTTAGAATTCATTTAAACTGCAGGTTTCCGGTAATTAAACTGTCCTTGACGTCGGGAAGTTACTAAAATTATCTCATAGATGATGAAATTTGCATCGTTACAACTTTATACAGAATTTTCGGTTTAACTTTTGTCACTAACCACTTTTAATTGAATATTTCTTCATCCTCGTCTCCAAATGTCGTGTACTGGATTATTTGAAATAATAGTCTCTAACTTCAACTTAATAGAATAATTCTCTCTACGTATTAAATTGGGCCCAGAGATTGGACCAATCAAAACTGACTGACTGGGGCGTTTGTGCCATACATTACAATAATGTTATGTTAAAGGCAGCGTTAGTAGTTCAAAGAAATCGATCGCACCCTTCTGGAAAGAATGGATGCTAACTTTCGCTAAGGCTTCAAACATCCGTGTAAATGGTCACCACATCAATGACATAATTTTTCGAACATAACATTCTTCAAAAATTGATAGTGCACTTTTCATTTTAAAACAAGACTACTCCCGCGCCTCACCCTGTATATATTATACGAGTATGTATCATAGCCGTCAAGGGGAGCAGCTACCCCTCCATTTAATTTAATCAAATGCCAGGTCACTTATTATCCGATTTATAATTCCTAGCAGTTATGGTTTGAGAGTAATTCGTTTTTCTATAATCAATCGCAGAAAAAACAAGAAATTATTTTGAAATTTTAAATAAGCTTTTTACCATTTTGGTAAAAAATATTTAAATTCATTTAATTAAACAAATTTAATTCGATTTCTTAAGCGTATGTCTGACGGGACACGGTGCAACTAATCTAACTTGTCTTAAAATAGAAAATGTTCTATTTTCACGCAATAAAGTCGCGGCGACTAAGTAACTTTTGTAGGGATTTACGAATTTTCACTTTTTCAATATTTATCAGCTGTGGAATGACAGATGAGTTTTCTATTGTGATTTGCGTTTATAATCTATGCGTTTTTTTATTAACATGCCTGTAAAAATAAATCAAACAGGCTCATGGGGTTTTTACACCACAAAATACTTACAACGAAAATTTTACAACTTAGTAATTTTCGGTTAATCCTAGTAGAAAATAGCGTCAATTTGGTTGCATCGTGTGAACACCCTAGAGGCGAGAAAGTCGCTGCAACTTGTCGCCGCAACAAAGTCTCCACGAGAAGTTGCACCGTCAGACCGGCCATTTTGTTTTAATTCAATGTCGATTATCGCGTTTAGTACGTTAAACTGCATTCTTTTACCCTTTAATTCCTGTTTTTGTTTATCCAATTTCCTTTTCAAAAAGATTTTAATGGATTTTCAAGAAACAAAATTTGATTACTGTCCGTTAAACCTGGTTGAGAAGTAGGTCTCCTGGACAGAAAAAGGTTAAATATTTCGACTTTCCACCGTTATCGGTTAAAAAAAAAAGCGATTTACAGACAGGCAACAGAAAAAACAAGTTGTTGCGATCCATAAATTTGAAGGTACATATATCGGTGCTCCTTTACCCACTGTTATTTTAAGACATTCGAAGCCGAATTGAGCCGAAGCCTACTTCCTTATAGAAAATTTCGAGGTTTTACAGTCTGTTAAATGTTCGGCTTCGGAAAAATGTTTGGCCGAAGGTGGTATTTTTCGCCGAAGCCGAAGCTTCGGTCGGACACTACGAATTGTATTTATTTAACGTACAATTCATATCTCTATTTATCTGTATCTATCATCTTGCCCCCCTGGCCCATTGACTGGCGACTCCGTTGTTATGTACATATGTGACATATTATAAATATACCTGTCAAACAATGTACGTAGTCTGGTCTGGTTTAAAATTGTTTTGGCCTGTCAGAGCTGGGTTCGAATACAGGTTAAATGTATTCGAATCGGTAATCGAATATCGGTTACAAATACATTTCATTAAGTATTTTAAAAAATAATACAAATTTTGGATACATAATTTTAACAAAATCTGTATTCGAATCCAAGCATCCAAATACTATTTTCGAATACTCTTGTTAGGATACAAATTAAAAAGAAAAATGTATGATGATGGCAAACATGTGTTATATTTATTGGAATCTTTTTTCAAAATATCTTAGCCACTCTTCTTTTTTTGATGTTTTTTTCTATTTTTATTTGTTCGCAATTTGCACGAAGATTGTATTTGTCAATTAAGGTTACTGATACGAATAACGGATACAAATTTATAAAAAAAATTAGAATACAGTGATCGGATATACAAAATGTATTAGATTACAGTATTTGAAGTATCCATTAAGACCGATCTACGGCATGTGTAATTTGTTTGTTTACATTCGTTTTAGAGACTTATGCTTAATCGCTATGTCAAAGTTTTATTAAAAAACACTATTTTTTAGAAAGAAAACATAATAGCAGAAAAAGTACCACTTGTACCTGAACTTCTTAAACTTTCACAAAGTACATACTCAATAGAATCCATATTACAGAGACCCTTGCCCGAAGGGGTGGACCCAACAAGATTGGAAATGTACTTATCACCAGAGGATTTTCATAATCTGATGAAGATTTCTCTTAAAGAGTTTCAAAATTTACCCTCCTGGAAGCAAACAGCTTTAAAAAAAGAAAATGGCCTTTTTTAAAATTACCTTTGTTAGTACTATATGTTTTGTATTGGATCAAATTTTAAATAAAATATTTTTAAATATCTTGTTGTATTATTTTTCTTTTTAGAGGGTGTCCTTAACTAAAAAAACAGTCATGGGCAAATGAATATCTTATCTGCCTATATCTGCATTATGCCCGCATTCGTCCATCGTTAATCATCCGGTTTCATCCGCAAACGTCGGTTTTAGTTAGTTATAACTACAGTGCACCACCGTCAATTATCCGCAATAATTGGCTTTTCTCTGCAGTTAGTTTTATGCCTGCATTCATCTGGTTTTATCCGCAAACAGACTTTAGTCTCTATAGTAAAACTAGTGCATTTAACTTTTAAAACAGCGGTATTAAACTGATTTACGCACCAGTGGTTGGGCAGACTCTGGTCTCCAAAGTAACTGTTTCACACCCATGCCTTAGCTTATAAATCCTAATCCTTGAAAAACAGCTATAAAATGTACATATATTGAATTTGCGCGCACATAACAAATACTTGCTTACGTAAATCATCCGCAATCATCTGATTTTGCCTGCATTCATCTGGTTTCATCCGCAAAAATCTGTTTTCGTTCGGTTTTATTCGCGCTTGCCTGCAATTTGTTTGTCTGTTTTCGTCTGGCTTTATCCGCGCTTGCCTGCTTTTTGCTTGCCAGCTTTCGCCCGGTTTGATCCGCAAATGCATGCTACATTCGCGAACGCGTTTTTTGTCTGGTTAGTGCACTATGTTAATCATCCGCTCCTGTCTGGTTGTACATGCATTTCGTTTATGTCTGCATTAATCTGGTTTCATTCACAAATGTCTGATTTCGTCCGGTTATATCCGCGATTGCCTACATTTAGTTCTGTCTGCATTCATACGGTTTTATCCGTAAATGTCTGATTTCGTCCAGTTTTATCCGCATTTGTCTGCATTTCGTTTTATGTTTGCATTTATCCGGTTTTATCTGTAAATATAGGTATTTGGTTTTATGTCTGTATTTATCTGGTTTATCCCCAAATGTCTGATTTTATTCGGTTTTATCCGCCAATGCCATGTATAAGTTCATCCATTTTGTTTTACCCAAAAATGTATCAGACATTCGTCCAGTTTAAGACATTGTATAATCGATAGGTTTGTTTTACAACTTGTTTTGAAATTAAAACTGCTTTCGGCAAATTTTATAAAAGGAGTCTTTATAAACCACCCTAATAAAATAAAAATCGTTTAGCCGACAAAGGGGACAGGCAGAGAAATGGTGGTGGAAACAGAGGTTTCCTTTTTAAAAATCGGCCGTAGCTAAAAGAGAGTTTGTCAAGAATTAAGAGAGTAAAGTCGATTTATAAAAATACATATATTTTGTTAAAAAAATCTAAGTTAGTTAAATATAAAAAACAGTTTATTCCATCTCAAATTGCGACCCTAACATATTTGGTGTCAGAAGAAAGTGAGATTATCAAGTTTCATTGGCCCGCCCAAATCAAACCGTACATCTAGCATTACAACTGAAGTGAGATCATCAAGTTCCATTGGTCCGCCCAAATCAAACCGTACAACAATACAACTGTAAGTACCTAGTACTCATAATCCATAATCCTTTAAGTATTAATTGATAGTTCGTCTTATTATTACAATTAATTAAACAAAATGCCGGGTGAAAAACAAACAACGACATTTGAATAAGACACATATTCGCATCTTTTTATCACCCGCAAACCAATGGTGCTTTAGAACGTAGTCACGCGGTTTTAAAAGATTACTTAAAACATTTTATTAATAAAATGCAATCAGACTGGGATGAATATATCCCTTCTGCAATGTTCAGCTACAACTCAAATATACACTCTTCTACGAAC
This sequence comes from Brassicogethes aeneus, assembly GCA_921294245.1. Taxonomy (NCBI): domain Eukaryota; kingdom Metazoa; phylum Arthropoda; class Insecta; order Coleoptera; family Nitidulidae; genus Brassicogethes; species Brassicogethes aeneus. The sequence goes on from OV121132.1 coordinate 64,222,285, forward strand.
TATAGTCCCTTTGAACTTCTATACGGTAACAAACCATCAATACCGTCTAAATTAACCGCGAAACCTGAGTTTAAATATACGTACGATGACTACGTATCGTAACTTAAACTCCCTTTAAATAATTCATTCGAGATGGTTCGAAATAACCTTATTAAATCAAAAATTAAGAGTAAAGCTTACTGTGATAAAAGGATTAACGACATTGAATATAAAGAAGGTGATAAAATTTAAGTTATTAATAAATCTATTCAAAAGGGAATCAGCACTAAACTTTCGATTAAATATAAAGGACCTTACACTATAATTAAAATCAATAAAAATAAAACTTTAGTGGTGAAAATACAAAACAGACTCGTAACATATCACAAAAACAACACAAAACCCTATGTTTTAGGAAAAAATACCGATTAAGAAACAAACCCTGGTCATGATTCTGAAAACTAAACGAATTCCTTTTTATTTCCTTTTCCTAATAATTGCCTATTGTCAGTTTCAATTAGTCAAAACAGAATTATTTTCAATTAAGCTTATAGAATATAAATCAGGAATATATTTTAACAATTTCGGGTTAGCTAAATTAATTATCGACAAATTTACCTTATTAAGTTATACCAATATAAGTCTCTATCATAAAAAAAATGCTTTTCGTTGAAGAAATTTACCTTAAATCAGGCCCTATTTGTTCACAAATAGTCAAACAAAAAATTCATTCATTTCACTGTACCGAATCTCTAAAGTTAATAAAATTATAAATCGGAAAATTAAGAGAAAATTTTGAAACCATTGAACATTTAACTGGTTATAATTTCGAAAATTTAAGCAACAAACGAGGTATTTTCGATGGCGCCTCGTATGCTTTTAAATGGTTGTTCGGAATTCCGAATGCTGATGACGCTGAGTATTATTCAGACTCCATTAAAACATTAACAGAGCAACTTCAAGACACGCAAATGTTTATGAAACAACAAATTTCTATATTATCAAGCGCAATTTCCAGTTACAACAAATCAGCTATATCGTTCATCACAAACGAAGAAATTTAATCTTTCATCGATAACATGATGCATCAATAAATTTAACTCATTTAAGTAAGACAGTTTCAAATCAAATAAATTTTATTAATATAATAGAAAAAAATACTGAACATGTTAACTTATTGCTCCAATTAACTAGCGAAATAAATGAGGAATTTGATATAATTATAATGGGAATTCTATTCTCTAAGCAAAATATCCTACACCTTTCCGTAATAAATCCAAAAAATTTAAGATCAGAATTACAAAAAATTAAACTAAAAGTTGATATTTTACTTGATAATTATATCAACACATATTTTAAGTTATGCGAATTATCCGTAATATATAATGACGAATTGTTAATGTATGCTATTAAACTACCCTTAGTACACGAACAACTTTATAATATATTCCAACTCATACCGCTACCTGTTTCCCATAATGATACCTTTACCTTCATAAACCCAACACAACCCTTCCTCATAATGAGCACTACTCGTACGAAATACAGTTATTTGAGGAATCTGGATGATTTTACGAAATAATCCTCAATGGACTTTACTAATAAGTGTAGTAGCCTTAATAATCCTCTGCTGCTGCTGCTGCAGGAATTGTCCAACTTGGATGACTAGATGGTTTCCTACAAATAAATCGGGATGTGGCAGTTTCATGGAAATATGTATAAACAAAATCGTACCGCGCACCCACCGATGAATGAGCAGATTAAGATACCAAGACGACTTTGATGATGATGATGATTGTTACACAGGAAGAAGTTACCAACAAAACCCAGAGGAAGAAAAATCTCACAGACTAACCCCTAGAGCACGAAGATCACTTTCCTCAACAGCACCCGCGACTTCCTTTACCGTAGGACCGTTTAAGTGTTAAAAAAACCCGAATTTTTGAGTGACGATTAAATAAGTGAGTGTAGTTAAGTAAAGTTAATTTAGTTAATAATTATAATTAGTGATCTATGTAGAAACATTTTAATTTTAAATTATAAGGAGGGGAAGGCGGAACCACAACCCACAAGCCCTTGCCAACCACTCTGTCTCCCCTCCCTACTGTGCCTAAGGCTGTTTTTGAGAAAATCTTTATTTGTACATAAATCGGGTTAGTTTTACAAGTCATGAATTGAGCCAAAGGCTCTGATACATATGAATATTAGTAAAGCTTAACCCCTTCAGACCTGAATTATCTTTTAGACTAGAAAAATTTTTTTTTATTACTTTGTATGGAATTTCTGAAAAAATTTCGATTTGTAACAAAACACAGGTGTACTTTGCATATCACGCATTTTATGTGGGTCTTGCCGTAGCACATTTTGGGTTTTTGCATCTGGTGTCTTCCTTTTTTTTATCATATTCGGGCATATGATCTACCAAATCTAACTGTACCTCCCGCAATGGTCTCGATTATTTTTCTTTTAGATGACGTAGGGGTAATGGTGGGGGTATTTTCCCTGCTAGGACAGCCATTTTTTTAGAGACAGGCTTTTCCACCCGTATGAGAGATTCAGCGATGCGCATTTTAAAATGTGCATCCTGAGTGTCCACTTTTTTGATTTTATAAAGATGCGGTAGTGACTTACAAGTTGATCCAGACAATCTACGCGTCCCATACATTCATTATATAATTTGTTTACCTCGAGTCGGTTTATTTCAATGTATTCTTTCCTACTTTTATCCCATCGTCTAACAGTATCTTCTTGACCAATTCCTATAATTCAAAACTGTGACGTCAGAAGGCAAATCGGATCAAAGTACGCCTATTGTATTACATTGCTTATTAATATATTCATTTAAAAAAATAAGTTTTCCACAAAACATAATAGATTTTATTTCAAAATAAACACAAGTAAACTTATATTTGATTTGAATTAAGAGTATAATATTTTTGTATAATGTTGGTTATTTAATGTAAATGAATATTTTTTTGTGTATGCTCTTAAAATAGTAATTTATTTATAACAAACATAGAACTGTTTTAAAATAAAAAATACTGGTTTACATTTGACATTAATTTATTAAGTGTTATTATTAACAGAGGGCGTGATATGTCAGATTAGAGACATTACATTAATTATACTGTAACCACAAAACCGAAACAGATTCCTGCAATTATTTAGATATTAGAGATCTGTAAAATCAACGTCCACTGTAATGGACAAGGGGTCTGAAAGGGTTAAAGTTTAGTTACGCACTCACAGAGCGGAGTTGTATTTGTGGTAGATATATGTGATGGGGAAGGAGGAAAAGCGGAGGTGGCGCGGAGCGGGCGCGTGGCAAGGCACAGCCTTACTCACACAGGAACCCCCTCTTCAACGGTTCACCAAAAGGTGATACAAGGTACCTTATACCCTTGTTTTTAGACCCAGAAAGAAAAAGAAAGATTATGAATGACTTACGGACACGTCCGTATTATAGACCATTTAATTAAATTGTTCCTAAACTTTTTAATCTAAACTTCAGCCTTGCAGGGTGCTACCGCAAGGCTAGAAGGGGCGGAGTCATTTGTGAATAAGAAGGTCGAGGCAGATCGAGGGTCAGTTCAAATCCGAGCACGGTTTGTAGCCTACAAATTGTAGGTAGTGAGTCGCATATAATAATAATAATAATAATAATAATAAGGTATTTATTGCCCAACAGTTTTCACAATACAGAATAGACATTCTAATTCTAATAATTCAATAATATAAAGAATTTACAATAATGGTATAGATGTGAATACAAAAAAATACATAAGTAAAGATTAATAAATAAATAAGTAAATAAATAAACAAAACAGTATTGAGTATGAACAAACAAGAGGTGTATATATAATTAAAAACATTTTAATATATCCCTAAGACTAGAATAATTTATATCACATAGATTTGCCACTTTGTTAAAAGTTCGAGACATATTATATATGGGTGATATCAATAAAATGTTAGTACGTGCCTTTGGACATTGAAATACAGACGCTTGCCTACTATTAGGTCTCGGTACAAAAAAGTTTAATTGTCCCAATAAGTCAGCACAGTCTACAAAATTATGAATTAGCTTAAACAAAAATGTAGTGCAGATTTTATCTCTTCTTGTTCCCAAAGATTCAAAATTAAAATTGTCAAGCAAAACAGAATGATCAAAACCCTGAGGTGGGTAGAATCCTGACGATTTAAAACATAAAAATTTCAAAAATTTTCGCTGTACTGCCTCAATGGATTGAGTGTGACACAAGTAAATTGGCGACCATATAACTGAGGCATACTCCAACTTGCTACGCACCAAAGTAAAAAACAACAATTTAAGACTCTCAGGGTTTGTAAAACTCTTACTGTTTCTTATTTTAAAGCCTACCCACTGGGAAAGAAACCTTACAAAATATTGCTGCAATGTTCGCCGACTTTACAAATAAAATATTTCCTGTGCTACTTGCATTAACATAAATGAAATGTTACATTTGAAATATTGCATATAATAATTTCCAACAACCTTAAATTTGAAACATTATTTAAAGATTCACATGGAAAGTTTTTACAATGTTATATTTGTAACATTTAGTATAAAATGTTGCATACAAGTTTTTAAACATTACAATTATAATATTGCAGACATAACTTTTTTTTAATGTTTCAATTGAAATATTAACACAAGTTTCAAATGAAAAATGTTTGCAACTTTACTTTAAATATACAATAGAAACATTTATTTTGGAATGTTTGGGAATATTTTTGAAACATTGCAATTATAATATTACATTGATAAATTTTGGGCAATGTTTCATCCGAAATATTACATTAAGATGATTTTTGCAATGTTACTTTATATAAACAATATAAACATTTCATTTGCAAGATTTTTGGAACATTGCAATTATAATATTACATTGATAAGTTTTTAGCAATGTTTCATCCGAAATATTACATTAAGATGATTTTTGCAATGTTGCTTTATATAAACAATATAAGAATTTAATTTAGGCAAGATTTTTGGAACATTGTAACTATAATATTACATTTATAATTATAACTTTAGTTTTGGACTATGTTTCATCCGAAATATTGCCTTAAGATTATTTTTGCAATGTTGTTTGCAGACTGACTTGCCGAAGCATCTCGCCGCTGTCTTGGTCATTTATATCTTTATAAGTAAACAGTGACGAGCTTGATGCGTGTTTCCCGTCACCGACTGCCTGACACTGATGAGACCAAACAGGTCGAAACAGTCTGTCTGTCAGTGTTGGTGGGTATGGTGCATTAGTCATTGGACCATACCATTCGGGAGACGCGCTTCGAGCTCGGCTCGGTAGCGAGATAGGAACTTCCTATTAGGAAGGCATTTCAGTCTTTGCAATATTGGTTGCATACTACTGGCGTAAAGTAGAAAACCTATTGTTTCTGATATATATATATATATATATATATATATATATATATATATATATATATATATATACATTGCCACTAGGATTTTTGTAACATTACATCTAACAAATGTAACGTTCAGTAACATTGTAGAAATATTATTTTTCCCAGTGGGTAATGTTTTATAGGCCGATTTAGTGGTAGAATTTATATGTTCAGTAAAAGTAAGCCTTGTATCAAAATAAACTCCCAAATCTTTCATAAGACTGACTGACTCCAAATCGACGCCATATAATTTATAATTAAAAATCACTGGATTCACCTTTTTGGTGTATCTACTTATTTTACATTTTGAAATATTCAAAGTCAATCTATTCACTTTACACCATTGGCCTAAGACATTTAGGTCATTCTGAAGTTGGGTACAGTCAGCCTCACTATTGATTCGGGAGAATATCTTGAGGTCATCAGCATATAACAACTTCATATATGAAACTGTATACAGTTTAATTTTGAAGGTAAATCATTGATAAAAATCAGAAACAGCAAGGGTCCCAGGTTAGATCCCTGCGGAACACCAGTTTAGAGTTATAATTGTTGTATGCAACAAATTGTTTTCTGTCCACCAAATAGGATTCAAACAATCTTAAAAGATAGTCATCTAAACCAGACTGTTTTAGTTTTTCTAGCAAAATGTGGTGATCAAATGCTTTTTGGCAGTCAGTATAAATAACATCGAGCTGAGAACCCCTATCTAATGTTTCACAGGCGTATTGAGTAAATGAGGCCAGATTAGTTACAGTAGACTTTTTTTCTACAAATCCATGTTGAAACGGAGAGATACAATTTTTTAACTGGTTATATAGTTTAGAATAAAGGATCATTTCAAATATTTTCACAAAGTTACAGAGTATAGAGATCGGACGATAATTTGTAACATGAGAGGGATCACCTTTTTTTAAAACAGGTACGATTTTTGAAACCTTCCAAATGTCAGGAAACGTTTGACATTTAATAATCTTGTTATAAATTACATAAAGAGGTGAAACAAGGACACCACAACAATCCTTTACAAGAAAGCTGGGTATGCTATCCACACCAGCAGTCATCTTGTTTTTAAGTTTTTTAACACAACTAGTTATTTCTTCTTCAGAAATAAAACTCAAGGAAAAGTGATTCAAAGACAAATCTGTACTAACATCAGTCAAAGGTATTGATTCTATGTACACACTCTTAAAAAAGTTAGCAAAACTATTAACTATATCATTTGGGGTTTGAAAATCTTCTCCATCGTAGCTTACCCTTCCCGGAATACGAGAAAATCCCTTTTTACATATGACCAAAACGATTTTGGTTCCTTTTTTAGATTTGTTTCAAATTATTTATATAATTTTTATGTGATATTGCAATTTGATTTTTCACTAGTGTTCTGGTATTTTTATATAGATTACTATACAAACCACCTAAACGTTTCATTTTTTTATAGTACTGATCCTTCTTTTTAATATTTCTAATTATTTCATTATTAAACCACGGAGGGTAAGCACGTTTATTAGGTTTAATAATTTTACTGGGTATACACATGTCTAACAAATCATAAATAGTCTTATAAAACTGCTATTATATTTATATTATTAATTTGCGACAAAAAAGACCAATCTACATCTAACAACATATTATACAATAATGGATAATTTGCCTTCCTAAAATTATAAGATTTGGTATTAAAGTTTATAGGCACCTCTATACAAACATTAACGTTCAAAGGGGGATGGTAATATTAATAAGACGACACTCATTCAAAGAAATTTCACAATCAATATTAGAGAAAACAAGATCTAAGAGTTTATGAAAATCATTACGAATTGTGTTTAGTTGGGAAAAATTAAACAACTCACTTAAGACAGATAAATAGTAATATTTTGAATCCAAATTATCCATATTTACAAAGTTAGGAACATTGAAATGGCCTAAAATAATAACGTTTTCGTTATGTAGGTACTCTAGGTCAGATAAAAGGTCAACAAACGTTTTATAGTCGTTAAGAGCAATTTTCGGTGGAATATATATAACAATTATGGTTAAAACTAAGTTAGATGAGTACAATTTACATCCCACAATATTTATACATGGAATGGTACTCGTTACATTGCTAAAGTCTAGTGATTTTGTTCGAAAAAAATTATTATTCACAGCAATTAATGTTAAAAAGTAACACAAAATGTATTAGGTCGCGCCATCTGTTGGCAAGTAGTGTAAGTAGGCTAAACTAAGATGTTTCTAAACGACGTAATAAAGCAAGTCAGTCTGTGCTGAATACTGAGACAAAGCGTATCATTTTGCTCCACGGTTTCCCTCCAATTCCAACAGGTTATGGGCCCAGTCCATAACGCGGTTCTTTGGGCTGTTTAAGTGTTACGCAGAAATTGTTTTAAGTGCATTGAAGACGATGTCATCAAATTATTTAGTAAGCGTCCCAAAACTAAAAGGGCGGGAAAATTACGATGACTGGGCGTTTGCTGCCGAAAATTTTCTGGTTCTGGAAGGTCTGAAGATATATAATACACAGATACTGAACCAAATAGTAGCGAAGAAGCTAAAGTCGAAGAAGATAAGAAAACCAAGGCGAAATTGATTTTAATGATAGACCCATCGCTATTCGTGCACGTGAAGGAAGCGAAAACTACGAAGTCATTATGGACAAAATTAAAATCCATGTTTGATGATTCGGGCTTTACACGGCGAATAAGTTTGCTTCGCAATTTAATCTCGACGCGATTGGAAAATTGTGACTCGATGGTATCGTACGTAAATCAAATTGTAGAAACAAGTCAGAGGCTTCGAGGAACGGGTTTCAAAATCGACGATGAATGGACAGGATCGTTGTTGCTTGCAGGATTACCTGAGAAATATATGCCAATGATTATGGCTATCGAACACTCAGGTATAGCCATTACAACGGACTCCATTAAATCGAAACTTCTAGACATGGAACAAGATGTCGGTAAAGAAGGTTGCGCGTTATATGTCAAAGAAAATAAAAGTTTTGTTGGTAACAATGGCAACAATGACAGAAGCGTTAAAAAAGAGGTTAGGTGTTTCAAATGCAAAAAGCAAAACAGACTGGTATATAGACTCTGGTGCTAGTGTACACTTAACTGTATATCGCGAGTGGTTGGAAAATGTTTCCACATACATTGAATGCAAAGACATTGTAGTGGCCAACAATGACAGACTTCCAGTAACGTGTGTTGGTGATATTAAGTTAAAAACTGCAGTTGGCGAGAACTCTTATAACATCACAGTTTTTAAAGCCATGTGTGTCCCAAGTTTGACAACTAATCTTTTGTCTGTTGGGCAATTGATTCGCAGTGGTAACCGAGTTGTTTTTGACGAAAATGGCTGTAAAATTTACAACAGTAAAGATAATTTAGTAGCTGTAGCGGATTTGGTAAACAGCGTTTATAAATTGCGAATTAAAGGTGAGTCACAATGCTTTTTATCATTGGCAGCAACTGCCAGCAGTGAAATTTGGCATAGGAGATTTGGCCATATCAATTTCAAGGATCTGGGCAGAATGCAGAATGGTATCGTAGAAGGTATGATTTTTAAAACCAATCGAGAGTCCAGAAAAGAATGTGTGACTTGTTGTGAAGGAAAACAGGCAAGACTTCCATTTAAAAATAAAGGTACAAGGGCAAGTTCTGTTTTAGAAATGGTACATGTAGACGTTTGTGGGCCTATGGAAAACAAATGGGAGGTTCCAAATATTTCCTGCTTTTTGTGGATGACTACAGTAGGATGGTGTTTGTTTATTTTTTAAAAAATAAATCAGAATCCTTTGAGTGCTTTAAGAATTTTAAAGCACTAGTAGAGAACCTGTAGTAAAGAGATGGAGAAATTTCTTAGACAGAATGGTATTGTTCATCATAAAACTAATCCACATACGCCGGAGCAGAATGGCCTTGTAGAGAGGATGAACAGATCAATAGTTGAAAAGGCCAAATGTTTATTGTTTGATGCTGGTCTTGAGAAAAAGTTCTGGGCAGAGGCTGTAAACACGGCAGTTTACTTAAAAAATAGATCGATTGCAGCAGGATTGGGAGATAAAACACCTTACGAGATTTGGTATGAGGTAAAACCCAAGGTTGATCATATTCGAATATTTGGTAGTACTGCTATGGTTCATATTCCTAAAGCCAACAGAGCCAAATGGGACAAGAAGTCGCAGAAAATGATTTTGGTTGGATTTGGTGAACAAACAAAAGGATATAGGGTTTTTAACCCAGAGAAATGTATAGTTACTACAAGCAGGGATGTGGTAATTATGGAAGAAGGTCAGGAAGTAAAGGTCATCGTGGAACTGGATAAAGTGGGAGCTTCTTCGGACAATGTAAGTGGTACACCTAAAAATGTCATAGGTGATGATTCCAGGACTTCATTGGAAGAGACAACTTTTGAATTTGATCCTGAACCTGAGATTTCCTTGGAAACTGAAGCTGAAGGGCTAAGTGATCAAAGAGATTTAGAAAGTAGTGATGAGGATTTTATTCCTGGGGAAGATGTAAATGTTGATATGCAGGAAAGACCTCAGAGACTAAGAAAGCCTAAAAGTTTCCCAGATTACGTTACTTACCTGTGTTCTGATTCAGATGTTCACGATGATCCTGCAACTGTTGAAGAGGCTTTGACAGGGATTGAAGGAGAAAAATGGAAAGAAGCAATGGAGAAGGAGCTTAAATCATTTGAAGAAAATGACGCCTGGAAATTGGTGGATGTACCAAAAGGGGGGACCATTGTGCAGTGCAAGTGGGTTTTTAAACGAAAGTATGACAGTGAAAACAATGTGCGGTACAGAGCCCGCTTAGTGGCCAAAGGGTTTACACAAGTAGCTGGAGTAGACTATTTCGAAACTTTTTCGCTTGTGGTAAGGTTCTCAACCTTAAGGTTATTAATTGCTCTGTGTCTAAAATTAAATTTGGAGACTAGCCATTTAGATGTGACTACCGCTTTTCTAAATGGATATATTAAATAAACAGTTTTTATGATGTTGCCAGAAGGCATGAAAGTAAATAGAAATGAAAATAAGGTTTTACAGTTAAACAGAGCAATTTATGGCCTCAAACAAGCCTCTAGGGCTTGGTATGAAAGGGTGGACATATTTCTAAACAATTTAGATTACAAAAAATGTAAGTTAGAACCATGTTTGTTTAGTAAGATAAGTGATAAGTCTATTACTATAATCGCTTTATACGTTGATGACTTCTTTTTGTTTTCAAATGATAGTATTGAAGTTGATGTTCTAAAGAAAAAACTTTGTGAAAATTTTAGAATTAAAGATTTAGGTCCTATAAAGCAGTGTCTTGGCATGAGGGTTAATTTTGATAAGAAAAATAATGTTATTACTTTAGACCAAGAGCAGTATATAAATCAAATTTTAAAGAAATTTAACATGTCAAATTGTAAACCAGTGGGTACGCCTATGGAGGCGAATATTAAACTTGATAAGGGTAGTATTAAAAAGGTTGATGTTCCATATCAACAGCTGATTGGTAAATTAATGTATTTGTCAGTTTTAACCAGGCCAGACATTTCGTTTTCAGTGAGCTACCTAAGCCAATTCAATAATTGTTACGATGAATCACATTGGAAGTGTGCTAAACGAATATTAAGGTATTTGCAGAGAACGAAAAGTTGCGGTTTAAGGTTTTTTAAGGACAATTTAGATTTGGTAGGTTTCGTGGATGCTGATTGGGCAAGCGATACTACAGACAGAAAGTCATATACAGGTTTCTGTTTTAAACTGTCAGGTTCTTCTATATCATGGGAAAGTAAAAAACAGAAAACTGTAGCTCTGTCGAGCACTGAAGCCGAGTATATGGCGTCTTCAGAAGCTTCAAAGGAGGCTGTTTATTATAAAAATCTGATTTTTGAGTTATTAGGTATTTCAAAATGTGTAATGTTGTATAATGATAATCAGAGTGCACAGAAGTTGTCTGGAAATCCTATATTTAACAAGAGGTCTAAACACATTGATATAAGACACCATTTTGTAAGAGATTGTGTGGCAAATAATCTTGTTAAGTTAGAATATTTGGAGACAGCTAATATGCCAGCTGACATCTTAACAAAGAGTTTATGTTCTATTAAACATTACAAACATTTAAATGATTTAGGAATTGTAGATGTTAATATGTAAGGATATTTTGTGTTAAGTGGGAGTGTTAAAAAGTAACACAAAATGTATTAGGTCGCGCCATCTGTTGGCAAGTAGTGTAAGTAGGTTAAACTAAGATGTTTCTAAACGACGTAATAAAGCAAGTCAGTCTGTGCTGAATACTGAGACAAAGCGTATCATTTTGCTCCACGGTTTCCCTCCAATTCCAACGCCACCACCTCTTAGACCAATTGATTCATTAAACTGTCTATCACAACGGAACACATCATATAAATTCAGGAATAATTCTGCGTTATTTATGTTTTCACTTAGCCACGTTTCTGTTAAACAAATAATTTTATATTCGCAATCACTTATGGCAACTGAGAAATCACAAATTTTTGTATTTAAACCTCTAACGTTTTGATAGTATATGTTTATGTCCTGCAGTGATATTTGTGAAATGTTGGGCTTTATTGGTTTAAAGTATTTTTAATAATTTTTGGGACATCACTTATATATTTTAAACTAACATCTTCCCCATTTTCTTTTCTTTCATCCAACTCTTTTTTTATTAATTTATAAAAGTTATTTTGCTTTTTTGTTTTATCTTTAGATATAGAAATATTTCTAAAATTTGCGTTATCTTTTATTTTATGTGCATTTTTTAAGACCAAAAAAACATCGGCCTCTTTTGAAAAACAGAGTTTAAGAGGGCGAGTTTTATTTGTGACATATTTTCCTAAACGAAGTGGCTGACCATCGATTCTCGTTACAGGAGATATAGTTGATATAAGATCTAGAGCAGTTTGCTTATCCTGATCTAATCGTTCAGTGTTATCGTTGCCAACAGGTTCAGGAACATTAAACAATATTATATTCTTCTTATTTTTTTCTCGAGCGGAAATTTCCGCAATAATATCTTCCAAAAGGTTATCAGATAAAACTTCATTAGGTTTAGTTAAGCTTTGGGATTTAAGTTCTTTAACTTCCTCTTGTAGGGCTATTATTGCAGCCTTTAAGGAATTCAAATCGTTTCCCATCTCCTCACAACTTGGACACGTCCAGTTTGGACCTTTGGTAGATTATTTCGGCATTACTTAGTTTAATACAATGCCCATTTATAATTTTTTTGCATACGCAGCAAATAAGGGTAAGGTGCTCTTCTGTTACTTTGGAGCAACATGTACATATTAAATTTGGCATAGTATTTTGTTTTAATAGATTTTGCAAATAAAACTCTACAACGACAACGTTGCACTACTTTTATTCGCAGACCAGCGAAGCAGAAAAAAAATTGTTTATCATAAGTATTTATCGTAATATTGCAAAATTAGAAAAACTACTATATAAAACTCACAGTTTGGATCATATTACACCATGTAAACACATTCAAAGTAATTTATTTTGTTAAAAACTTGAACTATTGACTAAAACTCTACAGCGAGATATGTACGTTGCACATTGATACGTTGCCGATATTCATGCATATGCATATAGCGAAGGGTGTCAGGAGGTCTGTTTTGCCGCAGTCTGCAAGTTCAGCCAAAACAGATTCGAGAGACATAGGCCAGTCGGAGAGAGCGTCGACCAATTCCGCTCTGCATGCGTCGTAAAGTGGACATTGGAGGATGCGGTAATAAAACTATTCTAGGAATGTAACCTTTAAGACATTGTATAATCCATGTTTGTTTTATAACTTGTTTTGAAATTAAAACTGCTTTCGGCAAATTTTATAAAAGGAATTTTTATAAACCACCCTAATAAAATAGAAATCCTTTAGCCGACAAAGGGGGCAGGCAGAGAAATGGTGGTGGAAACAGAGGTTTCCTTGTTAAAAATTGGCCGTAGCTAAAATAGAGTTTGTCAAGAATTAAGAGAGTAAAGTCAATTTATAAAAATACATATATTTTGTTAAATAAATAAAGTTAGTTAAATATAAAAAAAAGTTTATTTCATCCCAAATTGTGACCCTAACAAGTTGTTAGTAACAACTGTGAATACAGGGGTTCTTTCATAGCCTTCAATCACAACAGGTAATTAATCTAGGGCTTTTCACAGGCAACTAACAGGCACGGGCGTGGTTTTCAGTTCTACAGAGAGACAGATCAGATTTGCAATTGGACTTTAGGGGAAAAATACATATTGTTAGGTTATGTTTTATGCATAGAGGATTTACAGTTTAATTAACTCTGTTATTAAAGTTTAATATTATACGGCCTAAAGCCCTGACATATTAGAAACAGGTTAACTTACTGTTAATATTCCACTGAGAGTTCTCTGTGATTTAGTGTTGGTTTTCGGGCTCACAATTGGTAACACCATTTGGAAATTAGCCACTAGACGACTGATTGTCCATTGAAAAATGCAGCGGTTCTATAGACGAAATTCTGATGACAGGCTTGATGAGAAACAATTGGGGCCGTGTGATTTAGTGTTGGTTTTCGGGCTCACAATTGGTAACACCATTTGAAAATTAGCCACCAGACGACTGATTGTCCATTGAAAAATGCAGCGATTCTATAAACGAAATTCTGATGACAGGCTTGATGAGAAACAATTGGGGCCGTGTGAAATACTTATTGTTAATATTCCACTGAGAGTTCTCTGTGATTTAGTGTTGGTTTTCGGGCTCACAATTGGTAACACCATTTGGAAATTAGCCACTAGACGACTGATTGTCCATTGAAAAATGCAGCGGTTCTATAGACGAAATTCTGATGACAGGCTTGATGAGAAACAATTGGGGCCGTGTGATTTAGTGTTGGTTTTCGGGCTCACAATTGGTAACACCATTTGGAAATTAGCCACCAGACGACTGATTGTCCATTGAAAAATGCAGCGGTTCTATAGACGAAATTCTGATGACAGGCTTGATGAGAAACAATTGGGGCCGTGTGATTTAGTGTTGGTTTTCGGGCTCACAATTGGTAACACCATTTGAAAATTAGCCACCAGACGACTGATTGTCCATTGAAAAATGCAGCGATTCTATAGACGAAATTCTGATGACAGGCTTGATGAGAAACAATTGGGGCCGTGTGAAATACTTATTGTTAATATTCCACTGAGAGTTCTCTGTGATTTAGTGTTGGTTTTCGGGCTCACAATTGGTAACACCATTTGGAAATTAGCCACTAGACGACTGATTGTCCATTGAAAAATGCAGCGGTTCTATAGACGAAATTCTGATGACAGGCTTGATGAGAAACAATTGGGGCCGTGTGATTTAGTGTTGGTTTTCGGGCTCACAATTGGTAACACCATTTGGAAATTAGCCACCAGACGACTGATTGTCCATTGAAAAATGTAGCGGTTCTATAGACGAAATTCTGATGACAGGCTTGATGAGAAACAATTGGGGCCGTGTGAAATAAATCCGTCACACGGGCCGTGTGCAACAAGTGTTGACAACTGTCAAAGCGCGATCTGTTAGAGTTCCGTCTAACTGCAGGTTTCTGGTAGTACAACTCTTTCCTTGACGTCGGGTAGTTATGAAAATCATCTCATAGATGTCGTAATGTGTAACGTTACAAATGGTTTCAAAAATGAAATTTTTATTCATTTGCTAAATATTACCTAACTGCAAGATAACAGCCACAAGATATCGATTAACGGGTCACCAACCTCTTAGTTCACAAGTCTGACGCCACCTTTTTTCTAGAAGGCGCCCACCTGCGCACTTCACTGCTACCAACTGAAATGACCGGCAAGTGGCGCCATCTGGTGGTTGAAATTGAAGCAGTGTCGCTGGAACCCTTATATCTACTACTGAAGAATGAATTGAAACTTTTTACTACGATTGTGATAGTTTATTTGAAGATAAATTTAAGGTAGAACAAGGTAGGTGCTAATAATATAACAATTAAATAAATATTTTTTATATTATTTACTGTTATAGATTGTAATGACGACTCGGAACATTTAATGTTGATGCTCGATGTTTTCAAAAAACTTTAAAAAATCACCGATCGCAATACGCTTACTGGAACAATCTCGTGCTTTATAAACGAAAAGGTAAGAAATAAAATGAAGGTTTGTAATACATATTTTAACTTAAAGTTAAAACGTTTTTAACTTTAAGAAACGATGAAGTTTGAGGTAATTAAAAACTATATCGTGCGTAAATATTTGTCAATCAAATTATAAATTTAAAATGTTTTTAAGAATATGGTTTGTTAAAAGTTAAATAAATATTGTACTAGACTACATTAGACATTAGGGTGTGTCATTTTTGAGCAACTTTTTTTTCAGCTAAAAACAGGCTAACAACTTTCAGGAAGGTGAAAAAAGAAGCCTCTAAAAATTTGAGCTCTTAATAATAACATTAAGTGGTGCCTGTTCCTAACTTTCCATTTTCCATTTAAATAACATGGAAAAAAAATCTTTTTTCTTATTTTTGTAGCTTGACATTTAAGCATTGTAAAAACGAACTGAAAAATTATTTTGGTAGGAAATTGAACGCTCTACAAAAAAGTTCTAATTTATTTTTTCATAGAGTAAACCGTTCTGAAGGTATTCAAACTTGCAAATGTATGAAATTATGACTTTTATTTTATTAAACTAATACTTTTTTTATTTCTTAAAAATTATTTTAAGAAAAAATAAACCAAATCAAGCAGGAACGACACAAAATTTAGATTTTATAAATAAATGTGTGTAATAGGTATATATAATAGCTATTTTCGCGGAGCTAATCCCGAACCAATTCCGGACATCCTAGACATGCGCTTTTTAAAATTTGGCGTTCAAATTGTAAAGTGCGCATGACAAATATTAAAATGCGCATGTCAGAACTAGTTAGGGATTAGCACCGCGAAAACACCTAATATTGTATGTATATATAATATTGTATGTATGTGCATTTAAATATGGGCATTAACTAAGAAACCAGCCCATAAATCAAAGCTTAAAATAAACAAAAGCCTAAAAAGTAAACAACAACATCACAGAAGATAAAAGCGAATGCCTGACATAGGGCCGAATTCCAATTACGTACACTTCAGGGTTGGCCTTATCTATATTAATATTTATATTTTAAAATTAAATTTGGAAAAAAAGTAAGTATGCAAAGATATAAATTAAATGTAAACGGTATAAACACTAATTTAACAATAAAATAAATAAAGAATATACAAGGTCGGTAGCCTGTACTCGGCATGAGGAATATCCACCAAGGCAGAGGGCACTTACGGCGGGTCGTGGCCGTCAACACTTCGGTACTGAAGACAAGATTCAGCATCTCACAGGGGGGCAAACAATTCTAAAGAGGTTACCAGGAACCGGAAACTGACTCGGACAGAGACGTTCAGAAATACACCAACAAGGACAGGTTCTAGCAGCGTACTAACACTTCTACCCCCATTCATGAATCCTTGAATTGAATGGGGTTATTACTAAAGCCCCGGTTGAGGAGGATTCCGGATTGTACTTGTTTTGGGTCAGTTCAATGTCATCCAAAAACCAACTTTTACCCTCCTTGTCCCGCTCTCCACTAGCCTAAACTGGCCCGACCCGGCGACAAAAATCCGGGAGTGGCCTTAACCATCGACACTGTCATCCACGACCTCCTAGGGTGGATTTACCAGCCGGCGTAAAAACTTCGGATCCAACAAACACAGATTATGCTGTGCAGTGACGGGATACGTAGGAGAACAGAATGGGGGTAAAATAACCCTGGGAGATTAGTTTTCTATTAAGTATGAAAAGTTATTGCATTATTGTTTTATATTTTTATAAAAATGTATCAAACATGTCATTGCAATGGTAATATATTAATATGTTTTATTAGAGTAAATTAGTTTTATAACAAACTTCTTTTAGAAACAATTAATATTTTTAGTATTACAAAATTAGAATTTCTATAACTATTTATATATTATATTACAATTTTTTCAATTGCTTATTTAATAAGTCTTTTTTAAATTCATTTTAAATGTCTCTTTTTATTCAAATAGTATTTGTTAAAGTGTCAGAAAAGTTATTGAAAATAAAAACATAATAATTATCAATTTTTAATTAACAATGGAGTACGGGGTTGGGTTGAGGGTCCATAAATCCCTCGTTTTCTCCCAACCGTTTTGAAACAACCCCCTTTGAAGTTAAAGTACAGATTCATCAATGCTTACAAATATATTACAAAAAATTATAAGTTAAAAATAAACAAAAATAAAATTCATTTATTATTTAAATTATTTTTAGTGTGGAAACCTAGCAAATGTCTAATGGCATTGTAACGAACCTGCGGTTCGAACCACAGGCTAGGTTTTTATTTTCTCACGTGACCTTAAGTTGGTTACTTTACAGTGTTGCCAACTAAAATTTAGTAACTACCAACCTAAATCTAGTTCGACAGTGGTACCAACCACTTTTACCAGGACCTTCGAGAGGTCCTTATCTTTCAGGAAGGGAACCTTCTGGTAATTGTCTTCAGCAGCCGAAGACATCTTGAAAAGGATTTCTTTAGCAGTCAAAATCCTAAACAAATCCTGAATTTCAGCCGAAGACATCCTGAAAACACTTCTTCGGCACTAAAAATCCTGAAAGGTAACACATGCCATAGACTTTGAGCCTGAAACCCGCCTTCTCTACTTGCGGCTTTTTTACTTATTTTGATTGTACGTTTGACTTTTTTTACTTCTTTTGTCTTTTTTTCGTTAAAGGCCTAATAAAAAGTTTTTCTCTTGCAACCCAAACCGTAGAAAAAAATCCAGACGTATAGGGACTAAATTGTCTCAGACCACTTTTTGTGTGCCTGTGTAATTAAACCAAAACAAATATTTATTCTCAAAATAAATTAATCTCGCATACCTAGGTAAAGTCAAAAATACAAATTTCAAAATTCGGAGGGTAGGACTGAACAAAAACAAATAAGTCTTGGTAGGATCCGTTCAAAACGAATAAGACACATGCAATCTGGACATAAACAAACATTTAAAAACAAAAGTTTTAAATTTTAAAAGTATTGTGATCACGATGGGTTATTTAGGTTAGGGAGTCCAAGAGGATATAGATATATACTTTAATTGCAAAAATTAATGTACTTTATTTTAAAAACAGTTTTTAGTTCTCAAATAAGTGTTTATCCTTACGCGATTAATTATTTTTTTTGGCATTAGGTGCATCATTATTATTTATCTCGAAAAATAATTTCTTAGGCCCTTGAAAGACAGTTAGGAATTTTATATTTACACCCTTAAACAAGTGCGTTTGTATCAATATTGACCTGCTGAAAAATTACTTACCAGATGTAAGGTTGTGTTAGGGGATCAATCTTCCCAGAAAGTGTATATATTTTACAACCACAGTCATTCGAACCATCGAACCGTCGAAGACTAAATAATCTACAACACCTGGTTTTCTAATTTTGGTTAATCGGGTAAAAAATTAAAATATAGGTCAAAGGGTTTTTAAAATACGATATTTTATTTAAAAATGTCAACATAACTAGAATGGTCTTCTAATGTTGCAACAAGCCCATCTTCATTTAACTTATTAGTGCTATGACTGTAATCAATGTCCTGGTTAAATTTTGTTGTCATTCTACCATTAACAGCATTTAATATTGCATTTCCTGCACATATATCCCACTTTTTTATATTAGTAACATGTAAATATGCATCTACATTACCCACGGCAACTTCCAAAGCTTTATAACCTAAAATAAATATTCAATATTTCAATCAAAACAGTTTTCGAAGACCCCGCCAAAATGGCAGTTCTGGAAGTTATACATTATATATGACTAAGGTGCTTATTCCCTTTTTTAAAGTTCATAAACATCGCTTCCTTAACGACAACTCGAACATCACCAAGACTATTCCGCTTCGCGTATGTTTGGACCCTTGACCTTAGCTTGTTTTCAACAGCAATAAATGTTTTTAGAGCAGAGAGGATCTTATGTTTTATATTTTATGTCGAAAATATGGTTTGTGGTGACAAAAAAAATTATTGTAAAAGTTTGAGTCCATAATATTAATATTAAGAGGTCTATCATCGCAATTTTAATTTTTTTTTCCTCAGCAAGTTTTGTCTCAGAACTCCCAAACCATTGAATTTAACTTGCGAGGATAGACCTCTTATTATTAAAAGTAAACTTTCACCATAATTTTTTTTTGTCACCCCAAACAATATTTTTGATATACTTTACAAAAAAAAATCGTCGATTTTTTTGACCCAGTCAAAATTAACGCATAACAAGTAAAAAAAATCTAAAACGCCTTTACCAATCTTTATAAAATTTTGCATAAACATGCTTCAACTTATATCTCAGTTTACGTGTTCAAGGGTTTTTCGAGAAAATATCCTTAAATCACTTTTATTTAATAATAAAAAACGCTAAAAAGAAACTTTTATAGGGAATTATTTTGAAGTAAATAAAAATATCTTTTAGAGATTTTTTTGAGTAAATAAAAAATATGCTGTTAAAGACCGTATTTTTGTTAGTATACCCTGAAAATTTTGTACAAATCAAACGAACAGTAGCGAAAATACAGGGCTTCAAAGTCGTCAAAAAAGACCACTTTTCAGCAAAATAATCAAAAAGGGGTCATTTTTACCGCCTTTGAAGCGGTGTATCTTTATTACTGTTCTTTTGATTTGAACAAAATATTCAGGGTGTACTAACAAAAATATGGTCTTTAACAGCATATTTTTTATTTACTGAAAAAAAATCTCTAAAAGATATTTTTGGAAGGTTTTTTATTATTAAATAAAAGAATTTTAAAAATATTTTCTCGAAAAACCCTAGAACACGTAAACTTAGATATAAGTTGAAGTATTTTTATACAAAATTTTATACACACATAAATATATGGGTGACGTTCACAATATCGAAATTCATTATATCGAATTCAAAATATCGAACACTTTTTATCGAAAATCAAAATATCGAAAATACAAAATGTCGAAAATCAAAATATCGAAAATTAAAATGTCGAAAATGATAATATCGAAAATTAAAATGTCGATTTGAAAATGTCGAATAATTAAAATTTCGAAAATTAAAATGTCGAAAATGATAATATCGAAAATTAAAATGTCGATTTGAAAATGTCGAATAATTAAAATTTCGAAAATTAAAATATCGATTTAAAAATATCGAAAATTAAAATGTATGATTAAAAAATCGAAGTGTATATGTACAGAGGCGCCTCTGTAGATAAAGTTACGGTTATGCACCGAATTATCTTGGCTCCCTGGCTCCTAGAGATGCGCGTTTTATAGAAATGTACTCAAACTCAACAACACAACCCAACCGACCCCGCCCCATTGGCCCCCCCCCCCGCCCCATTGAGCAAAAAACGATAAAAATAAAACACTTTTTAATTACATAAATTAGCCCATTTTAGTTGGGTTTTTTGCTCAATGGGGCGGGGGGGGGCCAATGGGGCGGGGTCGGTTGGGTTGTGTTGTTGAGTTTGAGTACATTTCTATATCAGAGGCGCCTCTGTACATATACACTTCGGATTATAAAATAATATTTGTATAATTTTGTATTTTCGACATTTTAATTTTCGACATTTTGTATTTTCGATATTTTGATTTTCAAAAAAAGTGTTCGATATTTTGAATTCGATAAAGTGAATTTCGATATTATGAACGTCGATATTTTATTTTCGATAAATTGAAAATTCGATTAAATAAAATTTCGATATTATCATTTTCGACATTTTAATTTTCGATATTTTGATTTTCGATAAAAAGTGTTCGATATTTTGAATTCGATAAAGTGAATTTCGATATTATGAACGTCACCCTAAATATATATATATATATATATATATATATATATATATATATAAACTGATCGAAAAAAGTTAAGGATATTGTGAATTCTCTGAGAAAAAAATAGTTTTCAAAAAAATTTGTATAACGTAGGTGGGTATTTCTCCCTTAACTTTAAAAAATGAAGAAAAATTTACATTTTTATTTTTTTTGCAATACGTTGCAGTAAATTTCTCTAAATGATTTTTTACGGTTTAAATTAGGCAAAATAAATGTTCATATACAAAACAAGTAATAATTTTTATTGGCAAGTGACTGGCAAAATGTTTAGTTCATTATAAATGTCCCTTCTGTCCCCTTGACTTTTTTACACTATAATTCGTAATCTAAATAACATTACGTCTTAAACTAAAATAATTTCGATAGAAGACCAAGTCTTTTGATCGCTTTTAGATTTTACTCTAACAGTTTTCAAGGAACTGTAAAAAAGTAAGGTGACAAATGCAAAAAAAAAGATATAGATAAATATTTTTAATTTAATTTTTCTCTACTGAATGAGTAACTACTTAATTTGACCACAGCATGTTTTTTATTACTAAATTAGAGGTATATAGAGGAATTTTGGAAGTGAAAATAACTGCAACATTACAAAATAATGTTTTATTGGCAAAAAACATATGGAGACAGGAGTGACCAAGATTAGGACAGGTGTGACAACGTAATTCAACTACTAAATTATAAGTTTAATTGGTTTACTATAGTTGAAACATAAAAAAGTTTTGTCAACATTAAAGAAAAACAAAAAGAGTAACATTCTACAAAACAGAAAACAGTCATAGGCTTAATGCGTAAAGTATTTAAAACATATTATTCAGCACTGGTATCAATTTTAAATTTAAATAATCCACGGCCATAGTTTTCTGGTTCTTCCAGTTTTCCCATTACATCTTCGTAGCTGAATTCGTAAATATCTACAACGTCTGGAAATCCATAGACAAATCCTTGAAAATCTCTGGTGGACCTCTTCCGTAAAAAAGTTTCCTCAAATTTATTTTCAGTTTCTATTACTTGACATATGTATTTTAAAGGTTTGCTTCCTTGCTTTAACTCTGATTTAAATCGGATCAGTAGCCAGTCATCTTTATTAATTTCTGCTTTATTTACATGCATGACGTGGTTACAATTTTTTGAAATCATCTTCTTTTTAAAATATGATAAAGGTATGTCATATTTGTCATCACTTAATTCCATATTTTCTTTGTGTGTTGTAGTAATGTCATATTCTGGAGTCATTTTATTGATAACGTGTGGCAGAGATAGGTCTTTTTCTACATCTGGCTTTTTTTATGCACTGAATCACTATCAAAAGTGTATCTCTCTGTCGAACGTTCCGAATCAAGGGAAGTGCCAAAATCGTTTAAAAGCAGTTTATCAAACGAATGTTCTGATGGTTTTAATAGAAAATGATTACATGCAGATTTTGTGTTACAATTAAAACAGCTTCTATGCTTTAACTTTAGTTTACTCTTTTTCTCATTTGACCAAAGAACTTGACGTATTTGCATAGTATTTGGAACTGAGGCTGATTTTTCTGTGGCGATCTCTTTTGACAGTTCATAAATCTCATTTATTTGACCGGTTGTAACTTCATACAATAATATTTTACTATTATTTTTTTTAACACTTTCAATGAAATCTGTCGCAGATGTGATGCTATTCCCATGGCTAACTGTTTGATCAGCGACTCTTTTAAGTGCCCCTCCAACACCATCACCCACACTTTTACCATGTCCAGGTTCATAAAAATTCCATGTAAGAAATTCTGTTTTAAAAAATGTAGCAAAATAGCACATTAGCTGAAAGTTTGTCTTATTTTTATATTGTGATGTTGGTCCATCACTAACAAAATGAAAAATACTAATGCTTCTTTCAAGTAACAAATCTAAAACCGGTTTAAGATGGGCCCACACTGCACATGCATTGTGAAGTAAATCATTTGACACACCACAAAACGAGATGCAGTCTAGTTCATTATTTCTGTTTTTAAGATAAATAACTCCTGTATGAAGAGATATTTGCCTTCGAGATCCTCCAAAGTGTACACTTTGAATCTCCTCATTAAATTTGCACATGTAATTTTCCGAAAAATCTATATTTATAATTGCTTCTTTTTGTGTTATTTGATCTCGGAGCAAACGAATCTGATTTTGTTGATGATTTGCTCGATAGTGATGGGGCAAAATTATTTTTAAGCTACTTTTAAAACAGTTACGGAGATCTTCTATGGTACTTTTAATGCACACTTTGGTTTGAACTTTCACTTCTACTTCTTTTCTGTTTTTATCTATTCTTTTTTCTATTTTTGTTTCCCATTTAAAGTATGAAATGTTTTGTTTTTCGTTTTCCTCAGAAACAAAAATCCGTTTTTCTTTTACTGCACAGCTGTCACACTGCCGAGCTACACACTGGTCTGATCTACTTTCACAACAAATTTTTTCTAAAATATCATCAACTGAGTTTATTTTAGTAGAAAACTGGTTTAGTTGTTGCATTTTTTTCAATAAAAACGTAAAATTAGCATGCTTGATGCAGAGAGAAGTATTTCTAGCATTAACAGTAGGTTTTACAACCCAGAATGGTTTGTACCGACAAAATGTAGAAAAGCTTACTTTCTGATGTTTAGTTATGAATTTCTTGTACAAATTTGTTAGGGTGTCATTAAGAAACCTTTTTTGCATTTTTTGTTGTCTCACAGTAATACAATCCTTTTTCCCCGGAGTTTGAACTGAAACTTCATCACTGACAAAAAAATCAAAAATCAGTTTTTTGATTTTTTGAGCATATTCTTCCATTCGTATTTTTCTAGATGGCATTATCTCTGTTTGACGAAGTGATCTGTTGTATCGATGGTTGGAAATTAAACTGTTCATTTTTCCAGCTACTCGGTACTTTTTTGCGACCCTACCGCTAATTATTTTACTGACTATCTGCTTTTCAACTTCGGTAGAACATGATTGCAGGTTTGATTTGATTTGTTCCTGCAAAACTTCACCAAACAGTAACTGTTTTTTTATTTCTTTTGATTCTCCTCGTTGTATAATACCATCAACTTTTGTATTTAGAGTCGGTGTTGTCGAAGATTTTCGAAGTAATTTTCTATGCTCCCTTTGTAGCTGTTTTTTGTATCGCTCAGCCTTGGATTTTGCAATGTTAAGTTTATGCTGTGTTTCATTTAATAGCCTTTCTGCCTGTTTTGGTTTATTAGTAAGTTTTGTATTTTCAGTATTTGACAATGCCTCTTTGGGTGTTCGTTTAGGTGTTTTTCTCTGATCAGATTTTTCTAGTCCAAGTATTTGATTTAAACCTTCATTGACAGATAAATCTAAAACAACAGGAGATTCTGGTCTTTTATTATCGGGAGTAACTGCTCTGCTCTCTGGCGGACTGTTGTAACTTAGAAAATTTTCAACGTTTTTAAGTTTCATCCGGCGTTTATGTTGTCTCATACGCCACTGTTTTCTTTGAAGGCGTTGTTCCCTTTTGTTCATTTCAGCTATCAACTTAATTTTTCCTAAACTCTTTTTTTTCTGATAATTTTCTCTTTCTTTTTTACAATATTCTTCGTGTTTTTCCTTGTTTTCCTTTAATTTTTGGCGCTGCCTCCTTTTCTTTTCCCTTTCTTTTCTTCTCTTCTCCTCAGTTGAAACGGCTTTATTTATCTTGGTAGCTATTTTTTTTGTTATCTTAGATCCCTGAAATGTTATAATTTTTGTTATTTTTAAGTAAAAAAAATATTTTTAAAACTAAAACTTGTGACACTGTCGACCTCAACAAAGCTGACTCCGAGCTCTGCGCTTCTGGTAATGTTGAGCACCCAGGAGTTGAAATATTTATATCGCGTACTTTTTGTATGGCAAGTTGCGCTTGTTTTTTTTTGTAGTATCTTTGCTTCTCCCTTCGCTTTTTTTCCTCATACTTGGCCTTCTCTTTTTCTTTTGTTTTCACGGCGGCTTCGTTTTTTAATATTCTTAGTCTCCCAGTCAAGCTTTCAATATCAATAATCTTGTTTCGATTTGATGAAATATCCATCTCCTACAAATGTTAATTTGCAATAAAGTAAGCCTTCTTACAATTTATAATTCTGGTAATGTCCAAATTAATCTCACTGCGTATAATCAACGACTTTATCAGTATTGTCTACTTTTTGTTAGTGCACCAAAAAGTTTATTATTAGTGTCACTTCTGTCCACTTAAGTCACATCTGTCCCTTTTTAAAATAATTATAAACAGGGACAGAAGTGACATGGGACAGATGTGACATTTGTAACGTTTTCCTCCCCTTAAAAATTTTAGGTTAGGTTTACCTTCCAATTATGATTGAATTTATTTGCAGTTTCATCTGTTTTTAGTAAAAAAGTACCAATGATCGTCAAATTGACATAATTAATACATTTCTGTCAAGGGACAGTAAGGACTGAAAATAGCTTTTACATACCTTTTTACTTTTTGTCACGTTTTTTCACCAAAAAATTCTAAAAACGGAACGAAAACAACATTTCAACGTTGAACACCATAGAGAACTAAACTGTTCAGGCAATGACGTTAGATGGCAGTGCCATCTATGAACGCGCAGGAATGCTATTATTAAGCGAGACAGATGTGACCTAAAACAGTGGGGACAAATTTATTTTGCTTACAATTTAAATTTATTCCTTTTTTTTCGCAAGATATGCACATTTTCTTGTAGGGTATGAACGTAATAACATTTTTTAAAGTAAACGCAGCTTTTTAAGGAATTATTTTTACCGGCAAAATACGGTTAATGTTGAAGTTTTCGAACTGGGGACAGGGACAGAAGTGACATTTTGCATGTTTGCCGTCTTCTGCAAAATGCACCAATAAATGACTTACATTAAATGTACTTTTTTTCTGTTAGCAAGGATCGCCTACAACATGTACTGCAAAAAAAAGTTTAAGAGGGATAACTTTTTAAGGCTTTTATACACTGGGGACATGGTTTTTTAAAGTTAAGGGAGAAATACCCAGGTACATTTACTGTCATCTCTTTTAGAAATAAAACACATTTGTTTAACTGAAAAAATATTTTAATTAGATTTACAGGCAACTTTTCTCTTACAATGTAACAAAACAGATAATTATCAAAAAGAAAAAAATGATTAATAGCGTGTAATTCCACCTCTGTTGGCTATTACTGCTTCAACTCGGCGAGGCATGCTTAAAATTAAACGATCCAAGTCATTTTGATCCAATGAATCCCATAAATATGAAAGAACTTGCCTCAACGACCTTACGTCCTGAACAGGAGGTTGATGGGCTATTAGTGCCCTTCCGAGCATGTCCCAACCATGCTCGATGCAGTTTAAATCTGGAGAGAGCGGGGGTAATATCAAATGATTAATTTCATGGAATGCTAGCCGTTCATGTACTACCCTGGCTCTGTGCGGGCGAGCGTTATCATCCAGAAATCTGAAATTGGGCTCCAAATTCAAACGATAATCATGCACAATGTAATCAATGATGTCGCGAGCATAAATTTCACCGGTCATGGTACCTTCACAAACATACAACTCCGTTCGACCTCCGTAGAAAATTCCACCCCAGACCATTACACCTCCATCTCCAAATGGATGCACTTCTTGAACATACCGGTCATTAGCTCTTGAATTTCTTGGTCTCCAGACACGAACTGTACGTCTATCAGGACGAAGACAAAAGCGGCTTTCATCGCTGAACATCACACTACGCCACTGATCCAGTTGGTTCTTTCATTACACCAAAGCAAACGTTGAGCTCTATGAACTGCGGTCAATGGAGGGCGTCTTATAGGCCTATAGCAATGTAAACCTGCTTCATTTAATCAATTTAAAACCGTCCTAAGGGTAATACGAACTCTATTGGCAGCGAAAAGGTCCTGGCTGAGAAACGTATTACCCCTAGGGCGGTTTTAAATCGATTAAATAAGGCAGGTTTACATTGATATAGGCCTATAGGACGCCCTTCATTGATTGCAGTCCCTAGAGCTCAACGTTTGCTTTGGTGTAATGAAAGAGCCAACTGGATGAGTGGTATACTGTGATGTTCAGCGATGAAAGCCGCTTTTGTCTTCGTGCTGACAGAATTACAGTTTGTGTCTGGGGAACAAGAAATTCAAGAGTTAATGACCGGTATGTTCAAGAAGTGAAGGTACTATGACAGGTGAAATTTATGCTCGCGACATCATTGATAACATTGTGGATGATTATCGTTGGAATTTGGAGACCAATTTCAGATTTCTGAATGATAACGCTCGCCCGCATAGAGCCAGGGTAGTACAAGAACAGCTAGCATTCCATGAAATTAATCATTTGCCATTACCCCCGCTCTCTCCAGATTTAAACTGCATCGAGCATGGTTGGGACATGCTCGGAAGGGCACCAATTGCCCATCAACCTCCTGTTCAGGACGTAAGTTCGTTGAGGCAAGTTGTTCCATATTTATGGGATACCTTGGATCAAAATGACTTGGATCGTTTAATTTTAAGCATGCCTCGCCGAGTTGAAGCAGTAATAGCCAAAGGAGGTGGAATTACACGCTATTAATCATTTTTTTCTTTTTTATAAATATCTGTTTTGTTACATTATAAGAGAAGAGTTGCCTGTAAATTTTAATTAAAGAATTTTTTCAGTTAAACAAATGTGTTTTATTTCTAAAAGAGATGACAGTAAATGTACGTTATACAAATTTTTTTGAAAACTATTTTTTTCTTAGAGAATTCACAATATCCTTAACTTTTTTCGATCAGTATATATATAAGTTATGTGAGCCACCACTAATTTGTTTAGTTAGCATTTTTAGTTTCTCATTAAAAACTGCAATTACATATGTAAAGATTATTCTCTGTTTGCATCTCATATTGTACGTAACTCTGCCATTTAGTTGTAAAATAAAATTTTGTCTTTTATAATAAAAAGTGTTTTTTATTAAGTAAAAACTTAACTGGCGCAGTCTTGGTAGGATTAGTCGAAGTACAACATCGTGTTTTACTTGTGTTTCAACACTCTATCGACTAATAAACACTTATCGAACATCTAAGACATTTTTCGCAACTTGTGACGAGTACGGTCAACAGTGAACCCAAGGATTTTACCGATCCTGGATAAAGTCTTGCGTGATTCGCCTGATTCATCGAGAACCAGTGGGAGCTGTGAAATCTACAGAGGATCAAAGGGCACTCGTTTCACATCAACAAGGAGCCGCAAGACCTGCAGTAGTCAAGGACAAAAATCGCCTTCAGAATGCTACAGGATCTTATACTGTAAGTCGTATTTATATGTTTTTTGATTTTTTCAAGATATCTTGTTTTTAAACTGCCTTGAATTACTATTATTTAAATACAAAATTTAAATACTTATTTAAATTTTATAAGTAGGTACTTTACCTTTAAATCTTAAATTTAAAATCTTTATTTCAAAATTGACGAGTTAACCGAGTTATTAACCAATTTAGGAATCAATACAGATTCTAAATCTTGCACTATGACAAACATTCCATCTTTCGAAACTAACCATTTAAAAGCTATTCCCGACTTTGACGGTGACACGTTTACCTTGTCTCGGTATATTAGTTCGTGTGAACTTTTGATTAAACATTTTTATAACCCAGCTGCAGATCAAGTAAATTGTTACCAAAATAGTTTAATATTGCATTGCCTAATTGGTAAATTAAAAGGACAAGCGAAATTAGTAGTTGATTCGCAACCTATCAACAGCTGGTTAGAGCTAAAAGACGTCTTAACTCGAAATTTCTCTGATTCAAGAAATGAGGAAAACCTCATAATCGATTTAACCAATACGAGACAAAAACAAAACGAAACAGCACAATGTTTTTATGAACGGTGCTTATCTCAACTTGCTGCGTTGAACGCTCGGTGTACCCTACACGAGCCAGCCGGAAACAGACCTATCAAAATTGAACAATACCAAAAATTAACACTCAGCATTTTCCTAAACGGACTGTTCGAACCTCTTCGTACAAATATTTTAAATATGCGTCCTCAAAATCTACCAGAAGCGATCAAGTTTATTAAAGAAAGGGAAAATAATAATGCAATATTTAACCGAAATCGAAATTCAGTTAACCAAAATTCAGTTCAAAAACATAAAATAGCTCAAAAACCTTTTCTTCAAAATTCATTTTCAAACTTTCAAAATTTTCCAAACTCTTCAAAATTTAATAATTTACCCATGCAAAACCCCCAATCTTCTTCGTTTATGAGACCACCATATCAAAACAAAAATATAACGACTCATTCCGGTCAAACAAGAAATGTTTTTGCCCCGAATCCAAATTATCGACCCATTTATAAACCTACGCCTATGAGCGGAATTTCACAAAATTCAAGCAGACATTTGACAAACACTCATCAGTCAAACTTTTCCAATAAAAGTAGGAATTTTTTTAAACCAAATGGACAAAAACCAAATTTTGTGGCAGAAGAACTTTATACTGCGGAAATTCCGTCAGATGAGTTTTTCGAAGAACCTTCATATGATCTCGAATCAAGTGAACAAGACACTTATGTAATTCCAGGAATCGTGCAAGAAGAAAGCGAACAAGTCACGTATCATAACGACACAGATGACGACGCGTATGAAAATTTTCAAACCCATGCCTCTCTAAAGGAATTCCGCTAATAGAATTTCACAATGTAAACTACAGCAAATTGCCATTTATTATTATTCCCCCATATAATCTTAGACTTTTAATAGACTCTGGATCTTCAAATTCATTTTTAAAACCATCACTAGCTTCAAAATTTTTCTCAAAAAATATAATCAATGACCCAATAATAGTGACTGTTCTTCAGCAAAATAATATTATCAATAAATCAATTAAAATACCTGCTTTTACAATTTTTGATATACCATATCCCCTGGAATTTAAATTTCATCTGCTAGAATTTCATAATTACTTCGACGGAATTATTGGATTAGATATTTTAATTAAACTAAAAGCTAAATTAAATTTAGTACTTTCGTTATTAGAGACACCTTTTTGTTCAATAGCCTTGCAATACATCCGTTCTGAAAATCCACCCATTTGTACAATAAAAGTACCGCCACGAAGTAAAATCATATCAAAAATACCCGTTAATATTTACGAAGGACAAATAATTATACCATATCAAAAAATTAATGGTTGTGAAATACCTGAGAGTTTAACTACATCAGTAAATAATTTTGCGTTAACCTCTATATTAAACCCCACAGAAAATGCGATTAAAATTACATTTTTAAATCCAATTAAAGTAGCTCGTTTTGATGAAAAAGAAACTCTAAAAATATACAATATAGAATACAATCAAAGTAGAAACAAAAAAAACCTAAAACCAAAAATTGACTTATTTACTCAAATACGAAGTGAACACCTTAATGACGAAGAACGTTTAGCTCTAGAACAAATAATTAAAGAATATCAGACTATATTTTATATCGAAGGTGAACCATTAACATTTACTAATTCAATTAAACACTCAATAAAACTAAAGGATGAAAATCCATCATACACGAAAACCTATAGATACCCATTTGTTCATAAAGAGGAAGTTCGAAAACAAATAAATCAAATGCTAGAACAAAACATCATAGAACCATCAAACTCACCCTGGTCGTCACCAATTTGGATTGTTCCAAAAAAAATTGACGCCAGCGGCAAACAAAAATGGAGAGTGGTCATCGACTACCGCAAATTAAACGAGAAGACGATAGACGACGTTTACCCGTTACCTAACATTACCGACATTTTAGACAAACTTGGAAAATCCCAATATTTTACAACATTAGACCTCGCGAGTGGCTTCCATCAAATTGAAATAGAACCAGGCGACCGTGAAAAAACAGCTTTTAATGTTGAAAACGGTCACTATCAATTTTTAAGAATGCCTTTCGGACTGAAAAATGCTCCTGCCACTTTTCAACGGACAATGGACAATATCTTAAGAGGGTTAATCGACGAAACATGCCTTGTATATTTAGATGATATTGTAGTATATTCAACATCCCTTCAGGAACATATTTTAAAATTAAGAAAAGTATTTGATAGACTAAACAGAACCAACTTTAAGGTGCAATTATGTAAATCTGAATTTTTAAAGAAAGAAACAACCTATTTAGGTCATATAATTAGCAGAGACGGAGTAAAACCTAACCCAGAAAAAATTTCGGCTATAAAACATTTTCCAATCCCAAAAACCACTAAACAAATAAAATCCTTTTTAGGCCTTTTAGGGTACTATAGAAAATTCATTAAAAACTTTGCAAAGTTAACTAAACCATTGGCAAATTGTTTAAAAAAACATGCTAAAATAATTCACGATTCAGAATTTCTCCAATCCTTTGAAACTTGTAAAAATTTGCTTTGTAATGATCCGATACTCCAATATCCTGATTTTTCGAAAGAATTTATTCTCACCACAGATGCAAGTAATTTCTCAGTAGGTGCTGTCTTATCACAGGGCAATGTTCCCAACGATAGACCTATCGCCTACGCGTCTAGGACGTTGAATGACACTGAACGTAAATATAGTACCATTGAAAAGGAATTGCTCGCGATCGTCTGGGCCACTAAATACTTTCGACCATATCTATTCGGACGAAAATTTAAGATCTATTGCGATCATCGACCCTTACAGTGGTTATTTTCATTAAAAGAGCCAAATTCAAAACTCGTACGTTGGCGCCTTAAATTAGAGGAATTTGACTTTCAAATCGTTTATAAAAAGGGCTCACAAAATACAAATGCTGATTGTTTATCCAGAATAGAAATACATGCCATCGACGACATCCCCCTTGACAACCAATCTATAGCTGTTAATTTTGATATTGACGAATTAGCTAATCGCACGGCAGACGAAATACCTTCAAATTATCCAATCGATAAAGATCAATCAACAATCGCAACTCAACATTCAAATTCTGACGAAAATCCCATTGTATCGGTACCTATTACAGAAGAACCCCTCAATTATGCAAATAACCAAATAATAATCTCAAAAACTACTTTTCTTAACGAACTCCCAAAACGAACAATTTTATTTAAATCAAAACAAAGACTTCACGTGAAACTCGCAGAATCAAACTTTGAGCGACAAGTCATCGACTTTATTAAAGGCTTTGTTGTCCCTAATATCAAGTATATAGTTTATTTCGAATATCCAGATTTTTATGAACCCTTTTGTGAAATCGTAAGAAAAACATTCCAATACCCATCATACAATTTGCAGAAAACAAATGTAATTTTAACTGACGTCACAACAGAAGAGGAACAAAAAGAAATTTTAGAAAATTATCATCTAGGTAAAACAAACCATAGAGGCATAGAGGAAACGGAACAAAAATTAAAAAATAAATATTATTGGCCAAATATGCGCAAATCAATACAACAGTATATAAATGAATGCGAAATTTGTAAATTATCCAAGTACGAAAGAAATCCTTTAAAAATTAAATTTAATGTAACACCAACTCCAACTAAACCTTTCGAAATACTCCATATAGATGTTTTTACAATAGGACATCAAAAGTTTTTAACTATTATTGATAAATTTTCTAAATTATCACAAGCTTACCCAATAAAATCAGCCAATTCAATAGAAATAGTCGAAGGATTACTCCAATTTTTTAATCATTATGGGTTACCAAAAATAATCGTCTCAGACCGTGGTCGTGAAT
This sequence comes from Brassicogethes aeneus, assembly GCA_921294245.1. Taxonomy (NCBI): domain Eukaryota; kingdom Metazoa; phylum Arthropoda; class Insecta; order Coleoptera; family Nitidulidae; genus Brassicogethes; species Brassicogethes aeneus. The sequence goes on from OV121132.1 coordinate 64,255,264, forward strand.
TTAAGAATTTTGTACTAAAAGAACTTTTAGATTTACATAAAATCAAAATTCACTTTGGTTCAGCGGAACACTCAGAGTCTAATTCACCAGTTGAAAGACTTCATTCAACTCTTATTGAGCACATTAGGTTATTAAATAATCAATTTCCAAAAAACAACGTTAAAACTCTTATGTTGTATGCAATATTGGCATACAATAACAGTATTCACTCCAGTACCAAACTTAAACCCTTAGATATTGTTAGCGGACACCTCGAAAATGATAATTTGACCGATCTAGATATAGAAGCTCGGCTGGCGACGGATTATACCCAAACTCATAAAGAAAAAATAAAATTAATTTACGACCGAATTAACAAAAACCTTCATCAAAATAAGATTAAAAAAATTTCAAAATTAAACGAAAAACGTGAACTTTTCGAACCACAAGTCAATCAAAAAGTCTTTATTAAATCGAAACAACGCACCCATAAACTAAAAAATAAATATCAACCACAAATAGTACTTAAGGTAAATAAAGCACGAAAAACAATTCGTACTAATAAAGCAGAGAAAAAACATATTAACGCAATCCGCAGGCCACCAGTAACAATAGAAAGTATCGAAAATTTCTTCTTACAGCCGATACCTGGGCCTTCTAACAATAGTGAACCTACCGTGGATTACCCAATCTCAAAATATTCAGAAGACCCTTGAAACTTTAGAAGATAACCCAGGACTACTCCCATTTCTAACTGGCACAGCTTTTGTAACTGCCTTTTATCAAAAATTACTATTTTATAAAGACCTAAATCCCCTTGTTAACGAGGCAAATTTAATTAATATCCAATACGACAAATTGATTACTACTTTGGAACAAAATTACACAAAAATTTCATTAGATGTAGAAATTGTAGACATTGAAAAACTTGTCCAACATTCTCTCTCTGAACTAAATTCCCGACTCTTGTTTATTTCGTCGAAACCAAAATCTAAACGCGGACTTGTAAACGGTTTAGGTAGTCTAATTAAAACTGTAACCGGAAACCTCGATGATAACGACGGCCAACGCTACGATCAGCTGTTGAATAAATTACAACATAATCAAAAAGATCTCCAGATTCACTTAAACAAACAAATTACAATATCGCGAAAATTAATAAATAAGTTTAATGCAACTATGTCAACCATACAACATCATGAGCATATACTTCAAGACAAAATCAATAAAATAGCATATTTGAGTAGAAATGTTCAATCAAATAATCACATTAAATTTATATTTAATTATATTCTAGGAATGATAACGAACCTTAGATTAACTCTTTTGGAATTAGATACAGCAATAAACTTTTCAAAATTAGGCAAACTACATTCTTCAATACTGAGTAACTATGACTTACTTCACGAACTCACATTATTAAATACAAAATTAAACTTACCAATAAAACCTGATTATAATAATATATTTGATTACGAAAAAATTATTAAAGTAAGCTCTTATGTTTTCAATTTTAAATTAATTTTTGTTTTGGATATACCAATAATAAACAATGCAAATTTTAGCGTATACCATTTATTTTCTATACCAAAAAAAATTAATAATACATTTATGGCAGTTATACCAAAAGCAAGATTTCTGTTAAAATCTGATAAAACTTATATCCTCGATAACCAGTTAAACTGTAAGCAATTAAGAACAACTTACTTATGCGACTACTCCGATGAAGATAAACTAGACGACCCCAACATCTGTGAAACAAACATCATGGAATTTAAAGAAGAAACCAACTGTAAATTAACGCCTGTTAATTTTAATAACACGATAGTCCAAAGCGTTACCGATTCTAATTACTGGATAATAATACCGAAATCAAAAGCAACCATCACAGAAGATTGTAACGGCAAAGTAACGAAACTCATTGTAAAACAACCTTGTCTGCTCAAGTCGATCAACTGTCATATAATAGTTGACGATAAAGTCATCCGAAGCACCGACATAGAAATTATTGAGAAGCAACCATTTTTGACAACCTACGAAGTCAAATTCGACCCAAAACGTACTAACAATCCTGTGAAGATCCAAGATATAAACCTCGACGATCTAATGGACCTCAAGGCATCTCTACAAGAAATTCCTTTGGAGGAACCTAAATTGGAAATTCACCCAATCTGGACATTTTTGCTTTATGGTTTTGGAATGTTATGTTTGTCCCTGTACATCTGGAAAAAACGTACGCTTTGCCTACTGAAAAAAACAACGCCTCAACCAACACCAACTAATTTGGAGACTATTGACCCCCAAATAACTTTCTGATAAGGGAGGAGTTATGTGAGCCACCACTAATTTGTTTAGTTAGCATTTTTAGTTTCTCATTAAAAACTGCAATTACATATGTAAAGATTATTCTCTGTTTGCATCTCATATTGTACGTAACTCTGCCATTTAGTTGTAAAATAAAATTTTGTCTTTTATAATAAAAAGTGTTTTTTATTAAGTAAAAACTTAACTTATATATATCAAATACTTCCAAACGCCAAACTAAAAACAGTTGGAGGCACAAGGGGTTTACGAAATTCTTTGTAAGAATTGTGACGGAAGCTATGTGGGTCAGACCAATAGACGTATCAACGTTCGTCGCGAAGAACATCGTAACGCAGTCTTAAAATAAGAAAAAATATCTTCCTTAACTGAACACGTCCGAAAAACTTCCTATGAAATTGACTTTAAAAAAACAAGAGTCTTGGCTAGCATCGAATACAGAAGGACCAAACGTACCATCCGTGATGCAATTGAAATAGAAAAACGTCCAAGAAACCTCAACACAAGAGACGATACACAGAGACTACTAACTGCATGGAAACCAGCTCTTACAACCACCAAAACGCCACGCAGATTAACGAGATCAATGGAGCCGAACATAACACGGGTTCAATCGCAGTCACGGTTAATGGCGCAGAAAGCTAAGAGGGTATATAAAAAACAATCAGCGGCAACGGAGCTCACTCTAAGTCTAACTCGCAGCAGAAGCCCCGCAGATAAGACCTGAAGATGGTACATGAGAAACGTCGTCAGACATACGGTTCTTTTATGTATTAATGGTTTTCCGGGATCTGCTCCGTGTTGTCGGTTTTTGGTTCTTAAAAGAACTGTATGTCTGACGACGTTTCTCATATACCATCTTCAGGTCTTATCTGCTGGGCTGCTCTATATATATATATATATATATATATATATATATATATATATATATATACACTCCGCCAAGAAAGTATCGCATCACCTATAAAACTAAAAATATTCCCATTAAATTTAATTTATTTATACAATACAATAAATGTTGATAAACGAAAATACAAAAACAATGTATTGTTTCACAAAAAACTGCGAAAAAACTTTTCTGTCAGATTTAATCGGATTTAATTACTTATTATTTTATATTTTGGTTTGTTTAAGTGCACACAATTTATGTTTAATTACAAATTTTGCAAAGAATATTGAATATGGAAGGTCGTGCAAACATAAATTTAACTACGGAACAAGTAATTAGAATAGTTTCTCTTGTTGAAGATGGACGAAGTCAGAGATACGAGGCTAATTTAGTAGGTGTAAACCAATCGACAGTATCCCGAGTACTTGTTAGATTCCGAGAGACTGGAGGATATAACAGACGAGCAGTATCAGGCCGGCCGACAGCAACTACGCCTGCAATAAATACAATAGATTTTTGACTCTTCAGGCTCTGCGTCGAAGACATGTAACTGCAAGTCAACTTCAGCATGACTTGGCTGAGACTCGGAATGTACGTATATCTTCAGAAACTGTAAGAAACACCTTAAGGCAGTCTGGAATTAGAGCCAGAGTAGCTGTCATTGCACCTCAACTACGTGTAGCACGATTAACATTTGCTAGAGAACATGTTAATTGGAATATTGAAAACTGGGGTAACGTACTCTTTACAGATGAGTCAAGATTTAGTTTATACACATCAGACCGAAGAATACCTGTTTATAGACGAGACGGCGAGCGCTATTCTCAATGCAACATAAGACCTTCGGCAAATTTTGGAGGAGGGTCTATTATGGTTTGGGGAGGAATATCTTTAAGTGGTTTTACGGAATTGGTGGTGCTAGATGGAGGATCCTTAACTGCTGACAGGTACATTAGAGACATTTTGGATCAACATGTTGTCCCCTACGCCCCATTTGTTGGTGACGATTTCGTCTTAATGCATGAGAATGCTGGTAAATATCCCAGTTTTAGGATGGCCAGCACGCAGTCCAGATTTAAACCCAATACAACATGTTTGGGACTATCTTTATAGAAGGGTAAGAGCTGGAAACGTGGTGCCAGCTAATCTTCAACTGCAGAATGGGGTACTTGGATTAGGATTATTTAAGGACATTAATTGAAAGCATGCCACAACGTTGTCGTGAAGTAATAAGAGCTAGAGGGGGCAATACGCGTTACTAAATTTATTTTATATGTCATTAAATTTATTTTTAATTAACATTGTTTTTTTGCATTTTTCATTATTTGTGAATTAAATTGAAAAAAACCATTGCTTTTCGTTGATTTTGTGTTTTTTTATGATTTTACAAATAAAAGAACTAGAAAATATTTAAAAACATCCTTATAAACATTTATATATCATTGATATTTGTAGTTTTAAGAAATAATGGTGATGCGATACTTTCTTGGCGGAGTATATATATATATATATATATATATATATATATATATATATATATATATATTAGGGTGTTCCTTATTTAGGGGTCGGAAAAAATTTAACAGAGCCGCCCCCAAAATCGGTTCCAAATCATAAAAAAAAAATTCCTGCAAAATTTTAGGTCATTCGGTCAAAGGGAACACGTGCCCCACAGGGGTTTTTTAAGAAATAATTGAGAAAATTCGGAAGGCTGATATAACTCCGAAACGGTCCATCGTAGGAAAAAAAGTGTATATAAATTTGATGTGTTTTTTTTAGATAAACAACTTTGGTAAGTACCGTCCTGCGTAAAAAAAATTTATTCGGGGTCAAAACGCGATAAAACGCTTTTTTGTGTACTTTAGCGCTACCTACTTTTTCAATTTTCTGTCCTAGAGCATCGACCCAATGACATAAATTGTAGGGGACAATGCACCCTACATTTTTTGTTAACAAAATTTTGTTCTTAAACTAACCGATTTTGAAAAAAATTAAATCCAAAACTTTTTGAGTTTTCACCAAAAACACGTTGTGCTCCGAAACTCCGAAACGGTTTATCGTAGGAAAAAAAAGTTTAAATAAATTTTGTAGTTTTTTTTTCAAGCTAATCAACTTTCCTAATGCCTTTGTCACAATAGTGTTAATGTTAATGGTAATGTTTATATAGCATAGACAAATGCGTGTATCAACGCAAAAAAAAATCTTGCAAAATTTGAGGTTAATCGGCAAAAATAGGACATTAATTGAAAGCATGCCACAACGTTGTCGTGAAGTAATAAGAGCTAGAGGGGGCAATACGCGTTACTAAATTTATTTTATATGTCATTAAATTTATTTTTAATTAACATTGTTTTTTTGCATTTTTCATTATTTGTGAATTAAATTGAAAAATACCATTGCTTTTCGTTGATTTTGTGTTTTTTTATGATTTTACAAATAAAAGAACTAGAAAATATTTAAAAACATCCTTATAAACATTTATATATCATTGATATTTGTAGTTTTAAGAAATAATGGTGATGCGATACTTTCTTGGCGGAGTATATATATATATATATATACATATATATATATATTAGGGTGTTCCTTATTTAGGGGTCGGAAAAAATTTAACAGAGCCGCCCCCAAAATCGGTTCCAAATCATAAAAAAAAAATTCCTGCAAAATTTTAGGTCATTCGGTCAAAGGGAACACGTGCCCCACAGGGGTTTTTTAAGAAATAATTGAGAAAATTCGGAAGGCTGATATAACTCCGAAACGGTCCATCGTAGGAAAAAAAAGTGTATATAAATTTGATGTGTTTTTTTTAGATAAACAACTTTGGTAAGTACCGTCCTGCGTAAAAAAAATTTATTCGGGGTCAAAACGCGATAAAACGCTTTTTTGTGTACTTTAGCGCTACCTACTTTTTCAATTTTCTGTCCTAGAGCATCGACCCAATGACATAAATTGTAGGGGACAATGCACCCTACATTTTTTGTTAACAAAATTTTGTTCTTAAACTAACCGATTTTGAAAAAAATTAAATCCAAAACTTTTTGAGTTTTCACCAAAAACACGTTGTGCTCCGAAACTCCGAAACGGTTTATCGTAGGAAAAAAAAGTTTAAATAAATTTTGTAGTTTTTTTTCAAGCTAATCAACTTTCCTAATGCCTTTGTCACAATAGTGTTAATGTTAATGGTAATGTTTATATAGCATAGACAAATGCGTGTATAAACGTAACCATCAACATTACCATCATTGTGAACGGATACACGCATATTTCTATGCTTTGGGTATTAACATTAACATTACTATTAACATTAACACTATTGTGAGATATAATAATAGTGCTGCGTTAAAAAAAAATCGAGTTCAAAAAGCGATACAACGCTTTTTTTGGTACTTTGGCCCTACCTACTTCTGAAATTTTCGATCGACTTAATAACATAAATTGTAGGGACTACATTTTTTGATTAAAATTTTTTTTCTAAATCTTATCGTTTTTGAGAAAAATAAAATATAAAAAAACAAAAATTGAGTTTTCTCCTTAATCCGGAGTAGGATAACGCAGTTGAGTTTTCTCCTTAATCCGGACTATAGTCCTATAGGATAACGCAGTTGAGTTTAGGCTTTTCTTATAAGGCCACAATGATTCACGCAAAAAAAAAATCTTGCAAAATTTAAGATTAATCCGTCAAAACTAACACGTACGCACGTGTTATTTTTGCCGATTAACCTCAAATTTTGCAAGATTTTTTTTTTGCGTTGATACACGCATTTGTCTATGCTTTATTAACATTACCATTAACAATAACACTATTGTGACAAAGGCATTAGGAAAGTTGATTAGCTTGAAAAAAACTACAAAATATATTTTAACTTTTTTTTCCTACGATAAACCGTTTCGTAGTTTCGGAGCACAACGTGTTTTTAGTGAAAACTCAAAAAGTTTTGGATTTAATTTTTTTCAAAATCGGTTAGTTTAAGAAAAAAAATTTGTCAACAAAAAATGTAGGGTGCATTGTCCCCTACAATTTATGTCATTGGGTCGATGCTCTAGGACAGAAAATTGAAAAAGTAGGTAGCGCTAAAGTACACAAAAAAGCGTTTTATCGCGTTTTGACCCCGAATAAATTTTTTTAACGCAGGACTGTTATTACGAAAGTTGTTTATCTAAAAAAAACACATAAAATTTATAAACACTTTTTTTTCCTACGATGAACCGTTTCGGAGTTATATCAGCCTTCCGAATTTTCTCAATTATTTCTTAAAAAACCCCTGTGGGGCACGTGTTCCCTTTGACCGAAAGACCTAAAATTTTGCAGGAATTTTTTTTTATGATTTGGAACCGATTTGGGGGGCGGCTCTGTTAAATTTTTTCCGACCCCTAAATAAGGAACACCCTAATATATATATATATAGAATAGAATAGAATAGAATTTTATTGAGCAAAATTTTACAGGAAGATTTAAGTACATAATTTGTTTAAATTTTAAATGTGCACCTGATTTCGTAAGAAATCGTGTTGTGCTTAAATTGTTTTATTATTTGAAAGAAAAAAATAACTAAAATAAGAACGTAAATTGATTAATTGACAACAACAAAAAATTAGTAAAGGCACAATTGAACTGTTTGTAACTGTTTTTTGGTTACGATAGGACACTTTCTATAACATTTTTGTTGGGACTTAAAAATTTTTTTACTTTTTTACAAAATAGATTAAAAGTTCGTATATTTTTTAATTCGTTTGGTAGTATATTGTACATTTTTGGACCCTTAACCAAGATATAGTTTTCAAATAAAGTGGATGGTATTGTTGGTATGATAGCATTGTTTTGTTGTCTGGTATCATATTTGTGTTGGGCTGTCTCTCTTAATTGTGGGTTTTTATATAAAAAAAATTTAAAAGTGTAGATGCCGCATTCGTTATAGAGTTCTTCTGTAGATGTGGTGCGCGATTTGAAAAGAATTGTCTTTAATATCCATTTTTTTGTTAGGATTAAATTGTTTATGTATCGTTTGTATGTTCCCCCCCATATTATAATACCATAGCATATTATAGATTCTGCCAATGAGTTATACGCAATTTTTAAAGTTTTTAGAAGAAAGTGGTAGAAAGTAAAAACAAGTTTTTTTAATTTGTTTGTCAAATTCTTAGCATGATCATAACATTTAAGATTGCTATTAATTACCAATCCCAAGTATTTTATTGAATTTGTTTTTTGGATTGTTTATTTATTTCATTTAGAATGGAATTTTAGAAATTCAAAAACTGGTTGAGTAGAGGTGCTGTTAGTAAAGGTCATGAATTTAGTTTTTGTAAAGTTCAGACTTAATAGATTACTGTCCAACCAACTCTTGACTTTCAGCATTCTTTGCAGCTTCCGTCCAAGTTGTGTTGTTGAAAAGTAATATTGTATCATCTGCGTAGGTTAAATTTCACCAAAAATTGGTATTTTTAACAATTCATTTATGTATAGCAGAAAAGCTTGGGCCCCAACACTGTCCCCGTGGTACTTAATTGATTTTTAATTTATATAATATATATATATATACACTCACAGGCAAAATAATCGATCCACACAAATTTTCGATGAATTTCAATCGCAAATAACTTTTTTATTTGGTGTCGGATTTAAACCAATATTAAAGAATATTGTAGATAAATTAATGGACAATCGGTCACAATTTAAAAAATTACTAAAAAACAGACGTACGTTTATATTATACAGGTTTAAACAAAAAGATGTTTTTTACCATAAGTTTAAGACACTCTGTAGAGTGGCAAAACCGTATATTGTTCTAAATTAAGTTTTATTTATCAAGTCACATCTATTCTTAACAGTTTTGTTTTTGGTTCACCTCGATTTATTTATTTTTGTGGAAAATATGGATTTTTTAAAAAAACATTGCAATTTCCAATATTTTTCTGTATGAAGAACTAAGGTTGCTATGGTCCATCCATAGGCTATGGAGAATGACAGTGACAGTTTTGTTGAATCATCCCATACTTTTACATGTCATACACGGCTATCAAATTGTTTTTATTATACCCGTATGTATATTTTTTAGTAATTTTTAAAATGTGAGCGATTCTCCATTAATGTATCTACAATATTCTTTAATATTTGTTTAAATCCGAAAACAAATAAAAAAGTTATTTGCGATTGAAATTCATCAAAAATTTGTGTGGATCGATTATTTTGCCTGTGAGTGTATATATATATATATATATATACAGTGCTTGCAAATCCAAGTCCGACCGGTTTGGGAAGGACGCGTGAAAATAACAAGGATAGAACGCCAAACAGAAGGCGCTTACAATACGCACGCCTGACGCTCTGACCAATCAAATTCTGTTTGGCATTCTATCCTTATTCTTTTCACGCTGGTATTGAACAACCATCCTTCCCAAGGCGGTCGGACTTGGATTTGCAAGCACTGTATATAGCGAGAGCTCTTAAAACGTAAAATTTTGAAGATTATAACCAACAATAATTTTTAAAAAGTGCAAACCAATTATAGAGAAAAAACAATTTTCATAAAGTGCAAACTAAAATGGTGTAACGGTCAATGAGGAGTGAAGTGTTAAGTGATATGAATGAGTTAAGCTTCTGGTCGTATATGTATGCCACCTGTCATTGGACGCTTTTCACTGGACAAACAAAGGAGGTCAAACAAGAGGGGAGGTGGCCATCCTCAAAAAATTGATAAGTAACCTTAAGCATATGCATGACCTAACACATAATTTGCAAATTAAACACGACAGATATCTTTAAAACCCTGCTTAAACTCTAGAAGAAGAAAAAACATCAGTAACAATAGAAACATTAGAAAGACAATACTAACCAAACACCATAAAATAATAAAGAAAAAAGACAAAACTTCCCAATCGAACTATCGCGGAAACACCAAAGCTGTATGGGCAATAAATCTGTCAACAACAAATGCGTAAGGCAAACCCAAAGGAGACCAATAATAAACATTAGACACACAGAATAAACTAACACATTAATCATTATAACCCAAACATAGTAAAAAAAGCATAATAATCAAAATCTATTGGATTTGTAAACATTAGATAAAATAAAAGATGGCGGGTGATGGAGACACTGCTTTAAGTGCTCCGGACAAAATTTGCAAAGTGTGTAGTAAGAGTGTAAGAGGAGATGTGAAATGCATCGAATGTCAATCCAGCTTTCACCTGCATCTGCCTTAAGAGTCAAAGGTATAAGAATCGTGGGTTCCGACCGGTTAATGTGCAACATATGTGACAAAGACAATGAGGAGGAGCGTGACATGAAAGTCTTAAGTCGAGAAAATCAACTGTTAGCAAGTGCAGTTATGCAGGTTCAAGAAATAAATGAGTTACTCAGAGAAAAGGTTTCTAGCCTAGAAGATAAACTAAGATTACTAGAAAGTAAGTCCAATTGTGGGGTTATGAAATCTAGCAACACTGTAGCAAAGAACGATGTTCCGGTAGACAGTGTTGGTAGTTCAAATCTCCAGGCGGAGACCTACGCCAGTATAGCGAGTACATCGAATAATGGGGTAGATAAATCTTAAGAAGAAGATAAATCTAAAAAAGAAGAAGAAGGTAAACAAAGCAACATAACCATAAATAATAATAATAATAATAATAAATTTATTGTACCAAAAATTTACAGACAATTTTGTTTCATACATGTTTTTCAATAAGGTATTTAATTGCACCTAATTTCCAAAGGAAATTGTACTGTGCCTTAATTTTGAAAATGTAATGTTATAATTGTACACATAAATAAAAATAAAATAAAAATATTCTAAGAACTAACTAAACTAACACTAAGAACAAAAGTAAGAGTTTTCTCTTTTCTTTCCCTGTTAACTATCAAATACATTTCGATTGTGTTTTCAGGAGGATTACTTAAAAAATAGTTTTAAATTTTGTTGCGTTTTGAACTATGTATAAAAAAAAGTTTTTTTGAAAATAGAGAGTAGTTGTTTATGTTTCTTATATCCTGAGGAATAGAGTTAAAAATTTTTGGACCAGTTACATTAAGGGACTTCATGTATAGTGTGGTAGTAGCAAAGGGGACAGTTAATTGTTGTTGGATTTTTTGTCGTGTCACCCTATTATGTGATAAAACATAAACATATCATAGCAACAGGTAAAAGTGGCTTACAGGCCACATTTTCTGGAGCTTTGAGGAAAAAATGGGTATATGTAGGGAAAATTGCAGGTACAGAAACAAAGGAGGAGGATATTAAGAAATTTTTAAAAGATATTGAAGAAAGTGAGCTAATAGAGGTAAAAAAATTAAAGACTATCGGCAAGAATTCAGCGTTTAGCATAGGATTGCCACAAAGTGCTGTTGAAAAAGTGTTTAAGGAGGAATTTTGGCCGGCAGGAGTGATTCTAATAGAGTTCAACTTGGCATCTGTTTTTTTAGACAAGAAAACTCACAAAGAAGTTCAATCAACGGCGCGGCGACAGTTTAAACTTCAGCATAATTCATCAAAATATCCAATCTATTGGTAATTCTTTTGATGAACTACAAGTATTAATAAATGACATAAAGGACTGTCGGGTGGTCTGCCTGTCAAAGCACTGGCAAACTGAAGAACAACTGGGATTGTACCAATTAAATCGCTTTAAGTTAGCAACAAGTTTTGGTCGGGAGGCAGGATGTCATGGTGGTGTGGCTATCTACTGTGAAAATAGTGTAGAATTTACAGCTAGAGATGACTTAAAAGCAATGTCTGTAGTGAATTCTTGGGAGTGTGTTGCAATTGAGTTTAGAATTGGAAATATCAAAGCCTGTGTAGTGTGTGTATACCACAATCCATCCCCCCATTTTAATGTTTTGCTAAAACTTGGGGAAATTCTTGATAAAGTTAAATGTGAGTTTGTTTTTGTAGCAGGGGATTTCAATATTGATATTCTAAGAAGCAATACAATATCAAATGATTTTTTGTCAATGTTAAGTTCATACAATTTGCATCCTTCTGTTGTAGGTGTTACTAGGAAATCGGGGCAATCTGGAAGCTGCATTGATAATATATTTACAAACCATGAAGATTATTATGCAGAAATAGTGCATGCAAATATATCTGACCATCAGCTCAAATAATTACAGTCAAGGAACCAAAAATTAAGCAAAAACAACATGTATTAAGGAGAATATTTAACCTTGAATATAAATTAAAATTTCAACTCAATCTTTTAAATAAAGACTGGGTAAGAGTTTATGAGGTACCAATAAATGATGTGAATAAGCAATGGTAGGTGTTTATGAATACAATATTGCCTATTTTTTATGAAACTTTCCCTTTAAAACCAGTAACTCAAAAGAAAACATTTAAACAATACTATAACAGTGAAGAAATAAAAATGTGTAAAACAAATTAGATAATCTCCTTGTAATGAGCTCAGTGGATCAGAGATATGCAGAAGCATATAAATTGGTTAAAAAGAAATATAACAACTTACTGACCTTATCCAGAAAAAAATACTACGAAAATAAAATTAAACATGCCCAAAATAAGTCAAAAACAACATGGAATATAATTAAAGAACTTAAAGGAAAAGAGAAAGGTAGTGAGATTAAAGTTCCAGGGGATATGAAAAAGGTTGTTAATGATTTTAATGATTTTATTGTCATCAAGCGGGTATTATGAAATACCAGCAACTGTTATAAGGTTTTGTGTGTTTGAATTGTCAGAAATTTTGTGTTACCTTATTAATAATTCTTTTAATAACGGAATTTTTCCAGATATTCTCAAAGTTGCAGTTGTTAGACCGTTGTACAAGAAGGGTGATCTCACATCTGTTGAGAATTATAGACCCATTAGCTTGCTGCCTACATTCTCAAAGATTTTGAAGGCGGCAATGTGTGAAAGGCTCGTGGGGTTTTTCAATGGGTGCTCTTTGTTTAGCCGGGCCCAGCATGGTTTTCTGAGGAGTAGATCGATTGAGACTGCAGTGTTCGATTTTCTTCAAAAAATAGTTGGAAACTTTGAAAATAAAATGATTTCATTAGGGGTTTTTCTAGACTTGTCTAAAGCTTATGACACCTTAGATCACGACATATTAATAAGCAAATTGTACAACTATGGTGTAAGGGGGTTACAACTGCAGTGGTTTCGATCTTACCTCTCGGAAAGATGTCAAAAGGTTGTTGCTGAGAGGGATTCACAAGTGTTTAGTTCCTCATGTCAATATTTTAAGACAGGTATACCACAGGGCAGCATTGCTGGACCTCTGTTATTTATTATATATATAAATGATTTAGGGGACTGCTTGTTGTTATTTTTAGAACAAACAATACTAACGTAAATGTACCTGAACAAACTGATAAACAATGAACTTGTGTCCTTAGTAAAAGATACAAAGTTTTTAGGTATATATTTAGATGAGAATTTGGACTGGAAAAAACATGTTCAACATATCTGTGACAAGTTAAACAAAGTTTTGTATAGTTTTAGAGTGTTATATCAATACCTTAACCTCGACACACTAAAGATGTTATATCACGCAAATTTTAACTCAATCTTGAGTTTTGGTATTATTTTTTGGGGAAGTAGCGGTGATATTAAAAATGTGTTTGTCATTCAGAAAAGGACAGAAGAAAAATATTGGGTTTATCTTCAAGAACCTCATGTAGGGGTAAATTTAGACAATTAAAAGTTCTAACTGTTAGTGGTGTCTATATCTATCAATGTTTAATGTTTTTTTTCAAGAACATCAGTTTGTTCCAAAAATATAAAAAAGTTAATTATTATCATACTCGTTCATTTGATTATATGTATCCTATTCACAGGCTTACAGCCACAGAAAAAACTGTTTTTTATATGTGTATTAAATTATTCAATCATTTACCTAATAGTATAAAGGTCCTAAGTTCCTGTAATACTTTTAAATGTAAAGTTTTTGAATTTCTTGTATAGTAGAGTCTGAACCATATTGTATAAATGAATATTTACCAAATGTTTAGATCAATTTTTCTGTCTTTGACATCTATTTCTTAAATGTAATTTTATATAACTTATATGTACCTTTGATTTTTATGAAATAAAGATTATATTATTATTATTATTATAATTGCGCTTGTCATTTGTTTAACTAAAAAATAAATGCAATACTTAATTTTGGAATTTTGAAAAAAAAGACAAAACTCTACCACAAAACTTGCTAGGGCAAAACAATAATTAAAAAAAATTGTTAGAAATTTCGCACTATGGGGCAATAAACAATTTAAAAAAACACCAAAAGCTACAAGTTACATATCCAGCTACTTAACTATCTATTGATGGTTTTCGGCCTCAAGACTGAGGACACATGTGCAGGAGCAATCTTACATGGACACGAACAATAACGACAAAAACGTAGACCAAGACGTAGGCTCCTGCAGCAAAATAACAACTCCCGAACTCCATACAGTAATCCCAAATGTTTGGAGTAATACTAACTGCCTGGTCTAGGGGGTTCCGCGTCGAACTTAGTTTTAAGTCGGCGTAATTGTCCCCCAAACACCAAACTGTCTATCCCTCCCGTCCTACCTCCTTCATTACCCTATTGGACATCGGCGAACCCGGGAATGGCTACTAAAGCTATTGGCATTTCGCTCTCGAGCCCTAATTAGGGGACAGTACGGGACGCAATGGACATTCGCAACCAGCAAACACGGGTGAAGCCGCGCCGTTGCTGGTGGCGAAAGAAAATCGGCGCAAGGAAACAGAGGTCTATGCGGGGCCCGGGAGTGATGAAGCAATGGGGCCGGTTATACGTCTCTTATACTTATTAGGGTGTGCCAAAAAAACTCGATATTTTTTTTTTCTTGCTCTCAACCCAAAATATCGTAGAATATGTCCGAACAAATATTCTGTTAAAAGCGGAGGTCATAATTTCAATTTTAAGAGGTCCTCCATCGAACCTGAAGTTTTGCCGCTTAAATAACACAGAAAACTGACTTTTTTACCTTATTTATTCTTGCAACCTAGGAAGAAATTTTTTTTTCATAAAATCCATGACTAATTCTTACAAAGCTTTAAATTAGGACAAAAAAATCTTATTAAGCTGAATTTCTATTTTCAATATTTGATTTTTTACAGAGCTTTAAATTTAAAGTTAATAATACAAAAATGATGACTTTATACGCCTGTAACTTTAAGAATATTGACGATACAAAAAATTCGCCTAAAACTTTTTTGTGGTCCATCAGACAAGCTAAAAAATTGCCATTTAACTTTTTCGTCTAACTTCAATAGTTTAGCTGAAAAAGGCAAAAAACGTAAAATTTTAAATTTAAAGCTCTGTAAAAAATCAAATAATGAAAATAGAAATTCGGCTTAATAAGATTTTTTTTTTCAAATTTAATGCTTTGTTAGATTTGGTCATGGTTTTTATGAAAAAAAAATTCTTCCTAGGTTGCAAGAATAAATAAGGTAAAAAAGTCAGTTTTCTGTGTTATTTAAGCGGCAAAACTTCAGATTCGATGGAGGACCTCTTAAAATTGAAATTATGAGCTCCGCTTTTAACAGAATATTTGTTCGGACATATTCTACGATATTTTGGGTTGAGAGCAAGAAAAAAAAAATATCGAGGTTTTTTGGCACACCCTAATATATATATATATATTAGGGTGGTCGTAAATGAAATAACTTCACCTTGGAGTGAAGAAATCTAGATATTAAAATTACGTTTGAACTAATTTATTTTTAAAATAAAAATATCAATTTGAATATTTTTATTTAATCAAATCAACTGGGAAAAATTTTGAATTTAAATTTTTTCTATTGTTATTTTGATTAACTATTCTTTTTTTATTGATTTGGGTTCTATAATTGTTTATATTTCGAATAAAATTTTATTTTTCATAAAAAATTCCCAAAAAAATATGATTATAGGTACCAAAAAATTAACTTAGATCGTCTTGAGGCACGTGTTGTTTTTAATTAAAAAAAAAATTCCCAGTGTTTTTTCATCAAAAAGAAGCTTTTTAGGGGGCGTCGCAAAAAATTTAATTTTTAACGACCACCCTAATATATAAATATATATAAATATACAGGGTGGAAACCTTAACTGGAATAAATTCTGTATTTTGAAAACCACTTAATTTTTAAAAAAATCCAAAAACAGGTCAATTTATAAATTTACCTGGGTAAATTGTGGTAAATCTTAAAAATATAAGAAACCACCCTTTGAGGGTGCAACCAAACCTAACTTTTTTTTTCAAATGTAAAGGTATATCAAGTGATACATCATTTAAAAGCTTGTTTTAATAGGAATTCATACAAATATGCAATTTTTAATTATTTTATTTTTGTACAATTATAAATAATAAAAACTTCATTTTATGATAAATATGGATTTATTATAAAAGATGTTCAAAATGAGCTCCTCTGGTTTCTTGACAAAATCCTAGACGATTATAAAATTCATTTTTAACCTTTTCCAACATCTCAGGTAATATTAAAGAAGTTTCGTGTCGGATACTCTCTTTAAGATCTTTAATATTAGTTGGTTTGGATACATAAACTTTATTTTTAAGGTAACCCCACAGGAAAAAATCCAACGGGGTAAGGTCTGGAGATTGGGCTGGCCACTCAACTGCACCTCATCTACCAATTCACCGATTAGGAAATATTTCATTTAGGTATCGACGAACGGGTAATGCGTAGTGCGGTGGACCTCCATCTTGCTGAAACCAGACTCTATTATCTGGTAAGTCTGGATCATTCTCGTTTGGAAACTGAACTGCCAAATATGGTATAAGATCTTCTTGAAGAAAAGTTAAGTACCTTTCGCCATTTAGAGTTTCGTTTAAAAAGGTGGGACCAATTATTCTATTACCAATTATTCCAGCCCAAACATTTACCTTTTGTGGATACTGTGTATGATTTTCTTCAATCCAATGAGGATTGCTGTCGTTCCAATATCTACAATTTTGACGATTAACTTCACCATTTAAAGTAAACGTACTTTTATCGGAAAATAGTATCCAATCCAAGGAAATTTGGTTATCATTAATAAGGTTTGTTATCATTAATAAGGTTCATCAACTCAATTCTGCGATCGGTAACATCCCCAATTAGTTCCTGTACTGCTTGTAGTAACTTCATTACAGTGGTGTGGCTCAAATCGTTCTCGCGAGCAATTTGTCGAGCTGAAGTAACAGGATTTTCTTGGATTGCTAATAGTACATTAAGCTTCGTATTGTCTTCAACGATAGGCTGGCGTTGTCTAGGAATATTTCTTACATGACCATTTTCGTGACATTTTGCTTCTACTTTACTAACAGTCCCTTGGCAAATGTGAGGCAATTCTGGATGCGTTTCGTTAAATAATCGTGCAATTTCTGTCTGATTTCGACGTCTATCACCAAATCCAATCATCATTAGAATCTCAATACGCAAAGTTTCAGTTAAATAAGACATTTTTACGGTCAATTTAGAACACGTTACTTGCAACTAATTTTAAAGAACTAAAATACATTCTTTCGGTTGAATATACAACGTTTTTGATGGATATAAAAAAAGTATTTATTTCTTTAAGGTACCAAAATAAAATAATTAAAAATTGCATATTTGTATGAATTCCTATTAAAACAAGCTTTCAAATGATGTATCACTTGATATACCTTTGCATTTGAAAAAAAAAGTTAGGGTTGGTTGCACCCTCAAAGGGTGGTTTCTTATATTTTTAAGATTTACCACAATTTACCCAGGTAGATTTATAAATTGACCTATTTTGGATTTTTTAAAAAAGTAAGTGGTTTTCAAAATACAGAATTTATTCCAGTTAAGATTTCCACCCTGTATATATATATATATATATATTAGGGTGATTCATTTCCGCAAAAAACTTTTTTTTTCTCGGCGCTCAAGCAAAATATTAATCTACCTATAGAAAAAAAAATGTTCACCAAGGTAGAGCTCTTAATATCAATTTTAAGTACTTGCAGTTTAAATTTAAAGTTTTCCCATTTAAAATGCATGTAAAAAAAATGTTTTTTTTTTTAAATTTCTAATGCTCGCCCGCTCTTTACAATATTGTGAATCGGTTTTATGGACCTTATAGGGAATTTCACGCTCTTCAAAATTGTCTTTGTGTTTTTTTGTGTAACTCGTAGTGGTTCGCCAGTACTGGCGATTAAGATATAAAAATGGCCGTAAATTCATCAAATATTTGTTAAAAGACTATTTTTTACGATTCAGCTCTTTTTTTTTCACTATTTTTAGCGAATTGTTAAAAAAAATTGCAAATAAAATGTTCATTAAAAAAATTGAACTTGATGACTCCTACTGCAGTAGGATTTTTTTTAATGAACATTTTATTTGCAATTTTTTTTAACAATTCGCTAAAAATAGTGAAAAAAAAAGAGCTGAATCGTAAAAAATAGTCTTTTAACAAATATTTGATGAATTTACGGCCATTTTTATATCTTAAAACGTAAGTTATTGATAAATATTAACCAATTATGCTATTTAAATTAAACTTTCTTATTTACTATCGATATATTCTCTACAAAAATAACTTTTCCAGAGTTATTATGATTTTTGACTTTTAATAAATATAAAAAAACACATTAATTTATAAAAAAACAACAAATATACAATTGCAACTTAGATTCTGCAATTTTTCAACATTTCCGTAAAATAGCAATAAATATAAATGAAGGTTATTCAATTTTTTTAACAAAATTCTTAAATTAACGAAAAAGTAAATTGTTTTTATTGTCAACTTCATTTGCTTCAATATTGTATAAGTAGAAATTGCTATTTGAATAATTGCACTAAATAATATTTTGATGGCATATTCGAACATAAGTAAAAAAATAATGATAATTATTTGATTGGGAAAGCAACTGTTACAATTTTATGATTGCTCTAGTTAATTAGTATGACGTTAGCGACTCTATTGTCTTTGTAAACGGGTTTGATGCTTTATGTTATACTTAACCCAAAATGTATTGTTTGTTGTATTTAGTGATTAGTCCGAGAACAAACTTTGTTCAACAAAGTACGAAGTGACTAGGTGCACGTTAGAGTGCCTGCAATTTATTTTTTACGGGCACGCTAGAATTTAAAATTGGCGGCACAACAATAATATAATAATAAATTGTACCTGCATACATGTTAAGGGCACGTTAGTTACGTCATAAAATAAAATCTTAATTTGCTTTGTATAAAAGTCGAAATAATTTAATATTTATCAACTTGTTTATTTATGACTATTGAGATTTTTATTAAATTTGCAATACTTATATTATCTAATAATGTAATCTGTTATTTGTTTTGATTAAAGTTTTGTTGTTTTTTTTATGAATTGATGTGTTATGTTTATATTTTTTTTTAGTCAAAAATCATAATAACTCTGAAAAAGTTATTGTTGTAAAGAATTATATCGATAGTAAATAAGAAAGTTTAATTTAAATAGCATAATTGGTTAATTAACAATTCGCAAAAAATAGTGAAAAAAAAAGAGCTGAATCGTAAAAAATAGTCTTTTAACAAATATTTGATGAATTTACGGCCATTTTTTTATCTTAAAACGTAAGTAATTGATAATATTAATTCAATATTTGTTAAAAGACTATTTTTTACGATTCAGCTCTTTTTTATCACTATTTTTTGCGAATTGTTAAAAAAAAATTGCAAAAAAAATGTTCATTCAAAAAATTGAACTTTGATGACTCCTACTGGCGAACCACTACGAGTTACACAAAAAAACACAAAAAAATTTTAAAGAGCGTGAAATTCCCTATAAGGTCCATAAAACCGATTCACAATATTGTAAAAAGCGAGCGAGCATTAGAAATTTGAAAAAAAAAAACATTTTTTTTACATGCATTTTAAATGGGAAAACTTTAAATTTAAACTGCAAGTACTTAAAATTGATATTAAGAGCTCTACCTTGGTGAAAATTTTTTTTTAGGTAGATTAATATTTTGCTTGAGCACCGAAAAAAAAAAACTTTGCGGAAATGAATCACCCTAATATATATATATATATATATTGGCAAAATATTTGCTTTAAATTTTACAAATAAGGTTTTCCTTTTCTTTATTCATACGGGCAATTGTTTGCAACAGTTTGTGTTATTATTTTTATTATGTATTTTATATTAAGAGAGACATGTATTTTTTGTCTTATTTTTATTGATAGGACCTGAATAAATGTTATGTTTAATCGTGTTGTTTTTATTTCATATCGCCTATTTTAGGCGGTTGAGGTCTATTTTAAGCACTTTCGGTCTAAAATGGCCTAAAATGTAGGTTTTTATTGCCTATTTATGTGTCCTAATTTCCAATTTTTAAGGGCCTAAAATCCGGTCTTTGATTATTACATTATGTTTTAAAAATTATATCAGCCAAATGTCCGCCGCGGCTTTGCCTGGTGACTTAAATCCTGGAGACCCAATTTTCGATGACTTTATTGCAGAAAAGTGGCCCAATTTCACCAATGAGGCGCCTGATGTTGGCTTTAAGGGCAGTAACCGTCTGTGGGATATCGGCATAGACCCGAGATTTCACAATGCCCAGAGAAAAAAATCCAGTGGCGTTATATCGCACGATCTGGTCGGCCAGTTGACGTCGCCATCTCGCGATATTACGGAACCTTCGAACTTCTAATGCAATAAAGTGAGTGTCTAGACTGCAGTATGGCACGTAGCACCGTCCTGTTGGAACCAAATATTCGCAAGATCCATCCCATCCACTCTAGGCCAAAAAAATCTCTTATCATCGTCCTATATCGCTCACCGTTGACAGTAAGTGCGGCTCCTTCGCCATTTTCTAAAAAATATGGACCAATTACTCCGCCGAACCACAAAACGGTGACTTTTTGGGAATGGAGTGGGACCTGATGAATCTCCTGTGGGTTTTCGTCACTCCAAATTCGGAAATTCTGCTTGTTAACAAAGCCACTTAACCAAAAATGAGCCTCGTCGCTAAACATTATTTTTTGCCCAAAATCAGAATCAACTTACAATTGCTCTAGGGCCCACTTAGGGCCCAGGTTTGAAGTATTTCAACGTGTTGTTAAATAGTGTAGCGTTCCATAATGAAATGTAAAGACTAACTTAATACTCCTACCAAAGATCCCATCGATCCGCTCATCGATAAAGGCATGCGGGTTTGCCAAAGATCGAACGTAGCTATTGGAAAACCCTGTATATATGTGTGTATGGGTATGTATGTATACAAAATAACACTGTTACCCTATTCCAGGGCAATGCAAAAGGAGGAATTAGACGGAAACTATAGATAATATATACATAAAAAAGGCTGCATTTACATATTTTGTGAGTGGAAAAAAAACCGAAATGACGGATAGCGGTATAAAACCGTTTTTATGCGATAGCATAGATAAACCTCTAATAAGAGCAGAATGGGAGAGATGGTTACGGTCACTAGAACTGTATTTAGCTGCGGAAGAAATTGTAGACGTCACAAAGAAAAGAAACAAACTCCTACATTTAGGAGGGACCCAGTTGCAGGAGGTGGCTTATAACTTGCCGGGAGCAATTGAAAGTTATGACTCCGATCGGCAAAACGACATTTTCCAAACTCTAGTAAATAGATTGACAGAATACTTTTCACCTAAGCAAAATTTGACGTTTGAACGCCACATTTTTAGAAGTATACAACCGAAAGAACAAGACACATTTAACAAATTTCTACTTAAAATTAAAAACCAAGCTGAGTCAATCCAAATAAAAACACCAAATGGGGTGCGCTGCGTGATTTTTTATTTTGATGAAAAAATTTGAGGATGATCTTTTAGGTGTCAAATATGAAAATCCGTTGCCGTTTTAATTTTTTGTTGCTTTACTTTTATTTGGCACCCCTTAGAAGTCTGAAATAGTGTCAATTTCTTACTCTCTTATAGTGGGCCAGAACTTTTTTCTGTGACAAATATTGAAATAAATTTAATTTTGTTATACTGTCCAGTAAGTGTGTTTTCGATATAAATTATTTTTATCCAATTAGTTAATCTCATAAAAGAATGGTAAACCACTAAAGATTCATGATAATTTGCCAATTTTTGTGATTTTTGTCTGGCTCCTGTGCCTATTCTACTGAATTTAGAAGGTTCAGGTATAAAGTACTTATACAATAGAAAACGTAACTATTATTTTAAGTTTCTAGACTATCAATTTCTTTATTAAAAAAATTATTGAAAATTGATATTTCTCAAAATTAGCCAATTTTGCCCTCAGAAATCATTATGTTGAGGAAAAAATAAAAATCTGAAACTTTCAGGAAATGTAGTCCCCACCTTCATCTTTTCAGTCCAGTTAGTCTTGTTTTGTTATTTTTATTCCTTTAAAAGATATATTAATTTTTTTAATGGCCGTTTAGTAGCGATATTGTTAGTTTTATTTATAATTTAAAATTTAGATGGCTTTCATGTTTGGTGGAGAAGTGTCAGAACCACAGATTATACAAACTGTCAAAAATATTTCATAAATATTATTTGTGCATATTTCTTTGGTAAATTTTGTATATAACATAATATGTAATATTATGTTATATATAAAACTTTTTAAAATCACCAAAGGAATACCACAAATAATAATTATGAAATATTTTTGAGAGTTCTGATATTTTTGGTAGTTATGTTATATTTTATGTATTGAAAAATCATATATATATATATATATATATATATATATATATATATATATATATATATATATATATATATATATATATATATATATATATATATATATATATATATATATATATTATTATATACATTATAATGAAGTATTTAATTGGCTAATTGGTGTTTAAAGAAGAAGAATTTAAAAAATATATTTAGGATTCTTATGGTTTATATCGTTAAGTATAATAAGTGAAATTAATAAAGAGTTAATTTAAACGTATAAAAAATGCGTTAAGCAGTTTTTTGTCGGTTTCTTTCACAATTTAAACCAAGTTAGTCTTGTTCTATTATTTTGATCCCTTTAGTAAGGCACTAAATAGTTAAAAGTTAAATGTATGTATTTTAAATGTTAGTGTTGGAAAAAATTTACACAATCTGTAAATACTTCTTTAAATTTTAGTTTTTAGGTAACTGGATAAAATAAAACATGTTATAATAAAAGGGTTTATTTAGAATATTTTTTATAAGAAAGAGGTACAAAGTATGATATGTTCTTGCATTTTTAATTGCAATTAAATTCATGAATCTCGAACACTCCGTCATTTATTACACTTGCAAACTTGCAAACTTTTTGAAATCACAATTTAAATACACACAAATAAAATTTATGAAATATTTTTGACAGCTCTGATATTTCTCTACCAAACATGAATTGACAAAGTCAAAGCCATCTAAATTTTAAATTATAAATAAATCTAACAATATCGCTACTAAACGGCCATTAAAAAAAATTAATATATCTTTTAAAGGAATAAAAATAACAAAACAAGACTAACTGGACTGAAAAGATGAAGGTGGGGACTACATTTCCTGAAAGTTTCAGATTTTTATTTTTTCCTCAACATAATGATTTCTGAGGGCAAAATTGGCTAATTTTGAGAATTATCAATTTTCAATAATTTTTTTAATAAAGAAATTGATAGTCTAGAAACTTAAAATAATAGTTACGTTTTCTATTGTATAAGTACTTTATACCTGAAAAAAATGAACCTTCTAAATTCAGTAGAATAGGCACAGGAGCCAGACAAAAATCACAAAAATTGGCAAATTATCATGAATCTTTAATGGTTTACCATTCTTTTATGAGATTATCTAATTGGATAATAATAATTTATATCGAAAACACACTTACTGAACAGTAAAACAAAATTAAAATTATTTCAATATTTGTCACAGAAAAAAAGTTCTGGCCCACTATAAGAGAGTAAGAAATTGACACTATTTCAGACTTCTAAGGGGTGCCAAATAAATGTAAAGCAACAAAAAATTAAAACGGCAACGGATTTTCAAATTTGACACCTAAAAGATCATCCTCAAATTTTTTCATTACAATAAAAAATCATGCAGCGCACTTTTAAATTCATTTTTGGTGTTTTCATTTGGATTGACTCAGCTGCAAAGTGTACATTTGGTACATCGTCTCAAGAAGCAACAGAAATCCATATCAAGGATAAATTAATTGATAGCTAGGCACCCTTGGAGCTTAAGAAGAAGCTTTTAGAAAAAGAAAGACCACTTGAAGAAGTTGTAGAGCTATGCCAAATTTATGAACAAATTGGGACCCAATCCAAGAAAATGAGTGAAACAGCTACAATATCAAATACAAATTTTAGTGTTAATAAAATACAGTCCAGCAACACTGTAAACCAAAGCCGGGGCAAGGGTCAATGCACAAGATGTGAGAAATTTAGACACGCCTCAGATTCAAAAGACTGTCCGGCTAGACAAGTAAAATGCCATAGCTGCGGATTTCTTGGTCATTATTCGGTTATGTGTAAAAAATCGAAAGGAAAACGTCCATTTTCCGAAACGAGAAACAAATATGAACTTCCAAATAAAAGAAAACGAACGGACTCCAGAATTAATTTTGTAGAAAACAATAATATCGAGCAAGAAACAAATAAAATGAAACATTTTGACTGCTTTAAAATTTCCGAACAACAATTGAATAAGGACGAAGACTTGATCACATGTCAAGTGGGAGGAGTAAACACATCCCTACTAATAGATTCAGGTTCGAAAGCGAATATACTAAAAGGTGAAGATTGGCAAGCGCTGATACACCAAAATGCCACCATGTGGAATATTGACTCGCAAACGATGGTGAAATATCTATTCTGGGAAAAGACGCTGCGAAGCGTTTGGGTATTTTAAAACTGGGCCTCAGCATAAATCATTAAGTCATTCTTCGATGACACTTTCCACTGGAACGATAAACCAAAACATTCACTGGTATCCGTAACAAAATTATCATACTTTGATCCACAAAGAAAAACCTGCCTGCGTCTTGAACAACACATATATAATTGATAAAGTCGATCACATTCATGAACATGAAACACGTTACAAAAATAACTATATACCTACAAAATTTAATTTTACTTACCTACAAAAGAATGTAACCTACATGATAATAAAAATATTTAATAAAATACCTGAACACTACAGAAACTTACCTGTCAAAGTATTAAAAAAACAACTAACATGCTTCCTAATAAAAAAAGCGTATTATAGTATGGATGAGTATTTCAATGATGAAATAATTTTTTAAAATCACCTAAATTTAATGTAAAATATTGTTATTTTGTACTTTGTACTTGAATTTTTTATTGTACTTGACATGTTCCACACCCTATGGGTATTATTCGAACTAATAAAGGCTTTCTATTCTATTCTATCTGATGCTAGCCCCGTAGCTCGAGGAGCTGTATTATTACAATTTGATGGCAAAATTCCCCAGGTTATATCGTTTGATAGTATGAGCTTGTCACCTGTTGAACGTCGATATTCACAAACGGAAAAGGAAAGCCTTGCTCTACTTTGGGGGGTAGAACGTTTTTACTATTATCTGTTAAGGGTTAGAGTTTGAGTTAGTAACGGATCATAAGCCTTTAGAATCGATTTTTCGACCAACTTCTAAACCAACCGCTAGAATCGAAAGGTGAGTTTTACGCCTTCAATCATATAAGTTTAAAGTTGTATATCAGGAAGGAAAATCAAAAATTGCTGACCCCTTTTCAAGGCTTTGCAAGATAAATGAGGATTCATCATTCAACAAAGAAGGCAAACATCATATATTTAAAATAATTGAAAAAACATCACCCAATTGGTATTTGTGTAATGTTTATTGCCTTAAGGCACTAAACATTACACAAATACTAAACGGCAGTAAACTCGATCCCCAAATAGTAGAAGCTTCTAATAAAATAAATGAAAACTTCTGGCAAATGTCGGATAAAAAACGTATATTTTCCATTTAAAGAGGAACTAATAACTATGGGACCTAAGCTACACCTTGGTAACAAGCTTGTCATCCCAGAGATACTGCGTGAAAATGTACTTATGCTAGCTCATCCAGGAGAGACCACAATGAAAAGAAGATTAATGGCCAAGAATTGGTGGCCACTGATTGACCGACAAGTAGAATATTTTGTCAAATCTTGTCGGAACTGTTTGCTTGTAACTATTCCAGACAAGCCGCCACCTATTAAAAAAAATCGTTTCCCCGATGGAAAATGGAAATGCATAGCAATAGATTTGTTGGGACCACTACCTAACCAAGAACAATTATTGGTAATCATAAATTACAACTCCAGATACAAGGAAGCAAAATTTCTTAAAACAACTACATCAAGCGTAATTATCAACCATTTGTTAGAAGTTTTTGCTCGCCTTGGAATACCAACATCAATTAGAGCTGACAATGGACCTCAATTTGCAAGTAGAGAGTTCAAGGAATTTTGCACCCACCACAATATCCAGCTAATACAAACTCCACCCTACTGGCCACAAGCAAATGGAGATATGAACAGAGCGATTTTAAAGTGATTGCAAATTTGTCATACAAACAAAATGAATTATCGCAGTGAATTGCAGAAGTTCACCATGACGTACAAAACAACGCCGCGGCGCGCCGAATGGAACTACGGGAAAATCTCCGCCAAAATTACTTGTTAATAGAAGAATTCGTGACAAGATACCATCAATTTCTGACTTAGTAAATATCCCGAGTGATGAAGAATCCAAAGATAATGATATCCTAAACAAACAAAAAAGGAAAGGAGAAGGAAGGTAGGCATAGGAGGGCAAAGGAGGGAGAAGTGGAAGTAGGAGTTCAAGTTCTGCTTCGTAATATGATTACCCCTCACAAACTTACTACTCGATACAACCCTGATGAATATACCGTGATACAGAAGGAAGGGAGCGAAGTCACAGTGTCGAAAGAAAATGGCCAAACATTTAAAAGACATGTAAGCCATGTTAAGAAGATTCCGGTGTCATCTAATACACCGGATACCAATGTAACAAACAATCCAATTCGGATTATCCGAGGACAAAGAGGAGTCAACCACACAGGTTAAAGTACCACCCATTAAATTGAAAAGGAAGGAGAGATTGTGGAGACCGATTAGCAATGAGTAGTCATTGATTACATAAGGTTTACGTTTGGTTGTATAAATATCTTTGGAAAGAATCAGTGCATTTGTGAACACTGTTGCGATAAGTTGTATTTGTCTAGTTATTAAATAAACAATAAGTTATTGAATTAATAAATAATACTTTTTTGCTATATTGTGTTTTATTACATGGAACCCCTACCCGTGGGTTAGCACAGCACCCATTACAATGGAAATACCCTATAGGAACCATTTCTGTGACCTCAAATTTTCGAGGATTACTTAAAGAACCCAAATGCAACTTTGTTATATAGGCAAAAATTAATCAAAATTTACTCCAATGGACACAGGGCCGTAGCGACGGACTCAGGGGCCCCGGTGCAAAACTTTTCAGGGGCCCTTGATTTTAAAACTTTATGTTTAAAAGTAGAACTTGCCTTCGCGTTATTATTATAGGGTAATGAAATAACATGAAATATAATGGGTTTTTCATAAAGAGTTTAGATTTACATTCACGCTCGTAATTTACATTTCAGAATTATAATAGTATATCTTATTTAGAGATGCGACTTTTTTGTTTTACGTTTTTTTTTGTTTTAATTTTTTTTTTGTTTTTTTTTTCAGGTTTTTTTTCATTGTTTTTTTTTCAAATGTTTTTTTTTTCAAGATTAGTCCCAATTGCCTAATTTTTAAGTTTCCAGTCCAGTTCATGAACTAAAATTAGTCACTAAATAACAATTAGTAAATGTGGCGCTATGCACGCGCCACCACCACCGAATTGACCAATAAGGACCGCGCTTGTTTTGATTTGGTCCTAAAAAAAGTAACTACATATAATATTTTTGATTCAGCGATTGATTTTTCAAAAAGCTACCAAAAGCATGATTTTTCAAATTCATGTAGAGTATGGAATTTTTTTTTTCAAAAAAGCAATAGAAAATTCTTGTAGAACATTTGTTGCCAAAAAAAATCGTTTTTTTATTACTGTATTCGTTAGGATTTAGCGTTGTGCATATGCGCTATATATCCTAACGAATACAGTAATAAAAAAACGATTTTTTTGGCAACAAATGTTCTACAAGAATTTACAAAAATATTTTTTATCTAAAAATCTTAAAACTAAAAACTTCAAGCTTCAAATTGCTTTTTTTACGGCTCCAATTAATACGACCATTTTTAACAAAGATACAGCTATCCGAAGAATCGCAAAAAAAAATTTTTATCCTTTAATTTTTTGTGTTAGTATAGAAGTTTTACATTGCTATTGGTTTCTAATGTGGAAACTACCAAATAATAAGAAATCAGATTTTTTAGTCTCGGTCAAAATTTTCAATAATGAAAAATGTAAAATATTCTATATTTCACTTTATTATTAATATACATTTTACTAAAAATTTTATTTTGAAAAAAACAAAAAAAACGGTTTTTTTCTAGGTTTTTTTTCATGTTTTTTTCACATCTAAAAAAAAACCGTTTTTTTACATCTCTAATCTTATTACTCTATAGAGTAATAAGATTAGAGATGTAAAAAAACGGTTTTTTTTTAGATAGTATACTATTTCACATATTTTGTGACAGTAGTACATTTATTCTGCAGGATATCGATTTTTATCGATAGGATAGGATAGGATATCGAAAATTACGATTTTTTAGTAAAACTTTTTAGTTTTGGGGGCCCCTTTGAGGTCGGGGGCCCTGGTGCACCGCACCGCCTGCACCAGCCTCGCTACGGCCCTGAATGGACATACAAAGGATCAATGTAGGAAAACAAGACAGGCTAGACAATTTAGCACCTGTCCACGCAAAACCTTCTGCTGTTTAGACCTCTGTACCTGGTCCCTCCAATTTAGAAAAAAGTAGCAAAATTACTTGTTTTGGGTGCATCATATCCAACTGCTAATATGGCTAATTTTGGATATTTCTGTATTGGGATTCATTGGTACTGAGATTATCAACACTGCAGCTAAACAAAGTATTGCAAGTAGCTCACTATTTGAAATTCTGGTACGGAAATGGGTCAACAATGCTGATCTTTCGCTGATGAAGCTTTTCACCGGTATCCACTAAAGTTTGAATCATGTGTGCTCATTTTAAACATTACGACCTACAATTCGTCAAACGTAGATGTCTCTGAGATAGATAATAAGGGGACTAACCTTACACCCCAGAAGAAGCAATACCTTGCACCGTTTATACATAACAATCAGGATATTTTCGCTCTAGGGAAATTGCCTACTCCTTATGCTGAGCACTGTATTGATACTATTCACCCATCGCTGTACCTCCATAGCGTATGACTCCAGCGAATAAGGAGAAATTACACGCAGAATTGGACGAGTTACTAAAGAAAGGCGTTATTGAATGTGAGTCTGCATGGGCAGCACCTGTCGTCCTTATGACAAACAAGGATGGTGGCAAACGAGGCTAACCAAAGAAAAACACCCGAGATCCTGGTTCCTCGACTACCTTTTGTTCTCACCAGAAGTGACCTTTTATTGCTCCTTACAGTTTCCATTTTTACAACTCAATTATTATTTGAACCAAACATTTGTTTGTTAAAAAAACCTTATTGTAGATAAACTATTATTTTAGACTATAATTAAAAATACAATTTATCAACTAACATTAAAATTACAGACATACAGCGTTGCAATATGTCTAAAAACTTAATCAAATACTAAAAGGGTTCTTAAAAATTGCTACTATTGTGTAGCAAACTCTACACCGCGCACTAGAGCACAACAGAGAATTAGTGCTCTGATTGGTAAATTACCTCCGATAGAAATTAATTTCTATAGAAATTAAATTCGTAAATTACAAGAAACGGTCCGCTGCTCCTAGGTAACAGAATTAACCAAGTCCACACATGTCTTTCAGACCTACTTTTCCCTGTATAGGGTTATACACTTTAATTAATTAATATTTTTGGTGAAAATGAAACTAACGCCTCTCTCTCTCAGGGGGCCGTCCATAAATCTCGTGACGCTAAAAATGGTCCAAATTGAACTCTTCTTCCTCCCTCGATAGAATGTAACGATGTAAAGACCCCCCCCCCCCCGAAGGGCCATGTGACAAATTATCGAACCCCCTATAAATATATTTTCCGATTCTTTTTTGTATAATCCGACTAAAAATGGAACAAATAAGCAATTTCATTCGATTTACTTTGTTAGGTACTTTTTAAAAAAATGGTCCCCCTCTAAGGCTTGACGGTTCTTCCCACCTTTAGCGTCACGAGATTTATAGAAGGCCCTTATTTTAGGTATAAAACAACTTACCTGCTCCAGCAGCCTTGACCAAATTAAATGGATGAAAGAAACTTTTGGTAATGACTTCTTGAATTTTACCACTATGTGATCTAGATATAATTATTAGTTTTTGATTCCGAGATGCTTTCTTAATAATAATATTTTTCGATTTTTCTTTACCGACCCAAGCCCAATATGTTTGTTTTAAAAAAGGTTTGTGAATTACTCCTATTATAGGTTTTCCTTTGACAGCCACACATACCATAGTTGTAACATACTCAAAAAGACGTTCTAAAATAAATAATAACATTTACGAAAAAAATTAATAAGAATCCTTAAATCGATTTGGCAAAAGACGCCCTATTATTTTTATTATTTTAATTTATAATTATTATATTTATTTTAACACAGTTCGTCAGTTAAAAAAATAATATAAATTTAATAATTAAAAAAAAATTCAAACAAAAACAGCGCATTGAACGTCAGGTAGAGGGTTAAAAAGCAATTAACTTTTTTTCTGTTTCTTTAAAAAATAGGTGGCATATTTAAATGAGAAACTCAGTACTGTAGGCTAACTAACTGCTAACAACTGATTAAAGCTACAATTTTAGCTCTATGTCATTGGGAATTATTCAATCAAATTGCTATTTTGTTTTTAAAATTCCTTTTCGTTTAAAATTTTCTGTTACCTTTGGCATTATACAGTAAAGAATCATCGAGTTTTCGCAACGCGGGCGCCATCTGGTGGCGCTCGAAAGCATTATTGAAATACAAGGTTTTCAACAATACATTTAACTGCACATCATTTTTTCATAAATAAGTAGTTTTTTTACAAAAAAAAACACTTGTTGAATTGAACTTCGCGAATAAAATTTTTGAGTGCAAACTGCGACAAATTGCTCGTATATGTGGAAAGTGCTTAAGCCCCTAGAAACGTTCGTTCGGGTTTTGAGCAAAACTGCGAGCGTCTGCGATTGCTGGCAACGTGAACGAATAAAAACGTTCGTCAGGTCTGTGATCGGCTAAAGGCATTTTAATTAATTTAATAAAAAGTTTAAACGTGACTGCCGTTCGACTCGCAAAACGTATGACAGTTTGAATTAAAATTTCATTGAAAATTCCAATTTAAAGTTAATTAATACCAAATACCAAATTGAATTTGTTTATTCCCATTTTTAACGTGTAACTCACCAATTTAAAGTTGATTAATCCCAATTTGAAATTGATTAGTTCCAATTTGAAGTTGAAAAGGTTTAGATGAATGTAGAGATAAAACAAAATGCAGACGCGTCCAGATAAAACCGGATGAATGCAGACATAAAACGACCGATCCAACCTCACTTTCACGTGAATAAAACCAGAGACATTTTCAGATAAAACCAGATGAAAGCAAGCAAGCAAAAGGGGACAAAATCAGGATAGGATAAAACTAGATGTATGCAGACATAAAACAAAATGCAGGCGATTGCGGATAAAACAGAACGAAATCAGACATTTGCGGAAAAAAACAAATATGAATAATAATAATAATAATAATAATAATAATAATAATAATAATATTAGACTTTATTGTGTAAGATACATAATACATTAGATACATAATACATTATATATAGTATATTATATACATATATATATATATATATATATATATATATATATATACAGGGTGTTTCATAATATATGCGCAGGACTTCAGGATCTGATAGCTCGACCAAAAAGATGAAAAAAGTCGCTATTAACTTACCCTCTAAAATGCACAATTTTCGAGATACAGGGTGTTGAAATTTTAGAAAAAAAATCGTTTTTTTCGATTATCTCTGGAACCGTTTATGGTACAAAAAACAGCTTTTGTAAGCATTTTCTACTCATAATAAGGTATGTTTTGTGCCAGAAAAAAATTTTTTTTCTTCATAATTGGTGGAGATTTTGAAGGGGTAGCGGGTGTTTTTCTCCTCAACTTCTACGCCCCTGAAAAAAGTACGGTTTTGAGAGGCTCATTCGAACCGCCAATGTTTTCTACACAATAAAGGTACTCTTGGTCATAAGCTCTAAAGTTGACCGTTTTCGAGAAAAATCAACTTTTATGTTTAAAAACATGGTCAATTTTTTGAAAAAAAATTTTTATTACTAATTAAACAAAATTTATTTTAACGTTAGAAAAAGTAACAAAACCAAACGATAATTGCAAAATTAAAAAAAAAATAAAAAATGATTTTTTACACAAATGCTGAAATGTGCGAAATGCGTTACCTTTACGGTTTGGAGAATTTAGCAAAGACAACTTTTGAATCATATTTTATTTTGAAATTATGGTTTGGTTTTGTTACTTGTTCTAATGTTAAAATAAATTTTGTTTAATTAGTAAAAAAAATTTTTTTTTTTTTTAAATTGTCCATGTTTTTAAACATAAAAGTTGATTTTTCTCGAAAACGGTTAAGTTTAGAGCTTATGACCAAGTACCTTTTTTGTGTAGAAAACATTGGCGGTTCGAATGGGCCTCTCAAAACCGTACTTTTTTCAGGGGCGTAGAAGTTAAGGAGAAAAACACCCGCTACCCCTTCAAAATCTCCACCAATTATGAGGAAAAAAAATTTTTTCTGGCACAAAACATAGCTTATTTTGAGTAGAAAATGCTTACAAAAGCTGTTTTTTGTACGATTAACGGTTCCGGAGATATTCGAAAAAAACGATTTTTTTTCTAAAATTTCAACACCCTGTATCTCGAAAATTGTGCATTTTAGAGCGTAAGTTAATAGCGACTTTTTTCATCTTTTTGGATGAGCTATCACATCCTGAAGTCCTGCGCATATATTATGAAACACCCTGTATATATACACGTACATGCAAAATATACAAAAATAGTACAAACACAAAGGGTGTAAGCTCAGCATAGCTGGTCTACCGCTTAAACCAAATAATAACATAAATACATACAAAGAATAATATTCTTATATTATAATACAAACAGTTTAAAAATTCTGAATTCAGGCACATCTGAGATTTAATATATAACTCTTAAACTTACTTTTAAAGGTGTTAACAGTAAGGTCAGGTTTAAATAAATGTATATGTTTATTAGCAATAGAAGCAGCTAAGTACTCAAAGCATTTTTCAAATTTAGAAGTTTTGTGGTATGGAATAGAATAAAGATTGGCGTTTCTTAAATTTACATTATGGCAATAATTTCTTTTTTCTAAGAGGGACCAAAGGTAGTCTGGTTTTGAAGATTTAATAATATTAAAGATTAAGGTTGCATATTGGCAGTAAAACACATCCTCCATTTTAAGTATTCCATGTATAACATAATACTGTGTTGTGTGATCGCTGTACTGAATATTATAGGAGTATCTAAGACAGTAATTTTGAAGTTTTTGTATTAAAGACTTAGTATTTAAATTTAAAAAACTAAAATATACATTACTACAATAATTAAAAGGGCTTAAAATCATGGTATTAGTAAGTTTCCATTTAACAGAGCTACTTAGGAAGTATTTATAGCAATAAATAGATTTAAACTTAAAATAAGCATTTTTTAAAAGCGTAGATACATGTTTTTCAAAATTTAGGTTAGCATCAAAATGTATTCCCAAATTTTTTACACAGTTTTCTAGTTTTATCACAGATTCGTTTACTTTAATATCACAGGTCTTATAGGTTAATGCTTTTAGACACGTAGAACTTGTACCAACACATATAGCAACAGTTTTTTTGAATTTAATATCAGACCATTATATTTGGACCACTTAGAAACACTCACTAAATCTTCATTAATTTCCGCAATAACTTCATCAATATCAACAGGTAAAGCTAATTTATAAATTTGAGTATCATCTGCATATTGGTGCATAGAGCAGAACTTAATGACCTTATTTAAATCTGCAGTAAAAATACTAAATAGAAGTGGACCAAGTATACTACCTTGGGGGACACCCTTAGATATCTGTAGCATGGTTGATTCTTGATTATTTATTCTTACGCATTGTTTTCTATCAGTTAAATAGTCCAGAAACCAGGATATAACAGAGTTGTCGAAGTTGTAATAATGTAGCTTTGCGACTAAAAGTTGATGGTTTATAATGTCAAATGCTTTGCTGTAATCTAACAATACAAGTAAAGAGATCATGGAGTAATCATTAGCTCGGCTTAGATCATTGGTGATTTTAAGAAGTGCAGTATTTGTACTGAAATTTTTTCTAAACCCAGATTGTGTTGAAGGCAAGATACATTTGTTAGCAAATTCCGATACTTGTTGCATAACAATTTTTTCAAGGATTTTGGATGCTAAAGGAAGGATGCTTATTGGTCGTAGATCTGACGGGCTACTCGGCTTTATGACTTTAGGAACTGGTATCACTGCTGCTGTCTTCCAAAGTTGCGGAATTTTTCCTGTTTCTAATGACTTATTTATTATATGTGTTAGAGCTGGTAAGCAATAGGGGAGTACCAACTTCCATATTTTTAGATTTAATCTATCCATACCCTCTGCATTCGATTTAATAGTCCTAAAAGCGTTTAATATATCTTGTTCACCAACTTCATAAAATTTAAGAGTTTCTGGGATGTGTTCATTAATATTATTAAAATAATGCATTATTATGTTTTCATTGATATCCAGTTTAGGAGTGGAATTATTGTAAAATTGATTGAATGAAGACATAAAGCCAAATTCAGGCATTTGCGGATAAAACCGGATGAATGCAGACATATAACGAAATGCAGTCAATCGTGGATAAAACCCGACAAAATCAGGCAATTGCGAATGAAACCAGATAAATGCAGACATGAATCCAAATGCAGGCATTTGTAGATACAACTGGATAAATGCAGACATACAATGTGGAACTCACTTATGGAATAAAATTCGTTATTCGTTGAGAAAAGATTTTTATGAAAAACGCTCGGACACGTAAACTTTAGTTTTTTATTCCAAATCTTATAATGATAATTACCCTCTTATATATGCCTACAAGACAATTATCGCGATAATTGTCTACTAGGAATCGATAATTCCATTGTATCTACGTATCCATGGCAATTAATAAAAATAACGTCAGTTTTTATTTTAATGTGACAGTTATTTAAAATGTTACGTTTTGGTAAAGAATCATTTGAAAATGTGAAAAATAGTGTTAAAATATTTGAAAATTCTTTGATTTAATTATAATTAAATAATAATAATAAACTATAGTTTATTCGTGTAATTATCTAAACAAATTACACTCGTGCATAAAAATAATCAGATAATTTTGCATTCAAGCATATTGCCTTTTAAAAAATGCATTCGGTCATTTTCATATTTTGAGGAAAGAGCCCTCCACCTTCGGTGTCGGGCTCTTTCCAAAATATTAAAATGGACTCATGCATTTTTTAGGCAATATGCTTTCAAGCAAAATTATCGAAAATTTTTAAGCACTTGTGTAATTACCCCCGATAATTTTAAATTTTATGCCCCCACCATTTCCCCCCCCCCCGCACATTAGGCACCCTTATCTTAAATAACAACCCCACTTTTTTTCATCGAAAATTGATAGTGCATTGCATTGCATTGATAGTACGACGATACCACATAAGTAGGGTTTAGTAACCATAATTTTCAATACAGGGTGAATATTTAAAAATTACAAGTATGAATTTTTTATTGTTATTCTATGATTTAGTTTTTTGTGTTGTGGCTTTCGCTATTTAGATATTCATGTTTTTTCGCTTTGTTATTGTTTTTTGTTAATGTCATTTTTTGCGTTTGTCCTTTTTGCATTGTTTACATTTTTTGCATTATTTATTTGTTAGATCCAAGTATCAGTTAATATTTTAGTTAAAAAATGCGACACTTGACAGAAACTTATGAGGCGCCGTTTGTGCCATAATTATGATTTATAAAATATAGAATTATTTGTAAAAATATAAATATTTTTTGTAAAAATATAAATATTTTTTTTAATATAAATAATTTGTTTGAAATATATATATTTTAACTCATTTTCTTAGATATATATTAGTTTTACTAAAATATATAATATTTTAACTAAATAATATATATTTAAAACAGTAATACTAATAATATAAACTCAATACTAATAATATAAACTAAGCTTACAAGACGTAATGCTAGGAGGCGCTGGCAGCTTTATTTAACTTGGCAACGCAGCCTTTCTTTCATTTCATGTGAGAATTACAGTGGTGTAAATTAAATAACTTTTTGCCGCACTTTGGCTTTTTGTTATTTTTTATATGTTTAAAGTTAAATCCAGTTCTGGATGTTTATTGTCGTGACTCTCTTTTTAAACAATAATTTTTTATTCCTTAATTCTGGGCTACGCAAAACTATGTCGTCGATTTGGTTCCATTACTGCGGTGAAATTTTAAATGACCTATTAATCTGTTAGATTTTAATTTAAACTTATACCCAAGTGCTTTATTACGTTCCAGAGGTATTATTATTTTTATGTATCTTCTAGTTTTATTTAATTTACACCACAGTAATTCCGACATGCAATTACAGACAGGCTGCGTTGCCAAGTTAAATAAAGCAGCCAGCGCCTCCTGGCGTTACGTCTTGTAAGCTGAGTTTATATTATTAGTATTAAAATTATATTATTAGTTCAACTGTCCAAATATATAAATATTTTAAATATATATTATTTTGTAAAAATATTATTATATTTTAGTAAAACTAATATATAAGTTATAAAATAAGCTAAAATATATATATTTTAGATAAAATATTTATATTTTAAACAAAATATATATTTATTTTAGAAATTATTATATATTTTACAAATCATAATTATGGCACAAACGGCGCCTCATAGAAACTTTGCGAATAGAAATATTAATGATGATTGGTTACGGTAATATGTGCAAATCACAACAGCAAGTTGCAAACCTTTTTAATGGAAAATACCCAGATTTACCACCACTTTCTCAGGTAACTGTGTCTAAAATACATGCACAATTTCGTGAATACGGACACGTTAAACCATTACGCAGGGCGCCTTATTTTATTGATGAAAATGTAAAAGTTAATATTTTATTAGCTTTTCAAGAAGATCCAACAACTTCTACGCGTCAGGTTGCACGTGAAAACGACGTTAGTCATTCCACCGTTTCAAGATGTGTAAAAGCCGAAAAAATGCATCCATATAAACTACAACATGTACAAGAATTGATTGATGGTGATTCTGATAGAAGATTACAATTTTGCGAGCAAATGCTGCATATGTTAAACAGGAATGTTATTTCTTCTGCAGATATTCTTTTTTCTAATGAATCAACATTTCTATTAAATGGCGAGGTAAATAGACAAAATTGCAGGTACTGGGCAGAATAAAATCCCCACTGGATGCGACAAAGTCATACCCAACGTCTTCAGAAAATCAACGTTTGGGCTGGTATTGTTGGTGATCATGTGGTGGGACCTATTTTCATTGAAAATCCTAACGGGGCAAGATATCTGGATATGCTAAGAGAACAAGTTGTCCCAACTTTAGCAGAGTTGTTTCCAAATCCATTGGAACCTAATCTTCCCAATGAAAGGATATGGCTTCAACAAGACGGTGCCCCACCCCACTATGCTCTTCCTGTACGGAATTTTTTAAATGAAACCTTTCCACACAGGTGGATAGGAAGAAGAGGTTTTATAGAATGGCCAGCAAGATCACCGGATCTAACACCTCTAGACTTTTTTCTATGGGGATATCTAAAAAACAGGGTGTTTAAAACACAACCTGCTAATTTAGATGAATTAAGAAACAGAATGACTGGAGAAATTAGGAACATAACACCGGAGGTTTTAAACAGAGTGCGGGAACAATTTCACAATAGATTACGTGTCAGGAAGTGGACGGGGGACATTTTGAACATTTATAAGATTGAAGAACAGTTTATTTTTGAATCTTTAATTAATTTTAAAATAAAAAGTTTAGTTTTTTAATTTGTCATTATATTTCCACCCTGTATTGAAAACTGTTTACTAAACCCTACTTATATACAGGGTGTCCCAGAACTCGCGCCACAGAGAAAAAGGGGGCGTGCCGATAGCAATGGAGATGCCAAGTTTAAAAATAAAAAATTTCTAGGTAATAGTGTAATCGAATGAGAGCAAAAAAGCGGCAGCCAATACCGAGAGCTCTCGCCTAGGTTAAACGTAAGAGCTTTAAAAATTGCTAGGAGACGATAGAACATTGTTGTATTAAAAACATTTAAAAATCTTTTGGCCAACTGTATTTACTAAGTTGTCAAAAGCTTTCAAAAATGAGGTTATTAATCTATGACTTATACTTCAGAACGCTAATGTTTTAAAATAACGATTAGGAAAGGGCTGGGAAAAAACTCGCGTTGTCTCCCTGGCGTTGCGCCCACACTAAATAAATAAATAATTATCATTTCAGTATAATCATCTAAGGAAAACATTATTTATAATAACTTAATTTATAACCTAATATAATATTAATGACGGGAGTTTGACAGCAGTGTCACAATGAATTGGATTCCAGTGGACCAAATATTTTACATATTTTTTATTATCAACAATGCAACCTAAGTATCCTAGCAATTTAAAGAATTCCCTATGGCCATCTATTGGGATTGGCTATCGTTTTTTATTCTTATCTCGCTTATCCGTTGCGTTAGACAATTTTAATTTTCAAATATGTGTTTCACGTTACTTTCGGCACGTTCCGGTTTTCTATGTGGCGCGAGTTCTGGGACACCCTATATACTCATAAAAAAATGTGCACTATCAATTTTCGATGAAAAAAAGTGGGGTTGTTATTTAAGATAAGGGTGCCTAATGTGCGGGGGGGAAAATGGTGGGGGCATAAAATTTAAAATTATCATTATAAGATTTGGAATAAAAAACTAAAGTTTACGTGTCCGAGCGTTTTTCATAAAAATCTTTTCTCACCGAATAACGAATTTTATTCCATAAGTGAGTTCCACACTGTATAACGAAATGCAGGCAATCGCAGATAAAGCCGGACGAAATCGGACATTTGCGGATAAAACCGGATGAATAAAACCGGACGAAATCAGACATTTGCGGATAAAACCAGATAAATGCAGACATAAAACCAAATCCAGCCATTTGCGGATATACTTGAATGAATGCAGACATATAACGAAATTTAGGCAATCCTGAATAAAACCGGACGAAATCAGACATTTGGGGATGAAAACCAAATTCAGGCATTTGCGGATAGAACCGGATGAATGCAGACATATAACGAAATGCAGGCAATCGTGGATAAAACCCGACAAAATCAGACAATTACGCATGAAACCAGATAAAGGCAGGCATAAAACAAAATGCAAGCAAGGCATGAGATGAAAGTATCATAACGTCAATGCAGGACGTTCGCGGTATTGCTGGTAAAAATCCGACGGGACGGGTAAAATCCAATATGACAGGCAAAGGCTGCCAAAACCGGATATAAAACCAGGCCGGTTTTTTAGAAGGGTAGTATAAAAAGTTTCACGGACTACATATCCTTTGTACTATCATAGTAGACTTGGTCCAAAAATCTCGTGATGCTAAAAGGAGTTTGAAAACCGTCATGATTTGTCACGCCCTGGATGTGAGGGTATTTCAAAACATCACGTGACAAATTAAATCGAATGAAATTGTTTGATAACTCGTCATGACACTTCAGGTGGTCTTTACATCGTCACACACTGTCATAAGGGCTGGTGGGGAGTCAATTTTTCGCGTTACGAGATTTATGGATGACCCCTAGACAATAATCCGTAAAATGATTTTTTAATCAAAAATATATAAGTATAATATACATTAGAATGGTTCTTAAAACAACAAATTTAAAGAAAATTTAGTTTGCATAGTTGAATGATTTATTTAAAAGCAACTGTCTTTGTTAAAAACAATTATTTTTTTTGAATTTAATACCAAAAAAATTGTTGATTGTTGACCTTTACTTGATGAAACTCCATATTTTTGTTTTGTTCTGGAGGATAAGTAGAATAGCTCTGGCTAGACTTCGCCTCTTTAAATAAAGACGTTTTATTATTATTATCATTATTAATATATGAATAAAAACAACACTGTTTTAAAGTTTCACTATTTTATTTGTTTCGCTACACTGCAGCTTCTTCAGTAAACGTACAACTTTATTATTATTAAGTGGCGGTATTTATATTATTGGGAAACAACAAAATCCTCAAAATCCGGCGTTTACCAACTAACTTTCAGAGACTGTCCGAAAAAATATATAGGCCAAAGTGGACGAAACTTTAATATAAATACAGAAATTTGACGATAACTTTGGAATACTACATGTATCCATTAAAGGCACCAAACTAAATCTTCTGGAGTCTTTGGAAATTAATAAACTATCGGATATTGTTCTTAATGACCAAAATGAAACCAACAACTCTCCTTTGCTAAATTTATTTTAGAATTTATACCTGTAGTACTAAAAAATTATATTTATTAATATTGTAAAATTATATTAGATAGAACTTTTCAAGGTTTTCCAAAAGTGTGTAAGTTTAATTAATACCTTCAGGTACATTTTTTATACAACACTTATTTTTTTAATACCTGCATAAAAATACCGCCTCTTAATAAAAGTTTGTACTTATTCTGAAGAAGCTACCGTATAGCGAAACAAATTTTAATTTTTTAAAAAGCATAAATAAAATAGTGAAACTTTAAAACAGTGTTGTTTTTATTCATATAATACCAAAAAAACTGTTTCCGAGAATTTTATCGGGACCTATGTTTAAAGGATTGTTATATAATCGTATTAGTTAAAGTACTATATTCAAACTTATGCATTCATGCATACAGAGCGTAACGAAATTTTTCCGTGTCATATCAAAAGAAGTTTCAGTTCAAAAATAAGGTTTTTAAGTGATTCTAAGAGGGAAATATGCCAAATAAGGTGACAAAGGCTGTATTCAGCGGATCAACTTAAATATTAACATGAGTGAATAACCTTTCAACATGGGTATCGTTGAAATTTTCAAATACATTTTTTGGGAATTTAATTATTAAAAAAAATGTTATTGTTGTTGTACTTGGCAACTGTCCTAATAGACAATTTTTTAGCGACTTTATTAAAATAAATTACTTATACTTGATTTTTCTTTTTATGACAGTTTTGTATTTATTATGTGGTAAATGTAACTATTTAATCTTGCAGTACTGCGCTACACATAACCTAGATTTAAAAATAATTTATATAATGTATCATCAAACTACCTGCCATTTATTCTAAAATTTTACATTAAAACAAGTCATAAAATAACATGTTTTATTGCTATGTCGTTTTTTTGTTGTAGTCTACAATTTTAGGAAAATGGCAGGGAGGTTAAGTTGATAATACATTAGGCGATTTCGAAAACATACTCGGGTGAGTACTCCGTCACCCTGGTGTTCGTTTACTATCTCGATCACATTTACATTTACATTACTCCTGTTCGTAAACTTACTGGGGTGAGGGATTGAGTAAGTGATCTTCTAATCCTACTCGCAAGCAGGGTTAGCCAGGGCTGGATGCTCCCGTGTACGAGTTTTGGTTCGTCCCGCGCATGACGTCACTTGATGAGTAGTTGCCGTGCGAATACACGAATAATAGTAATATTATCAAAGAAAATAGAGAAATTTCTGGACGTAGTGCGTTTTTATTAAACTTAATATTGAAGAAAGTGTTATAATATGGATAATAAATGCTTTCAGTCCTTGATAACATTTAGGGCTGTAGTTTAAGCGTTGGTGTTTTAAATTAAAATTATAGTCACTGTCCAGAAAATGTTTATAGGAAATTTCCTATAACAGAAGCGGTCTTAACGTAAATATTGTCTATTATTTTTGTGGCATTTAAACACTGTTTCCACAAATCAAACTTTTTCGGGAATCGATTAAATTTAATGTTTTTATTTAAAGGGTTTTTCTTGGACTGGTTGTCCGAATTGCATCCAAATATGCCACACCGCATTTTAATAAATGCAAATGGCACTATACAATCTAAAACACAAACAAGTTAACGCAACACAAAAACAATAATAAATAAACCTAACAGGTTAACCTAACGCAATAACAATAATTTGAACGCTGAAAAGTAATTCGAACCTTACCGAACACAAAAACGACAAGTTAAACAAAAAGTAGAGCAAGTTAACATCCAAAAGCATCGCAAAAACAAGAATTTTAGCAGTAGATAATTAAAAAGCACGTTAAAGATTTAAAAACACTCATCAAGTGACGTCATTAAAGCTAAGAACCCACTTGGCCCACGCCACGCTACGCCATGCTACTCGACGTCGACTGACGTGGGTTCACGTTTTCGAGTCACCGTACACACTAGTAATACGTAATACGTAATACGCTACGCCACGTCTTATGACAAACATATAAAAAAAATTGCTTTATGAAATTATGAAATAATAATAAAATTGATTTATATACTTATTAGTATTAGTATTGTTCGTTTTGGTAAATAAAATGGAGTGTGCAAGTAGTTCTTCATCTGATGAATGGGAATGGGAACTAGAGGAGTGTTCTGTTGCTATTATTATAAATAAAAAACAAAATTTCTTTAATGTTGATTGTACAGGAACTCATATGAACACACTTTTTCAATAATTTGTTCATCCATGTTTGAAAACTGTTTACAAAACATGCACACTCCGTGTGTAGCTGCATGGAGGGGGACAACACGCGTTCACACGTCTCTTCAAAATTCAAAACAATTTGATTTTCGAAACGTCGTTCGACGTCAGGTGGCATGGTGTAGGGTGGCATGGGACAAGTGAGTACGTATTGCATTAAAGCCTGTGTTAAATTCCTGCATAACAAAACGTCGCGTAGCGTAGCGTAGCGTAGGGTGGCGTGGCGTAGGCCAAATGGGTTTCCAGCATAAGCCCCGCCCAACATGCGCACCATCCTATCTTAAGGTGTATGTATCTTGAGGGTTAGCAGATTACCTATAAGTGAATCGCATGCGCATAGCGTTTGTTTACATATTTTCTGACAGAAAACTAACCAAAACAAACCCTTTTACAGTGATCCAAAAGCCCAAAAACGTGGTCAAAATATGAAGGTTTAGTTCTATGTTTACCAATATGTAGGATTTTTTTTTTTTCAAAAAAAGGTTCTGATATCGCTCAAATTTAGCAACCTGTGTTTTTTAAGGTAGTTGATAACAAATTTAATACCCATTTAAAAAAAATGGTGTTTCCAAATTTTTTTTTTTATATTACTTAAATTTTACAGTAGGTGGTGTTTACTGTTTAGGTCGCTGAATATGAATTTAATTTAATTTATAAAACAAAATCATTTTTCGAAAATAA
This sequence comes from Brassicogethes aeneus, assembly GCA_921294245.1. Taxonomy (NCBI): domain Eukaryota; kingdom Metazoa; phylum Arthropoda; class Insecta; order Coleoptera; family Nitidulidae; genus Brassicogethes; species Brassicogethes aeneus. The sequence continues at coordinate 64,299,047 of OV121132.1, forward strand.
AAATTGCGTACATTTTTACAAAAAAAAATTCTGATGTCGCAAATTTAGGTTTTTGAGGTAGCTGAAAACAAATTTGATATCCATTATTCCAAAAACAAAAGGGCGTTTAAAATATGGCCAACATTTTTCACAAAAATTTAGGATTTTTTTTGGTTTTTGAAAGGATCAAGGATTAGGAAATACATGCAATTTATTAGATGAATAAACAAAATAACGCTGCAAAAAATTATAGAAAGATTAAAAGAAAAAAAATCTAAATTTTTTTATTTACAACTCCCATACATACAAAATATCAATACGGTTTTATAACATTTTATATAGATATTAAACCTGAGACACCCAGTATATTTTCAAATAATTTTTATCAAAATATTTATTATAAAATAAATAATACTAAGAAAAAAGACTACCACTTCAAAAAAACTTGTTTTCCAAAAATCACTGATAATTCTTCGAAGTATTTTAAAATAAAATTAAAGGGTTTTTCAATAAGAGTGATTTGTTTTCTTACTTAAAAAAAACAAAATCGAAATGAGTAAGAGCAACAATCTTTTTTTAAAGTATAATCTATGCAATTATGTTCTAAAAATACAAAAATAATTAAGTCTATATTTTTTGATTTAATTTATAAACACGAATATACATATACATATAAATATTTCCTTTGTAAAGTTAAAAGATAGGTATAGGAGTAATAAACCCAGGGATGTTTGCAAATGATGGGAAATTTTGCTGTGTTGAAAGAAACGGGTCCGGGTACTAAAATATGTACAATATAATAATTCTATTGTACATATTTTAGTACCCGGAGCCGTTTCTTATTAAGGGTTCAGTCACCACTTATATTAATATAATAATATAATATATATAATAATTAAATATGTATAGTATATTGTACTACTAGGGGGGAAAGAGGAGATTCCTTGTTTATCGCACGAGCGTAGCGTCACTTAGTCCTCGGGACTAGAATACAGTTGGGACCTGTCTGCGCCTGCACCTTGGGCTTTAGCCGATAGCCTAGGGCATACGCAAAAGGTTTTCTGCGCCACAAATTGTAGCCCACAGTAAGCATCTTAAATCGTCGGAAAACACCGGAAAAATTGGGGAAAGAACCTGTTTTTTTGTTTTTCCCCGTGCTTCGGAAAAATTTGCTTTTTGTGGAAAAATTGTTTTTTTTTTAACTTTTTAAAATACACACATTTTAATAAAAGGAGAATTTTTGTTTTTTAAAAATAAATACTTGGTTCAAAACTTTTTTTAAACTTTTTCCGAAAGACATTTTTTCCGCACCTTGAAGAAAAAAACATAAAACAAATTGTTGTTCTTTTTGTTTTTTTTAGTCTTAAAAAAATCAAAAGCATTTTAAGAGAAAAATTATAACATTTGCAGAATTTTTTTTTCAATTTTTCCTTTTAAATGTTTTAAAGGCTTAAAAAATACCTTAACAAATGCAAAAATCAATGTTTCTGAAAATTTGGATAATTGGAAAAAATATTCGATTCTTACTACGGATAATATGGAAAAAAATCATTTTTCTGAGTTTTGTTCAACAATACGTGTAGTTTATAACGCTCGTGCGTCGTGCCTCGTGATTTTAAGCTGACATTGAACTATTTTTGTTATTTAAAAATAAAAATGGTTTAAAACTTTTTTAAAATTTTTTTCTGTAAAAAGACATTTTTCCGCACCTTCTAGAAAAAAACAACACAACAAATTGTTTTTCTTTTTGTTTTTTTTTAAGCCTTTAAAACATCACAAGCATTTTAAAGAGAAAATTAAAACATTTGCAGATATTTTTTTAATTTTTCAGTTTAAATGATTGTGATGTTTTCACAGTTCGACTAGACCAAAGTTTTAACAATAAAAATATATAAAAGATCAACCGCATATTTTTCCGCATATTTCTTGTAAAAAAATATATTTTCAAAATCGGCTACGTAGCTATTTATTTTTTACAGGATGTTTATTTTTTTATGACGAATCTTGTATTTTGCTATATTTATACTCATGTAAGAGGGTTAATATTGTCTATTATTACGAAAAACTTTAAAATTATTACACTCTTAGTTTTTATTGAAACACCCTGTATAACATTTTTCCTTTAAAAATTAAACATTTAAGTTACAAATTAATCAAGTAAGCAGGGCCGTACCGAGGCACACTTTTTGGGGGGGTGGAGACGATAAAAAACCAACTTATTTTTTTATATATATTAAGTAAAAAAAAGTATACGGTATAAATATAAAAAATGCAACCTACGTTAAACATAAAAAAAATTCAAAAAATATACTTAAAAAATAGAAACCAAAACATTTTACTTTAAAAAAATATATTTATAAACGAAAACAGTTAAAAAATATAAACGAAATAACGAAAACTTTAAAACAATAATCCCTTTTGAAGGACTTTTTATAACAAATTAGTACTCTGAGTAATGTACTCACTTCCTTTCAACCCTCAGTATCCTATTTTTTAATTTAGCCCAAGAGTCGATCGCAGTTGATAATTCTATGTTATCTGTTCAGGCGCATTAACGAATCTAATCGATCGATCGCGATCGTTAGACATGGTGGTACGTAACGTGTTTTTTAAATAATTTAAAGTGCTAAATTTACGCTCGTTTGTTGCAACCACAAAACTAGAACCTTCTAGTTTTGTGGTTGCAACTGAATACGCGGCGGTGTAGATAAGTTGGCAAAAAAGAAAACTATCTTTTAAAACATATTTTTGTTCAAAGGCAATTATCTTCACCTATTCCATGGAAGCCGCCTTTTTCTCTATACAAATATCAAAAAATACCTCTAGTTCGCCCTGTAAACTACCTGGATCGGGTTTATTGGAATGATATAATAACACCGCCGCTTCAATATTTTTATTGTCCATAATAGCTGTTTTGGACAATGGGAAAGAAAATATGTCTATTAAAGGTTGTATAATTTTTAGGACTTCAGATAAAATTTTTTCCAAAAAACTGATTAAATTCGTATGTATCCACGAGCGCGAGATTTTCATTTTGTTGGTCCAACCTTTTTGGAATAACTTTCCGTCGCTGATGCCTTCTAAAATCTTCGTCTGCGTTGACATGTAATAATGCAGAAAATTTTTTGGAGGCTTCAATTAGGTTATTTACTTCATCGGGACTTGATCTTATAGTTTGCAGGGTATTTTTGGTACTATTTATAATTGAAAATGCATCAATAACATTTAAATTGTTGGATTCTAAAATTTCGGTAACAACTCTCATCTTTAAAAAAAATAAACACAATTAAAATCAAATTTTAAAATGCAGTCAGGTTCCAGCACTTGAGAAGGCACCACGCGAGAGCGAAAGCTTAAAACGTAAAAGTTTAAAGATTAAAACCAACAATAATTAATAAAAAGTGCAAACCAATTATAGTGAAACAAACAATTTTCATAGAGTGCAAACTAAAATGGTGTAACGGTCAATGAGGAGTGAAGTGTTAAGTGATATGAATGAGTTAAGTACCACCTGTCATTGGACGCTTTTCACTGGACAAACAAAGGAGGTCAAACAAGAGGGGAGGTGGCCATCCGCAAAAAAAAATGATAAGTAGCCTTAAGAATATGCATGACCTAACACAAAATCTGCAAATTAAACACGACAGATATATTTAAAACCCTAAGAAAGGCACACTGCGTAGGGCAATAAATCTGTCAACAACAAAAGCCTAATGCAAACCCAAAAGAGACCGAAAATAAACACTATACACACAGAATAAACTAACACATTAATCATTATAACCCTAACATAGTAAAAAAAGCTTAATATCCTACTCTACTGGATTTGTAAACATTATATAACAGAATAATTGCGCTTGTCATTTGTTTAACTAATAAATAAATGCAATACTTAATTTTGGAATTTAAGAAAAAAAGACAAAACTCTACCACAAAACGTGCTTGGGACAAAAATTACGCAAACTTGAACGGAAGATCATTACACTACTAACGACAGACTTACCCGACTACCATCACCAACATCCCCGCGGCCTGCTAATGGGCAAAACCATTACCAAAAGAGTAAGAGTAGCCCAATTAAAATACTGGGCTCACGTCACTCGTAGGCAACGCAACAACATACTACAAGCCACCCTTAAACTAGACCTTACACACAAAAAGTCGGGAGACCATGCTTCACATATCATGACACGTTAGCACAAAACATGCACTTCTCACAAATTAACAAGACCAGTTGGGAGCAACTAAGCAACAATAAAAAAAAATAAAAAAAATAACTGACACACTTTACCAAGTACAGGAACTATCTGACCAGGACACGGACAATGACAATAACGAACAAGACGAAGACCTCGACTAGGAAACTACACCCCTGCAGCGAAATAACAACTCCCCAACTCCAAATAGTAATCCCAAATGTTTGGAGTAATACTAATCGACTGGTCTAGGGGGATTCTCGTCGTACTTGGTTTTAAGTCGGCGTAATTGTCCCCCAAAAACCAACACCCTCCCGTCCCTCCTCCTCTATACCCTACTGGGCGTATAACATCGGCTCGGCGAACCCGAGAATGGCTCCTGTACGGGGTCCGGGAGTGATGAGGCAATGGGGCTGGTTATACGTCTCTTATACTCATACTCATACAACTAAAATCAAATTTTAAAATACGTTTAAAAAGGCCATATGCTTTTCCTTTAGTACTACTGTCGACGTTGATATTTGTAGAAATATTTTCAAAAAAGTTGTATCGATACTTTAGTAGTAATGGTAAAAATTTTCAGTAGATTTATCATGTAGGTAAAGTGCTGTAAAGCGTAGATAAAGAATGCCTTTACCTACCATTAGCATGCTCTTTCGAAGTCGATGGGATTAATTCTCGTTCTCTCTTTTTTTGACTTGCTGCCAATGTAAATGGATTTCCGAAATAGCAACACGTTTAATTTTAACCAAATTTCCACCGTGAATATTTTTCTAATGCATTTTTTTATAGTCCTTGTTAAACACAGATCCACATACCTAATGAGCATTTTACTAGAACTCGGCCCGGTCTAGCTTTCTTTTCCATATTAAAAAACAAATTAATTCCTATATATTAACACTAGTTTTACTTAGCTTAGATAAGCTTCAACTAAATAATAATCTAGAAAAATAAGACGCCGAAAATTGCGGTGCGTAAAAAGAGTCAAACGCCGCCAAAGCCAAAGACAAAGCCGCGAGGCGGTGCCGACTTTGTACGCTTTGTTTGAAATATAATGTCCTTAAATAAAAACAGGGTTGACCAATACAATTTTCTTGACGGTAACGATTATAGTAGTTTTGTAATATGTTTAGTTTAAAAATTATAATTTATTTTATTTATTTTGATGGGTTGGTTGGTAGGATAGGTGTAGTATCCAAGAAATAAGTATACAATTTTTATATTTTCAATTTATTATTTTAAATAATGTTTTATAAATTAAATTTGTATATTGCAAATAATCATGATTGCTCAGCACTATGGTAAAACTATATCGTAAGTCTGCGGGGTCAGAGTTCTCTAATATTAAGTAGGTTAAGAAACATAGAATGTAATTGTAATATTGTAGGTGATTGCGGCCTGACGCGAGGACGGCTACAGTTACCAAATAAACATTTAGATTAATGAGTTTATCTTATCTTATCATTTTTCCCAACGAACCTTCAAATCAGTAATGAAGAGTGAATAAGTAAACTATAATATATATACAGTAAGAACACAAATATAACATGGCGATCCTGCCAAGGCACATCGTGATGTGCAAATAGTTGGTTTAGTGTTAAAAATAAAAGTAGTGAAATATGGGGAACAAAGTGGTAAAGCAAGAAGAGGTGATCATTGCTCAGTCAGGCAACAGTGGAGGAGCTACAGCAACCCTAACTGCCGCCGAAATTGGAGGATTGACAACTGGAAGTATGTTCACCGGTATGGTACTCCTTGCCTTAGGTTTTTGGATCAAAAGATGGATTCAACGAAGAATGCAGCACACAGCCAGAAAAGAGATGGTCAAGAGCGTTGAGGAGTTAGCCGATTTACGCAAGAAAGTAGATGAGCTTGCAAACAAAGTATAAAGGACAAATTGTAGGTGTTAGTTTTAGCAATTTATATTATTATTATTATTATTATTATTAAATGTTTAGGTTTTAAAATATATAATAATTTACCCAGTAATTTTTTTAAGAAAATAGAAATATATTAAATTAATGAGTGCCGCTTATGCTGAGTTTCGATCTATTCATCAAGAGTTAGAACAGTTTTTAGCAAATCTTACTAAAGATAATCAGCAGCGTCGCAAATGCAAAAAGACTACTGCTAGAAAAACAAAAGACATTGATATAATATACGAAAACTTTGACAGTCTTAGAAAAGATTATAATTCGAAAGACCATACGTCTGACGATATAGATAAAGTTAAACGAATAGTAACTCTCATTAAAAGTCAAATTGATACAATTCGAAGCATTTTAGATGATAGATCCAAACTTGCAGAAGTGGTAGAATTAAACGATAGTATTAGTCTAAATTTACAAGAAATTGTCACCATGTCAGACAAATTTGATATTAAAACAGCAGCTACCCTAGTTCCAAGTATGGACGGTACGGAAGCGACTGTTAAAAAGCTTATTGATGCCATTAAGTTTTATGATGCTGGTAAAGTTTTTCTAACGGACTATGTCCTAAAAACCAGATTGTCAGATAGTGCGAAATTAAGGTTAAAATCTAGTTACGGCTCGAATACAGCATTAATTGCGGACATTAACAAAAATTTGCTATCCAAAAAATCCGCGACTTCACTTTCAGTTCAGTTAGGTAACGTAAAACAGGGAAATAGATCGATAGAAAGTTACGGGAAAAGCGTTGAGGAATTGTTAATAAATTTAACTATTTCGCAAGCCGAGAATGACGATGCGGCTCTTTCAGTGTTACAACGTACAAACGAAAAAATAGCGATAAATTCCTTTACAAATGGTCTAAATAATAGCTCGTTGAGAACCATCATACAGGCACGAAATTATGATAATTTAACTGAGGCCATTTGTGGTGCTCAGGATGCGAATGTGCAGCAAAGGGAGGCTACCCCAGTTTATCATATGCGCGATCGTTCCTTTATTCGACGCAGTGGTTTTCGAAACAATCAGTCCAGACCTAATAACTCTTTTCAAAATTCTTATAACACGAACAATAACCACTCTAATCGCAATAATAATAATAACGGTCAGCGTGGATTCAATCCAAGGAACCGAGGTCAGTTTAGAGGAAATCGAAATGCAAACGGTCGAACTATTTTTAATAGCAATAATAATAGAAATCAAAATTTCTCGCAAAATAGTAATTTTCAACGAAATCGAAACAACTTTGGAAATAGTCAACAAACATACTTTATGAACGACAATACGCCATCCACAAGTGGAATTAAAACGGCTAATCATAGTCAAAATTCCGATAATTCTCAAAATTGGTTTTTTCGGGACTAATAATACTGCAGACAAAGCAAACTTATTTCAGGCAAATGGATTAAATTATATTAAATTAGGTTACCGGGGAAAATAATTACTATTATTGGTTGACACGGGTGCATCTATTAGTGTAATTTTTCCAAATTATGTTCACCCAGATGATATTATTCAGGATTCTTAAAAAGTTAAAATTAATGGTATTTCGGGTTCAAAATTTTCCGAGGGCTCAGCGAATATTTCATTGCATACAGACAATCACAAATTCCATTATAAATTTTTGCTGATGGAACAATTTCTACAAAATGTTCAGGGGGTCATTGGCTCTGATTTTTTTAATACTTACTCAGTAATTGTCGATTATGAAACGTATAACTTTTCCTTTTGGCTTTCAAAAAATCAAAAAATAATTTTGCCTTTACATTCATCTTATGATTTTTATACCACTATACCAGCACGATGAGAACTTATAACGTATTGCCAAACCGATATAAACACGGAATGCGTCATTTTACCAGAGCAAATCAGCGAAGGTATTTTTGTGGCAAGCACTTTAGCGACACCAAGAGATGGAGTGATGCCTGTTCGTATTTTAAATGTACGTGATACGGACGTTAAATTAAAAAACTTCACGCCCAGTTTAAATTCCTTATCCGACTATAATGTATTTAATCTTGAAAATGATACCCTTCCAAAATCGGTTCAAAGGGTAGAAAATTTGTTAAAATTAATTCAAGTGGACAATTTAAATAACGAAGAGCGAAATTCACTGCAGAAAATTTGCGCTAAATATAGCGATGTATTTCACCTAGACGGTGACCCATTAACCGTGACCAATGTGTATAAACAGTCTATTAGATTACACGAGTCAGCAACACCTGTTTATGTAAAACCTTATCGTCTGCCACATTCACAAAAAGCCGAAATTCAGCGACAAGTAGACGATATGCTTAAAAATAACATTATTGAAGACACCACATCGCCTTGGGCAGCGCCGTTATTAATTGTTCCTAAGAAACTAGATCAAAGTGGAGTTAAAAAGTGGAGATTGGTAATAGATTACAGACTCTTAAATCGCCAAATCGTGGATGATAAATTTCCATTGCCCTGCATTACAGAAATTTTAGATTCTTTATCAGGTGCTGTATATTTCAGTCATCTTGATTTATCTCATGGCTACTACCAAATAGGACTTGAACCTAATAGTAGGCCTTGCACAGCATTTTCCACTCCTCAGGGACAGTATCAAATGACACGCCTGCCAATGGGATTAAAAATTAGCCCTAGCTCTTTCTCACGTGCAATGACTGTAGCACTTTCAGGTTTAAATTTCTCTAGATGCTTTGTGTACCTAGATGATTTAATTGTTTTTGGAACTAATTTGGCAAGTCACAATCAAAATTTAACTAAAGTTTTAGACAGATTAAGGTCAACTAATTTAAAATTAAATCCTCATAAATGCGAATTTTTAAAAAAGGAAATACTTTATCTCGGACATGTTATCTCTGCTGAGGGTGTATCTCCTGATCCTGCAAAACTTCAAGTTTTAGAAAATTACCCAGTACCACAAGATGCGCAAGCAGTTAAACGCTTTGTTGCGTTTGCAAATTATTATCGTAAATATATTCCGAATTTTGCTGCAATAGCAAATCCATTACATAAATTAAGTCGAAAACATGTACCATTTCATTGGTCAGAGGAATGCGCATTAGCTTTTAATACCTTAAGACGTGCTCTTGTTTATCCACCGATACTACAGTATCCAAATTTTGAATCAAACAATCAATTTATCTTAAAGACCGATGCCTCAGGTTTTGCACTGGGGGCAGTAATTTGTAATGGCAACGACAAACCAATAGCGTACGCCAGTAGAGCATTAAATAAAGCCGAACGAAATTACTGTACCATCGAAAAAGAATTATTAGGTATAGTTTGGGCTGTTAAACATTTTAGACCTTACCTGTACGGACGAAAATTTCAAATCCAAACAGACCATCGCCCATTAATTTATCTCTTTGGCATGACTAACCCATCCTCTAGACTAACCAAATTCCGACTCATACTTGAAGAATACGATTTTACAATCGAATACGTAAAAGGGACAGACAATGTAGCAGCAGACGCTTTATCGAGAATTCAAATGTCCATGGAAGAATTAAGATCATTACAAGATAATGTTTGCCAAACAATGTTTGTTTCTACACGCTCTAAAACTCAAAAACGACAAATACGCAACGACAATGACGATCTTAATGCGATTCGCGACGAACGGATTGATCACCCGGGAGTCGTCGAGTTGTTAAAACCGCCAAATGACGCTTACGAATTGAGATTTATCTCCCCCGAAGAATTTAGAAATATAATGAGTACTCATCAATCAGAAACAAATGTTAAATATTTTAAGTTACGCCCAAATGGTGTAAATTATAACGAAAGGCCTAATATTATTTTATTGAATGACGTCATATATCGTATAGAGGAGACTCGATCGACGTTGAGGCTAGACGCATCGTTGAGAGCTCTTCGAGATATTTGTTTTAATAATAATATTCCGGAAGTATTTATTATTAAAGAGCAGTGCACTATAAATATAATTAAAATTTTATTATCGGATCCGACAAAAATCAAAAACCTAGGTCTAAAGATTTCTGTTATTCGGGGAGTACAAAAAGTAAATGACAAAGAGACGAAACAAATTATTTTAAATGACTTTTACCTACTTCCTACAGGAGGACATGCAGGAATGACTAGAATGTTTAATAATCTCAGGCGATACTACTGTTGGACGGGCATGAAAAACGACGTAGAAAAATTTATCAAAAAGTGTGACGATTGTCAGCGCTATAAATATTCCCAACCACACAAAGCGCCAATGAATATCTACAGCTTCCGAAGCATTTCAACGTATTTTTTTGGATTTAGTAGGTCCTTTTGAGCCAGACGATGATGATAATCGGTACATCTTAACATTGCAATGCGATTTAAGTAAATTTGTAGAAGGTTACGCGATGCCCAATAAGGAAGCAGCCACAATTGCAAAAGCTTTTACCAATAATTTTATTTTACGATACGGAATACCGCCGGAAATTGTAACGGACCAAGGTACTGAATTTACATCTACTGTTTTTTCTGAAACTTGTAAATTATTAGGTATAAAAAGATTAACGTCAACTGCTTATCACCACCAAACATTAGGTGCTTTGAAAAATTCTCACAAACACCTAGTAGCCTACCTGCGCATGCATATCGCCAAACAGCGAAACATTTGGAGTTCTTGGGTGCCTTATTGGTGTTTCGCATAAAATAATACGGTGCACACTACAACGCGGTATACGCCATTTGAACTAGTTTTCGGGCGAATCGGAAAATTACCGTCAAATATACAACGCCGTGTAGATCCACTATATAATTTTGAAAACTATCCCTTAGAGCTAAAATATCGATTACAGCAGGCATGGCATGATGCAAAAACAAACTTACTGACATCAAAAGCTAAAACCAAACTAATGTATGATAGAAATAGTCAAAGTGTTAATTATAAGATTGGTGATAAAGTGATGGTGCGCGATCAAAGTGGACATAAGGTTGATGCCCTTTATCTTGGGCCCTATACCGTGGTAGACAATAAGCCACCGAACGTTACTTTGCAAATAGACAATAAACAAGTGACGATTCACCATAATAGGATAAAATTATATAATCCACCCTAAATGGTCCGTAGTCTAGGTTGTACTTATTTTAATTATGTCTATTATATAATTAGTATTATTAAGGGTTAAATTTATTTTAATTAGAAAAAAAAAATTTCTTTATACAAATTTTTTTTTTTATTTTACCGCCCCTTGGAGGTGTAGTATCCAAGAAATAAGTTTACAATTTTTATATTTTCAATTTATTATTTTAAATAATATTTTATAAATTAAATTTGTATATTGCAAATAATCGTGATTGCTCAGCACTATGGTAAAACTATATCGTAAGTCTGCGGGGTCAGAGTTCTCTAATATTAAGTAGGTTAAGAAACATAGAATGTAATTGTAATATTGTAGGTGATTGCGGCCTGACGCGAGGACGGCTACAGTTACCAAATAAACATTTAGATTAATGAGTTTATCTTATCTTATCATTTTTCCCAACGAACCTTCAAATCAGTAATGAAGAGTGAATAAGTAAACTATAATATATATACAGTAAGAACACAAATATAACATAGGTATACCTAACTAACCGACCCAAATACTATAGATTTTGCCAACCGTGTTTGGATTTGGAACCAACTGCCTAGACTTTAGGGGCGGGGGTAACTCCCCCCCTACACCCCCCTTAGGCCCGGCCCTGCAAGTAGGTACCTAGGCGGCTTCGGCCACCTTTTAAAAACATAGCTGTCAAATAATTTTCAACTGTACACAAAAATATGTTACCTCATAGACAAGTACCTCGGTCTCATGAGGACTCTCGGTTTGCAGTGTGCTATATGTGTTTCAATAAAGCTGTGCGAAATGTAAAAATAAAGGATAAAGTACTTAGTTTAATATTGGATTTAATACCTGAATATAACATATATGATGATTGTTTGCCTGCGGTTATTTGTCGCAGTTGCTATGTTAAATGAATGCAAAAAAGTTACTGCAGTGGTTGAATACACCACGGATAAAATTACGCTAAAAAGGCATGAAAATTTAGAAAGGTGCAGTTGCCCCATTTGTCAAGTTGCTCGTTTTCGTCCCATTCCAAATGCCCAAACTACCATCAATACGACGTATTGTTAAAAAGTTACCTGTCTGAAGGCAGAAAACCAAATGTACTGATGTCTTACGGAAATTATCTAAATTATGTCTTAAGTGTGGCACAAAAATTCAAAAGGGTGTAAGGCATTTATGTAATGTAAGAAGTAAACTGTCTAATACAATTAAACTGTAACTGAGGAGCATCCGTGCAAAACCGGCTATATCCACTTTAATAAAATTTTGGGGAAATAGCAAAAACTCTCGGTTTCCTGGCCTTTACAGAAAAAAAAGCAAAGTTGAGTTTTGTGGACTTTATGGTACTTGATTTATAAGACATACTTTCGTTTTCAAAAACTTTATACTAAGGCCTAAATATCAAAAAATGTTTTGTATATAGCCGGTTTTGCTCAAAAACCTACGAATAAAATGTGAAAAAAACCGTTATTATTCAAAAATATTAACAAAATAAATTTAGTGAAAACATGAAAAAACAGAACAATAGTATCGACATATCCAAGCCACATGCTCATCATCATTATTATTTATTGGATATAGCCGGGTTTGCTATAAAAACGTGGATTTGGCCGGTTTTGCTCCTAAAGCTAACTTTTAAATGTGATTTTAACATGGATATAGTCGGATTTAAACCGAATTATCTTGGTTGTCGATAGAAATTAACCCAAAGATACGAAATAAAAAAAAAACAAAAACTGAATAAAATGGATTTAGTCGGTTTTGCACGGATGCTCCTCAACTGTAGTCAACAAATTGCAAGTCAAATCCTATTAACAGAAGAAGTGGCTCAAAGCAGTTCCTCCAAAATTGGAGTTATGTAAAAAAAACAATAAAAACAAATCTGTTATAACAAATGACTTACGAAATATACAAATCGATTGCAATTTACCTGAAAATAGTTTAAAAAGCCAACTTAACGAATAAGACAAGTAGATAAAAAATAGAACCAAATGCGATTCAAAACATTAAAGATCTTAGTCATTCTTTGGATGACTTTTTTTCTCATTTAATTGTACCCGAAGCTGACGTTGGGAAACATGTGACAGAATCTGTGCCTTTGGTTCACTATTCCAATTTATACAAATTTATTGCACAATTACTAAGTCAACAAGACTTATCTGAGAATAATTTTCGTATTAAATTTGGACTAGACAGTGGAGGAGGATCCTTAAAGCTTTGCTTTTCTATATGTTCACTTCAGTAATACTGAAACAGACGAAAAAGAAAATCGTAAAAGCACCAGCATAAAAAAATTAATGCTTGTTGGTCTAGGACCCAAAATAGTTGAGATATATAGAAATATCGAAATGCTTTTTAAAGTCATTGAAATTCATAAAATTTGAGGTATGTTCTTACACCTTTGCCTCCGATTTAAAATTACTAATGATCATATTAGGCCTTCAGTCAAACTCATCGTGTCACCCTCGCCCTTGGTGTGATATTAGCAACAAAGATTTGGCAAATAGGGACAACTAAGAACCATTGAGAATATAACAAAATGCACCAATCAATGGAAAGAACAAAGTTGTGACCTTAGCAAAACAAAAAATGTTGGTATGTTTACATTTAGTTTTTACTTTTATTGTATTACAAGTACAATTAGCAGATATATGTATTTTACAAAATTTTTAGGAAATTGTGTTAACTCTCGTAACTGTAAAAAGTGGCGAAAGATTCAAGAAAACTACTTAAAAAAGTAGGTAACTTAGAAACTTTGGCCACAGGTGAATACAATAATATTACTCCTTTCTGTTTCGCTGTATTTTTATTTTGTTTTCAATTTTTCTCGTATAGACACAAATTACAATAGGTTTTAAATATATTTTTTGCATTTTAGAAAATAAGTACATACCAGTATTGAAATCTTTTGACAAAGTAGTTGCTGCTTGCTTTGGACAAAATCTGGATGCCAACTACAAAATATATATTAACAACTTTTATGAGGAAATAAAAAAGCAAATATCAAAATAACTCCAAAAATACACAGCGTCGTGCTGATTTCATTGACATAACAAGCCGAGCCTTGGGGCTCTACTCAGAACAGGCTCCAGAACAGCTACATTACTCCTACAAAACCTTTTCTAAAAACTTTAACATAAACCCCAATTCTGAAAATTATATAAAATAGTTAATTAGAAGCGTCAGTGCTTATAACAGCAGACATATTTAAAATACAATAATTGAAGAGTATTTATCTAAGTTGTTCTCGTTTAACTAAAGACTTAAACTATGAAAAATTGTTGTTTCATATCAAAAAGTAAAAAAGAAAAACAAATTTCATATTTTTTATTAAATATTAGTCGCAACAATTCAATGATTTTGTCGATTTCGTTAATTAAAGCAAGTAGTACATTTCATAGAAGTAAACATACCAAAATATACAACATCCTGTAAAAAACAAATAGCTACGTAGCCGATTTTGAAAATATATTTTTTTACAAGGTATAAATATGGACTTTTGAAAAATTGATTGATTAAACGAACTTACCTAAGTGAAGTTCAATCACAATTATGATCCGCCTCGCCTGAAATGATCACTTATATGTAATAACCCTCAGTTACGCGCCAATCTCGCACAATTTAAAGCAAAATTCAAATTTCGTTCCAACTCCATCGCTGGCGCCCTCATCGGTACGTCAAATCATTATTTTTAAAGCTCTATGAGTCGCAACCCAGAAATGATCCGGGTGGGGTGAAGTTAAAGAATGAATGGGAAGGGAGTGATCATTTCAGGCGAGGCGGATCATAATTGTGATTGAACTTCACTTAGGTAAGTTCGTTTAATCAATCAATTATAATCCGCCTCGCCTTCATGATCACTTATATGTAGATGTTCAGACGTTCAGGTTGTGACTCTATCCAAGCACGGTGGGAAATGAATAAAAATCATCAAATTATTAAAGTAATTATTATCGGGTGAACAAAATCAAATAAAACTGTTATTAATAACCAAGTATTCCTTAGCTTGATAAGGTTTAACTAAATATTATTTTCTATAATAGCTTTCGCGAAAGTTCCCTTAGTGGTTAAAGGTCTTTGGTAAAATCTAGCAAAAACCGCAGAGTCCTTGGACCAGCCTGCAGCCTTACGAATCACATCTAGCGAGACTCCTCTACGATCAGCGGCGGAGACTGCCGCATGCCTGGTGCTATGGGAGGTAAACTTGTTTATATCTAGACCGCTGCTTTTCATAACTTGCTTAACCCATCGGCTCAAGGTCTGTGTTGAGGCCGCTTTATGGGGTTTCTTGTATGTCACAAATAAATGTTTATCTTTTCGTAATGGGTGAGTCCGGGAAATGTATACAGTCAAGGTTGAAGCCGCGCAAACCGCCGGTTGGTTTTTGAAAAAGGGTAAAAAGAGAACCGGATTAACACTGTTTGGTCTCGTAGTCTTGATGCGTGAAGAAATTTCCAAGCCCTCTGGTGTATTTTCGATGTTGTCTAAATCGATGAGTGAAAAGGTTTGTATTCTGTGACCGGTCACCAATGATAATATTGTTATGGTCTTCAGCGTTAGCTGCTCTAAAGAGAGTGTTTCGAGAGGAAACAGAGTTGATAGATATTGTAGAACTATGGATGGATCCCAAGTCGTATCGTATCTCGGGGTCGGTCGGCGTAAGTGGAAAATTCCTTTGCAAAAGCGTTTAATGTGTATTTTCGATGTTGTCTAAATCGATGAGTGAAAAGGTTTGTATTCTGTGACCGGTCACCAATGATAATATTGTTATGGTCTTCAGCGTTAGCTGCTCTAAAGAGAGTGTTTCGAGAGGAAACAGAGTTGATAGATATTGTAGAACTATGGATGGATCCCAAGTCGTATCGTATCTCGGGGTCGGTCGGCGTAAGTGGAAAATTCCTTTGCAAAAGCGTTTAATGTGAGAATCGTTACCAATATCTGAAGGCATTATAAGGATAATGCTGATCGGGCTGTATTGATCATGCTGTGTGATGCCGATCCCTGATACAGCTCAGCCAAAAATTCCAAAATAATAGGGATTGATTCTTCCAAAGGGTTCCACTGTTTTGTAGCACAAAAGTACCACCACCGCTTCCAAGTTGAATTGGATTGTTTGAGCGTTGAATCTGTCACAGAGGAGATGAAAATATCTATTGTGCTGGATGGTAAACCTCTGGCAGTGAAAGCTTTCCGGACAAATGTCCGACCACTAGGGTAAGGTTTCGCCACAGGGGATGGGGCCTGTGAAAACATGTCAGCATATTAATATTGGGTTGCAAAATAAGGGGGGGCTTTTTAAGAAGTGATGTAAAAATCGGGTACCAGGGTTGAGTTTTCCACAAAGGAACTACGAGAATTCCCTCAGCCCGATCAAAAGAAATTTTCTGAAGCACGCGTGGAATTAAAATAAACGGGGGAAAAGCATAGAAAAAATAATTCGTCCATAAAACGGTGAATGCATCTATGGTAAAGGCTTCTGGGTCACGGGCCCATGAAACAAATAAGTCACACTTTTTGTTAAGCCGACTGGCGAATAGATCTATAGTTGGGCAACCAAAAACTCGAGTGATTTGTTGGAAAGCCCGGGTAGATAACGACCATTCTGTGTCAGGAGTATTGTGACGCGATTCCTCATCCGCTTCTCGATTGTCAGCGGATTTAATATAGGAGGCGTAAATCCAAATATTACGTGCTTCGCACCATTGCCAGATTTTACGACTAATATTATTAAGTTCGGGAAATTGAACCCCACCCATGCGATTCACGTAGGAAATAGCGCAAGTATTATCCACCCGCAAGAGGATCTCACAATTAGCTTCTGATCCAGCAAAGCATTTTAACCCGAAAAGAATTGCTAAAAGCTCTAAAGCGTTAATATGTTTAAATTTTTCCTGGTCAGACCAGTGGCCGTGAGCTCGCTGTTTCTGGCATACAGCGCCCCAACCCGTAAGAGAAGCATCTGTAAAGATGGTTAATTTGAACTGGAAGCGTCTGATAGGACAGTATGTATTAGTTATATTATTTTTCCACCATAAAAGGTCTTCGGTCAGCGTCTCAGGAGTATTGATCCACGCATCGTAATTATCAGAATGCCTTTTTAGTGCCAAAAACTTCGTACGTTCTAAAAGTTTCATGTAAACCCAACCATATCTGGTAGCGGGACAGATAGAAACTAGAGTACCAATCAATTGGGCTCTAATTTTAAAGCGCTCCGATCTAAGAAATGAAGTTAACATGCATTGAAGACGACGCTGCTTCTCTAAGGGTAATGTAACTCTCATTAACGCAGAGTTAAATTCGAAACCCAAGAAGGTGCAAACCTGTTGGGGAATGAATTTGCTTTTCGAATTATTAATATTAAAGCCCAGCTGCGTAAGTAAACGTCGAGTGGTATTAATATTATTTGAACAAGAAACATATGAGGGACCAGCTAGCCAAAAATCGTCCAAATATACCACTGAAATAAATCCCTGAGATCGTAGATGGGCAACCACCGGTTTGACAAATTTTGTAAAAACAAAGGGAGCTGTATTAAGGCCAAATGGGAGGCAGTTGAATTCATAGGTAACCCCTTGAAATTGGAAACGTAAATATTTTTTGTCAGCCTCAGCAATGGGTATCATAAAATAGGCATCTTTAAGGTCCAAGGTGCCCATAAAAAATCCCGGTTGCATAAGTCCAAGAACGGTATTCATATCCTCGAGTTTAAAGTGTTCAGGCTGAATGAATGTATTCAATTGTTTCAAATTTAAAATAAAGCGCTGAGAACCGTCAGGCTTCGGAACCATAAATATTGGAGAAATAAACTGGTCAGCACAAGGATCGCAACGCGATATGGCTCCGAAAGAAAGGAGTGAACGGAGATTGTCCAAAATCACCTGTGATTCAGACTGAGACCACGTGGTGGGTTTAGGTGGGTGGTCCTGTAACACAGGTCTAACAAAAGGTAGTTCATAACCCCTGATCCAAGATAAAATTACAGGATCATTTGTAAGTTTTTGCCATTCAGATAGGAAAAATTTTAATCTACCTGCCTTTGGAATCTCAGCTAATGATGACGAGTTGAACGATGGTTGGGTTTGGTCTGGTACCTGAACTTTTCTGGAAGAGCAGTGAGTTTCTGTTTGCCCTGATAATGCTGTTGTGGTCTGTGTCCACTTTGACGAGAGGGCTTTTGTGGTTGTCGAAGTGGACGGTTGAAGTTTAAATGAGTAGACTTTTGAGTTTTTGGTGCGGTTACAGTTACAGGTGTAGGACGCACTCGAAGCTCTGCAGATGTTTTGTCAAGAGCTTTTGCAGCTTGGATACGGTCCCGTAAATTATTGCCAAATAGCCAGCCGTCAACACATTCCTCTAACAGAGTCTCACCCAAGTTTTTATTTAAACCACCTTTAATCATGGCTCGGCGTGCTTGAGACTGGTCGAAGTGAATATCAGCAAAGATACGTGCGGCATCACTCGCACGTTCAATAATTTGGCGAGTAATATCGGATGATTGTTCTCCTGACAGGGCTAGATTCAATAAACCACCAATAGCGGACATTCCAGCACAAATTTTGGTCTGTGTACCAGCAACTCGTAAATCACGGGCCACAGTAGCTTCTGTAACCGATTTTTTAACTTCCACATTTAATTTTGGTGCTTCCATAAGCCGACAATTAGAGAAAGCCGGATATTTTTCAAATAAAGTGGCACGAAGATCAGATGGTAATCCCGATTGGAAAATTTTTGTCCAAATTTCTGCAATATTCTTGTGAATTGTTGGAGCTTCCTGTTTTTTCGCATGCGTGTGATAACCCAAAAGTTGAAGAGTTTCCTCATCTAAAGGGATTGCATTCTCATCTTCTTCAGGTCCCCAGTCAGAAGGCCGTTCAGCTGTAAGGATAACATCCTTATTAATATCAAGAAAAAAGCTTACAATCCTAACAGGATTATAAAATAGCGACCAACGGTCTAGTGGGTATAAGGTAAACTACCTTTAACCACCTTTTTATATTCCAACTTGAAAGAATAAGTCCTTAAACAAACAAACAAGAAATTGAGGTTATGTACTTACAATGAGGTGAAAAGGAGGCGGCAATGCCGTCTTCCAGCCCCAAACTTGCGTTATTTTCTTTAGAGGGAAGAGGTAAGTCCCGTAGGGGTGTTGTGGGTACAACTCGTGCTCGTTTTTCCCTTAACTTTTGATCCAGTAATTTCCGTAGTTTTTTCACCTGATTTCTAACCTCATCCTCATTTTCAGACGATGAACTAGTTGGCGAATGTTCTCGACGACGTTTCGAAGATGTAAACATTGTGAATTATTATTAAAAACAAGATTAAATTAGAAGAACGTGTGCTTGTTGGCGCGCACAAAAGAGTAATGATTTGACGTACCGATGAGGGCGCCAGCGATGGAGTTGGAACGAAATTTGAATTTTGCTTTAAATTGTGCGAGATTGGCGCGTAACTGAGGGTTATTACATATAAGTGATCATGAAGGCGAGGCGGATTATAATATGCGGTTCATCTTTTATATATTTTTATTGTTGAAACTTTGGTCTAGGCGAACTGGGTTTTAAATTGGAAAAATTATCCGATTCGTACTACAGTAAATATGAAAAAAACGCATTTTTCCGAGTTTTTTTTCACAATAGTTTATTACGCTCGTGCGTCGTGCCTCGTGATTTTAGGTAGGAATTGAACTATTTTTGCAATCATTAAAGAAAACATAAGATTTGGCGCAGTGTGCTGTATACAGAACTTCGCCAATCATCAGCGTTACAGCGTTATAATCCAGAACAATTGAGGTAAGTAATAATGATTAAAAAGACGGTTACTGCCGAGCCGTTGATCCGATTGAGTTAAAATTTTGTGTTGAAAGTCGAAGTAGGTTTGAAAAATGCGCACAAAAATCCAAACATTACCAAGTGGAATCGAGCATACTGTTGAGTAGACATTGCATTTTTTCCGTCTGAGCTCAGCTATACAGTATAGTATATACTGTATACTATACATATACAGGGTGGCTTAAAGGTTTGGAATATTGAGTGTAACTTTTGAAATATCGATAATATTAAAAAATGATTTTTATAAAAGTTGTTTGGTAGTCCATTTCAAATTTTACGGTAATATTGCCAACTTCAAAAAATAAATACGTAGCCCCCAAGAAGGCCAACTTTTTTTAATTACAACCAGGGTTGTGAACCGTAACAAAATTTCGGTCCATGGACCGGTTCGCCAGCGGTTCAGTTCCAAAAAAGGTCCATGTAACCGGACCGTTTGTGGATCGTTTGTGTTGGACCGGTCCAGCAAAAATAGGTTCGACTGAACCGGTCCGTTTTGGAACATTGACAGTGTGGACCGCCAAAAACGGTCCGGTCCACGGTCCATGGACCGGTCCGAACGAACGAAAACGTATCCTCCCAAACGTTTTAAAGGGTGAATGTGGCACGTCAATTTTTATTTGTAAAGGGAGACATTTTATTGTACGACCCCACCCGCACCCCTACGCGCTCTACCCCACCCGCCCCCAAAATCTTAAATTGCACGGGGGTTTAAGTGATATCGTTTTAAAGGTCTTTTAATTCTTAATAAGATACTGCAATTTTCTCATAAATCTGTTGGTCAGTTTTTTAAACTAGGTAAATTAAGAGAAAAACAAAAAAATTGTTTAATCAACTTTTTTGTGGGTCTCATGGAGCAAATGTGGATTAGGATTGCTCCAAATCTTATAAATAGTGATTCACTAGCTAAAGGTGATTTATTCAATAGCTGTATACTTGTGGCTTTGCTCGGATAACGTTTTTTCAGCAACTGTCATTTTGACAGCTCATTTCGGCAACTGTCATTTTGACAGTTTTTATTTGGCTCCTGTCATTTTGATAGCTGTTATTTGGGCCCCTGTCATTTTATCACCAGTTATTTTTACAACTTATTTTGACAGCTGTCATTTGGGCACCTGTCATTTTATCATCACTAATTTTTATAGCTGTTATTTTCGCACTTCCGCCATTTTGACAGTCTTTATTTTGACACCTGTCATTTTGACAGTTGCCATTGTGAACAACGGAAGATGGAGAGAATCACTTTGAGCGTATTTCTCGTTGATTTACAATAATTGTAAAAAAACCATTATTGTTTTTTCACTTATTTTACTTAATTTTTTCATGAAACGTACATTAAAATTTGTCCCCCTAGAAATAATGTTAGATTTATCATTCCACGTTAGATTTTTATATTTATTTTACCAATTACAAAAAATTTTCAGAAAATAATTAAAATTTTCGGAAAATCGCTTTCTCGTAAATAACTTAATCATTAAACATTTCTATAGATTCTGAAGATTTGAGCTGTTAATATTAACTATAGTAATTATTTTTCGAATTTTGACGATATTTGTTTTTTTAATTTGGTACCCACTGCGCCCACATAAAACCAACTGGTATCTAATGCGCATGGAAACCACCACCTGGTACCCACTACGCATAAAAACTATCACCTGGTACCTTCTGCGCATAGACACAATAATCTCGTATCCACTGCGCATAGATCAAATCATTTGGTACAAAGTGCGCACACATTAAACCACCTGTTACTTACTGCGCATGGATCCAACCATCTGGTACCTACTGCGCATAAAAATAAACCACCTGGTACCAACTACGCATGGAAACCACCACCTGCTACCTACTGAGCATAGACATAATAATCTCGTACCCACTGCGCATAGATCAAATCATTTGGTACACAGTGCGCACACATAAAACCACCTGGTGCTTACTGCGCATGGACCCAACCATCTGGTACCTACTGCGCATAAAAAACGTCTGGTACACACTGCGCAATAATGCGAATACATAATGATTAATTAAAATTTAAATATGTATGTAATACTGTTTAATATGCACGGTCCCTGACAAAAAAACTGTCTTGGACGGCTATCAAAAAACCTGGCAACGTTGCTAAAAGCCATTTCACCAAATTTTAGAATTTAAAGTGTCCTATTTAAGAAAGAACAATGTCACGGGGGACAACCCGACCTGGCGTGGACGCCATTTATATATACTTATACCAGCACGTAGTGTGTACCTATTCAGCGCCGGATTTAGGGGGGGTCTTTGGGGGTCTATAGACCCGGGGCGCAAGCTTACAGGGGGCGCAAAATTTTTTACTGGTAATTTTTGTTTTTTACTACAACCTAAAGGGTTTTCCCCTTTTTTATTTTTCGTGTATTAATCAGTATTAATAAAAAAATTATTTAAATTATAACCGTGATTGTTGCCATAGTATTATTATCTATGCATAGTATACGAAATATGTCATGTCACGTATTACGTAGGGCGCCCGACAAGTTGTTGTGCGACAAGAACTTTAGTTTGCAGAAATTGATTATTTCCACTGATGCGATGCGTATGGGCGTAAAGGTTTTTTAATATGTATAAGAATATTTTATTACACTACGAACAACTATTAATTTAAATTAGTTTAAAACTATAGTTATATACAGTACCAGTCATATATATATGTGTGTATATATACAGTATAGGTATTAGCCTATTGAAAGATGACGTCAATATTGCGATAAACAAATTTGCTTCTCTAAAAGCACGCAAAGTTGAGTTGGCAAAATGTTAATTTTCTTATTTAGGTATTTGTTTTTTATATAGTTTTTGTTTATGTTTTTAGGGTGGCAAATATTTTTTCGACATTTTTTTTTTATTTCGGAGCTCACATGAAACAATTTAAGTTTAAAGTATTCAAGTTTCAACTCAAAAAAAAAATAAACGTCGCTCAAAAAAATCAACTAAATTGGAAAAATAGTAGTTGTTACAAGATCAAAATTATTAAAAAAATCAAGAAATGTATTTCAAAAATATTGAGCGACCAATAATATTTTTACTTAAAAATGTATTCTGTTCCTATACGACCTACAAAAAAAATAGTGAGAAGCCAAAGATTTTGAGAAAAAAGGTTTGTTTAAAAAAGTTTTGAGCGACGTCTAAAATTTTTTTATTTGTTGAAACTCAAATACTTTAGACTTATTTTTTTTATTTGATCTCCAAAATCAAAAAAATTTCGAAAAAATACTACAACCCTAATGTTTATGGTTAAATAAAATCCTTTTGTTAAGAAGTGACATTTCTTTTAATTTATTATATAGGTAGGGGCGGAAAATTTTTATTAGACCCGGGGCGCAAATATTTATAATCCGGCGCTGTACCTATTACGAAATTATTATATGTATATTATTATATGAAAATTGGGTTTAGAGCAGTTATCCCTTTGCGCGCGTTTAAAGTTTCACTTCAAAAATCCGCGAGGGCCAACAAAAAAAAACTTTATTTGGTGGAATGACCCATATAATATATAAAAAAAATCTGACATCTGTTAGTTCCAATCTCACTTTTTCCAATTTAAAACCCGATTGGTTCAAATCACAGTAATAATAATAATGTCAATAATATGAAAAAGGAGTGGAAATAATCTAATAATACAAATGTTTGGACCGGTTCAAAGTGTTTAAACCGGTCCAGTACCGCTCCAAAACACTTGAAAACGGTTCGGTCCAAAATTTGTACCGGTCCAAGTAATTTTAAAAACGGGACGGTCCATGGACCGGTCCAGAATTATAACTTGTTTATTTTGGGTACGGACCGGTCCGTAACAAACAAGCGGTTCTTGGACCGGTTCACAACCCTGATTACAACCCCCTTTTTATATCAGAATTTGAAAGAGGCTATTTTTCTAATTACAACAGTACATATTGAACCAATATCAGGTGGCTGAGCGTGAAACGTTAAAAAAATTTAAATTTGTATAAAAGTTTATTGTTATAGTTTTTTTGAGGCTTCACATAGTTTACCTGTAATTCATTTTTAATTCGACATTCAGTACAATTTTCACATATGTATATATATATATATATATATATATTTATATATATATAACAGTGTGCTAATAGTAAAATAAATAACTACCATTTTAAAAAACAATGCGTACTGAAAAAGAAAGAATTGAAATTTTAATGATGGTTGGGTATGGTGACCGAGAAAGGACTCAGCAAGAAGTATGTGCATTATTTAATGTCACGTAATCGTAAAAGGAGCCTCTGACACAATCATGCGTAAGCAAAATTGTAAACAAAAATTCTAATCCGGAAGTGTGAAAAATAGGTCTAGAAGCGATCGACCAAAATCTGCCACTGCTGGAGATGTTGCCTTGAATGTGCTATTGCAAGTCCAGAAAGTACCTACAGTTTCTTGTCAGGGGGTTGCCCGAGACAACGATATATGCGTTAGTGCAAAGGTTATTTAAAGGAAAAATAACGCATCCCTATAAGGTGTATTTGTTGCAAGAATTAAGTGGGGACGATTTTCATCGTAGGGCTGTGTTTTGTATAATTTTGATGAAACGTTGTAATCAGGATTTAAATTTCCCAAGAAAATTTTTATTTTCGGATGAGGCCACATTTATGTTGAAAGGTTTTGTTAACCGTCATAACTGCCGCTACTGGTCCCATTAAAACCAGCATTGGATAGAGGAGACACACACACAGCACCCTTAAAGATAAATGTATGGGAAGGAATAATTGACCAACACATAATATAACCATTTTTTATTGAGGGCAATCTAACTGCAGAACAATATTTGAACCTCCTCTAGACATATAGCGTTCCAGCAGTAAGGGCATTGTACGCTGGGGAAAATAATGAAGTAGACGACACCATTTGGTTTCAGCAAGACGGTGCCCCACCACATTTTGGTTTGCCAGTAAGGAGATACTTATCCCAGGTATTTTCGAACAGGTGGATTGGTAGACGAGGGCCAATAGAGTGGCCTGCTAGGTCTCCAGACCTAACACCATTGAATTTTTTTATGGGGTAATTTGAAGTCAGTGGTATCAGAGAAAGAATAGTTGATGAAATTCATAATGTTCAAGACGTTTGACTGCAAAATTAAAACAAGAATTTGAAAATCATTTTGCCGTTAACGGCGAATATTTTGAACACTTACTTTAAGTACTTTGGGTAATCATATTCTTGTTTTTATGCATTATTTTGAATAAAGGTTTTTTTACTAAGCCATTTTACTTAAATATCCCTATGTAACATACAAATATTAATATACTGTTGTAATCATAAAAAATACCCTTTTAAATTTATTTATTTATTTATTATTAAATTAAAACTACAAATCAACTTGTAATAGCTGTTAACGTAGAGTAATTTATACAATAAAGATAGAATAGATTTATAAATTGAATAACAGAGTAATAATTATAAATTGTCCTTGATGTACTTTTTCAATGTTTTTATAAATTTTTCGTATTTTTGTAAGGATTTAATCGAGTTTAGTAGATCGTTGAAGATTTTAACACCCTATTGTATTGTTGTTCCAGGAGCCTCTTTGGTCCTAACTCTGTCTGTTCTGATGTTTTGTGCTTCTTTTTTGTGCTAGTTTCATAGTTGTGAAAATTCGAGTTTATGTTCAAACTTGCACTTGTTTTAATGTCTTTGTTTTTTATCCTATATACTAATTTGCACAATTCGAAACTAATTAACTGTTTAATATTCATTACCGGAATTATTTTATAAAGGTCTTTAGTTGGTTTATCAAACGGTAGATTAAAAATTGCTTTTAGCGCTTTATTTTGCAGTCTTTGCATTCGGTTTAGATTTCGTTGGGATGTATTTGACCATATTGATATGAGATAACTTAAGACTGATTTAATATATGAGTTATATATAAGGAATCTGCTATTCTCCGTAAAATATTCATTTACCAACTAAGCCACTAAGTTTGTTATATATTTCACCAATATGTTCATTGAAAGTCAAGTTTTGATTAATTGTTAATCCAAGGTATTTAAAGAAAGTCACTTTTTGTACCCATTCAATTTGTTTGTTTGTTTATTTTAAGATTCACTTTTTGGTTGTTTTAATTTTTAAGCTAAACTGCATATATGCAGTTTTTATTTCATTCACTATTAATCCATTTGAACAAAGCCAATCATGGAACCTTTTAAGGTCTTTATTAATGATATTTTCCATTGTTTTAATATCCTCATGATAGTACAAAAGTGTTGTATCATCTACAAACATGTAGTGTTCTCCTAGTAAACCAGCTTTTGTTAAGCTTTCTACATATAATAGATACAGTATAGGGCCTAAAACTGATCCCTGAGGTACGACAGTCTCCACTATCAATGGGTCACTGCTGCAGTTATTAGTGCTTGTATACTGTTTTCTGTCATGGAGGTAAGTTCTCATAAACAATATAGCTGGTCCTTGAATACCATTATTTTCTAATTTTTTTTAAAATGACTCTAATTTGACTGTATCGAACGCTTTTTTCAGATCGACAAACACTACTATAACTTTAAGTTTTTCTTCTAGTTTTTTAAAGATTTTTTCTATTAGATCCATAGTGGCACTTTGTGTGGAGCTATTTTCCTGGAATCCATACTGTTTAGATGATATTTCAAAGTTTATAAATATTATTTTTACTTTTCAATAATTTTAGAGAAAATTGAAGTAATAGATATTGGACGGTAGTTTCCTGGATCTTCTTTACTTCCTTTTTTTATATAGGTAGTAGTATATTTTACATTTTTCAGGAAAATTGCCAGTCTTAAAGCAGTTATTTATACATCTGAATAATGTTTCTTTTATATTAGGATAAATCTCTTTAATATCTTTAGTAGTAATATTACCATCACCTGAGGAATTACTAGAGTTCAAAGATGCAATAACTTTTCCTAATTCACTCATTGTACAAGGGGACATAAAAATAGTTTTATTATTTGTAACTTCTTCAAATGTTATATCAGGTGTTATTATATCTTTTTGCAGTTCTTTTGCAACTTCAGTACAGAATTTGTTATAGATATTAGCTATTTCTTTTTTTTAACAATTTCTGTAGAACTTGTCCCTTTTTTTATTTTTTTACTAATTACATTTAACCAAGGCTTTTTATAAATATTTATATCTTTAGCACTAGTACTTTGCATTTTAACTTGCTTAATTATGTTTATAAGTTCATCAAAAGTATTTGTATTTGAATTTGGTTTTTCTTTTAGTATTTTTTTAAATTTTTTGTAGTCTGTTATTGATATTTGTTTTTTTGATTTACTATTAATTTTTACTACTCCTGGTAATGTAATTT
Source organism: Brassicogethes aeneus (assembly GCA_921294245.1). Classification (NCBI taxonomy): domain Eukaryota; kingdom Metazoa; phylum Arthropoda; class Insecta; order Coleoptera; family Nitidulidae; genus Brassicogethes; species Brassicogethes aeneus. Next base: position 64,326,341 of record OV121132.1, read on the forward strand.
TAATGCATAGCATTTTGTGATCAGATATGGACGTATCTTTAGTTTTTATAGAAGAGGTAACATTTATAGGTGCAATTAAATGATCAATTAAAGTACCATTGTTTGTTTTTAAATTTTTGCGTGTTTTTTTTGTTTTTATTTGAATGTAAATTTTTATTTCATATGAGTTTAATTCAATGATTTCTGTTCACAGATTGAACAGATAAATCTTGAGTCGGCAGAATGTTCAATCACAGATTGAACAGATAAATCTTGAGCCGGCAGAAGGGTCAATCATAGGTTAAAACCCAAATTTAACAGAAAAATAGTTCAACATATGTTTATTATTATTGTTTAGATATCACTCGTACAAGTAGCGTAAAAGCAACCTTGTGCTATAAACTACTTAGTCAGCAAAAGTTCCAGTCAGTAGCGTACAGAATAAAATACAATTAAAAACACATGTTTTGTCTAGTGCGCTACTGATATTTGTTTTGAATATAATTATAAAGTGTTTTAAGTTTATAGTTCGAAAACATCAAATAATATGATATGTTTTATAAATTATTTAAATTTGTTGGATATAAAACTCAGACAACTTTTAATAAAGACATAGTTTAACACCGCTTACTCTATCATTTAAATAGAATCTTAATTGATCTCTATTCAATTTCTTTGTAATTTTTTGTTTTAGTTGTCTTTTAAAATGTCTATGTTTTTATCACCAATAATAATACAATCTTTGTTTTTTTCAAGAATTTTATTTTATTTCTTAGTGACAAGAACGTATTGAGTTTATTTTCTGGGGTTACCGATCCACAAAAATATTTTATATTTAAAATTTGTTAAATTTACTTAAACATTTTTTTATAGTATCTGTATTTACACTTTCAAACTGTAAATTTTCTCTTATATAGATTGCTATTCCACCTCTAGTATTTCTACAATTATGTACCCCTATGTACCCCTTTATATACTACAGGGTGTTAAACGAAGAGATGAATTTTTTTCCGAAATTTTAAGTTATTTCCATTCATGAGGCAGTTGAGTTGGATAGTCTTAATACCCCTTCCTAATATAAGTAAGGTAATCCCTCGGAACGTTTTCGAGATTTTGTGAATATCGCGGCTTACTACGATTATATGCCAATTTTTCGAAAATTGTCGTTATTTCCCAGTTGTCCAAAAGTTGAGCAGTGAATTCTTTGACTTACGTCTAATTTTGGGAATACGATATTGTGCACATATCATTATACTACAGGGTGTTAAAAAAAGAGATGTTTTTTTCCAATATTCCAAATCACCTACTATGGAGAAAGGCAGTAACTACAAAAAAATCCTAAATGCGTTTTCTTGTGCTATTAATTAATACCCCTTATTAGGACTATCAAGCTCAACTGCCCTGTGAATGGGGATTTGGAATTTTGGAAAAAAACATCTCTTTTCTTAACACCCTGTAGTATAATGCTATGTGCACAATATCTTATTCTCAAAATTAGATGGAAGTCAAAGAATCCACCATTGCTCATTTTTTAGACTAAACGGGGAAATAACGACAATTTTCGAAAAATTGGCATATAATCGTAGTAAGCCTCGATATTCACAAAATCTCGAAAACGTTCCGAGGGATTACCTTACTTATATTAGGGAGGGGTATTACGACTATCAAACTCAACTGCCTCATGAATGGAAATAACTTGAAATTTCGGAAAAAATTCATCTCTTCGTTTAACACCCTGTAGTATAATGCTAAAAACTAGGTGCGTCGATTTCTATGACGAGCAGTTTATTTAAATATAGGATAGATATTTTATTATTTACTCCAAGATTAACAGCCAATTTTGGTTTTTTCCTTTTTTATTTATTAAGTCTTCTAAGATTTCTTCTGATGAAATATGTACTGTTTTACTATTTTCAGTTTTTCTTAGAAAAACTTTACCATTTGAGTACCAAGCAAATTTATATTTTAACTGTACTTTAGCTTCCCTTGCCTTTTTCAGTAATTTTGATTATCTACAGTTAGATCATGGTTTAAAAAGATTATATGGTCTTGTTCAAAACCGAGTTCATCTGCATTTATTGTATGTTCTTTTCTTGCTTTCATAAAATTTTCTTTAATTTTATAGTTACCTACTAAACGTTACTTTAAGTTTCTTTTTTTCCTTTCCAACAATAGCACATGTAATTTCTTCACCTTCATCTTCTTTCCAATTTTTACTATAGTTTTTTTACTAAGATTATTTTTTAATTCATCTTGCTCATTTGTATCTTTGCTCTTTTTTAGATGATATAGTTCTTTTTTTAATAATTGATGTTCTACCTTTATTTTTTTATTTCTTTGTTTTCTTTTTCTTGAGCATCAATTTTTTTATGTAGTTTATCATTTTGGTCGATAACATAGTTGATTTTTTCAAATAAATCTTCCAATGATATCTTATTTTTAGTTTGATTTTTTCCTTTGATCTAGGTGGTGATTTCTTCTTTGGCTGACTATCATCGTCCTCAGATTCATCCGATTCTTCATTATCACTATCTTCGTTTTCATTATCTCTACCCTCATCATCATAATCATTACATTTCCATATTATCTTCTTTTTTGTATATCTTTTAATTTCATTTTTATTTAGGGTGGTGCATTTTTGATGGACCCATGCTTCGCAATTGTTGCACTGAACTTGATTATGTACAAGCTTCTTGGAACAGTAAGCACAATTCATTTTTAAAGAACAATTTTTTAAGTACTGCACTGCACAAATTGTTTATTTTCGAAAAATATAAGTTTTTTAGCGACACGACACTATGTTTATACACCATTAACTTGTTTTTCACAATATTTTTTCTTATTTAAACCACTTTATTTACTAAATATTTGTCCAGCAAAATTTCGCACGACTCTCTATACCAGTGCCGGCCATACTTATACTATCCTGTTGTAAAAAAGGGGGTTACTATTAAAAAAAAATTGTCCCTGTTGGGGGGCTACGTATTTTTTTAAGTTGGTAAAATTTGAAATAAACTATTAAACAACTTATACAGTATACAGAATTTGAATAAGTGCCTGGCTGAAAAAGTTTCTAGGAAGTCTAAAAATTATTTAGAGTGCAACACGCAAAAAATAACATAAAAGTTAGAAAAAGTTGGTGTCCATATAAAATTTTGTAACTTCAAAATTTTTTTTTGTTATAAACAATTAAAATTTATTTTTTAATATTTCAAAACTGTCACTTTATTGGGCACATTTACCTTTTAGAATCACTTGTAAACCCTATTTTTAAAGTAAAACTTCTTTGGGCATGACACGAAAAAATTTTTGGTTGCGCGTTACGCGTTAAACGTTACGCTCTGTATGCATAATAATGTATGTGTGAATATGGTACTTTAACGCAACTGATTGAGCTAAAATTGCATACTGATACACAAACCTGTTTTTACATTACCTAAGGAATTTCAATAATTGATATTATTTTTACAATTTCTTTAACTTATGTACTATTTAGAGCTCCTTCATAAACAAATTATAATAGGTATATAAATAGGTAATCCGCCAGTATTTAATGAAAGAGTACATAACCTCACAATATTTTTGTTAATCATAATAACGCGCAATGAACCATTCATTTCTTAATTAAATTTTCTAAAACGAAGGTATTTATTTTTGGCAAAACCGACCAGGAAAAAATATTGATAGTCATGATTAAATTTTGTAAAAATTCTTAAGAAACCTTTTTAAGTTTTTAAATTGATATACAGGGCATTACTGAGTTTTAAAAAAAAATCGAAAGGATTTTTACATATTTTAAAAACCTTTAAAAATAATCTAGTAACGGGTGATTCCCCACTGAACATTATGGATGTGGTGATGTCACAGTGACGTTTAAAAATTGTCAATTTTAAGGCACATTAACTAGGTACGTTTTTTAGTGATGTTCAATTTACGTAAAAATTACGCTAAAAAATAAACGGTACTGTCGAACACGTCACTATACCGTCCACTCTATGACTTTTATTTTACTTTAGCGTATTAGGTGCAAAACACAACCTACATTTTACGTCACCAATGTGACACATGATAAATATGAATGGGGTAGGTTTTCCAATGATGAACATTAAAATAACGGGTGATTCATTTAGACCTTTTTTTATAAATTCTAAATAAAATGCATAAAATGGAATTGGATGGCGGAATCTTTATTATGGCCTGAAAGAACAATCTTTGACATTTATTTTTTGAAAATAATTTCATTTAAATGCTGTCCGGGACTACGGCGTACGTGGTCCATTCGGAAGATCCAATTTTCGATCACTCTTTCTAGCATTGCGACCGGTATCTGCCCAATGAGGCGAGTAATGTTGGCTTCTTAGTCCTGAATCGTAGCTGGATTATAGACGAAGACTTTTGATTTAACAAGACGGAGCTGCGGCACACACAGCCAGCGAGACAATAGCTTTATTGAGAAATCATTACTCGGGTAATTGGGCAGATACCGGTCGCAATGCTAGAAAGAGTGATGGAAAATTGGACCTTCCGAATGGACCACGCTGTACGCGGCCAGCATTTAAATGAAATTATTAAAAAAAAATAAATGTCAAAGATCGTTCTTTTAGGTCATAATAAAGATTCCGCCATCCAACTCTATTTTATGCGTTTTATCTAGAATTTAAAAAAAAAGGTCTAAATGAATCACCCTTTATATGCCACATTTACATTTTTGTTGGAAATTTGAGTGTATAAGTACTTAGATAATTAAATACCGAATTTAATTCATAATTTTATATTAACTTACTTAGAAACCAATGTAAGTAGGTACAATTATTATTTTAATGACTTATTATAAATCCCAGAGTGATTTATTAATTAATATTACCGAATAATAATTATTCTATTAATATCGCATCGTGAGATTAAGAAACGTATATTTTATGTAAAATTTACGTAAAAAAGGACTCGGGTAATTTCGTTTCCAGTCGATATATCGGTATAAAAGGGGCCCTGTAACAGGGCATACTCTGTTTGCGTTGCGACTGCCATTGTTCTGTGTTCAACACAGTGTGTTGCCATTTGTTGCTGTGTGATAGAAAACGCATTCTTCTCCATAGGCGAGACTCAACAGTTTAGGTAAGTTGGCTTTATCATTTGTTTGCAACCATACGGTTATAATATACTTAATTAATTGTCCCAATATCGCCATGATGGCGTTATTAGTGGTTATCCAATTTTGTTGATTTAAATGTTAGCGTTGAGTGAGAAGTAATATTAATCAATGCTGTTAGACTTAAAGAAAAGTCTTTTAATCAATTTGATTTTTCAGTTAATATACCAGTGAACATGGGAGACAATTTTTGATCCGAGCGACAGGCAAGTTATACCTATAAGTTTTATATACCTAATTACTTAGATAATAATGTTTGTTTTAGAAGCCAGTATGAAGTGATTTCGATAAAGAGAGCAAGGAGTTGTTCCAAACCGCCAAGCAACGCACATAACGTTTTTTGGCCAAATTTGGACATGAGAATGAGGCCGAAAATTAATTAGGCGTTACCTACTCATATAATGTTTTATTTTTATAATTTATTTTAATAAAAAAAATATATTTCCAAAGTGGTAGTTTTATTTAAAAAAACGTAACTAATACGTACAAGTTGAAACAAAACCTATACGTCCATATTAAAATGACATTATACCTATACGTCCATTTAAAAACGCAATTTTTACGTCTCCTTATCCACGTAACGGTTATGGCTAATTCGCGGCCCAGGATCCGGACATAGGCACATCACAGCGACGTTTATGTGACGTTTATTTTACAAGATTCTTATACGTCACACTACAACCTTTGACGTTAATTTTACATATATTTTACGTTTTTTTGCTCAGTGGGTCATTTAGACCCTTTTTTTAAATTCTAAATAAAACGCATAAAATGAAACTGGATGGTGGAATCTTTATTATGACCTGAAAGAACAATTTTTGACATTTATTTTTGGAAAATAATTTCATTTAAATGCTGGCCGCGACGGCACACACAGCGCGCGAAACAATAGCTTTATTGAGAAATCATTTTGGTGAGCAGATAATTTCGCGTTTTGGACCTGTCAATTGGCCTCCTAGATCGTGTGATATCACACCCTTGGACTTTTTTCTGGGGTCATGTTAAATCAAAAGTCTTCGTCGATAAGCCAGCTACGATTCAGGACTTAGAAGCCAACATAACTCGCGTAATTGGGCAGATACCGGTCGCAATGCTAGAGTGATCGAAAATTGGACCTTCCGAATAGACCACGTACGGTGTAGTCGCGGCCAGCATTTAAATGAAATTATTTTCAAAAAATAAATGTCAAAGATTGTTCTTTCAGGTCATAATAAAAATTTCGCCATCCAATTCAATTTTATGCGTTTAATTTAGAATTTAAAAAAAAGGTCTAAATGAATCACTTACTTGATATACCTATTTTGTATATGTATCTACTTGGGCCATTCTAGGCCAAATCGGACCGTTTAAAAAAATAGTTTTTCGATTTCCGTAATTTTTTATTTTTCTGTAGGTACTCACATATATGTGAGTTTCGGTCTAAATTTTAAATTTCTTTAATAAATATATATATATACAGTGTGTCGCACTTAAGATGAAGACACCCCCATATTTTCGCTATTTGAAGGAATAAAGGTTTGAATTTTTTCACATTCATACATGTTGATGGGTCACATTTTTTAAGCTACTCAACTAAAATCTGAACTTGGCCTACTACAAATTCACAAACAGGGCCAGTTCTCGATATTTTGCTTCGCGTTAGAGATATCGAAAAAAGTTATTGGAAAAAGTTGTTCAGAATATTATTCTAACCCCATATACAAATTTTTATAAAAAAATTCGCATTTTTATTTTTTTTTTATTTTGGTCCACACAAAATTCATTTTTTAGTTTGATAATAAGGGAGCCATGGAAAGTAATAATTTGATACTAACTAGTGTTTATGACCGTTAAATAAATAATTAAAACAATTTTTGGAAATTATAAATCAATTATAATTTATTAAATTAAGGAAATGGTATAAAACAATAATAAAACTAATAAAAATAAATAAATTAGAAATGCGAATTTTGCTATGAAAATCGGTATACGAGGTTAGAATAATATTCTGAACAACTTTTTCTAATAATTTTTTTCGATATTTCTAACGCGAAGCAAAATATCGACAACTGGCCCCGTTTGTGAATTCGTAGTAGGCCAAGTTTAAAGTTCAGATTTCAGTATCTTAAAAAATGTGACCCACCAACATGTATGAATGTGAAAAAATTCAAATCTCTATTCCTGGAAATAGCGAAAATATGGGGGTGTCTTCATCTTAAATGCGACACACTGTATATATATAATTTGGGTTTTTATTCCCAATTTTTAGGTTTTATAATTTCTAATAAATATTTTAAATCTAAGGGATTTTATAATTTTTTTAAAAATTATTTTTTAATATTATTTCTCGGCGTAGAATACCTTAAATACAATCATTTTTTTTAGATCGGGAATTTAGTTAAATATTGCAATGAAAAGAGCTGGAAGTAGTTTATTGGGCTTTTTAAAAAGCAAAAGCCGAATACCAAGCCGAATATTAATTCTGATAAAAAAATTAATGTCAATGATCAAAGAAAGGGAGACATTGATCTAGTTAAAACGCAGCAAAGTTTAATTGTTCCATCAACATCCTCCTCAAGCGTTCAAAACCTTCTGTATTTAAATATCGTTACCGAAATCAATGATGTTGCAAACTATTTAAAAAAGGAAAAAATTAAAGCTTTAGATAATATTTGGTCACCTCCACCTAGTTTTAATTTTCAAGCCAAGCTTGAAGGAAAGTATAGTAGAAAATTTCAAAGAAACCACCTTGATAAATTTGAGTGGCTTGTTTATTCTGCCGATAAAGATGTAGTATACTGCAAGTATTGCAAGTTTTTTGCCAGGAAGGAGGTGGGACATACAAGCGGGCAATCTTTAGGTGCATTATGGTCAAAACCTTACAGAAATTGGAAAAAAGCAAATGAAAAATCATCAAATTGCAGAATATCATAAACAATCTGTTTTATGTTTTTTAAATTTAAACGAACAAAATATGGACTCAATCTGAACAATATTAGGGGTCAGGGGTATGATGGGGCATCCGCTATGAGTGAAAAATTTAAAGGCGTTCAGTCTAGAATTCGAAAAATTTACCCATTGGCATTATATGTTAACTGCGTATCCCACTCTCTTAATTTCTTTGAGATGCCACCAATGTAGCCTCTATAAGAAATTGCATGGGTACTATAGAGCTGCAATAATTTTTTTAATAATTACTTTAAAAATTACTCTTCAGGAAAATATAAAAAAATATTCTACATAAACTAAAAGGGACAGACTTATAAAGCTATGTCCTACAAGGTGGGTTCAGCGCCATGATTCGGTTATAGCGATGAAGGAACTATTAACACCAGTAGTTATTCATTAGAAGATATATCTGATTGGACAGACCGTGATTCATCCACAAAAGCGACTATGCTATTGAGAGCATTGGATTCATCAGAATTTATAATATCATTGTTGGCAACCGAGATAATATTCGCATATACTTTGCCGTTGTTAAAAATCTTCCAAGGAGAGAGTATATATCTCCTCGATGCAATTGCCCTAGCAGAGGATTGCAGTAAGAGCTTAAATAAAATGCGATTATCATCAGAGTTATAAAAGAATCAAATTTCTAAATTTTTTCAATTGACTACATTTTATCACCAAGATCTGGAGTACAATAATCATGCAGTTTTGAGAGCAGAACTTGAATTATGGTGGGAATATCTGCAAAAAATTGATGAGAATCCATCAAAGGCAATTCAATTTTTAAAAATTTGCAACGAACAAATTTCTTCTGAAAATATTCTGCACACTTCCGGTAAGCACTGCAACAGCTGAGAGAAGTTTTTCTGCACTAAAATTGCTTAGGAATACTATGGGAGAAGAGAGGATTTTATATGTTCATCCTAATATAACAATTTCTGTGGAAGAGGTCTTAAATGAACTCCAAAAAAGAAAAAAAACGATTGACATTATTTTGTAATTTTTTCAATATTTATTTTTATTTAGTAGGTATAAGACATGTGGAAAAGTGGCAATTATTTTATACCAAATATTTTTGCATAAAACAAAAATGTTAACATTGTGCTGTGTTAAGAGTTAATTTGTTTTATTTTTTTGCAATACATATAAAAATCAAAAATAATATGTCTTATTAGTTAACTTACCAGGCTTTGCCCCCCCCAGGACACAATCCTGCGTACGCGCCTGATAGGTATTCAAAATAAGAAGTTATCCATTTTATCGAAAACAACTTTTTCTAACTTTTGGGTTATTTTTTTAATTATTAAACAATTGCCTTTTAACAATTTGCTTTTTTGGGCTCTAAATTTTTGTTAGACTTCCTAGGAACTTTTCAGCCTGGCACTCATTCAAATTCAAAAATGAATTACCCTAGAAAACAGTAGGTAAAGTATAGTCTACACAGTATAGTATAGTTTATACATGAGCTGTTAGAAAATACACTTTGACCCACAATTCATGGATTGTGTCAACCTCAGTTAAACTGTTTTTGGATGTGTACATTAGGGTAAAAAAAAAATTACCGGGCCGTTGACTAAAAATAGGGAAAAAATGTTTGCCAAATTTCAGCCCTATAGGTCTATCCTAGATTACCCCTGTGAACCACTTTTTCACAAAAAAATTAATTATTTAATTAAAAATGAAGAAATTTAAATAATAATAATTCTTGTTATTATTATAATTACGGGTGAAATATTAATCAAATTTGCATACAATACTACACAGGGTGATCCAAATTAAGGGCGCACCATTGCTAACTTCGTTATTGTTGATCCTATGTCGCTGAAATTAGCAAACAATCAGTATTTTTTTCTGCTGATTGCAAAGGTAAAACGACAAAAATAATTAATTATACACTTTTAAGAAATTCAAAATATCAAAATTTAGAATAAAAATGCTTAATTTTGATCACTCTGTATTTGAGAACGTAAAATGGTTTTAATATTGTTTATTTTTGAAGGAGCTGAAGAGCACACTGTATTTGGTCTTCATTTTTCGTTTTTAATTAATTAAACTCAGTAAATAAATGAACCCCCCTCCGCAACATCATTTACAACTTTAAATTTTTTTACGATTTTTAATGCATTTTGATACCTCTCACTTTCGCTCCAAAGGGCTGAGTCAATATACAAAAAGTATTGACTGATTGCGAACCGAACAAAGAAATTTCGTGTTTGAGACGTTACAAAATCTTCCATTTCTTTTTTACAGAAAATAACCATGTTTGTATTTTAGTTCAATCCTTTTAGGAATCACATTTTCTATATCTTCAGATTGGTTTAATTCCGTTACCATGCATCGTTTCTTATTCATTGATACTGATACATCGAAAAATTCCATGGCAACTGATTCCAAATTAAGGTACCAAAGATTGTTTTTGAATTTATTAATAGTACCTAATCATTGACACCTCATCGTCAATGGATTTATATTCATGCATTTAGAAGTTGCAAGTCGTGATTGGGTGCCATATCTGCGTGCGGCGCCGTAAACCAGGCCTCTATGCACAACATTACGATGAAAATCGATGTGTCACGAACTGCCGTTCTCTCTTCTCCTGTCATTTCATATTGAACTCTAAACATGAATATTTTAAGGCAATATATTGCTTTAGCCATCCACTGTGCATGATAAAAAGCTCAAGTAGTATAAAAAATATGTTCCGAGGTGGAATTGCATCAAGGAAATCCAAAGTTAATTCCAGCTCTTTGTAGTCGTCTCTTTGATGGCGAGTTTGCAGGGTCTTCTGTACAAAATAAACTATACCCTGAACTTCTTTAAATGTATCTACCAAACCAGTTTTATATTTGTCAAAAATTCTTAAAGAGGGGAACATTTGGTCCAGTTGTTTTTGGTACCTTTTTCTCAAACACGCTTCGCAGGACCAATTCAAAAATATGGTGTCTGCAAGGTAGAAATAAAATATTTCTTTCCCGCAAGTGTTCAAGTACCGTGACAGATCCATCCACTCACAAATTTGACGTTCTATCGCAACAAAAAGCTTTAACTGACTCTAAAAGCCTCCAATCTTGAAGCATTTCATAAACCGCGTTGGCTTGTGTTGGCACTTTACTATTTGGTAAAGCAGGAACGCCAAGAAGTTTCTCAGTCTTACTATTCGATACCAAAACTGGTAGTCTTTCAACAGTTTCTCGTTTTAAAATATCGAATAAGAGTTTTCCATTCCAATGTAAAACAAGAGCATTTAATTCAGTATTTTCAAAAATATTTTTGATTTGGGTGGCTCTAGCCTCGCGTATTTTTCGGCGATAATATCGAATTGATGTTCTATTTATCGTCAATGTCTCTACATCAAAGTTCAGAACTTCTGCTATAGCGGCAACTAAGTGGACAGCACCTCTGTAACTTACTTTGCAACTGTCAAGGACTGCAACAACTTTTTGGTTGAAAATATTAATCATTCCTCTGGATTTCTTCAGCGAGGATGGTTCAGCCTCATCTTCGTTGCTACTGCCAAATGAAACACTCAAAGTAGCAATACTTTTTTGACGGATTTATAGTTCAAAAAAGTAGGAGTAGCAGTAGCAGTAAGCCAGTGTTAACAATATAATAATAAAATAAAATGTCTTCATAAATGTCTGCAATGGCTGGAGTAGGAGTAGCAACAAGAAAAGTTAATACTTGGCCATCTCTTACGCCAACGACCTTGGTTGCTACTGAACGCTACTTCAGCCATTCAAATTGCAGCATTTATATTATTATATTAGCAACACTGCTACTGCTACTCCTACTTTTTAGAACTATAAATCAGGCTTTAATGTTTGATTTGAGTGCTCTCCATCACTTGATGCTAGCTCCACAAAATTATCTGAAAAATATCATTAAGAAATTAATACAATTTAATATTTGGTATATTACTGTCGGATATTTATATTTATAACATCTCTTTGAACTTAGAATCTTTGAATGAGTAATACTTATCATTATTTAATTAATTAAGTACCTATAAATATCTTACCCATTATATCGATGTCCACTTGGCTTTTTGATTGTTTTCGGCGTAACAGTTCTTCCCGTTGATTTTTCGCTGGTTCAAGTTTGTCAAAACAGCTTTCAATGTCATTTATATAGCCAAGGCGACCCAGTTTTCGTTGATTTTTAAGGAACTCTCTTCTCTGCTCATCGATTTGCTCCAAAACGTGACCATGATCAATGTCAAACAAGTTTTGAAGCTCTGAGGTAAATTGTTGCTCCTTCTCTTTGGTTTGTTGGCATTTTTTTGCAAAGTACTCCATTCTTGGTGAAGAACCATTATTTTGTCAATGCATCGATTTGCTTTTTGCATGAGTAACTGGGCTTTGGCCAAAAAATTTTGACCTCATCAAAAACAAGTTTGACACTAACGCCTAAATTACAATTTCGTTTAAATAATTGTTGTTGTTATAAAAGAATAATTTAAGTACTTGTCCTTTTGATGGCAACTTGTTCCCATAAATTTGTGTATGCAGCTCACCAATAAGATAAATGTTCTGATCACTGATTGATTCTATCGACATTGTATTGTATGGCACGCCGTTTTAACATTTATTAAATAATTTTTTAATTTAAAATTTTATTAGTTTAAAATTTTAGGTTTACATTTATAAATTTATAATATTTTCAACTATCATGTATTTAAAGACAAAATTTACTAACCAACAGTTCACTTCTGTATTAAACAATATTACTTTTTATCAATTTTTTTAAAAAATTTTAACTATCATTTTTTAATAAAAATAATTTCCCAAGTATAATTTATTTAGGTGGCATTTTGTTAACTTAAATAAATATTTTATAAAATTATTGAGATTAATTTGGTAAAGTTAAATTTTTTAGTATTTAAAAATAGTATCAAGCCATTTAAAATAAAAACACATATAAAACATTTTCTACCAAAATAGTTTAAAAAGTTAAATTTTTGTAAACTCAAAACTATGAATAATAAAAAAATATTTTTAAAATAAAATGCAACTTTAAAAGTTAAAAATATTAATTTTAAAAAAATGGAATTTTAATATTTTATTCTTCAAAATTATTGGTTTGAATTTGTAAAGTCATTTAAATGATAGTCGATAAATTTTCAATACAAAAATTTGAACATTACATTTAAATGTTAGTTTTAAATTTTAAAGTGGTAATTTTTGCATTAAAAATCTATCGACTATCATTTAAATGACTTTATAAATTTAAACCAATAACTTTTATTTTTATCAATTTTACATTAATACATTTTTATGACAAAATTTATAACTTTACATTTAAATGTAAGTCGATAATTTTTAAATTACAAAGTGAAAACGTAGCTTTAGTAGAAGGCACAAGAGTCTGGGATCGGAGTCAAGATGCAGCCAGTTTGATCCGCAGTGTTGCCAAATCGTGCTTGCTCCATAAATATTTGACGCGTTTTACAAATTACATAAATTTAATAATAGAACAACATTTTTAGTGCCTATTGTACTAAGTTAATTCGACAATTAAAAAACATCAACGGATCAAACTGGCTGCATCGTGGCTCCGATCCCAGACTCTTGTGCCTTCAACTAAAGCTACGTTTTCACTTTGTAATTTAAAAATTATCGACTTACATTTAAATGTAAAGTTATAAATTTTGTCATAAAAATGTATCAATGTAAAATTGATAAAAATAAAAGTTATTGGTTTAAATTTATAAAGTCATTTAAATGATAGTCGATAGATTTTTAATGCAAAAATTAAATGTAAAGTTATAAATTTTGTCATACTAAAGCTACGTTTACACTTTGTAATTTAAAAATTATCGACTTACATTTAAACGTAAAGTTATAAATTTTGTCTTAAAAATATATCACTTTAAAATTGTTAAAAATAAAAAAAATTGGTTTCAATTTGTAGAGTCATTTAAATGATAGTCGATAAATTTTTAATCCAAAAATTACTACTTTAAAATTTAAAACTTACATTTAATATAATGTGAGAATTTTTGTATTAAAAATTTATCAACCATCATTTAAACTCTATAAAAATTTAAACCAATAATTTTTTAGAATAAAATATTACAACCAAAACTTATAATAAATAAATTTCGTTAGATTTTGATGTACTTGTTCATTTTGTATATAAGTATTTTGGGCCTTACGTGCACCCGAAAGGATATAATGAAAAAAAACAAGTTTTTCGTTATTTAAAGGTAGTTCTAGGATTACAATCGGGTGTTGAGATACAGTAATGTAAAGAGACGTTCGCTGCCTACAAAGGCCTGTAGGACAAAATAGGCTAAAAAATCTTTTTTTTCAACGGGCTATAAAAAATTTATTTTTGGGTTAAAGGGGTTGTTTCGTGAAATTTTGTTTTGTGCCTATATAAAGGTAGTCCCCTGGACTACGTACCGACATGTGTTTCGTTGTCATTGTAAAGTGTGTAAATGAAAAATCCACAAAAAACTACTTGAAACAATGTTTTTTTTGGGGGAGGGGGTAGTTCCCGGGCGAATTTTTTTAATTCCTTTTGAATTTGCAATAAGCACACCATACTATGTTACGTACATTTTTTTCATCAGTGAAAAAAAATTGTAGGGGATTCTCCAGACAGGTGAATTTGAGAGTAAAAACCCTTCCCACTGGGCAAGGTATGTTCTGTGAACGTTATGTAACGTTAATATAAGATCGCATTTAGGATGTCTAAATTTAACATTCTTGACATGTTGAAGTAACGTAAGCAAGTAGTCGTTATTTATAAAATGTTTTATCAACGTTCAGTAAAAGTCGAAAATATTGACGTTGCTTGCGTAACATTAGATTTCCAACAATTTGCTGATGTTACTTTAACAATCTACTATGCAACATCAACTTAACATATAATCTTTCAACGTTCACATTTGAATGTTTATACAACAATATTTTGCAGAAGTTAATATCAAGTTGTAAGTTGCACGTTAGATTTCCAACAATTTGCTGATGTTACTTTAACAATCTACTATGCAACATCAACTTAACATATAATCTTTCAACGTTCACATTTGAATGTTTATACAACAATATTTTGCAGAAGTTAATATCAAGTTGTAAGTTGCACGTTAGTTTTTCAACAATTTGATGATGTTAACTCAGCAATACATGGCTCAACATCTACTTAAGGTTTCGTCTTTTAACGTTCACATTTTAATGTTTATACAACGGTGTTTTTAAAACGTTACCTAAAGTTACTCTTATATACTTTAGTTTAACGGCACGAAGTCATATACTTACCACACATATACAGATCATTTTGGATTCAGGCTGTTTCCTTTTCGTGGGGTTAAAGTAGGAGCTAGCTACTTATGCAGTTTTACACATGCGTGGGGCCGTGTTGTCAGATGTAATTATATTCTAATATTATTTTCGTTATTATAAAGCTTATAAAAATATTTTATATTGCATAATTTATAAATAATTAATAAATTATGTTTTTAAGTATTAATAATAAAAAGAAGTATTATTTTTTCAATTTTATAAAAATGTTTTTAGCATTAGAAATTTGGCTACGTCTTATTTTATTACCCAAGGACTAATTGCCAAGGAGATTATAATCGAACATTTTGGTCACAGTACAAACCATTTTTGGTTTATTGTTTACAGCAAAACAGTTCGCATTTTAAAACTAGTTTTCTAATATTTTTTTAATATAACCTAAATTCTTAAACTGACATTTGGATTTATTCATAACCAACAAACATTATTGATTTTTTAATCTCCCACTTTTGAACTGACCGTGCGCAAAAGGTAGAGAGTAGCCACCCTCCCCTTAAAAACGGGAACAAGGTCATCTATTCAAAATATAGGCAATAAGCGGTATATGTGTGGTAAGTATATGCACGAAGTTAATATACAGCGCCATCTTATGGTACTCCCAACAAGTAAACAGTTGTCGCTGCTTGAAGTTCAAGCATTGGACGACCTATCCAGGCGTCCTTTGTTTGTTTTGTGTTTGGTGTGTTTAACAAATTATTTCCTGGCTGTTTGAAGAAACAATATGAGCGACGACAAAAAAAAATCAGGTAATTCAACATATTACATAATATTGCTTATATCAATTAGACTTAACTAAAATACTTACTTTCTAAAACAAGATGTTTTGTTTTCTAAAAGCCGGCCGGCAGATAAACCAGCCTTCAGCCATTTTGTCCTAATAGAAAGTGTAATATTGAATCAATATTATTGATAATTAAAACTGCAATTGGCAAGTGCTATTCTTAAATTTATATCTATTTAAAAAGATATGCAATTAATAATTATTAATCTATGAATATTAACATTTGTTATTAATGTTAAAAGTATAGGTAAAACCTTTAGGTACAACCAAAACATAAACATAAATCTAAAAGACCATTTTTAATTTAAAAATTTTAAATGTATCATATATTAAGGCTTAATAGGCATATAAACTCATACAACACACTCATGCTCAGGGTTTTGTGCTTCCACGACTCATGAGTATAGCAAAGAAGCTATAAACCCTGATACACATACAACAAACACACCACGGTGCTGTTCTGAGAGGTGATTTTTTGACTTTCTGTGAAACCTAATTTTTTTTAATATTCTTGTTAATTAGGTCATAACTAAAATTTTAAGAGCAAAATAAAAAAAAATTGACGGTTTGAATTGTTTTAATTGGCTGTTTATTAAAAATATTATGCACTCTTTCAATTATCCAATTAAAACTAGCGATTTAATTTAAATATTTAATATTTGCATAACTAAAAAAAAGGTTTTTACAATTTTTTTTATTTTATATTTTAAACGTTCAAACTTTTAATCTAACCTTTTACGTATACAATATATCCTTAAAGGTTGCCATGAAACATAGATCTATTAAAAATTTATTTGACGTTTGAATTGTCATTTTCAGTATACGTATTGTATAATTTTTGTTAGGTTTTTTAAAGTGTTTTTTATAAACAAAAATGAAAAATTGTAATAAAAGTTACGAAGAAATTCATGAAATTTAACTAAGGACCGGTTTATTCATCTTTAGTAAAGTTTATCGGGCCGAACACTTTCATGTCTTGGCAAAGAAATTATTGGTCAAAGAAATCAAAAATGAATAAATCGGCCCTAAATAAAAGTGGCACCCTTAGAATTATTGTTTAATAAATGTGTATTACAACAAAACAGTAAAAGATATAAAAAATGTATAGACCTTTTTTTAGGAAATTAACTAATCTTTAATCTGATTTAAAAAGTTATGATAATATTTAAATAAAATCGCAAGTTTTAATTGGATAATTGAAAGTGTGCATACATATTTTTAATAAACATCCAATTAAAACAAAATTAAAATTTTAGTTATGACCTAATTAACAAGAATATAAAAAAAAATTAGGTTTTACAGAAAGTCCAAAAATCACCTCTCAGAACAGCACCGTGACACACAATCAACTGAAACATTAAGGGGTAACATTTTCTGCTGTTATATAACTTGCCTGCCATATGCATTTGTACAAAATTATAAATAAATTTATGCAACAGTTGTTATAGGTATCTATTTCTATTTCACAGGTTGCTAAAAAATGAAGCCCAACCCTTATTGACAGGGATTTTGAAGAAATCATAATGAATTGGTTCCGGCATTGGAAGCAGCGCCGTATTAGGGCTTCCCAAAATGCAGAAAATGTATAATTCTGGTCAAATAGCCAAATATTACAAATAGGACTAATTTTACGTTTAAATTTTTATATTTAATATGGATCAATTCTAAGTAACCTGTACAAAAATCTGTAACTCTTCTATAGGTTTATAAAATTGTTTACATATTAATGCCAAAACCGATATTTATTTACATATTTCTAAATACATTAAAATTTATATTATAAATATTTTATTTTTAAACTATTTTAGAATGTACTATAAAATAATGGAAAGCTTATATAAAAAACTTAAAGATTTGCTTAGAGGTTACTCAGAATTGGAACATAATTTTATGAGAGTTAACATTTTATTTTTATATTCGTTGAAATATATGTATAGGTATATACAGGGTGTTTCATAATATATGCGCAGGACTTCAGGATGTTATAGCTCATCGAAAAAGATGAAAAAAGTCGCTATTAAGTTATGCTCTAAAATGCACAATTTTCGAGATACAGGGTGTTGAAATTTTTGAAAAAAATTCGATTTTTTCGAATATCTCCGAAACCGTTTATCGTACAAAAAACAGCTTTTGTAAGCATTTTCTACTCAAAATAAGATATGTTTTGTGCTAGAAAAAATTTTTTTTTCCTCATAATTGGTGGAGATTTTGAAGGGGTAGCGGGTTTTTTTCTCCTCAACTTCTACGCCCCTGAAAAAAGTACGGTTTTGAGAGGCCCATTCGAACCGCCAATGTTTTCTACACAAAAAAGGTACTCCTGGTCATAAGCTCTAAAGTTGACCTTTTTCGAGAAAAATCAACTTTTATGTTTAAAAACATGGTCAATTTAAAAAAATATATTTTTTTTTACTAATTAAACAAAATTTATTTTAACGTTAGGACAAGTAACAAAACCAAACCATAATTGCAAAATAAAAAATGATTTAAAAGTTGTCTTTGCTTAATTCTCCAAACCGTAAAGGTAACGCATTTCGCACATTTCAGCATTCGAGTAAAAAATCATTTTTTATTTTTTTTTTTAATTTTGCAATTATCGTTTGGTTTTGTTACTTTTTCTATCGTTAAAATAAATTTTGTTTAATTAGTAATAAAATTTTTTTTTCAAAAAATTGACCATGTTTTTAAACATAAAAGTTGATTTTTCTCGAAAACGGTCAACTTTAGAGCTTATGACCAAGAGTACCTTTTTTCTGAAGAAAACATTGGCGGTTCGAATGGGCCTCTCAAAACCGTACTTTTTCAGGAACGTTGAAGTTGAGGAGAAAAACACCCGCTACCCCTTCAAAATCTCCACCAATTATGAGTAAAAAAAAAATTTTTCTGCCACAAAACATAGCTTATTATGAGTAGAAAATGCTTACAAAAGCAGTTTTTTGTACGATAAACGGTTCCAGAGATAATCTAAAAAACGATTTTTTTTCTAAAATTTCAACACCCTGTATCTCGAAAATTGTGCATTTTAGAGGGTAAGTTAATAGCGACTTTTTTCATCTTTTTGGATGAGCTATCACATCCTGAAGTCCTGCGCATATATTATGAAACACCCTTTATACAGGGTGCTTCATAATATATGCGCAGGACTTCAGGATGTGATAGCTCATCCAAAAAGATGAAAAAAGTCGCTATTAACTTACCCTCTAAAATGCACAATTTTCGAGATACAGGGTGTTGAAATTTTAGAAAAAAAATCGTTTTTTTCGATTATCTCTGGAACCGTTTGTCGTACAAAAACAGCTTTTGTAATCATTTTCTACTCATAATAAGCTATGTTTTGTGCCAGAAAAAAAATTTTTTTTACTCAAAATTGGTGGAGATTTTGAAGGGGTAGCGGGTGTTTTTCTCCTCAACTTTAACGCCCCTGAAAAAAGTACGATTTTGAGAGGCCATCCGAACCGCCAATGTTTTCTACACAAAAATGGTACTCTTGGTCATAAGCTCTAAAGTTGACCGTTTTCGAAAAAAATCAACTTTTATGTTTAAAAACATGTTCAATTAAAAAAAAAAAAATTATTACTAATTAAACAAAATTTATTTTAACGTTAGAAAAAGTTACAAAACCAAACGATAATTGCAAAATTAAAAAAAAAATAAAAAATGATTTTTTACACAAATGCTGAAATGTTCGAAATGCGTTACCTTTACGGTTTGGAGAATTTGGAGAATTTAGCAAAGACAACTTTTGAATCATTTTTTATTTTGCAATTATGGTTTGGTTTTGTTACTTGTTCTAACGTTAAAATAAATTTTGTTTAATTAGTAAAAAAAAAAATTTTTTTTTTTAAATTGACCATGTTTTTAAACATAAAAGTTGATTTTTCTCGAAAACGGCCAACTTTAGAGCTTATGACCAAGAGTACCTTTTTTGTGTAGAAAACATTGGCGGTTCGAATAGGCCTCTCAAAACCGTACATTTTTCAGGGGCCTAGAAGTTGAGGAGAAAAACACCCGCTACCCCTTCAAAATCTCCACCAATTATGAGTAAAAAAAAAAATTTTTCTGCCACAAAACATAGCTTATTTTGAGTAGAAAATGCTTACAAAAGCTGTTTTTTGTACGATAAACGGTTCCGGAGATATTCGAAAAAAACGAATTTTTTTCTAAAATTTCAACATCCTGTATCTCGAAAATTGTGCATTTTAGAGCGTAAGTTAATAGCGACTTTTTTCATCTTTTTGGATGAGTTATCACATCCTGAAGTCCTGCGCATATATTATGAAACACCCTGTATATAAATTTACCCCAGGGCCGAACTGTATAAGTTCCCTTTTTTAAAATGACTACACAAATTTTGCCTACATTTTTTTGCTATTTTCCATGGTAAACAGGATTTAGTCTTGGCTTACTTAGTTTTTGATTCAACAAAAAACTAATTAAGCCAGGACTTAATCCTGTGGATCCATTGGAAAGAGCAAAAAATTTGTGTAACGTAATTTTAATTTTAAAAAGTGGACTTTAATACACTTTGGCTCTGTGGTACAGATATTCAGTGTTGATATGTAATATGTATCTAGTTCAACATTTAGATATTTGGATTTTGGGTAACCTGTAAGAAAATCTGTAACTTTTTAGGTTTATATTTTTTTTTACATATTAATGCCACAACCAATATTTATTTACATATATCTTAATACATTTATTTAAAATTATAAAAAAACTTATTTTTAAACTATTGTAGTATGTACTATGAAATAATTGCAAGCTTATAAAAATGTTAAAGATTTGCTTCGAGGTTACCCAGAATTGGAACATAATTTTATGAGAGTTAAAATTTTATTTTAATTTTTGTTGAAATATATGTATATATATAAATATACCCCAGGGACAAACTGTGTTAAGTCCACATTTTTTGGCTCTTTCCCATGATAAACAGGATTAAGTCTTGGCTTACTTAGGAAAAAATGCAGGCAAAAAATGTGGACTTTACAGTTTGGCTCTGAAGTACATATACAGTGTTGACATGTAATATGTAGTTTAACTTAAATATTTAAATGTATTTGGTATTAATGTATTTTATATATTATTTGTTTGTACCAATAAAGGTTTTATTTATTTTCTGGCTTTTTTTAAAATCAACGTGACATAAACGTTTCATTGGTAAAAGCTCAACAACAGGGGCTCATAACGTTAATAAAATGTTTTATAGACACTGTTGTAAAGACCGTTAAATTTGAACGTCACGGAAACAGTTGCCCTAAACGTTAATCTGATGTTTCATAAATGACGTTGTATAAACATTTGTAATGGAAAGTTAAAGGTATGTTCAATTACTAACGTATCAAAGTAACATCGCTGAAGGCGGACATTAGCAGTTGTTGCGACGTTCGTGGGATATTTAT
Organism: Brassicogethes aeneus; assembly: GCA_921294245.1. Taxonomy (NCBI): domain Eukaryota; kingdom Metazoa; phylum Arthropoda; class Insecta; order Coleoptera; family Nitidulidae; genus Brassicogethes; species Brassicogethes aeneus. Next base: position 64,347,881 of record OV121132.1, read on the forward strand.
TTTACATGTAGGCTAACGTCACGACGTAACAATCTACGTCTCTATAACGTTCACAGTATGTTTTTTTGCCCAGTGGGTTGTATTTTGAAAATGCGCAAGAACTGTAAAACTTTACACCCCTTACAAAATTGGTCATTTATTTGTATATAGGTGATATGTAATGATTTTTGGATTTATGAAGCATTTTCGCTATGCTGGGCAAAAAGAAAAACCTCTTTTGAAAAACTTTGGCGCTTCATAACTCCGTAAGGGTTGGTAATTGAAAAAACGTTCTTTACTCGTTTGATGAACAACAGTTGGGAGAACATTTGGTCATATAGGTATGTTTGCAATAAAATGCACCCTTGCCGAGATATAGCCAAAAAACAGCGTTTTTAAACTTTAGGGGGTTGAAAGGGGATATTCCCGATCGAAATTTATGGGGCATGATAAGGGGCGGTTTTCAGCACCCCTCAAACTATAGGAAAAGAAAAAAAATCAAGCCAGCACTTTTGCACAAAAACTACCTGTTGCCTGGCCTAAGTAATTACAATAAAAACTACTTCATCATTTTTAATTGAATTATTTAATTTTTAGAGAAAAAGTGGTTCACAGGGGTAATCTAGGATAGACCTATTATAGGTAATTTAGGTATTTGTATGTAAGCTGCAGACCAGGGCCCCCAAGGCCTACAAGCAAAAATTTGTCCTGTCTGCCCCCCCTGCTTAAAATACCCCATAGAGACCCTGTTCAAACCGATAGATATTTGTATCGGGATGTATGGTGTTTCTATAGGGTGTATTGGTTTGTATAGGACCCATAGTTGAGATTTATGGTTGTTCTATAGGGATATCCACCATTGATTTATTTGCTATCGGTTTCAATGGGGAAAATACACATAAATGTAGAAATTACTTTTTTCCCTATAGGACCCTATAGGTTTTAATAAAATTTTGTCAAATGTTTTATGGTTGCTCTATAGGGATATCCCTATATATCCTTCATTGAGTTATTTTCTATCGGTCTCAATAGGGAAAATGTAAAAGTTATGGTGTGCCTATAGGTAATTTCCTATACATTTTCTATCGGGCTGTATCCGGAAAAACCCATGGACAAATGCACATATAGAATCCGGTAGCGCCCGATAGATTATTTTGTATAGGTCTCTATGGGGTATTTTAAGCAGGGCCCCTCTTGTTGCCCCTGACTATAACATAGTAAAACCTTAAAATATTATATACCTAATTCAATTTGTATATTTTTAAAATTTTGGACGTCTTTTAAAATATTTTAATAATTTTCACCATTGTGTACCCATTGAGTTTAATGTTGATGATTTAAATCTGTGACTTAACACTTTAACTGGCTATTATAGCTATAGTTAGATTCTTTATAAAATTAGGTATTATTATAGCGCTACAAAAATGAAATATGTCATACCTGTATATTCATGTGTGGCATCTAATGGGTCAATCCAAACAGTAACATCCTCTTGGTTGACATACTCATTTGGTAACTTTTTTATATCAACATTATTATTTACAGTATAATCTATAAATTGGTCATAACAATCAGTACTTTCTTCTGATATAAGGTTAATATTTTTAAAAAAATATGAAATTGTGGAAACCATAGAACAATGTGAAAGATAATCAGCAATTGTAACATCATCTTGCATTCCTTCTTTAGTCAAACCCTTGCTTTTTACTGAAAATTTATCTTTTACCCTTATCACTTCAATTCCTCCATTTTCAGCTGATTTAATGGCAACAGTAAGTACATTTTTTTAAATTAATTGGAGTATTTTGAGCACTATCCCACGATCGCATCATGTAAAATATTAAAAAAATTGTACAAATAGCAAAGAAAGTATTATTTCTATTTATTATACCCAATTTCATTTTTATTAAATATAGGTTAAACATTCTAAAACCGGATTTCTTCTTCTTCAATCTGAACACAGATGCACTGTGTTAGGGGTAATGACCTTTAGCTTAATTAAAAGCTATTTGGCCAGCTCATTTTTTTTTTGAATATTTAATATGATAAGCCGGATTAGTTCTAAAAAGTAGGAGTAGCAGTAAGCCAGTGTTGCCAATATAATAATATAATAAAATGTCTCCAATGTGATTGGCTGGAGTAGGACTCCTACTGCCCTGCTTAAAATACCCCATAGAGACCCTGTTAAACACAGTTTTGTCACAAAACTTTTGTGTTGTCTGTTGAAGCAGATAGGTCGTAGACGGCCTTCCTTGAGCAGACAATATGGGACTCCCAGCATAGAAATAATCAAATATATCGAAAATACGCTGATCAGTGCCAAGTACACAAAGTCTACAATAGATTAAGTAATTAATAAAATAAATTCCACGATGGATGGGTGAAATATTTAAAGAAATACCTATTAGTGCATACAGCCATCTCCCACATGGTGCATGGTTGGAATAATTAATGGAGCTTCATCAATGAAAAATGTAATACCTATGTTGTTTATTATTAGTGATTTTATGGAAAACTAACGAAAGAAATTTATGAATAGTTAATTTTTGATGTGTTTGATAATTAAATGGTTGGAGAAATGGATTATATATATATGAAGGAAGGAAGAAACGAATGTGAAAGAAAAAGTGAAAAAATTAATAATTTTTAAGAAAATTTATATGGATGATTTTAAGTGTATTGTAACAAAATGTATGTAGAAAGAAAATATATATAAATGATTCAAGGGATGAGGTAAACTCAGACGCTCTTAATTGAGACCCTTGGTCATAGTAAAATTTAAATTAAAACATAATGAGCTGGCCAAATAGCCTTTAAGTAGGCTAAAGGCCATTACCTCTGAACACAGGACTTGTGTTCAGATTTATGAAGAAGAAGAAGAAGAGACCCTGTTAAAACCGATAGATATTTGTATCGGAATGTATGGTGTTTCTATAGGGTGTATCGGTATGCATAGGACCCATAGTTGGGATTTGTTGGGATTTATGGTTGTTCTATAGGGATATCCACCCTTGATTTATTTGCTATTGGTTTCAATGGGGAAAATACACATAAATATAGAAATTAGTATTTCCCCCATAGGACCCCATAGGTTTTAATAAAATTTTGTCATATATTTTATGGTTGTTCTATAGGGATATCCCTATATATCCTTAATTGAATTATTTGCTATCGGTCTCTATAGGGAAAATGTAAAAGTTATGGTGTGCCTATAGGTAATTTCCTATAAATTTTCTATCGGGCCGTATCCGGAAAAAACCATGGACAAATGCACATATTGAATCCGGTAGCGCCCGATAGATTATTTTGTATAGGTCTCTATGGGGTATTTTAAGCAGGGTGTAGGAGTAGCAGCAAGAAAAGTTAAAATTTGGCCATCGACGTTGGTTGCTACTGAACGCTACTCCAGCCATTCACATTGCAGCATTTATATTATTATATTGGCAACACTTGCTTACTGCTACTGCTACTCCTACTTTTTAGAACTATAAATCCGGCATAAAGCCGGGTCTACAATTGTCGCAGGTCGCAGATCGCAGAACATTGGCGTGCGCAAAGCGCTATCCAGGGCCATATTACCCATTAGGCAGGCAAGGCAATTGCCTTGGGCGCCACAAAAAAATAGGCGCATTGTCCCCAACCAACTTAAAAAAATTGTTACCAAATGGTTTATTTTTCCAAAAAATAAAGCAAATAAACTATATACAATTATGAGAACGGTAGAGCACCGAATATTCTATACTGTTTTTATTATTTTATAAAACATTTTTTAAATACTTACTACCCAAGTAGCACCACTGGTTAAACTTGGTTAAAAAGAAGTTAATATTTGATAGTTTTTGGTTTATTTTACCCTTTTTAAACTACTTTTTAACTCTTAAGTCAATTTAAGTTTATTTAAACTACCTATATTATATATATGTATATATATATATGTATATATATATATATATATATATATATATATATATATATAATTATAATTTACCAAATATGGTTATTTATAAATATACTCTCTTGAAGTGAAATAGTAAAAATTCTACTATTTGAATTAGTATCAGCATTGTTTACTAATTAAATAGTCGTTTTTACTTTTAAATATTTATTTTTTACTTTAGTATACTTAATTAGTTAAAGTTTGACTAATTTAAGATGAGTCGCCATATTTTACTGTTACTGAGAGTAATAAGTAACTGATTTCTTTAATCGTTTTTAATTCTTGCGGCATTAAATGCATATAGGCTCGATGGTCCATAAAAATAAAGATGCAAAAAGTTTAGCTCCAACACAAAAAATATATTCAACTTTAACAATATTATAAACAATATTTATTTACAGATATCATAAATTTAATAAGTAGCAGTGGTGCGTCTACTAATTTGACTATTTCATTCCGTAGAATTTGACTAATTATAATTAGTGACTGCTTTGTCGCTATGACAATAATTCAAATATGACTTATAATTAGTCATTTTTGACTTATTTATTTTAAGAGAGTAGGTATTTCTATAGATATTACTTACTCGTCTTTTAATAAAAAATATTTTAATTTATAAGGGATAATAAGTTAAGTATGCCCGGGCGCCCTTAAGCTACCAGATTGTATAGTATAAGTATAGTATCTAGTAATAGGCGCCAAATTTTTAAGTGCCTAAGGCGCTGGATTGCCTTAAGCCGGCCCTGGCGCTATCCTCGACTTCACTCGCATTGCTCGTATGCGAACCAAAAACGAGTGGTTTATTTGCGAATAGTAAATTTGTAATTTGTGTTTGTTACCATGGTAACAAAATATTGCAATATTTTGTTTTGTGTGAAAATATTAATTACTTATTAAATAAAGAAATGGAAAAAAAGTAAACATTACAGAAAATCAAAAAAAGATAATCATTGAGTATGTGAAAAAAACGTGGATTTGCAAAGCCGCAAGTTTTCGAATAAATTACATTCAAAGATGCATCCGAAATCACGCAAGGGGGACAGGTGGCGGACCTCCATTAGAAGACAAATTGTCTTCAATAGAGGAGGACATTTTGGACTGTGTGAAACGAGTTAGTGTGGAAGGGCATAAGGAGGCTACTGAGTCTGCAGTGGAGTTTGACTTCAGTTTTACACCCTATTGTAAATGACCAAAAGAATCCAATAAAAAATAAGTAATTGGTTTGAATTGGTTTGAAATGTGTTTTGGCGCTATGAATCACCAATTCATTCCAGTTGAATTCCTATTGGTAATTTCCAATGAAGTCAGCGGCTTGAATTGGAAAATACCAATAGAATCCAATAAAAAATAAGTAATTGGTTTGAATTTGTTTAAAATGTGTTTTGGCGCTATGAATCACCAATTCATTCCAGTTGAATTCCTATTGGTAATTTCCAATGAAGTCAGCGGCTTGAATTGGAAAATACCAACCCATGCCTATGCTTGTCTCTATTGGCTAAATCCAATAGAAATGCACATGGAATGAATTGGTATACCATTATAATGCATAGCGCCAAACCCATTCCAACCAATTAAAACTAATTAATTCTTTAAAAATTGGATTAGAAAATAACTACCAGTTTTTTAGATCCCAGAAGGATAACCGGGTAAAAACCAGAATTCATTTTTCACAGAAGAGACGAAAAATTTATTTTTACTGAGTAATTTTATTTCTTTATTATTTTTTTGTGATATATGTACATTAGGGTGAGCCAAAAAAACTAACCTATCGGATTTATGGGTTAAAATGAACCCACATACCGAGCAAAAAATTTCCCTGCAAGGCAAAATTTTTTGCTCAATTTTAAAAGGTGTCGGTGAGCATTCTAAGTTTTCCATTGAAATAACACGTAAAAAAATCTTTTTTCATTAAAAAGACTATAATTTTTTAACCGTTTGAGATAAAATTTTTTACGTCGCGGATTCTTGTAGAGCATAAAATTTCCCAAAGAATCTATACCAGGATTATTTTTTTTTATTAAAAAATTTGTATGTTTGAAAGCTTTGAAAAGTGTAAAAAATCACTACAAACTGCAGTTTTAGTGATTTTTTATACTTTTCAAAGCTTTCAAACATACGAATTTTTGAATTAAAAAAAATAATCATGGTATAGATTCTTTGGGAAATTTTATGCTCTACAAGAATCCGCGACGTAAAAAATTTTATCTCAAACGGTTCAAAAGTTATAGTCTTTTTAAAAAAGATTTTTTTACGTGTTATTTCAATGGAAAACTTAGAATGCTCACCGACACCTTTTAAAATTGAGCAAAAAATTTTGCCTTGCAGGGAAATTTTTTGCTCGGTATGTAGGTTCATTTTAACCCATAAATCCGATAGGTTAGTTTTTTTGGCTCACCCTAATGTACATATAACTTACTATCACAAAAAAGTAATACAAAATAAATAAAATTACTCGGTTATACTCTTTTTTTTGTCTTTCTTGCAAAGGATGTTTGTAGGCATGGTCGAAGTCGATATTGTTTATGTCAAATTTTTTTATTTTGTCTGCTGTGACATTCTTACGCCATCGTCCCTAAACCTTGGACATATAAACATTTTTTTAATATATAAGTACACTACTAACACTAAGCACTTAACACTGAAATCGACTAATAAAAAAACCGCTAATAAATGGCGTCCAAAGACTTGTTGTTGTTTTTTCTTTATGATGGCGTCTCAACCTCCTCGTTGATTTTGCGCAGCTACACGAGAGCCCTCTTGCGATATTTGTATTGTATTGGGAATAACCAATTAGCAGATTTTTCGAATCTTACACTGGGAATGCCCAATTGAATTCAATTGGAAATTACCTATAGGTAGCTTTATCCAATCGAAACCAATAAAAACCATTAGAATCCTAATTGGACTTTTCCATCATGGAAAATACCAGTAAAAACCAATTTCTGTTTTATATCGCGCCCAATTAAATCCAGTAAGTCCAATTCAGACCCATTGATACCAACCAATACTTTAATTGGTTTCTACAGGAATTAATCGGTCATTTACAACAGGGCACAAGACCCATCGACAGTCCCCATATCAGAATTCCAATTTATTGAGGAAGAAATCACAGTTCTTAAAGACAATGTGTTTTTGGATGCAGGTGTGACAGCAACCCAACCCAAGCCATCTACCTCAGGCAATATGCGAGTCCCCCAGAGAAAAACTGCAATAAAAACCCTGCTGAAAATTCCACATAAAAACTTATAAAAGTTGATGAGTTTTTATAGGGCCTATGAAACAGCAATTTCTGATACAAACTTTTCAAATTCTATCGGTTTTTAAGAGACACTACTTTTAAACTCTGGTCAATACTAATTAAACTTTATCAGTATTTACGCATCAAGTTATATAATATTTTATGAGTATTTATGAGTTTTTAAGAGACATTACTTTTAATCTCTGGTCAAAACTTATTAAACTATCTGTATTTACGTATCAAGTTTTATCATATTTTATGAGTAATTATGAGTTTTTAAGAGACATTACTTTTATACTCTGGTCAAAACCTATCAAACTTTATCAGTATTTACGCATCAATTGAGTCATGACTATAGTAGACTATATAGAGTTAAAAAGTAATGTCTCTTAAAAACCCATAAACACTCATAAAATATTTTATGAGTGTTTATGGGTTTTTAAGAGACATTACTTTTTAACTCTATATTGTCTACTATAGTCATGACTCTACTGCAGTAGAGTAGTAGTTATAATATTAAATATAATATACATTAGACCAGTGCAGAAGCCTTTAAAAATGGTAAAAAGAGAAAAAAAATAACAGTAGGATGAAACTCATTGGAAAATGAGGGGAATATAATAAAAATTAAAGGAAAAATAAATTACGGGCGATCTGAGTTCGTTCATTTTTTACCCTTACAAACCCCCCCCCCTCCCACTTCCCGAAGTCAGATCGCCCGTAATTTATTTTTCCTTTCATTTTTATTATATTCTTCTCCTTTTCCAATGGGTTTCATTCTACTGTTATTTTTTTTGGTTTCAAAAATTATCGACCCTGGTCTACATATTTTATGAGTATGTATAAGTTTTTAAGAGACACTATGGCAGTGGTGGCTGGTGGATTTTGGGCACACCCATATCTCAGTTATTAGACATGGGACCCACATCAAATTTATATGAGTTTATAATGACATTATATAGACAAGTTCTGCGCAAGCAGAATTTAAATTAAAGTTTGCGAAAAAAAGTTAGTTTTTAAGTGCAACCCCCTGCCTCCTGCCCCTCCAAATTAGGATAATTCAACTTAAAGTGGTACAATATTTAATTCACTGAAGTTTATCAAAAAATTTCAAATTTTATTTAAAAAATTTAAGAATTTATAATTTTTATTATTTCTTTTACTAAATTTAAAAAAATTTCAAATGGTATTAAAATCTGTAATACTTGAATATTTTTAATAAAATTTGAAATTTGTCGATAAACTTCAGTGAATTAAATATTGTACCACTTTAATTTGAATTATCTTAATTTGGAGGGGCAGGAGCCTAGGCTGGGGGTTGCACTTAAAAACTAACTTTTTTTCGCAAACTTTAATTTAAATTCTGCTTGCGCAGAACTTGTCTATATAATGTCATTATAAACTCATATAAATTTGATGTGGGTCCCATGTCTAATAACTGAGATATGGGTGTTCCAAAATCCACCAGCCGCCACTGCACTATGGTGTCTTACTTTTAAGCTCTAGTGAAAACTTATTAAACTTTATCAGTAGGTATTTACCGATCATGTTATAATATTTTATGAGTATTAAAAAAGTTTTAATAAGACTCATAAAACTTTATAATCACTTATCCGATAAATAATCGTACACAGCTGTTACGTGTAAGAGTGTTACACTGTAACTCCAATAAAATATTGATAACATAATGCGTAAATACTCATAAAACTTTATCAGTATTTACGCATCATGTTATCAATATTTTATAGGTGTTACAGTTTATAAACTATTATAATACGTAACAGCTGGGTATTATTATTTATTGGATAAGTGAATGAAGGGTATATATTATGTTTTTAAATAATGTAATTTTAATGGTTCCAATTAAATTACACCATAAAAATGCTTTCTATTTAAAAATTCAAAAAAGTATTTTTAAACAGAAAACCAGCCTAATTTAAGTCTATTTTTGTACTTACCGCCTTTTAACTATGCATGGCAGTATATTGCCCTATTTGCATGTTACTAAAATAAAACCTGTCGTGCATTGTAGATCTGTGTTAGCTGTTATAGAGGTATACCTTACATATACAGGGTGTTTTGTTATTGAATGTCAATATTTAAGGGGGGAATTTTTTGGTCCATTTTAAAAAGAAAACTTCATATGAACGTATGACGTAAACTTCTTAATTTTTAAGATACAGGGTGGTAAAGTTGTCAAAAATAAGTAAGTAATAACCCGCACTACGCTTTTCGTATTGTTCATCTTTTAAGGGAGGAAGGGATGAAGGAAGGAAGGCAATCTATAAATCAGGCTTTAATGTTTGCATATTGTTTATGTTTTACGGTCTGGTATGGGAAATAAATGGACCTAAGATCTAGGTCTTTGAAAAGCAGTGCTTTTAAAGCAGTATAAAAATCAGCAGTTTTTTATTAAATTTAAAAAGAAAGATTCTACCCAGTTGTGTGGAAGTATGTGCCAGTAAGCAATGCTCACGCCATCTGTTCCCTATTGAAAATGCCATATAGAACCATATAAAAAACACGTATCTGGATTCTATATGGTTTCTATCTGGTTCAATATAGGTATTTGAAACAGGCATTTCACTATTGAACCAGATAGAAGATTACATTATAGAACCAGATAAAAACACTATAAAACACTATAGAACCAGATAGGGAAACCTATCTGGAAATACATATAGAACAGTAGTTGTATATGGATTTATCTGGTTTCTGTTCTATATGTATTTCCAGATAGGTTTCCCTATATGGTTGAATATGAAAATTTTTAAAATGGAAATCCATATTCAACCATATAGAATCCGTAATGTTAACCAGGACTTTCCATATAGGACCTATAAAACCATATAGAACCAGATACGTTTCCTTATCGGATTCAATATGGGTTCTATATGGCATTTTCAATAGGGTTCTGACTCACGCACTATAAATACCGGCAAATTTAAAATTGTACGGCTAACCCCGCCCACAATGCCAAGTTTCTAATTGCATGTTCATTTTTTTTTCATTTTATTGTTGCCAAGTTTAATTACTTGATTGTATTTTAAATATTTTAAAGTTTTAATGTTTTAAAGTCGTATGTTTAAAACGCACGCAAAAGGCACGATGTTCGCAAAATGCACGGTCAGGCATGAAAACGCACGCAAACCGCGGTACGTAACGCGTTACAGAAATTTGTACCTACCACATAAAGTCTTATAAAAACTTATAAAAGTTAGATGTAAAAAACCAATAAAAACCGATAAAATTAATTTCCTATAAATACTTGTAGCTTCTTATAGACATATAATGGGGAAGGCCTTATACAAACCAATAAACTTACATCCCTCATAGAGTCTCATAAACACTCATAAACAATGATCAAATACTTAGGGACCATACTGAAACTGATAAAAGCCATCAGGGTTGTTCCAAGCTACACAATTGTGCAAAATGCTACACTTTTTAACAAGTAGCTACACCGGGGCACCCCAATGGCAAATTTTATTGTTTTGCTACACTTTTTTGATAAAGTAAACAAAAAACTACACAATTATAAGCAATCAATAAAAAAAAATTCTATCTACAAGAAACCACAATGGATTGTGCAAGAAACCATCTTGAGTAGAGTTACTCTATAGAGTAACTCTACTCAAGATGGTTAGTATACTAGAGTACTTATCATAGATTACATAAAGATAAAAATCTATGTTCCCTATAGTGTAAAACTACTGTAGAACTCTGGTAAAACTGCACGAGTCACCATCTATATTCTAATAACCACCAAAACGAATTGAATTTTTCGAATTCGCCAATCTGGTCAAAGATGTCGCAAACGCCGACGCCCCATTTTAAAACTGCACAATATTATGCTACACAATTTCATTATCGAGTTCTACACTTTGAAAAATTAGCCAGGAACAACCCTGAAAGCCATTTGCACATAAAATCTTATAAGTACTGTACCACATAAAAACTTATAAAAGTTAGATGTAAAAAAACAATAAAATCCGATAAAATTATTTTCTTATGATTACTTATAGCTTCTTATAGACATCTAATAGTCAGCCGGCAATGGCAAGAAAACTTGCTGTTTATTACCGTGCTACCAACCGAAGAAAAATATACGATTTTGTAAACACTAAGTTTATTTGTTATTTAGTGGAGATATTTAAAAATTAATGAGTGAAATGGATACTAGAACTTTGAACACAATGCCAATCATAAAACAAATAACCTTAAACTGTTTAAGTCTAACAGCGTCTCTCTAGGGAATTTGTAGTAGGGTTGGTAACATAAAAGCTACCAGATTTCACCCCAGAATTGCAGTGAAACGGCAATAAAAATCCATCCGGATCGATTTTCGGCAATTGCAAGAGATTCGTCGAAATGTCTCAACCGCGCATGCCTATGGCAATTTTCATTGCAATTGCCGAAAGAATTGCCGGCTGTAATACGGCCTTAAGGCCTTATACAAACCAATAAACTTACATCCCTCATAGAGTCACATAAAATCCCATAAACAATTATCAAACAGGAACCACATTAAAACTGATAAAAGTCTTGTGCACATAAAATCTTATAAATACACTTCAACATTTTAGTTGGAATTTCTTATAGAAATTTGTACCTCGTATACGTATAGACTTTATAAAGTCTTATAAAAACTAATAAAAGTTTTATAAGTCACGGGTCATAAAACTATTTCTTATAAAGACTGATAGAACTCTGATAAAACCCTTATGAGCAATTAGACAAAACCTTATAGAAACTAAGAATGTAACGAAGTTACTTAATTTCTGTAAAATCATTATTTGGGGTCGTAGAACTTCGATTCGAGTTTTGTGCTATTTCAGATAATTTAGAGAATATTAAATAGTAGTGAAGTGATTGGGTCTAGGAAACCGTAAATATCTATTTAACTATGAATGATTTCATACGCTGTCGCCGTACGGGATATACTAGACGGCAGAGGCGCGTGCGCCCTCGCGCTGTGTCGAGGCCGGCAAGTGGAAGGCGGGGAGAGAGAGAGCATCTTGTGTTTCGCCCTTGACCGGTGCAGACCGCCGATACAACCGCCGTACCGATTTGTAAGTACATATAAAGTTATTATTTCGCATGAATTTCACCTTTGCTTTTTTATTGGTCTTGCTATAACCTAGCTAGTCGTATTCATTAGTGTAGATTTGCCAATACTGGACTTTTAACGCAGTTCTGTTTCTAACGTTGCACATGTTCAGTGGCCGTCTACAAACCGTAGCTGGTTGCGTAGCCGTGGCTCTGTCACACACATTGTTAATCATTTACACGCGGCCGCTTTTATTCACACCTATTTCGCTGTTATAAATTGCTTGCCTTTCATCGCCGATTGTCGTTTGCGGCTCATTGCATTTACACCATACCCCTGGCCGTTTTTCCCTCTCTGCTCGCCATCACGCTTTCTTAGCACCATTGGTTTGCGTGTGTTTATTAGTTGTTTTATGTTGTACATACAGGGTGTTTATAGTTATTCTGAATAGAATATTTTATACTTTTGTTAATATACGTATTGAGTTTAATCCAGAGTTTCATTAATAACTGAACCCTGGTTACTTTCTCCACTGTATAAAAGCTACCCAGGTGTGGCGCTTCACCACAATAAAAAAGGAGCTGGCGCCCGAGACTTGTTTTGTATTAGACAAACCAATAGGTAAGTGCGTCATTAGAAAGCAACGTTACAAGAAACCGCATAAATCCTTATTAAATATTATAGAACTTTTATAAGTTTTTATGCGGGTTTTTCAACAGGGAAGCACATTGCAAGCTGTCAACGATTTTAAAACTTCTATGGAAAAAAGAACACTTAGTAAAGAACAATATTATAAAAGGAAATTGGCAATATTGGAAAGATTGGCTACTGCCAAGGAAGAAGGAAATGTAATAAAGGGAAGAATAGCTTCAGCAATAGAGTCAATAGCAGATTCCATTCCTAAGAGTCCAAGTATTAATTCTCTTGCTGCAGAACCCATTCTGAACCAGTTTTAACATTAAGGCAGCAATTACATTACAAAAAGAAATGATTTTTTCATTTGTTTGTAGTGTTAATAACACTGTGTTATTGCAATCTTAGTGGTCAGAACTAGTTCAGAATATGTACCATTTTGTACCTTTTGGTCTGGTTGTTATTTTATTTTATTTTTGTGATAGGTATTTATAAGTCATTTGCTAGGTTCTAGAAGGTTTGATACTGTCAAAGTTTATAGAACATACATTTTATTTATAAATATCAATTTTGTTCCTGTTTTTGTTGTATACAACATAGTATATAAGTTTGTTTATTATTTTTAGAAATTATTTTTCAGTTTTAAAAAGGTACATATAGGTAGGTACCTATAATATATATTTTATTAAATAAAAAACTTTATCTTAGAGCTGTGTATTTTTTATTATATCATAAATAAAATAAATATTAATAAATGTACTAGGGTACTATTGTCTTAAAACTTGTATTAGTCTGCTCCTTTTTCGTCTACCTGCTGCCAATTCAGGATTGACTCGTTCTTCAACCAAAATTTGAGCATTATATATTCCTAAATCATGTTGTTCACCTTCTTCCCCTTTATCATCAACAGGTAACATATTGTGATCTAAACATAAATTGTGTAGTACAACACATCCCTGCTGAAAATCACGGGTAATATCGGATGATTGCGGATAAAAAAACAAGCTAGTTTTATGTCCATTTATTTTATCCATGTCGGTTTTTATCTGCAATTGCGGGTATAAATATTATCCGCGAACGTCGGGTTTTATCTATTTAGATCTATGTCTGCTTTTATCTGTTTTCATCCGCAAATACCTGTATTTGAGTTTATATCTGCATTCACCCGGTTTTATCTGATTTTATCCGCAAACATCTACTTTAATCCGCAAACGTCTGCTTTATCCGATTTCACCTGCAAACATCTGCTTTTATACGTGAACATCTATTTTACTCCACAAACATCTGTTTTAATCCGTAAACATCTCATTTAGTCCGCAAAAGTCTGATTCATAAGATTTCACCTGCAAACATCTGCTTTTATCCGCAAACATCTGCTTTTATCCGCAAACATCTGTTTTAATCTCCAAACATCTGCTTTTATCCGCAAACATCTATTTTAATCTGCAAATATCTGCTCTTATCCGCAAACATCTGATTTTATCTGCAAACATCTGATGTTATCCGCAAACATCTGCATTTATCCGTAAACATCTGGTTTTATCCGCGAACATCTGATTTTATCAGCAAACATCTGATTTTATCCGCAAACATCTAATTTTATCTGAAAACATCTGCTTTTATCCGAAAACATCTGCTTTTATACGCAAACATATGATTTTATACGCAAACATCTGATTTTATACGCAAACATCTGATTTTATTCGCAAACATCTGCTTTTATCCGCGAACCTGATTTTATTCGCAAACATCTGCTTTTATCCGCAAACATCTGTTTTAATCTCCAAACATCTGCTTTTATACGCAAACATCTGATTTTATACGCAAACATCTGATTTTATCCGCAAACATCTGCTTTTATCCGCAAACATCTGATTTTATCCACAAACATCTGTTTTAATCCGCAAACATCTGATTTTATACGCAAACATCTATTTTAATCTGAAAATGTCTGCTTTTATCCGCAAACATCTGATTTTATCCGCAAACATCTGATGTTATCCGCAAACATCTGATTTTATCCGCAAACATCTGATTTTATCCGAAAACATCTGATTTTATCCGCAAACATCTGATGTTATCCGCAAACATCTGATTTTAATCGCAAACATCTGATTTTATCCGCAAACACCTGCATTTATCCGCAAATATCTGCTTTTATCCGCGAACATCTCCAAACATCTGCTTTTAATTGCAAATCTCTGCTTTCATCCGCGTTCGGTTTGCCTGCATTTCCTTTGTCCATTTCGGTCCTGTTTCGTACGCAAACGTCTGGTTTCATTCGCGCTTTTTGTTTTCCTTTTTCTCGTGTATACTTTAGTTTAGTTTATCCGCTTTGTCAAATTTTACTGAGCTTTCCGCGAACATCTGCAAACATCTGCTTTTAACTGCAAACCTCTGCTTTCATCCGCGTTCGGTTTGTCTGCATTTCCTTTGTCCATTTACATAGGTCCTGTTTCGTACGCAAACGTCTGGTTTTATTCGCGCTTTTTGTTTTCCTTTTTCTCGTGTATACTTTAGTTTAGTTTAACTGCTTTGTAAAATTTTACTGAGCTTTAACTAACTGGCACACAACTTATAACTCTAAAAGGAATTATTTGAATAAAAACAACCTGTAAAGGAAATAAGTTTATTGAACTTCAATATTATTTGGTAAAATACAAATAAAGTATTTGTTAAAGGACATAAATAGATATTTTCTAATCATTAAGCTTATATTTAAATTAATTGTTAGAAAACATATATGTTTAATTTCAAATACATTTGGAATTATAACATCTTCAATTTGTATGGAATTTGTTTGAAAAACACTTATTTAGGCGTAGAATTTTTAATCTAACTTTAAAAACTTTTTAATTTTGGCATAACCAATATTTTTAATATATATGTAAGAATTAATAGACTTATTATTTCTGTGGTACTCTTCACTATAGTATACCTGATTTTTAAATTTAAATCTGGTGAATATAATTAAATTATTTTCCCATTTGGAAAATGTCGTGTTGAATAAACTTATTTCCTTTACAGGTTGTTTTTATTCAAATAATTCTTTTTAGAGTTATAAAGTTGTGTGCCGTGAACGGGTAACAACCAGTTAGTTAAAGCTCAGTAAAATTTGACAAAGCAGGTAAACTTAACTAAAGTATACACGAGAAAAAGGAAAACAAAAAGCGCGAATGAAACCAGACGTTTGCGTACGAAACAGGACCGAAATGGACAAAGGAAATACAGGCAAACCGAACGCGGATGAAAGGAGAGATTTGCAATTAAAAGCAGATGTTTGGAGATGTTCGCGGATAAAAGCAGATATTTGCGGATAAAATCAGACGTTTACGGATAAAGGCAGATGTTTGCGGGGGTGCACTAACCGGATGAAATAAGGCGTTCGCAGATAAAAGCATGTTTACGGGTGAAACTGTATGAAAGCAGATGTTCGCGGATAAAATGAGATGTTTGCGGATAAAAGCAGATGTTTGCGGATAAAATCAGATGTTTGGAGATTAAAATTTTAACAGATGTTTGCGGATAAAAGCAGATGTTTGCGGATAAAATCAGATGTTTGCGAATAAAATCAGTTGTTTGTGGATAAAATCAGATGTTTGCGGATAAAAGCAGATGTTTGCAGATAAAATCAGACGTTTACGGATAAAGGCAGATGTTTGCGGGGGTGCACTAACCGGATGAAATAAGGCGTTCGCAGATAAAAGCATGTTTACGGGTGAAACTGTATGAAAGCAGATGTTCGCGGATAAAATGAGATGTTTGCGGATAAAAGCAAATGTTTGGGGATGAAAGCAGATGTTTGCGGATAAAAGCAGATGTTCGCGGATAAAATGAGATGTTTGCGGATAAAAGCAGATGTTCGCGGATAAAAGCAGATATTTGCGAATAAAATCAGATGTTTGCAGATAAAAGCAAATGTTTGGGGATGAAAGCAGATGTTTGCGGATAAAAGCAGGTGTTCGCGGATAAAAGCAGATGTTCGCGGATTATTGCAGATGTTCGCGGATAAAATGAGATGTTCGCGGATAAAATAGATGTTCGCGGATGAAAGCAGATGTTTGCGGATAAAAGTAGATGTTTGCGGGTGATTGCAGATGTTCGCGGATAAAAGCAGTTGTTCGCGGGTGACTGCAGATGTTCGCGGATGAAAGCAGATGTTTTCGGATAAAAGCAGATGTTCGCGGATAAAATGAGATGTTTGCGGATAAAAGTAGATGTTCGCGGATGATTGCAGATGTTCGCGGATGAAAGCAGATGTTCGCGGGTGATTGCAGATGTTCGCGGATAAAAGCAGATGTTTGCGGGGGTGCACTAACCGGATGAAATCAGGATTTCGCAGATAAAAGCATGTTTGTGGGTGAAACCGTATGAAAACAGATGTTTGCGGATAAAACCAGACGTTTGCGGATGAAAGCAGATGTTCGCGGGTGATTGCAGATGTTCGAGGATAAAAGCAGTTGTTCGCGGGTGAATGCAGATGTTCGCGGATGAAAGCAGATGTTCGCGAATAAAAGCAGATGTTGGCGGATAAAATCAGATATTCGCGGATGAAAGCAGATGTTCGCGGATGATTGCAGATGTTCGCGGGTAAAAGCATATGCTCGCGGATAAAACCAGACGTTTGCAGATAAAACCCGACAAAAATAGACGAAAAAAAATGCAGGTAATCGTGGATAAAAACAGACGTAAGCAGACGTTTGCAGATGATTCCGGACAAATTCAGATATAAACGAAACACAGTGAAGACGGTTAAAAACAGATGATTGCAGATGATTGCGGGGGTGCACTAACCGGACATAAAACACAACCAACCGGGTGTTTGCGGATATAGCGATGCGGACAAAAGCAGTTGTTATCAGATGATATTTTTACCTGCTTTTATCTGCTTTTATCCGGCTTCGACGAAGAATTTATACCCGCAATCATCTGCTTTTATCCGGTTTTGACGAAGAATTTATATCCGCAATCATCCGTCATTTTCAGCAGGGATGCATTTATAATTCTAGTGGCCTTTTCTGGTGAATAATGTAACACCCTTTGCTTTAATAGGCAACGAAACCTCATCTTTAACACACCATTAACTCTTTCTATTATGCTTCTTATTGATTTATGTCTTGCATTGTAGAAATGCTCAGGTGTTTGGTTGAGGTTCTTGTTCGAATGGTGTCATTAACCATGTCCTCAAAGGGTAGCCAGAGTCACCTGTTAATAAATGAATTTAAAGGAACTATTTAATCGATAGTTGATAAAGTGTAATACCTAATAAAAAATATTCAGTATTGCCAGTTTCGTGGATTCTTCTTAAAATATTTTGAACATGTGATTGGCTCCAAATATAGGCATCATTAGTACTACCTGGAAAGAGTGCATTTACATTTAATATCTTCAAATTGTGATCACAAATCTAAAATATATTAGTTATATTAGTCATGATAGATTAATTATTCTTTATATATTTACCAACTGTGTATTAATTGAGTGATAATTTTTTCTATTAGGTAATATAAATATGCTCTGGATAGTTTACATCATTGATTTTTGGAGGAAATATAGATATGTGGGTGCAATCAATACATCCAATAATACCAGGGAAATCATATTTTTGGAAGAACCTAAAAATTAATTAGTATCAATAAAATAACATTATTTTAACAAAAACAGTCTTGGTATCTACCCTGTTCTTAGGACGTTATATCTTCTATATTTTGTGGAAATCTAACATGTTCTCGAAATATTTCATCCCTGTTAATGGCATTTACCACTTTCTCTATACATTTTGATACAGATGACTGGGCTATGGCAAAGTTATAATTTGAAGCAATGTCCATTTGATAGCTTCCACTGGCCAAAAACCGTAAACACACTAACACCTTAAAAATTGAAAATGGGTAAGAAAAAATCACACTAGGATCTATTGTGCGGATACACAGAACTAAGAACATATTTTGAAAAACTGGATATTTATGCAAGTTTGTAAATAAATATATCGATAATAACTTACCTTGGTGGATATACTCAAATCTGTAGGGCGACGCGCTGGGGTAAAGTAGATTTCCAAACGATTTATTAGGTATTGAGTTAATTCTTTCGTCAAACGAAATACTTTAATAGTCCGTTAAGTCTTCGAATGGATCTATTCGTTGCCTATAACGACGTCTTTGCCTTGCCTCCACATTTTCTAACACATTTATTAAAATTATCTGAATTAATTTATCCATATTCTTTAAGGTTATGTCAAAAGTTTGAATAAAACGAACACTTATCGACGAAAACGAATACAAATTCCGCTCGCTGTAAATCATTCGCATAAGCAGCATGTGCTATCCTCGAGCGCTCGACTTTCACTAACGTATACAACGGTATACACAATGAAGGTCGGTTGGGTGTATTACACCCAACCGACCTTCATTGATTTACTCTCAGAACTTTTCAAGATTACTCACAAATTTCTCACAACTTCGAAATGACAATACTGAGGTTGATTTTTTTAATAAATATTTAAAATGGTATAAATAAAAATTGTATAGGTATTTGACAATACAATTCATTAATATTAGAACCAATAAAATGCCAGCATTCCATAGTTACGCAATTTATCCCAGCGGCTATATTTTTTATCATCTTGTTTACACGGTACTAAGGATTTTGACACTTTTCTTGATTTAACATTTGTTGTCATTTAAATTCTGTGTTTGATATATATCAATAAAATAATGAATTATAAACTCTAAAAGATCGATGGGTTGGTGTAAACGATAATGAAATTAAGGTAAGTTTGAATAAATAAGGTTTATTAAAGTCTTTTTATATTTTAAAGCACATTTTAATTTTAAATGTCAATCTGACAAATTTTTTAATTCCTAAAATTCATTGTATTTTCTCACTAAATATAACTCGTGCCCACACAGAACACGCTATCCAATGGATATCCAATGGCTATCCCAATGTCCATATAACATCCATGCCTTTTACGATATCCATTGGATATCCAATGGATATCCATACTGGATGTTCAAAAAAAACAAAAAAATTAAAAATATTTTTTTCTTTTTTAAAATAGCCCCTTATAGGATAAATTTATGTAATGATTAATAAATATGATTTAAATCGTTATTAAACCAATTTCAACAAAGTATCTCTAATATATATCCAATGGATAACTAATGTATGTCTAAAGTATATATAAAGGATATATCCACTGTACATCTAATGTATATCCACTGGATATCCAGTGGATAACTGATATGGATATCTTGTATATATACTTGTATGTATACATGTGGGATTTTGTGATGGTTTAATTGAGAACTGGCATATGTCAAAAAAACAACTTTACGGTAAATTGAGCTACGAAATTTTTAATTTTGAAATGTTCACTTTACCTAGATATTATTTCTGTTAATAATATGACTATGGCAGTCTGCAATACAATAAAAAATTACTTAAGTCCCTTTTGTTTATTATTGTATTTCATATATTGTATGTATTACTATAGTAGTACGCACGCGCTGAATTTGAGAATCTTCAGTGTTGCCGGTTAGAAGCAAAATAACTAAACGAAATATATTTCCGTACTTTATTAAGTTTTAATAAATAAATTTAAAATAATTACTCACCACATTTATGTTAAATAGGTATACTAATTAATTAAGTATTAAATATTTAATAATATAACCGCCATTTTGATGAGCTTTCTGAAATTATTTAAACGTCTGACAACACTGCCGCCGAACACAGAAGATAAAGAAGCGTCCTTTTTCTATGGTAGCGTCCGTTAAATATGATGCCATGATTGTTAGGTAAGGGTTTTCATGTTTATTTGCTCATTCCACAGATTGTAAAGGTTCATTCGCCATCATTGCTATTTGTTATATGTTTGTCATAAAGTTTATTGCCAAGTTATTGTGTTTTGTGGTTATTTGTTTGAGGTCTATAGTGGTAAGTGAATATTTTATTAATTTTCTAATCATATTTATCATTTTAAATTGTATTGGTCTAAAACTAATACAATTTTAAATTAAATAGGTAGGTATATTTAAGTGCAATTTATAAACTTTCGGTTAGCATTGAAGGTCAAACATTAAAGGTGAATACATGCATGCATTTATATACCGTACCTTTATTTGTAAGCTATACATAGGCTCGAGGGTAACAAATGGGCTGATGGATTGGCCAAATTTTGGGGATCATAAGGAGACAGGTGAAATAGGCCCTAAATGATTAGGCTGATAAAAAGGCAAATGACAGGTGGAGGAGTGATGGCAAGCCAGAGACTTCACTTCTTTAGTTATATGTAGTTTTCTGTTCTTTTTTATGTTTTCATAAAAATAAATATTTAAATTAAAGAATAAGACTTTTATTTTAAAACCCAATTGGGTTGGTGTTATTTATTGAAAAGTAAATATTCATTGATTCACCATATCCAATACAGATGACAACCATATTGCATTAAATACCCTATCCATTGGATATCCATACAATCTCCATATTGAATACAGATTACAACCTTATTGCATACAATACTATATCCACTGGATATCCATTGGATATCCACACTATGTCCAGGAGGGTCGGACATTTATATATCCAATGGTTATCCATTGGATATCCCGGATATCCTATGTATATCCTGGATATCCATAAAAGAAATCCATTGGATATCCATTGGATGTAATTGTTCCGTGTGGGTGGTATGATTAATAATCGAAGATATTTACTCATTGAAACCGAAGCAGCACATTTCACTCGTCCTGCGGACTCGTGAAATCTGCAGCTCGGTTTCAATACGAAAATATCATCGATGATAATCATACCACTTGTTATATTATGGGTGATAATAACTGGTGACGTCACTGATGACTGATGCCGCTTTTGTTTCTTAAATTCTCACAGCGCCACCTAAGCGATAATAAATGCGCCAAATTTAAAAAAAAATCACATATGTGAAAAAAACGCTACATTTAAGCGCCAGCGCGAAATTTCCAAATTTAGCGCTACACATCTGTGGAATTTACACAATTTACAATCGGCTGATCAGCTGTTTACCGTAAAGGGAAGAAAACATTAAAAATTAGATAATAGTGCGCTGTTATCCCATTATGAGGCATGAGAGGTGATCTCATGTGAGCGCCTTGTTGCCAGATCTCAAGAAAGGTAGTGAAAATAGGAGAAATTTCTAAAAAAAAATAGGAATTATTAAAAAAAATAATCTATAGATTATATATTTTTTTAATAATTCCTATTTTTTAAAGAAATTTCTGTATACAGACGGAGGTACAGAAATTAAAAGTTGATCCTCGATTACTCACATTTTACTTACAATTGCACATTACTCACAAAATTACTCACAAACAGGGACCCGGACCGGACCGTTTTTGGACAGAAAACCGGACCGAAACCGGTATATATTTGTGGACCGGAACCGTAACCGAACCCATATTATTTTTAAATGCAAGTCTAGAGACAGGAACCCTTTAAATTTTAAACGGTTTTTTAGGTTATTTTCGGTTTTTTTCTTAAATTCTTTTTGCAAAAATTTAAAAAAAAAAATTTTTAAACCAAATAATATTTGATTATTTTGGCAACAATGCAAAACAACTATGACTAACATCATGTCAATGACATGTTAGTGAAATTGCCTACAGATGGCAGCATCGAAGTATGTGAAAAATGTCCATACAAGTACTTGAAAGACGCGCCATTTTGTAAGAAATGAACGACCATCTTTTATATGTGCTTCTTTGGGGTTTTCTAAGCCATTCTCTATGTTCAAACTTGGTTAAAATTGGACGAAAAACAACTAACCCAGCCCATCAAAAAGAAGAGCAAAAGCTGTAAGTTTAGTTTTTTTTTTATTTTTATATAACTTATTTTAATTATAAATTTTCTAGTTTCTCAATCACAAGATCAGAAGAAAAAAATAAAGAAAGCCAGCCGATCGATAATAAAAATAAAGAAGAGAATGAAGACCCTAAAATTAGAGAACGCCATTTAAAAAATAAGAAGAGACAAAGTAATACTTTATTTATTGCCAAAAAAAATAAAAAAAATTAATAAACTTTTCATTTTATAATTTAAGTAGGTACTTATTTACAACTAGTTTAAAAATTGGAACCGAAAAAAACCGTATGGACCGAAAAGATTGGTCCGGACCGGACAGAAATATTTTTTTTGGAACCGATACGACATATATACGACACCAAAGAACACCTCTTTGTACGACACTGCATTCGAGTCTCGAATTTCGAGACGTGTATTTCGTATTCTTGACCACTCACACTGGGTACGTAATACGTATGCGCACCAATTCTTCTTCTTCAATCTGAACACAGATGCACTGTGTTCAGGGGTAATGGCCTTTAGCTTAATTAAAAGCTATTTGGCCAGCTCATTATGTTTTTTAAATATTTATACAGGGATGGTAATGTGCTCTTAGGCCGTTTAATAAATAAAGACAAATGCATTATGAGACGTGGGAGTGGTGGAGTGACGTAATAGTGGTGTGGCAGGCCAGACCGCGCCGCGCCAGGTCTGGATGCTTCCGTGTACGAGTTTTGGTTCATGCCGCGCATGCCGTGCGAATACACGAATAATATTATTAATTGTTTCGACCTTTACTTGATGAAACTCCATATTAACTATGTAGATATAAAAACAATTTTGTTGTAAAGTTTCACGAAATTTATTAAATTTTGACAGCTGTTTCGCTACACAGTAGATTCTTCAGAATGTATTAAAACACGAATAATAGTAATTTTAATATTATTATTATTATTAATATTATCAAAGAAAATAAAGAAATATCTGGACATAGTGCGTTTTTATTAAACTTAATATTGAAGAAAGTTTTATAATATGGATAATAGATGCTTTTAGTCCTTGATAATATTTAGGTGTTTGGTGTTTTAAATTGCCTATTCTTTTTGTTTCCACAAATCAAAGTTTTTCGGGAATCGATTAAATTTAATGTTTTTATTTAAAGGGTTTTTCTTGGACTGGTTGTCTGAATTGCATCCAAATATGCCACACCGCATTTTAATAAATGCAAATTGTACGACACAAACTAAAACACAAACAAAACAAGTTAACGCAACACAAAAACAATAATAAACAAAAAGAACAGGTTAACACAACGCAATAACAATAATTTGAACACTGAAAATAAATTCGAACCTTACCGAAAGCAAAAACAACAAGTTAAACAAAAAATAGAGCAAGTTAACATCCAACAGCATCGCAAAAACAAGAATTTTAGCAGCAGATAATTAAAAAGCACGTTAAAGATTTAAAAACACTCATCAAGTGGCATATTTAAGCCCCGCCCAACATGCGCACCATCCTATCTTAAGGTGTATGTACCCAGATAGCAATAGTGCGTCGCACGAAAAACGCATGACGTGCGGTCTCACGCGTGCGCGCTATTACGCATTCAAAATTAAGTAACGCGTGAGTTTTAGGCGCACGCGATGAGACCATTTTCGCATATCGCACACGTGCGTTCGTATACACATTCACAGTAAAGTCACATGTTTTAAAATTTGTGCGTGGCAGGTGCGATGACATTTATTGTTATTTATAATTAATATATACGGACCCATTTATGCAGAAAGGATCCAACCCACCAAACAATAATTGTTTCAGATTGCAATAAATCCATTTTGAATGAATTATTTTTAATGATTTATCTATAGATGAAATAAAATGTACTAAATATGCATACCCGTGGATGTTTACAAAAAAATATTAATAAAATGGAATAGGGTTCTTTTTCCAGAATGTTCTATAGAATATAAATGCAATGAAACTTTAATATTTTGAGGCAAGTGGTTAAAGAAGAATAGGTACAAATAGTAGCAGCCTTTTTCAAAAATAGCAAGCCTGTGCTTCGGATACAGAAAATCATTACTTCTTAGAGACTTTGATTTTGACTCCAAGAATAACTTGTGGTTTGATTTAAAAAAATAGGAGAATTTCATAAATGACCTCTACAGCATATTGTAAGTTTAAAATTGACCTTATCCATGGTTGACCAATGGTTGCAAATTGAATAATAGTGGGATTATCATTGCAACCTAAGCCAGCTCGAAAAGACTGTCTTGGTTAAGAGATCTGAGTATTAGGGATTTAAAATCTTCTTTTGTTAAAAGATAGATCCAAATTTGCCTAAAGGCGTGGTTAACCAATCAATTTGTGATAGAGGCTTGATGATCTTAATTGTGTAAGAAGTGTTAATTAACACCACCTCCTTGTTAATTCTTTGGTATATCCAAAATTTTACATTTTTAAATTCTTTAGGCCAGAATTTTACATGTGAAGATCATTTTCTTTCAGGTGGCTTTCTAAATCGCATTCGTGCGCTTCAGATGAAACTCAAATGTGGACATATATGTAAGGCCAGATGCATCGCACACGTGCGACTTAAGTCGCACGTGTGCACTCCAAGTGCGCGCATCGGAACTACATTTTGCTATCTGGGTATCTTGGTGGGATTGTAAGCAGTTAGAGGAGGGGAAGTAAAACATTGGCGGACGTTTAATTGTTTTGATTTAATCGTTTTAAAATCTTGTACTGCACGCTTATGGCAGAGGGGAAATAATAATTTTGTTATTCTATTCGTTCAACAATGGTTGTTTGTCTGTCTTATTTATACGTTTATCTCACTTATTCGTACGTTTCATATAGCATGCATCTTTGTTTATTAAACGGCCTAAAAGCTCATTATCATCCCTGTATATGTTCAAGGGTCTCAATTAAGAGAATCTGAGTACAACTCATCCTTTAAATTATTTATTTTAAATTATTATTGTTCATAGTTCATTTTAATATTAATTTATTAATTTCTTTCACAAATTTCACTGCAGTGATACATGTATCACTTAAAAAAAAATTTTCACACTTATTTTTCGATATATTCTTGTTTATTTATTAATATGTCCATTTTCTTTCTTCGTTTCTTTTCAATACATTTAACATTGTCCAAAATTACTTATCATCATACATAACATTACACTTTTACAATCATCCATATAATTTAACCATTAAATATTTCGTACCAATTTGTTTAATAATAAAAAATGTTTAACCTTCATTTTGTAGTCCATTCCAACCATGCACCATGGCGAATGGCTCTATGCACATATTATCTTTAATTATTTTGACCATCCATCGTGGAAATTATTCAGGAATCAAATTAATCTATTGTAGATTTGTATAAATGGTACTGGCCAGTGTATTTTTGTACTGGGAGTCCCATGTTGTCTTCTCAAGAAAGGCCGTCTAGGACCTGTCTGCTTCAGCAGACAACACAAAAGTTTTGTGACAAAACCATGCGCACCAATTGACCATATGCAAGGAATGCGGTCGATGTTGCCAATGGTAAAAAAATAAAATTCCCTATTGGGAACATTCAATTATATTACGTTGGCTACACTGAAATTTTGAATTTCCCGCAGAAACTGACATACATTCTAGTAGTTCCCAGAGATAAAGAAGGTAGTTCCAATGTTGTATAATAAATTAAGGTGCGAATTTCAAATGTGGGAATTATTATTATTTATTATTATTAAAAAAAACATGAAAATTAATTTAGTTTGTGCGGGAAATTCAAATTTTCAATGTAGCCAACGTAATATAATTGAATGTTCCCAATAGGGAATTTTATTTTTTTACCATTGGCAACATCGACCGCATATAGGAGCGGCTAGAAGTTTGAAGAAATACAGCTGCGTTGCCAAATCGTACGCAATGTTCAAATTTCAACATAACCTAAAATAGCTAGTCTAACCTAATCTACTTTTTCTATGGTCTAGCGTTTTATATGGTTTAGAGCATTGAGTAATAAGTGGTTTAGAGTACACAGTGACTAGAGGCACGCTAACGTACCGCTATTAAAAATATTAAAGGCACGTTAGTTACGTCATAATTATAATCCGTTTTTGTTCACCGAGCTTTCAATATTTGACATCAAGCTAGATAGCTTATATGGTAGGGCGTTCGCTTGGCATACGAGAGGTCCCGGGTTCGATACTGAGAAGTTGTCGAATTTTTTTTATTTTTTTATTTCATAAATTTGTTGTTTCTTTGTTAAACAGTGTTCGGTTGGGTTGGGTTGGTTGGTTTGTTTTAGTTTTATCTTAACATAAAATCTACTAGAAGTTGTCGAACTTTTTTTATTTCATAAATTTGTTGTTCCTTTGTTAAAGTGTTTTATTTTTATCGTAACATAAATTTGCCCATTTTAGTTGGGTTTTTTAATCAATGGGGCGGGGGGGGGGCAATGGGGCGGGGTCGGTTGGGTTGTGTTGTTGAGTTTGGGATGGTTTGAGTTTATGACGTAACTAACGTGCCTTTAACATTTCAAATCGCGGCACGTTAACGTGCCTCTAGTCACAGCGTTTAGAGTAACCTGTTGATTTCGGTGTGTTTGGTTAATTGTTATATTATGCTAATTAGCATTTTGCTTTGTTTTGTGTAACATTTTACTTTGTTTTTGTGTAGTTTTTTGATCTGTGTTGTGTAGTGGTTTTAACGACAGGACGTTACAATGCCGTTTGTCTGCAATTCGTGCTCTAAAGTGTTTGCAAGAAAGATACAGCTTAATAAACACATGGAAAACCTACATAAAGATAATGATTTCCATAAATATCTTAGCAAATGCCTGGAAGACAACTGCCAAACTTCTTTTAAATACACTGCACATCTGAGAGAACACCTTCAGAGTTGTCACAGCAAAATTATTGAAAATGAAACGCTGTATTTTTCAACAGAAGGGGGTTTGTATATTATTTGAGTCATAAATTTACAAAACTGACTGACCAAAATTATGAAATTTTCAATTTTTTTTAGTTAAAGAGTGAGATTTGGAAATATAAGCCTCATTTTATTACTAATAGTATATTTCTATACTTATTTATTTTTTAGAATTTTATGATTGGAAAAATACTATTTGCAAAAATAACAACGTGCAATATAACTGTATGAAGAAAAATGACCTGACATATTTTAACTGCAACCGATCAGGTATTTGATTCATATATTTTAATATTTTGTAGTTAATGTGGATTAAGTTTATAGTTTGCTTATCACTTTTCAGGACTCTTTAAAGACAATAATAAGAACACAGTCAAATGTTTAAAAAGTCAAGGGAGTTGTAAAATCAACAGCAATTGTACCAGTCAGATAATTTTAAAAAAGATGAATATGGACAAGTATAGAGTTGACTATTTTAAAACACACTATGGACATGACTTGGAAGTTCAGCATATTAGAATACCAAGAGAGGATAGAATTGATATTTCAGCCAGATTGTCAAGTGGGGTTCCAGTAGTCAGGTAATATATTACATTGGCAAAATTATTAATTACCTACAATATATTTTTTTTTCTTTTTAGAATTTTAGATTCCTATAGGAACTCTATTGAGGAGGAAAAGTTGTCTCGTTGTGATATAATCACAAGGAAAGACATCAATAACATAAAAACAGCATTTAACATAAATATCCAGGAGGGAGTAAGACATGAAAATGACAGTGTAAGTGTTGAACTTTTGGTTGACCAATCAAAAGATTTTGTTCTTTTGCACAAAAAGCAAGGAGAGCATTTTGAAAAACTTGCTCTTAATGACTTCTGCATAATTTTTATGAATGTTACACAAACAAATATGTTGCAACGGTTTGGTAGTGCTGTAGTTGCTATTGATAGCACTCATGGTTTGAATATGTACGACTTTGAACTAACCACTCTAATGGTCATTGATGAGTTTGGTGAAGGATTTCCTGTTGCATGCATGTTCACCAATCGTAAAGACACCCTTGTTTTTGAAATTTTCTTTCAAAAAATTAAAGAAAAAGCTGGTTTAATAACCCCAAATGTATTTATGAGTGACATCACAGAGGTGTATTACAATGCATGGAAGGCCACTATGGGGGGTGAAATTCCACACAGATTGTACTGTGCCTGGCACATTGATAGGGCATGGAGGACTAACCTATCCAAAATTCCAAAAATTGAGACCAGGAAACAGGTCTATCAAACCCTCAAAGTTTTGCAAAGTGCTCTAACACTACCAGTATTTGAGAGGAATTTTGACACTGTAAAAAAACTTTTTCACAATAACCCTGATACTAAAGAATTTGCTGAATATTTTTTAAAAAAATATTCAAATAACTGCCATATGTGGGCCTTCTGCTATCGAAAGAATTGTGGTATTAATACAAATATGGTGATTGGTTAATATAAATATTTACAATTGCTTAAAAGCTTATTAACTTCTTAATGAAAACTGCTTTAGCAGGCATGTAATTAGTCTTCAATGCTTTTACTGTTTTGTAGTACTAATATTTGGTAGTCATACTTTTAAAAATAACAGATAATTCCACTTATCTTTTATACTTTTTGTAGATATATAGATAAACATGTTACATTAGATATTTGCATGTGTATTATTGTTATTAAATTCACTTTTTGGGAGGGAAACAGTATTTAATATTAATTACTGATGTGTTTCCCCTATATAATACATTTGTTAATAAATATTTTGATTTTAGGTACTTGAGAGCATGCATAAAACGATTAAGTACTTTTATTTGGATGGGAAAACTGTGAAACGACTGGATAAGGGCATAACAGCCGTTCTCAAATATACTCGAGACAAAATTGTGAACCGCTTGATAAAGATTACAAAAGGAGTGAATAATTGTCATATTCAAGACATTCACAAAAGGCAACGGGTTGCATTAACTAGTAAGATGGAAATTACTAATGAAAATAATCATACTTGGATTGTACAAACAGAAAATGGAAAATATCAGGTTTCAAGAAATGAAAAAACTTCAGATGAAAACTGCAAGTTAACTTGCTCATTTTGCAAAATATGCATTCACGATTTTGAATGCAC
This sequence comes from Brassicogethes aeneus, assembly GCA_921294245.1. NCBI lineage: Eukaryota > Metazoa > Arthropoda > Insecta > Coleoptera > Nitidulidae > Brassicogethes > Brassicogethes aeneus. Next base: position 64,377,614 of record OV121132.1, read on the forward strand.
ATGTGCGGACTTTTACATAAGAGGAACCATATGTAAGCACATTCATTTCATTAAACTAAATGTACAGAATATTGAAGTTGATAATAAAGAGATGGAAGATGAATCAGAATTCAGAATAAACCCATGTGTGGAAGAAACTGTTTTAAATCTTAAAACATTGTCAAACTATGGGCTGACAGAAAACAAGAAAAATGTATCACATGAAATAAAAAAAGCATGCACACAACTGTTAGAAATTCCTGATTCAGTGTATGAAAATAACGAAACTGGCCCCCAAATTTTGAAATTTTTGCAAAATTGTATTGCTTTAACAAGCATACAAAAAGGTGATTCTAAAAAAAGAATTATAACAGACAATAAAAATTGCCAGGGTAAGTAAAACTATTTATCATATTATGTATAATGTGTTTTATTTATATATACATATATTTTTAGAACCCGCAAATAAAAAAATAAAAAAACAAAATACTTTTTTTTCAACTATGAACAAAGTAAAAGGAAGCAAAAACACCATTAAAAGACCCACACAATCGGAAATCTCTTTAATAACATCTCAATTAAATACCCAAAGTGATCATGATTATACATGCTAGCTATTTTTTTTACAATAAACAAAATTCAACCATAGCAGATTAAAAGAGAAACTTACCTAAACAGTACACCTTAGTTAATGGAAAGCATACAGCCATTCCAGGCGTAACGGATGGGAAAATTTTCAAGTTTTTATTTACAACATAATATTGTTCTATTATATTACCAATGTCAAATTTTTATAAATAGTTCTAAACAAAAGCTGTTTAACAAGGTTTTTATTTGGCAAAATTAGGTATCATGGTTGACGCTTTAAATTATTAATTATTAAGGAATTAAACAGTCAACCACAATACCTAATTTTGCCAAATAAAAACCTTGTTAAACAGCTTTTGTTTAGAACTATTTATAAAAATTTGACATTGGTAATATAATAGAACAATATTATGTTGTAAATAAAAACTTGAAAATTTTCCCATCCGTTACGCGTGGAATGGCCGCATAGTAAGGCACAAGTTGTTAAACACGTATCAGAACACATTCATTAACAACAACCTTTAACCATGGAAAATGCAGCACTATCAATACAAGCATACTATCTTACGTCTTTACTGGAAAATGTTAAAAATGCAAGTAACTTTGACAGCTTTAAAAGAAACTGAAGCACCACTACAATATGTATTATGTAATTTAACAAATGTGATAAAAAGTATTTAAATTAAGACTACAACCATGTACCTGCTAAATAATCTCATTATCAGCATTTGGCTGATTTGAGATTCTAAATGAGGAGCGATCAGACAAAACCAGACAAATCCATTGTAGTGATTTGCAGAAACAAATAAAAAAATAAAAGAATTCGTTTGCTTTTGACTTATTTGTCTGGTTTTGTCTGATTTCTGCTTAAATGTACCTGAAACATTATGATGCTATATTATTGTTATATTATATTATACTTGTTATTATAGATGGTATATGCTTGAGCCCTTTGCAAAGTGCTCACAAATGCTCGAGCATTTAAAAGCATTTATGACCGCTTTTGAAAGTGCTCATCCTTCTATCTTGTTATTATATTGTTTTTTTGGAAATAAATATATAAATAGAATTATGTGGGTATTATTTGTCTTCCAAAGTTATTGCAAAAAAAAAGATTATATGGGTAGGTATCTACATATGAGTCGTCTAGATGCAAAACTCCATTTGCCTTTTTTAATAAGGACAAAACATGTTTCCATAGAAATATAACTAACAGGGCTAAAAAAAATGACGATTTTTGAAGATGTGTTTTTTCTATAATAATAATTTTATGATCTTCAGCAAGCAATAAAATTAATTAATAATTTGCACAAAGAAGTCTGGAAAAATCTATGTTAGTTTCAAAGAAAACGTAAAATAAAAAGTATTTTCTTTTTGCTTATGCCGTTACTAATAATGGAATCGCCCTCATACATACTTGTCATTTTTTATTTTCCTTTGTATTATTCTATGACACAAAATACATTAATTCATGCCAATTTATAAAATCCAACACTGGTAAATATTTGAAATATGATTGCAATTTAAAACTACCGCGTTTTGTAATTGGTCTAATAGTGGGTGCACAACTTGGCAACGCAGCTGTATTTCTTCAAACTTCTAGCCGCTCCTGCAAGGAATGCGGTCGATGTTGCCAATGGTAAAAAAATAAAATTCAATATTGGGAACATTCAATTATATTACGTTGGCTACACAGAAATTTTGAATTTCCCGCACAAACTGACATACATTCTAGTAGTTCCCAGAGATAAAGAAGGTAGTTCCAATGTTTTATAATAAATTAAGCGCTGTTGCTAGTACACCGCGCGCGGTGTACTATAGAGTAATTGCATCAAAAATGAAAATCCCTAAAAACCTTTTTAATGTAATCTAGAGGTAAAAACACATTGCAAAAATATTTTTTTATATTCCAAAAGTTCAACCCGGCCCCAAAATATCAAATTGAAAAAAAGGTACTTTTCAAACGTTCCGAACTCCCGCCATATTGCATGACGTCATAAGCTTCACCAGCTGTCAGAAATCAAGATGTCAACAAATAATAAACACCGATAAAGTTTATGTTTAACATGGAAAACGCGAAACCAAAAATTGGTTGTAAATATTGTTTTGTGCCTTGTTGTACAAATACAACCTGGAAAACTCCTGGGAAAGTTGTCCCTTCAATTATCAAAAGCAAAGTTTATGACCCTACACTGAGAGTAGTTACGGCTCAGCCGTATTTTCTTGAATTTATTAATATTTAACATACCTATTCAAACCATATACCTAGTAAACGACATTTTATTTTACTTACATTAAAATGATCCTTAAAATGAGCAATAAAATGGTGACGATGTTTTGATATCGCGCCGAGCTATTTTAATCCACTTTATCCTTATTTTCCCTTTTGGCACGGTGATAAACCTTTTCCCAGGAGTTTTCCAGGTTGTATTTGTACAAGGCACAAAACAATATTTACAACCAATTTTTGGTTTCGCGTTTTCCATGTTAAACATAAACTTTATCGGTGTTTATTATTTGTTGACATCTTGATTTCTGACAGCTGGTAAAGCTTATGACGTCATGCAATATGGCGGGAGTTCGGAACGTTTGAAAAGTACCTTTTTTTCAATTTGATATTTTGGGGCCGGGTTGAACTTTTGGAATATAAAAAAATATTTTCGCAATGTGTTTTTACCTCTAGATTACAATAAAAAGGTTTTTAGGGATTTTCATTTTTGATGCAATTACTCTATTCTACACGGCCAATTACGTCATAATTATAATACGTTTTTGTTCCCCGAGCGTTTAATATTTGACAATAAGCTAGATGGCTCAGATGGTAGGGCGGGCGCTTGGCATGCGAGAGGTCCCGGGTTCGATTCTAAGAACTTTTTTTATTTTTTTATTTCATAAATTTGTTTTCTTTGTTAAACAGTGTTCGGTTGGGTTGGGTTGGTTAATTTGTTTTAGTTTTATCGTAACATAAAATCTACCAGGACGGCTATTCTTGAGCAGTGAGCGGCATATATTTATGGCGAATGATCACATGAGACAATCGTCGTTATATTCTTGGACGGTGATCCGATATTAGTAATGATTTTCATGAGGTCCCGGGTTCGATTCTAAGAACTTTTTTTATTTTTTTATTTCATAAATTTGTTTTCTTTGTTAAACAGTGTTCGGTTGGGTTGGGTTGGTTAATTTGTTTTAGTTTTATCGTAACATAAAATCTACCAGGACGGCTATTCTTGAGCAGTGAGCGGCATATATTTATGGCGAATGATCACATGAGACAATCGTCGTTATATTCTTGGACGGTGATCCGATATTAGTAATGATTTTCATGAGATTAGTAATATCATATTAGTAATATCAAATTACTAATCTCATGAAAATCATACGTTCCGGAACGCATGGTCCGAAAGCGAGGAGCAGCATCGAATCGAGTGGCGCTGGCGCAGTAAAGATGTTTTTTTATGTAAATTTGTTTTCTTATTCCGGTTTGTTCTGTTCTGTCAGTTCTGTTTTTTATTTAATTTCGAATTTATGTGCATTAAGTTAAAAAAAAGAGATTTTGTTGAAAGTATCAAATAATGAAATGAACGCAGAGTTAATTTAAAAGCTTACCTTTCTCCACATTCGCTAATCGTCTTTTTTGCACCTCCTGGTACGGCGTTTAATTTCACAGTAATTATTTCCCAGAGTGTTTGGGCATTTTTAGACTAAAGGTACCTACCGGCTCTTAATTTGTGGTTTTGTTTGTGGGGGCACTCCTTTTGGAAGGGGTAAAAAGTGACTTACGCATTTTTATTCAAATTCAAAAATAATTTATTTATTTAGTATAAGACACACTAGGTTTTTATTATTATTAATATAATCGAATATCGAATATAATTTATAAAACAAAATATCAAAAAATCATGAATGACAGAAAATTATATCAACCGTACAAAAAAAAGGTTAAAAATCCCTAAACAGTAGTTCTTCTGTATCAAATAATGCTGGCAACAGCGCAATAATTTTGAACGTTCACTCGTAGATTCAAGAATTGGTCGATTTATTATCTATGATTTCGACCGTGGGAGTCGATAGATCGCACGGGATAGAACCACTGAACTATACAACCATATTGTATAGTTCAGTGGATAGAACCCATCGTACGAGAGAAACACCGGATCGTATGATTTTCAAGAATAGCCGCCCAGAAGTTGTCGAACTTTTTTTATTTCATAAATTTGTTGTTCCTTTGTTAAAGTGTTTTATTTTTATCGTAACATAAATTTTCCCATTTTAGTTGGGTTTTTTGCTCAATGGGGCGGGGTCGGTTGGGATGTGTTGTTGAGTTTGGGTTTATGACGTAATATATAATTTGGCGGTGCAGAATAGTACACCGCACGCAGTGCACTAGCAACAGCGTAAATTAAGGTGCGAATTTCAAATGTGGGAATTATTATTATTTATTATTATTAAAAAAAAGATGGAAAATAATTTAGTTTGTGCGGGAAATTCAAATTTTCAATGTAGCCAACGTAATATAATTGAATGTTCCAAATAGGGAATTTTATTTTTTACCATTGGCAACATCGACCGCATTCCTTGCATATCGATGACTTTCTGCCAAAGTATCGTAAGCAACATAAAGCCTGAGTTATAGATTGCCTTCCTTCCTTCCTTCCTTCCTCCCGTAGAAGATGAACATTACGTAATTGTCACCATTAACATTTCCCGTGTAGGAATTTTTATACTTTGTGATAATATTTTGCAATTATAGTAATAAAAAAATCAAAGAATAAAATATTTTCTTAACAAAATCATAATTTGAAGTTATTTTAATATTTTAAAGTATCAATAATTGTTAAGTTTAATTAAAATTAATAACGGGCAATGTTAATGGTGACAATTACGTCAAAAATGTTTATTTAAATCGTAGTGCCAGTTATAGATTCCCGTACCGTGAGGACGGCATTCCTTCCTCCCGTAGAAATTTTTAAGTTTTATCTTTCACCGTAAAGGTCTTTGACATGACCAATCACAGTGCTTGTTATTGACATGCGCTGTAGGGTGACAGGCGTAATTACAAAATATTTAAAATACATGATTCTTTAGTTTATTAAATAATTTGTGTCTCTAAATAGGATATTTAGATATTGTTTATGATCAATGTCTTTCATTTTTAGCATAGATAACAAAGCCTTTGATTTTTAGAAACGTTGCTTTGTAAAACCCCTAGTTTCCCGGTCTTGGTAAAGTGGGCGAATCTTCCAACGTCTTGTTTGATGTTTTTTTTATTATACTGCCCTACTATGGAAAAAGGCAGTAACTACAAATGCGTTTTCTTGTGCTATGATAAAGCTATGGACATTTTGTATCGTAATTCAACAAAGAAATGCAGTAAACTATCTTTTAAGTTAAATAAATCAGTTAAATAAAATACCTACTGCTTTTTATAAAAATGTAGTTATGCTAATTTCTCACAAATTTCTTGTTTAGCAGTTACTGCCTTTCGAGAATTCTCCATAGTTGGGCAGTATACAACAAGCGGCCTGGGCAATTAAAATTGTGATCACTGCACTAATATATAAATGATTATCTTTCATATTTACACACAATGGGTAAAACGCAGAATATAAACAAAAACAAATGTCAACCATTTTAGATGTCATCGCGCATGGTTACGGAATTTTACACGGAAATCTATAAATTGACTTTTTACAAGACGCACAAATCGTACGGACACGACTACGGGAGGAAGGAAGGAAGGCAATCTATAATTTAGGCTTAACTCAAATTTTGGGAATTGAAAACATTTTTTATTTTAAAATCTGTTTTAACCCATATATAACCTATAGGTTTTATAACAAGTAAATAGCTATAATTATAAGCTATTTACTTGTTATAAAACCTTTAGGCTATATTTAATTTGAAACAGTCTTTAAGACAAAAAATGTTTTCGATTCCCGTAATTTTAGTTATGTTGCTTACGATACTTTGGCAGAAAGTCATCGATATGGTAAATTGCGAGTGGTTTTCTGCGAGCGGAATTAAAGCATGAAACACAATGGGACGGCGTTCAACGGCGTCAAACGCAACGCAACGTTTTGGAATTGTGCCTGCTTAAGGTACGGATTCGTTGATGCGACTCGCGGCTGCGATCGTAGCCGCTCCACTGCTTAGTACAATTTGTTTGTATATGTTTTGGTTGACGCAGACTGCGACTGAACGCGCCAACCAAAACATATACACACAAATTGTACTAAGCAGTGGCGCGGCTAAGGTCGCAGCCGCGAGTCGCACCAACGAAACTGTACCTTTACAATGACGGCGTTGAACACCGCTAAGTGACATTTATTTGACAGTAAATCTGACAGATGGGCAGGGTTGGGTCAGTAGAAAACCTTAGGTAATTTACCTTGGTAGAAAAGGGTAGAAAACTTGTTTTCGACTTGCGTCGAAAACCTATAGGGTTTTCTACCTACGTAAATTACCTTATTCGACCTTCTCCTTCCACTTCTCTATAATTGATAAAAATTTGCCCTCATGCCAAAAATTATGTTGGGGTCTCCCAACCAAACGTGGCCCTTTTTTTCCCACCATAATAATGTTAAAAAACTCCAAATAACTTCAAATTTATGGTAGGTGTCTGATTTTTCACAACATTTAACAAATCATAATAAACAACAAACTTGCATAACCTCACATTTTTTGATATTTGACAGTATTCTACTTTTTTACGTTTTCTACCGTCGAAAACGTCGAAAAAGGTTTTCTACATGTCGAAAACAAAAATGTAGGTAGATACCCAACCCTGCAGATGGGCAGGGTTGGGTCAGTAGAAAACCTTAGGTAATTTACCTTGGTAGAAAAGGGTAGAAAACTTGTTTTCGACTTGCGTCGAAAACCTATAGGGTTTTCTACCTACGTAAATTACCTTATTCGATCTTCTCCTTCCACTTCTCTATAATTGATAAAAATTTGTCCTCATGCCAAAAATTATGTTGGGGTCTCCCAACCAAACGTGGCCCTTTTTTTCCCACCATAATAATGTTAAAAAACTCCAAATAACTTCATTTATGGTAGGTGTCTGATTTTTCACAACATTTAACAAATCATAATAAACAACAAACTTGCATAACCTCACATTTTTTGATATTTGACTATTCTACTTTTTTACGTTTTCTACCGTCGAAAACGTCGAAAAAGGTTTTCTACATGTCGAAAACAAAAATGTAGGTAGATACCCAACCCTGCAGATGGGGTTAATTAGAGGTAGCGATAGTGGTAAAAAGTGGACTATCGATAGCATCGATGGTGAGAAAAGCGACTATCGATACTATCGATTAACTATCGATAGTTTACTAAAATTTCAAAACCGTATAGTTTAACATTTTATTAAAAAAATTAGGGGTTTATTTTTATAGTAGGCACATTTTCAACTTACCAAATACAGGAGAGTCAAAAATATTGTCCGAACTTTATGTAAACAAGAATCTTTCTAAGATAAGAGGGCGCTGGTGTTTCATTTATTCTAAAACAATTGACTAATTTGTACCGAAACGCTACCAAAAGAACAGACGTCAGTACGCATCGACAATCAGCGCCGCTGTTGGTGAAAATACTTAATTAAATTAAGTATTTTCACCAACAGCGGCGCTGATTGTCGATGCGTACTGACGTCTGTTAATTTGTGTAATAGACCTATTCCATAAAACGGACTTTTGGATGGCGCGTGCGTGAAAAGGCACGTCGTCTTTTTTTAATTATATAAAAGAGAAAGAGATACCACTCTTCTTCAGGCACGCGCTATCCAAAAGTCTGTTTTATGGGATAGGTCTATTTAGAGGTCAGGTTTTTTCAATTTCCCCTATTAAGTTCGGGCTCCTTGTGTAGGCTCCATGGTATAGTATTTCAATATAAATATCTACCTTAGTTATTAAAACCTTTATATCAAAATCTATAATAACTATCGAGTTTCAAAACATCAACAATAAAATAATTGACAGCACATATTTGAGACAGTTTACCGTTGGTAAATCTAGGGTCCCTAGATTTTGCCAACTAAAACCCCAAATTTTTAATGACGTCAAATTCCGAATAAAAAAACAAGGATAGATATAATTTTTTTTGATTCTACTATCGCTAGACGATAGTTTGTAACTATCGATAGAATCGATAACTCGATAGTTTTTAAAATATCGAAACTATCGATAGACTATCGATAATATCGCTACCTCTAGGGTTAATCTAACCTAAAATATATTTACAAAAACGCGATTATTTGTTTTGATTGTGGGTGTTGAGAATTTTTAATTGTGTTACAATTTGTGTATTTAGGGTTTTTAGGGTTATATTTTTATAACCATTACACCTTTTGTTATATAAAATTTCGTTCGTTTTTATAAAATGAACAAGGTGTTCATCAAAATCTTCCATCGCCGGTGCTTCTATTGTATTAATAGATTGCAAAACTTTTCTGATATCCATCTCGAATACAAACCAAAGAACAAATGCACAGAACAAATATCACAGAGTAAAGCCTGATTTATAGATTGCCTTCCTTCCTACCTCCTTCCTACCTCCAGTACGGCACTACAGTTTTCGTATTGTTTATCTTTTACGGGAGGAAGGGAGGAAGGAAGGAAGACAATCTATAAATCATGCTTAAAGCTCACAAAACAGATGACAGATTAAAACTTTGCCGCCTTTTTACAGAAAGTGAGGTAGGTTCCCAGCGTTGACGGCGTAAAAGTAAAAAGTTGGTCAACTGGCAGCGTCACACGGCGTTCAACGCGTTGGGTTTGGGTTGGTTTCGAAGCTTCGAAATTTTTCTGTACCTAGGTAAAGCAGCGGGACTCGGCAAGCGGGCGGACTCGGGACGTTGGTTAAGGAAAAAATATCTGCGCCCCGCCAGAAGATCTGTGCCATGGAGCCTACACAAGGAGTCCGAACTGCATGTAAACAAGAATCTTCCTAAGTAAAGTAGGCGCTGGTGTCCCGTTTATTCTGAAACAATTGACTAATTTGTACAGACACGCTACCAAAAGAGCAGACGTCAGGGTGGCGATTCTCGAGTTAAGAGAACGCTTCTCATAGGAGAAGTGGGCATTTCTCTCAAGTTTTGACAGGCTGCATTATTGAATTTAAGATAAGTTAGTGCGTTCTTCATGAGAAGTGGGCGTGTTTCACTTAAGTTTTGACAGGCTGCAATCTTAAAATCATGCAATAGTTTGGTTTTCCTAAAGCAGAAAAGAGTTTCCGAGAGAAGAACGCACTAACTTATCTTAAATTCAATAATGCAGCCTGTCAAAACTTGAGAGAAATGCCCACTTCTCCTATGAGAAGCGTTCTTTTAACTCGAGAATCGCCACCCAGGACGCATCAACAATCAGCGCCGCTGGTGGTGAAAAAAAAAGACTTAAGTCGTTTTTTCGCGTGAATACTATCTAATACTACGGTTAAATAAGTCATGACGTCACAGTTAATTCATATAACCATGGTTAGGTTTCTAACATTTGACATTTGTTTACTTGTTCATAACCTATAATTTTTTAAATGTGTTTTTACCTATTTATATTTAATTTCTATGTTTTTACCGGTGTAAATAAATTTCTTTGCCTCTTCTTATACCTATTATATTCTTTTTCTTTACTAGTTTTTTCAATACACGTTTAATACAAAGAAGGAAGAATATAAAACAAACCTGCATATAATTCCTCCACTTCTTGTGGAGATTCCACAATATGGAGCACCCTATCATTTATTTTCACTGACAACACCCCGTTTATCATTTAAATACAAAGTTTAAATTCGGTTTAAGAGCAATTGTACCTACTTAAAATATTTTAAATTTCAAATGTAAACAACTTTTTGACAAATCAAAACAGAAAAATATATATTAAAAAGAGAAAGACTATTAACCACGTTGAATAACTAGCTCAGCGATATAGTTTTATGGTCTGGTATTTGTGACGTCATAGTTAGGATTTTTGAACGCACTCTAAACGCAAAAATGCCTTAACTATTAACCAAAGTTAAGTTTAATAACCATAGTATTTCATGGTATTTGCGCGAAAAAACGACTTTAATTTGTGCAATTTAGAGGGCAGGTTTTGTCAATTTTTCCTATTAAGTTCGGGCCCCTTGTGTAGGCTCCATGATCTGTGCTTTGGCTAGTTCAGCATAAAACGTTTTTCCCAAGTATTTTTAGAATCGATCGCAAAAGCAAAAGAACCTTGCTCCATCGCCACGTCGCAGGGTGCTTTGCGCAAACTTGCAGATCGGACCCCTGCGACAATGGGGTAGTTAAATTTTTTCTGACCTATACTTTTTATGGTTTTATTCAAGGCGTTTTGTAATTTTAAACATCTTTGTGAAAACGGAATTTCAATTAAGTTTACCGTTTTCGAGATATTTACAAAAAAAAGTCTCCTAATTACGTCACTAGGCTATTGACAACGTTGCCAGCTTTTTCTATGGTGTTTAGTTTAAGATTCTTACGATAGATGGCGCCACGTTATAATATTTTAGTTTTAAAACTACTTTATCTAAAATTTTAGTTGAGAAGAAGAAGAATTGATTTTTTGACGTTTTTTTTTCGGGTTATGTTTTTTTTAAAATTTAGATTATTGAAAATCAATGTTATTGTTATGTTATTTGTAATTGATATTAGATAAGTGATTTATTAATAACGGACTCCAAAGCAGAGGAATCTTGTGGAATGGTTGGTTACATTGAACATTGGAGCTTTTAAACAAATAAAGTAAATACCTATAATTATAATCATATTTTGTCGTAAATGCATTTCATTAGTATAATGCCTAGTTCTTTATATTCTTTTAGGCCTCGGTGGTGTAGTGGTCAGAGCTCCTGGGTACGAGCCGAGAGGTCGTGGGTTCGAATCCCACTTGGGTATGGTTGTTTATTTGTGTTTGTCCATTGTGTATAGTCCTTCGGAGGGGACTTTAAGCCGTCGGTCCGTTCCTACCCCTAACCCGCACAAGCCATTCAGTTGGCTTATGGGACATCTTAGTTTGAATGTAAGGGTGGAACTAAAAAAGCACTTTATAACTTTATATATATTGGACTCTAAAATATCAAACAGTAATATGATACCTCGTAATAAGGAAGATATATCTTACCTATATATCTTACCTATAGGTACTTAATGAATTTGGTGACCATCTTTCACTCAACTGACAGTGACAGTATTTGTACATAACCTCTTCGGGTATTTTCTGACATAACCGAATGAAATCATTAACAAGACAACTTGACAACAGGGTAATTTTCAACCAATAGAAATCTTAGAATGTTGGTCACATGGCGAGGTTTGTGACGTCATAAAAATGTATATTTTTTGTAAATATCTCGAAAACGGTAAACTCAATTGAAATTCTGATTTCACAGAAATGTTTAATATTACAAAACGCCTTGAATAAAACCATAAAAAGTATAGGTCAGAAAAAATTTAACTACCCCATTGTAGACCCGGCTTAGCAAGATTCGGCAGCGTCTTTCCTGAGGTTTTTTTATCGCTGTTGCTAGTGCACCGCGTGCGGTGTACTATTCTGCACCGCCAAATTATATATTACGTCATAAACCCAAACCAACCCAAACTCAACAACACAACCCAACCGACCCCGCCCCATTGGCCCCCCCAAGCCCCATTGAGCAAAAAACCCAACTAAAATGGGCAAATTTATGTTACAATAAAAATAAAACACTTTAACAAAGGAACAACAAATTTATGAAATAAAAAAGTTCGACAAGATTTTATGTTACGATAAAACTAAAACAAATTAACCAACCCAACCCAACCGAACACTGTTTAACAAAGAAACAACAAATTTATGAAATAAAAAAATAAAAAATGTTCTTAGAATCGAACCCGGGACCTCTCGCATGCCAAGCGCCCGCCCTACCATCTGAGCCATCAAATATTAAACGCTCGGGGAACAAAAACGGATTATAATCATGTAGAATAGTACACCGCGCGCGGTGTACTAGCAACAGCGTTTTTTTATTCAATGCTTTTGGCATTCTTCCCACTTGTATTTCTGTGATGGGACAATAAGCTTAGAGCAACCCCCCTTTGTACGACACTGTTCAATGTGTAAATATGTGTATTGGTAGTAATTGACTGTACGCAAAATATTACCTTTCCAAGTATACCATAGTAGAAGTTATATTAAAAAAACTGATATAATAAGTAACACTTTATCACCCTGTATCTTGGAAAGATAAGTAATTAGGAAAAATAATTATTAAGGTTTTCGTCTTATTTTGACTTGCTCAATCTTTTCCTAAATTTATGCCAACTTGTATATATATAAATATACATTCCATCAGATAGAATATATATGTACTATGCTCCACACTTCAAAGTCCCACCACGTGACCACGTACGGAACGCAGTCTTTTGATAATTTGTCATTTAAGGCTTTTCAGGTTATGTATCTGTCAAAGTATAGTCAATGAAAGAAATAATATTTATACTGTTACCGTTTATGTTTAAGCGTTAAAAGTTTATAAATCTTTATAGTATCACAGTAACAATGGTTGGTTTAAGAGTTTATGAGTATAAATACTGCATTTAATGAAATTCTAAAGTGTATAGTGCCAAATAAGTAAAATTTTTGTGCATTTGGTCTACATAATACCTATGTTAATATATTATATCTGGTTTTAGCCATAAAATAGTTTTAGCTAAACGGCATTTATTAAAAAAATCTAGCTTCTCTATTATGGAATAAGAATATCTGTATCAAAGGTAGGTTAATATATTATAACAAAAAATATCATCTAATTTTGAAATTTTAAGGTTAGAAAAATCTATTTTGATCAAAATAAATAAGTAATTTGGATTATTTGGAAGAGTGTGTAAATATGGTCATATAAATATAGATACACTAAATAATTGTTGAATATGGTTCAAATTAAATTAAAGCTTTTATACTCGTAACAACAAAACTTGTGCATACCTCTCGGGATCCCTACTTTAAGTTAGATTATAAGGAAACAAACAATTTTTAGAGATACATGCAATGTAAAAATATTTAATACTCCCATAACATGTAACTTTTGAAATTCTTAAAAGTTATAATGATTTTTCGATGAAGATAAAATTCAGTTAAAGCTTTATACGTAATTGTATTGACAAAACTTTATGTAGGTATACTTTAAGCTGGATAAGAAAGACTACTACAAGTAAAAATATTAGATAGAATATACTGTGGTTTTATTTAAATTTTAAAATTTATAAGGTTATTTATACCTAATGATTGTTCGATGTAGATAAAATTTTGTCGAAGCTTTTATAGGTACTTGTATTGACACTATGGGTATATTAGCTGACAGTGTAAGGAACTTTAGGAAGGTTACCTATTGAATTTACAGTTTTTTAAAATTAAGTATCTAATGGTTTTATATTTGAAATTTGCAAATTTTAATAATTTTAAGGTGTTGTTTTTAGATTCCTTCTTTAAAATAAACCCCTTTTAATATTTAATTAATTTGAAAAATCTTAAAATAGTTAAGTTTTACAGTTGAAAATATTTATGCCGGAGTAAAGCAATATTAAACATTGTAAAAATTTCAAAAATCACATGTTATTTATTTATTTATTTAACATCCAGAGTATTAAATATTTTTACATTGCATGTATCTCTAATAATTGTTTGTTTCCTTATAATCTAACTTAAAGTAGGGATCCCAAGCACAAGTTTTGTTGTAAGGAGTATAAAAGCTTTAATTTAATTTGAACCATATTCAAAAACTATTAAGTATATCTATATTTATATGACCATATTAACACACTCTTCCAAATAATCCAAAATACTTATTTATTTTGATCAAAATAGATTTTTCTAACCTTAAAATTTCAAAATTAGATGATATTTTTTGTTATAATATATTAACCTACCTTTGATACAGATATTCTTATTCCATAATAGAGAAGCTAGATTTTTTTAATAAATGCCGTTTAGTTAAAACTATTTTATGGATAAAACCAGATATAATATATTAACATATTATGTAAACAAAATGCACAAAAATTTTACTTATTTGGCACTATACACTTTAGAATTTCATTAAATGCAGTATTTATACTCCTAAACTCTTAAACCAACCATTGTTACTGTGATACTATAAAGATTTATAAACTTTTAACGCTTAAACATAAACGGTAACAGTATAAATATTATTTCTTTCATTGACTATACTTTGACAGATACATAACCTGAAAAGCCTTAAATGACAAATTATCAAAAGACTGCGTTCCGTACGTGGTCACGTGGTGGGACTTTGAAGTGTGGAGCATAGTACCTATATAATATATTATATTATAATATATTATATATATAATATATTTTCATTTCTATAGAAAAATATATATTAACATAAAAGCAAACAAGTCTGCCTATTCTTTGGAGTGTACTTAATAAGTACTACTTATAGTTCAACCCAAAGAACACCTTTGATTTTTTGCTTCAACCTTTCTCTGACATTTACCAAATGTTAACGTTAAAAGGTTGGCTGCGCTGACGGAAATTCGACAGACATATTTCTTTTGGTTGTTAACTGTCAAAGAACAACACGCGGTTGAGAATATCCAGGTAAGTTTGAGCAAAAAGCAGTTGTTAAATAATTTTTTAAAAATTAGGTTTAGTTCTGTTGGTTAAAGGCATAAGGAAATAAATAAAAAAAGCAGCATATCATATGCTGGCAAAAGCTTAAACCCGCTAACCATAAATATATTTCCTAAATTAATGCAAATGCGTTTTAAGGTAAGGTGACAAACCGTCCTGGTTTACCCAGGACAGGTCCTGGTTTTATTTGTGTACTGGTTTTGTCCTGGTTTTTGCAGGATTGGTCCGGGTTTATACTAATTTTTTTATTATTGACGTTATTAGCAATTTTTTTTTTAAAGTGGTCGGGGCTCAGGTTAAAAATTAATTTAAAAATCTAAAACTTTCAAAGTACATTTAAGTGTAAAAAAGTACGAAAAAACCTCGTTTGAAAAAAAAATTATGACTTCACATTATTAGGATTTGTCCTATTATTTTTTAATAAAAGTGGTCAGGGCTTAGATTACAAATGAATTTTTGGGAGTACCTTCGAGACAATTTTTTTATTATTGACTTTATTAGCATCTTTTTTTTAAATAATAAATAAAACAAATTTTGTTTAGGGCAAGGACGGGTATGTTGTGTCCATGTTTTTTATTTTAGAAAGTTGGTCACTTTATTTTAAGGCTACCGAAAAATTGCTTTTTTTTACTTATCCCCTTAATCATTTTACAGTAAAATTTTATCCACATTGTTGGCCAAATAAAATACTAGCAGAGACCTTACCATTAGATATTTAGATGTTTAATATCATTACGTAAGTGTATACATTGTTAAATCTGAAGATTAATAAATCAATGAAGGTTTAAATTTAAATAAATATATTCCAAATAATAATAATGCTCATATTTTTTAAAATATAGCTAGCCAACAAATGTTGCTTGATTAACAGTATAAGGTAGTTATTGGCCATGGGGCCAATTACTTTTTGTGTTTAAATCAGGGCCGGTTTATGAATGTCCAGTTAAAGTTGCAGTTAGTTATCTGGTAGATAATTTCCATGGATACCATTGTTCTCACAACGATGGATATGGAATTTAACTGTCAGATAGACTAACTGAAACTTAACCAGAGATTGATAAACCAGCCCTCAGCTAAGTGATGTCATTTGCAGTATCTTTTAAGCAGCATATGAGAGAATTAGGAGGATTGTTTTTGTTTAGGCCTATTTAAGTAACTTGTTTGAATATACTACTAAATATTTACAAAAACGGAAATTTAAAACGTTTTTATCTTCTACCGTAAATGTTTTTATTTTGGCGCATACGCCCCTCTTCTTTGATGTCTAACAAATAATTTGCTTTTTATTATAATTTCTTTATTATGTAAGCTTGTTAAGGTAATTAGAAGATAAAAATAAAATGTTACATGTAAAATCGTATTCTAAGCATAAAACAAAGAATAATTTTTTACCAGATTGTGCTTTGTTAGTGAGATATTTCAATATATTAAAAAAACAGCAACCTCTAAAATAATTTGACATTGACAGTATTAACCCTGGTCTAGGGTATTAACTAAATTCCCTTGACTTCTATCGATAGGGTAACAATTAGTTTTTTGCTGTGCAAATGCAAATACCATTGAACACTTATTGCAAGAAAAAGTACCTATTTATAAACATTGTTTCTGTGTTGTTTATATAGAAGTAAGGGTGTCTGTTAATCCACAAAACTTATTCTGAAACAAAACAAAAATAAGTTGTGTTTTAACTTAATGTAATTTTTATTTGTAAGTACAAAAATGTTTGGATTTTTTTTTAATGAATTTATTAAATTTTTGTTTTAGAATATGGCACCTAGATATGAAATTGCAATTGGCCTACAAAAAGGCCATAAAACCACCAAAATTCCTAGTGGCAAAACTAAAGCTGATAATGTTCGTCCAGCAAGATTGAAGGGGATCCAAACTAAACACACCAAATTTGTTAGGGATTTGATTCGTGAAGTGGTTGGTTTTGCTCCATATGAAAAAAGGGCAATGGAATTGCTTAAGGTTTCAAAGGATAAGAGGGCTTTAAAATTCCTGAAGAGACGTCTTGGTACACACATTCGCGCCAAAAGGAAGAGAGAAGAATGCTCCAACATTCTAACACAATTGCGTAAAGCTCAAGCACATGCAAAATAAGTTTAGAATAAATGTTTTTCATGTACTTTATTTGCTTATTTTACTTTGCCCATAAATATCCTTTTTATTATGATATGAAAGTCATTTATTGCATTAAAACTTTAATCTATTATGATACTTTTTAAGGTAAGTGAATGTAAATACCTTTTTTATTTTTTATTCCAGATAATATTCATTATATCCATGTGAAATCACATAAGCTCATATGCACACAGTTGTATGATCACCACAAGTTCACTTATAACTAAAATTCACCTTATAACTAAAAAAACTACTCATCAGAGAAAACATTTATTTTTGTCCTATCATAAATTAATTACCTACCTACTTATTAATACCTAATCAATTATAATATCTACAGGGTGTCCGGGAAAAGGAGGTCAATCCGTTAACCATATATTCCTTGAGTTAAAACAATAGGACTTTCATAATATCATTTTTCAATTTAGGCCTTCATGTTCGATATACAGGGCGACAAAGTTTGAAATTAAAAACTGATTTTTTTTTAATAATTCGAGTAATTGATAAGATACTAAGTTTAAATTCGGTACACTACTTCAACATAAATAGTTACATTTTTTGAGACCAACAAAACAAAAAACAATTGTCAAATAATCAAAATAGGGGGGTCCAGTACTCACTGACTCCCCCTATTTTTTAGTACGTGCGCCAATGACTTCCAAACAGAATTTTTTCAGGTAATCATTTATTGTTGAAAATGTTTTGTCTCTTATAAAATTTTGATAAAATGATTTGTTTTAGAGATAATTTGTAAAGTATGGGTCAGTCCATATCAAATTTTCAAAATTTAATTTTTTTTTGAAAAAATGTAGGTCATGTGATATATCATAAAAAAGTTCTCTAATAGGCCTTTAAAATAAGCCATCACTCACCTTTCTACTTTTAATAGTTTACGAGATATCGCTATTTTTGTAAGTACTTGCAAGACCCAAATTTATCGGAATTTTTTGATTTTCAAAAATCAATAAAACAAAAACCACCTATCGAAAAAAATTCATATTTGGTATTTTTGAGTTTTTTAGTGAGGTAAACAAATTTACCAAAAATGATCAAAATCGGAGATGGTGGGGGAAGAACCTTTGGTTGATTTGATATGGACTGACCCATACTTTACAAATTATCTCTAAAACAAATCATTTTATCAAAATTTTATAAGAGACAATTTTTTTTTAACAATAAATGATTACCTGAAAAAATACCGTTTGGAAGTCATTGGCGCACGTACTAAAAAATAGGGGGAATCAGTGAGTACTGGACCCCCCTATTTTGATTATTTAACAATTGTTTTTTTGTTTTGTTGGTCTCAAAAAATTTAACTATTTATGTTGAAGTAGTGTACCGAATTTAAACTTAATATATTATCAATTACTCGAATTATTAAAAAAAATCAGTTTTAAATTTCAAACTTTGTCGCCCTGTATATCGAACATGAAGCTCTAAATTGAAAAATGGTATTATGGAAGTCTTATTGTTTTAACTCAAGGAATATATGGTTAACGGATTGACCTCCTTTTCCCGGACACCCTGTATAATAATAACTCTAGAAATAGGACAAATCACATAAGGGGTTGTCTATAACCAGGGCCGTCTCTAAGGTTTTGGCCGCTCCGGGCAAACTTGAAACGGCCGCCCTCTCGCATAAAAAATACACTACAAATATTTGAAAACATTTAATAAAAAGTTATAGTAAACTTAAAAACTCAAAATATCAAAAAAATTAATTAAATAGGTAAATATAACAAATTTTGTCTATAAATAAAATATTTTATTTTACATATCGCTTCCTTGGTTTAATATGATTTTATCTGCCATTATCTCAAAAATGAAATTTTTGCATAAAAAGGTTCTATGTACAGTTACGGAAAGAAGTAATGTCCATTTGAATGCTCCATTGTAATTGTTCGGAGGCATTCGGGTTTTAAAAATTAACATATCTATTTTTAAACTCAATAATTCTACCTACCTGCTATTTACCATTCTTTCTACGCACATTTCATTTGACTTTTAAGCTTTTATGCAATTTAATATTTAAGGAATAACATTGATTCTGAAATAATTTAAATATAATATATGTTATATAACTTATTAAATAAACTTTATATTATTTAATAAGTTGTTATTAATAAAATAATATATTTAAATGAAATAGACATTTAATACTAAAATAATTATAAACTTTTGCACTCTTTAATGTATTTACCTTTTTATGTGATTTTTTGTTATCTGGGCAATATAAATTAAAATATTTATTCTTTCTACGCACATTTCATTTGACTTTTAAGCTTTTATGCAATTTAATATTTAAGGAATAACATTGATTCTGAAATAATTTAAATATAATATATGTTATATAACTTATTAAATAAACTTTATATTATTTAATAAGTTGTTATTAATAAAATAATATATTTAAATGAAATAGACATTTAATACTAAAATAATTATAAACTTTTGCACTCTTTAATGTATTTACCTTTTTATGTGATTTTTTGTTATCTGGGCAATATAAATTAAAATATTTATTCTTTCTACGCACATTTCATTTGACTTTTAAGCTTTTATGCAATTTAATATTTAAGGAATAACATTGATTCTGAAATAATTTAAATATAATATATGTTATATAACTTATTAAATAAACTTTATATTATTTAATAAGTTGTTATTAATAAAATAATATATTTAAATGAAATAGACATTTAATACTAAAATAATTATAAACTTTTGCACTCTTTAATGTATTTACCTTTTTATGTGATTTTTTGTTATCTGGGCAATATAAATTAAAATATTTATTCTTACTATTTAAATTAAACCCATTAAATTTTTACTAAAAGGCATTTTGTGCACTATTAAAACGTTTTTTTACTTCTATTGCATATTATTGAAATTTTTTGTTTTTTTTTGCGTAAATAATGGTAACCATGGTTATTGCAATATAACCGCCCGGCCTATCAAAGTGAATTATATTATATTATTATTATATTCATCATTATATGTATCAGTGATTGGCTTATTTTAATATTCACTGTTATTTGAACCAATCGGGTTGTAAATTAGAAAAAAGTAAGGTTGACAGATGTCAGATTTATTTATATATACGAGGGGCGACTATAATGATCTTTAAAATAGGAGAAAAGTGAGATTATAATAAATTTTGTTATCAATAAAAATTACTTAGTTGAGTAGAAAAAACATAGTATTACACTCGAAATAATGTGCATTATTTACTCGGATGAATTACGTCTGACGCCTGACGGCTCGACATGCAAACCTTATCCTTATCCTGCATTATCAACATTTTAGTTTTTATTACTTGTTTTATGAAATATCTGCCCAATACCAACTCAATGTATAAAAATCCAATAAAATATGGAAACGGCATAAATTTATAATTATTATAATAATTGAACTTGGTATTCCCAAAGGGTCTAAGTGTCAAAAATAAAATTGTAAGAATTCAATGAAAATCCATCCATCTTTAAAATACAAAAATAATATGGAGAATATTTTTTTAGTCGTTTTGCATGGCACATAGACTATTTTTAAATGATAATAATATAATATAATATTTGACTAAATTGGGTCCAAACCACAGACCTGTGGTCCAAACCCTTTGGGAATGCCATGCTTTAACTATAATTATTAATGTAATTATTTACCATTTCTTTTTAAATAAAAAGGCAGCTTTCTTTGCTCATGGTTTTAGATAAAATTTTCCTAAAATAGGGTTCTACTAAATTTTACCATAAATTTTGTTTCGCTGAAAAAGTTTGAAAATCTTGAAAATTTCTATAAATTCAACTTTTACCTTGAATAACTTTTAAAAGAGCCCTACCAAAATTTGTTTCAGTTTTACTAATCCGTTTACGAGTTATACAATTTTAAAGTATTTTAAAAAATCTCACATTATTTTAATGGGAAATAATAATTCCCGATGAGGGACCTGTAAATGTAATATTAAGAGCTTACATTTTAAAAGGACCATTTATTTGAGATTCTGAACAATATTTTAGAGGTACTTTAAAAATAAATATTCGATTTTTTTGTCTAATAATTATATAATTTTTTATCAAATATTTAAAAATTTGCCCTACATTTAAAATATTAATATGAAATTAAATTAAAATACTTTTTAACATTTTAGTCCGGAAGAACTTTGGTCTGTAAAATTTATTACCTACTTTTATGACATAATTTAAGTTTTTTGTATTTAAGTTATTTTCTGTTTATACATCTTGCCTTGCCTTGTTTTGCCCCATTTCACCTCCCGTTTGATGCACAGGCGTTCCTGATCCGCTCCACCATGTCCTCCCAAGTTGTAGGAATTGCAGCGTAAACTTTTTCTTTCAAGTAACCCCACTGGAAGAAGTCTGGTGGCGTAAGATCAGGTGATCGAGCAGGCCAAATTACTGGACCACGTCTACCGATCCACCGCGGTGCACCGGCCATTGAACTCCCGATCCAACACCTCTCGAGCAATTGTCGAATAATGTGCAGGACAACCATCTTGCTGGTACAACATGTTTTGGAGCCGTGCTAGTGGTACATCCTCCAAAAGGTCCGTCAGATCGTTTTCTAGAAAATTCCGCTACTTTTCGCCATTTAACGCACCGTCAATAAAGAAGGGTCCGATTAATCCTTCGCTTAAGGTATACCGCACCAAACGTTTACCGACCAGGGACGCTGGTCCTCCACTTGGTGTCGAAATGGAAGGACGACATTTCGAACATTTATTATAAATTGTTTTCAGAGCCGACTATTGTTGATTTAATGTTAATTTTTGTTTTTCAAACGTTTCAAATAATACATTTTACAAGGAAACCCCTTTTTCTTAAATTTTGAATTACAGCGCCATCTGTTGATAAATTGAAAAAACTTTCAAATAAAAGTTATTCATTTTTTTATGTTCTACCAAACTCTATGAAAAAAATCGGGTCATTCCATTTGACTTTCCAAAGTTACCCCCCGTTTCACCCTTAAGGAGGGGTAGCACCAAATAATGTCCCCTTTGGTCACATTAACCTTTTATTTAAGACATTTTTCCGTGAAATGCGTATTTCTCGAGATATTGAGCTGTCTCAAGTTAAAAGAAACACCCTGTATGCGTTTTATTGTTTTAAGAATTATAAAAAAAGTAATCTTGTTTATTTTGTGCTATTATATATAATAAGACGTAAAGGTAAAGCAAGAAAAGGCTGATAATGTCAAAACATTGCAAGTAAAACATTAAGTGGGAAGAAGATGATGAGTACCATAAAAACTTTTTTGCACGAGGCAACCTGGTCCTAGATTTAGAAGAAACTCCAGATTTATGTGGTCCAGTTCAGAATTTTCCCACATTAATGTGGGAAAATTCTGAACTGGAACAAAAAAATAATCGTTTTTTTATTCCTTTAATGGGTATAAAATTTAACTATACAATCATGATTGTATAGTTAAATTTTATACCCATTGAAGGAATAAAAAAACGATTATTTTTTTGTTTATTTTTCTAAATCTCCTTAAACGTTTACAACAAAATGAGCAATCTCCAATTTATAATTATAGATTTCACCTATACTATGCATCCTGGAGACCTTGTAGTTGGCTACTAGACTAACAACAACAATATTTCAATATAATTATATTAATTATAATTATAATTATATTCCCTGCTGAAAATGACGGATGATTGCGGATATAAATTCTTCGTCAAAACCGGATAAAAGCAGATGATTGCGGGTATAAATTCTTCGTCGAAGCCGGATAAAGGCAGATAAAAGCGGGTAAAAATATCATCTGATAACATCTGCTTTTGTCCGCATCGCTATATCCGCGAACACCCGGTTGGTTGTGTTTTATGTCCGGTTAGTGCACCCCCGCAATCATCTGCAATCATCTGTTTTTAACCGTCTTCACTGTGTTTCGTTTATATCTGAATTTGTCCGGAATCATCTGCAAACGTCTGTTTTTATCCGCGATTACCTGCATTTTTTTTCGTCTATTTTTGTCGGGTTTTATCTGCAAACGTCTGGTTTTATCCGCGAGCATATGCTTTTACCCGCGAACATCTGCAATCATCCGCGAACATCTGCTTTCATCCGCGAATATCTGATTTTATCCGCCAACATCTGCTTTTATCCGCAAACATCTGCTTTTATCCGCGAACATCTGCAGTCACCCGCGAACAACTGCTTTTATCCGCGAACATCTGCAATCACCCGCGAACATCTGCTTTCATCCGCAAACGTCTGGTTTTATCCGCATCTGCTTTTATCTGCAAACATCTGCTTTCATCCCCAAACATTTGCTTTTATCCGCAAACATCTCATTTTATCCGCGAACATCTGCTTTCATACGGTTTCACCCGTAAACATGCTTTTATCAGCGATCGAACGCGTTATTTCATCCGGTAGTGCACCCCCGCAAACATCTGCCTTTATCCGCAAACGTCTGATTTTATCTGCAAACATCTGCTTTTATCCGCAAACATCTGATTTTATCCACAAACAACTGATTTTATTTACAAACATCTGATTTTATCCGCAAACATCTGCTTTTATCCGCAAACATCTGTTTTAATCTCCTAACATCTGATTTTATCCGCAAACAACTGATTTTATTTACAAACATCTGATTTTATCCGCAAACATCTGCTTTTATCCGCAAACATCTGTTTTAATCTCCAAACATCTGATTTTATCCGCAAACATCTGTTTTAATCTCCAAACATCTGATTTTATCCGCAAACATCTGCTTTTATCCGCAAACATCTGATTTTATCCGCAAACATCTATTTTAATCTGCAAACATCTGATTTTATCCGCAAACATCTATTTTAATCTGCAAACATCTGCTTTTATCCGCAAACATCTGATTTTATCCGCAAACATATGCTTTTATCCGCAAACATCTGATTTTATCCGCAAACATCTAATTTTAATCGAAAACATCTGCTTTTAATTGCAAATCTCTGCTTTCATCCGCGTTCGGTTTGCCTGTATTTCCTTTGTCCATTTCGGTCCTGTTTCGTACGCAAACGTCTGGTTTCATTCGCACTTTTTGTTTTCTTTTTTCTCGTGTATACTTTAGTTAAGTTTACCTGCTTTGTCACATTTTACTGAGCTTTAACTAACTGGTTGTTAGCCGTTCACGGCACACAACTTTATAACTCTAAAAAGAAATATTTGAATAAAAACAACCTGTAAAGGAAATAAGTTTATTCAACACGACATTTTCCCAATGGAAAAATAATTTAATTATATTCACCAGATTTAAATTTAAAATTCAGGTATACGTATAATAAGTCTATTAATTCTTACATATACATATATATATAAAAATACTGGTTATGCCAAAATTAAAAAGTTTTTAAAGTTAGATGAAAAATTCTACGCCTAAATAAGTGTTTTTCAAACAAATTCCGTACAAATTGAAGATGTTATAATTCCAAATGTATTTGAAATTAAACATATATGTTTTCTAACAATTAATTTAAATGTAAGCTTAATGATTAAAAAATATCTATTTATGTCCTTTAACAAAGACCTTATTTGTATTTTACCAAATAATATTCAAGTTCAATAAACTTATTTCCTTTACAGGTTGTTTTTATTCAAATAATTCCTTTTAGAGTTATAAAGTTGTGTGTCAGTTAGTTAAAGCTCAGTAACATTTTACAAAGCAGTTAAACTAAACTAAAGTATACACAAAAAAAAGGAAAACAAAAAGCGCGAATGAAACCAGACGTTTGCGTACGAAACAGGACCTATGTAAATAGACAAAGGAAATGCAGACAAACCGAACGCGGATGAAAGCAGAGGTTTGCAGTTAAAAGCAGATGTTTAGATGTTCGCGGAAAGCTCAGTAAAATTTGACCAAGCGGATAAACGAAACCAAAGTATACACGAGAAAAAGGAAAACAAAAAGCGCGAATGAAACCAGACGTTTGCGTACGAAACAGGACCGAAATGGACAAAGGAAATGCAGGCAAACCGAACGCGGATGAAAGCAGAGATTTGCAATTAAAAGCAGATGTTTGCGGATAACATCAGATGTTTGCGGATAAAATCAGATGTTTTCGGATAAAATCAGATGTTTGCGGATAAAATCCAGATGTTTACGGATAACATCAGATGTTTGCAGATAAAATCAGATGTTTGCGTATAAAATCAGATGTTTGCGGATTAAAACAGATGTTTGCGATTAAAATCAGATGTTTGCGGATAACATCAGATGTTTGCGGATAAAATCAGATGTTTGCGGATAAAAGCAGACATTTGCAGATTAAAATAGATGTTTGCGTATAAAATCAGATGTTTGCGTATAAAATCAGATGTTTGCGGATTAAAACAGATGTTTGTGGATAAAATCAGATGTTTGCGTATAAAATCAGATGTTTGCGGATAAAAGCAGATGTTTGGAGATTAAAACAGATGTTTGCGGATAAAAGCAGATGTTTGCGGATAAAATCAGATGTTTGCGAATAAAATCAGGTTTGCGGATAAAAGCAGATGTTTGCGGATAAAAACAGATGTTTGCGTATAAAATCAGATGTTTGCGTATAAAATCAGATGTTTGCGTATAAAAGCAGATGTTTGCGGATAAAAGCAGATGTTTGCGGATAAAAGCAGATGTTTGCGGATAAAAGCAGATGTTTTCGGATAAAATCAGATGTTTGCGGATAAAATCAGATGTTTGCGGATAAAATCAGATGTTCGCGGATAAAACCAGATGTTTACGGATAAATGCAGATGTTTGCAGATAACATCAGATGTTTGCAGATAAAATCAGATGTTTGCGGATAAAAGCAGATATTTGCAGATTAAAATAGATGTTTGCGGATAAAAGCAGATGTTTGGAGATTAAAACAGATGTTTGCGGATAAAAGCAGATGTTTGCGGATAAAAGCAGATGTTTGCGGATAAATGCAGATGTTTGCAGGTGAAATCTTATGAATCAGACTTTTGCGGACTAAATGAGATGTTTGCGGATTAAAACAGATGTTTGTGGATTAAAATAGATGTTCGCGGATGAAAGTAGATCTTCACGTATAAAAGGGTGAAATCGGATAAAGCAGACGTTTGCGGATTAAAGTAGATGTTTGCGGATAAAATCAGATAAAACCGGGTGAATGCAGATATAAACTCAAATACAGGTATTTGCGGATGAAAACAGATAAAAGCAGACATAGATCTAAATAGATAAAACCCGACGTTCGCGGATAATATTTATACCCGCAATTGCAGATAAAAACCGACATGCCGGGTAAAATCAGATATGTCGGATAAAAACAGATATAAATGGACATAAAACTAGCTTGGTTTTTTATCCGCAATCATCCGATATTACCCGTCTTTTTCAGCAGGGTTAATATATAAAAAAAATTACAAATCTAGAATTTAAAATACCAAAATCAATTATCTCAATTTACTCAGTTTTAGTCTGATGGGAGATTGTTGACTTTGCTCTGACAGGCCTCATATAACATACATATAAAAACTATAAAACATATAAACATAAATATATTATAAATTATTTATACCTATAGGTATAAAAACTATGGTTTTATTATAATAGGTATGTTAACTTTTATATTATAATTATATTAAACATTTTTTGATAAATCCTAGTACCCATATTTAATTTAAAAATTTACCAAATATAAAAATTTTAAATATATGTTTTTAATTTTAACACATAAAAGTGCAACAAGTTTTAAAAAACTACAACTTGATAATATTATTTATAGCCTAAAAAGTTCTTATTAAAAGTTTTTTCATAGAATAAATCTTTATAAAACTATACAAAAATATATCAAAAAATTAACGATTTAATAAAAATACAGTTAAATATGTAATATAGGTACCCAAAATAATTAATTCAATACGAGCAGGTCGTAAATTCTAAATATAGACATATTTTTAAATAAATCCCTAAGAGGCAGATGTTGACTATTTCCGAATGCCTCCGAACAATTACAATGGTTCATTCAAATGGACATTACTTCTTTCCGTAACTGTACAATAGGGTGAGCCAAAAAAACTAACCTATCGAATTTATGGGTTAAAATGAACCTACATACCGAGCAAAAAATTTCCCTGCAAGGCAAAATTTTTTGCTCAATTTTAAAAGGTGTCGGTGAGCATTCTAAGTTTTCCATTGAAATAACACGTAAAAAAATCTTTTTTCATTAAAAAGACTATAACTTTTGAACCGTTTGAGATAAAATTTTTTACGTCGCGGATTCTTGTAGAGCATAAAATTTCCCAAAGAATCTACCTATACCAGGATTATTTTTTTTAATTTAAAAATTCGTATGTTTGAAAGCAGGGCCGGCTCATACACATTTGACGCCCGGGTGCAAGTCAAAATTTGCCGCCCTAGTCTAAAAGATTTTTTCAATGTTTTTTACTATACTCGCTTTTCACGGTGGGCTTCGATCAACTTTTAATCAAAAGTGCTTGCACCGATTGGATCTTTTTAAAAATCACTTCTACGATATCTTACAGGTATTTTAAGATCCGAAGGAAAATATTCGGTAGAGGGATTCCCGCGAAAACTCTTTTTTTGTATGTTATATGGCGTTTTTCGATCTAAAATAAAAAATTTAGGTCCGGAACCTATTTATTAGCAGTAAATTTATTTTTAATTTGCTATTTATTTAAAATGGACATAAAAATTCAAAATAAATTTGATTTTATTTGCCGGAATCATGAGGACGAGCAATTTTTTTTACAAACTACGACATTTTGATCTTACTTATTATATTTCCTAGATCCGTTTTACATTGTTTACTATAAAGTATATAATAATAAATGTTTTATTTAAAATATTACAATAATGAATTTAGAAAAATAAAAAACTACTTTAATAATAAGTAACTCTTTAATAATCAATTTTTTTAACATTAATTAATAACCATTAAAATGAATGCAAACCATTATATTCGCAAAGAGCACGTGGAAGTTGTTTTGGGAATTCTGGGTGATTTTTTGTTACTTTATACTTCTCCCATGTATGTTTAAAATTAGCGTGGACAGACTCCATCGCCTGTTCGCTATAAAAACCAAGTCCGGCTCGCATTTTGTCGCAAAAATCGGATACATGAAAAAATACTGCGTGAACTTTGGGTGTTATAGGTATTTCCAACATAATGTAGCTCTCTTTAAATGCATCAATATTTTTTTTTAAATCAGGATCTAGATTTTTACCAAAGCAGGTATGAACAACATCTCTAAATTTTTCTAAAACAGTTACATATTTTAAACATCCAATATTATGACTTCTAGAACGTAGTAAATCGAGTTTTTCCAACAGTGTTTTACATGAATTGCCGTTAAAATTTGAACTACCATGGCGTACATCGCGAGTCACACAGCATGTTTTTGCCCACTGAAGAGCATCTTGCTCAAATTCTCCAAGCAAATGTTTATATAAGGTGTTTACCACACCTATCATTAAATGCAACTCTGGCGGAGGAATTATTTCTAGAAATTGTTTATCTTGTGGGGTAGACGCAGTTCTTATAAAATTTTGCATTTGCTTTCTTAGCTCCTGCTAAAGACCATTGATTGTAATTTTTCAATGTATTACTTATAGTTCTGTACGTATCGCACCAGGTACACGGGTAGTTACTGCTGTGGGACATTATACCAACCAAAATGTTAGCCAATTTAAGATCTGTTGCGATTGTTCCCTTAAAGTTATTAATATTTATTTCAGACCAGAGCTGGGACACATTTTCATAATTTTCCTGAGAACTAGGTGCGAGAGCAAGTATTATTAATTTATTAACACCCGAATCCTTAAAGCGTTTAGCGCAAATACCATCTTCAAATTTCTGCTTGCATTTACGTGAATCTTCATTTTCTACTGTAGACTGAATGGATAAACAAATTTTTAAAAATCCGCCTCCACCATCAATTCCGAACTTCAAGTGATATTGAGACAAAGAACGTTTCTCTTTAATAAACTGTATTAAACCCTCAAGATCTGTGCAGTAAGCGACTGTCTCAGGAGCAGATGAAACTTTGTCAGCTATAACGTGTGTAAAATTAAACGGCTTTGTGCAAAAATATTTGTCTACACAGTGGCTTTTAATTGAGAGCTTACTTTTTAAATATGGTTCCACAATTTTTGCATTTTTTGTGGCTACGCGTACAGCTGCAGCAATTGCTATTGTCTTTTTTGACTTAAATTTAAACTGGTCTGTAGTTTTAGGAAATCATCCGCAGAAAGGAACTGCTTTTTAACATTATCGTTAATTCTTTGATTAAGTGTTACCTGTAAATGTTTACCGCGTGGTTGAACTAACGATATAGAAGGTGTAGATTTAATTTCTTTTTCATTGAACTTTCGTTTAAGTAAAGATGAGACAACTTGATCAGCATTTTCGAACCTACGCTTAGGATATACCTATTCCGTCAAGTTCTCCAAGCGCGTAGTCAAGTTACATTTATGAGATAGTCCTTTTCCAATAATTGAGCAGCAATAACTGCAACGACTTTCGATACAACGTATCTTCTCTTTTTCTAAAATAATGTCGAAAGATTAAAAGTTGTAAAGGAATTATTAGAAATGGAGTATTTAAAAGTAGTCATAAAACATTTTAATAAAAAAAACAATAAAATTTGTATTTAAAAAAATAAAGACCATTATTGCAATAAAATTAAGCTAAATTATTTAAATGTTTTAATAAATTCGATACAATATCCTACCTGCAAGTTGTACATTCGTCGTATCGGCCAGTATACCGATTCGTTTAGGTAAAATATTACCCTTTGCGAAATTTCCAGATGCTGGTTTTCGAGCAAGATCACATATATATATATAACAATCACATACAGAGTTGCTAGTTGATCTAGTACACCTCCTAATACGCTTCAGCTCAGAAAATTTTGGCAGTCTTAGTTTTTTCATTAATACGGTACAGATCTCGTTTGCAACTACTGCACAATACCGCAGGCAGTCGGTCATCTTCGGCTTTATATTCAAAATGTTTCTTAACAAGTAATTTTAGTCCTTCCTTTATGAAAAACATTGTTTTAGTTTTTCCAAAACAAAACAAGCAAACCTGCAAGCGATTTTCTTCGTGCGTTCTTGCTTTCGGCATTTTTAATTTATAAATTTAATGTTTGACAGCAATTTATTTATGTATCCAAGGTATTGTGGCAATTATTTATTCGATAAATAAATAGAGATTTATTAAGAGGCGTTTAAAAAAAATGTTTATAAGATAATATAATATATTATACCCTATCATGATATATCTGCAGATATACAAAAATCGAGTTTTCTCGCAAAACCCTCTACCAAATACTTTCATTCGGGTCTTAAAATACATCGTAGAAGTGATTTTTAAAAAGATCCAATCGGTGCAAGCACTTTTGATTAAAAGTTAATCGAAGCCCACCGTGTTTTATATTAGCATATGCTAATATAAAAGCGAGTATAGTAAAAAACTTTGAAAAACTACCCATATGGGACACAAATAATAAAAGCGAAGTCTTATGCTGTTACGATTTATGTTAATAGAAATTTAGCATTAAAATTTTATTATTATAATAGTATTTTTTTAATGTTTTCATGGCGTTCCCAAGCATTTTTAGAAACAAAAAAAATATTATGTTACAGCTTACAACATGACTGAAAAGTGAAACACTTTGTACATAAACAAATATATTAAAATTATAGCTTACAAGTTTTTATCTTAAGCCTATCGATTTTTAGTAAAATATCATATTCCAATAATAAGAATATGCCAATGAACAAATTATGAACTAAATATATATTGGAAACTGAAGACATGGAGTTTTCGACCAACGAGAGAAAATCATCAAAAGTTTCGTATGTGACGCTTCCTCTGATTTTTTACTTTTACTGATTGATACCCGTTTTTCTTTCGAATTTAGTTTCGTTTTGCCGCCCCTCATGCTCTGCCGCCCGGGTGCTTTGAATCCGCTGCACCCGGGTTTAGCCGGCCCTGTTTGAAAGCTTTGAAAAGTGTAAAAAATCACTAAAACTGCAGTTTTAGTGATTTTTTACACTTTTCAAAGCTTTCAAACATACGAATTTTTGAATTAAAAAAAAATAATCCTGGTATAGATTCTTTGGGAAATTTTATGCTCTACAAGAATCAGCGACGTAAAAAATTTTATCTCAAACGGTTCAAAAGTTATAGTCTTTTTAATGAAAAAAGATTTTTTTACGTGTTATTTCAATGGAAAACTTAGAATGCTCACCGACACCTTTTAAAATTGAGCAAAAAATTTTGCCTTGCAGGGAAATGTTTTGCTCGGTATGTAGGTTCATTTTAACCCATAAATCCGATAGGTTAGTTTTTTTGGCTCACCCTAATGTACAATATAAAAATCTTTTTATGCAAAAATCACATTTTCGAGAAAATGGCTGATAAAACCATGTTAAACCAAGATACCCTGGCAAAAATGAAATGTGCAAAATTATTTGAGAACAATGTGCAATCTTTTAAAAAAATTATGTGCGGAGAGTGGTGACCTATAAAGTCTTTTAAATTTACACATAATGGAAATATAAATATCCTTATAATAACATTAATCAATTAAATATTTTTTTCA
This sequence comes from Brassicogethes aeneus, assembly GCA_921294245.1. Taxonomy (NCBI): domain Eukaryota; kingdom Metazoa; phylum Arthropoda; class Insecta; order Coleoptera; family Nitidulidae; genus Brassicogethes; species Brassicogethes aeneus. The sequence continues at coordinate 64,409,511 of OV121132.1, forward strand.
AAAAAATTTAAAAAAAATACCCACAATGTAAGTATGTATTTTATTAAGAAAAATACCTGCACCGTCAACTCCACGAAGGGAATTGCTTTGATCTTAGCAATAGGCCGAGAAGCGAGACATGAAATCTACCTCACCTTTTAAATAAATGTTGTACCCCAACTCAAGCGAGATATACACAGCAAACGGAAAATTATTGAAGTGTATAGGATGACGCCACGTTTGAATATAGTTTTCTAAATCTCCCCACGGTATAGACATTGAGACTTCTTTACTCAATGGTATAGATTTGTATTAGTCAGTCGAGCGTTTCAATACTCTCCACAGTATAGAGGTCGTTATTTCACTTTTGAACTGGTATTAATATAAAAATTATTTTATGCTTAAAAAAACTATATAGGTACGACATGATTGTGATTTTTTTTATTTTATTAATTAATTAAGCTGTGTTGAATATTTTTCCTAAAGGAATAATTGCCAATGGGCCATTAATTCATTTGTTCGTAGATGGTTCAATAACCTGCACTGGTGTGTACTTTTTCATCAACCAGATTTAAATATTGCTGTACTAACATATACCAGTGGAGATAGTGCAGGGTCTACCAACAGACCTCATTACTAAATTATTAAAGTTTAATAGCATATCGATCATTTTTTCAACATAACCTCTGAAATTTTTACTACAAATATAGGTACTTTATATAATACATAAATATACTTAACATCATATCCTCTCCCAGAGAGCCATATCAGGTCAAGAATTGCCCATTACCTTTGGAAAAGTTTTGCCAATAAATGTACTATGTAGGACTGTATATTCCTATGGTATTTGTGCAATCGCGATGGCCAACAATAAATGACCAAATTGTGCCCAATAATATGCCAAAGCAGTTTGGATAAATTAGGTAGGTTACCGTTGGTTTAATTTTGGGAATGTTTGGGCATGGAAAAACGATGACAAATTTTTGATGTTTATTTGGGCAATTAGGCTTTTGAAAAATTGACCAAATATTGGTAAATATTTGGACAAATCCAAAGTATTAACAAATATTATTATTATATTTGAAAATTGGGTAAAAAATGTTGTATTTATATTTTTTAATTATAATAAAAAAATAAAACAGTATGTTCCAATACTGGAACAGTGGTCAAAAATAAAATTAAAAAAGAAACACAAATGTATAAATAAAAAATATTTAAAATAATCAAAATTGGAAAAAAATATTGTTTTTTTATGTTGCATCCCAAGCAGTGATTTAATTGTTTTTTTGCAATAAGGCTTTTTTTATTTCGGACCCGTTGCTTCGCGTTGTTTAAGGCCACGTCAAAGGACCTCTGGAATTCTAAAGCCCCTGGAGGAGGAAATTTATCATGTTCATGTAAACTCTCTAAAAAATACTTTAAGTAACAAAATTGTCTAGGAAATAATATTAAAATATAAAACATACAGTGAATGGCTTGTACGATTTTCGTTTTGGACACCCCAACACTAGCACGTCCAGTGCGCGTTATTTTGAAAGAAACTTCATCTGAGAAGGCTTCTTTGACAATTAAATTCACGCTGCCTACGACGTCATCGTCAGCGACAAATTTAAAGTAGCTAACCTATAACATAACAATATAAAAACACGAGTCTTAAAACGTATTTTGGAAGTGAAAACCATTTTTTGATACATGTTTACAAAAATGTGTTATTTTTCTATGCATATGCACTGTTTAAGTTTGGCCCCCTAATTTCAGGACACCCTGTATACCTATCTATAGATTTCTTTAAGTGCAGATGTATTCTTGGTTGAGTTTTTCTTGTTTGACGGGTCAACACAAATTGTGTTACACAATTTTTTAAATTAAATTACATATGTTACGTTTCATTACATTACTTTAAATGCTGGCTAAATCCACCTTTATACTTGTTATAATATTATGATACAAATAGAATTACGATCAGGCTATCAAGAATTATGCTTTATTAAACATTAAGAACTTATTGTAAAATAGTTTGTGATTGGTAACTTTATGTTATGAAGAACTTTAAAAATAAAAAAGAAATAAATTTTTAAATTCAATAAAAAAATTGCAATTACCTTCTAGCACGATAGATCTTAAAACCCAATAAATCCTCTTTTTCCTTCGTGACATATAGGTGGAAAATTTATTTTTAAATTGTCCTGCTTGTAGTAAAAGCCTAGTACCCATAAACACTATTTACCTAGAAAAAGGCAATTATTTTTCTTCACTGCAACTTCAAGATGAAAATCTGTAACAATTAACAAAAAATAAGTACATAATATAGAACTACCAATGTAAATTTATATTACTTCAAAATTAATAAGGGAATAAAATCTTCGGGAAGTAAGAAATTGTATAATAATTGAATGTTTTATTAAAAACTTTCAAAACATAACCTTAATTACTTACTCACACAGCAAACGGAAAATTATAGAGGTGTATAGGATGACGCCACGTGTTTAATTAAAAATTAAACAGGAAAAAATAATAATAGAATTTTAGTTTAAAAAAAATCAAAAATACAGGAATGTGCAAAGTTGCGTTTAGTAGCAGGTAATTAAACAAGAACACATGACGCAGCAGTGCACCAATTACGGCAACCAGCAGTTCCACAACAAAGAACCATGTGTTTTTGTTATTGTTATTTAATTTATATATTGTTTTATCTTTAAAATGTTTAGAACTACTGTTTTGTATATTGTAAATTTGTATATATACTCAATAAGTTTTTAATAAAAATCAGTTCCAAAACGAATTCCATTTGGTTTTATTTGGTAACTCATCATTATTCATTAAGAACTGGGAAGTGAGCAAGATCAAGGATCAGCCTTGTACTCGCCCAGTGATTGGTGAATAAACATGGTCCTTCGAGCCGGATCTGAACCAGCGACCTATGTTAACTAAGAACTGGGAGGTGAGCAAGATCAAGGATCATCCTTGTACTCGCCCAGTAATTGGTAAACAAAACATTGGTCCTTCGAACCGCATTGGTCCTTCGAGCAACCAGCCCTTGGATAGCCCCAGTCCAGGAAGCATCAAGAAATAAAGCCATGGATAAATTTGAAGAATTCTGTGAGGCCCAAAAAGGCATTAACAACGAAATTAAAAGAATTTTGTCTAACATGAAAAAAGATGGTCCGAGCAGAAAAACGAAGCAATACCTTAACGAACGAATGGATAAGGTATCAGAGCTATTGGACAAGGCTAAGAAGAATCACGAAATGATGACAAGTTGTGGCGTCAAGACTCACGAATACTTTACATCGAAATTTATTAACCAGATCGAGTCAAACACCACTGAGGCCACGAATTACATCTTAAAGTGTTCAGAAGAGGTTCAAAATTCCCAGGCACCAAACATCTCTCCACAAACCGATGCTAATCAGATGCGTCGCGTGAAGGAACTAGGCTTTCGCATAACAGACGTACAAGAAGTCCTTGATACCACACGGAACAGTATGAGCGACATGTCTGCTGTTCAAATTGAATGCCAACTTCTGGAAATTCGGAAGCAGTGGGATATGGTATCTAATCTTCACATGGAAGTTAGAGTAAATCACGAAGATGAGTCCATGTATCCCTTGCACGACCAATTTCAACAACTGAAGTCAGAGTACAACCAGGTACTCATGGAAATGGTTCAACGAACTACAACAAACACAAAAGTAACTGATTCAACGATCAAGTCAACAATCAAACTGCCAACCCTGCAGATTCCTACATTTGGAGGGAAATACGAAGAATGGGGCACCTTTCAGGACATCTTCACAAAGGCAATCCATGAAAATATCACGATTCCGGAGGTTGACAAGATGCACTACCTTAAAACGTACACAAAGGGAGAGGCAAGTCGACTGATCCAACACTTTGAAATAACTGAAGCTAACTACAAATCTGCGTGGGAAGTGCTTCAGAGAAGGTATCACAATCAACGGTTAATTGTGACTACTCTTATAAACAAGATATTGGACATTCCAGTAATGCACAAAGAATCGGCAAAAGAGCTGAAAAATTTACACGACACTACGATGGAGTGTCTACAAGCCGTCACCATGTTGAAAGTTGACACGACATGTTGGGGACCATTGGTATTGTGCATTCTAACCAAAAAAATAGATGCACATACTAATGAACTTTACGAAGCCACATTTCAAAATCCATTGGAACTCCAGAAACTCTCCGACTTTCTGGCGTTTATCTTACGACGTTTTCAATCCCTTGAAGCACAGCCCAAAGCAAAGTTCATGGAAAGGGATCATCAATCAGGGAAAGAAAACTTTGCCCGCCACAACAGCAAACCTTCCTGCAAGTATTGCTCCGAAGAACACTATATCAATTATTGTTCAAAATTCAAGGCCTTATCCACCCTTAATCGAAGAAAATATATAAAAGAAAAGAAGTTATGCTACAACTGTTTAAACCATGAGTTCAACACGAAATGTAACTCCACAAAGACATGCATGATATGTAAACAAAATCATCACACATTGCTTCATCAAGAGCCATTACCAGATAAGCGAGCAAACAAGGATGGAGCAGCAAAATCAAATTCAAGTACGACTGCTGTTACCAACCACATTCAAGAAGATAACAAGACGGTTCTCCTAGCAACTGCACTAATTAAGGTGCAGGCCAATCAACATACCTATGAAAACCTTCGTGCACTAATTGACCCAGGGTCCCAGGCGTCATTTATCACAGAAGAAGCTTGTAATCTGCTGGGATTACCAAAACAGAAAATCACAGCCAAGATAAGTGGTCTTGGTGCAGAAACAACCGAATGCAAGTACAAAATCACAGCAGCCTGCAAGCCAAGGACATCAAACGCATACAAACTCTCCACAGAGCTGTTGGTTATTCCCAAGATAACCAATACAACCCCGTCCAAGGAAATCAAAACAAACATGAATCAGTGGAGCAACTTTCATCTTGCCGATCCAACCTTCTATAAACCAGGTCCAATAGACGTACTCCTAGGTGCCCAAGAATACCAAGACATCCTATTAGAAGGCATAAGAAAAACTAAAAATGGTCTCCTAGGCCAAAACACTGAGCTGGGATGGATCATATATGGTACATCCAGATCAAGCAACGAAAATGTAGAATTATTGAGTATGGTATCAAAAACAGAAGAAAATTCCCAAATATCCAAGTTTTGGGAGCTAGAAGATATAACAGAACAAAGGCAGCTCACTGAAGACGAAAAGAAGTGCGAGTCCATCTACGATAATTCCACTACGAGGGACGAAGACGGCAAATACACAGTACGGATACCATTTGCAACGCAGCCGGACAATGTTCTTGGTGAATCCAGAGGAAGGGCGTTAGCAAGATTTTTCCAACTTGAAAAGCGCTTTGAAAAATACAACAAACTAGGCAATGAATATAAGAAATTCATGCAAGAATACATCGATCTGGGACACATGGAGATTGTTCCAATTAAGGAGAACCACCAAGGAAGATACTACATTCCCCACCAGGCAGTTGTCAAGGAATCAAGTACTACGACAAAACTAAGGGTAGTATTTGATGCTTCCTGTAAAACAACTAATGGAATAAGCCTCAACGACTGCATGCTGACTGGCCCACGATTACAACAGGATTTGCTAGACATACTGCTACGCTGGCGTTGTCATAAGATTGCAGTTTCTGCGGATATAGAAAAAATGTATCGGCAGATCTCAATTCACCCCGACGATCAAGAATACCACCGGATTCTCTGGAGATTCTCACCGAAAGAGCCAATCCGAGAGTACAGATTGACAACTATAACCTATGGAACCGCATCTGCCCCATACTTAGCGGTCAGAACCATGCAGCAGTTAGCGAGGGATGAAAAACCGAAATTTCCAGTTGCTTCCGAAGTTGCCCTTAGAGATTTTTACGTTGATGACCTGCTCTCGGGAACGGATTCGGAAGAGGATGCCATCGAACTACAGAACCAATTAATCGAAATGTTTAAATCCGGAGGTTTAACGTTAAGGAAATGGTCAAGCAACAACTTTGGAATCCTTCAACACTTGCCCAAGGAATTGAAGGACGAAACGGCTCTTGAAATCAAGATGGATGATGTAAAAAAAGCCCTTGGAGTATCATGGCATCCCCATGGCGATACAATCAGCTTTAAGGTCGACCTACCTAAGAAGTTACCAATCACCAAAAGAAGTATCTTATCGGATACAGCCAAATTATTTGACCCTGTCGGTTGGTTGGCACCAGTTATCATTCAGGCCAAACTGTTAATTCAAGAACTGTGGCTACAAGAACTTTCATGGGATACACCAGTTTCGCAGAGCATTCAAGAAAAATGGACACATTTCAAAAAGAACTTCCCGCTGTTGAGGATGTTTCAATTCCAAGATGGACTCATCAAAAGAAAGGGACAAGGATTGAGCTTCACGGGTTTTGTGACGCATCCGAAAGAGCATATGGCGCTGCAGTTTATCTCAAAACAAAAAAAGAAGATGGCCACAAAGTTGTTACGCTATTAACAGCCAAATCCAAGGTAGCACCAGCCCGAACAAAAACGACACTTCCCCGACTGGAGCTATGTGCGGCTGTATTGCTGGCCAAGTTAATGAAAAAAGTAACAACTGCACTTCAGCTACAAGAAGTCACAATATTTTCCTGGACCGACTCCATGATTACATTGGCGTGGATAAATGGGCATCCTAGTAAATGGAAAACCTTTGTGGCAAACCGAGTATCAGAAATCCAATCCCTGCTACCTATATCTGTGTGGCACCATGTAAGATCAGAAGATAATCCTGCAGATTTATTATCCCGCGGGTTGGATCCATCGAAAATAGCAAGACATACGCTCTGGTGGAATGGACCTAGCTGGTTAACCACCGGTTCTTACCCTGCAACAGCCCAAGTTAATTCATCTACTGAAATGGAAGCTAAACAGTGTATCAGCAGTCTAGTAGTCACCCAACAAGAAGAGGAGATTTGCGAAAAATTCTCATCCCTTTCCCGACTACTACGAACTATTGCCTATTGCAATCGGTTTATCAGCGCAAGTAGAAGAAAGCCAGCAACCAAAGGAGCCTTAACTGTAGAAGAAATTCAGCGTTCCAGTCAACAACTAGTGAAGCTGGAGCAGCAACGTTGGATTGCAGAGGAAGTCAAAGCTCTGACCAACAAAAGGCAACTGGATAAACAAAGCAAATTAAAAAGTCTTTGTCCATTTCTGGATAAAGACGGACTAGTACGAGTCGGAGGGCGATTGGAACACTCACTTCTATCCTACAACGAAAAACACCCAATAGTCATACCAGCAAAAAGCAACTTGGGGAAGCTTATAATACAAGATGCTCACAACAAAACTCTGCATGGAGGGTCCAGTCAAACCCTTGCATTCATCCGACGAAGATATTGGATTGTCAATGCGAAAAAACTGGTAAAAAACTCAATAAGAAGATGTGCTAGATGCATACGTTTCCGCGCTCAAACTTCAGAACAACTGATGGGACAACTTCCAGCTCCAAGAGTCACTCCAACACAACCGTTTTCCCACACGGGAGTTGATTACGCTGGACCCATCCAAATAAGGACAACTAAAGGGAGAGGAAATAAATCGTACAAGGGCTATATTGCCATATTTGTTTGCCTTTCCACTAAGGCAATCCACTTAGAAATTGTCAGTGACATGACAACTGAAGCATTCTTAGCAGCCTTCAAGAGATTTAGTGCAAGAAGAGGTACTTGTCAACACATGTACAGCGACAATGGCACAACATTTGTTGGTGCGAACAATGTCCTACAAAATGCTATTACAAACCTTCTAAAATCCAATCCGGATCTACAGGATCAAATATCAACATCAGGAACACAATGGCACTTCATTCCCCCGTCGGCCCCCCACTTTGGTGGTCTTTGGGAAGCTGGAGTGAAATCTACAAAACATCATTTAAAACGAGTAATTGGAGAGTCAACTCTAACTTATGAAGAGTTAACCACTTTAACCCACCAAATAGAAGCCTGTCTTAATTCCCGCCCACTGTGTCCTCAAACCGAAGATATTAACGACTATTCCATACTAACTCCAGGACATTTCCTTATTGGAAAAGAACTTCTTTCACCAGTAAATGTAGTCTCAGAGGACATTGACACCGAAATGCTTGGACGATGGAAGATGATCCAGAAGATGAAAAAAGACTTTTGGAAATCCTGGTGTGGAGAATATCTGCATCAGTTACAACAACGGTACAAATGGAATCGAAAACACGACAATCTGGAAATTGGAAATATGGTTCTAGTAAAAGAAGATTGCATTAGCCCCAGTAAATGGCCACTGGCTCGAGTGGTTGATACTCATCCAGACGCAGATGGAAATATCCGTGTTGTAACAATAATAGTACACAACGGAAAATCCATGAAAAGGCCAATACACAAACTCGTATTACTACCCACTGCAGCTGAAAATGGAGAGGGAAAGCCGAAACCAATTCCTAAACGACGTTCACCAGGAACCTTATGGAAGATTGCGATAGCAGCAATTTTGTTTATTACAAGCATTTCATCATCAACTGCAGAGCTGTTTAACATAAACTACCCGGAAGCTGGATTATATGTGGAACACATCTCTGACGCTAAGGTGGAAAGAGGAATATTTAGAATAGAAGTAAAATTTCCTCAGGCAAAAATACAGGAAGACATGGAAACTATTACGAAGGTCACCAAACAGTTGGAAGAATTTTGTTGGAAGATTCAAGGTCTAGTAAAAGAAACAGAATGCAAGATTTTAATAGAACACTTAAAAACAGAAGAAAACCAGTTAAAATGGATCAAAATGGGTTTAGAAAACGCAATGTCACAGAAAAGGTCGAGACGAGGACTTCTAGGAAACCTTCTAACATCAGTATTTGGTGTAAACGATGAAGTGTATGAAGATATCAGCATGTTGGACAAAAATCAAAAACAATTAATTCACTCATCCAAACAACAGACGAAGTTTATGCTACAAGCATTATCCAAATTTAACGAAACTGAGGAAAGAATCAACGCAAAACTCAACCAGTTCCGATCAAAGCTGAACCAAGGCATAGAAGCCATCAACAGCATGAACAAATGGTTTAATAGCATAGACGAGAACAAACTGGGAATCCACTTGTTAAGCGTTTATCAAGTAGCACTTAACTACTTGGATGAAGTACTTAACCACTACAGGAGTCTCCTTCATATCCATGTAAACAAGGGGGATTTCTACGAATTCATTTCACCAGCTCACATCGATGCAATTATTTTAGAAGCCACCAAGAAGTTACCAAGCAACCTGGAAATTATTTCTTATCCATTGATGAAAACAGAATTGGAACAACATAAGAATCAGACATCGTTGTTTGGGTATTTTGTTATGGCAGAAACATCAAATTTCACACTACTCAAGTGTACACCAATACCACACCGAATCGAGAATGGATTTTATTGGGAACTGGATTCATCCAAGAACATAATGGCAATCGACTACGACACCCAACGTTTCTTTGAAGTAACTGATGAAGAACTTAAGATGTGTATTACGATCAACAAACAATTATACGTCTGCTCACCGTCCTTCATTCGAAACATAGACAACAGCCCTAACTGTATAATTGATGAATTATACAGAAAATCGGATAAGTCTTCATGTCCATTATCCAAAACCAAAATCAACAGTAGTGTTTGGAAACAACTCTATACTCCAAACAGCTGGCTTTTCATATCCCCTACACAGTTTCGAGTTGCGTTTACCTGTAATGGAAAACGACAGGATGTATTCCTAAACAAGACTGGAATAGTCACAATTTCCCCAAATTGCATAATTACATCTAAATCAACAATCCTGACGCCGCGGAGATCAGAAGGTGTGTCGGTAATAGCAGGATATACTCGGCCCGTGGATGTCAATTTGACCATTTCCAGGTCAAATATGAAAACAATCGAAATAGATGACAAAATAATGAAGCCAAGTGAAGAGGATATAAATGAGCTGAGAAGCCAACAAAACGACATACAGGAAACCATAGAGGATTTTCAGTGGAAGAAGGTGGTTCATCACTCAATTCTTATTAGCACCACAACGTGTGTCATACTCGTTGGCTCCGTATTCACAACCCTCTGGTGCATCTGGAGGTTCAGACGACGCAATAAACAAAAAAAGGTGGACCAACCAATGGAACTAACCAGTACCAGGCCCATTCAAGGAGCAGTCTCCATCGACGTACTGAGTCCATTGAGAGCTGACGACTAGGGAAACTACAATTGAATCTCAGGGACACTGCTGGTGGTCGCCAATATGTTTAATTAAAAATTAAACAGGAAAAAATAATAATAGAATTTTAGTTTAAAAAAATCAAAAATACAGGAATGTGCAAAGTTGCGTTTAGTAGCAGGTAATTAAACAAGAACACCTGACGCAGCAGTGCACCAATTACGGCAACCAGCAGTTCCACAACAAAGAACCATGTGTTTTTGTTATTGTTATTTAATTTATATATTGTTTTATCTTTAAAATGTTTAGAACTACTGTTTTGTATATTGTAAATTTGTATATATACTCAATAAGTTTTTAATAAAAATCAGTTCCAAAACGAATTCCATTTGGTTTTATTTGGTAACTCATCATTATTCATTAAGAACTGGGAAGTGAGCAAGATCAAGGATCAGCCTTGTACTCGCCCAGTGATTGGTGAATAAACACCACGTTTGAATATCGATTTCTAAATCTCCCTACGGTATAGAGTTGTATTCGTCAGTCGAGCGTTTCAATACTCTCCACAGTATAGAGGTCGTAATTTCACTTTTAAACTAGTATTAATATAAAAATTATTTTATGCTTAAAAAAAACTATATACGACATGATTGTGATTTTTTTCATTTTATATATTAAGCTGTGTTGAATATTTTTCCTAAAGGAATAATTGCCAATGGGCCATTAATTCATTTGTTCGTAGATGCTACAATAACCTGCACTGGTGTGTACTTTTTCATCAACCAGATTTAAATATTACAAAATTAACATATACCAGTGGAGATAGTGCAGGGTCTACCAACAGACCTAATTACTAAATTATTAAAGTTTAATAGCATATCGATTATTTTTCAACATAACCTCTTAAATTTTTAATACAAATATAGGTACTTTATATAATACATAAATATACTTAACATCATATCCTCTGTGCTTTACATACCTGAGTTGTTACGGTAAATAAAAATCAGACAAAGGAACCAAAGAAAGGAACTATTTTCAAGTAAATCATATGGAGAAATGAGAAAATTCATCCATCAAAAGATCAAAACTTCTTGCAATATTACACCCTCTTTTTATACTCTCAGAAATATTGACTAGAACAGTATTAGAGAGACTCCAGTTTCTATAACTTGGTAGAGTAAAGAGAAGTCGAAACCGTTGCGATATTGCATTGCGCTGTTTTTGTATAATTCTCGGGGACATTAACGAAAATCATTGCCAGTAAAATTCGAAAAGCTTGAGTTTCTATGTCTCTGAGGAGAATAGGAATCCGAAGTTGCTGCACCATTGGACTGAACCCTTTTTTAATAATTTCTAGAGACATATATGACTGCACCATTCGACAGGGTCGAGTTTCTACTCCTCTGTTGAATATAGAAAATCAAAATAATGTATCTTGTAAGACACCATTGAGTTTGACTTTAAATATAGTCGTGCATAGGTATAGAGCCGAAAAATATAAAAACAAAGCACGATTCAATACAGTTATGATAAAACTTTAAGATTTGATATTCAAACGCGGAGTCATCCTATACACTTCTATAATTTTTCGTTTGCAAAATTTAAAGCCGTTTAAAACTTAACACGTTTAGTTAGTGCACAGATGATTATATTTTTTTGTAATAACTATTACACAAGCACTTTTTGACGCCTTTTTGTAGAGAAGGTCATAGATTAATAAGAAGGTCTTGAAATATTAACGACATATAACTCGCCATTGCGATTCTTTTTCCATGCTGATCAATTATTTGCCAAGTTTCGATCAATCTGAATTACAAACGCTTTGCCAATTTTCGACCAAACTTCATTACAAACGACGTTGGCCAATAATAACTCTATCTAGGACTGTATATTTGTGTAGTTTTTGTGCTATCGCATTGGAAAATAATTTGGCATAAAACATGTAAATTTTTGGTCAAACTTTATGAAAATGCAATTAATATGTCCAAATAAACCCCAATAAATGTAAAATATCGTAGTCCAAACTTAGTTGGGAAAAAGTTGACTAATTTCTTTCCCAAAGCATGGCTCTCTGGGCTGTGCCTTACATACCTGAGTTGTTACCAGTGATGTAATGTATCGAGATACATGTATCTAGATACTGGATCTAGATACATTTTATGTACCTAGATACGTATCGAGATACTAAAAATCAGGATCTACTTTAGTATATAGATCCTTTTGAAAGTATCTAGATCCTTAGATACAAGATACATTTTATTTTACCCTGATTGCAACTCCACACCGTGTGGGCCACACGGAAAATGAACATCCAATGGATATACTCTATGGATATCCAGGATATATACCTACATTGGATATTCTTGATATTTCCGTTTTTCATGGATATTTCGTCAATTTTATCAAAACAGTTTTATTTTATAGTTAACACGCTTGTTTATAAGGTCCAAAAAATTTTTTCTTGTCATTTAATTTTTAAGTTTTTTTTAACATACTTAGTATCTGGAAGTAACTTAGATACTTTTTGAATGTATCTGTATCTGTACCCAAATACTTTTGGGAAAATGTATCGGTATCTGTACCCAGATACATCTACCAGAGAGTATCTGTATCGGTACCTAGATACTGAAAAAAATGTATCGGTTACATCACTGGTTGTTACGGTAAATAAAAATCAGACAAAGGAACCAAAGAAAGGAACTATTTTCAACAAAATCATATGCAGAAATAAGAAAATTCAAACTACTTGCATCCATCAAAAGATCAAAACTTCTTGCAATATTACACCCTCTTTTTATACTCTCAGAAATATTGACTAGAACAGTATTAGAGAGACTCCAGTTTCTATAACTTGGTAAAGTCGAAACCATTGCGATATTGCATTGCGCTGTTTTTGTAAAATTCTCGGGGACATTAACGAAAATAATTGCCAGTAAAATTCGAAAAGCTTGAGTTTCTATGTCTCTGAAGAGAATAGGAATCCGAAGTTGCTGCACCATTGGACTGAACCCTTTTTTAATAATTTCTAGAGACATAAATGACTGCACCATTCGACAGGGTCGAGTTTCTACCTCTCTGTTGAATATAGAAAATCAAAATAATGTATCCTGTAAGACACCATATAAAAACAAAGCACGATTCAATACAGTTCTGATAAAACTTTAAGATTTAATATTCAAACGCGGAGTCATCCTATACAGTTCTATAATTTTCCGTTTGCTGTGTATCTAAAATGTGTTAAGCTATTCTATTCTATTCAAGCGTCATTAATGAGAAATATTAAAGCGTGCTAAATGTGTGTATAAAATGTGACATGCGTAAGATAGACTGAAGCTTTGCAAAATGTCTTTAAACAATGTACTAACACTGTGCAAACAATGTGCTAAAATATAATGTAATATAAGCGTGACATGACAAATAAAAAGCGTGATGTCAATGTACATAAAGAGTGAAAAAACTTAATTATTTCAAAAAGTGTGAAATTACCACAAAGTAGCGTGTATGCACATTGTTATAAAGACTTGCACTCCAAATACACTGTGTATTATACATACTAATTGCACACTTTTCATACACGTTTTATTTTTGCGAGGGTAGCGATATTATATATAATATAACTACATAGGTACATAAGTAATACCCTTGCGGCCTTAAGTTCACGGTTTATTCACCCTAGGGTGAATTCACCGTGAATAAACCGTCTGTTTGTGACATTTTTAAACGGTAGTTAGACTGAATTCACGCACTTTTCACAGTATTTTAATTGTGAATCCACCGTGTTTTGGCGGTATATTCACGGTGAATTCACAGTGAATTCACGGTGAATAAACCGTGAACTCAAGGCCGCAAGGGTAGGTTTAACACAATCGACTATAGGCCATTATTCGTTAGTAACGAATGGTTACTGAGCAGATGAGGATGGAGATGGGGACTTCAAACAATTAATGTTCCAAATTCCAAATTCCAAAACGTTTATTTACAGTTAAAAATATCACAGTCATTTCATAGTACAAAACATATTAACAAGCTTATTGATTTTAATTTTATATAATACAAAGCACAGTGTGCTAATAATAAAATTTTGCTGGGTCCGGAGAGTCCTAGGCGTCCTAGGCCACTGGCGGTGTTGTGCCATGTTCGCATATATGCTTGCACCATGTTTTGAATTTTCAGAGTTCGGCTAGCCATTCCATTTGCAATGATTCAGGGGCTCTGTTGCAGTTCATGTTTTTCCAAAGATAATTGAGGTTTATTTATAGCTATCGTTTTTTCAAAATTTTTGGTTATTCATATAGGAAAATTAGTAAAAACCTATTTAAGACAATTTAGATAGTTTATGGCTTTCAAATAAATTATTATGGTTAGGGGTTGTTTTTTATTTTTGGGGTTGTTACCCATACTGACCGCAGGTTCTCGATGACGCGTCTGATTGCAGCTGTCTAATTTGGCCCACTTGTGTGGGGTCAGTCAGCCAGCCGTTATCACTCGCCAGCGCTTGTGCGCTTTTTGGCTTTGTCAGTAAGGGTATTTTATTTAAGGGTGTGTCAATGTATTTAAAGGTGTGGCGTAATCAAGTTAGAGGTGTGGTGTCCATAGATAAATGTATGGTGTCTATATTTAAAGGTGTGGTGACTAATCTTTATAGAGGTGTGGTGGCCGTTTCTATAAAGGTGTGGTGACCGTTTCTATAAAGGTTTGGTGGCCGTTTATATAAAGGTGAGGTGACCAATTCTTATATAAAGGTGAGGTGTCCGTTTTTGTATAAAGGTGCGTTGTTGGTTATTATAAAGGTATGGTGGCCGTATTTTAGAGGTATGGTCACGGAGTTGTTATAAATGTATGGCGACCGTTTTATTGCATTTTATTATATTTTGTTGATTTTAATTTATTTTAAATTTTTATTTATTTTGTCATTTATTATGCTATTATGTTTAATTACTTGTTTTGTCAATAGTGCCTTTTTGTCATTTAGTCGTCTGGGTTTTTGGGGGATAGACGGAAGTCTGGCTGAAATTGTCCCAGGCAGTTAATTATTTTGCTGTCGTATGTTGGGTCTGCTACTTAGTAAGTCAGGTCGCGACAGCCGATTTTTCGCGCTATCTTAGGGGGACTGCTTTTAAATAAGCAGCCTCCTTAAAATTATGCTAGAAAGGTGTGGTGCCCGTTTCTAGATAATTTACATTCTTTTGACTATTTTAAAGCGATTTTTGTGAAAAATTATAAAATTTTTGTGAAAATTTACAAATTTTTAAAATTTGTTAATTATAATTTATATTTAATTATGAAGTGCCTATTTGGTGTCTAGGCCAGCAGAAATTTATTTTGAAGGTGTTTAAATGATTTTTATATGAAAATGTAAAAATTTATGTGCCTTGAGTGATACCTAATATTTATTTAGTGTCTTATTGGTGTCTGGGCAGACGGAAGATTGGCAAACTTCCGTATATTAACCTGTGTTTATAGTTTACATTGTCACCTTGGCGAATGTTTGTGATTTCACGTGTTAGCGGACTTTTTTGGATGCCGTATGTATAGAAATTGTTGGCTATACGACTAATGTGGTCTGTCATTAGTTCCATTTCCGCTAACTCGTGTAATCTGTCTACAGTTGTGTAACGGCCGCTGTTGGTAACGTGTCTGAGCGCATTATTTTGCAATCTTTGTACTGTGTTCAGTTGGGTGTTTGAAGCACAGCACCAGACCGGGCAGCCGTACGTTAATGCAGGATGTTTTATAATGTATGGTCTTGTTCTTTATAGAAAGGGGAATATTCTTGTTGATTAGCGGGTATAGCATGCGTATTGCTGTACTATACTTTTGTTTCAGCTGCGCTATGTGTGGTCCGAAAGTCAGTCGTTTATCGAACGTAATCCCAAGATACTTGACAGTGCTTTTGTCGCTGATGTTAGCGTTGTTAAGTTTAATTGGTGCAAAGATACGGTTGTTAGTGTATTTGACACTGATGTTGATGACTTCAGTTTTGTCATAGTTAATGTTAATTTTCCATTTATGGAAGTAATTGATGAGCGTATTTAAATAGATTTTAAGCTGTGTTGTGGCTACTTGGGAGTGGAAGAATGATGAAAAGATAGAGGTGTCGTCGGCGAAAAGGCCGACTTTAACGTGGGATGATTTGGGAATGTCAGCTGTATACAAAGTATACAGCTTAGGTGCTAGGACGGTTCCTTGAGGGACGCCGGCTTCGATTTGGTAGTATTGGGAGTTTATCTGGTTGACACAGACCTGGAAGGTCCGACCAGATAGGAACGATAGGATTAGTTTTACAATTTGGTGTGGCATATTAAAGGATAATAGTTTGGCAGTAAGTCCGTCCAGCCAAACCTTGTCGAATGCCTTTTCGACATCAAGGAGGGCCATAACAGTGTTCTGGCCACTGTTATAGGCCTGCTTGACTTCATGGGCAATTCGCACTGCTTGGTGGACGGTGCTCAAACCGGGTTGGAATCCAAATTGCTCGGGAGGGGTAATTTTCAGTGTTTTGTCGAGTTTATTAAGGATAGGTAGGATTGCGCGTTCAGCAACCTTTGAAAGGTTGCTTACTAAGCTTATGGGACGGTAACTGGAAGGTAGGGACAAATCTTTACCAGGCTTAGGGAGAGGTAGAATAACAGCATGTTTCCATGCTGTTGGGAAGTAGGAAAGCCTTATACAAGCGTTAATGATATATACAAGTTGCACTGTCGTTTTCTTCGGAATACGTTTTATAGCCATGTTGTCGATGCGGTCGTGGCCGGGGGCTTTGTTATTTTTAAGGTTGTTTATTATTTTGAATAAGGTTTGTGTTGGTTTTTGAATTGTCCTGCGGTTGAAACAATGCGACGTTGGTCTTGTGTCAGGTTTGAGGTGTCGGTTTTTGTGATGTGGCTGAAGTATTGACCGAACACCTCAGCCTTTTCAGCATTTGATACATAGTCTGTGTCATTCATGTGTAGTGTTTGATACTCTAGTTTTTTAGGTTTAAGGCGTTTGGCTAATTTCCACAGACTATTATCCGATGGAGTTAGCTTTGCAAGTGTGTCGCCCCACACTTGCGGTGGGTACGTAAAGCTATACCAATGTCTTGGCGCAGCTTATTATATTGCGCTTTATAGTCTTGAATGTTATATTTATTGTAAAGCCTTTTGTATTTGTTTTTGTCTTTTATTTTGTCGATAATGTCTTGGGGGATATTGTCGATAGCGTTTTTAATTTGGATTTTATTAGTTGTCGAGTCTCTGGCCCACTATGCAAGAGACGTTACATAAACGTTGGTTAACGTTAATATAAAGTAGACATGTTAAACGTTAATTTTAAATGTTATGATTACATCACATTGTTGTCTACCAAATTCGTTCTTTTTGGATTACATTGCAAAGATGTCATGTAAATGTTCAAAGTGTAACATCACTTAAATAATGTTAATAGGATAGTTCTTTAGTAACGTTTTTGTGATAAATTGAAGTAGATGTTACAAAGATGTCCCGTAAATGTTCAAAGTGTAACATCACTTAAATAATGTTAATAGGATAGTTCTTTAGTAACGTTTTTGTGATAAATTGAAGTAGAAGTTACAAAGATGTCCCGTAAATGTTCAAAGTGTAACATCACTTCAATAATGTTAATAGGATAGTTCTTTAGTAACGTTTTTGTGATAAATTGAGCGCAACAACGGCCGCGACGAAAAGCCGGCATCTGTTGCCGGGTAACAAGTGACATCACATCCTGTTTTTGTCTAGGCCTGACATGTTCTGTGAACAGGGTTATAAGATTTGTTCTTTGCGATCTTGTATGTTTAGCATCGTGGTGTTTGTTACAATATTTAGGGATTGTGTAAAAGTGAAACAAATATTTTATTTAATATCAAGGTTAGTATAATTTCTTATCGACTATAGGATCTTGCTTTTTTGTGCTTATAAAGCATCGAGACCAAAATGGCGGCGACATCTTCTAGCTTTTTCCACAATCCACACAACGTTGTGTGGATTGTGGCTTTTTTCATGATGCATCCTTAATCAAGACCTTTTCCAGGTTTTTTTTTATTAGAAATATGAATAATATTGTTTTGTTTAAAATAATTTCAACTTGGTTGTACCTATTTAAAGAGATTGATAATTTTTGTGTATAATTTTAGTAATATTCAAGAAAAGAATCGTTATCACCGTTATTAGGACGTAATTATGGAGTCGAAGGTATGTTACATTGCATTATTATTTTTTATTAATTTCTCTAATAGCTAGGCAATTAAATTTTTTTTTATTTTATATAAATATTTCCCTGAGTTGCATTTACACTGGGTCTGTTCACTTGGCCTGCAATATGTGAATGGGGCAAATGCAGCCCCGGATCTAGGGGCACAAGCCCCGGGCGGTAACTAAAGGGGGCTCCAAATTCATTTGTTTTAAATCTTTAAACTTAAAAGCTGGACGAAATGTCAAGCTCTTGCCCTGGTTTGGAAAAATCGTAGATTCGGGGATGGGCAAATGTATTGTGTTCCTTCGGCCTAGTGTTGGTACTTTAAATTCTGTACATTTGGCTACAGTGTAGATAAACAAGTTCAGGCAGTGTATAATAATAATATTAAAAGTTTATTTATTTAATAGTTATATTTATAATGTAACAAAATATTTTTAAAAGTGAGATCCTTTTTCACGAAGTATTTCAAAAATACTTCATTTAAATAATATTTTAATAATAATAATTTTAATATATTATATTACTATGTCAGTATTTTAGTTTTAGGTTGGGCTGAGAGGAAAAAAATTAAAAATATGTTTCATTTTAGTTTTAACTTAAGTTAAAACTTTTTCAGAGCATAAATAAATGCAGTAGCGTGTCGTATAGGGGGCCAGGGAGCGACAAATTAGAAGAGGGGGTTCCCCTTCGCTATATGTTAAAAATTTAAGATGACAGATTTAAAACCAAGGAGAACAAAAAATAGTAAATATGGTTCAAATTTGTTATTATAAATTCAAGGTTAATAAATATTTTTAAATTATTGGAATTCTATTTAAAAAAAAAATTCGTCGCACAATTAATAAAAAATCTGTATGTTTGTAGCCTTTGATATGTAAAATATATCTAAAGTTTGATTTTATTTAGGCAATTATTAAACGTAGGATCGTTAAAAAGGTACCGTATAGCAAGCAGTATTTAAGAAAACTGATTAGAATTGAGAAATCAAAGGCTGTAACGAAAAATCCCGCTGTGTTGCACCAGGACATTTAAGTGAAGATAATTTGGGTACATAGTGCTGTTTTGTTTTATTTTGTTTGTGTTGTAATGTATAATTTTTTATACAATATGTACTTTTTTATGGTTTATTTTATAAGATTTTTTTTGTACAGGTATACAAAGTAGTTTTTTAAATAAACCAAACTTTTTTTATCAAATTCTTTTGTGTATTCATTTTGCACCCTCTTGAAAACTTAGAGCTTCTGTCAAAAAAGCGGTAGATTTTGTTTAAATTAACCTTAACCTACAAGAATGATACAATAAAAATTCGAAGTGTATATGTACAGAGGCGCCTCTGTAGATAAAGTTACGGTTATGTACAGAGGCGCCTCTGTTGATAAAGTTACTGTTATGTAAAGAGGCGTCCCTGTAAAAAATATCAATATACAGAGACGCGTTGACTTGTATTAAGTATACTATAGTGTTATATGGTTTATATTCATTTTATTTTCAAACATTAGGTACCATATATTTGAACTGCTAGCGTCTAGAGGCACCGAATTATCTTGGCTCCCTGGCTCCTAGACATGCGCGTTTTATAGAAATGTACTCAAACTCAACAACACAACCCAACCGACCCCGCCCCATTGCCCCCCCCCCCGCCCCATTGAGCAAAAAACCCAACTAAAATGGGATAATTTATGTAATTAAAAAGTGTTTTATTTTTATCGTAACATAAATTTGCCCATTTTAGTTGGGTTTTTTGCTCAATGTGGCGGGGGGGGGGGCAATGGGGCGGGGTCGGTTGGGTTGTGTTGTTGAGTTTGAGTACATTTCTATAAAACGCGCATCTCTAGGAGCCAGGGAGCCAAGATAATTCGGTGCCTCTAGACGCTAGTTAATCTGCCTCTGTACATAACCGTAACTTTATCTACAGAGGCGCCTCTGTACGTATACACTTCGATAAAAATTATTGATTGTGTCATTTTTTTTAATTAAGGTAAATTTGAATTAAATTGACCGCTTTTTTGACAGAATCTGCCCTTACGTTAAAACGTTGTATGAACGTCTAAAGTAATGTTAAAGCGATGTAATCTATAAACATTCAAGTAACGTTTGTAAATGACATCAGAGTGACTTCAGGAAGAAACATTAAAGCGATGTAATCCATAAACATTCCAGTAACGTTTGTAAATGATATCACAAAGACCGCAGGAAGAAACGTTAAATCAATGTTACACAAACGTTTACTATTGCGATGTTAATATGCTAACGTTATTGGGGCGAACATTAACCGTTTCTGTGACATTAATAGAATGTTAATGTCATATTATATCTAACGTCGCCGTGTAACAAGGTGACATCCTTGCGCTGTTAATGGAACAAAATTTTGCATAGTGGGGGCTTTAATGATGTTGGAAGTCAGAGTCTCGATTTCGCGGTCTATGTCATTGGTATTGTTGATTTTATTGTTGATTATAGTTTTCTGGGTCAGGATATTTTTATATCTTGCCCAGTCTGTGTAAGCGTAGTCGAACAATTGTCGCGCTGGTGGTGGAGGGTCTGTCTTTGTCTAGCCATAAACCTGTCTGTGTCGTTATGAATACCCTGAAGAATCCTGTTGATGTCACGAACTGCACGCAGCATGCCCTCCATGTTGATTAACTGATTTAACTTGCCGAACTCTGAAAGTAAGTTGTTAAATGTTGTGGTGTCATTATTACTGTTGTACTTATCGTTATTATTGCCAGTGGCCTGTGATGTTGTCTTGGCTCTTGTTTTCCAGACGTTGGTTTGGGGGGCTGGTGCTGGTTTGTATTTGTTGGTGTTTGTTGTTGTTCTTGATTGTGTTAGGGCTTGGCGTTTCTCCAGCATGTTGAGTCTGTGTAGATATGCTTCGCATTGCCGGTAGTTTGCCGGGTGGGCTTCTTCGCAATTGCAGCATTTGGCCGGTGTGGTTTTGGCTTTGAGGCAGTCCTTGCCCAGATAGCACACGGTTTCCTACGGACGTCCTAGCTAGGTCGCTTTTGGCCGGGCCTGTTCGGACGTCTGTGGACGGCCCTGCGACGTCCACGGACAGTATTAAAAACGATTTTAAGATTAAAAAATGCTTGTACCTACTTTTGTGATTATTAATAATTAAATTGAAGTCTTTAATTGTTTTTTGACTTGCAAGTATGTATATTGCGAAATCTGGATATCCTTGGAACGGCCAAATGAGGTCTTCTTAGGCTGTCGTCGACAGCCTGTCGATGGCAAAAATCCTTGGCAAATCGCGTCGTGGCGTTACCACGTGACCAGAGACAAACCACGTGACAGAATACTTCAATGCAATTGGTAAAACTAAAGAAGCGCGCTGGTGCCGTCAATTGATGTGTTTTTTGTAAAAAAAAACAGATTTAATAAATTCTCTTTGCTTTAAAACTAAATACACTTGTTTTTATTTGCTGAAAATGCCTTCATCTTTAATAATTTTAAATTTAAAAAGCTTAAATTTAAGGCATTTTCAGCAAATAAAAACAAGAGTATTTAGTTTTAAAGTAAAGGAAATTTATTAAATCTATGTTTTTTTTTACAAAAACAACACAAGTTAAACCATTTTAATGTTCAGTCTAGGTTTATTACAATTTAAATATAAAACTGTCATTCATAATTTTATTAATAGATAGCGGCACCACTGTTGCCGCCAAATCTAGGGACCCTAGGCTGTTCTGCGGTACTGCCAACCTTTATAATCCGTGACTGCCATTTTGTATAAGTGATTGCAACGTGTTGCTGGGTATGTTGTGGCTGTTGATAATTTTAAACTTTTTATTGTTGTTTATCACGTAAGTACCAATCTTTTCTAATGTAACCATTTAGAAAAAGCGCACTTAACTATTTTATTGTACTGCAGGTAGAGTATTTGCAAGGTATTGGAGGGGAGAATAGCTACGAATCCGTTAAACGGTGTTTGACCCGAACAATGGCAAACAGTTTGGCAATGCTATATAATTTCGAAGGCGTCAAAAAGAAAAAAAATCAACGACTAAATTTGTTGAGAGCTGTAAATGGTAAGTTTTAAAACATTTTTTTTATGTTACTTATATACACACATGTTTAGATGCGTTCCGAAAATCAAAGGACGTGTCGGAGAAACAAGTTGAAAAGGATGTCAGAAGCTGGCTCAAGCATTCCAAGGAAAGGCATGATGCCCAGGAGAAGCGCAATACGGAATAGTGCCAATATTTAAGCCTAAATTCCCCTCACCTCATGGGCCCTTGATTTTAATTATTAAAACGAGGCATTTAACAATTGAAATCGAGAGACTTTGTGGTAGGGGAAATTTAAGCTTAAATATTGGAAACGCTGGATAGTGGACGTGAAAATGAAATATTATAGTTACCGGAAGTTTATATAATTTATTTTTGAAAGTAAAGTTAATTTTTTGTTATTTTTCATTTTTAATTTTTCCACAACAACCTAGGGGGTCGTTCATAAAGTACGTCATACGTTTTTAGGGGATATATTATAATAGCATACAATGTTCCAAAGCCTTGACACCCCCTGCCCCCTTAAAAGTGTGACGTACTACACTGAACAAAATTGGTGTGAAGGTTGTGTTCCATTACATATTATTAGTTGTAATTTTACATATTATGTAAAATAACAAATAATAATATGTAAAAGTATGTACACAACTTTCGCAATAATTTTTTCAGTGTATGGACGACCCCTAACCTCAAAAAATTTCATTGGATGTAAAAAACGAAAGATCGAAACCGAGCCGAATCAGGTCGATATGAGTCTTTATTAGACCATATTAGAACGGTTTGAGGATAACCAAAAGTGTCCAATTTGGAAGTGTTTAGGCTTCCCAAAGACGTCCAATGGCGGTCGCCGAACGTCCTCAGGATGTCCTTGTGCTTATTGGGTGGTGGGGTGTGGTTCTGCGCATTTCAGGCATTCCCTTGTGGAAATTTTTCTCTGAGAAAGTCTTACTTTCTCTGAAAAAGTCTGAATAATACTTATTAAGTCGGAAAAAGTCAGAATAAGACTTATTAAGTCGGAAAAAGTCTGATTAAGTCAGACTAATAGCAAGATTTGGGAGTCTTCTGGAAGAGTTAATAAGACTTTTTAAGACTTAATAAGACTTTTAGTAGAGGAATGGTAGGTACCTATGGCGATAAAAATAAATATCCGAAATAATTCCTAGAGGTTGAATTTGGTTATCGTAAAATAAAACACATAGAAAGGTATTTATTAACATTTTTGCTGTTGTTATAAGCCAAGTTTATTGCATAATTACCTATATAATAACATAGGTAAGATGTAATAATTATAACAATTATAATTTTATACATACGATGCGCTTGAGATGTGTAACATATGTTTGCTTTGCACGTTTATATGTTATTTGTTGTTTTAATTAAACTATCAATTGGTTTTTACGTTTTATTTGCTTGTAGTTATAATACATTTTATTGACAGGCGTTGTCTTGCATTCTGGGTAATTTCGGTGGTGGCGCCACAGTGGCGCGATATTTGAATATATCACATGCCCCTCCTTTTAATGGCGAATGTATTCCTTAAATTTTTCTGGCATCTTCCTTATTCTTTCACTTCTTCTTTGAACATCCTGTCCATGTTCTTCTTCTTTTGTTTCCTCCACATTTGAGTCAATTATCTTAGGTGTTAAATTAGGAATATTTTGTTCTGTACATCTCTCCTTCCTTTGTTCCTTTTCATCATCTTTTCTTATTTTAATGTGAATTTTGTTTCTTCGGTATATGGCTCCATCATTAGTTTTGATCCAATAAGAATTTGGATGTTGGTCTTCTTTAATTATAACTCCTTCCTGCCAATTTTTCTTTTCTTTTTGTACATATACGTTTTTATCCCTTGTTTCAGGTCTTCTTTTTGTGTTTCTGTCATAATATACTTTTTGTCTTTGCTGTATGTTCTTTAATTTTTCTTTGAGAGCATTATCTGATTCTTTAATGATTGGTAAGTCAACTCTTACTTTTCTTCCCATTAATATTTCACACGGTGAAGGCAAGTTTTGTTTTGGTGTAGTGTTATATAGAAGAATCAGTTTTTCCTTTTCTATTGATGGGGATTTTTCAAACAGGTTTTTAATGGTTTGCACTTGTCTTTCAATGAAACCATTTGACTTTGGGTAGTGTGGGCTTGAAGTTGTATGTTTCATTTCATTATCTTTGACAAACTTTTCAAATTCTCTACTGTTAAATGGTGGTCCATTGTCAGACATTATTTCAATTGGATACCCATGTGTGTTAAAAATGTCTCTAAGTATATCTATTGTTAACTGAGCTTTTGTATTATTCATTTTTCTTACTGTTATATGTTTTGAAAAATAATCGGCCAATATTAAGTAGTCTTCTCCTTTAAAGTGTAAGAAATCAATTCCAACCTTCTCCCAAGGGAAATCTGTTACTGGATGAGGAGTAAGTGGTTCTTTTGTATTGCATCGGCCTTTTGTTTGACATATTTTGCATTTGGTAACATAACTTTCAATTTCTTTATATATGTTTGGCCAAAAAAAAGCTTCAAGTGCCTTTTTTGTAGTGGAGTTAATTCCAAAGTGTCCCATATGTGCTTTTTCTATCATTATTGGTCTCAAACTTTTTGGTACTATTAGTGTTTTATTTTTAAAAATAAATCCATTATTTTCAAAAATATCAAATCTGTATTGAAAATATGGTTTGGCATTTATGGAACAACTGGTAATTTTTCTAGGCCATCCATGTCGGATATAATAAAGTATTTGTTGTAAGTCATTGTCATTTTGGACCTCTTGTTTAATTTGATTGTATCTTTCTTTGCTGGCTACAATTATAGATTGCACTCGGTATGTGTCTAAATTCATGTATATGGGTTTTTGGTTTTGTATGTTTAGTCTTGATAGTGCATCTGGTACATACATTAACTTTCCTGGTTTGTATTCCAACTCAAAATCATATTTTAGTAGTTTTAGTACTAAGCTTTGTAATCTTGGGCTCATATCATCAATTGGTTTGTTCAACAATCCAATTAATGGTTTGTGATCCGTAAAGATCTTGATCTTCTTACCATATACAAAGTAATGAAAATGTTTACAAGTGGATACAATTGCTAGCAATTCTTTTTCTATCACTGAATATCTTTGTTGTGTTTCTGTGAGGCTTCCCGAAAAATATGAAACTGGTTTATCATCTTGAGTAAGTACACTACCTATGGCATATTTACTTGCATCTGCTTGGATTGTGTTTTCTTTAGAGGTGTCAAAAAGTTTTAATATGGGTGCTGCGCTTACTAGATCCTTTAGTGTCTTGAACGCTTCTTCATGGTTTAGATCCCAAGTCCATGCAGAGTCGTTTTTTAGTAGGTCTCTAAGAATCTTTGTTTTGTTCGCCATATCTGGGATAAATCTGGATAAGTAATTAATCATACCTAAAAATATTTGTATGTCCTTTTTGTTTTTTGGTGTTTGTATGTTTTGGATATCTCTTATTTTGTCTTCAGTAACTTCTATTCCGTTTTCAGATATATAATGTCCTAAATATTTTATTCTAGCAACAGCTAGCTGAATTTTTGTTCGTTTAAATTTTATATTCGGCTCTTTTGCTTTTTCCAAAAACCTTCTTAGCCTTTCATTATGTTCTTTTAGGGTTTTTCCAAAAATGAGGACATCATCAGCATAAGCTGTAACACCTTCAGTTTTTTCTATTATTCTGTTTATTTCCTTTTGAAATATTTCTGATGAACTGCTTAGGCCATATGGGAGTCTCTTGTAGACGTATCTTCCATAAGGTGTTTGTATTGTACATAGTTTTGCACTGGTTTCATCCAGGGGTATCTGGTGGTATGCAAAACTAGCATCTAACACAGTAAATACTTTTGCATCTTTTATCTTGGCTATCGTTTCATCTAGTGTGGGAAGTTGTAATATTTCTCGTTTTATATATTTGTTTAGAGGTCTAGGGTCCATGCATAGACGTATTTTTCCATCAGGTTTTTTGACCACAACTATGGGATGAACCCAATCTGTTGGTTCCTCTATCTTTTCTATGATGTTTAACTTCTCCATATTATCCAACTCCTCTTTTACTGCTTTTTGAAGGGCTATTGGAACTCTCCTACACCTTGCTATAACAGGTATTGCATTTTCTTTAAGTTTGATGTTATATTTTGTTTTGGCACATCCCAATCCCTTAAAGACTTCATCATATTCTTTAAGTATTTCTTCACTTTCTTGCTTTTCTTTAGTTTCTTCATGGTTTATCTCAGTTTTATTCGGTTTTTCATTTAATGTGTGTGTTCTTTTAATAAATCCAAACTTCTCCATTGCTTCTAGTCCTATGATTGGTTGCACATTTTCTTTTATTACATAAAAGTTCAATTTTTCTTCACTTCCCTGCATTCTTGTTATTAGCTCTATACTTCCCAATACAGGTATTTCATTTTGTGTGTAGCTTAAAAGTTTTGTTTTTGCTGGTTTTAAGCTAGATTCAATTTTAATTTCATTAAATATATTGCACGGGATGAGGTTTGCCTCACTCCCAGTATCCATTTTAAATTTAATCTTACAATTATTAATTGTTCCAGTTTCGATCCATTCTGTTTTATTTTTCTCTTTGATTTCTGCACAGTAAATTGCTCCAATTTCAAGTGAGTCAAATTCTTCCTGTATGTTATTATCTGGTTCTTGGCTTGCAATTTCATTGACACTTTTTGATTGACAAACCTTTGCAAAATGATTTTGTCGCTTACATTTTGCGCATATTCTTCCCATTGCTGGACATTTATTGTATTCATGTGTATAGCCACATCTTATGCATGTTTTGTTTTTGTATGGTTTCTTATATTCGGCTTTCTTGAAGTATTGTTTTTCTGTGTTTTGCTTTTCATATGTTTTGTTTACAGCATGTACTTCTTCGGTTATTGTTCCCATTTTGTTCATTTGTTTGTTGGCTTCCTCTTCGGCATGACAAATGTCAATGCACGTTGGTAAAGTTAACTCTCTGGTTCTGAGTAATTTTTGTCTCAAGGTATTACTTTTTATTCCACTTACTATTTTATCTCTAATTAGTGAATCATGTAGGTCCCCAAAACTGCAGTCTTTTGCTTTGAGACGTAGTTCTAACACAAATTCATCAAATGTTTGATTTTCCAATTGGCATGTGGAAAAGAACAAATGTTGTATATATGTTTCATTTTTATATGGGGTATAATGCTCAGTAAATGCATCTAGTATACTTTCTACACTTAAATTGTCTTCAATATTAAGCTCATTACCTTCATCATCGACCATATGAAATTCAAATGTATTGTACAGAGTGATTCCTTTCTCACCCAGCAAATGAAGGAGCACAGCTCTCTGTTTTTTAATTGTTTTTTCGTTTATATCGGCTGCTGTCCAATATATTTCAATTAGTTGACGCCATTTCTCCCATGCTTCGGCTGGATTGCATCCCGGTTCGAATGGTTTGGGTGGTTTTAATGACATCTTCCACTATTCTTTTTACCGCTGTCACCATGTAACATATGTTTGCTTTGCACGTTTATATGTTATTTGTTGTTTTAATTAAACTATCAATTGGTTTTTACGTTTTATTTGCTTGTAGTTATAATACATTTTATTGACAGGCGTTGTCTTGCATTCTGGGTAATTTCGGTGGTGGCGCCACAGTGGCGCGATATTTGAATATATCACAAGATGCTTTCATTGTTTCCACCATAGAAAAAGGAGTTAATATCATGTCTATAGACATGATATTTTCGATAGACTCATAAGACAAATATGGTTGATCTTCGTGTTTACGTACAGTGTTGCCATAAAAGTTCCTGACCATAAATTACAAAATACTAAAATAATAATAAAAATGTAACAGGATAGAATAAAATAATTGTGCATATTTAGTAAATATACAATATTATTTACTAAAATTTTCTTTTGTTATTATTTTGATAGAAATTTGCAAATCACCCGCAAATATTACGAAAATACCCGATTTTCGAGTAAAATACTTGCAAACGGCAACACTGTGTCCCACTGACAGGTCAGCTGTGCTCTAATTGGTCAGCTAGCTGAGCTGGTCTCTCGATATTTCGTTTGTAACAATGTTTAGATACAGTAGAAACCACTAATATATGAACGTGACTCATCCGACACATTCGTACGAAGCAATCTATCGAAGGTCACGGTCCAGTGGCAAAGTTAATTTTTTGTTATTTTTCATTTTTAATTTTTCCACAACAACCTAGGGGGTCGTTCATAAAGTACGTCATACGTTTTTAGGGGATATATTATAATAGCATACAATGTTCCAAAGCCTTGACACCCCCTGCCCCCTTAAAAGTGTGACGTACTACACTGAACAAAATTGGTGTGAAGGTTGTGTTCCATTACATATTATTAGTTGTAATTTTACATATTATGTAAAATAACAAATAATAATATGTAAAAGTATGTACACAACTTTCGCAATAATTTTTTCAGTGTATGGACGACCCCTAACCTCAAAAAATTTCATTGGATGTAAAAAACGAAAGATCGAAACCGAGCCGAATCAGGTCGATATGAGTCTTTATTAGACCATATTAGAACGGTTTGAGGATAACCAAAAGTGTCCAATTTGGAAGTGTTTAGGCTTCCCAAAGACGTCCAATGGCGGTCGCCGAACGTCCTCAGGATGTCCTTGTGCTTATTGGGTGGTGGGGTGTGGTTCTGCGCATTTCAGGCATTCCCTTGTGGAAATTTTTCTCTGAGAAAGTCTTACTTTCTCTGAAAAAGTCTGAATAATACTTATTAAGTCGGAAAAAGTCAGAATAAGACTTATTAAGTCGGAAAAAGTCTGATTAAGTCAGACTAATAGCAAGATTTGGGAGTCTTCTGGAAGAGTTAATAAGACTTTTTAAGACTTAATAAGACTTTTAGTAGAGGAATGGTAGGTACCTATGGCGATAAAAATAAATATCCGAAATAATTCCTAGAGGTTGAATTTGGTTATCGTAAAATAAAACACATAGAAAGGTATTTATTAACATTTTTGCTGTTGTTATAAGCCAAGTTTATTGCATAATTACCTATATAATAACATAGGTAAGATGTAATAATTATAACAATTATAATTTTATACATACGATGCGCTTGAGATGCTTTCATTGTTTCCACCATAGAAAAAGGAGTTAATATCATGTCTATAGACATGATATTTTCGATAGACTCATAAGACAAATATGGTTGATCTTCGTGTTTACGTACAGTGTTGCCATAAAAGTTCCTGACCATAAATTACAAAATACTAAAATAATAATAAAAATGTAACAGGATAGAATAAAATAATTGTGCATATTTAGTAAATATACAATATTATTTACTAAAATTTTCTTTTGTTATTATTTTGATAGAAATTTGCAAATCACCCGCAAATATTACGAAAATACCCGATTTTCGAGTAAAATACTTGCAAACGGCAACACTGTGTCCCACTGACAGGTCAGCTGTGCTCTAATTGGTCAGCTAGCTGAGCTGGTCTCTCGATATTTCGTTTGTAACAATGTTTAGATACAGTAGAAACCACTAATATATGAACGTGACTCATCCGACACATTCGTACGAAGCAATCTATCGAAGGTCACGGTCCAGTGGTGTCCTGTTTGTAAAATATCTTGAGTTTAATGTTGGTTGCTATACTTATGATATATTTGCTTTTAAAGTTAAATAATTATAATTATAACATCTAACATAATTAACATCTACGATAATTAAATAAAATGTAATTTTCTTAGAAACTAATTAATAAATAAACTTTTCTTTTAACTTTAATGAAATATTCTATCATCTGATGACAGAACGTAGACTCGTGGCGACATCTCTGATTTTAATAACAAATTTTTAGACCGATCCAACCTCACTTTCTTCCAATTAAATTCTTAGTAGTATTCTTAGTAGTCTGAAACACGTTTGGAATTGCATATTTCCCTCTCGTGAAACCGTCAAACTTGTTACAGAATATACTATTCTTTTAACTGTAAACGGAAATATTTCAGAATTGGTGACAAAAAACAAAAATGTTTACGCAGGTCAGGTACAAAGTGAAAGATATTTAAATTGTGTGGATATAAAAACAACTTGCGTTAGTTTCACGAAATTTATTAAATATTGACAATTGTTTCGCTACACAGTAGCTTCTTCAGAATGTATTAAACTAATACTAGTACAAAATTTATATAATAAAAATATTTTTGTATTCTAGCCTAGAATTTCTAGGTAAGGATTTTTATACGACATCTACCTGTGTTACATAATATAAACCACTGCCACTACAACGTTTAAAACGATTATTAATCCGTAAACACGAACACGAAACACGATATGCAAAAACAAAGATCATATGACATATAAAAACAAATGGCCGACGGTAAAGTTGGTTGCCAGGGTTGGGTATCTACCTACATTTTTGTTTTCGACATGTAGAAAACCTTTTTCGACGTTTTCGACGGTAGAAAACGTAAAAAAGTAGAATACTGTCAAATATCAAAAAATGTGAGGTTATGCAAGTTTGTTGTTTATTATGATTTGTTAAATGTTGTGAAAAATCAGACACCTACCATAAATTTGAAGTTATTTGGAGTTTTTTAACATTATTATGGTGGGAAAAAAAGGGCCACGTTTGGTTGGGAGACCCCAACATAATTTTTGGCATGAGGGCAAATTTTTATCAATTATAGAGAAGTGGAAGGAGAAGGTCGAATAAGGTAATTTACGTAGGTAGAAAACCCTATAGGTTTTCGACGCAAGTCGAAAACAAGTTTTCTACCCTTTTCTACCAAGGTAAATTACCTAAGGTTTTCTACTGACCCAACCCTGTTGGTTGCCTTACTATGTAATAAAATAAAATAAATGCCTAAAACACGAACTCTACTGAATATAAGTAACAAGCTAGGACACCCGTCATATGTCCATCTTTGTCCAACACCTAGGCAGTTTTACATCACAGATGGCGCATTTTAGACCGGATGCTTAAAAACCTACGTGTGAGTACATTTACCGCTGCATCTAATGTACAAGACAAGTAAAACATTACTGCTAGCATGTCTGAGATATGTTCGGCACCCGATGAGTCAAGTTCATATATTAGTGGTTTCTACTGTAGGTAAATATTTGCGTGTATCAAAAGAAACTATTAAAATAAAACGTACACTGGCAACTCCTTTTTCTATGGTGGAAACAATGAAAGCATGCATGTCAAGCGCATCGTATGTATAAAATTATAATTGTTATAATTATTACATCTTACATAGCTATGTTATTATTTAGGTAATTATGCAATAAACTTGGCTTATAACAACAGCAAAAATGTTAATAAATACTTTTCTATGTGTTTTATTTTACGATAACCAAATACAACCTCTATGAATTATTTCGGATATTTATTTTTATCGCCATAGGTACCTACCATTTCTCTACTAAAAGTCTTATTAAGTCTTAAAAAGTCTTATTAACTCTTCCAGAAGACTCCCAAATCTTGCTATTAGTCTGACTTAATAAGACTTATTCAGACTTTTTCCGACTTAATAAGTCTTATTCTGACTTTTTCCGACTTAATAAGTATTATTCCGACTTTTTCAGAGAAAGTAAGACTTTCTCAGAGAAAAATTTCCACAAGGGTTTGAAGTCGTGTCCGCAGTTACTTGTTGCGTGTCCCCATTCTTGGCAGCGGTTACACTGTATGATTCTGCGGTCGTTTTTGCGGATTTCCCAGTAGACTCTAGTGTATAGTAGGTGTCTAATGGTGGAGTTCAGCCATTTGAGGGTGATGGTAGGTTTGTTTCCACATCAAATCACAAACATGTTTCTTATAACTTTCAAACCATTCTTGTGCGCATGTCACGTTGAAAATAAATCCGCAACTTGTTTCTGATTGATGTGAAAACAGTGCACTAAATGTATAATTGTTGCATAGCATAATAAATAAATTTTAATAACGCCGTGACTAGAAGTACACCGGGAGTACGGGCATTAAACGTACATAAGGTTTGTGCGCATACGTGTTTCCATACCAGCTGATGGTAAAAATTCGGATTTATTAGTTGAGTTTAAATTGGTACACTAAGGCCCAGTTGTATACATGTATATATGTTATATATAACAGTTGGTAAACAGCTAGTTAACTCTTGATATTAATTATGTAATTTAAGCCCCTTCGCCCCATTGAGCGCGAAATTGAGCGACCATTTAATATTATACAATTGACAAATATGCCAAATAAGGATTTTTTTCCATCCGGTGTACTTCTAGTCACTTTGTTTTAATAAACATGTATTCACTTTCATTGAACTGGGGCACAATTTCTTCAAAAAATCTCAGGTTTTTTGGTCTTATTCTTTCTTCTAATAGAATGTCCAAATCGAAATCGTCAGTTTCTGATGACATTGGATATTCAGATTAATCAGAAGAATACATTTTTATATACTTATTTTTATATACTTTTTACAATATTTTTACAATAGAAAATAACCTCAAAACAAACAAACAAGTTCACAACTAAAGTTGTAAATCAAGGCTATTAATTTGTATTATGCGCATTTGCCAACAATCTGCTGGAAGATAATCCTCAAACTGTTCGGACTGTCGACAAACTGTCAGGAAACGATGTGGAAACAACCGACTAGTGGTTTGAAATCAGTTGCAAACCAATGTGCGAACACAAAAAACCTTATGCACACACTCCAAACGTCACAAACAAGTTTCAAACCAATGTGAAAACAAACCTGGTGTCGTCCACTACAATCATGTATAGTGGTCTGCCTGAGGTCTTCAGCTGAAAAAGTTTATGTATGTTAATTTTATGTTCCCTTTCGATGTCGTTTTGTATTTCGGCGAGAGTGATATTGTTTCCCAAACCGCGTACTACAAAAGCATGTGTCTTTTTGTCCCGTGGGGTATATGTATGATATTGCGTTTTATCGTTTTTGAGAGTTTCGATTATTGTGTTATAGTCTTCGATGTTAGTGGTTTCGATAGTTATGTTGTTTTTAGTGTACTTTATCGCGAACTTTTGGGTACACAGTCTGTGTAACACAGAGCTTTGATTCCGTTAATGCCGGAGTTGTGGTCTTTGAACGTTCCCGAAATTACGATGGGTGGAGGGCCGTTCTTTTTATTGATACTGACTGCGCGATTTAATTGCGGTCTGGCTTTAGCGTTTAGAGTATTATTCGCGCCTTGCGTTTGTTGATCGTTGTTATTTTGTGTTTTGTCTATTGTGATTTCGTCAAGATTCGCGAAACGATTTGCGAGAATAATGGTTTTGTTCGCGATGACTTTATCGCGAATGATTTTTGAGATAGGGATTGATTTCTTGGGAGTGCTAAAATCGTCATTATCAGGTGCGTTCTTTTTGCCATAATGGCGGGTTTACGAGTAACTCGCATGCGTTTGGAGGTCGCGTTTACGCGAGCTATCCAACGCGCGCGACTGATTTAACTCATGGTGGGAATGGGATCGTTTATAAGTGACCTCGCGTGCGTTAAAATGACGCGTGCGCCAAATCTCAGCCAGTTTGACGCGTCTTGGTTTTTATCCGGGGAAAAAACTTTACGCCGTAAAAAGATCGCGCGCGTTGAAGCCGATATCACGTGACATGGCCAGCCAATGGCATTAGCCGCGTAGCCTGCGTGGGAGAAGTGTTGTGTCAAACATAATTATTAATTAATTATCAGACGAGCTAAATTCATTAATATTGCGGTTCGACGAATTAAAAATGGGTCCATTTTCCCAAAGTATGAGATCTCAGACGAAATCAAAACACACAGGCCCGTTCCTGGCGAGCGTGCAGTGCGCAGGCGCAACATTTCGGGGGCGCAAAATCAAAGAGTCAATCAGTACTTTGTAACGATAAACTTTCTTGCATATGATACTTAAACATACATTGGATAAAGGTTTCTGCCTTTTTTGCGTCTTTGATATTGGCTGCTTATTTTGTTTTGATATGAGGATCTAAAATAGAATTAGTCAAAAATGACTAATTTAATTAGTCTAATTGCAATAGCGAAAAAGCAGCGACTAATAATTATTGTCAATAGTAATTTGTATCCCGGATATTTAGCAGTAAACGCCTATGTAAAATTGTCCGCTGAATCCGAAAATGTCGTCAAAAGTTATAAAAGTAGAACGTTTTTTGAGATTTAGTAAATTTTCCATATAATATGGTATTTACTATATCTTAAAAACTGCTTTACTTTTATAATTTTTGACGTTACTTTCGGATTCAGGGGACAATTTTACATAATAATAAGCTAAATGGACTAAAGTTATTTAGTGCTTTTTTACTTTGAAAACTAGTCATTTTTAGAGAGTACGTCACTAACAAGTGACATCTATGTGTTCTGTGCTGAATCATAGAGTCAAAGCCACAGACGTAAAGATTCTTTACTAAAGAGCCAAGGTTAGATAAAGAGCAGTGCTGTTTCAGCGCACCGTGCCACATAATATGTATCATATTATGATAAAGGTGCCTTTTTATCTCTGGGTGCTATGTGCTGGTAGCACAGTTAAAAAGAGTCGTACCAGCTCCGCACACACAAAAGTGTCGTACATTATGTACGACTCGCACATGTGCGACCCATCTTTATATGAGATGTAGTGATCTGAGTAAGCATCAAAAAGAACGACACACTCAATTGAAACGCTCAATATGACGGCGCATACGTGAACAATAGGCAACATAACCTAGGTATCTCTGATATAATTATGTTCTGTGCTTCTAAGGTTCTGTGTCATATCCTTAATAAGGAAAAACACGAAATTTAAACCACAAGGATTCCTTATGGTTTAAATTTCGTGTTTTTCTATGTTTAAATTTGCGTTGAATTAAGCCTAATAAATAGATCCGTACAGAAATCTATAAATGGCACTACGATTTTCGTATTGTTCATCTTTTACGGGAGAAAGGAAGGAAGAAAGGCAATCTATAAATCAGGCTTTATCGATAATACCTTCCTGCACCCTTTGTGCATCTTCAGTGGACAAATTAGAGTATATATTAAAGCGTTTTCCGATCTATAATACTTATTCTTTCCATAATTGGATGACAAACAAAAACAACAATTTTTTGATAAGAATATTAATTTTATGACAAAATAAAAATTTATAAAAAAACTTCACTTTGACATGTTTTGTTTAATTTTATTCTAAAAAGTGTTTTTCTACTTCTGAAAAACAATTTTATTCGAATTATATTTATTATATTAAGTTGATAGCTAATTTACAACATTTAAGTTTTATTGTAAAAAATCAGTTAAATAAGATTAGGTTATGTTATTTAAAATCTTAACAAATCAATAATTTATTTATCCCCTCCACTTTATTTCCGACTTAATTCAAACTGATTCCCCCGCACAGCATGTGCAGTATCGGTGAGGGGGGAGGAAAAATCTCAGCTCACTTTATGGTGAGTGAAGCAAAAAGAACGAGCACATTTGCAAAATTTACCGATGTGAGCTGAGATTAATGGCGGGTTTACGAGTCACTCGCGTGCGTTTGAGGTTTGCGTGCGTTTCCTGGGCCTTCGCGTCAACGCGTTCTTCACAGTGTTGTTCCGTCTATTACATTTGTAAGAGATCTATTACAACGGCCAAAAATCTATTACGTCATTATAAAATTAATAAATCTATTACATTTTCAAGATTTGTCCGTTTTTTTTCAACAATAATTATATATATATATATATATATATATATATATATATATAGGTATAACGCTAGAAGAACAAAGGGAATACCGTTTTCCGAATACGATAAATACGAAGTCCGTGTAAAAAAGTTTGCATTAGCTAACATCATTTTCGTAGACGAGTTGAAAACCTTGCCTATGTATTTTGTGGTATTCACAACTTAAAAGCAGAGCTGCAACAAGTCAGTTTTAAAAAGACTTAAATCTTAAGTCTTAAGTCAATTCTAAAATCAAAATGATTTAAATCTTAAGTCAATTCTAAGATAAAGTTCAAATGATTTAAGTATTAAGTCTTTGAATTAAATCATTTTCTTTCAAGCCAAGTCATTTTCGCAAATTCTTAAATCAATATAAAGTGATTTAAGTCATCTTATGACTTAATTCCTTTATTAAGTCGTTTTTATGACTTAAGTCTATATTTTTTATTTAAATCGTGATCTAAGAGTTAAGTCAATAAAATGACTTGAATCAAAAATTGTGATTTAAATCAAAATAATTACAATACAACGATTTTTTAAATGTTAATAATAATTTTATGGTATTAATGATACTGATATTATTAATCTATTGTAGATACAGATGATAATAAACCACTATGTTAAGAATTTAAAACGATTTATTTTCAGAACACTTACAAACAAAATAAAAACTTAAAACACATTTTTTAAGTATATATTAGACAATAAAAATAAAAACTTAAACCACCTTTTTTAGTAGAGTAGACATACAGGGAGGCTACTTTTTTATATACATAAATGGGTAACTTCTAAACGGTAATAGATTCAAACTCTGTTAAAATAAATAAAAGTTGAAGCATTTTTCTTAAAATCGCTGTATTTCAAAAACTGATGACTTGTTGCTTTGTTAACTTTTGTTAGCTGGTTCAACATCCAACTAGAAAAAAAAATTCCTCCCTTAAGGGAGTAATGATGGGAAGTTCCAAACTCTCGATTCACGACCGCTCAGATTGTTTTCACTTTGCACTAATAATCACAAATTAGACATAACTACGCACGAACATGACGAATGTTGGCAAACAAAATAACAAAATTATAAATCCCCACTTTTTTTAATTCATTTTAGACAGGACATTTTTTAATGTAGCCGTCAAACGGTTCCAAAAAGCTAACTTTACGCGGCGGTTTTTTTTATCCTCTAGCGGTAAAAATTGTAGGTAGGAAATTAAAGGAGTTTTTGATCTGCTGCCGCGTGAACCCCTGGCAGTTCAAAAGAAAATGCCGCTGTTAATATTAATATTTTCTAAAAAGACTTAAATCTTTTTCAAAAAGACTTAAATCTTTTTTTGACTTAAATCGTTTCTATCTGACTTAAATCGTATGTACTGATTTATAAATGACTTAAGTTTTTTCTATTTTGAAAAAAATATTTAAGTCACAAATCATTTTGAAAATTACTTAAATTTTAAGTCTTAAGTCAGTTTTAGAGAAATGACTTATTACCAAATGACTTAAGTCATTAAAACGATTTAAATCAAAAAAACGATTTAAGTTTTCTGAGAGCTTGCAGCTCTGCTTAAAAGTATACATATTATAACTGATTGACAACTTTAGTGTTACGTAGATAAAATGGATAAGTAAGTACCTACCTACCAATTACCTGTGTACTGAACTGTGTGCTGAGCTGTGCAACGTGCGAGATTCTTAATTTGAATCATTTTCTCCCACCCCGCACAAATGTACGACACGCACAGTGCCGCACACTGTAGTGTGCTGTGCAACGTGTGCTAGCACACAAGAATGTGCGGGTTAGACCCATCACTAATCTCATATCACATTACCATGGTTGGTGTATTGGGTTGTTGTCCTGCCATGCGCTGTTGGGGGTGGGGATCCGTCTCTTTGGTTATGGGCGACCGTGAACGTCGCTTGTCTGGTGACGTGTTTTCTTGGACCTGCGCTTTGTTCCGTTGGGTTAATTGCGACTGTACAGAGTGTAATACCTGCGCAATCACTTCAATTTTGTTAGGTGATGATGGCTGACTTCCGGTGGAGCTAGATGAGGAAGATGGCGGCTGATTGTCGCACGAGACGCTAAATGCCACTGGCGGCTCCTCTTACTGCGCATGATCGCTTAATTGACAAATGTGCCGCGATTCGAAATGTTAAGGCACGTTAGTTACGTCATAAAACCAAACCAACCCAAACTCAACAACACAACCCAACCGACCCCGCCCCATTGGCCCCCCCGCCCCATTGAGCAAAAAACCCAACTTAAATGGGCAAATTTATGTTACGATAAAAATAAAACACTTTTTAACAAAGGAACAACAAATTTATGAAATAAAAAAAGTTCGACAACTTCTAGTAGATTTTATGTTACGATAAAACTAAAACAAACCAACCAACCCAACCCAACCGAACACTGTTTAACAAAGAAACAACAAATTTATGAAATAAAAAAAATTCTAGAGCTTCTTGGTATCGAACCCGGGACCTCCCGCATGCCAAGCGACCGCCCTACCATCTGAGCTATCTACGGATTATAATTATAACGTAACTAACGTGCCTTTAACATTTTCAATCGCGGCACATTTGTCAATTAAGCGATCATGCTCAGTAAGAGGAGCCGCCAGTGGCATTTAGCGTCTCGTATTGTCGCCTCCTTAAAGGAGGCTCCTTTCCTAATTTCATCTGCTTTAGCTGCACGCACTTGTTTGACGAGTTCACGATTCTTCTGTCGCATACGCGTTACTATAATAGTTCACAGGGCTTTTAACTAGTTTAGATTTAGAGTCCGTATCGCGGCCTCTGCCACGTGTTTTTGGTTTAGCATCGGGATCGCCCGGCTTGTCAACGGCACATTTGTCCGAAATTGCGGCAATGAATTAGCGTCCGCACTTTCACAACACACAACACATAAAATCAGTCCATTTCTGTCTGTAATAACTATGAATATTCCTAGAAATTTTTCACTATCGTAGCACTTATAAGAATTCGGTCGGAGCGACACTTCGATGCGACCGTTCGCTTCAAGAGTTGAAACGAGAATAATTAATGTTCAGCCATGCCATTACAGACGCACACTTTCAACTAAATATTGCAACCCAACGCTATTTATAGTTAGCTCGCTTGCGTAAGCAGCCGTGAGATGTATTGCTTAAACCGCTTAACACAGAAATCGACTAATAAAAAAAACCGCTAATAAATGGCGTCCAACTTGTTGTTTTTTTCTTTATGATGGCGTCTCAACCTCGTTGATTTTGCGCAGCTACACAAGAGCCCTCTTGCGATATTTGTATTGTATTGGGAATAACCAATTAAAAGATTGTTCGAATCTTCACTTACAATTTGCGGTGTTTTCACAGTCAATTGACCATATGCAAGGAATGCGGTCGATGTTGCCAATGGTAAAAAAATAAAATTCCCTATTGGGAACATTCAATTATATTACGTTGGCTACATTGAAAATTTGAATTTCCCGCACAAACTAAATTAATTCCCATCTTTTTTTTTAATAATAATAAATAATAATAATTCCCACATTTGAAATTCGCACCTTAATTTATTATACAACATTGGAACTATCTTCTTTATCTCTGGGAACTACTAGAATGTATGTCAGTTTGTGCGGGAAATTCAAAATTTCAATGTAGCCGCATTCCTTGCATATGGTCAATTGACCATATGCAAGGAATGCGGTGGATGTTGGCAATGGTAAAAAAATAAAATTCCCTATTGGAAACATTCAATTATATTACGTTGGCTACATTGAAAATTTGAATTTCCCGCACAAACTAAATTAATTTTTAATTTGACATTTAAGTAGTTCAATTGTATCTTATTATCTGTCATTAAATTTAATTCTTCCCTTGTAAAATCCAATTAGAGCTGGGAATAACGAGTAATTTTTAGGAACGCGTTACTCGTTATCGTTCCAATGTAATAACGTTCCAAAATAACGTTATTATAGTAACGTTACCGTCACATTTAGTTAGGATTATGATTGATGGTATAGTTTTTTGCGTTATTCGTTATCTTTCTCGTTCCTGCTGCTACAACGAATTAAGAATTTCTTATTAAGTTTCTTATTAGTTACTATTTAATTTTTATGTTATTAGTTATTATTTATATTATTATATTATTTTTATTATAGTATACTAAAGAAATTGTGTATAATTCTACCGACAATTAAGTAGGTAAATAATTATATTTTTCTACTCCTATTGCAGAATATAACCGTTCTAATATATGTATCACTTTAATATGGAATATGGAAGAAGCATTTTTGGTTCCAAAAACCATTGCCAAAGTGGTGATAACTTTAAATTAGTTAAGTATACTAAACAGCTACTTTAATTTTAACTTAAAAGTAATTTTAACTTTTAAATAGCAATATTTTGTAACAGAAACTTAATTTTTCCTTAAATTGTTACTATAAAGTAATAAACATTTAAGTAAAACTTGATTGCCCCCAAGAAGACTTTGCAACTTTAAAAAAGGTGTTATAAGTAAAAAAACTTTCAAGTAAATTTAATTTGTAGCAGTTACTTTCGGTTGCTACCTAAAGATTACATTATAATTATTTTTACTTTGTAGTCCCTTTGCAAGTTAAAATCTCGAAACTGGAACATGAGTTAAAAACTACAAAGTTAATAACTTAAAAGTTATTATTTTAGTATTTGTAACGTTTATGGTACTAACCAAAACAACCGTAAAGTGGAAAAAAACTTTAAAGTAGCGAAAACTACTTCAAAGGAAAATGCTTCTTATCGGGCATTTTTTACTGTACAGTACCACGTGGTAATGTAAATAATAAATTATTGTAATTGTTTGTAAATGGTTGTTTACTTTTTAATAAATAGTAATTTTGTTGGTAATAGCTATTAGACTAGACGGTATTAATAATTAAATAAAAAAAATAATAATAAATATTAAGATTTTTTTATTTATAAACATTACTAAATAAATAATTTGTTTATACTTAAATATTGATGAAGCGCATTTATTTTACAAAAACTAAATTCATAAGTTCAACAGTAAAATTTAAAGGGTTTATAAATTTACCTGTCGAATTAAACCTTATATTGTTATTCTGGAAGTTATAAACTACATATTACATATTTAATAAACGACGACATTGAAAAGCCAAGTCCGTAGTGGTTCCATTTAAAAAAGGAGGGATAGTATAATCTAATATAAGTTTGACAAAGACAGTTAATATAGAAGTAAAAACAAATAATAAAAGTAATTATAACGCTCTAGCAACGATATTGGAACGTTCTAGTAACGTAGCAGCTACGTTCCAAATAGTAGCAGGGTTTATAGCTAGTGACATATTTGCTACCTTTTTGGAACTCAATAATTGTTCCCCACTTTAGTCGTAACGTAGTAATAAAAGAGTAATATAAAGAGACCGGCGACTGTCGCAAAACACTTTAAAGTTTCTTCAATAGTCCCATATACGTAACAAATACTTAAATTGTTGCTTGGGATATATCCCTTAAACTGTCACAGTTCATTTAAAATAACAGCCATAGTCAGTAAATTACACCCAAATGGTGGCAAAAGTGTGTTTGTTTGAGCTTGAGATACCTAGACATAAATTAGTTTTTTTAATTAGTTACTAAATAACCCTCAGAGTTGAGATTTAGTTTTCTTGTAGTACCTATTTGTCTCAAAACATTACAGTTTGATATTATAATAAGTATACTTACTATGTGCCTTAAGGCAATATAACAATTGTTATATTTCAATCTAAATCCAGTCAATAACAAAGTGACTCAAGCAAAAGACATTATATATACAGTTTAAAGTTATTATACATAACCTTACGGAAAAACACTGTTCAACAGTATTAAACACTATTAAACACTGTACAACACTACTGACGATTTTAATAATGTGCCAACAGTGTTAACGACTTGTACCATAGTGTTGCACTAGTGTTGTTGTAATGTTGCACAGTGATAAAGAGTGTTGCATAGTGTTCATGGTGTTCCAACAGTGTTAACGACTTGCCCATAGTGTTAAAGTGATTAATGTTGCTGTAATAAGCAGTTTTGTGTAGTGTTCATATAAATATAAGTGTTTATCTGATAAATTTAAGTTTCAACTGAAAATTAGAATTTCCAATTAATTTTAATTAAATAACTAAATTAAAAAATATTTTTGAACCTTATCAATTAAAAAAAAATGCTAAAAAAGCACCAAAAAATGCAGAATTCTACTGTTTAAACTTTTTTTTTAATTAATATTAAAAAAAATTAATTTAATAATTAGATAAAAATTTATTGTAAATTTTAATTTACAATTGGAACTTAAATAGCTTTAGACCTATCCCATGAATTGGATTTTTTGGATAGGGGGTGCGTTAAAAAGGGCGACAGTCTCTTTCTTCATTAGAATTCTAATAAAAAAGACTGCCGCGTTTTTTCACGCACGCGCTATCCAAAAAATCCGATTTATGGGCTAGGTCTATTAACACTGCAACACTAATCACACTATACAACAATAGTCACACTAAACAACACTGGTCACACTAAACAACACTGGCCACACTAAACAACACTGGTCACACTATGTAACACTTTTAACGAAAACATTATTCAAAAGTAGTGTTGCATAATGTTGTGCAGTGTTAACAGTGTTTTTCCGTATATGGACATAATTAAGTTAACTAATACCGTTAATTAATTTTTTATAATTAAGTTAGGTAACTTATACCGTTCCATCGTTCCGTTGTACAACATCGTTATTAATAACAACATCGTTATTAATAACTATGTTATACAACGGAACGATGGAACGGTATAAGTTATGCCGTTCCATCGTTATTAATAACGATGTTGTACAACGGAACGATGGAACGGTATAAGTTATAGGAACTCCTAACTGCTACATACAAAATAACTGGTAACGCGTTATTTTAGTTCCAGTAACGTTCCGTTCCGTTCTTGATGAATAACGTTCCAAAATAACGTTATCGAAATAACGACCCACCTCTAAATCCAATAGGAGTTTGATTTTATCCTCGGTGAGAAGCGCATCGCTCGTGCATAGCTCCATGAAAAAGTGTGATATATAGTTGACTTTGACTCAGGGAGGACAAAATCGGATTCCAGTCCTAGATAATATTCCTCGTTTTGTCCTTTTTTAAAAGGAATAGAGG
This sequence comes from Brassicogethes aeneus, assembly GCA_921294245.1. Classification (NCBI taxonomy): domain Eukaryota; kingdom Metazoa; phylum Arthropoda; class Insecta; order Coleoptera; family Nitidulidae; genus Brassicogethes; species Brassicogethes aeneus. The sequence goes on from OV121132.1 coordinate 64,452,734, forward strand.
AATTTATATGAACATATAAATTTCAAGGTTATAACCTATTTGTGTCCACGTGTTCGTTAGACAACCGTTGTATCTACTTGTGACTGGTTAAAAGAGCCACAACGGCTCAGACCAATTCCATTACTGAGGGAGAGGTTTATGGTACTCCGGAGGTAGTGGAGAAAAATAAAGGGAGAGAGAGAAAATCCAATAATGTCCAAAGTAAACCAAATACATGTTTACATCTTCCAGATATGCATGCCACCTACACATGTGCATTTTGCCCTTTCTATATTACCGTTATTGTATATATTAACAAATACTTTATAAATATTTTCTTTCATGACTGCTCGCACATCTGCTTTAATAAGTACCTCATTCAATTCGTTTAAATCATAGTGTAACAAAATATTTTTAACTTTTTTTGCTTTATAGATCCTATATTCCAATACATGATGTTTAATTTGTCCTTCAGTAGCTTGATCTTTATATAATAATATTTTATTTTCATCAAAATCCTTCGGAAAGTTTCTTAAGTTTTTTGTCCAAGGACCACGAGGAAGAGAGTCAAACCTATAAATATTTTTTTCCTATTAATAATTATTGCAGTCATTTTAATTGTTTCTTACTCATTTAAAGAACAACAGTTTCCATCTTTTTTTTTAATAGTAATAAATAATAATAATTTCCATATTTGAAATTCGCACCTTCATTTGTTATACAACATTGGAACTACCTTCTTTATCTCTGGGAACTACTGGGAATGTAAATCTGTTTGTGCGGGAAATTCAAAATTTCAATGTAGCCAACGTAATATAATTGAATGTTCCCAATAGAGAATTTTATTTTTTTTACCATTGGCAACATCGACCGCATTCCTTGCATATGGTCAATTTACGGTGTTTTCACAGTAAACTCACGCGCTTTTACGGTGAATTCACGGTGATTTCACGATTTTACGGTACTTTCACAGTGAATTTGCGGTGATTTTGCAAACTTGAGTTCACCGTGAATTTACCGTGAAATCACCGTGAATTAACCGTGAATTTATTATTATTAAATAATGACGTCAATTGGACGGCAGTCTGTTTGGATATCCATCCCACTGGGCAAGGTATGTTCTGTGAACGTTATGTAACGTTAATATAAGATCGCATTTAGGATGTCTAAATTTAACATTGACATGTTGAAGTAACGTGGGCAAGTAGTCGTTATTCATAAAATGTTGTATCAACGTTCAGTAAAATTCGAAAATAATGACGTTGCTTGCGTAACATTAGATTTTCAACAATTTGCTGATGTTACTTTAACAATCTACTACAGGGCCGGATTAAGACAATTTGTCGCCCTAGGCCAATAATGGCGCCTATAATTACAGCCTATATAAGGTATTAATATAACACAACACATGTTAGCCGACAGGGGTGTACATAAGGGGACAAGTAGGGTTTTATAAAAAAAATTAAAAAAAATAAATAAAAAATAATTTATTTTTATATAGAAAAACAAAACAATGATGAACTAACTTAATTTTTACAATTTTAAAATAACCTAAAACAGAATTTTACCTATATCATTTCGTCGTTGATACTGCAAAAGGTAACTTTGACGCCTTTCTGCACAAGGGAACCAACCCACAAAAATAAAAAAAATCGATTTTTTTATTTTTGTGGGTTATTTCCGCGGGTTATTTCTCTTCTGCAGGCGTTCAAGTGAAACGATTTTTTTCATTATCAACGACGATTTACAATTTTTTTCCTGCATATAAAATCGGAAAAGGACACAATAATATTTTCAAAATTTATTTTCTTGACTTCTTCTGCTTCTATAGATGGAAGAGCTAGATTCGCAGTCTTCTCGTCTACTAGGCAACTGCGAAAAAGATGTGCTTTTAAAATAAAAAAGGGAACCTATTACACGTTTGATAATTATAATTATTTATTTTAATTGATTAATTTTAATATTCAAACTACTTAAAAAAAATTGAGCCTTCTGCCTGGGCGCCTATTGGCTTCGCGGCGCCCTAGGCCATGGCCTAGGTTGGCCTATAGGTTAATCTACTATGCAACATCAACTTAACATATAATCTTTCAACGTTCACATTTGAATGTTTATACAACAATATTTTGCAGAAGTTAATATCAAGTTGTAAGTTGCACGTTTTTCAACAATTTGATGATGTTAACTCAGCAATACATGGCTCAACATCTACTTAAGGTTTCGTCTTTTAACGTTCACATTTAAATGTTTATACAACGGAGTTTTTAAAACGTTACCTAAAGTTACTCTAATATACTTCAGTTTAACGGCACGAAGTTACCCAAATAGCACTCGACCTCCCAAGAGTGCGTTCGAAATGAGAGTGTACTTTGGATGTGGTATAAGGATAGGTTTATAATCACGTGACTTTACATTATACCTGACCTCCTTGTTATTTTCGAACGCCGCGGAGCATATACCTACAAACTTCATGTTGTAGTGTTCTAAAATCAATTGTTTTTGCTTGTTATTTGACTGAATACATATTAATATTAAATTATTGAATTTCAACCCTTTATAACTATAGTTATATGGATAATTCAAGTTTTTGTGATGGATTTTGTTTTGTTTTTTAGAATTGATAATTTTTAAATAATTTATTATAATAAATTCTTTTATTTTAATGTTTTTCGTTTTTGTTTTATTGAATTTTAAACAGTTATAAATAAATTATATGAAGGTAAATACAAATTATTGTTTGATGTACCCTATGCGCATGACGGGTAAAACTTAACCAAGTCTAAGCTTGGACAACCGAGAGTGCACTCTGGGCATATACTTGCTGTTTTCGAACAGCTGACAGTTGCATATATCTAGGTATATACCAGAGAATTTGAACGCGCAAGGTAAACTTGGAGTGTATCCAGAGTGCACTCTTGCGAGTTTTCGAACGCGCTCCAAGTACATCCTGATTGGGTCTAGTGTTGCCAGATGTAAAAGTTGAAATTATCGAATTGGGTTAATAAAGTTATCGAATTTTCGGAAAATTATGTTACAATAATTGTAATAATTATGTTACAATAGTTATTATAATTTAATCATAAAAAAGTGAAAGAAGCAGGGTTGAAAATATTATCGAATTTTTAGAAAATTATAAAATTTGTTAAAAATAGTATAAAGCTGGATTTATAGTTCAGAAAGTAGCGGTAGCGGTAATGGCGGCCCCTCGCATAAACACTAAACTTACAAGGCGAGGCTGCCAACTAAAAACTGCCGCGTTATTGGCTGGAGTAGCGGTTGAGGTAAGAAAAGATGAAAGATGGTCATCTCTTGCCGCTACGTTCTTGCCTCTACTTCCCTTACCGCTACCTCTAAAAACTATAAATTGGTTCATATAATATTCAATGCCCAACTTGGCTAGCGCCCTAGACCAAACTATGGTTTGGTTTAGGGCTAGCGCTACCGCTGCCTCTACCGTTACCTTTAGAACTATAAATACCTTACGGGAATCTAAAAACAGCACTACGGTATTGTTGATCTTTTACGGGAGGAAGGAAGGAAATCTATAAATCAGGCTTTATGCTTAAATTGATTAATCTGGATAAAATTAAGTTAATTTTGTCCAGATACTTGGATTAAAAATTATGTTACAATTATCGATTATGTTTTTAGAAAAAATTATGTTACAATGGGGTAGTTAAATTTTTTGTGACCTATACTTTTTATGGTTTTATTCAAGGCGTTTTGTAATTTTAAACATTTCTGTGAAATCGGAATTTCAATTGAATTTACCGTTTTCGAGATATTTACAAAAGAAAATCTCCTAATTACGTCACTAGGCTATTGACAACGTTGCCAGCTTTTTCTATGGTTGCCAGTGTGTTTAGTTTAAGATTCTTACGATAGATGGCGCCACGTTATAATATTTTAGTTTTAAAAGCACTTGATCTATAATTTAAGTTGAGAAGAAGAAGAAGAATTGATTTTTTGACGTTTCTTTTTTTCGGGTTATGTTTTTTTTTAATTTAGATTATTGAAAATCAATGTTATTGTTATGTTATTTGTAATTGATATTAGATAAGTGATTTATTAATAACGGACTCCAAAGCAGAGGAATCTTGTGGAATGGTTGGTTACATTGAACATTGGAGCTTTTAAACAAATAAAGTAAGTACCTATAATTATAATCATATTTTGTCGTAAATGCATTTCATTAGTATAATGCCTAGTTCTTTATATTCTTTTAGATATATCTTGGACTCTAAAATATCAAACAGTGATACCTACCTCGTAATAAGGAAGATAGGTACTTAATGAATTTGGTGACCATGTTTCAACTGACAGTGACAGTATTTGTACATAACCTCTTCGGGTATTTTCTGACATAACCGAATGAAATCTTTAACAAGACAACTTGACAACAGGGTAATTTTCAACCAATAGAAATCTTAGAATGTTGGTCACATGGCGAGGTTTGTGACGTCATAAAAATTTATATTTTTTGTAAATATCTCGAAAACGGTAAACTCAATTGAAATTCTGATTTCACAGAAATGTTTAATATTACAAAACGCCTTGAATAAAACCATAAAAAGTATAAGTCAGAAAAAATTTATCTACCCCATTCGATAATTATGTTACAAGTGGCAACACTGATTGGGTCTGTCCGGGCCAGTTTAGGATATCCCATTTCTGACGTACATTGGACGTCCATGGGACGTCCTGAAATTAAATTGGGTATAGTATATTGGGTATCCCATTTCTGACTTACCTTGGACGTCCATAAGACGTCATAGAATTAAATTGGCAATAGTATACCATATATATATATATATATATCAGGGACCCGGACCGGACCGTTTTTGGACAGAAAACCGGACCGAAACCGGTATATATTTGTGGACCGGAACCGTAACCGAACCCATATTATTTTTAAATGCAAGTCTAGAGACCGAACCGGAACCCTTTAAATTTAAAATGGTTTTTTAGGTTATTTTCGGTTTTTTTCTTAAATTCTTTTTGCAAAAATTTAAAAAAAAATTTTTTTAACCAAATAATTTTTGATTATTTTGGCAACAATGCAAAACAACTATGACTAACATCATGTCAATGACATATTAGTGAAATTGCCTACAGATGGCAGCATCGAAGTATGTGAAAAATGTCCATACAAGTAATTGAAAGACGCGCCACTTTGTAAGAAATGAACGACCATCTTTTATATGTGCTTCTTTGGGGTTTTCTAAGCCATTCTCTATGTTCAAACTTGGTTAATATGGGACGAAAAACAACTAACCCAGCCCATCAAAAAGAAGAACAAAAGCTCTAAGTTTAGTTTTTTTATTTTTATATAACTTATTTTAATTATAAATTTTCTAGTTTCTCAATCACAAGATCAGAAGAAAAAAATAAAGAAAGCCAGCCGATCGATAATAAAAATAAAGAGAATGAAGACCCTAAAATTAGAGAACCTCATTTAAAAAATAAGAAGAGACAATTGTCTTTAAAGTAATACTTTATTTAATTACTTGCCAAAAAAAAAATAAAAAAAATTAATAAACTTTTCATTTTATAATTTAAGTACTTATTTACACCTAGTAAAAAAAATTGGAACCGAAAAAAACCGTATGGACCGAAAAGATTGGTCCGGACCGGACAGAAATATTTTTTTTGGAACCGTAACTGAACCTGAACCGCAATTTGTCGTTTCTCTCGGAACCGGAACCGGACCGGAACCGTTATTTCATTTGGGTCCGGGTCCCTGATATATATATACATATATTGGATATCTTCATGCCGTCTTTCCAAAAGGCAAAAAATGTATAGCATTTTCATCATCTGTCACCTGTCTAATGATGCAAAGTGACAGATATCTGTCACCTGTCATATGATGCAAGACGACAAATATCTGTCACCTTTCATAATCTGCCACCTGTCATTTTCTTATCTGTCATTTGCCACCTTCATTTGTCACCTGTAATATGCTACAAGGCGTCACTTTCCATCACCTGTCATTTGTCACCTGTCATACCTGTCATTTGTTACCTGTCATTTATCGTTCTGCATAACTTTGCTTTCTGCGCATAATATCATATTTGAATTTGAATACGGCTGGCTTCGACTGTGCTGCCACCGTTTTGTACCGATCGTTACTCGAAGTGCTCCGACAGTTGCCGAATTTGCCAACTGTTGGGTGGCTGAAACAAATACGCAGTGACTGCTACCCCGTGCGCACGGAACAATAGGTATGTGACTCGCGCCCCTTGCGCGCGGAACAATAGATATGGGACTCCTGCACCGTACATATGGGGTTAGGACATAGATGCGATGCGCTAGAAAGTTTTTAATAATTTCATAATGGTATTTCTACAAAAAAGCATTAATATTAAGTAATTTATTAAAAAATAATTGGAAAATACATGTCTTTGGCGGAATGTTTTGGATGTCTTATTTGAGTTCCTTTTTCTTTTAGACCCAATTATCGTCAACTTTGACCCCTTGGGTCTGCCGCATTTAACCATTTTTGGTGCACCAAAAACTATCACAAGAAAAAGAAATACCGTTTGAAAAAAAAATTATGTTGATGTTGATGTTTATTTTTAGTGGTTTTTCTTTTTATTGTGATCGTTTTTTATTGTCTGGAAATATTCTGTCGTATGATAATATTTCCTCTTCTGGTATTTTTTTTTCTTCTGATACATCAATATCTCCTGCTAATATTTCTGCTTCTTTTATTTCTCTTTTTTCTGATAGTTCTATGGCTTCTGATAACATTTCTCCTTCTGATATTTCTCTTTCTTCTGATAGTTCTATGTCTTCTAATAATATTTCTCCTTCTGATATTTCTCTTTCTTCTCATAGTTCTATGTCTTCTAATATAGTTCTATGTCTTCTAATATATTATATTATATATTATAATATTTCTCCTTCCATTTCTTCTGGTATTTGCATAGTTGTAATTATTATTGTTATTAATATTCTCATCAATCACTTCAACAATTAAAACTTTTTTCTTGTTTTGATAAAAGTATTTCAACAACATTTGGTCCATAATTTCTCGGTATGTCTTATTCCCATATTGAGATATAGTGACTGGTAAGGAATTGCATAATTTGGAGGCCTCACTAAATTTTTGATGCTGATTTAAAACTGGTTTGTTTGTGATATGTTCAGTAAGCACTTCGTTGTGTGAATCATAAATCGGTACAACTTTCACAGTTGCTCGATGATTTTCAACATAAAACTTTACATGCCATCTTTCATTTATCAATGATTCATCAAATAATTCAACATTCGAATATTTTCTAACAGATAAAATATGACGACAAGGTAACATCATTTGATTCCGAAACCGACAGGAACATGCATACTTAATAAAATAATACTTAAGATCTTGATTGCCTTTTGAAGCTCTAAGATACTTTGTTACCGCTTTAGATAATAAACAGGAATCCCTTTTTTGTAGAGTAATGAATTTGCTTGTTTCATATTTTTTAATTTTCTCTTCCAATTCTTCAAACGTTGCAAATAACGCACCTACTTTCATTTTCACTTTCACTTAAATCATAACCTAACCTATCAAGCCTCGCACGGAGCGCGAGCCACATATCTATTGTTCCGTGCGCAAGGAGCGCGAGTCAGCCAACTATGGTTCCGTGCGCACGGAGTAGCAGTCACTGCGAAACAAATATGGATGCCAAGCCGCTATAGGGTATAAGGGTAAGATCTATTTTCTTTTAAATGTGCTAGTGGCACTATGCCATCAGGGTTGTTCCAAGCTACACAATTGTGCAAAATGCTACACTTTTTAACAATGGCAAATTTTATTGTTTTGCAAATGGCAAATTTTATTGTTTTGCTGCACTTTTTTGATAAAGTAAACAAAAAACTACACTATTATAAGCAATCAATAAAAAAAACTTTTCTTTCTACAAGAAATTGAGTAGAGTCCTTATAGGGATATTTTGAGTCGTGGTTTTCGCCATCTGTTGTATGCGACACAAATTTATAAAACAAAATCGAATTCTGAAATAAAAAGAAATCTATGATCTAAGGTGCATATCCATTCTTTTTTTATTGGAACATATGTTATGTTATAACATATATATATAATGGTAAATAATACAAAACGCACGGTAATATAATAAAATATATTTTTGGTTCCAAAAACCATTGCCGAAGTGGTGATAACTTTAAATTAGTTAAGTATACTAAACAGCTACTTTAATTTTTACTTAAAAGTAATTCTAACTTTTAAATAGCAATTTTTTGTAACAGAAACTTAATTTTTCCTTAAATGGTTACTATAAAGTAATAAACATTTAAGTAAAACTTGGTTGCCCCCAAGAAGACTTTGCAACTTTAAAAAAGGTGTAATAAGTAAAAAAAAACTTTCAAGTAAATTTAATTTGTAGCAGTTACTTTCGGTTGCTACCTAAAGATCACATTATAATTATTTTTACTTTGTAGTCCCTTTGTTAAAATCTCGAAACTGGAACATGAGTTAAAAACTACAAAAACTCAAAAGTTATTATTTTAGTATTTGGAACGTTTATGGTACTAACCAAAACAACCGTAAAGTGAAAAAAAACTTTAAAGTAGCGAAAACTACTTCAAAGGAAAATGCTTCTTATCGGCCATTTTTTACTGTACAGTACCAAGCATGGGCGCCGGAAGGAATTCGTCTAGGGGGGGCCCTTAAAGTTTTTTACAATTTTGATAGATGTTATCAAGTTGTACTGTAGAAGTTCACATTAAACTTAAGTCAAATAAAATATCATCTTTATACAGGGTGTCCCAAAAGTCAACGAGATCCTTTGGAGGACTAGTCAGCTGATAGACCAACTCATGACAAAGCAGAAAATCAAAATATGACCTTAGTAAAAAATCGTTACTTTTTGACATTTTATGAATTTTGTAAAACTTGACACCTTAGATTAGTTTTTCGAGTGCCACAGCTACAAAATCTGCTATTAATTTAATTTTGAATTGTAATTAATAGCAGTCCTATTCAGGGTTTTTGTGTCAAGTTTCACAAAATTTATAAAAATGCCAATATCTTAAAAACTAATGATTTTTTACCAAGGTCATGTTTTGATATTCTGATTAGTCATGAGCTGACCTATGAGTCCTTCAAAGGATATCGTTGACTTTTGGGACACCCTGTATGTATATTTGTAAATTTTACACAATTATTAGCACCATCTGTTTATCAATTCAGTAGGCTTATGAAGAAATCTCTTCTATAGTAGACTTTTTCAACATATATAGTTCGTACCTATATAGAAATATGTTAGCCAAGAACGTGTCTTACTCAGGGATGGGCAAGATCCGGCAAAAAGGATTTAAATCTAAATCCATAAATCCACACCATAAACCATAAACTGGAACTAAATCCTCAATCATAAATCCATTACGTTATCTGGATTTAAATCATAAATCCTAAATCCACTTGCAAAAAAGGATTTAAATCCTGAATCCAATAATAATTTTTTTAATATTTATTTCATTAATTTTCCAAGAACAGTTTCCGGATTATTTCAATTTTTAAGTTTTATTTAAGCTAAAACCCCTTGGATTCCAAATCAAAATTGATATGAACCTTATTGCACGTATATAAGATTCCATCGAAGATCTTTGGAATATGAACATAATGATCTGTGGCTTCTGGTTTCTTTGCCATAGGATTATGAACGGAATCAGTAAACTGTGCTTCTGATTTCTTTGAACATCCAGCCATTTCATTCATTTTACAACTGTAACAACACTAGTGTTCATTAAGACGGCACAAATCTTAAATTATCTAAGATAACAAATCTAATTTATCTAAAAAATAATGAACAAATGATAACGATCAGCACTTACCGTCAAATTATGAAGTACCGGAATTTCTGGGTATGAATTTCCAGGGGGGGGCCCGGGCCCCCCCCTGCCCCTATGTAGCGGCGCCCATGGTACCAAGTGGTAATGTAAATAATAAATTTTAATTGTTTGTAAATGGTTGTTTACTTTTTAATAAATAGTAATTTTGTTGGTAATAGACGGTATTAATAATTAAATAAAAAAATTAATAATAAATATTAAGATTTTTTTATTTATAAACATTATTAAATAAATAATTATTTAATTATAATTTGTTTATACTTAAATATTGATGAAGCGCATTTATTTTACAAAAACTAAATTCATAAGTTCAACAGTAAAATTTAAAGGGTTTATAAATTTACCTGCCTTATTAAACATTATATTGTTATTCTGGAAGTTATAAACTACCAGTACATATTTAATAAACGACAACATTGAAAAGCCAAGTCCGTAGTGGTTCCATTTAAAAAAGGAGGGATAGTATAAGCTAATATAAGTTTGACAAAGACAATAAATATAGAAGTAAAAACAAATAAATAAAAGTAATTATAACGCTTTAGCAACGATATTGGAACGTTCTAGTAACGTAGCAGCTACGTTCCAAATAGTAGCAGGGTTTATAGCTAGTGACATATTTGTTACCTTTTTGGAACTCAATAATTGTTCCCCACTTTAGTCGTAACTTAGTAATGAAAGAGTAATATAAAGAGACCGGCGACTGTCGCAAAACACTTTAAAGTTTCTTCAATAGTCCCATATACGTAACAAATACTTAAATTGTTGCTTGGGTAAGGCCTTGCTGAAGCGTGTTTAAAATAGAGTCCCTATCAGTCTTCCATCTATGGTGCCTATAGTGTAAAACTACTGTAGAACTCTGGTAAAACTGCATTCTAATAACCACCAAAACGAATTGAATTTTTCGAATTCGCCAATCTGGCCAAAGATGTCGCAAACGCCGACGCCCCATTTTAAAACTGCACAATGCTACACAATTTCATTATCGAGTTCTACACTTTGAAAAATCAGCCAGGAACAACCCTGTATGCCATAGTTAATTATTTCGCAAGTGATAAACATAAATTGCGTTATTGTTTGTGATTTATTTTACCTGGTCCTGGCCGTGAAATACAATAATTGGTAAGTACTTTAAAATTATATATTTCTCATTTATTTCAATTTAATTTTTACAATGTTTTGTTGGAAATTGAAGAATTCTGTTAACAATCTTTTTTGTTCGTTTGTTCGTTTTTGTTCATCTTTTACGGGAGGAAGGAAGGAAGGCAATATATAAATCCGGCTTAAGGTTAATTATATCCTTTAGGTAAGGTAAACAAAAAATGTAGGTAGGTGTGAATCCTTTTTTACTATAGAAACACAGAACATAAGTACAGAAAACTAAAGTAAAAGAAAAGTTCAAGCTAAAAATTAAATTAACCGTTCATTTCTACCTAATTATTAAATTATTCAAACACAAAACCACTCATCATTTTAAATTTAGCGCTACAGGCGCCAAAACAAAGCTACACGCACGCCACCGCTCGCGAACCAAACAATCCGAGCGTTCTTATTGGCTCGGGAGTCCCTCTGGTGGAGACAATTGAAAGGAAAGCCTTCGTTTGGGGGATCTTTTTATGTGCTTGGTAAGACGCCATTAGTACCCATGATACAATTGTATCAACAACGGTTTTCGATGAAAAAAATAAAAAGCATTTAATGCGCATATTGAGAAAACAATGCCATGATTAAAATTTAATAAACATTAAAATTAAATTTAATTATAAAATAATTTTAAAAACTTACTGTTAATGCTTAGAAGGCGTGTGCCAAATTTTATAAAAATATCTAGGAAGTTATAAAAGTTATGATAAAAAACCGATTTTTTTCTTAAAACTTTAACACCCTGTAATTCAAAATTTAAGAGGTTTAGGTCATAGGTTTATTTAAACTTTTTTTCTTAAAATCAACTAAGGATTTACACCCTTAAGGTTCAGCATCTTATTCTGAAACACCATGTATACAGTGTGTCCAATTAAGTCGAAACTAGGGGTCAATCCCGAAAAAATATATAGATATCATTAATTTTAAAACCAATTTAAAATAAAACAACAAACAAACTAACGAACGATATCTTTCGGACTTCACACTAGTCGGAAGAATGGTTTTCAAGAATTCGTAGGCACATTGTACCCTGTTAAAAATCACCCATAAAGACCAATAGAAAAGCTATTGGGATTTTCCAGCGGCAGCTCTATTGGTTTGAATTGGTCTCAATAGTGGTATCTGTACCATGAATTACCAATTCAAACCAATAGCGACACCGCTGGAAAATCCCAATACAGACCGATAGAGACTAATCGTATTTTATTGGTAATTCCCAATAGATATATTATAGATATATTTTATTGGTAATTCCCAATAGAGCTATTTGGATTTTCCAGAGGTACCGCTATTGGTTTGAATTGGTCCCCACTATCCATTTTAGACGTCTTTAAGGTAAAAAATTACGTGTTTTGATGGTTAAATAATTTCTCAAAAATAGTGCTGTTTAACATTTAATTTAAATTTTATAAATAGCTTCTGCTAAAAGTAAGTAGTGGGGTCCACTGCTTACTTTTCGCAGAGTGGGCCACAGGCAGGGTTGGGTCAGTAGAAAACCTTAGGTAATTTACCTTGGTAGAAAAGGGTAGAAAACTTGTTTTCGACTTGCGTCGAAAACCTATAGGGTTTTCTACCTACGTAAATTACCTTATTCGATCTTCTCCTTCCACTTCTCTATAATTGATAAAAATTTGTCCTCATGCCAAAAATTATGTTGGGGTCTCCCAACCAAACGTGGCCCTTTTTTTCCCACCATAATAATGTTAAAAAACTCCAAATAACTTCATTTATGGTAGGTGTCTGATTTTTCACAACATTTAACAAATCATAATAAACAACAAACTTGCATAACCTCACATTTTTTGATATTTGACTATTCTACTTTTTTACGTTTTCTACCGTCGAAAACGTCGAAAAAGGTTTTCTACATGTCGAAAACAAAAATGTAGGTAGATACCCAACCCTGGCCACAGGACGATCTATGCCCCTTTAAAAATTCCAAAACGCCAAGCGTTTCCATGGCCAGTAATTTTGCCTTAGTAAGTAATCCTTACTTAGTAGCTCAAGGCATTACACCTTTATAGGCCTATGTATTGTGCTACAGAGGCGAGAGGTATGCATGGGTTGCCTACCTATTGGCGAATTTTGAAAATAAATATTAAAGTGGTATATACCAATAGGGTTCCTTGTACCTACACACCGATAAAATACCAATTCAGACCATTAGTTTATCTATTGGTATTTTCCAGTAAGAAAATTGACAATAGAAACAAGTGGTCATTTGTATTAAATTGCGCAGGCGCTGAACATTTAAGTGGGAATTTCCTGTACTTGTAACTTTTTATAAAAACCAATTCAGACCATTAGGTAATCTATTGGCATTTTCCAGTACGGAAATTACCAATAGAAACCAATGCTCATTCTGTTGAGAAACCAATAGGCCCAATAAAGACCAATTCATTCCATTCTGATTTTTTATTGGTTTCTATTGGTCTCTATGGGTGATTTTTAATAGGGTACATACCCACGTTTACCCCCATTAACAAATAATTCCATTTCTTTTATCAATCGGGCCTTGGTGAGTTCCAATTGGGGCTGTAACTTACATTGAAATTATCAAGTTTGTGACATTTTTTCAGGTTTGACGTTTGAAATATGTTATATTATAGGTTATGTACATAAATTTATTCTACAGTGACCTGTAATTTTACATTTTCTTTGCTGATTTTATGCTATAGTGAGAACCACTGTTGCTATGTAATTTCAATGTATTTTCATTATTGTACGGCGGTGTATAATAATTTGACTTGAACTGAGTAAAAAAATGAAGTGTCCCTAAACTTTGTGGCATAAATTTAGGAGCAGATTAAGCAAGTCAAAATAAGACGAAAATCTAAATAAATATTTTTCCTAATTACGTATGTTTACAAGTTGCAGGGTGATAAAGTGTTACTTATCATATCAGTTTTTTTAATATAACTTCTACTATTGTAGACTTGTAGACCCTGTATCTTTTAAACATACGTAATTAGAAAACATATTTATTTAGATTTTCGTATTATTTTGACTTGCTTAATCTGCTCCTAAATTTATGCCACTAAGTTTAGGGACACCTTGTATATGCTTATGAGTATTATAATATGAAAAATGTCATACGCTTAAAAAAGTCTATTTTATTCTTTGTAACTTATTACTAAGATCCCGGGATTGGGACTTTTAATCCCGGGATTTTCGGGATCGGATTTTTTACGGGATCCCGGGATTTCGGGATCCCGGGATTGACACCCCTAGTCGGAATCATATGGAAAACTTTTTTATTATAAGTAGGTATTGGTTTTATGAAAAAAAGTTATTCTTGATAAAAAGTTCTGCATAGTCCAAAACTTAAAATGCAACCATCAGATATCAATTTTTTTAAGCCGTATACAAGGTTAGTCGAAAAATATGAATTTTTAACCTTGGTTAAAAGTTAAGGCATTTTTGCGTTTAGAGTGCGTTCAAAAATATGACGTCACAAATATCAGACCATAAAACTATATCGCTGAGCTAGTTATTCAACGTGGTTAATAGTCTTTCTCTTTTTAATATATATTTTTCTGTTTCGATCTGTCAAAAAGTTGTTTACATTTGATGTCGAAAAGTAAATTAAAATATTTTAGGTAGGTACAATTGCTCTTAAACCGAATTTAAACTTTGTATTAAAATGGTAAACGGGGTGTTGTCAGTGAAAATAAATGATAGGATGCTCCATATTGTGGAATCTCCTGGAGATTATCTCCACAAGAAGTGGAGGAATTATATGCAGGTTTGTTTTATATTCTTCCTTATTTTGTATTAAACATGTAGGAGAATTGGAAAACGTGTATTCAAAAAACTAGTATAGAAAAAGAATATACTAGGTATAAGAAGAGGCAAAGAAATTTATATACACGGGTAAAAGCATAAAAATTAAATATAAATAGGTAAAAACACATTTAAAAAATTATAGGTTATGAACAAGTAAACAAATGTCAAATGTTAGAAACCTAACCATGGTTATATCATATAACCATGGTTAGGTTTCTAACATTTGACATTTGTCATATAACTTATATGAATTAACTGTGACGTCATGACTTATTTAACCGTAGTATTACATAGTATTTACGCGAAAAAACGACTAAAGAGAAAGACTATTGACCACGTTGAATAACTAGCTCAGCGATATAGTTTTATGGTCTGGTATTTGTGACGTGAGAGTTGGGATTTTTGAACGCACTCTAAACGCAAAAATGCCTTTACTATTAACCAAGGTTAAGTTTATGTATTTTGTGAACTCGAAAAAACGACTAAAGTTTATAGGTATATGCTCCGCGGCGTTCGAAAATAACAAGGAGGTCAGGTATAATGTAAAGTCACGTGATTATATACCTATCCTTATACTATATCCAAAGTACACTCAATTTCGAACGCACTCATAAAGTTCGGACTCCTTGTGTAGGCTCCATGAATGCCATTTAAGATTAATAATTCAGCGTTGCCGGATTTCACTTCAATTTCAGGATAGTTCATTCCAAAGAAATTTAAACAAAAAGACATGCACAAGATGCTCGCAAAAGTCTAGGGCTTTAAATTATTTATTAATATTAATGTTTTTTTATTGTTTTAAATCGGGCTTATATTTTAAAAAATGTCATAATTTTAAGTTAAAATCTTAACCGGCAACACTGGTTATATCTAATATGGCTTCCAGTGGTTTTTGTGACATTTGCCTTTAAATATAAATTATAACAACAAACAATATAATTAGAAATAAAACCAAAATATTTGGACCATTTTGTTTAATATTAAAGAGTATGGATAGTAACAAATTAAGGTAAGCAATTATATAGTAATGTAGTATTTATTTTCCAAACTCCCACACATTTTTAAACACATGATTTTTAAATGTTTTAAACATAATTAGTATTTTATGTCCATACCAAATGTTTATATTTATGCTTTTAAAATATCCTTTGAAATATTATATTTTATTGTTTAGTTAACTAAAAAAATAGGTACTGCCATATAAACATGCAAAAATACACAAGAAAAGTAAATCAATAGGTTCAGGTTATTATGGCAAGCCGTTTTACTATTTAACAACACAATTTTTATCTAACATCATGGAGAATAATAAAATAAAAATTGTTACAAAATGGTATATTTTCTACTCCTATTATGGAATATGACTTTTCTAATTTCACTTTTTAATGTGGAATTACATATATTCCTTAGTGTTACAGAATGAGTTCATTTTACAGAATGAATTCTTTATATCACCACATGATGGAAAAACACATACCTACTTCCATGCATATACAAATCATTTCCTACTGAGAATCATAGACAGGGCCACCCTAACCACAGGGCTAAATGGGCACAACCTTTTCGGGGCAGCAATTCTTATTGATGTTATATATTTTTTTATTATTATATAGGTGGGTAGGTACTTTTATTCAAAATCTTTTTAAGAAAAAAATAAAAGAATAACCTTTTCTAACTGAAACAGAAAATATACGAAATTAAATGAACTTTTTCTAGTTCTGACACTTTTGTATAACTTTTAAAACCCTTCCCACTAACTCCTCTTAAGAAGAAGAGCGCATTATTTTTAGTAGCCCACAGGCGCTGAATATCTTAAGACGGCCCTGATAATAGAGGATATCCTCATATATATGAGAATATTTCCATTTCATGGAGTTAAAGTGGTGGAAGTGAGAACCACACGGGTGATTGCATTGAGGCGCATGCGTGGCTGCATTCCCGGTTTAAAAAAAATATACCATATTTTTTTGGGAACTATAATAAATACTTTTTAATAAATTGAATATAAATTGTTTGAAAAAGCATTTAACAATAATAAATACACTAATGATATTTTAGATTTTATTTGGCAATACGGCCATTTCAAGCGGACGGACGGGACAAATCAGACCTTTTTTTATAAAAAAAATTGTAGGGAATTTATTATATACCTATTATTTTTGCATGAAAATTGTCAAATATATTTTTCTTTTATTAGGCTATAACATTAAATTTAAAAAAATAGCAAAAAATATTTTATAAAAGTAGAGATAATTTCAATATTTGATAGGTGTGGATGGGACAGGATAAATCTTTTTTTGTCCCGTCCACACCTTTCAATTATTAAAATTATCTCTACTTTTATAAAATATTTCTTGCGTTTTTTTTAATTTAATGTATAACCTAATAAAAGAAGAATATTTTTGACAATTTTGATGCCAAAATATTATAAATATAATAAATATTCTATAATTTTTTTATAAAACAGTTTTGTAATTCGTTTTAAATGGCCGAACATTGTATTTTGACCACAATTATTATAGCTAAAAGGTTTTTATCATAGACATATTAATATGTAGATAATGTTTATAATAAATAAATAAATAAATATCTTTATTGACGGATTAACCATTAGATATAAACAAAAATAATCATTACAATTTTACATTAAAGACCTTTTGAAGGACTGGAGAGTATTGCCAAAGAAATCTACATTTAAAGTATTTGCATTTCTGCACATCCTATGTAATGGTGCATAATAACCATAGTTTGTATTGTTGTGACATATATAAAAAAGATTTTTATTTCTTAGTCTTAACTGAGGCACTTGAAAATTAATTCTGCCAAGCAATTCAGGGCTATCCATAATCCCATTTAAAAGTTTAAATAGGAAATGCATATCAAATTTATCCCTTCTTTTGCTTAGGGTATCAACATTAATCAAGTGTCTTAATTGTACATAATCATAGTCATCAATAATTAAATTTAATTTAAATGCACAAAATCTTAAAAATTTATTTTGTACTCTTTCGATTTGCATACAATAAGTTAAGTAGTGAGGAGACCATACTACACAACCATATTCCAAAATACTTCGAACAAATGAAAAATACACATTTTTTATACACATCACATCATTAAAATCTTTTAAGTTCCGTTTAACAAAACCTAACATTTTTAAAGCTCTATTACTTATAATATTTATATGTTCGTTAAATGTAACCTTAGAATCAAAATAAACACCCAGATCCTTAATTACATTTACATTTTCTAAAATAACATCATTAATACTATAAGAAAAATTTATTTTATTTTTTATCCTAAAAAAATTTATTACTTTGCATTTGCTAATATTTAAAGACATACAATTATCACTGCACCAAGATTCTAAATTCTTAATATCCACTTGAATTTTTTTACAGTCATCTAAACTGGACACTACACTATACAATTTAAGGTCATCTGCAAACAATAATACCTTACAAAATTTTATCCTATTACAAATATCGTTTATAAAACAGTTAAAAAGAAGTGGGGACAGATGACCACCTTGTGGTACACCTGATGATACAGCTATTTTAACTGACCGAAACCGATTATTAATTAAAACAGTTTGGGTTCTACCATTTAAAAAACTTGTTAACCATTTATGCATTTTTCCAAAAATCCCCATGGAAAATAACTTTTTTAGCAATATTCCATGGTCAACTCTATCGAATGCTTTAGAGAAATCGGTGTAGATGGCATCTACTTGACACCTTCTCTCAAAAGCACTTAACAAATCATGCTCATACAGTACTAAGTTACTAACTGTAGATTTACCCCTGCAAAATCCATGTTGCTGCTCAATAAGGACATTCTTAAACAACGGTGTTAATTTTGTTGTTATTATTTTTTCAAATAGCTTAGGAATTTGAGATAGTCTGGAAATTGGTCTATAATTTGTTACATCACATTTATTACCATTTTTAAATAATGGGATGATATAACTTTCTTTCCAGATTGTGGGAACTTCACCATTGTTTAAGGACATCCTAAACAACATAGTTATAGGTCTTGTCAGGGAAAACCTACAGTTTTTCAGAACAGAAGCAGGTACACCATCCGGTCCTGTTCCTTTACATGGATTTAATTTAAAAAGTTCATTAAAGACATCATTTTCATCAATATCACAGTTTGTTAAATTTAAAGTTTTATCACAGAAAAAATCAGGTATATTATCACAGTTAGAGTTAGTATATACTGAACCAAAAAATTTTGCAAAGTAGTTAGCAATATTCTCAGGATCATCAGAATAACTATGTTCGTAATTCATACTGCATGGTAGTATATTACTGTTTTTTTTAGAGTTAATATAGTTCCAAAAGTTTTTTGGATTATTGCCTATATTTAGTTCTAATGAATTAATGTAATTTACATAACATTCATTTGTTAATTCTTTACAAAGGTTTCTTAAATTTGAAAATATTTCATAGTTATTATTAGATGAAATTTGTTTAAATCTTTTGTGAGCAATTTTTTTTTCGATTATAACATTCTTAAGGTCTTTAGAGAACCAAACTGGAAATTTATTTTTAAAGCGCTTTTTTTTTGGGACGTACAGTTCAAATAAATAGGATAAAATTTCATAAAACGATGACAAACATATATTAACATCATTGTTTAAAAACACCAAATCCCAATTAATAATACTCAAATGAGCATTTAAAGAATCGAAATCAGTGCTTTTAAAATCAAAATAGACATATTCATAATTCATTAACTCTTCAGTAGAAAGTTTAACATTTATACAAATAGCAGGATGGTAGTTATCACATTTGACTAGAGTTTCATTGGCAATCTCACTTGTAGCATTTACATTATTTGAAAATATTAAATCTAACATATTATTAAACATATTTTTAATTAAATTAATTTGATAAAAATTACAATAAGCAAAGCAATCAGCAACAATTTGTACATTTTCGGTTACTCTACCTAAAGCTTGTACACCAAGATCTTCATTTACCCACTGTACACCTGGTAGGTTATAGTCACCACATATATAAGCACCTACATCACCAACATATATTTCCATTAAACTTTCAACAGAAGAGCAGTGGTTTTTATATATTTCAATAGAAGAGTTCGGTGGGATATAAATTGAACCGATTATAAATTTTAATTTTTCTATCCTAACTTCTACAAACAGTTGTTCCACATCAATGACCTCAGTTTTAATAGCCACTGAAGTAAACACCTGCCTGACAGCAATAAGAACTCCTCCACCTCTCTTACAGTTACTTGTTAAACGGTTTCGGTCTAATCTAAAAACATTATAGTTTAGAAGATTTAGTTCTGAAGTCAAAATATCTTCATTAAGCCACGTTTCAGTAAAACATAAAATGTCATAATTTGTTGTTAGGACATTTTTAAATAGCTCAGTTAATTTGGTTCGTAAACCTCTTACATTTTGATAGTAAATTACTAAATTGTTTAATTTTTTCTTGTTTTTGTTGCCTTTATTGCCTTTATTTTGTTGGAATGTTCGTCTTTGGTTATTTATGTTGGTGGATTTGTTTTGACTCTTGGGTGAAAAAACCTTGCCACGAAAGCTCCTTCAGGCCACATGTCAGGATTCATGACCTTTTCAAAGTTAAAAAGATCAACTGTTAGCTTAAACGAGGAATAATAATCTGGAAACTTAGATGTTATAGGTTCACATAAGATTTCAGGAATACTATCTTTTAAATAATTGATTAATTCATCACTTTTAGTCTTAGGAGCAAGCCTAGACACATATACAAAAGCCTTTTTAGGAACAACCTTTAAGGAACATGCGGTAGAATTCTTTAAAGTTCCCACCACCTTGATATTACTTCTTTTTTCATTTATTTTGGCAGTTTTTTTTACTGCTTTAGCGTATCCGGATTCAGAGACGGTTTTGGAAGCCTCAGGTTTATTAATATTAATTACCTGATCACAAACAGTCTTTGTTGTAGCTTCTTGGATTGCTAAAGAAACAGTTTGAGAACTAAATATTTCTGGCGTTAACTTTTCGATTTTTTTATTTTTTTTGTTGTTTGTAGATGTATTTACTTCTAGGATTTTATTAGCATTTTTATTTTTATCAGAGTTGCTGTGAAGCTCTAAATTTGTATTGTTGTTTTTTATTGAATTCATTAATTTTATTTGATCTCTTAAAGATTCAATTGCAATCGTTTGATTATTAATTATTAGGTCTTTTTGTAGAATAATTTCTTTGAGATAGTGAATTTCAATTAGCAATGGATCATCTGGAATTGAAGATGCAGTACATGAACCATTCTGCTCAACACCTTGAGCAACTTCTTCATTAATTCCACAACAGTTAATTTCTTTTCCATTTATTATCTTTACATTTTTAATTTTTGCACAGCTTGGGTGCATAACACATTCACATATAATGCATTTGTAAAAAATATTAGGTATACTTTTACACCTTTTACACGGTTTATTTGTTGTATCAGACATTATTATAAATCAATTATATACAAGCACCAATATAGCTCAACCGGATAGGCCACAAGCCCGCTCCGCCGTCAACGAAGCGTCCCCGGTTCGATCCCCAAGGGGATAATTTTATTTTTGACAAATTTACTTGTTGTTTTTTATTCATTCACGGTTTTTATCGATGTAAACTTTTTATAAACAGTTCCATATAGTTTATCAAATAATTATGTTCATTTATTAGAAAATCTATTTGTCACATTCACTAATAACACGAGTATTATGAAAGTTATTAAGAAATTACTTTAATCAAAACTTGGCAAAGTTTCCAACTTTGGTTCACTTTTATACCCATTTTATTAGCACATAACTCGGAGCATCCAAAAACACAACCGCTCACTATTACAACAATTATATACCATTTTGTTTGTTTTCTGTTGTATAGCAATTGGTTTTTCAAGATTTTTTAGGGGCTTTTACATAATATGAATATTATGCCACTTTTTTCTTTTTATACAGCCAAACCACAGAAATTTATGTAAGCTTAACCTAGGCGATGTAAGCAAATGATTTAAGAAAAATTTGATATAACCTAAATAATATTTAGTCCACAATTCGTATCAGTATGTGAACGTTTTAATGTCTATGGTATTATGTTTTAAACTTATGAACTGGCGCATAAAGTAAAATGATACGGCGAATCGACAAATTTCCCCCAAAAAAGGAAACAAGCTCATTATACAAAATATAGTGAATATATAAATATGTGGAAGTACATAGGGCGGAACAAATACAACAAAAAGGTATATAGGAAACTGCCATAGTAACAACTGGTTAGGTGTTTATCGCCATCCGTGGACTGAACTGAGAACTAAACTGTCAATGGTCAAAATTTACTTTGGATTTTTGCCGAAAGATAGCACTTTGGAATACAAAATTTAGCGGGGATTTAAAATTCTTAAAAATAATTTTATAAGATTTAAAAAAAATTTAAAATTATTGTCAAAAACTGTAAAGTATGAGATCTAAATATTCAAAATTATTAATATTACTTAATTTGATAAACAGTTTCTAACAATAATTTTATTTAAATAAAAAACAATTTTGAAACATCTACTTTTTATTTTTTTCTTTTTAAATATATACCTACAAGCTTATAGCAAAACACTTCATAGATTCCATGTACTGTTTCTCATTGGTGCTATTAAACAATCTAACAAATTTTGAATTGTAACATTTTAAAATTAAATTAATGCATTTTAACTAATGAGAAAAAGTACATTTTATAATAGTCATACTTTAGTAATTATTAAATAATCTCCTTACCTATTAGTTTTATTTTAGTAATTGTAATTGTAAAAATCATAAAAAGTAACAGGCGTTTGATGTATACAGTGTGTCCACGGATGGACTTAACTATACTTGTAAAAATATTTATTTTCAATTTTTCGAAGAAAAGAAAATTTAACAATAATTCCATCGACTTCTCAACAAGGTTGTCACCCTAAGAAAACACTTGGTACCGTAAGTACCGTATGTTCGCTTAAACATTAGCCAAATCCCAAGAGTCGAATCGGACTACTGCACTGTTCAAAATTTTAGCTAATTTTTACCTAAAATATTAGACTATATAGGACCATTGATTTTTTAAGGCAAACTGCTTGAAATGAATTCAGAGGAATATTCCCCTTTTAAATTAGTGAATTCTTTAACTTATATTTTTAAAGAAAATGATACAATTAATTAAGCAACATTACTTAGGTTTCAAAGATGATACACCTTAGATCGTAAGAGATATTGCCTGAGAATAAAAGAATAAATTTCCTGTTTCTAAGGCAATTTGCTTAAATTTTTAGGTAGATTTTAGCTAAGTTTTCAGGCAAATTATATATATTTTTAGTGAAAATCCTAGCATAGGAATTTTTGTTCCAAGTTAGGACTCCTTCATCTTTATGTCCTAGGCGAATTAACAACGGCGCGCCGCGGCGGTTCCGGTACTACATGTAGTACCGGAACCCTTTAAATAACCCCATAAATTGGGGTCAATGGGAAATTCCATTTACTTTGGATTACTTAACTATAGCACTATAGCACTATTGTATACAAAATGTTCACTTATAGCACAATTATTGTTACCTATGTTGTTATATCAATAGCACACAACGCGGTCTTTAAGCTTTCGTTGGTTTTGGCATTCTGGTGGACAATATAGGAGCGAATATTTATCTTAAAACTTCGGTATTAACGATCGTAGCCGATTGCAAGTAAGTCACTAATATTTAAAGGAATTTACCTAAATTAGTTCAATAATTTGCCATAATAATTTAGAAGAATTACCTAAATTAAAAGCAAAATTGTCGCACCTAAAAGTAATTGAGATTTTGACTAAATATTTAGGTAATCTGCCTATCTTTTTAAATTTGACAAGTTTATTAAGTAAAGCATGAATATTTATCTAGAAGTTAGTGAATACACCATAGAACTAAGGCATTCGTTTCTGCCTAATAAACGAGAAGGTAAATTGCTTTACTGGTTTAAGCATATTACCTTATTTTTTCTTAACTAATTCTGATTAGGTATTTTAAAAGGCTTGATTTTGAACAGTGTGTAGAGTAGATACGAAAAAAGAGTATTTTGATGGAATGCTGAATATAAACAGATTATATTCTCTCTACTCTCAGTTTTGTGCAGATAAACAAGTAGAACCAGTCAAAAAACATATTTATAGAAATATTTTTAACTATGAATATAACAAAAAAGATCGCTGTGACATAGCTATCTAGATTGAAACAAAAAGCTGGTATGAGCACTGATGAACAATCCCATTGGAAAAATCATAAACGGGGAAAATAAGCAGCAAAACAGAATCGTACGATTCACGTGACTTAGATAGACACAGTGAAAGAAACTGCTATTATATGTTTTGACCTCGAAAAGCGGAAAACTAAATACTTATAACATAATAGCACACTGCAGTTTACAGAAACGGGTCTACTGTTGTATTTGGAGTGAAGGGACACACAGCAGGCAAGGAAACGATATAGGTACAGAATTGAAAAAAAAAATTAGATAGAGTTGTAATGTAGGTACCAACGGGTGTGGTGCATTTTTAGGATTTAAGTAAAAACAGATATTTCCTGATAAGTGTATTGATTCTTCATTCTACAGAAGGTGTCTTGACTGCTTATTAATTTAAAGGATTACCAAATTAATATGTGGTTGCAAGTCAGCAACACGTCACTTGCTGACTATTGATGATTCTAATTATTGATTGGTATTTCGAAGTTGCAACCTACTTTATGTTTATAATAACTACATATAATTGCCTAAGCAATTTGTGTTATAATGACATATTTACTATTGTTACTACACCTCTGGGGGTTGTAGAAAAAAAAGGAAAAAAATATTGTTTTTTTTTTAATTTTCTAATTTTTAATTTAACTTAAACTAACTTCTAACAAGTATTAAAATTACAAGTAATAAAATCGTCTTTACGTTTTTGCACATTAAATGTCTATTACTTAATGTACTTTTTCACTCTGTTTTTATGTACTATCACTTTGTTGCTTTTAATTTTTAACACTACATTTGGAGACTCATCACGTAACACTTCATAAGGTCCCTTAAAGAGTTCATCCATCTTGTTTGTGCTATTATTTTCCACTAACACTAAATCTCCTGTATTAAAACTGTATTATGCTTAGATTGGTCAAACAAATTATTCCTGTTTATTTTTGAATTTAAAAGATTTTCTCTCGCCTCTGCGCTCGCTTGCTGTAGCCTAAATTTTAATTCAAGAGGATAGTTTTCGAACGAATAGAGTGGATCTATTTGTCCTAAATTTGATGGTAGTAAAGCTACTCTGCCAAAAACAAGTTGTAAGGAGTGTATTTTGTTTCTGTATTTACGGTGGTATTATAACAAACATGTTTGAGCATATTTTACTGTTTGTGTTCTCAAATAAGTACCTAGATTTTTATGTGAGTTTTCTATGCCTCCTAGAGTTTCATGATGGTATGTGGTTGAGTAAGTTATTTAATACCAATAATGTTACAAGTTTCTGAAAAAATTTCTGACATAAATTACCGTACCCCGATCGTGTAGGACTGTTTTTGGAATACCTACCATAACGCAGAATAAAATTATTTACAAATGCTTTTGCTACGGTTTCAGCTTCTTAATTTTCAATTGGATACGCTTCTACATATTTTGATAAATCGCATTGAATTGTGAGAATATATTTGTTATTATCTAAATCTGTTAAAATTGGACCCATTAAATCTGAACTTATTTTTTCAAATGCTACTGATGCTGTTGTTGTTATTGTAAGTGGTTGAATTTTAGGAATTGCGTGTTTATATCTCTGACATTCATCACAACGTTGTACAAAAGATTCAACGTCTTTGTGAAGGCCTGTCCAAAAGTAATATTTTTTAATTTTGTTATGCATTCTAGAGATACCTGCATGTCCTCCGGTTGGTAAGATGTGAAATTCGTTTAGGACTAATTGGCGTAATTCAGAATCTTCTATTGATTTTCTACTGCGTGATATTTTTATCGCCTAAAAGATCGGAATGTTCTTTTAATTTCTTTGCATATGCTATTACTTTATCATTATTTTTAATTATTGCCAGCTCATTAATATTATTTTGTGTGCACACTTTTGTGATTGCTTTTAGCGATGACCGAAGCTCACGCGCTAAAATTGCATCACTCAGTGGCGGCTCGTGACCTAAAGAATCTGGGGTTGCACCCATATATAGGAGTAGATATTACAAGAGATGTGCAAAGCCAAGATCGCTTTAAAAAATAAATTGGGTCATTAAAATTTAAATTATAAAAATATAAAATTTTAATTTAAAATATGACTCCAATTACTATTAGGGTTTTAAGTTAATAAAAAATTAGGCTTACCAACACCCTTATTTAAAGAAGAAATCCATTCGCCGATCTTTTGCAGCAGCAAACTTTTCGATCACCTTTTGGTTAAAATCAGGTATACTTTCAATTAGGTCCCTTTCTTTTGAAAGCATAGCAAGTGCAGAAAGTCTTTCCTGGCTCATGCTGGTTCTTAGAAAGTTTTTTATTCGTTTTAGTGTAGAAAAACACCGTTCTGCTTCAGCTGAAGCCATTGGAATTGTTATTAAAATTTTTAAAAGTTTGAGACTTTCACTAAAAACTTCACAAAGATCGCTGTTGTGAGAAATACAGTCGTAAAGTTGAAGAATACCGGAAATTGTTCTAAATTCTTTTGTTTCATAAATTATATTCAATTCCGTTTGAATTTTTGGTGGGTCAAAAAAAGGATAAGCTTTAATTGTTTCCTCGAATTTCTGAACAGGAAAACAGTTACTATACCTTTTAGATATTGGGGTTATATTCTAGAGAAATAATGTTTTCTTTAGTTAAACTTCTTTATTAACATAAATGCACATTACAAGCAAGAACAACTTATTTTATTATTACCATAGATACTACAACATAATTTATATCGAGAGCAGCCAACGTTAAATTTTCTTTTATATTTATTTATTTCAATACTCCCACTAAAATTTTACTGTATTAAAATATTAACAAAGGCTGTACTCACAACTTAAAATTAGCCAACCAAAATCTGATCTCTCAGATAGGCAAAAGTTTGAGTAGGTAATGCCTTAGTCAAAATATCTGCTAACTGACCTTTACTTGAAACATAATTAATTTTAATTAAACCTAACTCAACCTTTTCCCTTATGAAGTTATACTTAATATCTATATGTTTTATTCTCTTATGATAAACAGGGTTGTTAATTAATTTAATCGCACTCTGATTATCAACATATAGCGTAATAAATTCACAACTTTCACCTAAGTTACCATTAGTTGCTGCAACCACAGTATTTCCTTTGCAGATTCGCAAGCAGCCACAAATTCTGCCTCAGTCGTGGAAAGAGCAATGGTCTTTTGTTTCTGACTAGACCATGTGATTGGCCCTTCATTCATTTTAAAAATATACCCAGTAGTGGACTTACGCGAATCTATATCGCCTGCAAAATCTGAATCACAATATCCAATTAGATCATTGCTTTCTCCATATTTTATGCCCAAATTTTTGGTATTCATTAGGTATCTAATTACACGTTTGACAGCATTTACATGTTGTTGACTCGGGTTGTTCACATATCTGCTTAATACATTCACAGCAAATGTGATGTCAGGTCTGGAAACAGAACTCAAAAATAGCAAAGATCCTATGGCTTCTCTATAAGGAAAATTAACAAGATTTTCATCAACATTCTTTGTGAAAATAACATTGACATCTGCTGGAGTACCAGTAGGATTTGCATTAGTCATACAAAACTTCTTAATTACATTTTCTATGTAATCTCTTTGATGAATATAAATACTGTTATTTTTTTTCTCTATTTCCATGCCCACAAAATATTTCAAATTTAATTCTTTAATTTTAAAAGCTTGTTTTAAATACTCTATTATTCCTTTAATAATTTGTTTACTTGAAGAAACAACAAGGGCATCATCAACATAAATTATTAATAACACCTTAACCTGATTAAAAATCCCTATATATATGCAATTATCAGCCTGAGACTGTACAAAACCATACTTCATTAAAAACTCAGTGAACCTTTTGTTCCAGCACCGAGATGCCTGTTTTAAACCATACAACGATTTATTTAATTTCAAAACATAATCATTGTTTATTGACACACCTTCAGGTATTTCTATAAAAATATCTTCATCAAGGTACCCATTTAGAAAAGCGGTTTTCACATCAAATTGTTGAATTTCTAAATTATACTTTGCTGCTATTGAAAGAATAATTCTTATAGAGTCATACCTAGTGGTTGGAGAGAATATTTCTTGATAATCAGCATCTTTAATCTGATTTAATCCTCGTGCACACAAGCGAGCCTTATATCGTTTGACTTGATTATTCTCATCCTTTTTGATAGCAAAAACCCATTTCGTACTAAGAGTTCGCTGACCAGATTTTTCAACTGCAGTCCAAGTATTATTTTCTTTGTGTGCATATAATTCTTCTTTAATAGCCTTAGACCATTCATTTTTCTGTGAACTCTTCAGTGCTTCAGCATATGTTTGAGGCAATGACAGCTCTACAAGGTTTGCTTCGAATCGTCTATTATTTCTTGGCCTCAAATTTACATATCGCTGTTCTATGTCCTCTATTTCTTGAGATGGTTCATTCTCTGATGATGAAGTTTCAATTAACGTATCTTCTGCATTAATTTCTTTCGTTTCGTTATTTGATGCTATTATCTTTTCATCATCGTCAGTACTTATTTGTATATTATTCTTTCTTACTTCTGGAACTTGATATTCATTAAAAATGACATTTCTTGATATTTTTATTTTCTTTGTATCTATATCATACATTCTGTAATTATTATTATCATAACCAACAAGTATCATTTTCTCACTCTTCTTATCCAATTTTGTTCTTAATTTATCCGGAATATGGACATACCCAATACTACCAAATACCTTCACATGGTCTAACCGAGGTTTAATACCATTCCATAATTCAAAAGGTGTTTTATCAGGAGTCTGGCTAGATGAGGTTCTATTTAATATGTAAACCGCGCAGTTCACAGCTTCTGCCCAGAGATCTAGTGATATATCTCTTGCATATAACATTGAACGAGCACTTTCCATTATGTTCGGTTCTCCCTCTCTATACGTCCATTTTGTTCAGGAGTGTAAGGAGCAGTACGCTCATGAACTATCCCCTCTTTGTTCAGATATTCTTCAAAAATTTTACTAACATATTCTCCTCCATTGTCGGTATGTAATACTCTGACATTGTGCACGTACTTATTTTTAATAATAGCATTGTATTTCTTAAATAGTTCCAAGACATCACTTTTGTTTTTGATAAAATAAACATGCCTGTAACTCGTAGCAGCATCTTTAAATAATACAAAATATCTCATTCCTTGAATGGATGTGTGCCTCATCGGAAAGATTTGTGAAATGAAAACCTGCACTGCTTTCCATATGCACATGCTTCACAGACAAAATCGCTTTGATCTTTTTCATTTACTTTTAGGCCTTCAACAACATTATTAGCACTCATGTTCTTAATTTGCTTTAGATTAATATGTCCCAATCTTTCATGCCAAATTTTAATTTCACTTTGATTATTTTGAACTATATTACAAGTATTTGGAACCACAGCCTTTATCTTCAACTCATATAGGTTGTATTATGTAATTTTTGCAATCATAACGACGTTATTGTCTTTGTAAATTAAAGCACTTGTATCTTTCTTGATAATAGTATAACATTTTCGTATTATCACACCTTCGGAAAATAAGTTTCTTCGCAAACTTGGAACATACAACACACCATGCAGTTCACTGATCTCCCACTGTCCATTGACATATCTCTTTATTAATACTTTTCCAATGCCTGACACATTTACAGATTGTTGGTTTCCTAATTTCAATGATTTCTGATCATATTCAAATAACTCTAAAAAGAAATCCTTTCTAAATGTCATGTGTGCGGAGGCACCACTGTCTAATATCCAAGTATTCTCTTCAGCGTCAAAAGAATTATCTTCCACATTAAACGCTAACATATCTGTACCTTTTTCTTGAGGTTTTCTAAACTTGGATTTTCTTGGTAAACGACATTCTTTAGAAAAGTGGCCCCGTTTTCCACAATTGTAACATTCAAATCTATGTTTAGTAGTTTTGTTTTGATTTGTACCACTTCCACTTGCTCTTGGCTCATATTGTTTTGGCTGTTTCTTAAATCCCTTATTAGCAACAAAAAGAGCTGTCTCTTGTTCTTCCATACTTTCTAAACTTGCTTCTTCATCTAATAGACGAGCAGTTAGATTAATAAGAGTCTGTTGTTTTGAATCCAACAACATCCATGCTTGACGCAGTGATCTATATTTAAGAGGCAAAGTCCCAAGAATTTTTGTTATGATGGCCATATCGCTAATACTCTCACCACTTTCTTTAAGCTGTTTAGCTAAAGTTTCTACTTTTGAGATATGCTGTGCTACACTGTCATTCGATGACATTTTATATTGATAAAACTTTTCGTGAATCATCATTTTACATAATTCACTCTTTTGTTCATATATCGATTCAAGTTTTGTCATTATTTCGTTAGCAGTTTCACAGTTTTCTATCAATGTAATTTGCTTAAAGTCCATTGAAGAAGTTATTATGAACCATGCCATCATTTTTCAACCACTCAGTACTGTTTGTTTCTGATTTTGGGACTAAAATATCAATTCCCTTTGCTTTTAAAGCACATTTTATCTGGAATTTCCACTGTCTAAAGTTGTTTCCATCAAATTTTTCCAAATTCATTGAACGTATTTGATCCATTTTGACGTTTTTTGTCAATAATTTTCAAAAATTAATGTTAACTTTTTCTTTGCTTTTTTCTCCTTTACTTCTATTTCAGAGTAAACCTGGGCCCATAACCTTTTAGATATTGGGGTTATATTCTAGAGAAATAATGTTTTTTTTAGTTAAACTTCTTTATTAACATAAATGCACATTACAAGCAAGAACAACTTATTTTATTATTACCATAGATACTACAACATAATTTATATCGAGAGCACCCAACGTTAAATTTTCTTTTATATTTATTTATTTCAATAATACCGGCCATAATTTTCTGAAAAAATAGCCCTGCTGCGACTAAGACTTCTTTTGCTTCACAAACAAATACCATATTATCAGGGCGCCTACGTTTAGGCAAAGGCTCCTCAGCTTCACCGTCGTCAAAAAATTCAGTAATATTATTTCTAATTTGTGTTATCAAATGATACAATATTTGTATTGGCCAGAACAGCATCAATTTCTCTTGTTTGAAATTTACCAAATAAGAAATGTGGCATTATCTTATAAAATACGTTTAGCCAAAAAAATAAAACTTTTACTAGTAAGTATTTGGACAAATCCTGATGCCTGGGTAGTTGTAGCCACATTTCTATGTTTGGTTAACATTGATTCCACTGTCTCTATTATGGCCTCTCTGTTTTCGAATATTGTGCAAACAACTCTAGAATTAAAATTCCATCTTGTCGGAGCCGAGCGCGGTAAACGTTTCTTAACAATTTCATCCAATATTGCGGTTCTTTGAGGACTAATTGAAAAAAAGTACAAATTCCTTGTAAATTTTGCAAAGAAAATGCGGACATTTTTGTTTGCAGAAACAGCATTTAACATTACCAAATTTAATTGATGCGCGTAAAAGTGTATGAAAGCAGCATGTTCATAAGTTCTTTTAACAATTGCTTGAACCCCGTTGGACGACCCGCTCATGACTGCTGCTCCATCATACGTTTGAGCAATAAGTTTGTTTTTGTTGTCTTTGATATGTTTTTCAAAGTCTGTAAGAATAACCGAAGACAGGGATTTTGCATCGTGATCTAACGGTGTTAAAAAATCCCAAAAACGTTCAACTGGCTTTCCTTTTACTATGTATCTAAAAACGATTGCCATTTGAAAAATATTTGAAACATCACTGGTCTCGTCAGCTATCTCAGACAAATAATCGGCCTCTCTAATTTCTTTAGAAATTTCTTCTTGACAGATACTAAACATTATTTGTAAAATTTCGTTTTGGATGGTTTTTGACGTACCTTTAAAAACCGATGCTTTTTCTAAATGTTGCTTTAAAGCACTATTCAATTCCGCAGTAAAATCAATTAGCCCGAGAAAAACTCCAGGATTAGATGATGACGCGGATTCATCATGTCCTCTTAATTCGAGTTCGAAAGCACCGCAAAAACGTACACAATTAATTATAATGTTTAAAATGTAACGATTATGTCGTACTTGTTTATTGTGCAATTCCACATTTCTTCGATACGCACTGTCAATTGTTCTGCAATGTTTACACTTCCAAACAAAGAAAATTGCAAAACGTTTTTCATGTGTTTTGCTGACACTACATGCTTCTTTATTCGGTCTCCTAAATGGTTCAAATCAGTAAATCCTTTTTTTGTCCAAGAATCTTCTCCCCCAAATAACAAGCAGGGAAAACAAAATAAAGAATTTTTTTTATCACAACCACAAATCCACGATTGTTTATTGTATATTTCTAAATTAAATTACTAGTAAAAGACCGGCTTTTACTGGATACACATTGAACAATGTTTAAATTTGGAGTAGGTCTTCCAAGCATCTTTATATCGATCTTTTCGGCGTAAGACCGACAACCGAACGGATTTTCTAATAAACTTTCAATGGAATTAATCATTATTATACATACAAACAATAATAAAAACGCAGTGGAAATGTTAACGCGGCCCGGCAAAAATACGTAAAACCGATTCACACTAAATGTTGCATTTATCCTGCAACCACTTTCGATCTAATTAAACCAATGATATTGAACGTAATTTAATCACGTGGTCCCAACACGCCCATTCGAAAGCCTGTAATGGTTTGCGACCTTAAAACAATCCAGTTAGCCTCAACAATTATACACTAGATGGCGTGGGATTCGGGCATCGATCAAAGAACCGATACGAAGCGCCGAGTGGGAAATTTAATTATTTGCTTGGGAACTATAGTAAGATATAACAAGAAAGTTACTAAGAAAATAAAAAATATATATTTCGATGATATTATTATAATCATAATTTATTTCTTCCTTCTTGGGTGATTTTTTGGGGGTTGTGCAAACCTGCAAACCTTAGGTAGAGCCGCCACTGGCATCACTCCATTTTAAATAAATTATTTGCAAATTTGCTTTAATTAAAATATTTTTGTCAATAATTTCCATTCCGTCTTTATTTTTTAATTCATTAAATGTTTGAAAGTCAATTACTTTTAGTTCAGTGCCGTTTTTTGGTTTATTAAATAACTCAATGATTCCTGGGTGATCAATCCGTTCTGCATTGGTTACAATTTGTTGCTTTTCAACATTTTTATCACTTAGCTGTTTACTTCGTGTTCTTGTTATGACGTGTATAAGACCTCTGTATAATTTTTATTTTCTTTTAATTGGTCAGATGATATTTCTATTCGTGACAACGCATCAACAGTAACATTTGATATAAACTATTGTAAAATCGTATTCCTCTAATATTAGTCTAAATTTGGTTAGTCTACTTTAAGGATTTGTCATGTTAAATAAAGAAACTAGAGGGCGATGGTCTGTTTAAATGATGAATTTCTTTCCGTATAAATATGGTCGAAAATGTTTAACCGCCCAAACTATACCCAACAATTCCTTTTTAATAGTACAGTATCTAGATTCAACCGGATTCAAAGATCGACTGGCATATGCTACAGGTTTTTCATTTTTATTAAAAAGGGCAGCTCCTGGAGCTGTTCCTGAGGCATCCTTTTTTAAAATAAAAGTTATTTTCGGATAAATCTGGATAATCTAAGATTGGTGGATTAATTAATTTTTGTTTTAGTGTTTCGAATGCCGTTTGGCATTTTTTTGTCCATCTAAAAGGTGTATTTTTTCTTGATAATTTATTTAACGGATTTGTAATTTGAGCAAAATTGTTAATAAATGACTTGTTATAGTTTGAAAATGCAACAAAGCGTTTTGCCGAGTTTGCATCAGATTCTGTTGGAACCTGATACTGTTTCACTACGTTGGGTGCAATACCCTTAGCTGATATTACATGACCTAGATATAATATTTCTTTCTTTAAAAATTCACATTTGTTTGGGTTTAGTTTGAGATTTACTTTTCGTAACCTTGACATTACTTTAACTAAACTTTTATTATGATTTTCAAGGCTATTTCCAAATACTATCAAATCGTCTAAATACATAAAACAATTTTCGTAATTTAACCCTGACATAGCAATAGTCATGGCTCTAGAAAAAACACTGGAAGCTACTTTGAGTCCCATAGGCAATCTTTTCATTTGATATTGCCCCTTGCTAGTTGTGAAAGCTGTATAGGGTACAGTCTTCATCTAATTCTATTTGATAATAGCCCTGAGAAAGATCTAAATGCGAAAAATACATTGCGCCTGAAAGAGAATCTAAAATTTCATTTATATTTGGAAGTGGAAATTTATCATCCTTTAATTTTTATTTAATAATCTAAAATCTATAACAAATCACCATTTCTTTTCTTCACCAACGTTCGCTTTTTTCGGTACGATTAATAAAGGTGCTGACCAAGCTGATTGTGTAGGTTCGATTATTTTATTTTTTAACATTTTGTTAATTTTTTTATCAATTTGTGACTTCTGAGCATATGGTAGTCTATAAGGTTTACAATATGTTGGCGTTACGTTATCTTGTAATTGTATCTTATGTTTATAAATATTTGTTGTTGTTAATGGGTCATCGTCCAATTGAAAGAAATCAGAATATTTCGCACAAATTTTCTCTAACCTAGTTTTTTCTTCTTTATTTAAATGATTAAACTTTAATTTTTCTAATACTTTTTCAACTTTATTAACTGTCATTTTATCAGTTTTTCCGAATGAGATAATTTCAAAATCGTCGGCATCTAACAATTTTGGAACAAAATTTTGAATTTCGTCTTCTTTGTCAGTTGTGTTTAAAAATTGAATTGGAATTTCTTCCTCACTGGAAGTCTGCGCAATACTTCCGGCTACAAAGATTCCTTCTCCAATTTCTGCATTGCATACTATTGGACTACATAATTTATTTACTTTAAATTGTTTAATAATTTCGCAACGTGGCGGTATTTTAAAAGAATGTTTGATAACATTTTTAAACTGACTCTAGTGTTTTGAATATAAAATGCTAATCTTGAATACGTAATTAATTGATACCTTAAAGTTTTGGAAAAAAATCTGAACCTAATATACCATCTATATTTTTGTCAAAAGATTTCATTATTATGAATTTTTTGCTGGATTGAAAATTTTTCAAAATTTAATTTAATATACGCTGATCCCTTCGATTCAACAATACCCGATATGCCTGAAATATTTATTTTATCACTGCGTTTAATGTTTTGTAAATTGTCTACTAAGCTTTCTTCACCAATAGGTCAACGTCTTTGTTACCGTACCTTATCTTAACGAAATTTAGACCATTTATACTTAAAATTAGTTTTTTATTCTCGTTGGGAATGAAAAAACTGGTCACCGCGTTCGGTACTCTCTTGCTCTCTTGCAAATAGTACTCTAGGGCTTCCGTTTCCTGAACCCCTTCTAAAATTACCGTTTCCCCTATTATGTTTATTGTTAAATCTATTATTATTACTAAAGTTATAGCTCCTTTGATTATTACCGCTATTATTATTGAACCCCCTATTGTTATTAAATTTACCCCTAAAACTAATACTATTACCTCTAAAATTATTGCTATTTCTTCTAGGATTATAACTACCTCTAAAATTATTACTATTTCCTCTAAAATTTGACTTATTTGCGAAAAATACCGAATGACCCTGTTGCTCTAATGAACTCTCACCTCTAGCTGCATTTATAGCCTCGGTTGACGCGCTTTCATGGTTAGTCTTAACTCTGGATTTCGAATACCGCGTGCAAAAATGTTAATTGCGGTTTTTTCGTTATCCGCTCTAAAAACTCACTATTATCATTCGCCTGAGATAAAGTTAATTCCGCCATTAACGACTCAATTTTTCTTCCGTATTCTTCTAACGAAGCATTACCTTGCTTCGCAGCATGAAACTTCGCCGCTAATATATCCGGGCGAGTAAGAAAATTCGCATTAAGATCACTTATTAATAACTCAGTAGAGTCATATTGTTCTTTTATTCTAATACTATCCTGAGAAGACAAACAAGCATTTAGCACAAAATTAACAATTTGCTTTTTTCCCCTCGTCATTTACGCTGGGAGCGTACAATTTTATACCCTTAATTAATTTTCTAAATGTTTCGGCATAACCATTTAGGGATGGCAGCAAGCTAGCCGCGGTTTTAAAATCAAAATTTGCCATATTTACGTTTTTTGTTTGAACAATCTTTACAATATTTTTATTTATTTCCTCTAAAATAACTGAACATTCCTCTTTTTTTTTTAAAAATTGCCTTAATATAAATGGTTCATTTTTCGACTTTACATCTTTTTGATTTTTCTCATAAAATTCCCTAAATTTTTCAGCTGACTACAAAATTTCTTAATTTTAATAACTTACGATCTACAGTGTCTTTATCATGTCTTCTCGCCTCGCTGTCTTTTTTTAAGTTAACTCCGAATTTGACGATGTCACTGTGTAGTTGCTCTAGTTCTTCTTGTAACATCCCGCACTTCACTTTCACTTCCGATTCACCGCTTCTAAAGGTTTCTGGTGGTTCCTTGCGCAATGTTGAGGATTTCACAGCTTCTGGCTATTTTTCTTTCTATGCGACCATAACCAAAGTACTCCTACCAGCAATATTATTGCGACACTAGTTGTTGCTATTATGCCGCATAATATTATTTCACCAGCAAAAATGGATTCTATGTATGTCTCGCTGATATAGTTTTTTCCGCCTGCGATCACTCCGGATTGTTCTATAGAAGGTTTATCTGGTTTTGAGTTTGACTTTGACTTGTATATTCAACTGATACTATTTGATCTTCTTACACTATTTATTTCACTGGCACATATCACTAACTACTTTTTTCTCGGTGGCAGGATCGCCATGTAATGTGGGTACCAACGGGTTTGGTACATTCTTAGGATTTAATTAAAAACAGATATTTCCTGATAAGTGTATTGATTCTTCATTCTACAGAAGTTGTCTTGACACTGCTTATTAATTTAAAGGATTACCAAATTAATACGTGGTTGCAAGTCAGCAATACGTCACTTGCTGACTATTGATGATTCTAATTAATTGATCGGTATTTCGGAGTTGCAACCTACTTTATGTTTATAATAACTACATTTAATTGCCTAAGCAATTTGTGTTTTAATGACCTATTTACTATTGTTACTACAGAGTACTTGTCGACTATCCTGGAGTTAAAAGATTATTCTCTGGTTTGCTTCATGTCGCACATGAGCGACAACAGTGTCATAAGTAGTAATTAATACTAATTACTTACTAATTATAATTAGTACTTATTAATTAATTAATTCAGATATAATGACCGTCAAAGATTTTTGAATAATAAAATTATCACATATTTGTAAAATTATATTTACTTACAGTATTTTCTTTGCAAAGGAAGAACAACACTAAGATTCTGAGATTTTAGTAAATACTCTTTTTGGATAAGACCTATTTGTAGATATGTCTGTGTTGCCGAAGAAGGTGTGCATTAATTTTGGAGGTATGTCTGTGTTGCTGAAAATATGTGCATGCATTTTGCAGATATGTCTGTATTTCTTTTCTTGTTGATTATGAATATGAGGAACGTATGACTGGCCCCATCGGCAACGCCTTACACTGATTTCCCAGTGTTATTTTACCCCCTTTCAGTTCTCCTACGTATCCCGCCACTGCACAGCATTGCCTGTGGTTGGTGGATGACAGTGTCGATGGTTAAGGTCACTCGGAATTTTGTCGCCGGGCTGGGCCATACGCCCTATTTAGGCTAGTGGAGTGCGTATAAGGAGGAAAAACATTTTTGAGGGACATTAAACTGACCCAGGGGAACAAGGGTTGGCTAGAACAAAAAGGTACCACTAATAAACCTGTAGTTCTATTTGTTATAATTTTTTTGGGGACTGTAGATATTAGTGGAAAGGGACCAATGCATAAAAGTAAAAAGAGTTCCAATTCAAGGTAAATACATCAAATACATTTTCCATATTGAGACCGATAGCAAATAACTCAATGAAGGATATATAGGGATATCCCTATAGAACAACCATAAAACATTTGACAAAATTTTATTAAAACCTATGGGGTCCTATGGGGGAAAAACTAATTTCTATATTTTCACCATTGAAATCAATAGCAAATAATTTAAGGGTGGATATCCCTATAGAAGAACTGTAGTGGAACCATTAGGGTCATTATTTTATATTTCCGTAATTTTATATTACAACATTATTGGCTTTAAAATAGTTAAAGTTAATAACTTTATAATTGCTGACTTTTATTAACAAATAATTCAATGAACCCTAGGTAAACGAATTTAAAGAGAGATTAAAACGTTCGAATGAAAATTATAATAAGCTTAGACAGTAATTGTAACAGAAGAAGCTAAAAAACTAAATGAAAAAATTAAAACAGAATTAGCTTCAGCAAAGTTATTGTTAGAGAGTAGGATTAGTGTTAAATCAGGTCAATCTAAAGAATCGCCTCATTCTTCTCAGAGTGTCACAGAGAACAGTAAATTACAACCGAAAGAAGAGTTAGGTGGTTCGATAGATACCGAGTTAGAAATATTAGGTATAGAAAATAACCCTGTTGATATAGTTATGGGGGAAGAGTTTAATTTTAAAACCGCAGCTGGCTTGCTGCCGTTGATGAACGGTAAGGAAAATGTGACTAAACAACTTATAGATTCTATCGAGTTATATGACAGTTTATTAAATGCAGCAGGTAAAACTCTATTAACAAAATATGAATTAAAAACGCGGTTGTCAGAAAATGCGAAACTGCGATTGAAAGCCACGTACGACACAAATCAGGCACTTGTAAACGATATTAAAACACATTTTTTGCCAAAAAAATCGGCATCGAAGCTGTCCACAAAATTCAATTCGGCTAGACAAGGAGGCAGATCGGTAGAGCAATTCGGGCAGCTCATAGAAGAACTTCTTGTCGATTTAACAATTGCACAAGCGGACGGCGACGATGCCGCTGCCCAAGTTTTAAGGGTGGCAAACGAAAAAATCGCATTAAACACATTTACAAACGGATTAAACAACAATGATCTAAGAACGGTAGTTAAAGCTAGAAATTATCCCGCGTTAACAGAGGCTATTCAAGGAGCGATAGATGAGGATGTAGGAAAGCGAGATTCGCCTCACGCATTTTTCATGCGAGGTAACCGTGGTACGCGGCGAGGTCGTGCTTTAAACAATCGTGGTTCAGGTACGCGCCCATTCTCAGGGCAGTCAACATCTTCTAATCCCCAATATTATCCTAATTATAACACAAGACAATTTAATGCGACTAGGACGTTTCGAGGAAATCATTCGGGACGTTTTAATAGTAATCGTCAAGGTTGGTCAAACCGGCGTGGAAATTTTAATTTTCGGGAAAACCGTAACCCACCCCGAAATAATGCAGTATTTATTCAAACGGTTAACGATGAGCCCACACCTGCTTCAAATCAAACTCAAAATCAATCACCGGATCTGTTTTTTCGAGGCTTCACTCAAAACAACTGATTCGGCTGTAATTCTAAATTTAAATGGCCTTCATTTTGTAAAGTTATCTTATAACGCTACAGAGTTAAGGTTTTTAATTGATACCGGGGCATCAGCTAGTATAATTTTTAAACAAGCGTTAAACATAAAACAAACAATAAATAAAAATAAAGAAATTCGAATCTCAGGTATCTCTGGGTCAACTGTTTCACGGGGATCAGCAGTTCTCCCATTTCAATTAGATAATACACGTTCAGAAAACCGAAATTCAACGGCAGGTTGAACAAATGTTGGAAGACGGAATTGTGGAACCAGCAGTTTCAGAATGGTCTGCACCTATTCTTATTATACCCAAAAAACTTGACCAAAGCGGAATTAAAAAATGGCGACTTGTAGTCGATTACAGATTTTTAAACGAACAGATTCAAGACGATAAGTTACCGTTACCAAATATCACACACATTCTCGACTCATTGTCAGGCGCAGTATACTTTTCTCATTTGGATTTGTCGCAGGGATATTACCAGATTGAGTTAGAGCCGGAGAGTCGACCTTGCACTGCGTTCACTACAGACCGAGGACAATTTCAAATGAAAAGATTGCCAATGGGTCTTAAAATTAGCCCTAGTGCATTTTCCAGAGCGATGACTGTAGCTTTATCGGGACGAAAATTGTTTTACAAAGGTTACGCGACGTTCGTTTAAAGTTAAATCCGCACAAATGCGAATTTTTAAAACATGACTTACTGTATTTAGGGCACATAATTTCGGCCGACGGTATTTCACCAGACCCAACAAAAATAAAGGTCATTCGAAATTATCCAGTGCCTAAAGATTCTCAAGAAACCTTTTAACATCATATTCTCTAATATATATATATATATATATATAGTTATGGGAAATATATTGTCTAATTTCTAACCTTTTAACATCATAGAACCATAAATCCCAACTATGCAGGGTTGCCACTCATCTGGAAACCTGGAAATGTCAGGGAATTTAAATTTTTTAGAATTGGGAATTGGTAAAAAGATCTGCAAAGTCAGGGATTTCCTAAGTCGATCAGGGTATTGGTTATTTATAAATAAAACTGGTCAACAAAATTTTCATTAAAAAAATATGTTACGAGTGTAATTTAAGTTTAATTTATTTAAAATATGGCAGCGCTATATGTCATATAATATGTCAAACATATCACTATAACCTTCTAAGACTATAACCAACTATTTTTATGTTTAGGGTGATTAATATTTGTTTATTTTGTTAATGGTAAGCATAATTAATAAACTAATTAATTAATCAGTAAAATCATAATTAATAAATTAATTAATTAATTAAACAGTAAAAGACTTTGAAAAATCATAGTTCCTGTTGATAAAAAACCGTTTCAAGCTACATAAAAAGTGCATACTTAAAATTTTAAAAACCAACACTCAAAGTCAAGTTGAAAAAATCATTGAGGGTCAGGAAACCAAAAAGAAAACTGCTAGCGTCGACACATTTTGTCTGGAAAAAAATCAGGGAAGGTCAGGGAATTCCTGGAAAAGTCAGGGATTTTGTTTTAGACAAATCGGTGGCAACCCTGCACGGGTTTTTTAATAAGTTTTTTTTAAATAGTCATTTTTCTAATGAAAGTAAAAGACCTGATCATTAAACGCTATAGTAGTTGACACCTAGGAATTAAATTCTGTGTTGGTGTAATGTTGTTTTTTTTAATTTATAATAAAATTTAAAAGTAGTCAAGGTCTGTATTGTTATTTCCACAGATTTACTGCATTTTACCTCCGATTTCGCTAATATGAGAATATAATCCAGATAAATTAATAATAGGATATTTAGTTTCCTCAAATATGTTATGACAGGTTTTAATAACTTGGTAAAAATGTAAGGTGCAATGCCAAGGCCAATTAGAGGCAATTAAAGTCGTTCTGGTATTGAAAGCGAAATAATTTTCTATCTTGTGTCTGTATAGGTAGAAAAAATGATGCATCTTAAAGACTAATCTTTGCTAGATAACAGTGCGGTGTTATTAGTTTAGTTGCCATACTTGCATCCTCTAGCTTAAAGTGAGAGGGATCAATAAAGCTGTTTAAGATTTAAGATAAGCGGGTATCGCTGTTTTGTTTATTATCTAGGAAAAAGGATGATGTAATCTCGTTTTTGGTATGCGAGCACCAATGTGTAACATTTTTTTCATTTCGTTTCTAACCGTTTTTACGCACAGAACATCGGTAAACGGTTTTGGATGGGATAATTGGCGTGGCTTGGACTTTTTATTCCTCCAACCCAAGAACTATCCATTGAGTTTCATAATGTTATAGCCTGCCTCAAAATTATCGCACATTTGTCATTTATTGTACTTCCGTTAGAATTGGGTTTTGTTCCAGGTCTGGTTTTTACGATTATCCATGTACTTCCATTTGGTCCCCTTGCCGGAAGCAGCGTTGTGGGAGTGTCTGACGGTCTTGCTTTTTTCGAGTAGGATAAGAGGAGCGCCGGTAGTTTAAAGTATCTCTCGAGAAGAAGTCGAGGTAGACGGAAGGTTTCGTCTAGGAAAAGTAGCTTTAATCTCCTCGCTTGCCCTCTTTGCAGCCTGGTCGGATTTCAGTTGCTCAATGAAATTTTTACGCAGAAGGTACTAATTAATGTCATGGGATTCGACGACTATTTTAGAGGCAACATTTACGAGTGGAAGGATGTTGAACTTCCGATGTTTTGAGAGAAGGCATTGGATATTACATAACAGCTTAGAGGCATCGACTATCATAATGGGGGCCTTTGCTATTTTGGCCCGGGATCTGGTGTTAATAGGCTTTACCAGAGCGGCTGGACTTCAACCTCTGATTCTGTTGTTTTTTAGATAAGTCTAATAAGCACACGAAATCAGGCGTATACCAATTAACTTGCACAGATTGTTTAAAAACTTAAATAGGACAAACTGGCCGTAATTTTAATACCAGAATTAAAGAACATCGTAGATCATTTCCCTGCTTAAAATACCCCATAGAGACCCTGTTCAAACCGATAGATATTTATATAGGAATGTATGGTGTTTCTATATGGTGTATCGGTATGTATAGGACCCATAGTAGGGATTTATGTTTGTTCTATAGGGATATCCACCCTTGATTTATTTGCTATTGGTTTCAATGGGGAAAATACACATAAATGTAGGACCCCATAGGTTTTAATAAAATTTTGTAAAATGTTTTATGGTTGTTCTATACGGATATCCCTATATATCCTTCATTGAGTTATTTGCTATCGGTCTCAATAGAGAAAATGTAAAAGTTATGGTGTGC
This sequence comes from Brassicogethes aeneus, assembly GCA_921294245.1. Taxonomy (NCBI): domain Eukaryota; kingdom Metazoa; phylum Arthropoda; class Insecta; order Coleoptera; family Nitidulidae; genus Brassicogethes; species Brassicogethes aeneus. The sequence continues at coordinate 64,495,475 of OV121132.1, forward strand.
CCATAGAAATTTCCTATAAATTTTCTATCGGGCCGTATCCGGAAAAAACCATGGACAAATGCACGTATTGAATCCGGTAGCGCCCGATAGATTATTTTATATAGGTCTCTATGGGGTATTTTAAACAGGGTTATAAACCAAAAACTTGATTCAGCTTCAAAATATTACATTTAGAAAATAAAGACACAAAATGAAATCTATCGGACTCTTTAGAAATTAACAAACTTAAAAATACTGATAATATTCTCAATGATCAAATCGAAACAAATCATTCACCACTTTTAAACCTATTTTAATTAAGATACAACAATAGCATTATATAAAACAATCACATAATTAAAATATTGTCCCTTAAATAAAATTAATAACAATAAATAGATTAGGTATTCCCTATAAGGAATTTCTTAATGCTTTTTTGAATATTATGTACACAGGTAGATTTAGAATAAAAATTATTACCTAGAAAACCAATATTTTTGTTATATAAATTTTGCACTAGTATTAGTTTTAATACATTCTGAAGAAGCTACTGTGTAGCGAAACAATTGTCAACATTCAAATAAATTAGAATCTTTCAAAACATAGTTTTTATATTTACATAGTTAATATGGAGTTTCATTAAGTAAAGGTCGAAACAATTAATAAGTTTGTAACTCAATTTAATTATAAAATTTATGTGCTATATGATATAGCCTATATCTAATATGGATTATGTGTGAATCTTTCTGTAAGAATAGCAAATAATAGTATATTATGTATCAAGTTTTCTAAACGCCATTTTAGTTACGAGTTTTATTGGGCATGAGCGAAGCTTACAAGCCAGTCTAGAAAAGTTTATAAATTAACATTTAACATCTGTCAAGTGTAAACGGATTTAACCTCACTTTTTCCCAATTTATAATAAAGCCAACTTCAGCCGTGACTAAAATGCCCAAAAGGCACTGTTGCTAACTTCAGCCCGTGACTAAAACGCCATAAAGTCACAGCTTATCAATGGTGGATTAGATGATAGTATATTATGTATCAAGTTTGATAAACGCCATTTTAGACACGAATTTAATTTAGGCACGAGCGAGCGAGTGCTTAAATTAATGAGTGTCTTGAAAAGTTTATAAACGAGTTGCATACTATAATTTTTCTACGACAAATACTTATTATTATCTTAAAATGATTTAAATCAAATATTTGTATAGAGCGCCTTCTATAAAACAATAGGGGAATCTGTGTTAGGTACCGTCAAATGTCAAATTTTTTTGTGTTATAAAGGTTATAAATCGAAATATTTTCGTTTATAATCGATTAACAAGAGTTTTTCTCAGTGAAAGTAAAGAAAATGTTTTATGAGCACTTCACGGTGCACGGTGTGGTTTAAAAAAGTTAGATGTACAGTTCGAGAACCCCAAAGTTATAAACGGGGAATGATTCTACATGGTTTTTATAAATAATTAATGAAAAAATTAAAATATTTCCCTGAGCGCATTTTTTTTCGCCTTATTAAATATAAGAACATTATTTAAGAGGTTAGATACACTAACTACGTCAAAAAAAGCTATTTTTACGTTTTTTTTTCAAAGACTGGTTTATTCATTTTGAAATAAATATTTTGACAGTTATTTTGACTTATTTCAAAAAGTTACGTAATCACAGGCGCCTGTTTCCTCTTGATTTTAGTGTGTCTTGAGACTCAGTACTATTAACATCAAAAGCAAGCTATTTATTAAAATTTAATAATATTTAAAAAATGAAACCAATAAATTTAAGTTATTAGCAACCACTATCACACAGTAAGTGTCGTTTAAAATTATGTCTATTATGTAAAACGAAGAAGAAAGTTCTTTTCGAAATAACGGATACCTTAGAAAAATTGATACTATTGATATAATATATATATTATATTTAATTCATTTGAGACTTTTTTTTGTAATAAAAGATTTTTTTATAAAAAAGAAAACATATTTTATTCTATAAAAAGAAACAATTTTGTGTTTAAACTATATCTAAGTTTAATATATACATTATAACTAATATTATTAATATTAAAGGTGTCTACTATTGTATTCACATACAGCTTTAAGTAAATTTGAGGATGCGATTTTTTTAATTTGTATTTATTCCATATTTTATTAAAGTCTGAGTGAGATGATTCCACCGCTTGTTCTGAATAAAACCCTAACCCTTTGTCGTTTTGTTTATAAAAATCTTCCATGTGGAAAAATACTGTGTGAACCTTTGGCGTTACGTTTATGTCTAAACTCATATAACTTTCTCTAAATATCGCAATCTTCTCAAGATATCCTTCTTTTAATTTGATTGAGAAACAAGAATCGACAACGTTCTTGAATGATTCAAAACATTTTACATATTTCATACAAGAAAAGTTACTTGTTGACGAGCAAATTTCACGTAGAATGTCAACATTGTTTAATAATATTTTACTCGAATTTCCAACAAAACCTGCATTACCGTAAAGTATTTCTCGGCTCACATTACACTTTTTGGCCCACAGGTTACAAATATTTTCGAACTTCTTATACATATTATCAAATAATGTATTTACAACTCCAATTAACAAATGTAACTCGGGCGGTGGAATTAAATCGATGATTTTTTTTTCTTTATTTGATGAAATTATAGGTAAATTTAAACAATTTTTAAAGTTTTTACAATTCTGTTTCTCTCCTCCACTTTTTTTCCAAGCTTCAAAATTTTTAATACAATTCCCTATAGTTCTTATAGTACCCAAAACGTTCAAGTTATTTTTGTGTGCGGTACACCAAACGAATGGATACATGCTGCTGTGAGACATTAGACCAATCAATATATTTAATAATTTCAAATCTGCTGAAATTTGTCCATCAAAATCTTTTAGGTGTAATAAATCCCATAAAATATTTAAATTGTTATGATTTTCTTCAGAAAATTGAGTTAAGCCGATCAAAAATAATTTATTTACTCCAGAATCCTTGAACTTTTTCGCAGCTACTCCTTCAATGTATCTTTGCCGTTTATTATCATTTGAATACATCGATTCACAATCTAACGATTGAATGGATAAAGTTATTTTTAAAAAACTTCCACCACTATCTGCACCAATTTTTATATGTGCTTGATTTACTTCACGACATTCTTTTACTTCGTCAATCAATTTTTGAACATTTTTACAAAATACAACGTACTCTTCAGTATTCGTTACTTGGCCTGCTTTAGTGCTAATCAATTGACATTTTGTTACGTCAAAGTGAGAGTCAAGGCAATGATTCAAAGCTTGAAGTTTTTCTTTTAAATTTATCTCAAACAATTTTCTTTTTCCTGTTGCAATGCGCAGAGTTTGGGCAATTCCTAAAGTTGCGTTTGTTGACAGTCCAAAATTAGTACTAATTTTAGACATCAGCAGATATTAACATTGCATTATCATTTTTAGTTTGAGAAAGATGAACTGACATTGCTTTGCCGCGACTTCTTGACAATAAAATTGAGTCTTTGTTTTCACTTGCTTCATTATTTAATTTTTCCATTATTATATCACATGCCAAATGTTCTTTCTGTTTATGTTCTAACGAATTCAAGTTTTTTAATAATTCAGTTTTATTACACCTGTGTCGTTTACCTTGTCCGATAACTGTTAAGCACTCCCCACATTTACGGTTCGTAGGTTTAATTTTTTTCCTAAGCTTTTTATCATTAATCTTATCACATTTTATTTTTGAAAAATTAAACTCACTTTGATTTTTAACTGTTGCACATAATTCACATCCACAAGATTTTCCAGAACTTGATCGAGTATTACACATCATTATGTACTTTGAATAATCTGGCATTACAATAGTATATGCATTACAAGATTTTTCTTTTATATATAGCTTTCTTTTACAATTTGCACAAAGTGCCTTTGGTAACCATTCATCATTACTATTGTATGTAATATATTTATTTATTACTTTTTCTAAAGAATCGGTTATTTCGAAAAGAACTTTTTTCTTCGTTTTAACTTAACTTTATTTTTAACTTTAAACGACACTCACTATGTAAAAGCACTTGTTTACGAGTTAAATTTATTGGTTTCATTATTTAAATTTTATTAAACTTTAATAAATAACTAACTTTTGACGTCTCAAAACACACTTAAGTCGAGAGAAAACAGGCGCCTGTGATTATTGTAACTTTTTGAAATACGTCAAAACAGCTGTCAAAATATTTATTTCAAAATGAATAAACCAGTCTTTGAAACAAAAAACGTAAAAATTGCTCTTTTTTGGCGTAGTGAGTGTATCTAACCCCTTAAATAATGTTCTTATATTTAATAAGGCGAAAAAAAAAAATGCGCTCAGGGAAATATTTTAATTTTTTCATTAATTATTTATTGAAACTATGTAGAATCATTCCCTGTTTATAACTTTGGGGTTCTCGAACTTTACATCTAACTTTTTTAAACCACACCGTGGGTGGTCATTTAAGTTATTCCTATCCAGTTTACTTTGGGCGAAATTAAAAGGTCAGTACAATGTTCATATAAACTTTTCAAATATTTAATGCTTTTGTATTTTTGTATTGCGATAATAAAATAATTTTCACATTTAGTATTATTTTACAAGAAGGGCACTTTATTTTAACGATTGTATGACATTTGACAACTGTCAACTAACTTAAAGCTAATTTCAGCCCGTGGCTAAAACGTCATAAAGCCACAACTTTTAAATGTGTATTTAAAAGGTCACTTAGTGTCATGCAAACATGTACGATAATGGACGTGCCACCTTTAAAACGTCTATTATCGTACATGTTTCCATGACCTTTAAGGTGGGAGTAGAAAAAAATATATATAAATATACTTGGCGTCAAATTTAACGCACCACTAAAAATTTTCCACAATTTTAAAGTTGATTTTCTCGCGAACCGTCAAACCGAATTTGGTAGTTTTAGTTTTAAATTCTAGGTTTATTCTTTGGTTATGATGCCTTTATTAAAATATTTTTTCAAATTTACGTTTTGAGTATATACAGGGTGCAAGAGTAATAATAAGTTTTTTCCTGTAAATTTGAAATGCCCTGTGGGTTGTACCAGCTATAACAGCATATGTCTCTTATAATCAAACTATAGCCCCATCTTCTTTTAACAGTTTGTTTTTTAATTCACCGCGTTATCTTTATTTTTAAAGAAATATACAATAAAATATTAAAGAAAAAGAACGATTGTAACAATAACAATAAAAATATGAACAAAATCAATAAAACCAACATTAAAAAATATAAATATCGCGTATTTCCGCCTCTACTTCTAATAACGGCTTCACATCGACGGCTCATACTTGAAACCAGATGTCTTATCTCACCTTGATCAATGACATTCCATATTTCTCGTAGCATATTTGCTACGTCATCAAGGGAGGCATGCAAGTGATCACGATTTCTTAGCCGTCTAACCATATTATCCCAAAAATGCTCAATGGGGTTGAGATCCGGACTATTTGCAGGCCAGTCTAAAGTTTCAACACCCACCTCATGTAAGTACTCTTGCACTATATGAGCGGTGTGAGGTCTTGCGTTACCCTGCATCAGTAAAAAATTATTACCGACATCGGTAATAATTTTTCCCGTAAGGGAAGATATGCTTAGATAAAATGTCCTCGATATATCGTACACTATTCATGGTACCTTCACGAAAAATAACGAGTTCTGTGCGAGCAGTCAAGGAAATTCCTCCCCAAACCCTTACAGAACCTCCATTAAATAGCGTGGTTTCACGAATTTTATACTGGGAAAATATCTCATTTGGACGTCGCGACGAGTCGGAGAACCCTTACTGGCCGATCAGAGCTGAATAAACAAAATCGTCTGTAAATAGTACACGCTGCCAATCCTCAATATTCCACCCAACATGTTGTCTGGAAAATTGCAGTTTTGCTCTACGATGATTTGCATTTAACTTTGGTCCTGTTGCTGGAATTCTGAAGGTGAAATTCTGTTCCGCAAGACGTCTTCGTCCGGTGGGCATACTTGTTTGAAAATTATGAGTAGCAGTAAGTTGTACCTGTAGATTTCTTGCTGTTTCAAATCGTTTTCTCAAAGCATGCAAATAAAGGAAACGATCATGTACAGCTGTTGTCACGTCTGTTATGATTGTTGGTTTCTTCAAAACGTCGAATAATACGGGATATTAAGGTATGAATCTCCCAATCTCCGAGCTATGGCACGGTAGCTTAATCCTTGCTCGGCCAATGTAATAATTCTTACACATTCATCACGATTCAACTCTCTCACTTGGCGCTCCATTACAATAACTTTATGCAGACAACTTAAATAAAAATGACAGTTTCTGACATTTGCACACCATTATTTATTTTCCATGACCTACCTATGTTCTAAGTTCTTTCATTTTACATTAAACTGGAGTTATTTAGTTATTATTTAACCGTATAGCTCATTTAAAAAAAGAGATAGCAACGTGAGTCAAAAAACAAAATGTTAAGAAAATATGGGACTATAGTTTAATTATATGGGTCATATGCTGTTAAATCTGGTACAACCCACAGGGCGTTTCAAATTTCTGGGGAAAAACTAATTCTCACTCTATACTCAAAATGTAAATTTGAAAAAAAATTTAATAAACGCATTATTACCGAAGAATAAACTTACAATTTAATAAAAATATCACCAAATTCGGTTTGACGGTTCACGAGAAAATCAACTTTGAAATTGTGGCAAATTTTTAGTGGTGCATTAAATTTGACGCGAAGTGTATATATGTATATTCTTTGTTTTTATCTTTATTAAATGTCAAACTCAGTTTAAAAAATAAAGAGTTTGTAAATATCAATAAATCTTTTATTTAAATTAAGGCAAAAAAATTTAACAAATGTATTTAATTACTCCTTTGTTGACGAGCTGTGACTAAATGGCGGTTTAGTCACGGGCTAAAGTTAGCAACAGTGGTTTTTGGGCTTTTTAGTCACGGGGTGAAGTTAGCTTTACTATAAATTGGGAAAAGTGAGGCTATAATTTACTTAAATCATTCTCGAACTCGTAAATGCAACAAAAAATAATTTAACTATCAATTAAATAATAACAATGTCTACTTACTTACATTTACTTAACGAAGCAGCGACAAAAACCCACATTTGTTTAATTAAGCGAGTCAAATGACAAACTGTCAGTTTGAAACCCAACTGTCAGATTAAAACTAATGGTGTGTGATCGGATCCGGCAAACTTATGCCGGATCCGATCGACGTTTAATGATGCCTGATCCGCCGGATTACCGGGTTCGGTTTTCCGGATTGCAATCCCTACACGTGAGAATGATATTGACAAGTATTTAAATCGTTTGTTCCCAGTTAAGCTGTTTTTTCACCATTTTATCAATCATTTCAGAACATAACAATATGAACGAAAACTGATTTTTATCAAAAAAATGTTAGTCCAAAATTTAAAAAAAATGGCAAATTAGACATAGACAATAAAAATTATGTTTCGCATATTCTGAGGGTTTGAAATTAAGCAAAATTTTTGATCAAGAATGCAATATTCTAAAAAATTTAAAATAAATTGTTTTTCCGTTTTGTAATCCCATCCGTTGACATACTGTATAATGCAATAGTTGTAATGTTCCAAAAAATATATACTTGATTTGATTTATACAGGGTGTTAAAAAAATTGCGCACCACGTTATAGAGGGGGCAGGGCTGTTCCTGGCGAGCGTGCAGTGCGTGCACGCACGCAGGCGCAACATTTTGGGGGCGCAAAATCAAAGAGTCAATCAGTACTTTAAAATACAATTGTAACGATAAACTTTCTTGTAAATAAACAAATACTTAAACATAGATAGGATAAAGGTTACCGCCTTTCTTTGCGTCGGCCGCATTAAAACCCTATGCCGGTCTTTTTTGGCCGCTATAAAGCGCCTTTTGCCGCTTTGATATTGGTGGCTTAATATTTTTTTGATATGAGTATCAAAATAAAAGAGAGAAATTGTCATAATATTTTTTTTTCTACAACCGAGCGAAAAGTACAATTTGCGCTTCCAAAATAAAGTGAGGTTACCATGGAAACCATAATAACGAAACGTCTAGTATAAACTGCGACTTTTGACACAAAAGTCAAATTTAAGGTTATCAATAATTATTACCAAACATTTTTATAAAACTTCTCGCTCAGAGCGACAATATATCACTTCGCGCTCTAAATACACAAATATCTATAGTATTTGTTTGAAAGTTGCAGTTGACGGTAGAAAGTTTAACAGTTGTCTACACAGTGCATGCCTTGGTAACGAGCTTACTCTCTAAAAATGAATAATAATTATCGTCAACAGCAATTTGTATCCTGGACATTTAGTAGTCAACTCTCATGTAAAATTGTCCGCTGAATCCGAAAATGTCAAAAGTTAAAAAAGTAGAACAGTTTTTGAGATATAGTGAATTTTTCATATAATATGGAATTAAATATATTTCAAAAACTTCTCTACTTTCATAGTTACATAATAATAAGCGGTTAAATGTCCGGGATACAAATTGCTGTGGATTCAGTTATTAGTGACTGCTTTTTCACTTTGAAAACCAGTCATTTTTGACTAATTTATTTTTAGAGAGTAGGTACGTCACTAAAAACCAATTGTAGTTATTATATTGTTTATATGTTTTTTTTTTTGTTTTTTAGAGTATTTTTATTACTAAATATTGTTTGTGATTTTGTTTTTTAGTAATTTAATAAGCAGTTTTATTTACATTTTCAATTACATAATGCCAGTTTGTCGCAAAATATATATTTTTTTAAATTTTAGGGCCTTTAAATTAAAATATTTAATGTATTATATTTAAATATAAAAGGGGCGCACCAAAGAATGCTGCACGTAGGCGCCAGATTCCCCAGGAACGGGCCTCGGGGGGGTTATTTTAAGTATACAAAAAATTACAAAACATTTTTCTGGCAAAAATAAAAAGTTAAAGTTTGTAAATGTTTTTAATGCATTTAATAAATTATGCCAATTATGTATGCATCGCGGTCGCGCACGGATGAGGCGAGTTACGCTCACAAAAACAAATGACATTAATCGGTTAATTGAGAATCCAAAATTCAATCCAAAGACGATGAAAATATAAAGTAAAACGATCTTTAAGAAAAACATTGAGAAAATTAATAAAATTTTAATTATTTGTTATAAACAATTATTATTATTAAAAACAATTTTTTTAAGGCAATATTGTTTCGAACTACATATTATTGATTTAGGGTAAAATTTCATCAAAAGGCTATTTCCATGATAAAAATTGTTGTTATTTTGGATGAGGTTGCAATGAGTTATTTATTAAAAGGTAAAGAAAAATTTATTTATAATAAAATGTATAAAAGTGACTTGACTCTATGGTCGGTGCAGGCCAACTGTTTTACAAAAAGGTCCTTATTTAGTTAGAATACTGTCTTCCTCTAAAGTGGCACTTGTGTGCATAAAACCATCTGTGAAAGGTTTTATGACACTTGTTTCACTACTATCTTATCTAACTGAGGGTTGAGTTTTCTAAAGTATTATTGACATGTAAAGAACTGCAATTAATCTTAACACTCTCTAAAACTTTACTCTCAATAAACCATGTTAAATTAGAACACATACAAGCAAACACAAAAATCTTAAAAGTACTTAAATAAAGAAACAAACAAAGCAATAGCAATTAGCATAATCCTAACTTATTTCTAAGAATTTCAAACCTTGGTTAAGCCAAGGGTTTTGTAAAAATATCATTCCAATTGTTGCTTATTTTATAAGATGATACGTTTTTATTAACAAATTATTTTTTTTTTCATGAAAAAAAAAATTTTTCCGTAAAGTTTAATTCACTGTCTCAGAGGAAATTAAAAAACTAGGTAACCCTTAAATTTTTAATAATATCGATTAAAAACTAACGGAGTTATTTACTATTTTGTGCAGTAATAATTTCGCGGCTCGAATGTGCAAAAATACGAAAATCGATTTGAGCGACCTCTAAATATTCATCGAATTTGGATTTTTTGGTATCAATATTTTAGTTTTAATGTAATCTTTATAATTTAGGCCAGTGCGGGTTCATTTTTAAAAAAAGGCTCTTTTTGAATCACCCTAGTGTAGGTACAGGGTGGTCCACGTAAGGTGACCCATATACTTATCTCAGAAACTACTGGAGTCACAAAAAATTTGTAAGAAACAAATATTCACGAAGTAAAAAATATTTTTAAAATATTATATTTTCATTTATACAGGGTGTTCGGTTTTCCTTGGGACGATACCAACTTTCTTATTTTCAATGGAACACCCTGTATTTTTTTGCATTTTTGGATTCTTCCCACTCTTTTAGGTATACTTTGTAAATATATTAATTAAGAAAATGTTAATACTTTTTGAGTAAAATTAAGATTTATTAAAATTTCTCTAAATGTAGACACTCGCTAAAAGTTAAAAATAATCAACTAAAAGTTATTATATATACTTATTTCAGAAACTACTGGAGTCACAAAAAATTTGTAAGAAACAAATATTCACGAAGTAAAAAATATTTTTAAAATATTATATTTTCATTTATACAGGGTGTTCGGTTTTCCTTGGGACGATACCAACTTTCTTATTTTCAATGGAACACCCTGTATTTTTTTGCATTTTTGGATTCTTCCCACTCTTTTAGGTATACTTTGTAAATATATTAATTAAGAAAATGTTAATACTTTTTGAGTAAAATTAAGATTTATTAAAATTTCTCTAAATGTAGACACTCGCTAAAAGTTAAAAATAATCAACTAAAAGTTATTATTTTTTATATTATGCAGTATCCATCTCTTTAATAATAAGTAAGCTATAAGTTAATTATTATATTTTTTGGAAAATATCATACAGGGTGTTTTCTATGTCCCGTTGAAAATAGCGATTTTAAAAGTTTAAAATCTTGTTTTTCTTCAATGGAATACCCTATATATTTTTGCATAATTGGATAGAATAAGTAATTACCTTTCATTTTATATATATATGTCCTATACCTAAACCTAACAGAAAAAAAAATATTCGCATTTTTCACAATTAGTAGCTTTTTTCCAATTACCTTAGTTAAATTTTCATTATTCAAATAAATAAATTTCAATAACAACAAATAAAAATGCTTTTATATATAAATATATATTACTTTAATAATTACCATACGCGCAAAGCTACTAATTTTGTAAAATGCGAATATTTTTTTTAGGTGATCCACGTAAGGTGACCCATATACTTATCTCAGAAACTACTGGAGTCACAAAAAATTTGTAAGAAACAAATATTCACGAAGTAAAAAATATTTTTAAAATATTTTATTTTCATTTATACAGGGTGTTCGGTTTTCCTTGGGACGATACCAACTTTCTTATTTTCAATGGAACACCCTATATTTTTTTGCATTTTTGGATTCTACACACTCTTTTAGGTATACTTTGTAAATATATTAATTAAGAAAATGTTAATACTTTTTGAGTAAAATGAGGATTTATTAAAATTTCTCTAAATGTAGACATTCGCTAAAAGTTAAAAATAACCAACTAAAAGTTATTATTTTTTATATTATGTAGCATTCATCTCTTTAATAATAAGTAAGCTATAAGTTAATTAATTTATTTTTTGGAAAATATTATTCAGGGTGTTTTCTTTGAATAATGAAAATTTAACTAAGGTAATTGGAAAAAAGCTACTAATTGTGAAAAATGCGAATATTTTTTTTTCTGTTAGGTTTAGGTATAGGACATATATATATAAAATGAAAGGTAATTACTTATTCTATCCAATTATGCAAAAATATATAGGGTGTTCCATTGAAGAAAAACAAGATTTTAAACTTTTAAAATCGCTATTTTCAACGGGACATAGAAAACACCCTGTATGATATTTTCCAAAAAATATAATAATTAACTTATAGCTTACTTATTATTTAAGAGATGGATACTAAATAATATAAAAAATAATAACTTTTAGTTGGTTATTTTTAACTTTTAGCGAGTGTCTACATTTAGAGAAATTTTAATAAATCTTAATTTTCCTCAAAAAGTATTAACATTTTCTTAATTAATATATTTACAAAGTATACCTAAAAGAGTGGGAAGAATCCAAAAATGCAAAAAAATACAGGGTGTTCCATTGAAAATAAGAAAGTTGGTATCGTCCCAAGGAAAACCGAACACCCTGTATAAATGAAAATATAATATTTTAAAAATATTTTTTACTTCGTGAATATTTGTTCCTTACAAATTTTTTGTGACTCCAGTAGTTTCTGAGATAAGTATATGGGTCACCTTACGTGGACCACCCTGTACATAATATTACCCACTGCCTCGCGATAAGGAAAATCGCCGATGTTCGATTTAGACTTATCGAAATTCCTACCGGTTGCTATTGGGGTACTAACTGGACTTGCTTCCAGCATATTAAACCGCTCTAAAACCTTCTGTGAGTACCTTTGTTGACTGGCAAATATTCCATTTTTAGTTTGAGTAATTTCTATTCCCAAAAAATTGCTCACATTCGCCGTTGTTGTAGCTTCAAACTTTGTTTTTAACTGATTTAACAGCCCCACAGCTTCATCACTATTTGACGCAGCTATCACTCCATCATCAACATACAACACCACTAAAAGTCTTTCATTTTTCGATCCTTTAAAAACAAACACGGATCCGAAGCACTTTCTTTTAAATTGCAGTCCTTTAATTCAGTAAAATGTTTGTTCCAACACCTCGGAGCTTCATTTAACCCGTATAAACTTTTTATTAATTTACACACCTTTTGTGTCCCGTCTGTATAGCCTTCTGGTTGATGCATGTATACCTCTTCACTTAATGTCCCGTATAAAAATGCAGTCTTTATATCAAATTGGAATAAATGCATTCCTTCGCATGCCACGAAACTTAACACTGATCTAACCGTATCAAACCGCACGACTGGACTAAATGTCTCTGTAAAGTCAATTCGTAGCAACACATTCCTCCTTTTTAAATATGACTTCCCGACTAATAATTACATCTCTGATTTCTGGTACCCATATCCTATATCCACTATTACTTTCGTGATACCCAACAAAATAACCCTTTATGGATTTTTTATCCAATTTTCGTCTCTTTTCTTTAGGTATGTGTACAAAGCATTCAGTATCAAAGACTTTGTAGTCACTCATGTAAGCTTGTTTTCCATACCAAAGCTTGTATGGAGCTTTCCCATTCACTTTTGAAGGTCCCGTTTTATTTATTACATAAACGGTGGTGTTTACAGCCTCCGTTCATAAAAATTTGAATGCAGCATCGACCTAGCGGCTTTAACAATTGTCCTATTGTCTTTCTCTACCACACCATTTTGTACCGTCATCGCATGCTTTATTCCTTTCTCCCCCAGGATTTCAGTCACAATTTTATTATTGTACTCTTTACCGTTATCAGAGTTAATTGTTTTAATTTCAGTCCCAAAACGCGTTTTTACTTCCGCACAAAAATGTTCTAATTTTGTAGCCACTTCCGATTTTTCGCGAATAAAGTAAACACTTCGAAATGAGCTATAATGATCTTTAAACAAAACATAATATTTATTTTTACCTAATGATTCTACACTCATTGGCCCACAAACGTCAGAATACACCAACTCCCGTGAGTCCGATGCTTTATTCTTCCTTTCTTTAAAACTTTGACGATGCTGTTTACCGTACACACATCTGTCACACAAATCATTGTCTATCACCGCATTTATATGTTGTCCTTTTAAATACGACAGCACATACTTATAATTTTGATGTGCAAGTCTCTCATGCCACAGCTGCAAGGAATAATTACCTGTAGCACAATTTTATATAAATTGTCCACTTCTACGCCGATTGCGACAGTTTTTTCATTTCTTAAAAACTGGCACTTTTTACCATTGTCTTTTACAATAAAATCAACCCCCTTTTTAGCAGCCATTTTCACAGAAAAAAGGTTTTGAGACATTTTTGGTGTAAATAACACATCATGCAAGAAACCTGGCAGCCATTTGCCTTCGGCATACGTTTCTATTTAAATTTTGCCTCGACCTAACGCAGGCACTTTTTCGCCGTTTCCAACAGAAATCATTAGAGGCTCATTAAAATTCTCGTACTCACAAAAATAGTCCCGTTGATTTGCCATGTGTTCAGACGCACCTGAATCTATGATTCATTTATACACACTATTTGGTGCACTATGTCCCATAAATGCTTGTGAAATTCGCGAACGTTTTTGATAAATGTTCCTTAGAACTGCACACAAAACATCCTGGACACTCACTTTTCTTATCATTCTGTTTTCCACACAGAAAACACCCAAACTTTTTCGGTTTTTGTTGTTTGAACTGCTTACTAGAACCACTACCTTTTTGATGTGTCTTTCTCGAGAAAAACGCAGCTGAAGTTTCAGTGTCATTTTCTTCATTGCCATTTATTCTCAATTCTTCAGTTAATAAACGAGATGTCAGATTTTCTAGTGTTCTTTTGTTAATTTCTGTTGAATCCCATTGAAACAAGAGCTTTCATTTGATTCGCTTCGTTCTAGCTTGGAAATATGTTGCGCAATGCTACCTTCAGGTTCCCACTGGAATTCGAAGAACTGCTTTTGCACCAAAGAGAGGCTTTCTTCCGATTTCATTTCGTACACATTGTGCAACTTCGTCCACATATCCTCAGCAATTTCGCAATTTAGCAACAACTGTAACGGTTTTGACTCTACAGACGTCACTATCATAGATTTTGCGGCTCTGTTTGCTTTGTTCCATGACTTTAACTTTGTTTCATAATCTTCTGCCTGATGATCCGTTGGCTTCACTATAACTCCATCACAGACCTCCAAAGCTTCCATACTATCAATTAACATTTTTATTACAAATTGCCATTGTTGCCAATTTTCGGAACCTCTAAGTTTTTTATCCTTAGACGATCTATCCATGTCAAAATCCATTTTTAAATTTCAACACCACTGTTAACTAACTTTCACTAAAGTCCAATTAACGCGACAAATTGCAACACGCACTCACTTATTCTTAATAGCAAACCCGCAGCAACCCCTTAGCACATTGGGCCCATAACCTGTTGTTATTTTCGATGAGGTTGCAATGAGTTATTTATTAAAAGGTAAAGTTTATTTATAATAAAATGTATAAAAGCGACTTGACTCTATGCTCGGTGCAGGCCAACTGTTTTACAAAAAGGTCCTTATTTAGTTAGAATACTGTCTTACTCTAAAGTGGCACTTGTGTGCATAAAACCATCTGTGAAAGGTTTTATAACACTTGTTTAACTACTATCTTATTTAACTGAGAGTTTTCTATAAGTATTATTGACATGTAAAGAACTGCAATTAATCTTAACAAAAATGTTTGAAAAAAATCCGTCAAAAACTGTTTTCTGAATAACTTTTGTAATGTTTGATATTTTTTAAATATTTTGGTATCATTAAGTACAAAAAAACAATTATTTTTTTCTGTATTCCATGAAGTCACGAAAAACGCGATCCGTTTACGAATTCTCACCCATCCATGAAATTCACAATTATTATAAAATAAATAATAAATGTGTCCTAATTATTTAGGACTTTGGAGTGTTTTTCATAATTATCCCTAAATTTTGGTCCTCTTCTTGCAGAGAAGCTAAATTTTTTGACATTCATTTAAAAGCTTAAACTAACAGAAATTTGGCGGATCCTTTCTAAATTCAAAATCAATTTTTGCCTGCGAGAAAATAGAAAGAGTACATTTAATCTTTACATGCTATAAAATCTACCCCACCTTTGTGACGCGTATAGAAGACGGCTCAGAATCGGTAGCCAACGGACAGTGCCGAGCTTCTAACTCGTAGTCGATACTTTAGGAATTGCCCAGTAAGTAAATGCCAGGTGTCGGCGTCGTTTTAGAGAACGCGCGTCTATTAACTTATAAACACTGACTTGCAGACAAGACATGTTGTTTCGTCAGTGCAGAACTAACCATTGCATGCAAGGATTTATCTTATAATGGTGGCAGCTAAGTCATGCCCGTCGGCACAGGAATACAATTGGAACCACGCGCCAAGAGGTGCAAACTTTGCGACGGTAATCAGCTCTTCTATAGTTGTTTGTTTTTTAAGCTTTTAAATGGATGCCTTATTAACAGATAACTAATTTTGTGAATTTTCTTTTTTAATATATATTACAATAGTACAATAATACAATAAAAGTACAATACTAGTACAATATTTTGATTTGTTACTTAGATTAATTTATTTGTGTGAAGATGTATGTATAATAAACTAAGCAACAAAAATAACGCACCACTCCTGAATTTAATTTTTTTTAATGTACGATATCAGCTTAAAATTCTAAATGAATTTAACAAAACATATTGATTTAAAGATTAAAAAATAGATTTAGTTATAAAAACAATGGAAATGTTTTTTCAATTGTAAAAGGAAATGTATTATTAGGTTGAAACTATTAACATTTGTCTACCTCTTCTTGGACGATTTGAATTAAAACGGGTTTATTTATATTCATATCATAAATGCTGCAATCCAAATAGATTATATTAGGTACATAGTGGAAGACGATTTTCCCCCATGAAAAAACAGATTTTAAAAATAAAGTTGATAAAAACGTACCTGTGTCTCACCGTTTCACGAAATCACGTCATTTAAATTTTTTATACAGCCATTCTTATTATTTTAACCTAGGTATACAGATTTTTAATTCTCTATTTTGTTGTAAATCATTTTTGTTCTTCAAATAATGTATGTTTTTAAATAATATAAAAAATATACTTAAAGAAAATAATACTTTTAATTTTTTTAGGTTTTAATTTTTGATTTGTTAAAAAAAAAACAAAAGATTTGTTTATATCTTATACTAAATAAATGTTGGAAACAAATCTTGATCTTTTAGTTTGACGATTGCTTTAGAAACTATAGTGGTATCATAACCTAAAAAACACCACTTGATATACAGGGTGTTTCACAGTCGAGGTCCATTGGAAGTTTCTGAGGAACGGAAAAATATATCGATTTAAAATTTAAAGGCGTATATAAATATTTATATATATATATATATATATATATATATAAATATTTATATATATATATATATATATATATATAATATATATATATTAAAAATAAAATATTTTAAACAAAATGCAAATTCTGGTTTGACCGGAAGTGACATCAACTTTGTTATTTCAAATAGAACACCCCCATATATTTTTACATTTTTAAATTCTACATAAAATTCTGAGTAAAATTACTCATGTCCTATACCTAAAGTGAATAGTTTTCGAATTATTATTTTTTTTTCGTTAAAATTGGACAAATGCGGGTCAATCAAAAATAGCCTACAACTTTTTGCTATTAGGTTTACGGATATGGGGGTGAAATTTTTTGGAATCGTATAACATTGTTTAAAAGATTCCATGTCAATTCTTTTACATTTTTTAACCAATTACCCGAGAAAACCCAGGACAAATTGGGCTAACTTGAAACGTATGTTTTTACCTATTAGATTAAATCAAATAGCAAATTAAAAAACATTTCGATTATTGTAACTATTCCCTATTTTTAAAGTTAATAATTTCAGAAATATTTAAATATTATTTTGTATCAAGAAATCAGTGACGGGTCAGTTGAGGGTATCTGTGGTTACCACTTAATCTGCCATTGTTCAAAATTTAATGGTGTCAATTTTTCAGGTTGTTATAAACAATTTGTTGACTAATTAAATTGCGGATAAAAAAGCAGTCAATGAATTTTAAAAAAACATTGACAAGCCAAACGTATTTAAAAGTAATACAAACAGTATTTGCTTATTTTGAAAAAAAAATCAACAAAGCTGTAGAATGTCAAGACAATAAAATAAAAAAATTATTTTATGAAATATTTTAATAAAAAAATAATGCGTAACTGAACAATTTAATAAACAATTTGTATTACTAATTTATTACTAAATGTTCAAAGTGTCCTAAATTTACATTTAAGCATTTCCTGATTCTTACTTCTACATTAGACGTTGCTCTTCTTGACTATTCTGGGTCTAATATTGGAGATTGTTAAATATATCTAAAATTATTAAATTTATTTATATGGAATAATTACATTAATCGAAAAGTTTTTTAATTTTTTATTTTATTATGTAAAAACATACAACATATATGGAACGCCAAAGTATTTTTTAATCGTCAATTAAAAATATCACATTTGAATTTCCGATATCACAAGTTCAATTTCTGATATCGAAAATGTCTTAAAAAATTAAATACTTACTTATTAAATAAAAATATATTTTTTCTAATCCATATTATTGTAATTCAAACAATTAAGAAATAACATTATAATTTTAAGTTTATTTAAATTATTTATCCGGGTATATTATATAATTATGGAGCGCAAAAGTATTTTTTAATCAAGAATTTTTGTTGTTACTCCAACTACTAGTCATATTTTTAATTGTGTCAAATATTTTAAACAATATTAATAATTTAACTAAACTTAAAAATAATGTGGAATTAAATATAACAAAGTGACACTACAATTCAGTTGAATTTTAAATTCAAATTCATATTTTAATTCACGTGAATTTTTTATATCAAAGTAACCAGAAAATTTAAGTGAATTTTTAATTCAAACTGATATTTTTAATTCACGTGAATTATAATTATCAACTTGAATTCTTAATTTCACTTATTTTCAACTTAAAGATAATGTAGAATTAAAAATATTAAAGTGAACCTAAGAATTATTTGATATTTTTAAATCAAAGTGATATTTTTAACTGTTGGGCACCCCTGGCGATGTTGACGATTCAATTTATCTACTTTATTTTGCGAAACTGTTTGTTTAAAGAATACCATTTTTTTATTAATAATTTTATTCCAAACAAATCAAACAAAATACTGAGTTATCTGGACTATAAAGATATAAGCTATATCACCTTCTTCTTTCACCTGGCATGGTAGTTCATAAGAAAGGTTAAAATAGAATCTGCAGTAAAAATTTATTGATAAAATGTTCCCGTCGCTTTTTATCAAATAATTGTTTAGTCATCAATTAATATATATTCGAAAAAAAAAAATTATTTGATAAAAAAAAAAAATTTGATGAAAAAAATAATTATATCACCTTCTTCCTTCACCTGGCATGGTAGTTCATAAGAAAGGTTGAAATAGAATCTGCAGTAAAAATTTATTGATAAGATGTGCCCGTCGCTTTTTATCAAATAATTGTTTAGTCATCAATTATTATATATTCGAAAAAAAAAATAATTTGGTAAATAACTTTAATTTTGACACAAATGGCGCATACTTACACATTTAGTGAGCTCCAAAACTAGTTTGCCACCGATTTCCTTTTAATTTCGTAAATCGTGGTGCATTCCTGCTTTTAGCGATTGTATAAAGGCATTAGTTCTCTGTTGCATTAATACTTCAACAAATATTATGAACACTTTAACCACATTTAACCACAGCTTTAAGCTTTGCTTTAACGGTAAAGTACTGAGTAATGAGGCTGTTATTAACAATTTTGTTGCAAATAAGGACAGAAGAATGGACTTTACGTTTACGCAATTCACAATGATAAAATATAAATTATCATTTTGTCCTTTCTTTGATACATACATATTTTAATGCTTAATCTGATACTTTTTATTGTTTTTAAAGAGCTTAAAAAAGTAATAATAGTCGTGCAAGCCACAAAAAATTCTCTGCCGTTTTTTTAAATTTGTAAACCTCCTTAATTATAGATCACGAGCCGCCACTGACTATAGTGCAAAAGTAAATATAGTGTTAAACGCCGTCTACGTATTCTGCATAAAATGCTTAGTTTTAGTTTAAAGTTGTAGGTTAGACTAGACATTGTAATAATTAAAACACTATGTCACCTAGCACATTTATTTATTTATCTAATATCAAGATTAATGCCGTCTCTCAATATTTTTTTTAAACATTTCTAAAATTAAGGTAAAAAAATTAGTTGGTTACATTTAATTACATTTAATTTAATCTCCCCCATAATGTCAAGCTTCACTGGGTGCCGAAAAAAGCCGCACTAACGCGATAGATATTTTGTGACAGTTTGTTTTTGTTTTATAACGTCATTAGTTAATTGTTCTTAATAAATTGTCTTTAAACATTAGAATTTTAAAAATATTTAAATACCTTAATAATATTACTACTCGAAAGCATTTTTTATACTTATGGTAACTTATATAGTGTATTTCGAAACCTAAGCTTTAAGTCAAAAAATTAAAATTAAGTTCTTAAAAAGTGCAAAATATTACATTAAATTATAGAAATAAAACTATAATAAACCAAAGTATACCATATTCCAGCAAACGTACAATTATAATAATATATAATACTTTATGTAGGCAATAACTAATATTGAACAAAAGTGACGCTGGCGTTTTAATGTGATGGCATCTAAGACGTAATCTAAAAATACACATTCTCGACACACATTCCCTTACCGCGTCCGACAAAATCGTGATTATATCCAAATATATATTTTAAATAATTTTATATTTGTTTTTTACCACTTGTATGGAACGCCGTTATAGTATTTCTTAACATAGGACTCCGTATACCATTTAAATTAAATTAATTTAAATGGTGCAGGCGAAAGGAAATTTTCGTTTTAAATTTTATATTTGTTTTTTACCACTTGTATGGAACGCCGTTATAGTATTTCTTAACATAGGACTCCGTATACCATTTAAATTAAATTAATTTAAATGGTGCAGGCGAAAGGAAATTTTCGTTTTAAACTAAAATAAGAATTCCCATTAATAGAATACATATAAAAATGTTGTACGAGGTAATTGTAAATTAATTTATTTTGGATAAATAATTTTTTTTATTAACAATTTCAACAGTGTATTAATTTGTTTTGTAGGTACTTTTATTCCTCTGCTTCATGAATTTACATGTTGCATGTTACAATTTCTTTGGTATTCGTATTTTTATTCTACTTTAATTTCAATTTAATTGATACACAGGGTGTGTGCACTAATATTCATTATCGAAACTGGCGCCATCTAGTGATGCCCAGGCGTACTAGTGGTAGTTCATCTACGCCAAGATGTTTAGGCGAGATTGTCAAAATTCAAGGTCACCCTGGTGGTACTAAACTAACCATAATTGTTACTAAATGTACATAAGTTATTGTACAAATACCAAATTGTTTTTACACAATATAATGTCTACGTGCATTTAAAAACACAAAAATGATAAACGACAACCACCAGACAAATCACATTCATGGATGTTGAGGCAGATAATACTTCTAATTTACTTGGGCGTCACTAGATGGCGACAGTTCCGATAATGAAAATTGGTGTCAAAGACCCTCGAGTATCAAATAAATTCATGTAACATTGAAATTAAAATAGAATCAAAATTTATGAATCAAAGAAATTGTAACTGGACGGCACATGCATTATTTAAATTCATGAACAAGAGAAATTAAAGAACTAAATAAATTAATACACCATTAATTTTTTTTATAATGAAAGTTATTTACTTATTATCTGAAATAACTGTTCAATTTTCGTTAACAGATACCTATGCATTTTCTTTAACTAAAATTAAATTAGATTTATCGAAAATCAAAAAAGAGTCCAATTTAAAAATATTTAAAAACTAAAAGTGAATTTTTTTAATTATATTATTGATACACATATTTTATAATTTTGAACAAATTTGTATACATTTGCAATTTTATCTACTCCTCCATTGATAAGCTGTGACTTTATGGCGTTTTAGTCACAGGCTGAAGTTATTAACAGTGGCTTTTGTGTTTTTAGTCACGGGCTGAAGTTTATTATAAATTGAGAAAAAGCGAGGTTAAATCCGTTGACAGTTGACAGATGTCAAATTTTTAACAAATAAAATTGCCTTTATATTCTTCTTTGTGTTCGTCGTGGATAAAGTATAGTATGCAACTCGTTTTATAAACTTCTTTTATTTTTACTTTTTTCCGATAATCATTTTTATAAGGAAGCAGGTACCCTTACTTAAGATAAATTTAAATAGAAATTCTTATTTTAGTTTAGAATTAAAACTACATTTCCGTTAATGAAAATTGGTTAATTTCCATTATTGCATGTATCATTAAAATTGATTCGAATATAAATGGTATAAGGGGTCCTTTGTTAATAAAAACTAAAACGGCAATTGATATCATTGTTGCAAAAAAGCAAGTTATTATTATTTAAATTTTACAATCCTAAACATTAACATTTGGATGCAAAAAGAATGAATCGCTTTACTATTATATCGATGACTTTTTGCCAAAGTATCGCAAGCAACAAAAATCAAATTTCGGGAATTGGAAACATTTTTTATTTTAAAGTCTATTTTAAACCATATATAACCCATAGGTTTTATAACAAGTAAATAGCTATAATTATAAGCTATTTCCTGGTTATAAAACCTTTAGGCTATATTTAATTTAAAACAGACTTTAAGACAAAACAATTTTTCAATTACCGAAATTTGAGTTATGTTGCTTGCGATACTTTGGCAGTAAGTCATCGATATGTTGGTTAAGTTATTTATGTACAATCAGGGCTCCCACTTGTCATAAAATCATAAAAAATCATAATATTTTGAAATCTGTTATAAAATTAAGATTTGTTCATTAAAATCATAAAAATACCAATTTGGTCATGAAGACACAGAAAACATTAAGACGAACCACAGTATACAAAAGTTTATATACAAAAGTGCTCTTTTAGTTCCACCCTTACTTCCTAAGAAGTCCCAGAAGCCAACTGAATGGCTTGAGCGGGTTAGGGGTAGGAACGGACCGCGGGCTTAAAGTCCCCTCCGAAGGACTATTACACAATAGGACAAACACAAATTTATATACAGATAGTTAATAGATTAATTTTCTTGAATCATTTTAAAAACCCCGCGGTTCTGGTTAGCGAACGCGCCATTCTGCCGCTCCCTCTCTTTCGTAGTTGGCACCAGGGTGGAAGAAAAAGGTGAGATAGCTCCTATCTCTACAGTACAGAAGCAAGCGTCCAGATAACTCAGTATTTCGTTCGTTGTTCGTTAGATGGCGAGTCAACCAAGAACCTAAGGTTTTACCAACGAAATCCATATATTCTAATAACAACTTAACTTTTAACAACAAATTATAAGATAACGAAAACTCAAGGAGAGTCTTCTACCCTCCTTAACGAAAATTACATCTTTTCTTACAGCATTATTATAATAATTTGCAGAACGATTGGCAATAATGTAGTATTGCCAAAGTTCTGTTCTGCCAAAATGCACAGTCGCACAAAAGTGACGTTAAAATGGTTTTATTTGAATTTTAATTAAGCTTAGTGGTCTATTCTTTGAAGTTAATCTATGCAATTTTACTAAAAATGGGAAAAGTTTGTTGTGCACCGGGATTAAAACAGGTTCCAGGTCAATGCGCCATCTACAAATACTGAGTTATTTGACCGCGTTTCGGGATAGAGATGTATCACCTCCTTTCTATGGGTTTGAAATATTCTCGTTTACAATACTTATTATTTATTTGACTATGAGATGTCTATGTACTGAGGGATTGTTTAATTGAAGACTGTCTGAAGACCCCATATGTTTTCTTTTTCGATTAAAATACTACTAGTCAAGTAAAAAAACAGTACGACGCTTATGTTCAATATTATTCTAAAAAATGGAGGTGTGGTTAATGGCTATATTAATTTTTTATTTTTGGGTTATTGCACACCCAAGGATCTCAGAGTGCATTTTTTTGAAATTTTTAAAACTGTAAAACTGGATGTTAATTACTTACTGCAAATAAGTAGGGATGGGCCCAATGTAAATTTGTCATTTCATAAAAAATTGAAAACAAACTCGTAAGGTAACCACAACGAAAAAATAATTGATATGTGTAGTCTCCATAAAATGCATACAGCGTTTAGAAATGGATTGGAAAAAGTAGATTTTTTTAATACAGCGCCGTTAGAAGGGCAGACTACAGTTTAACCTCTACGTTTACTGGTGTGGAGGTAGAGAATATATTAAAGCACATCTCGAGTCGGTGGCTCAGCCTAAAAGTTGTCTTGACTAAAGTGACCATTCGTCCCGGATTTTGCGGGACAGTCCCGGATTTTATCAACATGTCCCGCAAGAGGAAACGTCCCGGATTTTGCGTTTAATCACACAAAATAATACATACGACAAAAATAAAATAGAGTTACAAATTCGTACACAAAATAAAAAAACTGTTTCGGTCGCTCTTGAGAAAAAAAATACACGTCACTTTGTCATTGGTATTATTTAATTAAAACGGCGTCCAAAATGTTCCCTTTCATAATATTAAAATAATTGTAAAATTATGCTTATGTCTACCAGGAACTTATGATCCCACCGAACGGGTATTTTCTGAAATAAATAAAATGTGGACCTCAAAAAAAAAACGCAACTGCCTGTGGAATCATTAAAATGTATGCTGTTTGTGAAATATAATTTAGAGTATTCTTGTGAAGAATTTTATAATTCTGTAAAGAATAATGATGGCCTTTTGCGTAAAATTAATTCGGCAGAAAAGTATTTGTAAGTTATAAAAAAGTTGTATATTTGTAAAAAAATAAATGTGTTTGGAAACGAGTACCTAATTTTCAAATACCCCCATACAATTGTTCTTGTGAAGAATTTTATAATTCTGTAAAGAATAATGATGGCCTTTTGCGTAAAATTAATTCGGCAGAAAAGTATTTGTAAGTTATAAAAAAGTTGTATATTTGTAAAAAAATAAATGTGTTTGGAAACGAGTACCTAATTTTCAAATACCCCCATACAATTGTTCTTGTGAAGAATTTTATAATTCTGTAAAGAATAATGATGGCCTTTTGCGTAAAATTAATTCGGCAGAAAAGTATTTGTAAGTTATAAAAAAGTTGTATATTTGTAAAAAAATAAATGTGTTTGGAAACGAGTACCTAATTTTCAAATACCCCCATACAATTGTTCGAAATGTATTTATATATAAAATTCTTCATTTTGAAATTATGTGCATATTATATTATTTAAATAATAAATTATGTTTACGATTTTTGTTTTCTCGACCTACCCCTCCCATTTCCCCCCTTAGCCCATTTCCTCAAAATTATTTTCGCCATCACATCGGCAAAATGCGCCTGCTACGGACTTTTCCGCTTTTGGCGTATTTTTTTGGATTTGTACCGGATTTTGTATTTTTTGATGTGGCCACTTTAGTCTTGACTCGTATTGCGGACCAGTGGAAGAATTTAATAAAATATTTTTTAGACATACCAAAACAAAAATCAAGTGGATAATACTTAACGAAACCAAATATTAAAAAAGGTTTTGAAGGACCCAAGATCCCAAATCTACATTTCTTTTGCTATCCTTATGGCCGAGTGCATCGATTTCTTCTTGATTCTTTTTCAATCTACCGAGCCACGGAATCATTTGCTATTTATTCCTGGACAGAATTACTATGCACCTTTATGTAAAAATTTATAAAGAAATCAACTTACGGATGATCATAAAGCTGACGCAAAAAAAATGTCTCAATAGGGAAAATTTAAAAGTTATGGTGTGCCTATAGGTAATTTCCTATAAATTTTCTATCGGGCCGTATCCGGAAAAAACCATGGACAAATGCACATATTGAATCCGGTAGCGCCCGATAGATTATTTTATATAGGTCTCTATGGGGTATTTTAAGCAGGGATAACTTTAAGTCATGGCAATGCTATTCCAGAAAGAGATTTTAGCATCAACAAAAATATATTGGCTATATAAACATGCCATTAAAGAAGACACTATTGTGGCTTTTCGCATAGTAAAGGATTTCATAAAGTCTGTAGAGGAAATTGTGAATTTCAATTAAATAGAAAATTGTTAAATTTGTGCAAATGCACGCTCAAAATATCTACTAGATTAGAAAATAAAAAAAACTTGAAAACTATAAATAAGGTTGCAAAAATAGAAAGAATATGAAAATATGCAGAAAAAAATTAAACGCAAACAAAAGACAGAGCTTGAAGACTTTCTTTTTGATTAGCAAATAGAGAAAAAAATTAGCTTTTCAAATATTTAAGTAGGTATTGTGATGTGATTATTGCGTAATTGGGAAAATTTGTGTAAAAAGTTTATACAATTACATAGGCTGTGGAAAACCATGACTAGATTGACGAGTGACAGATTGTATCGATAGTTGGTAATTGTAATGAGAGATTGACATTTTTATCAAGTACAATTTGTTATTAAATTAAAGCAACAATTTTTTAAACGAATAAAAAACAGGTAATATAAAAATTACGAAAGTCATTTGAATTGTTTAAAATGTCCGTCGTTATTATTGATACATAAATGTGTCCTTGAATCCATGGAATCAACAGCTCGTTAAATATCTTGAAATGAAAGAAAAAGCACCTTGAATTTTGAAGCGAAGGTGTTCAACATCATAAGTAGGGGTTACGTATACGGCAATTTTCGCAGAACCCTATAAAATTATTCCATGGGTGAGACAAGGTGAACGGGGGGCAACCTACCGAACCATAAGTGCCCATCCACGAATTTGGAAAGCGCATATCCAAAAATGCTCTCACAATTCGGGCGTTGTGCGGTGGGCACCATGCTGTTAAAGACCCGCCCAGGCATTCAAAGAATATTTCTTCTTTGATTAAACGAGAATTTTCCGTTGCATAATGAAGGCTATTTTTCCTGTTGTACATTCCCGAATTGGTAAATAATGACTCATCTGTCCAAAGGATTTTCCTTGCAAACTGCGGCTCTTCTTAAAATTTTCTACGAAACCAAAATCCAATCACCTATTTTGATCATCTGGATGGAGTATTTGTAAAGGTTTGAACTTGTAATCATAACATTTTTTAATGATTTTTGCACAGTTAAATCACTGACCCCACATTCTGGATATATTTTTCACTTGAATTTTCTGGATCCATAGTTATTTGGGTCAATACGTTTATTTTATTAATATTCATCATTCTGTGAGAATTCTTGTTTTCGCCAAGATTTCCAGACTTGGTTTGCAGCTGCTTTAGTTTCTTGTAAACGTTGTTATCATATATTTTAGGGGTCTAGAATCAAAACCAGCAATATCCATTTTCGTAGTTTTGAGTTAATGACGAAAAACTTTTTTACGTTTAAACAATAACATTGACGAAAAATGTATCGTCCATAATTTAACAGGTGTACTAATAATAATAATAATAATGTTTATTAATCAAATTAAATAATCACAATATCAGAAATACAGCAATAATAATAAACATAATACACCACGAGATATTGTAATAATATCTGTGTGTGGGCTATATATATACACATAAAAGGTAAGAATATAAAAATAATATATTAATAGGTCAATAATTATAAACAACAATACACGAACTTATCTACAAGGGGAAGTTAATTAAGTAACTACTTAGTACTTACTGAGAATTAAATATCATTATTCTTTTTAAATCAAGATTTATCCCATTTTTCCTAATTTTATTATTAAAATTGGATATAGTCGATTTTGATCCCAAGAACCAATTCTTGCTTACTGTTAATATTTTGTAATCCAGTAATATTGTTGGTGGTCAAAAGCTATTACATGCATTATTTCTTTGGGTTTGAAAATAATATTTTTGGAAAATCTAAATAAAAAATTCAAGTGAAAAATACAAATAACTAAACATTAAAAGACTATTAAATTAAAAATGTTGGTAATATCGGATGAAATTTGCAATAATGGGCGGTATTATCATTTACATCATGGTCAACATCATCATTCATGTGCACATAATCTTCCGGTGATAACTCATTAGGAATCAGTAGATTGAAGTACTTCAGATCTTGTATGTTTCTCCAATTCTGTCCAGAATGTTTCAGAAAAGGCTTTTTAATATCTGTTTGTTGCCCTTTTCTATTTTTCTAATGTAACTTGTTGCCTTTACGCGTTTGGTTACTCCTTTAAATACACCGAAGTCCTTGTTGTAGTAGGTATAGTTCCCCTTTAACAACGACGTTATCAGATTGAGTTTGTTCTAGATTAAATCGTTTACATTGAAAATGCAAAGATCCTAGGGGTTTACTCTTTAACCGTGGTTTCATCTTTAACTGTGGTTCTTCAATCAAAAACTTTGCAATCATCTCCCATTTGAATTGCTGATGAAGATTTGGATATTATGTCTATATATTTTTGTAGGTTTTCAATTAATTCTAGTTTATTTATTTTTTGTTTGGTATTCCCAAAAAATTGGCGGTATTGGCCTGTAACTGGAAACACAAATTCCATTTTATTATTACCTGGGGCATTGTCTTTTAACCCATCTTGTAAGATTTTTATTTTGCGCACTATATCCAACAGAGATAAGTCGGACTGTAACTTTTCCTTTATCTTTATAGTTAGCTTACAAAATCTAAATTACAAAGACGATGATAGACAGCTGAACATTGTATTCTCTTCCAAATTCATCTTAAGATTCTTAGAATTCTTTGCAGGTGTATGAGAATACATATTTTCTGGTTAATTTGAATTTTGAATCACCTACAATTACTGTAAAGGCACAAGGTTCTTTTGAAATTTAAATAAGAGTGTGCTTAAATCATATCTTTTTTCTTTTAATAATGAAAAAAGCCGCAGATCTTAATTTATGAACTATTTGTTTACTATTCAGCCGATTTCGTCGTCTTTTTCACGTTTTATTCTTTCACAGTTAAGCAAATATTTGTGAGAGGGGGAATTGAAACTCAAATTATACATGGTGTTAAAAATATGGCGAAAATTGGATTCTTTAATTAATAATTTGATGTTCAGGTCTGAAGATAAGTACATTCTAGAAGACTCGGCACGACAATAGTGTCTCTCAATGTATTTAAGCTTGTTAATAAACTTCATAATAGCCTTTATTTTATCCGCATATGCATGCATCTGCAGATGATTTTATATCGCCACTTCTACTTTCTGTAGGTGCTTCACCGGTTGAAAAAAAAATGGTTCATAACGGAGCCTACTCTGATACGTGTTTGATACGCCTAACATTTTCAGGCAAACGAGAATATATTCCTTTAAAGCCTTTCTCACGTTACAATGAACTTGATATGCTTTGTGGCTATGATACTGATTTTTTGGGCGACTATTTTGCATTATGAAGCAGTGCAATATTTCGGAATAAATGAATCTTGTGTAAGCTCTTCACTGTTTGCATAAAATGCATCTCTAAATTTCTTCACTTCTCTCATCCTCAAAGAAGTGCACTGAGCCCATTTATTCCCAAGGTAATAAAAAATCACAAACTTGATGTTTTTATTGCATTTTATTACCAAACATGAGTTAAGCCACTTCAAGTGAGACCAGAAAATTTCACGAAATCACCGATTTTGAACATATTCACATTTTTGTGCAGTAGACATAACGCATATGTCACAGTAAAAAATTTGTTTTGAAATTCGGCTTTTTGTTAATTTTATTAAAGTTAATAATTTTGTCAAACTTTAGAGCACGGTAAAATTAAAAAATTAAAATCTCTGGGACCACTCTGTATAATGAAATTAAATTTTACACACTATTGTAGTAATGTTTATAGACTGTCTATAGACTATAGAATGATCCTTTAATTAAGGTAAATTTGTTAAAATAAAATAATTTTGCATACAATTATTATAAACCATTAAATTTTGTATGTGTTCTTTACTTTGAAAAAAATTAAACTTTTGTCATAATATATAAATTAGTCCTTCATATGTCATTCCGGAGATATTTAATTTTTTGTCTTGCTGCAGCGCGCTGTGCGCTTGATAGGTACGCTGCGTGCTTTGCTGCTAGCTCGTCAGCACAGCTTTCCGTTCTTTGGGCTTAACGTCTACGTACGTTCACGTAGCCATAAATATAATAATCAATTAAAATAGCATAAAATGAACAATGTTTATATCCTGTATAATTATTAGTATTATGTTCATTTCATGCAGTTTTAATTAATTAATCTTGGGATATTGATTACTTTTTATGGATTAAAAAAATATATCCAAAATTTATTATAAACACGCGAAGAAGGATATTTTAGTTATAATTTTTATACACATGTTCCCAATAAATTGTGATTGATAATATAACGTTGTCAGTAATGATAGTGTCTTTGGGGCCAAAGAAGAAATTCTGTAGGATACGAATATAAATTATGTGACTGTTACATTAGATTCTATAATTTTATATTTTGTTCACTAGATGTAATAAAAAAATTTAATACTAGAACATTTTAATTTTTTGAATATTGACTTCTTTCCCCTACTGTGGTTTTGCAGTGAACTTTACGTACGTTAAGCGCAAAGACCGGAAAGCTGTGCTGGCGAGTTAGAAGCGAAGCGCGCCGCGTACCGATCAAGCGCACAGCGGGACAAAAAATTGAATGTCTCCGGATGACATATGAAGGACAAATTTTTGAGTACATCTTATTAAACGGAAATGTTTGGGGCATATTATGATAAAAGTTTAATTTTTTTTTCAAAGTGAAGAACACATACAAAATTTCAATCGTTTATAATAAATGTATGCAAAATTATTTTATTTAAACAAATTCGATTATTCTATAGTCTAAACATTACTACAACAGTTTGTAAAATTTATTTTAATTATACAGAATGGACCCAAAGATTTTATTTTTTTAATTTTACCGTGCTCCAAAGTTTGACAATATTTTTTATTTTAATAACATTAACAAAAAGCCGAATTTCAAATTTTTTTTACTGTGACATAGGCGTTATGCCTACTGCACAAAAATGTGAATACTTTCAAATTCGGTGATTTCGTGAAATTTTCTGGTCCCACTTGACGTGGCTTTACTGTTATAATTTTTTTACAGCAAAATGTTGCGTGTATGCAACGTTGAGATTATTGGAAACAAGAATTATTACTTAGTGTGGAAAAGTTCAAAATAGTTTGTGTAAAGATGCACCTTACACTTAGAACACATGTATATGGTGTTGTTTTTGCATTGTCTACATCTTCTTCTTGCTTTATTTTCCTATCACGTGGCCGATATTATCAAATCGAATTTCTTTAGGTAATGAGTTTTTTAGATGGACGTCCAGAATTTGATGTTGAAGGAAATTAAATATCGTTCTTGGTGGCTGGTTCATTCATTTTCATAAAAGTAATTGCTATGTTGGACTTAAATTCCTGTGACCACTTTTTCCTTTTACGTTGATTCTGTATTTACATATTTCGTTTCTATGCAAATCAACACCTCCCATATGCTGATTGTACTGGGCTATAACGTTTGGCTGAGGAATTGAATCGATCTTTTTTTCTTTCCTGTTGTACCTTTTTGCGTTTACTAAAGGTTCAATAGGCAGTTATTGGTTACAACTATCACCACAGAATTATCGTTTCATCTAACTAACAACATGTTATGTTCATCAATAAAAAAATCATAAGTACCACGATCTTCTTTCTTCTTACTTTGTACTGTTTTCATTGTGTTATTACACATACGGTTTCTTCGAATTGTTCCAGAAGCAAACAAAACAACTTGTTAGATGGGAAGAAGTTGTCAAAAAATATGCGATGAACAGATGGTTAAACAACTTACAATAGTTCCAGTACAACGTTTTCTCCCAATTCATATTCGATTTCATAGGTACTGGATTTTCCACCATACGGTATAAATTTATACAAGTAACCACTGGAACTACATAGACACCATAGTTTGAAGCCAAACCTAATTGGTTTTCCCTTGATTTACATCTTACAACTATGTCGTCGAAATATAGCAACATTTCCTCATCAATCGATAGATCATAAGAAAATACTCCAAACTGCATGTTCTTTTCATTTATCAGATCAAAAAGAGGGTTTTGAAAATTTGTCGCTTTTATCTAGTTGACTGTTATCTGATAAATGTATGTTTTGCTTTATTGAACTGCATCTGTTTCTACTTATACAGTTCCTTTATTCTCATCTTTTGATGTATGATACCCCGAAAAAATCAATATACCGAAAAATCGCTTTAGTTGTTAATTTCAAATAAATGCCGATTATTATTATAAGCATATTTTTTTTGAGTGAGTATGAGTATGAGTATAGGGACGTATGGCAGGCCCCATCGACATCGCCTTACACTGATCTCCCAGGGTTATTTTACCCCCTTTCAGTTCTCCTACGTATCCCGCAACTGCACAGCATTACCTGTGTTTGTCGATGGTTAAGGCCACTCCCGGAATTTTGTCACCGGGCCATACGCCCGATTTAGGCTAGGGGATTGCGGAACAAAGAGGGAAAACATGTTGGTTTTTGGAGGACATTGAACTGACCCAAAACTACGTACAATCCAGAGTCCTCCTCGACCAGGGATTTAGTAGTAGCCCCATTCAATTGGGGTTTATAAATGGGGTAGGTGGGTTAATACGCTGCTAGGACCTATCCTTGTTGGTGTACAGGAAGTTCGTCCGTGTCCGTGTCTCTGACCGAGTCGGATTCCGGTTTCTGGTAACCGCTTTAGAATTGTTTGCCCCCCTGTGAGATACTGAATCTTGTCTTCAGTACCGAAGTGTTACCGGCCAGGACACGCCGCACTGTGGTCAATTTGTCAAAATTAGCAATACAAAAAGCAAAATTATTATGTGGATAATAAATTTATGTTATTTTTATTTAATATTGGCTTGTTTATAGTTTACAATATAAATAACCACTAAAACATTCTTATATTATACAGGGTAAAACAAAAAAGCCTACCAGAACAACCATAAAGAACCTAGATTTTTAAAAAATATAATCCTATAATTTTTTATTCTTTTATTGAAATTTATTTTAATAAATTATAAATTTTAAAATAGAATTTAACAAAATTTATTTATAAATAATATAGGGTTTTACAAAAAAATATATCTTAATTATTATAACGAATTATAAGTAATCTATATAAATCTAAGGAACTAATTTATTTAAAACTACAATATCTTTTTAGTTATTTTATCTATTCGAGCTCAGGATTTCTCAACAAATTTAAAACTTCAGTTGAAAAAGTGCTTGCTTTTTTAACAGGCAATTTTCTTATATTTGAGATGACTGGATCTGACGAAACTAAAAAGATATGAATTAAATCTTCATTGCTTTTTATTCTTGAAATTTTTCTTGTATAATGCCTATATTATTTGTGTAGAGCTTCTTGAACATCTTCGGAAAGCTGGCCAGTGGGTAAAAGAAAATATTTTATGACATCTGCACTATGAGTGAGTACTTTGTGTATGGAAACTGGCATATAAAACCAAGGGTAAAGTCTTACATAAAGTTTTGCAGTATAATTCCTAAATTGATCAACGTCAACATGATAACCACTGGATAAAGCTTGGAGAATAACGGAGAACCGACGAATAAGTGTTTCATCAACCCCAGTGATTTCGCTTGCTTTTGTGCTGTCCTCAAAAAATCTGCGAGAGGTGTTTCCATCATTTGTATTGCCATAGCCTTGCTTGACAACATCA
Source organism: Brassicogethes aeneus (assembly GCA_921294245.1). NCBI lineage: Eukaryota > Metazoa > Arthropoda > Insecta > Coleoptera > Nitidulidae > Brassicogethes > Brassicogethes aeneus. The sequence goes on from OV121132.1 coordinate 64,528,924, forward strand.
GCCAAAAGGCCCAATTCTGACTTAAGAGCCGATATGATAGATTTTTTCCTTTCTTCAAATGCTGCCTTTTCTTCATTTGAGCCCCGAACTTGCCATTTTTTAATGTCCAGTCTATACGAGATGCAGAATGCATTCGAAAAATTTTATATGGGCATGTAATGTAGAAAGACCCAATTCAAACGCCTTTTTTTGAAGTGGTCGTTGTAAAACCTTTTCTAAATTATTCATGCCTTTCGGACTAGCACCACAAATATAACATACTTGAGAGGCAGAATTTTCCATTAATAATAATAATAATAATAATAATAATAATTCATATCTACCATCGTTTTATGTAAAACATATTCTACAAGGATTTCGTGGCCAGAAGATGTCAATAATTTTGTTGGTGATAGAGTTTTTATCTGGGCTTCTATATACTCAACTTCTGATCTAGCAACATCGGCTGTCTCTTTGCAAAATTTAAAACGAATGGGCCTGCAAAATCTTGTAGATGAGCACCTCGGGTTCTGCCAGACGACCACGGTTTGGTCGTTATTTTTATTTAAAGTGCAGTCGAAAAGGTACCAATGAACTTAAAAGAATGTCTGCATCATTGGTATTAAAATTTTCACTGGAAAATTTTTGCTTGTACATTGAATGACTGCCACTACCATCTAAGCCCCATTTACACTCCAATTGTAGTAATAAAGAAGAAATTGCAGGTTTATGTTCTAAGGTTTGAACCAAAACTTCATTTTGAATTTCGACCAAACGTTGGCTGGTATGATCTAATAATTTTTGCAACCTAATTTCGGCTGAATTTTCCAATATGACTATCTCATTGGGATAACACTTAACTTTGGATTGAAGCACCAAATAATACGGGGGATAGAGATTGAAATTTCTTTTATTTGCACCCTTTTGCATTGCAATGTATTGATGTTTTGTTAATTTTAAATCAACCATCAAAGCCAGTGATACATCTGGTGAGTAACTAGATATTAGCTTATTCGCCTCGGAGGGTTGAAGAGCCATTTTCACTTTTTTTAAAGTTTCGGGACTACTATTTGTTACTTTATTTATTAATTGCGCAACACTTCGCCTTCCTGAGGTCCTGCAACTAACCTCTGCAGCCAAAGCAAGTTCTTCTGGAGTTTGAGATTTTACTAAAGTCTTTTTCCAACCATGAAGAATATTTATCTAAGAAGCGATTTACATTTTGATGGCATTTTTTCCACCTCGAAAGCAAATTTGTTGAAAATTGCTTGATTTTATTTGCAATATATTTTTCACTTTCATCTGACATATTTTCATTTTTAATTTTCGTTTTAACAAACAGAAGAGCCTTATTCAGAACTAGGGGACTTGTAGCACATGATAAATATTTTCTACATTGAAAAAACTGGAACATATCCTCTCTACTTGAAACTTCGTAAAACTTTTTTGTTTTAGACTCAAAATCTTAAATTTTTGAAATTTTGTTAAATAAAATGCTTGTCTTAAGTTTTTTTGCCAGTCTTTATCAAAATAAGAAATACACAAATCAAATTGCTTGAAAAAACTTACCATGGATCACCCTTTCCATTTTTAGAATAAAATTAATAAAACAAAAATGTGATATATTACTGGAACTTAAAAAACTATTCATATAATAATTTAAATATTCACATTTAAAACATTGCCGACAATGATTTTACTTTGACAGTACCGTACGTCTATATTTGTTTATTTTTTTATTACCATGGTTACTATATAAAATCAGGATTTCATGGCCTATTTCAAAAATATAGGTAAACGTAGTTCTAGACCATATAGGAAATTAATTATTACCAACTAAATACGATAGATTGACCACAGTGCGCCGTTAGTAGTGCCCTCTGCCTTTGTGGAAATTCAACCCCTCATGCTGAGTACCGTCATAATATGCAGCTGTTTAGCCCGCCTTTATTTAACCTACTGAAAATGGTAACACACGAATTATTACCCCACTGTGCGTAAACTTTAGTTGCCCTTTGTTTGGTTTTTCTGTGTTTAGGTTACTTCTTATTTACGAGCTCGTTTAATTTATTTTAAGAGACTGTTGTTTGTTTTAGTTTCGATAACTTTTAAACACTTTAAATTTATGGGGCTGGCCTCTTAAGTTTAATCTCATATTATATTTTGTGACGTTCTTACTTGATTATTGTAAGGTTTTTGTTGCAAATTTGCGTATTAGGTCATGCAGTTACTTGATACTTATCACATATATCAGACTTTATTATTACAATTCACTTTATATAATTATAATATAATTATAATCACACAAAAGATACCAGATGTCAGAATAATTTTTCTGTCTCCGCCTTTACTGGTAATCCCAACGTTGTGTATTCGCAACATTAGTAAAGCAGGTATGCAAAAGGTTTAAAATTGTTGTCAAAAATCATATAATTCCTTCCCTACGGGTAGCAATTAGGTCGACGAAAATATGAATAAAAATATTGCAATATCTGCTTAGTTTATAAATTTCTTATAAAAAATATCGCTATACATGTTATATGTTTTATTTTATTAAAAGTTATATTTGAAAATAATATATTTTCAAAACGTTTCGTTTACGCAACGTTGGAAAATAATGGGTTAAATGATGCTTTCTTGTAATAACAAGTTGAAAACCCGGGCAAATCCGGAGAATGTATATTAAAAGAAAAGAGGAAATAAGGACTTATGCTGTATTTAAAAACCTCATTTTTTATGTTACGCTTCCACTGGTTGGGATTTTTCTGCCGTTTTCTTGCCTTGTCAGGAGATACTGGTGATGCAAAAACGTTTAAATTGTTAACACGCAATATGATTTATTAATTATAAGTAATTATTACCAATGAGCACTTAATTAACAGACGTTTGACCACAAGTGGTGTATAGTCAAATTAAATCATCGAGCTCGAATAACTCTCGACTCTCTTATAATTTAAACATATTTCGATCTACAAAGCATTACTATCTAGATGAGTTAAACTATGCCGCTCGCTTGGGGTTTCGATACTTTAAGGATTTAATACCTGCAGTAGCAAAAAACTTCTCTTTTGGAGATTTAATTCATAAAATATTTATATCTTAAAGGATAAACATAGTTTAACTCTTTTTGAGATTTAGGTAATATTATATAGTCATAAGATTTAATACTTGATTAAATCATCTTATAAAAATATTATTATTACATAATATAAGTATTATTAATAAAAAACTTAAAAAAATTAAATAGTAAAATCAACATGGCAAGATGAGTATCTTAATAATTTATTTTACATTATACTCGTATATGTTATAAACTACCCTGTTGTCCCAATCCAAATTAATAAATTTTAAAAAAATTTAAAATGTTAAAATTGATATGTTTATTATAATAAATTATAGAGGTTTAGTAATGATGCACTTCTCTGCTTTTATTTTTATTTTAAGTTCCCGACCGGTTTCGGCTTATGCCATCTTCAGGGGACTCTACAATTAATTCATTTGATTTTACTTATTTTTAGGTTAATAAATAATTATGTAAATAAAGATAAAATAATATTAAAAGTGACTTACACGTCTGTTTACATAAAATATTTATCACTCACTATATTATGCTCTAAAATCATTGTTATATATTTCTTTAAAATTTGTTTTGTTTTACGTAAAATACACTATTAAAATTTACGCTGTGTCTAGTCTCACGCTAGCGTGAACGCAATTTAATTTTTATTCTCACGCTAAAGTCAAAATAATTTTAATTTTATTCTCACGCATTATTTTATTTAATTTTACTTTTTAGGTGTCGTGTCATTTGATTTGATTATTATTTGATTATGTCATTTGATTTGATTATGCAAATGTAATAAAATTTACTAATAATAAAATCGAGACTCTTTTACTGCAGCCAAACCAACCCAAACTCAACAACACAACCCAACCGACCCCGCCCCATTGGGCCCCCCCGCCCCATTGAGCAAAAAACCCAACTAAAATGGGGAAATTTATGTTACGATAAAAATAAAACACTTTAACAAAGGAACAACAAATTTATGAAATAAAAAAAGTTCGACAACTTCTGGTAGATTTTATGTTACGATAAAACTAAAACAAATTAACCAACCCAACCCAACCGAACACTGTTTAACAAAGAAACAACAAATTTATGAAATAAAAAAATAAAAAAAATTCTTAGAATCGAACCCGGGACCTCTCGCATGCCAAGCGCCCGCCCTACCATCGGAGCCATCTAGCTTGTTGTCAAATATTAAACGCTCTGGGAACAAAAACGGATTATAATTAGTGACGTCACCGCGTGAGAATAAGAATAAAATTGCGTTTACGCTAGCGTGAGACTAGACACAGCGTAAAATTTAATGTCATGTTAGTTGTGAAGTTAGGTGCTTAGACTTTCAGGGCCGGGTTCAGTAACTTTTTCTTCTCCTTCCTCATTGTGTAAGTACTTGAAAATTGGTGTGTAGAAGAGATTTACTTGTTCGTTTAGGCTTTTTTCTTTTTTGTTTTTCTTTTGTTTGTGGATTTCATATGCTTCCAGTAATGTGAGTTTGTGGTTTTTCTCCTGGATGTGTAAAATCTTTATTCCTTCTTTCTTGTTGAATGTATGGTTTTTTTCTGTTAGATGATTGCCGAAATTTTTTGTTTTTAAGGTGTTCTCCAATTCGTGTTTCGAAACTTCTTCCGGTTTCTGCGATATGTTGCATCACAATTATTACATTTTAGTTTGTATACTCCGTTTTTTTCTAGAATGTCTGTTGTTCCTTTTGAGTTTTTTAGATTATTATAAATGTTATTTTTTGTTTTTGTTGCGATTTTTAGGTTGTATTTATTGAAGATGGTATTTAATTTATTTGTGATATGTCCTTGATATATTATTTTTCTGTATTTTTCCGTTGGGTTTTTGTTATTTTACATGTTTATTAATTTTAATATATTTTACCACTTTATTTTTTGATAGATTTTTTCGATTGTATGTTTGTTATATCCGTTCTATAAGCCTATTTGTATAATTGTGTTATATTTCTTTCTGTTTATCTTTATTTGACATTGGTATGTTGTCTAGTCTGTGGTACATGCTGTAGAAGGCTGAAAAATTACTAGCAAAAGGATATAAATATGCAATAACAGAAGAACCACAACTAGATATGTTAGCCATAGAAATTGACACAGCAATAAGAGGAATACCAAATGAAGAAAAAATTAGATCCGAATGCATACAACTGCTAAAGAACGAAGAAAGAAGATTAAAATTAAAAAATAAACAAACACACAACAAATATTAACAACAAAGAACAACAAATAATAGAAAACCTCAAAAAAGGCTAAAAAAACAAAAAATAATCCTTACAAAAGCAGATAAAAACGCTGGTATTGTCCTAATAGATGAGTGAGTATGAGTATATGAGTATAAGAGACGTATAACCGGCCCCATTTCCTCTTGACTCTCGAACCCCGTACAGGCCTATGTTTACTTACGCCGATTTTTGTTCTTCCCCAGCAACTGCACGGCTTCACCCGTGTTTGCTGGGTGCGAATGTCCATTGCGTTCCGTACTGTCCCGTATTTGGGTCTCGAGAGCGAGAGGCGAATAGTTTTAATAGCCTTTCCCGGGTTCGCCGAGCCTATGCTATACGCTCAGTGGGGTATGGAGGAGGGACGGGAGGGTGTTGGTTTTTGGGGGACAATTACGCCGACTTAAAACTAAGTACGACGCGGAATCCCCCTAGACCAGTCGATTAGTATTACTCCAAACATTTGGGATTGCTATTTGGAGTTGGGGAGTTGTTATTTCGCTGCAGGGGTGTAGTTTCCTAGTCGAGGTCTTTGTCTTGTTCGTTATTGTCATTGTCCGTATCCTGGTCAGATAGTTCCTGCCCTTGGTAAAGTGTGTCAGTTGTTTTTAATAAATTTTGTCCCAAGCACGTTTTGTGGTAGAGTTCTGTCTTTCTTTATTAAATTCCAAAATTAAGCATTGCATTTATTCATTAGTCAAACAAATTACAAGCGCGATTATTCTGTTGTCTAATGTTTACAATTCGAGTTTGGCTATTAGGCCTTTTTTTTAATGTGTTAGAATTATATGATCAATGTTAGTTTACTCTGTGAGTCCAGTGTTTATTTTCGGTCTCGATTGGGACCGCCTTACGCATTTGCTGTTGACAGACTTATTGCCCCACGCCGCCTGCCCTTCATAGGTTTTAAAGATATCCCAATAAACACTTTAACGATACCTATCACCATCAACATTGCCCGTGTAAGAATTTTTAATACTTTTTAATACAATTTTGCAATGATAGTAATTAAAAACAAAACAATTGTTTAAAGAGTAAAATATGTTCTTAACATAATCATATTTTAAAGTTATTTTAACATTTTCAAGTAAAATAAATGTTATGTTTAATAAAATGAATACGGGCAATGTTAATGATGACAAATAACGGAAAATGTTTGCTGGGATCTGCCGTATTTAAATTGCAGATTTGTATCAGGTCATGCATACTCTTAAAGTAACTTATCAGCTCTTTTTTTTTTTTTCGGATGGCCACCTCCCCTCTTGTTTAACTTCCCTTGTCTGTCCAGTGAAAAGCCTCCAATGACAGGTGGCACTTAACTCATTCATATCACTCAACACTCCACTCCTCAATGACCGTTACACCATTTTAGTTTGCACTCTATGAAAATGTTTGTTTCACTTATTAGTTTGCACCTTTTTTTTTAATTATTGTTGGTTTTATCTTTAAACTTTTACGTTTCAAGAGCTTTCCCGCACGCGACGTGTCTTCTCGAGCGCTGGAACCGAACTGTCCTAATAGATAAAGACGAATATATAAATAAAACCACAACTTTCATAAACAACAACAACTTCATAAAATTGGAAAAAAAATCCCCTAAAAGCATTCATAAGGAAAACCAAGACAATTATAAAAAACTGTAACTCAACAATTGAAAAATACCAAACAAATTACAAAAACAAACTTATTCCAATGAACCCTCAAATACCACAACTTTACGGACAACCAAAACAGGTCACCCCATTAGACCAATAGTATCCTTCATAAATTCACCAACATACCTACTAAACAAATTTTCACTCAAAACCATAAACAACATCAAAGATTTCCAGCCCAAATACACTATCAAAAACTCAAAAGAAATAATAAAAATAATAGAACAAATGAAACCAGAATATAACCACAAACTTATATCATTCGATGTCACCAACTTATATACAAATATTCCCATACAAGAAACATTAAACATCATATTCACAAACATAGAAAACAAAATTAAAGATCAAGAATAAATAACCCACCTTAAAACAATCATACGACACACAACAGAATAAACATATTGCAATTTTAACAACAACACATACAAAATGACAGACGGACTTCCAATGGGAGCCCCTAACGCATGTCTCTTAGCAAATATATTCATGGATAAGATTGAAACAAACATACTTAACTCATCAAACAACCTCACAAAACACATAAAACTATGGAAAAGATATATAGACGACATCATTTGTATATGGACAGGAAACGAACTAGAAGAATTCCACACATACATTAATACACAACACACAAATATAAAATTCACAATAGAAAAAGAAAGAAAAATTAACTTCCTAGACATAACAATTGAAAGAAGCAACGCAAAATACAACTTCACCATATATAGAAAACCAACAACCACAAGCGCAATCATACCATATGAATCAAATCATTGCTACCAACACAAATTCTCAGCCTTCTACAGCATGCATGTACAGCATGTACCACAGACTAGACAACATATCAATGTCAAATAAAGATAAACAGAAAGAAATAAACACAATTATACAAATATTTAGGCTTAGAGAACGGATATAACAAACATACAATCGAAAAAATCTATCAAAAAATAAAGTGGAAAAATATATTAAAATTAATAAACATGCAAAATAACAAAGACCCAACAGAAAAATAATATATCAAGGACATATCACAAATAAATTAAATACCATCTTCAATAAATACAACCTAAAAATCGCAACAAAAACAAACAATAACATTTATAATAATCTAAAAAACTCAAAAGGAACAACAGACATTCTAGAATAAAACGGAGTATACAAACTAAAATAATTGTAATGCAACATACATCGGAGAAACCGGAAGAAGTTTCGAAACACGAATTGGAGAACACCTTAAAAACAAAAACTCAAATTTCGGGAATCATCTAACAGAAAACAACCATACATTCAAGAAGAAAGAAGGAATAAAGATTTTACACATCCAGGAGAAAAACCACAAACTCACATTACTGAAAGCATATGAAATCCACAAACAAAAAAAAAGAAAAAAGCCTAAACGAACAAGTAAACCTCTTCTACACACCAATTTTCAAATACTTACACAATGAGAAAGGAGAAGGAAAAGTTACTGAACCCAGCCCTGAAAGCCTAAGCACCTAACTTCACAACTAACATGACATTAAATTTTAATAGTGTATCTTACATAAAACAAAACAAATTTTAAAGAAATATATAACAATGATTTTATAGAGCATAATATAGTGAGTGATAAATATTTTATGTAAACAGACGTGTAAGTCACTTTTAATATTATTTTATCTTTATTTACATAATTATTTATTAACCTAAAAATTAGTAAAATCAAATGTATTAATTGTAGAGTCACCTGAAGATGGCATAAGCCGAAACCGGTCGGGAACTTAAAATAAAAATAAAAGCAGAGAAGTGCATCATTACTAAACCTCTTTAATACTACTACTGCTAAAATGGAAAATAAAATTTAAAATATAATAAATTATAATTATAATAAATTTGGGATGGGGAAAAATTGTAAAATAAACATTACAAATGGGTATCTATTAAACGGCATGTTTAATATTTTTTTAATAAAAACTATACCCCTGCTCCACTCTTAATTAATACAAATTAAAAATAGCAAAGTACAATATTACATTTAGCGACCTTATTGCGTCTACTAGAAATACGGTATTTAGTGAAAATATAGAAGAGTATATTGGCGTACTTTTTTTGCTGATTCCAAAAATCTGGTCAGATTTTTTTATCTTAAAAAATAAGATATGTGTATACACTTTTTTTTCAAAAGTCACTACATTATCGACTGAAATGTGTTTCGTGATATCGAGTGTCTTTATTTACCGTAAGTACCTACGTTTTAAATTTTAAAACTGTTTTAATATTCCATGATATAAATGAATAAAATTTCCGTATTATTTTTAAATTTATATGTTAAATCTAGATCTAGAGATGATTCCAATTATACTTGATGCACCTAATTTTTTTAATAGACCAAATGAAATAAAAGAGTCAACTTTAACAAGACAAATGAATTTTTAATGTGATTTTTTTTCTATGCAATTTTTAATATTGATATTTTGCATGTTTATAAATGTCTGTATTAGGAATGTGAGGTTTTAAAAAAAATACTATGTTTTAATTAATTTTATATTTAATTTTTAATATCCCTATTATTTTTTAACATTCAAGGTTTTAGTTTCTATTTTTTTCTTACTATACATTTGAACATGATTAATTATAATTATTATTATAGTAATTACTTAGAAAAAAATCTTTTTGAAGGGTATATTTCAGAAGGCTATAAAAAAATAAAAATATAAATATAATATAAAAAATAGTGTACATAGGTATGTCGTGGTGAAAAATAGTGTGTTCTACACTCGCCTCGCTCGTACAGCAAACCTCACACTCTTCACAAATCGCCGCCTTTCCCGATATGCAATGTTATATGCAATGCACTATCCCATTAAGAATATGACAAAACAGCTTGGTTAATGGGTGCACTCCAATTTTTCTATCTCGTGGAAATATGATATTTCCAGTAAATAGAAATCTATCACTTTTATCACTTTTACTTATTGAATAACTAACTAATGTTGATTTGCATGAATCATTTATTTATCGTTATTAAAATTTATTTTTAAATAAAAATATTAAGTAGGTACAATGTTCTAATTAATTTTATTTTAAATTTCTGTATTATTTTTGTTATCTTAAATGTACACATTAACATAAATAAAGATAAGTATTTTTATGCACGATGACTTTATAATATGACAATTATAACAAAAATTCTTTGACGTTAACGTCTTTGTATAGCCCGCGGGCGTTATTATGACCCAGCGGGCTATAATGAGACGTCAAAAATTAAAAACAATATTCTTCCTTATGTTACACCATTTGATATATTCGAAGTAAGTTTTTTCGTATAAAGATTTTGATTTTTCCGGCAGCTGGCCGCAATTTTTCGCCTTTTCAGCTGCTTCCTCAATTTCATTCATCTTTAAACTTTAAAACTGACTAATGTCATAGTTATTTATGTATTAAGGGCATAATAAGGTTTTTATGGTCCGAGGCGCTATTTCGAGCCCGAGCGCGTTAGCGCGAGGGCTAGAAAAGCGTCGTAGGACCATAAAAACCAGTTATGCCAGCAATGCATACAAAACTTTATGCACGATTAATTTATTATTATTTTTAATATATTATTGTTTTTAAAGACGTTTACGTCAAAGAACTTTTGTTATAATTGTCATATTATAATGTCAACTGACATCAGTCAGTTTTAAAGTTTTAAGATAAATGAAATTGAGGAAGCAGCTGAAAAGGCGAAAAATTGCGGCCTGCTGCCGGTAAAATCAAAATCTTTATACGAAAAAACTTAGAATATATCAAATGGTGTAACATTGTTGTTTTTAATTTTTGACGTTTCATTATAGCCCGCTGGGCCATAATAACGCCCGCGGGCTATAAAAAGACGTTTACGTCAAAGAATTTTTGTTATAATTGTCATATTATAATGTCATCGTGCATAAATAATATTTATGCACGATGACATTATAATATGACAATTATAACAAAAATTCTTTGACGTAAACGTCTTTAAAAACAATAATATATTAAAAATAATAATATATTAATCGTGCATAAAGTTTTGTATGCATTGCTGGCATAACTGGTTTTTATGGTCCTACGACGCTTTTCTAGCCCTCGCGCTAACGCGCTCGGACCATAAAAACCTTATTATGCCCTTAATACATAAATAACTATTATTATTATTGTAATAATTATTATTTAGAAAACGTCTAAGAATTTTGAAACGCCATGTGTAATATTTTGCTGTAAATTATTTAAAATATAATTAGGTAATTTTATTTATCTCCACGCGGTCTATAATTTAAACTTTATTGTTGTCAACATTCGATAAAGAAATACCTAGTTATGGCCTAGGCCGATAAAAATTTTTATGAGGCAAGTAATTAGTTCGATTTTTTCTCGCTAGGGGTATTGTTTTGACAAATTAATCCTTTTCTAAGAAATTAACGTACTAAACTGGTTTAATTTATTTATAATACTTAAGCACTAATTTGTTTGTTTTACTGTTATAACATTATAATGTTTAATATTTTTCATTAAATTATTGTAAAATTAAATATGAATAATAAAACAAAAAGTGTGGTTAGGACATTGCAATTTGACGTTTCTGTGGATTTCACAGTTGTTTTCTTTTTCTACGATTTAAATTATCTTTAAATTTTAATTTGCTTTAAGTTTTCAGTGAAATTAAATGTTTAACACAGCGTAAACATTCCAAACTACCTATTTTTTTAATAAAAATGCAAACAAATTGAAATTAGATACCTATTTATTAAACAATTAATTGAATTCAATGTAATAGCAAGAGGGTAAGTAAACCATTTTCTTACAAAAATCCATTTCTACTTAAATCATGTAGCTAGGTATTGTCAAACTATTACTGCTTCTAAAAGGAATAATAATTATTGTACATTTAATGTAATCTTCAGCTAATAAATAAATGAGGTTCTAAAAAAGTGAGGTTAGGCCGCTTTTATGTTAAATTAAATTGACCTATATAAAGTGCTTTGAAGATAAAATGTTGTATGCCATTCGGCCAAGAAGTGTCTTTTTGTGCTTCGCTCAATTGTAGGCCTCCGCTACGCGTCGGCCTTCAAACTTTGAGCTTAGCACAAAAAGCCTTACTTCTTAACCTAATGACATAAATAACTATTATTATTTAATTTAAATCGTATAAAAATCAATAATCAACCAACAGATGAAATTTGACTAGAGTTGTAAAATTGACCGGTTAAATTGTTTTTGTACAATTGATTAGTCCACTGACCAAAATAAAATTAAATAAAACAATACGTTATTGTTTTGCTGCAATATTATAAAATAATATTTTATATTTATTATTTTGCTGTAATGAAATACTTTATCCCACCCAAAATTTTGATTTTATAGGTTGGCTATACTTTAAACAGCATAATATTTTGCATATTGGTTATAATATTTTTATGATTTTTCTAGTACTTACGTGACTTTTCTGGCAATCAATTTTGTGAACACCAAAGAAAATTCTTTTTTTCTTCTTTAACATTAACAGCCGCCTATTGTAAATAAGTAAATTAAGGACGGCATGGCGAATCGATTTTAACATTAACTGTCAAACTATCAAAAGTAAAATTCGACCAGATTAAATTTAAGGAATAAAATTATTTTTTTTATAGAATTTTTGCAAAATAGATAAAAAAGCATAAAGAACTCATGTCATAAGACCTTTTGTCGCACTCGTCCATTACAAAACTCGCTCCTTCGTCGTTCGTTTTATAATATATCCGCGTGCGACAAAATGACGTCTTATGACATTAGTTCTTTAATATACTATTAAGAATTGTGTTTTTGTTTTATACTTACGGAAGCGTAGAAGGGCCACACTTCTTTTTTAAATATACGTTTGGACGACTACTTTAACCAATGGTTAGTAACCATGTCTTTTATAGAAATATGTCAGAATTCGAGTTATAAGTCGTAACGTATATTTAAAAAGAAGTGTGGCCATTCTACGCTTCCGTATATAATACATTTTTTCTTATTTATTTTTTAATTTATTTACTAAATTTCTACAACCACCGCAAGGAATTTCAAGTCAATTTTATTTGATACTGCTGTCAATTAGTTTTAACCTCATTTTTTTTCTAATTTAACTTAAAGTCAGCCCGTGGGTGAAATGCTATTTCGCCCACTAGTGGAAGAAGTAAAATTTCGCCCACCAATTAAAGTTAGGAAATGGAACACCTAGGTGTTAAATAATTAACATTTAGAGAATTCATTATTTTCCGCATCTTCAGTAGGGCCACGAAGTTACAAATTTCTTTCGTGTACAATACAATTTATTTATTATTTATTACCCTTAATCGCTTACTTTGTCGAAGGTTTACCAAATTTTAAGTTCTTAGTCTATCAATTTAAAGTTTAGTTCAAGTCTATTACTTGGAAAAAAGTTTTAACCTCAATTTTTAAATTAAAACCTAAAGCTGAAAATTTTGAATGAAAAATTAAAATTGGTAATTTAATTGCAATATAATAAAAAAATTAGGTGCCTGAACGAGCACTTCCACATTAATTACCCTTGAATTTTATCCTAACTTCATTCCCCATTCCCAGATAACCAGCGTCCTTCCGTTTGCCGGTCAGTTGCCTACTGTTCGTTCTCTTGATATGGTAGCCGTTTGCTGTCAAGTGGGTGCCACCATTTGACTGTCTGTAGACAAAAATCTTTTCTAACAATATATTGTGTGCAATCCACCGGCAACCGACGGGAAACCTTTTGCTTATAATTATTGTGGACAACATAAGAGTTTATAGGCAGAAATGTTTCCTGACAACTTATAGTGTGCAACCCACCGGCAACACACGGGAAACCTTTTGCGTATACTGATTGTGGGCAACGGATAGGAAATGATTTACCTATTCAAATTCACTGAATTTGGTGGCAATTTGCCGATAACGAATCAGAAATTAAAATAAATTAATAAATGAAGCGTTGAGAACCAGAGTGGCCTTACCCACAAACATTTATTCTAAAATGGGGTTATAATTTTAGGACAATATATATATATATATATATATTTGGGTGCTTTTTTTTAACAAAGTTTTTCATTTCCGAAAAATATATTGTCCTAAAATGATTGTAACATCATTTAAGAAAAAACATTTGTGGGTTAGGCCACTCTGGTTCCAAACGCTTCATTTACCTATTCATTTTAATTTCCGATACGTTATCGGCAAATTGCCACCAAACTCAGTAATGCCTCATTTATTGGTATTGTTATTTTAACAAGAGGGTAAAGCTACATTCGTAATGAATTCGCTGGCCGAGTGGCAATTTGACTCGCAAGCTAAGCAAATGTGTAACAGTGTGATCGTTCACAATGAAATTCGACGTTAAAGTGGAAGTTGAAGTGGGCAAAATTTCTTGCAAGCTGCAAACTTCGACTTCAACTTCGACTTTCGTGCCGGCTATGCGACATGCGCATTGCCTTTGTTATGAAGGTTTGACATGTTCAATGGCGTTGAGTTTTGTGTGTGTAGTGTTTTTAATGTGATTAAATACATTTTTCTTGCTTTATTTAAAAAACCTACCCATTGATAAATGTAAATGTATGTATGTATGTATGTAACTTAATGTATACCTACTAGTTTATTATTATTATTATTATTATTATTTATTATAAAGAGAACATTAGTGTTTTGTAACACATTTTAATAAGAATTTATCACTAAATAAACTATTACACAACATAAGTAAACTATTTGATTGATTGTTGTCCATTTTTGCATTTAAAAAATAACACCAAGCAAAAACAAAATAATGCCAATTCTAACCTTACAAAGAACATGACAGTTACCAACGCCCATGCGTTAAATTCGACTCTAAAGTTATTGCGAATGGTAAATTTCGTGCCGACTTGCGTGCCAAAGTGTCACTCGGCCAGCGAATTCATTACGAATGTAGCTTAGGCTGGCCGAGTGACACTTTGGCACGCAAGTCGGCACGAAATTTACCATTCGCAATAACTTTAGGCGTAAATTTTCATACTCGAATTTTTTCAAACGTCGTTTTATTACAAAAATACCTATATTCACAAAGAAATAAAATATTATAAATATTTATATACACAACAGAATAACCTTATAAGCCGATAATTTATATAATAATTAATAATAATAATAATAATAAATGTTCTTTATTGAAAAAAATACATTTTTCAAAAGGCCATTGACTTTCGTCCTTCAGCCGGGAATAATAAATATATTTATTATTATATAAATTATCGGCTTCAAACAGGCGCAGCCTTATGGAATCTTCATTGTTTACGTTTGGATCTCGACGCTTAAGCCTGATTTATAGATTGCCTTTCTTCCTTCCTTCCTTCCGTAGAATATGAACAATACAAAAACCGTTGTGCTTTTTAAAGATTCCCATACGGGAATCTATAAATGGCACTACGTTTTTTGGTATTGTTCATCTTTTATGAGAGGAAGGAAGGAAGGAAGGAAGGAAATCTATAAATCAGGCTTTAGCGGTAATACGTTGACGCTGTTTTGCGGCAAAACTTTTGCCACTCGCCGTTACCTATCTTTGAAGTTCAACACGCGTTGGGATCAAAGTTTTTATTGGTACCCACAGCTCCTGCAATAAATATATGTTTAGCAATAAACATATGTTTAGTTTGTATAAAACATTATTTAACATACCAAAAATAGCCCTAACAAGACCAGGGTTGTAAAGGGGATGATTGCCTTGCTCATCCCCCCATGTATATTGCATATCTCGTCGGAGATAAACTTCCTGAACAGTTTATGAATGTGTAAAGGCCCCATAATCAATCTGAAAAATAAAAATAATTTATTAACGCTTGGCTTGACATTTTTTTCAGTCAGATTTTAATTAATAATTTGATAATTTTTTACACTATGGTAAATTTTGTCGTTTCTTGGGAAGCATTTGGTTCTATTAAAATATCCACTAAATGTGTTTATTCACGGCACTTTTTGGATTATCAAAAAATTAAAAAATGCCTAGCTGGTATTGTATACAAATATATTTAAGAGCGATAAAAATTGGTTCAAAAATGCAAATTTTACAAGGGCGGTAAGGTGTGCTTTATAAAAATTTGTTGTAGCATACTACAACAAATTTTTGTATACAAAAAAGATATTACATTGAAATTACCGCTATTATAATAGCTTCTGAAATTTTAAATAAATTAATGTTATTTGAATAAAAACCCTTATAAAATTATAATACTTCAAAGAAAAAACTACATCTTCAAAAAATCCTACATTTTTATAGCCTCTATTTAGGTACATGCCGAAAGAAGTTTCACTTCAATATAACAAATTATTTAAAAATTTACTTACGTCTTGGTTTCTTTTTTGTATTTTTTTTATTTTCAAAGGATTTTTAGATTTTTCCATATGGATATAGGTACAGCTAAAGCTAATAGATAACTATTGCGTGCATAAAACATACCTGATAGATTTCTTGTTTATATTAATCAACACGTCGTACACACACTCACAGAACAAACCATAAAAATTTTATGGTTTGTTCTGCGAGTGTAATGTATAATTTATGGCATAAATTATAAAG
The DNA here is from genome assembly GCA_921294245.1 of Brassicogethes aeneus. Lineage (NCBI taxonomy): Eukaryota > Metazoa > Arthropoda > Insecta > Coleoptera > Nitidulidae > Brassicogethes > Brassicogethes aeneus. The sequence goes on from OV121132.1 coordinate 64,545,423, forward strand.
AACAAATGGTGAGCAACGGTAGCGGGGACTCTCGCGCAAGCGCGGTTCTTTATTGTGGGAAATATGTGGGCCGTCCGTTGCACCTCTGTTGCATACAATTGTTGACTGGAATCTATTGAAAATAAGCGGCTATCTTGGGCGGAAACAAATTTCTTGCAGTTTTCATGCAACTGACCAACAAGGTATTTTAGGAAATGTGTTGCCCGTCGGTTACACCTCTGTTGAATACAACTCTTAATCAGAAATTATTGGAAATACGTGTAAAACTTGGGCCTAAACATTTTTCTTGCAGTTTGCATGCAACTGACGGGAAATGTTTTGGACTTCCAACTTATTGGCTTACTGTTGCATGAAATATGCCAGCTTGTTATTGCCGACAACGCGTTTCTTTAGGTTTACTAACAAACTTTGGTTATCTGGGTTTTAATATCAAATCTAACAAACTAAATATGTAGTTTCTAAAATATCAAAAAATTACATATTACAAGATAATATTGATATTTTTCTCTAGCGCCATCATACTACCCCCAAACATCCTCTTTATATATATCTTTTCAAAATATAATTTAAAAAAAAGTAATAAACACGCTTAAAATATTTTGTCATGATTACGGTTTTAAAATTTCCGGAAAAATTGAGCTGGCGGAAAAAAAACCGTTTTTTTTTCGGTAAAAACCGGAAAAATTGGGAATTTTTTAGAAAAATTGACTTTATTTTTCAATTTTATTCAAAGGGTAACACGAAAAAATCCTAGTCAATTTTTCTGAAAATTTCCAAATTTTTACAGATAATATCCGTACACTGTTATTGATAAAAAAGTGAATTTCCGACGCTGATTATAATCATAATATAATGATAATAATAATTACTCCTTTTATTTTAATTTAGTAAGAGTATTCTAACGGGCCGCAAAAAAACATATTCGGTGTTGTATTAACATAACTTTTATTTAAAACTTCGATTTATGAAATTATAATTTTGTAATTTAACTTTATGAAACGATCATTATTTTGTAGTTGGATATTTTTAATAAACTCCTTTTTTCCAAAAAAAAAAACAACCGATAGTTTTTTTTTACGTTTATTTTCTTGAATCAATTTATTTTAATTTAATGTTTAGTTTTATTTTTTGTAATAAAGGATATTTTGTTTTATTCAAATAATGTTGTTAATAATTAAATTTATATTATGAGCACAGACAATATTGTGTGTATTATTATTATTATTACAATAATTAAAATTATAATAATTATTATTATATGACATCCAAATTTATTATTTGTATTGTGTTTTTGTTATTTTATGTAAAAAATTTAATAAATCTACTAAAGATACTAAAGAAGAAAATGTCAAAATTAACTAAAATCTATTTTTTTAATCTGTACATACATAACTTACATAAAAAGGTTTATTTAAAAACAAAGTTTGATAATTCAAAAACAAAAGTTCAATTGAAAAATATTTATTAGGTAGCCTAATTTAGGTTGTCAATTTTTAGTAGAAACACCCTGTATTTTTTGAATTACCTGGTTATAACATAAAACACATTGTACTTATTTATAACATTGATATTATCCTTTTTTTTAATATCTAAAAAACATGAAAAACTTTTATTATTTTTAAAATAGTAAAATTAGCAGAAAAACGATGATCATTATGATAGTATAAGCATACAAAAATGATCATTGTTTTTCAGGCCTTTAAATCTGCATCTGCATTATAATTTTAAAAACACACAATTAATTATGGACAAAACAATTTTCTCTTACAATCAGTTTTAATAAATCGGCCGTCATAATTGTAAATTTCATAAAACACGAACGCGCGCCCCAAAATTATAATATAATTACATTTAAAAGTGTGAACTGTCTCTAGCATGACGCCACACAGACCGAGAGAGACAGTGCTACCATTCGCAAAAACAAACCCTGTTTGTTTGTATCTGACTTTAATTCAAATATTAAAATCATAGGCGAGACGTTGCCAAATTGTGCGACGCAACAACATTTAAAAACACGTATATTGGAAAACGTATACTATCGCCCTCATCGTCAAATTGGTTGAACTAAATATACACATTTTTTCCATTTTTAGTATGTTGCTGCACACTTTTTTTTCCAAATTTTTCCAAATATTTAAAGAAAGCAGGGTTGGACCACAATCCACACAACAAGGTCTGTTCGATCTTTATTCGCGCATGTTAAAAATCACGAAATTAGGCAACCTAGTATATATTCATACTTTAGTCGCCATTTTCATTGTTTACAATTTCATTGTTTGCAATTATTGTGCTGTTTATGCGGATTTGTAATAGTTGTTTAGTTTTATTTTTTATTATTGTGTATTATAGTGTAAGAACCAGATACAACTATTTTTACTTCCTAAAAATACATTATTGATGTCAATTATTTCATTAATTTCTGAAATTTATTGATTAAAATTCTTGTCAAATATCAGTTTACTTTAAAACTAAATGTAACTATTTAAATGTAATAATTAATTTCTGAAATTCATTGATTAAAAACCTCTTGTCAAATTTCAGTTTACTTTAAAACTAAATAACTATTTTTATTTCCTAAATAATAATTTATAAAAAGATTTATCCTTTTGTCGAATCTTTTAATGTTAAAAAACATTTGCAGTACTCTTTAAAACTTAAAAAAAACTTTGTTTACTTCTTCCATCTTTGTGTTATACAGAATTACTATTTTGGGTAATTTAAATTAACGGCGGCAAATAAATCAAATATGGCGGTAGTCGTATGTGCGCATAACCGTACCGATTTTCGTTCGTATTTTAAGGAGATTGATCAGACCTTTTTGTGTGGATTGTGGGTTGGACATTAAAAAAATTTATACAATTGGGCAGTAAATTTTACACAGATCTGTATTAACAAGAATCTTAGAAAGTGCTGGGATGAAGTTAATTTTAAGAAATAAGCGCTTGACATTACTGCTTTAGATATACTGACGCAGTAAGGTCGTCGACGCAATAAGAATAGGGATTTTATTAATGTATGGACGCAGCAATGATAAAATTTTGTATATATGTATATATGTATTAGGGTGTCCCAAAAAAAAGAATATTTTTTTTCTTCTCGTCTCTTGTGAAAATATGTTGGTTTGTCATGTTTTAAGAGCCCTGTCAAAAGATCAGCACCATTAAAAAATTTTTAGGGGTCGATCAAGATTTTTAAAAATTACCAAAATCGTCAAAAATTGGATTTTTTTTTATTTTATTTTTTTTTCTCTTTCCGATATTATTTTTTAATTTAAAAATAATAATGATTCTGAAAATTTCAAATCGATATTTTAATTTCTAAAGGTCGCTCAAGATTTTTTTAACTTTCAAAGTAGAGTATTTTGAATGTTTTCGAGGGACCTCTGAATATAAATATCAACGAACTTTTAGCGACCTTTAGAAATCAAAATATTGATTTGAAATTTACAGAATTTTTATTATTTTCAACCTAAAAAATAATATCAAGACGAGAAAAAGAATTAAAATAAAACAAAAATTCAATTTTTGACCATTTTGAAATTTTTTAAAAATCGTGAGCGACCCCTACAAAATTTTTAATCGAGCTGATATTTTGAAAGGGCTCTCACAGCATGATAAACTAACAGATTTTTACAAGAGACAAGAAAAAAAAATATATTCTTTTTTTTTGGGACACCCTAATATATATATATATATATATATATATATATATATATATATATATGTGTATATGTATATATGTATATACATGTCTATGATTTTTTGGAAGTAAATCAATGTTTTGATGTATTTTACGATACTTTTCAAAACAGCTTTAATATTTATTTCCCCAAAAAAAAATTTAAAAAAAAGAATAACGTAAACAAAAATTATTGGATTAATAATGAAATAAGAGAACTCTCTAAAATTAAACGTGAAATGCATCACAATGTTATAAACTGCAACTCAAATGTATATCCAATAGTAAAACACCGTTACAATTCTATATGTAAATTATTAACAAAAAAAATACGTACAGCTAAATTTTACTATAATAAAGAATTAATTAATAACGCAAAAAATAATCAACAACAAATGTGGAACCTTATAAATAAAAATAAAAATCTATCGCCAAAAAACTCCAATATTGTTTTAAAGTCTGAAAACGGTATCATTGATGAACCCAAGGATGTGGCTAATACATTCAATTCATTTTTTGCTAATATTGCGCAAAATTTAAAATTACCCGTCCCAAACTTGAATTGTAATATCTCTCAGTTTGGCTCAAATTTGTTTCTTTATCCCACAGATCCATATGAACTTTACTCTATTATTTTAAATTTAAAAAACAAGAAGTCTACAGGGTGGGACGAAATCCCCACCAGCATAATTAAAAGGTGTGCTTATGTAATAGCTGCTCCTCTTAGCCATATAATAAATTTATGTTATTCGAACGGCCAATTTCCGGATAGGTTAAAGAAGGCAGTAGTTATAGTTTTGCACAAAAAAGGATATTAATAATTATAGGCCAATATCTTTGCTACCAATATTTTCAAAAATAGTAGAATTAACAATATCTTCTCGGCTTATAAATTATTGTAAAAAATATAATATAATATCAAATTATCAATATGGCTTTATGAAAGGTAGTAATACCGAATTGGCCATATTTAATCTAATAAACCATGTTCTTGAATTATGGAATAGTAAAACTTTGACAATAGCTGCCTTATTTGATCTATCTAAGGCCTTTGACTGCATAGATAAGGAACTACTTTCTGTCAAACTGGAAAAATATGGGATACGAGGAGTATCTCTGCAATTGCTTAACTCTTATATGTCTAAGAGGAAGCAAAGTGTTAAATTAACAGCGGATGGATTGGACTTTCTGTCCAATTCTGTAGACTTAAATAAAGGTGTCCCACAAGGATCAATCCTTTGACCTTTACTTTTTGTTCTATACATTAATGATTTAATCAAGAATGATATAGTAAATGAAAGAATAATAATGTTTGCCGATGACACTGCCGGCGTCTACCAAGGTACTACTTTTGAAATGCTAACATCGACATTGAATTCATCTCAAGAAAACATGTTTAATTATTTTAACAAAAATGGAATGAAACTTAATTTGAGCAAAACCCAGTACATCAAGTTTGGTGACAATGGTTTTTCTAATACCCTTCCAATCTATCTTAAAAATGGATTTAAGGTTGAATTGGATTCAACAGTAAAGTTTTTGGGTGTATTCTTAGATAGCAAATTTACTTGGAAAAAACAAACGGAGTATGTCTTAACTAAAATAAACAAATATTATTATTTATTACTTAACTTAAAATTTGTTGTACCAAAAAATGTAATGCTTAGTGTATATTTTGGATATGTATACTCAAACTTAAAGTATGGCATTATTTTTTGGGGAAATTCAGCACATATAACGGATCTTTTTGTATTCCAAAAAAATGTATTCGATGTATATTTGATCTAAAACGAACAGAATCGTGCAGACCTATTTTTGTACAAAATAATTTACTAACTCTACCTGATATCTATATCTTTGAAGTTTGCTTATTTTACAAAAAAAATTATATGTTTTTTCAAGGCACTTATCGTAATCACGCTTACACGACAAGAAATAAAAGTTTACTATTAACGAAACAAACAAAAATTAGTACTGTATATAATGGTATTTCCAATTTCGCCATATTAGTATATAACAAACTACCTGATTCCATCAAAAATCTTAATCTTAAAAAATTTAAACCAGCTCTTAAAAAATATCTGGTTAGTAGGTGTGATTACAGTATAGGTGATTTTCTAATGTAAGCTTTCTTTGCAATTTTATTCTATTCTTAATATTATGATACACTCTGTATTTTATTTATATTACTCACATGTACTGTTTATTTTGTTTTTGTAGAGATTTAAATTTTTTACTATTGTGACGTGTTCTTTGTTGTGTATACAATATTTTTTTTTTGAACTAATAAAGCTATTTCTATATGTATACAGTGTGTTCCATTTAAAACGAATCACCCTAAATTTCTCGGAACCTGAAATTTTTTTGAAAAAACGCGTAAAGTTTTATATCGAGGGGGACAACTTTTCATGTCAAATTTTGGTTTCTCACCCCTACCCCTTGCGCCCAGGAGCTACCCCCTTAAGAATTTGAATAGGGAAGGGGTATCGACCAATACTCCCTTTTAAAGTTCTTTAAAATCCCTATACATCAATGTTTTATTTTTTAAAATCGGTCTGTTTATTTTTGAGATATTTTAGAAAAACCAATATGCTTTTAAAACTTCCCACCTTAAATTTTTCGAAAACTGGAAGAATTTGGAAAAAACGCGGACACACATAAAGTTTTATATCAAGGGGCACATTTTTGGCGCTACTGCTACTTTAACCTCCTTTCTGCAACCCCTAACTCAAAAATCCTAAATTACAAAAGGTATCATGTGGCACATCATTTTAAAGCTCTTTTAATTTGCAATACAACTGTGTAGTTTTGTAATTTACCGATATGTTGTAAAGAAAAAAACAATTTTTATTGTTATTACCGTATCAATCCTGCAAAATTTGGTCAAAACGGCTTTGGTGAGTTGAATCTCTAATGTCTATGTTTAATACATTTCGGAACTAAACAAATCTCATCGATGAAAATCTAAAAATAAAATAAACTCGGTTAGATTTAGAAAAAACCAATGCCTATCAATTACATTCTAATAGATTTTTTACTGTTTTTGTTTGAAGAACTAAACCATTTAAAATAACTTACTTGTCGTCAATCGTTTTTTGCTTATTGTTGATAAATAAAGTTTTTACCTAAAAACGCTAATGTTTGAACGTTCGATGCATTGTAAATCAGTTAAGTTACTATTCTTACCTTGCTTAATTGTTTAAATATGGTGTACACATTATAGTAGGCTGCTATTACGAAAATCAAAAATGTGCTCGAAGAGCTGCAAGGGTGTTCAACGAAAATCACCCCGATCGCAATGTTGGCCACAAATACATCGGAGAATTAATCTCAAAATTTGTTGAACGGGGTTCAGTTTTAAATAAAAAAAAGGCTTCCAGAGGACTTGACGCATGAGCGCTGTAGCGGTATTGGGACATATCCAGCTTATGCCAAATACGCAGTCAATACGGCAAATATCTGCAACTTCCGGCGTGAGCAGCACTAACGTGTTTAGAATTTTACACAAAAACAAGTTTCATCCCTACAAAATTCGGCTGGTACATGAATTAAATGAAGACGATTTCGATAAAAGACAGGAATTCTGCGTCTTATTCAAAATCAAAATTTGTTGTACAACATTTGCTTTTCGGACGAGTCAACTTTCTCACTCAATGGCATATATAATTTATCAGTACTACTACAACAACACTTACTGATGTAATTATTTCGTCTCCGCTTTTCTTTAATTTCGTTAGTGTTCCTCACCAGCATCGACAAACAGCTGTATCGCTTTATTGGAACTCATTGGTACCGAGTTGCTGTATGGTGCGGAACACAAACGAAATTATGATTCCTTGTCCTTATATAGGTCTTGAAATCATTCACTGCGGACAAGGACAAGGAATCATAATTTCTTTTGTGCTCCGCACCATACAGTCAATTAAACTTCTTGATACGTAATGTCAATGGAAAATGTTTTGATTGACTGCCTGAATTTACGTACTTTTTTAACGAAATAATTTACTAACCATTAACTAAATAATCTATAACCTTTAAAATTAACAAAATGCTTACAAAATGCATATTACCTTTACAAAACTTTCGGTTAAATATTTTGTTAAAATAATTACAAACCCTTGTTTTCTACAAAAAATTATGTTAAAATTTTACAAAATAAAATTAAACTACGAACTCATATTAACAAATCTGATTTTTATAACAGTGTAATCTAAAATACTACTATACATTATTCATCAAAGATAAGTAATATAAGCCATATAACTTAATTTCAGTAAAAATGCACGTAGGCCCTTATTATATTATATATTTAGCCGACTGTGGGATCGCCGCTTCTTGGTGTATCTATTGGTAATATGTTGGTTTTATCTTTGTACGTGCTGATAAGGTGTTGGTGGGTACGTGCTGGTAAGGTGTTGGTAGGTAATATAACAGCTCCCCCTTTAAAGAAAAGTCGATGCTATAGCATTGACTTTTATTAAGATAATTTTTTCTGAAAGGTTGATTTCTTCGATTGGTTCTCCTAGGTGAAAGGAGGGACGTCTTCTTGGAAGTAGATTTCTCCAGGGTTGCTGGGCGCTTTCTGGTAGCCTTGGTCTTGGTGCTGGAGGAGAGTCATCATTGGAGTTGGTTACAATAACGGGAGAATGCCTTTTCGGTTTGAATTTATAAAGGCTGTAGATTATAAGTGGTATAGCAATGAGTACAAAGATAAAAATTGTAGACCAGGACAAATTTTGTAATAAATGGTTCATTTATTATTTGTCCAATTCTTCGGAATATTGATTGAGCTTGTGATGAGCGATGTTTAAGTCTTCGGTATCTATCTTGTTTAACTTTAATGGCTTTAATATAGGAAGTTTTTTTGTGGAAGGTTTTTACAACAGTCAAATGGAAGTTTTGATTGGAATCACTGCATCGGGAATTTAACTGAATTAGTGAAGTAGTTTTAATAGTAGCTGTCTGTGTGTTTTGGTCGTCACATTTAATGGTAACTGGTAGGTCTTCAGATACAGAAACAAGTCATTGATCTTTATTAATTTCATTTACGTTGTAGTCTTCAGCCAGGATTTTTGAAGTTATGCAATTTGTGGGTAATTTCTTTTGAGCTTTGAATAGTTGAGCTTCGCAAATAGCATTTTCGTCAATCGGATATGGCAGCATATTGAAACAAATTTGCTGAGTGGAAGAGAGTGTTTTATATTTTTCAAGTCTTGAATCGGCAAGTAAAATGTTGAATTATCATCTCTCGCGATATATTTAATTGTTATTGGTAATATGTGAAGAAGACTTGTTCGATTATCTAATAGTGTATTGTATAGACGATAAAGGGGTAGGTCTCTGGATGTGTTTAAGACAAAAATAATTCTAGAATCTATTTGGAATGCTTGGAAGTGATTATATTAAATCTGAAGGTGTTATTATTGTATTATGAAGTATTTTCAATCGAGCAAATGAGATGGAGTCCAAAATAGCGTCTAGAGTGTCCTTTATAAAAATATAACTTTCCATTAGTGACTCGCATATGTCTAAGAGACTTGTGATTGATTCGTATTTCGGTATCAAAATTGTATAGGTCGTTTTGTATGGTGCCAATGTTTTTGTTAAACTTCTATTCGTCAATTTGTAGGTTTTGTATGGTATTATTAAAGTTCTTGATGAATGAAGTTGTGATTGATATTTGATTTTTTATAATATTTTCTATTTGATTTTCATCGCGTGATATTTGATATTTGTTCAAGCAATGGCATCAATATTGCCTGTTATGGATTTCCAGATGGTACCTATGCCGTTTAATAAACCTCGCATTGGTCTTTGTGAAAATTTTTGTGTTCCCGAAAATATTTCTTGATATTTTAAATTAATTGAATTGGATATTTGATTAAGTAAACTAACATGGGTTTTGACTTGTATATTTGTTGCTGCTACTCTATATATTTTTAGGTGATCCATAAGTGTAGGTATTTAAGACATTTTTAAGAATTTTTTCGTTATTTTCCTTAGTGATCTGAATGGGAAATAAGTCTTTGTAAACTAAAAGTGTCCATTTGTCATTGGAAATTTTCATCTGATTTATTTCATTATAAAAAATTTCGATTGTGTTGTCAACAGGGGTTATTGAATATTGGGTGGAGACGACGGTGCTCAACCCAAAGAGTCTGAAAAGGGAGATAAATTATTCGTAAAAATGTTTAAGTCTGTTAAAATTTACTTTAGTTCTTTGATTAGTATTTGGGTTTAATATTAAATAATTCTATTATTTAAAATGGCCCATTAAATTTATTTTGAAATTTGTTTTTTATTTGCGATTCTTTAACTAGGATTTTGTCATTTAATCTAAATACGAATGAATTAGGTGGGACTGTTTGGTCAAACCTAATCTTTGCTTTTTCTTTTTCAGCTTGGGTCTTTGCCCTATTTTATAATAATATTCCATCCGATTATTTAAATCACGAACGTATTTTAATATGAGATTCTTTTGCTAGAAGTATGGCTAAAAATCAGTTCGAAGGGTGTGAAACCGGTGGTGCAATTTTTAGTGTTGTTGTAACAGATGACCGCATAAGGTTATATATGTTTGATGGGTGCTCTTTAGGTTTTTCACTAACATGAGCGTGTATCATTTCTGTCAGGGTTGGGTGAAATCTTTCTATTCGTTTGATTGGGGGTAATTAACACTGGAAAAGGTATGTTTGATGTCGTAAAGTTCACAAAGGTCTTTCATGAGTGTGTTATCAAATTCGCGTCCGAAGTCGCAGTGGATTCTTAATGGTGTACCGAAGTGTTGAAAGTATAAAAGGAGGGAGTTTACTACCGAACTAGCTTTTTTATCTTCAAGAGCATATGCTTGTGTGAACTTAGTAAGTTCATCACGAACTGTTAAGCAGTAATTTCGAGATGGGTATTCGAAGATATCGATGTTAATTCTTTCGAATGCGGTTTTGGGCGTTTCGGTAACGACAAGTGGAGAGCTGAGATTTTTACGGCAACTTTCAACGAATTTTTCTATGTCTTTTGACATGCCTTTTCTTTAATTCTGTTTCGTTAATACCCCTGTGCAAATTATTTTTTCCAAAGTGATATTGTTCGAGGATATTAGGAATTTGGTCGGGATCAGGATATGTAATTAGGTTTAGGCATATTTTTAATTTAATATCCTTTTCAGTAAAAATGAATGAAATTATTTCAAGAATTGGTAATTCGATATTATTTTCAACACAATATGTTTTTGGTAGATTAAATTCGTATGGGAATTTAAACAGAATATATAACAGCCGTTCTACAACTATTTCTGGGTCAAATGGTAATGGAATTATTAAGTATTTGGTTCCTTTTTCTGTTTTACTAGAGAGAATTGTTAAGGAATCTGTTCTGCAGTTAGGGTTTTCTTCGAAAATGTCGTCTAAGATTTCATTTGAGTAGTTAATAAGGGATTTTGTTTTGTACAATTCATTAAAAGTATTGTATTCGGCAAATATTTTAATTTCGTTATTTTCTTCGTTATCACTTTCGGGATCGTCTTGGTTGAAAGGACTGGGTTGAGGTTAGTTTTAAGGAAATACAGATATTTTTGCTTGAATTTTGGAACATTCTTGAAAATTATTAATGCGGATACGCGAAAGCGCCTCTGCGTTTTTATTAGCTTTTCCGGATTTATGAATGATGGAATAATTGTATTCCTCGAGTTTTAGGCCCCACCGCGCTAACTTACTACCGCGGTATACCGGGGTCTTTAATTGAAAGAGCCAAGTGAGGGGGCGATGATCTGTAGCTAATGTGAACTTGCGTCCATATAGGTTGGGGCGAAAATGTTTCACGGCCCAAACTATAGCGAGAAGTTCTTGGTCTATTGTAGAATATGGTGTTTCAGTAGCCATAATGTTCGGGATGCATATGCAATGGGTAGGTCTTTCCCAATTGGGCCCTGTGAAAGGACGGCTCCAATTGCAAAAGCGCTTGCGTCAGTGTTAAGGACGAAGGGTTCTTCAAAATTAGGATAAATTAGGATTGGGTCAGGTGTTACGGATTTTTTCAAGTCGTTAAATGCCTGTTCACAGTCAGAGTCAAATAAAACGGGTGTGTCTTTAGTTAAAAGTTTTGTGAGGGGTTTGGATATTTTTGCGAAAGTGGCCATTTTTAACTGAGAAAGCAGTTTTCTCAATATCTTCTGTTTTAATCTCGATTTGATGGAACCCTGATGCCAGGTCATATAATACTGGCACTTTCCTAATTAAGTTTGTGGTAGTCAATTATTACATTCCATTTTTGCTTACCGGAAACTTCCAATTTTTTTGGCACTACCCAAACAGGGGATGACCATGGAGAAATTGATGGTTTTATTATTCCTTCTTCCAGCATTTTCGAGATTTGGGTTTTTACTTCTGTTTTGTGCAATTGTGGGTACCTTTATGACTTTGTGTAAATAGGTCTGGCACACAGACCTAGGTCTGTGGTCTGGCATTATTTGTGTCTATTAAATGTTTTATTTCGTTGGTGAATATTAAATTGTCTCCCTCGATATTAAAGATATCTAAGGGGTCTAGACAAAGTTGGGTGATTAAATCTGTTTCTTCAATATTAAAATTTTTGGTTCGCAGTTGGTCTTTAATTATATAATTTCGATCAAAAATTTTGTTTGTATGAAAATACTTTTGCGTTTAAGACTTGAAGTCTGTTAAAGTATGTTAGCGGGGATTCATTTGGTAATTGTCTTTGTAAGTCTTGTATTAGGGAGGTTAAGTCGCGTGAATCGCCAAAGTGTAGATTTAAAAGTTGTTTTATTTCCAAGTATGAATTTGCGTTTTGAGAGCTAATTAATTGTGCTGCTTTGCCGCGAAGTTTGTTTTTAATGTGAATCACTAAAAGAAATCTTTGTGTTTCTGTACACATATTGCACAGTCACACGCATTTAGAAAAGTACCGAGAAAGATTTGATTTCCCTCGACTTTTGGTACTATTGAAAATACTTCAGACAATTTATATTTTTCAATTAAATCTTGTTCTTCTCTTTGTAAATCATCTGCGTTATTAGGATACGGGGGTATGGGGTTTGTGTTAGGCATTGTTATTTATTACTTTATTACTGTAAGTACTTGTTTCGTCTTCGCGAAATATTTAATATTTGTTTAATTTTTATTATATTTATTTAAATATTATATCCAGCTTATTGCCCAACGCGCATGTTTATCGTAACTATTTTTAATTACCTATTTGACCGCGTGATTGAGGGCGTAAGTGTATTAACAACGAAAAGTTCGAACATCAAGCATCCCCGCGAAAAACAGTGATCTACCACGAGACATTGTACCCGCTTTATCCGCATCGCACCCGCTTCATCATCAACACCAGCAACAAGGTAGGACTTTACTTTATTAGTATTCTTACTGCCCACGTTTTATCTATTCACATAAATCAGTTAACTAACACCACCACCCCTATTTCTCAAATTGTGTCCACTGCCTACCATTTTGGTCATAATTTCGAGACATCGGCCCTTGACCTTGAAATTTATTTTACGCTTACAGCTGATAAATTAATTAAATTACAATACCTTGATAATTTGATTTATTAATAAGTTTATTATTTAAGGCTGTGGTTATTTATTAAATAAAAGTAACTTATTTAATAATTGTGATAAGGTTTCGATTCCACAATTTGCGTTACATATTTGTACTATGAAGTTTACGGAAAATCATACATTTTTTCAAGATGTTTTGACCGCTTTAAGCCAGTAATTTTCGTTCATTCGCAGAGCGTACCTGGCTGCAATCGCTGAAAATTTAAATATCACCGCATTAATTGTTTACATCGCACATTAGTTGTTTACGTTTGTTTTTTTACCCACATTCTTATAAAATTTATATATGAGTATGAGTATAAAAGACGTATAACCAGCCCCATTGCCTCATCACTCCCGGACCCCGTACAGGCCTATGTTTACTTACGCCGATTTTTGTTCGCCCCCAGCAAGTGCACGGCTTCACCCGTTTTTGCTGGGTGCGAATGTCCATTGCGTTCCGTACTGTCCCCTATTTGGGGCTCGAGAGCGACATGCGAATAGTTTTAATAGCCGTTCTCGGGTTCGCCGAGCCGATGCTATACGCCCAGTAGGGTATAGAGGAGGAGGGACGGGAGAGATAGACGTTTGTTGGTTTTTGGGGGACAATTACGCCGACTTAAAACTAAGTACGACGCGGAATCCCCTAGACCAGTCGATTAGTATTACTCCAAACATTCGGGATTACTATTTGGAGTTGGGGAGTTGTTATTTCGCTGCAGGGGTGTAGTTTCCTAGTCGAGGTCTTTGTCTTGTTCGTTATTGTCATTGTCCGTGTCCTGGTCAGTTCCTGCACTTGGTAAAGTGTGTCAGTTGTTTTTTTTATTTTATTTTTATTGTTGCTTAGTTGCTCCCAACTGTTCTTGTTAATTTGTGAGAAGTGCATGTTTTGTGCTAACGTGTCATGATATGTGAAGCATAGTCTCCCGACTTTTTTGTCTGTAAAGTCTAGTTTAAGGGTGGCTTGTAGTATGTTGTTGCGTTGCCTACGAGTGACGTGGGCCCAGTATTTTAATTGGGCTACTCTTACTCTTTTGGTAATGGTTTTGCCCTTTAGCAGGTCGCGGGGATGTTGGTGATGGTAGTCGGGTAAGTCTGTCGTTAGTAGTGTAATGATCTTCCTTTTGTCTTTTTTTCTTAAATTCCAAAATTAAGTATTGCATTTATTTATTAGTTAAACAAATGACAAGCGCAATTATTCTGTTATCTAATGTTTACAAATCCAGTAGAGTTTGGTTATTATGCTTTTTTTACTATGTTAGGGTTATAATAATTAATGTGTTAGTTTATTCTGTGTGTCTAGTGTTTATTTTCGGTCTCGTTTGGGTTTGCATTACGCATTTGTTGTTGACATATTTATTGCCCTACGCAGTGTGCCTTTCTTAGGGTTTTAAAGATATCTGCCGTTTTAATTTGCATTTTGTGTTAGGTCATGCATATTCTTAAGGTTACTTATCAATTTTTTTGCGGATGGCCACCTCCCCTCTTGTTTGACCTCCTTTGTTTGTCCAGTGAAAAGCGTCCAATGACAGGTGGCACTTAACTCATTCATATCACTTAACACTTCAATCCTCATTAACCGTTACACCATTTTAGTTTGCACTCTATGAAAATTGTTTGTTTCACTATTATTGGTTTGCACTTTTTAAAAATTATTGTTGGTTTTAATCTTTAAACTTTTACGTTTTAAGAGCTTTCTCACTCGCGTTGTGCCCTCTCAAGTGCTGGAACCTGACTGACATTCTTAAAAAAATTATATATAAGTATTTTTTAAGCTAATTTAAAATGACTGATACAACCGCTATGGCTACTACCGTTGCCGTTAATAGAGTAAATACCGCAATTGCACAAAGTGACAGTATTTTCATTCGAATGAAATCAATCTTTTAAGCCGCCGAATCCGCTGAAGAAAGTGAAGTTAAACGTCGTGGTTTTAAAGTAAGATATGTTCAAGTAAAAACTTTGTATCAAACATTTTTTAATCAACATAGTATTATTCTCGCTCAATTGGCTAATACTGCGGGTTCAGACTTGCAAATTTCCAACGAATTCGAGGAAACGTACTACTATATACAGGGTGTCCGCTAATGATTCTTTTAGTTCGCAAACCAACACAAATGTAACTCCGAATATATCAAGCCATATAAGGCTTCCACGCATAGTTACCTAAATTTTCGGGCGAAATTCGGGAATGAAAAACTTTTATTGATATGTTTATCGCAATGGTTCATGACAACGCCACGTTAAGTAATGTTGAAAAATGTAACTACCTTCGTGCATCGTTAGTGGGTTCTCCGTTGGCTATTTTTACTCAGCTTCCGTTAACTGGGGCCAACTACAAGATTGCGTACGCTGCCTTGTTGAAACTATACGAAAACAGGCGGATTATTGCCACCGCACACTGGAGAGCCATTGAAAACACAAGTAATATTCCTGAAAATTGTTTATCCTCCGAAACTATCCGCCAACTTATTACTACATTTACCGAAAGCATTACCGCGTTAAAAAATTTAAAATTTCCATCCGCGAAATGGGACTTTATCTTATTTCAAATGTTGTTAAATCGCTTAGATACCGCCACATCCACACGTTTTGAGCTGGATCAAGGGGATAGTGCCTATACAATCCCTAGTTTTGAGGAACTAAAGGAGTTCCTTACCAATGTACCGCATATGAAGCAGTTGCCTTCAGCGCTCCCTCTGCGCCCAAAAGAACTCCGCAAACTTCGAAATCTTTACCCCAACAAAATTATAGTTTTTCAAAACCGCATCAAACAAGTAGTTACCTAAATAATGTCGCTTTGCAATGTTGACCATTTACTTAACAAATGTCCTAAATTCTTGGAAAAAACGCCACGTGATAGGTTTGAACTTATCAAGACACTCAAATGGTGTGTCAATTGTTCGTAATATACATTGTTTGCTTGTCGATCTAAAAATGTTTGCCTTACCTGTAACAATCGCACGCTATCGCATCTACCTCCGCTACGCTCTTGTCTCATTCTAACGCTTCGCACTCTATTTTACTCGCAACCGCTTTCGCTGAAATATTAGATTCTCGCAATAAATATAAAAAAAATCCGCATTTTACTTGATTTTGCAAGTCAGTGTAACATAATTACGCAATCATGCGCAACTAAACTCGGTCTCCGATCTACCAAATCGCCGTTGTCCATTAAAGGCCTAGGTTCCATGAATGTCTTCGCCACACTTTACGCAGAATGTCATATTCGCCCCGCAAATAACGCAAATTTGCAACCACATACCAACTTCATTAGAGCAGATTGGCCACACATTTCAAATTTAAAACTAGCTGATTCGCAATTTTGTTCTCCCGGAGATATTGACATGCTGTTAGGTGCTGAGATTATCCCATACATTTTATTACCAGGTCGCATTCAGGGTTTAAACATCATCCCTTTGCGTTAAACACCATTTTTGGCTGGGTTCTCATGGGAAAAATTGGCAGGTTACCTGCTCCTCAAGTTAACAATTTCTTCTAGCAGACTACTGGCTACTGCCTAAAAAGGGATGTTCAAGAAGTCAAGCACGCACGAAAATCTTTGAAAAATCCTTTCCTGCCACAATAATTTGTTGTACAGCATTGTTATATTAATTACAGCCTTACTTTAAATAAATACATTTTAAATTTGTACAAAATATTTAGTGTCATAGGTTAGCTTTTAATTTTTTCAAAATATACAGAATAAAAAAATCTTGACCTGATATAGAAAAATGCGCTACATTTTTGAAATCAGCAAATTGCATTTACCCAAAAACAGATACAAAAACTTTGACCTCAGACAAAAAAATTAAAACGCAGACCAGTGTTATTAGCGCAAATTTTAGTCGTATATACACGACCAAAATGTACGTTATAATAATTATCCATTTTGGATAACGCTAAAAATCTACAGAACGATTTAATAAGTATTTTAGGCAAAGGGTGTTTTGTGATTTTGAACAAAAATCCATCGTAAAAATACTTGGTTTACGTTGGAAGCATTGATAGTTATCTATATCAGGTTGAACCACAACAAAATTCTCCTTGTACTAAGCTCACTATATTTTCACAAATCGCAAGAATTTTTGACGTTGTTGGCTTTCTTCGTCCCGTCATAATAACCACTAAATATCTAGTACAACATTTATGGAGCTTAGGGCTTGATTGGGATGAACAACCCCCCGCAGATGTGTTAAATAAATAGCAAACCTTTAAATCTGAATTACCGCTTCTTTTTAATGTTTCTATACCGCGTTTTGTTGCCGCTTTAACTCAGTCTTGTCAACTACACGGGTTTTGTGATGGTTCCGAAAAAGCCTACGCTGCCGTTGTTTATTTACGTTTCTCTTTAAATGAATCTGACCAGGCATAAATTTTCTTTATATCCGCAAAACCGCGCGCCGCACCGCTTAAACTTCTGACGGTTCCACGCTTGGAATTATGTGCCGCTGTTTTGTTGGCAGATTTGCTTAATTATGTTAACGAAACTTATAAAAATAATTTAACATTTGAGAATATTTATGCCTGGTCCGAATCTACAATTGCTTTATCATGGATTTAATCCTCGCCGCACCGTTGGCTTACTTTCGTTGGGAATCCAGTAAGTCATATTCAAAGTGAAGTTGCGCAGGAAAATTGGAGACACGTCTCTTTGTAACCCAGCAGATTGCGCTAGCCGTGGTGTAATGCGGGTCCGAAATCGTCATGGCCACTTAGGTTAAATTCGGTTAATAACATGTTAGAGGTCTGCCATGAGGAACGCAAAATTACGCTTGCTAATGTAATTGAAACAACTCTGATAATTTAATACATAAATAGTCGTCGCTAATTTATAGAGTCATTGGTGACCAAATTCTATCTTATGAAGAATTTTATTCTGTGTTAACGCAAATTGAGGCTATCCTTAATAGTAGACCGTTATGCTCATTTTCCGTAGATCGCAATTATGTTCGAGCCCTTACACCAGGTCATTTTCTGACTCTGGAACCTTTATCATTTCTTTCCGATCCCGATTTACAATCCGTTCCGCTAAACCGCTTATCCCGTTGGCAGCTGTTGCAGCGTATGCACCAGGACTTCTGGGCACGTTGGCATGCAGAATATCTCCACACCTTATCCCAGCGCATAAAATGGACATCCGAGTCTTGTCCCATTAAGGTGGGGTCTGTAGTTCTCCTCAAGAGCTTTCGCCACCCCTTCAATGGCGCCTTGGCCGTGTTGAAACGCTTCACCCCGGTAAAGACGGGGTTGTCAGGGTTGTTACAGTGCGAACAAACCTCGGCACCTTTAAGCGACCTGTTGTTAAAGTGTGTCCTTTACCGTTAGCCGATCTTCAATGATTTGCATAACGCCGCCTTTTTAAGTTTAATTTTGTTTATTTATATCGAGAGGTATTTTCTTTTATTTTAATTTTTTGGGCTTAGAATTTACCTTACCGTAAATTCGCAAATTTAATTTATGTTTTATTTTTTTTTCTCGCTTAAAACCCAGGGTTTTAATGGCCCCCGGAATGTTTCGTCTTCGCAAAATATTTAATATTTGTTTAATTTTTATTATATTTATTTAAATATTATAGCTTATTGCCCATCGCGCATGTTTACCGCAACTATTTTTAATTACCTATTTGACCGCGTGATTGAGGGCGTAAGTGTATTAATAACTAAGAGTTCAAACTGCAAGCATCCCCGCGAAAAACAGTGATCTACCACGCGAAATTGTACACGCTTTATCCATCTTTGAGCATCGCACCCGCTTGAAACCATCGCTAACAGCCTAATTGCCAGAAACCAGGGCCCTGAGTGTCATCATCAACACCAGCAACAAGGTAGGACTTTACTTTATTAGTATTCTTACTGCCCACGTTTTATCTATTCACATAAATCAGTCAACTATTTCTCAAATTTATACAGTCCACTGCCTACTTTGAATCATCTCGTTTTTACCTCTTATTTTTATATTTTACTGTTTGGTTATCTAACAATACATAGTACATTGAGCAAAATCACATTGTTGTGTAAAAATAAGTAGTCTAATATTTGAACACTCTTTTATAGCCCTAATATATTTTTATTTTATTTTTATTTATAAAAAAAATAAAAATAAAATTAATTTTTGAAAAAAAGTGGCATAAGAAGCAGCTGCGATTTAAATAGTGGGTGTTTTGTGTGGTGATCCCACCAAATAATACCCCGCAATCAGTTTTTTAGGACATTCAAGGACGGTGTGACGAGCAGCTAGATTTCCAAAGAAAAACACTTTTCCTTTAGTTAAAAATTGATAATTTTTTAGCACATCATTTTTAATAAATATTTTGTTTTTTTATGTTCTATTTTTAAATATAAAATTTTAAATAGACAAACGTCTAAGCTTTAACTAAAAAAATATATTAAAAAATATTTATTAGTTTTAAAATTAAAGCCATTTAAATTAGAATAATTAAAAAAAAAATTTCAATTTTACTTTATTACTTTACTTCAATGTTCTAAAACTTTTTTATTGGTGAAAATTTTTAAATTTTATGAATAAAACGTGAAATTTTAATGTTTTTTTATAAGAACATCAATTTAGATTTTCTCAATTGTAAAAAGCACTAAATTGTGTTTTTGGCCGTTCTCGGGCTATTCTAGTCCACTGAGCTCTGCGGCAAAGCCTGGTAGTTCGCTAATTCATGTAGTAATGTGTAATGTTTCAAATAAACTTATTACGTTGAGTGAAGAATATTTCTTAATCAACGCTTATTATAACTAGTAAGTACTGATGCTATTGCAAATAACTGATCTGTTGTGGCTATTATAACAATTTTAAGCACACCACAAACGTCATATAGTGATTGTCACAAATATTAATTTTGAAATTTAAATTAAATCAAAAGTGCTTGTACAATCTTTCAACCAATGCGTGCACATGCTGTCAGTCACGTAAGTCGACAGTCTATACGCGTCCGAGCGACGCTTTATTCTTATATGCATAGTTGAATCTCTTAAATATTATCTTCTTAACTGACACTTAAGTTCAATTTGACTCACCAGCTACCAGTATTATCGTCCAGTGACTTTAGAAAGATTTATCTGCCATTAAACAAAACGTGTATTTCCAAGGGAATCTTGAAACATATTTAGTGGATATCCACTAAACTGTTTAGATAAATTCTTCCAAGGGATATTATTAATAAATACGATCGTATTTCTAGACGCGAACCCTACTTTGTCTTTTCTGGGTCAAATAAGTCACTTATATTTCACACTCTTTTATTAAGCCGATATTCGCACACCACTAAAAAAATGTCTAACTGTAACCGAAAATCACATGGCCACTTTTTTTAACTAGTATACGAATGCGTATGGTACGATTCCAAACACTAATGACATACAAAATCACGACATGATTTTCATTTCTTACGTGTGATATCCTTATGATATTCGTAAAAAATTCACTTGTGATATCCGTATGAATAAAATTCGTAAAAATCACGACGTGACGTTCGTATGAAAATCACAAATGGCACTGTTTAAACATTATATGTATAAGACGTAATCTATATAATAAGACTTAAAATAATATAAACAGGGTAAACCTATTATTTTAAATTTAAAAACTCAATGTTTGCGCTCTCATATTGAATAAGATTGTAAGTCTTATTGAATTGGTAGAGTAAGCAAGTTAAACTATAGCTTTATTAAATAATGTTGGGGTTTTATATCCAACAAATTAATAAACAAAGATCAGTAGCGTACTGGAAAAACCATGTGTTTTAAATACTTTATTTCTTTCTATTGTCTACGCTACTGTAAGTTGATATGATGATTAAGCAGGTCATCATAATCGTGGCTGTTTGCTTTATTTTACGATTCGACCTACTTGTACAAAATAATAACAATTAAAGATTTTTTCTGTTAAATCTGTGATTTAACACATCTTTTTAAAGGTAGAATTTTTTTAACAATTTTCTGGGGTTCCTGCCCAGGTAGCACACCGTCACGAAAGCATTACTGAAACTGTGAAGCTCGTCACATAACGTGAGGTGATCGTGTGTTCGATTTCATAACTAATTCGTAGACGAAATAGTGGCTAAACCGCTCTTACTTCAAGCCTTGTTATCGTATCAAAAACTTAACTGAAGTACGTGGTAAAATCGGGACGAAATCCTTACTAAAGTCGATAAGAAATATTGAGTAAGTCGTGACAGAAATTTCAATAATTTTACGTATTAACGTGATAGTGACTATAAAGTAAAGTTTTATTGACAAATTTAACATTTTTGCGTGTTAAAATTGTAACGCAATTGTAAATAAAAATTACTTAAAATCGTTAGGTTCACGGTGAGTTTAATATCACCATTTCATTACATACCATTTCAGCCACGTAACATGTTTTATGCAATGCAATAAAATATCTATCCACATTAAAGGCTATGGTTTAGCCAATCAAAATACTTGAGTCACGTGGCTGAAATGGTAGGTAATGAATTGCAACAAAATAATTCTTGCTTTGCACATAGGGGTAAATTAGCTATTATTCCAACAGCACCTAAGGAAAAAAAACAAAATAAATAGGTAACACAAAT
This sequence comes from Brassicogethes aeneus, assembly GCA_921294245.1. NCBI lineage: Eukaryota > Metazoa > Arthropoda > Insecta > Coleoptera > Nitidulidae > Brassicogethes > Brassicogethes aeneus. The sequence continues at coordinate 64,567,223 of OV121132.1, forward strand.
TTTACTGTTACAAGAATTTATTAAAAAATAAAAATAAAAAACAAAATTCTTCTAAAAAAACAAGAAACTCTTTGGCTTTGGGGGCCACTTTATAATGTAAATCATTTATTGCGTCTGCTTACTTTTTGCCTAAAATATAAATGAATGTTTTACATTGAGTCAATTTGTAAACCAAGCACATGTGGATTATAATCCAAATACTATTTTTTACGATAGAATGCAAACTTGACCTGATCGAGCAAAATTGCACATTTTTCTAAATTCAGCATGCAAAAATGGAAATAAGTTACATAACAAAACCATAACCTCAGAAAATAATTATTTTCCAGAAAATTGTGGGTATTTTAGCGAAGAGCAGGGGAAACGTTTTCACCATGACATTCGTGTAATGGAAGATATCAGGGCCGGTAGAAGATATCAGGGCCGGTGGGACGTAAATATGCTGGCAGACTACTGCTGGTGCCTAAAAAGGGATGTTCAAGAAGTCAAGCACGCACGAAAATCTTTAAAAAATCCTTTCCTGCCACAATAATTTTTCGTACATCATTGTTATATTAATAACAGCCTTACTTTAAATAAATACATTTTAAATTTGCACAAAATATTTAGTGTCATAGGTTAGCTTTTAATTATGCGCTACATTTTTGAAATCAGCAAATTGCATTTACCCAAAAACAGTTACAAAAACTTTGACCTCAGACAAAAAAATTAAAACGCAGACCAGTGTTATTAGCGCAAATTTTAGTCGTATATACACGACCAAAATGTACGCTAATAATTAGCGTATACAAATTTAAATTTAAGTCGTATCTGGTTTTACGCTGTTTCTCCTGGTAAAATAATTACAATTTGCTAAAATTTGCGAGTTGCTTTTAACTTCATAAAATTTTAAACATGGCATATTTCAAGGTTATGCATCCGAAGGTGTGGCATTTTCAACGAAATAAATACCGTTCTCTGTCCCACTTATTTTTGTAGATGTAAATATACTTCATCATTTTATTTTAGGAATAAACTATTTATACTATTAGTAAACAGTTCGTTTTGTACCCGCAACATATTGTTTTCTTGTAATTTTATTCCCATTTTAATATAATAAATAGTGCAATTGTTTAGTTTAGTTGCCATACTAATTTTTAAAACTTCAAATATACCAAAGTACTTCAATTTGACAATTTAAATTACTATTATTAAGATAATTGCATTTTTTATTTAAACTTTTTTGAGTAGGTATATTTTATTTGGGAAACTATTAATATGTTCCACACTTAAGATTGATGGAGGTTTTTGTTTAAATATTACTATCTCCATCTTTCGGTTTGTCGTAAAAACTGTGCGTATTATGTTTTAAAGGTTTTATTTAACATTTACTCATTTTCTATCACACTTCCTTTAGTACTACCCAATAAGTTTTTTGTTTTTTTTTTATTTAATTTGATATGGTTATGTATAGTAATATGATAATAAGTAATGAATATACTAATTTTTATTAAATTTACTTTTCTGTACAGGGTGATCCCCTATAATGTCGCCCCCTTTAACTTTTTTATTTTAAGTGTCCCAAAAAATGAAAAGTATGGTTATGTAGGTACTAAAAAATACTTTTATCCGAAATGGGCAGTAAAGTAGTCAACAATCGGCAGTAAAGTAGAACTTTACTGCCGATTTAATACGAGTATTGTATGCAACCCATTATACATTTTAAGATGTGTCTACTGCTCCTCAGCAGCAACTATATAATATTTAAAAAAAGCAAAGTCGCGGAGGTCGATTGGACCCTTTCATAAAATGTTGTTTAATAAAAATAATAAGTTAATTTTATTAATTAGTAAACAGTATACGTAGATGTGATTTCGGATAAAATTTAATATGCATTAAAGTTATTTTTTGTCATTCACGTGGTTATTAGAACTTTACTGCCGATTTAATACGAGTGCAACCCATTATACATTTTAAGATGTGTCTACTGGTCCTCAGCAGCAACTAAATAATATTAAAAAAGCACCTTGCGGAGGTCGATTGGACCCTTTTATAAAATGTTGTTTAATAAAAATAATAAGTTAATTTTATTAATTAAATTAAAAAATCGCCGCGGCGGACAAATACATCATAACCGTCGCAACAAACAGTATACGTAGACACTCCCTACATTCAAATGACATTTGATTTGATCATCAATATTAATTACACTGTAGGTAAATTTTTAACTTTTGAAATATCAAAGCTAAAGGCTTGGACACGTAAACATAATTTTTGGTCGTAGATTCCAAATCCGTGCTCGGTTTAGCTGTATCAGGTCTAAAAAAGTTTTTCCTATTGGAAATCCGATCCGGGGACACACTGTATACTGGTATATTATAATTTGTAAAATAATATAATTCATCTCTTGTGCTAACAGTTTTATACTTTTTATTTCATTTAATATAATATGCTCAATAATTGAGCATATAATTATTATACTTAATAAAAAAATCTAAATTATCTAAGAAAAACCTCTGTACCTTTTGATCAATTAACTTAACTTAACAATTTTGCAAGAATTTGTTATTTTTTTAATTTGGAACTAATGTGTGGGTCCCGCCAAATTTAATTAAAAAAAAATTATACAGGCTGTTTCCAAAATCTTTGAATTTTGACCTGATACAGCTAAACCAAGCACGGATTTGTAATCTACGACCAAAAATTAAGTTTACGTGTCCGAGAGTTTAGCTGTGATATTTTCACCTCCCTACTAATAACACTGTGCAACACAAAAAATGAACTGGGATCAAATCTGAAAAAATCGAATCTAGGCAACCCCCAAAACAAATCCTTTAAGGGGTTTTACCAGTTTAGCTCGAATAATGGAGATATACAGGGTGTTTCTTTTAACTTAAGACAGCTCAATATCTCGAGAAATACGCATTTCACGGAAAAATGTCTTAAATAAAAGGTTAATGTGACTAAAGGGGACATTATTTGGTGCTACCGCTAGCCACCCCCTACCCCTCCTTAAGGGTGAAACGGGGGGTAACTTTGGAAAGTCAAATGGAATGCGATACCGCCCGACATGTTAGCGCGTTGTGTGCCAGAATTCATTACCCGCATTCAAAAATGTGTTGAAATGGAAGGACAACATTTCGAACATTTGTTATAAATTGTTTTCAGAGCCGACTATTGTTGATTTAATGTTAATTTTTGTTTTTCAAACGTTTCAAATAATACATTTTACAAGGAAACCCCTTTTTCTTAAATTTTGAATTACAGCGCCATCTGTTGATAAATTGAAAAAAACTTTCAAATAAAAGTTATTCATTTTTTTATGTACTACCAAACTCTGTGAAAATCGGGTCATTCCATTTGATTTTCCAAAGTTTCACCCTTAAGGAGGGGTAGGGGGTGGCTAGCGGTAGCACCAAATAATGTCCCCTTTGGTCACATTAACCTTTTATTTAAGACATTTTTCCGTGAAATGCGTATTTCTCGAGATATTGAGCTGTCTCAAGTTAAAAGAAACACCCTGTATATTTCCATTATTCGAGCTAAACTAGCAAAACCCCTTTAAAGATTAGTTTTGGGGGTTGCATAGATTCGATTTTTCCACATTTCATCCCAGTTCAAATTGTAAGGTCAAAATTTGTCGCACAGTGTAATTATTAGTATCATTAAATGCGATTTAGGTTAAAATTTAATATGCAACTCGGCATTAAAGTCATTTTTTATAAAAAATACGACTTTACTGCCTGGATACATAAATAATAGGGTGTCCGTTATTTACCAACTTGTTTTTTTTTGTTCGCAGCGCCCCCTAAATTTTTAGTTTATGAGCTAAAAGGAATTATAAAAAAAATTATAACAAAAAATATTCATTTTAAACCGTGCCACAAAGTCGATACACAGTGTTGGTTACCAATTCTGTACAACAAAAATAAGTAAAATTTAAAAAAAATTCTTGAAACTAAGAATTTAGGTAGTAAAATGTAAAAATTAGGACAATTTCTTTTGAAAATGAAAATTTTGGTAAAATAGGTAAAATAAAATCAGGCACAAATGAAAAAATTAAATCATTTTCTTCAAAACGGATTTTATTCCATTGCACCTAAAGTTATGATTAGCGTAGACAAATAGGTAATAACACTAAAATCCCATCTCTAATGATTAGGGTTGCCAAAAATCAAAATGCCGTAAATAGAAGAATTAACTACAAAATATAGAAGTATAAAAAATATAGAAGATTTTAAAGAAAAAAATTTGTTGCATTAGGTATTATTGCTAATTTATTAATAATATATACATATTTTGTTAAATTGAAATAAAAAAGACTAACATAACTTCTGTTTCATCTTATGCCACATGTTTTCAATTACGTTTAAGTCTGGACTGCTGCTGGGCCAGTACAGCAATGCCATATTATGAGCATTAAACCAGTTTTTTGTAGTTTTTGCTGTATGGCACGATGCGCCATCCTGTTAAAAAAATAAAATCTCTACTTTCAAAAAGTTTTTTTTTATGGGATCAAGTTATTTTCAAGAATTTCTTGATATTTAGCGGAATTTATGGTGCCCTCCAAAAACTGCATGTCACCGACGCCATTAGCCGACATGCTTCCCCAAACCATTACTCCAGAAGCAAACTTTACTGTGGGCTTCAAACAGTCTTTATGAAATGCTTAATTTTAACTCCTAATTACTCTCTTTCGATTGTGGCCAACACACACATCAAATTTAGAATTATCACTGAAAATAATTTTAAACCACTGCTCCTCTGTCCAATTTATTATTTCCTTGCACCAATCCAATCGCCTTTTCTTTTGTTTTTCCGTAATTAAAGGTTTTTCTTTAGCCTGCAATTATTTTTTATCAATATTTTAAAATTTAAAAACTTAAAATGTCCTTTAATTACCTTATAAAAGCTGAGACCAGTCTTGTGGATCCATTTTCTGCATGTTTCACGACCAAATGTTCCTCATTCCAATGAGAAGTTACTTTTCTCAAAGTGACCCTTCTATTGTTTTTTGTAAATTTGAACTAAGTTTCTTCTTAATCGCTCTACTAACCTGGGTCGACCAGAGCTTTTGCCCTTTACGTCTGTGTGACCATTTTTACCATAAGAAATTATGATGACATACTTTTTTACGATCAAATCTAAATTTTTTTCGGAGTTGCTTTACCACGACCCATTTTTAACAATAAAATTAATAAACAACGCTATAAACTGTCACAGGATACCGACACACTAACAATAACTTGAAACGTCAAAAATTTTAAACGTCAGACATTCCAAAGCCGCCCAAAAATTGTATTTAGAATTGTGCTAGATATTGTCCGAACATTTAATGGTCAGTTATCTTTCAATAAAATACACTTATCATGTCAAAATATAAGAGTATATTGGTCAATCACGGCCTCACAAATAGTATAGTATAAATTATAAAAAGGCCGAACATATAGGGGTTAGGGCTCGTACATTGTAACGGTTTATTTGGTTTAATGTAACAAATAAAATAATAATGTATTTTTAAATAATTTATTGATGCTGTGGTTAGGCAACCCAGAGGTCACATTTCTTTGTTTGTGTTGCGAACGGTTTGTCTCAAACAATTAGATTTTGTAAACGTTGTAGACACGACTTATTAATTTATTGTCAATTAGTTACTTATTATTATTAATGATTACACAAAATAATAAAAGTAAATTATATTGAGAACATCTGTTGGGCTGTAAAAATGCAGGAAAGCGTTATTAAAATTTGTACCTGATTAATTAATTAGTAAAATGAACTTTTAAAATTTTAGTTTTTTGTAAATATTGCTGGGCCAATCAGATTTTGGTTGGATAATTTTGACAGCTAACTTCCGTAAAGGGAGACCATTTTTGATTTTGGTATTGAAGCTTCTGGAAGCGTTTTAAGGGAGAACCTAAAAGAACGCATTAGTTTTGATAATCCGCAATATAAAATCAACAATATAATCAAATTAACCTCAGTAAGGCCACCTGATACCCAAGGCCTTTATGTCTCGATATTTTCATATACGTCCTTTTGTTCTTATGCGCGATGGTTGTTTAACGTCCTTATTCGTCGTTATTCGAGCTATTTAAGAATTAAATGGTTAGTGTAAATACCATAGACGTTTTCAAAAGTATACCAGGACGTTTCAATCGTTGTCTACGTGAAAGAAACATTATTAGTACAGTATTTTGAAGAAATACTTACCCAACAACGCATTGCTGTCCATGTCCGGAGAATTATTGAAGTAATTTGCTGCTAATGTGGTGATTTCGTTTGGCTCGTTGCCATATGAGGCATTGATGTATCTGAATAATTAGTTGTCAACCATGAATAGGACTTTTTTGGTAAATTAGCTTACTCACCGATCTTTGTAAACTAAACACGTGTAAGGTATTTATTAATTTTGTTTTAATTTTAGAGAAATGATATTATTTGGTTCATGTTGACTCTAATACGTAAAACAATCGTGCCTACCGCTTAATGTTTCATTTAAACATTTAATAAAACGAAACATCATATTTTTTTAACTAATTGTAAACTTGAGTATTTTTGTTAAAAGAAACATTCCATTTTCTCCTCCTTTTTCTTGTCAAAAGTTCACTTTTGGCTGGCGCCCACAAATAAAAACAATCTACACAGCAAACGGAAAAATATAGAACTGTATAGGATGACTCCCCGTTTGAATACTAAATCTTAAAGTTTTATCAGAACTGTATTGAATCGTGCTTTGTTTTTATATTTTTCGCCTCTGTACCTATGCACGACTATATTTTAAGTCAAACTCAATGGTGTCTTACAAGATACATTATTTTTATTTTCTATATTCAACAGAGAGGTAGAAACTCGACCCTGTCGAATGGTTCAGTCCAATGGTGCAGCAACTTCGGATTCCTATCCTCTTCATAGACATAGAAACTCAAGCTTTTCGAATTTTACTGCCAATGATTTTCGTTAACGTCCCAGAGAATTATACAAAAACAGCGCAATCCAATAACGCAACGGTTTCGACTTCTCTTTACTCTACCAAGTTATAGAAACTGGAGTCTATCTAATACTGTTCTAGTCAATATTTTTGATAGCATAGAGTATAAAAAGAGGGTGAAATTCAATATTGCAAGAAGTTTTTATCTTTTGATGGAAGTTTGAATGTTCTCATTTCTGCATATGATTTTGATGAAAACAATCCTTTCTTTGGTTCCTTTGTCTGATTTTTATTTACCGTAACAACTCAGGTATGTAAACCACAGAGGATATGATCTAAAGTATATTTATGTATTAAATAAAGTACCTATATTTGTATTAAAAATTTCAGAGGTTATGTTGAAAAAATGATCGATATGCTATTAAACTTTAATAATTTAGTAATGAGGTCTGTTGGTAGACCCTGCATATCTCCACTGGTAGTTTTATGTTAGTTCAGCAATATTTAAATCTGGTTGATTAAAAAGTACACACCAGTGCAGGTATTGTAGCATCTACGAATAAATAAATTAATGGCCCATTGGCAATTATTCCTTTAGGAAAAATAATCAACACAGCTTAATTAATTAATAAAATGAAAAAAATCACAATCATGTCGTATATAGTTTTTTTTTCAAGCATAAAATAATTTTCAATTCAAAAGTCAAATTACGACCTCTATACTGTGGAGAGTATTGAAACGCTCGACTGACGAATACAACTCTATACCGTGGCGAGGGTTTAGAAAACTGTATTAAATCGTGGCGCCATCCAATACAGTTCTATATTTTTCCGTTTGCTGTGTAACATCTAAACCCTCACCAGCTTCCAAATAAAAGAGTTGCCGTGCATGTGTGCGAAAAGTAAGTACCAACTTAAATATATTTAAACTGAACATTTAAATTAGAAAAGAACAGACTGTGCATTCGGGCTGGCGCGCGTGTATTAGCGCCTTTTAAATGTCATATATCTTGCTAAAGTAAAGTTTTCTGTCCCAAATAAAGAATTCTTAAATAAAGCGTCAATTTTGTAATAAAAAAATCATATCTCAAAAACAAATTTTAGATTTTTTTTTAATTAGAAAAGAACAGACAATATTATTATGTATTTGAGCATTTTAAATGTCATATACATTTATCTTGCTAAAGTAAAGTTTTCTGCCTCATTTAAAGAATTCTCAAAAAAGCATTAGTTTTTAAATTAAAAAAAACAATATCCTAAAAACAAATAAGGATGGACTTGTTTTGTTTTCACAAAATGAGTTGTTCTAAAAATGCCTTTTGTTTATGTTATATACATTAAAATTGTAAAACAACAGACAATATTGTTTGTATTCGAGCACGCGCGTGTATATTTGCGCCATCGCGCATGTATTTGCGCCTTTTAAATGTCATATACATTTATTTTGCTTAAGTAAAGTTTTCTGTTTCAAATAAGAATTCTCAAAAAGGGGCAGTTTAAAAAATCATGTCCTAAAAACAAATAAAGATAGACTTGTTTTGTTTTCACAAAATGAGTTGTAATAAAAATGCCTTCTGTTTATGTCATTTAAATTACAAAAGAACAGACAATATTATTTGTATCCGGGCTCGTGCGCGTATATTTGCGCTATCGCTCATGTATTTAAGCCTTTTAAATGTTCGAATAAAAATTATAAAAAAGCGTCATTTTTTTAATTAAAAAAATTATATCGTAAAAACAAATAAAGATGGACTTGTATGAGTATGAGTATGGGGACGTATGGCAGGCCCCATAGTCGATAGGCCATTCCCGAAATTTTTTCGCATACACACAGTTTAGGCTAGTGGAGTGCGGGACAAGGAAGGAGAATAAGTTGGTTTTTGGAGGACATTGAACTGACCCAAAACTAAGAACAATCCGGAATCCTCCTCATCCAGAGCTTTACTAATAACCCCATTCAATTGGGGTAGTACGCTGCTAATACCTATCCTTGTTGGTTTACTTCCTGTACGTCATTCCGTGTTGGAAGTTGAATTCCGGAAGTTTTTTCGTCGCTTCCCGCATAAGGTTTTTGTGGGTGCTGATGTGTTCCCATCGGACGAGGTTAATTTTTGAGAATAGTATTGTCTGTGCGATTGTGTCGTGGAACGTGAAGCAAGATCTACCGACTTTTTAGTCAATGAGGTCCAGTCTTTAGGTGGCTTGAATTATTTGGTTTCTTCGTCTGCGCTTGGCATGGGCCCAGTATTTTAGTTGTGCCACCCTGACACGTTTGGTGATTGTTTTTCCTTCTAGAAGGACGCTGGGCGGTTGGTCCTGTATGTCAGTTAGGTCAGTCGTAAACAAGGTGAGAATGTTGCGTTCAAATTTGCGAAGATTTTGTCGATTTTCCTTGTTTAGAGCGCATGTGTTTAGTGCGAATGTCACCGTATGTTTAACATCCGAGCCGAGCGCGTGGCTGTGTTTAGTTTTTGTTTTATAGTATCAGGGCGGTTTAAAGTTCTGGAATTCTGGATTTCTGTTAGGTTATTCGCGACGAGAAGTAGATCGTCTGCGAAAGCAAGCATGGTGGGCAGTTCTAAATCGGCCAGGTCATTGTTTTACACCTTTTGTTTTGCGGTATAGTTTTGTGTTCTGAACCATTGCACGCACGTGAAGTCTTTCAGGCAGGCCGATTCGATTCGTTCGGGTGACGTTCATAATATCGAAATTCACTTTATCGAATTCAAAATATCGAACACTTTTTATCGAAAATCAAAATATCGAAAATACAAAATGTCGAAAATCAAAATATCGAAAATTAAAATGTCGAAAATGATAATATCGAAATTTTATTTAATCGAATTTTCAATTTATCGAAAATAAAATATCGACGTTCATAATATCGAAATTCACTTTATCGAATTCAAAATATCGAACACTTTTTATCGAAAATCAAAATATCGAAAATACAAAATGTCGAAAATTAAAATGTCGAAAATGATAATATCGAAATTTTATTTAATCGAATTTTAATGTGAAACTAAACCATATTTTCTTATTTTGAATTTGATATTTTGTTTAAATATTTCAATTAATCGACATATTATTTTAATCCGAAGTGTTTATGTATAGAGGCGCCTCTGATATAGAAATGTACTCAAACTCAACAACACAACCCAACCGACCCCGCCCCATTGGCCCCCCCCCCGCCCCATTGAGCAAAAAACCCAACTAAAATGGGCTAATTTATGTAATTAAAAAGTGTTTTATTTTTATCGTAACATGAATTTGCCCATTTTAGTTGGGTTTTTTGCTCAATGGGGCGGGGGGGGGGCCAATGGGGCGGGGTCGGTTGGGTTGTGTTGTTGAGTTTGAGTACATTTCTATAAAACGCGCATCTCTAGGAGCCAGGGAGCCAAGATAATTCGGTGCATAACCGTAACTTTATCTACAGAGGCGCCTCTGTACATATACACTTCGATTTTAATCATACATTTTAATTTTCGATATTTTTAAATCGATATTTTAATTTTCGAAATTTTAATTATTCGACATTTTCAAATCGACATTTTAATTTTCGATATTATCATTTTCGACATTTTCAAATCGACATTTTAATTTTCGATATTATCATTTTCGACATTTTAATTTTCGAAATTTTAATTATTCGACATTTTCAAATCGACATTTTAATTTTCGATATTATCATTTTCGACATTTTAATTTTCGATATTTTGATTTTCGACATTTTGTATTTTCGATATTTTGATTTTCGATAAAAAGTGTTCGATATTTTGAATTCGATATAATGAATTTCGATATTGTGAACGTCACCCGATTCGTTCAATAGCCATTGTGGGATGTTCGCTGCGTTTAAGGCTTCTTTTATTGCTGAGTGTTTGATTTTGTGGAACGCTTTTTCTATGTCGTAGGTTACTACGTATATCTTTTTCCCCCTTCTCCATTATTTCTTCCATTATTCTCCTGACGATGAATATGTGATCATGCGTGGACCTGTTCGATATAAATCTTGCCTCGTAGTACGGGATGGGCTCCAATATTTCGTCCAAGGCTTTTAGTATGTACCGAGCGTATATTTTGTAGCCTACACTAAGTGCTTTTTGCGTTGCGAATCTTTGGGATGGGAATTGGTTTTGTGTGGAGCCAGTCTCGAGGAACTTGTTTTTTTGTCCAAATACGTGCCAGCAAGATCGTGAGTAGGTCGAATACCTCGTCCGGGGCTTCCTTAACACGCTCACTGCTGATTGAGGAAGCCTTAACGACCCCTTGGTGCTGACATATTTTTGTTTCAAATTTCTGTTGAATTTGTTTACAGAACTCTTTAATAAATTACATAAGATAAGTTTTGGCAAAAATCAGTTCCTGTAGAGCCATGACGGCTTGGGCCGTCAAGCGCACTGAGCACCTAAAACTGCGCTAGAACAACGCTGACCTCTATATAATAATAATAATAATACAATATATCAAAAGGTTACTTGCGTACGCATGACTGCCTGGACGTCAGGCGCAGTGAATGTGTTAAGGAGATCGTTTTGTAAAAGGTCGATGCCCGGAGCGAAACTTCATCGTAGTTTTTGCACCGTTTGTGTGATAAAGGTTCCTTCTGGAGGGCTGGTTAGGGTTGTTTGGTCTGCCACTGGGCTTTTTAGGTATGTGCTGAGCGTTTAATTGTATGTTTGTGAGATTCTTTTAGCGGTTTCGTAGCCGTTTAAGTTTTTAAAAAAGTTGTAGCATTTGGCAAGGTTGTGTTCCAGTAGAGCGCTTTTTTTCGTTAATCCCGTTGCGTTTTGTTTGGGCCGTTTGTCTGTTCCGGTTTCGTCTGTGTTGCTCCGACGCCTTTATATGTTTTTAGGTAGCGATTTTTTCGGTTTATTAAGAGTCTGGTTGGCCGCTAGCTGAAGACTTTTTTTGATAATTGACCATGTCTCAGTTACGTTATTTAGGTCGGGATAGTAGTGTCTCTTTTACAGCGTTTTATTGTGGGGCACTGATGTAGTTTATAGCTGGCGTCAGTCGCAGGTCGCAATAAAGTAGGAATTGGAATGTAAAATGGCGGCCTGTAATACCGTTCCTACCGCGGGTTCCGACAAAAATTTGAAATTTCCTACTGAAAGGTGCTGCAAAGTGTGCAATAGGTCTGTAAAAGGTGCAGTAAAGTGTACCAATTATCATCCGGCTTGCGCTATTAGAGATAAAGGGATAAAAATAGTTGGACCTGAATGTTGAGCTCAAGGCCTACAGTCGGCAACGAAATATGGTATTCCTCCTAAACGAAACCCTGGTTGGCCATCCCTCGTTGATGTTCGTGAAACGTTGGATCTACCAAAGAATGTCGACACTGTAATATGCAATCGTATTCGATTAATAACAGTTCTACCGCGCCAAGGTCACAGGCACAGCTGACTGGTGCCACACCTAAAGATATCGATCGTTCAAACAATAGTAAACAAACGAAGAAACGTAATGTTACATATGGTAGTATTAAGTTGCCTGATCAAATGCTTAGTGCCTTTGTTCCGCTTTGATACATGTTAATAAGTTGAACTGATATAACTCTAATAAAAATGTTATTGAATATGTGAAAAATAAAATCCCTAATATAGAAGTAAAATGTGAAGAATTAAAGGTTAGAACTGGATTAAATCGGAGTTATAAAGTGAGTGTACCTGCAACTCACAAGATAATTCTTCCAAGTCCTGAATTTTGGCCCGAAAATATTGCTGTGAAGCATGACCATTAATTCCTACCGGTCAAAGTCAAACATAAACATCTACTACCAGAATGTCAGGGGTCTACGAACTAAGCTCCTTGAACTAATAAAATTTGTCTTACTCTGTGACTATGATATTATATGTCTCACTGGGACCTGGCTTACTAAAGACATCCTGTCCTAAACCTGCACAATTATTGCTTATATAGATGTGATCGTAGTCCTATTACTAGTAACTGTTCCAGAGGTGGAGGAGTTATGATTATTATTCACAAGAAAGTTACTTCCAATCAAGATTAAATCATCTGAAATAGAACAAGTTTTTAAATAAACAACGTTAAACTCATTGTTGAAGTAGTAGTTTTTTATAAATATTTGCTAGGTGGAGTTTTTCTCAATCGCTTGAGTGAAGTTAAAGACTTGGGTGTGTATTTTGATACACAACTAAACTTTAATAGTCACATGGAGAAATCCACCAATAAAGCCCTAAAATTATTGGGATTTATAAAAAAGGAATCTCAAAGATTGTAATATATTATGTTTAAGAGCAGTCTATTTATCCTATGTGCGATCTATTTTGGAATTTAACTCAACTGTTTGTTATCCGTTTTACAAAATTAATATTGATGCCTTGGAGCGGGTACAAAACAAATTTTTGAGATTGTGTGCACATAAACTTAATATTCCATTAGAACATTATGATTATGTTATGTTAAATAATATTTTACATATTAAGTCATTGAAAACACGTATGAAACATATTGATTTATTGTTTTTATACTGTTTAATAAATTCTGAAATTGGATGTACTGAATTATTAGAATTAATAAAATTTAATGTACCATCTCGATTCACAAGACAGACTCAAACATTTTATATTCCATCTTATAGGACAAATTGCTTACTTAATGCTGCACCATTGTGTCGAATATGTAGATTGGGGAATGTGTACAATTTGGACTTGTTTTGTAACTCTATAAATCGTCTTAAAAGACTTTTAAATGTTATTGTAAATTGAATTTTCTGTTATTTCTAAAATCTTTATGTTATTTATTTACTGTATTATGGATTTTAATCCGTTAATAAATATTTATTATTATGGTCTGTCTTTATGTCACTGGCCAGGTAGTTTTGCAGGGTTTGCAAAAGTACCCGTTTGTGTTGTTTCGGAGCATGTGGTCAATTTGCAAATGCGATGTTTTGTTGCGCCAAGTTGATTTGTGTTTTGAAAAGGTGTTGTGTATTCGGAGCTTAAACAGCTGGGCCAGGTTTATAAGCTCTTGACCGTATTCGTTGTTTTCGGTATGTACTAATTGCTTGCCTACCGTGAGTTTATCTTTGTCTGTGAGTAGTGTTTTGCCTAGGTGGGCGTTGAAGTCCCCTATTACTATCATTGCCCGTTTTTTGTTGTTTATGTCTATTTGTTTTGTTAAATCGCCGCATGTCTTCAAGTTGCGTGATAACGCAAATTCTCTTTTTATTACAGGCTAGGACTATTGTGGCGATGCTGTCTGAGGGGTTCGAACCGATCGTGGAGGTCTTCTGTTCATTAAAACACCTCGTGTACGTGGAGGTCTTCTGTTCATTAAAACACCTCGTGTACGCAGTGCTTCAACCCAACGAAGAGTGGTGTTTAGCGTGGGAACAGCTCGATTTCTGTGAAGTAGCGACGAAATTCACGCTGAACTGTCGTGATCGAATCATTATTTCGGACGAAACTGTGATTATGGGATACTGACCTGCCTAGTCTGTAGCAAATTGCGATTGACCGGTGGTTGTCGTTCTGTCTGAAGGATATCTTGTCTGTGCCCCCTGTTCGTAATGAATTTTGATTACGACGTAAAATACGTCCGATGCTGCTATTGTTGTTTCCAATCCCACCCAGAATCCGTTTTGTGAGTGGTCCTTTAAGTACGCCTCTGTTTTACGTTCTAAGTCTGTAATGTGTGCGTAACGGTGGGGTTGGTCAAGGATCGCATCTTGAACGTATGGTCTGAATGTCTCTATGTGTGTTCTGATGTGATTGTTCAGTCTTTGTCTTAATGCGTATACACTTTCTATTATTGACCTGTTTGGGCTATTGTCTAGTTGGTAGGCTAAACTGTCCAACAGGCAGTTTCCGTCGGGTGGCATTTTAATTATGCCTACTGAGTGATCGAGTGTTGACAATTTCCTTGTTTGGTTTGGATTGACATTATTAAGATTTATGCGTTTATTTTTTGTCGAGTGTTTATTTGGGGGCAAGTCTGCTTTTTGTCTGTCCTTTTTATCTATGTTATTTATATGTTGATTTATGAGTTGTCTTACTAGACGCTTTTTTTCTTGTTGGGAATTGTTTGTTTACCTGATTACCAGATGAGTTTCTTGGAATTTACTGTTGCAAAGTATGCGTTTGGATTAGATTTTAACGTTTAGAGTTTATTGTTTAAAGTTTATAATATTGATATTATTATTAGTAGGTCATGCAATTAGGTAAATTACTTAGCTGGATTAATTATACTTGAATTCGGTTGCATTGTCCTTAACGTCCGTTGTTCCTTGGCCTCGACCGCTCACTTTAGCGCTTTATTGGCACGCGTTTATTGTGGTAAGCTAGGTAAGCTTATCGTTGTTAACTATCACCCCACTAGCACACTTTTACGACGTTAGAGCACTTTGAGATTTAAACCGGGCCACACGCACTTTTCACTTTTCGCACTTATTATTATTAATTTTATTTTATTTAATTGTTTTTGTTTGTTGTTCTTTCGTTTGTATCCTATAAGTTAACTGGTGGTTTAATTTAAGATCCGTTATTTGGGTTTGAGATTGTTTCGCTTTCTCTGCTGTGGAGCATTAGCGTTAGTCGATCGTTGGAACAACCTCTTAACTCGAGTTGAAGAATGACACTGAATAAAGATGGACTTGTTTTGTTTTTACAAAATGGGTTGTAATAAAAATGCCTTTTGTTTAAGTCACATACATTTAAATTACAAAAGAACAGACAATATTATTTGTATTCGGGCTCGCGAGTGTATATTTGCGCTGCGTGCATGTATTTGCGCCTTTAAATGTCATATACATTTATCTTGCTAAAGTAAAGTTTTCTACCTCAAATATGAAATTCTCAAAAAAATATGTTACTTAAAAAAAATTGTCTCAAAATAATTACGGCCAAAATAAAAAATTATTAGAACATAGAAATCGGCGCTGCGGGCCTCTATTCCACCATTTTTACAATTGCAATTTTTTAAAAAATGGTTCTAAAACAAAGTTTGCATAATCAGGCCAATTCACTAACATAAGTTGTTAACGTTAGCCACTAGAATTAGTGGTTATCGTTATATTTAATCGGCCTGATTGGCCGGATTACCCGATAACCACTGATTTTAGTAGTTAACGTTAACGGCACATGTTAGTGAATTGAATATTTGGTAATTTAATAATTACGGTCATAATAAAAAAATAGATTATAATATATTTATAATTATAATATAGAAATCGGCGCTGGGCGCCTCTATTCTGCTATTTTCATAATTGGGAGTTTGCGCATTTTTTAATAATGGTTCTAAAATAAAGTTTGGACAATATTTTATTTATAATATTTGAAGATCCAAGAAATAAGTTTAAAATATATAAAAAAAATAATTTACCGAAAACACTTTGGAAACAGACAAATAATTTTTGTTTGAAGGTGTAGTTTACATTTAAATTATAAAAGAACACACAAGTTTGTGTGTATTCAGGCTTGCGCGCGTACATTTATAAACTTTAGGTGCTGCGACTGAATTTAATTAAATTTAAACACTGGAAATTAGCTATAAATGTTTAAATATAAAAATATTAATTTGCCGATGACACTCAATAGCCGAATATTTTTTATTTGAAGGAGTCACTTTAAAGAACAAACAATATTTTTTGTGTATTCGGACTCGCGCGCGTATATTTGTGCTATCGCGAATATGTATACGTGCTTAAGTAGGTATTAACTTTACGTGCAGCAACTATATTTAAAAAAATGAAAATTAGTTTTTATTGTTTATAATATAAAAAAAATTAACGATGACACTTCGGCAATAGCCGAATATTTTTTTGTTTGAAGGTGTCATTTTAAAGAAAAAACAATATTTTTGTGTGTTTGGCTCGCGCGAGTTTATTTTTCGATATCGCGCCTGTATTTGCGCTATCGCGCATATGTATACTTGCATAAGTGAGTATAAACTTTACGTGCAGCGACTGAATTTAAAAGTGTTAAAACTAGTTTTTTTATGTTTAAAATATAAATAAAATATTAACCGATGACACTCCTGAAATAGCCAAATATTTTTTGTATGAAGGTGTCATTTTAAAGTATTCGAGCTTGCGCGGGTATATTTGCGCTGACGCGCATATTTTACGCCTTTTAAATGTTATACGCATTTATTTTGCTAAAGTAAAGTTTTCTGCTTCGAATAAAAATTATTAAAAACATCGTCAATATTTAAATATTTAAATATAAAAAAAATACGGATGACACTCTGGGAATAGCCGAATATTTTTTTGTTGAAAGGTGAAATTTAGAAAATAAACTAGATTTTTTGTGTATTCGGGCTTGCGCGCGTATATTTGCGCTATCGCGTCTGTATTTGCGGTATCGCGCATATAGGGTGTCCGTTATTTACCAACTTGTTTTTTATCGCAGCCCCCCCCTAATTTTTTAGTTTATGACCTAAAAAAATTATCAGACTCATATAAGCCTTTAATATTCATATTAAACCTTGTCACAAAGACATTTAATTTTTTTCCCCGAGCAAGTTAATATAGAGCAAGAGATACATATTTTTATAGGAAATTGAACACTATACAAAAAAGCCTCCCTATGATTTGTTGATAAATTCACTGATTTAAAAGTTATTTAAGGTTAAAGTTAAACTTATAGTAATTTTTTCGATTTTTTTACTTTGACTGCAAAATTATTATGAAAATGAATTGTTTATTTTTGAAAATATGTGATTTTATTGTATTATTGAAACGAGATAAGTGAAAATTATTGACAAGAGATTCCGATAAATTCCATTTTTTTTACATTAATCGAATCTGGTACTAGTTTTACTCAATTTTAGTACGATTTCTTTTTTACATAATCTTTTTATTTCTGTGAAATTCTACAAAATTTTATACGATTTTATATAGTTACACTGAAAGAAATTTATGTTTCATATATGGACTACCACATACATTGCTAAAACAAACATATAATATATTTACCTTAACCATTTTTATATTTAGTTTTAACATATTATGTTAAAACTAAATATAATATATGTTTGTTTTAGCAATGTATGTGGTAGTCCATATATGAACCACAAACATTGCTAAAACAAACATATATTTCTTTCAGTGTACAATAAAAAGTTTTCCTTCAGTACACCTAATGACCTAGACATTTTTTTAACAATTATTTTTACGACAAAATAAAATTCGTAGTTACACATACGTTTTCTTGAGTATGAGATGCAGACATTTCCGGTATACCAATTATCCTTTTCAAATAAGTTAAATGTATTTATCTACTTTTACATTGACGAGCTGTGACTTTATGGCGCTTTAGTCTCGGGCTCTGAAGTTGGCAATAAGTAGCGACTTTTGGGCATTTTAGTCACGGGCTGAAATAACCTTTATTATATATTAGAGAAAAGTGAGGTTAATTCCGTTGACATTTAACAGATGTCAAATGTTTAACAAATATAATTGGCTTTTAATTCTTCTTTGTGTTCGTCGTAGATAAAGTATCCTTAGTATGCAACTCATTTTATAAACATTTTATAAACTCGTTTTTAATAAGCTTTGCTCGTAACTAGAATGGCGTTTATAAAACTTGATACAATGTATTATAATACCTATAATATTATAATATAATTATGATTTAGTACTTTGACCACAGAATAGAGGAAGGCAGAAGTCGCACTTCACAGATTTCGTGTCGCAAAGTTGAAGTTTGAAGTAGGTCAATCACCTATCGTCTGTGGCATCTTTTATATTATATTATAAAAGATGCCACAGACACAGACTGCCTTCCTCTATTCTGTGGTCAAAGTACTAAATCATAATTTAGTGCGCATGCGTAACTACAAATTTTGTTTTTTCGTAATATTAATTGTTAAAAGAATTTCATTAGCTACAGCTGAAGGAAATTTTTCATTGTATAATATTTTATAAAATCGTATAAAATTTTGTAAAATTTCACATACATAAAAATATTATATAAAAAAGTAATTCTACTAAAATTGAGTAAAACTAGTACCTACCAGATTCTTTTAATGTAATAAAAAAATTTAATTTATCGGAACCTCTTGTCAATAATTTTCACTAATCTCCTTTCAATAATTTTTAATTTTTCAATAATACTTATTGTATCACATATTTTTAAAATTAAACAATTTATTTTCAATAGTAATATCACAAGAGACTGAAAATAAATTGAAAATAATTTGACAGATATGTCGAAAACTTGTTGTCTGGCAATAGCCACGAAAGCCCGTAGGGCTTGAGTGGCTATTGACTTATGACAACAAGTTTGAGAAATATCTGGAGAATTATTTTCCAATTTATTGATATCTTTTTGTATATCTCCTGTATTCGAAAGATTATTTTTTGACGATATAGAGCTTGCAAAATGGCATTGGTTTTAATTTTTTTATTACAAAAGTAAATAAATTACAATCTAAATTAAACTACTAGGTACTTATATCAAAATTAATTAAAATGGAAATTCTGTATATTAAAAATACAATTATTATAAATGTTTTTTCCATTACTGGTTGACTTAGCAACATTGTTTTGTTCGGTTTTACTTAACATTCATAACATCACCTCTTAGATTGCTAATTAAATTTAAATGGTGTTCATTATCCAGTTGCAGATAAGGTTTTAATGAGCTAGATGAACTATGGCCTGTTATTTGTATTATTTCCTGCTCATTTACACCTGCTTTAGCTAGATGAAATACTGCAGTTGATTTTGCAGAGTGATTAGTAATTTTATTTTTTTAGTATCCAGGCCAATCATTTCTGCAGATTTTTTCATCCATTTTGAAATTGTGTTTATGCCAATTGGCATATTTTTGTACCATCCTGAAGATTTTATGTTGTCCCAAGTAATGTTTACTGTTAAAAATAGCCTGTCGGTAGTAATATTTTCGTTTCGCTTGCTTAACAATTTTTTGAGCAATCGTACAGGACAAATATCAGGCTTTTCAGGGTTTGGTATTAACCATTTACTATTAGCACATCTTTGTGCTCCACCTTGAGATGTTTTGGAAAATACTGGATTATATTCAAATCTTCCACTTATTAAACCAGCATTGTCGCATTCTTCTTTAAAATAATATACTAAACATTGCTTTGCTTCTCCTCCATGCCATTCCAATTCATATGAAGCAATATGATAGAACTTTTTTTGCAAGCCATACGGCGTGTCTTCATCGTAACATTTTATCATATCGATAAGTTCTTCTTTTGTTAAAGTTACCGGACTTTGTTTTCTTTTTTCAGGTTTCTTTTGTAATATTTTACGCTTTGTATTTCTTGCATCTCGCGCACATTTAAATTCCACGTCCTTAAAAGGGTCAAATATTCTGTTAAATTCGTTATAATAAAATTCTTGCATTAATTTGGCGGTTTTATTTCACATAATTTGTATAACCAATTCTTTATAATCTATTCCATCACACCGTTTCATGTTATATCAAAATGTATGCCAGTTTTGTAATTGGTGTAGTTTCTTCAAGGGTGTACCCTTTTTCACTACAAAACGTTTGAAATTGTTTCCAAATTGATTTATTGCTGGTTTGAGTATTTTTTGATGTATTTTTTTCTAATTTGTGCGTTTATTTTATCCTCCGATGTTGAACTAAACCTTTTGCTATTCATTTTATAATACTGATGACAAATAGTTGTCATCTGACAGGTCATAAAATTTTCACCCATACTATAACAAGTGGTATGATTATAATCGATGATAATTATCATCGATGATATTTTCCGAGCTGCAGATTTCACGAGTCCGCAGGACGAGTGAAATGTGCTGCTTCGGTTTCAATGAGTAAATATCTTCGAATATTAATCATACCACGAGTTATTTAGTCACTAAATTTTAGTGAGAAAACATAATGAATTTTAGGATTTAAACAATTGTCAGATTGACATTTAATATTAAAATGTACTTTAAAATAAAAAAAGACTTTAATAAACCTTATTTATTCAAACTTACCTTAATTTCATTATCGTTTACACCTACCCATCGTTTTTTTAGAGTTTATAATTCATTATTTTATTGATATATATCAAACACAGAATTTAAATGACTAGTGATGCCGCGAGACGAGACGAGACGAGAAAAGTCCTTCTCTCGTCTCGTATCGTGCAGTGAGAGAAAATGGGTCTCTTTTCTCGCTCGTGAGTGCCTTTCTCTCGTCTCGTCTCGTTTCTCTCGTGGTAAAAGTACCTAAGTATGAATACAAAAATTATTTGGAATGAAATACCAATTCGTTTATATTTTTTTATATAGAAATTTAAACTGGAAATAAAAAAAATGTGTGCCAAGACCACACTAATAAAGTAAGACTTTTTACGCCGAAAATGTTGCGCCTTTGAATCAAATGGTTGGATCTATGTGGAGTAGTTACATCTAGTATTATACACCTATATATATACAGGGTGGGCCAATGGAAAGTTTCCACCCGGTTTTCTCAGGTGTTACGAAAAAAAATAAAAAACGCTCGCACCCGTCGATTTCTGATTTGAGGGGGACAATTTGTTTTTATATTTTCAACCCCTTAACTTCAACCCCTGAGCGTGGGTGAAAGTTACCCCCAAAATTTGAATAGGAAAAGGGGGTCGAGTGATACTTCTTTTTTAAGGTATTTTTGCCCTGATTATACCCTCCAAGTTTAAACTCGCTGCTATCATCCCCATTAATATGAGAGCTTGTTAAAATCTTGAAAATTGGCTATTATTTTAGTAAGAGTAAAAGCGATACTTTTGAGACGGTCTGTAGGTATGCTGAAGGAATGAAGTAAATATTAGCAAAACATCAGTTTTTTTACGTTTGAAGAAAAAAATGTGTTTTTTGTAAACTTTATTTACACAATATTGTCGCACAATCATCATTAAGATTATTATCGTTAGTTCGAGAGCTTATAACTAAATTTAATTATGGTATACACTATAGCCGAGCGAGTTGAATTAGTTTATACTTATTTCAAAAACAATGACTGTGCAAGACAAACAGCACGACTATTTAATGTAAGACATCAGGACAAAAATGTCTCTCATACTTATATTAGGAAACTGATGGTAAAGTTTTTGGAAAGTGGAACAGTGGAGAACAAAAAAGATAATCCGATTCGTGTCGTTAGGAATGAAGGTATGCAAATCGTAGTCATAGGGCACATTGCAATGGATAACAGCTTCAGTACTAGGCAATTATTGTCCGAAGTTTCCGGCATATCACGAACAAGCGTAAGGAGAATTTTGAAGGTTCACAAATTTTACCCCTACAAGATACAATTGCTTCACGAACTTAATGAGGATGATTATGATCGACGATTACAATTTGTAGAAGAAATGAGTGAACGGTGTGTTGGCAATCTAAATATTCTTTATAATGTCTGCTTTTCAGATGAATGCTCCTTTTTTTTACATGGATTAGTCAATCGACATAATTGTCGATACTGGAGCGATTCAAATCCACATTTATTTAGAGAGTCTTATACTCAAAATCCTGAAAAGTTAAATGTCTGGGCAGGTATTCTAGGCAATAACATAATTGGACTATTCTTTTTACAAGGCAATTTCACTGAGGCTATGTATCTGACTTTACTTGAAGAAAATATTGTTCCTAGAATAAGGGAAGTTATTGCTGAAGATAATAATTTGTCGCAAAATGAAATGTTTTTTCAACAAGATGGAGCCCCACCGCATTATGCAGCACCCGTTCAGCAATTTCTAAATGAAAATTTTAGAGACCATTGGATTGGCCGAAGAGGACCTATTGAGTGGCCTGCAAGGTCCCCTGATCTTTCACCTCTGGACTTCTTTCTATGGGGCCATTTGAAGTCTAAAATTTATAAAACACAGCCAGCTTCTCTTCAAGTTCTACAAGAACGAATAACTGAAGAGTGTCAAAGGATAACTACCGATATGTTGCAGAATGTTAGAGAAGAGGTAGAGAATCGATTTTATTATTGCATGAATGTTAATGGAGGACATTTTGAACAGTTTATTAAATAAATATCATGTAAATAACTTTTTATTAATAATAATAAAACTTTAATTAGTAGATATTTTTATTAAGGAAGGTAAGTATTGTTTTTACTTATAATAAAACGTGATCTATTTCCAAGATTTTAACAAGCTGTCATATCAACGGGGATGCTAGCAGCGACTTCAAACTTGGAGGGTATAATCAGGGCAAAAATACCTTTAAAATGAAGTATCATTCGACCCCCCTTTCCTATTTAAATTTTGGGGGTAACTATCACCCACGCTTAGGGGTTGAAGTTAAGGGGTTGAAAATATAAAAATAAATTGTCCCCCTCAAATCAGAAATCGACGGGTGCGAGCGTTTTTTATTTTTTTTCGTAACACCTGAGAAAATCGGGGTGGAAACTTTCCATTGGCCCACCCTGTATATATACATATATATATATATATATATATATATATATATATATATATATTAGGGTGTCCCTTATTTTTATTTTTTTTACGCATACCCTTTAATTATATTTATTACTTGTTTATATACTCCCAGTAAAAATTTCAGCTCATTCTATAAGCGGGAACCCGTGCCGTCTTCCATCTAAACCCTCCGTTAGCCAACGTTAGGCGCGCGCGTTATTTTGTAACACGAAACACTTTAAAAAGAAGATATACTTCATGACTGTATTTTTCTAATGATTTTATTAAATATGATTACTAATTAATATTATTGCTTTTATTTCTATCATTTGTTTCACTAATTTAGTTGATTTTATCCCTTAAATATATTAATATATATATTAATATATATATACTAATTAGTAGAGATGGGAATCGGAAAGTTTCCATTTTAAGGAAACTTTCCGTTTTGGAAAGTTTCCAATTGGGAATTTATTTTCATTTTGAAAGTTTCTTTTAAGCTACCGGAAACATTCCTTGGAAACATTCCT
Source organism: Brassicogethes aeneus (assembly GCA_921294245.1). Lineage (NCBI taxonomy): Eukaryota > Metazoa > Arthropoda > Insecta > Coleoptera > Nitidulidae > Brassicogethes > Brassicogethes aeneus. The sequence continues at coordinate 64,591,015 of OV121132.1, forward strand.
TGGGAAACTTTCCTTGTTTTTTTCATTTAAATGTCAATTGTTTAACCGCTGATTTTCGTTAGGGCCATGATACAAGGCCAAGAAACTGAATAAGAATTTAATGTGTGTTTAACACTGTGTTAATTTAAAGCAGAAGAAGAAGTATAAATAATGTAAGTTATGTTACATAACCTCAATGAAGCCGGATTATTCAGCATCACAAAAAACTTATAAACAAAGTTAAAATCATTCTTACATTTTTGTTGTTTATTTATAGGCATAGCAAAATGTCAAGAAAAAAACCTAGTGTTTGGAATTATTTTTTACTTAACTTTTTACTTTTCAATATTCCTATATTATATACTATATTAGTTACTTTGTCCCTTTTAATTTTTTTTACAAAATATCTAGGATTTACTAGCAGTGAATTTCTAATAGTAAACATTTTATAATAAATTTTTTATTTTTATTTTGTAGGTTTCAGTATACAATAGAAATATTCCAAAGTAAAAGATACTAAAAATAGTATTGCAGTTACATTCTTATAAACATTTTTTTTATTTTTTTTCTTAATAAAATTAAAACAACAAGTTAATGTGTTATATATTTTTGCATTTTTGCAGAGTTTACGGCCTATTCAATAGACCCTTCCGGGTAACTAGCCACTCCCTGTGAAAATATACATTTTTATCAAAGTATACACATAAATAAAACTATATTTTAACATTTGTCAATAATTTATAATATAAGGGTCACATAATAACAAACACAAAATGACTTACGATCGAAGACCTCGCGTTGGCTAACGGAGGGTTCAGATGCAAGTCGGCACGGGTTCCCGTTTATAGAATGAGCTGAAATTTTTACTGGGAGTATATAAACACGTAATAAATATAATTAGAGGGTATGCGTAAAAAAAATAAAAATAAGGGACACCCTAATATATATATATATATATATATATATATATATATATATATATATATGAAATACGCATTTCACAGAAAAATGTCTTAAATAAAAGGTTAATGTGACCAAAGGGGACATTGTTTGGTGCTACCGCTAGCCACCCCCTACCCCTCCTAAGTAATTTTTTCTTGGTTAACGGTAAGTTGTGTTATAAAATAATACAACGTTAACCAGGAACAAATTTTGTTTATTATGAAATGCGAATAATGTTCTCATTGGTCCAAATAAATATCGTCATTTATGTGCAAAATTATAATTTTTATGTAAAAAAAAATTGTTTTTTATAATCGAGAGAACGAGAGAGATCGAGAGAAACGAGAAATTCTCGAGCGAGAGAGGGCATTCTCTCGTCTCGTCTCGAGCCTTTTTTCGAGAGAAAATCGCCCTCTCGTCTCGTCGAGACGAGACGAGACGAGAGGCGAGAATCTCTCGTATCGGCGGCATCACTATAAATGACAACAAATGTAAAATCAAGAAAAGTGTCAAATTCCTTAGTACCGTGTAAACAAGATGATAAAAAATATTGCCGCTGAGATAAAATGCGTAACTATGGAATGCTGGCATTTTATTGGTTCTAATATTAATGAATTGTATTGTCGCGAAAATAAATTCTAGTAGATATTATTTCCGATATAATAATCTTTTGATTGGCTTAAACGTACACACATGACTAAAATTGAAAATTTCTATTGGCTTTTAGAAACGTCAAAAAATAATCATAAAAATAATGATAAATTTGCAGTCAAAGTAAAAAAATCGAAAAAATTACTAGTTCAATTTTAACCTTAAATAACTTTTAAACCAGTGAATTTATCAAAAAATCATCAATCAGAGCTTTTTTGTACAGCGTTCAATTTCCTATAAAAATATGTATATTAAAAAAATAAATGTAAAACTTGCCGAAACCCCATGTTATTTAAATGGAAAATGTATCGTCTTTATGGCAAGGTTTAATATGAATATTTTTTTTATAATTTTTTCTTAGGTCATAAACTAAAAATTTAGGGGGCGCTAACGGACACCCTAGTATACATATGTGAGTGAGTATAAACTTTACGTGCAGCGACTGAAGATGTGGAAATTAGTTTTTAATGTTTAAAATATAAAAAAAATTATTTACCGATGACACTCTAGAAATAGCCGAATATTTTTTTTGTTTAAAGGTGCAATTTTTAAAACAAACAATATTTTTTGTGTAATTAATTGTTTCGACTTTTACTTCATGAAACTCCATTTTGTTTATTTTCGGTTGGGTTAAAAAATTTGCAAAAATTTATCGAAACGTTTTTGGTACTATAGGATAACATATAAACTTCAGCCAGATCGAAAGGGCTCATGTTCAAAAGTGTTTGATTTGGCGTGAAATAATGCAATTAAAAAATATATATAAATTCCGAATGTTGTTATAAAATAATATTATATATAGAAATAAAAAAAAAAGGCCAAGAACAATGGTTTGATTGGGAGCAAAATTTTAAGTTAATTTTGGTTTTGGCATGATAACCTTGTCTCTAAAAATTAATTAGTCAATAATGACTCTCATAGTGAAAACGCAGCTACTAATAATTCTCATCAACAGCAATTTGTATTCCGGATATTTAGCAGTCAATTTATATCTAAAATTGTCCGGTGAATCAAAAAATGTCGTCAAAAGTTGAGATATAGTAAATTTTCCATAAAATATGAAATTGACCATATCTCAAAAACTGATGTACTTTCATAATTTTTAACGGTATTTGGATTAAGCGGACAATTTAACATAAGAATTCACTGTTAATTGTCTGGAATACAAATTTTTGTGGACTACTTTTATTGGCTGCTTTTTCACTTTGAAAACTATTAATTTTTTACTTATTAATTTTTAGAGAGTTAAATTTTAAAATTCGTGATTTATTTCTTGGATTCGTAATATTTCTGTGTATTTACTAAAACAAAATCAAAAACTTTTGTTTCAAAATTCTTATAATTATAAATATTTTATCTTTAAGCGTTCTATAATTTTTACTTAATTATTGTCAACATGCACTACCGAAGTGCCCAAGCTCTGCACAAAAAGACTCACTTCTCAGCCTTACGACATAAAATTTATGTCATAATTATAATAATTATTAATATATTAATATATTCCAATTAATAATTAATATTAATATATGATGTGATAGTTTTATATGAAAATGTTAGTTTTTAATCAAAAATCTGTTAAACCAAAGGCACTACACTACAATTGAGGAGCATCCGTGCAAAACCGGCTATATCCACTTTAATAAAATGTTGGAAAAATCTCTCTCGGTTTCCTGGCCTTTACAGATAAAAGAAAAAGCAAACTTGAGTTTTGTGGGCTTTGTGGTACTTGATTTATAAGACATACTTTCATTTTCAAAAACTTTATATTAAGGCCAAAATGTTTTGTATATAGCCGGTTTTGCTCAAAAACCGAATAAAATGTAAAAAAAAACCTTTATTATTCAAAAATATTAACAAAATTTTAGTGCAAACATGAAAAAACAGAATAAATTTTAGTAGTAGTATCGACATATCCAAGCCACATGTGGCATGCATGCTCATCATCATTATTATTTATTGGATATAGCCGGGTTTGCTATAAAAACGTGGATTTGGCCGGTTTTGCTCCTAAAGCTACCTTTTAAATGTGATTTTAACATGGATATAATCGGATTTAAACAGAATTATCTTGGTTGTCGATAGAAATGATCCCAAAGATGCGAAATCAGAAAAAAAAACCAAAAACTGAATAAAATGGATTTAGCCGGTTTTGCACGGATGCTCCTCAATTACATTACAATAACATTCATACAGGGACGCGTCTAGTGCACTGGACCATGGTCCAAAAGCGTAAAACATGGTTAAAATATAAAGGTTTATGTCTATTAGGGTGGTTCTTATTTGACAGATTTTATCGTGCCGGCCCTCATTTATTTAAAAAATGTATGCCAAATTTGAATGTTCTAACGTATTTCCTTCTTTTGCCTGTAACAACGAGAAGTTTTCCAGATAGAGAAGTTTTGCCTTTAATGTAATAATTTTTTAAAACTACTATTATCTAAGAAAAAGTATAATTTTTTGAGAAAATGTTACTTTAAAAAAAAGATAATTAGGATTTTGGTATTTTAAAAATTGTTTACAACAGTCTTTTTTTGCGTTGGGAAATGTTTTTCGAAACTCTGACACAAGCTGTACAATAATATATTATAACACCACAAGCAAAAAGATTCTTTCAGAGATGGGTTATCGATGAAACTTTTTTGAAAATCGATCCGACTATGTGTAAAAACTGTAACTCAGTTAAGAATCGTTAACGATGCTGCCGAAAGAGCTGTGCATTTATTTGACGAGTATAACTCCATCATAACACACAATGAAGACCAGAAACAATTTGTTGTTCAGCTTGTGTCAGAGTTTCGAAAAGCATTTCCCGACGCAAAAAAAAGACTGTTGTAAACAATTTTTAAAATACCAAAAACCTAATTATCTAGGTTTTATTTTGTTATTTTTTTGCCATTCATTATAATTATATTAATAGTCAAAAATGACAGATGACAAGTGCCAAGAAATGACATCTGTCAAGAAATGACAGATGACAAAAATGACATGTGATAAATGTTAACTATTACTATTAATGATTAATTAAATATTAAATATTACAAATGCCTAGGTGGTACATACTTTTTTAATTTCTTATATATAAATTTACATACAAAAAAATTCATCTACATTCGAACACATCCCCTGTTTATGTTACCGTATTCGCAAAAAACTAAAAACACCAAACAAATTAAGAAAATCCTACAGCAAAAAAATAGTGAAGAAGCCAGTTCTCCTTAGTGAGCACCAATTTTATTAGTGCCTAAGAAAGGAGATGAGCAACGAAATAAAATGTGGAGATACAGGATGATAAATTTCCGTTACAGTGTATATCTGAAATTTAAGACTCTTTGTCTGGAGCGGTATACTTTTCACATTTGGGACATTATCAAATTGTACTAGAAAAGGAAAATATGCCTTGTACAGCATTTGTAACTGACCAGAGCAGTTTTAAATGACTAGACTGTCAATGGGGCTTAAGATAAGCCCTAGTTCATATTTTAGGTCGATGTCGATTGCTTTATCAGGGTTAACCACTGACCAGGTCTGTGGGGTTAACCTATTCTTCTTGTTTTGTTTACTTGGACGACTAAGTGTATTTTTATTCAACGCGAACTAAATGTAAACACAATCTGAGTCACACCTTCAGAATCGACCAATAATAACCGGCGTTTTTGTTTCGTACACTTTAGGTACCGTAGATATTATTATAATTATTTTGTTCGTTATAATTAAAAAGTTAAATGTAACAAAAGGAGATTTACAATCTTCTTTTGTAAAATCAAGTATATTTTAATAATTCATACTACAATACATATTGCTAAATATTCTATAAACTATACCATTAATTTGTTTACATTTACTATTGGATAACATTAATTTAATATATACAGAGTGCTTTATTATTAAAGAATTTTTTATTTTTTCATGAAACCTCCTTTCGAAAAATAAAAAAAAACAATATCTATAGATATTGTATAGTAATAGTAACTAAAATTAGTAAATATATTTACTAATTTTAGTTACTATTACTATACAATTTAACTTTATTTTCGTGTTTTTTTTTGCTTTATTCCCTACAAAATTATTACAGTTTGTCTTCTACTACCATATATGGACAGTTAAAGATTTTTTCTAGTTTATTTTCGGTTTAATTTTTTACTAAAATTTGGTCGCCTTTCTTATAATTTTTTTAGTTAACTTTTAAATCATGTATATTTTTACGTCGTATTTTTTACTCAATTAGGTTATTTTTGGCATCATCCGGAGCTTTCTGTAACCTGTATTTTACTAAATTTAGTTCATGTGGGTAGTTATCAAAATTGTACCGCTATCATATTTGAAGGGAGCTTGCATTGATCACCAAAAACAAGTTCATATGGAGTATACTTTGAACTCTATTATTGAATGAAAAACACCAGAACCGAAGAACTCCAAGTGTCATGTGTTCTGCTGTTTGTATTCTTAAGTAAGCTCCTAGATTTTTATGCGAATTTTACAAAAAACCTGATGTTTGGGGGTGATAAGCTGTCTATAAAAATTTTAATGTGTACAATTTTGCAAACTTCTTTATTTTTCTAGGGTAGCCTTCAACAAATTTTGATAATTCGCATTGCAATGTTAGTATACAGGGTGTTTCAGAATAAGATACTGAACCTTAAGGGTGTGAATCCTTAGTGTATTTTAAGAAAAAAATTTAAATAAACCTATGACCTAAACCTCTTAATTTTTGAGTTACAGGGTGTTAAAGTTTTAAGAAAAAAATCGTTTTTTATCATAACTTTAACTTCCTAGATATTTTTATAAAATTTGGCACACGCCTTCTAAGCTAATGCATTAAGTTTTTGATGTAGACATTTTTATATTTTTTTTACCATTGGCGTCCGTACAGGATGTGATCTATTGTATCTATGTGTGCTATTTTTCAAAATAAAAATTATTTTTTAAATCCCCATTCATTTTAGGGTAAATTTGATTTCTTGACCATTTTTCGTACGACTAACGGTTTTCGATGAAAAAAATATCTAGGAAGTTATTAAAGTTATAATAAAAAACCGATTTTATTCTTAAAACTTTAACACCCTGTAACTCAAAAATTAAGAGGTTTAGGTCATAGGTTTATTTGAACTTTTTTTCTTAAAATCAACTAAGGATTCACATCCTTAAGGTTCAGCATCTTATTCTGAAACACCCTGTATATTTATTTCCTTATATATCTTCAGGTAGAGGTCCTAAAAGGTCTTAAAATGGTGTTTGAAAAGCAGACGAAGCAGTTGTGGTATTAGGCCTGGAATGTTTAAACCTTTAACAATGATCACAACGCTTTACAAACTTGCTAACATCAGCATGTAAACTTGTCCAAAAATAGTATTTCTTTATGTTATTATACATTATGTTAATTCCTGTATGACCTCCGCTTAGTAGAACTTGTACATCTTTTATAATTGAAATTTTTACACTAACCATTTTTAATTCTGTGGGATTCCTACCTATAATATTTATTAATTTCGTATTTTAATTTTAAAAAAAATGTACTTCTGGTATACTAAATTTTATGTAAATATCTTTAAATTTCTCAACGATTCATTAAATGCCAACGTCGATCGAGAATTCTTAATCTTTAAAACTTTTTCTTTCTCCGAAAAAATTATATGGCTTGTACATTAATCATATTAATTACTTTGTATTAAATTGTTGAATTCCAAATTTGAAATGCAATAGGCTTCAAAAGAATTTTTCGGTGGTTTTAACAGTTCCACCGCTCCAGGATGATCATTTCTTTAAGTTTTTCAGATGAGATTTCATTTCTAGATTGTGCATCTGCTACTACATTTTTATTACATTTTACATATACAGACTGTATAGAATCAAGTAAGTAAGGCTGGAGACAAGGATGACAAAGTATATTCTGATCAGAGAAAAAGAAACAAACTTTAATTGGGCGTGGTTTAAACCAAGCCATTCGTAATTACGAACCATAGTTGCCAGGTTGTTTTAAATCAGAAGAGAACGAGTATAATTATTTAATAAATAGTTCAATTTTATTTGTTTGAAACTTTAAAAATAACAAAAAAAATAATAATATGTCAAAAATAATTTGATTTAGTTATGTTTCTTACTTTTAATATTAAAAAATAAGAAAAACAATAATAGCATATGGCAACAGCGCGGCATGCAGCCAGATACAAGGGCATGCAGTTTGATCTACTACACAGCTGTGTTTGTTCAGTAGCTCCGACGCTGTAGTAGGGAAATGTGTATAGTTTTTAAGAAATGCATTTTCGCCATTAACTGGAATTTAATGGATTTTAAACAATACTTAGTTTTTATTTGCAGAAATGCATTAAAACAAAACAAACGAATTCGATAAAAATAAAACCTATAAATTCTCAAACAAAAATAATTCTAAAATAACGAAAATAACTTTTTTTCTAAATTAAATACGACAATGATACGGCAAGCAAACAAATTCAATCCCTACCACAGTGGGCGGGGTTTGGCACTTGTTTTATTTAAGTGTATCTATTCGTTTAAATACACACTGTATAAAGTCAAAATCATACTTTTCTAACAATAATCGAAATTTGGTAAGTCTACTTGAGGGACTACTTATTCCAAAAAGATAGACAAGAGGCCTATGATCAGTATAAACTATAAGCATGTGTTCCTGTTTTAGTTTCAGAAAAATGTGAGTACTGTAAAACTGGCGGCTTTATTAATGCTTGCTTTATGGCTTCGAAAGCTTGTTGACATTCTGATGTCCATTGAAAAGGTATACCCTTACAGGCTAAATAATTAAGTGCAGAAACTATATGTGCAATTTTTTTTTCTATAAAGCACAAAGCTCTGGACTTTCTTTTCGTCTTTGGGTACAGGGTAGCTCTGCATAGCATGAACTTTTCAGGAGTAACAACTTCAGCTGAAATGACGTGTCCTAAATACAAAAGTTCTTTTTTCAAGAAGTCGCATTTTTCGGGATTTAGTTTAAGATTTACATCGCGTAGTCTTTGAAGGACTTTAATCAGATTTGTGTTTTTAAATTATTCCCAAAAATAAATAAGTAAACAAAACAAGAAGAATAGGTTAACCCCAACGACCTGGTCTGTGGTTAACCCTGATAAAGCAATCGACATCGATCTAAAATAGGAACTAGGACTTAACTTAAGCACCATTGACAGTCTAGTCATTTAAAACTGCTCTTGGTCAGTTACAAATGCTGTACAAGGCCTATTCTTCTTTTCTAGTACAATTTGATAATATCCTTGTGACAAATCCAAATGTGAAAAGTATACCGCTCCAAACAAAGAGTCTAAAATTTCAATTATACACGGTAACGGAAATTTATCATCCTGTATACTTGAATTTAAGGTTTTTCTATAATCTATTACCATTCTCCACATTTTATATCGTTGCTCATCTCCTTTCTTAGGCACTAATAAAATTGGTGCTGACTAGGGAGAACTGGCTTCTTCACTATTTTTTGGCTGTAGGATTTTCTCAATTTGTTTGGTAATTTCAGTTTTTTGCGAATACGGTAACATCGGTTGTAGATGATTTTTTTGTTTGGAAATTTTTTTCTTAGTTAACCCTTCTTCCTTTAAGTGAAAAATATCCAAATATTTGGAGCAAATATTTTGCAAAGAATATTTTTCAGATTTTGCTAGATGATCTAGTTTTAAGGCATTTAATAATTTATCTATCCTATTTACGGTCTTGGGAACTGGGCTATACCGGCAAATATAAAAATAGTATAATGGCACAATTTTTGAAACCAAAATTTGTATGCGTACATCTTGATTGCGTGTATTGAGAATTCGTACCGGAATACGATTAGAAATTGTTTTTACTAAAATTCTTGCAATTCAAAACTCTCAAACTTCATCTTGCAATACAAAACATTCTTAATTTGTATTGATATTAAAATATTTAATTATTTCATGTTTAGCCGAAATACAAGTGTACTTGTATTTCGATTGAATAGGTGTAAATATTTCTCAACAATCAATGATAAACAAAATTTCTCCTAGTCGAATTTAGCAAAGTGTCGCACTTAAAAATCTGTTCCTATTAAACCTTGTATACTGTCTTTAAAACTGTTGATCAGCAAAAACTCGTGAAACACTTTTGCATTATTTATTACAAAACATAAATTTGCGGAATCCTGCGAATATATTTCTCCAAAAAAACCGTTAATTTTTATTTTCTTAAAAAAAATTTTTTTTTGAAAAATTTTGAAAATCAGACTTATTGAAGCTCCCTTAATAAGAAAAAATTTTAAATTTTTATTTTTGTATTTAACGTAAATAGAATTAAGTCCATTAAACACAAATGGGTCATTATTTTTATTCGATTTACACTATTGTTGGTGTTATCACTCTCCTTTACTCATATAAAATCACCTGTGATTTGAATTATTATTATTATTACCCCCGGAACGTCCTCTAGAACCATACTCTCCTCGCAATAAATAATAATAATAATAAGTACGAACCTCTCACTCTAAAATAATTATTATTTTGATGACCTCGAAAAAAATGTCCCCCAAAGTTATCGTTGTTATAACCAACATTGTTTCTACCCCTATTACTTCGAGGATTGTTACTTTGTCCGCGCCTATCATTATAACGGTGCTTTTGCGGTGAGCAATTGCCTCTTCTGAATATGGATCAGTGGAAACCTAGTAAAATACCTTCACTAGCTTTTACATATTTTTCTATCTGCTCTATATATTCCCTAACTACTTTACATAACTTAGGATTGTTTAGTTTTTCATTAAATTTTTCTCCAATTCTATGTATAATTTTTAAATTTAGGTAGCTTACGTAGATTATAATTTTTCTTTTCTTTCTGCGTTATCTTTTGCTAAATTCCTTTTGAATACTTTGACTTTATTCAGTAAATATATAACTTTAGTCAGCACCGACATTCCATATTCAATATATTATAATTTAACCATACTTTTATTGTAACCTAAAACCTAAAAATTTTAAATATTGATCTTACTTTTAGACTGTTTCTCGGCTTCTCCAGATTTCTTTCCATATTCTCTTTACCATAGCTTTTTTGATGTCTATATACATACACCAGCCAAGGAAAATTGCCAACAACCCAATTATAACAATACTGACGATATCCTAAATATAGCCAAAACCATGAGCTATGGTGATTTCTTATTTGCTCTGCGTTTTATCTATTGCTTTTTATTTAGTTTGGTTTAGTTTAGGCAAGATCGCCATGTAATAAAAGGAGATTGACTTATTTTAAATAAAACAACCTTCTTTAGTAAAAAAATCAAACCTAAGTATATTTTAATAATTTATAGTACAATACACCCCTGTAAAAAATGCGTATTGCTAAATATTCTATAAACTAATACCTTTCATTTGTTTACATTTATCATTTGGATTACATTAATTTTATATATACAGAGTGATTTATTATAATCTTCTTTTTACTTGTTTATTCTTACATTACACCGATGTTACGTCGAGCTCGTGTGACGTCATACTGTTAAGCTTGGTTCTAACAGAAATAACGAAACATAATTTAATTTAACTTTAAAAAATATTTTAATTTAATTTACTTGCGTTCATACAATAAGTAACGTAATTTAATTTAACAAAAATAGTGTTTAAAATTATAAACAATATTTTAAAGACAGTGCTTACCTCATATATCTAAAACTTAAAGTTTTAGATATATAGCTTCCCTTGGCAATTAAAGTCGAAATATTTTTATTGAAATTAAAACCGTTTAAACAAAATAGGTTAGATTTAATGTCAACAATGTGCGCATTGATTAATAATTGTTTGAATTAACCTTGAAATAAAGTAATTTAGGCGCTTATTCCCTTTCTTGATGTTCATAAACGTATATAGACCAAAAACATATTACAGTTAACTTAACGATTTATTTTAGAATCCAATCATCGTAGTGAACCGGGCTCAGGTTATTGGGAGCTACAACTTGATAGAGACCTCGTGGATACTATATCCGCTATCTACCCGGAGTGGTTTAAGACCATGGCCGAGGGTAATAGGAAGATGCCCGAAAAAAAAAGCAAAGGAGTGTCTTCTTCTCTTCTTAGGGAATCGCCACCAAAGGCAGTAATAGATACTTCGCCTATACATATGGACCAAAATAAGGAATGTAAGTAAGAAATTAATCCCAAATATCTAAAATTTTTTACTAGTTAATAACATAAGCAAATACTCATAAATACAGGATTGGTAGTACGGCACTGCAGTAAAAACTAGTACCGCGATGTTATATTTTTCCCTGAACATGAAAAAATATCATAATATTTACAATTAAATTTGCTGGACGGAGTCTAAATGACATAGCGTTAGCTTTAATGCGCCCTGTAGTGCAAAGTCTTTAGTGAATACTATTTAATTATTGTTACGTGGCAATTGCTAAGTTGTCAATATATATTATTTGGAAACAGCTATTGTTAATTCTACACAGAAGCAAGATATGATTTAATATAGAAGGGTGTAAAAGTATTTACGAGTATAGGTTATGAGTATAATTCCAAGTCCCAGCCTTACATGGCGATCCTGCCAGCTCCAGTGCGTTAAGTTAAGTCAGGTTTTAAGTGAAAAGAAGAAAAATGGGCAAGACAAATTCGAAACACAGTGAAGTGACAGATACTGGAGTTTTAAATTCAAACTTCATTGTAGAAGAGAGCAAAGTCCAAGTGCCATTAGATATAAAAATTTTGGCATATGTTGCTGATGGTGCCATTATAACAATTCTGGGGTTAAAATTGAGAAAAGCACTAAGTATGAAAAGAAACCTTACCCGTAGAATGATGCTGAGAAGCCAAGCTGCAGACGTTTAAGAAGCCCAAAAGCCAGTCCGAATCAGCAGAGTTCATCAATTTAATCCAGGAGCCCCAGAGGTTAAACATCGCAGAATCACAAAATAGGAGATAAGTAGGCCAGCAGACGAAGGACAACGACCCAAGAAATGCTGCTGGGCAGCCTGGTATACATATATGTTATGTACATTTTATATTTGCTGATTGTGAAATATACAATCTATTTGTGTCCAGTTATTAATTAGAACATTATTTGGGCTGACAAAGTGAAAATATTAAATTATTTATAAAATTTTAAATTTAAATATTATAATATAGTAATATAATGTATAATTATATTAAAATATTAAATTATTTATAAGTTCTAAATTAGATTAATGCATAATATTAAAGTATAATAATTATGTAAATTAAAAATATATAATGATAATATATAATTATTAATAAAAGTTAAATTAAATGGCGTACTAGTTATAAAATCTGAGTAGGTCAAATAGCTAAATTTTACCTTATGTATATAGTTTTGTTATTAAATAATTTTATATAACTTAATAAAATAAATGAACATAAATTGGGAGACTATATTAGGTAAATTAAGTAAAATTAAAGAATTAGTAGTTAAAGAGTCGAAACGAGTTCTTAAAACTCAAGTGCCTAAAACAATATCAATACAAGACGAAGTAAGGGATAAGTTACTCGACTATCATAATCAGTATACAAAAACTGGGACTTTGAATTGGTATTTTCTTGATGAATCACAGCGACACGTAATACGAACTTTGCACATATATATAAGGGATATAATAATTCGCTCATATCAAGTTTTAAATGTTACAATTAAAGTACCAACGTCCTGCATCGAAATAATCGATCCCAATATAAAGGAGTCTGGTATTAGTAGGTACTGACGATAGCGATTCGGAGGAAGAAAAAGCAGTACTTACTATCAAGATGGATGGCAATGACAAAAATAGAATTTTTTAACTTCGCTGGAAAAGTTTTGCCAACCGACTTCGATGGTGCGCCGGATAAATTGCAGTTCTTTATAGATGCCTTGGAAATGTTGCAAGAAAACTCGCAAGGACATGAAGCTAATGCGGTACCTATCGTATATCAAGACGCGACTCACAGGAAAAGCTAGTGATTTAATATCAGACGGCCAGACAATTGCGACAATTATTGTAAAATTAAAAGGCGATATCAAACCAGAAAGTTCGGAACTAGTAAGTGCTAAACTATTAGCTTTGAAACAATCTCAAAAGGATATAGCAAAATATGCATCTGAAGTAGATGCCCTTGCCACAAGGGTTCGAAGAGCTTAAATAAGCGAAGGTGTTCGTGTAGCCGTAGCTGATGCCAAAGCGGCTAAAACTACAGTAAAAGCCATAACAAAGAACACCGCGTCTGAAAAAGCAAAAATAATTATGGAGGCAGGAAACTTCCAAACCAGTTAGGATGTTATTACCAAGTTTATTAACATTTCCAATAATGCAACTAATGCTGAAAATGGTGCAACAGTTTTATATGCAAATAGAGCTATGTCAAATGCGTACAGAGGATACCAGCATCATGGTTACTATCGTGGAAATGGACAGCAGTCCAGTGGAAATAGTTATAGGGGTAGACAAGTTGATAGAGCACGAGAAGAATATCGCAGAAGATATAATCAGAGAGGAAGAGGCAACCGTTATATTAGAGCGTACGGTGCTAAACAGGAGCAGGGAAAGATCCCCAATTGGGTCCATTGGGGAAATTTTAAAAGTGTACAATTTGGACCTATCACTTTCAAATTTTATTGTTGTACAAACCGACATCATAAAAAACGAAACAGTGATTCTTTTAGTGGTGCTGACATTCCTTTGTTCAAAAGGACAAAAATAAATCCGAAGCAAATCCTCAACAGATCCGAAGCTAGTAAAATTAAAGACGTTACGAATGGTTGTACCAACTCGTTAGGAACAACTGAAACGTACATTCATGTAAATAATTATAAAATACAACACAATTTTCACGTCATTCCTGAAGATTTCCCCATCCCAACCGATGGAATTTTAGGTAGAGATTTTATTTCTACATACCAATGTCGGTTAGATTACTCTGATTGGAGTATGACCCTAAGATCAAAAGGGGAAGAAACAACATTACCAATCTATAATAGTCCCGAAGAAGACATGTTAATCATCCCACCTCGTTGCGAAGTAATCCGCAAAATAACCAATTTTAAAAGTACTAAAGAAGATGCCGTAATTTTGAATGAAGAAATAGCAAAAGGAGTTTTTATAGTCGGAAGCATCGTATCCCATAAAGAACCATTTGTTAAGATACTAAATAGAACATTTGAAAGTGTTACGATAAGAAACAGCAACATTAAGAAGTCAAAATTAAGTGAATTTAACATATATACAACAGAAAAAAACAATTCGAATAGAGAAAAATGTCTTTTACAAGAACTTAATAAAAATTATTCCTCCGATGAGATGATGTCGTAAGATTATGTACAGAATTTTCAGATGTATTCGGATTAAAGATCGATAAGCTTACTACAAATAATTTCTACAAGCAAAATTAGACAAATAAATTAGAGACCAGTCTATATCAAGAACTACCGCATTCCAGATGCGCAAAGTGCCGAAATTAATAAGTAAGTTAGTAAAATCTTAGGAGATGGAATCATCGAAACATCAATGGCAGAATAAAACAGCCCTATCCTTTTGGTTTCTACAAATGAAGAGAATTGTCGATTAGTAATCGATTACAGGCAATTAAATAAAAACTAAATAGCAGATAAATTTCCTTTGCCTAGAATAGATGATATCCTAGATCAGCTGGGAAGAGCTAAATTGTTTTCAGTACTAGACTTAAAGGCGGGTTTTCACCAAATAGCACTAGAAGAATCTTCAAGAGACGTAACTACTTTCAGCACATCATCAGGATCTTATAGATTTACCCGATTATTGATGCATATTATCAAGAAGTGCGATTTAGATTGCAAACAAGCTGGAGCTTTTCTCGAAAAAGTTTAAATCAATCGCAAATATGATTATGATAGGGGGAGTAAAAAACTTATCCTTAAACTAGGTGATACAGTTAAGTTAAAAATTGAAAATAGAAACAAATTTGATCCCTGGTATAAAAGACCATACTCTGTAATTAGCTGTAAGTGTGTAAACTGAGAAGTGAGTGACGAAAACGGTAAAATAGTGACTGTACATAAAAACTGAGTGCAACTATTAAATAAAACTGATACAATTGTGTCGGCAAAATTGTAAACTTATTGTCTTATTAACCAATATCTTTAATTTTATTGTCTAGATATAAGATAAGCATAAAAAGTGCAATATTACCTTGTATTGTATTTTCAAAAAAAAGGGGAAGGAAATATTGGACTTATAATGTATTAAGATTTTATTTAGGGCTAATAGGTTAAAATAAAATTGTTAAATTAAGTAGGTATTATTAATTAGGATTAACCCTCCAATGACATCGACTTTTTGAATGTCCTTTATTTATGCGCAGAATGAAGAACATTCTCTTGAAAAGGGAGATGTAGTGCAACGTCATTAGTGAATACTATTTAATTATTGTTAGGTGGCAATTGCTGAGTTGTCAATATGTATTATTTAGAAACAGCTATTGATAATTGTACACAAAAGCAAGATATGACTTAATATAGAAGGTTGTAAAAGTATTTACGAGTATAATTCCAAGTGCCCTAAGTCCCAGCCTTATAGCCCCACCCAGTTTATAGAAGTAGCGGGAGAGCTAACCGTCTAGATATTCACTAATTGGTAAGGGATAATAACCAAGGCGAAGCGAGAGTTGGTCTTGCCAAAATCAGTAAAATTACGTAATTGGGTCATCGTGACCGGTCTAAGGTGCTTACGTAATTAGGAACAGTCACGTGCATTGGATCAGTACCACTATTAGGTTTATATTCCCTTGCAGCCGTCGCATGGTGTACCACCCTTAGGTTTAATTTAACCTTGGTTAAGATCCTAGAGTAGGCGGAGTTATGACTCTGACCGCAAGCGATTTTTGAATGTCGTTGCTACTGAGCTATTGCTGATAAAATGGCGTCTTTACTCAAAATTTGACTACTACAGATATAAAGACATACCTACTAACAGTAAATATACTTGGGAAGACAAAAATAAATAGAAAGAAAGTATACAGTGATAACGATGTGACCATGGCCATAGTTTTTAGACTGTATCAATGCAAAGTACTACTCATAGCAGCGAGAACAATTTACATAACCTAATTAAAATTAAATATATCTAAATAAACTTGGTATAACCCACATAGTAATACACATATACATAAGATATCCAATGTATGTAATTCTATGAATATGAAAATTTTGATGTATATACGCGAATATTTAATGAATATACAATGTATATACATATTTTATACAAGTGTCCTCTATTTGTAAATCTATATTACATCCATAATGTAAACTGCTCACAAATTGAAGTGGAATTTTTTAAAATAGGGTTGTGTTAAAATCGCTGTAAAATTTTCAAAAAGCATCCGATTTTGAAACAGCTTTTACTTATTTAAAGAAAAGTGTTCCCATTTTCAAAAACTGATAAAATCATTTAAGTCATAACATATATATGTCTAATATAGGGTGATAAAAAAAGTTCTACAATTTTGTTCTTTTTAACTCTAGTGCAGGAGTTTTTTTAATCACCCTGTACACTTACACTAAGTTGCATTTTACAACCTGTGGTATGTGTTACCAATATTTTTTTAGTTTTTTCCTTTTAATGACGTACGTACAAAAATATGATTTTTTTTATTAATGGCGTAATTTTTCATTTGCGTTTTTCTAATTTTTACCTAGGGGGCTTTAAAAACAGGCAGATATCAAGTACGTAGGTATACAAACTAATCCTTGTCAAGTTGACAGTTGCTTATAAACAATGCAATGCAATGCAATAAAAAAGCATAATGCCGTTACAAAAATTAACTCCAGAGCAGTTTGATATTGTGGCAAATCTTTTACAAAATGGTACGAGGCAGAAAGAAATTGCAAATTTGCTCAATGTGTCACCGAGTGTTATTAATAGGGCAAGTCAACGGCTCCTGGCAACAGGTAGTGCCCGAATTACACATGGTGGAGGTCGCTCAAGAATAACTTCAGCAGCGGAAGATCGTCTTCTTGTTAGACGGGCAAGAGCCAATCCTACATTTTGCGCAATAAAGCTTCGACATGCTACAGGACTTGAAGTTTCGACACAAACGATCCGAAACAGACTTCACGATAGGCAACTACGTGCCCGAAGACGTTTCAAATGCCCCATGTTGAACGTGGCTCATCGTGTAGCCCGAAGGACATGGGCTCGCGAGCATTCCGGATGGACAATTGAACAGTGGAGACGCTGTCTTTTTACAGATGAAAGCAGGATCGGTATGTATAAGTCAGATGGACGTATTCTCGTCTGGAGGGAGCCTGGAGCTCGTTGTCAAGAAAGAAACATGGCTCCGCAGGAACCTTTCAATGCACAGCAAACGGAAAATTATAGAGGTGTATAGGATGACGCCACGTTTGAATATCGTTTTCTAAATCTCCCCAAGGTATAAAGTTGTATTCGTCAGTCGAGCGTTTCAATACTCTCCACAGTATAGAGGTCGTAATTTCACTTTTGAACTAGTATTAATATAAAAATTATTTTATGCTTAAAAAAACTATACGACATGATTGTGATTTTTTTCATTTTATTAATTAATTAAGCTGTGTTGAATATTTTTCCTAAAGGAATAATTGCCAATGGGCCATTAATTCATTTGTTCGTAGATGCTACAATAACCTGCACTGGTGTGTACTTTTTCATCAACCAGATTTAAATATTACAAAACTAACATATACCAGTGGAGATGGTGCAGGGTCTACCAACAGACCTAATTACTAAATTATTAAAGTTTAATAGCATATCGATCATTTTTTCAACATAACCTCTGAAATTTTTAATACAAATATAGGTACTTTATATAATAAATAAATATACTTAATTTCATATCATCTGTACTTTACATACCTAAGTTGTTACGGTAACTAAAAATCAGACAAAGGAACCAAAGAAAGGAACTATTTTCAACAAAATCATATGCAGAAAGGAGAAAATTCAAACTACTTGCATCCATCAAAAGATCAAAACTTCTTGCAATATTACACCCTCTTTTTATACTCTCAGAAATATTGACTAGAACAGTATTATAGAGACTCCAGTTTCTATAACTTGGTAGAGTAAAGAGAAGTCGAAACCGTTGCGATATTGCATTGCGCTGTTTTTGTATAATTCTCGGGGACATTAACGAAAATCATTGCTAGTAAAATTCGAAAAGCTTGAGTTTCTATGTCTCTGAGGAGAATAGGAATCCGAAGTTGCTGCACCATTGGACTGAACCCTTTTTTAATAATTTCTAGAGACATAAATGACTGCACCATTCGACAGGGTCGAGTTTCTATTCCTCTGTTGAATATAGAAAATCAAAATAATGTATCTTGTAAGACACCATTGAGTTTGACTTTAAATATAGTCGTGCATAGGTATAGAGGCGAAAAATATAAAAACAAAGCACGATTCAATACAGTTATGATAAAACTTTAAGATTTGATATTCAAACGCGGAGTCATCCTATACACTTCTATAATTTTCCGTTTGCTGTGTGGCGGATCAGTGATGGTCTGGGGTGGTATTTCGCATGACAGTCGCACTGACATTGTAGTGTTCATCAACTCTACGATGAACGGTGAACGGTATAGAGATCGGATTATCCAGCCTATCGTCGCACCATTCATTGAACAACATGGCAGAAATTATGTTTTTGTGCTCGTCCCCATAGGGCTAGGATTGTGAATCAAGCGATATTGGATAACAACATCATACGAATGGCCTGGCCTGCAAGATCGCCTGATTGCAATCCAATAGAGCATGTTTGGTTTCATTTAAAAAAAAGATTACTCGATCGTAATGAGGATTTTTTAAATTTGGAGCAGCTTGCAAATGCTGTTGTAGAAGAATGGCAAGATATACCACAACTTTTAATTAATAACCTAATAGATAGTATGCCTAGACGAGTTGCAGCAGTGATGAGAGCTCGAGGAGGGCCTACTAGGTACTAAACTGCCGACTTTATATCAAAAGTATAACTTACAATAAATATAAACTTATGTTGTTAAAATTTGTATTCATTAAAAAATGACTTTTTATAAAAAAATCACATTTCTGTAAGTATGCTACAGAGAGCAATAAACTAAAAAAATATTGGTAACACAAACTACAGGTTGTAAGATGCAACTTAGTGTAAGTGTACAGGGTGATTATGCTTTTTTATTGCATTGCATTGCATTGTTTATAAGCAACTGTCAACTTGACAAGGATTAGTTTGTATACCTACGTACTTGATATCTGCCTGTTTTTAAAGCCCCCTAGGTAAAAATTAGAAAAACGCAAATGAAAAATTACGCCATTAATAAAAAAAATCATATTTTTGTACGTACGTCATTAAAAGGAAAAAACTAAAAAAATATTGGTAACACATACCACAGGTTGTAAAATGCAACTTAGTGTAAGTGTACAGGGTGATTAAAAAAACTCCTGCACTAGAGTTAAAAAGAACAAAATTGTAGGACTTTTTTTATCACCCTATATTAGACATATATATGTTATGACTTAAATGATTTTATCAGTTTATGAAAATAGGAACACTTTTCTTTAAATAAGTAAAAGCTGTTTCAAAATCGGATACTTTTTAAAAGTTTTACAGCGATTTTAACACAACCCTATTTTAAAAAATTCCACTTCAATTTGTGAGCAGTTTATATTCCTGGATTTCCATAACATATATGGCATTTTTAATCTTTATAAAATTTTGGATAAAAATACTTTAACTTATATCTCAGTTTACGTGTTCAAGGATTTTTTGAGAAAAAAATCCTTAAAGCCCTTTTATTTAATAATTAAAAACGCTAAAACAAGTTTTTATGGGGATTTTTTTTATAAGTAATTAAAAAACATAGTGTGAAAGACCGTATTTTTGTTAGTATACCGTGAAAATATTTTACAAATCAAACGAACAGTATCAAAAATACAGCCGTCGTCAAAAATGACCACTTTTCAGCAAAATAATCAGAAAGGGGTCATTTTTACCGACTTTGAAGCGCTGTATCTTTGTTATTGTTCGTTTGATTTGTACAAAATTTTCAGAGTATACTAACAAAAATATGTTCTTTAACAGCATATTTTTTATTTACTTCAAAAATGACCACTTTTCAGCAAAATAATCAGAAAGGGGTCATTTTTACCGACTTTGAAGCGCTGTATCTTTTTTACTGTTCGTTTGGTTTGTACAAAATTTTCAGGATATACTAACAAAAATATGTTCTTTAACAGCATATTTTTTATTTACTTAAATCCCTTAAAGTTATTTTTCAAACGTTTTTTTATTATTAAATAAAAGGGCTTTAAAAATATTTTCTCGAAAAACCCTCGAATACGTAAACTGAGATGTAAGTTTAAGTATTTTTATACAAAATTTCATAAAGATTGGTAAAGGCGTTAGAATTTTTTTACTTATTATGCGTTAATTTTGACGCAGAGTGTAGATATATATATATATTAGGGTGGTCCTTATTTTGGCTTTTTTCGAATTTTTTTTCACGATAGTCCTAAATTCGTTCTAAATGTATAAAAAAAAATTCCTGCCGAGTTACAGCTCTTAATTTTAATATTAACCTGGCCCCCCCGGCAGCCAAAGTTTTAAATGGGAATAACATGCAAAAAGTAGGTTTTGCTCTTTGTAATTTTTTATCTTGTTTACATATTAATTAACAATAATTTATATTATTATTTATATATAAATATATATTCTTATAGAAAATTTACCGCTCTACAAAAAAGGTCTCTTATGATTTTTTGCTAAACCTACTAGTTCGAAAGATATTCCAGGTCAAAGTTCAATTTATAATCAATTTCACAGTTTTGCTCATTTTTACTAGGAAATAGCGCTTTAAAATGAAAAACATAGTATATTTTATTAACTGTATATTATTTGCTTTAATAAAACATCAAAATTTTCTAGAAATCATCAATTATTCAATGCTAGTATGATTTTAACATAGGTTTATTCATGAAATTTGACATAAGTTTGAAATAGTTTTCAAATTTCAGAGTATCATAAGCTATTTTAGAGACGACAGCCCTTTAAAAAAAATTGACATAAAGAATTGGCACAAATATTATAGAAAATATTAGTATAAATATATTTTTTTATTTTAAATCAAAATTGATTTATACCATCTTCAAAATAATTATTACATTACATATTTGTTTTTTTCAACGAGTCAGGAAATCGTTCTCTATGATCTTTAACTAGTTGTAATACATATTGCAATTGTTTTTTATCTTTAGTATAATATCTAGAAAAATCTTGCACTAATTTAACTCCTCTTTCAGCACAATCATTTACAACTGACAGTGTCTTCACAAACTTCGAAGCGATAATATAGCTCTCATCTTCAGCCCATTTTGATGGATGAATTTGTAGAAATTCTGTTCTTAACTCAAACCTTTCAAAAAATTTAATCGATTCTGCAGTCACAAAAAAATCAATATCGTTGTATAACAAATCATTTATATTTTTATTCTGATAGCGTTTTACGCTACATTTTTCGCCAGTATAATCTTCTTCGGAAATAGTATCAACTGAACTTTGTTGTTCCTGTTTTGTCCTACTAACAATTTTTAATTTTGTTTCTATTGAAATATCCTGATAAAAAATTGCGATAACGGACAATTCTGGTGATAAGTACCATAAATGATTCATGAACTTATTTATTGCTACAGTAGCAAGATGACTGTTAATTACTTTAAAGTTGTTTAGCTCTTTCATAAACTGCAGATCATGGTATGGTGCTTTTATCCCATTAGTTGATAAAAACCAAGCTTTCATATAAACAGTTGTTATAAAAAAACATATTTCTCGCAATTTACCTTCTTCTCCTTTTTTCAATGACAATTGTTCACGGAACAAGTAAATTTTTAATACATAAATAGCTTTCGCCATCCAACGTGCATGATGACAAGCACCTGGTTTGCGAAAACAAAAATTTTTTGGGATTATACCTATAAAAACTAAAGTAAGCTCCAAAAATTCTTTGTAATCATTACGAGGAAGCTTCATTGTAAGAAATTCAGTGGCAAAAGTTCTGATACTATTTATTTTATCATCTGTTAATATAATTTTTAATTTCGGATCATTAACTCCAGTTTTGTAATTTAGTTGATCTAAGGTATTCCACTTTTTTTGGAAGCTTACAAAAAGTGGAACATTAGGCCCACTAGTGTTTGGAAAAACGGCTTCGAAAACATATCTCAGTACTATCTCAAAAATATGATGCCTACACGGAAGATATAACAAATCTTTGTCCAAAAATCTTTCCAACAATGCAGCAGCGCCATTACGGATAGCCAAGTTTGAAGGAGTAGTATCACAGCATATCGCCTTAACGCATGTATCAAATCCCCAGTCCAGTAATGTCTCATAAACGCGATTGGCTTGTGCTAGCCCAGTCCCATCATCAGTCACCGGAACACCTAACAAAATTTCTTTATCTTCAGAAGTAATTATTACAGGTAACCTATGAACAGTTTGTGTATTCAATAGATTAGGTAATAATTTTCCATCCCAATGAACTACAATAGATGATAATTTCAAATCTTGGAAGTGTTTTTTTATTTCGTTAGATTTTGATTCTCGTAAAGATTGTCGATATCGCCGAATTGATGATCGGTTGATAATTAAAGAGTCAATGCTTACATTTAATAAGTTAATATCAATCAGAGACTGACAAATAGCTATTGATAGAAATACAGCATCTCTGTCACTTATTTTGCAACGATCAAAAGTAGCTACAACTCGTTCACTAAAAATGTTATAACTTCCTCGTGATTTATTTGATTGTGATGGTCCTGCATTATACGGTATAAAGATTTCTCCACTAGATGTAGATAATGAACTTCCTTGACTCAACATAAGCTCAACATTTTCATCTAGAACAAGTAAAATAATACGATTATAAAAATATATGTGTCAATGAAAAATAACTAATTAATAAATACTTAGATTGTTAGAACGTACCAAATGCTTTTTTTTCTTGTTCACTTTTTTTTCTTTTTTGATAACGTGTTTCTTTGTTGGGTTCATTAACATCATCAACTTCAGTGTCATATTTTGTTTTGATATTTGCGATGAAACCGACTCGGTTATCTAACCTTTGATTAGTTAAAAATTCTTTGCAATTATCATCAATGAGATCAAGAACATTCACCGGCGCGATGTCAAATAATTTTTTTAATGAGCAGGCAAAATCATTTTGTTTTTGGATAGCAACTTCACTCCGATTTTTATGCTTAACAAGTATGCGCCATTCATCGTATAATTTTTTTAATTTATCTCGACACCTTTGCACATCTTGAACTAGTATTTGAGCTTTGTTCCAAAATAAAATCACTTCATCAATCACGGCAGCAATACTATTCTGTATAGTAGAATTTAAAATCCGGAGATGAAAAAATAAAACTCGAAGGGCTTGTAGTTTTGATGGTAATTTATTACCCACTATTTGGACGTCAACATCACCAATTAAAAAAATTTTCTGACGTAAACGTGATAACTCCATATTATTTTTTTGACTAAATACAAGCTATTAAATGTGTATTAATTAATTAACAAATAAACAATAGTCGCGGATAAACGGCTTTGCACAGTTATTGTGACCAATACTCATTAACAAACACGTAGAAACTAATAACATGTATATTTTGTTTCTTTTTACTATTATTTAAAACGTTTTTAACAATTTATTACTAGAAACACTTGTAAATTAAAAGTTATGTCACATTTGAACTGTCAAAACTATTGATGACATGTGTCATGGCCACCTATTATAATAAACAACAATTGTTGTCTATTATTTAAATTCTAAAATGTTGGACATGTTTGATTGAATAATTGATGATGAAAATTTTGATGTTTCATTAAAGCAAATAATATACAGTTTATAAATTATATCATGTTTTTAATTTTTAAAGCGCTATTTCCTAGTGAAAATGTGCAAAACTGTGAAATTAATTATAAATTGAACTTTGACCTGGAATATCTTTCTAACTAGTACGTTTAGAGAAAAATCATAAGAGACCTTTTTTGTAGAGCGGTAAATTTTCTATAAGTCATTTTTTTTAAAGTAATGTCGTCTCTAAAATAGCTTATGATACTCTGAAATTTGAAAACTATTTCAAACTTATGTCAAATTTCATGAATAAACCTATGTTAAAATCATACTACCATTGAATAATTGATGATTTCTAGAAAATTTTGATGTATTATTAAAGCAAATAATATACAGTTTATAAAATATACTATGTTTTTCATTTAAAAGCGCTATTTCCTAGTGAAAATGAGCAAAACTGTGAAATTAATTATAAATTGAACTTTGACCTGGAATATCTTTCGAACTAGTAGGTTTAGCGAAAAATCATAAGAAACCTTTTTTGTAGAGCGGTAAATTTTCTATAAGAATATATATTTTAAATTATTGTTAATTAATATGTAAACAGGATAAAAAATTACAAAGAGCAAAACCTACTTTTTACATGTTATTTCCATTTAAAACTTTTGCTGCCGGGGGGGCCAGGTTAATATTAAAATTAAGAGCTGTAACTTGGCATACCGCGCGCCTAACGTTGGCTAACGGAGGGTTCAGATGCAAGTCGGCACGGGTTCCCGTTTATAGAATGAGCTGAAATTTTTACTGGGAGTATATAAACACGTAATAAATATAATTAGAGGGTATGCGTAAAAAAAATAAAAATAAGGGACACCCTAATATATATAAATATATATATATATATATATATATATATATATATATGTAAGAACAATATGTAAATATTTTTACAAACAACAATAGAATTGTTTAGCTCAACCTCCCGACCTCCCACCGAGCTAATTACATTAACCATATATCGATAAGCACTCTATCTATAAACCATATATCTCAACGCAAGCTTTTATACTGCCCTCGTTTTTACAGTTTATTCCGTACTAGTCGACTTTTTGATGAATCAGGGATATTAACTAAACATAACATCTCAGCTATATCCATTACCAATAAATAACGTACCATGGCCGTACGTGAACCAATTTATTTATCTAACACGGCCATTCTGCAATTAGCATGCCCTCATGCTAGGGTGATATAACTTACCCACCTTATATTTTCTTATTATCATAATTACTCATTGTAACTTTAGCAATATACTAAGCATGAGACAGAGACTCCTTACCCAACCTAGTGGGACTTCAAATTCCTTACATTACTTACTTTGAACACTATAGCATTGGAAGGTAAAAATTGCAATCCTAAAATTAAATTATTATTAATAATAAGCACTTTTACATAAAGTAACTTTCAAAGCAAAAACTTAGATGACACTCCTTTCTATACAACTTATGGGGTACTCTTACACAAGTACTATTTACTACAATTTTAACATATTGGGACTCCCAACTAATTAATTATGTGAGACTCTCACATAATTACTGATTTAAGACTCTTAAATCACAAATGACTACCGGGACTTCCGGAACAAACATCATTTAGGGACTGTCTAATTATTTTACATGGAGACTCTCCATTGCACGCTGTTGATACTCCCAACCAATCAGAAATTTATTTTATGGGACTCCCATGTATAATTGATTTAAACTCTTAAATGGCTACCGGGACTCCCGGGCCAGGAAACATCACATTAGGGACTCCCTAATGTATTTCACATGGAGACTCTCCATTTTTATTAGCTGTAGCGTGGGACTCCCACTTAAATCATACTGATTTGGACTCCAAATCACAATTAAATGAAGCATTTCTTTTGAAAATTTTATTATTTTATAATTAAATCATTCTAAATCCAATACATTCTTAATTAACAACGTTATATGAGACTCTCAATTTATAAAGTAACATAAACAAACATGGAACATGATAATAATAAAAAAAACTGGTCTTAAAATTTGTTTAACACAGCTGTCGGCCAAATTCGCATTTGCTCGCTGGCAGCAACAGTTTCCCGCTTTCCACCTTTCCCTAGGCAATAACGGTCATTAGGCAACACCTCCTTGACAGTGAATGGCCCCTTATATCTCGGGCCCAATTTTCCCCTTCCAGGAGCTTGAGTATCTTCAACCAGTACACGATCACCAACATTAAAAGCGTTTGCTGGCTTCCGATTTTGATTCAGCCGATCTATAGTGTTTTGACTTTTTTTGATTAAACGCTGTTTTACAGCTTCAGTTGCGGTTTCCATATTGATACTTGGCAGACTAACATTTCTTAACAACGGCTGTGTAGCTGGCAATTCTAAATTTGTACCCCACATTAGAGCTGCCGGAGTCATACCAGTGGATGTATTGATAGTATAATTAATATTTTCTTCTATTTGTGGCAGAATACTGGTCCATATTTTTTCTTTTTCCGCAGTTAATGTGGATCTCATCAGGTTAAACAAGGTTCTCATAAGTCGCTCTACGACACCATTTCCACGAGGAACTCCTGTGGCTACCAAATGTAATTTTATTCCAAAGGCTTCTAAAAATTGGGCAAAATCTTTTGATGAAAAAGCAGTTCCTCGATCAGCAATAATCTTTTTAGGCACACCAACTTGCTCAAAAACCTTATCAAGTGCAACAATAACATCATGTGTAGTCTTTTTGTTAACTGGAATTAATTTGCAAAATTTTGTAAATGCATCTATTATGACAAGTATTTGCGTGCAGCCATTCGACTTAACCAGCGGTCCCGCATGATCAATATGCCATATGTCCAACGGTTGATCTGGCTTTTCACCTAACTGAAATAGACCTCGCCGATAACCAGTGTGCAAATTTCCTATTGCACAAGCACGACAATTCTGCCGTGCTTAATGAAAACGCCGTAACCAACAATTTTGCGATTTTTGTTTTACAGCATTTTCTACTAGAACAATTCATCCTGCGTCTAACCCCGGTACTCAAAAAACCGTATCTATATATATACGGTTTTTTGAGTACCGGGGATAGACGCAGGATGAATTGTTCTAGTAGAAAATGCCGTAAAACAAAAATCGCAAAATTGTTGGTTACGGCGTTTTCATTAAGCACGGCAGAATTATCAACATATTTTCGGATGCACTTTTGCAACCTCGGCCAATAGAGTGATTCTTGTAGTTTTGCAATCATTTTACCAGCGCCAATGTGTGTTGAATCGTCATGATATGCGTTTAAAATTCGAAGTCGTGCTTTTTCAGGTTCATAACAACGCAAAACCTTTGTTGGGCCTACAATTCTGTAAACTATTCTATCTTTAATGCGAAATTGATGCTGTTCAGGAATAGGCAATGTTCCTTGCATAGCCTTTCTACAAATTTCATCATCCTTTTGGTATTCTTCTATAGACAAAAGGGGTTTATTCAAGTCAGATTTGACAACCCGGCGTACAACTGGATTACGGCTCAGATAGTCGACATGTTGCATTTTATGTCCTGGACGATATTCGATGTTAAAGTCAAATTCTTGTAATTTAATCCACCAACGGGCCACTCGCGGGTGCATTTCCTTTTTTAATGCTGTAGCTCGAACTGCATTACAATCAGTAAAAATTGTAAAATGATGACCGAATAAATAAACTCGAAAATATTGAGTAGCTTCCACGATGGCTAGTGTCTCAAGGTCAAACGAATGGTATTTCGACTCACACTCAGTTGTTCTGCGACTAAAATAGGCCACAGGGTGCATTTTGCCCTCATGTTTCTGTAACAGCATTCCTCCAATTCCCAATGCAGAAGCATCAGTGTGAAGTTCTATATCGAGGTCGGGATTATAAATTTTTAATATGGGTTGTGCTGTTAGCAATTCAATGATTTCTTGTCGAATTTGTTCGTGTGACTCTTCCCATTTAAAAGTTGTATTATTTTTTCGTAAAAGTGATGTAATAGATGCTGTTCTTACCCCAAAGTTTTTGATAAATCGTCGAAAATAGCTTGCTAATCCCAGAAATTGACGAACACCTCGTTGGTCAGTTGGCGGTGCTGATTTGGCTAGTGCCTCAACTTTATTTGGACTAGGTTTAACACATCCATTACCTACTTGAAGACCCAAATAATCAATTTCCTGCCGAAGAAAACGGCACTTCTCATAATTCAGGGAAAATCCTCCAACAGCCAGTGCATCTAGAACCAACGAAAGATTTTCGAACGCTTTTTCTTTAGTTTCTGCTGGACATATAACATCATCCATGTATACCAGAGCTACATTGTTCTTTAAGGTGCCCAATGCCTTGTCAATGGCTCGTTGATAGGCTGATGGGGCATTAACAAAACCAAATGGCATTACATTGTATTCAAAATGACCATCTGGTGTAATAAAAGCAAACAGATGCTTCGAATTTTCTTCTATTTTCATTTGGTGAAATCCTGCCTTCATGTCAAGTAGTGAGAAATAGCGATATTTATACAAAGCATCTATTTGATCCTGTATTCTTGGTAGGGGATAGTGCTCTTTAGCTACCCGCTTATTGAGATCACGGTAATCCACGCATAATCGCAAAGAACCATCCTTCTTGGTAACAAGGACAATTGGGCTAGCATATTCGGAATGGCTTTCACGAACAAGTCCCTTTTGCATCATTTCATCGATAAGAGCTTTGACTCTAATTCTTTCGGCGTAGGCCAGATGGCGTGGACGATGTACTACAGGTGTGGAATCCTTTAATTTAACAGTTAACTCAGCCGTTATAAAAGGTATTGTTTTATCAAGATTTTGCGTTAACAGCCACAACAAACGTTGTTTTTCCGCTTCGGCCAATCCTGTCTCATCAATAGAAATATCGCTGCTCCGCTTCACAGCAGCCACCGTAGAAATGTATGCATTTTTATACTCAAGGTCTATACATCCTGCTGACTTCACTAATTCTAAACCTTGAAGCTGAATAATATCCAGGCCTATCAAAGCGTCTGCGGTACCAGGCATGGCTTCATCAGCAATGATCAAAAATGAAATTTCCAGTAAAACATTGGGTAAAGCAACAAAAAGTAAGCATCGTCCTTCGCAGGTTACGGAGGTTCCCACCGTATTAAGCTTTGTGTAATCGGGTAATATTGTAACGCACAAACGATTGACAAAACTTTTCCGAATTATTGAAACTTCAGATCCAGTATCAATTAAATAAGATAAATTAGCAGCTCTTCCTTCTAACAAAATCGTTGCAATTGGAGTTTGATAAATTGATCGAACAGGTCGTATGCATTGAACTACTTTAGGTTTCCAATTCTTCTTGGTATAACAGTCCTCTTCCAGATGCCCTAGCTTCTTACAATAAGTACACTCTTTTCCTTTATATTGCTCTTTTTCAGATCCGCTCCGTTGTGTACCGCTTGGCCGATCGCGTTTGTAACAGTTTTTTTCGCGATGACCCGTTTTACCACACCCGAAACATTTTCCAAAGAAATTACTGTCTTTATTACGAACGCGATTTCCAGACGTACTGGTTTCTCCTTTATGCGTATTTCGATCCCATCGTCCAAACTTTGATTCGCGTGACACCGTACTAGTATTTAAGCGCTTATTTGAACGATACAATTCGTCTTTTTGTCGAGACACAAGTGATTTCTCAGCCTCGTATTGTCCGAGTAATTTTAATAAACTTTGTTGATCTTTAGGCTGCCTAGCCTGAATTAAATCTCGTGCACTTTGGTTTTCTAATCCCGTCACGACACAACTTAAAATATAGTCCCACGAAAGCGTGTTTAAAAATCTCTTTAAATAACGAATTTTTGTTAACACGTATCATTTAAAGTTTTAAAGTTTTCACTTTTTAAATTTGCGGCCCGCACCATTCGTGTCCCATGTGTTTCGCCATCAGGAAATGCGTTGGTAAAATCATTAACAAAATTCGTCCAATTCCGTTCAACGGAACGCCAATGGTTATAAAAATTTAACGCCTTACCTTTCAGTGCATCTACGCAACGCACAATCATCCAACTTTCGTCTATCAAGAGCCGATCCATTATTTTTGTCACGTCTTCCAACCATTCAACTACCGTATGGGCGTCATCATCTGGGTCGAAGGCCGTCAAACGAAAACGAGCATCGGGCTTGATTAATGAGGTGTTGACTGAATCTTGCACTTGTACACTGTCGGCGGCTAACCTTGTTTGGTCACGTTCTTTTAAATGTTTTAAAAATATTTGCATGGTCTTTTCAAATGCTTGTACGTAAGGCACTGCCACTTGAGGAACCGATTGTTGTATCGCGGAAACACTTTTAACAATATTACTATCTTTATTTATATTTTGATCAGCGATAACACTAAATTCATCGTCTGTAGCATCTGCATCACTTTCGTAATCACAAATCGACTGCATTTTTAATGTTTTTATTTACACGGGCACTATTGGCTAATATCCCACTTCTGATGTAAGAACAATATGTAAAATTTTTTACAAACAACAATAGAATTGTTTAGCTCAACCTCCCGACCTCCCACCGAGCTAATTACATTAACCATATATCGATAAGCACTCTATCTATAAACCATATATCTCAACGCAAGCTTTTATACTGCCCTCGTTTTTACAGTTTATTCCGTACTACTCGACTTTTTGATGAATCAGGGATATTAACTAAACATAACATCTCAGCTATATCCATTACCAATAAATAACGTACCATGGCCGTACGTGAACCAATTTATTTATCTAACATATATAAAGTAGAAACCACCAATATATGAACGTGACTCATCGGGTGCCGAACATATCTCAGACATGCTAGCAGTAATGTTTTATTTGTCTTGTACATTCGATGCAGCGGTAAATGTACTCACACGTAGGTTTTTAAACATCCGGTCTAAAATGCGCCATCTGTGATGTAAAACTGCCTAGGTGTTGGACAAAGATGGACATATGACGCGTGTCCTAGCTTGTTACTTATTTTTTTTGGAATTCAGTAGAGTTCGTGTTTTAGGCAATTTATTTTATTTTATTACATAGTAAGGCAACCAACTTTACCGCCGGCCATTTGTTTTTATATGTCATATGATCTTTGTTTTTGCATATCGTGTTTCTGCTGTGTGTTTACGGATTAATAATCGTTTTAAACGTTGTAGTGGCAGTGGTTTATATTATGTAACACAGGTAGATGTCGTATAAAAATCCTTACCTAGAAATTCTAGGCTAGAATACAAAAATATTTTTATTATAAAAATGTTGTACTAGTATTAGTTTAATACATTCTGAAGAAGCTACTGTGTAGCGAAACAATTGTCAATATTTAATAAATTTCGTGAAACTAACGCAAGTTGTTTTTATATCCACATAATTTAAATATCTTTCACTTTGTACCTGACCTGCGTAAACATTTTTGTTTTTTGTCACGAATTCTGAAATATTTGCGTTTACAGTTAAAAGAATAGTATATGTAACAAGTTTGGAATACGGCATATTCTGCTCGAGTGAAAAGTTTGTCACACGAGCCGAAGGCGAGTTTGACGGTTTCACGAGAGGGGAATATGCACTTCCAAACGTGTTTCAGACTATACTTTTTCTACGTTTCCAAAAAATACCATAGACAAAGAATTTAATTGGAAGAAAGTGAGGTTGGATCGGTCTAAAATTTGTTAGATATTATTTATTTATTTATTGCTTAAACGGGAAAACCCCATTACAGTATAAACATTACATATAAAGGTTGTGTGTTAAAAACAGAGATGTCGCCACGAGTGTACATTTTGTCATCAGATGATAGAATATTTCATTAAAGTTAAAAGAAAAGTTTATTTATTAATTATTTTCTAAGAAAATTACATTTTATTTAATTATCGTAGATTTTAATTATTAAATTTTAACTTTAAAAGCAAATATATCATAAGTATAGCAACCAACATTACACTCAAGATTTTTTACAAATACTTATGCCCCCGTTAGAACAGCACTGCACTGGACCGTGACCTTCGATAGATTGCTTCGTACGAATGTGCCGGATGAGTCACGTTCATATATTCGTGGTTTCTACTGTATATATATATATATATATCATATATTTATATTTAAAGCATCAATTGCATCCACTGTATTTTTATTAAAATATATTTCTTTTTTTTTATATATAAACCCCAAAACTACCTACTAAAGGTTAAGCATACCCTGGGTACTAAATTAACACATCGTTTGTATCGTGACTGGCATATATATATATATATATATATATATATTTACATCCCGCTATAGTTGTGAGGTCCGACCGTCCTACGAGCGTTGTGAGGACCGGTGCTTCCCTTGTACTTAAAAGGTCTTATTTGATACGGCCTTGCTCAATTCAAAATTAGCGTCAGTATGGTAAAGAGTATACTCGCTTAAAATCCATAATAAAATTTTTTTTTGTGTGGCTGTATATTCGACAAAGTGAGGATTGATCATGCAGAGTACAAAGCGGGGTCCGTATATCCTGCAGCATGCATGGCATCTTATGAGGTCCGATTTTTGCATATATATTCATTAGACGCATTAAGTGAGGACCAGCAGTGTTGCCACATCGTATCCATGTTGCGTTATAGAATTCAAGCGGCATGATTTGGCGGTATCATATCATAATCGGTGGCGGATTTACGGGGAGGTTTTTCTGTACGGACCCCCCTTCGAAATCAGAAAAACCAAGTACCCGAAGAAAATATTAGAAGGCATTTTTCTGTCGGGTGACATTAAAAACAATTTTTACAGCTTACATAGAGTTTTTTATTCTCTCTTTTGAGCCCCTATTCATTAAAATCACAAAAGCTTCTGCTTTAGGTTTCCAGGGGCGTTATATGAATTAGTGGTTTTTCAGGATCTGCTCCGTGTTGTCGGTTTTTGGTTCTTAAAAGAACCGTATGTCTGACGACGTTTCGGTACAATATCATGTACCATCTTCAGGTCTTATCTGCTGGGCTGCTGTTGCTGCTCTGTTTATTATGATATATTACAAACTTATAATAATGTTTTAAATTTGATGCTATGGATAAGTTTGTAATTATATTTCTTAGTATCACGTTGCTATGAAATGCCTATAGTTATAAAGCAAATGCTATATTTATAAAACAAATTTGCTTTTAATTCATTTTAATTTTAGACACGTTTTTAAACACGTGTCTAAAATTAAAATGCTCAACTAATTTGTTTTACTAAATGTCTGGCAATGGCGGATTGTGGATTTTGGGTATACCGATATCTCAGTTATTCACTAAATTTTTTTGGCAAATTTTAAAATTTATTTAAAAAATCTAAGAATTACAGATTTCATACCATTTCAAATTTTTATTATTCTTTTAACTAAAATTTAAAAAAATGGTATAAAATCTGTAACTAATGGATTTTTAAAATAAATTTTTGAAATTTGGCGATAAACTTGAATTATGAATTGCACCACTTTAATTTGAATTTTTTTAATTAGGGGTGGCAGGCGCGCTGAAAAACTAGCTTATCACGTAACCGGTACGGTACGACTTTCAGGTCATAAACGGTACTAAGGGGTCTGAGAGACACCTGCCTTTTAAAATTATAATTTATATTATTTTTTTTATCTGAGGCTTTGGGGATACTAGGAACTATATATAAAGTTAGAATATCACCAAAAATAATACCTAAATAACAGAAAAATTTAAACAAATAGGTTTTAATCAAAACATGTACAAAAAGTGCAGTAGTGCAAACTTTGTGATTAAACTATAAAAAATATTAAACCAAACTAAATAAAACGATCTTTATGTCTGGCAATGGCGGATTGTGGATTTTGGGTATACCGATATCTCAGTTATTCACTAAATTTTTTTGGCAAATTTTAAAATTTATTTAAAAAATCTAAGAATTACAGATTTCATACCATTTCAAATTTTTATTATTCTTTTAACTAAAATTTAAAAAAATGGTATAAAATCTGTAACTAATGGATTTTTAAAATAAATTTTTGAAATTTGGCGATAAACTTGAATTATGAATTGCACCACTTTAATTTGAATTTTTTTAATTAGGGGTGGCAGGCGCGCTGAAAAACTAGCTTATCACGTAACCGGTACGGTACGACTTTCAGGTCATAAACGGTACTAAGGGGTCTGAGAGACACCTGCCTTTTAAAATTATAATTTATATTATTTTTTTTATCTGAGGCTTTGGGGATACTAGGAACTATATATAAAGTTAGAATATCACCAAAAATAATACCTAAATAACAGAAAAATTTAAACAAATAGGTTTTAATCAAAACATGTACAAAAAGTGCAGTAGTGCAAACTTTGTGATTAAACTATAAAAAATATTAAACCAAACTAAATAAAACGATCTTTATTTCGAAGAATATACCTTAAAAAATAACATAAACAAAAAAATTTAAATATATCTTTTTTTAACAGCAAAAACAACTGCTTCAAACTATAGCTGATTTTTACAATTATTTTTTCCATAGTAACTTATTTGTTTTTTTTTCAAATTCTTAAAAAATTTCAAAATCTTCACTATCTGACCCTATAAAATTATTTTCTAAAGACTCTTCACAGACAAGTCCTGAATCGCTGCTGTGATTATCTTCAACGACATAATCACTATAATGGTTATGTAGTATACTACATTCATCTATATCACTTATGTCGCTGTCGATTTCATAAAACCACTACATTACAGTTTCCTTATCACTTTGGACACTTTTATAAAAGTGTATAATAATAATAATAATAATAATAATATTTATTCATGTTAAAAATTTTACAATTTTTACATTCGTCAGTCCCTTGTTGCGAATCCATAACGAATTAATTGTTTTATAAAAATTACCTAAACGGTACTCAGTGGTCTACTAGACACCTCAAACACTTTGACTTGTAATAATTTGTCCGTTTGACAATCCAACTTGTTCAAAGTCTGAGAGCATACTGATAACTGCTCAACTTAAAAGTATTGGAAGCGACAGATTTTTAAAACAAAAGGTGAGGGTGGGACAGGGCTTTGTTCGTTGATGAGTGTCTCCCAGACACCACAGTACCGGTTACGGGTTATTTAAATTTTGATAACGGAGATATCGGTATAACCAAAATCCCAATCCGCCACTGATGTCTGATTATAAGTATGCATAAAAGCATCTCGAACAGTAAAGCCGCGTCCAGATTTGTACCGCGTCGCGCAACCGTACCACGTCGCGAGCCACGTTGCGAACCACGACGCGAATTTCATCCCGCAACCACGTACGCCGCGGCGCGCCGCCTCGAACAACATACCGTACCTCGGGTTGCAACCATTGCCGCGTTCCAATTTTTAGTCAGATTTTAAAATGGATATCGCTGCAGCAGCGTACATTTATATTCATTTCGCTTTATCAACTAAAAAGCGAAAACAAAAAAGGCGGTGGTGGCAAACAGAAATATTTAGAAATATACCGAAATATGGTGCGAACAAATTGCTTGCAGATTTAAAGATGCAAAGAATTAGTGGTCAATATAAAAATTTCACTCAAATGTCAACAATAGATTTTGAATATCTTCTTAATGCAATTTGGGCCCAAAATAGGAAAGCAAGATACCAAGTTTCTAAAAGCAATCTCAGTGCAAGAAAGACTAGCTGTAACATTCATTTTGCCTATATAAACTAATTAAAAGTAGAATATTTTCTTCGGTCCACTCCATTTCATACACAAAATAAAACTAAACAAACAAAATTGCCCTTCTGCCCGTCCAGACTTGTTCAACGTCGTCGCATACCAATCCTTTGATGTTTCGTCAGTTTACCGACAAGTCGTGGATCGCGACGTACCTCGAGCTGCAACACTTATTAGGTTCGCGACGGCGTTCGTTTCGACGTCCAGATTGCGCGCGACGTGGTTCGCAACGTGGTACGGTTGCGCGACGTGGTACAAATCTGGACGCGGCTTAAGGGTTTACCGATGACCTGCTATATTGGCCACTTACCTACGCTTAGTCGCCAAACACACACAAATCGGACCTTATAAGATGCGGTGGATGCTGCAGGATATACAGAGCCCGGTTTGTACTCTGCTTGATCGGTCCTTTAATATACAGCCACAAAAAACATTGTTATAATGGGTTTAAGCAATTATACTTTTTATCGTATTGGCGCTAATTTTAAATTGAGCAAAGCCGCATCAAATAAGACCTGTTAAGTACAAGAAAAGCACTGTTCCTCACAACGCTTGTAAAGTACGCAGTGTTGCCAGTGTGACGGACCTCAATTTGTGAGCACGGTGAAGCATCGAAGATATACGTCTTGAAAATATACAAACTTTGAAGCGCCCCCTATAACAAAACGCAAAACTACAGTATATACATTTTTTTGTCCAGTGCACAAAGTGAGGACCAAAGTAAAAACTTGTTAATGGTGTCTCCTGTGAAAGATAGGGTGGTGGTGACAATTTCAAGGGCCGAACGTTGTGAGGTCCATATACGGACCTCACTTTGACTCGGACCTCACAACTACCGTGATTTTGCCCTGTACGGACCCCACTTAGTTCGTTGAACAAATATATATATATATATATATATATATATATATATATATATATATATATATATATATATATATATATATATATATGTATATATACCGCTTTTTATAAAGCCCGTCGTTTTTAAAACAGCGGTGTTGGCCTTATTTACCCACAATTGGTTGGGCTTACTCCCTTGTACCATGGGCTGACTCCAATTATTAACTTTTCGGGTGTCCTCCATATTAAGCCAGTTTAACCATTTAAGGATATGCGAAATACGATCAAATTTTTTAAATACAAAATTTAGTCCAAGGCATGAATTTTGAAGCTTTTGAATTCTGTTTCTATCATCTTCCCTAATACAAGGGCTGTAAAGTGATTCACAATAGTAAAACTGTGATAGAACTAAGGATCTACAGAATAGACATTAATATCGCTATTTAAAACAAACATAGCTATTAGCGTAGATCAAACCCATGTAACCCCTTTGAAGACATTTGTTGATATGATTAGTAAATCTTAATTCACTGTCAATGTAAACACCAAGATTTTGTACTGTTTTAGAAATGTCGATAGGTTTTATTTATTTATTTATTTAATTGTATATTTCACTGTATAATAGTTTAACAAAACAGTTTTTTAACTGGTACCGCCAAACAATTTTAATTTTCTTTTTATACGTCATTTCTCTTTTTAACTATTCCATTCATAATATTTATTTCTATTAAATACTATATTTCCTACATTTTTATCCTTTTACAAAAATTTTGACTTTTCTGACTGACATTGAAATTAATTGAGATTCATTATTAATTTCGATTTTAAAGTTACTATTTTTAAATAAATGAATTTTAAGTTGGTGGAACGCACTCAAAACAAAAAAACTTTGGCGAGGTGAAGGTTTAATTCTTATTTATGAATATTACCAGTAATGGGTCCAAAAAGTTTCTTGAAGAAACTAAAAAAATTGAATGTTAACCTTACTGTTTCGCCCGGTGGAATAATTTTAGATTCCTTTAGGCCATATTAGTATCTGTGATACAATTTGCTGTGTGAAGTCTTGGTTGCATAGTATATACCGATTGCGGCAAAGGCCACGTCGTTAGACGGTGTGGATCACGTGATGTTCTTACATCTAGCCTCTGTTGACTTATCAGAGCAGTATATAAGCGCAAGTAGTCCTTTGTTTTGGGTGTGTTTCACTACACCAATTTGCCCGACACTGATGAGACCCAATATAGGTCGAAACAGCTGTCTGTCGGTATTTGTTGGTGAAACGCACTCATAACAAAAAAAAACTTTGGCGAGGTGAAGGTTCAATTCTTTCTTATGAATATAACGATAATGGGTCAAGAAAGTTTCTTGAAAAAACTAAAAAAATAAAAAATGAATTTGTCTTTTATTTCCGAATGGTATTGCGGTTGTCTTTTGCATTTAAATGTAGGCAGTCATCTCTTCCGATTCCCGCACAAGGTTTCGTTACCCTACGCCGATTTTTTTCCGCCACCAGGAACTGCACGGCTTTACCCGTGTTTGCTTGGTGCGAATGTCCACCGCTTCCGGTACTGTACCCTATTTGGGGATTGAGAGCGACATACGAATAGTTGAATAGCCTCTCAAGGTTTCGCCTGGCCGTTACTATAGGCCCTGTAGAATTACAAGCTGATGGGGTAGAGGGGTAGACCTTTGGTGTTCAGGGGACAATTATGCCGACCCAAATCTGGATACGACACGGAATCCCAATAGACCGGGGCGTTAAAATTACTACAGACATATGGGATTTCTTGTTTGCAGTTGGAAGTTGCTAGTTCGATGAAGAGGCCTGTCTTTCTTATAAATACTCTAGAAGAAGCAGCTGGCTTCAAGGAAGATTCAACTGGTTATTCGTACTGACTACATTGGAGATACAACCGTTTAAGCAAGTAGTTATTTACTAGGCTGATTAATAGAAAATATGCAAATTGCCCCACTGTTTGAGAACCGTTAAATCATCACTAAAGGAAATAGATACAAATTATATTATTCCACTTTGGGTAAACCTTAGCTTTATTTTATTATTGACCTTAAAACTGATGTGTTGGCATGTTTATTGTTGTTTGGGTAACTGAACTTGTTTGTTTATTTTAAATCTATTGCGTCCACGACGACTGTTCGTTTAGTGTTTTGGTGCTAGATTATGAACGTTTTGTGCCGATTTATAATTACAAATAATTACGTTTGCTTTCCTGTGGGAATTACCTTTTTCTTGCTTGGCTGTTTTGTTTTCCTGGTTTATATGCGTTAAAGACGCTTAACTTCTTCGAGAGGGTTGGTAAAAAATGCAAGATTACTTTATTACTGGAGAATGCAAATTAGATCATGTGGCTTAAAGCTATTTAACTTATCGTTTGTTGCTGCGATTCACTTGCCCCTTTCTTTGGCTCATTCGGGAGACATTAAATTCACTTGCACAGGTAGTGTAACTGATTTGTATATTTACTTGTAGAGAGGTTGTATTGCACTGCACTACGCTTTGCTGATTCTGTAAGTTTTCGGGAGACAGGTACTGTAATTTTACCTGCACCGGTAGTATACACTTAAAGTTGCCTAATAAACACTGTGTGCGATTTACTGATTCTGATAAGGCTTTCATTACTTTCGTACTCTTTAGAAGTGCGCCTCAAATAAGTGTGAAGTTAGTTATTAGCAAGAATCTTTTCCATTTTTTAGTCAAATTCCCTAGATCACTAGTTAAATTTTAAACCATAGTTAAAAAATCACGGTGCAAGATTTTGCACACTAATCTCCTGTTATGTTTTAACTTGGCAGTTAGTTTAACTGATTAGTTAGAGAAAACGGTGCAAGTGGCCATTAAGGAATTAATTTAAAGCTTAATAATACAGGAAACAAAAAAATAAGTTAATTTAAATTTTTTTAAAATGTTAGTTATTTAAATTAAAGAAAAAAGGGTTACGTCAGGTAAAGAAAAAAATACGAATTTAAAAAAAAATTAAATAAAGAAAAAAACGGTTTTTTTACGATTATTGATATTTCGTAAGAATTTTATTATTTTACGATTATTGATATTTCGTAAGAATTTTATTATTTTACCGAAGAACACTCGATAAACTTCACGAAAAATATGATATTTCATGTTTTTGAACCAATATGTCGTGATAGAGTATGAAAAACTATTAAAGTCATCATTTACTATAACTTTTAAACGAGTCGACTAAGCAAAAAATCATATCACATCTTTTCTGTAGATCGTTCAATTCCCTATAAGAATATGTATTGATTTCTACAACTCGCTGATTCGTTAAATCGCGATAAAATTCCAAACAAAAAAAAAATTCCCTGTTATTTAAATGGAAAATAAAAAATCGGGATGAGCTATTAATATTAAGAGCTTAAACTTTACCAGAATTTTTTTTTCGTCATCTTGGACGATATTTTCATGGTAACTAAAGAAAAAAAATAAGTTTTTTTTGGCCCAACCTAATGAATATACAATAGTAATAATAATAATATTATAATACATACCTACATTTATTTAAATAGTCTTTAGGAAATATTGGATTTTTTTTTTAAATTTGCACAATTATGTTTTTCGAATAATTTTCACAGAAAAATTTAAAATAAAACCGCGAAATAGGAAAACAAACTTAATAAAAGTATTGATTATTGAAAGAAAAGAGAGCAGAGACATAGATTCTAGCGCTCTATGATTGGCTAACATAAGAACCTGCGAAACGTCAGTAAACTTCCTGCGACGTGTGACACGGTTTATCAGTTTGAAATTTTTTTTTTAACATCCAGACTGGAGATAGGTATATTTTAAATCTACATAACCTGCTTTAAAATAATAAAAGTTAAAAAATGTTTCAGCGGTATTTTTTTTTATTTATAAAAATGTTTTACGGCAACGAAAATTATATTTTTGACAACAATTAAATGTGCGCTTAGCATATCATCAAACTATTGATATTTATTTTTGTACGTCTTATATTTTCTTTCAAGTACCGAGTTGAAGTTACTTTTTTTAAGCTCCTTATACATATTTTGTTTTCTATTAACAGAGTTTACCAAACCTTGAGTTATCCAAGGTTTTCGTTTAACTTTGTTAAAAATTATCGGATCTTATTGATTTAAAAACCAAGTGAAAGCCTAACAAGCTTTTAGTAAACTCTTTCAGAAAATGTTTGTTTAGTTATTTCAGAATAATTTTTTTTTAATTTTGAAACTTGTGAAACACACATTTTCGCATGTCCCATTAGCGTTTTATAAAACTTACATACATGTTTTTTTTTAATATTGTTTTCGTTTAATAAGTTTATGACAAATTTTCTTAATGCAACCTCTGTTAAGAAAATTTGTCATAAACTTATTAAACGAAAACCTTGGATAACTCGAGGTTTGGTAAACTCTGTTAATACAAAACAAAATATGTATAGGGAGCTTAAAAAAAGTAACTTCAACTCGGTACTAGAAAGAAAATATAAGACGTACAGAAATCAACTAAACAAAACTCTAAAAACAGCAAAAAATAATTATTATTATAATAAATATATATATATTATTATAAAACTAAATTCTCAAATTGCGAAGGCAATCCAAAAAAAATTTGGAATTCTTTTAATTTAATCACAAATCGTAATAAAACAAAGACTGAAATTTCAGAATTAATAATAGACAATAAAATTATTGTTGGTAAAAAGGAAATAGCAAATCAAATGGTAGAATATTTTACAGATATAGCTGCAAAAATGAGAAGCAAAATTCATAATTCGGATTATGACATATACAATAATATTTCAAGAAACAATAATTCTATTTTTCTGTGCCCAGTTACATGTCGGGAAATAGATATCATTTTAAATAAACTAAAAGTCAATAAGTCAACTGGTATAGATTGTATTTCAGCAAAAACCCTAAAAGTTTTTTGGAAACATGTAAAATTTTTCATAAAAACCAGTTTGGTTTTCGATCTGGAATAAGTACTAATGATGCAATTGCCTTTTAACCGATAAAATTTATAAAAGTA
Source organism: Brassicogethes aeneus (assembly GCA_921294245.1). Lineage (NCBI taxonomy): Eukaryota > Metazoa > Arthropoda > Insecta > Coleoptera > Nitidulidae > Brassicogethes > Brassicogethes aeneus. The sequence goes on from OV121132.1 coordinate 64,632,975, forward strand.
TGGATTCCTCAAAACTCTCAATGGGAATTTTTCTAGACTTGTCAAAGGCGTTTGATACGATATGTCATACTACCTTGATAAATAAACTGGAAATATATGGAATAAGAGGGATATGATTGGATCTTTTTAAAAGTTATTTGAAAAATAGAACTCAAATTGTGGAAATTAACGGCACTTTTAGTGATGTCAAAAAAGTTACATCTGGAGTTCCACAGGGTACAATATTAGGTCCGATGTTGTTTCTTTTGTACATCAACGATATTTTTTCAATAAAGGGTGGGCATATCGTGTCATACGCTGATGACACAGTGGTTTATATAGAAGGGATTACCTGGTCAGATATTTATAAACAAGCTTCAAATGTAATGATGGATTTGAAAAATTGGTTAGATGGAAATCTCTTACTTTTAAACATATCAAAAACGAAATTTATATGCTTTACTAATAATATTCGCAAGCAACCTCACATAAATTCTTTTAAAATATATCATTATCAATGTTCCCGTAATAACCATTGTAATTGTGAGTTTACGTTACATAAAGTTAATACCATCAAATACCTGGGTTTATATATAGATGAAAATCTAAAATGGAGTCATCACATAGATGAGGTTTGCAAAAAATTAAGAAAAATTACGTACATGTTTCATATGCTAAAGCATATGGTAGATATAGACACTATCAAATTAATATATTACGCTTTGGTTCAGTCAGTTTTGTGTTATGGATTATTAGCTTGGGGATCAGCATACCAAAATCACATTAATAAAATTGAGATTTTGCAAAAAAATATATTGAAAATTATGTACAAAAAAGAGAGAAGGTTTGCATCTGACCAATTATTCAAAGACTCTAAAGTATTTAATATAAAAGAATTATACATTTTAGAGATATTTAAATACCTCTACAAAAACAAACAAAAAATCATAATTAGCCCCCAACAAAAATATTCAACCAGTTCAGCTGTTAATAAAAATTTAATATTACCAAAACGTAAACAAACCATTGGACAAAAAAATTTCACATTTAATTTAATAAATTTGTACCTATAATAAAGTTTCCCGTAACCTAAGAGATAAACTTTCTTTATCATATAGTACTTTTATTAAACATATTAAGTTTTTTTTAAGACATAACTCTACACATTTAATTAATACCCTTTCCTAGAAAATATTATTGTTGATTTCTGCAATCTATTGTAATAAAACGAATATATTTTTTTTTATTTTTTTAATACTGTAAACTGTATGTATACATTATGTTAATTTTTTTAATATTTTAATTTCTTGACCAAGAAAAGCCGCAAACAAGCAAGACTTTGGCGTTTGTTTTTCTTGGTAAAGTTAATATTTTTTTGTATTTTTTTGCATATAATTAATTTAAATATTTTTTTCTCCCTCTTTTTTTTTTTAATTTTTTATATTGGCAAGAGTTTTTGTACCTTGTCTAGCTTTATTTAATTTTGTAGGAAAAAGATTTACTCCGCGCTTGTCCAACCATTCTTTTAACAAACTATATTCATATTCACTATTTTAGATTTTTAAGGAAGGAAATTAATTGCAACTATTAAGTTTATGATAAACATTATGACAGCTTATAAAAACTGTTATGTTGGTATTACCAAAAATACCATAGCAACAAAGCGTTGTCAACATAACGTCGGCGACGCAAAACCTACTTAATATTTTGTCATAATTTTATAGCCCCATACCGGGTAAGTAAAAGGAACCGGAACGCTTAAAATGTCTTAAAACCGTTAAAAGGTAATAGAAAAAACTATATACATACCTCAGGAGGAAAATGCATTTCCTCCCTTGAATATTTAATGCCCTTCGCTTCGCGTCGGGCATCAAACTATTCGCGGGAGGAAATGCAATATTTTCCTCCCTTGGTATGTAAATAGCTATTTTTTGTTCGTAAAATTGGTTGTAAAATAATAAACATCTATCTATCTATCTAACTATTTCTTAAATCTTTTATAATTTTTTAAAATTATTTATTTATATTTCAAACTATTTTATTATTTGATTTTATAAAACACACGCGAAAAATGCAAACAAACAAAAACTCATATTTTTTCAATTAAGTCTCTTAAAATAAAAAAATAAATATTTATTTGTAATAAAAAAGTTTTGAATTATTTTTGAAAAACGGTGATTTTGGCGATTTAAAAACTCATTACAAAATTAAAAGGTATATTTTTATATTAAAATATACTTAATTATACGTAATAAGTCTTACTTAAGTCAGTAAAAAAGGAAAAAAGAAATATTTATTTGTAATAAAAAAGTTAATGAATTATTTCCGCAAAACGGTGTTTTTTGACCATAGTACGTCGCTGGGTGCTTTGCGCAGGCTTATGTTTTGCGATCGGACCCCTGCCACAATTGTAGACCTGGCTTTAAAAATATTTTAAAGGATACAAAAATTGTGTTTACCTCGGACTATGCTTTCGATGACTAAAATAAGCGAATACTCTTACACAAATGTATGAAATCAGCTCTAGAAAACAATCAGGAAGCCAAAATAAAAAACACATATTCTGATAGTTGATAATAAAGTATATTCAAACAAGGAGTTGATGGAAAATCCCAACGCATTTAAGTCCAATTTAACCAGGTCAAATACCCCCCTCACTTTAGTCGAAAATCCACAAAGGACACAAGTCACAGAGAACCGCGCAAAAATACTGCAAGAGCTCAATAGTTATACTGTGCCAAAGAAAATTACCAGATCGGATGCGAAGAAAAAACCTAATCGCAGATATATATATATATATATATATATATACATAAGAAAAAACATAATACAAGAAGAAATAAAATAAGAATAAAGATATACATGGATATAGAAGAAATAAAAAATTAAAAATACCTATTTAAATCAATTTTAAATTAAATTTATAAAGCACCATAATAATTATATCTATAACAAAATAAAGGAAGATAACTGTATATATTAACGAATCAGCGAGTTGTAGAAATCAATACATTTTCTTGTAGGGAATTGAACGATCTACAGAAAAGATGTGATATGATTTTTTGCTTAGTCTACTCGTTTAAAAGTTATTTGAGGTTAAAGTTCAACCTCAAATAGTAAATGATGACTTTAATAGTTTTTCATACTCTATCACGACATATTGGTTCAAAAACATGAAATATCATATTTTTCGTGAAGTTTATCGAGTGTTCTTCGGTAAAATAATAAAATACTTACGAAATATCAATAATCGTAAAAAAACCGTTTTTTTCTTTACGTAATTTTTTCTTTACTTGACGTAACCCTTTTTTCTTTAATTTAAATAACTAACATTTTTAAAAATTTAAATTAACTTATTTTTTTGTTTCTTGTATTATTAAGCTTTAAATTAATTCATTAATGGCCACTTGCACCGTTTTCTCTAACTAATCAGTTAAATTAACTGCCAAGTTAAAACATAACAGGAGATTAGTGTACAAAATCTTGCACCGTGATTTTTTAACTATGGTTTAAAATTTAACTAGTGATCTAGGGAATTTGACTAAAAAATGGAAAAGATTCTTGCTAATAACTAACTTCACACTTATTTGAGACGCAAATATATTTTGACGTTAAGTTCGATTCTTTATAATCTGTGGTTAGATTCTATTTCATGTACGACCGATTCAGTTGATGGTAAGAGAGAATAATATGGATACAGAACCTGAAAAAAAGGGGGCGCTCCTCAAATTAATCTTGTGGATACAAGGGTATCATTGAAAACAAAGAGACATATAGGGCTGAAACAATTAGAGCAGGAAATTAACAATAAAAAGGACGTAAAAGAAATTACTCTTTCGGATTTAAAAATTTTAGAAGAAAAAGAAAAACTTAATATATGTATTATAATAATAAACAAGAAGTGACTATTTATTTTATTTTAATTTTAAATAAGTATAATTTAAATAAAACATCAAAAATATTATTCACATTAAATCTTATAAATTCGCAAAATAATCTTGTATTAATTGATTTTGAAACATAATGCGATCTTGTGGATGAGTAACAACATGGTACTGCAGTTCATGGCATTAATATCATCAGGCAATGGCGGCTTTGGTTTATTCATGTCTCTAGCAATATTATGTGATACAGCTGCAGCTGGAATAATGGACAAAACTGTACCTATCTAGTTTTAATCTTAAGCCATATGCCAACACTGGAAACCTTCTTTTCCAAATTCCAAATACTCTTTCTATTATATTTCTGGTTCTTAGTAGTGACTAATTATAGAGTTGATGACCTCTATACCTATAACTATAGTTATGGAATTTGCTAAAGATGTCAATAAATAATATCTTCGGAAAAAAAGATCTTGAATACCGATTACAAGTACTTTTGAGGTTATAAATCGTTAACGGTGGATTAAAGTAATTTAAACCCCCGAAATTGAGGGTTTATTTTAACAGTAGTTTAGAAGTATTTAAACAAGGATTAATTTACGGTGCAAGCCAGTTATGAAAAATAAACCTGTGTTAAAAAATAAACCACTGTTAAACTTACGGTGCAAGTGGCCATAAAAGTAGTAAAAAAAATAAAAATAAAAAACAATATTTTATTTAAATAACGAAAACAAAAAAAGAATAACAAATAATAAGTATTAATTACATAAATGTTCGAAAAGGCCTCCGTTTTGAATTTCGCAATGGCATATTGGAAAGTATAATTCTTTTTGTACATTTCTGGGGTTATATTTTCCACCGCAGTAACAATTTTTGCACGCAATTCATTTAAATTGTGTGCTCTTGTCATGTTCATGTCCATAAATTGTATTTTAAGAAAAAAATCGCAGGGTGCTAAATCAGGGTATCTAGGGAGCAAAAAATCGTCCATGTTGTAGAAATTAATCTGTTTGGAAAAGTAGCATCAATGAACTCTCTAACTCGCCTTGCATTATGAGCTGGACAACCATCCTGTTAATACCAAATATTCTCAAAGTTTGGAGACACATCACGAATGGCAGGAACAATTTAATTTTTCAACATATTTAAGTATATCGGCATTTAAATTTCCATCAATAAAGAAAGGGCCAATAATTGAATTTTAAAAAGTGCCAGATGCTGATTTTCCCGAGACCAATATCGAGTTATATGTTCCATGTAGTGCAAAAGAAGACTTATCCAAAAAAACAATGTCTAATAAAATTTTCATCGTGGTTATTTTTGTGTCTTATTATTTCACAGAATTGTAACCTCCTTTCTTGGTCTTCGGAAAATATCTCCTAGGTGGTCTTTAGCTTAAAACTTTTGTATTTATTGCGTTTTAAAATGTTCTTCACTGTTCTGGCTTGTAAACCAACCTCTTCCGCAATTTTTGTAGCTTGACAAGGTTCGTTAATTTCGACAAGGGAGCAGACATTTAATTCCCGTGCCAGTCTTTCCTGCGATATTTTATTAGGCATATGATTTTCCTTATGACTACTGCAGTTTGAAGCACACCCAGAATTTTTAAAACGATTAAAAATATTTCTTATTGTTTGTTTCGTAGGGATTGGGCGATTTGGAAATGTAAAAGCAAATCGCCCAAGCGCTTCGTCCACACCCAGTGTTAAAAACCATATGATAAGTTGTGGTATAAATTTACTTTTTAAAATAAATTATAAACAGCTATTTTCTTCTGAAATACTAGCGGTCGTCTTAGACGCCTACAATGCATTGCAATGTAGGCCCTAAATCTCAATAAACACCTCATTCCGTTGGTGCACCCCACTCCGTTACACCAATTACACCAATCAACCTATCTTAATACATGCATTGCTTTTTTAAATCGATGTATCCTTGTCCCACACATGAAATTGTCATGGATAATTACACTTTTACCTTCCCTGTATATAATATTCAAATATAATTATATATAAACTTTTAAACATTTTTCCCTAAAAAAACACCAAGCAGATTTTTTTCACTAAATTTAAGGGAAAAACCTCTAAGTTGGCCACACTCGGTCATGAAAAAGACAATGCTCTGATTGGAAAACAAAAGCTCATCGCGCGACAATTCGCTGGCCGAGTATTACAAGGGTGCACCCTCACATGTATTACATGTATGTAACAAATTTAAAAATATCGGCCTTAGGACTTTACAAGCTACCATATACATATACAGTGGTATCCAGCTCGTTAACAGAAATTGGCAACACCAAATAATGAAGCCTACTTGATTATTTTGTGTTGCCAATTTATGTTAACGAGTCCTATATTTTTAAATTTGTTACATACACCCTTGTAATTCTCGGCCAGCGAATTGTAGACAGCTGATATAACAACCTTGCTCCATCGCCACGTCGCTGGGTGCTTTGCGCAGGCTTATGTTCTGCGATCGGACCCCTGCGACAATTGTAGACCCGGCTTAAGGGATATGAATATATTTTAATTGGTCAAGACTTTTAACCTAATATACGGGTCGTTTTTAAAAAACACCCGCCTTCCGCTGTCCGTAAGTTTGAATTCCAATTACTTTGTTAAAAATTATCGGATCTTATTGATTTAACAACCAAGTGAAAGCCTAACAAGCCCTTAGTAAACTCTTTCAGAAAATGTTTGTTTAGTTATTTCAGAATATTTTTTTTTTAATTTTGAAACTTGTGAAACACATTTTCGCATGTCCCATTAGCGTTTTATAAAACATACATGTTTTTTTTAAATATTGAATAACCAGAACTTTGTGTTGCTTTATAGTAAACAATTTATTTATAAAATAATTAATTTTAATCTACTTTTTTTAAATTTGACTCATGTCCCAGTCATTTTTTCCGTTGCGTTACGTCCGTCGCGTTACCGATAGAATATTAAAAAAAAACATATATATGGTAACTTTTTTGGCACTCACGTGATCAACAAATTATGTTCGGACGGACACATTACCCATCTGAATTTATTTATTCAATCAGGAAAAAGATATCGGTTGAAACAGGTACGTGTAACGCGAATGTAATAATTGTTTGTCCGCTAAGTTACTCAAAAAAAATAATAATAAGGTAAGAAAAAATACTATTTTTCATGTTTATGTTTATTTTAGGGCACTAAAGCTCATTGAGAGTAATTAATGACTGTAATGTCTTATTATTATTTTTTAAATATGGTTTCACAAAACTTTTTCCACTGCGTTACCGAGTCCATTATCTTACCTTATGGCAAACGCAATGGAATTTAGGGTAACGCAATAAAATTTTTCGACAACAAAGTGGATATTTACCGTCGCTTTTATTTAAATTAGTTTATGATAAACCAATTTAAAATTATTTGTGATTACAACTCATGATATAGATTACATCCAAGGGAAAATTCCACGCAATATACAAGTACTAAAAGGGATCTTCAGCAGCTTATAGTCCTTTGTGTACACCAGTCCGTTGTTTTACCAATGCCTATATCGTTACTTTTTTTTGTTAAAAAAAATACTTAAAATGATTTTTATACACTATCACTTGGTAATACGTGTTTATAAATTAGAGTTTAACTCACTAATACTAAAGTGACTAAAAGAAAATATTAATGATATTGTTTTTTTTAACAAAGAATCGGAATGGTTTCTTTTAAAAAGTAACTTAACGAACATACATATTTAAAAAAAGCATACAATTTTTAATGAAAAATAAAAAATTGGAGTCAAACGTTTGTGAACTATGTACATTTTATTTCAAATTATTTTATAACAACTTTTTTTATTGAATTAAATTTTGGATTTTAAATTGGTAACCCAGTGCACGCCTGAACCACTTTTAAATTAAAAGTCGATCACCTAACTTTTTTCTTGCTTTAATATGTTTTATAAGCCTAAACTAAATAGTAAACAAAAAAATTAAATAATCCTTAGAGCCGTTTTTAATAAAAATCCAAAACTATTGGGAATAATATGGGTTCTTTGTTAGATGTAACAAAAATACAAATGCAAAAGTAAACTTTTCTAATATTTAATATTTAAGCATACTGTTTAAATACAAACAAACCATAAAACAATAAAAATTAATACTAGATTAGTTATATGTGATTGCTGTTATATTCCCGGACAGCTTTCAAAAGTCTGTTTGCGTAAAGTTTATTATTTCTGCTAACTTTATATTTAGACCAAATCTGAGCAAAACCCCAAAGTCCCTAACCAGATTTTCTTTTTTCACAAAATTGCTGGACATGAAAAAAGACTGCATGTACTTTTGGAGTTACTGGAATATTCAGCGCCATATACGTTCTTTTAAATTCTGAAATACGTTGTACATATTCTTGCTCAAGGCTTTCGCCAAAACAGCAATCGACAACTTTTGCAAAACATGTGAATGTGTGTACATATTTAAGACAGCCCATGCATGGCCATGCAGCATAATGATCTTAAAATATCATTTTTTTTAGAAGATTGTTGCATGAATTGCCTTTGAATGAAGGGCCTCTGTGAGTTAGATGTCTCTGAACATTACAATTGTAAAGCTTAAGCTTTAATCCATTTTTCTGCATCCTCTGAGAAATTTAGCATCATATGTTTCACGAGAGTATTAACAAGTAGCAGGTCAGTAGCAATAGTGCCAACAAAATTATCGTTTAACCTTAATAAAGTCCAAAGTTTAGCAACATTTGCGTAATTTTCCTCTGTATCCTGAGATAAACCTAGAATTAGGATTTTTAAAACTCCTGTGTCTTTGAATCGTACATCTACGTTATTGCAATATTTTACACTTTTGATGATTTTAAGCAGAAAGGTGCTTGTCTTTATTAAGAACAGATAAAGACATTTTCAGGAAACCTCTACCGCTGTCTATTCCAAATTTAAGCTGAACATTTTTTACTTCTCTTTCTTGTTCGACAAATCTTATGAAAGCTTCTAGGTTGTTGCAGAAAACCAGTGTTTCCGGAACAACTGATTCGTCAAGTTTCTTACATTTTGAAAAATCGATAGTCTTAGCGTCAAAAAAGATATCTACCTTATGGTTTTCACAAACTAATCTTTCTTTTAAATTTGGTTCTATCAAGTTTCATTTTTTGGTCACTATTCTTAGAGAATTTGCAATTCCACTAGTAACATTAGAACTTAAATTGAATTTTGTTTTAATTTTTAGAATGTCATCACATTTAATTGGATTGATATTTTCTTTTTTATGTTTTACTAAGATTGGTAATGGTTTTCCGTGAATTTGAGATAGAGATTTATTATTCATTGTTACTGTGGACTTTATTAGTTTAGAAAGCAGCTGTTCTTTTTGCTGTTGGGTAAAAGACTGATTTACTTGACTCTCTATATTTTTCACAGCTGTAGTAATAGTACAATAATTGTGTTCTCTGCCTTTGCGTAGTATGGCAAAACAAGATTTGCAAATGAGTTTCTTTTAAAATGCCTGCTTCTTTACGTGGACGAGAGTTTGTACCAAAGTTCCAGCTAGAGGTGCTTCTAGCCAGCTCGCATAATTTACATAAACAAGGTTTTGAATTATCATTAGATCGAGTTTTAATCATTTCTCCAGTAAAGCCCTCGTAATTTGGCAATAGAAGAATCTTGTTCTCTTTTGAGGCACAATGAACTTTTATCTTGCAGTTGCAGCAAAGTGCCGATGGTAGCACATTGTTACTCAACTGGATTGTATGTGTTTCTTTTAATTTGTCACATACCGTATACATTTTTTTTCTCTTCTGCAAACACATAAGACAAATTATTGCTCTATTTTCTTCATGGGTGAGAGAATGATCCTTAGGATGCGATCTTATTTCGGCCTAAAATAAACATATATAAATATATATATATATATATACACATAAAGTATCTACTAAGATCTTATATGAAAAAAATATATAAGATATTATGTGGATTATACAGTAATTATTTTGGCTTACCATTATTGGAAACGCTGAACTTTATCTAGAATAAGAAGTCGTACATGTGACAACTAAATTTATAATACCTTGACATCTCAAACAAAACTAAAAAGAGCCTAAAGTTATCATTAGCAACCTAACATGATCTAACATAAATGCAGTGAAGGCGTTAGAAAACGCAGTGGTACTTTGTGAGGCTTTCCAAGCATTTTATTTTTTTTACCTTTTGTGTTGTTTTTTAACGGCTCTAAGAACCATTTTAATTTTTGTATTTTCTATATAGTTTAGACCCATAAGACATACTAAACCAAAAAAAATAGGTGTTCGACTTTCGATTTAAAAGTGGTTCAGGTGTACCGTGAGTGGAGATATATAAAGCTAGCTAAACACATTTTTCTGAAAAAAACGTAAAAAAAATTAAAAAGTGCACTGCCTGTCTTAAATGTAAGTAAACAAAACTCTAAACATTTATAAAAATCCAACCAAAAGTCAATTTAAGCAAAAAAAAAATTTGATCTTCATTTTCCTGAAAGCGGGTGTTTCTTGAAAATTTTCCACAATTTCAAAGTTGATTTTCTCGCGAACCGTCAAACCGAATTTGGTGATTTTTTTATTAAATTGTAGGTTTATTCTTTGGTAATAATACGTTTATTGAATATTTTTTCAAATTTACATTTTGAGTATATACAGGGTGCACGAATGAATAAGTTTTTTCCCGTAAATTTGAAACGCCCTGTGGGTTGTACCAGCTTTAACAGCATATTACTTATATAATTAAACTGTAGCCCTATATTTTCTTAACATTTTGTTTTTTGATTCACGTCGCTATCTATTTTTTTAAATGATATATACGGTTAAGGACGAAATAACTCTAGTTTAATGTAAAATGAAAGAACTTAACATAGGTAGGTCATGGTAGGTCAGAAACTGTCATTTTTATTTAAGTTGTCTGCATAAAGTTATTGTAATGGAGCGCCAAGTGAGAAATTTGAATCGTGATGAATGTGTAAGAATTATTACATTGACCGAGCAAGGATTAAGCTACCGTGCCATACAAGTGTGTCCACCGTAAGAAGACGTCTTGCGGAACAGAATTTATGCTTCAGAATTCCAGCAACAGGACCAAGTTAAATGCAAATCATCGTAGAGCATGCTTTATTCTGAAGACTGCAATTTGCCAGACAACAGGTTGGCTGGAATCTTGAGGATTGGCAGCGTGTACTATTTACAGACGAGTCCAGATTTTGTTTATTCAGCTCTGATCGGCGAGTAAGGGTTCTCCGACGTCCAAATGAGAGATTTTCACAGTGTAACATTCGTGAAACCACGCTATTTAATGGAGGTTCTGTAATGGTTTGGGGAGGAATTTCCTTGACAGCTCGCAGATAACTCGTCATTGTTCGTGGAGGTACCATGAATAGTGTACGATATACCGAGGACATTTTATCTGAACATGTTGTCCCTTTCGCCCCTTACATCGGTAATAGTTGTTTACTGATGCAGGATAACGCAAGACCTCACACCGTGCAAGAGCACTTTCATCAGGTGGGTGTTGAAACTTTAGACTGGCCTGCAAATAGTCCGGATCTCAACCCCATTGAGCATTTTTGTGATAATATGGGTAGACGACTAAGAAATCATGATCCCTTGCCTGCCTCCCTTGATGACGTAGCAAATATGCTACGAGAAATATGGAATGTCATTGAGGCGAGAATAGGCCTCTGGTTTCGAGTATGAGCCGTAATTAGAAGTAGAGGCGGAAATACTCCATATTGATATCCTTTCATGTTGGTTTTATTGAGTTTGTTCATATTTTTATTGTTATTGTTATAATCGTTCTTTTTACATTTTTTTTTATTAAACTGGAGTTATTTAATATTTAACTGTATATTTCTTTTAAAAATAAAGATAACGCGGTGAATTAAAAAACAAACTGTTAAGAGAAGATGGGGCTATAGTTTGATTATAAGAGACATTTGCTGTTATAGCTGGTACAACCCACAGGGCGTTTGAAATTTACAGGACAAAACTTATTATTACTCTTGCACCCTTTATATACTCAAAACGTTAATTTGAAAAAATATTTTAATAAAGGGGTCATAACCAAAGAATAAACCTACAATTTAAAACACAAACTACCAAATTCGATTTGACGGCTCACGAGAAAATCAACTTTAAAATTGTGGCAAATTTTTAGTGGTGCGTTAAATTTGACGCGAAGTGTATATAAAATAAAATAATATCATGTATGTCCATGAATGAATATACATTTAATATTCTTTCAGGTATATTTAATAATAATATAATTTAATGAATATGGTACCGTACGGTCCGTACCTCTCGCATGCTAAGCGAGCGCCTGATATTCATTTCATAACACACAATAATACCGATTTACAATACGTGTCGTAAAATAATGACGTCAATCGGGATCGAACTTAAATCCCGCCTCGTGACTGTAGACACTTTCTTAAAACTTTTATCTAGGTAACACATGGCACAGGGAGCCGTAGATTAAAATGAACTTTTTTGCACTATTGCTCCTTTTGTTAAACGTTCCAAGATTCGATAATTACACAGCCGGAATGAGTCCAATATAATAAACAAGCTGCAATATGCAAACTATTATAAACTTATGTGGAATATTTGCAACAAAAATATGTACCAACTAGCAATAATAAAATGCATATTCCATTTAGAGGAAGATGTTTATTTCGAACGTACATGATTTAGTCAAATTAGTAGATTTAAATTTAAAAATTTAAATAAGTGAAAACGATTATTTTATTAGTAAAAAATGCTGGTACTAATTCAAATAGTAGAATTTTGACTATTTCATTTTAAGAGAGTACACAGTAAATAAAAAGGTGCCAAGTTGGCAACTTGACCCGGAAAAAGTAGTAGTTTTTCTGTATTCTATCTTTATTTTTTACAAAAAAATTATAAAATACAAAGTAAAAAGTTTTAGATGTATGTTTTTTTATTAAGTATTTTCTACTCTACCTTTAAAATGACCATTTCGTAAATGTTTCCATTGCACAAAGTGATCTTTTAAATACACATTGTATTATATATTATAAAGATATAAAACACATAGCGATGACTTTCTGCCAATGTATCGCAAGCAACATAACTCAAATTTCGGGAATTGAAAACAATTTTTGTTTTAAAGTCTGTTTTAAACCATATGTAACCTATTATAATTCTCGAAATTTTAGTTATGTTGCATGCGATACTTTGGCAGAAAGTCATCGATATTAAGTTGAACTTTTAATGACAAATATATTGACAATTTAGTCTAACAATCTTTCGTAACTATGATATGTAAATGTTATATTTGAGGAGTGATTTTTCAAAAGGACTTATTTTATTTTTACTTGAATGTAATTTTTTACAAAATCCCAAAGGTATGGTTAAAAGGCATATACCTAGACCAAACCAAATAGATGAACATCTGACGGTATAATTTTGATGCAATGAAGCGCCCTTATACGGTTATGGAGGAACTAAAATGCAGCGTTGCCAAAAGCGACCGCGTATATTTAAATTTTAAAAATTTATTTTATTATTTGAGATTGTCAGCGTTAGTCTGTTTCAAGCCGCGGAGTGGGAAACTTTCGCTGTCCGACGCTTAGCTTATTTTCTGCCATATCACGAAAATTCATTGAAATTAAATCTAATAAAAACTGTTTCTGTGTAAAATTGTGAAAAGTAAGTGCAAGTGAATAATTTTTAAGTGAATTAGGTGTACTAGTGATAATTTTAAGTGATCACAGTGCTAAAAGGAGTAGTAACCTTCGGATCTTCTCCAGGGTGTGGGCTCTGGAACAAAAAAAAATACGTCCTTGCACTGTTGGCTAGTAAAGCGCGAAGCTATATAATTAATACTCTGTAGGCGTTTATAACTTTGCACATCAAAATACAATGTATTAATTTATTGAATAATGAACAATCTACCTTGATTAGCAGTCACGTTCGAGTGCTCGTCAAAGTTAGTCGCATCTTGCATCTTGCCGTCGCGCTCTTGAAACTTACAAACAGCAATGCTCGCAATGATTGCTTATAAAGTGCAAATAGTCTGTAGGGTGGCAACTAGCGTTTCTGTAGTCCACCCTAAGGTCAGGGAAGTGTTGAAGTTGAAGTGTAGAGTGACACCTTATGGGTGGTCCAAAAACTCTTAAAATGTAGTGCCACCTGTCATTGGAGGCTTTTCACTGGACGGACGGGGGAGGTCGGAGAAGAGGGGAGGTGGCCATCCGCAAGGGGAAAAATCTGATAAGTTTTACTTTAAGAGTATGCATGACCTGATACAAATCTGCAATATAAATACGGCAGATCCCAGCAAGCATTTTCCGTTATTTGTCACCATTAACATCGCCCGTATTCATTTCATTAAACATAACATTTATTTTACTTGAAAATGTTAAAATAACTTTAAAATATGATTATGTTAAGAACATATTTTACTCTTTAAACAATTGTTTTGTTTTTAATTATCTTTGCAGAATTGTATTAAAAAGTGTTAAAAATTCTTACACGGGCAATGTCAATGGTGATAGGTATCGTTAAAGTGTTTATTGGGATATCTTTAAAACCTATGAAGGGCACGCGGCGTGGGGCAATAAGTCTGTCAACAGCAAATGCGTAAGGCGGTCCCAATCGAGACCGAAAATAAACACTGGACTGACAGAGTAAACTAACATTGATCACATAATTCTAACACATTAAAAAAAAGGGCCTAATAGCCAAACTCGAGATTTGTAAACATTAGACAACAGATTAATCGCGCTTGTGATTTGTTGACTAGTGAATAAATGCAATGCTTTGGAATTTGATAAACAAAGACGGAACTACCACAAAACGTGCTTGGGACAAAAATTATTAAAAACAACTGACACACTTTACCAAGGGCAGGAACTATCTGACCAGGACACGGACAATGACAATAACGAACAAGACAAAGACCTCGACTAGGAACACACCCCTGCAGCGAAATAACAACTCCCCAACTCCAAATAGTAATCCCAAATGTTTGGAGTAATACTAATCGACTGGTCTAGGGGGATTCCGCGTCGTACTTAGTTTTAAGTCGGCGTAATTGTCCCCCAAAAACCAACTCCCTCCCGTCCCTCATCCATACCCCACCGAGCGTATAGCATAGGCTCGGCGAACCCGGGAATGGCTATTATAACTATTCGCCTCTCGCTCTCGAGCCCCAAATAGGGGACAGTACGGAACGCAATGGACATTCGCACCCAGCAAACACGGGTGAAGCCGTGCAGTTGCTGGGGAAGAACAAAAATCGGCGTAAGTAAACATAGGCCTGTACGGGGTTCGAGAGTCAAGAGGAAATGGGGCTGGTTATACGTCTCTTATACTCATACTCATACTATTTGAGATTGTCAGCGTTAGCAAATTCTGTCAAAAAAACGTAGATTTCGAAATAACCTTAACTAAATAACTAAATATTTTACACAATCAACAATAATTAAATATCATAAAATGACAATTTGCATTTTATCATTTTTATAGTTATAATACAATAAATAATATAATCAAACAAATTATACCTTTTTTTACAGAATTGGGCCACATTGGGTCTATATATAAAAATTTAATTTTAAATATACAAATTAAAATAAAAATAGTTAAGGGTATAATTAAAGTAATTTGAATTAGAAATATTTCTTTATTATGTATTACAAAAATATATATAAAATATACCTCTTAAAAAATATTAGTAATAAAAGTACATACAATAAAAGATTATAACATAAAAAAAAATTTAATAAAACTTAAAAAATACCTGGTAATAATTTTGTTGGGTAAGCCTGACGATTAAGCCTTCTATTAGCTATAAAGTCTTTCTCAGCAAAATGCTTTGAACACACTCTGCAGTTTTTGAAGACTTTTTCAGGTGTCGTTTCAAAAAGTCGTTTATTTTGACACAACTTAACCCACTGATTAAACAAATCCATATGCCAAGGACGTGACGTCATTAGACACAGCGACATCTGTAGGACATGGAGAAAGTTTATTTTAAAATACCCCCCCCCCTATTGAGATATTCGTCTATTTGGTTTGGTCTAGGGGCATATATTAACGGCGAAATATGACAGCAGGTCTGAAGTATTATTAAATATTCATCAGAATTTTTTTTAAAATAATCTATATTGCCCTAACCTATACAGGTTATAGTCATTTTTTTGAAAAATTGTTGCAAATGGAAATGGACCTTTTGAAAAATCACTCCTCATTTCATATATCGCAGGTTAATGAAAGACACGATGGTTTCTACTGAGCTGTAATTTTTAACATCCATTTAACTTTACACAATTATAACAATAAATTACTATACAATAAATACGTTGTCTCTTTATGGTTCAGCGGTCGGTCTGCAACTGAACTGCTGTCGGTTTCGAACTGTAGTGGGGATATGGTGGAATGCATTACATCCCTCCTGGCTTAAACTTGTTTGTACTCTGTGTTTTATGTCACACCTATATCTAGCTTACAGCTTAAAGTCTTTCAGTTTTTGGGGTAGGTTTCTTTTCCTGTCTGACCTCCTGTTTGGTTCGGAAGCGTTCTCTGTCTCTGTGTCGTTTCTTATCACCTCCGTATCTCTTCCTTCAGCTTCTGTGTCGTTTTTTTCGACTTCTGCCTCGTTCCTCTCTTCTTTCGGTTCTTCCGTGAATGCTATTTTCAAGTTTGTTTTCTGTGTACTTTCACTAGCATCTTTTACGTCATTTCCCTGTACCATTCTTCTTCTAATCTGATCTGCGTGTCGTTTCCATGTTTGTCCTTCTTTTGTTTTTGTTATGTACACGCTGTGGCCTCTTTTTTGTTCTATTTCACCTTCTATCCAACCTTTTTCGTTGATCCTTCTGTAGTCTCGTAGCATAACTTTTTCGTTTGCTGTGAATTCTCTTCCGATACCTCCTCTGGCTTTTTCCTTCTGTTCCAGCTCTTTTGTGATGTTGTAATCAACTTTGTCCTCTGGTTTCCTCCCCTCTTTTAGTAAATCCAGCCTAGTTCTCAACTTCCTTCCAAACATAATAATAAATAATAATAATAATAAACGTCTTTATTTGATAATATATACACTCACATATACATTTCAAAATGGCGAAGTTTGATTTGACATCACTCTTCCACTTAACCAAAATTTACAAAATAAAAAAAAATAAAAATCAAACAATTATATAAATTATATAAAGCAAAAAATATAAGGAATAATAATATTACAAAAACACAAAAATGTAATTATATCAGATCCACTATGGTTTGTTTATAATTTAGTTTTGAGAGTTGTATAGGAGTTTTTTTAATTTCTTACAAAAAAGGGTTAAACCTAGGTCGTTTAAACTAACATAAGAATTATGCAGTTTAGAAGCTATATACGTACAAGTTTTTTGAAATATTGCGGTATTATGCCGGGCAACGGACAAAGTGTTGAGATTGCGAATATTTACTCTCTAAAAATGAATTAGTCAAAAGTAACTAATTTAATAGTTAATAGTGGCTGCTTTTTCACTTGTGCCATGGTTAACCATGGAATACCATGGTATCTCAATACTCAGCCATCCCAGTTGTTTAAATTTGAAAGAAATGTGGTCAAACTTTTTTAGGTTAAAAATTAATCTACAGAAGCTGTTTTGGACTTTTTGAAGACGATTTTTTGTAATTTTGCTCAGGAAAGGATAGTAGACGATTTGGCAATAATTGAAATTTGGCAGAACTAGTGCTTCACATAGTTGTTTTCTAATTTGCGTATTTAAAGAATCTTTATTAGCGTGCATATGTATTTTTAATTAATTTACTGACGTGGCTCAAAATTAAGTTTATTATTAAAAGTAACACCTAAAAGTTTAATATCCAAAGATAATGATAGAGGGATGTCATCTATTTTTAACCTAAGAGATTCCTGCAAACAAGTACGATAATTTTCTGAACAAAACAACATTGTGATTGTCTTATCAGCGTTTTAGATTGTGAGACTTTGAATAATTAAAGATCGTTGTAAGATCTCCATTAATTTCACCAGATACATTATTATAATTATTTGTGTCAAAGGTAAATAAATATACCGAATCATCTGCAAATCCTTGCATGTGAGCATTTGCACACTCAAACAAGTCCGCTATAGGGCCATTCCACGCTTAACGGATAGGACAGTTGCCGTGTTTTTATTTACAAAATAATATTGTTCTATTATATTACCAATGTCAAATTTTTATAAATAGTTCTAAACAAAAGCTGTTTAACAAGGTTTTTATTTGGCAAAATTAGATATCGTGATTGACTGTTTAATTCCTTAAAAATTAATAATTTAAAGCGTAACGGGCGGGACTATTGCAAAGTCCCGACCGTTACGCTTTAAATTATTAGTTTTTAAGGAATTAAAGAGTCAACCACGATACCTAATTTTGCCAAATAAAAACCTTGTTAAACAGCTTTAGTTTAGAACTATTTATAAAAATTTGATATTGGTAATATAATAGAACAATATTATTTTGTAAATAAAAACACGGCAACTATCCTATCCGTTACGCGTGGAATGGCTCTATATAAATCAGGAACAACATCGGGCCAAGAATTGACCCTTGCGGTACTCCAGAAATTATATTTGAAGCATTAGACCACCTCCTACCGACACAATTTGATACCGTTGAGATAAATTAGATTTAAAAAGGTTTATTGAAGTTTATTTAAAGCCAAAATAATGCAGTTTGGCACAAAGTAAGCGTTGGTCAATAGTACAAAGGCTTTTGAAAAGTCTAACGATATCAAAACAGTAGCTAGCCTTTTATCTCTACCTCTTATTATTTCATCAAGTAAATTAAGCAAACCAGAACCAGACTGATGTTTAGGAAAGAGATTATTTGACGTAAAATAATCAGTGACTTGAATAGCTAAAATTTTTTCAAAATTTTTTAAAAGACTGCTTAAAAGGCTTATAGGTGTTAAATCGCTTAGATTCACGGGTTTATTGTTTTTTGGAAGTGGACAAATTAATGAACCCTTTCATGAGTTAGGATAGTAACCTTTTTCTATATAACAATTAATTATATGCGTAAGGTGATTCAATATTCTGGGTAAACATAATTTTATCATCTGCAGAGAAATACCATCTAATCCAATAGCATTGGATTTAAGGGATAATATTGCATCTTTAACGTTGTTTACAGTAGCTAATTTTAATTCAAAATTTTAATTCTCACTGAGTAATCTAGAACTATAATACAGAATTCTGTCGTTACAATCATTAGTTTTTTTTAAACCGAGGTAAAATAGTTATTTATTGCATTTGGATTACTTAATGATGCAGGTAGCTCAGAAGACTTTGATTTATTATTTATGTTTAGATTACTAAGTCCTTTCCACAAATCTTTTGGCGATTGAGATTTCAGTGACTGCAAGTAGGATTGCTTTTCTTGATTTAGAGAAGATTTAGCGAAATTTCGCAATTGCTTGTAGCGTAACCAATTTTCTTGAGTTTTATTGGACTGAAACTTTTTTAAAGCTTTTTCCCTTTCATTAAAAATTAATTTTAAGTTTGGGGTTATCCAATGAGTTTTAGGTTTAGTTACTCGTTTTGTTACTAGGGGAGCATGTGCGTCAAATAAGAGATTAATAAACTCGGTTACAATTATAACTTTATTTTCAATTTCATTTATATAGTAAATATTATCCCAAGGCAAGCTATTTAGGTCAGAATTAAACTTATAATTATCAAAGTTTTTAAAAGTCCGATAGGTAACGAATTTCGGTTTAAATGATTCAGTTTTTAAAGTTAAACTGCAAAAAACGAGATTATGATCCGATATTTGAGAAGCGTCGATGACTCCGGAACTATGTGTTTTATTCGCACAATTTAAAAAAATAGGATCAAGTAAAGTTGACGTTTGATTAGTTTCTCGAGTTGCCTTATCAATTATTTGCGTGAAACCCAAACAATTAAAACAAGTGGTTAGAGGGTTGTCTAGGTTAAAAAGATTTATATTGAAGTCTCCTAAAACTATTACATTTTCATACCTAGGTGTCAGATCTGATAAAATATTATCAATTGTTTCGATGCTATTTAGGGTATTTATTTTAGGAGGTCTGTAAAAAACCCCTATTGCCAACTTTTGTTGTTTCAACTTAATTTCTATAAAAGAAAACTCAAGACCACTGCAAGCAACTGAATCGCTTATTTTTATTTCTTCGCATTTAAGAGAAGAACTTACGTACAAACCTACTCCACCACCTCTCTCAGGGGTAGTGCGGTCTTTGCGAACAAAAATATAACCTGGTACCTATATTTATAGCGGATGTAGAAACATGTTCTGTTAGCCAGGTTTCAGTAACAGCAAAAATGTGATTTAATTGTACTAAACTGCATAATTCATTAAAACCCGTAAAAATTGATCTAATATTTAAATACGCAATTTTTAAATTTTCTAAATTATTAATTCTATTCATCATAGTTAGTCCTGGAAATTATATAATTTAATTTAGATTTATAAACATGGCAATTTGGGTCTTTATAGGAATGATTTGTTTGCACTTTAGTCTTGAAACGCTTGGTGTTTCCTTTGTCGTTATGTGCGTTGAATTTCTATAATTCATTAAAAATCTTAACTTAACGATGTATTCGAGTTTTTGTTTGACTCAATTACTGCTTTTAGTTTGTTTTTGATTGTTTTTACGAAGTTTTCAGCCAATCCATTGGATTTCGGGTTGTACGTTGGTGTTGTTACATGTTTAATTCCATTAAGCCTTAGGAAATTCTCCATCTCGGTCCATTGTCACTCACCAGAGTCTGTGGAAGCCCAAACCGTGCAAAAGTTTCTCTTAATTTGTCAATTGTCTCTGTTGTTGTATTTTTCATAATAAACGCCTCTGGCCACTTTGTGTGTGCGTCCACAATGATAAAAATCTGCTTTTGCTCCACTGGTCCCAAGTAGTCTACATGAATTCTCTCCCATGGTTGTTGTGTGTCAGGCCAGGGTGTTATGCCTGTTCTTGGTGGGTCTGGGAGCGCTTTTAGGCAAGGTATGCATGACTTTATCTTTGTTTCAATGTCCTTATCTAAGTTTGGCCACCATAGGTAGGATCTAGCTCTTGCTTTCGTCTTCATTATACCTAAGTGTCCCTCGTGCAGCTCCTCCAGCATTGTTTTTCTCAATGTACGTGGGATAACTATCCTATATCCCCATAGAACGCAGCCGTTTTCAATTGTTAATTCGTCTTTTCGGTGAAAATATGGTTTTATTGTTTCTTCTACCCTGCTTGGCCAACTGATTCTTATATAATGTCTTACTTTCTTTAACTCGTGGTCTTTTTCAGTTTCCCTCGCTACCCTGATGTTGTCCACCGGCCTGGGCTTGCTGCTACGAAATTCAAGAATCCTTCATGATCTATCTCGTCTGATATGGTGTGAGTTTGCAGTGGTTATCTGGATAAGCAGTCTGCTACCATGTTTTCTTTCCTAATGTAATTATAACCTGATAAAAATACTGCCCATCTCTGTAGCCTGTCCTGGTGTCGCTGAGGTATTCTTTTGTTTCGCCAAATAAACCAAGCAGTGGTTTGTGATCTGTTTTTATCACAAATTGTTGTCCATGTAAATAGTGGTTGAATTTTCGAATGCCGTAAACTATTGCTAATGCTTCCTTATGTAATACCGAATATCCTTTTTCAGCTGGCATAAGGTTCCTTGATACGCATGCTATTGGTCTATCTTCTTTTTTTGCGTGGCATAGCACCGCGGATATCCCTTCATCTGATGCATCTGTTATCAAGACTATTTTTTTGCTGGGATCAAAGTGTGCTAATGTTATATCTTTGGCAATAATCTTCTTTATTTGGTCAAAAGCTGCATCTTGTTCTTTGCCCCACTTAAAATTTCCTTTTTCTGACAATAGTTTATAAATTGGGTTTAAAATCTGGGATAAACTAGGCACAAACTTTGAGTAGTAGTTCACCAATCCCGTAAATGACCTTATTTGGGTGATTGTCTTTGGAATTGGCGCTTGTTGTATTGCTTTTATCTTACTTTCAGACTTTTTCAAACCCTCTTTGCTAATAACGTGCCCCAGATATTCAATTTCCTTCTTAAAAAACTCACATTTCTCTCTTTTTACGGTTAACTGTGCCTCTTTGAGTTTCTCCAACACTTTTTCCAAATTTTCTACATGTTCTTTTAAGGTATTTTCTGTCACCATGATGTCGTCTAGGAAATTCGCTACTCCATTCATCCCCTGCAATAGTTGCTCGATTGATCGTTGGAAAATGGCACTTGCTGGCGATATTCTATATGGCATCCTCTTCATTTTGTATAGCCCTTTGTGAGTGCTCCATGTTGTTAATTCCTGTGCTGGCTCATCTAACTCAAACTGGGTGTAAGCCTTGTTCAGGTCCAACTTACTGAACAGTTGTCCTTCGTTTAACTTGCTAAATATGTGTTCAATCCTTAGGAGTGGAAACCTCACGTTGTCCAGATGTCGATTGATAGTTGCCTTGTAGTCGCCACAGATTCTCAAGGTGTTGTCTGCCTTTAGGACTGCTACGATTGGAGTTCCCCATTCTGAAGCCATCACCGGTTCGATTACACCATCTTCTTCCATCTTGTCTAGCTGTTTTTCAATTTCCGCCTTATATGCCAAAGGAATGGGCCTAGGTTTATAAATTATAGGATTAGTATTTGTTTTAAGATTCAATGATACTTTCAAGTATTTAAATTTAACTTATTCATTACTTTATTTTCTAGGTTGTGTGTCTCTGATATGATGTTTACGTTTGATTAATCTAGTTTAATACTAAATTCGTTCAAAAAATTTCGCCCTAACAAACATGGTCCATTATTTTCCATTACATAAAATTTAATTATTTTACTAACGTTCTTATATGTTGT
This sequence comes from Brassicogethes aeneus, assembly GCA_921294245.1. Classification (NCBI taxonomy): domain Eukaryota; kingdom Metazoa; phylum Arthropoda; class Insecta; order Coleoptera; family Nitidulidae; genus Brassicogethes; species Brassicogethes aeneus. The sequence continues at coordinate 64,655,687 of OV121132.1, forward strand.
CTTAGCACAAAAATAACCTAGTGGTTTCACATGATGACCTGTGTAACCTTTTAAAATAATACTATCCTCGTTTAAAATGTGTTTTTGAAAGTTTTCTTTGTATTCTTTACTATTTATTACTGTTATCGAGGCTCCTGTATCTATTGCCCACAAAAAATGCTTATTATCTATTGCTACTCTTATGTTGAATGGTTTGCATTTGTATCTAAACATTCTAATTTAAAAATATCGACTTCTATTTCAGTGTTTTTGTCCAAACTTTCATTCAAATTATTGTGGTTTCTATAAGATTGTGTACATACCGCCTCTAAATGACCCTCTTTACCACATTTCCTACATTTAAAGCTTGCATAATGGCACATCCCATTGTGTTTTCTTCCGCAACACATTTATCAATGTTTTCATTTCTTTACAGTTGCTTCCATCTTGGTTTTGTATTTCTCTTATCGTCCACTCGTGGCGCTGCTCGTGCTCTTCCGTTTCCTCTATCGACAGTGTTGCCATACTTCCAATTATTCCCCCGACTTTTGATCCAATTCACCTCTTTTTGTTGAACTGCCGCTTCCTTTTGCAATGCCAAATTTACCATAAAGTTAAGATCTTTTTCCTCGTTTTCTTCTAACAATCTATCTAATACTGGTCCGCTTCTCAACCCTGATACAAATTTGTGCTTCAACAATTCTTCCAACGTTGTTCCCGTCCATTTACAGTTTACTGCCATACTTCTTATTCTTACATAGAAATCACGAATGTTTTCTCCTTCTGATTGTTTTGTTTCGTCAAATTTTCTTCTTTCTTAAGTAACGCTATCAGTTCGGCAAATGTCTTTTCTTTAGGTAATTGCGGAAACGTCATGTCCCTTAATAATTTATACGTTGACGATCCAACAACTCCCAATAATGTTGCTGCTTTTATTTTATCGTCTTTAATATCTCCGGCTAGGAATAACTGTTCCAGCCTCTCACTATACACAGTCCAATCGTCTTCTTCTGAAAAAGGTTCCAATTTTCCCAGAAGTCCTGCCGCCATGATGAAGCGTCAAATGCCCACAATTTGTTAAGCTGAATTTTTCCAATTAATCCTCGTCGCCAATTTTATATTTCATATATTGCAGGTTAATGAAAGACACGATGGTTTCTACTGCGCTGTATTTTTAACATCCATTTAACTTTACACAATTATAACAATAAATTACTATACAAATACGTTGTCTCTTTATGGTTCAGCGGTCGGTCTGCAACTGAACTGCTGTTGCTCTCGAACTGTAGTGGGGATATGGTGGGGGTGTGGTGGAATACATTACAGTAACAATACAAATAACAATAGTAAAAGAGGTTATCAATCTATGGTAAAAGCCGCTATTATTTATCTTACATCCCTTTTCTCAATAAAGAAGAATCTACAACAAAATATTTTTGGTTAGGTACCTAATATTTACATAAAATCTTTAAATCTTGTTTGTAATTTAACAGAACGACGTGAATGATTTACATCTTCATTGTTATATAAACTAACATTTTCTTCTTTAAATACACACATGGAAAAAAGTTAGGGATATTAAAAAAAGTTTGGGACATTGAAGAACAATAAGAAAGAAATTTATTTTTTAAACAAAATATATAATTTATAGTTATAATAATTCAATATTAACCTAAACAACCTTAAACAATAATTTCTAATTTGTAACCAAGATGAAAAAATATAATTAAATAAAATTTGAATGATACTAATATTCCACATGGTGACCGCGATTGTCTAAAACTGCTTGTGTACGTCTTGGCATGCTCCTTATACAGTTATCAATTGCCTCTTGTGATATCCGATCCCATACAATAGGCAAAATGGCTCTTAATTCATTAAGGTTGTTCGGTGGTGGATCGTGAAAACTAACAGCTCTTTTAAGAAAATCCCAAACATTTTCGATCGGATTAAGATCAGGTGATCTTGCTGGTAGTCTTAAATGATTAATTTCATTAGATTCGATTTGATCAAGAACAATTCTGGCTCTATGTGGCCGAGCATTGTCATCCAAAAATATGAAATTGGGTTCTAAATTGTTTCTGTAGTCCTCAACAATGCCATTTATGATGTCATTTCGATATATCTGACCATTTATAGTACCATCGCATAAATACAGCTCCGTTCGACCACCAAAAAAAATTCCAGCCCAAACCATGACACCGCCACCTCCATACGGATGAACTTCTTGAACCCGACCTGGTTGAACTCCTCCTCCAGGCATACTCTTGACTCGTCTGTAAACATAACACTGTTCCATTCAGCATTACATCCTATTCTTGCACGACACCAAGCTAAGCGATTTTTGCGATGTTCTAGCCCTCAAATTTACGGCGATTTATAATCGTTCTGCGATCTTGTCTTCTGGTGGTAGATCTTGGTCTTCCACTGCGAGCCCTTTCAGAAACGTCGCCTGTATTCCGATATCGACTATACAGTCTACTAATGACACTTTGAGACACACCTAGTGCATTTCCAACAGCCACTTGGCTCATACCAGCCTGCAACATGCCAATAGCTCTAGTAGCGTTTGCGATGCACTCGTTCCATGTTGACAAATTACTAAAACGCTCCAATCAACATTAAAACATATCATAATTACTTATTTCAACAATAAAAACTTAAAACAAAAAAAAACATAAAAACGTCCCATCGGCAACTGGTAAATTTCAAACCAAACAAAACAATATATTCCATTTTTTAGTGTATTAAATTATACAGTGATGTACAATATTGGTGGGTTCTTTGCTCGAAGAAAAATCTAGCATAAGTTTATAATTTATTAATATCCCTAACTTTTTTCCATGTGTGTATTAAAATTGGATACATGATTTGACAAGCTATTATTTGCAAAAATGTTACTATTAACATTAAAATCGTAATCATCTTCATTATTATATCTTGAAGCGGTCTTAGTAAACTTTAAATGAACTCTGTTTCTTCTTACAATATTTTCTTGTTCATTTTTAACCAAATAAGAGCGCGGCGGATTTTCTAATTTGTTTACTATTTTACCTCTTGTCCTATTGTCCTATTTTTCCCATCATTTATTAACACAAAATCGTTTTCATTTAAAGGTTTTAATGGTCTGGCTTGCTTGTCATAATACATTTTTTGAATTTCTTTGTTTGCTATTTTTTTCAATTATATTTCTGAATTTCTGGCTTTAAAGTTTCTGTTGTATTTAACAATTTTGTTCTTATTTTTCTAATAAACATTAATTGAGCAGGTGAGCATCCAACACTTTATAGAGGTGAAATTCTGTATTCCATCAACATTAAGTAAATATTATATTATATTCTTTAACTTCGATCCAATTATAAAAATAATCCATCAACATCTTTTTAATTAAATTCAAATAGGTCCATAGCAATTTTTTCCCAAGCTCTTGATGGCAAAGGATGGGGTATTAAATATTCTTTTTGATTTTTATTCCGGAATTGTTCACAAATATAGCAATTATTAATTAATTCCTCAATTTGAACAGATATTCCAGACCAGTAATATAGATCTCTAGCCTTATGTTTTGTTTTCTCAATACCTTGATGGATTTCATTTAACTGCTTCAGGATAACATTTCTTAATATTGTTGGAACTATTAAACGATCATTTGATTCAATAAGATCGTCTTTTAATTTCCAATAAATTTTTACATTTTCTCTACATTTATCTCTGCAATTTGGCCAACCTTCTTTAATATAAATTGCAACTTGTTTTACGGTTGCGTCTTCTTCAGTTAATTTTTTAAATTCTTCTCTTTTTAGTTCGCTAATTGCTACATGTTTTTCTATGGTATGCACAATATTTAGCATTTCTGGATCCTCTTCCACGTGGTTATTTTGAAATGCTCTGGACTATGTATCTGCAACATAAATTTCTTTCCCTTCTATATCAAATTTCATAATTTTAAATATCATTCTCTGCATTTTGCTCGAAATATTTCTTAAACTTTAACCTTCTTAGGATCTGGCTTTAACCCATTTTTAATGATATTAAACAAACATTTTACTTTATCTACTTTATATTGCAGTTTATCTTTATTAAATTTTACATTGTTTTCTAATGCGACATTCATGACTTTTTCAAATATTCTTTCTCATTACTTCCAGAAATAATCAAATCATCAAACCCCACTTGCACTCCTTTAATACCACCAAATATTTTGTGTTCTTTTTTGGAAAACTTCTGGTTCATATTTGCATACGCAAAAATCTATAGGTACCTTCCAACGTACAAAACTTTGAACTAATGGAATTTAATTTAATTTGCCAGAATCCATTGCTCATATCGATCACTGTGTACACACTGGTACCATGTAAATTGCTAATAATATCGTCTGTGTTGGTATTTTATATTGCTTTATTTAAATCTCGCGGATCCAAACACAATCTTAAATCACCATCTCTCTCTTTTAATCTAGGTAATAAAGAAAATGGTACTCTTTTTGGAGGATGAATTACTGAGGGAACTCTTTCATCAACTTCAATATGGTATTCATCAGCCATTTCACCCAATCCATTAAACACATTAGAATACTCATTTATAACTTCTTTAGTATAATTATCTTTAATAGAGCTTATTCTGTTAACTAAATTTAAATCAATACAAGCTTCTAGACCCAAAATTGTTTGTGTTTCTGCATTTGTCACTATAAATTCTAGAACTGTATATTTATTATCGACTTCATATACTAAAGCAACTTTTCCAAATGACTGTTTTAAAATTTACAAAAGATGTAATACTTGAAAACTCAATATTTATTGATTCATCATTTTTCTTTAAAATATTAATTAAATTCCTTGAAATCACATTAACTAATTTCTAATGCTCCCACTTTTATATTTTTAGTCCAAGTATTTATGCCACAAATTTGTTCAGCTACTGTATTTATTTTATATAATTTACTTACAGAATCATTACTTTCTTTTATTTTTCTGATATCTCGGTTATTTTTTGGACAGCATACTTGGAAATGATTACTGCCTTAGCATAAAAAACATAGCTTTCCAAAGGAAGGCTTTTTCTCTCGTGGATTCTATTACAAAACTTGCATTTAAATTTGAAACCTTTTGATTGCTCCTTCTGTGTTTGTCCCCATTGCATTTGTACTATTTCAATATTCTTAATTTCATCATGGAAAACTTTAAATTGTCTATCACCAAGATCGGCTGCTATGGAAAATTGAATTACGTGAAAGTAATTTCAGATTCCCTTAAAAGTCGTTTTTGTAAATTTTTGTTAAAAATTTTACAAACAATTCTATTTTTAATCAGTCTATCTCTTAATGTCCCAAATTCTTGTACTTTGTTTTGCAGTTCATCCAAAAAATATTCAAATGTTTGATCTTGTTTTTGAAAAACATTAAAGAAATTATAACTTCAATTGTTAATTTTTTTTAGGAATGTAATATTCATCAAATTTAGTCGTAAAACTATCTTTACTTTCTTCATTGATAAATGAAAAATTGTCTAACAATTCATGACCATCGTTTCCAATTAAATTATTTAATATAGCAATTTTCCTTTTTTCGCTAGCTTCTTTTAAATTTGCTGCACAAAGATACGTCATAAAATTTTCCACTTAAACCATTCCCTTTTGGATTTCCTATTATATTTCCAGGCTTATTAAAACCAGTTTCCATCATGCTTTTAACATCTGACACCATGTATTATATATTATAAAGATTTGAAACACATATTAAGTTGAACTTTTAATGACAAATATATTCACAATTTATTAACAATCTTTCGTAATTTTGATAGGTAACAATACAAATAACAATAGTAAAAGAAGCTATTATAATTATAATTATTTATATTACACACATTGACAAGCTATGGCTTTATGGCGCTTTAGTCATGGGCTGATGTTGGCAACAGGTTTTTAGGCTGAAGTTAGTTTTAAGTCAGTTGTCAAATGTACAATTTTGATGTTTCAAAACAGAATTTTTTAAATGCTGTACCCACTTCCAATTATTTTTAGAATAGTTCCGAATCGTCGAATGAGCTCCTCATCTACACCAGTAATAACTGATGACAAAACTGGATTTTCAAAATACCCCGGTTTGAAGTTTATTCTCTTTTCGTATTTGCCACGAGTTTATATCCAATCTGTATGATATATGTAAGATACATTTTGTTTTGAGACGCTTAATTTGACAACACACTACATGTCTTTCCGTTAATCATAGTAAGTTCAAGTTTCTGGTTTACTATAATTTCACGGTCTTCTACTTTTACCACAGTTGACAAAAGTGTTTCTATTTGAGACTTTATACTGTCCACTTATTTAGGATAATTTCACTACACTCTTTCTTTAAAATTATGTTAATAGGGCGACGATATTTTGTTGATGAAGGGGAAGGATTTTGCCAAAGAATTATCTTTCTTCCTTGACTTGTACTACTACCACCAACACTTGTCATTTTTATCAGCATTTTGTTACTTGATATGAGATATACCTACTTGTCACTTGAAGTACTATTTAAGCCGCATCACGTCGACGCTGGTGGTATCAAACGACTTCTGGGGACGACCAATGATTTTTCGTTCTGAGGTACTACTCGCTTCAAAAACGGAAATTTTAGCATTTAACCAATTATCATTTTTTGTCAAGAACTGTTTTTTAAGTTTTTTACAAAACTCGCTAATTTGTTTATGCACTTGTTCTAGAATATATCCATCTAAATCATCCAAACCAATTTTTGTCATTATATATTCACAAACACGCGATATTCTTTTTGACATATTTGGTTCATTTTGCTAAACATTGAAAAGCTCTCGTCTTGTAAATCCGTCATCCATCATAACACTTTTTACTGCGTTAATAATGCCCACCAAATAACTAACATCAATGCACCAAAATTTAAACAAATATAAGGTAAAAAATGTACTTGTTTATGTTTAGAAACCTTATATTTATGTACCTTGTGTACGCTAGGTATATAAATATAAGGTTTGTAAACATAAACAAACATTAGGTAAATTAATATATATATATATATATATATATATATATATATTATTACTTCAACGGAACAAAACGGTTTTTTTCACCGACTTAGTTTGAGTTATTGAGGTATTACCGTAATAACAAAGAAAGTTGGTCGCATATGGTCACAAAAAAATTATAATTTTAGACTTAAATAAAAAATGAACTAATACATGTAATTTCATAACGGACTTCGATGGCCTTTGCGATTGCAAGCTTGGCAAATAAAAGAAAAGTAAAAAAAAATACGAAATTTAATTTGTCCTATAATATACGTCAACCAAATAAGAAGTTAAAAATCAATAAATCAATATCTAATAGATAACTATGATAAGATCGTCACAAAGAAAGTAACCGCAGGCTTAACTCAACTGTTTATTAAAGTTTACGCTAAAAAAGCGACTTGTACACTCGGTTGCACGGAAATCGAATACACCTAATTTTTAACCGTGTAAATGTGTCTTTTCTGGATGACACATTTATGACACTTTGTTGTTTGTTGTCAAATTAATTTGGTAAAATAATGCCAAAACTTTTCGAACAACAAAAAGTGTATATAATTGCTAAACTTGACGAAGGCTGGTCTATTAGGATACTGGCAAACCAGTTACAAATTTCGGCAAGTACCGTATTTCGAGTAAAAAAGAGGTGGGAGCAGGAGGGCACTGTAAGTAGAAAAGTTGGTTCTGGAGGGCATAAGATATCAACACCGGAAGAAGACGAGGTTCTTTTAAATTTTTTAAGAGCAGATCCATTTGAAACTGCCAGCAATGCCGTTGCTCAGACTAATTTTTCAGGCTCGCGGAGTACAGCCTGTCGAAGAATAAAGGCTTCAGATATTAAAAATATGGCCAGTGCTAAAAAACAAATACTGACAGAGGAACAAAAATAGGCACGAATAATCTTCTTAGCATTACTACAAATAATAAATTACACACAAACAAATACATAACCTCACTTTCAAATTGAAAGTTTTAATAATAAACAATTTTGGCCTACAGACCAACGTCGTCATTTGTAATACTTTGCAACGTCATACATTTGAACTAAAGCGCAACATAAAGAGAGTCCCGAATAGCAACGTTGCCTTCGAGGGAAACAAGCCCACGTCTGACCATCGTTGCCGAACTCCAGTAATAGTTCCTAGATATAATTAAACGTTGGACGTACGTCGACAGTGGACAGATTTTAATACTATACCCAGGTAGCACACTGACGTCTGCTGACGTTTATATGACGTTGAAATGACGTTGCTAACGACATTTAAATGTCAGAAGACGTCATATAAACGTCAGTGTGCTACCTGGATAGATATTATAGCCTCCGACGTTGTATAGTCGTCGTCTAGAAGACTTTTTGCAACTTGAGATTATAAGTCCACAAACGACTTTGATTTTCACAATGACCGACGTTGGCATTGGTAAAGATTTGGTCGGCAGTCGCGAAAATGCTATTTGGGTAATTTGACTATTGCATTCAGTAGAATTTGACTTATTATTAGTGACTGCTTTTTCGCTATGACAATTAGTCAAATATGACATAAGTCATATTATAATTATATCATATTATATATCATATTATAATTATAATTAGTTATTTTGACTAGTCAGTCATTAAAAAAAATATAAACCAAAAATATCCATATATATTACCACTGTTACCACACTCCGCAAATAAAATAAAAATTTAGAAAACATAAGATCAAAAAACAACATTTAAGGCGTCAATTTGTGTAACCTTAACTTGAGGGCTATGGCGAACGGCAGCTTATAAGTGGTGAGTTGCTTCGATGGGCAAATATTGTTTTTTAATACTTAAGTGCATTTTACTAAAGGCAAATAAAAAAATTGGGTGCCAGTGTCTTATTTGGGCCAGTTGTTAAAGTCTAAGTAAGTAGGACACAACCTTACTAAAGAATAAGGGTAGTTATAATAAAAAGTTAAAAATTATAAGTATAATGATTACATTTCCTTTATATGACCATATATGGTCAAGCTTATTAATCGCATAACTGAAGAAGCGGTGACCACTAAGGAAGTCTCGAAAAAATAGTAAAAAAATAGCTTTAAAATTAAAGGACTTACGAGGAGGTAAAGTTAAGAACCTAACTTCTTTGTTATTGGAATTTTTTGAATTCTTCAACGTTGGTTGTAATATAAACTCTTCACCATTACCAACAATAAATACCTCGGAATGACCAATTGGCCGAAATAATCCATTAAAAAAATTAGTTTTCCCATCTAGGTGCCATGAAGCATGAAGCATTCGGCAACGTTGTCCTCAGAACTACAAATAACAATCAGGCAGGTGTATAATTGTTGGTAATTGTTAATCTTCTGTCATTGATGTGCATCACTGTTTTATCAATCGCCTAATTACTATAGTGTTGGGATCAATCGAGTAAAAAATAACCTATTACCCGGTTATTGAAATATCCTGCATTATTTGGTTATGAGTTTTAAGTGATGAATAACCGGGTATTAGTGTAATATTATTATAAGTGTAATATTATTAGTGTATTAACTTAATACGTCCATTCTACTTTTTGCCTACCAAAAATGTCAAAATTATGTTAAAAAAGTATCAAAAAAGTATATTTATAGAAAAATGGCAATATTGCTCGAATAATACGTTTACGCAATGAATCGTGGAAACCGGAATGTAAAGAAGCAACGCCGAACGCCTCGTTATTTAGCCCCGTCCTACGCTGAGCATTTGAGTGATAATCCGGTTTTTAAAATCACTTGAATACTCGGTAGTCGGTTATTAAAATAAATCGGTTATTCCCTTCAACACTACTTATTACCAATCGCTTTCGACTTTGATTTTTGCGTGTATACTTATCTTTAATTTCGTACTCGTTTTGGCCGTAATCCTTTCAAACTATTCCCGATTTTTTTAACTTGTCTACAAAATGTTTTTAAATGCTGAAAATAACACTGGGCGAATGTCTTAACAACGCCAACGAGGCCAGCAGAGTTTACACTGATAAATACTATAACATAAGCCCTGGCAAAAATGAAATGTGCCAACAATGTGCAATCTTTTAAAAAAATGATGTGCGGAGGGTGGAAAATGGAACATGAAACAATGTGCAAAACCAAAAATTTAAAAGTGTGAATAATCACTGGACAATGTTCTAAAGGGAACTTATTTTGATTTTTCACATTGTTTGCACACTGTTTCTTGCCACCTTTGTGCCTATTACAAAAACAGATTCTTTTGGTGACCTATAAAGTCTTAAATTTACACATAATTGAAATATAAATATCCTTATAATAGAGGAACTGGTCCGAATATGGGCCGAGCACTTAATATGGGCCCCCCACTCATCTATGAAACAATTAACGCCATCTAGCAGGTAATGTATAAATTTACACCAACAGGTTATCAAAACTTGTTTTACCAATTACCGCCATCACTCCACTTGTTGTTATTGGAATATGCCGGTTTGATTGTTTCTCTGTGGGCCATAACTTTTCGATGTAAGTTTAATTTGACTAATTTTCATATTTCCTGATATTATTTTGTAGCTGCTCAGGCTTCATGTGATAGAAGGAAAGTTTAACATTGCATTGTAGCAGTGATTTTAATTCTAAAAAACAATGTTTGTTCCTAATCTATAATTTTATTACAAGTTGCATTTGGTGCAATATGGGCCCCTTTAGTGTATAAAATATGGGCCTGCCGACGATGACCATGATATGGATCAAATAGGACAATTCTCCCCCACAAACGATGCAATATGCTTATTCTGTGACAGACACTTCCTCGATGATAATAGGGAAGAACTCTGGGTTCAGTGTCTAATATGTCAACTGTGGGCACATGTGTGCTCTAGGGCAGAGGATGAGTATGTGTGCGATTTTTGCGGATAGTTTTGTAAGATATTTGGATTTTTTTATTTTTGTGACGTTTGTTTATTTTGTGTTTGTGTGTTTATCCTAATGAAAGAGCTCTTTATATAACTTTTTAAGGGGGCCCATATTCCATACCCTCTAGCCCAAAGTCAAAAATGTGCACCATTTCATTCTTTGTTTTGCCATAAATAAATGTGTAATTTTTAAGAGAAATTAATATTGTTGTTTTATTACTACGTCCCTACATAGTATGTAAACATCTTTCCACATCATTTGAAAAAAGAATAACCAAATTATTAAAAAAAAACAAAATAGGGGCCCATATTCGGACCAGTTCCTCTAATATTAATCAAATAAATATTTTTTAAAATTTTTTTTTAAATACATACAATGTACGTCCTACATAAGATGGAATCTACCTCACCTTTTAAATAAATGTTGTACCCCAACTCAAGCGAGATATATCTAAAATGTGCTTAAACTGTTGAGTGATCGCTAAAACTGTACAAACAATGTGCTATAAAAAGGTGTAATATAAGCGTCATAAATGAGAAATATTAAAGCGTGCTAACATTGTGTATAAAATGTGACATTCGTAAGATAGACTGAAGCTTTGCAAAATGTCTTTAAACAATGTACTAACACTGTGCAAACAATGTGCTAAAATATAATAATAATAATAAACTTTATTACCACCTTCTTGGTAAATGACATTTTATAGGTTAATTTTGTTGTTTTTGTATCCAAGTAAACGATACATTATGGGAACAGACCTGTAATATTTTACGGACTTGTATAAAAGACCTGTAAAGTTTTACAGGCTTGTAAAAAGCAATTTATGAAATGAAATGTCACATTTGACATATTAATTAAAATTTTAAATTTGAAAATCGTTATCTAAAGGTGAAAATAAAAGTTTGTACGTGTCACGCTTTGCAATTAATCTTTACTAGGCTCACTGGATTATGTGGTTCTCTCCTGCGTCGCTCACCCCACAAACTTCCAGCTCGCCCGTAAAGATTTATTTACAAAGCTTGACACGTAAATAACTATTATTGTAAAACTAAAAAGGTACATTTTACAAATGGAGTTCAGCAGCATGCTGTTCTTCCACTCAAACCCGGATACATTAAAAATAGAGATATATATATATAAAACAAATTATTTATAAATTGTGATGGTTTAACAAAAAACATTTAAGAGATTGCTTAAAAGTTACAATATTGTTATTTAAATTAAATATTTCAAAAAATCTATTTACTATTGTTGGTGCCAAATATTCAAAACAACATTCATATTTAGAAGTTTTGTGTATTTGAATAGAATAATGGTTTTTATTTCTAGTATTTAAGTTGTGGTAATAAGAAAGTCTTCTTAACAATATGTATAGGTGGATTTTTATATTTTAAAACATTAAAGACAAGACTAGCATATTGTAACAAAAACATAGAATTGCATTTGAGAATTTGTTTAGTAACATAAACAGGTGTAACATGTTCACGATAATTAACATTAAAAGAATATCTTAAACAAGAATTTTGAAGTTTTTGAAGTCGTTCTTGATAATATAAACTAGTGTAAAAATAGTAAACTGAAGAACAGTAATTTATAGGACTTAAAATTAGGGTTTTTGACAAGTTCCATTCAACATTATTATTTAAAAGATATTTAAAACTATATATTGACTTGAGTTTAATGTAAGCATTTTTTATAAGTTGACAAATATGTTTATCAAATAAAAGTTTTTTAAAACTCCTAAATTTTTTACATAGTCTTCAAATTTTATCACAGACTCATTTAACATAATATCACAGGTTTTATAACTTAGTGCTTTAGATTGCAGAATATTCATACCGATGCATATAGCCACTGACTTTTTAGGATTTAAAAATAAGCCATTACACTTAGACCACTCACAAGGTCTTCATTGATGTCTCGGATTGCTGAGTTGCATGAGATGTATAGCTGAGTATCATCAGCATACTGATGAATGGTGCTGGATGATACAATTTTACAAAGGTCCGATGTAAATATCGTAAAAAGTAGCGGCCCAAGAATGCTTCCTTGGGGAACTCCTTTGGTAACGCACGACAATGTTGAAAAATGATTGTTCAGTTCAACGCATTGCTTGCGATTGGCCAAGTAATTTGAAACCCAGTTTATGACAGATGTGTCAAAACAATAATATTTAAGTTTGGCTAGTAGGAGTTCATGATTTATAACATCAAAAGCTTTACTATAGTCTAATAAAACCAGTAATGTTACTTGGAAGTTGTCTGTTGCCCTAGTGATGTCGTTAGTGATGTTTAATAATGCTGTATTTGTACTGCAATTACGTCTGAAACCTGACTGAATAGAAGGTAAAATATTTATTTCCGAATAATTTATTATTTGATTGTGGACAATTTTTTCCAATATTTTTGATGCGATGGGTAGAATACTTATAGGCCTAAAGTCAGCAGGTTCAGTCGGTTTATTTAATTTAGGTGTTGGTATGACTTTTGCTGTTTTCCATAACTCCGGGACTATACCAGTTTCAAATGAGAGATTTATAATATACGTTAAGTGTGTAAGGCAATATGGTAATATGATTTTAAACATTTTTAGGTTAAAATTATCAATTCCCTGCATTAGATGTCAATGTTTTAAAAACTTTCAAGACATCCATTAACAATATTGGTGCTAACATTGCTATTATAAAAGTCCATGTATTTTGTGGAATTGTAGTACTTTTGACTGAATTAACAAAGAAATGATTAAGCTCTTCAGCATTAAAAAAATCTGTGGGTACTTCAGCTGGTCTATTTAAATGGATGTTTAACCTATTTAGATTCTTCCATAATGTTTTGGAGTAATTTTGATACTTATTTATATGATGTTCATAGTAAGCTTTCTTTTCACGTTTAATTGCTCCAATAAGATAATTTCTTAGAGTTTTTAAATACTGAGAATCTAGTATACTTCTTGTTCTTAAAAACTTTTTGCAAGCTTGTTTTTTTAGTTTTGCCATTTCTTGAATTACTGGCGTTATGTTTGGGCTTATGAAGAGTGAAGGTTTTTAAAGGAGCATGAAAGTCATATAATGACAAAATTGCATTGCTTGAAAAATTTACTTTATTATCTATATCAGTATCTGCCATGATATAGTCCCAATTTATTTTAATTGCGTCCTGAGCAAAATCATCATGTCTAAAATTTGAGAAATATCTAAAAGTAATTTTTGTTGGTGGTATTTTGTTATTTTGTATAAAGAGTTTGCATTTTACAAGCAAGTGATCAGACATATCCAACAGGTCAGTCGTTGTACATTCACAGAACTCCATATCCTGGCTGATACAAATAACATCTATTAAGGATACAGTTGTGTCTGTCACCCGTGTTGGTTCTTGTACTATCTGTTTGAGGTTATATACCTCTAATAAATTCATTAATTTATTTTTAATTGCTGAATTTGTTAGCAGATTAATGTCAAGGTCACCTACAAAAACGATTTTATGATAATCCAGATTGGCTTGACAAATTGCATCTTCGAGATCATTTAACATGATATTAGGATCCGGAGGCCTGTAAATAACTCCAAAAGCATAGGTGGATTTATTTATATTAATTTTAATCCATATAATGTAATATAAGCGTGACATATGACAAATAAAAAGCGTGATGTCAATGTACATAAAGAGTGAAAAACCTTAATTATTTCAAAAAGTGGGAAATTACCACAAAGTAGCGTGTATGCACATTGTTATAAAGACTTGCATTCCAAATACACACTTATTGCACACTTTTCATTGCACGCTTTATTTTCGCCAGGGAGACACCCCAGTGGAAATGTATTCAGGGGGTTAGCAGAATAATCAGCACAGGTTTAGCGTTAATCTGATTTGATAGAACCAATTATCCTTTTTGATAGATTAAATGGTCAGAATTTTCTTTAATTATTGATAGGCGAGATGCAAGATAGGCTAAACGCTGTTCCCCCAGCGGCAATTGAGAATATGTGGTTTCAGATAGACGGTTCTTTTCATAACCACCAAATAGTTACTACTGTATTAGAATTTCCACTACGATTTCAATAATAAGCTAAATAATATTTTCTTTTACTTCACTATAAGTTAACTTTTATGTGCAAAGACAGAGATTTTAATCTTTCTTGTAGTTACTTTGTAAGGACAATTGGGTTTACAACCCGTAAATCGTCCAGCCTGAGGCTTCCGTTAGGATAACCCGCGCGAGTACCTTACGGACCCACTTATGTATGTACATGATGTTGTTATCACCCACCTAATCCTTTAGGTAGGTAACCATCTGGTGTATCTTAGTACCTAGGTCATAACTTGGCCATAAAACCAAAATAATGGGCCCCTTTATATAATAATTACATTTTTATAAATGGTTTCTATAATACAATGATTTAGCTTATCGAACTAAATAATACAGCGCACTAGCCACCAACTTAATGTTGCCGAATTTACGATTTTGTTTTTGGCCAATAACTCCTCCAATATTACAGAATATTTAAAATATTTTTCCGGGACTCCCCGGGGCTCCTGCCTTTTCACCAATGTTTTTTTCTAGCATTTAATTAGAATATTTTTTAAAGATTTTGTCACATTATTTTTAGGTTAGGTTAATGATGAGGAAATATTTTATAAAATCATACAGACTGTATAGAATCAAGTAAGTAGGGCTGAAGACAAGGATGACAAATCATATTTTGATTACACTGTAGGGAGGTCAAAATATCACAGCTAAACGCTAAACGGTCGTAGATTACAAATCCCTGCTAGGTTTAGCAGTATCAGGCAGAGACAAGGGAGAGAGAGACGGTTTTTTAAATAGCCAATTTAGTCAACAAAGTAAAATGCGCTTACCTGACAATGAAATTCAATGCAAATGTGTGTTGTGCGCATAACGTCACGTTGGCAACGTTGCAATACTTATTTACTCTAAACCGATCCTATATTTTTGCCTAACCTCACAATTTCTTTACTTCTGATTGCACTACAAGATTTCTGTTTAAATTTTCATTTAATATAATATTTGTAAGTACTTATTAATATTTGTGTGTTAATATATGCATTTTACTTTTACATAATATCACAAATCATCAAATTTGTTCATGTGTTTTTGTTGTCATTTTTAAACAAGTTAAAAGTACAACTATTTTTTTAGGTTTATGTGATAATCATAATTTCTGGTTTCTGATAATAAATGTGTGTTAAGGGATGAACTTATGTTAACGAATGAACTTGCATTAAAGAAGGTATGAAAGGTTATGGTAATAAAAAAGAATAAAGAAGGTACGAAAGGTTATGGTGGATGTTCTGTGGTTGATGGTAATGAATGTATGTTAAAGAATGAACTTGGTTGTGTTGAATAAACGATAAAGAAGGTATAAAAGGTTATGAAAGGTGAAAATGGGTTAGTTAAATACTTTTTTTTATGTAGTTTTAAGTATTAATTAAATGTGATAAGTATGTAAGTTGTAAAACATATCTAAAATGACAACCATTGCAAAATATAAGTGTCGTTATTCACTTTGCAATAGCAAATATTTTGTTAATGGTTTTGATATTTTTTTAAATTATGTTTTTTTAAAAATATTTTACGTTAACGTTTTTTTGTTGTTGTTATATGTATTCAAAATTAAATAAATATTTGTATAATTTATAACTTGACTTTTATTACAAGAAAAAAATTAATATTAAAATTAAAAACATAGGTACTTTTAAATATCCCGCCAAATCATCAATTAAATTAAGTACTTAGAACAACACCATTAGTTACATAGAACAACACCATCAAGTAGTTGTATCAGTTCCCGGCGAGGGCGTTGTGACTCTAGTTTCCAACGTATTTGTTAAAACTGACTGTCTCTCTCTCCCTTGTCTCTGGTATCAGGTCAAAATTCAAAGATATTTAATTTTTAAGTTTTGGAGTATTCAATTAGAAAACACCCAGTATAAAAAATGCAATTGTCTGGACCCCCATATTTTGGGTCCTAATTAAAAAAAAAACAAATCCTTGCAAAATTTGAGTGTTTTTTGTAGTTAATTTAGGAAATTTAATAATTTTTTTATTAAATATAACGCGGGATGAACCACCAAAAAAGAACTACAACAAATGTTACGTTATAAAAGTTAACAAAACAATGAAAAACCACACACAACAAATGCTAAACAAGGAAATCAATAAAAAAATTATAACAGATTTCAACAAAAAACTAATAGAAACTATAGAAGAATACAGCCCGGTCATAAAAAAAAAGATTACCTTCATACACTACCACCATTCATCTTAAGAATGATTAAAAATAAAAGGAAAATGTACAGAGACTATAGAAGAAACGACCAAGAACTGAAAAGACAGTTAAACAAATACAACAAAGATCTACAAATGTTAATTAGGGAGTATACAACGAGCACTTGGATTAAATCCTGCAACGAAATTAACAAAACCAAAGGAAAAAACTACTGGCAAAAAATAAAACAACTATCAAAATATAAAACCAAAGATAAAATATCGGAAATAGAGGGGAATGGTAAATTACATGACGAGGACAAAGAAAAAGCTGAAATAATCGCAAAACACTTTAACGCAGCCTTTAAAGATGATCCAGACACCAACTTTGACGAACAACATTTTAACAACGTTAACCAATGGTACTATAACTTCTTTCAGAATACCAAAAATAATAACGAAATAAAAATTGAAGAAGAGGAATATTACAGAATTTTACACTATGGAAAAGACACAGCACCCGGATTGGACAATGTAACAAGAAAAATAATTAGAGGGCTAGAAAAAGAGATTCATAACGTGATCATAAAAATCTACGAGTTTTGCATGAATAACTCATACTTTCCAATAGAGTGGAAAAAGGGTATAATAATACCCATCCCCAAAGCACACACAAACCACAAATTAGCCAAAAACTACAGAACAGTCACATTACTATCAACACTATCAAAAAACCTGGAGATGATGATTAAAGACAGATTAGAGAAAGCAACGGATAATTTCATTCCCAAACACCAATTCGGATTTAGAAAGAATCGGTCAACCATACACCCTATAACCATCCTCAGCTCAAACATACAAGCAAACAAATTAAAGAAAATGAAATCAGCTGCCCTGTTTCTTGGCACAAATAAAGCGTTTGATAGCGAATGGCATAAAGGCCTACTTTTCACCCTGCACAAAATGAAAACACCAATATACCTGATTCTAATCATAAATGATTTCCTAAATATTTCTCGGTCTAGTAAATTTTCACCGCAACAAGGAGTGCCGCAAGGCTCACCACTTTCCCCACTACTATAATATATAATTATAACCTTTACTGCCATGATATGTGTAAGGAATGCAGTACATCCTACAATACGCTGATGACACAGCATTAGTCTGTCACATGAAGACCCAAAATAAACTAATTAAAAGCCTACAAAAGACGGTAGACAGTATTACAACATGGTTCAATAGATGGAGACTAAAACCTAACCTAACCCAATAAAATCAAAATTAATAATATTTAACCACAACATAAGAGACAACTCACCAACCGTCACGATGCTAGGACACAACATCAAACCATCAACGAATGCAAAATACCTTGGAGTCATAATAGACAACAAACTAAATTTTAATCTACAAACACAGAACATTAAAAAGAAATGCATAACAAGAGGAAAACACTTTCGAAAACTCACATATAAAAACCAAGGAATAAACACTAAAACCGCATCACACATATATAAAACAATCTGCAGACCCATACTGAAATACTGTCACCCAATATAATAATAATAATAATAATATTTATTGATCACACAGTTTTACAGCATTTTCTATAAAACATATTGGACTAGTCAACAAAAATAACATATAAAAACAAAATATAAATTACGTTTAGGCACTATAAATTATTAAATTAGGTACTATTAAATTAAAAGCTATCACTTAAAAACTCTTCCACAGAATAATATATTTTATCTAAAAACAAAGTCTGCAACTTGCATTTTAAAATTTTGGAACATTTACAACAAGACACAATAGACATAACTTTGTTATAACATTTAATTCCCATATAAATAAAAGACGTTTGACATACAGAGAGCCTAGAAAATGGCAAAACTAGATTATTTTGACTTCTTGTCGAATAACTGTGCATATTACTATGTGTTAAAATATCTTTTTTATTTTCAAAAATGTATAAAATCAAATTTAATATGTACAAACAGGGAAGAGTTAAGATTCTGTATTTCCTAAACAGTGATTTACAGGAAAATGTTGGACTTTTGTTATCCATGCACCTAAGGATCTTTTTTTGCGTTATAAAAACTTTGCTAAAATGACTTGAGCTACCCCAAAATATAATACCATAAGCAAGATGTGCTTGAACTACCCCAAAGTACAAAAGTCTCAGTACAGAGAAGCTTACCGATTCTCTTAGTGACCTTATTAAATAACAAGCTGAACTTATTTTTTTATTTAAGTTATTTATTTGTGTTTCCCATGTAAACTTTCGATCTAAGTAAATACCCAAAAACTTTATGCTTTCCACAGATTCAATCGATTTACCTAAAATTGAAATGAATAAATCGTAATCTGGAGAAACATTTTTTGGTAAAAATCGCATATAAAATGTTTTGTTTTTGTTAATGGTTAGTCCATTTTCTTTACACCATGAATTAAATAAATTACATTTTAAAGAGGCTTCACAGCAAAGGTTTGAAATATTATTATTTTGAATTATAAGATTTGTATCATCTGCATAGATAATAAGTTGCTCATTTATATTGGTATTTAAATTTAAATCATTTACAAATATTAAAAATAAAAGTGGCCCCAATATCGATCCTTGAGGTACTCCTAGTGTTACCTTGGATATATCCGATTTTTCACCATTACAATATACTAATTGATTTATATCTAATAAGTAAGATTCTACCCATTTATTTGCAACACCTCTAACACCTATACTTTCAAGTTTATTTAATAATAATCTGTGATTAATAGTATCAAATGCTCGACTAAGGTCATAGAACAGTCCAACAACATGCTGTTTTTCATTCAAACTTTTAAAAATAAAATTTAAGGCACTTTCAATTGCTGTGTTAGTGGACTTATTTCTCCTAAAGCCATTTTGAAATTCAAAAAGTAGTTTGTTAGATTCTAAGAAATGCTGTAAACGATTGTAATATAAAGTATCGATTATTTTACTAAACTGATTTTGAAGACTTATCGGTCTGTAATTTAGAGGATCAGATTTGCTTCCTTTGTTTTTATAAATTGGTACACATTTTGAACACTTAAGTGCAGAGGGATACTCACCATTTATAAATGATTCGTTAACCAAATACGCTAAAGGTTCTGCAATAAGTTCTTTTGCCATATTTAAAATTTTTCCATTGACGTCGTCAATGCCAGGTGTAAATTTTTTACTTGTTTTACTAATGGTACTTACAATTTCTTGTGAAGTAACCGGGTTTAGGTAAAATGATCTAAAAAAGTTGGAGGTGGTTGAATTATCCGTAAAATTTGGAGCATTATGGTTTTTAAAAATATTTAAAAAGGTATTATTGAATATGTTACTAATTTCTTTAGAATCACTTATTATTTTGTTATTATATTGTATTTCGGATATTTTTAAATTGTTTTTATTTTTAGTTTCGTTATTAATAATTTTCCAGCTTTCTTTACTAATATTATTCGAATTAATTAGTTTTTCATCATTAAATTTCTTTTTTGCTAAGGTAATTTTATATTTATAAATTTTTTTAAAGTTTCTATAACGCAAAGTGTATTGTAAGTTCACATAATAAGGAATGCATTTCTTTTAATTCTCCTGTAAACCATGGTTTAGGTTTATGTTTATATACCTTTTTGATTAAAGGAAAGCACAAATACTAAAATGACAAAAAAATATTGTAAAAAATATTAAACTTATTATTTGGATTATTTTCATGATAAACTTCATGCCAAGTTTCTGAGTTTAAAAAATTCAAAAATCCATCAATATTTTCCTGTGAAAAATCCCTACAAGTAACAACATCATGTCTAACAGATTTAATTGTTGAAAGGTTACATTCATATATTTGATATGTGTGATCAGATAAAAATGTATCCCTTACAGATATATTTATCATTTCCAAATTTGTGAATACATTGTCTACACAAGTTTGACTGTAAGGTGTTATGCGAGTTGGAACATTAACTTTATATTTCAAATTATATTCTAACATTAGATTTACCAATAAAGTTTTCGCCTGTGAGTATTTAAAAAAATTAATATTGTAATCCCCACATATTATATAATATGCTTGTTTTTTAAAAATATTTTTCAAAAATTTTTCAAAATTATCTATATACAACCTTAACCAGAACAGCTAGAAAAAACATCGAAATAGCGGAAAGTTCAATTCTGCGCGCAATGAGTTCCTATACGAAACAACAAAAATAGAGAGAATCAATCAGAGAATTAAAAACCTGACCAAACAATTTGCCAAAGATGATAACTGACAATAAAAGCCCTATGTGCACCGTACTGGATCCACACCTACGCAACAAGACAATTCTAGGAAACATGCAAGAATTAAAAGAAAACGAAAGCTGAACTACAGCTAATATCTAAGATTTATATATATATATGTATATATATATTTTTTTTAAATCTTTTTTTAACCTTTAACTGCCATACTTCTTATTCATTTTTTTTTGTTTTTCTACAAAAACTACTTAGTATTAACATATAAATGTGAAACCAATCTACAAACTTGTATGAAACATGTAACAGGCAGAAGGACTTCGGTCAAGAGCCTTTTGGTGGAGCCAATGAATAAACGTTTATTATTATTATTATTATAATTGAGAATATTATATTATATTAAACGATATAAAAAGCATCGGAATGTTGACGTAAAAGGTGAAATATATTATTTTAAAAATTATATTATAGCAGTATACAGTGTGGCCCCGGATCGGATTGCCAAGAGGAAAAACTTTTTTAGACCTTGTAACCGTAATTTTGACAGTTACTCATTTATTTTATTTAATTAGTTTATTTACGTCTAAAACTGTATAGATGTTAAGTTATTTTATTTTAGTTTAAACTATATTATCAAGTACATTTTTAATAAGGATAATTGTTGAGTTGTTTAGTTGCCTCTTTTTAAAGGATTTAATTAGTTTTAACCGACACGGGTGGCGCGTTGCCTAAAAGGCCGGCAGAATATAGTTTTATTTTTAAGCATGTTTTCTTTATTTTGTTCCTAAACTTTATAACTATAACTTTGATAGTATGCAACACAGAACACTTCGGTGACTTTGGGTTGTATTTAATGGTGGTATTACCTTCGTTAAAAATACCGTGTCGATAGAGGGATTCTTCATATGGGTACGTCTAATGGGGAGATATTTGGATTTTTTGGTTTGTCACATGATAGTAGCAGTAATGGTAAAAAAGTATTTATATTTAAAATTTGGGTTCTGGTTGGATTTGGAAAAATTTTGGGTAACATAGGCAATATAATGTCAATTGTTGGGTTTTTTAAGTAATTGTTAGTTTTTGGTGCACCTCGCATTTAACAACGTTTACGCTTTCTTTTCCGTTTGATCGCTGGTGCCGTTTGGTTGAGAGTAAGCTTTGTGCTTAGAAGTTAAATAGAATTTCAAAGATGTGTATTAATTCGCTTGGTCTAATGGCCCAGAGCCGGCCAAAGAAATATTTTTGTCTTATGATAAACTCAGATTGAGTTATTAACTTTTTGTTTGAATTTATTTCTTTTACCTACGCGGTTCTCCATTTTAGGCAGCAATGTATTTGTTTCTGCAAAGTTTTGTTAAGCTATTTCCAGCGTTAGACGGTTCTCTTGAAAATTAAAAACTTCTTAGACAAACGGTAAGTCTGGCGGTTTGTAGTTTTTTCAAGATGCGTTGGTGTTTTTGTCAGTTTTTTGTGAGGGAATGGGTTTTTCACCTTAAAGTTGTTTTGATATTGGCAAGCTTCTTGCATTATTAAAAAGCCACCCTGTAAAATCTGAAATGACAGGAGATTTCAGCGTCAAAGAAATCAATTTGGAACCCCACACTACCAGAGCCCAAACTACTATCAGGTCGTACTTATGTTTAGTTATGTTAATACTGTTAATGGATATAAAGTTCACTACACTCTGTTAACCTCTTTTGAAATGTTGAACTTTTAACGTATTCTTGAACTTAAATATTATTGGTCGTTCCGAGGTATTTATTGTTGATAATCGTAAAGAGTTTATATTCCAACCAACGTTGAAGAATTCAAAAAATTCCAAGTAAGGTTCTTCACTTTACCTCTTCTTAAGTTCTTTAATTTAAAAGCTATTTTTTTTACTATTTTTTCGGGACTTCCTTAGTGGCCACCTTAAACGTAGTGAAGAGCTTCTTTGCCAGTTTAGATACACCGGTATAAAATGCGGCGCGAAAGCTTATTAATCGCATAACTGAAGAAGCGGAAAATTATATATATATTATATATATATATATATATATATATATATATATCTATATATGTCACGGCTAATGTGCAAACTTGGATAGTTTATAAACTAGCCGGATAGTCTATAAACTAGCCAAACTCAGCTATTTTAATTGAAAATGTATTTTCAACTAAATTAGCGGCTAGTTTACAAAATAACCAAGGATCTTGGCCAATTTACTTGAAATTCTTAGGGAAACTAAAATAGCTGGATAGTTTATATACTATCCAGGGGCGTGCTGGGCCGCCGGGACACCGGGAGAAATCCCGGTGGGCCGGTGGTCCGGAGGGCTAAGTGGGCCGGTGTGCCGGAGGGCTATGTAGGCAGCATGCCGCAGCACGTGGTCAATTAAAAACTTTTTTAGTTGAGTTATGTATAAATATCATAATTATTTTACACATACCACACGGAAAGAAATTTTAAAAGTATTTATTACAATTCATATGACTATTCTTTTATCTAGAAGTTTTTAGGATAATTTTTCAGTATTGCAGTAATATTTCATTTTATAAATATAATTAATATAGTATGACTTACGATAATTGTGTAAGGGTTATTATTGTAAATTTTCTCAAAACAAGAAAAAATTTTATCTTCAATATAGCATTTCTTATCGCAAGTGTGGTAAAATAATTCATTTGCATTCTTAGAAAAATAATTTGAATACTGAACTTCTTTCTTATATTTAATTTAGAAAAACGTACTATTATTTTAAAGTTAAAAAACATCGGAATAAACTTCTAGGTTTATTACTATTGTTGTAAACCAAACAAGAATCCGATCGTTGAATACTACGATATCCTGGCAATTTTTGATTGAAATCGCGTACTACAGGGCCTAATTGCAGTTGGGAAGGGGGTGGGTTGAGAAGCTTGGAGGTCATTACTAGTGGAATGTCTATCATAGACAGTCTGTGTTTTAAATAGTGACCGTAAAGTGAACAAAGTTAAAGAAATCGTGGAATTTACCAAATTTATTTCCCATCTTAGAAGAGAGGTGTATAGGTACCTATTAATTAATTAACATTATCATATCAATAAGTTAGTTATTAAGTAAGCATTATTTGAAGAGCTTGGCACTAAAATAATAAGCAATGGCTGCAGGCATTTATTAAAAATGCATAAGGTTAATATATGAGTTGTTTTAAAACAAAAAGCCACATAAGCCTCAAAAAGAATGTAATTAATTATTTTTGGTAGGTAAACTCCTAAGGAATAAATAAATTTAAAAAATAGCTGCGGTTGTGAAAAATAATTGCAATGTTTTTTATTGCCGCGACATATTACTCTTCAGTACAATAAAGGGCTAGGGGGCAAAAAGTATTTGTAGCCTTCTAAAAAGCCACAATGTACCTATATATTTTGAGATGCCAGAGCATTACGTTTTTAAACAAGCCATTTAGAGCTTACTTACCAAAAATAATTATAAATTGACTCAAAAACTTCTCTACTTTCATATCTTGCACGGTATTTTCTGATTCAGCGGACAATTTTGCATATGAATTGTCTATTAAATATCCGGGAATCAAATTGCTTTGGACAACAGTTACCTATTAGTGGCTGCTTTTTCGCCATGAGAATTAGTCATTTTTGATTAATTCATTTTAAAAGAGTATGTTCCAAATAAACTATTTGCCGGATGATTTCCTTAGATACTAATGTCAAGACAATAGTATCCATGGAAGTTATCCGTCAAATGGTTTATTTGGAAATTAAGTAACAATTGAAATATCGGCCCTAGGTAAATGGAAAATGTCAGGGTATTAATATTATTGAACCTGTTACTTTTCATGAAAGTCTGGGCGTTTATGAATATTTTTGTTAATCAAATTAGGATAATTATGTTTTTTTTTATTAAAGTCGAAAATCCATAAAATTTTATTCAATCAAAATTATAAAATGTATTCATAAGTTCAGTTTTTTTCTTTATTTTTTATTTTTAATTTTCTATGAATGGTTAAGGAATTTAAAATACTTGCCTAGTATAAAGTTTAATTTTGTTTTTGTTTTATAGATTTAGTATTTTTATTAAAAATAGATTTTTAATTCTTTAGACTAATGTTAATGACAATTTTCATTGCGTATTTTATTTTTTTGAGACTCTTTAATAAATAAATTCAGCCTTGCAGAAAAATATTAGGAACCACTTTTTTATAATGATTTAATTTTCCTTAAATTATTCTAAAATTACAATATTAATTAATTCATTTTGAATAGCTTTTACTTGGTAATTTTAATTTTTACTTTTTATAAATTTTCAAAAAAAAAACCGGCATGTAAACACGCAACATACCGTCTTATCTTAACGTCACGCTGCTTTATTAATTTTTGATTTTAGAAAAAAAGTTGTTTCAAATGACTTACCGATTGATATACTAGAGTTATTAAAGTGTTTTTCATAACACCCTATATATTATTCTTATAAATTATATAATTTATATATTTTAATAAATATTTGTTTCAAATTTAGTTGGTTTTACTTACCCTTGTCCCCTTTTCTGGTATAGCCTGTATTAATTTTTTAAATAATTTGATAATATTTTATAGTAATCCCTAATGAAATAGTAAAAAGAATATAATAACAACATATATTATAATGTACTAATAAAAATGTCGAGTATTTACTGAATGTTTTCGTCAAAATCAATTATTTTATTTATATTTTAAGAATATCACTAAATAACAAGATTTATAATAATTTATATTAAGTATGCTTCGGAAACTCTAAAGTTATATCTAATAAATTTTATTAATAATGTAAATATATTTTACACAGTGCCATACTGATACACGTTACCGTTCTTAAATCATGTATTTTTTATTAATAAAAACTGTAAATATTGTAGGAAATCCTGGTAAATGATCTGCTAGAATATCCTAGTAAAATAAGTCGTATATTCACTTTGTCACTATATGGGCCGGTTTTTCAATCGTTGGTTAAGTTTATCTTACGGTTAATTTTCTTAGGTACTATTGTGTTAACAACTTGGTTTTGTTCACCCCCCATTTTTCGTGTGTAGTTGGCCGATTTTTCTGAATTTCCCGGGCCGGTCTGATATAGCCAGCACGCCCCTGATACTATCCAATTCAATTTGGCTAATATGAAAACCAAAATTTCTAGTAACACAAAATAGCCAATCTTTAACTAGTTTGTAAACTAAACAACTAATTCTCTGGCTATTGCCCAATGGGGCGGGGCCTGTTGTTGAGATTAACAAGGAAGCGTTAAAATTTTGACTATGATTCATTTTAAAAACGTTAAAATGCACAAAACAAATCCGGTTAAGCCGGCAAAACGAAAAACAATGCCGTAACCTCACTTTTTTTATAAATTAGCCAGAGAATTGGTTGGTTAGTTTACAAACTAGCTAAAGCTTGGCTATTTTGTGTTACTAGAAATTTTGGTTTTCATATTAGCCAAACTGTATATATATATATATATATGTATATATATATCACAGGTCTGTGATATATATGGTTTCGCCTTGTTTTCAACATGGTCTGTTATATCTTGCAGTGTTGCAATGATTTTTAGTATTTTTAGTAAGATATAGAACAGACCTTGTGTGGATTGTTGGTTTCGCTTTATTTGACGCTGTCAGAGTGACATTTTCAGTAATTTATCTTTTGATCTGTGGTTTCAGTTAGTGAGATGCCACATTTTTAAATTTAAAAGTGTGCTGGTTTATGCTCAAACAGTGAATTTTGCAAGTGTGCTCCCAAAGAACCAAAGATATTGCATGGAGATTGAATATCCATCAATCGAATGTTGTTGTATAGTAAAACGGTAAAATGAGACTTAATATAAAAGGTCAAGGCCGTAACAAATACATCGTCTGAGTATAACCGATGTTAAGGAATTTAATTTTTAAGAAATCTTGCACTAACAGCTCCGTCTTTAAAAAATTAATTACTAAATGCAAGCCAACTAATTACTAAATACAAGCCAAGTCAATGTTTCCAAGACGTAAAGGCAGGATAACATTTCGCATAATTTAATATTGCACTTAATCTTAGCATTACCATTAAAGACCTTTTGCGCAGTATGCCTAGGAGGATGCAGGCGATCGCCAAAGCTATAGGAGGAAAACTAAGCCAAGTAATTACTAAATACAAGCCAAGTCCATGTTTCCAAGACGTCCTTGGCTTCTCCAAGGTCACAAAGTCGAACGGTACAAATGTATTGCAAGAGCACATGTTAACTGTAATAAACGTCAATCGAAAAAATATATTTTTACAGACAAAACAAGAATATAATTATGGAAGCCTGATGTACGTAGTCGAGTATAAAGAAGGTCAGGATAACATTTCTCATAATTTAATGTTGCACCTAATCTTAGCATTGGTGGCGTTGCCATTATGCTATGGGTTGGCATTAGTTGGGAGAGTCTCACGGAGCTCAGTTAGCTAAATTTAAGGATGAATGCTGACTGGTACATACGCAACATCCTGTGCCCATGCCGGAAGAAAAGTAATTCAGTACCTTAAGGATGTCGGGATTGTAAGCTACAGTGGCCACCCTTGCCCTGACGCAAATTAGAACATATATGGGACACCCTGAAAAGAAATATACGATTGCACCTCTTATTTGTAGAATTATGGATTGCTGTACAGGAAGAATAAAATAGAATTCCGCAAGAAACCATTAAAGACCTCTTGCGCAGTATGCCTAGGAGGATGCAAGCGATCGCCAAAGCTATAGGAGGAAAAACTTAGTACAAAATTTTTATTATGTTTCCTTAAAATGATGTATCTTGTTGCTTTATCCTAATTAAATGTTTTAACTAAATTCTGTCTATTTCACTAATTCCTTTACGAATCTGGTGTAAAACACGCCAATAGGTGCGTTCATTTCGCCTGAGATCTCAGCTCACTTCAGTTAATGTGATATGAGATGTAGTGATCTGAGTAAGCATTAAAAAGAACGACACAATTGAAACGTGCAATCTGACGGCGAATACGTGAATAAGAGGCAACATAACCTATCACTGATATAATTATGTTCTGTCATATCCTTATGATTAAAATTTCGTGTTTTTCTATGTTTAAATTTGCGTTGAATTAAGCCTAATACGGAAATCTATAAATGGCACTACGATTTTCGTATTGTTCATTTTACGGGAGAAAGGAAGGAAGGAAATCTATAAATCAGGCTTTATGGATAATACCTTTATAATACCTTCCTGCACCCTCTGTGCATTTAGACATGTCATGTAATTTAGAGTATATATTAAAGACATTTAGACATGTCATGTAATTTAGAGTATATATTAAAGACGTTGCCCGATCTATATTACTTATTCTTTCCATATTTGGGTGACAAACAAAAACAACAATTTTTTGATAAGAATATTAATTTTATGACAAAATAAAAATTTAAAAAAAAAACTTCACTTTGACATGTTTTGTTTAATTTTATTGTAAATAGTGTTTTTCTACTTTTGAAAAACAATTTTATTCGAATTCTATTTATATATTAAGTTTATAGCTAATTTAAAAAATTTAAGTTTTATTGCAAAAATTCACCTAAATAAGATTAGGTTATGTTATTTAAAAACAAATCAATAATTTCTTTATCCCCTCAACTTTATTTCCGACTTAATTCAAACTGATTCCCCTGCACAGCATGTGCAGTATCGGTGAGGGAGGGAGAAAAAATCTCAGCTCACTTTATGGTGAGTGAAGCAAAAAGAACGCGCACATTTGCAAATTTTACCGATGTGAGCTGAGATTAACTGAGATCTCAGGTGAAAAGAACGCACCAGAGATATGGACCTAACGCACCTAATGTAACAGATTTACCAACATAAATCATTTAAGTCGTAAAGAAAAAAAAAACCTTAAATAAAATATGCAACTTTTTGGCTTTGTATAAACATAATATTAAAATATAAAAAATCCTAAGATTTATAAAAGAATCATAGTTAAATACTTTTTATGTGTACCTTGGAAAGGCATACCTATAACAATTAACTTAAAAATTATCATTTAAAAACAAGTTTATAGTTTATTTCCCTTGGTATTCGTCTAGTCCGTTGATTATATAAAAAGTAATACTAGAACTAATCATGTCAAAGAGTGTCTTTTCCAATAAGAGATACTATAGTACTATATATAGTACTATATATAGTCTATTCATTTTACCAAATACCCAAAATAAACATTTTGAGCGTAATAGCCATGTGCTCGGTACGCTATTGGTAAATCGGCTACAAGACTTTTATGCATAACAGTGTGCAGTATAAAAGTCGCCAATAGCTTACCGAAAACGTGGCTATACTATAGACTTATTCATGTTAAAGGGTGTATTTTCCAATAAGGTTGTACATTTTACATACAGTTGTACACTGTACAAATTTATGTAAATGCTGTTAAATATGATATGTATCTAATATTTT
The DNA here is from genome assembly GCA_921294245.1 of Brassicogethes aeneus. Lineage (NCBI taxonomy): Eukaryota > Metazoa > Arthropoda > Insecta > Coleoptera > Nitidulidae > Brassicogethes > Brassicogethes aeneus. The sequence continues at coordinate 64,685,464 of OV121132.1, forward strand.
GTTTATTTTTTAGCCCTTAAAGTAAAGCTGTTATTAAGACGACCGTTTGATCAGCTGGTTGAACAAGGAATCATGCCTCGTAAGTATCTCCTTGGTTGTCTAAAAGTAGTGTATTATTCCATTAAATTAGGTCTGAAAAAGTCAGAATAAGTTAGGGATCTAAAGATAATTTACATGTCAATTAAGCTTGCTTTATGCGCTTATGACGTGGCATACTCTAAAGGTCATACTGATTGACAAAATTAAAGCCCCACTTTATCAAATATCTATCTATCTATAAAATTTTAATAAATTAATCTACAAAGTTCTTCTTTGGATAATTTCTAGCATAAAGATTGCTTAACCAAAGTGGGTCACCATGCATGCAGTCATTTCTATAATGTCTATAATGTCAAAATAGCGAGTTTAATGATTTTTTTAATACACACATCAAACTCTTACGCTTACAAACAAATGAAAAATTAATGAGGAAGATCTGTCAATATACCCTGGGTGCTTTTAGGTGCATTGCAACCTCTAGTTTATCCCCAGATCTTGCTCCAATCACGCTATTTTCACGTCGGGTTAGTTTTTTAGGTTTTTTATGTTTCATATTTCCTAAATAAAATAAATGTTTATAGTTCGCACCAGGGAGCGACTGCCAATGTTCCTGATTAGTGATGGGAGTTCCGGGTCACTCTTTTGAAGCGGATCACTGGATCTCGATCACTTAAGTGAACCGGTTCAGCAAACGAAAAATTCTTTTTTCTTGCTGACACATGAAAATTTTGTTTTTTAGGTTGAAAAAAAAATTTCCCTTTTAGCCCTTAATTTTGATTCTAAGTACTTCCTTTTTAATTTTGTAATTTTTCCATATAAAAAGCATGTATTTTTAATCATTTTTACTTTAAATTTCTATATTTTGGCCGGGTTTTGAATTATAATTTTTATAACCATAATTTTCTGCATAGTATTCACGGTTTTTGGAAGGCCCTGCATCAATTTTGTTTTTGATTTATTTACGTTGATTGTAGTAGCTCCAAAAGTCGTTTTTTCACTTTTTCTCACATATTTTTGAGAAAATCGAGCGATTGACTGGTTTTACTGAAAAAGTTCAAATGAAAAAGTTGTAGGAAATTTAATTTTTGACAAAAACGGTTCCTAAGTTTATATCACTAAAGTGCTTTGTTTAAGAGATATAAGCAATTCAATAACCAAAAACAAAGAAAAAATAGGTTTTATTGAAATTTATGTATAATATAATATACATATATTTATACCTTATATCTCTAAGTACTTAAAATCAAATTTAAGGGCTAAAAGGGAAATTTTTTTCAACCTAAAAAACAAAATTTTCATGTGTCAGCAAGAAAAAAGAATTTTTCGTTTTAAATGAAACACCCTAATATATATATATACATATATATATATATATATATATATATATATTCATCTTACTAATATCCTAGCGTCCGTACATTAACAAATCCCTATTCTCCGAGCGTCCGGCTCCAACAGAGCGTCCGTATACGGACGCTCGGTTGTTTTGCTACAGAAACGGCCTATAGGATACCGTAACTGTTTAAAGAACACATTTTGTCTGGACGCCCAGATAATAGTAAAACGGTTTTTTTGTATACATTTTGTATATTATTAGTTAAACGCGTTCACCGCTAGAGGCGGGAGTCGCGCAATACGTATATTCTTTAGGGAGTATATTTACTTTCAAATCGTCGATTTCTGGGCGTCCTTTCGGTTCGCGACCCTTGGCAACGCTGTATTCACAATAATTCACAGGATTTCTTTATTCGTAACGATTCGGTGCATTAAGAGTTACTTTTTAATTTATTGTATCTGTACGTTCTACGTTAGTGCCTTGTATTCTTACTATGTAATATATTATTATGTATTTTATTATTTATTTATTTCAATGTTAACTTGTCAAAAATATTTCTGTAAACATAATGTGGCCAATAAAGATTATTATTTTAAATGTTGAAAATTGTTGGGTCGCGTGTGGGGTTGGGTGTTGGGTTTGGTTGGTTTGTTTTAATTTTATTACTTTATTTGGTTTCCCACTTACCCGGCACTCGCCAATTTTTTTTTTTTTTTAAATGTTGAAGTGTTGGGTTGCGTGTGGGGTTGGATATTGGGTTTTGTTGGTTTATTTTAATTTTAATACTTTATTTATCATATATTTTATATTTTGTAATTTTTCCTTTGAGAATTTTTTGCCTTAAGAAATTTTTGTATCGAAGACATTTTTGCGAGAGAAATTTTTGCCATGAGAATTTATTCCTTGGTTATTTTTCCTTTGAGAAATTTTTACTGAGAAATTATTTTTGAGAAAATAAGACTGGGAGCCATAGTACACCCCATATATTTATATATATGGGGTGTTTTATTGAATATATATAAAATTTTTATTTTCTGAACCATACAGTTTCAATTTTTTTTTAGTAATCACACATTGTAGATATTACTTGGTACGAAATTTGTCATTTTATATCATTTTTGATAGGCCATAAAATGTTAAGTTAAAATAACATAAGGGAAAATGCGTCAAACGACGTCAAACTTGTCACATAATATTTAAATTAAGTGACGTGTTTCGTATAGTAGTTAGCTTATTATATCTACCACAATAACTAATTAAAAAAAATAATAATTTTAAAACACAATTTTATTCTGTACAGGGTTATCCTCTATAATGTCGCCCCCTTTTAAATTTTTTATTTTAGTTTCTCAAAAATTTTATAAGTATGGTTGTTACTGGAAAATACTTGCTACGTATAGAAAAAATTGGAAAGTTGATCAGTATACCTACAGGGAAAAACAAAAAGTAAATATTTTTTCAATGGATCACCCTATACATAAATTTATTTTCCGATCCCTTGTTGAATTCTAACTATAATTTATTTAATATACCATATACCTAAATTCAACCATTTCTAAAGTATTTAAATTATTTTTAAAATAATAAGTTAAAATAGTTTAGTCTTTTTCTGTCTCAGTACGGCATTTTTACCCACTTAACTATTAATATTGATATACTGTCACCATAGTTATTTATTTTTAATTAACATTTTGTTATCCTGAGGCTTCTTGATTTGTAACAATTTAAAAAAATATTTGATGATAACGTTTTAACTGCAAATATTTTAGAAACGGTTGAATTTAGGTATATGGTATGTTATATGAAATATGCTTTGAATTTCTTTCTAAAATTTCTAAATATTTTTTTTGGTATAGGAGGTAGGTATTACGAATTACATTTTGGAGCAATTAAATTTAAAGATACTATATTAAAATAAAATTGTCAAAAATAACTAATTATAAGTCATATTTGACTAATTGTCATAGCGAAAAAGTAGTCACTAATAATTAGTCAAATTCTACTGAATGAAATAGACAAATTAGTAGATTACAATTTAAAAAAATTCTAACCCAGCCGGGGTTTGAACTCGGGTCTGTCGCTTTTCAAGCGGATGTCGCTTTTCAAGCGTATGTCAAACCATATTTTTTTTGGTATAGGAGGTATTACGAATTACATTTTGGAGCAATTAAATTTAAAGATACTATATTAAAATAAAATTGTCAAAAATAACTAATTATAAGTCATATTTGACTAATTGTCATAGCGAAAAAGTAGTCACTAATAATTAGTCAAATTCTACTGAATGAAATAGACAAATTAGTAGATTACAATTTAAAAAAATTCTAACCCAGCCGGGGTTTGAACTCGGGTCTGTCGCTTTTCAAGCGGATGTCAAACCAATGAGCCATCAGTCACTTTTATAAAAATAGTTTTATCTGTCTATAAATATTGTGCATATTTTAAAGTTTAATATATGTTTGTGTTGCTGTTTTGAGCTAAACTTTTTATATCTTTGTTTGTTTTTAAGGGTCATTTAACCATGGAGCCTATATGCATTTAACTCAAACAATAATTTGTTGTTGGCCGCAAACGATTGAAGAAATTAGTTAAATTTAACTCTCAGAAATAGTCAAAGGGGGTGACTTATCTTAAATTGGTCAAACTTTAACTATTTAAGTAGTTAAACATAACTATTTAAGTAGTTAAACATATTTTTTTTTAATGAAAACGACTATTTTATTATAATAACTATAGTTAAAAATGCTGGTAGGTACTAATTCAAATAGTAGAATTTCATATTTCATTTTAAGAGAGTAGGTACATGTTTTTTTCTAAAACCGAGTTAACGTTGTGTTTTATAAGTACTGGACAGAGCTGTTCCGAGTACAACAAAAAAGTACTTGAGTAAAAGTACAAAGTACAAAGAAAATAAAAAAGTACTTAAGAGTAAAGTACAAAGTACTTTTTCTAAAAACTTAACTTAAAATGTAATTTATGTCAGTATCTAGCAAAAAAAATTGTTAAAAGTTAAACCAAACAAAATATCAGGTTTAGGTCACTTAAAAGTATTGGGTCATAAAACAATATTTTTAATTTAAAAAATTAGTAGAAATAAAATACATAAAAAATATTTATTTTAAAAACTAATTAGCTAATAATAAGTTCTGCGCAAACAAAATTTAAATTGATGTTTTCGAAAAAAGTTTAAGTGGTACACTGCAGTTTATTGACAAATTTGAAATTTTTAAAAATACAAATATTACAGATTTTATACCATTTTCAATTTTTATTTCTTTTACTAAAATAAAAAAATTAAAATCGTATAAGATCTGTAATACTTAATTTTTTTTAAATAATAAAATGTAACGATAAACTATAGTAAATAATAAATTGGAGCACTTAAGTTTAAATTATCGTTATTGGGGAAGAGGAAAAAATATATACCTTTTTTTAAACAATTTAAATTCTTCTTGAGCGAGGATTTATTCCGAATATTGCCGAACCGCTAAAGAATTATAATTATGGCGGTATATTTGAATATGTAGTGCCACTACAGTAGTGGTTATGTTAACTTAACAAGTACTCGAGTACAACAAAATTACTAAAATTTTTGGCATAGTCATGAAATACATCTCCGAGTTTCCATGTATTTATTTTGAAATCCGTTAAACACTTCCTTACTTTTTTAAATGTCATTTTTGACACATGTCATTAAAAATTGAACAAATGTATCAATTCTTTCCCGTATTATCTGTTTAAAACCCGTCCACAACATCCTCATTCACTTTTCAGTTCCTCATTTAATTTTTTCTTATAATTTTATTTCATTTATATATTTTATCCGCCTACCTTTTATGCATATTTATAACGTTTCCTTTTCTTCCAAGTCCATTAGATAGACAAACAATTATTGTCTTGATCCACTAATTTAAATAATGTGTCTTGATCCTATTAGAACTAGCTAACTATGCTACGCGAAATTAAAGAGTTTAGTTATTAAATACACTACCAAATCTGACAACATCGCCGGACGCTCAGAAATCGACAGAATAAAAGCAAAATATACAAGCGGACGCTAGGTAGTGGCAATATAAAAGATTTGCTGTATTTTTTGGACGCTTAGAGGCGGTTTTATGTAAGGACGCTTGGAAATCTGTAGTTTAAAAAGTCAAAAATCAAAATGGTCAAAATTTGAAGTCAAATGACCCCCAACGACATCTACTATTAAAAGATTAAAAATATTCACTCGGTAATATAGTATTTATTTGAAAAACATGGGGTGGACGCTCAGAGGAGGAATCGTGAAAGGACGCCGGGAAGATAGCAAGATGTATATATATATATATATATATATGTATATATATGTATATATATATATATGTATATATATATATATGTATATATATATATATATATGTATATATATATGTATATATATATATATATATATATGTATATATATATATATATATATATATATATATATAATAAATTAAAATTTTATAAAACAATAACTCTAACTCTATTATTTTAATTTTACATGAAATAAATTAATATTAAAAATATATTTTAATCGACATTGACATAAGGGAAATCATCTCATATTTCTGTGAGTTTGTAAAAAATTACCAAAAGTATAAATTTGCCTAACGTAGTAACGCGACACAGAACACAGAACGCAAGAAGTGCGGTCCCGAACGATCCGACCGGCATAAGCACTAGCAAGCTGCATGATACAGCAGCAGGGTTGCCAACTCTTCAGATGCACATTATAGTATTTTCTCAATTTAATTATAGTATTTTTTAGAAAAATTATAGTACAGATGACGTATAGGTTTTTGAGAAGCAGGAGCCTACATTTTTTCCCCTTTTTTACCAATACGCTACTAGCAGTTATAACTATAGAATTTTAATAAAGACATGCTGCAGCTGCAGCTTTTTTATTATATTATAAAATATAATATATATTTTCACAAAACGTGACAACTGATAAGTTTGCAATTGAAAATGTATTCTTTAGGAACATACCACAGACCTACATACCCTTTATTATAAAATGTACACACTGTATTTACACGTATAACCTATAAAAATATTTTTCTATGATAAAAATAACAGTTAAATAAGAGAATAAATGCAGGCGCCGCGCTAATGCGCACCACGGTATTTCATGTGGCTAGTTTTGCTTTTGCATAAAAGAGGGCGCAAAATACAAATTTTGCAGTTTTCTCTTTCAAAAATTCTACAGTTTTTTCATTGAGTAAAGAAGTTCCTTACTTAATGGTTTTTTTTTTTAAATTATAGATTTTTTTAAGAAATGGGTATTATAATAATAATACTATAGTTCAAAATTATAGTATTTTAACGTACTATAATACTTTGCTATAGTACATAGTACACCGACATAAAATTATAGTAGAAATACTATAAATCTAGTACGGTTGGCAACCCTGTACAGCAGTCATGATCGAGCCGCGCTCGTGAATCGGTCCGATTCTATCGGAGCTTAGAACGGCTTGCGCGCGGCCGCTAGTCAAACGCAGTTTGTAGTTTCGGACCTGTGAGCCGGTTCGTTTAATTTTCGTGAACCGGTTCACGTAGATCACTTATAAGACCCGGTTCACTGAGCCGGTTCAGATCTGACCGACACATCTCTATTCGCGATTGCAACATGGAGATTATTTTTTATCACAAATAACCTAAAACCCATTACCTTCATTGTAACATCATTATTAACATTTCACCATATATTTTTTGGTTGACAATAGGGCTGACAATAGGAAAAACTTATTATTTTTATTAAGCGTTAAATACTCTTGCTTAAGCAATTGTTTCAAAAATTATATTCCCATACAAAAATTGTGCTACCCTCTTGAAGCATTTTGCTCTTTTTTAATTTCTAAGCACCCTGTACATTTAATTAAAAATGTTTGTATAATTTTTTTAAACAAGCAGAACTTTTTATGAAGAATGATTTTTTGCGATTCCCATACTAACATTTTACTACTTTTCTCTTATTTTGATATATATATACAGGGTGTTATGTAATTAATGTTATATATTAAAATACTGAATACCTTTTGACATAAGGAGTAAAGGAAAAATATTTAAAAAAATATTTTTCCAAAGATAAAGAGAAAATATGCATTAGAAGTATTTTATATTTTTTTGTGATATGCCACTGGTTACACACTTGCTTTATCTCTGCACACTTGTGTTCTGTGAGTACATAGATACCAACCAACAAAGTAGCTGCAAAAAATTATTACTAAAAATTTTTATTGCAAAAAATAAATAAAAACTCAATAAATACAAAAGTTTTATGCCCTTAAAGCTCTAATACCCTTCTGTATTTATTTACTCATATAGCTATTAGCTTAAGCAATGATTAGAAAATTTAGTGCCTATTTTAAAAAATCCATAACCACAAAATTAATTTTTTCATCGGTTTTTTTCTTTCTGTTTACTCAGATGAAATTGGCACCAGTTCACAGGTTAAACTTTAAACATTTAATTTGTGTAAATAAATCCAAAAGCACTTCCCTTAGTTAAGATATTTACAATTTGAGCACATAACCTAAAATTTGAAAGAAATGCACTAGATTCTGTCATAAAAGTTGGCAGTTTTTTTTTGAATTTACCTTCAGTACAAAAATGACATTACCAACAATTAATAAAAACGCCAAATTGACAATTTTCATTGTTAATTTTGTCATTTTTGTAATGAAGCTAAATTTAAACAATGTTTGGCAACTTTTTTGACAGAATTTGGAAACGCTGTTACCAACCATAACATAATAAATTAAATTAGGCAACCAGATTTGCCTAAAGTTCCAAGTCAATCAGTGGCGTACTTTTTGGTAGGATAAAGGTTATTATAAATTATTTTTAGTCTTTGGAATTTAGAAAAAAAAAGTTTCAGGTGCTTCTTTATGGATCCTAAGGAACAACCCATTTTAATATATAACAATAATTACATAACACCCTGTAATACAGGGCCTGTATACAGTGTGTTATTTTTAAAGTTTCAAACAAATAAAATTGAACTATTTATTAAATAATTATAATCGTTCTCTTCTGATTTAAAACAATCTGGCAACTATGGTTCGTAATTACGAATGGCTTGATTTAAACCACGCCCAATTAAAGTTTGTTTCTTTTTCTCTGATCAGAATATAATTTGTCATCCTTGTCTCCAGCCTTACTTACTTGATTCTATACAGTCTGTATATATTATATATATATACGGTATATAATATACCGTACCTTCATTTGCAAGCTATACATAGGGAAAATACATTGTAGGTGGACCAAACAAGTTGAAGTCAGCGCAAAGCGAAAAAGTTCTCAGAAATTATTTGGACGTAATAAAATTTTAATCGCCAGCCCTGTTAAAAATCACCCATAGAGACCAATAGAAACCAATAAAAAATCAGAATGGAATGAATTGGTCTTTATTGGGCCTATTGGTTTCTCAACAGAATGAGCATTGGTTTCTATTGGTAATTTCCGTACTGGATAATGCCAATAGATTACCTAATGGTCTGAATTGGTTTTTATAAGAAGTTACAGAAGTACAGGAAATTTCCAATTGAAATTCAATTGGTAAATACCACTTAAATGTTCAGCGCCTGCGCAATTTAATACAAATGACCACTTGTTTCTATTGGCAATTTTCTTACTGGAAAATACCAATAAATAAACTAATGGTACAAGGAACCCTATTGGTATATACCACTTTAATATTTATTTTCAAAATTCGCCAATAGGTAGGCAACCCATGCATACCTCTCGCCTCTGTAGCACAATACATAGGCCTATAAAGGTGGAATGCCTTGAGCTGTTAAGTAAGGATTCCTTACTAAGGCAAAATTACTGGCCAGGGAAACGCCTGGCGTTTTGGAATTTTTAAAGGGGCACAGGTCGTCCTGTGGCCCACTCTGCGAAAAGTAAGCAGTGGGCCCCACTACTTACTTTTAGCAGAAGCTATTTATAAAATTTAAATTAAATGTTAAACAGCACTATTTTTGAGAAATTATTTAACCATCAAAACACGTAATTTTTTACCTTAAAGACGTCAAAAATGGATAGTGGGGACCAATTCAAACCAATAGCGGTACCTCTGGAAAATCCAAATAGCTCTATTGGGAATTACCAATAAAATATATCTATAATATATCTATTGGGAATTACCAATAAAATACGATTAGTCTCTATCGGTCTGTATTGGGATTTTACAGCGGTGTCGCTATTGGTTTGAATTGGTAATTCATGGTACAGATACCACTATTGAGACCAATTCAAACCAATAGAGCTGCCGCTGGAAAATCCCAATAGCTTTTCTATTGGTCTTTATGGGTGATTTTTAACAGGGAGTAAACAAGGTCACCTGTTACGTCGCATGTTAGTCTACTCATCCACTCGTCAAAATAATTTCTGGAAACATTTTCGTTTCGCGCTGACCGCGCCGACTTCGACTTGTCTGTTCCACCTACAATGTATTTTCCCTATGTATAACTTGCAAATGAAGGTACGGTATATATATATATATTATTTTCTAATTTATTTTACATAAAACGCACTTCTAGGTTTTTAGTTTCAAAGCACCCTGTACATTTAATTTAAAATTTATGAAAAATGTTTTTTTTTCGTAAAATAATAAAAAAGTTTTATTCCATTGTCAACCCGATCCGTGGACACACTGTATAATATACAATGTATATTAAAAACAATATTATGTAATAGGAGTAAAAAAAATTATTACTCTTAAATACAATAATTATTGTCAAATTTGAAAAATATATTACTTTTATGACCAGGTTGCCGGTAATTTTTGTCGACCTTTTTTCATTTTTGCATAACTCTCTTATAGATAGATACATACGCATGAAGGCAGATGAACTTTTATAAAGTCGGAACTGAAAGTATATATTTTTAAATGCACTAGGTGGTTCTGGGCAAGTAACTATAAATTTTTACTTAAATTTCATTAATTTTTTGAAATTACACAAACTTAAATATTTGTAATTTAAGAAACGCTATATTTTTGACAGAAATTAAAAAAAGACATTTTAAAGTTGTATTTGTACTCACCTTTAAAGCGGTTTCATATAGATGCGAAATGCGAAATACGAATATTCGCATTTCGAAACTCCTATTTCATATATGGGGCAAAATTTGCCAAGTGTACCAGGTGAAAAAAATTTTGTTACGGATTTTGTTTAAACTTTACTTATTTGTTGTTCTTATAACGAAGAATCATAGCATAAATTTTTTTGCTCTAGGATTGTTCATTCAAGAGTTATGGATTATTGAAATTTATCGATTTTTTACTTTTTGGTGAAATTGCTTTTTATTTAAAAATTCATAACTTCTGTTCATCTCTTTATTAAATATTTAAATTTAACCACCTTAAATGATTTTTTCCGTACTTTTCAATGGGCTATACCGTTTTGCAAAAAAATAAAAATTGCAATTTTTTTTTTGAAATTTTGCAAAATTTTACATTTTTTGAAACAATGTGTATTTTTTAATTTTTTTTAAAGTAGCATAAAATCAAAGTTTATTATGTTACCTTTGAATAAAAAAAAATTTAGAGTGGGCCCGACATGTAGAAGGGAAGTTTTTCATATTTGAATGCAGCACGGTCTAGCTATCGAATAGCTACTACACTGCCGTATGCGTTTATACCTAGTAGATGCGAGTAAACGAATACAAAATGATAATTTAAAATGTAAAATTATGTTTGAGTAGTCAATGATGTATTTTAAATATTTACACTGCCGCACGATATAGTTTTTTTTATTGTGTATTAGTCCTTCGGAGGGGACTTTAAGCCCGCGGTCCGTTCTTACCCCTAACCCGCACAAGCCATTCAGTTGGCTTATGGGACTTCTTAAGAAGTAAGGGTGGAACTAAAAGAGCACTTTTGTATATAAACTGTATTTTTTGCACAAATTGTTTAAGCATGGGTCTACATAGATTTCGCAAGGAGAGTCGATGATATTAAATAAAAAATGTATTGTTATAACCGTAAAGGCTTATAGGCAAGCCGTTACGGTTATAACAATAAATTTTTTATTTAATATCATTGATCCTCCTTGCGAAATCTATGTAGACCCATGCTTAAACAATTTGTGCAAAAAATACAGTTAAAAAACTATATCGTGCGGCAGTGTAAATATTTAAAATACATCAATGACTACTCAAACATAATTTTACATTTTAAATTATCATTTTATATTCGTTTACTCGCATCTACTAGGTATAAACGCATACGGCAGTGTATTAGCTATTCGATGGCTAGACCGTGCGGCATTCAAATATGAAAAACTTCCCTTCTACATGTCGGGCCCACTCTAAATTTTTTTTTTATTCAAAGGTAACATAATAAACTTGGATTTTATGCTATTTTAAAAAAAATTAAAAAATACACATTGTTTCAAAAAATGCAAAATTTTGCAAAATTTCAAAAAAAAATTGAAATTTTTATTTTTTTGCAAAAACGGTATAGCCCATTGAAAAGTACGGAAAAAATCATTTAAGGTGGTTAAATTTAAATATTTAATAAAGAGATGAACAGAAGTTATGAATTTTTAAATAAAAAGCGATTTCACCAAAAAGTAAAAAATCGATAAATTTCAATAATCCATAACTCTTGAATGAACAATCCTAGAGCAAAAAAAATTTATGCTATGATTCTTCGTTATAAGAACAACAAATAAGTAAAGTTTAAACAAAATCGGTGACAAAAATTTTTTCACCTGGTACACTTGGTAAATTTTGCCCCATATGTAGATGGGAACTATTTTAGGGACATTTTTTTCTCACTAGGTTATATTTTTCATGGTATTTTAGGGACTTAATTTTCTCCCCAGGCGATATTTGCCATACTTCGTTAACATTTTCTATTTGTTGTTTTATGTAAATTGAGATTTTGTGTTTTTATTATGGATGAACAACCAGTGGCAATTATGCCATTGGCGACGAAGGCGTGCAATTGACCATATGCAAGGAATGCGGTCGATGTTGCCAATGGTAAAAAAAATAAAATTCCCTATTGGGAACATTCAATTATATTACGTTGGCTACATTGAAAATTTGAATTTCCCATCTTTTTTTTAATAATAATAAATAATAATAATTCCCACATTTGAAATTCGCACCTTAATTTATTATACAACATTGGAACTACCTTCTTTATCTCTGGGAACTACTAGAATGTATGTCAGTTTGTGCGGGAAATTCAAAATTTCAGTGTAGCCAACGTGATATAATTGAATGTTCCCAATAGGGAATTTTATTTTTTTACCATTGGCAACATCGACCGCATTCCTTGCATATGGTCAATTGCGCTTATTTATTTTTGAAACGAAGACAGAATTAATTAATGCGCATGCGCAACACGACAAATTCGTGCGATTTTCGCAAAATATTGAATTAATATCAAGATTTCTGCCCCCCAGATTTCAAATCTTGTGAATTCGCAGGATCTGTCGAAACGTCAGAACGCTTTTCCCGCCAAATCAAATGGACCAATTAAAACATTTTTCGTATTTCGCATTTCGCATCTATATGAAACCGCTTTTATCCGCACTATAAATTTGTGACACTAAATTTCACAATTATATTTACGCAACACCTTTTTTAACACGAAAAAATCAACATTCCGAAAGTGAGAGTATTTTTTATAATTCTTTCATGTATTTGTTATAACGCAATGCATGTGCAGTAACTTTTATTTCGCAGTTTAAAATCTGCCAAGAACAATAAAGAGGCAACAATATACATTTTTAAAGTGTTTTAAAAATTGGGTTTTTGCCGAGTAAATTTACCTCGCAGAGCACTGTGTGCCGGTGCCAATTCAAAATTGAACCGGGACATTATTTAAAACTAGAATACAATATTCTTTTAAGCAAGGTTTCCGAATAACCTAAAAATTTATTGAGAAATTCCAAAATAGTTTTCTTCTTTGCCAATTTTCAACTTCCACTTTTCAGTAAACCAATCAAAGCACGCCAATTCCATCGTATAAATAACTATTTCATCATATAAATAACTATTTCATCATATAAATAACTATTCCATCATATAAATAACTATTATTTTACAGTTATACCGATTTTACAAGATATATACAATTTCAAATGATAATAATAATAATAATAATTATTTATTCAGCAAAATTATAAAATTATAATTTTACCCCGGCTGATAAATCTCCCCCCGTGGACGACAATGTCGATGGTTAAAGGGAGTTAAAATTTTCGAAAAAATTGAGCCGGCGATTAAAAACCCTTTAATTATGAAATTTAAAAAAAAAATCACTTTTCCTTTTATTCAAATGGTAAGACGAAAAAAATACAAAAGTCAATTTTTTTTACTTTTATTAAAATGTGTATATTTAAAAAAAAATATTTCTAAAAAAGCCAATTTTTCCCCCAAATTTTTCCGTTTTTCCGACACTTTTAAACACTAGTTAAGATCCCTCCCGGAATTTTGTCGTAGTGTCGGCCCATATGCCCGATTAGGCTAGTAGAGTTTGGGACAACGAGGAAAAACTTGTTGGTTTTCAGGGAACGTTAGACTTACCCAAAACTTATTACAATTCGAAATCTCCCTCGACCAGGGATTTAGTAACACCCATATTCTGGGGTTCATGAATGGGACTTGGTTAGTTAATAGGCTGTTGGGGCCTAATTATGCTAATCTTAAGGTACTTCTTGTTTGTCTAAGTCCGTATCTCTGCTAAAAATTACTATGCTGAAAATCCGGAAACAGCTATACTCAAATTATTTACGTCACTGTGCGAAAACCGTTATTTGTTTTGATATTGGCGTCAAAAATTTATTCCGTAAATTTTGTCAAAAAATTCATTTATACTGTTTTTTTTCTTCAATTTTTTGTTTAATTTACCGACCATTCAATATTTATTCTGTATTTAATGTTACATTTTATTTTATACTCTTTTAATATTAACTACACTGTAGAAATTAACTATTTAGGAATAATATAAACTTTTTAAAGATAATTACCCAATTTATTTTATAAAATAACAGTTTTTAAAGAAAATTACTTCCTTACCATGTCGTGCAAAAATCTGAATCCAGTGATTTGCTAAATCAGTTGATATAAATAAATCAACGAAAAATACTTTTTATCTTAAAAGTTGTGTAACCTCAACTCGAGGGCTATAGCGAACCGCAGCTTTTCAGCGGAGAGATAGGTCGATGGGCAAATGTTGTTTTTCGATACTTACGTGTATACAAAATATATTTACTAAATTTAAATAAAAATTGGGCGCCAGTGTCTATTTAAGGCCAGTTGTTAAAATCCAATTAAGCCAGACACAAACTTATTGGTAATTAAGGATAATTAAAAGTAAAGTTTAAAAATACAAATTATAATTAACTTCAATCAGAGCTGTTAACGTGATGGTGATCGTATAGATATATATATTATAATGTTTAATGGTTTAAACATTTAAGGTACCCTTATATGGCCATATATGGTTTACAAAAACCAAAGTCTAAGAGACTAAATTACATAAAAAATAATCATCAATGATAAAAACTATGTTATAATAACGGCAAATTAAAAGTTCAAGACTACGTAGAATGCTTGACTCAAAATTACATTAACATGTAATGGAGTGTAGTGAACGCTCTTTAACATTGTTTTAGAGCAGCAAAATGAATGTCTTGGAGTTTTAGGAAATAGTATTATGTTCTTTTTAAAACAGTTTTATTTCTCATAAGGTACAGAACAAAAATCGTGTATAAGTTTGTCATATATCGTCGCCTTCAGGAGAAAATTGCTTAACTCCATGTTGTAAAATTTTACAGGAGGAAAGAAAAACATATTAAAGGTGCATTGGTGTATCTCCACATTACCGCCAAAAAATTGTTTAATGGAAAATTACGTATCTCCAATATGTACTTTATGTTAATAAAAGTAACCTTAAATTATTCATGGTACCTTAACTTTACACACTATACAATCTTTCATACTTACATACAGAAAAAATAACTAGGCAATAACTTATACTTGTCAATGGCACTGATTTGTATATTGGAGTTAGGCATTATTCCCTGGACGCTCCTCCACGATTGGAGATACGTATATTTATTTTTCTAAATTTAAAATTAACGGTTTATTTTAGGACTTCTGTAACTTGCATATAAATTAGTTACAGTTTTATCTAACAGATGCCACTAAAATACAATTTTAATGAAAATGTGGAGTTACGTGATTTTCTCCTGAAGGCGACGATATGTATAATAATAATAAATAATGGTTCCCTAGGAACAGGGTTCCATAGAGATTACATTTATTTATTTAATAAGCATATATACTACTTGAGTAACTCAATCTCGAACAAACATTAATATAACTATGCAGGAGTGTAGCATGTCAGATTGTCATCATGGTTTTTCATGAACATAGTTAACATAACCCAACAGTCTTGTTGGATTCCATAAACATAGATAACATAGCCAAATAGTCTTGTTGGATTCCACAAACATGGTTAACCCAACCAAAAAACACGAGCAAAAACTGCATAAATCCCATAAAAAACTGATTAGCTCCACAGAAAAACTATACTCCATCTCAAAAACCCTAAAAAGAAATACGAACCCGCTTTAGCACCCTACAAAATCCGTTTACATTAGCTTACCCTTATTTTAAGGAGTTTTCAAACTAAGGACCATTCAAGGACTAGGTCAACAAAAAGTACGTTGAAAAATCACCTAAAATGGAGACCGCGTGGTTAAGAATATTCGACCACTATTTTAAAAGTTATCAACTCACCTAGAGCTTTCGTACAACACAATTAATGCTTTAACCGGCCCTCAGCCATTAAACCAGGAGAATTACTCACATCTTTGGAATTCTATCCAAATTTTAAGCCAAAGCTTACTCTTAACCAAACGGCTTCAGTGATAAAACGGAAAAGAAAGCGTAAACCTTGTTAAGTGCGTAGAAGATTATTTAAACAAAAAAACACAATGTTGCCAATGCTGAGAAAACTAAAAACAAATGAGGAGTGTTCTGGGTTGCATACTATCAAAACACGGTAATAAACAAAATAAACCTCAATAAAACTAATTAAATTCTTTTGGAAAGAGGCAACTAAACAAATATCCTTATTAAAAATATACTTAACAATTAGTCAAACTAAAAATAAACCACTTAACAGTTCACATCTATACTGTTCTAGATGTACAAAAACTAATAAAATAAAATACATGGGTACCTGTCAAAATGACGATTACACAATTGCCCTTCTCCAAAAAAAAATAAGTATTTTTTTTATTATTTAAACTATTTGAATCGCAAACAAAATTACATCAAATAAATCTAAACCAAAAAAAATTAGTATGTGCGAGTTAACATAGACCAAAAAAAATAAAAGTTAAATTGTGACAGATATAGAGGAGGAACGAAGCAGACCGCCTACGCCTCTAAACCATAAGCAAGTAAAACGTCAGAAATGTAAATTTAAATGGAAAGCAAATTCTCCTTGAAGAGGAAGGATCCTGACAAACCCAGTAAAGTTAGGAACTCGTCCTACAACAAAAAAAGGGAGGCAACCGGTAGTCCTGTATCTAAAACAGGCCAGCCCTCCAACGACTTCGCAGTCTAATCGAAGGGACAATCGAAACCCTCGAATGTCCAAAATCAAAATTTGGTTTTATAGTAATCATTTTTACTATAAACGTACACAACCAAACTGCTATTATACCAAACTCGTGGTAACTCAGTGTGTGGTGTTTAGCAAGATGTTGTTCCATCACCACTTGGATGGGTTTTAGCTACAGGCCGTACGATCTCGCAATGAATGTCGTAGCAACAATTGTTGGAGTTCCAATGTGGTCCTGACAGAAAAGTCCTGAAATACTTTAAAAGAATCTCAAAGATAGGGACAAGTTTTATGCTAGGTGATAATTAACGCATATCAAACGCCTAATAGGGTCAAAATCAGTAAAAGTCAAAATCGGTAATAACTTAAGCATAAAACATAAAGTGGGGGAATAACTTCTTCAAGAAGTAAAAAAAGGAATTTGAGTTACCACATACACGGAAATTTAAACATAACCTAACCTAACTTAAATATGACAAAACAAATCTATACAGGATGTCCCAGAACTCGCGCCACAGAGAAAAAGGGGGCGTGCCGATAGCAATGGAGATGCCAAATTTAAAAATAACAAATTTCTAGGTAATAGTGTAATCGAATGAGAGCAAAAAAGCGGCAGCCAATACCGAGAGCTCTCGCCTAGGTTAAACGTAAGAGCTTTAAAAATTGCTAGGAGACGATAGAACATTGTTGTATTAAAAACATTTAAAAATCTTTTGGCCAACTGTATTTACTAAGTTGTCAAAAGCTTTCAAAAATGAGGTTATTAATCTATGACTTATACTTCAGAACGCCAATGTTTTAAAATAACGATTAGGAAAGGGCTGGGAAAAAACTCGCGTTGTCTCCCTGGCGTTGCGCCCACACTAAATAAATAAATAATTATCATTTCAGTATAATCATCTAAGGAAAACATTATTTATAATAACTTAATTTATAACCTAATATAATATTAATGACAGGAGTTTGACAGCAGTGTCACAATGAATTGGATTCCAGTGGACCAAATATTTTACATATTTTTTATTATCAGCAATGCAACCTAAGTATCCTAGCAATTTAAAGAATTCCCTATGGAACTCTATTATAAAGTTATAAAGTTATAAAGTTATAAAGTGCTCTTTTAGTTCACCCTTACATCCAAACTAAGATGTCCCATAAGCCAACTGAATGGCTTGTGCGGGTTAGGGGTAGGAACGGACCGACGGCTTAAAGTCCTCTCCGAAGGACTATACACAATGGACAAACACAAATAAACAACCATACCCAAGTGGGATTCGAACCCACGACCTCTCGGCTCGTACCCAGGAGCAAAATCAAAATCAAAATCAATATATTTTTAAATTAAATAATTACAGATCATAAAAAAGGTAAAATAGTAAAGGCCGCAATGTGGTGATGTGGTTGGCTGTAAAGAGGCGCGTGGAAGTGTGGTTCCACCTCTTGAGCCTCCCTGCGGTGAAGATGCGTGGTACGGGTGGTAGCAGCGCAGTCTTCCGACGGTCTTTGTCCCTTGTACTAAGCCCTTCTTATTAGCATGGAGCTTGTCTGGCCTTTTCTCGCAGAGCGAATGTGAGGCCAGCTTGATCCGGGTAGAAGAATAAAGTCTAGAAAAATTTACGGAAAAAAGAATGGTGATGTTGAAGAGTTAAAAGAATGATTTCAAGGGAAAAATAATTAAAAAACCCTCTTAAAAAATTTGGAAAAAATACATAAAAGATAGAAAAGAATTTAGAAAAAGACCTGCAGCACCATGGTACTACGGTTGGATTTGAAGGGGATGTTAAAAGTCTGGTTGGAGATGTCTCAAGGTCAAGAACCCTAAAGTCCTAAATCAACAGACATCTCCCACGTCGCGTATTGTTCTGAGGGTTAAGCTACCGCGGTGTCAGTGATGCACCGGGGGGTCGCGAAATATCGGCAATCTGCCATAGATCAGGCCATGTTTATAGCGCGCATTGTGGTGTTGTCTGAGCGTAGTTATATGGCGTGTTAACGGGTGTCGGTGTAGTTTCTTAGTGTAGAATTTATTTGCCTGATCCATGACATACTCTTTTAGATAAGGCAGGCTTGCTGTTTCATGCATGTCGTCAATAGGGGTATATCTGCCCGAGTTGGTGATGTGCCGAAGCGCTTTATTTTGCAGTCGCTGCAAAGCTATGTATTGCGTGTTGGATGCGCTGCACCATACCGGACAACCATAGGTAAGAACCGGTCTGATGCAGGATTTGTAGAGTGTAATTTTGTTTTCGATTGACAGCGGAGAATTTTTGATGATTAGGGGATAAATCGCTTTAAGAGCTTGAGAGAGCCTGGACTTGAGAGAAGTAATATGTGGGACAAACCTCAGTCTTCTGTCCAGGATAATACCGAGGTATTTTACAGAGCGCCTAGAAACTGCAGTATGGTTCTCTATGCATAAAGGTGAGAAAATTTTATTGTTCGTAAACTTGACCGTGAAGTTGATCAACTCGGTTTTGCCCGAGTTGATCTTTACCTTCCATTTCTGGAGGTACGGCACAAGAGTACGAACAATGAATATCTTCAGTTGCTCGTTGGCAACTGAAGAACTAAACGATGTCGAGTAGAGGGTGATGTCGTCAGCGTATAAACCAAGATTGGCCTGTGGCGTTTTCGGCATATCCGCAGTGTACATGGTGTAGAGCTTTGGCGCTAGCACCGTACCCTGCGGAACACCTGCGCCTATACGCTGGACCGACGATTTTGAACCGTTTACGACAGTCTGAAAAGATCTGCCGTAAAGGTAAGAAATTAACAAGTTGATGATGTGGGGGGGAATTTGGAAGGTAGAGAGCTTATGGATGAGTCCGTCCAGCCAAACCGTGTCGAATGCCTTTTCGATGTCAAGAAGTGCCATAACGGTGTTTTTACCATCGTTAAAGCCATTCTTGATATCGTGGACTATTCGCGCAGCTTGATGTACGGTACTCAAACCTCGCTTAAAACCAAACTGCTCGAGAGGCGTTATTCGAAGGTTGCGGTCGTGACGATCAAGGATCATCAAAATAGCTTTCTCTGTAACCTTAGGCATAGTGCTGAGGAGACTAATGGGGCGATAGGAAATTGGGGAAGAAGGATTCTTGCCAGGTTTTGCTATGGGAACAACGAGCGCGTGTTTCCACATAGCAGGAAAATGTTGCAAACGGATGACGGCGTTAATGATGTACATGAATTGCACCACAGCTTTCCTTGGCAGGTTCTTTAAAAGAATGTTGTCGATACCATCAGCTCCGGGGGCCTTACCGTTGGGTAGCTTTCGCAAGATACCCTTCAGTTCGGTCGGATTGATGAGGTCTTCAACTTGAACCAAATTCGTCCGTGGTGCAGATTTTAGTGTTTCCGCGGATCTTTGTATCTCTGATTGTTCCGGTGTCATATGGGTAACGTCAGTTTTGTGAACGTTTGCAAAGTGACGAGACAAGATATCCGCCTTCTCCGAATCTGTGACATACTCCTGGCCGCCCGAGTTTATGGTCGGCATATCGGACTTTTTAGTCCTCAGCCGCCTAGCCAACCGCCAAAGTGAATTGTCGGAGGCTTTCAGGTTGCGCAGAGTATCTCCCCAGGCTTCATCCTTGAAAGCTTTGATTTCGTGCTTCACCTCTTGCCGTAATCTATTGTACTCCCTCAAATCGAATGCAGAGTTGTATCGGTTGTACATACGTTTGTGCAAATTCTTTTGCTGTATCTTTTGAGTGATGTCAGGCGGGATATCCTCGCCTGGGAGTTTTGGCTTCAAAACTCGTGTAGTGCGAGTTCTTGCCGCCAGCACGTTCTTTTCGAAGATTTTCAACTCCTTGATGAGGTCATAGAGCGTATCAATATGATTGTTTATAACAGTGTCTCTGTTCAAGATGTCTCTGTATTCATTCCAATCCGTGTTTTTGTAGTCGAAGAAGCGCCTGGTCGCCGGGGGCGGCACAAACGCCTCATCTATACAAAACACGACTGGAACATGGTCAGAGTCCATCTCATGTAGAACGTGTGGTTGGGTAGTGATGTTGACGTTCTTAAACACAATAACGTCAACAGTGGAGGGTGTGAGACCGTTGGGGGGATAATGAGTCGGTTCATCTGGAAATCCTATGTTGAACTGAGTGTTCAACACAAAATTTGACAGAACGCATCCATTCTCATTTTCCCTCCGACAGTTCCACATCCTATTCGTGGCGTTTAAATCTCCCATGAGGATTGTGTGGGCGCTGTGCTCCGTTAAACTCACCAAGTCGTTGAAAGAAAATTTGTTGGTGGGAGGATTATAGGCTGCAATCAGTCTGTATTTAAGCAGCTTTACAGCGACATGCTCAATGGTTGAGTTAAAGTTGGGGAGGCGTGTGCATGGTATATTGTTGCGTACTAGTAATGCCACTCCGCCGCCGCGATTAACGGTCGGACGGTCTTGTCTGTGGACAGTATACCCTTTGACAGCAAGCCTGTCATTTTCGTGTAGTTTTGTTTCGGTAATACACAAAATATCTACTTTGTGTGCGTGAAGAAAGTGAATGAGACAGTGTATTTTGTTGCTTATGGAATTTGCATTCCATAATACTACCTTCAAATCCTTCCTGTTGTACCTACAGCCCATAGGTGCTGAGGTTAGCGGCGAAGTTTGAAAACACCCGGATCTGCTCCATGCCGTTTGTAGCACCCGAAAGGGCTTTATTGAGATCGCGCACCGCGCGAAGCATGTTGGGGACATTCACCAGGCTATTAAGTTTGGTGAACTCGCTCATGAGTACCCAGGAGCTCTGACCACTACACCACCGAGGCCGGTGGGGGGGGGATTGGCTATCGTTTTTTATTCTTATCTCGCTTATCCTTTGCGTTAGACAATTTTAATTTTCAAATATGTGTTTCACGTTACTTTCGGCACGTTCCAGTTTTCTATGTCGACATCGGTGCCTCACCAATAAGGTGCGCAACAACAATAACAAGTCTCCGGTAAGACTTGACGATAATCACCAGTTAGGTGCAAAAAGATAATAATAAGTCACTAGTAAGACTTACTTACTTAAAGGTTTGAGACCAATTACTTTATTGCCTATTCTTGGAAAACTTTTTGGAAAATCTAATTAAAAATCACATGTTTTCTGAAATACCAGAAAGTGTATTTCATAATAAGGACCAATTTGGCTTTAGAATAGGTCGTTCAACCTCTGATGCTATAACTGGGTTGACTAAAGAGATTGATTCATGTAAATCTACTTTCTTAGCTATTTGCTTTTTAGATTTCAAGGGTGCTTTTGATAATGTATGGTGGCCAACTATTATACACTCTTTAATAAACAAAGGTTTATCTTCTGACATAATTAATATGATTAAAAGTTACTTATCAAATAGAATTTCATCTCTTTCTCTTGAGTCTGCTCAAGTTTCAAAATCTTTAACAAGAGGTTGCCCTCAAGGTTCAGTTCTTGGTCCTTTATTGTGGAATACCGCACTGGATTCCTTATTAAAAATTCCTATTGGTAAAAATATTAAAAAATTTGCTTATGCAGATGATCTTGCTATTGTTGTTTCTGCTAATAATAGGACTAATTTACATTCCTCCATGAATAATGCACTTAGAATTATTAATTCTTGGGCTGGCGAAAATAAATTGAGTTTTTCTCATGATAAGTGTTGTTATATGATCTTTAAGGGTAAGCATAAAAGAAGACCAGGTATTAAATTAAATAATAAATCTGTACGGTTTGTTCAATCAACAAAATATTTGGGAATTACTTTTGACCCTCTTCTAAATTATCAACTTCATATTAAAAATGTTTGTTTTAAAGCTAAAAGTTTATTCTCTAATCTTAGAAGACATATCACCCATGTATGGTCTCCACCAACTGATAGTTTGAAAATTACCCTTGCGGCCTTGAGTTTACGGTGAATTCACCGTGAATTCACCGTTTGCGTGAATTCACCGTGAATACACCGTTTATGTCCTGTGAATATACCGTCCATTTGTGACATTTGTAGACGGTAATTAAACGGTGAACTCACGCTGTTTTTGCGATAAATTCACGGTGATTTCACGGTAAAAGCGCTGTGAGTTTACTGTGAAAACACTGTAAATTGACTGTGAAAACACCGCAAATTGTAAGTGTGTTAAGCGGTTTAAGTAATACATCTCACGGCTGCTTACGCAAGCGAGCTAACTATAAATAGCGTTGGGTTACAATATTTAGTTGGAAGTGTGCTTCTGTAATGGCATAGCTGAACATTAATTGTTTGAAGTCCCCATCTCCATCCTCATCTGCTCAGTAATGAATAATGCTAAGCTATAGTCGATTGTGATAAACCTATAGGATATACCTACTTTTGCACACAGTGAATTCACCGTGAAGTCACTGTGAATTCCCATTGTTGGATACTCATTTGATATATGGTCAAATAAAGCTAATTATTGCCGTGCTGAAAGATTTTTAAATTCTTGTAGAGCGATTTGTGCTCGTGTTATTTCTGGATGTTATAGAGATGTAGCCGCTGAAGCAGCTGGTGTTATTGCTAATATCAAACCACTATATATTGCACTTTCTGAAAGAACTGCCCTATCAAAATTAAGAAGAAAGATTCCTGCTAAATATTTAAACCTATCTTGGCCTGATTATAACAATTTACCCAAATTAAGAGTAGCTAAAACTCTAATTGAATCTGCAAGTATTGAATATTGGCAAACTATATGGGATGATTGCCCAGTAGGTCGTTTAACATATAAATTTTTACCCTCTATAATTAATAGACAAAATTTTAATATCCCTCATTCTCGTGGATTAGCTGCAATTCTTTCTGGTCACGGAAGATTTAAAAGACATTTTCATCTTCGTGGTGGTGCTGATGACCCATATTGTATGGAATGTGGAACAATTGATGATCCTACTCACAAAATTTTTGACTGTCCTTTATTTGATTTATCAAGAAATGACCTAATCGATGCTTTGCCGAATTGGCCTATTTCACATGAAAGATTATTTGAATTACTTTTAGATTTAAATTTAACTGGTCTTCTTTTACCTTTTACTAAATGTGATGATCTACAGAATGAATAATAATTGTAATCGCCATCCTATGAATTTTATGTCTCATTGTCTGTTGATATTTGAATATATTAAATATAGTAAATTTTACTCTTAATCAGTGTGATTATTTAATTATATACTTTGAATTAAGATACTTGTTAGGCTTATATATGCCTAAATTACTCTATTATTTTATCTTTAACTGTACAACTGTACAATTCATCAATTTCATTTATTTTTAATTATTACTAAATTAACAATTTTTTTTTTTTATATATATTTTTCTATCTATAAATACAACATTGTATCTACATTAAAAAATATTTTTACCAATCCAAGGGTTATTGGACACCATTGGTGTAAGCTTGAGAGGGGCCCTTATATATATTTTTTTATTATTACTATTATTATTATCTCAGCTCATAGATATTCTTCTTAAATCATTACCGATCCATTTTCAAATTTAATAATAATATTATTTTCCAATTATTTTGGTGTATATTCGTCATATAAAGGTTATATATACTTTTAATGTAAATTATATCAATAAAGTTTGTGAATTGGGAAGATGAGAGAGAGGTATGACATGGGCTTGGGGTTGTAAGATTTGTTATGTTGTTGTCACTCGTGTTCCTTTACGCGGATGACAACATCGTGGCAATTCTTACTTTAGGGGTCTCCCCCTCTCTCTTCTTCTTCTTCTTACTATACGATACGGTACGATAATATTATAGAAAGGTCCACAAAGCAAAACATTTTAAATTGACCTACTCTATAAATTATAGAGTAGGTCAATTTAAAATTTTCATTTCATTATAGACTATAATGAAATGAAACTTTTGTTAGCCATGAGTTACACCGATACGAGCAGTTCACGCTCTGATACTGAATAATTTTGAAACATGGTTCATATATAAAAAAATTACCAAAAACAACCATGATTCTCTATTATCTCAAGATATAACAGGATTTATACAATAAAAAAATTCTATAAAACGTATAATAATAATTATTATAATTAAATAATTATTTTCCTTAACTTTTCAAACGAAATCGACAAAATACTCTAACATGATGCATTAAAACTTTGACCATTTGTTTTGAACAAAAAGGTCCGCCTCAAGTAAGTAGCTATTAGCTAAACTCTTGCTTATAAAAAATTTAAAAAAAAAAAGAAATAACCAGCAAAAAGCACAAAATAGTTAGTCGGTTTCGTTTAGTGCAAGAAATTATTCAAATTTTTGCGTAACTCATAGCTAAATTTCACTATACTACTCACAGTTACTGTAGTACATACTCAAAGATACAAAGGTACAAAACAATACGATACAATACATACGAAAACTAAGGTGCAGCTCAGTACACAGGTTTTAAAATATAAGTATACTTATACCTATAGGTATTTAGTCAGTCATTGAAAAAAAATAAAGCAAAAATACATCAATCACCACACTCCGCAAATAAAAAAAATTAAAATTTACAAAACATAAGATCAAAAAACAACATTTAAGGCCTCACGTTCAAGGCGTCATTTTGTGTAACCTCAACTCGAGGGCTATGGCGAACGGCAGATTTCAGCGGAGAGATAGGTTGATGGGCAAATGTTGTTTTTCGATACTTACGTGTATACAAAATATATTTACTTAATTTAAATAAAAATTGGGCGCCAGTGTCTATTTAAGGCCAGTTGTTAAAATCCAATTAAGCCAGACACAAACTTATTGGTAAATAAGGATATTAAAAGTTTAAAAATACAAATTATAATTAACTTCAATTAACGTGATGGTGATCGTATAGATATATATATTATAATGTTTAATGGTTTAAACATTTAAGGTCCCTTATATGGCCATATATATATGGTTTACAAAAACCAAAGTCTAAGAGACTAAATTACATAAAAAATAATCATCAATGATAAAAACTATGTTTATTATAACGGCAAATTAAAAATTGAAGACTACGTAGAATGCTTGACTCAAAATTACATAAACATGTAATGGAGTGTAGTGAACGCTCTTTAACATTAATATAACTATGTAGGAGTACGACTTGTTCGCAGTTGGGGCTCTGGTAGATGGTTGGCTTTCGATGTTGAAATCTCCTAGCATGTCAGATTGTCATCATGGTTTTTTATTAACATAGTTAACATAACCAGTTGGATTCCATAAACATAGATAACATAGCCAAATAGTCTTGTTGGATTCCACAAACATGGTTAACCCAACCAAAAACATGAGAAAAAACTGCATAAATCCCATACAAAAACTGATTAGCTCCACAGAAAAACTATACTCCATCTTAAAAACCCTAAAAAGAAATACGAACCCGCTTTAGCACCCTACAAAATCCGTTTACATTAGCTTACCCTTATTTTAAGGAGTTTTCAAACTAAGGACCATTCAAGGACTAGGTCAACAAAAAGTACGTTGGAAAATCACGAACACCTAAAATGGAGACAGCGTGGTTAAGAATATTCGACTACTATTTTAAAAGTTATCAACTCACCTAGAGCTTTCGTACAACACAATGAATGCTTTAACCGGCTCTCAGCCATTAAACCAGGAGAATTACTACACATATTTGGAATTCTATCCAAATTTTAAGCCAAAGCTTACTCCCAACCAAACGGCTTCAGTGATAAAACGGAAAAGAAAGCGTAAACCTTGTTATGTGCGTAGAAGATTATTTAAACAAAAAAAAACACAATTTTGCCAATGCTGAGAAAACTAAAAACAAATGAGTGTTCTGGGTTGCATACTATCAAAACACAATAAAACTCACAAAATAAACCTCAATAAAACTAATTAAATTCTTTTGGAAAGAGGCAACTAAACAAATATCCTTATTAATATTATACTTAACAATTAGTCAAACTAAAAATAAACCACTTATCAGCTCACCTCTATACTGTTCTAGATGTACAAAAACTAATAAAATAAAATACATGGTAAGGCTGAAGGACCCCGGTCGATGGCCTTTTGTATATTTTGTATTATATGTTCTGTATTGTACTGAATATGCAATAAAAACTTTATTTATTTATTTATTTAAAATACATGGGTAACTGTCAAAATGACGGTTACAGTTGGTCGAGCGCTATATGATGTTAGGATATAATAGGTAATTTAAAATGAATTATTAATGATTTATGATTTACAATCTTCATAAAGTAAAGCGTATAAAATAAAATTTAACATTAAATACAGAATAAATATTGAATGGACGGTAAATTAAACAAAATTATTGAAAAAACGGTATAAATGTTGACGCCAATATCAAAATTTCTTTATCCAAAGGGATCATAATGGAAGCAGAATCAACAATATTTAGTAAGTAAGTGTATATAAAAAAACAAGAAAAAAAATTTCCAAATTTCCAAAAAGTGCAAAAACTCCATGTTAAACGAATGGGAAAAGTATCGTCATTTAGGCAGGGTTAAGCGGCATTGAAATTTTTTTTTTTGTTTTAAAATTCTTTTTAGGCTATAAACTAACAATTTAAACGATACCCAAGTGAAAACATCCAACTTGCTAAATAACGGACACCCTAATATATATATATATATATATATATATATATACGGACACCCTAATATATATAAATATATATATACAGAGAACTGCATAAAAAACGGCCATTGCTGTAGCATCGTTATTCCTTATACGATTTTCAAAATTCAAAAACCAGTTTGAATGGTATGATGTCTTCTATGATTCGACTGTTAAAAATATTTTTTTTATTATAATGCTAGTGAGCACTGATAGTCAACTTTTATTTTTCAAATGACAACTATATTTTTTTATTATTTTTTCGCATTTCTTATGCTTTTCTGAGCATAACGGTATATTAATATCATAATTTTAATTATAAAACACGAAGAAAAAAAATAAAACTGCGAAAATTTTTACAAATCGCAGTAGCATCAGGACACCCACAAAATACTTCCAATTTAATAATATGCGTATCCATGGTTATGACTTTTATAAAAATAAAATTGCCAAGCAGCATCAATAAAAGAAACAGATTTTTTTAATTTTATACTGAAACAAAACCAAAGTAATACATAATATACTCGTAGTATAATAACCATAATAAATTTTATAGCTTCTGTTCAAACAAAGCCGACATCTTTCTCTTGAATTTTGAAAACATTCAAAATAAATCTGAATCATATCAGTTAACTCAAAATTATTCATATTTGAATAAATTATGTGTCTTATCTTCTCACACGGTTTGGTTATTTAGTTATTTACATTTCTTTTATGAACTGTGTTTACGTTTTAAAATAAAAAACGCCTGACGTTCATAGAGAAAAAAGCCGTAACCATGGATACGCATATTTATTAAATTGGAAGCATTTTGTGGGTGTCCTGATGCTACTACGATATGTAAAAGTTTTTGAAGTTTTATTTGTTTTTTTCGTGTTTTATAATTAAAATTATGATATTGATATACCGTTATGCTCAGAGAAGCATAAGAAATGCGAAAAAATAATAAAAAAATATAGTTGTCATTTGAAAAATAAAAGTTGACTATCAGTCCTCACAAGCATCATAATAAAAAAAATATTTTTAATCGTCGAATCATAGAAGACATCATACCATTTAAACTGGTTTTTGAATTTTAAAAATCGGATAAGGAATAACGATGCTACAGCAATGGCCGTTTTTTATGCAGGTCTCTGTATATATATATATATACAAGGTGTCCCTAAACTTATTGGCATAAATTTAGAAAAAGATTGAGCAAGTCAAAATAAGACGAAAACCTAAATAAATATTTTTCCTAATTACTTATGTTTCCAAGATACAGGGTGATAAAGTGTTACTTATCATATCAGTTTTTTTAATATAACTTCTACTATGGTAGTCTTGGAAACGTGATATTTTGCGAAAAGAAACTTACTACTAAAACACATATTCACAAATAATTACAATTGTTTGAGTGAACACAGTGTCGTAGAAACGGGGGTTGCTTTAAGCTTATTGTCCCATACAAACTTTGAGGTTAGGTTTTTATAACATTTGATACAATTTTTCGATTACACAGTTCGTCTACCATTAAAAAGGTGTACCTCTCAAACTTCGATAAAATAAACCGTTTCCGAGATATTCGAGATTACAATAATTGTTATATCGCATTATTTATAAGGTATATGATAACAAATTTTATTTTTTAATTGAAAAAACTAAAAACGGCATCCCATGAGCCTCGAAAGTTTCGAGTCGAAACTTTTTGCCCTGACCGTCACATAAAAAAAATTGTAGTTTTTTCAATTAAAAATTTATTATCATATACCTTTTAGTCCTTTAATGCGATATAACAATTATTGTAATCTCGGATATCTCGGAAACGGTTTATTTTATCGAAGTTTGAAAGGTACACCTTTTTAATAGTAGCCGAACTGAGTAATCGAAAAATGGCATCAAATGGTATAAAAACCTAACCTCAAAGTTTGTATGGGACAATAAGCTTAAGCAACCCCTGTTTCTACGACACTGCATTCACTCGAACAATTGTAATTATGTGTGAATATGTGTTTTAGTAGTAAGTGACTGTTCGCAAAATATCACCTTTCCAAGTCTACCATAGTGGAAGTTATATTAAAAAAACTGATATGATAAGTAACACTTTATCACCCTGTATCTTTTAAATATACCTAATTAGGGTGTTATGTAACTAATGTTATATATTAAAATGGGTTGTTCCTTATGGTCCATAAGAAAGCACCTGAATCCAAAAAAATATCATATGCCATATTTATTATTATTAATTCTGTTAACCTAAGACTGTAAACTTTTTTTTTGATTTATATATATATATAAATATATATATATATATATATATATATATAAATGAAAAAAAAAATGACAGTCTCAGGTTAACAGAATTAAAGTTATTTTACATAAAAAATAATATAAATATAGCATATGATATTTTTTTGTATTTTATTTGGAAATATTTGAAATTTTTTATTAGTGTTATTTTTGATCGCTGATATCTTTGAAACGAGTGATCTGAAGAACTTTGACCTTCAGATGTTTTTTGTAGAGCGTGAAATTGTCTATAACTCCTCTCGCTTGGGTGTTGCGAAAACAAACCATTTCAAAGTTATAAGAATTAAAAATTAAAAAAATAAAAATTCCCGTGTTATTGAAATGTAAAAACAACAAATGAATTGAGGCAAACCTTAATATTAATATTAAGAGCTCAAATAGGCGCCAAAATTTTTGTTTTTTAATGTACTATTAATTTTTTAACACCATTAGAAAAAAACAATAATTCTTTTTTTTTTAAACACCCTAATATATATACAGGGTGTTTCTTTTAACTTGAGACAGCTCAATATCTAGAGAAATACGCATTTCACGGAAAAATGTCTTAAATGAAAGGTTAATGTGACTAAAGGGGACATTATTTGGTGCTACCGCTAGCCACCCCCTACCCCTCCTTAAGGGTGAAACGGGGGGTAACTTTGAAAAGTCAAATGGAATGACCCGATTTTTTCACAGAGTTTGGTAGTACATAAAAAAATAAATAACTTTTATTTAAAACTTTTTTCAATTTATCAACAGATGGCGCTGTAATTCAAAATTTAAGAAAAATGAGTTTCCTTGTAAAATGTATTATTTGAAACGTTTGAAAAACAAAAATTAACATTAACAACAATAGTCGGCTATGAAAACAATTTATAACAAATGTTCGAAATGTCGTCATTCCATTTCAACACATTTTTGAATGCGGGTAATGAATTCCGGCACACAACGCGCCAACATATCGGGCGGTATCGCCGAACAGGCGTTCCTGATCCGCTCCACCATGTCCTCCCAAGTTGTAGGAATTGCAGCGTAAACTTTTTCTTTCAAGTAACCCCACTGGAAGAAGTCTGTTGGCGTAAGATCAGGTGATCGAGCAGGCCAAATTACTGGACCACGTCTACCGATCCACCGCGGTGCACCGGCCATTGAACTTCCGATCCAACACCTCTCGAGCAATTGTCGAATAATGTGCAGGACAAGCATCTTGCTGGTACCACATGTTTTGGAGCCGTGCTAGTGGTACATCCTCCAAAAGGTCCGTCAGATCGTTTTCTAGAAAATTCCGGTACTTTTCGCCATTTAATGCACCGTCAATAAAGAAGGGTCCGATTAATCGTTCGCTTAAGGTACCGCACCAAACGTTTACCGACCAGGGACGCTGGTGCTCCACTTGGTGTCGAAATGGAAGGACGACATTTCAAACATTTTTTATAAATTGTTTTTAGTGCCGACTATTGTTGATTTAATGTTAATTTTTGTTTTTCAAACGTTTCAAATAATACATTTTACAAGGAAACCCCTTTTTCTTAAATTTTGAATTACAGCGCCATCTGTTGATAAATTGAAAAAAACTTTCAAATAAAAATTATTCATTTTTTTATGTACTACCAAACTCTGTGAAAAAAATCGGGTCATTCCATTTGACTTTCCAAAGTTACCCCCCGTTTAACCCTTAAGGAGGGGTAGGGGGTGACTAGCGGAAGCACCAAATAATGTCCCCTTTGGTCACATTAACCTTTTATTTAAGACATTTTTCCGTGAAATGCGTATTTCTCGAGATATTGAGCTGTCTCAAGTTAAAAGAAACACCCTGTATATATATATATATATATATATATATATATATATGCACTTAGACACACACAGTGGTAGGTTTTATCAAACCGTACGCGGCCCAAAAGAGTCTAACTAGCTTTGACCAGCTATGCGGCAATATTTCAGAAACAATAGGTTTTCTACTTTACGCCAGTAGTAGGCAACTAATATTGCAAAGACTGAAATGCCTTACATCTCCCACCGAGCCGGGCTCGAAGCATCTAAGTGCATTGTGATTATTAAGTCCAGTGGCGTCCCCGAAGACACCTGAATCAATATTTTTTACGTGTCCCACGAACATGAAAAAAAGTTATTTTTATTTTTTTCTCAAAAAAACTAAGCAATATACGAAAAATATGATAGAGATAAAAAAGTTTTTTAGTTCCTTAATGTGAAAAAAATATAAAAATTGTAAAAAACTCAGTGGCGCACATTTTTTTTGTAAAAAATATAGATTCAGATGTCTTCGGGCCACTGGACTTAATAATTTAATCTAGTTAGGGCTAAATTATCTCTTTACTACCCTTAATAATACTATTAAATTTTAACAAAATCGGCTAAAGGATTATTGAGATATTTTGGAAAAAACGATTTTTTTTTGAAGTTTTGACACCCTGTAAGTTGAAAACGGAGCATTTCCGGACCTATGTTTATATGAACTTTTCGTCTTAGAATTACTAAAAGAATCGCCCCCTAAAGTTTGGCCACGTACTTAAATAACACCCTGTATACAATGTGTCCCATAATTATCGTGCAATACTTTAACAGCAGATTCTACGTACAAAAATAAGAAAAAAAGTTCCTATAAACATAGGCCGAGAAATGCTTTCTAAGATGCCATGAAACACAGCTTCAATTTTTAGGAAAAATTATTTAAGACAGTTGACAGTTTCATGTAATATGTATCAGGGTGTTTAAAAATTGTCCATGATCATGTTTAAAAATTGTCCATGGCCTGAATCTTTTTCTCTAGTTGTGATTTCATTATGAATTTTTATGCTATGTAAGGTAATTTTTAAAGCGATTTTAAGCAAAAACGTGCATGCTATCGAAGTTATCAACTGGACCTTTTTTATGTGTAAAACTCTGAAATTTTATGATCTTATATCAAATCATAGCACAAGATACGTACAAAAAAGTTTTACCCACACTCCCTATCTATCTGACCCACCCCTTATGAAAATTTTGAATTTGTTATCATTCCAACTTATAGGCCATAAAAAGTTTGATTATATTCCAAAATTTCACTTTTCTATTTAACGGTTTTGGAGATATTAAATAAAAACTATCTTCAGGGGCTTCTCTTTCGGGGCTGTTAAAGTATTGCACGCTTATTATGGGACACCCTGTATATATATATATATATATACAGTGCTTGCAAATTCAAGTACGACCGGGCTGGGAAGGACGGCTGCTCAATAGCCGCGTCAGAGCCGGCAGGCGGGCGTTTTGTAAGCGCCTTCTATTTGGCGTTCTATCCTTGTTTTTTTTAAGCGGGTATTGAACAACCGTCCTTCCCAGCCCGGTCGGACTTGATATTGCAAGCACTGTATAGATATATATATATATATATATATATATATATATATATATATATATATATATATATATATATATATATATATATATATATATATATATATATATATATATATATATTATACATATAATATATGTATACAGTGTGGCCCATTTAAGATGGAACACCCCCCTAACTTTTTTATTTGTAACTCAATTTTAATGAACAAAGGCTCAAAAGATAGAGAATAAAAAACTCTATCCAAGCTGAAAAAAATATGTTCAATGTCATTTAATAGATGCCTACTATAACATTTTTTCTATGTCAAAATTCGGAAAAAATTATTAGGGTAATTTTTTCGAAAGAAATAAGTACGCAACTGAATGCTTCAAAATGGGTACAAACCAAATTTCAATAAAAACGAATAATTAATTTTAGAAAAGTTTTTTTTAAATTTGGTTTGTACCCACTTTGAAGCATGCCGCATTCAGTGGCGTACTTATTTTTTTCGAAATAACGACCCTAATAATTTTTTCCGAATTTTTACAAAGAAAAAAGTTATAGTAGGCATCTATAAAGTGACATATAAAATATTTTTTATAGCTTGGATAGAGTTTATTTATTCTTTATGTAACAAATAAAAAAGTTACGGTGGTGTTTCCATCTTAAATGGGCCACACTGTATATATATGCATATATATATATATATACCCGGTCAACATTCGTGATATTTATACGAACATCATGTCGTGATTTTCACAAATTTTATTCATACTGATATCATACGGAAGTCACCGCGTGATAAATGAAAATCATACAAACGTCAAGTTGTGATTTTCACAAATTTGTTTGCTTCTGGCATGAAACACTGGATTTTCAGCCAATTTTAAGGCACTTAAATTATCGTTAAATAACATAATATGCTTTATGCTTTTAAATCCAAGTTCCAAAATAAAAGTTGCCACTACTGTCAATCCCATATATTTGGCTTCTGTAGATGACAATGCAATAGTTCGTTGCTTTTTGGAATCCCATGATATTGGACTTCCAGACAATAAAAATACATATCCTGTATAAGATCTCCTACCATCTATACAATTTCCCCAATCAGCATCGAGAAAACCTTGCATATTAATTTTATTTGGAGAGTAAACAAGTCCCATGTTCATTGTACCTTTCAAATAACGAAGAACGCGTTTAGCTGCTGACCAATGAGTTTTTTCATAGCAATTATTAAATTGAGCAAGATAACTTACTGCAAAACTAATATCTGGTCTGGTTGTTACAGATAAATATGTTAAAGCTCCGATTAACTCTCGAACTGGTAGCCTTTGTTCTGTCGTTAGTTCCTTTGGTTTGCACAATTTGACATTTGGATCTAAAGGAGTGCCAACAGTATTACACATCGACATGTTGAAGCGTTCTAAGATATCTCTTATTGTGTTAAAATTATACTATTTTCAGCATATTCGAATTTCACTCCAAGGCAAAATTTAGCTTGTCCCATATCTTTAATTTCGTTAAAGCTCCGATTAACTCTCGAAATGGTAGCCTTTGTTCTTCTTCTGTCGTTAGTTCCTTTGGTTTGCACAATTTGACATTTGGATCTAAAGGAGTGCCAACAGTATTGTTAAACATGTTAACATGTTGAAGCGTTCTAAGATATCTCTTATATATCCTTTTTGTGTTAAAATTATACTATTTTCAACATATTCGAATTTCACTCCAAGGCAAAATTTAGCTTGTCCCATATCTTTAATTTCAAAATTCTTGGCAATCTTAGCCTTAAGATCTTTTATAGCTTCATGATTTTTGCTGACAATTAAAATATCATCTACATAAACTGTAATTAGTATAATATCTTTCCCTCTGTTTATGTAGTAAACACAAGGATCTGCTGTAGTAGGTATGGTATTACATTCTTTTAGTATTTGATCAAGTTTTCGATTCCAACTTCTTCCAGCTTGCTTCAACCCATATAGTGACTTTTTCAACAAACAAACTTTATTTTCCATTTTCAGTTTTCCGAGCATTTCTCTCGCTCTAATATCATCTCCTGATCCACTGTGTATAATGTTTTCTAAGATATCCCCGCATTGTTTAGGTATCTCCATGTATATTGTTTCATCAAGTTCACCATTAAGATATGCACAAGTCACATCTAACTGTTGAATTTCCATGCCATATTTAGCTGCATGACCTACTACAAGTCTTATTGAACTGATTCTGGCAACTGGAGCAAAAGTTTGATTAAAATGTATACCTGGTTGTTGACTAAAACCTTGAGCAACTAGTCTTGCTTTTCTTCTCTCAATATTTCCATTGGATTTGTATTTATTTCTTAAAATCATACGACATCCAACAACTTCTTGATCTTTAGGCCTATCAAAAATAATCCTAAGAATTGATTTAATCTCTTCTGCCATAGCATCATACCATTCTGACATAGGGTCTATTTATCGCTTGTTTCATAGGTATTTCAGCTGTGAATACTTCTTCCCCTTCTTCTAGATTCATGACTTCTTTTTGAACCATATTATATTTCTTTTTAGGTCTTCCCCTTAAGCCAGTTTTCAAAAGTCCAAACCCTAGTCCTCGCTTATTTTCTGTATTTTCGGGATTTTCATTATATTGATTCAAATTATTAATATTGGGAATATCATCATTTTCTTTTTCTTTTCTTTCATCTATATAGTCTCGTTCATGATTGATTTCTGGTGATTCTAGGTGTCCTAGGTTCATGTTCATCTCTGTCGCAGTTTTCAAGCTTTTTATTAAATTTAATATAAGTAAATTTCTTCTCCTTTCTTTCTTTTAGTGTATTTACATCAGAATTAAAATATTTCTTTTCTTTCATAAAATTTAGATCTCTTGTAATCTCTACTTTCTTTTTTTTCGGGTATCCATACTCTGTAGCCTTTACTTTGTTCGGAATATCCTAGGAAAATACCTTCCTTACATTTAGGTTGAAATTTTCCTTTATTTGGTGTTCTATCCATTACTAGAACCCTGCATCCGAATTCTTGAAAAAAACTTACATCTGGTACTTTACCAGTCCACATTTTGTATGGAGTTTTTCCATCCAGGCTTAAAGTTGGACAACGATTTCTAATGTAATTCGCAGTATTGACTGCTTCTGCCCAAAACTTTGGTGGTAATTTCGATTGAATAAGAAGACATCTAGCTGTTTCCAAAAGAGTTCTATTTTTTCTTTCTGATATGCCATTCTGTTCAGGATTTCTTGGTATTGTTAATCTTCTAATAATTCCCTTTTCTTTTAGCATATTATCAAAATCTTTACTTCGGTTCCATTATCAGATTGAAGACACTTTACCTTTGTATTTTTCTGATTTTCAACCATTACTAAATAATTTTTCGTTACTTCATGAACTTCACTCTTATGTCTTAAAAATCGTACTTCACACCATCTGGAGTAGTCGTCAATAAATTCAATAAAATACTTTTCTTTCCCAAGTGATTCGGTGCGCATCGGACCACAGATATCTGTATAAACTAAATCTAGTAGAACTGATTTTCTCTTGGAACTTTTTGGGAATGGTTTTCTTGACATTTTTCCTTGAATACATACTCCGCATTTAAGTGTTCTATTATGATCATCGATTTCTATATCATGAACTGTCTGTTTTCTTTGCGCTTCCAGCAAATATTTCACGTTCATATGTCCTAATCGACTATGCCATATACTAAGATCATTTTTCTTATCAGAAGTCAATTTACATGTCTCATTATTCTCTTGCACTATCGTCCAAACCATAAAGGTCCAGTAAACCGGCAACAGAAAGAGATGCACAGTTTTATTTTTAGATCTGGGCGGAGCTTAAAACAACGGCCAGGTGCTAGTTTAATGTAATTCTTGCATACAAATTTTGGCAGATTTAAGCGTTAAAGCGTGTTTGTACTCACTAGAAAAAAACAAACTTATTAGCTTAAAATTTTAACTTATTGTATTTTAATACAAACGCAAGTTTGGTATTTTATAGGAAAAAAACTTTATACAATACCAAACTTCAGTGTGCTTATAAAACGGGGCAAATATCTTCATTAATAACGTATACTATACTAATGAGAATAGATTAACAAACTGTATTAAAATTTAATATAAACTGCTCGTCATAAAAATCGACGCACCTAGTTTTTTGGAAAATATTTGAAAGCTCGTTATTGAAAAATAAGTGAATCGATTTTGAAAATCTTTGGAAATTCTGAATAGCTGATTCTTTGACTCTTATGTCAAATTTTGGGAATACGATATTTTGCACATAGCATTATACTACAGGGTGTTAAACGAAGAGATGTATTTTTCCGAAATTTTAAGTTATTCCCATTCATGAGGGAGTTGAGTTTGATAGTCGTAATACCCCTCCCTAATATAAGTAAGGTAATCCCTCGGAACGTTTTCGAGATTTTGTGAATATCGCGGCTTACTACGATTATATGCCAATTTATCGAAAATTGTCGTTATTTCCCAGTTTAGTCCAAAAAATGGGTAATAGTGGATTCTTTGACTTTTATGTCTAATTTTAGAAATACGATATTGTGCACAAAGAATTATACTACAGGGTGTTAAAAAAAGGGGTGTTTTTTTCCCAAAATTTCAAATCCCCATTCACAGGGCAGTTGAGCTTGATAGTCGTAATACCCCTTCCTAATAACAGTTAGGTTATCCCTCGGGACGTTTTCGAGATTTTGTGGATATCTTAGCTAACTACGATTATATATATGGCAATTTTTCGAAAATTCACGTTATTCTTCATTTTAGTCCAAAAAATGAGCAATAGTTGATTCTTTGACTCTTATGTCTAATTTTGGAAATACGATATTGTGCACATAGCATGATACTACAGGGTGTTAAAAAAAGAGATGTTTTTTTCCAAAATTCCAAATCCCCATTCACAGGGCAGTTGAGCTTGATAGTCCTAATACCCCTTCCTAATAAGTCAAAGAATCAGCTATTCAGAATTTCCAAAGATTTTCAAAATCAATTTAGTAATTTTCCAATAACGAGCTTTCAAATATTTTCCAAAAAACTAGGTGCGTCGATTTTTATGCCGAGCAGTTTATATTAAATAAAGTTAATCTAATAACTATTAAAATAAATAAAATTATTTAATATGTTTATTTTAAAACTTTTATAAAGAATATGATAAAATTATAATATTTTTATTTTATTTTAAACGAACAATGCGGGGTTTATATTATGCAAAAAAATGAAAAAAAAAATAAAACAAAACCAAAGGAAATTTATTTGTCCTAAATGATGAGTATGAGTATGGGAACGTATGGCAGGCCCCAGATATATTATCATCCACTAATCTCCCGGGGTTATTTTACCCCCTTTCCGTTCTCCTGCGTATCCCGCCAAATCACAGCATTACCTGTGTTTGTTGGATCCGAAGTTTTTACGCCGGCTGGTAGATCCACCCTAGGAGTTCGTGGATGACAGTGTCAAAGGTTAAGGCCGCTCCCGGATTTTTGTCAGCCGGGTCGGGCCATACGTCCAGTTTAGGAAGGGTTTTTGGAGGACATTGAACTGACCCAAAACTAAGTACAATCCGGAATCCTCCTCAACCTAGGCCTTAGTAGTAACCCCATTCAATTGGTATTCGTGAATGGGGGTGGGTATGTTAGTTCTTTGCTTACTCCTATCTTTGTTGGTTTACTTCCGGTTCGTCAGTGTCTGTGTCCGTCTCCGGGTCGGATTCCGGAAGTTGGTACAGTTTTTCCGTCTCCTCTCGCATACGGTTTTTGTGGGTGCTGATTTGTTCCCAGCTGGCGAGGTCGGTTTGTGAGAATTGGATTGTCTGCGCCAGGGTGTCGTTCTGTATGTCCGCTAGGTCAGTCGTAAACAAGGTGAGTATTTTGCGTACGAATTTTCGGAGGTTTTGTCGGTTTGCTTTGGTCAGTGCGCATGTGTTCAGTGCATATGTCACCGTGGGGGAGATCACGGTTGAGTATATCAGCTTCCGGAGCTTCCACGGAAGATTATAGTTTTTTATAAACGTGTTTACCGAACGCGCTGAGCGCGTGGCTGCTTTTATTCTTTGTTTTGTCGTTTCAGGGCGGTTTAAGGTGCTGGTAATAGTGGAACCGAGGTATTTAAGGCTGTTTTCGAGCTGGAATGTAAACGAGCCTATTTTTTTGGGCCCGGTGTTGTGTAGTCTAGTCGGGAATTTGGGGTTACGGATTAGTATTTTGTTTTTTTGTTCGTTTAGTTTTAGACCGTTTGCGTACATATGTTTGGTAAGAACCTCGGTGAATCTTACGATTTCTGTTAGGTTGTTCGCGATGAGGAGTAGGTCGTCCGCAAAAGCGAGAACGGTGGGCAGTTCGAAGTCAGTCAAGTCATTGTCTAGTTGTAGTCCCGGTATTTCAGCTATCGTCTGTTTAAGGATGCGGTGGAGCGCTAGTGTGAATAGTCGCGGTGATAAGGGGCAACCTTGTTTTACTCCTTTTGTTTTCGGGTATAGTTTTGTGGTCTGACCGAACCATTGTACGCACGTGTATTCTTTCAAGCAGGCCGATTCAATTCGTTCTATCAGCCATTGAGGGGTGTTCACTGCGTTTAAGGCTTCTATGATTGCTGTGTGTTTAATTTTGTCGAAAGCTTTTTCTATGTCATAGGTTACAACATGTTTCTTCCATTATTCGCCATGTTTCTTCCATTATTCGTCTGGCGCTGAATATGTGGTCGTGCGTGGACCTGTTCGCTGTAAATCCTGCCTGATAGTACGGGATGGGTTCCACTAGTTCGTCCAAGGCTTTTAATATGTACCGAGCATATATTTTGTAGCCTACACTACATAGTGTAATTTTCCTGTAGTCCGATGTGTTTTTCGCGTTGCGAATCTTTGGGATGGGAATTTGTTTAGTGTATAGCCAATCCCGAGGTACTTCGTTTTTTTTCAAAAATGTGCCAGTAGGTTTGTTAGTAAGTCAATTAACTCTTCCGGGGCCTCCTTAAGTAGCTCGTTTTGTAAAAGGTCAATGCCCGGGGCGGAGTTTGAGCGTAGATTTTGCACCGTCTGTGTGGTAAAGCTTCGCTCTGGGGAGCTGGTTAGGGGTGTGTGGTCTGACGCTGGGCTATTAAGTATGTGAGGAGCGTTGACGTCTAATTCCCCTTGCCCGAGTTCCTTTTCCCAGGTAGCGAGGGGGATATATGTAGTATGCGCTTGGTTACGTGTCCGTCTGAATTGTTTGATAAATTTGTATGTTTGTGAGATTCTTTTAGCGGGCTCGTAGTCGTTTAAGTTGTTAAAAAAATTGTAGCATTTGGCAAGTTTGTTTTCGCGTAGTGCAATGTTTTTTTCTGCTATCGCGTTGCGTTTTGTTTGGGCCGTTTGTGTGGTCGGGTTTCGTCTGTGTTGTTCCGACGCCTTTTTTGTCTTGTCTAATCATTTTTTGATGTTACTGGGGAGCGGTTCTGACGGTTTATTAAGAGTGAGGTTGGCCGCTAACTGTAGACTTTCTTTAATGATTGTCCATGTCTCTGATACGTTATTAAGGTCGGGATTGTGTGTTAGTAGTATCTCTTTTGTCGCGTTTTTGTAGTTAAGATTGTCAGTAGGGTCTTTTAAACGCTCAGTGGGTCTTTTAAACGCTCAGTATACCATTTTGTCGGTTTTATTATGGGGGACTGATAGTCTTTATCGTTTATGGCTGGCGTCTGTATCAGGTCGCAATAAAGTAATTTATGATCTGTCTTTATGTCAAGTGGCCAGGTAGCTTTGCAGGGTTTGTAAAGAAACCCGATAGTGCTGTTTCGAAGCATGTGGTCAATTTGCGATTCGGTTGATTTATTTCGCCATGTTGTTAGTATTGACTTGTGTTTTGAAAAGGTGTTGTGAATACTTAGCTTAAACAGCTGAGCCAGGTTAATAAGCTCTTGCCCATTTTCATTGGTTTCGCTGTATACTAATTGCCTGCCTACCGTGAGTTTATCTTTGTCTGTGTGTAATGTTTTCCCTAAATGTGCGTTGAAGTCCCCTATAACTATCATTACCCCTTTTTTGTTGTTTATGTCTATTTGATTTATTAACTCGCTGTATGTCTTCATGTTACGTTTTTATTACAGGCTAGGACTATTGTAGCGATGCTGTCTGAGATGGCGTAGAATTTTGTCGTTTGGAGGGCCTTAGATCGTCTTAGGAGTATCGCTACTCCCCGTCGAGTCGAATTGTTTTGTCCTCCGCTTAAGTACCAATCGTACGTGTTTGTTTTTGCGCGGCCGGTTGTCATGAATGTTTCTTGTAGTGCTATTATGTCTAGGTTTAGTTGGGATAGTGTGTCGTCAATTATTTCTCTCTTTTCTGCTTGCCTACAGCCCCTTACGTTTAGTGTCCCTATTTTTATCTTGTGTTGTTGTGTACTACTGTCTAAACTTGTCGCCCCGTTTCCGGTCGATTGTGTTTGCGTGTATTCCCCGTTGCCGCAGGCTCTTATATTGGTTATTTTTCCTGCCTCTGTTAGGCAGGGCACCGAGGCTTGTGTCCATGTTGGTCAGATATGTATTATACTATCGTAGTGATTGTAAGTTCCTGTTCTGCCTAGTCTGTAACAAATTGCGATTGACCGGTTGCTATTGTTATGTCTGAAGGATAACTTGTCAGTACGCCCCTGTTCGTGATGTATTTCGATTGCGACGTTAAATATGTCCGATGCTGCTATTATTGTTTCCAAACCCAACCAGAAGCTATTTTGTGCGTGGTCCTTTAAGTACGCCTCTGTTTTACGTTCCCAGTCGTTAATATGCGCGTAGCGGTGGGGTTGGTCAAGGATCGCATCCTGTAAGTATGGGCTGTATGTCTCAATGTGTGTTCTTAAGTTATTTAGTATTTGTCTTAATGCGTATGTACTTCCTATTGTTGACCCAGTCAGGCTATTGTCTAGTTGATGAGCCAAGCTGGCCACTAAGCAATTTCCGTCGGATGGAATGTTAATTATTCCCACCGACTGATCAATCGTGTTTACTATTTCCATGTTTGTTATGGTTTGTGTTTATTTATTATTTATGGTTTGGCGTTTATTTATGGTATTAGTCGAGTGTTTATTTGGGGATGGAGCTAATGTCTTATCTGCCTTTTCTGTTTTGTTTATGTAATGATTTGTGTGTTGTCTGTCTCAATAGGAATGTTTATTATCTGGTGCCAGCTGGGGAGCTTGGAATTTACTTTTCGATGTATAATACGTTTTACTTTAAATTTTTTGGAATAAAATGGTTTTGTTAATAAGACATGCAATTAGACTATAATCCTGATGCTATGTCTTTCACGGGCTGTCCGTTGTTTTTTGACCTCGCCTGCAGGTTTTTGGCAGGCTTTGGTTGTGACAATCCCTGCTGACCAGGTGGGCCGGTTGGCCAAATTACTTATTCAATTGCATTCTTTTACGGCGTTAACAGGGGATCTCCCGCACTTTTCGCACTTGTTGCACTTTTTTGCACTTGTTGCACTTATCGCACTTTTCGCACTTGTTTGTTTATTTATTTATTTATTACCGATTACCGATATTTCCGAATACTTAGGTTCGTTTTTGGAACTTTATTACGTTTGTCTCTTATACGCTGCTAGGAGAGGAATCTTTAACTATTGACGCGTCTTTCCACTTCGAGTGTCAAGACCCAACTGGAAATTTATTTGTCCTAAATTAAGACAAAAATAATTACAGGCCATTCTCGAACTATATAGCCCCACAAATTCTCTATTAAAGAGAATTAATAAAACCAATGTAATTACCTTTAAGATGACTAACTTAAAATTTACCGCGACGCGCGCAAGGCACCTCGACCTACGGCGACCTTGCACGGAACGAGTACTCCACTTGATTTGTTTTGCCGGTGAAGCGTGTGCCACGTGTGGGTTTTGC
Source organism: Brassicogethes aeneus (assembly GCA_921294245.1). Lineage (NCBI taxonomy): Eukaryota > Metazoa > Arthropoda > Insecta > Coleoptera > Nitidulidae > Brassicogethes > Brassicogethes aeneus. The sequence continues at coordinate 64,728,527 of OV121132.1, forward strand.
TAACCTCAATTATTTTTTTAGTTTTGTAAAAATTCTTATTGAATAAACCGTTCTTTGGAAAAACGATCCTTGACTGTTATTTCATCACACTTTGGGGTTAAGGTCTGGAGATCTTAAAGGCCAATTAAGCACTTCAATATTGGGATGCTCAGCAAACCAGTTGGTAAAAATTCGAGCCTTATGTATTGGCGAATTATCCTGCACAAATACAACGCCATTATTAGCATTTGCAAAAGGAAGTAAATATTCTTCCAAAATTTGAATATAACCTCTAGCAGTATGCCGATTCTCAATTTGTAACAATGGCCCCATGAGAGGTCATATACTCTGGTTACCCGACCACTGTCCCTATTTTTTGCAACATCTTGTATTATTTGGCCTGTATACGTGCACTCTACCATGAGCATTTGAGTGAAATGTTTTTTCTTTAGAAAAAACTACATTTGACCAGTCCAGGTAAAGATTTGTTATAGCAAACCTAAATCTGACCAAAACTAAAACTTCAGTAAGACCAATTTTTTTTGCAGGTCTTATACAATGCAAGTCATTATCAGACAGTCTTTTACGTAATGTTTCAGAACAAGTTAAACCCTCAACATTTTGTCGAATAAGACTACATTTAAATAGTTTGTTAAAATGCAATACATTAAAAAGGATTTTAAAAACTATTTTTTATTACTTATGTTGCTGATAGATAATTATCCTCTTATTATAATAAGAGGTTAATAGAAATATTTTAAAGGACAATTGTTAACTTTTTGTAATTTAATTTGATTTCTAAATTTTGAAACATAATTTTAGAAATAAAATATTTCTTAAGGCTTTGTATTGATCACTCGGTAAATAAACTATTTATAAAAATTTATTTAAACCAATTTTTAAAATTTCAATTAGGTATTATAATGTTATGTTTAGTATTTAATTATTTTTATTTGAGTTTATAAGAAATACTTAATTTCATTCGGTTAAAAATATAAGCACTTTCGTTATTGTGGCACTTTAAGTTAAAATTCTAGCGCTTGTTTTTTTCATCACAATTTCTGATTGTTATTGTAAATACCTACCTACTGTAAATGCAATTTTTTGCGCACAAGTTTGTAGATAATTTATTTGGGAAAATAAATTTTATTTATACATTGTATATTTATTAAAAACTTACATCTTTATTAAAATAATTAGCGATTTGAGTATAATTATGACCATTATGCCATAGAGCAATAATTTGTCTTTTAATTTCGCTGCTGCACTGAGGCATTATTTTGATACTTTTGATACCTACTGTTGTCTGTGGTTGTTTACTAAATTTATAGATAACAAAACAATATAAGAAAGATACACGCGTCTTTCTGTCCAGCGCTATGATTTGTCAGGGATATTTTTAAGGGCGTGGTCTAAAAAATCCGAGAGAGAACCGCATTTCGAGGTGGGCTTTTAAGGATTGGACCATAGTACATAGTATAATTCACCTATTCTTTTTGCAACTAATTTCACTTGACCATTTAAATCAAAAACCAAAGCTTTTTCTTTTTGAAATAAAACTTCATAACCTTTCTTGGTTATTTTTCCAACTGAGAGTAAGTTAGTTCGTAGATCAGGTACATGTAGAACATCGTTAAGCTTAATTTGTCTATTGTTTTTGTCAATCTCAACATTAAGTAATACTTGTCCCTTAGCTTCTATCTCTGTAGACACATTGCTTGCTAAATTTAGTTTCCCTTTATTGGAATTGATTATTTCATGAAAATCAATAATATTCTTGCAAAAATGTGAGGTTGCGCCACTATCTAAACACCATCTTTTATTTTCAATACCATTTACTTCTGCTTGATATGCATCAGAGCAAAATTCAGATTCACCAATAAATCTAAAATCATTTTCGTCAGCATACCTGGCCTGATTTTTCTTTTTAAATTTACAATCGGCTAATTTATGTCCAAATTTTCTACAAAAATGACAGCGATATTTAAATTCTCCTGTCTCTTGGAATTCTTTGGCAGATTCGGTATTTTCTGATATATTTTTGTTGTTTTGTTTATAAAACGGCTTTTTCTTTGCAAACATGACATTTTGTTGATTCTCTAGATTCGTTTTTTCTAGCGTCGTGTTCTTCAATAATTTTTACACGTAGACTATCTGGTATTGGTAATTCATATCGAGATTCTATAGCACATCTAAAATTCTCAAAACTTGCAGGTAAACTGTAGAGTAACATGATTGATAATAAATCTGGATTAATTTCTAAACCCATTTCTCCTAGTTTATCAACAGCATCAAAAAAGTTATTAATATGTTCACGTATATCACTATTTTCTTCCATACGTTGTAATATAAGTTGCTTTAAAAATGTTGCTTTACGAGCATGACCATTAGATTGATAAATACTTTCTAATTTCAACCAAACTTCGGGAAGTAACACATCCTTTTATTTGCTTTAATTCAGCAGAACTGATACACAATATTATGTCAGATTTTGCTTTTCTGCCATAATTTATCCATTTTGTCAATTTCATTTTATTTTTTTTTATTTATAACAGTTGCAAGTCGCTATGGTTGTACTTTTTGGTTGTTATCTTCATAGTCTACCTTCATACATAACACAAACAAACAAAGGGTGGCTCTTAGGAGGGTTCGGCCAGGGAAAAAGAGCCTGAGAAAAAAACCTGGTCGGCTATGAAGTAGGGAAGGAATACGCGGTCAGGCATTGTACTTGAAAATTTACGAAAATTAATGTATTGGCGATATGGCTTGATACTGCAAAGATTTAAAACTGAAGAATATTGGTGTTAGTTGACCGGGCTATGCCCAGGATGTAACGAGGTCCGCAAGGGAGGCAACTCGATGCGATGCAGCCCTAGAGAAACTAGGACAACCAGTTCTTCTTACGGGGGAAAATATTAGTTCATACAACAAAGGCCCACGCACACAAACAAAGAGTACTCACATTATTTCGGACGAAACTGTCGTAGGCAAACGCGCGGTGCTCTACCGTCCACTGCTCCATGGCTTCGACTGGTAAAAAAAAGCTTAGACCTCACAAACCTAACTGTTCTTACCGCGCAGCTGTCCCAATAGGAGCGGAGTACCAGCCATTCCAAAAACGTCCGCCCATTCTGCCGGACCCTGTATAAATAATAGAAAAGTGCTTTTATCACTGTAAAAACACCCATTTTGTGAAATTTTATTGATCCAAAAAGTAATGAAATAGACAATCCATCTGATGAATTCCATCATATATATATATGGATATATAACGACTGTACATCCCGAGGGATAGAAGTCACTCCGTTAGGAGTTTAATGATTCTTTCGGTGAATCAGTCCTTTGTTTATTTATGTTTCTTCTTGTTAAAGTTTGTTGTGTTTTTTTGCGTCTTCAGTAATTTTTGCCCATTGTTTTCTGTTTTGTACTATGTTTTTCCAGTTCTTTATTCCTAGATTCTTTATGTCCTTCAGTACTTGTTCTTCCCATCTTATTTTGGGTCTTCCTTTTGGTCGGTTTTCGCCGGGTTTCCAGTTTTTTATTCTTTTAATTATTTCTTCCGGTTTTCTTCTCTCTACATGTCCAAACCATCGGAGTCTTTGTGCTTTTATGAATTTAACTATGTCCTCTCCTTCCATTATGTTTTCTAGTTCGTGGTTCATTAGTTTTCTATATCCTTCGTCTGTTTTAAGTGGTCCCAGTGCCTTTCTAATTATTTTTCTTTCAAAACATTTCATTTTTATTTCGTCTTTGTTTGTAAAGCATGTTGCGTAAGTTACAATTGGTCTAATTAGGGTTTTATAAATTCTTATTTTTGTTTTTTTGCTTAAGTTTTTATCCGTAATAAACTTTTATTTCCAATATGCTCTGTTTCCTGATTGTATTCTTTCTGCTATTTCTAGGCTTCTATTATTTTTTCTATTTATTTGTACTCCCAAATATTTGAAAGTTTCTACTGCTTCAAATTTACAATCCCCTATTTGAATATGACTTTGGGTTATATCTCTTCTGGCGCTATGCATGTATTTTGTTTTTCCTTGATTTATTTGTAGTCCTATTTCTTTTGCCTTAATAATAATTTTTTGAATAATTTCTTCTAAGCTTCTTTTGTCTCTGGCCACTACTGCTATATCGTCTGCATATGCTATATATTGGGTTGAGTTTTGTGTTATAACTTTCTTGTTTCCTATTTCTCTCATGATACCTTCTAGCGCTCTGTTGAAGAGTGTTGTAGATAGTGCGTCCCCCTGTCCGTACACCTACCTCGATTTCAAATTCTTTTGATGTTCCAGTTTTTGTTTTTACTTTTGCTTTTGATTCGTCCATGCTCATTTTAGATAGTCTTATATAAGTTTTATTGGTATGTTCATTTTTTTCATCTCTTCTATTAATTTTGTCCGTATAATTTTGTCGAATGCTTGTTTAAAGTCTATAAATATGATGTGGAGTTCTATGTTGTGTTCGTACCTTTTTTCTAGTATCTGAGTCATTACGTGAATTGCATCTGTTGTCGATCTTCCTTTTCTAAACCCATTCTGATATTCCCCTATTTCTTGTTCTGTGTATTTTGCCAGTCTTAATCTTATTATGTTTGTTAATATCTTATATGCAGTGTTCAATAACATGATTCCTCTGTAGTTTTTGCAGTCTGTTTGATTTCCTTTTTTGTGTATTGGAGTTAATAGACCTGTTCTCCATTCTAATGGCATAGTTTCTTGGATCCATATCTCTGTTATTAAGTTGTGTAGTCGTTTAAGAAGTGTCTCCCCTGCTTGCTCTATTAGTTCATTATTGATTTCGTCTGGTCGACATGTTTTATTTTTGTTAAGGTGTGTTACTACTTTCTTGAATTCTTCGTACGTCGGTGGTATTTATTCGTTGTTGTTTACTATTTCTTCTTCAGTTTCTGCCCTTTGTTCGCCTTCATTTTTGCTATATAGTTTTCTGAAGTGTATCTCCCAGTCTTTATCATCTATTTTTGCGGTTGGTTTCTTTATTTTGTATAGATTTTTTATAGTATTGTAGATTTTTTTGCTGTCTTTATTATTTTCTATTTCAGTCATTATTTCGTTGATCCATTTTTCCTTTTTGCTCCTGCTGCATGCATTTGCTGTTTTTCTTTTGTTTCTATATTCTTCCAGTTCTTCGGGTCTTTCCGTGTTTATCCATTTTTTTCTGGCAGTGTTTTTTGCTTCTATTTTTCTTTCGCATTCTTCGTCAAACCATGTCTTCAATTTAATCCTTTTCTTTTTTCCTATTGTCGTCTCTGCTGCTTGTAAAATGCAACTTTTTATATTTCTCCATTCTTCTTCTATATCTGCTGTGTTGTTTGCTTGAAGCTTTTCTTGTATATTCTCTTTATATTTTCTATTTACCGGTTCGTCTTTAAGTTTGTTTCCCATTTTCTGCTATTTATTCTAGGAGTATCTTTTATTATTTTCAGTTTAATTTTCGCTATTACTAATGTGTGGTCTGTGTCCGCGTTTGCGCCTCTGTATGATCTTACATCATGAATTATTCGTTTCCATTTTCTAGAAATTAATATGTGGTCTATTTGGTTGCCTTCTGTGGATCCTGGTATCATCCAAGTAATTTTGTGTGGTTTTTTGTGCTTAAAGCTTGTGCTTACAATAAATGAGTTTGTCATTTCGGTTAGGTTGCAAAGTTTTAATCCATTGTCGTTAGTGTTAGTGTGTATAGTTTCCTTGCCTGCCACATTGGTGATATGATTTTCTTTTCCAATCTTTGCATTAAAATCTCCAACCAGAAAAACTATGTCATTTCTTTTTATGCTTTCGTATGTATTTTCTAGGTTTTCGTAGAACTCGTTCTTTTTAATTTCTTCTGCATCTTCTGTGGGTGCGTAGGCGTTTATAATACTGATGTTTGCTTGTTTATTTTCAATTCTTATATATGAAAGTCTTCCATGTATAGCTTTAAACTCTAGTACCTTAGTTTTAAGGGTTTTTCCTATTATAAAGCCCGTGCCATTATGGCCTTGTTTTTTTTCTCCGGAATAATATAGCGTATAATTTTCTTTTTCGATTTTACCCTACTCTTTCCACCTTGTTTCTTGTAGCGCTTTCTATATGGTATTTGTTCATTTCGCGGTATATTTCCTCCATTTTTCCTGTCCATAGCATTGTTTTTATGTTCCATGTTGCAATTAGTAATCTATTTCTTTTTTTAATCTTTTTTTTATTTTTACCTTTATTTTCTTTATTATTTATGCTCATTGTCCTTTTTCTTTGCTCGGTCCGTTTCTGATCTGCTTTGTTGTTGGTTGCTATTAGTTTTTTGACTCTTTATTGTATACAGGTGGGCTGCTGTCTTCCTCTATTTCCTGTTTTTCTTCTTCCAAAGTTTGCTTTGTGCGGCACCATTTTAAGGTTCTATTTTCTATTTGCAGTTTTTGGAATTCAACTTTAACTCTTTTGCCTTTACTTTTTTCTTCTCTTGCTAGGTCTCTTATATATTTTTGTATTTTTCTTTCCTTAGTTGTCAATTCGGCTTCTATGTAAACTTCTTTACCTTTAAGTTTGCTTTTATTTTTTAAGACTTTAATTTTATCTTCCCAGTTTTCCATTATAATTATCCATTTTCCTTTTGTTATTTCATATGAGTCTCTTACTTTAGCATTTACCCCCATGTTTAAGTAGGTTTTCTATAGTTGTTTGGTTTCCTTCTGCTTTCTTAAGGACCAAGTCTTTTCCTGATAAGAGTAAATTGTTTTTAATTCTGATTTTTTCCATTTTTTCTAGTTTTTCTTCCATTTCTAGCATTTTGCGGTCCATTTCTATTTTTTCTATTTTCCATTTCCCTTCCATTTCTTCCATATCACCGTTTATCTTTATTTCTATTTTTTATAGATTCTCTTTTAATTTCCTTATTTCTTCATTATTTGCTTGGATTATTTCAGATTTTGCATTGGCTATCTCCTTTTTGACGTCCAATTTAAAATCTTCAAATCCCTTTATTTGTTCTGCTATCATTTTTTAAATTTCTTCCATTTCTGCTGTTTTTGGTGATCTGGCTTTTAGTTTGCTTTTTCGTGTTGAGTTTTCTTCTCTTTCAGGGGAAGTTTCGCTCTCTGCTCTGCCTCTTTTGTAGTATTTTTCTGTATGTGGCATTTATTTGTACGCCCTGTATACCCAGATAAGCTAAGTCTGCGTGCGACACACAGTATATATCCCTGGCCTACTTAATTCAACCAGAAATCTGTTTGCCGCCTAACAGTACTTTAGCCTCTCTTTGATAGATGGCGTCACTTCTTGATTTGGTAAAAATCTCTGATAAGACCCGCGTCAGCAGATTTTTAGGTTATTTCTAAAAGCAAATTTTTATTAAAGAAATACAACTTTTTCTGACCTTTTCTCCTGTTGTCTATATCTTCAGCCAACTAGGCGAGTCTGAATTTCTGTTTTCTGTCTTCTTTGTATACTTTTGCAAAGTAAAAACCACTTTTTTATATGTTTCTAGCACCCGGCAACCCTGCTTAAAATACCCCATAGAGACCTATACAAAATAATCTATCGGGCGCTACCGGATTCAATATGTGCATTTGTCCATGGTTTTTTCCGGATACAGCCCGATAGAAAATGTATAGGAAATTACCTATAGGCACACCATAACTTTTACATTTTCCCTATTGAGACCAATAGCAAATAACTCAATGAAGGATATATAGGGATATCCCTATAGAGCAACCATAAAACATTTGACAAAATTTTATTAAAACCTATGGGGTCCTATAGGGGAAAAACTAATTTCTACATTTATGTATATTTTCCCCATTGAAACCGATAGCAAATAAATCAACGGTGGATATCCCTATAGAACAACCATAAATCTCAATTATGGGTCCTATACAAACCGATACACCCTATAGAAACACCATACATCCCGATACAAATATCTATCGGTTTGAACAGGGTCTCTATGGGGTATTTTAAGCAGGGAAACACACTCCGCTACTAGTCTCGCTTCACCTTGAATTCCATCATAACCATAATTAAATACAATTTTTCTTAAACAATACATTTAAATAAATATAACTTATGTTAAGGCGGCCTTTTTTCTCTCTCTGCCACAGCCTGATTTCATACTCAATTACGGTTTGGGGCCAGGCGGCAGAGTGGGGTAGAGTGTTTGATTTGCAACGCAAGGCAATACGTGTTGTTGGTGGACTAGGGTACACTGAAGACTGCAGATCCAAATTTTCGGAACTAAACATACTTACCCTTCGGGTAATTCCATTTATTAGCCACCAATGAGTGCACCTTATATCCTCTAATTTAATTTCTTTTTTAACTGTAAATAGAAAAGGACCCAAGAAGTAAAAAAACTCACCTTTTCTTTTCTCCCCCCTTCACCTATTTATACAGGGCTATACAAAAGTTACTGTGCAGACCTAACTTTAAAAAAATGTACTTCTTTTGCTAATAAAGCTATTGACATTAAACAAACTGTTAATTGTTAAGAAAATATTTCTCTTTTAAACCATATAGGACACATTTAGTTATTGATGCCCTAAATGGTCTTTGGGAATTTTTAAAAAAATGCAATTTTTTGTCAAAATTGTCTAATTTTATAAATTCATATATTCTTAGAACAACTTGCCAGCAAAATTTTTTTAATGGCGTTTATTACCAAAGATCTTACTCTACGAGTATATAAAAGCAATGAAAACATTTTCAAATAATATTGGCTAAGAGTTCAAAAAAATATAATAAAAATTCATGTTTTTGAAAAATCACTATTTTCAGCCATTTCATGGTTTAAAAAGGCTATGTTTGAGTGAGTCGATTTAAACCAATTTATGCTTATCATCACATGCACTTATTAGCCTCCAATAACCATGAATAAAATTATTGTGTATTTCGCTTTTAACTGGGCTGTGGCTGTATCATCTACAGCCCAGCTATAAGCAAAATACACAATATGCCCACCTGACTAAATCCATAATATGTATTATAATATTATTAATTTTATTATTATAATGTGGATTATATTAATATAAATCCATAATATTATATTAAATATATATTTTATAAAAAAACTCAGTAGCAAGACTTGAATTATTAATTTTATTATTATAATGTGGATTATATTAATATAAATCCATAATATTATATTAAATATATATTTTATAAAAAAACTCAGTAGCAAGACTTGAATTGAGTTTTAATTCCCAAGAGCCAATTTTTAAGATTTTGTTTTAATAATTAAAATATTTTTAAGATATTGAAATTTTTACATATTCATAAAAACTAACCTACTTACTCTCAACATACTAATTTTTTACATTTTGTAAATAAACAAAAACTAAAATAATAAATTATTAAATTGTGCATAATTTTCTAAAAACAGTCATTTAAAAGTGTCAAATTGTTTGAAGTGTCCAAAATGGATTGTTCCGTTGGAAAATTAATTAATGAAAAATGCCATTAATAGTTATTTATGTATCAAGGCAGTAAAGTCGTAATTATTTGCTGAGGCGAAGAGTGATAAAAATGACTTTAATGCCGAGGTGCATATTAAATTTTATCCGAAATCACATGTAATAATACTAATAATTAATATTGATGATTAAATCAAATGTCATTTGATGATCAAATAAAATTTCATTTGAATGTATGGTGTCTACGTACAGTATATATACTGTTTGTTACGACGGTTATTATATATTTGCCCTCCGCGGCGATTTTCTAATCTAATTAATAAAATTAACTTAGGTATTATTTTTATTAAAAACGTAAAGTTCTACTTTACTGCCGATTTGTTTTACTTTACTGCCGATTGTTGACTATTTTACTGCCGATTTCTGAAAAAATATTTTTCGCGATTGAATCTTGTACAAATTAAAGTATCTATATTATTTTACCAAAATTTTTGGTGAAGTCGTTAATTTATTCCTCTTGATAGACATTATACACATACGAAAATTTTCCGATTCATATAACTTTTTAGAGGTAAAAAATAGTAAATAGGTTTTTTAGGTGATTGTAAAAGTTAAGAATATGATTTTTTCAGTTTAATTATATGCAGTTAAGTCAAATATAGGATGTAATACCTGTTTTATTTTGTCTAAATATAAAGTTTATGAAAAGTATGTCTTTTAGCCATTTAATTAATTTTTTGTACATTTGATTATGGTTTCTTAATTTAAAAAATATATAAATGGGTATATCTATAGTTAATTTTCGACGCCACTGTATGTGGTTTTTATATTTTATATTTTTATTCAGAATGAATTATAAGTCAATTCAAGGCTGTCGAGTTATTTTAAAGATGTAATACGCTTTTTCGAAATAAATGGTTAATATCCCTGCTTAAAATACCCCATAGAGACCCTGTTCAAACCGATAGATATTTGTATCGGAATGTATGGTGTTTCTATAGGGTGTATCGGTTTGTATAGGACCCCTAGTTGGGATTTATGGTTGTTCTATAGGGATATCCACCCTTAATTTATTTGCTATTGGTTTCAATGGGGAAAATACACATAAATGTAGAAATCAGTTTTCCCCCATAGGACCCCATAGGTTTTAATAAAATTTTGTCAAATGTCTTATGGTTGTTCTATAGAGATATCCCTATATATCCTTCATTGAGTTATTTGCTATCGGTCTCAATAGAGAAAATGTAAAAGTTATGGTGTGCCTATAGGTAATTTCCTATACATTTTCTATCGGGCCGTATCCGGAAAAAACCATGGACAAATGCACATATTGAATCCGGTAGCGCCCGATTTTATATAGGTCTCTATGGGGTATTTTAAGCAGGGATATTGATTTAGTCGCAGGTGGACATATACATCCACAGCCCAGCTAAAAGAAAAGTACACAATAATTTTATTCATGATTATTGGAGACTAATAAGTGCCTGTGATGATAAGCATAAATTGGTTTAAATCGACTCACCCAAACATAGCCTTTATAAACCATGAAATGGCTGAAAGTCAGGTGGGCATATTGTGTATTTTGCTTATAAATAGCTGGGCTGTACATACAGCCACAGCCCAGTTAAAAGCAAAATATTTTGCTAATAAAATTATTGTGTATATACACAATAATTTTATTAGTGGTTATTGGAGGCTAATAAGTGCATGTGATGATAAGCATAAATTGGTTTAAATCGAATCACTCAAACATAGCCTTTTTAAACCATGAAATGGCTGAAAATAGTGATTTTTCGAAAACATGAATTTTTATTATATTTTTTTGAACTCTTAGCCAACAATATTTGAAAATGTTTTCATTGCTTTTATAAAGAGTAAGATCTTTGGTAACAAACTACATTAAAAAAAATTTGCTGGCAAGTTGTTCTAAGAATATATGAATTTATAAAATTAGGCAATTTTGACAAAAAATTGCATTTTTAAAAAAATCCCAAAGACCATTTAGGGCATCAATAACTAAATGTGTCCTATAAGGTTTAAAAGAAAAATATTTTCTTAACAATTAACAGTTTGTTTAATGTCGATAGCTTTATTAGCAAAAAAAGTTAGGTCTGCATAGTAACTTTTGCGTAGCCCTGTATAAATAGGTGATAGGGGGAGAAAAGAAAAGGGGAGTTTTTTTCACTTCTTGCGTCCATGTCTATTTACAGTTAAAAAATAAATAAAATTAGAGTACCTATATGAGGTGCACTCATTGGTGGCTAATAAATGGAATTACCCCTTCCGGGAATCTTGGAAGTATTGGTTTACGCAAAAACCAACCTTGACAGTTTCAGTGTGCACGAACATCACTACAACACAAGAACAAAAAACAACTTAATTTTGCCAGGTTTTAGGCTGTCAAAATCGCAAAAGACTAGCTCCTAAATATTATAACAAATAAACTGAAACAATAAAAAATCTAAAACCAAACTCATATAAGGCTTTACTAAAATCATTTTTGATTTCAAAGTCTTTCTATTCATATGATGAATTCCTAAACTGTGATATGACTGTGATATAATATTATTGTAACTTGTATTATGTACCCTTAATTTTTTAACCAAATTGTACCTGTCTATATTTCTACGTACCTTTATGTTCATATTAGTGACAATTGTAAATACTATGTATGTTAACAGGAAATACATTTATTATATTATTATTATTATTATTGTTAATATAGACTTCGCAAATGAATGAATGAATGAACGTTATGTTAACTTTTAAAATCGACATAAATTTTCAAAATCATTTGGTTTCATCTTCACAAATACCCATTCACTCAGGTAATTTGTGGGCTGTTGTACAATGTGATTTGACAAAACAATTTTTTTTCTAAATTTTTAATTATGTTCGACCGAATATTATTAATTATTATTGGAATAAACTTTTTTTTAACATTCGAATAATTCGAACCATTCACTATTTGATACGATTTTCACTTTTCCCATACCCCTACTTTTAAGTTTAGATCACAATGGCCGGATTCATAATAGCATTCTATAATTTATAATTGGGTTAATAATGTAACCGTTCGTATATTTTACTGTCAAGATTTTTATAGTAGGTACCTGGGCAAATTTTCGTTATATGTACATTCGCTGTCCCCAGCTAATTTTATTTTTATTTTTGACCTTTGTTGATAAGTTTTGTATTTATTATATTTAAATACCCCCTTCCTGTTAGGACCCATCGTATTTTTTTTGTTAATTACTTTATGGTTCTATATATGGCAGAAATACTAGGTGAAATGTCCTGTAACCTAACTGTCCCCAGAGGCGATTTTTTAATTTAAATTATTATATTCTTCTTCTTTGCAGCTTTCTTCTGAAAAAATAAATTATTTTTGAACAATGGAAAGTTCTTTTATTCGTATATAAAAATAAAATAGTTTTCTACAAAGTAGTTTAAAGAGAAAAAAATATTAAAGTTGACATTCAAAAATCTTGTCGTTTTCCTAACGTCGTCTTCTATGCCGACTGCTTCGAAATAGAGACACGAGATAGAGATACTATCGTGTTATTTCTAGAGGGCATACATGTTTGATAGTTCGGCAACAACAAGTGAGCACGTGTAAAGTGTGTGAATTTTTTTGTAAATATTTTAAAGGTAAGATTTTTTTGCGTACACTTTTGGTGTCTTTTACAAAACGCTACATACAACTCTTGTTTTAGAAGTTAACTTTTTTATTTTCATTTTGTATTATAGCTTAGTAGAAATTCCAAACAAATGCCGAAAGATATTTACATTTAACAGTATTTCTGAAAAATAACGTTTGAAAAAGTCAAAAGGAATGTGTCATAAAACGTTCAGGAAGATGCGTTAGGAGGAGGACAATGTTTCATTTCTTCCTTGTGTTCCTTCCCTATTTTAGATTAACCCTATAAGTTATTTCTTTAAAGTTTATTTTTGTTATTTATAAACTTATAGAATTTTTTTGCAGTATATTACACTGTTCTATCGCAAAGGAAAAAAATTCGATCAAATTGACCTGCCTGGACAAAATATATATACAAAATGTACATTTAACGAAAATTCGCCCACCTACATATTTAAATTTAAATTTGTTTTTTTTGTAATTTGTTATTATTAGTAACATAATATTAATAGTCTTTATTTTTACAGCGCATACAACTCCAGGTGCTTATCATGGTCAGAGAAGGCAACTAGAACGCGCTAAAACAGGTGATATGTTAAAAGCTAAAATTCAACAAAGGCCACCTAGACAAGAACTTGAACGACGACACATTCTGGAAGCTGATCCAGCTCATGTGGATCCAAGTCTGGCAGAAAAACAACGAATGCTTAAAAAGGCACGCCTGGCGGATCAACTAAATGATCAATTATCACATAGACCGGGCCCTCTAGAATTAATTCAAAAAAATATTTTACACACAGAAGCGCCTATTGAACAGGCAGTTAAAACTGGAAGGATACCATATAAAGCTACTAGCGAAGGACAACATAATCGGCCGCAGCACCCAAATAGCTATGTGACTCCTGAAGAAGATTCTTTAAGTTCTGAAGGTGATATAATAAGTCCCGGAACAAGTGACGTACTAGAAACAGCAGCTAAGTCTGCTGGTATTGTTGTTTCATTAATTCAACCTTCCGATAAAACTGCAATTGTTTCAACATCCGCATCAATTTTTAAAGAAAATAGAGATTTGATTTATGCAGAAATGTGCAAGTCAGTTACAAATCCATTGCAAATTTCAACTGCAAGCCCGGCATCATTAATATCGTCGACTTCAACATTAAGTCCATTATCTTCAGTAGCAAGCCCTGTACCAACATTATTATCTCAACCAGCTACTCCAGTCCCTGCCCCTCCACCTCCGCCACCAATAAATTTGGTTTCACGTTCTATTTCTTTCCCTGCAAAAAGTGATGCTCCAGGAAAAGATAAGAACAGGAAAAAAAATAAATCTAAATCTGTCCCGAAAACACGTACGATAAAATTCCATGAATACAAAGGACCACCAAGTGCTCAAAAAAGTTCCAACTTAATCAATTCTGGAGAAAGTTCATACGATCTACTTTTAAAGCAACAAACGTTATTGCTTCAATTTCAATTACAACTTCAACATAAATATCCTCAAATTATATTACCAGCTTCCCAAAAAATAAACGATAGTAATATTTCACAACCTTCCTCAGCACCTTCCACATCATCAGAATCTTCCATATCAAATCGAATTTCTGGTAGATTGGAAGATATGAAAGTTAGTGATTTAAAAGGAGAACTAAAACGTAGAAACTTGCCAGTGTCTGGGTCGAAACAAAACCTAATAGATAGGCTTAAGTCATTTTCTGCTGAAACAGGAAATCATATTAGTAATTCTTTCCAAAATAACTTATTGACAGATCAATCATATTCTTCGAAACCTTGTCAAAATAATGATTCCTCCAACGAAACCTTTGAAGATGATCTATCGGAAAAAATGGATATAGGAAATCCGATGAGTCCTGATCCTCAAGAAATTCAAGAAAAATTACAACAAATTCAACAGCAAGTCCAAGAAAACACATTAAAAACCAAAGAAGATATTGTTAGAGAACAACAAAGACAAATTGAAGAATTGCAACGGGAACTGACACTATCACAACTTAAACTTCAAGCTGCTACTAGACAAGAGCCCAAAACTCAATTAATTGCTTTGCAAAAACATTTACAAGCAAAACAACAACAGCAGCAGCAAAATATTGCTGAACAAATGAGGCAATTGCAAGCTCTTCAAGCAAAACAATCAAAAGTCAGTCAAGTGCAACAAAGACTGCAACAGCAGCAACATGTTGCTTTTCAAAATCAAAAAAATCACACAAATAGTTTAATTTTAAATGGTACTGATGCTTCTTTAGTTTTTAACCAATTACTACAAGAAAAAGCTAAAATTAATAGCCATAATAGAACAAATTCCTTACCAAATGTTTTAAATATAACACCCATTATTCCTGCATCTGACATTAAAACGGAAAATATATTAGAAAGTGGTAAGGATCTTAAACCTCCACCTTTATATGAAGAAGCAACCAAGCAAAATAATAAAAAACATATTAAGAGCCAAATTGTGGATGATGTCTTGGAGATTTTAATTAAAAATGGCGAATTACCTCCCAGTGCAGCAAATGATCCAGCAACCCCAGCATCTGCTATTAAAAATGAACCAATTTTTTCCTCTCCACGTCAAAATAAAAATGATAACCAACTAAATGGTAATGTGGAATCAAGCAGTCCCGCACTTGGTATGCATCCATGCGAAATTTTGGAATCATTAGAGCTGGAAAATATGGACTTTTCAAATTTAATGGAGTTTAGTGGTTGTCAGCCCCAAAATGAAAATAATAATGTTCAATCAGAAAGTGATATTGTTCCTATGGATACCGATGATTGGTTGGAATCATTATTACCTCGTGAAAATACGTATAACTCAAATAATAGTTTACCTTTAGATTTAACAAATACCCAGGATTTAGCTGGTTATGATCCTTTATTGGGAATAGCACATGATCCTTTTGATCCTTTTAGTTTAGAAGAATTTCGTACTCCCGCTGATTTAACTGCATCACTTTCGTGGGACAAAATTGATTATACAGCGTAATTCCTAATAAATTGATTCCAGTGAGGTGGGATTCCACAAAGAAAGATCAACATTCCACATTAAAAATTGATCGCCAAAATCGCTCAGTTAATGGGCGCGGGACCAGGGCGGTTCAATAGGCCAGCGAACACATCAAAACAGAAATACTGAAAAAAAATCTTTCAATAAGGACATTTTATGGAGATTTCTTCAATTGTATTGCTTGTTTTTTTATTTATATAAGGCTATTCATACAAAAATACAATTCAAAAATTATTAACCTGTTTGCATACTTTTAAAATTTTAAAAACAACATTAAAATATTTGTTTTAGAAAATATTTTATTTACAAACCTAAAGAGAATGTAAAATACCAGGTATAGTAGTATTAATATAGGAAATAGGTAATATTAAAAATATACAACCCATGGGTTAGTTGTAACCAACACGCACACTAGGGTGGAGCGAAAAAATCAACTTTTGAATTTTAACAACGACTAGTGCCTAAAAGTTTCTTTCTAATGAGTTTTTTTTTTTTTTTTTAGTTTATTGGCTTTTAGTCTTTTATACGGTAAAAATTCCAATTTTTATGTTTTTCATTTCAGGGGTTTCCCAATAAGTATTTTCTGCAACAAGTGGCAACATAGCCAAAGAGCGAATTAGGCTCGGTGATTTTTGGTTTTTTTTCGAAAATAAAAAATAATATTGCGTCAGGCAAGTCGAATAGTCGCATAAGTTCAGTGTTGTGCTGTAAGTAGGGCTAAAATTGCTTTAAAAATAACTATGCCGAAAACGCGGAAAGACGTACTTTGCACCGTTTTTGGAGCTTCAAACAACTTAATACTCCGGTTTTGCCCACTTATTGTGATGTTATGAAGCATTATTTGTATGTGAGGTTCGAATTATTAGAAAAGTGTAAGTGAAGTTCCAAACATTGTTTTACGAGATGTTAAAAGTATATCGTCGCTGTTCTGACAAAGAGGCGTAAGGGACATTTTTTCCATATTGGAGTTAAGTTCAACCAAAAGAGAATATAAGCGATTTATGAGTACCTATGAGGGTGGGAGGGAATCAATTCTAGGTCCGATACATTCACGTGGTGAGTTCTGGGTAGATCATACCTTTTTTTTTTAATGAACTGGCGAATATCCGACGTAATTTAACAGATAATAAAATGAAAATAATATACTTAAAATTGATATAACTTTGATGTTTGTGTGACCCCTCAAAACAAAGGAAATAGTGTTTATAAATAGAACATTTTGGTTCCTAGCCGTTGTCAAAATTTAAAAAAAAATGTTTCACTCCACCCTAACGCACACTATGAACCTACTCCTCAACAAAGCAATATTAATTTAATTACACATTATATTATGCACACTTTGCTGGACACGTCCGTTCGATCACATGACCAATCAGAACAATGGACGTGTATCTAACCATTAATAATACAAAAACGAAAACTTCGAAAGCGAACGGAATTGAGTTGTATCGAAAATATCGTAAATTAGGGCCACAAAACACGAATCATTCCAGATTTTTCGTTTGTTACCGGAATGATAAATGCACTGTGCAACCGGTGGGGATCAACACATTTTATAGTTTGCCGAAAAAAAATGCTGAATATTTTAAGCTTCCTGATTCCAATAGCTACACAGGAGTGCAGCTACCATGTTGGTTGATAATGGGGGCAGTATCCCTGATTTGAAAAGACTGGGGGGATGGTCTTTAACATCTCCTGTTGAGGGTTATAAGAAAGCATTTAAAATAAAATTCAATCATCGGAGAAAATTTGTAGAGGCTTCAATCAACAGGAAGATTTAATGGATGACTCTTGGCAGCACTTATCCGCATCAAGTTCAACTATCATGGATGTTTCATTAAACGAATTTTCCAAAAGTACAAATGTAATTTCATTCCAATATATATTTAATTGTACATTTAATATTTATGGACCTAAAAATTGTGAATATTTTTTTTCCTAAGCTAGGAGCTATTGCTGGTGGCCTCGTATTGACAGCGACATTGAGGAGATTTGCAAAAATTGTTTTACTTGTAATAACCCAGATAACAATTATGACATCATTTAAGACATCAACGTGAAATCATTGCTGATTCATTCAGTGATGTCACTGAGGTACGCATATGTGTTCCCCTTTTGATGAGCAACATGATATCCTTAATGAGTCACACGATGAATTCGTTGTGACATCAACGTGAAATCAGTGTTGATTCATTCAGTGATGTCACTGTGGCACGCATAAGTGTTGCACTTTAATGATTTTACTTAAGGAACTACAATGCTAAAATTAATTAAAATAAATATTTATTTTCTTAAATAAAATATAAAATATTTAAAACATGTTTTTAATAAAATTTCAAAAAGTAACTTGCATCTGATTATAATTTTTATACATGTATACAGGGTGTCCGGGAAAATGTGGGAAATATCTCGGATTCAGATAGAACATGAAAAAATAAGATGACACGTTCCTATAAATTTTTTTCCTACTGGCCCTCCTTACGGAGACATGGGCCCCGAAAGAAGGCCACTGCAAATTGGTTTTCCTGGAATAACTTTTAAAGTACTGAATATAATTTAATAAAAATTTAATATGATGGACCCTGGTAAGGATCTCTTAAAATAGTGCCCTTGAAACATTTTTTGCTTTTTTTGTTTACCAGGGGCGGACTAAGTTTTACACCTTAATGCTTAAATTTTGAACACCCAGTATGACAGAGACTTAAAAAAACTAAATCTGCATAGCTTGAACCTTAAACTAAAATAAAGGTACTCTTGTTTATTGTCAATAAAATAAACCGTTTTCGAGAAAAAGAATAATAAACGAATTAATGTTTTATTTTTAATAAAGGGGACCATAAAAAAAATAATATAACGTATTGTTGCAAACCTTAAATTGAAGGACGACAAATCGAAACAATGAATTAAAAACTTTATAAGAGGGTTCAACATGGGCTACCCACAATAACCCAGCATGGTTTCTTATCATATCACAATGAAACGTGATTATCTGTAGAAGTTCCTCCCTAGTATCGATCAGAGTGGAATACATCAAGTTTTTTAGGTGTCCCCACAGGAAAAAATCCATCAGCGTAAGGTCGGGAGATCGAGGAGGCCAATCAATAGGTCCTCCTCTACCTATCCAACGGTTTGGATAAACATTATTCAAGTGCTCCCACACAGCAACGCTGAAATGAGGTGGTGCCCTATCGTGCAAGAAGTACATGTTTAGGCGGATTTCAAGTGGTAAGGGCTCTATTAAATCCCGAAAAGCGTTCTGGAGAAACTCAAAATAAAGTTGTCCATTCAATCGTGCCGGCAATACGAATGGTCCAATTAAAATATTGCCAATGATTCCTGCCCACATATTAACCGCATATTAACCGTTGGAACTGATGTTGATAATGCGAAACAATAGTGGCATGAGGATTTTCATTAGCCCATACATTTGTTGTGTAAATTCGTGATACCTTTTTTTGGTAAATCCTGCTGCATCCGTGAAAAGAATAGTGCTAATTAAGTTTACATTATTTTGTTGCTGATCCAATAGCCAGTTTGCAAACTGCATTCTACGAGGAAAATCTTCAAAAATAAGTTGATGCACTTTTTGCATATGATATGGATATAACAGCTGTTCTTAAAGAACATCATACACTATTGTTTTCGAGGTATTAAACTGTGCTGATAATTTTCGAGTGCTCGTTGAAGGAGTGTCATCTACAGCATTTAAAATATTTTTCTCTAACTGCGGCGTACGTATGGCCCTTCCCACGCCAGCATCAAAACTTTTTTTTACAAACGTACCTAAAATTATGAAGAAAGTCAATAATATTACTTTAATAACTGAAATTGTCCACCATTCTCTCTAAGACGTTGGTCAATTCGTTGAAATTTCTTCTGATTTCGAATAATAAGAAGAGAATGGTGGATAATTTCAGTTATTAAAGTAATATTATTAACTTTTTTCATAATTTTAGGTACGTTTGTAAAAAAAGTATTGATGCTGGCGCGAGAAAAATATTATTATATGACAGGAAGAACTTGAATAACGTTTATCCAAACCGTTGGATAGGTAGAGGAGGACCTATTGACTATTGACTGGCCTCCTCGATCTCCTGACCTTACGCTGATGGATTTTTTCCTGTGGGGACACCTAAAAAACTTGCGTATTCCACTCCGATCGATACTAGGGAGGAACTTCTACAGATAATCACGTTTCATTGTGATATGATAAGAAACGATGATGGGTTATTGTGGCGGGTACAGCAGTCCTCAATTCGTCGTGAATGTATCAGAGTTCACGGAGCGGCTCCGTCGGAGCCCATGTTGAACCCTCTTATGAAGTTTTTTGTTTCGAATTATCGTCCTTCAATTCAAGGTTTGCAACAATACGTTATATTATTTTTTAATAGTCCTTTTTATTAAAAATAAAACATGAATTCGTTTATTATTTTTTTTCTTGAAAACGGTTCATTTTATTGTCAATAAACAGGAGTACCTTTATTTTAGTTTAAGGTACATGCTACGCAAATTTAGTTTTTTTAGTCTTTATCATACGGGGTGTTCAAAATTTAAGCATTAAGGTGTAATACTTAGTCCGCCCCTGGTAAACAAAAAAAGCAAAACATGTTTCAAGGACACTATTTTAAGAGATTCTTACCAGGGTTCATCATATTAAATTTTTATTAAATTATATTCAGTACTTTAAAGGTTATTCAAGGAAAACCAATTTGAAGGGGAGTCCTTTCGGGGCCCATGTCTCCTTAAGGAGGGCAAGTAGGAAATTTTTTTATAGGAACATATCATCTTATTTTTTCATATTATAGTTATCGTGTTGAAAGTATTAAAACTTTGCGAAAACTCGTTCGAAACTAAACAAAAGCGGTGATAAGAGAAATGCTTGCAGAATATTTAACAATATATATATATAGCGAGTTTTCGCAAAGTTTTAATACTTTCAACACGATAACTATAATAAATTACCTAACCGGGAAGGTAATACATCTTTCAGGTCATAGATGGCGTAAAGCACGCTATATGTCCCGTACAGATAATGTCATGACAAATAGAAGACCGCGTTGAAAAACGATAGATGGCACCATTGTGCAGGCAATTCTCTTCTCGCCGCTTTTGAACTATTCCTTTCCAATATAAGGAGAGGAATTAAAGTTTTCGTTTGGGTCTCGTGCCTATACCAACTCGGCACTGATGAGTTCCACAAGAACGAAACGCGTCTGTCGATGCTGGCATGAGATCCGGACGAAACTAAACAAAAGCGGTGATAAGAGAAATGCTTGCAGAATATTTAACATTATTTTTTCATATTTTATTTGAATCCGAGAGATTTTCCACATTTTCCCGGACACCCTGTATATATATACCTAGCACGTGCTAAGTATAATTCATAAATTAATTACAAAAATATATTTAAAAATACGAAATTTTTAAGCCTTGGTAAGATAAACCCATTCCCAAAACTTGGCAACACTTATGGTATATAACATGCAGAGCTGTTCCGAGTAAAAGAAAAAAGTACTCGAGTAAAAGTACAGTACAGTAAAAAATGTACTTGAGTACAAAGTACAAAAAAATCCAACAGTACTCACGAGTACAAAGTACTTTTTCCAAAAACTCTTAAAATGTAATTTAGGTTTCAGTATCTAGCAAAAAAAGTTGTTAAAGTTAAACATAACAAAATATCAGGTTTAGGTCACTTAGGGATATTTAAAAAACTGCATTTTTATATTTCTTTAATACACGTACTTATTTATGTTTTGAATATTTTTTTTCCAAATAACCAATTGTTTCGATTTTAAACAGAAAAAAATAATATTAAAATAAATTAACTATTCTTTATTACCTATAGGTATACCTATTCATGCAAGTAATTTATTATATATTTTATTTAATAAATAGCCTAAACATTATTTAACTGCAAGCGCGAAATTAAATTAAAGTATCATGCATTTATGACTGCAAAAAAACAAGATTGAATGCAAAAATATAACCTAATTTTTTAAGCATACCAAATATAACAAAAACTTAATCGAGTAGGTAATCAAATACAAAATAATATTTAAAATCTTACTTACCCCAGTATAACGAAAACCAAAACACTTAAAATAATACTAATGCACATTCTGTATTGCAGAATAATCTCAAATTTCTTAAAAAAAACCTTACATATGACATTAGGACGACAATACCAGAGATAAAAAAGGGCACTACCTTTTGTAATATGTAATATATCTATAAAGTAGGGCACCACAATGATATTTTACCAACTTGCCCATATCGAGGATTTATTCCGAATATTGCCGAACTGTTAAACTTTAGCTGCTAAAGCATTATAATTATGGCGATAAATTTGAATATGTAGTGCCACTATAGTAGTGGTTATGTTAACTTAACACAAAGATGCCGAGTACAAAAAGTACTCCAGTACATTAAATGTACTCGAGTACAACAAAAGTACTCGAGTACATCAAATGTACTCGAGTACAAAAAATGTACTCGAGTACAACCAATGTAATCGTGTATTTTTAGATTTTTAAATTAAATAAGTACAAGTACAAGAACTTTTTTTGAAATGTACTCTGGACTGAGTACCGAGTACATAAAAAGTACTTAAAGTACAAAATTTGAGTACAAGTACTCGAGTACCCAGCTCTGATATCATGGCAACACTGTTATGCACTTGCATAGTTCAGAGAAAAACCTTAAGGTTGTAAATTTAAATTATGGCACTATGACATCAAATGCATTTCTGTGAAATCACCTGGACCTCACCTGGAGCTCATTAGCTAAATCATTGCTAAGCTCATCCTGAGTTAACTAGTTCTTAATGAGATCATTTGTGAAATTAATTTCACAAATGATCCCATCAAGAACTCAGGATGAGCTCAGCAATGATTCAGCTAATGGGCTCCAGGTGAGGTCCAGGTGATTTCACAGAAATGCATTGGATGTCACTGTGAGCTTACGCGATGATTATCACTAAATGATTTTTTAATGAGTCATAAATGTTATCTCGGAAACTTAAAAACATTCCAGTCATTGACGATACATTTGGGAAAAGCCAAAACATTGCTTCGAAAGAGTACATGTGGATTACGCTGGCCCATTTAATGGCGGCTATTACTTTGTTTTAGTTTACTCTTTCAGTAAGTGGCCAGAAGTTTATTTTACCAAAGAAATTACAACAGCAGCCACAATAAAATTTTGCAGAAAAAATTTTAGTACTTTCGGGATTCCAAAAATATTTGTCTCAGACAATGGTACCCAATTTACTTTTATATTAAGAGAATTTATTAAAAACAATGGCATAATTTACAAATATTCCGCACCTTTCCATCCTGCAACAAACGGTCAAGGAGAAAGATTCATTCAAACCCTTAAGAAATCATTAAAATCAATGCGTTGTGAAGGTATGGATAAAGAAACGGAATTATGTAAACTTTTAATGCAGTATAGGAGGACACCTCATTCAACTACAGGGAAATGTCCTTCGAAACTAATGTTTGGCAGAGAGTTAAGAACTCGTTTAGACTTAATAAAACCTATTAGTCCGCGATTATCTTCACACCAAGTGGCAATTTGGTAGAATTATTAAACGAATTGGTTTATTACACTACTTAGTTCAGCTTGACGATAAGCGTACGTGGAAGAGGCACATAGATCAGTTGAGGAAAATTGGGGAGGATACGCCTATCACACCTAACTTACCTGTTTGCGTTCCCAACAACATCACTATTACTCCTAGTACCGTGCCTGCTCTCGACTCTTGTGAGGACATTCCAAAAACCGAGGATTTGCACAAGTCGGATTGTTTTTTACCTATGGATTTAGCCCGGAACTCAAGCTGAGACTGATACTCAAGTTTTACGCAGATACGGATTCGAAAACCGGTAGTTAAATTAGACTTGTAGAAAACTACTTTTGTATTTTTTTTTAACAAGGGGAGAAAATATTACATATTCAAATTTCCTGCCAGAAAAAGGGCAAGTAGGGAGAAGAGTTTTACAACTATAACATCATATTTATGTTAGCAACGATTATGACATTGCCAATTTTGTTAAAGTACTTTTAAAAGTGAATTACAGTTGTGAAGTTTATCAAGCGTTTTAATTACAATATTACATATATTGTGTATACATACACAACAGTACTTTTAATAAATAAATAATCATTGTGTTGCAAGTTATTTGATTTTTTTATCAAAAAATTTTCTGACCGAATATCCCTCTGACATTGACAAATGCCTCATAATTTTATATCAAATTTCTCAAGCAACGTTCTTTCGATTGTCATAAAATTATCTCGTGAATTATCAATGTCCTAGGGATATTATAGCTGAAAATATCCTTAAAGCCCTTTTATTTAATAATAAAAAACGCTTGAAAAAAACTTATAGGGAATTTTTTTTTAAGTAGGTAAATAAAAAATATGCTGTGAAAGACCGTTTTTGTTAGTATACCCTGACAATTTTGTACAAATCAAACGAACAGTAACAAAAATACTTTGAAGCGCTGTATTCGTTACTGTTCGTTTGATTTGTACAACATTTTCAGGGTATTTACTTAAAAAAAATCTCTAAAAGTAATTTTTCGAACGTTTTTTTATTATTAAATAAAAGGACTATTTTCTCAAAAAACCCTCGAACTGGTAAACTGATATATAAATTGAAGTATTTTTATACAAAATTTCATAAAGATTGGTAAAGGCGTTTTAGAGTCCAGTCCAGTGTTGCCAGAAATGCAGAATTTTCTTCAATATGCAGAATTTTAGCCTACATGGAGAGCTAATGAAGAAAAGAAGAATATTTTACAAAAACCACTACAATATGAAGAATTTTTTAAATTCACATGTTTTTTTTGTTTTTTTTAATTTTTAAATTTTTTTCAATTTTCTTAATTATTTAATTATTTAACTCAATTTTAACACTGTAATATGATTTAAAATTTAAATTTTAAATGTAATTATTTTATTTATTTCGTATGAATTCTGACATTTCTCGGTAAAATGGTATAAGACTCGAATTGCATCACTGGTGCTACACTGGGGAAGCCCCGAATTTTAATAGATATGATTGGTATAAAATAGGTATATTTATTTTATTAATAATTTATAAATCATAACTCCATAAAATATAATATACTTACTATATTATAAATTATAATATACCTAGTAGGTATATTATATTTTAAGGATTTGCATGCATGCACATGTGTATTTTGTATTAGAGATTTATTTAAAAATGCGTTCAAGTGAAGAAGATTCTCAAGGGTAAATATTACAATTTTAAATATGTTTGCATATTTATTAATTAAATGAGTGCCTTTGCCACAGCAAATAATAATTAAGTATTTTGTATCTTATTTTAAGATTTTCCAAAATCCTCGAACAGGGTGGCTCTGTGAAGTGCCAAGTGAAGACACAAAATTTGAATGTCGATGGTGTAATGCAATACTTTATAAGGGTGTTTTCAATAATGAATGATGTGAAAACAAAAAAACGAAACAGACTTCAAGAAAATACTTTGTATTCATCGATTAATTTCCTTTGCGTATTGCGTACCCATTTTAAAGATACAGGTACAAATTCTGCACCAAAAAACATTTAGATTTAATGAAATTAAATAATTCTGTCACTAAAAAACATTTAGATTTAATGAAATTAAATAATTTATTTAATTCCTAAATCATGGTGTAGTTTTTTGTTCTATAAAATTAATTCATTTTCTTTAATTTGTAATACTTTATCTCCTGTTTACCATAAAAGATATTTGACTTTTAAAAATATTTTTTTTTATTATTATTAAGTACCCAATCCAGTCAGAAGGTTTTTAATCTAATGACGTTTTTCATCTCTGCAGAAATATGAAGAATTTTTAAAATTAAACTGAAGAAATTTGGAATAAAGAATCTGGCAACACTGGTCCAGTCTCCTTCTTAGTGTTGTAAAAAAAACGTTTTTTTTCAGTTGAAAAAAAACACGTGAAAAAAAACATGTTTTTTTTCACTGAAAAAAAACAAAAGTTGTTTTTTTTCATCCCCATGGTAAAAGGGCGCCTCGCTGTCGGCAATGCTGACTTAGCATATCGTATAGTCTATACGGTATTATAATAGAAGAGTTAAGACCTGCGGCTTTATAGGTTGATGCATAGTTGGTAGAAATGCCGAAAAGAGAAGGCTCAGGGCGAAAGCCAACAACGTTAAACAATTTGTTTAAGAATATTACTAATGGTAAGTAAGAAACTATAATTAGTATTTTATATTCTTCTAGTGACAGAATGTGCCAAAAATTCTTTCCTCAGCAGTGACATTTCGAAAATCCTGTCACTTAATATAATTTGAGTATTTTTGACCATATTTTTGAAAAAAACATTTTTTTTGAAAAAAAACAAGGTCCTCTGTTTTTTTTTCAAAAAAAAACATTTTTTTTTGAAAAAAAACAAGACTGTTTTTTTTCAGTGACAACACTACTCCTTCTACACGTCGAGGCAAGATGTTGTAAATCAGCGCTCGTCGGCGCGTCCGTGTCACAACGGTGAAAGTGTTAAAGTCAAGCGAATACAAGTGCAAAAGAAAATAAAAAAAACAATAAAAATAATTAATTAATAAATAAAAAATAAATAAAATAAAAGTGAAGACTGCTTGTTTTTCCGCTTTAAATTACATAGAGAGCTACAGGCGTAAAAATGTGCGAGATAGCTATCTCGCACATTGTGACCTAGGTCACAACGAAAATCAATCCATAACATAGCCCACTGGGAAAGAAACCTTACAAAATGTTGCTGCAATGTTCGCCGACTTTACAAATAAAATATTTCCTGTGCTACTTGCATTAACATTAATTAAATGTTTCATTTGAAATATTGCATATAATAATTTCCAACAACCTTAAATTTGAAACATTATTTAAAGATTCACATGGAAAGTTTTTACAATGTTATATTTTTAACATTTAGTATAAAATGTTACATAACAGTTTTTAAACATTACAATTATAATATTGCAGACATAACTTTTTTCAATGTTTTAATTAAAATATTAACACAAGTTTCAAATGAAAAATGTTTGCAACTTTACTTTAAATATACAATAGAAACATTTATTTTGGATTGTTTGGGAATATTTTTGAAACATGGCAGTTATAATATTACATTGATAAGTTTTGGGCAATGTTTCATCCGAAATATTACATTAAGATGATTTTTGCAATGTTACTTTATATAAAAAATATAAACATTTAATTTGCAAGATTTTTGGAACATTGCAATTATAATATTATATTGATAAGTTTTTGGCAATGTTTCATCCGAAATAATACATTAATATGATTTTTGCAATGTTACTTTATATAAACAATATAAACATTTAATTTGCAAGTTTTTTGAAACATTGCAATTATAATATTACATTGATAAGTTTTGGGCAATATTTCATCCGAAATACGAGGGTGGTTCATATATAAACCGGAATTTTGCTATAAAATTTTTTATTATTAAGTTACAAAGCTGAAATTTTTTACAATTTTTCTAGATTGTCTCCGTCACACTCTACACACTTTTGCCACCTCTCCGGAAGCTTTCGGATGCCTTGTTCGTAAAAATCTCTCGGCTTGTCACGTAACCATTCGCGCACGAAGTATTCTACCTCCGCATTGCTTTCGAATCGCAGTCCGCCAAGTGCCTCTTTCAATGGACCGAACAAATACTAGTCGCATGGCGACAAATCGGGACTATAAGAAGGGTGTTCCAGTGTTTCCCAACCCAATTCGTTCAATGTTTTCATCAAACTTCCTAGCGTGTGAATTTCTGATCAAAATTCAGATGTCTTGGCACCCATCTGGCTGAAATTTTGCGGTAACCGAGCCGTTTATGAATTATTTGCTCAATACTACCTACGCTGATGCCCAATTCTTCAGGCATATTGCGTACAGTACTGCGCCGGTCTTCCAAAATGAGTTTTTCTACAGCGCTGACGTTCTCATCTGTAACACTTGTTTGGGGCGCCGCGCATATGACAAGTTTGCCACCACTTCTCGGCCTTTTCGCAAAGCGGAACACAATTCATACACTTGAGTCTTGGAGAGGCACTCATCCCCGAACTGCTCGAGTAATTTTTGATAAATTTCCGCGGATTTTACATTATCTTTGACCAAAATACGAATAATGATGCGTTGCGCAACAGACACTGGTACATCCTTCTCGCTCATGGCTATAACTACACTGAAAAGCGAGGTTACGCAGTCCCGGCTGTTCTCTACGCTTCGTAACAGACCAGTCTAACATCCAGTGCAGCCACTTTTACTTTTACTAAATTTTTATCGCGTTTATTAAAAAATTCCGGTTTATATTTGAACCACCCTCGTATTTACATTAAGATGATTTTTGCAATGTTGCTTTATATAAACAATATAAACATTTAATTTGCAAGATTTTTGAAACATTGCAATTATAATATTACATTGATAAGTTTTGGGCAATGTTTCATCCTAAATATTACATTAAGATGATTTTTGAAATGTTGCTTTATATAAACAACATAAACATTTAATTTGCAAGACTTTTGGAATATTGTAACTATTATATTAAATTTATAATTATAACCAGGGTTGTGAACCGTAACAAAATTTCGGTCCATGGACCGGTTCGCCAGCGGTTCAGTTCCAAAAAAGGTCCATGTAACCGGACCGTTTGTGTTGGACCGGTCCAGCAAAAATAGGTTCGACTGAACCGGTCCGTTTTGGAACATTGACAGTGTGGACCGCCAAAAACGGTCCGGTCCACGGTCCATGGACCGGTCCGAACGAAGGAAAACGTATCCTCCTAAACGTTTTAAAGGGTGAATGTGGCACGTCAATTTTTATTTGTAAAGGGAGACAGTTTATTGTACGACCCCACCCGCACCCTACCCGCTCTACCCCACCCGCCCCCAAAATCTTAAATTGCACGGGGTTTAAGTGATATCGTTTTAAAGGTCTTTTAATTCTTAATAAGATACTGTAATTTTCTCATAAATCTGTTGGTCAGTTTTTTAAACTAGGTAAATTAAGAGAAAAACAAAAAATTGTTTAATCAACTTTTTTGTGGGTCTCATGGAGCAAATGTGGATTAGGATTGCTCCAAATCTTATAAATGGTGATTCACTAGCTAAAGGTGATTTATTCAATAGCTGTATACTTGCGGCTTTGCTCGGATAACGTTTTTTCAGCAAACGGTCATTTTGACAGCTCATTTCGGCACCTGTCATTTTGACAGTTTTTATTTGGGCTCCTGTCATTTTGATATATCAAAATAACTGGTGATAAAATGACAGGGGCCCGAATAACAGCTATAGCTGTTATTCGGGCCCCTGTCATTTTATCACCAGTTATTTTTACAACTTATTTTGACAGCTGTCATTTGGGCACCTGTCATTTTATCATCACTAATTTTTATAGCTGTTATTTCCGCACTTTCGCCATTTTGACAGCCTTTATTTTGACACCTGTCATTTACAGTTGCCATTGTGAATAACGGAAGATGGAGAGAATCACTTTGAGCGTATTTCTCGTTGATTTACAATAATTGTAAAAAACATTATTGTTTTTTCACTTAATTTACTTAATTTTTTCATGAAACGTACATTAAAATTTGTCCCCCTAGAAATAATGTTAGATTTATCATTCCACGTTAGATTTTTATATTTATTTTACCAATTACAAAAAATTTTCAGAAAATAATTCAAATTTTCGGAAAATCGCTTTCTCGTGAATAACTTATTATATTGATAGTATTTAGGTTTTTTTTAATAATTAATCATTAAACATTTCTATAGAAAAAATGACACGTGGATCTTAAATTAAAGGTTCGCGATCCCTGGTCTATAGACAGTATTTAAACTAAAGTTGGCTGCGATCGCGAGCTTTTTGTTTAGCTTTGACGTTTCGAGTTTTCAAGTAAACGTCAAAAGGTGTAATATGTTTGATACCTACCCACTGGGAAAGAAACCTTACAAAATATTGCTGCAATGTTCGCGGACTTTACAAATAAAATATTTCCTGTGCTACTTGCATTAACATAAATAAAATGTTACATTTGAAATATTGCATATAATAATTTCCAACAACCTTAAATTTGAAACATTATTTAAAGATTCACATGGAAAGTTTTTACAATGTTATATTTGTAACATTTAGTATAAAATGTTGCATAAAAGTTTTTAAACATTACAATTATAATATTGCAGACATAACTTTTTTCAATGTTTCAATTGAAATATTAACACAAGTTTCAAATGAAAAATGTTTGCAACTTTACTTTAAATATACAATAGAAACATTTATTTTGGAATGTTTGGGAATATTTTTGAAACATTGCAATTATAATATTACATTGATAAGTTTTGGTCAATGTTTCATCCGAAATATTACATTAAGATGATTTTTGCAATGTTACTGTTTATAAACAATATAAACATTTCATTTGCAAGATTTTTGAAACATTGCAATTATAATATTACATTGATAAGTTTTGGGCAATGTTTCATCCGAAATATTACATTAAGATGATTTTTGCAATGTTGCTTTATATAAACAATATAAACATTTAATTTGCAAGATTTTTGAAACATTGCAATTATAATATTACATTGATAAGTTTTGGGCAATGTTTCATCCTAAATATTACATTAAGATGATTTTTGAAATGTTGCTTTATATAAACAATATAAACATTTAATTTGCAAGATTTTTGGAACATTGTAACCAGAGCTGCAAGCTCTCAGAAAACTTAAATCGTTTTTTTGATTTAAATCGTTTTAATGACTTAAGTCATTTGGTAATAAGTCATTTCTCTAAAACTGACTTAAGACTTAAAATTTAAGTAATTTTCAAAATGATTTGTGACTTAAATATTTTTTTCAAAATAGAAAAAACTTAAGTCATTTATAAATCAGTACACACGATTTAAGTCAGATAGAAACGATTTAAGTCAAAAAAAGATTTAAGTCTTTTTAGAAAATATTTAAGTCAGATTTTTCATATATTTTTATAAATTTTTAACAGCGGCATTTTCTTTTGAACTGCAGCAGATCAAAAACTCCTTTAATTTCCTACCTACAATTGCTACCGCTAGTGGATAAAAAAACCGCCGCGGTAAAGTTAGCTTTTTGGAACCGTTGGACGGCTACATTAAAAAATGTCCTGTCTAAAATAAATTAAAAAAAGTGGGGATTTATAATTTTGTTATTTTGTTTGCCAACATTCGTCATGTTCGTGCGTAGTTATGTCTAATTTGTGATGATTAGTGCAAAGTGAAAACAATCTGAGCGGTCGTGAATCGAGAGTTTGGAACTTCCCATCATTACTCCCTTAAGGGAGGAATATTTTTTTTCTAGATGGATGTTGAACCAGCTAACAAAAGTTAACAAAACAACAAGTTATCAGTTTTTGAAATACAGCGATTTTAAGAAAAATGCTTCAACTTTTATCTATTTTAACAGAGTTTGAATCTATTACCGTTTAGAAGTTACCCATTTATGTATATAAAAAAGTAGCCTCCCTGTATGTCTAATCTACTAAAAAAGGTGGTTTAAGTTTTTATTTTTATTGTCTAATATATTCTCAAAAAATGTGTTTTAAGTTTTTATTTTGTTTGTAAGTGTTCTGAAAATAAATCGTTTTAAATTCTTAATATAGTGGTTTATTATCATCTGTATCTACAATAGATTAATAATATCAGTATCATTAATACCATAAAATTATTATTAACATTTAAAAAATCGTAGTATTGTAATTATTTTGATTTAAATCACAATTTTTGATTCAAGTCATTTTATTGACTTAACTCTTAGATCACGATTTAAATATAAAATATAGACTTAAGTCATAAAAACGACTTACTAAAGGAATTAAGTCATAAGATGACTTAAATCACTTTATATTGATTTAAGGATTTGCGAAAATGACGACTTGAAAGAAAATTATTTAATTCAAAGACTTAATACTTAAATCATTTGAACTTTATCTTAGAATTGATTTAAGATTTAAATCATCTTGATTTTGGAATTGACTTAAGACTTAAGATTTAAGTCTTTTTAAAACTGACTTGTTGCAGCTCTGATTGTAACTATAATATTACATTAATAATTATAACTTTACTTTTGGACTATGTTTCATTCGAAATATTGCATTAAGATAATTTTTGCAATGTTGTTTGCAGACTGACTTGCCGATGCATCTCGCCGCTGTCTTGGTCATTTATATCTTTATAAGTGAACAGTCCGAGCTTGTTATGTGTCTCCCGTCACCGACTGCCTGACACTGATGAGATCAAACAGGTCGAAACAGTCTCTCTGTCAGTGTTGGTGGGTATGGTGCGTTACGGATAAATAATTATAATTAATTATTATTATAATAATTCATATTAATTTAACTGCAATGTTCCTGTAATGTTGCAGGAACCTTTCATTAACAAAAATAACATTTAGTAACATTGCAATTAATACATTTAAGCAACATTTTATTTGTAAATGTAATGTTCCTGAACCATAAAGCTTTGTTGCAATGTTCCTGGAACATTTCCACAAGGATTTTTGTAACATTACACCTAACAAATGTAATGTTTCAGGAACCTTACATTAACAAAAATAACATTTAGTAACATTGCAATTAATACATTTAAGCAACATTTTATTTGTAAATGTAATATTACTGAGCCGGACATAAGGCTTTGTTGCAATGTTCCTGCAACATTGCCACAAGGATTTTTGTAACATTACATCTAACAAATGTAACGTTCAGTAACATTGTAGAAATATTATTTTTCCCAGTGGGTACGTATACGTACTAGTACGGGCCCAGATAACCAAAGTTTCTTAGTAAACCTAAAGAAACGCGTTGTCGGCAATAACAAGCTGGCATATTTCATGCAACATTAAGCCAATAAGTTGGAAGTCCAAAACATTTCCCGTCAGTTGCATGCAAACTGCAAGAAAAATGTTTCGGCCCAAGTTTGACACGTATTTCCAATAATTTCTGATTAAGAGTTGTATTCAACAGAGGTGTAACCGACGGGCAACACATTTCCTATAGAGGCTATAAAATGTAGGATATTTTTTATTCTTTAAAGTATTATAATTTTATAAGGGTTTTTATTCAAATAACATAAATTTATTTAGAATTTCAGAAACTATAGTTTCTGAAATTCTATAATATATTATAATAGCGGTAATTTTAAATTAATTAATTAATGTAATATCTTTTTTGTATACAAAAATTTGTTGTATATACTACAACAAATTTTTATAAAGTACACCTTACCACCCTCGTAAAATTTGCATTTTTGAACCGATGGATATTTTAATAGAACCAAATGCTTCCCATGAAACGACTAAATTTACCATAGTGTAGGTGGTAGTCTAATAAACATGTGCATAAAAATTATCAAATTATTAATTAAAATCTGACTGAAAAAATTGTCATTTAACCATAAATAATTAAATTATCAACGACTAATGTCACTTTCATTGTCAAAGTCTCTGATTTACTAGCTTTTTTTTGCTTATCAAAAGTAATATGGATTATTCTTTAAAAAAAATTAAAAATTATCCCAGCTGGGACACCCTTTATTTAAATTTATCGCTCTTAATTAAGAGCGATAAAAGTGGTAGTGTGCATACAAAATTTTTAAAAGTACCCATGGTTTTAAGTGTTCCAGAAAAGGAATCCGTTGTTAAAAAATCCCCAATAGTACTATTCAAATTTTCGACCCCAAAAAGAGATCACGGTTGGCCATGAGTTTAAAACATGTCATGTCACTTGGCATTTTTCAGCGGGCCATCCCGCTTACACCAATCACAGCGAAGTAATAAAGCTTACGCTGAGGTTAACTCTCTTACCGCCAAGCGTTAATAAATTATTTTTATTTTTTAGATTGATTATGGGGCCTTTATAGGTGGGGACACCTTAAAGAACACATTCATAAACTGTTCAGGAAGTTTATCTCTGACGAGATATGCACCCAATATACATGGGGGGGATTTTTGGTATGTTAAATAATGTTTTATACAAACTAAACATATGTTTATTGCTAAACATATATTTATTGCAGGAGCTGTGGGTACCAATAAAAACTTTGATCCACCAACGCGTGTTGAACTTCAAAGAGAGGTAACGGCGAGTGGCAATACAGCGTCAACGTATTACCGCTAAAGCCTGATTTATAGATTTCTTTCCTTCCTTCCTTCTTCCCATAAAAGATGAACAATACGAAAATTGTAGTGCCATTTATAGATTTCCGTACGGAAACCTTTAAACAGCACAACGGTTTTTGTATTGTTCATCTTCTACGGGAGGAATGAAGGAAGGAAGGAAGGAAGGCAATCTATAAATCAGGCTTAAGCGTCGAGATCCAAACGTAAACAATGAAGATTCCATAAGGCTGCGCCTGTTTGAAGCCGATAATTTATATAATAATAATTAAGGTTATACTGTTGTGTATATAAATATTTATAATATTTTATTTCTTTGTAAATATAGGTATTTTTGTAATAAAACGACGTTTGAAAAAATTCGAGTATGAAAATTTACGCGTAACCCTCTTGTTAAAATAACAATACCAATAAATGAGGCATTACTGAATTTGGTGGCAATTTGCCGATAACGTATCGGAAATTAAAATGAATACTTAAATGAAGCGTTTGGAACCAGAGAGGCCTAACCCACAAATGTTTTTTCTTAAATGGTGTTAACAATCATTTTAGGACAATATATATATTAGGGTGAGCCAAAAAAACTAACCTATCGGATTTATGGGTTAAAATGAACCTACATACCATACTAACAAAAATACGGTCTTTAACAGCATATTTTTTATTTACTTGAAAAAAAAATTCCCTAAAAGTTATTTTTCGAACGTTTTTTTAATTTAAAAAAATGGGCTTTAAAAATGGTTTCTCAAAAAACCCTCAAACACGTAAACTGATATATAAGTTGAAGTATTTTTATCCAAAATTTCTTAAAGATTAATTAAGGCGTTTTGGAGTTAGATTTTTTTTACAGTGGTTGCTCTACTTATGGCCAGTACTGTATATGTGCTTTTTTTCGGAAATGAAAAACTTTGTTAAAAAAAGCACCCAAACATATATATATATATATATATATATATATATATATATATATATATATATATATAATATATATATATATATAGAGTTCGGTTCCAGCGCTCGAGTAGACGGGTCGCGTGCGGGCGAGCTCTTGAAACGTAAAGGTTTAAAGATGAAACCAACAATAATTAAAAAAATAAAGTGAAACAAACATTTTCATGGAGTGCAAGCTGGAGTGGTGTAGTGGTGTAGCGGTCATTGAGGAGTGGAGTGTTGGAGATATGAGTGACTTGGGTGCCACCTGTCATTGGAGGCTTTTCACTGGACGGACGGGGGAGGTCGGAGAAGAGGGGAGGTGGTCATCCGCAAGGGGAAAAATCTGATAAGTTTTACTTTAAGAGTATGCATGACCTGATACAAATCTGCAATATAAATACGGCAGATCCCGGCAAGCATTTTCCGTTACTTGTCTCCATTAACATTGCCCGTATTCATTTCATTAAACATAACATTTATTTTACTTGAAAATGTTAAAATAACTTTAAAATATGATTATGCCCACATAACAAGAAAATATACATAGGATATACATAGGATATACATCTATGCATATTAGTATATTCGCGAATATCGTATGGATATACCATGGATATCCATAAAATATGATTTTGTCCTCTATTTGGATATCCATAGTATATCCATGACGTATATCTTATGTATATTCCTGGATGTCCATAATATATCCATAACATATTGTTAGGGTATGTAATAAAAATCTTGAAAAACAAAAAAAAACTATTTTTTAAAAATAAACAAACAAAAAAGTATTTTTTTTAAATAAACAAAATAGAGATGACGCCTCTTGATTTTCCTAAAAATAAAAAAAATATGAATGCATTGAAAAAGAAATAAAAATAAATTCTTACCCATAGGCTATGGGCCATAGCGGATTTTTAAATTTAGCAAGGAGGCGCCTTACCACTACCAAACATCCCAGTCATAAATCAAAAACATACTCAAAACTTAAACAAGATTTTCTGCATTTTCGATAATTAAACGTCAAGTCAATGCGCATGTCACATGGTGTTTGTGCATTGTTTTTAAAATTTAAACTACCTGTCATATTTGTTAGGTTAAGTTTAAGTTTTTTCTCTTATAAATACTGTGAGTAAATAGTGCAGACGCGTTCCGACTGGAGGAAAATTTCCGGTTTAGCGGGAATTTTCAACACAAAATCGTTGGAAAAAGTAGCTCAAAACGGGATTTTTTTAAAACTGATTCAAATACCCAAACATTTAAATAAATTTTACACAAAAATTAAACAGCAATAATAAAAATTAAAATTTATATTACAGTGTTTATGTTTCCACATAGTTTCATTTTTTATAGGTTTGTCTTGTACTTAGTTTTTTGTTTAAAAGTTATTTATTTTTTTTAATCAATTTTATTTTTTCTATACAATAGGGAATTTTTCAAACAAGTGGAGAAAAAACGATTTTTCAAAGGATGGCTACACTGATTTCATTGTATATTCTAAGCTTATAATATAAAATTTAAAAATTTCAGTAAAAAATTAAAACTATAGTATACTATTATAGTTTAATATACTATAATTATATACTATAGTCATATTTTTTTATTATATAAAAGTTATAAAAAGTATGTCCATAAAATATCCATAAATGGATATACATGAAAGAATTTATCAAGTACATCGATTTATGGACATTTTATGGATATACATGAAAGAATGTATCAAGAGCAACCATTTATGGACATTTTATGGATATACATGAAAAAATATATTCAGTATATCCATAAAATATTCACAAATGGATATACATAAAAGAATATATCAAATATATCCATAAAATATCCATATCCATAGCATGTTATGTGGGTGTTAAGAACATATTTTACTCTTTAAACAATTGTTTTGTTTTTAATTACTATCATTGCAAAATTGTATTAAAAAGTGTTAAAAATTCTTACACGGGCAATGCTAATGGTGTTAGGCATCGTTAAAGTGTTTATTGGGATATCTTTAAAACCTATGAAGGGCGCGCGGCGTGGGGCAATAAGTCTGTCAACGGCAAGTACGTAAAGCGGTCCCAATCGAGACCGAATAAACACTGGACTGACAGAGTAAACTAACATTGATCACATAATTCTAACACATTAAAAAAAAGGGCCTAATAGCCAAACTCGAGATTTGTAAACATTAGACGACAGAATGATCGCGCTTGTGATTTGTTGGACTAGTGAATAAATGCAATGCCTTGGAATTTGATAAACAAAGACGGAACTCTACCACAAAACGTGCTTGGGACAAAAATTATTAAAAACAACTGACACACTTAACCAAGGGCAGGAGCTATCTGACCAGGACACGGACAACGACAATAACGAACAAGACAAAGACCTCGACTACACCCCTGCAGCGAAATAACAACTCCCCAACTCCAAATAGTAATCCCAAATGTTTGGAGTAAAACTAATCCACTGGTCTAGGGGGATTCCGCGTCGTACTTAGTTTTAAGTCGGCGTAATTGTCCCCCAAAAACCAACTCCCTCCCGTCCCTCATCCACACCCCACCGAGCGTATAGCATAGGCTCGGCGAACCCGGGAATGGCTATTATAACTATTCGCCTCTCGCTCTCGAGCCCCAAATAGGGGACAGTACGAAACGCAATGGACATTCGCACCCAGCAAACACGGGTGAAGCCGTGCAGTTTGCTGGGGAAGAACAAAAATCGGCGCAAGTAAACATAGGCCTGTACGGGGTTCGCGAGTCAAGAGGAAATGGGGCTGGTTATACGTCTCTTATACTCATACTCACTCATATATATATATATATATATATATATATATATATAGATATGCAATCCTACATTACCAAGCCCGAAACGTTACATTCTACAGTATAAACGAAGCCCACTCGGTTTTTACGAAGCCCGAAATCGGGCTTCCTAAAATTAGCGTGTATAAATTTGTTTTAGAGTTAAGTGATGCCCCCTTGTTTCAATGGCGAAAAAGTGGTGGGCTTCCTAATGCCATTCAAACCTATCAAAATATACACCCTTAGTTCCAATGCTTTGGCGGTAGGGGGCACACGAGTCAAACGAGATTATATACAGCTTTGTATAAGTATTACGCAGTATACGAAGCCCGTACATCTGGCAACAATGGGGACCATTCGCTCGATGACTTTTTGATAGGAAGGCGGGGAAAATAATGCGGGATTCTTAAATTTGTATCTACTGATTTTCAAAATAAATGTTATATTCCCAAAATTATGTTTTGTTCACTACATGGCGTGGATTAAAAGGCAATGTTTTGTTAAATACTTTCGTTATACACTTAATTTTAAAGAATAATTTATTTTTGAAATATTATTTGGAGTGCATTTTTCTTTGGGGCGGTTTTACAAGTTGTCCAGATATTTTACATAGTTTTAATTGGGGAAACAAGGAGATTTTTATATATTATTATTATTATTCAATGTTACATTTAAATAATTGAAATAAAAATAATTTTTAATTTATTTGAAACATTTCCAATTTTAATAAAAATAATTTTTAATTTATTAAAATTTCCAATAGCGGTATGATGTTTAATGTTACATTGAATTGCAAAAACTGCTTTTTGACAGATAGCTTCTCATGGCAATTTGTCAATTAACATTCACAACTGGTCAATTTATTTATACATGGCAAACGACCAATCAACAATAAGAAATTGGGTTCTTTATTTGGATAGTGCTTATCTAAAAGGAACCAAAAACTTGTTCGGAGCTTAACAAACTTATTTGTATATACCTAACTCATTTTTAATGCTGCTCAAAAACTTAATTATAATTTGAAAGTCCTCTCAATAATTTAAAAGAAGTTTTAAATAATGATAAACTTTTTGAGCATTGTTAAAAATGAGTTATTTTACAAAAAATTTTGTTAAGTCCAAAAATAGTTTTTGGCGATTGGTTTCTTTTAGATAAGGATTGTCCATTTATACTTACCATTACAATATTATTTTATCAACCGTTTTGGTTAAAGTAATATTTTATCTACGATTTTTATTGGATAAAAGGCAGCTTTAACTTTATAATGTAGCTATAAAACAATATTTGCTTGGGAATACATTTTTCTTGTTTATAGGATGCTAAACTAAATAGCAATTTTCCCCACTTTTTTTTTTAATTTTTCAACTTTTAATGTGGTTTAGTTTTCCTAAATTTTCCCAACTTATTAAAATGGATATAGCCGGTTTTCCACGGATGCTCCTCAACTATGGTCTAGGTCTTTTAAATCAAATTTGCCTATAATTATAAATTTAGACAATATTTTTAAATAATGACTTAAAATTTGTTCAATCATATAATAGTTTTTATTAAAATAATTATAAATCACTATTTTTAAATACACTACCCTACAAAATTATTGCATAATAAATAAAAAAAATTAACTCTAAAACGCCTTTACTAATCTTTATGAAATTTTGGATAAAAATACTTCAACTTATATCTCAATTTACGTGTTCGAGAAAATATGTTTAAAGCCTTTTTATTTAATAATGAAAATAAGTTCGAAAAATCACTTCTAGGGAATTTTTTTAAATAAATAAAAAATATTCTGTTAAAGAGCGTATTTTTTTAGTATACCCTGAAAATTTTGTACAAATCAAGCAAACGTAACAAAGATACAGCGCTTCAAAGTCGTGAAAAATGACCACTTTTCAGCAAAATAATCAAAAAGGCGTCATTTTTACCGACTTTGAAGCGCTGAATCTTCGTTAATGTTCGTTTGATTTGTACAAAATTTTCAGGGTGTACTAAAAAAAAATACGCTCTTTAACAGCATATTTTTTATTTATTTAAAAAAATTCCCTAAAAGTTATATTTCGAACTTTTTTTCATTATTAAATAAAAAGGCTTTAAACATATTTTCTCGAAAAACCCTCTAACACGTGATATATAAGTTGAAGTATTTTTATCCAAAATTTCATAAAGATTGGTAAATGCGTTTTAGAGTTAATTTTTTTATATTTATTATGCGATAATTTTGTCGGACAGTGTATTAAAGTATACGTCATTATTTAGATTTTTTAGAATTTTTGGTGTAAATCTAATAATTTAAAAAAAACTAGATGTCTTTATAATTCATGAAAAAAATATTCAGCCAGTTTCACTTGTTTTGATTCCCATTAAAGTTTTACACAAAATTACCTAACCTCAACAATAATTATTAATTCTTATAATAATTATAATTATTGTATATTTTTTATTAACATATGGAAATATATTTTTTAAAGGCTTAACTTTTAAACAAAAACGAATCACATCCACATCATTTAAGAAAAAATGTTTATAATTAACCCAGCTATCATCTGACAAAGTTTGCCATAGAGCTTGTAGAGCACCCTGTATAATTTATTTAAACCTTTTCAAAATAATGATGTATAAACAAAATAAATGAAATGTTTATACCTATAGGTACCTAAATTCAACAATACTTTTAAATTATTATAATATAAATAATTATAATTTAACGATAATTATTATTATAATAATTATAATTCAACAATATTATTAAATATTTAAGTATACCTACGTCATTATTTAAGAATATTGTTAAGTTTAAGTATCGTCTATGTATTTTAAATCAAATTTGCCTATAATTATAAATTTAGACAATATTTTTAAATAATGACTTATAATTAATTTAATAATAATTATTATTATAATAATTATAATTTAACAATATTATTAAATATTTAAGTATACCTACGTCATTATTTAAAAATATAGGTTAAGTTTAGGTATAGTCTAGGTATTTTAAATCAAATTTGCCTATAATTATAAATTTAGATATTGGCAACACCGTAGGGCTTCTGATACACAGCGGAGTGTGTCTCTTGTTGTTTATGCACCAACTAACAGTTAACCGCCCCGTCCCGCATTACCGGGCTTCGACTAGCCAGTGTAATGCACCGGGCTTCGTATTGATAGCCGTGCATGTGTATATATATATATATATATATTATATATATAACACAGGTAATGCTGTGAAGTTGCGGGATACGCATGAGGACGGAAAGGGGGTAAAATAAACCTGGGAGATCAGTGTAAGGCAATGTTTTTTCTTAAATGGTGTTAACAATCATTTTAGGACAATATATATATATATATATATATATATATATATATATATAACGGTGCTTTTTTTCGAAAATGAAAAACTTTGTTAAAAAAAGCACCCAAATACATATATTAGGGTGTCCCAAAAAAAAAGAATATATTTTTTTTTCTTGTCTCTTGTAAAAATATGTTAGTTTATCATGCTGTGAGAGCCCTTTCAAAATATCAGCTCGATTAAAAATTTTGTAGGGGTCGCTCAAGATTTTTAAAAATTTTCAAAATGGTCAAAAATTGAATTTTTGTTTTATATTAATTCTTTTTCTCGTCTCGATATTATTTTTTAGGTTGAAAATAATAAAAATTCTGTAAATTTCAAATCAATATTTTGATTTCTAAAGGTCGCCAAAAGTTCGTTGATATTTATATTCAGAGGTCGCTCGAAAACATTCAAAATACTCTACTTTGAAAGTTAAAAAAATCTTGAGCGACCTTTAGAAATTAAAATATCGATTTGAAATTTTCAGAATCATTATTATTTTTAAATTAAAAAATAATATCGGAAAGAGAAAAAAAATTAAAATAAAAAAAAATCCAATTTTTGACGATTTTGGTAATTTTTAAAAATCTTGAGCGACCCCTAAAAATTTTTTAATGGTGCTGATCTTTTGACAGGGCTCTTAAAACATGACAAACCAACATATTTTCACAAGAGACGAGAAGAAAAAAAATATTCTTTTTTTTTGGGACACCCTAATATATATAGGTATATATATAATATATATTATATATAACACAGGTAATGCTGTGAAGTTGCGGGATACGCATGAGGACGGAAAGGGGGTAAAATAAACCTGGGAGATCAGTGTAAGGCAATGTCGATGGGGCCTGCCATACATCCCCATACTCATACTCATTGGTAAAGGCGTTTTAGAGTTAGAATTTTT
Organism: Brassicogethes aeneus; assembly: GCA_921294245.1. Lineage (NCBI taxonomy): Eukaryota > Metazoa > Arthropoda > Insecta > Coleoptera > Nitidulidae > Brassicogethes > Brassicogethes aeneus. Next base: position 64,770,722 of record OV121132.1, read on the forward strand.
TTACTTAAGTAATAATTATTATGCGTTAATTTTGACGCGCAGTGTATATGGTTATGTTGGCCTTTAGCGTCACAGTCAAAGATATTATCTTTGGTCACAGGTTGTAACTCACAGCCATTATAAAGGCACTGCCTTTCATGTTGATACAACACGTCTTTAAGGTTTGTTTTTAAGTTTTTAAATGTTAAAAGAGTTAATTAAAAATAGTCAATTAAAAAGCTCCACCTTCAAAAATCCCACAACAACTAAAATCATTTTTGTATTTCCGGTGTACCACACCTGGTAAAATTGGTTTGTACGTGTATGTGTTTGTATGATGTTATGGATTCATAATTGATCGAAATAAACAATAATAAAGTTAAAGAAGTTTTAAATACAACCAGCTCTTCGGATTTGTCAATATGCTATGAACTTTCAAAAACTTTTCTGAACCTCTAAGGTCCCAGCTGACAGTTCCCCGTCATTTAAACTTCATTTTTCGGACCCGATTCGTCATATTCACCATGCACCATGACGTATTATTGACGTTTGGGTGACGGTAAAATGTCACAGCCCATCGACGTCATTTTGGTACCTGTCTTTGACGTAAAATGACGTTACTTTGTACGTACCAGTGACGTTACTTTGTACAGGGTGATCCCCTATAATGTCGCCCCCCTTTAACTTTTTTATTTTAAGTGTCCCAAAAAATTTAAAAGTGTGGTTATGTAGGAACTAAAAAATACTTTTTTTCTACGTATAAAGAAAATTGGAAAATTGATCAGTATACAGGGAAAAACAAAAAGTTTATTTTTTTTTAATGGATCACCCTATATTTGAATTTATTTTTCGATTCCTTGTAAAATTCTTAGCATAATTCATATACAAACCATATACCTAAACTCAACCGTTTCTGAAATATTCGTATTCGAAATGTCATCATTAAATGTTTTTTTAAACTGTTAAAAATCAAGAAGCCTCAGTATACCAAAATTTTTATTGAAAATAAATTACTATAGTGACATTATGTCAATAAGTGTTGTTAAATAAGTAAAAATGGCGTACTCAGGCAGAGAAAGACAAACTATTTCAACTTATTATCTTAAAAATAATTTAAATATTTCAGAAACGGTTGAATTTAGGTATATGGTATGATATATAAAATATGCTTAGAATTTTACAAGGAATCGAAAAATAAATTCATATATAGGGTGATCCATTGAAAAAAAATTAACTTTTTGTTTTTCCCTGTATACTGATCAATTATCCAATTTTCTTTATACGTAGAAAAAAAGTATTTTTTAGTTCCTACATAACCACACTTTTAATTTTTTTAGGACACTTAAAATAAAAAAGTTAAAGGGGGGCGACATTATAGGGGATCACCCTGTACGTACCAATGACGTATAACGTTATTTTGATGACGTAGCAGTAAGGTCTTAAGGTAGGTAATAGAAACATGGGTTATTACAAATGTTTTTTAGTTAAAAGAAATCATTATTTTGATAAAATTAGAATTTAATTGTGAACCTATTGTTACACTAAAAAAAGTCAACAATAAAGATTTGATACTTTGAATCAGTTCCCAGATAGCACAAGATAGCCCACGGACATCCTATTTAGGTTATTCTCGGCTTAGCCAGGCCGAGCGGGTCTGGGACATCCATAGGACGTCAAGTCTAGACCCAGTCTGGCTTAGCCTGGATAGGCGTATTTTGGACGTCCAAAATACGCCTAATAAGGGTAAGCCGGACCGGGTCTAGACTTGACGTTCTATGGATGTCCCAGACCCGTTCGGCCTGGCTAAGCCGAGAATAACCTAAATAGGACGTCTCTTTTCACACAGGATATCTTGTACTATGTGGGTTAGCTATCATGCCTAAACTTTTAGGTCAAGCAATTTTCGGATATGTAATAAATGAGAAATATCATGTAAGTACGAATTATATAAACCACCTATTTTTATGAGGTTACTCTTTTGCCTTCTTTGGATGTTCGTTGGACAGCCTGTGGGGGTCACAGAGAGACAAACAAATCGATTAGCCTTATAAAAACAGAAGTTTATTATCCCTGCTGAAAAAGACGGGTAATATCGGATGATTGCGGATAAAAAAACAAGCTAGTTTTATGTCCATTTATATCTGTTTTCATCCGACATATCTGATTTTACCCGGCATGTCGGTTTTTATCTGCAATTGCGGGTATAAATATTATCCGCGAACGTCAGGTTTCATCTATTTAGTTCTATGTCTGCTTTCATCTGGTTTCATCCGCAAATACCTGTATTTGGGTTTATATCTGCATTCACCCGGTTTGATCTGATTTTATTTGCAAACCTCTACTTTAATCCGCAAACGTCTGCTTTATCCGATTTCACCTGCAAACATCTGCTTTTATACGTAAAGATCTACTTTCATCCGCGAACATCTATTTTAATCCACAAACATCTGATTTCATCCGCAAACATCTACTTTAGTCCGCAAAAAACTGCTTCATCCGATTTCACCTGCAAACATCTGCTTATATCCACAAAGATCTGCTTTTATCTGTAAACATCTGATTCATCCGATTTGACCTGCAAACATCTGCTTTTATCCGCAAACTTCTGCTTTTATCCGCAAACATCTGCATTTATCCGCGAACGCCTCCTTTAATCCGCAAACATCTGTTTTAATCGGCAAACATCTGATTCTATCCGCAAACATCTGCTTTTATCCGCAAACATCTGTTTTAATCTCCAAACATCTGCTTTTATCCGCAAACATCTATTTTATTCTGCAAACATCTGCTTTTATCCGCAAACAAATGCTTTTATCCGCAAACATCTGATTTTATCCGCAAAAATCTGCTTTTAATTGCAAATCTCTGCTTTTATCCGCAAACATCTGATTTTATACGCAAACATCTGCTTTTATCCGCAAACATCTGATTTTAATCGCAAACATCTGATTTCATCCCCAAACATCTGCTTTTATCCGCAAACATCTGATTTTATACGCAAACATCTGCTTTTATCCGCAAACATGCTTTTATCTGCAAACATCTGATTTTATCTGCAAATATCTGCTTTTATCCGCGAACATCTGCTTTTATCCGCGAACATCTGCTTTTAATTGCAAACCTCTGCTTTCATCCGCGTTCGGTTTGCCTGCATTTCCTTTCTCCATTTCGGTCCTGTTTCGTACGCAAACGTCTGTTTTCCTTTTTCTCGTGTATACTTTAGTTTAGTTTACCTGCTTTAACTAACTGGTTGTTAGCCGTTCACGGCACACAACTTTATAACTCTAAAAGGAATTATTTGGATAAAAACAACGCGGATGAAATCAGATGTTCGCGGATAAAAGCAGATGTTGGCGGATAAAATCAGATGTTCACGGATGAAAGCAGATGTTCGCGGATGATTGCAGATGTTCGCGGATAAAAGCAGATGTTTGCGGGTGAATAGGGGGGGTGCGCTAACCGGATGATATCAGGCGTTCGCAGATAAAAGCATGTTTGCGGGTGAAACCGTATAAAAGCAGACGTTCGCGGGTAAAAGCAGATGTTCGCGGGTGATTGTAGATGTTCGCGGATAAAAGCAGTTGTTCGCGGGTGATTGCAGATCTTTGCGGATGAAAGCAGATGGTCGCGGATAAAAGCAGATGTTGGCGGATAAAAGCATATGTTGGCGGGTGAAATTGGATGGTGAATGCAGATGTTCGCGGATGAAATCAGATGTTCGCGGATAAAAGCAGATGTTGGCGGATAAAAGCATGTGTTGGCGGATAAAAGCATGTGTATCACGTTTAATTTACGTCTACGGTGACGTCGAAGTCACCAACTTAGACACGTCTTATCGTCGTAAAATTGACGACAATATGTCACAGCGATTTCACGTGTAATATCACGTAATATTACGTAATTATTTACGTAATTTGACGTGAATTTTTTTTTGATAGGTATTCTACTTTTTTACATACATTTATTTTGATTATTAATTATTTACTAAATATACTATAGTAGTATAGCGTTTACCTATTTATTTCTTAAAATTTAAAAGTACAACTTGTAATGGAAAGGACCCGGTCTACGTTGTGTTTAATTAATTTACCCTTTAATACCTATATTTACCTTTAATTTGGCCTAGAATACGTCTAGCCCCGATTCGTCATAATAAAGTAGGAAGAGTGACAAACAATCAAACAAATATTTATAACCATATTATTTATTTATAGTAAAGAGAACAACAGCAACTGTGGAAACCAATATTTCGTTTTAAACCCCCTTTTTTTTTTTAACAGTAAACTGCCACGGTCGTTGACCTGGCGCCTGTGTCGGTGTTTAAGCCGGAGGATTACCAGAAGCGTGCCGTCGGTCGTAAAGTCAGGTGACAGGTACTCTGCTTTATGGAAAGGATGATGGTAAAACCTTTTTTTATTATAAAATCAAATCGATGAACGGGTGTAATTCGATTTCGCTTTCCAGTGGGCTTGGGCCTCTTTTATTGTTTATATTGTTGGCGATCGTTACGATCGAGAGTTGCCTCTATTTATTTTTTTATATTTTGTTTTTGTTGTTGAAGTAGATGTGTGGTTATTAGTACCTTATCATCAGCTCACATATCAACACTAGTCTCTGCGGGAGTGTGTTAATATTTATGAAGTTCTTTTTTTTATATTGGGAAGGATTGCCTATATTGGCTCTTTTATGTGGTTGCCTATAGCTTTTCGGTGGGAATTGTTTCAATGTTGGTGTTCGCATCGGTGGGCATAACCTTTTCCGCTGAGCCTACAGGATATCGGAAGGTACAGGATGTATTTTCAATGTAATATTATCACACTCCCAGGTTACACGAGATTAAACAGTATATTGACAGCCTCACAAGTTAGAGACACCTTGCATTATTAATTGCTTGCATGTATACTAAACGCTAGTTGTGACTCACTATACTTTTAAGAAAATGTTGTATTGATTTCCGTTGCAGATCATACCGTCAATATATGCCTGATGTGGTATTTATTTGGTGGAAAATGTAATAGTTTAACATCAGTAGTACTAGGGTGTTGTCACCTGATTTAACTGACTGTAGGCAGGTAGATATTCCGGTTCAATTAATTTATTTATGAATTTATTTATGAAGTGGCTCTTACTCTCTTTACGTTGGAAAAACAATTACAATGATAACATGTCTTGGCATACCTGTAGTTTCGGGTCTACTTGTTGATTACGATCCTCAAATGATTAATAATAAACTTAATAAACTACTTGTTCACTGTTACTACACAACTACTAACAGGTGTCAGCACTCACGGCGATAGGCTTTGAAATTAAATGTCACTGCAATGAATTGATTGTCCAGCAGGTGGCAGCACATACACGCGGCGGGAAATTAAAACAAAGTTGAAACGTTTGTACGATAGAGGGCGCGATGTCGCGGCGTCGGATTCAAATAAACAAGATGGCTACAACTGGCGTTACACACAAGTTTGAATTCGAGAACGGAGTTTTTGGAAACACGTCCGCACGCAACCAGAACTGGAAACTCACTGCCCAAATCGCTTACGCAGCTTTGAATCATCCCCCTCTTATGTATCGTTCTTTGTCTTTCCCCAAAGTTGGAAAAAGTCAACCATATGTGTGACATGGCAAAATTAAGATAAAATCGTGTTTTAACATTTTTAAGTGGAAAAGACATTTGGGATAGACATTTTTGCCGTCTAGTATCCCAGTCAAATACCTAATAATTTTAAGTGTGCCCTTAGTCAACTTTTGTACTGGTTGATTGGTTTTTTTCGAAATATTGGTTTTTACAATAAAATATTTTAACAATTAGTATAGTACCGACTTCGGTACTACTTTAGAAAATAATACATACAAATTCAAGTTTAACTATTCGGTTTTTTTGACCGATAATAAGATTAGGTACTGAAAACGTAAAACTAAATTACAACAATTGTATTGAACATAACAATTAAAACTATTACTAACTTAATACTAAACAAGTTCAAATTATTTAACTAACTAACTATTTACATAACACATTTTAATATTTACAATAAACTGTTTATTTATTATCTAACAAAAAGGCGTCCCGTAGAGAGGTATACCTCCGTGCAAATATAATACGGGGTGTACTCGTAGTACAGTGTAATAGTATTTTCGTATAAGTTACCGATTTATTATTTATATAATTTAACTAATTTAATTTTGCATCTCAAATCCCGACACCCCCTGAATATTGAACTTGGAAGGGTCCCTTTTGCATTCCAAAGCTCTTAAGTGGTTGTTTATCAGTATTGACATCACCAGATGTCATATATCTGTAGCAAACTTTACTTAGTTGGCTTATTTAGGCAAACAAAATTAAATATTATTTTGAAATTGAAAAATTGTATTACGGGTTTTATACTTTCAGGCGTTAGAGGAGTCCAACCTTTTCAAACTAAAAATTTTTTGTTTTTTTAATTTTGACAAAATCACATTTCGCATTGAAATATCTGATATCAGTATCGGTAATTATTTTTATGTGTATGACCTAATCATATATTATTCAAGAAATATTTCTATTACAGAATTTACTGAGTAATTAAAACATTAATAAACAAACAAAAATTGACCTACCTGACACAGCCAAAGTATTATCAGTATAAATGGTTTGTTCTATGTATAAATGCCACAGATTTTAAAAGTTGGACGCTTGAATCAACCATATTGTTTTTTAGGAATAAACGTTCCCTCGCTTTGTAAGTAGTGCCAACTTACCCAAGGCCAAAGAGAAACAGGGTTGCCAGGTGTAAAAATTAATATTATCGAAGAGGGTTGACAAAATGATCAAATTTACAGAAAATTATATAAAATTATCAAAACAAAAATTGTATAAAAACAAGCAAAACTACGCGGCGGAATAAATTATGTTACAATTGTCGATTATTATTTAAATTTTACTATTTTAAAAAAGAAAATTATAAAACATCTGGCAACACTGTAGATAAATAATTTTACAAAATTAAAATTGTGATTGTCAACTGCAGTAACATGTTAATTTCTTATTTTGTGATAAAATGATAAAGGATTTAATAATCGCGAATTTGTTTTAAAAAATCCATTGATCAATAATTATTAATCTATCTTAATTAGTTTAAAACCAAATAATGTTTAAAATTATTTTAATAAAATATTGCACGTTGATTCTCCGTCGAAATAACGTAAATTAAATAAAAATAATAGTTTTTGTTTGCCCATTAAAACGGGCCAACTGTTTCTTATTAATTATCACTAGGGATGGGATATTTAGGTACTAAAAACTGAAAAATAGTTAACTAAAAAGGTTCTAAAAAAAAGCATTTTAGGTTAAAAAAAACAGCATTTTAGGTAAAAAAATCATTAAAAGTTTAAGTTTCGTTTATAATTTTGTTTAGCCGCATACCCAAACACAGAACAAACTCACAATAAACTATTTCTATGCAATAAACTGTGTTTTACTGAGTGACACTCACTACACAGAAGTTCTATGACAGAAGATAAGCTCACTAGTAGTGAGTCACTACAAAGAAGGTAACTGTAAAGAAAGTTACTGTTACAGTCTGTAACCATAAGAAAAAATTGTATACCGTTGAGTTGCACGCCCTGGATAAAATATTGGCGCAAATTTTAAAAAGAACAAAAAAAAATAAAATAAGTAAAAATACGTAAAAATAGGTAACAAATATGTGAAAATAAACTGACAAATTAAAAAATATGTAATAAAAGTATAAAAAAGGTAGTTAAAAGCAAAAACCTCCAAAAAAGGTAAAAAAGGTGAAAACAAGTTAGGTTCATATAAAAGAAAATCTTTTAAAACACATTTTGGCATTATTGGTTTTCAAATAGTTACATCGGTTAAAAAAAGGTAAAATAACTAAAATCCCATCCCTAATTATCACTATATTTTCATATTTTCTTAAAAATTTCGTCATCTGTTCACGTGATAATGACGTCATTTATTGGTTATCATCGACCTAATAATTGGTCGTGTTTTGGTGAATTTTGAGACGTCGAAAAATGGTTGAAATGTAACTTCGACCAAATTCGACCCAATTCGTCGACGATTCTACGTGATTTCTACGACCCTGTGTTGCCTGGGAACCAACCGGGTGTTCGCGGATATAGCGATGCGGACAAAAGCAGATCAGATTATATTTTTACCCGCTTTTATCTGCTGAATTTATACCCGCAATCATCTGCTTTTATCCGGTTTTGACGAAGAATTTATATCCGCAATCATCCGTCATTTTCAGCAGGGAATGAAAGTTGAGTGAAAAAAATCACATGTTTTTCACGATTTTGGACCAAAAAAAGAATTTCCCGTTGGAACTACCCCATTTGATTAAATATTTATTAAAAAAATGAGATGTTGGGTAAAAAAAATTTTTTTCTTTTGAAAAATTTTCTTTTTTTATAAGTTACAAAATCAACCCCCACGCTAAGAAAAAAAAACATACATTTTGTTTTCAACCCATTAAGTAGTAACTTTTAATGAATGCAATTACTAATTTTATCTAATATATTTTTTTAGGAAAAATGGATTTTCTTTAATAAATTATTTTTTTTAAACATGGTTTTATTGCTTTTATGTATGGTACAAATGGTGGGAAAATTCCCTTCCCAGATAACCAGCGTCCTTCCGTTTGCCGGTCAGTTGCCTACTATTCGTTCTCTTGATATGGTAGCCGTTTGCTGTCAAGTGGGTGACACCATTTGACTGGCTGTAGACAAAAATCTTTTCTAACAACATTTTGTGTGCAATCTACCGGCAACCGACGGGAAACCTTTTGCTTATAATTATTGTGGACAACATAAGAGTTTATAGGCGGAAATGGTTCCTGACAACTTATAGTGTGCAACCCACCGGCAACAGACGGGAAACCTTTTGCGTATACTGATTGTGGGCAACGGATAGGAAATGATTTACCTATTCAAATTCACTGAATTTGGTAGCAATTTGCCGATAACTAATCAGAAATTAAAATAAATAAATAAATGAAGCGTTGAGAACCAGAGCACAGTGTGGTATTTAGCCCCAAAAAGCCCGGGAAATTCAGAAAAATCGGCCAACTACACACGAAAAATGGGGGGTGAACAAAACCAAGTTAAAAAATTTCAAACATTTATTAATAATTAATAACATAAAGTATAAATTAAATTCTCGAAAAACAAACAGGCAACAAACACAACCAGACAATATTTTACACAATGCTAAAACATATAGCATTGCACTTAAAATAAAAACTAATACAAATTATTATCGCTCAGGAAACTTATAAACAATATACAATCTCGAAAAAAGAAACAAAGCTGGCAGGCTGGCATGCATGGTATGTGTAAAATAATTATGATATTTATACATAACTCAATTAAAAAAGTTTTTAATTGACCACGTGCTGCGGCATGCTGCCTACATAGCCCTCAGGCACACCGGCCCACTTAGCCCTCCGGACCACCGGCCCACCGGGATTTCTCCCGGTGTCCCGGCGGCCCAGCACGCCCCTGATAATAACTTTAAAACATCAGACGATAATGGCTTCTTTTTCGTATTTGAGATGCTTCTCATGCCTGTTATTACAGGATCAGAAGTTAAAAGAAGCCTTTTTAGGACATCCATGTTCCAAGACTCGCGAGAAAACTTTCTTGTTTAGTTTAATCTTTATAACCTAATATGCTTGTTGCGAGCTTCAGCAGCTTCTTCTGATAGTTGACCTATAGGAAGAATAGCTTCTTTTATGACATCTGCCCCATGACGAAGTACCTTATGCAGTGTAGGAGACATAGGGTAAAAACCATAAAGCGACACGTATATTTCAGCCGTTTCTTTTCAAATTCGTCTACATTTATTTTAAATTCGCAACACAATGCATCCAAAATCACTTTAAGCCGATATATTAAATTTTTACCAACCCCTGTTATTGACGCCGATATTTCGTATTCCTCAAAAAACCTTCTGTTAGTATTTCCATCATTAGTGTTTCCACAATTTGCTTTAGGGATGTCCACTAAGAGCCCAATTTTTGCTATCTACGCTTTGTTTTTCTTCATCAGAAAGGCGGGCATTCCATTTTTTTACAGGCAGTCTATATCCTACATGTAATATATTCACAGATTTGCATATTACAATATTGCACTGCATAAGTACAATTATCCAGTAACTACCGCGCATGGATCTAGCATTAACAGCGCAAAGATGCAACCTTCTAAAATCTACTGCGCACAAGTACAATCATCCGGTACCTACTGCGCATAGATACAACCACCTGGTACCTACTGCGCTTAGCTACATTTGCTATCATAAGCGGTCACATTCCATTTAATAATAATAATAATAATAATAATAAATCTTTATTGTCCAACAGAATGACAACTCCAATAATAGGACAACAATTAAGGTTAAGTAAACTAAACTAAAAAAATAATTACAATAAGTTTAAGGCAGAGCCTAACTAAAAAAAAAAAATAAGTACAATACCTACAATGTAGGTCCTACATGCAAAAACCCAAATGTAACAAAATGAACTAAAAAATAAAAAGGGAAAAAATAAAGAAAAACTATATATATTGGTACGCCACTTATTTTATCGTTTTCTACTCTTTAAGGTCTTTCATTTAATAGCCATAAGGGGGTTGACAAAAAGTACATCATCCTCTATCTTGTGGCGGCGGCGATTTTGAAAATATTACAATATTAAGTAGGTATTGCATGTTGTATTGTCACCCAAACTAATGGTGTATTCAAAATTTTAGCAAAATCGGTTAGGAGAAAATTCAGTTGTAAGATTTGACCTAAACAAACATTGCAAGTAAAATAAAAGCTTGCTTGTAAAAAATTGTTAAAAACAGCGGGGCGGTTTCGGGCGGCTGATTTTTTAAAAGATGTCTTTAATACTAAGTACTTTATAGTCCACAATAGTTTTTAAAGCTTAGAAATGTTTAGAAATATATCAAACCACCTTATGAATATAAAAAATTGTTATATATTTAACAGTTCATTGAACCTATGTTGTCGCCCAAAAATTAAAAGAAGGGTACCCTTCTGCACGTGCATATATATTAGAAGAAAATAGAATTACATAAATTACATACCTGGCTGAGTACAATCCATCATAAAAACTAACTTGAAATTGTTTTTGCATTAAGCCACAAGAGTTTAAAAAACTAAAAATTTAAGCACTTCGAAAAATCACAAATCACTTAAGACAAACAGTAACTTCCGACTAACCGTGTGATGCGCTGTTTCGCAATTGCGCTTTATGCGTTTCGCCGTTAGTTGCGGTAACTATTTAGCTTTTAAAAAAATACCAATAGAGGGCAGACATACGATTTATAAAAAATAGGTTTTTGGCCAGGTTTTGGGGATAAATACCACACTGTGCAGAGTGGCCTTACCCACAAACATTTATTCTAAAATGGGGTTATAATTTTAGGACAATATATATATATAATATATATATTTGGGTGCTTTTTTTAACAAAGTTTTTCATTTCCGAAAAAAAGCACCGTTATATATATATATATATATATATATATATATATATATATATATTCACCTAAAATGATTGTTAACACCATTTAAGAAAAAACATTTGTGGGTTATAACCTATAGGCCACTCTGGTTCCAAACGCTTCAATTACTTATTCATTTTAATTTCCGATTTTCGGCAAATTGCCACCAAATTCAGTAATGCCTCATTTATTGGTATTGTTATTTTAACAAGAGGGTTAGGCATAAATTTTCATACTCGAATTTTTTCAAACGTCGTTTTATTACAAAAATACCTATACAGGGTGTTATGTAATTAATGTTATATATTAAAATGGGTAGTCAGTTCGGTTCCAGCGCTTGAGAAGACACGTCGCGTGCGGGAAAGCTCTTGAAACGTAAAAGTTTAAAGATAAAACCAACAATAATTAAAAAAAAAGTGCAAACTAATAAGTGAAACAAACATTTTCATAGAGTGCAAACTAAAATGGTGTAACGGTCATTGAGGAGTGAAGTGTTGAGTGATATGAATGAGTTAAGTGCCACCTGTCATTGAAGGCTTTTCACTGGACAGACTGGGGAGGTCAAACAAGAGGGGAGGTGGCCAAGCTGATAAGTTACTTTAAGAATATGCATGACCTGATACAAATCTGCAATTTAAATACGGCAGATATCTCGATTGGGATTGCCTTAAGCATTTGTTGTTGACAGATTTATTGCCCCATATATATCTTTAAAACCTATGAAAGGCACTCGGCATGGGGCAATAAATCTGTCAACAACAAATGCGTAAGGCAATCCCAATCGAGACCGAAATAAACACTAGACTCACAGAATAAACTAACACATTAATCATAATTCTAACACATTAAAAAAAAAAAGCCTAATAGCCAAACTCGAGATTTGTAAACATTAGACAACAGAATAATCGCGCTTGTAATTTGTTTAACTAATAAATAAATGCAATGCTTAATTTTGGAATTTAATAAAAAAAGACAAAACTCTATCACAAAACGTGCTTGGGACAAAATTTATTAAAAACAACTGACACACTTTACCAAGTGCAGGAACTATCTGACCAGGACACGGACAATGACAATAACGAACAAGACAAAGACCTCGACTAGGAAACTACACCCCTGCAGCGAAATAACAACTCCCCAACTCCAAATAGTAATCCCAAATGTTGCGAGTAATACTAATCGACTGGTCTAGGGGGATTCCGCGTCGTACTTAGTTTTAAGTCGGCGTAATTGTCCCCCAAAAACCAACACCCTCCTGTCCCTCCTCCATACCCCACTGAGCGTATAGCATAGGCTCGGCGAACCCGGGAATGGCTATTAAAACTATTCGCCTCTCGCTCTCGAGCCCCAAATAGGGGACAGTACGGAACGCAATGGACATTCGCACCCAGCAAACACGGGTGAAGCCGTGCAGTTGCTGGGGAAGAACAAAAATCGGCGTAAGTAAACATAGGCCTGCACGGGGTTCGATAGTCAAGAGGAAATGGGGCTGGTTATACGTCTCTTATACTCATACTCATACTCATATTAAAATGGGTAGTTCCTTAGGGTCCATAAAGAAGCACCTGAAACTTTTTTTTCTAAATTCTAAAGACTAAAAATAATTAATAATAATAACCTTTATCCAACCAAAAAGTACTCCACTGATCGACTAGGAACCTTTATAATCTGTGCTAGGAACCGCGGATTAACCTTGTCTATTACTTTTTAACGCAGTGTTGCCAAATGTAAAATTAAAAAAGGTATTACCTTTTAAACTAATGATTTTTTTTAAATCGTTTCTACATTGTGATTTAAAAACAAACTTATAAAAAATATATTAATATTTAAACACACCAGATTTAAACTTTATTCATAATTCGTAATAAGACTAGGCAACCAGATTCACTTTAGGCTAATTTGGTTGCCTAATTTAATTTATTATGTTTTGGTTGGTAACACTAGCGTTTCCAGCAAAAAACACCAGATTCTGTCAAAAAAAGATGCAAGGTTTTGTTTAAATTTAGCTTAATTACAAAAATGACAAAATAAACAATGCAAATTGTCAATTTGGCGTTTTTATTAATTGTTGATTATGTCATTTTTGTAATGAAGGTAAATTCAAACATAATTGGCAACTTTTATGACAGAATTTAGTGCATTTCTTTTAAATTTTAGGTTATGTGCTCAAATTGTAAATATCTTAACTAAGGGAAGTGCTTTTGGATTTATTTACCTACACAAATTGAATGTTTAACGTTTAACCTGTGAACTTGTCCTAATTTCATCTGAGTAAACAGAAGAAAAAAAACGATGAAAAAATTAATTTTGTGGTTATGGAGTTTTTAAAATAGGTACTAAATTTTCTAATCATTGCTTAAGCTAATAGCTGGATAAATAAATAAATACAGAAGGTATTAGAGCTTTACTGCCCTACTATTGAGAAAGGCAGTACCTCCAAAACAATTCTAAATGCGTTTTCTTGTGCTATGATAAAGCTATAGCTTTATCATAGCACAAGAAAACGCATTTAGATATATATATAGATATATGGACATTTTGTATCTTAATTCAACAAAGAAATTCAGTAAACTATCTTATAAGTTAAATAAATCAGTTAAATACCTAATGCTTTTTATAAAAATGTAGTTTATGCTAATTTCCCACAAATTTCTTGTTTAGCAGTTACTGCCTTTCTCCATAGTTGGGCAGTTTAGGGGCATACCTACAACTTTTGTATTTATTTAGTTTTTATTTATTTTTTGCAAGAAAAATTTTTAGTATAACAATTTTTTACAACTGGCAACCTGCAGCTACTTAACCTATAACCAGTGGCGTATCACAAAAAATATAAAAAATTTCGAATGCCTATATTTTCCTTATCTTTGGGAAAATATTTTTCCATTACACCTTATGTCAAAAGGTATTCAGTATTTTAGGGTATGTTCCGTAAATCAACTTGGTTGGTTTGGTTTCGGTTAAGGTGTCCCGTAAATGAAAAATTCCTGAAAATTATGTAGTTAAGAAACGCGGTTCCTGAAAAATAGGTTAATCAATCGTTACCGAAACGACCGACGCTGTATGATCGGTTAAATCGGTTACCAGTGCTGCAAAACAAATGGAAACAGTGTTGCCCTAAACAAAATTACTGTTTTTTGTTGGTTATCTAACCTAAAAATTTAACACAGGAGCAGACTTCGCATACAAAATACTAGTGTTCGCGATAGTGGGAAAAAATCAATATCGATAGTTTCGATGTTGATAGTTTCAAATATCGAAACTATCGATAGTTTATCGATAGTCTTTTATATACCTATTTAGGGATGCACCGGAATTCCGGCGGTACCACTAAATCCGGCCGATCCGGCCAGTTGGCCGGAACTACCGTTCCGGCCGGATCGCTCTGGCCGGATCGGTATTTTCTTTTACCAAAAAATTAATCTATTCTCTGGAACTTTAAATAGAGACACTTTCTCTAAACAACTTTTTTACCCACCATTACACGTAGGCATTAAAATACGTTTTGTCCAAAAATAATTGAATTCAGTATATAGGGTGTTTTAGGTTTGTTTATGTAACTATAGAAATATTATTAAAAATATATGCAAGTTGTAGTTTTTGACACAAATAAAAGTTTCAATAAAAAATCTTACGTTGGGTTATGTTTTTTCAAATAAAGGTGTCCCGTAAATATGAACTAACCGAGAAAACCAGGAATTTATTTCAGTAACCAGACCGGTAACTCGTGTGTATTTACGGAACATATAACATTAATTACATAACACCCTGTATTTACAAAGAAATAAAATATTATAAATATTTATATACACAACAGTATAACCTTAATTATTATTATATAAATTACGGGCTTCAAACAGGCGCAGCCTTATGGAATCTTCATTGTTTACGTTTGGATCTCGACGCTTAAGCCTGATTTATAGATTGCCTTCCTTCCTTCCTCCCTTGGAAGATGAACAATACAAAAACCGTTGTACTGTTTAAAGGTTTCCGTACGGAAATCTATAAATGGCACTACAATTTTCGTATTGTTCATCTTTTATGGGAGGAAGGAAGAAAATCTATAAATCAGGCTTTAGCGGTATTAC
Organism: Brassicogethes aeneus; assembly: GCA_921294245.1. Lineage (NCBI taxonomy): Eukaryota > Metazoa > Arthropoda > Insecta > Coleoptera > Nitidulidae > Brassicogethes > Brassicogethes aeneus. Next base: position 64,786,297 of record OV121132.1, read on the forward strand.
GTTGACGCTGTTTTGCCACTCGCCGTTACCTCTCTTTGAAGTTCAACACGCGTTGGTGGATCAAAGTTTTTATTGGCACCCACAGCTCCTGCAATAAATATATGTTTAGCAATAAACATATGTTTAGTTTGTATAAAACATTATTTTACATACCAAAAATAGCCCTAACAAGACCAGGATTGTAAAGGGGATGATTACCTTGCTCATCCCCCCATGTATATTGGGTGCATATCTCGTCAGAGATAAACTTCCTGAACAGTTTATGAATGTGTTCTTTTAAGGTGTCACCACCTATAAAGGCCCCATAATCAATCTAAAAAATAAAAACAATTTATTAACGCTTTGCTTGGCTTTATTACTTCGCTTTGATTGGTGTAAGCGGGATGGCCCGCTGAAAAATGCTTTAAACGCATATGTCAAGTGACATGTACATGTTTTAAACTCATGGCCAACCGTGATCTCTTTTTGGGGTCGAAAATTTGAAAAGTACTATTGGGGATTTTTTAGAGTAAAATTAACAACGGATTCCTTTTCTGGAACACTTAAAACCATGGGTACTTTTAAAAATTTTGTGTGCCCACACTTTTATCGCTCTTAATTAAGAGCGATAAATTTAAATAAAGGGTGTCCCAGCTGGGATAAGTTTTTTTTTTTAAGAATAAGCCATATTACTTTTGATAAGCAATAAAAAGCTAGTAAATCAGAGACTTTGACAATGAAAGTGACATTAGTCGTTGATAATTTAATTATTTATGGTTAAATGACAATTTTTACGGTCATCTATGGTCAGATTTTAATTAATAATTTGATAATTTTTATGCACATGTTTATTAGACTACCACCTACACTATGTACACTATGGTAAATTTAGTCGTTTCATGGGAAGCATTTGGTTCTATTAAAATATCCATCGTTTCAGGGTGGTAAGGTGTACTTTATAAAAATTTGTTGTAGTATATACAACAAATTTTTGTATACAAAAAAGATATTACATTAATTAATTAATTTAAAATTACCGCTATAGACCTATTCCATAAAACGGACTTTTGGATAGCGCGTGCGTGAAAAGGCACGTCGTCTTTTTTTAATTATATAAAAGAAAAAGAGATACCACTCTTCTTCAGGCACGCGCTATCCAAAAGTCTGTTTTATGGGATAGGTCTATTATAATAGCTTCTGAAATTCTAAATAAATTAATGTTATTTAAATAAAAACCCTTATAAATATCTTACATTTTTATAGCCTCTATTTAGGTACTATGCCGAAAGAAGTTTCACTTCAATATAACAAATTATTTAAAAATTTACTTACGTCCACAATCCACACAACAGTGGCGGCTCTACCTAAGGTTTGCAGGTTTGCACAACCCCCAAAAAAATCACCCAAGAAGAAAGAAATAAATTATGATTATAATAATATCATCGATATATATTTTTTATATTTTCTTAGTAACTTTCTTGTTATAACACTATAGTTTCCAAGCAAATAATTAAATTTCCCGCTTGGCGCTTCGTATCGGTTCATTGATCGATGCCCGAATACCACGCCATCTAGTGTATAATTGTTGAGGCTAACGGGTTTGTTTTAAGGTCGCAAACCATTACAGGCTTTCGAATGGGCGTGTTGGGACCACGTGATTAAATTACGTTCAATATCATTGGTTTAATTAGATCGAAAGTGGTTGCAGGACAAATGCAACATTTAGTGTGAATCGTGTTACGTATTTTTGCCGGGCCGCGTTAACATTTCCGCTGCGTTTTTATTATTGTTTGTATGTATTTCTTATAATAATAATGATTAATTCAGTTGAAAGTTTATTAGAAAATCCGTTCGGTAGTCGGTCGATCGATATGAAGAGGCTTGGAAGACCTACTCCAAATTTAAACATCGTTCAATGTGTGTCCAGTAAAAGCCGGTCTTTTACTAAAAAATTTAATTTAGATATACATATATAATAAACAATATATTAACTTAAAACTCTAATAGTAATTAATATTTTAAATTTAAATTTTATATTTTTATAATTTAAATTTTTATGATCCAATTTATTTTTTAAAGCGATCTTGGCTTTGCACATCTCTTAATATCTACACCTATACATATGGGTGCAACCCCAGATTTTTTAGGTCACGAGCCGCCACTGGCTTACGTCTTGGTTTCTTTTTTGTATTTCTTTTTTATTTTCAAAGGATTTTTAGATTTTTCCATATGGATACAGGTACATATATCAAAATTGATCCATTTTAGATCTAAAAGAAGAAAGAAACAATTTTAAGCATATATTCGGGGATTCACCGTATGGATTTTTATTCCGCCCGGTGATTTTACAAATCATCGAATTTGTTCTGCATTATTTTAACAGTGCTATATATATATATATATATATATATATATATATATATATATATATATATATATATTTATATATATATATATATATATATATATATTTATAAAAGTGGAAAACGAGATCCATGTATAGATGTCTAATACGAGAGCCACCATAAAATTTTGAAATACCTTTAAAAACCTTAAAATTTTAATGATAACCAAATTTAATTTTACAAATATGTCTTAATATAAATGATTTTGGAAAACCCATTGGCAAAATTAAACATGTTTATTAAGAGATCCTAAACCTTAAGTCCATGTCTGACGGTGCAATTTCTCGCGGCGACTTTGTTGCGGCGACTAGTTGCAGCGACTTTCTCGCCTCTAGGGTGTTCACACGGTGCAACCAAACTGACGTTATTTTCTACTAGGATTGCCAACATAACCGAAAATTACTTAGTTGAAAAATAAAAATACCTAAACAAATTTAATGTTTATTTAAATTGATTTGGTTTTTCTTTTAAAGTTATAAGTATTTTGTGGTGTAAAAATAAAAACACTCAGATTAAAGCACACGCAAATCACATCTGTCATTCCACAGCTGATAAATATTGAGTACCAACCAAAAAATTTAGTGAAAATTCGTAAATCCCTAAAAAAGTTACCAAGTCGCGGCGATTTTATTGCATGAAAATAGAACATGTTCTATTTTGAGACAGGTTAGATCAGCTGATTAGTTGCATCGTGTGACCACCAAAAAATCGCGGCGACCTAGTCGCCGCAACAAAATCGCCGCGAGAAGTTGCACCGTCAGACATGGACTTTATGTATACATCGAAAATTAGAAGGAAAGCGAGATCCGACGGTGTTGCCATATTTCGGATCTCCTTTGATCTTGATAAGAATAGTATATATAGATAATCTATTTTATGTATTATAAACTTAAAATAGAATCGGAATTAACAAGAGATACACCATTTAAAGCGCACAAAAAAGCTGTAATTTTACGAAATTATACCGGACGTTTTGAAGCAACAATTTTTGTTCCAGTAAAAATTTATTAAAAGAAAAACACCAGAAATAAATATTTTTTATTAACTAAGAAACATATATAAAATAATAATAATAAAAAGTTTAAATAATCCTGTAAAAACTGATTACATAATCTAACGGAAAAATAAACTTAAGAAATATAAAATAAAAATTATGCGGAACAGATCATATTTTAAAAAATGTCTTATAACTTTTTTGATCAAATGCTCCTCAAAATATTTTTTTCTACCCCAGCCGCTGCCCCCACAACCTAGAAACCTAATAAAAATTGCTAAAAATGGTCGATCACTCAATGTAGGTGCAACCAAGTAAGTTGTTTCAAATGAACCCGAAATTTTTTTTCCGCCCCCGCCGCCGCCTCTAAAAGTGAGAAACCTAATAAAAAATGCTAACAATAGGTCGAAAAATAGTCGGCCACTCTACGGCTGATCAGTGTAGGTGCGGTCAAGTGAGTTTTATCGCACACCAAAATATTTTTTAATTATTATATTTTTATATACCTATTAAAAAATAATTTTTGTAAACAAAATAACAAATATTAATATATTAAAAAAATAATTTTTGTAAACAAAATAACAAATATTAAATATTAATATATTTAAAAGTAAAAGTATTATACATAATTAAGTTTTACATTAATATTTTCTACCTTCAGTAAATTTGTATTCTTCATATTTTAGGGCATTTGATAAAACTTACTTGCCCGCATTTATAATACTTAGTTACACTGAGTGGACGCCATTTTTTAGTATTTTTTATTAGGAAATAAATTATTTCGTGGTGCATTTGATACAACTTACTTGGATGCACCTACATTGTTTGGCCGCACTTGTTCGAAAAAGTTATACTTACTCTCTAAAAATGAAATAGTCAAAACTCTACTATTTGAATTAGTACCAGCATTTTTTTTTAAATAAAATAGTCGGTTTACTTTTAAATAGTTATTTTTTACTACGTAAATAGTTAAAGTTTGACTAATTTAAGATTAGTCACCATCTTTGATAATTTCTTTAATCGTTTGCGGCCAACAACAAAGTATTATTTGAATTAAATGCATATACCTAAGCTCCATGGTTAAATGACCCATTAAACAAATAAAGATGCAAACAGTTTAGCTTAAAACAGCAACACAAATAATATATTCAACTTTAAAATATTAAAATATTTATTGACAAATAAAATTGATTTTTAAAAGAGCGGCTGATGGCCGAATGGGTTATGACAAAAGCTTGACAAGCTTGACAAGTGACAGACCTGAGTTCAATCCCCAGATGGGTCAAAACTTTTTTAAAATTTAAATCTACTAATTAGTGACTGCTTTTTCGCTATGACAATTAGTCAAATATGACTTAATAATTATAATAATTATTAGTTATTGTTGACTAATTCATTTTAAGAAAGTGTAATTTTTTTAAAATATCATTATCTGTTCCGCAATTTAGGTAGTACCCAAATTTCAAATTCATATTCGTCTTAAAATTGATTCATAAACGATAAATTATCGATATATTGGTTATAAATGGATCTGATGTTGGTTAATAACCAATTTCATGTAGATTTTATATCTAATAAATCATTATTAGTAACTCACATTCCCGCTAATTCTTTTAAAGGTTAAGTTAATAGGTAATTTTTTGCCAATCGAACAATTTTTGACGTTCTAGAGTTAAACATTTTGATACACTACACTTTAAACTTAATGAAGCTTCTTACGAGAATTATAAAATTTAAAAGCTCTAGCAAGAAAAATCTGACAGACTTGTATATACTTGCTTAGATTTGTATAGCATCAAACGAGATCTGTGCGCTGTTGCAATTTTTTGGATAGCGTATTCCTTAATTTCGAAAATACAGGTTATATACAAAAACGATTGCAGCGCCTCTATGTTAATAACGACGAACTATTTTTACATACAAAATAGGTAAAAATACGGAAAGTCAGATCCGGCGGTTTTTGGTACTAAGGTACCCTAAATACTTAAAATAATTGACCCGTTCGTTGCGAGATCCGGCCTTTGGATCTCAGGATCTCATATTCCGCAAGTTTAACCATATACGGATCTCGTATTCCGCGGTCAGACATCTATTTATATATATAAATATATATATATATATAAATATAGCTATAGCTAATAGATAACTATTACGTGCAAAACATACCTGATAGATTTCTTGTTTATATTAATCAACACGTCGTACACAGTAGGGGTGTCAATCCCGAGCCCATTTTCCAATCCCGGGCCTTTCGGGATCCTGGGATCAGTCCCGAAAAAATATATATCATTAATTTTAAAACCAATTTAAAATAAAACAACAAACAAACTAACGAACGATATCTTTCGGACTTCACACTAGTCGGAAGAATGGTTTTCAAGAATTCTTAGGCACATTGTACCCACGTTTAACAAATATTTCTAGAGATGAGAATCGGAAAGTTTCCATTTTAAGGAAACTTTCCGTTTTGGAAAGTTTCCAATTGGGAATTTATTTTCATTTTGAAAGTTTCTTTTAAGCTACCGGAAACATTCCTTGGAAACTTTCCTTGTTTTTTCATTTAAATGTCGATTGTTTAACCGCTGATTTTCGTTAAGGCCATCATACAAGGCCAAGAAACTTTGAATAAGAATTTAATGTGTGTTAATTTAACCCGTAACCGGTACTGTACGACTTTCAGGTCATAAACGGTACTAAGGGGTCTGAGAGACACCTGCCTTTTAAAATTATAATTTATATTATTTTTTTTTATCTGAGGCTTTGAGGATACTAGGAAATATATATAAAGTTGGAATATCACCAAAAATAATACCTGAATAAAAGAAAAATTTAAACAAATAGGTTTTAATCAAAACATGTACAAAAGGTGCAGTAGTGCAAACTTTGTGATTAAACTATAAAAAATATTAAACCAAACAAAATAAAACGATCTTTATTTCGAAGAATATACCTTAAAAAATAACATAAACAAAAAAAATTTAAATATATCTTTTTTTAACAGCAAAAATAACTGCTTCAAACTATAGCTAATTTTTACAATTATTTTTTCCATAGTAACTTTTTTGTTTTTTTTTCAAATTCTTAAAAAATTTCAAATTTTTCACTATCTGACCCTATAAAATTATTTTCTATAGACTCTTCACAGGCAAGTCCTGAATCGCTGCTGTGATTATCTTCAACGACATAATCACTATAATGGTTATGTAGTATACTACAGTCATCCATATCACTTTTACCGCTGTAGATTTCATAAAACCACTACATTACAGTTTCCTTAAAGCCTTTCTTATCACTTTGGACACTTTTAGAAGGCCTTTGTTGCGAATCCATAACGAATTAATTGTTTTATAAAAATTACGTAAACGGTACGCAGTGGTCTACTAGACACCTCAACACTTTGACTTGTAATAATTTGTCCGTTTGACAATCCAACTTGTTCAAAGTCTGAGAGCATATTGATAACTGCTCAACTTAAAAGTATTGGAAGCGACAGATTTTTAAAACAAAAGGTGAGGGTGGGACAGGGCTTTGTTCGTTGATGAGTGTCTCCCAGACACCACAGTACCGGTTACGGGTTAAAGCAGAAGAAGTATAAATAATGTAACTTACATTATGTAAGTTATGTTACATAACCTCAATGAAGCCGGATTATTCAGCATCACAAAAAACTTTTTTAAAAAAAGGTAAACAAAATAAAAACAATAAACAAAGTTAAAATCATTCTTATATTTTGTTGTTTATTTATAGGCATAGCACAATGCCAAGAGAAAAATCTATAGATTTTTCTCTTGGCATTGTGCATTTTGTAATACTTCCAAACACTATAGTGTTTGGAAGTATTACAAAATAGTGCAAAAAAACAAACATTTTATCACTCAGAACTGCAATACTATTTTTAGTATCTTTTACTTTTCAATATTCCTATATATTAGTTACTTTGTCCATTTTAATTTTTTTTACGTAATATCTAGGATTTACTAGCAGTGATTTTTTAATAGTAAACATTTTATTTTGATTTTGTAGGTTTCAGTATACAATAGGAATACCTATTACAAAGTAAAAGATACGCAAACCAAATCATGTCACAGTGATATAACATTTACATAAAAATTGTTCCTTACTATGCAACAGCTATGTCACCTATATGTAATGGCAATGCTCCTATGTCCGCCTCAAGACGCCTTCCTGGGTATGTAACTGTGATGTAACAGTGTTTTATCATAGTTATGTAACTGTAATGTTACAGCGCCATATCAGTTATGTAACAGTGATATAACATTTACATAAAAATTGTTCCTTACTATGCAACAGCTATGTCACCTATATGTAATGGCGATGCTCCTATGTCCGCCTTAAAACCCCTTACTGGGTATGTATCTGTGATGTAACAGTGTTTTATCATAGATATGTAACTGTAATGTTACAGCGCCATATCATAGTTATGTAAACGCGATAAAACAATTATATTCTATTTACATAAATGTTGCATTTACTTATTTATATATAATTTATGCAATATTTACATATTATTTATGAAATATTTATAAATATAATTTCATGTAATATATTATCTTACTGGTATTAAAAACTGCTTAGCCCTAACTTGGTATTATGGCATATTTTTTGAAAAAAAAATCAACAAAATTTTAAAATTGCCATAATACCAAATTAGAACTAAGAAATTGTTAATACCAGTTAGATAATATTATTAAATAAATTATAAATAAATATTACATAAATAATAAGTAAACATTACAAAAATAAATGATTCTGAAAGAGATTAAAAAAAACAAATTGGTTTAAATGTTTATTAAAAATTATTTTAATTAAAAAAAACAAATCATTTCTTCTTTTCAACTTCTTAAAACAAACGAAAAGTTTTTTCAAACTTTAACAAAAAAAAATCATGAATACATTAATACTTCAAAGCTAAAAAATATATGGTAAAAAAGATAAAGCAATCTCATGAATTTAATATTAATATACCTTATTTTCATGGGTTTTTTCTTTGTTTGGCCTGCCGGAACCATTCGTAAACTATGCCTTCAAAATTTTTATCTGTCGAAGTGCACACAGCAGCTTAAAAAAATTTATTTAATAAAAAATCCCATAAAATATACATTTTTACCCTTTAATATTTTAACAGATTTTAAATTTTGAATTTTATTGTTATTTCTTAGCCCCAGCCAAGAGCAATCTTTTGCCAAATTATTTGAGAAAATTTTCTTTAGAACTCTTACTGTGGCATCTTTCTCTGAGACGCCTCCAATTTTTGTTATATACTGAAACTGAAAAAAAATACAATTTAATATTATTTTTGTTTATTGATTTGTTTTCAAAACAAAGAACAACTATTCTTTATGTAGTTTTGTAAATGATATTTGGTACAAATAATAATTTGTTTGATTTTATTAATTCAAGTCAAATGCACCCTTAAGAGATATAAAAATAATGAAAAATATGGAATTTGCATAAAATTAATTGTCACAACAATTATAATAAAAAAGTGTATCCATCTTGGTTATTTAGCAAAATTATTGTATCTTTTAAGTACCAGTTGAAAAAACAGTATAAAGTTAAAAAATTATAGAAATTAAACTCTTATTTTGGCTACCAAATATCATTAAATTATAATTTGTCGCTTGTTTTTAGCACCCTGTTTTAAAAACAAATTAACATTATCAAACAGGTTTAAAATCGCCCTTTATATACTTACAAATTCAGCCTCTACTTCTTTTTGCAATAATGTTTTCTCAAAACTTTTAACAGATCATTAATAAAAAGTTGACTAGGTAAGTATCTATTACACAAATCTTGCAAATCTTCCACAAAAGTATGGGAATTTTTCCTATGACCTCCTGAATATTCTCCCAAATTTTCTGTAAAAATATTTTTATTATATGTTTATTTATTGGCTGGTTAGGGAAAGATAATACTTTGGTTTTAGCCTCAGAATTCTACATAGTCTTGGGTATTTTCTATACAATTTCTTACCTCAACGCCCATTATTTTGAGATCTGCATTAATTCTCCTCCGCTTTTGCCTCCGGGATAGGGAAATATATTTTTTTCTTCCATTTTATTATAAAAAAATGGAATCAAACTTAACTTAACTTAAAACACAATAGAGAGCACTCGACACAACCGTTTAAACGAGTTCGTTAGTAAGATAAAAAGGCTATATAAATACTATAAAACATTAATATATAACATTTATATATCATTGTTACAATGTAGGTATAAAACATTGTTATATAGCCATGACATAATAGGGATGTAAATATAACAAGAAGGGATCATTTTGATATAACTATTATATTAAAATGTTTTATTATAATTATGTAACAAAATAAAGAAAAACTATGTAAATACCATATAATAAGGTTATATGGATACTATAAAACATTGCCATATATCAATGATGTATCATTGTTCCATTGTAGATATATAACATTGTTATATGGCTGATACATAAGGGGGATGTAAATATAACAAGAGGGGAACATATTTATATAAATGTTATATTACTATGTTTTATCATAATTATGTAACAAAATAAAGAACTAATATGTAAATGTTATGTAAACAATTTTACATGGCAATGTTCTTTGTTAGTTATATCATGGTTATGTAAATGGAACAGCCTGGTTTGCTGGGACTAAAAATAATATTGCAGTTACATTCTTATAAACATTTTTTTTATTTTTTTTCTCAATAAAATTTTACAAAAAGTTAATGTGTTATATATTTTTGCAAATCTCTGGCATAAAAAAAATATTTTCGCAATAAAAAAAAAAATTTTGAAACTTTCGGAAAATTTCGGGAATTTTCGATGGAAAGTTTCCGGGAATTTTCGTCAAATGGGAATTTTCCCATCTCTAAATATTTCCATTTCTTTTATCAATCGGGCCTTGGTGAGTTTTATGACCATATGCAAGGAATAGGAGGGGCTAAAAACGAAAACATCAAAACACGATACACTGTTGCCAAGTATGCCTGTTAGTGTAGTACCCGTCAGTGTTGTTCCCAGCGGGAAAAAAAGCGTAACAGATTTTACAGAAAAAAGTAATAGATCCCTATAAAATGTAATAGATGGCCATTTTTTAACTAACTATCATTATAAAAATAAAGAAATTTGTTATTTTATAAAGGTAAAGGGGAGGGGGGATTTTTAAAATCATCCAAAGACATCATGCATGTTTTGTGAATAAAGATTTTATTTAAATATTTGTTAACAAAAACAGATATCGTGATACATGGTACTTACTACAATTTTATTTCAATATTTTTTTCATGGATAACTTGACGGAATAAATTTTTGTAGTTATTATTGTGTCTTTACCTACTTAAAATTTTTCAATAAAATTTAGTAAAGGGTCGTTTTGAGGGGTGGTGAATCCAGTGCCGTGCTTAGATTTTGTTAAAAAAAATCGATAATAAGAATTCTTAAAAATTTACTCTTAAAAACTGACATAGTAGACCTTGTATTTTTGGCGTTCTTTGGTCCAAAAATAAAGTTTATCAAGATCTACACTCTAAAACAAATTCGTTTAAAATCGCACAATAAATAAAGATTTTACAGGGGTGAGTCGCAAACAAATGGGTCAAAACTGTATATAAAATTATTGTTGAAAAAAAAACGGACAAATCTTCTAAATGTAATAGATTTATTAATTTTGTAATGACGTAATAGATTTTTTACCGTTGTAATAGATCTATTACAAATGTAATAGACGGAACAACACTGGTACCCGTCACGCGAGGTTTTGGCGGTATTTTTAAATTGAATATTACATATTATGTTGTATCGTATGTCGCCCAATCTGGTTTGAATTTACTTGGCACAATGCAAATTGTCAATTTGACTTACTTAATTGGGTAACAGAATCTGGTATTACTGCTTGAACTTGAAATAATTTCTTTTGTAAAAGTAAAGGAAATGTTTCAGGAGTAGTTTTTTAGTTTGTTATACTTTGTTAAAATATTTTATGATATTATAACCTAAATAAGGAAAGATATGAACAATGGCTACAAGCTGTTGAAAGAAAACCTGAAGAGTTTATCAATTCATAATAAAATATGTTTATTTCATATTTCTAAAATTGATACAAGGAACGAAAACCAAGGGAAAATAGTAAAACTGACAATAATAAAAAACAATATATATTTACTATTTAATACCACAGATTATAAAACTTATAAAAACAAAATAGTTTCAAATATGTTTACCTATGTAAATAATCATAGTTGAAATTACACAATAGTTAACTAATAGTTAATAAGTTAATAACTATATACTTTTATTCATAAATCTGTGGTAAATAATATTATTTACCACTGTTTTATTAATAAAAGTATATATTGTTTGTAGTTATTATAAATATACATATATATCAATTATACATTATAGGTAGTCATGTTCACTATGAATGATAAAGTTTTTTTGAATGTCTTTTATTTCTGCTGTGGAAGGTTTTGAAACAAATGATTTATTCTCCTTTTTCCTTTTCTTCTGTGTAGAATAAAAATTTGTTTGCTTTGTAATGTTTTTATTGGATGGTTCTAAAATGTTTTTATTGAAAATATGAAGGCATAAATAATTAATGTTAGAGTATACCTGTGGTCTGAATACTTTTGGGAACATTTGTCTCTACGTTAATTAGATTATAACAATTCTGCAATTGCTTGAGGATCTGTGGTTAAATTGTTTTATCCCTGCAGTTATCAACTGTTAAAGCAATTTTGTTGGCTGTTGTCTTAATATTTTCCAATAAATCACTTTCTTTAGTGCAATATGTGGCTAAACTTTCAAGACATAAGGCAGTGTCTTCTGTTCTTATTAGTTTGGTATTCGATTTTTCCAATTCGTTTTTAAAATTTAGATTTACAAAGTGAATGTGTTTGCAGATCGTTGCCCTTATATAAAAATCGACGCAAGTACACTGAAAATCGTGGATGCATATTTCACAAAATGAACATCTAATTTGGCAGCCAAGTTTACATGACTCAATATTTTGTGAAACTATGTACATATCATTTTTTGATTTTAGGGTCCAAATTCTACTTTCATTTTCCAATAACTCAAATGTTTCAGTTAAAGCCAGTCGATGCCGTTTATGTATATTTTGTGTATGAGAATTATTGAATCCTTTGGTATTTTTTATAATTCTGGCCACAGTTTTGTCTCGAACATATTTTAAGACTGCCGTTATACCTTTATCTAGGCGCTTGACGATTTTTCCTCCAAGATAAAAATATTTGACGGTCTTGTGAATACTTTCCAGAACCTAAAACATATTCTTATTATTTTGTAGGAGTAAGATGTATTCCAGATAGCAAAAACTTAAACTTTAAAATATATAACATGCAAATAAAAAAAATAAAAGCCTTCACCATGTTTGTATTTATGCCACAATTTTTCCGATAACAATAAGCCCACATATGACAATTTCGGGAATAGTATTGGTTAAAATAGGCCCCAAAATCTTTGGAGGCAGGATCATCCGATAGACGCTTCATAACCAACGGTAAATTTTTTTCAAAATCAGCCACATTTAATGATGTTTGTAAAACTTTTAGAGTTTTGTAAACTTCCCTTCTTTCACCAGGATTGTTAATTTTATTTAAATTGTTTCTCCAAGCTCTGTCAACATGCCAAGAGCAATACAATCTGTGGGGAACTTCACCCATAGTACTTCGCCATGCATTATAAAATACTTCTGTAATGTACATTAGACGTCAGACGTCTGACATAAATACATTAGGAAGAATTATTCCAGCCTTTAATTTAATTTGGCGCAAAAAAAATTCGTTAACTACAGTGTCTTTACGATTAGAAAACATACAGGCCACTGGGAACCCTTCACCAAATTCATCAATCACCATTAATGAAGTCATTTCAAAATCATACATGTTAAGACCATGTGTGCCATCAATAGCTACTACAGAACTCCCAAATTTTTGTAACAAATCTACCTGCACTTTATTCATAAAGATTAATAAAAAATCATCTAAAGTCAGCCCATTTAAGTGTTCTCCTTGCTTTTTATACAGCAGTACATCCCCATTTCCTTCTAATTCTTTTACTAAAAGATCTACACTTACACTATCAATCTTATGGCGTACACCATCCTGTATATCGATGTTGTAGGAGATTTTCACATTATTGATATCCTTTCTTGTTATTATGTCACATCGCGACAATTTGTCGTCAACAATTGATTCTCTAAAGGAGTTCGATTTTGTCCTCGGTGAGAAGCGCATCGCTCCTGCATTGCTCCATGAAAAAGTATGAAAAATAGTTGACTTTGACTCAGGGAAGACAGAATCGGATTCCAGTGCTAGATAATATTCCTCGTTTTGTCCTTTTTTTAAAAGGAATAGAGGAATTTATATAAAGCTATTATAAATTTTAAGGTTACATAACCTATTTGTGTCGTCCACGTGTTTAATAGACAACCGTTGTCCAATGGTTTTTGGGTCTTCTGGAACCATTGGACGTTAAAACTTGTATCTGGTTAATAAGGATTTTTGTCCAGGACCACAAGGGCGGTGGTTAATCCATAAATCCGCCCTAAGTTGAAGAAGAAGAAGAAGAAGATTCTCTAAAGGAATCCAAAATTCTAAAAAAAATATTAATTTACTTACAATTGTAAGTATTAATAGTTCATTAATTTTTTTAATTTTTAGAAATGTAATATTAATTTTCAAATATTTATTATTAAAAAAGTTTATTTTAAGTTTATTAAAAAGGTTTATTTTAAGTTAAAATTTGTAACTGAACTTGCGAGATCTATAGAGTATAGTTTATAAAAATGTAACCAAAATATCCAAACCTAGAAACTGGCACACCACTTGTCAACTTCAAAGCAACATTTGTTTTTATGTCTTTATTAATTCGAATATGTTGGATTTCAACATCATGACCATAGTGTGTTTTGTGGTACACTGCACAATATTTATGAGTGTCAATTTTGCTTAAAATAATTTGACAAGTGCAGTTACTATTAATTTTACATGATCCTTGACTTTTTGTGGCTCTAAGTCTGTTATCAATTTTACTTTTATGATGTCCTAAAAAAAAATATTAATTTACATGTAATTTTTACACTAACATTGTAGACCTGATCGATTACAATAATAGTATGTACAGTTTTTGCTTTTTTTAGAATAAAAATCTAAATTATTGGTTTTACACAAATCATTTTTCCACAATTCAAACTCTGAAAGAATGGTTTATGTTAGTTCAAGTTTATGCCCAAATAAATCAAATATCGTACGTTCTCCTGTAGTAAAATATAATGTTTCACTTTCCATTAATTTTTTATGGTATGTTCTTAAGTGAAATCTTAATTGAGAAATTAAAGAATATGATTCCATGCAATTTTCTTCTAAACATTTAGAAGTTTTTTTTTCCTTATAAAAGCACACATCATCTATATTATTAACATGGCCATAGTGTGTTTTGTGATACACTGCACAATATTTATTATTGTCAATTTTGCTTAAAATAATTTGACTAGTGCAGTTACTATTAATTTTACACAATTCCTGGGTTTTTGTGACTCCAAGTCTGTTATCAATTTTACTTGTATGATGTCCTAAAAAATTATATTAAGTAAGTACATATATTTATAACACTAGCATGTTAATGCATTATGGACCTGATCGATTGCAATAATAGTATGTAATGTTTCTGCTTCTTTGAGCATAAAAATCTAAATTGTTGGTTTTCAACACATTATTTTTCCATAATTCAAACTCTAAAAGAATTGTTTTATGTTAGTTCAAGTTTAGGCCCAAATAAATTAAATTTCATACCTTCTTCCGTGGTAAAATATAATTTTTCACATTCCATTAATTTGTTATGGGATGTTCTTAAGTGAAATCTCAATTGCGAAATTAAAGAATATGATTTCATGCAATTTTCTTCTAAACATTTAGAAGATTTTTTTTTTTGAGTTCGATTTTGTCCTCGGTGAGAAGCGCATCGCTCCTGCATTGCTCCATGAAAAAGTGTGAAAAATAGTTGACTTTGACTCAGGGAAGACAGAATCGGATTCCAGAGCTAGATAATATTCCTCGTTTTGTCCTTTTTTTAAAAGGAATAGAGGAATTTATATAAAGCTATTATAAATTTTAAGGTTACATAACCTATTTGTGTCGTCCACGTGTTTAATAGACAACCGTTGTCCAATGGTTTTTGGGTCTTCTGGAACCATTGGACGTTAAAACTTGTATCTGGTTAATAAGGATTTTTGTCCAGGACCACAAGGGCGGTGGTTAAGCCATAAATCCGCCCTAAGTTGAAGAAGAAGAAGAAGAAGATTTTTTTTCCCTATCAAGACACACATCGTCTTGATTGTGCACGGATTGTAGATGTTTTTTAAGAGTCGAATTTGTAGACAGCGCTTTTAAACAAATCTCACAGGTTGGCATATTTAATTTTAATCATTAAAGAAAAACACAAACCACAAAAGAAAAAAATAACAAACAACCAAAGCACATAA
This sequence comes from Brassicogethes aeneus, assembly GCA_921294245.1. Taxonomy (NCBI): domain Eukaryota; kingdom Metazoa; phylum Arthropoda; class Insecta; order Coleoptera; family Nitidulidae; genus Brassicogethes; species Brassicogethes aeneus. The sequence goes on from OV121132.1 coordinate 64,802,183, forward strand.
CCTATCAGTTTTTCTAATTCTTCTTCTTCCTTCCAATCATAGAAAAAGAAGTCATGCAACAGTGTATCGTGTTTTGCTGTTTTCGTTATAGGAGCGACCACGGTCTTATATACAGGTCCTGCAACTTTAAGCTTCGAGGTGGCTTCCTTAACGTGCCAAGCCGCTAGGTGGCGCTAAGATCGAAGGGGTAAAGTCAATTAAACTACTACTTAGTTAAATGTGGAACTACTGCATAACCATAACCTAACTTTTTAAATTCTTTTTCTATGTTTTGTTTACATTTTCAAAAATTTAATATTTGTGAGTTTGTTTCGGATAATTTACGTTAACAAAATAGGACAACAAAGTCTATACTCTATGCACAAAGTGTGTAAACATGGATAGTTTATAAAGTAGCTGGGTAGTTTATAAACTAGCCAAACTGTCAGCTATTTTAATTGAAAACGTATTTTTAACTAAATTAGCGGCTAGTTTGTAAACCAACCAAGGGTCTTGGCTAATTTACTTGAAATTATTTAGGAATAGCTGGATAATTTGTAAACTATCCAATTCAATTTGGCTAATATGAAAACCAAAATTTCTAGTAACACAACATAGCCAAGCTTTAGATAGTTTACAAACTAACCAACCAATATTCTGGCTAATTTATTAATAACCTATTTTTTTATTGTCTTGGCGGGGATGGGTTGATTGTTTATTTAAAATAATATATATTTCACCAACACGATGTGCTTAATTATAAATTAATCATACAAAATGTGAAGGTTTCAATAGTAGGTATGTTTTTTATTGCACATTGCCATGTTTTTAACTGCTCCTTATTTGTTGGCACTTTAAACATGGACCGCTTAATTTTAATGCCGGAACGATGGCTTTGCTGGTTACATTTTGACACAACACAGGACTTCATGTCTATTAAAAAGCACAAATACAAATGTATAACAAGAACAAATATAACAAGAAAAAATAGAACAATATAATATAACAATAACGAATATCACAATAACAATAAGTAAAAACTCCCTGTAACAAAACACACAAGCTTGTTTATAAAAATGTAGGTTATGTTTCTTAACACAGCTGTGAACATAAGTAGGTAGTTCATTTGACTTTTATCCCATAGACTTTAAGGACTTAGAGCCAGTTTTACAATCGTTAGATTAAGTTAGCTTATTTGGCGGATAACTTTCATAGAAACCTTCTATCCAAGAAAATTATCCACCAGAGAGCTTATCTAACGATTGTAAAACCCAAAGATAAAGAAGGTAAAAACGACCTTTAAACATCTATGGTTTACCACCCAACTCGATGCGCCATCTGGTGGGTGTCTCATTAGAGAGGTCACTTTTCCTATTGAAATTGGGCGAAGTTGCAGGACCTGTATATAAGACCGTGGGAGCGACTAAAGAGAGCGCCGCGTGCCGGTTGTGATATTGGGTAAAGATTTGCGTCTTGGCTTTAAAGGCGCGTAAACTTCGAAGTTTAAATTAAAATCAAATACACCTACTTACCTATATACCTATTTACTAAATAGGTAGGTATATAAGTATTTTTGATTTTTATTTAAAGATTGAATAGTATTTAATCTTTATTAAAATATTGAAGTTTGAAATTAACAGAATATTTAAAAACTATGTTGAAATAAAGTGTGTAAGTTTACGATTTAAAAAATACCCAAGAAGGTAAATATCACAAAAATCTTATACAGTGTGTCCCCAATAGGTGAAACTACTCTTGTAAAATCCAAAAAAAATTTCAATTCAATTTTCAATTTCGGGGTTCAGCCCTACTTGATAAGAGATTAATTTTCAACATAATATTATATTATATTAAAATTAATTTTAATTTTGAAAAATTAAGTATGCCTTGGAGATATTAAAAAACAATTTTTTTGTGTAGGTATACCTTTATAAAGTTTCTTTCATATGGGATATACGACAAAATATTATAAAAAAAAGTTGTTTATAATTAACATTTAGGCCCATATACCAACCAAATTTCAAAATTCTTGCAACTTTGATTTTTATTTTTTTACAATTTTTTGTGCGGGCAAGTGCCTTTCATGGGATAACTATACAACAAAATAGTATATATAAAAGTTGTTTAGAATCATATTTTAGGTGCATCAAATCAAAGTTGTACAATATATGTATATCACAATCCAATTGTGATGTATATAGTAGGTATACTCAAAAAAACCCTTTATTTATAATAAGGTTTTAAGATAAAAAAAGTAAAACTGCATTTAAATTTTAAGGTCTATTTAAACCACAATTTACAAGTCATTTACTAAAGATAACTGTGATCAATATTTACATTAGTACTTATAAAAGGACAATTATTGAACATATCCGAAATAATCTTTGCTTCACTATGGTCAGGCTTTCTAATTAAAGTCTTTTTGTTTTTTCGGTTTTTTCTAGTTGAGAAAAGTTGCAACTGCTTTTCAATTTTCTTATTTGCAGGTTGAGATTTTACAATATTCTCAGGCAGTAAGGTATTGGTTCCAATATTTAAAATTAGAGAACCTTTTTTTAAATAACTGGAACATTCTTGCAAAACTCCTGGGTTGGAGGAATTCTTGACCTGTTCAGAAATATCTGTTAATAAATTAAAAATATTACTCCGAATATCTTCCACTTTAATGTTTTTGCAAATGTCATTGTTTATATTCTTCATTGTGTCCAAATGCACTTCAACTTCTTCAGTTCTGTTTTCATGCCTATTCACTTCTACTAGAGGTTTATTGTGAAGTGCAATATAGTGTATGTGTTTGCATATAGTATTTTGTAAAAAGTAGTCTGAACATGAACATTGAAAAGTGTGCACACATATGTTGCAAAATCTGCATTGTAACTCACAGCAAATAGTATCACTGACTTTTAAAACTGAATAGGTTGCTTTATTTTCTTTGTCATTGCTTTCTATAATGAAATTGTCTTTTTCCTTTTCACTTACTTTAAAAGCTGACGCAATGGCTTGTCGATGTCTTGAAATAATTGCTGTCATATGTTTATTATGCTTACCTTTTGTCTTTTTAATAATTCTATCAACAATTTTGTCTCGTATATACTTCAGGACTGCATGCAGGCCCTTATCCAATCTTTTGACAGTTGTACCTCCCAAATAAAAATATTTAATTGTCTTGTGCATCGACTCTAGATGCATATTTGTGTTTATTCCACATTTCTATCTATAGCAAATTGCCCAAAGTCTATAATTTGACCCATAATTGTTGTTAAAATAATTTGCAAACTCCACAGTATCCGAATCTTCATAAAGTAGTTTCAAAGTGTTTGCTAAATTAGATTCAAATTGTTGAGTATCAGTAAGATATTGTAAATATTTTAGGGTTTTATAGACCCACTTTTTTTTTTCAGCAATAGCTATTTTAGATAAATTCTGTTGCCACGCTCTATCAATGTGCCATGCACAGTATAGCCGATGTGAAGGTGTAGCCATAACTTCTTGCCAAGCATTGTAGAATACCCCTGTAATATCTGACATAAAGGTTTTGGGTCGAATTATGCATCCAAGGGCATCCTTTAGTTTAGTGAAAAAAAAAGTATGTATACTTGTATCTTTTCTGTTTGTGAACATACTTGCACATGGAAATCCCTCCCCAAACTCATCTATGACCATTAATGTTGTAAGTTCAAAATCATAACCGTTAAGTCCATGAGTTGAATCAATGGCGATTATGTTTTCGCCAAATTTCATTAACATATATTGCTGAGATTTATTCATTATAATTAAACAAAAATCATTTTGGTGGAGATTATCTTGTTCAATCCCCTGTTTTTTATAATAAATTACAGAGTGTTCTTCATAATTTAACTGATCTTGGACCCACATATCCACACTCACAGCATCATTTTTATGTCTTCTTCCATCATCTGATAAAGCTATTCCATATGAATTTTTAATGTTATAAACATCTTTTCTTGTTAACAAATGAATCCGTTGTGGATCATTTTCAATAATGTGATCTCTGTTTTGATCAAGTACCCTATAAAAGATTTTTAAAATTTAGATTTGATAGCTTAAATACTAACTTATTACTTACTTAAAAACTGGAACCCCTGCCAATAATTTATAAGCAATTTCGCTTTTGTCAGTTTTTGAAATATGCAAATGTTGTACCTCATTTTCATGATTATAATGGTTTTTGTAAAATATTACAAAACATTCTTCTTTTATTTGAGTCAGTTTAATTTGACTTGTACAAGAAAAATCTAATTTTTCTGAACCTTGCATCTTCATCAACCTTTTCCTGTTTTCATCATGGATAATGTTGCCTGTAAGTTAAAAAACTATTAGGTAATAAACTGAATTATATTAGTCAACTTTTATTTATAAATACCACTATTTTTTATGCTTCTATTACAATTGTAGTAAAAAATTTTAGCAGAGCCATTATCAGTTTTTCTTAATTTGCATCCTCTTGTTAGAACATATTCTGTTGTTTCACTTTTATTTGTTTCCTCCAACCATTTTTTAAAATCTAAAGCAATTTTTTTTATGCATAACTGAAGTAATAATTGTGTTTACATCTTATATATATATGTATACATGTATACCTAGGCATGGGCGCCGGAAGGAATTCGTCTAGGGGGGGGCCCTTAAAGTTTTTTACAATTTTGATAGATGTTATTTATAATCAAGTTGTACTGTAGAAGTTCACATTAAACTTAAGTCAAATAAAATATCATCTTTATACAGGGTGTCCCAAAAGTCAACGAGATCCTATGGAGGACTGATAGACCAACTCATGACAAAGCAGAAAATCAAAATATGACCTTAGTAAAAAATCGTTAGTTTTTGACATTTTATGGATTTTGTAAAACTTGACACCTTAGATTAGTTTTTCGAGTACCACAGCTACAAAATCTGCTATTAATTTAATTTTGAATTGTAATTAATAGCAGTCCTATTCAGGGTTTTTGTGTCAAGTTTTACAAAATTCATAAAAATGCCAATATCTTAAAAACTAATGATTTTTTACCAAGGTCATGTTTTGATATTCTGATTTTCATAAGCTGACCTATGAGTCCTTCAAAGGATATCGTTGACTTTTGGGACACCCTGTATGTATATTTGTAAATTTTACACAATATATTAGCACCATCTGTTTATCAATTTACTAGGCTTATGAAGAAATCTATTCTATAGTCGACTTTTTCAACATATATAGTTCGTATATAGAAATATGTCAGCCAAGAACGTGTCTTACTCAGGGATGGGCAAGATCCGGCAAAAAGGATTTAAATCTAAATCCATAAATCCACACCATAAACCATAAACTGGATCTAAATCCTCAATCATAAATCCATTACGTTATCTGGATTTAAATCATAAATCCTAAATCCACTTGCAAAAAAGGATTTAAATCCTGAATCCATAAATAAATCCTCTATTTTTTTAATATTTATTTCATTAATTTTCCAAGAACAGTTTCCGGATTATTTCAATTTTTAAGTTTTATTTAAGCTAAATTGATATGAACCTTATTGCACGTATATAAGATTCCATCGAAGATCTTTGGAATATGAACATAATGATCTGTGGCTTCTGGTTTTTTCGCCATAGGATTATGAACGGAATCAGTAAACTGTGCTTCTGATTTCTTTGAACATCCAGCCATTTCATTCATTTTACAACTGTAACAACACTAGTGTTCATTAAGACGGCACAAATCTTAAATTATCTAAGATAACAAATCTAATTTATCTAAAAAATAATGAACAAATGATAACGATCAGCACTTACCGTCAAATTATGAAGTACCCGAATTTCTGGGTATGAATTTCCAGGGGGGGGCCCGGGCCCCCCCCTGCCCCTATGTAGCGGCGCCCATGTACCTAGGTAATTCATGAAAGTTATTTAAGACCGAGGGGTCAACCACCCAAAGGAAAAACGTCCACGGATGCCCAGGTGTGGTTGACCCCCCATTTAAGACTTACCTTTGATATTATTAAATTTTTTCTCTATGATTTCCAATTTTACGTAGTGTGCATCTTGTAGGTGTTGACGCAAATCCTTAATATATTTAAAAGAATTGGTACATTCAAAACACTTCGAATTAAACACACTGAATTCGTAACTAATTGCTTGGGTCTTTTTTATTTTGTGCACGTTTTTAATGTGCCTATTTAAACATGATTGACTGGAAAAGATTTTTTCACAAAATTTACACATAACAGCCATGTTAATAACTTAAGATGTTTAGAAATAATGACAAATCAAAACAAAATGTGCGATAACACAGCGCCGCCAACAGGTCCTCAACTTAACTAATACGGCACGCGGCGCTCTGTTTAGTCGCTCCATTCGTTATTAGCCGCTCTTGCAAGAAATGCGGTCGATGTTGCCAATGGTAAAAAAATATAATTCCATATTGGGAACATTCAATTATATTACGTTGGCTACATTGAAAATTTGAATTTCCCGCACAAACTGACATACATTCTAGTAGTTCCCAGAGATAAAGAAGGTAGTTCCAATGTTGTATAATAAATTAAGGTGCGAATTTCAAATGTGGGAATTAATATTATTTATTATTATTAAAAAAAAGATGGAAATTAATTTAGTTTGTGCGGGAAATTCAAATTTTCAATGTAGCCAACGTAATACAATTGACCATATGCAAGGAATGCGGTCGATGTTGCCAATGGTAAAAAAATAAAATTTCCTATTGGGAACATTCAATTATATTACGTTGGCTACACTGAAATTTTAAATTTCCCGCACAAACTGACATACATTCTAGTAGTTCCCAGAGATAAAGAAGGTAGTTCCAATGTTGTATAATAAATTAAGGTGCTAATTTCAAGTGTGAGAATTATTATTATTAAGTATTATTAAAAAAAAAGATGGAAATCAATTTAGTTTGTGCGGGAAATTCAAAATTTTAGTGTAGCCAACGTAATATAATTGAATGTTCCCAATAGGGAATTATATTTTTTTACCATTGGCAACATCGACCGCATTCCTTGCATATGGTCAATTGGGGCTACATTGAAATTATTACAATCCACACAACAAGGTCTGTTCTATCTCGTTTCGCGCATACTAAAAATCACAAAGTTAGGCAACCCTCTGCAAACATATTAAAGGCGGCCATTTTTGTTGTTGACAATTTTTTTGCTTTTGATTTGTGTTTTTTTTATACAGATTAATAATCGTTTTAAACGTTGTTAGTTTATTAGATTTTAATAATAAATAATAAATACATTTATTAACCCAAAAAACACAATGCGGTTTACAGAGGGAACTCTAATTAAATATACATATAAATACAATATAAATTAAATATACATATATGTAAATACAATAAAAAATATAGTCACCTATTAATTATTAAAACACAAATACATTCTGTACATATACACAATACATAAATTAGCTTGGCCTAAAGTGTTTTTTTATTACATTTATATTCAATAAATCATACTTTTTTACAAGTTCGTTATATTTATCGGCTCCTTTATACAAGATAGACGATTTTCCAAAATTGGAGGTAAAAGGATACAAATCTAATAAATTGTTGTTACGAGTATCATGAGCGTGTATGTTATTTCGGATTGTATATTATAAGAGTTGGAATGTTTTTTTTTGTTGAGATTATTAAAAATAAAGGCGGTTGCCTGAAAGTAATAAATATTATATTAAAATTTTTATACAAATCTGAGGTACTGTATCTTGTGGGCAATGAGTACAGGTTTTTATGGCCTTGTTTTGAAGGGTTTTAAGGGGTGTTATTACATTACTAGAAGTGGGAAACCATACTGCCGTGAGGTATTGAAGATGGGAGTGAATTAGTGAGAAATATACAGATCTTAAATATTTGTTTGGGATGCAGTAGTTAAGTTTGTGCAGAGTTCCAATGGGTCCAGCAATTTTTTGTCGAACTTTTTGAACATGATTAAAAAATGATAGGGTTTCATCAATTTCCAAACCCAGAAACTTTACACAAGAACTGTAATTGAGGACACCACCTTCAATACCTTTTACATTTTTATTGACATTACAATGCAAACTCAACTATAGTTGAGTTTGCTCCTGTGTGTTCCTGTTTGGTTTTATTGACGTTACCAGTGTGAAATTCACACTGTGAATCAGTTGAGTGCGCTTCTGTTTGTGTTGATTTTGTCATTGGCTGTTGACTGTACTAGTGTACTTGTTTATAAACACTAATGAGTGCCTATTTTGAAATAAATATTGTTTAACCAGTAAGTAAAACTAAGGTAGTCAGTTTTCTATCTACATAATTTTATTTATTTACTTAGTGGCGTACTGCATAGTAAAAAGTCGTAAGAACAACAGCAAAAACAACGAAGAGTTAAAATTTTACACATTGCCCAAAAACTCTTTAAAAGCCAAAGAATGGATTGAGGCTACTGATAATTCAATGGTTAATATGGAAAAACCAAAGTCTCGTAAGTTCCACTACAATGTGTGCAAAACATAATTATTAATGTATATTATTTATTTAGATCGAATTTGTGCTACACATTTTGAGCCAAAATATTTGGTAAGGCATCCACACAAAGTTTTGTATGGTTTGTCACCACCTAAAGCCTACCGAGGCCTTACTGAGAAAGCTGTTCCAACTTTGCATTTGCCTGAAAGGTAATATTATATTATTGTTAAGTGAAGAGTCTTTAATTAACAATATTATACCATTTATTTTTTATATCTATTAAATAATTTTCCAACTATGAAATTTATAGATCTGAAACATTATAAATGGTTGTAGATCTACCAAATGAAGCACCCGGACAACATTCGTGATATTCATACGAACATCATGTCGTGATTTTCACAAATTTTATTCATACTAATATCATACGGAAGTCACCGCGTGATAAATGAAAATCATACGAACGTCATGTCGTGATTTTCACAAATTTTATTCATACGGACATCATCCGGATGTCACTGCGTGAGAAATGAAAATCATGTCGTGATTTTTTATGCCAACGGTGTTTGGATAATCATTTTTGCGCTACGTTCTTACACTAAGAGAAAAATTATGTTGAATCAACAGTTTTTGCGGTTAAATACATTCAATATTTTCTTGGATTTAAAATAACTATATATATATACATTAGGGTGGCCCAAAAAAAAAGAATATTTTTTTTCTTCTCGTCTCTTGTGAAAATATGTTGGTTTGTCATGTTTTAAGAGCCCTGTCAAAAGATCAGCACCATTAAAATTTTTTTAGGGGTCGCTCAAGATTTTTAAAAATTACCAAAATCGTCAAAAATTGGATTTTTTTTTATTTTAAATTTTTTTCTCGTTGCGATATTATTTTTTAATTTAAAAATAATAATGATTCTGAAAATTTCAAATCGATATTTTAATTTCTAAAGGTCGCTCAAGATTTTTTTAACTATTAAGTATTTTGAATGTTTTCGAGCGACCTCTGAATATACATATCAACGAACTTTTAGCGACCTTTAGAAATCAAAATATTGATTTGAAATTTACAGAATTTTTATTATTTTCAACCTAAAAAATAATATCAAGACGAGAAAAAGAATTAAAATAAAACAAAAATTCAATTTTTGACGATTTTGAAATTTTTTAGAAATCTTGAGCGACCCCTACAAAATTTTTAATGGAGCTGATATTTTGAAAGGGCTCTTAAAACATGACAAACCAACATATTTTCACAAGAGACGAGAAGAAGAAAAATATTCTTTTTTTTTGGGCCACCCTAATATACATATAGTTAATTTAAATCCAAGAAAATATTGAATGTTAAACTGTTGATTCAATTATTAACATACTTTTTCTTTCAATGTACGAATGTGGCGCAAAAATAAATATCCAAACATGTCCGTGCACCGATAGCATAAAAAATCATGTCGTGATTTTTTATGCCATCGGTGTTTGGATATTTATTTTTGCGCCACATTCGTACATTAAGAGAAAAAGTATAGCTACATGTATGCATATAAATTGAATCAACAGTTTTTGTGGTTAAATACATTCAATATTTTCTTGGATTTAAATTAACTATATATAGTTAATTTAAATCCAAGAAAATATTGAATGTTAAACTGGTAATTCAATTGTTAACATACTTTTTCTTTCAATTTACGAATGTGGCGCAAAAATAAATATCCAAACATGTCGGTGCACCGATGGCATAAACATGCATGTCGTGATTTTTTAGGCCATCGGTCAATCGCAGCCAGTGATGGCATAAAAAATCACGACATAATTTTCATTTCTCATGCAGTGACATCCGGATGATGTCCGTATGAATAAAATTTGTGAAAATCACGACGTGACGTTCGTATGATTTTCATTTATCACGCGGTGACTTCCGTATAATATCAGTATGAATAAAATTTGTGAAAATCACGACATGATGTTCGTATGAATATCAAGAATGTTGTCCGGATTCAATTAAAAAAGATATTCCAATGTTTAACAAAACGTTCACATTTTGTTAAACATTGGACTATTTTTTTTAATTGAACCCGGACAACATTCGTGATATTCAACAAAGTTTTATAAATTGAATAACAAACTAGGTTTTAAATTCGCAGTTCGCAGGGCTCATATATACGCATGCGTAAATTTTGCAAATATCACACCGTGAGTTCTACATGATATCACTGTGATGAAGCATGCGTAAGCACTCAGGATATCACAGCGTGATAAAAAAAATCATGTTGTGATATCATCATGACTTCACCAGGAAATCCCGATTGTTGTCCGGGCAACTTTTGCCAAAAGGTAATATAAATTATTTGGAATAAAAAACATAATAATATGAATGTTATTTTGGCGAAAAGTACGAAATCTACCTCTTCCTGCTCCATCAACAATGAGAAAGTGGATTTCAGATATTATTTTTGAAGAAGGAATTTTATCTCCAGTACTCCAAGCAATGAGTATAAAAAAACACTCACTAAATGACATTCAGCGCCTAGCTGTCTTTGGATTTGATGATGTACATTTGTCACCCCAAATTGATATTGAAAAAAAAAGGAGCAAGTGGTAAGTAAATATTCTATACTTATTAAAACAAAAATTTATATAATGTATTTTTTAAGGTTGGGCCACACAAAACATGTCTGATAGTTATGGCACAAGGATTAATTCACCGTTGGAAGCAACCAGTGTATTATAAATATGATGATGTTAAGACTAAGGAATCATTTTTTCATATTCTTAATTAATCAATTTTACCAAAACTGTGATATATATACAATTCAATACCTTTTAACCAGTGGAAACCATAGAAAAAGGTGGAAACTCTATAGTGTAGTAAAAATTAAGTTTTAAATATTCTATTTTATATAAAATTGGTATTAGAACGTATTGTTATTAAAACGTTTTTTATTAAATTTTGTGTTAGTAGTTGACTAGTTAACCCCTTATTAGGGATTAAATGTTACCAGTATGTTTTGGTATTCTTTTATCAATTTAAATATGCTAAATTGTATTATTTTATAAGCATGAAGAAATATAAGTATTTATTTTGTTAAATTATGCAAAAATTTAAGTGTATTTAAAAATACTATTTATGTTTAAGTTTATTAATATTTATTTTGATTATTTTTTATTAAAAATATATATTATATTTTTTTGTTTTATTTATATATCTACTTACTAGAAATCCTACCTTCATCTTAATAATTTCCGTACTTTCAAAAATTAATTTACTAAAAAATTATGAATTTGCAGTACTCAACTATAGTTATAACTAATATTATGTATTTGTCTTAATTAAATTATTTTGATTTATATTACTATCTTAACTTTTAATTTCTAAAAATTCATCGACTATGGTCGGGTACATCCATTTTTACTTGCTAAAATACTCATCATTGATAATTTTATTTATAGATTTTAATATTGCCAATAATCAATTTTGAAGAAAATGTATTAAAAGTTGTAATAATTATTATTAATTATTAAAAATATTATTGATTATTGATTACCATATTGTAAAATAATGTTTAATTTACACAAGTAATAATAGTGTAGGTACTTGTGTTTATTTCTGTTTACGTTAAAACTTGAAACAACTACATTTACTTGCTCAAAATACCTTTTTATAAATACATCTTTAATAATTTATTAATTAAATTCCCCAATTAACATATTTTTGTCAAATCTTTTGTTTAAAACAAACATTTGCGTTTACATTAAAACTTTAAACAACTTTTTATTTTTAAATTAACAATAAATCAAAGATGGTGGCCATTAATATCTGACGTGGTGCGCATAACAGTCCTGATTTTCGATAGAACAGACCTTGTTGTGTGGATTGTGGAAATTATCAAGTTTGTGACATTTTTTTAGGTTTGACGTTTGAAATATGTTATATTATAGGTTATGTACCTACATAAATTTATTCTACAGTGACCTGTAATTTTACATTTTCTTTGATGATTTTATGCTATAGATGGAACCACTCTTGCTATGTTATTTCAATGTATTTTCATTATTGTACGGCGGTGTATAATAATTTGACTTGAACTGAGTAAAAAAATGAATTGTTTATACATATGCCCATGAGTATTATAATATAAAAAATGTCATACGCTTAAAAAAAAGTCTACCCAGGGAGCACAACGTAACGAAATCTTGACGTAAACGAAACGTTTTCAGTCAGTCGTGACTTGGACGTTATTTAAAAATCGTAACGTATTTAATTAAAAACAGTTGCCAAACCGCGCTAAATTTAAGCATCATCAGGTTGAAATCAAATTACAAAACTTTGAAGGTAAGCAATAATTCCACAATACACAAAACAACCCACCATACCGTACTGCACTGCATTACACTACACAATATTATTACATCCCCAAATAATAACATATTGTTGTTAGGATTGTTTAGTTTTGCAATGTTAATGCAAAGAAAGCACATTTAACTGAATTATATTTTATTAGAAAAACAATAAAAACATATTCTACAATAAACTATAATAATATATATTATATGTATATATATATAGAAAAACACTAACAAAATAAAAAAATATTCCTCTTATAAAATAAAAATACCTCCACTTTTGAAAACCAGCAATAATTGCAATTAGTTTTCAAATTTCATCTTTGAAAAAAAAAATTAAATTATTTTTCTATATTAAGGATAAAACAGTACACAAAAATATAATTCTCCTGTAGAATAAAACACTATTTTATTAGAATATACCTAATATAAAAAACAGTATAACAAAATAAACAAGTATACTCTATTTCTCTTATAAATTAAAAAATGAAATGAATGAAGTCAATTAATAATTCATCTAGTATAAAATTTTTATTTTATTTCTGCAGTTTAACTGCAACATTTATTTATAATAAACATTTATTTATAATAAACTTACTTAAATAACACTAGGGTTCAGCTGAAGTACAAACCTGTGATTTCATCTTATCATATGTATGCTGGAAGGCATACATAATGTGCTTTTCAACGTCATCCTTTGTAATATTTCTTTCCCCCGAGACAACCCAAGACCATCAATATGTCTTTTAGTCTAAAGTTTTCGTTCGTCCCTATAGGATATATCCAGTTGTGTGGAGTGTGTCCAGAGTGTCGACTGTAAAACAGTCTATGTTATGTTGGTTACCAATTTTTTATTTTTAATTGACCTGTAAAATGATCATAAGAAATAAGCAGTTTTCTCCATGGCTTTGTTAAAATTTATTTCACGTACAAAAAAATGTATTTTTTCCTCTTTCAGTAGAAATTCAACTTAAAATACTTAAGCTATAATAATAAATTTGTTAAGGATATATTAACACACTAAAAATGTTGTGGTTACTTATATTTTGTTGCTACAGCAAAACATTTCTTAGATTAGAGTGTGGAGTTGTTTAGCATTGCAGGCAATTGTCTTAAGCTACTGAAATATAGAAAAGCAAAAGTACTTAGGGTTTTAAACTATCCTTTTGTTTACCATTAAAAACTTTGCAGAAATATAGAAAAACCTACAGAAACCAATGGCTTGGGTCGTTACCAAACATTCAAAATGGAGATCCTACTTTATCTCTGATGATGATGGAGATGCACAGAACATATGACTATTGGCGACTGCGCATTGGTGTCACGACTTTACGTGATGTTTTCGTGACGATTTGTATAAATATTTTGTAACGTTTTTGTAACGAGCTGCACGTCAAGAATTTTATACCAAAATTTAAAGTAAAATTATCACTATTTCGTGTGACTAACGACTTTATGAAAAAATTCGTCACGTATTTTCATAGACCCCTCGTCACGAATTTGGCGTCACGCAATTTATTTACTTTTTATTAAAATTTCCTTAATCGTAACGAAATATTGTCTCGTTTTCGTCACTTCTAATTTTTAATGTCACGTTGTGCTACCTGGGTATTTTATTCTTTGTAACTTATTACTAAGATTCCGGGATTGGGACTTTTAATCCCGGGATTTTCGGGATCGGATTTTTTACGGGATCCCGGGATTGACACCCCTAGTACACAGTGTGTACTACACACACTCGCAGAACAAACCATAAATTATAAAGAACAAATGGTGAGCAACGCTTTAACGGTAGCGGCGACTGTCGCGCAAGCGCGGTTCTTTATTGTGGGAAATATGTTGGTCGTCGGTTGCACCTCTGTTGCATACAATTGTTGATTGGAAACTATTGAAAATACGCGGCTATCTTGGGCGGAAACAAATTTCTTGCAGTTTTCATGCAACTGACGAACAAGGTATTTTAGAAAATGTGTTGCCCGTCGGTTACACCTCTGTTGAATACAACTCTTAATCAGAAATTATTGGAAATACGTGTCAAACTTGGGCCGAAAAATTTTTCTTGCAGTTTGCATGCAACTCCCAGATAGCACACAACGTCTTGAAGATGTCTTTTGTATGTCTGTATTATGCCTGAACGTCTGAAGATCTAAAAAAGACGTCTAAAAGATGTCTTTTGATAGACGTCTTAAAGATATCTTCATTTAATGTCCTAAAGACATCTTATAAACGCCTGATAACGCCGCTTATTTTTTTTTTTTCATTTTTTTAAGACAGCAAACAAAGTCTTGAAGATCTAAAGATCTAAAAAAGACGTCTGAAAGACGTCTTAAAGATATCTTTATTTAATGTTCTTAAGACATCTTATAAATGCCTGATACCGCGGTTTTTTTTATTTTTTTGATAAAATAGTAAATGTTGACAAATCAAAATCGAAATTATATCCCATAATCAGCGACTTCATTGTAATAGAAATAACTTTAATGTAGGATTTTGAGTTTTGACAACGATTATGGGTAGGGTAACTAAATAAATATATATATGACATTTTTGTTGATTGGTTATTTTTCCTACAATTAATAATATCCATTTTATAATAAACCATTATAAACTAACATGTTTTTTAAAAATTAAGTATTAAGACAAAATAACCTTAAAATAACCCAACGAACGTTTTTAAATCAAATTACCCGCATATTTCCCATAATGCAATGAAATCATAAGTCACGCCATGAGATCCTTATGCTTTCCTTTTCTATTTCACCAAGCGCTGATATGTCTGCCTCTTTTCAATTCTTAAATAACTCGTACCCACAATCCAATGTGGATTGTGCTCGTAGTACGAGCCTTGTACCTAACTATAAATGCAGATTGCAAAGATCAGACGCCATTTTTGCCGCTTACGTCAAATTTGGTTAAATAGCTAATCGTGGCGGTTTTTCGTTCTCGTTCGACGTTTAACGCAAACATATGTTTTAATCTCCAAACATCTGCTTTTATCCGCAAACATCTATTTTAATCTGCAAATATCTGCTCTTATCCGCAAACATCTGATTTTATCCGCAAACACCTGCATTTATCCGCAAATATCTGCTTTTATCCGCGAACATCTCCAAACATCTGCTTTTAATTGCAAATCTCTGCTTTCATCCGCGTTCGGTTTGCATGCATTTCCTTTGTCCATTTCGGTCCTGTTTCGTACGCAAACGTCTGGTTTCATTCGCGATTTTTGTTTTCCTTTTTCTCGTGTATACTTTAGTTTAGTTTATCCGCTTTGTCAAATTTTACTGAGCTTTCCGCGATCATCTGCAAACATCTGCTTTTAACTGCAAACCTCTGCTTTCATCCGCGTTCGGTTTGTCTGCATTTCCTTTGTCCATTTACATAGGTCCTGTTTCGTACGCAAACGTCTGGTTTCATTTGCGCTTTTTGTTTTCCTTTTTCTCGTGTATACTTTAGTTTAGTTTAACTGCTTTGTAAAATTTTACTGAGCTTTAACTAACTGGCACACAACTTTATAACTCTAAAAGGAATTATTTGAATAAAAACAACCTGTAAAGGAAATAAGTTTATTGAACTTCAATATTATTTGGTAAAATACAAATAAGGTCTTTGTTAAAGGACATAAATAGATATTTTTTAATCATTAAGCTTACATTTAAATTAAGTTTTAGAAAACATATATGTTTAATTTCAAATACATTTGGAATTATAACATCTTCAATTTGTATGGAATTTGTTTGAAAAACACTTATTTAGGCGTAGAATTTTTCATCTAACTTTAAAAACTTTTTAATTTTGGCATAACCAATATTTTTAATATATATGTAAGAATTAATAGACTTATTATTTCTGTTGTACTCTTCACTATAGTATACCTGATTTTTAAATTTAAATCTGGTGAATATAATTAAATTATTTTCCCATTGGGAAAATGTCGTGTTGAATAAACTTATTTCCTTTACAGGTTGTTTTTATTCAAATAATTCTTTTTAGAGTTATAAAGTTGTGTGCCGTGAACGGCTAAAAACCAGTTAGTTAAAGCTCAGTAAAATTTGACAAAGCAGGTAAACTTAACTAAAGTATACACGAGAAAAAGGAAAACAAAAAGCGCGAATGAAACCAGACGTTTGCGTACGAAACAGGACCGAAATGCACAAAGGAAATACAGGCAAACCGAACGCGGATGAAAGCAGAGATTTGCAATTAAAAGCAGATGTTTGGAGATGTTCGCGGATAAAAGCAGATATTTGCGGATAAATGCAGGTGTTTGCGGATAAAATCAGATGTTTTCGATTAAAATCAGATGTTTGCGGATAAAATCAGATGTTTGCGGATAAAATCAGATGTTTGCGGATAAAAGCAGATGTTTGCGGATAAAAGCAGATGTTTGCGTATAAAATCAGATGTTTGCGGATAAAAGCCGATGTTTGCCGATAAAAGCATATGTTTGCGGATAAAATCAGATGTTTGCGGATAAAAGCAGATGTTCGCGGATGATTGCAGATGTTCGCGGATGAAAGCAGATGTTCGCGGGTGATTGCAGATGTTCGCGGATGAAAGAAGATGTTAGCGGGTGATTGCAGATGTTCGCGGATAAAAGCAGATGTTTGCGGGGGTGCACTAACCGGATGAAATCAGGCGTTCGCAGATAAAAGCATGTTTGTGGGTGAAACCGTATGAAAACAGATGTTTGCGGATAAAACCAGACGTTTGCGGATGAAAGCAGATGTTCGCGGGTGATTGCAGATGTTCGAGGATAAAAGCAGTTGTTCGCGGGTGACTGCAGATGTTCGCGGATGAAAGCAGATGTTTGCGGATAAAAGCAGATGTTCGCGGTTAAAATGAGATGTTTGCGGATAAAAGCAGATGTTCGCGGATTATTGCAGATGTTCGCGGATGAAAGCAGATGTTCGCGGGTGATTGCAGATGTTCGCGGATAAAAGCAGATGTTTGCGGGGGTGCACTAACCGGATGAAATCAGGCGTTCGCAGATAAAAGCATGTTTGTGGGTGAAACCGTATGAAAACAGATGTTTGCGGATAAAACCAGACGTTTGCGGATGAAAGCAGATGTTCGCGGGTGATTGCAGATGTTCGAGGATAAAAGCAGTTATTCGCGGGTGACTGCAGATGTTCGCGGATGAAAGCAGATGTTCGCGGATAAAAGCAGATGTTGGCGGATAAAATCAGATATTCGCGGATGAAAGCAGATGTTCGCGGATGATTGCAGATGTTCGCGGGTAAAAGCATATGCTCGCGGATAAAACCAGACGTTTGCAGATAAAACCCGACAAAAATAGACGGAAAAAAATGCAGGTAATCGCGGATAAAAACAGACGTAAGCAGACGTTTGCAGATGATTCCGGACAAATTCAGATATAAACGAAACACAGTGAAGACGGTTAAAAACAGATGATTGCAGATGATTGCGGGGGTGCACTAACCGGACATAAAACACAACCAACCGGGTGTTTGCGGATATAGCGATGCGGACAAAAGCAGATGTTATCAGATGATATTCCCAGATAGCACACAACGTCTTGAAGATGTCTTTTGTATGTCTGTATTATGCCTGAACGTCTGAAGATCTAAAAAAGACGTCTAAAAGATGTCTTTTGATAGACGTCTTAAAGATATCTTCATTTAATGTCCTAAAGACATCTTATAAACGCCTGATAACGCCGCTTATTTTTTTTTTTCATTTTTTTGGTAAAATATACTTAAGACAGCAAACAAAGTCTTGAAGATCTAAAGATCTAAAAAAGACGTCTGAAAGACGTCTTAAAGATATCTTTATTTAATGTTCTCAAGACATCTTATAAATGCCTGATACCGCGGTTTTTTTTATTTTTTTGATAAAATAGTAAATGTTGACAAATCAAAATCGAAATTATATCCCATAATCAGCGACTTCATATGTAATAGAAATAACTTTAATGTAGGATTTTGAGTTTTGACAACGATTATGGGTAGGGTAACTAAATAAATATATATATGACATTTTTGTTGATTGGTTATTTTTCCTACAATTAATAATATCCATTTTATAATAAACCATTATAAACTAACATGTTTTTAAAAAATTAAGTATTAAGACTAAATAACCTTAAAATAACCCAACGAACGTTTTTAAATCAAATTACCCGCATATTTCCCATAATGCAATGAAATCATAAGTCACGCCATGAGATCCTTATGCTTTCCTTTTCTATTTCACCAAGCGCTGATATGTCTGCCTCTTTTCAATTCTTAAATAACTCGTACCCACAATCCAATGTGGATTGTGCTCGTAGTACGAGCCTTGTACCTAACTATAAATGCAGATTGCAAAGATCAGACGCCATTTTTGCCGCTTACGTCAAATTTGGTTAAATAGCTAATCGTGGCGGTTTTTCGTTCTCGTTTGACGTTTAACTTAAGTGACAAGTAAAAGCAGTGTGCAGTGTTGTAACCAGGGTGTTCCACCCTGGTTGTAACAACACTGTTTTTGGATTGTTTTTGTGAATTTGTTGTGGTTTAATATACTCAAGAGGGAAAATTATTCAGGTAATTTTGAAATGTTTTCTTGTGTGCTTAAAATGAAGCGTACATCTCTCAATAAATATTATATGCGTGCAAAGAGGGCCGCCAATTTAAAAAGACCCTCACTAGAAGATATAGAAAAGCATGTTTTACATTCTCCCGCCATTGTGTCTAACGGTGAGTGCTGCACTTTCACTATACCTAGTGACTCGCCGTCTGATGTTGAGCAGGATTCTTCCAACATTTCTATTCCAAATATCGAAGGAACCTCGAAAGGTCTAGGAAAAGACACCAAAGAGGTGGAAGTTGCCATACAGGCTTGGTTAAGAAGGGCTTCAGACAGTAGGCTTCTTCTTGCCAAGAAGTTTTAAATCGATTTAGGCAGAAATAAATATGTAATAATTTAATTTTTGTTTTATTTTAAATAGAAGTACCTATACGTTATTTTTAGAAGTTAAAAAGCATTATTAGCTACATTTTAATTACTTAATAGTATTAAGTTAATACATTAGAAACGTTTTGGCGATGTAGCAATGCATAACCAAAACGTTTTCAATAGGTAGTCTTTAACATCTTAAAGACGTCTTAACGGCGTTTAGCCACGACTTAATAATGCCGTTAAAAAGACATCTTAAAGACGGTGTGTTTTGTAACATTAGATATCTTAAAGACGTCTTAAAGATGACTTACGTCGTAAACTGGACGTCTTAAAGATGTCATGAACGTCCGAGTCCGACATCTTTAAGATATCTTTAAGATGTCTCTGTGCTATCTGGGTTTTTACCCGCTTTTATCTGCTTTTATCCGGCTTCGACGAAGAATTTATACCCGCAATCATCTGCTTTTATCCGGTTTTGACGAAGAATTTATATCCGCAATCATCCGTCATTTTCAGCAGGGCAAGAGGGAAAATTATTCAGGTAATTTTAAAATTTTTTCTTGTGTGCTTAAAATGAAGCGTACATCTCTCAATAAATATTATATGCGTGCAAAGAGGGCCGCCAATTTAAAAAGACCCTCACTAGAAGATATAGAAAAGCATGTTTTACATTCTCCCGCCATTGTGTCTAACGGTGAGTGCTGCACTTTCACTATACCTAGTGACTCGCCGTCTGATGTTGAGCAGGATTCTTCCAACTGTTGGAATCCAACATTTCTATTCCAAATATCGAAGGAACCTCGAAAGGTCTAGGAAAAGACACCAAAGAGGTGGAAGTTGCCATACAGGCTTGGTTAAGAAGGGTTTCAGACAGTAGGCTTCTTCTTGCCAAGAAGTTTTGACTCGATTTAGGCAGAAATAAATATGTAATAATTTAATTTTTGTTTTATTTTAAATAGAAGTACCTATACGTTATTTTTAGAAGTTAAAAAGCATTATTAGCTACATTCTAAGCATTATTAGCTACATTCTAATTACTTAGTATTAAGTTAATACATTAGAAACGTTTTGGCGATGTAGCAATGCATAACCAAAACCTTTTCAATAGGTAGTCTTTAACATCTTAAAGACGTCTTAACGACGTTTAGCCACGACTTAATAATGCCGTTAAAAAGACATATATCTTAAAGACGGTGTGTTTTGTAACATTAGATATCTTAAAGACGTCTTAAAGATGACTTACGTCGTAAACTGGACGTCTTAAAGATGTCATGAACGTCCGAGTCCGACATCTTTAAGATGTCTCTGTGCTATCTGGGCTGACGGGAAATGTTTTGGACTTCCAACTTATTGGCTTAATGTTGCATGAAATATGCCAGCTTGTTATTGCCGACAACGCGTTTCTTTAGGTTTACTAAGAAACTTTGGTTATCTGGGTTATGGCGTATACGCAAAATCGAAAAAATGTCAGGGGATTGACTTTTATTGGGTACCCAATTAATTAATAATACCTACGTATTAAAATGTTGTTCAAAAATTTTCTTTAAAACATTCCTTTACTCACCCTGATAAACCAATATTATTTCTTTTTAAATTTATTTTATAATTTAAATTTTAATAACATTGGACTATAGCTACTATATAAATAAATAAAATTTTAACACCCTCAATATACGAAAGGAAGCTTATAAGGACCTAATTTAATAAAAGTTTTTTCCTAATTATAAATTTTTTTCTAGAAGACGCTCAATAATAAAAGTGTATGAAACCGAAAGAAAACAGACAAACGAAATGCAGGCGGATAAAATCGGACGAAAGCAGACGTTTACGGTTGAAAACGAGCAAAAACAGACGTTTGTGGGTAAAAACAAACGTACGCAGGTGAAAGCAGGCGTTCGCAGACGAAAGCCGACGTTTGCGGATGAAACCGGGCGAAAGTAGATCAAACTAAATGCCGGCGATCGCGGGTGATTGCGAGGTTGCACTATCCGGGCGAAAGACAGGTATAACCGGGCGTTCGCAGGTGAAAGCAAACGTTTGCGGGTGAAAAAGTATGAAAGCAGACGTTCGCGGATGAAATCAGGCGTTCGCGGGTAAAAGCAGGCGTTTGCAGGTAAAACTAGACGTTTGCGGGTGAAAACAGGCAAAAGCATACGTTTGCGGGTAAAAACAGACGTACGCAGGTGAAAGTAGACGAAAGCCGACGTTTGCGGATGAAACCAGGCGAAAGTAGATAAAACTATAAGCCGGCGATCGCGGGTGATTGCAGATGATTGCGTTCGCAGACAAAGCGAAGCAGGCGTTCGCAGATGAAAGGAGACGTTTGCGGGTGAAACCGTATGAAAGCAGACGTTCGCGGATGAAATCAGGCGTTCGCGGGTAAAAGCAGACGTTTGCGGGTGAAAGCAGACGTACGCAGGTGAAAGCAGGCGTTCGCAGACGAAAGCCGACGTTTGCTGATGAAACTGGGCGAAAGTAGATAAAACTAAATGCCGGCGATCGCGAGTGATTGCAGATGATTGCGGGGGTGCACTAACCGGACGAAAGACGGATAAAGTATATTAGGATAATAAAAAAACTGCTTTAATTTTTTTATTTATTAAGTATAAAGCACAAATAAAATTTAATAATTTAGCATACATTTTAAATCTAATAAATTATAAAATAATAAATAGGTATATTATTAGCTATATTCATTGCCTTCATACAAACTTTCACAAATTTCTAAAAGCTTTAATACTGGATTAATATTGTAAGGAAATAAATTTTGTGATACTAATCTGCTTATCTGAATTTTTAATCTTATTAACACAGTCATAGTATTATCCAATTCATTACCTTGTGAATCTGCATTATCTCTGCAACTACTTAAAAAATTTGGCCAATTTTTTTTTGTATACTTTAAAAACCTTAACAAATACAATAAAAAGCATGTTTCATTGCTGATTAAATAATCCAAAAGAACATGATAATCGTTATTTACAATTTTTAAAAATTCAATAAAGGAATAAATTGGATTTAACATAATAATTAAATCCGGAAAAATTGCGTTTCTTCCATATGATATACCAGTAATAATATCTAATGTACAAACCATTGATTCTATCATGTAATCATCTTGATCACTAAACAAGTGTATTAACACTTTGGAAAAAGAAGCTTCTGGGTGATATTCTAAACTATTTTTAATAAATATATTTAGTTTTTTAAGCACATCCCTAATGGATCTCTCTATCAACTGCATATCTTGGTAAAAATCATTGTCATCAGACCCTATGCTTGAATCAGAACTATCAGATCTACTTTCTTTAATCATAACAGCCACTGATTTTAAAACCAGTAAAACCATTTTCTGTAAAAGTGTTCTATCCACATTACTTTGTTCTGGCTGATTACAATTAATAATGCCTACAAATCCATTAACTGTATAACCTTCTTCTCTTTTATAAGGCAATTTATATAGAAGTCCATCATCTTTAACATATCTAACAATTAAATGTGCAAGTTGGCAAGTGTCATCTGGCAACATGTCTTGTAAAGCCAAAGTACTACCATAACACAATACTTCATTAAATAAAGAAAGCAATTGTTTCCATATTACTGATGGCAAGTTATAACATAATATTTGCACAAAACTCTCCAAATGGGCATAAAAAGGTTTTGTTTCAACAATACTTAAATTAGCCTTTACTGATATAGTACTTTCCCATAGGCCCAAAAATGTTAAAACACATGTTTGAGCAGCTACAGATGAATTGTTGTTTATTAAAAGTAACATTTTATTTATTAATTCTGGCCACTTTGTTTCCAAACTTTTTATTATAAGACCTTTTATTGTAGAAGTGTCATAACTCTCTGCATCTGTAAAAGGTACCATTTGGCAATCAATATTATTATGATTACTACTTGAGCCAGGAAAATGTTTAAAGTCTGATTCTTCAAGTACATGACTTTCAATATCCTTCCATTCTACAACACGCTTCATAACTTCCAATGCAAAAATGATTTTGTCATAATCAATATTTTCTACTGTTAAATAATTAAATATTATTTCCAACCATTCATTATTAGTATTTGTTTTTGCTATAATTAATAAGCTGCTTAATACCCTTGCTGACAAAAAATTTACATATTTATCTCTTGTATCACATAATGAAATAATTTGTTCAATAATATTGTATTCATTTTGAAGTAAAGTATCACAGTATGCTACAATTTTAGAACATATTAATCCTTTATTGTTTTGTTTTAAATAAACATTAAAAATTTGTTGCATATTTGATAATAATTGAAGGATACATTTAGTAGGCCATTCAGACAACATAGTTTTTGATTCAGAATTATAATCATTACATAATTCAAGTGGTTTGTTTATAATTATTTCAGGCACTCCACAAAGACATTGATTATTTATTTGACTTTGAAAAAATGATAAAGTCAAATTATTGCATAGGCTTCCCTTAATTATATTATGTGAATGTAAAGATATTTCTTCGACCGTCAAATCATTTTCTAAAGAATAGTTTGTGTTTGTTATATTAAATGGTAAACATGTTTTTTTAATTTTTTGTGTTATATTGGATGCTGGTTCAATGGTAACATTACCAGAAGAAACAAATTGATTAATTATTTCAGGCAGTATATTTTTACCATCAATTTTATTTTCATCTTCACTGCTGCTATTAATTTGATATAGATGTTTTTCACCATGAAACTGGACATTTGCTGTATTTAGAGCAATATGATTTTCATTGACATGTAACAAATTTAAAGAAGATAAATCACTTGGAATATAATCAGTTTCATCAGAAGATTGTAACTCATTACCTCTTCGTACTTTCTTCTTTAAAGGCTGTTCTGATGACATTTTTTTGTTTTTGAACCATTTATTTTTAAATTTTGACTGAACTTGTAGAAACTAAAATAAAGAAGGTATTTTATTAACTCACTTAAAATTTTATTTAAGCTTACCTGGTAAACCAAGGGTAATTCAGTAGCCTTCTCATTTATCCATGATGTAGAATAATTTAACTCACATTTTGCTATTTTGAAGTGTATAACTATTGTTGTTTATCAGATCAATTTCAGGTTAACTATTTATTTATTATGTTAATCCCCATTAAATAATTGCAATCATCTTTTGTTTATAGCCATAACACCATTAGCGTACAATATAATTGGCTAGTCAAGTATGTATCTAATATTCATAAAAATATACTCAAACGAATTATTTAAACCTGTTCAGAAAAAAAATTGATTTTAGAAAATGTTTAGAAAAATTTATATTAAGGTTTTAATATATATACCTATATTTTAAAATTTCTTAATGGTACTGATAATTGAATAGATTGTATGTTTGAAAAATGAGCATAGACTTTAATATGCAATTCATTCAACATACATTGTATTATACGAACGAGATAGTTCTAAAGGTAACGGTAGAGGCAGCGGTAGAGGTTAAAGCATAGAAATAAAACTATAAATAAAATTATTTCTATGATTATTTCTATGGGTTAAGCCTAAATTATAGATTGCCTTCCTTCCTTCCTCCCGTAGTCGTGCCCGTACGATTTGTGCGTCTTGTAAAAAGTCAATTTATAGATTTCCGTGTAAAATTCCGTAACCATGCGCGATGACATCTAAAATGGTTGACATTTGTTTTTGTTTATATTCTGCGTTTTACCCATTGTGTGTAAATATGAAAGATAATCATTTATATATTGCAGTGATCACAATTTTAATTGCCCAGGCAGCTTGTTGTATACTGCCCAACTATGGAGAATTCTCGAAAGGCAGTAACTCGTCACCCTAATATTACAAGGTTGCATGTTACTATTTACACATTTTGAGTAAAACGTAAAACAAAAAAAGCCCATCAGCCTTTAGGTACAGTCAATATTTTTTACTTGTGATTTTGCTTTGAGCTGATTTCATATGCAATCTTAGTAAATTCTTATGTTTATTTTGACTCAATTGTTGTTATATTCAAAATTAGTAAAATTTTGAAAAAAACATACAACTTTGTAAATTTTTTTAATTATATTTATTGATTATTTACGTTACATAGAACTATGAACTTTTAATTAACTTAAATATTTTAATTACCGTATACTTCAAAATTAGAACTAAACTGAAAAAATAAAAACTACAAAAGAAAAATATTTAAAATACAAAAACTTTAAACAAATGTTATAATAAAAAAATACAGTTAATAGAAATTAGCATGATTATTCAATTTTTTTGTGTTTTTTGTGCTTTTTTTTGTTTTAAATTTTTAACTACTGCCGTTTTAGTTTGTCCTTTGGTAAAATCACTTTTTTATTTTTTTTCCTGTTTTTGTTACTACTGCCGCCTGGACGCTTGAACTGTTCTGCTTTGGTAAAATCGCTTAGTAATATTCTAGATCTACCTTGGGCATCCATGTTTTTATTATTTAATTATTAACAAATTAATTACAGCACTTGTAAATGAGATGTCACACAGAACTCAGAATCTCACTTTAATAGCACATAAAGTTGCGTTAAAATGTTTGTATGTCAAAAACAAAGAACAATGCAAATTGTAAATTTGACGTTACACAAGTATTGTTGATTGTGTCATTTTTGTGATTAAGGTAAATTCTCACAAAATGTCTTTGACAAGCCTAATGGACATACACCCTTGTTAATGTTAATTTATTTCCAAAGTATTTATAACAAAGGTGTTTGTTAAACATACACCTCTGTTGGTTTTATTAAACATATTAAAGCACATACACCTCCGTAATTTTCATAATATTTTACTTAATATGGGTAATTCCATCTATGTTTTGCTTGAAAAAGAAAGATTTGGTAACATACAACCTTGTTATATTATTAAGTCGGAAAGTGCAAAAAACATGACATACAACCTTGTAATATTAGGGTGACGAACTGCTAAACAAGAAATTTGTGAGAAATTAGCATACCTAACTACATTTTTATAAAAAGCAGTAGGTATTTATTTAACTGATTTATTTAACTTAAAAGATAGTTTACTGCATTTCTTTGTTGAATTACGATACAAAATGTCCATAGCTTTATCATAGCACAAGAAAATTCATTTGTAGTTACTGCCTTTTTCCATAGTAGGGCAGTATAATAAAAAAAACATCAAACAAGACGTTGGAAGATTCGCCCACTTTACCAAGACCGGGAAACTAGGGGTTTTACAAAGCAACGTTTCTAAAAATCAAAGGCTTTGTTATCTATGCTAAAAATGAAAGACATTGATCATAAACAATATCTAAATATCCTATTTAGAGACACAAATTATTTAATAAACTAAAGAATCATGTATTTTAAATATTTTGTAATTACGCCTGTCACCCTACAGCGCATGTCAATAACAAGCACTGTGATTGGTCATGTCAAAGACCTTTACGGTGAAAGATAAAACTTAAAAATTTCTACGGGAGGAAGGAATGCCGTCCTCACGGTACGGGAATCTATAACTGGCACTACGATTTAAATAAACGTTTTTGACGTAATTGTTACCATTAACATTGCCCGTTATTAATTTTAATTAAACTTAACAATTATTGATACTTTAAAATATTAAAATAACTTCAAATTATGATTTTGTTAAGAAAATATTTTATTCCTTGATTTTTTTATTACTATAATTGCAAAATATTATCACAAAGTATTAAAAATTCCTACACGGGAAATGTTAATGGTGACAATTACGTAATGTTCATCTTCTACGGGAGGAAGGAAGGAAGGAAGGAAGGCAATCTATAACTCAGGCTTTAAAGCGACCAGATTCTGTCAAAAAATAGCAGGACATTTGTGTAAATTAACCTTAATTACAAAAATGACACAATCAACAATAATTACGTAACGTCAAATTTACAATTTGCATTGTGTCAATTTTGTAATTAAGGCATATACCTATAACTTATAGGAGTTATAGGTATATGAATTAAGGTAAATTCATACAAAATGTCCCTCTATTTTTTGACAGAATCTGGTCACTTTAGTTTAGCGGTAGCGGTAGCAGAGTTTAAGTTAGATTTATAGTTTTATTCCGCTATAGGTATTCCGCCATTCTATTGTTCAGCATATGTCCATATACTGGTAAGTACATGCATGTGTCACGTGATCGGCTATTCAGGGATCTTTTTGGCCCGTTCAAATCAGAAGTTTTCGTTACGACTGTGAGGTTTTTCTTTTATTGTGTTTTTGTGCGTTACGCCATTAGAAAAAAAACAACAGGAAGGAGTCTAGCGAGGGAAGTCGCCATTTGCATCCTGTTGTTTTTTCTTCTAAGGTTAAGCCTGATTTATAGATTGCCTTCCTTCCTTACTCCCGGCCGCTTGCCTGTGCGATTTTTTTGTCTTGTAAAAAGTTAATGTATAGATTCCTGTACCGCATTCCGTAACCCAGATAGCACAAGAGGTACCCAGGACGTCCATTTCGGGTCCCACATAGGTCCGAACGTCCTAGACCTATATCGGAAGTTTTGGGTACGTCCAGTCTCTTTCTTATTTGGGAAAAATATAGCGCGCTATATTTTTCCCAAATAAGAAAGAGACTGGACGTACCCAAAACTTCCGATATATATATCCGCGGATATACTGCAGTACCCATGGGTACGTCCCAAGGACGTAATTGAAGCATTGTATTTCCAAAGGGTCTAAGTGCCAAGTTGGTTAAATAATATATTATCATTTAAAAATAGTTTGTGTCATGCAGAATGACTTAATAGTATATTCTGTAATAAGTTTGGAATACAGCATATCCGCTCGAGTAAAGAGTTTGTCACACGAGCCGAAGGCGAGTTTGACGGTTTCAGGAGAACGGAATATGCAATTCCAAACGTGTTTCAGACATTTCAACATTTACATGTGCAAAATATTTGTTTTTTATTGATAACTCACAATTTTATTTTTGTAACTTAGACCCCCCCAGACAGCATCCAATTCAGAAAGATTTCTGTACGAAGTCTGTTGAAAAACATCTTACTGAGGTCACAATATGACATCTTAGAGAAATCATTTTTAGGAGCTGAAGATTAAGAGTTCTTGATGAATTCATAAATAAGAAGTAAATTTTTTAACATCTTAAAGTATCTTTTTTCTGACCTCTTATTGGAATCAAAATTAGAAGCTACTAAGGGTAGGTATCATAAATAAGACTTTAGTTATATGATATCTTACAGTATTCTCTTTTCTTACTTCTTACTGAAATCATATTATTAACTCTTTAAGACGTCAACATGGAGACGTCACATTTTAATCCGATTCTTTCTTCTCGCCGCTGTAACTGCTTGTGTTTGATATAAGAAGCGGCGAAGTACTAAATCCAAAAGAAAATACACATAGCTACATAGATATGTGTCTGTCAAATGGATTTGGATTCTGCAACTCTGAAATACCCACAAGGAAATCCAAAACTCTCATAGACCATGTACTTAGTAACTCAACATATAAAACCCAAGTGTCACTAATCTGGAACTCATTAAGTGATCATGATATCCAAGTTATATCCTTTGAACATAAAACAAAACAAAAAGTGATGAGTTATCAACAAAAAATTGTTAACTATGAAGCTGTGGCCAAAGATCTTACAGAATTCAACCTAGGATACAGCGATGAAAACAACGTTAACACAAACTACAATAATCTTATTGATTGTTTTAGAAAAAACACATCCTACACTATAAAATCATACAGACCAAAAACAAACTCAAAATCATGGTTTAATGAAAGGATAAGAAGTGCAATGAATGAACAACAATATTTTTACAAAAAAATGCGTCAAACCGACAGCGAATCTATAAAAAGTAGATATATTAAAGCCACTGAAAACCTAAAAAAAATAATTAAAACAACTAAAATTAAATTCTACAAAGAAAAATTTGAAGAAGCTAAAAATAATCCCAAGAAAGTTTGGAATATTGTCAACAATATACTAACTAACAAAACCCATAAAAAATCTGCTGAAATATCATCCCTAAAAATTGGAGACAGAACTGTAGAAAAAACGCGAGAAATAAGCGAAAAACTAAATGAATACTTTGTTAAAATTGGTGAAAATCTCGCAAAGGATCTGGACAATGAACCAATAAATGAAGAACTTGAGACAAAAAATGAGGGAACCATGTCCTTCACAGTGATAAGTGAGGAAGAAGTGTCAAAACAAATTAAACTGCTAAACTCAAAAAAAGCTACCGGATGGGACTCCATAGACTCTTGTACTCTAAAAAAGTGCTGTGAAAGTGTTGTTCCACCTTTATGTAAATTAATAAATCAGTCATTTAAAAATGGCATAATGCCAGATGGAGCTAAATTGGCTATAGTTAGACCCCTATTCAAGGATGGTGACACGAGCCTGATGAATAACTATCGTCCAATCTCTATATTGCCATGCTTATCAAAAATTATTGAACGCATTGTAAATAATAGACTATTGACATACCTAAAAAAAATTGACTTCTTCTACAAACACCAGTATGGCTTTCGCGAATCGAGTGACACAGTGGGAGCTACAGTTGATCTTATATCAGATCTTCAAATTAATATTGACAAAAACTGTGGCTCTGCGCTAGTGTCACTCGATCTGCGAAAGGCTTTTGACACAGTAAACACTTCCATATTATTAAAAAAACTAAAACTACTGGGCATTCGAGGCACGACTCTGGAGTGGTTCGAGAGTTATTTAATTAGAAAACAATTTGTGTCACTACCCTCCCAGGGTGATTCATCAAAAATGTATGTCAACAGCAGTGAAAGAACAGTAACCTGTGGCGTCCCTCAGGGCTCAATCCTGGGACCAGTATTATTCCTGGTTTACATTAATTCCATTGCAAACTTAAAGCTGAGAGGTAAGCTTAAATTATATGCAGACGACACAACTATAGTTTATTCAAGTAAATCTAAAGAAGAATTGATTCAAAATATTCAACATGATCTACACATAATTTTAAAATGGCTCATCTCTCATAAACTCTCACTTAACATAAAAAAATCATCCTACATGTTTATAGCTAAACAAAGTCTTCAATGGAATGGTGTTGCCATAGCCCTGGGTGACAACACACTAGAATACTCAAAGGTAATTAAATACCTTGGCCTGTATATTGATGAAACCCTATCATGGGAAGCTCACTTGAGCATACTGAGAAAGAAAATAGCTCCACCAATTGGAATCTTAAAAAAAGTAAATCAATATCTACCGGGATTCCTGTTGCGTTCGATGTATTTTTCGCTGGTGCACTGTCATATACAATATTTGACATCTGTGTGGTGTACTGCAAAGCAATATCTTATTAAACCAATCAAAATACTACAAAACAAAGCTATAAAAAACATCTATAACCTCCCATTAAGATATTGTACAAAAGATCTATATAAAAACTATAATATCCTCTCTGTTGATAACATATACAATTACCAAATATCTTTGTATGTCTACCAAATATTGAATAAACTACGCCACTCAAATATAACCTTTGCATATAGATCCGATGTTCATAACCATCATACAAGGCACCGGGCAGATGTTGAATCTATTAGGTATTCCTCCTCACAAGGTAAAAATTCTATATATCACAGAGGAGTATCAGTGTATAACAGTGTGCCAGAGAATATTAAAAAACAAAACCTAAAAAACTTTAAAAGACTGTTAAAGGTCCACCTGACCAATGTACAATTTATGTGATAAATCTGTCCACCTGACCAATGTTTTAAATGTAAAACTTCTGTGATAAAATTCTATTATATTAAAATTCTATTTTTTGTACTAAATATGTTAATAATGTTATGTAAATCAACTTAGTACTTAAGTTAAAAATGTTTAAGACTGACAAAATGTGATTCTTGTGATAAGTGTAAAAAATGTTTAATGTTAAAAATATTAATGTAAAATACTTAGAGGATAAGCCTGCAATGAAATGTAAAATTTCGAAAGGTTTCTTAATAAATTCTATTCTATATAAAAAAAAAAAAGTAGAATTTATAAATTCTACTTCGCCGCTTCTTATATCAAACACAAGCAGTTACAGCTCTATAGAGCGTGCTTCACACCAAACGGTCTTAGACCTAGGTAAACGGCTACCCGATACTGACGAGCTATCGTCTATCGGTGCCGGTGAAGTGCACGCTTAAATTTAAACAAAAGTGAGACGAAGTAATCGCAATTCCTAAAATAAGCGAATACGAGCAAATTATTAAAATGATTTTAATAAAATCCATTTAACAAATTAATAAAATAAGACTTAATTAAGACGTCATATATTGCTGTCTGGGCCTTTGAGAATACCACTCTTCAATTCTGTAAAGCTTGTCCCCAATAAAGCATTTCAGGATGGCCAGAGGATGTTTTCCTTAGGACGTTCTGGGGACCGACGATTTGGTAACATCGGATGTCCCTGGAACGTCCTGGGGAAGGTTCAGGACCTGATTCGGACATACTCGGAACTTACTAATGTCTGATACAAGATATACTCAGGACGTTTTTAGTACTTCTTTGTGCTATCTGGGAAGCATGCGCGTTGACACTAGTGTTGCCAGGTAGCTTTTTAACACAGCGGAAGATGTCGTTACAAAAATGCAAGATGCTAAATGCCACTGGCGGCTCCTCTTACTGCACATGATCGCTTAATTGACAAATGTGCCGCGATTGAAAATGTTAAAGGCACGTTAGTTACGTTATAATTATAATCTGTAGATAGCTCAATGGGGCGGGGTCGGTTGGGTTGTGTTGTTGAGTTTGGGTTGGTTTGGTTTAATGACGTAACTAACGTGCCTTTCACAATCCACACAACAAGGTCTGTTCTATCTCGTTTCGCGCATACTAAAAATCACAAAGTTAGGCAACCCTCTGCAAACATATTAAAGGCGGCCATTTTTGTTGTTTACAATTTTTATGCTTTTGATTTGTGCTCTGTTTATACAGATCATAGATAACAAAGCCTTGATACAGATTAATAATCGTTTTAAACGTTGTTAGTTTATTGGATTTTATTGACATTATAATGTAAACTCAACTATAGTTGAGTTTGCTCCTATGTGTTCCTGTTTGGTTTTATTGACGTTACCAGTGTGAAATTCACACTGTGAATCAGTTGGGTCGGTTGGGTTGTGTTGTTGAGTTTGGGTTGGTTTGGTTTTATGACGTAACTAACGTGCCTTTCACAAATGTGGATTGTGGTGCCTTTAACATTTTCAATCGCGGCACATTTTTCAATTAAGCGATCATGCGCAGTAAGAGGAGCCGCCAGTGGCATTTAGCATCTCGTCAAAAACGCGGTAGATTCAAATAATAAACGGTAATTTTTAAAAACTTCACAAGAAATATGATGAACAAAACAAAAAAAATACTCTAAATTTAGAAAAGATCAACTTAAAAAATAATATTCAAAAATAATAATTAATATTATTATTATTAGGTAATTAACTTCATTTCCATAAACTAAACTAAATTTATCCATGTTCATTTTGCAATGAGCAATTTATGTCGAAATTATAACAATGTTTGCTTTAAAAAGATTATATTCAGGAGCTTCAACTTCATTTAATTCGAGGAGTGGGGGATCCCATCAGAATGTCGCATGTGTACAATGACTGAGAACGCATGACTCGTCACGATTTTAAAACGAGCAGGGGATTACCCGTTTAATAAACACCAACAACAGTGTTGCCATTTACAATATAAAATGTGGAAAATTATGAGGCGCCCTTTGTTCGTAAATTATTTTTGCTATTGCTATTTGCTTTAAAAAAAATTCTTTGTTTTTTTATAAATTGACACAAAAAGCAAAACGTAAGAAATTTTAGTTTTTTTAAACAAAGTGAACGAAGTACACCGGGAGTACCGCCATTCACAATCCACACAACAAGGTCTGTGTGGATTGTGCCGCCATTAAACGTACACCGGATGGAAAAAAATCCTTATTAAGCATATTTGTCAATTGTATAATATTAAATGGTCGCTCAATGGGGCGGGGGCCCAATGGGGCGGTGTCGGTTGGGTTGGGTTGTTGAGTTTGGGTTGGTTTGGGTAATTTATACTGACATTTCATTAATTTTGTTGTTAATTGTATTTCAATCACTTAATTAAATTTTAATCAATGTTTATACAACTTGAAAGTTATCTTAATAATTACATAATTAATATCAAGAGCTGTTTACCAACTGTTATACAACTGGGCCTTAGTGTACCAATTTAATCTCAAGTTGAGATTCTCAACTAATAAATCCGAAATTTTACCATCAGCTGGTATGGATACACGCATGCGCACAAACCTGATGTACGTTTAATGCCCGTACTCCCGGTGTACTTCTAGTCACGGCGTTTTTTGAATACCCATTAGTAAAAACGAAGCCGTGTTTATTTAGAGAAATAGAGACGGTCAAAGAAGAGAAATATTTTCTTCAATAAAAATAGACCAACCGACCAATATATTACCTATAAGTATTTAAAAAAACTAAAATCCCATACTTTTTGCTATCATTTTGTTCCGCTAGATCTGGCCGAAGATCCGTTAAGCCTGAATTATAGGTTGCCTTCCTTCCTTCCGTCCTTCCTCCCGTAGAAGATGAACATTTCGTAATTGTCACCATTAACATTTCCCGTGTAGAAATTTATAATACTTTGTGATAATATTTTGCAATTATAGTAATAAAAAAAGTCAAAGATTAAAATATTTTTTCTACTCCTATTACGGAATTTGACCGTTCTATTATCACTTTTATCTATGGAATGACATATATTCCGTAAAGTGTTACAGAATAATATATTCTATCATCCTATGACAGAATAAACACCTGTGGCGACATCTGTGTTTTTAATATCTAATACATTTTAGACCGATCCAACCTCACTTTCTTCCAATCAAATGACTTTTCTTTGGTATTTTTTGGAAACGTAGAAAAAGTATAGTCTGAAACACGTATTATATACTATTCTTAACAAAACCATATTTTGAAGGTATTTTAATATTTTAAAGTATCAATAATTGTTTAGTTTAATTAAAATTAATAACGGGCAATGGTAATGGTGACAACTACGTCAAAAATGTTTATTTAAATCGTAGTGCCAGTTATAGATTCCCGTACCGTAAGGACGGCATTCCTTCCTCCCGTAGAAATTTTTAAGTTTTATCTTTCACCGTAAAGGTCTTTGACATGACCAATCACAGTGCTTGTTATGGACATGCGCTGTAGGGTGACAGCGCGTAGGCACAAAATATTTAAAATACATGATTGTTTAGTATTATTTAAGATAGGTGTTCAGTTTATTAAATAATTTGTGTCTCTAAATAGGATATTTAGATATTGTTTATGATCATCGTCTTTAATTTTTAGAAACGTTGCTTTGTAAAACCCCGTAGTGGGCGAGTCTTCCAACGTCTTGTTCGATGTTTTTTTTTTTCATTTAACTGCCCTACTATGGAGAAATGCAGTAACTACACAACTGCGTTTTCTTGTGCTATGATAAAGCTATGGACATTTTGTATCTTAATTCAACAAAGAAATCTACTTCAATTTTTGGCATTTCATATAGATGCGACATGCGAATTTGCGAAATGCGAAAATGTTTTCATTGGTTCATTTGATTTGGCGGGAAAAGTGTTTCGACGTTTCGACAGATTCTGCGAATTCGCAAGATTTGAAATCTGGGGGGCGGGAATCTTGAGATTGATCCAATATTTTGCGAAAATCGCACGAATTTGGCGTGATGCGCATGCGCATTAATGCAGATGCCTATTATACGTATTTGTTAAATATTTCACAGGTTCCAATTGATCTATTTCTTTTTTTCTGTCTTTGTTTCAACAATAAATAAGCGGCAATTGCACGCCTTCGTCGCCAATGGTATAATTGCCAATGGTATAATTGTTCATCCATAATAAAAACACAAAATCTCAATTCACCTAAAAGTTTTATAATAAAACAAATAGAAAATGTTAACCAAGTATGGCAAATATCACCTGAGGAGAAAATAATGTCCCTAAAATACCATGGCAAATATCGCCTAGTGAGAAAACAATGTCCCTAAAATGGTTCCGACAATTCGCATCTATATGAATAGGAGTTGCGAAATGCGAATATTCGTATTTCGCATTTTCGCAAATTCGTAAATTCGCATCTATATGAACTCGGCTTAAGGGTATTGTAGACCTAGATGGCGTTAATTTACTTTAGCCTTTTGCCGCTAGCGCTAGTGTAGTTTCCAATCTATGGGGTGTATTATCTTTGGCCTTACGTACCAAATGTGGTACGCGTACCACAGTTTGAGAACCGCTGGTTTAAAGTATCAAAGTCGGTCGGTATAGTATGTATAAAGCTCGCTGCACAATAGCCCGGTAACGGGAACGGGAATCCTAACAATAAAGGTGGGAGAGACTAAAAAACCACTGTTGATAGATAAGGTTCGCTGAGTCTCTCCCACCTTTACCATTTAGTTTCCCGTTCCCGTTACCGGGCTGTTGTGCAGCGGGCTTATGTGTATGTTTCTTGGTAATACCAAGAAACATACACATAAGCCCGCTACCAAGTTGGTATAGTAGGAATAACATACCGACACGTCGCGACGTGTATTTAGGGTATTTCTACTATACCGACGGTAACCGACCAAACTTTGAGTTATATTATTATTTACAGTTCGTGCGGTTTGTTTATTAAGCTGGATAGCTTATAGTTTTAAAGGTAAAGCTGGATTTATAGTTTTAAAGGTAAAGTAGAGGCAGCGGTAGAGGTAAAGGTAAAGGTAGCAGTAGCGGTATTGGTAGCGCATGCGTACTTTAATGCAGATTGTAATTTTGTTTTTAAAATTTGACAGCAAAAGATTAAGTTTTCTACGAAAACATGGATTGCGAGGACAATGCTAGCACAGCTGTGCTTCTGGGCCATATGGCGTTGTGCGAAATATTATATAATAAACCCTGCAAAACAATATATTATGTTGTATTGCAGGGTTTAAAGTACGTTATGGGGGTCGTCAAGTACGTCGCTATAAAACGAGGGAAGAAAAGCCATTGCAGGGTTTATTATACAGGGTGTATTAAAACGAATAGATACACTTAAATAAAACAAGTGGCAAACCCCGCCCACTGTGGTAGGGATTGAATTATTTTTGTTTGAGAATTTATAGGTTTTATTTTTATCGAATTCGTTGTTTTTGTTTTAATGCATTTCTGCAAATAAAAACTAAGTATTGTTTAAAATCCATTAAATTCCAGTTAATGGCGAAAATGTATTTCTTAAAAACTATACACATTTCCCTACGACAGCGTCAGAGCTACTGAACAAACACAGTAGATCAAAGTCAGTGTTGCCAGATGTAAAAGTTGAAATTATCGAATTGGGTTAATAAAATTATCGAATTTTCGGAAAATTATGTTACAATAATTGAAGGGGTTAGAATAGAAAGGGTATAAGTGAAATTTCTTTAATTTAGGAGATAAGTTCGTTTTGTGAAAGATAAGGTTAGCTGTAATTTTAAACACAAACTTCAGAACTAAAATTCAGCTATTCATTGTTTATTTAAAATGATTTAAAACATTACTAAACAAAATTCTTCACTTTTTTATGGTAACATAACTTTAACTTCAAATATCTCCAAACAATGAAAATGTTACTTATACCCTTTTTATTCTAACCCCTTCAATTGTAATAATTATGTTACAATAATTATTATAATTTAATCATAAAAAAGTGAAAGAAACAGGGTTGAAAATATTATCGATTTTTTGGAAAATTATAAAATTTGTTAAAAATACTATAAAGCTGGATTTATAGTTCAGAAAGTAGCGGTAGCGGTAATGGCGGCCCCTCGCATAAACACTAAACTTACTAGGCGAGGCTGTCAACTAAAAACTGCCATGTGATTGGCTGGAGTAGCGGTTGAGGTAAGAAAAGATGAAAGTTGGTCATCTCTTGCCGCTACGTTCTTGCCTCTACTTCCCTTACCGCTACCGCTGACAACTATAAATTGTTTCATATAATATTCAATGCCTAACTTGGCTACCGTTACCTTTAGAACTATAAATACTGTATGGGAATCTATAAACAGCACTACGGTATTGTTGATCTTTTACGGCAGGAAGGAAGGAAATCTATAAATCAGGCTTTATGCTTAATTAAATTAATTAATTTGGATAGAATTAAGTTAATTTTGTCCAGATACTTGGATTAAAAATTATGTTACAATTATCGATTATGTTACATATAATTTTCAAGCTTTGTTTTTAGAAAAATGTATGTTACAATTCGATAATTATGTTACAAGTGGCAACACTGATCAAAGTGCATGGCTGCATGCCGCGCTGTTGCCATATGCTATTATTGTTTCCTAAAAGGATTGTTTTTCTTATTTTTTAATATTAAAAGTAAGAAAATTAACTAAATCAAATTATTTTTGACTATTATTAATTTTTTTGTTATTTTTAAAGTTTCAAACAAATAAAATTGAACTATTTATTAAATAATTATAATCTTTCTCTTCTGATTTAAAACAACCTGGCAACTATGGTTCGTAATTACGAATGGCTTGGTTTAAACCACGCCCAATTAAAGTTTGTTTCTTTTTCTCTGATCAGAATATAATTTGTCATCCTTGTCTCCAGCCTTACTGTCAAATTTTACAAAAAAAAATACAATCTGCAAGCGCCGCAAATACCGCTACCGCTACTTTCTGAACTATAAATTGCAGAAAGTGATACCGCTACCGCTACCTCTACCGCTGCCTTTACCGTTACCTTTTTTAATGCGATATAACAATTATTGTAATCTCGAATATCTCGGAAACGGTTTATTTTATCGAAGTTTGAGAGTTACACCTTTTTAATGGTAGCCGAACTGTGTAATCGAAAAATTGCATCAAATGTTACAAAAACCTAACCTCAAAGTTTTTATGGGACAATAAGCTTAAAGCAACCCCCGTTTCTACGACACTGTGTTCACTCAAACTTATGTGTGAATATGTGTTTTGGTACAAGTGACTGTTCGCAAAATATCAACTTTCTAAGACTACCATAGTAGAAGTTATATAGAAAAAACTGATATGATAAGTAACACCAAAGGTCGACGTACTATGTACGTACATAAAATGTAAACTGGTTGTTTGGGAAAGTAAAGAAAATATACGCTGTTGCTAGTGCACCGCGTGCGGTGTACTATTCTGCTCCGCCAAATTATATATTACCTACCGTCAACTGGGGCTACATTGATAATTGCGGGGCAACTTTGATTACACATGTCAGAACTTTTATTTTTTGAATTACTGCGCTAGAAAAAAAAT
The DNA here is from genome assembly GCA_921294245.1 of Brassicogethes aeneus. Classification (NCBI taxonomy): domain Eukaryota; kingdom Metazoa; phylum Arthropoda; class Insecta; order Coleoptera; family Nitidulidae; genus Brassicogethes; species Brassicogethes aeneus. The sequence continues at coordinate 64,841,110 of OV121132.1, forward strand.
TTTGGCGCGCTTTAACCCATCATGTGTTTTTCAGTTGTCACCAGGGTTGGGTCAGTAGAAAACCTTAGGTAATTTACCTTGGTAGAAAAGGGTAGAAAACTTGTTTTCGACTTGCGTCGAAAACCTATAGGGTTTTCTACCTACGTTAATTACCTTATTCGATCTTCTCCTTCCACTTCTCTATAATTGATAAAAATTTGCCCTCATGCCAAAAATTATGTTGGGGTCTCCCAACCAAACGTGGCCCTTTTTTTCCCACCATAATAATGTTAAAAAACTCCAAATAACTTCAAATTTATGGTAGGTGTCTGATTTATCACAACATTTAACAAATCATAATAAACAACAAACTTGCATAACCTCACATTTTTTGATATTTGACAGTATTCTACTTTTTTACGTTTTCTACCGTCGAAAACGTCGAAAAAGGTTTTCTACATGTCGAAAACAAAAATGTAGGTAGATACCCAACCCTGGTTGTCACACGTTAACGAGGGTGTAAACATCGTGGTGAGTTTTGCCGCGGTTGTCGTACTACAATGTAATAAAGTTTACTTTTTGGTTTGTATATTTTATAAAGCTTCAGAAATTTCTAAAATACAGCATGATAAATAAAAGCCTATTTATTTCTTAATTTCTGGTTGTTTTTTTACGCAAATATGTTATTTTTAAAGTAAATAATTAAAATTTTTTATATTTTTTAATTTATATTATAATTGAACGGGGTTTCATTAGTTATAAGAGCAAAATTAAGGCATGATCAAAGTTGCCCCAAATGAAGTAAAACTTTGATCGGGGCCATCTTTTTTGTTTTTTTAATTTTTCTTAAAATTTAGTGAATGTCTAATAAGGTTTTAGATTAATCATATAACTGCCTAATATTTCCCTTTTTTTTGTTTTCAAATATCTCAACTAGTTAGTTAACTACTATCAAAAATTAAAATTATATTGATCAAAGAAGCCCCAGTTGACGGTACGTCATAAACCCAAACCAACCCAAACTCAACAACACAACCCAACCGACCCCGCCCCATTGACCCCCCCCCGCCCCATTGAGCAAAAAACCCAACTAAAATGGGCAAATTTATGTTACGATAAAAATAAAACACTTTAACAAAGGAACAACAAATTTATGAATTAAAAAAACTTCGACAACTTCTAGTAGATTTTATGTTACGATAAAACTAAAACAAACCAACCAACCCAACCGAACACTGTTTAACAAAGAAACAACAAATTTATGAAATAAAAAAATAAAAAAGTTCTTAGTATCGAACCCGGGACCTCTCGCATGCCAAACGCTCGGGGAACCAAAACGGATTATAATTATGACGTAATTGGCGGTGTAGAATAGTACACCGCGCGCGGTGTACTAGCAATAGCCGAAAATATATTGAAATTTTAAATGTCTTTCAAACTAATAATATCAAGTTAATAAATTTTTATAGTTATTTTTAATAAAGATCTTTAGGAAAAATAAATTTATTTACAAAAACAATGAATTAATTTATTTATAAAAAACAATGAAACTACAATTGATAATGAATATTTTTAGTGAATGAAAACTTAAAACTTTATTATTACATGAAATGTTTAATATATTTAGTATTTATATTCCTTGGCGAATTTTAAATATAAATGACATATAAAAAACATGAAATACAACAAGCTATGGTAAACATGCACAAAAAAAACCTCTCTCCGAAATTAATTAATTTTGAGCCCAATTAATTGGGCTCGAAATTTACTAATTCAACTCTGATTTTCCTCGACGCAAGCCAATTTAATAGCGGAGGAGAGCGCGATTTCTGCAATTTTATATATATATATATATATATATATATATATATATATATAAATATATATTTAATTTCTACTTACATAAAGAAATTAACATATTTTTTTTCGTAGTATTTGGTTTCAGTTCTATTTTCACATCTTATGACTACACATTAACCCATGTTTTTTAAATAAATACAAAAAATATCACGACTTGAACAGCACGGTGGTCGATTTATAACTGAGATAAATCGCGATCGCTGGGCCTGTATAGGCCTCTACCCGGCTTCAACTGCATCGCCCTTACGTTCAGTCTATGTGGTCTGTGTTGGATACATTAAGTTGAATTCACTAGTTTAGTGGAAAATATAATTGTGGTTATGTTATAATTATAAGCAGGGTTGGGTCAGTAGAAAACCTTAGGTAATTTACCTTGGTAGAAAAGGGTAGAAAACTTGTTTTCGACTTGCGTCGAAAACCTATAGGGTTTTCTACCTACGTAAATTACCTTATTCGACCTTCTCCTTCCACTTCTCTATAATTGATAAAAATTTGCCCTCATGTCAAAAATTATGTTGGGGTCTCCCAACCAAACGTGGCTCTTTTTCCCACCATAATAATGTTAAAAAACTCCAAATAACTTCAAATTTATGGTAGGTGTCTGATTTTTCACAACATTTAACAAATCATAATAAACAACAAACTTGCATAACCTCACATTTTTTGATATTTGACAGTATTCTACTTTTTTACGTTTTCTACCGTCGAAAACGTCGAAAAAGGTTTTCTACATGTCGAAAACAAAAATGTAGGTACTTAGATACCCAACCCTGATTATAAGCAGGGTTGGGTCAGTAGAAAACCTTAGGTAATTTACCTTGGTAGAAAAGGGTAGAAAACTTGTTTTCGACTTGCGTCGAAAACCTATAGGGTTTTCTACCTACGTAAATTACCTTATTCGACCTTCTCCTTCCACTTCTCTATAATTGATAAAAATTTGCCCTCATGCCAAAAATTATGTTGGGTCTCCCAACCAAACGTGGCCCTTTTTTTCCCACCATAATAATGTTAAAAAACTCCAAATAACTTCAAATTTATGGTAGGTGTCACAACATTTAACAAATCATAATAAACAACAAACTTGCATAACCTCACATTTTTTGATATTTGACAGTATTCTACTTTTTTACGTTTTCTACCGTCGAAAACGTCGAAAAAGGTTTTCTACATGTCGAAAACAAAAATGTAGGTAAATACCCAACCCTGATTATAAGCAGGGTTGGGTCAGTAGAAAACCTTAGGTAATTTACCTTGGTAGAAAAGGGTAGAAAACTTGTTTTCGACTTGCGTCGAAAACCTATAGGGTTTTCTACCTACGTAAATTACCTTATTCGACCTTCTCCTTCCACTTCTCTATAATTGATAAAAATTTGCCCTCATGCCAAAAATTATGTTGGGGTCTCCCAACCAAACGCGGCCCTTTTTTTTCCACCATAATAATGTTAAAAAACTCCAAATAACTTCAAATTTATGGTAGGTGTCTGATTTTTCACAACATTTAACAAATCATAATAAACAACAAACTTGCATAACCTCACATTTTTTGATATTTGACAGTATTCTACTTTTTTACGTTTTCTACCGTCGAAAACGTCGAAAAAGGTTTTCTACATGTCGAAAACAAAAATGTAGGTAGATACCCAACCCTGATTATAAGTATATGTTTTTAAATTTTGAAATCAATCAATCAATCGAGCCGAGCCGGCTTGGCGCGAATTTTTTACATTCTTTACAGGCGTTTTTTATTTAAACCAAACCTATTAATAAAGTTTAAAAGCGGTTTCATATAGATGCGAAATGCGAAATACGAATATTCGCATTTTGCAAGTACTATTTCATATATATACAGTGTGTCCCGCTTAAGACCTTACCACCCTCGTAAAATTTGCATTTTTCAACCGATTTTCGTAAACTTTTTGTTGTTTGATAGATCTCTGAAAAAGGCTTTAATCACATATGTCACTTGTTTTGACGACTAAACTCATGGCCAACTATGATCTCTTTTTGGGGTCGAAATTTCGAAAAGTACTACTAGGGATTTTTTCAGAGAAAAAGTAACCACGGATTATTATTCGGGACCACTTATAACCCCACTATACCAATTTTTATCGTTCTTAAATACTGGGTGTTCCAGATGGACGTTTTTTAATTTTTTGATAAAAACCTCGTAAAATTTGAATTTTTCAACTGATTTTCTTAAACTTTTTATGTTGAAAAAGACCTATTCGGGACCACTTAAAACCCCACTATACCAATTTTTATCGCTATTAGATACAGGGTGTATCAGCTGGACATGTTTTAATTTTTTGATAAAACCCTCGTAAAATTTGCATTTTTCAACTGATTTTCTTAAACTTTTTTGTTGAAAAAGGCTTATTTGGGACCACATAAAACCCCACTATACCAATTTTTATCGCTATTAGATACAGGGTGTTCCAGCTGGACATGTTTTAATTTTTTGATAAAACCCTCGTAAAATTTGCATTTTTCAACCGATTTTCTTTAACTTTTTTTGTTGGATAGTTCCCTGAAAAAGGCTTTAAATGCATATGTTTTGGCGACTAAACTCATGACCAACTGTGATATATTTTTAGTTTATCGAGATACGTAATGAAACACTTTCCGCGAGACGCATTCGGTATTACTAAAATATCCACTAAATGTGTTTAATTCGCGTATCTAATAGCGATAAAAATTTGTATAGTGGGGTTTTAAGTGGTCCCGAATAAGCCTTTTTAAAAAAAAAAAGTTAAAGAAAATCCGTTGAAAATCCATTGAAGTTGCAAATTTTACGAGGGTTTTATCAAAAAATTAAAACATGTCCAGCTGGAACACCCTGTATCTAAAAGCGATAAAAATTGGTGTAGTGAGGTTTTAAGTGGTCCCGAAGAAGCCTTTTTCAACAAAAAATGTTTAAGAAAATCGGTTGAAAAATGCAAATTTTACGAGGTTTTTATCAAAAAATTAAAAAACATCCATCTGGAACACCCTGTATTTAAGAACGATAAAAATTGGTATAGTGGGGTTATAAGTGCTCCAGAACAATAATCCGTGGTCACTTTTTCTCTGAAAAAATCCCTAATAATACTTTTCGAAATTTCGACCCCAACAAGAGATCACAGTTGGCCATGAGTTTAGCCGTCAAAACAAGTGACATATGTGAATAAAGCCTTTTCAGAGATCTATCCAACAAAAAAAAGTTTACGAAAATCGGTTGAAAAATGCAAATTTTACGAGGGTGGTAAGGTCTTAAGCGGGACACACTGTAGATGCGAACTATTTTAGGGAAATTTTTTTCTCACCAGGTGATATTTGCCATGGTATTTTAGGGACTTAATTTTCTCCACAGGCGATATTTGCCATACTTAGGTGCATGTTCCGGGGGGCTTCACTTTTTGAAAGCGGCCGACAACCTTCCTTATCGGGATCCACGTTGTGTTATGTTGGCCCTAGGAGAAGTTGGGAGGCCCTAAGTCCAAAGATATCTGCCCAAATAAGTGTGTGCGCGTGTGTGTTGGTCAGGAAAAACAAAAAACAAAAAAACCAACCATGGAAAAGGAAGACAAAACAGAATTTAGTAAAGTGCAAAAAGAACGTACACCGGAGCCCCTCAGCTCCACAGTGGTGGCAAGCGAGTCGTCACCACTGACAGTAGAAGAGGTAGATCTTCTCAACTCTCCTGCTGGATCACCAGAGCCGGCCAAAGCCACTGCCCTGGAGACCAAAGCACAAAGGAGAAAAGAGAGGACTAGAGAGAAAAATAAGAGGAAGAGAACAAAGCAAAAGGAGGCTAAAAAGGAACTGAAGAGGCTACAAGAGGACCAACGTTCTCTAGTAGTATCTGACGTTCCTCAACAGGCAACCGGATCCGAGATGGCTGACCCCCAACCAAGCTGCACAAGCCAGGTAAGGGTAAAGCCAAATCGAATTGGGGAACCTGGCAAGCTTCCAAGAGGTCCGAAAAGGAGGGAATACCTGAGAAAGGGTAAAAACGTCCCCCCATTACCATCGGCGCCGGCTAATGCAGGGAGGCAGGAAACGGGGGCTCAAACAAGAGCCCCTGGTCCAGCCCCCAGCAAAAGGCAGAGGGCGGATAAGGGGACACCTCCGGAATATAATAAAAAGAGGATGAGGCCCTTATCTGATGCTAGGCGGTATGTCTCTCCCTTAAAGACAGACATTGTCGAGGCGTCGGAGAGGGGACCAAAAAGTAGAGGAAAGGTAGAAGCTCGACAGGAGGCTACTAGTCGACCAACAATCGACAAAAGTCTTCAAGTGGTCATCTTGTCGAACAGGATTGGAGGTACTGTTCTGCCAAATAAAAGCGAACGCATCAGGGCAAGCCTGATCAATGAAATGAGGCGAGCTATGGAGGATTCCACTAAGGGATCCTCCCGCTTGGAACTCAAGTTCATCAAGTCGGGCCTTGTCGACCCGGGCTGGTACTTGGTATCGGCTAGGGACGACACCTCGATGCGTTGGCTGCTGGAGAGCTGGTCTTCTCTGACTGTTGAGGGGGTGGTTTTCACTTCGGTGAAGGCCGCCGAAGCTCCATGGCCAGTGAAGATTGGTTTCTGGCTTAGGCAGGAAAAGGTGGACCTGGCAGAGGTCACAAGGATGCTTGATCTCCAGAACCACTCCCTTAACGTGGGGAATTGGAAACATCTGGAGACCACAGGGCGACCAGGAGCATGGCATCTTGTCTTCTTGGTTAGCCAAGAGGTTGTGAAGCGCCTGGAGGAGTCTTGGTGGGCCCTCTACTTCTCTGTAAAGAGGGTCTCGGCTTGGAGGTGCGTGGTGCGCCAGGGCTCATCTGGTGCTGGAACCTCGAAGCAGACTGAAGAAAACTAGGTGCTGAGGCCGTACCATGATACACTCCGTCATGGACACCATACGGGTAAGCCAAATCAACCTACATCACTGCAAGGACGCTGCTGGGGAACTGGCAAGCGTATTGGCAGGGAGGGAGGGCGAGATTGTCTTGGTACAGGAACCGTATGTTTACAGGAAAGGGGTTAAAGGAATGGGTGCCACTGGCCTAAACATCATGGTCGGCACTGAGGAGGAGAGCAGCAGAACATGCATACTGACGTCCAAGGAACTCAATGTGCTACCACTTCCACAATTGGGGGCCAGGGATGTCACGGCGATTCTGCTGGAATATAAGGTAAGAGGCATTAGAAATAGGATTATATTAGGAAGCGTCTATTTACCGTACGAGGGACCGTGCCCTACTCCGGAGCTAACTCGTTTAATCAAGTTCGCGAGTGACAAGTGCATACCCCTCGTGCTAGGATGTGATTCCAACGCCCACCACTACGTGTGGGGCAGTACCATGGTTGCAACACCAATAGCAGGGGAGAATCTCTGCTAGGGTATTTGGCATCAACAGACTTGGAGGTAATAAACAGAGGCAAAGAACCAACGTTTGTTATTTGCAACCGGAAGGAAGTAATAGACATAACGTTGACATCAAGGTCAGTATATGAAGATGTTTCTAACTGGAGAGTGACCAACGATATAACGATGTCTGATCACAGGATGATCAGATTTGAGTTAAATGTCGACAAGGTCACTCCTAACCCAAGGAGGAATCCAAGGGCTACAGATTGGGAGAAATATCTCACCAATCTAAAAAGTCAAACTTGGGAACCTCCTGTGGACATTACCACCAAAGAACAATTAGAGAAGGAAGTTAACCACCTAAATAGTACGATTGCCATAGCCTACGAGATTGCTTGCCCGGCCAAGGTGGCTAAGGGCCGAAAGGTCCCGTGGTGGAGTGACGTGCTTGAAGACCTTCGAAAGAAGGCAAGGCGCGCATTCAACCGGGCTATCAAGGATGGGCTGCAATCCACGTGGGATACGTACAAAGTCTTACAAAAAAGAGTTAAGGCGCAGCAAGGATATCAGCTGGAAGACATACTGTGGAACTGTAGAGTCACTTCAGGAGTCAACCAGGCTGATGAAGATCCTTAGCTGTGACTCAAAAAGGAACGTAGAAATCCTAAGAAGGTTGGATGGATCGTGGACGAACACCAGTGAAGAGTCCCTAAGACATCTCCTGGAAACGCACTTCCCCGGCGGAACTCCTTCCCTTACGTCAACAACGGAGGGGCCAGAGATCCTTACCTGGGACTTAGGCCTTGCCAAAGACGTTGTGAAGGAGGGATCGGTGGAATGGGCAGTAAATGCGTTCGATCCATACAAGGCAGCAGGACCGGATGGAATATTCCCAGCATTGCTACAGAGAGGCTTGGAGATTCTTCTCCCAAGAATAGAACGAATATTCCGAGCTAGTCTGGCACTGGGATATGTCCCAAGAGCCTGGAGGGCAGCTAAAGTGGTCTTCATACCCAAAGCAGGGAAAAAAGACTACTCGGCTGCAAAGTCCTTCAGGCCAATAAGCCTAACATCCTTTCTTTTTAAAACATTAGAAAGGATTGTGAACCGGTACCTGCAAGAAGGGGTGCTAAAAAGGTACCCATTCCATAAGAATCAACATGCCTATAGAAATGAAAGGTCGACCGAAACGGCTCTTCATTCTATAGTGCATAGAGTCGAAAAGGCACTGCACTACAAGGAAATGGCACTAGCCGTTTTCTTTGATGTAGAGGGGGCTTTTGATAAGGCGAGGACATCTACAATCTGTGAAGCGCTACAAGCCAGAGGCACTCCCCCAGTCCTGGTTAGTTGGGTTAAATCCTCACTGGAGGAGAGACAGGTCAGTGCATCTCTGGGAGACTGCCATTTGGACATCGATTGAGGGGCGGCTGCCCACAAGGCGGCTGCCTATCACCCCACCTATGGTGTTTAATAATGGATGGACTTCTGGAGAGACTGACGGCTGAAGGGCTGTATGCACAAGCATATGCAGATGATGGTACAGTCCTAATCAGAGGAGGCATTCTAGGTGTAGTCTGCGACAGAATGCAGACAGCATGCAGAATAATAGAAAATTGGTGCAAAGAAAACGGTCTGTCGGTTAACCCAACAAAAACTGACATGATTCTTTTTACCAAACGAAGGAAGATACAGGACTTCAGGGCACCAGCTATGTATGGAAAACCTCTTGAGATTACTGAAGAGGTCAAGTACCTAGGTGTTACCCTAGAGAGGAAGTTAAGTTGGAAATCACACGTCGACAAAGTTGTTGACAAATCGATTGCAACTTTCTGGCAGCTGCGCCGGGTGGTGGGAAAACGCTGGGGAGTAAATCCCAAAGTCCTTCACTGGATTTATACTGCTGTCATCAGACCGCGGATACATTATGGATCAGTGGTCTGGTGGCGCAGTGTGAGCAAAACCACCATTGCTCAAAAACTGAGCAAGATACAGAGACTGGCATGTCTCGGTATCACAGGCGCAATGAGGACTACTCCAACGACGGCATTAGAGGCCTTGCTGAGCTTGCCTAGTCTTTCCCTCTGGATAAAGAGAGAAGCAATGGCGAGCCATTTAAGGATGAGGGATGCCAATAATTGGTTAGGAAAAGGAATAACTTATGGTCATGAGGGCATCGCGGATATGGCTGAGAGGGAGGTCCCAATTAGCAGTATTAGAACGATGCCAGCAAAAGACCGCTTAAGTTTAAAAAAGAAGTTTTCCCTCACGATACCAACAAGAGAGCAGTGGGAGAAAAAGGATGTACACTTTGCACAAAATACACTAGTGTGCTACACTGATGGCTCTCGTATGGCGAGTACACTGTCTTCAGGGGCAGGTTTCTACGTGGAAGACAGGGATATCCAAAGGAGCTACCCGCTCGGAGGATATACCACTGTCTTTCAAGCGGAAGTGTTTGCCATACTTGAGGTTGTAAACTGTAAGGATATAAGAACAGGGAGTGAGACAGATATATACATCTGCTCAGATAGCCAAGCAGCTCTGAAAGCGCTTTGGGCAGCGAGAACCACATCGAAGTTGGTTCAAGAGTGTGAGGAAGCGCTGGAAAAGCTAGCAAGTACAAAAAGAGTGCATCTCGTATGGGTACCAGGTCATAGTGGGGTGGAAGGTAACGAACGGGCTGATGAGTTGGCCAGATTGAGATCTGAAACCCCCTGTGTAGGACCCGAACCAATTTTTGGAATTACGAGAAAGCAGGTCAAATCAGCCCTAAATAATTGGGCTGATAGAAGGGCGAACGAAAGCTGGAGAAGAAGCGGTGGCTGTAGGCAGACCAGGGATTTCCTGGTCACCCTAAGCAAACCCAAATCCATCTGGCTTCTAGGTAGGAGCCGAACCTCCTTGGGCCCACTTGTGGACATACTCACGGGTCATGGCCTAAGGAAACACATCACTAGAATAGGGGCTGAAACCAGCCCCTCCTGTACCCAATGCGGAAGGGAGGATGAAACCTCCTTTCACTTCCTGGGACAATGTGAGGCCCTCGGCAGACTAAGGTATAAAATCTTTGGAGTGATGACACTCTAAAGGGAAGAGTTGGCCTCTCTTGCCTGGCAGGATATCCTGACCTTTATAAGAAGGTCTGGAAGATTCGAAAGGGCTGGTATGGGCGAAGAGGAGGATGAGGAGTAGTTTGGTTGGTTTAGGAGGGGCAGATAAAAAGGACCATAGAGTCTAATTGTCAGGCTTCGAGCCTACCCAACCGTACTACTACTAGGTGCGTTCTTTTCACCTGAGATTTCAGTTAATCTCAGCTCACATCGGTAAAATTTGCAAATGTGCGTGTTCTTTTTGCTTTATTCACCATAAATTTAAGTAAGCTGAGATTTTTCCTCCCCCCTCATCTACTGCACATGCTGTGCGGGGGAATCAGTTTGAATTAAGTCGGAAATAAAGTGGAGGGGATAAAGAAATTATTTGTTAAGTTTTTAAATAACATAACCTGGGGCCGAGGATGGCGCAGTGCGTTAAAGCTACAGAGCGGTAATCAATCTGCGCCACGGTACCGGGTTCGATTCCCGGTCACAGCCTTGGGTGTTGTGGTTGTTTTTAAGAACCATAAAATTTATAATAATGAGCTGGCTAAATAATCGAAAAGATTAAAAGTCAATAAAAACAAAAAAAAAATAACATAACCTAATCTTATTTAGGTGATTTTTTGAAATAAAACTTAAATTTTGTAAATTAGCTATAAACTTAATATAATAAATAGTCTATTTAAAATAGAACTCGAATAAAATTGTTTTTCAGAAGTAGAAAAACACTTTTTACAATAAAATTAAACAAAACATGTCAAAGTGAAGTTTTTTTTTAAATTTTTATTTTGTCATAAAATTAATAGTCTTATCAAAAAATTGTTGTTTTTGTTTGTCACCCAATTATGGAAAGAATAAGTATTATAGATCGGGAAACGTCTTTAAAATATACTCTAATTTGTCCACTGAAGATGCACAGAGGGTGCAGGAAGGTATTATCCATAAAGCCTGATTTATAGATTGCCTTCCTTCCTTCCTTTCTTTCTCCCGTAAAAGATGAACAATACGAAAATCGTATTGCCATTTAAGCCTGAATTATACATTGCCTTCCTTCCTTCCTCCCGTAGAAGATGAACATTAACACCATTAACATATCCCGTGTAGAAATTTTTAATACTTTGTCATAATATTTTGCAATTATAGTAATAAAAAAAATCAAAGAATAAACTATTTTCTTAACAAAATCATATTTTGAAGTTATTTTAATATTTTAAAGTATCAATAATTGTTAAGTTTAATTAAAATTAATAACGGGCAATGTTAATGGTGACAATTACGTCAAAAATGTTTATTTAAATCGTAGTGCCAGTTATAGATTCCCGTACCGTAAGGACGGCATTCCTTCCTCCCGTAGAAATTTTTAAGTTTTATCTTTTACCGTAAAGGTCTTTGACATGACCAATCACAGTGCTTGTTATGGACATGCGCTGTAGGGTGACAGCGCGTAGGCACAAAATATTTAAAATACATGATTGTTTAGTATTATTTAAGATAGGTGTTCAAGTTTATTAAATAATTTGTGTCTCTAAATAGGATATTTAGATATTGTTTATGATCAATGTCTTTCATTTTTAGAAACGTTGCTTTGTAAAACCCCGTAGTTTCCCGGTCTTGGTGAAGTGGGCGAGTCTTCCAACGTCTTGTTCGTTTGTGTTTTTTTTTCATTATACTGCCCTACTGCAGTATCTACAAATGCGTTTTCTTGTGCTATGATAAAGCTATGGACATTTTGTATCTTAATTCAACAAAGAAATGCAGTAAACTATCTTTTAAGTTAAATAAATCAGTTAAATACCTACTGCTTTTTATAAAAATGTAGTTTATGCTAATTTCCCACAAATTTCTTGTTTAGCAGTTACTGCCTTTCTCCATAGTTGGTCAGTATACAACAAGCTGCCTGGGCAATTAAAATTGTGATTACTGCACTAATATATAAATGATTATCTTTCATATTTACACACAATGGGTAAAACGCAGAATATAAACAAAAACAAATGTCAACCATTTTAGGTGTCATCGAGCATGGTTACGGAATTTTACACGGAAATCTATAAATTGACTTTTTACAAGACGCACAAATCGTACGGGCACGACTACGGGAGGAAGGACGGAAGGCAATCTATAATTCAGGCTTTATAGATTTCCGTACGGGAATCTATAAAGAGCACTACGATTTCCTTATTGTTCATCTTTTACGGGAGAAAGGAAGGAAGGAAGGCAATCTATATATTAGGCTTAATTCAACGCAAATTTAAACATAGAAAAACACGAAATTTAACGAGATGCTAAATTCCACTGGCGGCTCCTCTTACTGCGCATGATCGCTTAATTGACAAATGTGCCGCGATTGAAGATGTTAAAGGCAGATAGCTCAGATGGTAGGGCGGTCGCTTGGCATGCGAGAGCCTAGACCTGGTCTAGGTGCGAGAGGTCCCGGGTTCGATACTAAGAAGCTGTCGAACTATTTTTATTTTTTTATTTCATAAATTTGTTGTTTCTTTGTTAAATAGTGTTCGGTTGGGTTGGGTTGGTTGGTTTGTTTTATTTTTATCGTAACATAAAATCTACTAGAAGTTGTCGAACTTTTTTTATTTCATAAATTTGTTGTTCCTTTGTTAAAAAGTGTTTTATTTTTATCGTAACATAAATTTGCCCATTTTAGTTGGGTTTTTTGCTCAATGGGGCGGGGGGCCCAATGGGGCGGGGGGCCCAATGGGGCGGGGTCGGTTGGGTTGTGTTGTTGAGTTTGGGTTGGTTTGGTTTTATGACGTAACTAACGTGCCTTTAACATTTCGAATCGCGGCACATTTATCAATTAAGCGATCATGCGCAGTAAGAGGAGCCGCCAGTGGCATTTATCATCTCGTGAAATTTAAACCATAAGGATATGACACAGAACATAATTATATCAGAGATAGGTTATGTTGCCTCTTATTCACGTATTCGCCGTCAGATTGCTCGTTTCAATTGAGTGCAGAGACAAGGGAGAGAGAGACGGTTTTTTAAATAGCCAATTTAGTCAACAAAGTAAAATGCGCGTACCTGACAATGAAATTCAATGCAAATGTGTGTTGTGCGCATATCGTCACGTTGGCAACGTTGCAATACTTATTTACTCTAAGCCGATCCTATATTTTTGCCTAACCTCACAATTTCTTTACTTCTTATTGCACTACAAGATTTCGGTTTAAATTTTCATTTAATATAATATTTGTAAGTACTTATTAATATTTGTGTGTTAATATATGCATTTTACTTATACATAATATCACAAATCATCAAATTTGTTCATGTGTTTTTGTTGTCATAACAAAGTTAAAAGTACCTACAACTATTTTTTTAGGTTTATGTGATAATCATAATTTCTGGTTTCTGATAATAAACGTGTGTTAAAGAATGAACTTGCATTAAAGAAGGTATGGAAGGTTATGGTAATAAAAAAGAATAAAGAAGGTACGAAAGGTTATGGTGGATGTTCTGTGGTCGATGGTAATGAATGTATGTTAAAGAATGAACTTGTGTTAAAGAATGAACTTGGTTGTGTTGAATAAACGATAAAGAAGGTATAAAAGGTTATGAAAGGTGAAAATGGTTTAGTTAAATACTTTTTTATGTAGTTTTAAGTATTAATTAAATGTGATAAGTTAGTAAGTATGTAAGTAGTAAAACATATCTGAAATGACAACCATTGCAAAATATAAGTGTCGTTATCCACTTTGCAATAGCAAATATTTTGTTAATGGAAAAAAACATTTTTTCATGTTTCCGTCAGACGAGGAACGGCGTAAAATTTGGTTCCAAAACATGAACAAATGTATTATAAACGAAATAGAATATTCAACTACTCGACTTTATTTATGTGAAGATCACTTTACTAGTGCATGTTTTACTAGCAGTTTTCATAACAGACTAATTAAATTTGCTGTTCCTACAATTTTTAAAAAAGAAATACGTATTATTTCAAATATTTTACTTTCACATAATTGTAAATATACGTTTTCATCCACAGTTAATGACCACAAATATTTAAAAAAAAATGATACTACACCTACTTTTGAACAACCAGATGCTGATGACACTATTTCTAATTTTTCATTAATTACCCCTAAAAGTCATTTATCAACTCCACCTCAACAAACATTTCCAAAAAACGCAACATCAAAAGTTAGAAAACGCTTATTTACTAATGAAAAAATGTCTGCATTTACTCCAAGAAAAAAAAAATTATATTCATTTTATCGAAATAGCCTGTCTTCTATATGCAAATTAAAATCCAAACTACAGTCATCTAAAAATAAAATTAAAGATTTAACAAATATAAATAAATCAGAACTGTTTCTAAATTTAGAAAAAAATATTGATCCAGCAGGAGTTGAGTTTATTCGAGCCCAATTTAGAAATATTAATAGAAAAAGACCTATTTGGAATCTTGAGAATAAATTATTTTCTCTTATTTTATATAACAAGGGGCCAAGAAGCTATCGTTTTTTACAAAATTTCGTTAGACTTCCTTCAAAATCAACTATAGCAAAATTGTTAAATAGAGTACCATTTGATGCAGGATTAAATGAAAATTATCTAAACCGTATTAAAGATTTAATAAAAACATTAGGGCCCTTAGATAAATGGTGTTCTATTACTTGGGATGAAATATCATTATCAAAATCACTTGTATTTGACTCTTCTTTAAATAGGTTTGTAGGTTGTGTTGATAAAGGCTCTTTAGGTAGAGAAAATATATTGGCAGATCATGCATTGCTGTTTTCAAGGATTAAGGAGAAAGTGGAAACAACCTATATCTTTTTACTTTGTTAAAAACACTATTAATTCTTCTGACCTGAAATATTTAGTAAAGGAAGTAATTACAAAATTGCAATCTATAGGTTTAAAAGTAAAATCAACTATATGTGATCAGGGACCAACCAATATTTCTGCATTGCGTGAATTGTCCCAAAATGAGCATTTTTTTTATGTTAATTCCCAACAAATTTTTATTTTTTATGATCCCCCTCATTTATTAAAATCCACTAGAAATACATTGTATAATTATAATATTTTATTTTCCGACCATAAAGTGGCTAAATTCGAACATATTCAACGAGCTTTTGACATTGATCAAACAAAAAGATTTCAATCGTTACGAAAATTAAAAAGAGCTTATTTGTATGAACTGGAAAAAAGTCCACTCTTAAAAATGAAGGTATCTGTGGCAGCAAAAACACTAAGTCACACAGTTGCTGCCACACTCGAATCTCTATATACAGATACCAATTTTCTAAGAAGCGAAGCTATGTTTACAGCGGAATTTGTTTCAGATGTAAATAATTTGTTTGATTCTTTTAATGGTGACTCTTTATATCCGCAGAATGGTATTCCTTTAAGATGCGCAATTTCTAAGAGTAGTTCACATCTAAAATTTTGGAATGATATAGAAGAAAAAATTTCATCCTGGAAATTTTTTAAAAAAAGTGACAGTCAACCTAAAAAATTTCTGAATTATTTTTCATTTAAACAAGGGTGGCTGATAAATATTAAATCAATTAAAGCCTTATGGTCTGATTGTTATCAAGCAGGATTTAAGTTTCTTAGAACTAGAGCCTTAAATCAAGATGCCCTGGAAAATATTTTTTGCAACATTAGACAACACGGTGCAGGAAATATTTATCCTGACTGTTATCAATTTAAATGTGGACTTAAAACAAGTTTGCTTAACAATTTAGTTAAGAACAAAATTGTGGGAAAAAACTGTGAAGATGACGACTTTTCACTTTTAGACAATTTACAAAAATTTCTGATAGGGGAAGCTGTAAATAGAGATCTGCCTAATAATTTTGAAATTATACCTTTTTATAAAGATTCTCAAAATAAAATTGAAGAGGCAAATTTCGATAGCCAAGCGACAGCATATGTATGTGGATTTATATTAAAAAATATTAAATTGTCCTGTGATATTTGCAATGGTTGTTTATTTTCAGATAAGTTTGAAAGTCACCACTCATTTGTAAATTTTAAAGAATATGACAATAAGAAAAAAAGACTTATTTATGTAACAAAAAATTTAGTCCTTTATGTTACTGAAGTTTATGATTATTTTAATCACATTCTTAATCATAATATTAAGTCTAATTATGTAAAAGAAAATGTAATAAAATACTTGAGCGAAGAATGTGATTTTTCGTGGTTTAACTGTAGTGAGCATAGTGCAAATGTAAAACAAATGCTATTAACTCATGTTTGGTTTATTCTTAAAAAAAAATTTGTTGAAGATTTAAAAAGAAAAATTGACATTGAAAAACAAAAAAAAAGATATGATACTAAAAGAAGAAAAATGGGAATTTCTTAAAAAATAAGACTGTTTTGTATAAACTAATGTGTTTTGTTATTTTTTTTAGTTATGTTTTATTTATTTATTTTGTTATGTTATGTTATTTATTATAAGAAAGACGATTATGATTTTTAAAGTATATTTTAGTTGTTTTTTTCTTTGTTTTTTTTGTGTTTAAAAGAAGTGGTAAAATAATGAAAAGTGAATTTCTTAAAAAATAAGACTGTTTTTTTTATAAACTAATGTGTTTTGATATTTTTTAAATTATGAATTAGACTATTATGTTTTTTAAAAAATATTTTACGTTAACGTTTTTTTTTTGTTGTTTTTTGTGTTTTATGTTGTTTTATGTATTCAAAATTAAATAAATATTTGTATAATTTATAACTTGATTTTTATTACAAGAAAAAAAATTAATATTAAAATTAAAAACATAGGTACTTTTAAATATCCCGCCAAATCATCAATTAAATAAAGTACTTAGAACAACACCATTAATTACATAGAACAACACCATGAAGTAGTTGTATCAGTTCCCGGCGAGGGCGTTGTGACTCTAGTTTCCAACGTATTTGTTAAAACTGGCTGTCTCTCTCTCCCTTGTCTCTGATTGAGTGTGTCGTTCTTTTTAATGCTTACTCAGATCACTACATCTCATGATACATGTTTGTTGTATCATGACCAGAGCTGGGCACGAGTACTAAAAAAAGTATTCGTAAAATTTTAAGTACGAGTACATAAAATATTTACTCGTAAGTACATTACTCGTACATTACAAGTACATTTGTAAAGAGAGGTTACGGTTACGAGTAGTAATCGTGAAAACTCGAGTAAAGAGTACGAGTACTTTTGGGTATTTCCATTGTAACGGGTGCGACACTAAAACTGCGTTTTTTCATGATAAAAAAGGGTTTGTTCATATATCAAGATACGTTAATATAAAAAAAAAATAGTATGAAAAATTAGGTACTTAACTCAAACAAAATGTCAATAAAAACTTGTAAAGAAAACATTTTATAACATCATGCATGAATAGAGTAACGGGCGCGACCTTAGAAAATCGCCAAATGCGACCAAGTTGGCTTCTAAAGTTGATACTGTAAAATTTTGGATGAAAGCATATAGTAATAATTTTTTTGTATAAAACTTAAATAGTAACCTTAAACAAGCACGTATTTTAAATGCACAAAAATTGCATAATTTATTTTTTTAAATTTTCTTAAAATGTAACGGGCGCGACATTTGAACATTTTATCGAGTATTGAAACTCTTCCGTGTTTATTCTTAATGTTAGCTTCTTGGCATCACAATGTACGAATATTTTAAGGTTATAAATTACGTCGCAATTAAACTATTGGATTTCAGATATAGAGGCCTATTCCCTTTCTTGCTGTTCGTAAACATCGATTTCTTAACATGTATGTTCACCCAACGACAATCCAAACATCACCTATGTTTAATGCTATTCCGTTTCTCATATGTTGAGAGTCTTGACCTTGAATCTTTTTGAACAGCGATAAATGTTTCTAGGACAGAGAGTATCTTTGTTTTATAACCTAAAAGTCGCAAATCGTAAACTAAAATTGTGTTAGATAATTATTTTAAAAATCATTGGTGATATTTATTATATTAAATAAACTTAAAAACAACTGAGGAAAATCCACAAACTCTAAAAATACTTGGGAAAAACGTTTTATGCTGAACTAGCCAAAGCACAGATCTTCTGGCGGGGCCATCCTTAAGTATATGGAAAAGGGTAATCATAAAATATCTTAAAATAATTATTTGTTACTTATTTTTACACACTTTTAGCGTTGAGTGAAAAAGGCAAGAAAACTACGCATTTCTCTCATGGACACTGGCAATGTCGGGGAGCCAGTAAAACAACTTAATGACTTTAAAGATAAATTACTAGCCCTAATAGAGGAAGCGCTGTGAAAGTTAGTGGTGGAGGGTAAGGTGGAGGTAATACCATCGTTAAAACTCTTCATTGACCAGCCTTTAAGGTCGGGTGGAGGGCCCCTTCTACAACAGAGAGGCATAAAGAGAAAGTCCAACTCAAACTCTGACGAGTAGTGAAGGTGTACACAGAAAAAACGCTAGCATAGCATGAATGGGTGAGCCATTAAACCAATGGGGTCTTGTAATCCGTATTCCTGAATAACAGTTCCTATAATACCAATAGGTAGCTAGCACTTGGTTTACAATCGTTTACAGTTTTTAAATTAACAACAAAAGTTATCGCTCCTAAATCTATTGATATTCATATCGATATTTATTTGTGAGAATGTTAGAATGTTATTGCATTAAATACTAATTTGATTTATTTAATAACGTTACAATTGTATGTATACTATGTATACATTTAACGCAATAAATTCTTTGACATTTAGGCAAAATATTTCCCTATTTTGGTTTAATAGTAATTAATTGAGCAAAAAACAATTTATATTGCTTCAATTTTAATGCATTCAATGACAGCGCTGTTCTTGGTACTATGTTAGATTTTTTTCTGTGTAGAGGTTTTACAAGGTATTGATAAAACCTAAAAGATTTTAAAATTAAACCAAAAAGTTTTACCTCCCATGTGAAGAAAAAGAGTTTTTAGATGCATATTTTTTTGTATTTTATTAGTTATACTTTTCTTTGAACAATATATTGTCTATATTTTTAAGTATTTGATATTTTATATTTGTTGTATTTTTTTAATAAAATATATTTTTCCAAGTTATTTTTTATTCTACTAATATA
The DNA here is from genome assembly GCA_921294245.1 of Brassicogethes aeneus. Taxonomy (NCBI): domain Eukaryota; kingdom Metazoa; phylum Arthropoda; class Insecta; order Coleoptera; family Nitidulidae; genus Brassicogethes; species Brassicogethes aeneus. The sequence continues at coordinate 64,860,466 of OV121132.1, forward strand.
TTAAGTTTTAGAGGTCGTTTTTAGACACTCTGCCACCCTTGTAACATATAAGTCTTGACCTCCCTCCCCCCAAATTCTCTCTTCACACTCAGATTTTTTACTTTTCTGTTTTTTTCTAAATAAATATTTATTATTATAATAAAATTAATGTTAATTTTATTAAAAAAATCAGTAAAGCAAAATTTGTATTCTGGTATTATAATTTGGAAATACATTTTAATAATTAAAAAACAAATCATAAACATATATAAATAAAAATATTTTTAAAATTACCAAAAAATATATTTTTATTTGTTTGTGGGAAACCTTTGGTTTTATTTGTTTGGTGTGAAACCTATGATTTGTCCTATTCTCATTTATAAATAATTATTTATCATTTTTAGTTATAATTAATTAGGTATTAATTATAAAAAACTAATTATTCCATAATTACTATTCTTGATAATGATACTGTACTGTATACTGTACCAAACATCGCCGCAATTTATGATTAATGCAAGATAAAAAACCTCAACACCACCTCTTAGGCAAGCGTTTGTAAACATACGTTTTCAAACATCATGTATGTTCACCAAACATCGAATTTTGGAAACGGAATAGCCATTTTAACACCGATGATGTTTATAAACATGGATGTTTAAGAAATTCTTCGAGCGCATGCGTCTATAGACGAAATAATTGAAAGGGAATAGGCTCATATGTTACGAAACATATGTAGTTCATGAGTTGTTATTTTGTTAAATAATTATTAACACATCTGATTTTTTGTCAAGGTGGGGTAAGGTTTCGTGGAAATACCCTTTTGAAAAAAAGGTAGTTAATATAATTGATTATTCTTTATACATTATACATACTTTGATCCTGAGCTATAAAAATACAAATTTATAAAATTATGTATTTTAAACATTAGGTACAGTGGCCGACACGGAATTTTGAACGACATAACTTGGTTGTCAATGTATACATCTGTAAATAGCAAAGATACAATATTGAGCATTTTTGCTTTCGCTGTCAAAATAACAATACTATAGTGATAACCGAAAGTAAGGTTAGTTGTCCATAAAGAAAGTTTAGATTTTGATGTCAACGGGATGATAGTCGTTCAAAATTTCGTGTCGGCCACGGTACGTAAAATAATAAATAAAAATAACAATTCTAAAATAGTTTATAATTTTACCTATATACTTGTTATAAAACCTATAGGCTAATATATATATAAAACCTATAGGCTAATATATATTATATATAATATATATTATACTATATATTATATAATTTAAAACAGACTTCCAAACAAAATTTTTTATGCTTACAATATTTTGGCAAATGCCATCGATATAATTAACGAAAATACTCGCATATATTACTAGTTTATTATTATTATTATTCAATATTTTTTTGGATTTAAATTTTAATCCAAGAATATATAAAATGTATTTAACCTCAAAAACTGTTGATTCAACATAATTTTTCTCTTAGAAAAAATGATTAACACCGTTCGTCAATCGCAAACAGCGATGGCATAAAAAATCACGACATGATTTTCATTTCTCACGCAGTGACATCCGGATGATGTCAAAAAATTTGTGAAAATCACGACGTGACGTTCGTATGATTTTCATTTATCACGCGGTGACTTCCGTATGATATCAGTATGAATAAAATTTGTGAATATCACGACATGATCATGTTCGTATGAATATCACGAATATTGTCCGGGAAGTTACTATATAGTAAATTAATTTAACCAAAATGTCATGGTTTGCAAACAAAACAATTTTAACAATTAACAAATAAAACATTTGTTATTTTTTAGTGTAAAAATTGTTTTGTTTGATATTTTTGTAAAATGTATTTAGTCGCTACCAAGCCGTTATCGACAGCAGGAGACCTAAATTAGACTTTGAACATCCATCTTATTGTTTCTTGTATTGTGTTCTTTCTGGAACATCCTAAGAACATGGGAAAGCGTAAACTCCATGGACGCGTCCATGGAGTTTACGTTTACGCGTACATTCAAAGTCCATGGACGTATGCACTTAGTATGGACCTTTAATGGACGTAGTGTGCTGTGTGGGAAGTAAATAAAAATAACTAAATTATAAAAAACTCTATCTTTACTGGATATTGAATAAAATTAATCATTTAGTTTTCGCGCATCCCCATACTTTTGGCATTCTCCCCACTTTTATTTCTGTGGATACGACCCTGACTCAAAACTTTCTTCCAAATCGTATTACCACCACTAACAGATTGAGCAAAAGTTACTGTTTTAACGGACTAGTCCGGGAGGCAGTGAAGATTTTCGGTACTTATTTTCCCAGTCGGCAAACACCGATACAATTATTGGGTTTGTTATTCTGAGCAAAATTTATATATATTTAGGGGGGGGTTTTCCGATGGGTTAAGGCGGAAAATGCGTTATAAAGTACAAATATATTGCACTTTTTTTTCCAGTGATAAAAATAATTCCATTAGTGAGAGATATAGTGAACTTAAGAAAAAAAATAGTCTGGCTAATCTGTGAGTATGGGTAATATGTCTGGCAGGTGGAAAAATTATCAAAACCATTGCCCTTATTTTCGCAGTCCTAAAAATTTTGTGAGATGATAGTTTATATTATAATTACAGCTGCAAATATAGTCTGGCTAATGTGGAACACTCCGAAAGCCTTGTCAGACTCGTCCAACCGGGAGGCAGTGAAGATTTTCGGTACTTATTTTCCCAGTCGGCAAACACCGATACAATTATTGGGTTTGTTATTCTGAGCAAAATTTATATATATTTAGGCGGGGGTTTTCGGATGGGTTAAGGCGGAAATTGCGTTATAAAGTACAAATATATTGCACTTTTTTTTCCAGTGATAAAAATAATTCCATTAGTGAGAGATATACTGAACTTATGAAAAAAAAAATAGTCTGGCTAAACTGTGAGTATGGGTAATATGTCTGGCAGATGGAAAAATTATCAAAATCATTGCCCTTATTTTCGCAGTCTGGCGGGGCTTTCGTGATTGTAAATAACAGCCAGACGTGTATTTTCTACGAAATAATAGTATTATTTATCATGTGACAAATTTTCAAATCCGGGAAAATAAGAGCAAATTTTTTGTAATTCTTACGATTTTCAAGATGCCGCCAGAACAATTTGCCAATTTCATAAATCAGCCAGACTTAATTTTGATTATAGTTTATGACAGTACCAAATAATGGGTTAAATTTTAAGCATGGGAAAATAAGGGCTACGTATTTCAAAAACCGGTCAAATTTTTGCTTCCGCAAATTTTCAGCCAGACTGACTTTCCTTCACTTGGGATGTGCCAGACTGTTATTTCCATTAATAAAATTACTCACTTTAATTAATGTGAAATATTTATGACTGGGAAAATAAGTGGACTTGACTTTTTGGCTCATCTAGTGAACCCATCCGAAAATTTCAGCCAGACACCCAAATTGTCGTTTTGTGTCACCATTTGAACAAACTTAATGACATTCACAAACTGGGAAAATAAGTACCGAAAATCTTCACTGCCTCCCGGACTAGACCCGTTAAGCCTGATTTATAAATTGTCATCCTTCCTTCGTTCCTTACTCCCGTAAAAGATTAACAATACAAAAACGGTAGTGCCGTTTATAGATTCCCGTACGGGATTGTATTGTTCATCTTCTACGGGAGGAAGGAAGGAAGGAAAAAAGGCAATCTATAAATCAGTCCCTCAGTTACATCAAGCCTCCGATTGTCGTCTACCCTACACAAACGGTTAAGTGGAAGAACAGATGTTTTTTTTCTTTTAAACACGCTTAACTTCGCTGTTTGAAAATGTAGGTAGCATGTTTTCAATAAATAAGTATATATTATTATTTTACAAATGCGAGTGACCTCCATCTATACGAAGTGTCGAGAATAGTGCCCTAGTGACTAGAGCAAACCCACAGTACAGTGAGCAAATCTCATGATGAGATTCTAATCTCAGATTTCATTTAAGATAAATCGCTTTTATTCACGAAAAATGTGAACGATGCCTTCCGCCCTTGACGTTTGAAGAGCGACGTTTGCCAGAAAAACTTCGATCTAAGATGCTTCATGGTCTTCCAAATTTCGATACTAGGCATTTCCGCCAAAGGGCATAAACTTTGGCAACATTGTGTGCATTTTTTTTAGGTGGTACTCCTGAATTTCGGGCGTCTGTTGACCTTTTTATTAGTTGTGGTCGAATCATCAAATCCTGAAAGTTTGCTATTCTACCAAATTTTACAATTTGCTTGTACATTTGTGCTAATTGCAGCATTTTTTTTATAAGTATATAATTTGATTATCGTATGTCCATCCAGAATCTTAACACATTTGGTAAGAAATTAAAATTATTTATCTCAACTAAAATGGCGGAATTAATATTCCTTCTGAAAATTGAAGAACTAAATTACTACTAAATGGGCATTTTTTTCTATTTTAAACCTCTGGGGCACTAGTCAATATTTAACTAATTTTATTTCAACATTTAGAGGTACCTTTGCTGATCCCTGTTTTGATTAGTAATGTTGATGTTAATGGTTGATTTTAGTTAAATGTTTATAGTAGAATATTATGTATCATGTTTTATAAATGCCATTTTAGTTTAGTTTTTTTAGTCAGGAGCGAAGCTTGCAAGCGAATGTTTAATAAAAACAAGTGTCTAGAGAAGTTTATAAAACGAGTTTTATACTACACAGAGAAAAATGTATGTTAAAAAAGTATATTAAAATTTGTATAGTATAAATTTACTTAAGTAAATCAAATTAGGTATTATATAAATTAAAAAACTGGATGTTAATAAGTATAATAAAAATATAATAATCATCATATGATTGAAGTTATGATATGGTTGATTAAGTAGTATTATATCATTTATTAATTTTACACTTAACTTAATATTTAATACAAATTAAGTAATATGTTTAAGCGGTTTAATATAAAATATTATGTTTACAATATATCTTAATTTTATTTTTATATTAAAATTTATGATAAGATTTAACGTAAAATATAATAAGTAGTATTATATTTCTAATATCCTTTATTATATTTTTTTATTCGTGTAGGTTACTTTTCTACAACAAAAACAAAAAAAAATTAAAGCAATTTTATATGTTAAAAATTTGACAAATGTTAACGGATTTTACCTCTTTTTGCCAATTTATAATAAAGCCATTTTCAGCCTGTGACTAATACGCCATAAAGTCACAGCTCATCAATGATGGAGTAGATAAAGATTGTTTTCTCAGCTTGAAAAGATTTATGGGTGTGCATTTTTGAACAGATAGGAATAGAGACAAGAATTTTCTTTTCCCTGTCCCTGTAAACTTCCTGCCAGGGACCAAATATACTTTTTTACTACTTCTCTTACAGAATATGACTGTTCTATATATGGAATGACATAATATAATATTATATTCCGGAAAGTGTTACAGAATGAATATTCTATCATCGGATGACAGAATAAACACTGGTGGCGACATCTCTCTTTTTAATATCTAACAAATTTTAGACCGATCCAACCTCACTTTCTCCCAATTGAATTATTGTTCTATGGTATTTTTTGAAAACGTAGGTAGTCTGAAACACGCTTGGAATTGCATATTCTCTCGTGAAACCGTCAAACTCGCCTTCGGCTCGTATGACAAACTTTTCACTCGAGCGGAATATGCCGTATTCCAAACTTGTTACAGATTATACTATTCCATTTCCCTGTAAATTCCCTGCCAGCCAAAGTTATATTTTTTGTGGTCCCCTTTTGTGTAGGTAATTAGCCGTTTTGTTGAAAAGTTTAAATTGTCAAGTAGAAGCATGTAAACACAAACAAAACCTAAATTCTGGAGCAATTTCTTTGAACAAGTAAGTTCATTCGCGATTATATCATTAACAAAAGTATTAAGTTACAACATTGCGAAATTCGAGCGAGTTTTAGGAAGAATTTAATTAATTAATTTTGTATATTTTAAGTAGGTAGCTTGGGCAGGTTTGAGTTGATTTGTGTTGATTGGTTTGTAGTTTAATGCCTGAGCGTTTTTATATTAATAATAGACTTAATAATAAGGTTCTATAAGTAGCACAGACAGGCTAAAAACACTCGGGCATTAAACTACAAACCAACCCTCCCAACTCGAGCTCGCCCGAGTTACGTACATTAAATATATAAATTATTTTCATCAAAATACGATTATTAAAAAAATATTTTCATGCCTCCTATCCTCTAAAAAAAAATGTTTGCTAGCAGGGTAAGTGCAGGTACCGGAAAAGTAAATTTCCAGTAATCCCAGCGTGGACATGACAGGAAAAAGAAAATCATGTCAGTCCGTAAATACGACAGACCACCTAGACTACGCGTATCGTAGATATATTTAGTATGAAAACCAGAGAGTCAACTTTGCGGGGGTCCCGGGGTTCGGGCATAAGGTCGTTCAGATGTTTACCGAATGGATAAAACAGAAGCGTGTTTGTTTTTTGTTATTTTATTATATTTGAGGCTTAGATAAAACAAGTTGTTATTTTTAAATTTATTATATTATCAAAAATACATATGAGGGTTAAATATAATACGTTGTAATTACAAATTAATTTGATTTTAAATTTTATTAAAAAATGTTGCAACATATATTATATAATAACGTATGTAACAAAAGTTTTGAGATAAAAATTCTTAACAATAAAAATACATTTTAATGCATTTAGAGGCTTCTGGTCTTCAATCCTTCGCAATTATGTTCTTAAGTGATTTCCCGAATCTTGTCTTCTTAGTTGTTCTTGGTTTTCTGCCTCCCATCCTTTATAGTAAACTTTCATACTTAATAAGGCCCAAAATTCTTCAATGGGTCGTGCTTGGGGATTAGGTGGATTATCTTGTTTGGGTACAAATAAAACATTATTGGCTTGTAATCATTCTCTAGTTTTCCTGGTATAGTGGCAAGAAGCTAAATCAGGCCAGAACATTTTATTATTATTGTGATGATTGTTTATAAATCTTAACAATTTAGGCACACATCTTTGTTTATAAAGATCTGCTGTCTAGCTACTTTGATATCTTTCAATATCCGAGGCCTTCCCCTTTTTGGTTCATATAAGGTATTCCTTCCTCACATTCCTTTATTCAATAAAGGAATGTGAGGAAGGAATACCTTATATGAACCAAAAAGGGGAAGGCCTCGGATATTGAAAGATATCAAAGTAGCTAGACAGCAGATCTTTATAAACAAAGATGTGTGCCTAAATTGTTAAGATTTATAAACAATCATCACAATAATAATAAAATGTTCTGGCCTGATTTAGCTTCTTGCCACTATACCAGGAAAACTAGAGAATGATTACAAGCCAATAATGTTTTATTTGTACCCAAACAAGATAATCCACCTAATCCCCAAGCACGACCCATTGAAGAATTTTGGGCCTTATTAAGTATGAAAGTTTACTATAAAGGATGGGAGGCAGAAAACCAAGAACAACTAAGAAGACAAGATTCGGGAAATCACAATAAAGTTTATTGTTCAGTAAATTGTTGCACAGGAGATATTAGGTCCTTGAAACATGTTAACATTATCCGATTTTAGCATTCGGCCAACTAAATTATAAATGCTTTTTCGGATTTCGGTTTGTACGCCATGACACAGAAGTTTTATTAATAGAACTGTTAATATTTATGTTGACAAGGCCTAAATGAATACACTTTAGGCAACGGTAACTTCCATTCCATTTAAGAAAAAAGCGTTGAGTTGAATAGGTTTTATTATAGACCAATCCCGACGCTTAAAATTGTGGCTTTTTTACACAGGCGAAAATTTAAAACCCATCTCTTTTTAATACGTTGGATGTTGATATAACGTAGTTCTCTTATTTTCTTATACAGCGTTGCCATGGCTTCTAAAAACAAATTTACAAACTGACATAATAATATTATTTAATAAACCAGCAAGAGTTCTTATTATATTTAAATTATAAAATTATATTATATTAGCTTTTGTCGTCAATTTGTCAAAAATATTTTAAATATAGAAAGAATTTAACTTTTCAAAAGGTTGGATTTATCGCACATTGGCAACGTAGCATCAGCTGTTATAATACAAAGTGTATATTTTGTTAATTTATTACATGTTCTGTGATTTTTTTGGCTTTATTTAACGTATTAACCGTTGTTAATAAATTGTTATTGAAAAAAGGTAAGTCAATTACATTAAAATCGCTTAACATAACCAAAGAAAAATATTTTTATATTTTTGAGACAATATTGATAATATGGACAATATAAACAATGTGGAAAACCAACCCTCTGTCCTAAAAAACAAATCTGGCCAATATATAGGACGAGGTCAAAGAATAATACTTTTTAATATGGTAAAAAAACATATCGATGAAGGAAAATTAAAAAGTGCCAGTGTAATATTAACATCTGAAGAAACTGGTATTTCAAAAAGTACCATTTGGTCCACCATCAAACAAATGAAAGATGATGGAAAGGCTACATCCCCATTAAAGAAAAGAAAGCGGGCAAGTCAATATGACAAATTGAGTGAGGGACAAAAGAAGCGCCTAAAAAAAGTTGTTCATAACTTATAAATAATGAAATAACAAATTTAAGTAAAATTTATCAAGTAAGTAATGTTTAATAATTGATTAGAAAAATGTTCCCTTAATGTAAATAATAAATAAAATAGGGGGTAGGTGTACCAGGTGCTGTCAAATAATAAAAATTGGTTTTGCTTTAAACAAATAGGTTTTTATTATTAAAACAAACGTTTTGTGTATAAACTAATTGTTTTTCCTTTCTTTAGTCCGTAAAGGATGATGATAACTTACCACCAATTTCTCGGACAAATTTATGGAGAATTTTAAAAAAACTTGGCTCAAGTATGAAAAAAGGGGTAGGAATCATTTACTGATTAAAAAAAGTGAAATAGTAATTTGGAGAAGAAAATATATTGATAATATCAGGAGTTACCGATTACAGGATCAATAAATATATTACATGAATGAGATTTGGATCAATGCAGGACACAAAGCCCAAGGTGTGTAAATGTATTTGAGCAAAAGTCAACAGGGAATTATCATGAGGATATGAATGGAACTGTTTTTGAGACTTGGATAAAAAATGTTTTACCAAAATTAAAAAAGAACATAGTTATTGTGATGGATAATGCCCCCTATCATTCTGTTAAAATTGAAAAAAAAAATCCATCAGCAGCATGGAAATTGGGAGGTCATTTTGACGTGATTTGTGTCTGTAAAATTTTGTTTTTTTTTTTTAATAAAACCTTCCTTAATACATTTGTATTTTATTTAAGCCTTACTTTAAAAAACAAGATTTTATTTAGTAGTTACATAAGTTGTAAAAAAAAATCCAAATTTTTACAATAGCTATTTTATTTTCTTGATATTGGTTAATTTGTTTAACCCAAATTAAATTATATGTTAAAATATAAATCAATGAATAAATAATTATTTAGTAATAAAAAGGATGTTTGTTTTGTATATAGGTATATTTATTAATAAAATGAGTAGCCAAGCGCTTTCGTCACTTGTCTAGTGACATCATCAGGGCTAGCCTTGTCAAGGCGAGCTTACATTTCTTAACAGCAGCGAAAGTGAGGAACAAAAATACATTTAGCCCTGAAGGGAATTTAACAAAACAGATTTTAAAATTACATTTTTAACGTTAAAAATTTTGACATATGAATTATTATTTAGTAATTCACAAATAGACCGAGTTTTATTAAACATGTAAGAAAAATTAAATGGTAAATGAACGGAAAAAAATAATTTTTTCTTTGAGTGTAAGGATACATCCATGGATTTGAAAAGTGCATTTTTTAATATAAAGTATACATATGTCCGCTTATTACGAACCTGGTAAAGCGAACTTTCGGTTAAATTATAATAGATTCATTAATTTCATTCGATCAATTTCATTAAATATTTCTTAGCAAATAATGTTACAAGTAGCAATCGCTTATAACGAACCGTAATAAACTATGAACGATGGTTCGCTGTTTGTTATTTTAGAAAAAATAAAGAAATTTCATATATGTACTTTGGTTCGTAGATATTATTCGAGTTTGTTCGTTTTAACCGAAAGTTCGCTTTACCAGGTTCGTAATAAGCGGACATATGTATACTTTATATTAAAAAATGCACTTTTCAAATCCATGGATGTATCCTTACACTCAAAGAAAAAATTATTTTTTTCCGTTCATTTACCATTTAATTTTTCTTACATGTTTAATAAAACTCGGTCTATTTGTGAATTACTAAATTTTTATATTATAAAATCATAAAAATTTACTAAAACATTAAAATGTGTATTATTTTCCACATCAATAAAATGAACTGACATTTAAATAAGAACACAGTGACTAGAGGCTCGCTAACGTACCGCGATTGAAAATGTTAAAGGCACGTTAGTTACGTCATAATTTTAATCCGTTTTTGTTCCCCGAGCGTTTAATATTTGACATCAAGCTAGATAGCTCATATGGTAGGGCGGTCGCTTGGCATGCGAGAGGTCCCGGGTTCGATACTAAGAAGTTGTCGAACTTTTTTTATTTCATAAATTTGTTGTTTCTTTGTTAAACAGTGTTCGGTTAGGTTGGGTTGGTTGGTTTGTTTTAGTTTTATCGTAACAAAATCTACTAGAAATTGTCGAACTTTTTTTATTTCATAAATTTGTTGTTCCTTTGTTAAAAAGTGTTTTATTTTTATCGTAACATAAATTTGCCCATTTTAGATGGGTTTTTTGCTCAATGGGGCGGGGTCGGTTGGGTTGTGTTGTTGAGTTTGGGATGGTTTGGGTTTATGACGTAACTAACGTGCCTTTAACATTTCGAATCGCGGCACGTTAGCGTGCCTCTAGTCACAGCGAAATAAGAAATGCAGTTAAATAATTGAGGTTATGTTGCTCAAATTAATGTTTATTTCTTCTTATTTTCTGAAAATAATATAATACATGTATTTTTCTGTGTCTAAAGGTCTTAATTGGTATAGTAAATTATTTTTTCATGGTATAATACATTCAAGGTTGCTATGATTTGTCCATATTTGTTGTAACATAATAATATTCTATCAACGACATCTGCCATTATATTTAAATTTGCCGCGTACTCCTGTGTAAACCTGTCTCGTTTTGCAGCGACCTCTACTTTATTCTTAAATGGAATGGACTATAGATGGGTAATTCCAGAGTAATAAAGCATAGTTAAAAAATGTGTCTCAAAACTTTTGTTACATACTTTAATATAATATAATATATTATTTGAGCGTATTATGACTATTTGAGTGAACCTGCGGGAAAATGCGGACTTATAAAATTTCAAATGCTATCTGGGAATGTCAAATTACGTCCAGAAAAAGATTGTTTAAATTGGGTCTCAAACGGAGTTTCATATTATTTTATTTTAAAATAAGTGAAGACAACATTTACCTAGGTTATGGGTAAAATAGAAAATCGATTCAGTGTAGTTTTTAATTCACCTTTTTTTTGGTATTAAGTGTTATTTATCCCTTGGAGGCCTGCCACATAACATACCACTGTGCTGTTCTGAGAAGTGATTTTCGGACTTTCTGTGAAACCTAATTTTTTTATATTCTTTTTATATTAGGTCGTCATAACTAAAATTTTAAGAGCAAAATAAAAAAAAATTGACGGTTACTTTGGTTTTAATTGGATGTTTATTAAAAATATGTATGCATTCTTTCAATTCTCCAATTAAAACTTGCTATTTTATTTAAATATTACCATAACTTTTTATAATCAGATTAAAGATTAATTAATTTCCTAAAAAAAGGTCTATAATTTTTTTTATATCTACAAGTTTAAAGTTTTAATTTAAGTTTAAAATGTATACATTTATTAAACAATAATTCTAAGGGTGCCATGCCAGTTTTAATTTGGACTTAAATTTTATTTAGGGCCGATTTATTCATTTTTGGTTTATTTAACGAAATCATTTCTTTCCAAGACATGAATGTTATTGGGCAGATAAACTTTACTAAAGATGAATAAACCAGTCCTTAGTTAAATTATTGTTTTATTGTTTTGTTTTATTTTTAGTATTACTTCTTAGTTAAATTATTTTGCCTAAATAATTATTTTATTTTTAATTTTATCTATAAATATTTTAATTAAAACTACCTACCCTTAAAAACAAACTTTTAATAATCAAACACATTAAATTACAAATGCAATGTATTGTATTGCTTAATTGCATCAACTAAACGTTTTGGGTATTCTGGGTGATCTTTACCCAACTTGTAACGTTCCAAAAAGTTTTCCAATCTGCATGGGCAGCTTTAAATGCCTGTTCGGAATAAATTCCCAAACCTTCTTCATACCTTTCTACAAATTCAGGCACATGATAAATAATCGCATGTATCTTGGAAGTTACTCCGATTTGTAGGTCAACAAAATCTTTAATAAATTTGTTTATTTGGTCTAAATAACTTTTATTTATTTATCTATTAAAAGATGCAGTTCGGGAGGCACGACTATAATATTTTTTTCATTTTCAATAATTGGTAAATTGAAACAGTTTTTATATAAACTTAATTGTGTTTTATTGCCATTTTCTTTACGTAACCCATTTAAATAATTTTCTTTAATATTTTTCAATGATTGAGATCTCCGTTTTCTATTAAATTATTTTTATTGGCATTGCACCATGTGGTTGTAGGCTATATAATATATTAATTTTTTTTTAAATCGCAGGATAAGAAAAAATATCCTTCAAAGAATTTAAATTCAAAATGTTACAAATCATTTTTAATTGTAATAATTTTCTTCTACTGCAGGAGCTATGGCTATTATAAAAAGGAAATACCTGTTTCCAAAAATTGTTTTTTTTTTATTTGAATCTTTATTTGTAATGCAATATAGGGAAATACTAAACTTTCAAAATCCCTGGCCCCCGTTTATTCCTAATTTAATATTAAAGGGTGTAACATAATTTCTATATTTAGCAGTAAAATTTATGAACTCTTAAACATAATTCTGTTACTTTAAAAAAAATTGTAATTTCTTTTTGTTTTTTCTTATGTTTACTAAAATATTTGGTTCAACAGAGTTATTGGTTTTTCTTATTGATAATAATTTTTCTAATTGTTTATAACTTAAATTTAACCAAGTCAGTATCCTTGGAATTTTAATTTGATTTTTTTGTTTCCTATTACTGCCCGTCAAAATTAACGCATAATAAGTAAAAAAATTCTAAAACGCTTTTACCAATCTTTATGAAATTTTGTATAAAAATACTTCAACTTATATCTCAGTTTACGTGTTATTTTATTTAATAATTAAAAAAACGTTCGAAAAATAACTTTAAGGGAATTTTGTTTTATCAATCTTTATGAAATTTTGTATAAAAATACTTCAACTTACTCTCTAAAAATGAAATAGTCAAAATTATATTTGAATTAGTACCAGCATTTTTTACTAATAAAATAGTCGTTTTCACTTTTAAATGGTTATTTTTTACTACGTAAATAGTTAAAGTTTGACTAATTTAAGGTTAGTCACCATATTTGACTATTTCTGACAGTTAAAAGTAACTAATTTCTTTAATCGTTTGCGGCCAACAACAAAGTATTACTTGAATTAAGCTCCATGGTTAAATGACCCATAAAACAAATAAAGGTGCAAAAAGTTTAGCTCAAAACAGCAACACAAATATTATATTAAACTTTAAAGTATTATGAACACTATTTATTGACAAATAAAATTGATTTGAGCGGCTGACAGCCGAATGCGTTATGAGGTTAGCTTGACAAACTTGTCAAGTGACAGACCTGAGTTCAATCCCAGGCTGGGTCAAAACTTTTTTAAATTTAAATTTACTAATTTGACTATTTCATTCAGTGGAATTTGACTAATTATTAGTGACTGCTTTTTCGCTATGACAATTAGTCAAATATGACTTATAATTAGTTATTTTTGACTAATTCATTTTAAGAGAGTATATCTCAGTTTACGTGTTCTTTTATTTAATAATTAAAAAAACGTTCGAAAAATAACTTTAAGGGAATTTTTTTTTTAAGTAAATAAAAAATATTCTGTTAAAGACCGTATTTTCGTTAGTATACCCTGAAAATTTTGTACAAATCAAACGAACAGTAACAAAGATACAGCGCTTCAAAGTCGGTAAAAATGACCCTTTTTTATTATTTTGCTGAAAAGTGGTCATTTTAAATGACCCCCCTATTTTTATCTCACGTAATTAATGGATGTCCCCTTTAAGGATATATTAATTAAGGGGACATAAATGTATACGTCAAAGGTTAGATTAAAAGTTTGAAAAGTCTATTGCAACAAAACAGTAAAAGATATGAGAAAATTGTATAAACTTTTTTTTTAGGAAAATAATTATTTTTTAATCTGATTTAAAGAATATTAATATGTGTAGAGGTGTTAAAGTTTGTCCCAGGTCATACATTTATACATACAGTCTGTCCATTATAAGTTGGCGGAGCAAAGGAATGTTCATGCAGTTTAGATAAATAATATTAAAAAACTCAGTTATGCTTTTTATTATTATTTATAAATATAAATTATATATTATTATTATTTATATTATAAAAAATACGTTTTAAAAGCCCACAAAAATGGTTTAATAACTAAATAGCTTAATTTCTTCGGTCCGCCAACTTATCGTGGACAGACAGTATATCCCTGGGTTGGTTAGTTTCTGTGGAAAAAAATGTTAGTTTTAATTAATTTACTTCTTTTTTGGGGACAAATGGAAAGGGGGTACTAATAATGAGCATGCGGTCTTTAATTATCTAAATTGTTGTGTCTATGGTATCTTTTTATTATTCTTTTTTGTTTTATCTTGCTTGTTTTATAATTGTCGGTCTTTGGAGGGAGGGGGTAGCATATTGATTCCTTAGATTCTAGTGTGTTGTACTATATGAATTTTACCATAATTTTTATTTTTATTAGTTTTATTGTTTGCTTTAGTCAATATCGAGTGGATGTTGGTTGGAGTTGTTATGCTATTGGCTATAAGAGAGTCATAGAGGTTGCTAATAGAGGTTGCGTTTAATGGGTATGGCAGGAGGTTGTGTGTTAAGCGTTTGTCCACATTTACAGTTTGGGTCCTGAGTTAGGTTCTTCCTGTAAAGGTTGTCTTTCGTTCGACAATAGGTGCGTTCTTTTCGCCTGAGATCTCAGCTCACTTCAGTTAATGTGATATTATGATATGTAGTGATGTGAGTAAGCATTAAAAAGAACGACACACTCAATTGAAACGCCCAATCTGACGGCGCATACGTGAATAAGAGGCAACATAACCAATTTCTCATATGACAAAATAAAAATTAAAGAAAAACTTCACTTTGACATGTTTTGTTTAATTTTATTCTAAAAAGTAAGTTTATAGTCAATTTACAAAATTTAATTTAGGTTTAAAAATCATTTTTTTTAATTAATAATTTTAAAAATCTCGTTCTGAAAAGCAATTTGATTTGAATATATATATATCAAGTTTATAGCTAATTTACAAAATTTAATTATTTTTTATGGAAATTTAAGTTTTATTGCAAAAAATCACCTAAATAAGATTAGGTTATGTTATTTAAAAACTTAAAAACTATAATTTCTTTATCCCCTCCACTTTATTTCCGACTTAATTCAAACTGATTCCCCCGCACAGCATGTGTAGTATCGGTGAGGGGGGAGGAAAAATCTCAGCTCACTTTATGGTGAGTGAAGCAAAAAGAACGCGCACATTTGCAAATTTTACCGATGTGAGCTTAGATTAACTGAGATCTCAGATAAAAAGAACGCACCTATTGTCCCGATCTAAGTCATTATGATAGTTAAGTGTCTTTTATTAAAAATGTTTTTATAGAACCAGGGTTTTTTGTAAAGCTATTTACGACACTTATACAATTTGCGTTTGTTTTTTATCTCGCACCATTCTTAGTTTCATATTTTCGCGATCTTTGTTTTAACAGTAATTTTGCTTGTATGTGGGTTTTTCTTAGGTTGGGTAGTTGGTTTGCCATTTCATTTCCTTGGATTCTCAAGTGGCCTGGGTTCCAAGCGATCTCAATTTTTTTATATTTTACAGAATAACTTCTAAAAATAATGTTCAATTTTGTATATATTTTTGTACCCCCGTAAAATTACCGCTTTTCTTCCTCGATCGCGGTCTGCCCTTAACCCTTAGATCTAGGTAGTCACATCTAAGCGCATATGTTTATTTATTTTTGGTTAGCGGAGCTCAATTCTGAGCGATAGTCGGCGCTTCGGTGTGTCTGCAGACTGGTGTGTTGCAATTACTATTTTGCTCCGTGCATTTAAAAAGCATTTAGGCATTTTAGGTAAGGTTTAGGCATTTTAGTAAATTTTACGAAAGAGGCAAAAATGATGTTTGGTTGAATTGCAATAAAAATGTCCAAAACCCATTTTGCACTAAGAATTCTTAACGGCCTGTAAAAATTAGCGATAGGCATTTTGCATAGTATCCGGTATCTACTAACTACAAATGTTTGCTTAAACAGAAACTGTATTTATCGATAAATAAAAACTGTGCATTAATTTTTTGCATGTTATCATGGTTTATGTGTAGTCTTACTAAAAAAATAAATGGATAATTATCTCACAAATAAAGGGTATCCCAATAAGAGCGCAACTTTGTTTAATGAGAGGCATGCAAATATATGCTTGTAATATACCGCCATCTACCGACGCGTATTCGAAGTAAATAAGTAATACCAACTGTTAGTTTTTAGTATATTTAGAGATGGTTCATAACATAAAAAGAGAATACACGTTTTCATTTTAAAGGAAGACTTTAATTGTACATTAAACAATAGAAACACAACAGATTTGGCGAGGTGCAGAGAAGTATAGCAGAATGGCTGAAAACAGTGCCGAAGTGCTTACAGAAACATTAAGTGCATTTTTGAAAGAACTACAAAAAGTGCAAAAACCCCAACAGAGATTCTAAAAACACAAAATCTACAATTTGAACAATATGACGCAACACAAGAGTCATTTGCAAACTATATTGAAAGGTTAAACAACTATTTTAAAAGGGTCCGAGGATGGCGCAGTGGGTTAGGCTACAAAGCTGTGCAATCTGCGTCTAACGGTACCGGGTTCGATTCCCGGTCACAGCCCTGGGTGTTGTGATTGTTTATTAAGACAAAATATACATACAGGGATGGTAATGTGCTCTTAGGCCGTTTAATAAATAAAGACAAATGCATTATGAGACGTGGGAGTGGTGATGTGACGTAAGAGTAGTGGGGCAAGCCAGACCGCGCCGCGCTGCTACGATCATCGCCCGACCGCAGACAAGAGAATGTGTTGTAAGTAAGCGGTAGTACGTTTGTTATAAATTAGGAAATATTCTCTAACAAAAATGGTTTACACCCTTGGAGAAAAGATTCAATTTATAACGTGGCATTTAAATGGGATCACAGATCGAGAAATTCAAAGATTATTTCCAAATATGTTCCCAAATTGACCCTTACCAGCAAGGGCAACAATTCAAAATGTTGTAAATAATTTTTTAACATTCTGCAGTGTTAATAGGGTTCATAATAGGGAACCGCAAGCAAGGCCAATAAATGAAGAACGCGAATTACGGGACACTTTAATTTGTGCAAGCATCGAACAAGATCCAACCCAGTTGGTTGCCGAACAATTCGATCTATCACGGTCTATGGTAGGCAAAATTTTAAGAAAGCTGGGTATCACCCATACAAATTAAAGAGGACTAATGAGCTATTTCCTGATGATCCATACCGTCGCATGGAATTTTGCGAAACCGTTATAGAAATGGCGAACCGGGATGAAAATTTCACACGAAATATCCTTTTTACCGATGAGTCGTCATTTTTTATACATGGTAGGCATAATTCCATGAACCATCGGTATTGGTCCAGGACGAATCCTCATCAGCATTATGCTGCCAATACTCAACGACCACAAAAATTAAATGTTTGGTGTGGAATGCTGGGAGACCATGTTATAGGTCCATTTTTTATAGATGGTATCTTAAATGGTCAAAAGTATCTTGAACTGCTGCAAAATGAAATTGTTCCCGCAGTTCGTGCTCTGCCTGTGCCTTTTGAGTCAGTATGGTTTCAACAGGATGGATGTCCCGCACATAATACCCTATTGGTAAGAGAATATTTGCAAGACACTTTTGCAGACCGCATAATAACTGGTCACGGAAATATTCTCTGGCCAGCAAAATCACCGGACTTGGCTCCGTGCGATTTTTTTATGTGGGGATATGCCAAATACAAAATGTACGGATTCCAGCATATCAGGGCAAATAACCTTGATGAATTAAGAGAATTAATAATTAATACATTAAGGAATATCAGACCTGAGATGCTGTCAAATGTACGACAAAATTTTTATAATAGGTTAACCTATTTTACAGCAGCGTTTGGGGGCCTATTTGAACATTTACTTTGATTTATTTATTTTTTTATTTAAATATTTTAGAACACCATTTTTGTTTGAACATTTACTTTATTTATTTTTTAATTTAAATATTTTAGAATACCATTTTTGTTTAAACATTTACTTTAATTTATTTATTTAAATATTTTAGAATACCATTTTTGTTTAAGAATATTTGTTTTTTTATTACAAGAATACTATGGTTTATTTTTCACATTTTCGAAAAAAATTCAATAAGTATTCGTTTTTGTAAACAAAATCATAGTTAAATTTTAAAGAAAATTTAAAATTCCTCCGTCCGCACTCCAACGTGGACCGAATAATACTGAAATTATTTCGAGACTCGATTGCGAAATTTGCGTCAAGGTTATCTAGTAGTGGGATTGTAAAGCAGTTAGAGGAGGGGAAGTAAAACATTGGCGGACGTTTAATTGTTTTGATTTATTCGTTTTAAAATCTTGTACTGCACGCTTATGGCAGAGGGGAAATAAGTATTTTGTTATCTTATTCGTTCAACAATGGTTGTTTGTCTCTCTTATTTATATATCTCACTTATTCGTACGTTTTATATAGCATGCATCTTTGTTTATTAAACGGCCTAAAAGCCCATTACCATCCCTGTATAATGTGATGGCTAAATAGGTTGAATAAGTCTAAAAGCCAATAAAACTTAAAAAAAACTATTTTAAAATGAAGGGATTGACTGGAGAAGATGATGCAACAAACGCATCAAAACATACAGTATTTATAAATTGTTTGGGAGCAAAACAGTATAAATTATTGGTCAATCTCATAACACCAGTAGAACCAAATACTAAAACATACAAAGAATTGGTAAAAATTTTAAAAGAAGCATTAGTGGTAAAAATAAATCCATTAACAGAACAGCATATTTTCTTTTCTAGGCTACAAAAACCCGAAGAAACCATAACACAGTACGTAACAACATTAAAATTAATAAACTCTGATATCTGAATGTGGTGACAAACCATTTGACGAAATAGTTTCTTTAGCATTAACAATTGAAAACTATACATAGTTGACCAAAATAAAGAACCATTGCTTGGGAGAAATCTAGAAATAAATTTAAGCAATATTAACAAAATTATGGATTTGACACGAACCGAAATATCCTTAAATGACATAATTGGACAATTTAAAGATGTTTTCCAGGAAAAAGTTGGAAAAGTCGATTATGTAGGTATGCACCTTATATTTACGAGAGAGCACTCAACCAATTTACATGAAACCCAGACATATTACATACGCATTAAAAGAAAAAGTTGACAGTGATTGGAAGACCAAGGAATAATAAAGAAAATTGATTATTCCGAATGGGGAACACCACTTGTTATTGTACCCAAAAGGGACGGGTCAGTACGAATTTGTACTAATTACAAAGTTACTGACAATCCACGCCTACATGAAAATCGTTACCCAATACCCAGCATTGAGGAAATATTTACAAAAATTTGACACGGGAAATACTTCTGCACACTTGATTTACATAAGGCATACTTACATTTACCTGTAGATGAACAAAGTGCTGCAGTACAAGCAATTTCAACGCACAAAGGTACCTACAGTATTGTGCGAATTAATGTGAACATTAGGAATTTCTATATTATTTTAACTTCGAACTCTGCTGTGACAATTTTGACAGGTTTTTCTTGACATATCCCATAACCTATCATTCTGCGTTAAGTAATTGCTAATGTCAGTCATTTTGCCGGTTATTGCGACTAATTTACACTAGGACAAAAAGGTAACCCTTCTAGACTGGCCTGTAAACTCACCGGACATTAATTCTATTGAGAATTTGTGGGCTATATGCAAAGGACAGGTTGCTAAAAATGAATTCTACACCACTAAGATGATTGTGGCTGTCATTCAGGTATGGTTTCAAGATGACAAAATAAAGAAAAATTGTAAAACATTGATTAATTCTATGCCAAAACGAGTTAAAGCTTTAATAAAGGGCAAAAGGGGGACATATTTCGTAATAAATAATACTAAATTATTTATAAACTAGTACTGTTTGTATTTTTTATTTCAATAAATAATATTTAACGTAAATCTATTTGTGTTCACATTAATTCGCACAATACTGTATATACCCTAGGGTGGTCCATTTTTTAAGAAATTTTGATTTTTTTTGCTCTCAGGGGTTCAAAGGGTTCGAAATAAATAAAAAAATATATTTTCCAAGTTTCAAGTTCCTAACATAATATTAACCCGTGCCGCATTGCAGTTTATGTTTCCTATGTAAATAACATGGTGTTTTCAGCATTGAATAATTAATTATTTATTCCGGCCAAAGTAACTGTTCAAAAAATTTGAAACTTGTCAGAATTTAACCTTATAATAGTAGCTATTCGTTAGAATTTTAACGGATTTTTAGCAATGGTATTGTTAGAGTTTCATCTATATGATTTTTATTAAATTTAAGAAAATCATGTACCTAGCTAAAACTTTAAAATTATAATAGCTTAAAATCTGTAAAAATTCTGAGAAATAGCCACTATTATAAGGTTCAATTTTGCCAGGTTTCAATTTTTTTTGACAGTTGCTTTGGCCGGAATAAATAATTAATTATTCAATGCTGAAAATCCCATGTTATTTACATAGGAAACTTAAACTGCAATGCGGCACGGGTTAATATTAAGTTAGGGACTTGAAACTTGGAAAATATTTTTTTTTATTTATTTCGAACCCTTTGAACCCCTGAGAGCAAAAAAATTCAAAATTTCTCAAAATATGGACCACCCTAATATACCCACAAGATTATTCTTTGGAATCAAATCAGCATTGAATGAATTCCATAAATTTATTGACCAATTAGTACAAAAATTGGATGGTACAGCAGCTTACTTTTACGACATAATAATTTAAGGATATACACAACAACAATGCAAACAACGCCTTATCGAAGTTTTAAAGAAATTAAAGGAAAATAATTTACACCTAAACATGAACAAATGCAAATTTTTACAAACATCTGTAGATTATTTAGGACATACAATATCTGAGAAAGGTCTGCAGAAAACAAATGCAAAAATAAAATCTATCTTGGAAGCACCACGTCCAATGAATGCAGACAAGTCCGACAATTTTTAGGGATAGTCTTATATTATACAAAGTTTATTCAAAATTCATCCACAATATTACACCCCTTGAATCAACTACTCCGAAAAAACACAAAATTCAAATGGACACCTGATTGTGAAAACGCCTTCATCATAGCTAAAAGAGACCTAAATAAAAAATATATTTAGCTACAGACGCCAGTCCAGTCGGGTTAGGAGCCGTCTTATCACACAAATTTGACAATGGGATTGAAAGGCCGATCGCATTTGCTTCCCGTTCTCTAACAAACGCAGAAAAGAATTACATCCAATTGGATTAGGAAGCGACAGCTGTATATTGGGCTTGCAAGAAATTTTTCGATTATATTTATGGTCGAAAATTCACACTTATAGTAGATAACAAACCAATGATGCAAATACTCCTGCCAGAAAAAAGACTTCCAGTAATGACAGCAACACGACTAATACGATACGCACAATTTCTGTCTGGATTAGACTACAAAATAATACACAAGAAATCTGAAGAACACGCCAACGCCGACTATCTATCCAGACAAGAAAAAACAAATATAAACCTAATTGATGATGACTTTAACATAAACGAATTAACAATTAATAATCTAACTACTAACACTATTGACGCCGAAACAATACGAAAAGCCACGAACATAGACTCTGAATTGTCAAAACTAAAGGAAAAAATTTTAAATGGGCAAATATACAATCCAGAAATTTCATTACATACTGGAATAATTTTTCGAGGCCAAAGGGTATACATACCAGCAAGTTTACAACACGAAATTTTAGAAGAATTACACGCTACACACATTGGAATGGAGAAATGAAACTTTTAGCACAAAGACATTGCTATTGGCATGTAATAGACAAAGATATAGAAATAACTGTAAAAAGCTGTGAAGAATGCAGCAAGATCAAAAATAACCAAACAAAAGCACCAAATGGATTAGGCAGGACCGTTTATAGGACAACATTTTTTTATTGTAGTTGACGCAAAATCGAAATAGCCTGAATGTACAGTTCAAAAGTCTGCGCCAACCACGCAATCGTCTATTGAGAAATTGAGAAACATATTAAGTAGATACGGATTACCAGAAATACTGGTAACTTGACGAAATACTATTCATATATAGAGGGGACGTATGGCAAGCCCCATCGATATCCCCTTACACTAATCTCCAGGGTTATTTTACCCCCTTTCCGTTCTCCTAGGTATCCCGCAACTGCACAGCATTACCTGTGTTTGTTGGATCCGAATTATTACGCCGGCTGGTAGATCTCCCCTAGGAGGTCGTGTATGACATTGTCGTTGGTTAAGGCCATTCCCGGAATTTTGTCGCCCAATTTAGGCTAGTAGAGTGCGGGACATGTTGGTTTTTGGAGGACATTGAACTGACCCAAAACTAAGTACAATCCGGAATCCTCCTCAACCGGGGCTTTAGTAATAACCCCATTCAATTGGGATTCATGCATGGGGATAGGTGGGTTAGTACGCTGCTAGAAGCTATCCTTGTAGGTGTACTTCCTGAACGTCTCTGGCCGTGTATCTGTCCGAGTCGAATACCAGTTCCTGGTAACCACTTTAGAATTGTTTGCCCCCCTGTGCGATACTGAATGTTGTCTTCAGTACCGAAATGTTGCCGGCTGCGAACGCCTTAGGTAGTGCCCTCTGCCTTCGTGGAAATTCAATCCCTCATGCAGAGTACCGTCTTCATAATATGCAGCATGAGGAAAGTTTTATACCTTCTTTCACTTCTTAGTGTATTATAACCGTTTGCCATTTAAATTAAATAAATCTTTGCAATTATTTTATTTTTATTTATCAAATTTAAATAAATTAATATTATAATTATTAATATAAAGTAGCATAAAATATATTGTAATTGGCAAGCATTTATGACTTTCGTGTTGCTTAAGTTTAATAATTTATTTCTTTTTCTATGGTATGTTTAGGTTATCTTGTTTACGTGCTCATTTAATTTATTGTAAGTGACTTTTTATTTTAGTTTCGGTATATTTTATACTTTTAATTTTTTAAATGCTTATATTATATATTATATACAGTTTGTCCACAGATGGACTTAACTCTACTTGTAAAAATATGTTTTACTACTCCTATTATGGAATAATAATATCACTTTTATCTATGGAATGACATATATTCCGTAAAGACTTTCCGGTAAAGTGTTACAGAATGAAATATTCTATCATCTGATGACAGAATATACACTCGTGGCGACATCTCTGTTTTTAATATCTAACAAATTTTAGACCGATCCAACCTCACTTTCTTTAAATTAAATTATTTGTCTATGGTATTTTTTGGAAACGTAGAAATATGTTTCTACTCCTATTACGGAATATGAACGTTCTTAAATCACTTTTTAATGTGGAATGACATATTCCTTAAAGTATTACAGAATGAATTATTCTATCATCGGATGACGGAATAAACACAGGTGGCGACATCTCTGTATTTAAAATCTAACAACTTTTAGACCGATCCAACTTCACTTTCTCCCAATTAAATTATTTTTCTATGGTATTTTTTGAAAACGTAGAAATTTTCTACTAGAAAAAGTATAGTCTGAAACACGTTTAGAATTGCATATTCCGCTCTCGTGAAACCGTCAAACTCGCCTTCGGCTCGTGTGACAAACTTTTCACTCGAGCGGAATATGCCGTATTCCAAACTTTTTACGGAATATATTTTCAATTTTTTTAAGAAAAGTCACTCCTTATAATTTCTTCTGCTTGTTATATAAATACCATTTTTTGAAGGTCTAATATGAAGAGCTTGTAAGGAGAAACCAAAAATCCAAATAAAGTTTTTTCATGTGAGTTGTTACTAAGATATTTGTTATTAAAAAAAAATCAATTCAGGTCCTAACTTAAGTGGTCCTATTATTTTGTAGAAATTAAATGCTATCTCATTTTGTGATTATGAATCAAGGTAGTTGCTTTCAACTAGCACGTCTACAATTATTTGTTAAAATTTGAAAACTAATATCTTAAATTTTCAATATCAAATATCCTAGTATCAAAAACTCATATGAAAAAACTTCATTTGATTTTTTGATTTCTCCTTACCTTCTCTTTATATTAGCGCTTCAAAAAAAAATATTTAAATTTTTTTAATTTTGAATATCTGTATTTTTGCTCACCCTGTACAACAAAATGGATGTTTCTCAATGCGAATCGTATTCATATAACAAGCAAAAGAATTTTTGAAAAATGACTTCCTCGAAAAGTACCTATAGTTAAGTCCATCTGTGGACACACTGAATATAAATATATAATAATATAATTATAATATTTACACTCTTACGCTGTTTTCGGTAATAATGATTGATTATTGTCAGGTTTTTGTTACAGATTTGCGTATTAGGTCATGCATGCATTAATATCCCACATAACAAGAAAATATACATAGGATATACATCTATGCATATTCGTATATTTGCGAATATCGTATGGATATAGCATGGATATCCATAAAATATGATTTTGTCCTCTATTTGGATATCCATAGTATATCCATGACGTATATCTTATGTATATTCCTGAATGTCCATAATAGATCCATGACATATATCAAGTACATTAAAAAACTCGTAATATGGACATCCATAGTATATCCATGATGTATATTCCTGAATGTCCATAATATATATATTATGTATATTAAAAAACCCGAAAATGGATATCCATAACATATTGTTAGGGTATGTAAGATAAATCCTGAAAAACAAAAAAATTTCTTTTTTTAAAATAAACAAACAAAAAAAGCATTTTTTTTAAATAAACAAAATAGAGATGACGCCTCTTGATTTTCCTAAAAATAAAAAAAATATAAATGCACTTCTCATTGAAAAAGAAATAAAAATAAATTCTTACCCATAGGGTAATTCCATTTATACCTCACATACACTAATTTTATTTATTTTTTAACTGCAAATAGAAAAGGACGCAAGAAGTGAAAAGAGCTCCCGTTTTCTTTCCCCCCCTAACACCTATTTATACAGGGCTACTCTAAAGTTACTATGCAGACCTAACTTTAAAAAATTGTGCTTCTTTTGCTAATAAAGCTATCGACATTAAACAAACTGTTAATTGTTGAGGAAATATTTCTCTTTTATACCTTATATGACACATTTAGTTATTGATGGCCTAAATGGTCTTTGGGAATTTTTTAAAAATTCAATTTTTTGGCAAAATTGTCTAATTTTATAAATTCATATATTCTTAAAACAACTTGCCAGCAAAAGTTTTTTGATGTAGTTGTTACCAAAGATTTTATTCTATAGGGTGTTATGTAATTAATGTTATATATTAAAATACTGAATACCTTTTGACATAAGGAATAAAGGAAAAATATTTAAAAAAACATTTTTCTAAAGATAAAGAATAAATATGCATTAGAAGTTTTTATATTTTTTGTGATACGCCACTGGTTACACACTTGGTTTATCTCTGCACACTTGTATTTTGTGAGTACATAGATACCAACCAACAAAGTAGCTATGCGTTGCCAGATGTAAAAAATTGTTACTAAAAATTTTTCTTGCAAAAAATAAATAAAATCTCAATAAATACAAAAGTTTTATGCCCTTAAAGCTCTAATACCCTTCTGTATTTATTTACTGATCCAGCTATTAGCTCAAGCAATTATTAGAAAATTTAGTACCTTTGAAATTTGAAATCCATAACCACAAAATTAATTTTTTCATCAGTTTTTTTCTCTGTTTACTCAGATGAAATTGGGACCAGTTCACAGGTTAAACTTTAAACATTTAATTTTTGTAAATAAATCCAAAAGCACTTCCCTTAGTTAAGATATTTACAATTTGAAAATATAACCTAAAATTTAAAAGAAATGCACTAGATTCTGTCATAAAAGTTGTCAGATTTTGTTTGAATTTACCTTCAGTACAAAAATGACATAATCAACAATTAATAAAAACGCCAAATTGACAATTTGCATTGTTAATTTTGTCATTTTTGTAATTAAGCTAAATTTAAACAATGTTTGTCAACTTTTTCGAGAGATTTTGGAAACACTGTTGTTTCCAACCATAACATAATAAATCCACCAGATTAACCTAAAGTTCCTAGTCGATCAGTGGCGTACTTTTTGGTAGGGTAAAGGTTATTATAAATTATTTTTAGACTTTGGAATTTAGAAAAAAAAAGTTTCAGGTGCTTCTTTATGGACCCTAAGGAACAACCCATTTTAATATATAACATTAATTACATAACACCCTGTATATAAAAGCAATAAAAACATTTTCGTATAATGCCGGCTTACAGTTAAAAAAATATATTTGAAATTCATGTTTTCGAAAAATCACTATTTTCAGCCATTTCATGGTTTAAAAAGGCTATGTTTAAGTGAGTCGATTTAAACCAATTTATGCTTATCATCAAAGGCACTTGTTAGTCTCCAATAATCATAAATAAAATTATTGTGTATTTTTCTTTTAGTATATGTCCACCTGTGACTAAATCCATATAATAATAATAATAATAATGTCTTTATTGATTGTAAAAAACTTATTACAAACAAAAGGCGAAGTTCAGTACCCTACACTAACTAGTTCACTGCTCTTCCACTTAACCATATATTTCTAAAATGTACAAAAAATTAATTAAATGACTAAAAGACATACTTATCATCAACTTTATATTTAGACAAAATAAAACAGGTATTAAATCCTAAATTTAAATTAAACCTATAGTTTTAACTGCATATAGATAAATAAACTGAACAAGTCATATTCTTAACTTTTACAATTACCTAAAAAAACCTATTTACTATTTTTTACCTCTAAAAAATTATATGAATCGGAAAATGTTCTTATGTGTATAATGTCTTTCAAGAGGAATAAACTAACGACTTATGTCGTTTAAATGGATCGCAGCAGACTTCACCAAAAATTTTGGTAAAATAATGTAGATACTTTAATTTGTTATACCTACGCAGGGGCGTGCTGGGCCGCCGGGACACCGGGCGAATGCCCGGTGGCCTGCGCTACCATGGTGGTCTGCTGGACTTGTTATGGTATGCAAATAGAAAAAAGATTTTTATACCAAACAAAAAGTTTTTTCAAGTTATATTATTAAACACTAAATATAAATTAGAAAGTTTTAATTGACTCCCGTAAAGAAATCTAAAACACGTATTTTTTATGCCAACCCTTAACCAAGAAGTCGCAGGTGGAAACCTAAAGCTGGGGGATATTTGGGGATATTTTGGATGCCTTCGTAATTATTTTTCAGTTTCTTTGGAAATCCAAACTGATCCGGGGCCACTTCGATAAAATGCAATTTTAGTCAATTTATAAATTATCGGAAGGGGGGATCAGCTCGGATTTAGAGAGAAACAGAAACATAATTACAAAAGCATCCAAAAAAGCCCCCTCTCGCAGTTTTTGTCTTGATTTATTTGTGATAATACTTTCCTTTAATATTAGTGTGAATTGACGTAAATTTGTAAGCTTTTATGCTGATTGCTCTGGAGATAAAGGTGCAAAATGGTTTAGATTGTGACTTAATAGTTGAACTAGCTGAAAACAGTTCTTTGTTGCGAGGAGAGTTATCACGGGACGTTTTATCAGTCGAGGTATTTAATTGTGATGTATTTTCACAATTTATATGAAATTGGCTTGGGCCTGGACTGCTCTAGTCCAGGCCTCCATTGATTCTGCCAGCACGCCCCTGTACCTTCGTACAAATATCGGTTACAGTTGCATCCACTCGCCTTTCTATTAAACCCTTTTCCTCCTTAGTACAAGATTCAATCGCGAAAAATATTTTTTATGGCATTTTTCATTAATTAATTTTCCAACGGAACAATCCATTTTTGGACACTTCAAACTATTTGACACTTTTAAATGACAGAAAACTTTAGAAAATTATGCACAATTTAATAATTTATTATTTTGGTTTTTGTTTATTTACAAAAGGTAAAAAATTAGTATGTTTACAGTAAGTAGATTAGTTTTTATGAATATGTAAAAATTTCAATATCTTAAAAATATTTTAATTATTAAAACAAAATCTTAAAAATTGTCTCTTACGAATTAGAACTTTAAGTGGAGAAAAAACGATTTTTCAAAGGATGGCTACACTGATTCCAGTGTATATTCTAAGCTTATAATATAAAATTTAAAAATTTCAGTAAAAAAAATTAAAACTATAGTATACTATTATAGTATAATATACTATAATTATAATTATAGTTATAATTTTTTATTATATAAAAGTTATACAAAGTATGTCCATAAAATATCCATAAATGGATATACATACATGAAAGAATGTATCAAGTACATACATTTATGGACATTTTATGGATATACCTGAAAAAATATATTCAGTATATCCATAAAATATCCATATCCATAGCATGTTATGTGGGTACTTATCAGATTTTGCAGATGGTGGACCCTTCCACTCTTGGTTAGACTCGTTTCTTCTTTAAATAGGAGATTCCTTGACCTGTCCCGTGTCACTTCATTAGTTCCGTGTCCGTATGGACTTTATTCCAATAGTTGTTTTTTATAAATAAAATGATATCTATAAAAACAAATTATTTATGCTAAGACTTAAACCGATAGTTGTTGCCAAACAAAGTTGGGCGAACGTCAACGTTTGACGATTTGATATGAACAACATTGCCAGATTTATCAAGAAATATCAAGTAAATAACTATAAATAAATCATGTTTCAGGTAGCTGACGACTTTCTGCCTTTTTAAGTATTTAATACAATGTTTTCTTGTAGACCCATTTGCTGATGCAAGTAAGGGTGCAGATGATGATGTTCAAGACGGTCTTGTTCATATAAGAATCCAGCAACGGAATGGTCGTAAGACTTTAACTACAGTACAAGGACTTTCCTCTGAATATGACTTGAAAAAAATAGTAAGAGCATGTAAAAAGGTAATATATTCTTGTTTATTAAGTTTAAAATATAGAAACAGGGTTTTTTCTATACAGGGTGAGTTTTAAGTTGACGCGTTCCTTTTAACAGTGGGTAGAAATCAGGTAGACAAATAAATTTTTTAAGTAACTTTTTTATCAAAACTCAAAAATAAAAAAGTTATAGCCCATCAAAGTTTAATTAAATTTTAAGCCGGTCCTGGCTATTGTTAACGAAAAACATAACCATAAAAATATCAAAATAAACAATGCAAAATGTCATATTTGACAACAAACATAACCATTTAAATCAAATTGACATTTTGCAATAAAAAATGTCATTATTTACTTAAGTTGCAGCATTTGCATTTTGACGACACTCTCCATAAATTAGTAACATTTCCACTAATTCATTATTGCTATAATTATGAACCATTTTTAACAATAATTGAGGCACAAAAAAACTGACATTTTTCATTGCTAAATGTCATTTTGATTTAAATGGTTATGTTTGTTGTCATAGATGACATTTTTCATTGTTAATTTTGTTATTTTTATTTTTATGGTTATGTTTTTTGTTAACAATAGCCAGGACCGGCTCAAAATTTAATTAAACTTGGAAGGCCTATAACTCTCTTAGTTTTGATAAAAAAGTTACTTAAAATATTTATTAGTTTATCTGATTTCTACATGCTGTTAAAAGGAACGCGTCAACTTAAAACTAACCCTGTATAGGCTATTTTTCCGGATACACATATACATATATACATTTTATTTATATACAGGGTGACAAATTTAAAACGAAAAGCACTTTATATTTCTTTATCTGATAACACTATACAAATTTGGCGAACCACTTTAATTTACATATCAAGGGGGACAACTGTTGAGGTATTTGTTGTTGTATTACATTTAACTCCATGACCTCCATCACCTACCCCTAAAACTAGCAACCCCTATTTATTTCGCCATTTTTGAAATCCTTATGTAATTCTAGATAAGTTACATTTCTTTTTAATTTATTTTTACTTTAATTTTTAAGTGGATTACCTCACGAATGTATGGAATGTATTAAATTTTAATCCATAAATTAAAATAATTCAAGTTTTCAAACGGTTGCGTTTACTGTGCCGTTACAGCCATTCATTTTAATATTTTATGTGAAAATGCGTTTAAAATGCTTTCCTTTATTTAAATTTTTTGTGCATTTTTTTTAATTTTTTATATCTGATATAATTTAGATAAGTGCAGTTCGTATTTTCGTACGCCCGGTGTAAATTTATTAATTTGATTTGCCGAATCGATTAGTGAAAATAAGCTATAGTAGTTGGGTGTTTTTTGTATCCTTTTCTTAAAATGGTTTACACTATTGCAGAACGCGTTAAAATGATTTTTATTTATGGAGCGGAAAACCGTTGCTTCGCAAGAACGGCGGTCATATGTAATGATCGACATCCAGAAAGAAAAGAGGATCTGTTTGCAATAAGAAAAGAAATGATCCAAGATTGGTCAATGAGATCGCTCAGATTGAAGTTCTTGGCCAAATTGCAATGGCTCCCACTATGGCAAGCCGTTTTAGTTTTTATTACACATGGCTATCAAGTCCCATTTTAATTCGACTTGATTTCCATGAGACATTAGATAATTGAAATTATATGTATTTTCCTTAAGGGAAATTACATTTTAATTTCAAATTATAAATAAAATTCCTTTTTTAATAAGCATTGAAATTTTGGGTACATTAAATTGAAAAGATTAGATGTAGAGGATGATTTAAATTCGAAATTGTAATAAAAATACTAAAACATTTCATTTTTATTTGAAATAATAATAAAAAATATTTTTATGACAAATAGTAATTTTAATGCAAATTTCGTTAAGGAAAGTAGTTTTTATTATAATTAAGAATTTAAATGCATTTCCGTTAACGGAAATGCAATTTCCCTTAAGGGAAATATCATTTCTGTTAAGAGAAATTGTATTTCCCTTAAGGGAAATTGGCGCCATCTATGAGAGGACGGCTGAAGTTCAAATAGTTAATTTTATCAAAATTCTATAAAATGAAATTATTGCACTGTGATTTTACAAAAGATTTATTAGTAAAAATAATTTTTTTGATTGTTACCTTTTTAATTTAAAAACCAACCGTTACACCTGTTCACATCCACCCACAAAATATCACCCACCAGTGTTGCCAGATGTAAAAAGTGAAATTATCGACAAATCATCAACAAATTATTGACAAAATTATCTAATTTTCAGAAAATTGTCACAAAATTTGTATTGATAATTAGGGATCGACCGATATGGATTTTTTGGCCGATACCGATTATCGGCCGATACCGATATATGCGATATCTATATCGGCCGATACCAATATATCGGCCTCATTTTTATTTTTTTATTATTATTTATTTTTGATTTTTTCGTAAAATACTTTGCAAAAAAATTAATGACTGAATGTGCCCTAGAAAATTTTGGTAGGCGTGGACACCTCCGAATTGACCAATAAGGACCGTGCGCTGTCCACCACGTGATTATCGCGTGGTAACGGGCCATGCGCTTGTAAAACAGCTGTTTTGTTTGTTGTTCTCGTAGACAATAGTTATTTGTTTTACAAGTGTTGAAAAGCGACTTTTTCATGCGAGTTTTTAAGTTGCCCACGAGGCCGTTAGGCCGAGTGTGCATTAACACGAGCTTAAAGAAAGCTTTTCTCACAAGTATAACACAATGTTTTTTCTGCGACCCTTTTATTTTTTATTATTTTTAAATACAAAACAAAATAACCTAAAAACTTTTTTGACAGCTGAATGTCAAACGATGCTTTCCGGTTCTTTTCACACAGACCTGTCACTTTTCACACAGAAATGTCACTTTACATTCGTGTTTTGCCTTGCCAATGAAAAGATTCATTTTCTTAGCAACGATGCCATCATGAAAAGTGACTTTTACATAGTGGTCGTAGAAAAAGTTCTTTGTTTTTCGATACGTGAATTAAGTTGAATGTCATGTCCAAAATAAAAGCACTACTTTTGATGAAATACAAGTACAACTAAACATGGGACCAAAAAAAATGATTCAAGCTGTCAGCACTCGTTGGAACTCCGAGTATTATATGTTGGAGCGCCTCTTGGAATTGAAAAAAGCTATCAATTTCTTTATTGTGAACAATCCAAATTTGACTGATTTGAACTATCATGAGTGGGAACTGGTACAGAGCCTCATCAATCTATTGAAGCCCTTTGAAGAGATCACAAAAATTGTCAGTCACGCAAACTGTTGCATATCGGAAGTTATCCCACTCGTTTCAACACTTGAAGCTTATTTGAACAGTGAAGGAAGCAATTTCGCTGGCGTCGGAACAATAAAGAACGAATTAAAAAATAATTTGAGGCTTCGTTTCAAAGATGCAACTTCAAAAAATTATCTGTTATTTGCCACGTTTCTGGACCCGCGCTTTAAAGGAAATTTTTTTACACCTAACAAATGCAAAATTGTTATTGCGGACCTTAAAAGAGAATACGAAATTATCCAAAAGCACGACGTCGAAGTGGTTGGGAGTGACAAAAATGACAGTAGTAATGAAGATGTATCATTGGCAACTTTGATTTCATCAACTGCAACACCACCACCATCTAAAAAAAAGAAAAGTAATGAAACCACCCGCGAGTCCCATTCGTGCACGAGCTATTTTGGTCAGTTTATAATAAATTGGCAAAAGGTCCCTCTTCTTTAAAAGCTGAACCTACAAAGGTCGAGGAAGAAATAAAGGGCTACAGGTCGTGCTTGGTGCTTGAAAAAACTGAAAATCCTTTTAGTTGGTGGAATAATAATATAATAAAGACCTGTTCCCGGCCTTGTATTTGCTGGTCAAGATTTATCTTTCTGCGCCTGCTGGGAGTGTTGCTAGTGAGCAGCTTTTTTCGCAAGCCGGTAATATTTACCAATCGGCGAGGAATCGGCTACCCGACAGGGTAGAAAGCCTTATTTTTCTTCATTACAATTTACAATTGAGTAAAAACACGTCAAGTAGACCCCCCATTTTCCACTTGATCATCGAATTTGAATGTGAGTATTTTTTCATAAAGTAGTCACCATGAACAAATAATCCCCCGCTCAGTTTTTTAAAATTTTAATTTTAACAACAATTTTTTTTTAATTGAAAATTTTTACTACTTTTAGTTAAAAAATTAATAATGAAAAAACTATTGGTGATTTTTTAATGAAATTTTCAGGAGTTATAGTTCAATACTTGTACTTTAAGAAAATATGTATGAATTTGAATTATTTTTTTTTTTGCATATTGTTAATTCACTTTTAAGTTAACAAATAAAAATTTTAATGACTTCTCCCTCAAAAAATGAAAATTTTTTTGTTCAGTATTAAACAATAAACATTCAAGTAACGAAATCCGCAAAAAAATTTGACTGATCGCGATTAGATTAAGCAAAAAAAATTTTTTTATGACGGGCGGTCAGCGCTGCCGGTACACTGTTCAAAATTTCATGACCAATTTAACACCAAATTAACACCATACGTGGTCTATATCGATACAAACCAAAATGGTGTTAAATAAGGTTCGTTGGTCCGGTGTCAATTCAAATACTAAAATGGTGTTAAATAAGGTTCGTTGGCGGTGTAAATTCAAATACTAAAATGGTGTTAATTTAACTTTCACACAGTATTAAAATAAATTTTACCTGGTGTAAATTGAACTCCTTTTCAGTGTTAAATATTATGTGTTTGTGGTCAAATTATCATACTACACAGAAAAAAGGAAAAAAAAAAGGAAACAGGAAGTTCCTTGACGCATTACTAGTATATTACCAGTGGTATTATTCCAGAAAATGAAACCTTCAACTCGCTAGAGATAATGTTTTAATAGTGAGTTCCACTAACTTAAAATACTTCAAGTATTGACAGCTGTTTCCACCTATTTAAGGTCTCTTTAGTATTGAACAACTTGTAGTGTCACACCAAAGCAAAGGACTACCTTAGTTTATATATTCTTCATGTAAGTCAACAGAGGCGAGATTTAAGAACATCACGTGATCCACAAAAATATAAATACTTATGGGTCAACTGGGTTAAATGAACTATTCCTTTTTTTCTGGGTAGGTGCACTTCTCAAATATTTTTAGATAAACACCGTTTTGGTGTTCATTTTCAACCCTAATTCATGGTGTTATATTAACACCACTTGGTGTTGGATTTTGACACCATTTTAGGATTACTTTTTACACCGCAGATATTTTAAACAGTGTATTGCGCGCTGCCGCGCGCCATTGACTTACCTTTAGATTTACTCTGTAATTATAAATAAGGAATATTACTTAATCTTTTAATTAAAAATATCGTTATTTTATGATTAATTTTATTTAAACAAATGACAGAGATAATAAATTATATATTTTTTTATAAATAAAAAATAGAGATAATAAATTCTAGCAGTATTCTGCTATTTATTTTCATTTATTGTTTTTAAAAAACTTAATGAATCATAATTATTTTAGTTTTTTTTTAATATATTGTTAATTTAATAAAAAAAAACAAAAAATTTTATCAGTTACCCAACGTTGGTTAAACTGGTTATAACCAATATCAGTAAATAAATATTTTGTAACAATCTTGTCAAACGTCAAACGTCTTGACGTTTTATTTAATAACTTTGTATTAAATCGTTTTTATTGTTCTAAATTTAATTAGTTTCTTCCGAATTTGTTTAAAATTTTATTACTGTATTGAAGTTTATTGCTCTTTTGGATCAATTTCAATTTCATTATTTATTTGCAGCATTTATTTACGCGGCTCATGACTAATTAAATATTAAGTATTAACAAAATTACGAACACCAATAAACTTCAATACAGTAATAAAATTTTAAACAAATTCGGAAGAAACTAATTAAATTTAGAACAATAAAAACGATTTAATACAAAGTTATTAAATAAAACGTCAAGACGTTTGACGTTTGACAAGATTGTCACAAATATTTATTTACTGATATTGGTTATAACCAGTTTAACCAACGTTGGGTAACTGATAAAATTTTTTGTTTTTTTTATTAAATTAACAATATATTTAAAAAAAAAACTAAAATAATTATGATTCGTTAAGTTTTTTAAAAACAATAAATGAAAATAAATATCAGAATACTGCTAGAATTTATTATCTCTATTTTTTATTTATAAAAAAATATATAATTTATTATCTCTGTCATTTGTTTAAATAAAATTAATCATAAAATATCGATATTTTTAATTAAAACATTAAGTATTATTTTTTATTTATAATTACAGAGTAAATCTAAAGGTAAGTCAATGACGCGCGGCAGCTCGCTATACCGGCAGCGCTGACCGCCCGTCATAAAAAAATTTTTTTGCTTAATCTAATCGCGATCAGTCAAATTTTTTTGCGGATTTCGTTACTTGAATGTTTATTGCAAAATACTGAACAAAAATTTTTTCATTTTTTGAGGGAGAAGTCATTAAAATTTTCATTTGTTAACTTAAAAGTGAATTAACAATATGCAAAAAAAAAATAATTCAAATTCATACATATTTTCTTAAAGTACAAGTATTGAACTATAACTCCTGAAAATTTCATTAAAAAATCACCAATAGTTTTTTCAATATTAATTTTTTACCTAAAAGTAGTAAAAATTTTCAATTAAAAAAAAATTGTTGTTAAAATTAAAATTTTAAAAAACTGAGCGGGGGATTATTTGTTCATGGTGACTACTTTATGAAAAAATACTCACATTCAAATTCGATGATCAAGTGGAAAATGGGGGGTCCACTTGACGTGTTTTTACTCAATTTTAAGTATTAATAATTAATTCAATAATTTTAAAACTGCTTTAGGGCGATTGCACGCGCAATGTAATTTTTTCCATCAGTTTTAAGCAGGGCACAATGAAACAAAAATATACTAAAGTTAATCATTAATGGTGAAATTAGTTGAAAAAACTAAAAATGTTTATCTCAGGTACTTATTATTTAAAAAAAATATGGTCAAAAATAAGCAATTTTCCGATGTTAAAATTTATATGCAAAGTAGCATTTTAATCAAGGTGGCTTTGACCTATAACAGTAAGTGACGCTTCCGAAAACGTCCGTCTTGATTAGACGCCACTATTAGTGAACATATTACTGAATATTTTTTTTGCAAGTAAGTAAACTGTTCTAGAAATTTAAATTTATAATATTATTGTATATATGTCCCATCAGTAACGAAATTATATGATAAGTTTTAATATCGCAAGTATGCAACTTGCCCAGTTTTTAATTAATATTAAAAATGTTTGTCCCTATTTCACATTTGCTTACGCGATAAAAATATATTGGTTTGCTGTCCCAGATTTTTGTATTTCTTTTTTTTAAAGTTGGTCCCGTCAGTAACGAAATGTGATAATTTTTAGGATGGCAAAAAAAAACGTGCTTGACAAAGAAAATACGAAGCGGCGCGGCGGCGGGTTAAAAAATATCGCAAAAAAATTTATGAAAATCCTGTTTTAAAAAAGACTTACCTGTCTAAAAATGCTTCAAGCGCAAAAAAGTACAGAGAAAAATTAAAAAAGTTGGCGGAAAATGATGGTGGGTTTAAAATGCAGCAAAAAATTAATGAAAGAGAAAGGAAAAGAAAGTTCAGAGAAAATAAAAGCAGCAAACAAAAAAAACAAAAAATTTGAATACCTGATATATTAAGTTCACACTATTTTAAGTTTGTTGATGGTACTCATATGTTGATTAAGAAGCACTATGAATCCGAAAAATCAAATTTGTTCAAATGCTTTTAAATTTTTTGCAGTTGTTATTATCATGTTAAAATTATTTTTGAAGTTATTTAGTTAAATTAACCAATTACACATTTGTTTCAGTGTATAATAAATAATAATAATAAATGTCCCATCAGTAATGTCCCGTCAGTAACGAGAAATCAAAATGCATTGCCTATATAGATTACACTGAAAGATGAGTGATGTCAAAATAAGTTATACTAACTGCATCTGCAACTTGGTTCATTTATACTTTTCTTCAACATTATTCTGTTTCAGAGAATTATTCTCTTCTAGTAACCAGAAATTTTTATGACCTTTTTCTTGTCCCATCAGTAACAACATTTTATTGATTTCTAGTTCGTAAAATAAAAAACATTTTAATAGCTCTGATACTGAAAATTTTACACAAACTATAGCTTTAATAGTTACCCAAAAATTACCGTCATTAGCCCATTACTGATAGCAAGAAATATCAAAAAATAGTTAAATTTTTTTCCGATTGTCCCATCAGTAACGCTTGCAATCGCCCTTTAGAACATTTTTTGTTTTGTTTTTTTTTTTTAATTAAGAATTTTTTTATGATTATTTATTTTTTGTTTTGTTATAAATAAAAGATAATACGTTTATATGATTTTTGATTTTTCTATATTTCAAGATCATTCTGAATATAATTTTTAAGTGTTTTTAAGAAGCGTTTTCAAATTTAAATATGGGCCGACATATCGGCCAAATATAGGCCGATAGTCCGATATACCGATATACCAAAAATAGGCCGATATACCGATATAGCATATCGGTATCGGTCGATCCCTATTGATAATGCTATAATAATAGTAATATTAATAATTATGGGTACTACTCGAGAAAACCAAAGTCTCCGAACCGAATCGCGATGACACCGATCGACTTTGGAATCGCATCATTCGAATCGAATGACACCGATCGACTTTGGAATCGCATCATTCGAATCGAATGTTGTGTGGCAACGCCGCATGTGTAAGGTGTGTTTTAACGTTTCTAATAAAGGTTATTAAAACGAAAAGAAGTAGTCAATAGCAAACTGTAGTAGTAATATTATTCATTATTGTTAATTGTGTCATATTTGTTGCATTCAAACAAAATGAAAGATTCTGGCATCCCAACCAAAGTTGGCAGAACTCTGTAAGCGGTGGAACCTTCGGCATCTTCACCACAGATAGCGCCACTAATTTCTCTTAAGGGAAATGTAATTTCTGTTAAGGGAAATAGCATTTCCGTTAAGGGAAATAACATTTTCGTTAAGGGAATTGTAATTTCCCTTAACGGAAATAGAAGTTTATTTTTGTTTATTTAAAAATAAAAGTAATTCGAGCTATTTTTTGTACACATGATCATTTTAATTCGATGTTATTTTCTGATTCTCTAAATATTGTTAGACTCTATATATTGCGGTTCTAAATTTTATTCGGGAACAACATTTCAATCAGTATTTTAAATTAAAATGTTTTTAATTTTTATGTCATTTAGGAAAGTATAAAACTATATCTTTAAGGACAAATGCATTTATATTCGTAATAGTAATTTTAATTCGTTTTATTTTAATACTTAGCCTGGTCTAACATAAATAAAATGTAACATTGTATCCAAGTCAGAAGCTACTTTAATAAAATTGAATTAAAATAAAATCCTTTTAATGTGTCATAAAATTGCTCCAAAAAACTAAAACAGTAAAAATAATTTGCATTAAAATTATAATTAGTAAATTTAATAAAATTTCTGTTAACGAAAATTGCTTTCACGTTAAGGACAATATTTAAAAATCCAATGGAAATAAATACAACAAATGCATTATTTTTACTATTTGTAAAGAAAATATGCATTCAATTTTGAAATTATAATAAAAATGTAATTTCCCTTAAGGAAAATACATATAATTTCAATTATCTAATGTCTCATAGAAATCAAGTCGAATTAAAATGAGACTTGATAGCCATGTGTAATAAAAACTAAAACGGCTTGCCATATCCCACTATGTCGCTTCGTTAAACTGCAGAACAAACTGGACTGGCGCGTGAATCAGTCAGTCAGAAAAGTATTAAAGCTTCACAAATTTCACCCATACAAGCTACAAATTACTCAATAATTAGGGGATGATGACCCGGACAGACGTATTGAGTTTTATGACCAACAGGATTATTCCCAGCCCCAGTTTATAAAAAATATCTGTTTCAGTGATGAGTGTACCTTCTAATTAAATGGCAAGGTGAACAAATAAAACTGCCGTTATTGGAGCGACTTCAATCCTCACATTATTAAAGAGGGGCTTACACAATATCCTCAAAAAATAAATGTTTGGTCGGGCATATTAGGCGATACTATCATTGGTCCTTTGTTCATAGATGGAAATTTAAATGGTGAAATGTATGCGGAAATGTTAGACAGAAGAATTGAACCTCGTATAATTAAAAATGGAAAATTAAAGAGACGTCGATGGAAATCTTGTTTTCTATGAACATTTGCTACACTTTCAGCAGGACGGAGCAACCCCTCATTATGTACGTCCAGTAAGAGAGTGGTTGGATAATCATTATCCGGAGCAATGGATTGGTAGGAGGGTACCCATTTAATGGCCACCTAGGTCACCAGATCTGACACCGCTCGATTTCTTTCTATGGGGTCACTTGAAATCCATTGTATTCAAAACCCAACCGGACTCAATTGAACAACTCCAACAAAGGATTGTGCAATAATGTAAGGCTATTTTACCACAGACACTTCAAAACGTCCGCGAACAGTTCGAATATCGGCTGTACTTGTACTTACAAAACAATGGAAACCATTTTTAACAATTAATAAAGTAATTATATTAAAATACTGCTAGTTTTAATGAGGTTCCGCCGTAAAAGTGATAATAAAGATAATATTATTATCTTTATAGGTCAGGGGGTTAAATGTAATATAACAACAAATACCCTAACAGTTGTCCCCCTTGATATGTAAATTGACGTGTTTCGCCAAATTTTTATAGTGTCATCAGTTAAAGAACAAAATGTTTGTTTTATTTTCTTAGCATGCACAAGAAAAATGTATGTTAAAAAACGTATATTAAAATTTGTATAATAGAAAGTAAATTAAATTATTATATAAATTAAAAAACTGGATCTTAATAAGTATAATAAAAATATTATAATCGTCATATGATTGAAGTTATGATACGGTTGATTAAGTAGTATTATATTATTTATTAATTTTACACTTTTAACTTAATATACAATACAAATAAAGTAATAGGTTAAAGCTGCTTAATATAAAATATTATTATATTTACAACACAGCCTATTCGGTATCATTAATTCAAGTGAAGCCGCTTTCGCGGAGTGCGGGAGTGAAGCCGCTTTCGCGGAGTGCGGGGGAAGGTATGCGAAAGGCGTGGCTATGTTTTCACCAAAGTTGTCTTCAGTTTATTTACGATTTATGTCTCGTAGAAGAGTTTTATTTATAATATTTTTATATTATATAAGTGATATTTAAACATTATTAGTATAATAATTATAATTAGTATTGTTAATATTTATTATGATAAAAAAAACTGTTTTGTTTAACTATGATACAGTGTTATGTTTAATAAATAAATAAATAATAAATAATTTACGCAATAATAATTTGTTAAAATATCAAACGATATATTTAAACATTTTAAATAAACAAATTTTGTTGTTCATACATTTTTTAATAAATACAAAAATACCTTTATTAAATGCCCATTTCTATTTTAAATAAATAAAACCAAATAATAATAAATTATTAAGGTAATACCGAGGGCAATACATATTTTAATTTTAAATATTATTATTATTGTCCTTTAAACAAAAGGGCTTTATTTAAAAGTTGGCGCTTAGTAATTCTGCAATTGTTAAAAATGTCTGAATCATATTTTAAATATTTCAGAAACGGTTGAATTTAGGTACCTATATGGTATGTTATATGAAAT
This sequence comes from Brassicogethes aeneus, assembly GCA_921294245.1. Classification (NCBI taxonomy): domain Eukaryota; kingdom Metazoa; phylum Arthropoda; class Insecta; order Coleoptera; family Nitidulidae; genus Brassicogethes; species Brassicogethes aeneus. The sequence continues at coordinate 64,901,678 of OV121132.1, forward strand.
TTGCTTAGAATTTTACTAGGAATCGAAAAATAAATACATATATAGGGTGATCCATGGATCACCCTATATATTTATTGAAAAAAAATAAACTTTTTGTTTTTCCCTGTATACTGATCAATTTTCCAATTTTCTGTATACGTAGAAAGAAGTATTTTTTAGTACCTACATTAACCACACTTTTAAATTTTTTGGGACACTTAAAATAAAAAAGTTAAAGTTATAGGGGATTACCCTTTACCTCAGAGGTAAAGTGTATTAAGTAAATTGTTCAGAAGAAGTCAAAAATGTTTTAAAACTCATAATTATTTCTAGTTCTTACATTTAATAACTGATCATAATGACATTAGTTTTTAAATATTAATATCTATGATTACTTGACTAGTGGATAAGGTAGTAAGTAATTAATTTTTAATAAATATCTCATTTTCGATAATATTGGACTTACTACAGTTTACCTCTGAAGTACAGATTGCAAAACCCATTTTATATTTGCCTGAATGAATTCCCATGGGGAAAAATCGTCTTTCAAACGATCGACTTTCAAACGATTCAATCGGTTGCGTAGGTTAGGCGGTCGGCTGTACAGACGAAATATATATTTGAAATTCTTCACTATTATAATAAAGAATTTCAAATATATATATATACTTTGGAATATTTGGAATTGTCTATTATTCGAAGTAGGTAGGTATCGCCTTTAGAATTATTTTTTTAATTAATTTAATTAATAATTATGACAAAATAAAAATATTTTCTCATCGGTTAAGTTATAACTTAAAATTTTAATTAAAACGATCGTCTTTTTTCGACTATTATTTTAGACGATCGCCTTTTGTATCGTTTATCACTTTAAACGATCGTCTTTAGGGTCGGCTATTATTTTAGACGATTAAAGACGATCGTTTAAATAATTAAATGATTCCGTTTGAAAGTAGACGATCTTCTTCAGACGATCGTCTTTTTTACAAAAGATCGTTTAAAAAATTAAGCGATATCGTTTAAAAATAGACGATCTTCTTCAGACGATCGATTTTTTCCCATGGGTTTAATTTACGAAGTCAATAAAGAAAAGAAAATATATTGTTATTTTAAATATCTTTTAAACTAATAATATCAAGTTAATAAATTTTTAGTTATTATTAATAAAGATCTTTAAATAAATAAATTTATTTACAAAAACAATGAATCAATTTATTTATAAAAACAATGAAATTATGCAATAAGGAACCAACCTACAATTTACGAAAAAACGAGTTAATTGCATTATACATAGTCAAATATTGTCTTCCCCCGATTTGGCGGACGATAGAACTTACTTGCATAACCAAAACTATTTCGATTATAATTTACTATAAAGATCCAAAGTTACTTGGTTCCCTTTTGCTAATTCTGAGATGTGTTGGTTCCCTTTTGCGAATTTCCCACGTGTTTCACGGCGTTCTCTGTTTATTGTTGACAGTATTACTGCCGTGCTTAATGAAAACGCCGTAACCAACAATTTTGCGATTTTTGGTTTACGGCATTTTCTACTAGAACAACTCATCCTGCGTCTATCCCCGGTACTCAAAAACCGTATATATATATAGATACGGAGTTTTGAGTACCGGGGATAGACGCAGGATGAATTGTTCTAGTAGAAAATGCCGTAAACCAAAAATCGCAAAATTGTTGGTTACGGCGTTTTCATTAAGCACGGCAAATTTTAGATAGGCGTGGTATTAGCGGAGGACACAATAAAATGTCAAATGAACAAAAAGCTTCCGTAGTCTCCCACATAAACAAATTCCCCCGAAACAAATCGCATTATTGTAGGGTCAAAAGACTAGACCAAGAGTTTTTGAAAGAAAGACTAGACCAAGAGTTTTTGAAAGAAGAAACAACATTGCCAGTCATGTACATTGTACAACCTTTACAAGATTGAAAATTTAAATATTTCAGTAAGCAAAAAAATATTTTTAACGGAATTTAATTTAAGACAGAAAAAACCAAAAAAAGATACTTGCAATAAATGTGATGAGTTTAGCACAAAAATGGAAAGTTTACCTGAAGGAGATGAAAAAGTTTTTGAAAGAAGAAACAACATTGCCAGGCATGTACATTGTACAACCTTTACAAGATTGAAAATTTAAATATTTCAGTAAGCAAAAAAATATTTTTAACGGAATTTAATTTAAGACAGAAAAAACCAAAAAAAGATACTTGCAATAAATGTGATGAGTTTAGCACAAAAATGGAAAGTTTACCTGAAGGAGATGAAAAAGTTAGAATCGAAAATGAAAAGAATTTACACTTGGAAGAAGCAGAGACGGCCAGAAAAAAAATGAATTTAGATCTTTCTAAAGCAGACACTGACGATAAAACGGAAACGCTAACTTTCGACATGGAGAAGACCCTACCTCTTTCTCGCCTAACTACCATAATTGCGGAATTTATGCAGGAAAGCAAAAAAAATCCACTTTTAATGTTTGGATCGAAGGGGAAGCGGGCCGTGGAGCTCAAGAAGTGGGTTCCTGTTTAAAGAAATATATTTTATCTAGTGCTGTATCCGAATCTGTGGAAACCATCATCCTCTGGAGCGATTCCTGCGGTGGCCAGAATCGCAATATAAAAATGGTTCTCTTGCTAAAAAGTATTCTTGAGGATTCGGTACATTTAAAAAGTATTAGATTAAGGTTTCTGGTGTCTGGTCATAGTTTCCTACCGAACGATAGCGACTTCGGTGACGTAGAATGCGCGATTAAGAGACAAAATAAAGTATTTTGCCCTCAAGATTACATAAACATCATGAAAACATGTAAAAAGAAGCGACCCATTGACGTACATGAAATAAAAAAAGATGATTTCTTTAGCACTAGGGCATTAGAAAAAGTAATTGTTAACAGAAAGAACAGTTGTAAATGTGAAAAAGTTAATTGGCTCCATAAAAAGAAATAAAACTTATTAGAGAAAAAAATTTTATTATCTTTATAAAAACGGACTAAGTTGATGAGACTGAATATAAAGAAATAAATATAAGGAAGAGAAAAAAATCAAAGGATTCAGACGTACAGTTTTCTCAGTTACTGGAATCGCTATGACAGTTATTCCTGAGGCTGATCATAATTTTTATACTAGTCTAATAGGAGACCCTTCAATAGAGGAAGACATAGACGGTTATAATGACTTTGACCAATAATATATTTTTTCCTGTTCCGCAATATAGAACCAAGTGTTTTTCTTAGAGTAAAACTTTTATTTTTTGACATACGTAAGTTTTTTTTATTATTATTGGTTGCGGACCCAAGTGATGTTTGTTAAATTTTCAATTAACCAGGAACCAGGTATTTTTTCCATACTTGGAATAACTTTTTAAGTGTTTTTGGTCATTAAAATTATTGTTCTGTTCATATATAGGTAGTAAAATATGATAGCGTTTGTTCAGTTTAAAAGTGTTTTTATAAATAATTTTTTTAATCAAAAGTCTGAAACGTTTTTCCTCATTTTCTCGTAACTGCAAATATGTTGTTTGGTTCTTTGTTGCATAACAGGGTCCAATTGATAATGAATATTTTTAGTGAATGAAAACTTAAAACTTTATTATTACATTAAATGTTTAATATATTTAGTATTTATATTCCTTGGCGAATTTTAAATATACCTAAATGACATTTAAAAAACATGAAATACCACAAACAATGGTAAACATGCACAAAAAGACCTCTCTCCGAAATTAATTGGGCTCGAAATTTACTAATTCAACTCTGATTTTCCTCGACGCAAGCCAATTTAATAGCGGAGGGGAGCGCGATTTCTGCAATTTTATATATTTAATGTCTACTTACATAAAGAAATTAACATAATTTTTTTCGTCGTATTTGGTCTCAGTTCTATTTTCACATCCTATCACTACACATTTACCCATGTTTTTAAAATAAATACAAAAAATCAATCAACTGCATCGCCCTTACTTTCAGTCTATGTGGTCTGTGATTTACAATATATCTTAATTATATTTTTATATTAAAATTTATCATACGATTTAGCTGTCACTATATTTAACGTAAAATATAATCAATAGTATTATATTTCTAATATCATTTATTATATTTTTTCTCTGTGTGGGGGTAGAATTTGTACCTTATAAAAAAAGAAAATTTTTCAACAGAAATGGTGGAAAACATGTAAAAATTGTAGAATGTGATATTTTTTCACTCAACTTTCATTCTAATACAAAAGAAAGTGCATTTAATTTTTTACTTAAATTACAAAAACAATGGGGATAAAACTTTTTCAACTTTTGACTTCCAATTGGCTTTTAAGGGCACACCCTACAGATTCTAGAACAAAAAAAAAATTACCGTTGGAACTACCCCATTTGATTAAAAATATTTATTTAAAAACCGAGTGGGCCACCTCAAGATGTTGAGTAAAAAAATTTTTCTTTTTTTATAAGGTACAAATTCTACCCTCATGCTAAGAAAAAAAAACAAACATTTTGTTTTCAACCCACCCTACTATGTATTCGACAACATTTCTACAGTACCCCATAGTCACCAATAAACACAATAAATTAGTATATAATATATATATATATATATATATATATATATATAATATTATTAATATTAAATTAAATGTTTATATTGTCAACTTTACATCATAGGGAAATAATCTCTAAGCTTACATACTATACATGTATGCATACCAAATTGATGTTGACAGAGCCAAATTAAGTATTTACCATGGTGTAAACCTATTTAATACACTAAAGCGTATTTTAATGTTAAAACAAGTAACAAGCAATTTTGACCTAAATGGGGTCATCAACAGATCACGCGCTTTTGGGAAACTGAGAATCCACAAAATATACACCAGAGGCCTCAAACTGCCAATTTGGTGCGAAATTAGTGCAGACGCAGCAGACAACACCATCACAGTCAATGACAATTATTTTATCAGGGGTTAATGTCAAACCCAGCAAACTAAAAAATACGCTATCAAAGTATTCCCTTCAAAAAAAGAGATGTACTTAGTAATATGGGAAATAATAAAAGGTATGATATTTTTACTCAATCATTTCAACTTGAAATTTTCTGATAAAAAATATTGAAGTTTGCTGGTTGATATTAGACCACTGATAATAACTTTAACCTCGAATTACACTTGTGCGCGCACATTCTACGCATGCGCAATTAAGCTTTTGCTTTGAAATTTCACACTCTGGGATCATATGCGGCGGCACTTAAATGCGTTGAGAACTCGAGATTAGGGATGACAACAATACGAGTATATCGATAGTTTTTTTATATCGATAATATATTATGTTTTTCGATATATCGAAAAAGATCGATATATTTTTTAATATATATACATATGTATATATATATATATATACAGTGCGGACGTTAAAAGTCCCCCCTGTTATCTTTTGAACGAAAAAAGGTATCGACATCAAAAACCATTGTCAAGGACATTAAGAATACTACTTTTTGACGTCAAATTGATAGGTGCCCATTTAAGAAGCGCCAAGAGGGCAGTATCAACTTAAAAATTTCAAAGGGAAAGGGGGGCTTGTGATACCTCATTTGAAAGGTATTTCGATTCTCTATTCGATGCTATTTAAATTTTTAAAATCCGTTTAACGGTTGCTAAGTAATTGAGCATTTCAGTTTTTTAAACTAATACATTTTCTTGCCGCCCTAGGCAGCTACATACGTTGCCTGTTCGGTAAATCCGGCCCTGGCGGTGCGAATTATCGTAAATCTGTATCAACATTTATTTTTTTTTTACACTTTTTTGTCGGTTCCGTCGTCAATAATCCACAACAATCGACGGCGGCACTTGCAGGGGATAGTGATGTAGAAATATCAACTTTTAAAAAATATTAAAAAAAAAACAAATTTCATCCCTATAAATTAAAAATATTACATCAACTTACTGAAGATGACCCGGATCGCAGAGTACAGTTTTGTGAAGTTATGTTTGAGCGCATAATACAAAATCCCCTGTACTTGCAATCAATTTGTTTTAGTGATGAAAGTTTCCTAAATGGCAATGTAAATTGGCAAAATGTACGTCACTGGTCAGATGTTAACCCACATGCTGAAGGTCATACCCAGTATCCACAAAAAGTCAATGTATGGGCGGGACAACTGGGAAACCATATTGTAGGACCCATCTTTTTGGAAGGAAATTTAACAGGCATCTTGTACTTAAACATGCTTCAAACACAAATTCATCCAATGATTCAAGATATAGTTCAAGCTAATCCTGACGAATTTGACATGGAAGTAATATTCCAACAAGATGGAGCGCCCGCACATTATTTTAGGGATGTTAGACTGTGGCTTGATGAGACTTATCCAAATAGGTGGATTGGTAGGGGTAGGCGTGGTCCTACCGAATGGCCGGCTCGGTCTCCTGATTTAACGCCACTTGATTTTTTTTGTGGGGTTATTTAAAATCAAAGGTCTACATCACCGAACCAGAATCAATTGATGACCTAAAACAACGTATTAGACATGAATGTGCGAATATTACCCAAGAAACGTTTACAAATGTGAGAACTGAAATTAGAAACAGACTATTATTGTGTCAAAATGTCCAAGTGGAGCATTTCGAACATCTAATTTGATGATTTATTGTACTTAATGAATAAAAACCTTGTACTTAATAATAAAATTTGATTTGAGACTTAATTTTATTTAAACGTTTAATATATCACGGCCATTTCAAGCGCGCGAAACGCACGAATTACGAAACTGTTTTTATAAAAAAAATTGTAGATTATTTATTATATAATATTTTGGCATCAAAATTGTCAAAAATATTCTTCTTTTATTAGGTTATACATTAAATAAAAAAAAACGCAAGAAATATTTTATGAAATTAGATATAATTTTAATAATTGAAAGGGATGGACGGGACAAAAAAAAGATTTATCTTGTCCCGTCCACCCCTGTCAATTATTGAAATTATCTCTACTTTTATAAAATATTTCTTGCGATTTTTTTTATTTAATGTATAGCCTAATAATAGAAGAATATATTTGACAATTTTGATGCAAAAATAATATATAATAAATTACCTACAATTTTTTTAATAAAAACAGTTTTGCGATTTGTCCCGTCCATCCGCTTGAAATGGCCGATCAGCAACCGTTAAACGGATTTTAAAAATTTAAATAGCATCGAATAGAGAATCGAAATACCTTTCAAATGAGGTATCACAAGCTCCCCCTTTCCCTTTGAAATTTTTAAGTTGATACTGCCTTCTTGGCGCTCCTTAAATGGGCACCTACTTTACAAATAAATCTTTTTAAAATATATATATTTAATAATAACTACAATAATTTTGTTTTTTGTTTTGGTAGTTGTAATAAATTATATTATTTTGGTTGGTTAAATACAGGGGCGTACCGAGGCACACTTTTTTGGGGGGGTGGAGACGATAAAAAAAACCAACTTATTTTTTTATCGATACTTAAGTAGTAATAGTAAAAATTTTCAGTAGTTTTATCATGAATGTAAAGTGTTGTAAAGTGTAGATAAAGAATGTCTTTACCTACCATTAGCATGCTCTTTTGAAGTCTTTATTTTTTTTATTTGCTACCAATGTAAGTGGATTATCCGGAACAGTAACAATTTTAATTTTAACCAAATTTCCACCGTGAATATTTTCCTCGTGCATTTTTTTCTAGTCCTGTAGATAAAGAATGTCTTTACCTACCATTAGCATGCTCTTTTGAAGTCTTTATTTTTTTTATTTGCTACCAATGTAAGTGGATTATCCGGAACAGTAACAATTTTAATTTTAACCAAATTTCCACCGTGAATATTTTCCTCGTGCATTTTTTTCTAGTCCTTGTTAAACAGATCCACATAATGAGCATTTTACTAGAACTCGGCCCGTTCTAGCTTTCTTTTCCATATTAAAAAAAAATTAATTCCTATTTATTGACACTAGTTTTACTTAGCTTAGATTAGCTTCAACTAATTAATAATTTAGAAAGACAAAGCCGCGAGGCGGTGCCGACTTTGTACATGCCGCTTGTGTGAAATATAATGTCCTTTAATGAAAATAAGGTTGACCAATACAATTTTCTTGACGGTAACGATTACACTGTGATACAAAATTAAGGTTTGCGAAAGGGAATGGAATAAAACCAAAAGCAAATGAAAGTTAATGCTTTCCACAAGAAACCACTATCAGGGTTTTTTTATATCACGTCTCAGTTTTTTTTTTGTACGCATTTAAAGATGGTAAATTTTTTGACACCCTATAGGAAAAACATAAGTAAAACTATGTTAATTATTCAAAATAATTTTGTCAATTTGATCGAGGAATCTATTTGTGATGTTAATTTTTACCAAAGACCCTCAGAAGAGGACGCTATCAAAAAATTGTTACTAATTTTTACTATTTTTGAAGGTAAGAAATCCATTTTTGTCATCCGTTTGTTGTAAAATATACCCTAGGTGATATTCGAAAGCAATTTTTAATATTTTGGATTTATTAGTATAGAAAACTTGTTTTTTTAAGAAAAAATAGCATTTTTACTTCTTAACTAAACATTAAATTCGCTATTTTATTTTTATTTAAAAACTATCACTGCTGTAACCGGCAGTAACACAAGTACCAAAAGTTCCAGCTGTTCATCCAAAAATTGATAAAAATGCAAAATATAATTATTATAATCAAAAATACCATGTTTTAGTATAAAAATAAAAAAATACCTGAATTATACCACAACATTGGAACACCAAATTTCATAGACTTCTTTTTCTTTTGTGATCATTTAATTAAATTGTTATTACAAGTTCTGCAAACTTTTCAATATATTCAATTATATGTATACCGTAATATTGTAGGTACAATTTTTTACATTTTTATATTTTGGAACTAAGTTTTGTTTTATATTATATTGTCCTTTAAATAAAAATAATAATTTAATTAAGTATATTAATTAAGAAAAACGTAAAATTTTTTTGTTGCTGTCACTGATTTACTATATAGTACATAATATTATGTGTTTTTAAGTACTTAAACAAATCAATTTTACCTTTAAACAACCTCGTTTTTGCTACAAAAACTGCAATTTTTTGTAGTAATAATATTTTTCAAAAGGGCGAATACGCCGTAATACTTTTTTTTTTATCAAAACAGGAAAATGGCATATTCGCCCTTTTGCAAAAATACCATCGATATATTACAATATATTACCACAAAAAATGTAGTTTTTGTATACAAGTATTGTGTTTTGATTAAAGCATTAAAGAGAATATTTTTTTTTATAAAAATGCCCAATTTTCTAGTAAAAATGCTCTTTACTTGGAATGGATTCCTCGACTATATTTCCAGAATAATTAAAAAAAATTAAAATTGTTTTACTTATTTTTTTCCCATTATAGGGTGTCCAAAAATCTACCAACTTTAAATGCGTATAATAAAAAACTGAGACGTGATCTAATAAAAACCTCATAGGGTTTTTTTGTAGAAGCTATTACCTTTCATTTGCTTTTGGTTTCATCCCATTCCCTTTTGCACTGTGTTATAGGAGGTTACAACCCAGCAAACACATGTCTGGTAATGTAATGGCCCATTACAGCGTTTAATGGTTAAATGATGGCATTTTTAACCCAAGCTGTTCTTGTACTGGGCCTCTACAGGAATTTTTCGTTAATAAATGTCAATTTAGACCAAAGGATGTCGTGGTAAGGTCTTGCAATGGCCCTTTTCAGGCAATGATATGTATAATTTAACATTAAAGGCCCACATATGGCAATTATAAGTAACAAGTTAATGGAACTGTAACACACCATTACAGTGCCAAATGTTTGCCTTTGCTTTACACCATATTTACTAATGAATTGCCTCATGTTAGTGGTATTATGCATATGCATATAGAAAAATAATATAGGTTTTAAGATATATTAATTAATTATCTAATAGGTGTATTTTATAATTAATTATTAATGAACTAAACAACTAGGTAGTATCTTTTTCAAATAAGTATTTTTACTGTACAATTTTTACATTAATGTCGTACTATTTAATAACCTAGGTTAATATATTCTTTTACTAATGATACTTTTAAGTAAAAATTAATTAATTTTTAGAAACGGTTAGGCTAAAATTTGAATTAGCCACTATAAAAGATATTGAAAATACTATAAAAGCATGGTTAAGGGAAGCAATCGACAGGGATGGTGGTCGTAAAAATCGAGAGGAAAAAAATCAATGAAATTATTAATTTTTCTACATGTATTTTATAACACATTAAACACTTTGTATTTTTTTAATTTTTTGAAAGTGTTAGGGACATTACATGATAACGAAATTTTTGTCCCGACTGTTATCTATATAGTAAAGACCTATCTATTATGGTGGATTAAATTTGGTAGGTATATATTTATTAGGTCGGATATTACACGATAATCAGGAATTTTTATCCCTACCGTCAAAAATCGGTCGGGATAAAATATTTCAATTATCATGGAATATCCGTACCTAGTAAATATATAGGTAGGTACCACATTTAATCCGACATAATAGGTACTTTACTTATCCATTAAAGAATATTTAACTAACCACTATAGAATCTTTAACACCCCATATAAGAACCTTTAGCTTGCCACATTTGTACCTTTAACCTGCCATATCGGAACCTTTAGCGGTTCTTGTAAGTGTCTTTATCGACTGCCGTTATATGCCCATAAAAGGTGAACGCGACATAATATGTAGAGATCCATTAAAGTCAGCCTTTAAAGGGCCTTTAGTTTATTAAAGGCACGCGTTTAAACGGCCATTACAGAACCTTTACGGTTGTGTTTGCTGGGAATAGATTAAAAATTATAATTTTGTAATATGTAGGTAAAGTTTAAAAATTATATTTCATTTTATTTATTGTGATGGGTTGGTTGGTAGGGTAGGTATACCCAACCAACCGACCCAAATACTATAGATTTTGCCAACCGTCTTTGGATTTGGAACCAACTGCCAAGACTTTGGGGGGGGTGACTCCCCCCCCTACACCCCCCTTAGGCCCGGCCCTGGTTAAATAAATGTAACACCTTTTTTTATTTGAACCTAAAATTTCCAACCCTTTTGTAATACAGGGTGTTTCAATAAAAACTCCCAGGCCAATTATTTCGAAAACTAAAAGTGACATTTAATTTCTGTAAACGCCAGTTTTTAGCCTCTATGATTGGCTTTACAACTGTGTAAAAAATGTGTTTGAATAATGCAAGATGTAGGTGGCGCCACTGTGCAAATAATTTTTTCGATGGCAGGTACTTTTAAATTAATTTTTGATCAAATTATGTCCCATACAAATTTTTGATAAATCCGACATGAACGGAGATATTTGGGGTTAAGTTTTTTTTTAAATAATTTTAAAGAGTATTTTAATTATAAATATTTATAATATCCTTTAGCAGATGTTCATTTAATTCTGGTAATGATAATTTTAGTGATTTTAGCTCTAACTAGATTAAAATTATTATGTCCAGTGACGTCTCTGGGGGCCCCTTAACAAATATTATTGGCAAAAAATAATACCCCACTGATTTTCTGGTAATTTTTATATTTTTTTCGGAATAAGCAACTAAAAATATCCTTTTTCTGTCTGTTGAATTGCTTCGTTTTCGAGAAATAAAATAAAACCATTTCACTGCATATCTCTGGAAAACAATAGTCATTAAATAAAAACAAATGAATGTTAGAAACATCAAGTAAATTTTTCTTCACTTTACTCAATGTCAGTGTCAATGTAAGCAATTTCTACATTTCTAAAATAAAAATGGTTCACCATACAAATCAAAACAAATTGAACATGGTTTTAGTTTATAGAGAATGCCATCAAAATGCTTCAGAAGCTGTACGCTGCTATCGAGCTCGTTTTCCAGAAAGACCAACGCCCGATCCCAAATCTTTTGTAGCTTTGTGTACCAACTTACCTACATATGGTAGTTTTAAAAAGGGAAAGGTTCCAAGAAGGAAGAGGGTTACGACTGACGAAAATGTAGCTTTAGTTCTCCAAACAGTAGAAAATAGCCCACAAACGTCATTACAAAAATTAAAAGATGAAACTAATTTTTCACTAAGTTCGTGTCGCAGAATCCTAAAAGGAAATAAGTTTTTTCCATACAAGGTTCATTTAGTGCATCATCTACAACCAGGAGATAACCAGCGCAGATTAAATTTTTTGGCACATTTTCATATTCTTTTGGAAGAAAATCCAAATTTATTAAACCAAATTATGTGGAGTGACGAATCACAATAATGGAGTAATTAATAAACATAATTGTCGCTACTGGTCTCAGGAAAATCCTAACTGGTTGCGACAGACTAAATTTCAAACCTGATTTGGGGTAAATGTTTGGTGCGGTATTGTAAATGGTTACATAGTCGGGCCCTATTTGTACCATGAAAATTTAACTTCAGTGCGATATTTACAATTTCTGCAAACCGATCTCCCTTTGCTGTTACAAAATTTAGGAATTATTGTAAATACTAAGTGGTTTCATCAAGACGGTGCCCCAGCACACAATAGCAATTTCGTAATAAATCATCTAAATGTGACGTTTCCAGGAAAAGTGATCAGCACAAATGGGGATCTTAGATGGCCAGCAAAGTCCCCTGATCTTACCCCGATGGACTTTAATTTATGGGGCTGCTTACAAAATGATGTCTACAAGGAACCAATAGAAGACATGGCTAACCTGTACAACAAAATGTATGCTTCTATAGCCGCTATTAATCGACATACACTATTGAGACTTTGCAGAAGCGAATTATTATATCGATTTGCTATGTGTTTGTATGAAAACGGCAATAATTTTGAACACCTCATTCGACCTCATTAGTTAGTTTTTGGTATTGTTCTAATTTTCATTAATAATTTTGTATAATTTCCCACCAGTTCTTTCATAAAATTTAAAACATCCTTTTATTTTATTTTATTATGTTTTAATGTTTTACCTTTGTTTTTGAAACAAAAAATATAGCGTTATTATTATTATTTATGGTTTTGTTTTTCAAATGGTTTTATTTTTATTTCTCGAAAACGAAGTAAGATATAAAAACAATTCAACAGACAAAAAAAAGGATATTTTAAGTTGCTTATTCCGAAAAATATATTAAAATTACGTATTATTTTTTTCCAATAATATTTGTTAAAGGGCCCCCTGAGACGTCACTGGACTTAATATTTTTAATCTAGTTAGCGCTATACGAGCGTTTTATCACCAAAATTATCATTACCAAAATTAAATTAACATTCTGCTAAAGGATATTAAAAATATTTCTAATTAAAATACTCTGTAAAATTATAAAAAAAACTTAACCCCAAATATCTCCGTTCATGTCGGATTTATCAAAAATTTGTATGGAACATAATTTGATCAAAAATTAATTTAAAAGTACCTGCCATCGAAAAATTTTTTTGCACAGTGGCACCACCTACATCTTGCATTATTCAAACACATTTTTTACACAGTTGTGAAGCCAATCATAGAGGCTAAAAACTGGCGTTTACAGAAATTAAATGTCACTTTTAGTTTTCGAAATAATTGGCCTGGGAGTTTTTATTGAAACACCCTGTATATTGATATCGATATATGATTTTCGAAGAATCGCTTTATACAATATATCAAAAAAATAATTTCAATCTGCCATCCCTACTTATGATGCGACGCACACAGACGGATTTGCCCGAAAACCTGGCCAGAAGTCGAAAAAAGTTTGAATTGAGCTGCAAAATTGTACATAATGGTTTATGAGGCGCTGGATGTTGATATTAGATTTTAAAAACTCAAAATGGCGAATAAAAAATGCCCGAAATTTTTGTCTAAATGGTGAATATGTGAATTTGGATGCATTAAAAGATTTTTAGGACTCCTAAATTAGGAGTCGCTGATAACGATTCTTATATTCGATTTTGAAAATTTAAAATGGCCGACATAATCAATGTTTTCCAAGTGCACATAGATTTTGATAAAAGTTCCTTTTTAAAAATTCGCGGTTTTTTTGAGGTTATGTCGGAAACCAATCATAAAAGGTACTAGTTAAGCCGGCGCGACACAATCGGATATTTGGCAAATAAGTATTAGTTAACAAATTGAACTATCCACATATTGGCCAAATATTTGGTTCGGTCAATGCTTTGGGTATTCGGCGCCCTTGATTTGTGTTCATTTACTGACTACTAGCAGCAAAAATTTGTATTAGTCACAAATATAAATATTTGTCGCTTTTGTGTGAATATTTGTCCATCCACATATTCGGATATTTGCCAAATACACAAATATTCCAATAAGGCGGCGGCTTTGGAATCTGTTTTAGCTGCTTATATAATTTAATACATGTGTCTTGACCTTTTTGTCTTTTGTGTGCCTGTGTTATCATATTATTAGGAGGGTAGCAAAAATTAGCAACTAAAATTTACACAAATTTTAGGCTCAGATATCACTTTATTTTAAACTTGACAAAGTAGTCTGATTTTAATGAATTGTAACTTTATAGCCTAATTAGATTAATAATTATTCTAATTAAAATTTTAACTTAAACGTAAAACCATTCAAAATGGCACAGATACATACCCCCTTTATTCACAATCCATTATAAAAGTTTGAACACTTGGTTGTTTTAAAAAACAAAATTTTAATTTGAGATTGATTGTTGTTATTAAGACGAAGATAATTAAAGTGGTAGTACTGGTTTTACTTATTGCATAAAACTAAAACGTTTGGTTTTTAGGAATTTGCCTGTAATGGAACTGTGATAGAGCACCCTGAATACGGAGAGGTTCTGCAGTTGCAAGGAGATCAACGAGAAAACATTTGTCAGTGGCTTACAAAAGCTGGACTAGCAAAACCAGACCAACTTAAAGTTCATGGATTTTAAAAATAGATCACAATATAATTGCAGTTTTTTATAAAGATAATAAAATATAGCGTTATTATTATTATTTATGGTTTTGTTTTTCAAATGGTTTTATTTTTATTTCTCGAAAACGAAGTAAGATATAAAAACAATTCAACAGACAAAAAAAAGGATATTTTAAGTTGCTTATTCCGAAAAATATATTAAAATTACGTATTATTTTTTTCCAATAATATTTGTTAAAGGGCCCCCTGAGACGTCACTGGACTTAATATTTTTAATCTAGTTAGCGCTATACGAGCGTTTTATCACCAAAATTATCATTACCAAAATTAAATTAACATTCTGCTAAAGGATATTAAAAATATTTCTAATTAAAATACTCTGTAAAATTATAAAAAAAACTTAACCCCAAATATCTCCGTTCATGTCGGATTTATCAAAAATTTGTATGGAACATAATTTGATCAAAAATTAATTTAAAAGTACCTGCCATCGAAAAATTTTTTTGCACAGTGGCACCACCTACATCTTGCATTATTCAAACACATTTTTTACACAGTTGTGAAGCCAATCATAGAGGCTAAAAACTGGCGTTTACAGAAATTAAATGTCACTTTTAGTTTTCGAAATAATTGGCCTGGGAGTTTTTATTGAAACACCCTGTATATTGATATCGATATATGATTTTCGAAGAATCGCTTTATACAATATATCAAAAAAATAATTTCAATCTGCCATCCCTACTTATGATGCGACGCACACAGACGGATTTGCCCGAAAACCTGGCCAGAAGTCGAAAAAAGTTTGAATTGAGCTGCAAAATTGTACATAATGGTTTATGAGGCGCTGGATGTTGATATTAGATTTTAAAAACTCAAAATGGCGAATAAAAAATGCCCGAAATTTTTGTCTAAATGGTGAATATGTGAATTTGGATGCATTAAAAGATTTTTAGGACTCCTAAATTAGGAGTCGCTGATAACGATTCTTATATTCGATTTTGAAAATTTAAAATGGCCGACATAATCAATGTTTTCCAAGTGCACATAGATTTTGATAAAAGTTCCTTTTTAAAAATTCGCGGTTTTTTTGAGGTTATGTCGGAAACCAATCATAAAAGGTACTAGTTAAGCCGGCGCGACACAATCGGATATTTGGCAAATAAGTATTAGTTAACAAATTGAACTATCCACATATTGGCCAAATATTTGGTTCGGTCAATGCTTTGGGTATTCGGCGCCCTTGATTTGTGTTCATTTACTGACTACTAGCAGCAAAAATTTGTATTAGTCACAAATATAAATATTTGTCGCTTTTGTGTGAATATTTGTCCATCCACATATTCGGATATTTGCCAAATACACAAATATTCCAATAAGGCGGCGGCTTTGGAATCTGTTTTAGCTGCTTATATAATTTAATACATGTGTCTTGACCTTTTTGTCTTTTGTGTGCCTGTGTTATCATATTATTAGGAGGGTAGCAAAAATTAGCAACTAAAATTTACACAAATTTTAGGCTCAGATATCACTTTATTTTAAACTTGACAAAGTAGTCTGATTTTAATGAATTGTAACTTTATAGCCTAATTAGATTAATAATTATTCTAATTAAAATTTTAACTTAAACGTAAAACCATTCAAAATGGCACAGATACATACCCCCTTTATTCACAATCCATTATAAAAGTTTGAACACTTGGTTGTTTTAAAAAACAAAATTTTAATTTGAGATTGATTGTTGTTATTAAGACGAAGATAATTAAAGTGGTAGTACTGGTTTTACTTATTGCATAAAACTAAAACGTTTGGTTTTTAGGAATTTGCCTGTAATGGAACTGTGATAGAGCACCCTGAATACGGAGAGGTTCTGCAGTTGCAAGGAGATCAACGAGAAAACATTTGTCAGTGGCTTACAAAAGCTGGACTAGCAAAACCAGACCAACTTAAAGTTCATGGATTTTAAAAATAGATCACAATATAATTGCAGTTTTTTATAAAGATAATACCTGTTTAATAGCAAATACTTAAAAATGATCAGTTAAAATGTATTTAAATGCAATTGATATATTTAGGGAAATCTTTGATATTTCTATAAAATAAATTTTACTTGCTCTGTTTTGTTTTGATTAATTTAAATTGTTCCTTACAGTTGCCTGCAGGACGGGCCCCGCAGGACCCGCGATGCGGGGGGCGACCTTAGGGGGCCTCGTAGAGAACCACATTGGGTGGTATAAGTGACAAAGGGGCCCCAGCTCAAAATTTGCGGGGCGGGGGGCCCGATCACCTTTGCACGCTACTGGTTCCTTATGTTTAATTTTTGAAAGTGAAGTGATATCAGCACGAAATACTTTTGTTTAAATAATTAAATTGCATATGGCTAAATCGATAGCCTGATGCAAAAATAACAGTTTTTTTTTAAATAAAAATTGCAAAATTTATGAACAATTAAATTTTGAAGTAATTTTTTAAAAAGGTTCCTTAACTTGTATGTACTATCGCTAACAAAAAAAACTCATACAGCTTAAAAATCTAGTGTTCCTGATTTTCTATATTTTCGTTGGAGTAATTATGGCTTTTAACATGATACGTCACATTTGAAAGGTCTAAAATTAAATACAAAGTTAGGTTGAAGTTTGAAAAAAAAATAATATTTCGTCATCCCTCTGTTTTTGTCAATTACTGCCCGCAAACGGCAAAGCATGGAAGTCGCCGTCTTGCTTTATCTAGTTCCAAATGGCTTCAATGGCTTGCCAGAGTTCGTCTGCATTGTTTGGTTGAAAATGTTAAAAAAGTCATAATGGATGTGACAAAGCTCGATGTCAGCTTGACATTAGCTGGCCATACACAGACGTTATTTCGCGCGGTTTATCGTGGCGTGTTGGGATGTAGCGGTTAGTATGCACGAAAGAACGGCATGGCAAAAAAAGCGTCATGTTCCATACACTTGATAAAGTATTCAAATGATTTAGCAAGTGATTGCGCGTAGTATATCAGTTTCAAAGGAAAAATCGTATGTGAGTGGCCAAAAAGTGTCACGTGACGCGGAATGTGGCGTGTGGCGTGTGGACACTGCTGAAATGATGTACGCCACAATCCAGAGGAAAGCACGTCTGAAATACCTTCCCGTTCTATCATTGCGCGCGGCGATACTCACTCACGCGTGAGTACGATACTCACTCACGCGTGAGTACGCGTACATGATTTTCCATATGTTTTTGCAGATAACACGATAAACCGCGCGCAATAACGTCTGTGTATGGCCAGCTATTGACGGAAAAGTTTTATTCACACAGCCACAATATAGCTGTATGAGTTTTTTTTGTTAGCGATAGTAAAAGGGTGGATTCATTTACACCTTTTTATGGTTTTTTCTTTACGTTCCTCATCACTGGTCTCATACTGGCATCACTGCAAATGAAAAAATATTGGCTGTATTCAAGTTCTATGGACCTGAATCTGGTTCTAATCAAGATTTGACCTTTTATATTTGCAGCTCATGTGTCCGAATACTTTTCGGCTCTTATACTTTGTTGACGTTTTTTCCTTCATAGTCATTGAATATTTTGTGATGAATAGAAATCCGATATACAAAATTCAAGGAGCTGAATACTTCTCTACGGGTTAAGTTTCTCAATACCTCTCTGAAGTATTTGCAGTCAAAGTTTAATGTGTTTTGATTTCTACACCTGAGCCAAGCATTCAAATCTCGTGCTGATAAATATTATTCATTCTATCTTATATAGACGTTTTTACCTTTATAGTCTGATATAGGAAATTTAAGGTGCTGAATACTTCTCAACAGGTCAATACCTCTCTGAAGTATTCAAAGTCAAAGTTTATGTATGTTCTGATATATACACTTGAGTCGAGCGTTCAAATTTTGTGCTGATGAATGTTATTCATTCTATTTCCGTGGAGGTGTTTGGGCCATGTAAAAATTAATATTATATGCTCTATACTTCAGTCGAGGATTCAATTTCAAGGATTAAGTGGAAGAGAACGTGTCGTAGTCGGGAGTAAAAATAGAAACCTCGACACGAGACGGAAGTGACGTCATATACGGAGGGAAAAAATCAAATATAATGCGAAATTGCCACATTTGCAGTGTTGCCAAATTTTGTCAAAATTACCAGAATAAAAAATAATTTTTTTTGCAAATCATAGGTATACTCAATACACTCACTTTGACAGATGATAAGTGACAAATGACAGGTTGGTGACAGATGACAGATTTTTTAAATTTAAAACTCACGTAAAAAGCAAAGTAATAGGCAAATAACACTTATTTAAAATAATAATTTAATGTTTATTTTGTTTTTCACCTAATTTTCTACAAGCGTGCCGAAAGTTGCACTTTTCCGGTCGCTTACTTTCCGCACGCACGAAAGTGCGGAAATTAAATGCGTGCGGATATTACTTTGCGCACGTGAGTAGAACAAATAATTATGTACCTACTATGCTCCACACAGCAAAGAGCCACCACGTGACTGATATAAATAATTAAGGTTAAGTTTCTGTCAGTGTCAAGCTAATTTTAACCTATTTTCTGAAAATAATGCAATAAATGTATTTTTTGTGTTCTTAATTAAAACCTTTATACAGAAAAAATACATATTTTCAGAAAATATCACAAAATTAGCTTGATTCTAAAAATTAACCTTAATTATTTCTATCAAAGTCACGTGGTGAAACTTGTGTGGAGCATAGTAAGTAAGTAATTTTATTTTGTGAAAAGGGAAATTGGATAACGAGCGGGGCAAGTGATCCAACCATTCAAACAAAATAAAAACATTTGTAACATTTACATCAAACAATATTTTATCTACAAACATTGTTAAACAGACACTTAAATAAACAATAATTAATAAATTTAAAATTAAAGCCATACAAATATAAGATCAACACTGCAAATGAAAAAATATTGGCTGTATTCAAGTTCTATGGACCTCACTGCAAATGAAAAAATATTGACCGTATTCAAAGCACTGTGCAGTGAATTGAAGATTTGAACTCTTGTGGGAAGTATAGACTTTATTCAATGTTATGATAAATGAATGTTTGTTGACGGTATTAAGCACGTAAATGCCTCTAGGAAGCATTCAGCTTTCGGAGAGCTGAATCCTTGTCAGAAGTATTCAAAACTAGTGGTTGTGTATCTTAATCTAAACATTCGAGTTACTACTGCAGTACCACTTCGCATACTGTTGGACTTTTTGGAAACAACTTGGTAGCTTACTAACTGCTTAATTTATTTACACATTTGGATAGTTTTCTTCCAGATTATCCATCGAAAATCGTAATTTTTTTTTTCTATTATTCCACCCAAAATTTTGATTTTATAGGTTGGCTACTGGTAAAATACAATTTTGAATACCTATAGGTTATAATATTTTTATGATTTGTTTTCTAGTACTTACGAGACTTTTCGTGCAATAAATTTTGTTTAACACCAAAGAAAATCCTTTTTTCTTCTTTAACAGCCGCTTATTGTAAATACTTATTGTAAATTAACGACGCCATAGCGAAAGAATGTGATAATGTTTGAAAGGTTAATGACCTTTCAAACTTCAAACTGAGATACCAACTATGTAAAGTAAAATTCGACCAAATTAAATATAAGGTATAAAATTAATTTGTTTTATGAAATGTTTGCAAAATAGATAAAATAGCATAAAGAACTCATGTCATAAGACCTTTTGTCGCACTTGTCCATTATAAAACTCGCTCCTTCGTCGCTCGTTTTATAAATTGTCCGCGTGCGACAAAATGACGTCTTATGACATTAGTTCTTTAATATACTATTATTGCATTATTTTCAGAAAATAGGTTAAAATTAGCTTGAAACTGACAGAAAATTAACCTTAATTATTTATATCAAAGTCACGTGGTGGCTCTTTGCTGTGTGGAGCATAGTAGGTACATAATTATTTGTTCTACTCACGTGCGCAAAGTAATATCCACACGCATTTAATTTCCGCACTTTCGTGCGTGCGGAAAGTAAGCGACCGGAAAAGTGCAACTTTCGGCACGCTTGTAGAAAATTGGGTGAAAAACAAAATAAACATTAAATTATTATTTTAAATAAGTGTTATTTGCCTATTACTTTGCTTTTTAGTTTTAAATTTAAAAAATCTGTCATCTGTCACCAACCTGTCATTTGTCACTGTCAAAGTGTTGCTTGATATTGTATTGAGTATACCTATGATTAAAAAATTATTTTTTATTCTGGTAATTTTGACAAAATCTGGCAACACTGCAAATGTGGCAATTTCGCATTATATTTGATTTTTTCCCTCCGTATATGACGTCACTTCCGTCTCGTGTCGAGGTTTCTATTTTTACTCCCGATTACGACACGTTCTCTTCCACTTAATCCTTGAAATTGAATCCTCGACTCAAGTATAGAGCATATAATATTAATTTTTACATGGCCCAAACACCTCCACGGAAATAGAATGAATAACATTCATCAGCACAAAATTTGAACGCTCGACTCAAGTGTATATATTAGGGTGTGCCAAAAAAACTCGATATTTCTTTTTTCTTGCTCTCCACCCAAAATGTTGTAGAATATGTCCGAACAAATATCCTGTTAAAAGCGGAGCTCATAATTTCAATTTTAAGAGGTCCTCCATCGAATCTGAAGTTTTGCCGCTTAAATAGCACAGAAAACTGACTTTTTTACCTTATTTATTCTTGCAACCTAGGAAGAAATTTTTTGTTCATAAAATTCATGACCAAATCTTACAAAGCATTAAATTTGGACGAAAAAATCTTATTAAGCCAAATTTCTATTTTCATTATTTGATTTTTTACAGAGCTTTACATTTAAAATTTTATGTTTTTTGCCTTTTTCAGCTAAACTATTGAAGTTAAACGAAAAAGTCAAATGGCAATTTTTTAGCTTGTCTGATGGACCACAAAAAAGTTTTAAGCGAATTTTTTGTATCGTCAATATTCTAAAAGTTACAGGCGTATAAATTCAACATTTTTGTATTATTAACTTTTTGTGAGTGAAATATTAATGTTAGCACAAAAAGTCAATAGAGAATTATAAAAAAAATTGAATTTTCGGAAAAATTGTCCTAATAAAATTTGATATACTGTCAACCATTAAAATTTACAAACTTATTTAAGCTTATTTCGATGGTTTTTTACGTAAAACAATTGACAATAGATACAAAATATTATAAAAATTTTATGTCTTATTCCATTGTTTACAGTGAATTATCGCTTAAAATACTAATAATAATATCTTACTAACTATTATTGTACAAAAAATTATATTAAAAATTATATTAAAAATATTACATTAATATTCATTAATAATACAAAAATGATGACTTTATACGCCTGTAACTTTTAGAATATTGACGATACAAAAAATTCGCCTAAATCTTTTTGGTGGTCCATCAGACAAGCTAAAAAATTTCCATTTAACTTTTTCGTCTAACTTCAATAGTTTAGCTGAAAAAGGCAAAAAACATAACATTTTAAATTTAAAGCTCTGTAAAAAATCAAATAATGAAAATAGAAATTTGGCTTAATAAGATTTTTTCGTCCAAATTTAATGCTTTGTAAGATTTGGTCATGAATTTTATGAACAAAAAATTTCTTCCTAGGTTGCAAGAATAAATAAGGTAAAAAAGTCAGTTTTCTGTGCTATTTAAGCGGCAAAACTTCAGATTCGATGGAGGACCTCTTAAAATTGAAATTATGAGCTCCGCTTTTAACAGGATATTTGTTCGGACATATTCTACAACATTTTGGGTGGAGAGCAAGAAAAAAGAAATATCGAGTTTTTTTGGCACACCCTAGTATATATCAGAACATACATAAACTTTGACTTTGAATACTTCAGAGAGGTATTGAGAACTTGACCTGTTGAGAAGTATTCAGCACCTTAAATTTCCTATATCAAATTCCTATTCATCACAAAATATTCAAAGACTATAAAGGTAAAACCGTCTATGTAAGATAGAATGAATAATATTTATCAGCACGAGATTTGAATGCTTGGCTCAGGTGTAGAAATCAAAACATACATAAACTTTGACTGCAAATACTTCAGAAAGGTATTGAGAAACTTAACCCGTAGAGAAGTATTCAGCTCCTTGAATTTTGTATATCGGATTTCTATTCATCACAAAATATTCAATGACTATGAAGGTAAAAACGACAACAAAGTATAAGAGCCGAAAAGTATTCGGACACATGAGCTGCAAATATAAAAGGTCAAATCTTGAATAGAACCAGATTCAGGTCCATAGAACTTGAATACAGCCAATATTTTTTCATTTGCAGTGCTGAATCTGGTTCTATTCAAGATTTGACCTTTTATATTTGCAGCTCATGTGTCCGAATACTTTTCGGCTCTTATACTTTGTTGACGTTTTTACCTTCATAGTCATTGAATATTTTGTGATGAATAGAAATGCGATATACAAAATTCAAGGAGCTGAATACTTCTCTACGGGTTAAGTTTCTCAATACCTTTCCGAAGTATTTGCAGTCAAAGTTTATGTATGTTTTGATTTCTACACCTGAGCCAAGCATTCAAATCTCGTGCTGATAATTATTATTCATTCTATCTTACATAGACGGTTTTACCTTTATAGTCTTTGAATATTTTGTGATGAATAGGAATTTGATATAGGAAATTTAAGGTGCTGAATACTTCTCAACAGGTCAAGTTCTCAATACCTCTCTGAAGTATTCAAAGTCAAAGTTTATGTATGTTCTGATATATACACTTGAGTCGAGCGTTCAAATTTTGTGCTAATGAATGTTATTCATTCTATTTCCGTGGAGGTGTTTGGGCCATGTAAAAATTAATATTATATGCTCTACTTGAGTCGAGGATTCAATTTCAAAGATTAAGTGGAAGAGAACGTGTCGTAATCGGGAGTAAAAATAGAAACCTCGACACGAGACGGAAGTGACGTCATATACGGAGGGAAAAAATCAAATATAATGCGAAATTGCCACATTTGCAGTGTTGCCAGATTTTGTCAAAATTACCAGAATAAAAAATAATTTTTTAATCATAGGTATACTCAATACAATATCAAGCAACACTTTGACAGGTGACAGATGATAAGTGACAAATGACAGGTTGGTGACAGATGACAGATTTTTTAAATTACTCACGTAAAAAGCAAAGTAATAGGCAAATAACACTTATTTAAAATAATAATTTAATGTTTATTTTGTTTTTCACCCAATTTTCTACAAGCGTGCCGAAAGTTGCACTTTTCCGGTCGCTTACTTTCCGCACGCACGAAATTGCGGAAATTAAATGCGTGTGGATATTACTTTGCGCACGTGAGTAGAACAAATAATTATGTACCTACTATGCTCCACACAGCAAAGACCCAGATAGCACAAAGAAGTACTAAAAACGTCCTGAGTATATCTTGTATCAGACATTAGTAAGTTCCGAGTACGTCCGAATCAGGTCCTGAACCTTCCCCAGGACGTTCCAGGGACATCCGATGTTACCAAATCGTCGGTCCCCAGAACGTCCTAAGTAGGACATCCTCTGGCCATCCTGAAATGCTTTATTGGGGACTAAAGGACAAGCTTTACAGAATTGAAGAGTGGTATTCCCAAAGGCCCAGACAGCAATATGACGTATTTTATTAATTTGTTAAATGGATTTTATTAAAATCATTTTAATAATTTGCTCGTATTCGCTTATTTTAGGAATTGCGATTACTTCGTCTCACTTTTGTTTAAATTTAAGCGTGCTCTTCACCGGCACCGATAGACGGCCTGTTTCCCTCTTTTGGAGCTCGTCAGTATCGAGTAGCCGTTTACCTAGGTCTAAGACCGTTTGGTATGAAGCACGCTCTAAATTCTACTTCGCCGCTTCTTATATCAAACACAAGCAGTTACAGCGGTGAGAAGAAAGAATCGCAATAAAATGTCATAAATGTGACGTCTCCAAGTTGACGTCTTAAAAAGTTAATAATATGATTTCAGTAAGAAGTAAGAAAAGATAATACTGTAAGATATCATATAACTACAGTTTAATTAAATAAATGATAATTAATATATTATTTAACCAACTTGGCACTTAGACCCTTTGGAAACACAATGCTTCAATTACGTCCTTGGGACGTACCCAGTATATCCGCTATAATTTTCCCAAATAAGTAAGAGACTGGACGTACCCAAAACTTCCGATATAGGTCTAGGACGTTCGGACCTATGTGGGACCCAAAATGGACGTCCTGGGTACCTCTTGTGCTATCTGGGGAGCCACCAAGTGACTTTGATATAAATAATTAAGGTTAATTTTCTGTCAGTGTCAAGCTAATTTTAACCTATTTTCTGAAAATAATGCAATAAATGTATTTTTTGTGTTTATGACAAAATTACCTTCATTCTGAAAATTAACCTTAATTATTTCTATCAAAGTCACGTGGTGGAACTTGTGTGAAGCATAGTAAATAGTTAAAAGTTAATAGTTAATAGTTAAAAGTAATTTTATTTTGTGAAAAGGGAAATTGGATAACGAGCGGGGCAAGTGATCCAACCATTCAAACAAAATAAAAACATTTGTAACATTTACATCAAACAATATTTTATCTATAAACATTATTAAACAGACACTTAAATAAACAATAATTAATAAATTTAACATTAAAGCCATACAAATCTAAGATCAAGTAACTCTTTGTTCTTACCCAGATAACCAGCGACCTTCCGTTTGCCGGTCAGTTGCCTACTATTCGTTCTCTTGATATGGTAGCCGTTTGCTGTCAAGTGGGTGCCACCATTTGACTGTCTGTAGACAAAAATCTTTTCTAACAATATATTGTGTGCAATCCACCGGCAATAGACGGGAAACCTTTTGCTTATAATTATTGTGGACAACATAAGAGTTTATAGGCGGAAATGTTTCTTGACAACTTATAGTGTGCAACCCACCGGCAACACACGGGAAACCTTTTGCGTATACTGATTGTGGGCAACGGATAGGAAATGATTTACCTATTCAAATTCACTGAATTTGGTGGCAATTTGCCGATAACGAATCAGAAATTAAAATAAATTAATAAATGAAGCGTTGAGAACCAGAGTGGCCTTACCCACAAACATTTATTCTAAAATGGGGTTATAATTTTAGGACAATATATATATATATATATATATATATATATATATATATATATATATATATATATATATTTGGGTGCTTTTTTTAACAAAGTTTTTCATTTCCGAAAAATATATTATATTGTCCTAAAATGATTGTAACATCATTTAAGAAAAAACATTTGTGGGTTAGGCCACTCTGGTTCCAAACGCTTCATTTACCTATTCATTTTAATTTCCGATACGTTATCGGCAAATTGCCACCAAATTCAGTAATGCCTCATTTATTGGTATTGTTATTTTAACAAGAGGGTTAGGCGTAAATTTTCATACTCGAATTTTTTCAAACGTCGTTTTATTACAAAAATACCTATATTCACAAAGAAATAAAATTTTATAAATATTTATATACACAACAGAATAACCTTATAAGCCGATAATTTATATAATAATAAATAATAATAATAAATGTTCTTTATTGAAAAAAATACATTTTTCAAAAGGCCATTGACTTTCGTCCTTCAGCCGGGAATAATAAATATATTTATTATTATATAAATTATCGGCTTCAAACAGGCGCAGCCTTATGGAATCTTCATTGTTTACGTTTGGATCTCGACGCTTAAGCCTGATTTATAGATTGCCTTTCTTCCTTCCTTCCTTCCGTAGAATATGAACAATACAAAAACCGTTGTGCTTTTTAAAGATTCCCATACGGGAATCTATAAATGGCACTACGTTTTTTGGTATTGTTCATCTTTTATGAGAGGAAGGAAGGAAGGAAGGAAATCTATAAATCAGGCTTTAGCGGTAATACGTTGACGCTGTTTTGCGGCAAAACTTTTGCCACTCGCCGTTATCTCTCTTTGAAGTTCAACACGCGTTGGTGGATCAAAGTTTTTATTGGTACCCACAGCTCCTGCAATAAATATATGTTTAGCAATAAACATATGTTTAGTTTGTATAAAACATTATTTAACATACCAAAAATAGCCCTAACAAGACCAGGGTTGTAAAGGGGATGATTGCCTTGCTCATCCCCCCATGTATAATGCATATCTCGTCGGAGATAAACTTCCTGAACAGTTTATGAATGTGTAAAGGCCCCATAATCAATCTGAAAAATAAAAATAATTTATTAACGCTTGGCTTGACAATTTTTTCAGTCAGATTTTAATTAATAATTTGATAATTTTTTACACTATGGTAAATTTTGTCGTTTCTTGGGAAGCATTTGGTTCTATTAAAATATCCACTAAATGTGTTTATTCACGGCACTTTTTTGATTATCAAAAAATTAAAAAATGTTTAGCTGGTATTGTATACAAATATATTTAAGAGCGATAAAAATTGGTTCAAAAATGCAAATTTTACAAGGGCGGTAAGGTGTGCTTTATAAAATTTTTTTGTAGTACCTATACTACAACAAATTTTTGTATACAAAAAAGATATATATAATTAATTAATGTAATATTACATTAATTAATTAATTTAAAATTACCGCTATTATAATAGCTTCTGAAATTTTAAATAAATTAATGTTATTTGAATAAAAACCATTATAAAATTATAATACTTCAAAGAAAAAACTACATCTTCAAAAAATCCTACATTTTTATAGCCTCTATTTAGGTACATGCCGAAAGAAGTTTCACTTCAATATAACAAATTATTTAAAAATTTACTTACGTCTTGGTTTCTTTTTTGTATTTTTTTTTATTTTCAAAGGATTTTTAGATTTTTCCATATGCATATAGGTACAGCTAAAGCTAATAGATAACTATTGCGTGCATAAAACATACCTGATAGATTTCTTGTTTATATTAATCAACACGTCGTACACACACTCGCAGAACAAACCATAAATTATAAAGAACAAATGGTGAGCAACGGTAGCGGGGACTCTCGCGCAAGCGCGGTTCTTTATTGTGGGAAATATGTTAGCCGTCCGTTGCACCTCTGTTGCATACAATTGTTGACTGGAATCTATTGAAAATAAGCGGCTATCTTGGGCGGAAACAAATTTCTTGCAGTTTTCATGCAACTGACCAACAAGGTATTTTAGGAAATGTGTTGCCCGTCGGTTACACCTCTGTTGAATACAACTCTTAATCAGAAATTATTGGAAATACGTGTCAAACTTGGGCCTAAACATTTTTCTTGCAGTTTGCATGCAACTGACGGGAAATGTTTTGGACTTCCAACTTATTGGCTTACTGTTGCATGAAATATGCCAGCTTGTTATTGCCGACAACGCGTTTCTTTAGGTTTACTAAGAAACTTTGGTTATCTGGGTAGTTACGTGGCAACCAATGTGTATTAAAATACGGTGTCAATAACTTATACAAAAATTTACGATTTTCGATGGATAATCTGGAAGAAAACTATCCAAATGTGTAAATAAATTAAGCAGTTAGTAAGCTACCGAGTTGTTTCCAAAAAGTCCAACAGTATGCGAAGTGGTACTGCAGTAGTAACTCGAATGTTTAGATTAAGATACACAACCACTAGTTTTGAATACTTCTGACAAGGATTCAGCTCTCCGAAAGCTGAATGCTTCCTAGAGGCATTTACGTGCTTAATACCGTCAACAAACATTCATTTATCATAACATTGAATAAAGTCTATACTTCCCACAAGAGTTCATATCTTCAATTCACTGCACAGTGCTTTGAATACGGTCATTATTTTTTCATTTGCAGTGAAGTAACTCTTTGTTCTTAGTTACGTAGCAACCAATGTGTACCTATTGTTGTTAGTTACGAAAAGACGCTGTCAATAACTTATACAAAAATTTACGATTTTCGATGGATAATCTGGAAGAAAACTATCCAAATGTGTAAATAAATGAAGCAGTTAGTAAGCTACCGAGTTGTTTCCAAAAAGTCCAAGGAACAGTATGCGAAGTGGTACTGCAGTAGTAACTCGAATGTTTAGATTAAGATAATATCTATATTATACAACCACTAGTTTTGAATACTTCTGACAAGGATTCAGCTCTCCGAAAGCTGAATGCGGTTCCTGTATACATTAACTCACCCTTAAATTTCAATTTTTATTGTAAATTTATGTCATAAATGAATATAATACACTATTTTAGGCATATTTAGGTGCGGAAAAACCAAACTTTCGCTAAAATATATGTTTTTCTACGACCACTATGTAATTTGATCATTTCAGTAAAAGTCTTAATAACTGAAAGTTAGTCATTACGCACACGTGCGTAATGGTAATAAAAAAACACACTTTTAGGGTTTTTCTGTCTATTTTGTTTTTTTCTGGGGATTTTTGTTTATATTATTAAGGTTATGTTGGTAAAGCTGCTGTGAACTGTCAATATTTGACGATTGTCAGTGTACGGCGATGAAACTTGAACACAAAAATTTTGTAATAGAATTATCAAAAAAATTGAGATTTTCACGATTAAAGTAATTTTGAAATAAAACCGTAATTATTTTAAAATAATATTCTATTTACAGCAGATATGTCGAGTGATCAGGATTGTTTATGTACACCACCTGAGATTGTTGATAGCGCAAAAGCTGCCACCAAAAATTTACTACCTGTTAAATCTCGCGAACGATACGAGATTAATAATTACTATAAAGAAATGTAAGTGGTTCATTAGCATAAATAAATTAAAATTTTTGGGAGTTTTTATTTTTTATTTTTTTTAAGGCGAACAGAGTGTGGTCGTAGAAAAAGTATAGTACACAACTCGTGTGGGAAGGCAAATTACGCATTCGTGGAAATGCGCACTCGCTTCGCTCGTGCGCAACTTTTTCCACTCATGCGTAATTTGCCACTTCCCACACTTGTTGCGTAATATACTATTATAGTGTTAAATTCAACAAACTTTGCTTAAAACTGTCACCTTTTCTATGTACTACACTGAATTTTAATCTGTCATAATTTCCAATGACAAAGCTATTTCTTGCAATGTTGCCAAGTTTAGAAATGGTAAAATTATTATTATTTTTTGATTTAAAATTAAATATTTATTGTACCAAAACAAAAGAAATGTATGTAAAAACTTTAATTAAATATTATTATTTAGTAAGTATGCACAATATTTTTGGTATTTACGAAAATAATGATATGTATCTTTGTAAATTGTAGGTAGGCAACCCATTGAAATTTATTTAAATTTAAGATAATAATATTATTAAATATTATTTTAAATTGAATTGATTGAATTTGAATTATAATATTTTATTAAATAATAATCAAATACCAATTAATGTATCTACTTAATTAAACAATTAAATTCTGTTAAAATTTACTTTTGCATTTTATTTAATGGCATGATTTGCAAATTTTGTTTCTTTTGTTTTAAAACAAAATTTGTTATTTTAGTTGTCATTTAATTGATAAAGTGTCAATTGTGATTTATTTTTGCTGTTTGCGTATTTGTTATATGTTGAAAAATGAATATTCAAAATATTACCAACGTTTTTGAGTTAACTTCGAAACCTGACGAAGAACTAATTACTGCCCTACAACAGGCTGGACTTTTAAAAGCCCAGTTTCGTTGCAAGGTAAGAAACTGCCGAAGAATGTGTGAATTAAAGTCGTTTTTTCGCGTAAATACTATGAAATACTACGGTTAAATAAGTCATGACGTCACAGTTAATTCATATAACCATGGTTAGGTTTCTAACATTTGACATTTGTTTACTTGTTCATAACCTATAATTTTTGAAATGTGTTTTTACCTATTTATATTTAATTTCTATGCTTTTACAGGTGTAAATAAATTTCTTTGCCTCTTCTTTTACCTTGTATATTCTTTTTCTATGAACCCTAGTTCTTATACCTACCTTTTCTATACCTCTTTTTATATATAAACAGTTCTTCACTGTTGTTTACCATAACTAAAATCCAACAGTGTTTAACGTTTATACGAAAATTATTATTGTGAAACTCAAAATTTAGAATGGAACCCCAAAGAAAAAGACGAAGGTTGGCGGCATGTTTTGGAGAAGATATGTTTAGCACACAACATTATTCCTACATAAACATATTAAATATATATATTAAAAAGAGAAATACTATTAACCACGTTGAATAACTAGCTCAGCGATATAGTTTTATGGTCTGGTATTTGTGACGTCATAGTTAGGATTTTTGAACGCACTCTAAACGCAAAAATGCCTTAACTATTAACCAAGGTTAAGTTTAATGACCATAGTATTTCATGGTATTTACGCGAAAAAAACGACTTAAGAGCCAGGGATGGACAGTTTGCTCTTAATCATGCATTTTACTGCCGCCCTTGTAAAAGGGAGTATAGCGTACTATCGGGAAGTTTCTTTCACCAAATGAGAGTGTCTGTCCGCGATGTAATCCACATCATGTGGTACTGGGCGTGTGAAGTCAGAACTGGCTCCGTCGCCCAGATCACGGGTACTCATCGCGGGCTATCCATTCAAACCTTTCGGTATATAAGAGACATTTTATCTTGGAAATTAATGCAAGAACCATTTTTATTGGGTAAGTACAATATTATATAATATTATCAACAGTTAAGTATACCTAATGGTTTTGAAAAAGTGCCAAGTATAAAGAATAAACTGATCACGCCCATCTCGATTCGCTCAGCATTTATGTAAATTGATTAAGTTCACAAGTGGCCTGGGCGGGCTTGGTCAGTGCCTGAGCCCATTTTTGCGCGCGCAAAAATGGGCTCAGGCACTGACCAAGCCCGCCTCGCTTCGCTCGGCATTTAATTAAATTGATTAAGTTCACAAGTAGCCTTGGCGGGCTTGGTCAGTGCCTGAGCCCATTTTTGCGCGCGCAAAAATGGGCTCAGGCACTGACCAAGCTCGCCTCACTTCGCTCGGCATTTAATTAAATTGATTAAGTTCACAAGTAGCCTAGGCGGGCTTGATCAGTGCCTGAGCCCATTTTTGCGCGCGCAAAAATGGGCTCAGGCACTGATCAAGCCCGCCTCGCTTCGCTCGGCATTTAATTAAATTGATTAAGTTGCCTAAGTCCATTTATGCGCTCGTAAACTAAATTTATTATTACTTTTAGGAGGCCCTGGGACAACTGTACAAATTGATGAGTCGGTCATAACGAAAAGAAAATACCACAGAGGGCGCGTGGTCCCCGAAAAATGGATTTTAGGGATTTATGATACCACGAACAATCTGGGATATATTCAGCATGTTCAAAACCGTAGTGCCCAAGTGCTAATCCCAATTATCCAGAACCACGTGAGAGCCGGAAGTGAGATCTGGACCGACATGTGGAGAGGCTACAATAGTCTTCCACATCATGGATATATACACCGCACTGTTAACCATTCTCGATATTTTCGAGATCCAGTGACTGGTGTATGTACCAATCATGTGGAAGGCTATTGGAGCAAGCTCAAGCAATATTTACGGCGGTTGGGAGTAATTGGTTCTCCATTCTTATACGAATATATCGACCAATTTTTATGGAATGGTCTTTATGGGGGTACAGCAGTCAATCGCTTTAGTAATTTAATATTACATATATCCCAACGCTATCCGTAATTTTTTTAAATCTTTGTTTTTATTTTTATTTTTCAATATTTTTATAATTTAAAATTTTAATGTTCATTCATTTATTAAAACATTATTTTTCCCCACTAGATAGTAACTACCTTATTGTTAGGTTTGTTCCTACCGAATATTTTGACTATTAAATGAACGTCATGAATATGTTCAATAATAAAATTGCGCAAACAATTTTAGTATTGAGAATGTTCCCTGACTTTCACTCGATAGTCAAAACACTCGGCAAGAGCAAGCCTATTTTAGACCGATGAGCCATAAAGCCTGATTTATAGATTGCCTTCCTTCCTTCCTTCCTCCCGTAGAAGTTGAAGAAAACAAAAACCTGTTGTCCCGTAGGGAAATCTATAAATGGCACTACGATTTTCGTATTGTTCATCTTTTACGAGAGGAAGGAAGGAAGGCAATCTATAATTCAGGCTTTAGTTATGACTCGTCGTTGCGATAGTAATCTTGTCCAGTATGACAGGAATCTTCTCTAAAAATTTAATTTTGAACTTTAAACTGATTTTATAAACAGAATCACGCTCATAACGAGCGGACGGTGGCTCAAAACAATGTGACTTTAGTGGCGATCGACTTTCGCGTCGATCGTCACTGTAACCCTGTTTGTACAACTTGTTGTTTGTACCTTGGTTTTGTCTAGGAAGGAAGGAAGGCAATCTATAATTCAGGCTTTAGTTATGACTCGTCGTTGCGATAGTAATCTTGTCCAGTATGACAGGAATCTTCTCTAAAAATTTAATTTTGAACTTTAAACTGATTTTATAAACTGTAGCCTCCAAATGAATAAACTGGGCTTGTTGCCCTAGCAAAGGACGGGTCATAGTGACCCTTAGCCCTTACTTTGAGGATGGAATACATGGGTGGGGGTGGAAAAACTATAGCATAGTTAGTCTGGGATGTGGTAAGATATGGGTGGGTGAGTATGGGTCCGCCAGCGGCCTTTACTTTATCTAGCAGGGGAATGGGAACGTTCTGACTATAATAAGTCAGGCGCTCCCATTGTCTGCATTATTTATGTCTGAGCGTGTCTAATGAAATCTAGGCGTCCTGAAAGAGATTTGCATTAATAATAATAATAATAATAATAATAATAATAAAATTTATTTCCAAAATAATTGTATAATACAGAGCACAACAACTAGGAAGAAATATTGTCAAGAGTTACAGATTAATATCGTATATTATACTGCAGATAATCTGCCAAAGTATAGGGTTCCATATCAATTAAATATTCCATGGCAAGGCTCTTAAAACTAGACAGTTTGGACACCGATTGGATATAACTAGGCAATTTATTATACATAACAATACACGCATAGAAACAGCCTTTTTCAAAAATGGTTAAACGATGCCTCGGGTATTTTAAAGCTCGAGTACGTTCAGAGTTCAATCTTAAATCTATAAACAGATGCATATTCTTACATACAAACATCAGAATTTCAAACACATACAACGCTGTCACCGTAAGTATTTTATGTTTCCTAAACTGCCCTCTTAATGATTCTCCATATTTAAAACCTAACATAGTTCTTAAACAATTCTTTTGAGCCACAAAGATGGCTTGAATATCCTTACATTGGCCCCAAAAGATAATTCCAAACCTTAGCACAGATTGGAAATAGGCAAAATACACTGTTTTTATTACGTTAAAATCAAGATTTCTCTTAAGCACTCTGATGCAATGGTGTACAGTATTAAGTTTTTTGTTCAGCTCTTGAATATGTTTGCACCAGTCTAAGTTTTCATCAATATATAAGCCTAGAAATTTGGTATTCGCGGAAATATTTAATACATGGTTGTTTAAGTTGACATTTACAGGCGTTATAATACTGGACATTTTAGTTTTAAATAAAATACAATTTGTTTTTTGTTCATTTAAAATAAGGCGGTTTTTAGTGAACCAATCCCTAGCCTGTCGGATAAACCTATTGCTTTCAGATGTGACACTATTTACATTTTTTGATGCTACTACAAGATTTGTGTCATCTGCGTAGCTCACAATATTACATTTTATTGATTTGGCTAAATCATTAACAAAAATAACGAATAATAACGGACCAATCACACTACCTTGCGGAATTCCTATCTTTACGTCTACCGCATTTGATAAATATTTACAATTATTTTTGGTAATTTCCACTATTTGCTTTCTATTCGCAAGGTACGATGCGATCCACCGCAGCGCACTTCCCCTCACACCATATCTCTCTAGTTTAAGTAATAAAATTTCATGATCCAGGCAGTCATATGCCTTGGACAAATCAAGAAAGATGCCCAACGCACACTCTCCATCCTCAAACGCTTTTAAAATACGTTGAGAGAAGTCATACACCGCAGTTTCAATACAACGTCCCTTCAGAAAGCCATGCTGATGAGGGCTAAACATATTACAGTAATTTAAAAATTCTACAATTCTACTACACATAACAGATTCAAATATTTTACTGAAAGATGATAATACACTTATGGGTCTATAATTTTCTATTTGTTTATGATCACCTTTTTTAAAAATTGGTTTGATCAAGGCAATTTTCAATATGTTAGGGAATATCCCATATTTTAATGAATTATTAATAATGAAACTTAGAGGGTAACATAACTCAAGTGCACAAAACTTTAAAATAGAGCAAGGAACTTCATCAAGTCCACTGCTTGCCTTATTTTTTAGTTTAACTAACACATCAAAAACTTCTTCAACCTTTACAGGTTTTACAAACATAGATTTCAAGTTAGCATTTATATCACAAGTGTAATTTTGGGACCTTAACCCACTCAGTAAATTAGGAGCAGCATTTACCATATAA
Organism: Brassicogethes aeneus; assembly: GCA_921294245.1. Classification (NCBI taxonomy): domain Eukaryota; kingdom Metazoa; phylum Arthropoda; class Insecta; order Coleoptera; family Nitidulidae; genus Brassicogethes; species Brassicogethes aeneus. The sequence goes on from OV121132.1 coordinate 64,937,003, forward strand.
TCACTAAATTGATTGGCCACATTTTTAGGTTCTCCTGGAACTTCGATAGTATTAACATTATTTTTGCTTTTCAAGTTATTTACAATGTTCCATGTAGTTTTAACTTTATTATCTGATTGGTAAATTTGACTGGCATACCTGTCCTTTATTGCCTTTTGTAGCAGATCATTATATTGTTTTTTATTTGCATTATACATATCCCTAAATCTATCATCACAGCTCTTCAAAACATATAAAATATCTAACCTATTTTTACAAGAAATCACATTTTTGTTATCACAGTTCTGGTTTTTAATCTTTGGTTTTAGGCACTTTTTGGGAAAACACTCACTAAAGATTGGTGTGAACACACTTACGAACATTGACCATTGCATTTCCACATCACTGTCACAGCACATATACATACTACCCCAATCCTGTTCCTGCAGTTTTCTCTGAAATAATTCCCTCGAATTATTTGAATAGACTCTGCGTATGGTCCCATGCTTTTTTGGCAGGTTCTTAATTTGAAATTCCAACATTTGTCCTTGATGATCAGATATGTGATTATTTACCACTCTTGCGTCTTGATAATCAATGTTAGTGAATATATTATCCAAGCAGCTTTGAGAGTTAGCTGTAATTCTAGTATAATCAAAAATTGACTGATACAGTCCAAAAGAGTTCATTAGAGAGATAAATTGAGTACTTACATGATTGGTCTTTTTTAAACATATATTAAAGTCCCCCATAACAATAATATTTAGGTTTGGTTCATAAAGTTTATCAAGGAGGCTATGCATTTTTTCTAAGAAAACATTCACATCAGAATTAGGTGATCTGTATATACATATAATGACACAAGACCATCCCTCAACTTTTATGTCCACTGCAGCACACTCAAAAACATAGTTCTCAGACCCTATCATTAGATCTACCCTCTTATGGGCATTTACGTTATTTTTACAGTATATAACACTTCCTCCGTGTGAACCTGATTCCCTACAAAACCAAGCGATTGGCTTAAAGTGCGAAAAATTGTATGCCGTTATTCTATCACTGGTCTGCCAGTGCTCCGTGGCCCCAAAACATATACATTTTGTATTATCATTAAGAACTTTTTGAATTATATCAGTACTGTTATTTATAGACTGGACATTTTGGTGAATTACTCTAGTATATCACGTAACGAGATTTCAGGTAAGATGAAGTTAAATTAAATTATGAAATTCGACATTGGCGATTGATTTAAAAATTTTTGATTTAAGATTATTGACTTAGAATTTATTGTATTTTAAGTTAAAAACATAGAATTTACAGGTAAGACTCTTGTTCGGCAAGAGGGGTTGGTTACATTTTGACTAGGCCTAATAGACTTTACTACATGTAAGTTAAAAAGCACGGAAATCGACAAAAATATACGGCGCACAGTTACGAGAATAAAATTTATAATTTTATAAAATAGTTCCAAAGGCCAAAAAGGCTTGTAAAAATTTGCTCTATAGCGTGTACAAATTACATTGAGAATTGAGCACAAATAACAAAAATTTTAAAATGTAAAATAATTTCTCTGCACGGTGCAGGTAAATAAATCCTCGTTTCACTGAGCCACAAGGTAAATGCAGCTTGGGATATTGCTTATGTTTGGTGTTTAGACGAGTGTTGAAGGGAAATCTCTTGGTTTCCAGGTTAAGGGGGCATTTCGTGGCGTAGACGGTCCTGTACGATGCCGCGTATACCACGATATAGACGTCTATCGTCCGGATTGTAATCCAGGGCAGAGTGTAGAGCTATATTTGCGATTGCCTCCGTCCTCTCAAGCGTGGAGTTAGCTTGCGCGTATATGAATGAGGCAAGTTCAGGGACATTAAGCTCGTTACGGAGTTGGGAGTTTCTGACGAACCAACGGGCCCGGGTAATGATCCTCAGGAATTTATTTTGTTGAATCTCGAGGAGATTAATGTTAGCCTTGGAAGCTGTAGACCACGCCACGCAAGCGTAGGTGATGATAGGCCTAATGATTGATTTCCAGATCATACATTTGTTCTTTAAACTAAGGAAATTACAAAGATACAGGGGCCTGAGGGTTTGTGAAATTCCAATGATTTTTGCAAGGGTGATATCTATGTGGCGTTTCCATGTCAGCCTCTCGTCTAGAGTTACCCCTAAGTACCTGGCTGTCTGAGCCCAAGGGATTTCTTGGGTGCCATATTTCAGGCATGCTGGCAATGTACCACCTTTCCTGAAAAGTATTGCCTGCGTTTTGTCCGGGTTTATTCTAACCCTGTACCTGTCGGCCCAGGACTTGACTCTGCCCAGTGCCTTCTGAAGTTTGCGGACGATGAGGTCAGGGTTAGAGCTCTTATACAGGAGGGCGGTATCGTCGGCGTACATTGCCATTAGTACACCAGGGGTGCGGGGGAGATCAGTCAGGTACAGATTGAAAAGTGTGGGGCCCAGTACAGATCCCTGCGGGACTCCTGCACGAATTGGGTGAGGTATAGAGCAGGAGGACGAGATTTTGGTCGTAAAAGTCCTGCCAGACAGGTATGATGCTATGAGTTTGACAAGAGGTGGCGAAATCTCCATGTTGATGAGCTTGACAAGTAAACCAGATTGCCTTCCTTCCTTCCTTCCTCCCGTAGAAGTTGAAGAAAACAAAAACCTGTTGTCCCGTAGGGAAATCTATAAATGGCACTACGATTTTCGTATTGTTCATCTTTTACGAGAGGAAGGAAGGAAGGCAATCTATAATTCAGGCTTTAGTTATGACTCGTCGTTGCGATAGTAATCTTGTCCAGTATGACAGGAATCTTCTCTAAAAATTTAATTTTGAACTTTAAACTGATTTTATAAACAGAATCACGCTCATAACGAGCGGACGGTGGCTCAAAACCATGTGACTTTAGTGGCGGTCGACGTCCACGTCTATCGTCGCACTAGCCCTGTACTGTACAACTTGTACAATTGTACAGTTAACTGTTTGTACAATTTTTAATTAATATGAATGCATTTTAAAATTTGAATTTATAAACATATTTTTTAACTCTTGCATATTATTTAGATTATTTTGGTATTTTCGTATTAATTGTACCCACCTAACAACGGGAATAATAAACTCATTATTTACGTTGCTAGGCATCAGTGATTGGCCAATTTCAAAATTCACTGTGATTTAAACCAATCAGGATTTAAATTGTGAAAAGTGAGATTGTAACTGTCTAACAGATGTCAGATTTTTACATATATACAAAGGGTAACTATAATTATCTTTAAAATCGAGAGAAAGTGAGGTTAAAATTAATTTTTTTAATAATAAAAATTACTTAATTGGAGTAAAAAAAGCATAAATAGTATTAAACTTAAGATAATGCACAGATAATGTACATGCACGTGCATATACCTATAGGTATAATATAATAGTATATTATAAATAATATACTATTATACATAGTATTTATTAAATATTATACAGTAATGTGATTTGCAAACATGTTTGTATATGGTTTTTGTACTTATCTCTAATTTTTAAATGTGTTTTTTTATTTGGAAAAATAGGTAAACTACTAATTTGTATATACCACAGAGTAAAACAACATACCTATTAAGTTTCAATCAATCAGAATTGAAATTACAAAAGATAAAATATGAAAATAAATATTAGGCCCCTACATTAGACACTATTAATGTTATATTTAATTGTTATATTTGTTGCATAGGTAATTAAGAGTTTATTTTGTTGTTTCATCTATTAATTTAAAAAGTATGTACAATCTTTATATATTAAATTGTTATCTTAATAAATACATTTTAAAAATCTGTTTTATATTATTTTTTATTAACACAACATGTACTTATAGAGAGCCTTTAATTTATGGTATAATTCATATTTATAAATAATACCTATTTTAGAATGCAATCTGGGTTGCATACCGAATTTCCCTAAACAAGGTAAAAATATTACATCTGGCAACATTGCTTCGAATCTGACATTTTATGTCAAAAAAATTGTTAAAAATTACATTTTCAAACTTAATTTTCTCAAAAATTACTTAAAAACCCGCATTTTTTATTTTTGATATTGACTATTTAAAACACCCTTTTTTTAATGATGTCAATAAAAATTGGAAATTCGGAGTGAGTTAAAGTCGACCGGCCCCTCTATACTTCCCACAAGAGTTCAAATCTTCAATTTACTGCACAGTGCTTTGAATACGGCCAATATTTTTTCATTTGCAGTGGTCGTAGTTTTATTCAGTATTGCTTGACAATGACAGAAATAGAAGGTGGGGCTTAACTTTTTATTGAACATTTTACCTATTTTTTATTTTTGGGAAAAATATATTCGTTAGCAAACGACATTTTTTTTAAATACAAAATTCCTTTTCCGAACAAATGAGTGAAAAATACTTTTTTTCTTTCAAACTTTTTTGAGCCTATTCATACAAATCTTTGGCATCCTGAATTGGATTTTTTGATTATGCCTGCAAATTTGCGCGGGCAGCGAGTCTTTTTAAATTCCCACCAATGCCATCAAAGAGGCCTTTACCGTGTGCTGTTGCATTAAAGTGCCACTCGGCTGTTTCATATTGCATAAGATTTTTAAAGTTGTACTTGTTTTTGCAATGTTGTAAGTTTCAACTTTTAACTAGGGGTTTTGGTAAACTAACAAAAATAGCTTCATTGGTTGCTTGTAAATTAGGTATGCCATGACTTTTTTATTTATGCTGGGCAGAGAAATATTTCTTGACATATGTCAAAACTGAATAATATTCTGCGGTTTTAGTTCATCGTTTTTTGCTGTTTTTTCTTAATTCAAGGTAGGTTTTTGTGTAAAAACGATCTTTTAAAGAGTTTTTTGTTGAGTTTAAAATAATATTTACTTAATAACAGCTTATTTTATTTTTATTCCAAAATATGGACTGATTTGGTGGGTCAATTGAAAGTTTAATTAAGTACCCTGCTGAAAATGACGGATGACGGAAATTCTTCGTCAAAACCGGATAAAAGCAGATGATTGCGGGTATAAATTTTTCGTCGAAGCCGGATAAAAGCAGATGAAAGCGGGTAAAAATATCATCTGATAACATCTGCTTTTGTCCGCATCGCTATATTCGCGAACACCCGGTTGGTTGTGTTTTATGTCCGGTAAGTGCACCCCCGCAATCATCTGCAATCATCTGTTTTTAACCGTCTTCACTGTGTTTCCTTTATATCTGAATTTGTCCGGAATCATCTGCAAACGTCTGCTTACGTCTGGTTTTATCCGCGATTACCTGCATTTTTTTGTCTATTTTTGTCTGGTTTTATCTGCAAACGTCTGGTTTTATCCGCGAACATCTGCTTTTATCCGTGAACATATGCAATCACCCGCGAACATCTGCTTTTATAAGAACATCTCATTTTATCCGCGAACATCTGATTTTATCCGCAAACATCTGCTTTTATCGGCAAACATCTGCTTTTATCCGCAAACATCTGATTTTATACGCAAACATCTGCTTTTATCCGCAAACATCTGATTTTATCCGCAAACATCTGATTTTAATCGCAAACATCTGATTTTATCCGCAAACATCTGCATTTATCCGCAAATATCTGCTTTTATCCGCGAACATCTGCAAACATCTGCTTTTAATTGCAAACCTCTGCTTTCATCCGCGTTCGGTTTGCCTGCATTTCCTTTGTTCATTTCGGTCCTGTTTCGTACGCAAACGTCTGGTTTCATTCGCGCTTTTTGTTTTCCTTTTTCTCGTGTATACTTTAGTTTAGTTTACCTGCTTTGTCAAATTTTACTGAGCTTTAACTAACTGGTTGTTAACCGTTCGCGGCACACAACTTTATAACTCTAAAAGGAATTATTTGAATAAAAACAACCTGTAAAGGAAATAAGTTTATTCAACACGACATTTTCCTAATGGGAAAATAATTTAATTATATTCACCAGATTTAAAAATCAGGTATACTATAGTGAAGAGTACCACAAAAATAATAAGTCTATTAATTCTTACATATTGGTTATGCCAAAATTAAAAAGTTTATAAAGTTAGATGAAAAATTCTACGCCGAAATAAGTGTTTTTCAAACAAATTCCATACAAATTGAATATGTTATAACATATATGTTTTCTAAAAATTAATTTATATTTAAGCTTAATGATTAAAAAATGTCTATTTATGTCTTTTAACAAAGACCTTATTTGTATTTTACCAAATAATATTGAAGTTCAATAAACTTATTTCCTTTACAGGTTGTTTTTATTCAAATAATTCCTTTTAGAGTTATAAAGTTGTGTGCCGTGAACGGCTAACAACCAGTTAGTTAAAGCTTAGTAAAATTTAAACTAAAGTATACACGAGAAAAAGGAAAACAAAAAGCGCGAATGAAACCAGACGTTTGCGTACGAAACAGGACCGAAATGGACAAAGGAAATGCAGAAAAACCGAACGCGGATGAAAGCAGAGGTTTGCAATTAAAAGCAGATGTTTGCAGATGTTCGCGGATAAAATCAGATATTTGCGGATAAATGCAGATGTTTGCGGATAAAATCAGTTGTTTGCGATTAAAATCAGATGTTTGCGGATAAAATCAGATGTTTGCAGATAAAAGCAAATGTTTGCGGATGAAAGCAGATGTTTGCGGATAAAAGCATGTTTGCGGGTGAAACCGTATGAAAGCAGATGTTCGCGGATAAAATGAGATGTTTGCGGATAAAAGCAAATGTTTGCGGATGAAAGCAGATGTTTGCGGATAAAAGCAGATGTTCGCAGATAAAATGAGATGTTTGCGGATAAAAGCAGATGTTCGCGGATGATTGCAGATGTTCGCGGATAAAATGAGATGTTCGCGGATGAAAGCAGATGTTCGTGGGTGATTGCAGATGTTCGCGGATAAAAGCAGAAGTTCGCGGATAAAATAAGATGTTGGCGAATAAAAGCAGATGTTTGCGGATAAAAGCAGATGTTTGCCGGGGTGCACTAACCGGATGAAATTAGGTGTTCGCAGATAAAAGCATGTTTGCGGGTGAAACCGTATGAAAGCAGATGTTTGCGGATAAAACCAGACGTTTGCGAATAAAAGCAGATGTTCGCGGGTGATTGCAGATGTTCGCGGGTGATTGCAGATGTTCGCGGATGAAATCAGATGTTCGCGGATGAAAGCAGATGGTCGCGGATAAAAGCAGATGTTGGCGGGTGAAAGCATATGTTGGCGGGTGAAATTGGACTAGGCAGACGTTTGCGGGTAAAAGCATATGCTCGTGGATAAAACCAGACGTTTGCAGATAAAACCAGACAAAAATAGACAAAACAAAATGCAGGTAATCGCGGATAAAACCAGACGTTTGCAGATGATTCCGGACAAATTCAGATATAATCGAAACACACTGAAGACGGTTAAAAACAGATGATTGCAGATGATTGCGGGGGTGCACTAACCGGACATAAAACACAACCGCGGATATAGCGATGCGGACAAAAGCAGATGTTATCAGATGATATTTTTACCCGCTTTTATCTGCTTTTATCCGGTTTTGACGAAGAATTTATATCCGCAATCATCCGTCATTTTTAGCAGGGCCCTGCTGAAAAAGACGGGTAATATCGGATGATTGCGGATAAAAAACCAAGATAGTTTTGGTTCCATTCGAAGCCAGAATTTGCCGCAATGAGCTGGGTAGAACTCAAAGAAGAAATGTTTGAAATATACAAGAAGAAAGACAACAAGATACAGCTTATGAAAGAATTTCAACAACGAAAGTGGAAAAAGGGTGAGCATTTTCACGATTATTTCCAAAACAAAGTATTATTAGCTAATAGAATTGGTCTTGGGGAGGCTGACATTATTTCTTATGTTATTGATGGTATGGACAATACTAATTTACAAATGCAAGCACAAATGAAGGAGTTTGACTCATTAAACTCAATGCTAACCCTCATGACGCAGATAGCACCTATCAAAGAAAATAATTTTAAAAAGGAAACACCAAACGAAGTAAAAAAAGAAGTTAGAAAATGTTATAACTGTAACCGATTAGGATATCTTAGTAGCGAGTGTCGACAGCCAAAACGAGAAAGAGGATCACTAAACTGCCCAAAGAGAAAAACTCCACCTACTTCCAACCCAGCAAGAGGAGGGAGTACAAGCAGTCGTGGCAGCAAAACATTTCAAGGACAGACAAGAACACAGGAAAACAGAAGCAACAATGAGCAGAATTCAAATGAACGAACAAACAATAGGAATTTAGTTGAGGTAAAATCTTATAAAGAACCAAATTCTTCCAAACCATAAAATTAACAAATTTGATAATAACACTAATTATACAGGTATGAATGGTTCAAATGTAAATATTATAGGTACATTTGAGTGTAATACCAGATTTAAAGATTTTGAGTTATCATTATTTTATCATGTAGTTCCTGAGGATACAATGATGTATGATGTAATACTTGGCAGGAATTTTATTTTTACCACTGGTATTAGAATTAATTTTGAAAATAACACAACTAAATTAAGTTATGATATGCCCCAAGAATTTGACAAACAAATTTTGCTGATTAACGATTTTAAAACTAACGAAAAAGAAATTAATATTAATCCTGACATATGTCCTAAAACTAATTTAAAAGTAAATATAATGATTAATGATTATTTAAATTGTGACAAACCTTTAGAACCTGAAATAGATTATAGTATGAAAATTGAATTAAAACCTGGCCATACCATTTAGTTTTAGACCTAAAAGGTTGGCATATTCAGAAAAGCTAAAAGTTGAAACTATTATTAATGATTTGTTGGTAAAAAATGTAATTCGTGAAAGTAAATCCGAGTATGCTTCCCCAATAGTGCTAGTTAAAAAGAAAACAGGTGATATTAGATTGTGTATAGATTTTAGAGAATTAAATAAAATAACCATAAGAGATAGATTTCCTTTACCGTTAATTGACGACTTATTAGATAAACTTAAGGATAAAGCATATTTTTCAAAATTGGACTTAAAAACGCATTTTATCATGTTAAATACACAAGTTTCGTCACACCTTTTGGTCAATTTGAATATTTGAAAATGCCTTTTGGTTTTTGCAATTCACCTTCAATGTTTTCCCGATATATTAATTTAATATTTAAAAATTTAATCAAAGAAGATAAAGTAATTATTTATTTGGATGATATCTTAATAGCCACACAAGATGTTGGCAGACATTTAGAAATTTTGAATGATGTACTTTGTTTATTGAACAGAAATTTGTTAGAACTTCGATTGGACAAAAGTAGTTTTTTAAATACAAGCGTTAACTATTTGGGCTATTATATAGATGGGGATGGGATAAGACCTAGTAAGGAAAATGTACAAGCGTTACTGGATTATCCAGTTCCCAGGACTTCCAGAGAAGTGCAGAGATTTATCGGTTTAGCTAGTTCCCTAGTAGAAATTTTACGTAGAAACAACGTTTTTCCCATGTTGGCAAAACCTAACTTTTATGTATAATTTTATGTTGAAATGTCCCGGTTTATAACGTTATCTGACAACGTTAGTTTTTAATCTTAGATTCTATCCGTGTAAATCTACAAAATCGGATGAAGTAATTAAACATTTAAAATCATATTTTCAATCATATAGTAAGCCGCGTAAATTGATTTCTGACAGAGGTACGTGTTTTACTCCTAATACTTTTACAAATTTTCTGTCTGAAGAAATGATAGAACTTGTGTGGACCGCACCAAGTACACCAAGAGCAAATGGACAAGCAGAGAGAGTGCATCGCATGCTAACTCCAATGATATCTAAACTTACTGTTGAACCTAAAAAATGGATAGATGTTATACCTGAAATAGAGTTCTCATTTAATAATACAGTTTGTCGCAGTACAGGTACTACACCAAGTCAATTACTTTTTGGCATAAACCAAACTGGTGAAATTAAAGATTATATCAGATTATTTTTTAATTCTGAAGAAAATCGAGATTTAAACGCTGTTAGGAAAGAGGCTAGTATAAAAATAAATAAAACACAGCAATATAATGAACAATATTTTAATAAAAAGCGCAAGAAAGTTACAATATATTCAGTAGGCGATTATATAGTAGTAAAAAATATTGATACCACTCCTGGAGTAAACAAGAAATTAATACCAAAATTTCGAGGTCCCTACGTCATTAATAAAATTTTAGATAATGATCGTTTTGTGGTTTCTGACGTAGATGGTTTTCAAATAACTCGATTACCGTATAATAGTATTGTTGCCGCGGACCAAATTAAGCCATGGTCTAAAATAGAATCATAATTATATTATTTATTCTTTTGATTTTGAAATAATTTATATTTGTCTGATATTATTTATGTTTTAAGAGAATTTATATAAATTTTATGATTATGTCAAGTAAAACATTTAAGGAAAATTAGAATTATATTTTATGTGTATATTTTAGGAAAATTATATTTTATGAAACTTTATGTTAGATTTTATAAAGGTTTATGTTAAATTTGAAAAAACTTACCTTATGTATTATGCTGAACACCCTTAGTCGAGGTCGACTAAGTGTCAGGTTGGCCGAACTGTAGTCATTTATTATCTACAATGAAGTTGTAGAGGTTAGAATGTACCTAACGTCAAGTTAGAGGGGTGGCTAACTTCATAGTGAAGGAAGTAGCTAAGATCAGATCAGTTATGTAAAGAAAGCGTGTTTTAAGTGATTATTATAATAAATGGTTTAAATCTGATTGCATCGTAATTATCTCCATACCCGAAAGCTAATCAACTACAAACTTATTGTTTATCCAAAATTTAAGATTTTGTTAATATTGTGTAGTTTTATTTCCTTGTGCAATTTGATTTACATGAAATATTAATTGTATAAATTAATTTTATCTTACATGTGATTTCGTACATTGTACGTACGTATACGTACAAAAGGGATAATTATTCTTTCTATGGAAAATTATCGTACGTCTGGCAACACCACTCAAGCAGTGTTTGACGTTTGTTGTGTGCTTAAATTAGTGTTTATTAAAATAGCATAAACATCATGCACAGATTATAATGCATCATGTAAAAATTCAATTTTATTCGAATGAAAACGGTAAATCTTCAAAGAATCAAACAAATTTGATTCAAAATAGTCTATTACCTTAAATCCCAAATCTATTACATTTTGACGCATGCGTCTATTACGAAAAAAAAAGTTATAGGTGGCAACACTGCTACCGAGTTGTTTGCAAAAAGTCCAAGGTATGCGAAGTGGTACTGCAGTAGTAACTCGAATGTTTAGATTAACATACACAACCACTAGTTTTGAATACTTCTGACAAGGATTTAGCTCTCCGAAAGCTGAATGCTTCCTAGAGGCATTCACGTGCTTAATACCGTCAACAAACATTCATTTATCATAACATTCAATAAAGTCTATACTTCCCATAAGAGTTCAAATATTCAATTCATTGCACAGGCAATACGTCCAATATTTTTTCATTTTCAGTGTTAACATCATCAAAAATTTCAATTCTACATGTGTTTGAATTTACCAGTTCCTTAAAAAATATCACTAAAATTGTCCACAAAACTTTCTTTATCTTTAAATTTAGATTTAACCTCATCTATCCTGCCGACCAAATTTAATTTAATACAGGTGCTTATACCTAAAAATAAAATATTTATGTTGTCAACAATTAAAAAAAATTCTATTTTCCTTGTTTTTAAATTTACACTTAAGATTTACACTACCTTCTGGCTTAACTAGGTTACCACCAAAACCTTCTAACTTTTCTTTTGTCGTCTATGGCACGCCGTTTTACTTTTTAATCGGATAAGAAATATTAAGTTAAATATTAATACTTTAAAAATAAATTGCACTGAAAAATAATACCTTCAAAATAATACATTAATTAGAATTATACATGTCAAAGAAGTTATTCTTTTTTTAAATATGTTTATATAAGATGTTGAATTATTTATTTAATGTAATTTTTCTGTGTGAAATATTTTTGTGACATATTAATATTTAACTTAATATTTCTTATACAATTAAAAAATAAAACGGCGTGCCATAATTAATTTTATGTGTACGCAAATTTTAATTCTAATAAAAATGATACAATTAATTTTATGTGTACACATAAAATTAATGCACTGAATTTTTATTATGTAATTAAAATTATGACTATATAATAAAAAATTTAGAATTAATTTTATCGTAGAGATAAAATTATATAATTAATTAATATTGGCGCCAAACTAGACAAACTTTGATAAATTAAACATGCCTACTATATGATCTACTGCAGTTGCCACTTTCGGCCGCACTCCAAAGCGCCGAATTAATTTTATCTAGATTGTTTAATCGTCAATTAAACAAATTTAATATCTTATACTTTCCAAAATTTTATATTTAATATTTTTTTATTTTTATTATTTTAATTTTTTATATTTAAATAATTTAATATTTCGAAGCGGTGACCGACCCAAAGGTGCTGAGCCTACAAAATCAGTACCAATTAATCGGTCATCGCCGTTAAAACTGCATATTTGCACATTGTTTAAATTATCTAGTTGCTACGTCACATTAGAATTATGTATAAATAGGAATTAATTGAAAAAAACTTTCTCTCTTTCAACCACAACCTGCCTATCATTCACATCTACCTAACTACCCTCAACATTCCCTAAACTCTACAAGAGTTTACATGGTCCTTCGAACTCAAAAATAATCAGTGAGCGGTAAGCAAGACCAGGGTTTTCTTCCCTGCACTCACTTACTGATTATAAAATAAGCCAACCAGGGTAACAAACCCTTAAATTCAGTGGGCGGTAAGCAAGACCAGGGGTTTCTTCCCTGCACTCACCCACTGAGGTTAGCTAAACAAGACCAAGCTCTATTAAGACGTGGGCAGTAAGCAAGACCAGGGCTTTCTTCCCTGCACTTACCCACAGACTAATAGTGCCAACTCACACCCTTCCTACCTGCACCCACCCTTAAACTTCCCTAAATTCTGCAAGAAGACATCCCACAAACTAAAAACAGCAACATCAAAACCCAGCACAATGGAGGAAACCAACAAAATAGTGGCCAAACAAGAAGAAATTGGGCAAGCCATCTCCAAGCTATTGTCAAATTCAAAAAAGGACTCGTCCATAAGAAAAACACCCCAATATATTACGGAAAGGACAGCCAAAATCGACGAATTAGTACAACAATGTGCAGAAAACAACAAGAAGTTAGAAGAATTGAAGTGTACCTCTCACGTATACTTTACTACTAAGTATTATGAACAAATACTAAACAAGGCAGAAGAAACTAGAAAATACCTATCGAGTTGTGCCAAACAAACAGAAGTACAAAGTGAAACAAACAACGAACAAATTATTAGACTCCGTAAACAAAAACTACGCCTAAACTCCCTAAAACGCAACTTAGAGAGTTTAGGAACAGAACTTATGGTAGATAAACCAAAGTACAGATATGAAAATCTGATGAAAAAACTGTCGAGCCAGTGGAGTTGACTGCAAGAACTTCACGAAGAGCTGATAGTTCACGAAGACGAATTTACTGACCAGTACTTCCAGGACGAACAATTTGAAGAAATAGAACTACTTTATGATGAATATGTGGAGAAACTAGAAGAAAGAATAGCAGAAAGCAACAATGAGAGTAAACCAAACCTCTCATTACCAAAAATACAACTTCCACACTTCAAAGGCGGATACGAAAACTGGGCAACATTTCATGACATATTTACTAAGGTCATTCATGAGAACAAGACAATCTCACGCATTGAAAAAATGCAATATCTAAAAGCGCATGTCCGAGAAGAAGCCAGCCGACTGATCCAACATCTTCATATTACCGATGGAAATTATGAAGCAGCCTGGGAACTTCTCAAAAAACGATACGAAAATACACGAATAATAGTCAGCAAACTAGTGGATCAAATCCTGGATCTTCCAAAAATTCAAGGTGAATCCACAAAACAATTACAAAGATTACATGATGTAACAAATGAATGTCTCAAAGCGATTGACAATTTGGGCATTTCAACAGAACCATGGGGTCCATTGATTGGAAGAATTATCAGTCGAAAATGGGATGAAGAAACGAACAGGCTCTACGAACAATCATTAGAAAACCCGACCCAAGTTCAAACTCTAGCTTCGATAATGAGCTTCTTAGAAAGAAGATTCCAATCGTTAGAAGCAACAAAAAATTACACAAAACCGATGTTTCACAAAAACACGCATAACACTTCCAACGTGAACTACAAGACAAAGGAAAAAACACTATCATGCACCATGTGCCAACAAACGCATGCCATAGTAAGATGTCCAAAATTCCTGTCGATGAATGTGGCAGAGCGAAACGAATTTGTCAAGTCACAGAAACTGTGCTACAATTGTCTTGGTCACAATTCGGAAGAGACTTGCTACAGCAAATGAAGTTGCAGAACATGTAACAAACAGCACCACACATATTTACATACGGAAAAACAACCACAAAAATATGTAAACAAATCATTTGGATCAAAACAAGATAGTCAAACAAAAATAACAAACTATCAAACAACAACGAATAAACACTAAGAAGAACGTGCAGTTCTTTTGGCCACAGCTCTAGTCCGTGTCAAGGCAATAAATGGAAGCATGGAATATTTACGAGTTTTGATCGATTCAGGATCACAGGCCGCCCAACAGAAGAAGCAGCTCAACTATTGGGATATCCTCGGCAGAAAATAACCGCAGAAGTCACTGGTTTGGGAGACAGTCCAAAACAATCCAAGTCAAAAATTCAGTGTGAGATCAAATCCCGATTCCCGAGCAATTTCTCACTATCAGTAAATTTCATAGTATTGCCAACCTTAACACAAAAACTACCGAGCGAACCAATGATGCCTGAAATTCCAACCAATTGGAAGAATTACCCACTTGCTGACCCAACATTTCATCATCCTGGACCAATTGATGCCATTCTAGGAGCAGAAGAAGTTAGCCACATTCTCCAAAAGGGCCTAGAGAGATCTAACGATGGATTACTTGGTCAAGAAACTACTTTGGGATGGATTTTATCAGGCAGCATAAGAAAAAGCCCAGCAGTAAAAATTTTAAGCATGGTTAGCCGCGTAGAAGAAGATAAACAACTGACAAAATTTTGGGACATTGAAGAGGTAACAAATTATCAACCCCGCCCATTGTCTCAGAATGACATAGATTGCGAAGCACAATACAAGACTATAAAACGAAACAAAGATGGGACTTACACAGTCAATACACCATTTAAAGAACATCCACCAAATCTAGGTGATTCGAAACCAAAAGCCATAGCCCGTTTAATGCAGCTCGAAAAGTCGAAGCTTAACAAGCCATCAAACCAGAACTTAAAAGAACAATACAACAACTTCATGCAAGAATACATTAACCTTGGTCACATGAAGCCAGTCAAACCAGAGAAAATAAATGAAGGAAGATATTATATCCCTCATCAGCCCGTCATACGAGAAAGCAGTTCAACAACAAAACTAAGAGTAGTATTCGATGCATCATCAAAGACCACAAATGGAAGGAGCCTTAACGAGACGATGCATATTGGCCCAAGACTTCAAGAAGAACTGACTGATATTTTACTACGATGGAGAAAACACAAGGTAGTATTTACCGCTGACGTCGAGAAAATGTATCGACAAATACATTTATCTGAAGATGATCAACACTACTATCGAATATTATGGAGATTCGATACAAATCAACCAATCACAGAGTATGCTTTAACAACCGTGACATACGGAACAGCAGCCGCGCCGTACCTAGCAATAAAAACACTGCAAAGGTTGGCAATTGACGAAGCATCAAAATTTCCGAAAGCATCAACCGTAGCTCTTCGAGACTTCTATGTAGATGATCTAATGACCGGATGCGATTCAATTGAAGCAGCCAAACACCTTCAAGACGAAATCATTACCTTGCTTCAATCTGGAGGATTCAATCTTAGAAAATGGTCAAGCAACAAAACAGAGCTAGTATCCCGTCTACCAGATGAACTTCAAGAACAAAAAAGCTCAGAAATAATGGAAGATGATGTGAAGAAAGCGCTCGGAGTACACTGGGCCCCTGCTGATGATACATTTCGATTTAAAGTAGAAGTAACAGAACAAACCAAAATAACAAAAAGAACAATACTCTCCGAAGTGGCAACAGTTAAGAAATCAGATAGCCAGCCGATGAAAAGAAGTATTCATCAATTAATCCCATTACCAAACACCAAAGATCCAGAAGCCGAAGTGAGACAGTCGACACAACGAAAATCCAGCATTTCCAAAGTTACAACAATAGTAACCCTGATGCTTTGTATGAGGTTGTGCCCTTCTGTATACGCAAATTTCACTGTGAGAAATATGAAACCTGGTCTTTACATAGAACATCTTGGCCACTCGCGAATTGAAAAGGGCATTTTTAGAGTACAGATAGACTACAACCGACACAAAATGAAAGAAAATGTTGAAACCCCCGAAAATGTTTATAAAACTTTCGAAAATCTATGCGAGAAAACAACGGACATGACATATGACACTCAATGTTCTACACTATCTCATCATTTACACGAGGTATTCGAAGAACTAAAGTGGACAACCCAAGTAATAGATGAAACACATAAAAGACGAAAAAGAGGCATTTTGGGAAAACTGCTTACTTCAGTATTTGGCGTGAATGATGAAGTATACGAAGACATCGACAGCATTCAAAAGAACCAAGATGAACTACTTAAAGCTGAACATCACCAAACAAAATTTATGCTGTCAGCCTTAACCTCATTTAACGAAACAGAAGCAAGAATACAAAACAAATTGGAATTGTTCAGAAGAAAATTAATTCAAGCCTTATCAGCAATGAACGACATGAAAGGCTGGTTTAAAACCATTGACACAAACAAGCTGAACATTCACATCCTGACATCATATGAAGTAGCCAACGGGTTTATAACAGAAGTCCTGGACCACTACTCCAAGCTGCTTGCTGTACGTTTCCGGAGAGGCAACTTACACGAATTGATTTCACCAATACGTGTAAATAGGATCCTGAACGATGTTCGAAGAAAATTACCCCCAACACTGAATATATTGACGGAACCTGTATTAAAGACCACGATGAGGACGACAAACGAGTCTTTCCAAGTATTTAGTCATTTTTTACTAGTGGGAACCACAAACTTCACCTTGATGAAAGTGACCCCAATTCCTGTGAAAATATCTAACACATCATATTGGGAACCAGACGTCACCGTTCCATTTCTCAACGTCGACTACAACCGTCAATTATACTATGGATTGAACGAAAACGAGTTCAAGTCTTGCATATTGACCTCAGCAAACGAATATGTCTGTTCACCAACATCAGTTAAAAATATAGAAACGGCATCTAATTGTGTAATTGATGAAGTATACCAACGATTCGAGACAACCAAATGCAAACTGGTCCAGCGAAGTCTTATTGGAACAATATGGAAAGAACTCTCTACAACTAATGCATGGATGGCAGTTACAAGCAAACCCACCAGAATTGCGATAACTTGCAATGGCGTGAGAGAAGAAGTTACGCTGAACAAGACGAATATAATCCAAATTGCCCAGGACTGCATCATACAAACAAAATCCAACATCCTGACGCCAAGAAGGATTGATTCAATCCCAGTGATAGAATCCTTCACGAAAACCATATCATACAACTTCACAAATTTCAAACTGACAACCAACAACTCCTATCTCATGGAGCCCATTGAATCCGTGATTAGGGATTCCCAGAACTTGGAACATCTTCAGACCATGGAAAACAACATTCAGGAAAAGCTCGACGAGAACCAATGGAGAAAGATTCATCATCATTCCATATCAATCAGTATCCTCACGTCAACAACCCTGATCATCATTATGATAACTTTGACCGCAGGGTACCGGTTCTGTCAAAGATGCCGAAGGAAGTCTGCTGACCATAGAGCTTCAACAACCACCACATCATCACCTCAGGAGGGTCAACTGATGGAACTAATGCCACTATAATCCAGCATCCAGGAGACCTAAATGAGGGAACTGATGACAAACCAGCAATCGAGAGGGGGCAGACTGTTTAATCGTCAATTAAACAAATTTAATATCTTATACTTTCCAAAATTTTATATTTAATATTTTTTTATTTTTATTATTTTAATTTTTTATATTTAAATAATTTAATATTTCGAAGCGGTGACCGACCCAAAGGTGCTGAGCCTACAAAATCAGTACCAATTAATCGGTCATCGCCGTTAAAACTGCATATTTGCACATTGTTTAAATTATAATCAATGAATTACTGACATAAAACCAAGTCAGACCTGTATTATTGAAATCTCTTTATTTTCATTTAAATTAACAAGACAATCTTGTTACAATAAATAAAAAACAAAAAGGTGCGTTATCTATTTTTAGCAATAATTTGTTTATTATTCATTCTACACTTTCAAAACTTCCACATTATCAAAGCTATTTTTGAATGCGCTTCTAGTGGGTTTGAAGGTTTTTTTTTTATTCGCAAGATTCCACTATAAAACAATATTGTTTTTGCTTAATTTTATTTATTGTTTTCATACATTAATGTCGATAATTTCAGAGATTTCTGCGGTTCGTTTCAATTTAGTTACTTTTATTCACTTCCCAGATAGCACAAAAGGTACCCAGGACGTCCATTTAGGGTCCCACATAGGTCCGAACGTCCCAGACCAAATCGGAAGTTTTGGGTATACGTATACGTCCAGTCTCTTACTTATTTGGGAAAATTAAAGCGGATATACTCGGTACGTCCCAAGGACGTAAAATTAAGTTCTGCGCATCTCCCCTCCAATCCTTTGAAGAGATAAAGAAGATATCTTTTTAACCTCTATTATTTTTTGCATCTGTCAAGCGTCAAATGTGTCACAACAATGTTTACCATTACGATTGATTCACTCGGATTCGCAACCGTGCCTTTGAAGAGACAACGTTGATTTGAGAGGTGTGCTGCAAATATCAAACTTAGTGCTAGAAGATTCCTTCTTTCCGTAAGTTTTTACTCCCATTTATTATCACTTCATTTTTGCTTTCATATCATTGCTTAGAATAGTTAGTTCAGTAGAGTAGTTAACCAAAAAAGGGGATCATGTTTGAGCCTCGGTGGTGTAGTGGTCAGAGCTCCTGGGTACGAGCCGAGAGGTCGTGGGTTCGAATCCCACTTGGGTATGGTTGTTTATTTGTGTTTGTCCATTGTGTATAGTCCTTCGGAGGGGACTTTAAGCCGTCGGTCCGTTCCTACCCCTAACCCGCACAAGCCATTCAGTTGGCTTATGGGACATCTTAGTTTGGATGTAAGGGTGGAACTAAAAGAGCACTTTATAACTTTATAACTTTATGTTTGATCCCAAAAAACCCACGGATGACCCGGGTGGCCAAGAGGGAGAATACCTAAAAGAAATTAATGATGCTTTAAAGAGTTCGCCCTCTGCTAGGAAGGCAGCTCGAATTCTGCTCGATTTATGCGATAATGTTAGGTGTAATACAGATGAATTGTTTTTTTCTCAACTGGATATCTCGCAGGAAACAAAAGATGAAATAAATTTAGCGGTAGAAAACGGGTTTTTGATAGCTCCTAGAGGAGAAAGAATAGATATTCCTGAAAAAAAAAATTAAGATTCTTTCAAATATTAAATTAAATGTTGAGCCCATGGAGGTTCACAAGGATGATAATGAAGTAGCGGCGCGTGACCTTGCAGAAAAAAAGCGAAAAGAAACCTTACAAAAACTTAATAATTTACGGTATGATTTATACGATACAGGCCCATTTATAGTAAATGTAGAAAGCTTGGAAGGGATTTTAAATTATTTCAGTATAGGTAAAATGTTATCAAAGGAGTTAGAATCAGATATTTTTAAAATAGCTAAAAGAGGCCGCAATAGGGTGGCGCTTTACTTTAAGAAATATGATAGAGCTAATAAATTTTTAGAAAATATTGGATTTTTGCAAACTAATAAATTTAAAGCATTTATCCCTAGACACCTAATAACCTGTAAGGGTCTGATAAGAAATTTAGATGGGGATATTAGTGAAGAAGAAATTACGAATAATTTGAAGGTTATGGGTAGAACTAGAGAAATTTTAAATATTAGAAGAATTAAAAGGAAGATTAGGGATGAAGCGGGTACATGTAATTGCAATTAAACTAGTTAATACCCCTCTGGTAGTGTTTACGGCTAGGGGCAAGGTAGTTCCAGATAAATTAGAGTTATTTTTATTCTCTGTTAATGCGGAAAAGTACGTAGATCCGGTTATTTAGTGCTTTAATTGTCTTAGATATGGTCATACTCTCACTCAGTATAGAGGAAAGGCCCGTTGTTGTAGATGCGGGGAGGACTCTGAAAAAGACCATCCTAATTGTTCGATCTCTTGTGTTTTTTGTGGGAAGGAACATACGGCTACTGAAAAAGGAATTAATTTTAAAGTCCGAGTATGTCCAGAGTTTTTAAGACAAAAAAAATTAAAGAGGTGATGGCTTATTATAATCTCTCCTTCTTTGAGGCTGCTCAGAGTGTCCCTCCAGCTAACTCTCCGAGGAAAACAGTTAACTCAGTTAATCAATCCAATAATTTTATAAATTCTTCTGTTTCATCTTTTCCTAGTCTTCCAAGAACCTCCTTGGAGGAAGATATAATCCCTATTAAAAAGAATTTTAATTTCACCAAAATCCTGGAGAAGTCTCCTCCAAGAACGCCCACTAAAAGAAATAATTTTTTTAACAATGATGCTTTAATAAATTCTAATGGGAGGATTCATGAATCCCCCAATAAAAAATTTATCAATTCCCAAGGTAATGCTTGCCCTGGTCCTAGGGTGGACTCAAACCCTACAAATGAAGATTTTGTCCAGCTATTTATTAATATGTTTAAAGAAAATCCAACATTTATTTTTGAATTAATAAAAAACACTTTAAAAATTGATATTCCGGCCCGGGAGGGGGCGTATTCTCAGGGTCCATCTTCACGGGATGCCTGAAAATTATTCACTGGAATATTCACAGTTTTTATGCAAACAAAACAGATCTGTTAAATCTTATACACTTGCATAATCCAGACATAGTTTCACTATCAGAGACCTGGATTAAGCCAGAACACTCTGTCAATGTGAAAGGTTATAATATTATTCTTAATTGTAGAAATGATGGAAAGGGAGGAGCAGCTATTTTAATTAAGAGAAATATTTATTTTAATCAGAAAAATGTTAACTTAATTGAGTATGAGAAAGTACAGTTTCTGAACATTAGAGTTGGAGATTTATGTATTGGGTCGGTATATATCTCTCCCAGTGCTTGCGTTAATGACCGTCTGTTTCAAAAAAAATTTTCAACTCTTGGTCAAAAATTTATTTTGGTGGGAGATTTTAATTGCCATAACCCTGCATGGAATAGTTATACAACCAATCCGAATGGAAATAGGTTAAGGGCGTTTATTGACCAAAATGATATATTTCTTTGGTATTGTCTACTGCGCCGCCGGCGGGTTTTTGAAAATTTTATGGCTTCCCCGCCGCCGGCGTTTTTTAAATTTTATTGCCGCACCGTCGTTGTTTACTAAGGTTATGTTATACCTTTAAATAACTTTATTCAAAGTGTTATACCTAATAGGTATTACCTATATAAGTGGAATTATGGTTATGTTATTAGCCGTATTATACGGCCCGTATATATGTAAAAATGGAAGATATTGTTGTTGTTTCCTTGGAATCACATTAAATTACATCACATTTGATGTTATAATAATTATTAATAATAATATCGTTACGTAAATGTGTAAAACTGACAAGTCCATTTTTTGCAGTTTATGCATTTTTCGTACCAAATGAAAAAATGGTTTTACACATTTAGGTGACGATATGTTAACATTTTTAATGTTAATTTCAAAATATTAGTTGAACAGTACAAGGCAGATCGTTGACTAAGATTTTGGTATAAAAAACAATAGGTAATAGTATTACTATTACGGGATTGGCGGTTCAACGCCATACCACATCCTAAGATGTGGATATTGGTTATTCAACAGAGTTATTTAATAGTAAAAATGTTTTTTTAAGCATTAATGCTTTAAATTTAAACCAATATTGGATAAAAAATGTATAGGGTCACTTCGCTAGTAGTCGGCCACTTTAGATGACATTCAAATTGAATAATAAGTTGCTAAGGTGTTTTTCAACTTAGAAGGCTAATTCTGGGATAGTAAGAAAGCAAAACTATTAGACCATTATGTCATTACAAAAAAAAAATGTAATTAAGAGAATACTCTTTATTAATTTTTATATTAAAAATGTGCTATTTTTCTAGTAGTCGGCCACCCATATGCTAGTGGCCGGCCAGGCATATCCTAGTAGTCGGCCGCCTGTACATTGAAGCAATTTACTTCAGGTCAGTACTTTAAAAATTGTATTGTAACAATTTAAACTAAAAACGTTTATAGTCAATCGCACGTTCTTTATAAAAATAAGACAAGTTGGCAATAATAACTAAAATAAAAAAAGATGTTTTGTTATCATTTATTTAATAAATAAAAGTGTATAAAAATAGAATATACTTAAAAAAATATATATAAAAAACAACAAAAGCATAATGATTAAAAACATTATACTTAAAAAACAAACAAAAACATACCTAATGATAAAAAACATTTATCATTAGAAACTCATTCACAACAGAAATGATAAAAAACATTTATCATTAAGAACTCATTCACAACAAAAATCACAGTAAAATTCTTGATCAATCACAGAATCGTACGTTTCGCCAGCTAATTTAGTGCAATTTAGGTGAAACCACCTTGGGCACATGTCACAACCGACGTTCTTTTCCCCTTCTTCTTCGGCATCGCTTTCTAGCAAGTCTTCGCAAATTGCACACTTAACTTTTTTTTTAATTAAGTTTTTTTGTATCTCATTTTCATCTTTGGGTTTTAGCTTTTTTTTATTTTTTGACGCTTTTTCTAACTTCCGTTTTTCTATTTCTTCCCTTTTTCTTTTTTTTATGTTTTCTTTTTCTAATTTTTCGTTATCTTTGTTAATATAATAATCTCTCCAAGCTTTTGATGAAACTGCGCTTGTTGAAGGTCCAGCTTTTGCTCTATTGGTTTTTTCAATTGGCTTTGGAACTTGTAAATATTTGTCAATGGTAGTTACCTTGTTGGGTTCTCTTAAGGGTGTTTCTTTTGGTTTTCCTGTTTTATTTTTTGCTTTTTTATCTCGATCTTCTGCAACATTGTTATTACGCCCTTCTTCAGCTTTTTCATCAGCTTTCATTTCATCCTCAGCTATGGGATCATTAACGGGCTTAAAATTTTCATCTTGTTTTTTGTTTTCGACTTTTGTTAATACTGCTTGACACATATTGACGTCGTCATTGGGTTTCAAAATTGTATCAGTTTTGTTTTCTATATCTTTACTATAATGAGTTTTATTTTCACCAATGGCCTTAGGTATTTTTTCTTCTTCTTCTTGGTTTGATTCTGTACTAGTTCTTTGATTATCACTAATTATATCATTGTCTTTATCTGCACTAAGTTCAATTAATTGTATCGTATTTAGTTCAGTGTCTTCTGCTTCAATTCTAGGTTCTTCTTCATTTTCACCTACAAATATGGTCTCCTGAATGTTACAGCTTTCATCAAAAATCATGTTTTCAATATTAGTTACGCTCTCGGTTACGCTATAAGAATTTGATTTATTATCTTTGTTTGTTTTTATCTGAGGTTGTTCAACTTTTGGTGGAGGGACAATGTCAACTCTTAAAATATTTATTTTGTTTGTTTGAACTAGTGACAGGGTTCCATCTTCATTTATCTGATATTCATTAATCTCATTTTCGTTCTGGTTATTTGCTGTGAATATTTTGTTTTCATACGTTTTTAAATCCCGCAGTAATAAATCTATATCGCCAGCCTTATGCAAAATTTCTTCTTTTAGACTGTTTAACACTTTATAAGTAGTTTGAAAGTCTTCTGAAGATAAAAATTGTGATTCATCATCCGCTGGATCAGTTGTTTGGAGATTTTCTAAAGTATTCTGAACACATTTAGTGTAATCCACAGCGTTGCAGTCAAAGGGAAATAGTCCACAGCGACGAAAACCTTTTTTTATGTGTTCTGGCAGATTTTGATTTTCAACTGCTATTTTAAAAACGGGTGCGAAATTAAACTTTGTCAAGCATTTACCTGCATTTTCGTTTTGCCAACTTCTCACAGCCTGCCGCCAGTACTCCTTTAGTGGTTTAAATACTGCGACATCGGCAGGCTGCATTAAATGTGTCGCATTTGGTGGTAATGAGTATAATATTATGCCATTTTCATCGCAAAATTGGCTGAGTTCGATTGACATATGAGATCGATGTCCGTCTACAAAAAATAAAATGGGTTTCTGAATGTGTTCGTTTAACACCCACTCGTTAAGACCGTTTTTTACAAAGTCAAAAAATACGTCAGATCTCATCCACCCGGATTCCGATTTTCCCAAAATCCAATCGTCCGGTAAACTTTCAACAATAGCTCTCGGTGGCTTCTTATATGGATAAACCACGCACACAGGACAAATACGTCCATCTGCAGAAATGGTCAAAAGCACTGTGATGTTTTCTTTTTCGTTGCCCTTTTTCACTTCATAGAGGTTTTTAAAACCTTTTGGTCCAAGGACCCTTCCAGTTTTAGGACATAAACTGAAACCGCTTTCGTCGGCATTAAAAATTCTCGATGGAGATGTTAAAATATCCGTTGCCTCAATGCTATCTAGAAATTCTACCAACTTGCGAAACCAGGATTATTCTTCAGTCAATTTTGCCCGAGATTTATCTATTGACTCGGCAGTTCGAGCCGAAATTTGGGGGTTTCTTTGAAGAAACGATGAATACCATCGTTGTCCCGGTTTTCCATCTTTAAATGGGGTTGTTATGTTTTCTTCAAGAACTATTTTTTGTACAGTATTAAGAAGTTCCTGCTTTTTAATTGGAAATCCACATTTAGCTAACTGAATTAACCAGTCAACTATCTTTTTCTCATTTTCAAAGCTTAAAAACGGGTCTGGACCCATCTTTCGCGGTTTTTCACTAACACGTCCCTTGATCCGGTCCTGAAGTGTTGACCGAGGAATCCCATATACTCGACATGTTTCTCTTATTTTAGCGCCACTTTTAACTTCTTCTAAAGCTTTTTTCAAGTTTTCTTCCGAGTACATGTGAATTTTTCTCTTTGGTTCTTTAGGCATGGTCTAGAATAGCAAAAAAGGCAAATTTTAGACAAAAAGATGCAAAAAAATAGAGGAAAAATGTTGTGGCCGACAACTAGCAAAATGCTAATTTGGATACTGTTCCAGTAGTCGACCACAAAATTAAAACGCTTGCAACTTTTTTGTTATTTACTTTGACCCCGGCCGACTATTAGTACAATATATCGTTTGATATTAATCTAAATGGTGCCATGAAAGAAAAACATATACAAATTTCCATAAAAGCAAAAAAGATAGAAACATAAAAAGGTCCATGCGCTAGTAGTCGGCCACTATGGCCAACCACTAGCACAATGGGTTAGAATTTATTCCAGTAACCGGCCACCTTATTTTAACCTTAAAAAATGCTAATATGTGCTTTTTGCATCAAAAATAAGTTACTTTAATGTTAATACTTACCTTTAAAGACCTAAAACAGCTTCTAAACCCTTATAATTAGTCTAAACACACTTGTTTTAGTTATGCACTTGCATCTTTCACTGTAATGAATAAGTGTTACACGGGCTCAACTTGCAAATAGGTAGTTTTTAGGCGGGAATTTTAATACTAAAACTTGACACTAGAGGGGAGTGTTTTAATTTTTAGATCAAAGAAAGATGAAAGCTTACTGGTAAAGAAGAAACCTGTTTTAAACTCGCGGTAAACTCAAGTTATTATTAAAAAAGTTCTTAAGTGGCCGACTACTAGTGGGGGCCGGCTTACTAGCTAAACCACCCTACATGTCCTAGCATTAAGTTAATTAACTATATTAACAATTGTTAACAATTGTTAATATCAATTAACATTGATTTTTGACCAGTTATTCATACAAAAAAATCAGCTTGTTTTAAAAAAATGTGCCACCCATAAAAAGCTTGAAAATATCAAAATGCGTCAGGAGAAAAAATACTTATTGCAATATACTTTTATATTTTATTAAAAAAATCTTTTACACAAGAAAATTTAATATTTAAATTTAATTATAATATATAATTATTTAAGTCAATCTTTTGGCCCTTTTAATGATAAACATTTTAATAATAAGCTACTCAATTAATTTTTTTCCTAGCGAAAAAAGATTTTTGTCATTCCTTATTTTACTTGGTAAACATTCTGGAGAAAAAAATGCTTGTTTTATCTCATCTTAAGATCAAACCCTATAGACAATATATACCCAACTTGGGTGGCTGGGGATTTTAGTCAAATCCATTGTTTCCCTAAAATTAAAAAATCATAAACCTTATAAATTTAGAAATACTAATAAAACTTACGAACTCAAAAAATTTGGTACATTCTATCCAATTGTCTTATTTTAAATATACTATTGGACCACATTTAGACATTGCCTTTAAAATTGTGTGGGAAAAAGGCTTTTTCAAGCAGGACCTTGGACATTTGGAAAGTTTTTTGAAATTTCATAGCCTATTGACAAATCCAATGAGCTTGTTGTATTTAAAAATTCTTCAACTATATTCTTGTTTATTTCTTTGCCATCAATCATAAATCCATCCTATGCATAATCAAGAAAATTGTTACAAACTAATTTTAACAGGTGTGGTACCTACACCAATAAATACAAAAATGATTTCATTTGTTGTGGGATTCTTGAAGGTGTTGCTTTTTAATTGACGTTTTACTCATTTAACATTCAACAAGTTTTCTTGTACCATAAACATAACCATATAAAATACACTGATAAAATACATAACATAACCTCTGTACACTAACGGCAAGGACGGTGCTGCAATAAAATTTAAAAACGCCGGCGGCGGCGTAGCCATAAGATTTTTAAAACCACGCCGGCGGTGCGGTAGACTCTGCCTATTTCTTTTCAATGATGGTAACCCCACTTTCTTCAATAGGTATGGTAACAGTGTTATCGATTTAGCCCTTTGTTCTTCTAATTTAGCATGCCTAGTTACAGAGCAGACTCTGGAAGACACTCATGGGAGTGATCATTTTCCTCTAATGGTTGTGTTTAGCAATGCAAGTAGCAGGGTGAAAAGGGGAGGTGTTTTCTCATCCCAAAAGAGAAATTTCAAAGGAGCAGATTGGGAAAATTACTCAAAAGATGTTGTTTAATTCTCAGGTGGATAATATGTCCTACGCAAAATTTCATGACATTATAATGGAGGCTGGAAATAGGAATATCCCATATAAAAAATTCGGTATCAATAAAAACTTTTGCCCATGGTGGGACCTTGAGTGTTCTTCACTTATTAAACACAGAGCTAAAGCTGTTAAGCAGTGTTATAGGGACGGTAGAGTATCGTCTTTTGTACACGCTAAGAAAGTAATTGCGGAGGTTAAACTTAAATTGAAAAATAAAAAAGGGCAGTGTTTATTAAATTTGCTTCTAGTCTAAATAGGGAGAATGACTTGACTGAAGTATGGAAATCTATAAGGGGCTACAGAAAGTCCTTTGACAGTGGTTTATTTTTTACAAATAGGAATGATTCCTGGAAACCCGCTTTTATCGACGTATTAGCTCCCCCATCTTGTGCTAATTTGCCTCTAGAACCAATAATCAGGAAGCTGAAGACTTTTTTAATACCCCCTTTAATATGAGTGACTTGGAAGGCATTTTGGGAAATCTTGAGGACTCGGCTCCGGGGCCTGATGAAATCTCGTTTAGCATGTTAAAACATTTACCGAACGAGTTTATAAAATATTTATTGACATTTTTTAATAATATTTTGTATGACCATGGGCAAATTCCGGAGGAGTGGTTTAATTTCTCTATTATTCCTATTCTTAAGCTTATAGCTCTTTCATCCTGTGTGCGGAAGGTCTTTGAACACTTAATTAAACTTCGGTTGGAATGGTGGGTAGAAAGAAGGGGGATCCTTCCTCCTTTCCAATTTGGCTTCAGAAAAGGAAGGGGAACCTTTGACAATACTGCAAATTTATATCTCGATATAGCCAATGGATTTATAAGTGGTAGGAAAACGTTGGCTGTATTCTTGGACATCGCGTCTGCTTATGATAACGTTCTTCCGGAAATTCTCAGTCAGACTCTTGAAGAAATTGGGCTCCCCAAAAATTGGGTGAAATTGTTGTATAAGTTAACTTACAAAAAAAATGTCGTAGTCATCAGTCCTCTATTGTTCAGTATCTACACTCGATCAATTATGGATGCGGTAGGTATAGGTGTTGACATTTTGCAATATGCAGATGATATTGTCCTGTATTCATCCCATAAAGAGGATGTGACTCAGATTTTGAGGCGATTGTCGAACTGCCAAACTTCGACGGTACAAGGAAGTCCATACACCTAAAGAACTGTTTACTATTATATAACTGATTGACAATTGAAGCGAATTGGTTGCATTGTTTTTACATTTCTTCACGAGATTTTTACCTATAAAATTACTGAATTTTGCAATGTACGATTGGTGGCTTGAGTTCAAGTGATCTAAAGACTTTTTGAACGGAAACCTTGTATTTATAGTGTCATATTAATTTAACCTGCCCATTATTTACCAAGTAAACATAACCTAACTTTAACTTTATAAATATTTTTCCTTTTTAAAACCTCATTTGCAAGCCTGTCAAAGAAAACTGTGCCTGTTGCCATTGGGTGACCTAAAAAAATATTCTGACCAGCTTGATTGACTATATTTGCATTATATTCAGTTACTTTAATACTCTAGGTACGATAGGTATATTTTAGATTTGCCTTAAATCTACAAATTTAAATAAGTAATAGAACAATCTTCCAACCAATGCGTGCACTGCAGTTAATCACGTGAGTCGACAGTCTATGCGCGGTTAATTAAAAATCGTCCCCTCCTTTATCGACGCTGCCAAGCCACCCTTTTCTATCTATTATCAAATGCGGAGTTAGAGCTCCTGAATATAATCTTATTAATTTATATGTTGTTTTTCATTGATAACTCACAATTTTATTTTTGTCACTTAGACCCTTTGGGAATACCACTCTTCAATTCTGTAGAGCTTGTCCAATAATCCCCAATAAAGTATTTCAGGACGGCCAGAGGATGTCTTACTTAGGACGTTCTGGGGACCGACGATTTGGTAACATCGGATGTCCCTGGTACGTCCTGGGGAAGGTTCAGGTACTTCTTTGTGCTATCTGGGTTGTGGGCTGAAAATGGCTCGAAATTACTTTAATGCTGACAAATTTGATAATATTGCATCTCAAAATTATATAAACTAAGCAGAAAAAATCAAAATTTAAGAAAAAATCATATTTTTTATAGGTTGTGATACATCGTTAAAAAGATAATAAAAAATGTTACTCAACTATGCCAAAGTTTATAGTCGTATCTTGCGAATAAAAAAAATCCTTCAAACCCACTAGAAGCGCATTCAAAAATAGCTTTAATAATGTGTAGAATGAATAATAAACAAATTATTGCTAAAAATATATAACGCACCTTTTTGGTTTTAATTTATTATCTCAAAAACTGAACAAAAAAACCAAAATCTGTTTAATGATCTGAAATAGTCATAGAATTGAGCAAAACTTTTCTAAATTAGTGGTATCACCAATTTGGGACCCACTGTATATACTTATTTAGGTATATATAATGTATATAGAATATTCTGCATTTTGGAATAATGTGCATATTATATTATTTAAATAATGAATTATGTAAATAATTTTCTGTTTTCTCGACCTCCCCCTTTTTTCTTAAAATTATTTTCGCCTTCGTATCGGCAAAATGCCCCTGCCGCGGACTTTTCCGCTTTTGGTGTATTTTTTTTTCTTTGTCCCGGATTTTGAAATTTTTGATGTGGTCACTTTACCTACATATATATTGAATCAACAGTTTTTGTGGTTAAATACATTCAATATTTTTTGCGGTGACTTCCGTATGATATCAGTATGAATAAAATTTGTGAAAATCACGACAAGGTGTTGGTATAAATATTAACACCTTTTCTTTTTAGCTATTTTTATAAAATGTTTTTGCCTTTTAAGTTTAAATGTAAAAATTTATATTCCTTTATTTTATTGTCTTAAGACAGTATACAACTAAATTAAGCCTAATTAGGCTTAATTTAGTTGTATACTGTCCCCCAAGTAACATTTATAGTTTTATGATTGTATACAATCATAAAACTATAAATGTTACTTGGGGGACAGTATACAACTAAATTAGATATAAATAGATTATGGTTTAGGAATAACCCTATGTATTTATATTTAACCAATGTTATTTTTGTAGTAAACCAACTATGTTATTATTAAACGTAGGATTACTTTTTAAATAACAAATTTCTTTATTTGCATTTACTCAATTTATATATTATTTATTAGTAGGTATAGGTATTAAAGAACCCCCCCTCCCCACGTAAATGGAAAATAAAAGCAGGTAAGTATAATAAAATACATATATTTATAAAAATATAAAAAATAAATATTTATTTTAATCTATGTCCAATAATTGGACATAACACCTTGAAACTTTCCTCCTCGTGAAGTACCAATTGTTGCAGACTGCTTAAGTCCTCAATGCAGTTCTCTATATGATAAAAAAGAAAGAAGTTAAACATTAACTAGCGTGGGTATGCATTTTTATTACTATTTAAAACAGTGTGTTAATAATAAATATACGCATGTTAAAAATAATTACAAGCAATACCTAGCTAAAGACAGCCAATGAAAACAAGATTTGGATTTATTTGATTACTTTAGGCACAAAACATCGAGGAAATTAGGCCAAGCCATCATAATGAAATGATAAAGTAGCTATAACTTTACTTACCAACAAAATCCGAGAATAGGGAGGGCAAACCTGTGTCACTTAAAAAGTTCGTTAATTCTTCCATTATTTCTTAGTGCATTGCACCTGTTGATGGTATACCATTTATGAGAGCTACTTAATACGATTCCCAACAAGTAAACTACATCTGATGCAATTACACGCTTTTATTACACCCACACACCTTCCACAGAACAAAATCACAGAACAAGATGCATCTTTTTTATCAATGGCCGACAGAACAAAGCTTCCGCTGTGCAACATGAACCACTATAACTGCGCTTGAGCGAGTGGCCTGGGGGGAGAACAAATTTATTTATTATTAATAAAAATGGTTTAAATTAAATGCATTATATACTTCCGATATTTTAAACAATTACAGGTTGACAGTAACGCAATGTTTATTAACTATTAATATATAAATATTTTTTTTTATAAGAAACGCTGTGTTAGCATTAATCCTATCCATATATTTATTGTTAATCTGTAAATGCTAATTTACTTTATACAAACACGCTGTTGTTAATAATACCCAAGTTGATTTATTTATTAATATTATTCGTGAAAACAGTCGTTGGTTAATTATAAATCTCAGATTTTTCTCGGTGTAGAGTGGGGTTATTTGGAACTGTGGGGTATCTTGGAACATGTTAATTTTGTGAAATTTTCTTTAATACAATAAACATTTTTTGACTAAGACTGTTAAATTTTATTTTGTTTTCGTACTAGAAGCAGGGTTTTATTTTATTTTTAATTTAAAAGCCTTCTAAGATGCTCTTCTTCTGCAGATATTTACATCTGTTCCAAGTTATCAGAACGAAGCAAAACTTGGAACTTTTTTTTTTAATTCGATAGCTTTCGTGAATTTTAAATTTGCGGTATATATATGTATCAATTTAAAAGGTACTCGTACACACTTTGTCATTTAAATATCGAAAAAAATACTTTTTGTTGTTTATTTATGTAACTTTTTTTATTAAAAGTGTTCCAAGTAACCCCAATCTACGGAACGCTTTAAAACCAGGAATCGGTTTTATCCTTAAATCTCTTTACTCTCCAAGATATCTTAAAGTTAACTTGAAAGCATTAATAAGATCAAAAAGGCGCATCTTATTAAGGTTTTTAAATCCCCCTTGATAAAACCTGGGGTATTTTTAAAAGTCATCTTAAAGTACTCTTCAAGATAACTTAAAGCAGACTTAGAGATATCTTCAAGATAATTTTAAAACCAATCAATTTTAAAATAGTTTTTAAAAAGATCACCATAAAAAGAAAAACAGTATTTAAGAATGAATTTAAAAAATCCTCTTCGTTTTATGAATACCTATATCTATCTATCTATATTTATAAATTAAACGACAAGTTGCCAATTGGATATACAAGTATTTAATTAATGTCTAACTAAATATATAATAAAACATTAAAAATATAAAATTCAATGTATTAGTTGCCCAGGGCCAAAATTTTAAACGCAAATTTTTTTTTTGATAAAAGAATATAAAATACTTTTAAAAAATGTATGCGCCGTATCAATAACGTAGTATTAAAGAAATATTAATTAATTTTTGTTAATATTTTTTGTCTTCATCCGGTACCCAGATAGCACAAAGAAGTACTGGAAACGTCCTGAGTATATCTTGTATCAGACATTAGTAAGTCCCGAGTACGTCCGAATCAGGTCCTGAACCTTCCCCAGGACGTACCAGGGACATCCGATGTTACCAAATTATCGGTCCCCAGAACGTCCTAAATAAAACATCCTCTGGCCGTCCTGAAATACTTTATTGGGGATTATTGGACGAGCTCTACAGAATTGAAGAGTGGTATTCCCAAAGGGTCTAAGTGACAAAAATAAAATTATGAGTTATCAATGAAACACAAATATTTTGAACATATAAATGTTTGAATATTTTTTAAGTCATTCTGCATGACACAAACTATTTTTAAATGATAATATATTATTTAGCCAACTTGACACTTAGACCCTTTGGAAATACCTTGCTTTAATTGCTAAAAAACAAAAATTACGTCCTTGGGACGTACCGAGTATATCCGCTTTAATTTTCCCAAATAAGTAAGAGACTGGACGTACCCAAAACTTCCGATATAGGTCTGGGACGTTCGGACCTATGTGGGACCCGAAATGGACGTCCTGGGTACCTCTTGTGCTATCTGGGTAACTGCACTATGGGTTAAAATATATTTTTTAGGCTTAATAATAATATTATTTAAAACCGATTATTCTTAATATTGTTAATTTTTACTAATGTTATTATTGTCATTAAGTTAAAATTGGTGAATGCCAAAATGGCACCTGTCAAAATGACAGATACGCCCTTTTTGACTTATTTAGGTGGTTTTAAGCATGGAATTGGTAGTTTAGGACTAATTGAAGTTAAAATTGGTGAATGCCAAAATGGCAACTCGTCACCTGAGAATTATAGTGTTCTATCTACATTTTCTTTTATTTATTCAGGTTAGTCTTGTTTTAAGTCTTAAAGATGATATTGATCTATCTATATATAATTGGGGTAGAAATTGTAAAGTTTAAGGCTTAAACTGTACAATTTCTACCCCAATTATATATAGATAGAACAATATGCATCTTTAATACTTAAAACAAGACTAACCTGAATAAAAAAATGAAAATGCAGATAGAACACTATAATTCTCAGGTGACGAACTGTCAAAATGACAGATACGCCCTTTTTGACTTGTTTAGGTGGTTTTAAGCATGGAATTGGTAGTTTCGGGCTAGTTGAAGTTAAAATTGGTGAATGCCAAAATGGCACCGGTCAAAATGACAGATACGCCCTTTTTAACTTATTTAGTTGGTTTTAAGCATGGATTTGGTAGTTTCGGGCTAGTTGAAGTTAAAATTGGTGAATGCCAAAATAGCAACTGTCAAAATGACAGATACGCATTTTTTGACTTATTTAGGTGGTTTTAAGCATGGAATTGGTAGTTTCGGGATAGTTGAAGTTAAAATTGGTGGATGCCAAAATGGCACTTGTCAAAAATGTCAGATACGCCCTTTATGACTTATTTAGGTGGTTTTAAGCATGTAATTGGTAGTTTCAACTACCCCGAAACCACCAATTCCATGCTTAAAACCACCTAAATAAGTCAAAAAGGGGGTATTTTGACCATTTTGGCATTCACCAATTTTAACTTCAAATACCCCGAAACTACCAATTCCATGCTTAAAACCACCTAAATAAGTCAAAAAGGCGTATCTGTCATTTTGACAGTTGACGAGTCTTAGTCGCGCGAGTCTTACTCGCTAGGCCAATTTGGTGGAGCCCCGCCTGTACGCAAATAAGCTCTGCGCAAGTAAGGTTTCGTGAGAGAAAAACCTTATGCAAGTAAAATCTCGCGGATTTAATTTCTTACGCTTGTAATCAGTTGTTAATTTTTAATAACTACTTCTACTATTCTACTCCTTCGAGACATTTACCTCATCCTCTTTAATAATGGCCTAAATTATCTCTCGTTTAATTACATAATATTATTTTTTTATTACTAAACGTAAAATTTATAAGCATTTTATTATTTATAAATAATTTATACCTAATAAAATATTTTATTCCATAGTGCGACACTTTCGGCCATTTAATAAATCCTTAAAATATAAATGTCAATAAAACTTCATTGAATTAAAACTGCCAATAATAAAACCAATAGAACTAAACCAAGGCAGATGTACTTATCCAAGACTAATTGACTTTATCAAGATTGTGTTTAATTTTAAAATACACTCATATAACCTCTTTAAATCTAAGAAGCATGCGCACCAAATTTTCTAGAAACCTAACCTTACTTAATGTGTATGTTTACATGTTCCATTTTCACTACTTAAGTTAGACTTAATATTAATAGAAAGTTTTACATTTCTTTTTTGAATATTACTTCAACAATTAACTTTACATTTTCTGTAAAAGTGTCCACTTCTTGCTTTAGGAAGAAAATTATCCATAAACGTTGTCATTTTACCTATAGCCAAAGCTATAGCTATGACGTTCCGCAACACTTATGTGCAACTAAGTTTTTAAAGGTTTTGTCCAAGTAAAGTTAGTTTTATTGTGTATTTTAATTAGATCTAATTTAGTTTTATTAAACTCTTACTTAAGTTAAAGGAGTTTTAATCCTACCTTCAACAAAAGTTATCTCAAAGAACACTTTAAGATTAAAAATAAAAGCAATTTTAAAACAAAAGTATATTTATTTCGAACTAATAAAACCACATTGCTTTTAAGAGAATTTTAAGATAATATACTCTTATTGAGGTTTGATTAAAGTACAAATAAAGTCATTTTTAAGAACAAATGATCTTAAATGCTAGATAGTTTTTAGGAGATGCCTTCAGGATAGCTATAAAACTCCCTTTTAAAACCATATCCTCTCGAAGTGTAATTAGTATTTATAAAACCCATTTTAAAATAATTTACACTTTTTCCGCTATAATAAAACTGCCTTAAAACTAAGTCAAGTCAATTTGGATTTTAAAATGTTACTTGGGCGGTAACTCAAATGTTTAGATTGTGCATTCTTTTTGAGGTAATTTTAAATCAAATATCAGTGTAATACAGGACGTTTCGTTGCTTAAAAGGGAGCATTGACCGTTAATTTTAAACTTTTAATGCTCCTTTTTCTTTAGTACGTAGTTTGCAGTAGATACTAAAATACTCCCCCCCGTGAGGGATAACTGGTCACCTAGGTTCTCTAGGTGACATCGCAACTTTTATCCCGAAACTGCATCTTTACGCGAGTTGCTTCCAGTGTGGACCTCGTTCTCCACAGGGCAACGTTAACGTTGACAGACCAACAGTTAACTGCCCTGTTAAACTAACAAAGTTTTTCCTATTTTTTTTGAACCTGTAGGGGTAGATAGTGTAACGAGCGTCGTGTCATTCCATTTGATTTGCATAAACTTTTAAAGAAACCATGCCTAATCGTGTAATCCTTTACTACTTCATAGCTGAACAGGGTTTTTTCTCAAGCTCTTTTTCCCTGGGGGCCAATTTTTGACCGTTCGTAACTCTTGAAAGCGTTCGCAAATGTACGTTTTGTAACAAATCTCATTTTTGAGCCATCGCATCTTTGCGTATACGCAAATTTTCATACGTTTTACTGCGAGCGGCGAAATACTCGCTAAATGTCACAAACGTATACGTTATGTGCATGGAAATAAGGTTAAGTGTCTTTTGCACACCCAGTTTTTAATTTTTATTTTTGAAACTCAGCCCTATGTAATATTATAACATAGTTATTATGAAAGAGCAACTCAAGACTCAAATTTTGGTATACAAAATTTAATGTTTATGATTGTTAAAACCACAAAAATTTTAAGCTTAAGTTTGAAAGTGAGCTAAAGCCACCCGTGTTTACGGTATTGTTTTTTAAAATTTGCACTTGGGTATGGGAGAGATATTTTTTTTAAATTTGAGTTTGGGATGTAATGAAAGTTTTTGAAAATTTGTGGTTAATATTGAAGATTTTTTAATTTGAGCTTTTGGGGTTTTATTTCATTATTCATTTAGATGTGGAAGAGATGATTTTTCAAAATTATCGGGTTTCGGTTGTCTTGAAAATTCGCGCCTAGGAGTGATGAATCCATTAATATTCCTAGATGCAATACCTAAAGTTACATAAATCAAGTGGTTACAACCACCTACATATAACCATGGGATAAAGTCCACCAGTGATATTCAAAAAGGCTTAAAAGATAACTTGAATTAAAGTTTTAATTTAAAACACTCAAAATTCCTGCAAAACAAAAAATTATAAAGAAAACGAACTAATGTGGTATAAATTACTGAGGACATTGAATCATAGAACTGTTTTGTTAAACCATTATACCATGAAATATACAATAAATAAATAAAAT
Source organism: Brassicogethes aeneus (assembly GCA_921294245.1). NCBI lineage: Eukaryota > Metazoa > Arthropoda > Insecta > Coleoptera > Nitidulidae > Brassicogethes > Brassicogethes aeneus. Next base: position 64,973,872 of record OV121132.1, read on the forward strand.
AAAAAAAAATAGTTCAAACGCACCCCAATTTAAATCGTTGCCTGATTTATCATTCGCATAAATGCGAAGACTTAACTTGGGCTTATTTTGTTTTGCGCACCCTTACGGAAAAACACTGTTAACACTGCACAACATTATGCAACACTACTTTTGAATAATGTTTTCGTTAAAAGTGTTACATAGTGTGACCAGTGTTGTTTAGTGTGGCCAGTGTTGTTTAGTGTGACCAGTGTTGTTTAGTGTGACTATTGTTGTATAGTGTGATTAGTGTTGCAGTGTTAATAGACCTAGCCCATAAATCGGATTTTTTGGATAGCGCGTGCGTGAAAAAACGCGGCAGTCTTTTTTATTAGAATTCTAATGAAGAAAGAGACTGTCGCCCTTTTTAACGCACCCCCTATCCAAAAAATCCAATTCATGGGATAGGTCTAAAGCTATTTATCACTGCGGAATGAAATATTTCAGTCGACAGTGTTTTATTATAATTTGAAAATTATAATTTAATTTAAGTTTACATTGAAAATTAATTACGAAAAGTTCGCACAATTATGTTTTATCATGCAGGTAAATTTAAGTTTCAATTGTAAATTAAAATTTACAATAAATTTTTATCTAATTATTAAATTAATTTTTTTTAGAATTAATTAAAAAAAAAGTTTAAACAGTAGAATTCTGCATTTTTTGGTGCTTTTTTAGCATTTTTTTAATTGATAAGGTTCAAAAATATTTTTTAATTTAGTTATTTAATTAAAATTAATTGGAAATTCTAATTTTCAGCTGAAACTTAAATTTATCAGATAAACACTTATATTTATATGAACACTACACAAAACTGCTTATTACAGCAACATTAATCACTTTAACACTATGGGCAAGTCGTTAACACTGTTGGAACACCATGAACACTATGCAACACTCTTTATCACTGTGCAACATTACAACAATTGTGTTAACACTAGTGCAACACTATGGTACAAGTCGTTAACACTGTTGGCACATTATTAAAATCGTCAGTAGTGTTGTACAGTGTTTAATAGTGTTTAATACTGTTGAACAGTGTTTTTCCGTAAGGGCATGGCGTTCAAAAATTGATAAATAGAAACGTATACGATTTATGTCATGCGCAACTGAGAGTATACGCAAATAAACGTACACTCTCAAAAATTGGCCCCCTGGTCGTAACTCCCTTGTGTTTTTTTCTGTTGGTAAAGTAAATTAAATTGGGGTAAACTAAATACTGTATTTTATTTTTTGTATACCTAAGTCTCCCAAGTATGATTCTTAAAGCAATGTATTTAATAAAACACGTAAGTAAACACAACGTAGAGGTCCAAATTTTGGTAAGACGATCACGAGCCATAGTCACAAAATAGTTCATTTATTTATTTTTCTATAACTTGTTTTAACAAACCTGGTGTAAGGAGAAATCTTTACATTTTGCACTCAGGATATCACAGCGTGATAAAAAAAATCACGTTGTGATATCAGCATGACTTCACCAGGAAATCCCGATTGTTGTCCGGGATGTTTTATGTCCTGCGATCGGACCCCAGCGACAATAAGATACTCTCTATCTAACATTTATCGCTGTTGAGAAAGATTCAAGGTCAAGCCTTTAAACATCCCACACAACATGCTATGGATATAGATATTTTATGGATATACTTGATTTATTCTTTTATGTATATCCATTTGTGAATATTTTATGGATATACTGAATATATTTTTTCTTGTATATCCATAAAATGTCCATAAATGGATGAACTTGATACATTCTTTCATGTATATACATTTATGGATATTTTATACTTTGTATAACTTTTATATAATAAAAAATTATAACTATAGTATATAATTATAGTATAATTATACTAGGTATAATAGTATACTATAGTTTTAATTTTTTTACTGAAATTTTTAAATTTTATATTATAAGCTTAGAATATACACTGGAATCAGTGTAACCATCCTTTGAAAAATCGTTTTTTCTCCACTTGTTTGAAAAATTCCCTCTTGTATAGAAAAAATAAAATTGATTATTTCCCTCATTATAATATGAACCAATCAAAAGCCTTGAATTTTCGAAAAAATTTCGTTTAAGTAAGCGATTAAATCACTAGAACTATTTAACAGCGATTAAATTTTAGCCTCCATATTGGATTTTTGTTTACGATTTTATGGTGTTATAAACAAGTTTTAATAAACATTTTTTTAAAAACAATAAAAAATAAGTTCTAAAGGGTGGGCCATGTTTATGTTGAATTATAAAATAGCAATGAGAACAAGAACAACTAATTTTTTTTCCGATTAAGTATGGAAAATGATTTTATTTAAGTGGCCACCTCAGCTGGCTCGGCAGTAGCCCATCCTGGAACACCAATTTTCGAGCACTTTGTCAAAAGTTTGCTGCTCTATTTAGGCAATTTGAGCTTGAATGTTTTGTTTTAAATGGTGAATAGGCTTTGTTACTGCGACGTGTGGATTTTCCGTGGCCCAAATCCTACAGTTTTGCTTGTTTACATAACCTCCGAGGTAAAAATGCGCCTCATCCGAAAAGATGATTTTTCTTGCAAAATTAGGGTCATCGTTCAACTGGTTTAAAGCCCACTCAGCAAAGCGAAAACGTTGTGGATGGTCAACTTGCTTTAACTCCTGAACAAGCTGGACTTTGTACGCAAACATACCGAGGTCTTTGTGCAGAATCATCCTCAGAGTGGTACGGGAAAGGCCGAGTTGATGTTGACGCGTTCATGCGTCTAGGACGAGCATGCGAAACATGTTTTATGTCCACCAGCATTCCATTTCTGCGCAATTTTTTGATCAAATTTGTAATACTTTGGTTTGACGGCGCCTCATTTCTTCCAATTTTCTTGCCGCCTCTGCGATCACAGTCACATTCAAAGTAAGTTTTGAGTATTTCGAAACGTTGATCCAAATTTATTCGGTGCATATTTTGTAATCGGAAGGTTAAAACTAAACCACTGTCAACAATTCATGGCGTTGAAAGCTTCATTAATAGCACGTAGTTTAAAATTCAACTTATAGATGGCCCACCCTTTATAAGTTACATACCTTAAATTAATGGAATTTTCTTTAAAAAAATATTTATAAATTTTGACACATACGTCAGATTTTATGAATTGTCAAATAGTTTCCTTTAATTCGAGAAATAATCTAGACGTATCACTCAACCTATAAATTTAATCTGTCAAACTATGCTCAGTAAGTTTTTTATTTGATTTTTTTTTTTGGAAAATAGTTTCATGCAAAATAATTAAAAATAAAACCCCTCGACCGCTACGCGGTCTCGTGATTTTATTAAATTATTTTGCATTCAACATTTTCCAACAAAATCCAAACAAAAAACTACTGAGCCCATAGTTTAACGGATTAAATTCATAGTTAACGTGATATAATATAGGTACCTATGACTAAAAAAAAACTTTTAAACAAAAAACTAAGTACAAGACAAACTACATTTTCTTAGCTATAAAAAATGTTCTTACCTATAAAAAATGAAACTATGTGGAAACATAAACACTGTAATATAAATTTTAATTTTTATTATTGCTGTTTAATTTTTGTGTAAATTTTTTTTTAAATTTTTGGGTATTTGAATTAGTTTTAAAAAAATCCCGTTTTGAGCTACGATTTTGTGTTGAAAATTCCCGCTAAACCGGAAATTTTCCTCCAGTCGGCAACACCGTCTGAAAGATGAACGGCATTACGCGTCTGCACTATTTACTCACAGTATTTAATAAATACTGTGAGTAAATACTATTTATAAGAGAACAAACTTAAACTTAACCTAACAAATATGACAGGTAGTTTAAATTTTAAAACGCTGGAGTGCGTTCATAAAGGAAATCTGATTATAGGGTGTTTATCTCGTATGTAATGTGAGTTTTGCGCGGAGTGTTCCTAGGGTGCTGGGTAGTTTTTGAACGCCTGAAAGTTCGATTGTCACAATTGGCGTTTTTGACGTCAAAGTTAACCTCATGGAGGCAGCTATATTTTGTTCCAGTTTGGGCGTCCAAACATTATTTGAAATTCCAATTGCTTTTTCTGATTCAGACGACGAAAGTAGTAGCGATAACGATGAAGTTATGTTGTTAATGGTTACTCGGAGTAGAAAGTTAAAGAAACCACTAGCTATCAATTTGTGACACAGAGATGATTTCTGCAAAAAACAAATGTCATGTGAAAAACGCCGGTGTTGTAGAAGCGGTAATTTTCGAACACTCCGAGTGTAGAACTAGGTATTTTATGAACGGTTACACAAAATGTGCACAACGCATTTAATCCGTTTATGAACGACCTTGTGTGCTGGAGTTTACCCCGAGCGTTCTTTATGAACGCACTCCTGTTGCTAGTGCAGGGCAATTCCATGATAACTCACGGGACATTCAGATGACCGAAATAAAATTTAACTTGGTATATCAGAATACATATATTTATTAGGAATGTATAAAATGTTTAAACTTTAAAGGATAGGCCAATGTACATTTTTAACATTTTTGAATAAGTTCACCAATTGATCTCTAGACAAAATGCAGACAAAACGTGTGATAACTCATGGGACACGAAAAACTTTCTTTAAAAAATTGGTTAAATTAAGCAACCTTTTTCTCTGAATCCTAAACTGTATGAAACATAATCTTATTTTAAAGATATACTTTGCCTATAGTGTATTAAAAAAACATTCAACTTAACTGCTTTGATTGTGTGAGGTTTTATGTATGAAACATAATCTTATTTTAAAAATATACTTTGCCTATAGTGTATTAAAAAAACATTCAACTTAACTGCTTTGATTGTGTGAGGTTTTAAAAAAATTGGTTACCTAATATGCATATTAGGTAACCAATGATAACTCATGGGACATAACATATTTTTAGTGCAGAATTCAAAAGCAGTTAAGACTTTTTAATTATTTAAAATTTTATGGAATATTGGGTTATTTAAAATAAAGTAATAATTTTCTAGGCACAAGTAGACATGCCCAGAGAGCCATGCTTTGGGAAAGAAATTAGTCAACTTTTTCCCAACTACCCAGATAACACAATACATGCCAGAAACATACAATTTATGTACTATTTATGCCCCAATGTTTCGGACTTAAATCGTATATCCCTGCGATGTTTCCTCAGTAACATTTCTGGTATGATTTCCCCAAGATGTTGCATAAACATTTTAAATAGCTGATATTGGTACAAATATAAAATAAATTTATATCAAAACACATAACACACTATTAAAAAAATAACCAATCAATTTTTAGCAAAACACCAAATTATTATACTTTGTAATTTTTAAATTGACCGCGAACAATGACGTTGTACTAGTTACTTTTTAAGTAATTTTTACCTGGGGAATTTTGTTTTGTTTTGTAACAAACTTGTTACAAATATTAAATAAATTTATATCAAAACCATATACCTATAGGTATAAGATCAAAACACATAACACACTTTATTAAAAAAAAATAACCTATCAATTTAGCAAAAACACCAAATTCTTATAATATCAATAACTTTGTAATTTTTAAATTGACCGCGAACAATGTCGTCATACTAGATATTTTTTAATTGATTGTTACCTGGGGAATTTTGTTTTGTAACCAACGGCATCTCTGTAGGTTCGCGGCTTTTATGGCGGGTTTACGAGTCACTCGCGTGCATTTGGAGGTCGCGTTTACGCGAGCTAGCCAACGCGCGCGACGGTTTTAACTCATGGTGGGCAATGGGATCGTTTATAGGTGACCTCGCGTGCGTTAAAAGGACGCGTGCGTCAAATCTCAGCCAGTTTGACGCGTCTTGGTTTTTATCCGGGGAAAAAACTTTACGCCGTAAAAAGATCGCGCGCGTTGAATCCGATATCACGTGACATGGCCAGCCAATGGCATCAGCCGTAAAATTAGCAGACGAGCTAAATTCATTAATATTGCAGTTCGGCGAATTAAAAATGGGTCCATTTTCCCAAAGTATGAGACATCAGACGAAATCAAAAAACACGCACTGAGGAACCAGCTGACGTTTGAAGGTGAGCAAACGCGCGCCTTTGAAACTCGTAAATGGGGTCGCGTCAGGAAGAACGCGTTGACGCGAAGGCCCAGGAAACACACGCAAACCTCAAACGCACGCGAGTGACTCGTAAACCCGCCATTATTGCCAAGAATGACATTTCGTGAAAATCGAGATCGTTCTGTGTCGAGAATTTTCTTCTCGTTTTATAATGTGATCACAGTAATTTAAGGCTTAAATTAAATTTTAAGTTGTATACTTTAAGTTATTGTTTTGTGTGGGTGGCCTGAGGGGTCTTTTTTGGTAAGTAAATTATGATGATTTGGTAAGAAAACATTATAAATATTATTATAATTAAATTCTATATTAGTTTCTTTTTTAAGGTTTAATTTTTTGTGGGTATTGGTGGCAATAACCTGTATGATTTTATTTCAGACCAGGTCGCACAACAGTTTTCCTTTATTGGGAAAAAGGACAAAAAAGATTTTAGCCAATCCAAGATTTCTAAAGCTGTTTTAGGTAATAACTCATCGAATCCGCAAAACTCATATGAAAAAAACTGTAGTTTTACAGGAGACGAAAAAAATATTAAAAGCTCTCATATCTGGCTTTTTTTAAATATACCTATAGGACAAATTAATTTGTTTTTAAGGGTCTTGAGATTATCTTGGAAGATAAGAGGTTTTACAATCATGTGCATTATTATATGAGGTAAGTACTTAATTATGTTGTCAAACATGTGTCAAACGAGTTTTTGCGGATTCATCGATGAAGAGTTTTGTAAATTTTTATATATTTATTTTTATTTATGCGTATAATGCGTTATGTTAATGGTTTTATGTTAATTAAATGATAAAAGTATTTAAGTAATGTTTTTTATTTAAGGAAAAAACCTATAAAAATTACATAAATGTTTTGTATGAAACATTTCTGTTATGTTCTGAAAGTAAATATAAAATGTCTTAAAGACATACCTACAACATTCTAAGATGATCTCAAAACATCCCAAAAGGATGGCCGAGGGACGTTAAAAAGGGCGACATGGTCATTGCCAGAAACATTTCTGGTATATCTGTAGGAAAATAGAGTCATTCCTGGGATGTTTCTATTGTCGCATGCATATGTTTCTGGCATGTTTCTAGTATATACTTGTGTTATTAGGGTAAGTTTGGACTACGATATTTTACATTTATTGGGGTTTATTTGGACATATTAATTGTATTTTCATAAAGTTTGACCAAAAATTGACATGTTTTATGCCAAATTATTTTCCAATGCGATAGCACAACAACTACACAAATATACAGTCCTAGATAGAGTTATTATTGGCCAACGTCGTTTGTAATGAAGTTTGGTCGAAAATTGGCAAAGCGTTTGTAATTCAGATTGATCGAAACTTGGCAAATAATTGATCAGCATGGAAAAAGAATCGCAATGGCGAGTTATATGTCGTTAATATTTCAAGACCTTCTCTACAAAAAGGCGTCAAAAAGTGCTTGTGTGATAGTTATTACAAAAAAATATAATCATCTGTGCACTAACTAAACGTGTTAAGTTTTAAACGGCTTTAAATTTTGAGTAAGTAATTAAGGTTAGGTATGTTTTCAAAGTTTTTAATAAAACATTCAATTATTATACAATTTCTTACTTCTCGAAGATTTTATACCCTTATTAATTTTGAAGTAGGTAATATAAATTTACATTGGTAGTTCTATATTATAATATATATTATAATATATGTACTTATTTTTTGTTAATTGTTACAGATTTTCATCTTGAAGTTGCAGTGAAGAAAAATAACTGCCTTTTTCTAGGTAAATAGTGTTTATGGGTACTAGGCTTTTACTACAAGCAGGACAATTTAAAAATAAATTTTCTACCTATATGTCACGAAGGAAAAAGAGGATTTATTGGGTTTTAAGATCTATCGTGCTAGAAGTGAGCAAGGTAATTGCAATTTTTTTATTGAATTTAAAAATTTATTTCTTTTTTATTTTTAAAGTTCTTCATAACATAAAGTTACCAATCACAAACTATTTTTCTTAATGTTTAATAAAGCATAATTCTTGATAGCCTGATCGTAATTCTATTTGTATCATAATATTATAACAAGTAAGTATAAAGGTGGATTTAGCCAGCATTAAAGTAATGTAATGAAACGTAACATAGGTAATTTAATTTAAAAAATTGTGTAACACAATTTGTGTTGACCCGTCAAACAAGAAAAACTCAACCAAGAATACATCTGCACTTAAAGAAATCTATAGATAGGTATACAGGGTGTCCTGAAATTAGGGGGCCAAACTTAAACAGTGCATTCTTCATAGAAAAATAACACTTTTTTGTAAACATGTATCAAAAAATGGTTTTCACTTCCAAAATACGTTTTAAGACTTGTGTTTTTATATTGTTATGTTATAGGTTAGCTACTTTAAATTTGTCGCTGACGATGACGTCGTAGGCAGCGTGAATTTAATTGTCAAAGAAGCCTTCTCAGATGAAGTTTCTTCCAAAATAACGCGCACTGGACGTGCTGGTGTTGGAGTGTCCAAAACAAAAATCGTACAAGCCATTCACCGTATGTTTTATATTTTAATATTATTTCCTAGACAATTTTGTTACTTAAAGTATTTTTTAGAGAGTTTACATGAACATGATAAATTTCCTCCTCCAGGGGCTTTAGAATTCCAGAGGTCCTTTGACGTGGCCTTAAACAACGCGAAGCAACGGGTCCGAAATAAAAAAAAGCCTTATTGCAAAAAAACAATTAAATCACTGCTTGGGATTCAACATAAAAATACAATATTTTTTTCCAATTTTGATTATTTTAAATATTTTTTATTTATACATTTGTTTTTTTTTAATATTATTTTTGACCACTGTTCCAGTATTGAAACATACTGTTTTATTTTTTTATTATTAAAAAATATAAATACAAAATTTTTTATTTACCCAATTTTCAAATATAATAATAATATTTGTTAATACTTTGGATATGTCCAAATATTTACCAATATTTGGTCAATTTTTCAAAAGCCTAATTGCCCAAATAAACATCAAAAATTTGTCATCGTTTTTCCATGCCCAAACATTCCCAAAATTAAACCAACGGTAACCTACCTAATTTATCCAAACTGCTTTGCTTTTTTGCTTTGGGCACAATTTGGTCATTTATTGTTGGCCATCGCGATTGCACAAATACCATAGGAATATACAGTCCTACATAGTACATTTATTGGCAAAACTTTTCCAAAGGTAATGGGCAATTCTTGGCCATGTTTTAACCTGATATGGCTCTCTGGGTGTATGCTCCTAGTTTAATAACATTTGGAACATTTCGATTGATATAAATTTGAAGAAAATTACGCTATTACGCGTGGAATTGCCCTGCACCGCGTGCGGTGTACTATTCTGCACCGCCAAATTATATATTACGTCATAAACCCAAACCAACCCAAACTCAATAACACAACCCAACCGACCCCGCCCCATTGGCCCCCCGCCCCATTGAGCAAAAAACCCAACTAAAATGGGCAAATTTACGTTACGATAAAAATAAAACACTTTAACAAAGGAACAAAGTTCGACACTTCTAGTAGATTTTATGTTACGATAAAACTAAAACAAACCAACCAACCCAACCCAACCGAACACTGTTTAACAAAGAAACAACAAATTTATGAAATAAAAAAAATAAAAAAAGTTCTTAGTACAGTGTTACCAATGTCATATATTAAAATTGTCCACCCAGACGTCTGAAATTATCCGCCAGGATCCGATTTTTTAAGTAAAAATATACCTACAAAGATACAAATCTTTTTATAATGCTTTTAAAGCATACATAAATAATAAACAAACATAATTTATACGAGTATTAAAAAAATAACAACATGAATTCTTGCTTGCACATAATATTACAAAGTGTCATATTAAAAAATAACATAATTTAAATTAAATAATGTTTTTAGTTCGCTTTAACTTCTTGGATCTTGGTGTTGTAATAACTATTTTCGCGGAGCTAATAGCTGGCCATACACAGGCGTTATTTTGCGCGGTTTATCGTGGCGTGTTGGGATGTAGCGGTTAGTATGCACGAAAGAACGGCATGGCAAAAAAAGCGTCATGTTCCATACACTTGATAAAGTATTCAAATGATTTAGCAAGTGATTGCGGGTAGCATATCAGTTTCAAAGGAAAAATCGTATGTGAGTGGCCAAAAAGTGTCACGTGACGCGGAATGTGGCGTGTGGACACTGCTGAAATGATGTACGCCACAATCCAGAGAAAAGCACGTCTGAAATACCTTCCCGTTCTATCATTGCGCGCGGCGAAACTCACTCACGTACATGATTTTCCATATGTTTTTGCAGATAACACGATAAACCTCGCGCAATAACGTCTGTGTATGGCCAGCTAAACCCGAACTAATTCACATCCTAGGCATGCGCTTTTTAAAATTTGGCGTTTAAAATGTAAAGTTCGCATGACAAATATTAAAATGCGCATGCCTAGGATGTCCGAACTAGTTCGGGATTATCACCGCGAAAACACCTAATCTTCATAATTCTGAAGATGATGTATTAATACTATCCTAAAACAGTGAATTTTAAAATGGGTTATTTTTATTTAAAATTTTTAACTTTTTACAAATTAGAGTGTTGCCCCAATTTTTAACTTTTTACAAATTAGAGTGTTGCCCCAATTTTTTCCGTTAACTTCAGAAATATAAATACCATGGTTTTTTGAAATAGTAGATATTAAATATCCAATATCCTAAATTATCCAAAATTATCCGATTTATAATAGGGTTAGAAAGAGATCCGCAACCCCGCAAAATTATCCGCAAATCGGAGAATTATCCACCAATCGGCAACACTGTCTTAGTATCGAACCCGGACGCGTATTGGCATTGTGTACTACGATACAGAGCCATAGTGCTATACTCTATGCCATAGTGTTCTGAATCGCAGTAAGGATCATGCCCTGTGCACTCGCCTTAAACAAACAAAATCCACATTTTTGTCTAGTCGACTTTGGTTTTAGTTTACACTCGAGTTGCATGTGGCAGGAGCGGCGGTTAATCTTGACGGTTGCTTGGTAACGAAATCAACAAACTTCAGTTTGATAAATTTTGTAAAGTTTTGTAAATTCATATTGTGTTTATTTGGATTGTTCTGTACGCTTAAAAACTTTTAAAATTGCGATTTATCGTTATCTGTGTACTCTATATAAATAAATATTTTTTATATATTGCCACATTATTTGAACATTAACATGGTGTTGTGCTGTGCTGTGGGCTGCTCTAACAGTCAAGTTATGATGCATACTTTTCACAATGATGACCAGGTTGTATATACAATATTGTATTATTCAATTATAACTATTTTATTAAAATAATGATGTAGGTACTAACACAAATGTGGTACATAATATTATTACTTTATACTGATTTGTGTTCTTTAATAAGATAAAATTCACTTGAATACATTATTATATTGTTAATTGGTTTAGTTTAGTAAATACCTTGAATAATTTAAAATATAATACATTTATTTTTGCTTTTTAAATAAACAATTTAAATAAACTATCAGGCCTTTTATTTTTTACTATTTTGACTGTCAAAATTTGACAGGATAACCTAAATTAAAACCATAACCTAAAACCAATAAATGTCAGGCGGGTACACTAGCGGCATAGCGGACCGAGTGTGCGTAACAAGGAGCGTCAAATATGTGACAGTGGCGTATCTATATGATTTATTATCTATGGTAAGGATTGACAAAATTAAACGCCTCTAAGTACAATGCAATCCATACTACGATTCAGCACATCTCCCATTTTGTGATGTTCTGAATCATAGTAGAGAATGTTGAAGTGTTTGCGCGAATGCAGCAGGCCAAACTTTACTGCGATTCAGAAAATATTGGCTATGTGCCGCACGCATAAAGTAATAAGCCAGAGTTACAGGTTATGCTATAAATTAATTGATAGTAGTGAAACATACCCAACCAAAAATCTCACTGACAATATTTATTTTTTATTATCGATTTTTCAAGTTAATTAACTTAAAGATCGTTTTACCCTAAAATTTTATTTGGCTTATCATCGACAATCCTTAATAGATTTTTATAAGTATTTTAGTAGTTAATGCCCTCATGTTTCTATTTTTCTTTCTTAAATATAATAGAAAAACGCAAAGGATTTTATATATTTAAAAAATAAAAAATATAACTTTAAATTATTATATCAAGTATAATCTACCTATGTATACAATTGTAAAACGAAAATATTACGTTCGTTATGTGAATAATGTTTTACTGTTAAGTTTTTATTTAATAAAAATATCGGAAAAAAGAAAGGACAAACAAAAAAAAATTAAAACTAGAACTAAAAGGACGCAGTTTTTAAAATTATACATTTTAATGTATATTAGGGCTAGCAGGGCCGTACCGAGGCACACTTTTTTGGGGGGGTGGAGACGATAAAAAAAACCAACTTATTTTTTTATCGATACTTTAGTACCTAGTAATAGTAAAAATTTTCAGTACCTAGTTTTATCATGTATGTAAAGTGCTGTAAAGTGTAGATAAAGAATGTCTTTACCTACCATAAGCATGCTCTTTCGAAGTCGATGGGATTGATTCTCGTTCTCTATTTTTTTTGACTTGCTGCCAATGTAAATGGATTATCCGGAACAGCAACAATTTTAATTTTAACCAAATTTCCACCGTGAATATTTTTCTCATGCATTTTTTTCTAGTCCTTGTTAATCACAGATCCACATAATGAGCATTTTACTAGAACTCGGCCTGGTCTAGCTTTCTTTTCCATATTAAAAAAAATATTTCCTATTTATTGACACCAAATAGTTTTACTTAGCTTAGATAAGCTTCAACTAAATAATAATCTAGAAAAATAAGACGCCAAAAATTGCGGTGCGTAAAAAGAGTCAAACGCCGCCAAAGCCAAAGCCGCGAGACGGTGCCGACTTTGTACATGCCGCTTGTGTGAAATATAATGTCCTTTAATAAAAATAGGGTTGACCAATACAATTTTCTTGACGGTAAAGATTATAGGAGGTTATTAAATAGATTAAAAATTATAATTTTGTAATATGTAGGTATAGTTTAAAAATTATATTTAATTTTATTTATTGTGATGGGTTGGTTGGTAGGGTAGGTATACCCAACCAACCGACCCAAATACTAAAGATTTTGCCAACCGTGTTTGGATTTGGAACCAACTGCCAAGACTTTGGGGGGGGGGTGACTCCCCCCCTACACCCCCCTTAGGCCCGGCCCTGAGGGCTAGTATATTCTTTTTATAAGGTTCGCCAGTAGTCGGCCTTTTTCAATGTATTTTGACTTATACCTTAAATAGCATTAAAGTTTATCGAGTTAAGTTATAAATTCCTTTATGGGAGTGGACATACTGTATTCTATCATTGCGTGAGTATGAAGGTGAAACCTTTTATTTAAATCTGTTTTATCCCTTTAAATAAATTCCAAAAACAAACACTTTTGCTAGTAGTCGGCCGGTAATACTCTATTAGTCGGCCATATCTATACCAGTTGTCGGCCGTGGCATTTATAATGTATTTTCGCCAGGTCCGTATGGCATTTTTGTGCCATATGTAAAGTTGAAGCTTCTGCGGGAAGTTTTTTATAAGTTTGTAGATACAAAATTAAATAATTATAGAAAATTGATATATTCTTCCGTAAATTTTGCACGAGACTTGTCTATTGACTCAGAAGTTCGGGTGAAAATTTGTGGATGTCTATGAAGGAATGACGAATACCATTTTTGGCTAGTTTTCCCGTCTTTAAATGGAGTTTTTATTTTCTGATCCAAGACAATCTTTTGTATCGTAGAAATTAATTTACACTTTTTAACGGGAAATCCACATTTCGTCAAATTGATTATCCAGTTGACCACTTTTTTCTCATTTTCGGCGCTCAAATATGAGTCTGGGCCTATTTGCCTTGGCTTATTAGCAATTCGCGCCTTGATCCGGTCCTGTAGTGTTGCCCTGGGAATGCTGTATCTTCGACAAGATTCCCTTATTGTGATCCCATTGTACATCGCTTCGATGGCCTTTTGCAAATTTTCGTCGGTAAATATACCGACCAATAGGTGGAACTTTCGTTTCATTTTCAAAATTAGACTGAAAGTGGATAATTTCAAATATTAAGTCGAAAAATGGTTCTAAAAGTGGCTCAAAATCATACGGCCGACCAGTGGCGGCTCGTGACCTAAAAAATCTGGGGTTGCACCCATATGTATAGGTGTAGATATTAAGAGATGTGCAAAGCCAAGATCGCTTTAAAAAATAAATTGGATCATAAAAATTTAAATTATAAAAATATAAAATTTAAATTTAAAATATTAATTACTATTAGAGTTTTAAGTTAATATATTGTTTATTATATATGTATATCTAAATTAAATTTTTTAGTAAAAGACCGGCTTTTACTGGACACACATTGAACGATGTTTAAATTTGGAGTAGGTCTTCCAAGCCTCTTCATATCGATCGACCGACTACCGAACGGATTTTCTAATAAACTTTCAACTGAATTAATCATTATTATTATAAGAAATACATACAAACAATAATAAAAACGCAGCGGAAATGTTAACGCGGCCCGGCAAAAATACGTAACACGATTCACACTAAATGTTGCATTTGTCCTGCAACCACTTTCGATCTAATTAAACCAATGATATTGAACGTAATTTAATCACGTGGTCCCAACACGCCCATTCGAAAGCCTGTAATGGTTTGCGACCTTAAAACAAACCCGTTAGCCTCAACAATTATACACTAGATGGCGTGGTATTCGGGCATCGATCAATGAACCGATACGAAGCGCCAAGCGGGAAATTTAATTATTTGCTTGGAAACTATAGTGTTATAACAAGAAAGTTACTAAGAAAATAAAAAAAATATATATCGATGATATTATTATAATCATAATTTATTTCTTTCTTCTTGGGTGATTTTTTTGGGGGTTGTGCAAACCTGCAAACCTTAGGTAGAGCCGCCACTGCGGCCGACTACTATCAAAAATAGCATTCGATGCCCACTCCAATAGTCGGCCATCAATTTAAAACTTCCGTAACATTTTTATTTTCACTTCTACCTCCGGCCGACTATTGGTACAGAAAATCTGCTTATTTGATAGAACATAAGTTTTGTAAGAGAAAAAATATACAAAATTAGATAATTAAGATAAAGACAAGTAAATATTTTTATCAATGCACCAGTAGTCGGCCTCATAGGCCGACCACTAGCTACTCTGTTAAATTCACATGCTAGTGATTGGCCATTAAATTTTAAACCTAAAAATTACGAAATTACGGTTTTTAAACCAAATATTAGGTATTTTAATGTATATTCTTTCATAACAATCCACCAAAGTTCTTTAATTATTGACTTATAGAAAATAACTTCCGTTTTAATTTTCTGGCATGCTGTTCTAATCAAAGTTTCGGCAGGTGGAACACTCGTATCAGCGACAGTGTGAATTTTGCGCGGGAATTATATATGACAGGAGTTTTTTAGGTTAAGCGAAATTGACATTTAGCTATACAAATATGACAAGATAATAGGTACATAAAGGAAGATTGCTCAAAACTGGCGCCTAATTCAAGTTATTTGCGAATAAAGTTGCTAGTGGCCGACTACTGGTGGTGGCCGGCTTACTGGCGAACCCACCCTATATTTACCTACCTTTAAATTTATTAGACAGCTAACTGTTAAAGTTACAATTGTTGACATAATTGTAACTATGACAATTAATTGTTAAGTGTTAATTGCTTATAAGCTTAAATCCTATGTATATTTTCTTGTTATATGGGATAATATGCGAAACGGAATAGCCTTAAACACAAGGGCCTAAGAAAACAAATACTACAAATATAATTTATGAATGCAAGTTGCCCTCTGTGGATTGGTTTTAAAGTGTGGCATAATAAAAGCCCTATTTTATTACAATCGCAATGATTTCGCATCTTGTGCGCTCTAGATTCTAGAGTGAACGTCCGCCCCCAACATCCTTTGATTAATAATCTTTCGCATCTTGTGCCCATGGGATGATGATGCATCACTGATGTAGGTACTAAAGTCTAGTTAAATATTGATAAAGCTTTGGATCGTTTTGAAAAAATGAAAAAAGACATTATAATTTTATAATTTGAATTTTATATTTAAAAAGATTACATACTTAAAAAATGAAAAAAGACATTATAATTTTATAATTTGAATTTTATATTTAAAAAGATTACATACTTAAAAAAGAATACCTATATGAACATGTTTTTGTTTATGAGATATTTAGTTAAATTTTGTTACCTTATAATCCTTTTCCCCAATATATAAAAGCAAATACTACAAACTATTTATTGTTTATATATGTTACGGCTAATGTGCAAACTTGGATAGTTTATAAACTAGCTGGATAGTTTATAAACTAGCCAAACTGTCAGCTATTTTAATTGAAAATGTATTTTCAACTAAATTAGCGGCTAGTTTACAAAATAACCAAGGATCTTGGCTAATTTACTTGAAATTATTAGGGAAACTAAAATAGCTGGATGGTTTGTATACTATCCAATTCAATTTGGCTAATATGAAAACCAAAATTTCTATTAACACAAAATAGCCAAGCTTTAGCTAGTTTGTAAACTAACCAACTAATTCTCTGGCTATTGCCCATTTTAGTTGGGTTTTTTGCTGAATGGGGCGGGGGGGGGGGGGCAATGGGGCGGGGGTCGGTTGGGTTGTGTTGTTGAGTTTGGGTTGGTTTGGGTTTTTTCTCTCATTTTTGACCATTTGACCAATGGGGCGGGGTCGGTAGGGTTGTGTTGTTGAGTTTTCTAACAAGGAAGCGTTAAAATTTTGCCTATGATTCATTTTAAAATTGTTAAAATGCACAAAACAAATCCGATTAAGCCGGCAAAACGAAAAACAATGCCGTAACCTCACTTTTTTAATAAATTAGCCAGAGAATTGGTTGGTTAGTTTACAAACTAGCTAAAGCTTGGCTATTTTGTGTTACTATAAATTTTGGTTTTCATATTAGCCAAACTGAATTGGATAGTATACAAACTATCCAGCTATTTTCGAGGCTATTTTAGTTTCCCTAATAATTTTCAAGTAAATTAGCCAAGATCCTTGGTTATTTTGTAAACTAGCCGCTAATTTAGTTGAAAATATGTTTTCAATTAAAATAGCTGACAGTTTGGCTAGTTTATAAACTATCCAAGCTAGTTTATAAACTATCCAAGTTTGCACATTAGCCATAACATATACATATATGTTAAGAAATTGATGTTTATGAAAAGCAAGAAAGGGAATTGGAATCTTATATAGTAGTGTATTGACAATAATAAAATTTAAATAATATAACGAGTAAAGATAAAAATAACACTAGTAAACAATAAAAAAAGGTCGGTAATAAAAATAGCTCAGTCCTATAGATTTTGACCTGCTCGACGCAAATCCGGCGCCCAAAAAATTTTCCGAAGTCTCTTTTAGACGATACGGGCAGGACCATGATACAAAGAAAAATTGTTAAATAATAACGATAAAAATTAGTAAATAAAAAATGTCGGTAATAAAAATAGCACACTCCTATAGATTTTCACCTGCTCGACGCAAATCCGGCGACCAAAAAATTTTCCAAAGTCTTGTTTAGACGATACGGGCAGGACCATGATACAAAGAAAAATTGTTAAATAATAACGATAAAAATAAGTAAATAAAAAAGGTCGGTAATAAAAATAGCACAGTCCTATAGATTTTCACCTGCTCGACGCAAATCCGGCGACCAAAAAATTTCTCGTTTAGACAATACGGGCAGCACCATGATACAATGAAAAATTGTTAAATAATAACGATAAAAATAAGTAAACAAAATAATTCGAACGATAAAAAACAGTAAACATCAAAAAAACATGCCTTAAATTTTTACAATATGTACAGATATGTTGTTCATGGAATGCTGAAATATAAGTTAAAAGTAACGTCATCCTAAAATTTTCAAATCTATGCAATAAATGGTACCAAAATACTGTGCTCCTATTTTTTATTTCCGACTTCAGAAATTTTTTTTTAAAACATTTTGGATCTATTTCAGTCATAAACAATCGCAAAATTCTATTTTTAACCAGGACCTTTTTTTAAAGTTAAAATTTGTTGCCTAGTGTAATTATTCTAATAAGGTTTTGACATTTAGGTTGATAGAGAAGTAATATATAAAAAATGTTTTATTCGTAACCTGTTGTGAAAACATTATTGGACTAAGTATAGGTAATTATTTTATTTTACATTGCAAATAAAAACTTTCAAAGTTATCGCCCCTTGTCATGTCTTTCAAAGTTTTTAATCCGCCCCTGTCTTTAAGGTTCTGTCAAAATATACACAATATAGGGCCACCTATTTCTGTGGGTGTCTGGGATTTAGTCGCGAGACAACGTTCAAGATGACTAGTTGGGTGTTACGCCGGTGGGTCCGGCTTGCACTGGTGATTATTAGTGCTACCCATGTGAAATCTGAAACTCTGACACCTCCATACTTTAACTTGGCTGAAGGAAAAAATATTACGGCCTCAGCAACATGTGGTGTGGATACAGAAGGTCCAGAACTGTATTGTAAATTAATTGGTGCAAATTCATTCAATGAATTAAATGTTAATGTTATACAGGGACAGGTTAGTTTCAATTCCTAACAATAACATGTTTGCTTAGAATTTATGTATATACATAGGTACCCATACCTTAATTGAACCATTTTGAGCACAAAACATTTCTTTTTATTTAGGCTTCTTTTAAAATGAATACTTTTGTAGTATAGGTATCGTTTTTTAATTTTTAAAATAGTTGTTCCTAGTTAATAAACATTCGTTTCTAGGAAGAACAGTTAAAAATAATAAAAATTGATATTTAAGAATAAAAAATAGTGTAAAACATTTTTAAAAAAAATAATTTTGCCACTTATAACACAGATCGAAAATTGTATTTTGTCGGTTCGCGTTTTACAAACATTTAAATTTGTATACATTTTTTAATCAAATATTTTAACCGAAGATCTGGTAATGTAGCTATGGCCCATAGCCTATAAGCTATATATGGGTCATAATAAATCTTAAAAACGTTCAAACTTAAGTTTTTAAACTCTGTGATATTGTTTCCAATTATTGTTAATTTTAGCACGAATACAAAATGCGATCCCTATCAAAGCGTTCATTGCAACGCATCACCACGCTTACACCGCGCTAAAAAAATTACACAATACAGATCACATTTTTTTTTCACATTTAGCTTCTAAAAGGTTTGTATTTTTATAATCCTACAAGAAAATTCAGATAATGTAGGACAAATTTAATGTTCATTTAATTTGTTTTTAATTAAAAATGACAACAAAGCTATTCTCGGGAAAATAATTACGAAAGCATAAAAAATAACTTCCCGCTACCAGTTTTTGTCGTGATCTTTTTGGGATATTAATTTTCTTAGTGTAGGTACCTATTGGAGTAAAACAGAATAGGTATATAATTTCGACATATTATTCAGGCTCGTCCAGGTTTTGCAGAGCCTGGGGCAAAGATTTTAGGCGGGACCCTTACGTATTAACTGTTGCAGTTATTTCAAAAATAAAAAGAAGACTTCACGTTATTACCTATAGGCAAATTGAACTTTACCAACGCAAAATAAGTATGTTATCCAGGAGGAGCCTTCGTATAAAACTTCAACAATAGGAAAAGTCGCTAACACGTTTACAAGCTTACGAGCGCGGGGCCCAACCAAGAGCGGAGTTGGGGCGACCCCATGGTTTGCCCCCAAGGATTACTAACCTAAAATTTAAATATTTAATCGACGACTAATTTAATATGAAATTAACTACATGTAATTTATTAAAATAAATTACTTAATTTTTATATTTGTGGCATCAGGAACTTTAGTTATCAATTCATAATTTAAATTAATTAATATGTATTAAGAGTAAAATAATACTATAAAGATTAAAGCTTCTTAGTATCTCCAAAAACACAACTGTTTCTCACATTTTGAAGAGGGGTTTAAATGTAATGTCTATTTGAATGTTCCCTTAAATGTGTTTAAAACTATTCGGGTTTTTGTATTACCATCTGGTTACCCAAAATATTTATTTTTAAACTGAATTCTACCTACCTGCTATTTATCATACTTTCCATGACCATTTGAGATTTAACGCAAAAAATATAAAACACTTAAATATTTAAGAAATAAAATTGATTTTGATATAATAATTTATATATATTTTTTTTTGGATTTTTAGGGTCAATTTTCGGATCATCAGGCAACCACGGTTTTTTTTCATAAATCGATTATATGCCTGTTATAGACAAAAAATACCAAAAATAAAAAAAATCTCTCGGTTTTTTTGTTATTTATTAAGAAAAATATAATATAAATGGGTCTAACTCGACTTTTTTGGTTATTTTACAAAAAGTATAAATTTTATCAAAATTTTGTTTTAACAAAGATATAGAATAATAAATTTTCTACAAAAAAGGTTATTACCATATTTGCTTTCCTGTATCTTTTAAACGTAGTTTTTGTAAACAAATGTTTTGCTTATTTTTTTTTATTTAACGGGAAAAAAATTTGTTGGTCGGCCTTTCTGTAGATAAGTTTTTAAAAATTGATCTCTTTTTCGATTGTAATACTTTATGACTAAGAAAAAATCAACAAAAGAAGCATAGAATTAAAAAAAATCAGTAAAAAGAAATAAAAAATCTACTTTTTAAACAATTTTATGGGATATTTAATTTTTAATCATAGTTACCCAAGCAAAATGTAAACGTCAAAACCCGAAAAAAAGGTTTTTCAAGATTTTAAGTGGTAAGAACCAAAGAATTAAGTTAAATTACTTATTAAAATAAGAAAAGTTATTTTAAAATTGTATTATAAACATTACATTACGTTTTTTCGACTTAATTAAATATTATTAATTCTAAGTATTATTATATATAATTGAAGGGAGGAAATAAGAAAAGGCTTTTTACATAAAAAGGTTCTCTGTGCCATGCTTTGTAACCTATGAAAAATTCTAATTGCCAAAATTACAATTTACAGCCGCGGCTAGCCGGTCGAGTATGTCGAGGGATGCAGGTGCTTACCTGGCTTTTATTTAGTTTTTTTCGATTATCTTAAAACTTTATTTTTGGCACTTAGGCCCTTTCTAATTTCCACTCTACAATAAAAAATATATAAAAAATTACTTTATAATGTAGAAACTTTATCCACTTTTATGTGTCAATGTAATTCCAATTACAAGAACCAGCAAATGCGATTTTTAAAAAATTTATAACTTTGTACGGATATTACTCCTAAAGTATATATATTACAAAGAAAATGCGTATAACATTTTTTGTAGAAAATTTAATATTCTATATCACTGTTAAAACAGAATTTCGATAAAATTGATACTTTTTGCAAAATAACCAAAAAAGTAAAATTAGACCCATTTATATTATATTTTTCTTAATAAATAACAAAAAAACCGAGAGATTTTTTTTATTTTTGGTATTTTTTAAATTGTGACATATCGGTGACATGGTGATTTTTTTTCAATACCTACTAAAAATTCACTTTCGACACTGTTTGTTTTTTTATTTTTAATCTCTATGAGAATACAGTTTTTTTATCTATATTAGGTTGTGGCTATCAACAATTAAATATATTTTTTTTAATTTGGATTTTTAGGAATTTTGATTTTTGTAATTTTCAGACTTTTAGTAATGTTAACAATGCTTTATTAGTTTAATATTTTTATATTTAAACCATTCAACTACTAAAGTTGTTCAAAAAAATTGATCAATTCAGAAAAGTAGGTTAAGTAGAAATTTAAAAATATTAAATCATATTTAAAAACAGAAAAAAAATGTAAATTTGTTCGCAGAAAACCGTGTAATTTTATGGGACATTTTCCAAATTAACATGATAATTGTAAAAAGTATACTGCGTTAAATAAATTAATTTTTGACATCACAAATTAATTTTCAATATCTGATATCAGAAATTAATTTGCGATATTGAAAATGTCTTAAAAAATTAACTCCTAATTAAATAAAAATGTATTTTTATAAAATAAATAATAAAAATTTAAAATCGAATAAAATCTGTAATATTTGGATTTTTTAAATAAAATTTTAAATTTGTCGATAAATTATAGTAGATAATAAATTGCACCACTTTAATTTGAATTATCTCAAATAGGGGGGCCTGGAGGCGGGTGAGGCGACAGGAAAAACTAACTTTTTTTTGCAAACTTCAATTTAAATTCTGTTTGCGCCGAACTTGTCTATTATTATTCATTATAAACTATTATAAATTTGGTGTGGGTCCCATGTCTAATAACTGAAATATTGGTATACCCAAAATCCACCAGCCGCTACTGGAAATAACATTAAAATTTTAAGTTTATTTAAATTATTGATCCGGGTATATAATTAAATTGTAAACAATTTTCAGTTGATAATTTATCTGAATTCTTAAGTAAGCCTAATTTTTTTAATTCTAAATAAAAAGTTTCGTGACAATTTTTTAATACGACATACAAATATATTTATATATATATTGAACATGTTTTTTAATGGAATCTTTTTTTTAATTCGAATGATTTGAACAGCCCTACTTATAAGGTTGCCTACATATACCTTTGTAGGCAACCTTCTAAGTAGGGCTGTCCAAATCATTCGAATTAAAAATATCACTTTGGTTTAAAAATATAGAATTATTGGCGAATTAAAAAAAAGATTCAATTAAAAAACATGTTCAACATATTTGTGTATGGTATTACAAAATTGTCACGAAACTTTTTATTTAGAATTAAAAATATTATGCTTACTTACAGTGACGGATTTAGGCTTGCTGCCCCGTTCGATGCGCCGCCCTTTTTGATAAAATGAATTTCATTAATTTTGATCCAATATTTTTATTTTAAAATATCTTTATTTATTGAAATATATTTTTTAAATATAACTAATAAACATGACAGATAATTAAGTTATAAACTTTAGACAGATAAATAATAAATATTTTTCTCTACGACTACTTAAGAATAGTAACATTCTAGTGTAATTTTTGATCATAGAAAGGATGTTTTTCTGCAATACTGTGCGAGAATATTCCTTCAAAAAGTTAAAAAAAAGACCTTTAAAATGTAGAAAAAGAATAGATGTTGACATAGATTACTTGTAAAATTAGTTTTGTATTTGTTACAATGTTATTTTTTTTATTAGTTAGTGTAAATAACTATTTTTAATTATAATAAAGATTTAGGCATACCATTTGTTTAAATTTATTATAATTTACATTATAAAATTGTGATGGCACAAAATGGTTTGAATGGTTTCTTTTCTCTGTTTAAAATTATATAAGCGCTACTATCCTTACGTAGTCGTAGAGAAAATAATGTCTGAAACACGTTTAGTAAATACACAATGTTTTGTTGCCAAGAACGATTTAGATTAGGGGTAAAGGAGTAAGGGGAGGGGTGTTTATAAACAAGTTCCCACACCAGTGGCGTTCTGTTTTTGGGATCATAATTTAAATAAAAATATTAAAAATAAATAAAACCATTAAATTATACATTTTTTTGTGTTTTTCAATCCTATGTAAAAATTATATTTAATATATGTATATAAATATATACACAGAAAAAAAGGTTTAGTTAGCCCAACTATTATTTGTTTCATTTAACTAAATATGTTGTTTCAATAGAGCCAACCAAACATTTAGTTATTTTAACAACCGCATTTGGTTGGGTGGCCGATTTATCTGAAGACATTGAAATATTTCGAAAACTAGGCATCGGATCAAAAAAAGTTTTGAATAAAATTTGTTCGCCTGGAAGGGGGCCATCCAATGATACCAAAGTCGACCCCTCACCACCCCCCCTGGGGTGGGGGTGGGGGCAACTTTAAAATTCTAAATAGGAACCCCCATTTTTTATTACAGATTCGGATTTCCCATTAAAAAATAAGTAACTTTTATGGAAAACCTTTTTTTAAATTCCTGATAGATGGAGCTGTAATCGCAAGAAACCCTATTTTTGGGAATATCTTGAAAAATTGCAGATTCGGATTTCCCATTAAAAATTATAATTAGTGTATACGAGAATTGTTAGGGAATTCAAAATAAATTAAATTAATTAATTCCTTTTGATGTTGGTACAAATTAAAAATATTTATACCTTACTAATGCGTCCAGGTATGTTATAAAAACATATTTATACCTTACTTATGCGTCTATAAAAACATATGTTCCGTTTTTATAGACGCAACATTCGCAGTTGATTTAGAAACGTACGAGTGAGAAATGAATGCTGCAACCGTAGAAGAAAAAATTGAAATGATTCTGATTTTCGGAGAATGTAGGCGGAATATTGACGATGCTGTTGCCTTATATGCTGAACGTTTTCCAGATAATATTCGTTCACGCTCGTTTTTTTATAAAGCTGTTCAATCCTTTAAATCCGACGGTAGTGTACAACTTAAAAAAAGAAAACGAAGAAACACTGTCACAGGAGAAGCTAATGAAATTAATTTGATAGCAGCTGTTCAACATAACCCTCATGTAAGCACTCTGGAAATACATCGGGGCCCATTCGACAAATTATGTGGTTTCAGCATGACGGTTGCCCAGCCCATTACTCAGCAACAGCACGGGAAGTATTGAACCGTGATTTCAATGGCCGATGGATCGGCAGAGGTGGCCCGGTTAATTGGCCTGCTAGGTCACCTGATTTGACATCACCGGATTTTTTTCTGTGGGGTTATCTAATAGATAAGGTTTTTCAACAAGCACCAACAACTCGGGAATACATGATACAGCGCATAAGAAACGCTTGTGCTGAAATTCCCGCAGATATGCTCCTCTCCTGCGTGCAATCATTTGAAAAAAGAATAAATAAGTGTCTAGAAGTTCAAGGTCATAATTTCGAACATTTAATCTAATTTATTTAGAATTATAAAGTTGCCCCCACCCCCACCCCAGGGGGTGGTGGTGAGGGTCGAATTTGGTATCATTGGATGGCCCCCTTCCAGGCGAACAAATTTTATTCAAAACTTTTTTTGATCCGATGCGTAGTTTTCGAAATATTTCAATGTCTTCAGATAAATCGGCCACCCTGTATAGTTAAAGTGACCTTTACCTACCAGTCCAATGTACTAAATACATTTGGTTGAATTGACTAAATATAAATTGTTACCCTAACTAGGTTAACGGCTTGGTACAACTACCACCATATCGTTTGGCGCATTTATATACCTAACAATAAAAATAAGATCTTGAAATGTTTGGAGTAGAAACATTTTTTAAGCCATTTTCTTATATTCTTCAAAAAACAGGAAGTTCCTTGACCCAATACTAGTATAATACCAGAGGTATTATTCCAGATAATTAAACCTTCACCTCGCTAGAGATAATGTTTTAGTGCGTTCCACCAACTTAATAAAATAGTATTGACAGCTGTTTCCACCTATTCAAGGTCTCTTTAGTATCGAACAACTTGTAGTGTCACACCAAAGCAAAGAACTACCTCACCTTATATACTCTTCATGTAAGTCAACAGAGGCGAGATTTAAGAACATCACGCGATCCACACCGCCTTTGCCGCGATCGGTACATACTATGCAACCAGGAATGCACGGCCAATTGTTTTAATCATTTTAAGGTTGAAGTAACTCTTATTTTACAAAAAACATATTTAGTAAACTGAACCATACAGCGGGTTGATTTCACTAAAGTTTTCTGGGTTAATTTAACCAATTTAAAAAAATAAAATGACTATCTGGTTTAGTACCGTCCAACTAATCTTTGTTTATATTAACCTTCTCACGGTTGATTTAAATAAATATGGGTCAACTAAATTAATATAGTTAAATTAACCATTTCTTTTTTTCTGTGTAACAATCCAAAATTTAAGTGAATTCATTTATTTATTTATTCAGTTTCTACGCCCCTGGCAGGGTTTGTTTTGTAAATAAACTAACCTATGAAAAGAAAGTTTTAAATTCTTGGATCCAAGTCTTTTACAAGCGTAGCACTGCTTCACCATTTTTATATCACTCACTATTGGTATTTTTCACTATAAAATATTAAATAAGTTGTGGATTCCAAGTATTTTTTACGTAAAATATAGACTTCAAAGCAAATAAAGTCAGATGTGACAACTGAGGGAAAATATTTATTTTTGTTCCTTTCCACTCTTTTCAATGTAAATAAACCGGTCCATTTGTTTGTTGGTCTGTGAGTTCAACTCATCCCTTAAGTCATTTATCTATTATCTATATTCTTACTGTTTATGGTTTATTTCAATATTATTCGTTTTCCGTCTTATAAATTTAAGTTTCTTGTATCGTCCATATTTTTCTTTTCTCTTGTTTCTATAAGTATTTTCACCATTATTCTTGTTTTATGTATTTGTTCTTGACTTATTCATTTATTCCATTTCCCATTCACATTATTAACAATTATCAAACCATGCCTTTTACAAACATCCATATAAATTTCTTCTTTCATCAATAATTCTATTCTTTCTTCAAATATTTCAGGAGTTCAATCAGTATTTTCATTTTATTTCATCCATATAACATTTTTTTTCTTCATTTTAATCATGCATCAAATGGCCAATGGCTGTGTTCAGATTTATTTCCATATATATTTTAATCATTTGTTGTGGAAATTTCTTGTAACTTACTTAATCTGATGTAGATTTTGTATATCTGTTAATTACCAGCTTATTTTTGTGCTGGGAGTCCCATATTGTCTGTTCAAGGAAGGCCGTCTACAACCTATCTGCCAAACAACACAAAACTTTTTACTTTTACGCCGTCAACGCTGGGAACCTAACCTCACTTTCTGTAAAAAGGCGGCAAAGTTTTAATCTGTCATCTGTTTTGTGAGCTTTAAGCATGATTTATAGATTGTCTTCCTTCCTTCCTCCCGTAAAAGATAAACAATACGAAAACTGTAGTGCCGTTTATAGATTCCCGTACGGGCTTTACTCTGTGATATTTGTTCTGTGAATTTTTTTTTGGTTTGGATTCGAGATGGATATCAGAAAAGTTTTGCAATCTATTAATACAATAGAAGCACCGGCGATGGAAGATTTTCATGAACACCTTGTTCATTTAATAAAAAACGAACGAAATTTTATATAATAAAAGGTGTTATGGTTAATTAAAAATTCTCAACACCCATAATCAAAACAAATAATGGCGTTTTTGTAAATATATTTTAGGTTAGATTACCCCCATCTGCAGGGTTGGGTATCTACCTACATTTTTGTTTTCGACATGTAGAAAACCTTTTTCGACGTTTTCGACGGTAGAAAACGTAAAAAAGTAGAATACTGTCAAATATCAAAAAATGTGAGGTTATGCAAGTTTGTTGTTTATTATGATTTGTTAAATGTTGTGAAAAATCAGACACCTACCATAAATTTGAAGTTATTTGGAGTTTTTTAACATTATTATGGTGGGAAAAAAAGGGCCACGTTTGGTTGGGAGACCCCAACATAATTTTTGGCATGAGGGCAAATTTTTATCAATTATAGAGAAGTGGAAGGAGAAGGTCGAATAAGGTAATTTACGTAGGTAGAAAACCCTATAGGTTTTCGACGCAAGTCGAAAACAAGTTTTCTACCCTTTTCTACCAAGGTAAATTACCTAAGGTTTTCTACTGACCCAACCCTGCCCATCTGTCAGATTTACTGTCAAATAAATGTCACTTAGCGGCGTTCAACGCCGTCATTGTAAGCAGGCACAATTTCAAAACGTTGCGTCGCGATTGCGTTGCGTTTGACGCCTTCGAACGACGTCCCATTGTGTTTCACGCTTAAGTCAGACTATTAGTCAAGCAAGATTTGGTAGTCTTCTAGAAGAGTTAATAAGACTTTATAAGACTTTTAGCAGAAAAATGGTAGGAACCTATCTATAGCGATTAAAATAAATATCCGGAATTATTCAGAGAGGTTGTATTTGATTATTATAAAATAAAATACAATGAAAAGTATTTATTAACATTTTACCGGGCTGGTAATAAGCCATGTTTATTGCATAATTACCTATATAATAACATATGTGGGGTGTAATATTTATAACAATTATAATTTTGTACATACGATGCGCTTGACTTGCTTCTATTGTTGCCACTGTAGGTTTTATTTTAAGTTTCTTTTTATATACGTAAATATTCATCTAACCATTGTTCCAAACAGTTTTTAGACACAGTATCGATTTTCTCAGCTGACCAATTAGAGCAAAGTTATCTGACATGTGATGGCATCTTCCCGCGTTTTCTGTCACTACTTACCAAGTGTTGCCGTTTGCGGGTATTTTACTCGGAAATCGGGTATTTTTGTCATGTTTGCGGGTAGAATTTTGAAGCGCGTAAAATCGGATATTTTGCAAATTTCGATCAAAATACTAACTAAAGAAATTTTCAGTAAATAATATTGTATGTTTACTAAAAATTCATAATTATTTTATTCTATCTAATTAATTTAATTAATTTTTAAAAAACAGGGCGAATGCGCTAGTAAATTTAAAATATAACTAGTTTTTTTAGTATTTTGTAATTTTTGGTCGGGAACCTTTATGATATTCATCCGGCAACACTGTATAAAACACATGAAGCAATGAAAGCAACTCGAAGATCAACCATATTTGTTTTATGAGTTCGACTGTCAACCATATCATGCTTATGCGTTGCGAATAATTGTTATAGTTATCATACCGTATGTACTTAATCAACAAGGGATCTGTATGTACACTAGGGTGTCCGTTATTTGGGCGATGTGCGAATTTTTTTGCTTGCACCCCCCAAAAAGTTATAGTTTGGGAAAAAAAAATTTTTGGTAATTTTTTTAGATTTTTTTTTTTTAATTAACCCGTGCCGCAAGAGGGTTAAAGATTTAATTATTGTTAAAATATGATTAAATTTTGCCTTTCACTATAGGCTTACTACTCCACGATTTTTCAATGAAAAAAGTCTGTCGAGTGGTTTTCTTATAGTTCAAACACCGCTGAACCCGAATCTGAAATTCGTTTTTTTTTTCATTAATCGTTTTTTTAGAATAGCCTGTGTCGGGAGTAGGTAAAATCGCAAATCGGATGAAAAATGGGATTAGGCTCTTTTCACATTCAAAGTCCTGTAACGTCGCCAGTTTTCAATAAAAAAATCTGAAAATTGGTATACTTATGGTTTTGACATCGCTGAACTCGAATCTGACATTTTCATTGATGACAGCTGTCAAAATAGCTGTCAAAAATCCCAAAAACGATTTTTTATTAAAAATGCCCATTTGCCCCTGTAAAATTATGTTTGGAACTTGAAATTTGACAGTTCAATCATTTGTACATTTTATTGAGTGATTTGGATTTCGGTTTTATGAAAATAAATAATTCAAAGTGCATCAAATTCAGATTCAGCGCATGAAATAACCATAAAATGGGCATTTTTAATAAAAAAACCGTTTTTTGGGATTTTTGACAGCTATTTTGACAGCTGTCATCAATGAAAATGTCAGATTCGAGTTCAGCGATGTCAAAACCATAAGTATACCAATTTTCAGATTTTTTTATTGAAAACTGGCGACGTTACAGGACTTTGAATGTGAAAAGAGCCTAATCCCATTTTTCATCCGATTTGCGATTTTACCTACTCCCGACACAGGCTATTCTAAAAAAACGATTAATGAAAAAAAAAACGAATTTCAGATTCGGGTTCAGCGGTGTTTGAACTATAAGAAAACCACTCGACAGACTTTTTTCATTGAAAAATCGTGGAGTAGTAAGCCTATAGTGAAAGGCAAAATTTAATCATATTTTAACAATAATTAAATCTTTAACCCTCTTGCGGCACGGGTTAATTAAAAAATAAAAATCTAAAAAAATTACCAACAATTTTTTTTTCCCAAACTACAACTTTTTGGGGGGTGCGAGCAAAAAAATTCGCACATCGCCCAAATAACGGACACCCTAATGTACACAAACCAAACCTATCTCCCAACTGTTTTATTCTGTTCAATTAAAATAAAGTTTGTTTACCTATATTGTAAACATTGCTTCCGTGTTTTTATAAGCCTTATAACAACACCAAAACAGTGTTTATAAATACTTTTCATTTTGCTTCCTTCTGCAATAACCATATACAACATCTTTGAATAATTCCGGATATTTATTTTAATCGCTATAGGTACAGTGGCCGACACGGAATTTTGAACGACATAACTTGGTTGTCAATGTATACATCTGTAAATAGCAAAGATACACCTATTGAGCATTTTTGCTTCCGCTGTCAAAATTACAATACTAGTGATAACCGAAAGTAAGGTTAGTTGTCCATAAAGAAAGTTTAGATTTTGATGTCAACGGGATGATATTGAGCATTTTTGCTTCCGCTGTCAAAATTACAATACTAGTGATAACCGAAAGTAAGGTTAGTTGTCCATAAAGAAAGTTTAGATTTTGATGTCAACGGGATGATAGTCGTTCAAAATTCCGTGTCGGTCACGGTACCTACCATTTCTCTGCTAAAAATCTTATTAAGCCTTATTAACTCTTCCAGAAGACTCCCAAATCTTGCTATTAGTCTGACTTACTAAGACTTATTCAGACTTTTTCCGACTTAATAAGTCTTATTAAAACTTTCTCAGAGAAAAATTTCCACAAGGGCTATAGAAAGAAAAGATTTTTTTGAATACTATTTACAAATGGGTAGGTTAAGATTATATATATATATATATATTTTTAGTTTATTTTTCAGTATTTCAAGTTAAGGTATATTAAAGATTTTAGTTTGAAACCCTCCTGGGAGGGGTTTAAACCTAGGGTTGCCAGCTTCAGCTTACAGATGACCTAAAAAAAATTTAGGGACTAATATAAAAAATAGCAAAGTCAGTCTCGTTCTTCCACTTGAGACGAGTGGATGTCCTCGTATAGTGCGAGAGCTCCTATAAGCAGTGTAAGCGATACAAGCGCGAGTCCTAATAACGAATCTGAGAATCCGGCAATTTATCGGATGCAAGTGAATCAAAAACAGTAAAACGGAAAACAAAAATTAAATTAACAAGAAAAGTGCGAAAAGTGCGGGTGGCCCCCGGTTTAAGTCACAAAGTGCTATAACGTCATAAAAGTTTGTGAGAGAGTGAGTGATTAAGGTTAGGTCACACCGATAAGCTACCTGACTACCTGGATTGCCACCACAACGGCGCGTGCAGAGCGGTCGGGGCCAAGAAACAATAGACTGTCCGCTAGGACAGGGTGAAAGAATTTCAAGACTAATTAGTCCAGCTAAGTAATTTTCCTAATTGCATGACCTAATAAAAATGCCAATTCGATTCTAATCTATAAACTAAACGTAAAACATATACGCAAATCTGGCTTCAAAAAACGAACAGGTCGCTAGTCAACCCATACATCAACTTAACCAAATAGATAAAGTGCAGACTAAAACAGGGTAAGAATAAATTTTGATTAATAAAGTAAGAATCCAAAGATTTTAATTTAAATGGTAAACGGTATACCGTTTACCATTATATATAATACACTAAGAACACAAGAAAATAAATAAAGAATATACAAAGTCGGTAGTCGGAACTCGGCATGAGGGGTTGCATCCACGATGGCAGAGTGCACTTACGGCGGGTCGTGGACGTCAACACTTTGGTACTGAAGACAAGATTCAGTACCTCATAGGGGGGCAAACAATTCTAAAGAGGTTACCAGGAACCGGAAACCGTCTCGGACAGAGACGTTCAGAAGTACACCAACAAGGAGAGGTTCTAGCGGAGTACTAACACGTCTACCCCCATTCATGAATCCCAATTGAATAGGGTTATTACTAAAGCCCCGGTTGAGGAGGATTCCGGATTGTACTTAGTTTTGGGTCAGTTCAATGTCCTCCAAAAACCAACATTTACCCTCCTTGTCCCGCTCTTCACTAGCCTAAACTGGGCGAATGGCCCGACCCGTCGAAAATAATCCGGGAGTGGCCTTAACCATCGACATTGTCATCCACGACCTCCTAGGGTAGATCTGCCACCCGGCGCGGCGTAAAATTTTGGATCCAACAAACACAGGTAATGCTGTGCAGTTGCGGGATACGTAGGAGAACGGAAAAGGCGTAAAATAACCCTGGGAGATTAGTGTAAGGTGATGTCGATGGGGCCTGCCATACGTCCCCATACTCATACTCAATATCAAAAACAGCAAAGACAAATATTTTTTACTAGCAAATTTCATCGTATTTATTATAATTTTTCATTTAAAATAATTGAGTAAAATTATTATACCTAGGTATCTCTTTTTTTTAAAGAAAATACCTTAATGGTGTAAATGTATAGAAATTTGTACAGCATTATTAATAATCAAATAGATAGATAGATAGATGTTTATTTGTTCAAAAAAAAATTGCAATACATACAATATAGAACACGTCAAAAACTATAAACAACAAAACTATAAACATCAAAAACTCTTAACTTAAAAAATCATTAACACAGTAATCACATCTGCTTACAAGATAGGCTCTTAAGGACGTTTAAATTCCTTCAAAGTTAGATCTTTTATTGTTGATGGTAATTTATTATATAAATTAACAAATAATAATTTTAACATTTCACTTTTAAACTCTAAATATTTTAAAATTATATAATCTTAAGCTGGATTTAGCCAGCATTTAACATAATTTAATGTAACATAACGTAATTTAATGTAATTTAAGAAAAATTGTACCATGGTACAATGCATTTATACATTTAGTACCTACATGGTGTTTTTTGAAACCGATGTTGGCAAGACTGTGGTTGACTGAATCTTTGAATAAAAGGACCCTGCCGAATCTCAATAATGTAATAAATTTACTACGGAAGTCGCCATTTTAGGAGTCATTTTTTCTGACAGATGAAAGTTTGTGTTTGTTTATTTGATAATTGATATCTGCATGCGATAAAAAATCTTATTTGGCTAAATTAAATAATAATAATGGAACGAATATTTCCTAAACTTTTATCGCCTATCATAGGAAACGGAAATATGCTTCCTGAATCTGACTATAGTCGTATTTTACGTTTAAGGTTACTTAATGTTAGTTATTTTTTTATTTAAATATGTACAGGCTGTTTTCACTCGATAGAGGTAACATACATTTTTTTAATGAATATTTTTTATTTGTTTAATATAAAAACGCTTGGCAAATTTTTAAAAAGAAAATTTAGCGCCGAGATTTAAAAACTAAAAATAATATTGTTTGAGTAGGTATTTTTATTTTATTTGAACCTTTAAATATATATTTAACGCATCTTGCTCTCCCCCTGGTAGAAAAATTGTACAAGAAAATGGGAATAAAATTGAA
The DNA here is from genome assembly GCA_921294245.1 of Brassicogethes aeneus. Lineage (NCBI taxonomy): Eukaryota > Metazoa > Arthropoda > Insecta > Coleoptera > Nitidulidae > Brassicogethes > Brassicogethes aeneus. Next base: position 65,007,303 of record OV121132.1, read on the forward strand.
GGTTTTTGTGGCATGCAAATGCTTGAATTCATATTATAGCATGCCTATTATAAATTTATTGCTGTCTTTATTTTTGTGAATATGTATACCATTTTTTTAAACTTTAACATATCTTTATTATTTTTTTTAAGATTTAGAAGATTAAGAGTTTACATTATTATATTAGCTGGGTGGTCTTTAAATTCTAATTATACATTATTAGGCAGATTGTGGGCTGTTGCTCAAACAATTTCTTATGAAGTTAGATTGACATTAATTTTAATTTCTTTTTTATTTTTAATTTAAATAGGTATAGGTATTTGATTTAATAATTTATCAAGATAATATTGATTTATTTTTCTAATATTACCTTTAAACTTAATTGATTAATATGGTTAGTTTCTAATCGAACTCCTTTTCAAAACACGAATTTCGCGTCATGGCTGTTTTAAAGATGCCACAACGGGTTACGGTAAATAAGCGTTTTCGGCACACACACACTACATTCCAATGAAAGACCAAAATTTACTAAGATATTATTCTAACATTTACTGGTATTTGTCAATAAGCATCAATTCCCTGCTTAAAATACCCGATAGACCCATACAAATAATCTATCGGGCACTAACGGTCCGTTAGTAACGGACTCAATATGTGCAGATGTCCATGTTTTTTTTCCGGATACGGCCCGATAGGAAATTTATAGGAAATTACCTATAGGCACACCATAACTTTTACATTTCCTCTATTGAGACCGATAGAAAATAACTCAAGGAATGATATATAGGGATATCCCTAGCAACCATAAAACATTTGACAACATTTTGTTATAGGTATATAAATCAAGGAAGGATATCCCTATAGAACAACCATAAATCCCAACTATGTGTCCTATACATACCGATACACCCTATAGAAACACCATACAATCCGATACAAAAATCTACCGGTCTGAACAGGGTCTCTAGTAGAGACTCTCTACAGGGCTGGATGCTCCCGTGTACGAGTTTTGGTTCGTCCCGCGCATGACGTGACTTGATGAGTAGTTGCCGTGAGAATACACGAATAATAGTAATATTATCAAAGAAAATAGAGAAATATCTGGACATAGTGCGTTTTTATTAAACTTAATATTGCAGAAAGTGTTAAAATATGGATAATAGATGCTTTCAGTCCTTGATAACATTTAGGGCTGTAGTTTAAGCGTTGCAACGCGTTGCAACAGATTTAAAAACACTCATCAAGTGACGTATTTAAGCCCCGTCCAACATGCGCACCATTCTATCTTAAGGAGTATGTATCTTGGGGTGTGACATTTTAACCAGGGTTGGCAGTTGCGAAAGTGTAGAGCGTTGGTCAAAACTTGGCCAGGAATTGCCTTTGAAAAAGTTTGCAAATAAATGAACAATCGCGATGTTATTATTACTTGTGTTAACAATTGTAAACAACAAATTACAAAATTAACAAGATATTAAAAAATTAAGAAAACTTAACTTACCTGCATAAATATAATTTTAAACATTGTTCACATATTTGGAATTAATTTTTAAAGGCAAATTATCCAAAAAAATCATAGAAAAAAGATGTAAAAAAACTTAACCTAAAAGTTAAGGTCAAGTCAAATTACGATACGTTCATAGCCAGACACTGTTCATAGCTATCGGATTTCTAAAAGTGTGTTTTTTTTATTTTAAGTTTATTTTAAAATTTAAACTACCTGTCATATTTGTTAGGTTAAGTTTAAGTTTGTTCTCTTATAAATACTCAGTATTTAATACTGTGAGTAAATAGTGCAGACGCGTAATGCCGTTCATCTTTCAGTCGGTGTTGCCGACTGGAGGAAAATTTCCGGTTTAGCGGGAATTTTCAACACAAAATCGTTGTAGCTCAAAACGGAATTTTTTTTAAGACTAATTCAAAAACCCAAAAATTTAAATAAATTTTACACAAAAATTAAACAGCAATAATAAAAATTAAAATTTATATTACAGTGTTTATGTTTCCACATAGTTTCATTTTTTATAGGTAAGAACTTTGTATGTAGTTTGTCTTGTACCTACTTAGTTTTTTGTTTAAAAGTTTTTTTTTTAATCAATTTTATTTTTTCTATAGAAGAGGGAATTTTTCAAACAAGTGGAGAAAAAACGATTTTTCAAAGGATGGCTACACTGATTCCAGTGTATATTCTAAGCTTATAATATAAAATTTAAAAATTTCAGTAAAAAAATTAAAACTATAGTATACTATTATACCTAGTATAATAATTATACTAGGTATACTTATTAAACTATAATTATTAAACTATAATTATATACTATAATTATATAATTATATACTATATATATATTATACTATAATTATATACTATACTTATAATTTTTTATTATATAAAAGTTATACATGAAAAAATATATTCAGTATATCCATAAAATATTCACAAATGGATATACATAAAAGAATATATCAAGTATATCCATAAAATATCCATATCCATAGCATGTTATGTGGGTATTTTGTGTATATTGTTATGCTTCTTTATTATTTTATAGGTGTAGATATGGGTATGTTTTTAAATAAGAATCGTACATAAATATCTTTTATAAAATTTATTATCTTTTACACACATTAATTTAAAAATATCGCATTTTTAAACAGTTTAGCTACCACTTTAATTTTATTTACTAGTTAAGACACTTATCTGGACATTGATAAACTGGCCCGGTACAGGTGTTCAAGTATTTGAACATGTCTTTAAGCACACACTACATTCCAGTGAAAGACCAAAAATTGACTTTAATTAAGATATTATTCTAACATTTACTGGTATTTCTCAACAAGCATCAATTGGCAGTTGCGAAAGTGTAGAGCGCTTGTCAAAACTTGTCCAGGCCCCTTTTGCCTTTGGAAAAGTATTGCCAATAAATGAACAATCGCGATGGGCAACAATAAACGATCAAATCGTGCCCAATAAAATGCAAAACAGTTTGGCTCGCAGTTTTGTTATGCTAGGTAGGTTACCGTTGGTATAATTTTAGGAATGTTTGGGTATAATGACATATTTTTGACGTTTATTTGGGCAAATATTAGGCATTTTATAGGCAAATATCTAAACAAATCTCGAAAATTTGAAAATAATAATTATATAAGTATGCAAGAATATTACTAGAAAAAAATAAACTTCTAAGCTTTAAAGAAAATCGTCTTGTTAAATTAATATCTAACAACTAACTGTTGTATATGTTATGGCTAATGTGCAAACTTGGATAGTTTATAAACTAGCCAAACTGTCAGCTATTTTAAGTGAAAACATATTTTCAACTAAATTAGCGCCTAGTTTACAAAATAACCAAGGATCTTGGCTAATTTACTTGAAATTATCAGGGAAACTAAAATAGCTGGATTTTTTGTATACTATCCAATTCAGTTTGGCTAATATGAAAACCAAAATTTCTAGTAACACAAAATAGCCAAGCTTTAGCTAGTTTGTAAACTAACCAACCTCTGGCTAATTTATTAAAAAAGTGAGGTTACGGCATTGTTTTTCGTTTTGCCGGCTTAACCGGATTTGTTTTGTGCATTTTAACGTTTTTAAAATGAATCATAGGCAAAATTTTAACGCTTCCTTGTTAAAAAACTCAACAACACAACCCTACCGACCCCGCCCCATTGGTCAAAAATGAGAGAAAAAAACCCAAACCAACCCAAACTCAACAACACAACCCAACCGACCCCGCTCCATTGGCCCCCCCCCGCCCCATTGAGCAAAAAACTCAACTGGCAATAGCCAGAGAATTAGTTGGTTAGTTTACAAACTAGCTAAAGCTTGGCTATTTTGTGTTACTAGAAATTTTGGTTTTCATATTAGCCAAATTGAATTGGATAGTATACAAACTATCCAGCTATTTTAGTTTCCCTAATAATTTCAAGTAAATTACCCAAGATCCTTGGTTATTTTGTAAACCAGCCGCTAATTTAGTTGAAAATACATTTGCAATTAAAATAGCTGACAGTTTGGCTAGTTTATAAACTATCCAGCTAGTTTATAAACTATCCAAGTTTGCACATTAGCCGTAACATATATAATTTTATTTTTGGAAACTGTTGAATTTAGTACTGTAAACTGTAAACATCAACGTATACTGTGTTGCCTACCAACACGTAGCTTTCTAATAGGGCTGTCAGAAATAAAATTTTTAGGCGGTTAACCGGTCATAGGATTTTTAACCGGTTTTTAAAAAAACCGGTTTTGAAAACCGTACATAAACGGTTTTTAACCGGTCGAAAAAACCGGTTTATTTGACCGGTTGAAAAATCGGTTTTTTCGACCGGTTAAAAAACCGATTTTTTGACCGATTTTTTGACCGATTTTTTGACCGATTTTTTGGACCGGTTAAGAAAACCGATTTTTTTGACCGGTTAAAAAACCGATTTATTTGACCGGTTAAATTTGGTTTTTAAAACCGGTTAGAAATTGATCCAAAACCGGTTTTTGATTATTCAGAAAAATCGATTTTTAACTGGTTTTTATGAACGAGTTTTTAATCAAGTTATGATTCTTTTAAAACTTAACCGCAAATTGCACGGTAAATAAAAACCAACAAATCAAATTCTTTTGGCAGCATATAAAGACCACTATGAAAAAGAATTTCTTCAGAAGAAAGATATATCAAATGCTATAAGATATTACTTCATGTTTCATGATGGTTCATAGGTACTTCTTAAAGTAAGTTTTAATGTAAAGGCAAATGTTTTTAAACAAAAGATTACTCTCTAAACAACAAAATTAGTCAAATATCCATAAAAAAACACCATTTTATTCAACAATCTAGCTTTATTCACAACTGTCATTCATAATTTTATTAACAGATGGCGGCAAAACCACGTTTTTGAAAAGAAAAAGTTGTTTATTTTATAAATTTTTATTTTAATTATCTAAATGGTATTTAATAAATAGTATTTATGCGTATTTTATGTGTATTTAGTAAATACACATTTGGCCCAGTCACAGAAAAGTCAATATTTTATTTTTTACTTAACAAAAACAAAAGAAAAATCTATTGAATCCAACTATTACAATAATAATAGTTGAATTCAATTCAATTCACGAACGGCGTGTGCTGCGGTGCTTACCGTCAAAGGCCGCATCACACAGTCCGACTTTTAAAAATTATAGACTATGACCGGTCTTGGATCGGTCAAGAAAACTGATTTTCACCAGTCGAAAAGACGGTTTTCAACCGGTCGAAAAAACCGGTTTTCAACCGGTAAAAAAAACGGCTTTCAACCGGTCGAAAAAACCGGTTTTTAACCGGTCGAAAAAAACGGTTTTTAATCGGTCGAAAAAAACCGGTTTTTAACCGATCGAAAAAACCGATTTTAAACCGGTCGAAAAAACCGGTTTTTATTAAAAGTATAACCACGGAAAATAAAAACCGGTTAACCGAATACTTGTGACAGCCCTACTTTCTAATACCCTGAAGTTGCTAACGAATGTTTTTGACAGTACGGCGTCATGTTTGGTTTTCGCGCTGTTAGTATGTAGTTTTCCTTAGAAAATAAATAATTAGATAGAAAAGTTTGTGTTTTACGACTGCACGACCTGTCCACTACAGTACCTAAAATATAAAGTTGTTTATAACAAACGTTTATAAACTAGAGTTTTTCAGGGCCACTACAAAGATGTAAAAATGTTTTTAATTCTGTGTGCCAGGTAATAAACTGATAAGAAATAAAGGGTTTATAAACTTTTATGATTTTTAAGCAAATGTTGCGAGATATATCCACCTACCTACTTCCAGAGGTAACCACATACTTCCACCAGAGATATGGAGGTAGGGAGAATGAGTGTCAATATCAGTGTTGCCAATGGTGTTGACATAATTTACACACAGATTCTGTCAAAATTACACAATTTTGCCAACTATTCCACACATTTGGGATTTTGGTTTTGTTAGGTTTCTTTGGTGATTACCGCAGAAAGAGTTTTTGAGGTGAATCACCACAAAAACTCTTTCTGCGGTAATTACTGGTGATTACTTAACGACGTTTTCAAAAACTTACTAGATTACTTACTTTGTCAAAAAGTCTATTGTTATAACCAGTTTTAAGTTACTCGATAACTTACGCTTGCCAGTTTCCAAAAACACCAGATTTTTTAATTTGCTGTATATATATAAATCTGCACAGAAATTCGTCCATATAACTAAATAACTAAAATGCGCATTTGGAAATATATCTATTTAAATGCTTGTTATAAGCATTCTTAATTTAAAGATAAAGTTTAAACTTACACTGTAATTACACGCAATTTCCACACATTTATGTATTACACACAAATTACACACAACAAAATAAATTCCACACAAAGCGTGGATTTCCACGTACATTGGCAACACTGGTCAATATGCGCAAACTTCCTAATCATGGGCGCCGCCATCTTCTAGGTTACTATACGAGGGATAATTGAAAATGTTTTACCAGGGCTATTTCAAATATACGAGGAGCAATTAAAAATGTGTTATCGGGGTTATTTAAAATATAAATTTAAAATGTTTTTAACTTTAAAACGTGAAAAATATGCAATATAAAAATGAGAAAATTGTTGTTTTAGAAAAATACAATTATTTTTAGTAAAAAGATTGAATGTTAATCTTATATTATGTAAAAAATAAAAGAAAAAACTATATTTAATAAAAAATTGTAATTTTATTATTCATTTGTTTAAGTTTGGGAATTATTCAAATAAAATTTTAACAAAATATATTTTAATAATTGTTAAAATTTGTTATTTTATTTATCTGTTTAAGTATGGGTATTTTTCAAATTAAATTGTAATAAAATAAAATAATTTAATGATTGTTAAAAATTATTTTATTCATTTGTTTAGGTTTAAGTATTATTCAAATTAAATTTTAATAAAATAATATATTTTAATAATCCTGGTATGATTGGTATGAAATAAAAGTTAAGTTGTTACTTAATAATAATAAATAATTCTTTATTCGTCACAAAAAACATATAAAAGATAGTTTATAGAGGGACACCTCTATATACATATATGTATATACATTACAATTCAAACACATATTTTACATTACAACAATCGTCATACACAATACTTATTAAAATAGAATCGTATATTTGTTTAAAACTGAAAATATAAAAATGTTTGACTTTAGATGCAAGATGATGGTTGTCTCCTCTAAGGGTAGTTGTGGCAATAGGATCAAGGGTAGGAAAAGGTTCTGAGTATTGCCAGCTTTACAATGGGAGATTAATAGAGTATTTATAGAGGCAAATATAATGCAATAAAGATTAAACATACATTGTAAAGCTGTAAAAATTTCCAGATGGGATTATAAACCAATTTGGAGGATTAAAAACTTTTCCTAAATCGAAATTAACAATGGACATAGTAAACTAAGTTAGAGAATTACTAAATTTCTCAAAGATTTAGGTTTTATGACGGTCAACGTGGTATAAAAACAATTTACAAACATTACCAAATTATTATGTAAATTTTAACATATTACTGATGGTTAAACAATATTAATTTATTAAGCTGTCTCCTAACTGCATTTCCTTGAATCGTTTCTGTATGTTTTTTGGCTAAATTATAAAGACGTATTTTTGCATATGAACGAACAATATTTTTAACCAAAAGAAATCCATGATTTTCATCGCAAGGTGCAGATTCCAAAAAATGATTGTGTAAAATAGGAAAAAGATTATAAATATCAGTATAATATTTTTGTGCATTAGCAATGACAAAAATGTCCATAAAATTTTTTTCCTTGGGTATTTTGTTATCTGTTGATAGTAGCATATTCTTTATGGCAATTTCTACTCCTTGACAGATTTTTACCAATCCATATGAAGGAATATGCAAGCCTCCTAAAAATAAAGTATGCATTAGCATGTATTGAAGTATGCATTTACTTTACCTTTATCCTTGAATGAAATTAAAGAATATGATTCATCATTAATGGCATCCATAGTTGATCTGCATCCCAGTATACATTCTGCACATTTATTACTTTCCTCCAGCATTTTGACTACATAACCACTAATGTAAGTCACAACATTTGATGTTAGTGTATTCAGTTCAACTACACCACTTAATATGTCATAATTATGATCCAACAAAAAATCTGCAGGTTCATAGCTGAACTTCCTATACATGGAGAAATCCACTTCCTCCACAGTTGATTTTACTGAAGTACTGGGTATGGATAATACAGTGGTAGCATCTAAAACCTTACAATTGCCTTCTCCCTGAGAAATTTTTGTATGCAATAATAATCTTCTAAAAGGATTTTTAAACTGTAGACAAGTAGGATTATTATTCCATCCATTTCTACTTCTAAAAAAAATTGGTTAAAAATATTATATAGTTTCAAAAAATTTATATTTAACTTACCTTACAGAACAAAAGAATATTTCTAAATGGTCTTGGGATACCTTGTAAGTCAAAAAATAGTTTAGTTTGCCAGACTTAACAAATTCATCAAAAATTCCACAAACAGACATAGATGTAATGGAAAAACCAATAAAGGGAGTTTTTTTTGGGGTAAGCCATAAAGGTCTTCCCCCAACATCTGTACATCTTGATAAATATTGGACTGTTTCCATTAAAAAAGGCCTCCAAACATTTTCATTAGAAATTCTTAAAGGAGATTTAAATCCTTTAGCCTGTGGACTTCGGGAATTTAAAATATCAAAGAGACAATTCACTTTTCTTATAAAATTTGTAGTGGCTTCACTTTCTTTAAATTCCTGTATACCCATTTTTTTATTAAGAAAATCTATGGCATCAGCAATACTATTACTTAGCGTTTGAGCTGCTAAGTGAACCTAAAATTAAATTTAATGATTTACTGATAAAAAAACCTACCTTCATTTTTTGCCTATGCCATTCCAAATGTGCCTTTTTAAGTTTATTTGCTATATGTAGGCCCTCATTTTCTTGAAGTTCATATAATTTTTTTATGTATGACCAGCAAATATTATTTCCATTAGGATCTTTTATAATTTGTAAACTTGCAAAATTATTTCTCATAAGTTTCACCATATGACATGCATCTAATATACAAAACACTTTTTGGGAATTAGCAGAGGGGTGATTAAACCAAGTTTTTAAATTATGAACATTATCAAATATACATCCTAATTCTTTCATCATGGCAAAATTTGTACTGGGTCCATCAGATGTGACTGAAGTTATTATTACTCCTATTTCATGCAATCGAATTAGGCTTTCTCGTATTAAATTTGCTTTTTCTTTTGCAGAAAGTGAAACAATAAAAAAATATCCAATGGGTATCTTCCAATGTCCAGTATGACAAACAACCATAATGACTAATACTTCAGTTGCTGGTTGTAATTCGTCATTTTCGGTTGGGACACCAACATTTACATATCCCCACATTTGTTTTCCATCAAATTCCAAACTTTTTTTAATTGACATCTCATCTAATAGGAGAGAACCAAAAACTTCTTTATTGTTGGACTGAGATTCTTCCACTCTTAGCTTCAGAGCATCAAATGCTGCTGAAACAAACCCTGGTTCACAGTTAACATTTTGATACCATTTTCTAACTGTGGCCTGATGAGGCAAAGCCATTGCAAATTCTTTTCTAACCTCTTCATATGCTTTACTGGAATAAAATTGCAAGGTTGCGGCAAATTCTCTTAATACTGGAGGATAAGACTCATGTGTTATGGTTTCATTTTTAATATTTTTTAAATATCTATTCATTAATAGATGGGGAACACTACCATATGTTTTTTCTAAATGATCAGCAGCATTTTCAGATACACTTTGATTTTTTTTTAGATGCTCCATTACCACCTGCATGGTTAAAATTTTATGTTTTAAAGATTTTATTTCTTTATTTGCACCATAAAGTTTTTTCCTATAAGCTGCTTGCCTTAACTTTTGAAGGAGATATACTAAAATAAAAAATAATAAATAAAACAACCACAAAAAAGTAATTCAAAATTAATTAAATAATAGTATATTGTAAACCTAGTGTTACAATGACCCTTATTGTGATAACAAGTACTTGGTATCATCTTAACGTTTAAAAATAAATAAAATCCTAAAATAAATGCTTTTAAGAAGTTCTTAAAAGCATCGAAGTAGACAAATATTTTAACTTCACTAAGCATTGCCTACCTATAGTTGTGTATAGTTTTGACAAATTTAATTTTCTTTTGTTTTGCACTGCTGTCAGTACTGGTACTAGCTGCAGAAGTATTTTGGCTTGCTTCTCCTCTACAAATTGAAGGTTATTAAAAATATAAAATTAAAGGCATTTAATTTATATTACCTAGTTTCAATCTTTCGTTTTCTCCTTATTTGTTTCTTTAATATACTTTCATCCGTTGATGACGTAGACTCTTGAAGTTTAGTTTTAACTTTACTTGTTGATGCCTCAGAATCTGAATACAAAGTTAATGCAGTGCTTATAACCTGACAAGATGGTTTGGATTTTGATTTTTCCAGTTTTAGAGAAGGCACACTATTTAATTTTAAAAACCTTTTGCCAAAACGCATAGCAAAATCTTCATTTTTAAAGTGCTCCGAACAAATAACTTTATTTTTATTCCAAGTCCAATTTTCTTCTGATTTTCCAATTAAATTAAGCCATACTTTTTGAAGCTCTCCTTTGGGAAACCTTTAAATAGTATAGGTATTATTGTAACTATTGTTAAAAATTTAAAATGTAAATATGTACTTACACATGAAAACTTATACCCGGGGTTGGAAATTTTCTGTTATTCTTACAGTCTTTTACAGCACAACAAGCCATAATGAAGCAGAGCTGCAACAAGTCAGTTTTAAAAAGACTTAAATCTTAAGTCTTAAGTCAATTCTAAAATCAAAATGATTTAAATCTTAAGTCAATTCCAAGTAAAAGTTCAAATGATTTAAGTATTAAGTCTTTGAATTAAATCATTTTCTTTCAAGTCAAGTCATTTTCGCAAATTCTTAAATCAATATAAAGTGATTTAAGTCATCTTATGACTTAATTCCTTTAGTAAGTCGTTTTTATGAATTAAGTCTATATTTTTTATTTAAATCGTGATCTAAGAGTTAAGTCAATAAAATGACTTGAATCAAAAATTGTCATTTAAATCAAAATAATTACCCTTAAGTCAATACAACGATTTTTAAATGTTAATAATAATTTTATGGTATTAATGATACTGATATTATTAATCTATTGTGAATACAGATGATAATAAACCACCAAGTTAAGAATTTAAAACGATTTATTTTCACTTACAAACAAAATAAAAACTTAAAACACATTTTTTAGTAGAGTAGACATACAGGGAGGGTACTTTTTTATATACATAAATGGGTAACTTTTAAACGATAATAGATTCAAACTCTGTTAAAATAGATAAAAGTTGAAGCATTTTTCTTAAAATCGCTGTAGTTCAAAATCTGATAACTTGTTGTTTTGTTAACTTTTGTAGCTGGTTCAACATCCATCTAGAAAAAAAAATATTCCTCCCTTAAGGGAGTAATGATGGGAGGTTCCAAACTCTCCATTCACGACCGCTCAAGATTTACGACTGCTCACTACCGCTCCCGACTACTCCCGATTCACGATTGTTTACGATTTACGACCACTCACGACTGTAATAATTTAAGACTACTCACGTTCACGCACAATCACGTTTGAATAATTTTATTCACGCACAATCACGTTTTTCTGTCGTAATTATTTACTTAAACAAACCGAAACACCCTGTATGATATAAACACTTCTTTATAATATTTATTCGTCCTTACCTGTTAATCGTTTGTTTCCACTTTGCACTAATAATCACAAATTAGACCTAACTGCACGCATAATACGACGAATGTTAGCAAACAAAATAACAAAATTATAAATTCCCACTTTTTTTTTCATTCATTTTAGACAGGACACTTTTTAATGTAGCCGTCAAACGGTTTCGAAAAGCTAACTTTACCGCGGCGGTTTTTTTATTTACTAGCGGTAGCAATTGTAGGTATACCTACAGGTAGGGTTGCCACCTGTCCTTTTTTGGAAAGGACAGTCCTTTTTTTGAATAAAATGTCCTTGTGTCTTTTTTCAATGCTAAATGTCCTTTTACAAGGTTTTGCATATCTATAGATATTTTTGCAAGGTATGTGTATTGCTGATTACAAGTTTTTTTAAATTTTTTTACCGCTAAAATCATTGACAAGATCGTGCCTTGTCTATGGCTAAAAGTTATTTAAGGGAAATGCAATTTTTATTATTGGTAGAATGGCAGCCGTGCCCTGTAAATTATACAAATATGTTTTCTTTAATTTCATATTTGTTAAGTATACCTGCAAGCTCTGCATTTTCAGAACGCATTTTTTCTGTGATGGGCTCCAAATGGACAGACGAAAGAAACCGCTGCTCAGTGTTGCCAGATGTAAAAGTTGAAATTATTGAATTGGGTTAATACAATTATCGAATTTTCGGAAAATTATGTTACAATAATTGTAATAATTATGTTACAATAATTATTATAATTTAATCATAAAAAAGTGAAAGAAACAGGGTTGAAAATATTATCAAATTTTTAGAAATAGTATAATATATTAAAGCTGGATTTATAGTTCAGAAAGTAGCGGTAGCGGTAATGGCGGCCCCTCGCATAAACACTAAACTTACAAGGCGAGGCTGACAACTAAAAACTGCCGTGTGATTGGCTGGAGTAGCGGTTGAGGTAAGAAAAGATGAAGGATGGTCATCTCTTGCTGCTACGTTATTGCCTCAACTTCCCTCTGACAACTATAAATTTTTTCATATAATATTCAATGCCCAACTTGGCTACCTCTACCGTTACCTTTAGAACTATAAATACCGTACGGGAATCTATAAACAGCACTACGGTATTGTTGATCTTTTACGGGAGGAAGGAAGGAAATCTATAAATCATGCATTATGCTTAATTAAATTAATTAATCTGGATAGAATTAAGTTAATTTTGTCCAGATTCTTGGATTAAAAATTATGTTACAATTATCGAATATGTTACATATAATTTTCAAGCTTTGTTTTTAGAAAAAATTATGTTACAATTCGATAATTATGTTACAAGTGGCAACACTGCCGCTGCTCTACAGAACTGCCGTGCTTAATGAAAACGCCGTAACCAACAATTTTGCTATTTTTGTTTTACGGCATTTTCTACTAGAACAATTCATCCTGCGTCTATCCCCGGTACTCAAAAAACCGTATATATATAGATACGGTTTTTGAGTACCAGGGATAGACGCAGGATGAATTGTTCTAGTAGAAAATGCCGTAAAACAAAAATCTCAAAATTGTTGGTTACGGCGTTTTCATTAAGCACGGCAGAGCAGTGTTGCCAACTCCTTGAAGTAGCTATGCACTATATAGCAATGAAAAATGCACTAGAAAAGCACCAAATTCACTTTGGTGTAAGTCCACCCGATCAGTAATCTATGCAGTAGTCTGAATTTCACTCTAGATGAACACAATGTATGAATTAGCAACCATAAATAATTTCAAAATTAAACTTTATTTTAAGCATAGGCAATTCCACACTGGTAAGCCATTGCTTTAGGGCAGGGTCCTTTAGCCACACTGCTCGACATTGTTGCTCATATTGTGGTTCCGGCATCCAAAAGTTTAAAAACAATAAAGCGCTGTTAATTAATCACTATAGAACTGGACCATACCATAGAAAAGAATATACTATTCCATAGAATAAGATTATACCATACTAGACTTCTTTTGTTTTTTGAAACAAACATAGAAAAATAATACATCGAAACAGAGGTTCTGTGAAAGAATTCAACAATCAAGCCAATCGCAGAGCAGCGCAGTACTACATTTATAATCTGTGATACTACCCTAAACCAAGTTTAGGGGTACTACCACCACAGGTATGCTACTAACACAACGGCCGTCAGCATGGTGGACTGTTGGACAGGGGCGTATTCAGATTTTCTGAAGGAAATGTGGGCTGTGGCTGAGTTGTATGATTGAAAAATTATGAAAATAAAACCATTGTATAAACGCCTTTTCATTGTTATTTACCAAATTTGGTTAATGATCGATGATGCACTAGATTTTGCACTAGCGCACCAAAATCGAATTCCGGGCACTAGATGGAGATTCAATCCACCAGATCTAGTGCAATATGCACCGACTTGGCAACACTGCGGCAGAGAACTAATTCGCTCAGAATTGCTAATTTACTTTAACTTCAAGGAAACTTGCGCGGAATTTTATGAACTGGCGAAAGGTGACAAACAGCTGCTGGAGGCAGCCAAGTCTAATAAAAAATATAAATTTAAGTTTTCTAATTGATTACTTTATCAATACGCCAATATTAATATTGCTTCTTGCCTTAATATTTGTTTTGTACATACTTACAAATTTGTTATTCAATAAACATTGTAAAGTATAAATATTTTATTTTATTCATGCACAATGCTTAATATTAAATAGAGTAATTGCATCAAAAATAAAAATCCCTAAAAACCTTTTTAATGTAATCTAGAGGTAAAAACACATTGCAAAAATATTTTTTTATATTCCAAAAGTTCAACCCGGCCCCAAAATATCAAATTAAAAAAAAGGTACTTTTCAAACGTTCCGAACTCCCGCCAAATTGCATGACGTCATAAGCTCCAACTGTCAGAAATCAAGATGTCAACAAATAATAAACACCGATAAAGTTTATGTTTAACATGGAAAAGGCGAAACCAAAAATTGGTTGTAAATATTGTTTTGTGCCTTGTTGTACAAATACAACCTGGAAAACTCCTGGGAAAGTTGTCCCTTCAATTATCAAAAGCAAAGTTTATGACCCTACACTGAGAGTAGTTACGGCTCAGCCGTATTTTCTTGGGTTTATTAATATTTAACATACCTATTCAAACCATATACCTAGTAAACGACATTTTATTTTACTTACATTAAAATGATCCTTAAAATGATCAATAAAATGTTGACTGCGGTGACGATGTTTTGATATCGCGCCGAGCTATTTTAATCCACTTTATCCTTATTTTCCCTTTTGGCACGGTGATAAACCTTTTCCCAGGAGTTTTCCAGGTTGTATTTATACAAGGCACAAAACAATATTTACAACCAATTTTTGGTTTCGCGTTTTCCATGTTAAACTTTATCGGTGTTTATTATTTGTTGACATCTTGATTTCTGACAGTTGGAGCTTATGACGTCATGCAATTTGGCGGGAGTTCGGAACGTTTGAAAAGTACCTTTTTTTCAATTTGATATTTTGGACCCGGGTTGAACTTTTGGAATATAAAAAAATATTTTCGCAATGTGTTTTTACCTCTAGATTACAATAAAAAGGTTTTTAGGGATTTTCATTTTTGATGCAATTACTCTATTGTATATTTTAAGGGTGTATTATCTTTGGTGGTAAACGCCCAAATGTTTTTAATAATGTAACTTTGTCCTTTTCGGCTTTCAAGAAAAGGTGGCAACCCTACCTACAGGAAATTAAAGGAGTTTTTGATCTGCTGCCGCGTGAACCCCTGGCAGTTCAAAAGAAAATGCCGCTGTTAAAAATTTACAAAAAATATATGAAAAATCTGACTTAAATATTTTCTAAAAAGACTTAAATCTTTTTTAAAAAGACTTAAATCTTTTTAAATTACTTATGTAAATAATTTACCGACTTTTAAAAAGACTTAATTCTTTTTTTGACTTAAATCGTTTCTATCTGACTTAAATCGTATGTACTGATTTAAGCCTTTTATTAATGACTTAAGTTTTTTCTATTTTGAAAAAATATTTAAGTCACAAATCATTTTGAAAATTACTTAAATTTTAAGTCTTAAGTCAGGTTTAGAGAAATGACTTATTACCAAATGACTTAAGTCATTAAAATGATTTAAATCAAAAAAACGATTTAAGTTTTCTGAGAGCTTGCAGCTCTGTAATGAAGCACAAAACAACAGAACACTATAGAACAAACCGTTAAATACAAATTTGTATTAATACTTAAAACGAACGTGAAAAATTATAACCTCGAAACTCGGTGTTTACTAAACAAATAACGTCATCGACTAGAAAATGGCAGCCTACAGAGCGTCGGGCAAAAATCGGATGCGCAATGGTCGAAGCTCATTCTCCCCACCTCCATATCTCTGACTTCCACACATATACTCAGGGTTGCCAACTGTGGTAAATAACAGCGTTGCCAACCTTTTCGTTCGAAAAATCCTGAGTTCTCTAGTCAAATATCCGTAGAAATCCGTGGGTGAAGGGTAAAATCCGGGCATTTATCCGTACCAGGGATCAGAGGTGGCAGGCACCGCGGCGACTTAGAAACTTGGATGGATTTACGAATTTTTACTAAAAATTTTGATTGGTACTCAATATTTATCAGCTGTTCAGTTATTTAGCATTGACATTTGGCGCAAGGTGGCGCTTTCTTAGTAGTGCTTGGCGCTTTTAAGATTTACACATTTCATAAATACATATATTTATAAACAATGTAATTAGATACTAATAGTGTGATGCATGTATAAAAAACTTTTAAATGTAAATAGATACCAAAACAAATTTAAAACTTTAAAACTTAGTTGCCATTTTTTTCACATCTTTTTGACAGACAGCACCTTTTCTGGTAACCTGCTGGTAACAAACACAAAATTCCTAAACTAATGAGTGCGTTCCATGAAACGTTCCATTAGTACGTTCAGTGCAAGGTTTTATACCTTCCGTTTACTGGACGGAGCGAAATAGTTAGAAAATATTAAAAGGGTTTCAAGCAATTTTTTACTTGTGGCAGGTTTTAATACATAAAATATCAAGTAATTATGAATTATGTCCAAATATCCGTAGATTTTCAGACAAAATTCGGTTATCCGTTAATGACCCTTAAAATCCGTAGATCTACGGAAAAATCCGTAGGGTTGGCAACGCTGGTAAATAACAAAACCGTACCAGCGGCTAAAAAATGACCGTACTTTTCAAAACAGGACCGTACTTTCGCGATTTCACATATGACGCGTCATGACGTCGCAAAACAAGAATAATTTTTAAAAGATTTAATTTTGTAAAATTTTACACAAAAACATAAACTCATTAAGAAATATAAATATATAGATAAAATAACTTTATTTCAGAAATAAACGGACGCTGGGAATACCGCGAAACGTGTTTGATATGAGTTTGACACTAGCGGCAGTTATTAAAAACTGGGAAGATAGAATTCATAAATTACAGAATACTACTTTATGTAGATTAAATCTCTCAGAGATGGCGCTACAGTCAGGCAAAATCATAATAATATTATATAATTATACGAGCCCTAACACAAAAATGTTCGGACACTTCATAATTTATACAGAAATATTTTTCGTGAATACTATCTCAAAATTATTAGAAGTTATGAAAAATTCAGCTAATTTTAGCATATACCCCTCGAAGCGATTTTTATTTTTAAAAAGTTTACCTTTTATTTTTAGCTTTTAAAAAAAGGCTAACTTTTAAACTTTTTTTTGTATGAGTAAAAAAAGTTATAAATGGACCCATTAAAAAGAACATAAAATATTATACAAACCCTGAAAATTTGGTAAAAAATAAATTAGTTTTAAAAAAGTATAAGTAATTTAAAAATGCTATTTTTAAAGAGTTTTTGCAATTTTCTTAGGAAACGGGAGATTTTGCAGATATATATATATCGTTATAACTTTCTTATTATTTATACAAATTTTACCAAATTTTCAGGGTTTGTATAATATTTTATGTTCTTTTTAATGGGCCCATTTATAACTTTTTTTACTCATACAAAAAAAAGTTAAAAAGTTAGCATTTTCTTAAAAGCTAAAAATAAAAGGTAAACTTTTTAAAAATAAAAATTGCTTCGAGGGGTATATGCCAAAATAGGCTGAATTTTTCATAACTTCTAATAATTTTGAGATAGTATTCACGAAAAATATTTCTGTATAAATTATGAAGTGTCCGAACATTTTTGTGTTAGGGCTCGTATATGTATATGTATACAGGGTGTCCGGGAAAATGTGGGAAATCTCTCGGATTCAGATAGAACATAAAAAAATAATTTTTTTTCCTACTGGCCATCCTTACGGAGACATGGGCCCCGAAAGGACTCCCCTGCAAATTGGTTTTCCTTGAATAACTTTTAAAGTACTAAATATAATTTAATAAAAAGTTAATATGATGGACCTCTTAAAATAGTGTCATTGAAACATGTTTTGCTTTTTTTGTTTACCAGGGGCGGACTAAGTTTTACTTTTTAATGCTTAAATTTTGAACACCCCGTATGACAAAGACTTAAAAAAACTAAATCTGCATAGCTTGAACCTTAAACTAAAATAAAGGTACTCTTGTTTATTGTCAATAAAATGAACCGTTTTCGAGAAAAAGAATAATAAACAAATTCATGTTTTATTTTTTAATAAAAAGGACCATAAAAAATAATATAACGTATTGTTGCAAACCTTAAATTGAAGGACGATAATTCGAAACAATTAATTAAAAACTTTATAAGAGGGTTCAACATGGGTTCCGTGAACTCTGATACATTCGCGTCTAATTGGGGACTGCTGTACCCGCCAGAATAACCCAGAATTGTTTCTTATCATATCACAATAAAACGTGATTATCTGTAGAAGTTCCTCCCTAGTATCTATCGGAGTGGAATTCACCAAGTTTTTTTAGGTATTCCCACAGGAAAAAATCCATCAGCCTAAGGTCGGGAAATCGAGGAGGCCAGTCAATAGGTCCTCCTCTACCTATCCAACGGTTTGGATAAGCGTTATTCAAGTGCTCCCGCACAGCAACGCTGAAATGAAGTGGTGCCCCATCGTGCAAGAAGTACATGTTTAGGCGGGTTTCAAGTGGTAAGGGCTGGAAAGAATAGTGCTAATGAAGTTTACATTATTTTGTTGCTGATCCAATAGCCAGTTTGCAAACTGCATTCTACAAGGGATATCTTCAGAAAAAAGTTTATGCACTTTTTGCATATGATAAGGATATAACAGTTTTTCTTAAAGAACATCATGCACTATTGTTTTCGACGTATTAAACTGTGCTAATAATTTTCGAGTGCTCGTTGAAGGAGTGTCATCTAAAGCATTTAAAATATTTTTCAAACTTACCTAAAATTATGAAGAAAGTCAATAATATTACTTTAATAACTGAAATTGTCCACCATTCTCTCTAAGACGTTGGTCAATTCGTTAAAATGTCTTCTGATTTCGAATAATAAGAAGAGAATGGTGAACAATTTCATTTATTAAAGTAATATTATTGACTTCCTTCATAATTTTAGGTACCTACGTTTGTAAAAAAAGTTTTCTTTTCACGGATGAAGCAGGATTTACCAAAAAAGGTAACACACATGTATGGGCTGATGAAAATCCTCATGCCACTATTGTTTCGCATTTTCAACATCAGTTCCAACCAATTAATACGTGGGCAGGAATCATTGGCAATATTTTGATTGGACCATTCGTATTGCTGGCACGATTGAATGGACAACTTTCTTGGAGTTTCTCCAAAACGCTTTTCGGGATTTAATAGAGCCCTTACCACTTGAAACCCGCCTAAACATGTACTTCTTGCACGATGGGGCACCACCTCATTTCAGCGTTGCTGTGCGGGACCTATTGACTGGCCTCCTCGATTTCCCGACCTTAGGCTGATGGATTTTTTCCTGTGGGGATACCTAAAAAAACTTGGTGTATTCCACTCCAATAGATACTAGGGAGGAACTTCTACAAATAATCACGTTTTATTGTGATATGATAAAAAACAATTCTGGGTTATTCTGGCGGGTACAGCAGTCCTCAATTCGTCGTGCCCGCGAATATATCAGAGTTCACGAAACCCATGTTGAACCCTCTTATAAAGTTTTTAATTAATTGTTTCAAATTATCGTCCTTCAATTTAAGGTTTGCAACAATACGTTATATTATTTTTTATGGTCCTTTTTATTAAAAAATAAAACATGAATTTGTTTATTATTCTTTTTCTCGAAAACGGTTCATTTTATTGACAATAAACAAGAGTACCTTTATTTTAGTTTAAGGTTCAAGCTATGCAGATTTAGTTTTTTTAAGTCTTTGTCATACGGGGTGTTCAAAATTTAAGCATTAAAAAGTAAAACTTAGTCCGCCCCTGGTAAACAAAAAAAGCAAAACATGTTTCAATGACACTATTTTAAGAGGTCCTTACCAGGGTCCATCATATTAAATTTTTATTAAATTATATTTAGTACTTTAAAAGTTATTCAAGGAAAACCAATTTGCAGGGGAGTCCTTTCGGGGCCCATGTCTCCGTAAGGATGACCAGTAGGAAAAAAATTTATAGAAACGTGTCATCTTATTTTTTCATGTTCTATCTGAATCCGAGAGATTTCCCACATTTTCCCGGACACCCTGTATAATTAAATCGGTTTAAATAGGATTATGGAAAATTTAATAAAGTATATGGGCAAAAATTTTCTATTTTAATATTTTTTCCTGCAAATAAAGGTTAAAATACTGTACTTTTGGGGTATGGTCCTTAAGTTGGACCGTAAACCGTAATTTATATCAAAATACCGTAAAAGTACGGTCAATACCGTACCATTGGCAACCCTGCATATACTGCTTATTCGCTATATTTTGCATAGATAACCTTATTTTAGAGAACATTTGTCGATTTGGGGTATTATCTATCCTATGCGCATAGTCAGTTCATAAGTGGGGGATTTAAAATATATGATACCAAAGACATATTAATACGTCCATGTATGATACGAATTGTCAACTAAATCCAAATCCCTAGTGTACTGATACGAATATCTTCTCAACGCTTAGAGTAATCAATTAAACACATCAAAGCTTTTTTGTAGAACGTTAAATTTCCTAAAAAAATATGTCATACTCATTTGACCATAATTATTTTTTAATGAGTTACAAAATAATTAAAAAAATATTTTTTTTTTAATAAATTCTTCTAACTTTGATCTGGAATATCTTTTAAATGGTTAGAGTAAATTTCCTACAAATATGTATAAAGATTTGATAAAACGATCGATTAATAATGAAATATGGTATTTTTTATAAGGGACTAAAGAAAAAATGAAAAACTGTGATGAGGAGGATCTTCCTATTAATATTAAGAGCTCAAATTTGGTGAGCACTTTCTAGAGGTGCCTAAGAGCCAATTTTTCTGTGTCGGAAGTAAAAAAATATTCGATTTTTTTTATCACCCTAGTGACTATAGCATTACCGCGGAGGAGGCAATTCAACGGCTTCTGGAAATACACTTTGCATTTTATTGTGCACGATTTGATCGTTTATCGTTGCCCATCACGATTGTTCATTTACTGGCAAAACTTTTCCAAAGGCAGAAGGGCATCTCCTAGACAAGTTTTGACCAACGCTCTACACTTTCGCAACTGCCAATTGATGCTTGTTGACAAATACCAGTAAATCTTAAAATAGTATCTTAATTAAAGTAAATTTTGGTATTTCACTGGAATGTAGTGTTTGCTTAAAGACCAAAAACGTTTATTTAGCGAAAAAAACGACCTCAAAACAGCCATCCCAGTAAGCACCAAACACTCGGCAAACAGTCGGTCGCTCGGCATAGGCGGTTGACCGGCCGTTCGGCTTGCCCCCAGTCGTCCCGCTTATGGTCCTCATTATGTTAGCCCGGTACCGTTTGGCCATGGTCTAACCAAAGTAGGCCAGAATACATCATGCCGCTGCAAAATCGTTTGGCTTGCCCTAGCCGGCCCGCTTACGGCCGTGGCATAGGCAATACATCTCACGGCTGCTTACGCAAGCAAGCTAACTATAAATAGCGATGGGTTGGATTACTAATTGCATAGCTGAACATTAATTGTTTGAAGTCCCCATCTCCATCCTCATCTGCTCAGTAACGAATAATGGCTAGCTATAGTCGAGTGTGTTAAACCTATAGGATATACCTATCCAGGACGTCTGAAGGCTTTTTTTGAATTGTCAGGCTGTTGTGGCCGGCACTCGGGCAACTATACACAGTGTAGTGCCCCGTGTACGCCTATGTATTGTGCTCAAATTAGGACGACACGTGGCTAAGACATCAACCTTTTAATTGTGTAACTACTTAAGTATTTCATGACTATTGCAATATTGCTGAATAGCAATATACCTATTACCAAATATAATGCACAGTTGTAATACAGAGCCTAATAAAGTAACATTGTTAAAAAAGCACCGAACGTCTTTACCTTTAATAAGTCCCCGAAATAAAGGCACATCACATGGCGATCCTGCCAAAGAAACAAAAAAAGAAAATGGTGAATTTCCAAGAATTAGTTGGATTCTTTTAGTACCTAAGTGTAGTGGTATTAAAAACAGTTAAGTTGTAAATTGGACAATGTTAAAAGTGTAAGTGAGCTAAACAATATTCGAATACAAGGAAAAAGATGGGAAAATCAAGCTCAAAACACGCTGAGGTCACCGACACTGGGGTAGTCAATTCAAATTTTATAGTAGACGAGGAGTCCATCCAGCTGCCGAGCGACATTAAAGTGGTGCTGTATTTGATCCTGTTGGCCCTGTGTGTGTTAATTGCTCTTAAGTTTAGAAAAAACTACAGAAGAGGCCTAAAGAAGCAGATGTCGAGGAGTATAGCGTTAAGGTCTCAGCTTCCAGACGCCGGATCCCAGGCGTTAGAGATCTAGCCATATCCAGCATACCCAGAGAATGTACAGTCTCCGCAGTTCTCCAACTCGGTGAGTCAATTCCATGCTTCTGTAAAACATTGAGTGTGCCCGTGAGTTTAAATATTGAGATGGAACTAGTTCGTTTTAAATAACAAATCAATAAATAAATATGTGTAGGCTTAAGACAGCCATATATTTATATAATTTTTATAAATAATATTAAAATGCTTAGGTATAAGTTAGCTAGTTAAATTAATTAATAAGTACTTTTATTTTTAATGAGTTCTAAAACTGAACAACTATTTGCAAAGTTGACAAATTTTAAAAATGAGATTGATAAACAAGCTAAGCGAGTTTTAAAAACTTTGGTACCAAAAAAGGATAACGTAAGAGCGGAAATAAGGGATAATTTAGTTTTGTCATATAATAATTTCGTTAAAACGTTAGCCATCTATTGGGCATCTCTAGATGAAAAGGAACAAATTGTTATTAAAAAACTATTTTCAAGTCTTAGAGATAAGGTAATTAGGTGTTTTCAAGTACTTGGGGTCAATTATAAAATTCCAACATCCTGCTTAGAGGTGATCAACCCCAACGTCCTAGAGGAAAATATAATTAGTGACGAAAGCGACATAGAAGATAACGAAATGACGTCAGCCGTCGAGTTTTTCAATCTTGCCGCAAAAATTGTCCCAGAACAATTTGATGGGACACCGGAAAAACTACAAGCCTTCTTGGATGCGTTAGAGTTACTTAAACTTAATGCAACCAATCACACTGAAAATGCGTTGGCATTTGTGAAAACAAAATTGACCGGAAGAGCGAGAGACTTGATTGAAGATGGAAACAATTTGGACACAATCATATCCAAACTAAAGTCGGGCATAAAAGGTGAAAGTTCTAAGCTAGTCACAGCCAAGTTACTTGCTCTGAAACAAGGCCCAAAAGAGGTATCCCGGTTCGCCAATGAGATAGAAAACTTGTCGGCAAGCTTAAAGCGAGCTTTTATTACGGAGGGTGTACCCGCCAAGGTAGCTGAAAATTATGTAACGGAAACTACCGTTAAATCACTTAGCAAAAATGCTAATTCCGAAAGAGTTAGAATAGTTATGGAAGCTGGAACATTTAGTAATGCCCAAGAAGCCTTAACCAAGTTTGTCAATGTTAGTACTGAAAATGCATCGACAAACGTTTTATACTTTAACAAAAGTTTTAATAGGCGTGGAAGAGGAAATCCAAGATTTCAAAGAGGCAATTTTAGAGGACACTCTAGAAATAACTACAATAACCATTATAGCAACAACCGAGGACGAAATTATCAAAACCCGGTGCAATCATCAAACTACAGACCGCACAACATAAGAGTGCTTGAGTCAGCAGAACAGGCCCAGGGAAACTCCCAGGACCCCCACGTTCTGGGGGAAATTTAAAATATGTATTTAATTTCGATCTCACACTTTCAAACTATATCTATGTCCAAGTAGAGATGACAGGCGATGATAAAGTTACACTACTAGTTGATACTGGAGCCGATATATCCATATTTAAGAGAGGCAAAGTAAATCCACAGACTCTAGTATACACCCAGTATGGCAGTACAATTAAGGGTGTAACAAATGGAACAATTAAATCGCTAGGGACTACAAACACAAATATATACTTTAACAATGTGAAGGTGCCACATACCTTTCACATCGTAAGCGAAGATTTCCCAATCCCAGGTGACGGAATTTTGGGTAGAGATTTTATTATTAAGTACAATTGTAAATTAGACTATTTAAATTGGACCCTTTCAGTTCGACTTAATAAAGAAATATCTATCCCAATCTTTGATAGTCCAGAAGATGACATGATCTTTATCCCTCCAAGATGCGAAATCATTAGGAAAATTGACCACCTTAAAAAACTAAAGGGGGATTTTGTAGTATTAAACGAAGAAGTGGCACAAGGCGTTTTTATAGCAAGGACAATAACATCTAATAAAGCTCCCTATGTAAAAATACTTAATACGAACTCTGAAAGTGTGATGATCAGAAAAACCAATATTAAAACAACAAAACTATCAAATTTCAACATATACAATATACATGACGACAAGGACGCGGAGAGACAAAAAAAGTTATTAGAAATACTTAAAGATAATATACCGGAATACGTAACAGATAGCATGAATAAACTATGTGCAGAGTTTGCAGATATTTTTGCACTTAAAACAGATAAAATTACACACAATAATTTCTATACGCAAAAATTAAAGTTAAACGACAACACACCTGTCTATATTAAAAATTATCGAACACCAAAAAGTCAAAGAGATGAAATAAACCGCCAAGTAAGTGAAATGCTACGTAATGAGGTTATTGAACCTTCATGTTCCGAATATAATAATCCCGTTCTATTGGTTCCTAAAAAATCTACAGACGGAGCCAAAAAGTGGCGCCTGGTAATAGACTTTAGACAACTTAATAAAAAGCTAGTAGCGGATAAACATCCTTTGCCGCGTATTGATGACCTTCTAGATGAACTAGGTCGAGCTAAATGGTTCTCAGTGATTGATCTTATCTCAGGGTTTCACCAAATTCCACTTGAAGAAAAATCTCGTGATTTAACATCTTTTAGTGTTGAAAAGGGTTCGTTCCGCTTTACTAGACTTCCTTTTGGGTTGGCTGTTAGCCCTAACAGTTTTTCCAGAATGATGTCTATGGCATTTGCTGGGATTACCCCAGAAAAAGCTTTCTTGTATATGGACGACCTTATAATCATTGGATGCTCTCAAAAGCATCATTTAGAAAACATTCGAAAAGTTTTTGAAACTTGTCGAAAGTTTAATTTAAAATTAAATCCTGAAAAATGTAGATTTTTCAGAAAAGAGGTTACATATTTAGGTCACAAAATAACGGATAAAGGAATTTTACCTGACGAATCAAAATATGACACCATAAGAAATTACCCAGTTCCAGACAATGCTGATGCAGTCAAACGATTTATTGCATTCTGTAATTACTACCGTAGATTTATACACAATTTTGCACATATTTGTCGACCATTAAATAAATTAACAAAAAAAGGTCAAATTTTTGTTTGGTCTTCAGAATGTCAAAAATCTTTTGAAAACTTAAAAATTGCCTTAATTTCACCTCAAATTTTACAGTACCCTGACTATTCTAAACAATTTACAGTTACAACGGATGCTTCAAAGGAAGCTTGCGGTGCAATTCTATCTCAAAATTTCAATGGTTACGACTTGCCTATAGCGTACGCCTCAAGATCTTTTACTAAAGGAGAAACTCATAAGTCAACCATTGAGAAAGAATTGGCTGCCATCCATTGGGCTATTAATTACTTTAGACCTTATCTATACGGTACAAAATTTCTTGTAAAATCGGACCACAAACCTCTAATATACCTTTTTTCTATGAAAAATCCTTCTTCAAAACTTACTAGAATGCGACTAGATCTTGAAGAGTATAACTTTGAGGTTGAATACATCAAAGGTACGCATAACGTGGGTGCAGATGCATTGTCTCGAATAAATATTGAGGAACTTAAAGAAATAAATAACAAAGTATTATCTATTTTAGTTGTTACACGTTCAATGTCAAATAAAAAACAAATAGCAATAAACCAAAATAATGCCATAAAAGGCATAATGCCAATACCAGATCGTAAAATTTATGATTCTTTGGAGAATCTAAATTATTTATTAAAAATTCCAAGTCTAAACTTTCAGGTAAAAAATAATTATATTAAAATTAAACTGTCATATAAAGGAAAAACGCTAGCGCTAAGTACAATTTCAATCATAAATGATAATATTCCGCTAGAGGACATATTGTCTCTGACTCAGAAAATGGCAGATGATTGTAAATGTACAAAATTAAAATTAAGATTAGACAGTCAAATATTTAAAAGGTGCACCCCTACAAAATTAAAAGAATCCGGACAAAACATTTTAACCTCAACAAATATTCTACTATATAAAGAACCAACAATAATTGACAACAATAAAGAAAAACAACAAGCCCTTATTCGAAAATTTCACGATGATCCATTAACCGGAGGACATTGTGGACAGAAGAGACTTCTAAAGAAGTTAAAACTTTCGTACAAATGGAAAAATATGTCGCGGGATGTTGCTAAGTATGTAAAAGGATGTGAAAAATGTCAGCTTAACAAAAAAAAAGTACAGCATAAGGAGCCAATGGCTATTACTCCCACACCTCACTCTTCTTTCAGCATTATCTCTATAGACACCATAGGTCCTTTCCTAAAAAGTGCAGAAGGTAATTCTTACGCCATTACTGTTCAATGTGAACTAACAAAGTATATTGTAATTATTCCAATACCTAATAAA
The DNA here is from genome assembly GCA_921294245.1 of Brassicogethes aeneus. Classification (NCBI taxonomy): domain Eukaryota; kingdom Metazoa; phylum Arthropoda; class Insecta; order Coleoptera; family Nitidulidae; genus Brassicogethes; species Brassicogethes aeneus. Next base: position 65,034,325 of record OV121132.1, read on the forward strand.
GAGGCAAAAACCGTAGCAAGAGCACTTGTTGAAAATTTCATTTTAATTTACGGTCCCGTAAAGGAAATAAAAACTGATATGGGTACCGAATATAAAAATCAACTAATGCATAATATATGTGATATATTAAATATATCTCATAAAGTATCGACCCCATATCATCATCAAAGTCTAGGATCCTGTGAAAGAAACCACAGAGTTCTTAATGAATATGTACGAAGCTACATTGATAACTCCCCTACGAATTGGGAACATTGGGTAAAGTATTATTCATTTTGCTACAATACAACACCTAGCACTTATCACCAATATACGCCCTTTGAACTAGTGTTTGGCAGAAAATCAGAACTACCAGAAGTACTATTAGGAAAAACAGTAGATCCTTTATATAATCTAGATGCCTATGAGCAAGAGCTGCGTTTTAGACTTCAAACAGCTCATAAACAAACTGCAAAATTTCTTGAAATTGTCAAAGAAAAGCGAAAGTTATCGTATGACAAAAACTCATCCCTGTTTGCGGTTAAGCCAGGAGATTTAGTTATGTTAACAAATGAGTCTAGAAGTAAATTTGAACCCTGGTACAAAGGCCCTTTTACAGTAGAATCTTGCGACAATGAAAATTGTACAATTAAAGATATAAATGGTAAGTGTACCATAGTTCATAAAAATCGCTTACAAATATTTTATAAATAAATATCTTAGAATTAGTTAATAAAGTATAAGTAATTATGTATTTTAGTGCGATATAGTGAAAAGTGAGCGTAAATAAACAACTTTTGTATAAAAAAAAACGTGATGGTTAAGAATATAAACATTATAAACTATAAAAATAAAATATCTTGACCTAGTCAACAAAAGAAATATAATACATTTGCAGACGTGCAAAAATGTATATAGTAATATCATAGTATAGCGTAGAAAATATATTTTATTTTATATTTAGGTTTATTTTATTAATTTTAGGCTATTTATTGTAAGTTTTCGGGTTATTATGGTTTGTACTATATAGATTAGGGTTAGTAGGTAGTATGTAGAAATAGTTTAAAATTAGGTCAGTGCTTTATAGGTATTTGTCAAGAATGAACTTCATTATTGAGCAAAATGAAGTCCATTCTCATAAAGGAGGGTGGTGTAGTGCCCCGTGTACGCCTATGTATTGTGCTCAAATTAGGACGACACGTGGCTAAGACATCAACCTTTTAATTGTGTAACTACTTAAGTATTTCATGACTATTGCAATATTGCTGAATAGCAATATACCTATTACCAAATATAATGCACAGTTGTAATACAGAGCCTAATAAAGTAACATTGTTAAAAAAGCACCGAACGTCTTTACCTTTAATAAGTCCCCGAAATAAAGGCACATCACAACAGCCGACAGTCGGCCGAGTAAACATAGCCGACATTCGGCCAGGCGGACATGCCCGGTCTACACGCCGGAACAACAAAATGTGTTGGGCCGCACGCGGCCGATTCGGCAAAACGTATTCGGGCCGGCTAGCTTGTGCTTACTGGGATGACGCGAAACTCGTGTCGTGGAACTTTTAAAAACAGCCATACAATTGTACAATTTTTCTACCAGGGGGAGAGCAAGAGGCCCATCTGCCCAGGTTAGGCCCGTGCACTAGAGGCTGCGTTAAATATATATTTAAAGGGTTCAAATAAAATAAAAATAATCAAATGATATTATTTTTAGTTTTTTAATCTCGGCGTTAAATTGCCTTTTTAAAAATTTGCCAAGCCTTTTTCTATTAATCAAATAAAAAATATTCATTTAAAAATAGTATTTTATGAGATCTACAACCGAGTGAAACCCTGTACATATTTAAATATAAAATTAACTAACCTTAAACGCTTCTGTAAAATACGACTATAATAATTGATATCTGCATGCGATAAAAAATCTTATTTGACTAAATTAAGTAATGATAATGAAACGAATATTTCCTATACTTTTTCCGTTATCATAGGAAACGGAATTATGCTTCCTGTAAAATAATTATATTTTATTTTATTTTAAAATTATATTTTTCTTTAACTTTACCATTTAAGTAAAATAATAAATAATTATTTTTTTAATGATTACCCCAAAATTAATTTCCTTCTATATTTCGAGCAAGGTAGTCATATACTCATTAAAATTTGTTTGTATACAAAATTTTAGGCTTTAGCGATCAGTTTTTACTGTGATAATGTTCGAAAATGTGTGTTTCACTGTGTTATACTATACGCTTTGGCTTAACGCATGTTAGTTAATCCCGCGTTACGATCCAAAGCCGGGAATACATCTGAGAAACGTTGCCATTCGTTCGCGTTCGTTTGCATTTGTTCGCATTCGTTTGTCAAGTGTGGATGGTCATTTGTGGTCATTCGCAACGAATAAATTTTGGTGCGAACGGCCAGCACAGCAAACGAACGTTTTCCATCGTCTGTCGGTAAAAAAGAAAAGATCAAAAGGAAATCCGAGTTGCGAATGTCTGCGAACGTTGTTACTTCGCTACAATTCAGGGAGGAAAATTGATTTTGTTTCCGTACATGAATGCTAAAAATGATTGAGAATCATTTAATAGTGGCCTGTGCCTCGTATATACCTAATTATCCATAAAATCATTAAACGACGAAAAGAAAAACAGAAGAGGAAAAAGGGACTTGTTTGGATGAATGATTTATATTTGAGTAGAACAAGATATGATGGTATGAACTTACTAGCCGATTTAAATCCTACGTTTTTTTTAAACTTTACTAGAATGTCTCGAGAAAATTTTAGCTTCCTTCTGGAAATGGTTAAACCAGAAATTGTTAAAGGGAATACAAACTTCAGAGAAGCATGCAATTCCACCAGAAGTCAGACTTGCTATTTGTTTACGATTTCTAGCTCCGCGAATGAGTAGAATGCTAGTGAATGTTTTCTGGTATTTTTTGCATGCAATTCGCAAATGTGTCAGTCTACCAAGCAACGTTGCCGCGAATGCCTACGAACGAGCGCAAACGAGCAGCAATGTTGGCAATAACAGCGAATGCGAACAAATGGCAACGTTTCTCAGATGTATTCCCGGCTCAACGCTGCAGTACGATTGAATCGTACAATTTTGTTGAAAATCGGAAAGGAACATAAACTTAACGATTTTGCAGTAGAAGTATTATTTTGAAACGATAAAAATAAAGATGTCTGATGAAAATTTACCTAAGGCAGACTGACCGGTCTCTGGATTCAGTACCAGAGTACCCTACTAGAAATTTTACGTTAAAACAACGTTTTTTCCACGTTGAAAAAACTTATGTGTATAATAATAAAACTTTTATGTATAATTTTATGTTGAAATGTTCCGGTTTATAACGTTATATGACAACGTTAGTTTCTAATGTGGGATTTACGTATTATAAAACGTTGGAAATACTGGGATTTATGTATTATAAAACGTTGGAAATACTTGGGATTTGTGTATTATACAACGTGGGAAATATGTGGGTTTTATGTATTATAAAACGTTGGAAATACGTGGGTTTTGTGTATTATAAAACGTTGGAAATACGTGGGATTATTGTATTATAAAACGTTGGATTTTTAAATAATTTTGGGTAAGATTTTACACTGCCATAATTAATTATACTATCATGGGTCATCTTTTTTCATACATATACATAGAGATTTAAAGGTTCGGAAAAAAACAGGAAAAATTGGAAAAAAACAGTGTTTTTTTCCGTTTTTTTCCCGAGCCTTGGAAAAATTGAAAAACGGAAAAATTGAAAAAATATTTAAAGAAAAACGAAAATCTAAAAAGTATTTTGATTTGATATAATTTATGTATTAATGAGTGGAAATTAAATAAATATATTTTTGCAGTAGTACAGAAGTCTGTGCTTTGAGCAAAAAGCATACCATTGTGTATTGTGGGTACAATAAAAAAAGTATATTTAATACAAGATAAATGTTTTTATGCTTACCGTAACGCTGTAAACGAACGACGATCGGTCCGACGTGTGGGTTCCTAATCAGCTGATCGGGCAGGGTTGCCATTGTGATGTTAAAATCATTGAATATGCTACTAACTCCTGGGTTAGTGTATTTTGAATAGTTACCTATACAACAATGATTTTAATGTGAATTACGGCCGTCGGCAACTAGGCAACTAGGCTTTTTTCATCGTTAAAAAGCATGACCCTACAGGTGCCTCCCCCGGGGGGCGCCTATACATAACGGGAATTTTTTAATCAAAATAATTTATAAATATTATAAAAAATATTTAAAATATTTTTAAACATTTTTTTTTTAGTTTTTAAGAAAATATCAATTTTTCCCAAATTTTCCGTTTTTTTTCCAATTTTTCCAGGAAAAAAACAGGGTTTTTTTTCGACACTCAATTTTTCCGGAAATTTTGAATCTCTACATATACATATGATTAAAAATATAATATATTTATACAAATGCAAATGCATGCTTTATTATAAGTTATTTATTTTTACAATGTATGCAGCACAGGAACCGACAAGTTTTGAAATGGTAATACAAACTATTATGAGTATGAGTATGGGAACGTATGGCAGGCCCCATCGACATTACCTTACACTAATCTCCCAGGGTTATTTTACCCCCTTTCCGTTCTCCTACGTATTCCGCCACTGCACAGCATTACCTGTGTTTGTTGGATCCGAAGTTTTTATGCCGGCTGGTAGATCTACCCTAGGAGGTCGTGGATGACAGTGTCGATGGTTAAGGCCACTCCCGGATTTTTGTCGCCGGGTCGGGCCATACGTCCAGTTTAGGCTTGTGGAGAGCGGAACAAGGAGGGTAAAAAATGGTTTTTGGAGGACATTGAACTGACCCAAAACTAAGTACAATCCGGAATCTTCCTCAACCGGGGCTTTAGTAATAACCCCATTCAATTGGGATTCATGAAACGTCTCTGTCCTAGTCTGTTTCCGGTTCCTGGTAACCTCTTTAGAATTGTTTGCCCCCCTGTGAGGTACTGAATCTTGTCTTTAGTGCCGAAGTGTTGACGGCCACGACCCGCCGTAAGTGCCCTCTGCCTTCGTGGGTGTTCCTAATGCCGAGTACCGGCTACCTTGTATATTCTTTATTTGTTTTATTGTTAAATTAGTGTTTATACCGTTTACATTTAATTTCTATCTTTGCATTCTTACTTTTTTTCCAAATTTAATTTAAAAAATATAAATATTAATATACAAAATAGATAAAGCAGGCCCTGAAGTGTACGTTATTGGGATACGGCTCTATGGCCACGACCCGCCGTATGTGCCCTCAGCCTTCGTGGATATTCAACCCCTCAAGCCGAGTACCGACTATCGACCTTGTATATTCTTTATTTCTTTTATTGTTAAATTAGTGTTTATACCGTTTATTATTATTTCATTTATATCTTTGCATTCTTACTTTTTTTTCAAATTTAATTTAAAAATATAAATATTAATATACAAAATAGATAAAGCTGGCCCTGTGGTAAATCGTATAAAAATTTGAAATACGTCTCTAATGGCAGGCGTGTAACGTATGCTTTAATAGATGGTTTGTTTACATTAGACTTCAACGTGGTCGTTTTGTTTATTAAGAGACTGTTTATTTACTTTCGTTATCTTTTAAAGCTTTAATTTGTGGCTGGCCTATCTATGCGTATATTATATATAATATATATATTACAATAATATAATATGACGTTCTTACTTGATTTGGTTGTTTTACACTCCTACGTTTTTTTTACAGATTTGCGTATTAGGTCATGCAATGATACTTATCAGAATCTGCAGGTGATGATCCCTTCCGCTCTTGATTAGACTCGTTTTTTCTTTAAATAGTGGATTCCTTGACCTGTCCCCTGTCACTTTATTACTTCCGTGTCAGCTCGGACCTCACCCCTGTGTAAACGTTGAGAGATTGCCTTTTAAGGAATTATTTAATGTTTCTATTAATCCTTTGGAGAACAGGTAGCCTGATTTCACCTGTACAGGTATGTAGTAGTAACCCAAAATAGTAGCACTATTTTGCACCGCACTTTACTCGACTACACTGTATATAATAGTGGTTCAAGAGTTACCTGAGCAATAGGTATCAAAAAGTAAAGTTTAATGGTGTGACATCGGAAAAAATTCAAACTACCCATGGAGTTCCACAGGGAACTGTGCTGGGACCAATTTTTTTACATTGTTCTTAAATGATATAGTAAACTGTGTAAAATTCTCAGAAATAAGTTTGTTTGAGACGATACAATGCTATATATAATAGGATATAACATCTGTGATATGATTACCAAAATAAATTGTAATTTAAGTAATATCTACACTCGGCTCTGTGATAATAAAGTATTAATATAGCAAAAACTAAAAGTATTGTATTTGGAAGTAAAAGCAATGTAAAATTGGTAACCAAACTTTGTTACCTGTCAATATTAATAATGTAAAAATTGATTTGGTAAAAGATATTAAGTACTTGGGAGTTAAACTTGATGAAAATCTAAATTTTCACACACATGCACTTTATATTATGAATAAGATGTCAAAAAATAATTCTTTTTAAAACGTGTTAGTAAAAATCTCTCCCTGTCAACAAAAATTCTTCTATATAAATCGACAATTGCCCCACACATTGACTTTTGTTCAACAATTCTCTTTAACTTACCTGCATATATGTAGAATTGGGGAAATCCACCCAGATAACATTTATGACTCATTAAAAAAATCATTCAGTTATAATCATCGCGTGAGCTCACAGTGAACTCACTATGACATCAAATGCATTTCTGTGAAATCACCTGGACCTCACCTGGAGCTCATTAGCTGAATCATTGCTGAGCTCATCCTGAGTTCTTTATGAGATCATTTGTGAAATTACCCAGATAACATTTATGACTCATTAAAAAATCATTCACTGATAATCATCGCGTGAGCTCACAGTGAACTCACTATGACATCAAATGCATTTCTGTGAAATCACCTGGACCTCACCTGGAGCTCATTAGCTGAATCATTGCTGAGCTCATCCTGAGTTCTTTATGAGATCATTTGTGAAATTAATTGCCATAATTTAAATTTATAACCTTAAGCCCACTGGGAAAAATAATATTTCTACAATGTTACTGAACGTTACATTTGTTAGATGTGCAGGAACATTGCAACAAAGCCTTATGTCCGGCTCAGGAACATTACATTTACAAATAAAATGTTGCTTAAATGTATTAATTGCAATGTTACTAAATGTTATTTTTGAAAGGTTCCTGCAACATTACTGGAACATTGCAATTAAATTAATATGAATTATTATAATAATAATTAATTATAATTATTTATCCGTAATATTATATATATCAGAATCAATAGGTTTTCTACTTTACGCCAGTAGTAGGCAACCAATATTGCAAAGACTGAAATGCCTTCCTAATAGGAAGTTCCTATCTCGCCACCGAGCCGAGCTCGAAGCGCGTCTCCCGAATGGTATGGTCCAATGACTAATGCACCATACCCACCAACACTGACAGACAGACTGTTTCGACCTGTTTGGTCTCATCAGTGTCAGGCAGTCGGTGACGGGAAACACGCATCAAGCTCGTCACTGTTTACTTATAAAGATATAAATGACCAAGACAGCGGCGAGATGCTTCGGCAAGTCAGTCTGCAAACAACATTGCAAAAATAATCTTAAGGCAATATTTCGGATGAAACATAGTCCAAAACTAAAGATATAATTATAAATGTAATATTATAGTTACAATGTTCCAAAAATCTTGCCTAAATTAAATTTTTATATTGTTTATATAAAGCAACATTGCAAAAATCATCTTAATGTAATATTTCGGATGAAACATTGCTAAAAACTTATCAATGTAATATTATAATTGCAATGTTTCAAAAATATTCCCAAACATTCCAAAATAAATGTTTCTATTGTATATTTAAAGTAAAGTTGCAAACATTTTTCATTTGAAACTTGTGTTAATATTTCAATTGAAACATTAAAAAAAAGTTATGTCTGCAATATTATAATTGTAATGTTTAAAAACTTGTATGCAACATTTTATACTAAATGTTACAAATATAACATTGTAAAAACTTTCCATGTGAATCTTTAAATAATGTTTCAAATTTAAGGTTGTTGGAAATTATTATATGCAATATTTCAAATGTAACATTTCATTTATGTTAATGCAAGTAGCACAGGAAATATTTTATTTGTAAAGTCGGCGAACATTGCAGCAATATTTTGTAAGGTTTCTTTCCCAGTGGGAGGTTTTTCTCTGAACTATGCAAGTGCATAACAGTGTTGCCATGGTATTAGAGCTGTGCGGTACTCAAGTACTTGTACTCAAATTTTGTACTTTAAGTACTTTTTATGTACTCGGTACTCAGTCCAGAGTACATTTCAAAAAAAGTTCTTGTAATTGTGCTCATAAATATATTTAAATTAAAAATGTAAAAATGGACACGAGTACATTGGTTGTACTAGAGTACATTTAATGTACTGGAGTACTTTTTGTACTCTTCATCTTTGTGTTAAGTTAACATAACCACTACTACATATTCAAGTTTAACGGTTCGGCAATATTCGGAAAAAATCCTCGATATGGGCAAGTTGGTAAAATATTATTGTGGTGCCCTACTTTATAGAGATATTACATATTACAAGAGGTAGTGCCCTTTTTTATCTCTAGTAGTGCCGTCATAATGTCGTATGTAACGGTTTTTTTAAAGAAATTTGAGATTATTCTGCAATACAGAATATGCATTAGTATTATTTTAAGTGTTTTGGTTTTTGTTATACTGGGGTAAGTAGGATTTTAAATATTATTTTGTATTTGATTACCTACTCGATTAAGTTTTTGTTATATTTAGTACGCTTAAAAAGTTAGGTTATATTTTTGCATTCAATCTTGTTTTTTTTTGCAGTCATAAATGCATGAAACTTTAATTTAATTTCGTGCTTACAGTTAAATAATGTTTAGGCTATTTATTAAATAAAATATATAATAAATTACTTGCATGAAAATAGGTATACCTATAGGTAGTAATAATACATTTTTTTTTAAAAAGTACTTTGTACTTTGTACTTGTACTCGTGAGTACTTTTGGATTTTTTTGTACTTTGTACTAAAGTACATTTTTTACTTGTACTTTTACTCGGGTTAGGGTCAAAATCCCGACAATCAAAATCCCGACAGTTAGAATCCCGACAGATCAAAATCCCGACAGATCAAAATCCCGACAAGTTAGAATCCCGACAGATTAAAATCCCGACAAGTTAAAATCCCGACAGGTGATATTCCCGACATATATTGAAAAAACAAGAACAAATCAAAACTTTTAAAATGTTTTTTCAAATTATAAAAAAATACTTGATTTTTATTACTTTACCTTAAGGCTTAAGGTATTAATTGCAAAAATAAATATTTTTTTAGGTATATTTTTGGCTTAAGTCTTAAGGTATTAATTGCAAAAATAAATATTTTTTTAGGTATATTTTTGTGCAAAAGGTAACAAAAATATCCTTAAAAAGTTAAACTGGCACTTTTATCATTAATTCGTTTTCTACATCGATCTCTATATATTTGTGAAAAATGACCGAAATATGCGAAATTGTTTACTCTCAGAAAGGTAACCCTAAATTGAACGTCAATGGTTACTTGATGATTAAAGAAAGAAATCGAGATGATATGTTTTATTGGTGCTGCGAAAAAAGGAAGTCGACTGATTGCAAGGGAAGAGCAACATCAATCTTTCTGGAGGGAAGACACCGCCTGCGAAAATGTGTGGAACATAACCACGCTCCTGAAGCAAGTTCTGCGACCATAAGTAAAACTATACAAAATATAAAAGAACAAGCTCAAAAAACAAGAGACCTGCCATGTCAGTTGATACAAAAGGAAATGACAACTATTGAAGAGAAGTATGTTCCATACTTGCCATCAAAGGATGCCCTTCGCCAAAAAATTAAGCGTGCAAGACGTGCCGATAAACCATCTGAACCACAATCTTTGGAAGCAATAGATATACCTGAAATATTAACGAAAACTTTAAGTGGAGAATTGTTTCTTATACGTGATTCGGATATTGGTAGGTGATAGAACTCTTAAAGCTTACGCGGTACAAATCTGGACGCGGCTTTAAGCCGCGTCCAGATTTGTACCGCGTCGCGCAACCGTACCACGTCGCGAGCCACGTTGCGAACCACGACGCGAATTTCATCCCGCAACCACGTACGCCGCCTCGAACAACATACCGGACCTCGGGTTGCAACCATTGCCGCGTTCCAATTTTTAGTCAGATTTTAAAATGGATATCGCTGCAGCAGCGTACATTTATATTCATTTCGCTTTATCAACTAAAAAGCGAAAACAAAAAAGGCGGTGGTGGCAAACAGAAATATTTAGAAATAGACCGAAATATGGTGCGAACAAATTGCTTGCAGATTTAAAGATGCAAAGAATTAGTGGTCAATATAAAAATTTCACTCAAATGTCAACAATAGATTTTGAATATCTTCTTAATGCAATTGGGCCCAAAATAGGAAAGCAAAATACCAAGTTTCTAAAAGCAATATCAGTGCAAGAAAGACTAGCTGTAACATTCATTTTGCCTATATAAACTAATTAAAAGTAGAATAGTTTCTTCGGTCCACTCCATTTCATACACAAAATAAAACTAAACAAACAAAATTGCCCTTCTGCCCGTCCAGACTTGTTCAACGTCGTCGCATACCAATCCTTTGATGTTTCGTCAGTTTACCGACAAGTCGTGGATCGCGACGTACCTCGAGCTGCAACGCTTATTAGGTTCGCGACGGCGTTCGTTTCGACGTCCAGATTGCGCGCGACGTGGTTCGCAACGTGGTACGGTTGCGCGACGTGGTACAAATCTGGACGCGGCTTTATCTTTACAACGAAAGAAAACATTTTGCGTCTATCTCAGGCAACTTATTGGATAATGGATGGGACATTTAAGACAGTCCCAACAATTTTTCACCAATTATATACCATTCATGCTCCAGTGGGACCAAACAAGGATAAAACAGTACCCCTTGTATATTCGTTGATGACAGGCAAAAGTGAGGCATTATACAAGAGACTGTTCCAAGATTTGATTGATTTTTCCGAAGAAAACGCGCGTTTGCAACCGGTTATAGTAATGACCGATTTAGAAATAGCTGCGATAAATGCTATAAAATCTGAATTTCCGGGTGTCCGTAACAAAGCGTGTTTTTTTCATCTAGGACAATGTGGATGGAGAAGAATTCAGGCATCTGGACTTACAAGAAGATATGGTAGCGACGAAGAATTTAGTTTGTTGCTCCGCCACTTGTTTGCATTAGCGTTTATGCCACCGGAAGAAATACCAGCCGCATTTGACACCCTTAAACCACATATGCCACAGGAGGCAAACGATGTAGTTCTATGGTTCGAAGAAAATTACATCCACGGGAGAGTAAGACGCCATCTAAGGAATGGGGTGGCTCTTCGGAATTCACCTTTATTTCCACCAGAATTATGGCCCGTCTACGATTCTATGGAGCTTGGGGTTCCACGCACACAAAATATTGTGGAAGCGTGGCATAGAAGACGGGAAAATTTAGTTGGACGTGCACATGTTGGCCTATACAATATTATAGAAGAATTTCAAAAAGAATAGCGAAATGTAGAAAATATTTGTGAAAATTTGGTTCGAGGTGAAGGATGTTCAAAGCCTAAACAAGCAACAATTGATAGGGAAAAAAGGATTCTACACGTAATGGAAAATCGGTCTAATTTGACCTTATTACAATACCTGCGGGGCATTGCCCACAGCGTTGCTTTATAATAATATAAAAATAAATATGTACTAATTTATAATAAATATTAATTTATATGGTATCTATTTTATTTATTTCCCTTATATATAAAAAAGTCGAATTTGTCGGGATTTTAACTTGCCGGGATTTTAACTTGTCGGGATTTTAACTTGTCGGGATTTTGACCTGTCGGGATTTCGTCTGTCGGGATTCTAACTGTCGGGATTTTGACCGGCACCCCTTTTACTCGAGTACTTTTTTCTTGTACAGCTCTGCATAGTATATACCATAAGTGTTGCCAAGTTTTGGGAATGGATTTATCTTACCAGGGCTTAAAAATTATCGTATTTTTAAATATATTTTTATAATTAATTTATGAATTATACTTAGCACGTGCTAGGTACATATATACATGTATAAAAATTAATAATCAGATGCAAGTTACTTTTTTAAATTTTATTAAAAACATGTTTTAAATATTTTTTATTTTATTTGAGAAAATAAATATTTATTTTAATTAATTTTAGCATTTTTAGTCCCTTAAGTAAAATCATTAATGACATCCCTTTGATTTCATAATGAATTCATCGTGCGACTCATTAAGGATCTCACGTTGCTCATCAAAAGTGCAACACTTATGCGTGCCACAGTGACATCACTGAATGAATCAGCAATGATTTCACGTTGATGTCACAACGAATTCATCGTGTGACTCATTAAGGATATCATGTTGATCATCAAAAGGGGAACACATATGCGTACCTCAGTGACATCACTGAATGAATCAGCAATGATTTCACGTTGATGTGCATACAAAACCGATGTATGAGAACAGTATTGTATTGTAATAGATATACTCCAATTAAAACTATGTTAAATGTACTAAATTTGTTACCAGTTTGTGATAGAATATTGTTTAATACTTTAATGTTTATATACAAAATAAAAAACAATATTCTACCTCAGTATTTGTGCCAAAATCTGTCATTGGTTTCTGACAGAAACAGTTACACACTTAGAAGTAGTAATAATTTCAATATAGGTACCGTAAACACGGGTGACTTTGCACCTCACGGGTGACTTTAGCCCTTTTATGAAAAAAAATTTCGCGCTCGATAAAATTAACATTTATAATTTGTTGGTCTAAACCTGTCAATTGAGCGATTCTATTGAGTTTATATTACAGGAAAATCAGTGTTTTAAAAAAATAAATGGGATTTATTACACTTTAAAGTTGTATTGTATTAGTGCAAAACTCTTAAAAATACACGCGTTTCAATTTCTATATTATGCGCATTTCTTTGGAATGATGATCCTTGGTTAACTACAGGTCGATTTTTTATTGTTTTTATCGGTAATCCCTTGCAATTGTTATATCTCGCTGCTAACATATGTCTAATAAAAATAAAATAAAATATTGAGTTAATTTTATACCTACGGAAAATACACCGGGAGACAAAGTAACCCGCAACCAGGGGGTAACTTTGCACACCCAGTTTTTAATTTTAATTTTTGAAACTCAGCCCTATGTAAGATTATAACATAGTTTTTATGAAAGAGCAACTCAAGACTCAAATTTTGGTATACAATATTTAATGTTTATGATTGTTAAAACTACAAAAATTTAAGATTAAGTTTGAAAGTGAGCTAAAGCCACCCGTGTTTACGGTATTTGTAGAACAACTCAGATGAAAAACACTGTATTTTATAAAGGATTGGTACAATTTTATTTACTACCAGCTAAAATAAAAGAAAGCTTTAATATTAAACATTTTAAGACAAATTTACTTGAGCACTTCCGTAGAATCCGTGATTAGATATATATAAATTATTTATATTTTTATTGTTATACTGGACATGTTATATTTATATTGTTATGTTATTTTTTGTATATGTATGAGATAGCTTTCATGCTAAATAAAGATTATTATTATATTTATGTTTCTTTAAGAATTTTATTGTGGATAGGAACTAAGAGCGCACATCCACTCTCTTACCCGTTTGTTTTGAAACTGGTAATACAAACTATTATTTTATCGCCGAGGAATCTCCTTTAGTAGTACAGCCTATTCTATAGTCAGCTTTTTCAACATAGATAGTTCGTATATAGAAATATGTCAGCCAAGAGCGTGTCTTACTCAGGGATAGGCAAGATCCGGCAAAAAGGATTTAAATCTAAATCCATAAATCCACACCATAAACTGGATCTAAATCCTCAATCATAAATCCATTACGACGTTATCTGGATTTAAATAATAAATCCTAAATCCACTTGCAAAAAAGAATTTAAATCCTAAATCCATAAATAAATCCTCTATTTTTTTAATATTTATTTCATTAATCTTTCAAGAAAAGTTTCCGGATTATTTCACTTTTTAAGTTTAATTTAAGCTAAAACCCCTTGGATTCCAAATCAAAATTGATATGAACCTTATTGCACGTATATAAGATTCCATCGAAAATCTTTGGAATATGAACATAATGATCTGTGGCTTCTGGTTTCTTCGCCATAGGATTATGAACGGAATCAGTAAACTGTGCTTCTGATTTCTTTGAACAGCCAGCCAGTTCATTCATTTTACAACTGTAACAACACTAGTGTTTATTAAGACGGCACAAATCTAAGTCAAATTATGTAAGATAACAAATCTAATTTATCTAAAAAATAATACCGGAATTTCTGGGTATGAATTTCCAGGGGGGGGCCGGGCCCCCCTGCCCCTATGTAGCGGCGCCCATGATCCCTACTATCCTTGTGCTGTTATGACATAACTACATTTTCATATTAATTTAGTTTAAATGCCTAAACATAATGATTTTTAAATTAAATATAATTTTACTAATATAAATTTTATATTATTTTATATTCATAATAGTAATTGTATCTGCATATCCTAGAAACAGAGATTTCAATATATTTGCGTAACACAGGTTTGGGATGATTTAAATCAAACTTTATTAAACTGATATACATAAATACAAATTAACCTTATATATACGTTAGGGTGAGCCAAAAAAACTAACCTATCGGATTTATGGGATAAAATGAACCTACATACCGAGCAAAAAATTTCCCTGCAAGGCAAAATTTGTTGCTCAATTTTAAAAGGTGTCGGTGAGCATTCTAAGTTTTCCATTGAAATAACACGTAAAAAAATCTTTTTTCATTAAAAAGACTATAACTTTTGAACCGTTTGAGATAAAAATTTTTACGTCGCGGATTCTTGTAGAGCATAAAATTTCCCAAAGAATCTATACCAGGATTATTTTTTTAATTCAAAAATTCGTATGTTTGAAAGCTTTGAAAAGTGTAAAAAATCACTAAAACTGTAATTTTTCCTTGCAGGGAAATTTTTTGCTCGGTATGTAGGTTCATTTTAACCCATAAATCCGATAGGTTAGTTTTTTTGGCTCACCCTAATATACGTATACGTATACGTCTAAGATATTTAGTCTTTTTTATTTTACATATTATTTATTCTCGTTTTAATATTAAGAAAAAATAGTAATTTCCCTGCTTTATCAAAACCTAGTCAATTTCTTCGGAATATACATTCCGAAGGAAAAAAATTGGCCGAAAACAATTTGACAATTTGTAAATAAAATGTATATTATGTCAAATAATGCGACTAAACATAAGAAAATAAATAATATAATTAAATAATTTTACACCAGTTCTTTACATACTTAAAGTTTAGTTTGATTTATTCAATTTGAACAACTTAGGTTTTATCTGTGAAATATTTTAAAAATTTTAATTATATAATATAAATTTAAAAAATACATAATAAAATTTATCTCATAAAATATTGCAAAAAAATTACTTAAACTTTGCCATTATAAATTTATTCTGTCCATTATGATTTTTTATTTTCCTTCTAAAAGGCAAGTTTTGACCAACACTGTTTGTGTTTCTAATAAGATAATTACAATGTTACCAGTGATAACAATTATGTAGGTACATTGTCAATTTACAGTTACTTATCCTGACGATATCATTATATATTAATAATAATAACAATAATTTAATATTTCAGTATTGCGATTATTGTGATCCCCTGAATCCTGCGAAGACGCATCCTCCTGAGTTTGCTGTAGATGGAATTGATACATGGTGGCAAAGTCCTCCATTATCAAGGGGAATGAAGTATAATGAAATCAATTTAACAATTGATTTGGGACAGGTATGCATATTATAATTTGTAATTAGTTGTAGTACAATATTTGTATTTAATCTAGTAACCACACTTAATTACTAAGCAATTGGAAAACTTTTATTAAACCAACCAATTTTTTTAAATGTATTCAGAAGCCAAAAATGCTATAAGGTATCGGTCAAGCGTCTTAGTTTTTTTTTCAGACAAAGATATAGCCTAAACTTAAAAAAGAGGCCACTAATACGGATGGCTTTATTGCATTTCAAAGTATTCGCCTTTAAAATTCATGCACTTTTTCATACCCTTTGAACCATTCATGGGAACACTTATTCCACCCAGAAGTAAAAATCTTATAAATATGCATTTTAAAAGCTCATGCATTTTTTTTACACTTGGGAACAAAAAAAAAAAGAATTAGGTAATAAATGAGAAAAATACACACTGAGAAATTAATTTAATGTTTCAATTTAAGGGAATTGAAAATTAAGGACAAAGAAGGATTTTGCGTTTTTGAAACTCCATGAAAAGATGTGACAGAGAATCTGTTTTTTTCTACGAATATGCAAAAATCATTATCCACCTTACCCATCTTTTTGCATATTCGTAGAAAAAACAGATTCTCTGTCACATCTTTTCATGGAGTTTCAAAAACGCAAAATCCTTCTTTGTCCTTAATTTTCAATTCCCTTAAATTGAAACATTAAATTAATTTCTCAGTGTGTGAATTTTTCAGTGTACCCCCGCTAACTGTTTTAGATCTACCCTGTTTTTTTAGTAACCCAGATAACATTATGATGTTCATAATTGACGCATATTGCAGTCACAACGTCACACGCATATATGCATCATTTGCGACATCAATTGAGGTTAATATAGCCAGCACATTTGATGGTTGGAGAAACATTGCGAGGTTCATAATTTACGCATATTGCAGTCACTACGTGATTCTTAATCCGCACGTATGTCACATATATGCATTATTTGCGTCTTCAATTGAGGTTCATATAGCCAGCACATGTGATGGTTGAAGACATTTTTCTGGGCATAATTTGGAATTTTGGACTTGCATTGCCTTAATTTGATTGTTTTTCTTACGTTTCGATTAGTAATTATCTTTAATTGTCTTCAGTTATTACCTGAAGACCATTAGAGATAATTACTAATTGAAACGTTGTAAGAGAAACAATCAAATTATTTTGTATCGTTTTTTCTTGTTAATAATTTGCAATAAAATCATATGTTAACCTATAAAATGGTGTTACTCGTGTAATATGAAAGATAATGGAGTAAATAAAAAAACAAAATGTAAAAAAAAGATAAGGCTAAAGTTTAATTTTAATTTTAACTTGATATTGTAGCTGTTTAACTCTACAGGGTGTTACAAATTTTATGAAAAAAACACGCTATAATTGTTTCACCCGGTATTTGTAAAAAAAATGTCTATCGGAATATAGTTAGTATACCAACATTGTGAAAGGGACAACCTATTATTAAAAAAAACGTTTAAATCGGACAATTGGTTTTGACAAAAATTTACTTAAAACTTTTGGCTATTTTTTGGTGGTGCGTTAATTTCTTGGAGGAGTGTATTTTTAAATAAATTATTGATAAATTAATTTATAAACGTGATCTTATAAGATCAACGTGTTAACTCGTTGATATTAAGATCAATTCCAATTTGAAATAAAATTATCTATATTTTTTATACAAAAGTAGGTAGTCTACAAATGTAGTCTTTACAAATCCAGTCTTTTCACAAATTAACCAAATGGTGTAAGTCAATTTTTTTAAAATTTTAGTTATAATATGAAGTAAAATTAACAATTTTCCCAAGATGTAGTGTAGATCTAGTATTACATCTACAATTTTGCGATAACTATTCAGCAAAAGTGAAAAGTTTGCAATCATTTTGTTCCCTCATATACCAATCACGTGCGTATATTCCCATTAATCATAAAATGAATATCATATCGCAGCGTTTTTACAGTCACGCATGATTCCGCACGAAGTGAAGGCAATGTGCGTTTTGATGCCCGTGCGTGTATTTCCATTAATCATAAAATGAATATCATATCGCAGCATTTTTACCGTCACGCATGATTCCGCACGACGTGAAGGCGATGTGCGTTTTGATGCCCCTAACGGTTGTTATCTGGGAAAATCGGGCAGTGCATGTTTTAAAAATGCAGTGCTAGATTTTAAGTGGCATTGCTTGATTTTAAATCGCATTCCCAGATTTTAAGTAGCAGTGTTAGATTTTAAGTAGCAGTGTCAGATTTTAAGTCACATTGCCAGATTTTAAGTTGCAGTGCCAGATTTTAAGTAGGTAGCAGTTCTAGATTTTAAGTCGCACTACTAGATTTAAAGTCACATGTCGTTTTCTTGTTTCGCCACTGAATTACAGTGTTGCCTAGTATTTATAATTTTAATTTACATTTACAATAATTATTTATACAACATTTACAATTGTTATTAGCACAACACAATACTATGATAATAATAATAATAACTTTATTGACGGTATTAAACCGTATTAGACTATAGATTTATAGCCCGTGTTCAAATATTTTTTTGCAAAAACTAATTTTATAGATTTTTTTAACGAAACAAAATATTTATTTTTTTAGTTTTTGCAAAAAGAATTTAAGAAAAGAACCGAAAATAACCTAAACCCGTTTTAAATTTAAAGGGTTCGGGTTCGGTGTCAGAGTTACATATAAAAATAATATGGGTTCGGTCACGGTTCCGATCCACAAATAAATACCGGTTCCGGTCCGGTTTTCTGTCCAAAAACGTCCGTTTCGGGTCCTGATTCAGAGTGTTTTTTTATTCCAATTTACAACTGAATGAATTTTATATTTAGTTCGTAAAAACACTGCAATATTCGATCATGCACACGGCTATTTATTTCGACTGCGACTTAAAATCTGACAGTGTGACTTAAAATCTAGCAGTGCAACTTAAAATCTGGCAATGCTACTTAAAATTTGACACTGACACTTAAAATCTAGCACTGAATTTTAAAAACATGCACTGCCTGATTTTGATAAAAAAACATAGTGATGGCCCTTAACTATGGTTTCGCGTAAAAATCGAACAAATTATGGACATTTGTTTGCAAGTGATGTCAGAATTGAATATATTTTTTAACCTTGTTTCTACTTCTAAATGGTGAATTTTTTTCAAAACAAAAATTTCATCCATTGACCGCTGTGGTTTTCAGGCCTTGTCACTCTACTGTGTTAAAAATAGATAAATTTCAATATTTTGTAATGATATTTTTATTTAAAACGTATCGATTTGAAATTAAGATAAAATGTAGACCTTATAAATGGCAATAAATCCACGTAATATTTTTTTTAGATTTTAACATACAAATTTTACCAATTTTTAAGGGTTAAAAAATCGAAGAAGCAACATTGTTTTATAATTTTGACTATATCACGTTAAAGTACTGATAATTAACTATTATTTGATATATAAACTTCTACATGCAAATTATTTTTCTACGAGAGATTTTTAAGTTAGGCCTTCAAAGGGCATAATACTAACGTGTTTTACAAAGTATATATTCTTTTATCTAGTTTTATAAGATATTTTAATATATATTACATATTAAACATTATATATTACATATAATATATTATATATAACATATAATTCTTACATATTTTAAAAAAAAAATCGCCATAGATGGAACTAAAATTACTTTTATTTTTAAATTTAAATTTTTTTTAAATTTACTTATTTTGATCATAATAGGCATCATAAACTTTTCTCTATGGTAACCTACCATTGTAAGCATATGACAGTTCAGTTTATAAGTTGCAAATGACTGATTGCGTTATTAGTGTACTATAAACTCAAAACATTAATTTATTAAAATGAATAAACTAAATAATAATTATAGACAGTGTCAGCAAGTTAGAAATTATAACCTACTTTAATTTTATTTTTTCCCCACAACCAAGCTTCAATTTATTTTTGTACTCGATAAGCAAGCTTCAATTTTAATTTCAAACTGAGGAAAGTAATATTTACCCAATAAATAAATTAGAATAAGGACTTTTTATGTTGCGATCGGCTATTTATATATATGTATTTTTTTATTCAGTTGTTTTAGTAATTAGTTATTTTGCATTTTTTATATTTAATATACCTAATGCTATAAAGGGTGTTTCTGGAGAAACGCAAACGATATGGATTTGAAATTTTAATAGCATATATAATATGATTTAGACTATACCTAAAGTCAATAGTTTTCAAGATATTAATTTTTTCGTTAAAATTTTGCTATATGAGCGTTAATCAAAAATAGCCTCTAACTTTTTTGTTATTATCTTTGCTGACATGGGGTTGGAATTTTTGGAATATTATAACATTGTTTAAATAATTTATTTTTTTAAAGGTTTGTCAACAAATAACTTGAGTAAAACTACTTGAAATTAGGCAAACTTCAAACAATAATAACGTATTTATTATAAATGTAAAACCCTGTATGTTTTAACATAATTAAATATAGTTAAATAAAGTTAAAATTTCACATTTAACAATTTCTAATATTTTCAATACTATTTTGTATCAACAATCCTGTGAAATTCTACATGTGGGTTAATGTGACAGTATCCATGGTTACCACTTAATCTGTCATTGTTTAATAGTATATTATGTATCAAGTTTGATAAACGCCATTTTATACACGAATTTAATTTAGGCATGAGCGAGCTTGTGAGCGAGTGCTTTAGTTAATAAGTGTATAGAAAAGTTTATAAACGAGGTGCATACTATACTTTTTCTACGACAAATACTTATTATTATCTTAAAATGATTTAAATCAAAAAATTGTATAGAGCGCCATCTATGAAACAACAGGGGAAACTGTCAAATGTCACATTTTTACATTTTATAAACACAATTATAAAGGTTATAAATCGAAATGTATCTTGAAAATTGACAGTTTTTCACAGTGAAAGTAAAGGAAATGTTTTATAAGGACTTTACAGTAATTTAAGTTATAGTTTACTGCCGGCGAAATTAAAAGGTCAGTACAATGTTCATATAAACTTTTCAAATATTGGCGTTGAGAAACTATTTAATATTTTTGTATTGAGATAATAAAATAATTTTCACATTTAGTATTATTTTACAAGAAAGGCACTTTATTTTAACGATTGTATTTGACAACTGTCAACTAACTTAAAACTAACTTCAGCCCGTGACTAAAAACCTGTTGCTAACTTCAGCCCGTGACTTAAGCGCCGTAAAGCCACAACTTGTCAATGTGTATTTAAAAGGTCACTTAGTGTCATGGAAACATGTACGATAAAGGGCGTTTTAAAGGTGGGAGTAGAAAAAATTAATTAAAATATTTTATAGAAAAATTAATAACTCGAAAAATATTGACTTTAGGTATAGGATGTGGTATAGCCATTTTACTCGGGATTTTTTGTGGAATTTAAAAATGTCAAAATATATAAGGTGTCCTGTTTAAAATAACAAAGGTAAAGACATTTCTGGTAAAATATGAAGTATTATTTTGTTTAAAATAATTCAGGAAAAAAGTTTAAATCGAATAATTTACCTACGCTATTAAAATTTTAAATCGATGCCTTTTGCGATTCCCTAGAAACTTCTAATGGACTACCTACGTGAAACACCCTGTATATTAAACGTCATTTATGTGTTATGCTATACTTTATTATTAATAAAAGATACAAGAATATTTGTATAAAAATGACAAAATGTACTAAACTAAAAATATATGAATACTGATACTGCTAATTCAAAACTGATTCTGGCCACAGAAACATCATTTGCATAAAAAAGTTAATACTTATATCAAATAATAGTCAAATATGGAACGCCGTTTTATCATTTAATCAACCAGTTTAAAAGTAACCAAAAAATTCAACTAACTTGTAAATTCGCGTTATTTCATTGTTTGAAATTCATGCTAGATGCAAAAGTAATTTCAAAGTTTTAAATTCGCTGTATTAAAATGTTTGAATTAAACTGTTTGGTAAAGAAAATTAAACACTAATTTTAATGTTTGAAATTAACAGCGTCAATTTCAATCAATAAAATTTATTTATGCGGATTGGTTTATTTAAATATGGTTTCAGATGTTCGACCAATGGCAACTGAGTTTTGAGCATTTTAACTTAAAAAAAAACGTTTTTATACTCCCTAGTTTCTTTTATTAACAAGTCTTATATATTGGACGAATTTGAATGAATGAAATAACAGTTGGCGTTAAAACTATTAATGAAAATACCGGTGTATCCCGCATTAATTTCAAACATTTAAATTCATTTAATTTAAAAGTTTCTTTTAAACGAAGTAAGCGTAGTATTTTTAATAATTGTAATTACTAATTCCGCACAAAGATAAAAATGAATTGTTCATGTAAATTTGTTTTATTTTATTGTTTGAAATTTATGCTAGATGCAAAGGTAATTTTAAAGTAAGAAATTCGCTGTATTTCAATGTTTGAATTAAAATATTTGGTAAAGAAAACTATCCACTAATTTTAATGTTTAAAATTAACAGAGTCTATTTCAATCATTAAAATTCACTTACGTTATTTCATTGAATAATTTGAATTAACCATTCCTAATTTTAAAGAATAAAAAACAAAAATTATGTTTGCGTTCTCCATTTTTAAAAATTAGCAAGTTGAATTTCTTTCATTGAAATTCCGAATTGCATTCAATCAAATTTCATTGAATGGAATGCACAATTTCATTGAATGAAATACATAATTTCATTGAATGAAATTCGTAATTTCATTGAATGGAATGCACAATTTCATTGAATGAAATTCATAATTTCATTCAATGAAATTACGAATTTCATTCAATGAAATTACGAATTTCATTTAATGAAATTTTGCATTCCATTCAATGAAATTACGAATTTCATTCAATGAAATTATGTATTTCATTCAATGAAATTGGGCATTCCATTGAATGAAATTACGAATTTCATTCAATGAAATTATGTATGAAATCATGAATTCCATTCAATGAAATTACGAATTTCATTCAATGAAATTAGGTATTTCATTCAATGAAATTGTGCATTCCATTCAATAAAATTACGTATTTCATTCAATGAAATTATGTATTTCATTCAATGAAATTATGAATTCCATTCAATGAAATTGTGCAATCCATTCAATGAAATTATGAATTTCATTCAATGAAATTCTGCATTCCATTTAATGAAATTTATTACACTGCTACATAATAAAAACAGTATAAAATATTTAAATTTTATTTAATCATGTATGCGCATAAGGTAGGTACTAGATGATTGTGTTATTTTGCAGTGTGTACCAGATGATATCCATGCGCAGTGAGTGCCAGATGGTTGTGTCCATGCGCAGTAGGTACCAGGTGGTTGTAACCATACACAGTGGGCACCAGGTGGTTGGATGCATGCGCAGTGAGTGCAAGATGGTTGTTTCCATGCACAGTATGTACCAGGTGGTTGTTACCATGCGCAGTGTGCACCAGGTGGTTGTATCAAAGCGCATTAGGTACCAGGTGTTTGGATCCATGCGCAGTTGTAACCAGATGATATCCGTGTGCAATGAGTTTTAGATGGTTGTGTCCATGCGCAGTAGGTACCAGGTGCTTGTAACCATGCGCAGTGGTCACCAGGACCCCCTGGTGGTTGTATCTATGCGCATTAGGCACCTGGTGGTTGGATCCACGCGCAGTGTTTACCAGATTAAATCCATGCCCAGTGAGTGCCAGGTGATTGGATCCATGCGCAGTGGATACCAGGTGGTTGTATCTAAGCGCATTAGGCACCACGTGTTTGGATCCATGCGCAGTGGTTACCAGATGATATCCATGCGCAGTGAGTTCTATATGGTTGTGTTCATGCGCAGTAGGTACCAGGTGGTTGTAACCATGCGCAGTGGTCACCAGGTGGTTGTATTTATGCGCATTAGGTAACAGGTGGTTGGATCCGTGCGCAGTGGGACCGGGTGGTTGTATCCAAGCGCAAGAGCCTCTTGGCAAGAGGTAACAGGTGGTTGGAACCATGCGCAGTGGATACCAGATGATATCCATGCGCTGTGAGTGCCAGATGGTTGTGTTCATGCGCAGTAGGTACTAGGTGGTTGTAACCATGCGCAGTGGTCAACAGGTGGTTGTATCCAAGCGCATAAGGTCCCAGGTGGTTGGATCCATGCGCAGTGGATACCAGTTGATATCCATGCGCAGTGAGTGCCAGATAGTTGTGTCCATGCGCATTAGGTACCAGGTGGTTGGATCTATGCGCATTAGGCACCAGGTGGTTGGATCCACGCGCAGTAGTTACCAGATTGAATCCATGCGCTGTAAGTGCTAGATTGTTGTGTCCATGCGCAGTAAGTACCAGGTGGTTGTAACCATGCGCAGTGGGCACCAGGTGGTTGTATTCAAGCGCATAAGGTCCCAGGTGGTTGGATCCATGCGCAGTGGATACCAGTTGATATCCATGCGCAGTGAGTGCCAGATAGTTGTGTCCATGCGCAGTAGGTACCAGGTGGTTGTAACCAACCGCACTGGGCAACAGGTGGTTGTATCTATGCGCATTAGGTACCAGGTGGTTGAAACCATGCGCAGTGGTTATCAGATGATATCCATGCGCAGGAAGTGCCAGGAATTTAAAAATCTTCAAGTTAGGAGCCAAAAGCAGTCCAAGAACTGCCTCCACGTAGTGCAACCTGGGTTAGACAAAATAGTCTACATAATTTAAAGAGAAAAAAAAGATCCAAGGAAATTCTAAAGAATTAAACAAATCTACAATTTTAAAAGTTCAAAAGGGCGATTCCATGATTACTGACGGGACAAGCAAAAACAAAACAAAATGTTTCTTTAACAGGAGGGCTGATAAATGAAATTACCAACCACTGGGCGAGTACAAAGATAAGTCTTTGATGTTGCTCAAATCCTAGTAGTAGTAAAAGTCTTGTTGAGTTAAAAATTGTAACCATATTTATCTAGCTAGCTATTATTCGTTACTGAGCAGATGAGGATGGAGATGGGGACTTCAAACAATTAATGTTCAGCTATGCCATTACAGACTTCCAACTAAATATTGCAACCCAACGCTATTTATAGTTAGCTCGCTTGCGTAAGCAGCCGTGAGATGTATTGCTTAAACCGCTTAACACAGAAATCGACTAATAAAAAAAACCGCTAATAAATGGCGTCCAACTTGTTGTTTTTTTCTTTATGATGGAGTCTCAACCTCGTTGATTTTGCGCAGATACACGAGAGCTCTCTTGAGATATTTTTATTGTATTGGGAATAACCAATTAGCAAATTGTTCGAATCTTACACTTACAATTTGCGGTGTTTTCACAGTCACTTTACGGTGTTAACACCGTAAATTGACTGTGAAAACTGTGAAAATTTTCACAGTAAACTCACAGCGCTTTTACGGAGAGTTCACGGTGATTTCACGATAAATTTACGGTACTTTTACGGTGATTTTGCGGTGATTTTGCAAAATTGAGTTCACCGTGAATTTACCGTGAAATCACCGTGAATTAACCGTGAAATCACCGTGAATTTATCGCAAAAACAGCGTGAGTTCACCGTTTAATTACCGTCTACAAATGTCACAACTGGACGGTATATTCACTGCACATAAACGGTGTATTCACGGTGAATTCACGCAAGGCCGCAAGGGATAACATAACCTCAACCTCAAGACTATCGATAAACTATCGATAGTTTCGATATTTGAAACTATCAACATCGAAACTATCGATATTGATTTTTTCCCACTATCGCGAACACGATTCCACAGTTTCGGCGAAACGGTGGAATCTTGTTGTACCATTGCACAAACCATTATTTCCTGCAATTCAGCGTTGTCATTAATCCTGGGAACATTATGACATTTACATGGTAAAAGGCAGCCTTTTAATTTTAAATTGTCATAAGTAGAGAAAATAGTTTTGGTACAAGAAATTGGGCGATCCGGGTATTTCACAGAGAAAAGATCTCTCGTTTCCCTAAAAGAATTTCCCCGAATTACCCAATAAATCATATCAAACTTTTCTTCTACAGTATAGTGATTCATTTTAAAAATCTATTTTATTTTTAATTGTTTACCAGATTTACACCGCACAAAATACAAAACAATAATAAAGCATCGATGTATAAAGCAAGGTCAACTGTTACGGCGCATGCTAGCCTACTCGTCCACGCGTCCAAATAATTTTTTCAACGTTTTTTGCTTCGTGCTGACTAAGACTTATCTGGTCCAGTTACAATGTATTTTCCATATGGTTAGCTTGCAAATGAAGGTACGGTATAAGGAATACAATATAAAGTGTAGATCTTGATAAACTGTATTTTTTGAGTAAAAAAAAACAAATTTTTACAAAATACAAGGCCTACTAGGTCAGTTTTTGAGAATTCATATTAGCGATTATTAAAGAAAAAATCTATGGACGGCACTGGATTCGCCACCCCTCAAAACGGCCCTATGCTAAATAGAGCTGAGCTTTGTGAAATTTTTATGGAGCGTTGTAATTAGGACGAAAATTTATCGGCCCGTAAGAAAATCAAAAGAATTTTATGTTCACTTTTATAAAAAACAATGCGCATGGGTTTGGTCATATGGGACCTACTGCGAATATGTACGATCATCCGGAAAGTACTACGCATCCCGGAACTACTTCATGTGGATCCTACCATCTGATATCTACTGGTTTCAATTTTAAGTTCCATTTTGCCGATTTTTATTGTATTGTGATTAAAATTAAATATTGTAAATTTCAATAAAAACTCGGACAAAAATTTTCATAGCTCTCTAGGTTTTAAAAATGGTGAAATTTTGGCTAGAAAACGTCAGGTACCTACTGCGCATGGGTACTATTATACAGAAACTACTGCGCATCATCAATTTGATACAATCATTAGGTAACCACTACGCATAAATTCAACCATCCGGCACCCACTGCGCATGGTTGCAACCATCTCGTCCCCACTGCGCATAAAAAGAATTATTTGAGTCTTTCTGCGCACACATTATATCGACTGATACCCACTGCGCATGGAAACAACCACCTGATGCCCACTCCTCATGGTTCTAACCACCTGGTACCTAGTGCGCAATGACAAATCCATCTGGTACTCACTGCGCAAGGATTTAATTTGGTAACCACTGCACATGGTTACAATAATCTGGTACCAACTGCACAAGAACACAATCATCTGGCATTCACTGCGCATGGATTTCATCTGGGAACCACTCCGCATGGATCCAACCACCTGGTGCCCACTGCGCATGGTTACAATCACCTAGTACCTACTGCGCATGGACACAATCATCTGGCACTCAATGCGCATGTACACACTGCGAAATAACACAATCATCTGGTACCTACCTTATGCGCATACATGATTAATTAAAATTTAAATATGCTGTAATATTTTTATTATGCGCGGCCTAATGGATTTCATCTGGTAACCACTGCACATGGATCCAACCACCTGGTACGTAATGCGCAAAGATACAACCACCTGGTGCCCACTGCGCATGGTAACAACCCCCTGGTACCTACTGCGCATAGACAAAACCATCCGGTACTCACTGCGCATGGATCCAACCACCTGGTACCTTATGCGCATAGATCCAACCACCTGGTGCCCACTGCGCATGGTTACAACCACCTGGTACCTACTGCGCTTTGATACAACGATCTGGTAACCACTGTGCATGAATGCAACCACCTGGTACCTTGTGCGCATAGATCCAACCACCTGGTGCCCACTGCGCATAGTTACAACCACATGGTACCTACTGCGCATGGACACAACCATTTGGCACTCAATGCGAAGTAACCCAATCATCTAGTACCTACCTTATGCGCATACATGATTCATTAAAATTTAAATATGCTATAATATATTTATTATGCGCGGCCTAATGGATTTTATCTGGTAACCACTGCGCATGTATCCAACCACCTGGTACGTAATGCACAAAGATACAACCACCTGGTGCCCACTGCGCATGGTGCCAACCCCCTGCTGCCTATTGCGCATGGATCCAACCACCTGGTACCTTATGCGCAAAGATCCAACCACCTGGTGCCCACTGCGCATGGTTACAACCACCTGGTACCTACTGCGCATGGACACAACCATCTGGAACTCAATGCGCATGGATATCATCTGGTACACACTGCGAAATAACACAATCATCATCATTGAATGAAATTCATAATTTCATTGAATGGATTGCCCAATTTCATTGAATGAAATTTATAATTTCATTGAATGGAATTCATAATTTCATTGAATGAAATACATAATTTCATTGAATGAAATTCACAATTTCATTGAATGGAATGCACAATTTCATTGAATGAAATACATAATTTCATTCAATGAAATTCGTAATTTCATTGAATGAAATTCGTAATTTCATTGAATGAAATTCGTAATTTCATTGAATGAAATTCGTAATTTCATTGAATGAAATTCGTAATTTCATTGAATGAAATTCGTAATTTCATTGAATGAAATTCGTAATTTCATTGAATGAAATTCGTAATTTCATTGAATGAAATTCGTAATTTCATTGAATAAAATTCGTAATTTCATTGAATGAAATTCGTAATTTCATTGAATGAAATTTGTAATTTCATTGAATGGAAAGCACAATTTGATTGAATGAAATTCATAATTTCATTGAATGGAATTCATAATTTCATTGAATGGAATGTACAATTCCATTGAATGAAACTTGATTGAATGCAATTCGGAATTTCAGTGAATGGAATTCAACTTGCTTCTTTTTAATAAATGAAATACGCAAATACAAATTTTATTTTTATTCTTTAAAATTTGAAATGGTTAATTTTAATCATTGAAATTGTGCATTCCATTCAATGAAATAACGTAAGTAAATTCCATTGATTGAAATTGACGCTGTTAATTTCAAACATTAAAATTACTGTATAATTTTCTTTTCCAATCAGTTTAATTCAAACATTTTAATGCAGCGAATTTCATACTTTGAAATTACTTTTGCATCTAGCATGAATTTCAAACAATGAAATAACGCGAATTTACAAGTTAGATGAATTTTTTGGTAACTTTTAAACTGATTGATTAAATGATAAAACGGCGTTCCATAGTCAAATATGAATACTTCATATAGAAACACAAAATAAAAATCTATCTGGTTCAATATAGGAATTTGAAACAGGCATTGCACTATTGAACCAGATAGAATTCCATACCTGGAAAACCATATAGAAAATATGGATTGCCATATAGGTTCATATTGCTCTATCTGGCCCAATATGGTTTGGGTGTGAAAAAATTATTACCTTATAGATCCATATTTAACCATATAGGGGAATCTATATGGTTTAATATGCAATTTTTGTTTAAATATATATACATTTTAAAATGGAATTCCATATTCAACCATATAGGGAAACCTATATGGAAAAACACATAAAACAGAAACCAGATAAATCCATATAAAAATCCCTAAGTTGTACATTTTAAAATGAAATTCCATATTAAACCATATAAATTTCAAAGTGTAAACCAGGTCGTTCCATATAGGACATATAGAACCATATAAATCCATATTAGTTTCCTTATCTGGATCAATATGGCATTTTTAATAGGGTACTCAAATTTATAAAACAAAGTTGCTTCTTCGATTATTTACCCTTTATAAGTTGTTAAATTTTACTTCAAATTATCACCAGCGCCCCCTGTATGTTAAAATCGAAACATTTTTTTTTAATGTATTAATTGTCATTATTAAGATCTACATTTTGTCGAAATTTCAAATCGATACGTTTAGAAATAAAAAACATATTTAAAAAAAAAATGAAATTTAACACAGTGAAGAAAAAAATAAAAATAAAAACAAAGTTAAAAATGGACGAGATTTTTTTGTTGAAAAAAGTACTGCATTTAGATGTAATGTAAAAAAGGTAAAAAAGTTTCAATCGATTTCTTGAACCCTTGCAATTCGATCCTTTCGCGAAACTGTAGTTAGGAACCATCGTACTTTCCTGTTTAGGAGCAAAAGGTTGTTGTCCCTAAAATATTGCCAGTCCAATAGGAATTTGGCCCAGTTGAACTGTTTAAGGTTGTTCCAGTGGGATGATTTTAATCCTTCTTGATTTCGAAAGATCTTTCTTGATATACTGTCTAATATAACCCCACAATGGTTCTTGACCTATTGGTGGGTGCTTCCTTTGAACCGCTTTTTGCCAACAGGTTGATATATATATATATATATATATATATATAATATATTATATATATAGATATATATATACAGGGTGGAAATCTTGACTGGAATAAATTCTGTATTTTGAAAACCATTTACTTTTTAAAAAAATCCAAAAACAGGTCAATTTATAAATTTACCAGGGTAAATTGTGGAAAATCTTAAAAATATAAGAAACCACCCTTTGAGGATGCAACCAACCCTAACTTTTTTTTCAAATGCAAAGGCATATCAAGTGATACATCATTTGAAAGCTCTTTTTAATAGGAATTTATACAAATATGCAATTTTTAATTATATTATTTTGGTACCTTAAAGAAATAAATACTTTTTTTATATCCACCAAAAACGTTGTATATTCAACCGAAAGAATGTATTTTAGTTCTTTAAAATTAGTTGCAAGTAACGTATTCTAAATTGACTGTAAAAATGTCTTATTTAACTTAAACTTTGCGTATTGAGATTCTAATGATGATTGGATTTGGTGATAGACGTCGAAATCAGACAGAAGTGGCACGATTATTTAACGAAACGCATCCAGAATTGCCTCACATTTGCCAAGGGACTGTTAGTAAAGTAGAAGCAAAATATCACGAAAATGGTCATGTAAGAAATATTCCTAGAAAACGCCAGCCTATCGTTGAAGACAATACGAAGCTTAATGTACTATTAGCAATCCAAGAAAATCCTGTTACTTCAGCTTGACAAATTGCTCGCGAGAACGATTTGAGCCACACCACTGTTATGAAGTTACATGCTTCAAAAATGCATCCGTATAAGATGCAAGCAGTACAGGAACTAATTGGGGATGATACCGATCGCAGAATTGAACTTTGCGAGCAAATGGTGAACCTTATTAATGATAACCAAATTTCCTTGGATTTGATACTATTTTCCGATGAAAGTACGTTTACTTTAAATGATGAAGTTAATTGTCAAAATTGTAGATATTGGAACGACAACAATCCTCATTGGATTCACAAAAGGTAAATGTTTGGGCTGGAATAATTGGTAATAGAATAATTGGTCCCGCCTTTTTAAACGAAACTTTAAATGGCGAAAGGTACTTAACTTTTCTTCAAGAAGACCTTATACCATATTTGGCAGTTCAGTTTCCAAACGAGAATGATCCAGACTTACCAGATAATAGAGTCTGGTTTCAGCAAGATGGAGCTCAACCGCACTACGCATTCGTCGATACCTTAATGAAATATTTCCTAATCGGTGGATTGGTAGAAGAGGTGCAGTTGAGTGGCCAGCCCGATCTCCAGACCTTACCCCGTTGGATTTTTTCCTGTGGGGTTACCTTAAAAATAAAGTTTATGTAACCAAACCAACTAATATTGAAGATGTTAAAGAGAGTATCCGACACGAAACTTAATATTAATTACTATTTACTATTAATTAATATTACCTGAGATGTTGGAAAGGGTAAAAATGAATTTTATAATCGTCTAGGATTTTGTCAAGAAACCAGAGGAGCTCATTTTGATCATCTTTTATAATAAATCCATATTTATCATAAAATAAAGTTTTTATTATTTATAATTGTACAAAAATAAAATAATTAAAAATTGCATATTTGTATGAATTCCTATTAAAACAAGCTTTCAAATGATGTATCACTTGATACACCTTTGCATTTGAAAAAAAAAGTTAGGGTTGGTTGCACCCTCAAAGGGTGGTTTCTTATATTTTTAAGATTTACCACAATTTATCCAGGTAAATTTATAAATTGACCTGTTTTTGGATTTTTTAAAAAAGTAAGTGGTTTTCAAAATACAGAATTTATTCCAGTTAAGGTTTCCACCCTGTATATATACATATATATATATATATATATATATATATATATATATATATATATATATATATATATATATATATATATATATATATATATATATATATAATATATATATATATATATATTGTCGGAAATACCCTTAGAATACCTAAATGCCCTGGTGACCAGATGAGGCAGACTTTGTTGCCTTTTGTTGCTCTAGGCATTCTGGCATTCTTAAACCAGTTTTAATTACTTGTACACGAGAGATTAATATAATATCACTTGACTAAGTAATATCATTGTTTTTAGTGTTACAAAAAATTAATCTGGAAATAAAAACTTAACGATAAAATCCGTTATATTTATTAAACATTTTATTGCAATTTTAAACCATAATGTTATATTTTTAGGAATTTCATGTTGCTTATGTTTATATTAAAATGGCAAATTCACCAAGACCTGGTCTTTGGATTTTGGAAAAATCTGCTGATTATGGACGAACTTTTACACCTTGGCAATATTTTTCTGATTCCCCGAATGATTGTGAAAAATTTTTTGGAAAAGAAAGTTTGTTGCCAATTACAAAAGATGATTCTGTAATTTGTAGTACCGAATACTCAAAAATTGTTCCTCTGGAGGGCGGAGAAGTAAGTAAATTAAATATAAAAAACAATATTCTGGTCAAATTTTAGTAAATACCTAATTACTCTTTAAAAAACCCAGCATTATATGTTAATATGTATCTTCTTATTTTTATAAGGTATATTTTCCTAAAAGTGGCAAGTAAAATTAATTAAGAAAATCTAAAAGTTAACATTTTAGTTTTTAGAAAGAGAATCTTTCTAAAACCATGCCTTGATACATTAAACTGAATATTGCGGTAAAGCTACCCCTAGTAGAAATTGTGTATTATACAACCTTGAAAATATGTGGAATTTATGTATTATAAATCGTTAGAAATACATGGGATTTGTGTATTATAAAACGTTGGAAATAGGCGGGATTATTGTATTATAAAAAGTTTGATTTTTGAATAATTTTGGGTAGGATTTTACACTGCCAAAATTAATGGAAAAATAAAAAAATATTTAAAAACATTACAAATATTTTTTGTAAAAAAAAAAACAAATACAAAAATATTGCCAATTAACAAAATCTAAAAAATATTATTTAAATAAAAGTCTAATATTATACTTAAAGTAAACAAATTAAAATATAACAAAATAGCTTAAACAAAAAATTTACAATAAAGAAGTTTTGGGTATTTAAAAAAAAATTGCCTATATTCAATATATTAAAAATATTCCAAAAACAGGATAATACAACTTTTAAATTAATATGAATAAAAATTAAAAAATCTTATTTAAATAATAACTAAACAAATTCAAATATAACAAACATAAACATACCCAGGCAACACAGCTTAGTATAATAAACGTTTTTTATACGTAAAAATGGTTTAAATTTGGTATCAGTATATTTTCTGAACATATATTTTAGATGATATAAACTATACATTTTTATTTTATCAAACTATACGTTTTTAAATATACCACTACGTTTAAAATACCTATATTGAACAACGTATAAAAAGAATAAGGAGTTTACTATATATAAAACGTTTATTTTTGTTAGAAATAAAAGCAATTGTAGCATGTATTCGTTTATTTTTAGTTTATATGTATAATATCGTTTATTACACCTTTAGAAATATTTGTTTTATTAACGTTTATTATTTGCCGTGCATTTTTGGTTGCATAGTATGTACCGATCGCGGCAAAGGCGGTGTGGATCACGTGATGTTCTTGCATCTCGCCTCTGTTGGCTTAGTTGGATAGTATTTAAGCTCAGGTAGTTCTTAGTTTTGGTTTAGCCAAATTGGTTATGCTACCACTACAAGTTGTCCGAAACTGTTGAAACCCAGTATGGGTGGAAGTGGAAGTTAGTGGAACGCACTTAAATTGTATTGAATAATAATGGGTCAAGGAAGTTTCTTGAAGAAACTAAGAAAATTGAATGATTAGCTTATTAAACGAAAATGTTTCTACCTTAAATATTAAAAAAAAAAATTCTTATTGTTGGGTATATAAATTAGGGATGTTAATATCAATAAAAAAAATGTATCGATACTTATCGATAATTTTTAAATAATTATCGATAAGTATCATTAACTTCCCCCACTAAAAAATATTTTATGTGATTTTAAGAACTATTTTTAATAATCAAAAATTGTTCTTAAAACCAAATAAGTCATTATTATAATTTTAAATAAATAATAAAAATAAATTTTGGTGTACTTTTTAAACCACATTATCAAATAAATGAATATGAATTTAAGTACGTTGACGAGTTTTCACTAGATATATATATCTATATATATATATCTATGGAATATCCTAGGGTCCCTATAGGGACCCTAGGATATTCCATAGACAAGATACCACTAGACGTATAAAGTCTAATGTTTCGCTTCGTTGATTTGGGTCCAAGGGTCCAAAATCGCGGTTTGTTTACAGACAGCGGGTTTAAAATCCCGTGGATGTTGAAGAATGTTTTTGCAACCAGTTATACGTCTAGTCGTTTCTTGTCTATGGGATATTCTTACTCTTTTTGAACTATAGTACTATAGACTATGACTATAGGTAGGAACAACAAAATAAGCGGGAAAATCCAATAACAAAAGTAAATTCGGAAAATAGAAAAATATATAGAAATTCGAAGAATTTTTATCGACTATTTCCCTCGTCTTAATTTCCACCAATCACAAACGCGCAATTTTGAATTACAAATGGTTTCTAGGTGAAAAAATTGTGTGACAGCACCTGTCAGCAGTTTATTCGAGTTTACCCGCGGCAAAACTTGACAGCAGCTGCTGTTGTCACCAAAAATTGCAATTTATATTTTAATTGGTAACTGTTACTCATGAAATAGTCTTGTCAAATACCATTCGGGCATCTAATTTTTCCTGTGAAAAAAATCGAAAAAACACAATGCTAAGTAATATTTTTTAACAAAATGCATTCGTGCAGGTGCAAAAATCCTCCTCTTCGACTCGGATTTTTGTTGCCACCA
Source organism: Brassicogethes aeneus (assembly GCA_921294245.1). Classification (NCBI taxonomy): domain Eukaryota; kingdom Metazoa; phylum Arthropoda; class Insecta; order Coleoptera; family Nitidulidae; genus Brassicogethes; species Brassicogethes aeneus. Next base: position 65,069,390 of record OV121132.1, read on the forward strand.
GCACTCATGCTTTTTGTTAAAATATTACTTAGCAACGTGTTTTTTCGATTCTTTTCGGAAAAATTAAATGCTCTTATGATATTACTTACGATAAGTATTATTAATTTAAAAAATTATCGATAAATATCGATAACAATTTTATCGATAATAATCGATAACTATTGATACATTTAACATCCCTAATATAAATGCGCCAAACGCTATGGGTAAGTTGTACCAAGCCACAGTATTTAAAAAAGCCGAAAGTCTAAACATTTATTAGTATGCCAATTATTATAGTAGAAATACGCGTTTAATTTTAACAGGTTATATACGTTTATCTCGCGTTTACGTAGTAAAATATCATTTATACGTACCGTACGGTAAAAAAACCGATTAATATACCAATGCCTGGCTAAATAAAAAAAATAACAATTAAGAGCAGTTTTAGGTACTAAAAAAATATATTGCCTATTATTACAATTACAATTTTTCTAAATAAAAGATTATAAAAACTATAAATTACTTAACAAAAATAAAAATAATATATTTAATTACCTAATTAGTTGAAATACAACAAGTCTCAATAAAAAATTAACAATGAAGGTGCACCTGATTGATGATTTTTAGTTCAAATTTTTTTAATATCCAGGTTTTGATGCTTTACAGGGTAAATTTTAGTAATTACAAATATATAAAAAAATGGATTTGCTTTCAAAAAAAATTTATTGTACAAGCTGTAAAAATAATAATAATGAATAATATTTTTTTATAGACATTAGTACCTATACAAATTTATTTATTAAATGCAAAAGCTTTTTCCCCTTAAAATGCTCCAAATTGTTTTACATGGTTTTAATTTATTGATATAAAAACCTTTGAGGGTTGCTAGAAAAAAAATTAAAGATTTGCCTGGTAGACAATATAGAATTGTAAATGTACTCCTCCAGTGGCAGCAAACATAACGGAAGTTAAAGAATTGTCTAATATTCTGAGTGTGTTTGTTTCCTTTATTCACAAAAACTTTTTGTTTCCCTGGGTTACCAGGTCCTGGCAAAGCATCTCTTATTTTCTTTAGTTTTGTAAAAATATTGGTTTATTACATCATGAACTTCTACTCGGATCTTTTTATATTTTCAGACAGTCGTTGCCAAGAAGTTTTTCTTTAAAACAACTAATTATCACTCCTCTGTGGTCTTGTTTAATTTCACTTAAGGCAAAAGGCCTCCCAAATACATTAAAATAATTCCCTCTATATATGCTGTATAAAGTTTGGAAACATGAAAGAGGGTATCAGCCTGCCCAAAGCATACAAGATTGTTTATCACCTCTGCCAGGGTGATATTCAATATTTTCTGGGTCATAATTTCTTTGTTGTTTATGTTTTCTAGGCAGTGTTTCATATAACCTTAAAAAGCAACCTTTTCAAAAAAACACTTTTTGTGTTAGAGCAGTAAATTTGAATTTTTGCTCGTTTGTACCAAACTACTATCCAGTAAAATTTTATTTTATTGAAACTATTGACAAAGGGTAATTTCATATTTAATCAACCTAAGGTTTTGAATGCACCATCTTCGATTATAATTATAATGAATTTTGGTACAGTCGCTCTTCCCATTGAAAAATTTGAAAACACAAAATTTTTTTGAACAGTATTTTTTCTTTTATAGATTTTTGAAAATCAAAAAATTTACCAATTATTTATTAGTCTCTTAAAAAAACAGATATATCTCAGGAACTGATTGTCACAGAGCATTGTTTTAAATATCTTTTAAAGCCCTTTTAGATGATGTATCACATGATAAACTTTTTTTTAAATTGGAAATTTAAAAAAAAAACATTTTTTTTAACATTTCTCAAAAACACCATCTTTAATTTTTTTAAATATCTTTTTCATCAACATATTTACCAAAATTTAGAATGGACAAATGATGAAACATTCTTGTTATTAAAATTCATAATCGATTATTGATTATCTAAAATAATCGAATTTTTCGATTAATCGATTATAATCGATAATAATTATTGATTAATCGATTTTTTGATTAATCGATCATATTTTTAGTTAAAAAAAATGCGTTTGACCATTATAAGTTGGCGGAGCAAAGAAATGTTCATGCAATTTAGATAAATATTTATTATATAATAGGTATTAAAAAACATACCTACTCAGTTATGTTTTTATTATTATTTATATATATATAAATTATATAATATTATTATTTATATTAAAAAAATACGTTTTAAAAGCACACAACACGACAATAATTGACCGAATGAATTAAGTTATTTAGTTATTCAACAATTATTGTTGAATAACTAAATAACTTAATTCATTCGGTCCCCCCAACTTATCGTGGACAGATAGTACATTCTTTATTTAAATAATAATAATTATTATTATAATAATAAAATAATCGATTAATCGATTATTTTGCCCACTCCTAGTGCAGAATCGATCTTGTAAGAAGGAAATTTACTTATTTAGAGAATGTTTATGCTTTTATCATTGAGTAAGATGTTGCAACATCTTACTCAATGCTTTTATTCTGTTTCTTATCACTACTTCTGCCCAAGTTACAATTGTAACTTGAACTTACAATTGTAACTTGAGCCTACAATTGTAAGTTCAAGTTACAATTGTAAGTTCAAGTTACAATAGAAATTGCAAAAATCAAAGTTAGTTTTGGCTAAAACTTGTAAAATTTTTGTTGGCCCTTCTACGTCTTCGTAAATGATTTATAAATTTTTAAACAAATGACACTAGGTACTTACAGGGTTAGTGGGTAATTGGTGGGCGAGTTCCAACGATACCTACTTATATTATTAAAAAAAAAAACTAAAAACAAATTAAAAAAGTAATTGAATTAAAACGCTGTAAATATTAAAAAAAGGTATAATTACCATAATACGCAAGAAAAACTAAAACTAAACTTGTACAATTATATTTTAGATACCCATATCCCTTCTAAACAAAAGACCTTCCGCAAATCATTACTTTAACTCTACTGTTTTACAAGAGTGGACCCGTGCAACCAATGTAAGACTAAGATTTTTACGAACTAAAAACTTACTAGGTCACTTAATGTCTGTGGCCAAAGAAGATCCAACAGTTACAAGAAGAGTATGTTTTTAATTAAACAATAGTGTATAATTATTAATTATTACTTAATTTTACAGTATTTTTATTCTATAAAAGATATAAGCATAGGAGGAAGATGTATGTGTAATGGTCATGCTCAAACTTGTGACATTCTTGATCCAAAGGATAATAGAGTCCTCTTATGTCGCTGTCAACACAATACTTGTGGTGCTAAATGTGATTCATGCTGTTCTGGATTTGAACAGAAAGCTTGGAGGCAATCTAAACACAATGATCCATTTAAATGTGAACGTATGTTTAATCAGAGTAATAATGTTTTCCTTAGTACTTAACTTTATATTTTTAGCCTGTAATTGTTTTAATCATAGCAATGAATGTTATTACGATAAGGAAATTAATAAAAAACGCTCATCTCTTGATATTTTTGGCAAATATGAGGGTGGTGGTGTATGTCAAAATTGTCAACATAATACTGAAGGAATAAATTGCAACAAATGCAAAGATAAATTCTTTCGCCCTAACAACAAACATTGGAATGAAACTGATGTCTGCCAACGTATGTTAATAAATCATTTAATTTAATAAATTTAATACAAAGATAAGATAACCAATGAAAACCGTTTTGAAATAATAAATATTAAATAATAATAATAATTAATATTGGAATATTCTTTATTTTTTAATTTTTACACATACGTATAAGTATTTCCAGTAGCGGATCCAGGGAAGGCCAAGGGACTCAAGCCCCCTAAATCTGAATTCTGCGGATGTTTACATCAGCGATTTGCCTCATCTTCAACTGTTATTGGAAGAAATTACTATTTTGAAAGAGCGTTAAATAAGCAAAATAAAATTGTGGGTGCTTTATTAGTGTTTACCTTCAGCTGGGTCAAGCCCCTCCCAAACAGAAATCCTGGATCTGCCACTAAGTATATCTATAAATAAACATATGTTTATTTATAGATATACATTTATATATCTATAAATAAACATATGTTTATTTATAGATATACAGATATATTTATAGATATAAAGAGTACATAATAGGTATATACCTATTATGTGCTCTTTAAAATAAAAAGATCTAGTTGTAGTATTAGAGTGATATATGTCATTAATTAAAACCTTATATAAACGTTTTATTTAGCGTGCAACTGTAATCACTTTACATCTACTGGTAATTGTGCCGAAAGCAGTGGACGGTGTGAATGTAAAAAACAATATACTTCACCTGATTGTGACACATGTAGTTTTGGCTATTATGATTATCCAACTTGTAAACCTTGCGAATGTTTCCTTAATGGAACTGAAAATGCTCAATGTTCAATTTTTGATGGAAAGTGTCCTTGTCTATTCAACTTTGGAGGAAAATTCTGCAAGGAATGCGCTCCAGAATATTTTAACTTTCCCGAATGTAAACGTAAGTATAATATTTTAAAATATTCCCTCGTGGAAATTTTTCTCTGAAAAAGTTTTAATAAGTAAAAGTAAGAGTAGTAAGTCTTACTTTCTCTTAAAAACTCTGAATAAGACTTATTAAGTCGGAAAAAGTCTGAATAAGTCTTAGTGCTCATTCATAATGGACGTAACAATAAGATGTCCGTAAGAAATAAGCAAAACGTAAAGTTAAATAGGTATTAACAAAACTAGTGTGCCTGTTATAATATTTTATTTGTTTAATGAGTAGCCGTAATTTTTACGTTTTACGTTCGAACATAAGATCTTATGGGTGACCGTAAAAAATACGTAAAGTTGAAATGAACTCAACTTTACGGGTTTCTTATGTGTGAATTTTAGTAATTTTCATGATTTCACTAGAACATTGTTGGTAGCAATCAGCCGGCCATGCAAACAGATGACAGATGTTTTTCAAGTGTATTCTGTATCTAAAGAACCATAACTCATCGTGAAATTTTAGTTTGAGTATTATTTGACGAAATTCACCCTTTTTTCTCTGTCCCTATTCACTGGTCTTACACTCCACCGACGAGGTTTCCGTTGCTTCTTTTCGGTTGTGGGCAAACTTCTTCTCTTTGCCAAAAAAAAGGTCAACATTGTAAAGTAACAGCAACCAAAATGTTATGTAACAAATATGATGTGTAACGTTACAGTTACATAACCTAAAGGTTGCAAATAGGTTCCTATTTCCCACTTATAGGAGTAATATTAGTGTTATGTAACAATTGTTACATAACAATGTTACATTGCACGTTATGAAAATGATACATAACTGTTACGTAACATTAACCAAAATGTTATTTAACGATTGTGATGTGTAACGTTACAGTTACATAACCTGAAGGATGCAAATAGGTTCCTATTTTCTACTCACAGGAGTAACATTGTTACATAACAATGTTATATTGCCGTTATGAAAATGATACATAACTGTTACGTAACATTAACCAAAATGTTATGTAACGATAGTAATATTACATAAAATGTTATTTAACGATTGTGATGTGTAACGTTACAGCTACATAACCTGAAGGATGCAAATAGGTTCCTATTTTCTACTCACAGGAGTAACATTGTTACATAACAATGTTATATTGCCGTTATGAAAATGATACATAACTGTTACGTAACATTAACCAAAATGTTATGTAACGATAGTAAATTACAGTTACATAACCTGACGGTTGCAAATAGGTTCCTATTTCCCACTCATAGGAGTAACATTGTTCATAACAATGTTACATTGCCGTTATGAAAATGATACATAACTGTTACGTAACATTAACCAAAATGTTATGTAACGATAGTAATATTACAGTTACATAACCTGACGGTTGCAAATAGGTTCCTATTTCCCACTCATAGGAGTAACATTGTTATATAACAATGTTAAATTGCCGTTATGAAACCTGACAGTTGCAAATAGGTGCCTACCCAGATAACCAGCGTCCTTCCGTTTGCCGGTCAGTTGCCTACTATTCGTTCTCTTGATATGGTAGCCGTTTGCTGTCAAGTGGGTGCCACCATTTGACTGTCTGTAGACAAAAATCTTTTCTAACAATATATTGTGTGCAATCCACCGGCAACCGACGGGAAACCTTTTGCTTATAATTATTGTGGACAACATAAGAGTTTATAGGCGGAAATGTTTCCTGACAACTTATAGTGTGCAACCCACCGGCAACACACGGGAAACCTTTTGCGTATACTGATTGTGAGCAATGGATAGGAAATGATTTACCTATTCAAATTCACTAAATTTGGTGGCAATTTGCCGATAACGAATCAGAAATTAAAATAAATTAATAAATGAAGCGTTGAGAACCAGAGTGGCCTTACCCACAAACATTTATTCTAAAATGGGGTTATAATTTTAGGACAATATATATGTATATATATTTGGGTGCTCTTTTTAACAAAGTTTTTCATTTCCGAAAAATATATTGTCCTAAAATGATTGTAACATCATTTAAGAAAAAACATTTGTGGGTTAGGCCACTCTGGTTCCAAACGCTTCATTTACCTATTCATTTTAATTTCCGATACGTTATCGGCAAATTGCCACCAAATTCAGTAATGCCTCATTTATTGTTATTGTTATTTTAACAAGAGGGTTAGGCGTAAATTTTCATACTCGAATTTTTTCAAACGTCGTTTTATTACAAAAATACCTATATTCACAAAGAAATAAAATATTATAAATATTTATATACACAACAGAATAACCTTATAAGCCGATAATTTATATAATAATAAATAATAATAATAAATGTTCTTTATTGAAAAAAATACATTTTTCAAAAGGCCATTGACTTTCGTCCTTCAGCCGAGAATAATAAATATATTTATTATTATATAAATTATCGGCTTCAAACAGGCGCAGCCTTATGGAATCTTCATTGTTTACGTTTGGATCTCGACGCTTAAGCCTGATTTATAGATTGCCTTTCTTCCTTCCTTCCTTCCGTAGAATATGAACAATACAAAAACCGTTGTGCTTTTTAAAGATTCCCATACGGGAATCTATAAATGGCACTACGTTTTTTGGTATTGTTCATCTTTTATGAGAGGAAGGATGGAAGGAAGGAAGGAAATCTATAAATCAGGCTTTAGCGGTAATACGTTGACGCTGTTTTGCGGCAAAACTTTTGCCACTCGCCGTTACCTCTCTTTGAAGTTCAACACGCGTTGGTGGATCAAAGTTTTTATTGGTACCCACAGCTCCTGCAATAAATATATGTTTAGCAATAAACATATGTTTAGTTTGTATAAAACATTATTTAACATAAATAGCCCTAACAAGACCAGGGTTGTAAAGGGGATGATTGCCTTGCTCATCCCCCCATGTATATTGCATATCTCGTCGGAGATAAACTTCCTGAACAGTTTATGAATGTGTAAAGGCCCCATAATCAATCTGAAAAATAAAAATAATTTATTAACGGTTGGCTTGACAATTTTTTCAGTCAGATTTTAATTAATAATTTGATAATTTTTTACACTATGGTAAATTTTGTCGTTTCTTGGGAAGCATTTGGTTCTATTAAAATATCCACTAAATGTGTTTATTCGCGGCACTTTTTTGATTATCAAAAAATTAAAAAATGCCTAGCTGGTATTGTATACAAATATATTTAAGAGCGATAAAAATTGGTTCAAAAATGCAAATTTTACAAGGGCGGTAAGGTGTGCTTTATAAAAATTTGTTGTAGTATACTACAACAAATTTTTGTATACAAAAAAGATATTACATTAATTAATTAATTTAAAATTACCGCTATTATAATAGCTTCTGAAATTTTAAATAAATTAATGTTATTTGAATAAAAACCCTTATAAAATTATAATACTTCAAAGAAAAAACTACATCTTCAAAAAATCCTACATTTTTATATATAGAGGCTATAGCCTCTATTTAGGTACATGCCGAAAGAAGTTTCACTTCAATATAACAAATTATTTAAAAATTTACTTACGTCTTGGTTTCTTTTTTGTATTTTTTTTTATTTTCAAAGGATTTTTAGATTTTTCCATATGGATATAGGTACAGCTAAAGCTAATAGATAACTATTGCGTGCATAAAACATACCTGATAGATTTCTTGTTTATATTAATCAACACGTCGTACCTACACACACTCGCAGAACAAACCATAAATTATAAAGAACAAATGGTGAGCAACGGTAGCGAGGACTCTCGCGCAAGCGCGGTTCTTTATTGTGGGAAATATGTTGGCCGTCCGTTGCACCTCTGTTGCATACAATTGTTGACTGGAATCTATTGAAAATAAGCGGCTATCTTGGGCGGAAACAAATTTCTTGCAGTTTTCATGCAACTGACCAACAAGGTATTTTAGGAAATGTGTTGCCCGTCGGTTACACCTCTGTTGAATACAACTCTTAATCAGAAATTATTGGAAATACGTGTCAAACTTGGGCCTAAACATTTTTCTTGCAGTTTGCATGCAACTGACGGGAAATGTTTTGGACTTCCAACTTATTGGCTTACTGTTGCATGAAATATGCCAGCTTGTTATTGCCGACAACGCGTTTCTTTAGGTTTACTAAGAAACTTTGGTTATATATTTCACACTTATTAAATTAACATTGTTACATAACAATGTAACATTGCCGTTATGAAAGTGAAACATAACTGTAATGTAACATTAACCAAAATGGTATGCAACAATCGTAATATGTAATATTACAGTTACATAACCTGATGGTTGCAAATAGGTAACAATGTTACGTTGCCATTGCATTTCCGCAATCGAACTTTTGTTACATAACATGGCCTTTACGGTTATGTAACATTGTTACGTTGCAACGTTATTATGCTCGACATGAGAAAGTCCCGTCAGTTGAACGCTAAAGCGTATCAACACTGCAAATGAAAAAAATATTGGCTGTATTTAAGTTCTATGGACCTGAATCTGGTTCTATTCAAGATTTGACCTTTTATATTTGCAGCTCATGTGTCCGAATACTTTTCGGCTCTTATACTTTGATGACGTTTTTACCTTCATAGTCATTGAATATTTTGTGATGAATAGAAATCCGATATACAAAATTCAAGGAGCTGAATACTTCTCTACGGGTTAAGTTTCTCAATACCTCTCTGAAGTATTTGCAGTCAAAGTTTAATGTATGTTTTCATTTCTACACCTGAGCCAAGCATTCAAATCTCATGCTGATAAATATTATTCATTCTATCTTACATAGACGTTTTTACCTTTATAGTCTTTGAATATTTTGTGATGAATAGGAATTTGATATAGGAAATTTCAGGTACTGAATACTTCTCAACAGGTCAAGTTCTCAATACCTCTCTGAAGTATTCAAAGTCAAAGTTTATGTATGTTCTGATATATACACTTGAGTCGAGCGTTCAAATTTTGTGCTGATGAATGTTATTCATTCTATTTCCGTGGAGGTGTTTGGGCCGTGTAAAAATTAATATTATATGCTCTATACTTGAGTCGAGGATTCAATTTCAAGGATTAAGTGAAAGAGAACGTGTCGTAATCGGGAGTAAAAATAGAAACCTCGACACGAGACGGAAGTGACGTCATATACGGAGGGAAAAAATCAAATATAATGCGGAATTGCCACATTTGCAGTGTTGCCAGATTTTGTCAAAATTACCAGAATAAAAAATATTTTTTTTTAATCATAGGTATACTCAATACAATATCAAGCAACATTTTGACAGGTGACATATGATAAGTGACAAATGACAGGTTGGTGATAGATGACAGATTTTTTAAATTTAAAACTCACGCAAAAAGCAAAGTAATAGGCAAATAACACTTATTTAAAATAATAATTTAATGTTTATTTTGTTTTTCACCTAATTTTCTACAAGCGTGCCGAAAGTTGCACTTTTCCGGTCGCTTACTTTCCGCACGCACGAAAGTGCGGAAATTAAATGCGTGCGGATATTACTTTGCGCACGTGAGTAGAACAACTAATTATGTACCTACTATGCTCCACACAGCAAAGAGCCACCACGTGACTTTGATATAAATAATTAAGGTCATAATAATAATTTTCTGTCAGTGTCAAGCTAATTTTAACCTATTTTCTGAAAATAATGCAATAAATGTATTTTTTGTGTTCTAAATTAAGACCTTTATACAGAAAAAATACATATTTTCAGAAAATATGACAAAATTAGCTTGATTCTGAAAATTAACCTTAATTATTTCTATCAAAGTCACGTGGTGGAACTTGTGTGGAGCATAGTAAGTGTTAAAAGTAATTTTATTTTGTAAAAAGGGAAATTGGATAACGAGCGCGGCAAGTGATCCAACCATTCAAACAAAATAAAAACATTTGTAACATTTATATCAAACCATATTTTATCTACAAACATTATTAAACAGACACTTAAATAAACAATAATTAATAAATTTAAAATTAAAGCCATACAAATCTAAGATCAAGTAACTCTTTGTTCTTAGTTACGTGGCAACCAATGTGTACCTATTGTTGTTAGTTACGAAAAGACGCTGTCAATAACTTATACAAAAATTTACGATTTTCGATGGATAATCTGGAAGAAAACTATCCAAATGTGTAAATGAATGAAACAGTTAGTAAGCTACCGAGTTGTTTCCAAAAAGTCCAAGGAACAGTATGCGAAGTGGTACTGCAGTAGTAACTCGAATGTTTAGATTAAGATACACAACCACTAGTTTTGAATACTTCTGACAAGGATTCAGCTCTCCGAAAGCTGAATGCTTCCTAGAGGCATTCACGTGCTTAAAACCGTCAACAAACATTCATTTATCATAACATTGAATAAAGTCTATACTTCCCACAAGAGTTCAAATCTTCAATTCACTGCACAGTACTTTGAATACGGCCAATATTTTTTCATTTGCAGTGAAATGATACATAATATCGTATTCTGACTTTCCGATAATCATGCATACTGTTTAAGCTCCAATGACAAATGGACATGGTGCGCTGTCTTAACTTCGTTTATATACCTAATCGAGGTGGTATCACTAGCGAGATGTTTTGTTACGTAATATAAATGTAACTGTTACGTAACAAACTTTTTACAATAGTACTGTGTGTTACTTTACTGTTATATTGCATATTGGTAATTTTGTTATATTACAATAGTTTCACAATGTTACGTTGCTGTTATATTGCTTTTGTAACATTACAATAGTTTCACAACGTTACGTTACTGTTATATTGCTTTTGTTACATTACAATAGTTTCACAATGTTACGTTACTGTTATATTGCATATTGGTAATATTGTTATATTACAATGGTTTCACAATGTTACGTTGCTGTTATATTGCTTATTGGTAATTTTGTTACATTACAATAGTTTCACAATGTTACGTTGCTGTTATATTGCTTATAGGTAATTTTGTTACATTACAATTGTAATTGTAACTATTAATAGTTTCACAATATTACGTTGCTGTTATATGGCTTATTGGTATTATTGTTACATTAAAATAGTTTCACAATGTTAGGTTGCTGTTATATTGCATATTGGTTAACTTGGGACGGTAACTGTTGCGTTGCATTTTGGTAAAATACGTTACATTACAATGTTACAATGTTACGTAGCGGCAATACTGTGTTACGTTAAATATTGACCGGGTAAGGTTATGATAAGACTGTAGTAAGTAAGTCACACTAATAGCAAGATTTGGGAGTCTTCTTGAGGTGTTAATAAGACTTTTTGCAGAGAAATGGTAGGTATACCTATAACAATTAAAATAATTATTTGGAATTATTCAGAGATGTTGTATTTAGTTATTTCAAAAAAATATTTATAAACACTTTTTTTGTGTTTTATAAGGCTTATAAAAACACGAAAGCAATGTTACAATATACTTAGGTAAGCAACGTTTATTCAATTTATTAACAGTTAACTAAGACATACGTTTGGTTAGTGTACATACAGATCCCTTGTTGATTACATAAGGTATAATAACTATAAGAATTCTTCGCAACCCATACGCTAAATTCGTATCGGGTTTTGGCGACGCGCGCGCCATCAGTAGGCGCTTTTTAGTACCATTGGCCATACATTACAAAAGAGCGACTTTTTAAACAATCCTTTAAAACCGTTCGAATATTCTTTTTTTGGTACAAACTGCACATCAATATTAAATAAATAAGTAGTTTGTTTACAGAAGAGACGAAGGTAAAAGTCTTACTCTTCGAATTTCGTTTGCAAAGTTGCAATTACGTTCCTTAGCCGCTCACGTTATTTGTGTTTTTCGTTGCAAGCAACTGAAAATCTGCTTGGTTTAGTACTCGAATTATATTTATTATTCTTTATATGCTTATATAGTCGTGTGTGTATTTTATCTAAGTGATCATGGTGAATTATTGTTGTGTTTTTAATTGTAAATGTAGATAATTCAAGAATCAATCTGAAGTTTCATTTTCATGGTTTGCTAAAGGATACAATTCGGTAAGTATATTTGTTGGTGCATAATTAACTAATTATAACTTTACCTAACATAATTTATATTCAAGTTTAGACATTTTTAAGGAATCAAAATAATAGTTGCAAACATAACCTCAAAAACAAACATTTTTATTTGAGTCCTCAAACGCCTTCAACTGCATTTTAAAATATTAAAAGACAAAATATACGAATTTATGGCAACATATTGTTTTAAAAATATGAAACTAGGAATACCTGTTATTTGGTTTTATTCATAATTTGCATCCCAGGTAGCACAACGTGACGAAACCGTGACGATTTGTGTCAAATTGGACACAATGGACACAAATCGTCACGGTTTCGTCACGTTGTGCTACCTGGGATCATCGTTTGCATTTAGACAAATTATTTGTTTTATTATTTCTACTGAATTTTAATGTTTTAAATTTGTCAAAGTGTATATTGTATCTAATATTATAGTTACAATTGATATTTTAGGGACTATACAATTTTAAATATATTTAAACAGTTAAATGACTAATATAAAAGATTGTTGTAGGTACCTACCTACCATCTACAACATTTTAATTTTATATAAACGTTATAATTTTATTTTATTTTAGGAGAAATCGTTGGCTTGATTATATTGGCAGAAGCGAATTGAAAAATGAGCCAGTGAAAAAGAACAATTTGTTTGTGGAGAGCATTTTGAAGAAAATATGTTTGCTAGTTTAGGTGGTTTTATATTGAGAGAAAACGCTGAGCCCACATTATTTAATGAAGGGTATGTAAAGGTAGATAATTAATTTAAAATTCCTAGCTTTAAATTGTTATGGATCACATTTCTAATAATAATACAATAAACTTTTGGATAAATTAAAATTAACTAAAACATTTTTTAGGTGTTTATTTTGGTGCCAGTACCAGTAGGTACATGAAATGCTGTACCTACACCTTCAAAATACATAGAAGAAAATAAGAAGGTACACAAAGATATTTCTCCTGATTTCAGGTCTCTAAATTTAAGTTCGCTTCATGTAAGTTTTAATTTTATTTATACCCTGGGGTGGTCAAAAAGGAACCTTTAATAAAATTGCGTGGAATTGGATCCAATTCACTGTGATTAAATTTTACCATATGCTATCTAATTTTTTGTATCGAAGTTTGGGGTGAAGATTTTGAGCAACTCCTTATGATTTAAATTTAGGTTTCTGTTCTAAAATAGTTTTTGTAGTTTTATTTTTAATTGTTTTTTCTGTTGTAAAATATTTTTAGTGTTATTTTTAATTTGGTTTATTTCAAAATAAACGTTCTTAATTTGTTGCTAAAAATTACTAAGAATGAATTTATTAAGAAAAATTTTACGTTTTACTCTTTTTTAAATCAACTGTTGATTTCAGAAATGTAAAAAAAATTATTAGATTAATTGCGTACTTTTTATTGTCTAAAAAGACCAAACTAGATGACATATGGAAAATACCAAGATACATTTTACGAAAAAACTTCTGGTAAACTTTTTTTTCTGAAACTGTTGAGTTTTTGATATAAGTTTATTAAGAAAATTACTATATTCTATTTTAACGTTTTCTATTCATTCTCAAATTATTAAAGGTCCCTTTGCACCACCCTGTATATTCAGATTCATAATATTAATTTAATTAATCAATAAAAATAATTCAAAAAGTTGATAATAATTAATTTCATTATATTTTTCTTATAGGTAAATTATCTACAAACATTTTGACCCAGACACTATCAAAATTAAGCTCCTCAGAAAGTCTAGAAATTGAGGATCAAAAGTGAATGAAGGTATTATCAAAACACGCTGACGTTTAAAAAGTTCTGTTTTGATTTGAGGGAATCCTTTATCGGCCATGACCTCATCGCCGGGCTCGACTAAATTAATGAAACCAAAATCATTAACAATAAAACCATCTGTAGACCTGCCACCATAACTTTTTGATATAAATGTTATCATTCCTGATGGAATTATTCCTATAAGATATTTTACGGTAAAAGAAGACTTGTAGGAAGAATACATCAATGCTCCACAGTTGGTGGAGTGTCAACGGGAATTTCGGTGCAATCAATGATTACTCGACAATTTGGATATTTCTTAAAAGAAGGTGGCATAATTGCTTTAATTGCTTCTCTAGTAGGCCAAAATACCCATGTTTTTATACTCAAATAATGTTTCCAAAACATCGTCAAAAATTTTGGAGGCAGTTTTCCCAGAAAAAAATTCCAGTTGCTGCAAAAGTTAAGCACAGTTTCATTTTCATAGTTTTGCTTTAAGTTAAGTTTTACTTATTATGTTGTTATCTTTTTCTGTTGTCATTCATATTACGTTTATGTAGTCTTAAGTTTTGTTCACACATGTATATACAAAATATATTTTTATACGGCATTATATAATAAACCAAGTATAAACAAATTTTTCCTTAATATAATCCTTAATTTTTGACAAAATAAAAAAAATCAACACAAAAAGTGCCAAAGTCAGGACTAAATTAATATATTTTTTGGGTATAACAAAACTTTTTTTTCTTTTTTAATCATGGAAGTCCAATCCACTTTCTACGAGAAATACAATACAACCCACATTTTGATCATAATATTTTGTGCAATATTTCATAATAAAAAATAAACCTTAAAACCGCAATATCTTAAAATCACCTATTTCAAATAGGCTATTTGTGACTAAGGCACTTTTTGCATTGACCCCTTCAAATACAAAACACCCTGTTATTAAAGTATTTTTAAATTAAATATGTATTAACCAGGTAATAGCAACAAATAAAGTAATAGTTTGTTTTGGGAATGATTACCAAAAATTGGGATAATTTTGACAGTTTGGGTATGTTAAGAGTAAACGCTTTTGTGTTTAGTTAGGAAATCATTCACACTTAAAATGTCCAAGCTGTTTCCAATATACTCGATTTTTGGTAATCATTCCCAAAACAGTCCTCTCCGTGTAGCCAAAGTTCTTTGAGGTAATAATTTAATGTAATGGTTGATTTTGTTTTCCACTTAACATTTTTTTATATTAGATACTAGATTATGAACACAAATAATAAAAATATTTTCCAGACGATTTTTACAAAAACATCCATATTCCAAATTGGTATTTACATACACTTTTTAAATTTTAAATTAATATTTTAATTAGCTAGATAATGTATGTGATATCCAAAATAGATATTTTTATGACAAATCATTAGGTTCAAACAGAACAAGTCTATTTTTATAAGTTTTTAAGATATGGTTGTTTTAAATAAAAAATAATTAACAAGCCATTTTTGGACTATGGCCGTTTTTGTAAGAAGCGCCTCATTTCTATATTTAGTTCTCCCTTGATAAAAATAATTATTAAAAAAAAAATCAAAAAAATAAAAGACCACCATTAGATACAAAGTATTTAATAAAATATAAAATAAATGAAGGTAAAAAAAAGCCGGTCCAGTAATGTTTTAAATTTATTTTATAATTCTATAGTTTTTAATATCTGTACTAATAATAATAATAATTTATTATGCAGCTAAACACAATTAATTTAATTTGAAAAAATCAAATAGTTTTTTAGGAAATAAATTATACATGGTATGATAAAAATGGAGACTAAACCTAAAATTGTTAATAGGTATATTTATTTGCAAAGAATTTTTATATGTATACGTTAGATTTTTTATGGCTGGATATAGGTATATATACAATAGAAAAATTATGAATTTTAGAACATTATAATTGGATTTATGGGTAAAACTTTAAATAGTATATATATAGCATTTTAACATGTACAATTTTTAAATTTAACATGTCATGGGGCCCCAAAAATTGGGATGCATAATATTAGCATATTAATATTTTTTTAATCGTTTGAGCAGTAAGGCAAGTTTGATGAAATTTAAGTGCATTGTTGGAAACTTTTTGATTTAAAAATATTTTGGAAACATTGTTACGGTTAAAAATGTAATAATAATAATAATGGGTCTTTATTTTTCAATTAGTACATACAAGATATTTATAATTAAACAAAAAAAAAACAAAAATTAATAAATCCTAAATGTACATATCTAAAAGAAAAAATGCCGAAGATCAGTATCGAGTACAAAAGTGTACTCTTACTGTTATTAACCTTCAATAATATCTGAGACTTACTAAATTATTAAAGACATACATCGATGTGATTTGTACTATACACAATAATCATACCAAACCATTCTACTCCATCACCAATGGTATTTTTGTAAGGCTTCATCCTTGCTCATTCTTCCAACAATGTTTCACCTGTTTTATAAAGTTTCTTCTATTTTTCTTTCTAAAATTTAAAATCTGTTACTTAATAATTTTAAACAAATAAATTAGATTTTTTCCAGCCATATATTTCTAGCATTTTTTATGTTTAAATAAAGAATTTGTAATTGATACCTGTTATTTATGACTTTATCACTATCACTTTATCCCTATCAAAAGCTTATTTAATTTGCTCCAAAGTCTTTCCTTTTTTAAAACAACAGTTAAGTATAAGTATAAAAAGGTTTAAAGCATAGAAAGTATTGTCTTTTAAACATTTTAGGCTTAGGTTTAACATTTTTAGATTTAGATAAAAAATTATGAATTTTAGAACATTATAATTGGATTTATGGGTAAAACTTTAAATAGTATATATATAGCATTTTAACATGTACAATTTTTAAATTTAACATGTCATGGGGCCCCAAAAATTGGGATGCATAATATTAGCATATTAATATTTTTTTAATCGTTTGAGCAGTAAGGCAAGTTTGATGAAATTTAAGTGCATTGTTGGAAACTTTTTGATTTAAAAATATTTTGGAAACATTGTTACGGTTAAAAATGTAATAATAATAATAATGGGTCTTTATTTTTCAATTAGTACATACAAGATATTTATAATTAAACAAAAAAAAAACAAAAATTAATAAATCCTAAATGTACATATCTAAAAGAAAAAATGCCGAAGATCAGTATCGAGTACAAAAGTGTACTCTTACTGTTATTAACCTTCAATAATATCTGAGACTTACTAAATTATTAAAGACATACATCGATGTGATTTGTACTATACACAATAATCATACCAAACCATTCTACTCCATCATCAATGGTATTTTTGTAAGGCTTCATCCTTGCTCATTCTTCCAACAATGTTTCACCTGTTTTATAAAGTTTCTTCTATTTTTCTTTCTAAAATTTAAAATCTGTTACTTAATAATTTTAAACAAATAAATTAGATTTTTTCCAGCCATATATTTCTAGCATTTTTTTATGTTTAAATAAAGAATTTGTAATTGATACCTGTTATTTATGACTTTATCACTATCACTTTATCCCTATCAAAAGCTTATTTAATTTGCTCCAAAGTCTTTCCTTTTTTAAAACAACAGTTAAGTATAAGTATAAAAAGGTTTAAAGCATAGAAAGTATTGTCTTTTAAACATTTTAGGCTTAGGTTTAAGATTAAGGTTTTAGATTTAGATAAATTAATAATTTTTAGAAAAACAAATGCTCAAATCAAAAACTTACAATTCTACAAGCTCCAACAACAATTGTCTGTCCCTTTCTGATGCTTCAGGTCCCCTTCTTTATTTATTATCCATCTTTATTATTAAACTTTACTTAAAATCAAACTGTCATACAAGCACATTATAACCTATAACAGCTGTTATAACGGTTATAACGTCCGACTCATTCAAAAATAAAATCCAAGACCGTAATTTAAACATTTGTTTACACTTTTTTTAAATTGGATATTGAGAAATTGTATGAAAGAACTAAAAACAAACATATTTATATACTGTACCTGAGCTTTTAGAAACCAATGCGGTTAGTTTTAAAATTCGATTTTCTAGCCTTTCTTTTCGACCACTGCCAGGGGGCTGTTTTTTTCGGTAGATCGTAGTAAAAATTGTGGGATTGTAAGATTCTGACCGCGGATCTTTCAATTTTTTACCTCCTTGAAAATAAAGACTAAATATTCTTGTCCATTTTGACGGTTGTCAAGGTTTGCCTTTGACGCTACAAAAAACGATTCTAGGCAAAACGATTGTACTTTTCTTTTAAGCACTTTTTTTCGGTATTAATCGGACTCTTATTAGCAAAAAAAACTTAAGTTATTAGTAACTTATTAGCAACAAAAACTTACGTTATTCGACGCACAGAATTTATCCATTTTTTTTTGCGCTCGGATTCCCACGTTTTTTTGGGAAACCGGTAAAACCTTAAACCCGGATTTCTTCTTGATAAGCACCCAACAACACAACAAATCGTTCCACGTTTATTTTTCGCGATATTTTCCGCACACATTTTAAAAAACACTTATTTAAAATAAACGCGTTTGACATTTGATTTTCAAATCGGAACTTAAGTTACGATGATGACGGCCGCTAGTTGGCGACACTAGCGATACTTCTTTAGCCTATAATAGGCATATGCTATTTTCGAAAGACTCATAAAACAAATATGGTTGATCGTGTTTATGTACAGTGTTGCCATAAAAGTTCCTGACTTTAAATTACAAAATACTAAAAAAACTAGTTATATTTTAAATTTACTAGCGCATTCACCCTGTTTTGAAAAATAAATTAAATTAATTTAAAATTGTTATTTAAGTCAAATAAAAATGTAACAGGATAGAATAAAATGATTGTGCATATTTAGTAACTATAGAATATTATTTAATGAAAATTTCTTTAGTTATTATTTTGATCGAAATTTGCAAATTAAATTCTACCCGCAAAAATTACGAAAATACCAGATTTTCGAGTATAATACTTGCAAACGGCAACACTGTGTCGCAGTGACAGGTCAGCTGTGCTCTAATTGATCAGCTGAGAAAATAGATATTGCGTCTATATCACAAAACTAGAAGGTGGGGAGAAGTCAAAACGCTGTCTATAAACGTGAGGCAAGAATCTTGGGTATCTACCTACATTTTTGTTTTCGACATGTAGAAAACCTTTTTCGACGTTTTCGAAAACGTAAAAAAGTAGAATACTGTCAAATATCAAAAAATGTGAGGTTATGCAAGTTTGTTGTTTATTATGATTTGTTAAATGTTGTGAAAAATCAGACACCTACCATAAATTTGAAGTTATTTGGAGTTTTTTAACATTATTATGGTGGGAAAAAAAGGGCCACGTTTGGTTGGGAGACCCCAACATAATTTTTGGCATGAGGGCAAATTTTTATCAATTATAGAGAAGTGGAAGGAGAAGGTCGAATAAGGTAATTTACGTAGGTAGAAAACCCTATAGGTTTTCGACACAAGTCGAAAACAAGTTTTCTACCCTTTTCTACCAAGGTAAATTACCTAAGGTTTTCTACTGACCCAACCCTGGGCAAGATACAATCCGCACCGACTAATCGTGCGCTTGCGCTTTTCATCCAAATTTAAATTTGCGGTTTTAAATTATATCTCGTAAATAATGGAGTATTATCTTTTTATGCAGTTAGTTAACAAACACTTGTGTTTAAATATTTTATTTATTAACCTTTAAGGTTGTGTCAAATAAGTTATTTAAAATAGAAAATTATCACTTTGTTTAAACCATAAAGTTCAATATATTGAACTTTATACATTTATTTTGATTTTTGTTGCCCAATTTACTTAGTAGTTAGCATCTACTTGATCTTGTTTTTATATCATTTGTTATTTAAAAATTTATTGATTTTTATGGTTTAAAGTTTACATTTAAAACAGTGATAATTTAATTAAAATTGTCTTTTTTTATTTTGCTTAAAAATATTTGAAATGCTGTTTTATTTTTTTGTGGAATATGATATTCTAAAAAGACGAACAAAAAACACAAGACTCTCCAGTATTTAGAAGTATCCAAACATATATATATATATATATATATATATATATATATATATATATATATATATATATATATACAATATGCTACCTTATATACAATATATATATGCTACCTGAAACAAAAAAACTGATAATGTGCAAAAAACTAAAAATCTATTTATTTAATTGTGATATTATTCCTTAATACTATTTAATTTTTATTTTTCTAAACATTAATTATATATATTTATAGACCTACATACCCGGACAACATTCGTGATATTCATACGAACATCATGTCGTGATTTTCACAAATTTTATTCATACTGATATCATACGGAAGTCACCGCGTGATAAATGAAAATCATACGAACGTCACGTCGTGATTTTCACAAATATTATTCATACGGACATCATCCGGATGTCACTGCGTGAGAAATGAAAATCATGTCGTGATTTTTATGCCATCGCTGTTTGCGATTGACCGATGGCACAAAAAATCATGTCGTGATTTTTTATGCCAACGGTGTTTGGATAATCATTTTTGCGCCACATTCGTACACTAAGAGAAAAATTATGTTGAATCAACAGTTTTTGCGGTTAAATAAATTTAATATATTCTTGGATTTAAATTAACTATATATATATATATATATATATATATATATATATATATATATATATATATATATATATATATATATATATATATATATATATATATATATATATATATATATATATATATAGTTAATTTAAATCCAAGAAAATATTGAATGTATTTAACCACAAAAACTGTTGATTCAATACACATACAGGGTGTCCCATAATTAGCGTGCAATACTTTAAGAGCAGATTCTACGTACAAAAATAAGAAAAAAGTTCCTATAAACATAGGCCGAGAAATGCTTTCTAAGGAAACTACAGCCCATAAATGAGGAGCCCCTGAAGATGGTTTTTATTTAATATATCCAAAACCGTTCAGGGTAGACAAGTAAAATTTTGGGAATTAATCAAACTTTTTATGGCCAATAAGATGTAATAATAACAATTCAAAATTTCCATGAGGGGTGGGTCAGATAGATAGGGAATAGGGGTTAAAACCACCCTAACTTTTTGTACGTGTCTCATGCTAGGATTTGATGTCAGATTATGAAATTTCGGAATTTTACACACAAAAAAGGTCCTCTTGTTAAAGTTTGATATTGGCCACTGTTTTCGCTTAAAATCGATTTAAAAATTACCTTACATAGCATAAAAGATCATAATGAATTCACAAGAGAGAAAAATTCAGAGTAGGCCATGGAACACAGCTGCCATCTTTAGGAAAAAATATTTAAGACAGGTGACAGTTTCATGTAATATGTGACAGGGTGTTTAAAAATTGTCCATGGCCATGTTTAAAAATTGTTCATGGCCTACGCTGAATCTTTTTTTCTAGTTGTGATTTCATTATGAATTTTTATGCCATGTAAGGTAATTTTTAAATCGATTTTAAACGAAAACGAAGTTTATCAAGAGGACCTTTTTTGTGTGTAAAACTCTGAAATTTTATGATCTGATATCAAATCATAGCACAAGATACGGAGACTTTAACATACCTGAACTAAATGATTATTACCAAAATAAAAACTCCACAGTATCCACTAATCAGTTACTAAATTTCCTAGACTTCTGTCACTTAGAACAACAAAATTTCATTCCAAATACAAATAACAGAATCTTAGACCTAATTATATCTTCTGCAAAGTTAACATGCAATTCGGAACGATCACTCGAACCGCTAGTAGATGAAGATCCCCATCATCCATCTATCGACTTTAATATAAAAATTGAGTCACAAGAAACAAAAAAAATTCATAGAGCATGAAATACAAAAATATGATTTTAAAAATGCAAATTTAACATTGCTATATGATGCTATAAATAACTTGGACTGGTCAGAAGTATATTTGTCTAAAGATGTGGATAGAGCATGCAAAATGTTCTATGAAAAAATTTATCAAGTGTTTGACCGGCTTGTTCCTAAAAAAAAAAAGAGACACCCGAAATTACCCCCATTTAAAAAGACAAAACGCTTATAATATAGAGACAAATTTGTTGAACTTAGAAGAATATTAAAAAGTAGCATAAGGGAAGCCTACCAACTATTTGTTGTTCAAACCGAAAATAATATTAAGTCTAACCCAAAACAGTTATGGAGCTTCATTAATAATAAAAAGAACTCTAGCAGAATTCCTGGTGAAATGACGATGGACGGAAGATCATGTACAACGCCAAATCAAATTGTCAACGCTTTTGCAGAATATTTTAGTGAAGTGTTTGTACGGCCGGTTGCCAATGATAATTATGATTTACCCATGAACTACGTACAAAATTTTGATCTGCGTCAGATTAGTGAGTTAGATATATTAAGTGCGGTAAAAAATATATCTTCAAATTTTACCTCAGGACCTGATTGTGTTCCAGCCTTTTTTGTTAAGAATTGTATTGATTTTTTATCTCTACCATTAATGTATATTTTTAATTTAATCCTGGCAAATAATACATTTCCTGAACAATGGAAAATTTCCAGAGTAACACCGATTTTTAAATCAGGTGACAAATGTTGTATAAGAAATTACCGTCCAATAGCAATCATATGTAACTTTGCCAAGATATTTGAAACTATACTAACAAAATTTTGTTATATATTAATATATATATATTAATATATTATATATAATATATTATATATTAATATATTAATTTTCATATTTCTCCCCTTATTTCCCCAGCTCAGCATGGTTTTGTTAAAGGTCGCTCCACGGTCACAAACCTATGTAATTTTACTGAATTTACATCATATTCTTTAAATCAAAAACTGCAAGTTGATGTAATATATACCGATTTCACTAAAGCTTTTGATAAAATTCAGCATAATATTCTTTTACGTAAACTACGTTACTTCGGTTTTAGTGGAAACATTATTAATTTATTTAAATCATACCTGCACCAAAGACTTCAATATGTTGAATACAAAAACTGTAAATCGGAAGTATATTGTGCAACTAGTGGCGTTACCCAAGGGAGTAATCTTGGACCAATATTGTTCTTAATGTTTGTTAACGATATAACAAATGACATAGGCTCAAAAAATTTACTATATGCTGATGATTTTAAAATATTTAGAGCTATTACCACGTACGATGACTGTGTATACCTACAAAATAATCTTAATATTTTGTATAGCTGGTGTGAAAAAAATCAATTATATTTAAACATTGAAAAATGTTACGTTATGAGGTTTTCCAGAAAAGTTAATAATATTGTTTTTAATTATAAAATAAATAATGAATCTTTAAGAAATGTTGAAACAATTAAAGATTTAGGCATCACTTTTGATAAATCTCTATCATTTGTCCCTCATATAAATTTGACAATCTCGGCAGCTAACAAAATGTTGGGTTTTATAATACGTAACACAAAAGAATTTAAAAACCTAGATAATTTGAAAGTCCTCTATAATGCCTATATTCGTAGTAAATTTGAATATGCCTGTGTCATTTGGTCACCATTCTATGATATCCATATTGATAACATTGAAAAAATTCAAAGGAAATTTTGTAGATATTTGTGTTACCTAAATTATGGATACTACCCCGTTTTTAACTTTGACTATGTTAGTGCTTTAAAATCCTTTGGCATGGAAAGTTTGGAAATACGTAGAAGAAATGCAGGCTTAATTTATCTATATAAAATTGTCCATGGTACTATTTTTGACACCGATATTCTCTTAAAAATAAAATTTCATGTCCCAAGACTAAATTCTAGATATTGCCAAACTTTTCATGTGGAAGCTGCGAATAATAATGAAAGAAGGAATTCCCCTCTAATTTCAATGTGTCGGAGTTACAATCTAATTAAAGAGAATTGTGATATTTTCAACCTAACTTTAAATCAATTTATTAGAATAATAAGAGCCTTACCTTAAAATGTACCTTTTTAGGCTGTATTTATTTAGCTTTAATTAGTTACATCCTTTGTATGGACGTTTTGTCCGTTGGATTAATAAATGATTATTATTATTATTATTATTATTATTAAGATACGTACAAAAAAGTTAGGGTAGTTTTACCCCCACTCCCTTTCTATCTGACTCACCCCTTATTATTTTTTGAATTTGTTATTATTCCAACTTATTGACTATAAAAAGTTTGATTATATCCCAAAATATCACTTTTCTTTCTTAAACAGTTTTGGAGATATTAAATAAAAACCATCTTCAGGGGCTCCCCTTTCGGGGGCTGTAGCTCCCTTGGAAATTATTTCTCGACCTATTTTTATAGGAACTTTTTTTCTTATTTTTATACGTAGAATCTGCTGTTAAAGTATTGCATGCTAATTATGGGACACCCTGTATATAATAATAATAATAATCTTTATTTAGCCAGAAAGCTATCTCATACCTATACAAAAAATAACATAACAATATAAATATAACATGTCCACAAGATATGTACAGTATAACAATAAAAATATAAATAATTTATATATATATATATATATGTATATCTAATCATAGATTCTACGGAAGTGCTCAAGTAAATTTGTCTTAAAATGTTTAATATTAAAGCTTTCTTTTATTTTAGCTGGTAGTAAATTAAATTGTACCAATCCTTTATAAAATACAGTGTTTTTTATCTGAGTTGTTCTACAAATACCTATATTGAAATTATTACTACTTCTACATAAACCAATGACAGATTTTGGCACAAATACTGAGGTAATAATAATAATAAAGTTTAATATTGTTTTTCATTTTATATATAAACATTAAAGTATTAAACAATATTCTATCACAAACTGGTAACAAATTTAGTACATTTAACATAGTTAGTATGTAGGTATACTTTTTCTCTCAATGTACGAATGTGGCGCAAAAATAAAAATTCAAACACATCAGTGTTTGGTCATAAAAAATCATGACATGATTTTTTATGTCATCGGTGTTTGGATATTCATTTTAGCGACAAATTCGTACATTGAAAGAAAAAGTATGTTAACAGTTTAACATTCAATATTTTCTTGGATTTAAATTAATTATAGGTATATAGTTAATTTAAATCCAAGAATATATTAAATGTATTTAACCGCAAAAACTGTTGATTCAACATAATTTTTCTCTTAGTGTACGAACGTGGCGCAAAAATAATTATCCAAACACCGTTGGCAAAAAAAATCACGACATGATTTTTTGTGCCATCGGTCAATCGCAAACAGCGATGGCATAAAAAATAACGACATGATTTTCATTTCTCACGCATGCAGTGACATCCGGATGAACAAAATTTGTGAAAATCACGACGTGACGTTCGTATGATTTTCATTTATTACGCGGTGACTTCCGTATGATATCACTATGGATAAAATTTGTGAAAATCACGACATGATGTTCGTATGAATATCACGAAAGTTGTCCGGGTAGGTTTTAAATTCGTAGTTCGCAGGGCTCATACGCATGCGCAAACATGATATCACTGTGATGATGCATGTGTATGCACTCAGGATATCACAGCGTGATAAAAAAAATCACGTTGTGATATCATCAAGACTTCACCAGGAAATCCCGATTGTTGTCCGGGTATATAAAAAACATATTTTTATACTTACAAATTTTTGTAAGTTAACTTACATAACATAACTGTATTACATTGTAAAACTTTTGTAGGCCCTGTTATCATGGCTATACTGTTTTGGGGTCAGAAATAAATAAATATCTATTTATCTTACGTATTCAAAATTTACCTAAATAAAATTGGGAATGTGTACAATAAAGAAAAATACCAACGTTTAAATATTTTATTGATTTGAAAATAATAATAATAATAATGCTTGAACTAAAACTAAGTTCAAAGGCTATTGACCGTAGTCCTTCAGCCGATAAAAATAATATTAATTTAGAAAGTGTTTTTCTAATTAAATTTGGTCGCATAGCCTTGGTTTGATCTTTACATAGATTAAAAATTCTTATTTTCATCTAACAGAAAAAAATAGTTTTTACTAAAATTATAATATGATTTTCCATAATACTATTGTCTGCCAAATGATTAATTAGGTTTTTAAAAATACCATTAAGAACTAGTTTTGGGTATATATTAGGGTGTCCCAAAAAAAAAGAATTTTTTTTCTTGTCTCTTGTAAAAATATGTTAGTTTATCATGCTGTAAGAGCCCTTTCAAAATATCAGCTCGATTAAAAATTTTGTAGGGATCGCTCAAGATTTTTAAAAATTTAAAAAATCGACAAAAATTGAATTTTTGTTTTATTTTAATTCTTTTTCTCGTCTCGATATTATTTTTTAGGTTGAAAATAATAAAAATTCTGTAAATTTCAAATCAATATTTTGATTTCTAAAGGTCGCTAAAAGTTCGTTGATATTTATATTCAGAGGTCGCTCGAAAACATTCAAAATACTCTACTTTGAAAGTTAAAAAAATCTTGAGCGACCTTTAGAAATTAAAATATCGATTTGAAATTTTCAGAATCATTATTATTTTTAAATTAAAAAATAATATCGGAACGAGAAAAAAAATTAAAATTAAAAAAAAAACAATTTTTGACGATTTTGGTAATTTTTAAAAATCTTGAGCGACCCCTAAAATTTGTTTAATGGTGCTGATCTTTTGACAGGGCTCTTAAAACATGACAAACCAACATATTTTCACAAGAGACGAGAAGAAAAAAAATATTCTTTTTTTTTGGGACACCCTAGTATATATATATATATATATATATATAATATATTACCAATGACATTTTATGAAAAAAAACTATCTTCATTTGGAAGTTTTCCATCAGTTGCAGATAAAATTTGCCTAAAATAAATTTTTGTTTCTTTACAAACTTTTATAACATCTGTAAATTAAAGCACCTCTTTTTTTTCTTTTTAATAATTTTAGGCAGGTATCATTCTTAACTGTTGCAGAAAAATCCTCCAACTCGCTTACACAGGTTGGGCATTTTATATGTCTTTTGGTCATATCTTAACCACATATCCTGATATATAAGACACGACATTTTCACTTAAATTAGTTAATGAAAGTGTTGTAGGAATAGCGTAATCATGCTCCTTTATTTCTTCAGTTGTATCCAGGTTGTATTTTCTGGAAATATTTATCTCATCAATTGAAGGCAAGGAGATCTTTTTAGTATAACCATCCAATCTCTATATCTTTTTGGACCCAATCTAAAATAAACTAATTAATAATATTTATTTATAATAATAATAATAATTCTTACCTATGATACATACCTAATGCCTTCTACTTTGCCCTTGTTAGGACAAAATGGAATTAAACACTTCATATTTATCTATTATAACGTTCGACAAACTATTAACTATTATAAAGTTCGACAAACAATTTGCACTAAATAACAAAGTACACAACTTGTGTTTATTCAGTTTTTAAACTCGAAAAAATCACACAAAATACAAGAAAACAAAACTAAATGTGAAAATTTTTGTCAGACGTAAACAGTAAACCCTAGACCCTTGTTTTGTCTAGGCAGTAAACTCAACAAGTTTTGATTAATACGCATGCGCCTCGTGCGTCGCTGGTTGTATGGTGCCTCATATTTTTCCACGCGCTGCGGTTGACGCGCATCCTATTTAAAGCGAGTTCTCCCCACCTACTAGTTTTGTGGTCTATATAGAACACATATGTTTAAGTCTTAAACTTTAAGAAGAATTGTCTGGAACAATGGTTATATAGGTAAATATTTGCGTGGCAACCATAGATTATATAAAGTAGTGGTTGCAATAATGAAAGTAAGTCAAGCGAATCGTTTGTAAAAAAATTATAATTGTTATAATTAGTACTTATGTTATTATATAAGTACATAATTATGCAATAAGCTTAGCTTATAACAACAGCAAAAATGTTAATAAATACTTTTATATTTGTTTTATTTTACAATAATCAAATACACACTGAAAGAAATATATGTTTGTTTTAGCAATGTATGTGGTAGTCTATATATGAAACATAAAATATATTTACCTTAACCATTTTTATATTTAGTTTTAACATATTATGTTAAAACTAAATATAATATATGTTTGTTTTAGCAATGTATGTGGTAGTCCATATATGAACCACATACATTTGCTAAAACAAACATATATTTCTTTCAGTGCAACATTTCTGAATTATTCGGGATATTTATTTTTATCGCTACCTTTTCTCTACTAAAAAGTCTTATTAAGTCTTATTAACTCTTCCAGAAGACTCCAAAATCTTAAGATTCTGACTTACTATAGTCTTATAAGACTTATTCAGACTTTTTCCGACTTAATAAGTCTTATTCAGAGTTTTTAAGAGAAAGTAAGACTTTCAAAACTCGTATTTTTACTTCTTTACCCTCTTTTAATTATATTATATTTGTTTTATTTTCGTTTTAGAATGTCAATGTGATCTAAATGGAGCTGAAACAAATATTTGTGAACCAACATTGGGAAATTGTACTTGTAAAATAAACTTTTCAGGCAGACAATGTGATCAATGCAAAGATGGTTTTTATAATTACCCTAGTTGCACATGTAACAATTATTTTTATACACAAACTATAGATTAATCTTAAACTTTTACAGATTGCAATTGTGATATAATTGGAACTAAAGATGGAATCTGTGACAAACAAACAGGTCAATGCATTTGTAAAAAAGGTTTTAGCGGAGATAGATGCGATATTTGTTCGTTGGGATATTACGGATATCCTGACTGCAAACCTTGCAACTGCAGCAAAGTTGGTTCCCATGGTACTACTTGTAGTGCTACAGGAAAATGTTCCTGTTTAGGAAACTACGCTGGAAGAACATGTGATCAATGCAGTCCTGGTTATTTCAATTTTTCGGAATGCGAAGGTACATACACCATGAGATATATCATATATATATATATATATATATATATATATATATATATCACACATATATTAAGACCAAAAACTCTCATTGGAAAAAAAACATGGCATTTTTAACACAACAATAAGTTAGTATTGTGGCACTTTTAAAAACAGCCACGCATTGTTGTAATTAAGAAAAGCCACAACGCGTTATGAACGTTAGCTGATGCAATAGAGTGCTACCAACGGCAATTTTGTCACCCTGCTGAAAATGACGGATGATTGCGGATATAAATTCTTCGTCAAAACCGGATAAAAGCAGATGATTGCGGGTATAAATTCTTCGTCGAAGCCGGATAAACGCAGATAAAAGCGGGTAAAAATATCATCTGATAACATCTGCTTTTGTCCGCATCGCTATATCCGCGAACACCCGGTTGGTTGTGTTTTATGTCCGGTTAGTGCACCCCCGCAATCATCTGCAATCATCTGTTTTTAACCGTCTTCACTGTGTTTCGTATATATCTGAATTTGTCCGGAATCATCTGCAAACGTCTGCTTACGTCTGTTTTTATCCGCGATTACTTGCATTTTTTTTCGTCTATTTTTGTCGGGTTTTATCTGCAAACGTCTGGTTTTATCTGCGAGCATATGCTTTTACCCGCGAACATCTGATTTTATCCGCCAACATCTGCTTTCATTCGCGAACATCTGCAGTCACCCGCGAACAACTGCTTTTATCCGCGAACATCTGCAATCACCCGCGAACATCTGCTTTCATCCGCAAACGTCTAGTTTTATCTGCAAACATCTGCTTTCATACGGTTTCACCCACAAACATGGTTTTATCTGCGAACGCCTGATTTCATCCGGTTAGTGCACCCCCGCAAACATCTGCTTTTATCCTCGAACATCTGCAATCACCCGCGAACATCTGATTTCATCCGCGAACATCTCATTTTATCTGCGAACATCTGCAATCATCCGCGAACATCTGCTTTTATCCGCGAACATCTGCAATCACCCACAAACATCTACTTTTATCCGCAAACATCTGCTTTTATCCGCGAACATCTGCTTTTATCCGCGAACATCTCATTTTATCCGCGAACATCTGCTTTTATCCGCAAACATCTCATTTTATCCGCAAACATCTGCTTTTATCCGCAAACATCTGCTTTCATCCCCAAACATTTGCTTTTATCTGCAAACATCTGATTTTATCCGCAAATATCTGCTTTTATCCGCGAACATCTGCTTTTATCCGCAAACATCTCATTTTATCCGCGAACGTCTGCTTTTATCCGCAAACATCTGCTTTCATCCCCAAACATTTGCTTTTATCCGAAACATCTCATTTTATCCGCGAACATCTGGTTTTATACGGTTTCACCCGTAAACATGCTTTTATCTGCGAACGGGTCAGTCCATATCAAATCAACCAAAGGTTTTTCCCTCACCATCTCCGATTTTGATAATTTTTGGTAAATTTGTTTACCTCACTAAAAAACTCAAAAATCCCAAATTTGAATTTTTTTCGATAGGTGGTTTTTGTTTTATTGATTTTTGAAAATCAAAAAATTACCGATTTGGGTCTTGCAAGTACTTACAAAAATAGCGATATCTCGTAAACTATTAAAAGTAGGAAGGTGAGTGATGGCTTATTTTAAAGGCCTATTAGATACCTTTTTTTTGATATATCACATGACCTAAATTTCTTTAAAAAAAAAAATTTAAATTTCGAAAAAAAAAATTTTTTTTTATATCTCAAAAATACCTTTTTTTATTTTTTTCAAAAAAATATATATTTTTTGTGCACATTTTGATAAGCTATGTACAAAATTTCAAGATGGACACTCAACGGGTTCATGGTGAAAAAAATTATAAAGGAACTCACTAACATACAAAATAATATTTATGGGTCATTTTACTCCAAATAGTTGATGAGTTTGATTTTGTACCTTTGATTTTTTCACTTTTTTGCAGCCGCACGGTGGGCTGGGATACTAATCCAACTGGACAAAATTAGTTACTCCCTCAAAAATTAGCAAAGCCATATTAACCGCATAGTTAACTTAAATAAAAATAAAAAATATTTGTTATATATTTTTGTGCACATCGTGATAAGCTATGTATTACATTTTAATATTGACACTTGTAATCTTAAAAAAAATTAAAATGTGCATGCACACATCTAAATTAAATGCAAAAATATATTTCTCCCCTACGGTCTCTACATACATTGTTGTAGCCCACCATGATCTTTCATCATTTGATAAACATTTTTTAAATTCAGGTTAAATTACCCCTAATTTGATACCCACAAGTCATGTTCATATTATATTTAAAACTTTATACAAATAAGAACATACATTAAGTGGCCTTTGACTTTAGTTGCTATGGTTGCCATAATAATCAACAAATAAATTTGACATATGTCAAATTTAGTTGTTGACTAACTGGTTACAATCTAAAAATCTTTTTTTTGCTTACTGAACCTATTTTAACAAAATGAAGCAAAGTAATTGGAATTGGAGTAATTGTTGTAATCCTTTGGATTTAAGATTAAAACATTCCCCTAATTTAAGAACTGTAACGGAATGGATGTGTAAAAACTTTAAAAAAATTGAGAAGGAAATGAAAATTTGTGATAACTGTAGGATAAAAGTGTCTAGAGAGTTAAAGGCCTTTGAAGTGCAACCTGGGTAAGTAATAGTTATTTACGATATAAGTGGGATAAGAGCTTTATTAACGAACGCATGCGAAATTTGCCCAACGAGTGCGTAGCACGAGTTGGGCAATCGCAAAAGTACGTTAATAAAGCGTTATCACACGTATATTGTACAAATTTTTATCTACGCCTCTAAATGAAAAAATAAACGGTAATTATTTTTGTCTAAGACTTAATTTAGGGTTATTTTGACATTTTGACTTTTTTATTTGATTGGTTAAAAGCAGAGAAAAACGCGTGCGTTAATGAACTTCTTATCTCACTCAAAATGAGTGGGATAAGAAGTTCTTATTTCACTGGCGTAGATAAAATCTATTTAAATTAAAAAATAAATAGTAACCACAGTTACTATTTATTTTTTAAATTAAAACATTACTTTATCTCTAAAGTACCTAATGATATACCTATATGATATACTTTTTCTATGATGATATTAATAAAAAATTTATAAAAAGTTTTTTTTCTTTTAGACCATCAACGTTAACGAAAGAACAAAATACAGATTTTATACAGCACAGACATTCATTAAGTTCTTTTAATGAATCTTTGGAACTTCTAGGAGTGTCACCAATTAAAAGGAAAAAGTTGTCAAAGGAAAAAGTTAAAAAAGTAAAAAACATTATTTCAACAACATTTTTAAAAGAACAAGCTCAAAGTTCACAAGAAGAGGGCAATTATGAACATGAATGTGAGATGATCAAACAATTAAAAGAAAAGTTTGCAAAAACTAACAAAAGAAGTGAAAAAATTCTAGTGTTATCCTGTCTGCCGCAGAGTTGGACAAGAGCTAAAATGCAAAAAGAATTTGGTGTATCGCAATACATGGCCCGTAAAGTAAAAAAAATAGTTAATGAAAAAGGAATTCTGGTGACCCCAAACCCCAAACCAGGAAAAGTCCTTGATGAAAATTTGGCCCAAAAGATAGTAGAATTTTACCAAAAAGATGACATAAGCCGGATAATGCCAGGAAAAAAAGATTTTGTTGCCATTAAAAAAGAAGGGGAGAAGCAGCATATTCAAAAAAGATTAGTTTTGGCCAACTTAAGTGAGGTTTATGCGTTGTTTAAAAAGGAATATCCAGATGAAAAAATTGGATTTTCAAAATTTTGTGAACTTAGACCAAAAAATTGTATACTAGCTGGAAGAAGCGGAACCCACACAGTTTGTGTGTGTACTTTACACCAAAATATGAAGTTGATGATCAGCGGGTCAAAATTAAATTTATTTTTGGACAATAACAATAAACCT
Source organism: Brassicogethes aeneus (assembly GCA_921294245.1). Lineage (NCBI taxonomy): Eukaryota > Metazoa > Arthropoda > Insecta > Coleoptera > Nitidulidae > Brassicogethes > Brassicogethes aeneus. The sequence continues at coordinate 65,102,545 of OV121132.1, forward strand.
TTAGGGAGGGATTATCGCGATTTTCTTTACAAAATAATATGTAATCCACCGGCAGTCGACTGTTTTTTAAATAAATGTGAGCTATGTCCTGGAATAGGCCCTCTTAAAGGTTTTCTAGAAGAAAAATTTGAAGAAGAACTTATCGACAGTATAACATATAAAAAATGGGTGTCAGTTGATAGGTGCACAATGGAAACCATTGTTAAAAACACCGATGACTTTTTAGAAGAATTTAGCGACGAACTGTTAAAGTTGAAGTCACACGCGTTTATTGCCTTTATGCAAAAGGAACACTACAACGATATCAAAAAACATCTTAAACAAGGAGAGATACTAATAACCTGCGATTTTGCCGAAAATTACAGTTTTGTCATGCAGGACGAAGTACAGTCCTATCATTGGAATAATGCCCAAGCAACAATTCATCCTTTTGTTATATATTTTAAACAAGAGGAAACTCTTCAAAATCTTAACTATGTATTCATTTCCAACTGTTTAAAACACAACACAGTTGCATTTCATTTATTTTTGACACACCTCATTCCTGATTTAAAACATAAAATCCCCAAGCTTTTCAAAATTTTTTACTTTAGTGATGGAAGTGCAGCTCAATATAAGAATAAAAAAAACTTTACCAATTTAGCATTACATAAAAAAGACTTTGGACTTGAAGCAGAGTGGCATTATTTTGCCACTTCACATGGCAAAAGTGCATGTGACGGGTTAGGTGGCACCGTAAAGAGGCTTGCTGCCAGAGCAAGTCTTCAGAGACCTTATGAAGATCAGATTATGACTCCTTTGCAGCTTTTTAACTGGAGCCAAGACAACATTACTGGCATTAATTTTAAATACTGCAACGAAGACCAGTATATAGCCCATGAAAACATTTTATCAAAAAGATATTCAAATATTAAAACAATTAAAGGAACACAAAAAATTCATAGTATAACTCCTATCTTAGAAAGTAAAATTTTAACGAAATTTTTTTCCTCTAGTTTAAACTTCCAAATCCATGACCTTTTGACATAAGTAAAATAAATTTTTTTAAATAGGAAAATGTTTAGTTAGAATGTTTAACAGGATATTTGTTGAAAAAAATATGTATAGTATACATTGTATACATGTAGGTACTTGCAAATACAAAACTCTTTTTTTGTATGTTAGTGAGTTTTTTTAATTTTTTTCACCATGAACCAAACCGCATTATTAACTTAAATAAAAATAAAAAATATTTTAAAAGTGCTTTGCTAATTTTTGAGGGAGTAATTAATTTTTTCCAGTTAGATTTGTATCCCAGCCCACCGTGCGGCTGAACAAAAGTGAAAAAATCAAAGGTACAAAATCAAAATCAACTATTTGAAGTGAAATGACCATAAATATTAATTTTTTGTATGTTAGTGAGTTCCTTTATTTTTTTTTTCACCATGAACCCGTTGAGTGTCCATCTTGAAATTTTGTACATAGCTTAACAAAATGTGCACAAAAAATATATATTTTTTTGAAAAAAATAAAAAAAGGTATTTTTGAGATTTAAAAAATTTTTTTTTTTTTCAAAATTTACATTTTTTTTTTGAAAAAATATAGGTCATGTGACATATCATAAAAAATGTATATAAAAGACCTTTAAAACAAGCTATTATTCAATTTTTTATTTTGAGTAGTTTTCGAGATATAGCAATTTTTGTAAGTACCTGCAAGACCAAAATCGGCAATTTTTTGATTTTCAAAAATTAATAAAACAAAAACTACTCGTCAAAAAAAATTAAAATTTGGGGTTTATGAGTTTTTTGATGGGTAGATTAAGTGTAATAAAAATTATCAAAATCGGAGATGGTGAGGGAAAAAAGTAACCTTTTTTTGGTTGATTTGATATGGACTCACCCGAACGCCTTATTTCATCCGGTTAGTGCACCCCCGCAAACATCTGCCTTTATCCGCAAACATCTGATTTTATCTGCAAACATCTGCTTTTATCCGCAAACATCTGATTTTATCCACAAACAACTGATTTTATTCGCATCCCCAAACATCTGCTTTTATCCGCAAACATCTGTTTTAATCTCCAAACATCTGATTTTATCCGCAAACACCTGCTTTTATCCGCAAACATCTGATTTTATCCGCAAACATCTATTTTAATCTGCAAACATCTGCTTTTATCCGCAAACATCTGATTTTATCCGCAAACATATGCTTTTATCCGCAAACATCTGATTTTATCGGCAAACATCTGCTTTTATCGGCAAACATCTGCTTTTATCCGCAAACATCTGATTTTATACGCAAACATCTGCTTTTATCCGCAAACATCTGCTTTTATCCGCAAACATCTGATTTTATCCGCAAACATCTGATTTTATCCGCAAACATCTGCATTCATCCGCGTTCGGTTTGCCTGTATTTCCTTTATCCATTTCGGTCCTGTTTCGTACGCAAACGTCTGGTTTCATTCGCGCTTTTTGTTTTCCTTTTTCTCGTGTATACTTTAGTTAAGTTTACCTGCTTTGTCAAATTTTACTGAGCTTTAACTAACTGGTTGTTAGCCGTTCACGGCTCACAACTTTATAACTCTAAAAAGAATTATTTTAATAAAAACAACCTGTAAAGAAAATAAGTTTATTCAACACGACATTTTCTCAATGGGAAAATAATTTAATTATATTCACCAGATTTAAATTTAAAAATCAGGTATACTATAGTGAAGAGTACCACAGAAATAATAAGTCTATTAATTCTTATATTAAAAATATTGGTTATGCCAAAATTAAAAAGTGTTTTTCAAACAAATTCCATACAAATTGAAGATGTTATAATTCCAAATGTATTTGAAATTAAACATATATGTTTTCTAACAATTAATTTAAATGTAAGCTTAATGATTAAAAAATATCTATTTATGTCCTTAAAGTATATATACACGAGAAAAAGGAAAACAAAAAGCGCGAATGAAACCAGACGTTTGCGTACGAAACAGGGCCGAAATGGGCAAAGGAAATGCAGACAAACCGAACGCGGATGAAAGCAGAGGTTTGCAGTTAAAAGCAGATGTTTGCAAATGTTCGCGGAAAGCTCAGTAAAATTTGACAAAGCAGATAAACTAAACTAAAGTATACACGAGAAAAAGGAAAACAAAAAGCGCGAATGAAACCAGACGTTTGCGTACGAAACAGGACCGAAATGGACAAAGGAAATGCAGGCAAACCGAACGCGGATGAAAGCAGAGATTTGCAATTAAAAGCAGATGTTTGGAGATGTTCGCGGATAAAAGCAGATATTTGCGGATAAATGCAGATGTTTGCGGATAAAATCAGATGTTTGCGGATAAAATCAGATGTTTGCGGATAAAAGCAGGTGTTTGCGTATAAAATCAGATGTTTGCGGATTAAAACAGATGTTTGTGGATAAAATCAGATGTTTGCGGATAAAAGCAGATGTTTGCGGATAAAATCAGATGTTTGCGTATAAAATCAGATGTTTGCGGATAAAAGCAGATGTTTGGAGATTAAAACAGATGTTTGCGGATAAAAGCAGATGTTTGCGGATAAAATCAGATGTTTGCGAATAAAATCAGTTGTTTGTGGATAAAATCAGATGTTTGCGGATAAAAGCAGATGTTTGCGGATAAAAGCAGATGTTTGCGGATAAAAGCAGATGTTTGCGGATAAAATCAGATGTTTGCGTATAAAATCAGATGTTTGCGTATAAAATCAGATGTTTGCGGATAAAAGCAGATGTTTGCGGATAAAAGCAGATGTTTTCGGATAAAATCAGATGTTTGCGGATAAAATCAGGTTTGCGGATAAAAGCAGATGTTTGCGGATAAAATCAGATGTTTGCGTATAAAATCAGATGTTTGCGGATAAAATCAGATGTTTGCGGATAAAATCAGATGTTCGCGGATAAAACCAGATGTTTACGGATAAATGCAGATGTTTGCGGATAACATCAGATGTTTGCAGATAAAATCAGATGTTTGCGGATAAATGCAGATATTTGCAGATTAAAATAGATGTTTGCGGATAAAATCAGATTTTTGGAGATTAAAACAGATGTTTGCGGATAAAAGCAGATGTTTGCGGATAAAAGCAGATGTTTGCAGGTGAAATCTTATGAATCAGACTTTTGAGGACTAAATGAGATGTTTTCGGATTAAAACAGATGTTTGTGGATTAAAATAGATGTTCGCAGATGAAAGTAGATCTTCACGTATAAAAGCAGATGTTTGCAGGTGAAATCGGATAAAGCAGACGTTTGCGGATTAAAGTAGTTGTTTGCGGATAAAATCAGACTAACGTGCAAAAGGCGTTATGGCTTTTCTTAATTACCACAACGCGTTGTCGCCAGGATGCCAACGTGTTTTTTTTGGCTTAATGAGCGTTTCCGGTCTTTGAGCCTATACCTATATACATGCCCTTATTTTCTAGACCTGTTTTAAAATCTCTCGGCATTTACTATACGATGTGGCTCCCGTCCCGAGGCGGGACTTAACTTCGATCCCGACAGACGTCACACACTGTAAATGTTATGTTATGTTATGGTTGAGAGGTACCGGGTTCGATTCTACTAGAAGTTGTCAAACTTTTTTTATTTTTTTATTTTATAAATTTATTGTTTCTTTGTTAAAAAGTGTTGGGTTGGTTGGTTTGTTTTAGTTTTATTGTAACATAACAAATCTTAAAATTATGACGTCAATCGGGACTGAACTTAACTCCCGCCTCGGGACGGGAGCCACAGCGTTTACTATAGGCATTTTTGTTTATTTTTAACATAAATTTATGTTAATAAATTTTATATTATTAAGAAGTTTTCTCATTTACCTGCCAAACATTCAAAATAAGAATTTTTGTATGTACTATAAAAACTTGATTTTAAGCTAAATATCTTTTATTACGACAGTTAACACTTCTAATACTTCTCTTTTCGACTTTTTTCCTTTAATTCATTATTGCAGCGTTTCTTAAACTTTGTTGAATATAAAGTCGAATTCAATATGACCAAGTCCATAATGTTATTTAGTTTAAAAATAAAAGTAGGTAGGGGTTAAATTAAAATATTAAAACAGGATTTTTTATTTTTATTGTGACAAATGATATTGTTTTGTATTTATGGTTACACTACCCAGAGTCCCTCGCGGAGACCCTTCGCTTTATTCGCGGAGCCCTGGGGAAAACGCCTGTTAGGTGTGCTTTAAGAAACGCTGCATTACTGCAACCAACTTTGATGCTCTTCCCATACAAGCAATTTTTTCTATGACATACACGTTAAACGAGGTCAATTTAAAGTATTAGGTTTTAAATCGCCTATTTAATCAGGTTTGCATCGACCTACCAAACACCCTGTTTAAAAAGGTATTTATTATAAAACATATTTTTAGCTTGTAATTGTGATACCTATGGTTCAAATGGAATATCATGTAATGGTGAAGGAATATGTGAGTGTCTAGAGAATTTTTCGGGCCAACAATGTAATACTTGCAAAGATGGATTTTATAATTACCCAGTATGTGAAGGTAAATCTAGTTTTAGTCTTAACATATTTTTTATTATATTATACTTATGATCGTATTTTAGACTGTAATTGTCATCCTGCCGGAGTAGTAACAGGTTTTGCCGGATGCGGATCAGTAGCCCCTGGAGAATTATGTCAATGCAAAAACCGTGTAGAAGGCCGTATCTGCAATAAATGCAAACCACTGTATTGGAATTTAAGCCCCCACAACCACGAGGGATGTCAAGAATGTAATTGCAACGTTGATGGCGTATTAGGTGGAATAGCTATTTGTGACTCAAATGCTGGACAATGTATATGTAAACCCTCAGTTATAACAAGAGATTGTGCCATGTGTATAGATGGTACCTATCATTTAACAGAAGATAATTTATTTGGTTGTGTAGGTAAGTTTTCGCTTTGTCAACCAGTTAATAAAATACAAGTAAGCTGGTAAATATTTAAGTAGTATAAGTCTTAAATTAAGTAGGATATTCTTTTAATATAATGGGTTCTATGTTAAGAGGTCATTGATTTTACAATTCCTACGGTAGACTGTAAGACAAAAACTAAAATATTATCTAATAACATTTTTTATTTAAGCAGATACTTTTTACCTCAATGTAGGATGGTTAGTTGTTTTTTTGCATATTGCAATATTCATATTATTTTTTTTATTCAACAAGGCGAGATAGTGATTATATACATGCATATACCTATAACTAATACTAATTATAGGTATATGTATACATTAGGGTGTGCCAAAAAACCTCGATATATTTTTTTTCTTGCTCTCCACCCAAAATATCGTAGAATATGTCCGAACAAATATTCTGTTAAAAGCGGAGCTCATAATTTCAATTTTAAGAGGTCCTCCATCGAATCTGAAGTTTTGCCGCTTAAATAACATAGAAAACTGACTTTTTTACCTTATTTATTCTTGCAACCTAGGAATTAAGCCGAATTTCTATTTTCATTATTTGATTTTTTACAGAGCTTTAAATTTAAAATTTTACGTTTTTTGCCTTTTTCAGCTAAACTATTTAAGTTAGATGAAAAAGTCAAATGGCAATTTTTTAGCTTGTCTGATGGACCACAAAAAAGTTTTAGGCAAATTTTTTGTATCGTCAATATTCTTAAAGTTACAGGCGTATAAAGTCATCATTTTTGTATTATTAACTTTAAATTTAAAGCTCTGTAAAAAATCAAATATTGAAAATAGAAATTCAGCTTAATAAGATTTTTTTGTCCAAATTTAATGCTTTGTAAGAATTAGTCATGGATTTTATGAAAAAAAAATTTCTTCCTAGGTTGCAAGAATAAATAAGGTAAAAAAGTCAGTTTTCTGTGTTATTTAAGCGGCAAAACTTCAGATTCGATGGAGGACCTCTTAAAATTGAAATTATGAGCTCCGCTTTTAACAGAATATTTGTTCGGACATATTCTACGATATTTTGGGTTGAGAGCAAGAAAAAAAATATATCGAGGTTTTTTGGCACACCCTAGTATACATGTATATGTATACATATTTATAGGCTCCGGGTGACAACACATTTAAATTATAATTCTGTTTGTGTATATATGTGTATTGTATTGTATATTGTGTATATATGTAGTGTAATAAAGTTAAGTTTGTAAATACCTCGCTGTCGATCAATTTGCACACAACTACCCGCACCAAAGCAGTCGCTAAAAGTTATTAGACAATTTTGATTTCAATAATGGTGATAACAATAATTTCGAAGAAGATGATTAAAGCTTTTCTTATTTCTTTAAATTATTTCTTAGTTTGTTTGATAATTGTTATTAATTGTAAGCGAAAAACTGTTTGTACAATAAATAAATGTAGTTCATGTAATTTTTGTTAACATTTCATTAATCTTTTTAATAATTCAAATGTGCACTCCAGCTGCATTGTGTGCAGGTGACAAATGTGTCCCCAATGCTACACAATAATTGTGTATTGTAACCTTAAAGTTAGGCGCATTTGCATACATACTGGTTTTTTTATTACCGTTGAGAGTATCTTTCTTAACGTAAAAAGTAACTACAACACTGTCAAAACATTAAAATTATTTATTATATATTGTAGATTGTGAATGTGATGTCGGCGGTTCCATAAATAATAGATGCGACAAGACTACAGGTAATTGTGTATGCCAACCTCGAGTAACAGGCCGAACTTGTAAGGAACCACTTCAGGCTCATTATTTTCCAACATTATATCAATATCAATATGAAGTTGAGGACGGATATACACCTGAAAATAATAAAGTGCGTTATGCCCATAATGATAATATTTTTGCAAACTATTCCTGGAAAGGTTATGCCGTATTTTCAGAACTACAGGTAAAGCCATTAAAAATATTAGATTTGTTTTTATCCCGTATATTTTAGAAAGAGGTTCGACAAAATATTAATCTATACAAGCCATCATTGTATTCAATAGTAATGCGATTTGTTAATCCAAACCCCCACACTGTGATTGGAAATGTTAAAATAACTCCAGATAATCCCAATGATATTGAACAGTGGTTAAGTGTACAATTTAAAAGTACATTGAAACCATCGTTTGTGACAGTTTCAGGGGAGACTGGTAATACACCATCGCCGGTTGTTATGAATCCTGGAAGATGGACAATAAGTATTATCGTTAATCGAAGTTTATTGATAGTAAGTATTTTAATATTTTTTAAATTAACTTAAACTGTTTTATTTCCCGCGGCTCATACAAAAAAAAAATTAATGGATGAATTTGCATAATAATATAAAGTAAGTAGAGAAAATTCAGAACCGTTTTCTACTACCAATATGAAAACATGTTTCTATGAACATTGATGCAAAAACCCTTCCCAGCAAGTTATAGCCTCCCAAAGGGAACAACTAATATTTGTTAAAAGGGCAAATATCAGATACTATTTCTTGACATAACAAATGTATAAAGGCGTATAATTAGGATGGGTACTTTTTACTGTTTAAATGTTTAGTCCAATTTGGTTAAAATATAATTTTTTAAGCAATTTTTTACATAAAAGGTACTTGTATTTAAACAACGTAACAGCAACGGGTTTCAAGAGAAATGCATTTAACACGTTGACTGCCGCTATATTCATTACCCAAGCTTCAAGACCAGCACATATTTTTGTATTTTCGATCCTAATTGTGTATTTATTGAATATAGCAATGCATTTTGCTCATTTTAATTTTATTGATTGAAAAAAATAAAGAAATATAAAAACATTAATCAACATTTTTCATTAAAAAAAATGAAAATCCGGATTTATAATATTATGTAATGTGTAATCCGGATTCATATTCATATTAAACGGGCCCTTTTTAGATACACAAGTACCTAGTTATGTAACTATAGTTATATATACAGGGTGTTCCAACGAAAACTTGAACCCCCCCAAACGTTTTATCGGATGAGTGTGGACAAAATTCCTTGGACACGTCAATTTTTATTTTTAGGGGGACGAATTTTGATGTATGTTTCACGCCCCCACCCGCACCCCTACACGCTCCACCCCGCCCGCCCCCTAAATTTTAAATTGTAAGGGGGGTTGAGTGATATATCATTTTAAAGGTCTTTTAATTCTTAATAAGGTTCTGTAAAGAAGTGGTCCTATAGAGTGGCCGCCTAGATCTCCTGATCTAACACCGTTAGATTTTTTTTGTGGGGACATTTGAAATCAAAAGTTTATGCCACTCCACCAGAGACTCTTCAGGAATTGAGGGAAAGAATTATTAGAGAATGCCGGTTATTAACGCCAGACGTATTTCAAAATGTTAGAAATAATTTTAATCAACGTCTGTACTATTGCATGGAGGTTGGAGGAAATCACTTTGAACAATACATTCGTTGATTTACAGTTTTTTTGTTTTATTTTTTTTACCAAATTTAAAACTTCAAATAGCAATTTCTCCAAAACTAACCAACAGATTTAAAAACAATTACAGAACCTTATTAAGAATTAAAAGACCTTTAAAATGATATATCACTCAACCCCCCTTACAATTTAAAATTTAGGGGGCGGGCGGGGTGGAGCGTGTAGGGGTGCGGGTGGGGGCGTGAAACATACATCAAAATTTGTCGCCCTAAAAATAAAAATTGACGTGTCCAAGGAATTTTGTCCACACTCATCCGATAAAACGTTTGGGGGGGTACAAGTTTTCGTTGGAACACCCTGTATATACATATTATTTATTATATATACATAGTTATTTATTATACAAGAAATATTAAATAAATTGGCTTTAAATTCCTTGTGGTTGTTAAATAAAATATTGTTGCGACTATTGGTCAAAAGAGGAGATTCCACTCGCGTGTTACCCACTAGTCGAACAATATAATATTTATAGTGGACAGAAAAATATTAATTCACGCGAGTGAATTAATTTTGGAGACGAAAATGGATTTTTTCTACTAGGTACCTTACTGGAAAACTTAATTTTTCACCCCCGAGCGAGGCAGGACAATGCCTCTTTTTTTTAACAATTTTACTTTAGCAAGAGTTTTTGTACCTTGTCTAGCCCTATTTGATTTTGTAGGAAAAAGATTTACTCCGCGCTTGTCCAATCATTCTTTGAACAAACTTCATTTTCATATCGCTCTTTCGATTTTAAAGGAAGGAAATTAATTGCTAACTATTCTTGCCTCTTCAGCAAGATCTTGCGGCAGGTCTTCTTCGCTAGAACTCATTTTCAAAACGTAGGAAAAATTTCAAATTTATGATAAACATTCTGACAGCTTATAACAACTGTTATGTTTGTATTACCAAAAATACCATAGGAACAAAGCGTTGTCAACATAACGTCGGCGACGCAACACCTACTTAATATTTTGTCATAATTTTATAGCCCCATACCGGGTTAGTAAAAGGAACCGGAACGCTTAAAATGTCTTAAAACCGTTAAAAGGTATTAGAAAAAACTATATACATACCTCAGGAGGAAAATGCGTTTCCTCCCTTGAATATTTAATGCCCTTCGCTTCGCGTCGGGGATCAAACTATTCGCGGGAGGAAAAGCACTATTTTCCTCCCATGGTAGGTATGTAAATACTATTTATATAGCTATTTATCGTCGTGTGTAATAAAATGTTTTTATCTGCTTCTACACACCTCATCAAAATCTAGTGCGTTTTCCAAATATCCCCCGTCAAAAAAATATGTAGGGCTTGCACTGTTACAACCTCTACTACAAACTATTTTTCTGATCCAGTTTGTGTTAAGAATAATTTTGGAAGGCAGAACATTAAACAGACTGCCTGTAAATCATACCTTCGGTCACAATATTGTTATTGTTATTAATATCGTTATTTAACGAAATTTTATAATCCAGTACGAAATTTTACATCTAGTACAAATTAACAGAACTATCTAGAACTAAAAATTAACCACTGGATACTCTGACTGACAAGTTGACTTTACACGGGAAATCCTGGTTGCTATTGACGACGGGAGGTAATTTAGCTTCTTACCTCCCTTGGGTAAAAAAGTGATTTCGAGTTATAAATGCAAATAAAAAGATCTGTTAAACTTGAGTCGCAAGGGTTATGGTGGCACGCTTGAGGGTGCATAGGTGAACAGTCACGGTGATGGCCACAGGGTGCGAGTGGTATGCTCTGCACGTGCGGACACTTATGCAGGGATCAGTGCTCGCATCGAACCGCACGCTTGCCTACACTGTGCGTAGTCGCTGCATGCATTTCGCTATCTGCTCTCTAAAAATAAATTAGTCAAAAATGGCTAATTTAATAGTTATTAGTGCTGCTTTTTCACTTGTATCATGGTTAACCATGGAATACCATGGTATTCCAAAATTTAACAGCCATTTCTTATGTAAAATTTTCCCTTGAATCTGTTAGAGATGTATTTTATTAAACACGGATAGTTGATTAAGTAATTTACTAATTATTATACACGAGTGTTCAACAAGAAACCTGACTACAAACTAACTCTAATACATTCAGTTCTCACGAAAATATGCCGAAACCCCTTAGTGTGTTGGCCTCTCAAAGAAATATTATATACAAAGACAATTTATGTGACGTTTGACATGGTTCTTTACTTACGAATCGCATGCGGTGCACCAAGGGTGCTAGTGTTAATTTAAATGTATACTTAAATCTAATAATTATCTAACATTCGGCCATCCTGACTAAGTCAGTCCCTGACCTTCTCTGGCAGGATTGTTTGAGGCTGGTACCCTCTTGGTTGCAGGACTCCGTCATTTGGATGAAATTATACTTCCAATGGACCTAAGATGAGAATTCTCTATTAGCCTTACTTAATAGTCAAAATGGAGGGAGCTGTCGTATCACTCCTCCATAAAACATACAACCTGTCTTGCTTCGGTTTTGCTTTGGTCTTACTTTGCTTAAACAGACCACTTTGGTCGTACTTGGTATCACTTGCGCGCAACCTCGGGAACAAAATATTCAATCTGTTCCCCCTCGTAAGACGCCACTTTGGCCGTGTCCCACATATTTCGTAAGGAAAGACGCGTGCACTGCGTCCCCCCTTCTTCATCATACCACATTGGTATTTACTTTGATCCTTCAGGATCCTACTTTACTGTGACACTTTGTCAAACCGACCCCTCTGGGTCTTGCTATCTACTTATATGTACTTATACTTATAATCTAATATAACATATAACATAGCATAGCATAACATTGCATAACATAGCATAACATAACATAATATAACATATATATATATAACATATATATATATAACATATATAATATATATTATGTACCTACATATCGTCGCCTTAAAACTGTTCCACCTCTTAAGGTGATCCGCTGCGGCCACCGACTTTGTCCGCTTGCGCCCTTCGCGCAAGTCCTCGACTTCATAACGGGGCTTTCACTAGCGGTGGCTTCACTGGTGATGGTGACCATGACGAGATCCCCTACTTCATACTGAACAGCGTCGCGACGACCCTTGTCGTAGCGTTCCTTCTGCCGTCTTTGATCTGCGGTTATGTGCTGCGCAATTTTGTCTCGAACTGATGTAGCAAACAATAAGCGCCTCCATCGGGGTTGCATTACTTCCTTTATTGTGAGACACTTTGAATTGGTTTAAAGTACTTGTCCCACTCGCGAGATTTTTACCGGCCGCCGCCGCGGCTAACTCGTTAACAACCGTTTGATTATAACGCTCGCACTGACCGTTGGCTCTCGGAGTAGCCACGGTGTTTATAACATGTTTAATAGCATAGTTTTTGCAAAACGAGTTAAAACTGGCTGAGGTAAATTCGGTACCCCGATCACTAATTATACGCGTCGGAACGCCAAATAAATGTACATTATCGGTCAGGGATTTTAATGCATGTCGTGTTTTAACATCGCGCACTGGTTCGATTATCACAAACTTTGTGAAAACGTCTACCACTGTAAATATGTATTTGTGTTTCCGGTAACTTGTTTCAAACGGTCCGATATGGTCAATGTGCCATGTGTGAAAGGGCACGGGCGTCTTCTCAATGGGGTGTAATTTACTACTTTCTAAGAAAAAATTGAACCTACACCTCGCCAAAGATTTTTGTTTTGAATGCGTTCCACCAACTTCAAATACCGACAGACAGCTGTTTCGACCTTTATTGGGTCTCATCAGTGTCGGGCAACTTGGTGTAGTGGAACACAATCAAAACAAATTACTCCCTCAGCTTATATGCTCGGTTGTTAAGTCAACAGAGGCGAGATGTAAGAACATCAGGTGATCCACACCGTCAAACGACGTGGCCTTTGCCGCAATCGGTACATACTATGCAACCGGGACTGCACACAGCAATTGTATCACAGATACTAATATGGCCTAAAGGAATCTAGAATTAACCCAACCGGGCTAAACATTAAGGTAAACATTCAATTTTCTTAGTTTCTTTAAGAAACTTTCTTGACCCATCACTGGTAATATTCATAAGAAAAAATTGAACCTACACCTCGCCAAAGATTTTTGTTTTGAATGCGTTCCACTAACTTCAAATACCGACAGACAGCTGTTTCGACCTTTATTGGGTCTCATCAGTGTCGGGCAACTTGGTGTAGTGGAACACAATCAAAACAAATTACTCCCTCAGCTTATATGCTCTCTTCTGGGCTTTTATTTGTAGTACCATACTACTCGTCGGCGATTTTCCTTGTCGAATTGTAGTAACATCGCACCCAAGTCCAATTGACCTAGCATCTGTGTGCAGTTTCCTTTTTAATTCGGGGCCAAAATGGATAAGATAGCGCCAGTTGTAAACATCTGTTTTATAGTTATAAATGCCTTTTGTTGCGGCTCGACCCATGACCACTAGTTGTCCTTTTCTTGTAAGTGGTGCAGCAATTGTCGCATACTCTTTTATAAATTTACAGGTAGTTCGATAGGCCTAAAAATTGGCGTACTTGTTTCACAGTGGGAGGGGCAGTCATTTTTATTAGGGCCTCAACCTTCCTTTTTCCCGGTCGAACCCCTTCTGCACTTATTTCTCTGCCCAGGGACTCTATTCGCGTTTGCAGAAAGGCGCATTTGTTTAATTTAAGAGTAAGGTTGTGTTTTTTTAATTTTTGTAATACCGTTTCAAGGTTTGCTAGCCCTTCGATGGTTACTGCTCTTGTTGATATCCTTTTTGGGCGTTTTTTTTTTAACATACTATTTCCTTTCTTAGCTGGAGCAGGAGCTGGAGCTGGAGCTCGTACTCGGCGAACGTTGCTGCCGTTTGCGTTTCATATCGACGATCACTCACTCACATACAATTTCGTATAACGTAACGTTGGCGGCGTTAAATTATTTCACTTATGTACACTTATTATTGACGTACAATAATATCACTTAGCGTAAACTTAATATCGAACTTGTTATCACTAATTTGGGTCTCTAATCCACACTTCTGACTTGTTAGAGATGTATTTAATTAAACACGGATAGTTGATTAAGTAATTATACACGAGTGTTCAACAAGAAACCTGACTACAAAACTAACTCTAATACATTCAGTTCTCACGAAAATATGCCCAAACCCCTTAGTGTGTGGTAGAGATGTAAAAAAAACGTTTTTTTTTTCAGATGTGAAAAAAAACATGAAAAAAAACCTAGAAAAAAAACGGTTTTTTTGTTTTTTTTTCAAAATGAAATTTTAAGTAAAATGTATATTAATAATAAAGTGAAATGTAGAATATATTACATTTTTCATTATTGAAAATTTTGACCGAGACTAAAAAATCTGATTTCTTATTATTTGGTAGTTTCCACATAAGAAACCAATAGCAATGTAACACTTCTATACTAATACAAAAAATTAAAGGATAAACAAATGTTTTGCGATTCTTGAGATCTTTGTTAAAATGGTCGTAAAAAAAGCAATATGAAGCTTGAATTTTCTAGTTTTGAGATTTTTAGATGAAAAACGTGCAACGCTCAATCCTAACGAATACCGTAATAAAAAAATCGAATTTTTTTTTGGCTTTCTGGTCCACGGAATGTTCTGACTTAACCACCAATGAATACAATGTCATGTTCTACAAGAATTTGTTTAAAAAAAAATCCATACTCTACATGAATTTGGAAAATCATGAAAAAAGTGCTTTTGGTAGCTTTTTGAAAAATCAAGTCCGGCCCTTATTGGTCAATTCAGTGGTGGTGGCGCGTGCATAGCGCGAGACTGTATTTACATTTACTAATTGTCATTTAGTGACTAATTTTAGTCCATGAACTGGACTGGAAACAAAAAATTAGGCAAATGGGACTAATATTGAAAAAAAAACCTAAAATGTGAAAAAAAACCATTTGAAAAAAAACAATGAAAAAAAACCTGAAAAAAAACAAAAAAAACGGACCGTTTTTTTTCAAGTCGCATCTCTAGTGTGTGGGCCTCTCAAAGAAATATTATATACAAAGACAATTTATGTGACATTTGACATGGTTCTTTACTTACGAATCGCATGCGGTGCACCAAGGGTGCTAGTGTTAATTTAAATGTATACTTAAATCTAATAATTATCTAACAAATCCGAATATGTCGTCAAAAGTTAAAAAAGTAGAACAATTTTTGAGATATAGTCAATTCTCTTTAATATGTACTAAATACCTCAAACAATCTAGAATGTTTTCCTTTATGTGCATTATTAGGGTAATTGGATGATTATTTAATTAAAACACTTTAAGTATTATCAATACTTTTATTTAAAGTTCTTACACCGACTATGTTCAATGGTTAAGTAAGTTGGTTTCATAAAATATAGGTCGTAGTGCTTACATGCTAAATCATCAGTATTAGGATAAACATACAGAGTGGACTACGTGACATTTAAGCAGCATTAGTTTTTGGATATTTCAATATGCATTATCCCTGACTGCAATGGTCCAGGAATATGCCCTATCATCAAGGAATAATCCTCTTCATTCTAGGAATATTCCTTGGAAATATTCCTAGAATAATCCTCTAAAACTTCCAAACACTATCTAAGAACATTCCCAGTGAATATTCATTGGGAATATTTTATAGAATAATCCTCTACAACTTCCAAGCAAAATCTTGGAACATTCGCAGTGAATGTTCTTTATATTCAAAAAACAATAAATAATTTTCTCTTTCTACAAATTGGTTATATTCCAGGAATATGCCCCATCATCTAGGAATAATCCGCTTCATTCTAGGAATATTCATTGGGAATATTCCTAGAATAATCCTCTAAAACTTCCAAGCATAATCTAAAACATTCCCAGTGAATAATCATAAGTTTAGTTGCAATATAACTCTCACCGTTGCTTACGATTTAAACTATATAAACCCATAGGTTAAAAATATCAGTTGGAGATGTGCGTCGGTGATGGCACAGCTTAACAATGATTAGAGTGGGACTGATCTACTCAGTAACTAATAATGGCTAGTTAAGTTAGGTTCCTGGGTATAAGTGGCCATTAGAGCTAGGAGTAATCCCCAAATTATATTAAGGGACAATACTTAAGTCTTATGCTTGCCGCTACATGGAATATTCTTTTTATGATGACTGGGTTAACCAAAAAGCGGACATTTGATTACGCCAGTAAAATTCCTGGGAATATTCTGGTATATATATAGCGTATACGCTTGGAATAACCCTGGGAATATTCCTGACATATGCAGGGAATGGGATTTTGCGGTCTGGGATCCCTAGATATAACTAAAATATCTTTACCTTTACCTTTGTCAAGTTTAGGTCGCAGTTAA
The DNA here is from genome assembly GCA_921294245.1 of Brassicogethes aeneus. Classification (NCBI taxonomy): domain Eukaryota; kingdom Metazoa; phylum Arthropoda; class Insecta; order Coleoptera; family Nitidulidae; genus Brassicogethes; species Brassicogethes aeneus. The sequence continues at coordinate 65,119,237 of OV121132.1, forward strand.
TCTTGGGATAAATTAGAAGGTCCTTCGTTTTCTTCGTCTTCTCCCCCAACCCTCATAATTTCCGTAAACAAATAGTCCCGTAGCACGTTGATAACTAAAAGTTTTTTGGCATTATTTATTGAAGCTACAAAGTTTTTTTTTTTAAGTTTTATTGGCTTTTAATCTTTTCGACAGCTACAAAGTTGGGTGAATTATAAAATAAGTGGCAATTTTCTTCTCTTTAAAATTGTGAGAACAAAAAAAACAATTAAACTTCGGGTATCTGAAATATTGACAAAAATGACATTTTTTTTTTAAATGGGACACCCTGTATATTTTTATATATTTCGAAAGATAATTATTATTATAAAAATTATTTTATTTATCTTAGCAGGGCATTATGTTTTGTAATTTTTTAGTTTCAGAAACAGCACTATAATATATATATATATATGGGTAGATCCATTACTTTTCGACAAAAGTGTGCGGGGGTAAGTCACCGATTTGGCTGCCGATTTTTTTCTCGAAAGTAGGTCATATAAGGAGACGATCCTGAAAATTTTAGCTCGATATAGGTAATTCCGGCTGCAAAAATTTTTTTTGAAATATAAAAAAAGTCGATTTTTTAGTCATTTTCAAAAATTCGTATCTCAGCTCCTATTTAACTTAGAGATTTGATCAAGACGGCATTTTTCTCTGTTATCCCTCTTTTTTCAAGAAAAAAATAGGTTTTGAGTTTAAACTCAAATCCGGCTAAGCTGTAAGCCTCCAAATAAAACACTGCTTAAGATAAATTTTGCCAATTTTTAAAGTGCTCTCAAATCTACAGTTTTTGAAGCAGTGGGATAAATGACAGATGATATTTTTCGTTTAGGTATACTCTGTTGGAATTTACCCATTTTTTACTTGATTGCTTCGATTTCTCTAATGTATGGCCATTCAAAGACAATTGATTTTTGAAAAATCAATGTTTTCAGATACCTACAACTTTTTTCTATCGATCCGAAATCCTTTGAAAATTTCAGGGATTATACTTTATTCTATTCCCAAACAAACCATCAAAACTTTTCCTTGGGTATTGAAGTGGTTTCCGAGCTATAAATTTTTAAAAATGTCAAATTTTCAATATAATATGACATTTTTGGTAGTTTTATTATCAGTTAAATGAATTATTAGTAATACTTTAGTCAATAATCTATAAGACCTTGTTCATTTTTCTCGAAAGTAGGTCATATAAGGATACGATCCTGAAAATTTGAGCTCGATATGGGTAATTCCGGCTGCAAGAGAATTTTTTGAATTATAAAAAAAGACGATTTTTTAGTCATTTTCAAAAATTCATATCTTAGCTCCTATTTAACTTAGAGATTTGATCAAGATGGAATTTTTCTCTGTTATCCCTGTAGTTTTATTATCAGTTAAATGAATTATTAGTAATACTTTAGTCAATAATCTATAAGACCTTGTTCATTTTTCTCGAAAGTAGGTCATATAAGGATACGATCCTGAAAATTTGAGCTCGATATGGGTAATTCCGGCTGCAAGAGAATTTTTTGAATTATAAAAAAAGACGATTTTTTAGTCATTTTCAAAAATTCATATCTCAGCTCCTATTTAACTTAGAGATTTGATCAAGATGGAATTTTTCTCTGTTATCCCTTTATTTTTAAGAAAAACAATAGGTTTTAAGTTTAAACTCAAATCCGGCTAAGTTGTAAGCCTCCAAATAAAACACTGCTTAAGATAAATTTTGCCAATTTTTAAAGTGCTCTCAAATCTATAGTTTTTGAAGCAGTGGTATAAATGACAGATGATATTTTTCGTTAAGGTATACTCTGTTTGAATTTACCCATTTTTTACTTGGTTGCTTCGATTTCTCTCTGTATGGCCACTCAAAAACAACTGATTTTTGAAAAATCGCTTTTTTCAGATATTAATATCTGTAAACATTGATTTTTCAAAAATCAATTGTCTTTGAGTGGCCATACATTAGAGAAATCGAAGCAATCAAGTAAAAAATGGGTAAATTCCAACAGAGTATACCTTAACGAAAAATATCATCTGTCATTCATCCCACTGCTTCAAAAACTGTAGATTTGAGAGCACTTTAAAAATGGGCAAAATTTATCTTAAGCAGTGTTTTATTTGGAGGCTTCTGCTTAGCCGGATTTGAGTTTAAACTTAATACCTATTTTTTTCTTGAAAATAGAGGGATAACATAGAAAAATGCCGTCTTGATCAAATCTCTAAGTTAAATAGGAGCTGAGATACGAATTTTTAAAAATGACTAAAAAATCGACATTTTTTATATTTCAAAAAATTCTCTTGCAACCGGAATTACCCATATCGAGCTCAAATATTCAGGATCGTCTCCTTATATGACCTACTTTCGAGAAAAATGAACAAGGTCCAATGGATTATTGACTAAAGTATTACTAATAATTAATTTAACTGATAATAAAACTACCAAAAATGTCATATTATATTGAAAATTTGACATTTTTAAAAATTCATAGCTCGGAAACCACTTCAATACCCAAGGAAAAGTTTTGATGGGTTGTTTGGGGATAGAATAAAGTATAATCCCTAAAATTATCAAAGGATTTCGGATCGATAGAAAAAAGTTGTAGGTATCTGAAAACAGCGATTTTTCAAAAATCAATTGTCTTTGAGTGGCCATACATTAGAGAAATTGAAGCAATCAAGTAAAAAATGGGTAAATTCCAACAGAGTATACCTTAACTAAAAATATCATCTGTCATTTATTCCACTGCTTCAAAAACTGTAGATTTGAGAGCACTTTAAAAATTGGCAAAATTTATCTTAAGCAGTGTTTTATTTGGAGGCTTACAGCTTAGCCGGATTTGAGTTTAAACTTAAAACCTATTTTTTTCTTGAAAATAGAGGGATAACAGAGAAAAATGCCGTCTTGATCAAATCTCTAAGTTAAATAAGAGCTGAGATACGAATTTTTGAAAATGACTAAAAAATCGACTTTTTTATATTTCAAAAAATTCTCTTGCAGCCGGAATTACCTATATCGAGCTCAAATTTTCAGGATCGCCTCCTTATATGACCTACTTTCGAGAAAAAAATCGGCAGCCAAATCGGTGATTTACCCCCGCACACTTTTGTCGAAAAGTAATGGATCTGCCCATATATATATATATATATATATATATACAGGGTGAGTCATAAGTGGTGAACTTCCCGAAAGGTGCATGTAGGGGGGCCTTAATATAGGTAGGGAAAAATGTTAAAAAAATTCCAAATGAAAAAGTGACCGAGGAATTCAGGTCTTAAGTTTTAAATTTAACTTTTTTATTATTTAATATTTTTCCACCTTATATGATTTTTACTGAAGAGTTTAGGGTTCTTAAATATTTCCTAGCAAAAAAATTGCCCGAAAAAGTTTATTTTCTTTTAATTTTAATGTTTAAGAATGATTTTTTAACAATTGAAATGATCTGGCAACTTTGTAATCAACAATACTAAAATTGACATTGACGTTTATATTTTTTGGTGTTTTCTGGTTATTATTTTGTCGAGTCTTTGTAATCAACAATGCGAAAATTAAGTTTGACGTTTAAATTTTATTTTTTTGGTTATTATTTTGTCGAGTCTATTTAATAAAATGTACACCAATCAAGAATATGTGAATATGATGCTGGTACTTGGATTCTTTGAAGAAAATTGCAATGAAGCAGCCCGGGTATACGCAGCAAGATTCGCTGACATAACCCACCCATCGCCGGGAGTTTTTAGATGGATGATGGTCAGAGCTAGAGAGACTAATTCCCACGGCAGGTCCTGACCTTGGTCGGCCTCTAAGAGATTGTACCCGAAGCCGATGAGTTAATCATCCAGCTGATTCAGAAATGTTGACCCATGTACAAGTTAGTACAAGAAAAAGACTGGAATTGTGTTTGGAAAATCAGGGGCATCAATTCGAGCAATTTTTGTAATGTTTGTTCATGCTTCTTTATGTTATTTTTTTCATAAATTTTTATTTTGTTTGATTTTGGTTTTAATAATTATTATTTAAGTATTATAATCACAACAACTGTCTCATTGCTGTCTTTTATTATGTATGACAGTAATGACAACAATATAAGCACGTAACAATTCAAATAAGTTCCTTAGTTACTTCAATTAAAATGAAATCTAATAATTCCCTGTAACATTGTTAGTGTTTACACGTTGCCAAAATTCTCTTTTGAGTTCTTGGCCATAACTCGAGTACCAAAGCAGATAGATTTTTTTAAACATTTTTCCCTACATATATTAAGGCCCCCCTACATGCACCTTTCGGGAAGTTCACCACTTATGACTCACCCTGTATACACACACTTTCGCGCGTGTTCAACGTACACGGTACACATCGCTCGCGTTATAGGCAAATTTAACCAGTTATTTAGACTTCTTAAAAAATGGACGATAGTGATATTGAAGGTGATGGAGTGTTTGTTCCTGTTAAGGATAGAAAGAAACGAGGAAGAGATCCCAATAGACCAGAATACCAACTTGCGGGATTTAGTGCAAACGGCGAACCAAGTTTTCATACAAATAAAAAACTGGCGACAGACGACGATAAAAACAAAAACGATTCAACAAAAAACAATAGCTTAACATACATCAACAAAAAAGGGAATTCCAACAAAAAAAAACAGCATTCGTATGTAAACAACAAAACTCACCAATAATGAACGGATCAACTTACAACAAATACAAACACTTTTATTTTTTGTCAACTGAACAGAATAGAGATGAATTTATTGAGATTTGGGAAATAATTCACCCCAAGGAAAAAGACATAATTCTTACAGTGAAAACAGGACTTATATTAAAAACCAATAACGATAATGCAGAATTAAGCCTTGAAACGTTAGTCAGCACTGGAAAGGTAACCAGCTTCAAAAAATCCGAACAAAATTCACCCACCAGAGCTACACCAAGTGAATCATATTCGGTTGTCATTGCTTCAATGGAACTGAATATTGATGAAAAAATAATTAGCGAAGTCCTTAAAAATCTTAACCTTGAACATCGCTTCTGTAAAAGAATAATAGCCCGGACAACAGGCAAACCAACCACTCTTATACGAATATTTTTACTTTAAATACCGTCACTACCCAGTATACCCAAGCAAACCTCCAGCTCCACTCCCTCAACCATGTAAAAAATGTTTATCCTTTGATCACGCATATGAAAATTGTATCTCCCCAAGAAAATGTACAAAATGCTTCGGAACTCATGCAGATAACAATTGCACCTCCACGTTACGACCAAAATGCACTGGATGTGGCTCTTTGGAACATCAGGCATGGTCTTTACAATGCCCTTAGAGACCTACACAACCATTAGAAGGAATTCCGAACATTCCTATTAAGTCCATCAACAAAAAATCAAATGAGTTACCTAAAGACATACAAAAATCCCGTATACATTCTCCAATTACTCTACACGATCTAATCATAAACAGCTACACCAACGAATTAAACGAAGAGAAAACTAGCAATAGGGAAGATTTAATTCTAAAACTTAGGAAAAGATTTGTCGCCAATTACAATGTGGATACAGTTGCAGTGTTCTCCGGTAGCAGAGTGTGTATTCTAATGTTCGATTTAATCACAGGCGAAAATTCTCCAACAGAATCTATAAACAATGTGGTAAATATACAGAAAATTCAAACCGATTAATATATTATATTCCAACATAAACAGTTATAACAACAAAAAATATCTGATTAATAAGTACATTGAGGAGAATAACATAAACTGCACATTATTTGTAGAATCCAAAACCAATAGCAACACCAGCACAAATTACAAAAATTGGTCAGTTTTACAACTAGACGGTTATCAACCCAATAATCACACACGAGGTGGAAGTCTAGTACAACTTCATCCGGATCTTATCATGGGTAAGGCTAATAGACCAAGATTAAATAACCCTATCAATGAATGTCTCCACTTTACTGTTCCCTTTAAAGACGAAAAGTTGCACATATTTTTAGTATACATTCATCCAAACCTGAGAGTGGAGGAAAATATTTTGGTGATGGCAAGTCTATATAAATATTCAATTATCATAGGAGACTTCAACTGTGGTAATAAATATAAGAAAAAACAAATAAGCAACTTTCTTCAAAATTCACAATTTCTGAAATATAATTTACCTCCAACTTCTTTAATGCCTTTAAATAATGATTCTACCCCTGATATGTTAATGTATACAGCAAATATTTCCAGTAATATTATTAGTGTAGACGTCACACCGGATCTGTGCTCGGATCACCAAAGTCTACAAATTAAAATTGACTCCGAAAAATCTTAAAACTCTAGCACGATAACAAAATATAATTTTAACAAAACAAAAATAAAAAAAGTAAATGAGACTCTAATAAGTTATATCAATAATTCTCAAAATTTAGACCCAAATGAAATTTCAAAATTTAATACTGAACTAACAAATTCTATTTTACAAAATACACCCAAAATTAATCAAAGATTTTACAACTACATATTACCTCCGTTTATATTACAACTTATTAAAAGAAAACGCAAAATGTATAGGGAATATATTCTATATATAGAGAACTAGGAGACCCAAATTTAAAGACTAGCATGAACGCTTTTAATAAAAACATTCAAAATCTGATTCGGGAATATAGAAGTAATTGTTTTTTAAAAGTATGTCGAGAAATAAATTTAAAAAAAGGCAAATCATATTGGCAAGATATTAAGAAACTTTCAAAATATAAAAGATCTGCACTTAAGAACAGCGAAATAATAGAGCAAGGGGTAACCTATAATACTGACCGAGAGAAGTGCGAGATTTTCTCTAAAAATTTCGAACGAGTCTACAAGGAAACCAACGATTTCAGGTTTGATGGTAATCATTACAGGGTTGTAGATGACTGGTACAGACTGTTTTTAAATGATATGATTCCGATTTCGGATGAGGATATATTTATAGAGGACAATTACTACGAAATTCTAGAATCGGGGAAAAATTCTGCACCGGGACATGATAATATTACCAGAAACATACTCAGAAAGCTAGACTTCCGGATTCACGAATATATAATAAAAATCTACAAATATTGCATCAAACATCAGCATATTCCTAACGAATGGAAAAAAGGTATCATAATTACACTGCCAAAACCCAATACCGATCACACCCTTTTTTTTTTATTTATTTATTAAACCTTAAAAGAATACAGGATTCCATATCAGGTACTTTAGTAGCAGTTAGTTTTTTAAATAACAAATATAAATTATTTACAAGTAGATATAAATTAATTTAAAAATATCACAGCATTTACACAGAGAAAGATTTATTATCTTATATTATTTCTTATTGATATATAGTGTTCTTGAGCCAGAGAAGTAAATTTTTTTAGATTCTGTTGGTTCCTAATTTGTTCTGGGAGATCGTTGAACCATTTAAGGGCAGTTTGAGTAACTTTTTTTTTTCCTGAGTTTGAAATTGAAAATGATATATAATATTGTAAATTTTGCCTTGTAAAGTAATTGTGCTTATCACAGTTTCTCGACAGTGTAACACCTGTATTGATCAAACTATTCCTTATCTTATAAATCATTTTTACACTATCCAGCTTAATTAATTCGTCAATAGTTAGGATTCTTAATTCATTGTAGAGATCAGTTGTGTGAGTTCTAGGCGATTTATTAAATAATAATTTTATTAGTTTGTTTTGCGTAGTTTGAAGAGTTTTGAGGTCCTCTTTTTGCTTGTCCCCAAAAAGCAGGGAGATACATCAGGTGGGAACCAATATACGCATTATAGACTAGATACTTTGTTCTGTTATTTATTAGTTGAATTCTTACGAAGGTAATAACTAATTGAAGATATTTTAGCTTTTAAAGTTTTTATGTGCTCACTAAAATTTAGGGAATTATCTAAATTTAGTCCTAGATACTTAGCACTGAGTACTTGTTTTAGTTCTGTATTATTTAATTAATTTTAAAGCATTATTATCACATTTTCTTTTATTGAACACCAGGTAGTTGCACTTGTCTTCATTCAGTTTAATGTTATTGTCTTTTGTCCATTCACTAATAGTTGTCAGGTCACTTTGAGCCTTTTCAAAGACTTCTTTTTCAGTTCCTGCATAAAAGAGTCCCGTATCATCAGCAAAGAGCACCATGTTACCATTTATATCGCACTGAGTAAGGTCATTAATGTACACCAAAAAAAGCAGAGGGCAAAGCACTGAACCTTGTGGAACACCATATCTTATATTTTTCAGATCACTCTTTTCTTGCCCTACAACTGTATACTGCATGCGAGCAGTGAAATAGCTGGTAAATATTTTTAATGCTCTATTCCCGACCCCAAGTGTTTCAAGTTTCTTAAGTAGTATTTCTGGATCCACAACATCAAAGGCTTTACATAAGTCGAGAAGCACCGCAACTACGATTTTTTTCTTGTCCAAATTTTTGTATATAAATTCAGTGAGGTTTATAAATGCTGTTTGTGTACTTTTCTTTCTTTGCAAGCCATTTTGATTTGGGTTTAAAAATTTCACTTCTTCCAGAAAGTTAAAGATCCTCTTATAAAGAATCATTTCAAAAAGGGAGAATACTGAAAGGATTGAGATAGGCCTATAGTTCTCCAAAGACATTCTACTCCCTTTTTTATGGACTGGCACTACACGGGCTATTTTTAATATGTCAGGAAATGATGCTTTCTCTAAATGTGTATTTATAATTTTTGATAACACTGGGGCTAAGATATTTTTTAATTTATTAACAATATTAGTTTTAATACCATCATGGCCTGGACTGGCATTTGATTTCAATTTTTGTATAATTAATGCTATTTCTTGTTCACTTGTGTACTGTAGGTAGAGTGATTGAGTGGTGCTAAATTTAAGTGTACATTTTTTGTTTTTTTGGGGTTTAATTATATTTTCTACGATGCCTATGAAGTATTTGTTTGCTTCGTTAGCAATATTTTTGTAGTTTGTAATTTCTTTGCCTTCAATAATTAGTTTTGAGCATTGTGTTCTTACACTCTTTTTTCCTACCAGTTTTTTTATCACATCCCATTGTTTTTTTGGGATCCCATCTGAATTTTGAAATTGTTTTTCAATGTGCATTTTTTTATTTTGCTTTATAAGTTTTTTACATGGTGTCTTAATCTTTTAAATTCTAATTCATACAATTGATTTCTTGGAAACTTTTTAGTTTTTTTGTACATTTTATCTCTTTCTTTAGCCTTTTCTTTTACTTCTTCTGTATACCAGCCTTCTTCAATTGATTTGGTAAACTTCCTTATTTGTTTGTATGTTTTTTCTTGTATCATTTTGTTTAGTATGATTATAAGGTTTTTAAAGCTGTTTACTTCTACCTATTTAAGGTAATCGAAGAGGCTATTATTTAATTTCTGGTAGTTTACTATTTTTGATATGTACTTTTCTTTTTTTTTTTTGTTAAACAGGACTTTTTGGACTCAAATTCAAACAAAATCATTTTGTGGTCTGTATAGTGTTTATCATATAATTTCAGTGGCACTGAAATAGGTAGATCAGTGATAACATGATCTATAATTGTTTTGGCACCTTTTGCTTTATCAAGCCGAGTAGCATGTTTGTCAGTTATTTTATTTAAGATTTTTATTCCATTGTCTCTTAGGAGCTGAACGTTTTGTTTTTTTTCTTTATATCGATAGGATGTAGATTTCTTTTGTAAAAGGTTTATGTTAAAATCTCCTGTCATTAATAGATTCTTATTTTCAAGTAGTATTTCATCCAAATGTTTTAAAAAATTGTAAGTATTTGACTAGGTAAACGTCCCAATTATCGACACCTTAAGAAATTTCTCTAAATCATATCTTTATAAAAATTTGCATATTAAAGTTACACTTTTAACAATTTTACTGTGGATTGTTATAATATTGATTATTGCTTTGCAATGTTTATTTTTTAAATAGCAATACACTTTTAACAATTTTACTGTGGATTGTTATAATATTGATTATTGCTTTGCAATGTTTATTTTTTAAATAGCAATACACTTTTAACAATTTTACTGTGGATTGTTATAATATTGATTATTGCTTTGTAATGTTTATTTTTTAAATAGCAATGCGTAATTTATATGCAAAAAATAAATTTGTTGAAAAGTACCATTTGACCCAGTTATCGACATGGGAAAATTTGTCTTGAACCAAATATCGACACCCTTGCGTACGTAATATCGTCACTCAGAAAAGTATCAATAAGTAACAAAGAGTTTATCATAAAAGTTTATTTATTATAAAATATAAGCAGTATTTATTGCAAACAAAAATGTTTGACGATAAAGGTATTTTAAATACTGAATCACAAATCTCCAGTACGCAGTAAAGTCCGCGTTTTTTTTGTTCCTTAATTTTTTAAGGACCTCTTCTCTATCATACCAAAGAATATTATTCCTTTGTCCCATATCCCATATCCAATTGAGCCCATTTTTCTCCATATGTAAGACTTGGTAATCAAACTCATAATTTTCTTTACAATGATTCAATAATTTTACCTGGTAGTGATTGATCGTTATAATTCACTATAACATAATCGTTTACAAATAACTTGTCATGTTTGTAAATGTTTTTTTCCCATTTTTCACTATTTCAAATAATGTTCATTTTAAAACATTCTTTCTGAAAAAAAATAGGTTGAACCAGTTATCGACATTTTTGGTACCAAATATCGACATATAAATTACATCCACTCCACAGACTTTGATCCACTCTAACGATGTTACCAATGGAAAAAATGGGTGTCGATAATTGGTACAGCGGTAGTTTAATATAATTTCCTTTAAACTCTTCAGACAGAGTAAGAATAAGTTTGATAGACATTTAAATATTCATAAGAAAAGAGAAAGCTACATCCCTTACGGAAAAACACTGTTAACACTGCACAACATTATGCAACACTACTTTTGAATAATGTTTTCGTTAAAAGTGTTACATAGTGTGACCAGTGTTGTTTAGTGTGGCCAGTGTTGTTTAGTGTGACCAGTGTTGTTTAGTGTGACTATTGTTGTATAGTGTGATTAGTGTTGCAGTGTTAATAGACGTAGCCCATAAATCGGACTTTTTGGATAGCGCGTGCGTGAAAAAACGCGGCAGTCTTTTCTATTAGAATTCTAATGAAGAAAGAGACTTTCGCCCTTTTTAACGCACCCCCTATCCAAAAAATCCAATTCATGGGATAGGTCTAAAGCTATTTATCACTGCGGAATGAAATATTTCAGTCGACAGTGTTTTATTATAATTTGAAAATTATAATTTAATTTAAGTTTACATTGAAAATTAATTACGAAAAGTTCGCACAATTATGTTTTATCTGGTAAATTTAAGTTCCAATTGTAAATTAAAATTTACAATTAATTTTTATCTAATTATTAAATTAATTTTTTTTAATATTAATTAAAAAAAAAGTTTAAACAGTAGAATTCTGCATTTTTTGGTGCTTTTTTAGCATTTTTTTTAATTGATAAGGTTTAAAAATATTTTTTAATTTAGTTATTTAATTAAAATTAATTGGAAATTCTAATTTTCAGTTGAAACTTAAATTTATCAGATAAACACTTATTTATATGAACACTACACAAAACTGCTTATTACAGCAACATTAATCACTTTAACACTATGGGCAAGTCGTTAACACTGTTGGAACACCATGAACACTATGCAACACTCTTTATCACTGTGCAACATTACAACAACACTAGTGCAACACTATGGTACAAGTCGTTAACACTGTTGGCACATTATTAAAATCGTCAGTAGTGTTGTACAGTGTTTAATAGTGTTTAATACTGTTGAACAGTGTTTTTCCGTAAGGGATAGTACCGTTTATCGACACCTATGTCGATAAATCGTAACACTTTTCTTAAGGATTTGCACAAGTTCACAGATGACTGCGGAATGGCGGGATTAAAATATTTTTTCAATTAATATTTTCTGCATAACCGACCGAAACTTTTTAGGAAAGGTAGGGAAAACCTATTTGTCCAAAGCATCAAATTCTTATATTTGAATGTTTAGTGCACAAATGTCGATGATTGGGACAGTGTCGATAATTGGGACGTTTATGTGTTTTATAGACCACTCCTAGGTTAATTTTTAGGTTATTAATTTTAACTATTAAAATATTGTTGTTTTTACATTAATTGTGTACCAGTTCCATATCAAAACATTTTTTAGCATAAATAGATGCTCTACGTGGACTTTTTTTTGTTTGTCTGGCCGAGTGTAGCCCATTATAACCTCTAAATTTTACATGTTGAGCCTCCTCTTCATAGAGCCAAGTTTCAGTGAGAAAAATAAAATCTGGTTTATGCTGCTGTATAAGAAGTTCTACATCTTCAACTTTGTTTCGCACACTACGAATATTAAGATAGATTGCTGATATTCTTCTGTTGTCTAATTCAGATTTAAGTTTTTTTGTTTAATTTTATTCAAAGTGTTTTCTGAATCAACGTGTAGGATTTTACTGTTTTCATTCTTTCTTACCATTATCTTCCCTTGGCTGAACCATACATATTTAATATCTAATTCTTTTTTCAGACTTCTAGCCTTTTTGAATAGATCCTGATTTTCAGGGGTCATATCATGATTTATGTATATGTACTCACTACCCTGTTGGCCAATTTCTTCTTGCTTCAAACCCTTTTTTGATTTGTAGGCTGTGATCAGCTTCTCTTTGGATTCTACTGTTGAAAAGGCTACTTTAAGTAGTGGTTTTTTATCATTTTTTCCTAACTTTTGCACATATTCAATTTCACCGTCTTCAATTTTCACATTGCAGGCATCGCCTATTTTTTTTACCAGTTTCCTGTAGTCCTTATCATCACTTTTTTTTATACCCATTATTATCACATTTTTTTCTAATTTTGCTTGCTTTGTTTTATTTATTTCAACATTACTGTGTTCTTTCATATCTTTCTTGAGCTTTTTGTTTTCTTGCTCTAGTTCATTCATTTTGTTGAGAATGCTTTCATATTTTGTTTCCATTCTATCTAATTTTGCCATAACATCATTCAAAGTGAACTTTTTTTTTTACCCTGACTGACTTTGCGAGATCTTCTCCTCTTCATCTGATGACTCCTCCTCAGATTCAAAATCCAGTTCCTCCTCTTGTTCCGACTCGTCGTCCTCATCGTCCTCACTGCATTTTTGACAAGCCCAATTTATGAGTTTTCCTTTCGTGCTTGTTGCATTCTTAAGTTGTTTTATGCAAGTTTCGTGCGCCCACTCTTTGCATTTTATAAATTGAATTCGTAATTGGGTTTTATTAAGCGTTTTTGCACAAACCAAACATATGTACTTTGATTTGGCGGTCGCTTTACCACTTTTCTTTTTTACCATCTCGAGTTAATATTTTGTATGTTTTTTATACTTTCTAGTTGTTTGCTATCACTAGATATGACCAGAAAACTTTTTAAAACGGTCGAAAAACTATTCTGTTCGATAATTAACTTCGGTAACAAATTTATAGGCCAATTACGCTACTTCCAGTAATTGGAAAAAACTTTGAGAAAGTTATGAAAAAATTATTAGAGCATAAACTTCTAGAAAAAAATCCTGGACATCAATTTGGATTTAAACCTCATATGTCAACCATCCATCCGCTTACAATTCTACTAAACAATGTGGAAACATCCAAATTAAACAAATTTAATTCTGCCGCTGTTTTTTGGATATAAGCAAGGTCTTTGATAGTGTATGGATTAAAGGATTGTTGTATAAACTACATCTAATGGACTGCCCCATTCACCTTATTAATATAGTCCTACATGCTTCAATTTGCTGACGACACCGCTCTAATAACACACGGCCAAACCTTGGAGATAGTTATACAAAAATTGCAAGAATTGATAAACATAACTATGAAATGGTTTAATAAATGGAGGCTTAAAATCAATGCAAATAAAACGCAAATGATCGTTTTCAACCATAACATTTCCCATAACTCGCCAACAATTTCATTAAATAATCATATACTCCAAGCATCACCAGCAGTTAAATATTTAGGAATAACGCTTGATCCAAAATTGAACTTTAACAGCCATACTAAACTTTTAAAAAAGAAAATAATCACAAGGTCCAAACATTTTAGAAGTTTAACCTACAAAAACTCAGACATTAGTATGGATACAAGCACAAAAATATACAAAATGATCTGCAGGCCCATCATTGAGTACGGATTTATCCTATTTCTAAATTGCAAAAGACCAGCTATGCAGAACCTAAAGACATCAGAAACAACTTCCCTACGAACAATCACAAAAATCCGCCACCCTAACAATCCTTTATTTAACCCCTCAAATATCCTACTCTATACAACAACAAAAATTCAAACAATAGAAGAAAGAATTAACATGTTGGCAGAAAAGTTCAGCAAAAAAGACATTAATTTCGAAATACTCAATAATTACTGCATAGAACGAGAAAATCGCGAATTTACACAGCGCCGGATTTAGGGGGGGTCTTTGGGGGTCTATAGACCCGGGGCGCAAGCTTACAGGGGGCGCAAAATTTTTGACTGGTAATTTTTGTTTTTTACTACAACCCAAAGGGTTTTCCCCTTTTTTTATTTTTCGTGTATTAATCAGTTTTAATAAAAAAATTATTTAAATTATAACCGTGATTGTTGCCATAGTATTATTATCTATGCATAGTATACGAAATATGTCATGTCACGTATTACGTAGGGCGCCCGACAAGTTGTTGGGCGACAACTTGTCGCCGACAAGAACTTTAGTTTGCAGAAATTGATTATTTCCACCGATGCAATGCGTATGGGCGTAAAGGTTTTTTAATATAAGAATATTTTATTACACTACGAACAACTATTAATTTAAATTAGTTTAAAACTATAGAACTATAACTTTATATACAGTACCAGTCATATATATATGTATGTATATATACAGTATAGGTATTAGCCTATTGAAAGATGACGTCAATATTGCGATAAACAAATTTGCTTCTCTAAAAGCACGCAAAGTTGAGTTGGCAAAATGTTAATTTTCTTATTTAGGTATTTGTTTTTTATATAGTTTTTGTTTATGTTTTTAGGGTGGAAATATTTTTCGACATTTTTTTTTATTTCGGAGCTCACAAGAAACAATTTAAGTTAAAAATATTCAAGTTTCAACTCAAAAAAAAATAAACGTCGCTCAAAAAAATCAACTGAATTGGAAAAATAGTAGTGGTCAAAATTATTAAAAAATAGTAGTGGTCAAAATTATTAAAAAAATCAAGAAATGTATTTCAAAAATATTGAGCGACCAATAATATTTTGACTTAAAAATGTATTATGTTCCTATACGACCTACAAAAAAAATAGTGAGAAGCCAAAGATTTTGAGAAAAAAGGTTGGTTTAAAAAAGTTTTGATCGACGTCTAAAATTTTTTTATCTGTTGAAACTCAAATACTTTAGACTTATTTTTTTTATTTGATATCCAAAATCAAAAAAATTTTGAAAAAATACTACAACCCTAATGTTTATGGTTAAATAAAATCCTTTTGTTAAGAAGTGACATTTCTTTGAATTTATTATATAGGTAGGGGCGGAAAATTTTTATTAGACCCGGGGCGCAAATTTTTATAATCCGGCGCTGAATTTACACACAAACATCCAGTAGAAACCACCATGGAGAAATTAATAAAATTCCATAATGCTCCATAACACTAGATGTATTTTTTTTTGTTAAATAAGTACCTTTATTTTATAAATGTTATGATAATACTGTTAAATGTTATATTTATACTTACCTATATCAAAATTTATTGTAAACTCATCGGCTCAAGGACTACGGTCAATAGCCTTTGAACTTGGTTTTAGTTCAATAAAGCATTATATATATATATATATATTATATATATATATATATATATATTAGGGTGGGTCAAAAAAATCGACTATTTTTATTTTGACTTCTGCCACTGAAAAATCGGTTTCTGGGCACCTTCAAAACATGCTTAGCAACGATGACCTCTTAACTTTGATGGGAAGATCCGCCTCATTACAGTTTTGCAAATTTTTTTTAGTCCCCTACAAAAAAATTCATATCTCATCATTCATTAATCATACAGCAAAACTCTAAAGGAGTTATTTGTAGAAAATTAAATGTTATACAAAAAAGATCTCCTATACTTTTTTGATCAATCTAACTATTAAAGAGATATTCAAGGTCAAAGATTGAAGAATTTTAAGAAAGATAACTTTTCTGTTCTGAATTTTGTAACTTACTGAAAAAAAATTATCGACAATTGAGATTTTACTATGTCTATCGGAAATTGAACGCTCTACAAAAAAGGTCTCTTAGGATTTATCGATTACTCTAACCAATCAAAAGATATTCACATTGGAATGTCAGTGCATACTGCTATAGCATATATTCATAGTTTTTTAATGATTTTTTCCAACTCATCTGTGTAATTTATAAATTTTAAGATAATTCATAAAATTTAAGTTCATCTTGATGAAATGTCAGTTCCCAAATTCGTTCGTTTGAGAATGTATTGCTTTCAATTAATTTTCAATATTTTTTTCTATACTTTCACTCTTATCACGGTTTAGGTTCGTTTATTTATTTTAACGGATTTATCTAATATGTAACTTATTCAATATGTAACTTATCTAATATGTAACTCATATTTCTTTTTCTACAAAATTTGAAATTAAATACTTTCTTTTTGCAATTGATGTGTGCACTGATATTCCAATGCGAATATCTTTTGATTGGTTAGAGTAATCGATAAATCCTAAGAGACCGTTTTTGTAGAGCGTTCAATTTCCGATAGACATAGTAAAATCTCAATTATCGATAATTTTTTTTCAGTAAGTTACAAAATTCAGAACAGAAAAGTTATCTTTCTTAAAATTCTTCAATCTTTGACCTTGAATATCTCTTTAATAGTTAGCTTGATCAAAAAAGTATAGGAGATCTTTTTTGTAGAACATTTAATTTTCTACAAATAACTCCTTTAGAGTTTTGCTGTATGATTAACGAATGATGAGATATGAGTTTTTTTGTAGGGGACTAAGAAAAATATGCAAAACTGTAATGAGGCGGATCTTCCCATCAAAGTTTTTTGTAGAACATTTAATTTTCTACAAATAACTCCTTTAGAGTTTTGCTGTATGATTAACGAATGATGAGATATGAGTTTTTTTGTAGGGGACTAAGAAAAATATGCAAAACTGTAATGAGGCGGATCTTCCCATCAAAGTTAAGAGCTCATCGTTGCTAAGCATGTTTTGAAGGTGCCCAGAAACCGATTTTTCAGTGGCAGAAGTCAAAATAAAAATAGTCAATTTTTTTGACCCACCCTAATATATATATAATATATATATATAATATATATATATATATATACAGTATGTCTCAGTATCTTGGAATCATATGGAAAACTTTTTTATTATTAATTTTAGGAAAAAAAGTTATTCCTCATAAAAAGTTCTGCATGGTGTAAAACTTAAAATGCAATCCACAAATATTATTTTTTTTAGTCGTATACGAGGTATGTCAAAAAATATGAATTTGGCGCAAGAGTAAAGTACCTTTATATTTGACAATATCAAAAATTGTTATAAAGAAAAGTTAATCAGAACTAAAAACTACGTTTAAATATGCAATTTCATACATTAACATTAAAAAATTAGGTTTTGTTAATTTTTAATAATCTTTCTATTTTAAATGAACATATATCTGTTATGATTAGAAAAAACATGAAAATCTTAAGTTAAGTCAGGGGATCTAGCAGGCCAAAAAGTTTTAGAATATCAACAAATCATTTGTATATCAGTGAATCCTAGATTACATGTTACAGTTAAATTTGCATTGATATTGTAGACAAAAAAGAAAAAATATTTTTTCAAATGTAAATGTATGAAATTGCATATTTAAACGTAGTTTTTAGTTCTGATTAACTTTTCTTTATAACAATTTTTGATATTGTCAAATATAAAGGTACTTTACTCTTGCGCCAAATTCATATTTTTTGACATACCTCGTATACGACTAAAAATAATTAATATTTGTGGGTTGCATTTTAAGTTTTACACCATGCAGAACTTTTTATGAAGAATAACTTTTTTTCCTAAAATTAATAATAAAAAAGTTTTCCATATGATTCCAAGATACTGAGACATACTGTATATTATATATATATACATATTATATATATATATATATATATATATATATATATATATATATATATATATATATATATATATATATATATATATATATATTATATAGTGATATCTTGTTGAGACGTGCGCAAAACGCGCTTTTAGGAATCACAGAAAGGGTGTTCTTGAATAATTTTTTGTTCAAAGTTTAATTGTCTTTAAAATTTTATAAAAATGTATAGGGGGCCCCATTTAAAAAAATGTTGTTTTTGTGAATATTTTGGAAACCCGACGTTCAATTCAATTTTTCTCTTTTCACCATTTTAATCAAAAGAAAAAATGCCATCAATCTGCTAATTTAACAGACTTTGTAGCTGCAATAATAATGGTAAGCAGGTAACTTCCCAGAAATTATTAAATCGTCGGCCGATGATGTTGTAACGGGTGGTTTTTTGGGTTAATTAACGCGGGGAGCGGGGCTGATATTGACTACTATCAGTCCGTTACAAGGATGTTACCACTAATCTGACCTTTGATCCAGCGACGGTTGCCGATGATTTGGTAATCCCAATAAGCACGAATCACCACACTAAGTCACTCGCGACGGATCTCCCGGAACACTTCGCGAATCACGATATACTTACGCTTGCCAAGCACTGGGTAATTAGAATTAACAGGTACCCAAAGAAACAAAGCAGATTCTAACCACAAACAGTATATTTACAATTAAGAAGAAGAATAAAAATTAACAAAGAAAATAAGAAAAATTAATAATTTAACGGTAAAGAAAATTAACAAAGAATCTGCGGAGAATTAAGTTTAAAAAACTAACTTTTGAATTAAACTGATAAGCGAAAACTAAATTAACTTTAAAAAAGGTAACCTAAATGAATCTTATAAAACTAATACTTTAAACTACAAACTTTAAACTAAACCGGTCACTTAAGGTGAACTTAACTGCGAGCACCGGTATAAGCAACTTTACAATAAACGTAACAATATACCTGACTTAATTAATGACACTGACTGGCTAAAACTTCGACCGTAACTCGGAAACGACGCGCGCGAAATCTAGCAAGATAAAAAATCTGTCAAACCCTGTTGTACAGAGTATTTAAAGACTTTCTTAAGTCGAGGGCGTGACTTGGCTTAGGGTTGAAGTTTCTGGCCAATCAGCGGCGTGCAGTGACATATTTCTACCCCTACTTAACGCTGACTTAGGGTGAATTCGGGGTTGCCTAACTACAAAGTTACTTATTTTCTATAAAAAGTTAAATCCGTTAACAAAGTCCAAAAAATTAATATATCCTATGTCGGCAATTACTAACTACCCTTTTACTTCAACCTAAGTTATACATTTAGACAATTTTCTCGGGTTACATTAAATTCTTAGAACTTATCGGTAAAACTACTATACGGCTGGTTATATCCTTATCTTAGTCCTAATTCTTTAATCTAAATGATTATTAACTAAATAAATTTGTTATTATTCTTTTAACTACTTTCTCTATTATTAAATTTTCCAACGATCGATTTAAACAAAGGGGAGCGTTTTCAAATGACCGTTAAGGCTTTTCCAAGAAAAACATCATCTGGCTACTTTTCAGTGCGCGTTTCCACTGGTGGACTTGTGGACAAAGAAACTTTCTATTTATTTATTTATTACTTCCAAAACATGCTCCTAAGCCCCCCCAAGTGACATCTGGCTCTCTTAAAAAATCCTTCTAAGTATTAAATTTCTTATTACTTCAAAACAACCATTTCTTTGAAATTTAGTGAAACTTCAGATTTTTACCCTATTACAATGTTGGCTAGACAACGTCGGTAACATGGCGAACAAACATTGTATTTTAGTCGTTTTTTCGGAATTACACTGATTGTTGGTTAAATGTCTGAAAATGATTATCAGGAAGCTTACATCGGCAAAACGTTTGGACGATATCGGGTTTATTTTCCAGATATAAAAAGTTTGCAATAATAATTAATATTTAAATGTTTTATTTAATATAAAACAAAAAAACAATTAAAATTTAACCACCCCATATATTTAAATGTTGAAAAATAATTATCGAAAAGATAACAACAATAATATATTCATAATCTTAAATATTATTTTTTTTTGGTTAAATGGTGAATATTAAAAATAATTGCTACAAAAAATACTGAACCTTTAATTAATTAAATTCTTACTTAACAAATACCTCTCGAGGTGGAGGTGTATTACTAGCCTTCAAATCATCATACGATGTTCAACTTTTAGATCTTACTTCATTAGAGGAGCTTAATAATTTTATAGATATTTTAGGACTAAAACTTTAATTTTAATCATATCTCTTTGTACATATACGTATTATATATACCACCTCAAATCAATAGTCATGAGCTAAATGTCTTTTTGGAAAATCTTGAATTTGAAATTATTAATAAATCAAATGTACTAATCTTGGGTGACTTTAACATACCAAACTTTAATTTAAATGCAGGAGATAGCAAAAGCCAATCAATAAAACATTTTCTAAATTTTACAAACTTAAATCAAATTAATAAAATCACCAACTTTCAAAATAAATTACTCGACTTGGTACTTACAGACTTACCCTCAGCTTATGTTATTCGTGAATGTCTACCCTTAATAAGAGGAGACATTTATCACCCATCACTAACGATTAATTTTCAAATTTATAATACAAACAATTACAATTTTCCATCAAACTCAAGTAGTAGGAACTATAACTTTAATAAATCTAATTTTAAACTTTTATATCAAGAATTATTAAATACAGACTGGTCTTTTTTAAATAATATCAAGTATGTAAATGATGTTTGTGAAATGTTTTATGATAAATTATATTCACTGTTTGATATATATGTACCAACTTATAATAACAACAACTCTAAAATACAATATCCCATTTGGTACACAAGAGAAATTAAGTATAATCTAAAATTAAAAGCCAAATATCATGAAAAATATAAAAAATATAAGTCACAATATTATTATAATGAATTTACCACTAGTTTATAATCAGTACTTAGATAACATCGAAAACAAAATCAATACGGAACCCAATAAGTTCTGGTCCTATGTAAATGGCAAAAGAGGAACCTCAAGAATACCAGGCAGGCTTACATTAAATAATAACTCTTTGGAAAATCCAGAAGATATCGTTAACGGGTTTGCAGACTACTTTAGCAGTGTTTATGAACCCCATAACCCCAATGTCGTTTATCCAGCTTCTTTTAACATCGGCCAATCTTGTATAACCTTACAAAAATGTACAGAAAGTGATCTATTGAAACTTATAAAAAAATTAAACAACAAACCAACATCAGGTAATGACCTAGTACCAAGCTACCTTATCAGGGATTGTGCTGCAATTTTTCTTAAGCCGTTAAAAACCATATTCGATCCTATAATATCAACTGATAAATTTCCTGTTGTATGGAAAATCGGTAAGGTGTGTCCAATTCATAAGTCCAACGCAAAGTCGGAAATTAAGAACTATCGACCAATTGTTTTGCTTAGCAACTTTGCGAAGATCTTTGAGATGCATGTATAATATACATTGTATATGCCTGTCTATATCCCCAAATTAACTCCAAAATCTCACCGCAGCAACATGGTTTTGTTAATAAGCGCTCCACTCAAAGTAATCTTACTGAATTCACACAATTTCTATCAAATATAATAGATAATCGTGGGCAGGTGGATGTGGCATATACGGATTTCTCGAAGGTTTTCGACAAGGTCACTGCATCTTACTTAAAAAACTGGACCTACTCGGCTTTAATACAAATTTAATTAATTTATTAAGATCATGTTTATTTAGTTTACCACAGTATGTCCTATACAATGGCTATAGATCTAAACAATTTTACGCAACATCCGGTGTGCCTCAGGGCTCTAACCTTGGACCTCTTTTATTTGTGCTTTTTATTAATGACCTTTCAAAGTCTTTAGGCACCCATCACTTGCTATTTGCTGATGATCTCAAAATTTTCTATAACATTAAAACAATAGAAAACTGCTTTTACGTCCAAGAACAATTGAATATACTAAGTAACTGGTGTAAATTAAATAAATTATCGCTTAACGTAGGTAAATGCAAAATCTGTACCTTTACGAGAAAAAACAATTTTATTACGTATGACTATACATTAAATGAAGAATTCATTGAAAGATGTTCTGACATAAAAGACCTCGGGGTATATTTTGACAGCAATTTAAATTTCAACACTCACATTGAGAATATATCATCTACCTCACTTAAAATACTTGGCTTTATTATTAGAAATTGTAAAGACTTTAGAGGGCTTAGTGCAATTAAAACTTTGTATTTTTCGCTAGTGAGATCAAGGTTGGAGTACTGTTCAGTAGTTTGGAGCCCATACTATAACGTTCAAAGTAACGCTCTTGAAGTAATTCAACGCCGATTACTTAAATACTTGTGGTTCAAATCTGAAGGATTTTATCCCAATCAGGGTTTTGACCATGAGTAGTTGTCTCCCTTGTCTTCCTATACAAAGTAGTCCATAATAAAGTGGACTCAAGTATTTTACTAAGTTATGTTAAGTTTGCAGTTCCAAGACTTAACTCTCGTCAACCACTAGTCTTTCAATGTCCCAGACCCAATACAAATGTTATGTTAAAGTCACCCTTCTACACAATGCTCTCAAGCTTTAATTCAATTAGCCATCTATGTGATATTAACAACATTTCACTAAATAGTTTAATAAAGATTGCTCAAGAATTTTTTAATTGATAATTAGTATTTTGTACTTCTGATATTTATGATATTAATCAATTTTGAAGATGTTATATTTTGAAATAATTTTAAGAAGTTATGTTTTGAGATATTTATACATTGTTGTAAATTTATATTTTGTCCTTAAATTGGAATGTATTTCTGTTGGGCAATAAAGTTATTATTATTATTATTATTATTAACAATTTTATAAACACGCATGCGAATATAAATACCGATAGGCTATAAACATTCAGTTGGAGGTGTGTGTCTACAAGAAAATTTATCAAAATTGGGAGATCATCTAGAAACGTTTCTCATTTTTTAAGGTTCGACCACTCTTTTTGAGGTCGGGCCGACGCATAAAAACGTCGGCAAGATATGTCGGACAATCATAATCGCTTTATCATCACCGATATTTTCTATTGATTAAGGTTCGACGTCCATTGTCGGGCCGACGTAAAATACACCTGCTTTCGACGTTTGGCCATGTCGACCAACGAACCAATGTTTGCTAGGTTTAGACATAGCCCTGCTAAAAATACCCTATAGAGACCCTGTTCAAACCGATAGATATTTGTATCGGAATGTATGTTGTTTCTATAGGGTGTATAGGTTTGTATAGGACCCATAGTTGGGATTTATGGTTGTTCTATAGGGATATACACCCTTGATTTATTTGCTATTGGTTTCAATGGGGAAAATACACATAAATGTAGAAATTAGTTTTTCCCTCATACGACCCCATAGGTTTTAATAAAATTTTGTCAAATGTTTTATGGTTGTTCTATAGGGATATCCCTATATATACTTCATTGAGTTATTTGCTATCGGTCTCTATAGGGAAAATCTAAAAGTTATGGTGTGCCTATAGGTAATTTCCTATAAATTTTCTATCGGGCCGTATCCGGAAAAAACCATGGACAAATGCACATATTGAATCCGGTAGCGCCCGATAGATTATTTTATATAGGTCTCTATGGGGTATTTTAAGCAGGAAGTGTATATAATTAATATTGGTTTATATTTTTTTGCATATTTTGGATATATTCTCGGAGGTTTCAATAAAGAAATACACATCCATTTATAAGATACTGTTAATTCCTCCTCTCCTTCTATACTTTTTCAAACAGGCATTTTATATTGGAGATGCGGAGGTTTAGCTTAGCATGGCAGTATATGTTTTGGAATTTTCTAGATTCAAAAACAGCACTATCTTGTTAAAAAACACTGCTGACTGGTTGATTATATCATTTGCCTGATTAATAACGCATAACCAAGCCTGTATTGTCAGTTTTAATCTGTAATCTAATGGTGATATATTTTTTGATAATTTCTAGATGACAAACACTGTATGAAAAGTAAGTGTAAACGTATGTCACATACCATTTTTAGAATCTGGGATATTAACAACAATGATGTCTCTGTCATTGTGCTTGATGTCGTCCAACGTAATTTTGCATATCTCATTAGAGTCCTAATAATTGTGCTTGATGTTGTCCAACGTAAGTTTGCATAACTCATAAGAGGCTATATGTGTCTCCATATGCCTGCAGGAGAAAATCATTTACTTGTTTTCTTGTAAAAACGCTTGATTTTTTGTGTTTGTAGCCATCAATCTTGGGTTTTAAAAATGCCCTTAGCTTGCTATATCCGTGTTCTCCTGTTTGAAAATACTGGACTTAATCATTGAGTACTCACACCACAAACTTACCATGAAAGCAAAGCCATAAGTATTTTTGCTCTGGCACCATTCTTTAAACGTTTTATAGCGTTAATAGCGCTCTTTCTACGCTTCGGGCAATACATTTTCACAGGCAGCATTTGCGAAACAATAATTCAGAATCAACAAAAGTTTGCATTTATTTTCGCGTCGCTACGGGTCGTTTGTAAACCCCTTAGCAGTGCTGCAAACCAGTCGAAATTAAAAGCCGCGCGCATGATCGAAAATTGCCGTGTTTTTACAAACTATGGCCGTGTCAAATTTGAAATTTCTTCATTGGAATAAAAAAAAATTGCATAAAACATTTATAAAAAAAAGAAGTCCTTATTTCACGCACTTCTTCTTTCTTCTTCTTTAGATTTATTGGCCTTTAGCGTAATTAAACGCTAATTGTTACTGTTAAAGGGTCTTATTTTAGAGAATCTGAGATCACTTGAATCATTTATCTACTGATTCACTATGCACACATGGCTTAATGCACAGAATCTTTTAAGTATATTCAACCCTCAATCATCCAATGATTATTTTCAAATAAATTTATAAATTCTTTATCCATACCAGTGTGTTTCCACCCTGGGAATCCCTGGGTCGAGTCACTTATATTTCAAAAACTATTCCATAGAGCTACCGCACCCTTGAAACGCAAAATCAAACTCACGCACTTAATTTACAATTGTAATAAAATAAGCGGGAAACCCCCGTCCAGAGTTGCCAATTGCCTTGGTCGTACACTTCGAGAAGATTATCAACTTCAGTAAAACTAAATAGTGTTTTTATTTAAGAAATTATTATTTTATAACAGAAATGGTGAAATATGAATTTAATATTTTAACGAAAAAGCCGTGTTTTAAATGCACGGCAGTACCATACATTTAGTATATAAAGCCGTGAAAACACGGCAATTGCCGTGTCATTGGCAGCACTGCCCCTTAGTAACGACAAAATCAAAGCAGACTAAATCCTTTAATGTATAAAAATTACGTACTATCACTGTCAAAATAAATTGATAATGAAATGTAAATTTTTTTATTTAATAAACCCTAGTTGTGGGAGCAGATAAAACGTTATACACCACGCAGGATGTAAGTAGCTTTGACCATGTTCTGCAGTCACGGACTCTATTGCAAACTCGTCCTCAACTGGTAAAATCTACTATTCTCCTTTGTAGTGTAATATACTATTATATAGCCTAAAATATGTTTACAAAACAAGTGTGGTAACCCAGCAAACCAAAACATTTCACAGTGGTAAAACATTTAAATAAAAATTGTTCCTTACTATGTAACACAGATGTCAGCTATATGTAGTGGCAACATATACTTACTGTGTGGTATATGTAGTATATGAGTGGCAATGCTCGCCTCAAGACGCCTTTGTGGTTATATAACTAATGTACCAGTATTTTATCACAGTTATGTATAAGTAATTAATTATTACTTATTAATAATTACTAATTATGTAACTGTGTGCTGAGATGTAATATTTAATATTAAGAGTACATTTTTTTGGTACATTTTTTTAAAAAAATTAACAAAATTTTAAAATTGCCATAATACCGTTATAGTCCAGTCAAACCGTCGTTTGACCTTGCGTGCTCAGGCACTATCTGTTTTTTGAATGTTTCATGAATTGATAGAGGCTTATTTGAAAAGCATAAAGCTAAATTTGCAGCCCCTGACAATTTTTTTTACAAAGATAAATATAAATATCTTCCCAGATAGCACAAAGAAGTACTGGAAACGTCCTGAGTATGTCTTGTATCAGACATTACCCAGATAGCACAAGAGGTACCCAGGACGTCCATTTCGGGTCCCACATTGGTCCGAACGTCCCAGACCTATATCGGAAGTTTTGGGTACGTCCAGTCTCTTACTTATTTAGGAAAATTAAAGCGGATATACTCGGTACGTCCCAAGGACGTAATTTTTGTTTTTGGCATCTGTCAAAGTATAGTCAACGAAAGAAATAATATTATGTTTAGGAGTTAAAAATGTATAAATCTATATAACATTACAATACCATGGTTGGTTTAAGAATTTAGGAATAGAAATACTGCATTTAATGAAATTCTAAAGTGTATGGTGCCAAATAAGTAATATTTTTGTGCATTTGGTCCAAATATCGGGTTTTCTCCATAAAATAATTTTAAATAAACAGCATTATTGAAAAAAAATCTATCTTCTCTATTATGGAATAAGTATATCTGAATTTTGGATTATTTGAAAGACTGTATAATATGGTATTTAAAAATGTGGTAGTTTTTCTAATCCAGCTTAAAGTGAACCTACATAAAGTTTTGTCAATACAAATAGTAATAAAGCTTCGACTGAATTTGATCTACATCGAAAAATCATAACTTTAAAAATTTTAATAAATCACATGTCATGGGAGTATTAAATATTTTCACATTGCAAGTTTCTCTAAAAATTGTTTGTTTTCTTATAATTTAACTTAAAGTAGGTATGCCCACAATCCATGTGTGGATTGTGGGTATGCCGAGAGGTATGAACAAGTTTTGTCATTAGAAGTATAATTTAAACTGTATAAAAGCTTCAATTTAATTTGAACCATATTCTAAAATTATTTAGTATACCTATATTTATTTATGACCATATTAACACACTCTTCCAAATAATCCACTTATTTATTTTGACCAAAATAGATTTGTCTAACCTTAAAATACAAAATCAGATGATATTTTTTGTTCTAATACATTGACCTACCTTTGATACAGATATTCTTATTCCTTAATAGAGAAGTTAGATTTTTTTAAATAAATGTGTCGTAGTTAAAACTATTTTATGGAGAAATGTAGACCCAATGCACAAAAATATCACTTATTTGGCACCATACACATTAGAATTTCATTAAATGCAGTATTTATATTCCTAAATTCTTAAACAAACTATTGTTATTGTGATACTATAAAGATTTAACTTTTAAGGCTTAAACATAAGCGGTAGCACTATAAATATTATTTCTTTCATTGACTATACTTTGACAGATACATAACCTAAAAAGCCTTAAATGCCAAATTTTCAAAAGACTGCATTCCGTACGTAGTCACGTGGAGGGACTTTGAGGTGTGGAGCATAGTACCTAACTATATGTAGGCAACCCATGCATACCTCTCGCCTCTGTAGCACGATAGATAGTCCTATAAAGGTGGAATGCCTTAAGCTGCTAAGTAAGAATTTCTTACTAAGGCCAAATTACTGCTCTGCTTAAAATACCCCATAGAGACCTATACAAAATAATCTATCGGGCGCTACCGGATTCAATATGTGCATTTGTCCATGGTTTTTTCCGGATACGGCCCGATAGAAAATTTATAGGAAATTACCTATTATAGGTACACCATAACTATAATAGGCACACCATAACTTTTACATTTTCCCCATAGAGACCGATAGCAAATAACTCAATGAAGGATATATAGGGTTATCCCTATAGAACAACCATAAAACATTTAACAAAATTTTATTAAAACCTATGGGGTCCTATGGGGGAAAAACTAATTTCTATATTTATGTGTATTTTCCCCATTGAAACCAATAGCAAATAAATCAAGGGTGGATATCCCTATAGAACAACCATAAATCCCAACCATGGGTCCTATACATACCGATACACCCTATAGAAACACCATACATTCCGATACAAATATCTATCGGTTTGAACAGGGTCTCTATGGGGTATTTTAAGCAGGGTGACCATACCGCTTCTGCTTGTAAGTTTTGAAGGGACACAGCTGGTCCTGTGGCCCTTTCTGCGAAAAGTAAGCAGTGGGCCCCACTACTTACTTTTAGCAAAAGCTTTTAATAAAATTTAACATTTAATGTTAAACAGCACTATTTTTGAGAACCAAGACATGTCAATTTTGTACCTTAAAGACGTCTAAAATGGACGTAAAGACGTATTAAAGATGTCTTTAGGGATCGTCTTAACCACGTTAATGTGACATTCCAACGTTGATAACTCAAGAAAAATCACGTCTTTTGGTTGAAATATTACCAAAATGTCACGTGTTTTTCACGCTTTTCTGTTTGCTGGGAGTCCCCAATAAAGTATTTCAGGACGGCTAGAGGATGTCTTACTTAGGACGTTCTGGGGACCGACGATTTGGTAAAATTAGATGTCCCTGGTACGTCCTGCGGAAGGTTCAGGACCTGATTCGGACGTACTCGGGACTTACTAATGTCTGATACAAGATATACTCAGGATGTTTCCAGTACTTCTTTGTGCTATCTGGGTAGTAAGTCCCGAGTACGTCCGAATCAGGTCCTGAACCTTCCCCAGGACGTACCAGGGACATCCGATGTTACCAAATCGTCGGTCCCCAGAACGTCCTAAGTAAGACATCCTCTGGCCGTCCTGAAATACTTTATTGGGGATTATTGGACAAGCTCTACAGAATTGAAGAGAGGCATTCCCAAAGGGTCTAAGTGACAAAAATAAAATTGTGAGTTATCAATGAAAAACAAATATTTGAACATATAAATGTTGGAATATTTTTTAAGTCATTCTGCATGACAAACTATTTTTAAATGATAATATATTATTTAGCCAACTTGACACTTAGACCCTTTGGAAATACCATGCTTCAATTGCTAAAAAAATTACGTCCTTGGGACGTACCGAGTATATCCGCTTTAATTTTCCTAAATAAGTAAGAGACTGGACGTACCCAAAACTTCCGATATAGGTCTGGGACGTTCGGACCTATGTGGGACCCGAAATGGACGTCCTGGGTACCTCTTGTGCTATCTGGGTTAGCCCCAGTATTATACTATAATACTATAATACTGCACAATAAAAAGTAAAAAATCAAATTATTGTATATAAAATTTCCTATAATTTTGGTATAAAGTGCTTTTGTTTACAAATAAGTAAAAAATTGTTTGTTAAATTAAAAAAATTGTTTTTTTTACTTTTTTTGCAAATATTTCGCAATCTGCATTTTATGGTAAATTATTCCGATAAACATTTTGTAGCCCTATTAATTTTCTAAAATATAAAAAATAGAATTTGGCGCGACTAACAAATCCACGAGCGTTCGAACATTTTTTTTGGCTTTTCAAACTATAAAACAGCGCATTTTTTTTTTCAAAAAACGGTCCATGTAACCGAACCGTTTGTGGAACGTTTGTGTTGGACCGGTCCAGGCACATAGCCCGGTTCCACTTTTCCAGCACTTTGTTTTCACTTACCTCTTCGATACAATTTAATGGGATTAGGGGACCCTCATGCTCCAGTTCCCGTTGAAAATACTTTATTAAATTAAACACAAATCGCTGCTGTTTTCCATCTAACCGATTTCCGGGCATTATGATTAGAATTGTACGGTTTTTTGCCAAGAGCGAATACTGAAACACTAATTTTATTAGAAAATCAACCTTAAAAGATGCAAAAAAACCGTAAAAATAATAGAAATATATATAGAACAAAGTTTAATATTAAATATCAAATGTCAATTTGACAAAAAACAAATATTAAATGTCAATAACGAACGCCGCTGAGCACGTCACAAAAACCCAACAACTAACAATAAACTAATGCGCTCTATCCTTGTTTAGCATACGCTGCGTGAGCGTTACATCGGACTCAAGTACGTGAGTCTTAGATCTGAGTGATTTTGACCTAACCTAGCGGTTTCTTAGATTACATAATTACTTAGTAAAAGAAAACAACAACAATTGTAATGTCTGCACTTGGTTCAGAAATTGATGACGCAATGTCAAACATTCGCCGCTTAGACTATATCCGCATACGGACGTAATGATACGTCACGAGAAAGGACCGCCCACCTGATCGACTCCAGACGAAACTCTTTTTCAAGTGACTATTCTTTTTCCACCACTTATGCCGAAACTAATTAAACTCAGTAAATGCTAAATCGTTGCGTTGCGTTGGAACGTTACACATGTGTACATCACAACAATAGGAATTTAATTCCCAGTATTGACGTATAACTTTAAGATAATAAAAATGTTACTTGCAGAAAAAAAATGGATGCATTACATTATTTGTTTAAACGATTTTTACACTTCGCTTCTGAAGATGCCAACATCGTTGGCGAAAAGTACTTTAAGCACTTTGTGTTTTGTTTTGGTGTTGGGGAATATTTCTAATATTTGTTTAACATATCACCAAAGTTGTCCTTTTTCAAGTATAAACGATTTTTTGTTAAAACGTTACATCTATAATAATCCATCGATAATCAACTGTTATTGAGTATACTTATCTGTCATTGTATATCAATATAGATTCTTCTTTCAACTATAGAGCCGATTTACAGCCAAACCTACCGCCCTTTTGGTCCTGGACATAGGTACTTATTAACCAGGTACTAGTTTTAACGTCCAATGATTTCAGCAAGATCCATCTACCATTGGACAATGGTTGTCGGACAAACACGTGCACACATATAAGTTATATAACCTTCAAATATAGCTTTATTTAAATTCCTCTTTTCCTTTATAAAAGGATTCCGGGAATCCCATCTTGCCTCTCCTGGGCCGTAAATTCTAATATTTTTCACACTCTTTCATAAGCGATGCGCGCTTCTCCAGAACCATGACCGAACTCCAATATAGGTTTTTAAGTAAGCACTTTGTGCAATAATTATGAAAACAAATATTATTTTCACTATTTAATTTTTTTTATAAAACAAAATGTTTTCTGCTTCAAGAAACATGGGAATTTTAAATATTTTATTGATTTTTTTATTAGGTGGAGACACTTACAACAAATTTTAATAACGATAGCAGTACATATTGTTCCACTATTCCCTATTTCTAAAAAATTGTCCCTATACGCATTAAAAATTTATACATGTATACATAATATATATAACATAATGTTATTATATATAACATAAGATTTTAATTATAGCCCCTAAATAGGGTAATCACCCTTAATATTGAATTTCGTTGATTCATAAATTAAAAAAAGATTATTTTTACATTAATATTGATTGAAAGTGGATAAATTATCCACTTTTTTAAGTGTTGTACCATACACTATACAGTCTAAATTTAATAAGGATTGCGGAGAATTCCAGCTTTAAGGACTCCATGGGTCTATAGACACTATTCGGTACACATATGTACAACTAAATATGGCGCCAGCGCCATCTATTGACAAAATTGACAAAAGTGACAAAAGTATGTAAGAAGACACAGCAAAAATTGTGTTTCAGAAATTGTGTCGTAATTTGTGAAAATCAATGCAGTTCCGTGAAGTTTGGACGGAAATTTCTATACAAAAAGGTAAGAATATAAATTTATCGTAGTTTATGGGTAATTTTAGAGCAATTTATGCAGAAGGCTCACTTTGTTTGTCTAAAAATGTTTTAGGCAAAAAATAAATTTCAAAAAACATTACAACTTGGACGACACTAAAAATATCGCCTTTTGCAAGAAATGAAGGTTGACAATAAGATGGCAGTCAACTACGTGATGAAGATGCTGATGATGATCTTCCAAATACAGCTCCTTATGTTTCTGCTTCAATTTCGGATGCTGATGACCATCGCCCAAGTCGATTTTCTACTGTTTCTTCTTCAATTTCGGATTCTGTTGAAACTAAAGACGCAGATTTCTGACAATTTTGTCGCCTTTTTTCTTAATCGTATTGTTAAACATTTAAATCTGTACGCAAGCCAAAAACTCGTTTTTTTATCTCACTATAGAAGAACTCAAAGCTTTCATTGGAGTATTGATAATTAAGGGCTTTCATTGCCTACCCAGTATGAGGCTGTATTGGAGTTCTAACTAAAATTTCAATTGTACACAAATTCAAGATGTTATAACCCTGAAATAGTTTTTGAAAATTGTACGTCATAAACGTCTAAATGATAATGAAAGCATTCCCAAAAAAGGTAAATTACGAAAACTTTATTTCGTGGATTATGTTTCGAGGCATTTGGTATTGATATTTAATCCTTCAAATATAAGGGCCGTAGCTCCCTAAAACAATCTATGCCGATAAAGCCCATCAAACGGGGCTTTAAAATGTGGGTAATTGCATGCGCAGTTAGTGGATATTGTTTGGGCATGTCTATGTATGAGGGCTATATATGAGAGCTCAGCAAATTCGTGATAAAAAAATTCTCTAGGTAAATTTGTTGTCAATAAATAGTCAGTGACAAAGGATTTTGGTACTGCCTCTTTTTGATATTTTTTTCTCTTCAGTTTCATTGACAAAACATTTATTGGACAAGACATTTTTTCCTGCGCCACCATAAAATAAACACAAAAATTCTTTCCTGAAATAGGACGGAGAATTTGATGGTGTTATCAGTGGCGAGCTATAATTATCTAAATGGAAGGATAGGTTCAAACAATCTGTTGCCACAGTGAGTACCATGCATGACCCTTTAAAGGTAGCGCAAGTCCCCAGAACACAAAAAGATGGCACACGACCCCTTGTTGATGTCCTGT
This sequence comes from Brassicogethes aeneus, assembly GCA_921294245.1. Lineage (NCBI taxonomy): Eukaryota > Metazoa > Arthropoda > Insecta > Coleoptera > Nitidulidae > Brassicogethes > Brassicogethes aeneus. Next base: position 65,152,298 of record OV121132.1, read on the forward strand.
TTCTAACAAAGATTACAATAAGTTTATAGTAGATCATTTCAATTAATTGCATTCGGCGTACAATATTTCAAGAAAAAATAGAAGATGGCGGGTGAAAATATTTATATATATAAGGAAAGACATCCCAATCGTAAGGCAATGATCCATTTGCAATCACTATTGTCCTCGCAGCTGATTGGGATCTTTTGCTGACGCACAAGAAGAGACCCCGCATCGCAAACTGGAAGAGCCAGAAAGCGTAGGCATCCAGATGGCAGACAGACTTTGCATATTGCAATACGTTCGACCAATGTGAGCGACCATTTGCCCCGCAGATGTGTGCATTGTAGCACTGCAAAACAGTAGCAAAAGTCTACCATCCAATGTAATATACAGAAGAAACCACGAATATATGAACGTGACTCATCCGGCACATTCGTACGAAGCAATCTATCGAAGGTCACGGTCCAGTGTAACGGGGGCATAAGTATTTGTAAAAAATCTTGAGTGTAATGTTGGTTGCTATACTTATGATATATTTGCTTTTAAAGTTAAAATTTAATAATTAACATCTACGATAATTAAATAAAATGTAATTTTCTTAGAAAATAATTAATAAACAAACTTTTCTTTTAACTTTAATGAAATATTCTATCATCTGATGACAAAATGCACACTCGTGGCGACATCTCTGTTTTTAACACACAACCTTTATATGTAATGTTTATACTGTAATGGGGTTTTCCCGTTTAAGCAATAAATAAATAAATAATATCTAACAAATTTTAGACCGATCCAACCTCACTTTCTTCCAATTAAATTCTTTGTCTATGGTATTTTTTGGAAACGTAGAAAAAGTATAGTCTGAAACACGTTTGGAATTGCATATTCCCCTCTCGTGAAACCGTCAAACTCGCCTTCGGCTCGTGTGACAAACTTTTCACTCGAGCGGAATATGCCGTATTCCAAACTTGTTACAGAATATACTATTCATTTAACTGTAAACGCAAATATTTCAGTATTGGTGACAAAAAACAAAAATGTTTACGCAGGTCAGGTACAAAGTGAAAGATATTTAAATTATGTGGATATAAAAACAACTTGCGTTAGTTTCACGAAATTTGTTAAATATTGACAATTGTTTCGCTACACAGTAGCTTCTTCAGAATGTATTAAACTAATACTAGTACAAAATTTTTATAATAAAAATATTTTTGTATTCTAGCCTAGAATTTCTAGGTAAGGATTTTTATACGACATCTACCTGTGTTACATAATATAAACCACTGCCACTACAACGTTTAAAACGATTATTAATACGTAAACACACAGCAGAAACACGATATGCAGAAACACGATATGCAAAAACAAAGATCATATGACATATAAAAACAAATGGCCGGCGGTAAAGTTGGTTGCCTTACTATGTAATAAAATAAAATAAATTGCCTAAAACACGAACTCTACTGAATTCCAAAAAAAAAAAGTAACAAGCTAGGACACGCGTCATATGTCCATCTTTGTCCAACACCTAGGCAGTTTTACATCACAGATGGCGCATTTTAGACCGGATGTTTAAAAACCTACGTGTGAGTACATTTACCGCTGCATCGAATGTACAAGACAAATAAAACATTACTGCTAGCATGTCTGAGATATGTTCGGCACCCAATGAGTCACGTTCATATATTGGTGGTTTCTACTTTATGTAATATAGCTCTGTGGCCTCGAGTATTTTGTCCCTTTTCATTCCACATAAAAACACACAGTTCCAAAATAGATTATGTGTTTACAGAAAGTGACCTATTTGATTCAGAATTTATTTTTTGTTTTAATTTTAATTTTATTTAATTTCTTTTATTTTGATTCAGTTTTTTTTATTTTGTTTTTCAATAAAAATTGAATATATTATTATTAGTTTTTGTATCAGTATTTTTTATTACCCAATCCTCCAAAATCAAAGTTGTAAAACTCTTGTACCAAAAACATTTGTTATTTTTTTATACATAAGGTATATTGGTACACATAGGTACAACCCATTTTTTGTTAAATTTCTTGTCAACCAAGTAAATGTTAGCAAAAAAATGAAGTTTTAAGATCTCAAGGGTTTTGCCCGTCAAATGGACATATTTTTTTATAATTTTCTTAATTCATTAATAATATTATAATAATATTAAGGGTGGTTGCCCTATTTAGGGACTTAAATTAAAATCTTGACTTTTAATGAACTATTATTTTGTGTGTTTAATAATTTAATTTTAGGATTATTTTGTCTTATTACCAGAAGATTTTTATTTGGCAACAGTGTTACGTCAAAAAATTAAAATTCCTTGCACGTTACATGATGAACCCATATGCAGACAATATGCATATCCAAATATATCCTTTTACGATAGAACAAACGGTGTTGGAGGATATATCCAAAATGGAAACAATATGAAAAATATTAGAGAGTTTTTTGAGGATAGACATGTATGTTTATAAATTATTTTTTGCAATACTTTTAAATCTGCACATACTTTTACAGCATTTAGCAAAAATTGATGTACTTAATCGAGTTCCACTTTTAAATGAGGCACAAAACAATATTAAATACAATTTAACCGTAACAAAACCTGGGTTATATATAATATTGGTAAATTATATTACTCCCTTAACCAATGAACAAACCCATATGATTAGTTTAAAAATAGATCAAAATTATGGACAAAATATGGGACATTTAAAACTACATAACTGCCCTTACACACACATGTGCAGACAAGTGGTATTAGATTCTCAGGGCGGAGTTGGTATCTTTAAAGTAGATACAAATAATTTTCCAATAGAATTAAAGGTACTAAATGATTTTTTTGCATTTATTTTTATTTTATATTTCTTAATATTTAAGAGCGAAAATGCAAATGTCGGAATTCATTCTATTTATACTATACCAAGTGAATTATGGTCTTTGGAATATATTAAACCTAGTCCAGTGTGCATTAAAATGGATGGAAAATGTATTGTATCCGAATTTAGAAACCCTTCAGAAAGTAAAACTATTCAATTCGATTCAGAAGAAGTAATGAGATTACCAGTGGGTAAAAACAACAATACTACATATGTCTGGCTAAGCACCAAAGAGAAAGCTATAGATTTAAAGGGAAAGGTTTCTACTCCAGGACCATACACATTTATAGTTCATTATTATCAACCTGATTTTCCAGGTTAATATTTAAAAAAACAATATAAAAATTAATTGTAATATTTAATAAATATTGTATTTTTAGAATTCGACTTAAGTGTAATAATTCAAAATGGGCAATTTTATGAAGCTAAAGTGCCCATTAAACATTGCCCATCTAAATCGGGTTGCCGTTCCACTGTGGAACAAGTAGATGGAAATAATAAGTTTTATTTAACAGAAAATTTTATGGCAACTTTAAAGGTAAACTCTTAGATTCCTTAAAATCTGGTCTTCATAGTTTTAACTTAATTCCTCGTAAATAAACATACCTTAAGGTTAACTAATTAGTTAATAGTAGGCTGTATATAATAAAGACACTTCTCTAAGAAGTGCCTTTATTATATAATCATATAATACAAAATATAATTAGTTAATGGTTAATGTCTTTTCGCGTTTGGTGTGCGTTTCAAAATCTTAACTATACCATTAAACCAAGCCATGGTTAACAGTATTTCTCCTATAATTTTTTTTGGGATTTCCTTAAAACTTAAAAATTATGTAAAATCACCATAAAATAACAATAATTAATGTTTAAACGTTAAAAACTGCCTGTTTTTAGGCTAAAGTAAACAACAGAAAAATAGCTTTTTTTACGTTAGGTATAAGAAGTTCTAAAAATTCTAATTCGATTCTAAAATCCATTGTTACATCATCAATAATTCATAAAAATTAAAAAATGTAATTATTACTTTGATTTAATATAACTTAAATATTTATTGGCAAATATTAAAACGAGTTAATGCAGAAAAAGCGAATAAGTCATTTAATTGTAAACGAGTTGTAGACGTTTTACTTGGAAAACCGTTATTTTATTACATAATTTAATGTTGAAATGTCCCGGTTTCTCACGTTGTGACAACTTTAGTCGTGTATGTAAAAAACACGTGGAAAACATGTGGGAAAACTTCGTAAAAACGTTAGGTTCTAATGTAAAAAAAGACATTCAAACAACGTGGTCGAAACGTGAGAAAACGTCATTTTCTATATTTAACTACTTTGGGTTCTAATATAAAAGTTTACATTTTAATAACGTTGTCTTAGCATGGGAAAAGGTTATTTTATACATTCAAACAAACGTTAGTTTCTAGCCTATAAATCTAAGTTTAAACAACGTTGTCTGAAAGTGGGAAGACGTTATTTTCTACCAGAGTTATCTTTTTTTTTCTTTTAGATACATTCTGATACTAAAAATGTATTTTTAAATTACCTTATTGTGACACCAGCAGATTTTTACAGCGAAAAAAATTTAGAAGAAGAAGAAGAGCTAGATAGATCCGGGGAATTTATTAAGAACTGTGCAAATAACAACTTTAACATAGATACCACCAGAAAAGGTAAGCCTTCAGTATACGTGATCTAACAATAATGGCGATACACCACTTTATAAAAAAATAAGAAGTAAGAATTTTACGGGAAATAAAATATTTAAGAGCTAGATAGATAACTTTTCAAGTCAAAACCCGACAAAAGCAGATAAAAATCGTTATGCCTGGTTTGCTATATCCGCGAACAACCGCATTTTTCGTCCGGTAGCACACCATCGTCAATCATCCGCAATCATCAGGTTTTGCCTGTACAAATGCCTACATTTGGTTATATGTCTGCAGCCAGTGTTGCCAGTAGTAGAAAAATTAAAGTACTGAAATGACAATAAAAACGTATTGAATTTGAATGATAACGTACACTGACGTCTGCTGACGTTTAAATATATATTTTTACAGTCTTTATTTATAAATAAAAACAAATATTATATCTATTTGTTATAATAATACAATTAAAAAAAATTAAATTTGTCAAATAACATTATTTTTTATTGTAAAAGACAGTTTATTATTTATTAACCCTGGAGTGGTGGCGCCGAGTCTGTGAGCTCGAGCGTTTTAAGATCACGTGGGAAAAGGGCATGGGTGCAGATATATAAAACCGATTCTCAGTACCTTCCTAACATTCAGTACATTACTGTTTGTAGCAGTTAAAACATCAGTAATATTTTTCTATAAGACTTGCTGTGCTTTTAGACGCCACCACTAACGTAACATTAATTTCGTATATCTCTAGTTTGCGTGTTTACCTTATAAAAAATTTCCGGTTAGTAATAGACCACTATTTTTACCAAATTAAAGTTAAATAACATAATCATAATAATATTTAACATAATAAAAATAATAATAAATAATATCTAATAATAATATTAAATAACATGGAAAATTTTTTTTGGTTTCTTTATAATTTTCTAGCTCACAAACTAATTATGTCATAATTGCATTTTTTTACTTCATTGTTAGGCAAATTCATTAGTTAGTTATTATCAAATATAAAAAAAATCATTCAAAAAATCAAAATTACTATGTCCAATAAGTCTTTTAAATTTATTCCACTGAAACACCTTTTTTTGGAAAGAAATGCAGCGCTTCAAAGTCGTCAAAAATGACCACTTTTAAGTAAAATAATCAAAAAGGGGTCATTTTTACCTACTTTGAAGCTGTATCTTCGTTACTGTTCTTTTGATTTGTACAAAATTTTCAGGGTATACTAAAGATACGGTCTTTCACAGCATATTTTTGATTTACTTTAAAAAAAATTCATAAAACTTATTTTTCAAACATTTTTTTATTATTAAATAAAAGGGATTTAAAAACATTTTCTCGAAAAACCCTCGAAAACGTTTACTGAGATATAAGTATTTTTATACAAAATTTCATAAAGATTGGTAAAGGCGTTATAGTTAGAATTTTTGTACTTATTAAGCGTTAATTTTGACGCGCAGTATATATTAAAAATATATCCAAATAAGAGAAGCAATAGCTTAAAGGAAAAAATATATATAATAGTTACTGAAATTCATATTTTTTAAAATTCTGTCAGACTCGGCGTCATCGTTCATGTTCTGCCAGGAGACGCCACCATGCCGAGTCTATGGCGGCGGCAGTGCGGATAAATAAATTCATATTGTTTAAACTAATAGTAGGCAGTGTAATTTTCTTGCCGAATATTTAATTAAAGTGTACAATGCATGTAACTAAAAAAAAAAACAAATTCATAATTTGAGAGAGAAGTTATTAAAATTTTCATTTGTTTATTTAAAAGTTAATTAAAAATGTGATGAAAAAGTGTTATTTAAAATGTGAATATTAAACAATAAATCCTGAAAATTTTATTAAAATATATCTAACGGTTTTCTGTCATCTATTTTTTTTTTTAAATTCATTGTACAACATTTTTTTGTTAAAATGAAAATTTAAAAAAACTGTTTCAGCGTTTCATTATTGTCAGTACTTTATCTTAAAATATATTAATTTGATCTTACTCAATCAACTGCAAATTCAGGTTATATTCAAAAATTTATAAATAAAGGGTGCAACTATTAAGTGTAACAAATGTTAAGAGAAAGTTAAATTGGCATCAAGCGCTTTTAATACTAATGTAACATATTTTAAGCAACAATTTATTTCCTACCTTCCTATTATTATTTTTCAAAATGAGGGTTCCGATTCCGAATAACCTGGTATAAAACACCCGTGCTTGTAAATAGTTATTGCTGTTCAATAAATGCAGTAAAAACTTTACGAAAAACGTTGCAAAACCATCGTGCGTTGTTTATACTAAAAAAAAACACAATAATTTCGAAAAAAAACTAAAAGTAAATCGTGGTAAAACACCATGCATAGCGTATGCCTATGCAAAACTGTTTGTAACATTTGAATCTGGTTCGCATACCGGTTTTTGTGTATCATGGACTTGTCCAAATATTTTCTGCAAACTTTTTCGCTTCGTGCTGACTGCGTCTTATCTGGTCGACTTTACAATATATTTTCCCTATGTATAGCTTTTAAATGAAGGATCGGTATATATCGGAATACAGTGCTTGCAATATCAAGTCCGACCGCACTGGAAAGGACGGCTGTTCAATACCCGCGTGAAAAGAACAAGGATAGAACGCCAAATAGAATTTGATTGGCCAGCCGGCAGGCTACGACAACGCATAACCATCGCGCACCTCGCAGCGTGCTTGACACGAGGATATCAGAACGAGAACTGCAGTGGTGCCAGCAAGAGGTAGTAATTTTAGTAAAAAAGATTATTTAATTAAAAAATGTACACGTTGGAACAAAAAGTTCAAATTTTAATCTGGCATTTTGCTGGTAATTCTGAACGAGAAATTCAAAGATTTTTGTGGGGGTACCTCAAGTCGAAGTTGTACGTTTTCCAGGAAGATCGGGCTAATAACCTCAATGATTTAGGAATCCGCATAACTAATTTGTTGGGGGATATTAGTCCAGAAGTCCTAGCTAATGTGCGTGGGAATTTTATAATAGGTTAGGCTATTGTTTGGCTGCCTATGGGGGCTTGTTCGAACATTTAATTTAATTTTTGAGTTTATTTATTTTTATTATTTATTTTTAGAGTTTTATTTTTATTTAGAGTTTTATTTTTATTTATAGTTATTTTTATTCAAAATTATTTTTTATTTGAGAAATCTTTTTTATTAAGAATACTATTTTTGTTGTTGCCCTAGTTCTCAAGGAAAAAATCAAAAAATTTTATTTTTAGGATTTAAAATATTTAAAAAGAAAATTAAAATGTGCATCTACACTCTAACGCAGTTTGCTTAACATTAAATCATTTAGTCTAAATCCAGCCAGACTGGCTGCCAGAGTTGACCTCGCTTACAATTCGCACGCATCCGGCAGCCGGCTCTGGCCAATCAAATTCTATTTGGCGTTCTATCCTTGTTCTTTTCACGCGGGTATTGAACAGCCGTCCTTTCCAGCGCGGTCGGACTTGATATTGCAAGCACTGTATAATATACAAATGGTTGAAAAATTTTCACTGAAATTTTTTGGTATTTTTTATTATGTACAGTGTATTTTATAGAAACAAGTTTATGTAAACGTACCTATGTCCTAATTAGTTAATTAACTGAAGTCAACTGTTAACAGTTTATTAAGTTAACTTACTTTGTTTTAAAGAAACCGAATGTCAAAGACAAATTCGATGCTATTTTTTTTAGTTGAACAATTTAAAAACAACCTTACGTTTCGGTACAATCTCATGTACCATCTTCAGGTCTTATCTGCTGGGCTGCTGTTGCTGCTCTGCTGCGAGTTAGACGTAAAGTCTAATATATACAGTGTGTTCCATTTAAAACGAACCACCCTAAATTTCTCGGAACCAGAAATTTTTTTGAAAAAACGCCGTGACACGTAAAGTTTTATATCGAGGGGGACAACTTTTCATGTCAAATTTTGGTTTCTCACCCCTACCCCTTGCGCCCAGGAGCTACCCCCTTAAGAATTTGAATAGGGTAGTAAAAACCAATTTCCAAACAATAAATATTGTTTTTTTTTTCTTGAGAACCAACCGATAAATTACAAAACTAATTAAACAGTTGTATTGCAAATTAAAAGAGCTTTAAAATGATGTGTCTCATGATACCTTTTGAAATTTAGGGTTTTTGAGTTAGGGTTGCAGAACTCAAGGAGGTTGAAGTAGCAGTAACGCCAAAAATGTGCCCCTCGATATAAAACTTTATGTGTGTCCGCCTTTTTTCCAAATTCTTCCAGTTTTCGAAAAATTTAAGGTGGGAAGTTTTAAAAGCATATTGCATGGTTTTTCTAATATATCTAAAAAATCAACAGTCCGATTTAAAAAAATAAAACATTGATGTATAGGGATTTGAAAGACCTTTAAAATGATGTATTGGTCGATACCCCTTCCCTATTCAAATTCTTAAGGGGGTAGCTCCTGGGCGCAAGGAGTAGGGGTGAGAAACCAAAATTTGACATGAAAAGTTGTCCCCCTCGATATAAAACTTTACGTGTCTTGGCGTTTTTTCAAAAAAATTTCAGGTTTCGAGAAATTTAGGGTGGTTCGTTTTAAATGGAACACACTGTATATATATATATATTAGACATACGGTTCTTTTAAGAACCAAAAACCGACAACACGGAGCAGGTCCCGAAAAACCACTAATACATATAACGCCCGTGGAAACCTAAATATATATATATTAGGGTGTTCCTTATTTAGGGGTCGGAAAAAATTTAACAGAGGCGCCCCCCAAATCGGTTCCAAATCATAAAAAAAAAATTCCTGCAAAATTTTAGGTCAATCGGTCAAAGGGAACACGCGCCCCACAGGAGTTTTTTAATAAATAATTGAGAAAATTCGGAACCCTGATATAACTCCGAAACGGTCCATCGTAGGAAAAAAAAGTGTATATAAATTTTATGTGTTTTTTTTAGATAAACAACTTTCGTAATAACAGTCCTGCGTTAAAAAAATTTATTCGGGGTCAAAACGCCATAAAACGCTTTTTTGTGTACTTTAGCGCTACCTACTTTTTGAATTTTCTGTCCTAGAGCATCGACCCAATGACATAAATTGTAGGGGACAATGCACCCTACATTTTTTGTTGACAAAATTTTTTTCTTAAACTAACCGATTTTGAAAAAAATTAAATCCAAAACTTTTTGAGTTTTCACCAAAAACACGTTGTGCTCCGAAACTCCGAAACGGTTTATCGTAGGAAAAAAAAGTTAAAATATATTTTGTAGTTTTTTTCAAGCTAATCAACTTTCCTAATGCCTTTGTCACAATAGTGTTAATGTTAATGGTAATGTTAATAAAGCATCATTGTGAACGGATACACGCATAGTTCTATGCTTTGGGTATTAACATTAACATTACTATTAACATTAACACTATTGTGAGGTATAATAATAGTGCTGCGTTAAAAAAAAATCGAGTTCAAAAAGCGATACAACGCTTTTTTTGGTACTTTGGCCCTACCTACTTCTGAAATTTTTTGTTCTAGAGCATCGACTCAATAACATAAATTGTAGGGACTACATTTTTTGATTAAAAATTTTTTTCTAAATCTTATCGTTTTTGAGAAAAATAAAATATAAAAAAACAAAAATTGAGTTTTCTCCTTAATCCGGAGTAGGATAACGCAGTTGAGTTTAGGCTTTTCTTATAAGGCCACAATGAATCACGCAAAAAAAAATCTTGCAAAATTTAAGATTAATCCGCACGTGTTATTTTTGCCGATTAACCTCAAATTTTGCAAGATTTTTTTTGCGTGAATCATTGTGGCCTTATAAGAAAAGCCTAAAAACTCAATTTTAGTTTTTTATATTTTATTTTTCTCAAAAACAATAATTTAGAAAAAAATTTTTAATCAAAAAATGTAGTCCCTACAATTTATGTTATTGAGTCGATGATCTAGAACAAAAAATTTCAGAAGTAGGTAGGGCCAAAGTACCAAAAAAAGCGTTGTATCGCTTTTGCAGGAATTATATATACCCTGAGGAAAATGACGGATGTTTGCGTTGTTTGCGGATGTAAATTCCGAACAAAAGCGGATAAAAATTACATCTGCTTATATCTAATTTTGCCCTCTTTGCTACATTCGCGAACACCAGGTACACCCCCACAATTATCTGTAATCATCTGCTTTCGACCGGCTTTACAACGTTTTGTCCATGTATGCATTGATCCGGTTTTATACGATTATTTCGTTCGTCTGTTCATCTGTTTATATCTGCATTTGCCCATTTCGCGAACACCCGGTTTGTTTTGTATTTTATACGGTTAATGTACTTCCGAAATTATATGCTATCATCTGCTTTCGACCGGCTTTACGACGCGTCGCGACGTTTAGTTCATGTCTGCATTGATCCGGTTTTATACGATTATTTCGTTCGTCTATTCATCTGTCTATATCTGCGTTTGTCCATTTCGAGAACACCCGGTTTGTTTTGTATTTTAAACGGTTAGTGCACCTCCGCAATTATCTGCTATTATCTGCTTTCGCCCGTTTTTACGACGTTTAGTTCATGTCTTCGTTGGTCCGGTTTTATACACTATTGCCTGCATTTTGTTTGTGTATTTTATGGCCATAAAAAAGCATGGTTTATTACATATGCTTATATCTGCGTTTGCCATCTTCGATGCATGTCCACATTAGTCCGGTTTCACCCACAAACATCTGTGTTTAAACCGTGATTGCCCAAATTCATTCGCATAATTCGTACAGTTTTATCCGCATTCACGCACTTTCATAGAAACCTGGTAGGTTTTTAATAATAAATCAGTTTTCAATAATTACTCAAAATTAAAGGTACGAAGCGAAAGGCTACAAGTACAAAAAAGAGAAGTGGAGTTATTAACCAAATTTTTTGCTATATACAAAAATCTAGATACTAATCAACATGCACACTTGTACAATTTTCACGTTATGAAAAAAAATTGGACTCTAAACTACCCAATTCTGCAATTAATTTTTGTTTATGCTAAAATTCACTTGTACCCTTTTGTATGGCACGCCGTTTTACTTTTTAATGTCATGTTTATTAAAGTTAAATATTAATTCAAGTTGCATTTTAAAAATTGACTGAACATTTTTATTTAAATTAATTTCACAAATGATCTCATCAAGAACTCAGGATGAGCTCAGCAATGATTTAGCTAATGAGCTCCAGGTGATTTCACAGAAATGCATTTGATGTCATAGTGCCATAATTTAAATTTATAACCTTAAGGTTTTTCTCTGAACTATGCAAGTGCATAACAGTGTTGCCATGGTATATACCATAAGTGTGGCCAAGTTTTGGGAATGGATTTATCTTACCAACGCTTAAAAATTATCGCGATAATGTAAATATATTTTTATAATTAATTTATGAATTATACTCAGCATGTGCTACCCAATAAACATTTTTCTGACTTCCGACTAAACTTGCACTATGTTCGACGTCGCTTTAAGTGAAAATTGCTGTCGGATAATAACTTTGTATCCGAAGTCATTGTTCGACGTATATTTACGTCGGTTGAACGTCAAGTCGTAACTTTCACTTTGGTTGAAAAAAAATTACGAGAATTGTTCGACGGGAATATAGTCTGGAAGAAAGAAGAAGAAGAAAATAGTATACATAACCAATATTAAAATAAAAAAAATGCCAAAAGAAAAGAAAAAAAGAATTCAGCCTTTTTCTGACACACTTTCTTGGCTAGTTGCAGTATAAAATTTTCTTTAGCCAATTTATATGATGGTACATCATCATACTCTTTATATTTTAGGGAAGGTTTTAACTCTCTCTTAGTATTCATGAAATAATTACTGTGGTATCTCAGTGTCAGAGACATCAGCATCTGAACAAGAGCACGAGGCCCCCATACATATATTGCAATATATGTATGGGGGCCTCGTGCTCTTGTTCAGATGCTGAAGTTATTGTTTGCAGCATCCGTGGCAAATTTAAAGGTTGCATAGCCTTGCACTTATATTGCCTCCAATTTTTTTTTTTCGGGAGAACTATTAATTTGTTCTCGAAAGAGAATCGTTTGGCTCACTGATTTTGGGAACCAGAGTGTCTCCTTCTCTTCCCACCTATGCGGCACGGGCTCCACTTCCCCCTTGGGGCAAATCCTTAACATACACCATTTTAAAATGCTCCATAATAACATAGACAACACACAATAATAGTACCAACATTGGACCGAATTAGCAAAGCTTCCCTAACAGAAAAAGCGCGCAGTTTTTCAGTTTGACATATAATTTTCAGGTTAGGTAGGTCGTTACGAGGGAAAAATAGGTAGTTTAAATGACTCGAGGTCTCCAACTTCGTCGGAAGTTGGTATTTCGAGCTACCGACGTCGTTAAGACGTCTTTTATTGACCGACGCGTCGGTTGGTACCCGGACAACATTCGTGATATTCATACGAACATCATGTCGTGATTTTCACAAATTTTATTCATACTGATATCATACGGAAGTCACCGCGTGATAAATGAAAATCATACGAACGTCACGTCGTGATTTTCACAAATTTTATTTATAGGTACTGACATCATCTGGATGTCACTGCGTGAGAAATGAAAATCATTTCGTGATTTTTTATGCCATCGCTGTTTGCGATTGACCGATGGCCTAAAAAATCATGTCGTGATTTTTTATGCCAACGGTGTTTGGATAATCATTTTTGCTAAGAGAAAAATTATGTTGAATCAACAGTTTTTGCGGTTACCCAGTAAACATTTGTGATTGCGTATTGAAATCACTCCGAAATCCCGTCGTGACATCGTGATATCACTGGCGCATTCATATGTTTCCACAATACACAATCAATGGGAAATCAAGTCGTGACATTCAAGCGCAATACGCACTCAATGAGATATCACTCCGTGACATTGCTAGCGCGCATGCGCGAGCGAAAGTGCAGGGGAATATTTAAAACATGTTGGAGCTGTGATAAACGAAAAAAGCGTCGTCGCTATGGTTAATTGCGATGCAACGTCTTTTAAAACACGTTGCATCGCTAGTAACAATAGCGACGACCCTCTTATCACAGCTATCACGACCCTCTTATCTCAGCTTCAACATACTTGCGGCCTTGGGTGAAATAAAATTATGGGCTAAAATATTAACAGTCAACGTTTATTTAAATAAAATAATAATAAGACAAGTTTTGCACACTACCTTTATACAGGGTGCATCAAGTATCCTATAAGTATAATACATGTATACAGGGTGTCGCAGATTTTAATTGGGAAAATTTAGTGATCTATAGAAATCGAAAATATCAGAAGAAAAGTATGTATGTTTTAAAGCTTCGTTTTCGAGAGTGGTGGTCAATATTTATTTTTTGGGCGAATTTGATAAAACCTTTTAGGTTTTTAGTAGTAGGCAAAGGGCTTAATTTAATGTAAATTAAATTTAGTTAATCCATAGGCGGCGCTGGAACATCCCAAATAGATATTTAAAATAAAATTTGGGTATGATACTGCTTTTTTTAATTTTATTATTATTTATACATTAAAAATAAAACGGAAACGAATTTAATTTTTTTCTTCGCTTGCAAAATCGCAAACAAATATAAAGTGAAGTTATATATTTTTGGGGAAATAATTGTTTCAAATCATTAACCTATAACGTGTCTAACAATAATAACATAATACGTAATTATCGTATTATGAACAAATTAAAGTAATGTCATTTAAATGAAAAGTTTCGTCCCTGCGGGGCACGTCGTGACAAAAAGATCACGCGCGTGTCACTGCTTGACATAAAACGACAAACTTAATCACTGTGCCAGCAATTGGATATCAAGTTGTGACATGTCACGTCGTGACTTTTTCGTGATATCACAAATGTTTACTGGGTAAATACATTTAATATTTTTTTGGATTTAAATTAACTATATCCCAGTAAACATTTGTGATTGCGTATTGAAATCACTCCGAAATCCCGTCGTGACATCGTGATATCACTGGCGCATTCATATGTTTCCACAATACACAATCAATGGGATATCAAGTAGTGACATTCAAGCGCAATACGCACTCAATGGGATATCACTCCGTGACATAGCTAGTGCGCATGCGCGAGCCAAAGTGCAGGGGAATATTTAAAATATGTTGGAGCTGTGATAAACGAAAAAAGCGTCGTTGCTATCGTTAACACCGATGCAGCGTCTTTTAAAACACGTTGCATCGCTAGTAACAATAGCGACGACCCTCTTATCGTATATCTTAGCAACATACTTCCGGCCTTGGGTGAAATAAAATTATGGGCTAAAATATTAACAGTCAACGTTTATTTAAATATAATAATAATAAGACAAGTTTTGCACACTACCTTTATACAGGTTGCATCAAGTATCCTATAAGTATAATACCTACATGTATACAGGGTGTCGCAGATTTTAATTGGGAAAATTTAGTGATCTATAGAAATCGAAAATATCAGAAGAAAAGTATGTATGTTTTAAAGCTTCGTTTTCGAGAGACATGGTGGTAAAGTTATTTAAAAAAATATTTATTTTTTGGGCGAATTTGATAAAAACCTTTTAGTTTTTAGTAGTGGGCAAAGGGCATAATTTAATGTAAATTAAATTAAATCCAGAGGCGGCGCTGGAACATCCCAAATTGATATTTAAAAATAAAATTTGGGTATGCTACTGCTTTTTTTGTAAGTTTATTATTATTTATAGATTAAATATAAAACGGAAACGAATTTAATTTTTTTCTTCAAAATTAAACTTTAAAGCATATAAGTTCATACAAACTTTTCTTCTTATTTTTGCGAGTTCTGTTTACTATTAAATTAAAATGTATAGAAATTATACTTGTATGCATTTATGGGTATTTTTTTTATTAAGGAGCTAAAACTACTTGTTATGACGATAGCTATTGAAATAATTCTGGTATCGTCATCCTAATCGTATGACGTCGTCAATTTATTTTAATTATTGAACTCAAAATTTATATTGCAACGAGTTTATTAACAGAATTATATATAAAATGCAATTATTTATAAATTGAAATAAAAAGGCAGCTGTTCTCAAAACTTTTCAAAAAACTAAGAGCCTTTTAAACCAAAAATCTTCATAGCTTTGTTTTTCCTGGGAATTAAAAAAAAGTAAGTTTGACTTGTTAACATACACATTTATCTACATTTTCATCCAATTTATTCATTACTTTGAGTTACCATCACCATCTCTTGTTTTTAAAATGGCTATGGCGATGGTGCACCATTAACTTTTATAGTTTAATAAATCGATTTTTTTACTATACATGTAAAATTGTATTATGGCAGCCATAGCAAAACCAAAGATGGTGATAACTCAAAACCAAGTAGACGAAAAAATTTATAAATTGTTAATGTAGAAATGTATACCTACATGCGAAACTTACTTTTTTTTAAATCTCAGGAATAACAAAGTTGTAACAAATTTTGGTTTTTAATAGATTTTTTTTTCAATTATGTGAGAACCGCGGATTTATTTTCCAATTTTCAAATTCCAAATTAATAGACTTGTTATTACATAACTTTTCTTCAGTTTAATGGCTTAACCAACCTGCCGTGCACCCTGTATATGTATACATAAATATGTGTATACGAGACCCGTCGCATATAAGTTGGGACAGTGAATTCAATGGTTTCAGTAAATCCAGGTTTTCTCCCAGTTTTTTTTTTCTGGACAAAGTATTATATTTCTTATAGTATAATTCCTATTGACATTTAAAAACCTACAAAAATATCTTTTCACTCTTGACAATATTGATAAAAGTTTTACACCTTAAATTTATTCCAGAGCAAATGGAGTATACAATATATTGTTCACCATGTATATTACTATAGCAAGATACATACATACATACGTACTTGGCTAAAATCGCTTGCAAAGTCGCAAACAAATATAAAATGAAGTTATATATATAGATATATTTTAGCGGAAATAATTTCTTAAAACCATATGGTTAATATTAAAGAAAAATATTAAATATTAAAGAAAAGTCTTTGTCTAACAATAATAACATAATACGTATTTAACGTATTATGAACAAATTAAAGTAATGTCATTTAAATGAAAAGTTTCGTCCCTGCAGTGTCACGTCGTGACATAAAAAGATCACGCGCATGTCACTGCTTGACATAAAACGGCAAACTTAATCACTGTGCCAGCAATTGGATATCAAGTTGTGACATGTCACGTCGTGACTTTTTCGGGATATCACAAATGTTTACTGGGATATAGTTAGTTTAAATCCAACAAAATATTGAATGTATTTAACCACAAAAACTGTAGGTATACTTTTTCTCTCAATGTACGAATGTGGCGCAAAAATAAATATCCAAACACCGATGGCATAAAAAATCACGACATGATTTTTTATGACATCGGTGTTTGGTCATAAAAAATCACGACATGATTTTTTATGCCATCGGTGTTTGGATATTCATTTTTGCGAAACATTTGTACATTGAAAGAAAAAGTATGTTAACAATTGAATCAACAGTTTAACATTCAATATTTTCTTGGATTTAAATAAACTATATATAGTTAATTTAAATCCAAGAAAATATTCGCAAATATCACACCGTGAGTTCTACATATATCACTGTGATGAAGCATGTGTATGCACCTAAGACAAAGGTTTGTCTTAGGTATGCACTCAGGATATCACAGCGTGATAAAAAAAAAGAAAAAAGATTTTTTGAAGCCCACGCATGTTTTGCCAGCAATCATAACCATATTTATCAGTAAAGTGCCTTTCGTATGGATATTTCAATATAGATCACCCGTTAAAAGTCAAATAATACATTAGGTACTACATTGTTATACGTGTTCATTCCATAAAGAGTCGACATCTTTTGCATTTATATGTCTTTCTACAATATTGGTAGAGATTAAGTTATTTTATTAACGCACGACTATTTGTGCAGCGTAATGACGAAATAGGTAAAAATCTCGACTTCAGTAGTCAGCAACCGCGACGTCGTGACGACCCAAATTCGTTCGCTCCATTTAGGTACAAATGATGGTCGTCATGTGAGTCATACGACGCGTCGCGACGTCGGCTGCCGACGTTGGGTCGCCTCAGACGACGTCGCTTTTACGTCCAAATGTTTATTGGGTAGGTATATACAGGAAAAGTAATTTTTCATAATTTCTTTTGCTTGTCCCTAAACTTATTGGCATAAATTTAGGAAAAGATTGAACATGTCAAAATAAGACGAAAACCCAAATAAATATTTGTCCTAATTACTTATGTTTCCAAGATACAGGGTGATAAAGTGTTACTTATCATATCAGTTTTTTTAATATAACCTCTACTATGGTAGTCTTGGAAAGGTTATATTTTGCGAACACTCACTTACTACCAAAACACATATTCACACATAATTATAATTGAGGTTAGGTTTTTATAACATTTGATACAATTTTTAGATTACGCAGTTTGGCTTCCATT
Source organism: Brassicogethes aeneus (assembly GCA_921294245.1). NCBI lineage: Eukaryota > Metazoa > Arthropoda > Insecta > Coleoptera > Nitidulidae > Brassicogethes > Brassicogethes aeneus. Next base: position 65,170,264 of record OV121132.1, read on the forward strand.
AAAAAGGTGTACCTTTTAAACTTCGATAAAAAAAACCGTTTCCGAGATATTCGAGATTACAATAATTATTATATTGCATTATTTAAAAGGATTAAAAAGTATATGATAACAAATTTTATTTTTTAATTGAAAAACATAAAGGGCATTCCATGAGCCTCTGGACTTTGCCTTGAACGTCACATTAAAAAAATTGTAGTTTTTTCAATTAAAAATTTGTTATCATATATTTTTTAGTCCTTTAATGCGATATAACAATTATTGTAATCTCGTATATCTCGGAAACGGTTTATTTTATCGAAGTTTGAGAGGTACACCTTTTTAATAGTAGCCGAACTAATTAATAGAAAAATTGCATCAAATGGTATAAAAACCTAACCTTAAAGTTTGTATGGGAAAATAAGCTTAAGCAACCCCTGTTTCTGCGACACTGTGTTCACTTGAACAATTGTAATTATGTGTGAATATGTGTTTTGGTAATAAGTCTACCATAGTAGAAGTTATATTAAAAAAAACTGATCTGATAAGTAACACTTCATCACCCTGTATCTTGGAAACATAAGTAATTAGGAAAAATATTTATTTAGGTTTTCGTCTTATTTTGACTTGCTCAATCTTTTTCTAAATTTATGCCACTAAGTTTAGGGACACCTTGTATAAATTCAATTCGGATTGAGAAACATCCATTTTGTTGTACAGGGTGAGCAAAAATACTGATTTTCAAAATTTTCTAAATTTTTTAATATTTTTTTTTGAAGCGCTAAAATAAAGAGATGGTAAAGAGAAATCAAAAAGTCAAATGAAGTTTTTTCATATGAGTTTTTGATACTAAGATATTTAATATTAAAAATTAAAGATATTAGTTTTCAAATTTTAACAAATAATTGTAGACATGTCAGTTAAAAGCAACAACATTGAGTCATAATCACAAAATGAGATAGCAGACAATTTCTACAAAATAATAGGACCACTCGAGTTAAGACCTGAATTGATTTTATTTTTAATAACAAATATATATAGTAACAACAACTCACATGAAAAAACTGTATTTGGCTTTTTGGTTTCTCCTTACAAGCTTTTCATATTAGACTTTCAAAAAAAATATTTAACAATTTTTAATTTTGCAAAATCTACAATTAAGTAAAATCATTAATGACATCCCTTTGATTTTATAATGAATTCATCGTGTGACTCATTAAGGATCTCACGTTGCTCATCAAAAGTGCAACACTTATGCGTGCCACAGTGACATCACTGAATGAATCAGCAATGATTTCACGTTGGTGTCACAACGAATTCATCGTGTGACTCATTAAGGATATCATCCCAGATAGCAAAATGTAGTCACGATGCGCGCACAGTGAGTGCACGCGTGCGTCTTTAAACGGCACGCGTGCGCGCAGATCACTACACAGATGCGCGCACATATGCAGCGCACGTGTGCCGACGCATTTCCAGCGCACATGAATGAGTCAAAAAAGTTGTATATTTCAAAAGGAAATGCATATATAACGACGGGTTTAATGCAAAATGGCACAAGCGCCAAATTTTTCAAAAAATTGTTAGGACAGGTTGATAGAGAATTAAATTCTCTAGCTAAAGCTGTAAAAATTTTTTTTTAATTTTGGCGTTTGTGCCGTTTTGCCTTAAACCCGTATATATATATTTATTCAAGTAAAGGGAAAAGTAAATAAAAATGCAAATTTTAATCAAAATCACTTTAAAAAAGTAAATAAATATCAAAAACGTAAAATAAAAAAATCTTAATATAAATAAAAAAGCACATGATCAATTAATCAATTGATTTTAAAAATACTAAACAATCAAAAAAGTAAAATCACAAAATCCTAAAGCAAATAAAAATATTGAAGTAAATAAAAATCCACATGTTGATTAATTAATTGATTTTAAAAATTACAAAATCTTAAATAAAAAGTAAATAAAAATCTCAAATTAAAAATTCACACGTTGATCAATTTATCAAGTGATTTTGAAAATACTTTCAAAAAATCCAATTAAAATAATAGGATGCTAAAGTAATTAAAAATCTTAAACAGAAAAAAAGCTGTTTTTAAAAATACTTTAAAAAATAACAAAGTTTTTAAGTAAATAAAAATGCACAAGTTGAATAATTGATCAAGTGATTTTAAAAATAGGTAGTGTCAAAAATCACAAAACTTAAAGTAAATAAAAATGCACAGGTTGATCAATATTTTTAAAAACTACAAAAATAAAATAAAAAATCCTACTGTCAAAAATCACAAAAGTAAAATCACAAAATCTTAAAGTAAAAATATTTTTAAAAATTACAAAAGTAAAATAAAAAATCCTAAAGAAAATAAAAATTAAAAAGTATATAAAATGCAAATATTGATAAATATTGATTATTATAATTATAACTTAAGTTATTTTAAAATCCAAAGTAAAATAAAAAAAATCCCAAAATCTGAAAAGTAAATACAAACTCTAATTCTTATAAGTGATTTTGATTAGAATATATTCTATTTAAAATCCCTTTCATAGTCAGATGATACAAAAAATTACAAAAGTAAAATAAAAAATCCTAAATAAAATAAAAATTTAAAAATATATAAAAATGCAAATATTGATAAGTGATTTTAAAAACCAAAGTAAAATAAAAAAAAATCCCAAAATCTGAAAAGTAAATAAAAACTCTAATTCTTATAAGTGATTTTGATTAGAATATATTCTAATCAAAATCACTTTCATAGTCAGATGATACAAAAAATTACAAAAGTAAAATAAAAAATCCCAAAGAAAATAAAAATTAAAAAGTATATAAAAATGCAAATATTGATAAGTGATTTTAAAAACCAAAGTAACATAAAAAAATCCCAAAATCTGAAAAGTAAATAAAAACTCTAATTCTTATACACTTTCATAGTCAGATAATCAGGAAATTCGGGTTCATTTGTTCTTAACTGTGGCAAAATTTTGCCAGAGTTCAATTTATTATTTGTTTGTTTTTCGGCATTTTTTTGTCGTTGTTTTGTAGCCCTAATAACCTCTTTGAAATCATATTTAAAGGACCCTTTATTTGAGGGTCCTTCAAACGAATTAGTCCTTTTTGCAGCAACTAAAATTAAAAATAACATTGATTTTTTTATTAAAAAAAGTAGTAGGCACTTACGATATAGGGTATTGCAAATTTTTGTTCTTCTAAATTCAATTTTCCCCTTGGAACTAGGTATCCCAAGTAATATTTGATTTAACGAATTCGTCAGTGACTATCTGTTTCATTGCGCAACTGATTGTCTGTTTTTACAGCTAATGAAACATTTTCTAGGGTAATTTAGTTTTCTTGGTATTTCATAATTTAAATTATTGTGAAATCCCTAGAAAAATAATCAATTATGATGGGAAAATGCTTGTTATGATTTAATCTTTATATTTTTCACACTTACCTGAAATCCTTAATAACTAACAAACACAATAGAAAAATAAATACAACCCGCTTGCAGCAATGTATACATGTTATGTTTTTAGGTTATGTTTTTGTCGAATTAACGCGTTGACCGGTTACGCGCGAATTTTAAAATTTGAATTTAAATGCAATATAATAAATTATAATTTATATATATATATATATATGTATACATAAATCAGTTGATGCATGTCATTTTAATTGAACTTACCTATAGTGAAACAATGCAATTTGCAATTTTACATTATTTCATTATTATTGATTGTAATTATAAGTTTTTTTGATATAATCTGGCATCACTGCCGATAAGCACAAGAGATCATTGATCACGTCGTGCACTCATACTGCGCTCTGATCACGTCGTGCGCTCATACTGCGATCATCGCGTGGGCGCGCACGGCTATGCTACTCATATCCGTGTGAAATCGACCACACGTGTGCGTTCTCACGCCGTGCGACCTACGTGCGACGCACGATTGCTATCTGGGATGTTGCTCATCAAAAGGGGACCACATAGGCGTGCCTTAGTTACATCACTGAATGAATCAGCAATGATTTCTCGTTGATGTCTCGTTGATGTCTTAAATGATGTCATAATTGTTATCTATTTAAATTGTTATTTAAGACATCAACGTGAAATCATTGTTGATTCATTCAGGGATGTCACGGAGGTACGCATATGTGTTCCCCTTTTGATCAGCAACATGATATCCTTAATTAGTCACACGATGAATTCGTTGTGACATCAACGTGAAATCATTGCTGATTTATTCAGTGATGTCACAGTTGCACGCATAAGTGTTGCATTTTTGATGAGCAACGTGAGATCCTTAATGAGTCACACGATGAATTCATTATGAAATCAAAGGGATGTCATTAATGATTTCACTTAAGGGACTAAAAACGTTAAAATTAATTAAAATACCTAAATATTTATTTTCTTAAATAAAATATGAAATATCTAAAACAAGTTTTTATTAAAATTTAAAAAAGTATCTTGCATCTGAATATTAATTTTTAATAAATAAAAATGTATAAAAAAAATAAAATAAACTCGATATGCTAATAATCACATGCAAGTTAATTTTTGGTACAGTAAGCGCATTGCTCAATTAATTGCTATCATTTAAAATTTCGTTACTTTTATTGAGCGATAACTTTCTGTAAGTTTGTTTTGCTCCCCTTAATATTTCTCTTATATCATTCGAGAAAACACTTTTTGCCCCTTGGCCTTTCTGGTACAGCTTTAGATCTAAAGCAGCTTCTGTAATAAAAAATGATCTGATTATATCGCCCTGGCCCCTTATTGCTAAAGCCGGATAACTCAACTTTTGTGATAAACAAAAAAGACTTAACCAACAAATGTATTATTGCTTGTTAAGGTATATTAGGGTGTTGAAAAATTAATAGTACATTAAAAAACAAAAATGTTGGCGCCTATTTGAGCCCTTAATATTAATATTAAGGTTTGCCTCAATTCATTTTTTGTTTTTAAATTTCAATAACACGGGAATTTATATTTTTTAAATTTTGAATTCTTATAACTTTGGAATGGTTTGTTTTCGCAACACCCAAGCGAGAGGAGTTATAGACAAATTCACGCTCTACAAAAAACATCTGAAGGTCAAAGTTCTTCAGATCAACCGTTTCAAAGATATCAGCGATCAAAAATAACACTAATAAAAAATTTCAAATATTTTGAAATAAAATACAAAAAAATATCATATGCCATATTTACATTATTTTTTATGTAAAATCACTTTAATTCTGTTAACCTAGGTCTCAGCTGAGACTGTAAACTTTTTTTTATATATATTAGGGTGATTCATTTCCGCAAAGTTTTTGTTTTCTTCGGTGCTCAAGCAAAATATTAATCTGCATATAGAAAAAAAAATTCTCAACAAGTTTGAGCTCTTAATATAAATTTTAAGTACTTACTATTTAAATTTAAAGTTTTACCATTTAAAATGCATGTAAAAAATATATTTTTTTTTTCAAATGTTATATTCACAGTGTCCCTGAACGAAGTTTAAGTCACATAAAAATGACGCCAAAAACTGATTGCAGTTTCTTGTTCGGGACCCTTTGGTGAATTAAAACTGATATTTACCAAAATCCTAGCTGATCCTTTTTTCGAAATTTTTTCAAAATTTATGATTTTTTTTTAAATTTTTGTTTATTTCAAAGTCTACCTTTCACAGAGTACACATTTGTACACCGATTTTTATAAAATTAGAGTATATTATTGAGGAGACTTAAAGAATACTTTTTTTAATAATGTTCACATCATTTGATATATACAGGGTGGACCAAAAATTGCTTAATTTTAATAAAGCAAAAGCGTAAATTCATGATTTTGGCATAACAAGCAAAACAGATGTATCCCCATTTTTTTAGATATTTCTATGTTTATTAGGTTACAAAATGGCATTCTTATTAACCTTTTATTAAAAAAATAGATTTTTAATAAAATTAAATAAAATAACGCTTAGAGAATATTTAAAATGTTGTTTAATTTAGGCTTTTTAGAAGTTTTCAATTTTGAACGAAAAACTGGTTAAAGTTTTTTGATCGGCACTCTTTGGAGATTTAAAAACGGTATTTACCAAAATTCTAACTGCTTTTCTTTAAATTTGTTAAAAAATCATTTTTTTTAAATTATTTGTTTATCGCAAAGTCTACCGATTTTTATTGATTGCAGTTTCTTGTTCGGGACCCTTTGGTAACTTTAAAATGATACCTATTTAACAAAATCCTAGCTGCTCCTCTTTTCGAATTTTTTTGAAAATTCTTAATTTTTTTTTTAATTTTTATTATCTTACCTTTGACAGAGTACACATTTGTACACCAATATTTATAATATTGGAGTATATTGTTAACGAGACTTGGAGAATACTGTTTTCATACTGAGCACATCATTAGATTTATACAGGATTAGCCAAAAATCACGTTTTTATATAGTAAAAAGCATAATGCACAAAACAGATTTATCTCCAAAAAAATTTATTTTATTTAATTTTATTCAAAATCAATTTTTCTTATAAAGTCTTGATAAGAATCCCATTTTGTAGCATGATAAACATAAAAATATCTAAAAAAACATGGGTGGGTATATATCTTTTTTGCGTGTTATATTTACGCTTTTGCTTTATTAAAAGAAGCAATTTTTGGCTAACCCTTTATATATTAAATGATGTGCACAGTATAAACAGTATTCTCCAAATCTCCTTAACAATATACTCCAATATTATTAAAGTCGGTGTACAAATGTGTACTTTGTCAAAGGTAGACAAAAATAAAAAAAAAATCATGAATTTTCAAAAAATTTCGAAAAGAGGATCAGCTAGGATTTTGGTAAATATCATTTTTAAGTCACCAAAGGGTCCCGAACAAGAAACTGCAATCAGGTTTTGGCGTCATTTTTATGTGACCTAAACTTCGTTCAGGGACACTGTGTATTCATTATGAGTGAGAAATCATAATAATTTTAAAAAAGTTCTTAGTGTAGGGAAATATAATGATAATAAATAGAAAAAATCAATCTAAATAACATTATGGGTTGGTATTTATCAATTTCTTACGTTTTCAGTTATAAAAATGGCAGTAAATTTGGTTTTCATATTAGCCAAACTGAATTGGATAGTATACAAACTATCCAGCTATTTTAGTTTACCTAATAATTTCAAGTAAATTAGCCAAGATCCTTGGTTATTTTGTAAACTAGCCGCTAATTTAGTTGAAAATATGTTTTTAATTAAAATAGCTGACAGTTTGGCTAGTTTATAAACTAAAATATCATATGCCATATTTACATTATTTTTTATGTAAAATCACTTTAATTCTGTTAACCTAGGTCTCAGCTGAGACTGTAAACTTTTTTTTATAAATATTAGGGTAATTCATTTCCGCAAAGTTTTTGTTTTCTTCGGTGCTCAAGCAAAATATTAATCTGCATATAGAAAAAAAAATTCTCAACAAGTTTGAGCTCTTAATATAAATTTTAAGTACTTACTATTTAAATTTAAAGTTTTACCGTTTAAAATGCATGTAAAAAATATATATATTTTTTTAAATGTTATATTCATTATGAGTGAGAAATCATAATAATTTTAAAAAAGTTCTTAGTGTAGGGAAATATAATGATAATAAATAGAAAAAATCAATCAATTTCTTACGTTTTCAGTTATAAAAATGGCAGTAAATTCATTAAATATTGGTTGGATAACTTTTTTTTATGAATCAGCCCTTTTTTCTCACTACTTTTGGCGATTTGCTCGAAAAAATAAAAAAAAAAAACGATTTTTTTTAATAACTCTTTGACGACTCCTAAGGTGAACCAATGCGAGTTACAAAAAAAAACTCAAAAGCAATTTTAAAGAGCGTGAAAATCCCCATAAGGTGTTTTAAACCGATTTGCAATATTGTCAAAGGTGAAAAAGAAATTTGAAAAAAAAATATATTTTTTACATGCATTTTAAACGGTTAAACTTTAAATTTAAATAGTAAGTGCTTAAAATTATTATTAAGAGCCCTAACTTGGTGAGAATGTTTTTTCCTATATGCAGATTAATATTTTGCTTGAGCACCGAAAAAAAACAAAAACTTTGCGGAAATGAATCACCCTAATATATATTATATATGTTACGGCTAATGTGCAAACTTGGATAGTTTATAAACTAGCTGGATAGTTTATAAACTAGCCAAACTGTCAGCTATTTTAATTGAAAATGTATTTTCAACTAAATTAGCGGCTAGTTTACAAAATAACCAAGGATCTTGGCTAATTTACTTGAAATTATTAGGGAAACTAAAATAGCTGGATAGTTTGTATACTATCCAATTCAATTTGGCTAATATGAAAACCAAAGTTTCTAGTAACACAAAATAGCCAAGCTTTAGCTAGTTTGTAAACTAACCAACTAATTCTCTGGCTATTGCCCATTTTAGTTGGGTTTTTTGCTCAATGGGGCGGGGGGGCCCAATGGGGCGGGGTCGGTAGGGTTGTGTTGTTGAGTTTTCTAACAAGGAAGCGTTAAAATTTTGCCTATGATTTATTTTAAAAACGTTAAAATGCACAAAACAAATCCCGTTAAGCCGGCAAAACAAAAAACAATGCCGTAACCTCACTTTTTTAATAAATTAGCCAGAGAATTGGTTGGTTAGTTTACAAACTAGCTAAAGCTTGGCTATTTTGTGTTACTAGAAATTTTGGTTTTCATATTAGCCAAACTGAATTGGATAGTAAACAAACTATCCAGCTATTTTAGTTTACCTAATAATTTCAAGTAAATTAGCCAAGATCCTTGGTTATTTTGTAAACTAGCCGCTAATTTAGTTGAAAATATGTTTTCAATTAAAATAGCTGACAGTTTGGCTAGTTTATAAACTATCCAAGTTTGCACATTAGCCATAACATATATATATATATATATATATATATATATATATATATATACATATTTGAAACACCCTGTATATACATTATGTATATATATATATATATATATATATATATATATATATAAAAAAAAGTTTACAGTCTCAGGTTAACAGAATTAAAGTGATTTTGCATAAAAAATAATATAAATATGGCATATGATACTATTTTTGTATTTTATTTGAAATTTTTTATTAGTGTTATTTTTGATCGCTGATATCTTTGAAACGGTTGATCTGAAGAACTTTGACCTTCAGATGTTTTTTGTAGAGCGTAAAATTGTCTATAAAACCTCTCGCTTAGGTGTTGCAAAAACAAACCATTCCAAAGTTATGAGAATTCAAAATAAAAAAAATAAAAATTCCCGTGTTATTGAACTGGAAAAACATCAAATGAATTGAGGCAAACCTAAATATTAATATTAAGGGCTCAAATAGGCGCCAAAATTTTTGTTTTTTAATGTAGGTACTATTAATTTTTCAACACCATTAGAAAAAAACAATAATTCTTTTTTTTTTAAACACCCTAATATATATATATATATATATATATACACCTATATATTTACCTAGCACGTGCTAAGTATAATTCATAAATTAATTATAAAAATATATTTAAAAATACGATAATTTTTAAGCCTTGGTAAGATAAATCCATTCCCAAAACTTGGCAACACTTATGGTATATACCATGGCAACATTGTTATGCACTTGCATAGTTCAGAGAAAAACCTTAAGGTTATAAATTTAAATTATGGCACTATGACATCAAATGCATTTCTGTGAAATCACCTGGACCTCACCTGGAGCTCATTAGCTAAATCGCTGCTGTTCATTTTAGCTTTAATTTTTTTCCGTTAAGAACTTTCTTTTACTGTGTTTAATTACCCCTTAAAAATAAAAGTGCATAATTTAATATATTAAAATTCTTTAGTAAGAATTTCTCACCTGCATAATTCCGCTTGGATTTGCGTCTCTGAAAATTCAAAATTCGATAAAAATAATATTTTTTCATCAATTATTTATAAATTTACAATTATTTAACATAGTAAAATCTTTAATCCAAAAAATTTCAATGTTAACTAACATTTAACAATTATGATATTCATCAAATTTTGAAATTAAACAAAACCTACTACATATTAACAAATAATAATATTCGCAAATAATAATAAGTATTATTGTTTAAAAAACCAAGTGGCACGTTAATTATTAAAAAAAATTTAATTTATTATCATATTTTTAAATGTTTAATTTATTAGGTATCATATTATTAATTTTAAAATTTAAACTATTTATTTACACTATATTTTTGTAGGATTTTGTAGGGACTCGGTATTTTCAATTACTGCTGCTCACAATGTTGGTGCACTTCCATGTCAATGCGATTTTCATGGCTCCTTAAGTTTTGAATGTGAAAAGTTTGGAGGTCAATGTTTATGTAAACCTCATATTATTGGTCGCAAATGCGAAGCATGCAGAACAGGTTACTATGGTTTTCCCGATTGCAAACCTTGTGAATGTCCATCAACAGCTTATTGCGAACCAGAAACTGGCCAATGTATTTGTCCCAGAAATGTAATTGGCGAAAAATGCGATAAATGTGATAAATTAACTTATGGTTTCGACTCTCTTATTGGATGTGAAGAATGTAATTGTCATCCCTTGGGAATCGAAAAAACTACACAGTGTGACTTATTAAATGGAAGTTGTGCGTAAGTATATACACATATGGTAGCCCTTTGGCAACACTGCCCCATAAAAAAATCGATGTTTTGGCTTGGGGATGTTTACCATATGTTTTTGGGGTCGCTGAAGCCGAATTCGGAGCCCATTTAACCCCATCACGTCAGGTTTTCAAGATAACCTCAAATAACCTAATAATCCATGCTAATAAGCCTTTTTAAAACCAAAAACCTTATAACCGAAGCTGTTTATTCACAATAACTTTATAACCTTTTATATTGAACCCCATAAATCCATAACCCTACCCTACCCCAATAACCCCATAATCCAAATCCCAATAAGCACAAAACTCAAGCAATTGAACTCAATCGCATAAAACCCAATTAGTTTAACCCTAAGATTGCGATGGATTAAGTTATGTTGAGGTTCAGATTATAGGGTTATTGGGGGTGGGCTATGGGGTTTGGGGTTCAATATATCAGATTATAAGGTTATTGTGGATTAACAGCTTCGGTTACGGGATTATTGGGTTTGGACAGATTGCGTGATAATAGGTTGAGTTCAATTGAGATTCGGATTATGGAGATATTGGGGTAGGGTTCTTTGGTTATGGATTTATGGGCTTCAATATAAAAGGTTATAAAGTTATTGTGAATAAAAAGCTTGGGTTATAAGGTTTTTGGTTTTAAAAAGGCCTATTATCTTGGATTATTAGGTTATTTGAGGTTATCTTGAAAACCTAACGTGATGGGATTAAACGGGCTTCTGTTCGGCTTCAGCGACCCCAAAAACATATGGTAAACTTGGTCTAATCCCCAGGCCAGAACATCGATTTTTTTTGTGGGGCTGTGCAACTATTCGGCCCCCGAATTTCGAGATCTTAAAGTAACTTTTTATATAATAAGATAGTTTTAGTATTTAGTTGTAAAGGCATTGTCATCTAATAAAACATAGACGAAACCAATTTCTTTTCTGCTTAAATTTTTAGACTAAATAACAATGGACGCGTATGATTTTGACGCACATTATAATGTGCGTCACAATCATCGCGTTTGTTTTTCTGCAACATGTATAGTACAGTAGCGTAGCAGTTTCAAGGAAAATCTAAGAAAATATGTTAACTGCATGCTTAAGTTTTATAGATGTTAAGTTTGATACAATTCAAATTGATACTTACAAAATAATATGTATTATTGACTAATCCAAAATATAATTAATAGTAAAATAAAAACATGTCGGTACGTCCATGACTAATGCTGTTAACCTAAATGTAAGTCTGTCTGTTGCATTTACGCTGTATTTTTTACCACTAACTATGCACCTTTTTAACATTTTAAGTTGTTTTCGTAAAAAGACGACTCAAAACAATACAAAACACCGAGCAACTCTCAAAACACATTGAAGAAACAAATTGTGTTTGTTTACGCGTCCAGTGTTATTTGGTCCAAGGTCCAAGTACATATTTAGTTCTCTAAATATGTGAATCCAAGTTAACACAGTTAAAAAAAAAAGTTGTCGTATTTTTGTTTAAATTGGAGTCATACTTTTGATGGACCTAAGCTATTGAAGTTTTTGCTAAATACCGCCCTTGTGAACATTTTTCTCTGAAAAGCCGAAAAAGTATTATTATGTAAAAATAAGAGTTTTAAAAGTTTTACTTTCTCTTAAAAACTCAGAATAAGACTTGTAAGCGTACAAACCCCCCAGCAAAGAATCTGCAAAAGTTACACTCCAAGTGATAAATAAAATATAACATTACAAATAAATAAAATAAATACTTACGGTAATAAAGCTCATTTATTTAGTAACACAAGGTAATTTGTGTTGTATTCATGGGGAAAGTATTAAAAGGGAATTATAAATACAGTAAATAAAATACAATAAATTACATTTAAACTCAGGTCAAACTCCCGGAAGGCTCCCGTTTATTTTTATATAAATATCGGCGATATTATATAGCTTATAAAACCTTCCAAAATGAGGGATTATGCATATATGGAAGAGAGTTAAACATTTAAAATTTATACAAACAATAATGATATTTATTTGGATAAAGCAACAACAATAACCGTAACCCAAACGACATTTAACTATTTTCTAAAAGAGAACTCTGAAAGAAAGGTACATCCTACAAACCCTTAAAACCATATAATATCTTCTTACTGCGACTTCAACCCACATAAAATATAAATAAATAAATATATATATACCATTAGATAAATAATACATCATAAAGCTCTCGTTTTGATGCTCCTCGTTTAAATTCTTAGTTTGTTTCTTTGTGGTTGTTTTAGAGCAGCAAAATGAATGTCTTGGAGTTTTAGGAAATAGTATTATTTTCTTTTTAAAACAGTTTTATTTCTCGTAATGTACAGAACCAAAATCGTGTATATGTTTTTTATATATATAATAATAATAAATAATGGTTCACTAGGAATAGGGTTCCATAGAGATTACATATATTTATTTAATTAACATATATATATATATATATATATATATATATATATATATATACTTGAGTAACTCAATCTCGAATATACTACCCCCGCAATTGCGAAGTCAATTAATACAAAAGATAAACAAGAACGCTCAGCAATAACAGGGCTGGTATTTAGAATAAGATTAATCAGTACAGTAAAATTTTATTTAATATTATTAATAGGTAACTTAACCAATTTAACAATTGGACGCTGAAACTCTGAATTTGCAGTTTTAATAGTAACAGCGCGAACCAACCCATCAGAACCAGGATGAGTACTGATAATACGACCCAATTCCCACTTATTTGGAGGCAGATGTTCATTTCTTACTAAAACAAGATCGCCTTTCATTAAATTAGGTTGAGTACCAAACCACTTTGAACGCGTTTGCAATTCGAAAAGATATTCTCTTAAATTACCATTTACGCCAAAAGTTTTTCACAACCTTACGATAAAATTGCCAGCGAGTAAGTCTGTTATCAGTTAAATCTAATACAGGAGTGGGAATCGACTTAAGAGCACATCCTACCAAAAAGTGTCCTGGAGCTATAGGCCGAGAATTTAAAAGACCTTGATATTCACTTAATAATTTCCGAAATTCGTCTGCACTAGGTGTAACATTTGCAAGTTGAGGTTTAAGATATTTTTTTACACTTTTTACTCCAGCTTCCCATAAACCTCCGAAGTGAGGAGCAGAAGGAGGCATAAAGTGCCAAGTTATTCTTCTGAATACATTTATAAAAGCTTTAGTAGAACAATCGTTTACATAATCTATATAAATTTATTATTTAACTGCTTTAACTGAAAAGCAAACAAACACAACAACCCATACTTTATGGGATTTAGTACCACGACCAATACCATTAAGTATGGAAAATGGACCAGCATAGTCAAGTCCAGTATGTGAGAAAATACGTGAAGGCTTCACCCTAGATTGTGACAGATCCCCCATTAATTGACACATGGTTTTTGCATTATACTTTACACAGGTGGTACAATTCTTATTATAGTTTTAGTTATAGAACGTGCATTAATAATCCAAAATTTACATCGAACCATGTATAAAGTAAGTTTAACACCAGAATGAATTAGATTCTTATGAAATTGTCTTATAATAATGCAAGAAAGTTCCCCAGGAAGAAGAATAGCTGGCATTATTGGATGCGACTTTCCTAACCTACCACCAAGTCTTAAAATACCCTTTTTATCCAAAAATGGTGTAAGTGGAAACAACTTGGATGATGGAGCTACAGTCTTTGAAGAATTTAAAGCCTTTTCCTCAGGAAAAGACTTTTGCTGCACATATTTAACAATTAAATCCGAAGAATTCTCTAAATCCTGAGCTGTTAGAAAATTAGAACTATAAGGCTTTTTTCTCATAACGGAAACAGCCCTTAATATTATGGAAACTACTCTAAGAATCCTTGCCCAAGAAGAAATTTTGGAAATCAAAACTGAAATAAAATGATCTGCAGCTTGGCAGGAAATGAGACTTGCAACTTGAAAGGAACGTTTGTCCAAATCAGTAAAATGTTCAAAATTCTTTTGAATAGGCCATAAATCTGTTTTTTTAGACAACCAACTAGGACCATTCCACTAAAGCAGGGATGTAACTAACTTTTGTGTATCAAAACCACGAGAAGCGAGGTCTGCAGGATTTTGAGAAGTAGGAACATGTTTCCAGATGGCTTTTGGTAAAGAATCCTGTATCTGAGAAACTCTATTTGCAACAAAAACTTTCCAAGTATAAGAAGGATGTTGTAGCCAACTCAGAACAATAGAATAATCAGTCCAACAAAATATAGGAACAGGATCTATTTTTAAAGCTGATATAATATAACAAAGTAAATCAGAAAGAAGAGTTGCAGCGCAAAGCTCTAACCGAGGAACACTAACAGTTTTTATAGGAGCAACTCGAGTTTTTGAGATAAGTAAAGAATTTATTATCTTAGAATTATGTTCCACTCTTAAATAGACAACTGCTCCATAGGCAGCCATTGAAGCATCGCAAAACCCGTGTAGTTAACATGAGCTTTGTTTTGAATTAAATGTCCATCTTGGTGTAGTAATCTCAGATGTGGAAATAAGACTATTATGGAGAATTAGCCATTGTTTTTGTATATTAGGGGGAAGAGGATCATCCCAACCAATCTTAAGAATCCAGAGACTTTGTAATAAGATTTTAGCTTTAATGGTAATAGGTTAAATCCATCCCAAAGGATCATATAGTTTAGATACGGTAGACAACAATTGACGCAATCAGCTTCAAGTTTAACATGATATTGAAAACGATCCTTTGAGGGATTCCACTGTATTTCCAAAACACGAACAGTAGTACTATCAATAAATGGAATGTCAATAGCTAACTTATATTCTTCAGAACCGAGATCTTGTATCAACTCTGGAACATTTGACGCCCACTATTTCAATGGCAGGTTAGCTGACTCAGTAAGCTTAATAAATTCATCTCTTAATTTACTAGTCTCAATTATATCGTCCCCTCCGAAGAAAACGTCATCACATAGACGTTATCTTCTAAACATTTAGATGCATTTGGAAATCTAAGTCTTTCATCTTGACAAAGCTGTTTAATAACGCGTTTAGCTTGAAAAGGAGAAGAACGAAGACCATAAGTGATAGTATTAAGTTCATAGATCTGAACAGGTTCAAATTGAGAAAAACGCCATAAAATACATTGGAAATGTCTATCTTCAGGAGCAATACTGATTTGTCGAAACATTTTCTCCACATCGCTTGTACGAAAATAACGGTGTTGTCTCCAGCGAGTTATAATAGCTACTATATCTTTTTGCAAAGCTACTCCAGTATGAAGACAATCATTTATAGAACAATTATTTGAAGTTTTAGCGGAGCCATTAAATACCACTCTTAACTTGGTAGTAAGACTATCCTGACGAATAACTGGATGATGAGGAAGAAAGTTTTGACCTTTAAAGTAGGAATTTAATGGTCCAATAAGACTCATATGTGAAAGTGACAAATATTCTTTCATAAATGCAGAATATTGCTCAAATAACTCAGGAGTTCTATTTAATTTCTTTTCTATAGAACAGAAAGTACGAAAAGCTACTTCTTTTGAGTCACCTAGAATTGGCGCATCAGAAAGAAAAGGAAGCTTTAACTGATAAGCCCCATTAGGAAGTCTAATATAAGTATTTTGAAAATGTTTTTCACATTCACGCTCAAATTTGGAAAGATTTGAACAAGACGGAACTTCTTCTATTTCCCAGAATTGCCTCAAAGTTAAGTCCATCATCATTTTTCAACTGAAGCATGATGAACATAAATAGTATTAAATGAAGAAATATTTACAGTTAAAGGTCCTGTTAAAACCCACCCAAAAATTGATAATTGTGCATGTAAAGCACTAGAATTGGACTTTAAAAAACCATCGCGTAATAACAACCCATAAACATCTGCGCCTAACAGCAAATCTATTCTTCCTTCTTTTTCAAAGTGCGGGTCAGCAAATTCAAGGTTTTGCCAATCGGATAGAAGATCTGACTTAAGAATCTTAGGCGGTCGATAAGTGGTAACACGAGGAAGAACATACGCATGAACATTAATTGGTTTGGAACTAGAATTAACCGAATTAATCTTAAAATTAACAGAAGACAGCACATTTCCAGTTGCTGTGCCATTTACTCCAGTAATTGTAGCTGAAGTTAGGTTCTTTGGCAACATTAACACTTGTGTTAAATGTTCTGAAATAATGCTACATTCAGAACATTGGTCAAGAATTGCTCTGGTCAAAGTTTTCCGCCCAGACGCAGCTTGAACCAGTACATAAGCAGTAGCCAAAACAATGGAAGAATTTCGTTTGTTTGACGATAAATGTACATTAAAATTTTCTGGAAATTCTGAAATTTTACTAGTGTTAACTTGATTATCTAGAGAATCTTTATGTAGCAATGAATTATGCCGTTGATGACAAACAAAACAATCATGTTTAGATCTACATCTAGACAATTCATGTTTACCTAGACAATTTAAACACAGATTGTATTTTGACTTGGTAACAAATGTTAATCGTTTAGAAACCGAGAGTGCTTTAAACTCCTGACAATATAAAATAAAATGATTTTTAGAAATTGTGAAAGTTGGCTTTTGGTTTGAAATAATTTTGGAAGATTGTAAATTTTGATGGACATGGACAATTGGTTTTGTGTTTTTATAACCAGTTTTTATAATTGATTTTTTAGACACTTCCAAACACCGAATTTTGGTATCAATAAACTTTATTATTTCAACATATGTAGGTAACTCATTTTGTTCACTAACCTTTAATTCCCACTTTTCTCTAGAAATTTTATCAAGTTTTGGGTTGATTAAGCAGACCAATAAATCGTCCCAATGTTCAACTGGTCTTTTTAAGTTTTTTAAAGCATTAAAAGCTGACAAAATAACATCACGAAACTTTTTTAAATTATTACAAAAATCAATTTCAGGAAATTCAATAATAGACAAAATTAACGAATGGACTAATTGAATCGTATTCTCGTACCTATCCCTTAAAATTTCCCAAATTGGTTGGAAATCAACGGTATTTACTGCAGTTAGAGAGAATCAGAGCTTTATCGGTTAAACTAGCATGTAAATAATGTAATCGCTCAACATCTGAAAGTTGATAATTGTCAATTACCAAAGAAGTAAATAAATTTCGAAAATTTAACCAAGAGTCTTGATTACCGTTAAAATTTGGAAGAATAATTTGGGGAAGCTTTATATTTTTCCTAACCCTGTCATTAACTGAGCCCTCCTGTTTATCTCCTGAATCAATATTAGCTATCAATTCAAAGACTGAGTTAATAAGTAGAACATACGTATCTAGAGCTGCATAGTATTAGGATTGTAGAGTTCCAACTCTCCAGTTCCTTGACCTGGTTTGAGTGCGATGATAATCATATGCTCGAGGATCCTCTCTAATATTCTTCTCCAAGTTCTCCAATTTTCCTAGATTCCATTGTAACATTTCTTTATTTAAATTTTCGCAGGCATTTAAACGTTGTTTCTAGCTGTGAAGTTCCAAAAAATAACTCTTAATTCTCTGAATACTCCGTTGTTTTGGTTTTCATATCCCAAATATATTATGTATCAATTGTCACCACTGACAGAAGCAATTTAATAAAATATTAAATTATTATTTATATCTCTAGCACGATAAGGTAATCTTGATCCAAATATACGGCGCAACCGTATTGTGTCAGGAACAAATTCCAAATTTCAGCAAAATTTTATCTAGCACGATAAATGCTCCAAATCTACTGCGCAACCATATTGTGTCAGGAACAAATTTCAATAAAATTTCACTGTAAAGATTTTCCTAATATACTCCAAACCACAGGATTCGAAGGACCATGTTTTAGAGCAGCAAAATGAATGTCTTGGAGTTTTAGGAAATAGTATTATTTTCTTTTTAAAACAGTTTTATTTCTCGTAATGTACAGAACCAAAATCGTGTATATGTTTTTTATATATGTATAATAATAATAAATAATGGTTCCCTAGGAACAGGGTTTCATAGAGATTACATATATTTATTTAATTAGCATATATGCTACTTTAGTAACTCAAGTACAGACTACTGTACGGTCAATAATTAGTTAAGGGCCAAGTGAAAAGGAAGAGTGAAGTTACAAGTGCAAACGAACATGGTGAAACGGTCAAAAGAGTTAAGTTTTAAGTGATAAGAAAGAGTTAAGTGACAAGTGTCAGTGTCTGAGCGGTCGCACCATCTGCCAACAGGACGATTTTCACTGGCCAAACAAAAGAGGTCAAACAAGGGAGGAATAGGCCACCTGCAAATAATTGATAACTCATCTGCATGACCTAACATAATTTGCAAATTAAACTAAACAAGGCACATTGCCTAATCCCTACAAAAAAACAATAATCATCGGTAACACAACAATAGAAAGTCAATACTATCCAAAAAAAAACCAAACAGCCGATCGCGGACATACACCAAAGCTGAACAGGGCAATAAAGCTGTCAACAAAACAATTCAAGTATAACAAACCGAGACCAAATAAATTTGACACTTAAGACATAAATAACACTCATAAACTAAGAAAACATAAACAAAGTAAAAAAAAGCACTCTAATCAAACTCCATGGAATTTGTAAACACATTAGACTAATACTAAAAGTAAAAAAAATACCTGCTAATGGGAAAAACCATTACCAAAAGGGTAAGAGTAGCCCAATTAAAATACTGGGCCCACGTCACTCGTAGACAACGCAACAACATACTACAAGCCACCCTTAAACTAGATCTTACAGACAAAAAAGTCGGGAGACCATGCTTCACATTTCATGACACGTTAGCACAAAACATGCACTTCTCACAAATGAACAAGACCAGTTGGGAGCAACTAAGCAACAATAAAAACAAAATAAAAAAACAACTGGCACACTTTACCAAGTGCAGGAACTATCTGACACGGACAATGACAATAATGAACAAGACGAAGACCTCGACTAGGAAAATACACCCCTGCAGCGTAATAACAACTCCAAATAGTAATCCCAAATGTTTGGAGTAATACTAATCGACTGGTCTAGGGGGATTCCGCGTCGTACTTAGTTTTAAGTCGGCGTAATTGTCCCCCAAAAACCACCTCCCGTCCCTCCTCCATACCCCACTGAGCGTATAGCATAGGCTCGGCGAACCCGAGAATGGCTATTAAAACTATTCGCCTCTCGCTCTCGAGCCCCAAATAGGGGACAGTACGGAACGCAATGGACATTCGCACCCAGCAAACACGGGTGAAGCCGTGCAGTTGCTGGGGAAGAACAAAAATCGGCGTAAGTAAACATAGGCCTGTACGGGGTTCGAGAGTCAAGAGGAAATGGGGCTGGTTATACGTCTCTTATACTCATACTCATACTCTCTATTTTTGTATTTTAAATTTAAATTTATCCGTCAAGTATTTCATCTGCATTAGGCCTCCATCATTCAAATAAAGTTTTTATAATTATTTACTTTTGAATTTAAGTTTACTGTTACATAATTTTTCATGTAATATTATTAGTTAATAATTTAGGCTCAATCAACTTTTAGAATAGGGAACCGGCAAACTTTAATAATAATTACCATAAAATACTAGGTAATAATTTGACCAAATCACAAAATGCAATGTGTGCGTTGCGCATTCAGATGAATCCAGACCTTAACCTTTACGCACCTCTTAAAATTTACAGGATAGTAAATTACAACGCATTCAGAATGCTTGCATGAGATTCGTATGTTGCATTCCTTATAGAAAGCATTTATCTTAAATATGAACGAATTTAAAATTAATGAAATAATGACGTATTTAATCACATCGTTCCTCTATAAGTTGCTTAAATATCAGAAGCCTTTGTATTTATTTACTTTAATAGAAACACGTTCAAATACACACACAGTAAACATCAGATACAACACATTTTCAATACCAGTTCACAGAACTAGTAAATTTGAGGGAAGTTTCAGTTATTTGGTACCTTTCTACCTGAATCAAGTTTTTTCTATTTTGGGCTCTTCCTTTATACAATTTAAAAATTATTGAAGCTATTTATATTGTCTAATCAAAGATTGAATTTAGTTTAAATTAAAAGTTGCTTATAGTTTTAAATTTTTTTATTTGTTTTTTCTTTTTAATAAATGTAGGTAATTGATATTTTGTTTAAGGACTCAATGTGTTTCTTGTTGTTGGATGTAGTGTAAGATAGCTAAGCTAACTACATCCATTTGTGTAAGAAATTGTATTTTTTTTCACAATAAACATTATTATTATTATTATTATTATAATTCAAAATTGGCTTGTTGTGTCAGGACTCCACGGACAGTGGTGATAAATTAAATGTCTCTATCGCACAATTAGTATTGCTACTCACTCCAAACGTAATACCAAATAATTAAATATGACTGGTAAAATCACTTAACTAATTGCGGGACATAAATGTGAATCTGCGAGTACAATTTAATAAATCCCGTATTTAAGAAAATCGATATCAATTACACTTAATTTACATAGCGTTTATGGTAAATCACCTTTCAGAAATATTTATTAAAATAATTAAATACACTTGAGTACAACCCTGACATTTAGCTAGATAAAATTCAATACGACTCTGCCCTTTTAATTAGATAAAATCCCGTACAACCCTGCCCTTTTAATTAGATAAAATCCCGTACCACCCTGACCTTTTAATTAGATAAAATCAAGTACCAATTGTTTATTATTATATCAAACGTAAATTTATATAATTCCGATTACAAACGTGGTTTATTAAAACGGCAGCCATCATGGCGGAATAAACCAATCGATGACCCCAAGTCAAATGATCGAATATTTACCTTTAAACAAAGCATTTGTGTAAACTAATTATACCAAAATGTTCGGGAATATTTATACTACAAAAATTTAGTTATTAAAATGTACAAACCTACAAATTTAAACACTTTTACATTCACCCTCTTCTTCGTTGCACGGGTTCTTCTCGAATGATATCCGCTCTTCCCTTCCCGACTCGAATGCCGTATTCTTCCCCCCTTACTTTTCCACCTAAAACACAGGAGTGCCTGTATTTTTAATTTTTCAGCATTCTACGTCAAATACATTTCTGATTCCCGCGAGATTTAAATGTTAGTTTATTTACATGACTTTTTGAATACATTTTTAAACAATTAGGATCGTAATAACCCACAGATTGTTTTGTAGGGGGGGTTACTTGCAGATCTCCTAAGACTTATTAGGTCGAAATATATATATATATATATATATATATATATATTAGGGTCTTTAAAAAAATTTTTTTTTTCCAATGGTGTTAAAAAATTAATAGTACATTAAAAAACAAAAATGTTGGCGCCTATTTGAGCCCTTAATATTAATATTAAGGTTTGCCTTAATTCATTTGTTGTTTTCCCATTTCAATAACACGGGAATTTTTATTTTTTTAATTTTGAATTCTTATAATTTTGGAATTGTTTGTTTTCGCAACACCCAAGCGAGAGGAGTTATAGACAATTTCACGCTATACAAAAAACATCTGAAGGTCAAAGTTCTTCAGATCAACCGTTTCAAAGATATCAGCGATCAAAAATACCACTAATAATAAATTTCAAATATTTTTAAATAAAATACAAAACAATATCATATGCCATATTTATATTATTTTTTATGTAAAATCACTTTAATTCTGTTAACCTGAGAGTGTATATATATATATAATAGGTATGTAACATTCGTTGTGGCTTCCATATATACGTTGTCACTTCCAATTTCGGAAGTGACAACATTTGGCCTTGTTGTCAGCATATTTAGCCACTAGAGAGCACAAGGAGCTCAAATCCAAAAAAACGGGTGGAAGTGACTTCGTAGCTTTCGTACCTTTTTAGTTTGGGTTTTAGTTCAGGTATATGCCGCTGGCGCCACCATCGATATATGTACTTCATATATGGCGACGATGTCACTTCCGATGCATACGCACTCCTATGTGACTTCCGAAATGTGACAACATGGCAAAGTGCACGAAAGAACTAAGAATATAAGCAGAGACTGTGATATAAGCTACATTCTGTTCATGGCGTCAAAAATAAAATAAATTTAATTATTCATTTGGACAAAAGATTCTCAGGCTTTACTTTCCGAATTACCGAATAAACGAATAAATAATTTAGGTCAATTAATATTAATACTGTAGACCCGGGGTTAATAAAAATTTTGTCTGCATGTACAGGTTGAACCACGTAAGGTGAACCATATACCTTCTTATCTTAGAAACTACTGCAGTAAAAAAAATGTGTAGACAACAAAAATAGGGTATAAAAAAATTTGTTCAAATTATATTTTTATTTATACAGGGTTTTCGTTTTTCCCTGGAACCAGACTTAGTTATTTTTAATAGAAACACCCCGTATTTTTTGCATTTTTGGATTATACACACTTTTTCAGTTTTAAAGAAACTAAATACATTTAATAATTATTAATTAAATTTGTTTAATTATAATTAAACAAATTTTCGTCAAATTTAAAAATAACCAAGTGGTAATAATTGATTGCAAATATTACAAAAAACTTCTACACCCCGTAGAAAATGGCAATTTTAAAAGTTAAAAATAATTCTATTTCTATTTTTTAATGGAACACCCTATTTATATGGATAGAAAAACTAATTTCCTTTCTTTTGATAAAGTGTCGCAGATTTAATCAGAAAAATTTAGCTATCGAGATATAGAAGTCACAAAAATAAGAAAAAAAGTTCAAATGAACTTGTATGTTTCAAAGCTTAGTTTTCGAGATACAGGATGGTAAATTTATTAAAGGAATTTATTTTTTTTATTTAAAAAACTTTTTAGTCGGGTTTAATAAAACTTTTAAATTTTATTTAGTAAATCCAGAGGCGGCGCTGGGGCATCCCAGGTATTTAAAAATAAAATTTTGGTACACTACTGTTTAATATTATTTTTAATTAAGCAATTAAAAATACAACTTTTTTCTTTTGCATTTTTCTTAATATTGTTTAATTTTCAAGAAAAAAATAAAATTCGTTTATTTGCTGAAAAAATTATGCTAACGAACAAATAAACGAATTTAACTTTTTTCTTGAAAATTAAGCAAGATAGAGAAAAAATGCAAAGGGCAATAAAGTTGCATTTTAATTGCTTAATCTGAATATAACATCAAACTTATAAAAAACCTGTGACGGGACCATCATTTTATTATTAACTTTAACACCCTGTGGGGATACAAAGCTTTAAAGCATATAAATGTTTTCTTTTCTTCTTATTTATGCAAGTTCTTTTGACAACCGAATTTTCCAGATTAAAAAAAAGTGCTAACAGGTAGTACATTTAATGTAATACCTAGTAGGACATTTTATTTCTAAAAAATAGTTTAAATTAGCTTTCAATATTTAAAATGCTTTCTAAAATTGTTAAATTTAAGATACGCCCTGTGATAATTGGGACGATATTCCCATACTTAAACCTAGCAGTAAAAAAATATTCGCGTTTTTGTCTTTGCGCGAATTAATATTTTTTATTTTAATTAACTCTCAATATATTAATTATATTTTTAATTTAAATATAAGTTTAGTGTCAATATGTCCTAAATTTCGGATTAAGAAAAATCTATAAGATATAGGTCATTTGAAAAGTACATAGGATTAGACAGCTTCTAAAAGTTAAAAATAACCAAGTAATATCTTATGTTATAGTTTTTTAACTTTTAAGTAAGCTTCGAGTTGGTAACAATTTGTTATTAGGTATTACCAACTCGTAGTTAATAGTGAAAAAATAATACCTCCTAAGATAAATAATAATAATTTAAATAAACTACATTTGAAAAAAAAATGGTTTAATCTTTAGTTTACTGAAATAAATGATAGTTACCTACTAAAATATATTTGCAAAGTATGTCCTTAAAATGTCTAAAAATGCAAAAAAATACAGGGTGTTTAATTGAAAATTAGAAAGTTATTTTCGAAACATGGTGTTCTTCTATAAATAATAAATAAAATATAAAAAAAATTACTGCATATATTTTTTTTCTAAAATTGAAGTGGCTTCTAAGATAAGTATATGGGTCACCTTAAGTGGTTCACCCTGTACCTAGACAGTTAATAATCAGTTTAAAAAGCTTCAACTTTCCCACAAAACATAAAGTTTTGCTTAAACATGTAACGAACGGGGGCAAGGGGGCACACATTAATATTTAAAAAGAATATTAAAACCACAAAAAACTACCTTTGGCCAAAACACGTGATCGTCTAGTTTAAAGAAATTAAGTTAGGACCCCTTTTTGTTGTGAATACGGTTCTGGATACGTAAGTACTTGAGCAATTGAAAAGCTATTTAAAAAGCAAAGAAAAAGTATTAAATTAAAATAAGTTTATTAATAAAGACAATTAATACAAGAGTTAATTATTGTTACTGTACATTAATAATATAAATAAAAACATTTGTATTTGAAAAGTATGATTGATTTAAGTTAATAAGGTAAAACCTTAAAAACCCACATATACAATACAGACATGCATATATGTCGCACATCTCAACAATATAAATAATACAACAAAATCAAAGTAATCAATATGAATATAATCAATTATATTATCATATTGCTAAGATTATTCACCTACATAAATGGTAGGCTCGGACGGTGTAGAAAAGCAAATACACATTGAAACAATTATCAATGTACAGCAACAAGCAACAATCATGTAAAACATAAAGTATAATATAACTTAGGTCACAAACAACAATAATAAATGGTTATGGTAAATAAAATATATAAATCACAAGTGGTATAGTGGTGGACAAGTTATGTAATAAAATTGATGTACAGTCATAAATGATAAATAAAATCAGGTATGATAAAGTAATAAAATTATGTCAGTGCAAAACAAATATAGTAAAATAAAATGATTATCAATAATAATAAAATAAGACAATGTCATAAAAACTCACATCATGGGCCTTACCTAGCATTTATTGTAAAGATGGGTGAATTGATACTTACAAGTCTCCGGGCTCGACCCCCTCGACCGATACCAACACCGTTAAACAATAAAAGAAAATTCTAACAAGTGTTTGGTGTGGCGAAATTGCAACAAAGCCTCAACATATTAAATAATGAATATCAATTTATCAAATAAATAAAATAAGATAAACTGTACAAAATAACGTATATAAATGTTAAATATAAATATGTAGAAAATGTAAAATTACATTACAATATAATATGTTAAAGTAAATGTAATATAAATATAATAATTATAAACATAAAATAATGATTATAATAAATTTGTAATTTGGTTTGTCCAACAAAAACCTTTAAGATAAAAACAATTCAACTTATTCCTTCTCTCACTTAGAACAAGTTGAAATAATAATAATAAAATATAGTTTAAATTAAATATTAAATAATTAACCACTCATTATGATATTTGTGACCTCAGATTATAATAACTAAATATAGAAAAGACATACCTATTTAAATGAACAACACTTTCACAAAAAACTGAAGTTATATAAAAAACAATGTATTATTAAATTCACTTCCTTATAAAATTAAAGAATTCAATAGTAAAACGTAACTCTCTCTTCAAATAACAAAAACCAACTGTCTTAAAATCTACTGTCCTCAGTTTTTAACACGCTCTTTTTATGTTTATTTTATCAAAGCCAAACAGGTCTATCGATATATAGTTCATTTGGAACGTAAAAACCTCATCTCTCTACCGATATGGCTCAGACATGCGTGCGGTAAGTCTCCCTAGTGCATCATGGGATGCTTAAAGACATCAACACGTAGGTCTACACTTAGCGCCTTTACAGTGATTTACAAATATCATTCTAAGTCAAACGTACTATACCCTATTTTTATTACGTGTTGACAAAGACTCTAACTCTGGAATGCTTAGGTTAAATATGGCCCTAATAAATTATATAATATAAACAGAATGGGACTAAATATTAAGTTACTAATGTACACTTGATACAATTTTAAGTTAAATATTTAGAACTAGTCTCATATTTCGTAAAGCCTTAAAATAAAAAATAAAGAAATGTTAAAAATTAACTGTCCCATATATCGTACCATTACAAACAATAAATTTTCTGTCTTGATGACTTAAACAATTTTTTTTTCTAATATTATTCGTCGTTAAAAGACAACTAAAAACTTTTAAATACAAAACTAGGTACCTACTAAAAATTGTTTTACGTAATTTTCTCAAATCAAATTTTATCAAGCCCTTTTAGAGGGGGATTATGCACCGACGCGTCGGTGCATAATAACGTCGCGACGTTATGCATTTACAGTTATGAAAAAAATTGTCTTTAAACAATGTTTTCTATATGCGGTCCTACAACTTTAACCCAACAGTACTTTTTTTTGTAAACCTGTCTGAAATTTTTTATTATTTTGTCTTCAAAATAAAATTTTAAACGGCCACAAATTAACTCCAATTAATAATCAATAAAAACCAATTTTTGGGTAATATATTTAAAAGGTCGTAGCGGCCCTACAAAGCCATGTTTACAAAAAGTTGTATTCATATTTTGTGTGTAAATTCACCCCCAGAAATATGTTAACGCTATTTGCGTACAACCTATGTAAGCATGCCAAAAACGAAATTTAGGGGAGAGGGGGGCCAGTTGGCATATTATTAATACTTTCAAAAGGAAGACATTTAACAGCTATATATATAATATTCACCAAATAAATACAACATTTTAAAGGGGGTCAAAACTTCGGGTTTAAGTTTAGCAGACGTCGACTATTTTTAGTTGTTTAGTTGTCATTTTACTCTCCTTTTAAAGCTTCTTGACTAAATATAATATTGGATTAAAAATGCAAAAAAACCTTTTTGGTTATAGAAAGGTCCAAGCTTCAATTTAAAAATTACAACATAGGGATAGTTGTTGGTATAGTCAAAATGGGGCATGTTAGCACTCTTACTTTTTCTACATTTTATTACAAATTATCAAGTGTTCATTAATATTGACAGATACGTACTTTTTGAAGTTATGAACATTTCCCCTTTCTGCTCAAAGGGGTTATTAATATTCTAGGTGGTGTAATTCCCAATAAAAATCCATGAAAATCAACGAAGTTTTTCATAAATTATTATTTTTTAATTAGGTCTTCCAAACGTTTTTTTTAATCACGGTTGAATAAAATGTTCAAGTTGTGTAAGTTGGGCAAACGGGGTGAGATGTTTTTTGTACGGGTATTAGTATAAGAAACGTATGGCAGACCCACCGGCAACGCCTTTCATTGATCTCCCAGGGTTATTTTACCCACTTTCAGTTCTCCTACGTATTCCGCCACTGCACAGCATTACCTGTGTTTGGTGGATCTGAATTTTCACTCCGGTTGGTAAATCTCGCCTAGGAGGTCGTGGATGACAGTGTCGATGATTAACACGTTCACTACCGCCGTGTTACAGCTGGTCGCTTGTAATGAACCAACTTCGACATCTTTTGAACCCATAAACTGGCGTAGGAAATAAACCTGAGTCACTGTAAATAAAGCCACAAAACTGAACCAGAGGCCACTTAACTGGCCGTGCTCGCCTTATAGACCGAAGACAACATACAAGTCACCACTTGTGACCCAGCTAAATTTATATTGCACCAAGTAAGATTCAATTTGAGGCCAGTATAGTGGCCGCGGTTCATGGTGAGCCAACCGATTGGCCACTATAGTGGACGCCGGTAGTGAACGTGTTAAGGCCACTCCCGAAATTTTGTCGCCAGGCTGGGCCATACGCCCGATTTAGGCTAGTGGAGTGCGGGACAAGGAGGGAAAACATTTTGGTTTTTGGGTGACATTGAACTGACCCAAAACCAAGTACAATCTGGAATCCCCCTCAACCAGGGATTTAGTAATGCTCCCATTCATTTTGGGTTCATGAATGAGGTTTGGTAGGTTAGTACTACTAGGACCTATCCTTGCTGGTTTTGTAGTCTGCTGAAATTCGGAAACTGTTTTGGGCAATTGTTTGCCCCATTGTGCAAAAGTCGTCTCTTCAGTGTAGAGGTCGAGCACTATGGATAGATAGTTGTCTTAATTTTATGGTAGAAATTGTATTTAAATTTTCTTTTCTAACAATTGGTTAGACTCGTTTGTTCTTTACATGAAGTGATTCATATTGGCCTGGGGTTAGATTTCGCACCTTTTATATTTAAAAATAATATATTAAATATTTTAATTTAAATGTACTTGAAAATGTTAAAAACTTCTTATTAAATTACCAAACAAACAAAATCACAAAAAATATTTAGTAATAAAATATTCTAAATAAAACAAACAAAACCATATAAACAATATAATAACTACAAGTGGTTTTTAGTGACGTACTCTCTAAAAATGAATTACCTAGTCAAAAATTCGGGTTCGCCGAGCCGATGCTATACGCCCAGTAGGGTATAGAGGAGAAGGGACGGGAGGGATAGACGTTTGTTGGTTTTTGGGGGACAATTACGCCGACATAAAACTAAGTACGACGCGGAATCCCCCTAGACCAGTCGATTAGTATTACTCCAAACATTTGGGATTACTATTTGGAGTTGGGGAGTTGTTATTTCGCTGCAGGGGTGTAGTTTCCTAGTCGAGGTCTTCGTCTTGTTCGTTATTATCATTGCCCGTGTCCTCAATCTTGATGCCGAAAACCATCAATAGATAGTTCAGTAGCTGGATATGTAACTTGTAGCTTTTGGTGTTATTTTTTAATTGTTTATTGCCGCAGTAGTGCGAAATTTCTAACAATTTTTTTTTTAGTTATTGTGTTGCCCAAGCACGTTTTGTGCTAGAGTTTTGTTTTTTTCTTAAATTCCAAAATTAAGTATTGCATTTATTTATTAGTTAAACAAATGACAAGCGCAATTATTCTGTTATCTAATGTTTACAAATCCAGTAGAGTTTGGTTATTATGCTTTTTCTACTATGTTAGGGTTATAATAATTAATGTGTTACTTTAATCTGTGTGTCTAGTGTTTATTATTGGTCTCGTTTGGGTTTGCCTTACGCATTTGTTGTTGACAGATTTATTGTCCTACGCAGTGTGCCTTTCTTAGGGTTTTAAAGGTATCTGTCGTGTTTAATTTTTAGATTATGTGTTAGGTCATGCATATGCTTAAAATTACTTATCAATTTTTTGCGGATGGCCACCTCCCCTCTTGTTTGACCTCCTTTGTTTGTCCAGTGAAAAGCGTCCAATGACAGGTGGCACATTTTAAACATTATTGTTGGTTTTAATCTTTAAACTTTGACGTTTTAAGAGCTCTCGCTCTCGCGTGGTGCCTTCTCAAGTGCTGGAACCTGACTTTAATTCCATATTATATGAAAAATTGACTATATCTCAAAAACTGTTTAACTTTTATAACTTTTAACGACATTTTCGAATTTAGCGGACAATTTTACATAGGAGTTGACTGCTACATGTCCGGGATACAAATTGCTGTTGACGATAATTATTATTCATTTTTAGAGAGTAAGCTCGTTACCAAGTCATGCACTGTGTACATAGACAACTGTTAAACTTTGCTACCGTCAACTGCAACTATCAAACAAATACTAAAAACATTATGACAATTTCTCTCCTTTTATTTTGATACTCGTATAAAAAAATTAAGCTGCCAATATCAAAGCGGCATGCCGCCGCAAAAGGCGCTTTATAGCGGCCTACTCAAAGAAAGGCGGTAACCTTTATCCTGTGTATGTTTAATTATTTGTTTATTTGCAAGTTTATCGTTACAAAGTACTGATTGACTCTTTGATTTTGCGCCCCCAAAATGTTGCGCCTGCGTGCGTGCACGCACTGCACGCTCGCCAAGAACGTACGAATCTAACAGAAAAAGAGCTTGTGTTTGGCGCAAGGAATTACCCTGAAACAGCCATTTAATCATGTCAATTTTGTCTGATATAACATTATAATACAGGGTGTCGTTATTATTCCGCTTCCGAAATATTCACAAAAATACCATATTTTTAAATAAAACACCCTATATATTTTTACATATTTTGAAAGACAACTTAATTTGGATCAAAAAATTATTATTAGATAACTACTTAAAAATAAACATTTAAGCAATTAAGCTCTTAAACTATCTGATTGTTGGTAAAATAAAGAACTAAGTTGGTTATTTCATCAACCATCAGAAAGTTTAAGTGCTTATTAATTGTTTATTTTTAAGTTTATGGTAGTTATGTAATAATATTTTGTTGTTTCAAATTAAATTGTCTATTAAAATATGTAAAAATATAGGTGTCCTATTTAAAAGAGTTTTTTTCGTAAATGTTTTGGAAACCCGACGTTCAGTTGTTTTTCTGTTTTCACCATTTAAATCAGAAGTAAACCTACCACCAATTTGCTAGTTTAACCGACTTTTTAGCTACACAAATAACGGAGTTATTGGTGAACAGAAAACTTTGGACACTGTGTATACCATGGTTTAATAAAATATGTATGTAAATTTATTTGAAATCTATTAGTATATTTGTGAATTTTTTATTATTTGTTAACACGTTAGTTGCCATGTGTATAAAAAGGTATACACACGAGTCGGGTCTAGTGCGCAATGTGTATGATTTTGTATACACGCACAATAAAATTATTTCAGCTACGTGTAGGTATGTGAATAGAGGATGCTTAACATGGGTTTTATATGTTAGAATGATTGTCGTGGCGTGGATGTACACTGGTAGGCATTTAGCCAAAATTTTGTATTAGGTACAAATTTTTAAGATGGAAAACCCTTAATTCAAAAATATATATTGTCAAAAATTGAGCCAAAAATCAATTATAAACAATAAACAAAATAATGCTGAACAAAAATAGTAACTATAATAATGATAAAGTTCAAAAACCAATATCTATTTCTTTGATGTTATATTGTGGGTTGCAAAGAAACATTCTATGCACATAAGGGGTTTTCCGAATGGTTTTTCTAGGCATGACTGACTTGCGACTTGCTTGGTTTTGCTTATTGCATATAACCGGCCACGAGTGTCCTTATTTCGTTGGTAACATATTTTGCAACGTCCTTTTTATTGCCCTATATTTATGTTCTTAAGTTACCTTACTAGGTATAGTGATATATACAGGGTGTCCAGAAAATAGTCGGCAATATACTCTACTCGTGGCAAAACAAAAATAGGAAGAAATCTTCTTATAATATAAAGGTCGACAAATGGCTCCTAAGGATGCTACAGCCTCTTAAAGGGGCGCCCCTGAAGATGGTTTTTTATTATTATTTCCAAAACGTTTTGAGTTAAAATAATTAAATTTGTTATGCTTACTTAACTTTTTATGCTAAATTTACAAATAACATTTTCATTTTTTATTTATGAGTATATTAAACAGGCCTAGGATATTTTTAGCCCTTGTAGTATGTTTGAGTATTGTACACCCTTTATAATATTCGATTTGAATTTTAAATCAAATCGAATATATTCGGTTCTGTTCGAACATTATTCGCACATTCCACATTGTATATACTTAAAAATTTATAACTTTAACATTTTTATTGCAGTTGTAAAGAAAACGTCGAAGGGCGGACCTGTAGCACATGTAAACCGGGTTTTTATGCATTTCCCCATTGTGAATCCTGCGATTGCAATCCTATTGGAACAAATCCCGAAATATGTGCTCAAGATACAGCTGAATGTTTCTGTAAAAAAAATGTTGTTGGTCCCCAATGTGATTACTGTCGAGAAGGTACCTACAATTTGGATGTCCATAATGAAGACGGATGTACTGAATGTTTTTGTTTTGGAAAAACGTCAAACTGTATGAGTTCAATGTATTCTAAATTTATTATTAAATACACCCAAAACTGGAAAATAGTATCAATTAAGCTTAATGGAATATTGGAAATTAGTAATATTAATGTGCCTTTAGAATATTTTGATGAAGCTATTGGTGCTGATTTTACTACTGCTGACTTAAATACAACAAATTTATACTTTTCTGCCCCTTCTGCATACATTGGCAAAATGTTATTATCTTATGGAGGGTACTTAAATTACACCATTTTTTATACAATTGGCGAGTTTGGTTCTGCCGTTAATGGTGCTGATATTATTTTAAAAGGAGCTAATAGCTATTTAACATATTCAAGTCTAGAACAACCAGCTGTTTCCCAAGAATATCAAGGATTTGTACAAATATTGGAAAGTAACTTTAATTTGCCTCATGGAGTACCTTCAAAAAAAGAGCATATTATGGAAATTTTAAGGGATCTTAGAGGGATATACATAAGGGCCACCTACTGGACTGCCAGCATTACTACAAGGTATTTTTTCTTACTTGTAAATGACTAATTTTAAATGTAAATATTTTGAAACCAGCAACCCAATAACATTTCACAGTAACTATGTTTTTATTTAAATAAATCAATTTACATTTAACTAAATGTGAATTAAAATTTCCTAATTATTATAGTCGTACCCATGAGTACGACTACAATATACATATTAATCCTTTACCTGGAATAAATTTCCAAAAAAGGGTTTTAAACATGTTGAGTTGATAATTATAATTAGTAATTAGATAATAAGTAAATTTTATTATTAATTATACAAATATATCCATATTTAAAATCTAGGCCCAAGGTCCTATTAAACAAAAAGTCTTCTGATATTACCGGGAACCTTATACAGTGTAAGTTACCAATCCTACCATAGTGCTTAAAATGATCAAATTCTGGGTAAGAAATAAATTATACCAAAAAATTGTTAATGAGCGCTTTTGGTTCATGGAATCTCTTTTCCTAAAGAATGTGATGAACATTTTTTGTTTTATTTTGTAAATGGAACCATTTCCCCCTTAAGGTATACCTTCCCATATGAAAATTAATATTTAGGGTCTTGCCATTGAATTGGTCTGTAACGATACTTAAGATCCGAAATATATTTTTTTTACTCACGATATTGTCTGCTTATGTAAAGTAAAGTACCTCTTATTATTTTAATGATATAATATATGATTAATTGTTATTTTGAAAAATGAATGGCTACAGTTAAAGCCATTTGTAGATATTTTTTACTACTCCAATTAATAAATTCTGTATGCCTTATCACAAAAAATCGTTTGGTATTTAGGATCCTGCATAAGCATTAAAAAGTTTTAATAAGTAAAAATAAGAGTTTTATAGGTCTCACTTTCTCTTAAAACTCAAAATAAGACTTAGCTTACTAATAGCGAGGAAGAGTTATTCTGACTTAATCACAAACAATTATCCGTCGGCCGCATGACGGCTGATGGTTACAAACGATCCTGACGTCGCGACGCACACTGGTCAATCGGCGGAAACAATAGGTTTTTATTTTTGATAATTTTATGACGTCAATTTGTTAAAAACACCTTAAACCATTAGGTTTTGGTTATTACAAAAATTAGATTACTTCTGTTTTAAATTTATGAACTCTCAAATAGAAAGTTTTTAAATTTGGCTAAAAATGACGCTTACATTTAATGATTTAATATTTTTTAAACGACCACAAAGAATTTTTTTTAATTAACGCTTTATCTATTAAATAATGACAATTTTAATAGTGCATAAAAGTGCATAAGAAAAAGTTATTTATTTGTCGCGCAGCATGGATAAATGGCGGCAGCTTGTACTATTGTTAAAGCGGTTTTATATAAACTGCGCACCACTCAATGTGTCGCGACCAAAAAGTTCGTTCTTTTTCAAAATGACATAACTTTTTTGTATCTTGAACGATTTTATTTTGGTCTCTGATGTCTGCTAGCCTCATCCTCTGGCAATTCGTGCTATAGAAATGAAGCTTCTTCAAATAAATTTCCTACAGGGTGATATGTTAAACGGTGAAAAATTT
Organism: Brassicogethes aeneus; assembly: GCA_921294245.1. Lineage (NCBI taxonomy): Eukaryota > Metazoa > Arthropoda > Insecta > Coleoptera > Nitidulidae > Brassicogethes > Brassicogethes aeneus. The sequence continues at coordinate 65,204,676 of OV121132.1, forward strand.
CAATAACTTCATCCAAGCCCCGTTTGTAAAAAAATATTTTTTTTTTCAAGCGGCCATGATATACAACGTTATATGCATGTATAGATATAGTTAAAGTACGTCTTTTTCATTAGCGGCAGACAAAAAACTCAAAAAAGCCTAGGGATAGAAGTAAATCCATAGGTGACTCAATAGACGTCAAATAATAAAATTAATTTAGCATTTCATACAAAGCAATCACGATGTATTAATTATATTAATTATAATCGCACGGAATATTTAGTGATTATTTATTAAATTTTAATTGAACGAAATAAAGAACAACTAGTTTATTAGTATAATATAATGATGATAGACGAGTCGCCAATGTCGGAACTCAAAACAAATGTCAGTACGTCAAAATTAATTCAAGCGCAGCATTTTGACAGAGCAGTGTTTATTTTTAGTTTAGGATATTTATCGGCATTGTAAGTAAGGGTTATAAGTTACTTTTTATCAATAATTTGTAATGCTTTTAGCCAAAATTTTATACCACATGAGTTATAAGTAAATAAAATAATTCTATTGCTTATCTTATTTATATTACGCCCTTGAAAAAAAAATTGTATATGTTATTTGGAGTAGAAGCTCTTTTTGTGCTTCGTACAGTTGCCTGCCTCAGCTACGCTTCGGCCGTCAATCTCTGTACTCACCACAAAAAGAGCCACTTCTACTCCTTATGACATAATCTACTATTTTTCGTTTTTACTTTGAAATATTGAAGTATTATTATGTCTTACCTTGAAACATGTTTCAAATTTTTCGAATTGGAATCTTAGCAGCAAAAATATGATTTGTTTTTCCAAAAAAGTACATTTAAGGTTTTTTTGTAGGCAATACACTCAGACTTTTTAGGAACAAGAAGATAAGATGGTGAAAGATTGTTTCTTAAATAATTCTGAACAAGCGACAAGCAACAAATTTCCATTATTTTCAGAGGGCCTAAGCAAAGAACACTTCTTCAAAATGACATTTTGGTAAAAATTTGCGAAAACTAAACCCAAACCGATATTTATGTTCGTGGCATGTTTTCTTCATAATTTTGACCTCCTGATTGTGATTCCCGGCTGTTAAATGTTTCAATAAAATACGATTGCTGGTTTTTACTGTTGCATCTTTAGTACGTTATTATCATGTCGCTAAATGATCAAATCGAGGATCAAATGATAAAAATTAGTTCTTGAAAAACATTCAAAACGCATTATGAGGGATATTCTTGATTTATTCAGTTTGCTTGTGTTTTTCCAAATTTCCAAGTTTTTTGCATAAGTTATACCTACCTACCTACATGCCTATCCCTTACCCAGGTTACTTCCATTCTTCCTTTAAAATTTCCGTTGATTTGAAGATGTTAATTCCCGTACTGCAGCAAAGTCTGGCATTTGAATTTTAATCATTTAAAAGTTTAAACGATTAAAATGCCAATTCCAGACTTTGCTGCAGCTACGGGAATTAACATCTCCAAATCAACAGTTCGCAGAAGATTTAAAGTTTTTATTGTTTGTTACATTTTTTTGTTTAAAATTGTAGTTTTGATTATGATTATAACTTCGCATAAAATTTTCAAAAATGAACAAAAATATTTTTATTTAACTTTATTAACAATTAGGTAGGTACTTATCAGTGATAAGTTATCACTAGTGCGCAATGTAAATATAAGTTATAGTCCAGTCATCTCCATGCTTAAAATACCCCATAGAGACCCATGGGTATGCATACAAAATAATCTATCGGGCGCTACCGGATTCAATATGTGCATTTGTCCATGGTTTTTTCCGGATACGGCCCGATAGAAAATGTATAGGAAATTACCTATAGGATTACCATAAATTTTACATTTTCCCTATTGAGACCGATAGCAAATAACTCAATGAAGGATATATAGGGATATCCCTATAGAGCAACCATAAAACATTTGTCAAAATTTTATTAAAACCTATAGGGTTCTATGGGGAAAAACTAATTTCTACATTTATGTGTATTTTCCCCATTGAAATCAATAGCAAATAAATCAAGGGTGGATATCCCTATATAACAATCATAAATCCCAACTATGGGTCCTATACATACCGATACACCCTATAGAATCCCATACATTCCGATACGGTTTGAACAGGGTCTCTATGGGGTATTTTAACAGGGCGAGGCATTTCACCTCGGAATCTAACGGAATAAGCTGAATTTTTGTACAAACCTTTATTTTAGCATTGCAAATGTTGTCTCAAAAGTCACATATGAAAACGTGTGAGCGGCCTTCAAGGTCAAAGGTCGCAAAAATCAATTTTTTGAGAATATCTCCTTTTCTCTGCCTCCTATCGTATTTGCATTTATTATACAAGTTGTAGAGAATAAAATTGTCTACAAATTTTGTTTAAAACATTTTTTTATACGTCGAACCGTTTTTGAGATAGAGGGCGCAGAGTGTGGAGCGCTCAGCCATACGTACCTTTAGCGCAAGGTAAATCGTGAATCCTAATCTATTATACCGTTTTTTTAATTAATTATTTATTAAATATTACTTAAATAACAATTTAAAACCTTATAATATAATATAATATTATTTATTTTTATATATTTTTTTAAAACATATAGTCATTAAATATTACTTACTTTTGACATACAAATAATTAAATAATGAAGTGAATCATTCTAAATATATTCTAATGTTATTCTAATTAATGATAAATGCATTTTAAGAAGAAAAGATATTAAATTAATTTGCCTTGAATATGTCTCTGGTCATCTCTTGGATCCAGATATTGCTTTTAAAATAACAGACCTGGAAATACTATAGTGGGCTTGCTATAAATAAAAAGGTTAGGTATACCTATATTTAAAGCAAGTTGTGACCCTAGGGTTGTGACAGATAATATTCGTAATATTTTAAAGGTTAACATGGCTGATTTGTGTTTTATTTGTAATAAGTTACTTTCTGAAGGTGATTCTGTGACTTTTGTGCGCGGTATAAAGACTTTAAAAGAAGCAATTATTGAGAGAAATAAACATAAACTACCTGAATACTTTGACTTCTGTGAACGTTTATATTGAGTGTCGAAAATTGTACTCTATAGCGTACTATAGTAAAATTGCAGCAGCAAAACGTCGCCTTAAAGAGACGGAACCTTCAACGTCATCAACTGTACCTCGTAAAAAAGGGAATGATGTGTTTGATTTTAAAATATTTTGCTTATTTTGTGGTGGTCGCAGATGAGGCAACAAAGGCAAAAAAATCTGCAAAGTACAAACGCGTTATAAGTAAGTTTTTGAAGATATGACAATTAATGTCAATGATAACGAGGAGAGTGATGATGAGAATGAGTCTAAAATTGCTGGCCAACCTGAAGAAGATGAGGATGAAGAAGATAAAGATTAATAATATTAATAATAATAATAATATTGATATAAATAAAAACATTTTTTCCTACTACGATCCAATTATCCTTCATTAAAATTAAATTAAAATATAAGATATATATGAAGATAAAATATATTTGATTTAAAAGAAATATAAATATAAGTATAGGTATTAAATTTTTATTTTAGTAATATTTATTATATTATTAATTAAAAAAACGGTATAAAAGATTGGGATTCACGATTTACCTTGCGCTAAAGGTACGTATGGCTGAGCGCTCCACACTCTGCGCCCTCTATCTCAAAAACGGTTCGACGTATAAAAAAATTTTGTAAACAAAATTTATAGAGAATTTTATTCTCTACAACTTTTATAATAAATGAAAATACGATAGGAGGCAGAAAACGAGATATTCTTAAAAAACTGATTTTTGCGACCTTTGACCTTGAATATCTAAGGCCGCTCACAAGTTGGCATATGTGACTTTTGAGACAACATTTGTAATGCTAAAATAAAGGTTTTCACTAAAAATCAGCTTATTCCGTTAGATTCCGAGGTTGATCCCTTTTTTTGACTAAGATGTACTATTATGCCAACCACTCAAACAAATTCCAGTAATTTGGCCCAAAAAATAAATCCCCAAATGGCATTTTAATCATAAATATGCAAGAAACACGCCAGCAATCTGATTTTATTAAGACATTTAACAGCAGGGAATTGTTTTAGAATTTTGATTCTTGGTGATTTTGGTTTTATCAGAAACTTAAATTTGACAACTGAATCACAATCAGGAGGTCAAAATTATAAAGAAAACATGTAAAGAACGTAAATATCGGTTTAGGTTTAGTTTTTGCAAATTTTCACCAAAATGTCATTTTAAAAAAGTGGTCGTTGCTTAGGCCCCTCTAAAAATAATGGAAATTTGTTGCTTTATCGCTTGTTCAGAATTATTAAAGGAACAATCTTTCACCATCTTATCTTCTTGTTTTGAAAAAGGACGAAATTTTTGGTCGCGACACATTGAATGGAGCGCAGTTTAGATGCGAGATACGAATATTCGCATTTCGCAACTCCTATTTCATATCTATATAAAAATTATGTCCCTAAAATACCATGGCAAATATCGCCCAGTGAAAAAAAAATGTCCCTAAAATAGTTCGCATCTATAGATGCGAACTATTTTAGGGACTTTTTTTCTCACTAGGCAATATTTGCCATGGTATTTTAGGGACATAATTTTCTCCCTAGGCGATATTTGCCATGCTTGGTTAACATTTTCTATTTTTTGTTTTATATGAATTGAGATTTTGTGTTTTTATTATGGATGAACAATTATACCAGTGGCAATTATACCATTTTTCGTCGAAGGCGTGCAATTGCGCTTATTTATTGTTGAAACGAAGACAGAATTAATTAATGCGCATGCGCATCATGACAAATTCATTCGATTTTCGCAAAATATTGGATCAATCTCAATATTCCCGCCACCCAGATTTCAAATCTTGCGAATTTAATATTTAAGGCTGAAGGACCCCGGTCGATGGCCTTTTGTATATTTTGTATTATATGTTCTGTATTGTACTGAATATGCAATAAAAACTTTATTTATTTATTATTTTTAATATTTAATATGGTGAGTCGATGTTGTTATGCAGTATCTTAAATAAAAATATATTGGAAGATACAAATCTTCTGTGGTCAAGTGCTCCTCTTGATTAAATCCTCTAACGGGGTAAACTCTATCGACCTTATAAGATAGGTACTTCAAAAAACGCCTTTGAACAAATTTTGTTGTCACAAATACAATTTCATGTTCCCCGTATCAACTCGCGTAACCAGTCTACCTTTCATTGTTGTACTTGTAGAACAAATGTGCTGCGTAAATCTCCTGTAATAATTATGTCAAGCAACTTTAATGTGATATGTTCCTTGTGTGACATGAATAACTGTTCAATTAAAGAACTTATAAATTGCTGTGTCGAATCATTAAACTGTTAGTTAGTTTTTAGTTACGTTTATTGTTATAAATTTCACATTTATACTATTTGTTTTACCTATCAAAACTACATGACATGTATATACATTGTATTCTTTCTTTGTCCTGTTAATGAATTTCTGTTGGGCAATAAAGAGTTTATCAAGAAACTTTAGATGCTAGCACAATGTGGATTGTGGATGCTAGTATCTACATAGTATCCATGGTGCCCTTGATAGTTAGCTGTAACTATCCCAGATAACAATTATGACATCTGTAAGCGTTCACACCCCCCCCAGCAAAGAATCTGTAAAAAGTTACACCCCAAGTGATAAATGAAATATAACACCACGGCAAATGTTATATTAAATTTCGACAAATAAATAAAATAAATACTTACGGTAATAAAGCTCATTTATTTAGTAACCCAAGGTACTTTTGAGGTGTTGTATTCATGGGGAAAGTATTAAAAAGGGAAATAAAAATACAGTAAATAAAAGGCAATAAGTTACGTTTGAACTCAGGTCAAAAACCCGGAAGGCTCCCGTTTATTTTTTTATTAGTATCGCTCATAAAACCTTCCAAAATGAGGGATTATGGGAGTGAGTTTCACGTATAAAATATTTAAAATTTATTACAAACAATAATGATATTTATTTGGATAGAGCAACAAAAATAACCGCAACCCAAACGACATTTAACTTAGTGAACTCTGAAAGAAAATGACTCCCTACGAACCGTTAAAACCACACAATATCTCCTTGTTGCGACCACAACCCATAAATAAATATATAAATAACATTAGATAAATAATACATCATACTAGAGCTTAGCTCTCGTTTTTCATTTTTAATTTTTAATTTGTTTCTTCGCTTATTTGCTGGTTTGTTTGTTTATTTGTTTGTTTGTTTGGTGAAAGTAGATTGAGTCTTAGTCTCTATTTTTGTATTTTAAATTTAACTTTATTCATCAAGCATTCCGTCTGCAATAGGCCTCCATCATCCAAATAAAGTTTTTGTATTTATTTACTGTTGAATTTAAGTTTACTGTTACACAAATTTTCATGTAATATTTATTAGAGTTCAGGCTCAATAAACTGTTGGAAAAGGAGTAAATAATTATTAGGCCGCGATTGCTTCAACTGAGGGTCCGCAATTGTCTATTATGCCTCATTTGTCGGCAAACTTTAATAAATTAATAATAACCATAAAATACTAGGTAATCAAAATGACACAAATAACAAAAACAATGTACCGTCGCCCAACGTTGGTACCAGATGAAACAACCGGTCGTCACCTAATAAAATTTACAGGATAGTAATTCAAAATGGGCTTGTTGCATCATGGACTCCACGGGCAGTGGATAAATTAAATGTCGTTATCACACAATTACTGTTGCTACTCACTCCAAACGTAATACCAAATAATTAAATATGACTGGCAAAATTACTAATTACGGGACATAAATGTGAACCTGCAAGTACAATTTATCAAATCCCGTATTCAAGGAAAACGATATTAAATACACTTAATTTACACAGCGTTTATGTTAAATCCCCTTTTTGAAATATTTAATAAAATTAATTAAATAAACTCGCGTACCGTGCTGACATTTAGCGAATACGGTCCTGCCTATTTTAATTGGATAAAATACCCGTAAATTCCTGCTCTTTTAATTTGGTAATTACTCGTAAAAAACCCTGCCTTTTATTTGATAAAATCAAGTACCAATTGTTTATAACTTAGAATATAAATTATAATACGAAATACCTAATTTAAACGTTAATTTAATTAGTTGATTTCGTGCGTGGTTTCTAAAACGGCAGCCATAACGGCTGAATAGATCGAACGATGACGCCAAGTCAATTGATCGAATATTTATCTTTACACAAGGTGTTTGTGTAAACTAATTATACCAAAATGCTCGGGAATATTTATACTACAATAATTTAGTTATTTAAAATGTACAAACCTACAATTTAACCACTTTCCTGCACACACCTTTTTTAAAACCCTTGTCGCTGCTCGGCTCTGCTCGATTCACCTCCCTCTTCCCTGCCCATCTGCCTACTCGCATTCTTCCCAAGATACATACACCATGCATTCTTCCCTTTCTTTTCCCACCTAAACACGAGATTCTTTCTACCCAATCACACGCTACTTCGTACGTCATTCGCATTTCCGTCCCGCTAAATTCAAATGTTCGTTTTATTTACATGGCTTTTTAAATACATTTATTTTAAACAATTAGGATCGTAATAACCCATGGATTGTTTATTAGGGGGGTATTAGCAGATCTCCTCACATCATTTAAGACATCAACGTGAAATCATTGCTGATTCATTCAGTGATGTCACTGAGGTACGCATAAGTGTTGCAGTTTTGATGAGCAACGTGAGATCCTTAATGAGTCACACGATGAATTCATTATGAAATTAAAGGGATTTCATTAATAATTTTACTTAAGGGACTAAAAATGCTAAAATTAATTAAAATTAATATTTATTTTCTTAAATAAAACATAAAATATTCCCCTTTTGATGAGCAACATGATATCCTTAATGAGTCACACGATGAATTCGTTGTGATATCAAAGTGAAATCATTGCTGATTCATTCAGTGATGTCACTGTGGCACGCATAAGTGTTAAAGTTTTGATGAGCAACGTAAGATCCTTAATGAGTCACACGATGAATTCATTATGAAATCAAAGGGATTCCATTAATGATTTTACTTAAGGGACTAAAAATGCTAAAATTAATTAAAATTAATATTTATTTTCTTAAATAAAATATAAAATATTTAAAACATGTTTTTAATAAAATTTATAAAAGTAACTTGCATCTGATTATAATTTTTATACATGTATATATATACCTAGCACGTGCTAAGTATAATTCGAATGATCATAAATTAATTATAAAATATATTTAAAAATACGATAATTTTTAAGCCTTGGTAAGATAAATCCATTCCCAAAACTTGGCAACACTTATGGTATATACCATGCAGAGCTGTTCCAAGTACAAGAAAAAAGTACTCGAGTAAAAGTACTTTGAAAAAAATGTAATTGAGTACAAGTACAAAGTACAAACTACTTTTTTCAAAAACTCTTAAAATGTAATTTAGGTTTCAGTATCTAGCAAAAAAAGTTGTTAAAAGTTAAACATAACAAAATATCAGGTTTAGGTCACTTAGGGATATTAAACAAAAACTGCATTTTTATATTTCTTTAATACACGTATATATTTATGTTTTGAATATTTTTTTTTCCAAATAACCAATTATTTCGATTTTAAACATAAAAAAATAATATTAAAATAGATTAATTATTCTTTATTACCTATAGGTGTACCTATTCATGCAAGTAATTTATTAAATATTTTATTTAATAAATAGACTAAACATTATTTAACTGCAAGCACGAAATTAAACTAAATAACATGCATTTATGAATGCAAAAAAAACAAGATTGAATGCAAAAATATAACCTAATTTTTTAGGCGTACCTACCAAATATAAAAAAAACTTAATCGAGTAGGTAATCAAATACAAAATAATATTTAAAATCCTACTTACCCCAGTATAACAAAAACCAAAACACTGAAAATAATACTAATGCACATTCTGTATTGCAAAATAATCTCAAATTTCTTAAAAAAAAAAACGTTACATATGACGGCACTACCAGAGATAAAAAAGGGCACTACCTCTTGTAATATGTAATATCTCTATAAAGATGCCGAGTACAAAAAGTACTCCAGTACATTAAATGTACTCAAGTACAACAAAAGTACTCGAGTACATCAATTGTACTCGAGTACAAAAAATGGAGCTCATTAGCTAAATCATTGCTGAGCTCATCCTGAGTTAACTAGTTCTTGATGAGATCATTTGTGAAATTAATTTCACAAATGATCTCATCAAGAACTCAGGATGAGCTCAGCAATGATTCAGCTAATGAGCTCCAGGTGAGGTCCAGGTGATTTCACAGAAATGCATTTGATGTCATAGTGAGTTCACTGTGAGCTCACGCGATGATTATCACTGAGTGATTTTTTAATGAGTCATAAATGTTATCTGGGTATGAGACAATTTGAAAAAATGATTTGGCCTCATCTCCGAGATGCCCTATATATTTTGTATTTACAAAAGTTTTGGACACATATAACAAAATAACTGAAAAAATTGCCCAGTTAAATAAAACAAAAGTAACAATATCTGGAAAAAGTTACGCTGTTAAACACAAGATGCAGTTTACTATGATAGATGGTAAGACAGCGCAAATATTCACAAAAACTTCTTCGGCTTTGACATATTTCATATGTAAAGCCAATCCTACTGAAATGATGGATTTAAATTTGGGTTATCCCCTTTGCATGCTCGCATTAAGTTAATGGAATGCATATTGCATACAACTTATCCTTGGAGGGTAACCAAGGAACAAAAGGAAAAAAAGGAATCCGAAAAAATTAGAATCCAGGACGAATTTAAAACGAAAATAGACGTTCTAAAAACAGGGTCGTAAAACTCTATATGTGGAAATACATCAAGAAGATTTTTTAGAAATCCCACCGACGCGTCGTTTCTGAAATAACAAAGGTTGATTTAAACTTAATTACTAGATTCCAAATTATACTTGAAGCTATAACTTCTGACAGTTTAATAGATACAACTAAGTTTGAAATTTATGCAGCAAAACCGGCAGAGTTATTTGAAAAGCTGTATCTATGGTACTACATGCCAGTAACCGTATATAAATTGTTAGTTCATGGCAAAGAGGTTATGGAAAATATGTTTTCCAGGGCTTCTTTCAGAGGAAGCACAAGAATCCCGAAATAAGGATTTTAAAAAATTTAGGTACAGTACAAGGATACATCTGAGAAAAACAAAATACGTAAAACACGAACCTGAAGAAGAAGTTAAAAATTATTAGTAGATTAAGGACCGAATGCAGAAACGTTGATTTATTTATATTAGCATATCAGTGGATATAGGATTTTGCACGACATGGTAACGCAGAATTTTTCTTTAAAACTGTTATTTCATAAAATTAGTTGGGTAATTATCTTTGAACGTTTATATTTTCCCTAAAAAAGTCGATTTCTATACATTGACATTTTAAATTAGACATAAAAGAATTAAAATTTCATACAGATTTATTTGACATTTGTGACATTTGCTTTTAACCATAGAAAATAATTTTTGCTAATATAAGTCATGATTTACTATAGAGTTTGTTTTTTGTCCAATAAAATCATCTAAATAGTCCAGTCATCTAGGCATTTTACCTCGGAATCTAACGGAATAAGCTGAATTTTTGTACAATCCTTTATTTTAGCATTACAAATGTTGTCTCAAAAGTCACATATGCCAACGTGTGAGCGGCCTTAGATATTCAAGGTCAAAGGTCGCAAAAATGAGTTTTTTGAGAATATCTCCTTTTCTCTGCTTCCTATCGTATTTGCATTTATTATAAAAGTTGTAGAAAATAAAAGTCTCTACAAATTTTGTTTAAAGCATTTTTTTATACGTCCAATCGTTTTTGAGATAGAGGGCGCAGAGTGTGGACCGCTCAGCCATACGTACCTTTAGCGCAAGGTAAATCGTGAATCCTAATCTATTATACCGTTTTTTTAATTAATTATTTATTAAATATTACTTTAATAAGAATTTAATACCGTATATTTATTTTTATATATTTTTTAATCATTAAATATTACTTACCTTTGACATACAAATAATTAAATAATGAAGTGAATCATTCTAAATATATTTTATTGTTATTCTAATGAATGATAAATGCATTTTAAGAAGAAAAGACATTAAATGAATTTATATGTTATCTCTGGTCATCTCTTGAATCCAGATATTGCTTTTAAAATAACAGACCTGGAAATACTATAGTGGGTTTGCTATAAATAAAAAGGTTAGGTATTCCTCACCTTTTTATTTAAAGCAAGTTGTGACCCTAGGTCTAGGGTTGTGACATATAATATTCGTGGCTGATTTGTGTTTTATTAAATTTTGTAATAAGTTACTTTCTGAAGGTGATTCTGTAACTGTTTTGCGCGGTATAAAGACTTTAAAAGAAGTAATTATTGAGGGAAATGATAAACTACCTAAATACTTTGACTTCTGTGTATTGAGTGTCGAAAATTGTACGCTAGTAAAAATTCAATTGCAGCAGCTAAACGTCGCCTTGAAGAGACTGGACCTTCAAAGTCATCAACTGTTCCACGTAAAAAAGAGAATGATGTGTTTGATTTTAAAATATTGTGCTTATTTTGTGGTGAAGGCTCAGATGCAGCAACAGAGGCAAAAAAATAAAAGTACAAACGCGTTATAAGTAAGGTAAGTACTCTTGAATTTAAAGACAAGGTCGTGAAAAGAGCAGAAGAACGAAGCGATACTTTGGAAAGATTAGTGATTGACCGTGTATCTTATCTGCATGATTTGATTGCTGTTGAAGCAAATTACCACAAAGTTTGCTAAAGCAATTTTTTAAAGCCAGTACCATCTCCAATAAGAAAGATTTACCAAGTCGACGAAATTACACAAGCAATGAAAGAAATTTATTAATATATATATATATATATATATATATATATATATATTATAGATGATCATGAAGACAATGCATATGACCCTGAAATTTTTGAGATAAGACAATTACTGTCAATGATAACGAGGAGAGTAATGATGAGAATAAGTTTGAAATTGCTGGCCAACCTGAAGAAGACGAGGATGAAGAAGATGAAGATTAATAATAATAATGAAAATAATAATATTGATATAAATAAAAAAGTTTTTACTACTCTGATCGATTCATACATCATTAAAATTAAATTAAAATATAAGATATATATTAAGATAAATTATATCTGATTTAAAAGAAATATAAGTAAAAGGTATTACATTTTTATTTTAGTAATATTTAATATATAATTAATTAAAAAAAAAACGGTATAATAGATTGGGATTCACGATTTACCTTGCGCTCCACACTCTGCGCCCTATATCTATAAAACGGTTCGACGTATAAAAAAATGTTTTAAACAAAATTTGTAGAGAATTTTATTCTCTACAACTTTTATAAGAAATGCAAATACGATAGGAGGCAGAGAAAAGGGGAAATTTTCAAAAAACTGATTATTGCGACCCTTGACCTTGAATATCTAAGGCCGCTCACACGTTGGCATATTTGACTTTTGAGACAACATTTGTAATGCTAAAATAAAGGTTTGCACAAAAATTCAGCTTATTTCGTTTGATTTCGAGGTTGATCCCCTTTTTTGACCAAGATGACTGTACTAAAAATGTAAATCGGTTGTTATAATTTATATCAGTCAACGACTGATTTAAAATATGGATAAAAATAGAGTATTTTTTGTTTGTATATAAGAAAAAATAAATTCAGCAGGTAAACATACCTATAACAAAGATATAATTAAAAAATAATATTTTTTTAAAGTTAATATTACTACCATCTTAATTATATCAAATATCTTTGCTTGAAATCAATTGAATTACAACTTTATTTGGTTTCATTGTAAAATAATTACCCATAACCTTGAACTTGGGTGAAAATATTTATTGATTATTTTTTTTATTATTAAAAGGGTGATATCACCCTTTTAATAATAAAAAAAATAATCAATAAATATTCTACAGAAGTAAGCAATATTGGGAACAATTTTGAAAAATTACTTTACTGCAAAATACAATACTTTTTATGTGTTATGTTGACCAACATATATAGTGTAATAAAAAACGGGTGACATTCACAATATTGAAATTCATTATATCGAATTCAAAATATCGAACACTTTTTATCGAAAATCAAAATATCGAAAATACAAAATGTCGAAAATCAAAATATCGAAAATTCAAAATGTCGAAATGAAAATATCGAAATTTTATTTAATCGAATTTTCAATTTATCGAAAATAAAATCTCGACCGCTGTCATACAGGTTATGACGAATAGCTGTCATCTTGGTTATGCAGGTACACTGCATTGTGCCATAATAAACCAACCCAAACTTAACAACCCAACCCAACCGACCCTGCCCCATTGGGCCCCTCCCGCCCCATTGAGCAATAGAGGTATAATATATCTAAGGGCAGGCTGGATTGTGACAATGGGGCGGGAGGGGCCCAATGGGGCGGGGTCGGTTGGGTTGGGTTGTTAAGTTTGGGTTAGTTCGGTATGGCACAATGCAGTGTACCTGCATAACCAAAATGACAGCTATTCGTCATAACCTTGAGGAATACTTTGCTACATTTAGCCTCTAGTTGAAAATGAGGTTAAAATATGCGACGGTTGAGCACACACATTTCTACGTCCGTCCGACGGTCGAGCACACACTTTTCTACGTCCGTCCGACGGTCGGGGAGACACTACCTTTAATTATTCGACATTTTCAAATCGACATTTTAATTTTCGATATTATCATTTTCGACATTTTGAATTTTCGATATTTTGATCTTCGACATTTTGTATTTTCGATATTTTGATTTTCGATAAAAAGTGTTCGATATTTTGAATTCGATATAATGAATTTCGATATTGTGAATGTCACCCATAAAAAACCTACATGGGCCAAGGTCATTGGGATTTTGTTGTCGTTTTATTTAGAAAAATCATAAAAGTATGTCCATGGTAATGACGTCATGTCCACGGAACTAAAAATGAATTTATTTTCGTCAAAATAAACATCCTAGTAATATCAAGGAAAAGACACAATGGTTTTGAAAAAGTTTTATTAAACAAAAATGCATTTTAATTTAAAAACAAAAGCAAAAAACCAAGTCCATGGTAATGATGTAAGGTTAACAGAATTATATATCTTTTAGTAAACACAACACGTAAATCATTTCAACTATTGAAGCCTACATTTTTTAAATGGTAAATACTATTTAATATTGCTGAACCCAATAAGCTCCTTATCTGCAAAACAATATTTGCCCCTTCTTAGTTTCTTTGGCACTGGTAAAGTCTTTTTGATATCACTTCGAGTCACAAACTCATTGTCTGCTTCCTCAGGCCAAATGAAAACAAAATTTTCTTTTTTGGAAGTTAATATTCTTCTCATAAAATCAACCTTCATGGTGTCATCGGTAGAAATACTTTCTATTTTTCCAACATAATAGACCTTGCATCTCGATGGATATTCTACCAGAGTAAAATCTCCAACTGTTAATTCATTTTCAATCAAAATGTTATCTTGACTTAAGGTATCTCTGTTGGAACTTTCATCTGACGTTGAGTAAACATTCGAATATCTGATACGAGACTGAGTGTTGGGAGGTGAAATGTGTATTTCGCCCAAATGGTAATGTTCACACAAATCTCCATAGCCGCAACCATCCACACAAGTTAATCTTCTCAAATGTATAATTTCTGGATTTTTTGATGACCATACAATTGATCGTATCTTGAGAGTTCCCTTAAAAGGTTTTATCAAAAATGGTATCACATCATTGACCCTTTCTATATCCTCATTTGATATTACATGAAACCTTATCCCTGGACAATTTTGTCGCAAAACTTCGACCAGAATCTCCAAGTTAGGTATGTCTTTACCATGAGCTACCACTCGATCTGCTGTTCGCTTTACGCAACCACCAATTCCATCGGCTGCTCCTTTTCCATGTCCACTTTCTGTAAAATTCCATGTCATATTGCTAGCTCCTAGAATCTTAGGAAACTCGGCGGCAAACAGAAAAAACATCGTCTTGTTTTTATACTGTGTTGTGGGCCCGTCACTAACAAAATGAACATTGTTTACAGTAGGAAATATATCAGTAATTATTTCAAATAGTGGATTTAAATGTGCTAATATACTGGCTGGATCATGTCTCAAGTTATCAGAGAGACTACAAAAAGGATTTGCTTTTATTTCTCCATCAGACTGATAATACCACACTACCGTATGTAGCGTGATTTGAGACTTTGAGCCACCAAAATGAACACTTTGGATTTCCTCAGAGTATTTACATTCGTAGTTTTGAGAAAAATCCATATGTATTAAAATGTCACCTTCTTGTAGATTCGTTTTCAAGTAAGTTATTGATTCATGTTGATGTCGCATCTTGACTGTATGGAACATATAATTTTGCAAGTTTTTTTCCAGCTCATTCACCAAATCACGTTTCGTGCAAGAAATGTCCACTTTTTTACACTTTGATACCACTTTTTCCTTGCCTTTTATCATAATTACCTCTCTCTGAGTAATCCATTTTTTAAAAGAGGAATTTTCATCCTCGTCATATACATCCAGCATCAATTCTTTATGATGGCATTGCTCACAAAGCCTTTGTAAGCACTCTTCGGTGACTGGTTCACAGCATATAGTTTTAACTAGATTATCCGGGGAGCCTTCGGCAGTTATGTGCAAAACTTTCAGTTTGGAAACAAGTAGCCTCATGTTTTCATGTGTGGAACATAGACACGTTTCTCTAGAGGCTGCTGATGGAATTAAAACCCAAAACGGCCTTAAACTGCAAAAAAAAGCATAGGAAACTCTAAATTGTTCTTCCTTAGAACAGAATTTTAAGTATAAGTTTTTTAAGGTGTCATTTAAAAAGCGTTTTTGTTTTCTGACTTTCCTGAAGGTTATGAAGTCTCTTTTTCCAGGTGTCATACGACTATTCTCATCTTCTTCATAAAAATGCGTTATTGCTTGTTTAATCTGTCTTGTCATCAACTTATTTCTTGAAAAATTCACATGTTTTCTGAAGTGTAGATTGTAGGAACCCATTTTAACAAATCTCAAGCACTTATACTTCTTTATAATTTTTCCTGAAATACATTTTGCAAATTCTTGTTTTTCATTTATTCCTTTTCTTAATTTATAGTTTTTTTCTATTTGAAGTTTCAGTGCCTCAGCAATAACCAACTTTGATTTTATATATGGCGGAACATTAAGACCATCAATTTCTCGTTCAACATTCGATTCAGGACTATTTTTCTTATTTCTTTCCAGTTTGTATTTTTTCTTCATTCTGTGATACCTTTGTCTGTACTTCATTTTTTCTTTCCCGACCTTTTTCAACTTTAGTTTTAAATTATTCAATTCCCTCACAGTCTTTGACCTCCTTCTTAATACTTGCTTTCTTCCACATTTTTTTCTTGATGACAAAGGCGTCTCAAAGACCTGGAAAACATTTGGTTGTACTGGTGGTTGGACGTTCTGTAGCAGACTTTTCTCTATATTGTTGTCTTTTTGTTTGTCCCTATATCGCTGAGAGGCTTCTCTCCAAGATTTTCTTATAACTTTCGCCGTTCTTCTGGGTTGTTCGTTAATAGATCTTAGCTTTTTTTCTTCTTTGCGTTTCTGATACCGTTCTCTTTCGCTTATTTTGGACGACTCGTACAATTCCGCATTCTCTTTAATTTTTTCTCGCCTCCTGCGCTCACATTCTCGCTTTTGTTGACGCCTTCTTTCAATCTGTGATGTTTTTGACATTGTTCGACCTTAAAAATAAGAAGAAGCCTATTTATCATAACAATGCAATAGAATGTACAAAGTGAATCAACTCCATGGACATTGGGTCATTACCATGGACACTGACTGACCATGGTAATGAGGTCCATGGTAATGACGAAATTATATATTCTGGAACTTTTACTAAAATATAATTTAAATAATGAAAAAATATTTGTATTACAAGTTTATATACTTCAACTTAAGCAGCTTACAGCAAGAAAAATACAAAAAATATATAAACAAGTTGAATTTTGTCTGTCCATGGAACTGATGCATTAAAAAAATACGCACCTGTAAAACCACGTGTTGGCCTCTTGTAGTAAATAATCACGTGACACACCTTACTCGCGTTGCTCTTCACTGACAACTGTGATGGCGATATCTCCCCTTCCGCTAAATAATGATAGACAATGTTGCCAAATTTATTTTTTTGGAGTAAAAATAACGAGGTCCATGGAAATGATGGTCACTGGTGTGACAGCACTTTAGCTTTAAATTTGAAAATAACCAAAATAAGTTAAATCAATTATAGGCCAGAGTTTAGATTATTGATTAATAACTTAGAAGATTGTATTAAAAAAATGACTCATTCTTGTATCTTTAACTGGAAAAATAACATTTTGCGTTTCAAAACGTCTGATGTGACAGTCCATGGTGATGAATAAAAATTTTGTAAAATTATAATTAAAAACAAATGTTGTCTACAATAAAGAAGTAACTATTGAAGTATGAGGAAAAAAAAAATAATATTGTGTATTTATATTAATTTCTAGCCTACAGTAACGTACTTTTTGCCTACTTTTGTAGAATCACCCAAAAACATACATACCTTCCATAAATGTTTACTTTTTAATATAATACCTAGATAATTAAACAAAATTACTATTTAATAAATAATAAGGATTATAAAATAATACCAAAATTGTGTTTAAAAATTATTTGTCTTATTTTTTAAATGCTTGCTCTTCAAATAGAAACAGTAGGTTTTGGGTAAAGGGCAAGGTAGAGGGAACTTTTTTTCTGAAGAAATTTACACTCTATTTATTTTTGGGCTCAGAAATATAGGTATACCTATATAGTACCTATAGGTACTATTAAACAAAAAAGAAAATGAAATGGAGGGACAAAAGGGCAACAACATGGGTATTTCAAATTGAATATACATATTATAATATAATTAACATTTTTTGCCAGTAATACAAGTTTAAAAGGCATTTTCTAGATAACAACAATTGTTTTTGCTCGAAAGCAAAAACAGGCACATTGTATGAAAATATGTTTTTATATTTTTGGTTCAAATTGTTTTTTATCATTTGTAATATTTATTTGACAAATAATTAAAAGTATGCTCTGAAAAAATATTTTTATTTTTAAAATAAAATACACAGGGTAAAAAAATCTGGACTAGAAATGCAACAGTTAAATTTTATAATTTGCTTTATTAAAATAACAGTTTTTAAAATTTGTGTAGCTATATTTTTCAATATAAATTATTTAAAAAACAAAGTGTATAAGGCATGCATAATTTTTTTCTTTGCGTTTAATTTAACCTTTTAGAAAAGCAGGGATTCTTGCTCCATTTCCAGCAAGGGTCCCGGACAACATTCGTAATATTCATACGAACATCACGTCGTGATTTTTACAAATTTTTTTCATACTGATATCATCCGGATGTCACTGCGTGAGAAATGAAAATCATGTCTTGATTTTTTATGCCATCGCTGTTTGCGATTGACCGATGGCACAAAATATCATGTCGTGATTTTTTATGCCAGCGGTGTTTGGATAATCATTTTTGCGCCACTAAGAGAAAAATTATGTTGAATGAACAGTTTTTGCGGTTAAATACATTCAATATTTTCTTGGATTTAAATTAACTATATATAGTTAATTTAAATCCAAGAAAATATTGAGTGTTAAACTGTTGTTTCAATTGTTAACATACTTTTTCTTTCAATGTACCAAACACCGATGGCATAAAAAATCATGTCGTGATTTTTTATGACCAAACACCGATGGCATAAAAAATCATGTTTTTTTATGCCATCGGTGTTTGGATATTTATTTTTGCGCCACATTCGTACATTAAGAGAAAAAGTATACCTACATATACAAGGTGTCCCTAACTTATTAGCATAAATTTAAGAAAAGATTGAGCAAGTAAAATTAAGACGAAAACCTAAATAAATATTTTTCCTAATTAGTTATGTTTCCAAGATACAGGGTGATAAAGTGTTACTTATCATATCAGTTTTTTTAATGTAACTTCTACTATAGTAGTCTTGGAAAGGTGATATTTTGCGAACAGTCACTTACTACCAAAACACATTTTCACACATAATTACAATTGTTTGAGTGAACACAGTGTCGTAGAAACGGGGGTTGCTTTAAGCTTATTGTCCCGTACAAACGTTGAGTTTAGGTATTTGTAACATTTGATGCAATTTTTCGATTAAATAGTTCGGCTACCATTAAAAGGTGTACCTCTCAAACTTCGATAAAATAAACCGTTTCCGAGATATTCGAGATTACAATAATTGTTGTATCGCATCATTTAAAAGGATTAAAAAGTATACAAATTTTATTTTTTAATTGAAAAAAACTAAAAAAGGCATTCCATGAGCCTCGGGACTTTTTGCCCTGACCGTCACATTAAAAAAAATTGTAGTTTTTTTAATTAAAAAATTTATCATTTACCTTTTAGTTCTTTAATGCGATATAACAATTATTGTAATCTCGAATATATCGGAAACGGTTTATTTTATAGAAGTTTGATAGGTACACCTTTTTAATAGTACCGGATCTGAGTAATCGAAAAATTGCATCAAATGGTATAAAAACCTAACCTCAAAGTTTGTATGGGACAATAAGCTTAAGCAACCCCTGTTTCTACGACACTGTGTTCACTAGAACAATTGTAATTATGTGTGAATATGTGTTTTGCTAGTAAGGGACTGTTCGCAAATATCACCTTTTCAAGTCTACCATAGTAGAAGTTATATTAAAAAAAACTCATATGATAAGTAACACTTTATCACCCTGTATCTTTTACATACGTACTTGGGAAAAATATGTATTTAGATTTTTGTTTTATATTGACTTGCTTAATCTGCTCCTAAATTTATGCCAATAAGTTTAGGTACACCTTGTATATTGAATCAACAGTTTTGGTGGTTAAATACATTCAACATTTTTTTGGATTTAAATTAATAGTTAATTTACATCCAAGAAAATATTAAATGTATTTAACTGCAAAAACTGTTAATTCAATTGTTAACATACTTTTTCTTTGAATGTACGAATGTGACGCAAAAATAAATATCCCGACATGTTTGGACCGATGCACCGATGGCATAAAAATTCATGTCGTGATTTTTTATGCCATCCGTGTTTGGATATTTATTTTTGCGCCACATTCGTACATTGAGAGAAAAAGTATACGGCCATTCCACGCGTAACGGATGGGACAGTTGCAAGTTTTTATTTACAAAATAACATTATTCTATTATATTACTAATGTCAAAATTTTTATTAATAGTTCTAAACAAAAGCTGTTTAACAACGTTTTTATTTGGCAAAATTAGGTATCGTGGTTGACTGTTTAATTCCTTAAAAATTAATATTTTTATTCAAAAAGATAGTACTAGTTTTTGAATAAAAAAAACTAATTGTTAAACATTGGAATATCTTTTTTAATTGAACCCGGACAACATTCGTGATATTCAAACAACGTTTTATAAATTATAACGGTGTAGTGTGAATAACAAACTAGGTTTTAAATTCGCATTTCGCAGGGCTCATACGCATGCGCAAATTTTGCAAATATCACACTGTGAGTTCTACATGATATCACTGTGATGAAGCACGTGTATGAACTCAGGATATCACAGCGTGATAAAAAAAATCACGTTGTGATATCATCATGACTTCACCAGGAAATCCCGATTGTTGTCCGGGGTGTAGCCAGGATTTTTTTGTTTTTTTAGTATAGCTCCCTCCTTTTGAAGTTAATTCTGAAGCCATAATTTATGTATATCAAGCATTAACTAACAGATGTTATCCTCTAGAGTTTGTTTCTTAATTTTTTTATATTCTTGTCACAAATTTTTAATGGGTTTTTTCCCTCTCGATGTCTTCGGCATCATTGGATTTATTTTTCAAAACATGTGCCTAAATGCCTAAAAAGGTGTTATTGATACCTGTAAAAGAATAGGTAAAAGAGCATTTACTTTTAGAAAAAGGTCTAGTATTCCTATAGATATAATATAATCATTATAATAATTATATATAATTATAGGTATATAATTATTATAATATACCTAATTAATTAATCTTTTACAAGCACAAACAATTAAATAACATTTCCATAATCTTAAACAAAATTTCTTTGTTCTTTTCATACCTTCTAGTGCAAATTTAGGTACCCTGCTGAAAATGACGGATGATTGCGGATATAAATTCTTCGTCAAAACCGGATAAAAGCAGATGATTGCGGGTATAAATTCTTCGTCGAATACGGATAAAAGCAGATAAAAGCGGGTAAAAATATCATCTGATAACATCTGCTTTTGTCCGCATCGCTATATCCGCGAACACCCGGTTGGTTGTGTTTTATGTCCGGTTAGTGCACCCCCGCAATCATCTGCAATCATCTGTTTTTAACCGTCTTCACTGTGTTTCGTTTATATCTGAATTTGTCCGGAATCATCTGCAAACGTCTGCTTACGTCTGTTTTTATCCGCGATTACCTGCATTTTTTTTCGTCTATTTTTGTCGGGTTTTATCTGCAAACGTCTGGTTTTATCCGCGAGCATATGCATTTACCCGCGAACATCTGCAATCATCCGCGAACATCTGCTTTCATCCGCGAATATCTGATTTTATCCGCCAACATCTGCTTTTATCCGCGAACATCTGCTTTCATCCGCGAACATCTGCTTTCATCCGCGAACATCTGCAGTCACCCGCGAACAACTGCTTTTATCCTCGAACATCTGCAATCACCCGCGAACATCTGCTTTCATCCGCAAACGTCTAGTTTTATCCGCAAACATCTGTTTTCATACGGTTTCACCCACAAACATGCTTTTATCTGCGAACGCCTGATTTCATCCGGTTAGTGCACCCCCGTAAATATCTGCTTTTATCCGCGAACATCTGCAACCACCCGCGAACATCTGCTTTCATCCGCGAACATCTGCAATCATCCGCGAACATCTGCTTTTATCCGCAAACATCTCATTTTATCCGCGAACATCTGCTTTTATCCGCAAATATCTGGTTTTATAAATACTATCGATAGTTTTTATTAAATCTTTTAGACGAAATTTCCTAGATTTACCGACAAAAATCCAAGTTGGCAACACTGGATTGACAAACAATTCTCATAGAAATAATACTAATAATAATGATACTTCTCTCTCTAAATTCTACATTAACTATTCATTGGAAGCTCTAAATATATGGCTAATGGAGTTGGGTCTATCATTGAGTCCGGAAAAGTCTAAAGCAATCCTCTTTTCAAAATCAAAAATTCCTTCTCCAACTATCAGAATAAATGAATGCCAGATAGAGTTCGTAAAAGCATACAAGTTCCTGGGGATGTATCTTGAGAATGATCTTAGTTGGTCAACTCACATAAATAAATTAAGTGACACCTGCACCAGAATTCTAAATACAATAAAAAGTTTGACTAGGGTATCTTGGGGTGGAGACCCGAAAACATTACTGACAATGTACAGGGGACTGATAAGATCCAGAATGGAATATGGGTGTTTCCTGTTCAACTCATGCAGAAAAGATCTTTTAACAAAATTAGATAGGATTCAATATTTGGCTCTGAGAACATGTCTGGGATTGATGAAGTCCTCTCCCACCAATTCCCTCCAAATTGAAGCTGGAGACCCTCCGCTAAATCTAAGAAGGCAATTTCTATCGGATAAATTTTTACTAAAAAGGCTAAGTAGGGAAAATGATCCTGTTATCACGGAGCTTCTTAAAATTAGAGACAAAGTCCTTAAAAATATCAAATCAAAATATTTTAAAAAACATTGTTTATTTAAATCATTGGAGACATATGAGGATAAGATTGACATGCTTTCCACAACTATTAGAATACCCATATTTTGCTTTGATTACTTCACTCAAATATCCAAAATCCCCGTAATCTTGGATTGGGGCGCTGATAAAAGTACAGACCCACTAATAATAAATAAATTATTCAATATTAAATTGGCTTCAGATTGGGCAGATTGCGTTCATATATACACTGACGGTTCTTTCCAAAAAAATTTAAATAGCACTTCTTTTGGCATATATATTCCTTCCTTAAAAATTGAAAAATCATTTAAAATAACCCACTTTGCCTCTATCTTTCTTGCAGAACAGATGGCAATTTTTTTTGCGTTAAAAATTTGTTTAAAAGATAAACTAAAAAAATTTATTATTTTCTCAGACTCTCTGAGCGTACTTAGACAGATAAAAAATAATCCATGGAACGGAAAATCTAACAACATTTCTTTAAGTATTAACCAGCTATACAACGATATTAAAGATTATGGGGGAAAAGGGGCTCTATGTTGGATCCCCGGTCACTCAGGGATTACGGGAAATGAAAGGGCAGATGCTATAGCCAAAGAAGCAGCAAACAAAAACACAGAAAAATATAAAATCCCTTCCTCAGAATTTTTCAAAGCCTCAAAAAAATTATTGTATAATAGCTGGCATAAACATTGGAAAGAATCGTCAGTGTATAAGGGGAAGAACTATGCTTTCCTGGAAAACAAATCCTGGAAAATTCCATGGTTTTACAACATAAATTTTACAAACAGAGAATATATTACAACAATAAGCAGAGTCAGAGTGGGTCATTGTTCCTATCCTGCACACCTCTGTAGAATAGGAGTAAAAGACGACCCACTATGTTCATGTGGAAAATTTGGCGATCTAGATCATCTCTTCTTTGAATGTAATAATAACAGAGCTAATATTAATTTGCTAATTAACTGCTTGCTATCCATAGGACACCATATGCCTTTTAATATTAAATCTATACTTGCATGTCCGCTTGTAGAATCCTATAGCTATATATTTAAATTTATTAAAAAATCTAACTTAAAGATATGATATGATTAGCATCCTGGGATCCTCCTGGGGCGACCATCCTTTGTTTGTTTTGTTTTACCTTACCGACTTACAAAGAAGATACATCATTACCAAAAGAAACAAAGCACAACAGACACAATAGAACACTCGTGGCTGGTCAGTAAGAGTCAAGAAGACTCAAGACCAATTTTCTCCATATACCTACTCTGTGGAGAAAATAAATTGTTAAAGAAGAAGAAGAAGAAGAAATAATACTACTATTATTTCTATCATAGAAATCCTATGCAAGAGCTGTTGTTATCTCTGTGTGTTATTTACAAAATTCAAGAGGGAGGTTTTGTCCATGGAGCATACACAAGGAACGCTACCAAAACAGAAGACGTCAATACGCATCGAAAATCAGCGCCGCTGGTAGTAAAAAAAGAAAAAAGACTTAATTTTTGCGATTTACAGGGCAGGTTTTGTCAATTTCCCCTATTAAGTTTGGCGTCCTTGTGTGGTGTCCATGGTTATGTCACTGAATTTTTAACATTTTTTATTTAGTCACGACTTTAGTCAAAGAATGTAAATATTTAAAATTTTATGGGCGCTAATAAATAGTCCTTAATTTTGATGCAGATTTTCTTTTTTCGATAGTTTCGATATATCGATAGTTTCCCACCTCTAACTTATAACATTGCAAACTGCGAACATAACCCAATTGTGTATGTTTTATATTTCTGCCATTCTCTTCAAACCAAGTTTTTGTCAATAATAAGATTTAGTCAGTTATAAATGTATTTTTGTGTATATTTAATAATAAACCTCTAACTTATAACAAAACACATTGCAAACTGCGAACAGAAACCAATAATTGGGTCCCAATTGTGTATGTTTTATATTGCTGCCATTCTCTTCAAACCAAGTTTTTGTGAATAATAAGATATAGTCAGTTATAAATGTATTTTTGATCATGTATATTTAATAATACATTTTAAAAATGTATTACTCTTATAATGTAATAAACACATATTTAAGTATATGTAAGATAACCTACAAATTTACTGTCATTTAAAATTTGCTATGTTGTCAAATTGGTTCAAACTTAAAACAGTGGATATGGGTAAATCCGAGGGGTAAACCACTTTAAAATCTTAGAAAATGTTAGTGGACGCTGTGTTGTGATTTTTTTCCTTATCAGTCGTTATCAATAAGGAGTCCTCAATATAGGATAACTTTTTTTCTTGTAGTCTTAGATAGATGGAGAATGCAATGTTAATTTTAACTATTTATTTTTAACTTATTTCACAAGTATAACTTTCTTTTTTTCTTGATTAATACCGCATGAATATTACACAAGTTAATACACGAAATGAACCCACTCCAGGGCCGTGCGCAGGATTTTCTCAAGAGGGGGGGTTTCATAAAATTGTTAAACATAAATATACTATAAAACTGTTGTATAACAAAAAATTACACAGAGCTAGAATTTTTTTTTCGTTTTCAGGACACCCAAAAAATTCAAAAAATGCGTTTTTTTGCCAATATCCAATTTTTTTTAATTCAAATTTAAAAAATTGCTTGGTTTTATTATCATTCAAACTGAATTATCAACACCAATACAAGGGATATGAACAATTCTTACTTTTTCTTGAAAAGGCCAAGAAGGCAAATCTAACATAAACCTCATTTTCGTCATCTCCCAGATAGCAATCGTAAGTCGCACGTAGGTCGCACGGCGTGAGAACGCACACGTGCGGTCGATTTCACAAGCATTTGAGTAACATAGCCGTGCGCGCCCACTCTATGAGCGCAGTCTGAGCGCACGACGTGATCAATGATCTCTTACACTGTGCTTATCGGCAGTGATGCCAGATTCTATCAAAAAAACAGTAGATTTTGTTTTTATTCACCTTATAATTACAAAAATTATACAATTAGTAATAATGAAATAACGTAAAATTGCAATTTGCATTGTTTCACTAGGTAAGTTCAATTAAAACGACATGTATCAACTGATTTATATATATATATAAATTATAATTCATTATATTTCATTTAAATTTAAATTTTAAAATTCGTGCGTAACCGGTCAACGCGGTAATTCGACAAAAACATAACCTTATTACATTTCTGCAATCGGGTTGTGTTTGTATTGTATTTATTTTTCTATTGTGTTTGTTGTGTCCACGTGATATTATAGTTAGATATAAATTGATAAAAGTTATTCAGGTAAGTGTGAAAAATATAAGGATTAAATCGTAACAAGCATTTTTCCATCATAATTGATTATTTTTCTTGGGATATTACTTGGGGTGGTTCCAAGGGGAAAATTGAATTAAGAAAAACAAAAATTTGCAATACCCCATATCGTAAGTGCCTACTATTTTTTTTTTAATAAAATAATCAATGTTATTTTTAATTTGCTGCAAAAACGTCTAATTCGTTTGAAGGACCCTCAAATAAAGGGTCCTTTAAACATGAAATCAAAGAGGTTATTGGGGCTACAAAACAACGGCAAAAAAAATGCGGAAAAACAAACAACCAAAAATAAATTGAACTCAGTTAAGAACCAATAATAATTATATTAAATATTAAATTTTACTTTTGAGTTTTTAGGATTTTGATTAACCAGTTTCCCATGCTTTATTTACTTAAATATTTTTAATTACTTCGTAATTTTTTTTAGTTTACTTTGGTTTTTAAAATCACTTGACGAGTATTCATCAAGATTTGCATTTTTATATACTTTTAAATTTTTATTTTGTAATTTTTAAAAATATTTTTTAATTGATCAACCTGTGCATTTTTATTTACTTTTATGATTTTTGACAATAGGATTTTTTATTTTACTAATGTAATTTTTAAAAATATTGATCAACTTGTGCATTTTTATTTAATTTAAGATTTTGTGATTTTACTTTTGTGATTTTTGACAGTACCTATTTTTAAAATCACTTGATCAATTAATCAACTTGTGCATTTTTATTTACTTAAAAACTTTGTTATTTTTAAAAGTATTTTTAAAAACAGCTTTTTTTTGTTTCAGATTTTTAATTTTTAGGATTCTATTTTTTAATTGGATTTTTTGAAAGTATTTTTAAAATCACTTGATTAATTGATCAACATGCGAATTTTTAATTTAAGATTTTTATTTATGTACTTTTTATTTAGGATTTTGTGATTTTTAAAAGTATTTAAATATATATATATATATATATATATATATATATATATATATATATATATATTATTATAAAATCACTTAATGAATTAATCAACATGTGCATTTTTATTTACTTCAAGATTTTTATTTGCTTTAAGATTTTGTGATTTTACTTTTTTGATTATTTAGTTTAGTATTTTTAAAATCACTTGATTAATTAATTGATCATGTGCTTTTTTATTTACATAAAGATGTTTTTATTTTACGTTTGTGATATTTATTTACTTTTTCCCTTTACTTGAATATTTATATATACATATATATGTATATAATAATAATAATAATAATAAATGTCTTTATTGATTATAAGAGATACAATCAATGGCTCTTCCACTTAACCCAATATATATATATACACTCCGCCAAGAAAGTATCGCATCACCATTATTTCTTAATACTACAAATATATCAATGATATATAAATGTTTATAAGGATGTTTTTAAATATTTTCCAGTTATTTTATTTGTAAAATCATAAAAAAACACAACATCAACGAAAAGCAATGGTTTTATTCAATTTAATTCACAAATAATGAAAAATGTAAAAAACAATGTTAATTAAAAATAAATCTAATGACATATAAAATAAATTTAGTAACGCGTATTGCCCCCTCTAGCTCTTATTACTTCACGACAACGTTGTGTCATGCTTTCAATTAATGTCCTTAAATAATCCTGATTTAAATTATCCCATTCTGCAGTTAATAGCCGTTGCAGGTCCTGAAGATTAGCTGGCAGCACGTTTCCAGCTCTTACCCTTCTATAAAGATAGTCCCAAACATGTTCTATTGGGTTTAAATCTGGACTGCGTGCTGGCCATCCTAAAACTGGGATATTTACCTCCTGAAGGTACTCGGTTACTATCCTTGCGACGTGGGGGCGTGCATTGTCATGCATTAAGACGAAATCGTCACCAACAAATGGGGCGTAGGGGACAACATGTTGATCCAAAATGTCTCTAATGTACCTGTCAGCAGTTAAGGATCCTCCATCTAGCACCACCAATTCCGTAAAACCACTTAAAGATATTCCTCCCCAAACCATAATAGACCCTCCTCCAAAATTTGCCGAAGGTCTTATGTTGCATTGAGAATAGCGCTCGCCGTCTCGTCTATAAACAGGTATTCTTCGGTCTGATGTGTATAAACTAAATCTTGACTCATCTGTAAAGAGTACGTTACCCCAGTTTTCAATATTCCAATTAACATGTTCTCTAGCAAATGTTAATCGTGCTACACGGTGTTCCCTGGTGAGTTGAGGTGCAATGACAGCTACTCTGGCTCTAATTCCAGACTGCCTTAAGATGTTTCTCACAGTTTCTGAAGATATACGTACATTCCGAGTCTCAGCCAAGTCATGCTGAAGTTGACTTGCAGTTACATGTCTTCGACGCAGAGCCTGAAGAGTCAAAAATCTATTGTCTGCAGGCGTAGTTGCTGTCGGCCGGCCTGATACTGCTCGTCTGTTATATCCTCCAGTCTCTCGGAATCTAACAAGTACTCGGGATACTGTCGATTGGTTTACACCTACTAAATTAGCCACGTCGTCCATCTTCAACAAGAGAAACTATTCTAATTACTTGTTCCCTAGTTAATAAATTACTTGTTCCCTAGTTAATAAATTTAAATTTATGTTTGCACGACCTTCCATATTCAATATTCTTTGCAAAATTTGTAATTAAACACAAATTGTGTGCACTTGAACAAAGCAAAATATAAAATAATAAGTAATTAAATCCGATTTAATCTGACAAAAAAGTTTTTTCGCAGTTTTTTGTGAAACAATACATTGTTTTTGTATTTTCGTTTGTCAACATTTATTCCATTGTATAAATGAATTAAATTTAATGGTAATATTTTTAGATTTATAGGTGATGCGATACTTTCTTGGTGGAGTGTATATACATATATATATACACATATATTGGTGGTTTTCCGGGATCTGCTACGTGTTGTCGGTTTTTGTGGTTCTTAGAAGAACCGTATGTCTGACGACGTTTCGGTACAATCTCATGTAATATGCTCCCACCACGTGACTACGTACGGTCTTTTGAAAATTTGGCATTTAAAGCTTTTCAGGTTATGTATCTGTCAAAGTATAGTCAATGAAAGAAATAATATTTATACTGTTATCGCTTATGTTTAAGCGTTAAAAGTTAATAAATCTTCATAGGATCACAATAACAATGGTTGCGCTGGAAATGCTTCGGTACACGTACGCTTTAAATGCGATGGCACATGTGCGCATATGTAATGGCATCTGTATAGCGATCTGCGCGCACGCGTGCACTCACAGTGCGCGCATCGTGACTACATTTTGCTATCTGGGCTATGTCGAACTTTAACGTCGAAAATTTAATAACGAACATTTGTATATATTTAGACTTAAAAAATTGTTTAATCTTCACGTTTATTTTCGAATTTACAAAAAAAATTGCAAAATTGTCAAAAATTATATTTTTTAATTTTATTGACTTTTTACGTATCATAACGTCGTTTTAAGTTTTTGTAACCCTTGTTAAATAATTTATACAACTTCTTTATTTTTTATACCTTAAAAGTATTTACAAGCAAAAATATCATTTTTAAATTTTGCAATTTTTTTGTCAATGCGAAAATAAACGGTAAGATTTAAATAAAAATCGTGTCTAAAATGTTTGTTATTAAATTTCCTAAATTGGCTATTAGAAAAAAATTCTTCGACTGACCCTTTTCTGGCATGTTTTTGGGTGTCCTGAACACTAAAAAAATATCCCAGCTCTGTTGCAAAATCTCTGAAGAAAGTGTAATTGTTGCAAAAGAAACAAACTGTTTATTTCATGTAAAACACATTGAATATAGAATACTAATATGAAAATTACAAACATAATTTACATTAGTATAATAATAATAGATGTCTCTGAAGTTCGTATTTCGTACTTAATTGATAGTTGTTTACTTGTTTATTTTAGTGGTTATTGTTATCGATTTTCTTTGTGTAAATTTTGAGTGTTATATTGTTTTTTTATTTTGAAACTTTCAATGGGGGCGGGTTTAAACTCCCGACCTTCCGTCTTGTGCCCAGGGTTTTAGAATGAACAATCAAGTTTTGAATTAATCTGCAAAAATAATCTGTTTTTAACCATTAACACTGAATGCATCTCCTTGCTTATTTTGAAAAAAATATGGTCCAATAATTCCTCCCCAATGTTTTTAATCAAACGCCAGTACGTCGATTTACTGGGATTATCTGATTTAACAAACTTCTATGTTGAACGATTAGTAAAACCGAAACTTGCACGAAAGGCACGAAAATTTTTGCCAAATAGAACCAACTTTTCAATAAAAAAGTACTTATTAAATTATACTAATGGATCGGCCCAGAGCAAGAACCAGGTATTTCTAAAACAACTAAATTTTACAGAAATGCTAGGCGGCTAGCCAGGATTAAATATAAAATTAAAAGAATATTAATTTATTGAAGGCGACTTTATAGAATAACGTTTTTCTTACCTACTGTAACATTTCCATATTTGGAGATACCTGGTTATTGCACTGGACACCTCAATTACAAATAACTTTACAAACCTTCCTTATTGGCTGTATACTTTTAACTGGTAAGAATGTTTGTATTTATAAATTAAATGCTTTTAGAATAATCAATCCCATACTGGAAAGTGCTATATATGAAGAAGATTCTCGCGTGTATCGTAGTAAAGCTGTAACTGTTGAGCAATGCAGATGTCCTCCCAATTATCAAGGGTTATCTTGTGAAGAATGTGCTCCTGGGTATTATAGAATTCAGTCTGGATCCCATGGAGGATACTGCCAACCCTGTGTATGCCACGGTCATGCAACCGAATGTGATGTTAATACTGGAGTTTGTTTGGTAAGATATTAGATATTATTAAATGTAAATTTCTTATCCAGTGCAAAATTATTCTTAATTTAATGGCAAATGTGACCAAAAAGGGATTGTATTTTGGGCAATTTCTAACAGTTTTATTTTTAATACTTTTGTTTAGAACTGTACTCATAATACTAAAGGAGACCATTGCGAAGTTTGTGAAATTGGTTACCATGGAAATGCCTTAGGTGGTACCCCGAATGACTGCCTAATTTGTGCATGTCCGTTGCCGAGTACAAGTAATAAGTAAGTACCTACATTTTTGTTCAGATTATATAGTACCTATACGTAATATTGCCAAAAAATGGATGATAAATAATAAAAAAAACTGCTAACCCATGTTAAGTAGTAGTAAATTGTGATTTTTGTATAATATAATGTTTACGGGGAAGTTACTAAAATTGCATGTTTAAAAAAATTTAATTAAACCTATTTGATATCATTAAAAAGCTCTCGATGCAAGTTATTATTTAAAAACAATCATATACATCATTATAAGTGACAGTCACATTCACAATGTGACCGCGGCCACGAAAGCAATGACCGCGGTTACTTGCCAAGTCTACTTTTAAGTAATTTAATTTTAGCTTTGCAAATTCTTGTGATGTCAGTAATGATGGGGAGAGGATAAGTTGTGAATGTGAACATGGCTACATTGGAGCTAGATGTCAATCGTGTTTACCAGGGTTTTATGGCCAACCTGAACAGCCAGGAGACTTTTGTAAAGCTTGCCAATGTTCTGGAAACATAAATATTGACGAACCGGGTTCCTGCGATACTATAACTGGAGAATGCCTTAAATGTTTAAATAACACATTCGGAGTTGCATGTGCATTGTGTAAACCAGGTTTCTTTGGCGATGCAGTGAATAGAAAGGATTGTCAAGGTAATACAACTATCTAAATTACATTTTTGCGCCTATTCGTTTTTATTTGCCGTCATATATATAATATATTTTAGCATGCATTTGTGACAAATTGGGCATCAATCACTGTGATAGTAGTACAGGAACATGTATATGTAAACCTAACGTAGTTGGGGAAAAATGTGATAGATGTGATGTAGAGCATTTTGGATTCGACTCAGGTAGAGGATGCTCTCCATGCAATTGCAGCAGTGCATCAGATAGTTCTCAATGTGACGATACAACAGGGCAATGTAAATGTAAGTCTGGAGTAACTGGTACCACTTGCAATAGATGTCAGGCGGGATACTGGAACTATACATCAGATGGATGCATTTGTAAGCAATGTGGTATTATTCTTATGAGATTTATGTTTAATGTTTATATTTATTTTAGCTTGCAGGTGTAAAAGTGAATTTTCTCAAGGTGTTAGCTGTAATCCACGTACAGGTCAATGCGAATGTATGCCCGGTGTTATAGGAGAAAAATGTGACCAATGTCCATATAGATGGGTATTCACACCTAGTTATGGTTGTCATGAATGTGACAATTGTCATTACGCTTTGTTAGATACTGTTGATAATTTTGGAGCGTTAATAGATCCCATTATTATTGAATTTGATGTAAGTATATAAAAACCAGAGGATATCAAGTGGGTATATATATACCATTTTAATATTTTTAAAATAATACTTAAATTTTACTTTAATATTGGTTTTGGAAAAATGTTTAATATATTTTAAATATGTTGAACAATATATTATAATTAAAACACATTATTAATTAATACATAACTAGATAAGTTAAAAATCACAACTTTTCATGACAGTCTTTAATTTTTTATGAATTTTTGTAACAATTTATTCAATTCTTTAGCCATTCATATTTCGACTAGACCTTTTTACACGATAAAACTATAAGTCGATTTTTGCTAAACTGGAATGAGTGCAGATAAAGTACCTACCTACTTTTTATTTAATATTGGTTCCATTATTTTAGTCAACAAATTCCGGATACTTTACAAGGAGACGCTTAGAAAGTATGGAAGACCTATTCAAAAAAATTAGACCAATGATGGATGACGTTGATCCCCGACAAATTCATATAAAAGATTACTTGAACGAGATAGAGTCTCTAGAACATGATTTAAAGAATTTAAACCGAAAGGTAATTATTTTTTATCAATATGTAATATGTAATATGTAGTAGCTCTTTACGAATTAAAACTCTCTGAGTAAGGCAAGATACAATGTTTGCCAAAAAAGTAATGCAATAAGGTTTAAAAAAACAAATATTTATATATATAAGGTTCATAATTGACGCATATTGCACAACGTGATTGTAATCCGCTCGTATGCACGCATATATGCATAATTTGCGTCATCAATTGAGATTCATATAGCCAGCACATGTGATGGTTGGAGAAACATTGCGAAGTTAATAATTTACGCATATTGCAGTCACAACGTGATTCTTAATCCGCACGTATGCCACATATATGCATCATTTGCGTCATCAATAGGTTCATATAGCCAGCACATGTGATGGTTGAAGAAATTTTTCTGGGCATGATTAACAGGTGAATTTTGGAATTGCATTGCCTTAATTTGATTGTTTTTCTTACGTTTCGATTAGTAATTATATTTAATTGTCAGTTATTACCTGAAGTCCATTAGAGACAATTACTAATCGAAACGTTGTAAGAAAAACAATAATTCATAAAATTTATTTATTGCGAAATTTTGGTAATTAAGTAATAATCCAAAAGTTCTTTATCTTTAAGTTATTTATTTTAGTTTTTTCGAGTGTACTGTACCTATAACATTCTGTATAACATATCCCTGCCGAAAATGCCCCTTTAAGAACAATAGAAACCAATGGGAATGTATTGGGTCTTATAGGTTTGAATCTGGTGAATTGGTATCAATTGGAAAACATAATTGTCTTGAATTAGTTTGATTGGGTATTTTCCATTTAGCCCTAAAACCATTTGGCGACATATAGAACCCAATAAAAACCAGTATCAATACACATATTCAGTCCAGTACAAACCATTTCATTCTCTTATTGGTTTCTAAGGGTCATTTTCGGCAGGGATAGCACGCATATGCGTGTAATTACTGTAGATAGGGGAAAAGAGCAGCATTTACCGTTTAAACCTATGTTTGGAAATGATTTCTTTATTCATCCACTTGAAGATACCCCCAGTGGCGGCTGGCGGATTTTGGGTATACCGATATCTCAATTATTAGATATAATAATAATAATATAATAATAATAATAATATTTATTGCTATCAATAACTTACAGTTTCTTAAAATTAAGCGTTTACAAAATATGAATATATTAAAAACAGGCAATAAATATGCTATTTTACACTATATGGGGCCCACAACAAATTTATATAAGTTTATAATGACATTATAATAATATAAATAAACAAGTTCTGCGCAAGCTTGCGAAAAAAGAGAACCTTTTGCTTGGCGGTACCGGCTCTATGGCGCCCCCAATAAATATAATATAAATTTAAATGATGCAATTTATTATTTACCATAGTTTATCAAAAAATTTCAAATTTTATTTAAAAAATCCAAATCATACAGATTTTATATTATTTTAAATTTTTATTAACTTTTTTTCGCAAACTTCAATTTAAATTCTGCTTGCGCGGAACTTGTTTATTTAATGTCATTATTACGTTTGCTTTTATTAACAAAAAAGGAAAATGCACAAAAACTCAAGAACTAAATTAGGTTTATTTTACTCCAAAATTTAAACATACAATTAGTAATTTAAATATGACTGCTATTGTAAAAAGTAACAGCTGCCAAAAACTTTTTTGAAAACATCGGAGGCAAGTCATATACGGCAGCAAATTTATTGGTAGATTTTCTTCCAAATAATCCAAATTTATCAATAATTTTTTACATGAGTTTCCTGTAAAGAGGACCCCCATGTATGACCGTGACAAAGAGTTGTCCACTGATTGCATACCTTTGGAGGCTCATTTAAAAGGTTGGTGTATAAGGTATTTACAGTACCTAAAAAAATATCATAACGTGTTAAATAAAATAAAAAACATTTATCGAAGCCCTTAAAAATCTCCACCTTGAACATCGCTTCTGTAAAAGAATAATAGCCCGGACAACAGGCAAACCAACCACTTTTATAAGAATAATTACGAGCTCCCATTCCACTTCCGAAAAGCTGCTCTCCCACGGTTTTTACTTTAAATACCGTCACTACCCAGTATACCCAAGCAAACCTCCAGCTTCACTCCCATAACCATGTAAAAAATGTTTATCCTTTGATCACGCATCTGAAAATTGTATCTCCCCAAGAAAATGTACAAAATGCTTCGGAACTCATGCAGATAACAAGTGCACTTCCACGTTACCACCAAAATGCACTGGATGTGGCTCTTTGGAACATCAGGCATGGTCTTTACAATGCCCTAAGAGACCTACACAACCATTAGAAGGAATTCCGAACATTCCTATTAAGTCCATCAACAAAAAATCAAATGAGTTACCTAAAGACATACAAAAATCCCGTATATATTCTCCAATTACTCTACACGATCTAATCATAAACAGCTACACCAACGAATTAAACGAAGATAAAACTAGCAATAGGGAAGATTTAATTCTAAAACTTAGAAAAAGATTTGTCGCCAATTACAATGTGGATACAGTTGCAGTGTTCTCCGGTAGCAGACTGTATATTCTAATGCTCGATTCGAACAGAATCTATAAACAACGTGGTAAATATACATCAAATTCAAACCGATTAATATATTATATTCCAACATAAACAGTTATAACAACAAAAAATATCTGATTAATAAGAACATTGAGGAGAATAACATAAACTGCACATTATTTGTAGAATCCAAAACCAATAGCAACACCAGCACAAATTACAAAAATTGGTCAGTTTTACAACTAGACGGTTATCAACCCAATAATCACACACGAGGTGGAAGTCTAGTACAACTTCATCCGGATCTTATCATGGGTAAGGCTAATAGACCAAGATTAAATAACCCTATCAATGAATATCTCCACTTTACTGTTCCCTTTAAAGACGAAAAGTTGCACATATTTTTAGTATACATTCATCCAAACCTGAGAGTGAAGGAAAATATTTTGGTGATGGCTAGTCTATATAAATATTCAATTATCATAGGAGACTTCAACTGTGGTAATAAATATAAGAAAAAACAAATAAGCAACTTTCTCCAAAATTCACAATTTCTGAAATATAATTTACCTCCAACTTTTTTAATGCCTTTAAATAATGATACTACCCCTGATATGTTTATGTATACAGCAAATATTTCCAGTAATATTATTAGTGTAGAAGTCACACCGGATCTGTGCTCGGATCACCTAAGTCTACAAATTAAAATTGACTTCAAAAAATCTTATAACTCTAGCCCGATAACAAAATATAATTTTAACAAAACAAAAATAAAAAAAGTAAATGAGACTCTAATAAGTTATATCAATAATTCCCAAAATTTAGACCCAAATAAAATCTCAAAATTTATCACTGAACTAACAAATTCTATTTTACAAAATACACCGAAAATTAATCAAAGATTTTACAACTACATATTACCTCCGTTTATATTACAACTTATTAAAAGAAAACGCAAAATGTATAGGGAATATAGAGAACTAGGAGACCCAAATTTAAAGACTAGCATGAACGCTTTTAATAAAAACATTCAAAATCTGATTCGGGAATATAGAAGTAATAAATTTAAAAAAGGCAAATCTTATTGGCAAGATATTAAGAAACTTTAAAAATATAAAAGATCTGCACTTAAGAACAGCGAAATAATAGAGCAAGAGGTAACCTATAATACTGACCGAGAGAAGTGCGAGATTTTCTCTAAAAATTTCGAACGAGTCTACAAGGAAACCAACGATTTCAGGTTTGATGGTAATCATTACAGGGTTGTAGATGACTGGTACAGACTGTTTTTTAATGATATGATTCCGATTTCGAAAGAGGATACATTTATAGAGGACATTTACTACGAAATTCTAGAATCGGGGAAAAATTCTGCACCGGGACATGATAATATTACCAGAAACATACTCAGAAAGCTAGACTTCCGGATTCACGAATATATAATAAAAATTTACAAATATTGCATCAAACATCAGCATATTATTAACGAATGGAAAAAAGGTATCATAATTACACTGCCAAAACCCAATACCGATGACACCCTAACCTCCAATTATAGGCCAATTACGCTACTTCCAGTAATTGGAAAAAACTTTGAGAAAGTTATAAAAAAATTATTAGAGCATAAACTGCTAGAAAGAATTCCTGGACATCAATTTGGATTTAAACCTCATATGTCAACCATCCATCCGCTTACAATTCTACTAAACAATGTGGAAACATCCAAATTAAACAAATTTCAATCTGCCGCTGTTTTTTTGGATATAAGCAAGGCCTTTGATAGTGTATGGATTAAAGGATTGTTGTATAAACTACATCTAATGGACTGCCCCATTCACCTTATTAATATAGTACGCCTACCTCTAGAAAAGCGAGAATTAAGGGTTAAAGTTGGCAATGATTTCTCCAATTCATTTGTTACTCAACAAGGGCTACCCCAAGGATCTCCACTTTCACCTTTTTTATATAATGTTTATTGCGCTGCCATCTACCATCACCGATTTGAAGACATACATTACTTCTCTCATACGTCCTACATGCTGCAATTTGCCGACGACGCCGCTCTAATAACACACGGCCGTTTGGAGATAGTTATACAAAAATTGCAATAATTGACAAACATAACTATGAAATGGTTTAATAAATGGAGGCTTAAAATCAATGCAAATAAAACGTAAATGATCATTTTCAACCATAACATTTCCTATAACTCACCAACAATTTCATTATATATTGTATATATATATTAAAATTAAACTTTAACAGCCATACTAAACTTTTAAAAAAGAAAATAATTACAAGGTCCAAACATTTTAGAAGTTTAACCTACAAAAACTCAGGCATTAGTATGGATACAAGCACAAAAATATACAAAATGATCTGCAGGCCCATCATTGAGTACGGATTTATCCTATTTCTAAATTGCAAAAGACCAGCTATGCAGAACCTAAAGACATCAGAAACAACTTCCCTACGAACAATCACAAAAATCCGCCACCCTAACAATCCTTTATTTAACACCAAATATCCTACTCTATACAACAACAAAAATTCAACCAATAGAAGAAAGAATTAACATGTTGGCAGAAAAGTTCAGCAAAAAAGACATTAATTTCGGAATACTTAATAATTACTGCACACTGAAAAAAATTTACGAAATTTTACACATCCAAACACACATTTATTTCTGTTTTTTTACTTAGGAAATGTTTTGTTCCATATAAAACATGTACACACATACTTACATAAGTAAAATAGCATCAATTTATGTATTTTTTTAAATTAATATGTAGTTTTTCATATTATTATGTAATAAATCCTTAAATTTATGTGCTTTTACAATTTTTAATGTACTTGTACTATTATTTTCCTAAATTTTAGACTTACATGATCTTTGCATTTTTACACATTATATGTAGTTTTACAGTATGTTTGTACATATACATTTAAATACGTGGCATCAAAATAACCAACGATCAGATGTGTAAATTTACTAAATATTTTTTTGAGTACATAGGACGAGAAAATCGCGAATCTACACACAAACATCCAGTAGAAACCACCATGGAGAAATTAATAAAATTCCATAATGCTCCATAACACTAGATGTGCATTTTTTTTTTGTTGATTTTATAAATGTTATGATTATACTGAGTCAAACCACGTCAAGTGGGACCAGAAAATTTCACGAAATCACCGATTTTGAAAATAATCACATTATTGTGTAGTAGGCATGACTCATATGTCACAGTAAAAAAATTGTTTTAAAATTGGTTTTTTTTTTGGTAATGTTATTAAGGTTGACAATTTTGTCAAACTTTAGAGCACGGTAAAATTGAAAAAATAGAATCTCTGGGACCACTCTGTATAATTGAATTAAATTTTACACACTATTGTAGAAATGTTTAGAGTATATAATGATCATTTAATTAAGGTTAATTTGTTTAAATAAAAGAATTTTTCATACATTTATTATAAACAATTGAAATTTTGTAAGTGTTCTTCACGCTGAAAAAAAAATAATCTTGTGTCATAATATGCGGCAAACGTTTCCGTTTAATAAGATGTACTCAAAAATTTGCCTTTCATATGTCATTCCGGAGATATTAATTTTTTTGTCCCGCTGTGCGCTTGATCAGTACGCGGCGCGCTTCGCTGCTAGCTCGTCAGCACACGGTGTGCCTGAACGAAGTTTAAGTCACATAAAAATTCCGCAGTTTCTTGTTCGGGACCCTTTGGTGACTTAAAAATGATATTTACCAAAATCCTAGCTGCTCCTCTTTTCGAAATTTTTTGAAAAATCTTTTTTATGCATTATGCTTTTTACTATATAAAAAAGTGATTTTTGTCTAACCCTGTATAAATCTAAGCATATATATAAAAACAGTTTCTCTCGTTTACAATATCGGTGTACAAATGTGTACTCTGGCAAAGGTAGACTTTGCGATAAACAAATAATTTAAAAAAAATTGAATTTTTTACAAATTAAAAAAAGACAGTTGGAATTTTGGTAAATATATTTTTTAACTTCAACCAATTTTTCGTTCAAAATTGAAAACTACTAAAAAGCCTAAATTAAACAACATTTTAAATACTCTCTAAGCGTTATTTTATTAAATGTTATTACAAATCTATTTTTCTTGTAAAAGGTTAATAATAATGCCATTTTGTAACCTGATAGACCTAGAAATATCTAAAAAAAAAATTGGGAATAAATATTTTTCGCGTGTTATGCTAAAATCATGAATTTACGCTTTTGCATTATTAAAAATAAGTGATTTTTGGCTAACCCTGTATATATCAAACGATGTGAACAGTACTAAAAAATATTCTCTAAGTCTCCTAAATAATATACTCCCATTTTATAAAAATCCGTGTGCAAATGTGTACTCTGTCAAAGAGATAAACAAAAATTTAAAAAAAAAAATCATGAATTTTCGAACAATTTCGAAAAGAGGAGCAGCTAGAACTTTGGTAAATATCATTTTTAAGTCACCAAAGGGTCCCGAACAAGAAACTACAATCAGTTTTTGGCGGCATTTTTATGTGACTCAAACTTCGTTCAGGCACACCGTTAAACCGTTCGAACGGACGAGCTAGCACCGAAGCGCGCCGCGTACTGATCAAGCGCACAGCGGGACAAAAAAATTAATATCTCCGGAATGACATATGAAAGGCAAATTTTTGAGTACATCTTATTAAACGGAAACGTTTGCCGCATATTATGACATAAGATTAAATTTTTTTTAGCGTGAAGAACACATAAAAAATTTCAATTGTTTATAATAAATGTAAGCAAAATTCTTTTATTTAAACAAATTAACCTTAATTAAATGATCATTATATACTTTAAACATTTCTACAATAGTGTGTAAAATTTAATTCAATTATACAGAGTGGTCCCAGAGATTCTATTTTTTCAATTTTACCGTGCTCTAAAGTTTGACAAAATTGTCAACCTTAATAACATTACCAAAAAAACGAATTTTAAAACAATTTTTTTACTGTGACATATGAGTCATGCCTACTACACAATAATGTGATTATTTTCAAAATCGGTGATTTCGTGAAATTTTCTGGTCCCACTTGACGTGGTTTGACTCTACTGTTAAATGTTATATTTATACTTATATCAAAATTTATTGTAAACTCATCGGCTGAAGGACTACGGTCAATAGCCTTTGAACTTGGTTTTAGTTCAATAAAGCATTATTATTATTATTAAAATAAAAAAGTACGCATGATAAAAAGTCATTACCAAGGGCAAATGCAGTTCAGGCGGTATTACTAGGATGATGGGTTCGCTCAATTTTTGAGGAATGGGATCATGGATGCAATTAAAAAAATGCTTAGATTTCTTTGGGTTATTTCCATTTTTAGTCCAGCTTAAATAATCTCAAAGTACGTAGTTCTCCTTCGTTGTTTAAATTTTGCTTTTTTGCTTGGCACCATGTACAGGGAAAACCGGAGCTGTGCGACATAATGCCCATTAAATATTTGCCAATTTCAGATCCGTAAAAAATACTATATTTTTGCAGTACACCAATGTATATGACACATTAAAACAATTTACTTTCATATTTTTAACAATAGCCAATATAACATTTTTTTGACCCCAGTAGTCCGGTCAATCTAGACATTCGAAGGTACATAAATTTACAACAAGCTGAAAATCAGTAAAATTATTCAGAATATAATTATTAATAAAATTTTAAAGTTCCCCATCATTCCCCTGTATGGAAATTTTTTTATTCAAGGTCAAAGGTCAAAAAAATTATTTTTCGCGATTTTCAGCAAAACGGTAAGTTTTATCATAAAAATACACCAGACAAAAATTGTAGATCATAAAATAATCTATAAAAAATGTATTAATACTTTTTTTCTACGAGCCACCGTTTCTGAGATATAACGATTCGAAAAGTTGTAAAAGTTATAATCGCCATAATATGCACACGTTTCCACGCCACTTATGAGGTAGTTTACTAAGCGCGTTTTTAAACGTGGTTTCCCCAGTAGGCCTATTTCACGGGTCACTTGTGATCCTGTTTAATTTGAAACTATTGCAAAATAACGGAAATTAGCAATGATTGGAAAAGATAATAGCGATGTAAATTTAAAAAAAGTACTGAAGTTTATTCGTCTGATTCGTAACATTTAAATTCTTTTTCTTGTTCTTCTTGATCTTCTTCTTCTTCTTCTTGTTCTTCTCCTTGTTGTTCTTCTTCTTCATCTTCATCCTGGGTTCAAGTAAATTGCGTCAATAGCGATGTATCGCATCTCACCTCGTTGGAATTAAATGAATCCTCCACTGTTGGTGATTCAACATTAGAGCACGACCGGCCTTGACAATTCGTACATGCCAGAGAATAAAACAGTCCGACTTTTTTGCAACCACATTTAGCACTGCATCCCTTTTTGCAGTTGCAAAAAATTGTGTTCAGCAGTTTTTCCGGCGCAGGTGGGAGTAAAGTTTGAACTGGTTCTAATGTGTTGTTGACCAACTTCCAACCCTAGTCTGTAGGGTCTAGCTGATAACCAAGCCAAACTTGAACATGGTAATATACCCGAAAAAGAT
The DNA here is from genome assembly GCA_921294245.1 of Brassicogethes aeneus. Classification (NCBI taxonomy): domain Eukaryota; kingdom Metazoa; phylum Arthropoda; class Insecta; order Coleoptera; family Nitidulidae; genus Brassicogethes; species Brassicogethes aeneus. The sequence goes on from OV121132.1 coordinate 65,246,891, forward strand.
GTTGATGAGCAGCAACTGAGGTTGGAGGAAGACAAGCTAATTGAACTTGTTTTTTACTTTTAGAATTTTTAACGAAACATGCATATCGATACTTATCAAAGCAGGTAGTTTTTTTAGGAGCTCCGTATATAGAAAGAAGAAATCGAATGCCGATAACTTCTTGTCCCGAAGACCCTTTTCCTCGAGTTTGGACGAAAAATCTCGGCTCGTTCGGAAGTTAAGCGAAGACAACGGAACGTGCCAAATTTGACGGAAAAATCGAAAAAAAGTGAACTTGGACCTTTTCGACACCGGAAAAATTTGGTCCGCGGATAGGTCTCGTGGGCAGAAAAAAAGGATGCAAATTTCAACCTTCAACGGCGATTAGAAAAAAGGATATACAGACAACGGAAAAAATAAATATTGCAAACGGGCCGGATACGCCGGCAACTTTTCGAACAGCGTTCTTTTTTATTTTTTTCAAAAAATTTTCAAACGTTTTTTAGGTCAAGAGAAATTTTCGAAATTGGCCAAACGAAATATACGAATCGACGGAAAAAACCAAAAAGATGAGCTTCATCGAATAAAAACTAATCGGCCAGAAGCCCGTTTAATTTTTGTTGGGTATTTAAAAAAGTTAACCATAATTAATTGCAATTAAAATCCTCGAAATCAAATCGATAAGGTGGCATATGACAGGGACAAATGACAGGTGACAGATGACAGGTGACAGATGACAGGTGACAGATGACAGGTGACAGATGACAGGTGACAGGTGACAGATGACAGATGACAGGTGACAGATGACAGGTGACAGATTTTAAGTGTAAGTTAAAATGACCTATAGAAAAATATTTTAACATATATTACAACTCTAGAGATACGTGGCGTGCATATTATGACGATTACAACTTTTACAACTTTTCGAATCGTTATATCTCAGAAACGGTGGCTCGTAGAAAAAAAGTATTAATACATTTTTTATAGATAATTTTATGATCTACAATTTTGTTTGGGGTATTTTTATGATAAAACTTACCGTTTTGATAAAAATCGCGAAAAACTAATTTTTTTGACCTTTGACCTTGAATAAAAAAATTTCCATACAGGGGAATGATGGGGAACTTTAAAATTTTATTTATAATTATATTCTGAACAATTTTACTGATTTTCAGCTTGTTGTAAATTTATGTAACTTCACTGTTATTTTTTAGTCTAATTTGACCGGACTACAGAATCTTTTAGGCTAACACGACTGGCAACTTCATTTGTCTGGATATTTAAACTTAATTTAAAAAAGTATCCTCCCCCCTCAAGGCCAATTTTTAAAAGCATCTTCTTCCTTTATTCTTCGCTTTTGAAAAATAAAATGCAAAAATGCTAAAATGTCTTTACAGATAATAATGTCTCTTTGAATGTTTTCGTGCCTGTTTACCTGCCCATTTTTAATATTTGCTCTTGTGGTGTAAAAATATTTGTCTACCAAATGCCTTTTTTCTTGTAGTTTTGCCTTAAGATAATTTTCAGTAACCTTTTGACCACTTTTTACTTTTAATTTATGTAAACACGATGCCAACTTTACGCGTCTAAAAAATGTCATTTTTGGAGGCTGTCTGGCGTGTGAAAATCTTGCTTTTTAGAAAGCAGTAGTAGAAAAACACATTTTTGTTCACAAAAACATAAGGGGCAGTTTAAAAATTTTGGATTACGATTTTTTTTATAAAATTGTGTATGTAAAAAATAAATTAGGACAATTTTTTTAATAATTTTATTTTTTTGGCGAACCGTGTATTCTCTTCAAAGACATAGAAACTCAAGCTTTTTGAATTTTTCTGGCAATGATTTTCGTTAATGTCCCCGAGAATTTTTACTCTGCCAAGTTATAAAAACTGGAGTCTCTCTAATACTGTTCCAGTCAATATTTCTGAGAGCATAAAAAGAGGGTGTAATTCAATATTGCCAGAAGTTTTGATCTTTTGATGGATGCAAGTATTTTGAATATTCTCATGTCTGCATACGATTTTGTTGAAAACAGTTCCTTTCTTTGGTTCCTTTGTCTGATTTTGATTTACCGTAACAACTCAGGTATGTAAAGCACAGAGGATATGATGTCATAGTTATTTGTTTTACAAGTGTTGAAAAGCGACTTTTTCATGCGAGTGTTTAAGTTGCCCACGAGGCCGTTAGGCCGAGTGTGCATTAACACGAGCTTGAAGAAATCTTTTCTCACAAGTGAAACACAATGTTTTTTCTCCGACCCTTTTATTTTTTATTATATTCAAATACAAAACAAAATAACCTAAAAACGTGTTTGACAGCTGTTAAAATTCTTTCATCTTATTCTTTTAATTTTTAAGGTATAAGTTACTTAAAATCAGTAAACTTACCTTCTCAATTTAGGTAAATAAAGGCACTAAAAACTAGAATTTATTATACAATCACAATTATAATTACACAGATATATCTGTGTTCTAAATGATATTTAGACATACATATACAAATACAATACAAAATTTGAAACGAATGTCAAACGATGCTGTCAATTTCTTTTCACACAGACCTGTCACTTTTCACACAGAAATGTCACTTTACATTCGTGTTTTGCCTTGCCAATGAAAAGATTCATTTTCTAAGCCACGATGCCAATACGAAATGTGACTTTTACATAGTGGTCATAGAAAAAGTATATTTATGTATTAAATAAAGTATTATATAAAGTAGGTACCTGGGCGTTTCTCTGTAAACTGGGCAACTCATTGTCTCAAGCTAATATTGTTTAGAAAAATAACAGATCATAAATATTTCGTAGATAACTTCAAAAGATAATAACCTAATCTACCTATGCTCGACGTTCAAAATCCAATAAAATAAACTTTAATGTATCAAAATCGTTTTTATAGTCCTTAAAAACCAGTCCCCTGACGTGTCACCAAAGCAAAATGGTCACTTCAGACTAAATTAATTAAAGACAGTAACTATTGGAATCAACCTAATTGTTTAATTATTCAACCAATATTGTTTGCTTGTTACTGTGACTTATTTATTTTTTATAATTATTATTTTGTAATTCTAAAAAAGTCATATAAAATTTGTCTCCGGATTTTATAAACAGTCCCCTGTATAGATTTTTCAGAAAATGCTCAATGTTTTCCAAAGTAATAGGAATATTTTTGGTTCATCTGCCGTATACTAATAAATATACCGATATTTATTCCTCGAATAACATTTATTAAATACAACAAAAATATAACAAAAAAACTTGCCTAGACAATTTCTTACTTCAAGTTGCCCAGTTTACAGAGAAACGCCCACCTATATTTGTTTTAAAATTTTTAGAGGTTATGTTGAAAAAAAACGACCTCATTACTAAATTATTAAAGTTTAATAGCTTATCCATCATTTTTAATACAAATATAGGTACCCGGACAACAAGCAGGGATTTCCCGGTGAAGTCACGCTGTGATATCTTGAGTGCATATATACACATGCTTCATCACAGTAATATCATGTAGAACACACGTTGTGATATTTGCAAAATTTGTGCATGCGTATGAGCTAGGGGTGTCAATCCCGAGCCCATTTTCCAATCCCGGGCCTTTCGGGACCAAAGATAACTAATCCCGGGATCAGTCCCGAAAAAATATATATTATTAATTTTAAAACCAATTTAAAATAAAACAACAAACAAACTAACGAACGATATCTTTCGGACTCCACACTAGTCGGAAGAATGGTTTTCAAGAATTCGTAGGCATATTGTACCCACGTTTACCCCCATTAACAAATAATTCCATTTCTTTTATCAATCGGGCCTTGGTGAGTTCCAATTGGGGCTGTAACTTACATTGAAGTTTGTGCCATTTTTTCAGGTTTGACGTTTGAAATGTTATATTATAGGTTATGTACATAAATTTATTCTACAGTGACCTGTAATTTTACATTTTCTTTGCTGATTTTATTCTATAGATGGAACCACTCTTGCTATGTTATTTCAATGTATTTTCATTATTGTACGGCGGTGTATAATAATTTGACTTGAACTGAGTATGATGTCCGTATGATGTGAAAATCACGACGTGACGTTCGTATGATTTTCATTTATCACGCGGTGACTTCCGTATGATATCAGTATGAATAAAATTTGTGAAAATCACGACATGATGTTCGTATGAATATCACGAATGTTGTCCGGGTAGGTACTTTATATAATACATAAATATACTTTACATCATATCCTCTGTGCTTTACATACCTAAGTTGTTACGGTAAATAAAAATCAGACAAAGGAACCAAAGAAAGGAACTATTTTCAACAAAATCATATGCAGAAATGTGAATATTCAAACTACTTGCATCCATCAAAAGATCAAAACTTCTTGCAATATTGAATTACACCCTCTTTTTATACTCTCAGTAATATTAGGTGCGTTCTTTTCACCTGAGATCTCAGTTAATCTCAGCTCACATCGGTAAAATTTTCAAATGTGCGCGTTCTTTTTGCTTAACTCACAATAAAGTGAGTTGAGATTTTTTTCTCCTCCCTCACCGATACTGTACATGCTGTGCGGGGGAATCAGTTTGAATTAGGTCGGAAATAAAGTGGAGGGGATAAAGAAATTATTCATTTGTTAAGTTTTTAAATAACATAACCCAATCTTATTTAGGTATTTTGTAAATTGACTATAAACTAAATATAATAAATAAAATTCGAATAAAATTGTTTTTCAGAACTAGAATAACAATTTTTACAATAAAATTAAACAAAACACGTCAAAGTGAAGTTTTTTTAAATTCTTGCTTTTATAAACATGCCATTATAAAATCTTAAAATAACATCATTTTGTGTATTTAATATTTTTTAATGCTTTTTTTATAAAATTAATATACCTACTTACAACTAATTAAAAAGTATTTATTATATTTTCCAAATAAGGAAAAAAATATAGTATTAATTTTAATACCGGCAATGCAGCCATGCATGTGCCTCAATGCAATCACTCGTGTGATTCTCACTTTCCCTACTTTAACCCCATCAAAAGGAAACAGTCTCAGTTAGCAACGATTTGTGTATGTGTGGAAGTATGTGGTCTATATAGTAAGCAAAATACTGTTGGGCGAACGTTGCAGCGATGTTAACAGTAACGCTGTAACGGAGTAGCATTAACGTCACTTGAACATTACAACAACGGGTACCTAATGTCCGCCTTATGAACGTGAACAATGTTACATTGCAACGTCAACGTTGAAACAACGTTAAACCGTGCCGTACAGGTGCTATTAACTGTTGCGTTAGCGTAACGTTAAAGTTAAACGTTAATTTACTGTAGTTATATGAACATTGAGTAAACATACTAAAAATATGTTAAAGTAATATGCAAATTTAACGTAATAAAACGTTGAAATTAATTGTTTTATTAACGTAGGTCTGGATGCCAATTCTTGGCGGGAAAGACAAACAAAGAAATAGATTTAAAAACAACTTAATATTTTTACTTCCTTCAACATTATTTGTAAAAAATCTTCTTCTTTTATAATTTTTTCAAAACCCGTTGATGTCCTTGACGAAACCACTCCATAGCAGATTCTTCCGGATAGCTAAGTTCAACACCACCTACAAAAAAAGGAAATTCAGCTTAAGCTGGCAAGAACGATAATTTTAGATCCATGACTCTAAAATAATTGTTCTTGCGGATATATTGTCATTTTTAATTTAAGTTTAGATTTGTTTATTTCTGTTAACTAAAATATTTCTGAAATAATACTTCAACAAAGCTATTGAGGCAAAAGGCGCCACGAGCTATACCTCGTATATATACAAATATACAAGTTGTGTAATACAAGTTGTATTATACAACTGAACAGCTGCCACCTATCGCCCTCGACATCAGCGATTTTGACCAAACTTGGAACATTCCAAGTTTGGTTAAAATCGCTGATGTCGAGGGCGATAGGTGGCAGCTGCCATCAACCTAGGTTTGGCGCCTTTACATATATTTACGAGGTTGCTCAGGACAAACCTGATAGTAAAGCTTTGAAAATAGTGCTTTTTTAGTTCAATAAAATTGTCCCGGATTTTCACTCTCAGGCGTTCGTGACAGAAGTTTAGATGCGTTTAATCGCAATCTTAATTTTGACATATTTAATATATTAAAGCCAAACCGCTGAAGAACCGAACCTTATAGGCTTTGCCTGTAAGCTGGATAGGTTAATGGCGTTACTACTCTACTTAAAGCCAAACGTCGGACGTAGTGAAATAAAAATAATGCCAATATTGGTATACAAACGTATTGCGCATGCTTACCAACATACCTCCATTAAGTTACATTACATTAAATGCTGGCTAAATCCACCTTATTAAACAATTAAATTAAATTTAGCTAAACAGCGCACCACTCAATGTGTCGCGACCAAAAGAGTACATTTAAGCCTTTTTCGTAGGCAATACACTCAATCTTTTTAAGAACAAGAAGATAAGATGTTGATAGATTGTTGAATAATTCTGAACAAGCGCCAAGCAACTAACTTCCATTATTTTCAGAGGGGCCTAAGCAAAGACCACTTTTTCGAACCGATATTTACGTTCGTGAAATGTTTTCCTTATAATTTTGACCTCCTGGTTGTGATTCAGTTGTCAAATTTAAGTTTCAGATAAAACCCAAATCAAAATTCGAAAACAATTCCCGGCTGTGAAATGTTATATAAAATCAGATTGCTGGCGTGTTTCTTGCATATTTAAGATTAAAATGCCATTTGGGGATTTATTTTTTGGGCGAAATTACAGAAATTTGTTAGGATAATGTTACATAACTAACATTTACATTGCGCACTAGTGATATCTTATCCTACCTAATTGGTAATAAAGTTAAATAAAAATATTTTTGTTCATTTTGAAAAATTTTATGCGAAGATATAATCATAATCAAAACTACAACATTCAACAGAAAAAATTAACAAACAATAACAATAATAACTTTCAATATTTCGTTGGCCCTCCCCTAAACCGTAATAATTCGTTAACCCTCCTGGGTATCCCATTCTTCCTAAATAGCTTTTACCAATTCATCAAAATTTTCCATGCGTCCTTCCCTCTCTTTCATCTTAAGTTTCATCCTGCTCCACATATGCTCAATAGGATTCATATCCGGTCCCTTAACCCTTTCAAACCTGATTTATTTTTCGACGATAAAAAAATAAATGGCTCTTAAATCTATCGAATTAGGACCTAAATAATATTTTCAGGATAATTTCACATGAATGTACATCGAATGTTTTATACGGTTTAGGTGTAGATAATACCAAAATAGTTTTTAAATGTCTTAGTACATACCTTTAGGAACAAACTACACCAGTTTATACTTAAAAAATATTTTTATAAATCATCTAAAGACCCTCTAAGACAAACTGTCGTCAACGTGTTGTTGCGGTCATTACGCGCATCCCCATTATATGAGAGAATTTTCAAGTAAGATATGTCGCAACATGTACCTTAGTTTACCAAAACAAATGTACTTGGGGGCGAACACTAGGTTCCAAATAAAATTTAATGCCTATTGATAGTAATTAAATTACTAAAAAGCTAATGTACATGTTTATGTACGCCGGGTCTGAAGAGGTTAAATACTCATTTACGATATTGGCGTGGTGCGGACGGGCATTGTCGTCCAGCAACACCAATTATTGGCAATATATTAAGCATAAGGGATCACGATATCAGTACCAACCAAATCTCTATATCTTTCAGCATTCACTCTTTCCATTTATATCCATTCCACCCCAAACAGTCACTCCTCCACCTCCAAAAGCCACCCTTGCGGACCGTTTCGTGCAATCTTCTGCGAACCGTTGATTTGGAGATGTTAATTCCTGTAGCTGCAGCAAAGTCTGGCATTGGTATTTGAATCATTTAAAGAAAGAATGGAATTAACCTGGGTAAGATAGGGGTAGGTTGGTAGGTATAACTTATGCAAATAAACTTCGAAATTTAGAAAAACACAAGCAAACTAAAAAAATCAAGAATATCCCTCATAATCCGGTTTGAATGATTTTCAAGAACTAATTTTCATTTGATCCTCGATTTGATCATACAGCGACATGATAATAGCGTACTAAAGATGCAAAACACTGTAAAAAACAGTAAAACCAGCAATTCTATTATATTAAGACATTTAACAGCCGGGAATTGTTTTCGAATCTTGGTTTTTGGTGATTTTGGTTTTATCTTAAACTTAAATTTGACAACTGAATCACAATCCGGAGGTCAAAGTTATGAAGAAAACATGTCACGAACGTAAATATCGGTTTAGGTTTAGATTTCGCAAATTTTCACCAAAAGGTTAACATAATAATTTTTTGAAAAAGTGGTCTCTGCTTAGGCCCCCTGCAAATAATGGAAGTTTGTTGCTTGTCGCTTGTTCAGAATTATTTTAGGAACAATCTTTCACCAGCCTTAAATGTACTCTTTTGGAAAAAAAATCATATTTTCGCTTCTAAGATTCCAATTGGAAAAATTTGAAAAACGTTTCAAGGTAAGACATAATACTTCATTATTTCAAAGTAAAAAGGAGAAAAAAATTATTTTTTTACAAACGGGGCTTGGATGAAGTTATTGAATTTTTTCACAGGTTAATTAACATATCACCCTGTAGGAAATTTACTTGAAGAACCTTGAGCTTCATATCTATATCATAAATTGTCAGAGGATGGGGCTATGAGACACATAGACCAAAATAAAATCGATCAAGAAACAAAAAAGTTATGTCGTTTTCAAAAAGAACGAACTTTTTGGTCGCGACACATTGAGTGGTGCGCAGTTTATTTAAATATAACTTAAATATAATATATATTAGCTTAGGTACACACCTGCTGTTGAATGACTTTGTTGTTGTTGCACTTGTTTTTGTCCTTGTCCTTGTCCATGCCTTTGTTGCTTTTGGATAAAAAATGTATGTTAATTTTGGCTTAAACTAACTCCTTCCTGGTAACGATAATAAGCAGAGATCTAAAACTAAACATAGCAATTTCAGACTTGATGCAAGTTACAACAAATTAAGTAAAGGTGCTTAGCATAGTATCACCGATAAGAAAATATTACACAAAATGTGTTAAACTGTTTATTTATATTAAATTGTTTTAAACTATTTTTTTATGAAAATCCGTTAAAAATAAAGAATGAATTATTCAAAATCGCTAGAATATAAATTTTTGTAAATATATATGACTATAAATATCAAATTATAATTTGCAATCTCAATTAATTTGCTTTAACATAAATTGTAGTGTTAATAATTATCTTTGAATTAACCTTATAAGGTTATATAATTATAATTATTATATATTATATATAATTATTAACACTACAATTTATGTTAAAGCAAATTAATTGAGATTGAGACGCCATGGCCATTTTGTTATGCTATTTACTGCACGAACCGGCAAAGCACAGACGCAAAGTGTTAACAATAGTATACATATTTAGGCACTTACCTACCAAAATTTCCACACCTATTACAACGTGGTTTTGAAAAATAAAAACCAATAACACTTCCCATTAATTATTTTAGTAAAAATTTCACTGCACCTATTATGCACGCTAACGATAGACTGCGCTTTGAGGTTACAGAACTTCTGCGTTGTTATCTTAACGTACCCGGACAACATTCGTGATATTCATACGAACATCACGTCGTGATTTCCACAAATTTTATTCATACTGATATCATACGGAAGTCACCGCGTAATAAATGAAAATCATACGAACATCACGTCGTGATTTTCACAAATTTTATTCATACAGACATTATCCGGATGTCATTTCGTGATTTTTTATGCCATCGCTGCCCAGTAAACATTTGTGATATTACGAAAAAGTCACGACGTGACATGTCACAACTTGATATCCAATTGCTGGCACAGTGATTAAGTTTGTCGTTTTATGACAAGCAGTGACACGCGCGTGATCTTTTTATGTGACCACGTGACCCCGCAGGGACGAAACTTTTCATTTAAATTACATTACTTTAATTTGCTCATAATACGTTAAATACGTATTATGTTATTATTGTTAGACAAAGACTTTTTTCTTTAATAAATAATATTTTTCTTTAATGGTTATAAGAAATTATTTCCGCAAAAATATATCTATATATATATATATAACTTTATTTTATATTTGTTTGCGATTTTGCAAGCGATTTTAGCCAAGTACGCATGTATGTATGCATATTGCTATAGTAAGGTATACATGGTGAACAATATATTGTATACTCCATTTGCTCTGGAATAAATTTAAGGTGTAAAACTGTTATGAATATTGTCAAGAGTGAAAAGATGTTTTTGAGGTTTTTAAATGTCAATAGGAATTATACTATAAGAAATATCATACACGGCACGTGCAGGTTGGTTAAGCCATTAAACTGAAGAAAAGTTATGTAATTACAAGTCTCCATAATTAAAACAAAAATCTATTAAAAACCAAAATTTGTTACAACTTTGTTATTCCTGAGAATTAAAAAAAGTAAGTTTCGCGTTTTCTCCATTAAAAATTTATAATTTTTTTGTCTACTTGATTTTGAGTTATCACCACCATCTTTGGTTTTGCTATGGCTGCCATAATACAATTTTACATAGTTGGATAGTAAAAAAATCGATTTATTAAACTATATATTATATACATATATATAGTATATAAGTTTATGGCGCACCATCGTCAATTTAAAAACAAAAGATGGTGAAAGTAACGAATAAATTGGATGAAAATGTAGATAAATGTGTATGTTAACAAGTCAAACTTACTTTTTTTTAATTCCCAGGAATAACAAAGCTATAAAGATTTTTGGTTTAAAAGGCTCTTAGTTTTGGTGAAAGTAACGAATAAATTGGATGAAAATGTAGATAAATGTGTATGTTAGCAAGTCAAACTTACTTTTTTTTAATTCCCAGGAATAACAAAGCTATAAAGATTTTTGGTTTAAAAGGCTCTTAGTTTTTTTCAATTGAACTTTTAAAAGTTTTGAGAACGGCTGCCTTTTTTTTCAATTTATAAATTTCATACGCATAATAAAAAAAATGACGAGGCTTATGATTCGATACTTTACGACACGTCACTTTTATCTTTAACGATATCGTAATGACGAGTCGTCATGATTAAAAAAAATTGTTTTATCTTTGTTTCTCAGAATTGAATGAAATAATTGCATTTTATATATAATTCTGATAATAAACTCGCTGCAATATAAATTTAGTTCAATAATTAAAATAAATTGACGACGTCATACGATTAGGATGACGATAGATAGAATTATTTCAAGTGACTATCGTCATAACAAGTAGTTTAAGCTGCTAAATCAAAAAAATACCCATAAAAGCAGCACACAAGTATAATTTCTATACATTTTAATTAAATAGTAAACAGAACTCGCAAAAATAAGAAGAAAACTTTATATGAACTTGCTTTAAAGATTAATTTTGAAGAAAAAAATTAAATTCGTTTCCGTTTTATTTTTAATCTATAAATAATAATAAATTTATAGCATACCCAAATTTTATTTTTAAATATCTATTTGGGATGTTCCAGCGCCGCCTTTGGATTTAATTTAATTTAATTTACATTAAAGTAAGCCCTTTGCCCACTACTAAAAACCTAAAAGGTTTTTATGAAATTCGCCCAAAAAATAAATATTTTTTTAAATAACTTTACCACCCTGTCACAGTTGCGTCGGGACATCCGAAGTGGATAGACGTGTCAAGTGGTTAAAGAGACCTCTCCTAGCAGCGTATACGAGAGAAATATAATAAAGTTCCAAAAACAAACCAAAGTATTCGGAAATATCGGTCATCGGTAATAATAAATAAATAAATAAATAAATAAATAAATAAATAAACATTCAAGTGCGGAAAGTGTGATAAGGGCAACAAGTGCAAAAAGAGTGCAACAAGTGCAAAAAAAAAGTGAAACAAGTGTGAAGAGTGGGAGATCTCCCATTAAAGCCGTAAAAGAGTGCAATTGAATAAGTAATAAAGGCCAACGGTCCACCTGGTCAGAAGGGATAGTCGCAACCAAAACCTATCAAGTACCTGCAGGGAGGTCCAGAAACATCGGACAGACCGTGAAAGACCGAGCATCAGGATTATAGCCGAATATCCAAGCTAAGTAATTTTTCTAACTGCACACTGAGAAAACGAAATATTTAATATTAAGAAATCAAAACAGTTGCGATTTTTAAAATATTTGTTAACTATTAAAAAATTTCTTAATCGTGAACAAATTATATACTAATTATTAAAACATCGTCCGGTGACTGTGTTTCAGACAAATAAAGGATAAAGTTGTCTTGGAACTGTGATATATTAACAGTTAATATACCTAAATAAAACGTTTTAACATTTGTCAACATAATTTTAAATGCAATATGCGCAAGCATGTGACGTTGCCGTAGATTTTTACAAAATGGAATTTCGATATATTAACAGTTAATATATCTACATTTGCTAATACGTTATGAGCTTCTTTAATTCAACTTAACCAGTTCTTAGAACCAAATTAATATTTCTTTCGCCATATCCAACTCAACGATATGTTAATAGTTAACGTGCCTCGTTATTAACAAATATTTCGTTCTCTCAGTGCATGTCTAATAACAAACCATTTTATTCCAAAAAATCTAGTAAAACGTATCATATTTCGAAAAGGAATTTTAAGTTTCCCAGCTGGCACCAGAAAGTAAACATTCCTATTAGACAGACCACACAAGTCATTACATAAACAAAACAGAAAAGGCAGATAAGACTCCATCCCCCAAATAAACACTTGACTAATACCATAAATAAACGCCAAAACATAAATAATAATAAACACAAACCAAACAAACATGGAAAAAGTAAACACGAGCAATCATTCGGTGGGAATAATTAAAATGCCATCCGACGGAAATTGCTTAGTGGCCAGCTTGGCCCATCAACTAGAAATAGCCTGACAGGGTCAATAAATACATACGCATTAAGACAAAGACTAAATAACCACTTACGAACACACATGGAGACTTACAGCCCATACTTACAGGATGCGATCCTTGACCATCCCCACCGCTACGCGCATATTAACGACTGGGAACGCAAAACAGAGGCGTACTTAAACTTTAAGTCTTAAAGGACCACGCACAAAACGGCTTCTGGCTGGGTTTAGAAACAATAATAGCAGCATCAGACATATTTAACGTCGCAATCGAAATACATCACGAACAGGGGCGTACTGACAAGATATCCTTCAGACATAACAATAGCAACCGGTCAAAAAAAAAGTCGGTAGATCTTGCTACACATTCCACGACACCCTGGCCCAGACAATCCAATTCTCACAAACCGATCTCGCCAGCTGGGAACAAATCAGCTCCCACAAAAACCGTATGCGGGAGGAGACGGAAAAACTGTATCAACTTCCGGAATCCGACTCGGAGACGGACACAGAAACTGACGAACCGGAAGTAAACCAACAAAGATAGGAGTAAGAAACTAACTAACATACCCACCCCCCATTCACGAATACCAATTGAATGGGGGTACTACTAAGGCCTAGGTTGAGGAGGATTCCGGATTGTACTTAGTTTTGGGTCAGTTCAATGTCCTCCAAAAACCCTTCCTAAACTGGACGTATGGCCCGACCCGGCTGACAAAAATTCCGGGAGCTGCCTTAACCTTTGACACTGTCATCCACGAACTCCTAGGGTGGATCTACCAACCGGCGTAAAAACTTCGGATCCAACAAACACAGGTAATGCTGTGATTTGGCGGGATACGCAGGAGAACGGAAAGGGGGTAATATAACCCCGGGTTCAGTGGATGACAATATATCTGGGGCTTGCCATACGTTCCCATACTCATACTCATACTCAACTTTACCACCCTGTCTCTAGAAAACGAAGCTTTAAAACATACATACTTTTCTTCTGATATTTTCGATTTCTATAGATCACTAAATTTTCCCAATTAAAATCTGCGACACTGTATACATGTAGGTATTGTACTTATAGGATACTTGATGGTAGTGTGCAAATTTGTATTATTACTATTATATTTAAATAAACGTTGACTGTTAATATTTTAGCCCATAATTTTATTTCACCCAAGGCCGGAAGTATGTTGAAGCTGTGATATACGATAAGAGGGTCGTCGCTATTGTTACTAGCGATGCAACGTGTTTTAAAAGACGTTGCATCGCTATTAACGATAGCGACGCCGCTTTTTTCGTTTATCACAGCTCCAACATATTTTAAATATTCCCCTGCACTTTCGCTCGCGCGTGCGCACTAGCTATGTCACGGAGCGATATCCCATTGAGTGCGTATTGTGCTTGAATGTCACGACTTGATATCCCATTGATTGTGTATTGTGGAAACATATGAATGCGCCAGTGATATCACGATGTCACGACGGGATTTCGGAGTGATTTCAATACGCAATCACAAATGTTTACTGGGTGTTTGCGATTGACCGATGGCACAAAAAATCATGTCGTGATTTTTTATGCCAACGGTATTTGGATAATCATTTTTGCGCCACGTTCGTACACTAAAAGAAAAATTATGTTGAATCAACAGTTTTGGCGTTTAAATACATTTAATATTTTCTTGGATTTAAATTAACTATATATAGTTAATTTAAATCCAAGAAAATATTGAATGTTAAACTGTTAATTCAATTGTTAACATACTTATCTTTCAATGTACAAATGTGGCGCAAAAATAAATATCCAAACATGTCGGTGCACCGATGGCATAAAAATCATGTCGGGATTTTTTATGCCCATACACCGATAGCATAAAAAATCATGTCGTGATTTTTTATGCCATCGGTGTTTGCATATTTATTTTTGCGCCACATTCGTACATTGAGAGAAAAAGTATACCTACCTACATATATATTGAATCAACAGTTTTTGTGGTTATAATCATAAATACATTCAATATTTTTTTGGATTTAAATTAATAGTTAATTTACATCCAAGAAAATATTAAATGTATTTAACCGCTAAAACTGTTAATTCAATTGTCAACATACATTTTCTCACAATGTACGAATGTGGCGCAAAAATAAATATCCAAACATGTCGGTGCACCGATGGCATAAAAAATTATATCGTGATTTTTTATGCCCAAACACCGGTAGCATAAAAAATCATGTCCTGATTTTTTATGCCATCGGTGCACCGACATGTTTGGATATTTATTTTGCGCCACATTCGTATATTGAGAGAAAAAGTATACGGCCATTCCACGCGTAACGGATAGGACAGTTGCAAGTTTTTATTTACAAAATAACATATGTAACATATGAACAATATTGTTCTATTATATTACTAATGTCAAATTTTTATCAATAGTTTTAAACAAAAGCTGTTTAACAAGGTTTTTATTTGGCAAAATTAGGTATCGTGGTTGACTGTTTAATTCCTTTAAAATTATTTTTTTTTATTCAAAAAGACTGTTTTTGAATAAAAAATAATAATTTTTAAGGAATGAAACATACAACCACCCTACCTAATTTTGCCAAATAAAAACCTTTTTAAACAACTTTTGTTCACGTTTTGTTAAACATTGGAATATCTTTTTTAATTGAACATACATTCGTGATATTCAAACAACGTTTTATAAATTATAATGGCGTAATGTGAATAACAAACTAGGTTTAAAATTCGCAGTTCGCAGGGCTCATACGCATGCGCAAATTTTGCAAATATCACACCGTGAATTCTACATGATATCACTGTGATGAAGCATGTGTATGCACTCAGGATATCATAGCGTGATAAAAAAATCACGTTGTGATATCATCATCACTTCACCAGGAAATCCCAATTGTTAATGGCACAAGATTTAACGTTGTAATTAATTCGTTCTCCTAACGCAGCAATGCTGTACCACTACACTATTAACAGTTACTCAACGTTTTCGAAAAAAACGTTATAATATCAACGTTGACAATTGTATAACAATAAAAAGTTACATTCATTTCGATACTCTCGGCTAACGTTGACCAACGTTATTTAAACGTTTCTTGCTTAGTGGACTAATGCAACGCAATAGGGGGAATATTTTAAGCAGTTTTATGGAAACAAAATAAACAACGCTTTTCCAGCAAGCTGAAGTTAACATGTTTGATAGATGCATTTTTTGACAGTTTTCATCTATAAATTTAAATAAAATAAATAAATAAGTAATCATAACTTTGTAATTAATAACAAATTTTAACTTTTTATTTTTGATGCGTCCTTAAATACATAGTCTCAAAACATTAAAATAACATAAATAAAATTCAATTTTAAAAACCCCTTTCGAGTGGTATACGCTAAAGAAGTATCGCTAGTAGCGCCACACTCGGCTGTTATCATCGTAACAAAAGTAGAACTTTTGATAATCAGCTATCAAAGGTGTGTGTTACAAACGAGTGTTTTAAAGAATAAAGCCGGAAAATGTCGGAAAAAAAACCGTGGCACAATTTGTTGTGTTGTTGGGTGTATTTCGATCGAATCCTGGGTTGACTTTTTATCGGTTTTCCAATAAACAGTATTAATCCGAATGAAGAAATAAATTTCATACAGTCCCTGTAAATATAAATTGTATCTATTATATACAGTAAATACACATTTTAGTAAGGATTAACATGAAAAGTGTAAACATTTCAATTCAGTAATAATCGTCAAACAAATAAAGTCGTCTAAATTTAAACAGCATTTAGCATTATTAAAAGCGTTGATTAAGAATTCTTTAAAGTCTCCACTCAACGGTAAAATACCATTATATTATGTATTATATATATATAATATTATGTTGCCATGAATTCGTAGGTATATTTTGTTGTTTAAAATGCCGTTGTCGTTGTTTTTTAGAAAACTCAAATATAAAAATTATTTTTTACTAATTTCCTAAAAATGTCCAAACTTAAATATAAATTATATTAGGTAAAGTTATCATTAGTTAATTCTGCACCAACAAATGTACTTACCGAATTGGATCCTTTGGCAAAATATGAAAATGGAACGATTTAGTTCTTGAATTTTATTTACAATTAAAAACACAATAATTTACCATGATCCCTTAGATAAAATAAACATACTAACGTAACTATATAAGCATTTAAGCGTTGAGTTTCTTAATCAATGATATAAAGAATAATCAATCGAAATCGAGTACTAAACCAGTTTTTTTAGTTTTTTCCTTGCAACGTAAAACACAAATAACGTGCGCGATTTAGCTGTGCAATTGAACAAAATTTGTCGAGTAAGACTTCTGCCTTCCTCTCTTTTGTGAAAAAACTACCTATTTATTTAAAAATGATTTACAGTTCGTATGCTTTAAATGTATTGTAGACAATTCTTAAATTCAATGCTTTTGAAGTCCACCAGATGGCGCGCGCGTTGCGAAAACCCTATAATTCTTTAGCGTATGTCATAAGCACCCAGGCAACACAGTGACGTGAATATCACGTTTAATTTACGTCTACGGTGACGTCGAAGTCACCAACTTAGAAACGTCTTATCGTCGTAAAATTGACGACAATATGTCACAGCGATTTCACGTGTAAAATCACGTAATATTACGTAATTATTTACGTAATAATCACGTACTATTTCTTGAATAATATATGATTAGGTCATACACTGATAAAAATAATTACCGATACTGATATCAGATATTTCAATGCGAAATGTGCTTTTGTCAAAATTAAAAAAACAAAAAATTTTTAATTGTACTTTTGAATTTTAAGAAATAAATAGGTAAACCCTACTATATATAGTATATATATACTACTATAGTAGATATATATTTAGTAAATAATTAATAGGTACTCAAAATAAATGTATGTAAAAAAGTAGAATAACAAAAAAAAATTGTTAGTTAATCTTTGCAGAAACACATACATATGTATGGCATTAAAATATCGGATATAAGAATAAATAATTATTTTTACTAGTGCATAAAGGGCTTTTGGTTTAATAATTAATAAAACATGTTTTAAGTTGCTCAAAACATTTATTATAAAATCAAAAACATTAAATTTTAAGACAGATGACAGGTCAATATTTTAGGAGCTTATGTAGGTACTTCATTTAGGTGTTATGACTTCGTTACGGAATATACTGAGTAATTAAAACATTAATAAACAAACAAAAATTGACCTACCTTACACAGCCAAAGTATTATCAGTATAAATGGTTTGTTCTTTGTATAAATACCACAGATTATAAAAGTTGGACGCTTGAATCAACCATATTGTTTTTTAGGAATAAACGTTCCCTCTAGTGGTCGAGAACTATCGAAGCACTATCGATAGTTATCGATAGTTGCTACTATCGAAAACTATCGATAGTTTTCTGCAAAATATCGATAGTTTTCGATAGTAGTCACTAGAGGGCCTCACAGGTATACAAAGATTAAAACAATTATAATATAGTAATAATATTAATATTTTTAATTTTATTTAGTGTAGCCATATATTTTTTAACTAAACTACTGCCTAAATAAAGAAAATCTACAAAAAAATACATTTATTTTTAACATACAGGTCTCTGCAATTTTGTTTGGTTACAGTTTTAAACTAAGGCGTGACAGTTTGTCTGTGGTTCAAATAATTACCGAAAGACGCTCACGTTTAAAACCTCATAATTTTACATAAAAATATTTAATCAAACCATCTCATTCTTTTATTTTATTTAGTAATAACCGTATTTTACCCATAATACTTTATCCTTTTCAACTATCGAAAACTATCGATAGTTATCGATAGTCTGATCGTTGACTATCGATAATTATCGATAGTGCCGACTATCGATAGTTCTCGACCTTTAGTTCCCTCGCTTTGTAAGTAGTGTCAAAGAGAAACAGGGTTGCCAGGTGTAAAAATTAATATTATCGAAGAGGGTTGACAAAATGATCAAATTTACAGAAAATTATATAAAATTATCAAAACAAAAATTGTATAAAAACAAGCAAAACTACGCGGCGGATTAAATTATGTTACAATTATCGATTATTATTTAAATTTTACTATTTTAAAAAAGAAAATTATAAAACATCTGGCAACACTGTAGATAAATAATTTTACTAAAATTAAAATTGTGATTGTCAACTGCAGTAACATGTTAATTTCTTATTTTGTGATGAAATGATAAAGGATTTAAAAATCGCGAATTTGTTTTAAAAAATCCATTAATGGATCAATAATTATTAATCTATCTTAATTAGTTTAAAACCACGTTGATTCTCCGTCGAAATAACTTAAATTAAATAAAAATAATAATTTTTGTTTTTAAAAATATTCCAAAACTTTTTGTCGGCCCATTAAAACGGGCCAACTGTTCCTTATTAATTATCACTATATTTTCATATTTTCTTAAAAATTTCGTCATCTGTTCACGTGATAATGACGTCATTTATTGGTTATCATCGACCTAAGTTAATAATTGGTCGTGTTTTGCTGAATTTTGAGACGTCGAAAAATGGTTGAAATGTAACTTCGACCAAATTCGACCCAATTCGTCGACGATTCTACGTGATTTCTACGACCCTGTGTTGCCTGGGCAGGGACCTGGACCCAAATGAAATATCGGTTTCTGTCCGGTTCCGAGAGAAACGACAAATTTCGGTTCGGGTTCAGTTACGGTTCCAAAAAAAAATATTTCTGTCCGGTTCGGAACAATCTTTTCGGTTCATACAGGTTTTTTCGGTTCCAATTTTTTTACCATGCATAAATAAGTACCTACTTATAAAATGATTTTTTTTAAAAATTTTTTTGGCATGTAATTAAATTACTTTGTCTCTTCTTTTTTTCAAATCAAGTTTTTCAATTTTAGGCTCTTCATTCTCTTTTTCTTTACTTTTATTCCCGATCGGCTGGCTACCTTTATTTTTTTATTCTGATCTTGTGATAAAAAAACTGGAAAATTCATATTTAAAATAAGTTATTCAAAAATAAAAAACTTAACTTTCGGCTTTTGTTCTTCTTTTGCTCAAAAAATTCTGTTGGTTCTCACAAATAATTGTTCCTCTATTTTTTTTATGTTTGATCTTGTTGGGGGAAGTAAAAATTTGAGACCAGAAAACAGCCTTTCAGCGCTTACTTAAGTCGGTTTCATATATGTAGGTGAAATGCGAATGCGAAATACGAATATTCGCATTTCGCAACTCCTATTTCATATAGATGCGAACTATTTTAGGGACATTTTTTTTTTTATTAATATCCCAAAAAGAATACAAGATTCCATAACAGGTGCTATGAATAGAAAACATAAATAAAATATATATATAACAAATACAGTATAAGACTAATATAATTTAACATTCAGGTACTTGTAATTATCAGTGTTATCTTACAGATATATAGTAGTTTTTAACTGATATAGAGAAGGCTTCTATTGTTCTTTGGTTTTTGGTTGTCTCAGGGAGTATGTTGAACCACTTCAGGGCAGATTGCGTTATTCTCCTTTCTCCAAATTTGGTGGTGTTTGGATCTATGTGGTAGTTTTCGTTTGTTCTAGTATTATATGTGTGTTTGTCACAGTTTTTAGTTAAGTTAATTGTTGTATTTATCAGGTTATTTTTGATTTTGTACACTACTTTAACACTGTCCAACATTATCTCCTCATTAATGTTTAATATATTCAATTCATTATATAAATCTGTAGTACTGGTTCGATAAGGTTTGCCAAATAAAAGTTTTAGAAGTCTGTTCTGAGTTATTTGCAAAGTCTTTAGGTCCTTTTTTGCTGCATGCCCCCAAAAGGCTGGAAGATATGTTAGGTGGGAATTAATGTATGCATTGTATATTAAATATTTTGTTTTGTTGTTAATTAAATAAGCATTATATCTAAGATAGTAGCCTAGATTACCAATTTTATCTTTAAGACTTTGAATGTGGTTACTAAAACTAAGATTGTCATCAATAATTAAACCTAAATATTTTGCACTATTCACTCTATCCAAAATTTGATTATTTAATTTTAGCGAATAGTTATCACAGTTTCTTCTATTTTTTATGACTAGATAGTTGCACTTAGTTTCATTGAGTTTAATATTGTTTTTTTTGTCATCCGCAAATAGGACTGATTCACCTTTTAGGTCACATTTAGTTATGTCATTGACGTAGATTAGGAACAGTAGAGGTCCTAACACTGACCCTTGTGGAACTCCATACAGAATTTTTTCCATCTTGCTATTTTTATTATCAATGTTGGTGTATTGGAACCGATTGTGGAAGTAATTAGTTAATATTTTAAAGGCTCTATTTATAACTCCAATTTTCTCAAGCTTCTTTAACGGAATTTCAGGATCAACCACATCAAAAGCTTTACATAGGTCAAGAAATACAGCTAGGATTGTTTTTCTATGTTCTAGATTCTTATAGATATTTTCAGTTAGATTTATTATCGCAGTTTGTGTGCTTTTTTTTCTTGAAAACCATTTTGTTGATAACTTAAGAAGTTGATTTCATTCAAAAAGTTTATGAGTCTTTTGTGTAGGACCATTTCAAAAATTTTAGAAAATACTGAAAGCACAGATATAGGCCTGTAGTTTGCTAAGTTGGTTTTACTTCCTTTTTTGTAGATAGGGGTCACACGAGCAATCTTTAGGATAAGTATCTGGAAATGTTCCTAGTTTGAGATGCTGGTTGATTAACTTTGTTAGTGTAGGGACAAGCACTTTTGAAAGCTTTTTTACCGTTATGGCTTTTATTTGTTTTTAATTTTTTTATTATTGATAATATTTCCTCTTTCGTAGTATATTGTAGGTATAATGATTGATTTGAATTATGGTTTAGTGTACACTCTTTGTTTTTTGATGGTTTAATGATGTTTTTTACTATTCCTATAAAATATTTATTTGTTTCATCAGCAATTTTCTCGGGTTCCGTAATTTCTTTGTTGTTTATAATTAACTTTGATCAACCTGTTTTGGACTCATTTTTACCTATCAGTTTTTTTATACAGTCCCATTGCTTCTTAGGTCTCCCATCTGTGCTTTCAAATTTGTGTGCCATGTGTTGTTTGTTATGCCTTATAAGTTTCTTTACCATTTTTTTTAGAATATTAAACTCTATTTTATATTTTCCATTTGTTGGACACTTTACCATTTTGACATATATTCTATCTCTTTCCTTTACTTTTTTGAGTAGGTACTTCCTGAGTAAACCAACCTTCTTTTAGCGATTTTGTATATTATCTTTCCTTTTGTACAGTGTTACTTTTGATATTTTCATTTAACATCTTGATAAGCTGGTCAAAACTTCTTATGTTTGTGTTGTGAATATAGTCTTTTATATTGTTTTCCAGATTCTTATGGTTTATTATCTTTGATGTATATTTTTGTTTTTCTTTATTCAAATGAATACTTGTTACATCAATATTGAAGGATATCATTTTATGATCGGTGAGGTTTTGATTTTGTAATTTAAGTGGAATTTTTAAGGGAAGGTCTGTAATAACATGGTCTATTATTGTTTTAGATCCCCATCTTTCGTCTATGCGTGTAGCATGTTTTTCTGTAATCTTATTAACAACATTTAATCCATTTTCATGAAGAAGTTTCATATACATCATTTTTTCTTTATATCGATAAGAGTTTGACTTTTTTTCCAATAAATTTATGTTAAAATCACCTAAAAGTAACAGTTTTTTATTTTCACAGAATATTTTTCCAAGGTCATCCAAGAAATTTTCAATCTTTGATCTATGCCTCTTATAAACAACACCCATTTTAAAGTTAAAATCTTTTAAATTAAGCACTAGTATATTGTTTTCCTGATTTTCATTATGTTTAGCCATGTTTCTGCTAGAACTAGGAGATCTGGTTTATACTGCTGCAATAGCACTAGGCGATATTTGCAAAAGCTATTTTATGTACTTAAATAGTAAAGTTAGTATAAAGGTAAAATAAGAAACATTAATGTACCTCAAACTCAAAAACTCTTTGTCCATTATAAAAAATAAAAAAACTCTAAACACTTATTTAAACAGTTCGAATAAAACTAAAAAAAATACTACGATACAAACGAAATAAACATAAATGGCTTGATGGTATGATAAGCAATTGCATTAATTTAGATGCGAAATGCATGCGCATCTCGTCAAATTAGTGCGATTATCGCAAAATATTTTGTCAATCTCAAGATACCCGCCCCTAGATTTCAAATCTTGCGAATTTGCAGGATCTGTCGAAACGCTTTTCCCGCCAAATCAGATGGACCAATGAAAACATTTTTTGCATTTCGCAACTGTATGAGACTGACTTTACTTGTGTTGCACTGGGCAACACTAATTAATAAATCTGGTAACTCTGGTATTATTTACTTCATGGCGCAGTCGGTAGGATATTTTGTAGTGGGAGTTTATTAATTACAGTGTTACCTAGTATTATTTATACATATGATATCTTTTTTTTCCAATAAAGTTATTTTTGCTTAAATTTACAATAATTATTTATACAACATTTACAATTGTTATTAACACATCAGGAACCCCTAACAATACTAGAGTGTATAATTTATAGATTTATAGCCCGTGCTTAAATATTTTTTTGAAAAAACTAATTTTATAGATTTTTTTAACGAAACAAAATATATATATTTTTTAATTTTTGTAAAAAGAAATTAAGAAGAAAACCGAAAATAACCTAAAAGTCTCTAAAGTTACAATTAAAAATAATATGGGTTCGGTTCCGGTTCCGGTCCACAAATAAATACCGGTTCCCTGTCCGGTTTTTTGTCCAAAAACGGTCCGGTTCGGGTCCATGGTCATAAGTCCTTTATTTTCAAGACACCCTATATATAAATGACAAAAATCCATTCAAAAATTTTATTTCTCAAGATCATGTGTTAAAAAATGCTTTATAAGGGAGCTACGCCCCTTTAAAATTTTTGGATGGAATTCGGAGACACCCTTTATACCTAAATAGGTATATTTTTGTCTATAGGCTAAAATATGTATACATTATTATAGTCGCTGTGACTAGAGGCACGCTAACGTGCCGCGATTGGAAATGTTAGTTACGTCATAATTATTTTACGTCATAATTTTAAGATTTTATGTTACGATAAAACTAAAACAAACCAACCAACCCAACACTTTTTAACAAAGGAGCAACAAATTTATGAAATAAAAAAATAAAAAAGTTCGACAACTTCTAGTAGATTTTATGTTACTATAAAACTAAAACAAACCAACCAACCCAACCGAACAAAACACTTTTTAACAAAGAAACAACAACTTCTGAGTATCGAACCCGGTAGCATTTTTCCGTCTCCTATAGGGCTAGCGCAACCGAGTGCGCTTATCCTGTAGGATACGGAAGCGAGACCTGTATCTCCGTTCCCTAAGTGGTTAACGCTGTAATTAGGTATTATCACTAGAGGCTAAATGTAGCAAAGTATTCCTCAAGGTTATGACGAATAGCTGTCATTTTGGTTTTGCAGGTACACTGCATTGTGCCATACCAAACTAACCCAAACTTAACAACCCAACCCAACCGACCCCGCCCCATTGGGCCCCTCCCACCCCATTGTCACAATCCAGCCTGCCCTTAGATATATTATACCTCTATGGAGGGGCCCAATGGGGCGGGGTCGGTTGGGTTGGGTTGTTAAGTTTGGGTTGGTTTGGTATGGCACAATGCAGTGTACCTGCATAACCAAGATAACAGCTATTCGTCATAACCTTGAGGAATACTTTGCTACATTTAGCCTTTAGTGTATTATCGCGCTATAACGTGCATACAATGATTCGCGCGTTTAAGGCATACGTCAATCTGTTTGTTTGGTTATTATTATTATTATTTTATATGTACATACAAAGAAAGATCACCTAGAAAGCTCATTGCAGAGTGCTTATTCGTATGCGGTGCGTTAACCACTTAGGGAACGGAGATGCAGGTCTCGCTTCCGTATCCTACACGATTAGCGCACTCGGTTGCGCTAGCCCTATAGGAGACCGCCCTACCATCTGAGCTATCTAGCTTAACATCAATAATATAACGCTCGTGGAACAAAAACGGATTATTATTATGACGTAATTAACGTGCCTTTAACATTTCGAATCGCGGCACGTTAGCGTGCCTCTAGTCACTGTGTATTATAATAATAGTTTTAACCTTACTTTTTTAATATTTTAACTTAAAGCTAATTTCAGTCTATGGGCGAAATAGCATTTCGCCCAAGGCCGTTGAAGTTAAGAAATGAATAATCAGGGAATTATTATTTTGTCCACTCTCAGCAGGGCCCCAAAATTACATAATTCTTGCGGATCCTGAATAAACATTATTGTAAAGGTATAAATAATAACTTGCATTGCACATAGGTTTGTAGGTACCTACAGGCTTTTTCTATTTTGCAGTCATACAGTCTGTCAAAATTGTACAAGTTTTTTTAAGATGCGATTATTTAGGGGGCAACAGCGCAAACATAACCTAGTATTTCTTCAGGAGTCAATGCGTCTTAAAAAATAAAAAAAATGATTGGGGCAGTTTTTTTGATTTAATAATAATAATTTTTATTTTTTGGGTTACAGTCTAATTATTCGCTGGAAAATAGTGAGACTTTAAATAAACATAGTGAACAATTACACGACCAGATTTCGGAGTTATATGATGATATTTTGCAAGCTGAAGAAGATGCCAATATAGCTGTTGACGAAATTGCCCAAATTACCTTCCAATTGAATGATGATTTTGGTAAGATTTTGTAGTGAAATAGAGATTTGTAGTTTCTGTTAACACTTAAAAAAGTTAATACAAAAATTTATACTAAAATATATACATATATATGTAGGTACAGAAATTGAAAATGCAATTCAAGAAGGACAGAATACTTTTAATCAAATAAAATTGTATAATTTAACAAGCAATGAGGTTGATGCTACAAAGCAGTTAAGAAAAGTAAATGAGTTACTAAAAAATATAATCAACTTTAAATTACCCTCTGATGGAATGTTAGGTGATGTTGAATTTATTAAAGAAGATCTAAACAAATTTAAAGCAAAACTTGATGATATTTACAACAATACTCAATATTCAATTAATAATGCTATGGAAGCAGAAAGAGTAATACGAAAAACTGGGTAAGTCTTGTATCATTATTATTAACAAACTTTAATATTAAGTACAGGGTTGACAGGAGAACCATGTGGTTTTAAAATATTTAATTTCATCTTTAAAAATATATATTCGCTAGAATATGGCATTTAAGAAAAATTATGTTTAAAAAAATTTAATCTGGCATATGATGCTTATAATTATCAACATATTGATGTTCTCCGAAATTAGTGTCCCCTTTCTCCAGTACTGTACACCAAACCTTGCAAATTTTGTGCTGCTCAACAATGAAAATTAATTCTATTTATTTACTGAACTGTTAAGATGAAAATGCGCATTATCGCTTATTAATACTCCGTATTAAGTGCAAGCATTTGCAGTGCAAAATGTTATCATTGAGGGTAATCCCTTTCATTTATTTCTTGAACAATAGCTAACTTATATGCGTCAAAATGTAATTCTACATGCAAGATTTCTCTTACAGTTTTATTGCTGATTTGATATTTTTATAAACGTCAGCCTGGTTTTCGCAAAATTGCTTTTAGTAGCACTGGGTGTTAAATGTACATTTAGTGCTGCTATATCTTTCATAAAAATTTGTTCTACTGAACTCAACAATCTTTTTAGTGGATGGGTTTATACCGTCAGTACTTCACCAGCTGATAGTTTATTGAAAAATAAGGGTAGTGTTTTGTCCACACGGCCAGGTTCTTAAGAAAATAATGTCAAACAATACTCTTTATTAGCTCACAAGAAAGTACCTACAAGATTAAACATAACATAATCAAACTATTTTTAAGGATTTATAAGTGGCTCAGACGGGCTTAAAAACAATTGCTCGGGCGCTCAACTAATTTACATTTCGAAATAATACAATGTGGAACTAAAAAATGTGCTCCATTATAAATAGGAAATACACATTTTATTAATTCCACATACATATATTTTGTTTTTGTTATGTAAAAATTGAATTGAATTGCAATGTGGCAACAATGGATGACGGTTCAAATCGCTTTTGAATAGCGATGGGAGTTCCGGGTCACTATTTTGAACGGGATCACTAAATCTTGATCACATTAGTGAATTGATTCAAAAGAGCAGTTTTAATCTGAGATTAACTAAAAAATTACTAAAAATGAAATCATTTGGACCACAGTCCTTGTGCATAAACATTCTACGTAACATTGTTAAAATAAACCAATTATGCTGTCCTTTTAATGATTTTTGTTTATGAAAGCTTGGGTGTATTTTTTAACATATACCACTTTATTATTTATTAAGGCTATTAAATATTAAAGTTTTTTTATACATGTTTATTTGTACTGAGAATATTTTATTTAACTTTTTTTATTATTAAGGAATATATTATTTATTTTATTACAAATTTCTATAACAATAAAAAGACTAATATTTTAGTATTTTACATAAAAAGACATTGGGCCAAACGTAGTTATGCGCCACAGAATACAATAGGCACTAGCGAGCCGCATGATACAGCAATCATAAGGGAGATGTATCGGTTAGATCTGGACAAGAGAACACAAAACGTATTGCTTTTGGTCCCGAACTGTGAGCCGGACCGATGTGAGATCTGACCAAAAAATCTCCGTGCATAGCGAGCTGCACGTCGCGGAAGATGTATACATATATATATATATATATATATTTATTCACGGTTCACGTACATTGGTTCTTAGATGCGGTTCAGATCTTACCGACACATCTACTTAATTAATTTGGCTCTATTCAACTGTGGTTGATTGCGATCCCAGACGCTTTTATACTCGGTTTCATAAACATAGAAGCAAAATGCGAATTGCAAAATACGAATAATCGCATTTCGCAACTCCTATTTCATTTCATTATTTTTTGTATATAGATGCGAACTATTTTAGGGACAGTGTACGAGTTTTGGTTCATGCCGCGCATGACGTCACTTGATGAGTAGTTGCCGTGCGAATACACGAATAATAGTAATATTATCAAAGAAAATAAAGAAATATCTGGACATAGTGCGTTTTCATTAAACTTAATATTGAAGAAAGTTTTATAATATGGATAATAGATGCTTTTAGTCCTTGATAACATTTAGGGCTGTAGTTTAAGCCTTGGTGTTTTAAATTAAACTTATAGCCACTGTCCAGAAAATGTTTATAGGAAACAGAAGCGGTCTTAACGTTAATATTGCCTATTCTTTTTGTGGCATTTAACCACTGTTTCCACAAATCAAAGTTTTTCGGGAATCGATTAAATTTAATGTTTTTATTTAAAGGGTTTTTCTTGGACTGGTTGTCTGAATTGCATCCAAATATGCCACACCGCATTTTAATAAATGCAAATGGTACGACACAAACTAAAACACAAACAAAACAAGTTAACGCAACACAAAAACAATAATAAACTAACAGAACAGGTTAACACAACGCAATAACAATAATTTGAACACTGAAAAGTAATTCGAACCATACCGAAAGCAAAAACAACAAGTTAAACAAAAAATAGAGCAAGTTAACATCCAACAGCATCGCAAAAACAAGAATTTTAGCAGCAGATAATTAAAAAGCACGTTAAAGATTTAAAAACACTCATCAAGTGACATATTTAAGCCCCGCCCAACATGCGCACCATCCTATCTTAAGGTGTATGTATCTTGGTGGGATTGTAAAGCAGTTAGAGAAGGGGAAGTAAAACATTGGCGGACGTTTAATTGTTTTGATTTAATCGTTTTAAAATCTTGTAGTGCACGCTTATGGCAGAGGGGAAATAAGTATTTTGTTATCCTATTCGTTCAACAATGGTTGTTTGTCTCTCTTATTTATACGTTTATCTCACTTATTCGTACGTTTCATATAGCATGCATCTTTGTTTATTAAACGGCCTAAGAGCTCATTACCATCCCTGTATTTTGTGATAAATAAGGAATTTTTAGCGATGCAACTCATATGAATATGAATGACACGCAAAGCGCAAACTGTCGGATGTGTATTAAGATTAGGTTGCTATTAAATTTTTAAATATTTCCCTTTTAAAACCATTAAAAAACAATTTTTATTCTTTTCTCCTTCCGCTCGTACAGTAGGAATATTTTATTTGAATTTCGGTTCTAAAATCTTTATACATGATGAAATTATCTTCAAAAATGTCCAATTAAGCACGTTAAGTTGAATATGTTCTTCACAAATTGCCGTTATACTCGAAAATCTTCTAAAATTTTTTGATAAATGGCAAGATATTTTTCCAAGCTCGCAGGATGTTATAATAAAAACAAAAAATGGCTTTATACTTAAATCCGACAACAATAAGGAGGTACTATCATCTACATTTAAAGTTCTGTCAGAGTACGACTTGGAAGACTTTCGTCTATATCCCAAACCTATTCCCTGTCAAATGCGTTCCGTAGTTTGTCACTGTCAAGTGTTTCTTTAACAAATTTCAAAGTAAAAAGTTATGCAGGTACACTGCATTGTGCCATACCAAACCAACCCAAACTTAACAACCCAACCCAACCGACCCCGCCCCATTGGGCCCCTCCTGCCCCATTGAGCAATAGAGGTATTATATATCTAAGGGCAGGCTGGATTGTGACAATGGGCGGGAGGGGCCCAATGGGGCGGGGTCGGTTGGGTTGGGTTGTTAAGTTTGGGTTAGTTTGGTATTGCATTGTGCCATACCAAACCAACCCAAACTTAATAACCCAACCCAACCGACCCCGCCCCATTGGGCCCCTCCTGCCCCATTGAGCAATAGAGGTATTATATATCTAAGGGCAGGCTGGATTGTGACAATGGGGCGGGAGGAGCCCAATGGGGCGGGGTCGGTTGGGTTGGGTTGTTAAGTTTGGGTTAGTTTGGTATGGCACAATGCAGTGTACCTGCATAACCAAAATGACAGGGAATAGGTTTGGGATATAGACGCAAGTCTTGGAAGACGTCAACTACGGAATGGATGTCAACATAGATGATTTCGTCGAGGCAAATAACATAGGCAATCGAGTAAATAGGGACCTTACCGCTGGCAGACAAATTCAACAACATATTATTGCAACTCATTTTAATTAAACTAAAAAAAAATATTTCTTATTTTAACATAAATATATTAAACTATAAAAACAAAACAAATATTGTTAATTCTTACCCAAATTAAACTAAAAAAACAACAAATATTGCTTATTTACACCCAAATTAAACTAAAAGAAAAATATTGCTTGCCATAAAATAGATGGAATCACGGAACTAATAGGACTGCTGTTTAAAGTAATCCTTCAACTCCTTTAAGTGCAAGTTTGTTTCTTCCTTCTGATTTAATAGCTTCAGTTTTTTTAGCTCGATAGGCTTCTGTAGCTTCTCCCTGCTTAAAATACCCCATAGAGACCTATACAAAATAATCTATCGGGCGCTACCGGATTCAATATGTGCATTTGTCCATGGTTTTTTCCGGATACAGCCCGATATTACATTTTCCCTATTGAGACCGATAGAAAATAACTCAATGAAGGATATATAGGGATATCCCTATAGAGCAACCATAAAACATTTGACAAAATTTTATTAAAACCTATGGGGTCCTATAGGGAAAAAACTAATTTCTACATTTATGTGTATTTTCCCCATTGAAACCGATAGCAAATAAATCAATGGTGGATATCCCTATAGAACAACCATAAATCTCAACTATGGGTCCTATACAAACCGATACACCCTATAGAAACACCATACATCCCGATACAAATATCTATCGGTTTGAACAGGGTCTCTATGGGGTATTTTAAGCAGGGCTATACTTATCTTGGTATTTGCCAAAAGTTCTTTGCTAATGGCCAAAGAACTGTCTAGCCTGGCAGATTTGGTTGTAAACTTTCGTTTCCGACTGGAATGTTTGTCAACCCCTGGCGCAATAGCATCTTTGGATGCAGGCACGTTTTCCTTGTTACTCCAGTCTGAAACTAGCAAAACCGTATTCTGCTCCGGCTCGCCAAGGTCTTCTATGACGTCATCCACAGTATAATTGACACCATTAGTCGATGTTTCTATTATCACAATCTCATTTTCCCTAAAGTTTACGTCTGATTCAAGGTCGTTTATTCCAGTCAGAACCGTTGGCACTAACAGATCCAATATTTCCAAGTCCGTTTCGTTAAATTTCTCATCCGTTTGTGGCCCGCCCCCTGTTCCACGGTGGTGCTGATTTACCCGGGAATTTTTGGATTTTACATTTTTTGTAAAATCTTGCCAAGTCTTAAATAAAAAAAATTAATTACCTAAAACTTAAAATATTTTAGTTTATGTATACACTAACTTTGCGCCATTGCGTCCAATTTTTATGTGCTCCTTTTGGCATGCAGTTTAGCGCACTTGTTGCTTCCTCCCATAATTGCTGGTCCTTTTTTTTCGTAAACGTTGTTGAACGTTGAACGTTGTTGAACCACTTAGTGGTTCGGGATGATTTTTGACAAACTCTATCAAATATTCCTTTTGGGCAGCACACACTTGTTTTGCCCGTAAAGATCCTTCTTTTATAAGAACAAGAAAACAACACCTTTATAATCTGCACAACACAATCAATAAATACGACAAACCAGAACCCAAACAATTCGAATAAGCTTCGCCGTGTCAACTTGACGTTTATTTACTTTTTTATTCTTTAGGCTTTTAGGTTGAATATATATATATATATATATATATATTAGGGTGATTCATTTCCGCAAAGTTTTTGTTTTTTTTCGGTGCTCAAGAAAAATATTAATCTGCATATAGGAAAAAACATTCTCATCAAGTTTGAGCTCTTAATATTAATTTTAAGCACTTACTATTTAAATTTAAAGTTTTACCGTTTAAAATGAATTTAAAAAATATATATTTTTTTCAAATTTCTAATGCTTAACCACCTTTAACAATATTGCAAATCGGTTTAATACACCTTATGGGGAATTTCACGCTCTTTAAAATTGCTATTGAGTTTTTTTTTGTAACTCGCATTGGTTCACCAGTAGGAGTAGTCAAAGGACAGTTTTTGAAAAAAATCGTTTTTTTTTATTTTTTCGAGCAAATCGCCAAAAGTAGTGAGAGAAAAGGGCTGATTCATAAAAAAAAGTTATCCAACCAATATTTAATGAATTTATTGCCATTTTTATAACTGACAACGTAAGAAATTGATAAATACCAACCCATAATGTTATTTAGATTGATTTTTTCTATTTATTATCATTATATTTCCCTACACTAAGAACTTTTTTAAAATTATTATGATTTCTCACTCATAATGAATATGAAAACAACACATAAGTTCATAAAAAAACAACAAAACTTTAATCGGAATATACAGAAGGTTATGTAACATTTCAAATTTCGCTTCAAAAAATTAAATAATCTTCATTTATATTTTTTTGCTATATGACAGAAATGTTGAAAAATTGCAAAATCCACGTTACAATTTTCTTATTGTTTTTTTTATGAATTTATCTGTTGTTTTCATATTCATTATAAGTGAGAATTCAATAATTTTAAAAAAACTTCTTAGTGTAGGGAAATATAATGATAATAAATAGAAAAAATCAATCTAAATAACATTATGAGTTGGTAATTAATAATTTTCCCGGTATTAAACCGATTTGCAATATTGTCAAAGGTGGGTAAGCATTGAAAATTTGAAAAAAAAAATATATTTTTTACATGCATTTTAAACGGTAAAACTTTAAATTTAAATAGTAAGTACTTAAAATTTATATTAAGAGCTCAAACTTGTTGAGAATTTTTTTTCTATATGCAGATTAATATTTTGCTTGAGCACCGAAGAAAAGAAAAACTTTGCGGAAATGAATCACCCTAATATATATAGATTCTAAAACAAGCGCGCGCTTTGTTATGGTTGGCGAAAAGTCGGTTTATTATATTAGGCAACACCGTACATGAATTTCCGTAGGGAATTAGTTCCCCGTGATTGTAGAATACACATTTTGCACTACGAGAGAAATCAGAAGTGAAGTGAGCATATCACCTCCCATGTAAGATATTCACTTCTCACGTTGTCAAGAATAGCCGTCTCACTTCCTTTTTGGGGAGGCAGCTTTTTTAGCCTTGGCTGGAGACTTGGCGGTTTTTGGTTTAGGGGCTTTGGGCTTCTTGGTTGGGCCTGCTTTGTTGGATTTCTTGGCTTTAGATGGAGGTCTGTTCCCATAATGTATCGTTTACTTGGATACAAAAACAACAAAATTAACCTATAAAATGTCATTCATGGGAGGAAAATAGTGCTTTTCCTCCCGCGAATAGTTTGATGCCCGACGCGAAGCGAAGGGCATTAAATATTCAAGGGAGGAAACGTATTTTCCTCCTGAGGTATGTATATAGTTTTTTCTATTACCTTTTAACGGTTTTAAGACATTTTAAGCGTTCCGGTTCCTTTTACTAACCCCCCAGATAACAATTATGACATCATTTAAGACATCAATGTGAAATCATTGCTGATTCATTCAGTGATGTCACTGAGGTACGCATATGTGTTCCCCTTTTGATGAGCAACATGATATCCTTAATGAGTCACACGATGAATTCGTTGTGACATCAACGTGAAATCATTGCTGATTCATTCAGTGATGTCACTGTGGCACGCATAAGTGTTGCACTTTTGATGAGCAACGTGAGATCCTTAATGAGTCACACGATGAATTCATTATGAAATCAAAAGGATGTCATTAATGATTTTACTTAAGGGACTAAAAATGCTAAAATTAATTAAAATAAATATTTATTTTCTTAAATAAAATAAAAAATATTTAAAACATGTTTTAATAAAATTTAAAAAAGTAACTTACATCTAAGTATTAATTTTTATAAATGTATATATGTACCTAGCACGTGCTAAGTATAATTCATAAATTAATTATAAAAATATATTTAAAAATACGATAATTTTTAAGCCTTGGTAAGATAAATCCATTCCCAAAACTTGGCAACACTTATGGGTGAGTCATAAGTGGTGAACTTCCCAAAAGGTGCATGTAGGGGGGCCTTAATATAGGTAGGGAAAAATGTTAAAAAAATTCCAAATGAAAAAGTGACCGAGGAATTCAGGTCTTAAGTTTTAAATTTAACTTTTTTATTATTTAATATTTTTCCACCTTATATGATTTTTACTGAAGAGTTTAGGGTTCTTAAATATTTCCTAGCAAAAAAATTGCCCGAAAAAGTTTATTTTCTTTTAATTTTAATGTTTAAGAATGAATTTTTAACAATTGAAATGATCTGGCAACTTTGTAATCAACAATACTAAAATTGACATTGACGTTTATATTTTTTGGTATTTTCTGGTTATTATTTTGTCGAGTCTTTGTAATCAACAATGCGAAAATTAAGTTTGACGTTTATATTTTATTTTTTTGGTTATTATTTTGTCGAGTCTATTTAATAAAATGTACACCAATCAAGAATATGTGAATATGATGCTGGTACTTGGATTCTGTGAAGAAAATTGCAATGAAGCAGCCCGGGTATACGCAGCAAGATTCGCTGACATAACCCACCCATCGCCGGGAGTTTTTAGATGGATGATGGTCAGAGCCCTAGACCACACCAATAGATACGTAACTACCTGAAAACGTTTTGATGCAATAAAGCGCCATCTATTAAAATTGAAGTAATTAAAATGCAACGTTGCCAAAATCGCCCGCCAATATTTAAAAATATATATTATTTTGTAATTGGCAGAGTACAGTGCAAGAACTAGATAACTCAATTTCCACTAAAATGTTTTACATTTTAAAATAGTTAACTGGTTCTTGCACTGAACAAGGCTTTACATTGCTTTTTTTCCAAATTGTAAAATGGCTCTTAAAATACATTTATATTTAAATATAATCATTGTTAGGTCATAAATGAAATAATTAAAATATTTTAACATATATTTTTCAATATAAATATTACATAAACAGTAAAATACTATCTTAGGCCATACAAATAATAAACATAAAATAAATAATTCAGGAGTGAGTGGTCAAAAACAAATTTATCCATTTGATCAAATTTTCAGGGGAGCGTAAAAACATAAAAATACATTAAATTGTTGTTATATAAGACATCCTGTTAGTTTTTCTAACATGCCTATAGGCAGTAAGCCACTGTATTCAGAAACCTTTTAGAATTTGTAGAATTGAATTTAGAGAACAAACATGTTTGGTTATGACCAAATTTCATTTAAGATGATTATTTACAAGTCTCATTTAAAATAATGGTCTTTGACCACTTTTAAAGTGGTTATATGTATGTGTGAATGATCCTCCTCTACAATGATCACTACTTAAGGTAATAATTATTTGCCAGAAGTGGACAAATTTGGTTTTGATTAAAAGCTCCTCAATTAAACCGTACAAAACATAATTAGGTATATAATAAAATCATATTTTGATTTACATAAATATTGAACATAAAAAACATAACAATTAAATGAAAAAGTAGATGCGTTTCACTATATATACATTAAAATAACTTGCATTGGTCAAAATTGATTAACTTGAAAATATTTTTAAAGCCAGTTTCCTGTCTGTCATGAGAATTTTATATTATTAATTTGTTTAATAAAATTAAACAAATATACCTACTTTAAATTTTTTAGTATTGTATTCTCTTTTTAAAATGTTTTTTTAAAGCCAGTGCCCTGGCTTTATGAAAGAGCTCTGGAGCTTTTTTATTTAACTTTCTACTGTCTTTTAAATTTAAAATATTATTTATTTGTTTTATAAAATTAAACAAATTTACTTTGGTATTTAGTTCTGACAGACAAAAGCAGGCAATAAAAATAATAATATTAACTTATATTTAAAAATATATAGATTTTCATGCAGAAAACACCACTTCAAAATTACATACTAATTTTAATGAAACCAAGCTATACCTGGTAATAATAATGTTGGGTAAGCCAGACGACCAAGTCTTTTATTAAGTAAAAGTCCTCCTGAATAAAATGCTTTGAACACACTCTGCAGTTTGTAAAAAAATTTTGAGGTGTCATCTCAAGAAGTCTTTTATTGGCATAACTTAACCCATTTATTAAACAAGTCGATGTTCTTTGAAGGATTTGGAAAGGAATGTTTAGATTCCTTAGATCCCCAACAACTTTCAACAGCACAATATATAGCAACCATCTGTAATAACAAAGTTTTAAAACAGGAATTAAACAAGAATAAAAAACATACTTACCTTTCAAGATGTAAAAAATAAAATAAAATATAAAAATAATATAAAAATATAATAATATTGGAATTAAGCACTAATTTAACACACGTTCAAGTTTATTAAACCAACTTATATTTAAGACACTTGTTTGACAGACATTAAAAACAGAGCATATATGATTAATATAATATTTTAAAGATGAGTGACAGCTGTTTATGAATTAATTAAAAAGGTTAAAGCTGTTTATTAGTTGCGGGGTTGCTACATCGTCATTGATCACAGCGCCGTCTAAAATGAAGAAACTATATTATGACACAAGGCCATCCATTAGAGTAGATTATCTATTGGTGTGGTCTAGGGTCAGAGCTAGAGAGACTAATCCCACGGCAGGTCCTGACCTTGGTCGGCCTCTAAGAGATTGTACCCGAAGCCGATGAGTTAATTATCCAGCTGATTCAGAAATGTTGACCCATGTACAAGTTAGTACAAGAAGAAGACTGGAATTGTGTTTGGAAAATCAGGGGCATAAATTCGAGCAATTTTTGTAATGTTTGTTCATGCTTCTTTATGTTATTTTTTTCATAAATTTTTATTTTGTACCCGAAGCCGATGAGTTAATCATCCAGCTGATTCAGAAATGTTGACCCATGTACAAGTTAGTACAAGAAGAAGACTGGAATTGTGTTTGGAAAATCAGGGGCATCAATTCGAGCAATTTTTGTAATGTTTGTTCATGCTTCTTTATGTTATTTTTTTCATAAATTTTTATTTTGTTTGATTTTGGTTTTAATAATTATTATTTAAGTATTATAATCACAACAACTGTCTCATTGCTGTCTTTTATTATGTATGACAGTAATGACAACAATATAAGCACGTAACAATTCAAATAAGTTCCTTAGTTACTTCAATTAAAATGAAATCTAATAATTCCCTGTAACATTGTTAGTGTTTACACGTTGCCAAAATTCTCTTTTGAGTTCTTGGCCATAACTCGAGTACCAAAGCAGATAGATTTTTTTAAACATTTTTCCCTACATATATTAAGGCCCCCCTACATGCACCTTTCGGGAAGTTCACCACTTATGACTCACCCTGTATACTATGCAGAGCTGTACAAGAAAAAATTCTTTCTTGTAGGTACTCAAGTACCTACTTATTTTTTCTTGTACTCGAGTGCTTAAGTAGGTACTCGAGTGCTTAAGTAGGTACTCGAGTGCTTAAGTAGGTACTCGAGTAAAAGTACAAGTAATTTACTTGAGTACAAAGTACAAAAAAATCCAAAAGTACTCACGAGTACAAGTACAAAGTACTTTTTCCAAGAACTCTTAAAATGTAATTTAGGTTTCAGTATCTAGCAAAAAAAGTTGTTAAAAGTTAAACATAACAAAATATCAGGTTTAGGTCACTTAGGGATATTTAAAAAAACTGCATTTTTATATTTCTTTAATACACGTATTTATTTATGTTTTGAATATTTTTTTTCCAAATAGTCAATTATTTCGATTTTAAAAAGAAAAAAATAATATTAAAATAGATTAACTATTCTTTTACATAGGTATAACCTTTATTACCTATAGGTATACCTATTCATGCAATTTATTATATATTTTATTTAATAAAAAGCCTATTCATTTTTTAACTGCAAGCACGAAATTAAATTAAAGTAACATGCATTTATGACTGCCAAAACAAACAAGATTGAATGCAAAAATATAACCTAACTTTTTAAGCGTACCAAATACCAAATAATATTTAAAATCCTACTTACCCCAATATAACAAAAACCAAAGCACTTAAAATAATACTAATGCACATTCTGTATTGCAGAATAATCTCAAATTTCATAAAAAAAACCGTTACATACAACATTATGACGGCACTACCAGAGATAAAAAAGGGCACTACCTCTTGTCATGATACAACAAACAAACAATGACCTCTTGTAATATGTAATATCTCTATAAAGTAGGGCACCACAATGATATTTTACCAACTTGCCCATATCGAGGATTTATTCCGAATATTGCCGAACCGTTAAACTTTAAAGCATTATAATTATGGCGATAAATTTGAATATGTAGTAGTGGTTATGTTAACTTAATACATGGATGCCGAGTACAAAAAGTACTCGAGTACAACCAATGTACTCGTGTCCATTTTTACATTTTTAATTTAAATAAGTACTTAAAGTACAAAATTAGAGTACAAGTACTCGAGTACCGCACAGCTCTGATACCTTGGCAACCCTGTTATGCACTTGCATAGTTCAGAGAAAAACCTTAAGGTTATAAATTTAAATTATGGCACTATGACATCAAATGCATTTCTGTGAAATCACCTGGAGCTGAATCATTGCGGAGCTCATCCTGAGTTCTTGATTCATTTCACAAATGATCTCATCAAGAACTCAGGATGAGCTCAGCAATGATTCAGCTAATGAGCTCCAGGTGAGGTCCAGGTGATTTCACAGAAATGCATTTGATATAGTGAGTTCACTGTGAGCTCACGCGATGATTATCACTGAGTGATTTTTTAATGAGTCATAAATGTTATCTGGGCCGGTATGGGGCTATAAAATTATGACAAAATATTAAGTAGGTGTTGCGTGGCCGTCGTTATGTTGACAACGCTTTGTTGTATGGTATGGTATTTTTGGTAATACAAACAACAGTTTTTATAAGCTGTTAGAATGTTTATCATAAATTTGAAATTCTTCCTACGCTTTGAAAATGTGTTCTAACGAAGAAGACCTTCCGCAAGATCTTGCTAAAGAGGCAAGAATAGTTGCAATTAATTTCCTTCCTTAAATCGAAAGAGCGATATGAAAATGAATATAGTTTGTTAAAAGAATGGTTGGACAAACTCGGAGTAAATCTTTTTCCTACAAAATCAAATAGGCTAGAGAAGGTACAAAAACTAAATATAAAATTGTTAAAAAAAAGAGGGAGGAAAATTGTTTTCTCCCGGGGAGGAAAAGAGGCATTTTCCTCCCTCGCTCGGGGGTGGAAAATTAAGTTTTCTAGTAAGGTAGTAGAAAAAATATTTTTACTAATATTACAGTTTTTCCTTTGTTTTATTAGGTTACTATTGCAATATTGGTTACTTTTTTAAACTAAATGGAGGTTACTTTTTTACTATTTGAAATTCGAAGTTTAGCGGGTAAATAGTAAAGTTAGTTAAAGTGACTATAGCCAGCAAACAATTTTACGTAACGACAACGTTAAAATCAACCAAACTTTGTTCACCAGTTACGTAACATTAGAGGTTGAAATTAAACATAATCTTATCGCTGTGTCTAGTCTCACGCTAGCGTGAACGCAATTTGAATGGGGCGGGGTCGGTAGGGTTGTGTTGTTGAGTTTTCTAACAAGGAAGCGTTAAAATTTTGCCTATGATTCATTTTAAAAACGTTAAAATGCACAAAACAAATCCGGTTAAGCAGGCAAAACGAAAAACAATGCCGTAACCTCACTTTTTTAATAAATTAGCCAGATAATTGGTTGGTTAGTTTACAAACTAGCTAAAGCTTGGCTATTTTGTGTTACTAGAAATTTTGGTTTTCATATTAGCCAAACTGAATTGGATAGTATACAAACTATCCAGCTATTTTAGTTTCCCTAATAATTTCAAGTAAATTAGCCAAGATCCTTGGTTATTTTGTAAACTAGCCGCTAATTTAGTTGAAAATATGTTTTCAATTAAAATAGCTGACAGTTTGGCTAGTTTATAAACTATCCAGGTAGTTTATAAACTATCCAAGTTTGCACATTAGCCATAACATATATAAATACAGATTAAAGCCTTTTGGTTTTTTGGTTAAACCTAAGGCTGCCAACTTTGCCCAGGGGCGGTTTTAGACATCTACTGAGTGGGGGGGGGGGGCGAAAATAGAAAAAGCCCATGTGTAGTGGACATAATTCTGCCAGCATTATTTTATTTAATTTTACTTTTTAGGTGTCGTGTCATTTGATTTGATTATTATTTGATTATGTCATTTGATTTGATTATGTAAATCTAATAAAATTTACTAATAATAAAATCGAGACTCTTTTACTGCAGCCAAACCAACCCAAACTCAACAACACAACCTAACCGACCCCGCCCCATTGGGCCCCCCCCGCCCCAAGCAAAAAACCCAACTAAAATGGGCAAAATGAACGATTTTCCAATAGGTAGTTAGTTTTAACTCATCATTATTGTTGTTTTTGTCCATGGCAATACATTTTACGTACACGGAGAAAAAAGTTTATTGCTCCCAAATAAAAAAAATATTTAAATATGGGACAAGGGTACAGTTTATTTATCCTAAATATATTTTTATTCTCGACATATAAAGTTTTACTAAAGTATATTTATCGTTATTATTTCGACTATTTAGAGGTAATAAACAATATATTCACTACAAATAAAAGTATTAGGTAAACAGTTTATTTGTCCCATTTTTTTCTCAGTGTACACTTGTATCAGGGCAGATTTCACAAATCGACCAAACCGCCTGCCAACGTTTAAAAAACCTCAAAACCGCGAAAATTAGATTCACAGAACAAATTAGATTCTTGAAAGAATCTTAGGTTATGTTACCTTTAGTGACATCACCGCGTGAGGATAAGAATAAAATTGCGTTCACGCTAGCGTGAGACTAGACACAGCGTAATCTTATACCTGATATTACATAGAAAATGTCCGACGCATATGTTACCAAACTAGCAGTTATATGTAAGGTACAATTTTAAGAACATTATAATGATTTCTGTTACTTTCCTCTAATTTACTTTTGTTAGCTTTGTACAACAGGTATTTTTAAGTAACAAGGTATGCAATGAACAAAAAATTTATTCTCTTTTTTATAAAATTATAAATAACAATAATAAAATAAACAAAATTAAATGTTCTTCTGAAAAAAAAAATTCAGCTCTTATAATTAAGTATTTATTTATTTTCTTTTTTTTTCTGTCCTTGGTTTTGCAAATTTGAGCCATGACTGCAGTCGCTAGCTTATCGTGCTTTCCTGAATGTTCATCGATTTTATGTAGTCTACAAAAACAAATATAATTTAAAAAAAACAAAATCATTATCAAGTATAGGCACCTGTTACTATTTTCATTATGTTTGTGTATGCTAACTTAATATGATTCCTATATCCTAGCCAGGAAAATTTTTCGGCAAAGCTGTTATATGCTTAGTAATATGTTGGTAATTATTTGTTTTTCATAAAAACTTTCGATAAGAAAAATTTAAATATATGCACTACTTTCTCGACTTTTCGCAGTGGTTGTCAATTAGTCAAGTGGAATATACTATATATTCAATATAGATCGGCAGGGAAACCCCCGAACTTAAAAATTACGTTTTGTTTGGTCCAGGGTGGAAGAAGGAGGTGATACATCTCTATCCCGGAACGCGGCCAAATAACTCAGTATTTGTTAAAAGTCTGAATAGATGGCGCATTGAAGTGGAACCTGTTTTAATCCCGGTGCACGACTAACTTTTCCCATTTTTAGTAAATTTGCATTGATTAACTTCAAAGAATAGACCACTTATAGCTTATAAGCTTAATTAAAATTCAAATAAAACCATTTCAACGTCACTTTTGTGCGTTTGTGGCGACTAGTCGCGACTGTGCATTTTGGCAGAACAGTTGGCAATACTAAAGTATTCCCAATCGTTCTGCAAATTAT
This sequence comes from Brassicogethes aeneus, assembly GCA_921294245.1. Taxonomy (NCBI): domain Eukaryota; kingdom Metazoa; phylum Arthropoda; class Insecta; order Coleoptera; family Nitidulidae; genus Brassicogethes; species Brassicogethes aeneus. Next base: position 65,288,782 of record OV121132.1, read on the forward strand.
TATAATAATGCTGTAAGAAAAGATGTAATTTTCGTTAAGGAGGGTAGAAGACTCTTCTTGGGTTTTCGTTATCTTATAATTTGTTGTTAAAAGTTAAGTTGTTATAGAATATATGAATTTCGTTGGTAAAACCTTATGTTCTTAGTTGACTCGCCATCTAACGAACAACGAACGAAATACTGACTTATCTGGACGTTTGCTTCTGTACTGTAGAGATAGGAGCTATATCACCTTCTTCTTCCACCCTGGTTTGGTCAATGGTTTGATCGTTTCTTAGTTTTAGAGTGTACTATTTTTTTACATGCATAAAAACCACTTTTAAAAAAGTGGGTTCTACGAAAAAAAAACCACTTGGTTACTTATATATAATAGTTAGAAGGAAACTTTGGCTTACCTTGGATAGAATTTTTTTATTAATTAATTAATCTGCCTCTTGCACAAGTCACAAAAACAAAACGAAAAAGTCTACACACGTGATGTCCACAGAACAAACCCTTTATATCTATTAGCCAATAGACCAAAGTTAAAGACACATTACAGAAAGGATTAAACTACAAGTTAAATTTAAAAGATTTATTTAATAAAAAAAACGTCCTTAACCCTTTATAGGACAGGGGGGCTATAATTCCCACCAAATTTTTAGCTTAAAGCTCTTTGGGTTGCATTATACCAAAGTGCGCAGTGCGTTCATTACTTGTCATCTATTGAATGCGTGTATGATCATCAGTGTTGCCAGATGTAAAAGTTGAAATTATCGAATTGGGTTAATAAAATTATCGAATTTTCGGAAAATTATGTTACAATAGTTGTAATAATTATGTTACAATAATTATTATAATTTAATCATAAAAAAGTGAAAGAAGCAGGGTTGAAAATATCTAATTTTAAGAAAATTATAAAATTTGTTAATAATAAACTATAAATTGTTTCATATAATATTCAATGCCCAACTTGGCTAGCGCCCTAGACCAAACCATGGTTTGGTTTAGGGCTAGCGCTACCGCTGCCTCTACCGTTACCTTTAGAACTATAAATATCTTACGGGAATCTATAAACAGCACTACGGTATTGTTGATCTTTTACGGGAGGAAGGAAGGAAATCTATAAATCAGGCTTTATGCTTAATTAAATTAATTAATCTGGATAAAATTAAGTTAATTTTGTCCAGATACTTGAATTAAAAATTATGTTACAATTATCGATTATGTTACATACAATTTTCAAGCTTTGTTTTTAGAAAAAATTATGTTACAATTCGATAATTATGTTACAAGTGGCAACACTGATGATCATCATCATACTATAATGTTTCAGCGCTCTATACCTCTTGTTGCATGCGTGGGAGTGGTTTATGTCGCAAAGTGGGAAATATATGTATATCCCAGTAAACGTTCTCGATTTGTTTTTTTTTAATTTATTGTTTTACATATTAAAAATTAATTATTTTTCTGTTTTTGAAAATTTAACAAATAATTTAGGTAAATGTTAAAGCACTGATATGGGAGTATCTATATTCAATATATTAAAAAAAGGATACGCAAAATAGGGTAATTTTTTTTCATTGAAATTATATTTCTTTATAAAACCGCTTTTTTAACTTAAAAAAAAATATATTAAAATCATTTTTTTTGTTTATTTTTTTTTAAATTAACGTAATGAAATACGTATACAAACAGTGCCGGTTTAACAGGTTTTTTTGGGGGCTATAGCACCGGGTGGTAAATATTTTTGAACCGGTACCGCGTACCGCCCATAATTTTTTTTATAAATACACCATGAAAAAGATTTCATTATTAGCAATTACTCATAAAAAAAATTATTGCGACACTGCGTCCTGCGACGATATAAAACAATGTTTTGTCTATCCCCACACGTCGCGCGCGTCGGCGGATCACAAAGGCAAAGAAAGCGGGCGAACCGGATACAACGGATACAAATGAAAAGAATGTTGAAGCAGCTTCTTTATCAGAAAATCTTGATTTATTGGAAAAGGAAAAATTTTAACTTTTTTGGACGTTTTGCAAAGGGTTAATGAAACCAATAAAGCAGTCCAAAAACAAAATATGGATTTAAGCACAACTCATCTTTTGTCATTTTTAGTTGAGAAAGTTGATTTTTTACGTGATCGTTTTGATTATTACGAGGCTTTAGGAAAATCTTTAACATTAAACGAAAATTATGCTTAGAAGCGGATAATCATATATTATATCACGAGAACTATAAATTTAATCGGTTAAACTAGGCTCAGTAGTTTTTTGTTTGGTTTTTCTTGGAAAATGTTGAATGCAAAATAATTTAATAAAATCACGAGACCGCGTAGCGGTCGAGGGGTTTTATTTTTAATTATTTTGCATGAAACTATTTTCCAAAAAGAAAAATCAAATAAAAAACTTACTGAGCATAGTTTGACAGATTAAATTTATAGGTTGAGTGATATACGTCTAGATTATTTCTCAAATTAAAGGAAACTATTTGACAATTCATAAAATCTGACGTATGTGTCAAAATTTATAAATATTTTTATAAAGAAAATTTCATTAATTTAAGGTATGTAATAAGTAATAATTGATATTTCGTAAACTAGATAACTTATTTTTTATTGTTTTTTAAAAAATGTTTGTTAAAACTTGTAAATAACACCATAAAATCGTAAACAAAAATCCAATATGAAGGCTAAAATTTAATCGCTGTTAAATAGTTCTAGTGATTTAATCGCTTATTTAAACGAAATTTATTCGAAAATTCAAGGCTTTTGATTGGTTCATATTATAATGAGGGAAATAATCATAAGAAAATTGCAATTTGAAGAAAATAATTCAGAGGCAAGTTTAAGCAAAAAAGAATCAATGCGAACAAAATGTTTTATTTTAATAATTGACAATCTTTAAGTCGAAATCATTTGTCGATTCGATAGCTACTTTAATAAAATTTTGAATATTTGTTTAATCTTCGTGGAAGATTTGGATGAACATTTTCCTCAAAAATGTGTCCATCTCAAGAAACTTGTAACTTCGGAAATAAAAATAGAAACTCCATTGGAATTAGTAAAAGTAAAACATTAATATTTGTTTGCTTATTTTTTTTATAATGGTTTCAACTGCAAGTGGTGAACGATCTTTCTCTACTCTAAAAAGGTAAAGAACTACCTAAGAAATACAATTGCCCAAGAAAGATTAAACTCCTAATCAAGACCTGCTAGATGAAATATTTATTTAAACAAAAGAATAATGTTTTATTTATTTATAATTTTAGTTTTTATTAGTTTAATGGAACGAAATATTAAACTTTTGTTTGTTTAATTAGTACCTACTTACCTATTGTTTATATAAACCAAAGAATGTTTTATTTTTTAGTGCTTTTGATTAGTTTTTATAATATTGTTTATTTAAATCAAAGAATATTTTTTATAATTTGTTTATAGAGGCTTATTTTATATTTTATAGGTAAATACTAAGTTTACTGTTTAGGTTGGTATCTTCCACTTGACTTAAAAAAAAAATTAGAAAATGTTTTTTAAAAAGTAATATTTTAAAGCATTGGGCGTGGTGTTTGTGCCAGAACCGGGCGGCGAACTACCTTAAACCGGCACTGTATACAAAAGGACAGTAAAATAAAAATAAATTGTATAGTTATGACGGCCAATGGGGACATCTTTCCAAAAATGTATTTATTTAGATATAAACAGCTTTGATAAATCAGTTTGCTGATGAAATTGGAGGTGACCCAGTAAGCATGTTAAGTTATGTTAGCCCGGTACCGTTTGGTCATGTTCTAACCAAAGTCGGCCAGAATACGGCATGCCGCTGCAAAATCGTTCGGCTTGCCCTACCTGGCCCGCTTACGGCCGGAATACGGCCTGCCGCGGCATAAGCAATACATCTCACGGCTGCTTACGCAAGCGAGCTAACTATAAATAGCAATGGGTTGCAATATTTAGTTGGAAGTGTGCGCATGTAATGGCATAGCTGAACATTAATTGTTTGAAGTCCCCATCTCCATCCTCATCTGCTCAGTAACGAATAATGGCTAGCTATAGTCGAGTGTGTTAAACCTATATTATATACCTATCCAGGACGTCTGAAGGCTTTTTTTGAATTGCCAGGCTCTTGTGGCCAGCACTCGGCCGAGTAAACATAGCCGACATTCGGCCAGGCGGACATGCCCGGTCTACACGCCAGAACAAATATATTTGTCGGGCCGCACGCGGCCAACTCGGCAAAACGTATTCGGGCCGTATGCGGGCCGGCTAGCTTGTGCTTACTGGGGATTCTAATGCTGAAGATGACTAACCTAAAGTTTAACGTTTTTGTTTATTAATTTGTAACAATCGTGATTTTCATGCAAAAATCACTATATGAGCTTACTATGAAATCAGAATTTACTGATTAAAAATAAACTTAATATAAAATCATCGATGATTTTCATTTGTGAACTCCATATGACATCAGTGTACCTAATGCGTTTAAAAAGAATTAAGGCTTTCAATTCCTGAAGTAATAAACGGTTAACCGGTTCGAGAAGTTTTGACCGGTTTCGGTTTTAACCGGATTTTTAAAATTATTATAACCGGTTCGGATATCCGGCTAACAGGTCCTATTAACCGGTTAACCAGTCCGATCTGATCAATCCGAGCCGGTCGAGCCGGACCGGTTAGACCGGTCGGCGGTTAACCGTAACCGTGACCAGTTAAACCCGTCACCGGTTCATCCGTAACTGTCAGCGGTTTAATCGTAGCTAATTCTTTGTTAGTAATAAAAAAGGGATCACTTCACTAACCCTTTTACCTTTCTTTACCCGTGACAACCAGGCAGTTCATGCTTGAATTTTTAAAATAGATACTTACTCAATAAAAATAAAATTAGAATAATAAAAATACCACAAATTTTACTTTTGTTAAAATTTATTTAAAATATAAAGGAACTACTTACTTACTTCCCACTTCAGTAGAGATGGGACATCGATCAATAAACATTGATGTCTGTCATCGATGTTTGAAAGATGTTAGCTACCAAACATCGATGTTTATCAACATCGATCTTGTTTAAGCAAATGAAAATTAACAGAAAGTTAAAGGAAATATTTGTAAACACAAGCCTTTCTTCATAAAAAAAATCCATAATTACATCACCAGTTGAATTTTCTTATTGAAGTTTACTAATTAAACACTAGATGGCACTCGAATATCCGTCCCTCACATACTTTCACAAGTATGTGCCGTCGCTTTGGACGTAAATTCGATTTAATATTTTTCTTGTAACATCGATATTTTATCGACAATTACATATTGCAAACATCGATGTAAAAACAACGAACATCGGTATCAAAAAATCTATGTTGAATGAACATCGATATACAGGGTGTCCGGAAATTAATGCAACAAAATTTGGTCACAGATTCTTGAGAGAAATTTAGGGGACACGTATTTTTTAGTTTTGCCAATGGGCCCCCTGCAATATATATTGCATGGCGCTGGTTTTGTATAATTTTCAGGGACATTAACGAAAATCATTGCCAGTAAAATTCGAAAAGCTTGAGTTTCTATGTCTCTGAAGAGAATCCAAAGTTGCTGCACCATTGGAAAGCGATATCGCTTTCGGTTTCGACTTCTCTTTACTCTACCAAGTTATAGAAACTGGAGTCTCTCTAATACTGTTCTAGTCAATATTTCTGAGAGTATAAAAAGAGGGTGTAATTCATTGCAAGAAGTTTTGATCTTTTGATGGATGTAAGTAGGTTGAATATTCCCATTTCTGCATATGATTTTGTTGAAAATAGTTCCTTTCTTTGGTTTCTTTGTCTGATTTTTATTTACCGTAACAACTCAGGTATGTAAAGCACAGAGGATATGATGTAAAGTATATTTATGTATTATATATAGTACCTATATTTGTATTCAAAATTTCAGAGGTTATGTTGAAAAAATGATCGATATGCTATTAAACTTTAACAACTTAGTAATGAGGTCTGTTGGTAAACCCTGCACATCTCCACTGGTAGTTTTATGTTAGTACAGCAATATTTAAATCAGGTTGATCAAAAAGTACACACCAGTGCAGGTTATTGTAGCATCTACGAACAAATGAATTAATGGCCCATTGGCAATTATTCCTTTAGAAAAAATATTCAACACAGCTTAATTAATTAATAAAATAAAAAAAATCACAATCATGTCGTGTATAGTTTTTTTTTTTCAAGCATAAAATAATTTTCATATTAATACTAGTCCAAAAGTCAAATTACGACCTCTATACTGTGGAGAGTATAAAACAAAACTCCCTATTTTTTAATATTGAGTTTCGATGTTGCCTGCACTGGAAATCATGAAAAACCTATAGATTTTCTTTTTTTTAATGTTTATATTTTTTTGTATTTTTTAATAAAAAATATTTTGTTTTACTAACTTTTAAATGTTTAAGTTTTAAAAACATCAGTGTTTATTAATATTGATTTTTTGACTTCGATATTTTAATGACATCGATATTGTGTTTGATGTCAATTTCGATGTTTGCGATTCCCTACTAGAAGCTCAAACTATGACTCGTTTGTTTATGTTCACGGTCGCGCTTAAACCGGTTTCAGTTACGGTTAAACTAGTAACTGTCAAACCGGTGACAGCCTTAATCGGTCACGATTACGGTTAAACCGGTTACGTTCTTTAACGGTTTTTTCTTTTCTTTCTTTTCTTTTTTTCATTTATTTGCCCAACGGAGTAAAACTCCAATAACAGAACAAAAAATATAATTAAAGTTTACATTTCATTTACTAAAAATAAAACAAATACTAAACTACAAAAAAATTAAAAATAAGTCTTTGCCACCCTAATAATATCATTTAAACTAGTAAAAAACAAATCACAGTCATGACTAATACAGTTATAATTTCTTGACATGGTAAATACTGGTGATTTAATTAAGGTTATTGTTCGTGCACTGTCAGAGTAGAACATATTACTAGATCGAGAATTAGATCTGGGTACATGAATATTAAATATAAATAAAATATTGGCTGAATCAATTTGGTTATTAAAAAGCTTAAATAAGAATTTAGAACCGGAACAAGCTCTCCTGCATTGTAGGGAATCCATATTAAAGCGATCTAACAAAAGTTGATGATTTATACCTCTAGCGGGGTAAATGTTATCTAAACGAAAAGCGAGTAATTTAAGAAATTTACGCTGAACATTTTCGAGCATGTCAATATAATTGTTATAGTAGGGACTCCATAGAATGGAACAATACTCTAGTTTTGATCGAACGATGCAAAAATATAAAGATATCAAAGCGAATTGATTTGAAAAACCGATAGAGTTTCTGCTAATAAAACCTAATAACTTGAACTTTAAATGATAACTTGCTATCAAAAGTAACGCCCAAATCATCAACACATTGAGTTAGCTGTAAGTTAACGTTATTAATTTGATAATTAAAAATAACTTTTGTTCTCTTTAGAGTATAGGAGCAGTATTTGCTTTTTTTAATATTAAGTTTGAGTTTGTTGGAAATGCACCAATCATACACCCGATTTAGCTCAGTTTGTAGAGAAAGGCAATCATTCATTGAATCGACTTTGGCAAATAATTTTAGGTCATCAGCAAAAAGTAAATGTTGGCAATTAATTGCCAATGACAAATCGTTAATAAAAATATTAAACAATAAGGGCCCTAGATTAGAGCCTTGAGGGACTCCAGAAGTCGACACAAAGAAATCAGACCTAAAGCCATTGTAAGAGCTTACGGTTAACAAGGTAGGAATGCATAAGGGATACTAGAGAGCAACTTAGGCCAATTGATGAGAGTTTGATTAATAATAATTCATGATCCACCTTGTCAAAAGCCTTGGAAAAGTCCGTGTAGATGACATCCACTTGGCCTCTGTTATCAATATTATTAGAGACATATTGAGTGAACTCGATTAGATTAGTAACAGTGGAGCGCTTATGCATGAAACCATGTTGGTGAGGTGAAATAGATTGACAAACGACATTGTAGATGCATGCATACAGGGTCTTATCAAAGACCTTAGACAAGTTGGATAGAATAGCTATAGGTATGTAATTACCTATGTCATTGGGATCACCATTCTTAAATATTGGAGAAATTTTAGTGATCTTCGAAATTTCGGGAAATTTTGATGTTTTAAGAATAAAATTAAAAATAGTGTGAAGTGGTTTAATCAAGATCTGCGCACAATCTTTTATAAAAAAGCTAGGAATGTGATCATGACCAGAACATGAATTATTTTTTAAAAGTTTAATGGATTTTAAAATGTCATCTTCATTAAAAGAATTTAAAGCTATACAATCCAGACTAGACATATACGTAGGTAAATTAGCAGCACTGGGATATTCATAAACGCTCTCAAAGTATTTGGCAAAGCCATTGACTATTTGACTAGCATCATCATAGTTGTTATCTTCAAAATGCATATTTAAGGGAATTCTGGAAGTACCTTTTTTTGATTGGACATAACGCCAAAAGCTGTTTTAAAATCGGATTCAATAAAGTTAAGATAAATTTTGTACGCTATTGTAATTTTGTTTTTAACTATGCATCTTAGACGTTTAAATTCATTAAAGTACAAGGCACTACTTAGCTTTTTATATTTCCTATGATAATAGTTTTTTAATTTAATATTATTAATTATTTCATTGGTACCAACAGGGGTAGGAAGTTTTATTGTTTTTATATAGTGGAACAAATTCATCAAACAAAGAATACTGAATCTTCAGTCTCGGTTTGTGGATCGGAAGCAAGAAATGGTTTCATCAGAACAAGAATTAAAGTCAGAAAATAATTACCAAATTTTGATACCAAATGTCAGTATTTTCGCGAAAAAGAAGATCTCATTTCTACCAATAAACACTCCTGAAGTTACTTAAAGCATATGATTTACTATTAAATATGTTTACGTTTCACGTTAATTTTACTAAAATAAACTTTTTATTTATAAATAATGCTATTTTTATTACTTTGATTAAAGTAATATTTTTTTAGAATTTTCAAAACTTCGAGACAGATGCGCCACCTCAAGATATTAAAAAATTGGAATATTTTTTCGATATTTATTCATTTTACGCCTTTAGTCAACAATTAATAATATAGGAAAAATCAATTAATAAATTTAAAAAAATTCACTCCACCCTAGTGTGCAAAGTTACCCCCTGGTTGCGGGTACGTAACTTTGTCTCACAGTGTAATTGTCTCACAGTGTAATTTCCGTATAAAATTAACTCAATATTTTATTTTATTTTTATTAGACACATAACATGTTAGTAGCGACATATAGCGATTGCAAGGCATTACCGATAAAAAAATAAAAAATCGGCCTGTAGTTAACCAAGGATCATCATTCCAAAGGATTGCGCATAATATAAAAATTGTAACGCGTGTATTTCTAAAGCCGGTTCTACAATTGTCGCAGATCGCAGAACATAAGCCTGCGCAAAGCACCCAGCCACGTTGCGATCGAGCAAGGTCACACGTCGCAGAATAGTATATTCTGTAACAAGTTTGGAATACAGCATATTCGAGTGAAGAGTTTGTCACACGAGCCGAAGGCAATTCCAAACGTGTTTCAGACTATACTTTTTCTACGTTTCCAAAAAATACCATAGAAAAATAATTTAATTGGAAGAAAGTGAGGTTGGATCGGTCTAAAATTTGTTAGATATTAAAAACAGAGATGTCGCCACGAGTGTTTATTTTGTCATCAGATGATAAAATATTTCATTCTGTAACACTTTACGGAATATATGTTATTCCATAGATAAAAGTGATATTAGAAGGGTCAAATTCCGTAATAGCAGTAGAAAAAGTTAATTCAACTTCTTTCGCAGGCTCTTATGTTAGCCAATCATAGAGCGTATGATCTATATGTCTCTCTACTCTCTTTCTTTAAATAATCAATACTTTTATTTAGTTCCTTTTCCTATTTCGCGGTTATTTTTAAATTTTTCGGTGTCATTCTCAGAAATTATTCGAAAAACGTAATTGTCCAAATTTAAAATAAATTCCAATATTTCCTAAAGACTATTTAAATAAATGTAGTTACCTATGTATATTCTTATTACTATTGTATATTCATGGACAACATTCGTGATATTCATACGAACATCACGTCGTGATTTTCACAAATTTTAATCATGTGGACATTATCCGGATGTCATGTCGTGATTTTTTATGCCAACGGTGTTTGGATAATCATTTTTGCGCCACGTTCGTACACTAAGAGAAAAATTATGTTGAATCAACAGTTTTGGCGGTTAAATACATTTAATATTTTCTTGGATTTAAATGAACTATATATAGTTAATTTAAGTCCAAGAATCCAAGAATGTTAAACTGTTAATTCAATTGTTAACATACTTATCTTTCAATGTACGAATGTGGCGCAAAAATAAATATCCAAACATGTCGGTGCACCGATGGCATAAAAAATCATGTCGTGATTTTTTATGCCCAAAGACCGATAGCATAAAAAATCATCTCGTGATTTTTTATGCCATCGGTGTTTGGATATTTATTTTTGCGCCACATTCGTACATCACGTTGGTACATTTCGCGTTTTCAACTTAAAAAATATATAATCTTACAAACATTTTTTTTTAAATAGTGATATTATTAGCTTTACTTTGCAAGACAAATTAAAATTGCGTATGTAGCCGTTGTGAAGATATACACTTAAATGTATTTTTTTATAAATTAATTTGCAACATTAAGCTTAGTCTCTGTGTATCGCATCTTTTATTGAGGTTTTTTGGACATTTTCCTATTTCAATGGCTTCACGAATGGTACGTTTGGTTCTGTATTCGATGCTAGCCAAGAACCTTGTTTTTCCAAAGTCAATTTCCCAATATCGCCAGCAATAGCCAACTTATTCATGGAAGACATAGAAGTACGAGCAATCGAAACGGCAAAACTAAAATCAAAGTTATGGCTACGGATGGATCCACGGAGAAGAGAAACTGAAGAAATTCCTGGACCAGAATTCCCAAAAGATTAAGTTCACAATGGAAACCGAGAAAGAACACCAATTACCTTTTCTGGATGTCTTCATAATCAAGATAAATAATGGCACACGCCCAGTCTCACCACCACCCACAACTGCAGTCAATCATTAAGACACTTGTCACGCGAAAGGCTGGCGGATGATGACGACAAGAAACAAGAAGACCTGAAATTCCAAACGACGCTACAGCAAAACGGACTCTCCAAAACCATCATCAAAAAGGCTCTTAGACCACGACGCCGGTTAAATACCACAGAGGACGAGAACAACAAACCAACTTCGAAGGCCTTCCTTCCCTACGTGAAAGGGACAACCGAGAGAATAGGCAAAGTTCTCAAAAAACATAACATTTACCGCCACAAGAAAGATCGGTCAAATACTTCCAAACGCCAAACCAAAATAGAGTTAGAGGCACAAGGGGTGTACGAAACTCCTTGTAATAATTGTGACGGAAGCTACGTTGGACAGACCAATAGACGTATCAACGTTAGACGTGAAGAACATCGAAACGCAGTCTTAAAACATCTTTCTTAGCTGAACACGTCCGAAAAACTTCCCATGAAATTGACTTTGAAAAAACAAGGGTCTTGGATAGCATCGAACACAGGACCAAGAAACCTCAGCACAAGAGACGATACACAGAGACTACCAACTGCATAAAAACCAGCTCTTACAACCACCAAAACGCCACGCAAATTAACGATATCAATGTTCTGCTTTAGGTTTTCACGGGCGTTATATGTATTGATGGTTTTCCGGCATCTGTTCTGTGTTGTCGGTTTATGGTTCTTAAAAGAACCGTATGTCTGACGACGTTTCGGTACAATCTCATGTACCCTCTTATCAGTGATGTAATGTATCGAGATACATGTATCTAGATACTGGATCTAGATACATTTTATGTACCTAGATACGTATCGAGATACTTAAGAAAATCGGGATCTACTTTAGTATCTAGATCCTTTTGAAAGTATCTAGATCCTTAGATACAAAATACATTTTATTTTACCCAACCTGATTGCAACTCCACACCGTGTGGGCCACACGGAAAATGAACATCTAATGGATATACTCTATGGATATCCAGGATATATACCTACATTGGATATTTTTGATATCTCCCGTGAGAGATGAACAATGCGAAAACCGTAGTGCTGTGTATAGACTCCCGTACCCTAATCTATAAACTGAACTACTATTTTCGTATTGTTCATCTTTTACGGGAGGAAGGAAGGAAGGCAATCTATAAATCCGGCTTAACGCTTTTTCCCACCCTCTATGGATTTACAGGAAAAAGCATCTGGCAACACTGTACCGAACCCAGAGACCTAACGATAATTTTGAATTTGTACTACAAATTTTGTAGTAAGCTTTCATATGGCGCGTAAATATAAAATTTATTTCCGTTTTTCATGGATATTTCGTCAATTTTATCAAAACAGTTTTATTTTATAGTTAACACGCTTGTTTATAAGGTCCAAAAAAATTTTTTTTGTCATTTAATTTTTAAGTTTTTTTAACATAGTGTCTGGAAGATACTTTTTGAATGTATCTGTATCTGTACCCAGATACTTTTATGAAAATGTATCGGTATCTGTACCCAGATACATCTACCAGAGAGTATCTGTATCGGTACCTAGATACTGAAAAAAAATGTATCGGTTACATCACTGCCTCTTATCTGCTGGGCTGCTGTTGTTGCTCTGCTGCTTTAGATTTCCATTGGCGTTATATGTATGAACTTGCAGCAGAGCAGCAACAGCAGCCCAGCAGATAAGACCTTTAGATGGTACATGAGACATACGGTTCTTTTAAGAACCAAAAACTGACAACTCGGAGCAGATCCCGGAAAACCATCTATATATATAGGTATATATATATTTATATATGTATATATATATATATATATATATATATATATATATATATATATATATAGCGAATTGCTGTGGTCATTTTCACATTATTATTATTATTATTATTATTGTTGCGCATTAATTTATAAAAAAAATACATTTAAGTGTATATCTCCACAACGGCTACATACGCGATTTTAATTTTTCTTACAAAGTAAAGCTAATAATATCACTATTTAAAAAAAAATGTTTGGAAGATTATATATTTTTTAAGTTGAAAACGCCAAATGTACCAACGCGTTGCAACGTGACATACATATAGAAAAAGTATATATATATTGAATCAACAGTTTTTGTGGTTATAACCATAAATACATTCAATATTTTTTTGGATTTAAATTAATATAATAATTTACATCCAAGAAAATATTAAATGTATTTAACCGTAAAAACTGTTAATTCAATTGTCAACATACATTTTCTCACAATGTACGAATGTGGCGCAAAAATAAATATCCAAACATGTCGGTGCACCGATGGCATAAAAAATCATGTCGTGATTTTTTATGCCCAAACACCGATAGCATAAAAAATCATGTCGTGATTTTTTATGTCATCCGTGTTTGGATATTTATTTTGCGCCACATTCGTACATTGAGAGAAAAAGTATACGGCCATTCCACGCGTAACGGATAGGACAGTTGAAATTTTTTATTTACAAAATAACTTTTATTATATTACTAATGTCAAATTTTTATAAATATTTCTAAACAAAAGCTGTTTAACAAGGTTTTTATTTGGCAAAATTAGGTATCGTGGTTGACTGTTTAATTCCTTAAAAAATAATTTTTTTATTAAAAAAAACTACTAACTAGTACTAGTACTAGTACTAGTACTGTTTTTGAATAAAAAAAATTAATGTTTAAGGAATTAAACATACAACCACGATACCTAATTTTGCCAAATGAAAACCTTTTTAAACAACTTTTGTTCACGTTTTGTTAAATATTGGAATATCTTTTTTAATTGAACCCGGAATACGTTCGTGATATTCAAACAACGTTTTATAAATTATAACGGTGTAATGTGAATAACAAACTAGGTTTAAAATTCGCAGTTCACAGGGCTCATACGCATGCGCAAATTTTGCAAATATCACACCGTGAGTTCTACATGATGTCACTGTGATAAAGCATGTGTATGCACTCAGGATATCATACACGGTGCTGTTCTGAGAGGTGATTTTTGGACTTTCTGTGAAACCTAATTTTTTTTTATATTCTTGTTAATTAGGTCATAACTAAAATTTTAAGAGCAAAATAAAAAAAATTTGACGGTTAATTTTGTTTTAATTGGATGTTTATTAAAAATATGTATGCACATTTTCAATTCTCCAATTAAAACTTGCAATTTTATTTAAATATTATCATAACCTTTTAAATCAGATTAAAGATTAGTTAATTTCCTAAAAAAAGGTCTATATATCTTTTACTGTTTTGTTGTAATACACATTTAAAGTTTTAATTTAAGGTTAAATGTATAGTATACATTTATTAAACAATAATTCTAAGGGTGCCACATTTTATTTAGGGCCGATTTATTCATTTTTGATTTATTTGACGAATAATTTCTTTGGATACTAGATATTGGCAAGACATGAAAGTTATCGGCCCGATAAACTTTACTAAAGATGAATAAACCGGTCCTTATTTAAATTTCATGAATTTCTTCGTAACTTTTACTACAATTTTTCATTTTTGTTTATAAAAAACACTTTAAAAAACTAAACAAAAATTATAGAATACGTATACTGAAAATGACAATTCAAACGTCAAATAAATTTTTAATAGATCTAAGTTTCATGGCAACCTTTAAGGATATATTAATTAAGGGAACATAAATGTATACGTCAAAGGTTAGATTAAAAGTTTGAACGTTTATTGCAACAAAACAGTAAAATATATAAAAAAATTGTAAAAACCTTTTTTTTAGTTATGCAAATATCAAATATTTAAATTAAATCGCTAGTTTTAATTGGATAATTAAAAGAGTGCATAATATTTTTAATAAACAGCCAATTAAAACAATTCAAACCGTCAAATTTTTTTTATTTTGCTCTTAAAATTTTAGTTATGACCTAATTAACAAGAATATAAAAAAAAATTAGGTTTCACAGAAAGTCCAAAAATCACCTCTCAGAACAGCACCGTGCATAGCGTGATAAAAAAAATCACGTTGTGATATTATTATGACTTCACCAGGAAATCCCGATTGTTGTTCGAGTTCATACCTATATTGATTTAAATAGGTAGTTTTTAGGAAATATCGAAAATCTTTTGGAATTTTCAAATTTTGATCAAAATTGTCGACAATTACGTTTTTTGCATAATAATTGAAAATGACAATATGCACCAATGTAAATTAATTAATTAATTCATACCTATATTGATTTAAATAGTTTTTAGGAAAACATCGATTTCCCTGTAATATAAACTTAATAGAATCGCTCAATTGACAGGTTTAGATCAACAAATTATAAATGTTAATTTTATCGAGCGCAACACTGTAATTATTAAATCCCCACTATAAATGTACTACCCATGCTACACAAGCTTCCTACATACACCTACATGCTATAGCATTTTAATAGCTATTTTAATAAATCAGTCTTCAATCTACTCTGGTATTATTTACTTTATGGCGCAGTCGGTAGGATATTTTGTAGAGGGGGTTTATTAATTACAGCGTTGCCTAGAATTATATAATATATATGTATACATATTACATCTTTCTTTTTTAATAAAGTTATTGTAATTTACATTTACAATAATTATTTATACAACATTTACAGTTGGTATTAACACAGCAGGAACGCTAACGATTCTTGTGCTAGAGTGTATAATTCAGTAGCGGCCCGTGACATTTCATTTTGGTGAGGCAAAGGCAGGGTTTCGCCCTCATTTAAATTCGAAGAAATTTTTTTAAACCCAACTTAAAAAAACTGACGTCGCAGTTTACAACCTATACTTAAAACTAAGTAAAAAACTGTGGTGGGGAAGGAATCCTCTACTTTGTCAATGAAATATATTTTATTGTAAAAATGACGTTTATTTTAAATAAACCTCATTTTTGTCTAATTAGTATTTCATTGTTCAGCAAGGTCAACAATATCGGTACAATTTCTCACCGTAATATCCATAATGACTAAATTCACATAAATCACCAAGTTCAATTAACTAAACCCACAGAATAAACCACTTACAAAAGAATCATAAAATAGACAAACTCATAAAAAAAGAATAAACAAAATATTGCGTAAATAACCACAGATTTGTTCTTTAAACAGTTCAGAATTTTATAACCAAAACAAACCTAAAGAAGGAATCTGTATTTATTTTATTGGTTACTGTGATGGCTACAAGATGGCGATAGTGTTAAAATATGTTTATTTTAGAATAGAAATATAATTTTGATTAAATCGATTTATTATAAGAAAAATTATTTATTATTAACTTTTGAAAAACGTGTGAAGTATAATTTATCTAAAATTCCGCAACAGTGTTGCCACAACACCTGCTTATTTCCTTGGATGTAGGCGTGCCTGCCTCGCGTATGCTAATTATTAGCATTAAAATGCGATATCATAGTTGTCTCCTTCTCTCGTATTAGCAGCTAATACGAGAGGAGACAACTATGATATCGCATTGTAATAGAACGAGACAACAAGGCAAACGCCAATCGTAAGTCTAAATTAGTTCAGGCCATATACTGTAAAGATTTCTCTTTACCCCAGGTTTGTTAACAAGTTTTATGAAAAATTGATAAATTAAATATTTTGTGGCTTTGGCTCGTGATCGTCTTACCCAAATTTGGACCTCTACGCTGTTTACTTACTTGTTTTATTAAATGCATTGCTTTAAGAATGATACGTGGGAGAAATAGGTTTATAAGAAATAAAATACAGTGGCTTAATTTACCCCAATTTAATTTACGTTAACTTTTTACAAACAAGCAAGGGGTGCCTCTTAGGAGGGTTCGGCCAGGGAAAAAGAGCCTGAGAAAAAACCCTGGTCGGCTATGAAGTAGCAAGGGAATACGCGGTCAGGCATTGTACTTTAAAAATTACGCAAATTAATGTATTGGCGATATGGCTCGATACTGCATTTAAACAAAGATTTAAAACTAAAGAATATTGGTGTTAGTTAGCCGGGCTAGGCCCAGAATGTAACGGGGTCCACAAAAGGGAGGCAACCCGCCTATTTTAGTTGAAGGGTCGGGGAAAAGCGATGCAACCATAGAGAACCTAGGGTAACCTGTTTCCCCTCACGGGAGAAAAATATTAGTTCATACAACAAAGGCCCACGCACACAAACAAAGAGTACTCAAAGTTGGACAATAACGGTCAGCACTCCTGGTTAAGCACCGAGTAATTTCGCAATACATCAATAAATTTGGACTGATCATAAAACAATGCTTAACCACTTTATAGGAAAGGGTACAAAATGATGGGTTAAGCACAAAGAAAATACAAGGTTACATTTGAGCGGTACAAGCATTGAGCATAGCAAATTATTAAAATTATAGTGATAATAATAAAAGCGAGAATAGGGGTCGTAATAGCTAAAAGAAAAGGGTTAAAAATAACGTAAAATACAGCTAAATGTAATAGTAAAGGATAAATATACTCATAATAGCAATAATCATATAATAATAATATTAACAATTTAAAAATGCACAATATTACCTTTAGTTAATTTTACTACACATTTAAATAGATTAAATATTCAGAACTAACCTTGTAGAATACACTAACAACACTTTTAACAATGATTTTAGAACAATAATTTTCTTTTACAATTTTACCAAAGAAAACGAACTGTACTAAACCAAGTTCAAAATGCTTCTCCTCATTTCTCCTTTTCAAAAACCTTCTTCGTTTACCTCTGGTGGAAATTCCTCGCCCAATGTGTATGCCACATGTACCCTTTTTCAAGCTCAGAGCATACCTCTTGTTTGCTTGCAAATTTTCTACCTAAATATTAAATTTTATTTGCCTTAAAATAAAGTTTTATTACTTAATCCTATTTTAAAATTAGAAAAATAAAATATATTTAAACCCATGTATTCTAATAAATTTATACAGGGGTATTTCTTTTTCGGAACCATTACAATACCTATAACTCCTATTATAGGTACGGGTAATCGACAATTCATTCAATGTGCAATTGTTCTTGCCGTAAAAGAAAGATGCCGTTATTTCAAATGTTAAATGGGAACTTTTGCGCATGTGCCTTACAATATACCACGCCCGGTTTTAAATTCTCCAAATTTAAAAATTCTTTTCCTTGTCATTTTCTTATATCCTCTTTGGTCGCCCTGTTAAAAATCACCCACAAAGACCAATAGAAAAGCTATTAGGATTTTCCAGCGGCAGCTCTATTGGTTTGAATTGGTCTCAATAGTGGTATCTGTAACATGAATTACCAATTCAAACCAATAGCAGACCGATAGAGACTAATCGTATTTTATTGGTAATTCCCAATAGATATATTATAGATATATTTTATTGGTAATTCCCAATAGAGCTATTTGGATTTTCCAGAGGTACCGCTATTGGTTTGAATTGGTCCCCACTATACATTTTAGACGTCGTTAAGGTAAAAAATTACGTGTTTTGATGGTTAAATAATTTCTCAAAAATAGTGCTGTTTAACATTTAATTTAAATTTTATAAATAGCTTCTGCTAAAAGTAAGTAGTGGGGCCCACTGCTTACTTTTCGCAGAGTGGGCCACAGGACGACCTGTGCCCCTTTAAAAATTCCAAAACGCCAGGCGTTTCCATGGCCAGTAATTTTGCCTTAGTATTTCCACCTTTATAGGCCTATGTATTGTGCTACAGAGGCGAGAGGTGTGCATGGGTTGCCTACCTATTGGCGAATTTTGAAAATAAATATTAAAGTGGTATATACCCTAGGGTTCCTTGTACCTACACACCGATAAAATACCAATTCAGACCATTAGTTTATCTATTGGTATTTTCCAGTAAGAAAATTGCCAATAGAAACAAGTGGTCATTTGTATTAAATTGCGCAGGCGCTGAACATTTAAGTGGTATTTACCAATTGAATTTCAATTGGGAATTTCCAGTACTTGTAACTTCTTATAAAAACCAATTCAGACCATTACGTTCGAGATTAGGTTATCTATTGGCATTTTCCAGTACGGAAATTACCAATAGAAACCAATGCTCATTCTGTTGAGAAACCAATAGGCCCAATAAAGACCAATTCATTCCATTCTGATTTTTGGTCTCTATGGGTGATTTTTAACAGGGCGAAAACATTGTTTTTGTTTGAACAAGTGTTTTTATTAATTTAATTTAATGCAGCTAGTGTTTAAAATAAATGTGCAAAATCATATTTGCAATTCTCTTTTATTTAATCAAAAAAACTGAATTAAAAACCAGATTGTTGACGGCTGGCCAAAAACAAATGACCGATTTAGAAAAATAATGGTTACTATAGTATATATAGATTGCCAAGAGATTGGGAATGTTATAACATTCCCAATCTCTTGGCAATAAAAAAATAGTTAGGTAGGTACTATAAGTTCATAGTAGGTATTTGGTAAAAAGTTAATTGTTTTACCATAAATACTACCAAAATTTTGATTAAAGTGTAATTGTAATAATCCAGAATCACAGGTGTAAACACAAAATAATAAACAATTGTTTATTATTTTGTGTTTATGCCTGGTTAACCAAGATGGCAGTGAATTGTTGCCAGACAGATTATATACTTTTTTTTAAATAATAATTTTGTAGATTTAAATAACTACAATTAGGCTAAAATTATTCAGACAATAAAACAATAACGTTTAAAAAAGATATTTTTTTAATTTTTACCATATTTACCAGTAAAATTTGAATAAAGAAACCCTCTAAAAGACAATATAAAAGAAACAAGGCAAGCTGTAGTATTTTAATAGTGTAGCATGCGCATTGGAAACATTTTATCATTTGAGATAGATACATATACCTGTCTCTTAATAATTGCAAGGGGCGTGGTATAGTTATAGGTAGGTATATGGTTCAGGCATGCTTCTGAGCTAATCATCTAGCTATAAATTATTTAAAATATTAGTTTAAGGGTATGTTCCGTAAGTCAACTTGGTTAGTTTGGTTTCGGTTAAGGTGTCCCGTAAATGCAAAATTCCGGAAAATTATGTAGTTAAGAAACGCGGTTCCTGAAAAATAGGTTAACCAATCGTTACCGAAACGACCGACGCTGTATGATCGGTTAAATCGGTTACCAGTGCTGCAAACCAAATGGAAACAGTGTTGCCCTAAAGTTTAGGGCCTAAACAAAATTACTGTTTTTTGTTGGTTATCTAACCTAAAAATTTAACACAGGAGCAGACTTCGCATACAAAATACGTTTTGTCCAAAAATAATTGAATTCATAGATAACAAAGCCTTTGATTGAATTCATGAATTCTGCAGTATATTGGGTGTTTTAGGTTTGTTTATGTAACTATAGAAATATTATTAAAAATATATGCAATAGACTGGGCCAAAAAAATTGACTATTTTTTTTTTGAACAATATATCGAGAATGTCATTCAGAATGACAAAAAAAAAATTTCGTGAAAATTTTAGCCCTTAATATTAATTTTAAGAGGTCTATCATCGCTATTTTTTATTTTTAGTCATAATATGATGTTTTTCGTTAGAATTGTCAAAACATTAAAGTGAAAAAAATTCCTTTTCACTTATAATATAAAATTAAATTCTCTACAAAAAAGGTCTGATTGAAAATTTTCGTCAGACGAGCCGTTTCCGAGTAATTGAGCTTAATAAATCGATGTGTTTTTTCGATTTGCCCTTTTTACTTTGAAATTTTGTAACTAATGAATCAATGAATATTTAAAAAAGCTCACGTCGGTTTCTTAAAGGAAATTTAATTTTCTACAAAAAAGTTCTCGTAACATTTTTGCCTAAATTTAATTCTTCAAAAGTTATTCACGAAGAAAAAATTGAAATTTTAAGTTTTTCTTCGATTTTAATAGTAAATAACTTTTAAAGAATTAAATTTAGCCAAAGATGTTAAGAAACCTTTTTTGTAGAACATTAAATTTACTTTAAGAATCCGATGTGAGCTTTTTTAAATATTCATTGATTCATTAGTTACAAAATTTCAAAGTAAAAAGGGCAAATCGAAAAAACACATCGATTTATTAAGCTCAATTACTCGGAAACGGCTCATCTGACGAAAATTTTCAATCCGACTTTTTTTGTAGAAAATTTAATTTTATATAAAAATAAGTGAAAAGGAATTTTTTTCACTTTATTATTTTGACAGTTCTAACGTAAAACATCAAATTATGACTAAAAATCAAAAATAGTGATGATAGACCTCTTAAAATTAATATTAAGGGCTCAAATTTTCACGAAATATTTTTTTTGTCATTCTGAATGACATTCTCGATATATTTTTCAAAAAAAAAAATAGTCAATTTTTTTGGCCCAGTCTAATATGCAAGTTGTAGTTTTTGACACAAATAGGTCGAAAAAAGTAAGTTGGTTATGTTTTTTCAAATAAAGGTGTCCCGTAAACATGAACTAACCGAGAAAACCAGGAATTTATTTCAGTAACCAGACCGGTAACTCGTGTGTATTTACGGAACATACCCTAAATTGCGGTCGTTTCAAATTCAAATAATTTAAATGTTGCTGGGTATTCCACGTATAAAATCAATCAAATTTATTGACTATAGGTAATCCAAATATTAAAAATTTATAGTATATTATAGAAAGTAAAATATTTAAATTATACTTAATTTTTTAATTCTCTATGATGAGGCACTTCCTCACCTGCCTCCCCTGACGGGCCGCCACTGGTATAATTTATAGCACGTGCTCAAATTTTTTTTGCAAAAACTTTTACAAACCATAAGAAAAAAACTGAAAATAACCTAAAAACCCGTTTAAAAAATTGTGTTCGGTTTCTAGAGTTACGGTTTTCTGTCCAAAAATGGTCCGGTCCGGGTCCCTGAATAAAACACACAAGCCCAAAGTAGTAGCCTGTAGCAGTCAGAAAATTTTGAGAAAATGAAGACGTAGAAATAGCCCCATTGGCTATTAATAGCCCAATCTGGCAACCCTATAAATAAGTTCTGGTCACGTAAATTTTGATGATATTGCTTCGTTGCCGGTTTTCTTTTCGACACTAGGTAATTCGATAAACCGACGCTTCGTATCAATTACTCGTAAATAGTTTTTGATTGGCAACAGTGTTGTTCGGTAGAATTATTTTGGTTGGCAACAATGCTATTAAGTTGAATTTAAGGTTATGTTCGTAATATAATACCTATATAATATATTATATATATAAATACTTAAATATATAAGAAAATAATGTTACCGACGAAAGGTTTTTTTCAAGATATCGAGTGTCCATATTTGAATTCTGGTTGTGGACGACCTTATTGTCATTTTCGTCACAAGAAGAAGATCAATGAAGATGATTTTAATGACAAAATAAGCGTTCCAATTTATAAGCCTACACCAAAAAGTGAATTAGTTAATTTTCACAATAAAAATCATATACCAATTAGCTATGTACCTGACCTTGCATTTAGAAAAAATAATTCCACAAGGTCTTTGCCCAGATTTAATAAACCTACATATAAACCAACACCTATCAGTATTTTATCTTCGGCATTACAAAGAAGTGATTTCAATGAACTGGGCGAATGTAAAACTGTGAAAGAAATTAAACAGAATATTGCTAAAAATGAATACAACCCTAATATTTCATTGAAAAATTCAAACATTAACTTTGAGGAATTAATAGGAGAGTTCAACTTAATTGATGAAATAATTAGACATGATGATTCCAAAAAAGATAACCAGATTATAAACTCTACAACTGCCATAAATGATTTAAATGACATTCAACATAGTACAGAATGTACAAAGGACTATCCATTTAAAGATGATTTGGTTGATACATCGGTTGTAAAAAAATTTGTCAGTGAAAATTCTGAATGTAGTGAGAAGTGTTCTGACAATAAAGTAAATGTGACTATTAAAAGTGATGATAATAAAGACATTCATAAGTGTAGTGATAAAAATAAAAAAGAAAAATCCAAACATAAAAACAGTAATAAAGATAAGTGTAGTGATGGAAAACATAAGAGTGACAGTAAAAGTAAAGAAAAAAGTAAAAATAAAAATAAAGCAAGTATTGAACAAAAATCTGGGTCAAGATCCCATAAAAGTAGTAGTCATAAAAAAGATAAAGCATCCAGTAGTAAGCATAAAAAACATAGTTCAATTTTAACAGCAAAAGATAAATTTAAAAAAACAGAGGATGTTAAAAAAATAAAGGAAATGGGTGAATTTAAATATAAGCAGTCAGAAATGAAGAAAGATAATGAAAATATACAACACAATAAAGTAAGTATTTCTACTAAATTGTTAGAAAATAAAATACTAAAACAATACAAAAAGTATGATGTGCAGGAAAATGATGATTTTGATTATGATAATGATAAAACATTATTAGAGTGCTATAAAATATTTAATGAATATAAGCCAGAAACGAAGGTATTAAGTTCTACAATTGATTTAAAAATGGAAAAACCTTTGGATATACTTACAAGCAAGAAAAGAGTTGCCCACTCAATAACCAATAATTCTTTTATGCAATCCAAATTACCCCCTATAGCAAAACCAAAAACTATTTTAAGCCCAGGACAAACTCTTCATGAACGTTTTAAAATTGCTCAGGCAAGTTGTTCTAATAAAGAACAAGAAAATATTGCAAACGAAGTTAAGCAACCATTATTAGGTAAAAAACGACAAGCTTCTTTATTGTTAGAGGCAGCATCAAAACGAAAAATAACAAAACCTACTGAAAATTGTAATTTAAATGTAGGTATAATTGATAGTAAAAGTACATGTTTAGGACAAAAGATTAAAAAAATTGCACCAGTTCAAAATTTATTAAATTATCAAAAAGCAAAGGAACAATTAGGTAAACTGGTTAAACAAAATAGTATAAATGTAAAAAATAAAACAGTTGCTCAAACACAAAAATCGAGGAGAACAGCTCATATACCAGAATTTTCCTTGTCAAGCATTCCTGATGTTTTACATGCCAACAATTCAAAGTTGCCAGTTAATGTAAGAACAAGATTTTTAACAATGTTAGGCAATGAATGTGGCAAATTATATTTAACAAAAGATGATGCCTATCAGAGGGCTCTAAATGAGGAATTTAGTTGCTATGAAAAATGTAAAGTACTTGTCACATACAGAAATTCAGCTATGTTAGCTGTTAATCGATTAAGAAAAGAAATTCAAGAAAGAGAGAAATCTGGTTTGGGGCCAATAGATTCCAAAGATTTGCAACTAATAAATACAAAGTCAGATTTTTGTGGACAAAAGTTTTATGATCATGTTAAAAAGTGGATTTTAAGTGATGAAGAGTTAGATATTCATGGATATCCACGGGAAAGCGAAACCTCTGGGAAAGCCATTATTAGAAATAAAAAAAACATCCTAGAGCATTTGAAAGAAAATCAACGCAAGTGCTGTAGATGTAACAAAATATATTTTGTGGATGATGATGGTTGGCCTTTGTATGATGAAGAATGTTTGTATCATCCACTCAAAAAAAGGACTATTCGTGGCGAACACACTTATTTATGCTGCAAGGCAACTGATATAGGCTGTGTAACATCGGACACACATGTTTCTGAATCAATACAAAACTCTGAGCTTGAAGGATTTATGACCACTTTAAAACCGGAAAAAGACAATGATCAGAAAAATTTCACTGTATATGCATTAGATTGTGAAATGTGTTACACAACTAAAGGATTGGAGTTAACACGGGTTACAATAATTGATACTGAATGTAGAACAGTTTATGAATCTTTAGTTAAACCCTTAAACCCAATTATAGATTTCAATACCAGATTTTCTGGTATTACAAAGGAACAAATGGATAAAACCAGGACAAACATATTACAAATACAAGCAAATATTCTTCATTTATGCAATTCACAGACTATTCTTGTAGGACACAGTTTAGAGTCTGATTTAAAAGCCTTAAAAATTGTACATAGTACAGTTATAGACACTTCTGTTTTATTTCCTCATAAAATGGGTTTACCTCACAAGCGAGCATTAAAAGCCTTGGCAAGTGAATATATTAAAAAAATTATTCAGAATGATGTTGGTGGACATGATAGTGCAGAAGATGCTATCACTTGCATGGAACTACTTAAATGGAAGTTAAAGGAACATTTAAAAACAAATTAAAACATTTAGATTTTGTTTCTTGACATTTTTATGTACAATAAATACTTGTTTGGGTTCTGCGGTAATGCTGATATAGAGTTAAATTAAATGTATGTGAATAATTAATATAATTTATAAACAAATATTAGAAATATGTGTTGGGGAATATTTATAATATTTGTTTAACAAAAGTTATCCTTTTTCAAGTAATATATTTTATGTTATTTATAAAATTTATTAGGTATAGATTTTGAGATTTAAATGTAAGAACCAGATTTATAACTTTCATATTTGTGGTTGGAGTATTTAGGATTATTAGAATATACACATCTAGAATAATGTAATGCAATGTTTATAATATTTTTTTGAATCCCAATTTAAAGCATATAAAATACAACCTACCTACCTATTGGTAGGTATATGTTATAATAATGTTATAGGTTTTAGTAGTAAATGAAGAAAGTGTTTTTGCTCCAGTCTGAGATAAAGGGTGTAATAATATTATATTTTAATAGGTATCTTCCAAAAGATAAATTATTTAAATTTTGTATATTATACAGGATGAGTTTTAAGTTGACGCTTTTTTTAACAGCCTGTAGAAATCAAATGTACAAACAAATATTTCAAATAACTTTTTTATCAAAACTCAAAAGGAACAAAGCTAAATAAAATTAGGAGGCAGGTCCTGGGATATTGTTGCCAAAAATTTCTCAATAAACTTGTACGTACATATCCATAAAAACAAAAATGATAAATTTAACAAGGCAAAATGTCATTGTTGACAGTATTCTCATTAGCTACATTGTTAATTTTTTTATTTTTGTTTTAATGGTTATATTATATCTAGCCTGGACCGGCCTCAAAAATTAATTAAACTTTAAAAGGCTGTTTCTCTCTTATTTTTTAATTTTGATAAGAAAGTTACTTAAAATATTTGTTTGTCTATTTGATTTCTACAAGCTGCAGCTGTTATAAAAAAGCGTCAACTTAAAACTATATAATTATGTATATACAAAGAAAATACATTATTGTTTTTAATATTATACCAGGTGACTATTTAATAATAATACAAATAAAAAAACATTTTTTATCACAATTTTAAAGTCTTCCATTTTTTTTCCTGATCAAACTTTTTTTTGTACACTGCTGGTTAAATTTGGTATTGAAATTAGATTCCTTAATTTATTTTTTGTTTCTTTAGTTTTTCATAGATTGCTTCGTGTAAATTAAGAAAAATTAGACATTTCACACCAAAACAAAACAAAGTGCTTAAAATACTTTTCGCCAACGTTGTTGGCATCTTCAGAAGCGTAACTGATATAAATAAATATTTCTAATATTTGTTTAACTTATCACCAAAGTTGTACTTTTTCAAGTAACTCCAAGAGCATGTTTAATGACTGTGGATAATAATAATTTATTTATTATAAATCCTAATAAGTTTTCCCTTGCGGCCTGGAGTTTACGGTGAATTCACCGTTTGCGTGAATTCACCGTGAATACACCGTTTATGTGCAGTGAATATACCGTCCATTTGTGACATTTGTAGACGGTAATTAAACGGTGAACTCACGCTGTTTTTGCGATAAATTCACGGTAAATTCACGGTGAACTCAAGTTTGCAAAATCACCGCAAATTCACTGTCAAAGTACCGTAAATTTATCGTGAAATCACCGTGAATTCACCGTAAAAGCGCTGTGAGTTTACTGTACAGTACCACGTGGTAATGTAAATAATAAATTATTTTAATTGTTTGTAAATGGTTGTTTACTTTTTAATAAATAGTAATTTTGTTGCTAATAGACGGTATTAATAATTAAATAAAAAATTAATAATAAATATTAAGATTTTTTTATTTATAAACATTATTAAATAAATAATTTGTTTATACTTAAATATTGATAAAGCGCATTTATTTTACAAAAACTAAATTCACAAGTTCAACAGTAAAATTTAAAGGGTTTATAAATTTACCTGCCTACTTAAACATTATATTGTTATTCTGAAAGTTATAAACTACCAGTACATATTTAATAAACGACGACATTGAAAAGCCAAGTCCGTAGTGGTTCCATTTAAAAAAGGAGGGAAAGTATAATCTCCCTTGCGGCCTTGAGTTCACGGTTTATTCACTGTGAATAAACCGTCTGTGAAAAGTGCATGAATTCACCGTCTAACTACCGTTTACAAATGTCACAAACAGACGGTTTATTCACCGTGAATTCACGGGAATTTACAGTGAATTCACGGTGAATAAACCGTGAACTCAAGGCTGCAAGGGTTATATGGATGGCATCATTAAAGACAATTAAAGACAAAAGTTTGTGTTAAAATTTTGCAACATTCGGTAGTTATCTTACGAAGTTATCGCGGGTTAAGTTTTAAAAAAATATATTTTCTTAATTTCAAATTGTTTCGTTTTTATTTTTTATCTCGGAAACTAATAAAAATATGGAAAAAAATACACCCCATTAGGACAAGTAAAAAAATGTACGTGGAACTTTTAAAATTATTGGGGTTAAGTTTTAAAAAAATAAATTTTCTTAATTTCAAATTGTTTTGTTTTTATTTTTTATCTCGAAAACTAATAAAAATATTATATTATTATTATTAAAAAAAATTACACCCCATTAGGACAAGTAAAAAAATGAATTTGGAATATTTAAAATTATTTTGCCTACTGTCCAAATGCGTTCCAGCGCTAAGCTGGTTATGCTTGCCGGTCCGGTCCGTCAATTGCAATAATTGTCTTAAGACATAAAAAAACCAAGGGGATACAACTTAAGTTGTGCTTATAGACCAAGAAATCAAATTTGACCAGCGGCGTATTAAAAAATATTCGGTTAGGTTAAAGATCTTCGAAGACTAGATAGACAAATACTTTAAATAATGCATTTTCTTAATTAAGATATGAATATATCTTTTATATTTTACGAGTTATCAAAGACAATATCTCAGAAAGAAGCAATATTTTGACATTGGTTTATAAGAACTTTTAAGGTTAAAATGACTTTATAAATTCGCCGGTGAACCTGATAGACCCTGTATAATTATTTGATCAAATTGTAACCAATACCTAAAGTTTTTGTAATAATAACAAATAATTATATGTACAGTGGCGGACACGGAATTTAGAACGAACATCATCCCGTTGACATCAAAGGCTAAACTTCCTTTATGGATATATAACCTTACTTCCGGCTATCACTAGTCTTGTCATTTTGACAGCGAAAGCAAAAATGCTCAATATTGTAAAGATACCAATGATATTTACACATGTATACCCTTTACCAAATTATGACGTTCAAAATTCTGTGTCTGCCACTGTACTATTCTCTACACCCACTTTGAAATTTGTAACGTATGATAACAAGAAGCTAACGAGATAAATTATAAATAAATATATAATTTTTCATTTACATATACATGTTTTATTGTACCAAATTAGAAGCTTCATACGCTGAAATGGATATAGCACAGGGAAATCCGCTATTTTTAGAAACAATAGAACATAATACATAAGCTACATAACCTTTAATCTTTTTATTTTTTAAATTTCGGTTTTATGAAGCTGCGTACCGCAATCAAATGTCAAAGTGGGACTTGGAGCATGGCACCTACCTGTTCCTATAGGAATACATTTAATACAAACATAATTTATATCATTTATATCTTGGCTGTGCCAACTTGGCGCTGCCAAGATGTATAAAAACTTTATAATAAACTGGTTTTTAAAGTCTAAATGAATACCTACATCATATGTATTTGATGAGGGCATTTTATTATTAGTTCTATCACTGACCAAATAATTACCTTAAGGTATGTGGTTTTATATGGATTATAATTAATATATACTTGAGCTTAAAAACTTATGTCAAATTCAGTATAAAAAGTTACTGTATATATACAGTTTTTTGTATACAATATAATGTATACAAAAAACTTCCCTTATTTGAACTAATGTTTTTGATTGAAAGGCATTTAAAAAAATATATAATAAACATTGTACATGGCATACGAAATACAAATACAATGATCGTTTTTTAAAGTGGTTTGCATAAAAAGTGTTCCACTTTGATAGGTTGTAACTAATAAATGTATGGATGTATTTTGTTAATTTTTATTTTCTTATAAAGGGAGTTTCTTTGGCAGCATGTAAGCCTAATTGCATTCTTTTGACTTAGTTGATAATAATTTTACAGGGTGATTTGTAAAGCTATGATTTTGATATAAACTATTTTGATGTACACGAGATAAATGGGTGTTTATACGGTTTTATGTGTTTGTTTTGGATTTTAATGTATATACAGGGTTACTCATTGACCTCCTGTACATTAATAAATTTGATATATAAATCATAGCTTTACAAATCACCTCTAAAATGAATATCAATGACGACAAATAAATTCAATTATGGACGAAGAAACCCCAAAGAAACGCCCATTCTGACAAAAGAAAAATTAACCAGATACATCCATCCATTCAAAAGTTACAAACGATTGGTGTATTTGGTTGGCTAGTATTTTTTTTTAATTTTCCATATCAACATTTCCCCAAATATTCGACAAGGATATAAAAAAATATATTATTGTATTTGAATTTTACAGTTTGTTTAATATTTTGGAGGCGTTATTTCCCTATACAATGTATTTTTATTTAATTTTTTATGTATAAAATTTAATTATTATTAATTAAAAATATTCTTAATAAATTTAAGAACATTTTGTAATATAAAAACATATTAGTGGCATAATTTAAGGAAGTATTATCCCGATTAGTATGTACAAAGCCTATTTTAAATTATACCCATGACAATAAAAATGTGTTTTATTTAACAAACAACCCTGCTTAAAATACCCCATAAAGACCCTGTTCAAACCGATAGATATTTGTATCGGAATGTATGGTGTTTCTATAGGGTGTATCTAGGGTTACCAACTATTGTAAATAAAAATATAGAACGTCGGCTGTCTTGGTCCGATTTAGGTTAGGCAGCAAACAGCCCATAGATCAAAATTTAGAATGTACTTAAAGGAGTACTTAACCTAAGCGTTTATTTTTTCAATTTTT
Organism: Brassicogethes aeneus; assembly: GCA_921294245.1. Classification (NCBI taxonomy): domain Eukaryota; kingdom Metazoa; phylum Arthropoda; class Insecta; order Coleoptera; family Nitidulidae; genus Brassicogethes; species Brassicogethes aeneus. Next base: position 65,319,027 of record OV121132.1, read on the forward strand.
TTCTAATATTTTTCAATTATATTTTTATTTTGATTCCAAGTAACAAGTAAGGTACACAAATATTTATATATTTAATAAATTAAAAATACAGCATATTTCATTTCTTTATAAAAAAACAATAGACTATTTAGTCAAAAACATAAAATAATAATATAAACATATATAATAACATAAAACAAATAAATAAAATAATTTATAAGGCATAAAAATATACAGGGCGGATCTACGCCATATCACGCTGTAGGAGGGTTACTTTAAGAATAAAATAAATTTTTTTTTTTTCGTTTTTTAGTTATGAGGGTTTAAAAATTATAAATATTTTAAGATTGTTTATTTATATAAAAGGGTAAAAAACAATTTTGTTAACGCGAGTCAAAAAGAAAAAGTTAAAAATTATTTATAATAAGGGGTATATTCTTTAACTTTTTAGTTATAAATAATAGGTTTATTTATAAATATAGTCGCCGCGGCGAATATTCTCCGTTGGCGTCATTAATTCCAAATGTCAAAAATCGGTTTGTCGGAACGGAAAACATTAGCCGCGGCGACTAAATCGATGAAATTTTAACTCCAAATCGTATTCTAGAATTATATTAAAATATGTGCTTAATTTTTAATATAATTCTATAAAAACAAAAAAAAAACCTTGCGAAAACTATATTTTAACCAACCAAAATATTATAACCAAGGCTTATTTATAATAAATCAAAACAAAGTTAGGATACATTTTTTGAAGCAAACATCAGAAAATACACTTTTCAATCGTCGATAATTGACGATTGAAAAATGTATTTTCTGATGTTTGCTTCAAAATTATTTCAGCTCTCTGTAAATGCATTAATTTTGTTTCCATAACCACCTTTATATGTCTCATAAATGGGCTTAGGAAAACAGCGTTGTCGAGTTTTTTAAACTTAAATGCCTAATAAATCGAAAACTACTCGTCGGAAAAAAGTAGTTTTTTATACTTAAAATAAACACCCTAGAGTGTCGTATGGCGTAGGTGGGGCTTTTTCCGGACACCCGTATAATATCGTCGCTGTGGAAATCAAGCGACAAAGTTGGCGAAATAGAGTTGAGAACAAAAAATCATTTTAAAACATTCAAATATCGTGGTCAACGAATTTGACCCTCAAAATGCTTTAACGTAACGTTTTAATTAGAGAATTTTGTGGCCCAAATTAATTGACCACTACATGTTAATGGTTTTAAAATGCTTTTGTATACTCATATTTTCATAGCTATCGGATTTTTTCAAAAGTGTGTTTTTTATTTTTATTTAATTTTCCTAAGCGTATTCAAAAACGCATACCTAAATTCTACAAATCTAGTTTTTGAGATATAGGACATATAGGACAAATTGATGAAATATAGGACAATATAGGACATATAGAACAATATAGGACACAAGCGTGAAATATAAGGTTGTCCTATTGAATATAGGACGGTTGGCAACCCTAGGTGTATCGGTATGTATAGGACCCATAATTGGGATTTATGGTTGTTCTATAGGGATATCCACCCATGATTTATTTGCTATTGGTTTCAATGGGGAAAATACACATAAATGTAGAAATTAATTTTTCCTTCAAATGTTTTATGGTTGCTCTATAGGGATATCCCATTGAGTTATTTGCTATCGGTCTCAATAGGGAAAATGTAAAAGTTATGGTGTGCCTATAGGTAATTCCCACTGGGAATTTCCCAGGAAGCAAAAACTACTTTTTAGTTAAAAATAACATGTAGGTATTTCACGTCCCAAACAAGTCATATGTCCGCCCTAAATTACATCACAAATAAAAATAAAATAACGTAACTTTCACATCAAACGTTATAACGTTTATATAGATTTGCTTAGAAACACTAATTGAACAATTCCATTGATGTTTGCTGACTGCAAAAATTAGTACCAAAAAAGTTCACTGCCTCCAAGAAAATGGGAATATATATTTTGTATCTAAATCTAAAGTTTTTGTACAGTGCGTATACAATTTTTTTTACCTGAATATATTAATTTATTATAAGTGGTCGGGGCTCAGGTTAAAAATTAATTTTAAAATCTAAAACTTTGGAAGTACATTTAATAAAGTAAAAGTAAGAAAAATCCTTCTTTGAAAAAAAATTATGACTTTTTCTTACTTTTTTAGTTCTATTATTTTTTAAAAAGTGGTCGGTGCTCAGCTTAAAAAATAATTAAAAAATCTGAATTTTTGAGAGTACATTCAGAATAGTAAAAAATTAAGAAAAAACCTCGTTTGAAAAAGAAATTATAACAAATTATGAGTTTTTCCCACTTTTTTAGGATTTGTTTTAATTTTTTTTAAATGAAAATGACAGTTTTTGACATTTGCACACCAATATTTATTTTCCATGACCTAGGTACCTACAGTTTGACCCATTTGTTTGCGACTCGCCCCTATAAAATCTTTATTGTGCGATTTTAACAGTGTAGATCTAAACTGTATTTTTAAAGCAAAAAACGCCATATTTTTACAAAATACAAGGCCTACTATCCCAGTTTTTAAGAGTAAATTTGTAAGAATTCATATTAGCGATTTTTTTAAACAAAATCTAAGCACGGCACTGGATTCACCACCCCTTAAAACGACCCTATACTAAATTTTGAAAAATTTTAAGAAAAAAATTCACAATAATTACAAAAATTTATTTTGTCACGTTCAGAGCTGCAACAAGTCAGTTTTAAAAAGACTTAAATCTTAAGTCCTTAGTCAATTCTAAAATCAAAATGATTTAAATCTTAAGTCAATTCTAAGATAAAGTTCAAATGATTTATGTATCAAGTCTTTGACTTTCAAGTCAAGTCATTTTCGCAAAATCTTAAATCAATATAAAGTGATTTAAGTCATCTTATGATTTAATTCCTTTAGTAAGTCGTTTTTATGACTTAAGTCTATATTTTTTATTTAAATCGTGATCTAAGAGTTAAGTCAATAAAATGACTTAAAACAAGATTTTTTAAATGGTAATAATTATTTTATGGTATTAATGATACTGATATTATTAATCTATTGTAGATACAGATGATAATAAACCACTATGTTAAGAATTTAAAACGATTTATTTTGAGAACACTTACAATCAAAATAAAAACTTTAAACACATTTTTGAGTATATAGTAGATAATCAAAATAAAAAAGAAAATGCCGCTGTTAAAAATTTATAAAAAAATATATGAAAAATCTGACTTAAATATTTTCTAAAAAGACTTAATTCTTTTTCAAAAAGACTTAAATCTTTTTAAATTACTTAAATAATTTACCGACTTTTATAAAGACTTAAATCTTTTTTTGACTTAAATCGTTTCTATATGACTTAAATCGTATACGATTTATTTATTTATATATATATATATATATATACTGACTTAAGTTTTTTCTATTTTAAAAAAATATTTAAGTCACAAATCATTTTGAAAATTACTTAAATTTTAAGTCTTAAGTCAGTTTTAGAGAAATGACTTATTACCAAATGACTTAAGTCATTAAAACGATTTAAATCAAAAAAAGGATTTAAGTTTTCTGAGAGCTTGCAGCTCTGGTCACGTTATCCATGAAAAAACATTGAAACAAAATTAAACTAACAGTAACATGGTATTATTACTAGTTCAATTTTATTTCAATGTTTTTTTCATGGATAACTTGACAATAAATTTTTGTAGTTATTATTGTACTTTTTTTTTCTTAAAATTTTTCAAAAAAATTTAGTATCGCTAATATGAATTCTTAAAAATTTACTTTTAAAAACCCTGTTAAAAATCACCCATAGAGACCAATAGAAACCAATAAAAAATCAGAATGGAATGAATTGGTCTTTATTGGGCCTATTGGTTTCTCAACAGAATGAGCATTGGTTTCTATTGGTAATTTCCGTACTGGAAAATGCCAATAGATTACCTAATGGTCTGAATTGGTTTTTATAAGAAGTTACAAGTACAGGAAATTCCCAATTGAAATTCAATTGGTAAATACCACTTAAATGTTCAGCGCCTGCGCAATTTAATACAAATGACCACTTGTTTCTTTTGGCAATTTTCTTACTGGAAAATACCAATAGATAAACTAATGGTCTGAATTGGTATTTTATCGGTGTGTAGGTACAAGGAACCCTATTGGTATATACCACTTTGAATTTGTTATTGGGATTTTCAAAATTTCCCAATAGGTAGGCAACCCATGCATACCTCTCGCCTCTGTAGCACAATACATAGGTCTATAAAGGTCGAATGCCTTGAGCTGCTAAGTAAGGATTCCTTAAGTAATTACTAAGGCAAAATTACTGGCCATGGAAACGCTTGGCGTTTTGGAATTTTTAAAGGGGCACAGGTCGTCCTGTGGCCCACTCTGCGAAAAGTAAGCAGTGGGCCCCACTACTTACTTTTAGCAGAAGCTATTTATAAAATTTAAATTAAATGTTAAACAGCACTATTTTTGAGAAATTATTTAACCATCAAAACACGTAATTTTTTACCTTAAAGACGTCTAAAATGGATAGTGGGGACCAATTCAAACCAATAGCGGTACCTCTGGAAAATCCAAATAGCTCTTCTATTGGGAATTACCATTAACATTTAATTCACCTCTATCATTCTCTATTGGGAAATTCGATTAGTCTCTACCGGTCTGTATTGGGATTTTCCAGCGGTGTCGCTATTGGTTTGAATTGGTGATTCATGGTACAGATACCACCATTGAGACCAATTCAAACCAATAGAGCTACCGCTGGAAAATCCCAATAGCTTTTCTATTGGTCTTTATGGGTGATTTTTAACAGGAAACTGACATAGTAGGCCTTGTATTATGGCCTCTTTTGCTCCAAAAATAAAGTTTATCAAGATCTACACTTTAAAACAAATCCGGTTAAAATCGCACAATAAATAAAGATTTTACAGGGGTGAGTCGCAAATAAATGGGTCACACTGTATGTTAATTAACATAATGATTACCGTATATCTCGAGATATACGGTAATCATTTAAAAAAATAGATAGCGACGTGAATAAAAAAACCAAAATGTTAAGAAAATATGGGGCTGTATTTTAATTACATAAGTCATAGCCTGGCGAAAACGAAATGTGCAAAAAGTGTTGCAAAATTATTTGAGAACAATGTGCCAACAATGTGCAAATGATGTGCGGAGGGTGGGAAATGGAACATGAAACAATGTGCAAAACCAAAAATTTAAAAGTGTGAATAATCACTGGACAATGTTCTAAAGGGAACTCCTTTTGATTTTTCACATTGTTTGCACACTGTTCTTGCCTATTACAAAAACAGATTCTTTTTGGTGACCTATAAAGTCTTTTAAATTTACACATAATTAAAATATAAATATCCTTATAATAATATTAATCAAATAAATATTTTTTTCAAAAAAATTTCAAAAAAAAATACCCACAATGTAGGTCCTACATACTGTATTTTATTAAGAAAAATACCTGCACTGTCAACTCCATGAAGGGGATTGCTTTGATCTTAACAATAGGCCAAGAAGCGATACATAAGATGGAATCTACCTCACCTTTTAAATAAATGGTGTTAATGACCTCTCATATACAAGGTGTCCCTAAACTTATTGGCATAAATTTAGGAAAAGATTGAGCAAGTCAAAATAAGACGAAAACCTAAATAAATATTTTTCCTAATTACTTATGTTTCCAAGATACAGGGTGATAAAGTGTTACTTATCATATCAGTTTTTTTAATATAAATTCTACTAACTAAAAACGGCATTCCATGAGCCTCGAGACTTTTTGCCCTGACCGTCACATTAAAAAAAATTGTAGTTTTTTCAATTAAAAAATTTGTTATCATATACCTTTTAGTCCTTTAATCCCATGGAACAATTATTGTAATCTCGAATATCTCGGAAACGGTTTATTTTATCGAAGTTTGAGAGGTACACCTTTTTAATAGTAGCCGAACTGAGTAATCGAAAAATTGCATCAAATGGTATAAAAACCTAACCTCAAAGTTTGTATGGGACAATAAAAATGAACATTTTACGTTATTTCATTATTATTCATTATTATTCATCATTTTTGTAATTATAAGGTCACCTTATTAAGGTGAATAAAAACGAAATCTACTATTTTTTTGATAGAATCTGGCATCACTGCCGATAAGCACAGTGTAAGAGATCATTGATCACGTCGTGCGCTCATAGCGTGGGCGCGCACGGCTATGCTAGTCATATGCGTGTGAAATCGACCACACGTGTGCGTTCTCACGCCGTGCGACCTACGTGCGACGCACGATTGCTATCTGGGATTGGTCTTACAGTCAACTGTCGTTCCCCGGCACCTCTAATCGGACATGCGCCTTGTAGCGCTACTATACCGGGCGTACACTACAGATAGTGTACAGAGCGTATACTACACCCCCACACTAAATTGGGTTCCTCCGTAACAGTTTATTATAAATTACATGTGTAATACTTGTCAACTAATTGATACCCAATAGGTGTGCGTGTGTCATGCTAGCTCTTAATTTAACTAACTTCACTTGTCTAAACATTTTGTAATTGTTTACATTTACATAGGAAATTCACTTATTTCCGTTATTCTATTACTCTACATCCTAATTACACATAAATATCTTAGCCTATTAAAGCTCAGTCTTGTACATAAGTTTCCTATTTTACTACTTTAAAAGATAATGTTATCACAGTTTATTTTATTGCATTTTAATTATATAAAAATATACATCTACAATTACACTTAAAAGAATACAATAACACATGTTAAGGATTAATTAGACTATTAATTAGACTTCACAATTATCCACCTCATTCCCCACAACAAATTCTTTGAATTTGGAAGGCAATTTCTTTGTTCTATTGCTACTTCTTGTATTTATGTATTTAACTCTTTTGAATGTAAATTTTCGTTCAGCAGATTTTCATTTGACTTGGATATATTTAACTCTTCCGAATGAAAACCTTCATTCAATTCATTGTTTTCGTCTATAACCAAACTTGATTGATCATTTTGAGCATTATTTTCTTTTTGATTGTCTGACGACTCTCCTGGCGGCATGCGGCTCGAAGTGCTTGCTTCAGAACACTCGGCAGACATATCAGGTGAAACTTTAGGTGAGACTTTATGGAAATTACTCTTAATAAATTAATAACCTTCATTAAGTGAGTCATTGCAGTGTTTCCCCCCATCAAAAACCCCGATAATTTGATTAATGTGACGCTTGCAAAAAAAGTTCAATTTTAATTTACAAAGATAAACTGATTTACCCAGTCTTTTAATAATAACCGCTTCACTCCATTTCGTATAAGGACTCCTAAAGTCTTTCACCATCACACTTTTACCCGTTTCGAGTTGTCTGATTTGTTTTTTGGTTTTGTTGTATGTATTCTTGTTTGTTTTCACCCTTCTCTTTTAAAATTGATAATCTCGTTCTTAGCTTCCTTTGAAACATCATTTCTGCGGTCTTCCAATGCTGCTTTTATTTGTCTCTTGAAAGTTTTCACATATTCTCTGCACGGCCATTACTCATGGCATGATATGGTGGACTGGTTATGTGGTTTATTCCATTTTGAAATTGCCTGGATGTGAAGGGCGGTCCATTGTCACTTACAACGGTTTTTGGTAGACCCATCGCAGCAAAGATCTGTCTCAACTTACCTTCTGTCTCTGATGCGTTTGTTAACCCCATTTTAAATACCTCTACCCACTTGGTAAAGGAATCTGCTAAAACTAAGGATTTCTTACCTCGGATTTCGCAAAAGTCAATGTGAACCCTTTCAAATACTCTGGTTGTTCCTGGCCACGGCGTTAAATTATTTTTAGGTTCTGTCTAGTTTTTAGACATGGTAAGCACCCATTTATCAAATTTTCTATGTCCTTATTTATGTTTGGCCAAAATACAAATGATCTCGCCAGATTTTTACATCGAACTATACCTGGATGGTTCGCATGCAATAACTCCAAGATTCCTTTTCTCAGAGCCTTGGGAATGATAATTCGATGTCCCCACATTAATATTTCGTTATCCACATACAAATCGCCTCTGATCTGATAATATTTCGATAGTTCTTCTCTAACTACCGTTGGCCACCTGTCATTCTTGACATATTTCATAACTTCTGAGATTTCATTGTCCTGTTTAGCTATTTGTCTTATTTTGTCGTTATCAATTGGCCAGGAATCAAGTGATTCTGTAAAACAGATGTAAGATGCTCGTTCTGTTACTTCTTCTGCTGTTGGACTTGTCTTTAGAGGTGCTCTTGATATAGAATCTGCTACTATATTTTTGCATCCTTTAATATACAATTTTATATTTAAAAGTTGAGAGAAACGTCGCCCAACGTTGCAGTTTACTTGCCGACATTTCTGGAATGCTTTTGTTTTCACCAAATAATGTGATCAGAGGTTTGTGGTCAGTTCTTAATGTGAAAAACTGAGCAAAGGTAATGATACAATTTATTTATTGTGAAATAAACAGCTAAAGCCTCTTTCATTATGGTGCTCATGTTATTCTCACTTTGTGTCAAGGTTCTCGATACACACATAACTATTCGTTCTTCTCCATTCACCATTTGAGATAATACCCCGCTGATTCCTTGGTTCGACGCGTCAGTGGTTACTATGATCGGCAACTGGGGATCAAAGTGCACTAAGCAGTTATCCGATGCTATCAACTCTTTAATTTTAGTAAAAGCTCTGTCACATTCCTTGGACCACTTCAACTTTGTGTTGTCTTTCAACAAGTCATAGATTGGTGATAGTACATCTGCCGCATTAGGTATAAACTTGTGGTAGTAATTTACTAAGCCCAGAAAAGTTATAGTTTCGGAAATGTTCGTGGGTCTAGGTGCGTCAACGACGGCCCTAATCTTTTCCTTTGTCTTCGTCCTGAAAGAAAGAACATTTCCCCTGACTTACAGTCAGCCCAGCCTCATTTAGCTTCGATAACACCTTGTTTAGGTTTTCCAGGTGTTCTTGGTCATCTTCGCCTGTAACTACCACATCATCTACAAATACAACAACAAAATCCATACCCTTGAACATTTTCTCCATTTCTCGTTGAAAAATGCTTGTCGCGCACGTTATACCAAAGGGCATGCGTTTGATTTTATATAGACCCCGTTCTGTGTTCCATGTCAGTACCCTACTGGATTCTTCGTCCAACTTAAAAATTGCATATAAGCAGATTGCAAATCAATTTTTGAAAACTTTAACCCTTACTTAACTTATTAAAAATTTCATCTACTTTATTTTATCTTCTAAATATTTATTTACTGTAATTTTATAATTCGCACACAATCTAATTTAACCGTTTACCTTTAACTTTTAACTTTTTAAAATAGGAACTAGGGGTGTAGCCCAGTCGCCATTATCTATAGGCTCTATTACACCCTCTTTCTCTAGTTTATCTAACTCATCATTAACTTGCTTTTTATACACTAAAGGAACACTACGATGCCTCACAAAAATAGGTTTACATTCATTTTTCAACCTTAACTTTATTTCAGTAAGTGTATATTTGCCTAATTTATCGGTAAAAACCGTAGGAAATTTCTTTATTAACTCATTTGCTTTATTAACTACTGAGATTTCGTTTATTACCTCAATTCTAACCTTGAAATTAGCAATCCAGTCTCGACCTAAAGTCCATGTCTGACTGTGCAATTTCTCGCGGCGACTTTGTTGCGGCGACTAGTTGCAGCGACTTTCTCGCCTCTAGGGTGTTCACACGGTGCAACCAAACTGACGTTATTTTCTACTAGGATTGCCAACTTAACCGAAAATTACTTAGTTGAAAAATAAAAATACCTAAACAAATTTAATGTGTATTTAAATCGGTTTTGTTTTTTTTAAGTTATAAATATTTTGTGGTGTAAAAATATATATTTATTTTTTAATTTATAACCCGGATCATTTGTGAGCCTATTTGGTTCATTATCAAAATTTGTAAATAAATAAAAACACTCAGATTAAAGCACACGCAAATGACATCTGTCATTCCACAGCTGATAAATATTGAGTACCAACCAAAAAATTTAGTGAAAATTCGTAAATCTCTAAAAAAGTTACTAAGTCGCGGCGATTTTATTGCATGAAAATAGAACATGTTCTATTTTAGGACAGGTTAGATCAGCTGATTAGTTGCATCGTGTGACCACCAAAAAATCGCGGCGACCTAGTCGCCGCGAGAAGTTGCACCGTCAGACATGGACTCTAAGTCCGCCGATGCGTTCTCCACCACAAACAGTTTGATCTTCCTTATGACGTTTTGGTATTCCAAATCTAGCAGTAAATATCCCTCGGGTTGAAAGCAATTTCCATCGTATGCCCTCAGGAGAGTATTATCTTTTTCTAACTAAAATTTGAAAAATGTCTTTCTAGTCAGGGCACTAACTCCTGCCCCAGTGTCAATAAACATCTTTAGGAACATATTATTTATTTTAACATATACTTCAAATATTTTGTCAATTTTCCTTAACATACACATTTCTACAACACTTGAGTTTACTGAAGAGTTATTTATAAATTCATTATTTGCTGACACGTTATTAAAATGAAAAATTTCTTCATGATTTTTTTCGAAAAAATTAACATTTTTATTATAATTATTTTTTTTTTAAACAAGCTCTAGCTACCTATATGACCTACTTTTTTTTATTTAACGTAGCTACTTAAATCAATAATAAAATTGGCCAATTAGGTAGATATATACAATAAATTTTTGTCATCCCGATAAAAAAAGATTGTATATAATTGTATAAAATTATTATTATATAAAAAAATGGCCCGATATAATTGGATAGAATTCTATACAATTATATAGAAGTATATAAAATTATATAATAAAACCGACCCGATATAATTATATATAATTCTATACAATTATATTTAATCATATTCCTGCCAAAAGTCACAAACTAAAATTTTGTATAAATCTTAGTTTAAATTACTAACCAAATTTACCTTATCTTTAATGTATAAAAGTGCTTTAAGCATTATATGCATATATGACTTATACATTAAAGATATGGTTAATTTGGATATATATATATATATATATATTAGGGTGTGCCAAAAAATCTCGATATTTTTTTTTCTTGCTCTCCACCCAAAATATCGTAGAATATGTCCGAACAAATATTCTGTTAAAAGCGGAGCTCATAATTTCAATTTTAAGAGGTCCCTCATCGAATCTGAAGTTTTGCCGCTTAAATAACACAGAAAACTGACTTTTTTACCTTATTTATTCTTGCAACCTAGGAAGATTTTTTTTTTCGTAAAATCCATGACTAATTCTTACAAAGCATTAAATTTGGACAAAAAAATCTTATTAAGCCGAATTTCTATTTTCATTATTTAATTTTTTACATAGCTTTAAATTTAAAGATAATAATACAAAAATGATGACTTTATACGCCTGTAACTTTTAGAATATTGACGATATAAAAAATTCGCCTAAAACTTTTTTGTGGTCCATCAGACAAGCTAAAAAATTACCATTTGACTTTTTCGTCTAACTTCAATAGTTTAGCTGAAAAGGGCAAAAAACGTAAAATTTTAAATTTAAAGCTCTGTAAAAAATTAAATAATGACAATAGAAATTCGGCTTAATAAGATTTTTTCGTCCAAGTTTAATGCTTTGTAAGATTTGGTCATGGATTTTATGAAAAAAAAAATTCTTCCTAGGTTGCAAGAATAAATAAGGTAAAAAGGTCAGTTTTCTGTGCTATTTAAGCGGCAAAACTTCAGATTCGATGAGGGACCTCTTAAAATTGAAATTATGAGCTCCGCTTTTAACAGAATATTTGTTCGGACATATTCTACGATATTTTGGGTGAAGAGCAAGAAAAAACTATTTCGAGTTTTTTTGGCACACCCTAATATATATATATATATATATATATATAAACAACAATCAACACAACTATAGGCCTAGGACTATAGGTTTTATGAGATTTTCACAAAATGTCAGTTAGTGACTTTATGCAGGAATATAAAAATATAATGTTATCAAAACCCGATACATTTAAAAGAGAACTATATTTGTAAGAGACCTGCTCAGTTAAAAAAAATTTGGTAGATAACATATCCCTGCTTAAAATACCCCATAGAGACCTATACAAAATAATCTATCGGGCGCTACTGGATTCAATATGTGCATTTGTCCATGGTTTATTCCGGATACGGCCCGATAGAAAATTTATAGGAAATTACCTATAGGCACACCATAACTTTTACATTTTTCCTATTGAGACCGATAGCAAATAACTTAATGAAGGATATATAGGGATATCCCTATAGAGCAACCATAAAACATTTGTCAAAATTTTATTAAAACCTATGGGGTTCTATGGGGGAAAAACTAATTTACTACATTTATGTGTATTTTCCCCATTGAATCCAATAGCAAATAAATCAAGGGTGGATATCCCTATAGAACAACCATAAATCCCAACTATGGGTCCTATACATAGCGAAACACCCTATAGAAACACCATACATTCCGATACAAATATCTATCGGTTTGAACAGGGTCTCTATGGGGTATTTTAAGCAGGGATGTTGCAGGATATTGGGATATCCCAAGAATATCCTAGGACGTCATCGGACTTCTCAGGATATCCCAACCATGGACGAGTGGTGCAAAAAAGCCAGCAAATGGCCTTTAGGACATCCTAGGGATATCCCTAGGTCCACATACATAGGTCAAGGTTTAGGACATCCTGAGGATATCCCCTGAAAGTGCCATGGGTATATATCCAGGAATGGGATGTCCTGAGGAAATCCTCTGAATTGCCTTGTTATTTATTGGGGATACATTTTAAACAATCAAATACCATTTTAATACTTTATACAATATATTATTTTAATTGTGTAGTATATTATATATATATATATATATATATATATATATATATATATATATATATATATATATAAAATATATATATATATGTATATATATATATATATATATATTAGGGTGTCCCTTATTTTTATTTTTTTTACGCATACCCTCTAATTATATTTATTACTTGTTTATATACTCCCAGTAAAAATTTCAGCTCATTCTATAAACGGGAACCCGTGCCGACTTGCATCTAAATTAGTGTTGCAACGGTTACGGTTACGGTTACGGTTAATTCACGGTTTTCGATATTATACGGTTAACCGTAACCGTATACTGCATTTACGGTTTTTCATGCTACTTTGTGAATGCATGTAAAAAGAAGATTGAAGAGTATTTAACGTTACCAAATTTACCACATACATCAAAGCCGTTTACATTCTGGAAAACGTATTTATCATACAAACCATTGTCAGTGAATTCAGAGAGGTTGTTTTCGACTGCAGGTCTTGTGCAAACACCAAATAGGAACAGGCTGATTCCGCAGAATTTGCAGATGTTATGTTTTTTAAATAAAAATTTGACTCGTAAATTTTGAATATTAACTTTTAATTTTTTTTAATTTTTTTAAATATATTATTCAGGTACCTACTTAGGTTTAACTTTACTGTTTTTAGGTTTAAAATGTTACTCATTTCCTTTTGTTTTATAGTTTTATTAGAAATTCTGTTTTTGTATGAGTATGAGTATAAGAGACGTATAACCAGCCCCATTTCCTCTTGACTCTCGAACCCCGCACAAGCCTATGTTTACTTACGCCGATTTTTGTTCTTCCCAAGCAACTGCACGGCTTCACCCGTGTTTGCTGGGTGCGAATGTCCATTGCGTTCCGTACTGTCCCCTATTTGGGCCTCGAGAGCGAGAGGCGAATAGTTTTAATAGCCATTCCCGGGTTCGCCGAGCCTATGCTATACGCTCAGTAAGGTATGGAGGAGGGACGGGAAGGTGTTGGTTTTTGGGGGACAATTACGCCGACTTAAAACTAAGTACGACGCGGAATCCCCCTAGACCAGTCGATTAGTATTACTCCAAACATTTGGGATTACTATTTGGAGTTCGGGAGTTGTTATTTCGCTGCAGGGGTAAAGTTTCCTAGTCGAGGTCTTCGTCTTGTTCGTTATTGTCATTGCCCGTGTCCTCAGTCTTGATGCCAAAAACCATCAATAGATAGTTCAGTCGCTGGGTGTAACTTGTAGCTTTTGGTGTTTTTTTTTAATTGTTTATTGCCGCAGAAGTGCGAAATTTCTAATAATTTTTTTTATTATTAGTTATTGTGTTGCCCAAGCACGTTTTGTGGTAGAGTTTTGTCTTTTTTTCTTAAATTCCAAAATTAAGTAATGCATTTATTTATTAGTTAAACAAATGACAGGCGCAATTATTCTGTTATCTAATGTTTACAAATCCAGTAGAGTTTGATTAGCTTTTTTTTAAACTATGTTAAGATTATATGATTAATGTGTTAGTTTATTCTGTGTGTCTAGTGTTTATTATTGGTCTCGTTTGGATTTGCCTTATTTGTTGTTGACAGCTTTACTGGTCTACGCAGTGTACCTTTCTTGAGTTTTAAAGATATCGTCGTGTTTAATTTAAATTGCAGATTATGTGTGAGGTCATGAATATGCATAAGGATACTTATCAAATTTTTTGCGGATGGCCACCTCCCTTCTTGATTGACCTCCTTTGTCCAGTGTAAAGCGTCCAAATTGGACGGTCCAATGACAGGTGGCACTTAACTCATTCATCACTTAACATTTCATCTTCATTGACCATTGCACCATTTTAGTTTAGTTTAGTTTGCACTCTATGAAAATTGTTTGTTTCACTATAATTGGTTTGCACATTTTAAAAATTATTGTTGGTTTTAGTCATTAGCCTTTTACGTTTCAAGAGCACTCGCTATCGCGTGGTCCCTTCTCAAGAGCTGGAAGCTGACTTTAGAAATTCTGTTTTTGTTTTACATAAATTATTATTTAACCTTAACTGAATGTGTGTATTTATTTCATTTTGAACAATAAACTTTATTTTTTGTAATTCTGTAATTTTTTTTTAATAACCGTGAATTTATTCGTAACCGTAGAGCTAACCGTAACCGTAACCGTAAAACCCGAAACCGTTGCATCACTAATCTAAACCCTCCGTTAGCCAACGTTAGGCGCGCGCGGTATTTTGTAACACGAAACACTTTAAAAAGAAGATATACTTCATGACTGTATTTTTCTAATGATTTTATTAAATATGATTTTACTAATTAATATTATTGCTTTTGTTTCTATCATTTGTTTCACTAATTTAGTTGATTTTATCCCTTAAATATATATATATATATATATTAATATAGTCCTTCGGAGGGGACTTTAAGCCCGCGGTCCGTTCCTACCCCTAACCCGCACAAGCCATTCAGTTGGCTTATGGGACTTCTTAAGAAGTAAGGGTGGAACTAAAAAAACACTTTTGTATATAAACTTTGTATATACTAATTAGTATTGCTAAAATATACTGTTATATGAAATTTCAGCTTTTTATAAGCATTTCTTTTCTTGATGTCCTCCCAAAAATATTTCAGACAGTTCAATAAGTTTTCGGTAGTCATCTCTCACAATAGACTCTTTTAGTTATTTAGAGTAAAACCCATTAAGTTTATCAATTTCAGAGTTTACGGCCTATTCAGCAGACCCTTCCGGGTAACTAGCCACTCCCTGTGAAAATATACATTTTTATCAAAGTATACACATAAATAAAACTATATTTTAACATTTGTCAATAATTTATAATATAAGTGTCACATAATAACAAACACAAAATTACTTACGATCGAAGACCTCGCGACCAACCGTGTTACAAAATACCGAGCGCCTAACGTTGGCTAACGGAGGGTTCAGATGCAAGTCGGCACGGGTTCCTGTTTATAGAATGAGCTAAAATTTTTACTGGGAGTATATAAACACGTAATAAATATAATTAGAGGGTATGCGTAAAAAAATAAAAATAAGGGACACCCTAAAATATATATATATATATATATATATATATGTATATATATATATATATATATATATATATATATATATATATATATATATATATATATATATATATATATATATATATATATATATATATATATATATATTGATATTAAAAGCTCATATTTTAACACAGACTATGTCTAGAGATACTCTATCAACTTTTCAATGTTCTTAAAGACAGACATAGTCTGTGTTAAAATATGAGCTTTTAATATCAATATTTAGAGATCGCTCATCGCAATTTTCTATTTTTTATCACAGGTATCAGAGGAGATTTTTGTGTGTTTGTTCGAATTCTTTTTAACTTAGAAACTATTTATTTCACAGGATTCAGACTAACATAAATTTAAAGAAAATTGTATGCTCTAAAAAAAGTCATTTCGATGATATCAAGACTCAAACAATGACCGGTTTTAAAGCAGTCGACTATTTACTATTTATTAAACGCGACAAAATTATTTTATAACGATTAAATGTCCAATATTTTTAACATTTTAATTAAATATATACAAATATTGTGTAGAATATTGATCAAAAAATTGTAAAAATTATTAATTAATAATAATTGATAATTTGTGAAGACTTATATATATTACAAGCAAATAATATAAAAATATGAAATTCATCATATATTCCGTACAAAGTGTTTTATTAATATGTAGGATGAGTTTTTTTGCCTTAATGTAAGAAAAAAGTTTATATTAACTAATTTACAGAAACGCTTCGTTTCTGATATATACAGAGTGTTGCAATTTTTTTAAATTATTTTTTTTCCTAATATATAAAAACCTATTTCGTTTTTTTTTTAATTTATAAAAATTATAAAAATAACACTGCGCTTTTGATGTATCTACATTTAATTTATTTATCACAGTAGCGTTCCAGGGGCATCTCGGCCGTTATTTTTTAAGAAAAAATATGGTGTTTGTACTAGATAAAAAAATTATTTTTTAAAAATCTTTTTATAATGGAGAAAATGCCCCTGGGACGCCACTGGAATAAATAAATAAAACCTAAATACTTCAAAAGCTTACCATTATTTTTATAAATATGCACACTGAGTTTTAATAAAATCGAAATATCCATATTTCGATTTTATTAAACCATAACCCATGGGTTTTTTAAATAATAGGAAAAAGAGATAATTTTAAAAAAATTGCAACACTGCATGTATCGGAAACGACGAGTTTCTGTAAACTAATTAAAATGAAGCTTTTTTCTTATGTTAGGCAAAAAACCTCATTCTAAATATTAATAAAAAACTTTGTATAAGATTAGCCAAAAAAAATCATATTTTTATATCATTTGCGTTTTCACTAAAGATCAATTAAAATTATCATTAATTAATAATTTTTACAAATTTTTGATTATTATTCTACAAAATATTTGCAAATATTTAATTAAAATGTTAAAAATATTGAGCATTTAACCGTTATAAAATATTTTTGTCGCGTGTAATAGTAAATAGTCGAATGATTTAAAACAGCTCAATGTTGATATGTATATACAGGGTGAGTCAGAAGTAGGTGCATTAATTTAAGGAGGTGATTCTACAGATTATTTTGAGTCCTTTGATCCCCATATTGCCTTATCCAAACGTTATTAGTTTTGGAGTTATTTGATTTTTTGTGATTTTGGTAAAAAATCGTGTCCAGGTTTACATTTTTTTAAATTTCTCGATAAGAATTAAAGTTAATTAAACGATTCTTTTTTTAGTAGTTAACCCATACATTGGTACATGCCACATAGTAATAGTTTTTCCAAAAAAGCCATATGGAACTTCAGAACAACAGTATAAAATAAAATTTTATTTGCGAATTTGGAAGACTTGTTAAGTTCATCAGGATTTTTTTTTAATTTCACCATACACTTTGCGTGCAAATTGTTTAAAAAACTTTCTTAATGTATTACCTTTCGAATGATGTATAATATGTCCATAAAAACTATTATTTTTGGATAGAAAATGTCACCTTTGTAAGGCACATACAGGTTTTAGTTCACCCTAGGATTAACAGTTCCATGTAGTAATGGGTCTTGATGTATTATTTGTATTATTAAAGGTAAAATTTAACTAATATGAAAGCAAATTAAAGAAAATTTTACCTGGAATAATAATTATTAGATATTAACTATTCTTGAGGTATCAGGAATTGTGTATTTAAATTATTGTGAAATAAAGGTTTAATTCATATTAATTCAACATGCCAAACTTTTCAAATGTTGAATACGCTGATATTATGTTTGTATATGGATTTTGTAATGGAAACGCAGCCGAAGCTCGACGAGAATATCAAGTAAGGTTCCCACAAAAACGCGTTCCTAATGAAAGAGTATTCAGTACAACTTATCGTCGTATAGCTGAAACCGGCACTGTTATACCAAGACCACGCATTGGAGCTCCTGAAGTTAATGTAAATGTTCATGAAGACATTCTAGAAAGATTTGAAGAAGATCCAACTACCAGCACAAGAAAAGTAGCTTCTGAGTTGGGTTTAACACAAAGCAAGGTTGCTCGTGTAATGAAACGTTCAGGCCAGCATGCATTTCATTATACACCTGTCCAGGGTCTAAGGAAGGTGATCCCCAACGAAGAATCAGCTTTTGCAGATATTTATTAAATGCAGATATTGATAATCCCAGGTTCTTGTCTAGAATTTTGTGGACTGATGAGTCTAAATTTAGTAGAGAAGGTATTACTAACTTTCACAATTTACACTTCTGGGCACAGGATAATCCACATAAGAAAAGAATAACTAGTTTTCAAAGAAAATTTAGTGTAAATGTGTGGATGGGTGTAATTGGCAGTACATTGATCGGTCCTCACTTTTTGCCAGATAATTTGAATGGTGAAGCTTATGGGGAATTTTTGAATAACGTATTGCCAGAATTAATGGATGATGTTCCATTAGCAAACAGGATTGAAATGTTTTTCCAACACGATGGATGCCAAGCCCATTATAGCATCAATGTTCGGCGGTTTCTAGATCAGAGGTTTCCAAATCGTTGGATTGGTAGAGGGGGACCAATATTATGGCCACCAAGGAGCCCTGATTTAACACCTTTAGATTTTTATGTGAAGGGGGCACATGAAAGAAAAGGTCTATGCAGTTAAAATATTATATATATATATAATTAAGAAACAACTTAGATAATCGACTTACTCGCGGTGAAATCAAAAAAAGGGCACAAGCTTGCATTAGAAATGATGGCGGACACTTTGAGAATTTTCTGTAGACCTTTATTTAGTAATATTTTAATAAATAAATTTTAACTTAACACTCTAGTATTTTACTTACTACTAATCGTGAATTGTTAGCGTAAACTAAAACCGGTGTGTGTTTTACAAAGGTGACATTTTCTACCTAAAAATAATAGTTTTTATTGGCATATTATACATCATTCGAAATGTAAAATTGTTTAAACAATTTGCACGCAAAGTGTATAGTGAAATTTAAAAAAAAATCCTGATGAACTTAACAAGTCTTCCAAATTCGCGAATAAAATTTTATTTTGTACTGTTTTTCTGAAGTTCCATATGGCTTTTTTGGAAAAACTATTACTATGTGGCATGTACCAATGTATGGGCTAACTACTAAAAAAAGAATCGTTTAATTAACTTTAAATCTTATCGAGAAATAAGGCAATATGGGGTTCAAACGACTCAAAATAATCTGTAGAATATACCGGGTGTATCTGAGAATAGGCGCACCCCTGTAACTTTTTTATTTATAAAGATAGACACATGAAATTTAGCATAGTTAATAAGGATATAAAATGCCACTTAAAGAGTACAAAATGAATTTTTTGAACTTCCGGTTTCGCCGGAAATGATACCAACTTTCGATTTTTAAATGGAATGCCCTATATATTTTTACATATTTGGAATCCTGAGGAAATTCTGAGTCAGCAAGCATCCTCAAATTGACCTTTCGACGTTTCGTCATCAGAAAGTGCATCATTATAAAGATCAATCTAGAGTGCTTTAAACTATTTGAGAAAAACGAATTTTGACAAGTTTAGACTGCTGGGAATAGCTGAATAACAACTTTCTAAGGAAAGTTCTATTTTTCAGGCATTGTGTGAATCCATTAGAAGAAAATAAGATAGTTCAAAGCACTCTAAATTGATCTTTATGATGACGAAACGTCATACATGTGAATATGATGTTCTTTTTTCACCTGTGATGTTATCATTTTAGTGAAATTAACATGGCATTCACGTCATATACAATTCTTATGTCCTACCTAAATAACATCATAAAATAAACATCTTAAAAACAACCTGAATTTGATGTTATATTAGCTTGTATAATAACATAACATAATAACATTGATGTCATCAATAACATCTTAAAAATAACGTGATTTTGATGTTATAGCAACATCATCATTATACCCAGCTGTAACATTTTTACATCTCTGTAGTGGCCCTGAAAAAATCCAGGTAATACCTGGCAGGTATTAGGGGGCATAATTTTAACGGCGTGTAGTTTAAATGTTTTAATTATTATTAAATCATGGAATAACAAAAAATCTTTAAAATACCATATTTTTAACTTAAAATCCTAATTAAAATATTAAATTAAGTTAATTAAGTTATTTTTTTTGTTAAATTTTTTGTTAAATAAAATAAAAAATTACTGAAAATATAATTTTAAAAGTAACACAAAATATACCATTAAAAACAACATATATATATATAACTAATATATATACTCGTATAACTAATGTTAGCAAGCTCACATAAAAAACAACACATAACTAACGTTAGGATGCTAACATACAAAATAATATATATAACGTTAGTATGTAAAATGGGACCTTTAAACATAAACTTATGCAAAAAAATAACGTTTTTGCTTACGTTAGAAAAACTTTTTTATAACATATTTTAACAGAGTGGAACTTTTCATTAGTGATTATTTCAGTCTGTAAACTTGTACTGTTTACAGAAATAAAGCTACATCAAGTATACTTTTATGAACAAACTACATGAAAAAATTGAATTACTCACACCTTGAATTAAGCGTGCGTCTGGTTCTCCAAAGTTTTTGTTTGGTACTAGAGCGGGCGTGATTTTAAGAATGGCGTTTATACACAATATTGTCATCTTCTTCTAACATAGAAGAATTGTTGCTTTGTTTGGAATAACCCGACGTTCGTGTTTCCCCCACTTTCAAGTTGTTTTAAATTTTTTGTTTTTTTATAAAATTAGTAAATTTTTTAAATGCTATTTGTTTAATATTGTCATTAATGTGGTTTAAACATATCCCTTTTAAAATATGATTCACATTTTTTATCCACATAAGGATTCATGTTTCTTAAGCCCGCTGCACAATAGCCTGGTAACGAGCTGTTGCACCGAACCTTTACTGCTCAAGTTCCAGTTAGTAAATTTTTTAAATGCTATTTGTTTAATATTGTCATTAATGTGGTTTAAACATATCCCTTTTAAAATATGATTCACATTTTTTATCCACATAAGGATTCATGTTTCTTAAGCCCGCTGCACAACAGCCTGGTTACGAGCTGTTGCAGCCTGAACCTTTACTGTTCAGGTTCCAGTTACCGGTCTCTTTACCGGGCTATTATGCAGCATGGCATGCCTTCTAATTAACCAAAAAAACTCTCCACAGGATCTTGGTTTAAATTTCAGTTCAATAATGGCAATATATTTCGCAACAAAATATTCAAAATAATAAAAGACTGTTTAAAAAGAGACTCATGAAAGTCATTATAAGCATTTAATTTAAAAAGGTAAAAATTATAGCATTTTGATTATTGTTAAACAATTTCTGTATTTTTGCTTTCTTAGTTTATTATACTTTTGCAGAATTATTTTATGCTCTGCGTTTTTCTTTACTGTTTTTACGACAACAAAATGGTTTAATTTGATATTTAATGGTTTAAGTTGATATTTATAACGAAAAATTGGAATAAATAATTATAAAAATAATTTTGCGTATTGAAAAAAAAATAAAACTATTAAAAAGTATTTTTTTAGTACTGTTAAATAGCAATTTTTAAGATCTTTCCAATGAGGTATAAAAAAGGGGTTGTTGCCATTAAAAAATGAGTTAGGGTTGTACAGGTTGTTTAGTGAAGGTGATGTTTGTGTCCATACTGATTTCCCTCACATATCATAGAAAGGGTTTTAAGCAATTTTTGATACCTTTGTAGGTCCATACTTATTTAGAAAGCATTGCTTGTTTTTAAATAGACACCCTGTATGTATATATTATGTATAAAAGTTTTATTTTTTAGAAAAGACCATGTAAAGGCTAAATTGGAAAGTATTGAGAATCAAGTGGACTTATCTAAAAGTAATATCTTAAAATCAGAAAATCTCTTAAGCAATGCCACACAATTAATGGATCTCGCACTACTCACACTATCTGAAGTTCAAGAATTGCCGGATGTCTTGGATGCAAGAAATACAGAATTTAATTCTTATCTTGATAGTTATAAAGCTATTGATAATATCTATAACAAACAACCCATTGTTGAAGAACGAGCAGGAAATTTATCTCTTGAAGCACAGGAATGGTCCGAAGTATTTTCGGAAAATAAAGAAACTGAAGATGCAGTAAAAGCAGGAAATGCATACCGAGATATTATAAAAACTGTTAATAACTCTCGTTCTGCTGCCGAAGAATCTCGATCTGATACATCTCGAGCAAATAGCATTTTAACTGATATATCGGATAAAACATATGAAGCTGATAGCAAATCTTCGGATATTCTTTTTAAAGCTCATAGTTTAAAGTAAGTAAAAACTGCAGTTATTTCAGGTAAAGGATGTCCCGACATTCTGCCGAGTAGTTTTAGAATTTTTGGATTTTATTAGATTTTCTCGCAAACCGCTTTGATATTGATGATTTTTTTAAATTAGACATGTTTATTCTGTATAAAGTTTTTTTCCGGAAATTTGTGACCCCCTGTGGAGTGCAGTAGCAATAACAGCGAATGTCAATTAAAATCATAGTGTTGCCATATCTTTTCTGAATATTTATGGTCCTATGTGGAACGCCCACGCGGGGGGTGAACTGCAATTTGTCTGGAAATATTGGCTACTTGTTGGTTTAGAACTTGCAGTGGGTCGGAAGTAGAGATGGGACATCGGTCAACAAACATCTGTGTTTATCATCGATATTAACATTGAAAGTTAACATCGATGTTTGAAAGATGTTAGCTACCATGTTGCAACATCGATGTTGTTTAAGCAAATAAAAAATAACAGTAAGTTAAAGGCAATTTTTGTAAACATAAGCCTTTCTTCATAAAAAATCCATAATTTCTCACCAGTTGAATTTTCTTATTGAAGTTTTTTAATTAAACGCTTGATGGCCCTCGAATATCCGTCGCTCACATACTTCCACAAGTATGTGCCGTCGCTTTGGACGTAAATTCGATGTTCGATATTTTTCATGTAACATCGATTTTATCGACAATTACATATTGCAAACATCGATGTAAAAACATCGAACATCGGTATCAAAACATCGATGTTGAATGAACATCGATATATACCGCCCATCTCTAGTCGGAAGTAACAGATAAAAACAGGGTATGGCGTTTACCTACAGCATGCACTTTATCAGCCAATTGAAATATAGTTACAGGAAGGGTTGTGTCAAAAAAGTCACCACAAAAGAAATAAGTTTGGTTTACTGCATTTGAACCATAGATAATCCGAGGGGTAAACCACTGATTTTTTTAAATTAAAAATCGCTTACGAATTTACGGCTAAGGATAACAATAACAAGGGTAGTCATGTACAACGCGTCGCTAAGCACGTGCTCAGTACTGATTAAGCACCGATTAAGCAAGTTTTCCTTATTGATAACGTCTGATAAGGAAAACAATCTCAACACAACGTCCACTAACATTGACCGTTGGTCTCTAAGATTTTAAAGTGGTTTACCCCTCGAGATAATCCTAGTCTATAAATGTAACTAAATATTTGTTATTTAATAAAAATATCTTATTCCATTTTCACTTTCAGGTTATATTTGACAGTTTTTGTTTATCTTATGTAAAATGCGAGTACAATCCCAAACTAATTTATAATCACGCATGCGCTCTACGACAATTCTGAATTAGTTCGGATGTGGACCCGCAATCAAAGCTAATATACAACTATAGTCTTAAAAAATAGTTTTTTTAAATTTGTATACTGATATTTTTTAACAAAGAACTTTGACTTGCGCAACGATTTATAATAGTTAAAAATCCCTAAATAACTTTATTACTTAGTAGTACTACTTACTTACTACTTATTACTATGTACTTATTTAGGGATTTTTAAACGACTTTGTTATAAATTGTTGCGCAATTGTTAAAAAATATTAAAGTAAAAATATTGCGAAAAAAATGTAAATTTGATAATAATTTTTATAAATAAAACTAAAAAATTAACCAAATTGACTAAAACATTTTTTCAGAACAAACTCAGAAGATAAATTGGGGCCTATTTTGTATAATGTGCAAGATGAATTTTTGCCTATAAAAGAAGAATTCGATAGAAACGTAGATTTACTTAAGGAATTAATAAAAAATTTGGACAATACACAATACAAGTCTCTAGATATGGCTTATATAAATGCCTCCGAACAGTCTCAAACTGCTGGAAACATAATATCTGATATTAAAGAATTAAATGTAGATTTTCAAGAGGTAAGTGTTATTTAACTTCAACTTCAACCCAACCCATTTTCTTTAAATACTAAAATAGGTTGTTATTTAGCATTCTTTAATTCACATTTAAATTTTTTAGAAGTTTTCAAGAATACGCCACTTATCAAACCGATCAAGACTTAAAAATAATTTTTTCTTTGACTTCGCAGAGAAGACTTCTTTAATTTGTGTTGAATTCATATTAAATTTCCATATTAACACCAAAACACTATTAAACCCTTACATCTTGTACATTATTAAAAAAAAATGTAAATTTAAAAATATAAATATAATAATAATAATAGTGGTCCATTTTTGTACAAGACACGCATATAAAATAATATAGTATTATTGAATATAAAGTTGTATTTTTTTTTACTATTTTTAGCTTCCAAATGAAACAAATATGGTTGAAACATTGCCAAAAGATCATGACGAGTTAAGGCGTAATTTACTTCTTACAGACAAACAAGTTGTTTCAGTAAACGATAAATTACCGGATATTATAAATAGAGTAGTATACTTCCCCAAAATGGAAAATGCTCAAAAGCACAAAATAGATAGAATTCAATCAAAAATTAAAAAACTAAACCAACAAATTGAGCTGGCCAGAGACATTGCTAATAAAGTAAAAGTTGGTGTTAGATTTTATCCAAATACAACCTTGGAATTAAAAAATCCTGATAACATAGAACAACTTACTACGTCTGTAAAAATATCGGGATATTTTAGAACACCTAAAAGAGATGGTCTTATTTTTTATTTGGGCAATCCCAACGGAACTAATTTACCAAAAACAAAATCCGTAAGTCAATTTAAATGTATACAATTAACTTTAACTTTAAAGTTTACATTAAGACCACTACAGTGTAACTTTTTTTTATTTTAGGATGATTATATGGCCCTGGTTATAGTTAATGGATATGCCACACTTAAATTTGATCTTGGTAATGGTCCTGATCAATTAATTAATGAAAAATATGTTTCTGATAACGTATGGTATCAATTTATTATTGAAAGGTTTGTTATTTTTTTGGATATATAAAACAATAAATGATAATCTTTTATCTATTAACGCCCAGGCAGTAATATAATGTCAAAAGATTGGAAAAATTATTACCAGCTTTACTGCACAAGTTATTTATGACTATTTCCCTCGTCTTAATTTCCACCAATCACAAACGCGCAATTTGAATTACAAATGGTTTCTAGGTGAAAAAACTGTATGACAGCACCTGTCAGCAGTTTACCCGCGGCAAAACTTGACAGCTGTTGTCACCAAAAATTGCAATTTATATTTTAATTGTTAACTGTTACTCATGAAATAGTCTTGTCAAATACCATTCGGGCATCTAATTTTTCCTGTGAAAAAAATCGAAAAAACACAATGCTAAGTAATATTTTTTAACAATATATTGCATGCATTCGTGCAGGTGCAAAAATCCTCGTCTTCGACTCGGATTTTTGTTGCCCCCAGCACTCATGCTTCTAGTTAAAATATTACTTAGCGACGTGTTTTTTCGATTTTTTTCAGAAAAATTAGATGCCCTTATGATATTACTTACGATTATTAATCCATTACCCACACTAATTTGGGCTGGTTATCCAGATAATTAATAATTATATTATCTAAGTATTTTTTACCATTTACAATCTTTTACAAATGCAAACTATCCCTCTAGTTGGTTTTATAAAAATTCTATAATTATAGAATATTAACAATTTTTAGTAAAATTTCTATATAATTTTTAATTTACATATTAAGTTGACAAACAGAAATAATATTGTTTAGCAAAAAGAACTACCTCCCTACCAACAATGACGGTATTGTGTGTGTCGACGTCAGAAGTGTCGTCAATTTATTTTTATTATTTAACATGTTTATCAATATAATTACCCTTGTGGAAATTTTTTTGAAAGTTTTTCTTTTTTTTTTTATTAAGTCGGAAAAACTCAGAATAAGGGCCGGTTTTTCAATCGTTGGTTAAGTTTATCTTACGGTTAACTTTCTTAGATACTATTGTGTTAACAATAGTATCTAAGAAATTTTTTTGAAAGTTTTTCTTTATTTTTTTCTTATTAAGTCGGAAAAACTCAGAATAAGGGCCGGTTTTTCAATCGTTGGTTAAGTTTATCTTACGGTTAACTTTCTTAGATACTATTGTGTTAACAATAGTATCTAAAGAAATTAACCGTAAGATAAACTTAACCAACGATTGAAAAACCGGCCCTTAGACCTATTAAATCGGAAAAACTCAGAATAAGTCTTACCCAGATCCCCAAATAGGGTAAAAATAAAGTAAAAATTAATAACCAATTGTTTTATTCTGCACGTAGTTGCGTACACATAATAAAGTTTTTACTGGGCAATCGAATAATTCAAGCTCATAAAGCATCATTAGGCCAATATTAACTGTATGTTAATATTAAACAATTATATAATATATACTTACATATGATAACATAACGCAAAATTTGTGTTATAATGGTGTTATTCTCTACGGAAATGTTAACGATAACATAATGTTAACTGTCTCTTAAAATAACATAATGTTTTCTGTTTATTTGCATTCTGTTATTAACGTTATGTCAATAACATAATAAACACATAATATAATGCCAAAAACATAGACATTCTGTTATTTTTGTTCATAACAGACAGTTAACATTATGTTACAAAATAGCACCATAAGTTAATGAATACTTACTGTTGGAATTTTATTTTTAAAGTAAAAAAATGTGCTTTTTAAACGTTGATTATTTGCATATCATAACTCTATGAAAGGCCGTTTTACTATTTAATAACATGCAATTGTGCTATGAAAAATGTAAAGCTTTTATAGAGAAAAGTTAAATATTATACATAGTTTTGGCAATTATCCCCTTGTGGAAATTTTTCTCTGAGAAAGTTTTAATAAGAGTTTTTAAAGTCTTACTTTCTCTTAAAAAGTCTGAATAATACTTAATAAGTCTTAGTAAGTCAGACTAATAGCAAGATTTGGGAGTCTTCTGGAAGAGTTAATAAGACTTTTTAAGACTTTTAGAGAGACATAGAAACTTAAGCTTTTCGAATTTTACTGGCAATGATTTTCGTTAATGTCCCCGAGAATTATACAAAAACAGCGCAATGCAATATCGCAACGGTTTCGACTTCTCTTTACTCTACCAAGTTATAGAAACTGGAGTCTCTCTAATACTGTTCTAGTCAATATTTCTGAGAGTATAAAAAGAGGGTGTAATATTGCAAGAAGTTTTGATCTTTTGATGGATGCAAGTAGTTTGAATTTTCTCATTTCTGCATATGATTTTGTTGAAAATAGTTCCTTTCTTTGGTTCCTTTATCTGATTTTTATTTACCGTAACAACTCGGGTATGTAAAGCACAGAGGATATGATGTAAAGTATATTTATGTATTTTATAAAGTACCTATATTTGTATTAAAAATTTCAGAGGTTATGTTAAAAAAATGATCGATATGCTATTAAACTTTAATAATTTAGTAATGAGGTCTGTTGGTAGACCCTGCACTATCTCCACTGGTAAATGTTAATACAGCAATATTTAAATCTGGTTGATGAAAAAGTACACACCAGTGCAGGTGCATCTACGAACAAATGAATTAATGGCCCATTGGCAATTATTCCTTTAGTAAAAAAAAACACAGCTTAATTAATTAATAAAATGAAAAAAATCACAATCATGTCGTATATAGTTTTTTTTGAAGCATAAAATAGTTTTCATATTAATACTAGTTCAAAAGTGAAATTACGACCTCTATACTGTGGAGAGTATTGAAACGCTCGACTGACGAATACAACTCTATACCCTGGCGAGATTTAGAAAACTGTATTCAAACGTGGCGTCATCCAATACACTTCTATATTTTTCCGTTTGCTATGAGAGAAATGGTAGGAACCTAACTACAGCTATAGCGATTAAAATAAATATCCGGAATTATTCAGAGATGTTGTATTTGGTTATTGCAAAAGAAAGCACAATGAAAAGGATTTATAAACACTGTTTTTGTGTTGTTATAAGGCTTAAAAAAACACGGAAGCAATGTTTACAATATAGGTAAACAAACTTTATTTTAATTGAACAGAATAAAACAGTTGTGAGATACGTTTGGTTTGTGTACATACAGATCCCTTGTTCATTAAGTCATATATAAGGTATAATAACTATAACAATTTTTTATCTCTGGTCGTACTCATACACAGGTTATAAAACTCATAAAACAAATATGGTTGATCTTTATGTGTTTTATACAGTCACTGTATTACAGTGTTGCCGGATGAATGTCATAAAAGTTCCCGACCAAAAATTACAAAATAGGTAATAAAAAACTAGTTATATTTTAAATTTACTAGCGCATTTGCCCTGTTTTAAAAAAATAATTAAATTAATTTAAATTTTTTGTATAAGTAAATAAAAATGTAACAGGATATCCTATATAGAACAAAATAATTATGCATTTTTAGTAAACATATAATATTATTTACTGAAAATATCTTCAGTTAGTATTTTGATCGAAATTTGCAAAATATCCGATTTTACCCGCTTCAAAATTCTACGCGCAAACATGACGAAAATACCCGGGTCAAAATTTATTTACAGGCCAATTTCAGTCCCTGGTAAAAAAAATTTTTTTTCAAGCATTACCTGGTTACACATACCATTCCTGTGTAAAGGCACATATTTTCCAGTAAAAAACAAAGTACGGTAGCTTTTGTATAAAAAAAATAAAAGTAACGAAGTTTAAAATGACAAAATGTAACGCCGGTCACATGTCCCTGTCGTCTGTTTATTATGTTAAATCTGTTGCATTTTACTGTCCAAAGTTGAAAATAAATATTTAAATAATTTACGATATAGAAACAGTTACGTAATTTTTTAATCAATTTTTCTTATACTCCTCTTTACAATATCAAAGTTTCGGTAGTGCCTTAAAGCTGTGTCCCCCAGATTGTGCGTAACGCCGGTAGCACTCCATATACGCTCACATTTTTGCCGCCAGAGCCGCTAATATCAGTCTTCGTTAAATTTTGTGTTACGAAAACTTTGCTGCTAGTGATTTTGCATTAAATAGGTAAGTTTTCATTATATTTACTTAATTTTTCCTCAAATTATGAAAAAGTTAGTTCATGCGTATGTTTTTGTGTCGTAACAACGGTCACATGGCCTATTTTTAATATTCTTCAAATTTCTTATTAATTGCTAAATATTATAAAGTATTTTATTTATTTATTTATTTACATCAATATATGCGTTCATAATAAATATAAATATTTTTTATTTCGTTATTACGTTTTACAAATAATCTATGATTTGAACGTGTGACCGGCGTTAAAAAAGGCGGTTATGTTGCTTAAAAAAGATGCCGGAAATTCAGAAACCTACATATCCAGTGCGGACACATACAAAATTTGATAGAAGAAACCTGTACCAACTAAAAAAATTGAGGTTTTTTAAAATACACCGACTTTTATTTTTTAACTTTTATTTTTCGGAATTGGCCCGTAAATAAATTATGACCCACCCAACACTTGGTAAGTAGTGACAGTAGAGCTATCTTGAAAATGCGGGAAGATGCCATCACATGACAGATCAGCTGTGCTCTAATTGGTCAGCTGAGAAAATCGATATTGTGTCTAAAAAGTGCTTGCAAATAAATAAATTTCTCTGCTAAAAGTCTTAAAAACTCTTTCAGAAGACTCCTAAATCTTGCTATTAGTGTGACTTATTCAGACTTTTTCCGACTTAATAAGTCTTGTTCTGACTTTTTTCGACTTAATAATTATTATTCAGACTTTTTAAGAGAAAGTAAGACTTTAAAAACTCTTATTTTTACTTATTAAAACTTTTTCAGAGAAAAATTTCCACAAGGCACGTATATTGTAAAAAGAGTTGTTTGTAGCTATTCAGATTAAAAGGTGTCACTAATACTTTTGTAGACTTGCAGGTTATCGTATAAATAGTTATTGTAACACTCGCAAAGTCAAAATGCTTTTTGAAATTGTCATAGATTCCAAAAACTCACTTTGTAATTGATAAGATTTATGCGATTGTGCTTTATAGAGAAAAGTTAATCTTAATATCAACAGATTTGGGGATTTAATATAAGCGCCGGGTGATTAATGATTGTTTTTCTATTTTATAACAAATCTGGTGACACTGCACCGTCTTACCAGAGACAACACCTTAAAATCATAGAAATAATGCTTAAAATCCTTAAATCTAGTGTTTTTGTTTCCCCTAGACAGGTTAGCCATACTTTTTACAACATTCGTATATTGCCAAAAGGTTTTAGTGTTGCAATAACTATTTAAAGC
The DNA here is from genome assembly GCA_921294245.1 of Brassicogethes aeneus. NCBI lineage: Eukaryota > Metazoa > Arthropoda > Insecta > Coleoptera > Nitidulidae > Brassicogethes > Brassicogethes aeneus. Next base: position 65,349,964 of record OV121132.1, read on the forward strand.
CGGGTCTACAATTGTCGCAGATCGCAGAACATAAGCTTGCGCAAAGCATACCGTGACGTGGCGATGGAGCAAGTTTTTTTTTGTCTGCTGGGTGCTTTCCTCAAGCTTATGTTCTGCGATCTGCGACCTGCGACAATTGTAGACCCGGCTTAATAGAATATAACTTTTTTCCATAAAATCTTAACTTTTTTCGATATAGCACAATTTCAATTGCAACTGAAGTTATTAAATAGTAAAACGTTTGATAACTATTATAAAGATAAAATAAATATCGATTTGGCGCGCGCTGTTTTACTATTTAACATAACAATTTGCGCTATGTTATTAAATGGTAAAACGGCGTTCCATATAACTCTTTGCGTTTTTTCTATAATAACCCCAGTTATGTTCACAGAAAAATGCAATAATAATCCAACGTTTGTTCATAACAGACAGTTAACATTATGTTATGTAACGGGGGTTTTTGTGTCGCGTGCTTGTGGTTGCTATACTTTTACTACTTATTCCTTTGTTGACCTACGGGAGCCTTGGGTGTGTGGAACCCGTTACAAATTACTAATCTAATCTGACCTTTTAATCCGGTGAAGATCGTCGCGGCTTCGGCTGGAGGATGTCGGTAAGCCGAGTCTAAGGCGAAGTATTCCGATATGTATATTGACACAATTAACTCACTCGCGTCGAGTCACGCGGAAACTTCGCACACGATTACCGTTCACTATATACTTACTTTCGACTTAACTTGATTCAGGGCTATTTCTTATAAAACAGACAGAGCAATAAAGCGATATTTCAAACCATATAAATATATTAACAAACAAAGAGTTAACAATAAAAAATTAAAAGATATAAACAAGTAAAATTAAGTTACATTAAAGTAAAAATAGATAATGAAAGTTAATCCAGAGATTTAATTTAAAAGAACTAGTTTACAAAACAAATTAGAACTCTAGATTAAGAAATTTAACTAAAAGTAAACTAAAAGAAAATGTAACAAACAATTAAACTAAGCAAATGCGTGGTGCGATTTATTCTATAATTAAGTAACTATAATTAAACAAAACTATTCGTAGTGAATCTAACATAAACAAGTTGGTTTGAAATACAATAATTACTATAAGTACCTTACACTGAATCAAATGAAGTTGGCTGATACGGACTGGCGAGGATCTGCGACGATTTGGAAAGCGCGATAAAATTTAGATAAGAACTGGCGAGTCAAAGGTTGTGTTGGTTTTTTATAGACTATTTTAAGGAAAAATTGGAAGGGATTAATGCTTAATTAACGACCATTGGTCAAAATCATGGTAACTCCCCTCCGCAAGGGTCTTGAAAAATTAACTGGTTCAAAAGGTCATAAACTCTAATACCAACCGAAAAGGACGAAAGGTTATTGGTTTTAATCTAAGCGGTTCAATAATTCTTAAGGGAGGAGGCGTTAACCTTTGACTTAAGTCGGGAACTTGGCTATGTGAAAGGTGGGAATTTTACTAGGCATTGGGCGGAGTTTCCACCATTGTAGCCAACTTTAACTATAATTTACTAGATTTGATAACTGAGGATAGCCCTTACGGATGCTTTGAAAGTACAAGGGTTGCCTAATGATTGAACCCATTATTTTTATATCTGGTTATTAATTCGTATTAACTGCGTTTGATTTTATTGGGCATTTCTTTGGTTCAAACCATCCTTATGAGCTTTCCCCATCTACACCTAATTTACATTGGCGGATCGAGACTTATCTTTTAATAAGCAGCCACGCTTTCCTATTTACAATAAAATCTACCTAATCTTACGTCTTATTTCTAGTCTATAATCTCTATTTTTCTAAGTTTAGTTTTCAACTGAATCAATTCGTTACTTTTTTTTAATCATATTAATTTTATTATATTTTTGACGCGTTTCATTTACTTCTTAGAATTCTTCGTTTAAAGAACGTGTTGTTGCCATATGTTTGGCGGCTTTGGCAAAATACAGATAGCCTGCAATATGGATTTATGGCTTTATGGCCTCTATTTGAATTTTCTTTAAAGACGACCCTATAAATTTGTTTTTGACGTTACATTTGAAATCCTTTTCAAAATTACTTATTTCGCACATGTTAACGCTTTCTAAACTTTTCTAAGAAACTCTTAATTTCTGGTTTTTCCACGAATTATTTTAACGGTTTTTTCGAACTTTCTCCCTGTTACAGTTATCATTGATATTTCCTTACAAAATATCACCATAAGTTAATGAATACTGTTGGAATTACACTTTTAAAGTAAAAAAAATGTGTTTTTTTAAACAGTGATTATAATATAAATAATTATTTGCATAACATAACTAGGCGTTTTTGCAATAATAACCCTAGTTATGTTCACAGAATAATGCAATAGCAATAAGCAATGGGTCAGATGAATATTTGCGTGGCAACAATGACATTAAGTCAAGCGCATCGTATGCATTGCAAAAAATTATTATTGTCATAATTATTACACCTTACATAATTATGTATTTAACAAGTGCATTTTATGTACTGTACAAGTGAGAGGTACCTATGTTTTGAGTGTTATTATGATGCAATAAACCCAAAAAAATTCTAATGAATACTTTTCTTCGTAAGTATTTTATTTTAAAAAAATACAACAAATCTAATTCCGGCTAATTTTATTTTTATCGCATGCTAAAAGTCAGATTAACTATCCAGAATACTCCCAAATCTTGCTATTAGCCTAACTAAGACTATTCTGACTTTTTCCGACTTAATAAGTCTTATTCTGAGTTTTTTAGAAAAAGTAAGACTTTCAAAACTCTTATTTTTCTTAATTCAAATATTTCATTCAATCATAAGAAACAATGCTTAGAAGCTTCTTTTTAATTCTAAAACTCGTCATGACAATAGACAATGTCGTCATGATAATCGTGTGACGTGTCGTTAATTTATTTTAATTGTTGAACTCGAAATTTATATTGCAGCGAGTTTATTAAACATAATTGTATATCACAATTTTAAGAAACGAAGTTCCAGAACATCTTTTTAATTCTGACGACTTGTCATGACGATATCGCCAAGGATAAAAGGGACGTTTGGGATGACGAGTATCATAATTTTTTTTTGTATTCGTATCGACATTGTTGTTATGGATTTAAAACAGTACTTTAATTAATTAATAATTAATTAATTAATTTAACATGACGACGAAAACGCTGCGGTCCTATGCGCATGTCCGAAAATTAAATTAAACAAGTGGCAGAACGCTTTACTAAGGAAAGTCAACCTTCTTCTTCTTCCTCTCCTTTTTTGGCTTTTCCCTTCCGGGAGTTGGCCAGCTTAAACTTTTTTCCTATAACTGGGGAGGGCGAGTCTAGGACTTCCTATAGCCGCTCCCTTCCTTTTCAATATTAATTATTTTTTTCTTCTCGTTTTCATCTGGATTATTTATTTTATTCTTCAAACATATATGTCCATCAATATCACTTCAGTCTTTATAGTTCATAAAACAATCTTTTATTTTAGCATTACGGTTCGAGCTTAACAAAACTTATCGGTACACTTATAATTTAAAGTCATTCTTTTTTCACTAATACACTAATGTCTCAAACATAAACGAAATCACGATACACGCAGCGGAAGTCATACAAAAAAATAGAGGACAAAAAAAATAGCAAAAAAACCCACGATGCACTACATGGCGGTTTGCACATGACTATTCAATCTTTTAATATTTCGACCATCCTTTGTGGGAACTTATTGCATCTTCACAAATCTAATGTAGATTTTGGAGTTTTGGCACTGATCAGCCTAATTTTGTGCTGTGAGCCCCATATTGTCCTCCCAAGGACTCTTGTCACTTCAGCGGACAACACAGAACTGTAGACTGGGAAAGTCAACCTGTTCTGCAATGTGTTTAATTCAATTCTCGGGCATGCGCATAAGACTTCATGCACGATAGAAAGAGACAGAAGCTTTGTGACACTTCTCCTTACGGGCGCTAGCAATATAGGAGATTAATTATATGATCTGACCATAATTTTACATACCTATTACTTGTTTTATAGAATTGGACATTATGCTACTGTAACAATAAGGGAAGAAATTGATAGAAAAGAGGTATTTACCAAAGCTGAAAAACCAATTACTGGGCATTATTCTATATTTAACTTGGATAAAGAAAAATCAAAACTTTTTGTGGGAAGTTTTCCTCCAACAAACTATGAAATACAAAAAGAAATTTCTGAGTTCAATTCTTTAGAGGGAGAAATTGAAGATTTCGTTATAGGTGACAGACCAATATCGTTATGGAACTTTAATCAAGGTTATGAAAATAATCATGGTGCCATGGAAAGAGATAAGTTGGTAGATCTTGAGCCTAGTACTGGTTTTAGATTTAATGGAAATGGTTATGCAATATTAAATGCTAGGTCTTATCCTATAAGACATAAATCTGATATTCATCTTGCATTTAAAACATTTGCGTCAGAAGGACTTCTATTTTTAGCTGGCAACTCCAATACATTTATAGCTTTAGAATTAAGAAATGGAAAGGTGTTATATCAAGTAAGTACATATATTAAGAGCTAAGAGCATATTTTAGTGTTAGTAGGTTTCATATAAATGGCCCTGAACGAAATTATCGTAAAATGGAGCTGAAATTATCCTACAAATGTCTGTTTTCTTCCTGTTTTATCCGCGCATGCCTGCAATTTGTTCGTCTGTTTTCGTCTGGTTTCATCCGCGTTCGTCTGCTTTTTATTTGTCAGCTTTCGTCCGGTTTGTTCCGCAAATGCCTGCATTTCATTTGATGTCCGCATTTATCCGGTTTTACTCGCAAATACCTGCATTTGGTTTTAAATCTGCATTTATCTGGTTTTATCCGCATATATATGATTTCGTCAGGTTTTATCCGCAATTTCCGGCATTTCGTTTTGTCTGCATAAATCGGGTTTTACCCGTCAATGCCTGTATTTGCTTTTAGGTCTGCATTCATACGGTTTAATCTGCAAATACGTGCTTTCATCCTGTTTTATCGGCAAACCCGCATTTTCTTTTAATTTAACCCGCGTTTGCTTATTAATTTTTGGTTTTTTAAAGAAAACGTATTCTTGATAAAAAGTTCTGATTAAAAAAAAATGTTTTATTGTACAGTCGTATGCAAATAAAAAGCGTACAGCCTTGATTTGACAAATGAAGTAGGTAGGTACCTCTCATTTTAATACGTGTACGCTTTTTATTTGCATACGACTGTATCTACTGGTTAACCCTTTCAGTCCGGGAAGCGGATCCGTCCGCAAAACCTAATGTGATCCCACAGCCGGGAGACGGATTTAAACGCGCGGCTGTCTGATGCATTGAGACCGGGAAACGATCGGATCCACGGGTACAATATGATGCGTTATGCTTCGTTTTATTTATAAACACAATTTTATAGCGATCGGGTATTATCGTTACGAATCGTTATTATTTATTTTAAATGTGAAAAATGATTAGTTCTTTCAATAAATTACGTTGTTTCTTTATGTGAAACTTTATAAACTATTTTTTCTTTTAATAAAAAATAAATTACGTTTTGTTTTTTAATTCACATTGGGTACGGGACGTATGAATCCGCGTGGCCTTAAGTCCGGGAAGCGTACGAATCCGCAAAGCCTAACGAACGCCGGCTGTGCAGCAAGGCGAGCCAAACGAACGCCGGACTGAAAGGGTTAATCAAAAATAACGATTATGATTTAAGAGAGAAGTAGGTACCTACCTTTTTTTATTATAATTTCCGTCGTATGTATTTAGACTTTGTTTTAATTGACAACTTCTTCTTATAAAATTATGTTTATGTTTTTTAAATAGGAATGATTTTTCTTCGAAAAATTAAAAACACAATCCGGGGACATACTGTATATCGGATGAGAAACTAAATATACATTTTTTGTAAACACGGGTAAAATCGAACAAAATTTGGGGGTTTGCCAGATAAAAACAGACTTAGGCGGGTAAAAGCTGATAAAACCGGATGAAAGCACGTATTTGCTGATAAAACCAGATGAATGCAGACATAAAACCAAAATTTAGGTAATCGCGGATAAAACCGGGTTAAATTAAAAGAAAATTGCGGGTTTGCCAATAAAACCGGATGATAGTACGTATTTGCGGATAGAACCGTATGAATGCAGACCTATAATCAAATACAGGCATTTGCGGGTAAAACGCGATGAATGCAGATAAAAGGAAATGCAGGCAGTTGCGGATAAAACCTGACGAAATCAGATATTTGCGAATAAAACCAGATAAATGCAGATATAAATGAAATTCAAATGAATGCAAACCAAATGCAGGCAATCGCCGGTAAAACCGGATGAAATCAGACATTTTCGGATAAAACAAGATAAATGCAGACATAAAACGAAATGCAGGTATTTGCAGCTTTATTTGTAACCCGTGCTTTTCGTTTACTAAAGTGATAGAGTTCTGGTCACGTGACTTTTGGGACACGCGTTTTCAGAAACCTAATCTGGGGTTTTCGAAAACGCCATAGGTTGCCTACCCGGGTGACAAAAATCACCTGACTAGAACCCAAAGGTTAATTGCGTCCTCGATCATTTTAGTAAACGACTTTTTAAATAAGAAAAAACATTTTAAATTGATTTAATGTTTGTGCGATTCTAAAAAATACAATTTAAAAACAAAAAAATATACAAAACATTTGTGGGTGTTAAAATAATATTTTCCAAACGCCATGTGCATGCGTCTGCTAACTGCAGAAAGTATACAAACAAGTGACCGGGAAAGTAAACGAATGCCAGGTTCACTTACCAGGGTGATCGATCAGTAGGTTTCCGAAAACGCCTAATAAAATTGGTTAAAATTTAAATATTTTTTTATAAAAAACTTTTAATCTACCTAATAAATAAAATTATCAAATATTGGCCTATTAAAAAAAGAAAGTTATTACTGCCACGCCGCGTGGTGTCTTATAACTATAAATTTATTGGCACGCCGCATTTTTTATTGAACAAAACTTAATATTAGGGTTTTATAAGTAGCTAAGGCGGACTTGTGCCTCAGCACAATTCCGCGCCTGCCTGCCTGCCTGTCTAAGCTACTTTAAAACCTAAATAATAAGTTTTGTTTTATATCAAACACATACAAGTAGGTATATACGGAATATGGTCTGGTAAATTGGATACCGGCGACATCATGTTCTTTAAACTTTTTACTTAAAAATACTCCATTTAAAAAATGTTTTTTACAAAGCCACACAAAAAAAGAAAAGGCATCTTAAAATTGCTTAAACTGAGATTTTTTTGAGGTTAGGGCCAAACAAATACCCGTTGGTCCAATCCTGATGACGGATTCGATTTCAGCGCATCAAAATACATAGCAATGCGTTTCGTACCCAGATCAAGATACTGTTTTTTTGTGTCAAATTAACCAAATACAATAATGGTGTAGGTTTTCTGATTAAGAATAGTCTAAAAGGAGAAGTAAAATATTTTAAACCTATTTCTGATAGAGTGTGTCTCATAAGGCTAAAAGGGTTAAATAAAGCCATAACAATAATCAATATCCACGCCCCTACTAAAGAAAAAGATGAAGAAATAAGATGGGGATATAAAAATTATAATGGGGGATGCAAACGCTAAAATTAGAAAAGAGGATATATACAGAAATATAACAGGAGGAGAAAGTAAGCACATGAAAAGTAATGATAATGGGGAAAGATTGATAAGTTTAGCCATAGAAAAGAATATGAAAATTATGAGTACGCATTTTAAAAGAACAGATATTCACAAAGGTACATGGATGATTCCTGGAAGTTCAAAATCCAACCAAATAGATCATGTCTTAATAGCAGTTAAATATTCTAGACAAATAAAAAATGTAAGAACATTCAGAGGAGCAGAGGCTGATTCTGATCATTTTCTAGTAGCTATAAAATTTAAATACCCAAAACCTATAATTGAAAAAAAAACTAAAGAAAAAATATAATATTAGATATAATACTGAAAATCTAAAGCAAGTGGGGACTTGAATATAGGAAAAGAATATATAAACATTCACGAAAATCAATATAGATGAACAAAGAAATGTAGAGGCCAAATGGAATAACCTGGAAAAAGCTATAAATAGAGCAACAATGGAAAGTTTACCAAAACAAAAACCAAACCATATGAAAGAATGGATGAATGAGGCATGTAAAAAATAGATAGAGGAAAAAATAATGCTAAGAAAAAAAATGTTACAAAGTGGAAGTAATGAGGACAGAAAAGCATATCAAGAGCAAAGAAAAAAAGTGAAAAGCCTATGCAGATTCCTAAAAAGACAAATGATGGAGGAAAGAATAAAAAATATGGAAGAAAAATACAGGAAAATGAAATAAGAAACTTTTACAAAGAAGTAAATAATATTAAGGCAGGATATAAGGCGGCAACTAGTTTTTTCAAGGACAAGCATGGAAACTTAATAGGCGAAGAAGAAGATATTCTAAATAGATGGAGACATTTTGAAGAATTACTAAATGAGGAGTCTGAAACTAATTTGAGTGAGGATACAGAGGAGGAACATAAAGAAGTTAAATGTTTAACGCCTCCTACAAATGAAATTTTAAATGAGATGAAAAACAATAAATCTGGAGGACCAAATGGAATAGTGGCAGAAAATCTAAAGTATGGTTGGTGGGTGTTAAGGGAAGACCTATATAATTTGATAAAAGTAATATGGGAGCAGGAAAACATGCCGAAAGAATGGAGTAAAGCTAACATTATCCCTATCCATAAAATTTTTTATATAGATTTATCTCCTTTAAAGGAGATAAATCTATATGCAGTAATTACAGAGGAATATCAATACTCGATGTTACTTACAAAGTTCTAGCAAGTACAATAAACCAAAAGCTCATCCCTCACCTTATGCAGAGAAAATGCTGGGGGAATATCAAGGTGGTCTGAGAAAAAATAGAGGCACAAATGATCAACTTTTCACCTTAAAACAAGTGTTATCAGGATTGTATGAATATAATATACCAATGTTTATGCTTTTTGTAGATTTTAAAGCCGTTTATGATACAGTAGGAAGAAAACAGCTATTTCATACGTTAAAAGAATTTAAAATACCCTTTAAATTACTAGAATTAGTAAAGATGACCCTAACATCAAAGGAGTTCCAGATAAAATCGGGACTCAGACAAGGAGATCCTTTCTCAACAGTTCTATTTAATTTAGTTCTGGAAAAAATTATAAGAGATAGCAGAATTAACAGAAATGGATCTTTATTTTCTAGAAGCCATCAATGCTTAGCATATGCAGATGATGTGGTTTTAATGGCACGAACTAAGGGAGAACTACAGAGGATAGCAGCGAATCTTATAAACATGGCAGAGAAAAGGGTAAACTACGAAACAGTAGCGTAACTAGGGGGGGGGGCGGGGGGTGCGGTCCGCCCCGGGCGGCACTTCTTGGGGCGGCAAAAATCGTGAGAGAAAATGCGAAAAAAACTGGAAGACAGAATATAAAAATAAAAAAAATATTTGATAATTAAATATTCTCTTTCGAAATAATATAATTCAAATTCCAATAGATTTGAGATTTATACAATTACTCCTAAAATATTCCAAATCAAATAAAGCTAGCAAAAAATAGAAACAAGACCGGTACCTATTCTAAATATTTAAACATTTTTATTTATTTTTTACTCAGGTTTAAGTTTTTTTTGTATGTACTTTTACATAAGGTTGAGAATTTATCTTTTTGTTTTATATAAATTATGTTAAAGCACATTTTATTTGTTGTTTTTCTTTACCTAGGTCTAAGAATTTTTGTTTGTTTTTAATTCTTAAAATATTACAATTTAATGTTATATACAGTGTGTCTCACTTTTCATGACTCCCATATTGTAGCTGGGTCAGAATTTCTCAAACGGGCCACCTGAATTAGGTCAAAATTAGTTTTTGATTGTAGATACATTTTTTCGATAGTATTTTACATCACTAACACAAATCCGAAAGGATTTTGTAAAAAAAAATTTTTCAATTGACATATTCATGATATTAAAAGTAAAAGTTTTTAGTAATTAAAAAATAAAAAAAATCATTATGGCTAAACTAATTATCCGATTCCAACGATATAACTAGCGTTGGAAACTTGTTTTGACATAGATTCTTTGTTATTTTTTTCAATTGTACAATTTTCATTTAGGTCGATTTTTTTTTGTTTTTTTATAACAAATTCGGAAATAATTGGCTTCTGCGCCAGCTATCGACTCGAAAAAAAACACATATACTCCAATCATTTTTCGAAATTATGCTGCTCCAAACAAAGACTAATTTTGACCTAATTCAGGTGGCCCGTTTGAGAAATTCTTACCCAGCTCCGTTATTAGTAATAATTTTTACAAAATTTTGTTCAATTGGACCTACCCATCATTGTAAAAATCGTATTACTAATAACGGAGCTACAATATGGGAGTCATGAAAAGTGAGACACACTGTATATGTTATATATATAATTATATATTTTTAATTTTGCGTACGGTCCTCAAAACTGACTCCTAACCTAACCTCTCTTCCCCCCCAAAAAAAAAACATGAGGGCGACAGCCACTGCTGCCCCGGGCGGCACTTTTTCTAGTTACGCCGCTGCTACGAAAAGAGTAAATAAATGAAAATAGAAAGAAAAAAGAAAACACAAGAGATGGAAACACTAATAGTTCAAACAATTAACGGTGTAAATATTAGTTTTGAGGAGGTGGAGAGCTATATGTATCTAGGAGTTCTAATAAACAATAAAGGCGACGAAGAAGAAGAAATTAAAATAAGAGTAGCAAAAGCAAATAGATGTGCAGGAAGTTTAAATAAAATTCTAAAGTCAAAAGAATTATCCCTAAAAGTAAAAATAAGAATGTATAAAACCATTATAAGACCTACTATATTATATGCATGCGAAACATGGGTATTAAATAGGAGCAATCAAATTAAACTGGAGATATGGGAAAGAAAAATTCTACGCAGAATATTTGGAGGAAAAAAAGTCGAACAAATGCCGAATTTTTTGACATTTATAAGGAACACATAATAACTGAAGTGGTTAAATCAAGAAGGATACAATGGCTAGGGCACTTGGAAAGAATGGATGACCATAGGCTGGTCAAAGGTATTGGAAGCAAAATGGCAGAAGGAAAAAGGAGAAAAGGAAGGCCAAGGAAAAAATGGAAGGAAGAAGTATTAAAGGACCTAAAAGAAAAGAAGATTGTCGGATGGAAAACAAAGGCGAAGGACAGGAAAAAGTGGATGGAGATAACAAAGCTATGGGCCTGAATGGCCTGAAGCTTATATATATATTTTTCGAATTCTGAATTTCAATCGTTGATTTTTTCCTTTTGATCAAATTTTAGACTGCTCAGATGTTGTTAACCCCCCAATAGTTTTTAGTGTTTGTAAGTGTAAAAACTCATTTATTATGTTGGATTATGATAATCGACCAAAGTAGCATTTTTTGGATTGTGCTGAACGTTCTAAACGGCATAAGGTTAAACTTTTATGAGAATCTGTTGAATCATACCTTTTATCCGCAGCTATCCCCGAAAATTTTAAGAAGAAAATGTATATGCCAACGGAACAGGCTTTGGCGTTGATAACGGATGCCCAATTGTCAAAGCATCAATATAAAGCATTTAGAAATGCCGTTAAGGATTTCGGACATGATATTTTACCACCTTATTATAAGGTTCTTATAGCCAAAAAAAAAGTGCTACCCAGATAAAATGGTAATTACTGAAAGAAGTGCCTGTGTAGATTTGCAAAGTCAAGATCATACCGCAAAGCGAATTTTGGAAGCTATCGATTGATGTAGAAGATAATACAGAGTTACTTTTAGTTAGTAAGTGGGGATGTGATGGTGCTTCCGGGCAATCTGAATATAATCAAAAATATGTACAAGGTGATAATCAGAAAACATCAGATAGTAGCATCTACATGGTATCAATGGTGCCTTTACTACTTAGAACTGGCTTTGACCCAACAATTTGGAACAATGATTTGCCTTCATCTACGAGATGGTGCCGCCTTATCTATTTTGAATTTGTAAAAGAGTCCCCTGAAAAAGTTTTGGATGTTAACAACAAAATAACTAACGAAATTTCCCAGCTAAAAAAAACAGAAGTAGCAATATCCGGAAAAAGTTACTCTGTTAACACGACATGAAATTTACCATGATTGATGGAAATACAGCACAAATCATAACAAAAACTCCTTCTGCTTCTACATGTTTTATATGTAAAGCAAACCCTACAAAAATGCACAATTTACAAAATGTTGTCCATAAGCCAACAAATGAAGAAGATCATCAATTTGGATTATTTCCCTTACATGCTCGCATTAAGTTTATGGAATGTAAGTTACACATTGCCTACAATTTACCATTCAAAAAATAAAGAGCCACAAAAGATTTGCAGGAAATTAAGGAATCTAAAAAGAAAAGAATTTAAAAGGAATTTAGATAAAAAATGGGTTTATTAATAGACGTTGTTAAAACCGGCTCAGGTAATAACTCTGGAAACACATCAAGAAGATATTTTCAAAATCCAACCTTAGTTGCAGAGATAACTAAGGTTGATTTTAACTTAATAGATAGGTTTCAAACCATTCTGCAAGCTATCACTACACAAAGCTTGATATATCCAAATAAGTTGGGAATGTTTGCTCAGCAAACAGAAAAGTTGTTTGTGGAACTGTATCCATGGTCCTACATGCCTGTAACAGTTCATAAAATATTAGTACATGGAAAGGAGGTGATGGAAAATATATCTTTACCAATCGGTGTACTTTCAGAGGATGCACAAGAATCCCGAAATAAAGATTTCAAAAAATTTAAGCACATGTTTTCAAGAAAAACAAACAGGAGTATATTTTTTTTATCGGGCGAAATCAACAATATTGCTGTTCTTAGAGCATAACAACTGCGTTAAGATAAATATATCGTTTTTTCTAAGCAATGAATTGTTTTATTAAAATTCACTATAAATGTTGTTATAATATACCTCCAGTATCTGTTACAGTGGCTATAGCTATGAGGACAATTTGTCAATCTTATAAGATTGACAAATTGTCCTCATCTGCAACTGTCTCAAGCGCAGTTTTCTTTATTTAAAGTGGCATAAATTTATATTTCTTGAAGGTTTTGCAACAAAAACTCATACAAACTCTTAGCTATGTTTTATTTATGCAAAGAACATACAAAATTAATAAATTACTCAGTTGTATATTTCCTACTAATATAAATAAAATGTCCCTTACTTGACGTCTGAGTCTGCAACGAGTTATTTCAACCGTTAGTGCAAGGAAGTGTTATTACTGGTAAGTCAAATTATTTTATGTTTTTAAAGTTATACTTAAAATAAAAGTCATAGGAAGTATGTCAATAAGCTAATGGTCTTGTCTGCAACGCCTGTTATAGTTTTAAAACGAATGGCATGAAACTCTAACTAAGACTTTTTATTTTATCTAGATTTCAAACAAACAAAACCTTAAAATTAGCTATATTGCATTAATAAGATTTTTAAAACATTGGAAATCACAGAGGTTGTCCAGTCTGCAATATCCATTCTGTAACAATATTTACCTGCTGCAGAATGGACATCGTCGTTGCTGAAAGGACACAATTATTAAATCGTTAATTTGAAATGCCAAAATTAGTATTTAAAGTTAATAAAATAGCATTATTTTGTCGGGCAAATTATTAATAGAAAATGACTAAGTTTCCAGTGCATTATTCTTGACATGCATTCTTAATTTAATTTGGCTTGTTATGTTTGATCGCTGCGAAATTTTTGTTTGTTTGAGTACCCATACAATTAATTTTATTATACAGGAATAAATTTCTGGGTGCGTTAACAAAAATGTTTACCTAATCGAAACGATTGTTTCTTTTTGTTATTTTTATTTGATTTAAGGAAACGTTTTGATATTTAGGGATATCATGAATCCAAAAATACGAAAATCTTGATTCATAAATTAAAAAGAGAAAAAGAAGCAGCATTTTTAAGAAATCGGGCTGCGAAGATTGAAAAAAAGCATTTATGATTATAACCAAGCTAAACAAAGAAAAAAAAGACGATGTGAAAATAATTCCTCCAAAGAAGCTGTAAACCATTTCCTTAAATCGGCCAAGGGTTTAAGAAAACAAGGACTTAGACATGACTCATCGGTCAATACAAGTTACATCTTTCTTTTATAAATGTATTAATAAATAAATTTATTAGGCTGTTTATTATTTTTAAAATTCCAATCTGCAACAAATTGTCCCCGTCTGCAACTCGTAAATTTGTGAAACTTAAAGAAAAATAAAATGCAATAGCTACTTTAAATTGCATATTCATTATTCATCATGCTCTAAAGTTATAAAATTATCATATCTTACAGTCGTTTAAGAAATATTTCTATACAAATAGGTAAACCTGTAATATTAGAGATTCTGCGCTTTTAAACAACTTACAACTATGTTATAAAATAATCTATTTAAATATTAATAAAACCTTATATTTTTGGTTTTCTAGATGCGTGTATCTAACTAATTATATAAAAAACACCGCTTCTAATGTGAATATAAATATGTTTGTTCAATTGAACGAATGTGTTGCAGAAAGGACAGAAATAAGTTATTATCATTAAATATTATTCACTAGCAAAAAAGTTGTCCAAATTTGTAGAATCCCATATGAAAACAGTGTACTAGACTATTCAAGGAATCATAAAATTCAGTTTATTTTTTTTCGGGTATTTTTCCCTTTTTGGCCCAATATAAAAAATATACCAACATCAACAAATGAAGATATTTTACACCGACTTTTAATATCATCTGATCCTGTTACAACATTTGCAAGGAAAAAAATATCATGTAAAAAATATGAATATAACCTTGTTATAATATATCTATATTTATAATGGTAATAAAAAATAAAATTATTTCCACCAAAAAGTTATAAAACCCACGTTAAAAAATTAAAATTTTCTATTTTTTGGATTTCTTATTTAATAAATCATACCTAGCACAGGTAAATAAAATAAAATAAATATTGTGCCCTCACGCAAAACGTGTGTTTTTACAATATAAAAATGCGAAAAAAAATAAAAGCCTTAAGTTTTTGATGTAAGAACATGCTTACTTATACGTATTTTATACTATTTAAGACCTTAGAAAAGAAAAAAATAATATTTATTTGTAATAAAAAAGTTATTGAATTTTTGCGGCAAAACGGCATTTTTTCACTATAGTGCGGGCCACCGCGGTGCACCGTCAATAGGATACAGCGGCGTCAGGCCAACTATAGCCCGCTGGCTGGGCAAAAAAAGTACAGAACGTTCTAAATAGGTTTTATCCTAAGGATGTCCTATAAACGTCCACAGCAAACGGAAAAATATAGAACTGTATAGGATGACTCCGTGTTTGAATATTAAATCTTAAAGTTTTATCAGAACTGTATTGAATCGTGCTTTGTTTTTATATTTTTCGGCTCTATACCTATGCACGAATATATTTAAAGTCAAACTCAATGGTGTGTTACAAGATACATTATTTTGTTTTTCTATATTCAACAGAGAGGTAGAAACTCGACCCTGTCGAATGCTGCAGTCATTTATGTCTCTAGAAATTATTAAAAAAGGGTTCAGTCCAATGGTGCAGCAACTCCGGATTCCTATTCTCTTCAGAGACATAGAAACTCAAGCTTTTCGAATTTTACTGGCAATGATTTTCGTTAATGTCCCCGAGAATTATACAAAAACAGCGCAATGCAATATCGCAACGGTTTCGACTTCTCTTTACTCTACCAAGTTATAGAAACTGGAGTCTCTCTAATACTGTTCTAGTCAATATTTCTGAGAGTATAAAAAGGGTGTAATATTGCAAGAAGTTTTAATCTTTTGATGGATGGAAGTAGTTTGAATTTTCTCATTTCTGCATATGATTTTGTTGAAAATAGTTCCTTTCTTTGGTTCCTTTGTCTGATTTTTATTTACCGTAACAACTCAGGTATGTAAAGCACAGAGGATATAATGTTAAGTATATTTATGTATTATATAAAATACCTATATTTGTATTAAAAATTTCAGAGGTTATGTTGAAAAAATGATCGACATGCTATTAAACTTTAATAATTTAGTAATGAGGTCTGTTGGTAGACCCTGCACTATCTCCACTGGTATATGTTAGTACAGCAATATTTAAATCTGGTTGATAAAAAAGTACACACCAGTGCAGGTTATTGTAGCATCTACGAACAAATGAATTAATGACCCATTGGCAATTATTCCTTTAGGAAAAATATTCAACACAGCCTAATTAATTAATAAAATGAAAAAAATCACAATCATGTCGTATAGGTATAGTTTTTTTAAGCATAAAATAATTTTTTTAATAATACTAGTTCAAAAGTGAAATTACGACCTCTATACTGTGAAGAGTATTGAAACGCTCGACTGACGAATACAAATCTATACCGTAGGGAGATTTAGAAAACCATATTCAAACGTGGCGTCATCCTATACACTTCTATAATTTTCCGTTTGCTGTGTCTCACGGGTTATTCTTGTATATATGTAGGTACTGAAAAAATCCTCTAAATGTATGTATAGAACCCTCATTATTCAGCTGTGACATCACAGACCACAGACTGTGTCACAGACGCACACCTCCAACTAAGTATTGCAACCCAGTTAGCTTAGCTAACTTAGCTAGCGTGCGTAAGCAGCGGTGAGATGTATTGCTTGACCGACGTCGGAAATCGATTATCATTTTTGACGTCGGTCCAACGACGTATGGACGTCGAAAATTGATTATCGTTTGTCGACATTGGACCGCTCCTTTTGCCGACGTAGGTCCGACGTTGAATTGACGCCGGAAATTGAATATCGTTTGCCGACGTTGCAACGGCAGGGCTTAAGTAATTTAAATGCAAGTTGAAAGCAACTCTAAATTTATAGTATGTTTTATTGTGTTATTAGAAGTCAAAATATCGAAAAATCAAAATCGCAATCGGCCATTTCAAGCGCGCGAACCGCACGAATTACAAAACTGTTTTTATAAAAAAATATTCTTCTTTTATGTATAACCTACATTAAATAAAAAAATATACCTAGAAGAAATATAGAAATATTTTATAAAAGTAGAGATAATTTAAATAACTGAAAGGTGTGTACAGGACAAAAAAAAGATTTATCTTGTCCCGTCCACACCTGTCAATTATTAAAATTATATATTATTATATATATAATTTTATTTAATGTAGGCTATACAATAAAAGAAGAATATATTTGACAATTTTGTTGCAAAAATAATATTATAATAATAAAAGAAGAATATATTTGACAATTTTGTTGCAAAAATAATATTATAATAAATTACCTACAATTTTTTTTATAAAAACAGTTTAAATAAAAAATAATTTAAATAATTAACTGTGTAAACACACACACACACCATATGTATGTTTTTTGGACTGCAAATATTACTGTTTTTTTAATGCCGCGAAATAGCTAAGATAACTACAAAGTATACTAATTTTTGTTCAAGAAAGAGACTACCTAAAATATTTATCTCGTATTTACGTAATACAATCGATTAATCGTTCTCAGCTAGATGTAAACAAACAGTAAATGGATCCAATAAACATGAAATGTCATATGACCTGTGGGATGTATTATAAAAAATTATAGAGAATGGGAAGCCAGTGGAAGCGAATTCTAAAGAATTTAAATGCTGCGTTAACATGCCTATAATCAAAGAAAACCCTGATACATTAATCATCGATGTATCCCTGGCGAAAAAGAAATGTGCAAAAAGTGTGCAAAATTATTTAAGAACAATGTGCAATCTTTTAAAAAATGATGCGCTGAGGGTGGGAAATGGAACATGAAACAATGTGCAAAACCAAAAATTTAAAAGTGGAATAATCACTGGACAATGTTTTAAAGGTAACTCCTTTTGATTTTTCACATTGTTTGCACACCGTTTCTTTGCACCTTCTGTGGGCCTTCTACAAACACAGACTCTTTTTGTTGACCTCTAAAGTCTTTTAAATTTACACTTAATAAATATCCTAATAATAATATTAATATTTACTTACCTTATACATTTTTTTTTATTAAAAAAAAATAACCTTAATGTACATACTGTATTTTATTATGAAAAATACCTGAACTGTCAACTCCACGACGGGGATTGCTTTGATCTTAGCCTTATGTTCTGTGATCTTAGCCATAGGCCGAGAAGCGATACAAAATATCTAATCTACCTCATCTTTTAAATAAATGTTTTACCCCAACACAAGCGAGATATATCTAAAATGTGCTTAAACTGTGATCGCTAAAACTGTACAAACAATGTGCTATAAAAAGGTATAATATAACTTATATAAGCGTGATAAATGAGAAATAATAAAGCGTGCTTACAGTATGTATAAAATATGACATGCGTAAGATAGACTGAAGCTTTGCAAAATTTTCTTTAAACAATGTACAAACAATGTGCTAAAAGATAATGTAATATAAGCGTCACAATTGACAAATAAAAAGCGTGGTGTCAATGTGGATAAGGAGTGAAAAAACTTTATTATTTCAAAAAATGTGACATTACCACAAAATAGCGCGTATGCACATTGTTATAAAGACTTGCACTCTAAATGCACACTTATTGCACACTTATCATGCACGCTTTATTTTTGACAGGGATTTCCACCGCCAGAATTGCACCTAGTGCTAGGGGTAGTTAACACAATTTTCAAAAAAATAAAAGCTTTATACATAAATGATGCTCTAAAATGGGCGGTAGAATGCGTGGTATCGAGAGTGATAACCAACGGAGGATGAGGTTTTGACGGAAATGGATGCGCTAAGTTGTTAAAAAATGGTGACATTTTGAGAAACTAGCTATAATATTGGCTGTTTACCATTCGCAAATTGTTTATCTAAATTGGGAAAGGTAGTTGATTCCTCTTTTTTTGAAACGTTAAAACCACATTATAAGAAAAATATTACTGATTTTCGAATTAGTTATTTAAGTTTAAGTATTTTAAGTATTTAAGTATTTTTGTCATAAAAATAATAAAGCATTGGGTTATTGATTTTATATTACATTTATGCATAAAATATAAATGCATACACACACACATTTATTTATTTAATTATTTTGTATATACATTTAAATGTCTAAATGTTTAAAATAAATCGTAATTTCGTTAAGAAAAAGAAACGGGCTGATTTGCGATTTTGGTTTTTCGATATTTTGACTTCTAATTACAAAATAAAACATACAACGCAAGAAAATTTAGAGTTGCTTTTAACTTGCATTTAAATTACTTAAGCCCTACCGGTATTTATTTCTTAATGCGTTTTTAGTTCGTTAAAAAGCACTGTTTTGCGAAAATTATTCTTTTTTTATTACGAATAAATATTTCTTTATTTATTTTTGACTTTGTTTAGTAGGTCTTATTACGTATAATTAACTATATTTTAATTTATATTAAAACATTATTAAAGATTAAAAAAATATTTTAATAAAATGTAAAACAAATCGTTCCTTTTTTTTTTACTAAAAATCACCTACCGGAAATCCAATTGGTATGTTAAAACGCAATTTTCGAAACACAATTTTTGAAGTATCGATAATATTAATTAATAAAATACATTTTGATCAACCTCAACAATTATTTAATTGCTAAACTATTTTATTAGCACGTAAAGTACGTACAAGTTACTTTCCTGGATAGTCTTAAAGAATTTTGAAAATTTTGTTATTCCTAATTTAAATTTGAGTTTTATTAATTTTATTTCTTTTTACTAATTTTATTATAGTACAATTTGGGAACAGAAACCAAGAAATTTTATACTTCCAAAACATACAATGATGGTCGGTGGCATAAAATAAATGCGGTACGTGAGGGAACAAAAGGGAAATTAATCGTTGATGGAGAAGTTGAACGTGATGTGTCAAAACAAATAGCTGGTTCTTCAATTGAAGCAATAGAAACAATTTCATTTGGTGGATATCCAAACAAACATAATTACGTTGATGTAACCCATATAAAATATGATGGTTGTATTAATAACGTTACTATTATGGGACAAACAGTAGATCTAAGAGTAAATATAAAGACATTTGATGTTTTACCTGGATGTCCAGAAAAGGTAAGAAATAAGTACATACGATGATATTTGTTTTTAAAATAAAATTAAACTTTATTTTAAGTTCGCACCTATGGTTTCGTTCACAAATAAAAGACCTGGTTACATTGGTTGGAATCGACTATCTATTTCCAATGACTTTAAGGCTGCATTAAAATTTAAAACAAAGGAAAAGGATGGAATCATATTTTATGTCACTGATTCAGAACAAACTGCTGGAATATCTTTATCTCTGGTTGATGGACGTCTTAAAATTATAAGTCAAAAAATAGAATTAATATCAAAAGATACTTTTAATGATATGAAGTGGCACGTAGTTTCAATGATGCATAATGAAAAGGAGTTACGAGTTGATTTTGATGATTATGGATACAAAGTGTAAGAAATTATTGTAAATTTGTATACTTACCTAATTAAGTTTATAAGTATAAGCTTTTCACCCGTGTTTGCTAGGTGCAAATGTCCTCCTCGTCCGGTACTGAACCCTATTTGGGTCTCGAGAGCGACATGCGAATAGTTTGAGTAGCCTCTCCCGGTTTCGCCGGGCCGCTGCTATACGCCCATGGGCAGTAGGATCAAAAAAAGTTGGGAACGGGGGGAATAGAACTCTCGGTGTTAAGTGGATAATTAAATCTGTGTATGACGCGGTGTCCCCCTAGACCGGGAAATTAGTATTACTCTAAACATTTGGGATTACTGTATGTAGTTAAGGAGTTGTAATTTCGATGTAGGGGCCAATCATCCTAGTCGTAGGCTACGACCCCGATAAAAAAAGATTTTATATACAATTATATATAATTATACCGTACTTTCAGTTTAAATGCATTCGGTTTTTAAGAGTGGAAGACGCCGAGAGACGGTTTTCGTAACTCAGCAGTTAACCCTTCACCGGCGTTGGGTGATAGTCCAAGTTTGCTCTGGATTATTAATACGAATTACGCAATATTAATTTAATTTACTTTTAAAAATTATACAGATACTTAAACGGTAACGTAATCACTTTTAACAGTAAATATTAATTAAAGGTGTAAAATCATTGCTAGTTTTGCAACTAAAAGTGTTTTCGTATAAAAACTACTGACAGTTAAACTGAATTGTTGCGTACGGCAACCCGCTTACAATGCATCTGAGGAGAGGCATCTGGGAAGGGGCGTTCGGGTTCACTCGGGTTTACTCGAATGTATATATTTCAAATAAACATACGGTATATACTTTATATACATTTCTATATAATGTATATAAAATTATATAATATTATATATAATTCTGTATAAAATTAAATAAAATATGAAATTTTATAAAATTATATATAAGGGTGGTTTTCAGTAACTTTTAAGATACCATGTCTCTGGGGTATTAAAACTAAAATCTTTATATTATTCATCATTTTTTTTACATTTTACTAGATCGATTTATAATACCAAAAGTTCAATATCCTATAAATTAATTTTTTAATTTTGGTTTTCACATGATCGTCGTATGTCCCTCGAGCAAAATCCAATCATTAAGAAGTTGGCAACAACTTAATGTTAAAGATAATGTGTTGAATAAAAACTTCCAATGGATTACGTTTATTTAACGTCCTAATGATAATGCTAATCTTAATGTTAATGTTAACTTAATGTTAATTTGTGCTGCATAATGCGTCTGTCACAATAGTGTTAATGTTAATGTTAAAGTTAATGGTAATTGTCATATAAATTGTGTTAGGGTTCACAATAATGTAAGCGGTATGTTAATGGAAAAGTTGTTTTAAATTTAGAGGGCAGTAAACCAAGGATTGCCAACCATGCATTGTGAAATGTTTTGAAAATGTTAACCTGAAATGTCATTATTGTTCTAATAATAGTGGCACATCAATCATTTTAGTGATATTACAAACTCTTTAAAAACAGCAATAAACAAAGCATCCATAAAAGAAACAAAGCCAAACTAACCTACAAACATTCAACATCACTTTTGTGCGATTGGCGCATGCGTGCGCTCATTGCTCCCATTGGTAGATGGTACAGAAGATGTTAATGATAATGGTAAAATGCAGAAATTTTTTTGGATCGTTAACCACAAGTTGTGGCCAAACTAACCTACAAACATTCAACGTCACTTTTGTGCGATTGGCGCATGCGATCCAAAAAAATGTCTGCATTTTACCATTACATCATTTTACCATTACATACACAGACGTTATTGCGCGCGGTTTATCGTGTTATCTGCAAAAATATATGGAAAATCATGTACGTGACCCTGCTTAAAATACCCCATAGAGACCTATATAAAATAATCTATCAGGCGCTACCGGATTCAATATGTGCATTTGTCCATGGTTTTTTCCGGATACGGCCCGATAGAAGATATATAAGCACACCATAACTTTTACATTTTCCCTATTGAGACCGATAGCAAATACCTCAATGAAGGATATATAGGGATATCCCTATAGAACAACCATAAAACATTTGACAAAATTTTATTAAAACCTATGGGGTCCTATGGGGGAAAACTAATTTCTACATTTATGTGTATTTTCCCCATTGAAACCAATAGCAAATAAATCAAGGGTGGAAATCCCTATAGAACAACCATAAATCCCAACTATGGATCCTATACATACCGATACGCCCTATAGAAACATCATACATTCCGATACATCTATCGGTTTGAACAGGGTCTCTATGGGGTATTTTAAGCAGGGGAGTGAGTATCGCCTCGTGCAATGATAGAGCGGGAAGGTATTTCAGACGTGCTTTGCTCTGGAGTGTGGCGTACATCATTTCAACAGTGTCCACACGCCACATTCCGCGTCAAGGTTTACCTTCGCTTGGCGAAATTTCACGTTGAAAATTTGTACATGATCACATGCAGTTTCAAACGACTCGATAAATGACACTTTTTGCCCACTCACATACGATTTTTTCTTTGAAACTATATACCACGCGCAATCACTTGCTAAATCATTTGAATACTTTATCAAGTGTATGGAACATGACGCTTTTTTAGCCATGCCGTTCTTTCGTGCATACTAACCGCTACATCCCAAAACGCCACGATAAACCGCGTGAAATAACGTCTGTGTATGGCCAGCTATTAACATCTTCTGTACCATCTACCAATGGGAGCAATGAGCGCACGCATGCGCCAATCGCACAAAAGTGACGTTGAATGTTTTTAGGTTAGTTTGGCTTTGTTTCTTTTATGGATGCTTTGGTCTACAACCATTAGCTGGCCATACACAGACGTTATTGCCGGCGGTTTATCGTGTTATCTGCAAAAACATATGGAAAATCATGTATGTGAGTGAGTAATGATAGAACGGGAAGGAATTTCAGACGTGCTTTCCTCTGGAGTGTGGCGTACATCATTTCAGCAGTGTCCACTCGCCAAACGCCACTTTCCGCGTCATGGTTTACCTTCGCTTGGCAAAATTTCATGTTGAAAATTTGTACATGATCACATGCAGTTTCAAACGACTCGATAAATGACACTTTTTGCCCACTCACATACAATTTTTCCTTTGAAACTGATATACAACGCGCAATCACTTAGTAAATCATTTGAATACTTTATCAAGTGTATGGAACATGACGCTTTTTTTGCCATGCCGTTCTTTCGTGCAAACTAACCGCTACATCCCAACACGCCACGATAAACCGCGCGAAATAACGTCTGTGTATGGCCAGCTATTAACACCACCATTACCATCATTGTGAACGGATACACTCATTTTTTTTATGCTTTGGATATTAACATTAACATTATCATTAACACTATTGTGACAGAGGCAATGCCTCTGAGGCATACATCCAGCAATATTTAATAAAGTGTGTCAAAACTTCTCAAATAAAAATAAATGAACGTTTATAAATGCCATTTAAACAATAACCCTATTATAATCTTAAATAAATAACTAGCATTTGCAACAGGAAAAATTATTTAAAAAAAACTACAAGGGGTAAAGTGTTGCCAAATTCTGCCTATTTATGTCAATTCAAAGGTTAATTTGTGGGTTATAAAATAACCTTAAATTATCCCTCAAATTGACATTTGACAGCCCTGATAGAATCAGGTTTATTTTTTACAAAAGAGGAGTAAAATGATTGTTCTTACCACTTTGAGGTCTCTTTTAAGGCTTGCAAGTCTCTATGTAAGAAACACAACGTTTAAAACGATTATTAATCTGTACAAACCCAAGGCACAAGAATTGTAAACAACAAAAATGGCCTCCATCGTATGATGTGCAGTGTTGCAGTGATTTTTAGTATTTTTACTACGAGATCGAACAGACCTTGTTGTGTGGATTGTGCATAGACCTATAGTAGTATTAATTCCCCAAAATCAAAAATTATATATATATATATATATATATATACAGGGTGTCCGGGAAAAGGAGGTCAATCCGTTAACCATATATTCCTTGAGTTAAAACAATAAGACTTTCATAATACCATTTTTCAATTTAGAGCTTCATGTTCGATATACAGGGCGACAAAGTTTGAAATTTAAAACTGATTTGTTTTAATAATTCGAGTAATTGATAAGATACTAAGTTTAAATTCGGTACACTAGTTCAACATAAATACTTACATTTTTTGAGACCAACAAAACAAAAAACAATTGTCAAATAATCAAAATAGGGGGGTCCAGTACTCACTGACTCCCCCTATTTTTTAGTACGTGCGCCAATGACTTCCAAACGGTATTTTTTCAAGTAATCATTTATTGTTAAAAAAAATTTGTCTCTTATAAAACTTTGATAAAATGATTTGTTTTAGAGATAATTTGTAAAGTATGGGTCAGTCCATATCAAATCAACCAAAGGTTCTTCCCCAACCATCTCCGATTTTGATCATTTTTGGTAAATTTGTTTACCTCGCTAAAAAACTCAAAAATCCCATATATGAACTTTTTTCGATAGGTGGTTTTTGTTTTATTGATTTTTGAAAATCAAAAAATTCCGATAAATTTGGGTCTTGCAAGTACTTACAAAAATAGCGATATCTCGTAAACTATTAAAAGTAAAAAGGTGAGTGATGGCTTATTTTAAAGGCCTATTAGAGAACTTTTTTATGATATATCACATGACCTACATTTTTTCAAAAAAAAATTAAATTTTAAAAATTTGATATGGACTGACCCATACTTTACAAATTATCTCTAAAACAAATCATTTTATCAAAATTTTATAAGAGACAAAACATTTTCAACAATAAATGATTACCTGAAAAAATTCCGTTTGGAAGTCATTGGCGCACGTACTAAAAAATAGGGGGAGTCAGTGAGTACTGGACCCCCCTATTTTGATTATTTGACAATTGTTTTTTTGTTTTGTTGGTCTTAAAAAATGTAACTATTTATGTTGAAGTAGTGTACCGAATTTAAACTTAGTATCTTATCAATTACTTGAATTATTAAAAAAAATCAGTTTTTAATTTCAAACTTTGTCGCCCTGTATATCGAACATGAAGCTCTAAATTGAAAAATGGTATTATGAAAGTCTTATTGTTTTAACTCAAGGAATATATGGTTAACGGATTGACCTCCTTTTCCCGGACACCCTGTATATGTATATATATGTATAATTAAATAAAATAATATTTTTAAAATTAAAAAATGTCCTTGATTTTTTTAAATGTCATTAAATTGTCCTGGAAAAAATAAATGGAAAGTTTGTGGGAACCCTGATTACGGTCCACGGTTTAGTAAACTGTGTCCGTTTACGGTTCAGTCAACCTTATAAGCGAAGTTTAACTAAATCTAAATACTAAATCTACCATATTTATACTAATTATAAGTTATAAGCGAAGTTTAACTAAATCTAAATGCTAAATCTACCATATTTATACTAATTATAAGTTATAACTTATAATTAATATAAATATGGTAGATTTAGCATTTAGATTTAGTTAAACTTCGCTTTCAAAGATGCCAACATCGTTGGCGAAAAGTACTTTAAGAACTTTGTGTTTTGTTTTGGTGTTGGGGAATATTTCTAATATTTGTTTTTTAATGAATAAATGTGGTAACAACGCAGGGCTTCCGATATACCGCGATATGTGTCCACGGTTTTAAACGAAAACAACTTTTTGAGATAACCCATTTTTAAATTTTGCATTTTTTAATTGGGCATATAAAAGGCTACAAATAGCCAAAAATTTATAAAATATTCGAACGACCAGTTTTTTATTTATGTCACTTTTGTGATAAATTATTTAAAAATGAAACAACTTTTGGAATATGATTTTCTGTTTTCAAAACATATTTTATTTTTTTCATAAGTGGTACAGGAGCGGAGATATCTATTTTTTTTATTAAATAAATACAATTTTTTCCAAAATCTTAAACCTCCCTTAAAACTGATGTAAAATTTTATATATTTATGAGTAATATATTTATTTAATGTGCAATAATAACTTATTAATTTAATTTTTTTTAAGTAAGAAAGATCATTTTTTACAAAAAAAAAAATTCCGGAGAATAAATAAAATTTCATTTAATGTAACACTGTCAAATAATTATTAAATTAATAGGCGGTGTTGCCCCCTGCCATAAGTTTAAAACTTAAAAGAGCGGATTTAAATCAATTTTTTTTTAAATCGGATATTAGGAATCAAAGTTTAATATTTCAAAATTATTTTAGATTAACCCTTAACTAGTCGCGCAGGTGCACTGAGTGCTCCGTTTTTATTACAACCTATAAGTATAACTTTTTGTCGTTTTCTTGGAATTTAATGGCTTTTCCATGTAACCTATGACTGATGTGTCTACCATGCACTATCGACGGCATATTAAGTTTAAACTACTGATTTCGAAGTTATGGACAGAATGCTTGAGATTAATTTATAATTAATACCCCAGATAGCAAAATGTAGTCACGATGCGCGCACAGTGAGGGCACGCGTGCGCGCAGATCACTACACAGATGCGCTTACATATGCGTCTCATATGCAGCGCACGTGTGCCGACGCATTTCCAGCGCACATGAATGAGTAAAAAAAGTTGTATATTTCAAAAGGAAATGCATATATAACGACGGGTTTAATGCAAAATGGCACAAGCGCCAAATTTTTTGAAAAATTGTTAGAAGTCCTGTACTTCTAATAGAGAATTAAATTATATATATATATATATAATATATATATATATATATATATTCTGTTTTAGGTTTCCACGGGCGTTATATGTATTGGTGGTTTTCCGGGATCTGCCCCGTGTTGTCGGTTTTTGGTTCTTAAAATACAATCTCATAAACCATGGTACACTTACCTGAAATCCTTAATAACTTTTATCAATTTATACCTAACAATTATAATAACACGTGGACACAACAAACACAATAGAAAAATAAATACAATACAAACACATCCCGAATGCAGCAATGTAATAAGGTTATGTTTTTGTCGAATTACCGCGTTGACCGGTTACGCGCGAATTATAAAATTTGAATTTAAATGCTATATAATAAATTATAATTTAAATATATATATATATATATATATATATATATATATATATATATGCATGTTATTTTAATTGAACTTACCTAGTGAAACAATGCAAATTGCAATTTTACCTTATTTCATTATTATTATTGATTGTATAATTTTTGTAATTATAAGGTGAATAAAAACGAAATCTACTGTTTTTTTGATAGAATCTGGCATCACTGCCGATAAGCAGTGTAAGAGATCATTGATCACGTCGTGCGCTCATACTGCGCTCATCGCGTGGGCGCGCACGACTATGCTACTCATATGCGTGTGAAATCGACCACATGTGTGCATTCTCACGCCGTGCGACCTACGTGCGACGCACGATTGCTATCTGGGACTTTAGTAATAGGTAATTAAATTTCAATTTTTTCAATGTAAAATATTTATAAATCAACAAAATATGTAATTCTAAACATAATCATTGTTTATACATTTTTATAAGAATGCGCAAATAAAAAAGAACTCCTTTTTTAAATAGAATTTGCTTTTTTTTTAATAAATATTTTGTTAAAATATAAATAATGTTTATTCATCCGACTATAGCAAAAATTTATTTCAAGATTAAAAACATTCAGCAATATAGCCATTTAGAAGGAACGGTGCACTCAGTGCACCGCGCGACCACAAAAATTGGCGCGAGTAGTTAAGGGTTAACACTAAAAAATTGTTTGAAGAAAGCAAAAGGGATGTGACACAATTATTTTATTTTAAATACACAATAGTAGTAACAGTAACATTTATATGTAATATTAAATTTTTACGAAGATTATTATAGAAACCACACTTTTGAGCAAGCAATTTTGAAATAAACGATTAGAATTAGAATTTAATAATCTTTCCCAAACTTGTCCAAAATCAGAATGAACAGCTTCGGATGCCTGTTCATTAAATTGACCTAATCCAACTTTCTTTAACTCGCAAAAATGTTCCATATGGTAAAATACTTAAATATTTTTGGAGTAACATTTTTATTCAATAGCAAGAATTTTTCCTTTTGTAAATGTAATTCAGGGGGTGGTAATATTTCAATAACATTTTTTTGGTTTTCATTTTCATTAACCAAGGGAATATGGCATCTTTTGCAATTGACCCTTATCTACCCACTTTAAGTAATTTCCCGAAATGGTACGTATTAGATTTTGTTATATTGCCCCAAGTGTAAGGATGGTTTGGGACTATGGGACATTAGGCCCATAATAATATTTGCTAACTTTAGGTGAACAGCTAAAACGAAATCTTTTACATTATTTAAATTTAACAGTTGTCCAATACCAAAAACCGACAACACGTAGCAGATCCCGGAGTATATATACAGGGTGTCCGGGAAAAGGAAGTCAATCCGTTAACCATATATTCTTTGAGTTAAAACAATAAGACTTTCATAATACCATTTTTCAATTTAGAGCTTCATGTTCGATATACAGGGCGACAAAGTTTAAAAGTTTTAATAATTCGAGTAATTGATAAGATATTAAGTTCAAATTCGGTACACTACTTCAACATAAATAGTTACATTTTTTGAGATCAACAAAACAAAAAACAATTGTCAAATAATCAAAATAGGGGGGTCCAGTACTGACTGACTCCCCCTATTTTTTAGTACGTGCGCCAATGACTTCCAAACGGTATTTTTTCAGGCAATCATTTATTGTTAACAAAATTTTGTCTCCTATAAAATTTTGATAAAATAATTTGTTTTAGAGATAATTTGTAAAGTGCTTAAATTTACTTTTTTTAATAGTAGACAAACCTTTGACCGAAAGTTTTAATTTTGGATGAAATTTATTATTTTTTGATTATTTTCTTTTTTAGTATATAGGCTGAATTTATGTCTTTTTCCTTTGCCAAAATCGGATAAACATTTTTACATAGGATTAATTTTTGTAGGCTTTACAATTTTAAATTTTCTGTGTAAAGTTTTTCTAGCAGTTTTGCAAAGTTTACAGGAACAGTGTTTTTCTTTTTTATTATCGTATTCGAATAAAGAATAATAGTTAAACTTTATTTTCGTATTAAAATTACCTTTTTCGTATTTACTAAGTGATATTCTGCACAATGTACACAATGTACACAATGTACACAATGAACAGTCTTTCGTCACTAAAATCGAAGTCTTTTAAACAATACTTTTGAATACAGTTTTTTTTGGTATTATTAACCATTCTGTAACATTTACTTTTGGAAAAACAAAGCAAACAAACTATTTTTCGCAACTTAGCGTGAGGCAGCACCTTAAACACCATTTTTAATACTTAAATAACTATAGTGATATTATAATAACTATAGTTATATTATAATAGTTATATTATAATAGTGTAAGCCGAAAACAAAATTTGACAGTTCTTTTAATATAGGGCCAAACCATGGAACACTAAATAAATAGAAATCTTTATTTAGAGAATCAAGCAAATTCAATCAGCAATATTTGCTAAGACTATATAAGAAAGTTTTTAAGTTAATTTGTTAAATCCATAAAAAGTTTTAAATTTAATTTTAATATTTTAACACATTAAAAATATTACTTATTATTGCCCATTAAATAAATATATTACTCATAAATATAACAAATTGATTAAACTTTTTACATCAGTTTTAAAGAAAGTTTATGATTTTGAAAAAAAATGTGTTTTTCAATAAAAAAAAAATAAATATCTGCGCTCCTGTAACTTAATATAAATAAAATAAATTAAATATATAAAAAAAGAATACCTATTCTAAAAGTTGGTTGATTTCCAAATTATTCATAAATAAATTGTTTATTTGGTTCCTTCATCAAATTAAATTAACAAAAAATTTCACTGGTCGTACGATTGTTTTATGAATTTGTCTGATTGTAGCCTTTTATATGCCTAATTAAAAAATGCAAAATTTAAAAATGGGTTATCTCAAAAACTTTTTTCGTCTCTTGTATATGCCCCACCAAAATTATGAAATATAACCGCCCCCTCCTGCACTCCTAAAAATAGCACTTTTTCGAATCCAATTTTTTTTGTCAAGTGTAGAGTTATTTAAACCAAACTTGGAATTTGGATAACGTAATCATTTGTTAAGGTTATTACAAAATCTTACTCAAATTCCTTTAGCTATAATTAACTTATAGACACGGATGTCGAAGCGATTCAAAAAATTAAACATTAAAAGTTATTAACAAAATATTGTTTACAAGGCTGTGACCAATTTTATGGTCAAATAAAATTTTGACAGCTTGCAGACTATTAAATAAGCAATGATTCAGCAATTAATGTCGTTTGCAGTTAGCATAGCTGTAACGTTATAGCTCTAATGTACATGAGCAAGCCGTCCTGCAAAAGTACCGAAATTATGACGGTCATAAAAGAATATGAAGAAGACCTGGTAAACGTTTCATGCCAAAAACCGTTCCTTTTAGAGTTGGATCCAGGGTGTGGGGCGGGAATCCCGCCGCGGGATATCCATAAACACTCGCACGGACCTTGTTATTATTAAAGGCGGTCTAACAGCTCAAAGGTACATTACCGAGATTCTTCAATTAAGTGATCCCACATTCTAATGATATTGGTAACAATTTTTTTTCTAGGAGAAATTAAATCAGCAATATTTTAATTAAACGAGCATTAAAAAATACCATAGACTAAAACAATTAAGTAAAGTTAGCATTAGGTATCTATAGATTGGAGTGAGTTGGGTTGGGTGGGTGGTTTTTGGTTGATTGTGGGCATGTGGCGATTTCCAGCGTAATACGCACATTTTTTTAATAGGACAAATTAAATTACCAATATTTTAATTAAATGAACATAAAAAATACTTGCACCTTAAAACGAAGAAATAATGTTTAATAAATAATTATTTAATATATTATTTAATATATATATTTTATATTCCGCAATATGAAGAAATCTATGCGCGCTTAAATGATTTTTTATGCTTGAAACAACTCCTCCTACATAGTGGCATCCAAGACACCCTTTATATTAGAATCCGTATACCATTATTATAATATAATTAAGTTAATAAATTAAATTAAGTATACAGGGTGTTACAGTAATAACACAAGAATACATACATTATTTTTTTTATAGAACTGATGCACCACCCCCTCCTCTACACATTCTTTATGGGCATATGTATGTTGGAGGACTGCCTACAAAAATTAAACCACTCGCAAGTATGGTTGGATCAACTGTTCAATTTTCAGGATGTATAACCGATTTAACAGTCAACGGTGCAGTTAAAAACTTTGCCAATAGTACAGAAAAGTCAAACGAATATTTAGCATCGTGCGTATTGGACAAGACAGAATTAGAAAATTTGGATGTTCACAAGTGTAAGTCAGATTAACATTTCTTATTAAAAAATATTTTATTAGGTTTCTTTGTACAACGTCAATTTTTAGTTTGAATTCCTATTGCGCTTGCGCTCTATTAAAAAGCATTCGCATCATAATCAGTTACATACACTGATGCGACATTCGTTTATTTCGCACAACTATTAAGTGACTGTCACTGACATCTTATTTAAAATATAGAATTAAAGACGGACAAATCACATTGCTGGCGAAATAAAACTATTAATTCCAGCATCACTTTTTTACATTTTTAAATAGGCTAGTCTAAAAAGTTTTCCTTTGGATATTTTGTAGTACCTATAAAAATTGCTTCACAAGTTCGCCAAAAATCGTCAGCAGTTTCTGAAATATGCCTTAATTTTTATAATAATAATAATAATAATAATAGTGCTTTATTGCCCAACAGTAAAACCATTACAGTACATTCATATTCAAAATATAATAATAATAATAATAATAATAAAAATAAAAAACAGTTAAGGTATATACAAAAACTTTGGCTAAAATTAATTAAAAAATAGGTAAAAAATACAGTATATATACATATACATATATCAGGTACAGTACGGATTATGAGGAGCAACATTCAAGAACAGATTGTATAATGAAACTTAAAGTATTAAAATTAATATCACAGTTTACTGAAATCATGTTAAAATTTTGACACATATAGTAAATCGGTGATTTTTTTCCAATATTGGTATTAGCTCTATGATTCCTAAAGGTTATTTGATTTCTAGAGTTTTTACGAGGTATATTAAAATTTAACCTATCCAATAAGATTGTACAATCGACATTGGCATGGACAATATTGTACAAAAAAGTCACCGAGATAATAATTCTTCTTAAATCTAAAGAATTAACATTAAATATTGCTAAAAGCAGCGCATGATCAAACCCTTGGACAGGATAGTTTCCGTATATTTTAAAGTGAAGCAGCTTGAGAAATTTGCGCTGCACTGTTTCTAAGCCCATTTTATGTGCTTCATAAATCGGGCTCCAGATTAATGAGGCATATTCCAATTTAGACCTAACAAATGCAAAATAGAGTGCCCTTTGCCAGGTTCTTTGCTTTTGTCTATGTAAAACAATTTTTCATAGTTCTCCATCAATTGTTCTTCTCCATGTGTTAATTGGTCTGACTATTCATCTTTTTTTAGATATCATATAGTAGTCGTGCTACCCATATATGTAATTTGTCCTTAGTGGGTGTCCTATAGGGTTTCTGTCCCGAGAGTTCCAGGAAATCCTATCAATTTTAAAGGTCTCGACTCTCGAAAAATCGGGAAATAAAATCTCGAGAGTCTAGACTCTCGGAAATTATTTCAAATCTAAAACCACGAAAAAGGGCGTCTTATGCGCATAAGTTAGTCAGCTAAGCTGGTTGCTTTATTATTAACGCTGTAGTTGCAACTTTGGCAACTTGCTAATAGTAACTTAAAATTTTTGACCCCCTCCCCCAAATGGTCACAGCAGCGCGAACCCCCACCCCCCCATGTCAAGTCACAAATTCAAAAAACTAATAAATGAATGATCATAAAAGTTTAAGGTAGTTGTGCTAAACAATTTTTTTTTAAATTTATTTTTAAAATGAGGAAGTATACCTAGAATATAAATATATATTAGCCACTGGACTTCTACTCTAAATTTGGAAAACTATACCTAATATAGTCACATTAATTTTTATTTTTTAACAAGTAAATTCTGAATAAAAAAATACAAGAGAACAAAAATGTATTTTCTCAAATTTCCTCCAAAGGATTTTTAAAACATTTAACAACAGAGTGAATTGGCATAAAATCGGATTTTTCTTTGTCTTCTTTCTTTTCAGATGGAAGAATTATTCCAGTCAAATCCAGATTATCTTCTTCGAGCCAGTCTACTTGGTCGCCTATCAAAATCGCCATCATTTCTTGTTGCCGCTTTGCTGCTACTTTATTTTTTTATTTTTTCATCCTTCGATTTTTCCTTGTAAAAAACTCGGTGTTTTTGAAGGATTACTTTTGAAGCAAAGTACAGGTTTTACAAATTCTGGCTTCTAAATCTGTCTGTACTGACGAACAATATGAATCATAAGGATTCCTTATTCCTTATTAAGGAATAACAGAGGGCTCAGCAGATTTTTTGTAGATTGAGACTTTTTTAAATAAACAGCGATGGAAATTTAGTAGTTAATAAAATGGCCTCTAATTTGGTCGGCAAAGGAACTTTTAATCCATATTCTGTTTGTTCAATAGGAATGAGAGAGGACAGAAATCATTCCGACAAAATGTTGAAAATTGAGCTTCTGGGGCTCGAACAGCAACATGAATCATCACATTTTAGTATCTGGGTAAAATATTGGCTTGTTCTGACATGCTGTACTGCCTATTTAAAATCCTTTTGGAAAATTAATTTCTGTAATAGTTATATAAATCTATATATATATAGGTAATTAGTTTGGTTTGAACACAAAATATGTATGAAAAATATTTAATTTTGGAGAAAATAAATATAGAAAATCCTTCTTATAATAAGTAAAAAAAAAAACGAATTTTGGACGTCACATTATCACGAACCCCTCCTCACCCCCTTGTCACGAATGGTCACGTTTTGCTAAACCCCTCACCCCCTCCTAGGGCGTGACGTCCTTTATGGACCACCCCTAACCGGAAGTAAAGTTAGTTCTCCAAGTAAAGTGACCAGATTCTGTCAAAAAATAGAGGGATATTTTGTATGAATTTACCTTAATTACAAAATTGACACAATCATACAATGCAAAATGTAAATTTGACGTTACTTAATTATAGTTGATTGTGTCATTTTTGTAATTAAGGTTTATTTACACAAAATCTCCCGCTATTTTTTGACAGAATCTGGTCACTTTACCATAAAGGCTGTTTAAATTTTGATGTCAATGGAATAATAGGCGTTCGAAATTCCGTGTCCACCACTGTACTTTTTTATTTATATCATTCCTCTTTTGGTTCGGTAGTAGTTTTAAGTTTTTTTATACTTTTAATAATTTTTATGTTTGACATTAAGTATACTAGATATCTGGGCATTTTGGGTTTTGTTTAATGAATAATAAATAACTTTTTTTTATTTTTGTTTTAACTTTGTTTATAAAAAATTGAAATGTTTACGTTTCTTTAAAAGTTGTTTTTTTATTATTGGATCTTTACATTTCAAAACCACCGGTACGCGTAGGTACATATGTAGGTATGTTGTTTTTTGGTCGAAATAATGAGGCACGTATTTTTTTGTTTGGCAAAAAAAATTTTGTTGAATTTTGGCGATTTATTTCGTCGACCGAAAAAGCTTTTATTTTAAATGCAAATACCCAGCAAGCACAAACATCCTCAGGACGTCCTTGGACCAGCCTAAATGTCCCAGAATGGGATGATCCTATAAGGACTTCCTGAGGACGTCCATAGGTTGACCTTATCGGACATTAGATCTTTTTTAGGTCCCATTTTGGGATATCCTAGGAACGTCATTTAAGGTCGCTATGTCGCTAGGACCTAATAATATCCTAATTAAAGCCTAAAATGGGCTGATCATAGGACTAATCCCAGAGACATCCTCAGAATGTCCCGTTAGGTTTTGGTAAACATTTGGTATGCACATTTTTCTATAAGAATATTTTATCCATATAATTAATAATACCTACATTTTTTTTACATAATTTTGCATCGGCACATCTCAAAAATGTCAATCAATATAATTATAATATTATATTATATAGATTTTTTTAAGTTTATACACGACTTGCATACTATATTTTATCTACGACAATCACAAAAATTAAATTACTTTCAACAATTATATATAAATAATTATTTATAAAATCTGACATCGACCAGTCTATTCTAACCTCACTTTTTAGACCCTTTATTTTGATGGTCATTGTTTCGCAGTTGAAAACTGCAATTAACTTCAACCCATGACTAAAATGTCCGAATGCCATTTCTGCCAACTTCAGCCCGTCACTAAAACGCCATAAAGCCACAACTTGTCAATGTGTATTTAAAATATCATGGAAACATGTACGATAATCGGCGTTTTAAAGGCGGGAGTTTAAAAACAATATTATATTTTGTGTATTTGTTATATGACCACAAAATATATTTTGTATACAACTGGATAGCAGCCAACTTAATACGCATGCGCAGAAATGACGGCTGGTAATTAATAATTGTTCAAACACCTTGTTTGTTTGTTTGTTTTATAAATAATAAATAAGGTAGTAAGCGTCAGTTAACCTTAAAAATGTAATTACAAACGCAATCTATATTTTATTTAATAGTTTGAGTTACCGATTGTTTTAAATTTGCCGCCATACGTTATGGTGTTAACCATTGTCTATGGTGGTAACACTGGATGGAGAGAAAGCTAAGATGGCGTATAGCACAATCCACACAAAGTTGTGTGGATTGTGGCGTATAGCGTCCTTTAGTTGTTTGGCGCCTTTTTGTTAGAAAGAATCATAGATAACACTGTGAAAGGAATTCTTTGTCTGTGCCGTGAATTCTTTTTCTGTGTCGTGAACCTGGTTTAAGGCCGTGAATCTCGTGTTCTCCAAGTGTGTTTGTTATAATATAATATTATTATAGTGTTCTCTTCGAAATAAACCTTAAATACTAATTTGCTTGAAGATTGAAGTGAACAACAATCATAAAATTCTGGTGAGTTATAATAAGCATACTTGTTAAAAAATAAAATGTGTTTCAAGATTTTCAGAAAAAAAAAGCCACTAATTTGCTAATTTAACCGACTTTGTAGCTGCAATAATAATGAAGTTAAAATGGTGAGCAGATAACTTTGAACACTGTGTATATATAAATAATATAACTATTATATTTATTTAGAATTATTATTTATTTTACTTTTATAATAGGTGTTTATTTTTTATTTTATATAATTGGCTGTGTAAAATTATATATATGTATACAGAATTAAAATAATATATTTTATAAAGTAATAAAATGGTATTTGATTGTTTAAAATGTATCCCCAACAAATAACAAGGCCATTCAGAGGATGTCCTCAGGACATCCCATTCCTGGACCTACATATATATACCCATGGGACTTTCAGGGGACATCCTTAGGATGTCCTATTCCTGGACCTATATGAACCTAGGGATATCCCTAGGATATCCTAAAGGCCATTTGCGGGACGTCTGTAGGCTGGCCTTTTTTGCACCACTCGGCCGTGGTTGGGATGTCCTGAGGAGGTCTGAGGACGTCCTAGGATATCCTTGGGATATCCCAATATCCTGTTAGGCTTTCCTTAGGACGTCCTTACGACAGACTTGTGCTAGCTGGGTAACTTGTTCAAAAATTTACCGATTTTGACAATTGAACTTGCAAAATGCTTGTACTGATTAACACTTTCCCTTAAAAATAACAACAATTTTAAATTAATTGTGATAATTTTTTTATACTATAAAAGACGAAAAGTGCAGAATTTTTTCAAAATTTAATTTTTCAAAAAGTGTATTTTTATTTTTTTTTATCAAAAAGTAGACAGTCCAAAAGGCATTTTGGCTAAGGGACTGTTAGCCAAAACTTTTCGTTAAGAAGGTATGAATTTTTTTTCAAATTCTATTTTTTCCCTAACGATCGCGTGCTGCTAAATAAATTTTATTTTAGCAAACAAATAAGATTGGAATTTAGTTCAAGTTCATTGTGGTATAATCGTTTTAAGTTAAAAAAACTTAGTGAATTATTTTGTTTAAAATCAAATTTTCAAGACGAAATACATGAGCATAGATAAGGGATTGGTTTGGATGGGGAAGATTTATTACATAAGTGCCATCTTGGTTTAGTACTACTAAACCAAGATTGCCATGATCCTTATAGAATTATTGTTTGGCGGATTGTTGTGTCATAACCTCATTTCATTGACTGTGTCAAGTCGTGACTTGTTAAATATATAAAACCTGAAAATAACAAGAATCCCTATTGCCTATGTTTATTATTTAACTTTTTTAATGCGTAGATTTTTGAGGTGTAAATAGTTCATGACACCTAATTATCATCTAATAATTTTTTTTATTATTAAAGTTGTACATATCATTAATCTTTTTAACTGATTGCTAGACTTTAGAGGCAGGTAATATACTTAATACTTAGAAATTCCCTATGACTATATTTATATACATTAGGGTGCTTCAAAAATTTTTTTTCGCTCTTACCCTCTCGAATGTTTCTATTTAATATAAAAAATCTTCACCAAATATGGGCGTTCCAGGTCAACTCTAAGAGGTCGCTGTTTTTATTTTAGTTTCCCATTTAATTAACATGGGAAAAAATAATTTTATGTTTCTAATTTTATACCTCTGTATCAAAGTAACTTATGACAATGTTCATTGCAGTTTCTTATATAAAATGTACCGCTCTACAAAAAAGCTCTCTTATTATTAGGTCAAAGTTTAATTAACATCAAATTTTCTATTTTTTTTTTAATTTTATGGTACATATAGCTAATATGACACGTTATTTCTGCAAAATTTTTAAAAAATATGTGTGTCTCAAACATGCAGAATTTCGTTGCCCTGAATGTGTGGCACCACCGCAAATTTTTTTATAATCTAGTTAGTTATGTACGTTTTTGGAAAAAAATATTTTTTTGTTTTTTTATGCTAAGTATAATAATAAATTTTTTACTTTTGTATGATGTATTATATGATGTATATGATGTATTTTCAGGTCCCTTTCATTTTAAAACAATTAAACTTGTTCAAAAATGTATACATGTATTAAAAATATATCCAAATAAAAGAAACAATAGCGAAAAAGAAAAATATATACAATAGTTACTAAAATTCATATTTTTAAAAACTGGCGCCACCGTTCATGTTTTGCCAGTAGGCGCCACCACTCCAGGGTTAAAAATAAACTTTATTTAGCAGCACGCGATCGATAGGGAAAAAAATAGAATTTGAAAAAAATAATTCATATCTTCTTAACGAAAAGTTTTGGCTAACAGTCCCTTAGCCAAAATGCAGTTTGAACTGTCTACTTTTTGATAAGAAAAAAATAAAAAAATAAAAAATACACTTTTTGAAAAATTAAATTTTGAAAAAAATTTAGTTTTGTTACTTTTAATGGAAAGTGTTAACAAGTAAAACAATTTTGCAAATTCAATTGTCAAAATCAGTCAATTTTTGAACAAGTTATACGCATTAAAAAAAAAAGCTTTTTACACAGCATAATATTTGTGAGAAATAGGTTACTTGATTTTTTAAGTGTACGCGATTTTGTTGCAAGCAAGTGTATATGTTTGAGTTTAAACCAGTAGGCAGCACTTTTACTTTCTCTGCAATACAAGACTCAATCATGTCTTGGAAGCCAATGGAGCCATTACGAAATAAAAGGCCTAGTTGGAGCCTAGTTTTATTCTTAAAAAATGTTAAGAATAAAACTAGGCTCCAACTAGGCCTTATGTTTTTAATATTTATATAGATGTTCATAAAGAAAGTGTCACTGTTAGTTTATAACCTATTTAAAATAAAAAGTCAAAATTTAAAAACGCTGTGACTAGAGGCACGCTAACGTGCCGCGATTTGAAATGTTAAAGGCACGTTAGTTACGTCATAAACCCAAACCATCCCAAACTCAACAACACAACCCAACCGACCCCGCCCCATTGGCCCCCCCGCCCCATTGAACAAAAAACCCAACTAAAATGGGCAAATTTATGTTACTATAAAACTAAAACAAACCAACCGACCCAACCCAACCCAACCGAACACTGTTTAACAAAGAAACAACAAATTTATGAAATAAAAAAATGCCAAGCTATGATGTCAAATATTAAACGCTCGGGGAACAAAAACGGATTATAATTATGACGTAACTAACGTGCCTTTAATATTTTCAATCGCGGTACGTTAGCGTGCCTCTAGTCACTGTGATTTAAAAAATACACATTTACACAGCATAATATTTGTGAGAACTAGGTTAGCTACTTGATTTTTTAAGTGTATGCGATTTTGTTGCAAGCAAGTGAATATTGGTGGATTTATGCAGCACAAATTAACATTAAGATTAACTTTAACATTAACATTAAGATTAATTTAACATTAATAGGAGGGTATTTATGCAGCAAAATTAGTAGCAAATTAAGCATGCGTATAAGTTAAAGTAATTTTGACATCTGACATTTTTTATTTGTTTGAATTTTGTTTTAGCATCTGTTAAGTAAAATAAATGAAAACTATAAACTCCACAACAAACAATAAACCAAAGAACACAATCATTGAATAAAAAATTAATCATTCAGCAGTAAGTTTCATTTTTTTTCGGGTATGTTGGCATTACTGACAGGGTTTATTTAAAAATTGCGCCGCAAACCTGCGCAGGAGGAATAAAAATTAACATTATCATTAAGAAGATAAAAGTTGGCCATCTCTTAATGTTAACTTAATGCTAAAGTTAATGTTAATGTGTTGCATAAAAGCTTCCAATGGATTACGTTCATTTAACTTCTTAATGTTAATGTTAATCTTAATCTTAATGTTAATTTGTGCTGCATAAATCCAGCATACGTTGGAGTTTTAACCAGTAGGCAGCACTTTTACTTTCTCTGCAATAAAACCAGCCCACATGTTTACAGAAAAACCGGTGTTTTCTAAAATAAGAATTTTTTCGATTCCCAATTTGGTTGTATTTGCTATTAAAATATTAAAATAACCATCACGCGTAAAAAAAGCTTTATCGGAAAATAATACCATTCTCCCAAAGTGAGGTTTCATTAAATTGCGACCCAAAAACCATTGGCAAAAAGCCAAACGAAATGGTGAATCTGCAGGATTTAAAGCTTGCACTAGTTATAAATGGTTAGAGTGAAGTATAGGCTACGGTGAAGGGAAGCAAAGGTTGTATGATGAGGTTGCGGGCTTCTATGATATCTCTGTTCATATAAACTTACAGTTTTTCTTCCATTAAAATTTGCTGCACCTTAAGGAAGGTGCATGTCTGCAAGTTTTTCCATTTTTTAAAGTTGTAGTTTTAAAAATGATAAATTAAGCTGCCACAACAACAATATTTTGACAGTGGTGTCCCACCAAATAAAGACTTTTATAAAAGTAAAACTCAGCTACCTTAAAGTTGTTTTTATAACAACAAAGAACATTCTTTTTATCCAGCAGAACGTACAGCATTAAAGTACTTAATACTTTTAAACTTCTAGCCCAGCGCCATCTAACTAAAAACATTCTTATTTACAGTATACCATTAACTTATGTCTATAGACCAGAGCTGGGCACGAGTACTTAAAAAAGTGTTCGTTAAATTTTAAGTACGAGTACTTAAAACATTTACTCGTAAGTACTTTACTCGTAAGTACATTTGTAAAGAGAGGTTACGGTTACGGTTACGAGTAGTAATCGTGAGTAGAGAGTACGAGTACTTTTAATATAATTGATTATTCTTTATATTATACATACTTTGGTCCTGAGCTATACAACTACAAATACAAATTTAAAAAATTATTTATTTTATACATTATGTATAATTATGATCCCCTATAATGTCGCCCCTTTAACTTTTTTATTTTAAGTGTCCCAAAAAATTTAATTGTGTGGTTATGTAGGTACTAAAAAATCCTTTTTTTCCAGTTCTTCAAAAATTGGAAAATTGATCAGTATACAGGAAAAAACAAAAAGTTTATTTTTTCCCAATAGGTCATATACAGGGTGTTATGTAATTAATGTTATATATTAAAATACTGAATACCTTTTGACATAAGGAATAAAGGAAAAATATTTAAAAAAACATTTTTCCAAAGATAAAGAAAAAATATGCATTAGAAGTTTTTTATATTTTTTGTGATACGCCACTGGTTACATAGAGTACATAGATACCAACCAACAAAGTAGCTATGCGTTGCCAGATGTAAAAAATTGTTACTAAAAATTTTTCTTGCAAAAAATAAATAAAAACTCAATAAATACAAAAGTTTTATGCCCTTAAAGCTCTAATACCCTTCTGTATTTATTTACTGATCCAGCTATTAG
This sequence comes from Brassicogethes aeneus, assembly GCA_921294245.1. Taxonomy (NCBI): domain Eukaryota; kingdom Metazoa; phylum Arthropoda; class Insecta; order Coleoptera; family Nitidulidae; genus Brassicogethes; species Brassicogethes aeneus. The sequence goes on from OV121132.1 coordinate 65,391,921, forward strand.
CTTAAGCAATGATTAGAAAATTTAATACCTTTGAAATTTGAAATCCATAACCACAAAATTAATTTTTTCATCAGTTTTTTTCTTCTGTTTACTCAGATAAAATTGGGACCAGTTCACAGGTTAAACTTTAAACATTTAATTTGTGTAAATAAATCCAAAAGCACTTCCCTTAGTTAAGATATTTACAATTTGAAAACATAACCTAAAATTTAAAAGAAATTCACTAGATTCTGTCATAAAAGTTGGCAGATTTTGTTTGAATTTACCTTCAGTACAAAAATGACATAACCAACAATTAATAAATACGCCAAATTGACAATTTGCATTGTTAATTTTGTCATTTTTGTAATTAAGCTAAATTTAAACAATGTTTGTCAACTTTTTTGAGAGATTTTGGAAACACTGTTGTTACCAACCATAACATAATAAATCCACCAGATTAACCTAAAGTTCCTAGTCGATCAGTGGCGTACTTTTTGGTAGGATAAAGGTTATTATAAATTATTTTTAGACTTTGAAATTTAGAAAAAAAAGTTTCAGGTGCTTCTTTATGGACCCTAAGGAACAACCCATTTTAATATATAACATTAATTACATAACACCCTGTATATATATATATATATATATATATATATATATAGAATTTTACAAGGAATCGAAAAATAAAGTCATATATAGGGTGATCCATTGAGAAAAAATAAACTTTTTGCCTTTTTTCCTTTATACTGAACAATTTTCAATTTTTTTTAACGTAGAAAAAAAGTATTTTTTAGTACCTCATAACCACACAATTTTTTTGGACACTTAATTAAAATAAAAAAATATATAGGGGAACATTATAGGGGATCACCCTGTACATAAAATAATAAATACAAATAACAATTTTTAAATAGTTTATAATTTTACCTATATACTTGTTATAAAACCTATAGGGTATAATAAACCTATAGGGTATATTAAAACTTATTGGCATAAATTTAGGAAAAGATTGAGCAAGTCAAAATAAGACGAAAACCTAAATAAATATTTTTCCTAATTAATTATGTTTCCAAGCTACAGGGTGATAAAGTGTTACCTATCATATCAGTTTTTTAATATAACTTCTACTATGGTAGTCTTGGAAACGTGATAACAGTCACTTACTACCAAAACACATATTCACACGTAATTACAATTGTTTGAATAAACACAGTGTCGTAGAAACGGGGGTTGCTTTAAGCTTTCTACTTTCTTAGATCGGAAGATATTAAATTATTTTTGGTCGCGCGTGACGTGAAATGTCAAGTAGCGCCCGGTCGCTGCATGCATAGATAAGAGTTGTAATGGCGCAGAGTGCGCGCGTTTATTCCTTGATTAACAAAAATAATTTGAGTACTAAGACCATAAAATATTATGGAACGCCGTTTTATCATTTAATCAACCAGTTTAAAAGTAACCAAAAAATTCAACTAACTTGTAAATTCGCGTTATTTAATTGTTTGAAATTCATGCTAGATGCAAAAGTAATTTCAAAGTTTGAAATTCGCTGTATTAAAATGTTTGAATTAAACTGTTTGGTAAAGAAAATTAAACACTAAGTTTAATGTTTGAAATTAACAGCGTCAATTTCAATCAATAAAATTTATTTATGCGGATTGCTTTATTTAAATTCAGATGTTCGACCAATGGCAACTGAGTTTTGAGCATTTTAACTTAAAAAAAAAGTTTTTTATACTCCCTAGTTTCTTTTATTAACAAGTCTTATATATTGGACGAATTTTAATGAATGAAATAACAGTTGTCGTTAAAACTATTAATGAAAATACCGGTGTATCCCGCATTAATTTCAAACATTTAAATTCATTTAATTTAAACGAAGTAAGCGTAGTATTTTTAATAATTGTAATTACTAATTCCGCACAAAGATAAAAATGAATTGTTCATGTAAATTTGTTTTATTTTATTGTTTGAAATTTATGCTAGATGCAAAGGTAATTTTACAGTAAGAAATTCGCTGTATTTCAATGTTTGAATTAAAATTTTTGGTAAAGAAAACTATCCACTAATTTTAATGTTTAAAATTAACAGTCTATTTCAATCATTAAAATTCACTTACGTTATTTCATTGAATGATTTGAATTAACCATTCCTAATTTTAAAGAATAAAAAACAAATATTGTGTTTGCGTTCTCTATTTTTTAAAAATTGTTGAATTTCTTTCATTGAAATTCCGAATTGCATTTAATCAAATTTCATTGAATGGAATGCACAATTTCATTGAATGAAATCTTCAAGTTAGGAGCCAAAAGCAGTCCAAGGACTGCCTCCACGTAGTGCAACCTGGGTTAGACAAAATAGTCTACATAATTAAAAGAGAAAAAAAAGATCCAAGGAAATTCTAAAGAATTAAACCAATCTACAATTTTAAAAGTTCAAAAGGGCGATTCCATGATTACTGACGGGACAAGCAAAAACAAAACAAAATGTTTCTTTAACAGGAGGGCTGTTAAATGAAATTACCAACCACTGGGCGAGTACAAAGATAAGTCTTTGATGTTGCTCACCTCCTAGTAGTAGTAAAAATCTTGTTAAGTTAAAAAATGTAACTGATTTATTGTAAGTACGGTTTGGTATTTATATACAATTTTTCCCTAAGCTAAGCACTTTTAATTCTATTTGAATAGGTACATTTTAATAACATTGTGATATAATTTATATTGGTATTTATAATAATGCTGATTGTTAAAAGTTTTATTACATCGTTTGTTTATTAATTTAATGAAATGAAATTATTTTTAATTTAATAATTTTGTATGAATATTTTTATTTAATTTGTAATTAAACATCTTGGCGGTTTGGCGTAAGATTGGGACGTTGATAGGTTATCTCCTTTTGTTCTTTTGATGGTTCTTGATGTTATCTGCCGTATTGGTGGAGGTCCAAGTAGCTGCCATTCTTCCTCTTCGTTCTCCCAAGGGAATACGTCCTGTATAGGTGGTTGAATCGTTCTTAATACATATGCCTGGTGTTCTTCCTTAATGGGAGATGAAGCTGGTTTGGTCCTGGCCTTTGGATTGTTTTTAAGGCACCTTATCTTATGATATGGCAACCTCTTCTCCAGGACTCTGTGAATGTCGTCGTACGGACACGACACAAATTGTTCGGGGTCGTAAGTCCCGGGTATTTCTTGCTGGTGTTGTGGGTCCAGGTAGCTCCGGTCGGAACGGAGCTTGATCGCTCCGGTCTCCTGAATTGTCTGATGATGGCTGGGTGCCCTTGTGGAAATTTTTCTCTGAGAAAGTCTTACCTTCTCTGAAAAAGTCTGAATAATACTTATTAAGTCGGAAAAAGTTCAAATAAGACTTATTAAGTCGGAAAAAGTCTGAATAAGTCTTATTAAGTCGGACTGTAGATATTTGGACTGTAGGTCCAACGTTCGCCGGGTGGAGTCTAGATCGTTGGACTGTAGATACATGGTGTCGCCGTGTGGAAGGTAGATCTCTGTACTGTAGATCAATGGGTCGCCGTGTGGACTGTAGATCTTTAGACTGTAGATCCATAGGTCGCCGTGTGGACTGTAGATCATTGGACTGTAGATCCATAGGTCGCCGTGTGGACTGTAGATCTTTAGACTTTAGATCCATAGGTCGCCGTGTGGACTGTAGATCCATAGGCCGCCGTGTGGACTGTGGATCTTTAGTGCTCATTCATAATGGACGTAACCATAAGATGAACGTAAAACGTAAACATAATATCACCATAATTTGTACGTAACGATGAGTTGTCTTTATAATGAACGTATGCCTTATGTATATATTAATAAGGAGCGCATGTCCAAGTTCACTAAAAGGGCAGCATTGACAGATTTCGTCTAATTATTATGTCTTAAAACTTAAAAGTTTTAAGACATAATAATTATAATTATAAATATAAATTAAGTTAAAACTATCAGTGTTATCATAACCTTACTGTAATGAGCCATGATACAACATGTATCATGGTAATGAGCGATATATACGTTGGCAAAGAGAAGAAAAAAGGGCGAATTTCGTCGAATAATACTCGAACTAAAACTTTAGGATAAGGAATGGTTCTTTAGATTGTTTGTTCTGTGGATACACAGGACCCTGAATACACTTGAAAAAGATCTGTCATCTGTTTGCCTGACTATTACCCTGATTGCAACCAACAATGTTCTAGTGAAATCATGAAAGTTACTAAAATTCACACATAAGAAACCCGTAAAGTTGAGATGATTTCAACTTTACATATTTTTTACGGTCACCCATAAGATCTTATGTTCGAACGTAAAACGTAAAAATTACGGCTATTCATTATAAACAGGCACACTGGTTTTGTTAATATTCAACTTTACGTTTTACGTATTTCTTACGGGCATCTTATGGTTACGTCCATTATGAATTAGCACTTAGACTGTAGATCCATAGGTCACCGTGTGGACTGTAGATCTTTAGACTGTAGATCCATAGGTCGCCGTGTGGACTGTAGATCTTTAGACCAGTCCGAAAGGGCGTGGGTGAAAGGGCAAAGATGACTTAAGTCCGTAAAAGGTTCGATGGACCAACTAAGCTCCCAGTGCCCTGCAGTGTAAGTTGTATTTTGGCTGGTATACTAAGCACTTGGCGAGTACAAAGATAAATCTTTGATTATGCTCACTTCCCAGCGTTAGTATCCGAAGGACCATCTTTAACAGAAGGGCTGTTAAATGAAATTACCAACCACTGGGCGAGTACAAAGATAAGTCTTTGATGTTGCTCACCTCCCAGTGGTAGTAAAAGTCTTGTTCAGTTAAACATGTTTTATGAACATTTTTGAAGATAATAATAATTTTATGATAGTTATTAGGTTCATTTCAACCGGTAATATTACCGATATATTATAGTCCGTAACAGCGTTAATGCGACTGCGCGAAAGAAAAGAGTACAATTATTTTGAGTACTGGTTGGAATGTTTTTTAAACTAGTAGTAGGTACTCACAAGCAGAAGAAGAACTAGTTAACTAAACTAAAACTCAGCAGAGTCTAGACCAAAGATAATATGGATTATCTTTGGTCTAAAAGTTAAAGCGCATACCTATTTCAATAAAGTAATAAATAAGGCACTATAAATAAGAATCACCCAGGTTTGTTTGTTTATAAATACTTTTATATAAAAGTACATCTTATGTGTCATTCTAATAATTTCATTGTATAGGCCTATCCGGATTTGTAAAATTTTAGGGTCCGCTCCCCACCAAACTCCAGAGACGGATCTGATAACGTTGATACCTTGATTGGCCTTGATAATGATTTTGTTTACATGTTGATTCCAATTAAGATTTTCTTCTAGTATAACACCTTAGTATTTAACTGTTGTTTTTCTTGTTATAATTTTGTTACCTAATTTAACTGGTGTAATTCTAGACTTTCTTTTTCGGAAACTTTATTCTGTTTTTTCGGTCGACACTGTCAGATGGTGATCATTCAGCCACTTTTCCAACTCCGTCGGCGTTTGATTAATTATAATTAAATATAGTTTAACTATTTTGTGTACGTCAGCACCTTTTGTAAACAGTAAATCTATAAATCAGGCTTAACTTCTACTAAAGCATTAACCGGCATATTCCCCCTCTTGCCCCCTCTATGCGCCCCTGTCAGCTAACATGTATTGTGTTATATTAAAACCATAGGTACCTACTAACTTGGCCTATAAATATAGGTGCCAATTTATAATTAGCCAAGGGCGACAAATTGTCCTAATCCGGCCCTGCTTATCATCCTTGGTGCATGACTTTTTAATTCAAAGTATAGACAATGCAGTCATTAACAGTTTGCACAGTTTTAAGGAAAATTCGGGGATATTTAGAACCCTTATTAAAAAAAAAGGTTGTAGACCCAATGCTTTTTTGGAATATGTCAAATTAATGCAATTACCAGCATCATCAGCCCACATATAAAGTATTAAAATTAGTATAAAAAAAGTAAATTAAAAACTCCGGTATAAATACGAATTAGATAAATAAATTAAAAAAATGGAATTAAAATAAATAAGTTATTAACCTAATTTTACGTTTTTTTTACATTTTTTCATTCTTTACATTTTTTACATAAATAATAAGTCGTGTAAAGAATTGATTTATTACGCGTAAAGAATGACGTAAAGAATTGACTTAACTTTGCAAATTACAATGTTAAAGCCTTTATTTGATACTTTTGTTCCACCCTGTAAAATATAATAAAACTTAAATATAACTTATAATATAAATATGTATTAGGTACCTGTAATAATAAAAAAAATAATTGAAGGATTAGTTATTCAATAACTTTTTTTATACATGTAGGACCTACCTACCTAGTACTACCCACATATGTACAGTCGAGTGCAATAAGTCAGTACCAAGGCAATTCAAAAATCGATTGCGATGCTCAGTCATAGCTCCGCCTACTCTAGTATCTTAACCACTTAATTTATTCTGTCTTAACCAAGGACACATTAGACCACTGCGATACACCCTTCGGGGTTTTTTATATTTAGTCCATCTTTTCTTGTATCCTGGTTTATTCCACAGACAGTCTGTGGTTTATTTTATGTTTACACGGATTGAAAACTATTTACGATGCAGCGGCATATTTCAGACGAAACCCGTATGCGAATTACGTTTTTGCATGAGGAAGGGCAAAATATATCGCAAATATCAAGAGAATTGAATATTTTGGTAAGAAAGATAAATTTAAAGGAAATACCGTAAAACGGGGCGATTTGAAACTCTTTGCAGCGCTTGACCAAAATACAGGCTAAATCTAGGGGTTAAAAATTGAATATCAAAATATAGCTATAAAATATAACACCAAGCATGCTAGTTAGATTAATTTTTATCTATTGATTTTATTGTGCACCTCCATAAAAAGAAATTAATTTTTTAACACACTTTCTTTTATACAGAGATTCCTAAAAAGGCTTTAATAATGACATATTTCTTCCTGGACAGTAATTTAGTAGGCATTCATATTCTAACGGTTAGAATCTAATCCCAAAACTTTATATTCATGTCAAATTTATTAGTGGCGTATTATTTTATTTTTTTTTATTTCAGTGGCGACTTAACATATAAAAGAAAGCCAGGGTCGAAACTTAAGAGACTCAAGTAAAGAATATAAAATTGCGTTTAAACTTTATATAGAAAAAATAAAGGGAAGCACACAAAATTATTTGTTGGTCAAACCGAACAGTAAACTGTTTTTTCCTAAAAAAAACTATTTTTCTTAAAAAAAAAAACGATTTTCGTAGCAGGATATATAAAATATGATATTCTATCTTTCAAGTCGCCCCAATATTTTTCTACTAACAAATACAATGTTAATGCGCCCCAGCCTGGAACGACTTAAAGAAACACCCGTTATATATTTTTTCTTGAGAGTAGAGTGGGGTACAATTTTTTAGATATTTCACCCGGTAGCCACTACCCCAAAGTAATCTAAAATATTATTTTATTTCAATCAAATCGTCATAGTAATGGCGGCGTGTGCTCAAATATTCCAAAAAGTGTATCAAGTCAAGTCAAGTTTTATGGTACTAAATTAATTATTTCATTCTTTTTTAATTTATTAATTATAAATATTTTATTCAATTTTTTTATATTTTTTAACGCTTATATTTTTTAATTTTTTAGTGGGTGTGCGTGCGTAGGTGGGTAACAAATTTTAGATAATTTCTATATTAATATATTGTGAATAAGTTTATTGACACTTATTTAATAAAAATTATTAGTATTTTATGCCAAAAAGACTATGTTTAACTTTAAAAAAGTCTAAATTATGTATTATATATATTGGTATTGATAAAATTAAAAAAAAATATTATTACAAAAATAACGTAAAAACTCATCAAAATAAATATGGAACAATAAATCTTATACCGGTTCAGGTAAGAAATACCCAAATAAGTTTGTTTACGTTAAGGCAATAATTTTCACCCCACCACCTCGCAACGGCTGCAAGCGAATATAAGCCTTAGGGTGGTACTGATTCAATGCACTTGACTGTATATGTATAAGGTACCTTGTAAGGTATACAATATATAAGGCATACAATATATAAGGTACCTATACACCGGATTTGTTTGTAAAGTGTAGATCTTAATAAACTGTATTTTTTGAGTAAAAAAAACAAATTTTTAAAAAATACAAGGCAGTTTTTGAGAATTCATATTAGCGATTATTAAAAAAAAATCTATGGACAGCACTGCATTCGCCACCCCTCAAATCGGCCCTATGCTAAATAGAACTGAGCTTTGTGAAATTTTTAAGGAACGTTGTAATTAGGACGAAAATTTATCGGCCCGTAAGAAAATCAAAAAAATGTTTTATGTTCACTATTATAAAAAACACTGCGCATGGTCATATGGGACCTACTGCGAATATGTACGATCATTCGGAAAGTACTACGCATCCCGGAACTACTTTATATGGATCCTACCATCTGATATCTACTGGTTTCTATTTTAAGTTCCATTTTGCCGATTTTTATTGTATTGTGATTGAAATTAAATATTGTAAATTTCAATAAAAACAAATTGTCATAGCTCTCTAGGTTTTAAAAATGGTGAAATTTTGGCTAGAAAACGTCAGGTATCTACTGCGCATGGGTACTATTATACAGAAACTACTGCGCATTGATAGTATCATCAATTTGATACAATCATTAGGTAACCACTACGCATAAATCCAACCATCCGTCACCCACTGCGCATGGTTGCAACCATCTGGTCCCCACTGCGCATAAAAAGAATTATTTGAAACTTTCTGCGCACACATTAAATCGACTTATACCCACTGCGCATACAAACAACCACCTGATGCCCACTCCGCATGGTTCTAACCACCTGGTACCTAGTGCGCAATGACAAAACCATCTGGTACTGCGCAAGGATTTAATTTGGTAACCACTGCACATGGTTACAATAATCTGGTACCAAATGCACAAGAACACAATCATCTGGCATTCACTGCGCATAGATTTCATCTGGGAATCACTCCGCATGGATCCAACCACCTGGTACCTTATGCGCATAGATCCAACCACCTGGTGCCCACTGCGCATGGTTACAACCACCTGGTACCTCTGCGCAAGGACACAACCATCTGGCACTCACTGCGCATGGATCAAACCACCTGGTACCAAATGCGCTTAAAAACAACCATCTGGTAACCACTGTGCGTGGATCCAACCACCTGGTAGCTTATGCGCATAGATCCAACCACCTGGTGCCCACTGCGCATAGTTACAACCACATGGTACCTACTGCGCATGGACACAACCATCTGGGACTCAATGCGCATGGATTTCATCTGGTACAAACTGCGAAGTAACACAATCATCTAGTACCTACCTTATGCGCATACATGATTCATTAAAATTTAAATATGCTACAATATTTTTATTATGCGCGGCCTAATGGATTTCATCTGGTAACCACTGCGCATGTATCCAACCACCTGGTACGTAATGCACAAAGATACAACCACCTGGTGCCCACTGCGCATGGTTACAACCCCCTGGTGCCTACTGCGCATGGACAAAACCATCTGGTACTCACTGCGCATGGATCCAACCACCTGGTACCTTATGCGCATAGATCCAACCACCTGGTACCTTATGCGCATAGATCCAACCACCTGGTGCCCACTGCGCATGGTTACAACCACCTGGTAGCTACTGCGCATGGACACAACCATCTGGAACTCAATGCGCATGGATATCATCTGGTACACACTACGAAATAACACAATCATCATCATTGAATGAAATTCATAATTTCATTGAATGGATTGCACACTTTCATTGAATGAAATTCATAATTTCATTGAATGGAATTCATAATTTCATTGAATGAAATACATAATTTCATTGAATGAAATTCACAATTTCATTGAATGAAATTCATAATTTCATTGAATGGAATGCACAATTTCATTGAATGAAATCCATAATTTCATTGAATAAAATTCGTAATTTTATTGAATGAAATTCGTAATTTCATTGAATGAAATTCACAATTTTATTGAATGGAATGCACACAATTTCATTGAATGAAATTCGTAATTTCATTGAATGAAATTTATAATTTCATTGAATAAAATTCATAATTTCATTGAATGAAATTTATAATTTCATTGAATGGAAAGCACAATTTGATTGAATGACATTCATAATTTCATTGAATAGAATTCATAATTTCATTGAATGGAATGTACAATTCCATTGAATGAAATTTGATTGAATGCAATTCGGAATTTCAGTGAATGGAATTCAACTTGCTTATTTTTAATAAATGAAATACGCAAACACAAATTTTATTTTTATTTATTAAAATTTTAAATGGTTAATTTCAATCATTGAAATTGTGCATTCCATTCAATGAAATAACGTAAGTAAATTCCATTGATTGAAATTGACGCTGTTAATTTCAAACATTAAAATTACTGTATAATTTTCTTTACCAATCAGTTTAATTCAAACATTTTAATACAGCGAATTTACTTTTGCATCTAGCATGAATTTCAAACAATGAAATAACGCGAATTTACAAGTTAGATGAATTTTTTGGTTACTTTTAAACTGATTGATTAAATGATAAAACGGCGTTCCATAAAATATGGTTAAATATACATTTATTTACAGAAATATTAACAAAACATGTGTAAAAAACCAAATTATTATTTCATAATTTTAACTTCAATAGACTTTTTTCAAAGAAAAATGTTTAACGTTTGCTTTATTTTTTGTGATTGGTATTATGCAATGGTAAGATAATGCGCCTTTTACAGTTACAGCCTTTGTAAATCTAATCCGCAACATTTTATCTGCCTCATCATACTCATGATGCAATGGTAAGATAAGGCACCTTTTACAGTTACAGCCTTTGTAAATCTAATCTGCAACATTTTCTCTGCCTCATCATACTCATGATTTTTAACAAACGCCACTAAACTATTTGGTAGTGACTCAGATGCCCATTCGAACGATTCTTTTGGCTTTTGGATGGGATTGGAAACCATTTAAAAGCAGCCAACCTTTTTAAGGTTCCTATCAAGCCATCACATGCACACTTTCCATGTAATGTAGGAAAAAGTGCCACTCTGCAGCAAAATCATGATGTTTATGATTGGCGAAATATGTTTTGTTTTTATATTGTGCAGATGCCCTATTAGAAAAATATGTATTTTTTGTGATATGGATCAAGTTCTTTTTTATAAAATCTATATTTTTTAACATGCATAAACGGCTTTTTTGTCATGGTGCAAACATTCTCATATAACACCAAAACTTTTTATAGACATTTGACCATCATCATTTCTGAAATAAATCGCGAAAGGGTGCACTGTTGCCTGACTGTTATTCCAGAGAAGGCCTTGCACAGAATCTTGAATCACAAAATCATAGTTCTCTGAAAAATCACACAACGTTTTTGTCTAATTCTTCCTTTTTCATATTTATAAATTCATTTTGTTTTTTTTTTTACAAGAAATTAATGCAGAAGTAATTTTTGTAAACAGGTGTTTTTCTAAATAATTATCTGATGAAGATATCATGAGTTGTAATGTGGTTCTATCAACATTTGTTCATTGCCTGTAAGAAATTTTATCAATAAAATAAATATATCAAAATAATATGTAATATCTAATAATAATATAATAGGTCAAATATGTTTTCCAGTTCTTCAATTAAAGGCGTTACACCAGGGCCCTGCAGGTCACCCGCAGCACGGTCCAAAAAATAACAAACAATTTTTTAATAAAAAATTAGCGTTAGACTTTCGAGAAAAACTGCGAGCGGCTGCAATTGATGGCAACGCTAACGAATGAAAACGTTCGTCAGGTCTTTGACCGGCTTAAGGCATTTTAATTAATTTAATATAAAGTTTATACGTAACTTGCAAAACGCTGGACAGTTTGAATTATAATTTCAGTAAAAATTCCAATTTGAAGTTGATTAGTACCAAATTGAATTTGTTTGTTTCCAATTTGACTTTGTTTATTCCCATTTTGAAGGTGTTAGTTACCAATTCAAAGTTGATTAATCCCAATTTGAAATTGTTACATTCGAAATTGAAATTGATTAGTTTCAATTGAAAGTTGAAAAAGTATAGTTCGAATAGTTTTGATACGTACTAGGCGTTGTGTTATAGCAGAAACTAAAATAATGAACCAATTCATCCCAATCAATTTGGGATTCGTTTATGTACAATCTAACATATTCGTTGAGTACCTTGTGATATCTTTCACAGTCGCCAATGCTTTGACTATGATATGCCGTGGAAAATTTATAGGTCCTATTTAAAAGTTTAGCTAAATGCTTTAACACTTCACTACGTAAGTATGAATTCGTTCATAATAGCTTTTGCCATAGTTTTTGCTTCTTAACAATATATTTTGTTAATTCACATTAAAATGTGACTGCATATGAGTTTTCTTTTTGCGTTCTTCTAAACGGGGTTATATATGTTTAACTTTATTTTTATTTAGTTGACATTTTTTACAATAATTTTTTAAGGTGTTACGTGATATTCCTTTCCATCATAGTTTTTGGATTAATCTTTGTTTTTCTTCTTAATTTATTATTATTTGAAGTTCCTCGTATAAGATAATGTTAAGTTTTCTTCGGCCGATTTCTTTTAGTTTATTTATTATGAACTCTTTAAATATTGGGTCATTTACTTTTAATTTTAATTTCTTAATATTATAATTACCGGCCTTTTCAGACATTATCTTCTCTTAAGAGATATTGCCATTGGTGATCGAAATTTTGCGCTCTGTTTCATATCGACCCTGGGCTTAATATCAAATCTTGAATTTTCTTCTAATGGTATTTGATGAAAACCCGCTTTTAGATCTAGAGTAGAGAACCATTTAGCTCTACCTAGTTGATCCAAAATGTCATCTATTCTCGGTAGAGGAAATTTGTCCTCTACAAGTTTCTTGTTTAGCTGTCTAAAGTCTATAACCAAACGCCATTTTTTCTCTTGGTCGGTAGACTTTTTTGGTACATTCTTCTATTGTGTATTTGTGACTATTGTACGCTGCTGTTGACGGTTCTATGATTTTATCTATCAACATTTTGTTTACTTGTGAATTAATTTCTTTTATTTGCGAATGTGGGGTTCTATAATTTTTTATATATACTGGGTCTTGGTTTACTAACTTAAGGTTTTGGATGTAAAAATTATTCGTTGTTAATTTGTCTGTTTTTAATCCAAAAATATCCGAGTATTCTATGCATAAGTTTAATGTACTATATTTGACAAATTCTGGCATGTCCTTGTTCTTGTACCAAAATGTCTTTTCTATTTTCCACTTTACTTTCTATATGATATACTAGGTAATTACTCATACATGTAGTTTTTATGTCAGCATTTTTAATTGCCACACTTTCAAAAGTCGTATTTAATATTTTAACAAAAGGGTTTGTATTTACGACGATACTTCCGGTGACAAAGACTCCTGGTTATATTTCTCTGTTTAAGACAACTGCATCTTGGTTTAAAATTTTTAATTTGTTTATTTTTCGTATTACTTCACAACGCGGAGAAATTGTTATAATGTTTTCTTCAGGACTATTGTATATTGGTAATAATATTTTTACATTATTGTAGGTTTTTAGAGTCATGGTCCAATTAGAATAGTCTAACAAACATTGACAATTTGAAATAAATTCTTCCCAATATGCCGTCTGCCGGAATAGGAAAATCCTTTTCAACTACATTAAAAATGTGGTCTACAGAATATTTATCGATGTATATTTCGGTGAAAGTTGTTCCTAGGGAGCTTGTCAAGCCTTCTGTGACGCCTTTTATCTTACTGGCATCTGATCTGTTAACCATTTGGTTTGTGCTTATTTTAGTTCTTTTAAATAAATAAATATCCGCCCCTGTATCAACTAATAATACTATTTCCTCGTCTTTTGTCATATTGAATATTTTTATCCCCCAAAGGACCTACTTGGGGTTCCTGTTTGATTTCCTGGTCCTGGTTTGCACTGTGGGCACCTACAAACTGACCTCTACCTCTTTGGTGAAAACCTCTATTTCCATATCCGCGCCCTCTATCACGATAATTGGCTTGGTGGTTTGACTGATGGTAATTATTGTGGCGATAATTACGCTTCCTATTAAAATTATACTGGAAATTATAGTTTGGATTTCTTCCACAAAAGCTGTTTTTAGTTCCACGCCTTCCGTAAATTCCACGATTATTTGTATACAGGACTGTAGCAGCACTAGACTCGTTTACAAACTTCGTAATTCCGTCTTGACTATTATTAAAAGTACCAGCCTTCATAACTAGTCTTACCCTTTCTGAATTTGAATTTTTACTCAATGTCTGTACAGTGATAATTGTCGCCTAAGATTCAGCTGTACCTACAGGTACACCTTCGCTGATAAATGCTCTTTTTAAGGTGGATGATAAAGCCTCTACTTCCGCCGCATAACTTGCTGCATCTTTATTCTTTTGTTTAAAAGAGATAGTAATTTGCCTCTTACTAATTGCGAGCTGTCCGTTTTTATTCCCGTTTTAAGTTTTGTGGTTATTACGTCCAATGTGTCGTTGTCGGTTATTAAATCGCTCGCTTTTCCTGTAAGTCTTGTTTTTACGTAAGCTACTGCGTCCTCTTCATGAGCCGCAGCATTGCTTTTTAGCAAGGTTAGCGAATCTATAACGGACTGTAAAGTTACAGTCAGGTACAAGATAAGTATCAGGGAAGCCGTCAAATCCGTTTGCAAAGTTGAAAAATTTAATTTTAGTCATCATGTTTTTTACTTTCGTTTCTTCTATAATGGCTTAGTTTTATCTACAAAGTATACTCTATACTAACGATTTTAGAAATTATCCAACCGAACGAAGTTTATGTTTAAATTAGTTAATTGATTTGGGATACGGTTTTAATGTGAGTATGAGTACAAGAGACGTATAACCGGAACTATTGCCTCATCACTCCCGGTCCCCACACAGGCCTCTGTTACCTTACGCCAATTTTTTTCCGCCACCAGCACCGACACGGGTTTACCCGTGCTTGCTGGGTGCGAATGTCCATAGCGTCCCGTACTGTACCTTATTTGGGTCTCGAGAGCGAAATGCCAATAGTTTTAATAGCCATTCCCCGGGAGGGATAGACAGTTTGATGTTTGGGGGACAATTACGCCGAATCAAATCTAAGTACGACGCGGGATTCCCCTAGACCGGGAAGTTAGTATTACTCCAAACATTTGGGATTACTGTTTGGAGTTGGGGAGTTGTTAGTTCGCTGCAGGGGCCTAGTTTATTGGTCGTGGTCAACGTCTTGACCGTTATTGTCTCTGTCCGTGTTGGGTTGTTCCTGCACTTGGTATTGTCTTGTCTCGGCTTCGGTTTTCTTTCGCGTTGCAATCCTATCTTTGTATTAAATAGTTGGTGTGCATTTGATGCGATTAGACAGTTACCGGTGGGAGGTATTTTTGACTTCCACTGTATACTAATTTAATTAAAAATTCCATTAGAATTCGGTTTGTGTGTTTATATTATGTGTTTATGTTTTCTTAATGTAATGTTCGTTTTGATTTAAAGTGTTTATTTGGTATCGTTTCGTTTAACGTTTTGTATGTTGGGGCCGTTTTCTTTAATTTATGGGTTTAGTCTTGGTCGTTTGTTATTGATAGATTTATTGTCCTAGTCAGCTCTCCTGTGGCCGAGTTAAGAGTTGGGGCGGTTTTGTTTTGTTATTTTTTATGTTGTTTTGTTACTATTGTCTTAATGTTACTGGTGAACTTTGTTTATTTTTATTTTTTTTTTATTTTGTTATTTTTTTTTGTTAGATTTTCTCACGTTTAAGCGAAAAGTGCCTCATTTAAGGTTTTTCAAGGTATCTATCGTGATGGCAAATAATGTATTAGGTCATGCAGATGTTTAAGATTACTTATCGGGAATTGCAGATTGGCCTCTCCTCCCTTGTAAAACCTCTTTTGTTTGTCTCGTGAAAAGCATCCAAATGAGTGGCTAGACCGCGATCGACCACCCGTAAGGTGTCACTCTACACCTCCACTTCAACACTTCCCTGACCGTAGGGTGATCTACACATACTAGTTGCCACACTACAGACTATTTGCACTTTATAAGCAATCATTGTGAGTTTTGCTGTTTGTAAGGTTCAAGAACGTGAAACGGGAAGATGCGACTAACTTTGACGAGTACTCGAACGTGATTTGGGATACTTGTATTGAATTATTTTGAATGGTATAGATTCAATTTATTTTTTGATAAATTTATTTAAATTTAAATTTAACGAATTTTATTTATTTTTGATAATTTTTCTAAATTTTATTTTGCTTTAATGGATATTCATTTAATTTTGAATGAATATTCATTTAATTTTAATTAATATTAATAAATGAATTTCCATCATTTATATGTTCATTACAGGGTGTTTCAATAAAAACTCCCAGGCCAATTATTTCGAAAACTAAAAGTGACATTTAAATTTTGTAAACGCCAGTTTTTAGCCTCTATGATTGCCTTCCCAACTGTGTAAAAAATTTGTTTGATTAATACAAGATGTAGGTGGCGCCACTGTGAAAAGAATTTTTTCGATGGCAGAAACTTTTAAATTAATTTTTGATCAAATTATGTCCCATACAAATTTTTGATAAATCTAACATGAAAGGAGATATTTGGGGTTAAGTTTTTTTTTAATAATTTTAAGTATAAATATTTTTAATATGCTTTAGCAGATGTTCATTTAATTCTGGTAATCATAATTATGGTGATAAAACGCTCGTGTAGCGCTAACTAGATTAAAATTATTACGTCCAGTCACTGGACTCCAGTGACGCCTCAAGGGGCCCCTTAACAAATTATATTGGCAAAAAATAATACGCCACTGAGTTTCTGGTAATTTTTATATTTTTTTCGGAATAAGCAACTAAAAATAACCTTTTTTTTGTCTGTTAAATTGTTTTCATATCTTGCTTCGTTTTCGAGAAATAAAAATAAAACCATTTGGAAAACAAAAATCATTAAGAAACAAAACCATAAATTATTAATAAGCTATATTTTTGCTTTTTAAAAACAAAGGTAAAACATTAAAGCATAATAAAATAAAATTAAAGGATGTTTTAAATTTTATGAAAGAACTGGTGAGAAATTATACAAAATTAATATACCAAAAACTAACTAATAAGGTCGAATGAGGTGTTCAAAATTATTGCCGTTTTTATACACACATGTCAAATCGATATAATAATTCGGTTCTGCAAACTCTCAATAGTGTATTTTGATTAATAGCGGCTATAGTAACATAGATTTTGTTATACAGGTCAGCCATGTCTTCTATTGGTTTCTTGTAGACTTCATTTTGTAAGCCGCCCCATAAATAAAAGTCAGGGAACCTTGCTGGCCGTCTAAGATCCCCATTTGTGCTGATCACTTTTCCTGAAAACGTCATTTAGATGATTCATAACGATATTGCTATTGTGTGCTGGGGCACCGTCTTGATGAAACCACATAGAATTTACGTCAATTCCCAAATTTTGTAACAGTAAAGTTAGATCGTTTTGCACAAATTGTAAATAACGAACTGAAGTTAAATATTCATGGTACAAATAGGGCCCGACTATGTAACCATTTACAATACCTCACCAAACACAGGGTACCCACTCGCCTGGAAAACACCAAATTTGGCTAATACTTCTCATAAATACTCGTAGAAAAAATAAGTAAACTTAAGGAAGTAACAAGAATATATTTAGACATGTTTCTGATGTGTCCTGTCCATGGGCTTGGAATGGCCGGCCACCTACATCTTGTATTATTTAAAAACCAATTGTGAAGCCAATCATAGAGGCTAAAAACTGACGTTTACAGAATTTAAATGTCACTTTTAGTTTTAGAAATAATTGGCCTGGGGGTTTTTATTGAAACATATATATATATATATATATATATATATATATATAGGGGGGTTTTAGGAAACTTGTAACACTTTTAGTGTATCTTTTGAGTTGAGTCCCTTATTTCATACCTGATATACGGTTGTAATATTTATAAATATTAAAAGTAAAAGATCTTTTAAACATTTTGTCTTTGTGTAGTGTTTTTATGTCTAAAATTTATGTTATGAATACCTCTCCTAAAATTTATTTTAAGATAGATAATAATAAGTTGTGATCTATACGATCAAATGCCTTGAAGTAATCAAGCAGGACAAGAACAGTTAACTTATTTCATCTGCCGCCCGTAAAATGTCATCAGTTGAAGTTAATAAGATAAACAATACTGTAGTATTTCTATGCCTTTGTGTACTTCTTCTTCCGTAGCTAAATTTAAAAATACCTACATTGGGTAAAATAATATTTTTGTAAAAATGTATGGTTTTGTCATCTGGGGCTTAAATAGATTTTACTGAATTTACAAAATACTCATTAATTTTATCGGCATCCGTAAGAATTCATATATATTTTGTTTTAGCAATATTAAGTTTATTTCGTTTTTTTTCATAAATCAGATTTGTTATTATTGTCAACAAAACTTCTAAGATGTACTCTTTTTTCATTAATTAAGCTTTAATTTGTATAATTTCGAAGCTGCTTCTAATATGAACAATGAATCGGCAGTTTTGTTTTATTAAATTTACTTAAAGCCTTGTCTCTTCTGCCAATGGCTGCAGAAAGGCTAACAATACAATAAAAAGTAGAAATTATAAAAGTTAATGGAGAATAATTAATAATGGAATTGTAGGTGTGGTAAAAAAATCGAATTAACCATACAGAAATCAGATGATATCATCTTGGCGGCATATCATGCAATTCCTCATTGTAGAATAAAGGTCCTCATATACTTCTTTTTTTTATCCGTTTGTGTTGCCGAAATCGTCGGTTTTTAAACAATAGCTCAGTTGCAAAATTAACCAAAAGTTAATGTGTAAGCATTTTTTAAAAGGCTTTATTGAAAATTTTTCTGCCTGCAGGCATGTAGGTACATGTAGCGCGTAAAATTTATAGAATACCGAGACCGGTATAATAAATAAACAAAAATTGGTCTTGGTGTTTTTTGTTCGTTTTTTAAAATCGTGTTAATTTCAGCACGAACAGAAAATAACCCCCAGAATTTCCCGAAATGTGTGAGCATTGACATGTTGACGTCGCGACGTGTCGTTTCAAATCTTGGCGATACAAACGTAGAGATAAGACCTTAAACTTGTCTTGATCTGTTATTTGGGGATGTCCTTATCGCCATAAAATAAAATACTTCGAATCCAAATTTCTAAAGCCTCAGTCCCATAGCATAATGGATAGTATTTATCATAATACCTAAAGGATTCTGCGTATTAGCCCTAAATAAATAATAAGCTTTATTATTTCAACTTTTTGTACTGATAATGTCTTTTCGGCCATTTCTTTGGTGAAAAATATCTGTGAAAACAATAATTCATCTTCAATTATTTTGTCATAAAAGTCTTAATTTTTATTTCGAAACTAAATAATAGTAAAAATAACGTAAATTTATATAACTTTTAATTCTAATTCTAATTTTTAATTTACCTTCTAATTTAATTGTAAACTTTATAATACAAAGTTATATTTTATAGTGCCAGTTCTACCTCCTTTACCCGATTGGGATTTTGGAACCACCTTAGAACCTGAGCTTACTACAGGCAATCCTTTCAAAGACAGTAAGTTTAGAATATAATTAAATCAAAGTAGTATTTTTTTTTTGTTTTTGTAGGGGGTAAATCTCGCGGGGATGGTGGTCATGATTTTGTTCCTTCCTTCGGTCATAATATTTCAGCAACTAAAATAGATGAATACCAACCATCTACATCCAAGCCACCACTTAAAGTTGGTTGTGCATTACCTTTGGAGCCAACTTATGAGGGAGAAAGTAATGGATATAGATTTGGTAAGTCATAAACTATTTGGTAATCACTTTTAAATGGATTGATAAAAAGTTAAGCTTATGATAAACAAACCATTCAACTTGTTTGAAACATCCATCTTTTTCTATGATTCGTAGAGTTGAATAGTTTTTTTAAATTATACTTGCAGACTATAATTAAAAAACTATTCAACCCTACAAATCATATGCATGTTTCAAACAAGTTGAATGGTTTATCATTAGCTTACATATTATGTGTAAAATAGTTTAAAAAAGTTTACACTACAATATTTTTAGGTATTAAAGAAGAAAGTCGACTGGAATATTTAGTACCTAGGGGCAAATTTAGAAAACAATGCGATTTTGATTTAAAAATAAAAACAGCAGAAAATAATGGTATAATTTTGTTTGTATCTGACCAGGCAAATAACGATCAGTATTTAGCATTGTTAATTAAGGACGGATATTTAATATTTACGTTTAACACATCTAAAGGCCCTGTATTAATAAAAACAAATAATAAATACAATGATGATAAATTACATTTGGTGCAGCTTAGTAGGGATGAAAAAAATGGAAAACTAGTAATAGATAATACAGAAAATTTAAATTATAACGGAGAATTTGAAGCGGCTTTGGATTTAAAGCCCCCATTTTATGTTGGAGGTATACCTTCCAAGTTTTATAATGTCGTTTTCAATAAACTGGTAAGCATGATTTTATTTATTTTATAACTAACCGCCAACTAAAATAAATCTACATATAGTTTTTATACATGTCAGATATTTGTTTATTATTATTATTTGTATATTCATTTGCATCCAACAAGCACATGGCCAAAAACAAGATAACGTATTATATTTAATCTTGTGGATATTTATTATAAGTCTTAATTTCTCTTAAAAACTCAGAATAAGACTTTGGGAGTCTTCTGGAAGAGTTATACTTTCAGTGGAGAAATCGTGTAGAGATAAAAATAAATATTCGGAATTCAATAGATATGTATTTGGTTATTGTAAAGGAAAACACGAGGAAAAGTATTTATAAATATTGTTTTTGTTTTTTATAAGGTTTTTAGCAACACAAAAGCAATGTTTAGATAAGGCAAGTTTATTTCAATTCATCACAATAAAACAGTTGAGGCATACGTTTGGTTTTTGTACATACAGATCACTTGTTATTATTTTTTGCATAGGTATGATGTGTTCGACAGTCGTAGGTATGATGTGTTCGACAGTCGAACTTATACTTGCTTTCATGGTGAATCTTCACCCGGGTAAGTGAACCTGGTGTTCGTTTAATGCCTCGCTCACCTTGACTCTAGTTCGTAAACTTACTTGGGTGAGGGATTGCAAGCAGGTTTAACAGATCACCTAAAAGTGCGCATGCGCATAGCGTTTCTTTACATATATTCTGATAGAAAACTAACTGTCTATGTTTTGCTAAAATGTTGAGCCCCTTGTGTTATATACCTGATTTAGCTATTATTATTAGTAAAGAAATAGGTAATTTTTACACATTATCTTTTAATTTCAAAGTTTATTTTTTAGAACAAATACAAAATGTGTTGTAGTAAAGTAGTTAAGGCAGTTAAAAATCAGTTTCCTGATAGTTCAAGTAACTTACTATTTTTTTTCTAAGGAGGTTATATCTATAACTATATAACTATATATCTATATGAAGATATTATTTTTTGAAAAAATAATCTTACCTTGCATATATACATATATGTATGTATAGAAACATTAAATTAGCCCATTTTGTCGCCAATTGTCAATTTAAAATTTTTAGTCGCATTGGCGGTTCTTAAATCGCTCATTTGGCGATAAATCGCTCAACACTGTCTAGAAAACGCATTTACATGACGGTCAGCTGTGATCTAATTGGTCAGCTAAGAAAATCGATATTGTGTTTACAGTCGCCCAGTACACAATACAAAGTACAGTGGCAACAATGAAAGCAAGTCAAGCACATCGTATGCATTGCAAAAATTATAATAATTATTGATATATTTATTACACGTTATCTATACAACAAGGGCATTTTATGTATTCTACAAGAGACGTACCTACCTATGTGTCGACTGTGTTTTTGTGATGACCTGCAATAAACTTGGCTTATAACAACACAGAAAAAATGTTAATAAATACTTCTTTTTGTTTTATTTTACAATAACCAAATATCTTTGAATAATTCCGAATTTTTATTTTTATCGCTATAGGTACCTACCATTTCTCTGCTGAAAGTCTTATTAAGTTAATATCTTTTCCAGAAGATTCCCAAATCTTGCTATAAGTCCGACTTAATAAGTGTTATTCTGAGGTTTTCTGACTTAATAAATCTTATTCTAAGTTTTTAAAAGAAAGTAAGACTTTTAAAACTCTTAAAACTTTTATAAGTCTTAATTTTTACTTATTTAAAATTTTTCAAAGAAAATAATAATAATATTTATTTCTTTATCCCAGAACTTAATCATTATCCATATTTCATGTTTCCATATTTATTTGTGTTATTATTATCTTAAAAAGTTAATTTTCATTTAAAAAATATTGTTTAATCTAAAAAGGTTTGAAGTTATTTCCAATACATACTTAAACCATTAAAAAATTCACAAGCAAGGTTTGCCAATATATCCTGTATGCTTTCGAGTACATTTCCACCGCTTACTTAGGTATGTACCGGTATGAACAGGGTGATTCCCTGTAATGTCGCCTCCCTTTAACTTTTTTTTTTATTTAAGTGTCCCAAAAAGTTTAAAAGTGTGGTTATGTAGAAACTAAAAAATACTACGTATAAAAATAAATGGAAAATTGATCAGTACCTATACAGGAAAAAACAAAAAGTTTATTTTTTCTCAATGGATCACCCTATACAGGGTGTCACCAAATAAGTTGTCATTCTTTAAGGGGATGATAGTACACGCCAAAATAAGAAAGTTTTTCCTTTATCATTTTTGCATTAGTGCCATTTTTTTTAATAAAAAAAAACCATTAAAATTAAAGTAAAGTAGAAATTTTCATCCGTCACTGGGCAATAGGTACTCTACATTTATTAAAAATTTAAATTTGTGTTATCATTCATACTTGTTGATAATTGTTTTTTTTTTGCATACTCAGCTATATTTTTAGGTACTTTGGATAAAAACAATACTTATTGTTAGGTATCTCGAAGTTTCCGTGGTTTTCAAGTGTTTTTTTTTAAA
Source organism: Brassicogethes aeneus (assembly GCA_921294245.1). Classification (NCBI taxonomy): domain Eukaryota; kingdom Metazoa; phylum Arthropoda; class Insecta; order Coleoptera; family Nitidulidae; genus Brassicogethes; species Brassicogethes aeneus. The sequence goes on from OV121132.1 coordinate 65,415,002, forward strand.
TTATAATAAATGTTCAACTATCCAGCCGTTATTATCCACACAAAGTATCCAGATGATTTCAGATTTCATCTGCCGCTGCAGTGACAAGTTTGCGGAGTTGTTATATTGTGTCAACTTCGCTTTGGTAGACTAAACTGTTGCCCCAGAGAAATCACAATAACAACCGAACTATCAGTAATCAATGATAACAAAGTACTAAATAGGTTTAAAAGTTTGCTTGATATTACATAATACACTGTGCGCATACCTGTTTATATTTTGCTTGGATGAATAATATCATTGTTTTTAGAGGTTAAAGTACGCATGTCTCGACGACGCATCCAAATAATTTCTGAGAAGATTCTCGCTTTGTGTTGACTGCGACTTATCTGGTCCAGTTACAATGTATTTTCCCTATGGTTAGCTTGCAAATGAAGGTACGGTATAGGATAGGTCAGTGACATCCAGTGGCTCCCTGGTTTTTTAAAAAAAAATTTCATAATTTTTTTTATTAAAAAACAGAAGCTCTAATGCAAAAATGATAGAGGAAAAACTTGTTTTGTCTTGTTTTGGCGTGTACTATCATCCTCCCAAAGGATGACAATTTATTAGGTGACACCCTGCATATGAATTTATTTTTCCATTCCTTGTAAAATTTTAAGCATAATTCATATAACATACCATATACCTAAATTCAACCGTTTATGAAATATTTTTAAGATAATAAATTAAAATTGTTTGTCTTTACCTGTCTGAGTACGCCATTTTTACTTAATTCACAAAACATATTGACATAATGTCACTATAGTTATTTATTTTCAATAAAACATTTTGTTATTCTGAGGCTTAACGCGCTCGTACTTCCATAGTGCCAACCCGGCTAAAGTTGTTCAAAAATTAAAAAATTAATAACGATTATACACGTGATATACCAGATCCAAGTGCAAAAAGAGTGCAAATTGCGTGTGGTAGCTCCCCCTGGATTAACCCCTAAGTGTTTTACCTATGGACAAAGGTTTAAGTGAGACGATCAGTTTCAACGAATAATTTCCTTGACTACCACACGTGCTAAAGTGGGCGCTCGGGGTTAAGGAACAATTTCATCACACCTGCCTTGAAATTTACCCGAAGTCCAAGTCTGCATACATCAGATAAGTATAATGTACTAAAATTGCATGACCATATAATTCCCAAATTATAATAATACTAATTTTTAATACGAAATCCGCAATCTTTAACTAACAAAGAATCCACCAGGTAAAATTAATTAGTCGCAATCAGTTTAAAAAAAGCATCATAGTCAAAAAACTATAAACACAAGGACACACATATGAATTCATTAATCACTCAAGTTCAGATAAACACTAAGCAAAAGAAACTCATCCTAAAGAAATAAACATCTCTAGATTACTAAGTCATTTAGGGGACCATAAATTGGGTAACCAACCGAAGTGCAAACATAGAATAGGTACTACTAAGAATAGTATTGTTTTTATGGGTGCAACGTTATAGATAATTAACAAGCTGGGAATATGACCCGGACAGAGAAGGATACAGACGAACAGGAAGTACTTAAAAATCAGCATGCATTAACCATAAATGAATGGGGTTATTACTAAAACCCTGGTTGAAGGGGAGTCCGGATTGTACTTAATTGTAAAAATTTCCCTCCTTGTCCTACACTCCACTAGCCTATATCGGGCTTATGGTCCGACCCGGCGACAAAATTCCGGGAGTGGCCTTAACCATCGACACTGTCATCCACGATCTCCTAGGAAAGATTTACCTGCCGGGGTGAAAATTCTGATCCACCAAACACAGGTAAAGCTGTGCTGTGGCGGGATACGTAGGAGAACCGAAAGGGGTAAAATAACCCTGGAAGATCAGTCTAAGGCGTTGCCAATGGGGCCTGCCATACGTTCTTATTCTCATACTCATACTCATACTATTTAATGATAACGATTCAAATGCGAATATTTCAGAAACGTTTGAATTTAGGTATATGCTTAACAATATGGTTTATGTTTGGAATTTTACAAGGAATCGAAAAATAAATTCATATATAGTGTTCTTCATTAAGGAAAAATAAACTTTTTTTTCCCTGTAAACTGATCAATTTTCTAATTTTTTTTATACGTAGAAAAAAAGTATTTTTTAGTACCTACATACCCTCACTTTTAAATTTTACATTTTAAAACACTTAAAACAAAAAAGTTAAAGGGGGCGACATTATAGGGGATCACCCTGTACAGATATAATAATAGTATAATAGCTGAACTTCTACCTTTGGTATGTATTTACAATAAAGATTTTTATTATTATTATTATTATATTATTATAAGAGAGATAATGCAGGATACTATTTACGAGACTGAGATTTGCGCCTCGAGTCCGAGTGCGAGTGAATAATGCACATAATCTCGAGTGTAATACTCTACTTTATCTACTGATTTTTAAAATTATATAAATAAATCCTGACATCTGTCAAATGTTTAACCTCACTTTTAACCAATTTTAAATGTTAGTGGTACCTAAAACCTTTTTAATTATCTAAACTCAAGTATTCACCGTACTGTATTTGCAGAAGTTTTTAGAAGATCACGCGTGATCTTCTAAAAACTTCTGCAAATACAGTACGGTGCACGCAAACAAAAAATTAAATGTTTTAGAATATAACAAATACATTCTCGGGATGTGTACAATATCTTCGGATGAATGGAAAACCAATGGAAAACCCCGAAGAACATAATGTTACTCCATGTTCAGACAATGTTGAATATGGAACATTCTTTGCCGGCGATGGATATGTTAAACTTAAAGAAAGATTTAAGGTATGTTCTGATAATAATTTTTTAAATTAAAAACCTATTTAAGTTATAAATTTGTATTTGTTTTAATTTATATAACCCATAGGGGTTAAAAATATATAAAAAGAAAACGCAAACAACAGTTTTGCACTTAATATTGGTACTATTTGTTTTTGTAAACAATTTATAATATCCCTGCTTAAAATACCCCATAGAGACCCTATGTATCGGAATGTATGGTGTTTCTATAGGGTGTATCGGTATGTATAGGACCCATAGTTGGGATTTATGGTTGTTCTATAGGGATATCCACCCTTGATTTATTTGCTATTGGTTTCAATGGGAAAAATACACATAAATGTAGAAATGAGTTTTTCCCCCATAGGACCCCATAGGTTTTAATAAAATTTTGTCAAATGTTTTATGGTTGCTCTATAGGGATATCCCTATATATCCTTCATTGAGTTATTTGCTATCGGTCTCAATAGGGAAAATGTAAAAGTTATGGTGTGCCTATAGGTAATTTCCTATACATTTTCTATCGGGCTGTATCCGGAAAAAACCATGGACAAATGCACATATTGAATCCGGTAGCGCCCGATAGATTATTTTGTATAGGTATTTTAAGCAGGGATACACGTTTAAAATAATAATGCATAATAAAAACTATTAATTTAAACTTGTTTGACTTTTTATTAGATGATAGGAATATTAAAAGTTGGGAAAATAATCATTATAAAACCTTGTCCAAAATGTAATTTTGCAATGATAGAACATGTTTATAACGTACGTAAACGCTTAACCTACAGCCAAAGCTAAAGCCAGGGGTAAAAGTTTGTAGGGTATAAATAACGTTTCTTTTATTATTATTACTTATTACTAATAATTATTATTAAATAAATCTATTTCAGTGATTCGCGGTCAAAAGCCCAATAATACGAAAAATCGAATATAAAGGTGCGGCCCCATCTAATATAACACAGTACGGCAAAATTTGATTTTTTCCCTCCCATGAAAAATTCCTATAGATTTTGAAAATAGACTTAAAAAAATGATGCCCGTGTCTCGGCGTTTTTTCAGATCACGTCATTTTTTTTAAGTGCGATCCAATAAAATTTTATCCACGGTATTCGGCACATAATATAACATCTTTGATAACAGATACACTGTATATTTTTTTGAAAAATTTATTCAGTAAATAAATGGACAACTATTAAAATTATTTATTTATTTTAAAATTTTTTTAATTATATACAGGGTGTTGCACAATTACGAAATAAGGGTGTTTCACGTTCGTGGTCCATTGAGAGTTTCGAAGGAACGGCAAAAGATATCGATTTGAAATGTTTTAAAAAGTTTAAAATCAAACTAGCAAACTTTTTAAAATCAGAAAATAAATACGCACAAATAATATTTATGAAATATTTTTAACAGTTCTGACATTTCTCCTAACATGAATTGCATCTAAATTTTAAATTATAAATAAAACTAACAATAATTAAAATAATAGGGTTTAGCTTCCGGGTAAATGATAGTATTTTACATTTTGATATGTTAAGACCCAGTTTATTTTCAGAACACCACTTAAATAATTTATCAAGTTGGACTTGAAGTGACAAGCAATCGTCTAAAGTTCTTATGGGACTGTACAGTTTTAAATCGTCTGCAAAAAGTAATCCACGGCAGTCAATACCATTAAGAATGTCGTTGATAAAAATTACAAAAAGTAATGGTCTAAGATTCGACCTTGAAGGACCCCTGAAGTGGGAACAATACACTAGATTTAAACCCATTTAATGAGACATACATTGCTCTATATTTTAAATAAGATTGTATAAGTTTAATAAGATTTGCAGCACATCCTATTTTACTTAACTTTAAGAGAATGATATTATGATCTATTGAATCGAAGGCCTTAGCAAAATCTGTAGAAACAATATCTACTTGGCCTTTGGTATCTAGATGTTCAGACAAGAATTCCGTAATTATAGTCAAGTTTGTCAATGTGGATCTTTTGGGCATAAACCCGTGCTGAAAGGGTGTAATAACAGAATTTACTTGGCTTCTGATATGATTTGATAATATTACCTCAAATACCTTTGACAAGTTAGACAGTATTGCTATAGGCCTGTAGTTTAATAGATTGGACGAATCGCCACTTTTCAAAATTGGTAAGAGCCTGGCAGTTTTCCACGCATTAGGAAACGTTGAATATTTAAGGGAGAGATTGAGAATATGGGTTAGAGGGGAAGCTAGGTATGTGCACAGTCTTTGATGAAAAATACAGGTATTTGGTCGTGGCCTACAGAGTGGCAGTTTTTTAACGATTTAATTGTTTTAATAACTTCACTGTCATCAATATTATCTATAGATATGCAGGGATAGTTGCTATGAAAATTATGACTAATTGGTTGACTGGATGGCAAAACCATCGACAATTGATTAAGGTGTATCCAATACAATACCGCCACAGTTTGTCATTTTATTTGGAATACAGGTGGCTCCTTTTTTTGAGCGAATATACGACCAAAATAATTTAGGATTTAAGATATATTACTTTCAGTATTGCGTATACCGTACCTTCATTTGCAAGCTAACCATAGGGAAAATACATTGTAATTGGACCAGATAACTCGCAGTCAACACAAAGCGAGAACCTTCTCAGAAATGATTTGGATGCGTCGTCGAGACATGCGTACTAAAGCAAATTTTACCAGATTTACACCGCATAAAATACAAAACAATAATAAAGCATCGATGTATGAAGCAAGGTCAACTGTTACGGCGCATGCTAGCTTACTCGTCCACGCGTCCAAATCATTTCTACAACGTTTTTCGCTTCGTGCTGACTAAGACTTATATGGTCCAGTTACAATGTATTTTCCCTATGGTTAGCTTGCAAATGAAGGTACGGTATAGCCTATACCGTATAGGTGAAGTAAGCAGTAGATATTTGATTTTTGAAGTTTTTTAAATTTATTTAAGTCCGAGTCGTTGTGAAATTTTTTGTATTTATTAAAAAAGGATGATTTTAATCTTATATTTTTTATAATTTCCCTTGTATAACATTTAGGATATTTATTCTTATTGCGATTAGTAAATGTAGGTACATGTTTATCAAAAATTTTGTATAGATTATCATAGAAAATGTTTAAAGCTAGGCTAATATCGACACAATTTATAATACTGGACCAATCAATTTCTAGAATAGAAGCGTATAGAGCTGGAAAATCTGCATTTTTAAAATTATACCTTTTGTCAGAATTAAGAATTGGAAATGCATGAGCCACATTAGAATCCCTAAGGTTTATTTTTATACTAAGTGCTGGATGGTATACATCCTCAGTTACCAATGGTAGATCTTCATGGTGGATAGCGCAAACCATATTTGAAAAAACTAAATCCAAAAGACGATTTGGGTAGTTTACCACATCATTATACTGCCTAAGATCTAAGAAGTTCATCATATCGGTAATAGATCAAGATTTTACATCATAAGTCTTGTCAACAAAGGTTCTAACATTAAAGTCGCCCGCGATTATCACATTATTAGCTTGATTCCCTGTTAACTCTTCGAGACATTCGACAAATACTTCAAAATCGGCCACCGAGATATGAGGTGGGACATATAACACATAAATAAACAAATTAGTAGAATTAATTACGCATTTCCATCCTAGTATATCAATATGCGGAAAAGCCGCCCTTAAGTTACCTAAATTTAACTCCGCGTGTTAAGTTGGTGTGAGAAATCACGGCCTTATCTAAAGACTTTATAGTTTTTAGGAAAAAGTTCCGCACTACCAATATTATCCGAGAGCCATGTTTCCACTAAAAGCACAAAATCGTAGTCCCAACTGCACATAACGGAATAAAAATCAGTCACTTTTGTACCAAGTCCTCGAATATTTTGGAAATTTATGGTATATTCACAGTTGGGCAGTTTCAGTTTAAAGACACAATTTGTGGGATGCCTCGGTTATATTTAATTTTTAGATTCGTTTCACCATTCTCTTTTCTATGGTCCAGTTTCTCTTTAAGGGTCTTGTAGTACTTAATCTACCGTGCAGTTGTATCATTCACGATAACAATGTTACGATAACTACCATTATTTTTTAAACTGCTAGAATTCTTCAGGATAGTGATAGCTGCGTCGTATGCAATCTAACCTTAATTGAGGAGCAAAATCCGTGCAAAACCGGCTATATCCACTTAATAAAATGTTGGGAAAATGGCAAAAACTCTCGGTTTCCTGGCCTTTACAGATAAAAGAAAAAGCAAACTTGAGTTTTGTGGGCTTTGTGGTACTTGATTTATAAGACATACTTTTCAAAAACTTTATATTAAGGCCAAAATTTCATAAATGTTTTGGATACAGCCGGTTTTGCTCGAAAAACGAATAAAATGTGAAAAAAACCTTTATTATTCAAAAATATTAACAAAATAAATTTAGTGCAAACATGAAAAAACAGAACAAATTTTAGTAGTAGTATCGACATATCCAAGCCACATATTATTATTTATTGGATATAGCCGGGTTTGCTATAAAAACGTGGATTTGGCCGGTTTTGCTCCAAAAGCTACCTTTTAAATGTGATTTTAACATGGATTTAGTCGGAAATTATCTTGGTTGTCGTGTGGTATAAATTATCTTGGTTGTCGATAGAAATGAACCCAAAGATGCGAAATCAAAAAAAAAACAAAAACTGAATAAAATGGATTTAGCCGCTTTTGCACGGATGCTATTTTTCCAATCTAATAGGAGACTCAATCATAGATAGGTCAACGTTTGGAGATACAAACTTTAAAATTTGTTTTACTTCATTAGTATCTAGGCATTTCCTTTCAGTGCGATCTTTCGGCCATTTCCTGCACGGCTTCTTCAAAATGTGTTTCTGTAAATGTGGAAGAATTGGTTTATTGGTTCACAGTTGCCCTCTACGCTTCAATATCCGCTTTTAGTGCTACAATCGTTACCTTTAAGTCATTTACTACCTCAATTAATTGGGTACAATTACGGCACCATGTTTTGGGTGGCATATTACAAGAATTTTCTTAATGGATTGACAAAAAAGGAAAGGATTAAACTATTCACACCAATGGACCTTTATTGGTGACTAAACACTAGGGTGATGCAATTTTCATAATGTTCAATTTTTTTAACGGACAAGGTGTAAAGTGATTTCATTGGAGTAATAAATAACTGTGGAATTTTTGCGAAGTTTTAAAAAAACTTTTAGAGGTGGCGACGGCAGCGTTACCATTTTCTGTCAAAAAAAAATGTACTAGATTTTGTTTAAATATACCTTAATTACAATAATGACATAATCAACAATAGTTTAATAACGTCAAATTGACATTTTGCATTGTATCATTATATCATTTTTTATTTAACAATTATTTAACAAGTTATCATTCTCGTCCCAGCCGTCGAGTGAATAAGTCGACGCAGCAGAGGCAGAGTAAACGTAAAACGTATAACGATAAAACCATAACCAACAAATAAACCTTCATAGTGCAAACTACTATAGTGTAAAAAAAATACTGTGAGTACAGACTACAATACGGTCAATAATTAGTTGACGGCCAAGTGAAAAGGAGGAGTGAAGTGACAGGTGCAGGCGAACATAGTGAAACGGTCAAAAGTTTTAAGCGTTGAGTGACAAGAAAGTGTCGAGTGACAAGTGTCAGTGCTTGAGCGGTCGCACCATCGGTCAACAGGTCGATCTCCACAGGCCAAACAAAAGAGGACATACAAGGGAGGAACAGGCCACCTGCAAATATTTGCTAAGTATTTCCAATTCTTCCGCATGACCTAACACATAATTTGCAAATTGAACTAAACAAGGCACATTGCCTAACTAAAAAAAACAATAATCATCGGCATTAAATAAATAAAAGTCAATTTTCCAAGAAAAACCAAACAGCCGATCGCGGACACGCACCAAAGTTGAACAGGGCAATAAAGCTGTCAACATAACAATTCAAGTAAAATAAACCGAGACCAAATAAATTTGACTTAAGACATAAACAACATAAACTAAGAAAAATAAACAAAGTTAAAAAAAGCACTATAATCAAACTCCATGGAATTTGTAAACACTCTTGACTTCATAGTAAAAGTAAAAAAAAAATACCCCCCACTGGGAACTGCCTTATCGCAGCGATTGCACATCAGCTGTTTAACACGGTGATAGGTTCGTTACGCGAAACTGAAACAACAGCAGAGACTAGACAAATATTAAACAACCACTTACGTAATAACCTAGGAACGTACAGACCCTACATCGAGGACGCAATAAATGAACTAAGCAGTCGTTATGAACACATAAGTGACAAAACAGGACAAATTAATGCGTACCTAAACGACCACGGTAATTACGGCTTCTGGGCCGGACTGGAAACAATACTAGCCGCCTCAGACGTATTCAGCGTCGCAATCGAAATTTACCATGAGCAGGGCGGGAAAGACAAGATATCCGCGAGACTGAACGACAATTCCCGTACAATAGCAATATGCTACAGACTAGGTGCACTAGGTACCCGTAACCACTACGACAGCATTTTAAAGGTATCTCCCAAACAGCCCGCACCCAGGAACAGCCCGACCACGTTCGTCAGAAACATAAACACCATAGTAGACATTGCACTTCTCACAAATTAACAAGACCAGTTGGGAGCAACTTAGCAACAATAAAAACAAAATAAAAAAAACAACCGACACACTTTACCAAGTTCAGGAACTATCCGACACGGATAATGACAATAATGAACAAGACGAAGACCTCGACTAGGTAACTACACACTGCAGCAATAACAACTCCCCAACTCCAAATAGTAATCCCAAATGTTTGGAGTAATATTAATTAACTGGTCTAGGGGGATTCCGCGTCGTACTTAGTTTTAAGTCGGCGTAATTTTCCCCCAAAAACCAACACCCTCCCGTCCCTTCTCCATACCCCACTGAGCGTATAGCATAGGCTCGGCGAACCCGGGAATGGCTATTATAACTATTCGCCTCTCGCTCTCGAGCTCCAAATAGGGGACAGTACGAAACGCAATGGACATTCGCACCCAGCAAACACGGGTGAAGCCGTGAAGTTGCTGGGGAAGAACAAAAATCGGCGTAAGTAAACATAGGCCTGTACGGGGTTCGAGAGTCAAGAGGAAATGGGGCTGGTTATACGTCTCTTATACTCATACTCATACAATTATTTAACAAGTTAGCAATTAAATACCTAAACCAAATATGACCGGTATATCGAGAAGAAATAAAACAAATATTTGGCTAATTGGCCAACCTACTCCGCATTTAAGCCAAGTAAAACTACCTTCCACTGGTGAAGTGATGTCATTTTTTTCCATTACAAACAAACCATAGAGTGGTTTTTCTATGAAACAAACATTGAAACAAACGGTTAGAGACGCTTCGCATTTAACTGCTGGTAAGGTCATTAAAATCTGGGAATAGGCTAACATACCCACAAAACTAAAAAAAGATGTTGTTAATAAAGTTAAGGGAGTTTTTAAGACCTGGAAGAACTTAATAAAGAACAAAAATAAAAAGTCAGAGATCTTACTTCAGAAGCGGAATGACTGGACAAAGTCACTGAAACAACTATTTGACATAGCACACGCAAATGCAATGAATCTAATCTCTAGACAGGAAGATAAGAAATTTTTAGAAGCTCAGAGAGAAACTGTAAGGAGGGGTTATATCGGAACTGTAGACCAGAAAGTGACAAAATTAATTAGACATGCACAAAAAAAGCTCGAGGAGAGTAACAAAAGAAATTTGTTGGAAGTGAAATATAAAGAAGAGCGGGAGAAAACTGTTGTCTTAGAAACATCATCTGAATCTGAGCAAGATGTACTTTCACTTAATAACGATCCTTGCTGTTCGTACTCTATTAAAAAAAAACTGTGATAATAAGATTACTAACATTATGAACGAAAAGTTATCCACAAGTTTGGATGCTGCGAAATTAAGTGATAGAAAGTCAGCATTGGTTTTAACTGCGGTAGTCCAAGCAATTGGGCAAGATCCAGAAAAATTTAATATAAGTTATTCTGCAATAAGAAGAAATCGAAACAAAAATAGGAAAAGAATTGCTATAGGTCTTAAGAATGAGTTTAAGCCCAATGTTGTGCTAACCGTTCATTGGGATGGAAAAATGTTGGAAGATATAACTGGAAAAACTGTGGTGAACCGTCTTCCCATAATAGTTTCAGGAGAAGGTGTAGCTCAACTTTTAGGGGTTCCAAAATTGCCAAATGGAACAGGAAAGTCAATTGCAACTGCAGTCTACGATGCTACATTAGCTTGGGAAATTAACAACAAAGTAAAATGTTTAGGGTTTGATACCACCTCGTGCAACACAGGAATGAACATTGGAGCGTGCACATTGATTTAACAGAAAATGAAAAAGGATTTGCTATGGCTAGCGTGCCGTCACCATATCCTGGAAATAATGCTGGCAGCTGTTGTAATTAAATGTATTGGTCCATCTAGTGGTCCTGATATTTTATTATTTAAAAGGTTTAAAAAATCATGGCATACAATTTGTAAAGATGATTTCCAAACTTTAAGTAGTGTACCGGCTGGTAGTACTGCTACCCTTTCAGAGGATAATGATTTTCTAGTTAGCTTTTGCCGCAAACAACTCGAGGTGTTTCAGCCCGGGGATGATTATAAGGAGCTTTTGGAGCTATCAATTATTTTTCTTGGGGATATCCCTCCCAAAGGAATTAGTTTTAAAGCTCCTGCTGGTTTACATAGAGCCAGGTGGATGGCAAAATGTATTTATTCACTAAAAGTTTTTATGTTCAGATCCCAAGTAAAATTAACCAATAATGAATTTAATGGAATATTACAAATTTGCTTGTTTACGGTGCAGTTGTATATTCAATCGTGGTATACAGCACAAAGCGCTATTTCGGCTCCAAGATATGACTTACAACTTTTAAAAAAAATTAAGCAGTATAAAAATAAAATAATAGCAAAGGTTGCTTTAAAAAAGATTATGGGTCATTTATGGTATTTATCAGAAGAGTTGATAGCCCTTGCCTTTTTTGATGAAGAAGTTTCTGAAGAAACTAAGAAACAAATGGTTTTAGCATTAGAACGTAAAGGGGACAAAAAGATTTTGAAAAGGATTCAACTTGATGATGACAAAATACTGACAAAAAATCTACAAGATTTTTTCACATCAAATACTAAACGTTTTTTCGATATTCTTGATCTTCCTTCAAATTTTCTGCAGATGGATGTATCGAAATGGAAACATGATAACGACTACAAATCAGCAAAGGCTACGGTATCAAATCTGAAAGTTGTTAATGATATCGCTGAAAGGGCCGTGGCTTTAATGGATGAATACAACAAACTGCATACGACTGACGAAGAACAAAAACAGTTCTTATTGCTTACAATCCAAAACTTTAGACAACGCAAGGGATCTTCAAATTTTAATAAAAGTACATTAGTGCAACTATAATAGTGATTATTTTGAAGATACTATCGATTAATTTAAGTATGTTAATTTTCTTTTTATATCTTACCAAATAAACTGTTCATTACATATACACATCTTTCTTTAGAATATCGCCACCAATAATACTCGTTTTTTTTAAATAAAATTTTAGCTACTTTTTTTTCTCACTGAAAGGCATACTTCTAGCACTGGTCCTGTATTAATTTGCAACAAAAAATATTTTGGCTGTAGATTTGCATCACCCTACTAAACACAGATAGTGGAAGGCCACGGATAAGGATATTTATGGATTGAAAAACATACACAATCGGTGGATACGGGCCTGACCCACCAACAACAAAAAACCGTAAATACGCACGCTGCAGAAACTAATATCAACACCTAAAACGTAAAACTAAGCAGTTTAGAGGCAAACTATAACTGATTGACAACTTACGGTTTGTAGACAATACCCTAGCGAAAAATAGCTATTTAAAAAACCCAACTATACACACTATACACAATATTTGAATTTTCACAGGTTAAATACAAGCGGTATCATACAGAGACGGAATAAAGACTGAATTAAAAAATTAATATATCTTTTAAAGGGATAAAAATAACAAAACAAGACTAACTGGACTGAAAAGATGAAGGTGGGGACTGCATTTTCTGAAAGTTTCTGATTTTTTTCAGATCCTCAACATAATGATTTCTGGGGGCAAAATTGGCAAATTTTAAGAATTATCAAGTTTCAATAACTTTTTTAATAAAAAAAATGCTTAATGCTTAAAATAATCGTTACGATTTCTATTGTATAAGTACTTGATACCTGACAAAAAAATCATTTTCTAGATATAGTAGAATAAGCACAGGAGCCAGACAAAAGTCACAAAAATTGAAAAATTATTAAAAATCTTTAGTGGTTTACCATTCTTTAATGAGATGGACTTATTAGATAATAATAATTAAAATTGATCACATACTTACATAAAAATGTAAGAAAATGACACGATTTGAGGTTTTTAAAGGGTGCCGATTAAAAATAAAGGAACTAAAAATTAAAACGTCAACAGTTTTTCATATATATAGGTATGATAACTAAAAGATCATCCTCAATTTTTTTTATTAAAATAAAAATCATTATAAATTAATTTTTGTTGTTTTAATTTTGATTGACTCGTATGAAATCAACATGGTGTGCCGCATGATTTTTAATTTTAATGTTTAAGGTATAATAAATGCTAAACCACCACTATTAATTTTTTTATCGTATAACATCTAGCCAGTACCCATCCGAAGTCAAAAATTGGGTCAATTTCATTCTGTATTTTATGCTTTAACTACGGTTTCGCGAAAGGATCGAACGGTCAATTTGCAAGAGTTCAAGAAATCGATTGAAACTTTTTTACCCTATTTCTTTATTTAAATGCAGTACTTTTAAAAAAAAATCTCGTCCCTTGACAACTTTGTTTTTTTTCTTCACTGTGTTAATGATGAAGACATTTCATTTTTTTTAATAACTTTTTTTATTTTAAAACGTATCGATTAGAAATTTGGACAAAATGTAGATCTTACTAATGACAATAAATCCATGACAAAATTTTAATTTAAAATTTAACAGTTTTTAAAGGGTAAATAATCGAAGAAGCAACTTTGTTTTATAAATTTTAGTATAACAGATTAAGTATTGATACTTGATATAATTTGATATATTAACTTTTTTATGCAAATTATGTTTCTGTGGCCAAGATCAGTATTCATAAATGTTTAGTTTAGAACATTTTGTCATTTTTATACAAATATTGTTGTATCTTTGATTAAAAATTAAGTATAGCATAACACATACATGACGTTTAATATGCAGGGTGTGTCACGTACGTAGTCCGTTAGAAGTTTCTAGGGAATCGCGAAAGACATCGATATAAATATTTAATAGCATAAATTATTCGATTTAGACTTTTTTCCTAAATTATTTTGAACAAAATAATGCTTCCTGATTTACCGGAAATGTCTTTAACTTTGTTATTTTAAACAGGACACCCTATATATTTTTACATTTTTGAATTCTACATAAAATTCTGAGTAAAATGGCTATACCATATCCTATACCTAAAGTCAATATTTTTTGAGTTATTAATTTTTCAATGAAATGGATACTGTCACATTAATCCACATGTAGAATTTCACAGGTTTGTTAGTACAAAATATTATTGAAAATATTAGAAATTGTTAAATGTCTCTGAAATTTTAACTTTAGGAAAGAGTTATTATAATACCAATTGAAAGATTCTTTAATTTTCTATTTGATTATGTTAAGACATACAGAGTTTTACATTTATAATACAAACGTTATTATTGTTTGAAGTTTGCCTAATTTCAAATGGTTTTTCTCAAGCTATATGTTAAAACACCTTTAAAAAATGAAATTATTTAAACAATGTTTTTATTTTCCAAAAATTCCAACCCCATGTCAGCAATCTATTAACAAAAAAATTAGAGGCTATTTTTGATTGACGTGCATTTAGCAAAATTTTAACGAAAAAATTTAATATCTTTAAAACTATTAACTTTAGGTATAGTCTAAATCGCTATTAAAATTTCAAATCCATATCGTTTGCGTTTCTCCAGAAACACCATGTATAGAATTATAATATAATTTAATATTATTAAAGATAAAAAAAATGCAAAATAACTAATTTCAAAAAAGCGAAAAACAACTGAATAAAAAATATACATAAATCTAAATAGGCGATCGCAACCTAAAAGTTATTTATTGGGTAAATATTACTTTCCTCAGTTTGGAATTAAAATTGAAGCTTGATTATCGAGTAAAAAATAAATTGAAGCTTGGTTGTGGAGCAAAAAATAAAATTAAAGTAGGTTATAATTTCTAACTTGCTATTTGTTTGTAAATATTTTAAAATGAAAAACCTAACCTTATTTGTCTGTAGTAATGTCAAACTGGCTCTGTAGTTATAGGTACCTTTGTTCCACAGCCAAGCCTAATTTTTTAATGAACTTTGATCAGGCTATAAAAATTGTACAAACTGTATGTTAAAATTAAGAAAATTTTCTTCAAGCAACTCATTATATTTAGGTTCTTTTTTTTCCATTTCTTCCAAAATATTAACTACTACTACACGGGTGGCTTTGCACCCCGCGGGTGACTTTTAATGTATATTTATATATCTCGTGGGTGTACAGGAGGGTGAGGCTACATAAGGATAATTTTGTCTAAATACAAATAAATTTCCACGTCACCCGGGAGGTATTATTCTGCGACGCGTTGACCTTTTTTAAAATGGAGGTCATCGCCGATAGCCCTACTAAACCATTATAAATAAAAAATAAAGTCTAAAAAACAAAACAAACAAAATATCACATCAAAGACTACTTTTAATCTTAAAACTTAAAAATATATTCTTAAAACAGTTAAGAATAAATAAATTAATCAAAAAATAAAAATAAAACTAAAAAGTCGACCCCTACCTAAGTATGAAAAAATATAAAATACTATTAGCTACTTTTTGTAAATTAAATCTATACGTCTAAGTTTGCAAATTTATCTATTATTTGGTCGTAAAATTGTGGGTCTGCAGTGAGATTTAAAAGTAATTCTAAATTTTCAAACCGCGTCTCTAATTAAAGAATTATGCAATCTATTATTTCAAAATATAAAATTTGCTTAATAAAAACTGTTATATCTACCTTAGTGTGTTCCCCACAATAATTAAATAAGAAATTTTACTAATCAAGACAAAAACTATAAAAGATCAGCCAAAAGTTTTAAATAATTTAATCTGAATCAAAACAAAACGAAACAAAACGTGCTCTACGAACGCTTAGAGAACACTGGCCTCCCCACCATAGACGGACATGCGATTATAATGTGATAAAACCAGAAATCAGAACAAGCCAAGCTAACTTTATGTCGCCTCATCCACGACTGAATTTCGCCTCTGTCTAGCGACTTTCAACGATGCACGTTACCTTGACGCGCTTTTCGCCTGGATTTTTATTTACGCTTAGTATGATTGATTGGTTTTTTACTTTTTATTGGGTAGAACTATTTTAAAAATACACTTGTAATAGGCAAAAATCTAAATACAAAAAGTCGTTTGTTCCTTCATTTTAAGGGTGAGGCGCGGCCTCAGAGGCCTACCCTGACGAGCCGCCACTGATATATATATATATATATATATATATATATATATAATATATTTAGGTATAGACCTTTTTATGAAAAATCTTTTCGCGCTCGATAAAATTAACATTTATAATTTGTTGGTCTAAACCTGTCAATTGGGCGATTCTCTTGAGTTTATATTACAGGAAAATAAGTGTTTTAAAGAAATAAATGGGATTTATTACACTTTAAAATTGTTTATATTGCATCAGTGCAGAACTCCTAGAAATAAACGCGTTACAATTTCTATATTAGGCGCAATCCTTTGGAATGATGATCCTTGGTTAACTACATGTCGATTTTTTATTTTTTTATCGGTAATCCGGTGCAATCGCTATATGTCGTTGATAACATGTGTCTAATAAAAATAAAATATTCAGTTAATTTTATACGGAAAATACACTGTATGACAAAGTTACCCGCAACCAGGGGTTAACTTTGCACACCCAGTTTTTAATTTTTATTTTTGAAACTCAGCCCTAAGTAATAATATTATAACATAGTTATTATGAAAGAGCAACTCAAGACTCAAATTTTGGTATACAATATTTAATGTTTATGATTGTTAAAACCACAAACATTTTAAGCTTAAGTTTGAAAGTGAGCTAAAGCCACCCGTGTTTACGGTACTATATCTTTCTTTATTCGAGGACTTTTAACATTTTTTTTTATATTTTTCTCATAGACCACTGCTTCGGAATTGTTTAATTTTCTTTTTTTAATAGCACTGGATTTCTTCTCTGACAAAAATTTGGAAATTAGTACAGGTATTCAATAAATCTTGGTGGGTAAATTTAGTCTTAATTGCTAATAACACAAATTTAATATTTTGAAGGATCCTGCTGGTATACAATTCTTAAAAACCAAAGTTAACACCTGGATTATACTCTTTGAATTTTACCTAACTTTACCTTAAATTTAATAAAACCAATTTCCGTCATTCTGCTGATATCATTCTCCTCATAGAAAGCTTCCACAGCATCAACAGTTTCATCTAAGAAAAATTTTCCACTTTTTTTATTTTCATATTTTGGGAGCATTTCACGAATTCTTTTAGCATTTCTAGCAACATACTGACTACAATTAAATTGAGAGTGTCAACTGAAAATAGTTGACTTAAGTTCCTCGATAAGTTCTATGTAATCTTGACCTAGATTCTCAGAGTTAACGTCAACGATCTTATTATCTTTACTTTCCTGAGTATCTTTAACACCAAAAGCCTGTATTAATTTGCGTCGAACTGAGTTTGTTACTTTAGTAACTTTTTCATCAATTATCCTTTTTCTTCATGATAAAGGAATTTTCTTTAAAGAATGCTTCAAAATACTCAACAATCAACGATCTTATTATCTTTACTTTCCTGAGTATCTTCAACACCAATAGCATGTATTAATTTGCGTCGAACTGAGTTTGTTATTTGAGTAACTTTTTTATCAATTTTCGTTTTTTTTTAATGATAAAGGAATTTTCTTTCAAGAATGCTGAGTGATTAAATTATTATAAAATCAAATACAAATTCTGGTTGTTGCGTATCTTCAGGAGCGCGTTCGAAAACTCGCAAGAGTGCACTCTGGATATACTTCAAGTTTACCTTGCGCGTTCGAAATCTCTGGTATATACCTAGATATATGCAACTGTCAACTGTTTGAAAACAGCAAGTATATGCCCAGAGTGCACTCTCGGTTGTCCAAGCTTTAGACTTGGTTAAGTTTTACCCGTCATGCGCATAGGGTACGTCAAACAATAATTTGTATTTACCTTCATATAATTTATTTATAACTGTTTAAAATTCAATAAAACAAAACGAAAAACATTAAAATAAAAAAAATTATTTAAAATAAACTATTTAAAAAATATCAATTCTAAAAAACAAAACAAAATCTATCACAAAAACTTGAATAAACCATTTAACTAAAGGGTTGAAATTCAATAATTTAATATTTATATGTATTCAGTCAAATAACAAGCAAAACCAATTGATTTTAGAACACTACAACATAAAGTTTATAGGTATATGCTCCGCGGCGTTCTAAAATAACAAGGAGGTCAGGTATAATGTAAAGTCACGTGATTATTTACCTATCCTTATACCATATCCAAAGTACACTCTCATTTCGAACGCACTCCAGGAGACATCGTAATTAAATTTGGAGCACCATAATTCTTGTTTATATAATCAAAGCATAGGGTACAAATAGCGAAGCCTGAAATAAGGTTAATTTGTTTCTGGTAATGATAATTATCAACCTTAAGGTTATTTTCCTGATGTGATATTTTTCTTTTGAATTTTTAAAGGATCGTAACATTTTATGCCAAATGGCGTATAAAATCTAACTACGTAGTTTTTGTAATAATATTCACAAATATTATTATTATATTATTATTGCCGGCTGTAATACGGCTTTTAAAGCCGTATTACAGCCGGCAATTCTTCTTGCAGCAATTTTTCTTGCCATCAAGTTTTCAAGGCCGTATTGCATTTTGTTTTACAGTCAGCAATGGCAAGACAACTTGCTGTTTATTACCGTGCTACCAACCGAAGAAAAATATACGATTTTGTAAACACTAAGTTTATTTGTTATTTAGTAGAGATATTTAAAAATTATTGAGTGAAATGGATACTAGAACTTTGAACATAATGCCAATCATAAAACAAATAACCTTAAACTGTTTAAGACAAACAGCGTCTCTCTAGGGAATTTGTAGTAGGGTTGGTAACATAAAAGTTACCAGATTTCTCCCCAGAATTGCCGTAAAACGGCAATAAAAATTCATCCGGACCGATTTTCGGCAATTGCAAGAGATTCGTCGAAATGTATCTACCGGGCATGCCTACGGCAATTTTCATTGCAATTGCCGAAAGAATTGCCGGCTGTAAAAGCCGTATTACAGCCGGCAATTCTTCTTGCAGCAATTTTTCTTGCCATCTAGTTTTCAAGGCCGTCTTGCATGTTGTTTTACAGCCGGCAATGGCAAGAAAACTTGCTGTTTATTACCGTGCTACCAACCGAAGAAAAATATACGATTTTGTAAACACTAAGTTTATTTGTTATTTAGTAGAGATATTTAAAAATTAATGAGTGAAATGGATACTAGAACTTTGAACACAATGCCAATCATAAAACAAATAACCTTAAACTGTTTAAGTCAAACAGTGTCTCTCTAGGGAATTTGTAGTAGGGTTGGTAACATAAAAGTTACCAGATTTCACCCCAGAATTGCCGTAAAACGCCAATAAAAATCCATCCGGACCGATTTTCGGCAATTGCAAGAGATTCGTCGAAATGTATCTACCGCGCATGCCTACGGCAATTTTCATTGCAATTGCAGAAAGAATTGCCGGCTGTAATACGGCCTTAATACGGCCTTAGATTAACTAGGCTATGGTAATCTAATTTTAAATTTTAACTGTCAGTTATTGTTTATGGTGTGATGTCAACATTTAACAAACAATTAACCAATTAATTGTTGCGATAATCGAGTTATGGCCAAGAACTCAAAAGAGAATTTTGGCAACGTGTAAACACTAACAATGTTTCAGTAAATTGTTAAATTTCATTTTGATTAAAGTAACTAAGGAAACTATTTGAATTGTTACGCGATTATATTCTTGTCAATAATAACCAAACACTAAAAAATAAAATATAAACGTCCAAGTCAATTTTCGTATTGTTGATTACAAATAGACTCCACAAAAGAATAACCAGACAAACACCAAAAAATAAAATATAAACGTCAGTCAGTTTTCGTATTGTTAAAAAATCGTTCTAAAACATTAAAATTAAAAGTAAAATGCAAGGACTGTCGGCTGTTTTTACTTGGGTATCGTTTAAATTGTTAGTTTATAGCCTAAAAACATTTTTGAAAAAAAAAACCCTGCCTAAATGACGATACTATTCCCATTCATTTAACATGGAGTTTTTGCACTTTTTTGAAATTATTTTTTTTCTTTTTTATTATAATAATTATATTCAATAACTTACCAAATAATTATAATTAATATTTAACAAATATTGTTTGTTTATTGTATATTTAATAACTTACCAAATATTGTTGATTCTGCTTCTATTATGATACCTTTGGATAAAGAAATTTTTATATTGGCGTTAAAAATTAATTTCGTAAATTTTGATAAGGTCAAAAGTCATTTTTACCGTTTTTTTTCAATAATTTTGTTTAATTTACCGACCATTCAATATTTATTCTGTATTTAATGTTAAATTTTATTTTATACGCTTTTACTATTGACTTGAAGAATGATGAATGAAGATTGTTTTAGTATGAGTGTAATAGTCTTATAACCAGCCCCATTGCCTCATCTCTCCCGAGGCTCGCACAAGCCTCCTATACCGTACGCTTTTTTTTCCACCACCAGCAACTACACGGCATCTTCCGTGTTTTCTGGGTGCGAATGTCCACCGCGTCCATTAGGGGCTCCAGAGCGACATGCGAATGCCGGGCCGTTGCTATACGCCCATTAGAAAGGAGGTGGTCATAAATCCTTAATAGTTTATTTTAAATTACCTATTATAGCCTAATACCTTATATCACTCGACCATGAACTTAAGATGAAAAGTATTTTTCACTTTGGTCAAATGTTTTAAATCACTAAGGGCCCTCTTCATAAACGTTGATTTATTTATATCAACTGATTTAGCATATCAGTGGATTTAGGTTTTTGCACGATATTGCAACGCAATAATTTTCTTTAAAAACTGTTATTTTATAAAGTAAATTTGATAATTATTTTTAAAACGTTTATATTATCCCTAAAGAGTTGATTTCTACACATTGAAATTTTGAATTAGATATAATACAATTAAAATTTAAAAAATATATTTGACATTTGCTTTTACCATGCAATATGTGATTGTTGACAGTAGTTTAATTTTTACATAAGGTTCTGATTATGTAACAATTGTGTGTGCGTCAATTCTTGTTAAAAGTGGCGTATAATATTAATTATTATTAAAGGAACAATAGTAAGGGTTCAAAGCCCGATGTAATTGTAAAAATTTGTAAACAAGCAGAAAGTAAGTCTAAAACAAAAGGCAAGAGTTTGCCATCACTGTCCAGCCTGTTTTTAAATTGGTCTACTTATGTTGCACTAATAGTGTTTTTACTTAATCTATATCTACAATACAATTTGAAAGGAAATTTGTTCTAAAAAGCTTGGTGCATCTTTCTTTGCGGAGCTTATATTGGTCACAGATTATAAAGGTATTGTGTTGGTATTTGGGACTTTTAAGCTGATGGTTATTAGAAAGATAATAAATTTGAATATTGCATTTGTAATAACCTTTTAGTATTTTGAATGTTTCTATTAAGTGGCCCCGTAATCTCCTTTCTAAAAGGGTAGGGAGGTGTAGGCGTTCGCGCCTTGTTTCGTAGGGCAGGTGTCTGACTTCAGCCGGTAGTTTTGTTGTATTTCTTTAAACCATTCCTAGTTCTTTGATGTCTTTTGCGTAGTTGGTTTTTTGAGCAGCTTGCCAATGAAAACTAAAAACAGCAGTGGGCCTAGGACTTAAACCTAAGGTATCATCTTTTCCATTGCAAATTGTGCTAGTTAGGCTGCTTGGCCTATATATCGATGGTAATTTGTAATACAAATTTTGTATCTTCTTTTTTATAGCTTGCTTTCCATTTACCTGGCAATTTTCCCTCTTGAAATATTCTATTCATCGTATTTTTGGCCAAGAAAATGGCCGGGATTCGGTCCTCCCCAGGACTTGAGTGAACTTTCAGAAATTCAATTGCTTTTACAATTTTTTTTTGGTGTTATGGGTCTCTCGCGATCTCTATGAGAAGGTCTGTGGGTCTAAAGCAGGCATATTGTTTATACAGGGTGTTATGTAATTAAAATACTGAATACCTTTTGACATAAGGAGTAAAGGAAAAATATTTAAAAAAATATTTTCCAAAGATAAAGAAAAAATATGCATTAGAAGTTTTTTATATTTTTTGTGAAACGCCACTGGTTTATCACTGCACACTTGTGTTCTGTGAGTACATAGATACCAACCCACAAAGTAGCTGCGCGTTGCCAGATATAAAAAATTGTTACTAAAAATTTGTCTTGCAAAAAATAAATAAAAACTCAATAAATATAAAAGTTTTATGCCCTTAAAGCTCTAATACCCTTCTGTATTTATTTACTCATCCAGCTATTAGCTTAAGCAATGATTAGAAAATTTAGTACCTATTTTAAAAAATCCATAACCACAAAAATAATTTTTTCCACGATTTTTTTCTTTCTGTTTACTCAGATGAAATTGGGACCAGTTCACAGGTTAAACTCTAAATATTTAATTTGTGTAAATAAATCCAAAAGCACTTCCCATAGTTAAGATATTTACAATTTGAGCACATAACCTAAAATTTGAAAGAAATGCACTAAATTCTGTCATAAAAGTTGTCAGATTTTGTTTGAATTTACCTTCAGTACAAAAATGACATAACCAACAATTAATAAAAACGCCAAATTGACAATTTGCATTGTTGATTTTGTCATTTTTGTAATTAAGCCAAATTTAAACAATGCTTCCCAGATAACACAAGAGGTACCCAGGACGTCCATTTCGGGTCCCACATAGGTCCGAACGTCCTAGACCTATATCGGAAGTTTTGGGTACGTCCAGTCTCTTACTTATTTGGGAAAATTATAGTGGATATACTGGGTACGTCCCAAGGGCGTAATTGAAGCATTGTTTTTCCAAAGGGTCTAAGTGCCAAGTTGGTTAAATAATATATTATTTAAAAATAGTTTGTGTCATGCAGAATGACTTAATAGTATATTCTGTAACAAGTTTGGAATACAGCATATCCGCTCGAGTGAAGAGTTTGTCACACGAGCCGAAGGCGAGTTTGACGGTTTCAGGAGAGCGGAATATGCAATTCCAAACGTGTTTCAGACATTTCAACATTTACATGTGCAAAATATTTGTTTTTCATTGATAAATCACAATTTTATTTTTGTAACTTAGACCCCCCAGACAGCATCCAATTCAGAAAGATTTCTGTACGAAGTCTGTTGAAAAACATCTTACTGAGGTCAAAATATGACATCTTAGAGAAATCATTTTTAGGAGCTCAAGATTAAGAGTTCTTGATGAATTCATAAATAAGAAGTAAATTTTTTAACATCTTAAAGTATCTTTTTTTCTGACCTCTTATTGGAATCAAAATTAGAAGCTACTAAGGGTAGGTATCATAAATAAGACTTTAGTTATATGATATCTTACAGTATTCTCTTTTCTTACTTCTTACTGAAATTATATTATTAACTCTTTAAGACGTCAACATGGAAACGTCACATTTATGACATTTTAATGCGATTCTTTCTTCTCACCGCTGTAACTGCTTGTGTTTGATATAAGAAGCGGCGAAGTAGAATTTAGAGCGTATAATCTGTGGCGTGCTCCATACCAAACGGTCTTAGACCTAGGTAAACGGCTACCCGATACTGACGAACTCCAAAAGAGGGAAACAGGCCATCTATCGGTGCCGGTGAAGAGCACGCTTAAATTTAAACAAAAGTGAGACGAAGTAATCGCAATTCCTAAAATAAGCGAGTACGAGCAAATTATTTAAATGATTTTAATAAAATCCATTTAACAAATTAATAAAATAAACTTGACATGTCAAAATAAGCAACGATCCATTAGTCCCCAATAAAGCATTTCAGGATGGCCAGAGGATGTCTTACTTAGGACGTTCTGGGGACCGACGATTTGGTAACATCGGATGTCCCTGGAACGTCCTGGGGAAGGTTCAGGACCTGATTCGGACGTACTCGGAACTTACTAATGTCTGATACAAGATATACTCAGGACGTTTTTAGTACTTCTTTGTGCTATCTGGGTTGGCAACCTTTTTCACAGAATTTGGAAACGCTGTTGTTACCAACCATAACATAATAAATTAAATTAGGCAACCAGATTAGCCTAAAGTTCCTAGTCGATCAGTGGCGTACTTTTTGGTAGGATAAAGGTTATTATAAATTATTTTTAGTCTTTGGAATTAAGAAGAAAAAAAGTTTCAGGTGCTTCTTTATGGACCCTAAGGAACAACCCATTTTAATATATAACATTAATTACATAACACCCTGTTTATTTATTATTTAAAACTTTTTAAAACTGTTCAGCAAAGATTTTAGCAATATAACAAAAATAAACTATAGAGGACCTTTATTACTTAATATTGCACATACGGAGGATTAGCTTAGCACGGCAGAATACAGATTATGTTTTGTTTAAACACTGTTCTTAAATTTAATTTTTTTTAATTTCGGGGCGGTTCAAACCCCCTTTTCCCCTTCTTTGACTAGGGCCTAGCGCGTTTACATAGCGATTGTACGCCAATCGTTTTCCTAACCAAATTCATCCGCGCCCTTAGGACTTTTTGAATGCCGTTCAAAGAGCTAGGGAAACTAGTAGTTGTTAGTATATATACATTTTGAAAACTAAAAAACATGCTGAAATTCAAAAAAAATAAATTTGTTTATAATTTTAATTAGGTATAAAAAAATTAAAATTTATTTATAGCACCTCCGGGATTTTTTATAGCTTTAAAGCGTCCGCATCATACATTAATGTAATAGTTGGTTCATAAGGTCAAAAATCGCGGTTTGCTTACAGACAGAAAGTGTATAACCAGTGTTGCCCTTATTATTGAAAAAATGGTCGACTTACCTATAAGGAAGATCGATCTTAATTATTTGAGTGGTCCTGTCTGAAAACAATTGCCTAATTCACCATGTAGTACACCATGTAGTACTACATGGTGAATTAAGTAATTGTTGAGGACAGGACCACGAAAAATAATTATTAGGTTATAACTGCTTATTATAAGAGAAGTAATAAAATAAAACTACTTATTCGAAATATTGGCTTTTCTTCATCATTTTATTAAATTAAACTAAATAACTAAGTTTTAAATTCATAGTTCGTGTAATAAAGCATGAGCTCATAAAAAAATCACGCATAATATCATCATGAGTTAACCAGGAAATCGCTATTGTTGTCCGGGAACCAACAGAAATGCAACATCACAACAATACTTCGTAAATATCAAATAGTTCCACGCAAATTTGACAGATATATAAATTTTATTATTTTGACAGTTTAAAGTTTCTTTTTACGCAGTCAATTCCTTGCCTAGAACCAGTGTTGCCAATGACCGTGCAATTGCACGGTTTGCGTGCGTTTTCATGCCTGACCGTGCATTTTGCGAACATCGTGAGAAACCGTGCCTTTTGCGTGCGTTTTGAACATACGCCATTAAAACATTTAAAAAAATATCTAAAATACAATTAGAAACTTGGCAACATTAAAATTAAAATAAAAAAGAAAATGCAATTGGAAACTTGGCAACTTGACATTGTGGGCGGGGTCAGCAGTACAATTTAAATTTGCCGGTATTTATAGTGCGTAAGTCACAAAAAAGATGGCGTGAGCAATGCTTACTGGGTAGAATCCTTCTACGCAGGCTCACTGAGCATGCGCCTAAGACACTAGTCACTAGAGTCTAGTAGAGAAGAGGGCAACATTAAATGTTAATAGGTATACATCTACGTACCTAAATAGGTATAGGTAGTAGTATATAGGTATAGGTAGTAGTACTACCGTAGTACCATAATGGTTGAACAGTGATAGTATTGATTTATCTAAACTTACACCCAAATCACACCACATTAAAAAATTGTAGAAAATTATACGCCCCTGCTCATTTATTATAGAAACAATATTTCTATGAAACTGCTTAAAAATTTAAAAAAATAGTAGGTACTTTTATAACACAAATAAAAAATACTGCGTGCAAAACTTGTGCATTTTGATTCCTGGCCCAGGAATCCTGGGACCGTGCAAAACCGTGCGTTTTGGAGCACTTCACCGTGAAATCTAACAAATGTTCATTTGCAACACTGCCTAGAACTGGTATCATAATTTTTCCCTCTTGTCAAATAAAACACTTAAAAAGTAAAACAATACTAAAAGGCGCATGTGTAAAGGTTATCTAGATATTACTAGCCGGTGGTGAATTTACGCTGAACTTGGGTCCAAATATTTACAAAGCTGAGCCTTTGGATAGCCTAGTTAAATCGCTGTCATCTCTTAAAATACCAGCGCTGTCTAGTGATAAAAATCACTTGGAGGCTCATTTTTTTAATTTTTATTTTGTACTGTGTATATGAATGTTAAATATATTTGTAGGTTGGTATTGAGTTTGATGTAAAAATGGACATCAAGCCAAGAGATGTATCTGGCGTAATATTAGCAGTCCATGGCAAAAAGGATTATTTTGTAATTGAACTAATTGATGGAGTCCTACAAGCAACAGTCGATAATGGAAAGAAACCTTTCAAAGCGTTCTCTAAAACTAGCAAATATCATCTATGTGATGGAAATTGGCATAGTATACAAGGTAAGTTTTAAAAATTTATACAAAATTACTATGTTGATGGTCCAATCCAATCTATTCCAAATCTATTATCCCGATTCTATTATTTTGGCATAACATTTTTAATTAAATACCTAGTATTTATTTAAAGGTTCAAAAAAAATCATTAAAAGTACTATGCAAATCCAAAAGACATTTGAATCTAAATAATTGAGGTTATCTATTTGTCAGTTTGGCCCTATTTTTGTCTTATTTTTTTTAAATAATGCAATATATGTATTTCTGTGTATAAAGATTTTAGAATACAAAAAATACATAGATTGTATTATTTTCAGATAATAAGACAAAATTGGCGTTAAACTGACAGATAGATAACCTTAATTATTTGTATTCAAATGTCAAGGTGGAAGTTCAGTATGATAGTGCAGTGGAGATTAAATCAATGCTTGAAAAAAAAAATTACTTATAGTCAGTGATTCAACAATATATGTTCTAATTTTAAGTAAGATTCCAAAAACTGTATCTACGTCCGTTTTTCATAATAATATAATGAATATTACTTTTATGCTACATATTATTTTATTATTATTTTGTTATCTAAAATTAAATTTCTATTGGCAATATTAAATTTATTATCACCCATAATATAACAAGTGGTATGATTATCATCGATGATATTTTCGAATTGAATGTGCTGCTTCGGTTTTAATGAGTAAATATCATCGATAATTAATCATACTACGAGTTATATTTAGTGAGAAAATATAATGAATTTTAGGATTTAACGAATTGTCAGTTTGACATTTGAAATTAAAATGTGCTTTAAAATATAAAAAGACTTTAATAAACCTTATTTATTCAAACTTACCTTAATTTTAGTATCCTTTACACCAACCCATCGATCTTTTAGAGTTTATAATTCATTATTTTAATCATTTAACAAACAAAGTATTTAAATGTCAACAAATGTCAAATCAAGAAATGTGTCAAAATCCTTAGCAACGTGTAAACAAGGTGATGAAAAATATTGTCGCTGTGATAAAATGCGTAACCATGGAATACTGGCATTTTATTGGTTCTAATTGTAATGAATTGTATTGTCATTATTATTTAATTAAGTTAATTTTATGTATGGAATAATAGTATATATGAAGTTGGCAATATTGGCTACAAACTCCGCCCAATACCTAGTAAAATCCCCACAAAGTTTGTTTCAGGCCTTAAAATAGTCAAGTTTACAATGTATTTGTTTTTAGCTGTAAAATCCAAAAATGTAATAACATTATCAGTGGATAGTGTTTTTACTCAGCCACAATTGGGGGATCGTCATGACCTTTCTACGGATACTGGCAGTGCCTTATTCTTAGGAGGACATCGTTTTATTAAACGAATTAGAGGTATTCAAACAAAGAAACCCTATATAGGCTGTATAAGGAATATTCATATTAATAATGAGCCAGCTGAAATTATACCTAGCATGATAGTTGGAAAAGTATATGCAGGTTCTTGTAGAACAAATTAATGATATTAAAAGATATTTTGACTAAAATAAAAACCTATTTTGCATAGTACACCTTTATTTTTTATTTAAATTTTAAACATTTTTCTTTATTTCATAAACTTCTTGTTTGTTTTTAATATTTATTAAAGGTAAGTAGATTAATTTTGAGCATTACACTTTTTGTGTTAAATTCAAGATATACCGGAGTATACAGTGGTATTTCCCTGGTTATACAAAACTGTATTATTTATAATACTTCTACAAATTATGACCTTAAATTTGCCGACGGCCGAGGCTGTGGCGTTCAATCTTTTAGGTTAACATTGTATAGGACAAATGAAGTCTAGCATACAAGCGAAGTCATTATATTGCCTATTTCCTTTTGAAGGGAAATACATTTGTCGCTGTGACCCTTCCTTCCCAGATAACATTCGTGAGTTCACCGTGAATGCACGGTGAAAAATATTGCTTCACGCGTGAATTCACGGTTGCTAAAAGATGCGTCCGCCCCTGGAATTCACCGTGAATGCACACGTGAAGATATATCCGCCCATTGAATTCACCGTGAATGCACACGTGAAGATGCGTCCGCCCCTTAATGCACACATGAATTCACCGTGAATGCACACGTGAAGATGCGTCCGTCCCTTAAATTCACCGTAAATGCATGCGTGTTCTAAATTCGCGCGAAAAAAATGAAATAAGGGTGCATGTTCAGAAAACATATTTTCCCCTATATAGTAAAATAAGTTTTCTGAACAAAAAATGTGCATTCATCATAATTTCAATTTTTTCGCGCGAATTTTAGCATGCATGCGCACTCACTTCGAGCTTCACTTGTGCATTTACGGTGAATTCAAGGGGAGGGCGCATCTTCGCGTGCGTATTTACGGTGAATTTCGTGCGTATACTTAATTTTGTTTGCACTTAATTTTAAATTGGAACACAAAATAAAACGTGTTATTTTTTAAAATAACAGATTTTGTTATATTTGTAAATAAAGTCAAATGAAAAATGTTAAATAAAGATGTGATTTATGTCCAATTGGAGAATATTTTTTTAGACATCCACGCCGACGGTGGTCTAGTGGTTAGTGCTGCTGACTACAAGCCGGAGGTCGTGGGTTCGAATCCCACCAGGGGTATGGCTGTTTATTTGTGTTTGTCCTATTGTGTATTAGTCCTTCGAAGGGGACTTTAAACCCGCGGTCCGTTCCTACCCCTAACCGGCACAAGCCATTCAGTTGGCTTATGGGAATTCTTAAGAAGTAAGGGTGGAACTAAAAGAGCACTTTTGTATAAACTTTGTATAATTAAACTTCAGGTACAATAGTATACTGAAATAAAACACAAAGTGTTATGTTGTAAAGTTTATTCCGAATCAACCTCAGAGGTTTCAATGTCCTCTTTAACCTTAAAAAAAATATGAATTATAACATCAATAATACTAATTAATGCATACACATGAGTATAATACTGTATAATATTTTATTATAATATATATTATGTATCACATATATGAAATTACATCTACAGATAAGTATACTTATGAGTCAAATAACTCATCATTTTTTCCCCTTATTTTAATTTCTTTTTGGTCCTTAAAAAATATATAAATTATAACATTATTAATGGATTAAAGCATTTATTTACAAGACTCATTTTATAAAATTTAATAAATATTATTTAAAAAACGCTAAGAACAAAAAAAAATATTTGTTTTTGTGTATAAAGAAAAGTCTTGCGATAGCTAATAAAAATATTTTGTATTAATTAATTAATTCATTTATTTTATTGATTAAAAAATTGTAAAATATTTGTCGACTGTATATTTACTAATAAAAATATTAAAATGGATGTCATATTTTGAATTCAAATAAAAACAAATCATTCAAACCAATTCAGCCGAGCGCGGCTTCGACTCATGAGGCGTGGAGCCTTGCAGTAAAAAATTAATAATCTTTAAAGAAATGCCGGGCAGTGAAATTTTTTTTTCAGGATATGAAACCTTTATATCCAGTACATGTAACCATGAAAAAAACTTGATTATTTGATAGACTTTATCAAAAATTTGAATTGTATATTTCAATGATCAAAAAAAGTATAAAAAAATTTAAAAAAAAAGTCCTGAAAATTTCACTACGAAACTTTTAACAGTTTTTTCAAAATTAATTTTTTAATTAAAAGTGAGAAAAATCTTTGTTGCAAAAAAACTGTTAAAATTAAAATAAAAAAAAATATATTTTAAGGAAATATTGTTACTAATGACTACTAACGATTGATGTAGGTATTAAAATTTAAATTCTATTACCAAGTGGAAAATGGGGGGTCCACTTGACGTGATCTGACTCAAAAACAAAAACAATGAATAAAAACTTTATAAAAAAATATAACCACAATAAAGCGTTATAACCATGGTTATTCATTGTTTTTGTTGTTTTTGCAATAATTGTAACAATTATTATCAGTGCACTGATCTACTATAGTATATATACAATAAAATTCTTATCTTAAATTTGATCATGCTAAAATATAAAAATGTCAAACTTACCTTTGGAATTCCTGGCTAGCAACTTAAGTATTTATTAAACTGAATACCTATATATTATAAAACTGAAAAACTGAACCAAGATACATACACCTTGAAACTGAACGTTTATCTCTGAACCATAGAAAAAGGATATGAACTGAACGTTTTACCGGTATACAGGATATCTAGCTAGATGTTTACCATATATGGTATTCTATAGAAAACCTCGTGGCTCTTAGCTGCGTACGCACACTAACGCTGCAGTGTTGCCGGATTGCAGCCGGATGATTTTCGTGAAAGTTCCCGACCAAAAATTACAAAATACTAGAAATTACCCACACGAGTAAAAATTTCTAGTACATTTGCTCAATTTGGAAAAGTGAATTAAATTTTGAATAAATTAAGAGAAAAATAAAAGGATAGAATTAAAGAATTATGTTTAGTTAGTAGTTATACAATATTATTTACTGAAATTTTCTTTGAAAAGTAAAATTTATAAAATACCTGCTTCAATATTTTACTTGCAAGCATGATGAAATACGCGATTTTCGGGTCAAATACCTGCAAGCGGCAACCCTGCATTTAGTTGAAATGTGACGGCCATAGGCGCATGCGCACGAGTGCCCGCGTATTTGGTTTTGCAATTATTATATATAATTATTATTACCTATAGGTATATTAAATATTAATAACTAATATTAATTAAAAAATGTACTTTTTTATTTTCCGTTTAATATTTAATAAAAATCTTTAATTAATATTCCTTTAATGTTATGTTTTCTTTTTCTTATTTCGAATTCGGTCTTCAAATTTATTTTGATAGGGTAGGTATACCTTCCCTATCAAACAGAGGTATAGCTAACCTATCAAAATAAATTTGAAGATCTTTAATTAAACGTGCTAACAGATCTGTATTCACGGCGTGCGTCCGGTGTGAATTAAATGTGCATAAGAAATGTTAGGGGGCATCCATTAATTACGTGAGGTGTTTAGGGGGGGAGGGGGTCGAGCCAAACCCCACCCAATCTCACGTGGGGGGAGGGTGGTCTCGGCAAATATCACGTAATTTTTGAAAAAAATGAAACAGTGTAAAATGGCGAGAAAACTGGGTTAAATTAAGTAAACAATTATAACAATTGTTTTTTTTTAATAAATCTAATGGAATCAATCACAGATAAGGATAAATAAGTTATATTTACATTAAAACAATGCATTTTCCCAAGGGGAGGGGGGAGTCGAAAAATCGCCAAAATTGCCTCACGTAATTAATGGATGACCCCTTATCTGTGAACTTACGGTGAATTCACGATGCACTTAATTTTAAAGATTCATGGCGTGCGCCCGGTGTGAATTTAATGTGCATTACGAATGTAATTTGGAAACTCACAGTGGATTCACGATGCATTCAATTTTGAAGATTCACGGCGTGCGCCCGGTAGGAGTATAATGTGCATTCAGGAATGTAATTTGGAAACTCACAGTGGATTCACAATGCATTCATTTTTAAAGATTCAGGGCGTGCGCCCGGCATGAATTATATGTGCATTAAGAATATTATCTGGGAACTCACAGTGAATTCACGATGAATTCATTTTTAAAGGTTCACGGCGTGCGCCCTATGTGAATTAAATGTGCATTACAAATGTTATCTGTGAACTCACGGTGAATTCACGATGCATTCAATTTTGAAGATTCACGGCGTGAGCCCGGTGTGAGTTTAATGTGCATTCACGAATGTTATCTGGGTTTCTTTTATATTTTAGATACAGCTACTTCTACATATAAACACAAGTATATTCTTTAAGATCAAATATGAGTATGAGCAGGCCCCATCGACATTATCTTACACTAATCTCCCAGGGTTAGTTTACCCCCTTTCCGTTCTCCTACGTATCCCGCCAATTCGCAGCATTACCTGTGTTTGTTGGATCCGAAGTTTTTACGGCGGCTGGTAGATCCACCCTAGGAGGTCGTGGATGACAGTGTCTATGGTTAAGGCCGCTCCCGGATTTTTGTCAGCCGGGTCGGGCCATACGTCCAATTTAGGCTAGAGGAGTGCGGGATAAGGAAGGCTAGTGGTGGTTTTTGGAGGACATTGGACTGACCCAAAACTAAGTACAATCCGGAATCCTCCTCAACCTGGGTCCTAGTAATATCCCCATTCAATTGGGATTCATGAATGGGGGTAGAAGTGTTATTACGCTGCTAGAACCTGTCCTTGTTGGTGTATTTCTGAACGTCTCTGTCCGAGTCAGTTTTAGGTTCCTGGTAACCTCTTTAGAATTGTTTGAGGAATGAGATTGTTAGTTTAACACTTACGGAAATGTTCTATTTTTTTAAATTTAGTTTTTGAAACGAATAAAAAAGAAATCTTAGACAAACAATCAGAGTGCTTATATTAGAGATTTTTATTAATTTAGTGTCTGAACCGCTTTATTGAAATCTTTGTACATTTTTGTAGTAGTAAAAATGTATATTCAAAACTGTACGAGTTTAATTTAAAGACTGTGGTATCATTCCAGACTTTTAAATAAACAATTATGCGCATTGATCGTATTGAATGTGCCAAAAACTGTTCAGTTAATTAAAACTTGAAATAGTTTACTTTTCTCAGTGTAGGGACCTGTTTGATTTCTGAAGCCAGATGACATTTTTGGCAACATTGCGAAATTGCGTATATAAGTATTTAACGATTAAATTATCTTAGAATCAGATTGGTACTGTTATTAGGTCATGCAATTAGGAAAATTACTTAGCTGGACTAGATAGATTGATTCTGTTTTCCTATCCCTAGCGGACCGACCGTGTTCCTTGGCAATCGCCGGTTGTGGTGACTATACAGGTGATCAGGAGTGGTCAGGTAGCTTATCGGTGTGAATTAACCGGGGGCCACCCGCACTTTCCAAACTTATTATTATTTCCTTTTTTTTTGCACTTGGATCTCGGCTATTCTAAAAAAATCGAAACCAAGCAAGTCAAGTCCGAACTATTAAGAAAAAATAAATGAAAGAAATCATTCAAAAGTGTCCATTTAGGTTTAGAAAATCTCTTAAAAAAGCGGGATTTATTAGTTTGTCATACTTATTATAAGGATTCAACATAACTCTTTATGCAGCATCCTGAATAGCGCATTATCAAGTATGTTGGCAGACGCCGTTTCTGTCAATAGTGACAGATAGGTGTTAGGAGTGTTTTAGTTAAATTAGTGTATAGCATAATCGTTTTTACCTTGCACTGTTTTATTTGATAGGTAAGTTTTTAATACTTGCTGTGAGCATTTAAAAAATTGCAATCTTAACGTCCTCTCCGTTATCAAAAAGGAACAAATGTTCTTATACAGGGAATACAAATTTTTACCTGGCAATAATTCTTCTTGTACAAAGCTAACCTAAACTAATAATTATTATCATAATGGTATTTTTTTGGATTTTCAAAACTCAGCCATTACACGCTACTCGGGAATTTTTGTAGCGTCCGTTACAATCAAAGTAAACTACCGTAATTATGATGCTTATAAGCTTAAGCCTAATTATTACAAGCATAATAAACATGTTTGCAATAGTAACTATTGTAATAGTATTTAATTTAATTACGGTAGCTTTTACTCACTTTTTTTTTGTAACGGACGCTACAAAAATTCCCGAGTAGCGTGGAATGGCTGAACTATAGAAAATAGTAGAAACAGAGTAACGTAGAGGGCAAAAAAATACACTACATTATAACCATAGTGATATATGTAGGTTCCATATTGCTTTTTATATCAAATCAAAATCAAATCAAAACATATAGACACTTTAATTTTATAGTTAAACAATGGTTCCCAAACCAAAAAGTATCCTTATGGCCGAATACCGACAAAAAATACGAGGAAATCCAGAAAAATACGTCGAGCGACTTAAAGTGGACCGAGATCGAAGACGAGCATCTTATGTAAAGAAAAAGTTAAATATGACAGAGGAAGAGGCAGAGGAAATTAAAAGAAAATACAGGCTGCAAAAAGAAAGCAAAGGTTAATTTATAACCCCAAAAAATAACACAAAAATTAACAAATAAAGAGTTTTATGTATGTATTTTTTACAGGGAAAAAAAGAAGCTTCAAAATCAAGTTCTTCCGAAAAAGTTGGAAAAAGAGGGACATATAAATGTAGTAAAAAATTTGGTAAAGCTGTACAAAAAGTTCAAGTTGCTTTACCAAAGAGCCCTGCTAAAAGAAAGGCCGTAGTAAAAGAAATTGTAAACAGGACGTTCAATTCTGAAGCTTGAGATTCGATCTGTGAAGCAAGAGCGCCTCGTCGGCCGATTGATGTAAATCGAAAACTTATTGAAGATTTTTTTTGCAACGACAATGTCAGTCGTCAGGCTCCTGGAAAACGCGACGTTAAATCTATTCGGAATGATGTCACTGGTAAACGAGAAAAAATTCCTATCCGCTACATGATGATGAACATCGTTGATGCTTTCTGCGAATTTCAGAATCAGCATCCTAGTTTAAAAATTTCCAGAGCTTACTTTTTTAAGTTTAGACCCAAATTTGTTCTTCCCGCTAAACAAACCCCATTTAATGTATGTGTATGTAAAAAACATTCGAACTTTTCTTTTTGTGTTGAAGCTATACATTCTGTTTGTACTGAATTTCCTTCAAACTATAAACACTTAAAGTCATTAGTCTGTTGTGATCAGCTTAACGAAAAATGCATGTTTGGTGCTTGCTCTGCTTGTAAAACAAAAGTAGATGAGTTGTTACCCCTTAATTTTGATGTTAGCTCTGTGACAATAAACTCAACCAAAAAATAACTTCTTTTAAAAAACATTGTTTTATCAAAAACCAACAGTCTAAGTAAGTTTGAATCTTGCAAAGAAGCTCAAAATCGTCTAGATGCTGTTGTGCAAATAGATTTTTCAGAAAACGCCTCATTGACAAGTCAAAATGAAATCCAAAGTGCGCACTGGAAAAAGCGTCAAGTGACTATTTTTAAGTGTGTCATCTGGTATATGGATAACGTAGAATCTGTTGCAATTATCAGCGATGATTTAAATCATTCTAAATACAGTTTTTGGATATTTAAAATAAAATTGGGTCCTTTGTTAAAAACAAATTTCACTCCGTTTCACGGCTTCGATTTTTTTCAGACAACGCCGCAAGTCAGTTTCGGAACGAATTTACAATTTCAAATTTGTGAAGATTTAGGGTTTTCTTATATTGAATGGAATACTTTTGCTGCTTTGCACGGAAAAGGCGCGGTTGATGGTGTTGGCGCGGCCGTAAAAAACGCGATTTGGACTAAAGTGCGGTCTGAAAATATTAATTTGCATTCTGCTCGCGATTACTATTATGCAGCTTTAAAATACTGTCAAAAAACTAATATTTTTTTTGTCGAGAAAAAAGAAATAACTGCAAATTCATCTATTTTAAATTTGCGTTTTAGAAAATGTTTAAAAATTGAATGCATCGACGAGGGTAAAAAATTCGGGCTTACTTCATCCCACTCTTTTCGCAAAATAGACAAAAATCACATATTTGCATAAGAGACTTCAAATTCGAAGAAGCACAGGATTAAGGTGGTAACATTTGATTCAGATCAGCAAAAGATGTGTGATTCTTTGAGATGCGACAAGAAATATATTAACACAACCAGAGATGACAGGGTGTTAAAAAGTGCCAACGCGTCTAAGAAAATGCGCAAATGATTTCAATATCAGCAGTGTCTAAAACCTTTTTAAAGACCGGGATTTAAAAACTTTACCTTCATTTCTAATGAATTTTAAAGTTAACTGAAGTTTAATTCATTTATATAGTTACCTATGTTTTTATTTATTAGTCGTTTATATTGTTTCAAATATGCTTTTTTGTATCCCGTATTTTTATAAATAAAAAAATGCTTTTGATTTAGTAAGTCAAAACCTTGTTCATTTTTTTTTATATAAATACAACAATGCTTTTTTATTGTCAAATTAATGGTTAAGATAAGTTCCAAAGACGGTACATGCGATAAGCAAAATTCGGAATTTTAAATTTATATATTTGTATCTAAATTGGTAATTGGTATTTTTGTTTTAGTTTAAGTTTATTATTTTTTTTTATTTATTTATTAACCTTAAAAGAATACAAGATTCCATTTCAGGTACTTATATATCACAGAAAAACTTTAAACAAACTAAACTTATGAGTAAATATTCCTAAGTTAACATCACAGAAAATATGAGTAGAAATATAAATATAACAAAACTATGAGTATAACATCTGTTTATATAATTTTACACATGAGTCAAATCACTTTCTTAATTTCATATAATAGTCCTTAACATGTGAAGAAAAAGCTTTTAGGTTTTGTTGCAACTTAATATGTTCCGGAAGTTCATTAAACCAATTCAAGGCAGTTTGGGTTATTCTTCTTTTGCCAAAACTTGTATTTGTATTTGCTATATAATACTGCGAGTTATTTCTTGTAAAATATTCGTGAATATCACAATTTCTAGTTAATTCTACATCAGTACAAATCAGACCATTTTTAATTTTATACAGGGTGTTTCATAAAATATGCGCAGGACTTCAGGATGTGATAGCTTATCCAAAAAGATGAAAAAAGTCGCTATTAACTTACGCTCTAAAATGCACAATTTTCGAGATACAGGGTGTTGAAATTTTAGAAAAAAAATCGTTTTTTTTTTGAATATCTCCGGAACCGTTTATCGTACAAAAAACAGCTTTTGTAAGCATTTTCTACTCAAAATAAGCTATGTTTTGTGCCAGAAAAAATTTTTTTTCCTCATAATTGGTGGAGATTTTGAAGGGGTAGCGTTTGTTTTTCTCCTTAACTTCTACGCCCCTGAAAAAAGTACGGTTTTGAGAGGCCCATTCGAACCGCCAATGTTTTCTACACAAAAAAGGTACTCTTGGTCATAAGCTCTAAACTTGACCGTTTTCGAGAAAAATCAACTTTTATGTTTAAAAACATGGACACAAAACATACCTTATTATGAGTAGAAAATGCTTACAAAAGCTGTTTTTTGTACCATAAACGGTTCCAGAGATAATCGAAAAAAACGATTTTTTTTCTAAAATTTCAACACCCTGTATCTCGAAAATTGTGCATTTTAGAGGGTAAGTTAATAGCGACTTTTTTCATCTTTTTGTTTGAGCTATTAGATCCTGAAGTCCTGCGCATATATTATGAAACACCCTGTATATTATTTTGACACTGTCCATTTTAATTAATTCACTTACGTTTAAAATTTGTAGTTCATTATAAAGCTCTTTTGTACATGTTCTGGGTGATTTGTTAAATAGAAGTTTTAGAATTTTATTTTGTGTAGTTTGAAGGGTTTTTATGTCCTTTTTTCCCAGAAAGCAGGTAGATACAGTAAGTGAGAGTTAGTATACGCATTATATACCATATGTTTTGTTTTGTTATTTAATAACTTGGAGGTTCTACGGAGATAATGACATATTGTTGATATTCTGGTTTTAAGTTTGTTGACATGGTCACTAAAATTTAAGAGGCTGTCTAGAGTTAAGCCTAAATACTTTGCGTTTTGTACTTGTTCAAGTTCTGTATTGTTTAAAACTAAGACATGATTATCACATTTAATGTTTAATGTTATTTAACTCTTTAATATTGACATTATTATAATAAACCTAATAAAAAATAAAAATATTAACAAAAAAAAATAGTAACGATATAAAGTTGCAACATCATTAAAATTTAATACATAATTTCTTGTAAAAATATATATTTTGATATTCGATATCATACTTTAATATAAATATTTGAGGTTTTTACTGATTTAAATTTACTTTTTTTATTTTTTAAGCATTTATTGGAAAAATCTTTCATAGAACACAAAAAAAATTAAAGGGCTATCGTATGTGTCCTCTCTGTTACCATTGACTGTCCTCTCCGTTACTTGTACTAATTTTTTTCTTTCGCTATAAAGTTATTTTTGAACGAAATCTTAATATTTTTTGTAAGTATCAAAGGTATAAAAATTCAAGAAAAAAATTTAACCATATAACTTGCTGGCCCGAGCAGAATTTTATATTTGAAATTGTAAATCAAGATTTTTCTAATCGTACGCGTCCTTTCCGTTACCATCTTTGATTTTGTCTAACTTAACCAGGAATTTTTTTTCAATAAAACATTTATGGTAAGTACTTCAACTTTGACTCTAAAAAAAACTACTATGTATTAGAGGAATATTCTATTTCTTGCTATGAGATTAGTATCATTTAAGTGACAACTTGTCCTCTCCGTTACTTTAGAATGGCCGATGTGTTATCACGTGTAGAATCGATATTGATTTTTTTTTGTTATTTGAACCTTAGCGGAGATGGCACTGTAAGTACGAGGACATATCGAGACCCTAACTCAACCGCTCGGCTCAAGGCTCACTGCGTCACTGACAATTTTCTTTAAGATCACATATCTTATATTTTTTAAAACTTTCTAATTTTTTGGTAACCGTACTACGCATTCCTATTTTACGATTTTGTCTTTGCGGATGTGAGTTTATGAAAGCCTAAATATGACTCCTTATAAAGTCATAGACATTTACCGGGTAACTTTAAAATTAAAACAACGTACCGTAAACACGGGTGGCTTTAGCTCACTTTCAAACTTAATCTTAAAATTTTTTTAGTTCATATCATAAAACATTAAATATTGTATACCAAAATTTGAGTCTTGAGTTGCTCTTTCATAATAACTATGTTATAATCTTACATAGGGCTGAGTTTCAAAAATAAAAATCTGGGTGTGCAAAGTTACGGGTTACTTTGTCTCACAGTGTATTATCCGTATAAAATTAACTCAATATTTTATTTTATTTTTATTAGACATATGTTAGCACACGTTGGTACATTTGCCGTTTTCAACTTAAAAAATATATAATGTTCCAAACATTTTTTTTTAAATAGTGATATTATTAGCTTTACTTTGCAAGAAAAATTATAATCGCGTATGTAGCCGTTGTGGAGATACACACTTAAATGTATTTTTTTTATAAATTAATGCGCAACAGTAAGCTTAACATGTGTTCTAGTAAAAAATACCACAGCAATTCGCTATATATGTATATATATATAAATATATATATATATATATATATATATATAAATATATATATCTATATATAAATATATATCTATACCTATATATAAATATTGATGGTTGATGGTCTTATGTACCATCTTCAGGTCTTATGTGCTGGGCTGCTGTTGCTGCTCTGCTGCGAATTCATACATATAACGCCAGTGGAAACCTAAAGCAGCAGAGCCGCAACAGCAGCCTAGTAGATAAGACCTAGGGTACATGAAATTGTACCGAAACGTCATCAGATATACGGTTCTTTTAAGAAACAAAAACCGACAACACAGAGCAGATCCCGGAAAACCATCAATACATATAACGCCCGTGAAAACCTAAAGCAGAACATTAATCTCGTTAATTTGCGTGGCTTTTAGTGGTTGTGAGAGCTGGTTTTTATGCAGTTGGTAGTCTCTGTGTATCGTCTCTTGTGTTGAGGTTTCTTGGCCCTGTGTTCGATGCTAGCCAAGACTGCGTTACGATGTTCTTCGAGTTTAACGTTGATACGTCTATTGGTCTGTCCCACGTAGCTTCCGTCACAATTCTTACAAGGAATTTCGTACACCCCTTGTGCCTCCAACTCTATTTTTGGTTTGGCGTTTGGTATTTGACCGATCTTTTTTGGGGCGGTAAATGTCTCAATGTTATGTTTTTTGAGAACTTTGCCTACTCTCTCGGTTGTCCCTTTCACGTAGGGAAGGAAGGTCTACGAAGTTGGTTTGTTGTATTAGTCCTCTTTGGTATTTAACCGGCGTCGTGGTCTAAGAGCCTTTTTGATGATGGTTTTTGGAGAATACGTTTTGCTGTAGCCTCGTTTGGATTTTCAGGTCTTCTTGTTTCTTGTGGTCATCATCCGCCAGCCTTTCGGATCTCGTGACAAGTGTCTTAATGACTGACTGCAGTTGTGACGGGTGGTGGTGTGACTGTGCTTCTGCCCAAGTTTGCCATTATTTTTCTTGATTATGAAGACATCCAGAAAATGTAATTGGTGTTTTTACTCGGTTTCCATTGTGAACTTAACCATTTTGGAATTCTGTTGAGATGGTCCAGGAATTTCTTCAGTTCCTCTTCTCCGTGGGTCCAGATGACAAATGTGTCTTCTACGTATCGTAGCCATAACTTTGATTTTAGTGTTGCCGTTTCAATTGCTCATACTACTATGTCTTCCACAAATAAGTTGGCTATTGCTGGCTATATTGGAAAATTGACTTTAAAAAAACAAGGGTCTTGGCTAGCATCGAATACAGAACCAAACGTACCATCAGTGAAGCCATTGAAATAGAAAAATGTCCAAAAAACCTCAACACAAGAGGCGATAGAGACTAAGCTTACTATTGCAAATTAATTTATAAAAAATACATTTAAGTGTATATCTTCACAACGGCTACATACGCGATTTTAATTTTTCTTGCAAAGTAAAGCTAATATTATCACTATTTAAAAAAAAAATTTTGGAAGATTATATATTTTTTAAGTTGAAAACGCCAAATGTACCAACGTGCAGCATATCAATTTGCTTTTAATTCAAAATATGTATTTTCCCAAGCAATCTGATTGCGAACCACTTATAGATGTTTCTGATGATAGCGAAATAAAATATCACTACTAAGTAAACGTGGTCATGAAATGTTTATTTGCGATTGTTGCCTAAATTATTTTTCTAATCAAGCAAAGTTGACTGAGCATGAAAAATATTGTATAAACATTAACAAAAGCAAAATTTATTTTCCTGAGTATGACTTTGTTGAATTTCATAATGAAAAATTTCAAGAAAAAGTACCATTTATTATATATGCTGATATAGAATCTATTCTTTTACCCATAAATGAAAATATTTCTATAAAGTCTTTAAAATATCAGGAACATAAAGCATTTAGCGCCGCATATTATTTTAAATGTGATTATGATGATAATTTATCGTACTACAAAAGCTATCGCGGTCTCGATTGTATACAGTGGTTCGCAAATGAGCTTGCAGAAGTATCGAAACTGGTACAATTAAAATTAAAAACTAACATACCCATGCAAAATAATATTGACTTGAAG
The DNA here is from genome assembly GCA_921294245.1 of Brassicogethes aeneus. Lineage (NCBI taxonomy): Eukaryota > Metazoa > Arthropoda > Insecta > Coleoptera > Nitidulidae > Brassicogethes > Brassicogethes aeneus. The sequence continues at coordinate 65,457,007 of OV121132.1, forward strand.
GATGCCACTTCATCATGTCATATCTGCAAAAAAATCTTTAGGCAGGAAGACATTATAGTCAGAGATCATAATCACTTCAATGGACATTTCAGAGGTTATGCCCATCAGGTTTGTAACCTAAATTACAAAAATACCTTTACAGTCCCAGTTGTTTTTCATAACTTATCCGGATATGATTCACATTTTTTGATTAAAGATTTATCAAATTTTACAAGAATCTCTTTGCTACCGGTAAACAAAGAGAAATACATTTTCTTTACAGTTTACGATAATGGAACAAACATAAAATTAAGGTTTATAGACTCTTTTCGCTTCATGGCTTCAAGTCTAGATAAATTATCTTCATATTTACCTAATTATCCAATTTTAAGAAGGGAATTCAAAAATTTGCCTAATGAAAAAATTAAACTATTAGAACGCAAGGCTGTTTTTTCATATGATTTTGTAGATTCTGAAGCAAAATTAAATTTTCTGTGTCTACCTGAAAAATCTGCTTTTTACAATAAACTTAATGATTGCAATATTTCGAATGAAGATTATGCACATGCCCTTAAGGTGTGGCAAGAATTTGATTGTCAAAATTTAGGTGAATACTCTGACCTCTACTTAAAAACTGATATATTATTGCTGGCTGATCTGTTTGAGCAGTTTCGCACCAGCTGTTTTAATACGTATGAACTCGATCCAGCGCATTATTATACTTTACCTGGATATACGTGGGATTGCATGCTAAAATATACCCGCTGTAGCTTACAAATACTAAAGGATGTAGATATGCTATTATTTATTGAACAAGGTATTCGCGGTGGGGTGAGCCAATGTTGTAATCGATACGCTGAGGCTAACAATAGGTATATGGGCAAGTCATACGATCCATCAAAATCATCAAATTATTTACTCTACCTAGATGTCAACAATTTATACGGGTGGGCTATGTCTCAATATTTACCGTATGATGGTTTTCAATGGGTTGAAAACTATGAAAATTTTAATGTTATGAATGTTTCTGATGAGTCACCAGTCGGCTACATTTTAAAGGTTGATCTATCATACCCAGATGAATTGCATGATTTACACAAAGATTTGCCTTTTTGTCCAGAACATAAAAAACCTCCAAATTCAAAATTACCTAAATTAATGACTACCTTAGATGATAAATCAGAGTACATAATACATTACAGAAATTTAAAACAAGCTCTTAAAAGCGGCCTTGTTTTAACTAAAATCCATAGTATATTAAAATTCAAACAATCTCCTTGGCTAAAATCTTATATAGAGCTAAATACAAATTTAAGGCAAAATTCTAAAAATGAGTTCGAAAAAAATCTTTTTAAGCTAATGATAAACGCTATCTTTGGCAAGACCATAGAAAATATTCGTAAACATAGAGTAGTAAAATTAGTTAATAAATGGGAGGGGCGTTATGGAGCGAAAAATTTAATTGCCTCCCCAAATTTTAAAAATAGTACCATTTTCCATGAAAATCTTATAGCTATAGAACTTAGTAAAAACGATTTATGTTTTAATAAACCGCTTTACATTAGAATGGCTATCCTAGATATATCCAAGGTTTGTGTTTACGATTTTCACTATAATTTTGCGCTATCGAAATTCAATAATGTAAAATTGCTCTACACCGACACAGATAGTTTAATTTACGAGTTTGGTTGTAATGATGTATATAAGGAAGTTATTTTTAATACTATCCATATGTTTGATACTAGCGACTACCCAAACAACAATCAGTGGAACATTCCTTTAGTCAATAAAAAGGTTCCCGGCCTAATGAAAGATGAACTTAATGGGAAAATAATGACGCATTTTGTAGGGCTACGCTCTAAAATGTATTCTTACAAATTTGCTGAGGAAGAATGTGCTAAAAAATCTAAGGGGATTAAATACAGTGTAGTTAAATCTCTCACATTTGAAGATTATGTTAAATGTTTACGAGAAAATGTTGATAAAATAATAAGTCAAAGAATAATTAAATCGAGCGCGCACAACGTATTTAGTATTGAGCAGAAAAAAATTGGTCCAAGTCCACACGACGATAAAAGACATTTAATATTAAATTTAAATGATACTCTACCACATGGCCACTATAGAATTAAAAAATTATAATTCTTAAATTTTATATATTATAAGGTAGTTTTATACATACCTATATACATTTTTATTCAAATAAATTAATTCTCTAAGTAATTTGTTTTATTCATTTTTACTTATCACCATAGGTCACTACTATTAAATAAAACTCAAAGGTAAGTTATTAAATATATTTTTCTAAATCATCTAACATTTTTTCCTCTAAATAATACAAGCATTCTAAAAGACAATAACTTTCTACACTAGAACTATAAGAACATTGGGATGATATGATTTCCTGCACATGATAATAAGTAGGATAAAAATTAAGTTCATTTTTTAACACTTCACGTATGCTTTCTAATAGATTATGATAATAACGACTAAAGTCAAGTTTTTTTTTAAATTAACTTATATAATTCAATAATTTCAAACTTAACTTAAAATCAAATATAGTGCAATCATCTGATATTTTAAAAATTTTATTTTGACCGTCAATAGTAAATCCAATTTTTATTTTTCTCCAAAGTTGAATTTCATCGGTGTGATTGGTCTCCAAACGTTGTTGTAAAGCGTTAATTACGCTAAGCCATTCACCCCATGTAAAAGAGAGATGTCCATGACTGACTTTGTTAACCATTTTTACTGTTGGCAAAAAATCCCTTGCACCACTAAGCCCACATTCCAGCGAGAATAATTGGAAATCATAAGTCGTTGTGTAAATTAATCGTTTTTCATCTTTAATAGCTTCTTCATATCTAATAATCAAAGCATTTAGATTGGAATCATAACCTTCAAAATGGCATGTATTTATATTCTGGATAAACAATCAGCATTTGTATTTTATGAGCCCTTTTTATAAACGATTTGAAAGTCAAATTTCTCTAATTTAAGGCGCCAACGTACGAGTTTTGAATTTGTCTCTTTTAATGAAAATAACCACTGTAAGGGTCGATGATCGCAATAGATCTTAAATTTTCGTCCGAATAGATATGTTCGAAAGTATTTAGTGGCCCAGACGTTAGCGAGCAATTCCTTTTCAATGGTACTATATTTACGTTCAGTGTCATTCAACGTTCTAGACGCGTAGGCGATAGGTCTATCGTTGGGAACATTGCCCTGTGATAAGACAGCACCTACTGAGAAATTACTTGCATCTATGGTGAGAATAAATTCTTTCGAAAAATCAGGATATTGGAGTATCGGATCATTACAAAGCAAATTTTTACAAGTTTCAAAGGATTGGAGAAATTCTGAATCGTGAATTATTTTAGCATGTTTTTTTAAACAATTTGTCAATGGTTTAGTTAACTTTGCAAAGTCTTTAATAAATTTTCTTTAGTACCCTAAAAGGCCTAAAAAGGATTTTATTTGTTTAGTAGTTTTTGGGATTGGAAAATGTTTTATAGCCGAAATTTTTTCTGGGTTAGGTTTTACTCCATCTCTGCAAATTATATGACCTGAATAGGTTGTTTCTTTCTTTAAAAATTCAGATTTACATAATTGCACCTTAAAGTTGGTTCCTGTATATTCTGTTTAGTCTATCAAATACTTTTCTTAGTTTTAAAATATGTTCCTGAAGGGATGTTGAATATACTACAATGTCATCTAAATATACAAGGCATGTTTCATAGATTAACCCTCTTAAGATGTTGTCCATTGTTCGTTGAAAAGTGGCAGGAGCATTTTTCAGTCCGAAAGGCATTCTTAAAAATTTAAAGTGACCGTTTTCAACATTAAAAGCTGTTTTTTCACGGTCGCCTGGTTCTATTTCAATTTGATGGAAGCCACTCGCGAGGTCTAATGTTGTAAAATATTGGGATTTTCCAAGTTTGTCTAAAATGTCGGTAATGTTAGGTAACGGGTAAACGTCGTCTATCGTCTTCTCGTTTAGTTTGCGGTAGTCGATGACCACTCTCCATTTTTGTTTGCCGCTGGCGTCAATTTTTTTTGGAACAATCCAAATTGGTGACGACCAGGGTGAGTTTGATGGTTCTATGATGTTTTGTTCTAGCATTTGATTTATTTGTTTTCGAACTTCCTCTTTATGAACAAATGGGTATCTAAAAATGTAATTTTAATCGCATTTTCTGTGGGGTTTAATATAGAGGTTAACGCAAAATTATTTACTGATGTAATTAAACTCTCAGGTATTTCACAACAATTAATTTTTTGATATGGTATAATTATTTGTCCTTAGTAAATATTAACGGGTATTTTTGATATGATTTTACTTCGTGGCGGTACTTTTATGTTACAAATGGCTGGATTTTCAGAACGGATGTATTGCAAGGCTATTGAACAAAAAGGTGTCTCTAATAACGAAAGTACTAAATTTAATTTAGCTTTTAGTTTAATTAAAATATCTAATCCAATAATTCCGTCAAAGTAATTATGGAATTCTAGCAGATGAAATTTAAATTCCAGGGGGTATGGTTTATCAAAAATTGTAAAAGCAGGTATTTTAATTGATTTATTGATAATATTATTTTGCTGAAGTCACTATTATTGGGTCATTGATTATATTTTTTGAGAAAAATTTTGAAGCTAGTGATGGTTTTAAAAATGAATTTGAAGATCCAGAGTCTATTAAAAGTTTAAGATTATATGGGGGAATAATAATAAATGGCAATTTGCTGTAGTTTACATTGTGAAATTCTATTAGCGAAATTCCTTTAGAGAGGCATGGGTTTGAAAATTTTCGTACGCGTCGTCATCTGTGTCGTTATGATGGAATTACATAAGTGTCTTGTTCACTTGATTCGAGATCATATGAAGGTTCTTCGAAAAACTCATCTGACTGAATTTCCGCATTATAAAGTTCTTCTGCCACAAAATTTGGTTTTTGTCCATTTGGTTTAAAAAAATTCCTATTTTTATCGGAAAAGTTTGACTGATGAGTGTTTGTAAATGGGTCGATAATTTGGATTCGGGGCAAAAACATTTCTTGTTTGACCGGAATGAGTCGTTATATTTTTGTTTTGATATGGTGGTCTCATAAATGAAGAAGATTGGGGGTTTTGCATGGGTAAATTATTAAATTTTGAAGAGTTTGGAAAATTTTGAAAGTTTGAAAATGAATTTTGAAGTAAAGGTTTTTGAGCTATTTTATGTTTTTGAACTGAATTTTGGTTAACTGAATTTCGATTTCAGTTAAATATTGCATTATTATTTTCCCTTTCTTTAATAAACTTGATCGCTTCTGGTAGATTTTGAGAACGCATATTTAAAATATTTGTACGAAGAGGTTCGAACAGTCCGTTTAGAAAAATGCTGAGTGTTAATTTTTGGTATTGTTCAATTTTTTTTTAGCTCTAACCAGCTGTTGATAGGTTGCAAATCAACTACTAATTTCGCTTGTCCTTTTAATTTACCAATTAGGCAATGCAATATTAAACTATTTTGGTAACAATTTACTTGATCTGCAGCTGGGTTATAAAAATGTTTAATCAAAAGTTCACACGAACTAATATACCGAGACAAGGTAAACGTGTCACCGTCAAAGTCGGGAATAGCTTTTAAATGGTTAGTTTCGAAAGATGGAATGTTTGTCATTGTGCTAGATTTAGAATCTGTATTGATTCCTAAATTGGTTAATAACTCGGTTAACTCGTCAATTTTGAAATAAAGATTTTAAATTTAAGATTTAAAGGTAAAGTACCTACTTATAAAATTTAAATAAGTATTTAAAATTTGTATTTAAATATTAGTAATTCAAGGCAGTTTTAACACAAGATCTCTTGAAAAAAATCAAAAAAACAAATAAATACGACTTACAGTATAAGATCCTGTAGCATTCTGAAGGCGATTTTTGCCCTTGACTACTGCAGGTCTTGCGGCTCCTTGTTGATGTGAAACGAGTGCCATTTGATCCTCTGAAGATTTTTAGCTCCCACTGGTTCTCGATGAATCAGGCGAATCACGCAAGATTTTATCCAGGATCGGTAAAATCCTTGGGTTCACTGTTGACCGTACTCGTCACAAGTTGCGAAAAATGTCTTAGATGTTCAATAAGTGTTTATTAGTCGATAACTCTATCGACTAATAAACACTTAGTTGAAACACAAGTAAAACACGATGTTGTACTTCGACTAATCCTACCAAGACTGCGCCAGTTAAGGTTATTAATTAATAAAAACACTTTTTATTATAAAAGACAAAATTTTATTTTACAACTAAATGGCAGAGTAACGTACAATATGAAATGCAAACATAAAACATAATTGCAGTTTTTAATGAGACAATAAAAATGGTAACTAAACAAGTTAGTGGTGGCTCACATAACTTGTATGTCAAAGACAACCAAAAGCTAAAACAAATCCCCAGGAAAAAATCACGCTAGGAATTCCATATGTGAAAGGCCAGGCCGTGTAACCGATCGACTAGGTGTGGAGACAAGATTTTCGTCAAAATCAACATTACGAAGTGCAATATCCAAAACCAACCCGAGAGCAGTAAAAAAGATAAAAATGCGATTTACCACATCCCATGTGAGTGTGGAGAAGCTTATATCGGTGAAACAAAAAGACCAATACAAGTGAGGATAAAAGAACATAAAACACACACAAGCTAAGGAGAAATAACAAAATCAGGAGTAGCGGACCACGTTTGGGAGAAGCACCACAACATTCTATGGAACGAGACAAAAATTATACACAAAGAAGCGCACTACATAAAAAGAAAATTTATTGAAGCTGCATACATCCAACAAAATCGGAATGTGTTTAGTCAGCCTAGCGTGGAAATTAAGTCACTATGGAAGCAACTACTACATAAAATCAACGAGTTAACACTGGAAAAATCTTCGGAGCACGAAAGACAAGCATCAGTGAACCAAAGACATGTGTCAGTAAACCGAAACGGAGTCGTGTATATATAGTTTTTACATTTTGAAATTTGATCATTCTACACTTGAAAACGATCACAGATAGTTGATTGAAACGTTGTGTTATAAAAGAATCAAAGATGAAGATAGTCCAAGACAGTTTAATTTAAAATCATACTTCATACAAATCTAAATTAAAATATTTAATGTGGAAGGAATTTAGTTATCATATAACTAATATGTGGTTGGAATTATTGCCTAAAATAGTATCTAAATACAATAATACTATCCATAGCAGTATCAAAATGAAACCGATTGATTTAAATGTTTAGAATGAAAAAAAGTTGTTAAAATCATTAGCCTTTAGCAACATAAAAATGTCAAGTTTAAATAACAAATTTAAAATTAAAGACAAAGTGCGCATTAGCAAATATCGCAAAGCTTTTCCAAACTGGTCAAATGAAATTTTCACTTACATCCTAGGAGATGAGAATGGAAAACCTATTTTGAGTGGTTTTTATGAATATGAACTGCAAAAGGCACAGTTTCCCGATACTCATTTAATGGAAGAAATTGTAAGACGAAAAGGAACAAAATTATATGTTCAATGGTTAGGAAATCAAGAACGTACAAAAGGATTTATTTTAATGTGTTATTAGTAAATGTATTTTTTGGTTAACAAAAACAACTTAAAAATTTTAAAGTATTTTATTTTTTCACATAACATCATAAATATCTACAATACATATTATTTAGCCATGTCTTTTCCTAATAATAATTAGTACAATAAAAAAGAATATAAACCACAAAAATTGTTAATAAAATAGTAGATACATTGTATGCTAAAAGTTTGTTAATACAGTATTTAATTCTAAGTTCTATCTGCTAAATAATATTTTAACTTAAAATGCAATAAATGTGTTGGATGAGTTGATATTTATTTCACAGCCATCACTGGTTCTGTTTATAATAAGAAAATCCTGAGACCATTTTTCATAAAGCGTGATGTTTCCAGAATGAAAAGTAATGTTCATGTATTTCTTGGATAATTAACATATTGTAGCGAGTACGGCTCTGGATATCGGAATGATGACTCATCGGCGATGAGTCATCGCTGGTGATTCAGCGCTCGAACAATCGAGAGTGTGGAGGTCGCTGGAATGTTCCAGAAGACTTGGGCGCTGAATATATAAGGAACGGAGCAGCACAGAGCAGTAAGTTGAGCTTTGGTACTCGCGAAGAAATAAATAGATATACTCGCTACATTGCCCCCTTCTTAAAACATTTTCGTCCCGAAAATGGTCCTTAGCTCCATGGCGATTGTTAAGCGTTTCAATTAATGTAAAATATTATATAAGTTTGTAGTTTGTTGAAGAGCGCATGTGAGCATTCCCCTCCAATGTAAAATTTTATGTAATAGGTGCACACGTAAAAATGTTATACAATCAACATCGAGAATAAAACACAAAATATTATAATAATTAATTTTAATTCAAATCCAAAACCAAGTCGCAGTTTATAACACAATAAGAGAAAATACCCAGGATTTCCTATAGATCCTTAACAGCGATATTTGCATAGAGATCCAAACTTGCATTGTGACGAGAAGTAGCAGTGTACGGTCTTCCTTCCGGTTGTTCTTTTAGGGTTGTGGCAACAGACAAGAATGTGTATGCCACTATACTTCTAATTATTCTCCAGTCTAAACCGTCAAGTCCACAAGCAATCTTCGGTATCGCAAGGTTCATGATGTCCTTGGACAAAAGGATATCCCTCAATTTATTTAAGGCATTCCATATGTCACGGTAGTTTGGCTTCTGATGGGAGAGTTGCTTCGTTACCAGATAGAAGATACTTCTGTTGCCTATCTGCTCATTATTCACAATTTCAAGCACCTCTCCAACTTTGGGATTCTGCCTTCGTAGCTCGTCGACCCGTCCGTTGTTTTTAAAGACAACCGCTATTCTGTTACGATTCAAAAATTCTGTTGGATTGGTTAATTATAATTGATAATACTAAATCATTAATTTCGTTAAGATAGTAAAAATGAAACGATAATTTGTATTTACAAGTGTTTATTGTTTTTGTTGTTTCTTGTTTTCTTTTACTTGATGACGTTGTATCGTCCTCGAATTATTCCGATCGCGATATTTTGATGGCCTGAAAAAGAAAACTGTATTTGGTAAATAATATGCAACATTATGAAAAATAATTGATATATAATAAATAAAATAAATATTATATTTATTTATTCTCACTTATCTGGTTATGGGTTTAATTTCTTGTTTTCTTTGTAATGAGATCTGTTAACACTTGTCTAACAAGCGAAATAGCGGGGTTGCCACTATTTTATTCGACGAAGCGGAACTATTCATTTTTAGCCTTTAGATATAAGTTGAGTTATTTGGTTTCTGTTGCGCATGTGCGTCTTCTAAATTGTCGAAGCTGAAGGAAGTGAGTTTTTTTGGATTATTAAAACAGTAATGGTGGAAAAGTCTGTCAGTCTGAACGATACGAGTTGAGAAATTTTCTTTAACCTTTACTAAGGGATTTAACTATCGTCAGTACTATTTTTGGATAAGGTCAAGTTCCTGTGTTGGAGTTACATTTGTGTAAAGTGCCTAAATCCACAGCGTTAGCTGGATGTCTACGGATTTCTAACCACCTTCAATACTGAAGCCATCTACCATCTTCGGCTCTGTTAGCTGTTTAGCTTGAAAACCCTTTCTTTTAAGGTAATCTATTTTTTTGTTTTCCATAAAGAAAAGTAACAATCCTTTCTTTTAGGGTTTTTAGTTTTGGTCATAGATAAACCATTTTGTGACAATTTACCCGGAAGACCAGTGCCGTCTTCTAGTTTTCCTTAATACCTAGGCAAACCTACTTTCATCGTATGCCGATTATATAGTGCCGAGATCGTCCTTCAGAAGCCTGTATCCCTCAAACTCAAAGGTCAGATTCACCCAAATATTAGATTACTTTGAAAGCGCTGCTTCACGACCGGCTGTGTGCAAATATTGATTATAATTCTCGATTTTACTGTACGGTATTTTGGTTACTGTAAACTGATTATTAATATTATAAATAGAGGTTGTAAACCTATTATAATTGGCCAGTTATAACAGGGGGGGTTAAATAGTGTTTGATTTAAAGTTTCAATAGATTCATTAACCATTAGCTGTCTAGTTTAATTTGATTTTGCCAAAACTTTATTTCTAAGGTAAGTAGTTTGCAATAGTTAACCTAAATCTTCGAACCCGGAGCGGTTTTCATTTTAAGTTATTAGTAGAAAATAAAGGAGATTTCTGGCTCACTTAACAACGAAATGGACATTATAAGAGTTCTGGCTTACTTAAACACCAAATTAACATTATGGGAGATCTACCTCACTTTTAAACATTAAATTAATTCTGGCTTACTTATATATGCGTACATTAGATGCAAAACTTTTGCAAATTTTTAAAAAATATATAGAAAGTTTTCGCTCAGACAGATTGATGGTATAAATTATTATTATTATTATTATTATTATGGATAGAACAAATTTTAAATTTTCAAATTGATGAATATACAAATAAAATAATTTTAAGTAACAATTATAGTTATAATAATTTAACAATAACAATATGTGCGTGTGTGTAAGATAAAAATCGTAGAAAATCAATTTGTATTATATATAATATATACGTTCATATCATAATTAATAAAAGAAACAAAACGTGCAAAATAAATAAATAAACAATAAAATAATTGATTTGCTTTTTTTTTACTTTAGAAAAAGTCAAAAACTATTAAATAAAACGGTTTATCTATTGTAATTTTCGACCCTTAGATATTTTTTCACACACATTTAAGGGGAAAAAAGAAAGGGTCCCATACCTGCATATTTTTTCATACACACTCAAACACACACACACACACATTGTATTGTTAATGGTTTTTATTAGACGCGTTGAAGGGGCCCTCATTTGGGATCATGGTCTGTGTTTGACTTTTATTAAATCAGTAAACTATTGGCAACGGTCTAGGCGTCATATTAAATTTGTGAGTGAAAATTAATGCAGTTAGTTTAGTTTAGTGCGAGTTGGTGTATAATTTTAGGTAAGTTATATATTTAATTTGAATGCAAGATAACAATATTTTGTAAATTATGTTTTTGGTATAATATTATACTGGTTGATAATAAAAAAAAATGGAACATCTTCATCATTTTAAATTTGTAAGTAAATATTTATTTTATGTGATTGATCAAACATCATTTAACAAAAAGCTTTTTACAAAAATTACAGACAAATTAAAAAAAATTGTACAAAACAATAGAGCCTTTATTTCAGGCAGTATTGTTTTATACCTATTGGGATTAATAACTACATATGCAGATTGTGATATATTTATAGAAGGAACTAAACACAATTTTAAAATACCCCAAATGAAATTATCATATAAATATGAATTCGCGGAAAAAATGGTGTTTGAAAATGGTGTTTGCTTTAATTTTATCTATTTAGGAGACTTTTCTTGTTTAACTATGGAGCAGTTTATTGTAAAAACTATTAGTACTTTTGACTTAGATATTTGTAAGTATGCAATATATTTAGAACCATATAAAACAGAATATATTTATTATCTAATTAAATTCAATTTAACAAAACCATTTACATCTCATAAAAGAGATAGAAAATATTTAGATGTAATTAAAAATGATAAAATAAATGTTAATGTATTTCAACCACAAACATTATCATTGTTATGTTTAATACAAACAACTAAAAATGTAAATTAAAAAAAAACTAGTTGTAACGTTTATTATGTTTATATATTTTCTTTTTTAGTGGTATTGATGTTCTTCTTGTTGTTCGAACAAACAAATAAAGGAGAAGAGGGGAAAAATAAAAAAAAAGGAGACGTTGGAGTTCAAGTCATATAAATGCATATTTAGCTAGGTAGCAGTAGCAGCAGGTACCAGTTGACTGTAAGTGTTTAAACAATGTCATCGTTATCTAAATTATCTTGTGATGTAATTGAAAAAATAAAACAAATAACACCTTTACTAAAGAAAAATGTAGATTACCAAAATCAAGTAAAACATATTAAAAAAATCATTAAAATATTGCAAAGAGCAATTCGTAAAAATTTATTGAGTAACGATGAAAATAAGTTTCAGATTGAGTCAAATTTAACTCTTTTACACTATTATCATAATATTTTTAAAAATCAAATTAAGGTTGGGGGTAATTTAAAACCAAAAAAATCTCTAAAATATAAAAAACAAGTTTATTGGCAAGATGTAAAAACGTGTTTTAATGGTCGTATACGTACAGGCATGATTGTAAATAATAATATTAAAAATATTGATCTTTTTTTTAAAAAAGCATTTCGAAGTTTTGCAATTAAAGTTAGAAGAGCTTTACATTCAGGTATTATTAAAGTTAATTCGATTTTATATGTTAATTTTGTTCAACCAAGCACATTAGAAACAGATATAAAACATTTTATAACAGCTAATTCTGTAATAGACTTAACAACAAATTTAAAAACATATTTTTATGAAAATATAGTAAATAAATTAAACATTAAATTAGAAGAATTCCAAGAAAGAGACTCGGGTTGGAGCCTAATAGAAATATTAGGTTTAAAAATATTAATAAATATAGTCCTCTAAAAGGGGGGACTTTTAAAGAACTACCTAATTTTATAAAAAATAAAAAAGCAGTATTAAACATTAAAAATAATGATGAATATTGTTTTTTGTATTGTATATTAGCATCGATGAATCCTAATCGAAAAAATGCCAATCGAGTCTCGTCTTATAAACATTTAGTCAATATTTTAAATTATAAGGGTATAAACTTTCCCATCAAATTAAACGATATTAAAAAATTTGAAAAATTAAATAATTTGTCAATAAATGTATATTGTATTGAAAATAATTTTGTAGTACCAATTGTTTTAAGTAAACGTAAAACAGAAAATTACATAAATTTGTTAGCAATACCGTCATCCGACGATAATTTTCATTTTACGTTAATAACAGATTTATCCCGATTAATTTCAAATCAAATTTCAAAACATCATGGTAAAAAATTTATTTGTTATAGATGTCTAAACTATTTTTCACGTCAAGATTTATTAGATAAACATTCAGAAAACTGTTTTAATATTAACGAATGTAAAACAATTGTACCAAATCCAGGAGAAAATATATTAAAATTTACGCAATATCATAGCAAACAAATAGTTCCGTTCGTTGTTTATGCTGATATAGAATGCATTTTAAAATCATGTGATTCAAATTTAAATAAAAACTCATTTAATGTTCATAAACATATTCCCTTCAGCGTTTCAGATTATCTTAAATGTTCATATGATAATTCATTATCAAAATTTAACTTGTATCGAGGGGAGGATTGCATAGAATGGTTAGTTTCTGAATTAAAAAAAATTGCAATGAAATTGAAAAATATTCCTATAAAAAAAATCGATATCTTAACAAATTTTGAAAAGGATTCTTTTAAAAGTGCTACACATTGTCACATTTGTGAAAAACCTTTTAAACCAAATGAAGAAAAAGTTGTAGATCATTTTCATCTTGCTTCTGGATGTAATGATATTAACTATAAAAAAACAAATTATCGTGGTCCAGCTCACAAATTGTGTAATTTAAATTTTAAAAAAATTCAGACTATTCCCGTAGTTTTTCACAATCTTAGTAATTACGATTCTCATTTTCTAATTAAAGAGTTACTAAATCAATATGAAGGAAATTTATCTGTAATACCAAGCACTACGGAAAAATATATTTCTTTTTCAAAATTTGTAAAAGAAGCTAAAATTTACCTTAGGTTCATAGATTCATTGCGATTTTTACCCGAAAGCTTAGATACATTAAGCTCTCAATTAGAAGATTCTGAAAAAGAAATTACTAAAGCCAATTGTCAAAATGAAAACGAATTTAATTTACTATGCCAAAAAGGAATATTTCCCTACGAATATATTGATTCTTGGGATAAATTAAATGAAAATAAATTACCGGAAAAAAAACATTTTTATAGTTTATTTAACGATTCGAATATTACAGATGAGGAATATGAAACGGCATTAAAAGTCTGGAAAGTTTTTAATATTAAAAATTTAGGTGAATACAGCGATTTATATTTAAAGACTGATGTGCTTTTATTGGCGGATATTTTCGAAAATTTTCGTAAAACAAGTTTAAAAACATATAAACTTGATCCTTCCAATTTTGTTAGTGCGCCTAGTTTTTCGTTTCAAGCAATGTTAAAAACAATAGATTATGAATTAGAATTATTAACCGATATAGATATGTGCATGCAAATAGAAAAAGGTTTACGCGGAGGAGTGGTACAGTGTTGTAAAAGATATTCCAAAGCAAATAATAAGTATATGACCGATTATGACCCTTCTTTAGATGAAAAGTATCTTATTTTACTCGATATCAATAATTTATATGGCAGGTCAATGACAACGTATCTTCCTTATGGCGGTTTTGAATGGGTAGATCCAGGCTTAATTGACGTAACAAAATTACCAGAACCGGACTCTGACATAGGATATATTTTAGAGGTAGATCTTGAATATCCTAGCCATCTTCATACATTACATAAAGACCTTCCGTTTTGTGCTGAACATTTAATTCCCCCAAATTCTAAATCGAAGGGAAAAAGCTTTTAACAACATTAAATACTAAAGAAAAATATGTTATTCATTATATTTTATTAAAGCAAGCAATAGAAAATGGACTTGTTGTTAAAAAAATTCATAATGTAATAAAATTTAAACAAGCGCCATGGTTAGAAAAATACATTAACCTAAACATTGAATTAAGAAAAAAATCCATTTTTAAATCTGAACAAAATTATTTTAAGCTTTTAATTAACAGTATCTTCGGAAAATGCATGGAAAATGTCCGAAAACATAGAATTTTAAAAATTGTTAATAATTGGAAAAGTGCAAAAAAATATATTGCAAGACCAAATTTTTATAATGCGGTAATTATAGATGAAAACACTATTTTAATTGAATTAAAAAAACTTGAAGTTACCATAAATAAACCAATTTATGTGGGCTTTTCAATTCTAGATATTTCAAAAACATTTCTCTATGATTTTCATTACAATTTTATAAAAAAGATAATTCCAAATGATTCAAATTTATTGTATACAGATACAGATAGTTTAATTTACGAAATTTTTAATAACAATGTGTATGATATTATAAAACGTTTTCCTCATAAATTTGATACATCG
The DNA here is from genome assembly GCA_921294245.1 of Brassicogethes aeneus. NCBI lineage: Eukaryota > Metazoa > Arthropoda > Insecta > Coleoptera > Nitidulidae > Brassicogethes > Brassicogethes aeneus. Next base: position 65,472,184 of record OV121132.1, read on the forward strand.
GAATATCCCATAAATAATGTTTATGGAATTAAACAACTAAAAAAAAAAAAGATAGGTCTTATGAAGGATGAAAATTTTGGTAAAATTATGACTGAATTTGTAGGTCTTAGGGCTAAAATGTACTCCTATAAAGTAGAACCAAAAATCAATATTAAAAAAATAAAGGGAATTCGAAAACCAGTTATTAGAAAAATTACATTTAATGATTTTTTAGAATGTTTAAATAATTCTACAAATATAATTAAAACTCAATATTTAATTTCTTCTAAACAACATCAAGTTTTTACAACACGTCAAAATAAACTTGTTTTATCATCTAATGATGATAAAAGAATTATACAAGAGGATGGTATTAATACATTACCTTGGGGTTATAGTTTACAATAAAACAGTCCCCCACCCCCCTTTTTAATTATTTATGATTATTATTTAAATATAGTTTGGTATAAAATAATTGTATTCGTTGTTTGTCTTTACTAAACAAACATGCAAACAGTGGCAGTGTTTTTGGTGTTATCTTCAGTTATAAATAATACTTTATATGTAAATTATCCTCGTTACACGGAAAAATGTTTTATTACTTATAATGTGGATAACTCTTCAATCGATGAGAGATGGTCTCAGGGATGGAAAGAGATGAAAATACAAGATGGTTCATGTGCGTTAGCGGTTAGAAGTGGAGATTTTATATATTTTAAAGTTCGATATTTACTAAATAATAAATATTATAACCATATTAATTCAAAACATATTGTACCAATTAATTCAACTGCTTTAAATAATTATATGCTGTCTATAAAATCAAATTTAAATATTTATAAAATTACAACCCTTTTGTTAAGTATTTGTTCTTTTGGTTTTATAGCATTAATTTTTGTTGTTTATTACTGTCATTTAGTGTCAGTGAACGGATAATAAATAAAACAATGTAAAAATTATTATTAATACATTTATTAAATTAAATCTTTTTTATTTATCCAACTATTTTCATTAATTCCAAACCACTTCACATACACTTTTGTTCCTTTTCGTTTAAGTATTTTTTCCACGAGTTGAACATCTGGAAATTTAGCTTTTTGCAACTCATATTCATAAAATCCTCCTAAAATCGGGTGTCCATACTGATCATCCAAAATATAGGTTGTGGGATTTGTTAAGTGAACTTTTTTAACAGTAAAAATTTCATTAGACCAATTCGGTGTATAACTTTTAGAAAATGCTTCTCTATACTTGCTTATTCTAACTTTATCACCTTCTTTAAATTTATTTAATAAACTAGATATTTTTATATGATTAAATTTATCAATTATATTTTTTTCATTTTTTTCATTAACATCAATTGGTTTCATTTTTATAGTTCTATGTTTTGTTGAATTATATTTTAAAACAATTTCGGGTAATAATTTTATCCATTTATAATTACCCTGATAGCTAAACTCTTTCCACATTAAAGATTTTAAAGTTCTATTTACTCTTTCTACTATTGAAGCTTTCATAGTGCTAAACGTAGAATAATGATTAATTTTTAATTTATTCATTAATTCTGCAAAATCTTTATTATAAAATTCCTTTCCCATATCTGTTTGCAAATTTTTCGGGGAGCTATTTTTTAAAATTGTACTCATTGCTTGTGTAATTTCCTTACCAGATTTATTTTTTACAGGTAAAGCCCACACAAATTTACTAAAAGTATTAATAACTACTAAAATATACTTAAATCCATTGTTTTGTTTAGAATAAGGTTGCATATCTACGAGATCTGCCTGCATTAGATCGTTTAAACCTTTAATAATAACATGTCTGCGTTTAAATTTTTTTCTAGCGGGTTTGTGTAGTTCATTAATTATTTCTCGTTTAAAATCAATTATTTTATTCATATTTTTATTCTGTTTAATACAATTAACTAAAACCTATAAAGGTTATACTATTAATGAATAATTTAAATTATTTTAATCGATTATATTTGCTTCTTTTAATTCTTCAATTATACTAACAATTTCATTGTTATGATTGTTATTTCCTGCCATTTGTGATGCTACCAATAGTCTAAGTCTTGAAACCAACTCATTAAAGTTATCATAATGAACGTATTCAAGAGGTTTATTATTATATTGCATTAGTAATCCTTTACCACTATGCGCTGTGGAAGTTTTATCGTTATTATCGTCTTCGTAGTATTCAACAAGACGTTTCGGTTGTGGTAATCTTAAATTTTTTAATTTTTTTAACTTTTCTTTTGCTTCTTCTTTTAATTCATCAACTATAGGTTTAATACAAAGAATATACTTATCACCTCTATTACCAGCTATTTGTTCATTTGGATCAAAATTTCTTTTGTGTGCATTGGTGCTTAACACAATATTTTTATAATTATTTAAATAATCTAGAGTTATTAATTCGTTGTTTGGTATATTTTTAAATAATAATTCATATAAACCATAAGTACCTTTATATGTTGTACTTTTACCAGTAGTTTTATTTTTTACAACAACATCATCTCCTATAAAATCCATTATTGAATCTCCATAATAATAATAGCCTGAAACAAAATTATACCGCAAATAATGAGTATCATATCTATTTTCAGTGTCTCGTATATGGTTTTTAATATATTCACGGGGCATTTCATTATAATCATTTAATAAGAATGTATCTAAAGATGCATCATCATTTATTAAAGTACCAAAGTCTCTATAATTTGCCAATTCAATATTATCATCAAAATAACTGTCTTGTAATGTGGTATCTGCAATAGATGAATGTTCAAAAGATTCGTTTTGTTTTATAGGACTGGTTCCAAAGTCTCTTGTATTTTTTCGCATAGGACTAGTTGCAAAGTCTATTTTCCTTGGTTTAATTGTTCGGGTTCCAACATCTCTTGTTTTTGTTTTTATAGGACTGGTTGCAAACTCTCTTTTATTTGTTAAAAGTTTTTTTTCTTTTTTGACCTCTGCTTCTTTTTCGATCTCCTCTTCTTCTCCCTCATCTTTTTCCTCTTTTTTAATATTTTCAAATTTTACTTTGGGTTTTTGTTCATTTTTTTGATGAACAGATAATATTTGTCTTAGAGGTTGTAAAGCATATTCCGTTTCAAACCTATTTAATTTTAAAGCATTTAATTTACTTTTAATATCTTTTCTTTTTTTAATTAATTTTTTTGTTATTGTTTTTTGATCCATGTCAACTACTCCTTGCAACAAATTTATTTCAACTGACAAATAAACCGCTATCTATTTATATTTATACTAAACAGCTATTAAAACAGATAGTTTAAACTATCAGTTTAAACTATCAGTTTAAACAATCTGTTAAACTACCAATTTAAACAATCAATTTTATAGCTATTAAACAAATAGTTTAAACAGTCAGTTTAATACAGTTATTTTATAAACATATAAAAGAAACAAATCCTTTTCTATATCTCCCACAATTAAAATCAGAATCTTTGCATATTACCAAAAATCCATATTTGTCTTGCCAACACTTTGAACACATTTCTTTAAATTTATCTAATGATACATCAGTATTAACATGATCTTTGTAAATATGTTTTAAATTCATTTCATCTTGTTTAAAAATAATTAACATATTTGCATTGTCTCTAATTAAATGTTTTGGTGTATGAGCATATGTTTGAGTTAAGTAAAAAGAGTCAATAAGATTATGTCTACCCATTGCGAAAAAATCTCTTATAACACTTTGTTTTTCGCATGCAACGTCGTCAAATATAAAAATTGAATTAGGTTTAGCTTCAGAAGGGTTAACTATATTTTCATTATCGCTATATTCAAAATATTTAATTTCTTTAATGGGGTTTAATAATTTTTTTAAATAAACATAAATTGGTTGATATAAAGATTTAGAATAAACGTATACATTTTCAAAACGTAAACCGTTAACATCTTCAATCAAATTTAACATAACATTTGTTTTGCCGCTATTCGATGGTCCGCATATAATAATCTAATTGAGCTAGGTAGTAAGGTTCCATGTCGAAGTAATTTATTAGCAAAAAAATCAAATTGTTTAACTGGTAAATGACACTTTTGTTTAACAATTCGCATGATTAACAACTAAATAAATTTATGGTAAACAGTTTATTATATAAATAAATTGGTAATTTTTAATTTAATTAGTTTAATGATATCAATAGAATAGGAAAGATATTCGATAAATAAGTTTACTTAAAATTATGCAACTCATTCGCAAAAAAACATTCAAACGAAAAGGTAGCGGTCTTTTAAATAAGTTAATTAATAAACTACCTTTCGAGGCACACTTGATTGGAAAGTACCAGTATTGCGGACCCGGAACTAATTTAGATAAAAGAATTAAAAGGGGGGACCCTGGTATAAACTCTTTAGACGCTGCATGTAAAGAGCACGATATCGCCTATTCGAAAAATAATAATTTGGAGTCAAGGCATAAAGCAGATTGGATATTGGAAAATCGAGCTTGGGAGCGAGTGAAATCCAAAGACGCATCTTTAGGTGAAAAAGCAAATGCGTGGTTAGTGACTACAGGCATGAAAGTTAAACGAAAATTAGGAATGGGTATTAGAGGTACCGGTAAAAAAAGTAAAAGTAGTAAAAAGAAACGTATATCAGGTAAAGGCGTTACTTTTAAAAAAGCTCTTAGTAATGCTAATAAAGCACTGAAAAAAAGTAATGATAAAGGTAAAAATGTAAATACTGCAATAAAAATAGCATTAAAAGAGTTTCGAAAAGTAAAAAATAAGAATAAATATCCAAGAGTTATTTCATTTCCCAAAACAGGCGGGTTTCTTCCGCTAATTCCAATATTTGCAGGATTGTCTGCGTTAGGGGCCCTAGCCGGCGGTGCCAGCTCTATTGCATCAGCAGTCAATAAAGCAAAAAGTGCGCAAGAAGAACTTAAGGAAAAACAACGCCATAACGAAAAAATGGAATCTATAGCTATGGGTAAAGGATTAATTTTAAAACCATATAAAAAAGGTTATGGACTATTTGTTAACCCCTATTCATATTATCAAGGAAAAAACAAAAATTTTTAATAAACAGGTTACCAAAACGATCATTGACTAATGTTGATTTGTTAAAATATACTAAAAACTTAAAAAAATTTCGCGGAGTATTTATGAGAGATAATTTGCCTAGTAAAATTCAACAAATTGAAAATGGCATAATTAATCTTGATGATCAAAATAATTCCGGAAGCCATTGGACATGTTACGTTAAAAAAATAGAAATATTTTGTACTTTGATAGTTTTGGTAATCTTAAACCTCCCAAAGAAGTTATAAAGTACTTTAATAGTTTAGGTCCTACAAACATATTTTACAATCATACTCGATATCAAAATTTAAATTATAATTGTGGTCACTTATGTCTTAAATTTTTATATAATAATGTTTAATAATTTATTATATTCAGTTAAATAATACAATTTCATCTATGAAGACGTTTAGTTTTTTCTCGAATGAATCAATTATTAGCACTGATTTTAACCCTCCCATTGATTTAAGAGAATATAAAAATGATTTTGTTATAGGTTTGCTTAATTTAGAGGTTTATAATGCTATTCCAAATATAACTGAAGGTATTAATAATAAATTTTATATTGGAAATCAAATAATAGAAATACCCACAGGAACTTATGATATTGACAATATTAACGATTATTTAAATTTAAAATTGAATGATTTGCCGGTAAAATATAGTTTATATATTAAAGCTAATTTAAATACTTTAAAATGTATTATTAAATCTGATCAAGATATTGATTTTACAAAAAATGATTCAATTGGAGATTTATTAGGTTTTGATAAAGAAGTTTTGACTAAAGATAAACAATATCATTCGAAAAAGCCTGTGGATATTATGAAGGTAAATTCAATTAAAGTACTATGCAATATAGTTAGTGGATCTTATGAAAATTCAAAAATTTCACATATAATACATCAATTTTATCCGTCTGTTCCAGCAGGATTTAAAATTATAGAGTCACCACAAAATGTTATTTATTTACCAATTAATACAAATTTTATAACTAATATAACCTTTAAAATAGTAGATCAAGATGGAAATACGCTTAATTTTAGAGGTGAGACCATCACGTTAAGAGCTCATTTAAAACCTCTACTAAACAATGCTTTTTAAATATAATAAATCCGCAACTAACGTTAATTTTAGTGTTGAACCAATTGCTAAACGGTTAACAACAACAAAAAATCAATTAACGCCAGCAAATATTGAATACCTTAAATCTTTAGGATTTAAAATTAAAAAAACACAACTATGAGTATATTAAATGTTACTGACAGGGCGTTTTTCGATTATTCATTAGTAAACGTTGAAAAGCATTCATATTTACCATATGTATCTAATTCTTTTAATAACAATGATGAAATTAGAATCCCAATTAACCAATCTGATTTGTTTACTCATCCAAGCGAAAGTTTTATATACATTGAGGGTAAGTTATTAAAAGCAGATGGAACTGTGTCCAATACAGCTAAATTAGTTAATAACTTTTTTGGACATTTATTTGAAGAAATACGTTTAGAGATTGGTGGTAAAGTAGTGGACCGTGTAAAAAATCCTGGGACAACTACTACCATAAAAGGTTTGGTTTCTTTTAATAAAAACGAGTTAGATCGTTTAAAAAATGCTGGGTGGAATATTAATGATTCAGATTCTCTTTATGAAGTTCATAAAAATTCAGGATGTTTTAATGTATGCGTACCGTTAAAAACATTATTTGGTTTTGCAGAAGACTTTAAAAAAATTATTATAAATTTAAGGCAAGAATTAACATTAATCCGAAGTAATTCTGATCAAAATGCAATTTATAACACATTAAATACCGAAACAAACAAAATTGTAATAGATAAAATAGTTTGGAAAATGCCTCATATTGTTGTGTCCGATGAGGAAAAATTAAAATTATTTAATTTATATGAAACCGGTAAAGAATTAGAAATAGGATTTCGAAGCTGGGAAATGTATGAATATCCTTTATTACAAAAAACTCAAAACCATAATTGGAGTGTTAAATCAGCAACGCAGCTCGAAAAACCTCGTTACGTTATTGTTGCTTTTCAGACAGATCGTAAAAATGATTTTTATAAAAACAATGGTTATTTCGATCACTGCAATTTAAAAAACATAAAATTGTTTTTAAACTCTGAAATCTACCCCTATGATAATTTAAATTTAAATTTTGATAAAAATCAATATTTTTTATTGTATGAAATGTATTCAAACTTTCAACAATCATATTTTGAAAAAGAAAACGAACCTCTTTTATCACCTGAACAATTTTTAAAAATAGCTCCTTTTGCTGTAATTGATTGCTCTAGACAAAATGATGTTTTAAATTCTGGAACAGTTGATATTCGATTAGAGTGGGAAACAAGTACAGATATTCCTGATAAAACTTCTGCTTACTGCATTATTTTACATGACCGCATCATACGTTACGTTCCCCTAACAGGAATAATAAATTCATTATAAATATATTTTTTTCTTTCTTTGGGTTTTTTTTTTAGTTTAATATAATCATTAATTTATTAGAATAAGAATTTTTCCCCCACTTTTTTTATAGGTTTAAATATTAATACTTCTTTATAAAATAATTTAATGTTTGTTAAGTTTTAGACGTTGCAGCAACAACAACAACATAAAAAAATGTCTGTATATTATATTGCTTACGATATTGCTAAACCTTTAAGTATTCAAGATATTTATAGGTTAGTACAATGTTTTCAATCCACTACTCCATTTCAAGACTTGCATTATTTGAAGAGGAATGGTATAACAGCATGGATAATTTTTCTTCCTTTACATTGGAAGAACAAATTAAGAACCCGGAAAATATCTTGATTCCAGAAGAAAAGGAAAAAAATGAAAAAAAAGAAATGGAATATAACATTGAAAAAAAATTTGATAATGTAGATTTTACTAATGGTGCTAGTGAAAAAAATATTAAATATTATTATAATAACAAGCTAATGGATATGAAAACAAATTTTGATGAAGTAGATTTTAGATGTAGTGGTAGTGAAAAAAATATTAAACATAATTATAATTATAATAACGAGCTAATGGAATATTTAGATTTTAGTGAAAAAAAAAACATTTTTTTTTCTTTTATTTTATTTTATTTCACTTAATAAAATTTTTTAAAATATCACTTTTTTTATTTAATTTCCCTTTCATATAAAAAAAAACAATGTTTTAAAAATATAAATATATTTATTAAAAAAAAAAAGTTAAAAGTACAGGTATGTATAAAATGTATTATTTAAACAAATTAAATAAAATATTTTTTCTTATGATAAATAAATTTTTAAACTTGCTTCAAGAGTAACTCTACAAATAGGACAATTATTTAGTGAAATTGAACAATCTACACAAGTAACAGTATGCTTACATGGTAAAAAAAAATAGATATTCCATTTTTATAACATATTTTACATAAATTTATATCTTCACTGTTTTCAATACTTTCTTCTTCTTCTTCTTCTTTTTCTTCTTCTTCTTTTTCTTCTTCTTCTTCTTCTGCATAACTTGGAGTTCTAGAACGTGAATTATTAATTGTTGTAGATTGTTCTACTTGTTTTTCTTTTTCTGCTGAACAAGATGCTTGAGGCGGTGTTGGACAATCATGCATTGAACCACAAAAATCATTTATATATTCTTCTCTTAATTTTTTAATATAATCTTTACCCAATTTTAATTGTAAAAAAGTACATTTTTCACCAAACATAGCATGTTCTTCCCAAGGATCATCTGTTTCAATCCAATCCTTTAAAATTAGACCACATTGAAAGCAAATACAATGATCTCCTAAACCAACGTAAAAAAATCCTGCACTAGCCATTTCATGGGGTTTTTGATTTAATCCTACAGGCCAATATTCAAATGAATCCAATCGATCTTGATTTAACATAAATTTAGGGTGACGCACTTTTTCTTTCTTAACTAAATCTGGAAAAATATTATCTTCAGGAACTGAATTACGAAAAATTTCAAATATCCCATTTTGGTTTTCCATTATTCCAACACTCTCAGGGTAAAAGGGTTTTCCGTTACAAAAATATAAGTTATTCATACAAGCACTACAAAAACAGTTTTAGTTGTTGAACATACAAAAGTTTACTGCAAAGTAAATAAAATTTTAAAAGTATTTATATATTTACATTATATACATATTTATATATATATATATATATATATTATATTTATATATTTACCCTTTCTACTATTAAAGCCATTTAACCATCCATCTCAGTCTGAAACAACAAGTCTAAACAAGTTTCTTTATATTTGAACTTTCATTAATGCAAGAATTAATTTATAATATGTAATTTTTTTATTTAATATTGTTTGTTGTTTTGTCACTGACTGTTTCAATTCAAAAATCCTTTTATAAATATGATTTTTACGATATATTTTATTTTGGTCAACTCGATTAATTTTAAAAGCAGACATTTTTTATGTGCTCTCTCAAACTAAAACTTAAACTAATAGTAATAGTATTATATAGAGTTTCTCCTACCTATCTTTAGACGACGTATTCATGGAAGGGGACTCTTCCTAAAACTATTATTTTATCTTTTTTTTTTATTATTATTATAATCGACAGAAAAGTTTAAATTAAAACAAATTTAAAATGTGGATATAATTTTTTATTTAAATATTATAAAGCCACCTAAAATCTTTTTTGTGTTGGTGCACCTCATGCCCCCAATTGTTCGCTGGGTGATCCTCACCCCATCGACCCTGAATTAACCAAAAAATTCCATAAAAATCAAATGCAATTATTTCCTCCAACCAGGGGTACGGGTTCTGCATCAGGTCGTTGAACATCCTGTTGGTTTTCCTTTCTCGCTGCACTCTTTTCATTTGGATAAAAATTTCACTGACGTCAGACATTTTGTTTGTTTTAAATTCAAATAACAGTTTGAATTTAATAAACTTACAATTTAAAAACAGACTTATATACTATTATTCCCACCAACGCCACCGACAATGACAGTTAATTAATACAATGAAAATAATTTTAAATTCCTAAGACTAAATTAAACTACAATATTTTTTGATTACATAATCTTAAAATATATTCATTAATATTAGCGATTAAATATTTCAAAAATATAAAATATATTTATTATTAATATTAAATATAAATATAAGTTTTTAATTATTCAAATTTTACATCATTGTAACCTTCACTAACTTCCATAATCATATAAATTTTTTTTCTTTGAATTTCTTTGTTAATTTTTTCAATATCACCAATTAACTTTGAAAATCGTTTTGGTAATATTACAGAATTTGGAAATTCTTTAACTTTAACTAAAATACATTCTCCATATTTACCATCTAAAACTTCAAGATTAACCAGTTCGTATTTCTTGTCTTCTTGTAATTCTTTAATTTTTATGAATGGAAGATGCTTGCAACCGTTAAGTTTGGTCAAAATATTGCTCATCTTTATATTGTTATTGAGTTGTTGTTTAACTAAAAAATATATAAACGATTATATGAATATCAAGAAGTAAACAAGCTTTATATACCTACTATCTTACCCCTTCTCCCAAAAACACATTTTTATTTTGCACAATAAATTGCAAGAGTACATAGACCTTATGCATTTTATAATTAAATTTTATTTATTATATCCATTTTAAGGATTTGCCGATTTTGTTTCTAACATCTCTATACGTTTCTCCAAATTATTAAACATATTTATATAAGAAGCATTATTAGACTCCAATTGTTTTTCGTAATATTTAACAGCTTTAAGAAATTCTTCCAGTTGAATTCTAAAATCATCAAATGTTGCATTAAAAGATACATTATTAATTTTAGTATCTATTATTTGTTGATCCAATATCTTTTCGTTTCTTTTTACAATATTTTCATATACATCAAGTTTTTTTTGTAAATTTTCAATTCGTTGTATATTATCCAATATATTTTTAGTTGTTTTTTCTAAAACATCATTTAATATTTTATCTTGCAAAGTTTTAAATTGATTTAAGTTCTTTTTAACATTATCATTAGTTTTATTTGATAATTCTTTAAAATCTTTTTGTATTTTAGTTACGTTACTTTTTAAGTCTTTCTCTAATTTTATTATTTGTTGTTTTATTGATTTAAAATTAGTGTCTGCTGCTTTAATGTTTTTGTTATTAATATTAGATTGATTTTTTAAATTTTCAATACTTTTTTTAATATTTAAATTTTCTTTATCTGTACTATCTATTACAGATTGTAAGGAATTACTAACACCTATATGATATGATTTAAAATAATTGTCAACAAATATTCTATTCACAGCATCATTATCTTGTTCAGGTAATTTCACATTAGTAAGTTTAAAATTTTGAAAATTATATCTTCAGTAATTAAAAATTTATCAGTATTTTTTTTAACATTAAAATAAGTGTGATGTCCGAATTTGTCGAGACTCATTTTAAATATAACAAAACTTAGCTAAAACATACATATTTAAGTAAGAAATGTATTCCCAAATCAAATATTTTAAAAAATTTAAAGGCGTTGTTGATGTGTGTCTTCCATTTAAAACATTTAATTAATAACCCAGATATTGCCAACAGTTAATTGAACCTTATTCGTCTTTCAATATAAGCTTGTTTAATCATTTAAGATTTAATTAAAATCATATGCAAGCAATGTGTTTAAAAGAATGTAAAGGCGTCTATAATAAAATTGAACCCGATTTCTTAATAGAGATGACCCGTATGAATAACACAGACCATGATCCCAAATGAGGGCCCCTTCAACGCGTCTAATAAAAACCATTAACAATACAATGTGTGTGTGTGTGTGTGTTTGAGTGTGTATGAAAAAATATGCAGGTATGGGACCCTTTCTTTTTTCCCCTTTTTAAATGTGTGTGAAAAAATATCTAAGGGTCGAAAATTACAATAGATAAACCGTTTTATTTAATAGTTTTTGACTTTTTCTAAAGTAATAAAAAAGCAAATCAATTATTTTATTGTTTATTTATTTATTTTGCACGTTTTGTTTCTTTTATTAATTATGATATGAACGTATATATTATATATAATACAAATTGATTTTCTACGATTTTTATCTTACACACACGCACATATTGTTATTGTTAAATTATTATAACTATAATTGTTACTTAAAATTATTTTATTTGTATATTCATCAGTTTGAAAATTTAAAATTTGTTCTATCCATAATAATAATAATAATAATTTATACCATCAATTTGTCTGAGCGAAAACTTTCTATATATTTTTTAAAAATTTGCAAAAGTTTTGCATCTAATGTACGCATATATAAGTAAGCCAGAATTAATTTAATGTTTAAAAGTGAGGTAGATCTCCCATAATGTTAATTTGGTGTTTAAGTAAGCCAGAACTCTTGTCCATTTCGTTGTTAAGTGAGCCAGAAATCTCCTTTATTTTCTACTGTTATTAAATAAATTTAGTTGTTAAATTTATTTATATTATTGCGTTTATTACCGGGCAATCAAACGTGATAAATTGGCGCCCAACGTTATTTTATATTTTAAAGGTTAACTATTGTTGCTACAAGCCAATTAGTTGGTGACAGAATTAATATTTGCGCATAAATAAATAAAGTCTTCGTCTTTATTATCTTTGGGTGGGGTGAGTGTTCACATTTTGTTTTCTTTAAACTCAAAATTTTTATTATCTATTTCTACACGGTTAGGCAGTGGGTAATTAATTTACAGTTTTGTTTTTATTTCATTTTTTTATTATTGTTTTTGTTGTTGTTTACTATTAAAGAAATTAAAACCATAAACAATACGCATTCAAATATTGAATTTCACCAAATAATATAATTTTCTTTTGGCCTACGTATTATGTTTTTTTTTGTATTGTTTCGACTACTATTTTAACGTCGCGACGCCTAACGTCGAAATCTTGTTTGATAGTTAAACGTCGTTGCATTAATTGAATACTACTGTTGGTAATATTTTTAACACATTTGGACGTCGTGACGCTACCGACGCCTAACGTCGAAATCTTGTTTGATAGTTCAACGTCATTGCATTAATTGAATACTACTGTTGGTAATATTTTTAACACATTTGGACGTCGTGACGCTACCGACGCCTGACGTCGAAATCCTAAATTTCATTTTAATCATTTTATTTTGCGAATAATAATTTATTTGAGCGTGGAAAATAAGTTTAAAATATTTAAAATTCATACTTGTTCTACTTTTAACATTAAAACATGGATATTAATAGATTATTAAGTGACGAACTGACTTATGAATTACTTATAAGGAATCAAAGCTTAGGTAATACTGTGGTAGAAAAACGCTCTTTACTAAGGGATGCATTAAGGTTGGAAAAGTCAGGCCAACTTGAATGTTCTGTAGATAATGTGGATGCGTCCAAGGAAATTTGTATTTGTACTTCAAAGTTAGATGAAATTAACGGATACATTCAAGAGTTTGACATTTCTAACCAGCACAATGAATTTAAACGAATAAATTCGAGGTTATTGCACTTACAAAATCGCATAACTAGAATACGCTCTTCAGATACTGAAATCATTTCGTGTAAAGAAAAATTAATGGTATTCTGTTCTCAATTATTTTCGGCCCTTTCTCAAGTATACTCAATTTCTAATGAAACTCCTGTAGTCAATCTTCTTGATGATCCAATTGATTCTGTACCTATTAATGAACCATCTACTTCTGTTTCCACCCCTGCGCATGTTAGTTTTGTTAATCCTGCTCTAGGTGAATATAATCCCATAGAGGGATTACTTAATTCAACTATCCTTTTATCGAAACAACTGAACAGTGTTAGTATCCATAAAGAACCTAAGGAATCGGCGAATTTTAATTATTTTCCTAGAAATGCTGACCATTTCTCAATTATACCTGTAGCAAAATGGGGTATTAAATTTCTTGGAGAACGGGACGAAAGTTTAAATGACTTTCTTGAGCGTGTGATTGAGTTAAAGGTGGCGAGAAACATTTCTAGTTCTCAACTGTTTAAATCCGCATTAGACCTATTTGGAGGAAAAGCTCTAATTTGGTACCGTGATGTGCGTCAGATGGTAAATTCTTGGGATGAATTGGTCGTCAAATTACGGGAAGAATTTTTGCCGTTTGATTATGATTTCCGTCTGATGGATCAAATTAGAAATCGCACCCAAGGTTTTGATGAGTCCATCGGATTGTACTTAGCCATAATTCGTCAAATGTTTGCCAGACTGAGTGGGTCAGTCTCTGAGTCTGAACGTCTAAGCCTCATTCTTAGAAATCTTCATCCATTTTATCAGGAACGATTATCTCTCATTAAAGTTGAATCTGAGGAACAATTGCTACAATTATGTAAACAAATAGAAAAACACAAATCCTTAATTGACTCATACCAAGCACCTTGCCGAAGAAAAGACGATGTCGAGCCTAACCTGTCTAATATTGCAAAACCGAAGAGTTCTTTCAAGCCGAAGGTTGATGTAGTTAACACTTATTTGACCTGTTGGAACTGTCATAAAAAAGGACATATATCCAAAGAGTGTTCAGAGAAGAGAAAATCAAATAAGCATTGCTTTTCTTGTGGGAATCCTGGATTTGTAAAGTCAACCTGCCCTAAATGTAATAATTCGGAAAACTTCCGACAGGGGGTCTAAAAGGTCGTAAAGATGCCTCTGTCAGGATTATGTCGACCAGGAATTCTTATCGTAATCAAGTCATTTTAGATTATATCCTTTCTCAAGTTCGAGATGATGAGCGGCCGTATTTAGAAATAAGCGTTTTAGGTAAACGTTTGGTTGGGTTGCTAGACTCAGGTGCATCTAGGACTATAGTTGGTTCTGGTGGATGGGATATTTTGCAATGCCTTAATTTGCCCTTACGTAGTTGTAGTGTGGCATGTACTGTTGCTAATGGTGAGCAATGTCGTGGTGTAGGTGTCGTTTCAGTCCCTATGACGCTGGAAAAGGAAACGCGTATTATAGATGTGCTTGTAATACCAGAACTGGAACATAAATTAATCCTAGGTGTAGACTTTTGGACTCAAATGAACATCGTCCCGGATCTCAAAAATAATCGCTGGCATTTTGCTAAGGAACCACCCTCCATTGTTATTGACTCCATTCAGGACCAATCAACTTTATCGCCTTAGCAAAAATTAACTTTAGATGAGTTGGTGGCGAACAAACTTAAAGCCATGGGGTCTAATATAGGTGTAACACATTTGGTTCAACATGAAATAGAACTTTTGTCAGGTTCCAAGCCCATTAAGCAAAGATACTATCAAGTATCGCCTCCTAAGCAGCAAATTATTGATGAGGAAATAGACAAAATGTTAAAGGCTGGTATAATTGAACCCTGTAAAAGTCCTTGGTCATCTCCAGTATGTTTAGTTAGGAAAAAGGATAATTCTTACCGTTTTTGTATTGATTATAGACAGCTGAATGCTGTGACTAAAAAGGATAGCTATCCCATTCCATATGTAGCCTCCATCTTAGACCGGCTTAGGGATGCTCGCTATCTTAGTTCCCTAGATATCAAAAGTGCATATTGGCAGGTTGGATTAGCTGAATCATCCAGAGACTTTACAGCGTTTACCGTACCTAATGGACTGTATCGATTTAAAGTTATGCCTTTTGGGCTTACTAATGCCCCAGCTACTTGGCAAAGGCTTATAGACACTGTTTTGGGCCCAGATCTTCAACCTTTTGTAATGGTGTACTTAGATTATGTCATCATTGTTACAAAGGATTTTGAAACCCACCTTAACATTCTCACGAAAGTCTTCGATAGGTTATTAGAAGCTGGGCTAGTGGTTAGTCACGAGAAATGCAATTTTTGCAGACCTCAACTCAAATATCTAGGGTATATAGTTGACCAATCTGGATTACATCCAGACCCAGAAAAAGTTGAGGCAATTCTCCGGATACCGTCCCCAAAGAATATACAGGAAATACGCCGGTTTATAGGAACTGCTTCTTGGTATCGTCGATTCGTTCCAAATTTTTCCACTATAATTGCCCCTCTATCAGAGCTTACGAAGAAAAATAAAAAATGGGTTTGGTCTGAGAGTTGTGAGTTGTCGGTAAAGAGAATAAAAGAATGCTTGATATCTGCTCCGATCCTAACTTGTCCTGATTTCGAACGCCCTTTCATCTTGCAAACTGATGCCTCAGGTTATGGAATAGGGGCGGTATTGTCTCAGGAATTTCCTGAAGGTGAAAGGGTCATTTGCTTTCTGTCTCGATCCTTGACTTCTCAAGAGCGAAAGTATAGCACAACCGAACGGGAGTGCTTGGCGGTTATTTGGGCTATCGAAAGCCTGCGCCATTATTTGGAGGGTTTCCATTTTAAGGTAATTACTGACCATTACTCTCTTCTATGGCTACAACATATGAAGGATCCTCAAGGGCGACTAGCTAGGTGGATTTTGCGTTTGCAGCCCTATGACTTTGAAATGATTCATCGAAAGGGTAAGGATAATGTGGTGCCCGATATGCTCAGTCGTTCGGTGGATGCGTTAGTCGATGTGGTCGACGTGGATACTTCCTCTTTTGGAAATACCTCCGATAAATGGTATCATGGGATGATCTCTCGAATCGAAAATAATCCAGTTAAATATCCTGGTTGGTCTATCCAAAATGGCATGTTATATAAATTTTGTAAACCCTCGATATCTGAGTTTTCCGATGGTGTAGATTCCTGGAAACTTGTCGTTCCTAAGGATAGGAGAAAGGAAATTTTAGTGAAGTATCACGATGATGTTACCTCGGGACATGTAGGTGTGTTTAAAACGTTTTGGAGGGTACGAAATAAATATATTTGGCCAAAAATGAAGGCGGACATCTCCAGGTACTAAAAAATTGTAGGGTGTGTTCGGAACAAAAGGTGGAACAAAAAGCACCCGCGGGATTATTAGGTTCTCGTCCTGAAATCAAACAACCGTGGCAAGTTATCAGCCTTGACTATATCGGTCCCTTTCCTAGGTCAACGCAAGGTTACACTTATGTTTTAGTGGTGTCGGATTATTTTAGCAAGTATGTTTCCTTGTTCCCACATCGCTCTGCTACCGCCAAATTGTTGGCTAAAGATATAGAGGAAGGCATATTCTTGACATATGGTGTACCTCAGTATGTTATTTGCGATAATGGTGTGCAAATGAAGTCTAAAGAGTTTCAAACTTTATGTCAGAGATATAATTCTAAAATATGCTATACGCCGTTATACTGGCCTCGAGCTGATCCGTGCGAAAGGGTTAATCGTGTGGTGAAGACTATGATTTCCTCTTATATACGTGGTAGTCAGAAAACTTGGGCTGACAATCTTTCTTCTATTAGTTTAGCTATCAAAACTGCCAGACATGAGACTACTGGTTTTAGTCCATTTTTCATAAATTTTGGAAGAGAACATATACATTCTGGTTCTGATTTTGATTCTTCGGTTAACAATTCTCGAAAGGATTGTTCAATCACGGACAAAATAAAAGGTTTTCAAAAACTTTTTGATACGGTTGCTACCAGGATTAAACTCGCGGCGGATAGAAGTAAAAACATTTATAATCTTAGACGTAGAGCAGTTCATTATGCGGTAGGCGAAATGGTATGGCGTCGTAATAAAGCTATTTCCAATGCGGCAGATAATTTTAATTATAAATTAGCTCCAAAATTTGTCGGTCCCTTTAAAATAAGTCGTAAGGTAGGTCGGTGGGCATACGAGTTATCGGATGACTCCGGGAAGAATTGCGGCATGTGGCATGTCCAGGATCTAAAGCCTTATGCCTTTCTGGCGAACGATGAGTAATTTTGTTTGAATTTTTGAAAATAAGCAAGTAAATTTCCATGAAATTTACTTGTTTGGAAGGAAAGGGGGAGTTGTTACGATTCAAAAATTCTGTTGGATTGGTTAATTATAATTGATAATACTAAATCATTAATTTCGTTAAGATAGTAAAAATTAAACGATAATTTGTATTTACAAGTGTTTATTGTTTTTGTTGTTTCTTGTTTTCTTTTACTTGATGACGTTGTATCGTCCTTGAATTATTCCGATCGCGATATTTTGATGGCCTGAAAAAGAAAACTGTATTTGGTAAATAATATGCAACATTATTAAAAATAATTGATATATAATAAATAAAATAAATATTATATTTATTTATTCTCACTTATCTGGTTATGGGTTTAATTTCTTGTTTTCTTTGTAATGAGATCTGTTAACACTTGTCTAACAAGCGAAATAGCGGGGTTGCCACTATTTTATTCGACGAAGCGGAACTATTCATTTTTAGCCTTTAGATATAAGTTGAGTTATTTGGTTTCTGTTGCGCATGTGCGTCTTCTAAATTGTCGAAGCTGAAGGAAGTGAGTTTTTTTGGATTATTAAAACAGTAATGGTGGAAAAGTCTGTCAGTCTGAACGATACGAGTTGAGAAATTTTCTTTAACCTTTACTAAGGGATTTAACTATCGTCAGTACTATTTTTGGATAAGGTCAAGTTCCTGTGTTGGAGTTACATTTGTGTAAAGTGCCTAAATCCACAGCGTTAGCTGGATGTCTACGGATTTCTAACCACCTTCAATACTGAAGCCATCTACCATCTTCGGCTCTGTTAGCTGTTTAGCTTGAAAACCCTTTCTTTTAAGGTAATCTATTTTTTTGTTTTCCATAAAGAAAAGTAACAATCCTTTCTTTTAGGGTTTTTAGTTTTGGTCATAGATAAACCATTTTGTGACAATTTACCCGGAAGACCAGTGCCGTCTTCTAGTTTTCCTTAATACCTAGGCAAACCTACTTTCATCGTATGCCGATTATATAGTGCCGAGATCGTCCTTCAGAAGCCTGTATCCCTCAAACTCAAAGGTCAGATTCACCCAAATATTAGATTACTTTGAAAGCGCTGCTTCACGACCGGCTGTGTGCAAATATTGATTATAATTCTCGATTTTACTGATTATTAATATTATAAATAGAGGTTGTAAACCTATTATAATTGGCCAGTTATAACAGGGGGGGTTAAATAGTGTTTGATTTAAAGTTTCAATAGATTCATTAACCATTAGCTGTCTAGTTTAATTTGATTTTGCCAAAACTTTATTTCTAAGGTAAGTAGTTTGCAATAGTTAACCTAAATCTTCGAACCCGGAGCGGTTTTCATTTTAAGTTATTAAATAAATTTAGTTGTTAAATTTATTTATATTATTGCGTTTATTACCGGGCAATCAAACGTGATAATTCTCCTGGACATCCTTAGGTCTTCTGCAATACAGTGAGCCAAGGAGTAATCGGCCGAAACCGTGAACAGATCTTTTTGTTCTCGAGTGACACCATACCGAGCTTTTTTACCGCTCGAATATAAATACATGAAGTCTTCAAAAAGCAACTCGTCTTCCGGCGGATTAACCCTCCTTACTCTAGCATCGTTTATTTGGTCATCATTGTTTCCAGCGTAAGGAGCCAATCAGTTAAAATGGATCACTTTCGGCTTTCCTCTTGGTTGTTTCCTGATCCTGTACTGCCGTACTAAGCGCAGAAGCGGTAACTGCACATTTAAAGGAAATTGACATTTTCCCGTAATATGAAACTAGGGTTAAAAATCTCTACTTTAATCGGTATTTTGTCAGTAAATGATTGAAATATCAAGATATTTTTAGCGGTATCTACAAATCTGAGAAATACTTATTGAAATCATATGGCATTTAGCGGTATGCAACACATACTAAGTTATTGGGGGCGTATCTACAGCAGTTACCGCTAAAAGGTCTTAGTAAATTGTAGTTACCCCAAGAAAACCTTAGCAACCATATGCTTACCGCCAACATACCTTAGTATGTTGATTACTTTTAGAAGTGATTTTCCGCTTGACTATTTATAATATAAATAAGAAATTTTCTTGCTACCCGACAGAAAATACGTTGTTTCGTCCCCGATTCCACGGCAGAAAGTTTACGTGTTATGCATTGGTCAAGCTATACGTATTTTCGGCCGAGGTAGTAAGAAAAGTTTTATTTCCTCCCGCTACCATGACAACGCTACAGTTTGATTGATTTTGAATGTAAACGTCAGAATTAAATTAAACGTCAGATTTTAATTTTGACAAGTTTTTTATACACATTTAATTTTTTCCCGTATTTTCTGCCGGGTAGCAAGAAAAATAGTATACACTACACGGGCAGAAAGTGTGAGAGCCCTGAACTGCGCGCCATGATGGCGCGCAGTGCAGGAATCTCACACTTTCTGCCCTTGTAGTGTAATATACTATAACATTTTTGTGTTGTGCAAGTTTGTATTTTTTACCACATGACATGTTCATGTGTTGGTTAACTATTAAATTTTAGTGATAAAAGTTCTGTAATAGATACATTTCTTGTTATTAGTTATTTCTAACCTCACCTTTTTTCTGCAGAATGGGTTCAAAACGAACAAGTAATGATACAAATGTTAATGACGAGGATAAAGAAAACTATAAAAAAGTCCCTAAAGGCCTTTCTAATAATAATAAAACGTCTCCAGGGGTATTATTATTATATCAAGCAAATGTAATTGACAATCCCGTTTTCGTTAATATGAATTGTCTTACTAATATTACTCCAGTTACGTTTCCTGATAATGATTATCATAGTGATAATACTGGTGTTATAGCTGCAGATAATTTGAACTTGGGTAAGTCGGTATTATTTTTGCCTACCATCTCACTAAAAAATAATAAGTTTAGAGCTATCGGGAGTGACAAAAAACCTGAATATGATATTTATCAACTCAACAGTTTTTAAAACAGCAACGCCAATAACGCTCAAAAAGCCTATTTTTTGTTTTGATTTTTTTCTATACTTTGTAGCTTGTTTTGTATTAAATAAGACATGAAATAACCAGGTAGACTGGAAAAAGCTGTACGTTATACAAAAAATTTTCCTATGAAAATTTTTATTGTTTCAGATATGGAAGTAGATCCGTATCCTTCTGAAAAACCTGCTTTTACAGAATTTTCCAACGTTATCCCGGATAACAGCACAGTTGTGGTAGAGAATATTACTGGAATTGAGTCCAATTTTATTATAGTGGACTTGACTAATCAAAAAAATAAAGGGAAAAATTGTCCAGACTTTCATACCGTGTCGACGCTTGAAGATAATTTATATGAACCTAAATCTGGTAATAATAATAAGAGAGAGAGCAGCGACAACCCTGATTATCAACCTGAAGTTGATGATATCAATGCTTACGTATGTGATATAAAAGATAATCCTTTAATTGCTAAAGAAGTAGAGGATGAGGACAGTGACAGCAATATTGAAATTATTGAAACAGAATACACGAAAAAGGGAGCTTTAAGAAAAAGAAAAAAGTATAAATATTCAGTAACTGAAAGGAGAGAAAAGAGTATGAAGAAGATGAAAAGAAAACACAATGTTCTTGAAGGATGTGGAGAAACTTGTAGAAAAAAATGTAGACAGAATATTATACATGAAAGAAGAATTGACATAAACAAACAGTTTTGGAATATGAACCGACATGACCAAAAAAACTTTGTGATGGGTTGCATTGTAACTGGTAGAATAAAAAGAAAAACTGTCGAAGAGTCGCGAAGATTGTCAACGAATAAGTACTATCTGAAAAACGAAGAAGGGCAGTCTATTCCTATATGTAAAACATTTTTTTTAACAACATTGGGTTATAAAAAAAGCAACGATAAAATAATAGAAAGTATTATGGAGAAAAACAAAAGCATAGTTACTCCTAAGAAGGACAAAAGACGTGGAAAAAGCCCACCAAATAAAAAAAAATCATGACGTAGTTATTCAACACATTGAATCATTCAAGCCAACAATTTCACATTATCGACGCGAACACGCTCCTCTTCGCAGATACTTACCCAGTGATCTGTCCGCTCAAGTTTTGTATGACGACTTTAATTCAAAAAACCCAAACTTTTGTTCATATGATTTATACCGGTCCGTTTTGCATAAACATAATATATCGTTTGTCAAATTGGGTCATGAAGAATGTGAACATTGCGAACATTTTAATTTACATGACCATGATAAAAATAATTTGATTCCAGATTGTAATACCTGCCAGAAGTGGACGATGCACATAAAAAAAGCCGAATTAGCTAGAATTAATTATAGAATTGATGCTGAGAAGCCTGCTTCAGAAGATAAGGTTATTTTCTCAGTAGATTTACAAAAAGTCATAATGTTACCCAGGTGCGAGATGTTTAAGAATAAATTATTAAATTATAAATTACTTTGAGCCCGGACATACGTTTATGTCGGCGGATTCGTTTCACCACCAGGTGGAACAATCCATGAAAAGGTTTAAAAAAATCTATGACTTTAATGATTTTAAAAAGACAGTTTCAAATGCCAATTCTTCTAAAGTAAATGTCCTAGAGATGGATCTTAAAGACTTTTTTGAATGGAAAAATTTTAGTTCGAAATTTAAATTGAAACAGGAAAAGGTTTACTTACATGATATAGTTCAAATTGTTGCTGAAAGAGGTAAAATGAATTTATTTTATAAAACTGATCATGAAGGGCAACTTTTATCGCTCAATTTTTTAAATTCAAAAATTTTAAAATCTGGTATTCCAAATCCCAATCAGCAGTCAACGTATAGGGGCATTTCCTGTGAAAGACGTAACGGGATTATTAATCTTATTAAAGGTGCCACTAGCATAATACCAAGTAACAGAATTCATTTTTGGGAGAATATTCCGTTAGAAAACGATGAACCTGCTGAGGACGAAGATGATTTTTGAACCTTTGGTTTATTAGATCGTTAGTTTAGTTTTATATTTTCCATAAGTATATTTTAAAACGTTTAATAAATTCACTTATTAATTATACGGTTTTTTATTTCAATTATATATTTTTTTCATAATCAATTTACTCAACTTCCTATTGTGTTAATTGATACGTCAAAATGCCTTAGAAAATTACTATAAAAACAATGTATAAAAAGCGGTATCTACATTCTAATTAATAAAAACATTTAATTTTATATGGATTTCATAGATATTAGACTAGTAATTTTCAAAAAAGTTGCTGTACAAATTTTGAAACCAATATGTTACCAAACTGAGTTGGCAGAGCTATTAACATAAAAGTACCAATATCTCATGACAGCCATTATGTTAATTACCGCTTCTGCGCTTAGTACGGCAGTGTAGATGATGTCATTTATTCAATCCATAACTTCGTAAGGTCCCTCCCAAGAAGTCTGCAGCTTCGGTGAATAACCACGACGGCGCTGAGGGTTGTATAACCAAACTAGGTCTCCAGGTTGAAATCCTCCATTTTCCGCCTTGATGTCATATGCCTTTTTCATTCTATCACTGGCACTCTGGATGTTTAAACGAACTCGGCTATGTAGGTCGCTCATTTTCCTACGTAAATTGTTGACGTAATCTTCTCCAGCAATATCATCCCCTGGTAGGCAACCAAACCTCAGGTCACAAGGTAGACGAAGTTCACGTCCCATAACAATGCTAGCGGGTGTCTGGCCGGTTGTATCGTGGATAGAAGAACGGTACGCCAATAGGAACAGATGGAGGAAGCGGTCCCAGTCTCTTTGGTGATCAGAGACTACCTTGGACAAGTACCGGTTTATCGTTCGATTCATTCGTTCTACCATTCCATCAGACTGCGGATGTAATGCAGTCGTCCTCGTCTTCCGAATGTTAAGAATCTTACAGACATTCTGGAACAGTATAGATTCAAAGTTCCTGCCTTGGTCTGAATGCATCTCCATTGGCACACCAAAACGACAAATCCACTCCTTAATAAGGGCATCGGCCACTGTGGCAGCTTCCTGGTTTGGCAAGGCGTATGCTTCCGCCCACTTACTAAAGTAGTCCATTACAACGATGATGTATTTATTTCCAGATTCTGTTTCCGGAAATGGACCCGCCACGTCGATTGCAATTCTCTCAAATGGGCTGCCCACATTGTACTGTCGCATTGGGGCTTTTGGGCGCTTCTGGGGTCCATTGCTTGCCGCGCAAACGGCGCACTTCTTGCACCATTCCTTCACATCTCGTTGGCTGTTGACCCAATAAAACCGTTCCCTAAGTTTTCCGAGCGTCCTGGTCACCCCAAGATGTCCTCCAGTAGTTCCATCATGGATTTCCTGCAGCACTTCTGGTATCCTGTTTCTGGGGATTATTATCTGCTCCCGGTCTTCCCCCCCTTCTGGCATCTCCAGAACGCGCTTTAGAATCCCGTCACTTAAGATGATGGAATTCCATTGGGCCCAGTAGGATTTCACATTCGGCGAATATTGGGCGACTTCCTGCCACTTTGGTTTACGGTCGTTATTTTTCCAATCGATGATAAGTTTCAAATCCGGGTCCCTTTCTTGGTCTTGTTGAACCTCAGCGGATTGCCAATGATCATCCACGATTGTAGTCCTGCGAACAAACACATCCTTTTCTTCGGCCCTGAGACAATGTTTACAGTCTTCCGGGCAAGGCCTTCTCGATAAGGCGTCAGCATTTCTATGGATGGTCCCAGCACGATGTTCTGTGTCAAAGTCGAACTCCTGTAGTCTTTCAATCCATCTTGCTACCTGTCCTTCAGGATTCTTGAATTGCAAAAGCCATTTAAGGGCAGCATGATCCGTTCTTTGCAAGAATTTTCTTCCATACAGGTACAGGTAAAAGTGTTCGACTGCCTTTACCACTGCCAACAGCTCGCGTCGAGTAACACAGTAATTTCGCTCTGGTTTCGATAGAGTTTTACTGAAGTATCCAATAACTTTCTCTTTTCCTTCTTGAATTTGCGACAAAACAGCTCCCAGGCCCACATTGCTGTCCAAAATAAATTCACCATCTGGAAGTGGATAACTCAGGACTGGTGAGCTGGTCAATGCGTTTTTCAGGTTCTTAAAGGCTTCTTGGCATTCGTCGTCCCATTGGAATCGTCTTTCTCCCTCTGTTAAACGTGTCAAAGGCTTAGCAACCTTTGCGAATCCTGGTACGTACCGACGGTAGTAGGTGCATAATCCAAGAAAGCTTCTTAAGTCATGTTTATTCTTCGGTATTGGCCATTCCCACACCGTCTTTACCTTCTGTTTATCAACTGCAACTCCTTGACTTGAAACGACATGGCCCAGATACTGCACTTCCCTCTGGAACAAGTGACATTTCTTTGGGCTAAGCTTCAGGCCGGAACTTCTCAAGCGCTGAAAAACTTCCTTCAGGTTCTTCATATGGTCCTCAAATGATTTTCCAACCACAATAATGTCGTCAAGGTACACCAAGCAAGTCTTCCAGGATAGTCCCTTCAAAACCATTTCCATGAGCCTTTCAAAAGTTGCAGGGGCATTACAGAGTCCAAACGGCATGACAGTAAACTGCCACAGTCCTGCACCCACGGTAAACGCCGTTTTCTCTCTATCTTCTGGTGCCATTTCAACTTGCCAATAACCGCTTTTCAAATCCAAAGTCGAAAATATTTGGGATCCAGCCAATGTATCCAGGGTGTCATCTATCCTAGGCAGAGGGTAGCTAACCTTCTTCGTCACGTTGTTCAGCTGACGAAAATCGACGCAAAATCGAGTTGATCCATCCTTTTTCTTAACTAACACCACTGGGGAAGACCATGGGCTGTTGGATGGTTCGATCACCCCTTCCTTCTCCATTTCTTGCACAATTTTATCAGCTTCCTCTCGCTTGGCAAGTGGTAGCCTTCTTGCCGACTGTCGAATGGGCTGTGCATCACCGGTGTTGATTTTATGCTGGACAATTCTTGTCCTACCCTTCTTTTCTTGTCCGTCGTCAAAGATATCCTGATAATTGTGAATCAGCTCTTTTAGCTTTATCCTTTCATTGGGTTTCATATTCTTTGAAGAAGTCGACAGAAGATTCGTCAATTCATTGCTAACTTTCTTGGCCGGAACTGCAGACTCACGAATGCCTCTAATAATCGAGGAAACTGAAGAGCAGTTTCCCAAAACGATTCCTTTCTTCAAATTCACAGAGTAACCATTAACATTCAATTCTCTTACAGGCACTTCTTTTCCGATACGTATTAAAGTCTTCCCTACTACAACTCCTCGACCGACCTCTTTGTCATCAATTCTCGGCTCCAGAAGCATTATACTTCCATCTTCTGATTTACAATCCAAGAAAGCCTTCAATATCATCTCGCTGTGTTCCGGTATCAAAGCATCTTCTGTTAGCATTACACGAATATTCTTTTCTTTCGATCGATGCAATACGACTTCCTCTCCATTAACTTTCAATATTCCTTGCTTAAAGTCCAGTTCAAATCCTATTGAGTTCATAATGTCCATGCCTACAATAACTTCATCTTCAATATCTGCAACTAATGCTCGATGTTTAAATTTCGTGTTTCCTATGACCATCGTGATGTCCACTTCTCCACGAACAGTAGCGGTTTCTCCTGTTGCAGTACGTAGTCGCCGATTGGTAGGTTTGATCTTGGACATTTCGACAATATATGGCCTAATAATTGTCTTCGTCGCACCTGTATCCAGCAGCAGCACATGTAATTTTCCATTAATTAAACCATCCACAAACACTGCTGGACTGGTGTAGAAGAGAAGCAACACGTTCAATATCTTCTGGGGCATGCTGGTTACGGTGGCCCCTTTTCCTCGACCCTATCCGACTCAGATGAAGTCGGCGCCTCCAGGCTTTTTCTGCAACGACTTCGTATATGTCCAAGCTTTCCACATCTCCAACACCGGATTTCCTTCTTTTCTGGTAGATTCTCTCTAAGAACTCGCCTGATTTCTTCAATTATACTGGGTTCCTCCTCTTTTTCTTCCTCGACTCTCCTAATTCTAGGCTGGCTCCTGCAGCTCTGCTTTGCCGCCTCGAATTCCAAAGCTCGGGCCAATGCATCAACCAGTTGGCTCGGACGAGCCAATGTCAGAGCCTGTCTTGTTTCGTTGTCCCGAAGTCCATCCAAAAAGGCTTGAACCGCTAATCGTTCCATAACGGTCGTTGGAGTAGCTGGATATGCTAGCCGAACCAAGCGTGCAATATCAGCCTCAAATTCTTGCAAAGTCTCGTTTGATTTCTGGCAGCGGTTTTTAAGTTGGGAATGGTAGACATGTTCCAAATGTGTCTGGCCATATCGCAGTTCCAGATGTTTCACCAACGCTTCGTAATCTTCTTGTTCGTTGGGAGAAAGTGTCTGCAAGATATCGGTTGCATCTCCACGTAAAGCAAGAGTCAATGCTGTAGCTTTTTCTTCTGGTAGCCAGCCATTTGCTTTTGCTGCTGCCTCAAACTGACGGATGTAATTTGTCCAAGAAGTTTTCCCATCGAACTGAGGTGGTTTCATCCGTACTCGGCTTCCCTCCGGCACTGCTCCTGGTTCCGTCAGCATCATAGGTAAATTTACAGCTTTCAGTTTACTATTTATTTCTCTAATTTTGACTTCCAATTTCTCGTTCAATTTTTCTTCTCTTGTATCTAATTCCCTCATTACGTTATTCAATTCCATCCTTACATCGTCAACTTTCTGTCCTACTTTCTCTTCTAATTCCATCCTTACATCGTCAACTTTTTGTCCCACTTTCTCTTCTAATTCATTGACATTTTCTAGAATCTTCTGTTCCAAATATTCCTTTAAATTTTTAGAATTTTCCAGTATTTTCTGTTGTAAATCATCCTTTAAATTGTTGGAATTTTCCACCATTTTCTGTTGCAAATCGACTTTTAATTCGCTAGAATTTTCTACCATTTTTTGTTGCAAATCATCCTTTAAATCTTTCAGTTCTTTAGAATTTTCTAGCATTTTATTTTGTAAGTCGTTAGAATTTTCTAGAATATTCTGTTGTAAATCGACTTTTAAGTCTTTTAAATTTTGCAACATTAAATGCATGTCACAAGGGTCTTCAAATAAATACGTATCTGGATTTTCACCCTCTTGTTCCAATGCTTCTCGAAGCCGCTGCTGCAACACATTCTTTTTTCCAGTTGTTTCACATTCTCTTTCTTTTAGCTCCCGCTTAAGGTCCGCCACTTTTAAGTCCATTAACGAAACCATTTTCGCGAACTTTCACACTAACCGCACTCCTGACACCAATTGTAACGTTTTTAACTGTTCGTAGTGTGAAGTAAAACACGCACTGGTTAATTAACGAACTAAACTATTTATTTAATAACTTAACTACACTTAAAACACTATAAAACTAACTAAACACTTAACTACTTATTATTTATATCACTACTAGTTTATTTATTTGCACTTATATTTATTTATTTCTTCGCGCGTACCAAATCTTAACTGACTGCTCTGTGCTGCTCCGTTTCTTATATATTAAGCGCCCAAGTCTTCTGGAACATTCCAGCGAGCTCCACACTCTCGATTATTCAAGCGCTGAGTCACCGGCGATGACACACCGGCGATGACTCATCGGCGATGAGTCATCATAGCGAGATCCAGAGCCATACTCGCTGCAATATTTTATATTGCAAAATATTATCTGGTACAAATATTTCCTGTAAAATATAATTAACTTCCATTAAATTTAAACTGGAAATATATAATTTTAAATATTTACCATATGTTTCTGTTTGCTGTAAAAATATATCGCAAGATAATTTGTATCGATTTAAATTCATTTCATCAGTTAATGTACTTCAAAAGTCGACTTTAAGTTACTGACCTATCTCAATAACTTGCTGCTGCTAATTATTTATTACGAACCTGTTAATTAACCTTGAACGAGTTTCAACTCGAATATTTCCTGATTTTTGTTCGATGTAGCCCCAAGGTATTGTATCGGTTGTTTCCATTTTAATTACTAGTTTATCATCGTCATATGATAATGCAAGTTTTTTTTGTTTTTGATGATTTCTTGAAATAATTAAATTTTGACTTTTAATTAAATTGGTACAATTTTGAAGACATTCTATAAAATCGTTGAATGTAAATCTTTTAACAACAGATCTTCGAAATCCTTTTACTTTTTTTTGTTCAACTTTATAAGCATACATTTTAGCTGTAAGTCCAAAAAATTTAGTCATTATTTTTCCTTGGTTTTCATCTTTCCATAATCCAAGTTCTTTTTTATTTAATTGCAATATTCCATGCTTGTTATCGTGCGAAAAATCTGAGGTATCGAATTTGCATGGAAAATTTTTAATAATAGGTATCATAAATATTTAAATTGGTAAATTTATAAATTAAACTATCTGTATCAGTGTATAATAATTTTGAACAATAATTACCCAGTTCTTTTTTAATAAAATCATAGTAAAAGTCATACAATTTTTTTTGAAATATCTAAAATTGAAAAACCAGCATATATAGGTTTATAAAAATATATTTCAGTCTTGTTTAGTTCTATTAAAACTAAATATTTATCAATTATAACACTGTTTTTAAAATTTGGTTTTTGAAATTAGCTTTCTGGCCGACTTCTAAGTGTAACAATTTTAATTATCTCATGTTTGCGCACGTTTTCCAGGCATTTCCCAAATATTGAATTTATTTGCAATTTATAATAATTTTGATCTAATTTAAATTTTGATTGTTTTCTTAATTCCGTATTAAGGTTAATGTATTTTTTTAACCAAGGAGCTTGTTGGGAAGCGCGCGAAGCGTGCTTCCCTATAGCACAAGCAGCAGATCGCAAAAAAAAGACAAGGAGGACAGCTAGGACAATTTCAAAGGTATGTATCGACTCGTAATCGAATTTTAATTTTTTTTATTTTTTCTGTTGTCCGTTAGTCTGTGTATCCTTTTTTTTTTGTAACCGCCGTAGCTAGGAAATCGTTCAAGGTGGACACTCAAAATTTGCATTTTTCTGCCCACGAGACCTATACGTGGATCAAATTTTTCCGGTGTCAAAAAAGCCCAAGTCCACTTTTTTCCGATTTTTCCGTCAAGTTTTGCACGTTCCGTTGAAATCGCTTAACTTTTGAAAGAGTGGAGATTTTTCGACCAAACTCAGGAAAAAGGTGCTTTGGGACGTTAATTAATTTCAGATTGTAAACGGGCCGGATCCGCCAGAGACTTTTCGGGTTACGATTTTTTTTTAATTTATCAAACGATTTGTAGGGCGAGAAAAATTTTCGAAATTGGCCGAACGAAATACACGAATCGACGGGTAAAAGACCAAAGTTTGACATACCAAAAGATGAGCTTTATCGAATGAAAACTAATCGGCCGAAAGCCCGTTTAATTTTTGTTGGGTATTTAAAAAAGTTAACCAATAAAATCCCCGAAATCAAATCGAAAACAGGGGGATCCAACAAAATATTAGGTAACAATGCGGCATTGCAAAATTTAATTGCGGTGTTGCCAGATTTTGCATAAATTTCCCAAACGTAAAAATAATTAATGAAATTCGTTTATCGGGTGGATCTTTGAATTAAAGTCGATTTATTTTTTTTTTGCAAATCGTATACCAGGGAACCCAACAAAGTATTCAGCAACACTTTGACAGGTGTCAAGTGAACATGTGACAGATGTCAAGTTGACAGGTGACAGATAAAAGGAGACAGATATGAGTGACAGGTGGAAGATGAGAAATGGCAAATAACAGATGACATGTGACAGATAAAAGGTGGCATGTGTAAAGTTGACAGATGATTAGTGACAGATGACAGATGACAAATGACAGGTAACAGGTGGCAGATGACAAGTGACAGATGTCAAGTTGGCAGATATAAGGTTAACAGATGATAAATGGCTGATGACAAATGACATGTGACAGATAAAAGGTGACAGATGTGACAAATGAAAATTGACAGATAACACAACACAGTTGACAGATGACAGATGGAAGGTGACAGGTGACAGATGACATTTGACAGATGACATATGACAATTAACAGGTGACAGGTGACAAATGACAATTGACAGATGACATGTAAGAAATTAAAAATTTTCTTCAAAATTAATACCCAGTTTCATTATAATAAGCATGTTTTAATGTGTGCTTTGATTAATATTAAGAAATTTTATTTTATAAAATAATATGTAATACCGAGTGACCACTTGTTGTTACCACCTTTTTACAATGATGACAGTTAGGGTCCAGCAAACTAGGGCCCGGCCCGCTAGCTCAAATGGAGGGGGTGGTTCGACTTAAAAATTAAAATGTATAATATGGGCGCCAGATAACTTTTGCGGTACAGATTCTCCAGGCCTTTAAACTATCAAACTTCTACTTTTCCCGATAACAGGTTTGGAATAAGGCAGCAACAAAATAAAGTAAGAACTATTTACAAAATTTAATAATAAAATATAAGATGTATAAGTGTAAAATTAATAAATATAATATATAAGTATTACTGATTATAGTTAATACCAATATTCGTATTGTAATGCTTAACTGCTAAAGTTTAACAAAAAAATAATTCTGGTAAGTAAGGAAACTTAATTATTAATAATTAATAATTGTAATACTATTGTAATAAGTTCTAATTTGGTATAAATTTGATCAAATTTGTTTACCGCACATAAATTAAAATTTTCTATTTCTCAGTTAATAATTAATTTTAAATAATACAAAACATAATACCTGTTTTGTTTACCAATTACTGGGCGAGTACAAGGATGATCCTTGATCTTGCTCACCTCCCAGTTCTTAGTTAACAATGATGAGTTACCAAATAAAACAAAATGGAATTCGTTTTTGGAACTGATTTATTATTTAAACTATTGATTTATATATATTTCTAAATTGTGACGTGTTTAGGAATAAAAGCAGTGGTACAAAAAATGTTAATTAATTACATGTAAATATAAAAACGATTAATATTAAATATGTTTATATTGTTTTAGACACTCTGGCGGTCGCTTGGTAGTGAAATGCAGCGTAAGGGATTATATTTTTTTAACAATTGTCATTGAATTAGTACCAATTTAAAATTGGTATTTTTTAAATAAATAATTTATAACTTTAATTTTATTATTTATTCTATTTTATTTTATTATTTTAATGTGCTTGCAACAGGCACCAGGCCTAATTGCAGGAGTACATCCTCACAAACACAAATAAATAGGTATACCCCTGGTGGGATTCGAACCCACGACCTCTCGGCTTCTCGACTACTACACCACCGAGGGCGGTCAAATATTAATAATTTCTTTTAATAATTAATGATAATAATATAACACACCATAATCTGTCAACACACATACACAGTCAGATCTGTTTCCCAGTGACTCATCATGGATTTCCATGTTCATTCTATCCCTTTTGCCTTCTTCACTCTCATCACATTTCATTCACAACTATGGGTAAGTAGTACTTACCCATAGGCGTGAATAAAATGTGATGAAAGTGAATAAAGCAAAAGGGACAGAACGAACATGGAAATCCGTGTCCTGGCCTATACCTATACTTATAATTAGGTAAGGGCCAGGACGTGTATTTACTAAGTACACGTCCTGGTCCATACCTAATTATAGGTATAGGCCAGGACATGTAAAATTACCCTAATAATATTATAACTGCAAAAGTGTGTGTGTGTGTGTTACTTACAAAAACTACTGAACCGATTGTGATGAAACCTGGTGTGTAGATAGCTGGAGACCCAGATTTACACATTTTATCCCAAAATTTTCACGGTATAGGACATACGCGGGTGAAACTGCGGGGCGCTGCTAATTATTATACACGCACTATAGTTAAAATTTATAATATATGGCCGCTAGAGGGGCGCATATAAGGTGCTTGCCTAGGGCGCTCTCGACATTTAATCCGCCTCTGGGCCTGGTACTGGTTAGTTCCATTGGTTGGTCCACCTTTTTTTGTTTATTGCGTCGTCTGAACCTCCAGATGCACCAGAAGGTTGTGAATACGGAGCCAACAAGTATGACACACGTTGTGGTGCTAATAAGAATTGAGTGATGAACCACCTTCTTCCAATGAAAATCCTCGATGGTTTCCTGTATGTCGTTTTGTTGGCTTCTCAGCTTATTTATATCCTCTTCACTTGGCTTCATTATTTTGTCATCTATTTCGATTGTTTTCATATTTGACCTGGAAATGGTCAAATTGACATCCACGGGCCGAGTATATCCTGCTATTACCGACACACCTTCTGATCTCCGCGGCGTCAGGATTGTTGATTTAGATGTAATTATGCAATTTGGGGAAATTGTGACTATTCCAGTCTTGTTTAGGAATACATCCTGTCGTTTTCCATTACAGGTAAACGCAACTCGAAACTGTGTAGGGGATATGAAAAGCCAGCTGTTTGGAGTATAGAGTTGTTTCCAAACACTACTGTTGATTTTGGTTTTGGATAATGGACATGAAGACTTATCCGATTTTCTGTATAATTCATCAATTATACAGTTAGGGCTGTTGTCTATGTTTCGAATGAAGGACGGTGAGCAGACGTATAATTGTTTGTTGATCGTAATACACATCTTAAGTTCTTCATCAGTTACTTCAAAGAAACGTTGGGTGTCGTAGTCGATTGCCATTATGTTCTTGGATGAATCCAGTTCCCAATAAAATCCATTCTCGATTCGGTGTGGTATTGGTGTACACTTGAGTAGTGTGAAATTTGATGTTTCTGCCATAACAAAATACCCAAACAACGATGTCTGATTCTTATGTTGTTCCAATTCTGTTTTCATCAATGGATAAGAAATAATTTCCAGGTTGCTTGGTAACTTCTTGGTGGCTTCTAAAATAATTGCATCGATGTGAGCTGGTGAAATGAATTCGTAGAAATCCCCCTTGTTTACATGGATATGAAGGAGACTCCTGTAGTGGTTAAGTACTTCATCCAAGTAGTTAAGTGCTACTTGATAAACGCTTAACAAGTGGATTCCCAGTTTGTTCTCGTCTATGCTATTAAACCATTTGTTCATGCTGTTGATGGCTTCTATGCCTTGGTTCAGCTTTGATCGGAACTGGTTGAGTTTTGCGTTGATCCTTTCCTCAGTTTCGTTAAATTTGGATAATGCTTGTAGCATAAACTTCGTCTGTTATTTGGATGAGTGAATTAATTGTTTTTGATTTTTGTCCAACATGCTGATATCTTCATACACTTCATCGTTTACACCAAATACTGATGTCAGAAGGTTTCCTAGAAGTCCTCGTCTCGACCTTTTCTGTGACATTGCGTTTTCTAAACCCATTTTGATCCATTTTAACTGGTTTTCTTCTGTTTTTAAGTGTTCTATTAAAATCTTGCATTCTGTTTCTTTTACTAGACCTTGAATCTTCCAACAAAATTCTTCCAACTGTTTGGTGACCTTCGTAATAGTTTCCATGTCTTCCTGTATTTTTGCCTGAGGAAATTTTACTTCTATTCTAAAAATTCCTCTTTCCACCTTGGCGTCAGAGATGTGTTCCACATATAATCCAGCTTCCGGGTAGTTTATGTTAAACAGCTCTGCAGTTGATGATGAAATGCTTCTAATAAACAAAATTGCTGCTATCGCAATCTTCCATAAGGTTCCTGGTAAACGTCGTTTAGGAATTGGTTTCGGCTTTCTCTCTCCATTTTCAGCTGCAGTGGGTAGTAATACGAGTTCGTGTATTGGCCTTTTCATGGATTTTCCGTTGTGTACTATTATTGTTACAACACGGATATTTCCATCTGCGTCTGGATGAGTATCAACCACTCGAGCCAGTGGCCATTTACTGGGGCTAATGCAATCTTCTTTTACTAGAACCATATTTCTAATTTCCAGATTGTCGTGTTTTCGATTCCATTTGTACCGTTGTTGTAACTGATGCAGATATTCTCCACACCAGGATTTCCAAAAGTCTTTTTTCATCTTCTGGATCATCTTCCATCGTCCAAGCATTTCGGTGTCAATGTCCTCTGAGACTACATTTACTGGTGAAAGAAGTTCTTTTCCAATAAGGAAATGTCCTGGAGTTAGTATGGAATAGTCGTCAATATCTTCGGTTTGAGGACACAGTGGGCGGGAATTAAGACAGGCTTCTATTTGGTGGGTTTAAGTGGTTAACTCTTCATAAGTTAGAGTTGACTCTCCAATTACTCGTTTTAAATGATGTTTTGTAGATTTCACTCCAGCTTCCCAAAGACCACCAAAGTGGGGGGCCGACGGGGGAATGAAGTGCCATTGTGTTCCTGATGTTGATATTTGATCCTGTAGATCCGGATTGGATTTTAGAAGGTTTGTAATAGCATTTTGTAGGACATTGTTCGCACCAACAAATGTTGTGCCATTGTCGCTGTACATGTGTTGACAAGTACCTCTTCTTGCACTAAATCTCTTGAAGGCTGCTAAGAATGCTTCAGTTGTCATGTCACTGACAATTTCTAAGTGGATTGCCTTAGTGGAAAGGCAAACAAATATGGCAATATAGCCCTTGTACGATTTATTTCCTCTCCCTTTAGTTGTCCTTATTTGGATGGGTCCAGCGTAATCAACTCCCGTGTGGGAAAACGGTTGTGATGGAGTGACTCTTGAAGCTGGAAGTTGTCCCATCAGTTGTTCTGAAGTTTGAGCGCGGAAACGTATGCATCTAGCACATCTGCTTATCGAGTTTTTTACCAGTTTTTTCGCATTGACAATCCAATATCTTCGTCGGATGAATGCAAGGGTTTGACTGGACCCTCCATGCAGAGTTTTGTTGTGAGCATCTTGTATTATAAGCTTCCCCAAGTTGCTTTTTGCTGGTATGACTATTGGGTGTTATTCGTTGTAGGATAGAAGTGAGTGTTCCAATCGCCCTCCGAATCGTACTAGTCCGTCTTTATCCAGAAATGGACAAAGACTTTTTAATTTGCTTTGTTTATCCAGTTGCCTTTTGTTGGTCAGAGCTTTGACTTCCTCTGCAATCCAACGTTGCTGCTCCAGCTTCACTAGTTGTTGACTGGAACGCTGAATTTCTTCTACAGTTAAGGCTCCTTTGGTTGCTGGCTTTCTTCTACTTGCGCTGATAAACCGATTGCAATAGGCAATAGTTCGTAGTAGTCGGGAAAGGGATGAGAATTTTTCGCAAATCTCCTCTTCTTGTTGGGTGACTACTAGACTGCTGATACACTGTTTAGCTTCCATTTCAGTAGATGAATTAACTTGGGCTGTTGCAAGGTAAGAACCGGTGGTTAACCAGCTAGGTCCATTCCACCAGAGCGTATGTCTTGCTATTTTCGATGGATCCAACCCGCGGGATACTAAATCTGCAGGATTATCTTCTGATCTTACATGGTGCCACACAGATATAGGTAGCAGGGATTGGATTTCTGATACTCGGTTTGCCACAAAGGTTTTCCATTTACTAGGATGCCCATTTATCCACGCCAATGTAATCATGGAGTCGGTCCAGGAAAATATTGTGACTTCTTGTAGCTGAAGTGCAGTTGTTACTTTTTTCATTAACTTGGCCAGCAATACAGCCGCACATAGCTCCAGTCGGGGAAGTGTCGTTTTTGTTCGGGCTGGTGCTACCTTGGATTTGGCTGTTAATAGCGTAACAACTTTGTTGCCATCTTCTTTTTTTGTTTTGAGATAAACTGCAGCGCCATATGCTCTTTCGGATGCGTCACAAAACCCGTGAAGCTCAATCCTTGTCCCTTTCTTTTGATGAGTCCATCTTGGAATTGAAACATCCTCAACAGCGGGAAGTTCTTTTTGAAATGTTGTCCATTTTTCTTGAATGCTCTGCGAAACTGGTGTATCCCATGAAAGTTCTTGTAGCCACAGTTCTTGAATTAACAGTTTGGCCTGAATGATAACTGGTGCCAACCAACCGACAGGGTCAAATAATTTGGCTGTATCCGATAAGATACTTCTTTTGGTGATTGGTAACTTCTTAGGTAGGTCGACCTTAAAGCTGATTGTATCGCCATGGGGAGCCCATGATACTCCAAGGGATTTTTTTACATCATCCATCTTGATTTCAAGAGCCGTTTCGTCCTTCAATTCCTTGGGCAAGTGTTGAAGGATTCCAAAGTTGTTGCTTGACCATTTCCTTAACGTTAAACCTCCGGATTTAAACATTTCGATTAATTGGTTCTGTAGTTCGATGGCATCCTCTTCCGAATCCGTTCCCGAGAGCAGGTCATCAACGTAAAAATCTCTAAGGGCAACTTCGGAAGCAACTGGAAATTTCGGTTTTTTATCCCTCGCTAACTGCTGCATGGTTCTGACCGCTAAGTATGGGGCAGATGCGGTTCCATAGGTTATAGTTGTCAATCTGTACTCTCGGATTGGCTCTTTCGGTGAGAATCTCCAGAGAATCCGGTGGTATTCTTGATCGTCGGGGTGAATTGAGATCTGCCGATACATTTTTTCTATATCCGCAGAAACTGCAATCTTATGACAACGCCAGCGTAGCAGTATGTCTAGCAAATCCTGTTGTAATCGTGGGCCAGTCAGCATGCAGTCGTTGAGGCTTATTCCATTAGTTGTTTTACAGGAAGCATCAAATACTACCCTTAGTTTTGTCGTAGTACTTGATTCCTTGACAACTGCCTGGTGGGGAATGTAGTATCTTCCTTGGTGGTTCTCCTTAATTGGAACAATCTCCATGTGTCCCAGATCGATGTATTCTTGCATGAATTTTTTATATTCATTGCCTAGTTTGTTGTATTTTTCAAAGCGCTTTTCAAGTTGGAAAAATCTTGCTAACGCCCTTCCTCTGGATTCACCAAGAACATTGTCCGGCTGCGTTGCAAATAGTATCCGTACTGTGTATTTACCGTCTTCGTCCCTCGTAGTGGTTTGTTCTGTTATATCTTCTAGCTCCCAAAACTTGGATATTTGGCAATTTTCTTCTGTTTTTGATACCATACTCAATAATTCTACATTTTCGTTGCTTGATCTGGATGTACCATATATGATCCATCCCAGCTCAGTGTTTTGGCCTAGGAGCCCATTTTTAGTTTTTCTTATGCCTTCTAATAGGATGTCTTGGTATTCTTGGGCACCTAGGAGTACGTCTATTGGACCTGGTTTATAGAAGGTTGGATCGGCAAGATGAAAGTTGCTCCACTGATTCATGTTTGTTTTGATTTCCTTGGACGGGGTTGTATTGGTTATCTTGGGAATAACCAACAGCTCTGTGGAGAATTTGTATGCGTTTGATGTCCTTGGCTTGCAGGCTGCTGTGATTTTGTACTTGCATTCGGTTGTTTCTGCACCAAGACCACTTATCTTGGCTGTGATTTTCTGTTTTGGTAATCCCAGCAGATAACAAGCTTCTTCTGTGATAAATGACGCCTGGGACCCTGGGTCAATTAGTGCACGAAGGTTTTCATAGGTATGTTGATTGGCCTGCACCTTAATTAGTGCAGTTGCTAGGAGAACCGTCTTGTTATCTTCTTAAATGTGGTTGGTAACAGCAGTCGTACTTGAATTTGATTTTGCTGCTCCATCCTTGTTTGCTCGCTTATCTGGTAATGGCTCTTGATGAAGCAATGTGTGATGATTTTGTTTACATATCATGCATGTCTTTGTGGAGTTACATTTCGTGTTGAACTCATGGTTTAAACAGTTGTAGCATAACTTCTTTTCTTTTATATGTTTTCTTCGATTAAGGGTGGATAAGGCCTTGAATTTTGAACAATAGTTGATATAGTGTTCTTCGGAGCAATACTTGCAGGAAGGTTTGCTGTTGTGGCGGGCAAAGTTTTCTTTCCCTGATTGATGATCCCTTTCCATGAACTTTGCTTTGGGCTGTGCTTCAAGGGATTGGAAACGTCGTAAGATAAACGCCAGAAAGTCGGAGAGTTTCTGGAGTTCCAATGGATTTTGAAATGTGGCTTCGTAAAGTTCATTAGTATGTGCTGTAACGTTACAAATAGTAACGCTACATGATTTATGTATTAGAAATAAGTTAAGCACTGTATAAGTATAATTTAGTTTATTGAGTACACACTTGTTCACACTGTATATCGCATATCGGCTTAAGAGTATTGTATTTTTATGTTTTGGTTATTATTTTGGGGTCTTTAGGTCGCTGGCTTCATGGTGTTGATTTGCCATGCCTAAAAGAGTACGTTTATTTTAGTTTTATTGAGAACCAGGAAGATCTTGGTACATATTTTAGGTTACGACTGGATTTACCTTTTAGTTATTGTTTCGATATGTATGAGGTGTGATAAGTATGAATGGTTAAGTGGGTGAGTGTAGGTGAATGATGTGGGTGCTCCTGGGTCTCCTTTATAGTATATATGCGTTTTAAGTTTATCTGGGGCCCTGGTGATCCTACAACATTTGTGTACTTTAGAATAGGTTAAAAGGGGGTTAGAATAAGTTAGTTATAATTATTATTTTTATAAAAAAACGTTACTTACTTTTATTTTATGTAGGGTTTCATATTCGTAAGGTTTGTTTGTCAATTTTCTTCTTCTTCTTCTATACTTTTTAATCTCTCTTTCGAGAGAATTGGACTTGAGCCGATTAGGCTCTTACTGCCCAGTTACTAGTTTTAACGTCCAATGATTTCCGAAGAACCAAAAACCATTGGACAACGATTGACTAACGAACACGTGGACACAAATAGGTTAAGTAACCTTGAAATTTCAATGTTTATATAAATTCCTCTATTCCTTTAAAAAAGGACAAAACGAGGAATATTATCTAGGACTGGAATCCGATTTTGTCCTCCCTGAGTCAAAGTCAACTATATTTCACACTTTTCATGGAGCAATGCACGAGCGATGCGCTTCTCACCGAGGATAAAATCGAACTCGTTTGTCAATTTTGGTAGTTGAATTATTTCATATTGTTTTGACGTTTTACCCGTTTTAGGGACTTTTGGTATTTGGCAACTGTTTCTTAGGAATGCATTCACGGAGGGCCATGGCTCTAAAGTTGGTTTAAGTTTGTTTGTATTCACTGCGTTGCTCATTAATCCTTTAATTTTTTATATATTGCTGAAGTGCGCTTTGTATTAAGAATATTACAATAATTAAATTGTACGTTGGTAGCATTGTTTGGTGATATTGCGCATAAGGGGTTGGTTCGAGAGAGGGGAGAATCAACAGGTAGACGCTGAGGTTCTGCAGGTGGACAGGTGCGAATGGCCGGTTCTCAAGTTAGATAATTTGTTAAATCTAACAAAGTATAATTACGATTCGTTTAGTAATTAACTAGTTGTTTGCCTATCATACCAAGTTAGCGCAATTAGATAGAACAGTGGTTGCCGTGGTCTCCTGAACAATTGAGTTTTTTGTAATAGAGCAGCGTGGTGAGTGCAATCAAATGTATATTCCAACTTTTTCTAAGTCATCCTATTTCCTAGTTTGCTAAATAGCCATCTAAAGTACCTGGGAAATATTCCATCGACCTGGGAAGGTCTTATTTTGTATAAATTCATCGAAAAAACCGGAGAAACTCCGTAAGTATTTTTTTGTTGTGGTAAACCATTTTTCTATTCAAAGTATTATTCATTTAGGGTTTTTTCTTGGGGGCACATTTTCTGGAGAGGTTATCCTGGTCTTCGCTTATAACTGTAGCGAAATAATTACTCTGAAAGATTTTCCTATGGAGGAGTTCCTGATGGAACGGTCTCAAAGATCGCTTTTATGACAGTACCCATGGAGCACGAATAGCCCCATGCATCCAGGAGCCTGATCCAGCCCTTTGAATGAGTATACCAGACATCCAGAATCCCTAATCGGGATACAGGTTTTTTTATCATCATTATTAGTTTTTTATTGCGCAAAACTGCGTTGCAGTAAATTATGAAACATTATTTTATTTTTTAACAATTTTTAGTCTAGTGTAAACCAATAGCTATTCGGTAACGATTTTAACATTAACTTAAATTTAATATAATTAGTAAGTAACTAAGTAAGTAAGTAACTAAACCTTGAGTTTAACTTAATGACCACAACCTTAGGTTATTGTACTCTTTAAAGTTGTGGTGGCGCCCAAGCAAAGTGTAAGTATGAAGAATAAAACCCCACAGACCTATGCTCCCAGACACGAGAGCTGCCGGAGCATATAACCCCAAGTTGGTTATATAAAATTGGCGCGCAAACGTGTGGCCCCGATTTTTCATACTTGCATTTTGGTTTATTAATTTTTTAATTTTTTTATCTGTCAAATTTAACTTTGTAAAATTTTTCATAATTTACTCATTTTTTTTAAGGTTTACAAACATATTACGTTTCATTTTTGATTTAATTTTTTGTAATAATAATCTGGTATACTTAACATGTAAGATCTTACTTTAGGATTAACGGCGTAACCTGCTTACGAATTTCGGATTTCGGATTCGATACGACGATAAATATTTTTTGGGCCTTTGCGATATACAGTGTGTACCCACAAATGATTAAGATTATATTTTGATTTTTATATGCCAAGTAGGCAACATTTTTTATTTAATTCTACGAATTATTGAGTATAGAGATACTCACATTAATGTTTATTTTATATTGACATACTTTTATTTTATATTTATATACTTATGCGTGTTTACCTTATTTTTAAATTTTGATTTAAATTTAAATTTGAGTTCAGGTCCGTACTGGCCCATGATTTTTTAGTAGTTTTTAAAATCAATTTTAGTAAACCAGTCATTTTAAAGTTAAGTCCGGTGGTTGAATAGGCGACTTGATTGTTGCTGTATTGATTTTTTTATTCGGTAATCATGGAGACAAAAATTATTGCTAAGCATCTTCGCGCGGAGGAGTTGGACTATGAATTAAAGATCAGAGGTACAGTCACCAGTAGAAACCATGACGAGAAGCGCAAAATTTTGGCTAGGTTGTTAAAAAAGGAGAAACTTAATCCTTTTGTTTTTTTAATTGATAATTTAGTTTTTGACACTGAAAAGGTAGCCATTAAAAATACTTTAGACTCAATTACTGAATTAATTTCAGACTTTCAAGGTAGAACTTCAGACTTCTTATATTCGTTGCTGATATCTAGACTTAATCATGTTACCCAAAGAGTCCAAAGAATTCCCATTCCTGAAGCGGATGAAGAGGCAATTAAGCCTTTTAACGAATATAAAAATGAAGCATATGCAACTTGCCTGCATTTAGATGCAGAACTTCATGATAGAATCATTGAAGAAGATCCAATGTTATCACCTCCTCCTTCTTCCAGCACTCACGTTTTTAACAATAGCATAGGGCCATCTAGTGCACCCATATCTAACTACAAACAACCACGTATAGATAAGTGGGATTTAAAATTTAGTGGGGAAAATGATAGTATGGGTTTAATTCCTTTTATTGAGAGGGTAGGAGAAATGGCAGAGGCCAGAGGTGTAACAAAAGATCAGTTATTTAATGCAACAATAGATTTGTTCACAGGTAAGGCATGGCTTTTTGTTAGGACAAATAAGCATCTTGTCCAGGATTGGGATTCTTTGATTAAGTTACTTAAACAAAATTTTATACCTGATGATTATGATGAGATTATTTGGGAACAAATTAAGACTAGACGGCAGGGTAAACACGAGTCTATGGCTATTTTTTTCGCGGTAATGGAGACTCTTTTCAATAGGTTAAGTAAGGAACCAGCCGAAATTACAAAGATCAGGGCTCTCACACTTTCTGCCCGTGTAGTGTATACTATTTTTCTTGCTACCCCGCAGAAAATACGGGAAAAAATTAAATGTATATAAAAAAACTTGTGTCAAAATTAAAATCTGACGTTTAATTTAATTCTGACGTTTACATTCAAAATCAATCAAACTGTAGCGTTGTCATGGTAATTCAGCGGTGCCAATAGAGTAAAAATAAAAGGTTGTATTTTAATTAACAAATTACTACTTTATAACAAATAAAAGTACCATTAAACACTTAAAACAACATAAAAAGTAAAAAAGTAAAAACATAAATTGTTTATTTGTTGTTATAATTGCAAAATTATGGTTTAAAACTATTATATTTTTGTGTTTCTCATGTTGGCAGTACGAAATTTGAATGTTAAGCACACGACTAAAAAATTTTTACTCCCGCTATTAGAGTGTGCGCGTATAGCTTGACCAATGCAAGAAACGTAAACTTTCTGCCGTGAAATCGGGGACGAAACAACGTATTTTGAGTCGAGGTAGTAAGAAAAAGTTTTTTTGATATTAAGGACTGGAAACTTTGGTTAGGTAGGGTTAGGTCATTTTATAGTATTAGAAATAGTTTAGACGCTTTAGTTAAAGAAAAAACGGGCGACAACCGTCCTTATGTCTCTGTCAAAATTTTCGACAAGTACTTGACATGTTTGTTGGATTCTGGCAGTACCTCCACAATAATCGGTCAAGACGGTTTGCAGTTCATTAGTATGTTTAATTTAAAAATTTTTAGTTCTAAAATTCATGTTGTAACAACCGCGGACGGAAAACGTCAAAGTGTTGACGGATTTGTAAATTTACCTATAACGGTTGATAACAGCTGCAAGCTGCTTAAGGTTTTGGTAGTACCTACTTTGAGACATAGTGTAATTCTTGGCAGTGATTTTTGTAAAGTTTTTAAAGTTAAGCTTAATTTTTGTAATAATACCTGGGAGGCTCAGGTTAATAGAATCAATATAGCAACGGTTGAGGTCGGCGGTGATGATTTGAACAATGTTGTCTTACACTCTCGAGAGGATTTTTCGGAAGACCAGCTAAACCAAATCCAACTTGTAATCAAGGATTTTGCTAAATTAAGCATCAAAGGGCAATTAAGTCAAACTAATAAGCTCATTTACCACATAGATACGGGGGACGCGCAACCTGTTAAACAACGTCAATATAATATGTCACCATATATGTTATCACATCTCAATAAGGAAGTGGACAAAATGTTAGAGCTTAAGGTAGTGGAGCCATGTGAAAGCCCTTGGTCTTCACCAGTTTTATTGGTTAAGAAGGCCGATGGCGAATATAGATTTTGCTTTGATGGCCGCAAGCTGAATGCTTTAACTAAAAAGGATTCATATCCACTTCCTTTTGTTGATAGAATATTGAACATGTTGCGTGATTCCCGTTATCTCTCTAGCATTGATTTAAAATCTGCGTTTTGGCAAATTCCCTTGGATGAGTCCTCGAGAGAGAAGACGGCATTCGCTGTACCCGGAAGGGGTTTATTTTGTTTCAACGTTTTGGCCTTCGGTCTGTCAAATGCAGCTCAGGCACAGCAACGCCTTATGGACGCGGTTTTCGGACCAGAGTTGGAACCATTTATTTTTGTCTATCTCGATGATATAATAGTAACTTCAAATT
Source organism: Brassicogethes aeneus (assembly GCA_921294245.1). NCBI lineage: Eukaryota > Metazoa > Arthropoda > Insecta > Coleoptera > Nitidulidae > Brassicogethes > Brassicogethes aeneus. The sequence continues at coordinate 65,516,278 of OV121132.1, forward strand.
CATTTGACCAACATATATCTCTCCTAAAGGAAGTTTACCGTAGACTTTCAGAAGCGAATTTAACAGTGAATAATAAAAAATGTCAATTTTTCAGATCTTCTTTAAATTATCTTGGTTATATAGTTGATAACTCTGGACTGCGTACGAATCCGGATAAAGTATCTGCAATGATTAATTTTCCTCAACCAAAGACAACCACTGAAATCAAACGGTTCGTCGGGATGTGCTCCTGGTATCGTAGGTTCCTTCCACACTTCTCTACTTTAATGTCACCTATTAACGATTTACTAAAGGGCAAGGCCAAGGGACAAAAGACTGTGTGGAATGATCCTGCTGAGGCCGCATTTAATAACATCAAGCAAGCTTTAGTATCGGCTCCGATTCTGTCCAGTCCAGATTTTTCTAAACAATTTACTATACAAACTGACGCATCTGACGTAGGTATCTCCGGGGTTTTAACACAAGATATCACTAACCAAGAAAAAGTAATCGCGTATGCTTCCAGATCTCTCTCCAAAAGTGAGCGTAACTATTCAGTTACTGAGCGGGAATGCTTGGCTGTAATATTCGCTATTGAAAAATTTAGGGGTTTTGTTGAAGGTTCCAATATAAAGTTTAAAGTTATTACAGATCACGCTTCACTTTTGTGGTTGGATCGGTTGTCAAACCCCGCCGGTAGACTGGCCCGATGGTGTGTTAGGTTACAACAATACGATTTTGATTTTGTGCACCGTAAGGGTAGATATAATGTTGTACCTGATGCATTAAGTCGTAGTCCAGTTGATCCTGCTCCTTCAGAGTTTAATTTACATTTGGATAGGATAGATATATGTTGGGACATTGATCTTGAAAACCTTGATAAGTTTTATATTAATATGCGGGATAAGATTTTAGCCAACCCTGATAAATTTCCTCAATGGCTCGTTAAAGACAAATATGTTTATAAATTAGTTACATCTCATTCAGTAATAAGTTCCAATATTTCCGAGTGGAAAATGCTGGTTCCGAAAACCCAACGCCGTAAAATTCTAGAGTCCAACCACGACGACCCTACTGCTGCTCATTTAGGTTATAGCAAAACGTATGAAAGAGTTTGCAATTCTTATTATTGGCCTAAGATGAGAAAAGACATATTTAGGTACATTAAGGCCTGTAAAGTTTGTAATTCACAAAAATCACCAACCACGGGACAAATGGGTTTAATGGGGGTTGCAAAGACCGTAAATTATCCTTGGCAAGTTATAGCCATGGACTTCATGGGTCCGTTACCTCGTTCAAAGGCCGGATCACAGTATTTGTTCGTGGTTTCGGATTGGTTTACTAAATATAGTTTATTACAGCCTATGCGGAAAGCTAACGCCGCAAGTGTATGTAAATTTTTAGAAAATGACGTTTTTCTAGTGTATGGGGTTCCCCAGTATATTATATGCGACAACGGTACGCATTTTGCGAATAATTTGATTAGAAATTTGGCTGAGAAATATAAAGTAAAGATTAGGTTTAATCCTAGATACAGCAGCCATTGTAATTTTGTAGAACGTTGCAACCGTACAATCGGTACCGCGATAAGGAGCTATGTTAAAGAGAACCACAACGAGTGGGATTTGAATATCTCTAAAATAGGCTACGCGTTGCGGACGGCGGTTCATGAAGTGACGGGTTATAGCCCAGCTTTCTTAAATTTTGGGCGAAATGTTCCATGTTTAGGGGATTACTATCGCGGATCTGTAGAGGACGATTTTAAAACGGCCGATCGCGTAAAGTACGCTGAGGAACTTGGTGGTCTGTCCAAAATTTATAAAGATATTGAGAAAAAACTAAAAGCAGCATATGCACGCAATGCTAATACGTATAATCTACGAAAAAGAGATGTATCTTTTTATGTCGGTGACTCTGTTTGGAAGAGGAACAAAGTGCTTTCAAATGCAGCGAACGAATTCGCGCAGAAACTAGCACCGCGGTACATTTTATGTAAGATAAAGAAGAAATTGTCTAATCTAGTTTATACCTTGGTAGACGAATCTGGTCGTGATTTGGGAAATTGGCATATTAAAGATTTGAAGCCATATTTCTCTGATGATGACGTTTTTTCCGACGATGACGACAAGTAGTTAGTATCTTATTTTTGATTTTTATGTAGAGTTGGACCCTTCCCGATTTTGACCAATACTGATTATGACTTAACATCATTCCTGTATAACACTCAAGTGTTAAAGTGTCTCTTAAAATTTAGACGTTTTGTATGCGTAAATTACAAACCTCTACATATCAAATAAGATCCTACTATAAATATTATTAGAGTACTCCTAGAGCTAGCTCAAGTGTAAATTTTTTGTAAAAATTTTGTATAATAGTAGTTTAATAAGTTGTTTTAGATTTTAGTTTTGTAAATTATACAAGTAATTCCTGTCAGGCCAATGTACTCTTCCAGTATCATTTGCTACGGCATTCCCGGTCAGCCGTACAGCCTGTGACCATATACCGAGTGGTGTCGGGTCGTCAGTTAAATAACGCCACACAGTGTAAGCATTAATCTTATATAGCGTGAACTATTTGATTATTCGTCTTACACTGTCTTCATTATAACTTATAAATATGTATTTTTTTATCCCGTTATCTTAAGAGATTTTTTTAGATAGTAGTTTGTATTCAGTCCATGTGATGTGGGGGGAACAATAGTGATGAGAGCGGCGTTGGGGGTTGATTAAGTTGATAGTTGGGCCTTTTCTCTTCCAACTTCCGTCGACAGACAATAAATGGTATAGTAATTCTTTTGGGAGGTTGAAGGGGAAATGGCTGGACGTTGATGGAGTCGCCTACGCGTTTCTTTTGTCGCTGTCGCTGTCACTCATCCGGGAAGAAGTAATCTAATCTATCTCGTCAGGCCAACGTTGGAACTCCAACAACGTTGCTATGGTATTCAAAGTGAAGCCGTACTGCCTGTAGCTGAAACCCATCCGTGTGGTGTCGGAAAAACATCGTGATTTACACCACACCCTGTGAATTAACACAGTTTTTTGTAAAGTTTTGAACTTTTTTATCAGGTACTAGGTACTATGTACTAGGACTTGGTTATAAATTTACAGTAGAGTACTGTAAATTTTATTTTTGAAGATTGGATTGAATAGACTATATAATGTCACCGTTTTTGTACAGGGCCGGCCTGCTTCAGATGCAGGAGACCGGTTGCCTTTTATACTTTGTGTTTTGGTACCAGATACCAACTTTACGGGGTTAGTCAGGATCCTTCCTCTTCAAGGAGAATTTATTTTCCATATAGTTTAATTTTGCTGACGTTTTATTTGCTTAGATTAGAGGTATAGCATGACGAAGTCTGCATCGGAATTTCCTCGTTCCACTTCACATCTATCACAATTTAACTGTTAATGGTTCATAAGATTACTAAATGGGTTGAGACCAACTACCAAAGTTGTTTGTATAGTTTATTGTTTTTTTAAAATAAATTCTTATTTTTTTGGAGGGGGGTATATGTAACGTTACAAATAGTAACGCTACATGATTTATGTATTAGAAATAAGTTAAGCACTGTATAAGTATAATTTAGTTTATTGAGTACACACTTGTTCACACTGTATATCGCATATCGGCTTAATTAAGAGTATTGTATTTTTATGTTTTGGTTATTATTTTGGGGTCTTTAGGTCGCTGGCTTCATGGTGTTGATTTGCCATGCCTAAAAGAGTACGTTTATTTTAGTTTTATTGAGAACCAGGAAGATCTTGGTACATATTTTAGGTTACGACTGGATTTACCTTTTAGTTATTGTTTCGATATGTATGAGGTGTGATAAGTATGAATGGTTAAGTGGGTGAGTGTAGGTGAATGATGTGGGTGCTCCTGGGTCTCCTTTATAGTATATATGCGTTTTAAGTTTATCTGGGGCCCTGGTGATCCTACAACATTTGTGTACTTTAGAATAGGTTAAAAGGGGGTTAGAATAAGTTAGTTATAATTATTATTTTTATAAAAAAACGTTACTTACTTTTATTTTATGTAGGGTTTCATATTCGTAAGGTTTGTTTGTCAATTTTGGTAGTTGAATTATTTCTTCTTCTTCTTCTTCTATACTTTTTATTTTCTCTTTCGAGAGAATTGGACTTGAGCCGATTAGGCTCTTACTGCCCAGTTACTAGTTTTTAACGTCCAATGATTTCCGAAGAACCAAAAACCATTAGACAACGGTTTTCTAACGAACACGTGGACACAAATAGGTTATATAACCTTGAAATTTATAAATTCATATAAATTCCTCTATTCCTTTAAATAAGGACAAAACGAGGAATATTATCTAGGACTGGAATCCGATTTTGTCCTCCCTGAGTCAAAGTCAACTATATTTCACACTTTTCATGGAGCAATGCACGAGCGATGCGCTTCTCACCGAGGATAAAATCGAACTCCTGTTGAATTAATAGTGAATTATTTCATATTGTTTTGACGTTTTACCCGGTTTAGGGACTTTTGGTATTTGGCAACTGTTTCTTAGGAATGCATTCACGGAGGGCCATGGCTCTAAAGTTGGTTTAAGTTTGTTTGTATTCACTGCGTTGCTCATTAATCCTTTAATTTTTATATATTGCTGAAGTGCGCTTTGTATTAAGAATATTACAATAATTAAATTGTACGTTGGTAGCATTGTTTGGTGATATTGCGCATAAGGGGTTGGTTCGAGAGAGGGGAGAATCAACAGGTAGACGCTGAGGTTCTGCAGGTGGACAGGTGCGAATGGCCGGTTCTCAAGTTAGATAATTTGTTAAATCTAACAAAGTATAATTACGATTCGTTTAGTAATTAACTAGTTGTTTGCCTATCATACCAAGTTAGCGCAATTAGATAGAACAGTGGTTGCCGTGGTCTCCTGAACAATTGAGTTTTTTGTAATAGAGCAGCGTGGTGAGTGCAATCAAATGTATATTCCAACTTTTTCTAAGTCATCCTATTTCCTAGTTTGCTAAATAGCCATCTAAAGTACCTGGGAAATATTCCATCGACCTGGGAAGGTCTTATTTTGTATAAATTCATCGAAAAAACCGGAGAAACTCCGTAAGTATTTTTTTGTTGTGGTAAACCATTTTTCTATTCAAAGTATTATTCATTTAGGGTTTTTTCTTGGGGGCACATTTTCTGGAGAGGTTATCCTGGTCTTCGCTTATAACTGTAGCGAAATAATTACTCTGAAAGATTTTCCTATGGAGGAGTTCCTGATGGAACGGTCTCAAAGATCGCTTTTATGACAGTACCCATGGAGCACGAATAGCCCCATGCATCCAGGAGCCTGATCCAGCCCTTTGAATGAGTATACCAGACATCCAGAATCCCTAATCGGGATACAGGTTTTTTTATCATCATTATTAGTTTTTTATTGCGCAAAACTGCGTTGCAGTAAATTATGAAACATTATTTTATTTTTTAACAATTTTTAGTCTAGTGTAAACCAAAAGCTATTCGGTAACGATTTTAACATTAACTTAAATTTAATATAATTTTCATTTAAAATATAAAGTAAGTAACTAAACCTTGAGTTTAACTTAATGACCACAACCTTAGGTTATTGTACTCTTTAAAGTTGTGGTGGCGCCCAAGCAAAGTGTAAGTATGAAGAATAAAAACCCACAGACCTATGCTCCCAGACACGAGAGCTGCCGGAGCATATAACCCCAAGTTGGTTATAGTGCATCTATTTTTTTGGTTAGAATGCACAATACCAATGGTCCCCAACATGTCGTGTCAACTTTCAACATGGTGACGGCTTGTAGACACTCCATCGTAGTGTCGTGTAAATTTTTCAGGTCTTTTGCCGATTCTTTGTGCATTACTGGAATGTCCAATATCTTGTTTATAAGAGTAGTCACAATTAACCGTTGGTTGTGATACCTTCTCTGAAGCACTTCCCACGCAGATTTGTAGTTAGCTTCAGTTATTTCAAAGTGTTGGATCAGTCGACTTGCCTCTCCCTTTGTGTACGTTTTAAGGTAGTGCATCTTGTCAACCTCCGGAATCGTGATATTTTCATGGATTGCCTTTGTGAAGATGTCCTGAAAGGTGCCCCATTCTTCGTATTTCCCTCCAAATGTAGGAATCTGCAGGGTTGGCAGTTTGATTGTTGACTTGATCGTTGAATCAGTTACTTTTGTGTTTGTTGTAGTTCGTTGAACCATTTCCATGAGTACCTGGTTGTACTCTGACTTCAGTTGTTGTAATTGGTCGTGCAAGGGATACATGGACTCATCTTCGTGATTTACTCTAACTTCCATGTGAAGATTAGATACCATATCCCACTGCTTCCGAATTTCCTGAAGTTGGCATTTAATTTGAACAGCAGACATGTCGCTTATACTGTTCCGTGTGGTATCAAGGACTTCTTGTACGTCTGTTATGCGAAAGCCTAGTTCCTTCACGCGACGCATCTGATTAGCATCGGTTTGTGGAGAGATGTTTGGTGCCTGGGAATTTTGAACCTCTTCTGAACACTTTAAGATGTAATTCGTGGCCTCAGTGGTGTTTGACTCGATCTGGTTAATGAATTTCGATGTAAAGTATTCGTGAGTCTTGACGCCACAACTTGTCATCATTTCGTGATTCTTCTTGGCCTTGTCCAATAGTTCTGATACCTTATCCATTCGTTCGTTAAGGTATTGCTTCGTTTTTCTGCTCGGACCATCTTTTTTCATGTTAGACAAAATTCTTTTAATTTCGTTGTTAATGCCTTTTTGGGCCTCACAGAATTCTTCAAATTTATCCATGGCTTTATTTCTTGATGCTTCCTGGACTGGGGCTATCAAAGGGCTGGTTGCTCGAAGGACCAATGTTTTGTTTACCAATTACTGGGCGAGTACAAGGATGATCCTTGATCTTGCTCACCTCCCAGTTCTTAGTTAACAATGATGAGTTACCAAATAAAACAAAATGGAATTCGTTTTTGGAACTGATTTATTATTTAAACTATTGATTTATATATATTTCTAAATTGTGACGTGTTTAGGAATAAAAGCAGTGGTACAAAAAATGTTAATTAATTACATGTAAATATAAAAACGATTAATATTAAATATGTTTATATTGTTTTAGACACTCTGGCGGTCGCTTGGTAGTGAAATGCAGCGTAAGGGATCTTCGTTCGATCACCTGTCGCTAAACGCAAACATTGCATTTCCTAAGCAATTCGCCAATTTTGCAATAAACTCTAATATTTAATTTTTTAAATAAAATTAAATACTAGATTTTATTGAATAATTTTTCTGTTAAATCTGTGATTTAACAATACCTAAACACATCTTAATTAAGAAAAAAACAAAACCTAATTTTAAACTTATTTTTCAGAACTCCTTGTAATATATATATAATATATTATATATTTAACGATCCTACCTCGATTCAAACCTCAACTTGCGGTTGTATGTTGTAACGGGCTGCAGAAATGATTTATTTTTTTACTCCGTGACGATAGAAATCCATACAAAATGGTAGGTGGCAAATGGAAAATAAAATGGAGGTCGCCTTCCAGGGTCCAAATTTCTCAATTCCAACTAGATTGGAATTTTCCAGTTAATTTTTACCCAATAAAGGAAAACCAAAAATACATACTAAAATACAATAACAAGTAAGTGTTTGCAGGGAAAAAAAATAGAGAACACTGCTTTAAGAGAAAAATTAAATATTAGAGAAACTTACCACGCCAACTTCAATTACAAAATTCAGCAGTTGCGAAAAATCCGGAAAATCCGTTCAGCTTACTACTACCAATAGTAAAATAAACTAGTCGCTGATTACTTGTGAATAGGCATATAAAATCCGCTAATAGCGATGGTTAACTAACAAAACCCAAGTTTAGCCCAACACTGCAACAAACTGAATGACGAACAAAATGGCTCTAGAATCCGCGGGAAAAAGTAGCTTAGATGTAACAATATTAACGACACTGAGAAACCTGTAATTACTTAAGTTAAGAATATTACCCATTTAGAAAATTAAGAATATGTATGGTTTACCAACTGGTATAAAACTTCCAAAACATAATAAATAATTGTAATAATTGTTTTATAAATTTAATTTTATTCCCTAAAGAAATCTGCATTGAAGCGTAAGCAGCATTGTAACAATAGGCAAAAAAACGTAAATAAAGTAAAGGTCACTTTATTGTTTATCAATTAGTTATTAATCAATAATACAGATCTTACTACAGGTATTAAATAATAATTGTTTCTAAAGGATATTGTTTAAAATTTGTCAATTTTTAAATTGTAACATTGTTTTTTAGTAAATCGAGGTCACTGAACACGTTTTTGACAACATTTTTGACCTGAGGGGCCTTGAGATAATTTGGGTTTCCAGATATCCGAGTGACCAGTCGTTTTATAGTAAATCGACGTCAGTGCTACGTTTCCATGTTTTGTAAAAATTCCCAGAATAAAAGAAAAATTAAAATTGACAAAACAAGCGAGATTTAAATGATTTTAGGGGGATCAAAGTCGCTACCCAACCGAAAGTTCGACTAGCCACGTTGCCAGGTTGGACCGGATTTCTTAAATTCTTTTTAATTTTTCAAACATGCCACGTTGCCAGGTGGACCGGTCGCGGCGCGATTCCCACCCGCAGCGAGCACCAAGCTCAGCTTGCTGAGCTTGTTTGAAAGCGCGCGAACGCGCTTACCTATGGCACGAGCAGCGGATCGCAAAAGTGTGACAAGGAAGGCAGCTAGGGCAACTTCAAAGGTATGTATCGACTCGTAATCGAATTTTAATTTTTTTATATTTTCTGTTGTCTGTGAGTGTCTGTTAGTCGCTTTTTTTCAAATCGCCGTAGCTCGGAGGCCATTGAAGGTGGACACTCGAAATTTGCATCCTTTTTTTCTGCCCACTAGACCTATACGTGGACCAAATTTTTCCTGTGTCGAAAAGGCCCAACTCCACTTTTTTCCGATTTTTTCGCCAAATTTGGCACGTTCCGTTGAAATCGCTTAACTTTCGAACGAATGGAGATTTTTCGACCAAACTCGGAAAAAAGGTGCTTCGGGACAATAATTTGTATTTGTATTTGTAATGGTATTGAAAATGGGCCTGATCCGCCCGAAACTTTTCGAGTTACGATTTTTTAAATTTATTTCGAAAATTTTTCATACGATTTGTAGGGCGAGAGAAATTTTCGAAATTGCCAGAACAAAATAGACGAATCGACGGGTAAAAAACGAAAGTTTGACATACTAAAAAAGAATTGAGATTAAATCAAAACAAAATGGCCATCGGTCCGATTTATTTTTTTCTATTTAAAAAAAATCATTTCCTCGCGTTACGTTCGATTATATTTGTTATTCGAAACGTTGGAAAAAAAAGTTTCAATCAAAATAAATTTGTTAATGTTTTCTTAATCGATTCGTGAAAAAAAAAATCCAAATATATTCTTATTCTTCTTTTGCAATTTATTTTAGAAAAACGTTGATAACCGTTGGAGACTCGAAATTTGGTAAAAATGTGTAGGCGCATGCTTCACATGCTTACGTAAAATATTATTAAAATCCAAAATCAATTGACCCTTTTTTCTTCAAAATTGGCATATTTTTCTCAAAGTTTTTTTACATTTTTTTTTAATTTAGCCTTAATTTTAGCGAAACAAAGTATATAACTTGAAAATATGTTTACTTGATGGCAAATAATTTGGTGAAAACGGCACGAATCTACCTATCTTTTTTCGTTTTGTAGATATGATTTTTTGAAAATTCCACTGCCCTGCTGCAATAAAAGTGTGTACAATCAAAGTAATAAAGGACAAAAGATCATATCAATTGTTAAAAACAATAAACATAAACAATAAGCATCCTTTATTATACCTAATTAATCGTTTCAAGTACATATTTCACGTTAATAATTTAATTTGCTTAAAAAATAAAACACAGGCGTGGTCTGGTGGTAAAGTACCTGCCTCCCACACAACTTTCTGAAGGGTTTTTTTGATTTTTGATTTTTCCCCAGTAGCTAACACTAAATAATAATTTTCCAACAATCAATCTTACTGACCAGCTAATCTCAAAAAACCAAAGTACATCCTAGATTCGCTATGCGAGATGGATTTTCAAACAATTAGAATAATAATTAGCAGGATATTTAGCAATACATATCTAACACCGATTGTCTTACGTATTAACATGTACCCATATTTGTTTTATGTAAGTGTGCCAAAGCAGGACTGACCGCTTGTGGTCATACAGTCCTGCTTTTACCACCTGGCACTGTGTTGTAAATTATCTTGTTGAAAAAATTATAAAATTTAAATAATGTAAATAAATAATTTTGACTTTGACTTTTGACTTGCCTCCCACTCAGCAGGTCAGGGTACAATTCTCGGTAGAGATGTATTTTTTTTTAAATTTTTCTCTCGAAAATACTTAATTTTAGAAAAAATGGCGTTTTTATTGTCAAATTAACTTGATACAATGTGGGACTAATTAAAAAAAGTTCTCTCAAAAATACTAAAAGTTAAAATAGAATTTTTGTGTGGGTAACGTTATTTTATAAAAAATCTTATTAAACACAAAATATTGCAAATTTTATTAAAAATAAAACCGTTAAAACCGCACATTTCTAAAGTTATTGTGTAGTGACTCTCTACTAGCGGGATACGATTTTTCATTATCAAACAAACGTGTTATTTTTAAGTCGCGTTTATTGGAAAATGTACCTACAATTTCGTGAAATAAACGATAATCTAGCGCAAAATTGTTACAAAATGGTTTATTTCTACCAAAAATTCCTTAAATATAGAATTACGGGTACGGTAGAGTCAGTGGCGTAGCTAGCAACGAGGGGGCCCTGTATCAAAAATCTGGTAGGGGCCCTTATACGGGAAAAGCTGTTGTCACGCAGTGGCGTAGCAAGGTAACTTAAGGCCCTGGTGCTAAAAAATCTGGGGTCCCAACTAAACTGATTAGGTAAACACTCAATTTTCTTGGTTTCTTTAAGAAACTTTCTTGATCCATTACTGGTAATATTCATAAAAAAAATTGAACCTACACCCGCTTTCTTTCTTATGAATATTACCATGGTACTGCAGTAATGGATCAAGAAAGTTTCTTAAAGAAACTAAGAATATTGAATGTTTACCTTAATGTTTAGCACGGTTGGGCTAATTCTAGATTCCTTTAGGCCATATTAGTACCTGTTATACAATTTGCCGTGAGCAGTCTTGGTTGCATAGTATGTACCGATTGCGGCAAAGACCACACGTGATGTTATTACATCTCGCCTCTGTTGGCTTACCAACCCAGTATATTAGCTCAGGGAGTCTTTTGTTTTGGGTGTGTTCCACTACACCAAGTTGCCCGACACTCATGAGACCCAATGTGGGTCGAAACAGCTGTCTTTCAGTATTTGAAGTTGGTGGAAAATAACAATTTAGTTTATAATCTTTTCCTAGACATAGTTTTCCCAAAAGTATCAATGACATCGGTTAAATCTAGACTTGATGCGGCTTGGTTTTCGATTGCTATTAGCGATAAATGTCAGAGTCGAGCTTGGCCTATAGTATTCCTTAAATAATTTTTTATTATTTTTAATTATGATCTTCCAGCTTCTGCAGAAGTAAAAGGAATTGTATATAATAGTAACATTGTTGTTAATACTTCTGTTAGGTCGCATTCTAGCACTCCATATTTTCTCATTATTTCTTTACAGAATTGGTGAATAGTCAAGACTTGCTCTTTCATAATAACTATGTTATAATATTACGTAGGGCTGAGTTTCAAAAATAAAAATTAAAAACTGGGTCTGCAAAGTTACCCCCAGGTTGCGGGTAACTTTGTCTCACAGTGTATTTTCCTTATAAAATTAACTCAATATTTTATTTTATTTTATTTTTATTAAACACATGTTATTAGCGACATGTAGCGATTGGACGGGATTACCGATAAAAAAAATAAAAAATCGACCTGTAGCTAACCAAGGATCATCATTCCAACGGTGTGGCGTATTTTTTTTCTACTTACTTCGCTGACGGCAGCTTTACTGTTTAGATTGCGGAGAGCAGGGTTCAAAAGTATGACCGTGGATTCTTGTAGAAAAATTAATGTTTGTGTCAAAATGTGTTCTGGTGATTTTTATAGCACACAACAACTTACCTTGTGGGCGCCAAGTGATCATTTAAAAACATGAAAATTAGGTCGATCACTTAATCTAACTTAAGTTATTCTGAAAATTGAAAGGTTTTCAACAAAAAGGTTATTAAAATTTAATTGGGTTTAATTGGACTATTGTTTCGGTTGAACATGTAAAAATTAAATCAAACTATTGTTTCGATTGAACATGTGAAAATTAAATCAAACTAAATAAACACTAGGTGTTGTGCATACTACCTTACGATACGTATCGATATTTACGTTTACATATAATAATTAAGCGGTTCTATGACCGAAACAAAAAGGGTAAGGCGGTTCTATGACCGAAACAAAAATGGTAAAGCGGTTCTATGACCGAAACAAAAAAGTTAAAGCGGTTCCATGACCGAAACAAAAATAATTAAGCGGTTCTATGACCGAGACAAAAATAGTTAAGCGGTTCTATGACCGAGACAAAAAGGTTACCTTAAATGTTAAATGTTAAATGTCCAAGTGTTGCTGCTCCGGGTGGTGAACCTTGGTGGTGACAAGCTCCAGCATCGGTTTAACGTGTTGGCCGGTAGATAGTCGTGTCGAGGAACAGCTGATCTGGCATCAGGTTGAATTGATGGTAAAGGTGAGGCAAAATAGGGTGGAAGATATATTGGGTAAAATCTTACTACAAGGTACATGCCCTAAAAGTAAATAAGGTTGTAAAAGCTACTCCCTGACTGAACACAGTCCACAACTTACAGATTTAATAATCTGGTATGGAGATAATTTGAAGTCACAATCGGTAAAAATTTGTCATCATCGGGAAATTATCATCAAATCCGGAAATATATGGTCACTAATAGTAATACATGCCGAGTAGAAACTAATTGGAAGAATAAAATAATCGGACTTAAAACCGATGCTCGAAATAAAGGTAGAAAAACTTACCAAGTTGAGGTTAAGGAAAAGCACGCCGCAGCGTTTTTCGTGAAATTTTCCAAAATTACAGCGTCTCACGCAGTCATTATAAACAAACAATGCTCTTACTGCATCTTAGCACGATAAAAGTGAAATAACCCACGGTAAGGACTTCAATATTCCTGGCACTTAACTTCTCTCACATCGGCATGTAGCTTTCACAGAGTCTTAAACGGAAAGAAACCCAACACCCCAAGAAAAGGGAAATAACGCCGGTTTAAAAGTCACGCAAGCGCACCTTCCAGACGCAACCAACATTACATCTCAACTGTCATATACGACAATTGAAGTAAACAACAAACCACCGCTATTTCGTTTGAGAAATTTCAGAAAATGAGGACTGTAGCAAGGTAAAAGAAACGCAGATTACATATTCAATGAAATACACACTCGGCTACAGCCAAAAACCAAGGTAAATGAAAATAAAAATGTTAATAGAAGATTTTTGTTTTTAGAGGTTATAATGAAGGTTAAGGATAAAATGTAAGGGAAAAAGGAACTTTAGGAAAAACAACCGGTTTGCTTGAGCTTGTCGACCTCCAGGCTCCTCAGCGGATAACTGCAAAACAAAAGTCAAAAACCCAAGTCACCCGATCTGCATAAAAATGTAATCAGTTCTCAAAAACCATCGTGGCACCACTTGACAGCAAATGTCTAATACTCAACCAGTGATCAGTTGATTAAGTATCAAACAAGGTAAATGCAGTGCAAAATTACACGAATAGCTAATTAAAACCTTTTTAATTGCAGATAATACATGAAAACAGTGTTGTTCCAAAAAGTGTCGTTCCTAGTAAAAATATAGTATATATTTAAATTTGTGAAATTGAATAAAAATTTAGATTTAAACCTTATTCTTGACTATCAAACGTAGCAGGTAAAAAGTGCATGCTACAACACACCCCTTCTCGGAAAAATAAAATTTCATTCCCAATTAAATTTTATTTTTAAGTGCGAAAGCTAACTTAATCTAAAACCTAATCTAAAACCCCCCTTAACTGTACTTTACTAACCTATTCATGATCACCACTGCAGTGGAATTAAACTAAACTAAAATAAAATATACACTATTTACAAGGTGAAAGTAGGATTCGAAAATCTATATGACTAGGTACCTTACCCCAGTTCGGAAATTATACTGGAGTTCGACCCGTAATACCTTTTTAAGTCTTTAACGTGGTAGTTCCCAGCATTTGTCCCATTTATGGACTTGAGTTCATACACAAGTTTGGAGACCTTTCGAATTACGGTACATAGTACATATCTGCGTGCCAGTTTTGCGGAAAAGTCTTTACTTTTATCCGAAAGCACATAATTTCGTTTCCATACCTTCTCACCAACGCGTTGCAACGGAGAAAACAACATCGCGTTTACGCAAATTATATTGTTTGACATTCCGCTTGTAGGCTTCATTCAACTTAGACTGTATTGTCTGATAAAGTAAGGGCAACTTTTTAAGTTCATTCCCATAGTTTAAAGAATCTGAAGGATCCGTGTTCAAAACGATAGAACTCTGGTTTACTCCGTAGTAATCACCAGAAATCGGCACGTTACGTCCAAAATTTAAATAAACTGGGCTAAAACCAGTAACTTCGTGAACCGCGACCCGAATAGCATGCCCTATTTTTGGTATCTCCTTGTCCCAAAACTTATGGCCATTCTTATCTTTAATAAAACTACTTATCGCAGTGCCTATGACGCGATTGACGCGCTCGACCGCATTCGGAGAGGGATGATACCAAGCGTTAAACAAAATCTTCTGAACTTTATATTCCTTGATCAGGTCTTTGAAAAGACAAACAATCTGTGAGGGTACCCCATAAACCAGAAACACTTCCTCCTCCATAAACTTACAAATTGCCTGTCTTAATGGTTTCAACAACACATATTTAGTGAAATGGTCGGAAACAACGAGCAAAAACATATTTCCCTGATTTGAACGTGGAAAAGGGCCCATGATATCTACACAGACACACTGCCAGGGGAATTTCACTCGCTTTTCAGAACCCATAAGACCATGCCTACTGACGTTTGGCATTTTCTGACTTTAACACGTCTCACAACGTCTAACAAACCATAAGACAGACTCACGCATTTTAGGCCAGTAAAACTGCTCTTGAATCTTACATAAAGTTTTAAAATAACCAAAATGTGCTGAAGTAGGTTCTGAGTGAAACTTTTCCACGACAGATCTCCTGTCGTTAAAAGGAACTACCTGCTTCCAGTTAGAAACATTCGTAGACAAAGGCAAATCTTTATTAATATGGTGGTACAATTTACCGTATCTGATCAACCATTGGACATGATCTTCGGGACGCTCAGTCACTAAACGTATCATCTTCTGATACCAAGGATCAGAATTCTGCTGGTTATCACTCTCTGCAACAACACACAACTCGGCATTATAGATTTTCATCTTTAAGTTTATTTTTAACCTTTTCCAATAAATGTACGTGTTCCTCAAAAGTTTTAGAAATAATAATAATATCGTCAAGGTAGCAAAAGATAGAAGGTTCAAACTTAGCACCAAAAATGCCATCCATTAGGCGCTGCTGCGTCTGTGCGGCATTACTCAAACCCAAAGGTAAAACTACAAATGAAAATGTACCTCTTCCAGGTACTGAAAAACTACATTTCTCCGAAGATTCTGAATCTAAGGGAATCTGCCAAAAACTGTGTCTTAGATCGACACTGGATATATATTTTGCATCTCTCAACAAACTTAAAATTCTATCAACGTAATGTAAAATATAAGCATCCGGCTTAGTTAACTCGTTAAGCTTTCTCCCGTCAAACACGAATCTATACTCATCTCCTTTCGGTTTCTTTACCAAAAACACGGCACTATTCCAAGCACTTTGAGATGGTTTAACCACCCTTAGCCTTAGCATCTCGTCTAGCTCTTTGTTTAAATGCTCGAGCATTTATGGTGACATTAAATACTGACGCTGTTTAAACGGCTTATGATCACCTGTATCTATGTGATGTATTAACTTATTTGTACGACCAAGACCCTTTTCCGAGCTAATCTCATTAAATGAAGTAATGACT
Source organism: Brassicogethes aeneus (assembly GCA_921294245.1). Taxonomy (NCBI): domain Eukaryota; kingdom Metazoa; phylum Arthropoda; class Insecta; order Coleoptera; family Nitidulidae; genus Brassicogethes; species Brassicogethes aeneus. The sequence continues at coordinate 65,532,404 of OV121132.1, forward strand.
CCCTGCTTAATTACTTCTTCCGAAGATGTCAAAATGTTAAAATCTACTAAATTAACCTCTACTTTTGAAACTGAATTTACTGAAACACTATTATTTAGTTTTATATCGAATGAGTTATTATTAAAATTAATTGTTAAACCAAAAATCTTGCAAAAATCACTGCCAAAGATAAAATCGTGTTGAAGGGATGGAACTACTAAAACTTTGATGATCTTAAAAAAATTATTAAGATGGATAGGTAAGTAAGCGTAACCACAAATCCGCTGTTTTGCGCCATCGGCAGTGATTACGTACTTAGCGTTGGAAAAATAAATTTTTACTTTATTTTTTCTTAACAATTTTAAGCCAGAACTTCCGACTACACTCTGATTACAACCCGAATCCAACAACACAATAATATCTTGGTCATACAAAGAAGCTACAATATAAGGTCTATTATCGTTTTGTTTCTTAGCCAACATGGGAGAAACCTGAGGAATATTGAGAGATACAAAATAAAAATCCTTTACAGTTTGAAGCCACTGCTTCCAATCGGTAACATCAAAATAATCTTTGCGCATAGTCCTTCTAGAACTGAAGTCTTTAGGTATGGGAGGCTTAACACTATTAAGGTCACTCGGCTGCCGCTTATTTATACGGGAATCCCTCTGCTTGCCGAAAGAGCAGGGTCCCTCTATGCGTTTTTTGAACTAGGGGGTCTTTGATATGGGTGTGACATTATTGCCCGAGCACTTGGGACATGTGCGAACTGTGTGATCCTTAGTACCACACTTGAAACAAAATTTATTGCGAGGTTTACGACACTGACTATAAACGTGACCTTGAGCGTTACAGTTGAAGCAGTTCACTCTAGAGGAACTAAATCTTGGTTTAAATTTACCGCTATTCTCCCCATCAGGGTGTGACGACAAACGATCATCAACATATGCCAGTTCAGGCTCAAGTAAATTTGCAGATTTAACGGGAGTTACGTAACTCTTCCTCAGCTGAAACGCTTCATCAATCCTCTTACACAAAGTAATTAAATGGTCTAGATCGTTAACATCCTGTAAGGCTAGTGCAGAGATATAGTGAGGTAAAAGATTCTGTTTTATAATTTTTAACTTGGTAAAATCAGCAGGTATATTTTCCAAATGAGCAAAGAGATTTTCCATGATAGAGATATAAACTATGGCCGACTCGTTTCGCCCTTGTTTTCGCGACTTTATCTCATCCCACAGCTTGTCATTGTAGTTTGAAGGTAAATAATCATATTTCAGTTTTTTTACAAGGTCATCCCAGTTATTTAAATGTTTCTTTACGCGTCTGAACCAAATAAGGGCACTATCCGAGAACAGATTAATTGCCGAGTTAAACAGAAGAGTTTTATCAATATTTCGGGCTACTGATAATTCTTCAACTCTATCAAGAAATGAATTTACAGACATAGAAACACCGTTAAATTCCATTTATAAACGGCGACTGAATTCTTACTGTTACAAACTGTGGGCTGAGGTAATGAAGTGTTTTGGCAACTAGAGGCACTAGGTGAATTTACAGTTGAATGGAAAACTTCCGCAGGATCTGGTTGAACCTTCTCTTCCAGTTCAGCCTCTAACTCTATGCAAGTGGCATGAGACTCGTTTTTATATTCTAACGGGTCTTTATCCCCTTCGGGAACTACAATTCTGCCAACACGGCCACATGTAATAAACGCGTCTAAATTCTCTTATACATAGAGTCAGAAGATGGACCTTCAAAGTCCGAGACTAAGCCTCTAAGAGCATCAAGGGTAAAATCAATAAATGTCTTCTCTGAATCGAAATTATACAGAGGGTCAACCAGAGCCATAGCTTCGTCGGTTTTTCTTAAAAGTCTAGTCAAAATTTTTCGTTTTGCTGCAGCATTTTTCTTTGACGACTCACAGCCACGAATTCTTAAATCGTAATTTATTTCGTCGGCTAAAAGATAGTTAGGCCTCATGACTGCCATTTTAAGTGTATATCTCTATCAAGGAAAGGGCAAAATATTAAAAATTTAAAATTTTTACACAAGTCTCCAAGTGCAAGATGAGGCAGGACAAAACGCACGCTAAGGTTGTGTTGCTACAGAGAATGATAATCGCAAAATGGCAAACCGCAATATTGTGCAAGGAAAAACACGAAAAGGTATATACCGCGTCAAGGACTCAAAGAAACTTTTACGCGGGTAAGATAAGGCAAAAATCCAAACTGAGGCAAGGTAATATCATTTATGGTAGATAAAGAAAGGTAGAGTTATACTTCTTGTATAACAAGTCGCAATCATACAAACTATACTTCTTGTATAGCAGTATGTACAGGTAAGTCAAAATAGGTATTATACTTCGCGTATATAAGTCGCAATATACATACTATACTTCGTGTATAGCAGTATCTACAGGTAAGTCAATATAGGTATTATACTTCGCGTATATAAGTCGTAATATACATACTATACTTCGTGTATAGCAGTATCTACAGGTAAGTCAATATAGGTATTATACTTCGCGTATATAAGTCACTAAACTAATATTGAGTGATATCAAAAGGTAAGGTCTCGATATGCTTTGGAACAAAACCGTAACATAAAATTTTAGAAATTTTTTTGCAAGCTGCTGTTTGCACAAAATCACCAGAACTAAAGGTGCTGGAATTCCCCCCTTACTTAGGATAAAAATTTTGGAACAAAATTTTGACAAAAACACTATACAAATAAAGTGCTACTGTGACATTTGGGGCATTTACAACATGCACATAATTATTGTCAAAACACGTTGGGCGCCATTTGTGGCGTATTTTTTTTCTACTTACTTTGCTGACGGCAGCTTTACTGTTTAGATTGCGGAGAGCAGGGTTCAAAAGTATGACCGTGGATTCTTGTAGAAAAATTAATGTTTGTGTCAAAATGTGTTCTGGTGATTTTTATAGCACACAACAACTTACCTTGTGGGCGCCAAGTGATCATTTAAAAACATGAAAATTAGGTCGATCACTTAACCTAACTTAAGTTATTCTGAAAATTGAAAGGTTTTCAACAAAAAGGTTATTAAAATTTAATTGGGTTTAATTGGACTATTGTTTCGGTTGAACATGTAAAAATTAAATCAAACTATTGTTTCGATTGAACATGTGAAAATTAAATCAAACTAAATAAACACTAGGTGTTGTGCATACTACCTTACGATACGTATCGATGGTTTACATATAATAATTAAGCGGTTCTATGACCGAAACAAAAATAGTGAAGCGGTTCTATGACCGAAACGAATAGGGTAAACCGGTTCTATGACCGAAACAAAAAGGGTAAGGCGGTTCTATGACCGAAACAAAAAGGGTAAAGCGGTTCTATGACCGAGACAAAAATAGTTAAGCGGTTCTATGACCGAGACAAAAAGGTTACCTTAAATGTTAAGTATTTCTAAAATTCTACTGACATAATCCTGACTGTGTCCAAGTGTTGCTGCTCCGGGTGGTGAACCTTGGTGGTGACAAGCTCCAGCATCGGTTTAACGTGTTGGCCGGTAGGTAGTCGTGTCGAGGAACAGCTGATCTGGCATCAGGTTGAATTGATGGTAAAGGTGAGGCAAAATAGGGTGGAAGATATATTGGGTAAAATCTTACTACAAGGTACATGCCCTAAAAGTAAATAAGGTTGTAAAAGCTACTCCCTGACTGAACACAGTCCACAAATTACAGATTTAATAATCTGGCATGGAGATAATTTGAAGTCACAATCGGTAAAAATTTGTCATCATCGGGAAATTATCGTCAAATCCGGGAAAATATGGTCACTAATAGGTATACATATTTCTTTAAAACATTGATTTTTCTGTAATATAAACTCAATTGAATCGCTCAATTGACAGGTTTAGACCAACAAATTATAAATGTTAATTTTATAGAGCTCGAAATTTTTTTTCATAAAAGGGTTAGTCACCCGCGGGGTGCAAAGCCACCCGTGTTTACGGTACCCGAGTGACAACTCGTTTTATGGTAAATCGAGGTCACTGAAGCCGTTTTTGACAAAATTTTTGTCATAAAAGGCCTTGGTAAAATTTTCGTTTCCGGATACCCGAGTGACCGGTCGTTTTATGGTAAATCGAGGTCACTGAACCCGTTTTTGACTAAATTTTTGACATAAAGGGCATTGGGAAGATTTTGGTTTCTAAATACCGAGTGACCACTCGTTTTATAGTACATCGAGGTCACTGAACCCGTTTTTTACAAAAATGCTACATTGCCATATTTTATAAAAATTCAAGTTTACAGATGATTAGTGGCAGATGACAGATGACAAATGACAGGTGGAAGGTGACAAATGACAAGTGGCAGTTGAAAGGTGGCAGATAAAAGGTGACAGTTGCCAAGTTGACATATATAAAGTTGGCAGATGACAAATAGCTGATGACAAATGACATGTGACAGATAAAAGGTGACAGATGTGACAAATGAAAATTGACAGATAACACAACACAAGTGACAGATGACAGGTGACAGATGAAAGGTGACAGGTGAAAGATAAGAAATGGCAGACGACAGATGACATGTGACAGATTACAGGTGACAGATGAAAGGTGACAAATGACAGGTGACAAATGACAATAGGCATGTAATAAATTAAAAAATTTCTTTAATATTACTACCCAGTTTCATTATAATAAGCATGTTTTAATGTGTGCTTTGATTAATATTAAGGAATTTTATTTTATAAAATAATATGTAATACCGAGTGACCACTCGTTTTATAGTAAATCGAGGTCACTGAACACGTTTTTGACAAAATTTTTGACCTGAAGGGCCTTGGGATAATTTTGGTTTTCAGATATCCGAGTGACCAGTCGTTTTATAGTAAATCGATGTCAGTGCTACGTTGCCATGTTTTGTAAAAATTCCCAGAGTAGCCACGTTGCCAGGTTGGACCGGATTTCTTAAATTCTTTTTAATTTTTCAAACAAGCCACGTTGCCAGGTGGACCGGTCGGAGCGCGATTTCCACCAGCAGCGAGCACCAAGCTCAGCTTGCTGAGCTTGTTTAAATAAGTCCATTTAATAAAGCCCGTTTTAAGGCAGTATAGTGTATAACATACTCTTTTTTATTATATAATGTTGTTAAAAGTTTCTTTTGTTTGGATTCGGAGGAGTTAAATGTTCTGGACAAAATGGCATATCTATGTATTTCATGTAAATTTTCTGGATATGTTAAATCTACCTCTAAAATATAACCGATAGGAGAATTTATGCTTGGTAAATTTTGGAGATTAAATGTGCTAGGATTTTCCACCCACTCAAAACCAGCATAGGGAAGGTATCTGCTCATTGAAAAACTGAACATGTTATTTTGATCGAGAAGAAGAAGATACTTTTCCGGTTTTGAAGAATCATAATTTTCCATAAATTTATTGTTTGCTTTAGCATATTTGAGCAACACTGCCACGAATACCTTTTTCAATCATCATTATTTGATCAATATCCGTTATTAGGTCTAACTTATATTCGATTGTTTTTAGCATTGCTTGAAACGAAAATGATGGTGATGGTGTGCCGGATCAAGTTTATAAGTTTGTATGCTGGTTTTACGAAAATTTTTATATATAGAAGAACATCCGTTTTTATAATATAATATATATAATATAATATAAATCAGAGTAATTCCGAGGTTTTTACACTTAAAAGTTGTCCATGCATTAAGAGCGTTAATATATATTCAAGATCTGATATTTCGCTTTCATTAAGAGCACTATAAAAACACTTTTTTTTCGGGCAAAGCATTATCATTTAATTTTTGCCACGAATCCAAGTACTCGTATGGAAAAACACCTTTTCTGCACAATAGGTTAAATTCTAATTCGTCAGCACAATGAAGTGTTGTAATTTTTTTTATGCTCATTATCCAATTGGGATGCTAATGTATCTAAACTTTCATGCATAAACCGATATGAATCGACAAATCTTAATTTTATATTAGTTCTATCAACAAATTTTGTAAATGAAATGTATTTTTCTTTGGCAGCGGGTAAAACCGATAAATCACCAATAAAGTTGTTTAATAATTCTTTTATCAAAAAATGTGAGTCATAAGAGCTTAAATTGTGGAAAAAAACAGGTATCGTGTTGATTTTTTTAAAGTTTAGATTGCAACTGTTATGCGCAGGTCCTCGATAATTTGTTTTTAAATTATTTATATCATTAGCGCTATTAGCTAAATGAAAATGGTCTTTAACTTTTAAATCATTGGGTAAAAAAGGTTTTTCGCAAATATGACAGAGACTTGCTTTTTCATAATCGATTATTTCAGTAGGTACTTGTTAAGGGATCTATTTGTTTTGTTTTAGTATTATCATTGAGTAAAGAAGTGGGGAAGAGGGGGTCTAATGTATTTAAACTAACTCCAAAATCCATCCTGACTGTTAGAGGCGCTATAGTCGATTTTATCTTGAAATTTTAATTCTAAATTAGAGTGAGACAGTAAGAAACGCGTCGTCATCAGCATCCCCACTTTCTATGCATGCATCGTGAAGGTCGACTGGTTTGTTCTGTGGTCGACTGGATTAAATTCAATTCAGTTTGCACAAAGCAATTGCTGAAGTAGGTTATTGTACTTAATTCGTTAGCGAAAATGAATAATTTACCTACAAATACTTGTTTATATAAACTGAACTATTTATTATTTACAATTGGGTCAGAATTTCTCAAACGGGCCACCTGAATTAGGTCAAAATTAGTTTTTGTTTGTAGATACATTTTTTCGATAGTATTTTACATCACTAACACAAATCCTAAAGGATTTTGAAAAAAAAAAATTTCAATTGACATATTCATGATATTAAAAGTCAAAGTTTTTAATAATTAAAAATAAAAAAATTCATTATGGCTGAACTAATTATCCGATTCCAAATATATAACTAGCGTTGGAATCTTGTTTTGACATAGATTCTTTGTTATTTTTTTCAATTGTCCAATTTTCATTTAGGTCGATTTTTTTTGTTTTTTTTATACCAAATTCGGAAATAATTGGCTTCTGCGCCAGCTATCGACTCGAAAAAAAAACACATATACTCCAATCATTTCTCGAAATTATGCTGCTGAGAAAAAAAATGGCCCGCAAGTTCACAAAAAGTTATTCGTCCTTTTGTGGGTGCACCGCGGTGGCCGCTCACGCTCCGAACCGTGTACGCTGTACGCGCTTGTGACGCGACTTCTTACGGTGGTCTGGAATGGTACCTACTTTTCTAATCAAAATTAATTTGTGACCGTAATAATTGACTTGGAGCTTGTTTTTTTGTATTAAATTCAGAAATAAATAGGCTTTATATTGGTATATACAAAAATAATTTTCGCTCATTATATTTTATTATGTTTTACAAAAAAATAAATTTTTCTGATTACACATTTTAAAAAATTATTCTGCCCTTATTAATAAATGTAAAGCCTTGTGGTTTTTGTTTGTTTTATTAAGAAATTGATTGGCTTTGCTGTGTGGAAGTCAAAAATATTTTATGTCCATAGTATTTTTATAGGTGTAGCGCCAAACTAAATAAATAAATTTTTAAAGTACACTTTTTGGTAAAATAAAAATTTTGCCTGTATTAATAATCTCAGAATCTTGTTTTGGTTGTTGATTTATTAAGAAATAAATGGGGTTTATTGTGATAAAAACAAAAACATTTTATGTGCATTATATTTTGTTTTAAATGGCGCCAAACTTAAATATTAACATTTTTTTATAACCAACACTTTGTGGTAAAATAAAAATTCTGCTTTTTTCGTGATGTAAACAAAAATCTGTACCTACCTACTAATAAACGTATTTGTGTTCTTTTTTCTATATGGAGCTCGGTCATACATTACATAAGTTTAAATTATAAAATATTTTTATTTTGTTTATATAATATATTATAAGTAACAGCGCCTAAACGGCAAAGAAAATTTTGTTTTAATCTAAAATCTATACAGGAAAAGTGACAGTATTGCCTGCCTGGACAGCAGGAAAAGTGACACTTTCTCGATTTTAAAAAGACAGTATATCAATATTACATCCATGATTTAACCATGATTAACCATGATAGTTAAAAATAAAAAATAGTACGAAAATAATAATTTAATTTGACTTCTGAATAATATTTTACATTTCAATTTTGTACAAATTGCTTTCGTCGATAGATGAAATAATCTTACAAATAACATGTTTCGGTTTTGCAGCTGGTTGCAATAAATGATAATTTCTTGTATTTTGAATCGGGATGGCTTTTGAGAGACGAGATTTTAATTTTTTTTGCTCGGTTTCGTATTCGGCTGTAGTGCAGAAATTAAACAAAACTTAAAAAAAAAATTCTTAGCCCAGTCAAAAAAATGTTGGGGCGTCGTAATTTGTGAGTTTACGGGTCTCTGTAAACTTGCTCGATAAGCATTTCTTTTTTATTATTAGATATTACTTATTTTGTGTGACCGATCTAAATATATAGAATAAATTAAATATTTCGATTTAGTTACTTTAAGAAAATTATTAAAATATAACTTTAGTTTTTAAAAGAAAGTTACAAACTAAATCAAGGAGTAGAAAATTTGACAGATAATCCACGTGAGTACCAAGAAGTACCAAGTGAGTACCAAGAAAAATGTAATTTTTAGTTTGGCGCCTTATAAAACAAAATATAATGAATGCAAATTATTTTTGTTTATATCAGTATAAAGCCTATTTATTTCTAAATAAAATACAAAAAAACAAGGCTCCAAGTCAATTATTAAGGTAACAAATTAATTTTAATTAGAAAAGTACCATTCCAGACCACCGAAAGACGTCTCGTCGCAAGCGCGTACAGCATACACGGTTCGGAGCGTGAGCTGACACCGCGCGCGGCCACAAAAGGACGAATAACTTTTTGTCAACCTGCGGGCCATTTTTTTTCTCAGCAGCATAACTTCGAAAAATGATTGGAGTATATGTGTTTTTTTTTCGAGTCGATAGCTGGCGCAGAAGCCAATTATTTCCGAATTTGTTATAAAAAAAACAAAATAAAATCGACCTAAATGAAAATTGTACAATTGAAAAAAATAACAAAGAATCTATGTCAAAACAAGATTCCAACGCTAGTTATATCGTTGGAATCGGATAATTAGTTTAGCCATAATGATTTTTTTTATTTTTTATTTACTAAAAACTTTTACTTTTAATATCATGAATATGTCAATTGAATTTTTTTTTTACAAAACCCTTTAGGATTTGTGTTAGTAATGTAAAATACTATCGAAAAAATGTATCTACAATCAAAAACTAATTTTGACCTAATTCAGGTGGCCCGTTTGAGAAATTCCGACCCAATTTTTACATTATGGTCATATCGAAAAATTAATAAATATGTTATTATCTATTTATTAAAAAATAATTTAATTTTTGGAATGATTGATTGATTGATTTGAAGGGGAGCCTTTGCAGGCAGCACTTAGGCACACATACGGCCCATTGTGCAAACCCCCTTTTGGTGAAGCCCTGCCTTACCTTACGAGCCCGCAGCTTTTAAGAAAAGCGCAGACCCGCTCTGGTCGGGCATGCATTATTTCCTCTGGTTCCAAGTATCTGTCCCCTAGCTGTCTTAGTCTACTATTGACTAGAGCGTCGCATTCGCAGACTAAGTGCTCGGTAGTTTCGTCTACTTCGCTGCAGTACCTACAGTCCGACTCGTTGCTGAGTCCGGTTGAGTGTAGGTGGTATTTGACTACCCAGTGTCCTGTTAGGACTCCTGTGATAGTTCTTAACTGGTTCCTGTTAAGTTTCAGGAATCTTTTTGTCTCTTTGCATGTAGTAGGACTCTTTATAAAGACCCTAGACTGCCTGAGGCCTTGTTGTTCAGGCCATTTGTTCTGTCGTTAGTCCAGTTCCTGATCTTGGTTTTTACCAGGCAGGAGGCGACCCCTATGACAGGTTCTGGCCCCAAGAAGGCCGTGTTGCTGCCCTCACGAGCCAGCTGGTCTGCTTCCTCGTTGCCTCTGATGCCTCGATGACCCGGTACCCAGATAAGGTTAACCTTGTTGAGCACACTGAGTAAGTCGCGAGTTGACCTTTTCCGAGTGAAGAGCCCGGAGTGCTGCATGACTGTCGCTGCATATGTAGATATGTTTACCCGAGTAGCCTCTCTGGAGATTCTCTTGGGCGCATATCTGGATGGCAAAGATTTCGGTCTGGTATACCGTTGGGTATCGAACTAGTGCAAGGCTAATTCTCGCCCCAGGTCACTCTCCATATACACCATCTCCTGCACCTTCCTTCATTAAAGACCCGTCTGTGTACCAGATGAGCCCTTCCGGTTTGAGAAAGCCTGGGTCAGGCTCGCTCCAGTCGTTTCTGGAGGGGAAAACAACTTTATATCTCCTGAGGGGGGTAGACGTCTTTGGCATTGCATCCCTTTTTGCGAGAAGGGGGTCCCGGTTGATAGTCTCAGTCCAGGCCCTTGCATGTCCTGAGTTTCCCCTCTCGTGAGTCCACTGTCCCCAATCATTGAGTCTGACCGAGGCCTCCCGAGCCCGTGCCTCCACAAAGAGATGTAGAGGCGCCAGTCCCAGTATGGCCTCCATTGCCAATGGAGTGGTTCTAAAAGCTCCAATTATTCCCATGCAGGCAAATCGTTGGAGCTTGTCCATCTTCTTCCTGTAGGTGGGCTCGCTTAACGCATTCCACCAAACAAGACTGCCGTATGTGATCATTGGCCTTATGACTGTTGTGTAAAGCCAGTGCACTATGTGGGGTTGTAAGCCCCAGGTGCGTCCAATGGTCCTTCTGCATGCCCATAGGCTATGAGTGGCCCTCTGGACGATCCTGTTGACATGTTCCAGGTCAGCCTGGAGTCAATGATGACTCCTAGATACTTGACTGATTTGGATGGGGTCAGTCTTGATCCAAAGAGCGTGAGCCCCTCAAAGTTCATTTTTCTTCGGTTGGTGAATGGTACTACTTCTGTCTTATCCGGATTGACGGATAGTCCGTGATCGTTGCACCATCTTTCGACCTTATTAAGAGCTCTTTGCATGATATCTTTAATAGTGTTTGGTACCCTTCCGGCTACGACAATGACTAGGTCGTCCGCGTAGCCTTGAGTGTATATACCTTCCTCGTTAAGGATACGAAGTAGCCCATCCAGCACTAGGCACCACAGCAAGGGCAATAGTACCCCTCCTTGCGGACAGCCTCTGGCTACGGTTGAGCTGATCTCCGTAGTTCCAATCGAGCTTGTAATGATCCTGCTTTCCAGCATGACACGGATCCATTTGACAATGGTATTCTCTATGCCAAAGCCTTCTGCAGCTCTATTTATCGACTCGAAGGAGGTGTTGTTGAAAGCTCCTTCAATATCTAGAAACGTGCCCAGAGCCATCTTTTTAGGACGAGTCCCTCTCTCTAGTCTTGTCACAAGGCTGTGAAGAGCGGTCTCCGTCGACATGACTGTCCTGTAGGCGTGTTGATTGGGATGCATGGGAATTCTTTTTAGTGCCCCGTCCCTAATAAATATGTCCACCAGTTTCTCCATAGTTTTTAAAAGAAACGAGGATAGACTGATGGGTCTATAGTCCTTTGCCGTCTCGTAGTTACAACGTCCTGGCTTGGGGATAAACACCACTCGAACCTTTCGCCAGGATTGTGGCACGTAGCCCCGTGCCAGGCAGGCTCTGAAGAGGTGTATCAAGTGCGGTGTCAGTGGTTCTAGTCCCTTTTGTAAGAGAGCCGGAAAGATGCCATCTGGTCCCGCGCTTTTAATAGATCCAAATGAGTGGATGGCCCACTTTATGGAGCTTTCTGTCACTACCTTTGCAGCTAACTTCCAGTCAGTCGGCCTTACGCCCGCTGGTGGAGCCCGCCTTGGTGGTTCAACAGTTTGCAGGATTTTTGAGCCTGGAAAGTGAGTTTCCAGAAGCCATTTAAGTGCCTCCTCCGCGGTGGTGCTATAGTCACCGGAGGGAAGCCTTAATGTCCCCAGCTCTCGTCCCGGATCCTTTGAGAGAATCTTTTGAAGCCTGGCGGCTGCTGGAGGCTCTTCTACGTTACCGCAGAACGTCCTCCACGATTCCCTCTTAGACCTTCTTATGAGATCTTTGTACCTGCGCTGAGACTGCTTGTGGCTGTCCCAATCCGCAGGCGATTTAGACCGCATGGCCCTGTTAAAGAGCCTGAGGGTTTCCTTGCGAGCCTTATCGAGGTCAAAGTTCCACCAAGGGGTTTTCTTTTTTCCTCGATAGACCCGAAGCTGGCAGCTTCGTTCGTACGATGTGATGATTGCCTCGCGTACGAATTCGGCTGTTTCCTCCACTTGCCGAGAGCTGCGGCACGTCATGGAAGAGTCCACTAGCTTAGTCTTTAGCATCTTAACATACTGGTCCCAGTTAGTGTTCCGGGGTTTCCTGAACCTACTGAGCCCAGCATCGTGAGTTAGGTCTAAGCTAAAGAGAATGTGTCTGTGATCTGACAGGGATGGCTCTTCAGACACCTTCCAATTTCTTGTCATCGGGACCATGGAGAGGGAGCCCAATGTCAAGTCTATCACCTCTTGTCTTCGTGACGTGACAAAGGTCGGTGTAGTGCCGTGGTTTAAGATTTCCAGATCCGTAGTATGTAGATACTCTAAGAGGCTGAGCCCTTTCCGATTCGTGTCGGTGCATCCCCACACCGTATGGTGTGCGTTGGCATCGCAACCGATGATCAGCGGGAGGCCCAATGTGCTGCAGTATTCCACTATATCGATGAGCTCCTGTATTGGAGGATCGTCTATCGAGTCATAGGGCAGATAGGCCGAGCATACCACCAATGATGTACTCTGTCCTGGTCTGTCCTTAAGGCATAGTTTTACCGCTACCAAGTCCCTAGAACAGAAATTAGCTATTAGTGAGGACTCGATCCGTCTGTCGACGTACATACAAGCCCTTGGATTTAGTTGGTCGTCCCTCTTGTAGAAGAGAGATCTTTCCCATCTACCTAGGCCCCTTACGCGACCCTTGTATGACCAAGGTTCTTGTAGGAGATATATATGTGTCTGCCCCATAGCTATGTGATGATCTATTAAGGAAATCGCCCCTTTGCTATGTTGCAAATTGCTTTGTAGAAATGAGGTCTCTTTATCCATGGTGGAGGATAGATATAGGACCTGATTTCTAGGTTACGGATGGTCCAGCCCTTGTCCCTGGTGGAGTATCCTCTACATCCCCCTGAGCCATGAGCTCGGCCACCTCCTTGTCCAATGTTGCTGTTGGATCTGGTTCGGGCGTAGACGTTCCTTCTGATAAGGGAGTATTGCTACTACCCTCCTCGGCTGGAGCCGTCTTTTTCTCCGGCGCAGCTGGAGCCTTTGCCTTCGTCATGAAAGTGACGACGGAGACCCCTGCGAACGCTTTAAGTTTTTGTCGCTGCAAGACCTCGGCTGAAGCCTCGTCAACTCCAAAAACCAGGAGAACCCTGTTCTTCTCCTCTTTCCGGTGGTACGTCCTCCACAGATTTGTCCTAAGACCAGGATTCTGTCTGTGGAGCCGCTTAAGGATGGTGGGGGTGTCGTCTTAATTGCCCTGGGAATGTACCGCTGCACGCGCAGTGATGCCCCTTCCCATGGTTTGATCAAGGAGATGATCCCCTCCAGCAATCCAACGTCCACTGGTCGACTGCGACGACCAGCGAAACTGCTCAAACTGTGGGAATCGATCTCTTTCCATCAGATCAATGTGGGCGTTTAGTTTCCCCATGATCGCTTTGCTCTGCTCTTCCGTGATCACCGCGTCCGGATAAGCATCCGGCACGATGGTCACCCCGAGACCAGCAGACGCTGCGGCGCTGTACGAAGCAGTCCCCTGGCCTTCCGATTTAACCCCGGAAGCCTTGGGCCTCTTTGCTTCCCTCAGATCTGTTACGTTTCGTCCCAGATCCTTCGCCACCCCCCCTGCGCCGAAGCAGGTTTTGACCTTCGCCAGAGCCCGGGCCCATGGACTGTGCCTTGAGCCTGAGCCTCCTGGCTCTAGCCTTAGCTGCGGCGCTTCTGTTACTCTTGCGAGTCCCGGAAGCGGTATTGCCTGTCCCCTTTGTGAGTCCTTGTGAGGTCCCCTCTTTTGAGGAGCCCGACACGCCAGTCCCCACTTGAGAGCCTGGCATAGCGGTCTCTCCTTGCGGAGAGCCTTTTGATTTTATAGGTGTATCCATATAAATCCCACGAGTAGTCCGGAACTAGGCCCGCCCAACACAGCGCCAGATTGTGTGGGTAAGGCTAAATACAATGGGAGGTCGCCTGTTATCCCAAGGGGAACGTTAAAGACCGAATGTTGCGCCCTGCGGCCATCCAGCCCTCAGAACGTTGCCTTACACCTTAGCTTTGGCGAGGCTCCTTACTGCAAGGGGGTGCCCACAACCCAAGAGGTCCCGTTGTCCCTTCCCTCCCCTAGCACGGGTCGCGTAACACTAGGGGATTTGGGCATTTTTGTTCGGGGTTGAGTCCCCTAGATCCGCAGTCTTTTGCATTGAGCAGCATCACCTCTTGCAGGATGTGTCTTATCGACCTTTGTGGTCTCCGGCTGAGTCACCATTGGTGATTCACTTATCCTACCCCTGGCAATACTTACTATGCCCTTTTTGTAATGAATAATTAAGAAAATATATATAAGAAAAAAAATTTGTCTTTTAATTTTAGTTAATTTAGTTAATTTTTTTAGTAGAAAATTTTTAATTTGTCTAATATATTTTTTGGCCATGACGTTTATTTTTATTTTCAATATTATATTAAAAAATTACGTTGGTTATGATAGTTTTCTTAAATTAAAAAACTAGAAAAATCGATCTTTTTACAACTGTTATTTTATTTAATATATTTCAAAACAACTTTTTTTAAATAAAATTTGCATAAAAAGTATAAGATTTTTAAAATTCATCATTGGATATTTTGCCAGCAAAAATTAGGGATTTGTTTAATCTTATTTTATTTACAAACAACTCTAAAAAATCGATTAGTTTAGAAAAATCATAATTATCTAACGTAATAAGGGCCGTTCATAAATGATATTACACACTTAGGAAGGAGGAAGGGGTCGTCGTATACAGGGGAACCCAACAAAGTATCCAGAACACTTTGACAGATGTCAAGTTACCAGATGACATATGGTAGGTGATATATGACAGGTGGCAGATGACAAATGACAGGTGACAGATGACAAATGGCAGGTGAGAGATAACAGGTGACAGATGACATGTGAGAAATATAAAAATCATCTTTAAAATTACTACCCAGTTAAGGTGAAAGCATATGTTGTGACTACATTTGACTCAATATATATGTATAGAAATTTTCAATAATTCACATAGCTCGCCGCAGAATAAAGTTTTTGATTCACGATTTTGATAATTCTATATAGCAAAATATTTTTTTTCGAAATCTTTAAAATTTTTTAAAATTTCTGAATTGCTATTAGAAGAGCTCACATTTCAAGTATAAGTCTGCAAAAAATCAGAATTTTAGATTGTATTATTGAATTAATACAACGGTTAATGTTACGAACCTACCCTCATAGTGGAATAAAATCGCTCCTCCGTTTGGAATTAATAGCTATTTACATACCATGGGAGGAAAATATTGCATTTCCTCCCGCGAATAGTTTGATGCCCGACGCGAAGCGAAGGGCATTAAATATTCAAGGGAGGAAATTCATTTTCCTCCTGAGGTATGTATATAGTTTTTTCTATTACCTTTTAACGGTTTTAAGTCATTTTAAGCGTTCCGGTTCCTTTTACTTACCCGGTATGAGGCTATAAAATTATGACAAAATGTTAAGTAGGTTTTGCGTCGCCGACGTTACGTTGACAACGCTTTGTTGCTATGGTATTTTTGGTAATACCAACATAACAGTTTTTATAAGCTGTCATAATATTTATCATAAATTCAATAGTTGCAATTAATTTCCTTCCTTAAAAATATAAAAATAGTGAATATGAATATAGTTTGTTAAAAGAATGTTAAAAGAATGGTTGGACAACCTCGGAGTAAATCTTTTTCCTACAAAATCAAATAAGGCTAGACAAGGTACAAAAACTCTTGCCAATGTAAAATTAAAAAAAAAAAGAGGGAGGAAATTTTTTTTCCTCCCGGGGAGGAAAAGAGGCATTTTCCTCCCTCGCTCGGGGGTGGAAAAATAAGTTTTCTAGTAAGGTAGTAGAAAAAATTCTTTATAAATTATATTATGTAAAATATGACAATTTTCAGAAAAATGAGCAATTTTAAATGCCAACTGTTGTGCCGAGTCCAAATAAACAATCCGTTTAAATAAACCCTGGCGGTTCGTAGAATAAAACGCAATCTACGTTTGTATTTCACACTTTATTCACAAGTGCAACGAAAACGTTGTAAAATTAAGTCCCATAACACATTAATTCAATACATGTTTTTTCTCTCAAAAATACTTCCCTAACAACCGTTATTCTTTTTAAACAAAAACTACTCATTTTTACTGTCTAGACATTTCTACTACAAAAAACTAACTTTCCTTTTTTAATCAAAACAAATACCAAAAAATCAAAATGTTACAGCGGTTCCCCACATACTCCCACCTTGAGATATGTTTTGAGAAACAAAAATGTCACAAAAAAAAAACGCTGTACAGTTTCTTTACAAATACCTTCGCGGCATTTTCAAAACTCGACCTCTTCGCGTCACTATAACTTTTGGTTCGGGTACTCTGCTTTTCACTTCTCGCGCACTAACCCGCAAATCACTTGCTTCTCTGTTCTCCTTCGCAGAAACTTCATTTTCCTCCGCAGACTCAACCTGAGTCGGAATCGAAAACTGACAATCCTCAGCCATACATTCCAACGGAAAAATTCTTTGCACAGGTCGTAAGAGCTGACCTCGCGCAGTTTTGACTCTGACTAAACGAACGTTCCCATCTTTTCCAGGTAGCAATTCTATACCTTTCCCCAGTGGCCAGTCCATCCTCTTCTCTTGATCATTGCCCACTAGGACAACTTCTCCTATGGCAATTTGTCGATTGAGGCGTCGATTTTGTATAATTCTCAACTGCCCCAAATATTCACTGCGAAACCTGAGCCTTAGTTTTTTACGCAGTCCTTGCAAATATACAACTTTCTTGCAAAGTTACTGTTGATCCACAGCATCACAATCTGGAACTTCCCCGCTTACTTGTTCACGAAGAAACATCATTGGGGTTAAGGGAACAAGTTCTTCTGGATACGATGAAACATACGTGATTGGTCTTGAATTAATTACCTCCTCACAATCACACAATACAGTATTCAGGTTTTTATAATTTAATGAAGCCCTTCCCAACACTTTTCTTAAAATCTGCTTCGTTATTCCAATAAGTCTTTCCCAAAATCCTCCCCACCATGACGCTGTTGGCGGATTGAAGCGCTATTGTATTCTTTCCGTAGCACAGCCTGCTGCCACTTTTTCCCACTCCAACCGAGAAAACGTATTGTAGGTACCAACAAAATTTGTCCCATTATCACTGTAGATAATCCGTGGACGACCTCGTCTCGCGATAAAATTGACCATAGACAATGCAGAACATAACTCGAGATGCACCGCTCGATACACGGCACACGTGAATAAACAGATCCAATTTTTTTCTCCAGATTTAAGAAACAGAGGTCCTGCGAAGTCCACTCCAGTAATTTCAAACACAGCCGCATCCCTGACTTGACTCTCTGGAAGTGGAGGCGGTTCTGTTCTGAACGATTTTCTATTGTGACGAGCACAAACAACGCATCGAGAAATTACTGCTTTGATTTCTCTTCGACCACCCAAGATCCAGTAATTTTTCCGCAATAAACAAATCAGCCCTTGGGTGCCCACATGGCCTTTCACATGCTCGCTGAATATTAAGTTTCTTACTACTGCATGCTTAGCTGGTAAGATAATAGGAAAACGAAACTGTTCACTGTCATCTCGTCTACTCACTCGAGATTTCAATCGTATAACTCCAACTTCGTCCTTAAAGCAATTTAAAAACTCTATGCTTTTGATTCCTTCTCCTGAAAACGATTCTCTCTGAATAATCTTGAAGACAAACGTTCTGGCTTCCTCAAACTCCTGGAATATAATATCTCCATACCTTTTATCATTTTTATTTTTGAGATTAAATTTAAATCGATTTATCCAAGCTATCATCCGAATTGTTTTTGTAATTTTGGAAAAATAAGTAAGGTGCCATTCTTTTTCGTCATCTGTAGCTTTAGCATTGATCAAAGATATCACTTTCTTCTTCTCCCGGTTTACTTCAAACTCATTAAAAACCGGGGTCTCTCTTAATGACCAACTCTCCTGTTTGTTTGTAACCTCAACTTGAGGGCTATGGCGAACGGCAGCTTTTCAGCGGAGAGATAGGTCGATGGGCAAATGTTGTTCCTCAATACTTACGTGCATAATTCCAAAAAAAAAAAACAAAAAAATAAAAAATGGGCGCCAGTGTCTCATTTGGACCAGTTGGTAAAGTCCCCATAAGCCAGACACAAACTTAATGGGCATAAGGGCAATTAAAAAAAAGTCAAGTTTAAAAATTATTAAGTATAATAAAATGTGGTTATCACCGTTGTTAAGGTGATTTCATTTGAAAATGATTATTAGGACATTTGATTATGTATTGGTGCACCCTTATATGGCCATATATGGTTTAAAGTAAAAGGTTGAAGACCAAGTTAAAGTTTCCTTAATTTAAAAATACACATAAGTTTAACGGCGTGTAGTGAACACTGTTTCTTAAAACATTACTTAAACATAACATAACTTAAAAGGGGGTACGACCTGATTAGCTTGAGCTCTGGTGGATCCTGGAGAATTAGGAATCCTACGTAGTGGTTCTCTTGTTGACTCAAAAGTTGGTTTTGACGCCAAAACCGTCAAGGTAAACTTCCATAAAAACTGGTTGAAAGAATTTTCCCGATGTGAAATGGTACAGGAAAGACTTAAACATCCTTACTTAAAATCTGTACTTAAAATCCGTACTTAAAATCCGTACTTAAAATCCGTACTTAAAAACCCTAAAATAACATAAAGATGCCTTAGCATTCAGCAACTACAGTCTTCCAGACTTACCCTTGTTCTAAGGAGTTTTTTTAACCAATAACGTCACGACCGCATGGAGACTAGGTCAACAAAAAATATATTGGAATCAACAACCACCTAAAATGGAGAACCGCGTGGGTAGAAAAAAATTAGGTTCAGCAACAAGTTAATAACTCACCCTGAGCTCATCGTACCATACGAAAATTGTCTTGGTCGGAATTATACAATTAGATTGAGAGATTTACCACGTATTTTTGGAAATTTTCCATAATTTAAGCACAAACTTAACTCTCATCTAATCGCTTCAACGACCAAATCGAAAAGGCAAACGTAAACCTTATTAAGTGCGTAGAAGATTATTTAAACAAAAAAAAACACAATGTTGCCTATGTTAACAAACATTTTTAAAAAGAATTCCCTTTACTGACACTAAATTGTTGACAATGGCAACACGCCAATAAATCGATCACTGTGTTCTGGTTGCCTAATATCAAATTAAAATTTATGAAATAAAATAAAAAGAAATACAATTACAGTTCGCCTTTCTAGGCAACGACATCCCTGTGTCAATAAAAGGAATTCAAATAAACTAATTTATTCTCTTGGAAGGAGGCAACTAAACAACTAAACAAATATCCTTTTTAACAATAGTTAAACTTAAAATACCAACCAAAAGGTTCACATCTAAACCGTTCTAGATGTAAAAAAACTAATAAAATAAACTAAATGTTTAGCTGTCAAAATGACGGTTACATGTTATAGAGCCAATTGGGACCCTCCCACCATTTTGAATCCAATAACTGTCTAGGAGAACATCCTCGTGAAGGCATATCAGCCGGATTCTTTACTCCAGGTACATAACTCCACGAGTCTTGGTCGCTCAAGGAACGTATTTCTTTCACACGATTATACACAACATTAATCGTTGTATTAATTCTAGAATACAATACAAATGAAACCGAGGTGGCCAATACTATCATTAACATCAAATCAAAGGCTGTTGGTATTGACAATATTGGTATAGATATGATAATATTCAGTTGTCCTCGCATTCTTCCACTCACATTTTAAATACATGCTTTGAATCAAATCAATTTCCAGATACTTGGAAAATATCTGTTATAAAGCCATTGCCAAAAGTTAACGATCCTAAAGAACTAAGGAATTTAGGCCAATTAGTATTTTACCCACTTTTTCAAAATTAGCTGAAAAAATTATATATGTTACGGCTAATGTGCAAACTTGTATAGTTTATAAACTAGCCAGACTGTCAGCTATTTTAATTGAAAATGTATTTTCAACTAAATTAGCAGCTAGTTTACAAAATAACCAAGGATCTTGGCTAATTTACTTGAAATTATTAGGGAAAGTAAAATAGCTGGATAGTTTGTATACTATCCAATTCAATTTGGCTAATATGAAAACCAAAATTTCTAGTAACACAAAATAGCCAAGCTTTAGCTAGTTTGTAAACTAACCAACTAATTCTCTGGCTAATTTATTAAATAGTGAGGTTACGGCATTGTTTTTCGTTTTATATATTAATATTCAGGTGGAAAGTAAAAATATTCCTTGTGTGAACTCAGCAAAAAATTTGGTATTAGAAATGGACATAGATTTAAGATTTTCAAAACACATAAGTAACAACATTAAAAAGGCCTTTGTAAAATTAAAACATATCTTTGCTTTTAAAAATATTTTAAATCGCGAGCTAAAAATGATGCTATGTGATTATCTAGTCCTTTGTAACCTGAACTACTGCGATACAGTATATAATTCCCACATCACCAAATTTGATGCAAATAGAATACAACTTATTCAAAACTCTTGTGTTAGGCTAATTTGGGGTATAAGAAGGAGACAAAGAGGCATAACACAAAGAATGGAGCAAATGGGTTGGCTACAAATGAGCCAACGACGTGCGCTTCATTGCTTTGTGATGTATCACAAAATTATAAATATAAAATGTCCTTCTTATCTGTTTGAAAAAATATTATATAGATGTGATGTTCACAATATAAATACAATGCACAAACAACGCATATCTCCACCAAAATACAAATCTGTTATGTATCAGAGATCATTTTCTTATGCAAGTTTTTTAAATCTCTTACCATTAAATTTTATGGTACTTTTTAAGACAAAATTTAAAAAACATATACTACCATTTGTTACTTTGAATTTTTAATTATTAAAAAATTAAGAATTAAGCATTAAATATAGATTTATATAATGTTATAGCATTTTTTTAAATTTTTTTAATTAATTTTGATGTTTTAGGGTTATTTGCTTACTATTATTTTATTATGTATTGAATTTTAAACATTTTTGTTATATATAGAAATATAATTGCTACAGATATATATCTCTATAGAGATATATAATTTAGGATCACATGGTTGTATTAATGAAACTATATGTGTCTAAATACACACATATGTATACATATTAGGTGTGCCAAAAAAACTCGAAATAGTTTTTTTCTTGCTCTCCACCCAAAATATCGTAGAATATATCCGAACAAATATTCTGTTAAAAGCGGAGCTCATAATTTCAATTTTAAGAGGTCCCTCATCGAATCTGAAGTTTTGCCGCTTAAATAACACAGAAAACTGACTTTTTTACCTTATTTATTCTTGCAACCTAGGAAGATTTTTTTTTTCGTAAAATCCATGACTAATTCTTACAAAGCATTAAATTTGGACAAAAAAATCTTATTAAGCCGAATTTCTATTTTCATTATTTAATTTTTTACATAGCTTTAAATTTAAAGATAATAATACAAAAATGATGACTTTATACGCCTGTAACTTTTAGAATATTGACGATATAAAAAATTCGCCTAAAACTTTTTTGTGGTCCATCAGACAAGCTAAAAAATTACCATTTGACTTTTTCGTCTAACTTCAATAGTTTAGCTGAAAAAGGCAAAAAACGTAAAATTTTAAATTTAAAGCTCTGTAAAAAATTAAATAATGAAAATAGAAATTCGGCTTAATAAGATTTTTTCGTCCAAGTTTAATGCTTTGTAAGATTTTATCATGGATTTTATGAAAAAAAATTTCTTCCTAGGTTGCAAGAATAAATAAGGTAAAAAGGTCAGTATTCTGTGCTATTTAAGCGGCAGAACTTCAGATTCGATGAGGGACCTCTTAAAATTGAAATTATGAGCTCCGCTTTTAACAGAATATTTGTTCGGACATATTCTACGATATTTTGGGTGGAGAGCAAGAAAAAACTATTTCGAGTTTTTTTGGCACACCCTAATACATATATGTAGGTATATAAATTAAGGAGGGGCCACGGGTGGCGCAGTGGGTTAGGCGACTATGCCGAGACAAACTGCGTCCGTAGGTATCGGGTTCGATCCCCGGTCACAGCCTTGGGTGTTGTGCGCGTTGAAAGTCGGTAGATGAGTCTAACTCATCGAGGACCGTGGTTCGGATTCCACGTTAAACAGTAGGTCCCGCTGAAGAACCGAACCTTATAGGCTTTGCCTGTAAGCTGGATAGGTTGATGGCGTTACTACTCTACTTTTTAAATTATGGATGTTGTTTAGATTTAATTTTTTTTAGTTATATGTTAGTATAGCTAGTAGTTCTTTATTATTATGATTATGTTAAATGGTTAAGTGGAAGAACGGGAGCTCACATTATTTGTGTTCAACCGAACTTCGCCTTTTGTAACGAATTATTTGTATTTTTTACATATTTTGTTGCAATAAAGACATTATTATTATCTAAAATTCTGATTTTTTGCAGACTTTTACTTGAAATGTGAGCGATTCTAATAGCAATTTAGAAATTTTAAAAATTTCTAAAGATTTTGAAAAAAAAAATTGCAATTTAGAATTATCAAAATCGTGCATCCAAAACTTTAACCTGCGGCGAGCTATGTGAATTATTGAAAATTTCTATACATATATATCGAGTCAAATGTAGTCAGATCATTGATAAAGTTTTTAAAACAAAAATTAAGTCGCTAACTTGAACGGTTACAGAAATATAAATTTTTATATTATTAATTTCAATTTAAAATCTAAACACATCCGTGAGGTTAGTTAATGGATAAACTTTTAATTTAATTTTTTCAATAAAATAATAGCTATATAGCGAAAAACAAACAAAAAAGCATTGAGTTATAACATTTTTTTAGAATTTTTTTTAATAAAGAAGTATTTGTAAAAAAATCATATTTATATTTTAGCAAATTTATGTTCAGTATACTTTTAATTTATCTTTTTGATTTATCGTACTAACCATTTTTTGTTGTAGTTATATGATTAATAAATTAATTAGTGATTTAAAAAATGTGTCCCAAAAATATTATTTTAATTATAATTATTAATATTATTTTTTTGTTTGTATCTGCAACAGATTTTAGAAAAATTGATTTTTTGGCATTAAAAATTATTAATTTTTTTAGAAAATTGTCATATTTTGCATAATATAATTTAAAAAGAAGTTTAATTTCACAAGGCGATTTTATTCCGCTGAGTGTGGGTGATTCGTATCATTAAACGTTGTATTAATTTTAGAATACAATCTAAAATTCTGATTTTTTTTACTTGAAATGTGAGCGCTTCTAATAGCAATTCAGAAATTTTAAAACTTTCTAAAGATTTTGAAAAAAAAAAATCAAAATCGTGCATCAAAAACTTTACTCTGCGGCGAGCTATGTGAATTATTAAAAATTTATATACATATATATCGAGTCAAATGTAGTCAAAACATTGACAAAGTTAAAAAAAAAATTAAGTCGCTAACTTCAACGGTTGTAGAAATATGAATTTTTATCCAAATGCGCCCTTGAATCATACATACACCTAACTGGAAACAAATTTTCGAACGCAAAAACGAAAAATCCACCGATCTTGATTTCAACTTCCTAAACCCCGTATAGCGCGAGCAGATTAAGCAAGACAGAGAAAGCATGTCGACAGGGTTTCGAATATCCGACCAAAAAAACTTGTTTTTGTCTGGGCCGCCGCTGTTGTTTTCAGTGAAAAGAGGGGTAAGAAGCTCGAAGCGGGAGATCGAAATTTCAAACGAATACCCCTATTTTATCACATTTTCAAGCTTGGAACATTGGTGGGTAGATGGCGACACCTTACGGACACATTTTCTTGTAAATTAATAATAATACGCCTGGCACAGATCGTCCTATAACCTTGCGTCTCTTCACAACATCTTACTCAATGGTATTATGCAGGTTTAATGCAATTTCATTTAACTCCGATATAAACCATTGTATACAATTTTCTCCAAGATGCATCGCAAATTTTGACAATGAATCATTATACGAACACTTTAAATAATAAGCAATACTAAATGGAATGTGTTTTTAAACAATAACAAAGTTTTTGTTATAGTATCAGTGTCACTATCTTGTTCGTCACATTTTTCTAATATGCATTCTAAATCTGCATATATAACGAATTTGTTTAAACTTATGGTTTTTGAATTCTAAAATATTTTCATTAGCTTTTGGAAGTACTGTTTTACAATCGTTTTAATTAAAACAAAATACAAATTTTGATTGCCATCTATTGCATATAAATTTAGAAGCCTTTTTTTTCGTAAATTTGAGAAGCTAATAATCTAACTTTTCATTAATGTAAAGTGGTATTCTTTTCCATCTTTTAACATTAATAAATTTATAAAATTGTTTGATTTTATTTTAGTTTAAACAATAGCGCAGGAATAGACTTGATAATATTAAACAACAAACAAAACCGTTTTATGTCAACCCTGCTTAAAATATCCCATAGAGACCTTGTTCAAACCGATAGCAGTGGCGGCGCCAGGGGTGGGCGCGGTTGGGCGAGCGCCCAACCCAAATTGTTCCTGCCCAACCGCTCGCCCAACCTGCTAAACTAAACATTTGAGCAAAAAATTTTGAGTGGTCGTTTAGTGGCTTAAAAAGAATAAAAATTTAAGGACTACAATGTTACGAGAGAGGCTCACAGATTTAGGAATATTGTACGTTGAAAAAGTATTGTAAAAGCAATGGACTTAGATATCCCAAGCAGCATTTCAAGTAAAAGCGTAGAGCTTTGAGGCAATATTACTTAATTTAAGTAAATATTTTAACCTTAAAAATTTACTTTGAAGTAAAACTTTTTTTAAAGTTACATAATAAGTTTTATTTATGTTATTTTTCCCTATTTTAATAACCCTTAAGATTCAACACTTTAAAGTTTTATGAGGGATGTAATTTTTACAAAAGAAAACTACTTATAAGTGTATTTCACCTAAAGGAAAATTTAACGGTAATTTTAACGTCAGAATTTTTACTTAATAACTTTATAACCGTAAATAATTCCTATTCGCCTGGTATTTTTTAGGGTTATTAGTGGTAATAAACTATTAATATTGACTAAACAAGGAAAAATAAGCTTAAAGTGAAAAACAAAACTTTAAGGGAAGATTTTTTTCAGGTCGCCATAATGAGTTATTTAAGATGACTTATCTAAACATTTATATAATATTTTTTCATAAATATTTTTCTAAAATATAATAGGAAAAGTTTTATTTAATAAAAAATGATTAAAACTAAATGATTTTTAAAAGATCTTATAAAATTTTGTAGGTTTTAAGTTTTGTTAAATTTTTACCCAAGCAATAATTTTTCTTAAAACCGTAAAATATTTAGAGGGCATATCTTTATCAATAAAATAATGTGCGTTTGAGTTTTAATGCAAAATATTATTAGTTTTGACAATTTAACTTATATTTTTTAATTTTACTCTAGGGTGGCCTTTATTACTTTGTAAGTACCATTTTGTAAAATATAAATTAAAAGAACAAAAAAAAACGAATGTCCATGTTTTAGAAAGAGAGAGCAAACTGTTAGTAATTATAGCGTTATTTTTACGTAAATTTGTGGTATTTATATTGTTTTTATTACGTTATTCTCTTAGTAGATCAAAATGGTTATTATGTAGGTAAACTAACGAAATAAACCATTCCCCAAATTTGGTAATTTTTTGTAACTATACCGTTATAAAACCGTTTTGGTTAACCGTAAAAAATACTTTAAAGTTAACTTAGTAGTAAATTTGTAGGTATTTAAACTTAAAATGCTGCTTGGGATAGTTGTAGATTCTTTTGCAATTAAACATAATAATAGAAAAATAGCGCTTTCCTAATCGACCTAAACGTTAGACTGTGTCTGTTATAGTTATATATATCATGCGTTTCCGTGTAAAATAAACTTAATTTCTGTGTTTTTTTTCGTTTTAGTTTGTATTTCACATTTATTCACAAATCCGCAAAATATTTATAATTATAATTAGTGGGTACATTATACAATTTATACCTATTATCTGAAACATATAGATACCTAAAACATATTTTTGCTGCCCACAATTCAAATTTTTCAGCCGGGTGTCGCCCAACTGGAAAGAAAAAGCTGGCGCCGCCACTGACCGATAGATATTTGTATCGGAATGTATGGTGTTTCTATAGGGTGTATAGGTATGTATAGGACCCATAGTTGGGATTTATGGTTGTTCTATATGGATATCAACCCTTGATTTATTTGCTATTGGTTTCAATGGGGAAAATACACATAAATGTAGAAATTAGTTTTCCCCAATAGGACCCCATAGGTTTTAATAAAATTTTGTCAAATGTGGTATGGTTGTTCTATAGGGATATCCCTATATATCCTTCATTGAGTTATTTGCTATCGGTCTCAATAGGGAAAATGTAAAAATTATGGTGTGCCTATAGGTAATTTCCTATAAATTTTCTATCGGGCCGTATCCGGAAAAAACCATGGACAAATGCACATATTGAATCCGGTAGCGCCCGATAGATTATTTTATATAGGTCTCTATGGGGTATTTTAAGCAGGGAAATTCAAAAAATGTTTTCCAGAATACAAAAGAATTTCGCAATCGCATATCAAACAACATTTTTTCGAATAATATATCTCAAATCTTAAAAATACATAAATATCTTATGTCGAATGTCGGGACAGTATTATAATATTTAGCAAAGCCAAGAGAGGGCACGGATTTTATAATTTTTTGACGTTTTGACGTTTTTGACCTTTTTGACGTTCAATTATATCCGTAGTTATCGAATTTTTGTAAGATTTTGTGTATTTGTGTGTTTTTATTGTGTATTGTTTCTAAAATTTGTATTTTAATAATAATTTATAAACGACACTTTGACCTAATCATAATCTTTCAGATGGTAGGCATGTATTGTTTAATAAAATTTATGGATTTAACAGTATTCTTCAATTTCAAAATAATGATCAATAAGAAAGTTACTTTTGGTAGACTATCATAAATAGGGCGCAACTGTCAAATTTCCAGGAAAAAAATTAATAACTCGAAAACTATTGAGTTTAGGTATGGAGAATGTTACACAAATTTTATTTAGAATTACATATGAAACCGGAAGTGAAATTTTGTTTAAAATAATTTTGGAAAATAGATCATATTTACTATACAAATTTCATATCGATATCTTTAATAGCAAAAAAATATGGATCGATTACGGAGCGCTGGGTCAACCTGTATCTTATGAAAAAGTAAAAAATAATTTTTTCTTCTCCCACCTTTAAAACGCCCTTTATCGTACCTACATGTTTCCATGACACTAAGTGACCTTTTAAATACACATTGACAAGTTGTGGCTTTATGGCGCTTTAGTCACAGGTTTTTAGTCACGGGCTGAAGTTAGATTT
This sequence comes from Brassicogethes aeneus, assembly GCA_921294245.1. Taxonomy (NCBI): domain Eukaryota; kingdom Metazoa; phylum Arthropoda; class Insecta; order Coleoptera; family Nitidulidae; genus Brassicogethes; species Brassicogethes aeneus. The sequence goes on from OV121132.1 coordinate 65,560,136, forward strand.
AAGTTAGTTGACAGTTGTCAAATGTCATACAATCGTTAAAATCAGAGCTGGGCGGTACTTAAGTACAAGTACTTGAAAAAGTACTTAGAGTACATTTTAGGGTACTTTGTACTTGATACTTAAGTACTTCTTTGTATATGTACTTGGTACTTGTACTTGTAACATTCTGCTAAGAGTACTCAGTACTTGGGACTAAAATATAAGTACATTTTTACAAGTACTTTATTCAAGTTGAGACCTGTCTGCGCCTCCAGCTAAGTACGTAAAAGGTTTTCCGCGCCACAAATTGTGGCCCACAATACGTGTTGTTTATGAGTATGCTCGTATGGTCAATCAAAATACTTAATAAAATTTATAAATAAATATATATATATATATATATATATATATATATATATACCTACCTATACAGGGTGTTTCATAATATATGCGCAGAACTTCAGGATGTGATAGCTCATCCAAAAAGATGAAAAAAGTCGCTATTAAATTACGCTCTAAAATGCACAATTTTTGAGATACAGGGTGTTGAAATTTTAGAAAAAAATTCGTTTTTTTCGAATATCTCCGGAACCGTTTATTGTACAAAAAACAGCTTTTGTTAGCATTTTCTACTCAAAATAAGCTATGTTTTGTGCTAGAAAAAATTTTTTTTTCCTTATAATTGGTGGAGATTTTGAAGGGGTAGCGGGTGTTTTTCTCCTCAACTTCAACGCCCCTGAAAAAAGTACGGTTTTGAGAGGCCCATTCGAACCGCCAATGTCTTCTACAGAAAAAAGGTACTCTTGGTCATAAGCTCTAGTTGACCGTTTTCGAGAAAAATCAACTTTTATGTTTAAAAACATGGTCAATTTTTTGAATTTTTTTTTTTTTATTAATAATTAAACAAAATTTATTTTAACGTTAGAAAAAGTAACAAAACCAAACGATAATTGCAAAATTAAAAAAAAAATAAAAAATGATTTTTTACTTAAATGCTGAAATGTGCGAAATGCGTTACCTTTACGGTTTGGAGAATTAAGCAAAGACAACTTTTAAATCATTTTTTATTTTACAATTATGGTTTGGTTTTGTTACTTGTCCTAACGTTAAAATAAATTTTGTTTAATTAGTAAAAAAAAAATATTTTTTTTTTAAATTGACCATGTTTTTAAACATACAATTTATTTTTCTCGAAAACGGTCAACTTTAGAGCTTATGACCAGGAGTACCTTTTTTGTGTAGAAAACATTGGCGGTTCGAATGGGCCTCTCAAAACCGTACTTTTTTCAGGGGCGTAGAAGTTGAGGAGAAAAACACCCACTACCCCTTCAAAATCTCCACCAATTATGAGGAAAAAAAATTTTTTTCTAGCACAAAACATAGCTTATTTTGAGTAGAAAATGCTAACAAAAGCTGTTTTTTGTACAATAAACGGTTCCGGAGATATTCGAAAAAAACGAATTTTTTTCTAAAATTTCAACACCCTGTATCTCGAAAATTGTGCATTTTAGAGCGTAACTTAATAGCGACTTTTTTCATCTTTTTGGATGAGCTATCACATCCTAAAGTTCTGCGCATATATTATGAAACACCCTGTATATATATATATATATATATATATATATATATACATGCACGGCTATCAATGCGAAGCCCGGTGCATTACACTGGCTAGTCGAAGCCCGGTAATGCGGGACGGGGCGGTTAACTGTTCGTTGGTGCATAAACAACAAGGGACACACTCCGCTGTGTATCAGAAGCCCTGCGGTGTTGCCAATGTCTAAATTTATAATTATAGGCAAATTTGATTTAAAATACCTAGACTATACCTAAACTTAACCTATATTTTTAAATAATGACGTGGGTATACTTAAATATTTAATAATATTGTTGAATTATAATTATTATAATAAAAATTATTATAATAATAATTAAATTAAATTAATTATAAGTCATTATTTAAAAATATTGTCTAAATTTATAATTATAGGCAAATTTGATTTAAAATACCTAGACGATACTTAAACTTAACAATATTCTTAAATAATGACGTAGGTATACTTAAATATTTAATAATATTGTTGAATTATAATTATTATAATAATAATTATCGTTAAATTATAATTATTTATATTATAATAATTTATTTCCACCTTCTTAGTAAATGACATTTTATGGGTTAATTTTGTTGTTTTTGTATCCAAGTAAACGATACATTATGGGAACAGACCTGTAATATTTTACGGGCTTGTATAAAAGACCTGTAAAGTTTTAGAGTTTACCCGCGGCAAAACTTAACAGCTGTTGTCACCAAAAATTGCAATTTATATTTTAATTGTTAACTGTTACTCATGAAATAGTCTTGTCAAATACCATTCGGGCATCTAATTTTTCCTGTGAAAAAAAATCGAAAAAACACAATGCTAAGTAATATTTTTTAACAAAATGCATTCGTGCAGGTGCAAAAATCCTCCTCTTCGACTCGGATTTTTGTTGCCACCAGCACTCATGCTTTTTGTTAAAATATTACTTAGCAACGTGTTTTTTCGATTTTTTTCGGAAAAATTAGATGCCCTTATGATATTACTTACGAAAATAAAAGCAATTTATGAAATGAAATGACACATTTGACACATTAATTGAAATTTTAAATTTGAAAATCGTTGCCTTAAGGTGAAAATAAAAGTTTGTACGTGTCACGCTTTGCAATTAATCTTTACTAGGCTCACTGAATTATGGGGTTCGCTCCTGCATCGCTCACCCCACAAACTCCCAGCTCGCCCGTAAAGATTCATTTACAAATAAATAACTATTATTTCCACCTTCTTAGTAAATGACATTTTAAAGGTTAATTTTGTTGTTTTTGTATCCAAGTAAACGATACATTATGGGAACAGTCCTGTAATATTTTACGGGCTTGTATAAAAGACCTGTAAAGTTTTACAGGCTTGTAGAAAAGCAATTTATGAAATGAAATGACATATTTGACACATTAATTGAAATTTTAAATTTGAAAATCGTTATCCAAAGGTAAAAATAAAAGTTTGTACGTGTCACGCTTTGCCATTAATCTTCACTAGGCTCACTGGATTATGGGGTTTGCTCCTGCGTCGCTCACCCCACAAACTTCCAACTCGCCCGTAAAGATTCATTTACAAAGCTTGACACGTAAATAACTATTAAAAGTATTGTTGAATTTAGGTACCTATAGGTATAAACATTTCATTTATTTTGTTTATACATCATAATTTTAAAAAGGTTTAAATATCTTATACAGGGTGCTCTACAAGCTCTATGGCAAACTTTGTCAGATGATAGCTGGGTTAATTATAAACATTTTTTCTTAAATGACATGGATGCGATTCGTCTTATTACATACCTTAAATTAATGGAATTTTCTTTAAAAAAATATTTATAAATTTTGACACATACGTCAGATTTTATGAATTGTCAAATAGTTTTCTTTAATTCGAGAAATAATCTAGACGTATATCACTCATCCTATAAATTTAATCTGTCAAACTATGCTCAGTAAGTTTTTTATTTAATTTTTCTTTTTGGAAAATAGTTTCATGCAAAATAATTAAAAATAAAACCCCTCGACCGCTACGCGGTCTCGTGATTTTATTAAATTATTTTGCATTCAACATTTTCCAACAAAAACCAAACAAAAAACTACTGAGCCTAGTTTAACCGATTAAACTCATAGTTCTCGTGATATAATATATGAAAAAAAGTACGAAATTTAAGTTTTAGGGATTTTTTTTAAATAAATAAAAAATACGCTAATAAAGAGCGTATTTTTTTTAGTACACCCTGAAAATTTTGTACAAATCAAACGAACATTAACGAAGATACAGCGCTTCAAAGTCGGTAAAAACGACGCCTTTTTGATTATTTTGCTGAAAAGTGGTCATTTTTCACGACTTTGAAGCGCTGTATCTTTGTTAATGTTCGCTTGATTTGTACAAAATTTTCAGGTAATACTAAAAAAAATACGCTCTTTAACAGCATATTTTTTATTTATTTAAAAAAATTCCCTAGAAATGATTTTTCGAACTTATTTTCGTAAGTAATATCATAAGGGCATTTAATTTTTCCGAAAAGAATCGAAAAAACACGTTGCTAAGTAATATTTTAACAAAAAGCATGAGTGCTGATGGCAACAAAAATCCGAGTCGAAGAGGAGGATTTTTGCACCTGCACGAATGCATTTTGTTAAAAAATATTACTTAGCATTGTGTTTTTTCGATTTTTTTCACAGGAAAAATTAGATGCCCGAATGGTATTTGACAAGACTATTTCATGAGTAACAGTTAACAATTAAAATATAAATTGCAATTTTTGGTGACAACAGCTGTCAAGTTTTGCCGCGGGTAAACTCGAATAAACTGCTGACAGGTGCTGCCACACAGTTTTTTCACCTAGAAACCATTTGTAATTCAAAATTGCGCGTTTGTGATTGGTGGAAATTAAGACGAGGGAAATAGTCATTATTAAATAAAAAGGCTTTAAACATATTTTCTCGAAAAACCCTTGAACACGTAAATTGAGATATAAGTTGAAGTATTTTTATCCAAAATTTCATAAAGATTAGTAAAGGCGTTTTAGAGTTAATTTTTTTTATTTATTATGCAATAATTTTGTAGGGCAGTGCATTTAAAAATAGTGTGATTTATAATTATTTTAATAAAAACTATTATATTATTAAATGAATTATAAGTCATTATTTAAAAATATTGTCTAAATTTATAATTATAGGCAAATTTGATTTAAAAGACCTAGACCATAGTTGAGGAGCATCCGTGGAAAACCGGCTATATCCATTTTAATAAATATTGGGAAAATTTAGGAAAACTAAACCAAATTAAAAGTTGAAAAATAAAAAAAAGAAGTAGGGAAAATTGCTATTTAGTTTAGCATCCTATAAACAAGAAAAATGTATTACCAACCAAATATTGTTTTATAGCTACATTATAAAGTTAAAGCTGCCTTTTATCCAATAAAAATCGTAGATAAAATATTACTTTAACCAAAACGGTTAAATAATATTGTAATGGTAAGTATAAATGGACAATCCTTATCTAAAAGGAACCAAGCGCCAAAAACTATTTTTGGACCTAACAAAATTTTTTGTAAAATAACTCATTTTTAATAATGCTCAAAAAGTTTATCATTATTTAGAACTTCTTTTAAATTATTGAGAGGACTTTCAAATTATAATTAAGTTTTTGAGCAGCATTAAAAATGAGTTAGGTATATACAAATAAGTTTGTTAAGCTCCGAACAAGTTTTTGGTTCCTTTTAGATCAGCACTATCCAAATAAAGAACCCAATTTCTTATTGTTGTTTAGTCGTTTGGTCGTTGTTTGCCATGTATAAATAAATTGACCAGTTGTGAATGTTAATTGACAAATTGCCATGAGAAGCTATCTGTCAAAAAGCAGTTTTTGCAATTCAAGGTTACATTAAAATGATATTTAATAAAAATAATTTTTAATTTATTTCATACCGCTATTGGAAATTTTTTTAATAAATTAAAAATTATTTTTATTAAAATTGAAAATGTTTCAAATAAATTAAAAAATATTTTTATTTAAATTATTTAAATGTAACATTGAATAATAATAATAATAATATATACAAATCCCCTTGTTTCCCAAATTAAAACTATGTAAAATATCTGGACAACTTGTAAAACCGCCCCAAAGAAAAAATGCAATCCAAATAATATTTCAAAAATAAATAATTCTTTAAAATTAAGTGTATTACGAAAGTATTTAACAAAACATTGCCTTTTAATCCACGCCATGTAGAGAACAAAACATAATTTTGGGAATATAACATTTATTTTGAAAATGAGTAGATACAAATTTAAGAATCCCGCATTATTTTCCCCGCCTTCCTATCAAAAAGTCATCGAGCGTATAGTCCCCATTGTTGCCAGATGTACGGGCTTCGTATACTGCGTAATACTTATACAAAGCTGTATATAATCTCCTTTGACTCGTGTGCCCCCTACCGCCAAAGCATTGGAACTAAGGGTGTATATTTTGATAGGTTTGAATGGCATTAGGAAGCCCACCACTTTTTCGCCATTGAAACAAGGGGGCCTCACTTAACTCTAAAACAAATTTATACACGCTAATTTTAGGAAGCCCGATTTCGGGCTTCGTAAAAACCGAGTGGGCTTCGTTTATACTGTGGAATGTAACGTTTCGGGCTTGGTAATGTAGGATTGCATATCTATATATATATATATATATATATATATATATATATATATATATATATATATATATATATATATATATATATATATATATATATATATATATATATGTATATATGTATATAATCCCACTAGGCGTCCTCCAATGTTAAATTTCGTATACAAACGGCGTCCTTTGGTCACTGGGCGTCCGTTATACGGACGCCGACTGGACTCTACCAAAAACATTTACCAATAAGCGCTAGATGGCTGTGAGATGCAGAAAAACTAAATTTTAAAAAGAGTTTAATTTGGTCGTTTAATGAATTCTGTTTATATTTTAATTCAAGGGTTTGCGTTGGAGTGTCACTACTATCGCCTTGTGTATATAACATTCTTTTCAATCTTAGGTTTACCAAGCGCCCTTAAATGAAAAGCAAATTTGACAACGGTGTCGTTAATATAAACAAGTTATAAATAGATTGAAATTCAATCATTGAATGCTATTTAGGTTTGCATTAATTCTTTTTAGAGATTTACTTTTTTAAATAAGTACAAATATTTCGATCAAATTAATTATATCGATTTAAATTTGCAAATAATAAATTAATGCCATAAATATTGTATGAGCAATTACATTTAAAATTTTATAATTTAATATAAAATAAATGAGCATTTCTTTATTTATTTAAATCAGTAGACTTTTAATACAAAAAAAAATGTTATCAACAGATGGCAAACTTCACTAAATACATTTAAAAATAGATTTCATTATACTAGTCGCACATTATAATGTGTATATATACTATTTTTTATCCTTTTCACATTATGTTAAAAAGGATAAAAATAGTATAATGTGCGACTAGTGGGAGTAAAAACAGATTCCTCGAACTTGAAGTTAGCCACGAGCGTAGCGAGTACGGTAGGTACCACGAAAGTGTAATATCTACCAATAGTCGCACATAAGATTTTATTTAACTACCGCAAGAAATATACTGCCGAATAAAGCTGATACGGCTCTTTTGCTTAGCAGGAAAATATACATAGGTATCAGTCTAAAAACAAATTATGAACAATTGAAGAACCGGCGCAAGTAATTTAAAGCCAGTTTTATTTGATATTTTATCTGACATTTGACACCTATTTTAATTTAAAGCTTACTTACTTCATCCCTTGGGCAAGAAGAAGAAGAAGGTTGAAGAAATAAACAATTAGGACATCAGGGGTGTGATTTTTAGTACAATTGTACTTTTCTAGTACAAAAAAATAGCTTCTAGTACGTCAGCACCTCTTTGGCAATTCTAGTACAATTTTTAAAATTGCCTTTAAAGGCAAAATTTCTAGCCACTGTTTTTTACTGTTGGTAACGGAGCCTACATTACGGAGAGAATCATAGAGAAAGTTTCTCTATGAAGGGAATGTGGCGCAAGGCGTCAAATCGGTACCTTAGAATGACAAGGTTCTAAGTGCAGCTGCACTGTTAACCAAGAGTGACTTATCTACAATATTAAATATTGCAGATAAGGCATTTTTGCTTAATATGGCAACTGCAGCTAGAACCTTGTCATTCTAAGGTACTGAAATGTCAACTTTAAAAGTCAAGTCATCATGTTATGTGGCCATCACTAGCCTAACATATTACTTCTGTCGGCACCCAGCTGTGAAGCTGTGAGGTGATAGTGAATGTAATGGACAGGTTAGCTGTTTATTACTTTTCTTTTGAACTTATGCAAGGGTGATTCTGGAAGCTGAAATCTGATGTTGATTAAATTTGGACAGTTTTTGAATTTCCGCGTTTAGTACAATTTGATCTTAGTTAGTACAATATCACGCTAGATGGCTGCACAATTTGTAAAGTTCCAGAAACACCCCTAAAGGACATTAATTATTTCTCCCACCGTCAGTAGGGTCACGAAGTTACATATTTCTTGCGGTGTTGAATAAAATAAATTTTAGTAATTTGGTTCAAACTTAAAGCTAATAAAAATGTAAGTACATATATATTGTATAACCAAAAATTTAATAAAATATAGTGTATAGATAATATTTTTAATGGCAACAATAACATAACATAACCTAAGTAATACAAATCTAATTTATTAATACCTAAGTAGATTTTTAATTTTATTTTTTTATAAATAAATCTTTGGAATCATAAATAAACTCAAAAACCTATTATAATAAAGGATACCTACACAAAAAAGTGCTCTTTAAAATAGTTATTTGTTTTACAAGTGTTTAAAAGCGACTTTTTCATGCGAGTTTTTAAGTTGCCGTTAGGCCGAGTGTACATTAACACGAGTTTGAAGAAAGCTTTTCTCACAAGTATAACATAATGTTTTTTCTGCGACCCTTTTATTTTTTATTATTTTTAAATACAAAACAAAATAACCTAAAAACTTTTTTGACAGCTGAATGTCAAACGATGCTTTCCGGTTCTTTTCACACAGACCTGTCACTTTTCACACAGAAATGTCACTTTACATTCGTGTTTTGCCTTGCCAATGAAAAGATTTATTTTCTAAGCAACGATGCCATCATGAAAAGTGACTTTTACATAGTGGTCGTAGAAAAATATAGTTTTTCTAGGAACACTATGTAAGAGTCACATTTCGTAATGACATCGTTGCTTAGAAAAGGAATATTTTCATTGGCAAGGCAAAACTCGAATGTAAAGTGACATGTCACTTTACATTCGAAATATTACATAATTAAAACTTAACCTACAATTTATTTCATATAAATAAAACCCGCAGACATGAAAAGATTTTATTTTATAGTTTTAAATGTATCTATCCATGTTTGTTTTAATTTAAAATTTACTTATTAAATTAATATTAGGTATATTCTACTTATGTTAATAATAAAACCAAATATTTATTTTGCTTGAAGAAAGCTTTTCTCACAAGTGAAACGCAATGTTTTTTCTACGACCCTTTTATTTTTCATTATTTTCAAATACAAAACAAAATAACCTAAAAACGTGTTTGACAGCTGAATGTCAAACAATGCTGTCAATTTCTTTTCACACAAACATGCATGTTGTGTGAAAAGAAATTGACAGCATTGTTTGACATTCAGCTGTCAAACACGTTTTTAGGTTATTTTGTTTTGTATTTGAAAATAATGAAAAATAAAAGGGTCGTAGAAAAAACATTGCGTTTCACTTGTGAGAAAAGCTTTCTTCAAGCAAAATAAATATTTGGTTTTATTATTAACATAAGTAGAATATACCTAATATTAATTTAATAAGTAAATTTTAAATTAAAACAAACATGGATAGATACATTTAAAACTATGAAATAAAATCTTTTCATGTCTGCGGGTTTTATTTATATGAAATAAATTGTAGGTTAAGTTTTAATTATGTAATATTTAATATTTCTAGTATGGCTTTTTGGTCCATAATAAATCAAAACAAAAAAAAACTCTTTCTTCTTCGCAAAATTGCTTCATGCACCACTTTTGCCATCTGTCAGGGGAAGATACAAAAACCTAGACTAGCTGCAGTTCCTTTCATTATAGTAATGTATCAAATATGCTTAAATTAGGATGGTTTCTTATTTTAGTTCAATTGGTTGAAAGCGACGTTGCAATTTCATAACGTATGACTCATAAGTAATCTTATTTTTGGCGACTTTAGTATGGAAGTTATGTGACGCTAAGAAAGTATTTAGTTTTTATATGTATTAAGCAGGACGCCAAGTGGGGACGTTTTTAGACCAGAAGTCAAGTGGTCCTATATATATATATATATATATATATATATATATATATATATATATATATATATATATGGGTACACCGACAAGAAGTCAAGTGGTCCTATATATATATATATATATATATATATATATATATATATATATGGGTACACCGACAAAGGCCTATTATAATTTGCTGTCGCCGAGAGTTGAGAGCGGAAAATAAGCATTTCATTTTGATTTTGCATGTTGACGACAATAATTTTCGAGCATATTATTTGAACATTGTTTAGTTTAGATTATTTTTTGACGTTTCTAAAAACCAATAGAAACTTTTAGTTTCAGTCATGTGTGTATATTTTAGCTAATAAAAACATTATTATAGTGAAAATAATGCTACATGCATTATTTCCGCGAAAACACCATGGCATCTGTCATTAAAATAAATTCTGTCATTTACAGACTGTCAGTATACTAAAGTAATAAATAAAATGAGCAGCTAAAGGTTTAGCTCTACATCGGAAGAAAAAATAAACAAACAAAATTTGTTTATTTAATTAATATGCGAATAAAGAAAAATTTAAAACCCCTAAATCAGTTATATTAGTAAATTCTATAATAAATGTCAAAGAAAAAAAATGTTTGGATCAGAGCATGTACCAATCCGCACGCTTGCCTACACTGCATGCATTTTGCTACCTGGGTTGAGTGGTTATATTATATATTTATCTATTTTGCGTTTATAATGACTTCATTATAACACGCCATTTAAATGTTTTGTGTGCTTTAATGAGGTTCATTATAGTACGCAAAATTTTGATTTCGAAGCTTGGCATCCAGATAAATTGTCAGTGACAATGACAACCTCAATTTGTTCAAGCGAATTTGATTAAAATAAAAGAACAATAGAATTTGTATATTTCTAAGATGATTTATTTCACATAATTATAACTTAACTTACGTTTACGTTTCAAAACTTTGGTATTTCCAAAGCTTCACTATTACCAAGTCTTGGTACCAGCGAGTCTTGTCTTGTTGACATGTACTCTTAAAATAGAATTATAAAGTACTGAGTACTGTACTTGCAGTACTGTACTTAAAGTACTTTGAAATTTGTATAGTACTTGGTACTTTGTACTTCTTCAGGAATTATACAAAGTACTTTGTACTCGGTACTTAAGTACATTTTACTTGTACTTGGCCCAGCTCTGGTTAAAATAATACTAAATGTGAAAATTATTTTATTATCTCAATACAAAAATACAAAAATATTAAATAGTTTCTCAACGCCAATATTTTAAAAGTTTATATGAACATTGTACTGATCTTTTAATTTCGCCGGCAGTAAACTATAACTTAAATTCGGGCACGGACTTTACTGTAAAGTCCTCATAAAACATTTTCTATACTTTCACTGTGAAAAACTGTAAATTTTCAAGAAATAAATTTCGATTTATAACCTTTATAATTGTGACACATTTGACGGTAACACACAGATTCCCCCCATTGTTTCATAGATGGCGCTCTATACAAATTTTTGATTTAAATCATTTTAAGATAATAATAAGTATTTGTCGCCGAAAAAGTATAGTATCCACCTCGTTTATAAACTAATTAATTTAAGCATTCGCTCGCAAGCTCGCTCGCGCCTAAATTAAATTCGTGTATAAAATGGCGTTTATCAAACTTGATACATAATATACTATAACGTTGCATTTAAGTTCATACAATGACATAAATTAAATTTAAATTATATAGTCTTTAATAGAAATGTAATTTATTTCATGATACAAATGTTTGTTTTATAAATACAGGGTGGTCCAGGATTAATCTGAAAAATTTTAATGATCGATAGAGCCTGAAAAAACAATAAAAACAAACCCAAAAACATTTTTTTTAAATACACACTAACACACTAATAGCCCTTCAAAGGCAAAAAAACGTTTTTTTTTAATAACTTCTGCTCAAATTTTGTGTACCTAGGTAAAATTTCTTACAAAATGCCAAGCGGCGGATATTTTGTGGGGGTTTCCTCTTTTTACCCCCATATTTCGACACCACTGGATTTTATTGGAAAATCATCAGATTTCTTATTCAGTTTAGAAGCAAAACTTGTGTGTTAAATTTTCATAAGATCAGTGGTTTCGGAGACTTTAACATTTCAAAAACACCGAGTACACAGAATTTTATCATATTTTATTTTAAATCGGTAACTTGGTAACAATTATGCCACGTTAACAGTTTATAAAATATTATAAAAATAAACTAGCGTCCAGGAGTCATCGTGCAGTTGTTACTGATCCCGTCATATTTTTAGGTTGTTATAACGTTGATTGAGGATTACAATCAACGTCTGTAATTAATAATTTAATTGTATTATAATACAAAATCAAACCAACCCAAAAACCACCCTATTGAAAGTGATTATTCCATAATTTCATTGGTAAATTTTTATTGGCCCAATACAATCGTTCAGAAAAAAAAATAATTTTTTATTACTAAAATAATAACAAAATTTCCGTGTACACAGTGTTTTTGAAATTTTAAACTGAAATATCTCCGTTGATCTGATAAAAAATAAACATAAAAGTTTTGCTTTTAGATTGAAAAAGGATAAAAATAAATCTGAAGATTTTCTAATAAAATCCAGTGGCGTCGAAAATATGAGGGTAAAAAGGGGAAACCCCTCCCAAAATCTCCGCCTCCGGGCCTTTTGTTCATTATATTATCGACGGAAGCTTAACCTACACAAAATTTGAGAAGAATCGGTTTAATGGTTTAAAAATTATTTTGAAGGACTATATCTCCGTTAGTATACATTTTTGAAAAATGTTTTTGGGTTTGTTTTTATTGTTTTTTCAGGCTCTATCGATCATTAAAATTTTTCAGATTAATCCTGGACCACCCTGTATACTTGATAATATTAATAATTATATAAAAATTAAACTTTGAGCCCGAATAACTTTTAAACCAATATACATAAAGAAAAATCATAGAATACCTTTTTTGTAGAGCGTTAAATTCTCTATGTACAAATATGTATTATTCATTATTATAGATGCATTTGTCCCCAAACTATAAAATTGTAAAGAACGAACACAATTTTTCTTATGTTATTTTCAAAAGAAACTTAGGTTGTAATGCGGACTATCTTAGAGTTTATATATAAAGAGCTGAAATTTTCAGGGAATTTTTTTTATTCATTCGGAAGCGTTTGAGCCCTTGGGAGCAAAGAAATTCAAAAACACCCCTGCTAAGGACCACCCTAATATATGTATATATCGATTGCCACTAAAAGGTTGATTAGCCACAGAAAATGATTTCGACTTTATATTATCATGGGCACCAGGACACGACGAAATCCATGGAAATGTGGTTGCAAACCAACTAGCGAATATTGGGTTAAACCTTAGTGCCCCTTTACATTTTTTTCCAGAAATAACAGAAATACTACCTACATATGTATATGTATATGAAAAAAAAGAAATGGATCAAACATGCAACAAGGAATGGTTAAAAACATGTTTCAGAACAGGGAGCTGGTATGGAAAGGTAGTCGATTAACTTCCTAACAAACCGTAGATCTATACCAAAAAATACAAAACCACTTAACAGCTATCATGCGATTGAGAACAGGACATTGCTAAAGCTAAGTGTCATTCCTCTGATTTGTGATCAGAACTAAAAAGAAGAACAAAGCCTTTATTGTAGATTCTTGGTTTATAAACTTGTCCCGCAAGCGAAGTTCCCGCAACCACCTTATGCGGAAGTGAAATTAATTGCGATCATTATAAGGCATCTCCAACCCAAAATTTCGTGTGCTTTAATTAAGTTAAAAAGGTACAACATAAACAACAATAACTACTACAGCCTATTTTCACTAATAGAAACAGAAAAATAAATAAATAAATGAACACCATGAGTAAAAAATACAAACTGCACTTTTTAAATATTATCATAAATAATAAAAAAAGACGCACAAAAAATTTGGTGTGTATATATCTTGTTTTTAAACGGCAAAATGTTAATAAAGGAAAGAATTTTGTACGTAATTTTTTACTAAATATTTTTTAATGAATGTCACAGCGGCACAGTGACCGCAACCCCTTTGAAAACCTTCATTATTTCAATTTATAAATAAAATACATTCCATACATACGTGAGGTTAAGTACCTGACTCTGAATTTATATAACTTACGCATTTAAATTCTCTCACAAAATCAATGTCCAGCACAAAACAATAGTATTGTGAAAACATACAAACACGGCCTATACATAAAAGTAAGAACCAAGAAATATAACGACACCACCTTCCACCTAATGCCTTTATGTTCAAGTAAAAAAGTTCTCCCAAAAAAATAAACAAAATAAAATATTATAACAACAAAATATATCACCCGAAAAGTCATTGTCAAGTATTCAAATGAAAGCGCGTATGTAAGCAGGTTTAACCCTAAGTCTTCTACCCGAATCTATCAAAAGGCTAAACGATATCAATACCTAATATTACTAAGGATAAAATCACATTGTTTTATAACAATAATAAAAATAATATAAATAATAGCTTTTTATAGATCTTACCCGGAAGTTACCCAAGTAATATCAATAATATAATAATAATATAATTGTTGAACAGCTTTAACCTGAGTAAAAATGCAGAGTTTACATAAATAGATAGTTCAGTACCGCGATGATACACTGAATAACATAAACAATACAAATATAGGAAAAGTTAAAAAAATGGAATAACAAAGCAAAGTTATTTATACAAAATCAGTACAACTTAAAGTAACGACAATACAAAATCTAAATATTTAAATTTGGTTCAGTGTATGCAAAATGCTAAAGATTGGAACTCAGTGTATGCGCATCCCCATATCTTTAAACCCAAACAATGAAATAGTGATACAATAGAAAATATTACCAAAAATCACTCAAAATACTAATATTAAAATGATTAAGACCCAATAAACTAGCAATAATAAACGACATAGACCAAAATGTGAATAAAATGAAGTTGTGGGGAATTATAACCAAAATATAGTGCCAAAACCCAAAACAGTTAGTTATTTATCATTACTAGTAAACATTTGAATTTATAAATATGTACAATGTACATACCTAATTATAGCAGAAAATTAGTTAAAATCACAATAAAAATAGTTATAGTATCATAAAACTCTTACAAACTTTTTACAGGAGTATATCGTTTGATGATCAAGACTTTTAATTCTTTTTTAATTCTATTTTTAAACTTACTTGCACTTGAGTAATGGAATGCCAAATATAAACAAATCATACTAAAATTTCTACGTTCATATACAAAAAAGTAAAATTTTAAAATTCAATAGCTTTTTAAAACATAAAATAACCTAAATCTCCAATTTTATTGTTAGTGGATTATCTAAACGTTTCTTGGTTAAAATAGCACAAAATTTAAATTTAACATTTATACACCCTAGGACCCTTACAACTTGTTCTCCTTGATATGTAAATTGACGTGTTTCGCCAAATTTTGTTAGTGTCATCAGTTAAAGAAATATTAAATGCTCTCCGTTTTTAAATTCTTAACCTGTATAAAATAAAATAATATAATATTTACATTTAAAAAATATTCTTTAAATATTTAGTTTAGTTTCATAATTATTTTATTCCCAAAGTAACCATAAAAAGTTTGTAGAAATAACAATTGTTTTCGACCTAGTAAACATCCTGTTAAATAAAATTGTTAAACCATTAATCTTTTAATTTTTTAATCCTACACACTATTTTATGTTTACTTTGTTAGTTTAATAATTAAGACAATTTTAATACTTCTTAAGTAAACTAAAATTTAGTAAATATTTTTTAAATGTTTTAAACGCAATTGTAAGTTACTTTATCATAATATTTTTAATTACTAAAGCTTACTGCCAAACAATAAATTGGTCGCCCTATTAACGTATACATATATGAATGACACTTTATTTTAAAAATCAATAAAAGTTGAATGCGGGGTTGCAACTATCTTTATCTTTGGGGTAGTTTCCTCTTTTAAAACATGAAAGCAGTGTAAACGTCAACAAAACAAAGTTTCGTTGTTAATGATTTGAGTAGTTTAAAAATTGTTTTTAATATTTGTAAAAGAAACAGAATATCAAGTAAGTTCATTTGGTTTTTGAATATTTTTAACTTGTGTATTTGCACAAAGTAGGTAATATATATATAAAAAGTTATGCATCACTGTTGGATATTATACATAATTTCCAAAATCTAACAATCGCCTAAAATATCCATTTAGTTTTGTTTAGTCCTTTAATAAGAATATTAGCTATAAAACTCAAGTAAATAGTATTTAATCCTACAAAGGTTGCAAAACGAAATAATGCAAAACAAATACGAGGGATAATGTTTTGAAACTATATGTATGTTTACAAGGTGCTTACGGTGTCGGCGTCGAAAATTAAACCTGCGGAGAAAGATAATACAACAATGATAGATTTGTTAAAATTTTTATTAAAAAATCAATAATAAAAAAGATATTTAATTTTTTTTTAAGTTTCGTCAAAACTTTTGAAGGAAACTGGTTTAATGCGAGTAAATACTTAAAAACTTGCAAAAAACGTTATGTTATTTCCTAAAAAATCTCTAATACAGGGTGTTCAACCCATCTATTTAAATTAAAATTGCGTTAATAAGATAAAAATATATAATACAAAAAATCTTTAATTGGGAAATACATTATTACAGTAAATGTTTAAAGCTTCCTCCGTTACAATTTAAACAAAGTCGTGCACGTCTTAACATCGATTGAAAAGCTTGTCCCATAGCACCACATTCGTTACAATTTAAATACAGTTATGCGGGTAAAACTTTATAAAAAATTTTCAAAAAACGTTATGTTATTGGCTTAAAATCTGAAATACAGGGTGATTAAACACAGATAGGCCAGTTGCACTAATAAAATAATAATTAATAATACAAAAAATCTTTATTTGGGAAATACATTATTACAGTAAATGTTTAAAGCTTACTCCGTTACAATTTAAACACATTCGTGCAAGTCTTTTAAGACATCAAGTGATAAGCTCGTCTTACCTGTTATGTCGCCTAGTGGACGTCCACGGTGGTCCTTGATTAATTTCGACCAAAAAGTCTTTCCACCTCAATTTTTTTTACTATATTTTTTATACCATTCATTGAGATTTATAGATTACAAAGAAATTAATGTATATTAATTATTATAGTAATAGAATATCTACCTTTTTGTGCAATAATTTAAAAAAAAATTAAACTTCCATTGTTTTTATTTTTTTCTTTATTAATAATAAATTTTTGTAATAAAATAATATATAATAATGAAATAAAATTATAAATAATTACCCTTTACATTCAACGGTTAAAATATATTTCCTACTACGTATGATAGTTTTTGCACATAGTAGGCATTGAAATTAACAAAAAAACAACAATCAAATAACCTAACAATTCAAAACTTGCTAGTACTGAAATACATCGTCATGTGGTATGCTTACTCTGTTTTAATAAGTCTAAAGTAATGATAAGCATTTGGCCAACACTAAAAAAAATTGAAGACTTCTTTCCAAGTTACAATTCAACAAATACATAGTATATTATTATAGGAGAGATAATGCAGGATATTATTCACGAGGATGAGGTTTACGTCTCGAGTCGCCAGACGAGAGACCTAAATCATTCGAGTGAATATTGCACATAATCTCGAGTGCAATACTACTATCTACTCCAATAAGTAGATAATTAAATGATTTTCAAAATTAAATAAATAAAATATGACATCTGTCAAATGTTTAACCTTACTTTTGACCAATTTTAAATTTTATTATAGTCGCCTTCTTCCAATTTAAAACTCGATTGGTTCAAATCGCAGTGAATATTGAAATGGGCCAATGCCTAACAACGTGAATAATGAGTTTATTATTCACGTTGTTAGGCAGAAAATTTATAATGTTTATAAATATTCACGAAAAAAAAAACAAAATCATGCACTAGGAGTAGATAAAGAAACTTATATCGTTCAAACCTAAGTATGAGTATATGAGTATAAGTGAGTATGAGTATAAGAGACGTATAACCAGCCCCATTTTATCTTGACTCTCGAACCCCGTACAGGCCTATGTTTACTTACGCCGATTTTTGTTCTTCCCCAGCAACTGCACGGCTTCACCCGTGTTTGCTGGGTGCGAATGTCCATTGCGTTCCGTACTGTTCCCTATTTGGGGCTCGAGAGCGAGAGGCGAATAGTTTTAATAGCCATTCCCGGGTTCGCCGAGCCTATGCTATACGCTCAGTGCGGTAAGGAGGAGGGACGGGAGGGTGTTGGTTTTTGGGGGACAATTACGCCGACTTAAAACTAAGTACGACGCGGAATCCCCCTAGACCAGTCGATTAGTATTACTCCAAACATTTGGGATTACTATTTGGAGATGGGGAGTTGTTATTTCGCTGCAGGGGTGTAGTTTCCTAGTCGAGGTCTTCGTCTTGTTCGTTATTGTCATTGTCCGTGTCCTGGTCGGATAGTTCCTGCACTTCGTAAAACGTGTTGTTTTTTTTTATTTTATTTTATTTATTGTTGCTTAGTTGCTCCCAACTGGTCTTGTTAATTTGTGAGAAGTGCATGTTTTGTGCTAACGTATTTTTTTTACTTTACTATACTTTTTTTTTTACTTTACTATAAAGTCTAATGTGTTTACAAATTCCATGGAGTTTGATTAGAGTGCTTTTTTACTTTGTTTATGTTTTCTTAGTTTATGTGTTATTTATGTCTTAAGTGTCAAATTTATTTGGTCTCGGTTTGTTATACTTGAATTGTTTTGTTGACAGCTTTATTGCCCTGTTCAACTTTGGTGTGTGTCCGCGATCGGCTGTTTGGTGTTTCCTTGGAAAATTGACTTTTTATTTATTTTGTTGCCGATGATTATTGTTTTTTTGTAGGGATTAGGCAATATGCCTTGTTTAGTTTAATTTGCAAATTATGCGTTAGGTCATGCAGAAGAGTTGAGGATACTTAGCAATTATTTGCAGGTGGCCTGTTCCCCCCTTGTTTGGCCTCTTTTGTTTGGCCAGTGAAAATCGTCCTGTTGACAGATGGTGCGACCGCTCAGGTACTAACACTTGTAACTTAACTCTTTCTTGTCACTTAACACTTAACTCTTTTGACCGTTTCACTATGTTCGTTTGCACTTGTCACTTCTCTCTTCCTTTTCACTTGGCCCTTAACTAATTATTGACCGTAGAGTAGTCTGTACTCACTGTATTTGTTACACTATAGTTGTTTGCACTATGAGGGCTTATTTGTTGTTATGGTTTTAACGTTTTACGTTTACTCTCTGACTCCGCTACATCGACTTACTCACTCACATATCGTTCAAACCTAAGCAAAGAACAAATTAAGCCAATCGATTTTTTTCAATTTCGTTTAACAAGAAGCTCAAGATCAAGAGATAAAGTGAGTGAGTGTTATTTCTGTAAAATAGCAAAAACATTTGGGAAACATGCACCCTTACGACAGAATTTTAGAAGATTAGGACCATTAAAAAGAAAGAACCGACAGGCGGCTCTGTTCTGTTTGTTATACCTTGTATGGAAAGGGTAAAATACATATTTGCAAAAGTTCGGACCCTGTCAAAAATATCATGAATTGTGTTAAACCGTTGGAAACAAAACAAAAAAAACAAATTGCTGCATTAGTATTAATTAATATTACTTGGTGCTTCGTTCTTTTTAATGGTCTTAATCTTCTTGATAAAAAGGGTGCAGGTTTCCCAAATGTTTTTGCTATTGAAATTGAGAAAAAACGATTGGCTTAATTTGTTCTTTGCTTGGGATTGAACGATATAAGATTCTAAAACTGAGTAAGCACACTACATTTTTTTCATGCGTACCTACGCGGGTGATTTTTAAAATTTTTAAATAACAAGCAAGCTTTAATTAAACACTGTCGGTCGCGATGAATTATCAGTACAAGCAAGTTTTGAATTGTTAGGTTATTTGATTGTTGTTTTTTCGTTAATTTCATATGTGCAAAAAAACTATCATGCGTAGTAGGAAATATATTTTAACCGTTTTATGTAAATGGTAATTTTATTTTTATTTATTATTTTATTATACAAATTTAATATTAAAAGAGTTAAAAATAAAAACAATGGAAGTTTTTTTTAATTATTGCACCAAATGGCATTCTATTACTGTATTATATATATATATATATATATATGTATACATTAATAGCTTTGTAATCTAGAAATCTTAAAAAAACTATTTTTTTATATAAAAATGAAAAAATCGATTTTATTTAAAAAGTGCCCAATGTAGGATTTCACATTTTTTTAGAAAGTAGCTGAGAAATGGTATAAAAAATAAAGTAAAAAAAAATTTGAGGTGCAAATACCTTTTGGTTGAAATTAATCGAGGACGTCCGGACGCTTTGACCCAGCTCATTGACGTCTTGGACCTGTAGCAATCCTGGCTGAATTTAAGTCCTTTAAATAAAAATCTATTGTATTTAAATTTATATAACTTTTTTATTATTAATTTTTTTAAATTTAACAAATCTACCATAGTTATATTATCTTAAACCGCTGGTTCAATTATTGACCCCAAAACCTTAATACCCTGCATAAAGGGTATCCCAAAATTGGCAGACTATTGGTCCGGGACCAAACATATTTACTCAGTAAGTTTTACTTAGTACAAAAATGCTATGACAGAATCTAATTTTTAATTTTATCTGTCAATCATTGTCTATGGAGTGATATCAACAGATAACAATCAATTAACCAATTAATTGTTTCAAATCATGTTGCCAAACGCATGCGTATTGTTAAAGTAAAAATCTTAAAATGCATTTTTTACAATAGGAAACATTAATTCCTTTTAAAATTATTGTTTGAACGTTTTATACATCAGACCTTATCTATACAGGGTCCTGAAACAGTGCGACGCACTCGTGCTCGGATATTTGAAACCCTGTATAGGCTTACTCTGTCTTGCATAAGCATGCTTTCTCTGTCTTGTTTTCTCTGCTCGCGCCGTCAGTGGGCGAGGCATATGCTATACGGGGTTTTTAACGACATTCCAGGTAGAGCGTATTTTTCGTTCTTGCGTTCGAAAATTTGTTTTCAGTTATATTATTATAATATATATTATTATATATTATTATTATTATTATATATAATTATTAATAATATATAATAATTATATTATAATATATATTTATATAATTATTATATTATTCTAGCGGGAATTTCAGGACTCTTGGATAAAACTTCATATTTCAACAACAGTTGAAGTTAGCGACTTCATTTTTTTTTTTAAAACTGTGTCAATGTTTTGACTACATTTGACTCGATATATATGTATAGAAATTTTCAATAATTCACATAGCTCGCTGCAGGGTAAAGTTTTTGATGCACGATTTTGATGATTCTATAATGCAACATTTTTTTTTTCAAAATCTTTAGAAATTTTTAAAATTTCTGAATTGCTATTAGAAGCGCTCACATTTCAAGTATAAATCTGCAAAAAATCAGAATTTTAGATTGTATTCTAGAATTAATACAACGGTTAATGTTACGAATCATCCACACTCTTATAGTGGAATACAATCGCTTCTCTTGCATAAAAATTCATATTTCAACAACCGTTAAAGTTAGCAAATTAATTTTTTTTTTAATAACTTTATCAATGTTTTAACTACATTTGACTCGATATATATGTATAGAAATTTTCAATAATTCACATAGCTCGCTGCAGGGTAAAGTTTTTGATGCACGATTCTGATGATTCTATAATTCAAAATTTTTTTTTTCAAAATCTTTAGAAATTTTTAATATTTCTGAATTGCTATTAGAAGCGCTCACATTTCAAGTATAAATCTGCAAAAAATCAGAATTTTATATTGTATTCTAGAATTAATACAACGATTAATTTTACGAATCACCCACCTCACAGCGGAATAAAATCGCCGTGTGAATTTAAAATTCTTTTTAAATTTTATTATGCAAAATATGAAAATTTTCCAAAAAATTAGTAATTTTTAATGCCAAGAAATCAATTTTTCTAAAATCTGTTGCAAATACAAACAAAGAAATAATAATAATAATATTTTTGGGACACATTTTTTTTCAAAAATCACTAATTAATTAATTAATCATATAACTACAACAGAATGGTTAGTACAAGTCAAGAAGATAAACTAAAAGTATACTGAACATAAATTTGCTAAAATATAAGGATATTTTTTAACAAAATTTGTTAATATTTAATATTTTTTAATATTTTGATTTGCTAATATTTAATATTTCTGTTAAAAAAAATCAATAAAAATATTTTAACTCAATGATTTTTTGTTAGATTTTTGCTATATAATAAAAAATTAAATTAAAAGTTTAACCGTTAACTAACCTCACGGATGTGTTTATATTTTAAATTGAAATTACTAATAAAAAAATTCATATTTCTGTAACCGTTCGGTATTAAATCTTCTCATTTGTACCTTGCTAAATATTTTTTTACCTCTTCGTAATTTAATACCGAATGTTTATTTTGGTCTTTCGGTATTAAATATAAATTATATTAAATTACGAAGAGGTAAAAAAATATTTAGCAAGGTACAAATGAGAAGATTTAATACCGAACGGTTACAGAAATATGAATTTTTTTATTAGTAATTTCAATTTAAAATATAAACACATCCGTGAGGTTAGTTAACGGTTAAACTTTTAATTTAATTTTTTATTATACATTAGGGTGTGCCAAAAAACCTCGATATTTTTTTTTTCTTGCTCTCAACCCAAAATATCGTAGAATATGTCCGAACAAATATTCTGTAAAAAGCGGAGCTCATAATTTCAATTTTAAGAGGTCCTCCATCGAATCTGAAGTTTTGCCGCTTAAATAACACAGAAAACTGACTTTTTTACCTTATTTATTCTTGCAACCTAGGAAGAAATTTTTTTTTCATAAAATCCATGACTAATTCTTACAAAGCATTAAATTTGGAAGAAAAAATCTTATTAAGCCGAATTTCTATTTTCATTATTTGATTTTTTACAGAGCTTTAAATTTAAAATTTTACGTTTTTTGCCTTTTTCAGCTAAACTATTTAAGTTAGACGAAAAAGTCAAATGGCAATATTTTAGCTTGTCTGATGGACCACAAAAAAGTTTTAGGCGAATTTTTTGTATCGTCAATATTCTTAAAGTTACAGGCGTATAAAATCATCATTTTTGTATTATTAACTTGAATTTGAAGCTCTGTAAAAAATCAAATATTGAAAATAGAAATTCAGCTTAATAAGATTTTTTTGTCCAAATTTAATGCTTTGTAAGAATTAGTCATGGATTTTATGAAAAAAAAATTTCTTCCTAGGTTGCAAGAATAAATAAGGTAAAAAAGTCAGTTTTCTGTGTTATTTAAGCGGCAAAACTTCAGATTCGATGGAGGACCTCTTAAAATTGAAATTATGAGCTCCGCTTTTAACAGAATATTTGTTCGGACATATTCTACGATATTTTGGGTTGAGAGCAAGAAAAAAAAAATATCGAGGTTTTTTGGCACACCCTATTATACATAGGTAGCAAAAATATAACAAAAAATCATTGAGTTAAAATATTTGTATTGATTTTTTTTAACAGAAATATTAAATATTAGCAAATCAAAATATTAAATATTAACAAATTTTGTTAAAAAATATCATCCTTATATTTTAGCAAATTTATGTTCAGTATACTTTTAGTTTATCTTTTTGACTTGTACTAACCATTCTGTTGTAGTTATATGATTAATTAATTAAGTAGTGATTTTTGAAAAAAAATGTGTCCCAAAAATATTATTATTATTATTTCTTTGTTTGTATCTGCAACAGATTATGGAAAAATTGATTTCTTGGCATTAAAAATTACTAATTTTTTGGAAAATTTTCATATTTTGCATAATAAAATTTAAAAAGAATTTTAAATTCACACGGCGATTTTTTTCCGCTGTGAGGTTGGGTGATTCGTAACATTAATCGTTGTATTAATTCTAGAATTCAATATAAAATTCTGATTTTTTGCAGATTTGTACTTGAAATGTGAGCGCTTCTAATAGCAATTCAGAAATTTCAAAAATTTCTAAAGATTTTGAAAAAAAAATGTTGCCTTATAGAATCATCAAAATCGTGCATCAAAAACTTAACCCTGCGGCAAACTATGTGAATTATTGAAAATTTCTATACATATATATCGAGTCAAATGTAGTTAAAACATTGATAAAGTTATTAAAAAAAAATTAATTTGCCAACTTTAACGGTTGTTGAAATATGAATTTTTATGCAAGAGAAGTGATTGTATTTCACTATGAGTGTGGGTAATTCGTAACATTAACCGTTGTATTAATTCTAGAATACAATCTAAAATTCTGATTTTTTGCAGACTTATACTTGAAATGTGAGCGCTTCTAATAGCAATTCAGAAATTTAAAAAAAACATTTTTAATAAGAATTATCAAAATCGTGCATCAAAAATTTTACCCTGCGGCGAGCTATGTGAATTATTGAAAATTTCTATATATATATATCGAGTCAAATGTAGTCAAAACATTGACACAGTTTTAAAAAAAAAAATGAAGTCGCTAACTTCAACTGTTGTTGAAATATGAAGTTTTATCCAAGAGTCCTGAAATTCCCGCTAGAATAATATAATAATTGTATAAATATATATTATAATATAATTATTATACTTATATTTTTAATAATTATATATAATAATAATAATTATATATAATAATATAACTGAAAACAAATTTTCGATCGCAAGAACGAAAAATACGCTCTACCTGGAAAAAACCCCGTATAGCATACGCCTCGCCCACTGACGGCGCGAGCAGAGCAAACAAGACAGAGAAAGCATGCTTTGGCAAGACAGAGTAAGCCTATACACGGTTTCAAATATCCGAGCGTCTGGCTTTCTAGCGCCTTTTCCGTCAGAGATAGAAAAAAGTTTTGTACAAAAAATTATTGGTTTAAAAATCTTTATGCAGCTAAATTATTTTCAATAATAGAGTCCCATTTGTGCGTTATAACAAAAACAAACATTTTTTAAATGCAACACCCTGTATTTTTCCAAGTTTTCCGATGATTTTTATTACCTTTACATTGGTGCCTATTTACTTTTTAATTATGAGATAGTGTTGCCAACTTTTAATTTTTTTCTTGAAACATTCTGCCGATGTAAGCTGAACTTTAAAAAATCGTAGCGACGTCGTTTTTTAAAGGGAAAAAATAAGTTTTAGCAATAACACTATGTAACAAAATTTGATTTTTGTTTTGTTTATTGGATTTTTTGTTATATTATCAATATTTGTGTGCCAAAAAACTATTCTAATTTAATTTAAAAAATTTAGTGATAAGTTTTTATTTTTTAAGGGGTATTTATATAATATAGGTAATCAAAAACAAAAAAAAATATTGACAAGAAATGGCAAGAAATTCAACTAAGAATTATTATTTTAAGAAAACATACAATCTAGAAAAATATTTTCTTAACATAGATTTTAAATGTTGACTGAAAAATGAATTTTAATACGACTTTTTCTTTTATATGATGCATTTTCTTCCCGAAGTATATTCCAAACATAGTCACCCATCATTGTCGCATCCCACCTTCCTTGTTATCGAATATCTTGATGGAATCTTTCTCCATGTTCTTCGCTGACATCTCCCAGATTTTCACGGAAAAAGTCAAGATGGTAATGCAATCAGTGTAGGTACTTTCAACGACATGCGACATCCCATTTCTTTAAAACTTCCTAATAAAACTTTGACAAGGTCAGTATAATTTTCTCTTTTGTGGTTACCAAGGAAACCTTTCATTTAAAATCTCACGGTAACTTTTGAGTTTAAAAAATATGTATTATAATCCAATTTTGTTAATAAAAAAAATTATTAATTTTTTTTACATGTTGTCCACAAAGAAAGTTTAATGGCCAAAATCTTACGTGAGGGATAGGGGGGTCTACCACATCTCACCAAATCTCACCAAGTGGGAGAGAGGAGTCTAAATTATCAAAAAAATCCTCACGTAATTAATGGATATCCCCTAATGACACTCAAAGCCATCAACACGATCTGACGGCTGTCGTTGAAAATTTGACAGTTTTAAAAAAACAAATGTATGTTACGTAATCGGGGGCATACTACGATTTGTGTAATAAAATCCAGATAAACAAATATCATGTTACATAGTGTAATCTTTGTGCGGTTGAAAAGCAATATTTTGATAATGATCAATTTGAATTAAGTGATTCAGGAAAAAAACACAAACTTGCCGCAACTTATTAACATGAATTTCTAAAAAGACGAACTGTTCGATATGATTTTAGTATTAGGATTGACTGATCTAACTTGCTTATCCAAAAAAAGACCCTGATAATAAAAGTTTCAGGAACTTACTAAATAGATTTATTGAAATGGAAAGTGTATTGTACAAAAAACAAGAAAAAACAAAATCTATTATAAACGACGAAAACGAATTTTCAGTACTATTAACAGCAACTGAGAATCCCAACATAAGCCATCGGTGAAGCAACCGGCATAACCGAGAGATCAGTACAACGCATTCTGTAGAAAAATCAATATCATTCGTCCCATATTTACATAGTTGCATCAAGATTTAGCAATTCTGACTTTTAATTTCGATCCGAATTTCGTATCTGGGCAAGACTGAAAATACAGAACCCCATCGAATTGAAGAGGGGAAAATACCTATCAAATGGTCACATAAAATAGGGGGCATTCCATTTGAAAAAAATGAGTTCAACCACTTTGAAGTTCAAATTCAAATTACTCATTAATAAAATGTTGCTCTTCAACCACACTAAGATTATTGCTAAAACTTATTTATTCCTTTCAAAAAACAACATCGCTATGATTTTTTCAGCTTACTTCTAAGCCTAAAGGCAAGATTTTTAAAGTGAGCAACACTGTCACATAATCAAAAAGTTAATAAATGCCAATGTGGAGGTAAAAAAATTTCATCGGTAAAAATACGGGAAAGCCCAACGTAATGTTGCAGGACCCCAACTATATCATCAAAAATTTAAGGTTTATGCTCTTTTATTTTTTAAATAATAAAGGTTACATTTTTTTAACAATTTTTTATGATTCCTGGGGGTCCGTAGAGCATCCACCTTTAAGGTGGTGCGCGATTTCCTGTCACACCCTGTATATGTGGTATCGCGCATCACTATAAAGGTGTATGATCCACTAGGGTGCTTTTTTTTCGACTATTTTTTTTCGGTCCCGTCATGAAATTTTGTTGGAAGTACCTACCCTAAAAAAAATTCCCTTAAAATTTTAGCCCTTAATATTAATATTAAGTAGTAGACCAAGGCATGCAAAAACTTTCCGCTTAAAATACACGTAAACTTTGATTTTTTTTCTTACAAATTCTACAGTTCAGAGGCATTTTATGGTATAGTCTAATAGGTTTTCTTCAGAATTGAATGCTCTACAAAAGTGCCCATTGCGGCAAAGTCGTAACTCACACCGGCGAGGTAGTACGGGTCACCCAAACCCAATTTTTTCATGAAATTCTCGTTTTTTCGTCCCTATCTCATAAATGGCAAGAGATACAAAAAAAATGCAAATAACAAACTTGTAGGAAATTTAATTTCCTACAAAAAAGGTCCAGAGAAACAAATTGCTAATAGGAAGTATAGAATTTTCATGAATTATTGAGTTAAATTGTCGAAATTATTAATTTTTTATTCTGAATTGTAATTTTTTTTACGTGGGAATGAATGGTTGTTAAAAAAATATATACGCCTGAGTACAGTTTTCATCTTAAAGAAATAACAATTTATTTAATGGTGGTTTTAATAAATCATAAAGATATAAGGAATAACAAAAGATTGAATCACAGTAAATGTATTCTCTAAAAACATAAATAAGGGAGTTTAGGAATTTTTTTTTCTGAAAGTAAGTTGATTTGGTACACAATGGATATTGCGAGCGATGATTTTGTACTGCTTGGAAAATTTTCTGCCTTTCATCTTCATTATGAGTTAAAGCTTCATTAAATTTCTGACTATCAATTATCTCTAAATCGTTTAAAAATAGGTACATTTGGGCCACTTGTGACTGGCCAAGCAACTTCTGCAACATTTCGTAGCATTAATTCCGACGTATGATGACGACAAGCAAAATACAGTAAATCACGACCAAGTTTTTTTCTAGTAAAGTACAAGCACCGCTGTTGTCACCTTAAATTAAATTTAATTTTTCGATTAAAATAATTAGAAAAAATAATAATAATAATAATAATAAGTCAAAAATTTATGTTAACAATGTGATACTTTACCAGTATTTGCAGCAGTTGTATCAAAACACATTGCTTTAATATTGTCGCAAATATTCCATTCCGTAAGAGCTTTAAAAACTGCTGAAGCTTGACTCATACCCGTGCCATCAGAGAAGAACGGAGCTTATAACATTTTTTCAATATTTGTCTCTGAAATGAGTATTGAAAGCCGTTCTGCCTTTGATACTCCTTGTCCTGTAGGGAGCGTTTTCCCATCCCAGTGAACTATACAAGATTCTGTGATTTCTTCTTTTTTAATTGAATCAACAATTTCCTCTCTCTTGGAAATTCGGGCATTAAGAATAGAACGTTATATCTATCAATATCTTACCTTAAACTCGTGATAACAGCTGAAATAATGAACATTGCATTTCTATCACTAGTTTGAGTGCGATCTAGGGCTGATACTAGTTCTGGAGTTAAAATATTGATTTTCTTCATTTTAGGAGGTAATTACAGGGAGTTCATTCTCAATATCCGAACAAGTTCGTTTCAGCCCACTGGAATGTGATGTTTGACTACAAAAACTTGATGAAACCGACTGTTGAGATAGTTTTAACCCTAAAATAAAGTATTTTTAGACATAAATTAATAATTATAACAAATTCAAACATAATTTTGATTTCGTTTCCAGCATATGTAACTCAATGAAAATATTGTAGGAAATAATTTTTTGATCGCACGGACATTTTACTTTTTTAAAAAAATTTCTAACTCCAAAAAATATAAAGCAAACTCTCTACTTATAATAAGTTAAAATTATTGTCACGATTAAATAAATGTTCAATCTCTAAATTTGTCCACGGATTTAGCTAATATCAAATTCATTTAAAATAAAATAAATTAATGATAAGACAGTAATTAAAATTATTATCAATCTGAAAGAGACATTTAAATTATTAAGAAATCCTATTGAACTTAATTTTATGAGCATGAGGTTAAGAATTTTCATGGAAAGGAAAGTTGACTATTAAACAAAACAAAAATCTATTTGAATCACACTAAAATGCTCTTAATTACTGAAAAATTATTGATGATTGAATTTTAAAATTTATAATTTTACGAGAAATATTGTAATTTTAAAACTAACCAATATCATTCATGTTGTTCTCATTATCTTCATTAGTTATCGCCTGTTCCATATCAGATTTATCTTGAAGAATTGCTGCAAGGAAGAATCAACTGGCGTGTGTAGATTAACTTTTCCAATCCGACATTCAACCAAAAATTCTTTAAATTCATTCGGTAAATTCTTAACCGCCGTTGAATTTGCTATATCGAACAATTTACCAAGCTTTTGACTGAACTTTTCAAGGTTTTTTGTTGTGTTTTCGAATTTTTTTCTCTATTACGATGTTTTTTAATTAATAAATAGTCAGTGTAAAATTTTTAACTTCTGAATACTATGCTGAGGACGAATAGTCGGTATCATAAATTTTGACCAAACGGCATTAGTATCACTGATAACACTGGAAGCACTGTATATAAAGACTGATGCTTATAAATAAACAACTTAACACTTCACGATAAGAAGGTAACTTATTACTATTTATTTCAGTCGTTTCAAATCCAATTAAGTAATTGTAAACGTTTCTACCAATTTTTTCACACATTTTTATAGCGCTAGAAGTCAACGTAACCCCAAATTTAACGCAGAATACGTTTAACGACGTTGGGTCGCTCAGTACACTGAAGCTTTGTTCTTACTCTCGCGGAATCAGCACGCGAAAACAAAGAAAGCGCTGCAATTAAACGGGAAATTTTTCGAACTTATTCAAGGTCAAGTCAAAGCGTACAGTGCCGTAGTAATTCACGTAAACAAAAACTGATTAGTATCATATTACAAAGTAGTAAAAACATATACTTCATAATATGAAATATATGAAATATATTATATTCTTTGTCTTGTTCATATACATCTTACTAACTAGAGTTCTATAGGTATTAACTTATAATTAAATAAATTAAAATTATCAGGGGCAAAATTAAATAAAAAATTCATAAAAAAAATTTAAAAAATATTTCTTTTAAAATTTTTATTTCAAATTTCAGTCTCAAAATTTTCAGTCATTCAACTTTTCAATCATTTGCAACTTAACAAATAAATAATTGATGATTTGGGTGACATTAGAAAATAAGAAATTAATAATTTCGACAATTTAACTCAATAATTCATGAAAATTCTATACTTCCTAAAGTTAAAGTCCCAATATCTCAATAAATATCGATGTTAGCAATTTGTTTCTCTGGACCTTTTTTGTAGGAAATTAAATTTCCTACAAGTTTGTTATTTGCTTTTTTTTATCTCTTGCCATTTATGAGATAGGGACGAAAAAACGAGAATTTCATGAAAAAATTGGGTTTGGGTGACCCGTACTACCTCGCCGGTGTGAGTTACGACTTTGCCGCAATGGGCACTTTTGTAGAGCATTCAATTCTGAAGAAAACCTATTAATGGCCGAGACTATACCATAAAATGCCTCTGAACTGTAGAATTTTTAAGAAAAAAAATCAAAGTTTACGTGTATTTTAAGCGGAAAATCTTTGCATGCCTTGGTCTACTACTTAATATTAATATTAAGGGCTAAAATTTTGAGGGAATTTTTTTAGGGTACTTCCAACAAAATTTCATGACGGGACCGAAAAAAAAAATCATTGATCATTGATCATTGTAAAGTCAATTCGAGTACGCTGAATCCAGTGGTGACAGCCGTTTTTCGAAGTTAGCGAAAATAAGCGATTTTTTTCGATCGGCGTTTTTCAAAATGTACCATTTTATAGGTCACTTTTTAGATGTTTCGATTTCATTCAAAATGTGTTTTTAGGGGTTTTTGGGTACGAGAAAACCGAATTTTACATTATTTTTGCGTTGCGGTTGCGACCAAAATTGGCATTTTTTTAAATTTCACTGAATTTATCTGACATATTTAATTCAATTCATAATTATAACACAAGAAATATCAATGATTTTTTTATTAACACTGCCGGGTCAGAGAAAAAAAAACAATAAAACATAAAGTTTTTATTGTAAATATTGACCGTTTTAATACCTTTAGCTAAATAAACGTATTATTTATTTATTTATTTTTACAATCTTAAAGCTGGTTATTAGAAGTGAATAAAAATTTCATTTAAAATGGATTCTTGTGTCACAAGTTTTAATTGCTTTTGTTATATTTGTGGAAAATACACTATTATGCCAAATCGTCGTAAAATTAATGCGGAAATTATTGAAATATACCAGCTATACTTAGATCAAAATATTATTTGTGATGTAAAATGGGCTCCGTCTACTATTTGTACTGGGTGCATGGGAAATTTGAGTCAATGGAGATAAGATCGATTCAATGCCATTTGGTATTCCTGTAATCTGGACAAATCCGCAAGTTCACAATCCGGATGAATGTTATGTGTGCGTTAATTTCAAACCCAGAACAAACAGAAAAAAGACACGTTCTATGAAATATAAAAGAAGAAAAGACCGAGTCCAACAGCTGTATGTATATCCACAATATCCGAAACAGTTGAAGGAGAAAGTAATTTTGACTATGTGCCAACTAATGTTACTCCTGATTGCGATCATACGTTAAATCTTTTAGCACCAAATGCTCGCGTTTATGGATCCATCGGCCGTCATCGCAATTTTACAAGTTTTTTTAAAGCTATCGAAAATAATTCACTGGCTTATTGCGATTATATTCGTGGTTTGGTTTCCACCTTGCACAACGGATACAACCCGGAAGATTGGAGACTCTTCATTGATTCATCCAAAAGTAGCTTAAAAGCCGTTCTACTCCACATTACAAATTCAAAAAAAATCCGTGCCACTAGCACTCAGTACAGATACAAAGGAAAACTATTTGTTATTGAACAAGATTCTCGATTTATTGAAGTATAATGAAAACAAATGGAAGATTTGCGCAGATTTAAAGGTTGTTTCTA
This sequence comes from Brassicogethes aeneus, assembly GCA_921294245.1. Classification (NCBI taxonomy): domain Eukaryota; kingdom Metazoa; phylum Arthropoda; class Insecta; order Coleoptera; family Nitidulidae; genus Brassicogethes; species Brassicogethes aeneus. The sequence continues at coordinate 65,592,331 of OV121132.1, forward strand.
TTCTCTCTGGTCTGCAATTGGGCTAGACGAAAAACATGTGTTTTATGTGCTTATGGGACACGCGCTACCGTGGTGACCAGTATGAAAAACGCGATTGGATTACACGCGAAGAAGTAAGATTGCGCAGACATAACGTTGTTGAGGTGCCACTTGTACAGGCCGAGAGAATTTTGTTGCCGCCATTGCACACAAATTGGGTATCGTGAAAAACTTTATAAAAAAACTGGATCGTGAGGGCAATACATTCAACGAATTACGGCGTATTTTTCCACGTTTGAGCGGAATGAAAATAAAAGAAGGTGTGTATATATAATACCAATTTAATTGTAATAAATTTCTATCATGATCTTTTATGTATTACAGGGATTCTAAACGGTCCAGATATCCGCCGATTAATGCGAGACGAACAATTTGAAGCTGCGCTAAGTGATATCGAGCTTGTAGCGTGGGACACTATAAAAGCCGTTCTTGGTGTTCATCGGGCGGAAAATTGGCAAGTTCATGTCCAAAACATGCTCGACGCATTTCACAATATGAATGTGAATATGTCTTTAAAGATTTACTTCCTTCATTGCCATATTGACAAATTTGCGGAACAGTCACCGAATGAATCGGATGAGCACGGCGAGAGGTTTCATCAAATAACATCCAGATTGGAACATCACCAGTAGCACAAAATATTGGTCCTATATGGGGCGCATATATGCCCAATATTTTATCTGGGACCTATATTGGATTTATTTAGCCGATGTTGGCCCTATATTGGCATAAAATGGTTATTTAATATATCTTGCCAATGTTTATCCAATGTTGGTCCTATATTGGCACATCATTTTAAGCCAATATATCATTAAAAATATTTATCCAAGGTTGGCCCTATATTGGCGTAACATGATTATCCAAAATATCATAGTATCAATGTTGGGTTTCAATATGGACCAAGCTAGAAAAAATCTGACGAAAGATATGTTGGCCCAATATATAAAACGAATATTGGGCCAATATCTTTGTGCTACTGGGGATTGGTAGAGTGGGAAGAAAATCGATGCACTTTTGGGAGATATTTGCTGGAATTTGCAAGAAGAAATTTGGTTTTTGTTTATGTTTTGTGTCAAAAAAAAAACTTTTTGTGAGATAAATTCAGTAAAAGTTTAAAAAATGCCAATTTTGGTACATTTTTACAATTTTTTTTACGGGACCTGCCTTAAATCGTAATTGTATGACAAAAATATTGTCATATTCGGTTTTATCATACCAAAAAAACCCCCAAAAACACATTTTGAATGAAATCAAAACATCTAAAAAGTGACCTCAAAAATAATCCATTTTGAAAACCGCCAATCGAAAAAAATCGCTTATTTTCGCTAACTTCGAAAAACGGCCATCACCACTGGACTCAGCGTGCCCGAATTGACTTTATCACATATGTCTCCCCTCTGTTGAAAAAAAAAACTTGTCATTTTCGTGCACAGTGTAATCAATAAAAATGACTAAATAACAATAATTATAAATCATTTTTGACAGATAAAACAAAAGGAATAACAAGTACCTATTTAATAAATAAAGAAAATTACATAGCAAATACAAAAAAATTAACAAAAAATTTAACAATTATATACTACAAAGTGACTAGATTTATATAATTTAAAACATATAAAATGTAAGTAATTTAATGTTTTTGAGATCGATTTTATTATCCGTAAACTCTTTGGGTTGCTGTAGTATATAGTTCTTGCACAGGTAAGTAAGACAACGTTGTCCTATAGTTTTTTTCAATTTTGAAATTGGTAGGTAAGCAGTTATGACTTCTGGTGGACTAGTTTTAAATTTATTTTTTTAATGTATATACATATAACAAAATATTTAGGGAATATACTGCCTAAAATCCATTTTTCTTAATTTCTGGTATAGAGTATCCGTAGGGTAAGTTATTTCCACCCCTTGAATAAGCATAAGCATAAGCATAAATGCTTTAACTTGTAGATGTTTATGAATTATATTTTATTTCTTTTTTTCCTAAAAGAATGGATAAGTTATTTTTCAAATTTTACAATTATTTAAAAAAATAGCTATAATACAAATAAATAAACAAACCCGCAACGGCGGAAACACAAACAAAAAAACATTTTGTATTTGTATATAAGAATTTGTTACTTTTTTTAGTTTAAAAAGTGGACTCGGTTTAATTATACTATAGTTCTACGGTTCCCTAGCGGATCTGGCAAACGCAAATAACGTTGAGTTGTGCACAAAGCAAACGCAAAATCAAATAAAAAATTACAGGTTTTGTTTAAATCTAGCGTTTAATTAGCGTATTTAATCTTTTTTTGTTCTTGTAAAATATGGTCAAGTTTGCGTTGAAATATTTCCAATTTGCGGGGGTTATATATTCGTGAATTTAAACACGTGTATTGTTCGGTGGTGAAGCTGGCTGTCGCGGGCCGAGAAAATTTTCGAATAAGTTGAAGTGTTTCGGTTTGGATTGTGGTGTCAACTGAAGGGTTTGTTCGGTGCAACTGACTGGGTTTGTTTTGGACGACTGATTCGGTTTATTTTTTATCTTTTGTATTGTATTTGGGCCATTCCACGCTTAACGGATAGGACAGTTGCCGTGTTTTTATTTACAAAATAATATTGTTCTATTATATTACCAATGTCAAATTTTTATAAATAGTTCTAAACAAAAGCTGTTTAACAAGGTTTTTATTTGGCAAAATTAGGTATCGTGATTGACTGTTTAATTCCTTAAAAATTAATAATTTAAAGCGTAACGGGCGGGACTGTTACGCCCTGGAAATCTTTCGTCCAAATGTTGCTTAACGTGACGGGCGAAATGTGCAGGAGCTTCTTTCGTCCAAATGTTGCTTAACGTGACGGGCGAAATGTGCAGGAGCTTCATCGTGCTAGTAGTGGTGGTCCTATTAATTGGCCTCCAAGATCCCCCAGACCTCACACCACTAGAATATTGTTTATGGGGCTGGTTTAAAAATGAGGTTTATAAAGTAAAAGTGGACACTCGTGATGCCCTAATTCGACGTATTCAAAATACTGCAGCCGTTATTAAAGAAGACAGACGTCAATCAATTAGGAGAGCAACAGGCACTCTTCGTAGACGAAGCAGAAAATGTTTAGAGGCCAATGGCTATATTTTCGAACATTTATTAAAAGAACGCTATGATTAAAATAACGTTAATGTATGAACTTTTGTTTTGCGCTATAATTTGAAAACAAACAAAAATCGGATAAGAACATATGAGTTTTTTTACATTATTTTCATGTGTATAATACACTCCTGAAGTTTGGTCCGTTCCTCCCGACTCACCCTATATATGAAAAAATTAACTCAGAAGGTTAACATACCTATAACATAGATATAATTAAAAAATAACATTTTTTTAAAAATAAAATTACTACCATGTTAATTATATCAAATATCTTTGCTGTTTGTTTGCCTGATTGAAAAGCTGAATGCTTGAAATCAATTGATTTTTAGATTCTTTGGTTTCATTGTGAAATAATTACCCCTAACATTAAACTTGGGTAAAAATATTTAATGATTCATTTTTTTATTATTAAAAACATTCATACCTTCCATAAATGTTTACTTTTTAATATAATACCTAGATAATTTAAAAAAATTACTATTTAATAAATAATAAGGATTATAAAATAAAACCAAAATTGTGTTTAAAAAATATTTGTCTAATTTATTAAATACTTTTGAAGAATTTTAAATTTTAGACCAATTTCAACTTATTTTTTCTTTTAAATTTTTAAATTATGTGCTTGCTCTTCAAATAGAAACAGTAGGGGACTTTTTTTCTTAGGAAATTTACGCTCCATTTATTTTTCGGCTCAAAAATATAGGTACTATTAAACATAAAAGAAAATGAAATTCAGGGACAAAAAATTATAAAGTAAAGTATAAAATTATAATATTATTAACAGTTTTTGCCAGTAATACAAGTTTAAAAGGCATTTTATAAGAAAATAAAAAATACACCCTGTAGGTAAAAACAATTGTATTTGCTCGAAAGAAAAACAGGCTCAGTGTATAAGACTATTTTCAAATTGTTTTTATCATTTGTAATATTTATTAGACAAATAATTAAAAATAAGCTCTGAAACAATATTTTTATTTTTATAATTTGCTTTATTAAAATAACAGTTTTTAAAATTTGTGTACCTATATTTTTCAATATAAATTATTTAAAAAACAAAGTGTATAAGGTATGCATAATTTTTTTCATTGGGTTTAATTTAACCCTTTAGAAAAGTAGGGATTCTTGCCCCATTTCCAGCAAGGGGGGCAGGCAACGGTAAACTATAGGCATGCTAGAAAAAGTTTCGAAACTCCACCTCCCACCCATTTTCTAGCACAATTTTTCTGGAAATGCAATTTTTGAGTATAGCTCCCTCCTTTTGATTAAAACAGTTTATTCTGAAGCCATAATTTATGTATATCAAGCATTAACTTACATATATTATCCTCTAGAGTTTGTTTCTTAATTTTTTTATAAATTTTAAATGTCTTTTTTCCTTCTCGATGTCTTCTGCATCATTGCATTTATTTTTCAAAACATTTGCCTAAATGCCTAAAAAGGTGTGTGATACCTGTAAAAGAATAGGTAAAAGGGCATTGCCTTTTATAAACAGGTCTAGTATTCATATAACTATAATAAAATTACGATATAATTATTATAATTATAATATATTTAACTAATATTTTACAAGAACAAACACTTGAATAAAATTTCCAACAACTTCAACAAAATTTCGTAATTTTCGTTTTTCATACCTACTAATCCTCTGTGCTTCACTTATACCTGAACACATTGTAAATTGTGAACATAACCCCATTGTGTTTTATATTGCGGAATTCTCTTCAAACGTTATAAATATATTTATGCACGATGACATTATAATATGACAATTATAACAAAAATTCTTTGACGTAAACGTCTTTTTATAGCCCGCGGGCGTTATTATGACCCAGCGGGCTATAATGAAACGTCAAAAATTAAAAACAACAATGTTACACCATTTGATATATTCGAAGTAAGTTTTTTCGTATAAAGATTTTGATTTTTCCGGCAGCAGGCCGCAATTTTTCGCCTTTTCAGCTGCTTCCTCAATTTCATTCATCTTTAAACTTTAAAACTGACTGATGTCAGTTGACATTATAATATGACAATTATAACAAAAATTCTTTGACGTAAACGTCTTTAAAAACAATAAAATATTAAAAATAATAATATAATAATCGTGCATAAAGTTTTGTATGCATTGCTGGCATAACTGGTTTTTATGGTCCTACGACGCTTTTCTAGCCCTCGCGCTAACGCGCTCGGGCTCGAAATAGCGCCTCGGACCATAAAAACCTTATTATGCCCTTAATACATAAATAACTATTATGCACGATGACATTATAATATGACAATTATAACAAAAATTCTTTGACGTAAACGTCTTTTTATAGCCCGCGGGCGTTATTATGACCCAGCGGGCTATAATGAAACGTCAAAAATTAAAACCAACAATGTTACACCATTTGATATATTCCAAGTAAGTTTTTTCGTATAAAGATTTTGAGGCCGCAATTTTTCGCCTTTTCAGCTGCTTCCTCAATTTCATTCATCTTTAAACTTTAAAACTGACTGATGTCAGTTGACATTATAATATGACAATTATAACAAAAATTCTTTGACGTAAACGTCTTTAAAAACAATAATATATTAAAAATAATAATATATTAATCGTGCATAAAGTTTTGTATGCATTGCTGGCATAACTGGTTTTTATGGTCCGAGGCGCTATTTCGAGCCCGAGCGCGTTAGCGCCTCGGACCATAAAAACCTTATTATGCCCTTAATACATAAATAACTATTATGTGTATATTTAATAATACATTTCAAACATGTTTTACTCTTATAATGTAATAAACACATATTTAAGTATATATAAGATAACCTACAAATTTTAAATGACAGTAAAGTTTCTTTACTGTCATTTAAAATTTGCTATGTTGCCAAATTGGTTCAAACTGAAATTAGTATATATGCTTAAATCACTTGATATAAATAAATCAACGTTTCTGCATAAGGCTCTAAGGGCCTCAATAAAGAAAATCCGAGATTAACTCATCCCTTAAATCATTTATTTTCTCTTATCTCTATATTACCATGCTACATTTTCTTTCACCATGCAACACAGGGCTGTATGCACAGAATTAAAAAAAAAAATAAATCATCCGTTCCATCTTTTGAATATTTTCATATATTTATATAGTTTTAATAAATAACAGTGTATTTCTACCAGGGACCCGGACCCAAATGAAATAACGGTTTCTGTCCGGTTCCGGTTCCGAGATAAACGACAAATTTCGGTTCGGACCAATCTTTTCCGTCCATACGGTTTTTTTCGGTTCCAATTTTTTTACCATGTATAAATAAGTGCCTACTTATAAATTTCTTTGCCTCTTTTTTTTCGAATTAGGTTCTTCAATTTTAGGCTAAAAAACTGTAAAATTCATATTTAAAATAGGTTATCCAAAAATAAAAAAACTGAACTTTCAGATTTTGTTCTTTTTCTCTAAAAATTCTGCTGGGGGAAGTAAAAATTTGAGACCAGAAAACATGTTTCAATAAGCGTTGAAAAGCTGCAGCCGTTCAATGCTTACTTAAGTCGGTTTCATATGGATGCGAAATGCTAATTGCGAAATACGAATATTTGCATTTCGCAACTTCTATTTCATATATTTAGATGCGAACTATTTTGGGGACATTGTTTTCTCACTAGGCAATATTTTAGGTACTTAAATATTAAAGTTAGTTAAAGTGACTATAAAGGTAAAATAAGAAACATAAATGTAACACAAAAAACTCTTTGTCCATTATAAAAAATAAAAAAAACACTTAATTAAACAGTTCGAATAAAACTTAACAAAACAAACACCACGATACAATTGCAAAACGCAAGCGAATTACGTCAAATTATAGCAATTATCGCAAAATATTGGGTCAATCTCAAGATTCCCGTCCCTAGATTTCAAATTTGCGAATAGTCATTTTAATAAATTACTCTTCAACCTACTACGTATTATTTACTTCATGGCGCAGTCGGTAGGATATTTTGTAGTGGGAGGTTATTAATTAAGTGTTGCCTAGTTTTATTTATACCTATGACATCTTTTTTTTCAATAGTTATTTTAATTTCCATTTACAATAAATATTTATACAACATTTACAATTTTTATTAACACATCAGGAACCCCTAACAATACTTGTTCTAGAGTGTATAATTTATATGCTTAAATATTTAAAAAAAAACTACTATTAGAGATTTTTTTAACGAAACAATATATATATATACATCCCGCTTACAATGCTGCATCATTTCAAAGTACCGTCATTATAGCGTCTACCAGAAATACTGCAGTATATCGTGATTTAACATTGCAGAAGTGTTATTTAGACAAAATAATGACCGAATTTAACGTTAAATGTTTATAAACCCTTTTTTAAACTAAAAATTCATGTTACTATCATTGCTGCTTCTTTTTATTTTGCCATCATTTCTGCGTCGATGTATATCGAATTTGTTAAACCATCATTGCTGCAACAAAAGTGAATATTTTTTTCAACTCCCCCGTCTTTTCTGCGTCACCCATGTTGCCAGATCTTGTCGACGCATCATTGATGGTCTTTCGTACTAGGATTTGAATATTAAATTTATTAAAATAAATATTTAAAATCATAATACCCAATAATTTCGTTGTGCGTTGTGACTTGTTTTTAGCGCATATACTCGTATATCAACGCTCACAAATAAAAGGCAAAATATAAGTTCTTTAGAAATAAAATGATAAATTTGTTATGTATAATTTGTTGTCATTCAATAGTTTAAGTTAGTCTGGATAAATTAAATTTTTTAGCTTTAAAGGATGTGCAGAAAAAATTCTAGCGTACGGGATTAATTTTTGATATGTTAAATTAACATACAAAATGTATGCCACTGACATTTTTAATTTTTGATAGCATAATAACATAATACAATTATGATAATTGTAGACAATAAGATTCCTTATTGATATTTTTGTTATTAAATATTTTATTAGATTTAGCTAAGAAATTAATTAATATTTCCAAATAAGCCTTAGATATTCGCAGGACCGTTTCTAACGTTTTCTCCGTCGGGGTGGGTAATAAAATTTGCCGCTCTAATGTTGGTATAATATAAATTGTTTATAATATAATATGTATTTATACATATTTATACGCCTCCTTAGATTAGGAGCACTTTTTTAATTACAATTTATTACAATTTATAAAATATTCATGCATTTTTTAAATTGTAATTAAAAAAGTGCTCCTAGTCTAAGGAGGCGTTTTTACCAAAACCTTAAATAAAAAAGGGATTATTTTAAAGGATTTTTAAATCTTTATTTAACTACGTCTTAGAATAAGTCAAAACGGTTTAAACGTTCCAATTTTAGTTTTTTATTAATATTAATCAGTGACGAATTTTTATAATTTAAATTTGTTTAAACTTTTTGCCTTTTTAAAATATAAAGGGCCAAATTGTATGTAAAAAACTAAGGATGGTGTCTTTTTAATATTTTGAAAACGTCACATTTTTGTCCTAGGACAGCCGTTTACTTTCCGTCCTGAAATGTAATCAGCTAATCAGCAATTTTACAGAGCATTTTAAAGATTGAAAGTTTTTAGCTAATTTAGAATATTTTTTGGAAAAAAAATATCGAAAAATATGCTATATTTATATCTTTTTTTACCTGCGCGCGGAAAGTTTCTACAAAAGTCAGTGTCAATTAATTTTTAAGAAAATAATGAACCACCGTTTAATCGTCATAGTAATGATAAATCCTAGTAGGATTATACTACCGCGGTATACCGTGGAGAAAGAGTTCAATTTTCTCCACAGTTTAAGACTGAGCCACTTTCTTAATTGAAAAAGTATAGGAAATGTACAAATTCTTTAATATGATTAGAAAAATATATTTACAGAGCATGACTCAAAAAGTATGTGGAATCCAAAAATGCAAATAAAAGGGATATTTTTATTTAAAATAAGAAAGTTGGAACCGTCCCAGAGAAAACCAAATATCCATAAGTAAAAATATTATTTAAAAAAAATTGTATTAGTTCATTAGTATTTAGTCATTTCTTTTGACAAAAACAACAAATTATATCAACCTGCAAAGTTACAAAAGCCCACAGCCCACTTCTAAGTTTGACAGGTCAAACTTAAAAGACAGCTCACAGAATAACACAAAACCACGTTTTTTTGAGTAAGAAGTTAGGTTATTGTGTTAATCATTTTACATTCTCATTAAAGTCATGATTTCAACCAAAATACCAATCACGTAATTTACCTACTACATTTACTACACAATAATTTACTATGTTCTGCGATTTACTACATACTACATTTACTACATAGTCAATGTATAAAATGTTATAAACCCAATTTTTACGTCAGTTTACCATCCCTGGGCTGGAGGCCTTACAAACGGGACAAATATTACTATTTTTACTCTTTTTATTCTTAAAGTTTGTTACGTTATAATTTAATACTAATACCAATAAAACGTTTACAAAAATCTAGTGAGGCGGTTAGCTACAGTGGAGAAGGCATTGTAGGCGGGATGTATATATATATATATATATATATATATATATATATATATACATATATATATATATATCTTTAATTTTTGCAAAAAAGATATTAAGAAAAAAACCGAAAATGTGTTAATGTGAATTTTAGTATAAGTGTTTGGTAGCCAGTTTGTTTTATAAAATTATTATTGCCAAGTTCCTTTTAATAATTATATCTATAACTTGTAACGATTTTTTTTTTGTTGTTATATTTTTATTTAATTTTCTTTCTAATTTCAATATATAATAAAAATACAATAAGTTTATTTCATTATTCATGCAAATGGTTAGACATGCTGTATAGTATAAATAATTAATTTCAATGTTGACCGGTCGCTGAACGTCGAGAAGTTTTTCTAGTGTTTTTTTTTTGTTAATTCCTTTCCTTGGGACCTCCTTCAGTTTAAAACTATTGGCCAGTTATGACGATACTCTGTTTTGTGAGCTTTGTGAAAATTTCTTGGGAATTTTGAAGCTAATGTTCATCGTCTAAGACGGATTAAAGAGTACGTCTAACCAATTCCTTTTTGGGAAACGACTTCGTCGGATTTATGGTCCAAGCTTGTTCTTTTTAATTCTTTTGTTTTTGGAGAGGAACCTCCGCATCTCAACGGAGGTAAAGTACAGTAATACTGCTCAAAGGTATGTTTTTATATGTATACCTTGTAGGTTTCAGTTTATCATTAGAAGATTCTATCGGTAATTAGAAAATTGCACCCTGGTAATATACCTCCTATATTCACGAATACCAGAGGATTTTTCGTCCACCTTCAATATCACGCAGCCCGGCAACCATCTAGTTGGTGTTTCCAGCTACCAAGGTCCCTATCCAATAAGGGTAGATCAGGAAGGCCGCACGTGGAATTCTCCTAACCGCCATTTTATTTATCAGATCGATACCAAATTGTTACGACTGATAATCAGAAATCTAGACCCTCAAATGTTATTTCTGGTGATTCAGTTTACATTCACATTTTAAACCCTAAAGACACCACAGATACAAATGAAAAAATAAATAAAGACCTAAATTCTATTTATAAATATGCAAAAAATCATAATTTAAAATTAAATGCTGAAAAAACAGTGTCTTTATTATTTTGTTCTGAACCTAACCGTAATCATTTAATAATCTCGCTTCATTTAAACATAAAGTTCCTTCTGAAGTCCAAAAATTATTACCAACTTGTCCTGGGTTATCTTGGAAATGCGATAAATGTTATAATGATGTAAACGACAGTTTTTACACTAACTTAGAATCAAAGATAGAAACTCTTTTTGAGGATTTAAATTCTCTGTTTAATAATGCTAAAATTGATTTTAAACAAATGGCAGAAGAAAAGCTTAAATCCTTGCAACCTACGTCATCACCTTTGGTTCAAACCTATTCAGAAAAATTAAGTAAAAAGTCATCAATAATTATCAAACCCAACGATGAATCTTAGCTTAACTCTTATGAAACTATGAACTATTATGAAAAAAATTAACCCTCTGGTAAACAACATTAAAATTAATTCAGTTAAAAATATTAAAAACGGTGGCCTAATAGTGGGTTGTAATGATGTTAATGAAGCGAATAAGTTTAAGGAAATAGCTGATAAGGAACTGAAAAATTACAAAATTAAAGATGCAAATAAAATCCAACCTAGAGTCAGAATTGTCGGTCTTTCTGAAAAATTGAATGAGGAAGAGATTAAGCAGTATTTATTTTTACAAAATAAGGATTTAATTTGCGATCAATCTACAGTTAAGATTGTGGAAATAAAAGCTTTAAAAAATAAAGACACGATTTATCAAGCTTTACTGCAAACCGATATAACAACATATCAAAAAATGCTGAAACATGGTTTTGTTCTTATTGGGCTAGACAGCTGTAAAGTGTATGATGCCATAACAGTACTTCGTTGTTTTTCTTGTAATGGCTTTAACCACGACTCCAGTGTTTGTTCCAAAAAAGATAATCCTATATGTCCCCGATGTGCCGAAAATCATTCTGTTAAAGATTGTCAATCAATAACGCTAAAATGCATAAACTGTCTTAATTTAAAAAATAAAACTGGAGTGGACATTTGTCATGCCGCCTGGGATCATGACAAGTGCCAGGCTTTAAAAAATGTACTGGGGAAATTAAAACACGATGTCTTTGGGTTGCAATAGCAATCAAATTCTCTCCCCACTCGAACACATGAAAATAAAAAAGAACCTAACAGATTGTTAAAAATATACTACCAAAATGTAGGCGGCTGTCGATCTAAAGTAGAAACATTGCATGCATCTACCTGTGAAAAAGAGTTTGACTTAATCTGTTTAACTGAAACTTGGCTATCAGAAGACATAACTAGCTCAGAACTATTTCCGGATGACTATGGTGTTCTTAGGAGTGATCGCAACTTTGAAGCAGTCGGTGTATCTCGAGGTGGTGGAGTTTTGTTGGCCTACAATTCAGACTTTACTGTTGAGCGTATTAATTTAGATGTATTACAATCTCAGCATCCTTGTATTGATATAGTTGGAGGTAGTATTACTTTTAATTTTAAGAAAACTTATGTTTTTGTCTTGTATATTCATCCTAGAATTTCATATATTGAGCTGGATTCATTTTTAAATCTTTTTCATGAAACCATTATCCTCAAAGACAATTCAATTATACTAAGTGACTTTAACATTCTGCATTTTAATAACGTTATGGTTAATGATAATAGTCGGAGGATAATGGTGGATTTTTTAGAATTTTCAGATATGTCTCAATTTAATAATATCGTAAACGTTAATAATAGACTATTGGACCTTGTTATTGGCAATGTAAAATGTGAGGTAAGTAGAGAGTCTCACCCCTTATTAATCGAAGATATGTACCATCCAGCATTAGTTGTGATCGTTATGTTAATTAAAGAAAATGTGCCAAGTTTTCCAAAGGTTTCTGATAACCTAAAATTTAACTTTAAAAAAGCTAATTTTCACGGACTTTATATGGCTCTGCTTAATGTTGACTGGACTTTTTTGCACAATTTTAAAGATATTAATTTGGCCTGCGATGAATTTTATAAAGTTATTTATGATATTTTTAATTTATTTGTTCCCAAATTTAATTTCAGAGTTAATTTATCGGTTAAATACCCAAATTGGTATACACCTGATATTATTAATAGCATTAAACAAAAAAATAAATACCATAAAGAATTTAAAAAGTTTCAAAATGAAAATGATCTTTTAATGTTTCAGAACCTTCGAAGATCTATAAAATCTAATATTAGAGATGCGTACAAAAACTACATAAACAAAATCGAAACAAACATCTCAAATGACCCCAAAAACTTCTGGTCTTTTATTAACTCCAAAAAAGGTCATACAAGAATTCCAGGCAAATTATATGATGAAACTGGTCAATGTTTTGATTCTCCAGATACTATCGTCAATGGTTTTCAAAAGTATTTTCAAAGTGTTTACTTGACGACAAATAACACTAATAAGATTAATAATAAAAATGCTTATACTTCTTCTAATATTTTAATAAATGAACTAAACGAAAATGATATAACTCAGGCAATAAAAAAACTTAAAAACAAAGAAACATCGGGTGATGATCAGATTCCTTCTTATTTAATCAAAGACTGCTTACAAATATTTTGCAAGCCACTGTTATATTTGTTTAATCTATCCTTAAATACATCAACCTTTCCAGATATGTGGAAGGTAGCCCGATTGTGTCCAATATTTAAGAACGGTAATAATAGTTTAATTAATAATTACCGACCTATAGCTATTTTATCAAATTTTTCAAAGGATTTTGAAATGTCTTTATATATGCGCATCTATAGATGGGTATACCCATCAGTCAAAAACTCTATTTCTCTTCACCAACATGGTTTTATGGAAAACCGTTCAACGGTATCGAATTTGACTTATTTTACCCAATTTACCTCTGAAGTACTGGATAATCGTGGGCAGGTAGATGCCATAAATACAGATTTTTCAAAGGCTTTTGATCGGATATGTTATCCTATTATTATTTCTAAGCTTGAGTTATTTGGTTTTTCGGAAGCACTTCAGAACTTTTTCACATCCTATTTAAGTAATAGATACCAGTATGTTTCCTATAGTGGTTTTAAGAGTTTAAAGTTTTTATCAACTTCTGGTGTTCCACAAGGCTCTAATCTAGGTCCTCTTCTTTTTACAATTTTCATAAATGACATAGGCGACGATATTGTTTGTGAAAGACTTTTGTTTGCCGATGATTTGAAAATATTTAAAGAAATACGCAGTGTTAATGACTGTAAGGCCCTTCAAAATGATTTGTGTAAGATTGAAGACTGGTGCAGGAAAAACCAGTTGGGTCTTAATGCAAACAAGTGTAAAGTAGTCACATATACTAAAAAAAGAAAAAAACATTCTTTGATTACACCCTAAACCTAAGTTTACTTTTCCGTGTCACTGCCATTAAAGACCTGGGAGTATTATTTGATAGCGAATTAAATTTTCTTAACCACATTAATAGCATAATAACATCTGCCAACAGAACCCTTGGTTTTATAATTAGAAATACCAAAAACTTTAAATGTCAAATGGCGTTTATTATTCATTTGTACGCTCTAAGCTTGAGTATGGTTTTCTAATTTGGAATCCAATATACTCTAGTAATATAAGTAACTTGGAGAAAATTCAACGACGGTTTTTAAAATTCCTCTCTTTTAAACAAAACGGTGCATATCCAGATCAGGGTTATGATCACTTAACTCTTTTGAATGAATTCGGGTTTAGTTCCCTGCAGTTAAGGCGAGCCACGTTAAGTGTAAAATTTTTGTACAATTTGGTACATAACAAAATTGACGCTCCCCTACTATTAAACCAAATAAATTATTTAATACCAAGAAATACTCGTACCAACCTTACATTTTACTGCCCCAACGCTAGGTCGAATATTATTCTTAAGTCACCAATTTATTTTATGTGCAAAAATTTTAATATATAATATATATTTAATATATATATATATATATATATATATTGGTGTTTGGTAAGCAGTGACTTCCGATAGGTTGACGTGGCGCCCTGACCTCCGGTGTTACCAGTTATTTTAAACGTATATATTAGGGTGCGTTTGAAAGAGGGGAAGGTCTACAATTCGGTTGTCAAAAGAGGGGAAGCATTTTGTGAAGAATTAAAATGTATATATTTGGAAGCAACTAATATACGAAATCACTTCCGCATATATATGAAAGAGTTACGGTCACGTCGTACTAACTTCCAGCAGTGTTGCCAGATATCAGAAGTTAGATTTACAACTATATTTTGTTAACTTGCGTAAAGAAATCAATAATTTAAATTAAAACCTAATACCTATTTAGGGAAAAACGTACAAAAAAGTATTTTTATTATAAAAATAACTAGTTATCTTACTTACGTAAAGAAAATTATTTTATTACAAATTATCAAGTGTTCATTAATATTGACAGATACGTATTTTTTGAAGTTAAAAACATTTTCCCTTTCTGATCAAAGGGGTTATTAATATTCTAGGTCAGGGATGGCGAACATATGGCACGTTTTAAATTTTTCTTGGCACGTTTTAAGAACAAAATTTGTTCATCTTAAGCTAATTTTTAAGTTTAATAATTTGCGTATTTTATTCCAATTAAAACATAACTTATAACTAAACTCCGTAAAATTTAATGTCTATGTTAGCCTTGTAATCATAAGCGACAAATTTTACAATTTTTAATGAATATCGCTAGAATTTTATCTAGGTGTTAAATAATTAATTATTAATTAAATTAAAGTTTAAATATCGCTCAGATTAAATCTCGCTGCCGTCTCGACTGTTCGCATCACCGATTGATTCAAACTGGTTTGACAAAATTTAACTCGCTCAGGGATCGAAACTAAAAATGAGTTTAAATACTACTCCTAGTCCCTAAATTTTAAACGCCTTAAAATAATTTCGATCTGCTCACGAGTTATATTCTCCGATGTATAGAAAGTTTTGATACTTTAGTGATTAAATCATACCAGATCATATTGGGATTAAATCCCAACGAGATCGGTAAGGATTTAATCTTTTTAACTACTATTAAAAATAGTTTTACTTTTTTAATTAGACTAATTATTAGAGAACATTAATTTAAACATTTAAAGTAAAAAAAAATTAACAAAGAAATTTTAAAATTAACAATATAAGATAATTTTTTTAATAAAAAGTTATTAATAATGGGTAATTAATAATTACTTATTATTAATAATTATTGATTATTATTAACTTTTTAGTAAAACATTTTTATAGATTTTTCGATATTTTTATATTGTTAATTAATAAACATGGCAATATAGGTATCTATAAAAAGGTCTTGATAATTGCAATTAAAAAAATTATATTATTTACCCCCTCTCTTTCCCCCAGTTTAATAAGTTTCTATATTTCAAAATTCACTTGTCAAGATGGGTATCTATAAAAAGGTCTTAAAATTTTCAATTTAAAAAATATATAATAATAACCCCCTGCCTGCCACTTTATTTAAAAAAAAATTATATTGCAAAATTAATCTGATAACAAGGTCTTGATAATTGCAATTAAAAAAATTATATTATTTACCCCCTCTCTTTCCCCCAGTTTAATAAGTTTCTATATTTCAAAATTCACTTGTCAAGATGGGTATCTATAAAAAGGTCTTAAAATTTTCAATTTAAAAAATATATAATAATAACCCCCTGCCTGCCACTTTATTTAAAAAAAAATTATATTGCAAAATTAATCTGATAACATTGGTAATTACAAAAATATCTTAATAATAACAATTTAAAAAATATTATTAATTACCTACCCCCTTCCTCCCCCTAATTTATAAAATTTTTATGTTGCAAAATTAACATTTCAAGATGGGTGTCTATAAAAAGGTGTTGATAATTGCAATTAAAAAAATTATATTATTTACCCCTCCCTTCCCCCCAGTTTATTAAGTTTCTATATTTTAAAATTAACATGTCAAGATAGGTACCTATAAAAAGATCTTGATAATTGCAATTAAAAAAATATATTAATTACCCCCTTCCTCCACCTAATTTTGATAAATTTTACATTTAAAAATTAACATGGCTGATGGGTATCTATAAAAAGGTCTTGATAATTGCAATTAAAAAAAATTATGTATATAAATTAACCTGACAAAATTGGTAATTAAAAAAGGTCTTAATAATTATAATTTAAAAAATATAATTAATTACCCCCTCCCCCCTAATTTTTAAATTTTTAATATTACAAAATTAACATGGCAATATGGTTATCAATAAGAGGTGTAAATATTAACAATTTAAAAAATTATAATAATTACCCCCTCCCTGCCCCCAATTAAAAAAAAATCAATTGCAAAATTAAAAATTTGCTCATAGCAATATGGGTACCTTAAGAGGTCTTAATATTTACAATTTATAAAATTATAATAATCACCCCCTCCCTGCAAAATATATTGCAAAATTAACCTGACATCATTGGTAATTATTTAAAAGGTCTTAATAATTACAATTTAAAAAATATTATTAATTAGCCCCTCCTTCTCCACTAATTCTTAATTCTTTTATATTGAAAAAGTAACATAGCAATATGGATTTCTATAAAGAGGTCCCAATATTTATAATTTAAAAAATTATATAAATTTCCCTTTTCTATTTCTTGCAATATTAACATGGCAAAATCTGTACAATGTTCTTAATGATAATAATTTTAAACTACTTCCTTCTTCACCCCTAATTAATTCATTTTTTTATTAAAAAACATTCAAAATAAAGCTGGAGCAGGTATACGAAACAAAAAAAGCCAAATGTACGTTTGGACATATCGTCACGTTCAAATTTTTCTATAAAATAATGTTTAGTAGAAAAAATAAAGGTATATAAATAATTATTAAAGGGTCCAATTACTCCAGTGCATTGCATTAAATAACCCGATAAGCGAATATTTTAATAAATAAGGGGGAAGGAGGGGGTAATTAATACAATTTTTTAAATTGTAATTATTAAGACCTTTTTATTGATACTCATCATGCCATATTAACTTTGCAATTTAATAATGTAATAAATTAGGGGGCAGAAGGGGGTAATTAATTTATTTTTTAAAATTGTAATTAATAACACCTTTTTATAGATACCCATCATGCCATGTTAATTTTGCAATTTAATAATGTAATAAATTAGGGGGCAGAAGGGGGGTAATTAATTAATTTTTTAAATTGTTATTTTTAAGACCTTTTTATAGATACCCATCATGCCGTGTTAACATTGGAATATACAAATGTAATAAATTAGGGGGCAGAAGGGGGGGGAGTTATTATAAATTTTTTAATTGTAATTTTTAATACCATTTCATAGATACCCATCTTGAAACGTTAATTCTTCAGAATAAAAGTTTAATAAATAAGGGGGGAAGGAGGGGGTAATTAATATAATTTTTTAAATTGTAATTATTAAGACCTTTTTATAGATACCCATCATGCTATGTTAACTTTGCAATATAAAAATGTAATAAATTAGGGGACAGAAGGGGGGTTATTAATATATTTTTTTAAATTGTAATTACACCATTTCATAGATACCCATCTTGCCACGTTAATTCTTTAGAAAAAAAGTTTAATAAATTATCGGGGAAGAAGGGGGTAATTAATATAATTTTTTAAATTGTAATTATTAAGACCTTTTTATAGATACCCATCTTGCTAGGTTTATTTGCAATAATAACATTAATAAATAGGGTGGCAATTATTTTGTTTTTAAATTGTTATTATTAAATCATTTTAATGATACCCATCTACTTATGTTATTTTTGTAATGATTATTACCATAATATCATTATAGTTTAATCATAGAGAAATGTAATGTATAATCTAACATTATTATTATAAATACCACTTTTTTATAAAATTTGATAAATAAATATATACCATATATCAATAAAATAATTTTAAAAATTAACAATAATATTAAGGTATTTTTATAAAATTATAAAATTAATTTAATATAATTTTACAATTTATTAATTTAATAGGACTAAAAATTTATATTTATTTAATAAATATAAATTTTTAGCCCTATTAAATAACCAGTATTAATAAATTACCAGTATTTAATTAATTATATCATCTGATAATTTCACTCTGATTTAATCACTGGGTTCCGAAAAGTATTAAATCTTAAACTTAAACTTTGGTTATCATTTAGAATATAAATCTTTTAGGTATTTAATCTTTAAAAGAGTAGAAGTGTTTTGATACTTTTGGGATTGAGTCCTTAATGTATCGAATCACTACGAGAGCGGTATAATTTAACTCATAATAGTAATACTTCGCAGATCGAAATAGGTTTCGATCGCGAGTGAGTTGAGAGCTATTCAAAATCAGTGATTTAATCCTAGTCCCTGGAATAAAGGAAAAAAGCAGTGATTCAAAGCCAAAGGCGGCAGATCTTAAATGTCTCGCAGCGTCTCAGCGCCATGAGATATTAATATCACTCTACTAATTAAAGGAATGAGAATAAAGATTTGGCAACGCCGACTTAACAAGAGAGAGTTAGGTATAGCGTGAACTGCAGGCATAACAAAGATAGTTATATTGTCACGCCCACGCGGAAGTCAAATCGTACAGTTTGTTAAATATTTGTAGCGACAACAGCGCCAGCGGTATATACCCGAACTAAAGGAAAGTTTTGTAGGTATATATGGCACGCACTGACTTCCAACCTAAAATTTGAAATAACGCTTTTTTCGACCTCTATATGACATTGCGCTAAAAAAATGCACTTTTCGTAGTGACTTCCGAAATCGGAAGTCACATCGTTATATATGAAGTCACAACGTCTAGTGAGTATCTATTTTGGAAGTCACTTGGTACTATTTATCAATATATATATATATATATATATATATATATATATATATATATATATATATATATATATATATATATATATATATATAATACTGCAATAAATGTGACATTAACTTTAATAGTATTGGTTTTATAATTGATAGCTTATGTAAAAATTTTTTAGTCTAATCTTGTTATACTTTTTTTTGTATAATATACATATATATATTTTTTAATAATATTAGGGCTTATTTTAATTTCTTGTATGTAATTTTTCTGTAAATGGATTTTATATCTGTTGGACAATAAACGTTATTATTATTATTATTATTATTATTATTATTATAAATAATGTTCCTCTCACTTTTTCTAAAAAAAATTATGATTTTGGGTGTAACTTTTGATGACAGTTTCAAATTCACAAATTATGTAAATAAGTTATTACAAAGTGTATATCTTCGTCTCAAAACATTATACGCAAACAGAAATGTATTAAATTTAGAAACCATAAAACAACTTTGCGAATCACTTGTTTTATCGACGTTTAATTACTGTTTACCTGTTTATTACCCATTTTTGGATAAAGTTACTAAAAATCGAATTCAAAAGATGCAAAATTCTTGTTGCAGGTTTGTTTTTAATGTTGGAAAATTTGACCACATATTTCCCTATTTTAAACGTCTAAAGTGGTTAAATATGGAAAATGTATTTCGACTTAATTATTCTTGTCTTGTGTTTAAAACGCTAAAATCTCTTTACCACAATATTTAAGAGAAAATTTAAACTATCGAAGTGAAGCTCATGATCGTGACATACGTAACGGATCTACTTTAACCATGCCCCACCACACCACGGCTTTATTTCAGAAATCTTTCAGTTATCTCTCAGTTAAGACTTATAACACTTTGAAGTCAAGTTTTAAAAATACAAAATTATCCATTGATACCTTTCGCTTTCTTCTGAAAACTGAATTCCTTGGGAAGCAAAACGCATAATATATTTATTCTTTTTTATTTTATTTTATTATTTTTTTTTGTTAAAAAAATTATTTTTCACTATGATTTGTTCTTGATTAAACTATTTTGTTTATAATTTTGATTTTTATTTTTATTTTTGTATTACACAATATTTTATTTTAATTATTAAGTTACCATGTTTTATTTTGTTTTTGTTTTTTTTTATAAATAAAAATTCATTAGGTATAGTAGGGTTAAGTGGAAGAATGATCCATTATCAAACTTCGCCCTTTTGATGTATTACTTTTTATATCAAAGTCGATTTACATAACACCCTGTATATACGCTGGAAAGAAATGGGAACACTACAATTGAAAACAGAATTTAAAAAAGCAAAAAATAAAGTAACAAATCTTTTTAAAAATTTAAAAAAAGAATGGGTTGACACGCAACTTACATCTTCGGGTAAAGACAATAAAAAAAGTTGGAAAGTACTGAATGATATCATGAGTAGTAATAAATGAAATAGAAACACAGACTTTGGAATTACAGACAATGGAAAAGCTAAGTATGAGATCGCACAAAAATTTAACGATCACTTTACAAGTGTGGGTGAAAAATTAGCCCAAAAATTGTTGCTGGAGATGACCAATTCATAGAAGAGTATAATAACCAGAGTATTTATATAAACCCTTGCAGTATAAAGGAAATTTACAATATAATAAATAATATAAGAACAAATACACCAGGTTATGATAAAATTATTGATGAAATAGTTGTAAACTTAATAAACAACATAATATTAACGGGGAATTTTCCAAAAGAGCTGAAAATAGCTAAAGTAATACCTATACATGAAGTGGGTCCTAAAAGACAATTTAGGAAAATATAGACCCATTTCATTATTGCCAATTTTTTCCAAGATAGTAGAAATAGTGCTTAAAGCACGAATAGTTAAATATATCAATTCTACCTGTTAATTTGATCCCTACCAATATGGATACCAAAAAGATAGCAGTACATTAAGTGCAGTATCAGACCTATTAGAATTTACATCAAACAAATTGAATGAAAATAAATTTGTCGTAATCGAATTTGTGGACCTACAGTGTCAAACTGTCGATATACATATACTACTACGCAAATTGGAAAGTATAGGATTTGGAGGCCCAACCTACCAACTTACCCAAAGTTACCTGAAAAATAGGAAGCAATTCACTCAAATTGAAGATGTCAGCAGTAATCCATCAAGTACAAATATGGTAGTTCCACAAGGGTCGGTTTTAGGTCCGGTACTATATCTTTTGTATGTGCACATTCTACGATTTGTGGAACTAAAGGCTAGATATTTTAAATTTGCAGATGACACTTCTTTGGCTTATGCAGGAAAAAGTTTATTAGAACTAGAACAAATAATTAATGAAGACTTAAAACTATATAATAGATGGCTGGCTGTGAATAAATTAAGTATTAACGAGAAAAAGACTGTATACATGTTAATTAAGCAGAACAATAAACCTGGTGATAATCTAGTACTTAAGCTTAATGGTGAATCTTTGAATAAAGTATCTAATTACAAATACTTAGGACTAAACATTGATTGCAAGCTAACCTGGGAAGAGCAAATAAACTCCATAATCAAAAAATTGATTCCTATCATTGGCGTGTTCTATAGTAGTAGTTGAGGTACCTTATCCCATGTTGGGGAAACGCAGCTGACTATCCGTATTACAACCGATTACAAAGAATACAAAATAAGGCAATAAAAATCCTGTTTGGACTACACAACACTTACTGTGCAAATATATAACATCACAAAATTTATGAACTGTAACACATTAAAACATCTAGAACAATTGAAATTGGCTTTCAGTTGTAAACATAGTGTTCAAAAATTAAATTCAAATGTGCAATATAACAGAGACTTTTATAATTACTCAACAAGGAACAGAGAAGACTTCCGAAATGAACAGAGGCTGACTAACAAAACACAAAGCTCGCCAGTTTATCAAAGCATACAATCCTATAATAGACTCCCGCAAGAAATAAAACAAATAGACGAATGGAATAGTTTTATTGTGAAAGTAAAGGCATATCTGACCTCTGGACATTTTTCTTAAACTTGTTTGCATACATAAAAATATGATATATTTTATCTCTTTGTTATGATTAATATATATTTTATTACTTTATAGCTTAGAATCACAGTTTTTATTTATCTTTTTTTTGTTATATTATATTATATAAGTATATTATATTATATAAGTTGTTACCTAATTTTAGGTTTTTTCTGTATGTTGTGCCAATAGGCCTCGGTACCAGTTTTTATAACTGTTTTTGAGGTCATAAATAAATAAAAAAAATAGATACTCAGGATCATGAACCTATAAAACAGGCATTATTTAATTTCACTGTACATGCAAATAATCATGAACGAGGAATTGGATAAAATGTTGGAGTCGGGAGTTGTTGAACCCTCTTCTTCAGCCTGGTCCTCCCCTGTTTTGTTTATTAAGATGCCTAGTGGAGAATATCGTATTTGTATAGATTTTAGAGTTCTGAAAAGGTTACTAAACGAGACGCTTATCAGATTTCCTATATACCAATGATTTTAGATAGAATACGTAATGCTAAGGTTTTATCCTCAATAGATCTAAAAAGTGCCTATTGGCAGATTTGTTTGGAGAAATCTAGTAAGGAAAAAACTGCCTTTACAGTTCCAGGACGAGGACTTTTTCAGTTTTGTAGAATGCCTTTTGGGCTTTATAATGCCCCAGCTACATGGCAGCGATTTGTAGATACTGTGTTGGGACATGATTTAGAACCATTTATGTTTGTTTATTTAGATGATATAATTATCGCCACAGCCGATTTTGAGTCACATATAAGTTTTGAATAAGGTATTTTCTAGGTTGTTAGTAAATCAAGATAAATGTGAGTTTGTGAAGAATGAGCTTAAGTTTTTAGGCTATGTGGTAAATGAGCATGGGTTGATGGTAGATAGGGAAAAGGTATCTGCAATTTTATATTTTCCCACTCCTACGCGAGTAAAACAAGTTCGTTCATTCTTGGGAATGGCTTCTTACTATCGTAGGTAACTAAGAAAAATGCAAGATTTTCCTGGTATGAACAAACAGAGTCTGCTTTTAAGGATCTTAAGACATGTTTAGTTTCGGCTCCTATTTTAACTTGTCCAGATTTTGGTATCCAAACGGATGCCAGTATGCATGCGTTAGGAGCAGTATTGGTACAGGATTTGATGAAGGAGAAAAGGTTATTGCGTACGTAAGTCGAACTCTCAGTGAAAGGGAATCGAAGTTTTTAGTGTTTGGCAATTTTTTGTGGTCAATAAAAAAATTTCGTGGTTATATTGAAGGCGTTCGATTTCAGGTGGTGACAGATCACGCAAGTTTAGTTTGGCTGTCTAAACTAAAAGAACCCACTGGCAGGTTGGGCCGATGGGTTTTACAAATGCACGCATATGATTTTGATATCATTTATCGAAGAGGGCGTTTTAATAATGTTCCTGATGCTCTTTCAAGGTCTTCAGCGCATTGTGAAATAATTGAATTATCAGAAGAAAACTGATAACTGGTATAAAAAACATCGTCAAAATATTCTTGACCAACCTGAAAAATACTCAAGCTGGAGAGTGGTGGACGAAAAAATATATAAGTATTTTAGTCCTTTAACTTCTTCTATTGATGAAAATTTCGATTGGTTGGTTGTTCCTAAATTATTAAGAGCACAAGTTTTATTTGAATGTCATCACGTTCCAACATCCGGGCATCTGGGAATTTTCAAAACACTTAAGCGTGTAAGTCAAAATTAATATTGGCCTGGATTAAAGGCCGATGTTGTGAAATATGTACAGAGTTTTATTGTGTGTCAGGCTCAAAAACCGGAGCAACGTGCTCCAGTTGTATGATGGGCGTCCGTAAGGTTACAAGACCAGGTGAGGTTTATTGTTCAGATTTAATGGGCCCCTTTCCGATGTTTTTGCTGGTAGCTGATATTTTGACTAAATATACGTGTGAATAAAAGTTTGAAAGTTAGGAAAGAAAGAATAGAAAGGAACTTACTGTTTTTGGTTGCTGGTAATCGAAAATTGAAAGGGTTTCTCAAAAGCCGGCATTGAAAAGTTGTGCACTTCTGCGTTTACGCGTCTTGCGCGTTGTCAGCCACACGCACAAATTTCCATATATCGTAAATTAGGCGATAATAGGTAGATGACCGGAACAATACGTAAGTGTAAGGTGGGTTGTAGGAACATGGGCAACTTTACTAATTATTAAAGTAAACAAAATAAATGTGTACGTAACAATACGTTATTGTTTCCCTTGCGGTCGGCGGATAGCAAAAGTATAAGAAAACATATTGAAAATGATATGTTTATGGTTTATAGTGTTCCCGATTATTTTGTTTGTGATAATGGTCGTCAGTATGTCAGTAAGTCTTTTCGGGAATTTATGTCTTCATATAATTATAAAATGATCCTTTACCCTGTTTACCATCCACAAAGTAATCCTACCGAACGCATTAATAGGGTTTTAAAAACAATGATTAGGTCATATGTGAAGGATATGGGATGAAAATATATAGGGTTTGCTCTTCGCACTTGTGTCCACGAGGTTACTGGGTTTACTCCGGCCTACCTTACTTTTGGGCGAGAGCTAAAAATTTTAGGGAACCACAAAGAAAGAGATGTCCACGGGGATATTGTTTTTGATTTTAATGAAAGGGTTAACATTCATGACCACTTAAAGGATTTAAAACAAATTCACTTTCAAGTTAGGGAGAGTATAAAGCGAGCGTATGAGGGTAGTGCAAGGCGGTATAATTTGTGTCGAAGAGAGGTGGTTTTTCAGGTAGGCGAGTTTGTTTGGCGAAAAAAACACACGTGTATTAAGTAATGCAGGAAATTATTTTAGCGAGCGGTTAGCTCCGAACTAAAGACAAAATTGAACTGTTTATGGAAACATAAAAAAACAACGAAAAAGGTTAATAAAAAAGTAGTATACTTATTCAATACATTTTTTTTAGGTTAGGCCTTTGCTTCACTAACACAATTGAAGAAAGAATTGTAATGAACAATAATTGAAACAAAAAAAACACAACGATAAGTTATCGTCACAAACAATTAATTGTATTTAGATCAAAAACAGTTATCACATACATTAAAAGATATTTCCAAAATGATTATTATAAGTTGTGAATAATCTAGTGCACTAGATGTTGGAAATATCTTTTAATGTATGTGATAACTGTTTTTGATCTAAAAATAATTAATTGTTTGCAATCATTAGCAGAACTTGTTAGTCATGAGAAAAAATTCCACCTTCCATAAACAATTAGTAATTAGCAGAAAAATTTAAAAATAGGATGGAAACAACGTATTTAACATGTATTATATCGTATAAATAACAAATTTTAATTTATAATGGTAAGAATCAGCTAGGCATCATCTTTTTTTATTTTCTATAAAAATTCTGGCATATTTTTAAACATATTTTTTTTTAAATATTTTGTTGTGTCTGATGAAATTGAATAATTATAAAAATGTATATTTATCGATGTGTAGCTGACTTTACAGCATAAAAAAAATATATAGAAAAAATATATTTTACAGACATAAAATTAAATTTAAGATTATTTAAGCTCGATAAAAAACAAATTTTTCGATTTTTAAATATTTAACTGATCTTTGAAACTATACATTTTAGCGAAATAACCATTATATTCATTTCTGTAGAAAATTTAATATCCTACAACTTTTTTTTAAATTTTTTTACTCAAATGAGCCATTCTCTTAATATTTTTAAAAATATGCGAAAAAAGTAGATAAATGACTTACAGACCTAATACAATTAATACTATGAGTCATGGGCGCCGGAAGAAATTCGTCTAGGGGGGGGGCCTTAAAGTTTTTTACAATTTTGATAGATGTTATTTATAATCAAGTTGTACTGTAGAAGTTCACATTAAACTTAAGTCAAATAAAATATCATCTTTATACAGGGTGTCTCAAAAGTCAACGAGATCCTTTGGAGGACTGATAGACCAACTCATGACAAAGCAGAAAATCAAAATATGACCTTAGTAAAAAATCGTTAGTTTTTGACATTTTATGAATTTTGTAAAACTTGACACCTTAGATTAGTTTTTCGAGTGCCACAGCTACAAAATCTGCTATTAATTTAATTTTGAATTGTAATTAATAGCAGGGTTTTTGTGTCAAGTTTCACAAAATTCATAAAATTGCCAATATCTTGTAAATTTGACACAATATATTAGCGCCATCTGTTTATCAATTCTCTAGGCTTATGAAGAAATTTATTCTATAGTCGACTTTTTCAAAATATATAGTTCGTATATAGAAATATGTCAGCCAAGAGCGTGTCTTACTCAGGGATGGGCAAGATCAGGCAAAAAGGATTTAAATCTAAATCCATAAATCCACACCATAAACTGGATCTAAATCCTCAATCATAAATCCATTACGTTATCTGGATTTAAATCATAAATCCTAAATTCACTTGCAAAAAAGGATTTAAATCCTAAATCCATAAATAAATCCTCTATTTTTTAAATATTTATTTTATTAATTTTTCAAGAACAAGAATATGAACATAATGATCTGTGGCTTCTGGTTTCTTCGCCATAGGATTATAAACGGAATCAGTAAACTGTGCTTCTGATTTCTTTGAACAGCCAGGCATTTCATTCATTTTACAACACTAGTGTTCATTAAGACGGCACAAATCTTAAATTATCTAAGATAACAAATCTAATTTATCTAAAAAATAATGAACAAATGATAACGATCAGCACTTACCGTCAAATTATGGAGTACCGGAATTTCTGGGTATGAATTTCCAGAGGGGGGGGGCCGGGCCCCCCCCTACCCCTATGTAGCGGCGCCCATGCTATGAGTCAAGTTTTAATGAAGTGGTCACAGATTCTTTCAAAGAGCGTCAAATACACTATTAATACCAATGTTTATTAACGCGGTAGCTTGAAACCTGGCTAAGCTAAAGAAATTAAAAAAAAAACTGGACTTGAAATACATGTATTTTAAATGGTAAAAATTCAAAATACAAAAGGAAGTAGGTAGAGTTAAAATTAAGGAATCAAATTTTCAGGGAAATTTGTTTTCAGTGTACAGAACAACATTTCATGGTATCAGCAAGGAAAAAAAACACTGTTTGAAATGAAACCCTAATATTTACATATATATTTACAGGGTGTCCCAGAATATGTGGGCAATCTCCCGGATTTAAATAGAACACATAAAAATAATATAATAAGTTCCTATACATTTTTTTTCCTACGGCCCCATCTACCGAGATACTGGCCCATAACGGACGCCCCTGGAATGAAGAAAAAAGATCAAAAATTTCAAAACACTATATTTTTAACTGACACTGAAAATATTATTTAAACCGGTAAAAGTCAAAAAACAAAAACATTGCAAAAAAGATAAAAATAAATTCAAAAAACTCTATTGTATAAAAACATTTTTTTCGTAAATAGTACATTTTATATATATTTATCAAAAGTAACTTTTTTTAGGTTAAGGTTTAAGCTGACTAAAAATATTATTGTTGTGCCTTTATAGTACAGGGTGTTAAAAAATAGCATTACTCTGTTAGAGCTAGTCTATTCCTGGCAAACTAAATAAGCCGAATGTGATTAAAAGTGTCCATTTTAAGGAAACTTTCCCAGTAAACAATATATTAAAAAATTATTAAATTTCACCTAGTAGTTCATAAGTTATTTAAAAACAAACGATTTCCAGGGTTGTCCGTAATGGGACCGTAAAAAATTATAGAAACTTGACATATTATTTTTATGTGTTCTATTTGAATCCGGGAGATTGCCACATATTCTGGGACACCCTGTATAAAAATGTTGCGTCTTTTTTACACATAGGGAAATAATTACTTTTTGTGTAGTTTAACATTTTCAAATGCAATAAAGTGCTATTTAATACAAATCTAAAACATTTTGCTTATAGGTTTAACCTTAATTGTATCAGTTACATTATTTTTATTATCTGGATTTACTTTAATTTGGATTTAATTTACAAATTTGATTTACAATGTATAAGCGTACTAACCCCCCAGCAAAGAATCTGTAAAAGTTACACCCCAAGTGATAAAATGAAATATAACACCACGGCAAATGTTAAATTACGACAAATAAATAAAATAATTACTTACGGTAATAAAGCTCATTAATTTAGTAACCCAAGGTACTTTTGAGGTGTTGTATTCATAAAAGGCAATAAATCACGTTTGAACTCAGGTCAAACACCTGGAAGGCTCCCGTTTATTTTTATATAAATATCGTTTATAAAAGAGAGTTAAACGTATAAAACATTTAAACAAACAATAATGATATTTATTTGGACAAAGCAACAACAATAACCGTAAACCAAATGACATTTAATTTATTTTGTCTGAAAGAGAACTCTGAAAGAAAGGGCATCTTACAAACCTTTAAAACCACACAATATCTCCTTAATGCGACCACAACCCACATATAATATAAATAAATAAATATATAAATACCATTAGATAAATAATACATCATAATAAAAATTCTAAGCTCTCCTTTTGATGCTCCTCGTTTTAATTTTTAGTTTGTTTGTTTGTGGGATAAAAGTTTATTGAGTCTTGGTCTCTTTTTTTGTATTTTAAATTTAACTTTATTCGTCAAGTATTCCATCTGCATTAGGCCTCCATCATCCAAATAAAGTTTTTATAATTATTTACTGTTGAATTTTAGTTTACTGTTACATAATTTTTCATGTAATATTTATTAGAGTTCAGGCTCAATCAACTGGGGGTTCGCAATTGTCTATTATGCCTCATTTGTCGGCAAACTTTAATAAATTAATATTTACCATAAAATACTAGGTAATTAAAATGACACAAATAACAAAAAAAATGTCTGCGTCGCGCAGTCAGATGAAGCCAGACCGGCCGGCACCTAATAAAATTTTCAGGATAGTAATCCAAAATGGGCTTTTTATATCAGGACTCCACGTACAGTGGTGATAAATGAAATGTCGCTATCGCACAATCAAACGAAACACCAAATAATTTAATATGACTTGTAAAATCACTTAACTAATTACGTGACATAAATGTGAATCTTTTGAAAGAACATATTGCATGTAAATTTAATGGTAAACGTTTAAGCAATTTAACAACTTCACTATGTAGTAATCAAATTTTAATTGTGATTGATATTCAGAAAATATTAATTGGGATTTTATTTTTTGTGGTACCGGACGATTTTATGTGGCCCAATATTATTATAAGAAATAATTTAATTAATTTAAATATTGCTGTTCGTTTGGACCCAAAGGGGTTATCTTTTTGTCGTAAATTAAATATTCAAGTTTGCGAAGCAGAAAATACGAATTTTGATATGGATTTGTACAAAAATCACCCTGTCGCATATTTTAGTAAACGTACATCTGGCCCCGAGTCTAGATACCACTTTTACGAACTCGAAACATTAGCCGTTGTTAATGCTGTCAAGCACTTTTGATACTTCTTATTGGAAAATCATTTTTACAGTTTTTACCGACTGTAAATCTCTTAAGTCTTCACGTACAAAACATGATCTTAAGCCTCGTGAACATGGGCTGGTGGGCATTTTTAAAATCGTGTGACTTTGAAAATGTTTATCAAAGTACCCCTAATTTAGATAACAAGGTTTAAAATCCGAGTGTACCGAAAGATAAAAATTCTAAACCCCTTAACGTTATTCAAAATATCGAATTACAAAAAAAATGTCTACTAGTAGCTTAACAACGCGATGACAGCCTTTTAAAACTTATTGCCGATCTAGGAGCAACGACCTCGACCCTAATATTGCAAAAAAACATGAAATTCTAAACAATATGCTCTTCCGAAAAATAGAGAAAAATAATTGTTCACTTTGTTTACCCAAATCAATGGTTTGGTCCTTAATAAATCATGTTCACACTAATTTAAAACATTTGGGGTGGGAGAAAACAATAGAAACAAAGTTTAATTATTTTGTATTTGGCAAAATAAATGAAAGAATTATTTCTAAATTAGATCGTAAATTTCGGGGTCCATTTAAAAAAAATATTTTTGTTGTATTTAGTAAAATAAGATTTAAAAAAATGATCGTTATGAAGTTATTAAACTTAACGATAAGGGTAAAAGTAGTGTTTTTAAATTTGCGCATGGCTGTGTCGGCGAGTATTACAATAGAGAAATAGGTAATGTCCTGCTAAAGGGAATCCATTCATTCCTGACAAACTGAGTAATAATGCTTTCTTTTAATTTTTTGTTTTTTTATTAATTAATAGCACTTATCTGATTGAACATTGCAGTAGTTGACTAGTAAAAGAGTTACTAGAAGAGACATGTGGCCTAGTTTAGTTGACTAGTAAAAGAGTTACTAGAAGAGGCATGTGGCCTAGTTTAGTTGACTAGTAAAAGAGTTACAAGAAGAGGCATGTGGCCTAGTTTAGCTACCTAGTAAAAGAGTTACTAGAAGAGGCATGTGGCCTAGTTTAGTTGACTAGTAACAGAGTTACTAGAAGAGGCATGTGGCCTAGTTTAGTTGCCTAGTAAAAGAGTTTCCAGAAGAGGCATGTGGCCTAGTTTAGTTGACTAATAAAAGGTTTTACTAGAAGAGGCCTGTTGTAGCCTAGTTTATTTGCTTAGTAAGAAGAGTCTTACTATGTTGTTGTGGTTTACATGATGGTAAACAGTGGGCTACTGGATGGGGTGTGGAAGCACCGGACTGCAATGTTCTTAATAGTTTATGATTTTTAGCTAGGTTACCAGATGATATTACTATTGCAAGTTGCAAAGTATATCGGCTTCGTTTCCTCCTAAAAAAATTCATTTTTTATTGATTAATCATATTGATAATAACAATATCGCGTTGTATTGCATTATTCTTTGTTAGTCAGGATGGACAAGCGGATGTTTATAATTTAGGCTTTTGCGTTCCAGATGACCATTGAGTGCCCGAGGACGTGCACTAGTCAGAATGGCCGTGTCGGCGCCCTTATTAATTAGTGGTCTATGCTCATGATTCTTTCTTAGAATTTTGTTTATTTTTGTTGATAAGATTTGTGTGACGATATTTAGGCTAGGTGTTTATGATTAAGTCTAACACTAATACGATACATTTATTTTATTTCATATAATTTATGTGAATTTGTAGAGACAAATTAGTTATAGTTCTTTAAAACGTAGAAAAATATTTTAGGAGGGGTAAAAGATCTTTATGGGAACCGCCAGGGTAAGCTTGGTAAACGGAACGCATCCGGCAGAGTTGTGAGACAAGTTAAATCTCTGAATTGATTTTTGATTGACTATTGTTGATCTAGCGGGTCCCGGATCGTTGGTTTCCTTTTTATAGCTAATAATTAGTTTCGGAAGATTATTATTAATTTGTGTTATGTGCGGATTTATCTGACTACGTGTATAAAAAAACCAGTGTCGTGCATTTGTTTAAAATGTCTAGGCAGCTATGTCGCCCTCGTTAATCTCTGTCATATATATAAAACTGGCACTTTGCACCCCTATTAGTAATAGGCTATTACTACGCCACTGAATTTTTGGAATGTACAGAAAATTTGTCAGATTACTAATCTTTTTAAGTAATGTTGCGTACAAAAATGAATTCAGTTGGTTTAATCTGTAATGTGGGTACCAACGGGTGTGGTGCATTCTTAGGATTTAAGTAAAAACAGATATTTCCTTATTGATTCTTCATTCTACCAAAGGTGTCTTGACACTGCTTATTAATTTAAAGGATTACCAAATTAATACGTTGTTGCAAGTCAGCAATACGTCACTTGCTGACTATTGATTCTAATTAATTGATCGGTATTTCGGAGTTGCAACCTACTTTACGTTTATAATAACTACATATAATTGCCTAAGCAATTTGTGTTGTAATGACCTATTTACTATTGTTACTACACCTCCGGGGGTTGTAGAAAAAAAAGGAAAAAATATTTTTTTCTTTTTTTTATTTTCTAATTTTTAATTTAACTTAAACTAACTTCTAACAACTAATAAAATTACAAGTAATAAAATCGTCCTTACGTTTTTGCACATTAATTGTCTATTTCTTAATGTACTTTTTCACTCTGTTTTTATGTACTATCACTTCTTTGCTTTTAACTTTTAACACTACATTTGGAGACTCATCACGTAACACTTCATAAGGTCCCTTAAAGAGTTCATCCATCTTGTTTGTGCTATTATTTTCCACTAACACTAAATCTCCTGTATTAAAACTTATTTTAGAACTTCGATTAGGCTAGATTGGTCAAACAAATTTTTCCTTTTTATTTTTGAATTTAAAAGTTTTTTTCTCGCCTCTGCGCTTGCTTGCTGTAGCCTAAATTTTAATTCAAGAGAAGAGTTTTCGAACGAATATAGTGGATCTATTTGTTCTAAATTTGATGGTAGTGAAGTTACTCTGCCGAAAACAAGTTCGTAAGGAGTGTATTTTGTTTCTGTGTTTACGGTGGTATTATAACAAAAACAACAAAAAGGTACCCAACTACTGTATGTTTGAGCATATTTTGCTGTTTGTGTTCTCAAATAAGTACCTAGATTTTTATGCGAGTTTTCTATGCCTCCTATAGAGTTTCGTGATGGTATGCGGTTGAGTTAAGTTGTTTAACACCAATAATCTTACAAGTTTCTGAAAAAATTTCTGGCATAAATTCCGTACCCCGATCGTGTTGGACCGTTTTTGGAATACCATAACGCAGAATAAAATTATTTACAAATGCTTTTGCTACGGTTTCAGCTTCTTTATTTTCAATTGGATACGCTTCTACATATTTTGATAAATCGCATTGAATTGTGAGTTATTATCTAAATGTGTTAAAATTGGACCCATTAAAACTAAACTTATTTTTTCAAATGCTACTGATGCTGTTGTTGTTATTGTAAGTGGAATTTTAGGAATTGCGTGTTTAGTCATCACAACGTTGTACAAAAGATTCAACGTCTTTGTGAAGGCCTGTCCAAAAGTAATATTTTTTAATTTTGTTATACATTCTAGAGATACCTGCATGTCCTCCGGTTGGTAAGATGTGAAATTCGTTTAGGTCTAATTGGCGTAATTCAGGATCTTCTATTGATTTTCTATCGCGTAATATACTGTAATATTGATATTTTTATCGCCTAAAAGATCGGAATGTTCTTTTAATTTCTTTGCAGTTCTCTTCATTTATCATTATTTTTAATTATTGAAAGCTCATTAATATTATTTTGTGTTATTACTAAAGGTGATGAGTGACTGGCATTGTACTATAGTTTTTTAAAGTAAATTTTGACTTGGCATATGTTAATTATGATGAAATAAAACTTATAACTAACCTAACCCAATGTAATTACCAAATATAATATTTAAAGCTACCTACTACTAAAAGTTACCCACTAGAATGAAAATTTATACTTAAGAACTAAACAGAAAGATAAGTATAGGTATTTATATAATTTATAAAATAGCAAATAAACAAAAAATATAACTCTTTACTTAAATGTATAATGTTATTTTTATTTGTTTATTTGTCCTTTTTTTTGCTTACATGCTAAAATCCGATACAATGCTAAGATTCGATACATACAGGTTGTTTCATAACTGACCTTCCATAATAGATAGTTTACTTATTGTTGGTAAATCTTAGTTCGTTAAACACAGACGTTTATCCACTAATGTTCACTGTTTACATCAGCATAAAACGGCTGCAATCTATTTTTATGCACTATCACTTCTTTACCTTTGTCATTTATTATTGTACATAGAATTAACTCCGTCGCACTTTGTGACTGTAAAAGGACCCTTATACCAAGAATCATATTTTGTTCTATTTTCATTAGTTATCGTAACAAGTTGACCCGATTTTAAATTTAATTCTTTAGATTGTTTATCATAATCAATGTTTAATCTTAAAATTAAACAATAATTATTTAATTGACCTACTTCGGTCATCTTCGAACAAACCGCGTCAGCAATAACATAACAAAATACAACCTTCTATCATTAAGATGTTTGTAAAATAAGTATGTAAAATAAAATATCCCATTTGTATATTAGGAAACAATTTTATAATTAAAGTCAGTATTAACAAGACTATTGTGTTTTACTCAACTACCCTCTAGTTTCCAAGGAGCGTGAGGCTGCGCTCCGCTAGTGGGACATTATTACAAAGATTCGGGATCCTAATTAAGATCCGACTCTTTTCAATCAATTTTACGTTTATTTTTGGCTTTAACTAAATATTCTCTAGCGCGTTTATGAGCTATTTGTAATCTATATTTAACTTCTTGGTAATAAGCGTCGATATTATATAAAGGATCGACCGTAAACCCTTTAAGTGATTCGGGAATTTCTGCTTTTCGTGCAAATACTAGTTCGAATGAAGTTTAGTTATGATACGTACTAGGTGTTGTGTTATAGCAGAAACTAAAATAATGAACCCATTCATCCCAATCAGTTTGGACTTCGTTTATGTACATTCTAACGTATTCGTTGAGTACCTTGTGATTTCTTTCACAGCCGCCAATGCTTTGACTATGATATGCCGTGGAAAATTTATGGTTCATATTTAGAAGTTTGGCTAAATGCTCTAATACTTCATTTTTATACTCTGTACCCATATCTGTACGAATTTCTTTTATAGGGCCGTACGTAAGTATGAATTCGTTCATAATAGCTTTTGCTATGGTTTTTGCTTCTTTATTTGGCACATAGACCACTACAACATATTTTGTTAATTCACATTGAAATGTGACTGCATATGAGTTTTGTTTTTGCGTTGTTCTAAACGGGCCAATCGTGTCAATGCATGTAATATCAAAGGCTTTTTGCGGTGTAGGCGTTATTATCATGGGTTCTATATCTTTAACTTTATTTTTATTTAGTTGACATTTTTTGCAATTTTTTACGTATAAGGCCACGTCACGGGACATTCCTTTCCATCGAAAACGTGTCCTTAGTTTCTTTAAAAGCTTCTTTTGTCCACAATGACCTCCGGTAAAAGAATCATCATGTAGTTTTTGGATTAGTCTTTGTTTTTCTTCTTTATTTGTTATTATCTGAGGTTCCTCGTATAAAATAATGTTAAATTATTTAAGTTTTCTTAGGCCTATTTCTTTTAGTTTATTTATTGTGCACTCTTTAAATATTGGGTCATTAACTTTTAATTTTAATTTCTTAATATTATAATCACTGGCCAATTCTTCAAGCTCAGACATTATCTTCTCTAAAGAGATAATGCCATTAGTGATCAAAATTCTGCGCTCTGTGTCATATCGACCCTTTAATCCCACGAATATTCTTAAACACTTGGGCTTAATATCAAATTTTAATATAGGTATTTTAACTATACTATAGTTATCTAAAGTTTCGTATATTTTGGGTAATGTTTCCACCATATTTTCTTCAGTTCCTTCGTCAATAGTTATTATTTTACTTTTTGACATCGAACGAGTTATTGCTAACACCTGCGCTGTCTTCTTTGAAATTACTTTTAGTTCATCTATAGAGATTCGGGACAAGGCATCTGCAGCTATGTTGTCCTTACCTTTGATGTATTCTATTTCAAAATTATATTCTTCTAGATCCAATCGCATCCTGGTTAGTTTTGACGATGGATCAAGTAGACGAGGGGTTTGTGGTCAGATTTAACAAAAAATTTGTTACCAAATAAGTAAGGTTTAAAATGCTTTATAGCCCAATGAATTGAGGCTAATTCTTTTTCTATGGTCGCCTTATTAATTTTTTCTTTGGTAAATGTTTTCGAAGCATATGCTATCGGTAAATCTTGACCTTCAAAAATTTGGGATAATACTGCTCCACAGGCTTCTTTGGATGCATCTGCTGTTATTATAAATTGTTTATTAAAATCCAGGTATTGCAATATCTTAGGATGAACCAGCGCTTTCTTTAATATTTCAAAAGACCTTTTATTATCATTAGTCCAAATAAATTTCGTATTTTTTCTTGTAAGTTTGTTTAAAGATCTAGAAATTTCTGCAAAGTTGGGAATAAACATACGATAATAATTACAAAATGCAACAAAGCGTTTTACTTTTTCAGCATTTGTAGGTGTCGGGTATTTGTTTATTACATCGTATTTCGAGTCGTCAGGTAGAATTCCGCAACTTGTTATTTTGTGTCCTAGGTAAGTTACTTCGTTTTGAAAAAAATTGCATTTTGCAGGGTTGAGTTTGAGATTAAATTTTCTGCATGTTTCAAAGACGTTCTTTAGGTTTTGTAGGTGATGACTTTTTGAACATCCGATAACAATAAGATCATCCATATACAAAAATGCTTTTTCAGGTGTTATTCTCGTAAATGCAATACACATCATTCTTTGAAAACTATTGGGACTGATTTTTAAACCAAACGGCAATCTGGTGAATCTGTAGGATCCAGAGCTTGTACTGAAAGTAGTTGCATCACGTGAATTTTCTTCTAATGGTATTTGATGAAAACCTGCTTTTAGGTCTAGAGTAGAGAACCATTTAGCTCTACCCAGTTGATCTAGAATGTCATCTATTCTCGGTAGAGGAAATTTGTCCGCTACAAGTTTCTTGTTTAGCTGTCTAAAGTCAATAACCAAGCGCCATTTTTTCTCTTGGTCGGTAGACTTTTTTGGTACAAGAAGAATAGGACTATTGTACGCTGCTGTTGACGGTTCTATAATTTTATCTATCAACATTTTGTCTACTTGTGAATTAATTTCTTTTATTTTCGAATGTGGGGTTCTATAATTTTTTATATATACTGAATTTTGGTCTACTAACTTAAGGTTTTGACTGCAAAAATTATTCGTTGTTAATTTGTCTGTTTTTAATCCAAAAACATCCGAGTATTCTATGCATAAGTTTAATGTACTAGATTTGACAAATTCTGGCATGTCCTGGTTTAAGTTCTTCTAAAAAAATGTCTTTTCTATTTTCTGTTTTACTTACTATATGATATACTAAGTAATTACTCATACTTGTAGTTTCTATGTCAGCATTTTTAATTGCAACACTTTCAAAAGTCGTATTTAATATTTTAACAAAAGGGTTTGTATTTGAGACAATACTTCCGGAGACAAAGACTCCTGGTGATATTTCTCTGCTTAAGACAACTGCATCTTCGTTTAAATTTTTTAATTTGTTTATTTTTTGTATTACTTCACAACGCGGGGAAATTGTTATAATGTTTTCTTCAGGACTATTATAGATTGGTAATAATATTTCTATATTATTGTAGGTTTTTAGAGTCATGGTCCAATTAGAATAGTCTAACAAACACTGAAATTTTGAAATAAAGTCTCTTCCCAATATGCCGTCTGCCGGAATAGGAAAATCCTTTTCAACCACGTGAAAAATATGGTCTACAGAATATTTATCAATGTATATTTTGGTGTAAGTTGTTCCTAGGGAGCTTGTCAAGCCTTCTGTGACGCCTTTTATCTTACTTGCATTTGATCTGTTAACCATTTGGTTTGTGCTTATTTTAGTTCTTTTAAATAAAGAAATATCCGCCCCTGTATCAACTAATAATACTATCGCCTCGTCTTTTGTCATATTCTTAGTTACAACCACGAAATTTGTCCCCCAAAGGACCTACTTGGTTTTCCTGGTCCTGGATTGCACTGTAGGCACCTACAAATTGACCTTTACCTCTTTGGTGAAAGCCTCTATTTCCATTTCCGCGCCCTCTATCATGATAATTGGCTTGGTGGTTTGACTGATGGTAATTATTGTGGCGATAA
Organism: Brassicogethes aeneus; assembly: GCA_921294245.1. NCBI lineage: Eukaryota > Metazoa > Arthropoda > Insecta > Coleoptera > Nitidulidae > Brassicogethes > Brassicogethes aeneus. The sequence continues at coordinate 65,630,606 of OV121132.1, forward strand.
TTGCGCCCTCTATTAAGATTATAATGGAAATTTTAGTTTGGATTTCTTCCAAGAAAACGGTTTTTATTTCCACGCCTTCCGTAAGTTCCACGATTATTTGTATACAGGACCGTAGCAGTACTAGACTCTTGTGCAACGTTGACAAACTTCGTAATTGCGTCTTGACTATTATTAAAAGTACCAGCCTCCATAACTAGTTTTACCCTTTCTGAATTTGAATTTTTACTCAATGTCTGTACAGTGGTATTTGTCGCATAAGATTCAGCTGTACCTATAGGGACACCTTCACTAATAAATGCTCTTTTTAAGCTGGATGATAACGCCTCTACTTCCGCCGCATAACTTGCTGCGTCTTTATTCTTTTGTTTAAGGGAGAGTAATTTGGCTGTTACTAATTGCGAGCTGTCCATTTTTATTCCCGTTTTAAGTTTTGTGGTTATTACGTCCAATGTGTCGTTGTCGGTTATTATATCGCGCGCTTTTCCTGTAAGTCTTGTTTTTACGTAAGCCACTGCGTCCTCTTCATGACCCGCGGCATTGCTTTTTAGCAAGGTCAGCGCATCTATAACGGACTGTAGCTTATCAGGGGAGCCGTCAAATGCGTTTGGAAGTACTTTGCTTGCAAAATTGAAAAATTCAATTTTAGTCATCGCCATGTTTTTTACTTTCGTATTATTTCGTATCTTCTATATTGGTTTGTTGATCTTCTTCAATTTCCTCACCTTTTATTTAAGGATTTATAGCTTCAACACATGAACTAGGTATTTTAAAATCTACTCTGAACATCTGGTACGATCCAACTACTCTGTCTCTTAAAGTCGTAAAAAGTTTTTTAACTTCTAGCCTTTGTTGTTCGTTTAATGAAAAATAATAAAATGCTATAATTTCTGTAAATTGATTAAAAAGATTTAATAAATTATCCTGTACTTCGTTTTTAACTAATTCTGATTTGGGTACTTGTTGTTTTAAAACGCGTTTAGATTCATTTATTACGGATTGTTTTAAATATAATAGTTTGGCAAAGGTTTCCTTCCAATTTAATGACATATAACTTTATTTTATCTCTAACTTAAAATTGTAAAATGATCAAATATCTAGTTCGTAAACTTTTTTTTTTAATTTCTTATTTTATTATAAACTTAATGTTATTGCCATTTTATATATTTTGCTATTATGCAAAAAATTTACAAAGTACAAATAACTACCTATTTAATAATTTATTTCTAGATTGTGAAATTGCTTAATCACACATTTTAACATTTATTGTTTATAGTAACAACTTAATTATTTTTTGTAGCAATTGTGTCACATACCATACCTGATGACTCTTACTTTCTTTAGGAGGGTCACTGGTCGATGGTTGGTTAAAAGTCAGCAATTTCTGTTGACTCGGGGGGTTGTGGTCCAGATGAAAGGAGAACGGAGAAAACTTCCATAAGATGTTGAGCACTGGTCACTCACTATGATAATGTATATAAACTATGATTACGCAGCACTCGTACTCGTTTAAATAACTGTTTTATATTTTATCTACTGCACCACTAATTTCACTAGACATCTTCAACTTGGGACCACGTCTATAGGATTTTCTAATTTGTAAAGCTAGCATTACTATTACACTCACTGCGATGATATATAAGACAATCCTTACATCTATTGGCACTTGTATAGCTTCCTCTTCTACAATGAAATTGGAGTTTACCACACCCGTGTCAGTAACTTCGGCATGTTTAGAACTAGTTTTTCCCATCTTGGATCAGTATTCTTTGTAAAACTTCTTGTTGCAGGATCAGTATTATTTGTAAGACTTCTTGTGGCAGTATCAGTATTATTTGTAAGACTTCTTGTGGCAGGATCGCCATGTAATGCTTGACGTCATTGGTTAACTGGTTTTGTTTGAGAGAATAACACAAGAGCTAACTTTTCATATTCAACATATATTTTAACTGTGTGAACTGTACAACGTCGATTTATACATGTATACTTAACTATTACTAAATGTAATGCTATGTCATCAATAATTAACATGACCTAAATAATTGGTTGTAATAATCTTGCACTACAATTTGTGTTATGTGCGGATTTATCTGACTACGTGTATAAAAAAACCAGTGTCGTGCATTCGTTTAAAATGTCTAGGCAGCTATGTCGCCCTCGTTAATCTCTGTCATTTATATAACGACTGGCACTTTGCACCCCTATTAGTAATAGGCTATTACTACGCCACTGAATTGTTGGAATGTACTGAAAATTTGTCAGATTACACTGCTGAAAATGACGGATGATTGCGGATATAAATTCTTCGTCAAAACCGGATAAAAGCAGATGATTGCGGGTATAAATTCTTCGTCGAAGCCGGATAAAAGCAGATAAAAGCGGGTAAAAATATCATCTGATATAATCTGCTTTTGTCCGCATCGCTATATCCGTGGTTGTGTTTTATGTCTGGTTAGTGCACCCCCGCAATCATCTGCAAACGTCTGCTTACGTCTGGTTTTATCCGCGATTACCTGCATTTTTTTTGTCTATTTTTGTCTGGTTTTATCCGCCAACATCTGCTTTTATCCGCGACCATCTGCTTTCATCCGCTAATATCTGCAATCACCCGCGAACAACTGCTTTTATCTGCGAACATCTGCAATCACCCGCGAACATCTGCAATCACCCGCGAACATCTGCTTTTACCCGCGAACGTCTGCTTTCATACGGTTTCACCCGCAAACATGCTTTTATCTGCGAACGCCTGATATCATCCGGTAAATATCTGCTTTTATCCGCGAACATCTGCAATCATCTGCGAACATCTGCTTTCATCCGCAAACATCTGATTTTATCCGCCAACATCTGCTTTTATCCGCGAACATCTGATTTCATCCGCGAACATCTGCAGTCACCCGCGAACAACTGCAATCACCCGCGAACATCTGCAATCACCCGCGAACATCTGCTTTCATCCGCAAACGTCTGGTTTTATCCGCAAACATCTGCTTTCATACGGTTTCACCCACAAACATGCTTTTATCTGCGAACGCCTAATTTCATCCGGTTAGTGCACCCCCGTAAACATCTGCTTTTATCCGCAAACATCTGCTTTTATCCGCCAACATCTCATTTTATCCGCGAACATCTGCTTTTATCCGCGAACATCTGCAATTACCCGCGAACATCTGCTTTCATCCGCGAACATCTGCAATTATCCGCGAACATCTGCTTTTATCCGCAAACATCTGCTTTTATCCACAAACATTTGCTTTTAACCGCAAACAACTCATTTTATATGCCAACATTTGCTTTCATACAGTTTCACCCGCAAACATGATTTTATCTGCAAACATTTGATTTTATCCGCAAACATCTGCTTATATCGGCAAACATCTGCTTTTATACGCAAACATCTGATTTTATACGCAAACATCTGCTTTTATCCGCAAACATCTGCTTTTATCCGCAAACATCTGTTTTTATCGGCAAACATCTGATTTTATCCGCAAACATCTGCATTTATCCGCAAATATCTGCTTGTATCCGCGAACATCTGCAAACATCTGCTTTTAATTGCAAACCTCTGCTTTCATCCGCGTTTGGTTTGCCTGCATTTCCTTTATCCATTTCGCTCCTGTTTCGTACGCAAACGTCTGGTTATATTCGCGCTTTTTGTTTTCCTTTTTCTCGTGTATACTTTAGTTTAGTTTATCTGCTTTATCAAATTTTACTGAGCTTTAACTAACTGGTTATTAGCCGTTCACGGCACACAACTTTATAACTCTAAAAGAAATTATTTGAATAAAAACAAACCTGTAAAGGAAATAAGTTTATTGAACTTCAATATTATTTGGTAAAATACAAATAAGGTCTTTGTTAAAAGACATAAATAGACATTTTTTAATTATTAAGCTTACATTTAAATTAATTGTTAAAAACATATATGTTTAATTTCAAATACATTTGGAATTATAACATCTTCAATTTGTATGGAATTTGTTTGAAAAACACTTATTTTGGCATAGAATTTTTCATCTAATTTTATAAACTTTTTAATTTTTGTATAACCAATATTTTTAATATATATGTATATGTTTTATGATTTTTAAATTTAAATCTGGTGAATATAATTAAATTATTTTCCCATTGGAAAAATGTCGTGTTGAATAAACTTATTTCCTTTACAGGTTGTTTTTATTTAAATAATTCCTTTTAGAGTTATAAAGTTGTGTGCCGTGAACGGCTAACAACCAGTTAGTTAAAGTAAAATTTGACAAAGCAGGTAAACTAAGCTAAAGTAAAGTATACACGAGAAAAAGGAAAACAAAAGGCGCGAATGAAACCAGACGTTTGCGTACGAAACAGGACCGAAATGGACAAAGGAAATGCAGGCAAACCGAACGCGGATGAAAGCAGAGGTTTGCAATTAAAGCAGATGTTTGCAGATGTTCGCGGATAAAAGCAGATATTTGCGGATAAATGCAGATGTTTGCGGATAAAATCAGATGTTTGCGGATAAAATCAGATGTTTGCGGATAAAAGCAGATATTTGCGGATAAAAGCAGATGTTTGCGGATAAAAGCATATGTTTGCGAATAAAATCAGATGTTTGTGGATAAAAACATATGTTTGCAGATTAAAATAGATGTTTGCAGAGAAAAGCAGATGTTTGGAGATTAAAACAGATGTTTGCGAATAAAAGCAGATGTTTGCGGATAGAATCAGATGTTTGCGGATTAAAGGAGGCGTTCGCGGATAAATGCAGATGTTTGCGGATAAAAGCAGAAGTTAGTGGATTAAAGCAGACGTTTACAGATAAAAGCAGATCTTCGCGGATAAAAACAGATGTTTGCAGGTGAAATCGGATGAATAAGACTTTTGCGGACTAAATTAGATGTTTGCGGATTAAAACAGATGTTTGTGGATTAAAGCAGATGTTTAAAGATAAAAGCAGATCTTCGCGCATAAAAGCAGATGTTTGCAGGTGAAATCGGATGAATCAGACTTTTGGGGACTAAATTAGATGTTTGCGGATTAAAACAGATGTTTGTGGATTAAAGCAGATGTTTAAAGATAAAAGCAGATAAAAGCAGATATAAGCAGATATAAGCAGATGTTTGCAGGTGAAATCGGATGAAGCAGACTTTTGCGGACTAAAGTAGATGTTTGCGGATGAAATCAGATGTTTGTGGATTAAAATAGATGTTCGCGGATGAAAGTAGATCTTCACGTATAAAAGCAGATGTTTGCAGGTGAAATCGGATAAAGCAGACGTTTGCGGATTAAAGTAGATGTTTGCGGATAAAATCAGATAAAACAGGGTGAATGCAGATATAAACCCAAATACAGGTATTTGCGGATGAAACCAGATGAAAGCAGACATAGAACTAAATAGATAAAACCCGACGTTCGCGAATAATATTTATACCCGCAATTGCAGATTAAAACCGACATGCCGGGTAAAATCAGATATGTCGGATGAAAACATATAAATGAACATAAAACTAGCTTGGTTTTTTATCCGCAATCATCCGGTATTACCCGTCTTTTTCGGCAGGTACTTGCTGACTATTGATGATTCTAATTAATTGATCGGTATTTCGGATTTGCAACCTACTTTATGTTTATAATAACTACATATAATTTCCTAAGCAATTTGTGTTGTAATGACCTATTTACTATTGTTACTACACCTCCAAAGGGTTGTAGAAAAAAAAGGAAAAAAATATTTTATTTTTTTTTATTTTCTAATTTTTAATTTATCTTAAACTAACTTCTAACAACTAATAAAATTACAAGTAATAAAATCGTCTTTACGTTTTTGCACTTTAATTGTCTATAACTTAATGTACTTTTTCACTCTGTTTTTATGTACTATCACTTCTTTGCTTTTAATTTTTAACACTACATTTGGAGACTCATCACGTAACACTCCATAAGGTCCCTTAAAGAGTTCATCCATCTTGTTTGTGCTATTATTTACCACTAAATCTCTTGTATTAAAACTTATTTTAGAATTTCGATTAGGCTGGATTGGTCAAACAAATTTTTCCTTTTTATTTTTGAATTTAAAAGATTTTTTCTCGCCTCTGCGCTTGCTTGCTGTAGCCTAAATTTTAATTCAAGAGGATAGTTTTCGAACGAATAGAGTGGATCTATTTGTATTTGATGGTAGTGAAGCTACTTTGCCAAAAAGAAGTTCGTAAGAAGTGTATTTTGTTTCTGTGTTTACGGTGATATTATAACAAAAACACCAAAAAGGTTTCCAACTACTCCATGTTTGAGCATATTTTGCTGTTTGTGTTCTCAAATAAGTACCTAGATTTTTATGCGAGTTTTCTATCCCTCCTATAGAGTTTCGTGATGGTATGCGGTTGAGTTAAGTTGTTTAACACCAATAATCTTACAAGTTTCTGAAAAAATTTCTGGCATAAATTCCGTACCCCGATCGTGTTGGACCGTTTTTGGAATACCATAACGCAGAATAAAATTATTTACAAATGCTTTTGCTACGGCTTCAGCTTCTTTATTTTCAATTGGATACGCTTCTACATATTTTGATAAATCGCATTGAATTGTGAGTTATTATCTAAATGTGTTAAAATTGGGCCCATTAAATGTAAACTTATTTTTTCAAATGCTACTGATGCTGTTGTTGTTATTGTAAGTGGAATTTTAGGAATTGCGTGTTTATTCATCACAACGTTGTACAAAAGATTCACCGTCTTTGTGAAGGCCTGTCCAAAAGTAATATTTTTTAATTTTGTTATACATTCTAGAGATACCTGCATGTCCTCCGGTTGGTAAGATGTGAAATTCGTTTAGGACTAATTGGCGTAATTCAGGATCTTCTATTGATTTTCTATCGCGTAATATACTGTAATATTGATATTTTTATCGCCTAAAAGATCGGAATGTTCTTTTAATTTATTTGCATATGCTATTACTTTATCATTATTTTTAATTATTGCAAGCTCATTAATATTATTTTGTGTGCAAACTTTTGTGATTGCTTTTAGCGATGACCGAAGCTCACGCGCTAAAATTGCATCACTCCATTTTAAATAAGTTATTTGCAAATTTCCTTTTATTAAAATATTTTTATCAATAATTTCCATTCCGTCTTTATTTTTAGTCTACTTGAAGGATTTGTCATGTTAAATAAAGAAACTAGAGGGCGATGGTCTGTTTGAATGATGAATTTCTTTCCGTATAAATATGGTCGAAAATGTTTAACCACCCAAACTATATCCAACAATTCCTTTTCAATAGTACAGTATCTAGATTCAGCAGGATTCAAAGATCGACTGGCATATGCTACAGGTTTATCATTTTTATTAAAAAGGGCAGCTCCTAGAGCTGTTCCTGAGGCATCCGTTTTTAAAATAAGAGTGTTATTTTCGGATAAATCTGGATAATCTAAGATTGGTGGATTAATTAATTTTTGTTTTAGTGTTTCTAATGCAGTTTGGCATTCTTTTGTCCATCTAAAAGGTGTATTTTTTCTTAATAATTTATTTAACGGATTTGTAATTTGAGCAAAATTTTTAATAAATGATCTGTAATAAATAGGGATGGGATTTTAGTTATTTTACCTTTTTTCAACCGATGTAACTATTTGAAAACCAATAATGCCAAAATGTGTTTTAAAAGATTTTCTTTTATATTAACCTAACTTGTTTTCACCTTTTTTACCTTTTTTTGAGGTTTTTGCCTTAAACTACCTTTTTTATACTTTTGTTACCTATTTTTTTAAATTGTTTTCACCTTTTTTACCTTTTTTGGGGGTTTTTGCTTTAAACTACCTTTTTATACTTTTGTTACCTATTTTTTAATTTGTTAGTTTATTTTCACCTGTTTGTTACCTATTTTTACGTATTTTTACTTATTTTATTTTTTTGCGTTCTTTTTAAATTTTGCGCCAATATTTTATCCAGTTCCTTATAGCTTTAATTAACTATTGGTCAGTTTATAAAAAAAATATTTTACGTTACTTATTTTATAAAAATAAACGAAACTTGAACTTTTAATGTTTTTTTTTACCTAAAATGCTGTTTTTTTTAACCTAAAATGCTTTTTTTTAGTACCTTTTTAGTTAACTATTTTTCAGTTTTTAGTACCTAAATATCCCATCCCTAGTAATAAACGCACCACTCAATGTGTCGTGACCAAAAAGTTCGTCCTTTTTCAAAACGACATAACTTTTTTGTTTCTTAAACAATTTTATTTTGGTCTGTAATGTCTACTAGCCCCATCTTCTGGCAATTCATGCTATAGATATGAAGGTCATGGTTCTTCAAGTAAATTTCCTACAGGGTGATATGTAAAACGGTGAAAAATTTCTATAACTTCATTCAAGCCCCATTTGAAAAAGAAATATTTTTTCTCGTTTTTACTTTGAAATAATGAAGTATTATGTCCTTGAAAAGGTTTTCAAATTTTTTGAATTGGAATCTTACCAAAGAAAATATGATTTTTTTTCCAAAAGAGTACATTTAAGGGTTTTTGGTAGTCAATACACTCAGTCTTTTTAAGAACAAGAAGATAAAATGGTAAAATATTGTTCTTTGAATAATTATGAACAAGCGACAAGCAACAAACTTCCATTATTTTCAGAGGGGCCTAAGCAAAGACCACTTTTTCAAAATGACATTTTGGTGAAAATTTGCAAAAACTGAAAAACCTGAACCGATATTTACGTTCATGACATGTTTTCTTTATAATTTTGACCTCCTGATTGTGATTCAGTTATCAAATTTAAGTTTCAGATAAAACCAAAATCACCAAGAATCAAAATTCGAAAGCAATTCCCTGCTGTTAAATGTCTTAATAAAATCCGATTGCTGGCGTGTTTCTTGCATATTTATGATTAAAATGCCATTTGGAGATTCATTTTTTGGGCGAAATTACTGCAATTTGTTTGAGTGGTTAGGATAATGTTACTTAAGTTACATTTACATTGCGCACTAGTGATAACTTATCACTGATAAGTACCTACCTAATTGGTAATAAAGTTAAATAAAAAAATGTTTGTTCATTTTGGAAAATTTTATGCGAAAAAATTTAACAAACAATAACAAAAAAAAACTTCAATACTTCGTTGGCCCTCCCCTAACCCATAATAATTCGTTAACCCTCCTGGGCCTCGACCAAGTTCTATATAAATTCCTGGGGTATACCATTATTCCTGAATAGCATTTACCAATTCATCCAAATTTTCCATGCGTCCTTCCCTTTCTTTCATCTTTAGTTTCATCCTGCTCCACACATGCTCAATAGGATTTATATCCGGAGACAAAGGTGGCCAATTTATTCTCTCAATATGGTGGTCCCTTAAATACTCATTTACGAAATTTGCGCGGTGCGGACGGGCATTGTCGTCCACAACACCAATTATTGGCAGCAATCGTATTTTATTGAAACATTTAATAGCCGGAAATTGTTTTCAAATCTTAATTCTTGGTGATTTTGGTTTTATCTGAAACTTAAATTTGATAACTGAATCACAATCAGGAGGTCAAAATTATGAATAAAACATATCACGAACGTAAATATCGGTTTAGGTTTAGTTTTCTCAAATTTTCACCAAAATGTTATTTTGAAAAGTGGTCTTTGCTTTGGCCTTCTGAAAATAATAGAAGTTTGTTGCTTGTCTCTTGTTCAGAATTATTTAAGGAACATTATTTCACCATCTTATCTTCTTGTTCCTAAAAAGACTGAGTGTATTGCATACAAAAAAAGCCTTAAATGTAATCTTTAAAAAAAAATCATATTTTCGTTGCTAAGATTCCAATTCGAAAAATTTGAAATATACTACAAGGTAAGACATAATACTTCATTATTTTAAAGTAAAAACGAGAAAATAGTATATTCTGTAACAAGTTTGGAATACAGCATATTCCGCTCGAGTGAAGAGTTTGTCACACGAGCCGAAGGCGAGTTTGACGGTTTCACGAGAGCGGAATATGCAATTCCAAACGTGTTTCAGACTATACTTTCTCTACGTTTCATAAAATACAATAGAAAAATAATTTAATTGCAAGAAAGTGAGGTTGGATCAGTCTAAAATTTGTTAGATATTAAAAACAGAGATGTCGCCACGAGTGTTTATTCTGTAATCTGATGATAGAATATTTCATTCTGTAACACTTTACGGAATATATGTCATTTCATAGACAAAAGTGATATTAGAACGGTCAAATTCCCTAATAGGAGTAGAAAAAAATTATTTTGTTACAAACGGGGCTTGGATGAAGTTATTAAAATTTTTCACCGTTTAACATATCACCCTGTAGGAAATTTACTTGAAGAACCGTAAGCCTCATATATATAGAATTAATTGCCAGAGGATGGGGCTAGTAGACATTACAGACCAAAATAAAATCGTTTAAGAAACAAAAAAGTTATGTCGTTTTGAAAAAGGACGAACTCTTTGGTCGCGACACATTGAGTGGTGCGCAGTTTAGTTTGCAAATGCAACAAAGCGTTTTTTCGAGTTAGCATCTGTTGGAACCGGATACTGTTTCACTACGTTAAAATTTACATTTGTTTGGGTTTAGTTTAAGATTTACTTTTCGTAACCTTGACATGACTTTAACTAAACTTTTATTATGATTTTCAAGGCTATTTCCAAAAACTATCAAATCGTCTAAATAAATAAAACAATTTTCGTAATTTAACCCTGACATAGCAATAGTCATGGCTCTAGAAAAAACACTGGGAGCTACTTTGAGTCCCATAGGCAATCTTCTCATTTGATATTGCCCCTTGCTAGTTGTGAAAGCTGTATAGGATCTACAGTATTAATCTAATTCTATTTGATAATAGCCCTGAGAAAGATCTAAATGCATGCGAAAAATACATTGCGCCTGAAAGAGAATCTAAAATTTCATTTATTTGGAAGTGACCTATAACAATTCGCCATTTCTTTGCTTCACCAACGTTTGCTTTTTTCGGTACGTTAACAAAGGTGCTGACCAAGCTGATTGTGTAGGTTCGATTATTTTATTTTTTAACATTTTGTTAATTTCTTTATTAATTTGTGATTTCTGAGCATATGGTAGTCTATATGGTTTAAAATATGTTGGCGTTACGTTATCTTGTAATTGTATCTTATGTTTATAAATATTTGTTGTTGTTAATGGGTCATCGTTCAATTAAAAGATATCAGCATATTTCGCACAAATTTTCTCTAACCTAGTTTTTTCTTCTGTATTTAAATAATTAAACTTTAATTTTTCTAATACTCTTTCAACTCTATTAATTGTCATTTTATCAGTTTTTCAGATTGAGATAATTTCAAAATCGTCGGCATCTAACAATTTTGGAACAAAATTTTGAATTTCTACTTCTTTGTCAGTTGTGTTTAAAAATTGAATTGGAATTTCTCCGTCACTGGAAGTCTGCGCAATACTTCCGGCTACAAAGATTCCTTCTTCAATTGCTGTATTGCATACTATTGGACTACATAATTTATTTACTTTAAATTGTTTAACAATTTCGCAACGTTTGTATTTTGATAACATTTGTAAACTGACTCTAGTGTTTTGAATATAAAATGCTTGAATACTCGTAATTAATTGATACCTTAAAGTTTTGGAAAAAATCTGAACCTAATATACCACCTATATGTTTGTCAAAAGATTTAATTATTATGAATTTTTGCTGGATTGAAAATTTCTCAAAATTTAATTTAATATACGCTGATCCCTTCGATTCAACAATATCGGATATGCCTGAAATATTTATTTTATCACTGCGTTTAATGTTTTGTAAATTGTCTACTAAGCTTTCTTCAAAAAATATACTAACAGATGCTCCAGTGTCCACCAAAAGGTCAACGTCTTTGTTACCGTACCTTATCTTGACGAAATTTAGACCATTTATACTTAAAATTAGTTTTTTATTCGCGTTGGGAACGAAAAAACTGGTCACCGCGTTCGGTACTCTCTTGCTCTCTTGCAAGTAGTAATCTACGGCTTCCGTTTTCTGAACCCCTTCTAAAATTACCGTTTCCCCTATTATGATTATTGTTATATCTATTATTATTACTAAAGTTATAATTCCTTTGATTATTACCGCTATTATTATTGAACCCCCTATTGTTATTATTAAATCTACCCCTAAAACTAGTACTATTACCTCTAAAATTATTGCCATTGCTTTTAGGATTATAATAACCTCTAAAATTTGACTTATTTGCGAAAAATACCGAAGGACCCTGTTGCTCTAATAAACTTTCGCCTCTAGATGCATTTATAGCCTCGGTTAACGATTTAAATTGACGCGCTTTCATGGTGAGTCTTAACTCTGGATTTCGAATACCGCGTGCAAAAATGTTAGGTAATTGTGTTTTTTTCATTATCCGCTCTAAAAACTGGTAAGATTATCGTTCGCCTGAGATTAAGTTAATTCCTCCATTTTTTTTCCGTATTCTTCTAACGAAGCATTACCTTGCTTCGCAGCATGAAACTGTGCCGCTAATATATCCGGGCTTTGGCGAGTAAGAAAATTCGTATTAAGATCACTTATTAATAACTCAGTAGAGTCATATTGTTCTTTCATTCTAATACTATTCTAAGAAGACAAACAAGCATTTAGCACAACATTAACAATTTGCTTTTTTCCCTCGTCATTTACGCTGGGAGCGTACAATTTTATACCCTTAATTGTACAAGCGAAATTAAAAAGTGTTCGAACTGTATTGACTCAAACAAATTGAACAAAACGAAATATGATACAAACCATTCTGCGAAAGATTCATTCTGCCCTATTTATCTGAAAACATTAAATAACATTAAACAAAGAATAAGTTAATACTTCTTTTTTTTTCTTTTTTTAATTTTAAATTTATTTAATTTTTATTTATTCTTGCATATTAGTTATTTGTTTATTTTCACATACTTTTTTATATTATTTTAAGATATTTTCTTTTAATACATAGGGAAATAATGGATTTTTCTTTTGCCCATATTAATGTTCGTTCATTAAATCATAATTTTAATAATTTTAGGGAATATGTCATACAAGAAAACTATTTGATTATATGTGTGTCTGAAACCTGGCTTACAGCTAATGATAATTCTTTTGAGTTACCCATGTATGACTTTATAAGAAAAGACAGGCTAAGAAGAGGGGGAGGAGTTGGTATTTATATTCATACAAGTCTTAAGTATGAAATTTTGGACATTGCATCATTTGACGTTCTGGAACAAGTATGGATAAAAATTTATCTTAATTCCCAAACAATTGTTATGGGCTGTTTATATAGGCCACCACAGGCCAACATATTAGAGTTTATAAGACATTTCGACAATACTCTGTCAGAGCTTTTTCCTATTTGTAATGAATTAATGTGTTGCGGTGACTTAAATATTAATTTTTTAAATTTATCTAGCAGAAACACTACGCTATTTTTAGATAGTATTGAGTCTTTTAACCTCAAACAAATTATAAGTGAACCCACTCGCATTACAAATTTGACAACGACTTTAATTGACATTATATTAATATCAAATGAACTTAATTTTTCTTCTTGCGGTACTCATTTTCCAAATATAAGTGATCATTGCGTTGTACATTGTTCTTTACCTTTACTTTCAAGTAAACCTAAAATTTGTAGTAAAAAAATACGCAATTTAAAATATATTGATGATGATTCCCTACAGGCTCTGTTAGTTTTAACTCCATTTCATCTAATGTTTAACATTAATAATGTTAATGTTAAACTGGATTTTTTTAATTTTGTTATGTTAGAATTATTTGATACCATTGCACCCGTAAAAAATGTAATCATAAGAAAACCTAATCCTCCATGGCTTACTCCAAATATAAAATATTTAATAAAAATAAAAAACAAAGCTTTTAATAATTTTAAAGCAAGCAAGGAACCAATTCATTGGGATTACTTTAAGCAAATTAGAAACCATACAAACATCGCGATAAGAAATGAAAAGAAACGGTATTTGGAGCAATGTCTAAGTAATAATTCAGTCTCTGAGCTTTGGAAAAAACTTGATGAGCTTAACATATACAAAAAAAGTACTAAACCAAATATACCTGACAATTTAAATAAACCAAATCATATAAATAGTCACTTTTTACAATTCTCTGCTCGTTTAAAAAATGATGATCAAGATCTTATTCAATTTTATAATACCAATTATAAATGTAACTTTATTACTACTTTAAAATTTTCTTCTGTCACCGAAAATATTGTTTATAAACACTTATTGAATATTAAGTCAAAATCTTCAGGCATCGATAATATTAATATAACTATGTTACTATTATGTTGTCCATATATTCTGCAGTATATAACACATATAATAAACTGTTGTATTATAAACAATCAATTCCCAGAGCTATGGAAAATTGCAAAAGTTGTTCCTTTACCTAAGAAGGGTAAACCAGAAACTTTTAGTGACCTGAGACCTATTAGTATTTTGCCAGTCCTATCTAAGGTGTTTGAGAAAATTTTGTACTCCCAGATAATAGCTCATGTCAATACTTATAATATTTTACCTTCGTATCAATCAGGATTTCGTACAGGACATAGCTGTAATACGGCATTAATGCATATTGTTGATGATATTCTTGAAGCTACCGACAACGACAAAACCACCATCCTAATTTTATTAGATTACTCTAAAGCGTTTGACACTATAAGTCATAATTTATTGTTTTCAATTTTAAATTTCTGTGGCTTCGCTAAAGATTCAATTACACTTATAATAAATTACTTATCTAATAGAAGGCAATATGTCGAAACCTCTGAGGGAAAGTCATATTATGGCAACATATTATGCGGTGTACCTCAAGGTTCCATTTTGGGACCATTATTATTTTCTTTATATACCAATAACATCACAAGTTGTCTAAAATTTTGTACTCCACATTTGTATGCTGATGATACACAAGTATACTTTTCATTTTTCCCTTCCAAATTACAAACTGCCCAAGTTAATATAAACGATGACTTATCCAGACTGTTTATTGAGTCAACAAAACACAATCTAAATATAAACCATACAAAAACAGCTATGATAATCTTTGGAAAATCAAAACTTACTGTCAAAGCTAATATTAAGATTACTTTGAACAATACAAAGTTAGAATTTTTAGATGAAGTCAGAAATCTAGGGGTAATCATTGACACTGACCTACGATTTAAGACTCACGTAAACAAATGCTTGCAAAAGTCTTACCTGGGTCTTAGGACAATATACCCTCATAGACAACTTTTATCTAAAAATAATAAAATCATACTTACTGAATCGATAGTATTGTCACACTTTAATTTCTGTGACAGTGTGTACGGTTTTTGTTTGGACAAGGTATACGAGGACAAAATACAAAGGGTTCAAAAATCTTGCCTTAGGCTTATCTATAGCATTAAGCATAGGTGTCCTGTATCTTATAAACTTAAAGAAACCATGTGGCTAAACATGGCGGATAGAAGAAAATTTCACAGCCTATGCTTGTTTCATAAGATTTTAATTAGCAACTTTCCACAGTACCTAAGAAAAAAAATTAGATTTAGATCAGATGTACATAACTTAGGCCTTAGATTTAAGGGTCTTATATCTCCTCCTCCACATAAAACAGCGATCTATCGAAGATCCTTTTCGTATAACATTTACCTTTTATATAATCAATTGCCAAATGAATTAAAATTGCTTAAGCCTGCTAATTTTAACATTAAGTGTAAGGCCTTTCTGCTTTCTGCTTAAATAGTTTAAATAGTTTTCTTGAATGCTTTACTTAGGTAGTTTTCTTGTATGCCTTACTCTCTACTCTTTACTCTTTCTCTATTACTTTTATTTTGATATGTTTTTATTTTATTTTTGTTTTACTGTTTTGCTGTGGGATACTTATTATGAAAGTAATTATAACTGACAGATTTAGTTTTTCTTTTTTTTTCCTTTCTTCTTGTTAACTTAATTGATAGGATTAGGTTTAGGTTTAATTTTAGATTTAGGTTTAGATTTTAGGTTTAGGTCTAGGAATGGCTAAAACTAGATCAACAGTCTCATCGTGAGTCATGTTGTTTTTTAGCCTTTTTCATTTATGGAAATGTAATCTTTACAAACATGTATTCATTTTATATATATATATATTTTTTATTTTTGAAATGTTTTAATTTGGCCATATACATAATTGTAATTTATTCTGTAATTTCTATGAATGAATAAATATATTATTATTATTATTATATTATTATTATTATTAATTTTCTAACTGTTTCGGCATTACCATTTAGGGATAGCAGCAAGCTAGCCGCCATATTTACGTTTTTTGTTCGAACAATATTTTTATTTCTTTCCTCTAAAATAACTGAACATTCCTCTATGTTTTTTAAAAATTGCCTTAATTATCGCTAATATAAATGGTTCATTTTACGACTTTACATCTTTTTGATTTTTCTCATAAAATTCCCTAAATTTTTCATCTGACTCTACAAAATTTCTTAATTTTAATAACTTACGATCTACAATGTCTTTATCATGTCTTCTCGCCTCGCTATCTTTTTTCAAGTTAACTCCGAATTTTACGATGTCACTGTGTAGTTGCTCTAGTTCTTCTTGTAACATCCCGCACTTCACTTTCACTTCCGATGCACCGCTTCTAAAGGTTTCTGGTGGTTCCTTGCGCGATGTTTAGGATTTCACAGCTTCTGGCTATTTCTCTTTCTATGCGACGGTTGACGTTTTTATTTATTTTCTTTCAGCATAACCAAAGTACTTCTTGCGACCCCAGTTGTTGCTATTATGCGGCATATTTCACCAGCAGAAATGGATTCTATGTATGTATCTGATATAGTTTTTTTCGGCTGCGATCACTACGGATTGTTCTATAGAAGTTTTATCTGGTTTTGAGTTTGACTTCCCCATTTTGGTATTATTACTTCTTACTTTTAATTATTTATTTTAACTGGTACTATTTTCTCCATCCTTGTATATTTAACTGCTACTATTTGATGTTCTTACACTATTTAGGTATTTTACTGGCACATATTCTCACTACTTTTTTTTCGGTGGCAGGATCGCCATGTAATGTGGGTACCAACGGGTGGGGTGCATTCTTAGGATTTAAGTAAAAACAGATATTTCCTGATAAGTGTATTGATTCTTCATTCTACCAAAGTTGTCTTGACACTGCTTATTAATTTAAAGGATTACCAAATTAATACGTGGTTGCAAGTCAGCAATACGTCACTTGCTGACTCTTGATGATTCCAATTAATTGATCGGTATTTCGGAGTTGCAACCTACTTTATGTTTATAATAACTACATATAATTGCCTAAGCAATTTGTGTTGTAAAGACCTATTTACTATTGTTACTACACTCTGATAAAAGATATGATATCTTGCTAAGGAAGTATTTTCAACAAAAAAAAAATGTAGGTTTCCGTTTTATTTTGACTTTATCTACACGCCGTTTAATTTATGGCACTTAATTAAGAATCACCTTGTATACATATTTTATTAAAGATAGTTTTTATTGCAATTAGTGTTTTTAAACAATAATTGTTACAATTATTTTAAAAACAACAAAAACAATGAATACAAACTATATAAAAAAATATAACCACAATAATTATTTAAAGCGTTATAACCATGGTTAAAACGCTTAATTGTTTTTATTTTTTTTATATAGTTTTTATTCATTGTTTTTGTTGTTTTTGCAATAATTGCAAAAATTATTATCAGTGCACTGATCTATATAATAAAAATTCGTATTTTAAATTTGATCATGCAAAAATATAAAAATGTAAAACTTACCTTTGGAATTCCTGGCCAGTAACTTAAGTAATTATTGAACTAAATAATAATATAATATACATAGGTATATTATAAATCTTAAATCTGAACGTTACAGGATATCTAGCTAGATGTTTACAATAGAAAACCTCGTGGCTCGTAGCTGGAATCCGGCAGCCGGATGATTTTCATGAAAGTTCCCGACCAAAAATTACAAAATACCAGATTTTACCCACACGAGTAAAAATTTCTAGTACATTTGCTCAATTTTGAAAAGTGAATTAAATTTTGAATAAATTAAGAGGAAAAATAAAAGGATAGAATTAAAGAATTTTATGTTTAGTTAGTAATTATACAATTATTTACTGAAAATTTCTTTGAAAAATATTTTGGTCGATATTTAAAAAATACCTGCTTCTATATTTTACTTGCAAGCATGAAGAAATACGCGATTTTTAGGTAAAATACCTGCAAGCGGCAACCCTGCATGCTGGTTGAAATGAGACGGCCATAGGCGCATGCGCACACGTGCGCGCGTATTTGGTGTTGCAATTTTTGTTTATTATATATAATATATAATTATAATTATAATTAATAATTAATTAATTGATATTAATTTAAAAATTTACTCTTTTATTTTCCGTTTGATATTTAATAAAAATCTTTAATTAATATTCCTTTAATGTTATCTTTTTTTTTCTTATTTCTATTTCGGTCTTCAAATTTATTTTGATAGGGTAGGTATACCTTTTTGTTTAATCGTGTCCTTTTTTAAAAGAATTTCTGGTTTTATTAAAAATAGATTTTTTTGTGTGCTTTTTACAATTTTTTATATGATGTAGGATTTCCTTTTTTTAGTTCACACATACACAGATAAATATAGTAATATTTTAAACTCAATTTTATATATCGCACATGGGCGACAACAGTGTCATAAGTCGAAAAAATTGAATTTTGGGGTTTTTAGTGCAATAAGTGTAAAATTACTCATAGTTTATGCTGCAACAGTGGCAAAAAGATATTTTTGAAATTAATCTCTAGATGGAGACTTGTGTCTGTTTGCAATTTGTATAATCCCTATCATAATTTTTATCAACAGTGTCATAAGTAAGTTGGCTTTAAGTTGTGACAGTAATTTTGTTAGCGTAGGTTGTCAATAATAAAAGAATGAATAAAAAAACGGTCGTGTGTACGCGTTCGTACTTTCATAGTGCTACCACCGCTGTCGGTGTTCAAATTCATAAAATCAAATGATTCTACACGTGATATAACAAAACCAAGTGCAAAAAGGGTGCAAATTGCGTGTGGATTCCTGTAAAAAGGGTGTAAGTGAGGTGATTGGATACAACGAATAATTTTTCCTGGATTACCAACACTGAAACAACACGTGCTAATAGTTGGCTGTCGAGGTTAAGGAATAATTTCACAACACCTCCCTGTCAATGCACCTAAAGTCCAAGTCTGCATAAATTTAATATTAAATTAAAAACTAAATTTTAATTCGAAATTCGCAACCATAACTTATAGAGAACTCCACGAGGTAAAAATTAATTAGTCGCCAAAAGTTGACTAAGAACAGCAAGCATGGCCAAAGAACTCATAAATAAGGGCTCACATAAGCAGTCTTTAATCACTCAAGTTTAAATAAACACCAGGCAAACGAAACATATCCTAAAGACACAACATCTTTAGATTACTAAACACATTTAAGGGAAACATAAATTACGTTCTATGCGAAATAATAAACAACCGCATAGTGGGGTGCAACGTTATTAATAGTCAGCAACCTCGGAATCTGACTCGGACAGACACGGACACACATACGAACAGGAAGTACTTCAAGACCAGATAAGTCCTAGCAGCGTACTAACCAACCGGGCCCCATTCATGAACCAAAATTTAATGGGTTAATTACTAAATCCCTGGTTAAGGGGGACTCCGGATTGTACTTAGTTTTGGATCAGTTCAATGTCCTTCAAAAACCAAAATGTTGTCCCTCCTTGTCTGCACTCCACTAGCCTAAATCGGGCGTATGGCCCAGCGACAAAATTCCGAGAGGGGCCTTAACCATCGACACTGGCATCCACGACCTCCTAGACGAGATTTACTAGCCGGGGTAAAAATTCGGATCCACCAAACACAGGCAATGCTGTGCAGTGGCGTAAAATCAGTGTAAGGCGTTGCCGATGGGGCCAGTCATACGTTCCTCATATTCTTAATCAACAAAAAAAGAATAAATAATTTAAAAATTGATCAACACATTTTTAGCAATACAGACATATCTGCAAAATTCTTGCACATATTTTCAGCAACACATACATATCTTCAAATTTGATGCACACCTTCTACGGCAACACAGACATCTTCAAATAACTTTTATTCAAAAAGAGTATTTTTTTAAATCTAATTTTTAACTGGCTCAGAATCTTGGTGTGGTTTCTCCTTTGCAAAGAAAATACTGTAAGTTTATATAATTTTACAAATATGTTAGAATTTTGTTATTCATAAATCTTTGACGCTCATTATCTCGGAATTAAGGTTTACTACTTATTACACTGTAACAGTAAAATTTAAGTTTATGTTTCTACAGGATTATACGTGGCCTACGCTTCACATACCACTTAAAAATAATTCTATAGAATGTATTCTATGTATATATATATATATATATATATATATATATATATATAGTTATTTTCAAGTTGTATGTCAAGGGTGGATATATAAAACCTTGTAGAAGCATAAACTCAAATTTTTCGGTTTTTTAACATACAACCTTGTTATATTAGGGTGACGTGGGTTCACCCATTTGCGATATGTTAAAGTGGTAATATAATTAATTAATATTAATTAGGTCTGTTAAAAAATTATGTTGGCTAAACTGACTATTCTTAAATAAAAATATTGTATTACTTTTAAAATATAAATATAAGAATAACAAAATCAGCGTTGCCCCTTCTTGAGAAACACAATTCTATAAATCCATCGGTTAAAATTAATTTTGCATAGCGGCAAAGTCGCGTTCGATAAAAGTGAATAACTTTTTTTTAACTACAGCTTTAATCTTCTCTTAGTCTTCATGTTTTTGTTTGGTATTACACAGTACAACACGATTTCCCTCCCATGAAAAATTTTAGCAGATTTTGAAAATAGAGGTAAAAAAAACGTACCTGTGTCTCACAGTTTCACGAGATCACGTCATAAAAAAATTTTAAGCCGTCATTCCTATTATTTATGCTTATACAGATTGTACATTTTTTACTCGGTTAAAAATATACAATATTTTTGTAAATATTGTATGTTTTTACACAATACAAAAAACAAATATAAAAAAAGTTTATATTTTGATTTTTTTTAAATATTTTTTTTTTTATTTTTTTAATGAAACACATTTTTGTATTTATCATATATTCAATACATGTTGGAATAAAATCTTGGTCGTTTAGTTTGACGATTATACAGCTCGTTCAGACTAAAACCGAATATATCTATATATATATATGGGGCGTGGCCTCGCCTCCCTCCAACGCGCGACACAGTAGCTAAGCAAATAGACTGCATCGCTAATGAGATTTTTTGCATTATTTCCTTTCGTCATGTCGTTTATCACACAAGCAACTGTGACGCGCCTTGGAGAGAGGCGAGGCCACGCCCCATATATATATATATAGATATATTCGGTTTTATTCTGAACAGGATGTATATTGCTTCAGAATCTCGAACAATTGACCAGCAATATTCACCCAGCAAATGCCTGATGTCTTTTCCCTTGAAGCGTTTTTCAATTGTTAAAATGTCTTAGTGAAAACGTCCGCCATGTTCGTCACTAAAATCGCCCAAATTTGGTGGAAAATAGTCCAAATGAGCATGGAGAAAATGTATTTTCAGTGACATATGTACTTTCATGTCCTGTGTTATAAAATGTACTTTATAACCCGAACTACAGGGAATAAATTCAGATTCCATCTCGGAAAAAATGGTTGTACTGGGTGTTAAAGGTCTTTTACTTTTATCCTCACATATGTTTTCTGAAGGAGCAGTTGGGTAATCTTCAGATCGCACTCTTGCAAGAATGACGGATTCTACATCGGCGTAATCAATTTTCTTTCCAGTATTGTACCGAAATCCAAAACTTTTTAATTTTGACATGCAGAAATAACACTGGTCAGATGCGTGTTCGGTACGTCGCGACGGGTCGAAGCCAAATTAGCTAAATTAGCAACATATTTCATACTGTGTGTTTTATCTTGCAATCCATGCAAACAACGGTAACAATAATCGCATAAAACCTATGGTACATACCATAAGTTTGGTATATACGTCACCAAAAAATAGTCTTCAAAAGCTGTTACTACACTTTTTGTAATATTTCGCATATGGCTTGGAGGTACAAATAAACCACATACATAACAAAAATTATTTCGATTCGGACACTGCATTTTTACTTTGATTTCAAATGGATGGTTAACTCAACAATCAAAATTAATATGAAAAATTTATCGATTTATCGCTGCAATAATGTTTTTATTTAACATTTAAAAAAAAAAGTATTACCCTCGTATAAAGATTGTTTTGAAAACAATGCTTTTTATGTATAAATGCCGCAGATGTGTAAATTTTTTGTTTTTTTGCTGTTTCAATTGACTTTGTATACTTAAATACTTTTTTTACTTAAATTAAATATGTTTTAGGTACACTTGCTTTAAGACTTAAATCAATTCATTTAAATATCTTTTAATTTTTTTTAAAAATGTTAATTCAACAAAGCTCAATTTTTACAAAACTCTGTATAAGATTAAAATAATTTTAAAATGCATCTATAATGGTTGCCTATCCATTTAGTAAATATATATATTTTTAACTATGCAGTCCAGCTGTTATCGAGTCTATTAAATTATGTCGCGAATAGTGTGAATAACATTTTATTGGATAGCCCTTAAAAAAAAATTATGACGTGATGTGAAAAAACGCCGAGACACGGGTATCATTTTTTTAACTCTATTTTTAGAATCTGTAGAAATTTTTCATGGGAGGGACCAAAAATCAAATTTTGTCGTACTGTGTTATCAGAGTAATCAGAGTTTAAAGTGGTAAAAGCATTTTTGTTCTTTGGGAAATAATAATGATAATAATAAGTAAATAATAGTACTATTTAAAAAATGCAGTTTTGTTAAGGTAATATAAAAAATTATTGGATCAAGATTAAAATAAAAATTTAAATATAATATTTACAGAATAAAAGGTAAAGGACTGAAATTAAGTATTTAAATAATATTATATTAAAGCAAAAAATTACATACTAATTATATACTTTTTTTAATGCATTGTTAACATTTTTTACCTCTACTTTATAATAAAATATTTTTATGCATAAATGAAAGTAAAATTACAGTAGTAGTATTGTATTGTATCTTAAACGTTTTACAAGTTGATCTTGTAAATTTATAACAAAAATACTAGCATTGTTTTTCTTAAACTTTTTACAAGTTATTCCTGTAAATTTAAAACAAAAACACTAAGAATAGAATTACATTATGTAAATAACCTGATTCAGTAATGGTAATTTTATTATAGTTTTTAATAGTAAACATTTAGTAAATTTACCATTATTTTTAACAGTGCACCTATAAATACATTTAAGTAAAAAAAATAATCTAAAATGTTTAATAGCAAAAATTATTCGTGAAATCACAAACTAATGTAAATCATTTTAAGAAAAACTAGACCATAAAATGGAGGAAAATTATAAAAATATGGATAACAAAAATATAAAAATTCTTAAAAATTGGTTTAAGGTTAGAAGAATAATCGAGAACATGAAGTAAATTAGCGGAAGTCTTTAAAAAAATCAGTTTTAAAGTTGAAAAATAATGAAAAATAATAATTGTTTTGAACAATAATCCAACTGTAAAAAAACTAGGATATTGAAATAGATCTAATAACATTATTATACATTTGAGATAAATGTTTGATGTTTAAAACATACAAATATTATTTTATATCAATTAAAATTTTTCTGGTGCAGGATGTATTGATAATTATTAATTATTAGATGAATTTATGTGCTATGCAGGTGGCCCTTTTAGATAATCACCACATGTGCTTACGAAGTTTATGACAGATTATTGATAACAATATTATTGTTATGCGGATTGCACATGTAAAATTCAACGATGCTTTTTAAATAAACATTATACGTTTTAAAGCTTTTTGTCAGTTTTGCAATAAATATTATTTAAAGGAAAAATAATCACTTTTGTTATTACAACAGTCTGGCAGGTGGGAAATAAATTAGATACGCTGAAAGCTTTTTTAACATTATTATAATAATGTAGATAATAGTAATTTATTGCATATATGCAATAAATTACTATTATCTACGCCAGTGAGATAAGAACTTCTTATCCCTCTCATTTTGAGTGAGATAAGAAGTTCATTAACGCACGCGTTTTTCTCTGCTTTTAACCAATCAAATAAAAAAGTCAAAATGTCAAAATAACCCTAAATTAAGTCTTAGACAAAAATAATTACCGTTTATTTTTTCATTTAGAGGCGTAGATAAAAATTTGTACAATATACGTGTGATAACGCTTTATTAACGTACTTTTGCGATTGCCCAACTCGTGCTACGCACTCGTTGGGCAAATTTCGCATGCGTACGTTAATAAAGCGCTTATCCCACTTATATCGTAAATAACTATTATCTACGCCAGTGAGATAAGAACTTCTTATCCCACTCATTTTGAGTGAGATAAGAAGTTCATTAACGCACGCGTTTTTCTCTGCTTTTAACCAATCAAATAAAAAAGTCAAAATGTCAAAATGTCAAAATAACCCTAAATTAAGGCTTAGACAAAAATAATTACCGTTTAATTTTCCATTTAGAGGCGTAGATTAAAAATTGTACAATATACGTGTGATAACGCTTTATTAACGTACTTTTGCGATTGCCCAACGAGTGCGTAGCACTCGTTGGGCAAATTTCGCATGCGTACGTTAATAAAGCTCTTATCCCACTTATATCGTAAATAACTATTATCTACGCCAGTGAGATAAGAACTTCTTATCCCACTTATTTTGAGTGAGATAAGAAGTTCATTAACGCACGCGTTTTTCTCTGCTTTTAACCAATCAAATAAAAAAGTCAAAATGTCAAAATAACCCTAAATTAAGTCTTAGACAAAAATAATTACCGTTTATTTTTTCATTTACAGGCGTAGATAAAAATTTGTACAATATACGTGTGATAACGCTTTATTAACGTACTTTTGCGATTGCCCAACTCGTGCTACGCACTCGTTGGGCAAATTTCGCATGCGTACGTTAATAAAGCTCTTATCCCACTTATATCGTAAATAACTATTATCTATGCCAGTGAAATAAGAACTTCTTATCCCACTCATTTTGACTGAGATAAGAAGTTCATTAACGCACGCGTTTTTCTCTGCTTTTAACCGATCAAATAAAAAATTCAAAATGTCAAAATGTCAAAATAACCCTAAATTAAAGTCTTAGACAAAAATAATTACCGTTTATTTTTTCATTTAGAGGCGTAGATAAAAATTTGTACAATATACGTGTGATAACGCTTTATTAACGTACTTTTGCGATTGCCCAACTCGTGCTACGCACTTTGGGCAAATTTCGCATGCGTACGTTAATAAAGCTCTTATCCCACATATCGTAAATAACTATTATAATTACACCCCGTATGACAGGTGGGGTAATAATTTAGATACTCTACTAGGTTTTTGACATTAAAGGGGTAATAAATCGATTTTAATTACCATCTTGACGGACCCTGTCCTTTGCAGGCTATAGCTGAAGTGTCCCGTCCTATACTTAGACTGCGCAAGAAACTATATTACAAGAAACCATGCGAGTAACTCACGCATAATAAATCGATAGGTCTCACCGTGTTTTTTAACGCGTTATGGCCTTTTTAATCACCACAACGTGTAGTGGTCTAATACTAGGACAGCAATGATGCAAGTTTTCCTTTGTTGACTTTTTGTGTTAGCCACAACGCGTTATAGCTATTTTTACAAATGCCACAACACGAATATCGCGTTGTGAATAAATTAAATAGACCAAAACGCATTGTGGACGCCTTTGTGCTTAGTGATTGTTTTTTTGTTTTTTGAGCTTAATATATACAATAAAAATCACTAATAAGTTATTATTTTTTAGAAATAATGTATTATACAACTGTTAAAGAAGAAAATACACGAATTGGTCCTTCGTATAGTGAACCTGTACCAAATATAACTAAAGAAGAAAAAGAAAATTATTTTAAATTAATATCTTGGCCCAATCGAAATCCATTTTTCCAACAATATAGGTAAAGCCATATATTTATTGCATTTAATTCTAAAAAACACTTTTTGTAAATATACACATAAATATGGAAGAAAATATAAAAAAGTCGTACAACTTGTGTCTCCAGGCAGTGCCGGCATGTGAGGCGTTCGAACTTCGAACCCTTCAGTCAAAGAACACCAATAAAGCAAAACCGAAATAGGGCGAATGGAAACAGCTAAAGGTAGCCAAACAAGTCTGAGAAGGTCATTTTTATAAAAAAAATTTGATGTGAAAATTGAAAAAGCAGACAAAAATATATGTTGTTCGAAACTTGATTAGAGAAAGTGCTGAATATGATAGTTGTAATTTTTCATTTAATAAAGAGACCTTAAATCGAACAAAGTGCTAAAGCTGAAGTATTGCCGAGGTAATACGAATTTATATTTCCTATAAGGGGTGGATGCAGATTTTTTGTTTCAGGGTGCGCCCCTCAGCCCAAATTAAAAAAAAATCTATTTTAAACTTAGACCATATAACACTGGATGCGTAAACAAAAACTATTTTTGTGTTCAAGATGTGTTTTGACAGTTTTGACAGTAATTGGCGCCCCTTGCAATTTTGACGACATGTTTTTTATATTAAAATTAAAAAGCCATACGGATTTTTAGTAGGTACCAATGCAAGAATATATCATCAAAAGTTTTGAAAAAAATTCATTTGCCATTATTACTTATTTTTACAAATAAATATTTCGGCGATATTTATTTAGAAAATTGATAATTTGCACATTGTGCACAATGTTTAACGAAAAGTTTCAAAAATTCTTGGGTTTGAAAGTGTTAGGTAAACTTTACACAGATACAATAGACTTAAAAATTTTTTTTTATGTTTTTTATAACTTTTTCGTGAACAAATGTAATTGCAAGTATTTTATCTTAAACTAGTTAGGTATTTAGTAAATATAAATAGGAACACGTCTCGCTGGCTCGTTTACCCGCTCGTGACCTCTACACTTTAGAGTCTACAGGGCATGAAGAATGAAGTGTATTGCACTGGCGCTGTACACAAGTTGGGCGGTGCGAGCGGCGCGCAAATTTGATTTTCTAGGACGTACTATTGAGATTTTCTAGGACGTACTAATGAGATCACAAAATTGTTCTTGGATTTATAAATCCAAGAATAATTTTGTGATAAATGTGTATTTTTTTATACTTAATGTATACTTCATAAAAAAAACATAATTTTAAATGAATTACAATTACAAGGTTCTAAATAAATATTAAAAAAATTTAATTGTTAAAATAAATATTAACAAATGAATTTTTTCAAAAACTTTTGAATGTATTATAATTGGTAAATTCTCATGATTACATAAAAAATTGTGGGCCCACTTCAAAAATTATGACTCATTAATCTATACCACATACAATTTTGTAAGTATAAATTTGAATTTTATCAATCCATAACAATTATAATACTTAAGTATTCAGTTAAAATATTTTCTTAGATTTCCCGCCACTATACAATGTACAGTGTACAATGTACATACATCTTGCAGCCAAACAACTGCGATGATTTAGACGCACATTACGCGTCCAGTGTTATAAGATCCAAGCATAGAAAACCCTAAAGGGGGGTCTAAGATTTTAAAAAATCATGTGTTAAAAATTTACAATGCACACTTTAAACAACTCTGAAAGTAAAGTTAAATTTAGAATTTAAAACTTAGACTCAAGTGGTACATATTACAATTGTTTATTTGATACATATTCTACAGCTCTGGGAAGATTACCCACATTATATTGTGTACATTATGATAAATGTGATGCGGAAAGAAAAAATAGACCTCTTGTGGCTCAGCTAAAACTTTGGGGGAGCCAAAAATATAGATCAGGGTCAGAAATCAATTTTTGGAATTTTAACGATTCAGGATACTTAAGTTTTTTTATTACTTTTCTAAAATAAATAGATTAAGCATTTCTTCTTCAATGTTCTTTTTTAGGGCTGCCAAGGTCTGTGGTTTGTGAACATAATTATTATCCGACCGGGAAATATTGCAAGCAGAATATCTATTGTTGGTATCCTGATTTGACTGCTTTAGTCTTCTTGCTTTGGGGTTATTTGAAGTCTTGCGTTTAGGTGCTGTAAAACGCATCCAAATGTGTATTAACTCTGACGGTGCACAGCGGTGGCCACTTGATTTGTTTGTTGTAATCGACAAAAAGCCACTCTAGTACCTAAATTTGACGAATACAAAAACTGTTTTTTTATGTTCAGAACAAAAAAATCAAACAAATTTCAGTTATAATTTTTTATTTACGAATTCATTTCCTTTAAATTACGATTTGGCATAAAATACTTTTATATTACAAAAATCAACCCATATTAATTTAAGAGGCTAAATACAAACGGTCAACGGTATTATTTCTAAGGGATTCATTTAACTCTGGTTTTCTTTCTTACATTAGCTCGAACCATGTGTACCTATGGTAGGTGTAGTATTGTAACACAAACTGTAGCACGAGGAACAATGCCAAGCCGACTGTTCAAAAATAAATTGTGGGGGGGGGTGGACCAGCATGGCTACAACAGGCCAGTTTACCAGAAACAAAACAGAAGCCTTGGACAACAGCCGAAGAAAATAAAAGAAACGATGTCAGCTTCTTGGTTCAAAAGGAGGAATAAATCTCCATAACAAGTCGATATATTACAAAAATTAGTAAAAGTAATTGCCTTTTGTCTCCGATTCATACAAAACCTAAAGAACAAAAAGGCAAATAAACCAAGATCGACTGGTATAGTCTTTACTGAAGAATTACGTAAAGCACACAATGCCATGATAGCTTAGTTTAATTGAAATACTTTATGGATAAGTTACGCATTAAGAAAGAATTATTCCATGGAAAAGAAAAGCCCATTAAAGACTCTATCACCATTCCTTGATGAGGATGGTTTAATTAGAGTGGGGGGAAGGCTACAAAACTTCTCGTTAACACATGGAAC
Organism: Brassicogethes aeneus; assembly: GCA_921294245.1. Taxonomy (NCBI): domain Eukaryota; kingdom Metazoa; phylum Arthropoda; class Insecta; order Coleoptera; family Nitidulidae; genus Brassicogethes; species Brassicogethes aeneus. The sequence continues at coordinate 65,659,656 of OV121132.1, forward strand.
CCCCTAGCCATTTTCATCACTTAAGATGCCTAACACAGAACGTTACATGGAGGAAACCAGCTCACCTTACCACTCTTGTCTGACAGAAATATTAGATCATAAGGGCTAAACTACTTATGCGATACAGTATAACCAATTGCATAACATGTTTCCGATAAGTTTTAATTATTTAAATTCAAGTATAGCTGTTTTAATTTTGTTGTCATTTAAAATAATAATAGTTATTCTGTAGTTATGTAAATATTTTTTAATTTATTATTAATTTTATTAAATCGTGATCTATGCACTCACTATCTTCTAAAGTTTTCCTATTTGTTTGATTAGTTTGGAAAAGATAGCCGTTTGCACTTAGTTATTTGTGTTGTAAATTTTCTTTTAAGTAATGAGCTATACAAACAAACAAACTCCAATTTTGTTTGAATATAAGATTAACCATATTACTCTGGATCGAGTTTTTAGCATGAGGGATTTGGGAGTTACGTTTGATAAAAATTTGTCATTTTCTATCCATATTAACAATATTTGTAATGAATCTTTACGCATGTTAGGGTTTGTAATTAGAAATTCTGCAGGTATTAAAAGTGAAAAATGTCTTAAGACTTTATATTATTCTTTAGTTCGAACAAAACTGGAGTATTGTTCTTTAATATGGTCACCAGTTTACAATGTTTATATTAGGCGGGTCGAATCGATCAATCGTAAATTTTTGAAATATTTGAATTTAAAAGTTAATGGTTTTTACCCTCCTCAAGGATTTAATCATTCTTCTTTACTTGATCGTTTTGGTTTTACATCCCTGGAAACAAGAAGAATAAATTCGTCATTGACATTTCTATTTAAGTTATTAAATAATAAAATTGACTGTGATATAATTTTAAATAAAATCAATTTTAACGTACCCAGAATTGAATCGCGCTCAATGCGCACTTTTAAATGTCAAATCTGCAGAACCAACGTACTACCTAAAGCTCCAGTAAATGTTATGTGTAAAAACTTTAACCATTTAAACCCTATCTTCGATATACATCACTCATCACTTAACTATATCTTATTTAATTCAAATGTGTTACAATGATTGTTTGTTTATTTTATAAAATATACATATATGTATATTGGGGTTCTTTGGTAATACCTTGTTTATTGTTGTTAAATATTGTATATAACTGTTTTTTTTTAAGTATTGTATTTATATATTATTAATTGTTAGTTGTTATGATACTTTTAAATTTTGCTTTAAAATAATTTATACAATTGTTTTTTATTCCTATACTAGTATATTTGTCCTGTAACTGGTTTTAAACTGTTGGGCAATAAAGTATTTATTTATTTATTTATTTATTTATTTAATATTTCAAGTTTGGTCAAATATATTCATATCACAATTAAAATGCAAGGATTACAAAATTTGATATACTAATACTTTAAAGTTTTTAATCTATTTAAATTTCTGTCGCTTAAATCCTTAAATTTATGAATTTTATAAGTCTTTATATTGTTATACTTTTGCAAAACATTTAAAATATTTGCCATAAATAAAAATTAAACTTTTATAAAAATTTTAAATAAAATAAAACAAATTAAAAACAAATTAGGAAGATCTCCATATCAGGTGATTATGATCTAAATTCAAGTTTGCCCCCAGGGGTTTTTTGTTTGGGGGTGGTCATATATTGGTGCCAAACCGTAAACCGTATACAAAAAATAAATCGCAATAAGTATGCTTAAGATACTTTTTTTCTTTCCGTAAAAAAAAACATTACTTTTCGTAAAAAAACGTTTATAAAAAAAATATTGCCTTGTTGGTGTTAGTTACAAATTCTATTTTTTATTGTCTATAAAAGCAAATACCTTGCCATTTAAACTCCAAACATTCTTGTACCCAATTTTTTCGGAACCAGCCATTTAAACTTCCATTTTTTTCTTTGTTAGGTCTTTCTTGATGTAAATTTTTGTACCTTTCAATTTTTTTAGCTTAAAAAATATTTATCATGTGTTTAATAATATTTAGTTTGACTACTTTGTGGCATTCTTTAATTTCTTGATTTGCTTAAATTTAGTGATAAGATTATGTAACCATTGTTTGAAATGTATAGACAGTAAACTATATACTGGTTCAGAACATGGATTCTTGCATCCAATTGAAAAACTAAAACTAAAACTAAAACTAAAACTAAAACTAAAACTAAAACTAAAACTAAAACTAAAACTAAAACTAAAACTAAAACTAAAACTAAAACTAAAACTAAAACTAAAACTAAAACTAAAACTAAAACTAAAACTAAAACTAAAACTAAAACTAAAACTAAAACTAAAACTAAAACTAAAACTAAAACTAAAACTAAAACTAAAACTAAAACTAAAACTAAAACTAAAACTAAAACTAAAACTAAAACTAAAACTAAAACTAAAACTAAAACTAAAACTAAAACTAAAACTAAAACTAAAACTAAAACTAAAACTAAAACTAAAACTAAAACTAAAACTAAAACTAAAACTTAAACTAAAACTAAAACTAAAACTAAAACTAAAACTAAAACTCCAACAAGTTACTGTTTAGTGTGGTATTTGGGCAGGCGTTGTCAACGGTCCATATCTTTTTGAGATTGCAGGAGGTGCGACAGTGAAAGGCAACGGAACGCTACCGTGTTAGAATTATTTTTGCCAGAATGGAGCTACGAGCCACACAAGCCACGAAACAGCCAAACTATTGAGTTAGAAATTTCTCGGGCGCAGAATGTAGGCCAGTTTATTTGGGAACACACCACCAATTGTTTTCCACAATAAATTTTGTACAAAATATATATTTTAGCATATACTAAAAGACTAATATCTGAAGAGGGCATACATTTCACTAACAAATGTGTTAAAATTTGTTACATAAATTAAATAAAAATTTAAATCTCATTACTTAAAGCAAACCAGGAACAACAATATTCATAACAATTACACATAGCAATATATAGTAATTTATATAAAGATCGTAAACTATGCTAAATGTTTGAAAAGCATAGAAAAACAAACTGGAAAAATAAACGTAGGTTATTTTGTTTTTCATTTATTTGAAAATTTACTCTTGTCAAAATTGGATCCCAAGTACGAGGGCTCATTTGTTTTTTACAGCTCTCACCCAACGATGGAATTGAAGATAAAAATCTAACTACTAACGAAAGCGATAAGAAACTAATAATTCTAAGTAACGTTTATACAGTTTATGGCTCATGTAAGCATTAGTAGTGGGTATAATTATAGCACTATGCAAAAAACAAAGCTAATTACAATATAGGATAAAAAATAAATATTCTAAAAGCCTCGCGACTTAAAGATGTAGCCGTGCGGTTTGCCATAAACATTAAAAATATTAAAAGCCTTGCTCTTTGCATATGTTTGGTTAAAAGTCGTGTGCTTTGCCCTAAACATTAAAAAATGTTTAAACCCTGGCGCTTTGGCCTAAAATTATAAAATGTGAAAGCCTTGCGCTTTGCATTGTTTGGATTGAAAGCGACATTTTAAATTTGTTTAGTTGACAATAAAAAAAACAAAAAACTTTATCAATTATAATATAAAAAAAGTGATAATAGTATGAGGCGCCGTTTGTATCATAATTATTCAATTTAATATATATTTATATTTACTAAATTTGTTTATTTTTTAGTAAATATATATATATATTTTTACTCAATATATAAATATTTAAAAAAAATATATTTAAATGCATAAAGATATATTTATTTTACGCAAATATATATATTAGGGTGTCCCTTATTTTTATTTTTTACGCATACCCTCTAATTATATTTATTACTTGTTTATATACTCCCAGTATAAATTTCAGCTCATTCTATAAACGGGAACCCGTGCCGACTTGCATCTGAACCCTCCGTTAGCCAACGTTAGGCGCGCGGTATTTTGTAGCACGAAACACTTTAAAAAGAAGATATACTTCATGACTGTATTTTTCTAATGATTTTATTAAATATGATTAATAATTAATATTATTGCTTTTGTTTCTATCATTTGTTTCACTAATTTAGTTGATTTTATCTCCTTGCTAAAATATACTGTTGTATGGAATTTCAGCTTTTTATAAGCATTTCTTTTCTTGGTGTCCTCCCAAAAATATTTAAGTTTAATAAGTTTTCGGTAGTCATCTCTCACAATAGACTCTTTTAGTTATTTAGAGTAAAACCCATTAAGTTTATCAATTTCAGAGTTTACGGCCTATTCACCGGGTAACTAGCCACTCCCTGTGAAAATATACATTTTTATCAAAGTATACACATAATAAAACTATATTTTAACATTTTTCAATAATTTATAATATAAGGGTCACATAATAACAAACACAAAATGACTTACGATCGAAGACCTCGCGACCAACCGTGTTACAAAATACCGCGCTCCTAACGTTGGCTCTCGAGGGTTCAGATGCAAGTCGGCACGGGTTCCCGTTTATAGAATGAGCTGAAATTTTTACAGGGAGTATATAAACACGTAATAAATATAATTAGAGGGTATGCATAAAAAAATAAAAATAAGGGACACCCTAATATATATAAATTGTTAATTTGTACAAATATATATAAAGTAAGCTTTAGCAGTCCGCCTGTAGATGGCGCTGCTCACCAAAATTAAATTTGGCAACGTTGCCCTTTCGAAAGTATGTTGGTGCACCGATTTAAATCAAGGATTTTACACGTTGTGAGGTTTAAACTTGGTTTAAATAGTTTCTGGCGGTTAATTTTTTATGGCCACTTGGACCGTAAGTTTAACAGTGGTTTATTTTTTAACACAGGTTTATTTTTCATAAATGGCTTGCACCGTAAATTAATCCTTGTTTATATACCACTAAACTACGGTTAAAAATTTTAACTTAAAATAAACCTTTAATTTCGGGGGATTAAATTACTTTAATCCACCGTTAACGATTTATAACCTCAAAAGTACTAGCATGAATAATATTATTATTTTTTGAAATCTTTAGCAGATCCAATAACTATAGTTATAGAGGTCAGCAACTCTATAATGAGTCACTACTAAGAACCAGAAATATAATAGAAAGAGTATTTGGAATTTAGAAAAGAAGGTTTCCATTGTTGGCATATGGCTTAAGATTAAAACTAGATACAGTTGTTTCCATTATTTCAGCTGCAGCTGTACTACATAATATTGCTAGAGACATGAATAAACCAAAGCCGCCATTGCCTGATGATATTAATATCATGAACTGGAGTACCTTGTTGTTACTCATCCACAAAATCGCATTATGTTTCAAAATCAATTAATACAAGAATATTTTGCGAATTTATTAAACTTAATGTGTAGCGGAACGCACCCTAACCCCCACTCTACCTCCGGACGAAGAAGAAGCTTCTGAGTCAGTCGAACAATCAAGTCGAAGAGCGCGGCACGTTCGCCACCACGCTGACTATCATTATTATTAACTTTACATTTTAATATCCGATTGTAATCTATTTTCATGTATCATTACTAATAAACCAGTGCGTTTATGAACTTAGTGCAGTTTTCGTGAAAAGTTCCCATAAAGAACCCTTCGAGGCCCGAATCCCTCGTGCCACGCTACAAATGTGAATAATATTTTTGATGATTTATCTAATTTATAGGTACTTATTTAAAATTAAAATAAAATAGTCACTTCTTGTTTATTATTATAATACATACCTATATTAAGTTTTTCTTTTTCTTCTAAAATTTTTAAATACGAAAGAGTCGTTTCTTTTACATCCTTTATATTATTAATTTCCTGCTCTAATTGTTTCAGCCCTATCTGTCTCTTTTTTTCAATGATACCCTTGTACCCACAAGATTAATTTGAGTAGCGCCCCCTTTTTTTCAGGTTCTGTATCCATATTATTCTCTCTTGCCATCAACTGAATCGGTCGTACATGAAATAGAATCGAACCACAGATGATAAAGATCTTTATCATCTTTATCATCGACTCGAACCACAGATTATAAATAATCAAACTCTTAACCTCAAAATATATTTGCGTCACAAATAAGTGTGAAGTTAGTTATTAGACAAGCGTCTAGTCCCAGCGCCGGCTACTTTTCGCAAACGTGCGCGTTAACTAACAGGAAGCTTCACACGCCACACACTGTAAACTGGTATTATTTTCCAAACAATAGGAACTATTCAATAAGCTCGGTAGCTCCGATGGAAGAGCGCCCGCTTTGTATGCCAGAGATACCAGGTTCGATTCTTAGCACCTACAACTTTTTTTTATTTTTATTTATATAGCGAAAAGGATTAATATTTAATTTTAAACTAATATTTTAAATAATTTTATCTACAACTTTCATGTAATGACTATGGTTTGACACTCCTTGAAATGTCATAATAACTTTTATTATCACATTAGTGCTTTTTTAAATTTATTACCGCACTAGTGTGTTAATATCTTAAATTAAGCTCAAGTTATAAGATTATATGAAAACTCATTTATTGTAAACATTAACAGTAGACAATTAGATAAATTAATTCCAGATGCTGACATACCTAACAATTTGCTGGAAATATTTTGAGTATGAACGTAGTTTGTGGATGTTGATGGAGTATCTTTAGATGTTGAGGCGATATTCTCCGCTTCCGGGAAAACATCCTCGCTAGCTCACAGCCGTTCGTTTCTTGTTTTCACTAGAAGTTTCGATGTAGCCTTCAGCAACCGAATTAGATTTCCAGCCACCATGTCTTTTTACTGTCAAAAGATCTGCCCCAGAATCAGCCAAAATAGAGGTAGAAGATCGCCGAAAACAATGCCCGGTATACTCTTTTGGATTGGGCAACTGAAGAAACTGGACAATAAGGTTTGGAACACCACCTATAGTATTTATTCCAGTAGGTTGCCTAATGCATTTCCCTGCTCTATATCCCACAAAAAATCGTGCATGGTCGCAGTCTTTAGGTCTTAAATTAATGTATTTTCTGACCACTTCTACTAGATTCACACCCTCAATATTTCCAGATGTTACAAAAAATTCTCTAGAGACTTTTGTTTTGGTATTTGGGATTATGATTTGAAAGCATACTCCTTCGTCTTTCACATTTTCTACAAGCAAATTTGTAATTTCTTCCCGCCGACACGCGCCCGCTAAGCCAATTATTAAAATAACCTAAAATAATTATTGCATTTTTTGACCAAAATAATATTTCTGATTTACCTTCATGCATAGAAATTTCTCTTCTCCAGCATCTAACAAAAATTTAGTTATTTCTTTCTTTGTTAATACCTTGGACTTTTTAGGTTTATGCCCATCCGAATTTCGTTTCAGGAATGCAATTAAATTTACATATTTCTTGATGTCGACATTCTGCTTAATTGAAATTTCTGTTTTTAACATCGAGTAATAGCACAAAAGAGATGAGGGCTTCTGTGTTTTGCTTAATTCGTTGAAATATACTAATAATCTTTTCTCGCTTGTCAAGTTGATTATCTTTTTTTCATTGCACCATTTTTCGTACCGATCAAAAGCTTCTTTATATTTCTTTCGTGATTTAGCTGGCACCAGATCCGAAACAACATTAAAAGCTTCCTTTTCAATATCAGATGGCAGATCATCGCTTAAACTCATTTTAAATGTGAAATTTTCACAGATTTGACAATGACTGACAGAAGAAATTTATTTACAATCGTAGCTATGCTTGTTGCTAAGGTAATATAAATTCTTATTACCTGCATCCTGTATTCAATTTTTTTAAAATTTTATTTTTACTCAAATATTTAATAAAATAATAATAGTTATAGTTGTAGATAAAATGTTGTACGTAACACGTAGGATACTATATTATTAACGCACTTATGTGATTACACCACTCGGCCTACGGCCTCGTCGTGCAAATTTTCTCATGCGTGCGTTAATAATATCCATATCCTACTTGTTACGTAAATAACTATACCCTTCTTCATAATCATTTTGCTACAGTTATATAATATAATATGTAATTATATGAATATTCCTTCGTTGAAAAATTGGGCGGGGGGGGGAAGGTGGAGCGGGGTCGGTTGGGTTGGGTTGTTGAGTTTGGGTTGGTTTCGAAGCTTCGCAAGAAGTAATTCTTTTCTTAGATTATTATAAGAAACGCTACATTAAATGTCCGCGTGAAGATTGTCGATAACGCGCATGTCTGCGAAAAGTAGCCGGCGCTGGCGCTAGACGCTTGTGTTATTAGCACCATTTTATTCCATTTCTTAGTCAAATTCCCTAGATCACTAGTTAAATTTTAAACCATAGTTAAAAATCTATACCTTTTAACTTGGCAGTTAATTTAACTGATCAGTTAGAGAAAACGGTGCCATTAGAGGTTAACTACGGTTTCGCGAAAGGATCGAACGGTCGATTTGCAAGGGTTCAAGAAATCGATTGAAACTTTCTTACCTTATTTCTACATCTAAACGCAGTACTTTAAAAAAAAATCTCGTCCATTGACAACTTTGTTCTTATTTTTATTTTTTTCTTCGCTGTGTTAAAAATGAAGAAATTTCATTTTTTTTTAAATAACTCTTTTATTTCAAAATGTATCGATTTGAAATTTGGACAAAATGTAGATCTTACTAATGACAATTAATCCATGAAAAAAATTTGTTTAGATTATAACGTACAGGGGGAGCTGGTGATATTTTAAAATTTAACAATTTTTAAAGGGTAAATAATCGAAGAAGCAACTTTGTTTTATAAATTTGAGTATAACACGTTAAAGTATTGATATTTGACTATTATTTGATATATTAACTTTTTTATGCAAATGATGTTTCTGTGGCCAGGATAAGTTTTGAATTAGCAGTATTCATAAATGTTTAGTTTAGTACATTTTGTCATTTTTATTCAAATATATTTTATTAATAATTAAGTATACACATAATGACGTTTAATATACAGGGTGTTTCACGTACTTAGTCCGTTGGGAGTTTCTAGGGAATCGCGAAAGACATCGATTTAAAATTTTAATAGCGTAAATTATTCGCTTTAGACTCTTTTCCTAAATTATTTTGAACAAAATAATAATTCCTGTTTTACCGGAATACCTCATACATTTTCACATTATTTAATTCTATATAAAATGATAAAATGGCTATATCATCCTATACCTAAAGTCAATATTTGTTAAGTTATTAATTTTTCAATCAAATATTTTAATTAATTTTAAACAATCACAGATTTGGTGGTAACCATGGATACTATCACATTAAACCACATGTTGAATTTCAGAGGTTTCTGATACAAAATAGTATTTAATTGAAAATATTAGAAATTGTTAAATGTCTCTGAAATTTTAACTTTAGTAAAGAGTTACTATAGGCAATACCAATATAAAGATTCTTTAATGTTCTATTTGATTATGTTAAAACATACAGAGTTTTATATTTATAATAAAAGCGTTATTATTGTTTGAAGTTTGCCTAATTTCAAGTGGTTTTTCTCAAGGTATTTTTTGAAAAACCTTTAAAAGACTAAACAATGTTTTAATATTCCAAAAATTCCAACCCAAAAATTCCAACCCAAATTAGAGGCTATATTTGATTAACGTGCATTTTAACGAAAAAAATTAATATCTTGAAAACTATTGACTTTATGTATAGTCTAAATAAAATTGTATATGCTATTAAATTTCAAATCCATATCGTTTGCGTTTCTCCAGAAACACCCTGTATAGCATTATATTAAATATAAAAAAATGCAAAATAATTACTTACGAAAAACAAGTGAATAAAAAATATAGATATATCTAAAAAGCCGATTGCAATATAAAAAGTCTTTATTCTAATTTATTTATGGGTAAATATTACTTTCCTCAGTTAGGAATTAAAATTAAAGCTTGCTTATCGAGTAAAAAATAAATTGAAGCTTGGTTGTGGAGCAAAAAATAAAATTAAAGTAGGTTATAATTTATAACTTGCCGACACTGTCTATAATAATTATTACTATTTAGTATATTCATTTTAAATAAATTAATATTTTAAGTTTATAGTACACTTATAAATTGAAACGCAATCAGTCATTTGTAACTTATAAACTAAACTGTTAAATTATCATCATGCTTCCAATGGTAGGTAGAAAAGTCTGTGATGCCTACTATGATCAATATTAGTAAACTTAAAAAAAATTTAAAATTTATAAATAAAACTAATTTTAGCTCCATCTATGGAGATTTTTTTAAATAAATATGTAAGAATTGTATGTTATATATAAATCTATTGTATGTAATATATAATACATTACCTTATAAAACTAGATAAAAGAATTTATAATTTGTAAAACACGTTAGTATTACGATCTTTGAAGGACTTACTTAAAAATGGTGTCTCTTGTAGAAACATAATTTGCATTTAGAAGTTTATATATCAAATAATAGTTAATTATCAGTACTTTAATGTGATATACTCAAAATTATAAAACAACGTTGCTTCTTCGACTTTTTAATCCTTAAAAAATGGTAAAATTTTAAATTAAATTGTCCCCCGCGCCCCCTGTATGTTAAAATCTAAAAAAAATAATACGTGGATTTATTGCCACTAATAAGGTCTACATTTTATCCTAATTTCAAATCGATACGTTTTTAAATATAAATGTTATTACAAAATATCGAAATTTATCTATTTTTAACACAGTAGAGTGACTTAAGGCCTGAAAACCACAGCGGTCAATAGATGAAAATTTTTTTTGAAAAAAATGTACCATTTAGGTGTACAAACAAGGTAAAAAAAAATTCAATTCTGCACAGTTTCCCTTAGCAAAAAATAGGTATTTCAAAAATATCAACGAAAAATCTTTATAAAGGGTGATTCATTTAGAGGTACTTTTTTCATTAGAGATTTTATGGCAGATCAGGCATGCGTTGTGTCAAACTGTCATGGTATTTTCGTTAAGTATTGTTTGACATTTTATCATGGAAAGACTTAGCACGATACAGCGTCTACAAATTTTACGTAAGGATCTTGGTTTAAAAGCATACAAAATTCAACTCGTGCAACATCTTAAACCGGCCGACCTTCCAAACCGTCACCGTTTCAGTCTTTGGGCTCTTGAAAAGCTTGAAGAAGATCCACTGTTTTCGACCAAAATTTTATTCAGCAATTTCTGGCTTAATGGCTACGTCAATAAGCAAAATTGCCGTATATGGGCTGAAGAGCAACCCGAAGAGGTTCAAGAGCTGCCATTACATCCAGACAAAACAACGGTTTGGTGTGGTTTATGGGCTGGTGGGATTATCGGTCCATATTTCTTCAAAAATGAGGCCGGCCGGAACGTAACTGTGACTGGCGCCTGTTATCGCGTCATGATAAGAGACTATTTGCTGCCTGAAATTGAAGCCCGTGATCTCGACAACATTTGGTTTCAACAAGACGGCGCTAGTTGCCACACAGCCCATGAAACCATGGCTTTATTGCGGGAACAATTTGGCGAACAGTTAATTTCCCGCTTTGGACCGGTGAATTGGCCGCCTAGGTCATGTGATATCACACCTCTGGACTTCTTTTTTTGGGGCTACGTAAAGTCCAAAGTCTACATGGATAAGACCGCTACAATTGATGAATTGAAAGCCAACATTACTCGAGTTATTGGCCAAATACCACTTGAAATGCTACAACGCGTCACCAAAAATTGGAATTTCAGAACCATTAGATTCAGAGTACTCAAATTAGGTAATCCTCCTTGGTGCCCCGCTTGTTAGATTTTTGAACTAGCACAGTGTAATCGGTATACCAAAGCAATACCTATACCGGTATACCAAACCACTTGAAAGCTCCTAAAGCATTTATTACTTTGATAGAACAATAGATGGCGCAAAAAACTTAATTCCTTTATTTTTTTATGACAGTGGGCGATGTCTAACCTTCTTTGTCTCTGGGGAGAATCTCTTGATCTTCAGATTTTTTAAAAAAGTTATATTTAATTTTTGTTTTTGAATGAAAAAAAGGGAATGGTCCAAAAAACGAAACTTATAGTCCAGTTTACATTGTAACCGATAACAACTGATGAATAATTTGCTAAAATTATAACAGTCAAAAACAAAATAAACTAGATTTTATTTAGGAAAATTTTGTGGCCCCGATAAATTTACCCGTCATATGATCATAATCAGTTTATTAATTTCATAAGCAAAACAATGCAAAGTAGGTTACCTTCGAATTAGTTTTTCTCGAAATTTTTCATTTAAACCAACCAAGTTTTAGTTCTGGATAACTTGGCAAACCGCCTCAAAGAAAAATGCAGACTTTAAATAACATTCTAGAATAAATATTCCTTTAAAAAAATAAGTACCTATTTCAAATACATGAGTAATTTTTAATAATTTTTAGGTCGGAATGCTATCTGAAAAATATTCCAGTTATTATAAATAAACCAATTGATCAAAATACTCCTCAAAATGCTCATAAAATAAAACAAGGTTGGATAAATGATTTTTTTGGATGTTTACAGCCTGTTTTTTCCATAATTGGAAAAGGAGTTGAAGAACATAATTATTTTCAAGGTAAGGAATATTACTTTTTTTGGAAATATCATTACGTAAGGACTGTTTTATCTTTACGTAATAATACAGATCGGAATCGGCAACTCAAATTAATATTTTTACATTCGAGTGTGATTACTATTTAATTAATTCTATAGAAAGTGCTACTATTAAAAATAGATATTAGCCGCAGAAGACACCCACATCCAGCAAACACAGGTGAAGCTGTGCAGTTGTTAAAAGCAGGAGAAATCCGAGGGTGGGTAACCGTCTACACTAAAGGTGTCCGTGAGAGTCTATGTTTACGTTCAGTATACTGAAAATGAACATAGACATAGTGCAGACGGTTGCACTCGCTCGTATTTCTTCTGCTTTCAAGAACTGCATAGCTTCACATGTGTTTGCTGAATGTGGATGTCTGCGGCTAATATTACACCCTTTTGGTGCTCATGAGTGACATGCCGATGGTTTTAGTAGCTCTCCCGGTTTCGCCGTACCTACCATACGCCTAGTAGGGATAGAAGGAGCTAGGGACAGAAGGAAGATATATTGGTTGTCAGGAGACAATTATGCAGACCCAAACCTAGGTACGACACGGAATCCTCCTAGACCTGGGAGTTAGTATTTACCACAAGCGTTTGGGGTTTATGTTTGCAGCTGCGTAACTTTTAATAAGTAGTTATGTACTGCATCTTGGCCGTATGTTATCATCTACGTCGGGTTGTTTTCGCATAAAGGTTCAGGGTGGACTATTGGGTTCTTTATATTCTTTTGTATAGACAATCTAATGCTAATACTGTAAATAATAAAGCTAATGTTTGCTTAAGTATGTACGTTGCCGTTTATGTGCAGATTTAAAATGAATGACATTTTCACGGTGCTGTTCTGAGAGGTGATTTTTGGACTTTCTGTGAAACCTAATTTTTTTTATATTCTTGTTAATTAGGTCATAACTAAAATTTTAAGAGCAAAATAAAAAAAAATTGACGGTTAATTTTGTTTTAATTGGATGTTTATTAAAAATATGTACGCACACTTTCAATTCTCCAATTAAAACTTGCGATTCTGAGAGAACAAAAATTATAGAATACGTATACTGAAAATGACAATTTAAACGTCAAATAAATTTTTAATAGATCTAAGTTTCATGGCATCCTTTAAGGATATATTAATTAAGGGAACATAAATGTATACGTCAAAGGTTAGATTAAAAGTTTGAACGTTTATTGCAACAAAACAGTAAAATATATAAAAAAAAATAAAAACCTTTTTTTAAGTTATGCAAATATTAAATATTTAAATTAAATCGCTAGTTTTAATTGGATAATTGAAAGAGTGCATAATATTTTTAATAAACAGCCAATTAAAACAATTCAAACCGTCAGTTTTTTTTATTTTGCTCTTAAATTCTTAGTTATGACCTAATTAACAAGAATATAAAAAAAAAATAGGTTTCACAGAAAGTCCAAAAATCACCTCTCAGAACAGCACCGTGTTTTAGAAGAATAAAATATCAATATTATGTATAAAAGGGTTTTTTGGTTGCTAAACGTACACTTAATCGTTGTCAATAAATTAAAACTAGTTTTAATAACTGGAAAAGAGTTAATCGGTAAAAATTATATAAAATGTAATGTAGGATAAAAGCTCCTGTTTTGTGGCCAACTCGTTTGATTTTTTTTTTAAATATTAAGGGAACTGTTTACAAATATCCCTGAATCTAATTTCCCGCCGAATCCTTGCAACCCATGGGTTATTGTTTTTGCTTTAGTGCATTCAGTTTATTTGTTGGTATCATTGTAAAGAAATGGAGGTTGTGTAAAAGGTGTGTAAAAGGTGTGTAAAATGTGTTGACATCCAATCTTTAGCAAAAACGTTAAGAAACCTAGGTAAGTTTTTAGATCAAAACATTTAATAGAATAGGAGCTTTAATATGACTGATAATTTTTTAAATTTTATTTTGTTTAACAATGACAATAAAATAATGCTTATAATGTTTAACCAACCGGTTTTGGGTAAGAAGCGGTGGCCAAAACAGGTCATAATAAAATGGCCATTTCTCCAGTTTTGGCCACTGCCCTGGCCAAAACGGGGGTAACGTTTTCCATTTTTGGCCACCAATGCCAAAAGTTATTTTATAGCCACTACTTTTGGCCACCAGGCTGTTTTTAGGTACCTAGGTCCTAGCTACACTAAAGGCTAAGACTTTTTGAATCAGATTATAATACCTATAGGTACCTACTTAGCTTTCCAATCAGTACTTATTATAATCGTCCTTTTTTTGCTGCAGTTTTTAAATGGATACGACAAAGAAAATAAATTTAGCAAAGCAAAAAACAAGGTACTTCTTTTAATACTAACCGGATCAACTGAAAAATGCCTTAGTGGCTATTTGAAAGGTCCGGTGGCTAAATCTAGCAAAATATTCGGCGTTCCTAGAACAACCTTACGAAATAAAATAGCCGGCCGGTCACTCGAAAAAGAAACGGAAGACTGGGATGCCAAGTGTTCTGACCTCTGATTCGTGGCAGAAGCTAAGGAGCCTTGGAGGCAGAAAAACAAGAGAGAAAAAGGAAAAGAGAAAACAAGAAGCAAGAAGGTGCAGCGAAAAAAGAAGAAAGAAGCGGAAAAACCAAAAAAGACTAAGTTAAAGACTACAAAAGCCAAACCTACTGACAAACCCGTTTCCGCAAATGGAGGCACATCCTCAGATGAAGATTCAAAGGAGGAAAATAAGGCAACTAAAATAGAAGTATATAAAACCAAAGAAGAGATTCATAAGGGCACATTCGTCACTGACAAACTTGTTTCTGCAAATTGAGGCACATACTCAAATGAAAATTCAAACAAGGAATATACGGAAACTAAAATAGAAATATATAAAACCAAAAAAGAGATGAATAGTGACAAACCCGTTTCCGCAAATGGAGGCACATCCTTAGATGTAAATTCAAACACAAATACGGCAACTAAAACTGAAGTATATAAAACCAAAGAAAAGATTTATAAGGGCACATTTGTCATTGGAAATAACGAGAAAAGTTACTTTCCTGGGACGGTTATAAAAATAAAATGGGTGTATGGTTTCTTCTAAGGCTAAGGGTACATTTATTGGAAATAGCCAGAAATAAAAAACGAGTTGCTGTATGAATATGAGAATGTAATTGAAATGATATAAGGATGTAAAGAATCCGTTCAGAAGAACACGAGGGAGCATATTTAGTGGAAAAAATGAAAAAATATAAAGATTAGTTACCGAACTAAACAGGCGCACTGAAATATATAACTATAACACTGAAATATATAACGCTCTGAAATTTAGAACTCTATAGAGTTATATTTGTTTTAAAATGTATTTTTTAGAATGTATTTATTTTTTAGAATGTATTTTTGTTATAACTTTTATATTTTTTAACTTTTTTATTACAAAAAATAATAAAAACTGAATAAATATCGCTTTATTTAATTGGTGGCCAAAACTGGGTTTTCCAATGGCCAAAAACGGTGTTTTCCTGGCCAAAACCGGTGAAATGCGACTTTTTCAATATAAATATATTTTTGGGCTACATACGTGCTTTCTCTTTTTATTCTATGTAGAATCTACATTGTAGATATACTAAATTAACGATAGAGATAGAAACAGTTAAAATAGTTTTTTCAAAGCTAGACTCTATAATATTGGCAGCGCAGTAAACTCAAAATTTCTCTTAGTGGCCTTAGTAGTCTCCCTATTGAAGCTGCCACATTTTTTAGATCGTCTGGGATGAAAACTTTGTATCACTTTGGCCTACAAACCATGTCAATACTGTCAATACCCGACATCAATTATTTTACGACCCAGCTTTTTCATTGTCAGTCGACTACCTCAGTCGTCATTTCAGTTCGACATGCAGTGCCGACAAAACCTTTTGATTTAAAAAAAATATCAGAGTTTGATTATAATTGTAATATGAGTAGAGTAACAGACAAATCATTGCGACATAATGTTATTATTCATGTTCATGTTCGAAAATGTCGACGTCGTCAAAAAATTCAACATGCTGTGCCGTTAAAACTAAAATGTCATTCTTTAATTTACAAAGAATTTTAAAATATAATTAATAAAACATTTATGTGGACCAATATTTCACGTCAGTTTCCGTAAACACAAAGGGTCTTAATATATTAAAATTGTACCTGATTGACTTAGAAACAACCTTTATCAAGCCGAATCAGAGAACAACACTCTAGTGAAAAATAACGATCACTTTTTGGAAATATTTAGAAGAATGGACGCGTCGTAATTGCTGCTCCTTTTACACGGGATATAAACTCGTGTAGGATCGGTAACTCGGTTTTTTATTTTGATATCGTATAGTAAGGACCCCTTACAATATTCTACGGTACTAACTTCAAATACTGACCTGAATTTTTTAACCACTCTGCGCCTGTTTATTTTAAGTATCGTTTTTGTCACATACGTTAACCTCTTTCACTGAAAAGCTTTGCTGTTTAATGTTTTAAACGATTCCTTATTACAATAGAATTAACGTTTGCTGGCCTGTGGAATTTTTCTCATAATTTTTATTGTTATTTTAATGTTTTGTTCGTAACAAACTTCAGCGTTGATTGATTGGTTGTTAGAAATGTGCTATTATTATCTACTGAACATGAGTATAAACATGAACCGGCTATATATAGCCGGCTCATGAGTATATAATGCGAATTAAATCATGCGGTTTTAAGCTTTGGTACTTCCTGTTATTGATGCGATCCACTTAATCCTTTCGTGTTTTGTCTCCTTCGGGAGTCTTAAACGGTGTTTTCACCTACACTAGTAGTGTTACTTAGCACTTCGCACTTGTTAAAAGATTACTTAATACATTGTATTTGAGCAAATTTATGTTTCTATAAAATCTCTTATTGATTTTTGGGAAGCCCAATTGTATTTGATAAAAATAAAAAAATTGTTTAAACAATTTTTGTCTTCAATTGATAACAAGGGTATACAGAAATATTGTTACCATAATTAAAATTATTATTAATATTGGTGTCGACACCTGCGGTATATACTACCATACTGTATCGTATCGATACATTATAATATAATATAATATAATATACATTATACAGGTCTACAAAAAATGTTTTGTTTGGTGCCGGAAATTCTATGTTATAATTTGGTTAATTAGCCCGCAAAATGTCGTGCGAAGCTGTCAAAATCTTGAAGCTACGTTCAGGTTGGTATCTATCGATAATAACCTAAAAAATGTATTTTATAATACTTAATGTCATTATAATCAATTAATTTATTTTTTAACTAATAATATCGATATGTCGTCGTCGAGAAGGTGTTGTGTAAATAATTCAAATACATTTTGTTACATTTGTGGTGAATATGTAGTGAAAAAGTTTAGAAAACTATAACAGATTCAGTGAAGAAGACATACGTTGATTACTTTAATATAGAGAGGCTTTGAACAAACCGTGAGTTCCAAACATTGTGTGCAAGTTGTGTAGTGAACATTTAAGACAGTTGGCAAACAATAAACGTAATCATTTAAAGTATAGTGTACCAATGATTTGGGCAGAACCGAAAAACCACATTGATGACTGTTATTTTTGTGTTGTAAAATTACATGGTATAAACAAAAGAAAAATGACATATCCTGATTTACCGTCTGCTAAAAGACCTCGACTGTGTCATAGATAACTGTGTTCAGATGTCGTACCATCTCCTATGAGTCAAGATCTTTAAGATCTGTCAGATTTGTAAGTGATTTGATTATACCCCTTGACCTTTTTAAAAAGCGATCTGAGCTACTAGCATCTAGACTGAAAGAAAGAAATTTGTTATCTCAGGGTACAAAAATAACATTTTATCGTGATCGCGAAAAAGAATTTCTTTCATTTTTAAGCTCAGGAAATGATATAGTTTATTGTAATAACATTGGTGGCCTTCTAATGAAACTGGGGCTCTCAAGGTACAAAGCCGAAGAATGGAGATTGTTTATGGACAGCTCTAAGTTTAAAATGTGTTTTACTAAATATTGGTAATAAACATGCAGGTGTGCCTATCGCTCATTCAACGAAATTAAAAGAGGAGTATCAAAACGTGGATCTTGTTTAAAAAAAACTTCAGTACTCGGAGCAGCAATGGGTTATACAGGGTGCGGCAAAAAGGTTGCCCCATGTTTAAAGAGTCATGCCATTTTCAGTCATCATAATGAATCTGTCAGAAATATTTGGGATGTCAATAAAAATCAAACTAAGAAAAAAGATTTTTATTTTTAGTTTCATGTTTAAAAAATAATGTCTTTTAAATGACCGCCGTTATTGCCAATGCACACTTGAAGCCTATTACGACAGCTCGTCATTGCGCGCCATGTCTTGCGGAATTGGGTTGATTTCTTGCCTTATTGCTGCCTTTAGATTTTTCAAATTTTGTGGACGAATTTTAAAAACTTGTGATTTTAGATCCCCACAAATCGCAAGGGGTCATATCAGGCGAACGCGGAGGCCACCCAATATCACCCCTTAAAGAGACAACTTTGCCCGGACATTTTATTTAAAAAACCCCTCACGGAATTAATGGACCTTTAACACAGGTGGCTGGAAAGAAAAAAAGGTTTTCCCACGATGCCTAAACAACTCATTAGCATCCGGTGTTTCCTTAGCTCCCCCTGAGATGATAAAACTTCATCCTTAAATCGTAGCTGTTCATTTGAGGAAAAACCACCCCATTTTATGGGTGATGATTAGAAAGTTAAAAGAAAAACAAAATTAAATGATCCAAAGTGATTTTAAATTGGCAGAATACATATTTAAGAAAGAAAAATTTATTTAACACAAGGAACATAATAATAAATAAGTTATACATTTTTTAAATATGCTTGGAAGAAAAGTCCACTACCGCTTCCTTTAATTTCACAGCATAATTCTGGTCCATGAGGTTATTTAATTTTCGCCGGTTCCAGAACTTCAAAAATTCGCGATGGATTGATTCTCCTGCTTGCTCCGACCAAATACCAAATCCTTCCTCTCGCTCCAAAAACTCTAGGGATTGCTCAAGATGATTTAGGCATATGTGAATCTTTAATGTTTCAGTTACGTCTGTGGCCGCAAGAGATTTTTTTTAACTCAGTTATGTACATATGCAAGTTTCCGCCAAGCCTCATATTCGAAAAACAATCATGAACTATTTTATCGAGTACTTTAAAAGCTGACACATACGGGACTAGGGCTAGCGGACCACCAATATGATCACACAATTTATGACTTAATAAAAAATCAGGTTCTTTCAACATCTTCCTACATGCATTGCCTTCAAAAGAATCACCGTGGTAGTTTTTAGATATTAATTTTAGATGCTGCGGCCAGATTAAGGCTTTTTCTTTTCCTAAAAGAGGCACTAGGCCTTTCCAAAAATGTGGTTAACAAGACCTTGCAATATATGCAATTCCGGCATTACGCATTTTTCAATAACAGGCATGTCATCGGGCTCGGAAAATAACGGAGGGTTGATGGTGCTGTGGCTTGATTTGGCCGATTTTTTATTGCCACCAAAAGATATAAATTCCTTGTAATCTTGTCGCAAATTTCCGTATGTTTTTACCACAAGATCCTGTTCATCATTCTCGAGTTGGATCCGAGTTTTTAACTTTTGTAAAGTTACGAAGCAATATGGACAATGGAAGGTTGCGGTGGAAGTTTGTTGTCCATTAATGATCAGAAGCAATTTAAAATCCGCAACGAACTTAAACGGAATATCATTGATCTTTATTAAGTCGAACAGCTTTTTGACATTTTCATAACTTTCTTTGATGTGGGGCACAATACACAGCATGATTAATTTATGTACACTGGTTAATTTTTCAACCTTTAGTCTCTTTACCCGAGTAGTATCTGTAGCAAGATCTGGATCAGACACATAATATTCCGGCAGTATAGTCATACACACTTTAAAAAATCCCACCATCTGCCGTTATTTTGATGACATAGTTACCAACTAAACTTCTCCTCTGAATAACCTCCTCCAGTATTTCTTCTGAATTACACCACACTACAGGTCTTTTCTGTTGAACTTCACTTTTTTCAATATCAAAATCTAATATCTTATATCTGTAAAAATCTTCCAAAACTCTAGCCCTTCCTGCAACTTGCTTGGAATAATAAGCAGGTATTGATTTTCGACCAGCATTTGCTTGAATAAATGTAGCCAATTTTTTCATTTGTTGTCCTGAAGAACCCGAATGAACCTGGTAGGTATGTAAACTTTCAAAAGAAAGCACGATAGGTTTAGCCGATTTTTTGAAATACAGTTTTCTTTTCCGCCCCCCTGTACTTACAGTCAATGAATCAACTTTATGTCGTGTCGATAATAATACACTCTTTTCTTTTTGATGTATAAGCTCACTACAAACCTGCTCTTTTTGCTTATGTGGGAGATTATTAGTTAAATGTAATATATTTTCTGCCAGCTTTCTTTTTGAACGAGTATGTTTTGTACAGGTGTGAGATATGCCCCTTCCAATTTCTTGAAAACTTTGGTTGCATAAAGTTTTGGCATTTTTTTTCCTGTTCTTTCGGTGTTACGGGTGCTAACTTGGTCACTTTTGAATTTCACGATCCAAACTGTCCAGTTATAGTCTCGATTTTTAGAGATAAATTCAGGCTGTTACCTACTTTATTTTTTTTTCATATTGACTGATCCTTTGTGACGCCCTGTCAAACAAATATAACACTGGCAAATTGCATCTTCATCACTTGCTCTAGTTTTTTTCGGCAGAAAAATGTCTTCATAATTCGGCATTGTCTTAAAAGGCCTTTGAAAATTATTTTTAGAATGTTCTGCAAGTATCTTGCGACAATTACAACAAATGCTAAGAGGATATTTAGGATTAGAGATAGAAAAATTGGTATTTATGAATTGCTGTATAAGCTTTTCGCCATTTTCTGTAATACGAAAATATTCCATTTTTAGATTTCCGAGACTAATTTTTCTCCCGCACGGTGCACAAAGCTTCCTTCTATTTTCTTCATGGTCACAACGGTGGTCACAAGGATGGGGCATTTTGAAAAGTTCACAAATATATATATATGTATATATTAATTTACTAGTAAATATATATATATAGGTATATATTAATTTACTAGTTTATACTAATTATATAACTCACTTCTCAAGAAAACAAATTATCTATTAATTTGTTGGGTTGTCATATCATGACATATGTCAAACCCCCTTCCGCTTTTTGCAGTTTAACTGTTTGATATATGGATTGTGAATCTTTCGTATAGGTGACAGCTTGTATCTAAATAGAGAACCCCTATAAGAATACACATATGCTAGAATTAAATAGATATTGTCAAAATTATTTTAAAAACATTTTTGATCATTCGAAAAAAAATTGGTAACCCCTGAAACACAGAAAGGGGTGATTCTTCCCTAAATGAACAGCTACAATTTAGGAAGGAAGTTTTCTTGTCTCAGGGGATGCTAAGGAATCACAAGGTACCAATGATTTTTTTTGGCATCGTGGGAAAACTTTTTTTCTTTCCGGCCACCTGTGTTAAAAAATAGAAAGCTTTTTCTTAGTTTGATTTTTATTGACTTCCCAAATATTTCTGACAGATTAATTGTGAAGTCTGAAAATGGCATGCCAACGAGTCAATCACCCTTTAAAAATGGGGCACCCTTTTTGCCACACCCTGTATGTGTCGATTTAAAAATTGTCAACTTTCTATTAGGTCAACAAAGAGGGTAAACTAAATTTCCATGCTTCATATGTTTATGGGACAGCAGAGCAAAAAAAGACCACTGGATCAAGAAAGATTGGCCTTTGAGAAATAATATGATGGTTATCAAACAAAATATTATAAACCTGCCTTTAGTTTCTAGAGATAAGATTATTTTGCCTCCATTGCACATTAAATTGGGACTTGCAATATTTTAAGGCATTACATAAAACTGGTCCGTGTTTTGTATATCTTTCAAGAAAGTTTCCCGGTTTAAGTTACGAAAAACTTAAAGCTGGTATTTTTGATGGCACAGATAAGACTTTTAATGAAAGACAATGATTTCATACTTTTAATGAATAATTTAGAAGCAGCGGCTTGGAAATCTGTTGTTGTTGTAAAAAATTTTTTAGGAACTTAGAAGGTTGAAAATTACAAAGAGTTAGTTCAAACCTCTTAATTAGCTTTAAAAATCTTGGATAATATGAGCATAAAAGTACACTATCTGGATAAGTTTCCTGAAAATCTTGGAGCGTATAGCGAAGAACAAGGAGAACGTTTCCATCAAGATTTAAAGGTGATGGAATAAAGACACCAAGGTCGCTGGGATGAGCACATGATGGCAGATTACTATTGGAGTATTACACGGGAATGTTCTGAAGACATCCATCGGAAAAATCTAAAAAGAGAAGCTTCTAACCTGTAAAATAATGAGTAATTAGATGTAATTAAATGTTTTGAATTAAATGTTCTTTTGTTTTTAAATAAATTAATTAAATTCTTTTTAATTTATTTACCCTTGAAAAATCTCGAAAACTACACGTAGCATTAAAAAAGTAAGTATCAAGTTTTTATCAGGGTACCGAATGTACTTGAAATCAGTTATACTTTTATTTGCACCAAAATCATTGTAGACCTGATATATCTGATAATTATCTGTACTTTTGGTTGATCGAAACATCCCTAGATTTTGTTGTTGTTATTTACAATACTGATTTTTGATCCAAAAATGTTAGTGGCTGAAAAAGGACGACATACCACGCCATCAGAGACGTTATTCTATGTAAAAATATAATTACCTACAGTACATTTACAATTGTATTCAATAAAAATATTAGATTAAAATCGTTTTTCAATGTTTTAGATGATTGGGAAATTTCTTTTGAAAAAATTACCCAACTTCAATTTCTTGGGTGTGGAGGACAAGGAGCAGTATTTTTTGGAATGCTTGATGAAAATCCTGTGGCTGTAAAAAAAGTAAACGAATTAAAAGATACCGAAATTAAAAATCTTCGAAAATTAAATCATCCAAATGTTGTTAAATTTATAGGAGTTTGTACTCAAGAACCATGTTTTTGTATAGTTATGGAATTTTGTCCCTTCGGTACTTTATTTAATTTACTTAAAGATCAATCAAATATAATAACCATAAATAGAGTGGTAACCTGGACAAAACAAATTGCAAACGGAATGCAATACTTGCATATGCAAAATATTATTCATAGAGATCTAAAAAGTCCAAAGTAAGTAATTACCTCATTAATATATTGCATTCGGCAAAAGTTAAATATTTACATAAACTTAAAAAGAAAAGTGTTTTTTTTATTGATTATAATAATATATAGTTATTTACATTACCAGATGCAAAAGTTTACTTTTAGGTGCGAGTTGTTTTTAAATGGCCGAGGAAAAGCGTGCTTAGCCGAGGCTATTCAAAAACTCACAGCCTAAAATGTATTAAACTTTTTATTATCCTCTCGACATTTAATAACTCTAAAAAAAGGCATTGGTTATTACCACCAACGATTTACTGATAATTTTAACTAATATGGTACATTAGAAAGGAGAAGCTCATATTATAGACGAGCATACATTTTACTACCTAGGCCCTAGCAGTAGATTGTGTGCGAGGAAATTAATAAGCTTTTACCGCCAGGTTTTATATACCATTTTTTCTCAAGAATTTAATTAGAATATTTCTTTAATATTTTGACACATCATTGTTAGGTTATGTTAAACTAACATAAAATGTCATCATGTCATCAGCTTTATTTTTATACGGAGGTTTAATAATTTGACTTTTCAACTACTAGTATTAATATTAAGTCATTTTACATAAACTTATGAGTGTTATAATATAATGAACCTCTCACTTTATTACCTGGTCACCAATATGGCAACACCATTTCCTGCGTCTCATAATGATGACTTTGGGTGGTAAAAGCTCTGGCGAGAGTTACACTGACTAGTTCAAAAATCGCCTGCATGCGGAGAGTCAGTTTCGGCGAGTTCGGGTTCGAGGTCATCAGAGTCTTCAGAATCAGGATTAAGATAAATAGCTTTGGGAACTTTCAGTTCCCTGACAAAATTTAAGAATGCTGGGGAAATCCGGTAGATTCTTGTCGGGAAATACCTTGGGGTTTTGTTAAACCTCCAATCGCTTGCGGATAGATTTAACTTTATCGGGATCGGTTTATATACCATTAGAAGTATCCAAATGCCCCAAATATTTGAGTAATTTACTGCCAAATTGGCATTTTTCGGGATTAACTCGGCGGCACAGAGGTGGCTAAAAACCTCTTTTAGATTTTGTAAGTGTTCGGTGAACATTCTGCATAGGATGATTATATCGTCCAAATAGGCGAAACTAAACGGTTTATTTTCGTTAGCGAGCGGTATCTGCCAGTAACTTAGACTGGAAATGTAACGGGCTGTTCTCAATTTATCAAGGATTGCATTTATAAACAAAAGTGGGTATGCGTCCTTACAGGTTACGGTATTGATTTTTTGAAAATCAATGCAAAAATGGGGTTTTCCGTCCTTTTTTTACGTACAATTACTACCGTAAAACTCAAGGGCTGTTTACGGGTTCAATTATGCCGTCCACAAGCATTTTAATGACTTTAGAGTCAATAATCTCTTGCATACGGGGGTTTATCGGATTTATTAATCGGATCTCGTAATTGATTAAATTGATCCTCTCAAATTCCGGCGCTTCCTCTCGGTCTGTAAGCACCAAAGCATTTTTAGGAATGTCGGTGTTTTCCACGAATTAATACGGTGATATGACGTGAAGATGTTTGGAGGGATACATCACGTACGGTTGGCTACGTCAAGGGTCATTTTATACTTTGTCAGCAAATCCATTCCGATTAGCAGTCAGAAGATAGTTTGGGCAAGTGCCCGAATATTTCAGAAACTTTGTGTGCGCCCAATGAAAATGTTAATGGATAACTACCCGGTATCGGGATACGATATCCGTTGGCCATTACTACGTGACTGACATTTACATTTTGTTGCTGATAGCCTAAAACAGCACATTGTTCGGCTATTTGGTCTTCCATGTAGGAGTTTTAACGTTTCATTTTTTGTTTAGGGTTATTTTATTAAAAATTATCAAAAATTGTACAGCTATTTTTACCTGAACATATTTTGTAACAATAAAATCCATGGTTTTACTTAATATTTTTCTTTATTGTGACATTCCGATCATTAATATTATTTGGTAGTTTATTGTTTTTATTTATTTAATGCTATATTCAGATACTGGTTTTCTTAGTTTATTGTTGTTGTATATCGCGTGATTTTGACCTTAAAGTAAATAATTAGTAGTATTGTAATGGTTGAACGTAAATTTTATGGAATTACTTACCCGTTTTGTCCGGATTATTTGAAACCTTGTGATGTGTTGGTAACCTTCTGTTTAATCTAGTCTAATATTGGACATAGTTTTGGTCATTTACAACTTTTTTGGCTTTAAAATGTATTGTTTGTAATCATCTGTCAGTTGTAGGTTATAATCTAAGCGGTTGAAGTTTTAAGGCAAAACGCAGTCCCATTGACATTCGTAACGTGTGAATCATGCATTTTGGAAATCATGACTTTACAATTGAGGGACTCGGTGCAAGAACCGGGTATCTCCATATTTTTGCTAAATTGAGTTGGGTATATGAAGATACACCCTTCAGCAGTCAGCATCGTTCGGTGCACAAACCGTGTAGATCCACGTTAGCGTTAACTAAATATATCAGATACAGGAGATACCGCAGAAATTATACTGTGCAAAATAATTTCTACCAAGGCTTTTCTTTTTTCCTGAACATTTTCCGAATGTGGAAATACCCGGTTCTGGCACCGAGCCCCTCAATTGTGGTAACTCACATGTATAAAATTTTAGTAATATAATTCTACATTTTTATGTCAGTTACTTTACCAGACTGTAAAGGATCATTGGACTTAATTAGGGCATTTGGGCAATTCCGCCTTGAAGTTTCAAGCCATTTCCTTTAACCATATTTCCGGCTTCATCTTTGTTTTAACCGTGTTACCTTTAAGATCAAAAATGCAAAATCTTAAATATTAAGTGCCTTTTGAGACATACAAGTAGTATTAATAGGATTAATCAGGTTTCGCAGAAGAATAGAGGTTTGTTGAGGATTGTTTATTTTTAATTTTGATTGTGGATTCCTCACGGATTTATTTCAGATCATATATTTATTACAGGGTAAGCCATATTGTTTTTTTAATTTTCGTATTGTCCTCACATGTTTCTATTTAGTTTTACGGTTCCTCCAAAGCGCCACGCTTAGTCCGCACACACCATCGTGTCAAGCCTTTCGTTCAATTGGTCAAGACACCAGCGTAAGTAGGTTTATTCTGGCTGATGCCATGTGGTATATTGTTTGTGTAATTTTAGGGTCCAAATATATAGCATATAGTCAACCTTATCGTATCTTTCGACCATATCCGTATATATTACCCGATTTTGACTTTTATGTCCTGAATCGAATAGAGGTGTGTTGAGGATTGTTTATTTTTAATTTTGATTGTGGATTTCTCACGGATTTATTTTGGATCATATATTTATTACAGGGTAAGCCATATTGTTTTTTTAATTTTCGTATTGTCCTCATGTGGTTCTATTTAGTTTTACGGTTCCTCCAAAGCGCCACGCTTCGATCGCACACACCATCGTGTCAAGCCTTTCGTTCAATTGGTCAAGACACCAGCGTAAGTAGGTTTATTCTGGCTGATGCCATGCGGTATATTGTTTGTGTAATTTTAGGGTCCAAATATATAGCATATAGTCAACCTTATCGTATCTTTTGACCATATCCGGATTTTGACTTTTATGTCCTGGATCGACCCTCACACTTATTTGACCTTGGTGACCGTGAGATTCCAATACTGCGAAGGTAGTCCGTATTACCCTGTACACCCTGAAAACGACGCATCTGAGACAAAAGGGGTATGACTGA
This sequence comes from Brassicogethes aeneus, assembly GCA_921294245.1. NCBI lineage: Eukaryota > Metazoa > Arthropoda > Insecta > Coleoptera > Nitidulidae > Brassicogethes > Brassicogethes aeneus. Next base: position 65,687,100 of record OV121132.1, read on the forward strand.
GCCCGACGCCTGCCGCCTCACCCACCCTTATTGTGACAACTCCACCGGCTACGATACCTACCTGATTAGACGTTACCACTAGACCATACCTAGACAGGTTGTCGCAGGCGTTACTGCGCCGGGAGTACCATTGGTATCACCCATTTATTTATTTATTTTATTTTATTATTATAATTGATTTACTCATTACATATCTCACCTCTACTTTATTTTATTTTGTCTAACGTATAATTGCATTACCTATTGTTATATGTTATATTGTAGCAGCCTTGGCTGCGCATTTGATTTTTAGTATTGGTAATTGTTATTAAAATTTGATAAGTAACTTATATAGTTGAATATACACTTCTCCAAGAAATTAACGCACCACACCAAAAATAATTTATTATTTTTAATATGTTTTGAAAATGGTAAAGATAAAGGTACACACTATCTGTATATTTATTTAAAAATAGGTTTTTATTTATAATGTCAGAAAAAAATCCCTAAAAATAATAATAATTAAAAATTAACAGAATACGATTTTTATAAAAATTAAAAATTTGTACTTAATATTGGGTATTTCCACCTCTACTACGAATGACAGCCTTACATCTTCTGTTTATACTCAAAATTAGGGTTCGAATTTATTTTGGTCAAAATTCTCCCAAATTTCCAGTAGAAGGCGCTCTACATCCTCTAAGTTATTCGAAAGGTTTGGATGGTCCCTTAAACGTCTCCCAAGAATGTCCCAGATGTGTTCTATAGGGTTAAGGTCTGGACTGCTAGCTGGCCAGGCCATAGCATTAATCCCAACGGCAGCAAGATAATTTCGGACTTCCTGGGCAGTGTGTGGTCGTGCATTATCCTGCATTAGTAAAAAAATTAGACCTATAAAAGGGGCATATGGCACAACATGTTTTTCCAGAATGTTCAAAATGTAACGCTCAGCATTAAGGTTGCCATTATTTATCACCACTAAGTCGGTACGTGCTGTTAAAGAAATACCTCCCCACACCATAATTGAGCCCCCACCAAATAAGGTCGTATTAAGGAAGTTACATTGGACATATCTTTCATTTGGCCGTCGAAACACACGAACGCGTCTATCACATGTGTATAGACAAAATCTAGACTCATCTGTAAACAGAACTCGTTCCCAATCCGCTTTTACCCAGTTGACGTGCTCTCTAGCAAAATTTAGCCGGGCTCTGCGATGATCCACGGTTAAGAGCGGGCCTCGTGCAGGAATTCGGGGTTGCAAATTATCTTCCCTAAGTCGTTGTCGAATGGTTTCAATACTTATTCGAACCCCTTCTACGTTTTCCAACTGAGACTGCAACATTCTTGTAGTCACAAACCGTTGTCTCAAAGTTAAAAGTCTTAAAAAACGATCTTGAGCAGGAGTCGTAGCACGATTTCTACCCTGACCTGGTCTCCTAGTATGGCCACCAGTCTCCATGTACCATTAATACATACGAGAAATGGATGTATGGGATACACCAAACCTTTCAGCTATTCTGCGGAAACTCCAACCTTCTTGCACTAAAACAACCACTTGGGCACACTCATCGCGAGTTAAATTTCTCGATTGCCGTTGCATCTTGACAATAAGTGAAAATTAAAAAGTAAATAGAGGATAAATGAAGTCTAACAAAACTGCGAGGCGCGGCGATACTTTAACCTGTTGTAGTAATTTACCAGAATTGGTATATTCAACATAACAAAAAAACTAAACATCTTATAAAAACGTTTACACACTTTTTAATAGTCATATACGAGGGTGTTTCAAAATTAATATAAACATTGTACTATTTACTTTGATAGAAAATTTTATTTACAAAATAATACTTGGTGCGTTAATTTCCACGCTGTAAACCTTGTGATCACACGGTGCCTGTAAACAGGTGTTTAGTTACATATTTACTTTTACTTTTTTATTCGATTGCAAATTGTAAATTATTTATCCAACAAATAAACGCTAAATATTGCTACATTTGACTTTGCTGATCGCTCTGCTGAAATATTTATTAAATCGAGTGGTGCCCACTTTTACATCTTATTTACCCACGCCCACGCAACCCCTGAGCTGGGCAATATTTTAGCAAAGCCGCAACGTAATTTGTAGTTCGGTGGAACACCACTTTCTAATTTATTATTAATAATGGTACATTTTTCAAATATTTTCTTCCTTTGGAATAACTTAAATGGGTGATATTGTTGTTTGAGGTAAAATAGAGTATATTAATATTGGCGTCTTAATTTTTTTTTAATTATTTAAAGCATTGGGTAAAATAATTTCAAATTAATTACTTATTTGCTTGCTGTTGAACCTAATAATGTTTGATACATTAATAAAGGTTTCGCAAAATATTGCGCTTTATGATTTTGTTTCGCAAGCAATTGCGCTTTATATTTTTGTTATTATATTGATTGATGTTAAAGTGGTTAAGAGGTTAATCACTAAGGCAAGTATTGTGAAGATTAAAGTTTATAATTTAAAGTAGTAGTGTCCAAGTTAAGTCAAAAGATAGAACCAACCAGATTAAACTCTAAACAGCTGAGTTACGCATTAACATTAAGAGGTGCAGCTACTGGTTCTATTGAGGAAATAAGGAAAAGTTTTGCAGGAGGACTTCGCTTGGAAAAACAGGTTAAACGAACAAACTACTCTAATTATCCATTTAAGTATGAGGATGAAGTCAAACCTATTGAGCCTTACTTAAATAAATTAAAGAATACGTAAAGCTCTTTAATAAAGAACAAAAATCGGCAAAAACTTCAATCATAAACAATCATCTATTAGTTAGAATAGACCGTCTTCCCACCAAAAATTTAAAACCAAATAAGAAAAAAGCCTCCTTTTTGTCGAGAATCTTCGCAGTTTTGGAAGAGGTCGAAAAATCGGCTGAAACTAGCACTGACAACTCAATTTTGAAACTTAGCACATTAGAAACTGTTAATCAACTACACTATCTTCCGACGAAGAAGCAGCATCGAACACGCCACAACTGAATTCGTCTACATCTACAAGAACGAATCGGATAAAATCAATACCAGTATCGGCTTAGAATTTGAAGTTTATAGGAGACAAACGTGATCTGTCCGTCAACGCTTTCATCGAACGAGTAGAAGAACTCCATATAGCTAGAAACATATGAATGGAACAGCTTTTAATTTCTTTAGTTGACCTGTTTTCTGGCAAAGCACTGAAAAAGCAAAGGACTGGAATTCTATAGAAGCTACTAAAAATGGAATTTCAAACACCTTTTTATAATGAAAAGTTCTTGGAGGAGATAAAAGCTAGAACACAAGGACAAGATGGGTCTATATATTGCGTTAAAGAAACATAATAATAGTCCGTCCTGAATTTCACCCCACCAACCAGAAGGAATAAAATAATGGAAGCTGATCTAGCATACTTAGCTACTGCCGAAGACTCGAAGCCAAATGTTGACAACTTCCAACCACCCTTTAATAACTTCCAATCTAATGTTCACCAGTTAACACCAGAAATGTTATTACCGTTCGATGTTTAATTGCTCACAAATGGAACACAGTACCTAATGGGACAATATTGGGACAAAGTAAGCTTTTGCAAATCACCGAAAACTCTGATGTAGAAAAGCTGGTTACACAACTAGAACTTGTTTATGTAAGGAACGAACCACGCATAATCCGACCGACATTCATAATTCCATTCTACTTAATTATATTTTGGATAATGGAAAAGGCGACGAACGTGCCTTTTTGAAGGTAAACATCTTTGGAGTTGAATTACTATGTTTATTAGACTGAGGAACTTCTGTAGGCATTTTAGGAAAACATGGCTTTCATATTTTACAAAATACGGAATTAAAATTGATTCATAAATAAAACTATTTTAAAGTTGGCAGATAGGTAGAATCTGGTGGAAAAGTATAACTTGACTCTAAGGAACACCTAAAAAATTATTAACTTTGTCATTATGTTGGATTGTAACCAAACTTACTAGATACTAGAAGTAGATTTCTTCAGAAAAATTTGTATTGTACCAGATTTAAGGAACGTAGCGACGTTCGTATTAACTTCTGTGTCTGAAAATTGCCATTCGTTGTTTCTTAAATCTGGTACAATACACATGTTTTTGAGGAAATCTACTTCTAGTATAATTTCTAGTTATAACATCCTCAGCGAACCTAAACAAACGATTCTAGAAGACACTAGAGAATTTGAACTTATGGGTACCAAGCTAGGCTGCACAAACGCTGCAAGTCACGTGATTAAGGCGAACTCGCCACCAATCAAACAATGTTATGATAAAGTTTCGCCAATTATTCAAAAGCATATCGATGAAGAAGAAGAATAAGATGATTGAAGATGATGCCATCGAAAAATCTAACAGCAGTTGGTCATGGTAAAGAAAAAATATGGTTCTTACAGATTTTGCGTAGATAACTGCAAATTAAATGCAGTAACCGAAAAAGATAGTTACTTTTTACCTCTAGTAAGTGACTCTTATGATAAATTTAGCAAGTCAGCATATCTCACCACCTTGGACATCAAATCTGTTTATTTTTAAGTAAATGTATCTCCAGAATCAAGACATTTCACTGCTTTTATTGTACCAAATCGGGGTCTATGGCAATTTAAAAGAATGCCCTTTGGATTAAGAAATAGTCCAGTGACTTGGTAAAAGTCTTAACGACTTGGTGCTATAGGAGCAGATTTAGAACCACACGTAGCAGTTTACTTGGATGACATTATCATTGCCACAAGCACATTTGAAGAACATATAAAGTCCTTAAGGAAGTATTTAAACGGCTTCGAGATGCCAAACTGAGTTTAAACAGAGAAAAATGTTAATTCTGTAGAGAACTACTACAATTTTTGGGTTATGTTGTTAACTGCTATGGTTTACATGTAGATCCTGCCAAAGTACAAGCTATTTTAGACATACCAACACCAAAGAATGTAAAAGAAGTGCGAAGAATAATCGGGGCAGCATCATGGTAAGTTTTGTGTCACCGTTAACTGCCTTAGTCCACAAAAATACTAAATTTAAATAAATGATCCGAATCCTGTGAACAATCTTCTCCTGTGTTAACTTGTCCAGACTTCAGGTTAAGCTATCCCAAAAACACAAAGAAGGAGAAAAAGCACGGCGTTCTCTACCCAGGCGGGAGTGTAGCCCCCACTCCTGCATCAAAACTGTGACGTCAGGAGGCCGATCTGATCAACGTCCGCCTATTGTATTACATTGCTTTGCAACCAAAGTTATGGATTATTATTGCTTTTAAGGAGTATTTCTTACCAAAGCAGTGGACAATGCATAGTACATATTTTATCAAAGCAACAGAACAATATGTACTAAGTAATTTATTAAAAACAAACAGAGAACTGCTATTAAACTAGAAATTTATTTAAAACAAACAGAACTGCACACAAAAAATAATTCTTTAATTTTAAAATAACGATTTTTTTGGATTTTTATATTTAAAATAAGTATAGTCTACTTTTTATAATATAGAATATGAAATAATAATTTTGTTAAGTTTAATTTTATAAAAAAATTAGTTTAATTGATCTATTACTATTATGAATAATTACTCTAATAAAATTTTCTTGTATTTTAAATATAGAAATTATACTCTTTTAAATATTAAAGTTTACTTAAAATAAATTAATATAGGTATTCATTTAAAAAAACAAGTTTGCAACAAAACATAATAGATTTAATTTAAATAAAAAAAGTAAACTTATATTTGATTTGAATTAAGAGTACCTACCTACCTATAATATTTTTGTGTATATACTTATAACCATAAAAATGTTGGTTATTTAATGTAAATAATTATTTTTTTGTGTATGCTCTTAAAATAGTAATTTATTTAAAACAAACATACAACATTGGATTAATTTATAAGCGCAATAGAATAATTTATATTGCGCTATAAATAATAAGATTAACCAGTCTTTTTGGATAATGTCAAAGGGCCATTTGAAGCATGAAAAAGGGGCAAATCATAAAACTGTCTTTATAAAAAATATTGTAGGTAATATAGTATTTTGGCAAACAATTGTTAAATATATTCTTCTTTTATTAGGCCGTACAATAAATAAAGGAAACCCAAGCAATACTTCTACAAAAGTAGAGATAATTTTAATAATTGATAGTCAACAAAAGAATTTTTCTGCTGAATAAAAAGGGGACGGCAAAACTGTTCAAAAAACCTCAGGCCGGCTTTGACAATCAGTAATTCATATGAAACTGTCTTGCATTACCTCGATAATACATTAATTTTCCTGTTAGGAACGCAACATTTTCTTGGTATTTTTTTATTTATTTATAATTTTATAAAAGCAGCAAACTAATGCAATAATTAAATTAACGTTAAATCAAGCGATATCAATGGAAAAGCAATAGATAATTTATATGAAACCGTCTTGTATTACTGCGGTTATACATTAATTTGCCATTGCAGTCGGCCTCCTGACGTCACGCCTCCCACTACCACACTCTCGCCTGGGTAGAGAACGCCGTGGAAAAAGCCATTTCAGGTCCTTATCAAAACATGAAAGAGTATATATATATATATATATATATATATATATATATATATATATATAAATATATATTATATATAAATATATATTATATATATATTGTAGCATGCACATTTTATGCTACGTGTTTTTAATCAAGTAAACCGTTTGTAGTCGTATTTTTATATTAGTTTCATGTAATATTTTATTTAAACATTTTTACCTAGGAACAACCCGTGATAATTTCAAACCACATTGGATTGGACTGGGCGGTAGGTGTTACAGGCGATATGGCTTCACCGTGCATGCCATAGCGACAACTCAGTGTCGGCCTGATCGGAATTAATGACATAAACGAACAAATAATATCTCAACTGTTATGACAGTTACTACACCAGACGGTATAAACCGTGGTAACTCATAGTGTGGTGAAAAGCACGATGTTGTTCCATCACCACTTGGATGGGTTTTAGCTACAGGCCGTACGATCTAGCAGTGACTATCGTAGCAACAATTGTTGGGGTTCCAATGTTGGCCTGACGGAAATGATTAAGGAATTATGTTTTTACACAGGGACGCTAAACTTGCACTACTAAAGCTAACTTAACTACCGCTCTTAAAATCTAACTCTAATAGCTACGATCTCCACTGCAGAGAGACTAGACTAATTAATATATATATATATATATATATATATATATATATATATATATATATATATATATATACACTATCTACAGGTCAAGGGAAGCAATTCTCGAAATTTTTATACGACTAGGTACCTTACTATAATTCAGAAATTATACTAGAATTCGAACCATAATACTTTTTCAAGTCCTTTACATGGTCATTTCCGGCATTTGTCCCGGTCGCAGACTTGAGTTCATAGACAAGCTTAGAGACTTTTCTGATTACGGTACATAGTACATATCTAGGTGCTAATTTCGCGGAAAAGTCTTTGTTTTTATCCGAGAGCACATAATTTCGCTTCCAAACCCTCTCGCCGACGGAGAAAACGACATCGCGTTTACGCACATTGTATTGTTTGACATTCCGCTTGTAGGCTTCATTTAACTTTGACTGTATTGTCTGATACAATAAAGGTAGCTTTTGAAGCTCCTTACCGTAGTTTAAAGAATCTGAAGGATTCGTGTCCAAATCGATAGAGCTCTGATGTACTCCATAGTAATCACCAGAAATCGGAACATTACGACCAAAATTTAAAAAGGCTGGACTATATCCAGTAACTTCGTGAACGGCGACCCGAATTGCATGTCCTATTTTTGGAATCTCCTTGTCCCAGAACATGTGAGCATTCTTGTCTTTAATATAACTACGTATCGCGGTACCTATAACGCGATTAATACGCTCAACCGTATTCGGAGCAGGGTGATACCGAGCATTAAACAAAATTTTCTGAACTTTATATTCCTTAACAAGATTTTTAAAAAGAGAGCTGGTAAATTGCACGCCGTTATCGCAGACAATCTGTGAAGGTACTCCATAGACTAAAAACACTTCGTTCTCCATAAAATTACAAATTGCCTTTGCGGTAGCCTGTCTTAAAGGTTTTAATAGATCGTATTTAGTAAAATGATCCGCGACTACGAGTAAAAACATATTCCCCTGATTGGAACGTGGAAAAGGACCCATTATGTCAACACAGACACATTGCCAAGGAAATTATACCCTCTTCTGCGAACCCATAAGGCCATGCCTACTTACGTTCGGCATCTTTTGACTTTGACATATCTTACATCGTCTAACAAACCATAAGACAGACTCCCGCATATTGGGCCAATAGTACTGCTCTTGAATTTTACTCAAGGTCTTAAAATATCCAAAATGTGCGGAAGTAGGTTCCGAATGAAACTTTTCAATGACAGCTTTCCTGTCGTAAAATGGAACTACCTGCTTCCAGTTTGAAATGTTTGTAGACAAAGGCAACTCCTTATCAATATGGTGGTGCAATTTACCGTCTTTAATCATCCAACGGGCATGCTCCTCGGGACGCGCAGTCACGTTTCGCAACATTTTCTGATACCAAAAATCAGTATCTGGCTGAGGATTATCCGCAACAACACAGAATTCCGCAATGCCTAAAGGCGAGGGATCATTTGAATTAAGAGAAGCGCGCGACAGCGCATCAGGCACCACATTCAGTTTACCTTTACGGTGAACCAATTCAAAGTTATGTTGGCGCAGACACAGTGCCCAACGAGCCAATTTAGCGGTAGGTTCCTTAATATTATTAAGCCACAACAGGGAATAACAATCAGTAATTACTTTAAACTTTTGAGGACAAGCCTCCAGATAACACCTAAATTTGTCCAAGGCAAAAAGTACGCCCAAAAGTTCTCGCTCGGTAGCGCTATAATTCCGCTCAGTTATACATATATATATTAGACTGGTTCAAAAAAATCGAATATTTTTTTTTCTTCAAAGCCCGCATTGAAATATCTTTCTAGTAGTGAAAAAGGAAGCCTGTGAAAATTGTAGCTCTTAATATTAATATTTAGAGGTCGCTCACCGTGAATTTCTATTTTACGTTTAAATAACACAGGAGTTCTTTTTTCTTAACTTTGAAATTTTATAACACGTTTTTGAGTGAACATATTGGAATAAGCGACACATATTTTTAAAGAAAATTGAACGCTCTACAAAAAATGTCTCTTATATTTTTTTTATAAATTCACTTCTTTTATAGTTATTCAAGGTTGAAATTGGACATATAATAAATTTAACGTTTTTTTTTCAATTGGTGGCATAATAAAAACCTTATCACTCATTATTGTACAGGATGGTCCAGTTTGTAATACATTAATTTTAATAGCATCAAAAATAAGGTAGACTTTCAAGTAAAAACATTTCTTAAAAATGTTTCCTAAGAGAAATACAGGCCGTCAAAGTTTCCAAAAAAAATAGTTTTCTCTTCATAACTTTTAAACCACAAAATTAATTTGGCACACAATGTAATATACTCAGTGCCTTAATAATGATGTAGATAATTATTATAAAAAACATCAGTGCCGCAGTTACTTGGGGGGCTGCTCCCCTTTTCACCTCAGTCTTTGACGCCACTGGAAATTTTAAAATAATAAATAAATGTTTAGGTCAAGTTTTTAATTAAGGGAAAAAATTTGCTCTTGTAAAATTTTGATTTGGGGCTTCGTTTCTAAAATATTTGGGAACACACTCCAAAAAAACTGCGGCAAAAGTATTCTTGGATAAATAAATTAATTATTTAAAAAATGAAGCACTAAATCAAAATTTTACATGAGTAGTTTTTTTCTCTAAATTAAACAGGTAATCTAAAAATGTGTTTATTATTAAAAAAATTCCAGTGGCGCCTAAGGTGAAAAGAGGAGCAGCCCCCCAAGTAACTGCGCCACTGATGTTTTCTCTAAATAATTATCCACATCATTACTAAGACATTGTCTATATTGTGTACAAAATTTGATAAAAATTGATTAAGTGGTTTAGAAGTTATGATGGGGAAACGAGTTTTTTTTGTAAACTTTGACGGAAAGCGTCTCTGCGAGGAAACATTTTTAAGCAAATATTTCAGAAACAAAGACCCAAATCGAAATTTTACAAGAGTAAATTTTTTCTCTAAATTAAAAACTTGACCTACAAATTTATTTAAATTTTTAAAATTTTTAGTGGCGTCAAAGACTGAGGTGAAAAGGGGAGAAGTACCCACACATTATTATTAAGGCACTGACTATATTACATTTTGTGCCAAATCTGATGAAAATTAATGTTGTGGTTTAAAAGTTATAAAGAGAAAACTAGTTGTTTTGTAATCTTTGACGGCCTGTATTTTTCTTAGGAAACATTTTTGAGAAATGTTAATTAAAGAAAGTCTACCTTCAAATTAATGTATCACAAACTGGACCGCCCTGTATAATCTTTTTTAAAATTTTTATATAAATTATGTTTTTTAAAAAAAAGTTATCGCTCATTCCAATATGTCCACTCAAAAAAAAGTTATAAAATTAAAAGTAAAAAAAAATTCCTGTGTTATTTAAACGTTACATTTATTATATGCCTAATTTCAACCTTGAATAACTATTAAAGAAGTGAATTTACGAAAAAATTATAGGAGACATTTTTTGTAGAACGTTCAATTTTCTTCAAAAATATATAGAATTCATTCCAATATGTTCACTGAAAAATGAGTTATAAAATTTTAAAGTTAAGAAAAAAGAATTTCTGTGTTATTTAAACGTAAAATAGAAATTCACGATGAGCGACCTCTAAATATTTATATTAAGAGCTACAATTTTCACAGGCTTCTTTTTTCACTACTAGGAAGATATTTAATGCGGGCTTTGAAGAAAAAAAATATTCGATTTTTTTGAAACAGTCTAATATATATATATATATATAAATATTTATACAGGGTTTTCATTTTAAAACGAACCACCTTAAATATCTTTTAAATTAAAAGAATTTTAAAAAAACCCAAAAAATACGTCGAGTTATATAAGAAGGGGGAACTTCTATCACATTATTTAATTTAATCTAGTGCTCACCCCCCTCGCGACCACCCACCCCCACTTTAAAATTTCAAATGGCACCCCCCTACAAGTGACACCTCATTTTGAAGAGCATAAAATTCTCTATCCAATGGTGTGAAAAAATAGTAAATCGGATGGCTATTTAAGGATCTGGAAGATAAAATGTGTGCTGTAAATCGAAAAAAGTAAAAAGGTGTTTATATTTTTATTTTTAAGTTGAATACATTTTTTACTTTATTATTTGTTCAAAATGTTCGCCGTTTTTCGCTAGGCAATAGTAAAGTCGATCTTGAAATTCTTCGCGGACACGGGCTAAAGTTTGAGACGAAATACTTCTACACTCTTGTGATATCCGGCCCTTCAGTTCCTGTATACTATCAGGTGGAGTTGTGTATACTACCGTCTTTAAATGGCCCCACAGAAAAAAGTCTAGGGGAGTCAAATCAGGAGACCTTGCTGGCCATTCCATTGCACCTCTTCTACCAATCCATTTGCCGGGATACCGCTGATTTAACCACTCTCTAACTGGTAAAGCAAAATGTTGGAAATGTAGCATTTCTTTATTAAGAAGCATGGCCCCATTTTCATCTACTTGATTTTCTACTGAATCTACAATAAGTGGCTCAATGTCATTATCAAGCAGATCTAGATACAACTGTCCAGTTAAATTTTCTTAAAAAAAAGGGGGCCTATAATTTCGTTTCCCAGAATTCCCGCCCAAACGTTGACTTTGCGTGGAAATTGAGTATTACCCTCCACATATTGATGTGGATTTTCATTATCCCAATATCTACAATTATGTTTGTTAACAAACCCATTAAGGAAAAAAGTCGATTCATCAGAAAAGCAGATATTTAAAATTTAGCATTCTCATCAATTCTTTGACATATTAATTCACAAAACTCAATTCTTCTATAACAATCATCTTCGCGAAGTTCTTGTAGAATTTGTAATTTATATGGAAAAAATCTATTCTTCTTCAAAATCTTGTGCACAGAACCAGTAGAAATATTTGTCAGTCTGGAGACTTTTGGAATCGATAAATGTGGATTCGCAGCAAAATGACCCAACACTTCAATTTGACAACCCTCATCCAGAATTCTTGGTCCAGTTCTTTTTTGGTTACATACCATTCCTGTATCTTGAAACTTACGAACCAATTCCATCACATACTTATGACCAACGTTTTTATTTGGATGCCTCTCGTTAAATACTCTGGTGGTTTGACGTGCACAGCGATTTTCAGCCCCATAAAGAAAAATTATTTCAATTCTTTACTCTAAAGTGTATCCCATTTTAATGTCTTAATTTTAAACTTACTAGGAGCAATGTAGAAAATGAATTAATGATAAAAGTGCCAGTTTAGATGTTTTTAAGGACATTTTTATTACCTTCTGCACAAAAAGATACCTAAAAACAATATTGTTTTTACCTTCTTATTTTATCTTATCAGCACACATTTTATCTTCCAGATCCTTAAATAGCCATCCGATTTACTATTTTTTCACACCATTGGATAGAGAATTTTATGCTCTTTAAAATGAGGTGTCACTTGTAGGGGGGTGCCATTTGAAATTTTAAAGTGGGGGTGGGTGGGCGCGAGGGGGTGAGCACTAGATTAAATTAAATAATGTGATAGAAGTTCCCCCTTCTTATATAACTCGACGTATTTTTTGGATTTTTTAAAATTCTTTTAATTTAAAAGATATTTAAGGTGGTTCGTTTTAAAATGAAAACCCTGTATATATATATATATATATATATATATATATATATATATATATATATATATATCAGTTGACATCATTGTTGGAAATAATAATGGCCACAAGGACAAGTGGTATAATAAACTATTTCGGCTGGTCCAAAAAAATCCTGAAAAATTATTGAGATTAAGAGTCGCCGACAACAAACTCCTTAAGTATATAAATGTCCCTGACAAGGTGCAAAAAGCTAAAAATGAGAAGGAAGTTGTAGCCAAAGAATATCGCAACGAAATCATCAGGAACAATCACGATTTGTCTACAAGACACGCAGGGGGTAGCAAAACAATCCATCGAATTTTGCAAAATTATACTTGGCCAAAAATGCGTTCTGACATCATCTCCTATATAAAGAAATGCAAACAATGTGCAAGTCATAAACCAGATCTTAGGATAAAAGCTGGATTTTTACTCTTTCAATCTACACACCTAATCAAACCTTGGGAATCACTTGCCACCGACATTATGGGACCTTTTCCACTCTGGGCCCATGGATTTATTTACATTCTTGCTGTCATGGATTTATTTTCAAAATGTTTACTAATTTTTCCGCTACTTAAAGCCTCAACCTCAGAAGTCACCAAGAAAATATACGATAATGTGATCCTATTTTTTTGAGCACCCAATATGTTATTATGTGATAATGGAGTCCAATAGAAGAGTAGGGAATTTACTAAAATTTGTCAAGAGTATAAGATCAATATTAAATACAACCTGCATTACCATGTTCAAAGTAATCCCACAGAAAGATTAAACACAACAATTAAAACCATGATATCGATGTATGTTAAAAAAGATTAATGAAAATGGTGCGAAAATTTTGTAAAAATTTCTTGTACTTTGCGTACTTGGCGACATGACTCTACAGGGTATACTCCTTAAGAGGTACTTAAATTTTTGAAGAAAAATTATTTTTTCTGGTGATATGCTCCTTAAGAGGTACTTAAATTTTTGAAGAAAAATTATTTTTTCTGGTGATATGCACAACCGAATAGAAAATCAAATTCACGACCCTATCAAAATGAATGAAGAGTTAGAGCAATTGTACAAAAGAGTAAAAATAAAAATCAAGGCTAGTAGTGATAAAAACCAGGCTTACTACAACTTAAGAAGACGTCTCGAAGAATTTAATGTTGAATATTTAATACTTAGGAAAAACCAAGTACTGTATTTTAATACTTAATATTGGCGTAAACAAGTGTTTAATTTGTTTTATAACTGTCAGTATCTTCCTAGATATTAATGACGGAGGGTTAGTTAAGTTTGTTTAGTTTAAATTTTATTAGTGAGTTTGTCTACAGCGGTTTAAATTTAATCGGAGCAATTTTGCTACCACGCGCTTAATCATGTAAGTATATTTTTATTTGTTTCTTTTTAATTGTGATATGTTTTCTGTTGTAACTAGTTTTTTATTGCCAAAAATACCATTTTCCAGGTTCTGTATAATAATAAAAATAATAATATTATTATTTTTAGAATTATTTTATCATATCATAGTATCAAATAATAAAACAAGTATAATATTGATTATAAAACATAATAATAGCTTTTAAAAAATTTGTATTTTATTTTATTTACTTTATTTTAGGGCAAAGGGACTTTTTAACGAAAAACTTTTAGAATATATGTCCGACATAGAGGAAGACAATGACGAATGAAGTGCAAAAAAGAAGAGATAGTAACCAAAGAAGATCATAATTCAGATGAGGAGATTGAAATAGAAGACAATTAGGAAAATATGGTTACGTATGCTAGTGACTGATGCCTGATAAAAATGATAATAAATTTTATATGGGTAGAAATAAAAAAACAAATGGAAAAAGACTAGTTATCATTTTCAAACTTCCATGATCAAAAAATGTTTCTTTAAAAAAATGTCACTTAGAGAAGAGTTCTAAAATTTCGGTTATACCTTCAGACATTCAATTATTTCTAAAGCCTTTCAAACATGTAGAAGAAATACAAAAACGAGATGAACGAAGAAAAAAGCAGGGACGTTGTACTAAATGTGAATGACAGAAATATAAATTTACGTCACTATTTTGTAACAAATGTGATAATTTTGTTGTCAAGAGTACACTGAAAGTACAATTACGTGTAACAAATATAAAAGAAATTTAGTACAAAATGATGAATATGACCACAATCCACACAACAAGGTCTGTTCTATCTCGTACTAAAAATACTGCAACACTGCACAGTTTAACGGCGGCCATTTTTGTTGTTTACAATTTTTGTGCTTTAGGTTTGTGCTCTGTTTATACAGATTAATAATCGTTTTAATCGTTGTGTTTCTCATAGTAAGCCTTAAAAAAGGCCTTAAAGTGCTAAGAACAACCATTTTACTCCTCTATTGTAAAAAATAAACTTTATTCTGGTTGTGTTCCGTAATTTACTGCCATTACTATCAGTAATTTTACTGTCAGTAGCGAAAAAAGACCGTTCTGTAATTCATTCAGTACTGATGCAATAGTAAAATTGGAACGCGCCTCAGTAGCAGCAGAAAGTGACAATGGTTACGCAAGGTTATGATTTGTGATTTACTGACAATTGACAAACTTCACTTTCGGCACAGTAGAGAACATAAATAAAAAATAAATATAACAGTTATAAGAAATATAATGTTTGGTTTATAGCAGAGAAATATGGAAAATTTAATGTTATCGTCGTCCGCGTCGAAAAATGTATATATCAATAGGAAATATAAAATTTCACTGACACCACAACAATACGCCAAATACCAAAAAATACTCTTAAATTCGTCCGCTGAATACAAATATATAACATTTTCTAGGTACTACCTAGTAGGTAGTTTCATATTCTGGGTGTTCGTATACGTACTCCCCGGCGACCTGCCTTCGTCTGCTTGTACTTTCAAGTAATATTTTATCAATAAATATTGAAATAATTAGTTCTATTGGTATTCATCAAATACCATTATATGATATAATTTATATCCTTCACTTCTATTTTTTGTTTAAAAGTTTGGTTATGTGTTTTACTGGAGCCACAGCACCTCTCTTTCACCAGTTGTTTCAG
This sequence comes from Brassicogethes aeneus, assembly GCA_921294245.1. Taxonomy (NCBI): domain Eukaryota; kingdom Metazoa; phylum Arthropoda; class Insecta; order Coleoptera; family Nitidulidae; genus Brassicogethes; species Brassicogethes aeneus. The sequence continues at coordinate 65,702,929 of OV121132.1, forward strand.
TAAAATTAATCTGCCGTACATTTATAAAAGGGTAGTATTTACCACTGAGCTCAGTAACTGAAAGTCAGGCCTGTCATAAAACTGTCAAATGTCAATTTTAAGGTTAAATTATAACCCACAAATTAACCTTCAAATTGTCATTTGACAGCCCTGATAAAATAAGGTATATTTATTATAAAAGAGGAGTAAAATGGTTGTCCTTAGCACTTAAAGGCCTTATTTGAGGCTTACAAGTGCCTCTGTAAGAAACCCAACGTTTTAAACAATTATTAAACAGCACAAACCCAAAGCACAAGAATCGTAAACAACAAAAATGGCCACCGTTAAACTCTGTCCAGTGTTGCAGTGATAGGAGATAGAACACACCTTGCTTATGTTCCGTAATTTACTGTCAGTACTGAAAACGCATTCCGAAATCCACTTTCAGTTACTGAGCTCAGTGGTAAATACTACCCTTTTATAAATGTACGGCAGATTAATTTTACTGAAACAACTGGGGACAGAGAGGTGCTGTGGCTCCAGTAAAACACATAACCAAACTTTTAAACAAAAAATAGCTGTCAAATAAAGTGAAGGATATAAATTATAATATAATGGTATTTGGTGAATACCTGTAGGACTAATTATTTCAATATTTATTGATAAAATATTACTTGAAAGTACAAGCAGCAGTGACGAAGGCAGGTCGGCGGGGAGTACGCATACGAAGACCCAGAATATGAAACTACCTACTAGGTAGTACCTAGAAAATGTTATATATTTGTATTCAGCGGACGAATTTAAGAGTAATTTTTGGTATTTGGCTTATTGTTGTGGTGTCAGTGAAATTTTATATTTCCTATTCCTATATACATTTTTCGCTGCAGACGACGATAACATTAAATTTTCCATATTTCTCTGCCATAAACCAAACATTATATTTCTTATACAAAAGTTTATATACAAAAGTGCTTTTTTAGTTCCACCCTTACTTCTTAAGAAGTCCCATAAGCCAGCTGAATGGCTTGTGCGGGTTAGGGGTAGGAACGGACCGCGGGCTTAAAGTCCCCTCCGAAGGACTATTACACAATAGGACAAACACAAATAAACAGCCATACCCCTGGTGGGATTCGAACCCACGACCTCCGGCTTGTAGTCAGCAGCACTAACCACTCGTCCACCGTCGGCGATAACTGTTATATTTATTTTTTATTTATGTTCTCTGCTGTGCCAAAAGTAAAGTTTGTCAATTGTCCGTAAATCACAAATCATAACCTTGCATAACCATTATCACTTTCTGCTGCTACTGAGGCGCGTTCCAATTTCACTGTGCGTCAGTACTGAATAAATTACGGAACGGTCCTTTTCCGCCACTGACAGTAAAATTACTGACAGTAATGGCAGTAAATTACGGAACACAGCCCTTGTTGTGTGGATTGTGAATATGACTAACTTTTTAATTTTGTAAAATATAATAGATATAATTTTTTAGAGTACCTATACAATTATTATATACAGTGAGACCCAACCAAACACCACGCAACACTTTGATAGTTAAAAAATAAAATAAACTTAAAATTTGTTTTTAACTTTTATTTATATGCTATATAAATCTTTCCCTTACAAAAAACCCTTTCGTGGCCATATTTACTACCCCCGCGGGCTCGCCGACAACCCAAGCTTTGCCGGACGATGTGCCTCTACGATTCTGCTATTAAAATTAAATTAAATTTTAAATTATAAAACTTCTTGTACTTACTGCGGCGGCTCCGACTCTAGGCGGTGGTGAAGGCGTTCTTGGATTCTCATTTGGAGCAGAGAACACGTAAAATAATAAAATTCATAGAGGTAGTTAAAGAAGGTGTATGTGGGGCCGGGAAATTTATAATTTAAAAATAAACTACTTGGCCATCCTTCAATAATATCTAAAAAAAAGTCTAATTTAAAAAATAATACTAAATGTAAAAATTATTTTACTATCTCAATACAAAAATACAACAAAAGTATTAAATAGTTTCTCAATGCCGATATTTGAAAACTTTATAGAAACATTGTAATGACCTTTTAATTTCACCGGCAGTAAACTATAACTTTAATTCGGGCACGGACTCCACTGTAAAGTTCTCATAAAACATTTTCTTTACTTTCACTGTGAAAAACTGTCCATTTTCAAGGAATACGATTTATAACCTTTATAATTTGTGTTTATAAAATATAAAAATTTGACATTTGACGGTGACACACAGATTCCCCTATTGTTTCATAGATGGCGCTCCATACAAATATTTAATTTAATTTAAATCATTTTAAGAAAATAACAAGTATTTGTCGTAGAAAAAGTATAGTATGCACCTCGTTTATAAACTTTTCTATACACTCATTAATTTAAGAACTCGCTCGCAAGCTCGCTCGTGCCTAAATTAAATTTGTGTATAAAATGGCGTTTATCAAACTTGAAACATAATATACTATTATATAACGAAAAGCAAATGTTAATGAAGTAATAATAAATTTAACGTTAGTTACACAATTCACAGTGGATTGTGGTTAGTTATTTTAACAGAGAAAGAATTATTTAACAGTTATTTTACATTTAAAAACTAAAAGGTTAATTTAACGTGAAGTTGCTGGAAAAGAAGATAATCGGGCAATCGAAGGACCAAAATATGTTGTGAAAGTTAGAAAGGAAAAAGAAAGGACTTACTGTTTGTAGATAGCCGTTAAAATTTTTCGGAAATTGTTGTTTCTCGATGCCGGCATTCGATAGGTGCGCGTTGCTTGATCGTTTTCTTTTCCTTGGTGCGCGATTTGTTTTCGCACAGATTTACATACAGTGCTTGCAAATCCAAGTCCGACCGGTTTGGGAAGGACGCGTGAAAATAACAAGGATAGAACGCCAAACAGAAGGCGCTTACAATACGCACGCCTGACGCTATGACCAATCAAATTCTGTTTGGCATTCTATCCTTATTCTTTTCATGCGGGTATTGAACAACCATCCTTCCCAACGCGGTCGGACTTGGATTTGCAAGCACTGTATATTACAATTTCGGTAATTGTACGTAGGTTATTAGGAAGAATTATATGTATAATGTGGGTAATAGGAATGTAGGCGCAACTTTAGTATAATATATCAATAAAACTAAACAAATTAAGGTATACGTAACAATTACATTTATTGAAAAAACAAAATATATATTTTTGTAGATATGTTAATTTTTAACACAAATATCTACTCATTTTAATATCCTAACTATTCTGCAAGTTATAAAATTAAAAAAAAATTCAAATCTTTTAAAGCTTTGACCTAAGATATCTTTTGAATGAATACGTTTACGAAAAAAACATAGGATACATTTTGTAGAGCATTTATTTCCCTATTAAAATATGTATTGGGCTTGGTGAGATACAAAATGTTTTTATCTTACCAATGTGGAAATTGAAAATTGCAATGATGAGGATCATACTCCTATAATAGTTTGATCTCAACTTAGGTAGGCTTTTTGGGATACCCAGTAACCAATTTTAAAATATCATAAAAAAAAGAATAGTAGATTTTATTAATTACCCTAATGGTCATTGACTTCAATTTTAAATAAAATTAAAATTAATATTTAATTATTTATTTTCATACATTTGTTATGAATAAGTAAGTATTCTTGAATATACATGATTATATATTTTTATTTTCTCTTGGGTATACCGGATCTAATGTTCTAGTTTATTGTATTTGGAGTGCAGTAAATTAGGCATAACTTTATTATATTCCATACATGTTCTATAGGAGAAATATCAATAGTTGTAGGTGGATAAGGACATACATTCTAGGCGAGTATATCATTAAAGACTCTCTTAAAATGAATTAGTCAAAAATTATGATTTTTTAAATCATCATGTACCTATAAAAATAAAGACAAAATATCCACATCCCCTTTAAAGTTAACTTTTGTAGTGGTGAGGCCCTGATACATGTTTTTGAGTAATTTTTAAATATTTAAACATTTGACAACCGCTAGACGTATAAGGGGTGGTCCTTAAAGTACGTCAAACATTTTTTGAGGATTATAGACTCCCCTCAACACATTTTACAGGTTGTCACAAAGTCTTGAACCACTGTCCCCCCCCCCAAAGTTACGACACACGCATGTTTTCCCTACATCTAACTATTTTTTAAGATTGGTGGTGACAAACACAATCCAGACCCACATGTCAACCTTTTTTACAATTTTAAATAGTGGGGTACCCCCTTATCGGAACCAAAAAGTTTAAATTATACCTACATATTTATAAAATAATAATAAATACATTTATATATTTATAGATGTTATTTAATTTTTGTGTTTTGTGTGTTTTGTTGTGTTGCGGACAAACAAAGTTTCAAAAAGTTTAAAATGTCATTAAGAATGTATAAAAAAATATAATGATGCATTTTGTTATATATGTGGTGTATTTATTACAGTAGAATCTATAAAATTTAAAATGAGCAAAAGTGCGAAGCTTTGTGAAGACTACAAAGCATACTTTGACTGTCCTATTCAGAATCAAGAAGAATCACATTAGGGTGTCTATGGAACGCCGTTTTACTATTTAATAACATAGTGCAAATTGTTATGTTAAATAGTAAAACAGCGCGCGCCAATTTGATATTTATTTTATCTTTAATAGTTATCAAACGTTTTACTATTTAAATAACTTGCAATTGTGCTGTATGGAAAAAAGTAAAGCTTTTATAGAGAAACGTTATATATTATACATAGTTTTGGCAAATATCGTTTATTGCAAAAACTCAAAGAGTTTTGGCAATTATCGTATATTGTAAAAAATCAAGAGTTGTATGTACCTAGCTATTAACATTAAAAGGTGTCACTAATACTTTTGTAGACTTGCAGGTTATCGTATAAATAGTTATTGCAACACTCGTGTGTTGAAAAACCTTATTAATTAAAAGAATATAAAAGTTAAAATACTTTTTGCAATTGTCATAGATTGCAAAAACTCACTTTGTAATTGTTAAGGTTTATGCGATTGTGCTTTATGGGAAAAAGTAAAGCTTTTATGGAGAAAAGTTGAATATTATACATAGTTTTTTCAATTATCATATATTGCAAAAACTCAAAGTGTTTTGGCAATTATCGTATGTTGCGGAAACCCAAAGAGTTGTATTTACATTAAAAGACGTCACTAATAGTTTTGGAGACTTGCAGATATTGTATAAATACTTATTGCAACACTTGAATGTTGAAAAAACTTAAACTCTACTTAAAATACATTCGACTTTTGACAATATACGAATGTTGTAAAAAGTATGGCAGACCTGTCTAGGGGAAACAAAAAACACTAGATTTAAGGATTTTAAGGTGTTGTCTCTGGTAAGACGGTGCAGTGCGCGGCAGGTTAGCCAACCGTTGGCGGGAATATGTATTGTTCTATGGTTGGTTCCTAATCTATAAAACCTAACAGTTTGCTGTGTTTTGGAAAGTTTTAATTATAATAAATAAAAGCAAGAGATTTTCGAAGATAGATACTGGGTTTTGTAAGAAAATGGACAGAAGAAACCTTAATAACGTACTAAACATGCTTGAAAGAAAAGAAATGTTTCCATGACACTAAGTGACCTTTTAAATAGACATTCACAAGTTGTGGCTTTATGGCGTTTTAGTCACGGGCTGAAGTTAGCAACAGGCTTTTAGTCACGGGCTGAATTAAGTTTTAAGTTAGTTGACAGTTGTCAAATGTCATACAATCGTTAAAATAAAGTGCCTTTCTTGTAAAATAATACTAAATGTGAAAATTATTTTATTATCTCAATACAAAAATACAAAAGTATTAAATAGTTGCTTTTATTTATTATAATTAAAACTTTCCAAAACACAGCAAACTGTTAATTATTATAGGTTAGGAACCAACCATAGAACAACACATATTCCCGCCAACGGTTGGCCAACCTGCCGCGCACTGCACCGTCTTACCCTTAGAAGAAAAAACAAGGTCTTACCAGAGACCACAATCCACATCCTGGATTGTGCCAGAGACAACACCTTAAAATCCTTAAATCTAGTGTTTTTTGTTTCCCCTAGACAGGTCTGCCATACTTTTTACAACATTCGTATATTGTCAAAAGTCGAATGCAATACTTGTATTTTAAGTAAAGTTTAAGTTTTTTCAACATTCAAGTGTTGCAAGAAGTATTTATACAATATCTGCAAGTCTCCAAAACTATTAGTGACGTCTTTTAATGTAAATACAACTCTTTGGGTTTCTGCAACATACGATAATTGCCAAAACTCTTTGAGTTTTTACAATATATGATAATTGCCAAAACTTTGTATAATATTTAACTTTTCTCCATAAAAGCTTTACTTTTTCCTATAAAGCACAATCGCATAAACCTTAACAATTACAAAGTGAGTTTTTGCAATCTATGACAATTGCAAAAAGTATTTTAACTTTTATATTCTTTTAATTAATAAAGTTTTTCAACACACGAGTGTTGCAATAACTATTTATACAATAACCTGCAAGTCTACAAAAGTATTAGTGACACCTTTTAATGGGGATAGCTACATACAACTCTTAGACTTTTTACAATATACGATAATTGTCAAAACTCTTAGAGTTTTTGCAATATATGATAATTGCCAAAACTATGTATAATATTTAACTTTTCTCTATACAAGCTTTACTTTTTTCCATATAGCACAATTGCAAGTCATTAAATAGCAAAACGGCGTTCCATAGGTGTCCGTTATTTACCAAATTGGCTGTTTTCACTTGGGTACCGTTTTAATTGTTAGTTTATAGCCTAAAAATAATTTTGAACAAACATTTTTTTTCCGATGCCGCTTAACCCTGCCTAAATGACAATACTTTTTCAATTCATTTAACATGGAGTTATTGCACTTTTTGGAAATTGATTTTTTCTTGTTTATTATATTTAATAACTTGTTGATTTTACTTTTATTATGATCCCTTTGGATAAAGAAATTTTGATATTGGCGTCAAAAATTTATTTCGTAAATTTTTATCAAAATTCATTTTTACTGTTTACCAATAATTTTGTTTAATTTACCGACTACTTAATATTTATTCTGTATTCTGTATATTTTTTTATCATACGTGTATTTATTTTTTCTACTTCCACTTTTAAAACGACCATTACATGTTTTCATGACACTAAGTGACCTTTTAAATACACATTGACAAGTTGTGGCCTTACGGCGCGCCGTTTTAGTCAGGGGCCGAAGTTAGCAACAGGTTTTTAGTCACAGGCTGAAGTTAGCTTTAACTTAGTTGTCATATGTCATACAATCGTTAAAATAAAGTGCCCTTCTTCTAAAACAATACTTAATACAAAAATAATACTAATAGTAATATTAAATAAAAAAATAATACTAAATACAATACAAAAAAACAAAAGCATTTAATAGTTTCTCAACGCCAATATTTGAAAAGTTTATATGAACATTGTACTGACCTTTTAATTTTGCCGGCATGCCGCGGCAGTAAACTTAAATTCGGTCTGGTCTGGGACACCGTGAAGTGTTAATAAAACATTTTCTTAACTTTCACTGTGAAAAACTGCTTTTAATCCATTTTCAAGGGATAAATTTGGTTTATTATCTATGTTTATAACACATACAAATTTGACATTTGCCGGTAACAGATTCCCCTATTGTTTTATAGATGGCGCTCTATACAAATACTTAGTTTAAATCATTTTTAGATAGGTAATAATAAGTATTTGTCGTAGAAAAAGTATAGTATGCAACTTATTTATAATCTTTTCTAGACACTCATTAATTTAATTAAATTAAAAAATTGATTTTTTTTCAATTATCTGCTTTTTGCTTACAATTATCATTTCCGAATAATTTAAATTAAATAATTATGATGCATACACTGACTCATATTAGCAAATTTATTTTCCATGTTAAAAGCAAATATCACAAATGTCTAATATATCTTGATGAAATTTTAATTCTTTTATATTTAATTTAAAATGTTAATGTGTAAAAATTAACTCTTTAGGGATAATATAAACGTTTTAAATATAATTACCCAATTTATTTTAAAAAATATCAGTTTTAAACGAAAATTACTGCGTTGCCATGTCTTGCAAAATTCTAGTTGATATAAATAAATCAACGTTTCTTCATACGGCTCTTAGTGATTTAAAATATTTGACTAAAGTGAAAAATACTTTTCATCTTATAAGTTAATGGTCGAGCGATAGATGGTGTTGGGTAATTTAAAATGAACTATTAATTTATGATTTACAATCTTCATAAAGCCAATATTAAAAGCGTATAATATAAAATTTAACATTAAATACAAAATAAATATTGAATGGTCGGTAAATTAAATAAAATTATTGAAAAAACGGTAAAAGGGTCATTATTTCAAAAAAGGGATATTTGAACATAAAAAAGTTTTACTATAAAACCTTTAAAAATTTATACTTTTCGCATTTTTTGAATTAATACATGTTACAGGAAAGTAATTAAAATAGTGGTTACTAATTAATATGGTTATTTAAAAAAAAGCAAACTTCTTAAAATCGCTAAGTACGGAGGTGAGGAGTTCTGTTACGAAGGTGAGAATTGTAAACCATATCAAATATTTTAAAAGATTGTATTTCTTCTTTACAAAAAATACTAAAAATATTTTACAGTAAGAAAGTGATACAATTCAGTGAACGAAAAAAAACACATTAAAACGAATATTTATATTTATTTATTTAAAAACTAAAATTCTTTTAACAGTTAGGAAAGAAAACATTTTAATTGGTAATATGGATAATACTAATAAAAATTAAAATGTTAAATTTTGCAACATTTTTACTTTAACGTAAATTAGCAACTTCAGGAACATTAAAAAAATAATGTCCTCTTTTTATGTGAGGCTTTTCTAAAACAGACACATCATCATTTAAAATAAGTCCAATATCTTCGACGTTTGGAAAAATAAAAAAAATCCTTTGGGTGATTTACGGAAATATTTAACTGTGTAATCATTTTCATTTTCTACGGATATGACGACTGCGACAAAATGATAAGATCGATTTTTTTCCCCGAAATAAACTTTAGAAAGCTAAAAAAGGATACTTGTTTGGTTGACAATATTATTTGATATGTCCATCATAATTTTATCACAAGTGCTATTCGAATCTTCAACATCTTCTGATTTATATTGTATAGAGCCCAAATCATAATGCATGCACACTTCATCTGCAGTACAATTATTACAAGTTAATTGTCTAAAGCTTATTACAAAAGGGTTTGATTTTGTCCAAAGAGCCTTTTGAATCTTCATGGTACCCTTAAAGGCTTCTAGTGACACAGGTAGCAATGAATCAAACTTTAATATTTCCTTATCGTCTATAGGTAAAATGTTAATGCCCTTCAACGTTTGTAGCTTATCTAATAGGGTCTTGTAGTTGGGTAGCTATATCCTCTCCTCTAGCCACAATATTATCAGCGGTTCTCTTTACACATCCACCTATTCCATCTGGCGCTCCCTTGCCATGGTGGCTCTCAAAATAATGCTATCTAAGGGAATTAGCACACAGGGATTTAGCAATCACTGTCAAAAGTATAATATACAATAATATTATCAATAAAACTAAACAAATTAAGGTATACGTAACAATTACATTTATTGAAAAAACAAAATATATATTTTTGTAGATATGTTAATTTTTAACACAAATATCTACTCATTTTAATATCCTAACTATTCTGCAAGTTATAAAATTAAAAAAAAATCAAATCTTTTAAAGCTTTGACCTAAGATATCTTTTGAATGAATACGTTTACGAAAAAAAACATAGGATACTTTTTTGTAGAGCATTTATTTCCCTATTAAAATATGTATTGGGCTTGGATTTGCATTCATGTAAAGGGTGGGTATTATAATTAAAACTTTCCAAAACACAGCAAACTGTTAATTATTATAGGTTAGGAACCAACCATAGAACAACACATATTCCCGCCAACGGTTGGCCAACCTGCCGCGCACTGCACCGTCTTACCCTTAGAAGAAAAAACAAGGTCTTACCAGAGACCACAATCCACATCCTGGATTGTGCCAGAGACAACACCTTAAAATCCTTAAATCTAGTGTTTTTTGTTTCCCCTAGACAGGTCTGCCATACTTTTTACAACATTCGTATATTGTCAAAAGTCGAATGCAATACTTGTATTTTAAGTAAAGTTTAAGTTTTTTCAACATTCAAGTGTTGCAAGAAGTATTTATACAATATCTGCAAGTCTCCAAAACTATTAGTGACGTCTTTTAATGTAAATACAACTCTTTGGGTTTCTGCAACATACGATAATTGCCAAAACTCTTTGAGTTTTTACAATATATGATAATTGCCAAAACTTTGTATAATATTTAACTTTTCTCCATAAAAGCTTTACTTTTTCCTATAAAGCACAATCGCATAAACCTTAACAATTACAAAGTGAGTTTTTGCAATCTATGACAATTGCAAAAAGTATTTTAACTTTTATATTCTTTTAATTAATAAAGTTTTTCAACACACGAGTGTTGCAATAACTATTTATACAATAACCTGCAAGTCTACAAAAGTATTAGTGACACCTTTTAATGGGGATAGCTACATACAACTCTTAGACTTTTTACAATATACGATAATTGTCAAAACTCTTAGAGTTTTTGCAATATATGATAATTGCCAAAACTATGTATAATATTTAACTTTTCTCTATACAAGCTTTACTTTTTTCCATATAGCACAATTGCAAGTCATTAAATAGCAAAACGGCGTTCCATAGGTGTCCGTTATTTACCAAATTGGCTGTTTTCACTTGGGTACCGTTTTAATTGTTAGTTTATAGCCTAAAAATAATTTTGAACAAACATTTTTTTTCCGATGCCGCTTAACCCTGCCTAAATGACAATACTTTTTCAATTCATTTAACATGGAGTTATTGCACTTTTTGGAAATTGATTTTTTCTTGTTTATTATATTTAATAACTTGTTGATTTTACTTTTATTATGATCCCTTTGGATAAAGAAATTTTGATATTGGCGTCAAAAATTTATTTCGTAAATTTTTATCAAAATTCATTTTTACTGTTTACCAATAATTTTGTTTAATTTACCGACTACTTAATATTTATTCTGTATTCTGTATATTTTTTTATCATACGTGTATTTATTTTTTCTACTTCCACTTTTAAAACGACCATTACATGTTTTCATGACACTAAGTGACCTTTTAAATACACATTGACAAGTTGTGGCCTTACGGCGCGCCGTTTTAGTCAGGGGCCGAAGTTAGCAACAGGTTTTTAGTCACAGGCTGAAGTTAGCTTTAACTTAGTTGTCATATGTCATACAATCGTTAAAATAAAGTGCCCTTCTTCTAAAACAATACTTAATACAAAAATAATACTAATAGTAATATTAAATAAAAAAATAATACTAAATACAATACAAAAAAACAAAAGCATTTAATAGTTTCTCAACGCCAATATTTGAAAAGTTTATATGAACATTGTACTGACCTTTTAATTTTGCCGGCATGCCGCGGCAGTAAACTTAAATTCGGTCTGGTCTGGGACACCGTGAAGTGTTAATAAAACATTTTCTTAACTTTCACTGTGAAAAACTGCTTTTAATCCATTTTCAAGGGATAAATTTGGTTTATTATCTATGTTTATAACACATACAAATTTGACATTTGCCGGTAACAGATTCCCCTATTGTTTTATAGATGGCGCTCTATACAAATACTTAGTTTAAATCATTTTTAGATAGGTAATAATAAGTATTTGTCGTAGAAAAAGTATAGTATGCAACTTATTTATAATCTTTTCTAGACACTCATTAATTTAATTAAATTAAAAAATTGATTTTTTTTCAATTATCTGCTTTTTGCTTACAATTATCATTTCCGAATAATTTAAATTAAATAATTATGATGCATACACTGACTCATATTAGCAAATTTATTTTCCATGTTAAAAGCAAATATCACAAATGTCTAATATATCTTGATGAAATTTTAATTCTTTTATATTTAATTTAAAATGTTAATGTGTAAAAATTAACTCTTTAGGGATAATATAAACGTTTTAAATATAATTACCCAATTTATTTTAAAAAATATCAGTTTTAAACGAAAATTACTGCGTTGCCATGTCTTGCAAAATTCTAGTTGATATAAATAAATCAACGTTTCTTCATACGGCTCTTAGTGATTTAAAATATTTGACTAAAGTGAAAAATACTTTTCATCTTATAAGTTAATGGTCGAGCGATATATGGTGTTGGGTAATTTAAAATGAACTATTAATTTATGATTTACAATCTTCATAAAGCCAATATTAAAAGCGTATAATATAAAATTTAACATTAAATACAAAATAAATATTGAATGGTCGGTAAATTAAATAAAATTATTGAAAAAACGGTAAAAGGGTCATTATTTCAAAAAAGGGATATTTGAACATAAAAAAGTTTTACTATAAAACCTTTAAAAATTTATACTTTTCGCATTTTTTGAATTAATACATGTTACAGGAAAGTAATTAAAATAGTGGTTACTAATTAATATGAGTATGAGTATGAGTATGAGTATAAGAGACGTATAACCAGCCCCATTTCCTCTTGACTCTCGAACCCCGTACAGGCCTATGTTTACTTACGCCGATTTTTGTTCTTCCCCAGCAACTGCACGGCTTCACCCGTGTTTGCTGGGTGCGAATGTCCATTGCGTTCCGTACTGTCCCCTATTTGGGGCTCGAGAGCGAGAGGCGAATAGTTATAATAGCCATTCCCGGGTTCGCCGAGCCTATGCTATACGCTCAGTGGGGTATGGAGGAGGGACGGGAGGGTGTTGGTTTTTGGGGGACAATTACGCCGACTTAAAACTAAGTACGACGCGGAATCCCCCTAGACCATTCGATTAGTATTACTCCAAACATTTGGGATTACTATTTGGAGTTGGGGAGTTGTTATTTCGCTGCAGGGGTGTAGTCTCCTAGTCGAGGTCTTTGTCTTGTTCGTTATTGTCATTGTCCGTGTCCTGGTCAGATAGTTCCTGCCCTTGGTAAAGTGTGTCAGTTGTTTTTAATAATTTTTGTCCCAAGCACGTTTTGTGGTATAGTTCCGTCTTTGTTTATCAAATTCCAAAGCATTGCATTTATTCACTAGTCAAACAAATCACAAGCGCGATTATTCTGTTGTCTAATGTTTACGAATCTCGAGTTTGGCTATTAGGCCCTTTTTTTTAATGTGTTAGAATTATGTGATCAATGTTAGTTTACTCTGTCAGTCCAGTGTTTATTTTCGGTCTCGATTGGGACCGCCTTACGCATTTGCTGTTGACAGACTTATTGCCCCACGCCGCGTGCCCTTCAAGGTTTTAAAGATATCCCAATAAACACTTTAACGATACCTATCACCATTAACATTGCCCGTGTAAGAATTTTTAACACTTTTTAATACAATTTTGCAATGATAGTAATTAAAAACAAAACAATTGTTTAAAGAGTAAAATATGTTCTTAACATAATCATATTTTAAAGTTATTTTAACATTTCAAGTAAAATAAATGTTATGTTTAATAAAATGAATACGGGCAATGTTAATGGTGACAAATACTTTTTTTCAAATTTAATTTAAAACTAGCTTAATACAAAATAAATAGCCGGCCCTGTGGTGCTTCGCATTAAAATCTGAAACGGCCCCGGTATCCGGCGTGTAACGTATGCTTCAATAGATGGTTTATTTACGTTATGTTATTGCGTGGGCGCTTTGTTTATTTACCTTCCTTCAAGCTTTGCCTTGTGGCTGAATTTCAAGTCGCGTATATTATACAATATATATAATACAATAATATAATATTGCGACTTTCCTGCTTGATGCCTTTTCGCACACGTACGCTGTTTTCGGCAATGGTTAATTGTTGCCAGTTTTTTTTACAGATTTGCGTATTAGGTCATGCAATAATACTTATCAGAGTCGGCTGGTGATGGTGATCCCTTTCGCTCTTAGTTAGACTTGTTTTTTTCTTTAAATAGGTGATTCCTTGACCTGTCCCCTGTCACCATATTACTTCGTGTCCGCACGAACCTCACTCCTATGTTCACCGTTGAGAGATTGCCTTTTGAGGAATTATTTAATGTTTCTATTAACCCCTCGGAGAACAGGTACCCTGATTTCACCTGTACCGTTATGTATACATACTATAGTAACCCAAATAGTAGCACTGTTTCGCACCGTACTTTACTCGACTACACTGTATATAATAGTTATGTTTCTTTAAGAATTTTATTGTGGATCGGCACCGAGCACTCGAACTACACATCCGCTCGCTTCGCCGGTATCGACAGTACTGAAATGACGACATTTCGAACATTTGTCATAAATTGTCTTCATAGCCGACTATTGTTGTTAATGTTAATTTTCGTCTTTCAAACGTCTCAAATAATACACTTTACAAGGAAACCCCTCTTTCTTAAATTCTGAATCACAGCGCCATCTGTTGATAAATTAAAAAAAGTTTTAAATAAAAGTTTTTCTTTTATGTACTTCCAAACTCTGTGAAAAAAATCGGGTCACTCCACCTGACCTTCCAAAGCCACCCCCCGCTTCACCCTTAAGGAGGGGCAGGGGGTGGCCAGCGGTAGCACCAAACAATGTCCCCTTTAGTCACATTAACCTTTTATTCAAGACACCCCTCCGTGAAATGCGCATTTCTCGAGATATTGAGCTGTCTCAAGTTAAAAGAAACACCCTGTATATACAAGATGGAAGATGCTCAAGCTATTTTGAAAGCGCTAATAAACGCTCCAGCATTTATTTATTTTTCGAGTTGAAAATTTGATATAAATAAGAAAAAAAACTTATTTATTTCCTGGTTTCCGTTTTTCAGATATACATATATATACACATATATATACATATATATATATATACATATATACACATATATATATATAACCATTTAAATAAAGTGGCTCCCGTCCCGAGGCGAGAAGTTCGATCCCGACTGACGTCACACACTGTAAATCCGTTTTTATTCCCCGAGCGCTATAAAATTAATATTAAGCTGGAAGGCTCATATGGTAGGGCGGTCGTTTGACATGCGAGAGGTACCTGGTTCGATACTACTAGAAGCTGTCGAACTATTTTAATTCTTTTAATTTATAAATTTGTTGTTCCTTTGTTAAAAAAGTGTTGGGTTGGTTGGTTTGGTTGTTTTGTTTTAGTTTTATCGTAACATAACAAATCTTAAAATTATGACGTCACTCGGGACTTAACTTAAGTCCCGCCTCGGGACGGGAGCCACAGCGTTTAATAATAAATAAATAAATATATATATAGTAATATTATATCTTTATTTATTGTGCGATTCCAACCGGATTTGCTTCAAAGTGCAGATCCTGATGAACTGTATTTTTAAAACAAAAAACGCCATATTTTTACAAAATACAATTAATACAATTAATTTAATTAAAGTTACTAATTAATATGGTTATTTAAAAAAAAGCAAACTTCTTAAAATCGCTAAGTACGGAGGTGAGGAGTTCTGTTACGGAGGTGAGAATTGTATACCATATCAAATATTTTAAAAGATTGTATTTCTTCTTTACAAAAAATACTAAAAATATTTTACAGTAAGAAAGTGATACAATTCAGTGAACGAAAAAAAACACATTAAAACGAATATTTATATTTATTTATTTAAAAACTAAAATTCTTTTAACAGTTAGGAAAGAAAACATTTTAATTGGTAATATGGATAATACTAATAAAAATTAAAATGTTAAATTTTGCAACATTTTTACTTTAACGTAAATTAGCAACTTCAGGAACATTAAAAAAATAATGTCCTCTTTTTATGTGAGGCTTTTCTAAAACAGACACATCATCATTTGAAATAAGTCCAATATCTTCGACGTTTGGAAAAATAAAAAAAATCCTTTGGGTGATTTACGGAAATATTTAACTGTGTAATCATTTTCATTTTCTACGGATATGACGACTGCGACAAAATGATAATATCGATTTTTTTCCCCGAAATAAACTTTAGAAAGCTAAAAAAGGATACTTGTTTGGTTGACAATATTATTTGATATGTCCATCATAATTTTATCACAAGTGCTATTCGAATCTTCAACATCTTCTGATTTATATTGTATAGAGCCCAAATCATAATGCATGCACACTTCATCTGCAGTACAATTATTACAAGTTAATTGTCTAAAGCTTATTACAAAAGGGTTTGATTTTGTCCAAAGAGCCTTTTGAATCTTCATGGTACCCTTAAAGGCTTCTAGTGACACAGGTAGCAATGAATCAAACTTTAATATTTCCTTATCGTCTATAGGTAAAATGTTAATGCCCTTCAACGTTTGTAGCTTATCTAATAGGGTCTTGTAGTTGGGTAGCTATATCCTCTCCTCTAGCCACAATATTATCAGCGGTTCTCTTTACACATCCACCTATTCCATCTGGCGCTCCCTTGCCATGGTGGCTCTCAAAATAATGCTATCTAAGGGAATTAGCACACAGGGATTTAGCAATCACTGTCAAAAGTATAATATACAATAATATTATCAATAAAACTAAACAAATTAAGGTATACGTAACAATTACATTTATTGAAAAAACAAAATATATATTTTTGTAGATATGTTAATTTTTAACACAAATATCTACTCATTTTAATATCCTAACTATTCTGCAAGTTATAAAATTAAAAAAAAATCAAATCTTTTAAAGCTTTGACCTAAGATATCTTTTGAATGAATACGTTTACGAAAAAAAACATAGGATACTTTTTTGTAGAGCATTTATTTCCCTATTAAAATATGTATTGGGCTTGGATTTGCATTCATGTAAAGGGTGGGCCATCTATAAGTTGAATTTTAAACTACGTGCTATTAATGAAGCTTTCAACTTAAGCTCCATGAATTGTTGACAGTGGTTTAGTTTTAAGCTTCCGATTACAAAATATGAACCGAATAAATTTGGATCAACGTTTCGAAATACTCAAAACTTACTTTGAATGTGACTGTGATCGCAGAGACAGGAAGAAAATTGCGTTTGGAAGAAATGAGGCGCCGTCAAACCAAAGTATTACAAATTTGATCAAAAAATTGCGCAGAAATGGAATGCTGGTGGACATAAAACATGTTTCGCATGCTCGTCCTAGACGTACACCTGAAGCAATCGCTGCTGTGGCCGAAAATGTACGCATGAACGCGTCAACATCAACTCGGTGCAGATGTCAACAACTCGGCCTTTCCCGTACCACTCTGAGGATGATTCTGCACAAAGACCTCGGTATGTTTGCGTACAAAGTCCAGCTTGTTCAGGAGTTAAAGCAAGTTGACCATCCACAACGTTTTCGCTTTGCTGAGTGGGCTTTAAGCCAGTTGAACGATGACCCTAATTTTGCAAGAAAAATCATCTTTTCGGATAAGGCGCATTTTTACCTCGGAGGTTATGTCAACAAGCAAAACTGTAGGATTTGGGCCACGGAAAATCCACACGTCGCCGTAACAAAGCCTATTCACCATTTAAAACAAAACATTCAAGCTCAAATTGCCTAAATAGAGCAGCAAACTTTTGACAAAGTGCTCGAAAATTGGTGTTCCAGGATGGGCTACTGCCGAGCCAGCTGAGGTGGCCACTTAAATAAAATCATTTTCCATACTTAATCGGAAGAAACATTGTATCAAATAAAGCAAAATTCGTTGAAAAAAAATCAGTTTTTCTTGTTCTCATTGCTATTTTATAATTCAAAATAAACATGGCCCACCCTTTATTAGTGAGATACAAAATGTTTTTATCTTACTAATGTGGAAATTGAAAATTGCAATGATGAGGATTATACTATTCCACCTGGCGCTCCCTTGCCATGGTGGCTCTCAAAATAATGCCATCTAAGGGAATTAGCACACAGGGATTTAGCAATCACTGTCAAAAGGAAAAACATTTTCTTGTTTTTATATTGGGTACTTGGCCCATCACTCAAACAGTGGACTTCATTTAAGATCGGGTATTTTCGTTTTATATCATTTATTATAGGACTTTAATGGGCACATATGGCCGATGCATCATGCCTCAATGATTTGGAGAGAGTACAGTATGAAGTTACTAGTGGTTCAACTTCGTCTTTTGCCTGCTGTGTTTTCTTATGATATGTTACAACTGTGTGCAATCTGATCTGTGGTTTTGAACCTCCAAAGTGGGCAGATTGCACTTCTGTGGAATACTTACAACCATAATTTTTCGAGAAGTCGATGTAAATCACAATATCATGGCCCGAAAGGTTCTTTTTTATTTCTAGAATTTTTTCGTATTCATGAAGCATGTTAAAATGATGGGCAAAAAAAATGGCAAGCTCTTTTGAAATTCTAGTACTAATTCTTCTTTACTACAGTAAATGGTTTCCTTAACTTTTTTAACGCAAATCTTTTTCTGTTTTTTTACTAACAATTTCTCCTTTTTTGACACCCACTTTTCATATTTTACATGCTCACTAGAATTGTAGGACATTCTCTTTTAAAACATGCTTCTTTTATTTTACCTTCTGCGGAGCATGTAATACTTTTGATAACTTCGTTGCTGCTGCTTTCTCTAATAATGTTGTAAAATTTTAATTTTAAAACTACATACCTACTGGAAATTTACATGAGTTTCACACAAACATGTTTCACGATCTTTTACATTTAATTTAACAACCCAAAAAGGTTTCAGCTTACAGAAGAAGTTATAACTTACTTTTAGGGAGTAGTTCAAATACCGCTTTTGTTTCTTTACTTTTTTAAATGTTATAGTTTCTTTTTTCCGGACACATTCGGCTTGAATCATCATTTTCATAAAAATTTCTGATTTTTTTTCGAACGTCTGTCCATTTACGATCAAATTTTGTTTCGCATTTCTTAGAGTATAGCAGACGCTTAGGAACTAACATTTTAAGTCTTTCTTGAAATCGGTATTTTTTTATTACTTTTCCTGAAACAGTTGCCATCAACTTTCTTCTAGATTTTCTGTTGTTTTTTGACAAAATATTTTTTTTAATTTGGGTGGATAAAACTGACCCAAAAAGTAAGGCTTGTTTAACCTCAGTAGAAACTGTTTGACCATTAATCATTCTCTTAACATTAGTTAGGAGAATCTTCGTCTGGGTTCCGATTTCTATAAAGCCTTTTTTGTATTTTTCTTTTTTAGCTTTTTGTTTTTTTAGTTCTTTCGTTAGTTTTTCGATTTTTAATCTTAACTTTCTTCTGTTCCTTCTTGATATCTTTTTACCCGCTGTGGATCTCCCTGAGGTTGTAGGAGTTTCGGAAATATCAGTTTTGTGCTTGGGGGTCTGCACATAACTTTCACACACTGATAAACGAATTGTTTCCAAACTGTCTACTTTTTCCTGTACAAGTTCCTCTACTTTATGTTTTTTGTCATAACTCTTTTTACTTCTAGCTCTCCAGTCTTTCCTTAACTTTCTTTGTTCCCGAGGAGTCAGTTCATTGATGGATTTTATCTTGCCCTGTTCCTTTCTTCTTTGGTATCTTTCTTTCTCCAACCTTTACGCCTCTTCATACGTTTCTGGATTATTTTTTAGTGCTTCTCTATACTTTCTCACTCGTAGTTTCACATTTTCCTTATTTTCTTTCTCTTTTTTGTCATTGTTGCTTTTTTTCTGCTTAGCCATGTTTTTCTAAAAGTGAAAACAAATTAAAATCTTACCTCCGTAACATAAGTCTCACCTCCGTAACATAAGTCTCACCTCCGTAACATAAGTCTCACCTCCGTAACAACAAATTTGTTACGAAAGTGAGGTTACGGTAGTGAGAGTTTTTATGGTTTTTTACATATGTTGCTCTCATTTCAAATATATTCTTTTTAATACTTAAAATAATGAAATCTCTACTTAAAATTACATTTTAAACAAACAAAACATTTTTTTATAATTTAAAAAAAAAACCTGATTTGACCGTTACAATAGTGAGAAAATTGAACTTACCTTATGCAAAAACTGTCACTTAATCACGTGTAACTATTTTAATAAACTAAACACGACTGATTTTCTTAGCCGACAAGAACAGACTGGTCTCTGGACCAGTGCTCGGATATTTGAAACCCTGTATAGGCTTACTCTGTCTTGCATAAGCATGCTTTCTCTGTCTTGTTTGCTCTGCTCGCGCCGTCAGTGGGCGAGGCGTATGCTATACGGGGTTTTTAACGACATTCCAGGTAGAGCGTATTTTTCCTTCTTGCGTTCGAAAATTTGTTTTCAGTTATATTATTATAATATATATTATTATATATAATTATTATTATTATATATAATTATTAATAATATATAATAATTATAGTATAATATATAAGTAACGGAACTCGTTGA
Organism: Brassicogethes aeneus; assembly: GCA_921294245.1. Lineage (NCBI taxonomy): Eukaryota > Metazoa > Arthropoda > Insecta > Coleoptera > Nitidulidae > Brassicogethes > Brassicogethes aeneus. Next base: position 65,723,304 of record OV121132.1, read on the forward strand.
GTGACAAGTTGGTTGCCTAAACAAGCTTGGGTGGAATCAAGGGCGGTGCCAGGTATTTCGGGGAAGTACCGAATGCGAAATGATTAGCAAGCAACGATGGCTTTTGCATCGTTATAGAAAGAGGGACAGGCATTCAGTTTGAGATCCCTGACTTGGCACGACCAGTGGGATCACCTTCATTCTACGAGTTTCCAAAATAGACATTAGTTTAGTGCTTAATAATTAGTTTATGTTAATAATTAGTTGAGTATAGTTAGTTTTGTATGTGTGTGCTAAAATAAACAATATAAACGTTATTAAATAAACATTGTGTGGTTACTATAAACAATTATTAAGTATGGCACACCTTGGAGAACAAGGGGATGCAACCCCGACATATATTTATATAATTATTATATTATTCTAGCGGGAATTTCAGGACTCTTGGATAAAACTTCATATTTCAACAACAGTTGAAGTTAGCGACTTCATTTTTTTTTTAAACTGTGTCAATGTTTTGACTACATTTGACTCGATATATATGTATAGAAATTTTCAATAATTCACATAGCTCGCCGCAGGGTAAAGTTTTTGATGCACGATTTTGATGATTCTATAATGCAACATTTTTTTTTTCAAAATCTTTAGAAATTTTTAAAATTTCTGAATTGCTATTAGAAGCGCTCACATTTCAAGTATAAGTCTGCAAAAAATCAGAATTTTAGATTGTATTCTAGAATTAATACAATGGAATACAATCGCTTCTCTTGCATAAAAATTCATATTTCAACAACCGTTAAAGTTAGCAAATTATTTTTTTTTTAATAACTTTATCAATGTTTTAACTACATTTGACTCGATATATATGTATAGAAATTTTCAATAATTCACATAGCTCGCTGCAGGGTAAAGTTTTTGATGCACGATTTTGATGATTCTGTAATTCAAAATTTTTTTTTTCAAAATCTTTAGAAATTTTTAAAATTTCTGAATTGCTATTAGAAGCGCTCACATTTCAAGTATAAATCTGCAAAAAATCAGAATTTTATATTGTATTCTAGAATTAATACAACGATTAATTTTACGAATCACCACATTTAAAATTCTTTTTAAATTTTATTATGCAAAATATGAAAATTTTCCAAAAAATTAGTAATTTTTAATGCCAAGAAATCAATTCTTCTAAAATCTGTTGCAGATACAAACAAAGAAATAATAATAATAATATTTTTGGGACACATTTTTTTTCAAAAATCACTAATTAATTATTTAATCATATAACTACAACAGAAAATGGTTAGTACAAGTCAAAAAGATAAACTAAAAGTATAATGAACATAAATTTGCTAAAATATAAGGATGATATTTTTTAACAAAATTTGTTAATATTTAATATTTTTTAATATTTTGATTTGCTAATATTTAATATTTCTATTAAAAAAAATCAATAAAAATATTTTAACTCAATGATTTTTTGTTAGATTTTTGCTACCTATGTATAATAAAAAATTAAATTAAAAGTTTATTCGTTAACTAACCTCACGGATGTTTTATATTATAAATTGAAATTACTAGTAAAAAAATTCATATTTCTGTAACCGTTCGGTATTAAATCTTCTCATTTGTACCTTGCTAAATATTTTTTTACCTCTTCGTAATTTAATACCGAATGTTTATTTTGGTCTTTCGGGATTAAATATAATCCCGAATGTTTATTTTGGTCAAAATAATTATTTTGGTCAAAATAATTATTTTGACCAAAATAAACATTCGGTATTAAATTACGAAGAGGTAAAAAAATATTTAGCAAGGTACAAATGAGAAGATTTAATACCGAACGGTTACAGAAATATGAATTCTTTTATTAGTAATTTCAATTTAAAATATAAACACATCCGTGAGGTTAGTTAACGGTTAAACTTTTAATTTAATTTTTTATTATACATAGGTAGCAAAAATCTAACAAAAAATCATTGAGTTAAAATATTTTTATTGATTTTTTTTTAATAGAAATATTAAATATTAGCAAATCAAAATATTAAAAAATATTAAATATTAACAAATTTTGTTAAAAAATATCATCTTTATATTTTAGCAAATTTATGTTCATTATTACTTTTAGTTTATCTTTTTGACTTGTACTAACCATTTTCTGTTGTAGTTATATGATTAAATAATTAATTAGTGATTTTTGAAAAAAAATGTGTCCCAAAAATATTATTATTATTATTTCTTTGTTTGTATCTGCAACAGATTTTAGAAAAATTGATTTCTTGGCATTAAAAATTACTAATTTTTTGGAAAATTTTCATATTTTGCATAATAAAATTTAAAAAGAATTTTAAATGTGGTGATTCGTAAAATTAATCGTTGTATTAATTCTAGAATACAATATAAAATTCTGATTTTTTGCAGATTTATACTTGAAATGTGAGCGCTTCTAATAGCAATTCAGAAATTTTAAAAATTTCTGAAGATTTTGAAGAAAAAAAATTTGAATTATAGAATCATCAAAATCGTGCATCAAAAACTTTACCCTTCAGCGAGCTATGTGAATTATTGAAAATTTCTATACATATATATCGAGTCAAATGTAGTTAAAACATTGATAAAGTTATTAAAAAAAAAATTAATTTGCTAACTTTAACGGTTGTTGAAATATGAATTTTTATGCAAGAGAAGCGATTGTATTCCACTATAAGAGTGTGGATGATTCGTAACATGAACCGTTGTATTAATTCTAGAATACAATCTAAAATTCTGATTTTTTGCAGACTTATACTTGAAATGTGAGCGCTTCTAATAGCAATTCAGAAATTTTAAAAATTTCTAAAGATTTTGAAAAAAAAAATGTTGCATTATAGAATCATCAAAATCGTGCATCAAAAACTTTACCCTGCGGCGAGCTATGTGAATTATTGAAAGCAAGACAGAGTAAGCCTATACAGGGTTTCAAATATCCGAGCACTGCTCTGGACCGGTCTTACAGCAGTAAATAAGAATTTCCCCCTCTCTTTTATAAATGTCGTTTGAAATAATGTTTTGCGTTACGGCGGTGATGTAAAAGCTGGGGACATTTTATATATCTCTTGTAAAACGCAATTTAAAAATATATATAAAAATGCATTTTTTTCAAGATTTTGAGTTGTTTTAGACTTTCCACATGTTTTTCTTTTAATAGGATATGAGAAAGTCTAAAAAAAATTAGTCGATATGTTGCAACCTTTGCCTGGGGACACGTTACGAACGTGAGAAATGGCACTTTGTAGAATAAAAATAAAGACTAAAAATAAAATCATAATATATTAGGTAAGGCCCAGCAAGCACTTATAAGCTTTTACTATTTAGGAAAAGTTTTTTTTTTAATTTTACTAGAACAAAGTTAAGAAAGTCGCTGGAGACACAAATATCCCCTTTTTTAAATAATGACCCAAAAATGAATTTTGACCTCATCAAAATTTACGGGTTCAAGAAATCGATTGAAACTTTTTTACATTATTTCTAAATCTAAATGCATTACTTTTTTCAAAAAAAAACGTCCATTGACAACCTTGTTTTTATTTTTATTTTTTTCTTCACTGAGTTAAATTTATTTCGAAACGTACTGCTTTTTTATTTCGAAACGTATCGATTTGAAATTTGGACAAAATGTAGATCTTACTAATGAAAATTAATTCATGAAAAAATTTTGTTTAGATTTCAACGTACAGGGGACGCTGGTGATAATTTAATTTAAAATTTAACAATTTTTAAAGGGTAAATATTCGAAGAAGCAACTTTGTTTTATAAATTTGAGTATAACAGGTTGAAGTATTGATATTTGACTATTATTTGATATATTAACTTTTTTGGGTCATATCAAGGCTACTAAATCTTACATTCTAGATGGCGGAGACCTGGATGCGATGGCTGTGGAGAAACCCTCTCAGTCAAGCACCTCCTGGTAGAATGATCTACTCTTCATAACCAAAGAGTGGGTTTGGATTTTTCTACTCTCATTTTATCTGTCTTTTTTATTTTTTCCAGCTGCTTTCTTGACGATTGGTTCTATCATCATCTTTCTTTTACTTTGCTGATCGATTAAAATAGTTCTTCCTTAAATGGGACCTTTCTTTCTTTGGAACATCAAGATAAGTTTAAGTTTTTTGCATTTGCAGTAGGCAATGTCAAAAAGAGTTTACTCCACTTGCCCTTTAGATCGTCCAGTTTCTTTTACCCTTATATTGTTTTAAAAAGTTTTTTGTAATCATTATTAAGTTTGGTTATCTTTTTAACTATTTTCTTATGTAAAATTGTAAAAATAAAACATTTCTTTCAAACGTCTTTGCGACCCTTGTTAAAATTATTGAAGCAGGTAGGTCCTCGTTTGCCATACCAGTTTATGTCCTATTTTTGATAAAGAGAAATTATTAAAGTATATCCGAATTTGTGAAAAGTACTACCGGAGACATCTCGGAGGACAAAGGACAAATAAAAGATTTTCTAGTTGGGATTTTGCTTGAACTTATACTTGTTTTTTTATAACTGTAGCAAAAAAATAATATTAATAGGACGAAATAATATAATACTGTATTATTATTAATACATAAACAACAATATATTTTAAATTATATGTTCCATAGCAGTAGTAGTATTTATTTTTAGGTTTATGTAATAAGTCACTTCTTTGCTGGGTTTTTATTAATTTTAAGTTCCCGACGAAGATGGCTTAAACCTAAGCCGAAACTAGCCGGGAACTTAAAATAAAAAAAAACGCAGCAAAGAAGTGCCTTATTACATAGATCTATATGGAACGCCGTTTTGCTATTTAATGACATGCAATTGTGCTATATGGAAAAAAGTAAAGCTTGTATAGAGAAAAGTTAAATATTATACATAGTTTTGGCAATTATCATATATTGCAAAAACTCTAAGAGTTTTGACAATTATCGTATATTGTAAAAAGTCTAAGAGTTGTATGTAGCTATTCACATTAAAAGGTGTCACTAATACTTTTGTAGACTTGCAGGTTATTGTATAAATAGTTATTGCAACACTCGTGTGTTGAAAAACCTTATTAATTAAAAGAATATAAAAGTTAAAATACTTTTTGCAATTGTCATAGATTGCAAAAACTCACTTTGTAATTGTTAAGGTTTATGAGATTGTGCTTTATGGGAAAAAGTAAAGCTTTTATGGAGAAAAGTTAAATATTATACAAAGTTTTGGCAATTATCATATATTGCAAAAACTCAAAGAGTTTTGGCAATTATCGTATGTTGCAGAAACCCAAAGAGTTCTATTTACATTAAAAGACGTCAGTAACAGTTTTGGAGACTTGCAGATATTGTATAAATACTTATTGCAACACTTGAATGTTGAAAAAACTTAAACTTTACTTAAAATACAAGTATTGAATTCGACTTTTGACAATATACGAATGTTGTAAAAAGTATGGCAGACCTGTCTAGGGGAAACAAAAAACACTAGATTTAAGGATTTTAAGGTGTTGTCTCTGGTAAGACGGTGCAGTGCGCGGCAGGTTAGCCAACCGTTGGCAGGAATATGTGTTGTTCTATGGTTGGTTCCTCATTCATAATGGACGTAACCATAAGATGCCCGTAAAACGTAAACATAATATCACCATAATTTGTACGTAACGATGAGTTGTGTTTATAATGAACGTATGCCTTATGTATATATTAATAAGGCGCGCATGTCTAAGTTCACTAAAATGGCAGCATTGACAGATTTCGTCTAATTATTATGTCTTAAAACTTAAAAGTTTTAAGACAAAATAATTATAATTATAAATATAAATTAAGTTAAAACTATCAGTGTTATCATAACCTTAGTGTAATGAGCTATATATACGTTGGCAAAGAGAAGAAAAAAGGGCGAATTTCATCGAATAATACTCGAACTAAAACTTTAGGATAAGGAATGGTTCTTTAGATTGTTTGTTCTGTGGATACTCCAGAATACACTTAAAAAAGATCTGTCATCTGTTTGCATGGCTACTACCCTGATTGCTACCAACAATGTTCTAGTGAAATCATGAAAGTTACTAAAATTCACACATAAGAAACCCGTAAAGTTGAGATAATTTCAACTTTACGTATTTTTTACGGTCACCCATAAGACCTTATGTTCGAACGTAAAACGTAAAAGTTACGGCTATTCATTATAAACAGGTTTTGTTAATATTCAACTTTACGTTTTACGTATTTCTTACGGGCATCTTATGGTTACGTCCATTATGAATGAGCACTTAGGTATAGACCTATCCCATAAAACGGACTTTTGGATAGCGCGTGCGTGAAAAGGCAGGTCGTCTTTTTTTAATTATATAAAAGAGAAAGAGATACCACTCTTCTTCAGGCACGCGCTATCCAAAAGTCTGTTTTATGGGATAGGTCTATTATAGATTAGGAACCAACCATAGAACAACACATATTCCCGCCAACGGTTGGCTAACCTGCCGCGCACTGCACCGTCTTACCAGAGACAACACCTTAAAATTCTTAAATCTAGTGTTTTTTGTTTCCCCTAGACAGGTCTGCCAAACTTTTTACAACATTCGTATATTGTCAAAAGTCGAATGCAATACTTGTATTTTAAGTAAAGTTTAAGTTTTTTCAACATTCAAGTGTTGCAATAAGTATTTATACAATATCTGCAAGTCTCCAAAACTATTAGTGACGTCTTTTAATCTAAATACAACTCTTTGGGTTTCCGCAACATACGATAATTGCCAAAAACTCTTTGAGTTTTTGCAATATATGATAATTGCTAAAACTATGTATAATATTTAACTTTTCTCCATAAAAGCTTTACTTTTTCCCATAAAGCACAATCGCATAAACCTTAACAATTACAAAGTGAGTTTTTGCAATCTATGACAATTGCAAAAAGTATTTTAACTTTTATATTCTTTTAATTAATAATGTTTTTCAACACACGAGTGTTGCAATAACTATTTATACGATAACCTGCAAGTCTACAAAAGTATTAGTGACACCTTTTAATGTGAATAGCTACATACAACTCTTGATTTTTTACAATATACGATAATTGCCAAAACTCTTTGAGTTTTTGCAATAAACGATATTTGCCAAAACTATGTATAATATATAACGTTTCTCTATAAAAGCTTTACTTTTTTCCATACAGCACAATTGCAACTTATTTAAATAGTAAAACGTTTGATAACTATTAAAGATAAAATAAATATCAAATTGGCGCGCGCTGTTTTACTATTTAACATAACCATTTGCGCTATGTTATTAAATAGTAAAACGGCGTTCCATAGATCTAAAAATAAACAACAAAGTTAAGAAAAGTTTATTTCATTCAAAAAATGTCAAAATAAAATATTATACTGTTATTTTAAATTAAATACAATCTTAATTCCTATTTGGATTACTTGGGGCACCTCCAAATATAATCCAACTGAATCCAATCTCTGTACACGCACTTTTTACACATAACACAGAGAGAAGAAAGAAATTTTTTTATAAAACAAAATGGGATGTTGATTTTTGCTCCACTCTAGTAAAAATAATAAAACGATTTATTACTAAACACAATTTGATCCCACTCCTCATTCCACTGTCGCCGTCTTATAAACGCACTACCATTATACAAGCCCAAACACTAAACAAATTGTGATTCAATTTCTCATATCACAGTTTTCTAACGTACTATATAAAAACTATTTAAGAAAACAAATTTTAACAAAAAAATACCAGCTTCATTAAACATAATTTTACTATTGATACAAGTTAAATATAGCAGCATAACTAATACATAAAATACTTTTTTTTAGTGTCTTAATTGGTGACAACGAAATAATAAAAATTAGCGATTTTGGAACTTGTAGAACTTTTAATGGTATAAGCGAAAAAATGACTTTTGCTGGAACGGTTGCTTGGATGGCACCAGAAGTAATAAAAGAACAAGCCTGTAGCGAAAAGGTGGATGTATGGTCTTTTGGAATTGTATTATGGGAGCTTTTAACTTGTGAAATTCCTTATAAAGGATTAGAGCAAAGTGCTATAATGTATTCAGTGGGTAGTGGAAAACTTAAACCACATATTCCTGAATCTTGCCCAGATGGTTTTAAACTTATAATGAACATGTGTTGGAAAATAAATCCCAAAGAGAGACCTTCATTTAAACTAATTTGTAACCATATAGAAATTGCTTCTGTAGAAATATTAGCAACATTTCAAGAAAAAGAATTTATTATGTCCCAAAAAAAATGGAAAATGGAAATAAAAACAAAAATAAATTTATTTGTGGAACAATTTCAAAAATTTCAAATAGAGTATAAATTAAAAGAAGATCAATTAATTAAACGAAGGCAAATGGAACTTAAACATATATGCGATGTAAGAGAATTGTACGATAAAAAACTAGAAAAAGTAAATGCGTTATTTATTGAATTAAATGCAGCTTTAAACCATGTAAATAAAAATACACAAATAAAAAATATTGAATCTATAAATCAAAACTTCTCATCCTTAAGTCTTGACTATAGTTTGGGCATTTCGAAAACCGTAAGTAATTTTTTTGGTAGCTTTAATATAGACTTAAGGGAAACCATGGATATTGCAAAAAAATAACAGCAAAAATTACCACTTTGCAAAATATTACAATGTTTGTGTTTAAATATTTTTTTATAAAATACATAAATAAGATAAAGTGTTTAGGAATTATATACATCCATATTTAAATTAATTTTAATTAATAATAACACTGTTCCACAAATTTCAAAAAATAGATTTGGATATGGAGAATATGTAATACTTTTTCTCTTTACAATCCTTTCTAAAATTTTCCAATTTTTTTCTCCTATTACAAAAATTGTAAAAAAGTAGTATTTTCAGATGGGACCAGTTTTGTGTAGAAAAAATACTCAACCTCAAATATTATATTTAGCGATATTTTACTTTTGCTTTAAAATTTCTTGAAAATCTGTTGGGAAGCAGAACCCAAAACAGAATTAAAATTAGTGCCTCAAATTACATATAAAAAAATTCAATAATTAATTAAGTGGGTACAAATAGCCCTTAAATTAAACAAGATCGTTTAGAATTAATAAATATATAAATTTTTATTTATAAAAAATAATTGCTCTTAATATAAAAGTTAAAAAAAATTAGTGAAACTTTAAAACTATTTGAATATATATATATATATATATATATATATATATATATATATATATATTCAGCTTTAGGTTTCGACTGGCGTTATATGTATTGAAGGTTAAGAACCATAAACCGAAAACACGGAGAACATCCCGGAAAACCATCAATATATATATATACATATAGAGTAGATACAATGCGGGATTTGGGTGTTCTGTTTGATGGTAAACTTTCATTTGTTCAAGACATTAACAATACAGTTGCATCTGCAAATAGAATGTTGGGGTTTGTGATTAGAAAGTCTAAACACTTTACTAATATTCACGCTATTTGCATTTGTTCGAAGTAAATTTGAGTATGCATGTGTTATTTGGTCACCATTTTACTTTGTTCATATTGATAATATTGAAAGAGTTCAAAAGAGATTTTGTAAACACTTGTTTTTTAATATTAATGGCTATTATCCTTTAATAGATTTTGATTATGAAACTGCACTTTTTTACCTTAATATGGAAAGTCTTGAAATGCGTGGTCAAAATGCAGGATTAATTTATTTATATGAGACATTCTTTTACAAATCGTACACCTATTTTGACATCAGGGTTTGGATTCGCATGAAAATTTTTTTACCGCTTCTATTCAGTAAATAAGCAGATACGTGTATCAGGTTTTCTGTAAAAAATTTGTTTTTTCAGAGATATGTTGATATAAAGTTTTTATGAATTGCGATAAAACGATAAATTCTCTTCTACAAAAAACCCATTATCTCCGGTTCTACTGATCGGATCGATTTTGTTTTTTTTTTGTTTTAAACCTTATTGAATAGGCTTTTCAAATAAATAAATTAATTTTTTTTTTTTTTTGGTATAGGGAGTTAATAACAGATTAATTTTTTAAACTAGTTTTTCATGTTTGCCCCCTCTATAAAATAAAAGGAAAAAAATACTATTTTATGCGCTTTTTCTTTATCTACAAAATACATTTTTCAGAACAGTGGAGACTCTTCTGGATCGGAAGATATTAAACATTTTCGAGCGCGTGACAGGACTGTCAAGCGCGTAATATTCAAACGTATTAGTGCATGTGGCGGGTGACGTGATATTTTGTATAAGAGTGCCATGATTCGACATCTTTTAATTGGTGACTTATTTGTGCAAATGTCAATTCTGCCAGTTAATAAATTTACTCATTAATTGGAGTTTGTATTATTTAAAATTTAATTTATTTAAAATTATTAAAAACCTTTAAAATCAGAATTAATTTACAAAAAGCGCTGGTATTTTTTTAAAACGATGTATGAGTTTACACTATCCTAAATAGTGATGCCGCGAGACGAGACGAGACGAGAAAAGTCCTTCTCTCGTCTCGTCTCGTGCAGCGAGAGAAAATGGGTCTCTCATCTCGTCGAGAATACTCTTTTCTCGCTCGAGAGTGCCTTTCTCTCGTCTCGTCTCGTTTCTCTCGTGGTAAAAGTACCTATGTATGAATACAAAAATTATTTGCAATTAAATACGTATTCGTTTATATTTTTTCTATATAAATTTAAACTGGAAATAAAAAAAAATTGTGCCAAGACCACACTGATAAAGTAAGACTTTTTACGCCGAAAATGTCGCACATTTGAATCAAATGGTTGGATCTATGTGGAGTAGTTACATCTATAGATGTAACTGTAACACTGAGAAAAAAGTTTATTGCTCCCAAATAAAAAAATATTTATATATATATTTATATTTATCGTTATTATTTCGACTATTTAGAGGTAATAAACAATATATTCACTATTAATAAAAGGATTAACTACACAGTTTATTTGTCCCATTTTTTTTCTCAGTGTAGTATATAGGCGCAGTAGTTTTCAGATGGATGGATCAAATCATCCATCCATCTGAAAACTACTGCGTCTATATGATGTAACTACTCCACATAGATCCAACCATCTTGTACCTACTGCGCATGTCCGTAATTTTGAATCCGCAATTTTGTTTTTTGAATGGATATCAAATTCTTAATCAGGGACCCCATAAATATCTAAATACTAAATTTTACCCAAACCATTAAAGCCGAACGACAAATTTTCGTCATATTGGATCAGCCATTTTATTTTTTGAAGAAATGGATATCAAATTTGTAATCAGCCCCTCAGAAACCACATGTTTTTGATAAGTTCATTGAATAAGCAATGCTTATTAAGCATACGGGTTGTTTAATAGTATAAGGAGTGCCATAAATGTGCTTATACAGGGTAAATTTTAAAAATTAATATTATTTTATAAGTAATTTTTTTCTTGGTTAACCTTAAGTTGTGTTATAAAATAATAAAACGTTATACAGGAACAAATTTTGTTTATTATGAAATGCGAATAATGTTCTCATTGGTCCAAATAAATATCGCAAAATTAAAATTTTTATGTAAAAAAAATTGTTTACTTATTACCGGAATAATCGAGAGAACGAGAGAGATCAAGAGAAACGAGAAATTCTAGAGCGAGAGAGGGCATTCTCTCGTCTCGAGCCTTTTTTCGAGAGAAAATCTCGTATCGGCGGCATCACTAATCCTAAATGTGTTAGCGTTTCGAAGATGTCTGATTAGGGGGTGACCATTAATTACGTGAGTCAATTTAATCTCACGTGAGATTTTAAAAAATGCTTATTTTTAATGTTTATACGGATTTATTAAAAAAACATACTTTGTTAAAAATTACGTGATATTTGCCGAGACCCCCCCTCTCCCTTACGTGAGAATTGATGAGATTTGGCTTGACCCCCTCCCTCCCCTAAACGCCTCACGTAATTAATGGATGCCCCCTTACGGCTTGTACTGGTCACGCGCTCGAAAATATTTAATATCTTCCGATCCAAAAAAGTCTCCATTTTTCTGAAAAGTTCATTTTGTAGAGTAATAAATAGTGCATAGAACAGTATTTTTTTAATTTTTTTTCATAGAGGGGGCAAACACAAAAAATCTGTTTATACAAAAAAAAAATATTTTTTTCATATAATAAACAAAACACAAACTTTTTAAATATTTATCTAAAAAGACTATGTAATATGGTTTAAAATAAAAAAAAAATGAAATCGATCCGATCAGTAGAACCGGAGATAATGAATTTTAAGTACAAAAGAATTCAGCATTTTTTCAAATTTTATCAAAAGTTTAAATCAATATATCTTTGGAAAAATAAATTTTCTGCAAAAATTCCGATATAGGGGTCGGCTAAATTTATGAAAAGATGCTGTAAAAAAAAATTAAGTCATTTTAAAAATTTGAAAAAATATGTTTTCTGTAATCCGTACGATATGTAAAAGAATGTCTCATATAAGCTACTTAATGGATTAATATTGGACCCTGAACAACCACTAAAATCAATATTCACGTGCCTAAATTAAATGCAAGATTTTGTCCAACTTTTTATTTAAATGATTATACAAAAAACCAGCACTTGCATGCTCCATTGACGTCGATGTGTGGAACTTATAACCAAATTTTGAATAATTGTGATATTTTTAACCATAAGTTAAATTCATTTATTCGAATTATTTGCTCATTATCCAAAGTTGTTTTATTTATGGTATTTTGTCCTAATAAGCTATTTTAAATTCATCAACCTATAACTGTAATTTGTCACTGTAACCTAAATAATTTATATCCTTTATATAAACTATTGTCTGTTGGATTAATAAAGTATTATTATTATAAAATTAAAATTGTCTAACGCAAAGGATAAGCGAGATAAGAATAAAAAACGATAGCCAATCCCAATAGATGGCCATACGGAATTCTTTAAATTGCTAGGATACTTATTTATTAAGTGTGGGCGCAACGCCAGGGAGACAACGCGAGTTTTTTCCCAGCCCTTTCCTAATCGTTATTTTAAAACATTCGCGTTCTGAAGTATAAGTCATAGATTAATAACCTCATTTTTGAAAGCTTTTGACAACTTAGTAAATACAGTTGGCCAAAAGATTTTTAAATGTTTTTAATACAACAATGTTCTATCGTCTCCTAGCAATTTTTAAAGCTCTTACGTTTAACCTAGGCGAGAGCTCTCGGTATTGGCTGCCGCTTTTTTGCTCTCATTCGATTACACTATTACCTAGAAATTTTTTATTTTTAAATTTGGCATCTCCATTGCTATCGGCACGCCCCCTTTTTCTCTGTGGCGCGAGTTCTGGGACACCCTGTATATATACATATATATAAACATATATATATATATATATACACGTATTCATATAAAGGTGAGATCCTGATAAACCCTAGGCAACCTGAGATCCACTTAAAATATAGCATATTAGAAAAAACCAATATTACAAAATTAACTAAAACAATATTGTTAGCAAGTACACCAACAGAGGGGAAACATTTTTTGCAATTAAATAATACACCAAGTATATAACACAACACGAGATCCTTTAAAAAGTTAGTGATAGACGAGATCCGCCCTTGTATAAGTTGATATTATAACATTAAGCTGAGGTCCAACAGTGTTGCCAGTGTTTATTCTGTCATTGGAGGATATTTTTATGGCGTTGCCGCCTAACCATGAGTCAACAATGATATGATATCGCCCCAACAACTAGATAACTTGAAACTCGAGTTTTGAGAAAATCCACTTTAAAGATTTAAAACGCAAAAAAATTACAGCTGTTAAGTAATCAGATAATATCATAGATGTTAAATATTTTTGATTACTTAACAGCTGTAATTTGTTTCGTTTTAAATCTTTAAAGTGGATTTTCTCAAAACTATAAATTTCAAGTTATCTAGTTGTTGAACTAAGGGGACGATATGACTTCTGATTTCCAAACTGTTCGATTAATAAAGTATTTGTCTTTTTTAATTCTAAATAGGTACTACAATTTTAAAGTTACAAATTGGATTTTCAAATGTACTTTTACATTTCAAATAAAACCACAAACAAATAAAAAGTGGCTTGCGTTTTCCGTTTGTTATTTCAAGCAAATAATTTTCTTCGTTATATGTTTAAATAATTTCGCGATCGTCAAAAAAATATATTTTTTCACATTTTTTACACTTGATATTGTTATACAGGGTGTCTGGAAAAAAGAGGTCAATCCTTTAACCATATATTCCTTGAGTTAAAACAATTACACTTTTATAATACCATTTTTCAATTTAGAGCTTCATGTTCGATATACAGGGCGATAAAGTTTGAAATTTAAAATTGATTTATTTTAATAATTCGAGTAATTGATAAAATATTAAGTTCAAATTCGGTACACTACTTCAACATAAAAAGTTGAGGACAACAAAACAAAAAACAATTGTCAAAAAATCAAAATAGGGTGGTACAGTACTCACTGACCCCCACTCTTTTTAGTACGTGCGCCAGTGACTTCCAAACGGTATTTTTTTCAGGTAGGTAATCACTTATTGTAGATTATTTTTTGTCTCTTATAAATTTTTATGGTTTTTCATACCAATTCCAGTGACCCATTTGAGTTAATAACAAGGGCTTTCTATACTATAAAGATAATAAAATCCCCAAGTACAATTGCACAACAAACTTATTTTGTCTTTATAAACTGATCTCTTAACAATAAAGTCCCTGTGTAGAAATTAAATTGATTTAAAAACCCTATTCGTGAAACCGTTAGCAAAAGTCGACGCCATACCAACCATAATTGGGTTGGATGTATACATCTGAAGATTTTGCAAATAATCGCTACAGTAAAACTGGAGGATCAGAGTGTAAAACAAAAAATATAAAGTTTCAAAAATAAAAAAAGTATCTTTTTGTACTGCTTAATTACACAATTTCATGTACATTAAAAATTACCTGGATGCGGTCTGGATGGGTTGATGGTATCTTTGTAGACCAAAAAGTTATGACCATTTGAATGACTCGTTCGCGTAATCTGTATTAACTTACTTCGCCTTTCACCAATAAGTAATATAATTTTTGTTTTATTTTTATTCAAAAATACAAGAACGTCAAACGGCAAACAACTTTATTGGAATTCGCAAATTCCAAACAATTTGAAGTAAAGTATTTGGATTTGACATCGAAAAATGAAAAAAACGAAAAATCCTATACTTTGTTATCTATGTCGATCAATCCAACAGTTCTTTGTTTTGGGGAGGGAATAAATCCAAAATCTGCCAGAGAAGTGGTTACTCTACTAGGTTTAAAGATGTTAAATACACTGGGTATCCTTGATGTTTACATGGAAAATGTTGTTGTTCTACATAATGACCCAAGCAATATTCCTGGAGAAAGCATAAGTGATATTTTAAGCCCTGACCCTGTCAAAAAAATGAAGTAATTAAGGCAAAACTGATTTAGATTTAATTTTTTACTAAATGTGATTTAATATCATATAATATTAACCTTTGTTAGAAATATAAACTAAAATAAAAAAATACATATATTTTAAATGGAAAATAGATATTTATAATATAATATTACAATTCTACTAGAAAACTACCCAAAAAAATCATTTATAAAAATATTCTTATATATTTAAAAATATTATTTATATTAACACTATTATGCTTAAATACTTGATTTACCGTTTTAGTTGCAATAGTTCGTGTGAATTTGTTTACCTTATTGAATTCAAAACTTTTTATTTAAAATTAAATTTAATATTTAAATTGATTGTTATTATTTTGAAAATATTTTTAAATTATTTTTAAAAGGAATTATTTGCTGTTAATTAAATGATTATTTTTACAAAATAAGTCATATTTTTCATATAACCATATAAAAATACGATAAAACGTAAAATTTTTATCTAAAATATTAATAAATGCGACTTTTCTGGATGTTTTATTGGTTATAAAAATTTAGCATTTGATCATCAATTATAATTTTCCTTAAAAAAACATTTAAATAAATATTAATGGCAAAGTAATATAGATTAGGTACGCCAACGAGACAAACTTTAAACGGCCATAGCTTTTAAAGTCGAGCAAACTTTTTAAAATCCTTTGGGGGTTTTGAGTTTTGGTATCCTAGTTGTGTTTTATAAAGTTTTGCCTTTTTTAATTTAAAATACTTCAATATTAAACTTATTAAAAAATAAAATGTGTTTTGCATTTTTTGTTTGTTAATTTAAGCACGTTATGTTAAACAAGATATCGGCCAGACTTCTCTGTAACTATCGGTCCGATAAACCTTTTCTTTCGCGCCTAAATTTTGCATATTTATTTTTTAATATTGTCAATTTTATATTTTTATGTAATAATATTTAAATTAAGTTTTTATTTTGTAATACTTAAATATGGACACCATATAAATACCTATATGTTATTATTTTTTTATATAAATATATTATTTTATATAAATATTTCTTTTTAATAAAATATGCTTAAACCTATTTGTTCTTGAATTTTTTTTAACCTAAAATTTATACAAAAAAATTGTTTTGTTTGGTAAGTATAATGCAGGGGTGTCAGAAAAACTTGATTGATGAATTTATTCTAAGACAATTACAAACAGCCTTTGTTAGTATAACACAAAAATTAGTCTTATAATTGAATTAGATAAGAGAATATTATTTTGAGGTGGGGAATGGTTTTAATATTATTGCATGTATCATGACGATGTGGAAGTATGAATCTTATAAAAATGTTTTTTAATAATATTATTTTTTAATAAACAATAAAATATATTTTTATTTATTTATTTTACTGCTACAAATTGTAACTGTAATTTGTTTAATTTACGATAAAAAAAACAAAAATTTCTGTTAAACATGTTTATTAACTTCGTTGTAAAAAATATTACAAAACATGGAAGTGTTGATAATAATTATTACAAATTATTATAATATTTGAATCGGTGAGAATAAGAACAGTACAAGTCGAAAAATTTTATTTTAACAACTCATTTTCTAAAATCAATTTAAAAGTTTAAAATGCATTTTTGTGAGAAAATATAAATCATTTTACAAAATATGATTATTATATTTTATAAAATAATTGAAATATTCCCACAAAAATATATGTTGAACTATAAAACGGAAGAAGTCCAAAAGCTAACATTTTGACAAATTATTTCATAAAATACGTTTTATAGTTCAAAATATATTTTTGTGGGAATATTTCAATTATTTTATAAAATATAATAATCATATTTTGTAAAATGATTGATATCTTATCACAAAAATGCATTTTAAACTTTTAAATTGATTTTAGAAAATGAGTTGTCAAAATAATATTTTTGGACATGTACTGTTCTTTTTCTCACCGATTCAATTATTACAACAAATTTAAAAACATTAAAATGGGTACATTAAAAATTGGTTAAAAATATAAAATTGAATTTAAAAATTACACAATGCAGGTTCCCGTGTATACCCTCTGGCATGACATTGGGCCCACAAGGATCGCCTTCGTCTTCTTGGAATGTTTGTACAGAAACAATTTACTAAAAATTCCACTTTAATACCTCGCTCATTTGGATTACTTTTTACTTGCACACATCTTATTTCAGCTCCTTGGGGACATCTCCTTTTAAATTCTCTTTGCACAGCAGAAATATACTGACAACCAGTTTCATAATCGTTGTTATCTCGGGTAAATGTGGCAATCCACCGATGGGGGTTTCTTCCCGTCGTTGTCATTGCTTCAACCTCACCCAAGGTGTACCCTGCCGGTGTTGCATCTTGAATAATTTCCCTTGCTTGGTCCATATGTCGTTGATCCACATTCTCGGTACTCGGCAAATAATTAATGGCCAATGCAGGAAGAAACAAATAAAAAAACACGTAAAAACTCGTCACAGTCGACATCTAAAATAAAATGTTACTTATTGTTACTTATTTTGACACAACTTTTTCCTAATAATTAATAGATTTTTAAATTACAATTAGGTTATTTTTAAAGATTAAAAAAAGGACTGTGGTTTAAAAATATTACTAAATACAAATAAACTAATAAACTTGTAAACTTATTTTATTTAAGCATATGTATTATTATTTATTATTAAATTAAATTCACTTTCAAAAATAAAAAATATTTACAATTTAGAAGTTATGCTAATCCAATATTAAATTAAACACCTACCTTTTACAACGAAGCACAGAGTTAGAGATGTTTAACAGAAAAAAAAAGAAACGAGTCTTTACTCGCCCATTTTATAGCATCTGCGGCACAACGTTGCCACTTTGATAGGATCTCAGCTTATGCTTTATTTATCATTGCTGCAAAATGTTTTGGAGCGCCACCTTGCATGAAACGCTTAAAGTAAATTTATATAAGAAAGGAAAAATATGTGAAAAATGAGATCCAGACAAAAATTGCTAAACAATCATATTTAACACCACTGATCACTCTGACAAAAATATACACACGATGCAAGATGAGATCCGAATTCGGATCCCGACTTTCCAAACGGATCTCATCTTGAACGAAAAATATCATGAACGGATCTCAGCTTGTGCAGATTATATATATATACATATTTATATATATATATATATATATATATATATATATATATTAGGGTGACACGTACAAACTTTTATTTTTACCTTTGGATAACGATTTTCAAATTTAAAATTTCAATTAATGTGTCAAATATGTCATTTCATTTCATAAATTGCTTTTCTACAAGCCTGTAAAACTTTACAGGTCTTTTATACAAGCCCGTAAAATATTACAGGACTGTTCCCATAATGTATCGTTTACTTGGATACAAAAACAACAAAATTAACCTTTAAAATGTCATTTACTAAGAAGGTGGAAATAAAAATTTTAACTGCTCTATAAGACTCATTAATGTTGCAGCCTAGATCTAGCCTTTTCGTTATCATTATTTCTATCTCCATTAACAAAGAAATCTCCTGATTAACGTTCATCGTGCTCTTCAGCAATATTAATTATTGCATTTGTTAAAACTAGCTTACTATAAACATTGTATTCCTACCTTAATTATGTATACCTTACCTTTACTTATTTACCTTTTAGGTAAAATTAGTTTAAAACCTATTTTATTTTTAAATACAAGGCATGTAGACATTTTCTTGCTTCAATTAAATTACATTGAATAAGACTTAATTAGAATTCAAGTTATTTATACCAATCGATAGCTTATTTTATAACCTATCAGGTTTTATCATTAAATTATATTACACAAACAAAAATTTTAGTATTAATAGTAATATTTTTTTGTATATTTACATTCAATCTTGTGTCATCAAACGAATTAAATTAATAAATAAGTTTTTGTGTAAAGATTGTAAAAATAATTACTTTCTTAAGTTAAATTTGTGTGTCGGTAGGTTTACCGAATAACACAAAATAATTCACTTTATAATAATTGAATTTATTGAATTGTCTTTTTACAGTTCTTGTCAAAAATCTACTTATTTTCTCTCCCTTAGTTACGGTCGCCACAGGAGCCCCCCGCGGAGACCGGAGGTCAGGGCTGACAAAAGCGAACACGGCGGCTGGATCGTGTCACGTAGGGAGGGCGCACGGCCGTGTCGGGCAGCAGGGCAGGAGGGGATAAGGTCGACGCAGGGCAAACGATGGAAGCTGGAGTTGGAGACTGTATGAGACTTGATGCAGCGTCATTATCTAGGAGAAAGGCAGGCTTTACTCGGTCCACACTCACACGAACGTCGGAGCCTTTGTATTGGATGGTGACGGTCTTGGCATCTCTACGTTTGATTTTATAGCTGCAGGGACCTTCGCATGGTGTCATCATGCACAAAAACGTGGGAACATGTTGTAAGGTCCTGGAAGACAAAAATTTTAGGGGTAGCATGATGAGAGGCGGGTACAGAGCGGAGTTCAGACATGCGCTGTCGCAGGCGTACAACATATCCGGCAGCATCCTCTTGGCGTTGGGGTCCGACGGGGCGAGCCAAAAATTCGCCATAGACGAGTTCAGCTGGAGAAGCGTGTAGGTCTTCTTTAAAGGCACTGCGGAGTCCAAGCAACACTATTGGAAGAGTCTCAAGCCAAGATGCGCCGGGGTGGCACGTGAGCACCGCCTTGAGCTGACGGTGAAATCGTTCAACGAGGCCGTTGGCGCTGGGATGGTAACTGCAGGTGCGAGATCGTTCGATGCCAAAAACAGCATTGAGAGCTCGGAACAGGGCATATTCGAATTGGCGGCCTTGATCGGAAGTGATGCGTGCAGAAAAGCCAAAACGGGAAAACCAACACATGACCAGAGCTTCCGCGACTTCTTCGGCAGTTATGGTTTGAAGAGGGTAGACTTCGGGCCATCTGATGTACCTATCTACCAGTGAGACAGTATCGATAGGGGCCGGCTGGAGGAAGGGGGCCAATAATGTCAATTTGCACGTGCTCGAATCTGGAAGAGGGCAGGTCAAATTTTCCTAGCGTTGCATGTGTGTGCCGTGAAATTTTGGCACGCTGGAAGTGTTGGCAAGCACGAGCCCAGGTACGGCAGTTCTGCTGTACACGTGGCCAAACGAAGCGCTGGGAGACAAGTTTTGCCCATGTTCTGGCACCAGGAAACACTGGGTGCCGTAGCGATGCAGGGATGTAGGGCCGTTGCAACGGCGTAGCTGTATCGCAGTAAAGTTGGAAATTGAATCCAGGCACGTTAACAAGCTGAAGTCGGAAAGCCGTGTCACTGGTAAACAGTTTTTGTAGCTCTGTGTCATCTTCTTGATGACGGGCAATAGTATGGAGTTGTACAGCCGGAGCACTGGTTAGGGCGTCAACACGGGAGAAGGCGTCAGCAACGATGTTGGCGGATCCATCAACGTGTTGAATGTCAGTCGTAAACAGTGCAATGTAAAGGCTTGTGATCTGTGTAGATCGTGCAATGCTGTGCCTCGAGGATATGACGAAAATGACGGACAGCTACGTGGACCACTAGAAGTTCTCGATAATAAGCTGGCCAATCTGATTGTCGTGGGGTAAGCTTCTAAAAGAAGAATGCCAGTGGTTGCCAGGAGTCTTCAACACGCTGCTGAAGATCGGCACCAATGGATGTACTGGAGGAGTCATAGAAAAGGGCAAGCTGGGCGTCTTGATCTGGGTGCGTCAGAATCGTAGCCTTTGCCAGGTTGTCTTTGCAGGCGGAGAAGGCGTGGTCCAGGTGTCCAGTTCACAAGCTGGTTGCCTCGAAGTTTGGAAAGGGCGATGTGGAGGGGCGCCTGATGCTTTGCCGCAGAAGAAATTTATCATGCCCAGAAAACGACGCAGACCTTTTGCTGTGGATAGGCGAGGAAAGTTCCGGAGGGCGTCAATTCTGTCTGGAAGAGGCCTGGTACCTGCAGCGGAGACTTCATATCCAAGAAACTTCACTGCTGGTTTATTCAATACACTTTTCTTCACGTTGACTAGGATACCATGGTGAAAAGAGTGCGAAGATGATTTTCATGTTTGTCAGCATCTCGTGAGAAAACCAGAATATCGTCTATGTAGAGAAAGCAGAATTTCAGTCCAAAGACGACTTCATCTATGAAGCGTTGGAATGTCTGTCAGGTATTTCGCAGCCCAAACGACATAAATGGAAACTCCTCGACGTTGACCGGAATCTGGGTGTGGGCCTTGACAAGATCAATGATGAAATAGGTGGTGCATCCAAGAAGTTGATAAATTGTGGATGTGTCGCACTGGATATCTGTCCGGTACGGTTCTGGCGTTGAGGCCACGGTAGTCGCCACAGGGTCTCCAACCGTCTGGTTTCTTTGGAACCATGTGCAGGGGGAAGACCAGGGTCAATCTGAGCGGCGGGCCGTTCCTTCACGGAGCATGGCATTGAATTCAGCTTTAGCCAATACTAGGCGATCAGGGGCAAGACATCGAGGGCGGGAAGAAACAGGTGGTCCAGGTGTCGTTTTAATATAGTGCAACGTGGAATGGCGGACCTCTCGGAACGTTCCAGCAGGGCTAATGAGCGCAGGAAACTCTGACAGGATGGAATTGCCAGGCGAATCGGGAATAGTGGCCTTGGTGCTGACTTGGGGAATGCAGATGCAGATGCCAGGGATGCTGTCGATGAGGCCAGAAAATCGGATCCAAGGATAGGAACACTCACGTCGGCGATGACAAAATTTCAAAGAAAGGCACGTCGAAGTCCAAAATTTAGTGTTAAAACGCAATAGGTATGGATGAGTTGTTGGCAGCACGCAGTTCGTAGCTGACACGGCATCGGCGAGAAATGTCCGAGGAAAACAACAAATGTCGGAGCCTGTGTCTAATAAAAATGTATGTTGTCGTACGGTCTAAAACAAGGAGGCGGCGTAGGGCAGCCGGCTGCCACCGTCACTGACTGCCGTTGGAGTTTGTTGAAATGAACGAACAGGGTTGGGTGCACTTGGTGGCTTGATTGCCGAAACGTCGGTGATCCCAACAGACGGTTCTAGATGTGGAATTGGCAGACGAAGAAGGGTTGCGACGATCGCCCGATGAAGTGTGGTTTCGTGACCGAGAGTGACGGATGATTGATTTTATCTCGATCTGCATTTCAGAAATCTGACGTAAAATTTCGTCCAACGAAAATGGGTCGGATACAGTTGCAGGCGGAGTAGAAATGGCATGGACCGCACCAGTGGTGGAGGATTCGAGACTTGGGGCGTAGCTACCGCGGTATCAGCCGTATCAATGATACGGGGCCCCCGGCTAGGGGGGCCCCGATTGGTTTCGACATGCGTAAGCAAAAAACATATTACCCACAATGTCATGTTAAAAAAATTGAGGCATAAAATAAAATAAATAAATAATATTATTATTTAATTGTTGCTCATCAAATATTATATCACGTAAATACTAAATATTAATTACCTTAAATAAAAATTCCCTTAAATTACCTTCGCGTTGTAAGTTAGGTATAAAGAGCCCTTCTCTATTTAGTATTTAGTCTATGTTTGTGTTTATTTGTGTTTATGCATTTGCAGTCAATATTTCATTTTCTGTGTTTTATCGATATCGTGTTTGTGTTAGTGACTTTTGTAATCAAAATGGAAAACGAGGAGGCCACAACCAGCAAATTAGGACCTAGTGGAAGCACCGTAGCAATATCAAGAAAAGAACTTTATGATATCTTCACAAGTTCTGGTCAGAGTAATATTAATGAACAATTCAAGTTTTTAACGAATTATCTTCAAGTACGTACAGGCTGTCCTGAATCTGCTTTAAAGGTTTTAAAAAGCAAAATATACCACTTCAAGTCTGAATTTAAGTCTAGATGGTTTCTTCAGAAATATAATAATTGGCTGGAGACGTTAATTTTTTTTTACCCGCTATGAGCCGTCTAACCCAAAGAAGAAAGGACCCAACAGTTTCTTTTGAAGAGAGCAATGAGCGAACCAAACGCAAAAAAACAGAAGACCTGCGAAAATCAACGTCTACTACAAAGTTAAGTTTCGCCACACAGATGAGTTTAAGGGCATCAGGAAATAAAGAAGCATCCAAATTGTTAAAGGAAATCACTACAACTTTTCCAGAACGGGCAGGCAGAATTAGAAAGGGTTACAAAACATCACTCGAGAAAGGCCCGTGCAAAATGTCTGGTGAAGATGCCCTGGCTTTAATGGTAGATTCTAATTTGTCTGGACTCCAATATAATTTAATAAGACAGAGCAATCCGGATAGATTTCCCTCATACAAAATATTACAAGATGAGAAAAAAAAATGCCATCCAAATAATATTAGAGTAAGTGAAACCTCGGCTGATGTCCCCCTGCAGGCCCTTCTCAATTATACTGTGGAACGTCTTATAACGGTTCAGGAAAATGTTATATTATCACTACCCAACGAGGAATTGAGCAAACTACATTTAATAACAAAGTGGGGCTTCGATGGCAGCTCAGGTCACAGTTCCTACAAGCAGGCGTTTCATGGTTCTGAGGCCAGTGATTCATCTGTATTTATAACGACTATCGTTTAGTGTGTGATCCAAATAGCAAGAACTCAAAAATCATTTGGCAGAACCCTCGTCCGTCTTCCACAAGGTACTGCAGACCTTTGAAAATTACTTTTGTTAAGGAATCAAAGGAAATTTCTGTAGCAAAGAAAAATCGGGTAGATGCCGAAATACAGCAGTTACAAAACAGTGAACTCAACTTACACGGCAGATCTATTTCAGTCACTCACAGTATGGTTTTTGCAATGATCGATGGCAAAGTTTGTAATGCTATTACGGAAACAACATCCACGCAGAAGTGTTACATATGTGGAGCTACCTCAAAAGATTTCAATGACATTGACAAAATAATGAAAAGGAAAATATTAACACAAAACTTAAAGTTTGGAATATCTGTCCTACATGGCTGGATACGATTTTTTGAATTTCTTCTTCACCTATCTTATAAACTACCAATTAGAAAGTGGCAAGCTAGAGGTGATGATAAAATAATAGTTGAAGAAACGAAGAAAAGTATCCAAATCAAATTTAGAGAAAAGACTGGATTAATCGTCTACTTTCCCAAAACCCGGCTTTGGAAGCTCTAATGACGGCAACACGGCAAGACGTTTTTTTTTAATCCTGAAGTCTCTGCAGATATAACCCAATTAGATGTAGAATTAATCAAAAAATGCACAGTATACTGATAGCAGTATCATGTGGGCACTTAATTAACATATACCGATTCCGCGAATATACACATAATACTGCTAGACATTTTGTAAATTTGTATGGTTGGTATTGTATGCCTCCCACGCTACACAAGTTTTTTATACATGGAGCAGACATACTATCTAGTGCACCGTTGCCCATCGGACAATTAACTGAAGAGGCTCAAGAAGCACGTAACAAAGACTTTAAAAATTACCGTGAACATTATTCCAGGAAATGCAGCAGGGAAAAATCCAACGCAGACATTTTTAACTTTTTATTGAGTTCAGATCCTGTATTGAAAAGCAAAAAAAAAGAATCTAAAAGAAAACTAAAAATCATGCCGAAGGAGGCTTTAGACCTCTTAGTTTCTCCCACACTCACTGACTGTCAAAGTGATGATGACGATGAGGCTGACGAAGATGAAGACCCATTGCTTTTTGATTTTGACAACTTCTTACTATGATAAGAGTTTTGGTTTAAGGATTTTTTGTTAAAAATACATGATAATATTTTACCATATATTTTACGAAATTAAAATGTATCATTAATGTTTTAATTGTTTTATTTATAATATAAATGTTATTTAAAAACATCAAATATCATTTATAAAGTATGTTTTATTGTTTTAAAATACGATTTATAGTATTTGTGAATTGATACCGGATTAGAGTGGATCCTGCCCCAGTGTGCACCGTGGCGCTTAAGAACTGATGTGCTAGCGCCGCTGTCGGCAAGGAGGGTAGCAGAGCTCCTTCTAAAACAATGACCTGTGTACTGCTCACTATTCGCCAATTTCAAGAAATTCGCTATCAAACACGGAATTTTTCCAATCGTATGTACCCCAATAACTTGTGCATGGCATCTTCCTTTCTCGTATCTAAAAAATAATCGAGGACTGGTAACATGTTTCGGGCGTAGGGCAGCATATTTTCGATAAAGTGTTATATACTTTGGATTCGTAATAGTGAACGTGCGGTTTATGTCCGTTTTAGTATCAGGAACAGTTACTATTAGAACATTGTTGTTGTCCTGAATATCTTCAATGGTTATTTTTGTTAACTCATCACGTCTCATGGCCCCCGGTATTCCCATAATTAAAACTACCTAATCAAACAACAATAAATTACACCATTCACAAGGAATTCTTATTTATATTTGCCTTACCTTTGACTTCTTGGCTCTATAACCCACGGACTGTTTCTTCAAAAAAGGGACCAACTTCAAATATTTTCTCACGTCTATGCCTTCTTTTATATTAAGCATGCACTTGAGCATCGAATACACACTCCATAAGCTTGAACTTTTTAAGGTCTTTGATTTTTCTATAAGGTAAGCTAATATTACATTTTTAGATAAACTTTTGGCGTCCTTCCTGTTGCACCAGTCTTTAAAGTCTTTGTAACATTTTTCATACTGCCTCTTTGATTTTTCAGGTACTTACTGCGACACTGCAGAATTCGCAGCAATTTTTAGTTCCGGAGGAGTTCCGGTTATCAAAGTATCACTATCACTTTGATAATTAAACATTATTACTTTTCTTTGACACAACTTTTACTGTCAAATATTATATCTCATTTAATTGTTTGCCATTTCCATGGAAACCATTCTAGATTTTTGAATTATTTTTAATTTATTATCTGTCACATAATATATTATAATTAAAGTTTCCAATGTAGCAATAAAACTTGTAGGTACTTGCCCAAAATATATTGTGTATACCACAGCCTCGAAACCCTTTAGAGTCCTCGAGATTGTCATGCCTCGGCCGCAAGCGGCCTCGGCGGCAATTTTTCCCTCGGTACTCTAAAGAGCGTTTTCGCGGCCTTGGTATATAAATAACTATTAATAAAAATATGTACAATAATCTCTTTATAATACTGTCTCAAAGTAGGCATATTGTGTATACCACAGCCTCGAAACCCTTTAGAGTCCTCGAGATTGTCATGCCTCGGCCGCAAGCGGCCTCGGCGGCAATTTTTCCCTCGGTACTCTAAAGAGCGTTTTCGCGGCCTTGGTATACAAATAACTATTAATAAAAATATGTACAATAATCTCTTTATAATACTGTCTCAAAGTAGGCATATTTCTGAACGTGTGGAGCTCGAAGATTTTTTTAATATTGCAATGCCTCAATTGATACAAGTTATTTATACCAATCGAAAGCTTATTTAATAACCTATTAGATGACATAAATATTTGTATGGAATTATGTTTAATTTACTAAATTTTTCATATATTAAAAAAATATTTAAAATAAAAATGGTAAATTTTTTGACATCAAATTAACTAAATTTATAGAGGCTTTAAACAAGTTTTTCTATGAAAAGTTATGGCCGGGATTTATCTTCACCCGCCATCTGTCAGCCCACACCTCCATTCTATCCAGGGCAAGTTGGAGCCATTTTTGAATAAATATGTCTCTTCTACTAGCAGAAGGCCGTGTCATCCGCATAAAGGGCGTACTGGACTTGGTCAATTTTAGGAATGTCGGACATAGATATTAAAGAGGGTTGGCCCAAGAACCGACCCCTGGGGGACCCCTGCCCTTATTTTCCTGGTCGACGATGTTGCTCCTGTAATGCTGACGTAGAATTCTCTGTCGCGGAGGTATGATGCGGTAATTCTGACTAGATCGTGCTTAATGACAGCATTTACCATCTTGGCGATAAGGCCTTTATGCCAGACCTTATCAAATGCTTTGGCCAGGTCTAATAGCACCAAACCGGTCTTCATCCTGTGATGGGCACGAGGGGGTAGTACCCTACACTCGAGTAAAAAGTAGTAACCCATAGAGATTTTAAGAATCTCGAGAATTGAAACCTAACCTCAATAGGTTTGCAATGTTGTCAAGTATGGCCAAAATGGTGTGATCGTCTACACCTTTTCCAGTTGATATTCAGAAAGTAGGAATTGTAATTCAGTTATTCCAGTTGATATTCAGATAGTAGGAATTGTAATTCAGCTATTCCAATTGATTTTAAGAGAGTAGCATATGTAATTCAGATAACACAATTGATTTTAAGAAAGTAGCAATTGTAATTCAGAAAACACTATTGATTTTCAGAAACTTGCAATTGTAATTCAGAAAGTAGCAATTGTTTTTCAGATTAAATCAAATGTAATTTAGCCGCAGCAATTGTTTCAGGAACAGTGGGTTGCATACAGTAAATCGATGATGAATGAAAGTACACGTTATCTTTATTAACTAAGTAAATGAAATTTATATAAAGTACAAATGAACAAAATTCGGTCCTTACTTGCAATAAGTTGACAATTATGACAAATATACCTACTTAAATGGTGATAAATTTGTTTATTATTGTCAATAACAAATCCATAGAAAATAAGTAAAATGAAGTATGAAAATGTTATCATTTGTTAATTTCTGAATTTCAATTGATATATTCTGAATTACAATTGTTACTGTCTAAATACTATTTGTAATTTCTGAATATCAATTGCTACTGTCTGAATATCATTTGCAATATCTGAATTACATCAGCTACTTTCTGAATATCATTTAAAATATCTGAATTACATTTGCTATTTTCTGAATTTCATTTGCAATATCTGAAAATCAATTGCTGCTTTCTGAATATCAATTGCTACTTTCTGAATATCAACTGGAAAAGGTGTAGTCGTCGAAAAAAATACCTACGTTGTGTTATTCAAATTCGCTTCTAAATAGGAAGGATGCCAGTGAGAGGAAGTTATATTTAGTAATAAAACACACAAAGGTTGTCAGCTTTATATTCGTTTTATTTGAATTATGTAGTTTTTACAATAAGTTTTATGTTCGTTTTGAGATTATTAGTTCAGTTAGTTTTTAATTTAAGAGGGTTTTTGGTTTTAATATATGTAAATTTATAGGTTAGTGAGTTTATTTCAAGTTTATAGGGTAGAGGTTGTATTTCACAAGTTTATATAAATGTAGATTCTTAAATTTTATTAAGACAAGTATAATATCAGTAATATATAATAATGGTTATCCGTAACAATATAGGTATCAGCCATTTGGTATAATAAGTCGAAAAACAGATACAATTCACTTTTATCCAGCAAAGCAAAGCCTTCATTCATAGGATTCATACTTTATAGCTATACAATAACGAAAAACAGTAATCACGGTATTAATAAACAAATAGTAAATAACAATATTATGTACCACTGAGTTGATCATAAGCCATCGTTGTATCACATTCTCTAATATTATGTATTTAAATAGTTTATCTTTAATAATAGTAATTATAAACAAATAAGGTAAGGTGGGGTAATTGTAAGATTGGGGTAAATGTAACATCTTGCGATAAAATTCTTACTTGAAGTAGTAAATAAAAGCAAACGAATAAAAACGCACGCTGTTGTCTTGGGTTGCATATCTAAGTAGATAAATCCCGACAACTACTGCGCAGTACTTAAGTACATAATAATAAATCGTTTTTTCCTTTTTGTATTAACCGCATAGTCTGTTAATTCTTAAATTAAAAATAAAAAAAGTTTGCACAACTTATGATTATTAACGGATTCACACGATTTTACACCAAAATAATCCTATTTTTTTCCTCTTTTACATTAGCCCCATACCCACTACAAATACATTAATAGTGTAATGTAATTAGCCGCTAACACATTTGCCCCATTTTTCGGGGCAAATGCAATATGTTAGGAACGTTTAAAAAAAAAGATGTAATTTTTTAGCCCTTAGTTCCTAACGTTTTATACTTTAGAATATAATTCTTGAGTAGTTGGGCTATATAATGAGCTTTGGGTTTGGTTTAGTTTTATCACTCCTTACTTTTAATTCAAGAGACAATGCCAACTAGTACAAAAACATATCGCAATTACCCCACCTTACCTTAGTAAAAACAATATAGTTATACCACTCAATTGATCATAAGCCATCGTTGTATCACATTCAGGAATATGTCAACTAGTATCTATAAAAATATTATATATTTAAATAGTTTATCTTTGATAATGGTAATAACAAATGTTTATAATTGTATCAATTTGTCAGATAAGATTAAAATAAATAAAAGTCTTATTTATACAAGTCCTATGTTCTTACATACATTAGTTTCAACCTATAAATACAAAATAGCTGATTAAAATTAAAACAGGGATGATTGGATAACCGAGTTTAAACCTCAATGATAATATGAAATTATTATAAACAGCTAAAAAGGGAATAAAGCTTGACGATCTTGGTTAGTTAATTGAAATGATTGAAATAAAATTTATATCTTACCTTTTATGTGTATATTCAAAATATCTTTTTATCTTTTAAATTTTTTTACTCTCAAACCCTAATAGTTTTTTTCGCCTACTCCAAATCACAACCCAAAAACCTCCCCTTAGAAACGAGGCTATAATGGCCGGTCTCTCCACAAAAACCACGTTGTCAATACAATTTTATAATCATAACCAAACTTTCAACATAAAGTAATTTGACTCTATATAAATTAACTTAAATTTAAGTGTTTGACAACAGCTGACAGCTATGTTTTTATAACCCTAATATTTTACTTTTATCAAGTACAGGGTGGTCGACGTAAGGTGACCCATATACTTATCTCAGAAACTACAAAAAATTTGTAAGGGAGAAATATTCACGTAGTAAAAAATATTTTTAAAATATTATATTTTCATTTATACAGGGTGTTTGGTTTTCCGTGGGACGATACCAACTTTCTTATTTTCAATGGAACACCCTGTATTTTTTTGCATTTTTAGATTCTACACACTATTTTAGGTAAACTTTGTAAATATATTAATTAGGAAAATGTTAATACTTTTTGAGTAAAATTAAAATTTATCAAAATTTCTCTAAATGTAGACATTCGCTAAAAGTTAAAAATAACCAACTAAAACTTATTATTTTTTATATTATGTAGTATTCATCTCTTTAATAATAACCAAGCTAATTTTTTTTTTTATAAAATATTATACAGGGTGTTTATAATGCTCCGTTGAAAATAGCGATTTTAAAGGTTTAAAATCTTGTTTTTTTTTTCAATGGAACACCCTATATATTTTTACATAATTGGATAAAATATGTAATTTCCTTTCTTTTTATATATATTTCCTATATCTTAACCCAACAGAAAAAAAATATTCGCATTTTTCACAATTAGTAGCTTTATGCGTATGGTAATTATTATTATAATAATATATATTTATATATAAGAGCATTTTTATTTTAATTTATTTATTTAATAATGGAAATATAACTAAGGTAATTGGAAAATCCACAAAATTAATTTTCTACCTTATTGTTATTAATAAATTACCTTACTCTTTGGGAATACCATCAGGATTAAAATAGGCACGAGTGTATTCTTTTTGATGTGTATACTTCTACAATATTAAATGATTAAAATGGAAGCAGATTTAATCTGGAAAATAAATAAAACAAATTTCAAAAGTATAAACAATATATTTTAAATTAAATGTTCAACATGACCACCTTCCTTTAAAATGCAGGTATATAATATCTCTAATCTTCTTGTAACTAGCTAACAATCGTAATTATTGAATTAAAGTAATAGCAGATTTACCTTTTATTTGTTTTATAGTATTTCTTTATTACCTAAATTAAAGATTAATTTTTTCCAAATACACTCGTGCCTAGTTTAATCCTGAGGGTATTCCCAAAGAGAAAGTAAGGTAATTTATTAATAACAATAAGGTAGAAAATTAATTTTGTGGATTTTCTAATTAGCTTGGTTATATTTCCATTATTAAAATAAATAAATTAAAATAAGAACAAATAAAAATGCTCTTATAAATATATATTATTATAATAATAATTACCATACGCACAAAGCTACTAATTGCGAAAAATGCGAATATTTTTTTTCTGTTGGCTTTAGGTATAGGACATATATTTATAAAAAGAAAGGAAATTACATATTTTATCCAATTATGTAAAAATATATAGGGTGTTCCATTGAAACAAAAACAAGATTTTGAACTTTTAAAATCGCTATTTTCAACGGAGCCTAGAAAACACCCTGTATAATATTTTATAAAAAAAAAGATTTAACTTATAGCTTGGTCTGACCAAGTTGGTCATTATTAAAGGGATGAATACTACATAATATAAAAAATAATAAGTTTTAGTTGGTTATTTTTAACTTTTAGCGAATGTCTACATTTAGAGAAATTTTGATAAATTTTTATTTTACTCAAAAAGTATTAACATTTTCCTAATTAATATATTTACAAAGTATACCTAAAATAGTGTGTATGAATCTAAAAACGCAAAAAATACAGGGTGTTCCATTGAAAATAAGAAAGTTGGTATCGTCCCACGGAAAACCGAACACCCTGTATTAATAAAAATAAATTATTTTAAAAATATTTTTTTCTACGTGAATATTTCTTCCTTGCAAATTTTTTGTGACTCCAGTAGTTTCTGAGATAAGTATATGGGTCACCTTACGTGGACCACCCTGTACGTATAGTTAGTTGTCGCTTTTTCTTACGAGTATCAAAGGTCGGGCCACCACAATCCTTTCATCAAATCCCTTCTGTATGTTTTTCACTAGTCTGAGCAGCTGGAGTTCGGTAGACAATATTCTCCTGAACCCAAATTGTTCGTTCGGTATTATGTTCCTGTTATCTAGTTCCTCCTCAATTCTAGTTTTGATGATCCTCTCGAGCAGCTTGGCAATTGAAGATAATAGCGAGATAGGTCGGTAATTAGAGGGAAAGACCGGACTTTCGCCGTTTTTTTGGAATCATGATGACGGCTGTTCTCTTCCATGGGGAGGGGAAATGGGTGAATTTAAGTGAGGCATTGAAAATATTTGCAAGTGATTCCAGGGTGGGGTCAGGGAGCAGTTTTAAAGCCTTGTTGGGAATTTTGTCTTCGCCTGTGATTTCAACTTTTGTCGATGGCCTAATACCCTAGTTCGGTTCAGAGTCCATTAGGAGGCAGTAAATTCTGTGGACGGTTCTGTTTAGTTAAGGGATGTGTGAAACTAATTATTTTTTTAAACCTTTATTCACAAAATAAAAATTGTAATAAAACAAAATTAAAGTAATGGCATAAATTCCGGGCTTATCCGGGACTTATTATTTGATTTATTATTTATCTAGACTACCAACTTTACAGTATTATTAAAATTTTTACCGGATCTATCAGGATAGTATGAAAACGACACTAAAACGTTACTTTTTTTACAAAATAATTCTCATGGAAAAGACCTTTCTTTGATTCTTTAAACTTTGACCCACAAATAATTAAATGATGAAGTTTTGTTAAATAAAAACAATTACATATAAGTACTTCGAGAATCCATAACTTTTTTCACCACTTTAGAACTTATGGACATAAAAAAATAATTTTACAATTTAGATTGTTAAGAATGTCATGAACAGATAACATACAGGGAACACGACCGAATTCCAACCGACGACTTACGGGTACGTGATGCACGGGCGGGGGTGGGAGGGGCTGGCTTTTATTATCAGAAGGGTCCTTTATATTAGGAAGTCGGCTTTCTAGAAGTATTTGATTTCTTTATGAATTGACTTTTGGCCGCATAGATTATTCAAATACCCCTATGTGCTCTATTAAGATTAGGATAATATAAAATATGAATAAAAATTGAATAATTTTATATACATTAAATAAATGCGTTTTAATTGTTAAAATATTTTTTTTTATTAAATTATATTTACCTCCTTATAAAGTTTTCTTTATAACCTGCACGCCGTTATTTAACTGTCTTATTCGGGAACGTGTCCTGCTCTGGCAGTTAGTGATGGAATTTTGTTCTGGCTTTTTATCACCCATTTCACATATATTTAATATATTCTATTAAAATTTCTGGAGTTCTGTCGAAGAATGTTATCGAAAGTAACCTCCTAAAATGCACTGCTAAGCTTAAAGCCAATGTAAAGTAATATAATACAAATGTCAATTTGTATTGTTTTTAAAAATTTAATGATCTGTTCCCTGCTTAAAATGTCCCATAGAGACCCATAAAAATAATCTATCGGGCGCTAACGGACTCAATATGTGCATTTGTCCATGGTTTTTTTCCGGATACGGCCCGATAGAAAATTTATAGAAAATTACCTATAGGCACATGGGTATTCCCAAAGAGAAAGTAAGGTAATTTATTAATAACAATAAGGTAGAAAATTAATTTTGTGGATTTTCTAATTAGCTTGGTTATATTTCCATTATTAAAATAAATAAATTAAAATAAGAACAAATAAAAATGCTCTTATAAATATATATTATTATAATAATAATTACCATACGCACAAAGCTACTAATTGCGAAAAATGCGAATATTTTTTTTCTGTTGGCTTTAGGTATAGGACATATATTTATAAAAAGAAAGGAAATTACATATTTTATCCAATTATGTAAAAATATATAGGGTGTTCCATTGAAACAAAAACAAGATTTTGAACTTTTAAAATCGCTATTTTCAACGGAGCCTAGAAAACACCCTGTATAATATTTTATAAAAAAAAAGATTTAACTTATAGCTTGGTCTGACCAAGTTGGTCATTATTAAAGGGATGAATACTACATAATATAAAAAATAATAAGTTTTAGTTGGTTATTTTTAACTTTTAGCGAATGTCTACATTTAGAGAAATTTTGATAAATTTTTATTTTACTCAAAAAGTATTAACATTTTCCTAATTAATATATTTACAAAGTATACCTAAAATAGTGTGTATGAATCTAAAAACGCAAAAAATACAGGGTGTTCCATTGAAAATAAGAAAGTTGGTATCGTCCCACGGAAAACCGAACACCCTGTATTAATAAAAATAAATTATTTTAAAAATATTTTTTTCTACGTGAATATTTCTTCCTTGCAAATTTTTTGTGACTCCAGTAGTTTCTGAGATAAGTATATGGGTCACCTTACGTGGACCACCCTGTACGTATAGTTAGTTGTCGCTTTTTCTTACGAGTATCAAAGGTCGGGCCACCACAATCCTTTCATCAAATCCCTTCTGTATGTTTTTCACTAGTCTGAGCAGCTGGAGTTCGGTAGACAATATTCTCCTGAACCCAAATTGTTCGTTCGGTATTATGTTCCTGTTATCTAGTTCCTCCTCAATTCTAGTTTTGATGATCCTCTCGAGCAGCTTGGCAATTGAAGATAATAGCGAGATAGGTCGGTAATTAGAGGGAAAGACCGGACTTTCGCCGTTTTTTTGGAATCATGATGACGGCTGTTCTCTTCCATGGGGAGGGGAAATGGGTGAATTTAAGTGAGGCATTGAAAATATTTGCAAGTGATTCCAGGGTGGGGTCAGGGAGCAGTTTTAAAGCCTTGTTGGGAATTTTGTCTTCGCCTGTGATTTCAACTTTTGTCGATGGCCTAATACCCTAGTTCGGTTCAGAGTCCATTAGGAGGCAGTAAATTCTGTGGACGGTTCTGTTTAGTTAAGGGATGTGTGAAACTAATTATTTTTTTAAACCTTTATTCACAAAATAAAAATTGTAATAAAACAAAATTAAAGTAATGGCATAAATTAACATAACTAATCCTAAACAAATATTGAATAAAAAAAAAAATCATATAATACAATTTTGACTATAATATTCAAAGCAGCTTTTCCGGGCTTATCCGGGACTTATTATTTGATTTATTATTTATCTAGACTACCAACTTTACAGTATTATTAAAATTTTTACCGGATCTATCAGGATAGTATGAAAACGACACTAAAACGTTACTTTTTTTACAAAATAATTCTCATGGAAAAGACCTTTCTTTGATTCTTTAAACTTTGACCCACAAATAATTAAATGATGAAGTTTTGTTAAATAAAAACAATTACATATAAGTACTTCGAGAATCCATAACTTTTTTCACCACTTTAGAACTTATGGACATAAAAAAATAATTTTACAATTTAGATTGTTAAGAATGTCATGAACAGATAACATACAGGGAACACGACCGAATTCCAACCGACGACTTACGGGTACGTGATGCACGGGCGGGGGTGGGAGGGGCTGGCTTTTATTATCAGAAGGGTCCTTTATATTAGGAAGTCGGCTTTCTAGAAGTATTTGATTTCTTTATGAATTGACTTTTGGCCGCATAGATTATTCAAATACCCCTATGTGCTCTATTAAGATTAGGATAATATAAAATATGAATAAAAATTGAATAATTTTATATACATTAAATAAATGCGTTTTAATTGTTAAAATATTTTTTTTTTTTATATAATTTTATCCTCCTTATAAAGTTTTCTTTATAACCTGCACGCCGTTATTTAACTGTCTTATTCGGGAACGTGTCCTGCTCTGGCAGTTAGTGATGGAATTTTGTTCTGGCTTTTTATCACCCATTTCACATATATTTAATATATTCTATTAAAATTTCTGGAGTTCTGTCGAAGAATGTTATCGAAAGTAACCTCCTAAAATGCACTGCTAAGCTTAAAGCCAATGTAAAGTAATATAATACAAATGTCAATTTGTATTGTTTTTAAAAATTTAATGATCTGTTCCCTGCTTAAAATGTCCCATAGAGACCCATAAAAATAATCTATCGGGCGCTAACGGACTCAATATGTGCATTTGTCCATGGTTTTTTTCCGGATACGGCCCGATAGAAAATTTATAGAAAATTACCTATAGGCACACCATAAATTTTACATTTCCCCTATTGAGACCGATAGAAAATAACTCAAGGAAGGATATATAGGGATATCCATATAGAGCAACCATAAAACATTTGACAAAATTTAGGAGAAAAACTAATTTCTACCTTTATGTGTAATTTCCCTATTGAGACCGATAGCAAATTAATCAAGGAAGGATATCCCTATAGGACAACCATAAATCCCAACTATGGGCCCTATACATACCGATACACCCTATAGAAACACCATGCAATCCTATACAAAAATCTATCGGTTTGAACAGGGTCTCTATGTGACATTTTAACCAGGGTTGCCCTTTATTATTTAATATTGTACATACGGACTTTTATTGTAGTAGGGCTGTATAAATATTATACATTAATCGCAAAAATACCTATTGTTTATAATGTTTTTACTTTTTTTAGAATAAGAGCCCGAGCCTTAAATCAATATGTACCTTATTTAATTTATCAACAGATTCTGAGACTGAAACTATAGGTTTTGAGAAACAAAAATCTGAGAAAACATCTATAATTGCAGATGCAGAAACTCAAACACTTATAAATGATATGGAAATTAAACCAAATTGTAATAAAAATAAAGCCCAGACGGTTATTTTACAACAATACCAAAATGATGGTGAAAGAAGAAAAAATTACATTAAAATACATTATATGGCAGGTCAATCGCAATGTAAGTAATTGATAGAAAGGTTAATTACAGTTAAAAAAGATATTTTAAAATTCTTAATTCTTAATTTTTTATCATTTTTGATAAAAAACAAGAAATATATTCATGTATATATTCATATATTCATGTATACATGAATGCATTTTGTTTATTTATTTTTGTTTACAGGATTTTATTATTTTTTATTATATTTCTTGGTTTTTATCAAAAATGATAAAAAATTAAGAATTAAGTAAACAAAAATATAAAAACTTAAAATTTAAAAGTTAATTTTATACTTGAAAGATGTTTTACTTTATGGTTTCTGATTTTATTTATATCCATTTTCAATTTCTCCTTTAATATTTTTTTCCTACATGGTGTACAATTTTTTTAGATTTGTAATGAGGTAAATGATGATAAAAATAATCAATCGTTTCGGCCATAGAGACAAACTTAATGGGCCTAATGTGCAGTAGTTCGTTTTTACTGCACCCACCCTTAATTTGCAGAAACAGAGCTTCCTCCCACTTCAGTTGGCCCACTGGCTCGTACAATACAATAATAAGGCACATAATCACAATCAGACACAACCCGTTCCTCAGCAAATACTCTTGCAGTCTTTTAATAAAACAAAATAGTCACTTCGGAATGACAAAAATATATTTTTATCACTTACAGCTGAAACAAACGAAGGCCGCACAGTGGTCTCAAATCCTAAAAAATGTATCATAATTTTGGAGACTCAAATGCATAGTATAAACCAAGTCTTTGTGGTTGTATTGATAGCGGAATTCTTCGCAAATATTGACAACTAATTTTCTGAAATTGTTTACAAAAATATGTTAATATTAATTAAAAAACTAAAAATTGGAATCGAGACTTTTTTGTTAACTTTTTTACCAGGGTTTTCGAAAGCCTCATGTTAAAAAAACCTGATAAATATTTTTTTTATTTATTGTTATATTTGTTGTTAAGTATTTTTTTTCAAGCGTATTTTAAAATTACACTTTTTCTTGTAAAAAGATTCCTTGTAGTCCCGCTAAAATAATTTAATTTATACAAAATCTAAGCACTTTTGAATATTTGATTTTTTACGTTGTCACCATATATGGTGATCTATAGATAACACAGTTCAACACGATTTTCCACCCACGAAAAAACAGATTTTAAAAATAAAGGTTAAACAAACGTACCCGTGTCGCACCGTTTTACGAAATCACGTCATTTAATTTTTTTACACAGGCATTCTTATTATTTTAACCTAAAAATTTTTAATTCTCTAATTTTTTTTCTTCAAATATTTTATGTTTTTACACCATACAAAAATTATACTTAAAGAAAATAACAATTTTAATTTTTTTAAGTAAAAAAAAATATATTTCTGGCTTAAATTTCTGATTTTTTTTAATAAAACAATAGTTTTGTATTTATCTTATATTACATATCGTCGTTCTTATGACATAAGGCCCTATCTCGATTTTTACAACTTTTCAGGAGAGATATTTAAAGAAAACTGATATTTAAAGAAAACTGATATCTGTCAACACAACATAAGAAGAACTTTAACGATTTTCAATCTTATTTTTTGAAATTATGAACAAAAAATTATGTAAGTTTTTTGTCAGATATCAAATTTCAACATAATAATTAACATATTGTTGTAATAACGGTTTTTAACGGTTTTTGTCAGATAGGGCCTTTTGTAATAACACTAAACATTTTTATTGCTGTATTTTGGTCGAGATAGTAGAGATGAAAATGCCGTTTATACTGATGTTTTTTTTTAAATAAAAAGCAAATCGCAAAATCTAATTTAATATAATAAATAAAACTCCGAACAGTAAAATAAGTAATACAAACAAAAGCAAAACTAACACTGGAATTTATTTAAAAACACAACCTTACCTTAAAATATAACGTAAAACATTATTTTCAATTAAAAACATAAAATGAACTAAAGTTCATTCATAACATACATAAAATAAAACATAAAAAACTTAAATTTGTCTCAACAAAATTGAAATGACAGTAAATTTAAATATGTAATAAAAAACTGTTAGTTTAATTTTGTGTATGAGGGAATGAGCGGAAAAATAATTTATTTTCAGGCGAAGAAATAACAGGTTTGAGACCAGAACAAAGGGATATTAGATTTTCATACTTTAACATTGATATAGACCTTTTCCCTTTATTTAATTTTTTGATTGTCAAAAAATGTAATTTGTTTTTCATTTGACATTGAACGGTATTTCTTGTCTACGTGGCTAGTTTAAAAAATATTTTATCAGGGTTTTCCTTTTTTACAAATAATTCAAATACATTTTACCATTTAAATTCATTTCCGGCAGTATCTTTTTTTATACATTTGATTTTATAATCCAAAAAATCATCATAATTTAATTGGTAAACCTTATAAGGATTGTTTTGTCTTGTCAACCGAAATACTGGTACCAACTGACTTGGAGTGAACATGTCAATGATTAGGTGAAAAAAATTTAAGACTTATTTCCATCAAGTGTTTTGATTGCAAAACCGTATATAAAAGAGCACTTGTCATGATCGAATTTTTATTTTTCCCGCAACAGCCATCTGAAAACAATTGGGCAGAAGAAACATTTTTTTCTTTGTCGTATTTTTTTAAGATCATTACAACTGCGGTGGCAATTTCAGAAGATCCGCAGACAACAGTCACGGTTGGATAAGTCATAAATCGTGAAGTTAAAAACAGACAACCTACGTTTATATAAACGAATACAGTCTCGTGCCAAACAAATGCCTTAGAATTAGGTTAGTTTTCATGATTTTTTTATTTAAAAACAGTGGCACTAATGAAAAAGTGATAGAGGAAAAACTTGCTTTTTTGTTTATTACAAATTTCAACAACCAGATTACAGGGTTACAATTGGGCTGTTCAATGAACACTGTTCATTGAACAGTGTTTATCACAGCTCCCACGTTCAAAATAAATCCTAAATAGGCTTTCGCTAGTTCATGCTCAAAAATTTTGTTAAGCCTTGGCGGTAGCGAGTTGAGCTTTGATTGGAGCAAAATGTTTTATAGATTTGTCGATAGATGCCAACCACCGCATCGGTACTGACACAGATTACAGATCATAAAGAGCGCAGCAACTCAGACCAATTCTCATTGTTCATCATGTCCCAGATTCTTACAATACAAACCGCAAGAAGTTGTTGGTCAGGTATCAAACTTAATTTTAGTTAGGCTTGGACTCCAAAAATTAACCATTTATTTAAAAAAAACTAATAAAATTTAACTTTTCTAGCCTTTCTATCGGCGAATTCTTTTATTAGGTTATCAAAGTCGATGTTTTCAGCAATTTAATTTTTGATTGACAAATTTGCCAAGTTTGTCAATCTAGATTGAGATATTGTCGATCGCAGATACGTTTTTATCAGCTTAAGCTTAGAAAAACTCCTATCCCCACTAGCAACCGTTATAGGTATAGTTAATAATATTCGCAATGCTATCCATACATTTGGATACAGTTCTTGTAAGTTGAGATCTTTGATAAAATTTAAAATATAAGCAGGGGTAACCACATTCTGATTGGGCAAAAAAGATTTCAGGCTCACGAGTTCACCTCACAAGTGTTGTGTGATGAACTCGTAAGCCTGAAATCTTTTTTGCCCAATCGTTGTTACAAACAACCATCTATATCTAATTTAGAGTCTACAGTTAATTTCAATATAGACTCGTCGCGGGCAGTTTCACCAGCTTGCCGCTTAACAAATCGAATTCTTGTCGTGGATCTAAACACAGGTTAGGGGTCAATATCGCAGTGCTCCGATCGAACAGATTGAACACTGCGTTCCATTCTAGTGTTGCCAACATAACAATTTTTTCCCTAAATTAAGGGAATTTACGAGTAAGTAGACCTCGTTCAATGAGCGAGGGGATATAAAGGGGCGTCAGTGGCGCACCTTTTTATCCGGAGCCCTGGGCGGACGCCCAACCGCGCCCTACCCTAACCCCGCTACTGCCATTTCCTATACCTAAAGTAATACGTTTTCGAGTTCCCCTATACCTACAGTTAATAATTTCATTTCATTTAAAATAAAAAAGTTATTAACGTTTTTAGTTAATTTTCCCTGGGTTTTCTTCGGCAAACCTAATAGCAAAAAAGTTATAGGCTATTTTTGATTGACGCGCATTTGTCAAATTTTAATAAAAAAATTAATAACTCGAAAACTATTCACTTTACGTAAAGGACATGGTATAGTAATTTTACTCTAAATTTTATGTAGAATTTAAAATGTTATATATGGGGTGTTCTATTTAAAATAACAAACATAGTCACTTCCGGTCAAACCGGAAGTGGCATTTTGTTTAATTTTTATTGTTTATTTATTTATTTATTTATTTATTTATTTATTTATTTATTTATTTATTTATTTATTTATTTATTTATTTATTTATTTATTTATTTATTTATTTATTTATTTATTTATTTATTTATTTATTTATTTATTTATTTATTTATTTATTTATTTATTTATTTATTTATTTATTTATTTATTTATTTATTTATTTATTTATTTATTTATTTATTTATTTATTTATTTATTTATTTATTTATTTATTTATTTATTTATTTATTTATTTATTTATTTATTTATTTATTTATTTATTTATTTATTTATTTATTTATTTATTTATTTATTTATTTATTTATTTATTTATTTATTTATTTATTTATTTATTTATTTATTTATTTATTTATTTATTTATTTATTTATTTATTTATTTATTTATTTATTTATTTATTTATTTATTTATTTATTTATTTATTTATTTATTTATTTATTTATTTATTTATTTATTTATTTATTTATTTATTTATTTATTTATTTATTTATTTATTTATTTATTTATTTATTTATTTATTTATTTATTTATTTATTTATTTATTTATTTATTTATTTATTTATTTATTTATTTATTTATTTATTTATTTATTTATTTATTTATTTATTTATTTATTTATTTATTTATTTATTTATTTATTTATTTATTTATTTATTTATTTATTTATTTATTTATTTATTTATTTATTTATTTATTTATTTATTTATTTATTTATTTATTTATTTATTTATTTATTTATTTATTTATTTATTTATTTATTTATTTATTTATTT
Organism: Brassicogethes aeneus; assembly: GCA_921294245.1. Taxonomy (NCBI): domain Eukaryota; kingdom Metazoa; phylum Arthropoda; class Insecta; order Coleoptera; family Nitidulidae; genus Brassicogethes; species Brassicogethes aeneus. Next base: position 65,765,406 of record OV121132.1, read on the forward strand.
ATTTATTTATTTATTTATTTATTTATTTATTTATTTATTTATTTATTTATTTATTTATTTATTTATTTATTTATTTATTTATTTATTTATTTATTTATTTATTTATTTATTTATTTATTTATTTATTTATTTATTTATTTATTTATTTATTTATTTATTTATTTATTTATTTATTTATTTATTCATTCATTCATTCATTCATTCATTCATTCATTCATTCATTCATTCATTCATTCATTCATTCATTTATTCATTTATTCATTTATTCATTTATTCATTTATTCATTTATTCATTTATTTATTTATTTATTTATTTATTTATTTATTTATTTATTTATTTATTTATTTATTTATTTATTTTATATAAATACTTCAAAGTATTCCTAAAAACAAAACGAAAATCTTCAAAAAATATCTACAATGTTAAGTATCTTAACTATCTTAAAATTTAATTAATAAATTTCGATTCCTACCGAAACCAAAATAAGAAAAACTATCCAAGTCAAAAAATTAATTGAATTTGTTAATTTAGTTTTAATTTAATTTTCTAAAACTATCTTAATTTAATTATCTAATTAATACCCAAACCAAAACAGGAAAAACTATCCAAGCCCAAAAAATACCATAATTGAATTTGTTAATTTTTATGACGTATCATGGAGAGAGAGACGTTCTGGTGCAATTTCTATCTTTACGCTACATCACGAACGGATCACGAAAGTAGAGTGGATAAACTTGTCGTGTCAGATCTGATCTTTTTTCCAACATTGACAGTCTCTGTTTTGTTCGTAATAAAATATGCTATTTATGTAAATAGTATTGAATTATAAAATTTACCAACGATGCATCGATGCATCGGCCATCGCGATGGCCGTAACTTAAGCATTTAAGATAAAGTGTTAATGTTATTCTAAATAAATATATGCCATTTTTACATTTCATTTCATTTCATTTATTTATTTTACTTTTCAGCTACGTTTTAATTTTCTTGTCAAAAGAAATATAATTTTATTAAAAAAATTGTATGCATTGCAAATTGAAGTAAATAAAGGGGTTAAGTAACGTATTTATTAATAAAGGACAACAAATATTGTAATTGCCATATTAAATTTATTTTTATTTACAATAATAATATTGTTTGTTCTTTTTAACTTTAATGTAACATAACACCTTCAAACAAAAGATATTGCAATACCAAAGTTATTTTTAATTACAATTGCAATATTTTTTGTACTTTTTTATTAAGACTTACTTAGCCCCTTCAATTGCAAATTTGTTTAAAGGTTAGTTAAAACAATTTTAAGTAAAACTTTTACAAATAATATGTTTAATAGCTTTATAGAGAAGCTATGATGTTCTGGCGCACTAGTTAAGTTGGCTGCCGTAGGTGGTGTCACAAAAAGAAAAATAGAAACTTGTAATTCAGTATTGTTGTTAGTTTAGGTAGAAATCTATTATCAGTCAGTATCGCCGAGCTACAGAACGGTGGTGATGGCGCTTATTCCCAAATATTTTATTTATACAATATAATAAACATTTAATACTTAAATAATATATTAATATATTAATTTTATAATTAAATAAACGTTAAATAATTATAGTTAACATAAAAAACATAATAAATAAAATAAGCTATGCATATAATTCTGCAGGACGTAATCAACAAAAATGAATTTTAGGTTACAGTATATATTAGGCCATGTGCCTGTTGTGTTAATAATAAAATAATTATTATTAAAAATAAAATAAACAAAAACATAATATTATCAAATTATTACATATTAGGGAGGCTATAAAAATAATGAGGTTAAATAATTAAATAAAAATTACAGGGATTATTTAAATATTATAATAATTATTATATTAATTTTGCATCTTTATCATCCGGGGAACCAATTTAACTTTGGTTAATACTATAGTATATATATATATTGACCTCATGTGCAATGGACTTGACTTATAATTTTATCAGTCTTTGAGTTTAAGGAATCAAAATAATCTTAAAATGTTTAATAAAATTATATTTAATGGATTTTATAACAAATTTTTTACCCTTAAATTTTTTAGTGTATATTTTTGAGCATAAACCAACAAGTCAAGACAACTTCATTAAGCACATCTTTCATCTAGCCTGAAGCTTTTTAATTTACCAAAGGAATATTGTTACGGTTATTTTTTTAATAATCACCAGTATACAATATAACATTGTATTTTGTAAATAATACTGTTAGTTTAAGTGTATAATAATTTGCATTATTAATTTTTCATAGTCATAGTAAAAGTTATAAATGCACATCTTGTATATATTTTGTATTGCCATACCAATATATTGTTTGATATATAAATTAGTTTTATTAAGTTAAACAGCAATCAGATTTTCGTTAAAAATTTGTAGCTTCATATTGACCCTCCATTTATTGACTAATTTTACTATTCGATGCTTGCGAATATTCTCTTTAACTTTACCAAACACTGCATTGTTCATTAATTTAAAAAGTTTTTTTATACAATTTGTTTTCCTTTTGATGTTAATTTGTATTTAATTACAGCCAGGGTGATTGTTTAAATTTTAGTCCGTGAGTTAAATATTGTCGGTCAATTATTTCGGTAATTTTGAATTTGATTACTTTTGATGTTCGAGGCAAAGGGGTCCTTGTGCAGATTCTTACTAAACCAATTTCTTAAATCTACCCCAACATATGAAAATGACCGAATGCATTTTTTAAAAGACAATATGCTTGAATGCAAAATTATCTGATTAGTTAACATTATTCAATAATTGATTTAAATGATTCTTCGATTCCTAGTAGACAATTATCGCTGTAATCAAGCGATAATTGTCTTGCATAAATAAGAGGGTAATTATCGTTATAACGCTACATTTTTTGCTTAAAATTTTCCAAGCAGGTCTTAACTTCTTGGTGATTTGAGTGCTTACTTGAACTTAATACATTAATTCATTATTTAGAAAAGAAACTTTATAAATAACTTACTTTATATTTATATTTTGCAGTTATGTGCGTGGATTTGTAATTATGCTAGTAGAAACAACGTTTATAACACAATGGACAATCCAGAACAAAAAACTACTTTTTTTACACAATCTTAAACTAATAATTAAAACTGTAGCAGTAGTGTTTGTTATTCATATCCACAAAATTTAGCGAATTCGGAAAACAAATTAATTTCTGGATTCTCAAACCCAGCTAAAATTTTAAAATTAATGAGGTATACAGTGTTTGGGAATAAATGGTAAAAAATCTTAAGTCGCAAGCCACGCCAAGATAATCATTTTTGGTTTACGGGACACTTGTCCTAAAGAAAAAAAATTAAAAGTACTTTTTAAAGTGTTATTAATATCCCCAAAAGCACTTTGAGTAATATTTCCAATTTTGGTGTGTATTAGTAGGATATAGCGATATTTTTACTGATTAGCCTAGTCAACATAAAAACGTCCTCCTAGGTTTTTTATTGATAAGGAACACCAAGGAGGATGTTTTCATATAGAATTGACCAGGCTAATCAGAAAAAATATCCCCATGAAAAAATGTCAGTCGATTACTACTTGGACTTTAGGACACATGTCCCCAGAAAAAAAAATGATTATCTTGGCGTGGCTTCCGACCCCCTTGATTTTTTAGCATTTATTCCCTAACACCCTGTATAGTATATTTGCATAGTAGGCGTAATGCAAAACACTCTGTATACATTGAAGTTTATACATAAAAAAAATCTGAATCTTTCGGAAAATATAATGAATACTTCGGAAGTTCATAATTATATACTACATAAATAAGAGGCTCTTGGTTCCCTCCCTAATTCCACCAAAATGGGCAAAAATGGTAAAAAGCCCCCGCTTTTATATGAAATTATACAGGGGATGTACAAATTTTAGATAATAGGTTTCTTTTATTACACTACTATTTTTCATTGTATTATATCCATCAAGTGACGCCACCTAAGGCAGCCAAGCGTGCGCCAGAACATACATAGCTTCTCTACTTGGCTTAGTTTATACTTTTTTTACTGTTTAAGATGTTATTTGTTTTTATTTTTCAGCAAATGACAATCACACCAACATTAGTTCCAAAGATCAAAATTTAAACAGAAAAGTTGGTGATTTATTAGACACTGATTATATGGACTATATGAAGTTGGATTCAGATAGTTCCTTTGAAATGGATGTTAATGAAAATAGGAATATTATACAACCTGACTTTATAAAAAAACAATGTCTTAGTTATAAAAGAAAATTGTAGAAGAATATAGTTCAATAAATTGTCAGTCTAAACACTATTTTAATACAAGCGATTTAAAAGAAACGGTGTTTTTAATTTGCCATGCTAAGTATAATTTTAATTATAATAATTATAGTAATTATATTTAATTAATTAATTATTATATAATTATATTAATTAACAAAGGTATCTTATAATGATTTATTTATTTTTTACACTATGTAGTGTAGGCTACAAAATATATGCTCGGTACATATTAAAAGCCTTGGACGAACTAGTGGAACCCATCCCGTACTATAGCGAACAGGTCCACGCATAACCACATATTCAGCGCCAGACGAATAATGGAAGAAACATGGCGTAGAGGGAAAATATATGTGTTGTAACCTATGACATAGAAAAAGCTTTCGATAAAATTAAACACACAATCATAGAAGCCTTAAACGCAGTGAACACCTCTCAATGGCTTTCTATCGAATTGAATCGGACTGCCTGAAAGAATACACGTGCGTACAATGGTTTGGTCAGACCACAAAACTATTCCGGAAAACAAAATGAGTAAAACAAGGTTGCCCCCTTTCACCACGATTATTTACACTAGCGCTCCACCGCATCCTTAAACAGGCGACAGCTGAAATACCGGAACTACAACTAGACAATGACTTGACTGACTTCGAACTGCCCACCGTGCTCGCTTTTGCGGACGACCTACTCCTCATCGCGAACAACCTAACAGAAATCGATTCACCGAGGTTCTTACCAAGCATATGAACGCAAAGGTCTAAAACTCAACGAACAAAAAAACAAAATACTAATTCGTAACCCCAAATTCCCGACTAGACTACACAACACCGGGACTACACAACACCGGGCCCAAAAAAATAGGCTCGTTCACATTTCAGCTCGAAAACAGCCTTAAATACCTCGGCTCCACAATTACCAGCACCTTAAACCGCCCGGAAACGACAAAACAAAGAATAAAAGCAGCCACGCGCTCAGCGCGCTCGATAAACATAAATAAACATAATAAACTATAATCTTCCGTGGAAGTTCCGGAAGCTGATATACTCAACCGTGATCTCCCCCACGGTGACATACGCACTGAACACATGCGCACTGACCAAAGCAAACCGACAAAACCTCCGAAAATTCGAACGCAAAATACTCACCTTGTTTACGACAGACCTAACGGACTTACAGAACCAATCGCCCAGAGTCCTCCTAGAAGGAAAAACAATCACCAAACGTGTCAGGGTGGCACAACTAAAATACTGGGCACATGCCAAGCGTAGACGCCGAAAACACATATTACAAGCCACCTTAAATCTAGACCTCATCGAAAAAAAAGTCGGTAGACCTTGCTACACATTCCACGACACCCTGGCGCAGACAATCCAATTCTCACAAACCGACCTCGCCAGTTCGGAACAAATCAGCACCCACAAAAACCTTATGCGGGAGGAGACGGAAACACTGTATCAACTTCCGGAATCCGACCCGGAAACGGACACAGACACTGACGAACCGGAAGTAAACCAACAAAGATAGGTGTAAGCAAAGAACTAACCTACCTACCCCCATTCATGAATCCCAATTGAATGGGGTTATTACTAAGACCCAGGTTGAGGAGGATTCCGGATTGTACTTAGTTTTAGGTCAGTTCAATGTCCTCCAAAAACCCTTCCTAAATTGGACGTATGGCTCGACCCGGCTGACAAAAATCCGTGGAGCGGCCTTAACCATAGACACTGTCATCCACGACCTACTAGGGTCGATCTACCAGCCGGCGTAAAAACTTCGGATCCAACAAACACAGGTAATGCTGTGATTTGGAGGGATACGCAGAAGAACGGAAAGGGGGTAAAATAACCCTGGGAGATTAGTGGAGGAAATTGTCTTTGAGGCCTGCCATACGTTCCCATACTCATACTCATACTCATAAAGGTATCTTATAATGATTTATTTATTTTTTAATTAGAATCAAATTAAACGTCAAATCACCCAGCTTTTATGTAAAAATTTACCGTTAGATCGTCATATCTTAATGAAACTCGGTATATCGGCTTAGTTTTATCTATGAAGTATACTCCTAAAACGATTTTACAAAATATATTTTCTGGTTCATGACAATTATAATGAATAATCTTTTTGATATTGACGCTTCCTTACTTTCGGAAGTTAATTATGAATTACGAATAAAAAATTTAGATTCTAGCGAAATAGAACTTGCTACCAAAATTAAATGTTTGAACGTTTATTTTAGATCAGATTGTAATAACTCTTCTGTTAAATATAAAACACCCAATTATGACTTTGCTACTGAAAAATCTCAACTAGTATAAAATCCTTAAAGTTGCTTGTAAAAAAATTGCAAATTTGGTAGACTAGAGAGATTTCGCAATACTATCGATGAGGATAAAGAGTATCGAGCCAGTAACATCATTGAAATTACTGCTTTGGCTTCTGATGTATCTTTTAATGCTTCCCAAAAGTCTTTTAATATTTCTGCAGTTTTAACCATGGAACCAGAACCATTAGTAATAAATAAGTCAAAAACTCCTGTCTTTAAACGGGGAATAACTTTTGACCTAACAAACAAAGAGTGGTCTGTGAACAGTTTTTTGCAACAGGTTAAAGAACCTCAACTTGCTAGAAACATCTCAGATCCTGAACTTTTTAGGTCGTCAGTGGATTTTTTTTCGGTAGTGGCGCTTCATTGGTATAAGTATTGGATAATTCGGATTCCTTGGTAAGTGCTTTAAGGCGAGATTTTCTGCCGGTTGATTATGACGATGTATTGTGGTCGGAGATTAGAAGTAGAACTCAGGGTTACGATGAGAAAGTTGCCTTTCAGTTATGAGTAGATAATAAAGGAGAGAGCTGGCTCACTTAAACACCAAATTAACATTATGAGAGATCTACCTCACTTTTAAACATTAAATTAATTCTGGCTTACTTATATATGAGTACATTAGACGCAAAATTCGGTTTTTGCAAATTAATTAAAAAATATATACAGCCCGTTCAGCGTAAAACCGAATATATCTATATATATGTGGGGCGTGGCCTCGCCTCCCTCCAACGCGCGACAAAGTAGCTAAGCAAATAGCCTACATCGCTAATAAGATTTTTTGCATTATTATCATTTAATTTTTTAAGTCCTTACCTGCTCGACCTTTCGTCATGTCGTTTATCACACAAGCTACTGTGACGCGCCTTGAAGGGAGGCGAGGCCACGCCCCATATATATTCGGTTTTATTCTGAACGGGCTGTATATTATATATATATATATATATATATATATATATATATATATATATATATATATATAGTGCGGACGTTTAAAGTCCCCCCCTGTTATCTTTTGAACGAAAAAAGGTATCGACATCGGACAAAAACCATTGTCAAGGACATTAAGAATACTACTTTTTGACGTCAAATTGATAGGTGTCCATTTAAGGAGCGCCAAGAGGGCAGTATCAACTTAAAAATTTCAAAGGGAAAGGGGGGCTTGTGATACCTCATTTGAAAGGTATTTCGATTCTCTATTCGATGCTATTTAAATTTTTAAAATCCGTTTAACGGTTGCTAAGTAATTGAGCATTTCAGTTTTTCAAACTAATACATTTTCTTGCCGTCCTAGGCAGCTACATTCGTTGCCTGTTCGGTAAATCCGGCCCTGGCGGTGCGAATTATCGTAAATCTTATCGTTAATCAACATTAATTTTTTTTGAGACTTTTTTGTTTTTGTTTTGTAAAAAAAAACGCACCATTGTAGTTATAAGGCGGTTTATAAAATAATTCTACTCTTTAGTGTAACACTATTTATCAGTTGTGTCTGCTATTTTACTTATAATTTCATTGGAAAATGGTTCGCGCTCGCCCGTTGGAAGAAAAAATAGAAGCAATTTTTATTTACGCTGAAGTTGGACGTAATTTGCACCAAGCAGAGAGGGTATTTAATGAAAAGTACCCAGACAACCCTATTTGTAGAAAATATCTACGGGAGTGACTAAATTTCAAACAACTGGAAGTTTGAGTAGGCAGAATGGATCGGGTAGAAATCTCAGAAGACAAACAAATAGAAATAGTCGGTTCCGTCGTCAATAATCCACAACAACCGACGGCGGCACTTGCAGGGGATTGTGAGGTAGCAATATCAACTGTTAAAAAATATAAAAAAAAACAAATTTCATCCCTATAAATTAAAAATATTACATCAACTTATTGAAGATGACCCGGATCGCAGAGTACAGTTTTGTACAAAATCCCCTGTACTTGCAATCAATTTGTTTTAGTGATGAAAATACTTTTATCCTAAATGGCAATGTAAATCGGCAAAATGTACGTTACTGGTCAGATGTTAACCCACATGCTTTTCGTGAAGGTCATACCCAGTATCCACAAAAAGTCAATGTATGGGCGGGACAACTGGGAAACCATATTGTAGGACCCATCTTTTTGGAAGGAAATTTAACAGGCATCTTGTACTTACCCAGACAGCATCCAATTCAGAAAGATTTCTGTACGAAGTCTGTTGAAAACCATCTTACTGAGGTCACAATATGACATCTTAGAAAAATCATTTTTAGGAGCTCAAGATTAAGAGTTGATGAATTCATAAATGAGAAGTCAATTTTTTAACATCTTAAAGTATCTTTTTTTCTGACTTCTTATTGGAATCAAAATTAGAAGCTACTAAGGGTATCGTAAATAAGACTTTAGTTATATGATATCTTACAGTATTCTCTTTTCTTACTTCTTACTGAAATCATATTATTAACTCTTTAAGACGTCAACATGGAGACATGACATTTTAATGCGATAACTTTCTTCTCACCGCTGTAACTGCTTGTGTTTGATATAAGAGCGAGCTTTATACCAAACGGTCTTAGACCTAGGTAAACGGCTACCCGATACTGACGAGCTCCAAAAGAGCGAAACAGGCCGTCTATCGGTACCGGTGAAGAGCACGCTTGAATTTAAATAAAAGTGAGACGAAGTAATCGCAATTTCTAAAATAAGCGAATACGAGCAAATTATTTAAATGATTTTAGTAAAATCCATTTAACAAATTAATAAAATATACTTGAAATGTCAAAATAAGCAACGATCCAGTATGTTATTTTTTCATCAGTACCCTAGTACTACTTCTATATCCAAAAGGGAAATTCTAAAGAAGTCTTTTTATAAGTTTATACAGTAGGACTCTTTAAAATGCTAAATTGCGAAGTTAAAGAAAAGGGTTCCTCAAGAGTTATTTTTTTAGAAGTCTTGATTAGTTCAATAGGTGGCGCATTCGAAGTCTTAAGAACTTCTTAAAAACTTCTTTCTGATGTTGTATTTGACGTCCAAATCATAAAATAGAGCTTATGCAGACTTAATTCAGACGTCATATTGCTGTCTGGGTAAACATGCTTCAAACACAAATTCATACAATGATTCAAGATATATTATATATACATTATTTTAGGGATGTTAGACTGTGGTTTGATTAGACTTATTCAAATAGGTGGATTGGTAGGCATGGTCCTACCGAATGGTCGGCTCGGTCTCCTGATTTAACGCCACTTGATTTTTTTTTGGGGTTATTTAAAATCAAAGGTCTACATCACCGAACCAGAATCAATTGATGACCTAAAACAACGTATTAGACATGAATGTGCGAATATTACCCAAGAAACGTTTACAAATGTGAGAACTGAAATTAGAAACTATTATTGTGTCAAAATGTCCAAGGGGAGCATTTCGAACATCTAATTTGATGATTTATTGTACTTAATGAATGAAAACCTTGTACTTAATAATAAAATTTGATTTGAGACTTAATTTTATTTAAACGTTTAATATCTCAGCAACCGTTAAACGGATTTTAAAAATTTAAATAGCATCGAATGGAGAATCAAAATACCTTTCAAATGAGGTATCACAAGCCCCATTTCCCTTTGAAATTTTTAAGTTGATACTGCCCTCTTGGCGCTCCTTAAATGGGCACCTATCAATTTGACGTCAAAAAGTAGTATTCTTAATGTCCTTGACAATGGTTTTTCAAAAGATAACAGGGGGGGGACTTTTAACGTCCGCAATGTATATATATATATATATATATATATATATATATTATATATTAATATACAGTGTGTATCAGCCAAATGGAATAAATTCGATAATACATAAATGGGGGCATGTTCCTAAAAATGCTCGGACACGTCGATTAGTATTTTTAGTTGCGCACTTTTTTCAACAAAATCTTTTTGTACAGGGTGTCTCATATATCAGTGGCCAATACCAACTTTAAAATTTCAAATGGAACACCCTGTATTTTATTCAATTTTTAGATTCTTCAGAAAATTATAGACATATTTCATGTACAATGTCCTATACCTATCTTCAACTGTTTTGGAAATATTGAAAAATTAACATTAAAGAACGATAATTATCATAATTATAATTATTTAATTACATAAAATTGCTACAACACTGAAAAACGAATAAGTTATACTGTTTATTTTTTCATATTGTAAACAACAAAAAAGAACAATTGTCAATGTAGGAGATGTTCAAAATGCTCGCCGAGAACGACTTGGTAACATCCTAATCTTAAATAGAAATTACTTCTAACGTTCCTCAACATCTGAGGTGTGACCGATCTAATCGCCAGCGTTATTCGTATTATTAAGTCAGCTAAGTCGAGGGGTTTGGTTTTGTATACAATACTTTTGACATATCCCCATAGGAAGAAGTCTAATGGCGTCAGATCAGGGGATCGTGCTGGCCATTCCATTGATCCTCTTCTCCCTATCCACCGATTTGGAAATATTTGTTTGAGGTACTGCCATACATTGATTTCATAATGGGGCGGTGCTCCATCTTGCTGAAACCAAATCATTTTCGCTGGAACTTGTGGGTTTGCTGGATCAGGATATAAGTTTGTTACAGTAGGCACGATATTATTTTGGAGCAGTGCTAAATAATTATTGCCATTTAAATTGCCATCAATAAAAAAGGGACCTATGATATTATCTCTAACAATTCCTGCCCAAACATTAACCTTCTCAGGATATTGCGTATGTTCTTCCCTCATCAAGTGAGGATTTTCCTTAGACCAATAGCGTCAATTTTGTCGATTAACTTGACCATGAAGTGTAAAGGTGGACTCATCAAAATACAAAACATGTTGTAATTGGATCACATTGTTATCTAACATTGCCATCATTTCTTCACAAAAATACGTTCTCCTATCAAAATCGTCTTCCGTGAGCTCCTGAGTTGGTATCATTTTATAGGGATGCATTTTATTTTCTTTTAAAGTTCGAAAAATCGATGAATGGCTAACATCGAACATTGGGGCTGCTTTTCGACTAGAAGTATGTGGGTTTTCCTCAAACTCAAGCATAATATCCAACTTGGTATCATCACTTATTACTTTTGCAGCTATTTTTTTCATCTGCTTTACATGTCCAAGCTCGCGAACTGCTTTTCTATTTTACTCATTGTCCCTTGGAATATAGGAGGTAAATTTAAAAATTTTTCTTGAAATAAGCGAACAACTTCCATTTCTGTCCGTGTTCTATCTCCATAACCAATCATCTGTAGAATTGTTATTTTGTACATTTCAATTAAATGAACCATTTTTCTGATGTGCAGTTAACGAAATTCAAACACAAAACTTATAGCTTTTTTTATTTCATATCAGGTCCACTAAAATTAATTTTTTAATATTTCCGAAACACTTGAAGATAGGTATAGGACATTGTAGAATCCAAAAATTGAATAAAATACAGGGTGTTCCATTTGAAATTTGAAAGTTGGTATTGGCCACTGATATATGAGACACCCTGTACAAAAAGATTTTGTTGAAAAAAGTGCGCAACTAAAAATACTAATCGACGTGTCCGAGCAATTTTAGGAACATGCCCCCATTTATGTATTATCGAATTTATTCCATTTGGCTGATACACACTGTATATTATATATATAGAAAGTTTTCGCTCAGACAGATTGATGGTATAAATTATTATTATAGAGAACAAATTTTTAATATTCAAATTGATGATTAAACAAATAAATAATTTTAAGTAACAATAAAAGACTTGGGAATAAATTTCGTACTTATATATGTATGTTTTAGCTAAGTTTTGTTATATTTAAAATGAGTCTCGACGAATTCGGACATCATTTTAATGTTAATACTGATAAATTTTTAATTACTGAAGATATAGATTTTCAAAATTTTAAACTTACTAATGTGAAATTACCTGAACAAGATAATGATGCTGTAAATAGAATATTTGTTGACAATTATTTCAAAACATATCATAAAGGTGTTAGTGATTCCTTACAATCTGTAATAGATAGTACAGACAAAGAAAATTTAAATATTAAAAAAATATTGAAAATTTAAAAAATCAATCTAATATTATTAAAAAAACATTAAAGTAGCAGACACTAATTTTAAATCAATAAAACAACAAATAGTAAAATTAGAGAAAGACTTAAAAAGTAACGTAACTAAAATACAAAAAGATTTTAAGGAATTATCAAATAAAACTAATGATAATATTAAAAAGAATTTAAATCAATTTAAAACTTTGCAAGATAAAATAATAAATGATGTTTTAGAAAAAACAACTAAAAATATATTGGATAATATACAACGAATTAAAAATTTACAAAAAAAATTTAATGTATTTGAAAATATTGTAAAGAGAAACGAAAAGATATTGGATCAACAAATAATAGATACTAAAATTAATAATGTATCTTTTAATGCAACATTTGATGATTTTAGAATTCACCTGGAAGAATTTCTTAAAGCTATTAAATATTTCGAAACACAATCGAAGTCTAATAATGCTTCTTATGTAAATATGTTTAATAATTTGGAGAAACGTATAGAGATGTTAGAAACAAAATCGGAAAATCCTTAAAATGGATATAATAAATAAAATTTAATTATAAAATGCATAGGTCTTTGTACTCTTGCAATTTATTGTGCAAAATAAAATGTGTTTTTGGGAGAAGGGGTAAGATAGTAGGTATATAAAGCTTGTTTACTTCTTGATATTCATATAATCGTTTATATTTTTTAGTTAAACAACAACTCAATAACAATATCAAGATGAGCAATATTTTGACCAAACTTAACGGTTGCAAGCATCTTCCATTCATAAAAATTAAAGAATTAGAAGAAGATAAGAAATACGAATCTTGAAGTTTTAGATGGTAAATATGGAGAGTGTAATTTTGGCTAAAGTTAAAGGATTTTCAAATTCTGTAATATTACCAAAACGATTTTCAAAGTTAATTGGTGATATTGAAAAAATTAACAAAGAAATTCAAAGAAATTTTTTTTATGTGATTAGGAAGTTAGTGAAGGTTACAATGATGTAAAATTTGAATAAGTAAAAACTTATGCAAAAGTTTAATACTTATATTTAATATTAATAATAAATATATTTTATATTTTTGAAATATTTAATCGCTAATATTAATGAATATATTTTAGGATTATGTAATCAAAAATATTGTAGTTTAATTTAGTCTTAAGAATTTAAATTTATTTTCATTGTATTAATTAACTGTCATTGTCGGTGGTGGTGGTGGGAATAATAGTATATAAGTCTGTTTTAAATTGTAAGTTTATTAAATTCAAACTGTTATTTGAATTTGAAAAAAAAATGTCTGCGGTCAGTGAAATCTTTATCGAAATGAAGAGAGTGCAGAGAGAAAGGGCAACCAACAGGATGTTCAACGACCTGTTGCAGAACTCGTACCCCTAGTTGGACGAATTAATTGAATTTGATTTCTATGGATTTTTAATTCAGGGTCGCTGTGGAGAGGATCATCCGGCGAACAATATATGATATATAAATAAAAAAAAATTATATCCACATTTTAAATTTGTTTTAATTTAACCTTTTCTGTCGATTATAATAATAAAAAAAGATAAAATAATAGTTTTAGGAAGAGTCCCCTTCCATGAATACGTCGTCTAAATATAGGTAGGAGAAACCCTATATAATACTAATACTAATACTATTAGTTTAAGTTTTAGTTTAAGAGAGAACATAAAAAATGTCTGCTTTTAAAATTAATCGAGTTGACCAATATAAAATATATCGTAAAAATCATATTTATAAAAGGATTTTTGAATTGAAACAGTCACTGACAAAACAACAAACCATATTAAATAAAAAAAATTACATATTGTAACGTTTTTAACTGTTCGTAGTGTGAATTCAAACACGCACTGGTTTATTAACGAACTAAAATATTTATTTAATAACTTAACTACACTTAAAACACTATAAAACTAACTAAACACTTAACTACTAATTATTTATATATCACTACTGTTCAAGAGTCTATTTATTTTCACGTATATTTATTTATTTCGACGCGAGTACCAAAACTGGACTGTGCTGCTCTGTTCCTTATATATTCAGCGCCCAAGTCTTCTGGAACATTCCAGCGAGCTCCACACTCTCGATTGTTCGAGCGCTGACTCACCAGCGATGACTCACCGGCGATGAGTCATCACTTCGATATCCAGAGCGGTACTCGCTACATTGCCCCCGTCTTAAAACATTTTCGTCCCGAAAATGGTCCTCAGCTCCATGGCGATATTTGCATAGAGATCCAAACTTGCAATGTGTCCTATAGAAGTAGCAGTCCACGGTCTTCCTTCCGGTTGTTCTTTTAGGGTTGTAGCAACAGACAAGAATGTGTATGCCACTAAATCTAAAGATAACTTCCACCATACTTCTAATTATTCTCCAGTTCAAACCGTCAAGTCCACAAGCAATCTTTGGTATCGCCAGGTTCATGATGTCCTTGGATAAAAGGGCATCCCTCAATTTATTTAAGGCATTCCATATGTCACGGTAGTTTGGCTTCTGATGGGAGAGCTGCTTCGTTACCAGATAGAAGACACTTCTATGGCCTATCTGCTCATTATCCACAATTTCAAGGACCTCTCCAACTTTGGGATTCTGCCTTCGTAGCTCGTCAACCCGTCCAAACTTGTTTTTAAAGACAACCGCTATTCCCCTGGACATCCTAAGGTCTTCCGCAACACAGTGAGCCAAGGAGTAATCGGCCGAAACCGTGAACAGATCTTTTTGTTCTTCTCGAGTGACACCATACCGAGCTTTCTTACCGCTCGAATATAAATACACGAAGTCTTCAAAAGGCAACTCGTCTTCCGGCGGATTAACCCTCCTTACTCTAGCATCGTCTATTTGAGCATTGTTTCCAGCGTAAGGAGCCAATCGGTTGAAATGGATCACTTTCGGCTTTCCTCTTGGTTGTTTTCTGATCCTGTAGATGATGTCATTTATGCGATCCATGACTTCGTATGGTCCTTCCCAAGAAGTCTGCAGCTTCGGTGAATAACCACGACGGCGCTGAGGGTTGTATAACCAAACTAGGTCTCCTGGTTGAAATACTCCATTCTCCGCCTTGATGTCATATGCCTCTTTCATTCTATCACTGGCACTCTGGATGTTTAAACGAACTCGGTTATGAATGTTGCTCATTTTCCTACGTAAATTGCTGACATAATCTTCTCCAGCAATATCTTCCCCTGGTAGGCCACCAAACCTCAGGTCACAAGGTAGACGAAGTTCACGTCCCATAATAATGCTAGCGGGTGTCTGGCCGGTTGTATCGTGGATAGAAGAACGGTACGACAACAGGAACAGATGGAGGAAGCGGTTCCAGTCTCTTTGGTGGTCAGAGACTACCTTGGACAGGTACCGGTTTATCGTTGGATTCATTCGTTCTACCATTCCATCAGACTGCGGATGTAATGCAGTCGTCCTCGTCTTCCGAATGTTAAGAATCTTACAGACATTCTGGAACAATTTAGATTCAAAGTTTCTGCCTTGGTCTGAATGCATCTTCATTGGCACACCAAAACGACAAATCCACTCCTTAATAAGTGCATCGGCCACTGTGGCAGCTTCCTGGTTTGGCAAGGCGTACGCTTCCGCCCACTTGCTAAAGTAGTCCATTACAACGATGATGTATTTATTTCCAGATTCTGTTTCCGGAAATGGACCGCCACGTCGATTTCAATTCTCTCAAATGGGCTGCCCACATTGTACTGTCGCATTGGGGCTTTTGGGCGCTTCTGGGGTCCATTGCTTGCCGCGCAAACGGCGCACTTCTTGCACCATTCCTTCACATCTCGTTGGCTGTTGACCCAATAAAACCGTTCCCTAAGTCTTCCGAGCGTCCTGGTCACCCCAAGATGTCCTCCAGTAGTTCCATCATGGATTTCCTGCAGCACTTCTGGTATCCTGTTTCTGGGGATTATTATCTGCTTCCGGTCTTCCCCCCCTTCTGGCATCTCCAGAACGCGCTTTAGAAGCCCGTTACTTAAGATGATGGAATTACATTGGGCCCAGTACGATTTCACATTCGGCGAATATTGGGCGACTTCCTGCCACGTTGGTTTACGGTCGTTCTTCTTCCAATCGATGATAAGCTTCAAATTCGGGTCCCTTTCCTGGTCTTGTTAAACCTCAGTGGATTGCCAATGATCATCCACGATTGTAGTCCTGCGAATACACTCATCTTTTTCTTCAGTCCTATTTATTTTTCTAAATAAAGTCGGCGCCACCTGGCTTCCTCTGCAACGACTTTGTATATGTCCCAGCTTTCCACATCTCCAACAGCGGATTTCCTTCTTCTCTGGTAGATTCTCTTTAAGAACTCGCCTGATTGCTTTAATTATACTGGGTTCCTCCTCTTTCTCTTCCTCGACTCTCCTAATTTTTGGCTGGCTCCTGCAGCTCTGCTTTGCCGCCTCGAATTCCAAAGCTCGAGCCAATGCATCAACTAGTTGGCTCGGACGAGCCAGTATTAGAGCCCCTCTTGTTACGTTGTCTTGAAGTCCATCCAAAAAGGCTTGAACCGCTAATCGTTCCATAACGGTCGTTGGAGTAGCTGGATATGCTAGCCGGACCAAGCGTGCAATATCAGCCTCAAATTCTTGCAAAGTCTCGTTAGATTTCTGGCAGCTATTCTTCAGTTGGGAATGGTACACATGTTCCAGATGTGTCTGGCCATATCGCAGTTCCAGATGTTTAACCAACGCTTCGTAATCTTCTTGTTCGTTGGGAGAGAGTGTCTGCAAGATGTCCGTTGCATCTCCGCGTAAAGCCAGAGTCAATGCTGTAGCTTTTTCTTCTGGTAGCCAGCCATTTGCTTTTGCTGCTGCCTCAAACTGACGGATGTAGTTGGTCCAAGAAGTTTTTTCATCGAACTGAGGTGGTTTCATCCGGACTCGGCTCCCATCCTGCACTGTTCCTGGTTCCGCCATAATCATGGGTAGATTTACAGCTGTCAGTTTATTATTTATTTCTCTTATTTTATCTTCCAATTTCTCATTTAATTTTTCCTCTCTCGTATCCAATTCCTTCCTTACGTTATTCAATTCCATCCTTACGTCCTCTTATTTCTGTCCTACTTTCTCTTCTAATTCATTTACATTATCTAGAATCTTCTGTTCCAAATATTCTTTTAAATTTTTAGAATTTTCCAGTATTTTCTGTTGTAAATCATCCTATAAATTGTTGGAATTTTCCACCATTTTCTGTTGCAAATCGACTTTCAAATCCTTAGAATTTTCTAGCATTTTCTGTTGCAAATCATCCTTTAAATCGTTGACATTTTCCAGAATCTTTTGTTGTAAATCGACTTTCAAATCGCTAGAATTTTCCAGCAATTTCTTTTGTAAATCGTCCTTTAAATTGTTAGAATTCTCTAACATTTTTTCGTTTAAATTTTGCAACATTGAATGCATATTACACGGATCTTCAAATAAATACTCATCTGGATTTTCACCTTCCTGTTCCAACGCTTCTCGAAGCCGCTGCTGCAACACATTCATTTTTCCAGTTGTTTCGCATTCCCTTTCTTCCAGCTCCCGCTTAAGGTCCGCCACTTTTAAGTCCATTAACGAAACCATTTTCGCGAAGTTTCACACTAACCGCACTCCTGACACCAATGTAACGTTTTTAACTGTTCGTAGTGTGAATTCAAACACGCACTGGTTTATTAACGAACTAAACTATTTATTTAATAACTTAACTACACTTAAAACACTATACTACTATACACTTAACTACTAATTATTTATATATCACTACTGTTCAAGAGTCTATTTATTTTCACGTATATTTATTTATTTCGACGCGAGTACCAAAACTGGACTGTGCTGCTCCGTTCCTTATATATTCAGCGCCCAAGTCTTCTGGAACATTCCAGCGAGCTCCACACTGACTCACCAGCGATGACTCACCGGCGATGAGTCATCACTTCGATATCCAGAGCGGTAGTCGCTACAATATTATAAATTAATTCTTGATTTAATGAAAATTCATATATAAAGAAACTTGTTTAGACTTGTTGTTTTATACTGCGATGGATGGTTAAATGGCTTTAATAGTAGAAAGGGTAAATATATAAATATAATATATAAATATAATATATAAATATAATATATATATATATATATATACAGGGTGTCCCAGAACTCGCGCCACAGAGAAAAAGGGGGCGTGCCGATAGCAATGGAGATGCCAAATTTAAAAATAAAAAATTTCTAGGTAATAGTGTAATCGAATGAGAGCAAAAAAGCGGCAGCCAATACCGAGAGCTCTCGCCTAGGTTAAACGTAAGAGCTTTAAAAATTGCTAGGAGACGATAGAACATTGTTGTATTAAAAACATTTAAAAATCTTTTGGCCAACTGTATTTACTAAGTTGTCAAAAGCTATCAAAAATGAGGTTATTAATCTATGACTTATACTTCAGAACGCCAATGTTTTAAAATAACGATTAGGAAAGGGCTGGGAAAAAAACTCGCCAGGGAGACGCGTTGCACCCACACTAAATAAATAAATAATTATTATTTCAGTGTAATCATCCAAAGAAAACAGTAATTATAATAAGCTAATTTATAACCTAATATAATATTAATGACAGGAGTTTGACAGCAGTGTCACAATGAATTGGATTCCAGTGGACCAAATATTTTACATATTTTTTATTATCAACAATGCAACCTAAGTATCCTAGCAATTTAAAGAATTCGCTATGGCCATCTATTGGGATTGGCTATCGTTTTTTATTCTTATCTCGCTTATCCTTTGCGTTAGACAATTTTAATTTTCAAATATGTGTTTCACGTTACTTTCGGCACGTTCCGGTTTTCTATGTGGCGCGAGTTCTGGGACACCCTGTATATATATATATAAATATATATATATATATATATATATATATATATATATATATTGTCACGTAATAAGAAAATATTATTTATTGATTTATTAATTTTCTTTTATTTTAATATAATAATTATTTTCCCACATAAAAGCAACAGGAAAGTTTCAGATTATTGCAGACTATTTGATTCTCAAATAGATTTACGTGGAAATTTATTGTGAGAAATGCAATCTTGCAATAATCAGCAAACATGTATTTCTCGTGTATATGACGTAGTGTTCTAGTTTTGTATATAAACCCATATTGCTTGTAATGTAAATTCATTCAGAAATAAAGCCGTTATAATGTAAGTTTGGCCTTTTAACCATACGTCACCCAACAGTCCCAATCACTACTGGTGGAGTCCCAATCATCGATGGTGGAGTCCCACTTCGTCACATGGTGGAGGCGCCAACGATCTTGTACCATCACTATGAATAGAGAAAGTATCGGTACCCAGGATTGACCGAATACTCGCTGTATCTATTCATAGAAGACTTCCTGAATAGAGAAAGCATCGGTACCCAGGATTGACCGAATGCTCGCTGAATCTATTTGGGAACTCTAAGAAAAACAAGGTCGGCGTTAGTTAAATTTAATGTCAGGCAAGAAGCTTTTGGGAAAATTGACATTCAACCCATCACATCGCAGCACGGAAAAATCCATCTTCGAACCCTCCTCAACGTTACCACGATCACCGACTGGCGCCGAACCGAAACAAACAAGATATTTTCTACGACCACCGAAAGAACCTATAATACCCGAAAAACAGACTGAAAACAGCGAAGAAAAATCAGAAGAAGAAATCCAAAACTCAACATTTAATATAGAAGACTCAGAAGACTTTAATAACCAAACTTTTAACGCAGAAGAAGAAAACAGCGAAGAAGAGACAAATCCCGACGAAAATCAATCCGAAAAAGAAGAAGACGACAACGTAGAAGCCCGTATCCAAAACCTTTTAAGTCCTTTACAAAATCTTTCAATTTTAAGTCCTTCTGAAGATATATCCTTACTTTTTTCCCAAGCATCTGAGATACAAAATAATCCTGAAGAAAATTTCCCTATCACCCAAACCGAACCACAAATCATCGACATGTCGAATACCAACATTTTTAATGGAAAATCAACAAATCGAAGAAGAGCAAAAGAAAGACGATCTTATAATGAAATTAATATCAGCCATTAATACCCCAGAAGACAATCAGCTCAATATTGGAATAAGGAGAAAAGCAAAAAACTATCGACTAGTCAATAATATATTATACAAGAAAAAACAAAAACCGAACGGCTTGGAAAATCTACTGGTTATCCCAAAACATTTAGTCGCCGAAATAATGTACTCACATCACAGCGAACCTCTAGCTGGACATCTTGGAATTACAAAGACTTATAACAAAATCTGCACAAGATACTTTTGAGATTCAATGCTAAAAGATATAACAAAATTTGTCAAAGGATGTACAGATTGTCAAGCCCGGAAAGGAGCCACCCTTAAGACTCCAGGATGTTTGCAATCAATACCTGTAGAGTCACCATTCGCCCAAATTGAAATTGATTTACTAGGACCATTCAGAAGAAGTAAATCTGGAAAAACCATGATCGTAGTGGCAACTGACTATGCCACCAGGTGGGCAGAGACCCAAGCATTGCCGAATGGAAAAGCCGAAAGTGTGGCCAAGTTCATTCTAGAAAAAATAATAACAAGGCATGGTTCCCCAAGGACAATATTAAGCGACAGAGGCACAGTCTTTAGATCAGAGCTAGTAACAGAACTTTTGAAAATAATGGGAGTTACTAGCACATTCACAACTAGTTACCATCCAGAATGCAATGGACTTACCGAAAGACTTAATCATACACTTGCTGATATGTTATCTATGTATACAAATACAGAACAAACTGACTGGGACGAATATCTTAACATGGTTACTTTTGCATAAAATACATCCATTCAAGAAACTACAAGATTTTCGCCATTTATGTTGGTCTATGGAAGAGAACCAATATTACCTACCGAGGCCAATCTAATGGAAACTGTGAACCACTGCAATTCTCACAGTTTAAGATAAAAGGCTCTATTTGTCCGAAAAATGGCAGTAGAAAATATCACAAAACAACAAGAAATACAAAAAAGACGATACGACCTAAAACACAGAAACATTATATTTAAGGTCGGGCACAAAGTAAAAGTTTTCACTCCAGTTCGAAAGGTGGGAAGAAGTGAGAAGTTGCTACTACGTTGGTTCGCTCCCTACGAAATTGAAGAAAAACTTGGTCCCGTAAATTAAAAAATAAATAAAGGAAAAGGACAAAAGAAGGAAGTGGTCCATATTAGTCGTATATTGCCATATGCAGACCCATGGACTCCCCAAGTATAAAAAAAAAGAAGAAGAAAGAAGAAGACTCCACCCCGTCCTTTTCAACCCCTGTCCCCCCTATCCCTAATGCCAATTTGTATATATTTAGTAATTTTTAGTAATTTTTAGGTTATCCTTTATTCTTTTATGTGCCCTGCCAACTCGCTATTCCGAAGAAGCTGCCATCGAAATATCAGCAGGGGCCTTCTGGAAGCCCTTACCAGAAGCCTTGCTTTATGAAGCTACGATACCCATAACGTATAAAAGCCCATGGAAAGAAGAATTCGACGTCAATAAAGTTGAAATACAAAGAGAAGATTGTGAAGAAAATAAAGAGAGAACATTTTGCGAGGTACGGAAGAAGCTAGTGCTGCTGAGTCATTCTGTAACAAAGGAACTTGACATCCTAAGAAAAGCATGGAAAGTTACAAACCCAGAGATGAGTGAAGAACCGAGAAAAATTTACAGAAGAGCCCTCGACTTCATTGGAGATGCCTTGAGTTGGTGTTGTGGTGTCGCCACAGAAAATAAAGTCAAAACCTTGGTACTAGAGGGACGCGACCTGAAACAAAGAATAAAATTGCTTAATAAAGGATTGGATGGAACACTGAGAATCTTAGGAGACACATCAAGAAAATTCCAAACATACCAGGAAGAGGTTCAGAAAACTTTAAACGACACAAAAAACAAAATGGAAGAAATGTTTAAAATATGGACAATTCAAAAAGAAACATTTTACGATAAATATGAAGCAGACGTCCACTACTTATCCAGTTTCATTTTTAACAACATGTTAAACACCATCGCTATGGGACGCCACATAAAAAAATTTCAAATTTTACAAGCCTGCAAAAACCACGAAATACCAACAACCTTGATAACACCAGATATCCTGAAAAGCGACCTTCTACGCCTACAAAAACACATAGAACAAGCCGATCAAAAGATAGCCTTTAATCTTGAAGACATCCATAAATACTACGAATTACCAATTACTGATTGTGTCATCGCAGAAGAAACATTAATGGTAACAGTAAAAGTTCCAATAAGAAGAGCAAACTCCAGATGGCAACTCTCCGAGTTGGTAACAACCCCATTTGCTTGGCACAACCAAACATGTCACATTCAACACGAAGCTTTAATTTTGGCAGTAGCGACAAGGAACCAGAAGGAAGTAGCGCTAACCATTTCTGGAACCAACCTACACCAATGCAAGCCGTATGAAAATAAATTATGCTTATCTTCCAAGATTTTCATCAGACAACCTACATGGACCCCAATGTGCAAAAATGCTGTTTCACGGAGCCACCGTAGAAGAAATCGCGAAAACTTGTCCAATGAGATGTTTGTCTTCAAAGTCATTAGTTATAACCGAAGTTAGAAAAAACACATTTATAGTCACACACCCCCATCCAAACACTACCGTAATTTGTAGAGAAGAACAACAAATATCCAGGTGCCATCAAACTGTCACTACCCTGCAGCTGTTCCTTAAGAGTAGGAAACGACATTCTCATAGAAAAAAGGTATCCTTGCAATGAAGAAATAGAAGAAAAACTGAAGATTTGTCACATTTTGCCGGCTACATGGACAAACCTGAAGTCATTCACACTAAATCCTAACTACAATAAAAAACCACCAACTTTTGGAAATATCGAGGAATGCCTATTATCCAACTGGTCACTCACAGTTCCACATATCAACTTGACATCCACTAGTAAAGAAATAGAAGAAATAAGAAGAAGTTTAGAAGCTAAAGAATCTACTTACGCTAATATATATTCCATCCATGGAGACTCCATGCTTATTCTATGGGATGGAATCCTTTCAGCATGCGTGGTATTCCTCTTAATCAAGAGATACCCAGTAGTACTAGCAGCCACCATACCTCGAGCAGAAGCTGCAGAAATCCCAACTGCAGTAAATTTAATTGCTGGATCCGCAATACTAGTCATGTTTATATTGCTACTAATAATGATGTACATCTGTAAAAGAAGAAATAAGAAAAATGGAAAAAGTATAATTAAAAATAAAATACCAAAAAATGCTGGAAACCCTGAAAATGATCCCTCACAAGAAGGTATCCTGTACCACGTTTGTTGTGAAGATGACATCAACCTTCCAGATCAATTCCTTCTGACACTCGTCCGAGCTTACCCCAGGAATGACCAGGAGTAAGGGTTAGCAATTTCGAATGATGACAAAAGGGAGCCCAGCGCAACGAGTCGCTCATGCGTTCCATGTCCATCGCAGAAATAAAATTGTTGGATAGGTCAGTAGTGTTAATATCAAAATACAAACGCATATTTAAGATAAAAACTAGCTTGAAAAACAAATTGCAAGTTTAATTCAAACATTTAAAATAATAAAATAAAAATTTAACGTTATAGGGTATAAAGGGACGTAGGTCTTCACTAAAGTTATACAAAGAATTTTTTTTTGTATAGTAATGCTTAATTTTAAATAATTTTTATAAATTTAATATTTTTTGGCATAGGCGATAGGCAACTGTAAATTGTACATAGTTATTATTATTTTAGTTTAAGAATACTTACTAATTTTTGTTCCTTTTTATTTTCATGTGGAGTCCGACAAAATGTAATAGTACTGGACACTTTACCACTTTAACACCACACAAAAACCAACAATATTTCCAATAATTAAACACGGACATCAAGAATTCATCATGGCGGACTTGAAGATAAAACTAAGTGTCTAGGACTACGTCGGCAGTTTATTGCAAATCTAGAACATGGACGACAAAGCCCAGTGGCGTGCTTTCTAGGCGAGGGAGATGTCACGTAATAAGAAAATATTATTTATTGATTTATTAATTTTCTTTTATTTTAATATAATAATTATTTTCCCACATAAAAGCAACAGGAAAGTTTCAGATTATTGCAGACTATTTGATTCTCAAATAGATTTACGTGGAAATTTATTGTGAGAAATGCAATCTTGCAATAATCAGCAAACATGTATTTCTCGTGTATATGACGTAGTGTTCTAGTTTTGTATTTAAACCCATATTGCTTGTAATGTAAATTCATTCAGAAATAAAGCCGTTATAATGTAAGTTTGGCCTTTTAACCATACGTCACCCAACACCCTATATATATATATATATATATATATATATATATATATATGTATATATATATATATATAGGGTGAGTCAGAAGTAGGTGCATTAATTTAAGGAGGTGATTCTACAGATTATTTTGAGTCGTCTGAACCTCATATTGCCTTATCCAAAAGTTATTAGTTTTGGAGTTATTTGATTTTTTGTGATTTTGCTAAAATATCGTGTCCAGGATTACATTTTTTAAAATTTCTCGATAATAATTAAAGTTAATTAAACGATTCTTTTTTAGTAGTTAGCCCATACATTGGTACATGCCACATAGTAATAGTTTTTCCAAAAAAGCCATATGGAACTTCAGAACAACAGTATAAAATAAAATTTTATTCGCGATGACTTGTTAAGTTCATCAGGATTTTTTTTTAATTTCACTATACACTTTGCGTGTAAATAAAAAACTTTCTTAATGTATTACCTTTCGAATGATGTATAATATGCCAATAAAAACTATTATTTTTAGGTAGAAAATGTCACCGTTGTAAAACACACTTCGGTTTTAGTTTACGCTAACAATTCACGATTAGTAGTAAGTAAAATACTAGAGTGTTACGTTAACATTTATTTATTAAAATATTACTAAATAAAGGTTTACAGAAAATTCTCAAAGTGTCCGCCATCATTTCTAATGCAAGCTTGTGCCCTTTTTCTGATTTCACCGCGAGTAAGTCGATTATCTAAGTTGTTTCTTAATTCTATTGCCGCGTCTTGTATCCTTTCGATTAACTGGTCTCTGTTTAATATATCAACTGCATAGACCTTTTCTTTCATGTTCCCCCACACATAAAAATCTAAAGGTGTTAAATCAGGGCTCCTTGGTGGCCATAATATTGGTCCCCTCTACCAATCCAACGATTTGGAAACCTATCTAGAAACCGCCGAACATTGATGCTATAATATGGGCATCCATCGTGTTCGAAAAACATTTCAATCCTATTTGCTAATGGAACATCATCCATTAATTCTGGCAATACGTTATTCAAAAATTCCCCATAAACTTCACCATTCAAATTATCTGGCAAAAAGTGAGGACCGATCAATGTACTACCAATTACACACATCCACACATTTACACTAAATTTTCTTTTAAAACTAGTTATTCCTTTCTTGTGGATTATCCTGTGCCCAGAAGTGTAAATTGTGAAAGTTAGTAATACCTTCTCTACTAAAGAATCATCAGTCCACAAAATTCTAGACAAGAACCTGGGATAATCAATATCTGCATTTAATAAATATCTGCAAAAGCTGATTCTTCGTTGGGGATCTTCCTCTAGACCCTGGAGAGGGGTATAATGAAATGCATGCTGGCCTGAACGTTTCATTACACAAGCAACCTTGCTTTGTGTTAAACCCAACTCAGAAGCTACTTTTCTTGTGCTGGTAGTTGGATCTTCTTCAAATCTTTCTAGAATGTCTTCATCAACATTTACATTAACTTCAGGAGCTCCAATGCGTGGTCTTGGTATAACAGTGCCGGTTTCAGCTATACGACGATATGTTGTATTGAATACTCTTTCATTAGGAACGCGTTTTTGTGGGAACCTTACTTGATATTCTCGTCGAGCTTCGGCTGCGTTTCCATTACAAAATCCATATAAAAACATAATATCAGCGTATTCCTGATACCTCAAGAATAGTTAATACCTAATAATTATTATTCCAGGTAAAATTTTCTTTAATTTGCTTCCATATTAGTTAAATTTTACCTTTAATAATACAAATAATACATCAAAACCCATTACTACCTGGAACTGTTAATTCTAGGGTGAACTAAAACCTGTATGTGCCTTACAAAGGTGACATTTTCTATACAAAAATAATAGTTTTTATGAAAATATTATACATCATTCGAAAGGTAATACATTAAGAAAGTTTTTTAAACAATTTGCACGCAAAGTATATAGTGAAATTATAAAAAATCCTGATGAACTTAACAAGTCTTCCAAATTCGCGAATAAAATTTTATTTTATACTGTTGTTCTGAAGTTTCATGTGGCTTTTTTGGATAATCTATTACTATGTGGCATGTACTACTAAAAAAAGAATCGTTTAATTAACTTTAATTCTTATCGAGAAATTTAAAAAAATGTAAACCTGGACACGATTTTTTACCAAAATCACAAAAAATCAAATAGCTCCAAAACTAATAACTTTTGGATAAGGCAATATGGGGTTCAAACGACTCAAAATAATCTGTAGAATCATCTCTTTAAATTAATGCACCTACTTCTGACTCACCCTGTATATATTTATATGTATATATATATATATATATATATATATACATATATATATATATATATATATATATATATATGTATGTATGTATGTATATATATAATGTAAATATATATATACTTTTAAAATTTTATTTACTTTGCAGTAAACTTTTGTATGTTCAACAACTAAAAGTGTTTTTGTAGTGCTTGTATGAATAACTTATATTTTTGTAACGGAAAACCCTTTTACCCTGAGAGTGTTGGAATAATGGAAAACCAAAATGGGATATTTGAAATTTTTCGTAATTCAGTTCCTGAAGATAATATTTTTTCAGATTTAGTTAAGAAAGAAAAAGTGCGTCACACTAAATTTATGTTAAATCAAGATCGATTGAATTCATTTGAATATTGGCCTGCAGGATTAAATCAAAAACCTCATGAAATGGCTAGTGCAGGATTTTTTTACGTTAGTTTAGGAGATCATTGTATTTGCTTTCAATGTGGTCTAATTTTAAAGGATTGGATTGAAACAGATGATCCTTGGGAAGAACATGCTAAGTTTGGTGAAAAATGTACTTTTTTTACAATTAAAATTGTGTAATGATTATATTAAAAAATTAAGAGAAGAATATATAAATGATTTTTGTGGTTCAACGCATGATTGTCCAACACCGCCTCAAGCATCTTGTTCAGCAGAAAAACAAAAACAAGTAGAACAATCTACAACAATTAATAATTCACGTTCTAGAACTCTAAGTCATGCAGAAGAAGAAGAAGAAGAAAAAGAATAAGAAGAAAAAGAATAAGAAGAAGAAAGTATTGAAAACAGTGAACATATAAATTTATGTAAAATATGTTATAAAAATGGAATATCTATTGTAAGCATACTGTTACTTGTGTAGATTTTTTAATTTCACTAAATAATTGTTCTATTTGTAGAGTTACTCTTGAAGCAAGTTTATTTATCATAAGAAAAAAATATTTTATTTACATTGTTTAAATAATACATTTTATACATACCTGTACTTTTTACTTTTTTTTTTAATAAATATATTTATATTTTCAAAACATTGTTTTATTTTTTTTATAAGAAAAGGAAATTAAATAAAAAAAGTGATATTTAAAAAAATTGTATTAAGTAAAATAAAATAAAATAAAAAAAATGGCTTTTTTTAAGTATTTTCACTAAAATCTAAATATTCCATTAGCTCGTTATTATAATTATAATTATGTTTAATATTTTTTTCACTACCACTACCTCTAAAATCTACTTCATCAAAATTTGTTTTCATATCCATTAGCTTGTTATTATAATAATATTTAATATTTTTTTCACTAGCACCATTAGTAAAATCTACATTATCAAAATTTTTGTTATATTCCATTTCTTTTTTTTTTTTTCATTTTTTTCCTTTTCTTCTGGAATCAAGATATTTTCCGGGTTCTTAATTTGTTCTTCCAATGTAAAGGAAAAAAATTATCCATGCTGTTATACCATTCCTCTTCTAAATAATGCAAGTCTTGAAATGGAGTAGTGGATTGAAAACATTGTACTAACCTATTAATATTTTGAATACTTAAAGGTTTAGCAATATCGTAAGCAATATAATATACAGACATTTTTTATGCTATTGTTGTTGTTGTTGTTGCAACGTCTAAAACTTAACAAACATTAAATTAACTTATAAAGAAGTATTAATATTTAAACCTATAAAAAAGTAAAGTGAAGGAAAAATTCTTATTCTAATAAATTAATGATTATATTAAACTAAAAAAAAACACAAAGAAAGAAAAAAATATATATAATTTTGCTTTATAATGAATTTATTATTCCTGTTAGGGGAACGTAACGTATGATGCGGTCATGTAAAATAATGCAGTAAGCAGAAGTTTTATCAGGAATATCTGTACTTGTTTCCCACTCTAATCGAATATCAACTGTTCCAGAATTTAAAACATCATTTTGTTTAGAGCAATCAATTACAGCAATAGGAGCTATTTTTAAAAATTGTTCAGGTGATAAAATAGGTTCGTTTTCTTTTTCAAAATATGATTCTTGAAAGTTTGAATACATTTCATACAATAAAGCATATTGATTTTTATTAAAATTCAAATTTAAATGTTATGTTTATTAAATTGCAGTGATCGAAATAACCATTGTTTTTATAAAAATCATTTTTACGATCTGTCTGAAAAGCAACAATACCTTAACGAGGTTTTTCGAGCTGCGTTGCTGATTTAACACTCCAATTATGGTTTTGAGTTTTTTGTAATAAAGGATATTCATACATTTTCCAGCTTCGAAATCCTATTTCTAATTCTTTACCGGTTTCATATAAATTAAATAATTTTAATTTTTCCTCATCGGACACAACAATATGAGGCATTTTCCAAACTATTTTATCTATTACAATTTTGTTTGTTTCAGTTTTTAATGTGTTATAAATTGCATTACTTCGGATTAATGTTAATTCTTGCCTTAAGTTTATAATAATTTTTTAAAGTCTTCTGCAAAACCAAATAATGTTTTTAACGGTACGCACACATTAAATTATCCTGAATTTTTATGAACTTCATAAAGAGAATCTGAATCATTAATATTCCACCCAGCATTTTTTAAACGTCCCACTCGTTTTTATTAAAAGAAACCAAACCTTTTATGGTAGTAGTTGTCCCAGGATTTTTTACACGGTCCACTACTTTACCACCAATCTCTAAACGTATTTCTTCAAATAAATGTCCAAAAAAGTTATTAACTAATTTAGCTGTATTGGATACAGTTCCATCTGCTTTTAATAACTTACCCTCAATGTAAATAAAACTTTCGCTTGGATGAGTAACCAAATCAGATTGGTTAATTGGGATTCTAATTTAATCATTGTTATTAAAAGAATTAGATACATATGGTAAATATGAATGTTTTTCAACGTTTACTAGTGAATAATCGAAAAAGGCCCTGTCAGTAACATTTAATATACTCATAGTTGTGTTTTTTTTTAATTTTAAATCCTAAAGATTTAAGGTATTCAATATTTTCTGGCGTTAATTGATTTTTTGTTGTTGTTAACCGTTTAGCAATTGGTTCAACACTAAAATTAACGTTAGTTGCGGATTTATTATATTTAAAAACCATTGTTTAGTAGAGGTTTTAAATAAGCTCTTAACGTGATGGTCTCACCTCTAAAATTAAGCGTATTTCCATCTTGATCTACTATTTTAAAGGTTATATTAGTTATAAAATTTGTATTAATTGGTAAATAAATAACATTTTGTGGTGACTATAATTTTAAATCCTGCTGGAACAGACGGATAAAATTGATGTATTATATGTGAAATTTTTGAATTTTCATAAGATCCACTAACTATATTGCATAGTACTTTAATTGAATTTACCTTCATAATATCCACAAGCTTTTTCGAATGATATTGTTTATCTTTAGTCAAAACTTCTTTATCAAAACCTAATAAATCTCCAATTGAATCATTTTTTGTAAAATCAATATCTTGATCAGATTTAATAATACATTTTAAACTATTTAAATTAGCTTTAATATATAAACTATATTTTACCGGTAAATCATTCAATTTTAAATTTAAATAATCGTTAATATTGTCAATATCATAGTTCCTGTGGGTATTTCTATTATTTGATTTCCAATATAAAATTTATTATTAATACCTTCAGTTATATTTGGAATAGCATTATAAACTTCTAAATTAAGCAAACCTATAACAAAATCATTTTTATATTCTCTTAAATCAATAGGAGGGTTAAAATCAGTGCTAATAATTGATTCATTCGAGAAAAACTAAATGTCTTCATAGATGAAATTGTGTTATTTAACTGAATATAATAAATTATTATACATTATTATATAAAAATTTAAGACATAAGTGACCACAATTATAATTTAAATTTTGATAACGAGTATGATTGTAAAATATGTTTGTAGGACCTAAACTATTAAAGTACTTTATAACTTCTTTAGGAGGTTTAAGATTACCAAAACTATCAAAGTACAAAATATTCTATATTCTATCTATCTATTTTTTTAACGTAACATGTCCAACGGCTTCCGGAATTATTTTGATCATCAAGATTAATTTTTCCATTTTCAATTTGATGGCAAATTATCTCTCATAAATACTCCGCGAATTTTTTTTAAGTTTTTAGTATATTTTAACAAATCAACATTAGTCAATGATCGTTTTGGTAATCTGTTTATTAAAAATTTTTGTTTTTCCCTTGATAATATGAATAGGGGTTGACAAATGGTCCATAACCTTTTTTATATGGTTTTAAAATTAATCCTTTACCCATAGCTATAGATTACATTTTTTCGTTATGACGTTGTTTTTCCTTAAGTTCTTCTTGCGCACTTTTTGCTTTATTGACTGCTGTTGCAATAGCAATTGCAAATATTGGAATTAGCGGAATAAACCCGCCTGTTTTGGGAAATGAAATAACTCTTGGATATTTATTTTTTACTTTTCGAAACTCTTTTAATGCTATTTTTATTGCAGTATTTACATTTTTACCTTTATCATTACTTTTTTTCAGTGCTTTATTAGCATTACTAAGAGCTTTTTTAAAAGTAACGCCTTTACCTGATATACGTTTCTTTTTACTACTTTTACTTTTTTTACCGGTATCTCTAATACCCATTTCTAATTTTCGTTTAACTTTCATGCCTGTAGTCACTAACCATGCATTTGCTTTTTCACCTAAAGATGCGTCTTTGGATTTCACTCGCTCCCAATCTCGATTTTCCAATATCCAATCTGCTTTATGCCTTGACTCCAAATTATTATTTTTCGAATAGGCGATATCGTGCTCTTTACATGCATCGTCTATAGAGTTTATACCAGCGTCTCCCCTTTTAATTCTTTTATCTAAATTAGTTCCGGGTCCGCAATACTGGTACTTTCCAATGAAGTGTGCCTCGAAAGGTAGTTTATTAATTAATTTATTTAAAAGATTACCTTTTCGTTTGAATGTTTTTTTACGAATGAGTTGCATAATTTTAAGTATACTTATTTATCGAATATCTTTCCCATTATATTGATATTATTAAACAAATTAAATTAAAAATTACCAATTTATTTATATAATAAACTGTTTACCATAAATTTATTTATTTGTTAATCATGCGAATTGTTAAACAAAAGTGTCATTTACAAGTTAAACAATTTGACTTTTTTGCTCATAATAAATTACTTCGGCATGGAACCTTGCTACCTTGCTCAATTAGATGTATTATATTTGGGCCATCGAATAGCGGCAAAACAAATGTTATGTTAAATTTGATTAAAGATGTTAATGGTTTACGTTTTGAAAATGTATACGTTTATTCTAAATCTTTATATCAACCAATTTATGTTTATTTAAAAAAATTATTAAAACCCATTAAAGAAATTAAATATTTTGAATATAGCGATAATGAAAATATAATTAACCCTTCTGAAGCTAAACCTAATTCAATTTTTATATTTGACGACGTTGCATGCGAAAAACAAAGTGCTATAAGAGATTTTTTCGCAATGGGTAAACATAATCTTATTGACTCTTTTTACTTAACTTAAACATATGCTCATACACCAAAACATTTAATTAGAGACAATGCAAATATGTTAATTATTTTTAAACAAGATGAAATGAATTTAAAACATATTTACAAAGATCATGTTATTACTGATGTATCATTAGATAAATTGATAAAAATGTTTTCAAAGTGTTGGAAAGACAAATATGGATTTTTGGTAATATGCAAAGATTCTGATTTTAATTGTAGGAGAACTGACTGTTTAAACTATTTGCTTAATAGCTATAAAATTAATTGTTCAAACTGACAGTTTAACAGATTGTTTAAACTGATAGTTTAAAATGTTTGTTTAAACTTATAGTTTAAACTATCTGTTTTAATAGCTGTTTAGTATAAATATAAATAGATAGCGGTTTATTTCTCAGTTGAAATAAATTTGTTGCAAGGAGTAGTCGACATGGATCAAAAAACAATAACAAAACAATTAATTAAAAAAAGAAAATATATTTAAAGTAAATTAAATGCTTTAAAATTAAATAGGTTTGAAACGGAATATGCTTTCCAACCTCTAAGACAAATATTATCTTTTCATCAAAAAAATGAACAAAAACCAAAAGTAAAATTTGAAAATATTAAAAAAGAGGAAAAAGATGAGGGAGAAGAAGAGGAGATCGAAAAAGAAGCAAAGAAAGAAAAAAAAATGTTTAACAAATAAAAGAGAGTTTGCAACCAGTCCTATAAAAACAAAAACCAGAGATGTTGGAACCCGAACAATAAAACCAAGGAAAATAGACTTTGCAACTACTCCTATGCGAAAAAATACAAAAGACTTTGAAACCAGTCCTATGAAACAAAACGAATCTTTTGAACATTCATCCATTGCATATACCACATTACAAGACAGTTATTTTGATGATAATATTGAATTGGCAAATTATAGAGACTTTGATACTTTAATAAATGATGATGATGATCTTTAGATGCATTCTTATTAATTGATTATAATGAAATGCTTCGTGAATATATTAAAAACCATATACGAGACACTGGAAATAGATATGATACTCATTATTAGGGTTATAATTTTGTTTCAGGGTATTATTATTATGGAGATTCAATAATGGATTTTATAGGAGATGATGTTGTTGTAAAAAATAAAACTACTGGTAAAAAAGTACAACATATAAAGGTTATATGAATTATTATTTAAAAATATACCAAATTATTATTTAAAAATATACCAAACAACGAATTAATAACTCCAGATGATTTAAATAATTATAAAAATATTGTGTTAAGCACCAATGCACACAAAAGAAATTTTGATCTAAAGGAACAAATAGCTGGTAATAGAGGTGATAAGTATATTCTTTGTATTAAACCTATAGTTGATGAATTAAAAGAAGAAGGAAAAGAAAAGTTGAAACAATTAAAAAAATTTAAGATTACCACAACCGAAACGTCTTGTTAAATACTACGAAGACGACAATAATGATAAAACTTTCACAGCGCATAGTGGTAAAGGATTACTAATGCAATATAATAATAAACCTCTTGAATACGTTCATTATGATAACTTTAATGAGTTGGTTTCAAGACTTAGACTATTGGTAGCATCACAAATGGCAGGAAATAACAATCATAACAATGAAATTGTTAGTATAATTGAAGAATTAAAAGAAGCAAATATAATCGATTAAAATAATTTAAATTATTCATTAATAGTATAACCTTTATTGGTTTTAGTTAATTGTATTAAACAGAATAAAAATATGAATAAAATAATTGATTTTAAACGAGAAATAATTAATGAACTCCACAAACCCGCTAGAAAAAAATTTAAACGCAGACATGTTATTATTAAAGGTTTAAACGACCTATTTCATGCAGATCTCGTAGATATGCAACCTTATTCTAAACTAAACAATGGATTTAAGTATATTTTAGTAGTTATTAATACTTTTAGTAAATTTGTGTGGGCTTTACCTGTAAAAAATAAATCTGGTAAGGAAATTACACAAGCAATGAGTACAATTTTAAAAAATAGCTCCCCGAAAAATTTGCAAACAGAGATGGGAAAGGAATTTTATAATAAAGATTTTGCAGATTTAATGAATAAATTAAAAATTAATCATTATTCTACGTTTAGCACTATGAAAGCTTCAATAGTAGAAAGAGTAAATAGAACTTTAAAATCTTTAATGTGGAAAGAGTTTAGCTATCAGGGTAATTATAAATGGATAAAATTATTACCTGAAATTGTTTTAAAATATAATTCAACAAAATATAGAACTATAAAAATGAAACCAATTGATGCTAATAAAAAAAAATGAAAAAAATATAATTGATAAATTTAATCATATTAAAATGTCTAGTTTATTAAATAAATTTAAAGAAGGCGATAAAGTTAGAATAAGCAAGTATAGAGAAGCATTTTCTAAAAGTTATACACTTAACAAATCCCACAACCTATATTTTGGATGATCAGTATGGACACCCGATTTTAGGAGGATTTTATGAATAAAAGTTGCAAAAAGCCGAATTTACCTATGTTCAACTCGTGGAAAAAATACTTAAACGAAAAGGAACACAAGTGTATGTGAAGTGGTTTGGAATTAATGAAAATAGTTGGATAAATAAAAAAGATTTAATTTAATAAATGTATTAATAATAATTTTTACATTGTTTTATTTATTATCTGTTCACTGACACTAAATGACAGTAATAAACAACAATAATTAATGCTATAAAACCAAAAGAACAAATACTTAACAAAAGGGTTGTAATTTTATTAATATTTAAATTTGATTTTATAGACAGCATATAATTATTTAAAGCAGTTGAATTAATTGGTACAATATGTTTTGAATTAATATGGTTATAATATTTATTATTTAGTAAATATCGAACTTTAAAATATATAAAATCTCCACTTCTAACCGCTAACGCACATAAACCATCTTGTATTTTCATCTCTTTCCATTCCTGAGACCATCTCGCATCGATCTAAGAGTTGTCCACATTATAAGTAATAAAACATTTTTCTGTGTAACGAGGATAATTTACATATAAGATATTATTTATAACTGAAGATAACACCAAAAACACTGCCACTGTTTGCATGTTTGTTTAGTAAAGACAAACAACGAATACAAATATTTTATACTAAACTATATTTAAATAATAATCAAAAAAAATAAAAAGGGGGGAATGGGTAATGTATTAATACCATCCTCTTGTATAATTCTTTTATCATCATTAGATGATAAAACAAGTTTATTTTGACGTGTTGTAAAAACTTGATGTTTTTAGAAGAAATTAAATATTGAGATTTAATTATATTTGTAGAATTATTTAAACATTCTAAAAAATCATTAAATGTAATTTTTCTAATAAATGGTTTTCGAATTCCTTTTATTTTTTTAATATTGATTTTTGGTTCTACTTTATATGAGTACATTTTAGCCCTAAGACCTACAAATTCAGTCATAATTTTACCAAAATTTTCATCCTTCACCTATCTTTTTTTTGTTTAGGTGTTTAATTCCATAAACATTATTTATGAGATATTCCGATGTATAAAATTTATGAGAAAAACGTTTTATAATATCGTACACATTGTTATTAAAAATTTCGTAAATTAAACCATCTGTATCTGTATACAACAAATTTGAATCATTTGGAATTATCTTTTTTATTAAATTGTAATGAAAATCATAGAGAATTGTTTTTAAAATAACTAGAATTGAAAACCCCGCAATAATTTGGTTTATTTATGGTAACTTCAAGTTTTTTTAATTCAATTAAAATAGTGTTTTCATCTATAATTACCGCATTATAAAAATTTGGTCTTGCAATATATTTTTTTGCACTTTTCCAATTATTAACAACTTTTAAATTTCTTTGTTTTCGGACATTTTCCAGGCATTTTCCGAAGATAGCGTTAATTAAAAGCTTATAATAATTTTGTTCAGATTTAAAAATGGATTTTTTTCTTAATTCAATGTTTAGGATAATGTATTTTTCTAACCATGACGCTTGTTTAAATTTTATTACGTTATGAATTTTTTTAACAACAAGTCCATTTTCTATTGCTTCCTTTAATAAAATATAAGAAATAACATATTTTTCTTTAGTATTTAATGTTGTTAAAAGCTTTTTTCCCTTCGATTTAGAATTTGGGGGAATCAAATGTTCAGCACAAAACGGAAGGTCTTTATATAATTTATGAAGATGGCTAGGATATTCAAGATCTACCTCTAAAATATATCCTATGTCAGAGTCCGTTTCTGGTAATTTTGTTACGCCAATTAAGCCTGGATCTACCCATTCAAAACCGCCATAAAGAAGATACGTTGTCATTGACATCTCATATAAATTATTTATATCGAGTAAAATAAGATACTTTTCATCTAAAGAAGGGTCATAATCGGTCATATACTTATTTGCTTTGGAATATCTTTTACAACATTGTACCACTCCTCTTTGTAAACCTTTTTCTATTTGCATGCACATATCTATATCGGTTAATAATTCTAATTCATAACACAGCCACACAAATTTTTGTTTTGTTTTGATCTGGGGGTCTGACTATATTTCTTTTATGTTTTTGGGGTCGCTGAATCCGAATCCAAGGTCCATTTAACCCCATCACATCAGGATTTTGACATAACCTCAAAAAATCTATAATTTAAGCTATTAAACGCATATAACCCTAAACATTAAGTTGTTGTCTAAAAACCC
The DNA here is from genome assembly GCA_921294245.1 of Brassicogethes aeneus. Classification (NCBI taxonomy): domain Eukaryota; kingdom Metazoa; phylum Arthropoda; class Insecta; order Coleoptera; family Nitidulidae; genus Brassicogethes; species Brassicogethes aeneus. Next base: position 65,802,927 of record OV121132.1, read on the forward strand.
AAGCTCCTAAATCCTATAAGCCTAAAACTCACTTAACTCCATAACCCCATGACCCACTTAACCCCATCATCTATTTAAACATATAATCCTTAGGATGAAATTGTGATCTGAAAACCCAAGCTATTAAACCCAATAATCATTTTAACCCCATCCCATAAACCACTTAAACCCATAACCTTGTAACCCATTTAACCCCATCAACATCAATTCCAACAGTTCCATATCTCAGACATTTAGCTTTGAAGAGACTAAAGTTATGCGGTTATTAAAATAACGTACATATTAAGTTAAATATCTGACAAACGTGGTTGATGTACATTGAGTTATGAGGTTAAATGGGTTATGGGGTTATGGAGTTATGTGAGTTATGAAGTTGTGATATTTAAGAGCTTGGATTTTTATATGAAAACCACATTCTCAGGGTTATATATAGTAATAGCTTATATGATGGGTTTTTTAAGGTTATGGCAAAATCCTGATGTGATAGGGTTAAATAGACCTCGGATTCGGATTCAGCGACCCCAAAAATATATAGAAAATATGGTCAGGCCCCCAGATCAAAACACAATTTTTTTTTGTGTTTTGATCTGGGGGTCTGACCATATTTCTTTTATGTTTTTGGGGTCGCTGAATCCGAATCCAAGGTCTATTTAATCCCATCACATCAGGATTTTGACATAACCTCAAAAAATCTATAATTTAAGCTATTAAACGCATATAACCCTAAATATTAAGTTATTGTCTAAAAACCCAAGCTCCTAAACAATATAAGCCTAAAACTCACTTAACCCCATAACCCCATGACCCACTTAACCCCAATCCTTAGGATGAAATTGTGATCTGAAAACCCAAGCTATTAAACCCAATAACAATTTTAACCCCATCCCATAAACCACTTAATCCCATAACCTTGTAACCCATTTAACCCCATCAACATCAATTCCAACAGTTACATATGTCAGACATTTAGCTTTGAAGAGACTAAAGTTATGCGGTTATTAAAATAACGTACATATTAAGTTAAATATCTGACAAACGTGGTTGATGTACATTGAGTTATGAGGTTAAATGGGTTATGGGGTTATGGAGTTATGTGAGTTATAAAGTTGTGATATTTAAGAGCTTGGATTTTTATATTAAAACCACATTCTCAGGGTTATATATAGTAATAGCTTATATGATGGGTTTTTTTAAGGTTATGGCAAAATCCTGATGTGATGGGGTTAAATAGACCTCGGATTCGGATTCAGCGACCCCAAAAATATATAGAAAATATGGTCAGGCCCCCAGATCAGAACACAATTTTTTTTTTGTGTGGCTGTGTAATCTATTGTTTTTAACATTGCTTGAAACGAAAAACTAGGCGCACTAACAAAATTGGAAGGATCAAGTTTATATGTTTTTAAACTTGTTTTACGAAAATTTTCAAAAATAACCGCCAATAAAAGCACATCAGTTTTTAAATATAAATCGCTGTATTCACCTAAATTTTTAATATTAAAAACTTTCCAGACTTTTAATGCCGTTTCATATTCCTCATCTGTAATATTCGAATCATTTAATAAACTATAAAAATGTTTTTTTTTCGGTAATATATTTTCATTTAATTTATCCCAAGAATCAATATATTCGTATGGAAATATTGCTTTTTTGCATAGTAAATTAAATTCGTTTTCATTTTGACAATTGGCTTTAGTAATTTCTTTTTCAGAATCTTCTAATTGAGAGCTTAATGTATCCAAGCTTTCGGGTAAAAATCGCAATGAATCTATGAACCTAAGATAAATTTTAGCTTCTTTTACAAATTTTGAAAAAGAAATATATTTTTCCGTAGTGCTTGGTATTGACAGATAAATTTCCTTCATATTGATTTAGTAACTCTTTAATTAGGAAATGAGAATCGTAATTACTAAGATTGTGAAAAACTACGGGAATAGTCTGAATTTTTTTAAAATTTAAACTACACAATCTGTGAGCTGCACCGCGACAATTTGTTTTTTTAGAGTTAATATCATTACATCCAGAAGCAAGATGAAAATGATCTACAATTTTTTCTTCATTCGGTTTAAAATGTGACAATGTGTAGCACTTTTAAAAGAAGCCTTTTCAAAATTTGTTAAGATATCCATTTTTTTTTATAGGAATATTTTTCAATTTCATTGCAATTTTTTTAAATTCAGAAACTAACCATTCTATGCAATCCTCCCCTCGATAAAAGTTAAATTTTGATAATGAATTATCATATGAACATTTAAGATAATATGAAACGCTGAAGGGAATATGTTTATGAACATTAAATGAGTTTTTATTTAAATTTGAATCACATGATTTTAAAATGCATTCTATATCAGCATAAACAACGAACGGAACTATTTGTTTGCTATGATATTGCGTAAATTTTAATATATTTTCTCCTGGATTTGGTACAATTGTTTTACATTCGTTAATATTAAAAAAGTTTTCTGAATGTTTATCTAATAAATCTTGACGTGAAAAAGAGTTTAGACATCTATAACAAATACATTTTTTACCATGATGTTTTGAAATTTGACTTGATAATCGGGATAAATCTGTTATTAACGTAAAATGAAAATTATCGTCGGATGACGGTATTGCTAACAAATTTATGTAATTTTCTGTTTTACGTTTACTTAAAACAATTGGTACTACAAAATTATTTTCAATACAATATGCATTTATTGACAAATCATTTAATTTTTCAATATTTTTAATATCGTTTAATTTGGTGGGAAAGTTTATACCTTTATTTTTAATTTAAAATATTGACTAAATGTTTATAAGACGAGACTCGATTGGCATTTTTTCGATTACGATTCATCGATGCCAATATACAATACAAAAAACAATATTCATCATTATTTTTAAGGTTTAATACGGCTTTTAATTTTCTTCTAATTTAATTTTTCAATTTTTTTAATATCGTTTAATTTGGTGGAAAAGTTTATACCTTTATTTTTAATTTAAAATATTGACTAAATGTTTATAAGACGAGACTCGATTGGCATTTTTTCGATTACGATTCATCGATGCCAATATACAATACAAAAAACAATATTCATCATTATTTTTAAGGTTTAATATTGCTTTTTTATTTTTTATAAAATTAGGTAGTTCTTTAAAAGTTCCCCCTTTTAGAGGACTATATTTATTGATATTTATTTTTAAACCTAATATCTCTCTTTCTTGGAATTCTTCTAATTTAATGTTTAATTTATTTACTATATTTTCATAAAAATATGTTTTTAAATTTGTTGTCAAGCCTATTACAGAATTGGCTGTTATGAAATGTTTTATATCTGTTTCTAATGTGCTTGGTTGAACAAAATTAACATATAAAATCGAATTAACTTTAATAATACCAGAATGTAAAGCTCTTCTAACTTTAATTGCAAAACTTCGAAATGCTTTTTTAAAAAAAGATCAATATTTTTAATATTATTATTTACAATCATGCCTGTACGTATACGACCATTAAAACACGTTTTAACATCTTGGCAATAAACTTGTTTTTTTACATTTTAGAGATTTTTTTGGTTTTAAACCACCTCCAACCTTAATTTGATTTTTAAAAATATTATGCTAATAAATTAAAATAGTTCAATTTGACTCAATCTGAAACTTATTTTCATCGTTACTCAATAAATTTTTACGAATTGCTCTTTGCAATATTTTAATGATTTTTTTAATATGTTTTACTTGATTTTGGTAATCTACATTTTTCTTTGGTAAAGGTTTTATTTGTTTTATTTTTTCAATTACATCACAAGATAATTTAGATAACGATAACATTGTTTAAACACTCACAGTCAACTGGTACCTGCTGCTACTGCTACCTAGCTAAATATGAATTTAGGTCTGCCCGACTTGAACTCCAACGTCTCCTTTTTTATTTTTCCCTTCTTCTTCTTTATTTGTTTGTTCGAACAACAAGAACATCAATACCACTAAAAAAGAAAATATATAAACATAATAAACGTTACAACTAGTTTTTTTTTAATTTACATTTTTAGTTGTTTGTATTAAACATAACAATGATAATGTTTGTGGCTGAAATACATTAACATTTATTTTATCATTTTTAATTACATCTTAATATTTTCTATCTCTTTTATGAGATGTAAATGGTTTTGTTAAATTGAATTTAATTAGATAATAAATATATTCTGTTTTATATGGTTCTAAATATATTGCATACTTACAAATATCTAAGTCAAAAGTACTAATAGTTTTTAAAAGTCTCCTAAATAGATAAAATTAAAGCAAACACCATTCTTTCCGCGAATTCATATTTATATGATAATTTCATTTGGGGTATTTTAAAATTGTGTTTAGTTCCTTCTATAAATATGTCACAACCTGCATATTTAGTTATTAATCCCAATAGGTATAAAACAATACTACCTGAAATAAAGGCTCTATTGTTTTGTACAATTTTTTTTAATATGTCTGTAATTTTTGTAAAAAGCTTTTTGTTAAATGATGTTTGATCAATCACATCAAATAAATTTTTACTTACAAATTTAAAATGATGAAGATGTTCCATTTTTTTTATCATCAACCAGTATAATATTATACTAAAAACATAATTTACAAAATATTGTTATCTTGCATTCAAATTAAATATATAACTTATACACCAACTCGCACTAAACTAAACTAAGTGCATTAATTTTCACTCACAAATTTAATATGACGCCGAGACCGTTGTCAACAGTTAACTGATTTAATAAAATCGAACCCGATCATTCGTTTCTCAATAGAGATGACCTGTATGAATAACACATACCATGATCCTAAATGAGGGCCCCCTTATTTAACGCGTCTAATAAAACGATTAACAAACAATACTTTTATTAAATGTGTCTGTGTGTGTGTGAAAAAATATTCAGGCATCGGCACCTTCCTTTTTTCTAACCCCTAACAATTTTAAATGTGTGTGAAAAAATATCTAAGCGTCGTAAATTTAAATTATTTTAAACCCTACCCAGCATTTTTTATTTAATAGTTTTTGACTTTTTCTAACGCACAAAAAGCAAGTCAATTATTTTATTGTTTTATTTATTTATGAATTTTTTTTCGCACGTTTTGTTTCTCTTATCAATTATGATATGAACTTATATATTATATTTAATAGAAATTTATTTTCTACGATTTTTATGTTACACACACACATTGTTATTGTTAAATTATTATAACTTTTATTGTTACTTAAAATTATTTATTTGTTTAATCATCAATTTGAAAATTTAAAATTTGTTCTCCATAATAATAATTTATACCATCAATCTGTCTGAGCAAAAACGTTCTATATATATAATATATATAATATATATAATATATATAATATATATAATATATATAATATATATAATATATATAATATATATAATATATATAATATATATAATATATATAATATATATAATATATGAAAAAATATAAATTATATTATATACTTATATAATATATATTTTTTCAAAATTTGCAAAAACCGAATTTTGCATCTAATGTACTCATATACAGAGTGACCCATTTGAAAGCGGGCCACCCTCATAATTTTTTTATTTATGGAGTGATTTTAACGATTTTTTTTTGAAATGTGGAGGGGGCAAAGGTGTATTTTAAAGCCAAGCGGCGTCCAGTTTTTTTTTTAAACAAAGGCCTACTAGATCACATTTAGAGGCTGAAAAATGCAGATTCCATATTAGCGATTTTTTTAGAAAAAATCCGCGTACGCCACTGGAATTGGCGTCCTCTGAAATAGATCTATACCAAGTTTCAAGAAAAAATATTTAACATTAACGATTCTATGATTAAATTACTGTCAAGTTGTTTATTATCCATTAAGAAGCTTTTTATCTAGTAGCCCATGCGATAATAAATGTTTTACAACAACTTTATTTAATAATAACATTTAATAGACATTCTTATAAAGACATTATTCTAAAATAATATTAAATTAACAAACATAAATTAATTTTAAATTCTAGATTTTTTAACCAAATCTCCATTTAATTGAATGCATTTATTGTCTTTCAATGTTGCCATAACATTAGACAATTGGTGTGGTCTAATTTCAGTGCAAGCCTGTCTTATTCTTTCGCGGAGTTCTTCTGCGTTGGTTGGACGAGTTTTGTAAACTTTTTCTTTAATAAACCCCCATAGAAAGAAATCTAGGGGCGTTAAGTCGGGAGACCTGGGAGGAAATTGTATTAATCTACTATTTCGCCCGATCCACCGATTAGGAAAATTTTCCTCCAGCCACGTTTTCACATCCCTGGCATTGTGAATAGGACATCCATCTAACTGAAACAGTAGACCAACCACTTCTGCAAGTGGAAGTTCATCAATAGCATCCGAGAATTCATTGTTTAAAAATTTTAAAAAACTTTGGCCATTCAAATTGCCTTCAAAAAAGAAGGGGCCAATTATTCTGGTATTTAATATATCGCACCATACGTTTACCTTCTGTGAATATTGTCGCTTACAGATTATTACCCATTCGGGATTTTCTTGGGCCCAGTGCCTCGTGTTTTGTGAATTTACCGTCCCATTGGTAGTAAATGTTGCCTCGTCACTAAACAAAATCTTTTTTAGAAAATTTCTGTCATTAAGGTATTCTCCTTGGCACCATAAGCAATATTCCATTCGCCTATCATTATCACCTTCTTCTAAGGTGTGGAGAAATTTTGGTTTAAAAGGCTTCGTATTACTGTATTTTTTAAGGTTTCTCCTTATTGAGGTCCAAACTTGCAATTCTTAAACTTTTTCTCGGATTTTCGATGAAATAATTTCGAATTTGTTCATTGCTTCTTCTTGGCCGTTGTATTACATTAATATTTTTTAAAATGTGCTTCATATTCATTGAAAATATTGCACACTCTCATAACGGTAGACTTGCTAATATTTTGAAGTTCTGGATGTCTGTCATTAAAAATTCGAGATACTTCCCTTCCGGACCTGTCTCTGTCACCATGAAGTTTTACTATCTTATGTAGTAACGTTAAATTATAAGCCATACTTATTGACAGTACGTAAATTTCAATACTTAGCTTACATTAAATGTCAAATTTTGACATTTTCGTCTTTTATTTAGATGACTTGTCATCTGTGACTTTAGTAATTGCAAAGCCTACTATTATGAATATTGTTCATCCCTGTGGAGCTCTATTTTTAGAGCATGTTTAATTAAGACTAAGATTGTGGAGTCGAGATTTATTAATTTTAGTTAATGCATGTAAAACATTTATTATCGCATGGGTTACTATAGATAAAAAGCTTCTTAATGGATAATAAACAACTTGACAGTAATTTAGTCATAGAATAGTTAATGTTCAATATTTTTTCATGAAACTTGGTATAGATCTATTTCAGAGGACGCCAATTCCAGTGGCTTACGCGGATTTTTTTTTAAAAAATCGCTAATATGGAATCTGCATTTTTCAGCCTCTAAATGTGATCTAGTAGGCCTTCGTTTTTAAAAAAACTGGACGCCTCTTGGCTTTAAAATACACCTTTGCCCCCTCCACATTTCAAAAAAAATCGTTAAAATCACTCCATAAACAAAAAAATTATGATGGTGGCCCGCTTTCAAATGGGTCACTCTGTATAAGTAAGCCAGAATTAATTTAATGTTTAAAAGTGAGGTAGATCTCTCATAATGTTAATTTGGTGTTTAAGTGAGCCAGCTCTCTCCTTTATTATCTACTGTTATGAAAAACTATTTTGGTAGGTTAACCAAAAGCGTTAACTAAATTTAATTAAAAATAATTTATTGCCAGAATTTCTAGCACATATTGCTTTACGTGAACTTATTAATGACTGCCGTTTATTAGAGAATGCTAATGTTATTAAAAGTAAATTTGTCGCTCCTCCCTCTAAAAGTTCTGATGCTGTGGAGTCTGATTTAGCCTATCCTGGTTGTAAAGGATCTAAAGAATGAATGAATTTTCAGAAATTTTCAAAACCGAGAATTTTTGCTATAAAGTGCTGGAACTGTTCTGTATAAGGACATTCTGTTCGAGAATGTAATAATAATAATAATAATAATAATCTTTATTTCATAGAAGGCTATACACAACAAAGGTCTTTTTATTATTTTTGTTAATACACACCCTTTGGGTTCTATTTGCTAGGTACGATCTAAAACACTGCAGTGCCACACCTCTGATTCTATATTTTTCCATCTTTTCAAGTAATATGTTGTGATTTAAACAATCATACGCTTTGGACAGGTCTAGAAATATACCTAGTGCCAGCTTATTTTTTTCTAATGTATGTAGGATTTTTTGAGAAAATTGGAACACTGCACTAGTTGTCGATCGGCCCTTTAGGTAACCATTTTCAGATTTATTCATAAAGTCCACAAGCCTGTGACACATTACAGGTTCAAAGACCTTGGAGAAGGATGGTAGTAAACTAATTGGTCTATAGTTTTCCACATTGTCTGTGTCTCCCTTTTTGTGGATAGGTATAATTAGAGAGGATTTTAGTTGGCTGGGGAAGATTCCGTGTTCCAAGGAATTATTGATTACATGGCACAGTGGCTTTTCTATCAAGAACATACAAATTTTAACAATAGACTGTGGGATTTCATCATCTCCACTACACATTTTGTTTTTCAAGTTTTTTGTTACTGGTTTAAGAAATATAGAGTGCTTAGCGCCCTTTATCATGGTAGAGAAAGGTATGTCTTTTAAATCACTTAAAAGCTGAAGTGCTGCATTTAAAATGAAATTAATTAATTGATCTGCTATTATTTTCACATCACCATTAATCTGTAACTCATTGGTTTTTTGCTTACCTTTAATTTCATTGACAATACTCCAGGTACTTTTGGATTTATTGTCAGAGTTCTGAATTCTAATTTCAAATTGTTTGGATTTGGCTTTTGCTAGCAAATTATTATACTCTTTTTTGACTTGGGCATAAACACTCTTGTATCTATTGTCAACAACACTAGCTGTATACAATATGTCTAATCTATTTTTGCACTCACTTTTTGTGCAGTGTGATCTGATATCATGGAGTGCAAAACCTGGGTTGAGTCAACCCAATCCCAGTTTGTCAAAATGTTGTCGATGCATGATTTGGAGGTACTTGTTATTCGCGTGTGTTCTAAAATGGTAGGGCTTAAGTTGTAAGATTTAATCAAAAGGCAAAGATCTTGCATTTTTTACTGCTGTTCAAAAAATCAATGTTAAAATCTCCTACAATAACAATTATACCCTCCTCATGACCTACAACATTCAGTGCTTCCTCTAGTTGTTTTAAAAATATATTAAAATTGCCATTTGGGGGTCTATACACTGATAAAATGGTTAGTTTAATAGAGTTTATGTTAAGTTTACATGCCGAACACTCAAACTCATAGCACACTGATTTTTTGCAAACACCAATTAAGTCATGAAAAACAACACCTTGTTTCACATATAATGCACTTCCTCCATGTTTATTTTCTTCTCTGCAGAAGCTTGATGCCAGGCTGTACCCCATGATTCCATGATTTTTAAGCTGTTTTTCAATTTTCCAGTGCTCAGTAATACAAAGACAAACACAATCGTTTTCTTTACTAACCAATTCATTTAATTCTTCTACAGAGTTTCCAATAGATTGCACATTCTGATGTATAACACTAGTTTTCTGTATCTTGTTTTTAATTGTATTTGGTTTATTTTTTGTTTTTATCTTGTATGTACTAAGCCTGTTAAAAAGCCCATTTGCTATGGTTGTGGTACGACCCTCATATTCAAAGTGTTTAAAAAACGCAGCTCGTGGGAACGTTCAGTAGGTCAGCGTTCACTAGATTTATAAAGGCCTCTGCAAAAACATCTTTAAATGAGTGGAAGGCTTAGTGTATTTTTGTTAAACAATTCTATCAAGAGCCCATGGTTAAAAATGATGCTCTTTTTGTAAATAAATCTTTTGATAATCGTGTACATATTAATTTAAGTATTTTTTGGTAAACATGGTGTGGGGTTGTTAGATAGTGGTGCTAGCAAGACTATTATTGGAGGCAAAGGTCTTGTTAAATTTATTTAGCTTGGAATTGATCAAAAATGTTTCTTCTAGAATAGCCACTGCTAAAGATGCTTCCAAACTATTGCAGGTTTTGTTAATTTGCCAATTCTTTTGGATAATGTCTTAAAAGTAGGTTTAAGTGGTCCCCTCTGTAACTGAAGAATTAATTTTGGGTACAGATTTTTTGTATAGTTTTGGCTTGCAATTGGATTTTAGAAGTAAATAGTTTTTTGTTCAGGGTCAGAAACACTTTGTTAATTCTGTCAATGTTATTCATGATAGATCTGATCTTAATGGTAAACATCAAAAGGAAGTGAAGTCTGTAATTCTAAAGTTTGGAGAGCTTTCCTATGTTAATGGGACGAAACTTGGTCGAACAAATCAAATTGTTCTTCGTATTGACACTGGTTTCATAAGGAGCTCGATAATATGCTATGAGTGGTTAGACCATCTCAAAGCCCTTAAAAAGTCTAATGGAGAATGGCGATTTTGTTATGATGGCAGGAAGTTAAATTTGGTCACAAAAAAAGATGTTTATCCCTTGCCTCTGGTGGATTCAATATTACAAAAATGTACTCAATTTTGGATTTAAAACAAGCCTTTCTGCAGGTACCTCTTTATGAATCGAGTTGTAGAAAGACGGCCTTTTAGGTTCCTGGTAGGGGTCTTTTCGAAATCGTGGTGATGCCGTTTTGGGATTAGTAACTCCCCTCAAGCGCAACAAAGATTGATGTATTCAATTTTAGGTCCTAAGCTAGAACCGTTTTGCTTCGTTTATTTGGACGATGTAATAATTGCAACCCAAACTTTTTCTAAAAATTTGGAACTTCTTATGAAGTTTTAGGGTACCTTCAAGATGCAAAACTTATGATTAATTTGCACAAATGCGAGTTCGGTTTACCATCATTAAAGTATTTAGGTTTTATTGTGGATCATCAGGGCTTACGAACTGATCCGTCCAAAATAGATGCCATGGTTAACTTTCCTAAACCCAAAACTGTTACGAAATTAAAATGTTTTATTGGTGTTTGTGGGTGGTACCGGCGTTTTATCAGGAATTTTTCCATGTTTACCGCTCCAATGACTGCGTTAATTAAAGGCAAAAAGAAAGTCCAAAAATGAGTTTGGACTGAGCAGGCTCTGGTTTCCGCCCCTGTTTTAGCTAGTCCAGATTTTTCGAAGGAATTCTCTATTCAGTGCGATGCTAGTAATATGGGATTAGATTGTTGTTTGACTCGAATAGATTCTGATGCCCATGAAGTTGATATTGCCTATGCTAGTAGAACCTTGTTACTTCCAGAACAAAATTATAGTGTTACCGAAAAAGAGTTATTGAGTGTTATCTTTGGCATTAAAAAATTTAGGAGCTACGTTGTAGGAGTAAAATTTAAAGTCGTGACAGATCATTTCAGTCCCTTGTGGTTGCACAATCTTAAATCTCCCTCTGGTAGGTTGGCTAGGTGGGCGGTCAAATTGCAACAATTTGAAATGGAAATAGTACACCGGAAAGGTTCGAATCATATAGTACAGGATGCTTATCTAGAGCTCCATTGGTGGTTAGTGTTTTAAACTTTGAAATTGTAAATTGTTTAGGTGACCGTCAACGAACGATACAGAATATCACAGACAACCCAGATAGTTTTCCCGATTGGATGATTCGCGGTGGTCTTCTTTATAAGCATATCTCTTCAGACTTGCCTTTTAACGGAAATATTCTCAAATGAAAATTGGTTGCCCCTTGGTTTTATCGCCGACAAGTTTTGGAGTCATGTCATGATGATTCAACAGCTACACATTTTGTTATTTTTAAAACGTTGTCTCGTGTAAAGGAACAATACAACTGGCCGAAAATGAAATATTATGTTAAGGATTATGTTCAACGTTGTAGAGTTTGTGCAGAACAAACAGCGGTCAATATAGCGCGCCCTGGGCACATTGGTAACCCAAAGAAGGTCTCCTTTCCCTTCCAGACTATTTCAATTAATATCGTAGGTCCGTTTCCAAAGTCTCCACGTTGTTTCTCTTATGTTTTTTCTGTCTCGGATTATTTTACCAAATTTGTGCTGTTGCATCCTATGCGTAAATCGAATGGAAACAACATTATCAAATATCTGGAGAATGAGGTTTTTCTTGTCTTTGCTACTCCTCAAGTAATTTGTTTGGATAATGGAACTTAGTTCACATATAGAAACTTTATTGAATTTGCTAAAAGGCATTTTATAATACCAAATATCACCCTCAAATAAATCAAGTAGAGCGTGTAAATCGTGTCATCGGTACGGCTATATTAATTAAATTAATCATAAAAATTGGGTCTTGGAATTGCCAAACATTGATTATGCAATCCGCAGTGCTATTTATGAATCGACTGGGTATACCCAATTATTTTACTTTTAGTAGACACGTTCCTGTAAAGGATAATTATTATGGTAAGATTTAGATTTAAATGCCTGATACATACGCCAATATTATTGCACAGTTTCCCCAGGTTTATAAAGATGTGCAACGTCATCTGGCAGTTGCTTATAATCGGTATGGGCATTATTATAACCTGAGAAAAAATCCCACTCCATTGTATGCTGTAAGAGATAAAGTATGGAAACGGCACTTTATTTTTTCTTCTGGGCCAAATCAGTTTTCATCAAAGTTGGCTAAACATTGGATTCTCTGACTAGTAACTGAAGTTGTGTCTCCATTAATTTATAGGTTATCAGATGAGTTTGGTAATGATGTTGGTAGATGGCATAGAAAGGATTTAAAAATGTGGACTTAAATGACTCCGGCGAGTCAGAAAATTCTGATTGTGACTAATCATTGACAAGTGTGAATGGTGGGAGAAATATATGATATGAAAATGGAATAAATGGTTATTGTAGTTTTGTCTACTTACCCGATTTTGACAAGTAATCTCTAGAGAAAACCCTAAATAGTGACGATATCATTCCAGTTTTTTTGATAGGTGGTGCTTCTTACTACGAAAATTTCTTGCAATTTTCCTGATTTTACATTTTTTATTTCAAATGATTAAATTCATTTAGTTACTTACCCTACTTGGTCTTAAAAAAACACATGTTTAAATTGATTTACCGCAACTAATTAATTTAATTTTATAGTATTGATTGTAAATAAACGTTTGGTTTTAGGACATTTCTATTGGTTATTTTAGGTACTGTTTACCTTGCATTTAATTAGGATTTTACATTAATTAAAGAATTTTGTTAGCAAGAAACTGTTTAAGAAAATGAAATAGTTTTTCTTTTAATGGGAAAAGGGGAATGTAAGTAACAGTCTGGTTTTGAAGAATTTGATTTAGTAAAGGTAGAAAGTGTTTAATCTTTGGCTAAGATTTAATTTTAATTAGGTATAATTTTATTTGAGTTTAAATTGCTATTGTAACTTTTCACTGTACAGACTGTATAACAACGCAGACTGTATAGCACAGTTTTGTTAATCTAATTTTGATTCGAACACTTGAGGTGAATTAATTGACCAAAATCTAAGATATTTTGATAATCGATTGTTGAAAATTGTAAAAGGGCTTAAATCTTGTGGGTAAGTTCTGCTGTACACTACAATTTTGATATTTTCCTACAATTCCTTGTATATTTCGTAATTAGGTTTTTTTGGTTAAATTTGCCTCTTTGGTAAATATTTTTGGAATTGCAGTTTGACTGTTATATTGATAGCAGTCTTAGTTGAAATCGGTACCCTTGAAAGACTGCCATTGATCTACAAAGTAACGTTTCCATATCCGGATTTATAAGGTTTCAGCTAGAAACTACCCCCAAGTAAGCCACTTATTCTAAAATTTGTAAAATCTAGATTTTGTAACTTAAGTTGGAAGTAATACCTAGTGTAACGGACAATCGATTAAGTTTTACAATAGTTAAGGCCTGTAATTTAGTTAAAAACTATAATTTAAGTGTAAAACAAAAGTTGTTTTGTTCCGTCATTTCTCAGCCATGCGCTGTTGCTTCTGACGCAGGCGCGGTAAGCAATTGAAATATTCGCAAAGTGCGACAAATGTTTGAATTTTTATTACGTTGGATAAATTAAATGGTATTAAAATTGCAAACGAATGTTATTGTGAAATTTTTACCCTGACTTCCTGTTGAGTTTATCGCAACTGGCGCCCATAACTCAAGATTTTCGTTCGTACTTACCTGAACCCCGACCTAGCGTCGACAAATAAGAGTTGCCGAGGTAAGTATATTTATATATATATATATATATATATATATATGTATGTTCTGCTTTAGGTTTCCTCGGGCGTTATATGTATTAGTGGTTTTTCGGGATCTGCTCCATGTTGTCGGTTTTTGTTTTTAAAAGTACCATGTGTCTGACGACGTTTTGGTACAATCTCATGTACCATCTTCAGGTCTTATCTGCTGGGCTGCTGTTGCTGCTCTGCTGCGAGTTAGACGTAAAGTGAGCTCCGTTACTGCTGATCGTTGTTTATATACCCTTTTAGCTTTTCGCGTCATTAACCGTGAGTGCGATTGAACCTGTGTTATGTTCGGCTACAACCACCAAAACGCCACGCAGATTTGCATAGATAAATTTCAAATAGAAGATTTTTTGTTCCATTGTAGCCGTATACTATAGTAATATTAAATACCAAAACTAAAATTATAATTTTTTTTGTTAAAATGTATAATTTTTTGAAATTTTTGTGTCGTTTTTTTAATTAAATTGAAAAAGCAACTAAGTAAATGGTGTAAACAATACTCTTCGACTATTATTTGATATTTTTTTATTCATATTATGCCTAAAGTACCCAAAAATGCAATCTCCAATCTTATTTATTAAGTCTTATCAATATCGAATTGAAGTATAAAGGCGCCTTTATCTACTTTATCGTTCAAGCACATTAAAGTGCATCTATTAATTTTTGACATTTAAAATTTAAACTTTAAATTTTATTTTTACCTGAAAGTGATTTTAAGAACCAAAAATGAAAAAAAAAACAGGAAATAGAAGTGGCAGAGAAAGAGAAAGGAGACGAACCTTAATGTCGTCGTTATAAATTTGTTTTGTTTTAGTTGCGGTACCTACACGCCCAATAAAAACCAACGCAATATTTAATTACAAAATTTTTTGAGATATATCTACTACTTTAATTTTGCAGGAATATTAAATGGAACTTATATACGACGTTTAATGAAAGATCAAGCATTCAAAAATGCTCTCAAAGTTGTCGCATATGGCAGTGTTAAAGCTGTCATTGAAAATGTTCTTGGTTCATATCGAGTCTTAAATTGGCGGCAATTCATTAAGAAAATGCTCTCCGTTTTGTAAAGAATTACCTTTAATATGTCATTTAAAATACATTTTTTTTTCATCCTGATAAATTTGCCGAACTGATGAACATGGAAAATGATTTCACCAAGTAACTGCAAATCTAGAGCATTGGCAGATATCTATGGGTATAGCGGAAAGAAGTTTGATTCATTGCTGAAAGACATTTGCTGGAATTTGCAGCAAAAGATGTACGACGATGATGAGGATTAAGCACAATAATACTATAATTCAATTCGATATTTGCTACGATTTAATAAATTTAAGGTGGAAAAAAGCAAAATTATGCAATGCATTAAATTTTGTGGGCCTAATTTGGATAAAAAATACCAAAAGTGTTTACTTGTTGCCCTTTCAATTCAATAATTAAAATAAACGACCAAAAATGTCAAATAATGGTTGTTTTTTACATAAATACATAAAAAATTTAGTTTTAGTATTTAAAATATCATATTGTTAAGATAAATACGATCTATTTGACGTATACCAATTACTTCAGTACATTCAAGATAAATTTAAGCCTAAATAATTTAATAAATAATTAAAATACTAACAAAAAACTTACATTTTGAGGTGATTGAGCAGAGCATTTTATTAAGAAATTATTTTAAATCCTAAACATCCTAGAGAAAAACAAATGACATTTTTGAAATCAGCGGCCCAAAATTAGTTAAACTAAGCTGGAGTACCTACTCAATGTTGGAAAAAAAAAGTTTCTAAAACTATCATAGTGTAATAATATAATATTTGGTAAAACATATCGATTGGTGTCTAAAAAACCACTTAGTAGCGGTTAAAGGTTAAAGCAGTTTTCCGCCAGATCACTAATAGATTTAATACCCTGGCACAGATCCAACCAGACAAAATACAAATTAAAATTATCAACAAACCATTTCTAGCATTTAGTGAGGACCTTTCACAGTTGTCAATTTTATGGTCCTTACTTAATGCTTAGAAAGTTGCTTATAAGTACCTAAAAATATACGCCTTGAAAATATACTCATTAACCTTCTACTGGTGGCGCACGGCCTAACAGGCCCAAGCGATCTTATTTAGCGGATCATTATGAAAATAATTAAGAGACAACTCTGAATTTTTCAGTACCTTCCTAACTTTTTGCGTAGAAAGGTGTAGTGCAATGTTTATTTACTTACAGTTCTAACTTAAAAAGTTATAACCTAAAACGGCCTGAAAGGCCGGGCGCCACCATTTATGTTATACGACTATTTTGTGGTATATTAATTATTTAGCATATTTTTATACTTTATTCTATCCAATATGGTCATATTTTATGGGCTAATGAATGTGGCTGAAATAAATGCCCAAGTAATACACACTGCTAATAATTCAAATTATTAATGCGAAAGCTCTTGAAGAACGGCGCTATGTCCTAGTAGAAGCATTTGAAACGCCGTTCTATGGAACAAAATTTACCAACTGAGGTACGTCAAAGGCGACAAGAAGTAGCTGGGACTTCTACCGATAATGTTGAACCTCAACTAATTCCCCCTGGGACCAGAAAAAGGTGTGCAGAATGTCGCATAGACAGAAGGACCACACACTTCATAGCCAAAAATTTCTATGTATGACCCATGCCAAAATTATGTGTCATAATTGTGTGGAAAAAAATCAAAACCACGTTTAATACGATATTTTGTTATTCAAGCTTATAAACCATTTGTTGTTTTTTTGGTAGAATACATTTTTTATTTAGTTTTTTGAGAAATAATATTATGTCACCTTATAATCCTGTCCCCATAAAATTAACCCCATATTTCAAACATATGAGGTTTTTAAAAAAAAAAAATCAGTGACCTTGGTCACAATAGGATTAAGTAATAAATTAAAAGTAAAAAATTCACAAAGAAAAAATACTAGCATAAATATGATTTTTTTAAATTTACGGGCCTGACAGGCCGGGCGCCACCACCAATGTTAAATATAAGGCGCCACTACTACAAGGTTAAGAAGCGCCACCAAGTTGCGGTAGCAGCGCCACCTAGTAACGGTCTAAGGAACTAAAATGCAAACTGAGGCTTTTTTTGCCACATTTGCAACATTTTATGTAACACTGAAGCGTCCCGAGGGTTGAGCATACCTACCGGGCGCGTCCCCAGGTGGTGGATAGGAGGAGTCCAGGTAAATCCTGGAAACAGGACACCTGGCAACGGTGAGCTATAGGTGAAGTGCCGTGGTCTAAAACCCACGCGTCATGGAACTAAAGCCCGTCGCAAACCAGCTCGTGCCATAAACCGTAAACCGCTCTTGGTACAACGACCCCCGCAGGATCCTCCCCGGAACACTGCGGGGTACGTATCATGAGGGGGGCTTGGCTTAATTGCCCGGCCCGTGTGGTGAGAACACTATAACTTCTCCCAATTTTAAAAGTATGATGCGAGCTTATGAGATGCAAAGCTGAGGGGAAGCCCAGTTCCTAGCGACCACACCTGGGAAACCTGGCGCACCCCAGAGTTATAAATGCCTTACTCCTGTATGAGGCACTGCAGGAGAACGACCCCAATAGTTTCTCCTTACTCGTGGGACCAATATGGACACAGTAAAAACTAAAGAAAAACCGGCGGCGGGTAGCACCACCGCCAAGGAATCGGATGAGGTTGAAAAACCGAAATCTGGGGCCCAAAGGCGGAGGGCTAAGCGCCAGGCCCCGCTTGAAAAGGCAAGGAACACCCCAGAAGTAGCAGAGAGTGCACACCAGAAGACTGGGACGCAAAAGCAACACCGGTCAGAAGGGAGCACACCCCAGCAGATAAAAAAAGAGGCCCAGGAACCCTGAAACAGGGAAACCAATGGCGAGTTACCGCGATGCTGCAGTGGGGACCAAAATGGATATAACAGCCACTGGATACCCAACAAAGATTATTTCTGACGAGCAGTCCCAGCTCCTCAAGCAATGGCTAATCGTCAAAATACCCGAAGAGGGGAAAGGTCTTCAGTTCGAGGGCACATACTACGGGGGAGGAGTGCTATACCTTACATGCGCCAACGAGTGGACCAAAAGTTGGCTAGCTGGTACAATGGGTAAAGCATCTCCATGGGAAGGAGCTCAACTCCAAACTTTGGAAGCAAGCAAACTTCTAAAACCCGTAAATGTCCTCGGATACTTAACCGAGGAAGTACAGGACAAGGACCGGTTCCTGCGAACGCTGGGCGCTAAAAACCAGCAAGAGAATGGGACTTGAAAAGTCCTGTCCAACAGAAAGGTCGAGGGAGGCACGGGCTACCTAATGACCTTACTGATGGATGAACAGTCCTGAGAAAAAGTGGGGGGGAAGAAAACCCTGTACCACAACCTAGGCTGAGATCAGAAGGATCACCGGGAAGGAGCCCGAGAAAAAAAAAGAGGGGACGGTTATTCGAAAGAAGAAGTTATCATCGCACAAGCCGGAACTAGTGGCGGAGTTTCAGCATTCAACGGCGAAAATCTACATAGAGACGTTTTGTTAGTCATCTTATGTTTGGTTGTGTTAATAGCTGAAATATATAATAATAATAATTTATTTGCAGTAACTGTAAAAATATACATCAATGATTTACAATAAAACACAATTGCACATTTCTGCAAAAAGGACTAAAAGGCAGTAATTACTGATACAAGTTTCAGCCCAGAAACAACTATAAATAATTTACAAAATAGACATTTAAACAACTTAACACTATGGCATTATCCTAAATAAAATAAATAAATAATACGCCCGCAACAGGCTTTCTGCGAGCCAAAAATAGCTAACCAATAAATTTAAGACAACATCTAGATATAAATAACACTAAAAATAAACAAGCTCAAACCATAACTAATCTAAAGTAATCTAAATTTGGCTAACAAATAATATTTCTTTAAATTTAAACTTAAAGTTTGAAGGTTAAGGTTTTTAAGGAGTAATGACAGTCCATTGTACAGCCAGTAAATGTTGTTTGAAAATGATCTCTCAAACGATGCTGTATGATGTAAAGGTGGAGAAAGCATACCCTTGAAACGCAAATTCAAGGTGTGAACGTCGCTTCTAAAGGTAATTTTGTTATACAAATATGGGGGAATTTTACCAATAATAATTGAATGATAGAGCGTCACGGCGTGTAACTTCCTTCTATTTAGCATACTAAGCCAGTTGGCGGTTATAAGTTTTAAAGAAACAGAATCGTATTTCCGAATTCCATAGATATAACGCAAGCAACTCCTCTGCACTCTCTGTATACGAGTTTCATCAGATTTAGTCAAACATGGACCATAAACCACGTCACAATAATTAAAGTGACTCATTACGTTAGAAGAAAGTGCAAGAAGTATGTTGAGGGAAAAATCAGGGCTAAAATTGCCAGAAGTCGTCTTTCGATGGTGTAATTGGAAAGTTTAGTTTAGTGTAGTGTAGAAGAAAATGTGAATCAGTTGGGGTAATTAAGTGTAGTGCAGTAGAAAAGTTTAATGTCTAGAACGTCCACGATAATCTAGGAATTTTTAGCTACCCTAGAAAAAATACAAAAGTTTACAAAAAACTTAATGAAGGAAAACGCCGATAGAAGGAATGACTATGAAGCTATACCGTACGTAAGTTAGAAAAACTAGAACAGTTTAAGTTAGGATTTTGTGATTTAAAAAATAGTACACTGTCTACACAACATTCGAGTGGAAAAGACATTACTGTTAGGCAAAACAATCCTTCAAATTATAATTATTCCCGTACTGGTTTTAATAACAACTATAGAGGTAGAGGAAATGGAACATTAAACAGTGGGCGTGGACAACAAAATTTCCGAAATAGGCAGCAAAACGCTTTTGTTACAAAAATTTGTTTTTTCGATCAGCTAACTAATTTTTGCAAGTGTGATGATGAAGTGGTGTATAATATGAATAGTTTACATTATGTTACATTTAATTACGATAGTCAAGAAGTAACATTTTTATTAGACAGCGGAGCCTCGGTTAGCATATATTTTTTAGAATATTTAAATAACAATGAAATAGTAAACAGTAGTAATCTTCTATACATCCTTGCTGTGAAATTATTAAATACTTTAAAGTAAATGCTAAAGGTGATTTTTTGGTTTTAAATGACAAACTTAGTGAGGGAGTTTTCATAGCTAACACTTTGGTTACTGCTGACCACAATAATCTAATACCAGTCAGAATTCTAAATATTAGAGATGAAGAAGTAAACATTAAAAATTTTAAACCTAGAATAGACAATTTATTTAATTATAATGTTTGCGAAGTTGGTGAAAATAATTATCAATCAGTTGAAAGAGCAGAAAAATTGCTAAAATTAATTAATTTTAATGATTTAAATCAAGAGGAAAGAATGTAATTGCAAAAAAATTGTACTAAATTTTCAGATTTTTTTCAACTAGGAAATGAACTGTTCTTCATCATCTCCAGTTTACATCAAACCTTATCGCTTGCCTCATTCTAAAAACATGAAATACACAAACAAGTTGAGGATATGTTAAATAAGGGCATTATTGAGGAAGCTCGAGTAGAGATACAAAGAGAGTTCTACAGCGGAAGTGACCCAGACAGGTGACGTAGCGCGTTGGGTTGGTAGCGCTGTTTTCCGAAGGTGGCGCCACCTATAGATAATGTAATATTCTTGGTTGAATATTAAAATACGGGAGAGAACTGTGTGGATAAAAATCATGTATCCTTATTAACTTAAAACTTTATTTATTCATTACCAAATTACAACTAACTTAATATTCTACAATTTCTTGTCCCCCCTACGTTATACATAAAAAACTGCGCTGCCACCGTGCGCTTCAACTATAATGTATATACAGTGTGGCTCTAATCATATAATATATTACACCTCCTTACCATTCTAAAAATAACTTTAATAAACCAATCTATCAGGCTGAACTCTAGTTCTTTTAGAACGACGCGGAGTATTAAATTTATTTTCAGAATCCTTAGTACTGTAAGGGTCCTGTAGTATATAAACTTTTAAATTCAAATTTGGCGCTATTTTAACCAAGGAAAATTTAAATAATCCACTAAAAATAATATTATAGTTTAAGTTATATTATGTTTTAAAAAACTATTGAGTCTTAAAATTCCACTTCTTTGTATCTGAACGTAGAAATATTATGAAGACTTGCTTAAGTGGCCGAGATGTTTAAAAGCTTGATTAAGAAATAGAATACACACAGAGGGTTTTTGCTCGCCCTTCGAGATACTCCTGTTAAACCGTTTGTGAAATATATTATAATATAGTTATAGTTTTTGTGATTGTTACCGATTTTCTGCTATAATTATTAGGTATGTACACTTTTTAAATTGTAATATTTGCTAGTAATGATAAACAACTCCTCGTTTTGGGTTTTCTTCATACATTTTTGTTTATAATTTTGAACAATATTATTTAATTTGCATCTTGGTTTATGACGTTTATCATTGCTAGTTTATTGGGTCCTAATCATTTTAATATGTGTAAATAACGAGTGATTTTTGGTAATGATTTTTATTGTATCACTATTTCATTATTTTGGTTTAATATCTTGTGATCGTGCATACACTGAGTTCCAATCTTTATGTTGTCGCATATACACTGAACTACATTTGACTTAAATTTTACTATTTTGTATTTTCTTTATTTTGAGTTACACTGGCCTTGATTTTGCTGTTTCCTTATGTATAACTTTGTATGACTTTATTTAACTGAAATGTATTTTATTTGTTTATGACACTCAGTGTATCATCTCGGTTCTTATGTACACTATGTATTTTCGTAACCCGATTCTTTAAGTATACTGAAATACTTGTTTTGGCATATTCGTGATCGTCTAGATAATTTACTTACTTTAAAAAAATTAGGACTCTACGTTGTATATTTACTTACATTGATAATAACGATATTTTGAAATTGGTCAGGTTTAATGAAACACAAGCATTTAATTTTTAAACCCCTGATTTAATTTAAGCAAAGACAAAGGGGTGGCCCGTTGAGTCAAAGCACAGGGAAAAGGGACCATAAAAACCCTGTCGACTTACACAGTTCAAATAAAAATAAAATACAAAACAAAACATAGTCATATGGGTCATAATCACAAGAATACAGTATAAATAATAAGTGAATAAAATAACATAAAAAGCAGATAAACATATTTCATATAATTTGGATGTTTTTATCAATACTCAAAACATTTTGTACTCAGGTAAAATAGTTATAATAGAGATCGTCATTTTATGACGAAGTGTTTGTTTATTTGATTACCTTACCACGCATCTTCGAACTATTGAACGAGGATACGATTTTATATAAATAAACTACAACAACATATTTCTGATAGAAAGAATTCATATGCTTTAACCAAGTGCAGATATTTAACCGTAGCCAATAACCACACTATGGAACAATTGCATACTCTGCGAAGTGATATAACGACAGCTATGGTGGTCCTATCTCACTAAAGTGTCGCTATATCACAATATGTTCAAATATTCTTACAAAATCAATGTCCAGAACAAGACAAAAGTATTGCAAAAATATACAAACAATTCTGCACACAGAGTTTATATAGGTAATAACATAAAAACACTATTTTTCTTCTAAGGATAAATCCTTTTGAAATAATGCTAATATATTACCCATGTTCAAATATTCATGTATGAGCACTCTCCAAACGAAAATACAAGTACAAATACAGACACAAATAAAATAAACAATATGCAATAAAATAAAATGGTATAAAATATAAATAAAATACAATAAAATAATAAATAGGAGAGAGTCATAACAAGAAACACCTGAACATGGCCAAAACTCTAACCACCAGAAAGTATCGCGCTGAATAATAACATAAAGAGATTTTTATCATATATAGTAACGTTAAAGCCATTATCAAATATTCCAAATAAAGCGCTAAGATAAGCAGTTTAAATCAAAGTCTCTATCCAGAATCTATCAAAAGGTTAAACGATACTATTACCTTACCATGATATGACCTAATGGTAATATCAAATTTAATAATAATAATAAGAGCAATAATAATAATAATAATAATAATAATAATAATAATAATAATATTTTATAAACCTTACCCAAATAATACCAATATTATAATAATAATATTATTGTTAAAAGCTTTAGCCTGAGTACAAATGCAAAGAGTTAAAATAAATAAATACCTTAATACCGAGATGATACACTGAGTTTCATAAACAATAAAATACATTTCAGTTAAATAAAAAGTTATACAAAGTTATAAAAAAGGAAACAACAAAATCAAGGCCAGTATAACTCAAAATAAAGACAATACAAAATAGTCATATTTAAGGTAAATGTACTTCAGTGCATATGATAAACGCGACAACATAAAGATTTAAACTCAGTGTATGCGCGATCCCAAGATATTAAACCAAAATAATGAAATAGTGATACAATAAAAATTATTACCAAAAATCACTCGCTATTTACACATATTAAAATGATTAGGACCCAATAAACTAGCAATGATAAACGTCATAGACAAAAATGCGAATTAAATAATATTGTTCAAAATTATAAGCAAAAATGTATTAAAAAACCCAAAACGAGGAGTTGTTTATCATTACTAGCAAATTTACAATTTAAAAAGGTGTACATACCTAAGTAGTTATAGCAGAAAATCGGTAACAATCACAAAAACTATAACTATATTATACTTAATATATTTCACAAACGGTTTAACAGGAGTATCTCGAAGGGCGAGCAAAAACCCTCTGTCTGTATTATATTTCCTAATCTAGCTTTTAAACATCTCGGCCACTTAAGCAAGAATGTGTAATATAAACATATCACCCCAATATTTCTACGTTCAGATACAAAGAAGTGAAATATTAAAACTCAATATGATTTTAAAACATAAAATAACTTATAACTATAATATTATTTTTAGTGGATTATTTAAATTTTCCTTGGTTAAAATAGCGCCAAATTTGAATTTAAAAGTTTATATACTACAGGACCCTTACACGGTATTAAGGTATTTATTTATTTTAAATCTTTGCATTTGTACTCAGGCTAAAGCTTTTAACAATTATATTACTATTATAATATTGGTATTATTTGGGTAAGGTTTATTATGGTTATTATTATTATTATTTTTGCTATTATTATTATTATTAAATTTGATATTACCATTAGGTCATATCATGGTAAGGTAATAGTATCGTTTAGCCTTTGATAGATTCTGGATAGAGACTTTGATTTAAACTGCTTATCTTAGCGCTTTATTTGGAATATTTGATAATGACTTTAACATTACTATATATGATAAAAATCTCTTTATATTATTATCCAGCGCGACACTTTCTGGTGGTTAGAGTTCGGGCCATGTTTAGATGTTTCTTGTTATGAGACTCTCCTATTTATTATTTTATTGTATTTTATTTATATTTTATACCATTTTATTTTATTGCATATTGTTTATTTTATTTGTGTCTATATTTGTATTTGTGTTTTTGTTTGGAGAGTGCTCATGCATGAATATTTGAACATGGGTAATATATTAGCATTATTTCAAAAGGATTTATCCTTAGAAGAAAAATAGTGTTTTTATGTTATTACCTACATATACTCTGTGTGCAGAATTGTTTGTATATTTTTACAATACTGTTGTCTTGTGCTGGACATTGATTTTGTGAGAATATTTGAACATATTGTGATATAGGGATACTATAGTGAGATAAGGACATTAGGTTTCGTTATATCACTTCACAGAGATGCTATTGTTCCATAGTGTGGTTATTGGCTACGGTTAAATATCTGCATTAGATTATATTTTTCCATGTTTCCCCTCCTCTTTAAAGGCATTTGAATTCTCTCTATCAGAAATATGTCGTTGCTGTAGTTTATTTATATAAAATCGTATCCTCGTTCAATAGTTCGAAGATGCGTGGTAAGGTAAACAAACACTTCGTCATAAAATGACGATCGCTATTATAACTATTTTACCTGAGTACAAAATGTTTTGAATATTGATAAAAACACCCAAATTATATGAAATATGTTTATCTGCTTTTTATGTTATTTTATTCACTTATTATTTACACTGTATTCTTGTGATTGTGACCCATATAACTATGTTTTGTTTTGTATTTTATTTTTATTTAAACTGTGTAAGTCGCCAGGGTTTTTATGGTCCCTTTTCCCTGTGCTCTGACTCAACGGGCCACCCCTTTGTCTTTGCTTAAATTAAATCAGGGGTTTCAAATTAAATACTTGTGTTTCATTAAACCTGACCAATTTCAAAATAACGTTATTATCAATGTACTTCAATACACAACGTAGAGTCCTAATTTTTATAAAGTAAGTAAATTATTTAGACGATCACGAATATGCCAAAACAAGTATTTCAAAAAACATTAAATTTTCTTAGTTTCTTTAAGAAACTTTCTTGACCCATCACTGGTAATATTCATAAGAATAAGAAAAAATTGAACCTACACCTCGCCAAAGATTTTTGTTTTGAATGCGTTCCACCAACTTCAAATACCGACAGACAGCTGTTTCGACCTTAATTGGGTCTCATCAGTGTCGGGCAACTTGGTGTAGTGGAACACAATCAAAACAAATTACTCCCTCAGCTTTCAGTATACTTAAAGAATCGGGTTACGAAAATACATAGGGTACCTTACAGTACTAACCCTTAAATCTACATTATTTACATTTTCAATATTTACATTTTCCTTATTTATTTTATCTACATCTGACTCAATAGTTTCTTTATCACTTACACTATCCTTAACAACTAAACAACCATATTCTAAAATTTGATTTAGGTGCCGGTGCCATGTCTTCTCAAGTTCTGGAATCCAAACCAAATATGTCCTAGGCCCTATTTTTTTCTTAATAATACCTTTAATCCAAGTTGTTTTTACCGTTCTGTAATCTCTTACTAATACCGTTTCATTAATAATAAAATGTTTGTCCCTTTTTCCCTTATAGTATTTCTGTTGCCTTGCCATACTTTTTGACACACAATCCGGAGTTTTATTTTTAGTTTCTTTATCGGGTAACAATAAGTCTAACCGCGTTCTTATTTTTCTACCTAACATTAAAGTTGGCGGTTCCGTTCCCGTTGTACAGTGTGGTGCGTTACGATAATCCATTAAAAATCTAGATAAAATTATGTCCAAATCGTTGTTACCTTCCATCTCCCCTTTTATTAATGCGTTTTTAATTGATTTAACTGAATTTTCAGCTGCACCATTGGTGGCGGGGGAAAATGGAGGTATTTTTTTAAAATTGAAACCATTCATTTTCAAAAAATATTGAAATTCATTGGAAACAAAATACGTTGCATTGTCCGTCACTAATGTTTTTGGACAACCAAAACGCGCAAATAGACTTCTTAATATTTTAATAACTGTTAAGCTATTTGGAGTACTCGTAAAAAATGCCTCTAACCATTTTGAATATGAATCTATAATTACTAAAAGAAATTTATTTTTATAAGGTCCCAAAAAATCTAGGTTGCGATGGATATTCCCAATTTATTAATTTCGCTTTTTCAGGGTTATTTCTATGTGTGTGACACGCTTTACAATGTTTTACCAATTTTTCGATATCGTTATTTAACCCAGGCCACCAAACATATGAATGTGCTATACCCAGGGGCGGACCGTTGACTTTGGGGGCCCTGGGCCAGAGTTCTTTGGGGGCCTATCAATAATAATAATTATTATATATGTATATATAACAAAACAACAAATTCTTACATCAAAAATAAAAAATTGATAATAATAAAATATACAAGGTGTCTCGATAAGACAGGCCACCTATTTCTTGGTTTAAAATAATTTAACTTCAACTTACCTATATAAAAATTTCTTTGTTTAGCTGCTAACGGCCTTTAAAATATGTAAAATAGTATATTACACTACAAGGGCCGAAAGTTGAATTTTCAACGTTTGGCCTGTGTGGTGTACACTATTTTTATTCATACATCGTTCGAAAATACTTACTTTCGTCCCTAATAGCAGGGACGAAAGTTTACCTTGGTCGAAAGTACGTACTTTCGTCCCTAATAGCACATGGAGTAAATGTTAAACTTACGTCTCTGCTATTAGGGACGAAAGTAAGTATACTTTCGAACAAGGTATGGAGAAAAATATTATTTAATACTGCAATATTCATGAATCAGTGCACTGATAAACAAAAATCGACTATTTTTTTTAATCAAATGTAATAGCCTTATGAGCCTGTTAAAACATCACCCATTAATATTATTGGTTACATGAGATTTCTTTATTTTGGAATTATAACTTGTTAACGGGTTAATGGACTAAAATAACACTGTGCGACAAATTTTGACCTTACAATTTGAACTGGGATGAAATGTTGAAAAATCGAATCTATGCAACCCCCAAAACTAATCTTTAAAGGGGTTTTGCTAGTTTAGCTCGAAAAATGGAGATATACAGGGTGTTTCTTTTAACTTGAGACAGCTCAATATCTCGAGAAATACGCATTTCACGGAAAAATTTCTTAAATAAAAGGTTAATGTGACCAAAGGGGACATTATTTGGTGCTACCGCTAGCCACCCCCTACCCCTCCTTAAGGGTGAAACGGGGGGTAACTTTGGAAAGTCAAATGGAATGACCCGATTTTTTTCACAGAGTTTGGTAGTACATAAAAAAATGAATAACTTTTATTTGAAAGTTTTTTTCAATTTATCAACAGATGGAGCTGTAATTCAAAATTTAAGAAAAAGGGGTTTCCTTGTAAAATGTATTATTTGAAACGTTTGAAAAACAAAAATTAAAATTAAATCAACATTTGTTATAAATTGTTTTCATAGCCGACTATTGTTGTTAATGTTAATTTTTGTTTTTCAAACGTTTCAAATAATACATTTTACAAGGAAACTCATTTTTCTTAAATTTTGAATTACAGCGCCATCTGTTGATAAATTGAAAAATTTTTTAAATAAAAGTTATTTATTTTTTTATGTACTACCAAACTCTGTGAAAAAAATCGGGTCATTCCATTTGACTTTCCAAAGTTACCCCCCGTTTCACCCTTAAGGAGGGGTAGGGGGTGGCTAGCGGTAGCACCAAATAATGTCCCCTTTAGTCACATTAACCTTTTATTTAAGACATTTTTCCGTGAAATGCGTATTTCTCGAGATATTGAGCTGTCTCAAGTTAAAAGAAACACCCTGTACATATATATATATGTATATCTCCATTATTCGAGCTAAACTGGTAAAACCCCTTAAAGGATTTGTTTTGGGGGTTGCCTAGATTCGATTTTTTCAGATTTGATCCCAGTTAATTTTTTGTGTTGCACAGTGTAATTAGCAGTTTTATTTTAGAAAATTAAACGCTCCACAATAAAGTTTACTTTTTATTTTATGATAAACTCGTTAAAAAGTTTTAAGACTTAAGACAAATTCATGGTAAATTTTAAGTTTTTCTTACTTTTCCAGTAAAACAATCAGACTTGACAATGTTGACAATGATCATACTTTTTTTGTAGATCATTTTTTATTTATGAGTTACTGGTTTAACCAGTATAAATACAAATATTGTCTGCAATAAAATTAATAATATTTTGAAATTAATTAGTATTTAATCAGAAATATTAAATTGTAAAATCAGTAACTGTAGAACTATAAGTTTTAAAAACTATAAAATTACACTATTTTTTGAAAAATAAAATGATCTACCAAAGTCCTATACGTTTTCTTACAAGTCTGATGGTTTTATGGGAAAAGTAAAAAAACTTGAAATTTACTATAAATGTAATTTTAACCTTGAATAACTTTTGAACAAGTATATTTACTATAAAATAATAAGAGACCTCTTCGTAGAGCGTTTACTTTAAATATTATTTTTAAAATATGTTGTTTTCTTTTAAGTGCATTTAAGTTAAAAAGATATACAATTCCAAAGTAATTTTTTTTGTAAATGAAAAAAGAAAATCGCGATAAGGGGCCTCACAATAATAAAATTAAGAGCTAAAATTTAAACAAGCTCAATACTTTATTTAACTATAATATGGTATATTTTTTAATCAGTCTGATTTATATATTTTTTATTAATCGCATAGGGGGCCCTCGATCGGAGGGGGCCCTGGGCTGCAGCCCATAATGCCCATCCCTAAATCCGCCCATGGCTATACCTTTTAACTTACATATACCCATGTGTGACCTGCGTATTTCATTCAAAATTGTATTTCTTAATGAGAATGGTATAAAAATTCTAGAACCGAAAAATAAACAGTTTTCCATAATAGTTAATGACCTTTTGTTATTGTAATATGATTTTAAATGTATCGGAATAGTTTTATGCCACCCCTTTAAAATATACCGCATTACTTCCTTAATATTTTCATCTTTTATAATTAGTTCTCTAACCATATTTATATCTACTGGTATCGTTTCATTGTTGCTAATAAAATTAATTTCGCATCTCTCCCAATTCTCTGTAGTTTCACCACTTACAGTTAATGGCGCCCTAGATAAAAAATCTGCAAAATTATGCTGTGATTTTATATATTTAATATCATAATTTAAATTAGATAAAATCAAAGACCAACGTTGCAATCGGTTCATTGCATAAACAGGAATGCCATTTTTTGGGCCAAAAATTGTTACCAGTGGTTTATGGTCAGTATACAACGTAAACTTCTTACCGAATAAATATTGATAGAATTTTTGAACTCCAAAAATTATACTTAGCGCTTCCTTTTCAATTTGGCTATATTTACTTTCAGCCGCCGATAAGGTTCTAGATGCATAGGCAATAGGTCTTAATGTACCCTCAATTTCATGAGTAATTAAAGCACCAATTCCATAATTCGAAGCATCAGTACATAATTGTATAGGTAAGTTAGGGTTAAAATGTATTAAAACTTTGGCTAAACCTAAAATGTTTTTAACATCTTTAAAAGATTGTTTACACGTATCGTTAAAATCAAAGTCTATGTTTTTTTGTAATAATTTATACAATGGTTTTAAAACTGTAGCGCTGTTTGGTATAAATTTGTTATAATAGTTTACCAAACCTAAAAACGACTTTAATTGTGTTATATTTGATGGTTCCTTTGCATTTACGATTGCCTCAATCTTTTCTTTACAAGTGTGAAGTCCCTCCGAATCTATTTTAAAACCCAAATACTTTACTAATTTCTGTAAAAATAAACATTTTTCCTTTTTAATTGTAAACCCATTTTCCTCTAACCGTTTCAAAACCTTTTTAACTTTTAAAATGTGTTCATTTTTATCTTTCCCAGTAATCAGTAAGTCATCTAAAAAACAAACTACTCCCTCCAAGCTCTGAATAACTGTTTCCATAATTTTTTGGAATAATGATGGCATTGAATTTATTCCAAATGGACAACGATTATAATAAAAAGACCTTTATGAGTAGAAATAGTTGTTAATGTTTTTGAATCCGGGTGTAATTCAACTTGCTGATACGCATTGGTTAAGTCTAACTTTGTAAAATATTTACCCCCCTGTAATTTTACAAACAGCTCCTCAATTTTTGGTAAAGGATATTTATCTATTTCTAAATTTGGATTAACCGTAACTTTATAGTCACCACACAATCTTATAGAACCGTCAGACTTTAATATAGGTACAATTGGCGTACCATATTCACTGAATGCCACGGGAGTTAAAATTTTTAATTTAATTAATCGATTAAGTTCCTCTTCAACTTTATCTTTCAAAGTAAACGGCAAGGGCCGTGCTTTAAAAAATTTAGGTATTGCATTCGGTTTAAGATTTAATTTTATATAACCCTTATTATAGAAACCCAAATCAGTGCTAAACACTTTCGGAAATTCCTTACACAATTCTGATATTATATTGTTACCATTCAACAGTGCATTTAAAGTTAAATTATATTTATAGAAAAAAACCCTTCCTAAAAGTGGTTTTATTTTTATATGATACATCGACTTTAATCCTGCCCATTGGTTTAATATGACTACCTGTATAAGTAGACAAGGTTTTATCATTGGGAACAAGCGGCAAATCAGAAAAATATTTTAATTTGAAATTTTCAGAAATTACAGAAACGCTGGCACCAGTATCTAATTCAAATTGAAATGTTACATCATTAACATCTATTACTAACGAAATTGGATCAACATTATTAGAATTTAAATTGAATAAATTGTCAACATCAGCCAAAAAATTATTTCTTAACTTTTTACACTTGTTTGCTAAATGACCTTTGACACCGCATTTATCGCAAAAATAATTTTTGTATCTGCATTCCCCTCCATGTGTTCTTCCGCACGCGTCACATTCACGGTTTACCCCTACTGCTGATCTCGATGATGTGGTGGGAGTGCTACGGGAAAAATGGCTGCGACTGTGAAAGGCAGGCTGCTTCGCTGTGGTATCCTGCTGTCTGAAACCTCTGCGGGGCTGATTTTTCAGGAAATCCCTACGTTGTCTTAATTGAAAAACCTCCGGCTCACTTTTCACCGACACTACACTGACCTTGCTTATGCTGGCTTCTTTGTTGGAGGCGATTTCGACGGCCTTTTCAAAAAATAGGTCTGCAGCGGTTTGTTCAAACAACTTGTCGAGAATTTTTCCTTTTTCGAATCCCATAATAAACTTATCCCTCATGATAGTGGATAATTCGGTCCCAAATTCGCAGGTGCTCGCCAGCTGTCGTACCCGTGATGCCCATTCCACTACATTTTCTTCCTTGCTCTTCACCGCATTATAAAATTTTTGACGGGCCGGAAATATTAGTTTAGCCGGAGTAAAATATTTGTCCAACAGTCCGACTAACTCTTTAAACACATTTTCTTCCGGAGTCTTTGGAATACTGAGATTGCTTACCAGTTGATAACTACTTTCCGATAAACAATTAAGCAAAATTGCCTTTTTAATCGAATCGTCCGTAATATTATTTGCTATAAAATATTGAGTGAGTTGAGCTTGATAAATTTTCCATTCGCAGGAGCTTGGATTAAATTCGCGAAGATGGCCTATACCGGAAATGGACGCCATTGTGACCACGTTTTTCTGGATTTTATTAAGACCCTTTTCTTGCTTATCCTACTGCTCCTCTTCTTTTCTTCTTTCCAAAATCCTCGTCGCCACTGTAATATTCTTGGTTGAATATTAAAATACGGGAGAGAACTGTGTGGATAAAAATCATGTATCCTTAATAACTTAAAACTTTATTTATTCATTACCAAATTACAACTAACTTAATATTCTACAATTTCTTGTCCCCCCTACGTTATACATAAAAAACTGCGCTGCCACCGTGCTCTTCAACTATGATGTATATACAGTGTGGCTCTAATCATATAATATATTACAGATACAAAAATTTCAAACTAGAGATAAGGGAACGGAAACTGGCGATAAGGGGGTGGGCGTGACTTAACAGTGGTTGGGTCGCCTGGCATCTGCTATTTGGAGATAAGGATTTATTATTTATAATATAAATTTAATTTTTAACGCCATTTTGAATTGTGAAGTCAAATTTTTAGAGATAAGGATATATTTTAAATTAATAATATAAATTTCATTTTTGACGCCATTTTGAATTGCTGACGTCATCCGACTTGTCCCAACAAGTCTATTTTTAATCCCAATGGCCTGAGACCACCCCCTCCCTTTTTTAGTCACGTGACCAATGGGAAAAATGCGCGGGAAAAATCATAATTTAATATGCATATTTATGACGTCATCCGACTTGTCCCAACAAGTCTAATTGGGCTAGCTCCAGAGGCATTTTTCTCACAATTAAGCGTTCAGTCTTCCGTCCGACTTTTTTTATTAAAATTATTTTTTTTTTAATATTTTTGGTTACCGATCGGTACTCGGAAACCATCGGTTTTAAATTTTTTCATATAAATTAGTTGTTTTAAATATAATGATTAGTCTTAATATAAGAATAATCTTAGGAAAGTCAAATAATTTAACTGATAAAGATGCTGTAATAAAATATGTCAAAGCATATGGCCACCTTAATAGCTTAGAGTTTTCGCTGACTAATTATGAAGAATATTATTTCAGGAGAGATATAATTTAAACATAAGTGGTGAAATATCGAAAGAACTTTTGGAATTTATCAAAACACGTCGTTTTCTATACCAGATGAAAATATTTATGAACTGACACAAACCCAGCCTAAATGGAATAAACATGAAATTAATTGGTATGCTTATAATAAAGAATAAAAAAAAGCTGCTTCTAGGGCTTTTTATGAGTGGCAAAAACTTGTAAATCTAAAGTTTACTTATTCGTTTAGAAATCCAGACATTTTTATTTTATTTGGAAGATATAACCATAGTAATTCAATTCGATGCATGAAGAATTATTGTGAATACAAAATACAAAATACAATATACAAAATAGTAACAACACCAAAACAAGGAAACTTCCAGGTAAACCAAGAACAACAAAAACAATTTTAACAACAAGCAGACATAAAATACGCAAAAACCTACACACACATCATCAAATTTAACTGATTTATGTCAAATCGAGTATCCACAACAAATGTTAGTTACAAATAATAATCATCATTTCATCATCATAATCATAATAATCATTTGTTTTTAACAATGGGTTAGCGTGGATTTTAAATATAGGAGAGTCCTCTGGTATTGTAACGAACGGGGGGCAAGGGGGCACACATTTAAATAATTTAAAAAAAAATATTAAAACCATAAAAAACTACCTTTGGCCAAAACACGTGATCGTCTAGTTTAAAGAAATTAAATTAGGACCCCTTTTTGTTGTGAATACGGTTCTGGATACGTAAGTACTTGAGCAATTGAAAAGATATTTAAAAAGCAAAGAAAAAGTATTAAATTTAAAATAAGTTTATTAATGAAAACAATTAATACAAAAGTTAATATTATTGCTACTGTACATTAATAATATAAATAAAAACATTTATATTTGAAAAGTATTATTGATTTAAGTTAATAAGGTAAAACCTTAAAAACCCACATATACAATCCAGACATGTATATGTGTCGCACATCTAAACAATATAAATAATATAACAAAATCAAAGTAATCAAGTAATCAAATATAATATCATCAATCATATTATCATATTGTTAAGATTATTCACCTACATAAATGTTAGGCTCGGACGGTGTTTAAAAAGCAAATACAAATTGAAACTATTATCAATGTACAGCAACAAACAAAAACAATGTGTAAAATAAAATGGCATGTAACTTAAGTCACAGAGAACATAATAAATAGTAGTGGTAAATAAAATGTATAAATAAAAAGTTGTATAGCGGTGGACAACCGTAATGCAATAAAATTGGTGTACAGTCATAAATAATAAATACATTTAGATGTATAACGTCATAAAAATATCAATAAAACATTTTAAGTTGTAAAATATAAAATATAATAGTTTGGGGAATAGTAGTGTAAAATAACGATCAAAGTAAATAAAAACTGAGACTATGAGACAAAACTTAGCCCTAACTCAATTCACTTTCGTACGGCCCTCGTATACTCGTGCACATGCACATGCCTCTTTCATTACAAACATCATATGTTCATACTTCATAGCTAAAATGGCCAACAACAATAAAATAAAACATATTTTGTTAATAAATTAAGGGGCTAAGACTCAGCGCACATCATAGTGTCTACTCCCTTAGTAGGTCCCCAAAGATCGATTAACAAAATTAAATAAAAAGCAAGATCGCGAAATACACAACGAAATAAATGTATTTTACATCCTAGGACCAACCATACATGGCTCAGGATTGACAACAAAGTCTCAACATATTAAATAAAGAATATCAATCAATTTATCAAATAAACAAAATAATGTAAACTGTACAAAACAAAGTATGTTAAAGTTAAATAGAAATATGTAATAACATGATACATTGCATTACAATATAACAATAATAAAATGTAAATATTTAAAATGGTAAACATAAAATAATAATAATAATAAATACGTAACTAAGTTTGTCCAACCACAACAAAAAAATATACTTCTTTAACAAAGAAGAAAATAAAATATAGTTTAAATTAAATATTAATTAATTAACCACTTATTATTATATTTGTGACTTTAAATTATAATAACTAAATATAGAAAAGACATACCTATTTAAATAAACTACACTTTCACAAAACTAAATTTATATAAAACAATGTATTATTGGCTAAATTCACTCCCTTATAAAATTAAAGAATTCAACTCGTCCCTTTCAATAGTAAAACGTAACTCTCTCTTCAAATAGAAAAACCCAACTGTCACAAAATTAAAGAATTAAACTAATCCCTTCCAAGAGTAAAACGTAACTAACTAAAATATACTACCTCTCTAAGTATTTAACACGCTCCTTTTTTATGTTTATTTTTTTTAAGACTAGGAACATGAACCAAAACTTGCTTATTTGGTCCTTCTGTAACGAACCCTCAAGTGGTCGTCCAGATGGGAGTCATAAATTATTATTGTATAATAAACAAATAAAGAATGTATGGAATTCTAAAGTGAAACTTATACCTAATACCTAATACAAATTAAATCAAATATTTGAAATTTAATCTTCTATTTTGTAAAGCTTAAAAATAAATTAAGAAATGTTAAAAATTAACTGCCTCATATATCGTGCCCATTACAGTATAAATATCAAAAGGCCGAAAAAATTAGTGATTATATTAAATTAAATGATTTTTTGCATATATACCAAAAACCTAATGGTAGTGTGGTAATAATAGATAATTTAAATCGCGTTAGCTCGTTTTCTTTTCCTAGTCTTGCGTATTAAACATTTAATCAAACAATAGACAGTATTGCTCAAAGTAGTAGAATAAATGCTATTTTTAACTCAAACAGGGGTAGAACTTATATCATTCATGATGATTATTGGGTTGCTGAAATTGATAAATGCGGTTTAAATGTAGTTAATAGGGGGGAATATAAATCAGTTTTTCCCAGGAATTCCTCCAGATATATCTTCAGCATTTCGCTATACAAATGGTAACATTTATTTTTTTAGAAAAAAATTATTTTATGAATATAACGAATTTTCGGGTAAATTAATAAGAGCAGGAGTTTTTGATTGGAGTTTTGTGTCGTACCTAGGCTGGTTATGGCCTTAAGTACTTCACCAAGGTTCCTCTCCGGTTGACTCTTCAGATATAGAGGAATACCTACCTCGGGTTGCTTTTATTCAGTGGAGAAAGTAGGGTTTATAAGAATCAGTTAGGGTTTGGTGGTTTAATTTAAAATGCAAAAAGTAACTTAAACTGGTTTATTTACCAAGGTAAAAGTATGTACAAAATTATATGAGAATTATATACAGTATTTACAGTATTTACAAAAGTATCGTAGACTTTGCACACAAAGGTTCTTGCATAGCCTTTAATCAGGACAGGCAAATGTTCCAGGGCTTTTCACAGGCAACTGGCAGGCACGGGCGTAGTTTTCAGTCCTACAGAGAGACAGGGCAGATTTGCAATTGGACTCTAGTGGAAAAATACATGTTGTTAGTTTATGTGTTATGCATACAGGATATACAGTTTCATTAAGGGCCGGTTTTTCAATCGTTGGTTAACTTTATCTTACGGTTAATTTCCTTAGATACTATTGTTAACACAATAGTATCTAAGAAAGTTAACCGTAAGTTAAACTTAACCAACGATTGAAAAACCGGCCCTAACTCTGTTATTAAAGCTTAATATTATACGGCTTAAAGCCCTGTGATATTAAAAACGGGTTAACTTACTGTTAATATTCCACTGAGAGTTCTCTGTGATTTAGTGGTTGGTTTTCGGGCTCACAATTGATAACACCATTTGGAACTGAGCCACCAGACGACTGATTGTCCATTGAAAAATGCAGCGGTTTTATAGACGAAATTCTGATGACAGACTTGATGAAAAACAATTGGGGCCGCGTGCAATAAATCCTTCACACGGGCCGTGTGCAACAATTGTTGACAACCTATAGGCGGTTGACAGCTGTCCAAGCGCCATCTGTTAGAGTTTCGTCTAACTGCAGGTTTCTGGTAGTCCAACTCTTTCCTTGACGTCGGGTAGTTAGGAAAATCGTCTCATAGATGTCGTAATGTGCATCATTACATTCCCCCCTTACTAAAATCTTGTTTTCAGTTTTCTGAAAACAACGGTCTTATTCTGGAGTAAAACTGGTTTCTGGAAACTAAAAAAAAACTTTTTTTTTTTTTAAACAAATAAAAAATAAAAACATTTTTTTCTAAAAATTCTTCACGGCTCCGGGTTACGGGTCCTCTTCCGTGATTAGGGACTGGCTCATCGAGATTTTTAACCAACCCCTT
This sequence comes from Brassicogethes aeneus, assembly GCA_921294245.1. Taxonomy (NCBI): domain Eukaryota; kingdom Metazoa; phylum Arthropoda; class Insecta; order Coleoptera; family Nitidulidae; genus Brassicogethes; species Brassicogethes aeneus. The sequence goes on from OV121132.1 coordinate 65,840,541, forward strand.
GGCGGTAAATCGTTCCGTAGTCGCATGGCTGCGGGACAGAAATTTGTGCAAAGTTTGGTTTAGATCGTCGGTATCTGGAGACTTTTTCCCAGACTGCTTTTACTTGTGGCAACGGCACCTTTATCGAGACGTTGTTAATTTTTCGGGCATTGATGCAGAATCGTTGCTCTCTATTAGCTTTCTTGACAATCACGGTTGGTGAACTGCAAGAACTATGGGAGGGCTTGATTTTTTCTTGAAGTTTCCTAGTAAAGCCAGGAATTGTATCACGGGACTTTAATTCGGCCTCCTGCTGTTGTTCTTTGGGCATCAGGTTTGCCTGAATTACAGACAAGGCCGGACTTTGCAATGTTTCTGGTTTTGTAGGGTTTCCAGGTTTTCCTGGGTTTTCTAGTTTTTCTGAGTTTTCTGGTTTTCCTGGGTTTTCTGGTTTTCCTGGTTTATTTTGGGTATAATTTTCCAATATCTTATTCTTAGATATAAAATCCATCCCCAAAACAATATTTTCTACTAGATTTGGTAAAAAATAGAACTGGTGCTGGGTATATTTATGGTAAAATTGACAACCAACTGTGTAGGCCCTAGTAACGGGTTGTAGGGACCCATCAGCCAATTGTACCTGGCTCGTACATTGTTGTCCTGGTTGGTTTGGTAGATTTTCTGCCACGGATTTTCCGATGTAAGAATATATAGCTCCGGTATCCAAAAGGCATTCCATTTCATCCCTTTAATTTCCAATTTAAGGAACAGCCTGGGGTCGTTTGTTGCATTTTCGGGTTTATTGGATACAAAATTTGGATTAATCGTCGGGATTTTTGCTTCACCCTGTATATTGTGTCTTAGTGGCAAGATTGTGGATACTTGGGAAATTTGAACCGCCCTGGCAGGTTTTTGATTATCAATTTCTTTTTGCAGACTTTCAAACTCTCCTGCTTGCCCCATCAAATCTTTAACCGACTTGACATCGGCGCGTCGGATGTATTGACGATATTCCGGCCGTAGGTTTTTATACAGGGTGTACAACTCTTCCTCTAAGCTGTATTTTCCATGTCGTCGCATAAGTGACTGGATGTCAATCATGTAATCTCGAAATCTTTCCTTGGGACGCTGTTTTCTTTGAGAGATTTCTTCGAGTAGGTCCTCGGTATACCTACTGGGAAAATAAGTTTGCTTAAAATCCTCTACAAAATCATCCCATTCTTCCCAGCCAGCTTTCCAGTTTCTATACCACAATAGGGCACTGCCCCTTAACAGTTCCGGTAATGCTCTCAGTAAGTTTTCCTCTTCAAAATCATAGCATATTTTAAGCTCTTGAATTCTTTCGAGTAATGAAACTGCATTAATATTGCCATCAAAGTGTACATTCCACTTTCTAACCTGGTCACAGACCTTTCGATCATCTTGTGGTGTACCTAAAATTGATGCTTCCCAAAGTGGTATATTAGCTGGTGCTTCTTTCTCTTTGGTGACATGATTTCGCACTCGTAAACGTAAATCGTTTACTGTGCCGGATGTTTCCAAACCAAAACCCTTACAAACATCCACTAAACCTTCCTTACGCAGGGTGTATATCCAGCTTAGTCCTTGTTTTACCTCAGTGCCAGCTGTACCTTCTGTCGAAGAATTTCCAGCCTCTGCCTGAGGAGTGCTTTGAGTTTTAATTTGCTCTTCTGGTTTTTTTGACGGGCTGGGCTTTGTTTTTGGCATTTTAGAATGTAATAATTAAACCACCTTACTGATTCTCACGGGATATTTGCAGGTTATGTTTTCTATGAAAACTTTTCAGGTTAGGTTACAGGAATTTTCAGGAAAACCCGGGTCCCTGCTCGGGCGCCAAATTTGTGTCGTACCTAGGCTGGTTATGGCCTTAAGTACTTCACCAAGGTTCCTCTCCGGTTGACTCTTCAGATATAGAGGAATACCTACCTCGGGTTGCTTTTATTCAGTGGAGAAAGTAGGGTTTATAAGAATCAGTTAGGGTTTGGTGGTTTAATTTAAAATGCAAAAAGTAACTTAAACTGGTTTATTTACCAAGGTAAAAGTATGTACAAAATTATATGAGAATTATATACAGTATTTACAGTATTTACAAAAGTATCATAGACTTTGCACACAAAGGTTCTTGCATAGCCTTTAATCAGGACAGGCAAATGTTCCAGGGCTTTTCACAGGCAACTGGCAGGCACGGGCGTAGTTTTCAGTCCTACAGAGAGACAGGGCAGATTTGCAATTGGACTCTAGTGGAAAAATACATGTTGTTAGTTTATGTGTTATGCATACAGGATATACAGTTTCATTAACTCTGTTATTAAAGCTTAATATTATACGGCTTAAAGCCCTGTGATATTAAAAACAGGTTAACTTACTGTTAATATTCCACTGAGAGTTCTCTGTGATTTAGTGGTTGGTTTTCGGGCTCACAATTGATAACACCATTTGGAACTGAGCCACCAGACGACTGATTGTCCATTGAAAAATGCAGCGGTTTTATAGACGAAATTCTGATGACTGACTTGATAAAAAACAATTGGGGCCGCGTGCAATAAATCCTTCACACGGGCCGTGTGCAACAATTGTTGACAACCTATAGGCGGTTGACAGCTGTCCAAGCGCCATCTGTTAGTTTCGTCTAACTGCAGGTTTCTGGTAGTCCAACTCTTTCCTTGACGTCGGGTAGTTAGGAAAATCGTCTCATAGATGTCGTAATGTGCATCATTACAGTTTATTTGAAATAAATTGTCCGAATGAAACAATTTTAAATCAATTAAAAAACATATTAACAACCCTTTCATCATACTTTAATTGATAATTATAAAAGCTTAACTTTAATAAAAAAAAAAATTTTAATGTTGACTTTTAAGCATAAATGTAGTGGTTTATTAAATTCTGCAATTAACAACCTACCCTTTGAGCTTCACGTACCCTCTTACCAATTTTGTGGGCCAGGATAAGAAAATTCAAAGTGTTACCTTACGGTTTGGGTTTTAATACTTACATTTTTGTTTTACAAGAAATTGTTCTTTAACCTTTTTGTTATATAATTTACACTAGGGTACAGAAGTTGAGCACTGTAATTGTCGTTTTTTTTTTAAAGAAATTTTATGATAGTTTGCCTTGCTCTTGTGTTTGACTTATTTGATCATATTACTTCGACAAATAAAAACCATTGCTAATTTATAAGACTTAATTGGACAGCAACAACAATACAATGTATTTTATAGCAATGTAGCTTATGTTCTCACATTATTGGTAGTCCATTCAGCCAAGTTATCCTAAAATAAAAATCAGATCTTGAATATTATATGTTTGGCATTAGAATTTATTAGAGTTACTTACCAAGGATTTTTATTATGTGAGCGAAACATCAAAATAAGGTTAGTTCACGGTCTTATATACAGGTCTTGCAACTTCGCCCAATTTCAAAGTGACCTCTCTAATGAGACACCCACCAGATGGCGCATCGAGTTGTGGGTGAACCATAGATGTTTAAAGGTCGTTTTTACCTTCTTTATCTTTGGGTTTTACAATCGTTAGATAAGCTCTTTGGTAGATAATTTTCTTAGATATAAGGTTTCTATGAAAGTTATCCGCCAAATAAGCTAACTTAATCTAACGATTGTAAAACCGGCTCTAAGTCCTTAAAGTCTATGGGATAAAAGGTCAAATGAACTACCTTCTGTGTTAAGAAACATAACCTACATTTTTATAAACAAGCTTGTGTATTTTGTTACAGGGAGTTTTTACTTATTAATTAGATTAAAATAGATTAAAATAGCTGACAGTTTGGCTAGTTTATAAACTACCCAGCTACTTTATAAACTATCCATGTTCCGTTTGGACGTCACTTCCAGTGGCCATCTTGTACAGATACTCAAGTAGGTGCTGAAAATTAAGAAAAGCGTTCATTAATATTATTTACAAGTACTTAACTGTATATTACCTACCCTGTTGAATAGTAAATTTTAATTAATTAACCCTTATCGCCAAATTACTTTTATGTAACTAAATATATACTAAGATCTACCACCTAACCAGGAATAATTAATCTTATATAACCAACGAGTGGATCAAAGTAATCGATCCTCTTAAAATAACATTATATATATTTAATTTTAAATTTTAGTAAACTATTGTAAGGGATACTGAGCTCAATATTTCACTTTTTTTTCTGTTCATAATTTTCTGTATTTGATAATTTTAAATTTTCTTTAGTTATAATTTACATTACTTTTATTACCAACCTATACTCACATTGTCAATTTAATTTGTCATAATCCGCTAGAATTTGGACTCTCCTTGGTATAATTGCGACTACTTACGCATGTACGTGATTAGGTAATAAAACTTGAAGTTATAATCTAAACAATATTTTATTTGTATCTCCCAGACAACCTGCAAACACTTAATTTAGTATTTTTAAGGTATTGTATCACAAGTGTTGGCTTTATCTAAAATACTTGGCCCCCCTTAATCACTATATCGTTAAGCTCACTCCCAACTCCACTAAAGCTGGCCAGAGCACTTATTTTTGTCAACGTTACTGGTGGGATTTGTATTTAATTTCATAAAATATTGTTAATGTTTAATTGTAACGTAACAAAACTTTTATTTAATTTTTCCAATTTAGGATTTATTTTCGAGAATCTTGGCAGAATAAAAGGAGTTGCAAAATCATCTAAAAATGCTAAAATTGAGTATCCATATTTTGTCGTTATTTTTTCCATCTTTCTGACTTTATAGTTATTTCCAACATCCAATTCAGCGATTTTTTTGAAGGAATTGTTGCAGCCGTTTTATTTGTCTAAAGCGTTCATCTTAACAATGAATTTTAAATGTAAGCAAAATTACAATTATAATATAACTACCTACTATACAAAATGCCCTCCTATTTACAAATTGACAGACAATTAGTCTATGAGTAGGGAGGAGAAATTGAATTAATTTCAATCTGCTAAATATTTTCGAAATGCATTTATTGGTGCATAAAAACTAATTAAATCAATTTCCATTCGAGAGCAATTAAGATCATGGTATTGCAAGGTCGAATTCCGCTAAAAATACATATTAGGGTGCTTCTTATATTTCGACTTTTAATAATTGACTGCGTCACTCCGGCATTGCTTCTATCAACTGAAAAACCAATCTGTGATTTTTTTTGTTAATTTTCAGGTCGAGTTTCAGGGGTCGCTAGTGCGTGTCAAGTTTTGAAAAAAAAATATACGAAGATAACATATACAACCTACCTACTCGTACCATTAAATTCATTATTTGAACTTAAAACCCAAGAATTTTAAACCTAATAAAGTACCCTATTGCACATCCGTGCTGTCGTATAATTTTATTGCGGCACGACCTTTTCGGACTCCTCCCTTTTCCCCCCTATCTAGCAGACACCACGCGCCTTGGCAAACTAGTGCTATACGCGTTGTGATAGTAAGTAGGTACACTTGCGTTTTTGTTCTGTCGTACATCGCGTATTGTTGCAAGATGGCGTCTTCGTCTGGTTCGCTTTTAATGATTAGAAATAAAACAAACATTTGGTTAATAGGACAAACCTCAGGACAGTTAATTCAGAGCAAGTTGCCGACGACAATGGAAGTGCTATGTTTATTTTTCCACATTAAAATTAAAATGAAGCAAACCAATCGTAGTTTGGCGAATTCTACTGTTTGTGAGGTCATGGCTGTGTGGGAGCGAGCCGGCATTTCCACTAAATTAAAAAAGGATGTCAACAAGAAGATAGAGCACAAGTTTATCAAATGGCAGAAATTGAAGAAAAATAAATAAAACAAAGTTAAACGCTCAAAAGGCCTGCAAAACAAAGAGAATAAATGGCAGAAGAAGTTGGAAGATCTCTTTGATTGCTTTGAAAAAAATCAGCATTGAGGAAGACCGACAGTTCCTAATTGCGCAGAGACAAAAAGGGCGCCCGGGTACAATGGGTGATTTAGACAAAATGCATTTGAAAAAAGTAGCCAAGAAAGAGGAGAGGGAAGCCCGTGCCCAACAACTTCTGGATCGAGAGAAAAGTTATAGACAATCCCTAGAAGAAAAGTGCATTCTATCCTCTTCGACTGGCACCCGGGAAAAATTATATATAATCATATATAATTATATATAATTATGTATGATCATATATAAAATAATGTATGGACATATATGATTATATATGATTATTTATTTACGTATAATTGGCTTTTATATATGGTTGTATATAAATATCTATAAACATGTAGAAACATACATGGTCATACACACTTATATATATATTTAAATTTATTTTAGATGAAGAACGTTTACATTTATAATATATGAACATATGGGGCAATCCATGCCAAATCACCGAGGTTTTGACCCGACCCCCTTCGATTTCGCTGAAACTTTTTTATCATTTTCTATCCTACCAAAGACATTTTTCTGAATTTTTTCAGATTTTTTTACCCAACCCAAAAAAAGTTACGAATTTTTGAAAAAAACCGCTCTTGTATTTTAAAATTGCAATAACTTTTTCACAAATTGACCTTTCGGCACGTTTTTTTTTTAAATTTTTGTTTTTAAATGTAGTTTTCAGAAAAAAATACAAACAATTTTTCGGAAGTCACGATATATGAAATATTTCAGTTTTTTCAATAAAACCGTCATTTTTTCGAATTCTGAAACCTTCGATTCTCAATTTTTTTGTCTCAAAAAAAACTTCAACTAAGACAGTATTTAACCCCACTATTCCCATTTTGTGCCGACTTTCCATTCTATTGTTTTTTTTCGATTGAAAATAAAGAAATTTCTCAATTTGGCTTATTTTTTATGCCTTTGCGTTGAGGTTTTTTTATATTGTTTTTAAAAGCTCAGAAGTTGAATAAAATTGGATAAAAACAACCGTAAATTTTTTATTAGAGTATTGTTTTTACATCGTTAAAAATCTAAATATTTTAATTATTTTCCTCGGTTTAGCGATTGTTTTCTTGAATTCTTAACCGTACAATGTTGTGTCTTAAGGAATGAACTTATGTTAAAGAATTAACTTGCATTAAAGAAGGTACGGAAGGTTATGGTAATAAAAAAACATAAAGAAAGTACGAAAGGATATGGTGGATGTTCAGTGACTGATGGTAATGAACTTGTGTTAATTTTTTAAAAAATAACACTTTTTATAAACTAATGTTTTGATATTTTTTAAAACTGTGAATTAGACTATTTTGTTTCTTAAAAAGAGTTTACGTTTACGTACATTGTACGGTTAAGAATTCAAGAAAACAATCGCTAAACCGAGGAAAATAATTAAAATATTTAGATTTTTAACGATGTAAAAACAATACTTTAATAAAAAATTTACGGTTGTTTTTATCCAATTTTATTCAACTTCTGAGCTTTTAAAAACAATAAAAAAAACCTCAACGCAAAGTCATAAAAAATAAGCCAAATTGAGAAATTTCTTTATTTTCAATCGAAAAAAAAAACAATAGAATGGAAAGTCGGCACAAAATGAGAATAGTGGGGTTAAATACTGTCTTAGTTGAAGTTTTTTTTAGACAAAAAAATTGAGAATCGAAGGTTTCAGAATTCGAAAAAATGACGGTTTTATTGAAAAAACTGAAATATTTCATATATCGTGACTTCCGAAAAATTGTTTGTATTTTTTTCTGAAAACTACATTTAAAAACAAAAATTTCAAAAAAAAAACGTGCCGAAAGGTCAATTTGTGAAAAAGTTATTGCAATTTTAAAATACAAGAGCGGTTTTTTTTCAAAAATTCGTAACTTTTTTTGGGTTGGGTAAAAAAATCTGAAAAAATTCAGAAAAATGTCTTTGGTAGGATAGAAAATGATAAAAAAGTTTCAGCGAAATCGAAGGGGGTCGGGTCAAAACCTCGGTGATTTGGCATGGATTGCCCCATATATAGTCATATATATGTATGTATATGTATATATTATTATATGTGATGTAATATTATTTATTTTGGATGCAAAATACATTGAGGTATATATCCAGGATACTTAATATTTATAATATATGATTATATATGTACATATATGGTCATACAAAGTATATATATATATGAACATATCTGGTATAGTGATGTTAAATTTGATGACAATACCATGTAGTAACGTAACATTGTTTTTTTTAACGTTAAAAAAACAATGTTACCCTTCAGAACGGACGCGTAGAGATTCTTTATATATTTATTATATTTTTTTATATATATTTTTCATATATTTTATTTCAAAAATTAAAAATATTTTTTCTCTTATACATATATATATATATATATATATATATATATATATATATATATATATACAGTATGTCTCAGTATCTTGGAATCATATGGAAAACTTTTTTATTATTAATTTTAGGAAAAAAAGTTATTCTTTATAAAAAGTTCTGCATGGTGTAAAACTTAAAATGCAACCCACAAATATTATTATTTTTTAGTCGTATACGGGGTATGTCAAAAAATATGAATTTGGCGCAAGAGTAAAGTACCTTTATATTTGACAATATCAAAAATTGTTATAAAGAAAAGTTAATCAGAACTAAAAACTACGTTTAAATATGCAATTTCATACATTTACATTAAAAAATTAGGTTTTGTTAATTTTTACTAATCTTTCTATTTTAAATGAACATTTATCTGTTATGATTACAAAAAACATGAAAACCTTAAGTTAAGTCAGGGGATCTAGCAGGCCAAAAAGTTTTAGAATATCAACAAATCATTTCTTTATCAGTGAATCCTAGATTACATGTTACAGTTAAATTTGCATTGATATTGTAGACAAAAAAGAACAAATATTTTTTTTTAATGTAAATGGATGTAATTGCATATTTGAACGTAGTTTTTAGTTCTGATTAACTTTTTTTTATAACAATTTTCGATATTGTCAAATATAAAGGTACTTTACTCTTGAGCCAAATTCATATTTTTTGACATACCCCGTATACGACTAAAAAAAAATAATATTTGTGGGTTGCATTTTAAGTTTTACACCATGCAGAACTTTTTATAAAGAATAACTTTTTTTCCTAAAATTAATAATAAAAAAGTTTTCCATATGATTCCAAGATACTGAGACATACTGTATATGTGTATAAGAGAAAAATTATTTTATTTTTAATTTTTGAAATAAAAGTTATTCTTAATAATAAGTTTAAAAATAATATTGACATAAAAAAATTGGATTTGATCTTCAGGGTGTTCAAAAATTAGGCAAACATGAAATCAATACAAGGGAAAAGTTTTTTTATTTTTAATTTTTTTTTAAATCTTTTTATTTTCAAAGAAAATTCATTCGTAATAACATATGTTGATTGTCAAAAAGTAACATTCTTATAGTAAAATTTGTGATTTTAACTACAGGGTGTTTAAAATGTCTTGAATGGATTTTGTTTTGATAACTTTTAAACACCCAGGTGTGTGGTTAAAATCTTAAATTTGACTACGCAAATGTTATTTTTTTGACAATCCACTATCAAGAATTACTTTTCTTTGAAAAAACAAAAATAAAAAATATTTCCCCCTTGTAAACTAAATCTGGGGACATAATATATATTATGTATTAGGTAAGCAACTATAGCTACATAAAAATATAATAATAATTATTAATCATGTAATATCTAATATACATATCATTTTACATGTTTTTTTTTTAAAAGGTTTGGTCGTTTTACTACATAGTTAAGCACTCTAATAACGTGAAAAATGTCCTTGATTTCCTGCATGTTTATTAATGTAAATTCATTTTCTTCCTTGATGGGTACTATAATATAGTACCCATCAAGGAAGAAAATGATATTATGATCTATTTTAATTTCTGTGTCATAATGTAGAATAAAATTTAAATGCTGGACAGATAAATGTTGAACAATAAAGCACAAATCGTTTTCAATACGAAAAAAAAATCTTATCATCCCATAAAGAATTGAGTTGTCTAGTTTTATTATTTGAACAGTAAAACTGTTATGCATTGCATCTTTGTAAGCAAGAGAAGTATACTTTTCTCCATGAATCACAGCTTGACGATAGGTACATCTTACAATTCCTAACGTCCAATCCTTTAGAAATAAGCAACTCTTTTTCATTCTCATGTAGTTTGATGTTAAATGGAGAAATTAAACCTTTTTCATGAGTATTTTCAAACTGTCGAACAACTGAATCACTTTCTTGCTTATTTCTTTCTTTTATTTGATATTTAAGTATTTGCATGCCACGCATAATTTGAATATTGTTCAGTAATTCTTGTCCAATATGTTTTGTACCATATATAATTATATGTGGAGTCCACATATAATTATATATAATTATACAGGGTTATGGAATAAATGCTAAAACTTCAAGGTTGTGGTAGGCCACGCCGAGACAAGTATTTTTGGGGACATGTATCCAGAAACCCCCTACCCCCTACCATACTATAGGCGTCAAAAACTGCGCGCACCTTTTGAATTTGGCGCGCGGACACATTGTGGACCAAAATTCATGTATGGTCATCAGGGTTGGGTATCTACCTAAATTTTTGTTTTCGACATGTAGAAAACCTTTTTCGACGTTTTCGACGGTAGAAAACGTAAAAAAGTAGAATACTGTCAAATATCAAAAAATGTGAGGTTATGCAAGTTTGTTGTTTATTATGATTTGTTAAATGTTGTGAAAAATCAGACACCTACCATTATTTGGAGTTTTTTAACGGCCACGTTTGGTTGGGAGACCCCAACATAATTTTTGGCATGAGGTCAAATTTTTATCAATTATAGAGAAGTGGAAGAAGAAGGTCGAATAAGGTAATTTACGTAGGTAGAAAACCCTATAGGTTTTCGACGCAAGTCGAAAACAAGTTTTCTACCCTTTTCTACCAAGGTAAATTACCTAAGGTTTTCTACTGACCCAACCCTGATGGTCATACATGGGCAAACTTCATACATGTTCATATATAATGAATTTATATATTATTATATATGATCATACGTGGACCAAAATTCATGTATGGTCATACATGGGCAAAATTCATACATGATCATATATAATGAAATTATATATAATTATATATTATTATATATAATTTTTTTTTCCCGGGCAGCAGTGATAGTGAAGAAGAAAACAGGTCGGCGTCGGACATTTCAGTGAGGGCAGGACCTGCAAGGGCCTCCTAAACGAAAACGCGGCAGAAAAAACCTGTTCGATAAACGCTTGGCTGCAAGTCTAGACTAAAGACATAAATTTATTCTTATAACAGTATTATCAATATTGAGGAAGGTGAAAATATTTTTTATTATAGAGAAGCGGCCGGGGCTACTAAGAAAATAACAATGCCAACTGGTACTTATGAAATATTAGATATAGAAACTTATCTTAGGCAACAAATTATTCCTAAAACTGTTTGAAAGGAAGATTATTATAAATATTTTTCACTTAAATCAAACAATAATACATTAAAGTGTGAAATTCAAAGCGAAAAATACGAAATAGATTTTTTGCAAGCAGATGGTATAGGAAAAATATTAGGATTTTCAAAGCGTACTTTAAAACCAGGACCAGGTAAAAAACACGAATCAGATCTTTCATATTGATTGTAACATAACTACAGGTGCTTATTATAGTCATCTACCAACACACAATATTTACGAATTTTCCGTAGACGTTGATCCAGGCTATACAATCAACGAAATTCCCAGGAATCTTATATATTTACCAATAATAAATAAAAAAGAAATATTTAATATTACTTTAGTAATTTTAAACCAAGATTTTAAGCCAGTTAATTTTCGGGGAGAAATAGTTATTATTCGTTTGGAATTAAAAAAATTATCACAATGGGTTTAACATTCAACAATTATTATAAAAATACTGGCACAAAAAATTTAAAATCAGTTGACTGCAAACGTTTGCCTACTTCAAACTATCTAACATATTCAAATCAACTCTTTCTACAATCACTAGGATACAATGTCATCGTTAGACCAAATCTTCGATATTTATTGAAAACCACAGTTTGATGAAACTATTCAAAAAGTTAATGCCCGAACGTATTACCCGTATGTTAAGTCTTTTAATAATAATAATGTTATAGAAATTTCAATAAATAAAAGAGATTTATCGTTGCTTATGCATGATGCTGGTTTGCTAATTGAGGTTAAAATAGAGACAACATTTGGTAATGGGGATGTATCAGTTGTAAACAATATGTTTAATCGAATTTCTTATGAATTAAATGGAAAAGAAGTTGATGTTATACGCGATCCAGGTATTGTAAGCACAATTAAGGGTAATCTTAATTACAGCAGTGATGATTCAAAACATTTAGATATTGCAGGGTGGAACTACCCCTCTGCACCCATATTAAATTCAATAACAGCGACAGATTCGACTTTTAATATACCTAACCATTACATCATTTATTTGATATATTAAATGATTATCAGCTACCTCAATTTGGTAAACAAACTATACGGCTTTAAGAGCTCGAAATGATGATGATTGCATACTTATAAAAGAAAAAAGTGGGGCTGCTGCCGGTACCACAAAGGCCAAAATAACTATTCAAAATATATCATTAAAAGTACAAGTTTTTACTCCCAATGATTTATTAAAACTTCAATTATTGGAATCAATAAAATCGGACAGACCTATAGTAATTCCATTTCGAATATGGGAATCTTACGAACTTCCACAATTAACAAAAGATGCTACTAAGGAAATATGGCAGGTTAAAACGTGTAGCGCATTAGAAAGTCCGCGCTTTATAATTTTAGCTTTTCACACAGAAATAAGGTTACAAAAGATCCATCATATTTTGATAACATTGACATATCAGATATACGAGTTATTATAAATGGGAGAGCCAATTAATCTCGATTTTGAAAAAAGTGATTTTATTGAGGCTCACCATAATTATACACAATTTTATTCAAGTTTTAAAAATGATTCTACAATATCAAAACGCCCTTTACTTAATTATTCGCAATTTAAGAATCATGCCCTTTTTGTAATTGATTGTTCTAGAAGAAATGAATCCTTAAAATCAAGTACAGTTTTTTATCCAAAAGAAATTGCAATTACTAATGGAGTGCAAATAAATCATTATCTCTTAAAACCAATGGTGGAATTTAAGCAGTTATCAAAAATAAATAGAAAACAAGTTTGCCTTGAAGAAAAAAACATTCATGGACTACGATATTCCAGTGGACATGTAAATTTCAACGAAATCAATAATATTTTAATGGAATTATTGACTGAGTACGATACTGTTTACACGAACAGTAATCAAAATTATGAATATTTAAAAACAGTATGTGAGCAGTTATTACCAAATTTAAAAATTGTGAACATTGAAAGCTTAAACCTGTGGGATTTTCCAGTGTTAAAAAACAAAAAACCAATATGTATTAATCATTTCAAAAGTGGTCAGTGTAGCACAACAAACTCACACATTTTACCTAATTGGCTTCAAAGATATCTACCACCTAATCATGGCTTGTAAAGAGTCTTTATCAAAAAGAAAAAGAAAATTTTATGAAGATTTGCAAAAATTAAAAGGGGACATTGAAATATATGAATTATTTAAAGCTTTTGATGCCATGCGCATATCTGAGGATTATTGGAAGAACGTCTTCGAGGACCCACTTAGGTTTTCCGCAAGCAGTTCTTTAACCACAAAAAAAGAAAAATGTTGTGCTTAAATATAATATTTATAAAACATTAATTTGGAATAAAAAAATTACAAAAATAATATACTTTTTACTATTTTACCCTTACCCAAATTTTTTTTGTAAGAATACTTTGGGTTACATGACTTGAGGCTCCGCCCATAAAAAGTGTTAATTTTATTAGTAGAAAGGTTGGTAGATAAAGTAAAAAAATAAATTAAATTAATTCTATTTTTTATATTTTTATGTTCAAAAATAAAAATATTTCTTTATTTCTAAGTTTCTTATAAATATTGATTGTAATAAAAACCATGATGTTTTTATATACTTTATAAATATTTTATTAAAAAAAAAATTTATAACAACTAAATTATTTTCTAAGTTATTGTATACATGTGGACCTTTTTGATTGATTGGAGGTGGTTTACAGTTTTCTAACACCCATTTCGGTGGGATAGTGGGTTGGGGTGGTAGAGGTGTTGGTGTTGTTAGATTAACTCTGAAACAGAAAAAAATATTAAAAACTAAAAGTTTTTTAAAAAATATTACAAATATTACATTTCATCCTCTTGCCCCTCAGACTCAAATCATCATCGACGGAGATGGGCGACATCTCCCCCATTTCAATGTTTGGGGTTGTTAGATCAACTCTAAAACAGAAAAAAAATTAAAACTAAAAGTATTTTAAAAAATATTACAAATATTACATTTCATCCTCTTGCCCCTCACACCCAGAATCATCATCGACGGAGATGGGCGACATCTCCCCCATTTCAATGTTTGGGGTTGTTAGATCAACTCTAAAACAGAAAAAAAATTAAAACTAAAAGTTTTTAAAAAAATATTACAAATATTACATTTCATCCTCTTGCCCCTCACAGCCAACATCGTTCTCGATGGAGATGGGTGACCTCCCATTTGAGTGCTCTATAAAATATATATATATATATTAGACTAGTTCAAAAAAATCGAATATTTTTTTTTCTTCAAAGCCCGCATTAAAATATCTTCCTAGTAGTAAAAAAAGAAGCCTGTAAAAATTGTAGCTCTTAATATTAATATTTAGAGGTCGCTCATCGTGAATTTCTATTTTACGTTTAAATAACACAGGAATTCTTTTTTCTTAACTTTGAAATTTTATAACTCGTTTTTGAGTGAACATATTTTAATGAACTCTATATATTTTTAAAGAAAATTGAACGTTCTACAAAAAATGTCTCTTATAATTTTTTCGTAAATTCACTCCTTTAATAGTTATTCAAGGTTGAAATTAGACATATAATAAATGTAACGTTTAAATAACACAGGATTTTTTTTTACTTTTAATTTTATAACTTTTTTTTGAGTGGACATATTGGAACGAGCGATATTTTTTTAAAGCAACATAATTTATATAAAATTTTCAAAAAAGATTATACAGGGCGGTCCAGTTTGTGATACATTAATTTTAAGGTAGACTTTCATTAATTAACATTTCTCAAAAATGTTTCCTAAGGAAAATACAGGTCGTCAATGATTACAAAAAAACAAGTTTTCTCTTTATAACTTTTAAACCACAACATTGGCACAAAATGTAATATAGTCAGTGCCTTAATAATAATGTGGGGGGACTTTTCCCCTTTTCACCTCAGTCTTTGACGCCACTAAAAATTTTAAAATATTACATAAATTTGTAGGTCAAGTTTTTAATTTAGAGAAATAATTTACTCCTGTAAAATTTTGATTTGGGTCTTTGTTTCTGAAATATTTGCTCAAAAATGTTTCCTCGCAGAGACGCTTTCCGTCAAAGTTTATAAAAAAAACTCGTTTCCCCATCATAACTTCTAAACCATTTTTATCAAATTTTGTACACAATATAGTCAATGTCTTAGTAATGATGTGGATAATTATTTAAAAAAACATCAGTTGCGCAGTTACTTGGGGGTCTGCTCCTCTTTTCACCATAGGCGCCACTGGAATTTTTTTAAATAATAAACACATTTTTAGATTATCTGTTTAATTTAGAGAGAAAAACTACTTATGTAAAATTTTGATTTAGTGCTTAATTTTTTAAATAATTAATTAATTTATCCAAGAATACTTTTGCCGCAGTTTTTTTGGAGTGTGTTCCCAAATATTTCAAAATCGAAGACCTAAATTAAAATTTTAGTACAGTAGTTTTTTCTCTCTAAATTGAACAGACAATCTAAAAATTTAATTTTGCGAGGAAACATTTTTGAGCAAATATTTTAGAAACCAGGCCCCAAATCAAAATTTTACAAGAGCAAATTTTTTCCATTAATTAAAAACTTGACCTAAACATTTATTTATTATTTTAAAATTTCCAGTGGCGTGAAAGACTGAGGTGAAAAGGGGAGCAGCCCCCAAGTAACTGCGGCACTGATTATCTACATTATTATTAAGGCACTGACTATATTACATTGTGTGCCAAATTAATTTTGTGGTTTAAAAGTTATGAAGAGAAAAATATTTTTTTTAAGAAATGTTTTTTTATAAAAGTCTACCTTATTTTTGATGCTTTATCACCTATTAAAATTACTGTATTACAAACTGGACCATCCTGTACAATAATGAGTGATAAGGTGGAGGAAAATAATTACTTTTTTCGTACTATTGTTTCAGAATAAATTAAGGATACAATTTTAAAGAAAGTTAATTATTATTTATTTTAAACAAAAATATAGGTAAGGTTATACAGAAAATAATTGAAAATAGTAAAATTAAAACATTACACTAAATCAGTTAATGTGCACTAATATCGAGTATTTCCACCACGTGCGTTTAATACACTTTGACAACGTCGCCCCATACTCAAAATTAATGTTCTTATAAACTCCTGATCAATGTCCTCCCAAATTTCTAAAATCTTCCCTCTGAGTTGGTTTAAAGTGATTGCTGGTGGTTGAAGTGCTCTAATTTGTCTTCCCATGTGGTCCCAAACATGCTCTATTGGATTTAAATCCGGACTTCTAGCAGGCCAATTCATTAGCGGAATATTTACCTCGTCAAGATAGTCTCTGACAATTCTTGCAGTGTGGGATCGAGCGTTGTCATGCATAAAAATAAATTCCTCACCAATAAATGGAGCAAAGGGTACAACATGAGGTTCTAAGATTTCTCTAATATACCTATCAGACGTTAAACTTCCTCCATCAATGATAACTAGCTCTGTGTGAGCCTGCAAACTGATGCCTCCCCAAAGCATTATCGATCCTCCACCAAAAGCAAGAGTTTCTGCCACATTACACTGGGTGTAGCGTTCTCCAGGTCTTCTATATACTCTCCTACGACGATCATCACTATTTAAAGAAAACATGGACTCATCACTAAATAATACATGACTCCACTCAGCTTCTCCCCAATGAAGGTGCTCGGTAGCAAAATTCAGTCGAGCCCTACGATGTGCTGCAGTCAATAAGGGACCTGTTACCGCCCTGTACGGTGTTATATTGTTTCCCTTAGTCTTCTCCTTATGGTATCCTGGCTTATTCTTACATCATAAGTAAATGAGAACTCTTGCTGAAGTGACGTACTGGTTACAAACCTTTGTCTAAGGGCTTGGATTCTTAAATAACGGTCTTGTTGAGGTCTTCTTTCATTGGTACCCGTTTCGTAAAATCGTTTAATCAGTTTTGAAATCGCCGATTGTGTTACATTAAGTCGATTTGCTATTTCGTTTTGACTATTTCCTTCCTCGTATAGAGCAACGGCCACTGCACAATCTTCTTTTGAAATGTTGCGATTCATTGCTCTGTTGTTATTCATTTTCAAGATTTTAAATCGTTAACTACTGTAAGGCACTTAATAAATATGTAAAAACATATTTATGACTGCTTAAAATTGTAAGAAATATGACGATTTGTTTACTGAATAAAAAAAATAATATAAAAACGAATATTTTTACCAACAATTTAATGATACTGTGTGACTAAAGCATCGAACCTAATAACTAATTATACAGGATGTCTAAATAATTTTGTAAAATAAATATATTTAAATTTAAGTAAATATTCCATAATTTTGCGGCGCAGTGTATTTATTTAAATCATGTAACACTTTCTCATCCAAATAATACAAACATTCTAAAAAATAATAATTTTCCATACTAGTATTATAAGAACAAAAGGATGATAAGATGTTTATCACAACATGTGTGGGTATTTGATGAAAATGAGTATTAATTTCAGTTTTTAACACTTCAACAAATCTTTTTAAAACACAATAAAATTTAAAATATTTAACAGTTCAAGTTTTATAAAAATTAACTTATCTAATCTAAGAATTTCAATTACATCATAATCCATAAACTGAAAAATGGTACAATCATTCGTTATTTGAAAAACTTTATTATCATCAAAAACTTTATTATTATTAAAACTTATTTTAATATTTTTCCAAAGTTTAATTTCATCACTATTATCTGCCTCCAAAAGTTTTTGAAATGAGTAAATAACTTCAACCCATCAAGATATTTTTCTGCTCCAAATTTACCAACCATTCTTACTGCGGATAGAAAACCCCTTGCACCACTAAGTCCACATTCCAGTGAGAAAAGTTCATCATAAGTTGTTGTGTAAATTAATCGTTTTTCAGCTTTAATAGTTTCTTCCTATCTATTAAACATATCATTAAGTTCCAAATCATATTCATATTAATTAAAATTGGAGTAATCAAAATCTGAGGTATCGCTGTCACTAACCATTTTGATATGCTCACTGTTCTACTTTACTTCTCAAACTAAAATATTTTTTAGTTTTTATGGTAAAAAACTGGAGAAGTGAGGGGGGAGGGTTGATATTTTAAAAAGCATTTGTTTTATTAATATAACTATTATGTGAATTATCAAACCCCAACCATTTCACTAGGACTTTGTTATCACGTTTACTTAAAACTTTCTCCTCTAAATAAATATCAGGCTGGATTGTTTTTTGTAACTCATCTAACCACTAACGGGTCTACCATTTCTTCTAAAATGTATGTAATGGGGTTTGTAATTTTTACTTCAACAATTTTAAACAATTCCGTGGTCCAATTAGGTGTATATCCTTTGGCAAAAACATGTTTTGATTTACTTATCCTTACTATATCACCCATATAAAATTTTTTTGGTTTGATTGCTAATTTTATATAAGTAAATGCAAACTTTAAAATTTGATTTTCATTTTCCTTACTAACATTAATTGGCTTCATATTATTTGTTCTATGTTTTGTATTATTGTAATTTAAAACAATTTGTGGTAATAAATCAATCCATTTATATGAACCATTTAAACAAAAATATTTTAAAAGTTCTTTTACAGTCCTCATTACACGCTCAGCAATAGCAGCCTTTTTACAACTAAATGTATTATAGTGATTTATTTGAATATTTTTGCATAAGTTCGTTAAACCTACTATTAAAAAAATCCTTTCCCTGATCGGTTTGCAAGTTTCGTGGAAATCTTTCTCAATATTAATTTAAAAGCTTTTGTAACTTCTTCACCAGTTTTATTTTTTAAAGGCTTAGCCCATAAATATTTTGAAAAACAGTCGATAACAATCAATATATATTTAAATTGGTTATTATTTGATGCGTACAAGTCCATTTGTCCTAAATCCGATTGCCAAAGGTCGTCAATACCCTTAATAATTGTTCTACTACGTTTGAAATTTTTTCTTATAGGCCTATTAAGTTTTAAAAAAAAAATTATTTTTTCCTTTGTATGTTGTCTAGACATTCTTTATGGTGTAGCAGTAGCGTGACTAGCTGAAGGTACTGTAACAATTGTTAATATACCATTGATTTTGGATTTGATTCCCTTAATATCTTCATATAGGTATATATTATCCAACTTCGTATCCAGAGTTTTTTCAACATTAAAATTTTTATTTATGTCATCACGCACTTTTGCATGTGCGGCTGTAATGTTATTAATTTGCTTTTTAAAATATTTGTTATTTTTTTCAAATGCGTTTAAAAAATTCAGTAAATCTTTTGTAACTTGTTTTTTATGTTACCTTACATATTTTTAAATTTTCAATATCTATATTACCATCGGGAGTAACTTGTTTTTTATGTTACCTTACATATTTTTAAATTTTCAATATCTATATTACCATCGGGAGTATATTTTAAAACATTGTTATTATACTGAAATTTTGACAATAATGAATTTTGATTGAAAAAAAATTAAACAATGTACCTATTTTTAATAAATAATCCCAGGTTCTTTTAGTTAATTAATAATTGCTGTAATTTCATTATCATTTGATGTATTACCGGAGTCTTTAGAGGCGACTAACAATTTTAATCGTTCAACTAACTCATTAATATTATCCCAATAAACATATTCTATGGGTTTGTTATTGTATGTTAAAATATTAAAGGAATCATGCTTGCGATAACCACTTCCGCTGATAGATTTTTGGGTCGTCAATGGTTTTATTATTTTATGATATTTTTCCAAACTAGTTCTGGTCAAAGTTTCGTTTATGAACATTTGTTAATTTTAAAATTTCTTGGTAGTTTTGTTTATCTTCTTTGGAATAACTCTGAGGATACTTTTTAAACATTAGTTCATATAAACCTTTGGTTCCCTTAAATTTTTTATTTTCAATAATAAAATCACTATTATCAATAAATGTTATGACACTTTTACCAATTAGCCAATTATTTAATATAGAATCGTAAGTCACACCATATGTTGTATCAAACTCTTTACTATCATTTGAAAAATCATTTAAATATTGACGAGTCAATTTTGGATAATCATTAAGGTAGGCAGCATTTACAGACAAATTTTTATTTGCCCCATCATCATTATCATCATCAAAATCATCATCATCATCATCAGCAGCAGCATCAGCATCATAAAAAGCATCATGCCCAATAGTATCTTCATCATCGGTGGTGGCGGGAGTTATTCGGTTTAATTTTTTTATTTTTAATAATAATTTTGCGCTTTACAAATTCTTTTATAGGCTTAGTAATAGGTTTAAATAATTTATTTAATGCAACATCTGTTTCTTATTTCCCCAGTTTAAGGGCTAAATATTTTTTTGTAATACTTTCAGAGAGTTCATTAATTTTTTTTGTTACATTGGAAGTTGATGCTGCCATTATTACTAATGATGTTAAATTTACATGTTAAATATTTATATATTTATCAAACCCTTTTCGATATCGCCCATTGTTTAAACGAAAATCTTTTATGATGGTCAAACAGCCATAATCCTCATTCCACCATTCTGAGCATATTTTCTGAAACTGACATGTCAGGTGAGACATGCTCATCAAATACATGTTTTAAATTTATATCGTCCTGCCTAAATAGCACAATAATATTATTATTTCATCATTTTTTGATATGGAAAATACTCCACACCTTTTACGTTTCTTAAAACATTTTGTAATAATTGATATTTTGGTTTAAAAAGCGATTTTGAATAAACGTAAATATTTTCAAATTTAGCACCATTGGGATTAAATATTTAACTTAATAAAGCATTTGTTTTACCGCACACACTGGGTCCACAGAAAATTGCTCTAAAGGAATTTGGTAACAAATTACCATGTTTACTATCATAAGAACGAACTGTTTCAAATAAATCTAAATTAGTTATAGATAGTGCTCCAGGTTGTTGAATACAATGCATCTTAAAGACTGAACCTTAAATAGTTTTGTTAGGAAATATATAAAAACTATTATAATTATAATTATTAAACTACTTTTATTCAATTATTTAATTAATTCGTCAGCAACATATAAATTTTGGTAACTTATTGAACATCTCGTTAGCTTCTTTTACATAAAATGAAACCTTACAGCATGGACATGTGTCAGGGCCACAAGTTGCTTTTGAATTTGACCAGGGACACGTTTCAAAATGTTAACCATATTTGTTTTGTATTGTTTAGCACTAAGATGTTGTTCCAAAAACTCTTTTTGACTAACCCATTTTTTTCATTTTTCACAAATTTCTGATATATTTTATGTCTAGTAGGATATTCATGCTCAAAATTCATATTTTTTTCTTTATCACATTTTTCTAAATATTTATCAATATTTTGTATCGCCTTTTCAATTTCCTTTCTATTAATAATTATTACTGCTTAACATGAAAACAATAACTAACTGATAATCCCTAATATATATTAATAAATATTTTTTTAGGTATGACTTTTTATACTGGAATGTCTTTATATATTAGAAAGTATCAGTCCCAATTTTCAACTCACAGCCAGTTACACACATATAATACAAGATACAACTCAAATATTTGTCCTTTACCTTTAAGACTATGTAGAACATCATATGGATTTAATTATTACTCAATTAAACTTTTTAATCATCTCCCTTTAAAGATAAGAGATTTGGAAGTTAAAGCCTTTAAATGTACAATTAAGAACTACTTACTGAATGGGGCCTTTTACAGCATTAGTGAATTCCTGAATTGTAATTTTGAAAATGTTATGTAGTCTCAAACTTATTTGTTTAATACTTTTATTTATTTAGTTATCTATTATTGTAATATATGAATACCTATTTGACATTTGTAAAATACAGTTGTATTACTAGCAAGCAATAAATTATTATTATTATTATTATTAGTTTAATAAAAATAAAGATTAAATACTACCCACCTATTATTACACAAAGTTTTAAGTTCTGTCATAGCCAGATGGGAATGTGCACCGTCTGTCCATCTGACTGTGTTTAACTGCACGAAAATACCACAATCTTTTCAAAAGGGTTTTTTAAAATACCACAATCTTTTCAAAAGGGTTTTTTTAAATTTTTCCCTTAACAACTATCATAAAAAACTATAAAAAAACATAACCTGACAGTCATTAACATCTACACGCAAAACATGTTATTCGCATTAGCGAAGGGAATGGCGAACTGCGAATAAATTTTTAATTGTGAGATAGGTTTCGAGTAGACCAAAACATCGGCCAAGGGGGTTGATATATTACGTTGAAACGTATATATAGTAACTTCCTTTGTGAATGAACATTACGTGCCAGGCACATTTGTATTGTTCATTTTATTTATACACTTTTTACATTTACTTGAATTTATTTTACATATTATATACTTTATACATTAATATGAATAAATATTTTTGATTTGATTTGATTTGTTCATCTGACTGTTTTTAACTGCACGAAGGACTGGGGTTTAGTTCCCAGTCCATGCAGTAATTTTATATATTTTTTTGATATATATATATAATATTTTAATAGATGTATTAACATCGACAGTAGTACAACAGGTCAAGTCAAGGTCAAGTCGAGGTCAAGTCAAGGTCAAGTCATCACATTAACCTTGCATGATCCGCTCGGCAACCTTCGATTGGTCGCCTTTGAATGATTCCTGCGCGCGAGCCCACCCGTAATGGTGTCAAAAATAAAATTTATATGCATTTTCATTAGCTAACCACAGCATAACAGCCAACAACAAAAATGGCGTCAAAAATGAAATTTATATACATTTGCGAAATATTATCTTACCACAAGATATCAAATTACCGGGCCACCAACCTATTAGTTCACAATTCTGCCGCCACATTTTTTCTAGGGGGCGATCATGCGCAATACACTGCCACCAACTGAAAATGACCGGCAAGTGGCGCCTCCTGGCGTTTGAATTTGACATGGTGGCCCTACTAACAAGTCTACAAAAGCCGATGATTTAATAGTACCTGCACAATAATGACGAAGTAAACCGATTACTACTTGGAAACCATCGGCTTTAAATTTTAATCGATAAAATCAGTTGTTTTAATTATAATGATCAGTCTTAATATTTTTTTACATTGACTAATAATGATGATAAATAATTTATTGTTATTAATATTTCTGCTAAGTAAACTTGGTAAAATCAAATGATCTAACTGATACCTTAATAGTTCAGAGTTTTCGCTGACTAATTTTGATAAGCTTTAATATTATTTCAGGAGAGATATAATTGAAACATAAGTTGTGAAACAAAGAATTTATAAAAACATCTATAGTTGCTCTATACCAGATGAAAATATTTATGCACTGATACAAACCCCACCTAAATGGAATAAACATGAAAATTATTGGTATGCCTATAATACAGAGATAAAAAAGCTGCTTATAGGGCTTTTAATAAGTGGCAAAAATTTGGGATTCTAAAATTTACTTTTTCATTTAAAAATCCCGAAATTTTAATTTCATTTGGAAAATATAACCATAGTAATTCAATTCGATGTATGAAGGGCTATTGTAATTACCATTCAATGGAATTTATTTAGATTCAGATGAAAATTAGTATTTTGGTTTAGATATACCTAAAGCTAATGATAAAACAATTTTATATACCACAGTGCTTCATGAAATTGGTCATGCTTTGGGGTTGGGACATTCATCAGATATTAATGCACTTATGTTTCCATATTTTTCAGCAAATATAACAACCCTATCCGAACAATTCCAATTCAATCATGAGTAGAACTTGTATCATTCATGATGATTATTGGGTTATTAAAATTGATTAATGTGATTTAAATGTAATCAATCGGGGAACTATAAAACAGTTATTCCCAGGAATTCCTCCAGATATATCTTCAGCATTTCGCTACACAAATGGTAACATTTATTTTTTTAGATTTTTTTTTTATGAATATAACGAATTTTCTGGTAAATTAATAAGGGCAGGAGTTTTGATTGGAGTTTATTTAAAATAAATTGTCCGAATGGAACAACTTTAAATCGATTAAAAAATATATTAACAACCCTTTTAACATACTTTAATTAAAATATTTACATTAAAAGCTAATTTTATTGAAAACAAAATCATTTTAATGCTGACTTTAAGCATAAAGGTAGTGGTTTAATAAATTCTGCTATTAACAACCTACCCTTTGAGCTTCCTTGCCCTTATACTAATTTTGTGGTTCAGGTACTAAATTAAATAGGAGAATTCAAAGGGGTGATACTGGTATAAACCCATTAGATTCTGCATGTAAAGAGCACGATATTTTAAAGTTTAGAGGATAGATATAAAGCGGATTGGATTTTGGAAAATAAAGCTTGGGAAAGGGTGAAATCTAAAGAATCAATTAGGTGAAAAAGCGTCTGCTTGGCTAGTAACAACCGGAATGAAGGTTAAAAGAAAACTTGAAGTTAAAAAACATGTTCAAGATTTTGATATAACAAATAGAAATTTCTTTAAAAAATCTGCTATAACAGCAGCTCGTGTCGTTATAAAGAAAGTTGGAGGTTGTAAACATATTAAAGTACCTATGATAATTCCATTTAAAACCAAACAAGAAGGATTTATATCCCTTTTATCACTATTAGGAGCCTTGGGGGCTATAGGGTCGCTGGCCGAAGGCGCAAGCGCTGTTGCAAAAAACAGTGATAGGCACAAAAAATGCTAAAAACAAACTTGAAGAATATGTACACATAATAGGGCTATGGAGGAAATAGGGAAAAAAGGTTCTGGATTATTTTTAAAATGGATATGGTCTGTTTTTAAAGAGATCTCTATATGATTCTAAATTAGTAAAATATGCACAAAAGCTTAAAAAAACCTTATTTTAGGGGTGTTTTTATGCGAGATTGGTCCTAATAAAAATGAATCTGCAATCCTAAATTTAGACATTTATAAAAATTTGGGTCCAATTTGGGTACCTTATACTAAATGAAATAATTCTGTTATTTATTTTGATACTTTTGGTGGTCTTAAACCTCCTAAAGAACTAGTAAATTATTTAGGAAAAAATGTTAAAATAATTATAATAATAATTGTTATGAAAACTTAAAAAAAAATAAAGTAATGCTGGCGTTTACGCACAGTGGGACAAATAATGTGTATATATACTTCCTTTACTGTCTTCACACTTATAATACTAAACATTAAGCAGGGTTCCCACCAAGAAAATGAAACAAAATTCCCTGACTTTTCCAGGTTTTCCAGACCAATTTTCATCAATTTCCAGCAATAATTATAGGTACTATGCTCCACACCTCAAAGTCCCACCACGTGACCAAGTACGGAACGCAGTCTTTTGAAAATTTGGCATTTAAGGCTTTTCAGGTTATGTATCTGTCAAAGTATAGTCAATGAAAGAAATCATATTTATAGTGATACCGCTTATGTTTAAGCGTTAAAAGTTAATAAATCTTTATAGTATCACAATAACATGGTTGGTTTAAGAATTTACGAATATAAATACTGCATTTAATGAAATTCCAAAGTGTAAGGTGCAATATAAGTGATATTTTTGTGCATTGGGTCTACATTTCTCCATAAAATAGTTTTAACTAAACAGAATTTATTAAAAAAAAAATCTAACTTCTCTATTATGAAATAAGAATATCTGTATTTGATATATCAAAGGTAGGTTAATGTATTAGAACAAAAAATTTCATCTAATTTTGTATTTTAAGGTTAGAAAAATCTATTTTGACCAAAATAAATAAGTGGATTATTTGGAAGAGAGTGTTAATTTGGTCATAAATAAATATAGGTATACTAAATAATTGTTGAATATGGTTCAAATTAAAATGAAGCTCTTATACTTCTAATGACAAAACTTGTGCATACCTCTCGGCATACCTACTTTAAGTTATGTAGATTATAAGAAAACAAATAATTTTTAGAGAAACTTGCAATGTGAAAATATGTAATACTCCCATGACATGTGATTTATTAAATTTTTTAAAGTTATAATGATTTTTGATGTAGATCAAATTCAGTTGAAGCTTTTTAACTATTTGTATTGACAAAACTTTATGTAGGTACACTTTAAGCTGGATAAGAAAAACTACCACATTTTTAAATACCGTATTATACAGTCTTTTAAATAATCCAAAATACTTATTTATTTTGGTCAAAATAAATTTTTTTAACCTTAAAATTACAAAATTAGATGATATTTTTGTTATAATATATTTACCAGATATTCTTATTCCATAATAGAGAAGCTAGATTTTTTTAAATAAATGCTGTTTAGTTTAAATTATTTCATGGAGAAAACCAGATATTTGGACCAAATGCACAAAAATATTAATTATTTGGAACCATACACTTTAGAATTTTATTAAATGCAGTATTTATATTCTTAAACCATCCATTGTTATTGTAATGTTATAAAGATTTATACATTTTTAACGCCTAAACATAATATTATTTCTTTCGTTGACTATACTTTGACAGATACATAACCTGAAAAGCCTTAAATGCCAAATTTTCAAAAGACTGCGTTCCGTACGTGGTCACGTGGTGGGAATTTGAGGTGTGGAGCATAGTACATGTAAAGTAAAAATATATTTTATTTTTCTTTTTACAATTTTTTTTAACATTTCTTAAAATATAATAAAAAAATTAAACAGAACATTCATAAAAAATTTGAAAGAAAACAAACTTAGTTTATAAGGTCATACATTTTATAAGTATTTGCGCAAATGATTTATTTTAGTTTCAATGCCCGGCTATATTATTTGTAAAAAATAATCTTCGGCCGGTAATAAAAATAGAAACAATTTTAGGAAAAATCAAGAAAAATTAGTTAAATTCCCTGACTTTTCGTAAAAATTAGTTAAATTCCCTGACTTTTCGTAAAATTCAGCAAATTCCCTGACTTTTCCCTGACTTTTTTACTAATATTTAATTTCCCTGACATTTCCAGGTTTTCCCTGTTTTCCAGGTGAGTGGGTACCCTGTTAAGAAAAGCATAGAAAACCACAAAAACTATCGATAACTATCCGTAGTCACATGCCGACTACCAAAAACTATCTATCGATAGTTCTTGACCCTAGACTGAAGAAATGGTTTCGCATAGTGGGGCAAACAATTTGCGCGCAGCATCCGAACTTGCAGCACAGTATTTTTTAGCAGACTCGGACGCAAACGAACAGGTAGTACAAGTCCAGCAAGAATAGGTACAAACAGCAAACCAACCAACTTAACCCCATTTATGAACCCCAATTGAATGTGGATATTAATAAATCTCTGGTTTAGGGGGATTCCGGATTGTACTTAGTTTAGGGTCAGTTTAATGTCCCCCAAACACCAAAATGCCTAAATCGGGCGCATTGCCCGGCCCGGCGACAAAATTCCGGGAAGGGCCTTAACCATCGAAACTGTCACAACCTCCAAAGAGAGATTTTCCAGCTGGAGTGAAAATTCAAACACAGGTAATGCTGTGCAGTTGCGGGATACGTATAAGAAGTAAAAGATGGTAAAAATAACTCTGGGCGATCAGTGTAAGACGACGCCGATGGGGCCAGCCATACTTTCTTATACTCATACTAATACTTAATGTTGCCTTAAAAATGACTTTAAAAGTCTACTAAGTGACGTCACGATATCACGATAATATAAATGATGGATATAATAGGCGTGTCAATTTTTACGAATGATGTATATATACATCATTCGTAAAAATTGACATATATGCATATATGACATATATGCATATATGCATAAAAATTCGATCATTACCAAATTCTTTCACAGTTATAATCTTTATACTTGTTACAAAACCATTGTAGAGAAACTTGAATTTCTGTTTTTCAATGTTTGTTTGTTGACAATAAAACACAAGGAGTGGTGTTTTTAACTGAATTAGTATATTTAGAATCAGGGCCGGATTTAATCATGGGCACTTTGGGCAACTGCCCAGGGCGGCAAATTTTTGGGGCGGCAAATTTTGGTGGAAAGATTCATATTTTCCGAAACATTAAAATTTGGTTATGAAGATATCATTATGGTCTAAGAATATTAGTGAAAGCTAAAACATTCACCCATTTGTTAAATCCAAACTCCTCATAATTACATATAACTAAATGTATGATTTTACAGGGCGATTTTTTTAGAAAAAAATTCATCAACTTAACTCAGTTTATCTCAAACTATACATTGCGCAGTGGAAATTTGAATTTTGGCTCTGCCCGACACGGCGCCTCCCCCGTGGCTGCCATATTGTGTCGTATAATAATTTTATCTAGTGTAGTGCTGTCAAATATTACATTACCGTGTATGTACTATGTGGTACTATGTAAACAGAACAGTCTGGAACAGTCTTTTTCTACTCCTATTACGGAATATAATACAATGTAATTATATAATACCACTTTTTAATGTGGAATTGCATATATTCCTTAAACTCTTACATAATGAAATATTCTATCATCGGATGGCGGAATATGGTCTAAAATATCATTTTTCAACGTTGTTCAATCATTGTACAACTTCTTTACTACGTCAACACATCGGTGGGAAATTTTGAGGTCCACTGAGAAAACCAAATTAATAACATTAGCATCTTTGTATCAATATCAAGAAATTTACGAAAACTTTGCCATTATCGTTCAATTTGATAAGCTGGAATCTGAGGAAATTCGTGAAAAATCAAAATTACTGAGAGAAATCTTTGAATCATTGGACGATGAGTTTGTTTACTTCCACGCATTTTGTCATGCCAAAAAAATTCACAAAAAGTCTCCATTAGAATTATTAAAATCAATTCGTGAAAATGAATTGTCCTGCGTTTTTCCGAATGTTGAAATCGCCTATAGAATATTCATTACTATTGCTGTAACCAACTGCAGCGCAGAAAGGTCGTTTTCCTGTTTAAAAAGGATAAAAAACTATTTGCGTTCCACGATGACAGAAGATCGCCTCAACAGCTCAGCAATTTTGAGTATTGAATCTGAATTGCTCCGTTCTTTAGACTTCGAAAACTTAATCACTCAATTTGCTAATAAAAAAGTTTGGCGAGTATTTATCTGAGAATAATGTTAGCGTTCTGACAAAACAAAATGAAAAGTTACTAGTTTCTGATTATCGTGATTGTATAGTTATTTGATATTGTATGCATAGTTTCTTATAATTATATTCGCACTGTATTTTTGTATGGTTAGTTTCCAACAATCATATTTGTATAAGATATTGTGTAAAAAATAAAAACATTGATGTAAACTGATGTTAAATTCGTTTGATTTTTTTTCGACGAATTCGTAGCTTTGATAAAATGGGCGGCAAGATCATGACTGCCCAGGGGCGGCAAGAATGGTAAATCCGGCCCTGTTTAGAATAACAATAATGTTTGCCATAGATATTCTCGCTACGCTTGCTTAGGCTCGACTGGGTAGAGTGAGAGGTCTCCCTTCCACCCGTTTCATAGTGGATAAATAACTCGCTTGCCACAGTGAAGCAAATCTTGCCACAGTGGGGCAAAACTTATATTAAAGTTTGTACATAAAGTTGCCAGCCAAGGAACAAGACATAGAGCTATAGGCAACAAAGTGGTTTACAAATAAAACATAAACAAAAACATAATGCCTTAATATAATTCACAAATAAATGAAGGGACTAAAGGTCAGTTTTATTTTGTGCTTCCTGGTAGGAACCATTGTCTTCATCAATTTCGTTAACTTAATAAGTACAATTTTCATTGTCCTCGATAGGTAGAACACACAATTTTGTAACAGGCCCTTTAAACACACCCCCAGAACACTTCACTGACACTACCCTAACAATGTTGTCGTTCCCGCCATGTAGTTGTCTTGTCCAAGTTGCCATTTGAAGGTAGGCAAGTTGTCGTCTTTGATGATTACCATTACCAACCTTTAGTAAATCTGCTGAGCGCCTTTTCCACCTTTGCCGATGCTGAAGTTGAGAAACATATTCAGCGGCCCACCTCCTTCAAAGGCTTTGAACCATTTGTTGACGTTGTTGGAATTTTGACAAGCGGTTAGCAGGCGTGTCAAAATAATGTCGGTCAGGGGTTGCGATCAATGTTTTGTCGATCAGAAAATGTGAAGGAGTCAAAGGGTTGAGGTCGTTGATATCGTTAGAAAGAGGTGACAACGGACGAGAATTTAAAATGGCCTCTATCTGTCATAAAACTGTATAAAAGTCTTCATAGGTTAAGTGATTATCGCCAATTACGCGTTTAAGGTGGTACTTTGTCGACCTTACACCGCTTTCCCAAATTCCGCCAAAATGGGATGCATGAGCCGGTATAAACTTCCATACAATTCCTTCATTACTCAATAATCGCGAAAAATCTGAACCATGAATTGCGCATAAAATAGCCTTTAATTCTCGATCAGCTCCATTAAATTTGGTAGCGTTATCACTATACAGAAATTACGGCTTTCCGCAAAGCCATAAATCGCTTCAAAGAAGATAAAAAACCTTCTGTCGTTAAATTGGTAACTAATTCCAGATGAACTGCCTTAAGACTCATGCAAACAAATATGCAAATAAAGCCCTTTATAAGTTTAGTTCCGCGAGCGTTTCGATCTTTCAAGAAAAAGGGGCCGCCGTAATCGACACCTGTATGTGTAAAAGGTGACTCGCAAGAGAAACGCATCTGCTGGAGATTTCCCAATAAATATTTTACCGGTTTGGGGTTATGCTTAAAGCAAGTTACGCACTGTCGCGTAATTTTATTTTTTGCGTTTTTTCCTCCTATTGGCCAATACCTTTCCCGAATAGACGCTAACAATATTTGTGGGCCATAATGCAGAAGATTCAAATGAAATAAATTTATTATCATGGGTGTAAGGGTATGATCTTTGGGTAAAATTAAGGGATGTTTTTTGTCGTAGTTAAAGTGTGAATTATGTAACCTGCCGCCCACGCGCAACAAAGGAATCATCAACAAAGGGGTTGAGTGATAATGGATGATTATTTAAAGGAAGATTTTCATGCCGGGATAGTAAAGTTAACTCGGGTGTAAAATGTTGTTTTTGCGCAACTTTTATGAGCGCTTTGACGGCTTTCGTCAATTTTGCGGTGGTTAATGGTGCTGTTTTGTGCGTTGTATCGAAACCGGAGAAGATAAGCTGTTACGCGCTTGAGTTTAGTGAATGATGAAAATCTAGTAAAGAGGGGAAAATCAACTATGTCAACCTTTAAATTCGCAACTAAAGGTTCAAGGGGGAAATCAGGGACGAGAGGAGACATGCCCAATTGCTCTGTCGACGCGCTATTGTGCAACCAGGCAATCTCAAACCATAATTTTGCGTCGCGTAATTCATTTGGAAAACGTCCCCGGGTACCCAGATCCACTGGGTTACGCTTTGTACTGACATGAATCCAGTTTCTAGGATTAGTAAGTCGCGTGATTGTAGAGATTTGGTTTGCCACAAATACCGGATGTTGATTTTATCCAGCTCATAGAATCCGTCCAAAGATAAATGTTATTGAAATTGGTTTGCAATGCCCCAGTCACTTTTTTAACGAATTGGGCCAGCAATACTGCACCACAGAGTTTAAGGCGCGGCAAAGTAGTCGCATGTAAAGGAGATACCCGAATCTTAGAACACAGCAAACTTGTATCCCATTATTAGATGTACGCAGATATATTGCTGGGCAATAAGCCTTGGTTGATGCATCGCAAAAACCATGTATTTAGCAAATCTTAGCATCAGGTGCAATAACACGTCTGGAAAGTTGTATGGAATTTAAGGAGGGTAATTGATTTTTTAGTTCTAAGTGTATGCAAATCAAGAGGTAGAGATTCATCCCACGTGTGTTTATTTTTCCAAAGTCTCCGAATTATTAGTTTAATTTTAATTAGAACGGGGCTTAAAATATCCAAAAGGCCATGTTTGAGAGAATTTTATGCTTGGTAACCTGTAACTATGTAACTCTGTAATGAAATTCTGTATGGTGTCAGTCGCTGTGTTAAAATACATTCCGAGCATTTTAAAGGATTTTTTTTTCGTTAAAAGCGTTAGTCATAGAAAAGCTTGTTTGATCGTTAGGAATTATGTTTGACAAAATGGAAATAGTCCTTGCTAAGCGTATGGTTTCTAGTTCGTCATCACACGCGGTTAGTAGGTCGTCAACGTAAAAGTCGGTAATAATTTTATTTGCTGCTTCAGGAAACTCTATCTGCTTATCCAAAGCTGTTTGTTGGAGCGCTCGCGTAGCAAGGAAGCTAGCAGGAGCAGTTCCATACGTTACGGTATTCAGTTCAAACTCCGAAATTTTTTGAGTGGGCTCAAAACGCCAAAGTATTTTTTGCAGGGGACGATCATTTTTATTAACAAAGACTTGACAGAACATCTTTTCCAGGTCCGCTGTTATGATATACTTGTGTATACGAAAACGCAATAAAATATTGAGTGGGTCGTCCTGCACGTTTGAGCCCACCTCAAGAACATCGTTCAAAGACAAACCGGAAGAGGTTTTAGCCGAGCCGTCAAAGGTTGTAGTACTGTCCTCCTTAAAAACCGCGTGATAAGGAAAAAATAATTCGTAATCATTTAAAGTGTCTCTCGCAGAAAGTTCTGTCATGTGTAACAATTGGATATATTCGCGAATGAAATGAAATGACAGTAATCGGTTCGTAACGTCGGACTACGCAGCAACCTGCGTTCAAGTGAATAAAAGCGAGATACGGCCATACTTCGCGATTCGCCCAATTGTTTCACGTTGGGCTTTATTGGTAGGGTGACAACAAAATGATTTTTTTTATCTTTCTGTGTTGTATCTACAAAGTTTTTCACAAAAATCCGAATTTAAGGTGTCAGTGGTCTCATGTGTCATTAATTCTGTTTCAAAAATTTTGTTTAGAACGTCAAGTAATGCGCGTTGTTCTTGAATATTACTATTATCGTTAGATGACTCGTTTTGTGACAGGTTACAATGAGTGTTATTATTTAATGGCAAGCTGCCAGAGATAACCCAACCCAGTAGCGTTTTTTGCAATCTAAAAGTATTGGTAAGCTTTAATTGGCCTACAGCTAGCAATTCATAGAATGTGTTTGCATTCAGCAAGTCAACACCGTTGGAAACATTAAAATCTGGGTCCGCCAATGTAATATTACCTGGAATTTTTAATTGCGTTTTATCAACAGGACTACTCGGAGTTTCACCGCGAAAATATTTTTACTTGCGTTTTATATTTGATTGACATTAATTTACTATTTATTCCCGACACGAAATAATTTACATTGAGTTTTTTAAAATTTAAACGATTACATAAGTGTTGTAAAAAAGTTCGATTCTGATCCGCTATCAACCCAGATAGCACAAAGAAGTACTGGAAACTTCCTGAGTATGTCTTGTATCGGACATTAGTAATTCTCAGTAATCAGGTCCTGAACCTTCCCCGGGAAGTACCAGGGGCATCCGATGTTACCAAATCGTCGGTCCCCAGAACGTCCTAAGTAAGACTTCCTCTGGCCGTCCTGAAATACTTTATTGGGGATTATTGGACAAGCTCTACAGAATTAAAGATTGGTATTCCCAAAGGGTCTAAGTGACAAAAATAAAATTGTGAGTTATCAATGAAAAACAAATATTTTGAACATGTAAATGTTGGAATATTCTGCATGACAAACTATTTTTAAATGATAATATATTATTTAGCCAACTTGACACTTAGACCCTTTGGAAATACCATACTTTAATTGCTAAAAAAAACAAAAATTACGTCCTTGGGACGTACCGAGTATATCCGCTTTAATTTTCCCAAATAAGTAAGAGACTGGACGTACCCAAAACTTCCGATATAGGTCTGGGACGTTCGGACCTATGTGGGACCCGAAATGGACGTCCTGGGTACCTCTTGTGCTATCTGGGAAGTAAAGCGTGACATGAATACAATTTTCCAGATTTATCCATTACTTAGTGAGTTAAAAGAATGATCCGACACGTTTTTTCTGGATAAATTGGACTTATTTCCGCTGTTTTTGGCTCAGAAGCCCGTGTATCTGACAAAGCTGCATTTTGGTTTGACATATGTAAAAAACTGTTATACTTACGAGAACAGATTCTGCAACCAGACCCTCTGCAGTCGCGCGCTTGGTGTCCCGGCATTAAACAGTTAATACATAAATTAAGCGATTTTACTTCATTAAGGCGCGCATTAATGTCAGTAATTTTTTAAAGCTCAGGGCACTTATAAGTAAGTAAAATGTTCTATAGATTTACATTTAGGGGAAGGAGGCGTTTTATGTTGTACGATTGTATTAACCGGCAACGACTTCGATTTAAAAGATTTGACATTAGAAACAAGCCTTTCCGAGAGTGCGTTTTCTTCCCACTTGTTTCGCGTTATGCTATCGAGTTTTGACATCAATATACAAATCAATAATGAGTCCCAGCCCTTAAATGTTGTTAAGTTGTGTCTAATAAACTACGTAATGATTCAAAGGAATTTGGAGTTACCCTTTCAATATTTAATATTAAATTAGCATGATTGTATACAAGGCTGTGTTTAATTTCGAAACGATCTTTTAGCAATTTCATGGCTGTATCACAGCCATCGGCACCGATATACCCCTTTGCAGCATCACCCTTTAGTGCCTTGCGTAAAAAGTGTAATTTATGGCTATTAGTTAACGCGTCGTAATCATTGATAAGAGAATTAAAAGCGTCTCGAAAATAAAGGTATTTACTTTTATCACCTGAAAAGGTAGGCACCTCAATAGCAGGAAGCTTTACGGATGGCAATAAAGGAACCGAAGGCGAGTCATGCGAATTTAAACTTTGATTAAGTCGATTGGGACTTAGCCTTACCCAAAGTCACGAAATATTTATCCTCAAAATCTTCCCTTTGTTTTATTTGATCATCGTCATTGCAAAGCTGATCGTCATTGGTCATTGTATTGAGATAATATTAGTGACGCCGTGTCCATTCTTAATTCCAATTTATCGAAATTATTTGTCGCGATATCAAACAAGTCTACATACTTTGCAAATCGAGTGAGCGAGCCTTTAACAATTCCGCGTTGACTTTTTAATTTTGCAATATCGGCCATTTTAAATAATCGCGCGCTAAAAGGATAAAAAAGTAAGGAAAGATCTGACCTTGTCTGTTTCGTTGCCGCCTGAGCCCTGCCGCCAAAATCTGCCACGTGCTCTGTGCGTAAAACGCAGAAGAAACCGCTGTCCCTGAACTGGAGTTAAACGGATGATGGAAGTCCAAACCTTGTGAATTTTGCCTTCGTAGTTGAGCCCTTTTCTCTGAGGCCTTCTCTTTGAGGCTTCTTGATGTTAAAACCAATATTTTCTGTTTCTAGGACCACTTAACTGTATATCCTGTTGGAAGGACTATTTTATGTAGAGAAACTTGAATTTCCGTTCTTCTAAGTTTGTTTCTTGACAATAAAACACAAGGTGTGGTGTTTTTAACTGAATTATTATATTTAGAATAACAATAATGTTATAGATATTCTCGTTACGCTTGCTTAGGCTCGACTGGGGAGAGTGAGAGTGGGAGGTCTCTAAATAACTCGCTTGCCACAGTGAAGCAAATCTTGCTACAGTAGGGCAAAACTTATATTAAAGTTTGTACAACCATTAACATCGCATTTTAGTAAAAATTTTATAAAGTTATTTAAAAACCACCACATAAATTAAAAATAACAAAAAAATATTTATTTACACTAAAAAAGTTATTAAATTATTTCTGCAAATCAGTGATCGCATTAAAAAAAATAAAAACGTTTATTTTTTTGAGTAAAATATGTAGTTAATTATATTTAATAAATTTTCTTTAACAATTAAAAAAGTTAAAATAAATTTCGCAAAACGGTGCTTTTTGATAGTGCGGCACGCGAGTTGGAATGGCATGCTTCGATACATGTCGAAAAATAGGTTTTTTACATTTTACAATAATGACGTAACTATAAAATTAAATAACTTGAGGTATATTAGTTGTGTCTGTAGAAGTGGAAAGCCAAATTAGGTCCTGATGAGTAAAGGAATAATATAAACATGTTAAGCTACCAGGCAGTGTTAATCATACTGATGGATATTATACAAAATGTTATAGCGATTGTAAATCCTTGATGTCTAAATATCGTAATGATAACTCTCTGTGTACATCTTGTTTAACTTTATCATTGTCAAATTATTGTTTGTGATACTACCAAACATAATATTCTTCAATCGTTGATGTCATCAACTTGATGACAATAATTCAATTACTGGTAATAGCGACCTAAAACCTTCTGCAACAGATTTAGCAACTGATTTATTTAATGAAAAGAAGATGACAGTGCTACAGACCTAAACACTGTTTCCTTTTTTAGCGAAAGCAAGTTAAAGAAAAACACATTCTTTAAAAGACGAAAATAACTGAATGGATGACAAAATTAGGTAAAGATAATCGATTTAAAAAAATCAATGCTATAAAATCCTTAGGTAAGAGTGTATTTGACCATCATTTATGTGAATTGGCACAGTCGAATAATTACAATAAATAATCTAATTACTTCATGGCAGTAAACACATATTTACAAAAAAAATTTCGACAATATTCTCTTTTTAATTAATATTGCTTGTTGTTATCATATCTTCGTATTATTAACAATGGAAAATTAAATATTAAAGAATTTCCAAAATACAATTAAAATTCATGCACATCATGTAGCACATGGATACGATTTGATTAAAAATATAGCATTAATCCTACGAAAATCAATTTTAACAATTAAAAGATTTAAATTACCATTAAAAATTAAAACGAAGGATTTAATTAACGGTAAGTGTTCCATTCCGGAGAAATTGCAGCGATTTTATAAAGTCTTGGTGTCAATTGTGACAGATTAACTAATTCAATGGCCTCAGACGCAGGGCCGGCTTTAGCTTATTAGAGGCCAGGTGCAAAAGAAAAATGCGGGGCTTGAACTAAGAATTTACTCTTGAAAATTAATAAACCAATAAAACATCAAACAAAAACCAATTAAAGGGATTAGAGCTAAAACCGCATTTGTAAGTCAAAATTTTTTAAGCGTGTTACCGGATAGTAGAAAATTTTGACTTAAAAATGCACTTGGGTGGTTCAGCTTTTCCCTTCAATTAATATAGAAATTAACGTTTAAGAAAAAATCACACATAATTTTTCCCTGCTTTAGCGGAAGCTCTATTCCAACATCCTCTATTGACAATGTAGCCAAACCCACTAGTCGTTCTAGGCACATACCTTGTTGATCTTAAATATTTATTTATTAATTTTAATTTTGAAAAACTCTTTTCCCGGCGTAATAATAACGGATACAGGCAACTTCAAATACACATTTAGCAACATTGAACTGAATGATAATAGATGACGATACTTACTAAAGATATTATCTCTGGCAATGACCAGATATTATTTTGTCACGCTGTGCTTACAGCTTGCCATGTTGCTATAATGTACAATTATTTCGTTAAGACGCCTTGTTGCGCGCGGGGCCTATAAAACGCGGGGCCGGGTGCAACCGCACCGTTTGCACATGCCTCACGCCGGCACTGCTCAGACGCTATTTTTTGTGTAAGTCGTGGAGCTGTTAAATTGTTTAAACATATAACACTTGATATGACTATAAAAAGTCAAGTAGTCAAAAAATTATTAATATAATATTAATATTAATATTAATATTAATATTAATAATAATATTAATATTAATATGTGTATACGTATAATGTATATGTATATGTATATATTTGTTCTACTAACAATGCGACCTCTTCTAACATGCAGCCGCCATTCACTACGGCCTCAGCCAGTGCTGCCAGAGCAGATGGTCGGATAATCCGTATATATTCGTGGAAAGGGTGGGGGGAAGCCTCGAAAAATCCGTAAAAATCCGTTTTTGTCTAAATTTCGAAAAATTTCTTCTATAAGGGGGATTTTCGTGACAAAACATACCTTTCGTCAAAGAAAATCCGAAACATCTCAGAATTTTTCGGGGGA
Source organism: Brassicogethes aeneus (assembly GCA_921294245.1). NCBI lineage: Eukaryota > Metazoa > Arthropoda > Insecta > Coleoptera > Nitidulidae > Brassicogethes > Brassicogethes aeneus. The sequence continues at coordinate 65,878,845 of OV121132.1, forward strand.
GTTTCAGAAGTTTGAACCTCTTAAGAGGTTCAAACTTCTGAAACTCGAATTCGTCAGTGATATAATTCTCGTCACTTTCCATTTTTCACAAAATAAAGTATTTTATATACAGATTCGGATATATAATAAACATTGACTTTGAGATCAAAATATTGCCACAATGCAGTTCAATGCACTGAACTGGAGTCAGTATTGGTTAGTCGTTACTATTGGTGGCATTGCGCCGCTTATATATTGGCAGCAATAACAACGTGTTATAAAACCTTAACAAATGATATGAAACTATCGTTCTCTTTGTCACACTCAATGAAAAAGCATATGTTTCGCATATATTCGGCGTTTAAGAACCCTATATTAAGAACACATCCATTTTCAATCCGCTTTCTTTTTCTGTCTAACGTAGTAAAAAGGAAGAGGAATAGAAGCGTGACAAAGATGATCAAAAAACGGGGCAAAAATGATTTTTTTTAGTATTAGTATGAAGCTATCTTAAAAATCCGTAAAAATCCGTATTTGATGAAAATCCGTTCAAAATCCGTTTCCAATTTCTCTAGACCTGGAAAATCCGTAAAAAACGGATAAATCCGTTCATCTGGCAGCACTGGCCTCAGCTGATTTTTTGTTTTTGCCAATTTTTACTGTCTGCGGTTAAAATGTTTAACTTAAGTGACATCTATGATATAGTAATGGAAGTTTTGAACATGAAAAATTATAGAAATCTATTATTTTTTATTAAATTTAAATAAGGGCGTAATCTTAAAAAATTAATGAGGTCCTAATGTCGTTAAATAACAAAAATTGTATATTTTAGTTCATACATTTTGGCGCTGCTGTCGTGATTTGCGTATACATTACGTGTATATATTTGTTGAGTTTATTATAGTATGGCTTCAACTAATTTGGCAACATCGCTTTGTATTTTCTACTCGATTTATATTTTATCGGCCTCATCCAACGATTCTCACCACAATAAGGATCTGCATTAGTAATAGGCGCGGGTAATGTTCTTATAAAAAAATTGGTTTTATTATATTATTAATACTATTATATAATGTGTGATACTTAAACTATTTCTTTAAAATAGTTACATTATCTGTAGTTTTGTTATTTAAAATAAATAATTTATAAATAACAAAGAAAGATATCGAGGTCAGGAAAAAACCGGGGTCAAGAATATTATGTATACTACTTTTAGTCGTCAAATTGATATTTGCCTGCCTAACTTAAGTGCCAAGATGGCAGGAATAAATAGAATAAGGGGGCTTCTTATACCTTGTTTAAAAGGTATTTTGATTCTCTATTCAACCTTTTTTTAATTTTTACAATACATTCAAAAATTCACAAATTTTAAAACTTGGAAATCCATGAACGAATTTTAAAAATTAAAAAAAGCGTTAAATAAAATTATTTAACTTTTCGTTGCTTGTTTGATTTTTCATGGATTTACCATTACTACTGTTTATTATGTTTATTAAATCTATTTGATCCTTAAGTGAATTACACAGGTCAACATTCGATATAAGAAGTATCAATAGACCTCAGTAGGGCACCCTGGGGTTTTTGAGGTCGCTGATTTCGTATCCTAGGTCAATTGACCTCTATCACATCAGGTTCAAGATCAAATTAAGAAGAGTTGCTTAGAAAAAAAAATTAAGTATATTAAACTTTTACCCGGCAAGGTCATCCAGAGGTTATTTCAAGGTAAAAGTATGTAAAAGTGTTTGAAACTATTTGAAAACCTTCATTTAAAGGTTTTCGGGGTCGCTTAATTTAAATCTGGCATTTAATTGACCTGGAAAGGTCGCCCACTGGTTATTTCAAAGGCATTTCAGGGATATTTTAAGGTCAAAGTGTGAAAAAGTAGTTTATAAGAGCCCAAATGCAGTGACCACCTGAAATGGAATGATCTTAAAAAAAAGGGTTTTAACTTTATTTAATTTTGGCGACCCTAAAAAACCAATAGGAACCTGATTTTTCCAATATTTGTATCCATTTCTTCGCACTTTGACTTTAAAGTTACTTGTATAAACGGCCATTATAGAACCTTTACGGTTGTGTTTGCTGGGCTGTATAACTCGGAACCTGTCATTTTCGCACCGATCATTTTGTCAGCTGTTATTTTGGCATCTGTCATTCGGAAATCAGTCATTTTTACAGCCGTTATATTGGCACCTGTAATTTTAACAGTTGTCATTTTGAGCTTCGCCATTTTAGCACCTGTCATTTCGACAGCCTCATTTTGGCACCTGTCATTTTGACAGCTGTCATATTGGCAACCTACACTATGGTAGACGGTTGCCTAAAATAGTGTCCGCAAATAGGGCTTGCTGTTAAAGATAAAAAACGGGAAAGACAAGGACGCAATTCCTGCTTTACGTTGTTTTAAAAGCGATTGCACATGCGTAGATAGAAGGGTACTTAATGATTGATTGATATTTAAAAAAAAAACAGACAATAAATTTATTTTTAGTTTCGGGATAATATTGAGATAAAAAATATTTTTAATAATATTTATTCTCCTTAATTTTTTATATAATTTCATTTAAAATTGAGTTTCCATTAAAAATTAAAACTCAGTAATTAATTAATAAAAAAAATTAAAATTAATCAGTAATTAATTAATTAATAAAAAAATAAAAATTTAAATATTTTTTTTTTACAATTTTTTATTATGTATCATATACAGGGTGATATGTAATTAATGTTATATATTAAAATACTGAATACCTTTTTGACATATGAAGTAAAGGAAAAATATTTAAAAAAATATTTTTCCAAAGATAAAGAAAAAATATGCATTAGAAGTTTTTTATATTTTTTGTGATACGCCACTGGTTACACACTTGGTTTATCTCTGCACACTTGTGTTCTTTGAGGACATAGATACCAACCAACAAAGTAGATGCGCGTTGCCAGATGTAAAAAATTGTTACTAAAAATTTTTCTTGCAAAAAATAAATAAAAACTCAATAAATAAAAAAGTTTTATGCCCTTAAAGCTCTAATACCCTTCTGTATTTATTTACTCATCCAGCTATTAGCTTAAGCAATGATTAGAAAATTTAGTACCTATTTTAAAAAATACATAACCACAAAATTAATTTTTTCATCAGTTTTTTTCTTTCTGTTTACTCAGATGAAATTGGGACCAATTCACAACTTTAAACATTTAATTTGTGTAAATATATCCAAAAGCACTTCCCTTAGTTAAGATATTTACAATTTGAGCACATAACCTAAAATTTGAAAGAATTGCACTAGATTCTGTCATAAAAGTTGGCAGATTTTGTTTGAATTTACCTTCAGTACAAAAATGACATAACCAACAATTAATAAAAACGCCAAATTGACATTTGCATTGCATTGTTAATTTTGTCATTTTTGTAATTAAGCTAAATTTAAACAATGTTTGTCAACTTTTTTGACAGATTTTGGAAACACTGTTGTTACCAACCATAACCTAATAAATTAAAGTTCCTAGTCGATCAGTGGCGTACTTTTTGGTAGGATAAAGGTTATTATAAATTATTTTTAGACTTTGGAATTTAGAAAAAAAAAGTTTCAGGTGCTTCTTTATGGACCCTAAGAAACAACCCATTTTAATATATAACATTAATTACATAACACCCTGTATATCATGATCTTTTGATTTCGCGGTATACTTGTATTTGACGATAACGATAACAGATCCTCTTTACTATTACTGTAAAAAAACTGCTTATACGTCGGATTTTATTGGTAGTTAGTCCATTTTAAGATAAATTTCGATTTTTACAGAAAAATTTCACAACTAACTGCCATTTTGAAAGCCGGAAAAACAGGTTTACAGCCCGGACAACAATCGGGATTTTCTTGTGAAGTCATGATGATATCACAACGTGATTTTTTTTATCACGCTGTGATATCCTGAGTGCATACACATGCTTCATCACAGTGATATCATGTAGAACTCACGCTGTGATATTTGCAAAATTTGCGCATGCGTATGAGCCCTGCGAACTGCGAATTTAAAACTTACCCGGACAACATTCGTGATATGCATACGAACATCACGTCGTGATTTTCACATATTTTATTCATACTGATATCATACGGAAGTCAGCGCGTAATAAATGAAAATCATACGAACGTCACGTCGTGATTTTGTTCATACGGACATTATCCGAATGTCACTGCGTGAGAAATGAAAATCATGTCGTCATTTTTTATGCCATCGCTGTTTGCGATTGACCGATGGCACAAAAAATCATGTCGTGATTTTTTATGCCAACGGTGTTTGGATAATCATTTTTGCGCCACGTTCGTACACTAAGAGAAAAATTATGTTGAATCAACAGTTTTTGCGGTTAAATACATTTAATATTTTCTTGGATTTAAATTAACTATATATAATTAATTTAAATCCAAGAAAATATTGAATGTATTTAACCACAAAAACTGTTGATTTAATATATATGTATATGTATATTAGGGTGGGCCAAAAAAAAACTTTTAATTTTTTTCTTTAGTTACCATGAAAATATCGTCCAAGAAAAAAAATTCTCCTAAAGTTTGAGCTCTTAATATTAATATTAAGAGGTGGCTCATCGCGATTTTTTATTTTCCATTTAAATAACACGGGAAAAAAACATTTTTTTTTGTTTGTAATTTTATTGCGATTTAACGAATTAGTGTGTTGTAAAAATCAATACATATTTTTGTAGGGAATTGAACGATCTACACAAAAAATCTGATATGATTTTTTGCTTAGTCGACTCTTTTAAAAGATATTTGAGGTTAAAGTTCAACCTCAAATAGTAAATGATGACTTTTATAGTTTTCCAAGCTCTATTACGAAATATTGGCTCAAAAACATGAAATATCATGTTTTTCGTGAAGTTTATCAAGTGTTCTTTGGTAAAACAATACAATTTCTACGAAATATCAATAATCAATATCAATAAAAAAAAATTCTATAAGTACTTGATTTAAAAAAAAATCGAATTTTTTTCTTTACAAAAGTAATGACAAAAAAATTAATCATTTTCTCAAAAAATAATAAATATTCTATTTACATTTAACTATTAGGTAATAAAAGCCATGTTTCAATAATTTATCAACTAAAATAAAAAATGTTATTCCATAACTTGTACTTTTTTCACTATCTTAAAATCAAACATTTGTTGTAGTCTTCTATTAATGCAACTCCTCTTTCTGCTACATCATTGAGAACGCTAAGACGTTTGAAAAATACTAGATTATCTTGATAGCTTTCATCCTGTGTCCAAAATTCTACATTCTTATTGATAAAGTCAATGGGTAAATCAAATATATTAAATATGTATGTATGTTGGTCTGTTATATGTATATTTGATACTTATAGCGAGTAGTTAAAAACCACCGACAAAAATATCCCAATTGAAACAAGAAAAATTTAGTTTGATTCTAAAATAGTGAAAAAGTGCACGTTGGAATAACATTTTTTATTTTAATTGGAAAATTATTGAAACATGGCTTTTACATTACCTAATAGTCAAGTGTAAATAGAATATTTATTATTTTTTAAGGAAATGATTAATTTTTTTGTCATTACTCAGGTAAAGAAAAAATTTCGAATTAAAAAAAAAATTAAATATAGGAAAAAACCGTTTTTTAACGATTATTGATATTTTATAAAAAATTGTATTGTTTTGCCAAAGAACACTCGATAAACTTCACGAAAAATATGATATTTCATGTTTTTGAGACAATATTTAGTGATAGAGTATGAAAAACTATAAAAGTCATCATTTACTATTTGAAGTTGAACTTTAACCTCAAATAACTTTTAAAAGAGACGACTATGCAAAAAATCATATCAGATCTTTTTTGTAGATCGTTCAATTCCCTACAAGAATATGTATTAATTTCTACAACTCACTTATTCGTTAAAACGCAATAAAGTTCCAAACAAAAAAATGTATTTTTCCCGTGTTATTTAAATGGAAAATAAAAAATCGCGATGAGCCACCTCTTAATATTGATATTAAGAGCTCAAACTTTATCAGAATTTTTTTTTCGTCATCTTGGACAATATTTTCATGGTACCTAAAGAAAAGAAAATGAAAAGTTTTTTTTGGCCCACCCTAATGTATATGTAGGTATACTTTTTCTCTCAACGTACGAATGTGGCGAAAAAATAAATATCCAAACACTGATGGCATAAAAAATCACGACATGATTTTTTATGCCATCTGTGTTTGGATATTCATTTTTGCAAAACATTCGTACATTGAAAGAAAAAGTATGTTAACAATTGAATCAACTGTTTAACATTCAATATTGTCTTGGATTTAAATTAACTATATATAGTTAATTTAAATCCAAGAAAATATTGAATATACACAAAAACTGTTTTAATTCAACATAATTTTTCTCTTATTGTATGAACGTGGCGCAAAAATGATTATCCAAACACCGTTGGCATAAAAAATTTCGACATGATTTTTTGTGCCCATCGCAAATGCAATCGCAAACAGCGATGGCATAAAAAATCACGACATGATTTTCATTTCTCATGCAGTGACATCCGGATGATGTCCGTGTGAATAAAATTTGTGAAAATCACGACGTGACGTTCGTATGATTTTCATTTATCACCACGCGGTGACTTCCGTATGATATCAGTATGAATAAAATTTGTGAAAATCACGACATGATGTTCATATGAATATCACGAATGTTGTCCGGGTTAATTTACATCCAAGAAAATATTAAATGTATTTAACCCCAAAAACTGTTAATTCAATTGCTAACATACTTTTTCTTTCAATGTACGAATGTGGCGCAAAAATAAATATCCGAACATGTCGGTGCACCGATGGCATAAAAAATCATGTCGTGATTTTTTATGCCATCAGTGTTTGGATATTTATTTTTGCGACACATTCGTACATTGAGAAAAAAAGTATACCTACATATATATTTAATCAACAGTTTTTGTGGTTAAATACATTCAATATTTTTTGGATTTAAATTAACTATATATAGTTCATTTAAATCCAAGAAAATATTAAATTTATTTAACCGCAAAAACTGTTGATTTAACATAATTTTTCTCTTAGTGTAAGAACGTGGCGCAAAAATGATTATCCAAACACCGTTGGCATAAAAAATCACGACATGATTTTCATTTCTCTCGCAGTGACATCCGTATGATGTCCGTTTGAATAAAATTTGTGAAAAGCACAACATGATGTTCGTATGAATATCACGAATGTTGTTCGGGAGGTTAGCCGCCATTTTAAGCATACGGACGGGACAAATCACAAAACTGTTTTTATTATACATTAAATAAAAAAAACGCAAGGAATATTTTATAAAAGTAAAAAGATAATTTAAATAATTGACAGGTGTGGACGGGACAATTGTATCTTAAGATAAATCTTTTTTTTGTCCCGTCCACAACTCTTAATTATTAAAATTATCTTTACTTTTTTAAAATATAGCCTAATAAAAGAAAAATATTTTTGATAATTTTGATGCCCAAATATTATGAAATAAATTATCTACAATTTGTTTCATAAAAACAGTTTTGAAATTCGTGCATTTCGCGCGCTTGAAATTGCCGTTAGATGAAAGCAGGAAATTCAATTCATTAATTTGAATGCATTTAACCATCTAATAAGATTTGGCAACCATGTATGAGGCTGTATTGTATATACATGAGTTTATAATGTCGCTATTTAAAAAATATATACACAAATTGAAGCCACAATGTTAGTTATTTAGTAAGAGGTTTTTATGTATGAAAGATGGTTAAAAATGTATACCATAAAATTAAAGATACGGATTTCTAAGTGCGCGGGATCTGTTTAGAATACTTTGAAATTTAATATACATGACACAGACATTCGCTGGTTACGCTCCATCTGGGTGAGGCCGATAAACTTGTCTATTGTATGAGGCCGTAATAATTGAAGATGTAAATATATATGTATATGTATATGTATATGTATATGTATATGTATATGTATATGTATATGTATATGTATATGTATATGTATATGTATATGTATATGTATATGTATATGTATATGTATATGTATATGTATATGTATATGTATATGTATATGTATATGTATATGTATATGTATATGTATATGTATATGTATATGTATATGTATAGCTATACTCCGTATCTTGTGACATCCCGTAAAAATTGTGTCGTTGTAACATCCACCCCAAAGAGCAGACTGATAAATAAATAAAAAATATGCCTTTTTGGAAATAATACTTCCATACGTTTTCAGTTTTAAAAACTCAACCATACACATTTAAAAAAATATATTAAACATATCGTTGTGAGCTCCGCTGTATATCAAATATACATTTTTATAACCCAGGCCATGTGACATCCACAAAATTATAATGTGCTTTGTGACATCCATACAGTGTTGCCAGTTGGGTAAATAAAAGCTAAGGAGTATTGGTTCACAGTAAATATTTTATTTGTGTCCACGTTTTATTTTTAAAGGTTGTTGAATGGAGTTTTTTTAATTCTTCACATTCAGGTTTCCTTGGAGGTTTCTTTAAAGCCAATTGTCTTTTAAAAAATATTTGGGCAAATTTTTTTTGTTCGCTTGTCCATGGTATTAAGACTCGACGATCTTTTTTGGCTGGTTGCTAAAATTGCAAAAATTTAATTATTTTTTAGTTAAATTAATAGAAATTGGATATTAGTGTTTTTTTTTTGATAACACTAGGCATAATAATTAAATAAAAGTTTGGTTTGTATATTCTTCTAAATTTTGATATAAAATACTATATTAGCGAATTTAGGTTATTGATGAAATGTATTTTTTGTAGAATGTCAGTCAAAAATATTATCTTACGGGGCTTACAAAAGCAATGTTTGCTATTATTAATTAGGTAAACGGTACCTTGGTACATAGCTATGTTAAAAAGAATATGCAAAAAAACATTAAGACTAGCCTACTCGTCTACGTTCTTTGTTTACTTCGTGATTGTTTTATTGTTTGTTTAAATGTGACTTAACATTTAAATAAATTCATTTTAGTTTATTATTGAAACTAAATACTGTTTTGGGGCCGAGGATGGCGCAGTGGGTTAAAGCTACAGAGCCGTAATCAATCTGCGCCACGGTACCGGGTTCGATTCCCGGTCACAGCCTTGGGTGTTGTGCTTGTTTTTCGAAGCATAAAAATATGTAAAATAATGAGCTGGCTAAATAGTCTAAAAGATTAAAAGTCAATAAACCTAAAAAAAAAATACTGTTTTAAAGAGCCCTGTAATTTAATATTATTAACTGACACCGAAAAACATCTCTAAAAAGTACCAATATCTAAAAATTCACTTTCATGGTTCAAGTATTAAATAATCATTTTATTAATTGGTAATTAAGACGTTAGGCCACTTTTTTCCATTTTAGTTTTTAGTTTGCTTACCTTATTATTATTCACATTGCATTCATCCTTCATAGACTTTTTTGCTAACAGGTCAACTGTCACCCGAATTTAACCTCACTTTTTCCCAATTTATAATAAATCTAACTTCAGCCCGTGACGTAAAATGTCGAAAAGCCACTGTTGTTAACTTCAGCCCGTCAATAAATCGCCATAAAGTTACAGCTCGTCAATGTAGGTGTAGATAAATATTGTTAATAATACTTTAAAGTTGAATTTTTTTTGTGTTGCTGTTTTGAGCTAAACTTTTTGTATTTTTGTCTGTTTTATGGACCATTTAACCATGGAATATGAATTTAACTTTAACAATAATTATAAAATTATAATTTGTAAGAATTAAAAACAATTAAAGAAATTAGTTACTCTCAGAAACAGTCAAAGATGGTGACTTATCTTAAAATAATTAAAGTATAACTATTTAAGTAACAAAAAATAACTATTTAAAAGTGAAAACGACTACTTGTTGGTAAACAATGCTGGTACTAATTTAAATAGTACCGTAAACACGGGTGACTTTGGCTCACTTTCAAACTTTTGCTTAAAATTTTTGTGGTTTTAACAATCATAAACATATTATATACCAAAATTTAAGTCTTAAGTTGCATTTTCATAATAACTAGGTTATAATATTAGATAAAGCTGAGTTTTAAAAATAAAAATTAAAAACAGGGTGTGCAAAGTTACCCCCCAGTTGCGGGTAACTTCGTCTCACAGAGTATTTTCCGTATAAAATTGGTACAATATTTTATTTATTTTTTTATTTGACACATATTAGCCGAGACATATAGCAATTGCCAGGGATTACCGACGATAAATAAAAAAATGATCCATAATTAACCAAGGATCAATCATTCCTAGAGGTCTAGAATAGAAATTTTACCGCGTGTAGTTTTAAGGGTTCTGCACCGATGCAATATAAACAATTTTAAAATGTGATAAATCCTATTTATTACTTTAAAACACTATTTTTTCGTAAGTAATATCATAAGGGCATTTAATTTTTCCGAAAAGAATCGAAAAAACACGTTGCTAAGTGATATTTTAACAAAAAGCATGAGTGCTGGTGGCAACAAAAATCCGAATTGAAGAGGAAGATTTTTGCACCTGCACGAATGCTTTTTGTTAAAAAATATTACTTAGCATTGTGATTTTTCGATTTTTTTCACAGGAAAAATTAGATGCCCGAATGGTATTTGACAAGACTATTTCATGAGTAATAGTTAACAATTAAAACATAAATTGCAATTTTTGGTGACAACAGCTGTCAAGTTTTGCCGCGGGTAAACTCGAAAAAACTGCTGACAGGTGCTGTCACACAGTTTTTTCACCTAGAAACCATTTTTAATTCAAAATTGCGCGTTTGTGATTGGTGGAAATTAAGACGAGGGAAATAGTCGGTAAAATAAACTTCATAGTACCTATCACCTCATTGAAAGGTTTAGAGAAAAAAAGTTAATTTTATTGAGCGCGAAAAGATTTTTCATAAAAAGGTTAAAGTCATCCGCGGGGTGCAAAGTCACCCGTGTTTACGGTAGTTCATTTTAAGAGAGTAGGTAAACCTAAATTAAAATCATATTAATTGCATGTATGGGCGCCTAGTTTTTATACGCAATCCGAGAAAAATGATTTTTGAAATTATTTATATTTTAAGTTGAGTGGAAAACGATCTTTCTAAAGGTCCAGATAAAATTTGTTTATTTAAAAATTTGACATTGCTATTAATTTTTGTCGAGCGTTACTTCACAAACGCCTGCCTCGCGAACTTCAATCGCCTCTCCTGTAAAATATGATTTTATGTCCCTTTTATCGGATTGCGTCATATCAAATTGTGTAGTATAAGTACAATTTAGCATGTGATGATTACCTCTTATATCTTAGAAATTATTGTAATTTATTGACTTTACGATATATAAATATAACCTAATAATCGTAATTTATTTACCTGCCGGTGTCAGTTAAATTTAGTCCCAGAAAATAAACAATAAATTGATTTAAATAATTGCAAGAATAAGCAGCAAAAGATGTTAAACCTACGTCTTATATGAATATGAACTGAATTTTCCAAACAATAACACTTAAAACTCAAGAAACAACGTTGCCAATATTTTGATGTCACAAAGCGCGACAAATAAAAAGATAATAAACACTACATAAAAATGGATGTCACAGGATACGTTGGTTTTATTATCTAAATTATACAAAATAAACATTGCCAACTGTCCAGCGCGCTATCTGGTGGGTAAACGCGTGAAACAATTATACAAGCAAATTTTAAAAGCATGTTTTTTAACATCCGTTTGATTTTTTTCCCACCCTCTCCTATCCTTGTTATAAGTAGATTTAGCATGGAAAACGTTGTGACATCCAATTTTGGATGTTACAACGTCAATGGATGTCGCAGCGCCTGTAGAAATTTTGCACCAGGAAGTCACAACGATATGCGGATAAAACTATGTATATGTATATGTATATGTATATGTATATGTATATGTATATGTATATGTATATGTATATGTATATGTACATGATTGTGTCAAAATGTCAGAAATATTAATAAAAATTTATATTGTAAAATTATAAACTGAAGATATTTGAAAGTAAAGTTTTTTAGAATGGATTGGTGTAAATGGTTATTGAAAAATTATTATATAATGAAATGGAAAAATGGAAAAATTAATACAAATTAATATAGACTAAGCGGTACCAATTCTTAAGAACTGTTTTGCTAGCTATAAGATAGTGTAAAATAAATTAATAAAGAAATAAATAAAATAAAATAAAATAAATAAATATATATATGTATATATGTATATATATATATATATATATATTAGGGTGTTCCTTATTTAGGGGTCGGAAAAAATTTAACAGAGGCGCCCCCCAAATCGATTCCAAATCATAAAAAAAAAATTCCTACAAAATTTTAGGTCAATCGGTCAAAGGGAACACGTGTCCCACAGGGGTTTTTTAATAAATAATTGAGAAAATTCGGAAGGCTCATATAACTCCGAAACGGTCCATCGTAGGAAAAAAAAGTGTATATAAATTTTATGTGTTTTTTTTAGATAAACAACTTTCGTAATAACAGTCCTGCGTTAAAAAAATTTATTCGGGGTCAAAACGCGATAAAACGCTTTTTTGTGTACTTTAGCGCTACCTACTTTTTGAATTTTCTGTCCTAGAGCATCGACCCAATGACATAAATTGTAGGGGACAATGCACCCTACATTTTTTGTTGACAAAATTTTTTTCTTAAACTAACCGATTTTGAAAAAAATTAAATCCAAAACTTTTTGAGTTTTCACCAAAAACACGTTGTGCTCCGAAACTCCGAAACGGTTTATCGTAGGAAAAAAAAGTTAAAATATATTTTGTAGTTTTTTTTAAGCTAATCAACTTTCCTAATGCCTTTGTCACAATAGTGATAATGTTAATGGTAATGTTAATAAAGCATAGACAAATGCGTAGGTATATCAACGTAACCATCAACATATTTTTATGCTTTGGGTATTATCCTTAATCCAGAGTAGGATAACGCAGTTGAGTTTGGGCTTTTCTTATAAGGCCACAATGATTCACGCAAAAAAAATCTTGCAAAATTTGAGGTTAATCGGCAAAAATAACACGTGCGTACGTTTTTGTTTTTTTTATATTTTATTTTTCTCAAAAACGATAAGATTTAGAAAAAAAATTTTAATCAAAAAATGTAGTCCCTACAATTTATGTTATTGAGTCGATGCTCCAGACCAAAAATTTCAGAAGTAGGTAGGGCCAAAGTACCAAAAAAGCGTTGTATCGCTTTTTGAACTCGAATTTTTTTTAACGCAGCACTATTATTATACCTCACAATAGTGTTAATGTTAATAGTAATGTTAATGTTAATACCCAAAGCATAGAAATATGCGTGTATCCGTTCACAATGATGGTAATGTTGATGGTTACGTTGATACACGCATTTGTCTATGCTTTATTAACATTACCATTAACATTAACACTATTGTGACAAAGGCATTAGGAAAGTTGATTAGCTTAAAAAAAAACTACAAAATATATTTTAATTTTTTTTCCTACGATAAACCGTTTCGTAGTTTCGGAGCACAACGTGTTTTTAGTGAAAACGGTTAGTTTAAGAAAAAAATTTTGTCCCCTACAATTTATGTCATTGGGTCGATGCTCTAGGACAGAAAATTCAAAAAGTAGGTAGCGCTAAAGTACACAAAAAAGCGTTTTATCGCGTTTTGACCCCGAATAAATTTTTTTAACGCAGGACTGTTATTACGAAAGTTGTTTATCTAAAAAAAACACATACAATTTATATACACTTTTTTTTCCTACGATGGACCGTTTCGGAGTTATATCAGCCTTCCCACAGGTCTGTGAGCCTTCCGAATTTTCTCAATTATTTATTAAAAAACCCCTGTGGGGCACGTGTTCCCTTTGACCGATTGACCTAAAATTTTGTAGGAATTTTTTTTTATGATTTGGAACCGATTTGGGGGGCGCCTCTGTTAAATTTTTTCCGACCCCTAAATAAGGAACACCCTAATATATATATATATATATATATATATATATATATATATATATATATGTATGTATATGTATATTAGGGTGTCCTTTATTTTTATTTTTTGTACGCATACCCTCTAATTATATTTATTACTTGTTTATATACTCCCAGTAAAAATTTCAGCTCATTCTATAAACGGGAACCCGTGCCGACTTGCATCTAAACCCTCCGTTAGCCAACGTTAGGCGCGCGCGGTATTTTGTAACACGAAACACTTTAAAAAGAAGATATACTTTATGACTGTATTTTTCTAATGATTTTATTAAATATGATTACTAATTAATATTATTGCTTTTGTTTCTATCATTTGTTTCACTAATTTAGTTGATTTTATCCCTTAAATATATTAATATACTAATTAGTATTGCTTAAATATACTGCTATATGAAATTTCAGCTTTTTATTTCTTTTCTTGATGTCCTCCCAAAAATATTTCAGACAGTTTAATAAGTTTTCAGTAGTCATCTCTCTAGAGATGCGACTTGAAAAAAAACGCTCCGTTTTTTTGTTTTTTTTTTCTGTTTTTTTTTTAATTTTTTTTTCAAATGTTTTTTTTTTCACATTTTAGGTTTTTTTTCAAGATTAGTCCTATTTGCCTAATTTTTTAGGTTTCATGGACTAAAATTAGCCACTAAATGACAATTAGTAAATGTAAATACAGTCTCGCGCTATGCACGCGCCACCACCACCGAATTGACCAATAAGGGCCGCGCTTGTTTTCATTTTGGTCCTAAAAAAAGTAACTACATATAATATTTTTGATTCAGCGCTTGATTTTTCAAAAAGCTTCCAAAAGCACTTTTTTCATGATATTTCAAATTCATGTAGAGTATGGAATTTTTTTTCAAAAAAACAATAGCTAATTCTTGTAGAACATTTATTCATTGTTGGTTAAGTCAGAACATTCCGTGGACCAGAAAGCCAAAAAAAAATCGATTTTTTTTATTACAGTATTTGTTAGGATTGAGCGTTGCAAAATTTTCATCTACAAATCTCAAAACTAAAAACTTCAAGCTTCAAATTGCTTTTTTACGGCTCCAATACGACCATTTTTAACAAAGATACAGAATCGCAAAACAATTTTTTTGTATTGGTTTAGAAGTTTTACATTGCTACTGGTTTCTAATGTTGAAACTACCAAATAATAAGAAATCAGATTTTTTAGTCTCGGTCAAAATTTTCAATAATGAAAAATTTAATATATTCTACATTTCACTTTATTATTAATATATATTTTACTCAAAATTTCATTTTGAAAAAAAAACCGTTTTTTTTCTGGGTTTTTTTTTCATGTTTTTTTTCACATCTGAAAAAAAAAACCGTTTTTTACATCTCTACATCTCTCACAATAGACTCTTTTAGTTATTTAGAGTAAAACCCATTAAGTTTATCAATTTCCGAGTTTACGGCCTATTCACCAGACCCTTCCGGGTAACTAGCCACTCCCTGTGAAAATATACATTTTTATAAATCTAACGGAGGGTTCAGATGCAAGTCGGCATGGGTTCCCGTTTATATAATGAGCTGAAATTTTTACTGGGAGTATATAAACACGTAATAAATATAATTAGAGGGTATGCGTAAAAAAATAAAAATAAGGGACACCCTAATGTATATGTATAATGGATTTAGACATTGCTGTATGTTAAGAAAGATCAATCTACTTTACAAGAAAACTTTACTATGGAACAGGCACAATCAATAAGTAAAAAATGTAATCAAACTTATGTACACGTCACTTATGACCATCAATAGCTAAAATTGCATTTAAAATTTAAGCAGTAGAGCAGCCTAGACTTTATAATCTTTTTATACATCTCGGTTCATTGTTGGCTTTTTAAAAATCAATTGGAACGTTTATAAATGAGTTCAGATTATCTCATATGATGGTTAAAAGTAAAAAAGCTAGTGGTTCAGTTAACGAAATTAATAAAGGGAAACATTTCAATGGTTACAAACGTGTGCATCCTTTGATGGCTTCTAGGTTTACAAATGTTGCATTTTGATAATTTTTTAAAAACTAATAATGTTGAATATAATTTTCTCAAAGAGCAGATTTACGAAGACCTTTAGAAATACTAAGATACAAGTTAAATGAACTCTTAACTAATGGTGTATTATTTAGACTTTTTTCTTCATATAAATGATATGTATAATATATACATTGTATGGGGAACAAGCTCGATACTACATGATTTATATACAACTATTACTTGACAGTATTATTAATTTTGCTAGAAATATAGATATTGATATATAAAACTATTGATGTTGATTTATCATAATATGATATGTATTATATTTAATAAATATTGTGGCAAGGAATTTTATTCTAATGCCAAACCACCCCCTCCCACACACATATACAGTTGATTAATTATTACGTAACTTTATCAAGAATCATACGCATGGGTGATTTTGAGATGTATAAATATATTATTACTAAAATAACTAATTTATTTTTTAAGGTTAATCAACCAAACTATGCTCGATGGTGTATTAAATATTCAGACAATTTAAATAATATTAATAAAACGCACCCAGGACTTAAAGATTATTTATTTGAAATTAAAAGAACCGAAAAGCCTTTTTTACTACTTATCGATCCAAATACTACAATACAGCATGTATTACGAGTTCGTTATGTAACAAAGTTTTGGAGAAATGCTTACTTAAAATGTCCCACGTCGTTATTACCACAAGCTTGCGGTTGGACAACAAACGACAACAAATATGATTTTGTTTGGTTTCTTGGGAGCAACTGCCATCATTGGTTGGTGATTTTGTATGTAGTTCGGGGCAAATAATAATAAAAAAAACAAAATCTCAACAAACAGGTAACAACTTACATTACTTAATTCATATTTTTTACAGATAGTCAAGTTTTATAAAACAACTCTAAATGATGAAACTAATAACAATGAAAGTAGTGACAATGAAGATGAACATTAGGGTGACAGCAACTCATAGGGGGTGGAAAAAAATGTCGGAATTTTGTTCGTCTGGACCCCACAAAACGATTCCCCTTTCCAGATATTGAGTTAGCCGAAATTTGAGCTTGATTAAACGACCTTAGCCCGTGCCGCTCGTCGCTCAAAATTTAAAAAAATCCAAATTTTTAGCCAAAAAGCTGACATATGGAGCCATATCTCCAGAACGGTAAATAATAAAAATACGCTTAATATGTCAAGAGAAAGCTAATGTTGTTCTTCAAAATTTGTAATCCATACATAATTGTTGTTATTTTAAGTCAAACCGAGTTACAACAGCCTTTAGCCCCAAAAACATGACCTGGTACCACTAGGAGCATACTTCGTATATTTTGTTATTAAGTGATAAATTTTGCTTTTTTTTGGTATATTTTTGAGTTTAAAGTAGAAGTATAATAAAAAAACAAGTAATACTGATAAATCTAATGCCATTTTTTATTTTAAAATATAAAAATTAGGTATAGAATACATACAAAACAGACACAGAAAAGATACAGACGTAGTAACTACATGAGTTGATTTTACATAGTTATCTAATCTATTCTAGAGCTTTTGTTAAAGTAGTTTTTGAAACGCCAGGATATAATGCTCGGCATTTGCTTACAACTTGCAGGACATATTGCTTTTGGCCTTCATCTTTAGTCAGAAGGTTGTTAAAGTCTACCTTTAATGTTTTGACAATTTTCAATCCTTCTTGGAAGTCATTATTTTGAGGCCAGGTGTTTGGATGTTGTCTTAGGAAATCTGTTTTTATATTAAATCGGTTAAAGAATGTTTCTTTGGTAAGTAAATTTACCAATCCTCCATCAACTACCTCTTTTAATTTTTCTTTCCTAACTTTTGGATACAACCCAAGCGTGCTCTGATGGTTCATCTGTGCTACCGACCAATTTATTAGCCATTAACAACTTTTCATCGTCTGTAATGGTGGGATCAAAAAAAGATAATCCCACCAACTCTGCATTCAAATACCTTCTTGGATTTGTCGGTTCATTTTTGCAAGTTCCTTTTTCCCCTTGATTTCTTCAGCTCGAGACAACTTGAGATCCACTCCAGTCATGGAACCTGGGCGGCCCTTTTGCCTCTGTTTTACGAGAAACGCCTTATCTTCTTCCGATTTCATCAGAGCCAAGGCATCTTGCTGAGCAATATCAAAGAGATCATCCAACTTTTCAACGAACTGTTTAAATTTGTTCTTAGCCGTCTCCGATGTTTTCTTCCGGTCTTTTTGAAGAGTTCTCCACTCGCCGTAAAGTTTTTCCAGCTTAGTAATTGCATCTTGCTCATGTTTAGTCGGAATTCGAGCTTTCTCCCAAAAAATGAACACTGCGGATGACAAGTTTTGCAGATTCTCTTACAGTTAATTTCACAGCACGTAAATTATAAAATAAAACACACAAAACTTGACGATTTGAGGGTAGTTTACAACCGGTGATTTGGTGAATGGGATAGCCCACAAGAAATATTTTATCCTTGGTTCGGCTTTGTACACCTGATGTGGATGCCATTTTATCCGTAAAACATAAGCATACCACTCTATAGGCCGTCTTATATTTTGCTAATTCATATCTAATAAAAGGATTAATGCAAATAATTGTATAAATTAAATATAATTACCTTCCTGATTTTTTGTTAAAACTTAACCTTTACCTTTATTTAGTAAAATACACACAGGTAAAACTAAATAATAATTTTTGGAGCAAATAGTAAAAATAATTTTAAAGAGCCTTTTGTTTAAATTTAATCTTTTATTATATGGGGATTACCTGACTATTAGTCTGACTATATTTGAACAAAAGGCTCTTTTTGTTTGAAAATTAAGTTCCAAAATAGTTTTTAATAAAAAATGTTAATTCCGAGACACATTATGTAAAAACCTGTAAAACTCTTAAAATACACCCAAACTGGCTCCTAATGCTGCCAGGGCACGTTTTTGGGGTCAAATGCTGTTGTAACTCTGTTTGACTTAAAATAACAACAATTATGTATAGAATATAAATTTTGAAGAACAACATTAGCTTTCTTTTGAGATATTAAGCGTATTTTTATTATTTACCGTTCTGGAGTTATGGCTCCATATGTCAGCTTTTTGACCAAAAATTTGGATTTTTTCAAACTTTGAGCGACGAGCGGCACGGGTTAACGTCGTTTAATCGAGCTCAAATTTCGTCTATCTCAATATCTGGAAAGGGGGATCGTTTTGTGGGGTCCAGACGAACAAAATTCCGACATCGATTTTTGCGGTCACCCTAATGAACATAAAGATGCTTTATTTGATTGTGACCACAGACCTACAAACAAGAAATATTTTCAAAGTCAAATGTGACAACTGAGGGAAAATATTTATTTTTGTTCCTGGCCACTCTTTTCAATGTAAATAAACCGGTCCATCTTGTTTGTAGGTCTGTGATTGTGACACTATAATTAAGTGAAAATAATTAATTTTAAGTTGTATGTAACTGTAAACATATTTAAATAAAAAATAATATTTTTTTATTTTGCAAATAATATAAGTAGTCTTTTTGCAAATATTATGTTGTTTTATTCTGTGATAAAATTCTAATATTTAATGATAAAAAGCTTAAACTTATATTTTTCTGTTTTTTTTCCTGGCGCTCTGTCGCAGATATCTCTCTCGTGCAACCGATCGTACTTTGGGGATTAACTTACGGTCTCCGGGACTTAAATCGGTCTGGTTCCTTTTAAAGAACTGGCAAATTAATGTAAGGTTCTTTGATAGCACATTAAAATTTTAGCCTTACTAAAATGGTTTGAAAAAAGTTTTTTTTTAATTAGTGTTCAGGCCTTAGTGCGGCCCTGTTTAGAAGCCGGTCCAGCACGACGTTTCTCGAGTGCTCCGGGAGTGGGAGACATTCTTTTGTTGTTCGTTAACACAGACAGTTTAAAAGACGTTTTAAAATATTATAAATTAAAAATACTTATTTGTTTTGTATCTACTAAAACGCAAGGAAATAAATCCGTTTAATTATCAAACGCCTCAATTATTAACATGGTCCTTCGAGCGGATAATGAATGGTATTGGAAATTGGAAGAAAATTGAGGAATGTTCTGGTAAAAAATGGCGATTGGCGGCAAATAAACCGGTGAGAGTTTTCCATTTTAACCTTTCCTTTAGTGTTTTAGAATTGTTTCGTACACTTGTTTTGCATATTAGAATCTTGCTTTTTGCCATCGGGGCTCAAACATTGCAATTTAAATTCGTATTTTTGCCATTTTGGGTAAAGATAGCCTCGAAGATTGTTTTTCGTGTGTTTTTAGATATTCGTTCTAGAAATACACACATTGTATCGGTTTTAGTTATATTTTGAAGGTATTTGGCCTTTAAAATCATACATTTTTCGTTCTTACGTGTACTTTTGAAGTATTTTGCCTCTAAAAGTGTATTTTATTGGTATTGTTCGAGTAACTTATTGGCTTTGTTAGTGTATTATTGTTTTATTGAATAAAGCAGCAAGGTTGCACCTGTTGCGGGGACTGTATTTGTACTTCGGTCTTATTTTGACAACAACATTTGGTTGATTTGCGGCACGCGGTGGCTATTGATACGGCACCTTTGATATTTGATTGTTTTTTTGATAACTTAATATAATTATGGATTCTTTGGCTGCTTTAAACAAAAAAAGGGGTTCAATTAAGTCAAAATTGACTACATTTTCTAAATTTGTCTTGATAACTTGAATGAGGTTAATGTTAAGGAATTAGAGTTAAAACTAAACAATTTTCAAGAATTAATACATACTTTCGATGAATTACAAACTAGCATAGAGATTTTGGTTGAGGACTAAAATAACGAATTTGAAAATAGAGAACAATTTGAGGATAATTTTTATAATATTCTGTCGAGAGCTAAAATTTTGTGCAATAAATATACAGAAGTTGGCACTGGCTCCTCTGCAGGAAGTATAAAAGAGAACTCTAATGGTGAAAATGGCAGCATTGCTGCAGGCTTAGCTAAAACTCAAATTAAATTTCCAGATATACCATTGCCAAAATTTAATGGCAATTTTGAAGATTGGCTTGAATATCGTGATACCTTTAAAGCTTTGATAAATGATTGTGAGGACATACCTCCAATTCAAAAATATCATTATTTACGTGCTTCACTCGTTGGTACAGCAAGCGAAGTTATTAAATCTTTTAGTTTTTGTTCTAATAATTATTTTGCGGCATGGGATTTGTTAAATTCGAGATATAGTAATAATAGAATATTGATTTCTAATCATGTAAATTCCTTATTTAAGCTAGAGCAAGTTGTTAAATCTAACTCAAAAACATTACGAAACCTAGTAGACTCTTATTCCAAGCATTTGCGCGCTCTTGAACAATTAAATCAGCCTACGTCTAGTTGGGACTTGCTCGTTATTTACATAATAATAAACAAATTGGATAATTATACGAGAAAGGGTTGGGAAGAACACGCTTCTTTAAAGGAAATACCGACTTTAGATCAGTTAACTAAATTTTTAAATGATAGAGCTAACTTATATGAAGCGTTGGAACAAAAGGATAGTTCAATATCAAATTTCAAAGAAAAACGAAAAGAAAATTATACTAGTAACCTTCATGCGAATACAAGCATATATTGTGCAAAATGTAAAAGCGGTCACACGTTAAATAAATGTCCAGATTTTTCGAAATTAGATTGTAAGGAGAAATTAAATTTGGCTAAAGATTTAAGGGTTTGTATCAATTGTTTGCGGTATGGGCATTTCGTGAAGGAATGCACATCTTATGGTTGTAAAAAATGTCATAAACGACATAATACGGAACTCCATATGGATTATTCGAAATCTGAGGCAAAACCTGCTGGTGGGTCTCAGATCCCCCCAAATAAAGAAGAAACAAAATCAACAGTAACAATGTCTTGCTATAATGAGGGAACGGTTTTGCTATACACAGTTATGGTTAATATAGTTGATAACAATGGTAAAACGCACATTGTGAAGGGTATTTTGGATAATGGCTCAATGAGCAATTTCATTTCAAACGATTTATGTACAAAATTAGGACTTCAAGTTAAAAACATAAATCAGGCGGTTTCGGGAATAGGGCAGCAAATTTGCCATTTAAAACATAAATGTAATGTCACAGTTAATTCTAGAGTAAATGAATTTTCCGTTAATTTGGATTGTTTCGTCATTCCAAAAATATCCAATGAGCTTCCAAGTTTTGCAATAAAAGATTGTGATTTAAATATTCCCCATAATATTAAATTAGCTAATCCTGAGTTTGAGGTGCCCTCTAAAATTGACATATTGATCGGGTCTGGGTTGTTCTATGATTTACTCACTGGGCGTCAAATAAAGCTGGGAAAGCAAGGGCCTGTTTTACAGGACACACATTTTGGGTGGGTTATAGCTGGTCCTATACACACAAAGGGATCGGAAAATTTGGTTTGTAATTTTGCTCAAAATGTTGCGGACATGGAGATTAGGGAAAATTTAGAGAAATTTTGGGCGGTTGAGGAATGCGGTATTACAAAACCACAGTCGGCTGAAGAGAAAGCCTTTGTTAAACATTTTGCGGAAAACACAGTTAGACTTAAAGACGGAAGGTTTGAAGTTGCGTTGCCTTTTAAGCAGAATCCGAATTTGTTAGGAGATTCTTATGCGCATGCTCGTCAGCGGTTTTACTCTTTGGAGAAAAAGTTAATGAAGGATAATACATTGAAGCATGGGTATATACAGTTTTTAGATGAATACGAAAAAATGGGTCATATGGTGAAAATTGATAGTAACTGTCAAGACGGCTATTTTTTACCTCACCATGGGGTAATAAAAGAAAAAAGTACCAGTACAAAATGTCGTGTGGTATTTGATGCAAGCGCAGTTACTAGTTCGGGGTACTCACTAAATGATTTGCAAATGATGGGTCCTACTATACAGGAGGATTTAATTTCAATATTGTTAAGATTTCGCAAACATAGAGTTATTATATCGGGAGATATTGTAAAAATGTACCGCATGATAAACGTTAAACCAGAGCACAGAAAGTATCAACGAATTTTATTTAGAAAAAATCCTAGCGATAAATTAGAAACTTATCAATTGTCTACTGTCACGGTGACAGTGTCACCTACGGTGAAAGATCGGCATCATTCTTGGCAGTTCATTGCTTGTTTGAATTGGCTAAGAAATGTGAAAAGGAATTACCGATTGTGGCTAAAACAATTCGCGAAGACTTCTATATGGACGATTTGTTAACGGGTTGTGCGAACGCCCAAGAAGCTTGCCTTATGGCTAAACAAATTCAATATACTTTAGAAAAAGGTTGTTTTATATTAAGCAAATGGAAATCCAACTCTCCGGAAGTTATACAAGCCTTAACTTCTGAAGAATACTTAAAGAAAATGACGTTTGATGAGAGTCATTCATCAAAAACGTTGGGTTTGATTTGGGAAATTGAGAAGGATAAGCTTAGTTTTAAGATAGGTAAATATAGTCATAATAAAGTTACAAAAAGAATTATGTTATCAACTATAGGGCAAATTTTTGATCCCATTGGGTTGCTTAGTCCCTGTACAATACTAGCTAAAATCATGCTTCAAGACTTGTGGAGGGAAAAATTGGGATGGGACGATCAAGTCTCTGTAAATTTAAATGAAGAATGGTATAAGTTCATAACCGAACTACAATGTCTAAATACGTTAAAGATTGATAGACAAGTCGTTTGTGAAAAACCCATAAATATACAACTTCATGGCTTTTCTGATGCCAGCGAAAGAGCATATGGTGCATGCTTATATTTGCGCTCTACAGACAAAAGTGGTAAAACATATACAAGGCTTCTGACTGGAAAGTCTAAAGTGGCCCCCCTTAAAACTTTAACTATCCCGCGTTTGGAACTGTGTGGTGCATTGTTGTTGTCTAGATTAGTTAATAAGGCAATATCGTCGATGCAAATACCTGTTGATAAAATAGTTTATTGGATAGATTCGATGATTGTCTTGGGATGGATAAACTCTCAACCAAATTTGTTAAAAATATTCGTAAATAATAGAATTGCGGAAATACAAGAGTTAACTAAAAACGGTGTTTGGAGACATGTTTCTTCTAAAAATAACCCAGCAGATTTAATATCAAGAGGACTATACCCTGGAGAAGTGGGTCCTTCAGATTTGTGGTGGTTGGGGCCCACTTGGTTGCGTCAGTCAGAATCCAAATGAGACGGACAAGAGAAGGTCGCTTCGGTAGATTTACAGGAGTTGAAAAGCGTAGATAGGGTAGAATTGAAATGCGAGCTAGAAACATTGATCGATTTTAATATTTTTGAAAGATTTTCAAAATATAGTACGATGTTGCGAACCGCAGCATATTTGCTAAGATTCATAAACCATTGTAATCGTCACAGTAAAAATAGGGCATGTAGTTTGCAGCTATCTGTATCGGAATTGAGAAGAGCTAGAGACTTTTTGATAAAATTATCACAGAAACAATGCTTTGCACAAGAAATTAGTTTATTGTTATAGGGAAATCCCGTTAAAACCGATAGTAAGTTGTCTAGTTTGAATCATTTCCTTGATGAAGAAGGTATCATTCGTATTGGGGGGAGGCTTAACTATTCAAATTTAGATTTTGAAAGAAAACATCCTATAGTTCTTTCTTCATCTCACAAATTCACCGAACTTTTAGTTTTGTACGAACATTTAAGGTTGATGCACGCTGGCCCTCAACTTCTCTTGGTTAATTAATGGCCGTAACTTAACTAGAAAGATATATAGATCTTGTGTAAAGTGTTTTAGATATAATTCAAGGGGCCCAAAGCCTATAATGGCAGATTTGCCAAAGTCAAGAGTTACTCCTTCAGCTCCTTTCACTAATACGGGTTTAGATTATGGTGGTCCGTATTTGATAGCTGACCGCAAGGGGCGCGGGCGTAAATTGACCAAATGTTGGATTTGTTTGTTTGTATGCTTTTCAACGAAGGCAGTTCATGTTGAATTGGTTTCTTCGTTGACAATAGAATCCTTTATTTTGGCTTTGCGCAGATTTGTGGCGAGAAGGGGAATTCCCTCCAGTATTTACTCGGACAATGCTACTACTTTCGTGGGAGCAAAGGGTGGATTATTAGAATTAGGTAAATTAGTTTTTGAACGCAGGGGCACAATTGAGGAGCAATTTTCGGGGCAAGGAATAACTTGGCATTTTATTCCCCCTTATTCTCCCCATTTTGGGGGGATTTGGGAGGCTGGTATTCGTTCAGTTAAAGCACATTTAAAGCGCGTAGTAGGAAAAACCTATCTTACATTTGAAGAATTTTCAACGCTTTTGAGTCAAGTGGAAGCAATTCTAAATTCGCGTCCCTTGTTTCCCTTATCGTCCGACCCTGCAGATCTTAACCCCATCACTCCTGCTCACTTTCTGGTTGGAAAATCCTTGGTAGCCGTACCGGAAGAAAACTTTCAAGAAAAACCAATCAACCGATTGAATAGATTCCAATTGATCCAGAAGTTCAATCAAGCCATCTGGGAAAGGTGGAACAAAGAATATATTTCGGAGATGCAGCAAAGAAGTAAATGGAAGTCCAATTACAGTCAATTGAAATTGGACAGCTTGGTTTTGGTCAAAGATCCTGGCCAACCCCCCTTGAAGTGGCTTCTAGGAAGAGTTGTGGAGATCCAAGTAGGAAAAGATGGTGTTGCTCGAGTTGCAATCCTCAAAACAGCGAATGGCTTGGTGAAGAGGTCATTTGCAAGAATTTGTCCACTACCCGTTGATTGAGAGCCAGTGCTCTCAAGGCCGGGCCCATGTTCAGGCCTTAGTGCGGCCCTGTTTAGAAGCCGGTCCAGCACGACGTTTCTCGAGTGCTCCGGGAGTGGAAGACATTCTTTTGTTGTTCGTTAACACAGACAGTTTAAAAGACGTTTTAAAATGTTATAAATTAAAAATACTTATTTGTTTTGTATCTACTAAAACGCAAGGAAATAAATCCGTTTAATTATCAAACGCCTCAATTATTAACAATTAGTAAAATAATATCTGGCGCGGAATTAACAACGACAAAACTCTATGGCACTTTAACTTTATATTGCTGACAATACAATTCATTAATATTAGAACCAATAAAATGCCAGCATTCCATAGTTACGCATTTTATCTCAGCGGCAATATTTTTTATCATCTTGTTTACACGGTACTAAGGAGTTTGACACTTTTCTTGATTTAACATTTGTTGTCATTTAAATTCTGTGTTTGATATATATCAATAAAATAATGAATTATAAACTCTAAAAGATCGATGGGTTGGTGTAAACGATAATGAAATTATTTTTATATTTTAAAGCACATTTTAATTTTAAATTTAAAATTTAAATTTTTTAAATCCTAAAATTCATTGTATTTTCTCACTAAATATAACTCGTGGTATGATTAATAATCGAAGATATTTACTCATTGAAACCGAAGCAGCACATTTCACTCGTCCTGCGGACTCGTGAAATCTGCAGCTCGGTTTCAATTCGAAAATATCATCGATGATAATCATACCACTTGTTATATTATGGGTGAAAGTATTTAGAAAATTATGAAAAAAAATCTTAAATGATTTAAAAGTACGAATTCTTACCTGTAGTAATGGGATGCGCCCAAGTAAACGCAAACACTCCCAGGCTGGAAATGATTGCGTTTACTGGGAGTCCCAGCAATCAGATATGACAAATCTACCAAGCTTCAATAAGAAAAGAAATATGAAAAAAACAGCCGATTCTTTATTTCGCTATGTTGCTAGCTCTTATACTAAACGTTCTGATTATCATTACTTAAATACTAAATCAGTATTACTGATGATCAGTAAAATCAAATCAAATTATAAAAGGATATAGGAAAGAAATATTGTTAAATTGGAATAACACTGCTAAGCATTATGAAGTATTAGAAATAAATAATTAATGTTTTGTATTTAATATAAAAAATATATTTTACAGTTTTGAGCAAATTGTTAAACAGCTTTTGTATTAAAAATATAAATTATAAAAACATAAGAAAACATACGTTTCTACATTATTTAACATATATAGGTACTGCACATTATACAGGCTAAAACGGATTAAAGAATTTAATTAATTTAAAAATATAATTTTTATTAATATAAATATATTATTTTAATTTTTTTTTAAATAATAATGTTTTAACTTAATTTCGTCTGTTATAAAAAATATTTTAAAATTATACTTATACTTTATATACAGGGTGATGTTTTTTAACCTGAAACTTTAAAACATCTCGACTATTAATTATTACATTCTAAGCAGTCGAGAATAAAAAACTGCCCATAAATAAAATTTATTCATTGCGAGAAGCAAATTAATGTATTTAATGTGCTAAAATAAGTTTCCCTCACTTCTCCGTTTGGGGCGGGTGTTACTTTAAGGTCTTAAATAAGAACCGCTACTTTTTGTGCAGGTTTTTTAACGGCTATAAATTTATTTAATTTTTATTTTCGATTAATGATAGATGACGATTTTTTTTTTATTTATTCCACTTGAAAATTCCCAATGAAACGATTATACAATACGGTTGCAGTATACAAAATACCACATTTTCATTGTAAATAGTTAAAATTGATCTAAAAATACATTATTTTCATTTATGTCTTATCGGATTTTATGATTAAATCTGCTATAAAATAAATTTTTTGTTGTAGTTTGTTTTGCTACGTTTACATTTAACGTATTTGTTAAATATTTCTTAATTTCGTGTTTTTTGTTTTCGTTCTACTTTTTTTTAATAATAAACGTAGAAAAGAAACATACAACTTTAAGAAACAATCTATTTTACCCAGTTCAAAGATTTTTCGCAAACAACAAGACCTGTTTCCGTTAGGCTGTTAATACTAATTCAAAATAAAGTATTTAACTATTCAAGAAAAAATCGCGATTCCAGATTGTCCCATAGCAGTGTTTAAAAAGTTTTAAATCGTAATAAATATTATCCATATAATTTATATTTACACCAAGATCTTTATGGCCTCGATTTCCAAAATCCAAAATTTTTTATGAATTGTTCTCCCACTAGCTATCTTTAACAAACCACGAAATGGTTAATCAGCAGAACATGCATTACTGGAGTGTTGAAAATCCGAATTGACTTCGCCAAGTTAACTGCCAACGTGTGGTGTGTAATAATTAGCAACAAACTCATTGGCTCCCTCATTATTAAAGGGAACCAAGACATTTTGGGAACTATAAGTACTTGAAGACTTGACCATATAAGTACAAAAGAACATGTGGTTTCAACATGGTTGTCCACCACTTGAACATAAACTGAATGGTCGCTGAATCGGTAGAGCTGGCGCGGTGAATTAGCCTGCTGGTCACAAAATCTTACTTAGCCAGATTTCTTTTTGTGGGGCTATCCCAAAGACAGGGTTTACAAAACAACTACCAACACGTGACAATGTGATTGAGAAAATTAGAAATGCGTGCCAAAATTCAAGCAGACACAATTTTCAATTGTTTACAGTATTTAAAATGCTGATTGTAAGTAAATGGAAGTCTAAGGCCACCATTTTAAGCCCTTTAATTGAAAGATAATGAGGCGAGGGGAGGGTAAATTAAGGACCCTGATAGGTTAGGCACGAGGACTCACGTTAATCAAGCACTCCGAAGGAAACACAAAACTATTACGTCTACGTTGTTGTTTGCGCTAAAACTAATTTATTACCAGGATGTTTACATTTCTATAGGAAACAATTTCCCAGTTATTCGGAATTCGCAAAATAAATCAACTTTTTTGAGTATTTATAATAAAACGAGGTATTTTTGTTTTGCAAACGTATTGTTAATTAATTTTGTCGATTACATCGCCATCTATCATGAATTTAAAAAATGTTTAAAACAAAGTTCTATATATTTTTAGCTGCAAAATCCGAATATGCAATAAAAAAATAATGGTTCCCATTAAAGATTTTACATTTCCCTCCGTACCTCCTTCAGACAGAGAATTTTGTGGATGTATTTCCGCGAAATTTGATTATGGACATTTTTTATTATTCGTCATTTTTAAAAGTTATAGGTTACAAAAAATCATCATGTAAATTTTCAGGTATTCTCGAAAATGGCGCACTTAAGTAAAATTCAAACAAAGTTACGCGCACGTCATAAAAGTTTAATGTCTATATCAACATTATTGCTAAATTTATTAAATAACGCAAATTATGTAACCACATACGCGTTATTTTTTAACAAATTCGACATTTCTAGATAAATCTGGCAATGGTGTACATATAGACTTCATCAAACGTTGATGACTTTGTTTGAATTTGACTATATATATTTTTATGCAAACAAAGTTGCATACATGTCATCAACGTTTGATGACGCCTACAGGCTGTTCAGAAATTGGCGAACCAACGATATACCACGTTGTAAGGGAGGGGGTTATTTTAAGTTTAAAAAAAATTAAAACAATTCTGATAAATAGTTTGAGTTACAAGGTTCTAAAATTGAATTAAATTTGTTTTCATTGAAATCTTTTTAGAATAGGTATTTACATAAAAGGATTAAAGACAATTTTCTTATGACGTTTTAAAAATAAAAATTTGTTAATTATAACAAAGTAATGATAATTTACAGTTTAGGTTTTCTGACAGAAACCATGTTAGCTTTAAGTCGCTGAAGATGCATTGTATATTTTGTTTCCATAACGACCGTTTTTACATGTTTCTTAAATCGGCTTGAAAAATACACAGCGTTGTCGAGTTTTTTAAACTCAAATACATACCTCGAAAAAAACGTTTGTACCTTTTTATCCTTCCTACAACGTGGTATACCGAACACCCTTAATGTGTGTATATTTGTCTTTCTAAAAATAATACAATATATGTATTTTTGTGTCATAAATTAAGACCTTGATACACAAAAATTCCTTATTTAAAATGTCAAAGTGGACTTTTTGAAGTCGAGCATGGTACAGCATTGCCAAAAGTTTACGGCGAAACACCCTTAAAAAACATCAAAAACATGCGCGCAACTTTGATTAACAATTAACAGCATGGCATACAGTGTGTAATCTTCTGTATAGGTTGTAGCCACAAAATTCGCCATTTTATGAAATGACCAGACATTTATAAAACTCGGCCACATTCTAAAATCGCCGTTCATTTTGCATTATTTTATAATCTTGCTGGTGTTTTTAGCCATTTTATGAACTGGCCGATCTAGTAAGAGCTACATTCTTACATAACAGTATTTGTCATTGCAAGATATTTATTTATGCTATGTTATATTTAAACACTAAAAAATGTACATTTATTACCCATTTGTGTAGAAATCATTTATTGCTGCACGGTCCGCAGTAGTGACATCTACTGTTGCATTTCCAATTACTCTTGAAACATAAACACTGATTTTTGCTAGGTTTGCGTGAAACCCCACCCGATAAATTGTAAAACTTTTTTAAGGAATTCGCTTAAAGATATTAGAGTTGTATCAGGATTATATAAAGTCGAATTTTGAGCGCTTTTTAAGGAGAGCTCATCTCTAGCAAACCACCTGTTCAGACGTCCATTTGTCGTGCCTATTTGATACACTGATTACCGTGCAGTATTGTCCCAAAAACATTTTTTGGGTCAAGAGGACCTCGGTCCACCATGGGTACTGCAATGGTGATGTGTTTTCCCACATGGAGAAAAGAAAAAAGTAACCATTGATACAAAAAATACTTATACCCACTTAAAAATACACTGTCAATTTACTATTTGAAATTATACAATTTCTAATAAAACCTCACGAATTACAACAGTAATAGTTACTTTTGTCACCTCAATGAGTTGTGCTAGGAACTATATTGAGCAATATTTTGCACATTAGTAGTACATTATAGACCAGGCGGAGAGGGCACATTTTATCGTCAAGTATACATTTCACTATCGATGCGATAGCCGAGGCAAAATATTGCGTCCGAGGTAAGCATTCTGTCACATTATTTTTAGGTTAGGATTAACTGACATGATGACATTTAGCTTCAATTATGTACGAAATAAAAATAATATTTTAACTTTATACCTACTGGTATTAATATTAATTATGAATGATATAATAAAATTATTGTACGCTCGAAAAAGAATATGATTTAGAATAGTATATTGAATGGAACACTGTTCTGCGCATCAATAGTTTTTGTTGTTTTTTTGTACAGATATTTTTTCCCATTTTTTATGTTTTTTTGTCTCCCCTCTTTTCGAGTAAAATTTTCATAATTTTATAAATGCGTTGTACCTTTTAATAATTATTTTTATTTTACCACAAAGAGGCGGTGAGCGCGCGCTTATAAATCCGTTTTTTAATATTAACTTGCTAGCATTATAAAATTTAAATGTAAAAAAACAGATTTATCCACACGTGGGTTGTCCATTAGGGTGGAGCAAAAAACATCCAAATTTGTTTTTTCCTTAAATTAAAATAGCCTTAGTTTGGAAAAGTTGCGTATTATAATCTCGATTACAGATGTGAAAGCTTTTTTGAAATTAAAAAATATTTAGAGGGTCCGCAGGGCAATCACATTTGTAAATATTCGCGTTTTTATTATATAATATCAAATTTTCAAAACATTATTAATTGTTTTAATTTGAATATACTAGCTTTAAGTATACAGATATAAAACATTTTTGTTTTTTTGCTCTTAAAACAGATATAGTAAATTTAGTAATTCTTTATTTTAAACGTATAGTAATGAGCAACTTTTGGCACGTAATCTGTAAAGCAAGAAAAAAAAATATTTTGCTTACCCTATTGAAAAAAAACATATTTTTCAAATTATATGCCATTTTTTGTTTCACATGCGGACCCTGAAGATGATCAAATATTTTTTTTTTATTTTTAAACTGTATACTAATGCGCAACTTTTGGCGCGTAAAGTGTAATTCAAATCAAAAAAAATATTTTTCGCTCCACCCTATTGTCCATACCTGCTTTGTTGCATATATCTAGTAGGTAATAAATAAGTAAAGAATAATGAGTTAGTTAAAATTACAGAAAACATAACTTTTATGGACATTATTACTATTTAATAATTTGGCTTTTACTTGATCGGCCAGTTTAAAAAATGGCTGAAAACAGCCGAATTGTAAAATAATGCAGAATGAACGACGATTTTAGAATGTGTTCGCGTTTTATAAAGTTTCAAGCCATTTGATAAAACGACGAATTTTTTAAGTTAATAATTTAAGTAAACATTATTATTTTTGTTTCGCCCTCTATATGTTTAAATAATATTAATATTTACAGTATACTTTTTTATAAAAAAAAACAAGTGATAAATAATAATAACACAGGGGAACACAAAAAACGATGCCGGAGGTTTTGTTTATGCTGGTTCAGCTCTTATTAATTAGATATAGTGGGTTAGCTGACAAGGTTTTTGGATTATAATGTTTTAATAAATTAATAAATTTTCGTTAGACCCTTCAACCATATAACACTGAACGCGTAAACAAATTTTTTGGTTTCAACATGTATTTTGACAGCTGCTGGGTGTTTTGTATTGTTTTGAGTCGTTTTTATACGAAAACAACTTTAAATGGTAAAAAGGTGCATAGTTGTGGTAATAAAATACAGCGTAAATGCATTAGAAACCCGTACATTTACCTTTTAGTCATTGGCGGTCCGTGCAATTTTGCCGACATGTAGGTACTTTATTTTACTTTTAATTAAAAATTATATTAGTCAATATTATATACAATTTTGAAAGTATAAATTTAAATTTTAATAATCTATAACAATTGTAATACTTAAGTATTCATACTTTCTTAATTTTTCCCTTGAAAATGCTAAGCCACTATACTGTACGCACTTAGCGCGTCCAGTGTTAAGCCCGGTGCACAATATCCCGGTAAGGGGAACGGAAATCTGAACAGTAAAGGTGGGAAAGACTAAGCAACCACTTTTGATTGATGGTGTTTGCTGAGTTTCTCTCACCTTTACCGTTCAGGTTACCGTTACCGTTCTCATTACCGGGCTGTTGTGCAGAGGGCTTTAAACCGAACAATACATCTTAAGCCCCTGGCCTCCGGCCGTGTTTCTAAGTGTTAATCAAAATTAAACTTTTATTTTACATACATATCTGTATAGGAATAGAATATACCTATACATATACCGTATAGTATCTATTGATACTATGTATAGTATCTATAGATACTAGTAATTTACTATATAAGTAAAAAATAGTAAAAAACATATAAGTGTTTCACCAATGAATACTTTTATGTTTCTATTAAAATACAAGTACAGACCCTTAAAAAGCATGAATTATCGTTTATTACTGGCCTAATATAATTTTGTTAAATGACGAGATCAAACCAACTAAAATTAATACTAGTATTCCTGTTATGTATCGTTTTAACACTTTTTATGGGGTAGTAATAATATTAAGTACATTTAGACTAGAGAAATCAGAAAACAAAAATAAATGCAACAAATTAAATAAATAAATTATAGTCTTATAGTATACTAGGATTTATATAGAGTGTCCCACAACTCAGAGAATATAAGCGTCCGATTTAAATATAGTAAAATAAATTTGATTTATATTACAATTACATAGACTACAAACTCACTATCACTAAATATTAGGTTTTGTTGTTAATTTTTAGCATAATTTTTATGATCTGTTACAGATCTGTGTATTTCTAGAAGTTTCCTAAGGTGTGGTATACCCTGTATAAGACATTAAATAACTAACAAACTAACAAATATCCTTACATTTTCATTAAGAATAAGCAACATACATAGTTGAAATAAAAGTATTGCTTTAGTTTAATTTAACAACAAATAAATTTTATTTATAATAATAATAATATTAAATTTTAACACTCTACTTGCTGCCTATTCTTAATTATTTCAGTGGACAGACCAAAAACATTAAACAATTTTTTAAGTAAATTAAAGGTAATTATTAATTACAAAAAAATAACAAATTAGTACCTTAAATTATAATTTGGCATAAATATTAAAAATATAAAAATAAAATCACAGTATTCCATCCAGTATTATTTAAAAACCTTTTTTCAACAACTTAAAAAAAAGACAATAATGACTTAATTATAATACGAATTTAAATTTTGTTGTATTTAATTTTACGGATTAATTAAAAATTTTAGTTCATGGATGACAAAAAAGCAAAGCCGTACCCAATTCATTTTTTTTTAAATAAGCCATGTTTACAAAATACATGTAAAATTAAACAAAAATACTGCAATTCTATTACGCTGTACTGATTACAGAACATAATTTTCTCTCAGCGTGTCCTTTAAAATGTGATTAAATAATTTTAAATAACGCATTTTTGTGTTAGAATATATTATACAGGGTGTCTCAATTAAAACGAATGAGCCAAGTTTTTGTGACGTATAATTTAAAATATAAAAATGCTGGTATGCTGGTAATTTATTTTCTTGTGCAATATAATATAATATATATATATATATCTACCTAATATTATATAAATATATAGGTATAATATTTACTTTTTTTCTTATTAATAACGATTTAAGTTTATATGACTTTGTTTTCTTATTAATAACTTAAGCTGATTTTTTATAAATGTACTTTTATCCCATTTTTTTTAAGAAACAAGATTTACTTTATTTTATTTACGTATTAAACCACTGAATTAATTTATTCAATCCTGAACAAATAATAAAAACATTTAAATTCAAATTATAATTTTGGGGTAAATACTATCAACTATTGCTATAAACTTTAGGCACGAAACAAGGTTTTTGCCTTTTCAGTAAAAAAAATTAACAGAATTTTAATGTAGCATTTTGCCATAACATACCTATATTAATTAATTTTACTAACAAAATATACAGACCATAAACCGCAACCCCCTTCAAACTAACCAGGTTACAGCCTAGCAAGAAAGCTCTCATATCAAAATAATTATTTTTTTTGTATTCCACTACTACTTGAACCAAAAAACCTGTATTAACAGCTGTTAAAAGTTCATCAAAACCACGAATAATTGTTAATTTTTGAGTCGAAAAGAAATACAATGACCGTGCATGCCAAAAGCAAATCAGATATTTTTTATTTAAAACATTTCTTTCTATAATTTCAAGTTAATTTTTAACCTAACAAGATAAAATAGGAATATTAAAAAATGACATATATTCTTAATTACTTGAGCTTTTTGGTAAACCCGTCTGCACGAAACAATATACAATTGTCTTTAAATTGTAAAAAGGGGTATTTTTGACTTTACAGTATTATAAAAGATTAACTGATTTGTATAAGTGCAGGTCAGTATATAAAAAATTAAATTAAGTAAAAATTGTAATTATTTTTGGACTAGAAATATGAGTAGGTTAAACTGCAAATTACTTAATATTTTACATACTATTAAGATAAAAACTTAGTAATAAATTATTTAAATAAATATAATACATAACAACATTTGTGTTTTTCTTAAATAAAAGTAAGGTTATTTTAACTGTTGTATGCCATCTTGTTCATACCTTGAATGAGTTCTCATATGTCTTGTAATCATGTCTCGCCTGCAAGCAGCGTACGGACACTGTGGGCATTTATATGGCTTTTCTCCAGTATGTGTTCTTTGATGAGTAGATAAATGATCAGAACGTGAAAAAACTTGCCCGCAAACACGACATGCGTATGGTTTAACACCAGTATGTAACCTCATATGTCTTGTAAGCATATCACTTCGAGCAAATGAACGATTGCAAACTTCGCATAAATAGGCTTTTACTGTGGAATCACAAGCACTTTGACGACTTTTATGCCTAGAAGCAATATGTTTTGCCAATCGATCATGTAAACTAAACATTTGACCACAAACATGACATACATAGCCAACATCTGAACCAGGTGGCATTTCTTCTACAACAGGACATACTTCCAAATTATATTTAGATTCTATAGATTTTTTAGTCGTAGGAGAAACAAGATTTCCTTTTATTATCGGTACAGATACTACATTAAGTTGGGGGCTTAACAAAGTTGATATAAGCTGGAGGGATGAAGGAACTTTATTTTTGAGTTGTTCTGGGATATTATTTAAATTTTTTACTGACAAATCTAGAGGAAATTCTTGGAATGCTGTGGAATGGCAATCTTCTCTTGACTTTTCTTCACAAACCCAACTAAAAAAGTTATTATTTTTTTTCAACATGGATACCTCCATAGTTAAATTAGATTTCGAATGACTTTGTTTTTTATTTAAATTTGATTCATTTTGACAATCACTGCGTTCTTTAAAATTAAATGATGAAGGTAATAATAAATGAGATGCCGATGCACCTGACATAATTGTGTTGTATACGTTTAACAAATTAAGATTCTTCTTAGGACTATTCAGGCACTGATAACAAAAACACTCAGCAGAACGTTGAACTGATAAAGGTAAACTACAACTTACATCATCTTTACATTTAAATATGCTAGAACATTTTTCAGTAGATTCGTTCAAACTATATAATGATTTATTACTAGAACTTGCAGGACTAAAAACATCTTCATCTTCACTGATTACGGAATTCGGGTCTCTTAACAATTGAAATTCCTTCGTATGAAGTACTTCAAAATTATTCAATTCTATTTTTTTATATTTATTAGGTTCTTCTTTCGTATGATTATTGTTCAAACAGCTTTCTTTTTCTAAAATTGCTTTTTTTTCTTGAATAATATTTCCTCCGGTTAGTATATCCAATACCTGACTAAGCCTTTTCCTTTTTCGATGTTTTCCCAGAGGTTTTTGGTTTTGATTGTTTATTAAGTGGTGATTATTGTTTATTTTATCTGGAGTGGAATCCATTGAAGCCGAACATGTATCTTCTGCCATAGTCATTGGTTTGGGGCGGCAAAGGGCCGCGGAACCTCTCTTTTTATATAACTAATTGCCTTTTGTACCTATTAATAGGGGATCTGTAAAATAAATAAATGATTAATGATTAAAATTGGTAATAAAACATTTTTAATTTTACTATTTATTAATTTTATAAACATTATGACTGAAAGTTCAAAA
The DNA here is from genome assembly GCA_921294245.1 of Brassicogethes aeneus. Lineage (NCBI taxonomy): Eukaryota > Metazoa > Arthropoda > Insecta > Coleoptera > Nitidulidae > Brassicogethes > Brassicogethes aeneus. The sequence continues at coordinate 65,915,847 of OV121132.1, forward strand.
TAAAAAAATATATTTTGGTTTAAAAATACTGTTTATATTTAAAAAAATGTTCTTAAGTGTAAATTGTTGCAAAATAGTATGAATGTATATTTTTATTGTTTTGCCGTTAAGTGTAAAGTAGGAGTAGTCTTAATAAATGGTTTTACTTTCATTTTAAACCCAAGCCATATCATTTTAAACAAATTATAGAGTAGAGCACGAACCTTACACCATCATAGTACTAGACCATTTGTTTCGGTCTTTGCAAAACTCTGGCAAAAGCTGGCTTAATCAAAGCCTGTGAAAATCACTTGGTTAAGTTCTTTACCAATGACCCAAAAATTGACAAAAGATACATAAAGATATATAAAATTTAAAAAAAAATTCTCATTTAGGTAACATTAATTTATTTATTTTTTAGGAAGGAAAATTTGATACTCAATTGAATCTCAAGTCAGACAGTAACCATTTCATAGTAATTTAATCGTAAAAGAATCGAAAATTTGTGTCGTCATTTAAAAGATAATTAGTAAAATGTATTTTTATTTATTTTCTTTTAAGGTCGCATAATATATCGTATAAGCATAAACTTTTAATATGTAGTTTTTCACGGACCTGTTTTACTTGAACAGGTAGACATTATTCTACCGCGGCAGCAACAGTAGTACTGCCCATTAAATTGTAATTACATCCCACAATGCTATTGGTAGCCGAGGCACCTGCAAAGCCAGAAGCTGCCACTACATTTCAAAATAAGTAAGAAATTCATATTATGTCTAAAAATATTATATAATAAAACAAATTTAAAACTTAATTTAAAACCCTGTCAAAAGTAGGAAAAAAAGTTGTTTTATTGAAAGAAAAAAAAATAAAATGTTCTATATGTTAATTAATAAACTTATTTGTTTGTTATGTTATCTAAAAATACAATTTTATTAAAATAGGCGTAAATTATCAATTGAACTATGAGCTATATTATAATTTTTAATTTTTTTATTTGAATTCCATATATTGTTTATTTAAAGAATACTTAAAATTCCATTGTATTTAATTTTGCGCTTGTTGTAAAGGTGCCTCTTAATAAATAATAGGTATACTTAGAGATGCGACTTGAAAAAAAACGGTCCGTTTTTTTGTTTTTTTTCAGGTTTTTTTTCATTGTTTTTTTTGAAATGGTTTTTTTTTCACATTTTAGGTTTTTTTTTCAAGATTAGTCCCATTTGCCTAATTTTTTAGGTTTCATGGACTAAAATTAGCCACTAAATGACAATTAGTAAATGTAAATACAGTCTCGCGCTATGCACGCGCCACCACCACCGAATTGACCAATAAGGGCCGCGCTTGTTTTGATTTGGTCCTAAAAAAAGTAACTACATATAATATTTTTGATTTAGCGCTTGATTTTTCAAAAAGCTACCAAAAGCACTTTTTCCATGATTTTTCAAATTCATGTAGAGTATGGAACTTTTTTTTTTCAAAAAATCAATAGCAAATTCTTGTAGAACATTTATTCATTGGTGGTAAAGTCAGAACATTCCGTGGACCAGAAAGCCAAAAAAATCGATTTTTTTTATTACGGTATTTGTTAGGATTGAGCGTTGCACATTTTTCATCTAAAAATCTCAAAACTAGAAACGTCAAGCTTCAAATTGCTTTTTTTACGGCTCCAATACGACCATTTTTAACAAAGATACAGCTATCCGAAGAATCGCATAACAATTTTTTTTATCCTTTAATGAAAAATTTAATATATTCTACATTTCACTTTATTATTAATATATATTTTACTCAAAATTTCATTTTGAAAAAAACAAAAAAAAACCGTTTTTTTTTAGGTTTTTTTTCATGTTTTTTTTTCACATCTAAAAAAACCGTTTTTTTACATCTCTTTATTTCAAGTACAACTGGTTATGTTGTACTTGAAATAAAATTGGTTCCAGGCTTATTGCAAATGCATTACATGTACTAAATATTTACTTTATTTTTGTGGTTTGAAATAAACAGATTTATAATTTTTTAATACTAGATTTTCTATAAAAATTCCTTTATCATATATTTCAGTTTTTATTTTTAAAACGTGATAAGCATAAAATTTCATTTTTAAAACCCTTATAACCAAAAACTTTGTAATAAAGAAATGACCGCGTTAAAATATTTAATAATACATATTACTCTACTTAGATTGCCTATAAGTTCCCATTTATTTTTAAAGCGTTTAAAAATGACCCTCGCCTGAGAAATATTTTTAGTTTTTAAAATAAATTTCGACAAAATGCAATTTTTGAATGACATTCAAATGTGTTAAAACACAAATAAAAACTCAAAATTTGCAAATTTAAATGTATGGATAATTAGGTACGAAGAATTTTTGGCCCAGTGTTATTTATTTTTGTTTAAAAAGACTAAAAAAAATAAAATAAAAATTACTACATAAACCTAATCCGGCCCTGGTGATCGTAATTTCACCGTCATCATATAGCCGAGTCGGTCAAGTAAAGGAATACATTCCAGTTTATCTACCTGTTATTTTTATTCAACAACAGGTTATTTTTGTGGGCGAGCAAAGCGGCATGTCTGCTACAGTCTGAAGAAGCTCTTTAATACCAGAGAGCAAAAGATTAAATTTATAACAAATGCCTAATTAGATATTTATCTTTAAGTCAAATTAAAATATTTAATTTAGTAATATTGCATTTTAGTTGAGACACGGAAATATGAGTTTTAACTGCTAAAATAATGCATTTAAGCAAAACTAAGCAAATTTCATATAAAATGCATCAAAAATGCAATACTACAGAGTACCAGTACCACTTTTTATTAAATAAGATATAAAAAAATATACCTATTATTAATAGAATGTGCAATTTTGACAATTACCTAATACTTATTTACAATAATAATAATAATAATAACTTTATTAATTCAGTAGATAAAATTAAAATATAGGACAAGTCAACATAACAAATTACATTACATATATTACCTAAACCATTAACAAAATACAACATGCAATATAACTTAACCAAAAAAAATTATATCACCTCCTTAACACCCTGTATATTATTGAACTTATATATTATATGGTCTTATACTAAGGTGAAAATTAAAGTTATTCGTACCAAATTACACTCTTATCTCACTAGGTTTTGTAAATATTTAGAAAAAAACATTTTTAGGGGCGAACTTCAAGGTGCTCACTCTCTTAAAAGTAGTTTCTCGCACTATGTTTATACAACATTATTTTGAAAATTTCTACCATGTTTTTAACACCCTGTATATTATTGAACTATTGTCTTATATATCTTTTAATTTAATTTAACGACAATTTTTACATTTGTTTTTAAAAAGTAAATTTTTATGTATGTTTTCAATTAACTTTTATGGGATGTTAGCTACTTTTGTTTGGAAAATGGTTTTTGTTCATGTGTAACATTAATAAAATTATGTTTTTATACTGGGTGCTGGACAAACAGAAACCTTAACATTTGGGAATAAAAGTCAAGCGGTAAAAGTTTTTTTTTTTATTTTGTTTTCGATCTTGAATCGTTTCAGAGTTAATGTGTTAGATTAATAAACAACAATAATAATAAATTACATAATAAAGATAAAAAATCAGATGAAAAAATTACCAATTTTTATTTCCATACGTATCAGAAATAATATAAAATTAAAAAACAATCAATTCCGGTTAGCCTTCTATGAAAACAAATTAACAAACAGTTTATTTACAAAATTAAAAGATAAAACACCTCCCTTATTACAATCAAATTTAATATATAAAATACCATGTGCAGATATATAGGGATGACAAAACAATTTTTAAAAAACAGACTATACCAACACAAATATGACTGTGGAGATTCCAACAAGAACAAAAACACAGCTCTAGCTTAACATCAATTTAACATTTTAGAACTAATTAGAAATATTAAGTGAAATGATACAAATAACATTAAATAGGGGCCTCGGTGGCGCAGTGGGTTAGGCGACTATGCCGAGACAAACTGCGTCCGTAGGTATCGGGTTCGATCCCCGGTCACAGCCTTGGGTGTTGTGCGCGTTGAAAGTCGGTAGATGAGTCTAACTCATCGAGGACCGTGGTTCGGATTCCACGTTAAACAGTAGGTCCCGCTGAAGAACCGAACCTTATAGGCTTTGCCTGTTAGCTGGATAGGTTGATGGCGTTACTACTCTACTACTTTTAACATTAAATAACACAGTAAATTGTAAGATAGATAATCAAAATTTAAATACACAATACAACCATATCATTTAAATGTACAAGCAAAACACCTTTAAGGAAAAAGTAAAACGAATGAAAACTCTAAATAATTAATTCACCAGGTATATTCTAATATAAGTGCTGGGGTTATGTATTGCCAGTTCATTCGTTTGTTAGCGTTGCGAAAAATCGACCGTATACGTATATATTGGTGCTGCTGTTAATTTTATTTTTATTTTTACACATGGACTATATACTTTCATTATAAAAATAGGTAAGCTTATTTATGTGTTTTGGATTATTTAATTAATATGTGGTTTATTTAGTTGATGTGGAGAATTTTTGTTTGTTAACTCAATTAAAACTATATTTAAAGGGTTCTAGTTGTTACCTTTTGTTTTTGTTTTGTTATATTTATAGGAATTGATCTAAATCTAAATTATTTATATATGTATATACAGTATTATATTTACTATAACTTTATGTTTTTTATGTAATCTATTGAGAATGTCCATAGACTAATACGACTATTTTAACTCATTTTTAGCCTTGAGAAAGAAGATAAGAAAAAAAGGAAGTTGTTTTTATTTTACGTCCTAAAGCAACGAACCTTACTTCAAATAAAAGAAAAAATTTAAAGGATACTACACATCATTGCAATAAAACTAAACTTGAAAAAAAAACTGTGAGTGATGATTGAATGACAGTGAAATGTGTACCTATTGAGAAGAAGCAAAATTCTTATAACGTTACAAACTGATAAAGAAAATAGACATTTAAATCAATATTAAAATAAATTATAAATGAGAAATATAAATAAATTTTCTGACACCCTTGATCATAAAATTTAATACCAACTTCAGATGCCTAAATCCCAAAAGGAAAAGGTACAGAGGAAAAAAAAGAAGGAAGCAGGTACCGTAGGGTTTTATACAGAAAAATATGGTACCTACATCACTGAGTACTTCCCCTTAGGATCCTTAACTACCTATCGGACGTACTTTTGTTATAACATATGGTCCACTTCTTCTGTTATTTGATTAAACATTTCATACTAAAACTTTATTCCCTGCCTTAAATCTAATTTCTTTGGTACCATGCATCATATTTATCTTTCTGTATAGCTTGGATACGATCGAGTCAAGCTTTTATGTTTGCTTCTATTATGATTTCATTATCAAAAACCGCATTGCAAATGCCTCTGGGAAGTATCCAAAGAGCATTTCAAATGGCGACTTTCCCGTTGCAGAATTTGTCGTAAAATTCAAACTCCATCGAACTTTTTTGACGTTCGTATCCCACTTTTCTTAATCCCTTGTAGATACGGCAAATAATGATAGAATCGTTTGATTATATCTCTTAACTTCGAACGAGGTTAATATTAAGGTCATGACAATATTTCTGTTCCTCCACGGTCTGATATAATTCTTCATCAAAATTTTGGATAAAATCTTCCAAAAATGTAACCAACGGTCTTGTTTTCGTGTTCTTTACTGCACTAAGGAATACAAACTTTGTAAACGAATCCACAAAACCATTAGGTATCGATTCTTTTATTGAGATACAACGAATGATCCTAAATTATCGATGTGAGGTATATCAAGAGGTACAGCGACCTTGTCGATTGGATGTAAACATCCGGGCGCTTTTCACCAGGTCCCTTATTGTACAAACAAGGTAAACAAGCTGATTCCTGGGAACCAATATAGTTTGTTTATGGCTCAAAGAGTCTTATCTACCGACATGTGCCCGATAACGTTATGGAAATGTAGCATGGCTTGGCATCCTGCAGCTCTAGGCACAACACATTTTCCTTCTGGAATTTTCTTGTAGAGACCTTTGTTCTCAAAGAAATAGTCCTTGTGTATTAACTGCTCTTCTGCATCTGTTGGTATCTTGGCAAGTACTTCAACGAGATATTTGCACCTTGGGTCCATCAATTGTGCGTGTAATATCTAATCATCATTAATGACCTTAATACTGCCTTCTTCATTGAGTTGATTTAAATGGTTTTGACTCAAGGCGTCCGCATGTGCCATCTTCACTCTGGGTCTGTAAAACACATCGGACGTAAACTTTTCAATAGCTAGCCACCAATGGCACTGCAATCAGTACCGTAAACAATAAGATAAGTTCAAAAATGCTTCAATGATAGTATCCAGTTCATACGAATGGTATCGTTATTCTTCCTTTGTTGTTTGTCTTAAGTAGTACATCACTGGTTTAATTTCCTCTGATTCCCCCTTTGAGGCATCAGTATGAACTTCCGTTTTAAGTTTCGGATCATACATGGCTAGCAATGGCTTACTGGACAGTTTTTCTCTAAGAGTCTCAAATGCTTTACGTTGATCTGCACCCCAAAAAAGTCTACATCCTTTGTACCCTAGGTAATTAACTTATTTCAAGAAAAACCTGCATTTTGAGAGTCTTACAGTCCAACCAGCTGAAAACGTTTCTTAATAGCTAAAACCATGAATCGAAATTTTTGGATGGAAGTAGTAAATTGTACGCGGTCACCTTAACATAGCGTACATTTTACAAGATTTTGTTAATTGTGCGTTAAAATACTGTGGGAGCATTGCACAACCCGAAGTTGACCCCTAAGTATTCATGGTGCCTATCTATCGTGATGAATGCAGTTTTTGGGATCAAAGATTCTTCAAGTGATATTTGATGATAAACACAAGCTAAATCAAGGCTGGTAAACAACTCGCAACCCCAGAGATTTTTTAAAAAGTCATCTGTGTAGGGGTTTGGAAACCTTTCCTTTATTATTTTGCGTTGTTTACAATTATTTTTACTCACAAGCAATATTGGGCTCGAATAATATTGTTTTACAAAATATCGTTAACTATGGTTTTGACTTCCTCACGCTCTTCTTTAAAAAGCTGATGGAGCCGATAAACTACTGTGTGAATCGACATTTTAAGAACATCTGTTTTGCCTTGCTTGCTGTTATTTTCTGCAAAACAGTCCCTAGACGAGTTTATCAACTTAACCAAGTCATTTTGGTTAAACAAAGGTTTGCAATTTCTCGTAATAGGCAATATGTATCTCTAGATTGTCCTCAAAATATTGTACACTTCGTACTAATATAAAAGATGCACTTACTTAAAATTGTTGCTAAGAAACGTTAGTAATCCCGAGGTAATGTTTTCTGTTTGGAACGGCTCGACTGCTTGGAACGTAAACTTCACCGTCAAAGCATTTTCGTGATGCCACTGCTACCAACATTGTGCTTTGGGTAAAATGATCAAGCTCTCTTTGGCCCACAGTGGTATTTTTCCCGGCTTAACGTGTAGAGCTTTACCCAAATCGTCGTCCGTAGTCAGAAGTAGTATCCTCGTCATTGGTTACCACCAGAATTACATGTGGAAGATTCAAAAAGGATTGGCAAGGATTGGCCAATAATGAACAGAATATCTGGAACGTTGTCGGTTACCTAAGAATAGGCGCACCCCTGTAACTTTTTTATTTATAAAGATAGACCCATGAAATTTAGCGCCTATTCTCAGATACACTTGGTATATATACACTTATCAACATTTATATTGCATCACCCAAAATTCAAACGATACTACTGACTAAATAATAATTTTACTTTAACCGAAAGTATCTCAAGATTATTAATTGACAATGTTTTTTGTTCTTTTTTAACCACAGTTTGAACTAAAAGTATAAAAATAAAATATACAGTTCTAAATTAAGAAATACAGGGTGATGCAGTATAAAAGTTGATGAGTGTATATATATATATATATATTTATTTATTTATTTTATTTTATTTTATTTTATTTTATTTTATTTTATTTTATTTTATTTTATTTTATTTTATTTTATTTTATTTTATTTTATTTTATTTTATTTTATTTTATTTTATTTTATTTTATTTTATTTTATTTTATTTTATTTTATTTTATTTTATTTTATTTTATTTTATTTTATTTTATTTTATTTTATTTTATTTTATTTTATTTTATTTTATTTTATTTTATTTTATTTTATTTTATTTTATTTTATTTTATTTTATTTTATTTTATTTTATTTTATTTTATTTTATTTTATTTTATTTTATTTTATTTTATTTTATTTTATTATTTTTAATGTGCCTTCAACAGGCACCAGGCCCAATTACAGAAGTACACAATGACACAGAAAAATACAAATACACAGGCTTGTAGTCCAAAAATCAAAAAATCAAAATCAATATATTTCTCAATTAAAATAATTACAAATCATGCTAACTAATATATATATATATATTTATATAGGTATATCTACAGGGAAGGAAAAATCGTAATTATCCATAGCCCATAAGTGTGAGAGAGTACAAACTACAAGTAAAAAGAAATTTCGGCCGGGTTACCGACGCATTGTTGGCCAGAACAACGGATGTGATTAATAGAACTTATTTACCTGGAATATTTATTTATTTATTTATTTATTTATTGCTGACCCTAAAACAGTTTAACAAAAACTGGTACCAGGGCCTATATGAGTATACAGGGATGGTAATGTGCTCTTAGGCCGTTTAATAAATACCGCGCCAGTGCTGGATGCTCCCGTGTACGAGTTTTGGTTCATGCCGCGCATGACGTCACTTGATGAGTAGTTGCCGTGCGAATACACGAATAATAGTAATATTATCAAAGAAAATAAAGAAATATCTGGACAAAGTGCGTTTTTATTAAACTTAATATTGAAGAAAGTTTTATAATATGGATAATTATCCATGCCACAAAAAGAATAGGCAATATTAACGTTAAGACCGCTTCTGTTTCCTATAAACATTTTCTGGACAGTGGCTATAAGTTTAATTTAAAACACCAAGGCTTAAACTACAGCCCTAAATTTTAGGGACTAAAAGCATCTATTATTATTATTATAGATGCTTTTAGTCCACTGTTTCCACAAATAAAAGTTTTTCGGGAATCGATTAAATTTAATGTTTTTATTTAAAGGGTTTTTCTTGGACTGGTTGTCTGCATTGCATCCAAATATGCCACACCGCATTTTAATAAATGCAAATGGTACGACACAAACTAAAACACAAACAAAACAAGTTAACGCAACACAAAAACAATAATAAACAAACAGAACAGGTTAACACAACGCAATAACAATAATTTGAACACTGAAAAGTAATTCGAACCTTACCGAAAGCAAAAACAACAAGTTAAACAAAAAATAGAGTAACATCCAACAGCATCGCAAAAACAAGAATTTAGCAGCAGATAATTAAAAAGCACGTTAAAGATTTAAAAACACTCATCAAGTGACATATTTAAGCCCCGCCCAACATGCGCACCATCCTATCTTAAGGTGTATGTAAAGCAGTTAGAGGAGGGGAAGTAAAACATTGGCGGACGTTTAATTGTCTTGATTTAATCGTTTTAAAATCTTGTAGCGCACGCTTATGGCAGAGGGGAAATAAGTATTTTGTTATCCTATTCGTTCAACAATGGTTGTTTGTCTCTCTTATTTATACGTTTATCTCACTTATTCGTACGTTTCATATAGCATGCATCTTTGTTTATTAAACGGCCTAAGAGCTCATTACCATCCCTGTATAATATAATAACAGTAATTATAACAATTCTATACAAAAAATACTATATAAAAAAAAATATATGTTTCTTAAATACTCCCAGAATTAAATATTTCAATATAAAATATACATAACATTATATAAAAAAAAATATATATTTAGATTCTTTATAAATTAAAACTAAATCTGTTAGGGTGACAGGTACTTTTCAATAACAACAATAAATCTACTTAAGTCTTGAATCATCTTTGTTTCTGTGTTTAGATGGTTGTATTGCTGCACCGATTAATATATGGGAGAACTTTGTGTTTTGCAAGTTGATCTGAAATCATTTCTTATGTCATCTCTTCTTCTTGTATGATAGTGATGTATATCGCTATTTGCTACTGTCATGTAATTTATTTTGCATCCTAATGTTTTAACATTAAATGCAAGTTTGAGCTGTTCCAATTGACATAATTTTTCAATATTTAGTAGTTTCGTTTTTAAATAAATTTGTTGGGTTGGTAAACCATAGTCCATCCTAAAAAGTGCTTTTAAAGCCTTGTTTTGAGCTCTTTATAGGTTATTTAGCAAATACCCTGCTGCATTTCCCCAACAAGGTATCAGATACCGGATATTTGAGCATAATAAACTAAAATATATTTGTTTTTTATAACGATCACTTATTAGGTTACTAGTACGGTAAAATACACCTATGAGAGGTATAATCTTTTTTATTAGTGCACTTATATTATTGTCCCATGTGAGCCTACAGTCAATATTTAATCCAAGGTATTTATACACATCCACTTTCTTTAAAACATCATTATGTAACATTAGTGAAATATTGCTATCAAGTTTATTTTTTGTTTTATTAACATAAAGACAGTCGTTTCAACATTAACACTTAGTTCATTCACAGCCAACCATTTACTATAAAGTTCTAAATCACAATTTATCACAGTTTGAATTTCAGTCCAACCAGTACCTGAGTATGCCAGTGCAGTGTAAAAAGTAAAATACCTGGCTTCTAGCCCTGCATATTGTAGACTATGCACATGTAAAAGATATAAAATTGGTCCTAACACTGATCCCTGTGGTACTCCTATATTAACAGTACCTTTTTCACTTTGAACAGTATTCACTTCAGTATATTGAAGACGGTTACATAGGTAGGTCTTCAGTAATTTGTGGACTGGACCACAAAAACCCATTTTATATAGTTTATTTAATAACACCTGAGTATTCACTGTATCAAATGCTTTTTGCAAGTCAACAAAAACTATCACAACATATTTATTTTCATTTAGTTTGCTACATGTATATTCCAGAAGATCGGTTGCTGCACATAGAGTATTACTCTTCTTTTGAAAGCCATATTGGTATTTATCAAACTGAAATGTTCTATCAATGTGGTTAATCATCCGGACTTTTATTGCTTTTTCTAAAATTTTTGAAAAAATAGGCAATATGGCTATTGGCCTATAATTTCCTACATCGTTTTTAGCGCCTCCCTTGTGTAGTGGAATAAGCTTTGCTATTTTGAGCTCTTGTGGAAAATATCCTTCTTTAAATATGTTGTTAATAATTTTTGCTATAGATATGTCGATGATATCTAGGTTGTCTATCAAATCTTGCCTGCTAATACCATCATATCCTGGTGTATTAGTCCTTATACTCTTAATGATGTTTCGTACTTCTTTTTTCGTACAGGGCTGAAAATATACACACTCCTGATTCTCTTGTTCTTGGAATTGTAGGTTATGTAGTACTGGTATGGATTCAGCTATTTTCTTTCCAATTTTACAAAAGTAATCATTAAATGTCCTAGCAATTTCAGTGTCCAATGTAATCAATTTTTCATTAATATTTAGACCTTTTATATTGTTTTTTTCATTTTTATTTTTATTGTAAATTAAATTGTTTAGGATTTTCCAATACTTGTTTGGATCTGTTCCTGCTGTATTTAGCTGTTTTGAAGCCCATTCTTTTTTAACCTTTTTGTTAGGTTTGTAACTTTGTTTTTTGCATTTTTAAAATCAGTTTCTGCTTTTGTGGTTTTGATTCTCTTCCAAGTGACATATAATTTGTCTCTAGTCTTGATTTCTCTAATAAGTTCATAGGTAACCCAGTTGTTATTGTTAAATATTTTAAGTTTTTTTGTCTTAGTGCTTTGTTGTTTGGTTTCATTTATTATTTCACTTATTTGTTTAAATGTTGTAATATTTTGTCCATCTATCTTCTCCTTTAATTTTTGGATCCATTCCGATTTATTTACTTTTTTTTAGTTATTATGTTCTTTTTTACCTTTTGTATGGCTTCTTGCTTTAGCTTTACAAACATGATTTTATAGTCAAAAATACAATGGTTTTCTAACCTTATATCACATTCAAGATTTTTATTTACAAGCACATGGTCAAGGAGACTCGATTTAAAACACCCAATTCTTGCAAAATTTTCAGGTTTTATTTCATTTTGTATTTCAAAATTATTTATTTGAATCACATTATTGTAGTTGATGGTTTCTTGATTTTCACTCAATAAGTCAATATTCATATCACCTATGATAAGGCAACTTTTTGTTTGTTTTTCTAATAGCAAGTCCATTTCATTTAAAAACATCTCTACCTTACAAGGTTGTGGTCGGTACAGCACATAAACTAGAAATTTAGAACTAAAGTTGACTCCGATACAATTACATTTACTAAAATTAAATTCTTCCAAACTAAAATCAAAACTCTCCTTTACATATATAGCTACACTACCACCCCTCGAATCCCTGCAATCATGGACAGATTGGAAACCTGTAATGTTGTAATATTTGGTTTCTTCCATATTTAGCCAAGTTTCTGTCAATGCTACAATATTAACATTTTTGTGATGCCTTATTATGTTTTCCAAGTCATCAAGTTTGTTTCTTAGACTTTGCATATTTATGTATAAAATATTTAATTGTTTTTCTATCGATGCCATTTTAAATTTTTTGTTTTCTTTTTTTTTTAATGTAAACTAAATATATAATTAATTTAATGAAAATTCTGCTTTTTTTCTGATAATTTTTGGAGTGTCTCCCTCTTTAACAATTATGTGAATTCTGCCTGATAGACAATAAACTGCCTTGAGTCTATTGTCTTTTTTCAACTCTCTGGCCTTCTTAAAAAGGTTTTGGTAATAGAGTATGAGGTCATCGTTGAAGTATATTTGCTTCTCTCCCTTTAGGCCACATTGATCGGACCTGATAGTTTTCAATTCCTTTCTTTTTTTAAATACTTCCATCTTATAAGTTTTGTTGGGAAATTGAACTAATATTGGAGAATCTTCTTTTTTATTTATTCTATTGCACTTTATGTCTCCCATTTCTACATTTATTTCCATTGTTTCCATTATTTTAGTTACTATTTCGGTGGTTTGGATTTCTTGTTTTACGATCCCATATATAATCAGGTTATTTTCTTTAGACTTTTGCTCTATAAGTGTTTAATCGATCTTCTTTAATTGTTCATTGTCTTCTTGAACAGCTTTTGGTCGTTTCAGATTTTTGTTCTTCAAAACATTCTAACATAAATTCTACTGAATGTTTTAATTCATTTAATTCTGTTTTATAGCTCTTTTCTAGGTCTTCTTTTAACTTTAAGAGCTGGACTTCTAGTATTTCAGTAAAATCATGCTTATCCATAACCTCACTTTTCCTCTGTTGCTTTTGTGAACAACATTTAACCTCACTTTCCGAGCATCCAGCACATTTCCAGCGTTTGCCGTCTGGTTTCTTCATTTCAGCCTCAATTTTTTTCAGCCCATCTTTTGTGAGCCCTCCACACTCCATATGGAACCATTTTTCACATTTTGTACAGTTTAATGCGTAGGTATTTCGAGTTGTTTTCGTACACGAACCACATAAGCTCGCCATTTTTATTTAAATTTTACTGTAATAAACTTTTTCTCTTTAAATTCTTGTTTCTTGTATTATTAAATTTTTTGGGTGTACTTCTTTAGATTAATTAGATAATAGTATATTATGTATCAGGTTTGATAAACGCCATTTTAAACACGGATTTAATTTAGGCACGAGCGAGCTTGCGAGCGAGTGCTTAATTAAACGAGTGTATAGAAAAGTTTATAAACGAGTTGTATACTATACTACTTATTATTATCTAAAAACGATTTAAATTAAATATTTGTATAGAGCGACATTTATAAAACAATACAGTATAAATTATAAATTAAACATTGTATTATTAATTTAATAAAATAAATGGGAAAAATGATGATTTTTTACACAGAAAAAAATATCGTACCTGATATTAATGTCCTACGATCATTAAGTGCAAAATCATTACGATAATGTCCTTTTCATAGTATTAATGCAATCAAGTAATTATGATAATGCTTAAAAAATATGAGTTAATGTATTATTGGATTGTCACAATGTCTGCCTGGTCATTATCCTAGTGCAAGAATTTTATTATTTTTTAGCCAATATACATTAAGACAATGATATTTTACATTAATACGATGATTATTTACATTAAATCAATAACCTAGAGTACATTAGTTAATCATTGCTCAGTGATAAAATTAATGTCAAGGCTTAATAGAGTAATACTCTAAATGGTATAATTTAATAATCTAAAATTATTACATTAATGCCTATATATACATCAACTTATGTACCCTTAGCAAAATATAATGCCCTAACATATTAAATAATACAACAAATCATAACTTTATCGCCAAATACGTTGAGCCAATGTCTAAATACATTAATATTAGGCTCTGTTGTTTCCCACCACCTAAAAGTGCAAGAAGAAAACAATTTAACAACAGTTTAGTATTCCTGTTAATCCTGTTGCGACGTGCTTGCCCGCCCATCCCGATTGTTGTGCGTTTAGGTTTATTATTATATGAAATATAAATTAGAATGTAAGTAAGACAATGTTAAAAAGTTAAGGTTTATTTATGTTTCATAATTTTTTTCTAATAAATATAAGGATTTTAAATTACCAAGGGTTTTTATTATTTTTTTATATTAATCTTTAGTTTCATAATATTTACAAAAAGGACTAGAAATATGTAAAGTTACAGTTCCAGTTTTGCGGTGGCCCGGACATAAACCCTGTAGAAAATCTTTGGAAATTTCTGTAAAGGGAACTGGCTAAAGAGAACATCACCACATAAGTAATATTAATAGTAATAATTATTAATAATTTTTTTTACATATTTCTAGCTCTTTTTGTTAACTGATCAACAAAAAAATTGATTTAATGTTAAAACTTAAGGTAAGTGTAATAATTTATATATATATATATATATATATATATATATATATATACATATACATATACATATACAGGGTATCTCAAAAGTTAAGGACAGCAGAAAAGGGGTGGATAGAGGATGGGGTTCTAAGTCGAATGGTCTTTGCCGTTTTTCAATCGACTTATACAGGGTATCTCAAAAGTTAAGGACAGCAGAAAAGGGGTGGATAGAGGATGGGATTCTAAGTCAAATGGTCTTTGCCGTTTTTCAATCGACTTAAAATTCTATCCTCTATCCATCCCTTTTCTGCTGTCCTTGACTTTTGAGATACCCCGTATATATATATATCGAAATTTTTCCATCCCTTATTTCAGGCCTACTATTAATGCTTCTTTGCATTATGATAATGCTAACAGATCATTAATTAATGTATACTAGGTGATTGGGATAATGTTCTTTAATTGTTAATTGATAAAAATTTATTAATTGGTTGATGTTTACTGGGCATAGAATTAATGTACTAGGTCATTAATCAATGTCAATGGTCATTAATATCAGTACTTTTATTTGAGATCTTCCTGATTAAAATCAATGTCCGCCAAGCATTAATATTACGTCCTTGTACATTGAGTAATACTTTAAAAGCATTGTGTTAATGATTTTGAGCATCGGAGCAAAATTAATGTAAAAAAACATTGCCTTAATGTTTTTTTTTATTAATATTACGTACGTTTTTCGTTGTGTGTATGATAAATCATTTAGATGACCTTTGGCCACGCGCAGGTCAATGTGGCTTTAATATGATGGCTGGCCAGCTCATTACGTACGGGGTGTAAGAAATTATTTGGATCAGGTTTATCCAGAGAAAGTTCCATTTTGTGGCCTCTTTGGTCTCCGGATTCAAATTCTCTTGATTTTTTCTACGGGGGTTGCATGAAGAACAAAGTCTATGGAACAGTAATTCATAACGTAAATGAATTAAGACTCCGAATTATTGAAGCCGCACAACAAATAAATGGCGCAGGAAGTGCAAGACGGATAAAACGATCTTTTTTAAAAAGATGCCGCGCTTGCATTCGACTTGATGGCAGGCAATTTGAACACCATCTTTGATTTTTATTTATGATTCGTCAAGTTAACGTGTTACATTTTGTTTACAGTTTGAACGGTCAAAGTTAGTTAATAAAAAAAATTATAAAATCGGGCAAAAATGTTCGGATTTCAAAAGGTAAAAAACTACTATTAATTTTATTTTGTAATAACAGCCGGCCTATTCAGGGTTGCGTAACGTAAAATAGAATCTTAGAATATGAAATTTTGTAACTGTGGCATTCGAAAAACTGATCTAAGGTGTCAAGTTTCACAAAATTTATAAAAATGCCAATATCCCAAAAACTAACGATTTTTTACTAAGGTCATGTTTTATTTTATATTTAGCATTTTCAAAAGTTTTATTTGGTGACGACTAATGTCTTGTAAAAATTTTCTCCAATCTTACACATATAAAAAATTGATGAACCCGGCAAAACCTTTGAAAAAGTTTGGATTTTATTAAAACCAACCCTACGTGATTGAAACGTTTGCTTCGTCCCTGTCTGTTGCACCGTGCTCTCGAGAGGTTTCTAAGCGCAGCGTGCGGCGATAAACAATATTATTATCATTAACCCAAGGGCGAGCACAAAAAAGTTAAAACGTTTTCTGAATGCTTATTAAGAATTAAGACTTCTCAGTACTTGAAAATTCAAATTCCGTGTGGAGAACATGGCAAATTTGGCATTAAAAAAATTATACAAATTAGCAACAATGATGAAAAGCACGATAATGAGAAGGTTTTTGCTAATTGCATTTATTTATCATATATATATATATATATATATATAAATATATATATATATAAATATATATATATATATATATATATTAGGGTGGTCGTTATGTCGGGTAAAAAAAATTGTTAACCCGGCCGCCCCTGAAATTAAATCAAAATAGAAAAAAAAGAAATTTCACTAAAAATTTAATTATTTAATTAAAAATGATAAAGTTATTTTTAATTTTATATTTATTATAAATAATAATAATTGTTATTATTAAAATAACGGAAGAAATATTAATCAAATTATGCATACAATACTATACAGGGTGATCCAAATTAAGGGCTCACCTTTGCTAACTTATTATTATTATGGTGTCGGTAAAATTAGCAAACAATCAGTATTTTTTTGCTGTTTGCGAAGGTAAAACGATAAAAATAATTAAATCATAGACTTTGCAGATATTCAAAATATCAAAATTTAGAATAAAAATGCTTACTTAATTTTGATCACTCTGTAATTGAAAAATTAAAATGGTTTTAATATTGTTTCTTTTTTTGCACCAAAGTATTTACAGTATTCAGAGATGAGCTGAAGAGCACACTGTTTTTGGTCTTCATCTTCGTTATTAATTGATTAAATTTAAGTAAGTAAATAAATGAACCCCCCTTTCCACAACATCATTTACAACTTTGAGATTTTTTACGATTTTTTATGCATTCCGAACGGAACAAAGAAATTTCGTGTTGGAGACGTTACAAAATCATCCATTTCTTTTTTTACAGAAAATAACCATATCTTTGTATTTTAGTTCAATCCTTTTAGGATTCACACTTTTTATATCTTCAGATTGGTTTGATTCCATTACTGATTCATCGAAAAATGCCATCGCAACTGAATTTTGATGAATCAGTATCACTGAATACGAAACGATGCATGGTAACGGAAAGAAAAAATACTGATTGTTTGATAATTTGACCGACATCATAGGATCAACAATAACGAAGTAAGCAATGTTGCGCCCTTAATTTGGATTACCCTGTATATGCATAATTTGATTAATATTTCTAATTATAAAATTAACAATAATTATTATTATTTATATGAAATTAAAAATTATTTTTTAACTTTTATAAATAAATAATTAAATTATTAGTAAAAAGTGGTTCACAGGGGTAATCTAGGATAGACCTATAGGGCTGAAATTTCGCACATTTTTTTTCCTATTTTGATTCAATTTAAGGGGCGGCCCGGTTAAAATTTTGTTTTACCCGACATAACGACCACCCTAATATATATATATATATATATATATATATATATAAAATTTTACTCTTTTAATTTTTTATAAAAGTCATAACTTTTTCCAATTCTGATCATGATATTTTCGAACCATGTTTAAACTCAAAGTTTTGCCGCGTAAAAGTAAAACTTAACTTATCTTAGATTAAGAGTAATTTTAAACCTTAAACATTATCAAACTAAAGCAAAAGAAAAATCATTAAGATACTTAATTTAAATCAATATTTATTTTGTGGAAAAAAACTTAACCAAAATTGTATTAATTAATTATAATAGGCACTTCTATTTACTTATTTAAAATTAACAAATACTTTTTACTATGTTTTAATTAATATTTAAAAATAATAACCAAGTTTCGGTCCGATTTTTAAAAAATATATGGTTTAATAAACAACAAATTACTGGACCTGCATGACTATCAAGTCCTATTTAATATATTTATACATATATAGGTAGGTACATATAGGTAATGTCGAGGGTAATGTATTCATACATTCATAATATAAGTATTATATATAGATTAAATGTATTTTGAAATATTTATTATGTTTAAATATTTGTAAAACAGGTACTTGAGAACCAAATTTAAATATTAGGTACTTACAATAAACCCAATTAACGTCTAGGAAACAGTATCCAATACACACTTTATTATAACAAGTAACAATATGACACTTAATAAAACTATTTAGATTTTCCATTCCCGCTCATTCTAAATTGATTAAATACTGTTCGTATTCGTTTTGAATGACTTTGTAAGACTGATCTTGGGACGTTCAAGTCACCCACTAGTGGTAGGATGGTGGGTTCCAGTGGGCCATGATTCGCCAACCGGTGTTCTGCCTCCACATTGCTGCTAAAGGTCCCCCACCATTTTCTTTATGCTAAGATTGCAAAAGAAATTAATTCTAAAAACCAGTACAAAGCAGGGGCGCGTGACGTAAACTGACCCTTTAAGAACAGTCCAATTTACCTATTTAGTTATTTTAGATTTAATTAAATAAAAAAATATTTAATTAGGTTCAGTTACATTTAGTTTGTACTCTTTTGCGAGGGGCTGTTTCCTATGGACAATTTACATTATAAAGTTTGTATCTATTATACCACTTTACAAAGTAAAAATTTATATGATTCACACCTGAAATGTGCCTTTCCCAGTGGCGGCTTTACTAAAGCCGCTTTAGGCAGGTTCTTTAATAAGCAAAAAAAGTACTTAATAATTGTTTAGGGTAGTTAAACAATTTTTTGTTTCATATTAAATTCTCTTTCAAAATATGTAAAAATATGCAGCGTATTTCATTAAAAAAATGGTATTTTTGTGAATATTTCGTTTAATTGTTTTTTGTTTTCACTATTTTAATCATAAGAAAAAATATCACCATTTTGTTAATTTAACCGACTTTGTAGCTCTAATAATAACAAATTTAAACTAATTAGTTAAAGTTTAAACTATAATAATTATAATTATTAGCACATATTAATAGAATTCTGAGCAGATAACTTTGGACATGCTGTACTTAGATATATAAAATATATATATACTACGTATATAAACCTATTTATTTTTATACTAGGGGTCTAATATCAAACAGTCCAGTTAAAATAATTAAATAAACTTTATATTTCTGCACATATTACTAGGTACCTACCGACATATCTTTTTTTTAAGGCAATACTAATAATAGGATATTTTTATAATTTTTAAAAATTACCTGTAGTACAGGTCCTGTACCTTATACACTTCGCGTCAAATTTAACGCACCACTAAAAGTTTGTCACATTTTCAAAGTTGATTTTCTCGCGAACCGTCAAACCGAATTTAGTGATTTTTATAATAAATTGTAGGTTTATTCTTCGGTAATAATGCGTTTATTAAAATATTTTTTTAAATTAACATTTTGAGTATATACAGGGTGCAAGAGTGATATAAAGTTTTTTCCCGGAAATTTAAAACGCCCTGTGGATTGTACCAGCTATAACAGCATATGTATCTTATAATCAAACTATAGCCACATCTTCTCTTAACATTTTGTTTTTTGATTCACCGCGATATCTTTATTAACCGAAATTTGAAACGCCCTGTTGGTTGTACCAGCTATAACAGCATATGTCTCTTACAATCAAACTATAGCCCCATGTTCTATTAACATTTTGTATTTTTATTCACCGGGTTATCTTTATTTTTATATGAAATATACATGTAAAGATTAAGGTACCAAGTGTACGATATAGGACATTTTATTTGAGCATGTTGTCCCTTTCGCCCGGTAATAATTTTGAGTACTTACATGAGGTGGGTGTTAAAACTTTAGACTGGCCTGAAAATAGTCCGGATCTCAACACCATCGAGCATTTGTGGGATAATATGGGTAGACGACTAAGAAATCATGATTCCTTGCCTGCCTCCCTTGATAACGTAGCAAATATGCTACGAGAAATATGAAATGTCATTGATCAAGACGAGATTAGAAATCTGGTTTCGAGTGTAAGCCGATGTCGATGTGAAGCCGTAATTAGAAGTAGAGGCAGAAATATGCGATATTGATATTCTTTAATGTTGGTTTTATTGATTTTGTTAATATTTTTGTTGTTATTGTTACAATCGTTCTTTTTACATTTTTGTATTAAACTGGAGTTCTTTAATCTTTAACTGTATATTTCATTTAAAAATAAAGATATCGCGGTGAATCAAAAAACAAAATGTTAAGAGAAGATGTGGCTATAGTTTGATTATAAGATACATATGCTGTTATAGCTGGTACAATCCACAGGGCGTTTTAAATTTCCGGGAAAAAACTTTATATCACTCTTCCACCCTGTATATACTCAAAATGTTAATTTAAAAAAATATTTTAATAAACGCATTATTACCGAAGAATAAACCTACAATTTATTATAAAAATCACTAAATTCGGTTTGACGGTTCGCGAGAAAATCAACTTTGAAAATGTGACAAACTTTTAGTGGTGCGTTAAATTTGACGCGAAGTGTAGTTGCCATAATGGCGAGGCTCGTGAACCTTACTGCCGTGCCAAGCAAAGAGGCGTAAACTGCAATATTAAGTAATACAGGACAAAACTAATTTTATATTGTAATCAACAATACAAATTATCGTTTGTCCCTTATTACTTAATGTTGCAGTTACCGCCAGCGCCGGCGACAAAATTGGTGCTCGTATACGAGCCTATAGGCTCAAGCACTACACGCAAAGAAAAATGGTGGTTCTTAGCACCACATGTAGGTACCTATTTTTAGCAGAAAAATTGCATTTCGTTTGTGGTCTCTAAATTAATAATCCTGCTTGCTTGAGATTCACACACCAGCTCCCTTTACAAATTAGTGGTGAAGGCTTTGAAATTTGTATGCCTCAGCTTCACCGTGGAGCTAAGGCATACAAATTTCAAAGTCAATTTGTTAAAGTCGGTCGGTATGGTAGGAATATCCTAAACACGTGTTGGTGGTAGCACAGTACATTGGTGTTTACTACCACCAGTTGTTGTCATGTAAAATGTTATGTTTCGAATTTTTTGTAAATGTTGGGTAATTGTGTTAGTGAATAGATCAGTCAGGAATTACTTAAATAGTTAATTTTTACATAAGAGCCTGTCTTGTCACGGTCGACTTTTTATCGACAAAAATGTATACAGCCACGTTGGCAGTGGCCGATTTACACATTTCCCAAGTATATGCTGTTAAATTTTTGCTGCCCTATTACTACACGGAAAAAAATCCCTTACTAGGTTTAAGAATAGTTCTATACTTCATGTTAGGAACTTGATTTAAGTATATTTATTATTTCTATGAGATTAGCGTACATTTAAACTATAGTTACTTATAAGTAATGGGATATACTTAATTTTTAAGAAAAACTGTTACTTGATTTGAGATGAGTATTCTTGGATTGAGTTTAAAGGTATTTTATTTTAAAGAAAATTGGTATACTTAAATCAAATATACAATAATACTTAGATGAAAGACCTCTAGTTGTTTACTCAAAGCGGAATATTGCCACTTGATTTAAGTATTCTGTATATTTGTATGAAATTTCGGTATACTTTATTTAAATATATGTATATTTAATACAAGAACGCTTATACTTTAATTTAAGTATAAGACTAGAACAAAGAATACACTATACTGTATTTAAGTATAGCTATTATTAAAACAAATACCTTATTCTTCGCTTAAGTAAATACCGTCCACCCTCTAAGACCGCTTCGCTAAAAGAAAAGACGCAGTTTCTGTGTTCAGTTCTGTCCTGTGTTCTATGGTGGTAGCGTGTGTACGTGTCGGCACCGGCAGTTCGTTTTTTCCTTCTTCGGTCTGGATGTTAGTTTTAATAAAAAATAATGGAGAAGAAACTTAAAAATTGGGGCTTAGAATGTTTACTAGACACATTTTTGGGTAAGTAAATAATATTTCATTAATTTAAAGTAATTAACTAGGCATGATCGTAAAAATGTAGTGTAAAATGGATAGGTATACTGTAGTGTAAAATGGATAGCATACGACAGGTAATAGACAATAAAGCTATATTATTTTTGTTTTAGAAAACGAGATAGATATCGATATTATGGTAAACCTAAGCGAGGAGAATTTAAAGGAATTAATTCCAAAAATAGGATTGAGGATCAAGTGTAGAGAAAAAATTGAAGAATTAACACCAAACCATCTACGATGATAATGGTAGCCTTCTTAGAGACTCATTTTACATATTATTTAGCTGGAGATAAATTTTACTGACAATAAAAATACCTACTTAAAAAAATATTAACTATTGTGATTAAAAAACCTTACCTTTACATATAGCACCAAAAATGTGATACCTAGGTACTTAAAAAAATAAAATGTAAAATATAGTATCTATGTTAATTAACCGTGAAAGAATGAATTTATATAAATTGACAGTACTTTTTCTAATACCTCTAAGACTGTTAGGTAATAAACCTACTGTGATATCAGTGCCTATTATACTTAGTACTTTAGTACATTAAAATAATTAAAATAATATGCCAAAAATACTGTTAAATTACTGTCATAACGATTATATTTTCACTTTCACTTGTATTTTCCATAGTAGTAGAATAATTAATACAAATATTTTTCATGGTCACGAATGTTTTTTTTGTAAAAATTATTCCGAGTCGCTAGACGAGGGAATTTTTTTTCTAATCAACCACTTTCTTTAAGAATAGTGTAAAGTTATTTTAAATATATACTATACTTTTATCAAATATAAAAAAAGGAAAAGTAAGAATACAAGCATTTTATGCAAGTAAAGCGTGTACTTACAATAAGTATAAATAAATAAATTTTAAAGAAAGTATATTCTTAAATCAAGAATACTGTAAAGATTTTACAAAGAAACTATACTTTGATGAAGTACATACTAACGTTACAACAAGAATACCGTACTCTTCATTGAAGACAAATTTGTATACTTAACTCAAAATTAGTGTGTTTCTTATTTTTAGTATAGCAGTAATCTTAGATTAAACCGAAGCTATCTTTATTTTATAAGAATATGAGGATACTTGAAACAAGTATAAATTTACTTGCGGAATAGGGAAACTAAGCTATACTTGGATAGAGTTGAATTTTCTTGGAATCAGTATAGATTTTTTTCCGTGTATACTTAGCTATATAATACATTCTTAACTTAATAAATAATTTTAAAAGATAACCCAATGGGAAGTTTGGGCGGTACCCCAACAACAGTTTACAACTTTTATCAAATATAAAAAAAGGAAAAGTAAGAATACAAGCATTTTATGCAAGTAAAGCGTGTACTTACAATAAGTATAAATAAATAAATTTTAAAGAAAGTATATTCTTAAATCAAGAATACTGTAAAGATTTTACAAAGAAACTATACTTTGATGAAGTACATACTAACGTTACAACAAGAATACCGTACTCTTCATTGAAGACAAATTTGTATACTTAACTCAAAATTAGTGTGTTTCTTATTTTTAGTATAGCAGTAATCTTAGATTAAACCGAAGCTATCTTTATTTTATAAGAATATGAGGATACTTGAAACAAGTATAAATTTACTTGCGGAATAGGGAAACTAAGCTATACTTGGATAGAGTTGAATTTTCTTGGAATCAGTATAGATTTTTTTCCGTGTATACTTAGCTATATAATACATTCTTAACTTAATAAATAATTTTAAAAGATAACCCAATGGGAAGTTTGGGCGGTACCCCAACAACAGTTTAAAAATTTAAAAAAAATTTTTTTTCCAATAAATGTATTTATACATACATTCATGGGGGGTCTTTAAACCGCCAAATGTATTATAACGAGAGTTTTTAATATTGTCTTGGAAAATTATTTATTAGATACCTACAAACATATTTAAAGGCATTTTGTTTAGGCCATTCATGTTTCCTGTAAGTAGTCAATATAAAAAATGTTATAATTAAAGACTAAGGGCCGTATGCAGAAACGTTGATTTATTTATATCAACTGATTTAGCATATCAGTGGATATAGGTTTTTGCACGACATGGCAACGCAGTATTTTTCTTTAAAAACTGTTGTTTTATAAAATAAATTGGGTAATTATCTTTCAACGTTTATATTTTCAATAAAAAGTCGATTTCTATACATTGACATTTTAAATTAGACATAAAACAATAAAAATATCATCAAGATTTAGTTTACATTTGTGACATTTGCTTTTAACCTTAGGAAATAATTTCGCTAATAAAAGTCATGGTTTACTAGATTTGTTTTTTGGCCAATAAAATCATCTTAAATGAAAATCGGTTGATATAATTTATATCAGTCGTTAACGACTGATTTAAAATATGGATAAAAATATTCAGTATTTTTGCTTGTAAATATAGGTAGGTATATGAAAAAATAAATTCAGAAGGTAAACATTTTTTAAAGATTAAATTACTACCATGTTAATTATATCAAACATCTTTTCTGTTTTTTGTCTGATTGAAAAGCAGAATACTTGAAATCAATTGAATTATAACTTTCTTTAGTTTCATTGTAAAATAATTACCCCTAACATTGAACTTAAGTGAAAATATTTATTTTTTTAAATTAAAAAACATAAATAACTACTTTTTAATATAATATCTATATTAAAGATAATTAAACAAAATACTATTTAATAAATAATAAACATTATAAAATAAAACCAAAATTGTGTTTAAAAAATACTATTTGTCTTATTTTTTAAATACTTTTGAAGCGTTTCAAATTTTAGACCATGTTCAACTTATTTTCTGCTTTTATATTTTTAAATTATGTGCTTGCTCTTAGAAATAGAAACAGTAGGATTTTTTTCTGAGAGTAAATTTACACTCTATTTATTTTTGGGCCCAGAAATATACTATTAAACATAAAAGAAAATGGAATGGAGGGACAAAAGAAGAACATGGGTATTTCAAATTGAATATTCATACATATTATAATATTATTAAAATTTTTTGCCAATAATAATCAGGCCCGGCTCCAGACATTTTGGTACCCCGTGCAAGGAGATTTTAATAATTTCTTGGAAGTTTTAGATGAGCTTATTTCCAGAATAGGTTTTAATAAAAAAATTATTTTATTAGGCGATTTTAACGTTCACTTTGGAACACAGGAAAAAACCTGTGTAGCTCTTTGTGACTTGTTGGATAGCTATGGTTTTAAACAATTAATATTTCAAAATATAAGAAATCAATCTTGCCTTGATAATGCTTTTTTAAATTTTAATGTTAGTTCTATTTCTATATCACTCCTGGAATCTAGCATCTCTGATCATTGTTGTCAAATAATAAACTTAAAAATTAACAAACATACAACTAAACCAAAAAAAGAAATTAAACTTTGCAGACCAATAACTCAAGGTGGTTTATTTAAATTTTACAACTTCATTGAGCAAAGCTCATGGCAGTTTATAAACGATAATAGGAAAAATACCGAATCTAAATTTAATACCTTTCTTAATATCCTAAAAAATGGATATTTGAAAGCATTTCCTGAGAAAAGGGTTGTATTAGGGTCTAAGGATAATAAAACTTCAGGGTGGTTTAATGAGACTCTTAAACAGATGAGTGAAACTCTTTGGTTACTACACGACAACCATAAGAAGGCAAACCCACAAATAGCAAAAAAATACTAAATGAATTCAAAGCAAAGTATCAAAAAGCAATTAGACAAGCAAAAATAAAATATAATGATTACAAAATTAAAAACTCAGCAAACTCCGTTAAATCCATGTGGCAAGTAATAAACGAAAAAAGAATAACAAAAAAAAAATAACTCCAATATTCAGCCTAATATATTTAATAAGTACTTCTCCGAAGTAGCCCATAATATAATACAACAAATTGATTCGAATGTAAACTCAGTAGATTTTAGTTGTCGTGTAGTAAAAAAGGAGTTCTCATTTGATGATGTTTCATTTAATGAGGTAAGAGATATAATTTTTAAACTTAAAAATAAAACTAGCTTTCATATTTTTGGTCTAAATGTTAAACAATCGGTAACCTAATCTATATATATATGGTATACCACTTACAAAATTAATAAACTTAAGTTTTAGAGAATCGTTATTTCCTTCAAACTTAAAAAAAGGGATAGTGGTTCCAATATTTAAGTCTGGAGATCAAAACGAACCGTCAAACTACAGGCCAATATGTTTGTTGCCTATTATCACTAAAGTATATGAGAAATGCATGACCTCCAGGATAAGAAATTTATTTGAAAATAACCGGCTTTTTACAGACTGTCAATATGGTTTTAGGCAGGGCAAGGACACTTCTCTTGGTATACTGTCCTTAATTTCTAGAGTAACTGAATCATTTGAAAATCTTGAATTTAACAGCACGGTATTTTGCGACCTTAGTAAAGCCTTTGACTGCGTCTCTCATGATCTTCTTTTAAATAAGCTTCAAATTTATAAATTCTCTGTCAACAGCTTGAACCTTATTAGATCTTATTTGGAACATAGAATCCAGGTCGTAAAAATAGGGGAAGTAATGTCTGAGGAAAGTGTAATGGACATAGGGGTCCCACAAGGATCCATTCTAGGTCCTCTTCTTTTTTTAATATTCATTAATGATCTGCCTCTTGTTGATCCTTTAGCAGCATTTACTCTATTTGCAGACGACACGTCTTTCTCTAGATCAAATGGGGATTTGAGCGTTGTAGAGGATAAGTCATGTGAGACGCAGTCAAGGGTCGAGCAATGGTTTAAGGCCAACAAACTTTCACTAAATTTAAATAAGACTCAGAATATAATATTTTCACTTAAAGATGTCCCAAATAAAGATGAATCAGTTAAATTCTTGGGAGTTCAATTAGACAGGGCTCTAAAATTTGACCACCATGTAGATAACATTTGTAAGAAGACTAGGAGAAGTGTCTTTGTCCTGCGTGGACTATATGATTCTGTGTCTATGGATGTCCTAAAAAATGCTTACTTTGCTCTTATTCACTCGGTTCTTACTTACGCCATATTAATATGGGGCATTTGCGCTTCAAAGAAGAGCAATAAGGATACTAGCAGGACTACCCTATCGAGCAGACTGTAAAACAGCTTTAAAAAACTTAAAAATATTAACCTTACCATCAGTTTTTATATTAGAGACCCTGCTATACATAAAAAATAACGAAAAGGATTACATTACGATGTCGGGTATCCATAGCTACCACATAATTTACAAACTTCTTGGGAATTAAGTTTTTTAACAATCTTTTACCTAATATAAGGAATTATCCGGCCAAAAATTTTAAAAATATAATTAAGGAAATTTTTATTCAAAATTCAATTGATGAATTTTTAAATTTTAATTTTAATATCACCTAGTTATAAGTTTTATCGGTTTCTATTCCAGTTCTATACTAATTTTTATTAAGTTTGCCTATTTTGTAAATATCTAATTATATTTCTGTCCTGTTTTTGACCTTTGTAAATACTACTTTGTATATAACATAAATAAAGCTTATTATTAAAAATATTTTTGCCGCCCCTCATAGTTACCTACTTTTTAGTGCCCATTAAATAGGTACAATTTCTAAAAAAAACTACTTAAATAATATCGTCCCCTTGATGCTACAATTGGATATCTGAAAAAACACATTTGTAAATAAAATATTCTAAAATTGGTATGTACAATTGGCGTCTCCGAAATGTGAACGATTTTTTGTTGTCATGGATTTTTTTCATAAAATTTATTCGTTCATTCCTGGCTTCGGCCAGTGGTGTTACATATAGAAGGGAGAATACTAAGAATAAGAACAATATCCTAAATCGTTCTATTTTTTAATAATATTTTAACAAACAATAATATAAACAATATAACAAATAAATTAACTTTAATTTGGTTTTATACAACAATATAAATTAACAAGTAGGTAAATACACAATAAAAATAACATAACTAAATTAACATATTGCTCAAGAAAATTGGTTTTTAAGTGAAATAGCGGCAGATTTAAATGTCAGTAAAAGCTGCATATTTTATATCAAAAAACGTTGGCAAAAACAACAAAGATTGAGAAGACCTATCAGGCAAGGTGTAGGTAAAATCGTTCTATTTTTTTAATAATATTTTAACAAACAATAATATAAACAATATAACAAATAAATTAACTTTAATTTGGTTTTATACAACAATATAAATTAACAAGTAGGTAAATACACAATAAAAATAACATAACTAAATTAACATATTGCTCAAGAAAATTGGTTTTTAAGTGAAATAGCGGCAGATTTAAATGTCAGTAAAAGCTGCATATTTTATATCAAAAAACGTTGGCAAAAACAACAAAGATTGAGAAGACCTATCAGGCAAGGTGTAGGTAAAATCTCCAACGAAAATGAAGACAATGCTCTTGTCGCACTTATTAGGCAAAATCCTTTCAATAGCGCATTTAAGGCCCGAGAAGATACACAATTTTCAGGATCTCTTCGAACAGCTCAAAAAAGATTGAAACAAGCTGGCTTAAAAAACTGTGCTGCTAAGCTATTTTAATACTTAATATGTGGTTGTTGTTTACCCACTCTGTAACCACGCGAGCTGTGTGAACTGGTGCATTGTCCTGTAATATAATATTTATTAGAATCGTTTTTGAATACTATACAGTTTTCTTACATGTTGAAATATAAAGTTTTCTGGAAACACATGTCTAACTGAAGGTAGCATAACGTTGTCCAAAATCCTGGTATAGTGCTCAGCCGTTAATCTACCATCAATTTCCCAACATACTCCCGGACCATGGATGCTTATCCACGCCCAAACATTTATGGAAAAGCGTCCACTATTTGAGGTTTTTAATGTATAGTTCTCCTCAAATCTTGCGTTTCTTGGACGATATACACGCAGCCTTCCATTATTGCAAGATTGGAACGTTTTTTCATCCGAAAATATAACATTATTCCAAAAATCTTCTCCATAATTTAAATAGTCATTGGCGAACTGGACTCTCCTGCGCTTATTTTCTTCAGTTAAAAAAACCTTATGAGCAGCAGCACAGTTTTTTAAACCAGCTTGTTTCAATCTTTTTTGAGCTGTTCGAAGAGATCCTGGAAAGTGTGTATCTTCTCGGGCCTTAACTGCGCTATTGAAAGGATTTTGCCTAATATGTGCGACAAGAGCATTGTCTTCATTTTCGTTGGAGATTTTTCCTACACCTTGCCTGATAGGTCTTCTTAATCTTTGTTGTTCTTGCCAATGTTTTTTGATATAAAATATGCAGCTTTTACTGACATTTAAATCTGCAGCTACTTCACTTAAAGACCAATTTTCTTCTAATTTGGCTATTGCCCTGGACCTCTGAGCCTCGGTTAAGTGGGGTGGCATTTTTAATATTGCAATTGACAACTATTATCAAATTTGACAACTACCGACGACACTGATGCAAAGCCCATATTACACGATTAAATTTTGCCGTTCACATTTCGGGGACGCCAATTGTACCTACATAAGTAGGTATTTAGTAGAACTGGATTCGTAAAATTTTGAGTTATCCAGTTGTAGCATTAAGGGGAAGATAAAATTAACAAAAAAGTTTAAAAAATTATTATTTAATAACAAATAAATAAAATATCATCGCATTCTAAAAAAACAGTAATATATTCTAATAATAATTATTTTATCTAACATTACAAAACTGACCAGTAGTAAAAATAAGAAAAATCTGTTTAAATTAAAATTAAATTGTAAATATCTAATTTAGAACCTATATCGTATTGTATTGAATAACTTTTTGCCACCTTTCGATTTTTGCCGCCCTTCGAATTTTGCCGCCTCGTGCAGGGGCACGGCTGAACGTACCCTGGAGCCGGCCCTGATAATAATAATTGTATAGGAAAATAAAAAATACAGCCTGTAGGTAAAAGCAAATGTTTTGGCTAGAAAGCAATAACAGGCAGTGTATGGAACTATGTTTTTATATTTTTGGTTCAAATTGTTCTTATTATTTGTAATGTTTATTTGACAAATAATTAAAAATATGCTCAAAAACAATATTTTTATTTTTGAAAAAAAATCTGGACTAGAACTGCAACAATTAAATTTTAAAATTCGCTTTATATAAGTATCAGTTTTTCCAGTAAGGATGTAGCCAGGATTTTGTTCAGGGGGCGGCAGGCAAGGGTAAACTATGTATATGCATGCTACAAAAAGTTTCGAGGCTCCATATCCCATTTTCTAGCATAATTTTTCTGGACATGCAATTTTTGAGTATAGCTTCCTCCTTTTGATTAAAAAAGTTTATTCTGAAGACATAATTTATGTATATCAAGCATTAACTAACATATGAGTCATTCCATGAAATTTCACCTAATGACAAAAGCTCGACATCTCAGATTAAACTGAAAGTTTTAGGATTTGAAGATCAATTCTTGGGATGAACTAAAATCACAATAATATTTTTTTATTTAAACACCCTGAGAAATTAGTCGAGGCCATGTTGACCGGTTTGCATAAAATATTACCAAATCGGTTTACAAGAAATCCTTTAGTAACTTTTTTATTTATTAATATTTATTTTGTTTTAACCATAAAACAATGCACTTTTAATATACCTAAAATTATACAAATATTTTTACAAGTACAGTTTTTTAGTGCTAAATTCACGCTTATTTTAACTGAAAAGTGATTTTTCTACCATTGATATTATCCCGAGCAACGATTCCCAATGGGAAAGCCCTGAGTGGCAGGGCCCTGATCCGGTATGGATCCGGGTGCCCTATACGGAAAATCATATGTGGTCCGGATCAGGCCCACATAGGTAAAACCCTATAAAGGTGTCTAAGGTCAGGTATGGATAGGGGTAACCCAGTTATATCCCTAATAAGGAGGACCCTATGGAAATCCATCCGGCCCTGATAAGGCTGCCTGATTAAGGAAATTATAGTCCGTTTAGGATAAGGCAAGCCTTACTCTTGCCCTGTCAAGGCAAGCCCTTTTAACTTTTATCCGGCCCGGATTAGACTGCCGGATCGGGAAAAGTGAAGTAAATATTGGTCCGGCTCGGAAGAGGCAAACTCTACTCTAGCCCTATAAGACAATCCCTTTTAATTATTATCCGGCCCTGGTCATTTTGCCTGATTATGGAAAATTAAAATAAATAATGGTCCGGCTCGGAAGAGGAAAACTCTACTCTCGCCCTATAAGGCAAGCCCTTTTAAATATTATCCGGCCCTGATCATTTTGCCTGATTAGGAAATAGTAGAGAAAATTATAGTACGGCCCGAAATACCCAAACTCTACTCTCGCCCTATAAGGCAACCCCATTTAATTATCACCCGGCCCTGATCAGTCTGCCTGATTAGGGAAATTATGATCCGGTCCGGATTAGGTAAGCTCTACTCATGCCCCATAAGGGCAAGATCTTTTATTTATTATCCGTCCCTGATCAGTCTTCCCTTATAGGGAAAAAGGAGAGGAAGTTATAGTCCGGTCCGGAAAAGGCAATCTCTACTTCGCCCTATAAGGTAAGCCCTTTTAATTATTAACTGGCCCGGATTAGACTGCCGGATTGGGGAAAAGTAGTGGAAATTATGGTTTGGCCCGGAAAAGGCAAATTCTACTTTCGCCCTATAAGGCAAGCCCTTTTAATTATTACCCGGCCCTGATCGGGCTGCCTGATCATGGAAGTTATGGTCCGGTCCGTATTAGGCAAGCTCTACTCGTGCCCTATTAGGTCAAGCCCTTTTATTCATTATTCGGCCCGGATTAGACTTTCGGATTGGGGAATATACAAGAAAATTATGGTCCGGCCTGGAAGAGGAAAAAACTCTACCCTCGCCCTATAAGGTAAGCCCTTTTAATTACTAAACGGCCCGGATTGGACTGCCGGATTGGGAAAAGTAGAAGAAATTATGGTCCGGCCCGGAAGAGGCAAACTCTACTCTCGCCCTATAAGGTAAGCCCTTTTAATTATTACCCGGCCCTGATCAGTCTGCCTGATCAGGGAAATTATGGTCCGGTCCGTATTATGAAAGCTCTACTCGTGCCCTATTAGGTCAAGCCCTTTTATTAATTATCCGGCCCGGATTAGACTTTCGGATTGGGGAATATAAAAGGAAACTATGCTCCGGCCCGGAAGAGGCAAACTCTACTCTCGCCCTATAAGGTAAGCCCTTTTAATTATTACCCGGCCCTGATCAGTCTGCCTGATCAGGGAAATTATGGTCCGGTCCGTATTATGAAAGCTCTACTCGTGCCCTATTAGGTCAAGCCCTTTTATTCATTATCCGGCCCGGATTAGACTTTCGGATTGGGGAATATAAAAGGAAACTATGCTCCGGCTCGGAAGAGGCAAACTCTACTCTCGCCCTATAAGGTAAGCCCTTTTAATTATTACCCGGCCCTGATCAGTCTGCCTGATCAGGGAAATTATGGTCCGGTCCGTATTATGAAAGCTCTACTCGTGCCCTATTAGGTCAAGCCCTTTTATTAATTATCCGGCCCGGATTAGACTTTCGGATTGGGGAATATAAAAGGAAACTATGCTCCGGCCCGGAAGAGGCAAACTCTACTCTCGCCCTATAAGGTAAGCCCTTTTAATTATTACCCGGCCCTGATCAGTCTGCCTGATCAGGGAAATTATGGTCCGGTCCATATTATGAAAGCTCTACTCGTGCCCTATTAGGTCAAGCCCTTTTATTAATTATCCGGCCCGGATTAGACTTTCGGATTGGGGAATATAAAAGGAAACTATGCTCCGGCCCGGAAGAGGCAAACTCTACTCTCGCCCTATAAGGTAAGCCCTTTTAATTATTACCCGGCCCTGATCAGTCTGCCTGATCAGGGAAATTATGGTCCGGTCCATATTATGAAAGCTCTACTCGTGCCCTATTAGGTCAAGCCCTTTTATTAATTATCCGGCCCGGATTAGACTTTCGGATTGGGGAATATAAAAGGAAACTATGCTCCGGCCCGGAAGAGGCAAACTCTACTCTCGCCCTATAAGGTAAGCCCTTTTAATTATTACCCGGCCCTGATCAGTCTGCCTGATCAGGGAAATTATGGTCCGGTCCGTATTATGAAAGCTCTACTCGTGCCCTATTAGGTCAAGCCCTTTTATTAATTATCCGGCCCGGATTAGACTTTCGGATTGGGGAATATAAAAGGAAACTATGCTCCGGCCCGGAAGAGGCAAACTCTACTCTCGCCCTATAAGGTAAGCCCTTTTAATTATTACCCGGCCCTAATCGGGCTGCCTGATCAGGGAAATTATGGTCCGGTCCGTATTAGGCAAGCTCGTGCCCTATTAGGTCCAGCCCTTTTAATTATTATCCGTTCCTGGTCAGTCTGCCCGATTGCGAAAAAGTAGAGGAAATTATGGTCCATCCTGGAAGAGGCAAACTCTACTTTCGCTCCATTAGGCAAGCCCTTTTCATTTTTATCTGGCCCTGAACAGTTTGCCCGATTAGGAAAAAGTAGAGGAAAAAATGGTCCGGTCCGGACGAGGGAATCTCTACATTTACCCTATTTCAGACTGGAATTTCCATACTACAATATAATTTTAATTCCAGGGATAAAAATGATATTGCACATCATCTTAAAATAGTTAAATAATTAATATTGTGCACCTATTAAAAAATAATTTATTAAATTAAAATTGGTTTGCAATACATACTATTTAGTTATTTTTTGTAACATTTTTGATGAATTCAAAATGTGCGAGGCAGGTATTAATTTAGAAAAATTGATGTAAGTTATTAAAATAAGGTTAGGTAGGTAGGTACTTACCTAAAAATTGAACCAAATATTTTAAAGGTAAAAAATATGCAGACAAATTAAAAACAAATTGAATTAAATTTAACAAAGTTGCCATATGTTTGGCAAGCCGTTTTACTCTTTAATGTATTTTAAATTAAATTTGTGTAGGTATTAGGTATAACTGGATTTTAAATAATCCATTATTCATCAAACATAACATAATTTGTAACCTTTTTAAATAGGCTAAATTTTATATTCCTAGCTTATGGAAGCTTTTATACAACACTTAAGTTAACATTAATAGATAATCAACTTTTATCTTCCTAATGATAATGTTAATTTTTATGCGCAGGTTGCTACGCAATTTTTAAATAAACCGCGTCAGTAATGCCAACATAACCTAAAATAAAATGAAACGTGCTGCTGGATGATTGTGTTCTTTGGTTTATTCTTTGACGTGCAGTTTATAGTTTTTATTCATTTTGGCTAACAGCATCTGATGCTAAAACGGGGTTTAAACAAAATCTAAACAAACCAAAAATGTCAGATGTCAAAATATGTTTAACGCCTAATTTGCCAATAATTTTTCTTCATAAAACCCCACCTTAAATTAGCTTAATGTTAACTTAATGGTAATGTTAACTTAATGCTATTGTGTGCTGCATAAATCCACCATAAATAGTAGAACGGCTATACTTTGAGACGATTTTTAATTGTTTGCGGGCGATTTTAGTGTCATCCGACGGCGACTATCCAAATCACGCGCGGAGTTCTTTACTTATATTACTAAAGGACGCCGCGTCCAAATCCATCTGGCAATTCTGCATTGTAACGTTAGTGCAGTAAAATAGTTGCTGCTGTTGAGTATACAGACTGTATAATACAGTGATACAAATTTTTAGCCTTCCTGCTTAGCAATTTGAATATCGTGTGTAGCCGTAAGTTTACAAATTTTCTACAATATTGACTATATACCTTATATGTTTAGTGAATTATTATGGCTGACAATCAAGATTTAAAAAGGAAACGTGAACTAACTCGTTTACGCGTAAAGCGTTTCCGTAAAAATCGAAAAACTTTAAACAAAATTGGGAAGGATGAATCATTTTTACGAGAACCTTCTACCAGTTCCAATATTAGTCAAACTAAGGAAGTTACGTATTTTCCATGTAGCAACTCACTCGAATCAGAAGCTAGTAAAGTGGGCATTAAAATTACTGATGAAACTTTAGTTGATGTCGCTAAAGATATTTCAACAAAAATTAGTATATTAAACGAAGAAAAAAATGAAGAAATTATTAATGATGATGATGTCTGGTTTAATGAAGAAGCAAGTTCTGATGAAGAAAATTTAGTATTTGATTCTGTCAATGATTTTGACGAAATTGAAGAACTTCGAAAATGGGCAGCAAGTTCAAATATTTCTCAAAAAACACTAGAAGGGTTATTAGATATTTTGAGAGTAAGAACATTTCCACAGCTACCAAAAAAAGCAGCCACATTTTTGAAAACAGAATGTGCCGAATACAACATAGAAGAATTTGATGATACTTCACAATTTGTCTATTTTGGATTAACTGCTACTCTTCAACGTTTAATTAACACGTATCTTCATCCTGAAGATAAAATTGAGTTACTTTTTAACTTTGATGGCCTTCCATTATTTAAATCGTCTTCTAAACAATTTTGGCCTATTTTATGTCTTATTTTTCATAAATCATCTGCCTATCAGCCTTTTCCTATAGCTATTTTTTGTGGTAATAAAAAACCAAGTGATATAGACCGTTATCTTAATCAGTTTGTGGATGAGGTAAATGATTTACAACGAAATGGACTTAATATTGCTGGAAAAATTATGCAAGTTCGTGTAAAAGCATATATTTGTGATCGACCTGCTCGCTCTTTGATTAAATGTATTAAAAATCATGGTGCATACTATGCCTGTGAACGATGTGAAGTTAAAGGTGAATATAAAGAAGGACGTGTTGTTTATCTTTCAGTAGAATCTACTTTACGAACACATAATTCATTTATTCACCAAATTAATCCAGATCATCATACTGGAATATCACCACTTTTACGCCTGGATAATTGTGATATGATAAATACGTTTATTTTGGATTTTATGCACTTGGCTTGCTTAGGTAATATGAAAAAATTACTGGTCGATTATTGGCTCAACACTAAATCTAGTGCAAAAGTAAGCTTCGCTGCTAAACGTGCTATTTCAGAAACATTGCTATCTTTGAAATCTCAAGTACCTGAGGAGTTTCAAAGAACCACAAGAGATATAAGTGACATTAGTAAGTGGAAGGCGACGGAATTTAGATTTTTTTTACTCTACAGTGGGCCCATTGTTTTAAAGTCGCATTTATTAAAAGAGCAATATAATCATTTTTTGTTGTTACATACAGCTTGTCGTATCTTATCATCTAATGAATTTGCCACTAAATGCAATCAACATGCAAAATTATTTTTAATAGCCTATGTTTTGGATGCTGAAAAGTTATATGGGAAAACAAGCAACATTTTGAATATGCATTCTCTTATTCATTTGGCGGATGATGCAATGTATTTAAATTCATCACTTAGTTATTTTACAGCTTTTCCTTTTGAAAATGCTTTGGGAAAATTAAAATCTCTTTTACGCAGTGGAAATCGTCCTTTAGCTCAAATATGTCGGCGTTTGTTTGAAACTTTTTTTGTAAATCAAGAAAATGTTAAAATTAAACCTGAAATAGAAATTTTAAGTAAGAAATGTCTAAGAGAAGGTGGTAGAATAATTATAAAAAAATTGCGTTATAAAGAAGCCATTCTTTCATTAAATGAAGGTAATAATACAGTTCTTTTAAAAAATGGTAGTATTATGCAAATAACTAAAATGTATGAAGTCCCCAATACGAAAGAAATTAAAATATCTGGAATGACATTAAAGAAAGAAAACCCATTATTGACTTATCCATGTAACTCCGAAATTTTAAACATGTGGAAAGTATCAATTGTAGAAACGACAGACATAACGTGTGATTTAAGTTTTGTTTTAACAAAAATGGTTACTTTTGTTATTAAAGGAGAAATTTATGACAAGATATATACAATGCCTCTTTTACATGTTTGATTAAATAATTGAATCGGTGAGAATAAGAACAGTACAAGTCCAAAAATTTTATTTTGACAACTCAATTTTTAAAATGAATTTAAAAGTTCAAAATACATTTTTGTGAGAATATTTCAACTATTTTATAAAATATAATAATCATATTTTCTAAAATGGTTTATATCTTCTCACAAAAATGAATTTTAAACTTTTAAATTGATTTTAAAAATTGAGTTGTCAAAATAAAATTTTTGGACTTGTACTGTTTTTATTCTCACCGATTCAATTAATTATTAATAATAATGTCAATTTAAAATTAAACCAAAATCTTTGTAAAATAATGTTTTATTTAATCTTGTTTTCAAACCAAATAGTTAATTTAACCATTGAGATATTTAAATGGTGATTAGTAATTAGTAATCACTGATTACTAGAGATGGGATTTTAGGTTGCAAAATTTAGAAAAATAGGTACCTATAGGTAGGTATACCTAATTTAAGAATTTTCTCAACTAAAACAAGAAAAAACCTTCCCTATTTATAAATAGGGAAGGTTTTTCTGTTTTAGGTGAGAAAATTCTTAAATTAGGTAAGTACTTTAAAAAAATAAGTTTAAAAAAAATTAGGTAGGTAAGTACTTTAAAAAATAGATTTTAAAAAGCAAAGTTTATGTAATAAAATATAAATATTATTGTATAAAATTGTATTGCAAAAATTTTATTATTAAGGTAATATTTTACGAGCTTGTATAAAAGACCTGTAAAGTTTTACAGGCTTGAACAAAAGCAATTTATGAAATAAAATATCACATTTGACAAATTATTTGAAATTTGAAAATCGTTATCTAAAGGTGAAAATAAAAGTTTGTACGTGTCACACTTTGCAATTAATCTTTACTAGGCTCACTGGATTATGGGGTTCGCTCCTGCGTCGCTCACCCCACAAACCAGCTCGCCCGTAAAGATTCATTTACAAAGCTTGACACCTAAATAACTATTTTGAGGGTAAAATTTAAAAAGTTCCTTTATTAAAAAATAAATTGAATCTATAGATTCA
Organism: Brassicogethes aeneus; assembly: GCA_921294245.1. NCBI lineage: Eukaryota > Metazoa > Arthropoda > Insecta > Coleoptera > Nitidulidae > Brassicogethes > Brassicogethes aeneus. The sequence continues at coordinate 65,954,288 of OV121132.1, forward strand.
ATTTTTTTACCTATAGGTAAAATAAGTAAAATCACAACTATTTTAGGTAGCATAATTTAAAAAAGGGTCAAATTTTCTTAAAAATAAGAATTTAGGTAAAATAAAATTAGGCTCAAATGCATTTTTTTCAAAACGGATGTTATTTCATTAAACCAGAGATATAGATATATCTAATAGATAATAGTTTTTTTATATTAAAAATGTGAGGATATTTTTTGGTTTGTGTTTGTATAGATATTATCTATATCTCTGCATTACACATCAAAGTTATGAGTAGCGTAGACAAATAGGTAAAAAATCCCATCTCCACTGATTAGGTACCCTATACCTAAACCAAAAAATATCCTCACATTTTTAATATGAAAAAACTTATTGCTAACATACCTACCGTACAATTGTACGGTAGGTATGTTAGCAATAAGTTTTTAAATTAGCCATAAACAACAAATATTTAACTTAAGTTAAATATTTGTTGTTTATGGCTAATTTAAACGATTAAAATTACCTAAACTAACCTTATGAGATTAGTTAGTTTAACTGCAGTTAAAAAAAGGTAAGTTAGAAATTACATATACATATTTACTTTTAATTTTAACTGACTAATAGTACCTAGTACAATTCGGTATTTATTTAAAAATAGATCGATCTCAAAATTTTTTGTTTTAGGTTTGTAGTACTCTAAAAGCTCTATCTTAAAAAAAAAAAACTTTGTCATTTGTCATTTCCACGACCCTCTATGAATAATAGATGGTCTCCAAAATCTTCAAAAGTTATTAGGCATTTTTTAAATTTAAAAATGAGCAGCGTTTCTGAATTTGGCATACCCAAAAACCCCTAAAACGATAATTTTGTAATAAAATTTTATACAGGATGGTCAAAAAGTAAGGTCAAATTCTGAAAAAAACACTTTTTTAAAGCAATTTGTATAAATTCTAGCAAAGATTTTTCAAACGTATAAATATGTCAAATATGCCCCGCCATTCAAAGGGGCCCCCGACACCTTGATATTTAAAAGTCAGAATAATAAAAAAGCCAGTAGTTGCTCAGTACTATAAAAAATATATTTTATCACCCCTTTGATAGTCGCCGATAGACTAAAGTTTGTCGGGCAACCGAGGCTTTCCGGCACACTTCTAAAAAAATCCTTTAACAAAAATAAAGGTTTAATTTAGGTAAGCTAATAAAGAAGTTAAGAAGAACTGCAGCTGTGTACGAACAATTTAATAAAAATTCTAATAAAATTGGTATTGTATTTTTATAACGCTCAAAAACTAACAAAATATACAAAAATGCGAAGTACTCCTATTTTTAAATTTTAAAAAGAATATTTATAAGAAATGTTGATTGTAGTAAGTTAATCTATGAAAATGCATGAATTAAATAATATTATTGTTTCTAAAATCAATGTTATTATTTATGTTTATCTACCCCTATTGCCTAATATTGAGTTTTTGCGTATATAATGATAAAAAATATAAATTCCCTGCATAACAACGGGAATAATGAACTCATTATTTACGTCTATACGCCTATAGGCATCAGTGATTGGCCCATTTCAATATTTACTGTAATTTGAACCAATTGGGTTTTAAATTGGGCGGCAATAATTATATTTTAAATTTGTAAAAAGTAAGGTTAATCATTTGACAGATGTCAAATTTTATTTATTTATTTTTGTAAATCATTTAATCTCTTCTTAATAAGCATGATATTACACTAGAAATTATGCACATTATCTCTTGTATATATAATATACTGTTACTTTATAAAAAATACATGCAATAAAATTGCAATCATTTATTGTTTTCAATAACTTACAATTAATACTTTTATTTAAATAATGGTTTTAAGTGTAAATTAATTTTAGCAATTTTCATGATTTGCATTTTTCAATTATTTACTAAATTTAAAAGACATTTTTAATACTATTATTTATTATTGTTATTAACATTAAATATTACATTTTTCTTTTAATAAAAAACTAAGGGCCCCTTAATTTTTCAGCCCCGGGCCCCATTTTGCCTTAATCCGGCCCTGTACCTATGTAGGTACTAAAGGTTGCTTTGTTTTTTGACCCAGCAATCTTGAAACACCCCTTTGATGACCTACTTTTTTTAAAATAAAAAGAACGACATAAATAAATTGAAGAGAAAACTTAATCAAAATACCTACCTAAGACTAGATTCTTTTGGTAAAATACGAAAATTACCTACATTCTTAATACAAAAAATGAACAAGGCACAAATAATTACATCGGTGAGATTAAGAACAGTACAAGTCCAAAAGTTAAAATTCTGACAAGTTATTTTATAAAATCAGTTTTATAGGTATTACCTATATGTAGGTAGTTAAAAATACATTTTTGTGAAAATATTTTAACTATTTTATAAAATATATTAATCATATTTTGTAAAATGATTTAGGTAGGTATATCTTCTCACAACAATGCATTTTAATCTTTAAAAATAATTTAAAAAAATGATTTGTCAAAATAAAATTTTTGGACTTGTACTGTTCTTATTCTCACCGATTCAATTGTAAAACACGCTTTATAGCAGGACCTGGTGTTAAAGCAAGCCATCTTACTTTTAAATATCCCTATTTTTTCTATTCTTCACAATAGTGGCAAAACAGGGAATATTATTGCTTTTAAATATCGTGATAAATATTATATTTATCAGCCGAACCCTACCAAATAGGTACTATGCTCCACACATCAAAGTCCCACCACGTGACTTTGATATAAATAATAAAGGTTAATTTTCTGTCAGTGTCCTATTTTCTAAAAGTAATACAATATTTGAGGAGCAATCAGACAAAACCAGATAAATCCATTTTAGTGATTTGCAGAAATAAGTCAAAAGCAAACGAATTCTTTTATTTCTGACTTGTTTCTGCAAATCACTCCAATGGATTTATCTGGTTTTGTCTGATTGCTCCTCATTTGTATTATTTGTGTTTCTAAATTAAAGCCTTTATAAACAAAAAATACATATATGGCATTATTTTCAAAAAATAGGACAAAATTAGCTTGACAGTGACAGAAAATTAACCTTAATTATATCTATCTAAGTCACGTGGTGGGACTTTGATATGTGGAGCATAGTACCTTTAACTTAAGAATTATTTTTACCAAAAATAAATTTACCTAGTAGGTACCTAGGTGTGTAAAGTTAATTTAACTAATTTAAAACCAAGCTGGACTAAAACAAAAAACGCCGGCGGGCCGCGGCCGCATGATCAGACGTTTGCAGGTGGATAGAACGGTCCTTATTGGTAGATTCTGCAACTTATGAGTTGTGAAGCGTGCCGACAAATACTTGCCAGGGGCGCATTATGTCCATTGCGCTCATTAATAGAGTATCGTTTGATTACTTCCTTGTTTTTACGGCTTTCATCTTTGTGGTTATTTTTGTTATTGTTATATTATAAGTACTTGTTATATAACGTTATTTTTTGTTATTGTTGTTGTTTTTGTTATTGTTTTTGTGGTTATTTGGTTGTTATTGTTATTATTACTCAATTAAGTGCGATGTCAAGCACAGATGAAGCCGAAAATTTAGAGGGCTTAAGTGTTGTTAGTTGTAAAATGCACATTTGTTAAATTGAGAAGAAATATTTCTTACCCATACAAAAAATTAAATTATAAAATATTTAAATAAATATGTATGTAAGAAAAAACCTTTAAGGTAAATAAAATAAATTTAAAATAATTTTCCAAAATTTTGTTAATTTCGTAATTTAAAATATCATTTTTATTTTTTTATTTTAAAATCTTTACATGTTATAAATTATAAATTAAAAATTGTTAAGATCAAATAGTTTGTTCAATAAATAAATAAATGATCGATATATTTTAACCCGGCCCTGTGCAACACTTCGTCGATCACCTGAATCACCTGAATAGAGCATGAACAGCGCGTGAGTGTGTTTATATCGAATTTATCTTGGATTTGAATAGACTTTAGGTACCTACCTACCTATAATTTAATTCCCCACTTATTAATTATGTGGGTATATAGGTACATAGGTATTATTAGTTACACGTTAAAGTAAAATACCTATTAATTGAATGAAATAACCAGGCATAGGTAGGTCCCTACTACCTACCTAGTTAACAAAATCATTAAAGATTTTTTTCATAATTTAAATTGAAACATTTTTCCTATTTGATTATTTGTTTGCATTATTATAATAATACCTATCTACCTACTTATTATACCTACCGAAATTTCTTTATTTATTAACAAGACATAATAATAATTATAGCTACATTTATTATAATTATAACCCTATAATAATAATAATTATTATAGGGCTATAATTAATAATTGTAATACATTTTAAATCATTTTCTATTGTGTTCCCTCCCCTTGTTATCAAGTGAACTCGTCTTTAAAAGCTGGTTTCGTCAGATAAAACTGGATATTTTTGGTTATTTTTCGCGTTCATAGTATAGTGGGGGCGGCTCACCTCCCCATCAGTCTCATTTTGCGTTTCTTAGAGTCCGTGTTGCGTGAACGATTGAGGTTAAGATGTCTAAACCATATTCGTTGGTGTGTTTTATGGACGAAATCTTAAAAAACGAACAAAAAAGTATAGACATAGTACCATCGAAGTGGTTACATTTCAACGATGAAGAAGATATGGTTTGTCCTTTTTTGTCTAAATTTTCGGATTCTAATGTTTGCCATTTACATAAATTGGTAAAGGAATTAAAATCACCGATTGATACCTGGAAACTCTTTCGTGCTGAAATTAAAGGCTATGCAGGTAAGTTCATAAAAAATCTTAAATCTTTTTGTATTGACGATCAATTGAAATGCTAAAATAGCAAACTTGACATAAAATTGTTAAATTTTTTATGGTAATACATTTTTTTTGCATTTTTGGGCATTTCAGGGCATTTTCGGAATGGGTTTGGTTGGGTTGCATTTTTGGGTATTTACAAAATGGTTTAGGTTGGGTTTTTTTTTGCATTTTTTGCGCATTTCCGGACCAGGTTGGGTTGCATTTTTGGGAATTTCGGGGCATTTACAAAACGGGTTAGGTTGGGTTTGTTTTTTTGCATTTTTGGGCATTTCTGGTATACCTTTATAAGGGTTAGGTTAGGTTGAGTTACATTTTTGGGTATTTCAGGGCATTTTTGGAATGGGTTAGATTGGTTTTGGGTTGCATTTTTTAAATTTGCATTTTTGGGTATTTCTGAGCATTTTTAGAATGGGTAAGGTTGGGTTGGGTTGCAATTTTTAAAACTTGCATTTTTGGGCATTTGTACCCAACAAATATGATCATATTATACAGGGTGTCCGGAAAAAGGAGGTCAATCCGTTAACCATATATTCTTTGAGTTAAAACAATAAGACTTTCATAATACCTACCTACCATTTTTCAATTTAGAGCTTTATGTTCGATATACAGGGCGACAAAGTTTGAAATATTTAAAACTGATTTTTTTAATAATTCGAGTAGTTGATAAGATATTAAGTTCAAATTCGGTACACTACTTCAACATAAATAGTTTCATCTTTTGAGATCAATAACACAAAAAAACAAATGTCAAATAATCAAAATAGGGGAGGGTCCAGTGCCCACTGACTCCCCCTATGTTTTAGTACGTGCGCCAGTGACTTCCAAACGGTATAAACAGGTATAACCTGAAACAATGCCGTTTGGAAGTCATTGGCGCACATACTAAAAAATAGGGGGGGTCAGTGAGTACTGGACCCCCCTATTTTGATTATTTGACAATTGTTTTTTTGTTTTATTGATCTCAAAAGATGAAACTATTTATGTTGAAGTAGTGTACCGAATTTGAACTTAATATCTTATCAATTACTCGATTTTTTTAAAAAATCAGTTTTAAATTTCAAACTTTGTCGTCCTGTATAGAACATAAAGCTCTAAATTGAAAAATGGTATTATGAAAGTCTTATTGTTTTAGCTCAAGGAATATATGATTAATGGATTCACCTCCTTTTCCCGGACACCCTGTATTATATAAATTATTTTATATTATTTTATTAATATGCCTTTATTATTAGAAACTTATGAAGAAGCGCTAAAAAAATTGGAAATACTTAAAGAAGAAAGTGATGTTTTTTCAACTGAAGATGACCAACTAGCAAAAGAAGTTACTAAAAAAAAAAATCGTTTAAAGGGTCAAAAAGGGTCAACGAGCAAATCTTATAAATCTGTCTTACCTTCGATTGATTTAACCCAACCAATGGACATGGAAAAAACAATTTCAAGTAAGTTAAAAAATTTAATAATATTATTTAATAAGCGTTTAAACTCTGATGGTTGCTGAAATAACAAAACTATTACTTTATTTTAACAAGTTCAAGTGCTTATTCCAAATAAAATTGGCTTTTGATATAGGTATATATACATATATACATATATATCGTATACATATATGTAAAAATAAACATGGTGTTTTGTTTAAATACAGGGTGGCTCAGATTAGGTACGCTACTGCTTTTTGTTTTACATTAAGCAATTAACATACAACTTTTTGTCCCCTACATTTTTTTATATCTTGTTTAATTTACAAGAAAAATAAATAAATAAAAACGAATTTAATTTTTTTCTTGAAAATTAAGCAAAATAAAGAAAAACTGCAGATACATAAAAGTGGTATTTTTAATTGCTTAATCTATGTAATTATACAATCAAACTCATAAAAAAGCTGTGGCGTGACCATTTTTTAATAACACCCTGTATCTCTAAAACAAAGCTTTAAAGCATGCAAGTTATTAAAAACTTTTCCTTCTTATTTTTGCGAGTTTTATAATAATCATGTTATGTAATATAATGTTATACATGGTGTCCCAAAATTAGGGGGGCCTCAGTGCGTTCTTCATGGAAAAATAACATTTTTTTGTTTAATAAACAAATATAAAAAATACCCCCTAACCCCTAAAAGGATACTTTTTTTAAACTATTTCTAGAGGGTTGAACATGGAAGAAATAAATATTCGGTGCTTTGGTAATTTTGACATGCTGAATCTAGATTTAAAATCAAAACTCTTAAAATTTAATTATAGGCGTAACATTTGGGGGGCAAAGTTACAAAAATAGCCCAAACTTTTTTCAGAGTTAATATTTTAATTTTTTTTATGAAATTATAAAAAATATAACTAATATAAATAACCCAAACGTTACTTTTGTCCCAAAGCCTACTTCAAAGTTTTAATGAAAATATGATATGTGTATGCTATGCAGAGTAATTTATAAATGCATTTTTCTCGAAAATAGTGCATCTGAGCGATCTAAATCAAGAGTACCTATTTTTCGCAAAAACTATAAATTTTCATAATTTCATAAAAAAAAATTAAAACTTTAACCCAGAAAAAAGTTAATAGGATAATTTTTTAAAACTATTTCTAATTAGGCTCCTATTCAGGGGGCCGTAGGGGGCATTTTTGGATACCTGTTTATTTTACAAAAAAATGTTATTTTTCTATGAATAATCAACTGTTTAAGTTTGGCCCCCTGTATTTCATAAAAAATCTGCAATAAAAACATGTTTTTAGAAATGGTAAAAAATCCAAAGAAAGGTGCCTCAATGTCGAATGAGATGGATGAGCTCTCGTTACATGACATTGTCTATAATGAAAGTAATTCAGAAAAAACAGAACTAAGTAAGACATAAATTAAATTATATATCGCACATGGGCGACAACAGTGTCATAAGTAGTAAAACCTTAATTCCGAGATAATGACCTCCAAAGATTTTTGGAGGAATTGTGATAGGGATTATACAAATTGCAGACAGACACAAGTCTCTAGGGATTAATTTCAAAAATATCTTTATGCCACTGTTGCAGCATAAACTATAAGTAATTTTACACTTAATCCCGAAAATATTTTTTTTTGACTTATGACACTGTTGTCGCCCACATTAGAAATGAACTTCATTTTTGAATATTTTATAATATGGCTAGAGTTTTTAGCCATTTTATAAACTGTCCGATCAAGTAAGAGCCACATTTCCAAAAAGCAATATTATTTCATTAAAATAATAATAACCTAAGCAAACTATTTCATGCGTGTCAGTACCGGTTTAAGAATTCCTTGGGCCCTGGGCGGTAGGAGTTTTTGGGCCTCCTCAATCCCCTCAATATTTTTTCGTAGTACTCTTAAAATTTTCAATCCAAAAAAAACAATAACTGTTAATAAAGCGACCAGTAGCTTTTCTTATTTGCATACTATATTTTATCTAAGCCAAACACAAAAAATAATTTAAAGCCAATTATTAGTTAAATACTTGTCAATGTGGAAGTAGATAATAGTTTATTATGTATCAAGTTTTATAAACCCCATTTCAGTTACTACTTTAATTAGACACGAGCGAAGCTTGCGAGCAAGTGTTAATAAAAACGAGTTTCTAGGGAAGGTTATAAACCAGTTGCATACTATAGTTTATCTACGTCGAACACAAAAAGAATTTAGAGCCAATATTATTTGTTAAACATTTGACATCTGACACTCGGATTTAACCTCACTTTTTTCCAATTTAAAATAAAGCTTCAGCCCGCAATTCATTTAAATGTGAAAAAAACATATACCTGCCCTGTCGCATATAGCAATAATTTAAAAAACAGAAAACATTTTTTTTTCATTTAATGGGTTAGTTAAAAACAGAAAATTTTACATACATTAATAGGTACTATTTAACAATGTTGCTTTTATTTGATTGACCAGTTTATTTATTAAATGGCTAAAAACACAAGCCGAATTGTAAAATAATGCAAAATGAACGAGTATTTTACAATAAGGCCTCGTTTTATAAAATGGCTAGCCATTTGTCAAATGGCATTTGATAAAACTGTGGGTTTCGTAATTATTATGTTTTCATTTTATTAAATGAAAATTAACTCAAAATTGTTTTAATAACTTTCCATAATAAAATTTTATTTATATATTTAAAGTTAGATTATCAATTAATCATATTTAACATTTTAAAGGTAATTTGGAAGAAGTGAGAAGTGAGACTGTTACACTAAGCCCTGTATCAACAAACTCAAGAGAGAAACAAGTTACACTTAGCACAATTAATGAAGGTAAAAAATTATAACTTGTTATTATTTTATGAAATATTTTAATTTTTCATTTCTGTTAATTATATTATTAAAAAAAAACTGTACCCTAGAACCAAACTGTATTAGGTCCACTTTTTTAAAATCACGTTTGCCTACTATTTTCCTCCCTCAAACAGAATTAAGTTCTAGTTTTTAAATACATACATCAAAAAAATCGTTTTAATAATTTTTAATTTGGTAAATTATTTTTTTTCAAATATTAAATTTTAGTGTACCTAAAACTAAGTCATGCATCTAAAAAAATGTTTATCGATAAAGGTCGAATATATAAAAATCTGCACAACGTCCATATAACGCTAAACGTTATCTAGCTAATTTCAAATTGATTTACCTCTCAATTGAACCGGTGAGATTAAGAACAGTACATGTATTAAAGTTAAAATACATTTTTGTGGAAATATTTTACTATTTTATAAAATATAATAATCATATTTTGTAACATGATTTATATCTTCTCACAACAATGCGTTTAAAATTAATTTTAGAAAATAATTTGTTAAAATAAATTTTTTGGAGTTGTACTGTTCTTATTTTCTCTGATTTAATTGTAATATTGATTTTATTCAATTGCACAGTAACAGCCACACAAAAAAATAAAAAAATCTTGATCCAAATCCGTCATTAAAATTGACTCAAAGGGTCTTTGTTTGGCCCTAACCTAAAAAAAACCTAATTTTAGAGATTTTAAGTTGTTTTTGTGGTTGGGGCGAAACCAAGACTCGTGGTCAAATTCTGATGGCAAATTCATGAATATTATTAATTTTAGATTTTTTATGATTTTTTATGCAGATATTCAGGATTTAAAAGAATATGTAACAAATTCTTTTAAAAAACTAGCTTCACAATTATCCATGCTTCAAAGTGAAGTGGTGGGTACAAAAATTGGATTGGAGAGATTAATTAAAAGACGAGATGTAGCAGCTCCAGAACATGAACAGTTTAAGTTACCATTTACATCACTAAAAGAGTTTCAAGAGTTTGATCAAAAAATAACGACTGATGAAGCCACAAAGGAAAAAGTAGTATGTATCTTTTTAACTACATTTAAGTATAATGTTGGTATTCTAATAGTTATTTATGTCGTAAGGCTGAGACATCGTCTTTTTGTGCTGAGCTCAAAGTTTGAGCAACTGCGAGAAGCACAAAAAGACGATGTCTAAGCCGAATGGCATACAACATTTTATCTTTAAGAAACAGTTTTATCTGTTAGATAAAACGTACTTACAATTATATTGACGTGAGGCGTTTAGGGGGGGAGGGGGTCGAGCCCAATCTAACCCAATCTCACGTGGGGGAGAGGGGGTCTCGGCAAATATCACGTAATTTTTTAACAGTGTAAAAAATGCAATCAACCACAGATTAACGTATTTACTCTAAAAATACGCATTTTTAAAAATCCCCCTTGAGATTGGGGGGGGGAGGGTCGAGCCAAATCTCACCAAGGGGGGTCTAAAAATCGCCAAAATCGCCTCACGTAATTAATGGACGCCCCTTAACGGGTCTTGATTGGTCTAAATTATTTTTACAGCCTAGGAGATAATCGAATACCTACTTTTGTAGTGAGCGTTGACAATAATAAAGCTTAAATTATAAAACGCTTGAAGATAAAAAAAAATATTTTCATTTTTTACCTTCCAGTCTAAAAAATGCGAAAATTTGACTACTGTTAAAAATATAAAACATTGTATGCCATTCGGCTGAAAAGTTTCATTTTGTGCTTCTCGGTCTAATGACATAAATAACCATTTTTTTGTTTTTCAAGTACCTAACGTACAAATTCTAAAAAATAAAAAAAAAATTGTTTAAATCTTCCTTGAATCAAGGTAAAAAATATTTAAAGGGTAAAATTTTATAAATCCTTAATTATAATTAAATGCATTAGGCTTGTTTTGAAATTAAAATTTCTTAAATTTTCTTTGGCCGGACCCAATTATAGTATGTATGTTAAACATTTTTTCTTACCACACTTTCCTTATTGTTTTTAGGCTGAGATTATTTGGACATTGTTGGAAATCAACAAACCTCTTAACAAAACTTTGACCAATATATTTGCTAAATTCTGCAGCAGACAAGTCATTGCAAACTACACTGCAAAGAATCCAGTTCCTGGCAAGTTTGTAATGAAGGATACAGCGCTTTATGCTTGTGCATTTGGTGAGTTTATTTTTTATATTTTTTAAAAAGTTAACATATATATAGTAGTGGAAATATGTAGAGCAACAACTGTAAAAAAAACTAACTCAAAAACGCCTTTATTAATCTTTAAGAAATTTTGGATTAAAATACTTCAACTTATATCTCAGTTTACGTGTTTGAGGGTTTTTTGAGAAAATATTTTTAAAGCCCATTTTTTTAATATTAAAAAACTTTCGAAAAATAACTTTTAGGGAAATTTTTTTCAAGTAAATAAAAAAATTGCTGTTAAAGACCGTATTTTTGTTAGTATACTCTGAAAATTTTGTACAAATCAAATGAACAGTAACGAATCTCCCTAATATATATATATATATATATATATATATATATATATATATATATATATATATATATATATATATATATATATATATATATATGTATATACAAGGTATATCAATGAATAATTATTTAAGTAACAAAATACTCTTACGTTAGGTCTGTTTCAAAGTATTGTAGCATTTATCATGGGTTTTTAAATGAACAAAATTTGTGGCTTGACTCCCTACACTTCACTACGATGTTAAACTATGCATTTACTACTCCACTAAAAAAGTTTCTGTGAATTTCTTGAAATTTAAAAAAACTGACTAATCAAGACTTTTTATATTTTTTTATATTTTAAGCGTACTTTTTAGAAAAAAGTACAAGTTAAATATTCATTCATATTCTATGTAACGAAAAATTAAAAAAAAAATGATTCGATTGGTCAGTTTTAAAATTATTTAATAGCAGTAAAATTACATTTAAAATATGTGAACAATGATTAAAATCATGTCGTATCATATGTACATATACAAATGTATTATCAGTTTGTAAAAATAGGTGTAATTATTTGTTTTCAAATATTGTCTTTTTGTTCTTTTTTCATTGTTCCACTAGTTGTTCAACCAGTGTAACAATAGCTTTCTTTGTAAATTTTTGTCTCAATTGGAGGGTCCAGTGCAATAACCAGTCCATTTCAGAAATTTTCTCGAATAGGTAGATCGGTTTTTACTTACTACTATTATTTTTAAAGTTAAACATTAAACAATTCCAAGTGAGTGTGGGACAAAACATATATCACTTGTCCATATGGACAAATACTAGGGTGTTTAGTTAAACATTGTTCCTTTTTAGTGTTATTTCATATAAAACTTTGTTACCTTACAGCTAAAGTAAACGAAGAACTTAAAAAACAAAACAAACCTCCAGTTAATGAAGTCTCTTTCTATAAAAGCATAGGAGCAGTTATTAATTGTTCAAGAGATTGGGATGGTCAAAGAGAGAAGAGGAAGAAACAAACTATTGATGCCAGTGCTAAAGACGCTGATACAAATGAGTAGCTAGTTTTTTTTCGTTTCTTTTTAGTATTAGTAAATTATTAGTATTAGTATTATTACGCCGCAAAATCAACGCATATTATTAAAAAATAGTAATCCATCAAAAAAAGTTTTTATTTAAATCTGTTAAAATGTTAAAAAATTATAAAGAATCTTTAGACAAACAAAATCAGTTTTAATAATTTTGCGGCGAAGTGAATGAGTGTCAGAATTCGTGATACGTAAAACTCACTAAAAATAAATTAGTCTTAGATTTGAACGTAATTACAATAATTTGTGGTATTTTAATAGAAATAACAATTTTCGAATCTCAAATAAAAAAGTTTGTTTATTATTGACAAACATTTGTTTATATTTTTTATATTTATACATATATTTTTTATTTAAAAACATATTAGGGTCTCTGGTGAGTAGGAAATTCTCAAACGGATTATACGAAAACCATTGCAATTTATTTGTTAAAGTTACATATGTTATTTAAGAGTTGTTGTACTAAAAATCTATTTCTAAACAAACAAAACAAAAATCTTTTTTGTCATTATAAACATTTGAATTTAGAAAATTTTAAACTTCACTGTACAGATTGTAATTATCTAAACTGTTTTTAATTTTTTGTATCATATAATGTCATATATGACATTATATAATCCAAAAAATTGACCATTAATAACCATTCTTTAATTAATTTTTTTCAGGATTAAATACCGCTATTTATGTAATAATGCCAATTAAAAATTAAATTGATTAAATTTAATAATATTAATCATGTAACTAAATATTTAAACTCTGTATTCTGTACAATAAAACAATTTTTATTCCTATGGGCCACACATGTCCTACCACGTGACTTTGATAAAAAAATGTAGGTTGATTTTCTGTCGGTGCCAAGCTAATTTCGTGATATTTTCTAAAAATAATGTATTTTTTGTGTATAAAGATCTTAATTTACAACACAAAAAATTTATTATTTTTAGAAAATTAGACCAATTTAGTTTGACCCTGACACAAAATGAACCTTAAATATTAAATATTTAAATTTTGTATCGAAGTCACGTGGCGGGACTTTGAGTGTGGACCATAGTAAACATTCTTTGTCATTTCTAAATAAAAAAAATTACAGACATTGTTTAAAATGTTTATTAAAAAATCTGCCAAATCATGTATATTGATAAAATTTCGTCGATTTTGATTCATAAGATCCCAAAAAAATGCCCAAAATATTTTGTCAATTAGTGACGACAAATATTTTTATGGTCCATTTGGGGTATTGTTGAATATATTATTTCTTTGTATTTACATTCAAATCTAATACTTCGATTTTTGATGATACAATTTTTAAGTTTTGTATACAGGGTATTCCATAATTAGCTTGCAATACAGCAGTTTTTACTTACAAAAATACGAAAAAAGTTCGTATAAACATAGGTCGAGAAATGCTTCCTATAGGAAGCATTCCTTATAAGGGAGGTACAGCCCCCGAAAGAGGAGCCCCTAAAGATGGTTTTTATTTAATATCCAAAAACGTTTAAGATGAAAAAGTGAAATTTTGGGAACTAATCAAACTTTTTATGGCCAACAAGATGTAATGATAACAGTTTTAAAATTACCACAAGGGGTAGGTCAGATAGATATGGAGTAGGGGTAAAACCACCCTAACTTTTTTGTACGTGTCTTGTACCATGATTTGATGTCAGTTTATGATATTTTGGAGTTTTACACACAAAAAAGGTCCTTTTGTTGAATTTCGATAACATTTACCATTTTCGCTTAAAATCGATTTAAAAATTATTTTATATGCCATAAAAAATTCATAATAAAATCATAAGAGAGAAAAATATTTAGCTTAGGCCATGAAAGACGGCTGTCAAGTTGGCTGTCAAACACAATTTTTAATCACCGTGTCAATTATTACATGAAACCGTCACCTGTCTTGCATAATTTTTCCAAAATGGCGTGTTCCATGACCTACGCTAAATCTATTTCTCTAGTTGCATTAGGAATTTTTATGTCCTTTAAAATTGATTTGAAAATTTTTAAATCGATTTTAAGCGAAAACGGTGCATGATATCAAAGTTTATCAAGAGGACCTTTTTTGTATAATTCCAAAATTGTATAATCTGACATAAAATCCTGGAACAAGACACGTAAAAAAAGTTTGGGTGGTTTTAACCACATCTATCTGATGCACCCCTAATAGAAATTTTGAAATTGTTATTATTAAATCTAATTGGTCATAAAAAGTTTGATCAATTCCCAAAATTTCACTTTTTCATCTTGAACGTTTTTGGAGATATTAAATAAAAACCATCTTTAGAGGCTCCTCTTTCAAGGGCTGTATCTTTCTTAGAAAACATTTCTCGACTTATGTTTATAGAAACTTTTTTTAAATTTTTGTACGTAGAATTTCTTGTTAAAGTATTGCACGCTAATTATGGGACACCCTGTTTTGTATTGTTATTTTATTACTCAGGGTTAATATTTTAATTTAATTAATGTACTTAAGTTAATGTAATTAGTATTATAATTAATGATAATAAAACCATTATACCAATAACTTGAAGTATTTATTACACTCGTTATATATTTAAATAGCTATACTTCTATGTAAACAACAAACTAGTAAGTCGATTTTAACCGATTGAGCTAAAAAGTTGCACACAGTTTTGGTGATTATGACAATACAATATATTATACTCAATATTGTAATTTGTTTAAAATAGCCGCTGCTTCAAGATGGCAGATAACCTTTTTTCTTTATAACAGTGTAGAAAACGATAAGGTAAGTGACGTCATACGTAAGGGTTGAGATGTAATCCTATCCTACCCAATCGGGGTGGTTGATTCGGCACCGTCAGGAAAAAAAAAATTTCACCAAATCTGGGAAAAATTTACATTCCAACCCAATTGGTCTGTCAGATCCGGCCCCGAGGGAAAAATTTACATTCCAACCCAATCGGGCTACCTGAACCGATACCAACTGGTAAAATTTTTCCAGTCGGCACCGGATCAGGCAGCCCGATTGGGTTGAGATATAAATTTTTACTGTCGGGGCCGGATCAGGCAGCCCGATTGGGTTGGGATGTAAATGTTTTCTGTCGGGGCCGGATCAGGAAGCCCGATTGGGTTGGGATGTAAATTTTTCCTGTCGGGGCCGGATCAGACAGCCCGATTGGGTTAAGATATAAATTTTTACTGTCGGGGCCGGATCAGGCAGCCCGATTGGGTTGGGATGTAAATTTTTTCCGTCGGGGCCGGATCAGGCAGACCGATTGGGTTGGGATCTAAATGTTTCCTGTCGGGGCCGGATCAGGGAGCCCGATTGGGTTGAGATATAAATTTTCACTGTCGGGGCCGGATCAGGCAGCCCGATTGGGTTGGGATGTAAATTTTTCCCGTCGGGGCCGGATCAGGCAGACCGATTGGGTTGGGATCAAATGTTTCCTGTCGGGGCCGGATCAGGGAGCCCGATTGGGTTGAGATATAAATTTTCACTGTCGGGGCCGGATCAGGCATCCCGATAGGGTTGGAATGTAAATTTTTCCCGTCGGGGCCGGATCAGGCAGACCGATTGGGTTGGGATCAAATGTTTCCTGTCGGGGCCGGATCAGGGAGCCCGATTGGGTTGAGATATAAATTTTCACTGTCGGGGCCGGATCAGGCATCCCGATAGGGTTGGAATGTAAATTTTTCCCGTCGGGGCCGGATCAGGCAGACCGATTGGGTTGGGATCAAATGTTTCCCGTCGGGGCCGGATCAGGCAGACCGATTGGGTTGGGATCTAAATGTTTCCTGTCGGGGCCGGATCAGGCAGCCCGATTGGATTGGGATGTAAATTTTTCCTGCCAGGGCCGGATCAGGCAGCCCGATTGGATTGGGATGTAAATTTTTCCTGCCAGGGCCGGATCAGGCAGCCCGATTGGTTTGGGATGTACATTTTTCCTCAGGCAGCCTGAATGGGTTGGAATGTAAATTTTTCCTGTCGGGGCCGGATCCAGGCATCCGAAATGGGCTGGGATGTAATTTTTTTCAGTCGGAGCCTGATAAGGCATTCCTATTGGGTTGAAATATAATTTTTTCCAGTTGGGGCCGGATCAGGCAGTCCGGTGGGGATATGGGGTTATTGGGTTATTAGAATGTGGGTTTCACAATCAGGGCCGCATCAGATAGCCTTTTTCCGATTCGGATATGATTTTCCTATTCAGAGCCGCATTTGGGCTGCCTGATCAGGCCAGGATTGAAGTGCCCGGATCAGGGCCGGATAACGTCAACTCGTTCCGAATCGGACAAAGTCAAGCGTTACACATCCTGCCCTAGCCGGATCCGATTATCCTATTCGATACCGGATGCGGACCGGATATTTTGTAGGGAAAATCGGATCGGTCCCGGATTGGAATCGTTGCTCGGGATGTAGTAGGCTATGGAAATTTGATTTGGTGTATATTTTTAATTAAAGTAGGTACTTATAAATATCAATTAAAATATAAAATGCAAAATTATAAAAAAAATACCCAAATTTCAGGAAATACCATTTTTATTATAAAAAAATCCATTTATTCGTCCAGAGGGACTGAACGAAAATTGTTCAAAATTTAACAAAATATTCTCCTTAATATATACTAAAAATTGTAAAAAAAATATGTATTTGCCTTCCTAAGAAGATACAACGGTTTAAAATGCGACAAATTTTATAGAAAATGGCACTATGATTTTTGTTTAAGAAGGCTTTGATAGAAAAGTCAAACTATATTTTTTACATTTAAAACATATTTAAATGTTTACATGTTGACATTTTTACATGTTTACATATTTTAAAATGTGCTCCGTTGAACAATTCCTTAATGAGCAGGGCCATATTACCCATTAGGCAGGCAAGGCAATTGCCTTAGGCGCCACGTAGAAATAGGCGCCTTGTCCCCAAGCAACTTAAAAAAAATAAAAATTAGGCTAATTAGCTAATTTAATTTGTAAACTTTACCCTGTATTTTATTATTATTATTATTATTATTATTATTATGTGCTGCTCACCCCAGCGGGTACGCGATACTAGAGGAAACTGCTGCTGGAAGGACTTGGGTGTTTTCGCGTTTAATCAAGAGTGGCACTTCTATGTGTTGTGTGTTTGGTGATAGCAGTCTGTGTTCGATAGTCAGGGTTGATTTAGCCTGGCTTTTAAATTAAATTACGTTAGGTTAGATTACGTTACACAAAATGCTGGCTAAATCCACACTTAGATAGTGTTAGTTTTTCTGTTTGTTTTAAGGTATTTCTGAAATTTTAATATTAAACTAATTACAATAAACCAGCAGTACATCTAACATACAAATACAGAAAATTAAAGTTGATTTAATTGTTTTTAAATACTTACTAATGACATCTTGCAGAAAAACGCACTTATAAGTCCTAACACTTTTTATTTACATTATATCTGTTATGTTTGTATGTTATTTATGTTTTTTATGTATTTTTTTAATGATAAAAAGTATTCTAATTCATAGGGAATAATTAGGTTATAATGCTCGGGCGCCCTTAAGCTAACAGTTTTGGGGTGGCTCTAATAAGCTTTTTTAAAATTTGCCCCGGGCCCCGTAAGTATAGTATCTAGTTAGAGGAGCCAAATTTGTAAGTGCCTAAGGCGCTCAATTGCCTTAAGCCGGCTCTGTTAATGAGAAGTGTCAAAAACTGATGAAATGTGATATTTATAAAAAAATATGTGTATAAATATTTAGTAATTTACTTACCTTTAATTACCAGTTTCTTGATTTCATTGATAAAATATTATCAGCAATAGATTCTTTAAAAAAGCATCAGAATATTTCAAAAGATCAGGCAAAATATGCATTTAAAAAAAAATATTTGCTTCCCATGCTGAAAATTCCTCCTCCGTTGTACAATACGAAATAAAAAATTTCACTGGGTAAATAGTCTGGCCACTGTACATTCCTTTGTTATGTGTTATAAAGATGAAAATAATGAATTATGTAAAACAAGGTGTTTACACTTTAACAATATAAAACTAAATATAATTTTATTAATTTGGCATATCACAAAAATGACTTTGGTTTGGAGGGAGAGTGGCACATCGCACGGAAAAGGACCTTGTGATGGAATAGGGGGAACCGTTAAGAGATCGGTTTTAAAAGCAAGCCTGCAAAGACCATATAAGAATAAAATTTTATTATTTGTAATGAAAATATAAAAGGAATATTTTTTTTATATAAAACTTAAAATAATAGAACAACAAAAATTAATCCTTGTACTAAAAAATACTACAAGTTTCCATTCATTTGTGCCTAAAATTTACAAATTATTCAGGTTCGAAGTACATCGGAATCAAACCGTTTTATAATAAAAAAATATTAAAAAGAATAAAATTTGAAGCTTTAAAAAACCAATAATTAATTATTAATTATGTTAAATTTTATTAGGGTTACCTTATAGGGAATGTTATTAAATTTAAATTAACAACTACCTTATAGATTAACATAGTTTTGTATTATAAATGAAGTAACACGTGAATATATAAAGCATTGTTCACGATAAAAAATAAGTTCTCTGTTAAAATTATTGCTAAAATACACATAATTATTCACTTAGGCATAGTACCAAAATTTTTCTTGTGTTAAATTAAATAAGTGAATCTGATTGGTTGCAATAAAAAATAACATAGGCGATCCATCATAGCCCCTAATATGTAATCATTATGTACCTTAAGATAACAATACAAATATTGTTTTTTTATTTTATATTAATTATTATGTTAATTAGTCGCGGCGAATGTTTCAAATTGCGTCATCAATGTAGAATGTCAAAAACCGATTTCTCGACATACGGTTAACCTAGCGGTTCCATGGATACATACGTAAAAGAAAACGACAATAATTAACAAATATTATGTCTGTGCTTGGTTCAGAATTTGATGACGCAATTTGAAACATTCGCCGCGACAACTATATGCGTTATTTTGTTTATTATAATTATAAAATAATTATTTAATGTTTATGTAGCTTAATTTTTACTAAGTATTTTATATTTCTTTTTCAAACACCTTTAAATAGCATTTTTTTATCAAAGCCATCAATAATTCCATATTCTATACAAATTATGGTATTTTAAACCGTTTGTATCTTCCTAGCAAGGCAAATACACAAATTTATATTGAGGAGAACATTCTGTTAAATTTTGTTCAGGCCCTCCGGACGAAAAAATGCATTTTTTTCTCCAAAAATGGAAAATTTTCATAATTATGATGGTATTTCCTGCAATTTGGATACTTTTTTATAATTACGAATTTAATATTTTAATCAATATTTATAATTACTTTAAATAAAAATATACACCAAATCAAATTTTCATAGCCTACTAAATAATATTAATGGCAGAAAATTGACATTTTCAGTTAAAAGAAGCGTAAATTTAGCACTAAAAAAACTGCATTTGTAAAAACATTTGTATAATTTTAGGCATATATTTAAAAATTTCATTGTTTTATGGTTAAAACAAAATATTTCGCGATACAAAATATTAATAAACAACTTAGTTATAAAGGGTTTTCTTAGACACCGATTTGGTAATTTTTAATGCAAGCCGGTTAACATGGCCCTGCCTAATTCCTCAGGGTGTTTAAATAAAAAAAAATTATTGTGGTTTTTGTTCATCCTAAGCATTGGCCTTCACACCCTGAATGTTTTAAGCAACTTTCAATTTTTGTCAAATTTGGTGAAAAATGATAGAATGACTCATATGTTATCCTCTAGAGTTTGTTTCTTAATTTTCTTATAATCTTGTCACAAATTCTAAATGTATTTTTTCCCTCTCGATGTCTTCGGCATAATTGCATTTATTTTTCAAAAAATTTGCCTAAATGCCTAAAAAGGTGTTTTTGGTACCTGTAAAAGAATAGGTAAAAAAACATTGCCTTTTAGAAACAGGTCTAGTATTCCTATAACTATAAAAAAATTATTTGTTCTTTTCAGAGGCTTTAAGCCGTAATTTTCGTTTCTCATGCCTTCTAATGCAAATTTAGGTACTTGTAACAAAACCCATTGCAAACATAACCCAATTGTTGTGTTTTATATTGCCCAATCCTATATAAACCCTAATTTTTTTTCAATAATAAGTCAGTTATAAATGTATTTACACGGAAAAAAATCCCTTACTAGGTTTAAGAATAGTTCTATACTTCATGTTAGGAACTTGATTTAAGTATATTTATTATTTATATAAGATTAGCGTACATTTAAACTAAGTAATGGGATATACTTAATTTTTAAGAAAAACTGTTACTTGATTTGAGATGAGTATTCTTGGATTGAGTTTAAAGGTATTTTATTTTAAAGAAAATTGGTATACTTAAATCAAATATACAATAATGCTTATACTTCAATTTAAGTATAAGACCTCTAGAACAAAGAATACACTATACTGTATTTAAGTATAGCTATTATTAAAACAAATACCTAATTCTTCGCTTAAGTAAATACCGTCCACCCTCTCAGACCGCTTCGCTAAAAGAAAAGACGCAGTTTCTGTGTTCAGTGTTAGAATAGAATTCTATGGTGGTAGCGTGTGTACGTGTCGGCGCCGGCAGTTCGTTATTTCCTTTTTCGGTCTGGATGTTATTTTTAATAAAAAATAATGGAGAAGAAACTTAAAAATTGGGGCTCACAATGTTTACTAGACACATTTTTGGGTAAGTAAATAATATTTCATTAATTTAAAGTAATTAACTAGGCATGATCGTAAAAATGTAGTGTAAAATGGATAGGTATACTGTAGTGTAAAATGGATAGCATACGACAGGTAATAGACAATAGCACATAAACCGCAGAAAGGCTATAGCCTCCAATTCAGCTATATTAGTTTTGTTTTAGAAAACGAGATAGATATCGATATTATGGTAAACCTAAGCGAGGAAAATTTAAAGGAATTAATTCCAAAAATAGGATTGAGGATCAAGTGTAGAGAAAAAATTGAAGAATTAACACCAAACCATCTACGATTATAATGGTAGCCTTCTTAGAGACTCATTTTACAAATTATTTAGCTGGATATAAATTTTACTGACAATAAAAATACCTACTTAAAAAAATAATAACTATTGTGATTAAAAACCTTACCTTTACATATAGCACCAAAAATGTGATACCTAGGTACTTAAAAAAATAAAATGTAAAATATAGTATCTAGGTTAATTAACCGTGAAAGAATGAATTTATATAAATTGACAGTACTTTTTCTAATACCTCTAAGACTGTTAGGTAATAAACCTATTGTGACATCAGTGCCTATTATATATACTATACTTAGTACTTTAGTACATTAAAATAATTAAAATAATATGCCAAAAATACTGTTAAATTACTGTCATAACGATTATACGATTATTGTATTTTCACTTTCACTTGTATTTTCCGTAGTGGTAGGATAATTAATACAAATATTTTTCAGGGTCACGAATGTTTTTTTTGTTAAAATTATTAGTCGCTAGACGAGGGAATTTTTTTTTCTAGTCAACCACTTTCTTTAAGAATAGTGTAAAGTTATTTTAAATATATACTATACTTTTATCAAATATAAAAAAAGGAAAAGTAAGAATACAAGCATTTTATGCAAGTAAAGCGTGTACTTACAATAAGTATAAATAAATAAATTTTAAAGAAAGTATATTCTTAAAACAAGAATACTTTAAAGATTTTACAAAGAAACTATACTTTGATGAAGTACATACTAACGTTACAACAAGAATACCGTAGTCTTCATTGAAGACAAATTTGTATACTTAACTCAAAATTAGTGTGTTTCTTATTTTTAGTATAGCAGTAATCTTAGATTAAACCGAAGCTATCTTTATTTTATAAGAATATGAGGATACTTGAAACAAGTATAAATTTACTTGCGGAATAGGGAAACTAAGCTATACTTGGATAGAGTTGAATTTTCTTGGAATCAGTATAGATTTTTTTCCGTGTATGTGTATATTTAATAATACATTTTAAAAATGTATCACTCTTATAATGTATTTATGTGTATATTTAATAATACATTTTAAAAATGTATCACTCTTATAATGTACCTAATAAACACATATTTAAGTATATATAAGATAACCTACAAATCCATAGAAAAGGATACAAATCTGCTGTCATTTAAAATTTGCGGTAACCCTTTAAGGGTTACCGCTACCGCTACCACTTAACTGGAGATGAGCACCCCACGTCAAAATTTAAAGCTGCCGGCCCTGAGTGCTGCAAAACGTTGGTATCAACATTATTTATTTTATATCGTCGGGGGTTTAGCAATAACTCCTATGTGCAAAATTCTAAATTATATATAACCAAAATATTTGCTCTTTATCTACGTCATGTCGAGTACAAAGCATACTTTTTGGAATATAACATTTATTTTGACTATGATATTATGAAAATTTAAAAATCCCGCTTTATTTTCCGCGTCGAAAATTTTCCAGTCAAGCAGTCCGGCCGATGTGGTAACCCTACCCCTGCAGCGCACCGCTTCCCATTGTTTTCAGATGTACGGGCTTCGTATGCTCCGTGATACTTATACAGAACTGTATATAATCTTGTTTGACTCATGTGCCCCCTAGCGCTAGAGCATTGGAACTAAAGGTGCATATTTTGATATTTTGGATGACATTACGAACAATGTAAATGAAAAAATATTTGCCGTATTCAAAGCACTGTGCAGTGAATTGAAGATTTGAACTCTTGTGGGAAGTATAGACTTTATTCAATGTTATGATAAATGTTGACGGTATTAAGCACGTGAATGCCTCTAGGAAGCATTCAGCTTTCGGAGAGCTGAATCCTTGTCAGTATTCAAAACTAGTGGTTGTGTATCTTAATCTAAACATTCGAGTTACTACTGCAGTACCACTTCGCATACTGTTCCTTGGACTTTTTAGAAACAACTCGGTAGCTTACTAACTGCTTCATTTATTTACACATTTGGATAGTTTTCTTCCAGATTATCCATCGAAAATCGTAAATTTTTGTATAAGTTATTGACAGCGTCTTTTCGTAACTAACAACAATAGGTACAAATTGGTTGCCACGTAACTAAGAAGAGTTACTTGATCTTAGATTTGTATGGCTTTTATTTTAAATTTATTAATTATTGCTTATTTAAGTGTCTGTTTAATAATGTTTGTAGATAAAATATTGTTTGATGTAAATGTTACAAATGTTTTTATTTTGTTTGAATGGTTGGATCACTTGCCCCGCTCGTTATCCAATTTCCCTTTTCACAAAATAAACTTACTTTTAACACTTATTATGCTCCACACAAGTTCCACCACGTGACTTTGATAGAAATAATTAAGGTTAATTTTTAGAATCAAGCTAATTTTGTCATATTTTCTGAAAATATGTATTTTTTCTGTATAAAGGTCTTAATTTAGAACACAAAAAATACATTTATTGCATTATTTTCAGAAAATAGGTTATAATTAGCTTGACACTGACAAAAAATTAACCTTAATTATTTATATCTAAGTCACGTGGTGGCTCTTTGCTGTGTGGAGCATAGTAGGTGGGTAAGAATTT
The DNA here is from genome assembly GCA_921294245.1 of Brassicogethes aeneus. Classification (NCBI taxonomy): domain Eukaryota; kingdom Metazoa; phylum Arthropoda; class Insecta; order Coleoptera; family Nitidulidae; genus Brassicogethes; species Brassicogethes aeneus. Next base: position 65,978,474 of record OV121132.1, read on the forward strand.
CTCAAACGGGCCACCTGAATTAGGTCAAAATTAGTTTTTTTTTGTAGATATATTTTTTCGATAGTATTTTACATCACTAACACAAATCCTAAAGGATTTTGTAAAAAAAAAATTTCAATTGACATATTCATGATATTAAAAGTCAAAGTTTTTAATAATTAAAAAATAAAAAAAATCATTATGGCTGAACTAATTATCCGATTCCAACGATATAACTAGCGTTGGAATCTTGTTTTGACATAGATTCTTTGTTATTTTTTTTAATTGTCCAATTTTCATTTAGGTCGATTTTTTTTTGTTTTTTTTTTATACCAAATTCGGAAATTTTGGCTTCTGCGCCAGCTATCGACTCGAAAAAAAAAACACATATACTCCAATCATTTCTCGAAATTATGCTGCTGAGAAAAAAAATGGCCCGCAAGTTGACAAAAAGTTATTCGTCCTTTTGTGGGTGCACCGCGGTGGCCGCTCACGCTCCGAACCGTGTACGCTGTAGGCGCTTGTGACGCGACGTCTTACGGTGGTCTGGAATGGTACCTACTTTTCTAATCAAAATTAATTTGTGACCGTAATAATTTCCTTAGAGCTTGTTTTTTTGTATTAAATTCAGAAATAAATAGGCTTTATATTGGTATATACAAAAATAATTTTCGCTCATTATATTTTATTATGTTTTACAAAAAAACAAATTTAAACACATTTTAAAAAATTATTCTGCCCTTATAAATAAATGTAAAGCCTTGTGGTTTTTGTTTGTTTTATTAAGAAATTGATTGGCTTTGCTGTGTGGAAGTCAAAAATATTTTATGTCCATAGTATTTTTATAGGTGTAGCGCCAAACTAAAAAAATAAATTTTTAAAGTACACTTTTTGGTAAAATAAAAATTTTGCCTGTATTAATAATCTCAGAGTCTTGTTTTCGTTGTTGATTTATTAAGAAATAAATGGGGTTTGTTGTGATAAAAACAAAAACATTTTATGTGCATTATATTTTGTTTTAAATGGCGCCAAACTTAAATATTAACATTTTTTTATAACCAACACTTTGTGGTAAAATAAAAATTATGCTTTTTTTCGTGATGTAAACAAAAATCTGTACCTACCCACTAATAAACGTATTTGTGTTCTTTTTTCTATATGGAGCTCGGTCATACATTACATAAGTTTAAATTATAAAATATTTTTATTTTGTTTATATAATATATTATAAGTAACAGCGCCTAAACAGCAAAGAAAATTTTGTTTTAATCTAAAATCTAGACAGGAAAAGTGACAGTATTGCCTGCCTGGACAGCAGGAAAAGTGACACTTTCTCGATTTTAAAAAGACAGTATATCAATATTACATCCATGATTTAACCATGATGGTTAAAAATAAAAAAAATAGTACGAAAATAATAATTTAATTTGACTTCTGAATAATATTTTACATTTCAATTTTGTACAAATTGCTGTCGTCGATAGATGAGATATACTTACAAATAACATGTTTCGGTTTTGCGGCTGGTTGAAATGAATGATAATGCCTTGTATTTTGAATCGGGATGGCTTTTGAGAGACGAGATTTTAATTTTTTTTGCTCGGTTTCGTATTCGGCTGTAGTGCAGAAATTAAACGAAACTTTTTTTTAAAAATTCTTAGCCCAGTCAAAAAAATGTTGGGGCGTCGTAATTTGTGAGTTTACGGGGCTCTGTAAACTTGCTCGATAAGCATTTCTTTTTTATTATTAGATATTACTTATTTTATGTGACCGAACTAAATATAGAATAAATTAAATATTTCGATTTAGTCACTTTAAGAAAATTATTAAAATATAACTTTATTTTTTAAAAGAAAGTTACAAACTAAATCAAGGAGTAGAAAATTTGACAGATAATCCACGTGAGTACCAAGAAGTACCAAGTGAGTACCAAGAAAAATGTAATTTTTAGTTTGGCGCCTTATAAAACAAAATATAATGAATGCAAATTATTTTTGTTTATATCAGTATAAAGCTTATTTATTTCTAAATAAAATACAAAAAAACAAGGCTTCAAGTCAATTATTAAGGTCACAAATTAATTTTAATTAGAAAAGTACCATTCCAGACCACCGAAAGACGTCCCGTCGCAAGCGCGTACAGCATACACGGTTCGGAGCGTGAGCTGACACCGAGCGCGGCCACAAAAGGACGAATAACTTTTTGTCAACCTGCGGGCCATTTTTTTTCTCAGCAGCATAATTTCGAAAAATGATTGGAGTATATGTGTTTTTTTTTCGAGTCGATAGCTGGCGCAGAAGCCAATTATTTCCGAATTTGTTATAAAAAAAACCAAAAAAATCGACCTAAATGAAAATTGTACAATTGAAAAAAATAACAAAGAATCTATGTCAAAACAAGATTCCAACGCTAGTTATAACGTTGGAATCGGATAATTAGTTTAGCCATAATGATTTTTTTTATTTTTTAATTACTAAAAACTTTTACTTTTAATATCATGAATATGTCAATTGAAAATTTTTTTTTTACAAAATCCTTTAGGATTTGTGTAAGTGATGTAAAATACTATCGAAAAAATGTATCTACAATCAAAAACTAATTTTGACCTAATTCAGGTGGCCCGTTTGAGAAATTCTGACCCAGGTACATAATTATTTGTTCTACTCACGTGCGCAAAGTAATATCCGCACGCATTTAATTTCCGCACTTTCGTGCGTGCGGAAAGTAAGCGACCGGAAAAGTGCAACTTTCGGCACGCTTGTAGAAAATTAGGTGAAAAACAAAATAAACATTAAATTATTGTTTTAAATAAGTGTTATTTGCCTATTACTTTGTTTTTTACGTGAGTTTTAAATTTAAAAAATCTGTCATCTGTCACCAACCTGTCATTTGTCACTTATCATCTGTCACCTGTCAAAGTGTTGCTTGATATTGTATTGAGTATACCTATGATTTGCAAAAAAAAATATTTTTTATTCTGGTAATTTTGACAAAATCTGGCAACACTGCAAATGTGGCAATTTCGCATTATATTTATATATATATATTTTTTTCCCTCCTTATATGACGTCACTTCCGTCTCGTATCGAGGTTTCTATTTTTACTCCCGATTACGACACGTTCTCTTCCACTTAATCCTTGAAATTGAATCCTCGACTCAAGTATAGAGCATATAATATTAATTTTTACATGGCCCAAACACCTCCACCGAAATAGAATGAATAACATTCATCAGCACAAAATTTGAACGCTCGACTCAAGTGTATATATCAGAACATACATAAACTTTGACTTTGAATACTTCAGAGAGGTATTCAGAACTTGACCTGTTGAGAAGTATTCAGCACCTTAAATTTCCTATATCAAATTCCTATTCATTACAAAATATTCAAAGACTATAAAGGTAAAAACGTCTATGTAAGATAGAATGAATAATATTTATCAGCACGAGATTTGAATACTTGGCTCAGGTGTAGAAATCAAAACATACATAAACTTTGACTGCAAATACTTCAGAGAGGTATTAAGAAACTTAACCCGTAGAGAAGTATTCAGCTCCTTGAATTTTGTATATCGGATTTCTATTCATCACAAAATATTCAATTACTATGAAGGTAAAAACGTCAACAAAGTATAAGAGCCGAAAAGTATTCGGACACATGAGCTGCAAATATAAAAGGTCAAATCTTGAATAGAACCAGATTCAGGTCCTTAGAACTTGAATACATAATATGTGCCTATATTTTTTCATTTGCAGTGAAGCCCACCACTTTTTCGGCATTGAAACAAGGGGGCATCACTTTCCACATTGCCTAATAAACACATATTTAAGTATATGTAACCTACAAATTCATAGAAAAGGATACAAATCTGCTGTCATTTAAAATTTGCAAATTGGTTGCCAAATTGGTTCAAACTTAAATCAGTGGATAAAGTAAATCAGTTGATATAAATAAATCAAAGTTTCTGCATACGGCCCTAAGACTTAAAATCACCTCTTTACATAATACAGATTGCAATAACCATGAATTCAATGGCGTTCGCTTAAAACTCTACCGGAATATGCTAATATATTAAGTAAGAATAATTTTGTAATTTCGGGAATTAAGTCCAACATTTTCTAATTACCTTTTCCTACGTGCATAATGGACGTTATAATATTTTTAAAAGGTAATTCCGAAATTTTGGAATTACCTTTTCCTACGTGCATAATGGACCTTATAATATTTTTAAAAGGTAATTCCAAAATTTAATTCTCGAAATTACAAAATTATTCTTACCGTTCCAAGCTCTTCTTGTACAGAGGAACGGCCATTTTCTGCACTACGAACATTAAAAACATAACTAAATTCTAGTTTGCGCCAGGATAGACTTTTAGGTATACTGCGATAAGATTATAAAATTATAATAATTTTATATCGCAGTATTACACCTTCATCGTGATTATACAGAATCATTAGATTTAAAGCCACTCATGCACGAGTGGATTTTTCGGTGTTCTGTGCGAAATATATTCTTGATTGCAATGTAAGGTATGCCTATGAAAATATATGACTTTGACTTTGATAAATAAATTAAATATAAAAATACTAAAATTTAATTTTTTTCTACTTCCCGCAACCTCCCTACCGAAGGAGGGTGAACAACAACACCCCTTTAACCCTTTAAGGGTTACCGCTACCACTTAACTGGAGATGAGCACCCCACGTCAAAATTTAAAGCTGCCGGCCCTGAGTGCTGCAGAACGTTATTTATTTTATATCGTCGGTGGTTTAGCAATAACTCCTATGTGCAAAATTCTAAATTATGTATAACCAAAATATTTGCTCTTTATCTACGTCATGTCGAGTACAAAGCATACTTTTTGGAATATAACATTTATTTTGACTATGAAAAAGAGTAGATATTATGAAAATTTAAAAATCCCACTTTATTTTCCGCGCCGAAAATTTTCCAGTCAAGCAGTCCGGCCGATATGGCAACCCTACCCCTGCAGCGCACCGCTTCCCATTTTTGCCAGATGTACGGGCTTCGTATGCTCCGTGATACTTATACAGAACTGTATATAATCTTGTTTGACTCATGCGCCCCCTAGCGCTAGAGCATTGGAACTAAAGGTGTATATTTTGATATTTTTGGATGACATTACGAAGCCCACCACTTTTTCGGCATTGAAACAAGGGGGCATCACTTAACTCTAAAACTAATGTATACACGGTAATTTTAGGGCTTCATTTATACCGTAGAATGTAACATTTTGGGCTTGGTAATTTAGGATTGCATCTGCTCCGTGTTGTCGGTTTTTGGTTCTTAAAAGAATCGTATGTCTGACGACGTTTCGGTACAATCTCATGGACCATCTTCAAGTCTTATCTGCTGGGCTGTTACATATATATGTCGGAGAATAGACATTAATTTGTATGGCATGTTTATTAATAACAATTGGGTAAAATAAGCAATGCTGTTTATCATAAATAAGACTTAAGAAATAGATTTTAGAGGAACAGTTATTATGTCTGCAGTCCGATAAGGATGCATTAGTGAAGGTGATGACTAACGATCACCATACGTAGCCACGGTCTCGTGGGAACGTAGAGATAAAGATCCAAAAAGGTGGATATGTACCAACCCTCGGGGGGGTTGGATGGCCATTCTTAATCGGGCAATAAGACAGTAAAGACGCGTGTAAACCCGGAGACCGCGGATTCGTGATAATCGTTAGTTTCATACTTTAATTTAATATGTGCGTGTAATCTTTAGCGTCTATCGTTTTGTCTAGTTAGATATTCGTAATTAAATGTACTAATTGTCGAGAATCAGTGTTTGATTGTTGTAAATGATGTCCAAGTCCAAGTAACGCGGCCCCGAAAAACACCGATTCGACCTCAGAAGCGGGATCGACTCCAGAGCCTGGAGTATCACAGAAACAATAGTGCCTTTTTTCATCAAAACCAAAATATGATGGAATTAATAAGTGCAATTAAAACTACACCAGCTAGTGTACCCAGAGTATCATTACCGAAGTTTAACCCGGAGGATCCAAGTGCTGACCTTATTTCCTGGTGTTATACTGTTGATATGTGTTTATCCAAAAATCCATTGGAAGTTCGGCTGCCACTTTAATTAATATGTTCAACGGTCGTCCTAAAGAAAGTGAATGTCTTTTGTCCTATAATAGCCGCCTCATGACATATCTTACGTCCAGATGGAAGTCAATGAGCATCGAAGAAATAACGGTGTCGGCCGTATTAGCACACATGGCCCAATTTGATAATCGACTGAAGCGATTATTATTCACCACCAGTATAAAAACCAGGGCTCAATTGCAAAGTAAGTTAAAGGCATTCTCGTATGGTAAGCGGAAAGCCGCTTTAACTTAAGAAGATTCTACCTCATCTTATTCAAAAGGACATAAATCATCAACTACAATAAAGTGTCAGTTTTGTGGAAAAGTGGGTCATAAAATAGGTGAATGCCGTTTTAGAATTAACGAAAGCGAAAACACATCTGGAATCCATCAGTCCAGTGCTAGTGCATCGCCTTAAATAAATCTGTTGTAAGGTGCATCAGGTGTTGTGCTTCCGGTTATATTGCGTTAAAGTGCCCTTTAGCCACCAGTGGGTCATATTTTAAAGGTATTTAAGAAAATACGACCGGAGAGAAAAGGGTTAGAGTGGTTAAGCCAACCCGCTCGCTTATTCAATCTGGTGAGTCGTATTTATTCTGTTTTGACTTGTTTACCGATATTCGCTTATTAAAGAAATTGTAACCTCCAAGTTCTCAGGTAAAAGACTTAAGAATTTTATTGTTTTGAAAGGCATTGGGAACACTACTATTCATAGCACTCTACAAATACTGTTTAAAATAGTCATTAACAATTATACCTTAGAAACTATATTTCATGTAATAACTCATGCTTAATTGCAAAGTGATATTGTAATGTCATTTCATCTACGATTGGCTGTGAAATTATTTGTCAAGGTTTTCATGTTAACCTGACGTCCAATAGTTTTAAAATTTGTAGACTTTAGTTGGAACGTGGAACTTGAAATAATACTTTTATATCTGATTCCAACTTTTATTATTAAAAGTTTTTTACAGCAAAATTAACAAACTGTTTTATTTATTATTTTTTACTATGACAATATAAAATAAGAACTACTTGATATTTATAAAATACAAAATAAGATTTAATTGTCAAAACCCAACACTCCCCTCAATTTAACATCTTCATATTTTTATTATTCTTGAATTCCCATATTCGTACGCAGCTTAACAAATTGAGTCTTCGGAATTGGCTTAGTGAGTATATCAGCCAGTTGATCTTTAGTGTTGATATATACCACTTTCATTAACTTCTTCTCGTGCAAATCCCGACGTGTTTAAGTCGCTTGTGTTCCCATTTTGAAAGTAGGTGAATACAGGACTGATTATCTTCATAAATTGTAGGTGGAATTTTGCTGCTAATATTGAGGTCAACCAGCAGATTTTTTAACCATGTCAGCTCTGTTGCTGCTGTCGCCAAAGCAATGTATTCAGCTTCTGTACTTGCAAGGGATTGCGCGTCCATTTCTTCTTTTTAAGCTTGCATCCATTCCTCCTTGTCTATACGGGTTGCAATATCCTCAAAATTCTTTGGTACATCTTCTACGAAAGTTTCTGCGTGCATTGCCAAAATAGCATAGTCTTCAAGATAGGTTTGCAATCGTTTTTTTCTTTTTGATTTTCGAAATTGTTCTTGTTGTTGGTCTTCTAAAATTTCTGTTTTCTTTGTATTTTCGCTTTCTGAAATTTCTTCATATTCTCTTTCTTCTCCTTTATCCTCTTCCCTCTCTGATATTTGTTCAGGAAGTACAATATTACCTTCTTTGTTTGATACTTCGTCATCTTCGTTGTGAATCCATTCCTCGCTGCTTAAACCATCGAAAGAGAACCGAGATTCGTCAAAAATCGCATCTCTGCCAAAAATGATTTTTCGATCTTCTGGGTTCCAAAATTTATATCCATTTGAGCAATATCCTATAAAGAAACATTTAATTGACCTTGAGTCAAATTTTCCTTGTAGAATTTGTTTGGGAATTTTCAGATAGGCGATGCATCCAAAAATCTTCAATTTATTAACATTGAGTTTGTCGCCGAACCAAAATGCAGCCGGAATTTTGCCATTCAGAGTCGTAGTCGGACTCCTGTTAATTAAATAGACCGCAGTGGAAGCGTGCTGGGCCCATAACCTGTAGACTTTAGTTGGAACGTGGAACTTGAAATAATACTTTTATATCTGATTCCAACTTTTATTATTAAAAGTTTTTTACAGCAAAATTAACAAACTGTTTTATTTATTATTTTTTACTATGACAATATAAAATAAGAACTACTTGATATTTATAAAATACAAAATAAGATTTAATTGTCAAAACCCAACAAAATTAATTGGAATAATATCCTAGATTTGTAGTTTTACTAAGGTTTTGTCTTTTGGATGTATTGTTTTTATTGTCTATAATTTACTAAGATCGCCACCGATGAGATTAAAATACGTCTAATTAATACTATTATAACTTTTCAGAGACGGTCATATTGTTTAAGTTCAGATAAGCGACAAATAGTAAAGAATAAAATAAACAAATTGTAAAAGGCTCGTATTATTCGGCCCAGTATTTACTTTTGCTAGCCAAATCTTATTAGTTAAAAAGAAAGATAGATCTGATCGTTTTTACATAAATTATCGCGAATTAAACAATAATACAGTACTGCCTCTTATTTCCGATCAAATTGGTAGACTATGTGGCGCCCAATATTTTTATAGTTTAGACATGTCAAGTGGTTTTCATCAGATACGGATTTACCCAGACTAAAGGTACCGTGTTTGTCACCCCAGATGGGCAATAGCAGTATCTAACCCTTCTGTTTAAAGTATGCACCATCTGTTTGCAAACTAGCTGTTATAAAAGAATTTTGCTTATTCTTTTGTTCTTGTTTATATGAACGATATTATAATTGTTTTTCGTACAATACAGGATGCATTTTAAATACTTTAATTAGACTTTAAAGTTCTTACAAAAGCAGAATTATTATTTCAAAATTCTTCAAAAATAGTACAGAGTATCTTGGTTATGAAATTAAAGGAAGCGAACACTGTCGTAAAATTAAAGCACTTACAGTAAATGTACCTACCTGATCCTGAGAACGTCTCTCAGCTGAGACAGTTCATTGGCCTCGCATAATATTTTCAAAAATTTGTTTCCAAATTAATTTGTCTCATATAATAAAACCTCTATTGATTAACTACAGGTAAAATTAAATTAAGTCACTAAAGCCAGTCCCTTTGAACTTTTGACTAGCAAGATAGCTAGGCCTTTCTAATTGATGTATGTTGCTGATAAATAATCCGAAATTAATATTACCAACGTAAGAAATCGCGCAAGTCAAAATATAAAAAGTGTTCCATTGCATGATAAGAATTAATAATAATAGAGTTAAAAAAAATAGATTTAACGTAGGTGACCATGTTTACTTAACAATGAAAAGTTAAAATAAACTTGATCTAAACTTTAGACGCCCATTTCTGATAGCAGAAGTTCTAGAAGGTGATAGATATACCTTAAACTCTTTAAAATAATAGATCTTACAAGAATTCACACGATCACTTAAAAAAAAATGCCCTACAGCCAGGTCCCCAGTGAGTTCTAACGAGGAAAACACTCAGAGAGGTGTTGTAGCTCAAGGTGTTGAAAGAGACACCGAAGCTGAAGGTGTTGAAAGAGACACCGTAGCTCAAGGTGTTGAAAGAGACACCGAAGCTGAAGGTGTTGCAAGAGACACCGTAGCTCAAGGTGTTGAAAGAGACATCGCAGCTAAAGGTGTTGCAAGAGACACCGTAGCTCAAGGTGTTGAAAGAGACACCGTAGCTGAAGGTGTTGCAAGAGACATCGTAGCTCAAGGTGTTGAAAGAGACATCGCAGCTAAAGGTGTTGCAAGAGACACCGTAGCTCAAGGTGTTGAAAGAGACACCGTAGCTGAAGGTGTTGCAAGAGACACCGTAGCTCAAGGTGTTGAAAGAGACATCGCAGCTAAAGGTGTTGCAAGACACACCGAGAATAGTGCTACATGCACCAGGCTGCAGTCGCAACTGCAAGCCTAAAGTGGTTTGATCAGGGCGTGCTGGGCAGCTGGTGATGTAGCGGGGGCCTAGTATGTATTTGAGTGAATTTTTTTTTGTTATCGAAATGGACTTTTAAACTAAGAGCATTGTTGGTTGTGTAAATTGTAAAAGTGGTATTAAAACCTTAAATCTAAATATTGCAATTGCACCCGAGGACGTGTGATGGTCAGGATGGCCGTGTCGGAGAATAGACATTAATTTGTATGGCATGTTTATAAATAACAATTTGGTAAAATAAGCAATGCTGTTTATCATAAATAAGACTTAAGAAATAGATTTTAGAGGAACAGTTATTATGTCTGCAGTCCGATAAGGATGTATTAGTGAAGGTGATGACTAACGATCACCATACGTAGCCACGGTCTCGTGGGAACGTAGAGATAAAGATCCAAAAAGGTGGATATGTACCAACCATCGGGGTGTTGGATGGCCATTCTTAATCTGGCAATAAGACAGTAAAGACGCGTGTAAACCCGGAGACCGCGGATTCGTGATAATCGTTAGTTTTATACTTTAATTAAATATGTGCGTGTAATCTTTAGCGTCTATCGTTTTGTCTAGTTAGATATTCGTAATTAAATGTACTAACTGTCGAGAATCAGTGTTTGATTGTTGTAAATGATGTCGAAGTCCAAGTAACGCGGCCCCGAAAAACACCAATTCGATATATATATATATATATATATATATATATATATATATATATATGTCGGATAATAGACAATAATTTGATTGGTAAAATAAGGAATGTTGTTTATCATAAATTGGACTTAAGAAATAGATTTTAGAGAAACAGTTATTATGTCTGCAGTCTGATAAGGATGCATTAGTGAAGGTGGGGGTGAAATGGCCATTCTCTTAAACGGGCATTAAGACGGTAAAGACGCGTGTCAACCCGGAGACCGTGGATTCGTTATAATCTTTAGCGTATATTGTTTTTTTAAGTTAGATAATCGTAATACTATTGTCGAGAATCAGTGTTTGATTGTTGTGAATGATGTCAGTACATTTCGCGACCTTATTGCGTCTACTAGAAATATGGTATTTAGTGAAAATATAGAATAGTATATTGGCGTACTTTTTTTTGCTGATTCCAAAAATCTAGTCAGATTTTTTTATCTTAAAAATAAGATATACACTTTTTTCAAAAGTCACTACATTATCAACATTTTAATCTTGATATAATATTGCGTCATGTGTATATTTCATTTTAAATTTTATATGACTTGTACAGACTTTATTGCGTCCTATAGTGTTGCCAAATTGTAATGACGCAATATTGTATTAAGGTTGTATATATACAGTTTCTGTATTTATGTTCTTGCGAGCAGTTGTCACTGCGACTGAAATGTTTTTCTTTATTTACCGTAAGTACATACGTTTAACATTTTAAAACTGTTTTAATATTCCATGATATAAATTAATTAAATTTCCATATTAATTTTAAATTTATTTAAAGGATTAATAGATCTAAAGATGATTCCATTTATACTTAATGCACCTATTTTTGTAATAGACTTTCAAATGAAATAAAAGAGTCGACTTTAATAAGACAAATGAATTTTTAACATGTGATTTTTCTTCTATGTAATTTTTAATATTGACATGTTTATAATTATATATACATTTTTACATGCATAATTATCATTATTATTATAGTAATTACTTAAAAAAATTACTATTGAAGGGTATATTTAAGAAGGCTATATTTGTTCGTATTCTTAATGAAAAAGAGCATACTTACTTTATTCAGAGAAATAGTATATTAATTAATGCTTTTTCATGACAGGCGCAGCATAAATTCAACTTTCGCTTAATAGTTAATATTATTAATTAAGCCAATTATTGTCTTTAGTTTGGTATATTTTTGTTTATGAGTTAACTTGGCCCGCTCAAGGATTTATAAAAAGTTTATTAAAAATGCGTAAATATTAACAGTTTTTCTCCCTCAAAAGGCAGCGAAAGTCAAATTTTCGTTTTATCATAAAAATAGTGTACAGGGTGGTCCACGTAAGGTGACCCATATACTTATCTCAGAAACTACTGGAGTCACAAAAAATTTGTAAGAAACAAATATTCACGAAGTAAAAAATATTTTTAAAATATTATATTTTCATTTATACAGGGTGTTCGGTTTTCCTTGGGACGATACCAACTTTCTTATTTTCAATGGAACACCCTATATTTTTTTGCATTTTTGGATTCTACCCACTCTTTTAGGTATACTTTGTAAATATATTAATTAAGAAAATGTTAATACTTTTTGAGTAAAATTAAGATTTATTAAAATTTCTCTAAATGTAGACACTCGCTAAAAGTTAAAAATAATCAAATAAAAGTTATTATTTTTTATATTATGTAGTATCCATCTCTTTAATAATAAGTAAGCTTTAAGTTAATTATTATATTTTTTGGAAAATATCATACAGGGTGTTTTCTATGTCCCGTTGAAAATAGCCATTTTAAAAGTTTAAAATCTTGTTTTTCTTCAATGGAACACCCTATATATTTTTGCATAATTTGATAGAATAAGTAATTACCTTTCATTTTATATATATATGTCCTATACCTAAACCTAACAGAAAAAAAAATATTCGCATTTTTCACAATTACTAGCTTTTCTCCAATTACCTTAGTTAAATTTTCATTATTTAAATAAATAAATTTCAATAACAACAAATAAAAATGCTTTTATATATAAATATATATTACTATAATAATTACCATACGCGCAAAGCTACTAATTTTGTAAAATGCGAATATTTTTTTTAGGTGATCCACGTAAGGTGACCCATATACTTATCTCAGAAACTACTGGAGTCACAAAAAATTTGTAAGAAACAAATATTCACGAAGTAAAAAATATTTTTAAAATATTATATTTTCATTTATACAGGGTGTTCGGTTTTCCTTGGGACGATACCAATTTTCTTATTTTCAATGGAACACCCTATATTTTTTTGCATTTTTGGATTCTACACACTCTTTTAGGTATACTTTGTAAATATATTAATTAAGAAAATGTTAATACTTTTTGAGTAAAATGAGGATTTATTAAAATTTCTCTAAATGTAGACATTCGCTAAAAGTTAAAAATAACCAACTAAAAGTTATTATTTTTTATATTATGTAGCATTAATCTCTTTAATAATAAGTAAGCTATAAGTTAATTAATTAATTTTTTGGAAAATATTATACAGGGTGTTTTCTTTGAATAATGAAAATTTAACTAAGGTACTTGGAAAAAAGCTACTAATTGTGAAAAATGCGAATATTTTTTTTTCTGTTAGGTTTAGGTATAGGACATATATATATATAAAATGAAAGGTAATTACTTATTCTATCAAATTATGCAAAAATATATAGGGTGTTCCATTGAAGAAAAACAAGATTTTAAACTTTTAAAATCGCTATTTTCAACGGGACATAGAAAACACCCTGTATGATATTTTCCAAAAAATATAATAATTAACTTATAGCTTACTTATTATTAAAGAGATGGATACTACATAATATAAAAAATAATAACTTTTAGTTGGTTATTTTTAACTTTTAGCGAGTGTCTACATTTAGAGAAATTTTAATAAATCTTAATTTTACTCAAAAAGTATTAACATTTTCTTATTTAATATATTTACAAAGTATACCTAAAAGAGTGGGAAGAATCCAAAAATACAAAAAAATACAGGGTGTTTCATTGAAAATAAGAAAGTTGGTATCGTCCCAAGGAAAACCGAACACCCTGTATAAATAAAAATATAATATTTTAAAAATATGTTTTACTTCGTGAATATTTGTTCCTTACAAATTTTTTGTGACTCCAGTAGTTTCTGAGATAAGTATATGGGTCACCTTACGTGGACCACCCTGTACATATTTCGTCGTAAAAGGCGGCGATTTCGAAATAGTGTGTTCTACACTCGCCTCGCTCGTGCAACAAACCTCACACTCTTCAGAAATCACCGCCTTTCGCCATATGCAATGCACTATCCCATTAAGAATATGACAAAACAGCGTGGTTAATGGATGCACTCCAATTTTTTTATATCGTGGAAATTTGATATTCCCATTAAATAGAAATCTTCCACTTTTCTTTACTTATAGAATAATTAACTATTGTTGATTTGCATAAATTATTTATTTATCGTTATTAAAATGTATTTTTAAATAAAAATATTAAGTATACTTATAGGTACTATAGGTACCATGTTCTAATTAATTTTATTTTAAATGTCTGTATTATTTCTGTATCCTTAAATGTTTTATTTTTTTTACATTTGTTAAAGTAACTGTAGGTACACATTAACACAAATATAAGATAAGTATTTTTATTATTATTGTAATAATTAATATTTAGAAAACGTCTAAGAATTTTCAAACGCCTAAGGGTATAATATTTTGCTCTAAATTATTAAAAATATAATTAGGTAATTTTATTTATTATTTAATTTAAATTGTATAAAAATCAACAATCAACCAACAGATAAAACTAGGGTTGTGAAATTGACCGGTTAAGTTGTTTTTGTACAATTGATCAGTCAACTGACCAAAATAAAATTAAATTAAACAATAAGATATACAATAATATTTCATTTTATTTTAATTTTAGTTTGTTAATTTATTTTAAGAATTGTGTTTTTGTTTTATAATTTTTTTTTTCTTATTTATTTATTAGTTTATGTACTTAAAATAAAAAATTTCTACAACCACCGCAAGGAATTTCAAGCCAATTTTATTTTTATATTTTATCTGACAGCTGTCAATTAGTTTTAACCTCACATTTTTCCAAATTTAAGTTAAAGTCAGCCCGTGGGTGAAATTCTATTTCGCCCACTAGTGGAAGAAGTAAAATTTCGCCCACCAATTAAAGTTGGAAATGAAATACCTAGGTGTTAAATAATTATTAGTAGTTTACAAGAATTTCCTCATTGAACGAAAACTACTTTTTTTAAGGTAAAATTTTGTGCTGATTCAGAATACCATAGTGGTTTTTCTGGTTTAGCTCTAGATTTCAAGATTCGCATGAAATCTCGAAAAAATGCAATGTTACAGAACATTAAATCACAAATTTTCAGCTAAAATTGTTATTTAATATTAAATAATCTCAAATTTTTATAGCTATAAAAAGAAAAGTGTAATACAAATTTTAAGGTGTAAAACTTATAAATTACATTAGTGCTTACAGGTAAAAAAATCCTTTTTTTTGTAAATTTAAAAAAAATCAACTTTGGTCCAATGTAAATATAAAAACACTTTGAAATATAAAAAGTTGGTGCCCCTATATTCTAGAGAATTTAATTACAAAAATGTTAAGCATACGTAAGTCAACATACGATGAGATTTAGATTTTATACGGTAAATTTTTTAAAGTGATGTTATGTAAGTACTTTTTTACATAAATTAAATTTAATAAGAGAAATAAAATTGTAGGGTGCCAGGAAGTGGTTATTTAGATGTATTTATTTGACATTTCAGTTGTCATTTTGAATATAAATGTATATATTGATTTTAGTTGTCAAAAGATTTTAAATATTTATTTTTTATAGTGTTTGTTTGTTTTTGTTATTGTGTTTTGTTGTTATTGTGTTTAAAATGGCCAGTAGGAAATTTGCATGTAAAAATGACCCAGATTTGATTTGTTTTATATGCGGACACTATATTATTGAAAAAAAAAAGTAGAAAAATAACACCAAACCTAAAGATTGCATATTTACATTATTTTGGTTTTGAAATAAGAAATGAAGAGAAATCTTGGACACCAAGTTTAATTTGTCCAAATTGCAACATAACGTTGAAAAGTTGGATGTCTGGAAAAAACGTTTATTTGAGTTTTGGCTGTCCAGTTTTATGGGCAGAACCAGTGGATTACTTAGAATGTTACTTTTGTGTGATAAATATTACTGGTATAAACTCAAAAAACAGAAGATCTCTTTGGTATCCAGATGTTACTTCAGCAAAAAAAACAGTTCTACATGATGAAAATCTAATAAAACCAAAACATCCTTTAAGTTATAAGTCAAAAATGACAAATCAAACAAAAACAAACCTAGTTTTGATACGTCTTTTTCTGAAAATGAATTCGATGCAGAAAAAAACATGATGTAACACAAGCCGAATTATCAAGACATTTCCATTGGTTAAGGCGCGATGCTAGCACTTCACTATCCCTTTTCGACAACTTAAGGTCCCTAATTAAATCATTTGGGCTTATTAAGGCTTATTTGTTGAAAAAGAGAAACGGATCCGATGCAGTACAAAAAAAAGTGAACACCACACATTCCTCATTATAAATCACTAAAATAAACAAAATCTAAAATTAAAAATAAATGTTTATGAAAGTAAATTAAATAAAAAAATAAAATAAATAAGAAAAAAATTTAAAAAAACAGTTTTTTCCCTTATTAAATCTAAAAAAATTGTAATATTATAAATGATAAAAAATTTTATTGTTCAAAAAATGTACCGTATATAATCTAAATCCCATTATATATTGACGTACGTATGCTTAAAATTTTCATAATTAAATTCTCTAGAATATAGGGGGACTAACTTTTTATATTCCAAAATATTTTTTGATATACAGTGGACCCAAGTTGAAAAAATAGAAAAAAAATCGGAAAATAGTGATTTTTTTCTTACCTATTTTTGGTCATAGTGACAAAACCACTAATGCGATTTAGGAGCTTTACATCTTAAAATTTGTATTAAACTTCAGTCATTACAGCTTTAAAGATTTGGGATTGATTTGATATCAAATAAAATTTTAGCTGCATATTTGTGATTGAATATTCTGTAACATTTTTGCGAGATTTCATGCATAACCCGCAATCTAGAGCTAAACCAGAAAAACTACTATTATTTTAGGAATCAGTACAAAATTTTACCTTAAAAAAAGTGGTTTTGGTTAAATGAGGAACAACTTTATCAAATTTTGTAAACTAGTGTAATTAACATTTAGAGAATTCATTATATTGCCCATCTTCAGTAGGGCAACGAAGTTACAAATTTATTTCGTGTATTAAATACAATTTATTTATTACACTTAATCGCTTACTTTGTCGAAGGTTTACCAAATTTTAAGTTTTTAGTCTATCAATTTAAATTTCAGTGCAGGTATATTACTTGGAAAAATCTAAAAATAGAACTAAATGATTTAACCTTAATTTTTAAATTAAAGTAAATATTACTAAATTAAAAATAAAAAATCAAAACTAAAGCTGAAAATTTTGAATGAAAAATTAAAATTGGTAATTTAATTGCAATAGAATAAAAAAATTAAAATTCATAAATTAAAATAAAAAAATGTAATTATACAATAGGTGCCGAACGAGCACATTAATTACCCTTGAATTTTATCTCAACTTCATTCCCCATTCTAATATCAAATCTAACAAACTAAATATGTAGTTTATAAAATATTAAAAAAGTACATATTACAATATATTATTGATATTTTTCTCTAGCTCCATCATATTACAAACATCCTCTTTATATTTTTTTATAAAAAATTATAATTAAAAAAACTATAGTGTTTATTATAATAAACCCTTTAACGCATTAATAGTTATTTATGGTACTAGTGTGTTATGTTGAAAATAAGTCACGCGAGAAAGATTTATACCACGAGGCCGTCAGGAGTGGTATAAATTCTTAAGTGACTTAGGAAACATAACACACGAGTGGCATACAATGTTTTATCCAACAAGTGAAAGAAATCGTTTTTTATGAGATAATAATTAATAAGCTTTGTGATCAAATCAAAGCTATAGTTGTCGCGGCGAATGTTTCAAATTGCTTCATCAAATTCTGAACCAAGCACAGACATTACAATTATAATTATAAACAACAATAATTATTGTTGTTTTCTTTTACGTATGCAGAAAAGGAAAGCTTTTTTGAAGAAAAAACGTATAGAAAATTGAGGAAACTGATGAAAATTACGTTCCTGAGGATATCCTTACGGAAGCGGAAGAAGCAGCGATGCAGATTTTGCCAGAAAAGTCCCGAGATGCTAACGACAAGGATTAAGTCTTGTATGAATTCACGGAAGATAAAAGGTATCGATGAAAATATTCTATTGGGTTATTTTTTACATTTGCAAAAAAAATTTGCTCCATCGTCTCTATGGATCAAATACTCGATGCTTCGCTCGACTATTCACCTTTATAAAAAAATCGACATTTCAAAATATGGCAAACTAACGAAGTCCAAGACATTAGAACGACCTGAAATATAGTTTTTAAACGAAGCTCCCGACGACGAGTATACCTGTTAATGAAAGTGGCTTTGATAACGGGGATTAGCGGTGCTTGTAGATGCGATGAATTGGTCAATTTGAAAATAGAAAATTTTCAAGAATTTCACCATACTTGAGGAAGAATTTCCAGTCAACCCGATCAATTTGTGTAAAAAATATATGTCTTTGAGACCAAAGAATACTAGTTCTAGCCGCTTTTTACAAAAATGGGAGGTGTACCAGCCAGTGTTTGGGAATAAATACGTTGTCGAAGATACCTTCAAGAATTGCAATGTTTTTGAAATTGGAGGAAACAGCGCTCTACACCGGTCACTGCCTGAGAAGGTCTTCGGCGACTCTTTTGGCCAATGCAGGGGCTAACATGACTACTTTGAAGCGTCACGGAGGATGGAAGTCCTCTATGGTAGCAGAAGGATACCTAGAAGAATCCGTGCATAACAAAATACAAAATGCAGAAAAAATACAAGGTTCTAATGCGTCGGCGTCTTCCAGCACTATCAGCAGCTGTACCGATATGGGGGCGTCTAGTTCCAATGAACCAACAAATTTTACAATGACTTCAAATTCGAATGTTTAGCGTTTTGCCGGCAGAAGTAATATCATAAGGGCATCTAATTTTTCCGAAAAAACTCGAAAAAACACGTTGCTAAGTAATATTTTAAAAAGAAGCATGAGTGCTGGGGGCACCTGAACCTGCACGAATGCATTTTGTTAAAAAATATTACTTAGCATTGTGTTTTTTCGATTTTTTTCACAGGAAAAATTAGATGCCCGAATGGTATTTGGCAAGACTATTTCATGAGTAAGTTAATTAAAATATAAATTGCAATTTTTGGTGACAACAGCTGTCAAGTTTTGCCGCGGGTAAACTGCTGACAGGTGCTGTCATACAGTTTTTTCACCTAGAAACCATTTGTAATTCAAAATTGCGCGTTTGTGATTGGTTGGAAATTAAGACGAGGGAAATAGTGAGTTTTCGACGCTGATTATAATCATAATATTATGATAATAATAATTACTCCTTTTATTTTAATTTAGTAAGAGTATCCTACCGGGCCGCAAAAAATATATATTTGGTGCTGTATTGGCATAACTTTTATTTATAACTTCGATTTATGAAATTATAATTTTTTAATTTAACTTTATGAAACAATCATTATTTTGTAGTTGGATATTTTTAATACTCTTTTTTGCCAAAATAAAACAACCGATAGTATATTTTTTACGTTTATATTTTTAAATCAATTTAATTTAATTCAATCTTCAGTTTTATTTTTTTTGTAATAAAGGGTATTTTTTTAAATTTACATATTGTTAAGTTGTTTTTAATAATTTAATTTATATTATTGTGTGTATTATTATTACAATAATTAAAATTATAATAATAATAATTATTATTATTATTTGTATTGTTTTTGTTATTTTGTGAAAAAAATGTAATAAACCCAAGCAACACAGAATGGTATATTAAACGTTTAAAACGATCTACTACCATCCGTCACTTCGTCGTATATGTGAAACGTATTATAAACTGCAGAATGTCCGCGACTTCAACGTATATATACAGATTTCTATATTCATTTCATTAACGTATTTACATATATGATTTTTTTTATGAAATGGTAAACGTATATTAGCAGTTTACATTTACAGGTTTTACACGTATTCCAAATACGTTTATTAAATGTTATGTATTATATAAATTTATACGTATACCAAATACGTGTATTAAATGTTATTTTTCCTTATTCATTTATACGTATAATGAAAGGGTTATTTTTCTTTTTCGTAACCTTTTAGACAAAAAAAAAGAAGGTAAATTCTCACTTAATTTTATTCGAAAAATACATTTTCGTCTTAAAATTAAGTGAGAATTCACCTTCTTCTTTTTGTCAGAGAGGTTAGGAAACACCCTGTATAAACTATAAAATGTATTAGTCCTTAAGTGACCTAAAATAATTAAAAAGTTTGTTCTTACTGCACGGTACTGAAATAATAACTCGTATACAAAAAACAAAACATATATTCTTTAAATAAACAAATTTGTTGCACAAATGTGACAAGGAAACAAAGTTATAACTTATAATAAAAATAACGTATCTACGGGTTTTACATTTTTTCTCTGTTATGCGGATGCCGGTGTTTGCTTAATTTCAGCCAGTCTTTTATCGCTTGGGATATTACAGAATCGTTCAAATCAAGAGGTTCTCTTCCTGAATATGAAAATTTTACAGCTTCTAAAAAATGGAAAAAGAATATAAATAATTAGTAGGTAGTACTTGCCATTAATAACTCCAGCTATTGTTGTTATACTAAATGGACATAATTATGAATAATTAATGTTAATTATGATAAATTAATTAAGAAATACCTACCACCTAGAAAGATAGGTACCTATACGAATTAACAAAAAAACAGAAGAAAATTTTAGAAATAACTCCAGAATATTAAAAATAAAAAATTGAAAAAGGAAAAAATTAAAAAATATAAAAATATTTTTATTGCGACAATTTTTTTAATTACATATTTTAATATGTATAAAGAATACTTTCTTTTGTATACAAAAGAAAGTATACTTTATACATATTACATAGTATATATACTTTTTTTTGTTAAAAATTAATTATTTAAAAGTTTATTACAAAGACGTTTAAAAAAATATTTTTCTAAATTTACCTTACGAACAAATATTAGTTTACATTGTAAACTAATATTGGTTTTAATTTAATTTTGAAATGCGGTAAATATTTAAAACATAAAAAGATTCTAAATTTTAGAACAATAAAAATTATATGGTAAAAAAATAATAATTATAATTATAATTATCATTGTTTATTTACTACTTATATCATATTTTTATTGTTTTAAAATTTAAATATTATAATTATTTTTAATATTCTAAAACTTAATATTTAAAAAAATAACATAATTAATTTAAAAAAAAAAGAAAAAAAGTTTTTATATTTTCCGGCACCCAAATTTTTCGGAAATTTTGAATCTCTAGTATAGAAAACTAAAATTTCCTGCATACGGTCACCCTTTTTAACAGGCAGTATGTAAACGGTATACAGTATACAGTATATATACGTATACGAAACCTTTACTTGACACTAAAAAATCGTTTAATTTATTTGACTTGCCAAATTTTAACATATAAAGATAAAAGTACCTACATGAATGCATTCATGTAAAGTTAAACAAAAGCTCCTAAAAGATAAATTAAAAACTTACCCTCAACTCCTTTTCCAAAAGATAAAAAGAACTAACCCTTAAATTTGTTATCCACGTCTAGTAAGATACTTGCCTTCTTTTTTCTTCTGTAATCGAATAAAACCATGTGTAAAAACAACAATTGAATACAGCAAATCTTTTTTAAAGTATTTAGGCACACTTACCTAGGTAATTATAATTACTTTGCAATGCCTGGAGCCCGGCGTTTTCACTTCACAACAGGCTTTTCTTACAAAATGACGCCACGGGCGGAACCTGTAGCTGTTTGGGTTAAGACGCGACATCATTGGGTAAATTTAATCATGTGACTAAATTTTGCAGTGTTCAATATAGGTTTTGTACACGTATACTGTATACGGTATACAGTATACCGTTTATATACCAGATTGTGTAGTGTGGAAAATAGGTATACTTTATACCATTTAAGTACAAAATTTAAACACGTGTTATATACGTTTTTAAAATTTAGTTTTTTTTAATAATTTCTTAATTACAGCTCAAATTTATCCGATATTCACAAAACAAGTTTTGTAAGGGCCTATCATACTTTTCGAGTCAGAACCATTAAAAAATTAGGCTTTTATTTGACTTCGTGTCAAAAATGGAATATTATATACATATAATATATGTTTCTTATATACGTTAAAAAAAGTAATATATTTTTTGCTATAGTATACGTATATGTTACGATAAATTCATCATTTAACTGAAGTTAAAGTCCTATAATATCCGTATATTATACGTTTCATATAAAAAAGTAATATGAAAAACGTATATTATTTATACCTTTGAAATGTTATACGGTTTTTATACGAACAATACGTTTAATAAACGTATATACTACAGAGCCGTGTTGCTTGGGAATCTACTAAAGATACTAAAGAAGAAAATGTCAAAATTTACTACAAACTTATCTTTTTTAATCCGCTCATAAATAACTTACTTAAAAACAAAGTTTGATAATTAAAAAACAAAAGCTCAATTGAAAATATTTATTAGGTAGCCTAATTTAGGTTATCAATTTTTAGTAGAACCATCCTGTATTTATAACATTGATGTTTTACTTTTTTTATTTTTTTTTTGAATAACCTGGTAATAACATAAAACACATT
Organism: Brassicogethes aeneus; assembly: GCA_921294245.1. NCBI lineage: Eukaryota > Metazoa > Arthropoda > Insecta > Coleoptera > Nitidulidae > Brassicogethes > Brassicogethes aeneus. The sequence goes on from OV121132.1 coordinate 66,001,215, forward strand.
GTAGTTATTTATAAAAAATTTTAATATCTAAAAAACATTATTTTTAAAATAGTAAAATTAACAGAAAAACCCAATTGGGTTGAAGGGCAAAGTCAGTAATACATCAAGTACCTTTTAACACCTTTATTTTTAGTACATCTTAACATCACGACTGGGGACCAACTCTGCTGTTGGTGACCTACTTTGGTCTTACCTAGCACCAGTATTGACCGAATAGCAATTCGTGTACAATACGTGTACTGACGTGGCCAATACCACGCACTACATCTCCCCTTTCGAGATGAATGGACTTTATTTTGGCCTCAAATAAAGAACATTCATAAAATGTTGGTTTTATACAAACACAAATATCAACTAAACCTAAATAAATTAATCCTAGATAACTAAACTTAACAACCACTAACTGACCTAAGATACAAGAGAAAATTACGTGTTGGAGTAGTAATTTGCATTTTAGCGTTATTTTATTTGGGGTCTTATTACACTCATGTCATAACGTTTATCACTTATATAACAGCTACTTAATCACTTTTGTTTATTTTACACTCACTTTCACTCCACTGCAATTTTTTGATACTAAACTATACTATATTAACAACTAGTAAATACTTAACCTTAGTTTTTATTAAACGGTTTTATTCTATTTTTATGCACCGTTAAGTGTTTACCATTATATAAAACAGTACAATTAACTCCGTCACAACTTATAACTTGGTAAGGACCCTAATACCACGGATCAAATTTAGTTCTAGTCTCATTTCGAATCATAACGAAGTCTCCTGAATTAAACTGAAATATTTTTGAATTACGGTCATAATCAGATTTACGTTTGTACTTGGCTTTAAGAATAAAATCCCTGGCGCGTGTATTAGCTGTTTGCAGCCTTTATCTTACTTCTTGATAATATGATCTAGGTTATACAGAGGATCAATGGAGTTATTCGTAACGATTCTGGTACGTTGGCTTGCTGGCCAAACACTAGCTCAAAAGGAGTGTAATTATGATATATGCTGGGTGTGTTATAATGTGTTATCACAAAAACTGTAATAGATTACCCACTCCCAATCAGTATGAGAATCGTTAATGTACATTCCGATATATTCGTTAAGAACATGATGGTTTCTCTCACATCCTCCGATTGTCTCACTATGATAAGCTGTAGAAAACTGTTGGCTTATACCAAGTAGTTCAGATAATTTTTGCAAAATCTAATTTTTTTACTCAGTGCCTCTATCAGTCCTGATTTCTTTAATAGGCCCATATATTAGGATAAACTTTTCCAAAATAGCTTTTGCGACAGTTAAAGCCTCTTTGTTTGAAATTGGCCCTTTGTGGGGTTGGTGTTATTACCATTTGCTCCTTATGGCCTATTTTGCTTTTATTCAGTTGGCATTTTGCACAACTTTTTACGTAATTCGATACGTCACGAGACATACCTTTCCATCTGTACCTCATTCCTAGCTTCTTTAAAAGTTTTTTTTGTCCACTATGACCTCCTGTAAGTGGATTATCGTGAATTTTTTCTAGCAGAATATTTTTATCTTTTCTATTGGTTATTAATTTTGGCTCGTCGTATAAAATTACCTTTGTTTTCCTTAGTATATCTTTTCCTATTTCTTTAAATTTATTTATTGTGCACATATTGAATATAGGATCGTTACTTTTTAATCTGACGTCATTAAATTTATATTTACTAGCCAATTCATCTAGCTTAAACAAGAGTTAATAATAATAAAACTTTGCCTTTAGTGATATTTTCTGATAATACTAGTTTCGATTCACCTCCAAATTTTCCTAGTTTTTCCACAATTATCTTAAGATAATTGGGCGTAATCATAAATTTTAAGGTAGGTAATTTTCCAACTAATAAGTAATCATTATTTACAATTTCCAAAATTTTTGGAATTTCCACTTTGTCACTTTTCTGTGAAACTGGTTTCACTTGGTTTTTGTCTTTGTCATTGACCTCGTAATTGCTAATATTTGCATAGCGTTTTCGGAAATTGATTTGAGTTCGCTTATCGTTATTCTTGATAGAGCGTCTGCTCCTACGTTTTCTTTTCCTTTTATGTATTCGACAATGAATTCATATTCCTCTAAATCCAATCGCATTCTTGTCAGTTTCGATCAAGGATTTTTCATTGCAAATAAATAAATAAGTGGCTTGTGATCTGATTTAACAATAAATTTTTTACCATATAGATACGGTCTGAAATGTCCAATAGCCCAATGTATAAATGTATAGCTGCTAATTCTTGTTCAATAGTGGCTTTATTTGATTCGCCTTTTGTAAATGTTTTTGAAGCATAAGCAATAGGCAGCTCTTGACCCTCAAAATATTGTGCAAGTACAGCTCCACATGCCTCTTTTGTTGCATCTGTTGTCAAAATGAAGTCTTTACTGAAGTCTGGATACTTAACAAAGCCAATTTGAGTTTTTCGAATGCATTATCGCAATCAGTTGTCCAAATAAAGGTGCAATTTTTCCTAGATAATTTATTTAATGGTCTTGCTAGATCAGCAAAATTTGGAATAAATCGCCTATAATAATTGCAAAATGCAGCAAATCTTTTGAGCGCGTCAGCGTCGCGACGCGTCGGTTGGATTTGTAAATTTTTTAATTACGTCAAATTTTGACTCGTCTGGTAATATGCCTTTACTTGTGACTTTATGACCCAGAAACGTTACTTCATTTTGGAAAAATTTGCATTTCTCAGCGTTTAACTTTAGATTAAATTTCCTACATGTTTCAAAAACATTTCGTAAATTTTGTAAATAATGGTTTTCTGAGCACCCTATTACTATTAAATCGTCCATGTACAAGAAAGCTTTTTCTGGAGTAATTCCTGTAAAGGCTATACTCATCATACGTTGGAAACTATTAGGACTTATCTTCAGCCCAAACGAAAGTCTGTTAAATCTATAAGAACCATTGACCGTACTAAAAGTTGTTATGTCGCGCGCGCTTTCATCTATAGGTATTTGATGAAATCGCGCGACTTTAGGTCCAATGTTGAGAACCACTTCGCTCTGCCGAGTTTATCGAGAATGTCATCGATTCTAGGCAAAGGGAATTTATCTGCCACTAGTTTTTTGTTCAGTTGCCTATAATCAATAACCAAGCGCCATTTCTTAATACCATTTGTTGACTTTTTGGGCACTAACAAAACAGGACTATTATAAGCCGCTGTTGACGGTTCTATAATTTTATCCTTAATCATTTTATTTACCTGCGTATTAATTTCTGATGATTGCGTATGAGGAATTCTATAATTTCTTGTATATACTGGGGTTTCATCTGTTAATATAATTATATTATTGGTCTTTGGGTTTTCCAAAAAAGCTTTAATATTCTTGTCTTTAACATTATTTTCCCTACTTAAAAATTCAAGGTACTTGTCGAAGTTCTTGCTCCTATAATTAATAGCCCATCCGCATTATCGAAGACAACATTAAAATCCATATAGATCTGTAAGTATAAAATAATAATGTTAAAAAATTAAATTATAACGCATACCTACCAATTGATAGCCTGTCGGATTTTTATAGCAAGGCCATTTCTCCATTATCGCATCAGTATTCCCAAAACTTTTTAAATTGTTTAAACGATAGTTACTGCAGGCCTTCCAAATGTTATTGAATTGTTCAGAAGTTTAATTATCAAACCATAAGGCTCTAAAGCATGCTTATGCATCATCTTCGGGTTCTAAAAGACAATACTCAACTTCAAATATTATTCACATTTCCACAAAAAGAACTTTGATTTGATCAAAATTAATAAATAAACGAAATATAAAACGTAATTTAAATTAGCTTACCAAATGTTTTGCAATTCGACATGTCTTGGCAGACTTTTTTTTGCTGTTAGGTACATCAACAACATGTTTACCAACCACAGACTTAGTTTATAAAAATTTCTTGTATATTCTTCTTTTCTTGGTGGAACGATAGAACTCCTAAAATATAAACAGAATATTTTGTGACAATTTTTTTAAGGCGTAAAGAGTAAAGATCAATAAACATACCAATTTTTTAGACGGAAATCTGTCTAGAATTTCTCTTTCCGGTCTATAACTGATTGCTAAGGTAATTGGAACACCTTTAACTTTAATTAATTGAGCTACCAAGTTTATCAATTAGGTTAGCGGTTTATCTTGAAATTTTAAAAATTTATGGGAATATTCCCCAAGCATAGAACCTTTAGGAGTTTCATTTAATATATTAAATAAAAATATGTCACAATCGTCTGATTTTTTATTAGAAATACAATATGGTGCGAAACGCGGTTCTTGGCACGGTGGAGTTGATGCTCTGGAAGCACAATGGATTTATAATTATTATTAATTTGTGTTTGATTACCTGATGTTTTTGCATTTAAAACATTAATTTTAAGCTCTCTATTTAGAACGTCGTGTGGATCGTTGTTGAGTTGGGTATTATAATTTTTCAAAAAATTATTGTTTTAATGTTTTCTATTAATATGTTTTTTAAAACTACTTAAGTTTTAAAAACTTTGACCACAATAATTGTGGTCGAAACACGATGTTATGCTTTATTTGCAAATAACACGATGTTATGCTTTATTTGCAAATAAAATTAATTTCCTAAAATTACTTATATTGCATTTTAAAAGAAATCAAGATCTTACCACAAATTCAGTATTTAGATGTTTTGAAGATAATTATTATCTTCAAAACATCTAAATACTGAATTTGTGGTAAGATCTTGATTTCTTTTAAAATGCAATATAAGTAATTTTAGGAAATTAATTTTATTTGCAAATAAAGCATAACATCGTGTTTCGACTCTAAGTATACGAAATTTAAATTAGTTTTCCTACGCTTTAGGACAAGACGCTATAAGTGTTTTTTAAACCTGTAAAGCCTAATACTAATCAGTTTATCAAAATTATATTTAAAAACTAAAATTATATTTAAAAACTAAATTATAATTACCTTTTTTTAAATAAAGCCAGTCACTAAGAAATACACTGTGCTAAGAAATATCCTTTTTCATGCAGTTGATGTCCGCACTATTTTTCAAATGAAAGAAACTAAGCAGAGCTAGTTTCCAAACTTGTCTTGTCAAGAATTTTCATGTCCTTATTATTGTTCCAACGTAAACATTCATTAAAACAATTTAATCCCTACGTTAATATTAATAATAATTATTATTAATAATAATTATTATTATTATATTTCACTTGTTTGGTTGTACGTTAATATAATTAACATTAACTGTGTACATTAATTCAATGATGCGTTTGTTAATATAAAGTATGCGTTTCATTAATCAATGCATAGGTACTGTACATTAATACCGTGATTTTTATAATTAGGACCAAGTACATTATTTTAATGAATGCATTCGTCAATGTAATGTATACTTTTAATCAAGCATTTTATTTCTTCGTTGCGGAAATTAATCGCAAAACATAAACACAATGGACAAATTATCATTTAATACTTTATTACATTATCATAACGAAACAATTTAGTAAAAGTTGTTCATAGAAATTAATCAACAAATTCATGTATTTAAGAAAATTGTTTACTGGACTGATAAAAAATTTGTTGCCAAAATAAATATTATACATTGACTAATGTACAATTAATTACTATTACAATAATTACTAGTTCATCATGATGATGAACTACGTGATTAGTTAATAAAATCCCGTACATAACATTTCTTTTCATTAATGAAAAAATCGTTGTCCCAATAAAACATAAGTCAATAAACTGAATTAATTAATATTATGGACTAATTTTTTTTCAGTGTTGTAGATGTTATTTTAAAAAGTATGGAATTGTAACTTTTGTAAGTGTATATATATATATATATATATATATATATATACAGGGTGTCCCGGAAAATGTGGGAAATCTCTCGGATTCAGATAGAACATTAAAAAATAAGATGACAAGTTCCCATAATTTTTTTCCTAGCGGCCCTCCCTACGGAGATACGGCCTCCTAAAGGACGCCACTGGAAATCAGATTTTCTTGAATAACTTTTAAACTACTTAATATAATTTAATGAAAATTTAATAGGATAAACAGTAGTAAGGACCTCTTAAAATACTGCCCTTAAAACATAATTAGCTTGTTTAGTTTACCAGGGGCGGACTAGGTTGTATATTTTAATGCTTACATTTTTAACACCCTGTATGATAGGGAGTTAAAAAAATAAATTTGGATACCTTGAACATTAAGCTAAAGAAAAGGTACTCCTGTTTATTGTCGATAAAATTAACCGTTTTCGAGAAAAAATAATAATAAAGAATTAATGTCAACCAAAGGTTCTTCCCCCACCATCTCCGATTTTGATCATTTTTGGTAAATTTGTTTACCTCACTAAAAAACTCAAAAATCCCATATATGAATTTTTTTCGATAGGTGGTTTTTGTTTTATTGATTTTTGAAAATCAAAAAATTCCGATAAATTTGGGTCTTGCAAGTACTTACAAAAATAGCGATATCTCGTAAACTATTAAAAGTAGAAAGGTGAGTGATGGCTTATTTTAAAGGCCTATTAGAGAACTTTTTTATGATATATCACATGACCTATATTTTAAAATTAGAAATCATGGTCTTTTTAATAAAAATAAAACATTAATTCTTTATTATTTTTTTTCTCGAAAACGGTTGATTTTATCGACAATAAACAAGAGTACCTTTTCTTTAGCTTAATGTTCATGGTATCCAAATTTATTTTTTTAACTCCCTATCATACAGGGTGTTAAAAATGTAAGCATTAAAATGTACAACCTAGTCCGCCCCTGGTAAACTAAACAAGCTAATTATGTTTTAAGGACAGTATTTTAAGAGGTCCTTACTACTGTTTATCCTATTAAATTTTCATTAAATTATATTAAGTAGTTTAAAAGTTATTCAAGAAAATCTGATTTCCAGTGGCGTCCTTTAGGAGGCCGTATCTCCGTAGGGAGGGCCGCTAGGAAAAAAATTTATGGGAACTTGTCATCTTATTTTTTAATGTTCTATCTGAATCCGAGAGATTTCCCACATTTTCCGGGACACCCTGTATATTAGACTGGTTCAAAAATATCGAATATTTTTTTTTCTTCAAAACCCGCATTAAAATATCTTTCTAGTAGTGAAAAAAGAAGCCTGTGAAAATTGTAGCTCTTAATATTAATATTTAGAGGTCGCTCATCGTGAATTTCTATTTTACGTTTAAATAACACAGGAATTCTTTTTTCTTAACTTTGAAATTTTATAACTCGTTTTTGAGTGAACATATTGGAATGAACTCTATATATTTTTGAAGAAAATTGAACGTTCTACAAAAAATGTCTCTTATAATTTTTTCGTAAATTCACTCCTTTAATAGTTATTAAAAAAAATTAAAAAAAGTTCAAAATATGGATTTGAACTCAACTGTAACCTGCTTAGTGTGAGTTCGAATCCAGATTTTTGTGAACTTTTTTTAATTTTTTTTATGTTTCTTTAAAAAAATTACGCTCATTCCAATATGTCCACTCAAAAAAAGTTATAAAATTAAAAGTTAAAAAAAATTCCTGTGTTATTTAAACGTTACATTTATTATAGGTCTAATTTCAACCTTGAATAACTATTAAAGGAGTGAATTTACGAAACAATTAAAAGAGACATTTTTTGTAGAACGTTCAATTTTCTTCAAAAATATATAGAGTTCATTTCAATATGTTCACTCAAAAACGAGTTATAAAAGTTAAGAAAAAAGAACTCCTGTGTTATTTAAACGTAAAATAGAAATTAACGATGAGCGACCTCTAAATATTAATATTAAGAGCTACAATTTTCACAGGCTTCTTTTTTCACTACTAGGAAGATATTTTAATGCGGGCTTTGAAGAAAAAAAAATATTCGATTTTTTTGAACCAGTCTAATATTTATATATATAAACTTCTTTGTGTGGTACATAATAACAAAATAGAACTAATAAATAAAAATAAGTGTCAATACACTACCAGATCTATAGATCCATATATGGATTTGGGAATCCATTGAAATGCATTGGCATGCAAAATATGAAAAGTCTTCTTACTTCGTAGGAATTCGCCTCTATAATCAGTGCTGGGTTAACTTATAGGCCAACCTAGGGCGCCGCGAAGCCAAGAGGCGCCCCAGGCAGAAGGCTCAATTTTTTTTAAGTAGGTTGAATATTTAATTAATCAATTAATAAATAATTATAATTATTAAACGTGTAATACCCTTTTTTTATTTTAAAAGCAACGTCGTTGATAATGCAAAAGGTCGTGTCACGCCTCTGTATTAGAGAAATACAAAATTACAAAAATCGAGATATACGTATGGGTTAATTATCTCGATTTTTTTTATTTTTATGGGTTGGTTCTCTTGTGCAGAAAGGCGTCAAAGTGACCTTTTGAACTATTAACGACGAAATGTTATAGGTAAAATTCTGTTTTAGGTTATTTTAAAATTGTAAAAATTAAGTTAGTTTTTCATTGTTTTGTTTTTCTATATACAAATATTTTTTTTAAATTTATTTTATTGTAATTTTTTTATAAAACCCTAATTATCCCCCTATGTGCACCCCTGTCAGCTATATAATCTGCCTGGATTCTTGTTTGACCTTTTTAAGAGATAATGAAAGACCAAAAAATCTTGGGATGATTTAAAATATTTGTTTCGAGATTTTTTATAAAGCTTTCATGTCAACTACTAGATGTTAGAGATGTTCGCAAGTTCTAAAACATTAAAAGGTCATTTTCAATATTAAATTTTCTAAACCAAGTATAATATTAATTTTTTAATTTAAAGAATAATATTAGGTGTATACCAATTTGGGTATTTAGCCGATAAATTAACTTTGAATCCATTCTAATATATTATGAATAACTTTATAACATTGATTGCAAGCCAGATTAACATCTCATATAATCTGCGCATTCTTTAATTTTCTGCGGTGTGAGATCCAATAGGATCTTCGAATTTGAGGTTAGGTCATCTGTAAAATTAATTTTTTTTCTTTGATATAATTAGTGTAATATATACTATAATATATATTATGGTATTTAAAGAGAAAAGAAAAAAAACATGTATAAAGCTTTTAATAAAATTGTGGAAAATAATTGGTCAGAGCTTATCAAGGAGCGAATTTCTTCTTCTTCTTAATTCTTAGCTTAATTTAAAAGCTATTTGGCCAGCACATTATATTATTAAAATTTTCTTTATTATGATCAAGGGTCTTATTTAAAAAAATCTGAGATTAACTCATCCCTTGCATCATTTATATATTCTTAATTATTTATCAATTTTTATAGAACCATGTCATCTTTTTGCTTCACTTTGTACACATGGCTTCATACACAGAATTTTCCAATTGTCTTTAATCTTCAATCATCCGATCCATCTCTTGGTTATTTCCATATATTTTTACAAATTCTTGATTAACACCAGTTTGTTTTTACACTGGGAGTCCGATTTTGCCTCTCCTGGGTCGAGAAGTCACTTACCGTAAAATGGGGCGATTTCGGACAGCCGGGGCCACTTCGGACATCATTACCTTAAAGCTATTAAATATTCACGATTGGGACGTCTGACGTAACAGAGTTCTGTAATTCGGGAAAAAACTTCGTAGAAGATGGCTTAAGCTATGGCAAGAGGCACGTGGATTCGGTTGTTAAGTGAAATAAGCTTTTTGCATCGTTTAGTCTGGAGTTCAAACTTTACTTATTTTATAACTTGGTAAAAGTAACTGGTGCCAGCAATTAAATATGCACTGTATGATCAAAATAATATAGATTTTCGGTAGTAGGTACGTAATTTTGTTGATAAATTATTTTTTTTTGATTTACGTTCGTATTACTTTAACTTTTATACAGGGTTGTAATACAAATATTTGCATTTTAGGGGGCGACTTCGGACATGGTTAGGGTCTATAAAAAATGTTGGAGAGCAATTTTTACAGAAACTATAGAGAGTACAATATTTTTTAATATACTAGTATTTAGTATAAGAAGAAATAAATTTGTTTTATTGTTTTGATCCTCAGAATTCAATTTTATTTTATATTTTGATAAATAAAATGCCCTTTTTCATTTGAATGAGTTTTTACCTAATTTCATGCTTTTTTCCCAAATTTTATGCTTTATACTTTTTTTAAAGCAATATTTCTGTCCGAAGTCCCCACTGAATGTGATAGCTTCGATTATATACATTTTACAACGCTTGTCCGAAATCGCCCCCACCTTAAGGGGCGACTTCGGACAGACTCTGGCAAAAAAAATTAGTATTAGTATTTGTATGACTATTATAATTTTTACGTAAACTTATACCGGAAGGATGCCAAAATCCCCTGTAAAAAATTTAGTTCAAAAGAACAAACGGTATTTTTCATATACTCTTTCATAGAGCTACCGACGACACGACAAAACCGAACTCAGGAGTTATTTATATCAAAGAAAAAAAATAATTTGACAGATAACCTAACCTCAAATTCGAAGATCCTATAGGCCGCTTAAATTTGGGTTTCTTTTTTCAATTGTCATTATAGCCAAGCTAATGAAAAAATCAAGTTAGTTTGGGCTTTCGTACATGAATTTAATTCAAGTGGGAAATTTTGTAATTATTGTATCTATAAAAATATTAACATAACTTCGCCAATTGTATACAAATACTTATAAGTATTAGCTATAGCTAGGTACTAAAGGTCAACAAAATCTAAAACCTAAAAAGTCTCATAAAATCTCCCCTAAATCAAATATGTAATACAGGTATTTTAATATATGCATCTGCCTTCTCAGACGTTTCTTTAAAGTTCTGTTCCCAAAATGCATTGTTCTCAGTATAAACGGGGGTAGCATTTTATTCAGGTTCCGAAAAAATAAAGGGGAAAAGCGTGAGAAAATTAAATGTTGCAATTTTGTTCGTTTGCACATCGTAGGTAGTAAAGTTGGACCTATAATAGAATTTGATGTTATTAAGTATGTAAATATAAATAAATATAATTTATTTATTATATAAGTTTTTTAAAATTATAAAAACGGTCTTTTGACCGTTTTTATAATTTTTCTTAATTATGTAACGTAAAGGTTATTATTTTCTATAAAAAATCATTAACAAAAAACCGTATTATATTGTTTTTTTTGTAATAAATAGTTTTAATAGTTTAAAAAAAAACAATTTAAAGTTGCATATTTGTAAATAAGCACTATGCGATTTGCATATACAAGTAAACAGTTGTTTTTCAATATAAAACTGTTTTCCTACAGGGGAAAGTTCTGGTTTACGCTAAATAATGTATTTTATTTAATGTACCTAGGTATTTATTAAATGTATCTTTAAGCGGACTATACAAGGTGTCCCTAAACTTAGTAGCATAAATTTATGAGCAGATTAAGCAAGTAAAAATAAGACGAAAATCTAAATAAATATTTTTCCTAATTACGTATGTTTAAAAGATACAGGGTGGTAAAGTGTTACTTAACATATCAGTTTTCTTAATATAACTTCTACTGTGGTATTTTTCCTAATTACGTATGTTTAAAAGATACAGGGTGGTAAAGTGTTACTTAACATATCAGTTTTCTTAATATAACTTCTACTGTGGTAGACTTGGAAAGGTGATATTTTGCGAACAGTCACTTACTACCAAAACACATATGCATATTCACACATAATTACAATTGTTCGACTGAACACAGTCTCGTAGAAACAGGGGTTGCTTAAGCTTAATGTCCCATACAAACTTTGACGTTAGTTTTTTTCACCATTGGATGCAATTTTTCGATTACTCAGTCCGGCTACAATTAAAAAAGTGTACCTCTCAAACTTCGATAAAATAAACCGTTTCCGAGATATTCGAGATTACAATAATTGTTATATCGCATTAAAGGACTGAAAGGTATATGATAACAAATTTTTTAATTGAAAAAACTACAATTTTTTTTAATGTGAAGGTCAGGGTAAAAAGTCCCAAGGCTCATGGAATGCCCTTTTTAGTTTTTTCAATTAAAAAATAAAATTTGTTATCATAATTTAATTCTTTATCACCCTGTATCTTGGAAACATAAGTAATTAGGTTTTCGTCTTATTTTGACAGTCAAAATTTGACTTGCTCAATCTTTTCCTAAATGTATGCCAATAAGTTTAGGGACACCTTGTATATTAAATTTTATTGTGGTCAACACTCGAGACCAAAGTAATGTTTGATAACCTATAGGCACATAAAAACTAGTAATTAATTCATTTTCTCGCCAGTGGCTTAGGCGTCAGTAATTGGCAGCGATTTCATTATGCATTTTGTTTGGAAAATACAACAAAAACTTTATCCCAACAAAATATAAAAACATATATAATAATAATATTATATTAATATTAATATATTATTATAATAATATTATTATATACAAGCTATAATATTATATTATATACAAGCTATAATATTATTGGAATGTATATATATATATATATGTAATAATAATAATATAATTTAAACCTATTAACATAATACGTTATATTATTATATCTATACTATATTTTAAATATAGTATACATAGATATAATAATATAATATTTAACTCATATATAATAATATCCTTTCCTTTTGCATAATAAGAGTCTTATTTCCATATTTTGTCTGAATTTATTCTCAACTAAAATTTTAGTTAGATCGTCAAATAAAATTAAATTCCCAGTGTCAGATTCAATTAGAAAACTCGTTCAATCTGCTTACGGACATACTTAGGCGTAAATATTTTTTAATTCGTTAAACGAACTACTGAGGCGCTTTTCACAAAAACGGTCAAAATGTCTTGCTAATTATTTTTTATTTAAAACAATCATACCATAAAAACCTATAAAGATTGACTTGTGCTGTTTTAACCTAATGATTAGTAATCCAAATATCTATTTTAATGTCTTATACATATTCTTACTGCCTCAAAATAAATAAATGTATTAATTTAAAATATAAGTGTATGTAAAAAACAATATGTCTGTTTTTGAGAAGCGCCATTTATTTGCAGCAGATTCCGATCTTTAATCGATTTGTACATATTGTTGATATTTATGTTTTTTGTCTTCTAGAGCTAAATACTCCCTGAGGTGCAAGATCTCTTTATCTAGATCGTCTAAAAAATCCTGTAAATAAAGTTTATATAATTGTAATGCTTCACTTCCTATTATTATTATTATTTTAAAATACAGAGTAATATTTTAGGTTGCCAAAATATTTAACATTTGTATATAAAAATAACAATAAAAAATGGCCGTTGCTAGTCGTCCGTATATTCGGACGATTAATATATTTTATTCATCCGATGATTGGACGATTAGACAAGTCGAAAGGCCGTTGCTAGTCGTCCGTATAATCGGACAAATAAAATATATTAATCGTCCGATCATCGGATGAATAATATATATTAATCGTCCGATCATCGGATGAATAAAATATATTAATCGTCCGGTAATAACATAAATAAATAATAAATCTATACGAGTTCCATTACCAAATTTTAAGTCCCTAACAAGTAGTCAATATTGAAATTTTTTTTTGTATGTGAATATATTAAAAATATAATATTATACTAACAGGGAGTTGATTATCGCTTAATTGGAAATTATCAGGAAGATATCAAAATTATTTTCTATTATAAATTCTGAAGTAATATTTATTATAAAAAATTTTATACAAGAAGTATACAATTTTAAACAGATAAATCATTATAATTATTTATATTATATATTTATAATAATTTTAAGTATTCATTAATTTTTACAGAATGAATAAATCGAATAAATTTCTGTGAATAAAACTTGATTGATAAAAATGATAAGGTGAGAACATGATTAATTTGAATTTTTACAACTGGTGCATATCCAAACTTTGCTGCTCGGTTTTCTCTTGAGTCCAACGCATTTTAAATGAAACCACTCTAAACAAGCATCACATCCAACGCTTATTTTGAATTTCTTGTTCTTAATGTCATCATCATAGTCAATCGTCTTATTTAAATATAAATTACAAACTTTACACTCCCATAATTGTGATTTTTTATTTTTACACATTCTTTTAATTTTTTTCCACCCGTCAGTTGTAAAGTATGGATGAACAATAGATAAATCAACTTTTTCATCGTCAACAATCGCAAAAGTCAATTCTTTATTTTTAATTTTTATATCTGAAGCACTTATTAGTTTTTTGTTAATTACTTTTTTTAAAATTTCATCATCCATCAATAACCATTTTAATATTACTTTACATTGTTCTTTGATTGTTTTTTCAGTAAATAATTTCACAGTTTGTTTGTTAGATGTCTTTCGTTTCTTTGGTAATCCGATGACTGTATTATCGGTACCTCTAGGCCTTCCTTTTCTTTTGATTGCCGGTTGTACAATTACTTCTGATAATATATTTATTTTTGTCTTATTTGCTTGATTATAATTATTAGATAATTTCAAAGGAACATTCTCTTTTTGTTGAATTGGTGATGATGCGTATGAAATAATTTTTTGTGAGTGAAGACTTTGTTTTGAAGTTGATGGCTGATTTAATAATTCTTTACAACAAACTGCATTTATTTCTTCATTATTATCACTAATATATAACATTCTTTTGCTATTAACGTTGCTTTGATTATTTTCAAGTATGATTTGGTCGTTTTCTAAATCCACTGATTGCGATTCGAAGTATTTTATAATTTCATTCAATTCATCATCATCAACATCATCATCATCATCATCACCATTAATGTTATTATTTTTATCGCCTCCACCACCAATAACATCACTTCTGTCTTCACTGTTAACTTCATCAATGGTGCCTCCATCATTAGGGCTAATAACATCATCCTCATAATCATTTTCATCAATGACATCTCCATCATCGTAGGTAATAACATCATCTTCATTCTCATCATCGTCTTCATCTTCATCTTCACTATCACCATCACTATCATTATTATTAATTTTGTTAGTTTTTTTTGGGATTTTATGTAATTTATTTGATTTAGTAATTTTATTTCGGTTTTTAATTTTTGTGACTTTGACTTCCTGATTATTTTGCCATGCTTCTATTAAATTAGTTAACACTCTTAATCTTTTCAAATATGAATCAGTACCTACTTCAGCTACTACCCAGTAAACACACATACGTTAAATTTACGTATAAAATTGGTTGGGAAACATACGTGAATATTAGGTAAATGTATATAGTAATATTTACGTTAAAATGTCTCACCGAAAAACGTATTTTTTTACGAATAATTTAACGTGTTTTCAACCTTTGAAATAAGTGTTTTTTTAACGTAATTGAAAGAGCAAAAATTGACGGAAATAAATAACGTTAAAAGTAGGTTAAAAAAATACGATAATTTCACGTATTTCCTTTAGTCTATGGATACACATAAAAATCGGTTAAAAAATACGATAATTTCACGTATTTCCTTTAGTCTATGGATACACATAAAAATCGGTTTAATTTTGATTTAGTATTGCTGCATATATAAACGATATTTTTTATGTGAATTTAACCAGTACATTTGGCGATATTTATAAATATCGCCAAATGTACTGGTTAAATTCACATAAAAAATATCGTTTATATATGCAGCAATACTAAATACACGTAAATTTTAAGACAAATCTCACTTTTATTAAAGCAGTAAATGTATGATAAAAATCTGAATTCATTTGTTGATTAGGTAAATATATCGTATGGTTAATAGCCAATACCTTTGACTGAAAAAAAACACATTTATTTAATACAAAACTTTATTATTTATAAAAAAATAAAAGTGATTCTATGTGCTTATTAGTTAATAATAAATACCTATAAAACGGTTAATATTTAAAACCTAAATCACTGATTTAGGTATAAAAACAGAAAACAAAGTTTGATAAAAAATAAAATTTAAAATAACATACAAATAGAAAACATGACAAAAAATTAAAACATAGATATAATAATACCTTCCACATGATTCCCCTTTTTTGTTGCTCATTCTTGTATTTGCGGCTTTTAACCATTCCTTAACTCACTGGACCATTCCTTAACTCACTGGATTATGGAGTTTGACTCGTAAATAACAATAAATGGGGTATTAAGGAAACATTTATAAAACATTATAAGAAGTAGGTACTCACCTGCATTAAACCAAAAAGGGCACTAATTAAATAATACAAATAACAATACTAAATACAGTTTTTAAAAACGTTTTCAACAGCTGCTAGCACACAAAAAAGCATCATGAAAGACCTATAATCGCCATTTTCCACGCCACCAAGCACAAGAACCACAGAACGTTGACGAGTTCGCGACAACCCGGTAAAGATCGTGTTCACTCGCAACAGTAGATCAATACTATTGGCTGTGAAGATCACCTGTTGCTCACTGCGTTCTTTGGTTGGTTGAACCCAAACATTACTGCGTCCATCTGAAGTTGAGATTCTGAACTAACAATAAAATTTATTTATTTTGAAAATTGAAAAAATTAATATCAATTTATGATTGAGTGTCCCATTTAACGTTAAATGGGACACTCAATTTTCCCATAGGATGCTAAAAAACGTTTTTTAAAGGGGTTAAAATGTACTTAACCAGTGACGTAATTTTAACGTTAAATGAAACAGTGAATTTTTCGATCTATAAGATGCTAAAAAAACGTTAAAAATTGGGAAAAATAGAAACGTTTTTTAAGAGGTTAAAATATACTTAACCATTGACGTAATTTTAACGTTAAATGAAACAGTCAATTTTTCGATCTATAATATGCTAAAAGAAACGTTAAAAATTGGGTAAAATAGAAACGTTTTTTAAAGTAGTAAAAATTTACTTAACCAGTGACGTTATTTTAACGTTAAATGGAACAGTAAATTTTTCGATTTATAAGATGCTTAAAAAACGTTAAAAATATGGGACAATGAAACCGTTTTATAAATTACACTAATTTAACTCGATGAAACACGTATATAAAACGTTAAAACGAACCGCAAAAAGAACACATAAAAAAGACTTTAAATAAACGTTAAAAAATGGCACATTGACATCTTTTAAAATACGTGTTATGTAACCCCATAATTATACTTAGCAATTTCATTGGCTTTTCGATATTTTTCATGCTCTGACAATATTTTCTGTTTATACTCTCTTGAAGAAACAATAGCTTTTGGTACTTCTATTTCTTCAGCCTCAGAAAATACTCTTTGAGTATTAAAATAAAATCCATTGGTCCATCGAACGATACACAAAGATTCTTCAAATAAGTCCATTTTCTCCTTTCTTCGCACCATGAAGATATGTCTAAATTAATATGAAAAGTATGAAATATAATCAAAGAAAATAGTCGTTAATAAAACTTACCTGCAAGGTAGTTGCATTGACGTATGTCTTACGCAACTGCACGAAGTAGAAGTTGAAGATATTTTAATAGTGGGCGATATAATTTCTTCATAGACACCTAACGATTCGTTAAAATTCAATTGTAAATTATCCATATTATTAAATTCTTTTCTCACGAATTGATAGGTCAGATATTCAGCGTAACGATACTCAGCAGAATCTTTCGGATAATTTAATACAAGAGTCTTATGATAAGAAGAAGCTGCTTTGTGGTCTCTATCTCTTTGAAAACATTCAACTAAAGTCAAGAATTGTCTCACGAACTCTTCCAAAGACATATATCGGTCAAGATTTTTCTTCAACTTCCCGTTCAGTGATTCTAAACGATTGTTTGTAGTATTGCCAAAGTTATGTTGCATATAATCTGTTGACAGGGTCCATTCATCTCGACAAGGGTACCAGTTCTTATCAAAATAGTCCACGATTGAATCCGGTAATTTCTTCAGTTCATTATATAATTCATTGTAACGATCTTCCGTTTCGGCGTAAACCATTTTTTCCATTATCGCTTTAGCTTCATCCCTTTCTTCTTTGGTAATGTCTCTCTTATCTGTTGTTATTTCCCTGTTAAATGTCCGAAGAGTATGAAATACACACATAAGTAAATTTACTACCATAGGCAACATACTAGTCCGTATTGCTTCTCGTTCAACAATATCTTTATCGGTCATTATACATTTAATTTTAGTCCATGATGAATGACATTTTTTAAAACAATCCATCATCCACTCAATTGAAGTTTTATCTTCATTTATCAAAATACTCACACCTGCTATTTCTGTGCAGCCATTTGGGTCTTCTGCTATCAATATATACACCGGTGCACGAATATTCAATAGTTTGAATGTACCGTCGACTCCAATGTATTCAGGATATGATGTCATGGTGGACTTCATTCCTGGAGTGGCAAAAAAAAGTCCTTTGAAAACTTTATTTACGACAAGAAAATAACTTTCTGCTTTGAATTCTTCTCTTAAAATCCTTTCTACTTCTTCTAATTTATTTTTTTCTATTGCATCATAACTTAAATTATAAATATCTTTCATCAAAACTATTTTATTAGTTTCTTTTTCAATCAAACTTCTAATTTTGGTTTTATTGGCTTTTAAATTCACTAAATCTTTTACTTTCTTTTTAGTTTCTGCATTCATACGTCTTACTTGACAAAGATTTTCATACAATTTTCGTGTAGTTTGATGATTATGTCTTATACTTTTTTCAAAAAAATATAAGCTGTTTCCGTCTTTAGTTACCTTAACTATAAAAAATGATGGGCACTCTTTCTGAAATGTGCGTGATGATCGTTGCCCTGTTGCCTTAGACACAAAATTTTTTCCTCCATGAATGCAGCAATATTTAATTGAATAATATCCTAGTGTTGGTTCAATGAACCTTTTGACCCCATGCTTCCTACATTTTTCAATAGTAACAGAATCTCTTTTATAAAAAACACATTTCGAAAAATCTTCATACTCCTTTATTCTCTTTTCCAAATCGCTGAAGCAACTAAATTTTTCATCAATTTTTAAATCTTTTGAGTTGTTTGATTCATTCTGAGAGCTTAGGATTTCTTCATTATCAGATTCTGCAATATCTTCAAGAATGTCGCTTCTATCATTTTCTGAAAATAAATTAATTAGTCATTTAAATGATTGAGTAATATTAATAGTTTTATATCTACCCATCGTATTTAAATCAAGATTATTTAAATCAAAATTTTACGATTATTAAGTTTATTTTTTTATATTTGACAGCTGTCAAATGATAAACGATTATTTATTTTATTTTATTAATTAAAATTCTAATTTACGTTCATTTATTTATGAATTAAAAAAAAAGTAATGAAAATTTAATATGTACCAATAAAAAGTTAAATTTCAATATTGACTACTTGTTAGGAACTTAAAATTTATTATTTATTTATGTTATTACCGGACGATTAATATATTTTATTCATCCGATGATCGGACGATTAATATATTTTATTCATCCGATGATCGGACGATTAAAATATATTAATCGTCCGGTAATAACATAAATAAATAATAAAAAGATTATCGGACTCAAACTCAACAACACAACCCAACCGACCCCGCCCCATTGGCCCCCCCCGCCCCATTGAACAAAAAACCCAACTAAAATGGGCAAATTTATGTTACGATAAAAATAAAACACTTTTTAACAAAGCAACAACAAATTTATGAAATAAAAAAAGTTCGACAACTTCTAGTAGATTTTATGTTACGATAAAACTAAAACAAACCAACCAACCCAACCCAACCGAACACTGTTTAACAAAGAAACAACAAATTTATGAAATAAAAAAATAAAAAAAATTCGACAGCTTCTTAGTATCGAACCCGGGACCTCTCGCATGACAAGCGAACGCCCTACCATATAAGCTATCTAGGTTGTTGTCAAATATTAAACGGTCGGTGAACAAAAGCGAATTATAATTATGACGTAACTAACGTTATGTTATTACCGGACGAATAATATATATTAGTCGTCCGTATGTTCGGACGATTAATATATTTTATTCATCCGATGATCGGACGATTAGACAAGTCGATAAAAAATGGCTGCAATATTGTAAACGTTCGTCTTAACTTTCTCATGATGAACGTTGCAACATGTGGTCCATAACGATAATAAGTAAAGCCACAATTTTTATACGCCTCACAGTAGGCTAGAGCGCGCTTCTAGCGCGAAGAAATTCAAAATAAGTAAGTGTTTTATTTCGACCAAATTAAGGGAATTTTGAATTCTTTAATATCTGTAGATAATGAAACATCTTTAAATTACCTTCAAATCTGTTGAATTTTTATCAGGTAACCATTCAAAGTTTAGGAATTATACTTACTTGCTTCCTGTTGATAAATTGCGCGTAAAGGTATTGCTTCTCTTACAATGTTTATTATTAATTTATTCCTAATTTTTGACTATAATTGTATTAAATATTGTCATACGTTATGGCTGGAACGAATAATGGTTAGTTTTTATTATTATTGTACTGTCACTACCTTAATAAAGTAACCGCTGCATACTTTTAATGTATGTATGGACATTATTAAGGTTTTAAAAAATGTCACTCACTGTCACACTTTGTGTTTAGGTTTTTTTAATAGCTTACCGTTCTGTCTTTCAAATAAATCTTAAATCAAGTGCTAGTAGGCGCAACAAATATGGTTTGTTTATTTTTTTCAGTTAATACATTATCCCTAACTCATACGGAGCTTTGTGAAAAGTGTTTTAGTTTGAAGCATTTCAATATAAAATTAGTTTTAAATTACTTAGTAGACTACCCATTTTCAAAAATAGATGTATTTCGAAAAAAAAATTATTCAATTTTTTTTTTTAATATAGAAAAGCGCTGGAAGCCCAGAATAAATATCATTGTATTAAATATTGTCATACATTGGTGATGGAAACCATCAATTAAAAAGCTACTAATAACAATTAATAATTTTAAATTAATTACTGATAACTATTAGTGAATATTAATACTTTTTGCCACCACCGCGGTAAGCTAAAGAGCGCTTCCAGCGCGCGAAAATTTAAAATGAGTAAGTGTTTTATTTCGACAAAATTTAGTGAATTTTGAATTCTTTAATATCTGTAGCAAATCAAATAATTTTATATCACCTTCAAATCTGTTGAATTTTTATCAGGTAACCAGTCAAAATTTAAGAATTATAATTACTTGCTTTGTGTTGGTAAATTGCGCGTGAAGGTTTTGCTTCTCTTACAATGTTAATTCTTAATTTATTTTTAATTTTTGACCATCATTGTATTCAATACTGTCATACGTTATGGCTGAAACAAATAATGGTAAGTTTTTATAATTATTGTACTGTCCCTACCTCAATAAAGAAAGCGCTGCATATTTTTTATGTATTGTTGTATTGTTCATACATATATGTATGAACAATACTAAGGTTTTAAAAAATGTCACGCATTCTCACACTCTCTGTTAAGTGTTTTTAATAGCTTTTAAATTCTTTTAAATAAATCTAAAATCAAGTGCTAGTAGGCGCCACAAATATTTTTTGTTTGAAGCATTTTAATAGAAAGTTGCTTTTAAATTACACAAGTAAATGGATCTCGGAAAAAACTTAATTCAAAAATTTAATTTTTTTCAAAAATTATAGAAAAACGCTGAAAGCCCAGAAGTAATATTATTGTAGAAAATACTGTCATACGTAACAATTAGGTTTTATTTTTATATAGTTCAGTTATATTTTTGTAATTTACTCATTAAAACTATAGATCTTAATTTTGCCATCACACAAATATACTTTTGTTAAAGTATTATATTGTCGATTTGTTTTTCTATTGGTAGTAAAAAGTAATTTTTATTGAAATTTTATCAATAAGACCAAAAAAATTAACATTAACTAAGAATTACTTAACCAAATAATTTCTTCGCGTTAAATTGGCTCTCCAGCCCACTGTGCGCCTATTTAAAAATCTGCCTATTTAGAAATCTGCCACTATACTACGTAAAAAGAGTATTTGTTAAAAAATGCAGCAATATTTAAAAAAAAATTAACTTTATTTTTCAACACAACTACACGCCTTGCTCAAGGGATTTTTCGTGTAGGTATGGCACAGTGTTATTCTCGGTAGGTACTAAATTAATTGTATCAGATTTCTCAGGAAAAAGTAATCGATTTACAGAAAACTGCTCTAGGTCAACGGTTTACTGATTAAGCGCAAATTCAAATGATGCCACTAACCGGGGCAGACCCACGGGAAGGGATATGCCCCCCAAATGTGCTACATTTTTTTAACTCCAAGAAATTAAAAAACACGGTTTTCATATAAAAACTTTAAATATTATTTGATAACAATTTTTAAAGATTTTTTTTTAATTCCAAATATAAACAAAAAATTATATTCTTAGTGCATGTGATTAAACAAAATATTTTGTTCTTCACTCAAAATCTTTATCTGGATCTTCCCCTGGCCACTTAAAATATTTAAATAGATTTGAAATTTTAATAAACTGTTATTGTTTAATCCGTTTTTTAATTATAATAATATTATTATTTGTGATGTTGTTTTTCTTTTGAAAATTTTATAAGAATATAAGTTTAAAATAAGTCAAAATTCCTGGACCCTCAATTTTTTATGTGATCTTGAAAATAAAAAAGCCAAACGGATACCAACGATAGAATGCAACAATAATCCACTTAAAAGATAAAAAAAATTGTTAGTACTACTTAAGTTTTACAAATTTTGTCGACGATATTTATTCAGAAAATTGATTGAGGGCATGAAGTATGCAGTTCCGAATATGTTTATTGCACTGGCGCTGCACAAGTCACGCGGTGCGAGCGGCGGATGTTTTTAGCACTTACTAATTACAAAATGGTACTTTGATTTTAGTGTTCTTAGTTTAATTTACTACATACTCAATCAAGAATATTTAAATCTTGGCCCGGGTTTTTCAGTTAGGTCAGCATTTTCTATATTTTTCCATTTAGGTACTGGTAAACGTTAATAATTTTTGACGTGTTTGTTAATTACTTAATATTCAAATGCAGTCAAAATGCAGTTTAAAAAATGCACCATCGGTGTTGCAGTTTTAGTCACTGAAATATTACGTAATTTAACAATTTTAACATAAAAAATAAAATAAACATCGATTTTGGTTTTAGTGTCTTAAATGGCCAACCAAAATTATCAAAAAAATTGTTATCTATACCTATAATAATTTAATAATAATTTATTTATACTTTTATAACTTTTGACGACATTTTCGGATTCAGGGGACAATTTTATATAAGATTTGGCTATTAAATGTTGGGGATACCACACTGAAAGAAGATAACAGTTTATTTACAATTAATGATGTTTAACAATAAATAAAGGATTTATTCGATAATGGCGGAATAAATATTTATTTAAAAAAACAAATAATTTATTAATATACCTTTAATACACTTTTTTGTGGTAAATAAAAATTTATTTATTATAAACAAATACCTTATCTTTGAGAAATAAAATTGTATTAAAAACAACCAAACCCTTATTTATTATAAATATGGGCCTTTCCATCTCAAATCGGTTAGGGTAGGTCGTTATTGTTTAACAATTTTTTTTTACAGTTTCTCAACCGAAATCGATGATACCCGTGTTTTTTCTTTTTGCTTAAATTTGTTTTGTTCAATCGTAGGAAATTTTTGAAAATTGGACAGAAACATCGATTTTTCTCTTTTAACGAGTGAGATTCTTTCTTGAAAATGGGATAACTTGGCCAAAAATGTTTCGATCGTTACAGTTTTTTTTTAAATTGTAGGTAAATGTTTACTACATACAAAAAAAATTAAGTAAATTTACAAAAAAAAAATTAATTGTTTTTTCTAAAAAAGGCAAACAAAATTTAGGTCAAAATTTTGATATTGCCACATTTTTTTTACTTCATATTTTTCGTTTGAAAAAAATTGTAAATAGTATATTACACTACAAGGGCAGAAAGTGTGAGATTCCTGTACTGCGCGCCATGGCGAAGCCGAGGGCATCATGGCGCGCAGTTCAGGGCTCTCACACTTTCTGCCCGTGTAGTGTATACTATTTTTCTTGCTACCCGGCCGAAACTACGGGAAAAAATTAAATGTGTATATCGTTAAACTTTCGTCCCTGCTATTAGGGACGGAAGTAAGTACTTTCGACCGATGTATGAAGAAAAATAGTATACACCACACGGGCCAAACGTTGAAATCTCGGTCGAAACAAGGGCTGAAAATTTAACTTTCGGCCTTGTAGTGTAGCTTGACCAATGCATCAAACGTAAACTTTCTGCCGTGGAATCGGGGACGAAACAACGTATTTTCGGCCGAGGTAGTAAGAAAAAATAATTAACAAAACTTTACACGCGCCAACACCAAACTGTGTTATTCCAAGTCCACACGAAATCGTGTAAAATTTTAACACAGCATGTGTTGATTTGTTTTTTATATCGTGTAATAATTTACACGAAGAATAATTAAACGTCAACACATCGTTTGTGTAATTTTCACACAACTTACTTTAGGTATTAAATTTAACAACAGTAGGTGTTATTTTTTTAAATTGTGTAGGTAAATAAAAATTTCTTGTAAAAAAATATTATATAACTTCAATAGGACATAATAATATATTATAATATATTTATATAAAACAAATTAATAAAAACATTAAAAAAAACAAATAATAATAATGTAGGGTTAAAAACTTCGTGGGTTATTGGCAAATTTGCCATTACCCACTTTGTTTCGTGAAGTCAAAGTTTAAATTTCATATTACATACCCAGAAAAAAATCTAACAGTACCAAGAACAGCGCTGTTATTGAATGCATTAAAATTGATGCAATCTAAATTGTTATTTGCTCAATTAATTACTATTAAACCAAAATAGGGAAATATTTTGCCTAAATGTCAAAGAATTTATTGCGTTAAATGTATACATAGTATACATACAATAGTAACGTTATTAAATAAATAAAATTAGTATTTAATGCAATAACATTCTAACAAATAAATATTAATATGAATATCAATAGATTTAGAAGCGATAACTTTTGTTGTTAATTTAAAAACAGTACACGATTATAAGCCAAGTGCTAACTACCTATTGGTATTATAGGAACTGTTATTCAGGAATACGGATTACAAGATCCCATTGGTTTAATGGCTCACCCATTCATGCTATGCTAGCGTTTTTTCTGTGTATACATATGTATGTTTATTTACGTTGTATCACAAAATAATCTTTTATAAGAAAAACACCAGCACAATATATCTATAAACGCACAGAAGGCAAGACATGCATAAAACAAGCAAACACAATGGCGATTAGCTTCGGCACTAAGGGTGGGGCAAATTTTACACGATATTTGTTAAAATTTACACAACTTTATGTAAGATAACACGGTATTTATTTATTATGAGTTTATAACACATTAACGTGTAAATTAACAAGTGGTTACACGTTTTAGTGTTGACGAACATGTTACGAACATCCGTGTAAAAATATTTACACGATTTTTACACACAATTTACAAAAAAAATTTTACACAAAAAAAACAGAGAATTTACACACAGATATTTTTTGGGACAACTTTTTACCAAAAGTACTGAGTTGGCTAAATTCTTCGTTTCGGAATTATTATTTTTTTAATGAAAATGCAATTTTCTAGCAAATTCGTGGTTCATCGCAAAAATTTGGTATTTTAACTGGGGTCATGAAACTGGGGTGACCTTTATAAAGTGTAATTTAGAACTTTTTGACATATTTAACATATTTTTGTCACTTCTGGTTTCACCGCAGGTGCTTTTAAGTAAGTAAATTAAATTATTAAGGATTTTAGAGTAAAATTCATATTATTTTTGCATGTGTACATAATATTAGCACAATATTTAGTTTATTTTAATCACTGTTAGCTAACAGTGATTAAAATAAACTAAATATTATGCTTGTCCTAATTAGTTTTTTTGAGTACTATCCATCCGTTTTTTTATTAAATTAAATGTACCATTTTCTAAAATAACTTAGATTAAAAAACTATAAATAAAAGCGTAATTTAAATACATAGATATTTATAATTCAGTGGAGATAACTTTAAAAAATGTATGTTAAATAAATAAAAGAATATCTATATTATCTGGCACACTACTTAGTTTTCAAGCATTTATGGATTTCAAAAAAGTATATTTTTAAATACAGCGCACCTTTACATACACATTTTAGTATTACTTACATATTTTTTTTTTATTATACCTTATTTTCACGGTACAAGTTTAAATGCATCCGAACATTTTAATTTAATTAAATTAACTTAATAATAATAGTAAATATAACTGTTATAATAATATTAATAATTTTATTTCCAAAAAGACATTTACACTTGTTAGATATTGTCAATGGTATAAAAAAATATATGGATATAACTATTATAATAAATAAATCCAAAACCAGAACAATTGATCAGTACTAACATTCACAATTAATATCTATGTCTTAAAAATTCCTCTAGAGAATAAATTGTTTTTCCAAGCAAAATTTTTTTTCATTTTCTTTTTAATGAATAAATTGTTTTACATTTTTTAATTTCAAGTGGGACATGATTATACAATTTAGTTGGCATTATCATAGGGCTCTGGGCTGTAAGACACAGGCCATGTTTTGGGATTAAAATTTCATTCATATGTCTTAAATTGTAGGAAATGTTTATATCAGTGAACCTTATAAATTCAATTAAATTTTTTCGAACATATACGTGCTGGCAAAATGTACAAGGACACTACTGTTAATATTCCAATTTTGTTCAATATTCCTCTACATGAGTGATATTTGTTTTTAAACATTATTGTTCTTATGATTCTTTTTTGACTCATTAAAACATCGCTAGCTTTATTAGAGTTACCCCACAATCCACACAACAAGGTCTGTTCTATCTCGATAAAATTCGAACGAAAATCAGGACTGTTATGCGCACCACGTCAGATATTAATGTCCACCATCTTTGATTTATTTGCCGCTGTTAATTTAAAAATAAAAAGTTGTTTAAAGTTTTAATGTAAACGCAAATGTTTGTTTTAAACAAAAGATTTGACAAAAATATGTTAATTGGGGAATTTAATTAATAAATTATTAAAGATATATTTATAAAAAGGTATTTTGAGCAAGTAAATGTAGTTGTTTCAAGTTTTAACGTAAACAGAAATGAACACAAGTACACTATTATTACTTGTGTAAATTAAACATTATTTTACAATATGGTAATAAATAATTTTTTTAATAATTAATAATAATTATTACAACTTTTAATACATTTTCTTAAAAATTGATTATTGGCAATATTAAAATCTATAAATAAAATTATCAATGATGAAAGTATTTTAGCAAGTAAAAATGGATGTACCCGACCATAGTCGATGAATTTTTAGAAATTAAAAGTTAAGATAGTAATATAAATCAAAATAATTTAATTAAGACAAATATATAATATTAGTTAGTCGAGTACTGCAAATTCATAATTTTTTAGTAAATTAATTTTTGAAAGTACGGAAATTATTAAGATGAAGGTAGGATTTCTAGTAAGTAGATATATAAATAAAACAAAAAAATATAATATATATTTTTAACAAAAAATAATCAAAATAAATATTAATAAACTTAAACATAAATAGTATTTTTACATACACTTAAATTTTTGCATAATTTAACAAAATAAATATATTTCTTCATGCTTATAAAATAATACAATTTAGCATATTTAAATTGATAAAAGAATACCAAAACATACTGGTAACATTTAATCCCTAATAAGGGGTTAACTAGTCAACTACTAACACAAAATTTAATAAAAAACGTTTTAATAACAATACGTTCTAATACCAATTTTATATAAAATAGAATATTTAAAACTTAATTTTTACTACACTATAGAGTTTCCGCCTTTTTCTAAGGTTTCCACTGGTTAAAAGGTATTGAATTGTATATATATATCACAGTTTTGGTAAAATTGATTAATTAAGAATATGAAAAAATGATGATTCCTTAGTCTTAACATCATCATATTTATAATACACTGGTTGCTTCCAACGGTGAATTAATCCTTGTGCCATAACTATCAGACATGTTTTGTGTGGCCCAACCTTTAAAAATACATTTTTGTTTTAATATAGAATATTTACTTACCACTTGCTCCTTTTTTTGTCAATATCAATTTGGGGTGACAAATGTACATCATCAAATCCAAAGACAGCTATAGCTGAAAAAATTAGGGGTAAAATTACACAATAATTAGTAAATTTAAATAGCAATAATATTGGAAATATCTTGGTAAAAATAAAATAATGTTCTATTTTTACAAAGTTTTGTCATTTTATTAATGTTGTTTTGCAAACTGTTGTTAATTTTATACAATATTCAGTATTTTTACCTTACCAATTAATAATTTTACTATAAGCATTGTATAAGTACAAATGAACTTTTTATCTTGTAATGTTTAATTAACAAAACTTTATTAAATTTACAAACAAAATGCGTTATTACTACAGTTATTGTAAAATTACCTTGATAATAATTATAACGAAGCGGAACAGCGAAAACGCCCTCTTACGCCAGTTGATTTTAAAGGACTAAGATGGTGGAACGTTGTCGCGAGACGCCGGCTTTTGTTTTTTAATTTTACTGTGTTTTATTTAGTTTTGTTATATTTAAAATTGGTAAGTAACTTATCTTTATTATTTAGATGTTGTTTTGTAGTTTTTGCAGGTGTAGGTTAATTTCTTTAAGAAAATATATACACCTCTATTTTCACCTCTATTTTCATCGTAACCTCAAGGTTTGTTTAAGTGCAAGCATGATGGGTGTTTTATGCAATTTAATACATATGCAGGTTTTGGATCAAAAGCTAATAAGAAAAGTACTTCTAAAACGAAAGTAATTTATTTAATCAACAATCTAAAATAAATATTTAATATTTTAATTACTTATATGTTACTTTTTTCGAAATTTTATATACATTTAGATGGCACTTGTATACAGGGTGTTCCTTAATATGCTCATATTTCAGGGTATGATTCCTTGGTGGTTTTATGAAGAAAAGTTTATACAAACTTATGTCCTGATTTGTTCCGTTTTCGAGATAAAGCGGGTCAAAGTTAAAAAAATCTGGGTTTTATTAATTTTTTAATTAAACCTGGTATGTTTATTGGCAGTATACATATATATATATATATATATATATATATATATATATATCTTTTGATATACCTAATTAGATTTAAATAAATAATTTCAGTGACACGCTGTATCTTAAAAATAAAGCAAGTTAGGGCATACGTTTATATGAACCTTTCTTCATAAAATGACCTAAATATTAGCATGTCATTAAGAAACACCTGAATAAAAATTGTTTTAGTAGGTAACTAGTTTATTTCTACTGCTTTGGAAAACTTAGGAAATATTAACCATAATTGCTCACATTTGGCTAATATATCCAAAGTTGTGCAGGTACATTTTTTTAGAGGATTAGGTTTTTATTTGTGATAATACCAAATATTTTTGCGTTGCTTATACACAGAGACAATTACATTTTTTTATTTTAGTTAAGTAATATTATATTATACAATATTTATGTAATAAAAATACCTTTCAGTTCATAATGTGTTTTATTTGTAGTTTATATAACTTCATACCCACACCATTTTTTTATAAACATAGCAATAATATGAAAAAAATGACGAACTGTATATTTCCAGAAAGCGACAAAATATTGTCGAGTCGCGTTGATCAGCTACATTTTAAAGTGTCGCGTCGCGTAGCGTAGCGTCGCGTCGCTATGTGAGAATTGGCCTTAATAAGTTATAAGAAGGTATTTAGAAAAAAAAAACAGAAGTAGTTTACAAACCTAAAATATTCCGTACCAAAATTTACTGACATACTCGTAAGTACATTTAAATTTTAATATGTTGTAGACTTAATTCTTTTGCTGGTTTCAGATACACATAGTTTAAAAGCTTGAACTTGTAGGCGAAATTAAAATGTTAAAAAATGGAAGCAGTAAGTCAAAATAAGTATTTCCTTATAATTTAATATTTAATATAAAAAAATTTATTTTAATTAAGATTTTTGCAGTACATAAATATTTTAATTTTTATTCTCTTACATTACCTTCGCTATTTACAAGTTTAACTTTTTATAATCTGTATATGATAGGGTAAAGCTAACAAAATCTTTACAAAAAAATCGAGTATTACAATCTCTTAAAATGTTACTTTAAATCGTCCTCAAAGAAAAATTCATAAGGTTCTAATAATTATTTAGCAGGAAAATTAAATTAGTAAGTGGAAGAACAGTATCTTTAAGTGCCATATTTTGAAAAACAAAATTTTCAAAAAAATAGCACTTGTACTTTTCTTTTACTCACCAATTCAATTGTAAAATTCAGTTTTAATTTTACAAAAAATAGTTGAATTTCATTGTTAATTTTGCAAAATAATGTTAAATTTCTACAACAAATTCGCAAAAATAATATGAAATTACACTGCGTTTCTAAAAAAAAATATGTAAACTTCTTGTTTCCAACGTGTAAAATACTGTAATAGTTATTGTAAATATGTGAAATATTAATAATAATAATGTGTAGAATTACAATGAAGCTATTTATTTAAGCATTATATTTACAATATTTTTGTAAATTTACAATAAAAGAAACGAAAACTACTATTATACATGCAGTAAATATAAACAACGATTGGAAATATATTATTGTAATTTTCCCCGTCTCTTATGAGTTTTAAGTATTCTTTTGTAATATTATCAATACTATTGTGATAATTTTAACAAATGTTTTGTAACTTTGCAAATTAATTTGGTACGTATTTTTACATAACTAATAGTAAAAATATAATACGCTAGTAAATTTACTATGATAGTATTTGGCAAAAAATAACCCGCGATAGTTATAGTAATTTTACAAAATAATTTTTTCAGTGTAGGCGCTGAATGTCATTCAGTGAGTCTTTTTTTATACTCATTGCTTGGAGTACTGGAGATAAAATTCCTTCTTCAAAAATAATATCTGAAATCCACTTTCTCATTGTTGATGGAGCAGGAAGAGGTAGATTTCGTACTTTTCGCCAAAATAACATTCATATTATTATGTTTTTTATTCCAAATAATTTATATTACCTTTTGGCAAAAGTTGCTTCATTTGGTAGATCTACAACCATTTCTAATGTTTCAGATCTGTAAATTTTATAGTTGGAAAATTATTTAACAGATATAAAAAATAAATGGTATAATATTGTTAATTAAAGACTCTTCACTTAACAATAATATAATATTACCTTTCAGGCAAATGCAAAGTTGGAACAGCTTTCTCAGTAAGGCCTCGGTAGGCTTTAGGTGGTGACAAACCATACAAAACTTTGTGTGGATGCCTTACCAAATATTTTGGCTCAAAATGTGTAGCACAAATTCGATCTAAATAAATAATATACATTAATAATTATGTTTTGCACACATTGTAGTGGAACTTACAAGACTGGTTTTTCCATATTAACCATTGAATTATCAGTAGCCTCAATCCATTCTTTGGATTTTAAAGAGTTTTTGGGCAATGTGTAAAATTTCTCTCTTCGTTGTTTTTGCTGTTGTTCTTACGACTTTTTACCATGCAGTACGCCACTAAATAAATAAAATTATGTAGATAGAAAACTGACTACCTTAGTTTTACTTACTGGTTAAACAATATTTATTTCAAAATAGGCACTAATTAGTGTTTATAAACAAGTACACTAGTACAGTCAACAGCCAATGACAAAATCAACACAAACAGGAGCGCACTCAACTGATTCACAGTGTAAATTTCACACTGGTAACGTCAATAAAACCAAACAGGAACACACAGGAGCAAACTCAACTGATGTCAATAAAATCCAATAAACTAACAACGTTTAAAAACGATTATTAATCTGTATAAACAGAGCACAAATCAAAAGCATAAAAATTTTAAACAACAGAAATGGCCGCCTTTAATATCTTTGCAGAGGGTTGCCTAACATTGTGATTTTTAGCATGCGCGAAACGAGATAGAACAGACCTTGTTGTGTGGATTGTGAGTTACACCAGCAAACAATGCCATAACTCAGTAGAGAATAATTCTCTGACATTAATTATAATTAATAATTATTAATGTAGGTGTTTGCGCCACAGGTTAGTTTGAGTATGTAGATTTTTTTGATTTGTTTGCAAGTCTATTTGTTAATATAAATTTAGTCGGCTATGGTTGCTATATACATACATATATAAAACTAATAATAAAAAAAGTCATAAAAAATATATACATCAAAATAATAACATAAAAAATAGACTTATTTTTCGTGGTCCTGTCTTCAACAATTACCTAATTCACCATGTACTACACCGTTCTGCTGCGCAAAGTTTAAAGCAACAATGATTAATTTTTTGTTGCATAGCACCTATAATTCAATACTGTCAATATAAGTCATTCACCATTTTGCGCTCAAAGTGTTCAGTTCGCTTTCATGAATTAGAACATATTAATTAATAATTTTCAAAAATTATTAAATAAGAGCAGTGATGACTGATGAGGAAGTGTCTTCGCATACATCCAAACGAAGAAAAATTCGAAAATTGGACAAACTTCACAAAAAAATCCAGGAACAATTAAATTATGGAAGTAGCCCTAATTCTAATGGTGAGTCCATTGAACATATTTTTATGAATAAAACATTATATAAGAATATAATTTTTTCGTTGTCATTGCATGACAAAGTTATATAGTTTAAAAAGAATAAGTATTAGTGTGGAAAAAATCTCAGATAAATCGAAAAGTTTATTATCACATGATATACCATACATAACAAAACAAAGCGATCATATGATCTGCAACAAAAAACTGTTAGTTTAAATAACAAAAATCATTCTTTATAGAAGATGAAAATGTCGACCCTGTCATTACGACAGAAGCTCAAATCCATCAACGACCCTATTGTAAAGGTGTTGGGCAAGGCCCCTACGAAAGAGAACTATTCAAATTCAGAATTAAATGAGGAAATTGCTGTAAGATGGAGAAGTTTTTTGATTAAAGGCATCAAAAAAAAAGAAAGATCAGAAGCTCTCGAGAAATACAGCGTCCCCAAAAATTGTATTGCTTTACAGGGGCCAAATTTAAATCAAGAAATCCAAACATCCTCACCTGAGGATAAGGTAAAGCAGGATAAGTTTTTAATGTCATTAAAAACTCAGATTGAAAAAGGTTTAATGGCACTAGCCATCCCAATCAATAAATTTATTAATGAACCCGCACCAGAAAACACTGAGATGGTAAACCACCTAGCAAATGCTGGTAAAATACTTTGTGACGTCCATTATGCCATATCTGGACACAGAAGGTACGTCATCGGACCTCAATTGAAATACGAGATAAGAAAAGCAGTCGAAAAACAACTAATTGGAGAGAAATTATTTCAAGCAAATCTGCAGGAAGAAATAAAAAACGCGGAAGCTTTGAAGCAAGTAGGAAACAAAATCGCCAAAACAAACTTCAGCCAAAAGGTCAATTACTCATAAAAGAACAATAACTATCCAAGTCAGGGCCCTAAAAGAACCACAAATAATTTAAACTACCAGCGACCATACCAGAAATACAAATTCAAAAACAATCGATACAAAAACAAGCAGTACTCCCAACAGGGGGAAGAGAGATGGAAGAAGACTTATTATTACAACAAAAATCAAATGTAAGCAAGTGGTCAATTCTCATATAACTTATTCCGATGCTGTATCCACTTATTTTTGTGAAAACTAATTCTCGCTCAAGGTTTTTTTTAGTGTAATAAGCATGTAGCATTTCAAGGTAATGGGAACTTAAATTATAACAACCCTAATCTATTAATTTTTTTCCTAAAATGCAGGCTTTTTGTTGCAAATGTCACGTAAGTTACCGGTCACCAACTGCAATATCCTAACATCGATGAATATTTCAACAAAATGGCCGTTCAAACAACTAATGTTAGTACTTGATTAACTAAAAATAGACTTGATTGACAAAAAATTATTTTATCCGAAATCGGCAGTAAAGTAGTCAACAATCGTAAATTAAAATAAATCGGCAGTAAAGTTCTACTTTACTGCCGATTTCGGATAAAATAATTTTTCGTCAATCTTAAGTCTATTTTTAGTTAATCAAGCACTAACATTAGTTGTTTCAACAGCCATTTTGTTAAAATATTCATCAATGTTAGGATATTGCAGTTGGTGACCGGTAACTTACGTGACATTTGCAACATAAAGCCTGCATTTTAGGAAAAAATTAATAGAATAGGGTTGTCATAATTTAAGTTCCCATTACCTTAAAATGCTACATGCTCATTACACTAAAAAAAACCTTGAGCGAGAATTAGTTTTCACAAAAATAAGTGGATACATCATCGAAACAAGTTATATGAGAATTTACCAAGTACGCTGTAAATATTTCAAATTATTATTTAAATTGGTTTGAATTTTGCAAAAATGACAACATATTACAAATAGTCAAAGATCTATACCTTTCAATATTAATCCCCATTATAGAAAGGAAATTTTGAGACAAATGCTTTAATGTAAAGAAGTTGATAAACAAATACATCAACTGTTGAAAATAGGTGCCATATCCCATTCTAAAAGCGAGGAAGGAGAATACTTTTCCAGTTATTTTTTAAGGAAAAAACAAAACGGTCAGATGAGATTTATATTAAATCTTAAAAAACTAAATAATTTCAACAACGTCCCATTTTAAATTAAAGGATTATAGAACAGTTATTAAACTAGTTACACAAAATTGTTATTTTGCAAAACTCGATTTAAAAGACGCCTATTTTGGCATTCCAATACACAAGGAACTTCGAAAATATCTAAAGTTCAGATACAATTCAAATAATTTTCACTTTAATTGCTTACCATTTGGCCTAAATGTTGCTCCATTAGTATTTACCAAATTATTAAAACCAGTAATGGCAAAACTTCGGGAAAAAGGATTCGTTTCTGTTATATATTTAGACGATATACTTCTGTTAGGTTTAACATAAAAACAGTGCAAAGAAAACTTAACGGACACGTGCAAATTATTACAATCTTTGGTTTTATCTCTAAGGCTTTCGCGGTTATTTTCTTTAGAAGTAAAAAGGTTTCCAGGTTTTAAGCCGCGTTGCTGTCTTCTTTAGAAAACTGAAACTGAAATCTTTGGGTTTCATAATCAATATAGAAAAGAGTGTACTAAAACATTCAATTGAATTTTTAGGATTTATTATAAATTCAATAGATCAAACAATAAAATTAACACCAATAAAAATGTCAAAAATATATAGTTCAATTATCGAAATAAAGTCAATGGACACTATCTCCATTCGACAATTTTCAAAATTGATGAGTCAGCTTATTGCAGCATGTCCAGCAATCAAATATGGATGGCTCTACGTCAAACTTTTTGAACGTGAAAAGTTACTAGCATTGCAACAAAATAACAACAATTTTGATGCAATCATGACTCTTCCAAAATATTTAACAACTGATTTAGAATGGTGGCTTAAAAATATTAACAAGTCTTACAAAGAATTGAATTCTGAAAATTACATTTTAGAAATATTTTCAGATGCATCTAAAACAGGTTGGGGGGCTTACTGCAATAACCAAAGAACATGTGGGTTTTGGGATGAACATGAAAAAGAAATGCACATAAATTATTTGGAATTGCTAGCAGCTTTTTACTCTTTAAAATCCTTTACAAAACTCCTTCGAAAATGCAACATATTATTAAGGATAGACAATAAAACTGCCATCGCATGCATCAATCGAATGGGCAGCGTAAAATTTAAAAAACTAAATTCCATATCAAGAAAAATTTGGCAATTCTGTGAAAAGCAAAATATATTTGTCTTCGCCTCATACATTAAATCATCGGAAAACATCGATGCCGACATACAATCAAGAAACACATCTATTGAAACCGAGTATGAGTTAGATAATGCAGCATATTCTCAAATAACAAAAACATTTGGTTTTCCGGAAATAGACTTGTTTGCCTCACGTCTCAATAAAAAGTGCATAAAATATGTTTCTTGGAAACAAGACCCAGACTCTATTGCTTTTACAATATGATGGCACGACAAATATTTTTATGCTTTTCCCCTCTTTGTCTTGATTACAAAAGTTATTAGAAAAATAATTAAAGACAAAGCAAAAGGAATAATAAATGGCCAAACCAACCTTAGTACCCCATTAAACAAATAACAGAACAAGAAATAATTTTTCCACCAAGATATAATTTATTGTTTTCACCTTTTAGAAAGAGCCATCAGCTTCATCGAAGTCTTACCCTGGTTGATTCGAGATTATCAGGAACGCTTATAAAAACAATATAAAATCTGAAGAGGCAATAAAAATTCTAATGGCATCCATTTCGGAAAAAACACAAAAAAATACGACAATTGTTACAAACAGTGGTGGGATTTTTGCTTAACCAAGAATACTGACCCTTACCAATATAAACTGGAAAAAATAATTGAAATCTTAACAGAAAAAGTTTTGCTTTAATTAACACATTTAGATCCGCACTTTCGTTAATATTCATTCCTAACTATAATGACTCGTTTTTTAAAAGGTATTTACAATATAAATCCATCCAAACCTAAATATGCAGAAACCTTCACAAGTATTGGACTATTTAGAACAAAATTTCCCAAATGAAACATTACCTAACGTTAAAATTAGCAACTTTGCTTGCACTCATTTCTGGTCATAGAGTACAAACACTCTCCAAAATATCTTGTGACAATATTAATATTACAAATCAAGAAATTAAAATTAGAATCACACAAAAAATTAAGACTTCGGGGCCAAATAAATACAACCTATCATTGTTCTTCCGTATTTTCATGAAAAACCAAAATTATGTGTTGTTTCTCTAATTAAATACTATACAAGGTGTCCCGTATCGTTATGTTCAAATTTTGAGAGCATAAAGTAGACTTATTTTCAGGAAGAAATCCCGCAAAACTTGTATATCAATTTTTATTTGTGTCAAAGTTACAGGCCTTTGAATTACACAGGTCCACAAAAAAAAGTGGTCTGTGCTGGGTGTTCGACAAAGATTTTCCGACGTATTTTTTACCGCTGAACACGAATCTGAAGTCAAAATTGAGGGTCAAACTGCAAAAAACCGAGAAAAATTAAAATAACCGATATTAGATAATGGATTTTTTCGGTTTTTTAAATTTTTCTTCGTTTTTTGCAGTTTGACCCCAATTTTGACTTCAGATTCGTGTTCAGCTGTAAAAAAATACGTCGGAAAATCTTTGTTAAACACCCAGCACAGACCACTTTTTTTTGTGGACCTGTGAAATTCAAAGGCCTGTAACTTTGAAAAAAATAAAAATTGATATACAAGTTTTGCGGGTTTTCTTCCTGAAAATAAGTCTACTTTATGCTCTCAAAATTTGAACATAACGATACGGGACACCTTGTATAACAAAAACAAACCATGTTAGACTTCAAAATAACTCTCCTTTATTTTTTACACCACACCACCCAGCAACATCACAGACCATCAGTAGATGGATTAAAAAAGTAATGGCACTAAGCGGAATGGACATAATGGTATTTTCTGCACATAGAAATTATAAAAGAGACTGCTGGATGGTCTAAAAACTCTGAAGTCTTTAACAAGTTCTACAATAAACCTATACGAAAGAACACCTCACAATTTGCAAATTCTATAATTAATTATTAACAATTGTTAAGTTTAAGTTAATAATACTCCAGTTAAAAATAATGTTAAAAAATGAATTAGAAACTAGAATTAAGTTTGCATTTTTGAATAGTACAATAGAACATGTAATGAAAACATTTTTATATAGGTAACCTATTTCTCTAGATCATATGTTTGAACGATTTCTTTGTCACATCAAATATAAATTAAATATATAAATATACATTTAGATCAAATATTTTATTGTTTAGTTTCTTAGGACCTAAGATCGCTTCATATAAGGGATCCTTTAAACATCTACATGGTGAATTAGGTAATTGTTGAGGACAGGACCACGAAAAATAATTGAAAGATTGGTCGACTTACCTATAAGGAAGATCGATCTTAATTATTTGAGTGGTCCTGTCTGAAAACAATTACCTCCCACCCTTCCCGAATTAACCCCAGCGCGATCTGTAGCCTTTATAATCTGTGATCAGTAGGTTGCAAAATGGGAATGAATTATATTGACAGGGTTGAATTATAGGTGCTATGCAACAAAAAATTAATCATTGTTGCTTTAAACTTTGCGCAGCCTGACGGTGTACTACATGGTGAATTAGGTAATTGTTTTCAGACAGGACCACTCAAATAATTAAGATCGATCTTCCTTATAGGTAAGTCGACCAATCTTTCAATAAAAATCTAATAAAATATAATATTAATAATTTATTATATTTATATAATTCAATATAATTTTAATAATAAATTATATTTATGATATAAAATAAAACTAAACATAAATAATAAAGTTAAAGAAGCATACGAAATAAAGAGATAAGGAATAGCTATCTAGATAACAAAGAAGAAATAAAAGAAAATAAAGAAGTTGGAAAAAGGAGCAAAATAAAGAAATTAGATAAAGGAGCAGAAGAAGGAAATTAGAAGAAAGAAAATAATAAATTATAACTGACAATTATTGTAAATATTGGCAAATAAAACGACTTGTAAGTATAATCTTAAAAGCTATTTATTTAAACTAACCTGTGGTGTAAATACACACCATATTTTGGTCTATATCGAACCGGATTTGAATTTAACTTTATACAGTCCACTAAATTTAATTTATTTAAAATTTCATTAAATTTCATTTAATTTTAAATTTAATTTAAAATGTCATTAGAATTCATAAATATTTAATTTAATTCTCAATTTGAATGAAAATGCAAAAAAGGTTTCAAAGGCTGACACCAAAAAACTCAGGAATTTTTGACAAAAACAATAAATTTGGAAAATTTTTATGAACAATACAATAAATTAAATGATGAAGCAAATAATTTAGAAATTAAACATAATAAAGATTATAAACCTGAATTTGATGAAAACCTTTAAAAACATGTTTTTATAAAATTAAAGATATTAGGGAAACTGTGTTGGAAAATCGAAAAGTTTTACCACAAGCATCAACAAATAAGGATTTAAGTGTTTTAATAAAATTACCTCCAATTGAAATGCCGAATTTTGATGTTAAACCTGAAAATTGGCCCTTATTTTTTGAATCATTTAAAACAAATATACACTTTAATACAAAATTAAATAACTCGCAAAAAATTCAATATTTAGTAGGAAAATTAAGTGGTAAGGCACTCACTATTTTATCAGGAATTTTTTATTTTTTTTATTTTATTATTTTTAATGTGCCTTCAACAGGCACCAGGCCCAATTACAGAAGTACACAATGACAAACACAAATAAACCCATACCCCTGGTGGAATTCGAACCCACGACCTCTCGGCTTGTAGTCTGCAGTTCTAACTACTACACCACCGAGGGCGATAATGAAGAAAATTATCTAACAATCTGGGTCAGTAAAAAAGTATCAAGATAAGAGAGCGCTAGGAACATTTTATTTAAATACGAGCCCTAACACAAAAATGTTCGGACACTTCATAATTTATACAGAAATATTTTTCGTGAATACTATCTCAAAATTATTAGAAGTTAAGAAAAATTCAGCTTATTTTGGCATATACCCCTCGAAGCAATTTTTATTTTTAAAAAGTTTACCTTTTATTTTTAGCTTTTAAGAAAAGGCTAACTTTTTAACTTTTTTTTGTATGAGTAAAAAAAGTTATTTGGGTCCATTAAAAAGAACCTAAAATATTATACAAACCCTGAAAATTTGGTAAAAATTGAATAAATAATAAGAAAGTTATAATGATATATATATCTGCAAAATCTCCCGTTTCCTAAGAAAATTGCAAAACTCTTTAAAAATAGCATTTTTAAATTACTTATACTTTTTTATAACTAATTTATTTTTTACCAAATTTTCAGGGTTTGTATAATATTTTATGCTCTTTTTAATGGGTCCATTTATAACTTTTTTTACTCATACAAAAAAAAGTTTAAAAGTTAGCCTTTTTTTAAAAGCTAAAAATAAAAGGTAAACTTTTTAAAAATAAAAATCGCTTCGAGGGGTATATGCTAAAATGAGCTGAATTTTTCATAACTTCTAATAATTTTGAGATAGTATTAACGAAAAATATTTCTGTATAAATTATGAAGTGTCCGAACATTTTTGTGTTAGGGCTCGTAATATATTTAAAATTAAGATTGCGTCTAATAATGCCAATCAACTTAATAATTTTATAGACCGCTTTTCTTCTTCTTTAAGTGCATTAAAACAATTAAATATTACTGACCTTTCGGATTTCATATTTCTTCATTTGGCACTAAATATATTAGATCCAAATTATACAATTGTTTGAAAATTCAGTAAGTAATTCAGAAATTCCATCATGTAAAAATTTAATTGACGAATATACAACAGGTCAAAATTTTAGAACTTACAAATTCACATTCAAGTCTAAAACATAATACACTCACTAATTCTTCCTTAAAAAATAAACACTCAATTTTACAATCCCATTCTTTTTCAATAACAGATGTCAAGCCATTAAATTGTATAATTTGTAATAAAAATGATCATTCAAATATTTACGAATGTCAAGTATTTAAAAATATGTCACCTAAGGTTAGATTTGATAAGGTTAAAGAATTAAGATATTGTATTAACTGTTTACGGTCAAATCATACTAGCACTAAATGTAAATCAAATTTATATTGTAAAATATGCATCATTCATTATTACACTTTGAACCACATAAAACTGAATCCCCTACTATGCAAAATAATATAGCTTCATCTTCTACTTTTAAACCTATAACTCAATATATTACTATGCATTCACAAGCTTCTTTAAATACAAACACTACTGTATTATTATTAACAGCTCAAGTATACGCGTTAGGTGATAATGGGAATAAAACCATAATTAGATGTCTTATTGATAGTGCATCACAAAATAATTTAATTTCCATTTCTTTTTGTAAGAAACTTAAATTAAACATTATTACCATAAGTAATTCGTATATTAATACAGTAGGTTCTATTAAAACTCCAATGAAAGGATATGTTTCTTTAACTATTCAATCACGAATATAATTTGATAAATACAATATAACTTTAATTGTAGTGGATAATATAACTGAAAAATTACCAACAACTAATACCTATAAAATTTATAGGTATTAGTTGTTGGTAATTTTTCAGTTATATTATTCACTACAATTAAAGATATATTGTATTTATAGTATAAATACATTATCATTAAATTACCTAAATAATGTTTCTTTAGCAGACGAATCTTGGAATACACCTGGTGATATTGACGTCATTTTAGGAGTTCAATTATTTCCAAACTTATTACTAACAGGGGTGCGATTCTCGAGTTCGTTCGCAATAATACGTATGCGACCATTTTCGATTGAAATGTTACGAATCAAAAATAAACAGCGTATTCCTGAATCATATTATACATCATTCGTAAATAATTTCATGCGAATTGAATTGAGTTAGAATATACATAAGGCAACACTGTAATGGTTCTCATAGAATTGTCAATAAATTAGGGTTAGTTTAATTACGCTTAATTTTTCTGTAAAGTTAGGTGGAAAACAACAAATATATTTTACCAGTGACTTTTTTGTTTGCTACAAATGGAGGCAATTAAAACTAAAAGATTAGGCAATGTAAGCTCGGAACAAAAAGAAATGTTAGTGCATTTTATGGAAACAAATCCGAACGTAAGAACAGGAAAATTTTCAAATGGATTTACAAAACGAATGGGTCAGCAAAAATGGGAAGAATTCGCAGCAGAATTGAACCAGTCCGTGGGTGCTAGAAAGGACTGGAAAGCATGGCGAAAGGTAGGCAGAATAATAAAATACCACGATAGCATTCATTTACTTAAAACTTTTAGACATGGCAAGATCTTTGCTCTAAAGCTAAGCAAAAAAAATCACGCATTAATACCCATCGGAGGGCAACTGGAGGTGGCGAAGAGACTCCTGAAATATTATCAAAATTTGAAAGTAGTATTGTAAGTTTAATTGGTAGTGTTGCCAGGGGCGGATCTAGAATGTGTCATTGGGGGGGGCGGAGTTGAAAATTTTTGTAAATAATAAGAAAGTTGAAATTAAAGTTATTCCATTTTTTTATTATTTTCTATATTAATTTAAAAAGTTATGTTCAATTTCAACTTGATAACTTACTTCCGGGGGGGCGATCGCCCCCATCGCCCCCCCCCTTGGATCCGCCAATGAGTGTTGCAGTGGAAGGCCATTCATCAGTCCCAGAATCTCAAGTGGTAATGTTTTTGGATGACAATATGCAGGTGGAAACAGGAAATAAGATAAGTGTATCTCGGAGTCCTGCTAATGAATTCCCAGATGATTTCGAAGTCTTTCAAGACACAACTATAAGTCCTAATGTGGCCGGCAATGTAATTGAGGAATTAAATGGCGGTTTTTCTGAGCAAACTCCAAAGCAAGATATTGGCCAAAGTAGTGGTTTAGGTGAGCAAACTCCAAAGCGTGATATTACTGACCAAAGAAGTGGTATGAATAAAAAACGCAAAATACTAGGAGAAAGACCTACAGTTAAGAACATAAGATTGAAGCACACAGTAATTGCTCAAGAGAATGTTTTGAATGAGTTAAAGGAAAAAAATAAAATAAAAGCAAAATACTACGAAAAAAAACTACAGCTTTATGAAAGGCTTGTAGTGGCAAAAGAGGAGTTCTACCGACAATCAAAGTGTAATTGCAAGTGCAGTGATATTAATAATCAATGAATGTTAAAATATTTATAAATAAAAAGTCTGACTAAATTATAAGCATTTTACCAAAGAATTCATTAGGTAATTTATTAACAAATTGCCACAGCAATATTTGTTCTTGTTATTAAATGGTAAAATTGTAATTGTAAAATTGTTATTAAAATGTAAAAAAATACATGTACAATTAGTTGTAAAATTGTTGTTAAATTGTAAAAGAACACTACCAATTAGTTTATATTATGTATTTGTTTGTTTAATAAAATATTTTTCATTAAACATTCTTTACAATGTGAAGTGATTCCTTACAATTAAATTTCTTTGTCGGCGCCCTTGAAGTAGCGGATCGTTACGCCCCTCTACAGGGTGAATAATGTGTTCATTTATGGGGTCAAAAAGGCCAAAATCAAGGTCCAAGTCCTCT
This sequence comes from Brassicogethes aeneus, assembly GCA_921294245.1. Taxonomy (NCBI): domain Eukaryota; kingdom Metazoa; phylum Arthropoda; class Insecta; order Coleoptera; family Nitidulidae; genus Brassicogethes; species Brassicogethes aeneus. The sequence goes on from OV121132.1 coordinate 66,044,430, forward strand.
GGCTCCGGGTTTACATCAGGTACGTTGTGGTCAATACACATATTGTGTAATAACGCAGCAGCGTTTATGATTGCACAAGCTTTCTGAGGGGCATAATGGAGCACACGATGCTTTAGGAGGCACCTAAATCTTAACTTTAGAATGCCATTGCACCGTTCGATTGTTGATCTTATGGACTTATGTCGCTCATTGTATCTCCATTCTGGACTATTTGGAACAGTATCATTGTAAGGTGTCATCAAGTAGCTTCGAAGCGGATATCCCGAGTCTCCTAAAAGAAAAAAGGACTTGTGGCCATTTTGATGTAGCATTTCCATGTATGGCTTTACATTGCTATTATTCCATATAAAAGAATCATGGCTGCTTCCTGGAAATCTTGCCAATATATTTAGTATTTTATGATTGGAATCACATATAATTTGGGTGTTGATTGAATGGTAGCCCTTTCTGTTAACATACATGTGCTCTTGGTTTTGGTTCTCATTAATACAAGGGGGATAAATCGCTATGTGCGTACAATCCAAACAGCCAATAATTCCAGGAAAATTATGCTTTGTGTAAAACCTGTTACGAACATCCTGTAATTCCATCATATTCCTTGGAAAATGAACATAACGATTAAATATATTTGGTTGATTAAGAGCTTCTACAATCTCATGCAAAGCACGGCTGACGGAGGACTGACTTATAGCAGCATTTATGTTTTGTCCAATGCTAAATTGGTAGCTGCCATATGCCAAAAAATTCAATGTTGTTAAAACCTTTGTCGTAACAGTCATAGCCGATGCTCGTGATGCTTCCGGGATATAAGGTCCCACAATATCGACTACTTCACGCACCATTTCTTTTGTGAGTCTGTAAGTCCTTATAAATTGTCTATCCGATAAAGTTTCAAAAGGATCATCTCTAGCATGAAACATACGTCTCGGTGCTAAATTTGCAATTTCTGCCGCTTCTAATTCCTCCAAGGCAATATTATTAATTATCTCGTACATGACTATTAAATAAAACCCTTTGGCGAACACAAATATTTGACAAGTATTTGATAAATCACAAATTTGTCAAGTATTTGACGTTAAAACTGTAATTCTACTGCAAAACAGCACTCGTAACATTTCGAAGGAAACTTTGCGAGCGGGAATCGGTGCACGGATTCGAGAATGCCTTCATTCGAAATCTTGACACTTTCGCATGCGAAAACTGTTCGATTGAACTCGAGAATCGTATTATTCCCCCTTCTAATTTAATTGCACCACAAGCGCTTGAAACTACACTTGAGTATATTTTAATTGGTGAAGTACCCGTTAATACGTTTTTTGATAATTCCCTCTCACATTTTAATCTAAGTTGGACTTTTGGGCCAATAACAAATGATAATTTAAATGAAAATTTAACTAAATTCTGGAATTTAGAGGAAATTCCAAATGATCACATACAAGATTCAGATGAATTATTTTGTGAGAATCTCTATAAATCATCTTTTTTTAAAGATTTTTCTGGTAGATATATTGTAGAACTATGTAGGTACCATTTAAACATGATCCTTCTTTATTAGGTAATTCTTATGTTATTGCTAAACGTCGATTCGTATTTTTAGAAAGGAAATTTAAAAGAAGTTTAGAATTACGTCAAGCTTATAATGAGGTAATAAAGGAGTATTTAGTATTCTGATGAAAATATTAATAGTGGTTATTTTATACCACATCATGCAGTTATTAGACTTGATAAAGTAACAACTAAAGTTTGTGTGGTCTTAGATGCAAGTGCTTAAACTGATACAGGTGTATCGTTAAATGATATTTTACATACTGGACCAAATTTACAAGCTAATTTATTTTCACTTCTAATAAATTTTAGACTTTTCCCAATTGCTATTACAGCAGATATAAAACAAATGTATTTAAGAATTTTAATGTCAGAAAAACATCGTAAATATCAAAAAATTTTGTTAAGGTTTAATGATTTAGAACCTATTCGATTATTTCAATTTAATTCTGTAGCCTTTGGTTTAAAATCAAGTCCTTATTTAGCAATGCGTACCATTAAACAACTAGCAGATGATGAGTACGATAAATTTCCTTTAGCGTCTGATGTAGCAAAAAGAACTTTATATGGATGATCTTATTACTTCAGTATCTTCAATTAAAACAGGAATAAGCCTTTCTAAGGAATTAATTGTGGTGGATTAGATCTTGTAAAATGGGCTAGTAATTCAAAAGAGTTATTAAAAGAGGTTCCAGAACCTTATAGAGCTTCAAAGGAGTTTTTAGATGAAGATTCTTTAAAAATTTTAGGTTTGAAATGGTTGCCAGTGTCTGACATATTTACTTTTACTTCAAATTTGACAGAGTCTAATGATGTTTATACTAAACGCATAGTTCTTTCTACTATTGCTCGTTTATTTGATGTATTAGGATTGGTAGCACCAGTCATATTATATGTTAAGCTTTTTATTCAGGAATTATGGTTAATTAAAAGTGATTGGGATGATAAACTTCCTGAACATATATTACAACGTTTTATAAAATTTAAAAATGAATTACCACGGTTGACTGAGTTAAAGATTCCAAGACATTTAGGTATTGTTGATGGGTGTAATGTAAATATTTTAGCTTTTGGAGACGCTAGTATTAAAGCTTATGGCTGTTGTATTTACATGCATGTAACATTCAAATTTGAATATTTTGGTAAATTTAATTTGTGCAAAATCTAAAATTGCACCGTTAAAAACTCTTTCTTTAGCTCGTTTAGAATTATGTGCAGCCTTGTTATTATCTAAATTGGTACGTCATATATTGGATACTTATAGACTATAAGTTATAGTAATCGATATAAAATTAATAAAATTTTTGCCTTTTCTGACTCAACTATTGCATTATCATGGATATATTCCTCCCCTCATCGTTGGCAAACATTTGTAGCCAATCGTGTTGGAAAAATTCAGGAGAATTTAGCACCTGCAAATTTTTATCATATTAATGGAATTGAAAATCCAAGTGATTGTGTTTCACGAGGTCTATTACCTTCACAATTAATAAATCATTCATTAATGGCCCTTTATGGGCTAAATTTCCAATATCAGATTGGCCAATTAGGCCATTTGATATAAAAAAATATAAATTGGAGATTCCTGAAATAAAAAAGGAATTTATTACACTTATTAATACATCGTATGAAAATTCAATTATTTATAATCTTTCATTAAGAGTTTCATCATGGACTAAATTATTTTAATAATAATAATAATAATAGTTGTGTATATTTTGAGGTTTATGAAAATAATACAATCAACAAATTTAATTAAGGTGTCTGATTTGGAAATTGCTGAAATTTTTTTTAAATAATTACAAAAAATATATTTTAAAATTGAATTTAATAATATTAATAATAAAAATTCCCTTAGTCCCACGTTTAGAAAATTGGATATTTTTCTTGATGATAAAGGGTTAATAAGAGTTGGAGGTCGTTTATCAAATGCAAATATTTCTTTTGAAAATCGTCACCCCATTTTACTTTTAGGCAGAAATCATATTCTAAATTTGTTGATTGATCATTTTCATTGTTTAAACTGTCATGCTGGTCCATATTTGTTGATGTCACTATTAAGGCAAAGATATTGGATTATTTCGGCTAGGAATATAATACGCCAACGAATACGTATGTGTAATTTTTGTTTTAGAACATTACCAAAATGTTTAACTCCAAAAATGGTTAATTTACCCCCTGCTCGTGTTCAAGAAGCAAAAGCATTTACACATACTGGTGTACAGTAGAAACCACGAATATATGAACGGGACTCATCAGGCACAATCGTACGAAGCAATCTATCGAAGGTCACGGGAAATTGTATTCCAGTGCAGTGCTGTTCTAACGGGGGCATAAGTATTTGTACAAATACTTGAGTGTAATGTTGGTTGCTATACTTCTGATATATTTGCTTTTAAAGTTAAATTTTAATAATTAACATCTTCGATAATTAAACAAAATGTAATGTTCTTAGAAACTAATTAATAAATAAACTTTTCTTTTAACTGTAAACGCAAATTTTCAGAATTGGTGACAAAAAACAAAAATGTTTAGGCAGGTCAGCTACAAAGTGAAAGATATTTAAATTCTGTGGATATAAAAACAACTTGCGTTAGTTTCACGAAATTTATTAAATATTGACAATGGTTTCGCTACACAGTAGCTTCTTCAGAATGTATTAAACTAATACTAGTACAAAATTTATTTAATAAAAATATTTTTGTATTCTAGCCTAGAATTTCTAGGTAAGGATTTTTATACGACATCTACCTGTGTTACATAATATAAACCACTGCCACTACAACGTTTAAAACGATTATTAATCCGTAAACACACAGCAGAAACACGATATGCAAAAACAAAGATAACATATAAAAACAAATGTCCAACGGTAGAGTTGGTTGGTTGCCTTACTATGTAATAAAATAAAATAAATTGCCTAAAACACGAACTCTACTGAATTCCAACAAAAATAAGTAACAAGCCAGGACACGCGTCATATGTCCATCTTTGTCGAACACCTAGGCAGTTTTACATCACAGATGGCGCATTTTAGACCGGATGCTTAAAAACCTACGTGTGAGTACATTTTCCGCTGCATCGAATGTACAAGACAAGTAAAACATTACTGCTAGCATGTCTGAGATATGTTCGGCACCCAATGAGTCACGTTCATATATTGATGGTTTCTACTGTAGATTATGCTGGTCCAATAAATATTACTATGACTAGAAGGCGAGGTATTAAAAGTCAAAAAGCTTATATCTGTTTATTTATTTGTTTTTTAACTAAAGCAATACATATCGAATTAGCTTCAGATCTTAGTTCTGATATATTTTTAGAAGCTTTTAAACAATTTATTGCAGGGGTCCTGTTTCATGTTTATATTTAGATAATGCGACAAATTTTATAGGAGCTAAGAGACGTTTGAATGAAATTTATAATTTTTTATATGCAAATGAAACTAAACAATCCTTTCAAAAAGAATTTAATATTAGAAAAAAAAATGGAAAATGATTCCTCCTTCGGGACCTCATTTTTGAGGTATTTGGGAGGCAAATTTAAAGAGTCTTAAAACGCATTTATATAGAGTTATTGGTAAACAGTTATTATCTTATGAAGAGTTAAATACAATATTAATTCAGATAGAATGTTTCTTAAATTCTAGACCACTTTGTTTATTAACTGAGGAACCTCATCCAGAGATTCTTACACCTGCGCATTTTTTTGTCAACGCCCCTTCAGTTTTTACCATTTCTGTCAAATTCTGATCAAACCTTAAAGGGAAGGAAAAAGTTATTAGATAATTTAATTAGATCTTATTGGAAAAAAATGGCATTTGGAATATTTACATACGTTACAATTATAATTGTAAGAAATTATAAGAAATTATAAGAAATTATAAGAAATTATAAGAAAAAATGGATTATTAGATAATTTAATTAGATCTTATTGAAAAAATTGGCATTTGGAATATTTACATACGTTACAATTGTAATTGGGTCAGAATTTCTCAAACGGGCCACCTGAATTAGGTCAAAATTAGTTTTTGATTGTAGATACATTTTTTCGATAGTATTTTACATCATTAACACAAATCCTAAAGGATTTTGTAAAAAAAAATTTTCAATTGACATATTCATGATATTAAAAGTAAAAATTTTTAGTAATTAAAAAATAAAAAAAAATCATTATGGCTAAACTAATTATCCGATTCCAACGATTTAACTAGCGTTGGAATCTTGTTTTGACATAGATTCTTTGTTATTTTTTTCAATTGTACAATTTTCATTTAGGTCGATTTTTTTTTGTTTTTTTTATAACAAATTCGGAAATAATTGGCTTCTGCGCCAGCTATCGACTCGAAAAAAAAAACACATATACTCCAATCATTTTTCGAAATTATGCTGCTGAGAAAAAAAATGGCCCGCAGGTTCCAGACCACCGTAAGACGTCGCGTCACAAGCGCGTACAGCGTACACGGTTCGGAGCGTGAGCTGACACCGCGCGCGGCCACAAAAGGACGAATAACTTTTTGTCAACCTGCGGGCCATTTTTTTTCTCAGCAGCATAATTTCGAGAAATGATTGGAGTATATGTGTTTTTTTTCTCGAGTCGATAGCTGGCGCAGAAGGCAATTATTTCCGAATTTGTTATAAAAAAAACAAAAAAAAATCGACCTAAATGAAAATTGTACAATTGAAAAAAATAACAAAGAATCTATGTCAAAACAAGATTCCAACGCTAGTTAAATCGTTGGAATCGGATAATTAGTTTAGCCATAATGATTTTTTTTTATTTTTTAATTACTAAAAACTTTTACTTTTAATATCATGAATATGTCAATTGAAAATTTTTTTTTTACAAAATCCTTTAGGATTTGTGTTAGTGATGTAAAATACTATCGAAAAAATGTATCTACAATCAAAAACTAATTTTGACCTAATTCAGGTGGCCCGTTTGAGAAATTCTGACCCAATTGTAAGAAATTATAAGAAATTATAAGAAAAAAATGGAATACATCTAATAATCCCATAAATATAGGAACAATTGAGGAGTGATTTTTCAAAAGGTCGTATTTCCATTTGCAACAATTTTTCAAAAAAATGACTATAGAGCAATATAGATTATTTAAAAAAAAATTCTGATGAATATTTAATAATACTTCAGACCTGCTGTCATATTTCGCCGTTAATATATGCTTTTTAACCATACCTTTGGGGTTTTGTCAAAAAATTACATTCAAGTAAAAATGGAAATAAGGCCTTTTGAAAAATCACTCCTCAATTGTTTTGATAAAACAGGATGATGTGCCTCCTTTTTATTGGCCATTGGGAGTTATAGAACAAGTTTATCCTGGAAAGGATGGGGTTATTAGGGTAGCATTAGTACGTTCCCAAAATGGGATTTTTAAGTGACCGGTGGTGAAGCTTTGCCCTATTCCAACACAGTGAGTCTTGCATATTTAATTTTAACATTAAATTTTATTATATTTATTTTATTCAAATATTAATTTAAAATATTTTGAAATTTACATTTCGCATGTTTGCGCCACAGGTGAGAGTATGTAGATTTTTTTTTATTTGTTTGCAAGTCTATTTGTTAATATAAATTTAGTCGGCTATGGTTGCTATATACATATATATATAAAAATAATAATAAAAAAAATCATAAAAAATATAATTAAAATCTAATAAAATATAATATTAATAATTTATTATATTTATATAATTCAATATAATTTTAATAATAAATTATATATATATTATATAAAATAAAACTAAACATAAATAATAAAGTTAAAGAAGCATAAGAAATAAAGAGATAAGTAATAGATAACAAAGAAGACAAGAAATAAAAGAAAATAAAGAAGTTAGAAAAAGGAGCAAAATAAAGAAATTAGATAAAGGAGCAGAAGAAGGAAATTAGAAGAAAGAAAATAATAAATTATAACTGACAATTATTGTAAATATTGGCAAATAAAACGACTTGTAAGTATAATCTTAAAAGCTATTTATTTAAACACACCAGTAGGCATACTAAAAACTTTTTATTGTTTGAATTGGAATGATAACGCAATGGGTTTTATTTAGCGAACTTTAATGAAACCTAATGCTGCTGTGATACGTAAGCTGTATACCAACACCAAAAATGAAACTCCGGTATACAATTACCAATAGATATTAATGAGAGTCAACCTGTGGCCAAATTTAAAATAAATTGGTATTTTAATATAAAATTATTGCTGTAAGACAGAGGCCATGTTTTGGAATTAAAATTTCATTGATGTGTCTTTATTAGAGTTACCCTACCAAAAAATGTCATAACTATAGTTAAATAATTCTCTCACATTAATTATAATTACTTACTTTTTATTATTGAATTGGGATGATAATAATAATGCAATGTGTTTTATTTAGCGAACTTTGATAAAACCCAGTGCTACTTCAGCTGTATACCAACACCAAAAATGAAACTACGGTATACAATTACCAATAGATACTAATGAGAGTCAACCTGTGGCCAAATTTAAAATAGTTTGGTATTTTAATCAAAATTATATGACAAAAAAAATAAGATGTTTTTGTACATATATGTATACAAAATAAAATTAAATGCTATCTAGGAGACCACGTTTAAGTCCTATAGTAAAAAAAGTAGATTTAAAATAAGATTATGTATAAACATAATAATAAAATAAAAAAACCTAAGAAGTATAAAAAATACCCCAAAATCGTTTTTATAAATCATAATTAAAATTTTACGGTTCATATATGTTTTAACTGGATGTTTTAGTTCAAAACTAAAACTATACACTTAAAACACTAACAAAACTTTACACTAAAAATATTAACTTATTAAAATTTTAATTTAAAAGGTATATATGATATAGTAGTACAAGTATATATTTAAGAAAAATAGGTTCTGTTTAATATTGTTAAAAATAATACATATTTAATAATAATAATTAGGAGTATTATTTAAAACAAAAAATAACCAAATTACAATAGATTAATTCTATGCTGGAACAACGTTGTGTATGGCACGCCGTTTTAGCATTTATTAGATAAAAGTTTAAAGATTAAAGTTTAGCACTTAAATTATGTTTTAACAGAACAAAACCATTGATAGTCAAAAAATATTTTAAATATAAAATGCAACTGTAAAACTTTAAGTTTAAACATATTGATTTTTAAAAGTTTTAGTTATAATATTTTATTCTACAAAATTATTGGTTTAAATTTTTAAAGAGTCATTTAAATGATAGTTGATAAATTTTTAATACAAAAATTCTCACATTACATTTAAATGTAAGTTTTAAATTTTAAAGTAGTAATTTTTGGATTAACTCTTTACAAATTTAAACCAATAATTTTGTAGAATAAAATATTATAACTAAAACTTTTAAAAATCAATATTTTTAAACTTAAAGTTTTACAGTTGCATTTTACAAAAAATGTTTGCAAAAGTGAAAAAGTGAACTGTTAGTTAGTAAATTTTGTCTTTCAATACATGATAGTTGAAAACATTTTAAATTTATAAATGTAAACTAAAAATTTTTAGTTAGGAAAATTTTAAACCAATAAAATTTTAACTTAAAAAATTATTTAATAAATGTTAAAACGGCGTGCCATAGTTGTGCCATGGGAAAATGCTGTATTTTCATGGAATAATGTTTGTATTTATGTTTAAATATGCAAATAGCACTAACATGCAGTTGCATTTCAGCGTGGTAAATACCTAATAAATAAATATAAATATGACAAAAAATGCATTTACTTGATTTTCGCTGTAAATTTTTGTAAAAAAGAAACGACACACATTGGATCTAAATATAATATATTTAAAAATGTATGGTTTTAATTTAATTTAAAAATAAATATATATCTTTCGTTATCTTGTAATATAGATTTATTTATTTGTTACATAGGTATAGCCATGCCTAAAATAGTAAATATTTGTTTATTTAAACAAATGCTTCTTTTATTTGCAAAATATGTTCCCACGTTGACTAATTCAAATAAAAGTATTATGATTAAATCACTGGGGAACATCTCTTCCCTAGGAAGGTATTTTTGACTTACCCTGTTTTTACAATAGAACCTCCCTTTTGCCCAGGTGCTTGTGCAACCAGTTATACTTTAAAGCTATGACCAAGGCTGCGAAATGTTCAATAAATTATGTTTTATAATGATGTTTTTTAATTATTAACAATAATGCATTATTGTTAATAATTAAAAAATATAATTATTACAAAACATAATTTCTTAAACATTGACATTTCGACTAATTTAAAAAATGCATAGTTTATTAATTTTAATTTAAATGTAGGTACCAGGTACCTATACGTATTTAACAGGATTTAACTAAATAAAATTTACAAATAGAAGTAATTTAACAAATTAATATTGTATTATAAACGTAATGTTACTAAATCATAATTTTAGGCAATATGTCATGCATGAAACTATATAATTATATACCTATGTATCAGAAACATGGCTTACAGATAACAACATTTGTTTTCTATTTTAAGAAGAGGGGGATAAGTGTTAAATATTGTTTTTTAAATTTATCTTGTAAAAAACTAGGTTATTTTTGGATAGCATTGAGTCTTTAACTAAAAACAAATTATAATGGGACCCACTCGTATAACCATTTTAATATCGACTTATATATATTATATTAATATTAATATCCATAAATTTAATTTTTCTTTATGCTGTAGGTACAGTGTACCTACTTATTATTCAAATATAAGTGATCATTGCGTTGTCTATTTTTCTTTAACTTTTCTTTTAAGTAAACCAGAAACTTATACTAAAAAAAATACTCAATCCAAAATATATTGATGATGATTCCCTGCAGGCCTTATTATTTGAAACTCTATTTCACCTGTTTAAAATGGAAAACGTTAATAATAAACTAAATTTTTTTAATTTTGTTTTATTAGTGTTATTTGAAACCATTGCACCTGTAAATATTAGGAATGAGGCTTTTAATAAATTTAAACCAAGCAATGAATTTAATCATATATTATATTACAAGAACTATGAATTTAATTGGTTAAACTAGGTTCAGTAGTTTTTTGTTTGGGTTTTTTTAAATTATTTTGTATGAAACTATTTTCCAAAAAAAAAATCAAATAAAAAACTTTCTGAGCATAGTTTGACAGATAAAATTTATAGGTTGAGTGATACGTCTAGATTATTTCTCAAATTAAACAAAATTCTATTAATTTAAAGGTATGTAATAATTAATAATTGATATTTCGTAAACTAGATGAATTATTTTTTATTGTTTTTTAAAAAAGTATCTTAAAACTTGTAAATATCACCATAAAATCGTAAAAAAAATCCAATATAGAGGCTAAAATGAAATAATCATTGGGAATACTTTAAACAAATCAGAAAACATAGGTACAAATAATAATAATAATAATAATAATCATCTTTATTTCAGCAAAGGTAATTAATAATACAAATGTATTAAATTTCCATTTAAGAAATATGTGTCATACAGGAAATAAATTTAAACAACTAACAAATATTCATTTGAACAATATGGTTCAGACTCTAACAAAAAATCCAAAACCACTTAAAACTCTTGCAAGACCTTAGGGCCTTTATATTACTGGGTAAATTATTAAACAGTTTAATACACATATATAAAACAGTTTTTCAGTGGCTGTAAGCCTATGAATAGGATACAAACAGGGATGGTAATGTGCTCTTAGGCCGTTTAATAAATAAAGACAAATGCATTATGAGACGTGGGAAAGGTGGATTGACGTAAGAGTGGTGGGGCAGGCCAGACCGCGCCGCGCCAGGGCTGGATGCTCCCGTGTACGAGTTTTGGTTCATGCCGCGCATGACGTCACTTGATGAGTAGTTGCCGTGCGAATACACGAATAATAGTAATATTATCAAAGAACATAGAGAAATATCTGGACATAGTGCGTTTTTATTAAACTTAATATTGAAGAAATAATATGGATAATAGATGCTTTTAGTCCTTGATAACATTTAGGGCTGTAGTTTAAGCGTTGGTGTTTTAAATTAAACTTATAGTCACTGTCCAGAAAATCTTTATAGGAAACAGAAGCGGTCTTAACGTTAATATTGTCTATTCTTTTTGTGGCATTTAACCACTGTTTCCACAAATCAAAGTTTTTCGGGAATCGATTAAATTTACTAATTCGAACCTTACCGAAAGCAAAAACAAAAAATAGAGCAAGTTAACATCCAACAGCATCGCAAAAACAAGAATTTTAGCAGCAGATAATTAAAAAGCACGTTAAAGAATCTTTAATAAAGATTTAAAAACACTCATCAAGTGACGTATTTAAGCCCCGCCCAACATGCGCACCATCCTATCTTAAGGTGTATGTATCTTGGTGGGATTGTAAAGCAGTTAGAGGAGGGAAAGTAAAACATTGGCGGACGTTTAATTGTTTTAAATAATTCGATTTAAAATCTTGTACTGCACGCTTATGGCAGAGGGGAAATAAGTATTTTGTTATCCTATTCGTTCAACAATGGTTGTTTGTCTCTCTTATTTATACGTTTATCTCACTTATTCGTACGTTTCATAAAGCATGCATCTTGGTTTATTAAACGGCCCAAGAGCCCATTACCATCCCTGTATAATCACATGAACGAGTATCACAATATTTTACTTTTTTAAATTTTTCAAACAAACTGATGTTCTTTACAAAAAACATTGATAAAAATAGACGTCACTAACTGTAAGTATTTTCAGTTGTCTAAATTTACCTCCACATGAGGTTCTTAAAGAAAAGCCTAGCATTCTTCTAACTGTTCTTTTTTGAATGATACACATTTTTAATATCACTGCTACTTCCCCAAAAAATTATACCAAAACTCAAAATTGAGTTAAAATTTGCATGGTATAAAATCTTTAGAGTGTGACACATTGATACAAAACTCTAAAACTATATAAGATCTTGTTAAGTTTATCACAGATCTGTTGAACATGTTTATGCCAACTTAAATTTTCATTTATATAAACACCCAGAAACTTTGTGTCTCTTACAAAGGACACAAGTTCATTGTTTATCACAGATTGCTCAGGTACATTTTGGTAACTATTGTTTATTCGAAAAATAACAAAATTGGACTTGTCTGTATTCAAGATTAATTTATTTTTGTTAAATCACTGTACAAGACTGTGCAACACCCCATATACGTTCTCCATCAAACTTTCAAAGGTTTTACTTTCTGTAATGATATTGCTGTCATCAGCATAGTTTATTAAAACATCTGTATCATTTATCAAGCAGTCTTTTAAATCATTTAAATAAATATTAAATAAAAGAGGTCCAACAATGCTATCTTGTGGTATACCTGTCTTAATATATTGGCATGAAGAAGTAAATACTTGTGAATCTGGTTCAACAACAACCTTTTGACATCTTTCCGAGAGGTAGGATAGAAACCACTGCAGTGGTAAACCCCTTACTCTATAGTTGTATAGTTTGCTTAAAAAAATATCGCCTTGCCAAACTTTTTGTTTTGTAACCATGTCACCTCATTCTCTGCCATAACCATGCCTTAGCTATTGTTTCAGTTGCCATTCCAGCCAGGAGCCACCCATGATGCCCCAAGAACGACTTTAGGTAACTTCCACATGCAGACGACCCACAGTGGTCCGAAATCAAAAAAAGCTGGCCGAAAGCCGAAAACTTTAATGAATTATTGTGATGTGTGAGTATGTAAAATGGTACATGGACCTATTCTACGTATTAAACTACAGTGAAAATTAGGTAGCTTCGGTACTCGCATCTGTAGGTCAGCTACAATTAAGCTCCGCCAGAGTAAGTATTTCGACGCGCCATATGTGTTAAAATAACTGCAAGAGTAATTCACTGCAAACAAATTATCGCGGTGTCAGTTTCCAAATCGGTGTGATGGAGGGTGATCCTAAAGGTATGTAAAATAATCTCACACTTGTAAATCCTAAATTAATAGTATATTACACTACAAGGGCAGAAAGTGTGAGATTCCTGCACTGCGCGCAGTTCAGGGCTCTCACACTTTCTGCCCGTGTAGTGTATACTATTTTTCTTGCTACCCCGCAGAAAATACGGGAAAAATTAAATGTATATAAAAAAACTTGTGTCAAAATTAAAATCTGACGTTTACATTCAAAATCAATCAAACTGTAGCGTTGTCATGGTAATTCAGCGGTGCCAATACAGTAAAAATAAAAGGTTGTATTTTAATTAACAAATTACTACTTTATAACAAATAAAAGTACCATTAAACACTTAAAACAACATAAAAAGTAAAAAAGTAAAAACATAAATTGTTTATTTGTTGTTATAATTGCAAAATTATGGTTTAAAACTGTCATATTTTTGTGTTTCTCATGTTGGCAATACGAAATTTGAATGTTAAGCACACGACTAAAAAATTTTTACTCCCGCTATTAGAGTGTGCGCGTATAGCTTGACCAATGCAAGAAACGTAAACTTTCTGCCGTGAAATCGGGGACGAAACAACGTATTTTGAGTCGAGGTAGTAAGAAAAATATTTTATGAGATATAAAAATGACATTGAGAATAAGCAACTGTATAATATGAACATTTATCGATTCGTCCTATAAAAAGCATTGAAATAGTTATCATCCAACGAGATCTTATGCAGTTGTAAAATTTCAAGTTGAAATATTGATATAACAAATATTAATCGACAAAAAATTTTTGCGGCTTTCTGCGGTTTTGGCTGTAGCATTACATTTTGTAGAGCCGCGCGTTTTTCTTTTAGTACATAACATAGGGTGGCTACTTTCTGGAAAACCGAGAAATATCAGGGAATTTATTTTATCAGGAAATAATTAATGAAATTCTTATAAAATGTAATGAATTAAAAGAAATGTTTTGCCAAACGATTTAAATAAGTTACAGCCTATAGCAAAATAAAAACATATTTATTTTTCAAAATACTTCTGAGAATTATTAGTGGTTCTTGGAAATATTAAACAAGTTTTTTTTGAGAAGTGGTGGTCTTTTTTCTTCTTAGTATTATTTATTTTATAATGAATATTTTGATAAAAATTATATTAAATTATATTTAAATATAATGCGTTGAATAAATATAATTTAAATCATTGAATAAATGTTTATTTTGCATCGTTATTTTGTTTATCCATCTTAAATTGAATGTGTTTTCTAATCCTTAATCCTTTCATATAACAAAAAAAAGTCTAAAATTATTTGAAAAATGTCGGCCGTATTGGATAAGCCATTTTGTTTGGATATCAAATTTGTTATCAGCTACCTCATAAACCTCATAAAACACAGGCTGCTAAATTTGAGCGATATCAGAATTTTTTTTTAATTTCCTCCATAATGGGCCGCCATTTTGTTTTTTAAAAAATAAATATAAAATTCGCAATTAGCGACCTCAAAAACCACACGTTGTCAAATTTAAGCGATATCAGATATTGGTTAAAAAAATGTCCTCCATATTGGATCCGCCTTTTTGTTTTAGTAAAAAAGGATATCAAATTCGTAATCAGTGACCCCAAAAATGTTTAAGTCCCTGTTTTGGTAAACATATAACTAAACCTTCATATTTTGACCATGTTTTTGGGCTTTTGGACCACTGTGCGACGGGAGAGCAGTGACTTATTATAGACACTCCTCCCAACTCCACGCCTATTTCCAAACCAAGAAAAACGGAAACGGTTCTTATGACCTACCCTTGCTCGGGAATACAGGCATTAAACTAATGGGTCTATAATTTTCAATGGATGTAGGGTCACCCTTCTTATACAGAGGCCTAACAATTGCAACTTTCAGTCTTTCTGAAAAAAGTCCGTTATTAAGGGAATTATTAATAAGGTAACATAAAATTTAAACACAACTTTATAACAGTAGCTTTTATTTCATCATACCCACTTGATGACTTTTAAGATTATTAATAATATTTACAACACTTTACAAGGATTCAACATAAAATGATCTTCTGTTCATCTCAATCCAACAGGAAAACTCCTCCCGTGGCAGACCTGCAACCAATTTGGGAGCTGCATTGATAATAAAATTATTAAAATTCATTAATATCGCCTGGAACTTTGTTCTCAATATTTCTGTTTTTACAATTTAGGTCTTTAATTATGTTCCATGTTGTTTTTGATTTATTTTGGGCATTTTTAATTTTATTTTCATAGTATTTTTTTTGGATGTGGATTATCCACAGTGGATAATAAGTTATCGTACCTCTTTTTTACTAGCTTATATGCTTCTACATACCTGTGATCCACTGAGCTCATTATAAAGAGAATATCTAATTCGTTATTACACGTTTTTATTTCTTCAGTGTTATAATATTTTTGAGATATTTTTTTTCTATTAATTGGTTTTAAAGGGAATGATATAAAATATAGGCAATATAATGTTCATAAACACATCCCATTGCTTATCAACTTCATTAATTGGTACCTCATAAACACTTAACCAGTCTAAATTTAAAAGATTTAGTTTAGTAATTTATTATCAAAATTAAATATTCTCTTTAATGCACGTTGGTTTTGCTTAATTTGTGGTTCCTTGAATGTTATTATTTGAGCTGAGTGATCAGATATACAGGCATGCAGTATTTCTGCACAATAATCTTCATGGTTTGTGAAAATATTATCAATACAACTCAGACTGTCCCGAACTCTTGGTAATGCCTACAACAGAAGGATTCAAACTATAAGAACTTAAAAGTGATAGAAAATCATTTGATGTTTTGTTATTTGTCAAGATATCAATATTGAAATCCCCTGTTTATAAAACAATATCACAGTTAATATTATCAAGAATTTCTTCAAGTTTTATCAAAAAATCAATTATTGCGATAAGAAATAAAACTAAATGGTATTTAGATTTTTAAGTAATAATAAAGGCTCTGAACAAAAAACTAAGATGAACTTAACATAATATGTTATCTTGTTATCTTTATTATTTATGGGTAGGTCTGTTTTTTGATAAAAATTATCAAAACCAATAAACCAGATATGGACAATTCTTACTTTTTTTTTTGAAGAATAGCAAATTTTTAGCTCCAAGTCGGTTTTACTCATTCGGTCAAAAAGCAAATCTAACGAAAACCTAATGTTCGTCCAACTTCAACGTCGAAAATCAATACGAGATAATCCCAAAAAGTTTATTTTCGCATTAACCAAAAAAAAGCAAAATTGTCAAAATTATATTTTTAAATTTTATTGACTTTTTACGTATCATAACGTCGTTTTAAGTTGTTTAAAGTCATGTTATTAAATAATTTTGTTCCCCTAGGGAATATCGATTATTAATAAACAAAGGAAATAAAATATAACAATAATAACAAGAAAAAAAAAATTAGAAAAAAGTTAAATGTTTATGTAATCCCTTAACCTTAATTAATTCTTAATATTACAAAAATGTATATGGGTATATAATATACATACTAGGGTGGTCCTTATTTAGGGTGTGTTCGAATTTTTCTTCACGATAGTCCTATGTGCCAAATTGCAGCTCTTAATTTTAAAATTAAGCCGGCCCCCTCGACAGCCAAAGTTTTAAATGGAAATAACATTGGAAAAGTTCTGTTATTACTTTGGATTTTTTTAAGTCATGAACTAATAAACGGATTATATAGAAGGATAAATATTCTTGTAAAAAATTTAAGGTTCTACAAAAAAGGTTTCGTGTGATTTTTTGCTAACTTAACTGGTTCAAAAGTTATTTGAGGTCAAAATGGAATTTTTAGTCAATTCTATGTTTTTTTCCATTATCAATGATTTAATGATTCAAAAATGTAAAAAGGATTATAATTTATATTTTAGATGGTTCTATTTTTTAGAAAACTTTCAGGGTAATCGTGACCCTAAAACCAATTGTTTTTTTATTTTTGCACTATCGTAACTTTTAAGGATTTTTTAAATTTTGGGATACGCAAGATATTTTGGACATAGGTATTGTTCAAAGATTTTGATTTTAATTGGTAAAAATTTTTAAAAACTCTAGTTTTAAATTCAAACTTCTTAATAAAAACATTGCTGTGGCTCCCGTCCCGAGGCGTACATATTTTCTATTTTCTAAAATGAGCATACAATTTTAAAAATATCTGTGGCTAAGAAGTGAATGCTTATTGCCAAATCCTATCCAACCACCTAACAAATAATTTACACCTACAACTCTAGAAGTGTATATGTGGTTTACAAGCAAAAATATCATTTTTGACAATTTTCCAATTTTTGCTGTACTTAAATGCGAAAATGAACGTAAACATTAAAAAAAATCATATATCAAAATGATCGTTATTATATTTCCTACAATTTGGATTATCTCGTACGATTGTATTAATTATCGACGTCGAAGTTCAACATAAATGACAAAAATGAGGTTTTAGTTAGATTTGCTTCTTGACCTTTTCGACCAAATCTTTTGAATGGATGAGTTAAACAACCTTGGATTTAGCTTAAATTTTGCGCAATATTCTATTGTTTAAGAAAAATATACCGTAAACACGGGTGGCTTTCAAACTTAAGCTTAAAACTTTTGTGGTTTTAACAATCATAAACATTAAATATTGTATACCAAAATTTGAGTCTTGAGTTGCTCTTTCATAATAACTATGTTATAATATTATGTAGGGCTGAGTTTTAAAAATAAAAATTAAAAACTAGGTGTGCAAAGTTACCCCCTGGTTGCGGGTAACTTTGTCTCACAGTATATTTTCCGGATAAAATTAACTCAATATTTCATTTTATTTTTATTAGAAAGATGTTAGCAGCGACATATATCTATTGCACGGGATTACCGATAAAAAAATAAAAAAACCGATCTGTAGTTAACCAAGGATCATCATTCCAAAGGATAATATAGAAATTTTAACGCGTGTATTTCTAAGAGTTCTGCACTGATGAAGTATAAACAATTTTAAAGTGTAATAAATCCCAAATATTTCTTTAAAACACTGATTTTCCTGTAATATAAACTCAAAAGAATCGTTCAATTGACAGGTTTAGACCAACAAATTATAAATGTTAATTTTATCGAGCGCGAAAAGATTTTTCATAAAAAGGTTAAAGTCACCAGCGGGGATGCAAAGCCACCCGTGCTTAAGGTATTGGTTTTGGTGTTGAAAATTTAGTTTAAATGATAACAAAACCAAGCGATTTATTCAATTTATTAAAAAAACTGAAAATTGGCTATTTGCAAAAATATCGTTTGCTGACATCAGTTTTTTTCGCACTATTTCATGTAAAAAAATTAAATATAGATTTTTTTTTTAATTATCATCACAATTTACTACAGATGTCTCTAAAGTTCGCAGTACTGAATTGATGGTTATTTATTTAAGTGGTTATTGGTTTTGTTTTAACATTTTCTTTGGGTAAATTTTAAGTAGTATAATATTTTTTTTTAATTTAAGACTTTCATGGGGGGATGTTTAAACCTTCCAATCCCCTTCCTCCCTTGCGCACAGGCCTGCTATTATGGTAACATATTATGCAGTTCGATTTTGAGGCCCTTATTATTTTCCGTATATACCAATAATATTATAAGTTGTCTACAATATTGTACTCCACATTTATATGCCGATAATACACAGATAATTGTACTAATTGTCACAGCGAAAAAGCAGCCACTAATAATTGACGGGAATTATTAGTGGCTGCTTTTTCGCTATGACAATTAGTACAATTAGTCAATTCCTATGTAAAATTTCCCGCTGAATCCGAAAATGTCATCAAAAAATATAAAAGTAAAACATTTTTTGAGATATAGTCAATTTTCCATATATTATGAAATTGACTATAGGTATATTAAAATTGCTCTACTTAAATAATGTTTGATAGTCTTTTCCAAATTAGGGGACAATTTTACATAAGAATTGACTGTTTAATGTCCGGGATGCACTACTACTACTATAGTTATTAGTGACTGCTTTTGTACTTTAAAAACTGGTTATTTTTGAATAATTTATTTTTTGAGAGTATACATTAATTTTTTTCTTACAAATTATAAACTGCTTAAAAAAAATAAACGATGACCTACACAAATTGTTTACTAGGTCAACAAAACATAATTTAAAAATAAATCATACAAAAACCTCAATGAATATCTTTGGAAAATCAAAACTTACAGTCAAGGTTAATATTAATATTACTTTAAACAATACAACTTTAGCATTTAAGAAATCCAGGAGTTATTTTGGGCATTGATTTAGGATTTAAGACATGAAAATAAATGTTTACAAAAGTCTTACCTGGGTCTTAGGACAACATACCCTCATAGACAATTACTGTCGAGAAAGAATAAGAATATTTTGACAGATTCATAGTATTGTCAAATTTTACATTTTTTGTGATAGTGTGTATGGTTTTTGTTTGTATACGGACCGTATAATACGGTGTATGAAAATAAAATTCAAAGTATTTAAAAATCTTGCTTAAGGCTTATCTTTAGCATCAGGAATAGGTGTCCTGTGTCTTAGAAACTTAAAAAAACCATGTGGCTAAACATGGCCGACAGATGAAAACTTCACAGCCTGGGCTTGTTTCATAAGATTTTAATTAACAACTGTCCACAGTACCTAATAAATAAAATAAGATTAAGTTTAGATTCACATAATTTAGGCCTACGATTTAAAGGTCTTTGTAGGGCCCTTCTTCCTAAATAGTTTTCTTACATGTTTGTTGGAAAAAAAGTTGTATAAATACAAGCCTATTAACATAAAATTTGTAAATTGGAAATAATTATCAGTTCTCAAAAAATTAAAAAAACCTAAAAGTTTAGATTCACATAATTTAGGCCTACGATTTAAAGGTCTTTGTAGGGCCCTTCTTCCTAAATAGTTTTCTTACATGTTTGTTGGAAAAAAAGTTGTATAAATACAAGCCTATTAACATAAAATTTGTAAATTGGAAATAATTATCAGTTCTCAAAAAATTAAAAAAACCTAAAAGTTTAGATTCACATAATTTAGGCCTACGATTTAAAGGTCTTTGTAGGGCCCTTCTTCCTAAATAGTTTTCTTACATGTTTGTTGGAAAAAAAGTTGTATAAATACAAGCCTATTAACATAAAATTTGTAAATTGGAAATAATTATCAGTTCTCAAAAAATTAAAAAAACCTAAAAGTTTCAAATCCAAAAATCGTTATAACTTTGTTATTCCTGGAAATTTGAAAACGAAGTTTTACATGTAAACATAATTTATAATCTACAGTTTTATCCAATTTCTTTGTCACTGTTTTGAGTTACCATCACAATCTTTTGTTTTTATAATGGGCGCCATAACTTATGTAGTGCGATACATTGCTGGATTCCTTAATTTGTTTTCGATCTAACCATGTACAATTTTAATAATAATATAAAAAATCCAAGTTTCCAAAATTTCCATAAATAACAAAGTTACAACGATTTTTAGTTTTGACCTGTCAGTTTTTTTTAATTACTTGAAAACCGCTGATTTTTTTCCAATTTTTATAATTTAACCGGCCTTGTAGCTCTTTAAATAAAAAAGAAACACATAGAAGTATACAAAAAGAAGGATACTTGGTAAATCTGTTAGTTTTAGGTACTCATAAGCAGGGTTGGGTCAGTAGAAAACCTTAGGTAATTTACCTTGGTAGAAAAGGGTAGAAAACCTATAGGGTTTTCTACCTACGTAAATTACCTTATTCGACCTTCTCCTTCCACTTCTCTATAATTGATAAAAATTTGCCCTCATGCCAAAAATTATGTTGGGGTCTCTCAACCAAACGTGGCCCTTTTTTCCCACCATAATAATGTTAAAAAAACTCCAAATAACTTCAAATTTATGGTAGGTGTCTGATTTTTCACAACATTTAACAAATCATAATAAACAACAAACTTGCATAACCTCACATTTTTTGATATTTGACAGTATTCTACTTTTTTACGTTTTCTACCGTCGAAAACGTCGAAAAAGGTTTTCTACATGTCGAAAACAAAAATGTAGGTAGATACCCAACCCTGCTCATAAGTACCTATTATAATAAAAACGCAACAAACATACAAGAAAACTAAATATTTAAAATGTAAGGAAACTGGATCCGCAGTCTCTCTTGTTTATTTTGTCAAAAATAACTAATTACTACAGACTGCTTTTTCACTTATACCATGGTTAACCATGGATACCATGCACTGAAAGAAATACTAGGGATAATAATTATAATTAATAAATATTTATTTGAGACATTTTTATTTATAATAAATACAGAAAATTTGTTGTAAATCAATTTTATTTACTAACAATATATTCTGAAATTTAATTTATTTTTTATAAAAAAGTTATTTATTTGGGTCGAATTTATTTGTATCAATTAAAATCTTTTATTAATTTAATGTAAATATACATATATAAATGAATGTAAATATACAATGTATAATGTATATATATTATACATGTATAAATGAAGGTACGGTTTATGCATATACCGTACCTTCATTTTCAAGCTAACCATAGGGAAAATACATTGTAACTGGACCAGATAAGTCGCAGTCAAAACAAAGCGAGAACCTTCTCAGAAATGATTTGAATGCGTCGTTGAGACATGCGTACTAAAACAAATTTAATCGCCAGGGTGGACACTCCACCGTGGAGTCAGTCACTGACTGTCAGTGTCACACTGACAGTGTGGCTATGCCACTTGCGCTGTAAGCTCGAATGAATTCCTTACGTAAATTAAATTTTTATCCATTAGAACCAGTTTTTTATTTTTCTGCTATTAAAATTTGTTTCTTTTAATACGACCTGTGTAAAAGAAATCAAATTGATTTTTATTAAAATTAGCAGAAGTTTAAAAAACTGACTCATAATCATATGAAATGTATGATTTTGTTATGTTTTGTATTAAATAAAAGTATACTCTGAAAAAACATTTAAAAATAAAAAGAAATATTAAATAAAAAACTTAAAAATGAAACTCTAACAAAACTAGAGACGGTTTTCAAAAGTACCTCCCCCTTGTGCCAAACAATATCCCAACCTATCATAAAATTCCCGCCGGACGTTTGCTAGCATAAGAGGAGTAATATTAATGGCCTGAAATTGGTCTTCAATTTTAATTTGTAGCTGATTTAGGTCATTAGCCCTCTGATGCTCATGTCCATAAATCATAGACTTAATATAGCCCCACAAAAAAAAGTCATTCGGGGCCAAATCAGGTGACCTCGCCGGCCACCGAATTGTGCCCCGTGTTGAAAAAATTTTGTTGGGGAATATTTGTCGGTATTTGAAGTTGGTGGAACGCACTCAAAACAAAAAACTTTGGCGAGGTGTAGGTTCATATTTTTTCTTAATAATTGATTTCTTGTTATTTCGTTGAGTATTGGCTGAATTTTGGCGCTGTTTGTTTCAAGATGTTTCCACGTGTTGACTAACCCCCAGGTAGCATAAAGTGACGTTAAAAATTATAAGTGACGAAAACGAGACAACATTTCGATTAAGGAAATTTTAATAAAAAGTAAAGAAATTGCGTGACGCCAAATTCGTGACGAGGGGCTATGAAAATACGTGTCGAATTTTTTCATAAATTCGTTAGTTACACGAAATAGTGATAATTTTACCTTAAATTTTTGTATCAAATTCTTGACGTGCAGCTCGTTACAAAATATTTATACAAATCGTCACGAAATCATCGTGACAACAATGCGCAGTCACCAATAGTCATATGTTCTGTGTATCTCCCTCAAAGATGAAGTAGGATCTCCATTTTGAATTTTGTTCTGTTTTAAATGTGCCATTGGTTTCTGTAGGTTTTTCTATATTTCTGCGAAGTTTTTTATGATAAACAAAAGGATAGTTGAAAACCGTAAGTACTTTTGCTTTTCTATATTTCAGTAGCTTAAGACAATTATCTGCAAAGCTAAACAACTCCACACTCTAATCTAAGAAATGTTTTGCTGTAGCAACAAAATATAATTATTACTTAAGTAACCACAACATTTTTAGTGTGTCAATACTATATATCCTTAACAAATTTATTATTATAGCTAAAGTATGTAAAGTTGAATTTCAACTGAAAGAGGATAAAATACATTTTTTGTACGTGAAATAAATTTTAATAAACCCATGGAGAAAACTACTTATTTCTTATGATCACTTTGCAGGTCAATAAAATTTAAAAAATTGGTGGTAAACCAGATAAAAAATTGGTAACCAACAAAACATAGACTGTTTTACAGTCGACACTCTGGACACACTCCACACAACTGGATCGGGGCGAACGAAAACTTTAGACTTGTTTATTCGGCCAGTGTATGATGCCGTATTATCGCGACAAAAAGGTTTAACGCTTTTACTTGATATTCTTCAAGAAGTTGATGTCATCTCTTCCCCTTTTCCGGTTTTAAGCTTTGGAACACCAAGAAGATGCTGGGTACCATTACAGGTAACAATAACAGGCAAACGGTCCACTTTTTTTTACTAATTATTACGTATAAATTTGTTCTTAATTTACGCTTGCAATCCAACCAAAAAAGCTGTGATGATTTATACCTAGAATAGAGAACTAAAAAAGCGCCAACTAACGATATTTACCAATTACGTACTGAGGCATGTCTCGCCACTACGACTTCGCGACAGATTCAAATACGTGGATTACCATAATCCAACATTATAAATAAGTTTTTACGCTTACAAATACTTAAAACTATTTTGCGGCGGCACAAAAACCGTTTATCTTATATTATTCACTTTTGGAAATTTATGACCTACGTGAGGCAGGGTTAACAACATCTGATCAGCCTAAAATTTGACAGGGCTTTATTTATGATCAAAAGGAAAAAAATAAGGGGGTGAGACAATTGAAATTCAGACTTCGAAAAATAAGGACCACAATAACATACATATAATATATATTATTATAGTTATTGTAGAATATGTTTTTACTGTTTTTCTAAAATAATATAATTAAGTTAAATGTGCTTTCTTTACATTATCATTGCAAAACTAAACAATCCTAACAACAATAACAACAAATGATGAGGTTGAAATCAAATTACAAAACTTTAAAGGTAGGTAAGCAATAATTCCACACTACAAAACAACCCACTATATTACACTATAGTGTGGTATTGTGTAGTGTAATACCGTACTGCACTGCATTGCACTACACAATACCACACTATAGTGTATACACTTATACAGCACTTCGCAATTGTGTAGTGCTGTTATGTATACATTACACCCAGGGCCGGCTGGTGCATTTTGGGTATTCCGATATCTCAGTTTTTAGACATGGGACCCACACCAAATTAATATGAGTTTATAATGACAATAAATAAAAACAAGTTCTGCGCAAACAGAATTTAAATTGAAGTTTGCGAAAAAAATATAACTTTTTGCTTCGCCTAGTCTGTCTTCTGGCCTCCTAATCAAGAAAATACAAATTTAATTGGTGCAATTTTTTACTTACTACAGTTAATTATTAAATTTCAAAATTTATTAAAATATCCAAATATAACAGATTTTAGAAAACAATTTGACGATTACCTAACTATGATAAATTTTTATTATATTTATTAGGGGGCCAGGAGACTCGGCGAGGCAAAAAGCTATCTTTTTAATTTAATTTCTGCTTGCACAGAGCTATTTTATTTATTGTCATTATAAACTCATATAAATTTGGTGTCGGTCCCATGTCTAATAACTGAAATATCGGTATACCCAAAATGCACCAGCAGGCTCTTAATACACCCCCAAATAATGCAACTATACGTCAGAATTACGTGACCAGTTCAGTTCACCATTCGGTAAGCGTCGTGACGAAACCGTGACAAATCATCCGTGGCGTATTCTTAACTACATCGTGAAGATTTTTATTCATATTAATTTAACGTATTCGTCACAATAACTATACTTAAATTTAGCGCGGTTTGGCAACGGTTTTTAATTAAAAACGTTACGATTTTTAAATAACGTCCAAGTCACGACTTACTGAAAACGTCTAGTTTACGTCAAGATTTCGTTACGATGTGCTACCTGGGCCCATTAATAATAAATAAAGTATATTTACTATAAATTCACTTGTTAATTATAAATCAGATAAATTTAAAGGAAATCTGGTTATATTTATTATTAACAATTTTTTTCAGATAATGGAGTAGATTCTTTTAAAGTATTAGCAAACATCGCCCAGAAAACATTATGAGGTTCATAATTGACGCATATTGCAGTCACAACGTGATTGTAATCCGCATATACGCATCATTTAGTAATAATAATAATAATATGACTTTATTGCAAGTAAATAATAAACATTTACATATAGTAAAAAAAATACATTTAAATGCAAAAGGCGAAGTTCAGTATGTTACCAACTGGTGAACTACTGCTCTTCCACTTAACCTGCATATTCAGGATAAAATATATATACATAAAAATAACACGGAAACATAGAAAAGAAAAAAAAAACATTAATATTGGTTAAAAATTAGCAATAAATTAACAACAAGGAAATTATTCAAAGCTAATACATATAATAATAATTAGAGAACAAAAACTAGCATAAAAAACACAAACAAACTTGCAGAAAATAAAGAAACAAAAACAGAAACTAGCATAAAATACAGAAACATTTGCAACATTAAATTATAATCCTATTATTAAATAATAGGGATGTAATTTATCTTTAAAACAGATAATTGACTTGGAGTTTAGTTCATTGGCGATAAGTTTAGGCGCGTATGCAGGGGGGGCAATGGGAGCAATTCTCTCCCCCAGACGAAACGGGGTATCCTTACAATGCCGAATTAAAAAAAGTAAAATTTTTATCCCATTGTTACTAAATTCATTATTACTATAGTATGTAACCGTCATTTTGACAGTTACCCATTGATTTTATTTTATTAGTTTTTGTACATATAGAACGGTATGGATGGGAATTGTTAAGTATATTTTTAATAAGGATATTTGTTTAGGTACCTTTTTCCAGAAGGATGTTTCTTTTACCGACATGGATGGCGCGTCGTTTAGAATATTGACAGTGTCTAGTGTTTTCTTTGATTTATTACCTTGTTTTGATAGTATGCAACCTATAACACTCCAATGAAATTTCGTTTGTTTTTATTTGCTCATTTGTTTTTAGTTTTCTCAACATTGGCAACACTGTTTTTTTGTTTAAATAATCTTCTACGCACTTAACAAGGTTAACGCTTTCTTTTCCGTTCGCTGCCGATCGCTGAAGCCGCTTGGTTGGGAGTAAGCTTTAGCTTAGAATTTGGATAGAATTCCAAAGATGTGTAGTAATTCTCCTGGTTTAATGGTCCAGGGCCGGATAAAGCATTAATTGTGTCGTACGAAAACTCAGGGCAACAATGTGTTTTATTTTTCAAAGTTTTGTTGAGCTATTTCCAGCGTAGGAAGGTTCATTTTAGAAGATTAAAAACCTTTTCGACCAAGGGGTTTTAAGTACAGATTTAAAGTACAGGTTCTATATACCGGTTTTAAGTATGGATTTTTTTATGTTGAAGGTTTTTTGTAAGACTTTTTATGTCAGATTTGTTGTGAAGGAATGTTTTTTTTACCCTGAAGTTGTTTTGATAATGGCAAGTTCTTACGTTAATGAAAAGCCATCCTGTAAACTCTGATATAGTAGGAGACTTCAACATCGAAAGCCAATCTATTTGGAAGCACACTCTACCAGGGCCCCAACTACGTTCAGGTCGTACCAACTTTGTATATTAATGTTAGAAAACATAGCGTGCACTACACTCCATTACATGTTTGTGTAATTTTGAGTCAAGCATTCCACGTAGTCTTCAACTTTTAATTTGTAGTTATAATAAACATAGTTGTTATCATCAATGATTAAATTTTATGTAATTTAGTCTCTTAGACTTTGGTTTTTGTAAACCATATATGGCCATATAAGGGTACCCTATTTATTAAAACCATTAAACATTATATACGATCACCATTACGTTAACAACTGTAAAAGAAGTTTATTATAATTTATAATTTTAAACTTGACGTTTTATACCCTTACTTACCAATAAGTTAATGTCTGGCTTAATTGGATTTTAACAACTGGCCTTAATAAGAGACTGGCACCCAATTTTGATTTGCCTTTAGTAAACACACGTAAGTATCAAGAAACAACATTTGCCCATCGACCTATCTCTCCGCTAAGCTGCCGTTCGCCATAGCCCTCAAGTTGAGGTTATTTTGATTATTATATGTTGTATAATCTTTAATTACATAAATATAACTAATTAATACAACCCATCAAAAAATATTTTATTTATATTAATTACATAAATGATTTTACATGTATGCTCAGGATCATACAAATATATAATATACAATATATTTAACCCGTTCTTGGACAGTGTCCTGACAAAATTAAAAAGCAGATTTATTAAACATAAAGATTTGTTGGTTTCCTAGAAATACGTTAGTTATAGAAGAGGAGCAAATTTCTAAATTTTTTCAATTGACTACATTTTATCACCAAGACCTGGAGTGCAATATTCATGCAGCTTTGAGAGCAGAACTTGAATTATGGTGGGAATGTCTGCAAAAAGTTGATGAGTATCCATCAAACGCAATTCAATTTTTAAAAATTTGGGTATATACCCAAACATATCAGAACTTTTGAAAATATTCTGCACACTTCCGGTAAGCACTGCAACAGCTGAGAGAAGCTTTTCTGCACTAAAATTATATAATAAATACTATGGGAGAAGAGAGGATGAATGGGCTGGCTCTTTTATATGTTCATCCTAATATAACAATTTCTGTGGAAGGGGTCTTAAATGAACTCCAACAAAAAAAAAAGGATTGCCATTATTTTGTAATTTTTTCAATATTTAAGACATGTGGAAAAGTGGCAAATATTTTATACCAAATATTTTTGCATAAAACAAAGATTTTAACTTTGTACTGTGTTAAGAGTTTATTTGTTTTATTTTTATGCAACACATAATGTGAAATTAAAAAATAATGTCTTATTAGTTAACTTACCAGGCTTTGCCCCCCCCCAGGACACAATCCTACGTACGCGCCTGGATAAGGTTGTAGTACTTATATATATTGAAGGTAAAAGATCTTTTAAACATTGTATATTTGTGAAGCGGAGGAGTTATAGTGTTTTTATTTTTTATTTATTTTGTCGTGCAGATACGAGGGACATTTATATTTTATTATTTTATAATATAAAGTTAAAGACTTTAGGATTCTACGTTCCTTCATGTTTAGCCAATTTAATTCTCGCAATTTATTACCAACACCAGTTTGGCGTCTTTTAAGTCCACTTATAAATCTGACACAAGAGTTATGTATTCTCTGAATTCTTTGAGAATCTAAATTAGCCGGCATGGGCCATATACCGAATCTGCATAACTAAATACAGATAAAACAAGCAAATCGCAAAGTTGTTTTCTGTAATTTTGGCTTAGAATATCCTTGTTTGTATATAACATTTTAAAATTGGCAATAGCCCGACTTACTAATTTTGAAACATGAATGTTAAATCTTAAGTTTGAGTCCAGATGTACTCCGGGGTTTTTTGAGACTTCTATACAATTTAAATTTGAATTATTAATAACTATGTTAATTTTTGGTTTATAATGTTCACAGTCCAGCTTCTTACCACATAACATAACATTTGACTTTCACATTCAATGTTAGACCATGATTTGTAGACTAACTCACTTAGGTCGTTCCGCAATTTTTAAATCTTTAGGGAAAAAGGAAAGGTAAAGCTGTGTATCGTCTGCAAATTATAAAAAGCAAGGGGCCAAGAATGGACCCTTGAGGAACTCCGCAATCTATATTAAGAGAGGAAGAAAGAGAGCTGTCAAGCTTTACAGATTGTGTTCTAGATGTAGGATAGATTTTTATTAATTGTATACTTTGATCACAAAAACCGATATATTTTAAGATAGACAATAATAAGTTGTGATCTATTTGATCAAATGTCTTAGAGTAATCAAGCAAGACAAGAGCAGTTAATTTATTTTCATCCGCCGCCCGTAAAATATCATCAGTTACCTTACACAGTGCTGTGGTGCAACTGTATTGTTTTCTAAAACCTTACTGATTAGTTGGTAAAATGTTAAATTTATCCACATATTTCCTAATTTGTTTATTTCAAATTTTTTCGCACAACTTGGATAACGTGTTTAAGATACTAATCGGTCTGAGATTTTTGTAATCGTCTGCAATTTCTACTTTGGGTATTGGTATAACAAACGCCGATTTCCATTGATTGGGAAAAACAGAGTTTTCAATACTAAAATTAATAATATGAGTTAGTATACTGCCCAACTATGGAGAAAGGCAGTAACTGCTAAACAAGAAATCTGTAGAAAATTGGCATAAACTAAATTTTTATAAAAAGCAGTATATATTAAATTGATTTATTTAACGTATGAGATAGTTTACTGGATTTCTTAGTTGAATTAAGATACAAATGTCCATAGCTTTATCATAGCACAAGAAAACGCATTGAGAATTTTTTTGTATTAGGGCAGCATAGGGATTATGTGAGGTGAACAATGCTGTAGCATTTCTATACCTATGCTATCATTGCCTACAGCTTTTGATTTTATAGAGTTTAACGTTTTATGTAATTCCTCTTCCGTTAATAATAAAAATTTAAAAAATACCTGCATGTGCAGATTTTGCTGAATTTACAAAATACTAATTTTATTGGCATCCGTAAGAACTGAAATATATTTAGCTTTAGTTGCGATATTAAGTTTATTTAGTTTTTTCCATACATCAGATTTATTATTATTTTTTAAACAACTTCCAAGGTATGCTTTTTTTTCAATATTTAGGCTTTAATTTGTAAAATTTCTTAACTGCTTGTAATACGACAAATGTTCTGGCAGTTTTGTTTTATTAAATTTACTTAAGGCCTTGTCTCTGAGAGACATTAGAAGCTTTAAATTATCAGTTAACCAAGGGGATGGTTTTTTACAGATTCTAGCTTTACGAAAAGGCAGGTGGATATTAAAAAGACAAGTAATAGGCTGGTTAAAAAAATCAATTTTAGAATCAATGTTGTTGAACAGAATGATGTCGTTAAAAGAAATATTTATCAGATCCTTAAAAAAAATTCTATTATCTCTGTATTTGTGGAAGAATGTAAGTGGTTTTATGGGAATATTGATATTTAATTGGCCTAACATTGTGAATTGCAGAGTTAATTATTTTCTACTTTATCTGAAATAATTAAGAGGTCCAATAACGTGGAACTAGTTTGCGTTACCCTGATAGGGTCTTGAATGGTTTTCTGTAAGCTGTATGAACTTAAAATTCATATGTATTGTAACGTTACAAATAGTAACGCTACATGATTTATGTAATAGAAATAAGTTAAGCACTGTATAAGTATAATTTAGTTTATTGAGTACACACCTGTTCACACTGTATATTGGATATCGGCTTGAGAGTATTGTATTTTTGTTTTGATTATTATTTGGGGGTCTGTAGGTCGCTGTCTTCATGGTGTTGATTTGCCATGCCTAAAAGAGTACGTTTATTTTAGTTTTATTGATAACCAGGAATATCTTGGTACATTTTTTAGGTTACGACTGTATTTACCTTTTAGTTATTGTTTCGATATGTGTAAAGTATGAATGTGTTAAGTAAATGAGTGTAGGTGAATGATGTGGGTTCTTCTGGGTCTCCTTTATGGTATGTATGCGTTTTAAGTTTATCTTGGGCTCTGTTAATCCTACAACATTAGTGTACTTTAGAATAGGTTAAAGGGGGTTAGAATAAGTTAGTTATATTTATTATTTTTATAAAAAAACGTTACTTACTTTTATTTCATGTAGGGTTTCATATTTTTTTAATAACTTATTTTACAAAAAGTCTAGTAAACAAATGTGGAAAAATATTAATCATTTAAATATAAACAAAAAATCAAACTACAATATTCCAAATACTCTCTCAAATGTTAATTAATTAAACGAGGGATTTATTAATGCAGTTTCTTCCTTGCAATCACCACCAAATAAAAAAATTCAGTATTATAACAACAACATAAAATGTGAATTTGGTAGTAAATTTGAATTTGTTACTGTTCCCAATAATACTATTTATAAATATTTAAATGAAATTACTTCAAATTCAGCGGGATGTGATGAAATTAACAAAGAAATGTTAAGATTATGCTGTCCCTACATTTTACCCTATATAACTAACATAATAAATAGCTGCATATTAGAAAATTCTTTCCCAGATGTCTGGAAGCTGTCAATTATTATACCTTTAGCAAAAATAGATAATCCCACTGAATTAAACCATTTACGACCAATTAGTCTTCTACCGATTTTGTCAAAAATTTATGAAAAGTGCTTAAATTCTCAATTAAGAGGACACTTAAATTTATTTAATATCTTGCCCAATACCCAGTCTGGATTTCGTACTGCGCACAGCTGTACAACTGCACTTTTAAAAGTTTGTGACGATATCTTAACTGCTTTAGACAGAGGATTAGCTACAATTTTCATACTTTTGGATTACAGTAAGGCTTTTGACACAATTAACCATCAATTGTTGCTTGCAATTTTAAAGTACCTAGGGTGGGGGAAAGTACATTGGCTTTAATAAAGAGTTACTTAAGTAATTGTACTCAGAAGGTTAGAATTGGCACTAAAGTGTCTGATCCTCTGGCTGTGACAGTTGGGGTTCCACAAGGGTCAATTCTGAGACCTTTGCTTTTTATTATTTACACTTGTAATTTACCACTATATCTTGAATACTGTAGCGTTCACATGTACGCTGATGACACTCAGGTTTATTTAAACTTTGCTAAAAACGATTTGGTAGAGGGCATAAGAAAAATTAATATTGGTCTTTCTAATATCATTACATTTTCATCAGATCATTGTCTTAAAATTAATGCTAACAAATCTTTTGTTCTAACTTTTGGACTTCCCAAAGAAACAAATTTAAATTTAACAATATGCAATGAAGCCCTTTCAGTTGTTGATAAAGCAAAAAATCTGGGTGTCTTAATGGATAGTACCCTAAGATTTCGATACCATATAAATAACTGTATTAAAAAAGCTTATAACACTCTTAGACTTATTTACCCCCATAGACATATCTTAAACAAGCAAATTAAAGCAACCTTGTGTAATTCTCTTGTTTTGTCTAATTTTAACTTTGGTTGTCAGCTTTTTTTTTTAGTGCTTTGGATCATGACTCTGCAAACATAATTCAAAAGGTCCAAAATTCTTGCTTGCGTTTGATTTTTGGAATACGTAAATATGATCAATGACATGTTTAACCAGCCAAGTTCTCTGTGTTAATGTGAAACATGATCATTGATCATGTTTCACATTAACACAGAGAACTTGGCTGGTTAAACATGTCGAAGAGGTTTACATTGCTGGCAGGGTGTCTTTACCACAGAATAATCAAAACTTGTATTCCCACTTACCTTTATAATAAAATAAAATTCCGAACTGACGTACACAACCTTAATGTTAGAACTAAAGGCTTAATTTCACCTCCTTTTCATCGCTCTTCTTTATTTGAAAGGTCTTTTACTTTTTCAATTTATAAAATTTATAATTCAATTCCACCTTTATTAAAAAAATTAAACCTTGGAAAATTTAAAATCTCTTACAAAAACTTTCTGCTTACCGGACACACCTAAGCCCCAATATGCTATCAAATATATTTTATTTTATTTTTCTCTTCTATCTGATTTATATATATGTTGTATTCTATAATCCAAAATGTGTGCATTTAATTTAATTTAATTTGATTTAATTAAGTTTAATTTTATCTAATTGTATTTTATTTTACTTTATGATATCTGTACGATTCGATCTTTATGTTTGTTATTAGTTTTATTAAGTAGCTCTGGGTTAAGTGGTAGAGCAGGGGATAATTTTTTATCTATCTGAACTTCGCCCAGATATGTAAATTTTGTAATTTCAGAAATTTAAAAAATAAATAAAGACATTTTATTATTATTATTATTTGGAAAGTTTGTTTGTCAATTTTGGTAGTTTGAATTACTTCAAATTGTTTTGACGTTGTTTTGACGTTTTAACCGGTTTAGGGAATTTCGGTTTTGGGCAACTTTCTTTAGAATGCATTCACGAATGGCCATGGCTCTAAAGTTGGTTTAAGTTTGTTTGTATTCACTGCGTTGCTCATTAATTCTATAATTTTGTTATGTATTGCTGAGGTTCGCTATTTCCTGAGAATTTTACGATAATTAAATTGTACGTTGGTAGCATTGGTATGGGGATACTGCGTATGAGGGGTTTGTTCCGGAGAAGGGGAGAATCAACAGGTAGACGCGGGCAAATGGCCGGTTTTGGTTAGATTATTTGTTAAATCTAACCAAAGTGTAATTACGATTCATTTAATTAATTAGTTGTTTGCCTATAATACCAAGTTATCGCAATTAGATAGAATAGTGGATTGCAGTGGTCTCCAGAATAATTAAAATTTTCATTCTCGAGTGCAATCAGATGTATATTCCAACTTTTTCTAAGTCATCCTATTTCCTAGTTTCCTAAATAGCCATTTAAAGTACGTCTGTAATATTCCATCGACCTGGGAAGGTCTTATTTTTAGAATTTCATCAAAAAAACCGGAGAAATTCCGTGTTTTTTTGTTGTAGTAACCAATTTTTGATTCGAAGTATTATTCAATTAGGGTTTTTCTTGGGGGCACGTTTTCTGGAGAGGGTATTCCTGGTCTTCGCTTATGACTGTGGCGAACTAATTTGCCTGTGGGATTTTCCTATGGAGGAGTCCTTGATGGAGCGGTCAACCTGGTGTTGGTTCGGGATACAGATTTTTTTTCAACATTATTAAATTTTTTTATTGCCAAAAATGCGTTGCAGTAAATTATGAAACATTATTTTATAACCATTTTTAGTCTAGTGTAAACCAATAGCTATTCAGTACTGATTTTAACATTCTAAATAATAAAGTTAATATAATTTGCATTTAAAATATAAGTAAGTAACTAAACCTTGAGTTTAACTTAATGACCACAACCTTAGGGTATTGTACTCCCCAGTAAGCACAGCGTTGATTTCAATATTTGACCAATCTCATTGATTCAATAGAAGTGGTCAATCATTGGGCAATAATTGTATGGTCCATTATTTAGTTAACTGAAATTGTATGTGAAGTCCCAATCGTTGATCAATCATTGCTCAATTTTTAGCCCATTCGAATTGTTAATAATTGATCAATTAACCGGACGTGAAACCGGGCAATTATTGAACACTCCAATACGAACACGGTACTATGGTTGATTGGCCAATGACTGGGCAATTATTAAATATTAACTACATTTATAGCAAACATTACATATTACAGAAATATCTTTAATATCACCCAAAGAATTATCCCTAGGGATCCCTAAGGATGATTCTTTGGGTTATTTTAAGGATATTTTTATATACATTTATTTTAATTTAGTAGATATTTAATAATTGCCCAGTCATTGTACAATCAACCAGAGTACCGTATTCGTATTGAAATACCCCGCAATTACCCGGTTTCACGTTTCAGCTGATTTTTTTCAAAAGTAATAATTATTATAAGTGAACTATAAAGACGCATTGTAGAAATAAGACTTATTTCTACCATAACTAGACGTATAATGTCCAGTGTTTCGCTTGGCCGCATCATAAATTGAAAGTCGAAAATTAAGGTTTGTTTTGGTTTATAAGGTCGAAAATCGCGTTGTGTTTTAGTATATATATTATTGTTGTCTATAAACAAACCGTGATTTTCGACCTTATAAGGTCGAAAATCACGGTTTGTTTATAGACAACAATAATCCTATGGATGTTGAAGACAGTTTTTGCAACCAGTTATAGGTCTATAGACCTATATAGTTGTTCCCTGTCTATTGTTTCTTGTCTATGAATCCATTTCGCATGCGCAAGTAAATTGTACACGTGACGTGGCTCATATTCGTCGGTTATTTGTTAAAAGAAACGTGCGTTTGTCCTGTGTGTGTCTGTTAACAGAAAATTTTCATAGAGAATACAAAATTGGTAAGTATTATTCTAATATTATTAGAAACCAGCCGCAATGCTGCCAAAAAGTTATTTATAATGGAAACAAAGAAGGGGCAGTAAGACTTGAAAACACAACCTTTGAAGATGCAATTTATGGTAAATTTACATACATAAATTTTTTAATCGAGTTCTAAATATTTCTATGTTATAGCTTCTCTTGGTGGACGAAAAAGGTTTGACCTTCCAGAAGGAGACGAATTTAAACATGTCGTCACAAAAGCCCTAACAAAGAATTAGGAATTCAAAACATAGATCTCGAGTTTGATTGGGATCACTTCTTGCCGGGCCGCCATTTAAGAAAGTTTGTTGTTTTTTTTTCATGTACATGCCCATGCAATAATTGTAATTAATTTATTAGATAATAAAAGTGTTGAGTCAAGTCATGTCAACTGTGACACAAATATTTATGAAAATTTGTAATGTTAAAATATTGAGATAGGTGCCCTGTTTACAAAAAAATCTAAACATTTAAACAGTGAATATATTATACAGGGTGGTCCAGAACTCGTGCCCCACCAGGAAAGGGCTAATGGTAACGACAATAGAGATGCCAAAACTGGTAAATAAAGAGGTTTAATATTGACCAATCCCAGTGGTAGTCAAATATACAAAATGATGTGAACGAGTCTTAACATTTTACCAAAATTGCATATGTCAATAAAACTGAAAAGCTTCGTCAAACGAAAAGTTGTAAAACTTCTATTCGTTTTTGACAAAGCTTGTGAGTAATATATAAATAAAATAAATAAATAAATAAGTGAACTAATAAATAAATACACTGTCAAAATGTTAAGGCTTGGTCATATATATCATTTTTGTATATTTGACACCACCCTGGGATTGGTCAATTTCAAACAAAGCAGTTTTGCCATCTCCATTGTCATTACGAGTTCTGGACAACCCTATATCCATAGTTTAAATGTTTTGATTTTTTTGTATAGTTTTTTTTAACATTACAAATAGGTATTCAGGATTAGTTAGTATCACAGTTGATATGGATTGACTTTTTTGTAAAATATCCTTTTTTATTTTAAATTTACCTTTCAATTAAAAAAACCAGCCCAAGTTGGCCAATTATTGCCCAATGATGTATCACAAATTGAATTTAACAGAAATGGGCAATTATTGGCCATTCATTGATTTCTATATGATTGGTCAATAATTGCCCGTAAATGCGGACGTATCTGTGCCCAATAATTGCCCATTTTGAAATGGACAATTTTTGGGCAATTATTGGGAAGTTTGTGCTTATTGGGTCTTTAAAGTTGTGGTGGCGCCCAGGCCATAATGTAAGTATGGGAAATACAGACCTACAGACCTTTGCTCCCAGACACGAGAGCTGCCGGAGCATATAACCTATCCCCAGTTGGTTATAGTATGTCAATCAATCCCAAAAGATCCATACTAAATAAGGAGTAACTTCTTGACAGTAACACATTAAATCTTCAAATTCATTTAAAAAAGTAATATTCTGTGCTTTGGGTGGTTTATAAATAACGGAAACAATAACCATAATTGAGTTACATATAACTTTCAATGTTAAACTTTCAAACCTACTTGATTTAGGAATATTAACAAGTGACACCATTTTTTGAATTCACTGCATCTTGGTTTATTACCGTTTCAAAATTCACTTTTGATACTTTCGCTTTAAGTTACAATTTAACCTACCCCTTTTGTGATCACCAAAGGTTTACAGAGTAAACGATTCCTAAACAAGTAATACGGGTACGAGGTCTGAGGGACGGCCCCCTAAATATCAACAAGTTAATGCCTGAAGGGTATATTTACTAAATCTTGAGCTGTTGCTGCTGCTGCAATATATTCAGCTTCTGCTGTTGACAATGCTACGCAGCTTTGTTTCTTTGAGAACCAACTTATAGGATTTTTATGATAAAATATTATTGAGCCACTAACACTTTTTCTATCAGTTATGTCAGTGCCCCAATTCGCATCTGAATATGCTTTTATGTCTTCTCCTTCTCTTTCGTAAATTAGTTTTTTCATTTTTGTTTCTTGCAAATATCTCAGTATTCTTTTTCCTGCTTTCCATGCTTTTTCCGTAGGTTTATCCAAGAATCTGCTTAAGTATGATACCGCATATGTTATATCAGGTCTTGAAGTTGTAGATATGTACATCAGGCTTCCTATTAGTTGTCTGTAAGGTACTTCAAGTCTTTCTTCTTCTGGATCTAACTGAAAACCTATTTCCATTGGTGTACTGGCTCCTTTACATTGTTCCATATTAAAAGTCTTTAATATTTTTTCTATTAGGTTTATTTGATTTATTGTTAGATGTTCCATCGATCTTTCAATTTCCATTCCAAGAAAATTCTTAATGAGTCCCAAATCTTTTGCATTAAATTCTTCTTTTAATACTTCTATTATCTTATGAATGCCTTCTTCTTCTCCTGTTAATAATATATCATGAACATATACTATCATAAGAACTGTTTCGCTGTAATATAAACAATAGTCATAATTTGATCTCTTAAACTTGTTTTTTATTGCAAATTCGTTAAACCGTTTATTCCACACTTTAGGTGCTTCTTTAAGTCCATATAAGGCTCGATTTAATTTTAATATTTTATTTGTTGATTTTACTCCTTCTGGTTTAAATATGTATATTTCAGACTCTAATTCACCATTTAAGAATGCTGCTGGAATATCCAATTGTCTTATTTTCCATTTATTTTCTAAAGCATGTGCTAGCATTAACCTTATTGTAGATATTCGTGCTACCGGCGCATATAATGCATTAAATGGATCTTCCTCCTGAACTTGAAATCCTTTAGCAACTAGTCTTGCCTTTTTGGTACCATCTTCTTTTTCTTTAAATAACCATCTTGTTTGTATCGCTTTCTTTTCCTTTGGTAGTTCTGCTTCCGACCATGTCTTCTGTTTTTCATGCGCTTTTAATTCCTTCTTAATTGCTTCTTTCCATTCTTCATTTTCGATTGCTTGATTAAAAGTTTGTGGCTCTTCTCTTTTCGTTAGTGAACAAAACGCATAATATAGTTCATATTCACTCAGATATTTTGGTATTTTCTTTGTTCGTCCTTCATTTGTTTTATCTTTGTTCTTATCTTCCTCATTTTCTGTGTCTTCTTCCCTATCTTGTTTATCTTCTTCTGTATCTTTTCTTTCTTCCTTATTTTCTTTAGATTCTGTTACATTATCATTCTCTTTATTTAATACAAACTTCTCTTCTTCTATTTGTGCATACTTTTTCTTAAAATAAAATTCTCCTTCGTTAAATATTACATCTCTTACATTTATTACTTTTTCTTCTTTGATATTCCATAATCTATACCCAGTATTTGTATACCCAATCATTACACATTTTTCTGCTTTGGCATCAAATTTATTTCTAAACTGTTTGGGTATATGTGCATATGCTATTGAACCAAAAATCTTCATATTTCGTATATCTGGCTTTCTATCATTCCATACTTCTGATGGAGTTTTATTTTCTAATGTTGTACTTGGACATCTATTTAAAATGTAG
Source organism: Brassicogethes aeneus (assembly GCA_921294245.1). NCBI lineage: Eukaryota > Metazoa > Arthropoda > Insecta > Coleoptera > Nitidulidae > Brassicogethes > Brassicogethes aeneus. The sequence continues at coordinate 66,083,514 of OV121132.1, forward strand.
GCTGCTACTCTGATTGCTTCATTCCAAAAATACTTTGGCATACTAGCATCCTGAATTAAGGTCCTTGCTTTGTCTACCAAACTTCTGTTAAATCTCTCAGCCTTTCCGTTCTGTTGTGGAGTATAGGGAGTTGTAAAGTCAATTGTAGTTCCATTATTATTACAATATTGTTTAATTTTTTCTGAAATATATTCCCCTCCGTTGTCACATCTTAACACTGATATTTTGTTATTAAACTTGGATTGCACCATGTTGACATATTCTGTAAAGCATTCATACACGTCGCTTTTATTTTTAATTATGTACAAATAAACAAAGTTTGAAAAGTCGTCAATAAATGTCACGAAATACCTCCCATTATCATAGCTGATTGGTGTAATCGGACCAACCACATCAGTGTGTACTATTTCTAGAATTCTTTTAGCTCTATTCCTTGTTCCAAATTTTAAAGTTGCCATTTTTCCTTCAATACAGGACTCACAAAATTCAATTTTATCAAATTTAGTATCTTTTAAACCAATAACCATGTTGTTTTTTATTAACTTTTCTAAATTTGTATTGCAAATATGTCCTAATCTTTTATGCCATAGTTTTATTTCGTTGTTTTGTATTTTAACATTGAGACATTCATTTTTTCTTATTTCAAATGTAATTTCATATAAATTATTGCGATAACCTATTCCTATTAACATTTTATCTTTATATATAAATACCCTACCATTTTCAAAAATTACTTTCAAATTAGCTAACTCTAATTTCTTAACTGATAGTAAATTGTTTCTTAAGCTAGGTACGTAAAACACATTTTTTATTGTACACTTCTGATTACAATTTTTATTATTGCTATAAATTTCAATATTTCCTATTCCTATTGCTTCAATATAATTGTTATTTTTAGCAATAGCAATTTTAACTGGAGTTTTTAAAATAACTAAATTTGAAAAATAGTCTTTATCATTCACTAAATGGTTAGTGCACCCTGAGTCTATAAAAAAATGAATATTGTTACCTTCATAGTTTTTTAAATTTGAACCTGTCATGAAACACACACCAGAGTTGCTTTCCTCTTCTCTCTCCACATGATTTCCTTTATTTTCTTCATTTCTTTCTTGATATGTAGAACCACCTCTGTATCTGCCTCTACTTCCGTCATAGCCACCTCTGTTATATGTGCCTCTGTTGTAAACACCTCTGTCGTTGAAACTACCTCGATTGTTGTAACCACCTTGATTGTTGTAACCACCTCGATTGTTGTAACCACCTCGATTGTTGTAACCACCTCGATTGTTGTAACCTCGATTGTTGATACCACCTCGATTGTGTTGATATATTCTTCCACCATAGTAATTACCCCTTTGATTGTACATTGTACATTGTTTTTTAAAATGTCCTTTTTTGTTGCAATAATAACATGCATTTTCATTGTTTGTTTCAAAAGCAGCTGGTTTCTCAATTTGTTTACTGTTTTCCTTATTTACTACGCTTCTTCTTTCTACTTCTGACCTTAATTTATTTTTTGCTATTTCCAGTGTCAACTCCTCTGGGTTCATATTCTCTAATATTGAAATTACTGTTACAAATGATTCTGGCATAGCCAAAATAAAATTGCAGACCACATCTTGGTCTTTGATTTCTGCCCCCGTAGCTTTAAGCTGTCTAGTTATTTCATCAAATTCTTTAATAAATGCTTCTAAATCACCAGACTCTTTTAATTTCATTGACAATAACTTTTTTCTTAAGATAAACTGACCAGGGAGACCCTTCTTTTCATATCTATCTTCCAAACCTTTCCACATAAAATATGCTGTTTTCTTTTCTCTTATTACATCTAACTGTTCATCATTAACACACTGAATTATAAGAGATTTACATTTGTTTTCTTTTTGTTTATCCATATCTTCTTCTTTTATTTCTGTTTCGACGTATTTCTTTACTTCTTTTTCTTCTAATAGAATTTCCATTCTAAACTTCCAAGCATGATAATTTGTTGTATTTAAAAGTTCAATGTTATGATTGTTTATTTCGTTTTTATGAGCCATTTTGTTTTTAAACCACGTTTTTTATTTGTTCTTTAGAAATCACTGTCCTGGTAGATTTTCTGAGCCCATAACCTGTTGTTATTATTGTTGGTCCATCGGGATTGACACAAACACTTATTCTTCTTAAGACTATCTTTATTATTATAAATATATAAAAACTAACTGACCACCTTATCTTGGTATTCACACCTTTTATCATGGCTTCCTTCTTCCATGTTATATTGGCTACCAACTACATAACTCTAAAGTAACTAAAAGTAACTAAATGTACACAGTGTTGCCTATTATTAAATGTACACAAAATATTCTAACAAGTCAAACCACCTAATAACCCTTATACACTACCAATGGCACGCTTATTTCAGACAACCAATCCCGGGCGAAATACCATGGCTTATAACTTATGGTTCAAAAATTAATCGAAACATCCAACCAAAACTAATTTATCAACAAACAAACGAGATCAACTGTTATATCCTTTACCAAAATATATGCATACAATCCATATATGCCTACCTTCAACCTTAAAACCAAAATCAACCCGTTACAATTCCCCCCCTACTTCCCAGAAAATTTTCCCAAAATTTTTAACTTCAAGAACCGTTCCAGGAATTCACCCTGGTGATTAGAGTACCCATCGTGTAATTTAGGGCGCCGGGGCGTACTCTGCTAAAACCACACATATCCTAACCCTGTATAGATCTTGCATAGTAGTAAAACTCTATAGAAATAAAAAGGAAAACCTTTCTGTGGTTCACCAAACCGAAAAATAAAAAATTCTATGGTGATAATCCTGGGCAAAGGCACGATATATACCAGACTGCCATTACAAAATTAACAAAAATTTACACAGGTGTGTCTTACCCATAAACTAATCGCCATACGCCGTAACCGATTTCAGATCCTTAATGTTCCATATACCCTGAGTTCGACCGGACTTATCCATAAATTCATATGTCCAAGGACAAACAAGTGCTTTTACTAGAAATGGCCCCACACATTTTGGTGCAAGTTTACTAGTATAGAAGTTAAATAGTTAAATATCTGCTTTAGTCCCCTTTCACTTCTTCCCTCTAAGGTACCTGTAGCCTCTTCTTCCGTTAAGTGTTTGTCTTGATGATCATCCCCGCTTAAGATCATTCTTCTACCACAATTCACAAAATAAGGGGAAACCTTGGTGGAGTCATGTTTGGGTCCTAGTGACACAAGCAATTTTCGCCAAATTTATATCCCAAAGAGGGTTATAATCAGAAGTACCTATAGATCGCTAGCATGGTTTTGATGGATTTGTTATATCTCTCTGTAGGGTTAGCCTGGGGGTGATAATGTGCGTTGTATCTTATTTCAGGGTTCCCACCACGAAAATGAAACGAAATTCCCTTTTCTAGGTTTTCCAGACTTATTTTTATCAATTTACAGCAACAATTATAGGTAGTTATAAACAAATAAATGTATGTATATGTAAAGTAAAAATAAATTTTTCTTTTTCTTTTTACAATTCTTAAATTGATATAAATAAATTAAACAGAACAAACATTAATAAAAAATTTGAAAGAAAACACATATTGTTTCAGCAACATAACCATGGAGCCTACACAAGGAGCCCGAACTTAATAGGGAAAATTGACAAAACCTGCCCTCTAAATTGCACAAATTAAGTCTTTTTTTTTCACCACCAGCGGCGCTGATTGTTAATGCGTCCTGACGTCTGCCCTTTTGGTAGTGTTTCGGTACAAATTAGTCAATTGTTTCAGATTAAACGGTACACCAGCGCCTACTTTCCTTGAGAAGATTCTTGTTTACATGCAGTTCGGACTCCTTGTGTAGGCTCCATGAACATAACGATGGAAATAGAATAGAATAGAATAACCTAAGGATTTGCCGCCGGCTCCGCACTTCATTTCACTACAATGGAATATTTATAATTAGCAGTATGCCCCTGTGAATGGAAAGCGGCTATATATTTGTAAAAAATAGTATTTTTTAAGAAAAATTATTTAAATTCCCTGACTTCTTGTAAAATTCAGCAAATTCCCTGACTTTTCGTAAAATTCAGCAAATTTCCTGACTTTTCGTAAAATTCAGCAAATTCCCTGACTTTTCCCTGACTTTTTAACTAGTATCTAATTTCCCTGACATTTCCAGATTTTCCCTGTTTTCCAGGTGAGTGGGAACCCTGTATTTTCACTTCATACTCAGCAGCTAGCTACTGGAACTGTCGTGACTTATATTGAGGACCATTATCGCAAATCATTACCCTAGGGACAACGTATACCAGGAATACCTCATCTTCTATCCGTTTTATAATCATGTTCGTAGTGGCCGACCTTAATGGAAACACTACCGAATATTTACTGGAAATATCCATTACTACAAGTAAGTATTGATGGCCTTTGTTGGATAGGGGAAGTGGTCCCATCAAATCGGTCGATATAACTTCCTCTGTTCAATCTATACGCCAATTTGGCGGTCGTACATATTTAAAGAGTTTGCCTTCTAGGTACCTCAAGTTGGCAAGCTTTAAGGGATTCCCTTCCACCCTCTCTATTATTCGATTATACCACTTATCCCTTATCTTAATCGCTGAGACTGAATCAACGTTGGGTACCAATCTAGACAGGGGATCAGGTACGACATGATCTTTCCCCTTTCTGTGAACTATGTTAAAATCATACTGTTGCAAACGTACTGCCCACCTTGCTAATCTGCCACTAGGATCCTTCAAATTTTACAGCCACAATAAAGAGTAATGATCCGATACTCCCCCAATATATGGGCGTAATTTTTCTATTGCAAAAATCACCGCTACCAACTCACGCTCCGTAGTTGAAAAATTTCGTTCTTGTTTGGTTAACGTTCTCCATCAGGGTAAAGTTATTGTTTTTTTTTTAAAGAGAAGAGATTGGCGCAACAATGGAGGCAAAGTCTGGTTTAAACCTTCTGTACCATGAAAATGTACCCAGAATCATACGAATTTCTTTAACATTTGTAGGGGTAGGCAGGTCCAACATTGCTTTCACAATGCCCGGACAATCTTCTTGAACTCCTGCACTTGTCGTTCCACAGGATTGGCTCTTTGGTGGTATACGGCCGAGTTCTTGATCTGGATGCCCTTCTTTCGGGGGTACCTTTGCCATTTCTGGAAGGTGAATTGCGAGGCGCAGTCGACAATGATCGTTTCGGGTGTCCAGTATTTCCCAAATAATTCGTCCAGATATTTCGTGATCGTCTTGTTTCGGACATCTTGAACCGCTATTGCTTCGGTCCATTTCGTTCCACGATTATGGCATATTCTGGTTCGGTACCTTCTCCTCGGTAACATCGTAGCGTGTCGATGGACAAGATTTTCCACGCTTTTGTTGGAGTATGCGTGGCCATGGGTGCGGCTGGTTGTAGGTTGCGTCCTTTGATCTCTTGGCACACTAAACAGCTTGGACGTATTTTTGGACGGTTGATCGAAGTTTGGGCCAATGGAATCTCTGGTCAATGGCTCAAAGCGTTTGTTTTTGTCCAGGGTGTGCTCCGAGTTCGCCATCGTAGTACTGCTCCAGTAATTGTGGTCGCATTCCTTCTGGCACGTATACACGACACGTACCATCACGACGTTGCTGGAATAATTTATCATCGGCCGAGATGATGAAGTTTGCCAGTAAGCTTCGGTCGATTTCGTCGCGGGGGCCCTTCTCTCCTCTTCATCTGCCGGATCAAACCGGGCACGTCGTCTATGAGCTGTCCCTGGAGTACGGCTTTGACCAATGGTTCATTTTGAATGGCAAAAACCATCGGTGAGGGAATCAGCGGAATGTCGAGACAAGTAATCTGGTAACTCGTTCAGCTTGCCTCCGACGTGCTCGATAGTGTATGAATATTCTTGGAATAGTAGTGAACACCGGGTGAGCTTGGCCCGGTCATCTTAGTGGTTATGCAGCCATACTAGTGCCCGGTTGTCGGTTCGTTGAACAAAATGCTGATCTTCGAGATAAGGTCGGTAACGTCTAATTGCCCAGACCATTGCAAGGCACTCTTTTTTGTTTATGTGATAATTTAACTCGGCCTGGTGGATCTTTGCCAAGCTAAAGTGAGTAATGTGTCGTCCGCTGTCTGGAGTACGAATTTCCATCCTTGGTGAGGCCGCTCTAGCTGGTGTGGGCCTTCTTGGTGATGTTCCAGCTGTCCTCACACTCTGTAGTCCATTTAAATGTGTTGTTCTTCTGCGTCAATTCAGTCAGGGGGGCCACAAGGCCCGCTAGGTTTGGTATATATCCACGTAGCCAGTTCACGAGCCCTAAGAACGCTGATTTTTAGCAGATGATATCTCCGGGGCTTGGTGAACTTTCCTTCAGCACAATAGTCTAAAATTTAGACTCTAAATAGTTAAGTGTGTCGGTAGCAAACTTGCATTTTGAGGGATTTAGCCTGAGTCGATGAGTCTCAATGCGTTCCAGTACTGCTTGTAGATGATTTAGATGTTCTTCATAAGTGTTGGAGTATACTATCACATCGTCCAAGTACACCTTTATATATAGTACATGCGTCGGCAGTTCTCTTGTTAAGTTCCCTGTAGTCCACGCAAAATCTCCAACCGGTTTCTTTCTTCACCAGTAATACGGGAGACGCGTAGGGTGAACTGCTGGGTTCGATGATCCCACCTTTGCACGACTTGCTTGTCGACTTCTGCGACCTTCTCGGGAGCATATTTGCGTGGACGTCATTTTTTGTGTCAACTCGATACGGTGAGCTTTAAGTACATCCGACGGGGGTCGGATCCTTCCGCTGAATAGCTTGCTAAACCGTTTGAGTAATGTTATTATTTGTTCCTTAATTATGTTGGGAGTGATTTGTAACAGTTTAGGAAGTGGGAGCACTTCCTCTTCATCGTCAATGTTTGGCCGATATATAGGCAACCACTGGCTATGTCCACGAGCGCATACTGCTCATCCAGGAAGTCCATGCCTAATATCATGTCATACGGCAATTATTCTACCACGTTCATTGTTGACGCGTATGCACGACCTTGGATGTGGAAGTGTAGTCGAACGTAGCCGAGAATTCGACGTCATTCCCGCCGACGGTAAGAACTTTCCGCGATAGTCGCACATAATCTCCTGCATTTTTAACTGCCACTAACGATATGTCCGCACCAGTGTCTATAAGCTAAAACTATAGTCTGCCCGCGGCACTGAATTAACTGAAAATACCCTCCTAAATAGTTCAAAATAATGGACGCCACGTGATTAACCTCCCAGAATACGTTCTGTTTTATTATCTGTTTGGGGCCTTAATAAAATCACGAAAAACAGTTAATCTTGGTTTATTACCGTTTCAAAATTCATTTTTGACACTTTCGCTCTAAGTTACAATTTAACCTCCCCCTTTTGTGATCACCAAAGGTTTACAGTGTAAACGATTCTTAAACAAGTAATACGGGTACGAGATCTGAGGGACCGCCCCTTAAATATCAACATTATATCAACTAAATGCCTGAAGGGTATTAGTCCTGATCGGTCGAACTGTATTTACAACATCGGCTAGTTATAGTAGTAGACAATTTAACATAAACAAGTATACAGAGTGTTCCACGACAGGAGGTAATCCAAAACGGTCAGCCACAGAGCAGGGCGCGACACGAACTTATTAGTAAATAAGGGTATAAAAAGTCAAGTTTAAAAATATAAATTATAATTAACTTCTATATCACAGTTGTTAACGTGATGGTGATCATATATGATGTTTAATGGTTTAAATAAATAAGGTACCCTTATATGGCCATATGGGGCAAAACACCTCAAGTGTTCCCACCTAAAAATGATGTTTTCTCCGATTTTAACAAAACTTTGCCAAATCATTGTCCTATTGGACTACCTTAATTTTTCAAATGGGAGACAAAAAGGATTAGCGGGTTGCAGAGATACAGGGGCCTGAAAATTTATATTTTTTCTCGTGCGCTTAAAAGACGTCGAAATATTCATGTATATAATAATTTTTTTTTAAATTAATAATCAACATATCGTATAGCATTTATTCCACGCTTTACGATGAAAATGGTCTCGAAAGCGAGAAAAAATTTTTTGGTTATAAAAAAACGATTTTAAAAATATATTTGTTTTTTCTCGAAATGCGACACATTTGATTTTTTTAAAATTAATATCAAAAGAAAACTTTTTCAATTCCCTAAATTTTGATGATTTAATTCTCTATCGACCTGCAGGTACATGTACTTCTAACAAATTTAAAAATTTTGGCGCTTGTGTCGTTTTGCCTTAAACTCATCGATTTTATGGCAATAGTTCAAATTAATAGCAATTAAAACCCATGTTTTGGTTTTTGTAGTCGAAAAAGAAAAATGTAGAAAGTAATAAGTTGCTCTTACTCTGAATAAATTACACGTGCACGGAAATGTAAATAAGTTCTACTATTTAATGCATTTGCAAGTGTCTCACAATAATAATAAACATTTTTCATGTTAACTTTTTATTGAACATTTTACCTATTTTTTATTTTTGGGAAAAATATCATATTCGTTAGCAAACGATTTTTTTTAAGTACAAAATTCCTTTTCCGATAGGAACAAATAAGTGATATTTCTGTGTCCCAAGAATTGATTTTGCAGAATCAAATCGCTTTTTAAGAATTTCTTTTCATATGATTTTTTTCAGGACTGAAAAATACTTTTGTTTCTGGCAAACTTTTTTGAGCATACAAATCTTTGGCATCTAGAATTGGATTTTTTGATTTTGCCTACAAACTTGCGCGGGCAGCGAGTCTTTTTTAAATTCCCACCAATGCCATCACAGAGGCCTTAACCGAGTGCTGTTGCATTAAAGTGCCACTCCGCTGAAATACCAAAATCTGTTTCATTCATTCAATTGCATAAGATTTTTAAAGTTGTACTTGTTTTTGCAATGTTGTAAGTTACAACTTGTATCTAGGGGTTTTAGTAAACTAACAAAAATAGTTTCATTGCAATGAAACTATTTTTGTTAGTTTACCAAAACCCATGGTTGCTTGTAAATCAGGTATGCCATGACTTTTTTATTTATGCTGGGCAGAGAAATATTTCTTGACATATAATATTCTGCGGTTTTAGTTCATCGTTTTTTGCTGTTTTTTTCTTAATTGTACTTAATAAAAATATCGTTTGCTAACGAATATGATATTTTTCCCAAAAATACAAAATAGGTAAAATGTTCAATAAAAAGTTTACATGAAATTTTTTTATTATTATTGTGAGACACTTGCAATTGCATTAAATAGTAGAACTTATTTACATTTACGTGCACGTGTAATTTATTCAGAGTAAGAGCAACTTATTACTTTCTACATTTTTCTTTTTCGACTACAAAAACCAAAACATGCAATAAAATCGATGAGTTTAAGGCAAAACGACACAAGCGCCAAAAATTTTAAATTTGTCAGAAGTACATGTACCTGCAGTCGACCTTCTTCTTCTAAAAAAAAATTTGGCGCTTGTGCTGTTTTGACTTAAACCCATCAAAAAATACATTTATTTCTATATAAAAATAATTTTAAAAGTTGTATTGACCCTCTCCAATTAATCCACTAAGTAGTAGACCGAGCACCGCTGCAATAGGTATACCTACTATATATAGTAGCTGCTCGCCGCACGGTCCCTACGCGCTTCAACCCTTATTTTTTTCGACTTATTCTTGGGATCCCATCTTCATATTACATCAAAATTTAGGGAATTGAAAAAGCTTTCTTTTGATATTAATTTAAAAAAAATCAAATGTGTCGCATTTCGAGAAAAAAACAAATATATTTTTAAAATCGTTTTTTTATAACCAAAAAATTTTTTCTCGCTTTCGAGACCATTTTTATCGTAAAGCGTGGAAAAAATGCTATACGATATGTTGATTATCAATTTAAAAAAAAATTATTATATACATGAATATTTCGACGTCTTTTAAGCGCACGAGAAAAAATATAAATTTTCAGGCCCCTGTATCTCTGCAACCCGCTAATCCTTTTTGCCCCCCATTTGGAAAATTAAGGTAGTCCAATAGGACAATGATTTGGCAAACTTTTGTTAAAATCGGAGAAAACATCATTTTTAGGTGGGAACACTTGAGGTGTTTTGCCCCATATATGGTTTATAAAAACCAAAGAAACCCGTAAAGTTGAAATCATCTCAACTTTACGGGTTTCTTATGTGTGAATTTTAGTAACTTTCATGATTTCACTAGAACATTGTTGGTAGCAATCAGGGTAGTAGCCATGCAAACAGATGACAGATCTTTTTTAAGTGTATTCTGGTGTATCCACAGAACAAACAATCTAAAGGACCATTCCTTATCCTAAAGTTTTAGTTCGAGTAATATTCGACGAAATTCGCCCTTTTTTTCTTCTCTTTGCCAACGTATATATCGCTCATTACACTAAGGTTATGATAACACTGATAGTTTTAACTTAATTTATATTTATAATTATAATTATTTTGTCTTAAAACTTTTAAGTTTTAAGACATAATAATTAGACGAAATCTGTCAATGCTGCCATTTTAGTGAACTTGGACATGCGCGCCTTATTAATAAATACATAAGGCATACATTCATTATAAACACAACTCATCGTTACGTACAAATTATGGTGATATTATGTTTACGTTTTACGGTCATCTTATGGTTAAGTTCATTATGAATGAGCACTTACATAAAAAATAATCATCGACGATAAAAACTGTTTAAAATAACTACAATTAAAAGTTGAAGACTATGTGGAATGCTTGACTCAAAAGTACACAAACGTATAATGGAGTGCAGGGAACTCTATGTTCTTTAACATTAATATAACTAGTTTGGAGTACGACCTGTTCGTAGTTGGGGCTCTGGTAGATAGTTGGCTTTCGATGTTAAAAACAACAAACCTTGTCAAGTGCGTAGAAGATTATTTAAACAAAAAAACACAGTGTTGCCAATGTTGAGAAAAATAAAAACACATGAACAACTAAAAACAAACGAAATTTCACTGGAGTGTTCTGGGTTGCATACTATCAAAACAAGGTAATAAACAAAAGAAACATCAATAAAACTAATTAAATTATTTTGGAAATAGGCAACTAAACAAATATTCTTATTAAAAATATACTTAACAATTAGTCAAACTAAAAATAAATCACTTAACAGTTCACATCTATACCGTTCTAGATGTACAAAAACTAATAAAATAAAATTAATGGGTAGGTAACTGTCAAAATGACGGTTACACATTACTGAAAGAACTCAATACGACAAAACGAAGTAAGTTAAACTACCTAATAACCCTTATACACTACCAATAGCACGCTTATTTCAGACTGACAACCAACACATGCGAAATAACATGGCTTATAACTGATTGTTAAAAAATTAATCGAAACATCCAACCAAAACTGATTTATCAACAAACGAGATCAACTGTTATATCCTTTACCAAAATATATGCATACAATCCATATATGCCTACCTTGAACCCCAAAACCAAAATCAACCCGTTACAATCTGATATTCTATTGAATTGAATTGTATAATTAAGGTCTTGTAAGGATTTGTTAACAATTAATGAATAACTCTGTGTCATCAATTGAGGTTCATGTGATGGTTGGAGAAACATTGCGAGGTTTATAATTTACGCATATTGCAGTCACATCGTGATTCCGCACGTATGTCACATACATGCATCGTTTGCGTCATTAATTGAGGTTTATGGTTGCATGATTAACAGGTGAATTTTGGACTTGCATTGCCTTAATTTGATTGTTTGTCTTACGTTTCGATTAGTAATTATCTTTAATTGTCTTTAGTTATTACCTGAAGACAATTAGAGATAATTACTAATCGAAACGTTGTAATAAAAACAATCAAATTAAGGCAAGTTCAAAACTCAGCTGTTAATCATTCATAAAATTGATTTATTGTGGAATGTTGGTCAATAAGTAATAATCCAAAAGATCTTTTTATTTAAGTCATTTATTTTAGTTTTTGTGACAAGTGTCTACATTTATAAAAAGATATCTTATTTTAATTAAAATTAGGTATCTTTTTACAAATTCATAAATAAATTAATTTATTAACGTGATCTTAAGATCAACGTTGTGCAACTCGTTGATCTTAAGATCAATTCCAATTTGGAATTCCAAATAAAATTATGTATATTTTTTATACAAATGTAGTCTTAACAAATCCAGTCTTTGCACAAATTAATTATATGGTGTAAGTCAATTTTTTACAAATTTTAGTTATAATATGAAATAAAATCAACTATTTTCGCAAGATGTATCTAGTATTACATCTACAATTTTGCAATAACTATTCAGCAAAAGTGAAACGTTTGCAACTATTTCGTGCCCTCATATACCAATCACGTGCGTGTATTCCCATTAATCATAAAATGAATATCATATCGCAGCGTTTTTACCTTCACGCATGATTCCGCACGACGTGAAGGCGATGTGCATTTTGATGATTATTATTATACTACATCTTTATTAATAAGTTTATTTATGTTTTTTAAATAATAAGTCTATGAATAAAGTTTTAAATATTTGTATTTACTTCGCTTTCTCAATAAAATCATCTTAAAAAAACAAGTATTTTATTTTAAAAATCACCCAAACTAAAGCACATTTTATATTAACATATCGTCTTCAACCTCACAAAGTGATTTATAATTTTAGAGGGGAAGATTTTTATAATTTTACAGGAGAAGATTTTTGCAATATTTATAATACGAGTAGGTTATATGATTCATAGTAAATAATTAAGACAAAACTGTATTTGTAATAAATATGTATATATTTACAATAAATTTAGCATATCGTCGTCAATCTCACAATTCCATTTTTTTTAATTATACAGAAGATCATTTTAAAAATTATTGCAATATTCGGTTTAACAATATACTTTGATTAACCTATGAAATTACAGATATAAATCATAATAATTTTATAAGTTTATTTTAGAATATTTTTAATCTGCAGTAAGTTTTAATATGCATGCATATTAAAACTTACTGCAGATTAAAAATATACTAAAATAAACTAAGAATGCATGCTCTTTTGTAAAATTATAAAAAATAAAGCTATATATGCTAATTATTAACTATTAATAATAAAATTTATTAATTATATATAAACTATTTATAAAAAATAAATGATGTTAATAATTACTTCCCGGGTTACCTATTTATAATCAATTTAATTTATTTATAATAAATAAGATAAGACATTTTTTCTTGAAAATGCGATAACTTGGTCAAAAATGTTTCGATCGTTACAATTTCTTTTTTAATTGTAGCTAAATGTTTACTTAAGGTCAAAATTTTGACATTGCCACATTTTTTTTTACTTCATATTTTTTTTTATTTGAAGTTAATAACAGGAAAAACTTTTTACCAAAAGTCGTTACGGAATTTTTTTTTATAAAAATGCCATTTTCTAGTAAATTCGTGGTTCATCCCAAAAAATTGGTCATGAAACTGGGGCGACCTTTATAAAGTGTAATTTAGAACTTTTTGACATATTTAACATATGTTTGTCACTTATACATATGTAATTTGTCAATTTTTGACAGGTGAAATCATGTTTTGATTTAATTTTATTATCTATATCTATAGTGCCATAAATTGGCTTTTCTGCTTCATGTTGGGCCAAGTAGCCTGGAAAAAATACAATTTTATTATTTTTTTTACAATGCTTTCAAAAATTTAAAAACCATACTACCAAAACTATTTTTAATAAAAGATGGTGGTTGGTTATAAAATAAATACACTTTTTTTAAATTTTATACCAAATATGAATTAATTTTTTAATAATATCGCTTTCAAAATCTTAATTAAATTTGTATGTTTATTAGGTTTTAAAGTCTGTACAGAAATAAATAAATTAAGAAGGCTTTGAAACCTTTGTGTTTAAAAGGAGTATCAGATTTGACAGTTCGTTAGTTTTTTTTTGCTGGTAAGTGAATATTAACATTTTATTTTACTATGAAAACATACGCTAAAACTTTTTATAAAGTGAAATAAGTGAATATTAACATTTTATTTTACTATGAAAACATACGCTAAAATTTTTATAAAGTGAAATAAAAATAATAATTGAGGTGGTTAGAATCAAAGGGGTGTAAGAAATTCCTCAACAGTTTTTTAGTTTTAAATCTACTAAATAAAATCATTCAAATATTTTAAAACCATTATAAAAAGTTATATTCAACCGCCCCATAGTGTGAAATTAAATAAAAATTTGGTTTTTCCAAACATAATTAACATGCGCATTAGTTTCTGGACCTCTTAGGCTTAATACTTATTTCCCTTCCTGATAGAGCCTCAGTCAAAAAGAGATTCGCGACTGCCTCACTCATATGTGTTAATATGCCAAAATTTGTGTTCTACATTTCTTCGAAATCGCGTTTTTTTCTTGTGCATTCGATTCATGTCTTTTAGGTTTATAAAACTTTATTTTTATTATTTTAACCAAAATTAACTTGGGTATACTTTTTACGTCTTTTAAAAGTAACCCCTTGTTAAAAAACACTATAAAACACTACGCATGGTGTTCTATAGTGTACCTAAAGTGTTTTATAGTGTTTGCTTAGTGTTCTTGTGGTGTTAAATAGTGTGTTTATAGTGTCATTAAATGGGAAAGTTAGTGTCTCTATTAGGGTGGGCCGATTTTAATATTTTTCAAATATCAAATTGTGCAATGGTGGAAAAGTTGTGCATTTATAAGGCCAAAAAAATATTATAAGAGTTTTTTTTTAATTTTAATTTCTTAAACTGCCGCAAGGCCTTGAAAGATCTTAATGTAATTTAGCATGGTACATGAGATTGTACCGAAACGTCGTCAGACATACGGTTATTTTAAGAACTAAAAACCGACAACACGGAGCAGATCCCGGAAAACCACCAATACATATAACGCCCGTGGAAACCTAAAACAGAATATATATATATATATATATATATATATACAGGGATGGTAATGTGCTCTTGGGCCGTTTAATAAATAAAGACAAATGCATTATGAGACGTGGGAGTGGTGGAGTGACGTAAGAGTAGTGGGGCAAGCCAGACCGCGCCGTGCGGCTACGATCATCGCCCGAGTCGGGCGGCCCGACCGCAGACAAGAGAATTGTAAGTAAGCGGTAGTACGTTTGTTATAAATTAGGAAATATTCTCTAATAAAAATGGTTTACACCCTTGAAGAAAAGATTCAATTTATAACGTGGCATTTATATGGGATATTAGATCGAGAAATTCAAAGATTATTTCCAAATATGTTCCCAAATAGACCCTTACCAGCAAGGGCAACAATTCAAAATGTTGTAAATAATTTTTTAACATTCGGCAGTGTTAATAGGGTTCATAATAGGGAACCGCAAGCAAGGCCAGTAAATGAAGAACGCGAATTACGGGACACTTTCATTTGTGCAAGCATCGAACAAAATCCAACCCAGTCAACCAGACAAGTTACCGAACAGGTCGATCTATCACGGTCTATGGTAGGCAAAATTTTAAGAAAGCATGGGTATCACCCATACAAATTAAAGAGGAGTAATGAGCTATTTCCTGATGATCCATACCGTCGCATGGAATTTTGCGAAACCGTTATAGAAATGGCGAACCGGGATGAAAATTTCACACGAAATATCCTTTTTACCGATGAGTCGTCATTTTTTATACATGGTAGGCATAATTCCATGAACCATCGGTATTGGTCCAGGACGAATCCTCATCAGCATTATGCTGCCAATACTCAACGACCACAAAAATTAAATGTTTGGTGTGGAATGCTGGGAGACCATGTTATAGGTCCATTTTTTATAGATGGTACCTTAAATGGTCAAAAGTATCTTGAACTGCTGCAAAATGAAATTGTTCCCGCAGTTCGTGCTCTGCCTGTGCCTTTTGAGTCAGTATGGTTTCAACAGGATGGATGTCCCACACATAATACCCTATTGGTAAGAGAATATTTGCAAGACACTTTTGCAGACCGCATAATAAGTGGTCACGGAAATATTCTCTGGCCAGCAAGATCACCGGACTTGGCTCCGTGCGATTTTTTTATGTGGGGATATGCCAAATCCAAAATGTACGGATTCCAGCATATCAGGGCAAATAACCTTGATGAATTAAGAGAATTAATAATTAATACATTAAGGAATATCAGACCTGAGATGCTGTCAAATGTACGACAAAATTTTTATAATAGGTTAACCTATTGTACAGCAGCGTTTGGGGGCCTATTTGAACATTTACTTTGATTTATTTATTTTTTTATTTAAATATTTTAGAACGCCATTTTTGTTTGAACATTTACTTTATTTATTTTTTAATTTAAATATTTTAGAATACCATTTTTGTTTAAACATTTACTTTAATTTATTTATTTAAACATTTTAGAATACCATTTTTGTTTAAGAATATTTGTTTTTTTTTATTACAAGAATTCTTGTATTAATTAATACTGTAACGTTTTTAAACTGTTCGTAGTGTGAATAAAAACACGCACTGGTTAATTAACGAACTTAACTATTTATTTAATAACTTAACTACACTTAAAACACTATAAGACTAACTAAACACTTAACTACTAATTATTTATATATCACTATTGTTCAAGAGTCTATTTATTTGCACTTATATTTATTTATTTCGCCGCGAGTACCAAATCATAACTGACTGCCGTGTGCTGCTCCGTTTCTTATATATTCAGCGCCAAGGTCTTCTGGAACATTCCAGCGAGCTCCACACTCTCGATTGTTCGAGCGCTGAGTCACCGGCGATGACTCATCGGCGATGACTAACCGGCGATGAGTCATCACTCCGATATCCAGAGCGGTACTCGCTACATTGCCCCCGTCTTAAAACATTTTCGTCCCGAAAATGGTCCTCAGCTCCATGGCGATATTTGCATAGAGATCCAAACTTGCATTGTGACGTCCTATAGAAGTAGCAGTCTACGGTCTTCCTTCCGGTTGTTCTTTTAGGGTTGTGGCAACAGACAAGAATGTGTATGCCACTAAATCTGAAGATAACTTCCACCATACTTCTAATTATTCTCCAGTCTAAACCGTCAAGTCCACAAGCAATCTTCGGTATCGCCAGGTTCATGATGTCCTTGGATAAAAGGGCATCCCTCAATTTATTTAAGGCATTCCATACGTCACGGTAGTTTGGCTTCTGATGGGAGAGTTGCTTCGTTACCAGATAGAAGATACTTCTACTGCCTATCTGCTCATTATTCACAATTTCAAGCACCTCTCCAACTTTGGGATTCTGCCTTCGTAGCTCGTCGATCCGTCCAAACTTGTTTTTAAAAACAACCGCTATTCCCCTGGACATCCTTAGGTCTTCCGCAACACAGTGAGCCAAGGAGTAATCGACCGAAACCGTGAACAGATCTTTTTGTTCTTCTCGAGTCACACCATACCGAGCTTTTTTACCGCTCGAATAAAAATACATGAAGTCTTCAAAAGACAACTCGTCTTCCGGCGGATTAACCCTCCTTACTCTAGCGTCGTTTATTTGGTCATCATTGTTTCCAGCGTAAGGAGCCAATCGGTTAAAATGGATCACTTTCGGCTTTCCTCTTGGTTGTTTCCTGATCCTGTAGATGATGTCATTTATTCGATCCATGACTTCGTATGGTCCCTCCCAAGAAGTCTGCAGCTTCGGTGAATAACCACGACGGCGCTGAGGGTTGTATAACCAAACTAGGTCTCCAGGTTGAAATCCTCCATTTTCCGCCTTGATGTCGTATGCCTCTTTCATTCTATCACTGGCACTCTGGATGTTTAAACGAACTCGATTATGAATGTCGCTCATTTTTCTACGTAAACTGCTGACATAATCTTCTCCAGCAATATCTTCCCCTGGTAGGCAACCAAACCTCAGGTCACAAGGTAGACGAAGTTCACGTCCCATAACAATGCTAGCGGGTGTCTGGCCAGTTGTATCGTGAATAGAAGAACGGTACGCCAACAGGAACAGATGGAGGAAGCGGTCCCAGTCTCTTTGGTGATCAGAGACTACCTTGGACAGGTACCGGTTTATCGTTCGATTCATTCGTTCTACCATTCCATCAGACTGCGGATGTAATGCAGTCGTCCTCGTCTTCCGAATGTTAAGAATCTTACAGACATTCTGGAACAATATAGATTCAAAGTTCCTGCCTTGGTCTGAATGCATTTCCATTGGGACACCAAAACGACAAATCCACTCCTTAATAAGGGCATCGGCCACTGTGGCAGCTTCCTGGTTTGGCAATGCGTACGCTTCCGCCCACTTGCTAAAGTAGTCCATTACAACGATGATGTATTTATTTCCAGACTCTGTTTCCGGAAATGGACCCGCCACGTCGATTGCAATTCTCTCAAATGGGCTGCCCACATTGTACTGTCGCATTGGGGCTTTTGGGCGCTTCTGGGGTCCATTACTTGCCGCGCAAACGGCGCACTTCTTGCACCATTCCTTCACATCCCGTTGGCTGTTGACCCAATAAAACCGTTCCCTAAGTCTTCCGAGCGTCCTGGTCACCCCAAGATGTCCTCCAGTAGTTCCATCATGGATTTCCTGCAGCACTTCTGGTATCCTGTTTCTGGGGATTATTATCTGCTTCCGGTCTTCCCCTCCTTCTGGCATCTCCAGAACGCGCTTTAGAAGCCCGTCACTTAAGATGATGGAATTCCATTGGGCCCAGTACGATTTCACATTCGGCGAATATTGGGCGACTTCCTGCCACGTTGGTTTATAGTCGTTCTTTTTCCAATCGATGATGAGCTTCAAATCCGGGTCCCTTTCCTGGTCTTGTTGAACCTCAGCGGATTGCCAATGATCATCTACGATTGTAGTCCTGCGAATATACACATCCTTTTCTTCGGCCCTATTTATTTTTCTAAATGAAGTCGGCGCCACCTGACTTCCTCTGCAACGACTTTGTAAATGAGTCATTCCACGTCAAACCGGACAAAAACAGGTGAAAAATGACCTTGAGTTCTCTGATTTTAATATAAATTTTTCTACAGGTTCTTTGGAACAAATGAATAGATAGAACATTTTTTTTTATTTTTATCACCCCTAGTTTAGAAGTTACAAGGGGTTGAAATTTCGCAAAAAAGTCCAAAAATCGAAAACACGGCCTCCTTCAACTGCCTATATCTCCGGTTCTATTCAACCTACAGACTTCATCAAACATGCATTTTGTAGCTCTTGGAAGACACTTTCATGACATATATATTTAATTCAAAGATAATCTACTATTGCATTTGTTATAAACAATTATATTATTCAAACGTGATTTTCGAGACAATTGTCACTTTTTTAAATTTTGAAAAAAATATCATCGTATTCCTTGATCGATTCTCTATAAAAACCCAAAATTATAGCTTGGAGGATAAGAACTGGGTCAAAACAGCGACACGGCCTGTGACGCGGCGCGCGGCGTAACCTTACGCCCTTGGGCAAATTGAGAGTATGGGACGCCTAATGTATATATACATATACATATATGTAAAAATCTAGAAATAACCAATCACCTTCTTTTGAGTTAAGGAACATAGGGTAATAAATATAGATAGGTGCTTAGTTTAAATCATAAATATAAACAAAGAGAGAAGGTAAAATAACGAAATAAGGTAAACAAAAAATTTAATGAATGCACCTGTGAAAAAATTTAAATGTAAGGTAAGGTAAATTAACATAAGGTACACAAAAAGTTTAATGACCAATAAAAAAAATAAAACTTTTCTTAGCTTTATTGCTTGGGAAAATTTTAAACTGATATCATTACCTACTTCGACATACGGAGTATATCTTTTAAACTTCGAGTTATAGAGTATAGATATATCTATACTCTATAACATAGAGTTTGTTTTTTTATTCGAAATTTGACAACGTCAAAAATTAGTTGGCAATTATTTCTGTTATATTGGCAGCAAAACCAAATTATTATTTGTGGTTAAGAATAAAAAAGGTTGGACTGTACTTGTTAATTAAATTTAAAAGTAAAATCAAGTAAATCGTATGACTAAAACTATTATGTATACATGTATAAAATTATTAACTGCTGTAGTTCTAGAAAAGAAGGTTTTGTCGAGGGATTGTAGAAGGTGTGAATAATACGGTGGTTTTGGTGCTAAGACAATTGTTTATTAAAATCACTCCAATAATATAATAATATAGAAACAAGGGCCTCGACAGAGCTTTCTTCACTTAGATTGGGCATTTTGACCAGTTTCAGTCGGCATATGTCACAAATTTTCGATTCCGCTGATGGAGGTTGATTTTCCGGTCTCAATTTTTTTAGCAGCGACGGATTTACATTTCTCAATTTGCGTTCACATTTTCTATGGTACCGGTGTTTCTCTAACTTAAACGGGTTGAAACACTGGTGATGTAGATTACTTATCATAATGAAGCAAAACACTATGAAAACTTGCAATACAAAACTTTGAAACCAATCACCAGATGTTAGTCGAACACACTTTGGAACGATACTGACCTGAATTTTGTATCTACAGCACCTAATATACCATGGAGAAGTTACCTAAATATATCACAAAAATAGATAACGTACAAATTCTTCCGAATATAATCCTATAATCCTTTTTCCCTTCAAAAACCAAGCCAATGTTTTCTACCTGTCCCGCACCAAAAAGATGATAATCCTATAATCCCTCTTCTGAAAATTGAAGATATCTTCGAACTAATTTCGTAAACCTATTTCAAACGAATTTTGTACTATAGTAATCAATCGTGAAGTTTATTCGAGCATGTACAATCGTCATTCAATCATGTAAGAATGTGTATTAAATTGCTTGCCTATCATAACCTGAGGTTGAATCACCCCGAAGCGCGCCAAACAGTGCGCGTCGTGGACGCCACCGGCGTATCCTGTGAATCAATCGCTGTTTTGACCCAGTTCTTATCAATCCTCCAGTCTATAATTTTGGGTTTTTATATATAATCGATCAAGGAATACGATGATATTTTTTTCAAAATTTAAAAAAGTGACAATTGTCTCGAAAATCACGTTTGAATAATATAATTGTTTATAACAAATGCAATAGTCGATTATCTTGGAATTAAATATATATGTCATGAAAGTGTTTTCCAAGAGCTACAAAATGCATTTTTGATGAAGTCTGTAGGTTGAATAGAACCGGAGATATAGGCAGTTGAACGAGGCCGTGTTTTCGATTTTTGGGCTTTTTCGCGAAATTTCAACCCCTTATAACTTCTAAACTAGGGCTGATAAAAATAAAAAAAAAATGTTCTATCTATTCATTTGTTCCAAAGAACCTGTAAAAAAAATTATTTTAAAATCAGAGAACTAGTGGTCAGAAAGCTGTCCGGTTTGACGTGGAATGACTCATATGTCCCAGCTTTCCACATCTCCAACACCGGATTTCCTTCTTCTCTGGTAAATTCTCCTTAAGAACTCGCCTAATTGCTTCAATTATCCTGGGTTCTTCCTTCTTTTCCTCTTCGACTCTCCTAATTCTAGGCTGGCTCCTGCAGCTCTCCTTTGCCGCCTCGAATTCCAAAGCTCGAGCCAATGCATCAACCAGTTGACTCGGACGAGCCAACGTCAGAGCCTGTCTTGTTTCGTTGTCCCGAAGTCCATCCAAAAAGGCTTGAACCGCTAATCGTTCCATAACGGTCGTTGGAGTAGCTGGATATGCTAACCGAACCAAGCGTGCAATATCAGCCTCGAACTCTTGTAAAGTCTCGTTTGATTTCTGGCAGCGATTCTTCAGTTGGGAATGGTACACATGTTCCAAATGTGTCTGGCCATATCGCAATTCCAGATGTTTAACCAACGCTTCGTAATCTTCTTGTTCGTTGGGAGAAAGTCTGCAAGATGTCCGTTGCATCTCCGCGTAAAGCCAGAGTTAATGCTGTAGCCTTCTCCTCTGGTAGCCAGCCATTTGCTTTTGCAGCTGCCTCAAACTGACGGATGTAATTTGTCCAAGAAGATTTTCCATCGAACTGAGGTGGTTTCATCCGTACTCGGCTTCCTTCCTGCATTGTTCCTGGTTCCGCCAGTATCATGGGTAGGTTTACAGCTGTCAGTTTACTATTTATTTCTTTAATTTTGACTTCCAATTTATCATCCAATTCCATCCTTACGTTATTTAATTCCATCCTTACATCGTCAACTTTCTGTCCTACTTTTTCTTCTAATTCTATCCTTACCTTCTCTTTTAATTCATTTACATTATCTAAAATCTTCTGTTCCAAATACTCCTTTAAATTTTTAGAATTTTCCAGAATTTTCTGCTGCAGTTCGCTAGAATTTTCCAGCATTTTCTGTTGCAAATCGTCCTTTAAATCGTTGACATTTTCTAACATTTTCTGTTGTAACTCGTTAGAATTTTCTAAAATTCTCTGTTGTACTTCGCTAGAATTTTTCAACATTTTCTGTTGCAAATCATCCTTTAAATCGTTGACATTTTCCAAAATCTTTTGTTTCAAATCAACTTTTATGATGATGTATTTATTTCCAGGGTTGATTTTCCGGTCTCAATTTTTTTAGCAGCGACGGATTTACATTTCTCAATTTGCGTTCACATTTTCTATGGTACCGGTGTTTCTCTAACTTAAACGGGTTGAAACACTGGTGATGTAGATTACTTATCATAATGAAGCAAAACACTATGAAAACTTGCAATACAAAACTTTGAAACCAATCACCAGATGTTAGTCAAACACACTTTGGAACGATACTGACCTGAATTTTGTATCTACAGCACCTAATATACCATGGAGAAGTTACCTAAATATATCACAAAAATAGATAACGTACAAATTCTTCCGAATATAATCCTATAATCCTTTTTCCCTTCAAAAACCAAGCCAATGTTTTCTACCTGTCCCGCACCAAAAAGATGATAATCCTATAATCCCTCTTCTGAAAATTGAAGATATCTTCGAACTAATTTCGTAAACCTATTTCAAACGAATTTTGTACTATAGTAATCAATCGTGAAGTTTATTCGAGCATGTACAATCGTCATTCAATCATGTAAGAATGTGTATTAAATTGCTTGCCTATCATAACCTGAGGTTGAATCACCCCGAAGCGCGCCAAACAGTGCGCGTCGTGGACGCCACCGGCGTATCCTGTGAATCAATCGCTGTTTTGACCCAGTTCTTATCAATCCTCCAGTCTATAATTTTGGGTTTTTATATATAATCGATCAAGGAATACGATGATATTTTTTTCAAAATTTAAAAAAGTGACAATTGTCTCGAAAATCACGTTTGAATAATATAATTGTTTATAACAAATGCAATAGTCGATTATCTTGGAATTAAATATATATGTCATGAAAGTGTTTTCCAAGAGCTACAAAATGCATTTTTGATGAAGTCTGTAGGTTGAATAGAACCGGAGATATAGGCAGTTGAACGAGGCCGTGTTTTCGATTTTTGGGCTTTTTCGCGAAATTTCAACCCCTTATAACTTCTAAACTAGGGCTGATAAAAATAAAAAAAAAATGTTCTATCTATTCATTTGTTCCAAAGAACCTGTAAAAAAAATTATTTTAAAATCAGAGAACTAGTGGTCAGAAAGCTGTCCGGTTTGACGTGGAATGACTCATATGTCCCAGCTTTCCACATCTCCAACACCGGATTTCCTTCTTCTCTGGTAAATTCTCCTTAAGAACTCGCCTAATTGCTTCAATTATCCTGGGTTCTTCCTTCTTTTCCTCTTCGACTCTCCTAATTCTAGGCTGGCTCCTGCAGCTCTCCTTTGCCGCCTCGAATTCCAAAGCTCGAGCCAATGCATCAACCAGTTGACTCGGACGAGCCAACGTCAGAGCCTGTCTTGTTTCGTTGTCCCGAAGTCCATCCAAAAAGGCTTGAACCGCTAATCGTTCCATAACGGTCGTTGGAGTAGCTGGATATGCTAACCGAACCAAGCGTGCAATATCAGCCTCGAACTCTTGTAAAGTCTCGTTTGATTTCTGGCAGCGATTCTTCAGTTGGGAATGGTACACATGTTCCAAATGTGTCTGGCCATATCGCAATTCCAGATGTTTAACCAACGCTTCGTAATCTTCTTGTTCGTTGGGAGAAAGTGTCTGCAAGATGTCCGTTGCATCTCCGCGTAAAGCCAGAGTTAATGCTGTAGCCTTCTCCTCTGGTAGCCAGCCATTTGCTTTTGCAGCTGCCTCAAACTGACGGATGTAATTTGTCCAAGAAGATTTTCCATCGAACTGAGGTGGTTTCATCCGTACTCGGCTTCCTTCCTGCATTGTTCCTGGTTCCGCCAGTATCATGGGTAGGTTTACAGCTGTCAGTTTACTATTTATTTCTTTAATTTTGACTTCCAATTTATCATCCAATTCCATCCTTACGTTATTTAATTCCATCCTTACATCGTCAACTTTCTGTCCTACTTTTTCTTCTAATTCTATCCTTACCTTCTCTTTTAATTCATTTACATTATCTAAAATCTTCTGTTCCAAATACTCCTTTAAATTTTTAGAATTTTCCAGAATTTTCTGCTGCAGTTCGCTAGAATTTTCCAGCATTTTCTGTTGCAAATCGTCCTTTAAATCGTTGACATTTTCTAACATTTTCTGTTGTAACTCGTTAGAATTTTCTAAAATTCTCTGTTGTACTTCGCTAGAATTTTTCAACATTTTCTGTTGCAAATCATCCTTTAAATCGTTGACATTTTCCAAAATCTTTTGTTTCAAATCAACTTTTAAATCACTAGAATTTTCCAGCATTTTCTGTTGTAATTCGTTAGAATTTTCTAGCATTCTCTGTTTTAAATCATTTAAATTTTGCAACATTAAATGCATATCACACGGGCCTTCAAATAAATACTCATCTGGATTTTCACCTTCCTGTTCCAACGCTTCTCGAAGCCGCTGCTGCAACACATTCTTTTTTCCAGTTGTATCACATTCCCTTTCTTCTAGCTCTCGCTTAAGGTCTGCCACTTTTAAGTCCATTAACGAAACCATTTTCGCGAAATTTCACACTAATCCCACTTCTGACACCAATTGTAACGTTTTTTTATTGTTCGTAGTGTGAATAAAAACACGCACTGGTTAATTAACGAACTTAACTATTTATTTAACGCTGTGGCTCCCGTCCCGAGGCGGGACTTAAGTTCAGTCCCGATTGTCATAATTTTAAGATTTGTTATGTTATAATAAAATAATAATAATAATAAATTGTACCTGTATACATGTTAAGGGCACTTTAGTTACGTCATAAAACCAAACCAACCCAAACTCAACAACACAACCCAACCGACCCCGCCCCATTGGGCCCTCCCCCGCCCCATTGAGCAAAAAACCCAACTAAAATGGGCAAATTTATGTTACGATAAAAATAAAACACTTTTTAACAAAGAAACAACAAATTTATAAAATAAAAAAAATAAAAAAAGTTTGACAACTTCTAGTGGGATCGAACCCGGTACCTCTCGCATGCCAAGCGACCGCCCTACCATCTAAGCCATCGAGCTTGACACAAATTATAAAATCTCGGGGAATAAAAACGGATTTACAGTGTGTGACGTCAATCGGGACTGAACTTAAGTCCCGCCTCGGGACGGGAGCCACATCGTTTATTTAATAACTTAACTACACTTAAAACACTATAAAACTAACTAAACACTTAACTACTAATTATTTATATATCACTATTGTTCAAGAGTCTATTTATTTGCACTTATATTTATTTATTTCGCCGCGAGTACCAAATCATAACTGACTGCCGTGTGCTGCTCCGTTTCTTATATATTCAGCGCCAAGGTCTTCTGGAACATTCCAGCGAGCTCCACACTCTCGATTGTTCGAGCGCTGAGTCACCGGCGATGACTCATCGGCGATGACTAACCGGCGATGAGTCATCACTCCGATATCCAGAGCGGTACTCGCTACAATACTATGGTTTATTTGGTTTATTTTCCACATTTTCGAAAAAAATTCAATAAGTATTCGTTTTTGTAAACAAAATCATAGCTAAATTATAAAGAAAATTTAAAATTCCTCCGTCCGCACTCCAACGTGGACCGAATAATACTGAAGTTATTTCGAGACTCGATTGCGAAATTTGCGTCAAGGTTATCTAGTAGTGGGATTGGAAAGCAGTTAGAGGAGGGGAAGTAAAACATTGGCGGACGTTTAATTGTTTTGATTTATTCGTTTTAAAATCTTGTACTGCACGCTTATGGCAGAGGGGAAATAAGTATTTTGTTCTCCTATTCGTTCAACAATGGTTGTTTGTCTCTCTTATTTATACGTTTATCTCACTTATTCGTATGTTTTATATAGCATGCATCTTTGTTTATTAAACCATCCCTGTATATATATATATATATATAATGAGTTTAAGGCAAAACGGCACAAACGCCAAAATTTAAAAAAAAAATTTAAAGCTCTAGCTAGAGAATTTAATTCTCTATCAACCTGTACTTCTAACAATTGTTGTAGTGCCTAATATGTTTAAATATTTTAAATACGACCCTGTTGTACTTTGTCGCGTCACCACGCCATCTACACAGAAAGTGATGAAGTGTGTACGTAATTTCCGTTAGAACCTTATGTTCTGTGGTTAGAACTGATTTAAAAGCATGTACGAGTTTTGCTTTGATTCTTGATAAGTTTATTGTTTTAATTATCAACCTCACTCAACAAAAACCACACAAATAAAACAATAACATGGCGCCCAACTAATGGTAAATCGCAGAAAAGCCGAAGAAACGAACAACTGATGATATCCTCCAAAGAAAAACACGCGGGAACAAATGATGAGAACAAAGGTAAAGGACCTGGACGTTTGAAAAAAAAAGGACTGCATGCTCTGCAACATATAAAAAGTATAAAATAAGTAAACTAGGCTAGTCAAAAATGGAAGATCAAATTCTAAACGACACATTTTTCAGCTTTTGTGGCGATAATAGGTCAGTGGACTTATCGAACCCCTTTCACCCCACTTTCACACAACTTTTAGATCAAAATGAAAATAATTCCCCTCAAATCCCAAATGAAATTCAACCAAACCTTCCAAATAACCTTTCGACAAACCCCTTCGAACAATTTACGCCTTTAGTAAACGAATACACTGTAATGAATACCAATTTACAAGCTCCCTTAGTTGCCTCATTTGAACATATTTTAAACAACATTACACAACGTTTTTCACAAACCTTACAAAATTTCAATAATAAACACCTACCAAATTTCCATGGCAATGATTATGAAAATCCAAAGTACTTTTTAGACTCGCTAAATTCACATTTCACAAAGAATAATATTCAAAACGATACTGAAAAAATGTCTATAGTGGTGACTTGTTTAAAAGGTGAAGCTCAAAAATGGATAAATCCATACCTACAAATAAACATTCAGTTCCCTATGTTTTTAGAAAAATTTAGGCAAAAATACTGTCAAGTTTCTGCCTCAGCCTTTGCACAACTGTACGGGGAAAAACAAACAGCGGATGAACCTGTAGATCTGTTTATTACTAAAAAAATATCTCTATTTAATAAATTAGAACCTGGCAAACCAGAAAATCTTAAGACTGCAATTATTCTAGAACTACTAAAACCTGACCTGAGATCTCGAATGCGTACCTGTGGTTTAATAAACTCTTGTGAAACTCTAATAAATCCAGCAAAATCGAACAAGACTTAAAATCCGAAATCAAGAGTAGTACACAAGTTAATCCGAATTACAATAACCCTAATCAAAATAGTAATACCTTCAGAAACAATCCAAATTTAAATTATAATAGACAAAATTCAAATTCCAACAACAATAGTTCAAATTACCAATCGAATCCTTTACCCCCACACCCATGCAAGTATTGCAACGAAATGCATTACCACTCTGAGTGTCGCAAAAACCCATATTATGCGGAAAACCAGAGGAGGGCCGGTGCTACCCAGCCTCCAGCCGAATTGCGTCCGGCCCAGAAATAACTCAATTCACTTTAACCAATGTAACTGAAAAAAATCAAAACACTTTACCCCGAATTAAACTACATTTTAATGATAAGACATTTTCAGCCCTACTTGATTCTGGATCATCCATTAATATTTTAAGATCAAATATATTCTCTCATACAAACACAACCGAAAATTCCACAATAGTACTGGCGTGCGGAAAAACTAATGTTAAAACTTCTGGAAAATTTTCTATCGAATTTTCAATAAACTCTTTAAATTTAAGCTCAGAATTCTCATTATTTGATGAACTAGAGGAGGAATGTATTCTAGGTACGCCTTTTCTCCAAAAGTACAATGCTATTCTTGATTATAAGCGAAAATGTGCTTATATGGGAAATCAAAACCGAAAAACCGTGTTTTGGAACACAGTTATACAAAATAACAAAAATGATAACGAAATTCTAAGTAAAATTCCTTTACATGTCACGAACAATAAAGAAATGTATAATCTAATTATCGAATTTTCAGATCTTTTTAATTTTGTCCTTCAGCAACAAACCCGAAGTACTGAACATCAAATAAAACTCATAGAGCCACATACATATTTCTGCCAAAAATCATATTCCTTAAACCCATCCAACAAAGAAATTATGTACCAACAGGTTAACGAAATGCTATTATCAGGAGTCATTGAACCTTCCTGTTCAAATTTTAGTTCCCCTGTTGTTCTCGTAAAAAGAGATGGAAAAAATCCACGGTTTTGTTTCGATTACCGACAACTAAATAACAACACGCATGATGAACCTTGTGTCCTTCCAAAAATTGCCGAAACTTTAAAAGATCTTGGTAACTCTAATATTTTCACTGTCCTAGACCTTAAATCAGGCTACTGACAAGTTCCTATGGAATCAAATTCAAAGCAGTACACAGCTTTTTCAACACCAGATGGCGCTTTGTACCAGTTTACGGTTATGCCATTCGGGCTTAAAAACGCACCCGGAACTTTCCAATGACTTATGACCAATGAAGTTTTGTCAGGCTACCTTCACATATTTTGTAAAGTTTACTTAGATGACATAATCGTGTATTCCTCAAACATTACCGATCACCTAGAACACTTAAGGCTGGTTTTTGAACGCTTAAGAATCCATAATTTAAAAATATCACCAGATAAATGTCAATTTTGTACTCACGACTTAGACTACTTAGGTTACCATATTACGGGCAATAAAATTGTACCACAAGAAAAACACATTCTCTCCATTCAAAATTTTCCAACACCAAAAACAAAAAAAACAACTTTCTGCTTTCTTAGGCACATGTAACTGGCTTAGAGAATACATTCCTGATATGTCCAAACTTACTGCCCCGCTAAATTCTCTTTTAAACAATGGCGTTCGCTTTGTCTGGACGACTTTGCACGAAAATTCTTTCCAACAATTAAAATATCAAGCTTCACAACCCTTACACTTGCATAGACCAGATTTTAGCAGACGATTTCACTTACAAACAGACGCCTCCGCCTACGGTATGGGTGCTGTTTTATTTCAGTTAAATGAAAAAGACGAAAAACATATAATATCATATTCTAGTGCTAAGTTTTCACAATCTGAAGCCAGATATCACTGTAATGAACAGGAATGTCTTGCTGTAATCTGGGCTATCCGAAAATATAGACATTTTTTGGAAGGAAAACGTTTTAAACTCATTACCGATTCGCGATGCTTACTTTGGTTAAAAAAGTATAAGGATACAAAAACAAAATTTACACGATGGTCACTTTTACTTGAAGAATACATATTTGACATATAACATTGCCCTGGAAAAGAAAATAATCTTCCCGATTTCCTCAGTCGTAACCCAAATCCCGAAATCTTTGATGCAAAACAATTAAATAACGATAGACTTTTTCCTCCAATCCCTGAAAACCAAAATAATTATAATTCTACTGTAATAGACCCAGAATTGCCCATCGCCAATAATGTACAGTCCTTAGATTTGTATAACAAAATTGTCAGAGCTCAAAATGAATCTAAACCCTTTCAAGAAAAAATTGAAAAATGGAAGAAACTTAATGAAAAACAAGATAATCTTTCCAACCAAGAACAAAACTTTCATATAAATCACCTAGTTGAAAACAATCTGCTATATAGAAAACATCAAGACGTCAATAAACTGGTCATTCCAAGGACACATTATAAACATGTCATTTACATTCACCATGACATTTCAGACACAGCCCATCCTGGTAGAGATGAAACAATCCGGAAAATCCAAAGGAAATATTTCATAAAAAACATTTCAAAAGTAGTAGTTGAATATGTAAGAAATTGTTCCACCTGTGCAGCAGTAAAGAGGCAAATTCAAAAAAATGCTCCCATGGAGGCTCACACTGCAGAATTTCCATTTGAGGTTCTTTCAATGGACATCTTAGGACCCTACAGCACCACATCCAAAGGAAAAAAGTATATTCTCTGTGTTGAAGACATTTTTACTAAATGGGTAGAAGCAAAAGCATATTCCGATGTAACAGGAAAAAAGGTTGCAGAGTTTTTGGAAAATGAAATTTTTTCAAGATATGGATGCCCTTCAAAAATAATAGCAGATAACGGTACCCAGTTTAGATCCAACAACATCCAACAAATGTGTGAAAAAATAAAAATGGTATACAGCCCCATTTTTCACCAAAGGTCAAATCCAGTGGAGAGACGCAATCAAGAAATAAAGAAAATATTTAGAACCCTACAGCTTGACAATAAAAATGATTGGGACACGCTTCTACCACAATCATTAAAAGTTTTAAGATCCAGACAAAATGCAGCCACTGGTATGTCTCCATCAAAAGCACTCTTTGGATATGAGCCGGCACAGTCATCAGAATGGCAAGTTGACTCATACATCAGAGAAAGGCAACAAGACGTTTCCTCACCAAGGCAAAACCGTAGGCAAACACTCATTCAAAATCAACAAAAATACCAAAAGAAATATGCTAACCCAGACAATACCCAGAAAATCACGTTCGAGGTTGACGATATGGTTATGGTTCGCGAAAACAGGCAAAGCAGAGAGTTGTTCGCTCCAGTTTGGTCAGGCCCACACAGGGTCCACTCAAAGAAAAGCCAGCTTGTTTACGAAATCGCAAGAGACGGAAAGCTCGTACTTATCCACATCGACGATCTACGACCTGCTCCAAAAGGAAATTCAACCCCCGATTTTGACACCGATTCTGACGAATCACCCAGCACATATGACCCATACACAAGTTCCTGTGAGCTCAGCAACGACGATGACGGTCAATCCATTCCACAACCAATTTCAACCGATTTCGACCAATCAACTCCAAGCGACGTTCCACAACAAGGAAATAAACATCACCAAGACAGCGACGCCTCTAGACCAGGTTATACAACAAGAATTTTTGTAAATTCAAAATTCTCTCGTTCAGGTAGAAAAGTTGTACAAAAATCTTGCCCATGTTGTTAATACTGATCTCATTTTGCATTTTATCTTCTAACTTTTGCAATATCATATTGTGATAGATTAGTATTACTAGAGTTTAATTTGTTTCGTTTTATAAATTTATTTTTTTATGTTTGTACTATTTTCTAATAAAATGTAGCAGGATAATTCGCACATGTAAATCAGCTCTTCAAAACGGAAGGGTGTTGTAGTGCCTAATATGTTTAAATATTTTAAATACGACCCTGTTGTACTTTGTCGCGTCACCACGCCATCTACACAGAAAGTGATGAAGTGTGTACGTAATTTCCGTTAACCTTATGTTCTGTGGTTAGAACTGATTTAAAAGCATGTACGAGTTTGGCTTTGATTCTTGATAAGTTTATTGTTTTAATTATCAACCTCACCCAACAAAAACCACACAAATAAAACAATAACACAATTTTCCGAAAAATTTGGCGCTTGTGCCATTTTGCATTAAACCCGTCGTTATATATGCATTTCCTTTTGAAATATACAACTTTTTTTACTCATTAATGTGCGCTGGAGATGCGTCGGCACAAGTGCGCTTTAAATGCGCCGGCACACGGGCGCTGCATATGACACGCATATGTAAGCGCATCTGTGTAGTGATCTGCGCGCCCCCGGTGTTTAAACTATGACATATTGTTCCAAAAACTTGAAAAGTATGGTGTTCGCGGTATTGCATTGAAATGGTTTCAATCATACTTATCGAACAGAAAGCAAAGAGTGCAAATTTGTATAAATAACCAAAAGTTTACTTCAGATGACCTCAATGTATCCCTGGGAATTACTCAGGGTAGCGTAATAGGTCCAATCTTATTTATTATATATGTGATCTCTATCTATGTCTACCTGCGATTTTAATAAAATTAAATTCTGTAGAAAACGTACTTAGCCAAGGTCATAATGTTATGTCAGGTATATGTAGATGGTTTTCCAATAATAAATTAATTTTAAACGAAACGAATTGTATCTTGTTTAAAACAATGTTGTCAAACCAGATGAATATAGAGAAAATTACACTAAATAATACAATTATTAAAACGTCATATGACACTAACTTCCTTGGACTTTGGACGATTGATCAACACCTAAACTGGTCAAAACATCTACAGAGCCTGGCTAGTAAATTAAATAATATTCACTACACAATCAGAGTAAGTAATAAAAAAATATGTTCAAATCCCAACTATCAAAATGATGTATTGCGCATATTTTGAATCTAGATTAAGGTATGGCATAATATTTTGGGGACAAGGCCCAACTGTCAAGACTTATTCATGATACAAAAACCTGTGATAAGAACTATGTTTAATATGAATTTTAAAGAATCTTGTAGAAATGTTTTTAAGCAACAAAAAATTTTAGCTGTGATTGGTCTTTATGTTTTTGAATTGTTAGTATTTATGTTTAGAAATAGGCATTTATTCTCTAATTTGTACATGTCTTCGCAACGTACCCAAAATCTAATATTTCCACGCCACCGTTTGAGTCAGTATGAGAAAGGTTGTTACTATGCATGTATAAAATGTTTTAATCATTTGCCAAAATGCCTTCAGACTGAAACAAAACTGTCAATATTTGAAAAAAAGCTTAAAGATTTGTTAATAAATATAGAACCATATAGTTTAGAAGAATTTCAAAATAGATCAATGAATAATTGATACAATTGTTAGTTTATCAATGCATTTATCCTTTGCTTTTGACATTTTTTTCCATAACTGTATATGTGTGTAAACTGTAAACAATTATTTGAAAATAAATTATTATTATTATTATTATTATAAAAGGCTTAAGGCTTGACTGTCAACCTAAAGCAAAAGAAGACGTAAAATTTTCATCTGAAAGTCTGTATTATGAAGCCTATACAAGGAGTTAAATCTTCATGGATACAAAAATCTTCCCAAGATTTATACCGAAACGCTACCAAAACAGCAGACGTCAGTACGCATCGAAAATCAGCGCCGCTGGTGGTGAAAAAAACAAGACCTAATTTGTGCAATTTAGTGTGCAGATTTTGTCAATTTCCCTTATTAAGTTCGGACTTCTTGTATAGGCTCCATGGTCTGTACAATTATAATTATTATTTGATAATTACAAGTGGCTTCTGGAACTAACTACTAATCAGATGAAATTACTTACAAATATCAAACGCTTCTTTGATGGGCTTAAGGACCCTACAAAATTGATGAATTTAAGTTTAAAATATTATTAAGTTAACATTTGTATTAGACAAAAAATATTTTAATATTCTTTAGCTTGTATAACTTTAAAAAACTATTTTTAAAAAGTAACGAAATCCATACAAAAATTTAAAAAGTTGTGAACCCTCTAAGTATTTTTATATCAACCTGATTTTTTTACATAATTTTTAATATACTTAGGTAGCCTCTATCCCATTTAGTTTTTTTTCTTGCAAAATTTCAGGGGGTTGTGAACCCTCTAAATATTTTTAATCGAGATTTTTTTTTACATAATTTTGGATACAAATGGCAAGTATTTCTCATGTGTATAAGTGAAAATTGAAATTAAAAAAAAATACTCTCCACCCTACTGTAGGCGTATCCGAGTCCTTAAAAATCCACGTGTGTCTAGAACACATACTGCAATTTTTTAAACATGGGTATTTCTTGGTATTAGGCGCAACACTGGCGCCAACAAAATTTAGCTATTTTAATCATTGACGATCTGCGATTTTTTTTGTTAATCTTCAAAGATCCAAAGCCCGATTTTGGTGTTATTGTCATGCAATATTTTTTGGTTTAAGCCCAATGTTCATATTCTCAATATTCAATGAAATATTCTGTAAAAAAAATAATTTTTGTTTAGGCTCACATTACGAAAAATTGAACATTTTCTAACCAAAAATATAAGTTTTTTATAATTAAGATGGTATTTTTTAATTTAAAATTATTTTTCTTGATTTTTTATTTTATGTTTTTGTAGGTATTCGTTAAATAAATTTACATATGATTTAAAATGTTCATTGCATACTACATAATATTAATATGTTTTGTAGGTATTTGTTAAATAAATTTACATATGATTTGAAATTTTCATTCCCTACTACATATTATTAATACTTACATTTTTACATGCATAGGTTCATTCTTAGTTAATATTTATGTTTAAAACAAAACAACACAAAGTTTATATATTTCTTACACTTTTATTAAGTAATTTTTAACGCAAACCGATTAACAGTTAAAATATTATGGTGATTTTTTATCATCGTAAAAATGAAAGTTTATTTCATTTTCGGAATAGTATTATTGGGTTTCTTAGGTTTAATTAACAGAACTGCGTAATATGCAAACAGTTTTTTCCTAAGAACCTATGATCTAATATTGCTTCTTTCTTATATACAGCCTGTTTTAATTTTTTTATGGAAATTCATTATTTATAGTGTTATTTAAAACTTTAATTAAAAACACATTTTTTTAGAAATGAGAAAAGGTAGATTATATTAAATACCAAAACAAATTTTGTTTTATTATTTTTTTAGATAATACAAAAAAAATTAAATTAATCAAATCAAATTAAAAGAAAATTATATAAATTATATTAATTATAAATTATTAAAAAAAGATATGAAAACATTTGTACACTTATATTTTAGTTTCATTGTCGGAACCTAAAATTTTTGTGGTTTTTTTTGTAAGGAAAGGTACGGTATCTACCACCTCCTTTATTAAACGACTGGTAGTTATTTACTCCATTAATTTGACTCCAATTCTTTGTATTGTGAAATTCCTGAAACAAAAAAATAATTTTTAAAGGCGTATTAAAAAAATCTAATTAAATATTTATTATTTTTTAATTCTGTTATAAACGGTTTCAAGTATTTTAAATAGCAAAACCCTGATCCAAAAGAATCATCAGGGATTTCTACTTTGTTAGACTGACAAAATAAATAAATTTTGTTTTGCATTTTTTAACGATAATATTTTTTTAAACTACTCTTGTCTATTTAATGCAAAAACATTTATATATAAAAATAAGTTTAAAATTAATTTAGGAAGAGTGATAATTGGTTTTACAAGTTTAATTTAAATCCCGGAAACTTTTCGTATTTAAAGTTTTTAGATCATAAATCTAAACTTTAGTTATAAAAATGCGTACTTACTTGAATTGGATTATAGCCTGGGTTGGATTTAAAACTGGAAGCAATTTTAAGATTTTTTGATCGTCCCTGATCTGAAGAGTCTGATATTGTTCTTTTTCGTTCTTCCCTTCTTTCATTATTAATTTCTTTATCTAAAATTGATCTGGTACCATTCCAAGATGATACAGGACCTGAATAGCCTTTATGAGACATTTTAAAAAGATCATTTACAATTTGTAAAGATACATTTTTCTTTTCCCAATTTTTTTCATCAGAAGTCAGTTCTGGAGCGACATCTGTTGAAGACGTTACATGCCAATCCCCTACTGTTGAATTAGTAGATACACAAACAGGACCTTTGGCGTCCTGAATTGACTGACTGGAATCATCTGAACAACTTGTATCTTCAGTTTCATACGGAACTAATGATTTATTAACAAATAACCTTTCTAACCCATTAGGATTTTTTTGCAATACCGTTCCACAAGAATTAGAAATATTTGAAGATGAATTGCCTGGCATATTGGTACGATTTATACATATTGTACCAAGAGGTCGTTTGTTGGTAGAACTGCTGTCTGCATCTTGTTTTGATGTTTGAGAAATGTCTTTAGAATAGTTATTTAATTTTATTTCACCTTCCTGAGGATCACCACGTTTATTATCTTGGATTCCATTGCCATTATCTAAATTAGATAAAACTAATCCATTTATGTCCTGTTCATTTGGGTCATTTGTTATTTTACAATTAGTGTTTTTAGAAATTAACCCAATATTTTTTTTTAAAGATAATTTTTCAATTAAAATTTGTGGCTTTCTTTTAGCTATTGTTGGTGTTGCTTGGCTGTGTGGTAAAGATTCCAGTTCAAAAAGCATTATATATGCATTGGTATTAAAAACGGCTTGGTGTGATATTGGTCTTACCTAAAAAGTTTTTTTTTTAATTTTAAAGCATGAATCAACAAACAAAAATTATTCAATGATATACACTCACCGACAAAAAAAACCGGCACCTAAATTTTTCTGACAATTTTGACATGTCAAAACTTTTTTATTTTTGATTTTATTGCAATGATTTTTTCGCTGGACTATAGATCAATTCATTTAGATTGCGCTGCAGTTTATCCTGATGAAATTTTGGATGCTTGAAGGTTTATATACCAGGGATAATAAACATGCTGTTTTTATCTGTAAGTTTAAAACACCCTGTGGAAAAAACATGCAAATCAACCTTTTTCTAAACTGTTTTACGATAAATCTGGATGTGTTCCGAGTTTTTTGTTTTTTTACATCATCTGTCCATCTCGTTTCTTTTGCGAGCTACGCATTTTTAAACGAAACAACGTCTCATTTAAAAATATTTTTACTAAAGCTGTATTTAAAGTTGTTTAGAGCACAAACTGAAAGTTAATAACGGGTGTGTCCACCTCTAGCCGCAATCACAGCCTGCATTCTTCGTGACATCGAATCAATTAGATTGATTATTTTTTCTTGTGGAATAGCTTTGTATTCTTCATTTAATGCTAACCTGAGCTCTGCTAATGTTGTAGGCTTGATGAGACCGTAACGAACGCGTCTTTTTAATTCATCCCACAAATGATCAATTGGGTTGAGATCTGGGCTGCATGGTGACCATTCCAACCTCCGAATTCCAACTTCATCTAAAATATTTGTAGAAAATGGAGCCCTTAATGCCCATAGATATATTGAAGATATACTACATGAAGCTGTCATTCCATTTGACCCTTTCATTGGAGAAGAGTTTATACTCATGCAAGACAATGCCAGACCGCATGTAGTAAATGAATTTTTAGATGAAATTGGAATTCGGAGGTTGGAATTGCCACCATGCAGCCCAGATCTCAACCCAATTGATCATTTGTGGGATGAATTAAAAAGACGCGTTCGTTACCGTCTCATCAAGCCTACAACATTAGCAGAGCTCAGGTTAGCATTAAATGAAGAATACGAAGCTATTCCACAAGAAAAAATAATAAATCTAATTGATTCGATGCCACGAAGAATGCAGGCTGTGATTGCGGCTAGAGGTGGACACACCCGTTATTAACTTTCAGTTTGTGCTCTTAACAACTTTTAATACAGCTTTAGTAAAAATATTTTTAAATGTGACGTTGTTTCATTTAAAAATGCGTAGCTCGTAAAAGAAACGAGATGGACAGATGATGTAAAAAAACAAAAAACTCGGAACACATCCAGATTTATCGTAAAACAGTTTAGAAAAAGGTTGATTTGCATGTTTTTTACACAGGGTGTTTTAAACTTACGGATAAAAACAACATTTTTATTAACCCTGGTATATAAACCTTTAAGCATCCAAAATTTCATCAGGATAAACTGCAGCGCAATCTAAATGAATTGATCTATAGTTCAGCGAAAAAATCATTGCAATAAAATCAAAAATAAAAAAGTTATGACATGTCAAAATTGTCAAAAAAATGTAGGTGCCGGTTTTTTTTGTCGGTGAGTGTATATTATAACGGGGAAATCAAGGAATCAATAGAAAAAGTGCCGGTGCATTTTTATGTGTTGCTCGATTATATTTTCAAATTCCTCATCGTGATTGGACCATGTGATTTTTGCAATATGTTCTGGCAAAAAGCGTCAATCTGAACAAAAGTAAGTTTTCGTTTATTTGTTGTTTCTTAAGAAATTTAATTTAATTAAAAGTAATTGTTTCTATTGACATGCTCAAAGTTTTTACTTTTCATCTGCAAAAATAAATTTTTCTACAACCAGGCGAAAAGTACAAATTTGCGCTTCCAAAAAAATACACTTTTCCGAGAAGCGAGCGTTTTTTTACTTTGTCGCTCGCTTAGTTACCATGGAAACCATAATAAAGAAATGTTTAGTGTATTTGCGACTTTTGACATAAACGTCAAATTTGAGGTTATCAATAATTATTAATTTTTACCAACATTCTTATAGAAACACAAACTTCTCGCTCAGAGCGGCAATGTATCACTTTGCGCTCTTAATACACAAATAACTATTTTCATCGCCGTTTTATTATTTTTTAAGTCCATGTCTGACGGTGCATTTACTCGCGGCGACTTTGTTGCGGCGACTAGTTGCAGCGACTTTCTCGCCTCTAGGGTGTTCACACGGTGCAACCAAACTGACGTTATTTTCTACTAGGATTGCCAACATAACCGAAAATTACTTAGTTGAAAAATAAAAATACCTAAACAAATTTAATGTTTATTTAAATCGGTTTTGTTTTTCTTTTAAAGTTATAAGTATTTTGTGGTGTAAAAATATATATTTATTTTTTAATTTATAACCTGGATCATTTGTGAGGTACATATTCGGGTTTGTCTCGTAACCTAGAATTAATATTTTAGTGGATTCCCTATCCCACGTAAATCCCTTAAATTGGAGGATGTAGGTATAATAACTATAAATAAAAACTTAATAAAAAAAAATTTATTGCAAAAATAAAAACAATATACCTAATCAACACAAAATATTTTCTTTTGTAAGAAAAATTAACAAAAAAATAAGTTTCTAAACATAACGATAATAAATGTACCTATTTGGAAAAAAATCTTTCGATTTATTTGGAGAAACAAAATTTTTTCCATTCTTTTTGGTTTAAGTAGGGAGCGTCTGTCCGATAATATAATCCCAGATTTTGAAAAGGTTCTTTCCGAAGGTACCGATGTAGCCATCACACATAAATATTTTTTTGCCAAGCCTGCAAGTTCAGGATATAATACTTTTCTTGTTTGCCACCATTTAAGAGGATTATCTTTTCTGTAAAGAATCCTCTCTTCGATGTACTGTCTCATGGTGATGATTCCAGTAGCAACGGTAGACACTGTAATAGTGCTGGTTCTTTCGTCAAAATCCTTCCAAAGATCTTCTTTGTCATCTTCAAATGCAGCATTAGGCGTATTTTTGTCATCCATATTATGATTTGTCAATTCTACTGAAGGTAGTGGTGCCCTTGTAATTTGTTCCAACTCCTTCTTCAAAGAATTTTTGGCTTGTTCATAAGAATAATCGTCAAAAAATGCTTGCCTCTTAAATCTGGGATCAAGTAGTGCAGCTTTTGATAGTAAGGGATGTCGCGAACTATTTTTAAATCTTGCATTGAATTCTGAAGTCAACTTATCAAGCAGTCTTTTTGATGCTTCTTGAGTGAGCGTTTTACCGATATTAGTTAATACTTGCATAACACCAATGTTGCCGGCCAAAACTTTTGAAATAGTTACCTCTTTTTGAGATGACATTTCTTCTGTCAACTGTTTAAAAGGTTTTAAAATTTTTACAATTTCTGGAAGAACCTGCCATTCATTCTCTGATAAATTATTTACAGGATTATGTAATAAACCAATTGTAGCCTCCAGGGATTCTTGCAGGCTTACCACTCTTTCCAGCATATCCAAAGTACTGTTCCAACGCGTTATTACGTCCATTTTAAGTTTTAAAGGTTTTTGTCCAGGCCTTAGTTGTTCTTGCATATTGATGAATTTATTTACTGCAACAGGACTTCTATGGAAATGTTCGACAATAGATTTGACATTTTTAACAGTATCTTGTATTAGCTCTACCTGAAGGGCACTACGAACTATTAAATTAAAGGTGTGAGCAATACAAGAAAAATGCTCCCACCCTGTTAATCTTACTGCTGCTTTCATGTTAGCAGCATTATCGGTTACGCAAAAAACAATTTTATTGCGTATTTCCCATTTAGCCGCGATGTTTATGAGCTCTTGGCTTATGTATTCTGCTGTGTGTCGCTCGGTACATTCAAAACAACCCAAAAGGGCTGAATGAAGTTTCCAGTCCTCTTCCAAAATATAATGTACTGTCACTGCTTGATAAGAAGTTGTAGCACGAGATGTCCATCCATCTGTTGTTAATGATATATACTGAGCTTTACTCAACTCATCTTTCAATTCTGCTTTCACAGATTCAAATAGAGCATCAAGGAAAGTATTACTGAGTAGGTATCTTGATGGAATTTTGTAATTTGGTTCTAGATAACTGATTAAATCAATAAATCAATAAATCTTCAACGATGGAAAATGGTTGGAGATCTTTAATGATCAAATTTAAAATTAGATCATTAATTTTTTTTACCCTTGCTATATAGACCTATCCCATAAAACGGACTTTTGGATAGCGCGTGCGTGAAAAGTCACGTCGTCTTTTTTTAATTACTTAAAAGAGAAAGAGATACCACTCTTCTTCAGGCACGCGCTATCCAAAAGTCTGTTTTATGGGATAGGTCTATTCATAGGTTTTTTTGCAAATAATGTTATACATGTTTGCCTTTCCTTAGGATTCTTTACATAAAGGTCATTAGATTTTACACTAGAAGGATCTGAAGTTTTTTCTTTTTGATCACTTGCAGAATTCTGACTGGATGATGCGGCCGTTATTTCAGGTACGTGCGATACCAAGCTTTCTGACTTGAATAAGCTATCATAAGATAAGCGGTGCTTTGCCATTAAATGTTTTTTTAAATTTGTTGTGGAGCCGCCCGAGTATAAAGAACGGCAAAGATCACATTTTGCTTTTTCTGACTCTTTACTGAAGAAAGTCCACAGCTTACTTCTTTTGTTTTCCATGATGATGATAGCTGCATCACTGGAAAGAATACATTCACTTAGTATTTTACCAAATGATATTACAAAAATTGTCACATTTACACCCTGTAGAACAATTACGATACAATATTTTTTTTTACACATTAAATAGGTACTATGCTCCACTATAAAGATTTATTATTTTTTAACACATAAGCGGTAAACGTATAAATATGATTTATTTCATAGACTGTACTTTGACATATACATAAGATAACATAAGATTTAAATTTATACTTTACAGTAACATAAAGAACAAAACATAAATACGCCTACCTTGTGAGGAAAAGTAAAGAAACTAAAAACCCATATAAAAACCTTTCTTTTTGCAAAGAACTCTTTAAAATAAACAATACCTACCTAAATCAACGCGCGGATCGGATCAGCTGATATATTTGTGTATACGCAGTGTTGCCAGATTTCTTTTCAGTCTGGCGCATGGCCGTACGTATCGTATCGAATCGAACGAACGCTGCAGAGTACGTAGATACCGGACGAAATTGTGAGTGGCGCAAGTAACGAAACGATGCGAGTAACGAGACGTATTTTAAAGTAACGAATCGGTATTTCGAACCTCATCCAGTACCCGTTACTTTGTACCGAATACATACGGTTCGTCACATTTCTAATTTTAGGACAGGTTAGATCAGCTGATTAGTTGCATCGTGTGACCACCAAAAAATCGCGGCGACCTAGTCGCCGCAACCACGATACACACACAGCGGTATGATTACTTGTTGGCTCAAATTGAACACTCTCTGCGCATTACGTCACGCTGGAATCAGAATTGTTTCTTGGTAGTGTAATTTGATTGATTTCCCACGTATTTAGTGTGATTTTACTGCTTTTCTTGTCGGTTTTGACTTTATTTTATGTTTTTTATTATTTTGTGTTTAGACAGTGTTCAGGACTATTGTGTTTTTTGACTTTATTTTGTGTTTAGCCACTGTTCAGGACTATTATAAAACCATAATGCCGGGTTGTGCCGTGGCTACGTGCAAAAATACCAATCGAAATACTAAAGGAACAGATATAAAATACTTTGGATTTCCAAAAAATAAAGACATGATGAAGCAGTGGATAAGTGCCTGTCGTCGAGGGGATAAAATTAATTTAAAATATGGTAAATAAAAATAAATGTAAATTAAAAAATAATGCATGGATTTTTAAGGTTAGGTTATACAATTTCTATTTTTGCTTCTATTTTATGTATGTTTCACTGTATACTGTATATAAAAATTATAGATTTAAAATAAGTGAACCTGCTAATTAAAACTATTAATCTTGTGGCACAAATTATGCTATACCTAGCAAAATATACCTAAATCCTTTTTTGTTGTCTGAAAAAATATCAATTTGCTATAATAATTTTGCCACAAGATTAATAGTTTTAATTCGATTGCTGTAGCAATCGATCATATACGTTTTAAAATAAACGATCTTATACGTTTTAAAATATACCATCTTATACATTTTAAAATATACGGTACAATTTGTTTATTTATTTTAGCACGGGTCTGTTCCATCCACTTTGAAGACGACTGTTTTTAAATTTCTCTGCAACAAAAGTTATTAAACTATTGCCCGAAAAATTGTAGAAATTGTGAAAATAATGAACATGAGTAAGTTTTGCTTATGGATATTTTGAATTCTACTATTTTTGCTGTTTGGAATATTTTAATTGAGAATACTTTTTTTTGTTTTAGGATAAATATACTAAAGGAAAAAATAAAAATGTTAGAAGAGAAGAACAAAGAACTCAACCAAAAGATTCATGTAGTAAAAGATTCAACAGATAAAAAATATAAAGATGCATTGTCAACTGTATTTACACCTGGACAAATT
Source organism: Brassicogethes aeneus (assembly GCA_921294245.1). NCBI lineage: Eukaryota > Metazoa > Arthropoda > Insecta > Coleoptera > Nitidulidae > Brassicogethes > Brassicogethes aeneus. The sequence continues at coordinate 66,126,513 of OV121132.1, forward strand.
AGAAAATTCATGGATTCAGTAAACGGGAAACAAATCAGATGGTCACCAGAAGATATTGCATCTGCTATTTCTCTTCGCAGTGTTAGTCCTAAGGCTTACAGATATTTGAGGGCAAATAACTATCCTCTACCAGCCCTCTCCACCTTAATAGGGTGGGTCTCGACTTTTAATATAAGTCAGGGAATTTTTCATTAATGAAAAAAAAATCCTCTGATTTAACTGAAACAGATCGAATCTGTGTCTTATCTTTTGATGAAATTTACATCTCAAATAAAATTGATATTGATAAAAAACATGAACAGGATGTGGGACCGCACAAAGCCTGCCAAACCGTCATGGTACGTGGCCTATTTTTTAAGTGGAAACAGCCAGTCTTCTACCAGTTTGACCAGCCGATGACCAAACAATTTCTGGAGGAAATAATATCAGAATTATTTAAGGCAAATTTTACAGTAGTGGCAATTCTCAGTGATATGGGTTCTGGAAATATTGCTTTGTGGTCCAAATTAAATGTGGGACATGATAAAAATTGTTTCTTTCATCATCCATGTGATATTTCATTAAAAATTTTTGTTTACGCAGTAATAAAACTTGCTCGAAATCATTTATTGGATCAGGGCTTCATTGTGGATAATTATGTTATTAATATTGACTACTTTCAAGCATTACTTAATATTTCCACATCAGAATTAACTTTGGCACATAAACTAACCGAACATCATTTAAATTTAAAAGGGTCATTGCGGCAGCGAGTTAGGCCAGCTGTTCAGGTTTTATCAAATTCAGTAGCCAAGGCTATTGAATATGCCGGAAAAAATGGACTCATAATAGTAATTGGAAGAAAGCAGCTGATTGTGTACAATTGTTTAATTAATGGTTTGATCTATTTAACTCCAGATCTAAGTTTGTAGGAAATTGCCCATCAAAAAATGCGTTTGGAACAGATTTGCAAAATCAAAAAAAAATTATTAATCAGATGTCAGAATTTATTATTTCTATGAGAGTTGGAAAACATAAAGAAATGATTCCATTTCAGAAAGGCTTATTGCTTTCTAATAGATCTCTTATTAAGATGTTTGAGTATCTAACTGAGAAATATAAAATTGAATTTAACTGAATTGAATTGTATGTTAACTTCGAAGCTTAATCAAGATGTTCTGGAATTTTTTTTTTCATACATTCGAGGAATGGGTGGTGCGAATGATCATCCTTCTCCAATGGATTTTACTTATAGATTGAGGTGGTACATTCTTGGCAGAAATTCTGCCGCCATTTTTACCGAAAACAGAAATACAATGGAAACTGAGGAGTTATGTTTACTTCATGTGTTAGATGAATCAGGTTCCTCCACAAGTAAGTTAGACACTGAGGAAATCTGCTTGACACAAAAGATGATGTCTAGTTTAGTAACGGAAGAACAAAAGGATGTCTTAGAAATAACATGTCAAGAAGAAGAATTATCTGCTAATTATTTTGTAGAACCGGATTATTTAGAAGAAGAAATTATAGGTGATGAAGTATTAAATATTATGCAGAAATTTGAAATCAAACAAAAAATTAGTCTAGAAAGCTTAAAATATATTGCAGGATTTGTAGGATATAAATTTAAAAATAAATATTCTCTTGGTATTCCCACAAAAAAAATGGAGACATCTGAGGTACCTGACTGGCTAAGTACGATTTCCAGAGGCTCTCTTCTATATCCAAATGACGAATTATGGAAAATAGCGCAGATATTAGAATCCGAATTTTTTTTAGATGCATGGGACCTCTTTAAGCAAAGAAAAAAGAATTTTTCATAAATTGGCCCAAAAAACTTTAGATCAGTTGCCAAACACATCATTGCCATTTGAGGTAATTCTTTGCCTAAGCAGAACACGGGCATATATTAGACTAAGGGACCTTAACCGAAAAATTAGCTTCAACAATTGTCAAAAAAAAATTAACAAAAACATTTCAAAATTTACCAATGCCAAAAAATAAACAATTATCTTGCATTTTTATACCAAAATAAGTTTTATTTTATATTTTTATATACTTATAATTTGATAATATTATGTACCTATGCCTGAATAAAGTTACTTATTAATTATGCAATTTTGTTTTTCTGACCAGATTCAGCGACCCCAAAAACATATGGTAAACATACTCAGACCCCAGGTCCGAAAAAAAAAATTTTTTGAGTACATTTTTTTTTGTGTTATTTTAATTTGGATTTTTCTGTATCTACAATAGAAATTATCCAAATCCAGATTTTTATATTAGATAAGTAGAATTTTACTTAAACATAATTTGGTCAAAAAAGAAACTATATATATTATAACTATAATATATTAGAAGTAATATTATTGAATCGAATAATTTAATAATTCTAATAATTATATTAAATAGATGTTATTTTACAAAACATTGTTTAATTTATTTTCCTTGAGCGGCAAAAGAATTTTGGATTTAATAAGGATTCAATAACCATGCATGTATAAATTTAATACCATGTATATAAATTTAATAACCATGTATATATATTTTTATTAAATATTAGATTTACAATTGCCACTATATTACAAAATCACAAAAATATTCTGTGGTTCCAAATAAAAGGTTTACCGCATACATTAAGCATTAAAGATTTGAAATTTTGATTCCAACGTGACGTCACAAAGTGCGAGAGAGATGGCGCGAAAGTGCGCATTGGCATACCGTTGTGTGTGTATCGTGGCCGCAACAAAGTCGCCACGAGAAGTTGCACCGTCAGACATGGACTTTATACTTTTCATAAGTAAGAATTAATAACATCCTTAGAGAATTCTTGAGAGCTTTTACCTACCGTAATAATAACATTTATTTATGGAAATAATAATAAATAATAAAGGAAAACTGACCAAAAATGATTTTTATCAAGTCCAAATTTTTCAGAAAAATCAAAATTGTATATTCATGGGTTTTAAGATAAAGCAAAAACTTTTTTCAGGAATGAAATTTTATGAGAAATGTAAATTTTTTTTCTATCCGTGGGCCAAAAAAACTTTTAATTTGTTTTTTCTTTAGTTACCATAAAAATATCGTCCAGGATGACGAAAAAAATTCTGGTAAAGTTTGAGCTCTTAATATTAATATTAAGAAGTGGCTCATCGCAATTTTTTATTTTCCAGTTAAATAACAGGAAAAACAATATTTTTGTTTGTAATTTTATCGCATTTTAACGAATCAGCGAGTTGTAGAAATCAACACATATTGTTGTAGGGAATTAAACGATCTACAAAAAAGATCTGATATAATTTTTTGCTTAGTCGATTCCTTTAAAAGTTATTTGAGGTTAAAGTTCAACCTCAAATAGTAAATGACGTCTTTTATAGTTTTCACGAAATATTGGCTCAAAAACATGAAATATGATATTTTTCGTAAAGGTCTTCGGTAAAACAATAAAATGTTTACGAAATATCAATAATCGTGAAGAAACAGTTTTTTTCTATACTTAATTTTTTTTTTATTCGAAATTTTTTCTTTACCTGAGTAATGACAAAAAAAATATTAATTTAAAAAAAATTCTATTTACAATTTTCAACTAAAATAAAAAAAATTATTCCATAACATGTACTTTTTTTACTACCTTAGAATCAAACTAAATTTCTCTTGTTACAATTGGGATATTTTTGCCGGTGGTTTTGAACTACTTGCAATAAGTATTGCAAATGTTCTTCATTTTTAGTAAGACATTTGTTGTACTCTTCTATTAATGCAAATCATCTTTCTGCTACATCATTGACAACGCTGAGACGTTTGATAAATACTAGATTATCTTAATAGCTTTCATCCTGTTTCCATTTGGACACTGTCCAAAATTCTACATTCTTATCGATAAAGTCAATGGGTAAATATAGACAATGGTGATGAAATAAAATACTGACAAAACCTCTTTAACGGTAGGTTATTTACGGCCAAAAACGTTCGGGTTGGGAGTACCAATTAAATAAATAGGCCTGAAGCTCATTTTTAAGCAACTGCAAAAAGATTCAACAATTAAACCATTTGATAAGAAAAACATTATAGGTATTTACTATAAATAAATAATAATTGAATAGAAATCAAACTACACAAAATCTCACACAGTAAACAAAGTTGGACAAGATGAACGTAACCTAAATTATTTACATGTAAATAATACCAGACAGGTGGCGTTAAAATCGATAACTATAGTAATTCTAGCGGTAAAATATAAAAATAGTAATAACTTAATTTTAATTAACGAATTAGCAAATATTCAAAATAATAAAATTAAAAATCTTTACAGTACTTCCAACTACTTGAAAATTTCGTTTCAACGCTTTTTATTTGAATCGTGCTAAAAAACATGGATTTTTCTCTATGAATTAGTCGAATAAAAACGAGAAAAGTTACGAAAAATATGATATTTTATGTTTTGAGCCATTATTTTGTGATACGAGTATGAAGAATTATAAAAGTCATCATTTACTATTTGAGGTTGAACTTTAACCTTTTAAACGAGTCGTGGATCTTTTTTGTAAACATTCAATTTTCTTAGTTTCTTTAAGAAACTTTCTTGACCCAATACTGGTAATATTTATAAGAAAAAATTGAACCTACACCTCGCCAAAGTTTTTTGTTTTGAGTGCGTTCCACCAACTTCAAATACCGACATACAGCTGTTTCGACCTATATTGGGTCTCATCAGTGTCGGGCAACTTGGTGTAGTGGAACACACTCAAAACAAAGGACTTCCTGAGCTTATATGCTCGTTTGGTAAGCCAACATCTTTTTTGTAGAACTTTCAATTCCCTACAAGAATATGTATTGATTTCTACAACTTGCTGAGACGTTAAAACGCGATAAATTTACAACAACAAAAATTTCCCGTGTTATTTAAATGGAAAATAAAAAATCGCGATGAGCCATCTCTTAATATTAATATTAAGAGCTCAAACTAAAACTAAAGAAAAAAAAATAAAAGTTTTTTTGGCCCACCCTACTTTATATATTTTAGGGTGTGCCATTCCCATAGGAATAACACAGAATAATGTTTTTTTTCGTGTTTTCTCCCTGCATTTTATGTAGCCACTTTTTTAAACAGCTTTAAGTTTTCCACAAAAATGTCATGTTGTCAAGTTTATATCGTTCAAAATTTACCTACTAAAGGACTTATAAGCAACTTTATAGTAAAAAGTAAAAAACCCACCAAGTCTTATTTTTATTATATTTTTATGGTAGTAGGTAAACTATTGATGATGGGTCAAAAGTTAAAAAGCAATTTTATAGTACTATTCTTCGCACCCAAAAGTCCATTTGAATACAAATAATTTAGGTTAAGTATATGTCAGTTTAACGCTAATTTTGTCCTATTTTCTGAAAATAATATATATTATACAGGGTGTTATGTAATTAATGTTATATATTAAAATGGGTTGTTCCTTAGGGTCCATAAACAAGCACCTGAAACTTTTTTTTCTAAATTCCAAAGTCTAAAAATAATTTATAATAACTTTTATCCTACCAAAAAGTACGCCACTGATCGACTAGGAACTTTGGGCTAATCTGTTAATGTTATGGTTGGTAACAACAGGAGTGCGTTCATAAATAACGCTCGGGGTATGAAACAATTTATAGTTGTCAGATAGTTTTGAATACGTAGTGGTTTCTTTAACTTTCTACTCCGAGTAACCATTAACATAACTTCATCGTTATCGCTACTACTTTCGTCGTCTGCATCAGAATAAGCAATTGGAATTTCAAATAATGTTTGGACGCCCAAACTGGAACAGAATATAGCTGCTTCCATGAGGTTAACTTTGACGTCAAAAACGCAAATTGTGACAATCGAAATGTCAGGCGTTCAAAAACCACCCAGCACCCTAGGACCACTCTGCGCAAAACTCACATTACACACGAGATAAACACCCTATAATCAGATTTCCTTTATGAACGCACCCCTGGGGTGTTTCCAAAAGCTGTCAAAAAAGTTGACAAACATTGTTTAAATTTAGCTTAATTACAAAAATAACAAAATTAACAATGCAAATTGTCAATTTGGCGTTTTTATTAATTGTTGGTTATGTCATTTTTGTACTGAAGGTAAATTCAAACAAAATCTGACAACTTTTATGACAGAATCTAGTGCATTTCTTTCAAATTTTAGGTTATGTGCTCAAATTGTAAATATCTTAACTAAGGGAAGTGCTTTTGGATTTATTTACACAAATAAAATGTTAAAAGTTTAACCCGTGAACTGGTCCCAATTTCATCTGAGTAAACAGAAAAAAAAAACTGATGAAAAAATTAATTTTGTGGTTATGGATTTTATAAAATAGGTACTAAATTTTCTAATCATTGCTTAAGCTGAGTAAATAAATACAGAAGGGTATTAGAGCTTTAAGGGCATAAAACTTTTGTATTTAATGAGTTTTTATTTATTTTTTGCAAGAAAAATTTTTTGTAACAATTTTTTACATCTGGCAACGCAAAGCTACTTTGTTGGTTGGTATCTATGTGCTCACAGAACACAAGTGTGCAGAGATAAACCAAGTGTGTAACCAGTGGCGTATCACAAAAAAATATTAAATACTTCTAATGCATATTTTTTCTTTATCTTTGGAAAAATATTTTAAAATATTTTTCCTTTACTCCTTATGTCAAAAGGTATTCAGTATTTTAATATATAACATTAATTACATAAATACATATTATGTATTATTTGTGTATAAAAGTCTAAAATTAGATGGAAATTTTGGGTGTGGAGCATAGTAGGGGAGCATAATACCTACCTTTGATCAATTGACGTACGGTAGCCCAAACCAACTGGGCGTTTTTTATTAGTTTTTTTATTTTTTCACAAAGTTTGTATCAATTAATTTTAAAATTTGATGAGTAGGGGAGCATAATACCTACCTTTGATCAATTGACGTACGGTAGCCCAAACCAACTGGGCGTTTTTTATTAGTTTTTTTTTTATTTTTTCACAAAGTTGGTATCATTTAATTTTAAAATTTGATGACAGCCATAAACTGTCAGAATATTTTCCGATTGCGATTCCGAAAATGAAACCTAAGTATTTCGTAAGAAAAAAACGCAAAATTCACCGAACTCTCCATAAGATTCTAAAAAAAATGGGCAAATCTTAAAAGAAAATATTAATTTGACAGATGACCTAACCTCATTTACAAAAAACCTTTTGGATCTTACTCCGAAAATTAAAAAATGCCCTGGTCTGCAAAACACGCATCACAGAGAAAAAGTAACTAGGTAACTTTAAAGAAACAACACAAAAGAGTGCTTGATTACCTGTTAGAAGTGGAAAACATATTTACAGTGGCGACTCTAGTGGCTACCGGAAAAACCAGCTTGAAGCGCGATTTAATCAAATTTAAATATTTTATATTATTGCTTAGTTGTCTCTGGTAACAATGTGACATAATCTTACGTTTATTTGTTAGTTGTTTTCAGAGTAGGGTTTTGTTATGCCGCCGTTATCAAAAAACAAACTGTTTTATTGAGTTTGGCTGCCGGGCTTGGTATTTCTTCGATTTAATGCTGCTAATTGAAAACACAGAGGGACAACAGCCATGATCAACTTACTGGACTATATTCAGGCACAACTAGATAAAAGAAAATGTGTTAAGGGACTTATTTTCAACAACAAAAATGGACTTGAACAGAAAACTGGAGGAAGCTGGTATACTAAAAATGCGCTAGCCCTGCTTACATCACATACTAAGGATAGAAAAATGTACACAACGACAGGAAAGACACAAAGCAATGTCCAAGGAGTCAACTTTGGAGTACCTCAAGGATCAATACTCGGCCCATTTCTATACATTATCTACATTAACGACATACATAAACTAAACTTAAATGGAAAGCACATGCAGTATGCAGATGACCTTGCAATTTTTTATAAAAACGACAAAGACGAAACTACTAAACAAAATATGGAATAAGACTTAAAAAAATTAAAGAAATGGACAAACAACAACCCTATAAAACAATGAAAGTAAGTGCTACATAATGCATATAGAAAAAAGGCCAAAGACACATAAAATCACACTTAAGCTAAAGCAAAATCTTAAAAGAAGTGCAGCAAATAAAATACCTAGGACTAATAATAGATAGACACCTAGAAGGACCACATACAGAAACTAACCACCACGTTAGCCTCGTACATATGCTTAGCCTACAAACAACAAAAAAGCACAGTTTATCATGCATAAATAAAGTCAAGACTGACTTACCTCATAACCTTTTGGACAACAGGCGACAAGTCTTGCTTAGGCTACCTGCAAAGGGCGCAAAATAGTAATAAAGGCTCTTTACAAACTGAAACAAGACACGCCAACAGAACAAGTTTATCAAACCCCAAAACTACTAAATATAGAGGAATTGAGGCAGGTAGAAACCCTAAAAATAATGCATCAATCTAGTGAATTGAACTAAAAAAAACAGTGGATTTCACAGCCACAAAACGAGAGGAAAAGATAGATACAGGTTGCCCAAATCAGAAACAAAAATGGGAGAGAAAAGACTGGCATCAGAGGGACCAGGACTTTACAACAACCTATCTGAAGGCATAAAACATACCACGGGAAACAGATTCAAAAAGTTAATAGTCCAACATATTCTACGCAAAAGAAGAGACGATTTGTACAACTTTGATAGTAGTTATTAGCTATACAAAACAAATTATATTATATTTACAAATATATTTATACATATTCTACGCAAAAGAAGAGACGATTTGTACAACTTTGATAGTAGTTATTAGCTATACAAAACAAATTATATTATATTTACAAATATATTTATACATATCTATACCTGTTATAACCCACAATGGGTTCTTTAGGTTTTTCTGAATCAAAAAAATGTTGGTTCTTCCGGTTGCCACCGTAGTAATTATGTTCCCCTCTTCTAATAGGCAATCGGGCACTCTTTTGTGTTTGTTTCTCTATGTTGGTAACGTTAAAAAAAACAAAATATTTAGAAAAGATTACATTACAGTACGAGGGTTGCCTTTTATATTTCGGGAATGGCCGAACCTGCTGATGCTATCTGATAACAGATGTATGTATCGTTAAGTTCGAACTTTTAGACGGTGTTCTTACTTAAAACGTTTTGACGTGCGGGCGCAATTAGTATTATTAACAGTCACTTGAAAAATTAATGTCGGCCAAAAGAATGGAATTGACCCGTAAACATTTTCGTGCTATAATTTTTACAACTTTAACGTGGATTATCCCAACAATAATGCATCGATGAACTTAATTTGACTTTTGGCGACAAAGTGCCATAAAAAACAGTGAATATCGGTGGTGTTCCGAATTTAATCGTGGCCGACGAATTTCGTGAAGGTCGTCCAAAATCACTCGTTCTTGAAAAAAACATTGATGCTGTACGTGAACTGGTAATGCAAGATCGTCATGTGACATATCGTGAGATTGGGTCATCCTTGGGCATGAGTGGGACCAGCTGTAATGATGCACATTACGACATCTATGAGACGATTTCCTAACTACCCGACCTCAAGGAAAGAGTTGGACTACCAGAAACCTGCAGTTAGACGGAACTCCAACAGATGGCGCTGTGACAGATGTCAACAGCATGTGTTGTCAACACTTGTTGCACACGGCCCGTGTGATGGATTTATTTCACACGGCCCCAATTGTTTTTCATCGAGTCTGTCATCAGAATTTCGTCTATAAAACCGCTGCATTTTTCAATGGACAATCAGTCGTCTGGTGGCTCAGTTCCAAATGGTGTTATCAATTGTGAGCCCGAAAACCAACCACTAAATCACAGAGAACTCTCAGTGGAATATTAACAGTAAGTTAACCTGTTTTTAATATCAAAGGGCTTTAAGCCGTATAATATTAAGCTTTAATAGCAGAGTTAATAACACTGTAAATCCTGTATGCATATAACATAACCTAACAACATGTATTTTTCCACTAGAGTCCAATTGCAAATCTGCCCTGTCTCTCTGTAGGACTGAAAACTACGCCCGTGCCTGCCAGTTGCCTGTGAAAAGCCCTGGAACATTTGCCTGTCCTGATTAAAGGCTATGCAAGAACCTTTGTGTGCAAAGTCTACGATACTTTTGTAAATACTGTATATAATTCTAATATAATTTTGTACATACTTTTACCTTGGTAAATAAACCAGTTTAAGTTACTTTTTGCATTTTAAATTAAACCACCAAACCCTAACTGATTCTTATAAACCCTACTTTCTCCACTGAATAAAAGCAACCCGAGGTCAAGAGTCAACCGGAGAGGAACCTTGGTGAAGTACTTAAGGCCATAACCAGCCTAGGTACGACACACAGCATACATTCAATATTAAATGAACATTTGGCCGTCAGAAAAAATTGTTACCGTTGGATCCCACATAATTTGACAATCGATCAAAAAAAGGCTAGTGCTCAAAAGAAATGCTTAAAAAATACGATGGCGGAGCTTCAAAACATGTTCATGACAGGTGACGAATCATGGATCTATGTGTATAAACCTGAAAGTAAACAGCAGTCGACTGTGTGGGTCTTTAAAAGCGGTTGATACGTTCAAAATGCATGTTTTGGAGGTGCCTTAATCGGAGTGAAAAAAATGCTTCGAAAATTGGTTCAAGTGCATGCAAAAGTGTGTCGATCTTCATGGAGAATATTTTAAAAAACAATAAAGCCATGTACGATGATTAATTGTTGTTTGTTTTCTCTATTCCCGAAATATAAAAGGCAACCCTCGTATTATTCCAATTGACATCCGCTGTTGTTGATGATGCACCCCACAGGTTAAAATTTCAGGAAAAAACTTCTTCTTACATTTACACCCTGTATATGCTAAAAAAATTAAAAATGTCTACGATAGCATCGTTACATTTAAAAAAAATAATCATCAAAATTAAATGAGCGGTTCGCGAGGAAATTAAAACATTAAAATTGTTACCAATTTCTGGTGGTCGGTTTTTTTTGCCTGCGAGACAAGAAATTTGTAAAAAATTAATCTTGTCGAACATTAAATTTACTATAAAGTTGCTATTTTACTTGTTGGCCTATTATAATAGTTTAATTTAAATATCTACAAAACGCGTAATATTTCAAAGGGCAGTTCAGTGCGCAGCTGCGCGCAGCCCCGATCGTATAGGGGCCCCCAGTAGGTGGGTCGATCCCGAGACTTTCAAGACCAAGGTAACTAATCCCGGGATACCAAGACCATTCTTAAAAAAACATAAATCTTAAGTTTTAAAACCAATTTAAAATAAACTTGTTTTAATAAACAATGAATAGAAGCTGTTAAAAAAAATTGATTTAGTAGATTTTAGTGATTTTTATGATTTTTTCGCTTACATTTTATGCTACAGGGCCAGTTTTAGACATTTTGTATTTATAAATATAAATTTAAATCACACAAAACAAATAAAATAATTGCAAACAATTATTTATTTGGTTTTAAATACTTAATGGTTATAATAATCAATTTCCACTGATCCAAATTTAATAAGTGGTCTAAAATAAAAAAATTCTGTATATCTCGAAAACAAGAGCTAACCTATAATGAATAAAAACGACTTAATTAATTCACAATAAAAATACAAAATAAATATGCTTCAGTGTGGCATAGTCTAGCTATTAGCTATTCACTGGAAGCCAGAAAAAAAAGTACATGACGGAAAGTCGAGCATAGATCATTAAAAACAAGAAAACTATAAGAACAATTTAAAATAACTAAAAATAAGTAACTGTCGACTATTTTTTTTAAGTATGTCGAAAATATGGTTTGGGGTGACAAAAAAAAATTATTGTAAAAGTTTGAGTCCATAATATTAATATTAAGAGGTCTATCATCGCAATTTTAAATTTTTTTTCCTCAGCAAGTTTTTGTCTTAACTCCAAAACTATTGAGTTTGACAAAATTGAAATGTTTTTTTAAGAAAATTAAATGCTCTACAAAAAGATTGAAATGAAATTTTCCGTCAGATAAACCGTTTCCTAAAAATAATGCCTTAAAAATTGGTATAGTTTTACAATTTAATCTTTTAACTTTGGAATTTTGTAATTCATGTAAAAATCAGTACCCAAAAAAAAACCGATAAATATTCAAGAAAATCAAATGCTCTACAAAATGTTTATCACTTTTGGCTAAATTCACTCCATCAAAAGTTATTCAAGGTTAAATTTGAAGTCAAAACGAAATTTTAACATTGAATAACTGAATTTATCCAAAAATGTTGAGAGGCTTTTATTGTAAAGCATTTGATTTCCCATAAGAATATTTATCGGTTTTATGGGTACTGATGTTTACATGAATTACAAAATTCCAATTTAAAAGATCAAAATGTAAAACTATAAAAAATTTTAAGTCATTATTTTAAGGAAACGGTTCATCTGACGGAAAATTTCACTTTAACCTTTTTTGTAGAGCATTTAATTTTCTTAAAAAAATATTTTAAAGTCAATTTTGTTTAACTCATTGGTTTGGGAGTTCTAAGAAACTTGCTGAGGAAAAAAAAATTAAAATTGCGATGATAGACCTCTTAATATTAATATTATGGACTCAAACTTTCACAATAATATTTTTTTGTCACCCCAAACTATATTTTCGATATACTTTTCAAAAAAAAAAAAACAGTTGATTTTTTTTGGCCGTCTACTATATACATATATGTAGTTATTGTACAGCACGGGCGTAGCTACCGCGGTATAAGCTGTATCAATGATACGGGGCCCCCGGCAAAGGGGGGCCCCCGATTGGCTTCGACATGCGTAATCAAAAAACATATTACCCACATGTTAAAAAAATTGGGGCATGAAATTAATTAAATAAATAGTATTATTATCGTGTTCCAATGAGGCCGTGAACTCATACGAATTGATTCTGCCCGCACCTTTCCGCTATGCGTTGTCTGCGGCATACTGAGTCTGCTTTGTGTATTATTATCATAGGTTATTTTAATAGCAAATTAGAAATAATTATTAGCGTTAAAATTATTTCAAATGAGTTGCCTTTTAAAATATGTTGAAGAACGGTAAATGTCTAAAACCACATCAAATTTTAAAATTTGCCTGTAAATAAAAAGCTATATGTATACAATGTATATATTATTTATTGAATTATAAAAAATTGATAAATGCAAAAAAATGATACCCTAAAAATTTTATTTGTTTGCCCAAAATAGACTGGGCGTGACACCCAGAATTTTTTTTTGCCAGCAGCTTTTCCCGTATAAGGGCCCCTACCGAGGCTTCCTCGAGGCTAGCTACGCCACTGTTGTACAGATAAGGAAATAAAAAACAAAAACAATGAGCATACAATATTCCCAAAAATTCATATTTAGTTTGTAAATAGGTATTTTTTGAGTTCAGTGGGTAGCGAGTTATATGATGTTATATGTTATAGCATTATAATTTAAAATATATAAATGAAAATATAATTTTAAAAAGCGCAGTTCGATATTTAGGAATTGACAATAATTAATACGTAAACGGGAATTTTGACGAGTTATAAACTAAGATTTTAGAGGGGTAGAGTGGGGACTTTGCAAGAGCTGGTGGGTAAAATTTACCAAGTGAAGTTTCATATGCTTTTCCATCTTCAACCAAGATAATTCCTTTATTTTTTCAGAAATGTGATCGTATTTTCTAAGTTTATAATAAATTAGTCTACAGCAGCAATAATTTTGTGTATAAGAGTTTTGCTTGCAAATTCAAAGCATGTTGTACACACTTTACCTACAGCGTATACACTCGAAGAGTGGGGAGGTAAAAAACAGAATGGCACGAGCGCGGGGACAGTGAGTACGAAAAAACTAGATAATTAACATCAACCAATGCTGCTATTGAAAATACTGCATTTTTAAATATTTTAAACAATTTTAGACAATTTAATTTATTTGTGTGAACCATGAATCATAAGTGTGTGGGCCCGCTATTGTGATTGTGAAAAACTTCCAACCCCAAGACGCACTTCCAGGAAAACATCGGGAAACTTGATGCATACAGTGCACTTTCAAAAGCGGCGACCAAAAATAAGGTAAGCCTTCTCACACATGTGCCATAATTAAAAGTCACAGTAGTTAAAATTCGATAATAACAAACTTTCACATAAATTGCGTTTCAACGTTTTATTAAGATTTTTGTATGAATCTTTTAACATGTTCCCGAACTCTCAGCACAGTATCCAGTATGATTCCAAGAATTCTAGAGGAGTCGACGACATTTAAAGGAATATTATTAATTTGCAAAGTAAGCTGCTGTTTTAAAGTAGATACCTTATCTTTTGTTCCAAATACGAGGCGTTTAATTTTAGGTTATGTTTTAGAGAAAGCTTGTGAATTTTATTTAAATCATTATTAATTAGTAGTTCGGGACTTTTTGCCTGTAAAACCGGAAGAATTTTTTTCACCCTTAAGTAATCGTAGATTTGTTTGTATAACACTTTTTTAAGAATTTTGAAAAAGCTGGTAGAATGCCGATTATACGTAGGTCTGAGAATTATTCCGGATTATTCTTTTTGGGCAAAGATTTAACTAAGGCAACACGCCATTTTTGAGGAAAGTAGCCTTGCTTAATAGTTAATTATATTCGTAATATAAGGAATAATAAAAGGCAACAGTATCATACGTACTGAGATTTCATCCACGCCACAGGCATTAGAGCGCAGGGCAAAATTAAAGCTACTTCTTCGAGAGTAGTCATGATGAAACTAAAAGAATTTTCATAATAATTTGCTTCAAAAAAATCACTTTGACTTTTGACAATTATCAGATATGGTCTGCAAAAAGCTCGCAAAATAATTATTAATTTCCTGTGGGTTAGATAGATGATTGGGAATTTCACTTGATTTATTAGATTTTATATTAAAATCACTTAATGCACACCAAAGTTTTTTTGATTTTTTTGTCAGCTATAAGTGAGTCAAGGTGATCTTTTTTCTCTCATCGTAAACATGTTAGGGCAACAATGTTGCCGCAACATGTAAGGGCAGGTCTTTATACTTCCTGTAGTCATTTTTACGTTTAGTATGTTTAAATTTTTGCAAAGCACCATCACGTTCTTGCATTATCAATTTTAAGTTCGTTGTTATTCAACGGCCTTTAGGTTTACTAATTATTTCTTTTATAGGGGCGTGACAATCAAATAATAATATAATAAAATTATTAAAGATATCAACTTTTTTGTCAATATTATTATCCCTCAATATTATGTGCCAAGGAACCTGCCTCAAGTCGCGGTCCAACTCCTCCTGGCAAAAACTATCAAAAAATCTTACTAAATTTTTGAGAAATTCTCGGTTTTATTAATGAAACTAGACTAAAGGCCACTAATTCTTTTGTTGACACAAAAATGGGGTCCAACAACTTGCTTGTACTTTTAGGGACTAGTGGGTTCATTAATAATTTGATATAAGTTAAAAGATTCCAAACTAAAATTCACTGGTTTATTTAAATTTAAAAAATCTGTATTAAAATCCTCCCAAGCCTATGACCTCATCAAAATTTGGACACAAAAAATAAAATATATTTTCAGACTTAAGGTCTGTATAACGTTCCAATGGCAAAATTTTGTAATTTTGTGTTAATTATTAAAAAACACCTAATCACGAATCCACTTAGTAAAGAACTGGACGGCTAGTGGCCTTGGTTCTTAATTTTGGCTGTTTTTAAAACCAATGCTATAACAGTAATTGATGTCCCGTTAATTTTTGATGTCAATAATTTTCATTTTATTTACAAAAATATCTAATAAAAACTCGTAAAGATTGTTTATGTTTTTATTGATTGCGCGCATTACAATGACGTTTTTTGTAGTGGTTAATAATGCGCCGATTGTATTCGCAATTGTTAATAATAAATGACATTCATTTCTTCCGCTGTGAACAATCTTATTTCTTGCCCTGTATATATTTTCATTCCTTCTCGCTAATTAGGTAAGAAATGTTCCATTTCCTCCCGCTACCATGATGACGCTACAGTGTGATTGACAGAATTAAATTAAACGTCAGTTTAATATAATTTTGACACAAGTTTTTTTGCGGGTACCCAAATTGTGTATTTTTAAGCGAAAATGAGCATTTATAGAGTTTAGCTTAAATAACTTAAATTAGGTAAGTGCGCTGGTTTGGTGCAAGACTATTGTAAGTCCATTTTCAAAAAATTGGAGAAAAACACTGTAAAACATTTCTATTGATTGTAACTAAATTGTTTTTTGCATAATATGTATTTATTTATTAATCTTTGGATGTAAAACCTTCCAATTTTTAAAGGAATGACGCAAAAAACAATTTAGTTAAAATAAATAGAAATGTTTAATAGTGATTTTCTCCAATTCTTAGAAAATGGACTTGCACCAAACCAGCGAGCGTACTTACTTAATTGGAACGACTTTAGGAATGTAAACGTCAGTTACTTTAGTTACTTTTTTAAATTTCCTAAAAATTCATTAATAATTAGCACCACTCGACAAAATAGTGTAGTCTTTGCCTCGCGTGTTTATCATTTTCGCCGAGCCCGTAGCAGAGATTATTCGTTGTTTTCGGGCGGTTTAAGGTGGTGGTAATTGTGGAGCCGAGGTATTTAAGGCTATTTTTTAACTGAATCGTGTAAGAGCCTATTTTTTGGGCCCGGTGCTGTGAATCCTGGTAGGGTATTTAGGGTTACGAATTAAGATTTTGTTTTTTGCTTCGTTGAAATTCAGGCCCTTTGCGTTCATATGCTTGGTGAGAACTTCGGTAAATCTTTCTATTTCTGTTATTCGTGCATTTGTCCATGTTTTTTTCCGGATACGTCCCGATAGAAAATGTATAGGAAATTAGGCACACCATAACTTTTACGTTTTCCCTATTGAGACCGATAGCAAATAACTCAATGAAGGAGCAACTATAAAACATTTGAAAAAATATTATTAAAACCTATGGGGTCCTATGGGGGAAAAACTAATTTCTACATTTATGTGTATTTTCCCCATTGAAACCAATAGCAAATAAATCAAGGGTGGATATCCCTATAGAACAACCATAAATCCCAATTATGGGTCCTATACATACCGATAGAAACACCATACATTCCGATACAAATATCTATCGGTTTGAACAGGGTCTCTATGGGTTATTTTAAGCAGGGTAGGTCATCCTCGAAAGCGAGCACGATGGGCAGTTTAAAGTCAGTCATGTCAGAGTCTAGTTGAAGTTCCGGGATTTCTGCTGTTGTCAGTTGAAGTATTCTGTGTAGCGCTAGTGTGAAAAGTCGAGGAGACAGGGGACAGCCTTGTTTTACTCCTTTTGTTTTACAGCATAGTTTTGTGGTCTGACCAAACCATTGTACACACGTGTATTCTCTTAATCAGGCCGTTTCGATTAGTTCAATAAGCCAATGTGGGGTGTTCGCTGCTTTTAAGGTTTCTATGATTGCTGAGTGTTTGCTTTTGTCGAACGCTTTTTCTATGTCGTAGGTTACTACGTATATCTTTTTCCCTTTTCGCCATGTTTCTTTTATTATTCGCCTGAATATGTACTCGTGTGTGGACCTGTTCGCTATAAATCCTGCCTGGTAGTACGGGATGGACTCAACTAGTTCGTCAAAGGCTTTAAGAATGTACCGCGCATATATCTTGTATCCTATGCTACATAACGTAATTTTTCTGTAGTCCGCGGTGTTTTTCGCGTTGGGTATCTTTGGGATGGGTATTTGTTTCGTGATTAGCCAGTCCCGAGGTACTACGTATTTTTTCCAAATTCGTGTCTGCAAGACCGTGAGTAAGTCGAATACCTCGTCCGGTGCTTCCTTGAGAAGATCGTTTTGTAGAAGTCCAATGCCCGGGGCGGAGTTTTAGCGTAGATTTTGCACCGTCTGGTTTGTTCCGGGGAGCTGGTTAGGGGTGTGTAGTCTGCCACCGGGCTGTTAAGTGTGTGGCGTTTTCCTTTAATCCTCATTGACCGAGTTCCGTTTCCCAGGTAGCGAGAGGAATGTAGGTAGTTTGCTCTTGTTTGTGCGTCTGTCTAAATTGTTTAATGTATTTATATGTTTGTGAGATTATTTAAGCTGGTTCGTAGTAATTTAGGTTGTTAAAAAAGTTGTAGCATTTAGCTAGGTCGTGTTCCAGTAGTGCATTTTTCGGCTGTTGTGTCACGCTTTGTTTGGGCTGTTTGTGAGTTCCGATTTCGTCTGTGTTCTTCCGACGCCTTTTAATGTTTGTTTAATGTTGTCAGGTAGCGGTTCTGGTGTCTGGTTTGCCTCTTGTTGAAGACTTTCTTTGAGGATTGTTCATGTCTCTGATACGTTAATTAAATCTGGATTGTAAGATAGTAGTGACTCTTTTACCGCGTTTATGTAATTTAAGTTGTCCGTGGGGTCTTTTAAGCGCTCTGTGAACCATTTCGTCAGTATTATTGTGGTGCCCTGATATTCTTTGTCGGTTGTGACTGGCGTGTGCCGTACGTCGCAATAAAGTAATTTATGGTCTGCCTTTATGTCAAGTGGCCAGATTGCTTTGCAGGGTGTGTATAAGTAGCCATTTGTGTTGTTTTGGAGAATGTGGTCAATTTGTGAGTCCAATGTTTTATTGCATCAAGTTATTAAGACTGATTTGTGTTTTGAAAAGGTGTTGTGTGTTCAGAGTTTGAACAGCTGAGCCAGGTTAATAAGCTCTTGACCATTTTCGTTCGTTCACTATGTACGAGTGGCTTTCCCACCGTGAATTTGTTTAATCTGTGAGTTGTGTTTTGCCCACGTGCGCGTTAAAGTCACCTAGAACTATAATTGCTCCTTTTTTGTTGTTTATGTCAATTTGTTTTGTTAGGTCACTGTATGTCACTATGTACCGTTTATCCGGCGGAATATGTGTGGATATTACGCAAATTCGCTTTTGTTACAGGCTAGGACTAACGTGGCAGTGCTGTCTGAGACGAATTTGTTTTAGCGCGTCCCGTTGTCATGTATGTTTCTTGTAATGCTAGTATGTCTAACTTTAGTTGGTTTAATGTATCGTCAATTATTCCTCTCTTGTCTTCCGCCTACAGCCCCTTACGTTTAGTGTACCTATTTTTATGTTGTCTTGTTGCGTACTGTTGTCTAAACTTGTTCTCCCGTTTCCGGTAGATTGTGTTTGCGTGTATTTTCCGTTTCCGAAGGCTTTTATGTTGGATTTGTTTCCTGCCTCTGTTAAGCAGGGCACCGCGGCTTGTCTCATTGTTGGTCAAATTTGTACTATGCCGTCATAGTGATTGTGGGATCCGGTCCTGCCTAGTATGTAACAAATTGCGATTGTCCGGTGGTTGTAATTCTGTCTGAAGGATATCTTGTCTGTGCCCCCCTGTTCGTGATGTATTTCGATTCCGACGTTAAATACGTCCGATGCTGCTATTATTGTTTTCAGTCCTACCCAGAACCCATTTTGTAAGTGGTTCTTTAAGTACGCCTTTGTTTTACGTTCCATGGCTGTAATATGTGCGTAACGGTGGTGTTGGTCAAGGATCGCATCCTGGACGTAAGGTCTGAATGTCTCTATGTGTGTTCGGATGTGATTGTGCAATTTCTATTGATGACCTGTCCGGCCTTTTTTCTAGTTGGTGGGCTAAAGAGGGCAATTTCCTCGGGTGGTATTATTAATTATACCTACTAAGTGGTGTTGACGATTTTCATGTTCTGTTTGGTTTGGCTTTATTGAGATTTATTTGGCGTTTATTTATAGGTTTTGCCAAATGTTTATTTGGGGAATGATCTTAATGTTTTTTTGTGTGCTTATGTGTGCTTATTTATAAGTTTATGAGGCTTGCTTGTTGCTTTTTTTATTATTGGGAACTGATGGCGACTGTTTGTTTACCTGATTACCAGATGGAACTCTTAGTAATTTGGGATTGCGAAGTTTGCGTTTGGGTTTAGAATTTAGAGTTTAGAATTTAGGTATTATTATTAGGTCATGCAATTAGATATTTTACTTATCCGACTAAGCAGACTTAAAGTTCAGTTGTTTGTCCTTAACGTTGTTCCTTGACCTCGGCCGCTCGCAATTTGCACGCGTTGATTGTGTTAGTAATCCAGGGAAGATTATGGTTGTACCCTATCACCTCATTCGAACCCTTTTTTACCGGTAGAGCACTATGGGACTTCAACCGGGAGCCACACCCACTTTACACCCTTATTTTTTTTTGTATCCGGTATTTCACTCTTGTGGTAAGGACGCGTTAGACACGACCTCGAGGTGAAAAGCGAGACTGGCCTGATAAATGACTTTTTATGTTATATTTTTTCGTTTGAGAAATTTTTACAAAAGCTGGCAACACGGCAATTTAATTTGGCTATGTCGCATTATTACCCTGCTTAAAATACCCCATAGAGACCTATACAAAATAATCTATCGGGCGCTACCGGATTCAATATGTGCATTTGTCCATGGTTTTTTCCGGATACGCGTATACAGGGTGTTATGTAATTAATGTTATATATTAAAATGGGTTGTTCCTTAGGGTCTATAGAGAAGCACCTGAAACTTTTTTTTTTCTAAATTCCAAAGACTAAAAATAATCCTACCAAAAAATACGCCACTGATCGACTAGGAACTTTAGACTTATCAGGTTGCCTAATTTAATTTATTATGTTATGGTTGGTAACAACCAAATTTTGTCAAAAAAGTTGACAAACATTGTTTAAATTTAGCTTAATTACAAAAATGACAAAATTAACAATGCAAATTGTTAATTTGGCGTTTTAATTAATTTGAAATAAAAAGGATTTTTCGTTTTTGTATGATCGTGTATTGTGAAAGTTTTAATTTGCAGAGCGCTTTCGGCCTTAAGCCATCTTCAGTGCTTCAACTGATAAGTAAAACAGGAATTAGATTAAGTAACATTGAATTTTTAAAAAACTTACTTGTCAGTTGACAGGAGTATATGTCTATGTTCATTTTTATTTACAGCTACTCAAAATAGTACTATACATATAACCCACAGCAATATGGCATCCCTGACTGATAGCTACAAGAGAATGTCTATAAAAAGAGCCACCTCACAAGTCGACATATGGTTCCTACATCAATGCATCAAAGAAGAATTAACACCAAGGTTTGCCAAAATTAACATGTCAAATAATGTACCTTCAAACTATAAAACACAATTAGAAATTAAATTAGTTAGATCGGCAATCTGTAAACACTACTCAAAGATAGATCTATGTAATCATAAACTCAAAATGCTTTACAACAGATTATGCAACAGTTACAATTACACACAAGTTACTGAAATTTTAAATGATATTAACGATGAATGCATCTTTGAAAAAACTCAAAAGTTTAAAATCGTAAAACGCAAGTTAGACAATCTTAAAAAAGAAAGAATAGATTCTAATAAAAATAAATCACAACTCAACAAACAATTCTCAAATTTTAAATTTCATGAACGTATTAAAAATTTGTCCAATGTAAATTTTAGCGATGATGAAATTGCCTTGCTTGGTTTAGGACTAAAACATTGCTTATCCCTTCAACTATCAAACACAGACATCCAAAAGTTTGCAATAGAACTGGACGTTCTGATTGAAAGTATATCTAGTATCAACAAAAAAGAATTACGATGTGAATTTCAACACATTTTACAAAAAATCAAAAAGTCTCTACCTTTTATCAATAAAAATAAAAATAAATTAAATCCATTAATAATAACACTTCAACATATTAAAAAGAAAATTAAAAAACATAACCTGGTTGTCTCAAAAGCAGACAAAGGCAATTGCCTCGTAATCTTAAATATAACTGAATATATACACAAAGTTGAAACTTTTTTAACAGAGAACAATTTTACACAATTAAATAATAACCCTCTACACAAGTTTATTAGAAACATTAATATTATTATGAAGACTGAAAACTTAAAACAATTCCTTAAAGAATATAATGCCCCTTACAATTTACTTCCTGGTAATCCAATCATCCCTAGATTGTATGGCCTACCAAAAATTCATAAATTAAATATTCCCATAAGACCGGTCGTTAGTTTTATCAACACTCCAGTCTCCATAATTGCAAAATTTATATTGAATACCATCAAAAGTCTCACAAATTTTAAACCTAAATACAGCCTTCTCAATTCATTAGACTTAGTCAATAAAATCCAACATTGTAATTTACCCAATAATGCAATCCTGGTTTCGTTTGACGTCATAAATCTATTCACCACAGTACCAAAATCGGAGACTGTTAAAATTGTAGAAAATATATTGATAAAAGCCCACATAAAAGAATCCACAATAGTTTTTGTTCTAACACTACTCAATATGTGTCTATCACAAAATTTTTGCCTTTTCAATAACAAATATTACCAGCAACCTGACGGACTTGCTATGGGTTGTTGCCTATCACCACTTTTAGCAGATGCGTTTTTGGACCATATTGAAAATAACTTTATAGTTGGAAAACACGACGAGATTTTACATTGGTACAGATATGTAGACGATTGTCTTTGCATAGTTGAAGGAGATAATGAGGTAGCACAATCTTTGTTGTGAAAGTTAAATAAAATCCATCCCAAAATTAACTTCACTAGAAATAGAAAATAATAAAGAACTCAATTTTTTAGATTTGACTTTACATCGTTTTTCAAACAATATACAATTTTCAATCTATAGAAAGCCAACTCAAACAGATCATGTGATCGCAGATTCCTCTAATCACCCCATACAACACAAAATGGCCGCCTTTAATTGTTATATAAATAGATTACATAATATACCTTTATCAGAGGAACATTACAATAAAGAGCTAAACCTATTAAAACAAATTGCTTACAACAATTATTATGACCCAACAATTGTAGACAATTTAATCTCAAAATTCAAACGGAAAAGAATATTAGCCCTAAACTTTCCAAGTGGTTCTACCTTATCTTTAAACGATGCCGGAAGTTTTATCACAATTCCTTTCATTAACTTCAAGATAACTAACATGATCTGCAGATGTGTTAAAAAACAAAAAGAAAATTTAAAAATAGCACATAAAACTAATACGAATTTAGCATCATTATTAATTAACAACAAAGACAAAATAGAAACACTTCAAAAAAGCGGAAGTTACAAACTTTCATGTGGAACTTGCACACCTGCACATATGTTGGTAGAACTTTTAGAGCTTTGAAAACTAGAATTAATGAACATTTAAAACGGAGCTCTTCAGCTTTCGGAGAACACATTAAAAGTTCAAAACATTCGTTTAGTCCTCGAAAAAACTCGGAAATATTACATATAACCAACACTAGAAATTTAACAAAGCTAGATTTCTTAGAAGATCTTGAAATTGTGAAAGAATTGAAGTGCAACTCATTCTGTCTTAACACTCAAGTCAACCTCAATAGAGACTTTATACCTTTACACAAATATGTCATGGATTAAAATAAATAAATCCTAATTAGGTTGATTTTATGTTCGGAGTTTTTCACGATGGTTTTTAATATGAGTTAGTTATCTTGGGAGCGCATTTCTGGATTTGAATTTAAAATTAATGTTCGTTACACAGCACCACCTGTTGGGCATGGGAGGAATCTGTTGTTTTCATAAAAGTTTGCTAATTTTGTCTATATTTACGGTCAATAAAAGCGGGAAATTGATCATCTGTCATCAAAAACACCTAACCAAGTGTAATTTTAAACACACCACATGAAGATTTTAATATAAGCATATCTGTGGGTTATATGTATAGTACTATTTTGAGTAGCTGTAAATAAAAATGAACATAGACATATACTCCTGTCAACTGACAAGTAAGTTTTTTAAAAATTCAATGTTACTTAATCTAATTCCTGTTTTACTTATCAGTTGAAGCACTGAAGATGGCTTAAGGCCGAAAGCGCTCTGCAAATTAAAACTTTCACAATACACGATCCTTTTTATTTCAAAGAATAACGTGTACTCAGTCACACCTCCATTTTAATTAATTGTTTATTATGTCATTTTTGTACTGAAGGTAACTTCAAACAAAATCTGCCAACTTTTATGACAGAATCTAGTGCATTTCTTTCAAATTTTAGGTTATGTGCTCAAATTGTAAATATCTTAACTAAGGGAAGTGCTTTTGGATTTATTTACACAAATTAAATGTTTAAAGTTTAACCTGTGAACTGGTCCCAATTTCATCTGAGTAAACAGAAAGAATAAAACCGATGAAAAAATTAATTTTGTGGTTATCAATTTTTTTAAATAGGTACTAAACTTTCTAATCATTGCTTAAGCTATTAGCTGGATGAGTAAATAAATACAGACGGGTATTAGAGCTTTAAGGGCATAAAACTTTTGTATTTATTGAGTTTTTATTTATTTTTTGCAAGAAAGATTTTTAGTAAGAATTTTTTTACATCTGGCAACGCGCAGCTACTTTGTTGGTTGGTATCAGTGTTACCAGATTCTGTCAAAAAAAGACCGTACGTTTCGTTCGAACTTACCTTAATTACAAAAATGACTCAATGGACAATATTAAATAACGCCAGCTTGACATAATTGCATTTATTTGCATTGTTTCATTGTGTCATTTTGTAATTAAGGTAAATTCGAACGAAACGTACGGTCCTTTTTTGACAGAATCTGGTAACACTGGTTGGTATCTATGTACTCACAGAATACAAGTGTGCAGATCACAAAAATCTAAAAAACTTCTAATGCATATTTTTTCTTTATCTTTGGAAAAATATTTTTTTAAATATTTTTCCTTTACTCCTTATGTCAAAAGGTATTCAGTATTTTAATATATAACATTAATTACATAACACCCTCTATACGGCCCGATAGAAAATTTATAGAAAATTACCTATAGGCACACCATAATATGAAAGTACACTCACAGGCAAAATAATCGATCCACACAAATTTTCGATGAATTTGAATCGCAAATAACTTTTTTATTTGTTTTCGGATTTAAACAAATATTAAAGAATATTGCAGATACATTAATGGAGAATCGCTCTCATTTTAAAAATTACTAAAAAATAGACGTACGTTTATAATATACAGGTTTAAACAAAAATATGTTTTTTTACCATAAGTTTAAGACACTCTGTAGAGTGGCAAAACCGTATATTGTTCTTAATTAAGTTTTATTTATCAAATCACATCTATTCTTAACAGTTTTGTTTTTGGTTTACCTTGATAAATTTATTTTTGTGAAATATATGGATTTAAAAAAAACATTGCAATTTCCAATAGTTTTCCTGTATGAAGAACTAAGGTTGCTATGGTCCATTCATAGCCTATGGAGATTGACAGTGACAGTTTTGTTGAATCATCCCATACTTGGACATGTCATATACAGCTTTCAAAAGCTATCAAATTATTTTTTGTAAATTAATGTGTTAATTTTGAGGTGTCTTCTTACTTTTAAAAATGTCTTTACTTTACTTCTTGTGACGTTTAAAACACTTGCCACGTAATACTGTGACCGTACATCCTGGATTAAATTAATGGCTCTGGCAACATCAGTCGGAGACATATCCATTTATTAAAGTAAGAAGACACCTTAACGCTTATTTATAATTAATAATATTTTATAGTATGAACCATCATGAAACATGAAATACTTTTTGTGACTCTTAAAGTATTCGATATATCTTTCTTCGGAAGAAATTCTTTCCCATAGTGGTCTTTATATGTGTAGTGTCCAATTGGGTTAAAGGGCAAAGTCAGTAATACATCACGTACCTTTTAACACCTTTATTGTTAGTACATCTTAACATCACGATTGGGGGCCAACTCTGCTGTTGGTGACCTAGTTTGGTCTTACCTAGCACCCCTGCCAGGATCGCCATGTAGTGTCCAATTGGGTATTGGCCACGTCAGTACACTGCTGATCGGTCAATACTGGTGCTAGGTAAGACCAAACTAGGTCACCAACAGCAGAGTTGGCCGCCAGTCGTGATGTTAAGATGTACTAACAATAAAGGTGTTAAAAGGTACGTGATGTATTACTGACTTTGCCCTTTAACCCAATTGGACACTACATGGCGATCCTGCCTAAACAGAATGATCCTGCCTAAACAGCAAAATTAAAACAAATGTTCAGAGTATGCCAAAAAAGTTCATTCATATCAGTAAGAAAATGAAATCCAAGCAACACTGGAGCAGCCGTAAGTTAGTGCCAAAGGACTTGTATTAAATTTAGTAAAAATAAATATACGTGTAAAATGGGAAAATCTAATTCAAAACATAGCGAGGTTACGGACACCGGAGTTGTGAATTCGAATTTTATCGTCGAAGAGAGTGACATTAAAGTGCCAAGTGACCTGAGAGTGATCTTATACTCATTGCCGGATCAGTTTTGGCTATGGTGGCGCTAAAATTTCGCAACGCCTACAGACGAGGAATTAAGAAGAACCTGTCCAGAAGCATGGTCCTGAGGTCCCAAGCCGGAGACGTGTAGAGGGCATCATCCCCGTCCACAGCACCAAGAAAGCCGTACCAGCAAAATCAAAAGCCAAGGCGAAAATTTACACCGTCAGCAAAAAGAAGGTATGTCGTTTAAAGTACGTAGTAAGTGCTGCGGTTGCGAATATTTAAATGTAGTATAAAAATTTAGTTAATTATGCAAAATAGGAATTTAAAAACAAATGGGTCATGTTTATGTTTATTTATGTTTAGGTATTATTTAATTAGGTCAAAATTTTTAATAATAAAGTGGATTTTAAAATTATTTAACTCCAATAAGTAAATGTCAAAAGATTGGGAGGACACTTATACCCAACTCCTAGATATAAAACAAGTAATAGTAAATGAGTAAAAAAGGGTTCTAAAAAAACAAGTCCCTAAATCTGAAGACATCCTTAGAGACGTTACAGATAAGCTTCTAGTTAATTATAATACATTTCTCAGGCGATTAATTTCAGTTTTTCCATTTTTGACTGAGCAAGAATGCTCTGTAGCTAAAAAACTTTTTAATTCAATCCGCGATAAAGTAATCAGATCTTACCAAGTGTTAGGTGTAAATTATAAAGTCCCTGACTCGTGTCTTGAAGTCATAAACCCTTTGATAAAGGAAGAGGTTATAGAAGAGGAATCTGAATATTCATCGTCTGAAGAAACTTACCTCAGTTTAAGCAAGATGGCAATGACTAAAGTAGAATTTTTTAACTTGGCCAGTAAAATATTGCCAAATGAATTTGATGGTAGTTCTGATAAATTAAAATCATTTTTGGACTCATTAAACATATTGTCGGCCAATGCAGAGGGCAACGAATTAAATGCCGTAGTATATGTGAAAACAAGATTAATTGGAAAAGCTCGGGATCTGATTGGTGATAATGATACCTTACCGATAATCATAGAAAAAATTAGACGGAAAGTTCTCAACTTCTAGCAGCAAAGTTATTGTCATTGTTTCAGCTTGTTTAAAAAGAGCTTACATAAGCGAAGGGGTTCCAGAAGCTGTGGCTGAAACTTATTCTGCCAATACTACTGTACAAGCCCTAAGCAAAAATGCCAGATCAGAAAAAAACTAAGTTGATAATGGAGGCCAGTACCTTTGGAACATGCCAAGAAGCCATAACTAAATTCGTAAGCACTAGCCCTGAAAAAAATGCCACTGTCCTTTTTGCTCAACGAGGCAGACCATTTGTAAGACGAAATTATCGTGGTAGAAATAATTGGAGATACTCGGGCTCGAATCGTAATGGCAATAATTATGACAATTCGGCTAATAGTAACAATAGGAACTATCGTGGTCACGGAGGAAACTACCGAGGTGGTAGAGGCGGTCGATATATAAGACCCTACGAGAGCGATACGCAGGAAAACCGACAGGAATCCCAAATAGGTCCGTTGGGGGATTCCTAAACATTTTCAATATGGACCTAATACTTTCGAAATTGATCATAATAACAACAGAAATGAGTGATGATGAAACAATTTGCTTGCTAGTGGATACAGGGGCTGATATTTCAGTATTTAAAAGAAACAAAATTAATCCCGGACAGCTCGTAAATAGGTCAGAAGTAAGTAAAATCAAAGGTGTAACAGACGGTATTACTAGTTCAATAGGAACTACGACAACCAACATTTTTGTAAATAATCATGCTATAGAACACACTTTTCATATAGTAAATCAGCAGTTTCCAATCTATGCTGATGGCATTTTGGGAAGAGACTTCATCTCAAAATATCGATGTCAACTAGATTATGACAAGTGGATCCTAGCATAGATCTAGAATTGCCAATTTACGATAGTCAGGAAGAAGATACTTTAATTGTTCCACCTAGGTCAGAAATTGTTAGAAGAATAAGAGTATTGGAAACCTTAGGTGAAGATAGTGTGATATTAAATAATGAAATAGCCACAGGAGTGTACATCGCAGGTACAGTTATATCAAGCAGCAGTCCATATGCCAAAATACTAAATACAAATTTCGAAAGTGTTAAAATAAAACAACAAACATAAAAACATCAAGCCTTATCAATTACATGGTTTATAATATTAATAGCAATAATAATATTAATAGAGAAAAGGCATTATTACAGGAGTTAAACACAGAAATTCCAATTTTTTTCAAAAATAGAACGATTGATCTATGCAAGGAGTTTTCGGATATTTTTGGTTAAAAGGATGATGAGTTAACAACAAATAACTTTTATTCTCAAAAAATTAAATTAACAGATGAAACCCCAGTATATACAAGAAATTATAGAATTCCTCAAACACAATCATCAGAAATTAATACGCAGGTAAATAAAATGATTAAGGATAAAATTATAGAACCGCTTATAATAGTCCTGTTTTGTTAGTGCACAAAAAGTCAACAAATGGTATTAAGAAATGGCGCTTGGTTATTAATTATAGGTTTGGGCTGAAGATAAGTCCTAATAGTTTCCAACGCATGATGAGTATAGTGTCCGACCGAATGTCAGTTTTTGGCCGAAGCCGAAGGTTCGGCTCTTGTTGTAACCTTCGGCCGAAGCCGAAGGTTTAATAGGACTTAAAAAAATTGACTTGACTAAACTAAAAAAAATTATATAACAATATAAATAGTAAAGTGTTATTGCGTTTAAGCCTATATTGTTAAAATATAAATAGGACATATCCAATAATTATAACTTTGTTTTAATTTTTATTCATTTATATTAATTAAAACAAACCTTCGGCTTCGGCAAAAATCCTTCGGCTGATTTTGGCCGAAGCCGAATGTGAGACCGAATGTGGTTTTTTGGCCGAAGGTGGCCGAAGCCGAAGCCGAAGCTTCGGTCGGACACTAGATGAGTATAGCCTTTACAGGAATTACTCCAGAAAAAGCTTTCTTGTACATGGACGATTTAATAGTAATAGGGTGCTCAGAAAACCATCATTTACAAAATTTACGAAATGTTTTTGAAACATGTAGGAAATTTAATCTAAACTTAAACGCTGAGAAATGCAAATTTTTCCAAAATGAAGTAACGTTTCTGGGTCATAGAGTCACAAGTAAAGGCATATTACCAGTCGAGTCAAAACTTGACGTAATTAAGAAATTTCCAAAGCCAACCAACGCTGCCGCGGTCAAAAGATTTGTTGCATTTTGCAATTATTATAGGCGATTTATTCCAAATTTTGCTGATCTAGCAAGACCATTAAATAAATTATCTAGGAAAAATTGCACCTTTATTTGGACAACTGATTGCGATAATGCATTCGAAAAACTCAAATTGGCTTTGATAAGTCCTAAAATTCTGTACTCGCACAATAAGGTCAAGAGCTGCCTATTGCTTAGGCTTCAAAAACATTTACAAAAGGCGAATCAAACAAAGCCACTATTGAACAAGAATTAGCAGCTATACATTGGGCTATTGGACATTTCAGACCGTATCTATATGATAAAAAATTTATTGTTAAATCAGATCACAAGCCACTTATTTATTTATTTGCAATGACAAAAGATAAAAACCAAGTGACACCAGTTTCACAGAAAAGTGAAAAAGTGGAAATTCCAAAAATTTTAGAAATTGTTTTATTTTTTTTAGAAAAACTCTTGCTTAAGATGAATTGGCTAGTGAATATAAATTTAATGGCGTCAGATTAAAAAGTAACGATCCTATATTCAATATGTGCACAATAAATAAATTTAAAGAAATAGGGCAAGATAAACTAAGGAAAACAAAGGTAATTTTATACGACGAGCCGAAATTAATAACCAATAGAAAAGATAAAAATATTTTGCTAGAAAAATTTCACGATAATCCACTTACAGGAGGTCATAGTGGACAGAAAAAACTTTTAAAAAGTTAAGAATGAGGTACAGATGGAAAGGTATGTCTCGTGACGTATCGAATTACATAAAAAGTTGTGCAAAATGCCAACTGAATAAAAGCAAAATAGGCCATAAGGAGCAAATGGTAATAACACCAACCCCACAAAGGGCGTTCGACATAATTACTATTGACAGGATTGGTCCATTTAAAATAGCAGCAGGTGGAAACACGTATGCGGTAACAATTCAGTGTGAATTAACGAAATATATTGTGGTCATACCAATTTCAAACAAAGAGGCTTTAACTGTCGCAAAAGCAATTTTGGAAAAGTCCATCCTAATATATGAGCCTATTAAAGAAATCAGGACTGATAGAGGCACTGAGTACATAAATGAGATTTTGCAAAAATTATCTGAACTACTTGGTATAAGTTAAAAGTTTTCTACAGCTTATCATAGTGAGACAATCGGAGGATGTGAGAGAAACCATCGTGTTCTTAATGAATATATCGGAATGTACATTAACGATTCTCATACTGATTGCTAGTGGGTAAATTATTACAGTTTTTGTTATCACGACACCCAGCATATATCATAATTACACTCCTTTTGAACTAGTGTTTGGCCAGCAAGCCAACGTACCAGAATCGTTGACGAATAACTCCATTGATCCTCTGTATAACCTAGATGCATATTACCAAGAAGTAAGATATAGGCTGCAAACAGCTAATACACGCGCCAGGGATTTTATTCTTAAAGCCAGGTACAAACGTAAATCTGATTATGACCGTAATTCAAAAATATCTCAGTTTAATTCAGGAGACTTCGTTATGATTCTAAATGAAACTAGAACTAAATTTGATCCGTGGTATAAGGGTCCTTACCAAGTTATAAGTTGTGACGGAGTTAATTGTACTGTTTTATATAAAGGTAAACACTTAACGGTGCATAAAAATAGAATAAAACCGTTTAATAAAAACTAAGGTTAAGTATTTACTTTTGCAAATTATATAAGTTGTTATTATAGTATAGTTTAGTATCAAAAAATTGCACAGTGGAGTGAAAGTGAGTGCGTAAATAAACAAAAGTGATTAAGTAGCTGTTAGATAAGTGATAAACGTTATGACATTGAGTTTAATAAGACCCCAAATAAAATAACGCTAAAATGCAAATTACTACTCCAACACGTAATTTTATCTTGTATCTTAGGTCAGTTAGTGGTTGTTAAGTTTAGTTATCTAGGATTAATTTATTTAGGTTTAGTTGATATTTGTGTTTGTATAAAACCAACATTTTATGAATGTTCTTTATTTGAGGCCAAAATAAAGTCCATTCATCTTGAAAGGGAAGATGTGTTGCGTGGTATTGGCCACGTCAGTACACGTATTGTACACGTATTGCTGATCGGTCAATACTGGTGCTAGGTAAGACCAAACTAGGTCACCAACAGCAGAGTTGGCCCCCAGTCGTGATGTTAAGATGTACTAACAATAAAGGTGTTAAAAGGTACGTGATGTATTACTGAATTTGATTTGGTGGTTTTTATTTACCGTCAATTTGCGGTTAAGTTTTAAAAGAATTATAACTCGGATAAAAACTCGTTCATAAAAACCACTTAAAAATCGATTTTTCTGAATAATCAAAAACCGGTTTTGGATCAATTTCTAACCGGATTTAAAAACCGAATTTAACCAGTCAAAAAAATCGGTTTTTTAACCGGTCAAATAAATACATTTTTGTTAACCGGTCAAAAAAATCGGTTTTTAACCGGTAGAAAAAACCTTTTTTTAACCGGGCAAAAAAACCGATTTTTAACCGGGCGAAAAAACTGCATTAATTGAAATCTTTGTACATTTTTGTAGTAATAAAAATGTATATTCAAAAACTGTACGAGTTTAATGTAAAGACTGTAGGTAACATTTCGAGACTTTTAAATAAACAATTATGCGCATTGGTCGTATTGAATGTGCAAAAACTGTTCAGTTAATGATTAAAACTTGAAATAGTTTACTTTTATCAGTGTAGGGGCCTGTTTGTTTTCTGAAGCCAGATGACATTTTTGGTAATATCATTGCAAAGTTTGCGTATATAAGTATTTAACGATAGTTTATAGATTAGAATCGAATTGGTACTGTTATTAGGTCATGCAATTATGAAAATTACTTAACTGGACTAATTAGACTTGACTGATTTTGATTCACTTGCCTCCGATAACTTGCCGGATTCTTAGATTCGTTTTTGGTACTTGCGCTTGTATCGTTTACACTGCTTAGGAGGATTCTCGTTAACGACCGCAGCCCAACCTATCAACTCAAGTGTTAGGACGAGACTGACCTAATGGTAATATCAAATTTAATAATAATAATAATAATAACAATAACAATAGCATTTTATAAACCTTACCCAAGTAATTTCAATATTATAATACTCCTTAATACCGAGATGATACACTGAGCTCCATAAACAACAAAATACATGTAAGTCAAATAAAAAGTCATACAAAGTCATACAAAAGGAAACAACAAAACAAAGGCCAGTGTAACTCAAAATATTAAAATTTAAGATAAATGCAATTCAGTGTATATGATGAACGCGACAACATAAAGCTTGAGATTGGAACTCATTGTATGCGCGATCCAAAGATACCAAACCCAAACAATGAAAAATAATACAATAAAACTTATAACCAAAAATCACTTGCCATTTACACACATTAAAATGATAAGGACACAATAAACCAGCAATGACAAACGACACAGACCAATATGCGAATCAAATAATTATGTCAAAATTATAAGCAAAAATACACTAAGAAAACCCAAAACAGGTAGGTAGTTGTTTATCATCACTAGCGCAAATTACAGTTTATAAAAGTGTTCATACCCAATTATAGCAGAAAATCGGCAACAATCACAAAAACCATAGCCACATTACAACATACAGTGCTTGCAAATCCACGTCCGACCGGTTTGAGAAGGACGCGTGAAAATAACAAGGATAGAACGCCAAACAGAAGGCGCTTACAATACGCACGCCTGACGCTCTGACCAATCAAATTCTGTTTGGCATTCTATCCTTATTCTTTTCACGCGGGTATTGAACAGCCGTCCTTTCCAGTGCGGTCGGACTTTGATTTGCAAGCACTGTATATCTCACAAACTTTTTAAGATGCGTATAGGATGACGGTCTATATTTTTCTGGCATTTTTATAGTTATATACTTATAAGCAAAAATATTATACTCTCAAGGTAGTTGTCGTGCTGTAAGCATACCATCAGAAAATTTTAAATTTTTGTATACTTATTAAGAACATTACAATACAATTATACTTAAAATTTGAAGTCGATTGACCGTATATAACCCGAGATAAATTCAATTAAAAATTGGATAATTAACATGGATTGTATACGCTTTCTGTAGTTCTGTACCAGTTTCTTAGCTATAAAAAAAAACTAACTGTCAGAAGCTTTCAAAAAACTAACAGTCTTTTAATATATTTTTGCTGAGTTTAAAAAAAAATAATTAAAAAATTTTGACCGTCCAATTGTTTATAAATAACCGTTTAAAGTTCAACAATTTGTAAAAAGTATACATCACTAGTGTCAGATAAAAACAACTTGGCAACGCTGTACGCGAGTATATTTATTATTTCCGCAGTAAATTTAAACAAACTGATTCAGTCTCCAATATATCTATTGGTTGAGCATAAGCGACGTTGCCGGATTAAAACTTATGAAAATATTTGAAAGTATTACGTAAAGGTAACGTCTCCAGGGTACAGTTTGGCGAAAAAATTATGAATCACTTAGCTACAAGCTCGTATACTTTTACGGTGCGTATAATCTAAAAATGTTTGGCAATATTGTACCACGACAACTACCTTAATTCAAATCAAATATAAGTTTACTTGTGTTTATTTAAATTAAATCTATTATGTTTTGTTGAAAACTTATTTTTTAAATAAATATATTTAAATACAAGAAAATTTAATTTAAGTAATTATTCTTAATAGATAAACTAAACTAATTTTTTTTATAAAATTAAACAAAATTATTATTTAAGTAATATCCCATATTATAAAAATTAGACTATACTAATTTAAAATATACAAATCCAAAACAATCGTTATTTTAAAATTAAAGAATTATTTTTTGTGTGCAGTTCTGTTTGTTTTCAATAAATTAATTAGTAAATACATTTTGTTTATTTTGATAAAATATGTACTCATGCATTGTCCACTGCTTTAGTAAAAAATACTCCTTAAAAGCAATATTAATCCATTACTTTGGTTGCAAAGCAATGTAATACGATATGCGCACGTTGATCAAATCAGCCTCCTGACGTCACAGTTTCGATGCAGGAGTGGGGGCTAAACTCTCGCCTGGTATAGAGAACGCCGTGCTTGAGCATATAATTAAATCTGATGCTAGTGCATAAAAGTCGACTTTTAAGAGAAAATATACACATTTTTAAGAGAATTACTTAATTAGATACATTAATTATACGTTTTTAGGAAGTCATACAGCGTTGCCAAATTGGTAAAAACTTAAATCAATAATCAAATTAAAACGACGATTTAATTTGATCATACTTTAATAAAAGTTTCTGCATACGGCGATTAATGTCGAGTTTACTATGCACCTGCACTAATATAACTATTATTTTTAAGAAGTTAGATTTATAATGACTTTGTTAAATTAAGAACCCATCTATTATTTAGTTATATAATAAAAAAACTTTTGTTTTAATTTTTTTTAAAAAGTGTCACTTTAAAAAAATCAAATTTTCTAAAGAAGTGAGAATAACAGAATGGCCCTATAGGCACTAATAGGGAAACGCGTACACTTTTAGTGTGCTTCAAAACCAGTTTGCCACGGATTTCATTGTTTTTATTTCATAATTCGTGGTGCGTTCCTGCGTTTAGCGATTTTACAAAGGCTTTTATTATTATTTCTCTTTTGCTTTATTATTACTATAATTATTGGGGCATTCCATGTCAAATCGACCAATAGTTGGAATCGACCCCTTTCGATTTGGACGAATTTTGGTCAGAAGTTTTCTTTTATGATATCGAAGTCCTGCCAAAGGAAAAAATTATTTTTTTTTTAAGTTATGCAAATTTCAAAATTTACTATTTTTTTAAATCTTTTAACTTTATATTTCAAATATCTCGAAAACTCTTAAAGATACAGAAACAAATTTTTACTTGGTTTAACAGGGACAATTGGGGCTATTGAAAAAAAATATTTTGGAAAAAAATTTTGAAAAATAAGTTTTTTTTCAAATTTTTAATTTTTAACAATCGTCAAAAATGACGATCGACATTAAATTTTTTGATAAAATTATTTTGTATAATACCTTGTACTTATCTAAAAAGATCCTGAAATGTTTAGAACTGCGTTGATGTGAAATTTTGAATTTTATTAATTTTTTTTTGCTAAGGGTATTTCCGGAAAACCTTACCCCACCTTGGCAAAAAATCAGATGTGGTATTTAACAAAACAAAAACTATATCTGAAGTCAAATAGTTTAATTGCGACGTAATTTATAACCTTAAAATATTCGTACAATGTAGTGCTAAGATGCTAACTTTAAGAATAAATGCGGAAGAGTTTCAATACTCGATAAAAAGTTTAAATGTCGCACCTGTTTTATTTTGAGAAAATTTTAGAAAATTAAGTATACTATATTTGTGCATTTAAAATACGTGCTTGTTTGAGGTTACTATTCAAGTTTTACACAAAAAATTATTACTATATGCTTTCAACCGAAATTTTACAGGATCAACTTAGTCGAATTTGCCGATATTCTAATGTCGCGCCCGTTATGTGATTCATGACGTTATAAAATGTTTTATATACAAGTTTTAAATGAAATTTAAGTTAAATATTTAAATTTTTATACTATTTTTGTATATTATCGTACCTTGATATATCTGAACAAAGACAACAATGGAAATACCCTTAAGTAAAGTTAAGCAATCATGTAATTTTGTAATTTTCACCAGAAGAAATTTCACATATCGACATAATAATGAGAAAAAAGACCATTATTGTCGTTTGCATTCTTATTTATTTGATAAAGCGTTTCAATCGTAAGCCTAATTTACATTTGGTTACGTTAGTCTTTTTTTGAATCCTGTTTGTGCTGCTGTTGCTTCATTTCTTCTCCTCAATCTGAAAGAAAGTGAGATTACTTATATTAGTATTTAAATTCAAATGTCTCCTCTATCTATCAAAGAAGTTTTAGCTATAATATTGCACTTTTATATAACTTGTTACCTAACAATTTGAAACTATGCTCAATTTTACTGTTTAAACCCAAATTAAAACAATTTACAAACAATTTTTAACAACTTTTTTAATTTATGTTAATCGTTAAAATTCCTTTTATTCTATATCTGCCTATTTGAGTTTTCTTTAATATGTACTCGGTTAAATGTTGGTTATGTTTTCTTTTATTATACTTTAATATTCATATTAGCCTATTAATGTTGGATATGTATTTTTTTTTTTTTAAATTTATAAAAATTTATTACATAAGTACTAGAATTAGCACATTATTTATCTATTATAAGCTAGGTTAAGTGGAAGAACAACAGCCCTTTGGCAATGTGTTGAACTTCGCTTTTTGTTAAACAAATTTAACAATAAAGCTATTTATTATTATTAATAAATGAAAAGTGATTTTTCAAAAGGCCTTATTTTCATTTTTACTTGAATGTAATTTTTTGACAAAATCCCAAAGGTATGGTTAAAAGGCATATATTAACGGCGAAATATGACAGCAGGTCTAAAGTATTATTAAATATTCATCAGAATTTTTTTTTAAATCTATATTGCCCTAACCTATACGGGTTATAGTCATTTTTTTGAAAAATTGTTGCAAATGGAAATACGAACTTTTAAAAAATCACTCCTCAAATGTAATGTTTATAAAATTCTAACACTGAAAATTTAATTTTTCTTACCTGGTTCTAATGTGTGGTTCTGCGACAAACTCTTAGATATCCGTATTTTTTAGTCGGAAATCCTTTCCTTCCTTAGATGATAAGGTTTTTATTCTTATCACATCACTCGAAATAGGAACGGCGGCATGACAACTTCGGATTCCTTGTATTGGTAGAGCATTTTTAAACCTTCTGTTAAGTTCCTTCTCAGTACGCTGAATCTGCTTATCGAAACGAAGTGATTCACTGGACATTTTGTTTGCCCACTTAAACACTGTTTAATAAACAGCTCATCGGGGTTCTGAATTTTTTCTCCACTTTTTGATTGGAGATTGGCTCTATCAGCCAATCGCTTTAATGTTCCGCCTAAACCATCGCTTGGAGCTTTTCCATGAGTTGCATAATAATGCCATTCTGCTGTTATTTGAAAATCTTCTTCATGATGTAGCAAGTTTAGCAAATTGTAGCGATTTTTATATTGAGATGCTGAACCATCGGAAAAATACATTATTTTAGAAATGTTTGGAATTTTATTTTTAAGAAATTATGTCAGTACTTCTTGAAAACTGTAAAGTGGTGTTGTGTTGTTTGTCAAGTTGTCTGAAATTATTACCAAATTTAGAGTTACTTTATTATCACCATTCTCATCAATGGATCTATAATAGCAAGCGAATGGATGTATTGTCGCTTGTCTATTATTCCAATAAGCTCCTTGGACTATTTTGGAGTAAAAACGAGTAAAACGAGTAATTTTCCGAGAAGTCAGCTACAACAAGTACTTGCCCAATTTCGAGATTTTATTTGTAGTTTGGAAATATTCAGCTTGTTGACGAGCAATAAAGTCATGAAGAAGCAATTTTGGAATAGATTTTATTAAATGATCAACAAAGTCATCTGTTGATTTTACAACCGTCTCCAAAGAACATCGATCTACTTGAGTCCTTTGTTTATATGTGACTTCATCTAAAAAGTTATCGAGGAAAAGACTTTCAATTGTACTTCTTAATTTTGTCGAGCCAGGACAGTTACTGCATGTTCCCAAATAGCAGTCGTTCGTGGGTTTTAGACAAATAATAATTTTTAAGCAATCTCGATATGAAGAAAACGGTTGACATTCATCTTTAAGTTTCAGTTTTTCTAGTTTCGCACCAAGAAATAAAAGTTTAAAATTTTCATGAAAGAGACAAACATAAACTACGTGAGTGCCAGATGCAGATGCAAGAACACATTCGGGTGGTCGTAGACTAGCAAATTTTGAAAAACTAACTTTTTCGAATAGGTATTTTTGCTTAAAGAACTAATAAATTTCATTCAAATTACCTAAAATTAGCCGTATTTAGCCAGATTTATATTCTTTTTACCAGGTAACTCTCTACTGACATCTTGATTTCGATAAAATTGTTGAATTTTGACTTTGGTACTTTTTAATATTGGATGAGCTTTGTTTTTTAGTGGATTGAATAGAATACCGGCTTTATTTACATTATGTTTTACTTTTTTCACGATATATGTAGATGCGTCAAAAATATTAACAATTTTTTCTGTCGACCAACTTGAAGGTTACACAGATAAAATCTGTATGTTTTCACTCATATTGCTGCTATTATCATATTTTTCTTTTAACTGCATAATTATTTCTTTTCCAGTTAACTCAGGGTTATCGTCAATGATAAATTCTTTATTGTTAATCGTATCAGAACTATTTTCTATAACATGTTCGAAGCATGGTTGCAATTTGGATTTCATGTCATGAT
Organism: Brassicogethes aeneus; assembly: GCA_921294245.1. Classification (NCBI taxonomy): domain Eukaryota; kingdom Metazoa; phylum Arthropoda; class Insecta; order Coleoptera; family Nitidulidae; genus Brassicogethes; species Brassicogethes aeneus. The sequence continues at coordinate 66,165,389 of OV121132.1, forward strand.
ATTTCCGTTTAAAGTAAGTTTCTGATCGATCTAAGTCTTTCTTTTTGATAGATAAATTAAAAATTTTGGCAACAAAATTAAAACGATCAAGATGTACTTCATTAGGGGTAAAAGTTTCACTGGTTGAGCTGCAATTTTCAGATGTGGAAGTTGATACAAATGATAACTGCAAGGTCTCAGATAAATTAGAAAACATTTTTTCATCCACCAATAGTGGGGTTTCTTCCTGGTCGGGTGTTTTAGATGTTTCAGATGGAGTAAAACCCAAATCTCCAGAGACACTTTCAAATGGTCCACTTTTTTCAACATGCATAGTATATTCGGATGCTTCTACTTTTTTATGTTTTGGCAATTCATTATAAACTTTTTTTGAACACGAAATAACTGTTCAAATAATTTTAAAGTGACTGGTCTTAAATATCTACGGACTTTACTGTCATTCCCAGTGTAATTGATACGATACTGCTTTTCATGTTCACAGCAAATGAAACTAACCACTGCACCACTTCTAGAATTCAGAGCAATACGATCCTCATTAGAAAAATATTCGCAATCAAAAAATGTTTTCTGAGAGCATGTTTCATTCCTGAATAATCCAATCGAACACTTTTTATTTTCCATGACTAATTACGTATTGTAAAAATATTTTCCGAAAATCGAAGATATAAATTATTATACATAAATACACTCATCAGTTATTGTTATGTTTACTTGCAAATCACGAATTAACCATGATTTATGATTTATTATCTATGGAATTAACTAATCTCCAGAAACGCCAATATTATGAAAAATAGAGACCTCTGTGGAGGACTTCTAAAACCATATACAGTGCTTGCAAATCCAAGTCCGACCACACAGGAAAGGACGGCTGTTCAATACCCGCGTGAAAAGAACAAGGATAGAACGCCAAATAGAATTTGATTGGCCAGCCGGCAGGCTACGACAACGCATACCTATCGCGCACCTCGCAGCGTGCTTGACACGAGGATATTAGAACGAGAACTGCAGTGGTGCTAGCAAGAGCCTCTTGCCAAGCGGTAGTAATTTTAGTAAAAAAGATTATTTAATTAAAAAATGTAGGTACACGTTGGAACAAAAAGTTCAGATTTTAATCTGGCATTTTGCTGGTAATTCTGAACGAGAAATTCAAAGATTATTTGCGGGAATGTTCGAGGCCAGACCAAACAGAGAAACAATTCGACGAATCGTTAATAATTGCTTGTTCGAACATTTAATTTAATTTTTCAGTTTATTTATTTTTAGAGTTTTATTAGACCAGGGTCGATAATTTTTGAAACCAAAAAAAATAAAAGTAGGATGAAACCCATTGGAAAAGGAGAAGAATATAATAAAAATAAAAGGAAAAATAAATTACGGGCGATCTGACTTTGGGAAGTGGGAGGGGGGGGTTTTAAGGGTAAAAAATGGTTTATCTCGATTTCCGGTAAAACTACAAGTCCTATGGAAAAAAGTTAAATGGCAAAGTTGTAGGTAATAAAAGGATCTACAACTTTTGTAATTACAATTTTTTTACATAACCTCCAAATTTATGGGAAAAATTCAAAAAACCAAGTTTTTGGTTTTTTATTTTTATCTTTTTCAAAAAAAAAAATTTTTTCCACGAAATTTGGTGAAATCTTACCTTTTTATGTCCCAAATACACTGTAATTTATTTGATTTGAAATATTTATTATTTCGCCTTATTTTGACTTAATATCAAAAAAAAGATAAAAATAAAAAACCAAAAACTTGGTTTTTTGATTTTTTCACATAAATTTTGAGGTTATGTGAAAAAATTGTAAATACAGAAGTTGTAGATCTTTTTATTACCTACAACTTTGCCATTTAACTTTTTTCCATAGGACTTGTAGTTTTGCCGGAAATCGAGATAAACCATTTTTTACCCTTAAAACCCCCCCCTCTCACTTCCCGAACTCAGATCGCCCGTAATTTATTTTTCCTTTAATTTTTATTATATTCCCCTCCTTTTCCAATGGGTTTCATCCTACTGTTATTTTTTTTCTCTTTTTACCATTTTTAAAGGCTTCTGCACTGGTTTTATTTAGAGTTTTATTTTTATTTTTAGTTATTTTTATTTGAGAAATCTTTTTTATTAAGAATACTATTTTTGTTGTTGCCCTAGTTCTCAAGGAAAAAAATCAAAACATTTTATTTTTAGGATTCGGGTATAAAATATTTAAAAAGAAAATTAAAATGTGCATCTCCACCCCAACGCAGTTTGCTTAACACTAAATCATTTAGTCTAAATGCAGCCAGAGACTCTGGCCCAGAGTTGACCTCGCTTACAATTCGCACGCATCCGGGGCTCTGGCCAATCAAATTCTATTTGGCGTTCATCCTTGTTCTTTTCACGCGGGTATTGAACAGCCGTCCTTTCCAGTGCGGTCGGACTTGCATTTGCAAGCACTGTATGGTTATTATCTCGATAAAAAAGATTTAGCAGTAGATACATAGATGGCACTGGTTTTTGATTTGTATGACACTGGTTTTTGATTTTCAAACTTATACCAAAAAATGTCAATAATGGTCTTTTTACGTAACTTTACGTAAAAATAAAAAAAAAAATTTTAATAAAAAAAACTTAATGTCGAGCGTCATTTTTGACGATTTTGAAAAATAAAAAATTTTACAAATTTTTCCCCTTTAAAACAAATAAAAGTTTGATTTTGTATATATAACAGTTTTCGAATAAATATTATTTAAAATATAAAGTTGTAAAATTTAAAAAAATAGTAAATTTTTAATTTTGCATAAATATTCAAAGAATTTTGTTTAATTTTTATCCTTTGGATGAACTTCGTTGTATGATAAACTATAACTTTTGACCAAAATTCATCCAGATCGAAAGGGGTCGACCAGCTATTGGTCGATTTGACATGAAATGACCCTATTATGAATACTTTTACACAATGATAAAATATAAATTAGCATTTTGTTCTTTCTTTCATACATGCATATTTCAATGTTTATATTTTTTATTGTTTTGAAAGCTTAAGTAATTTTTAGTCGTGCAAGCCACAAAAAAAATCACCGCCGCTTGAAGGTAAGGTTCATCTCCAATCACAGATACATCCTATTTAAAATAAAAATTGTTTAGTCAGAAAACAGTAGGTATAGAAACCCCAGGAGGACAGACATTGAGCTATATAAAATTACATTGTTTGAGGGCCTGATGTTTTGAATAGGACTGTTCTTGTCATGCAGAACGTTATTAGGGCATCGTATAAACACTGTTTATTAAACAGTCTTGTTCAATTACATTAACTTTCACTAAGTAAAAAACAGCTTGGTGGTTCAAAGGATTTGCTAAGATGAAAAATTAACTGGAAAAGCTTGAAAAAAACAAACACTGGAAAGGCTGTGTAATAGGCATATAAAAAAAAGGAATACAAATAACGCACCCTTTGCATTCAAATCAGCACGCATATCTTCCGGGAAGATATACCATTCGGTGGTGCGTAGAATTAAGAGATCAATATGTCCACCCTGAGGGTATTTATAGACATAGAAAGAGCCTCCTTTAAATCCATAAAAGCAGCTCTGAGGAAGAACGGTGTTCGCTTTGCACATGGATTGGGCACATGCTACGATGCAGAATGCGAATGGAATTAAAGTAATTTCGCCCCTACTATGAAATTTAGTTGATAATCTTCTAGAATCACTTAACAAGGCTTTTATGCTAACGAGTAAAATTGAGAGTACCCTTTGCGATCTAATGCGAACAGATCCAAACATACTTGAAAACTGGTTAATAGGAGTTTTCTCTCTGTAAATCCTACAATGACGAAATTAATTCTCTTTACCAGAAAAAAAACGCCCTTAAAATGCCCAAGTTATTTGGAACCTGTCTGGAACGTACAAACCAAGTTAAATACTTAATAATTCTAGACATCAAACTTAACTGGGGTAGTCATCTGAAGCACAAAGTTTAGAAGGCCTCAGTGGCCTTCTGGCAGTGTAGAAGAACTGTCGGAAGGACGTGGGGACTATCTGGTTATATATGGCAGTCATGTTGTTACGGATCTGTTGTTTGGTGACCCAAAATTAATCTATTGCAGCAAAACAAATAAAGCATGTGCAACGGCTTGCATGTGTAGCTATTACAGGTGGCATGCGCACAATGGATCCCCAAATACCTCGCCTGATTTAATATACTATTTTCATTGTGTTTCTGCGAAAAAATCCTTATCTGTACTTTTTTATTTAAATATGAAACGAAGAGCGCTGTTTTAACTTTAATTTTAAATATCTCGAAAACTACTGCATATAATTTGATTTTATTATAAAACTCAGGGGAGCAAGCCTTTTTAAATTAGATACCACAAATTTCAGTGGTTGTCACCACTGCACGAAGGGGTGAAGTGAAATCTATTCCCCTCGAATTTAAAGTTGACATGTATTTGTGTTTTTATTAAAAATCGAAGGCAGCTTTACAATTTGGTTCATATCTCGAGATAGAAACGACCAATCTAGTTGCAAAAGGTGTGAAAAATATCACTTTCTTAATGCCCAATTAGTTTAAGTGCAATGGCCGTATCGAAAAAAGTCGTGTTTTTGGACAAAAATAATAATGCAATATTTACTTTTTTAGTAATAAAAATATTAATAAAAATCACAGAAATATAGCCATTTTAAATTATCCACGTATAACTTTTACGAAGAAAACAATGTGTGAAAGTACAAACGTTATGTACAAGTAGCTATTTTATTTTTGATTTTTACCTTTATAAGAGTTCGTACATAAGGTACGTCACAAGTTTAGGGGAAAACATCGTGTTCTTTAATAATGCTTTTATGAGGAGAGGATGGTCTGAAAACCCCTAAAAAGTGTGACGTACATTATGAACGGCCCCTTATTAGTAGCGTAAACTTTAGTTGTAATAAATTTACAATCCAGTTTGGGAAAAAATTTTAATTAGGTTTTTTTGGCTTAAATTTTAAATTTTACACACCACACCGGTGTTGATGTAGTCAATAGTTTCTTAGGTTGATAATACTGTTTTCTTTTACTATATTGTTTCAGATAACATAGTAGATGAAAAATAAAAATGGTGCCATGTTCTGCCCAACGTATAGACTTGTCTTTCCATTTTTGGACTAAAATAATTATAATTGTCGAAGATTGGACGAATGTTGCAAAAACTGGTATTTGTTCTATTTTTTACATTGCATTTTTTGTCAAATATCTTTTATTGCTTTGATCAACAGGTGTAAATATGTAATTAAAATTCAAAGTTTGAAAATTCGTTGCATTCAAACTTGTTTTCAAAAAATATCGGTAACCTAAATAACGACATGGTGGAATATTTCACCAAGAAATAAAGTCCATCAGGGATTCTTTAATAACGAATAATGGGAGACTATATTTGGATCAGATACCGAAGAAAAAACAGAAGACGGTCAAAAAGATAAAATTATTTCTAATAAATCATAAAAATGGTTCAGGATAAGTGTTAACTACGGTTTCGCGAAAGGATCGAACGGTCGATTAGCAAGGGTTCAAGAAATCGAACTTTTTTACTTTATTTCTACATCTAAATGCAGTACTTTTTACAAAAAAAAATCTTGTCCATTGACAACTTTGTTTTTATTGTTATTTTTTCTTCACTGTGTTAAAAATGAAGAAATTTATTTTTTTTGATAACTTTTTTATTTTAAATCGTATTGATTTGAAATTTGGAAAAAATGTAGATCTTACTAATGACAATTAATTCATTCAATTTTGTTTAGATTTTAACGTACAGGGGGCGCTGGTGATAATTTAATTTAAAATTTGGCAATTTTTAAAGGGTAAATTTTGGAAGAAGCACCATTGTTTTATAAATTTGAGTATAACACGTTGAAGTATTGACTATTATTTGAAATATTAACTTTTTTATGCAAAATGATGTTTCTGTGGCCAGGATCAATTTTGAATTAGCAGTAGCAGTATTCATAAATGTTTAGTTTAGTACATATTGTCATTTTTATACAAATATTGTTGTATTTTTTATTATTAATTAAGTAAAGCATAACACATAAATGACGTTTAATATACAGGGTGTTTCACGTACGTAGTCCGTTAGAAGTTTTTAGGGAATCGCGAAAGTCATCGATTTAAAATAATTTTAATAGCGTAAATTATTCGATTTAGATTTTTTTCTTAATATATTTTAAACAAAATAATACTTCCTGTTTTACCGGAATTGTCTTTAACTTTTTTATTTTAAACAGGTCACCTCATATATTTTTACATTTTTTAATTCTAGATAAAATTCTTAATAATAATCGTCTTTATTTTTAGTAAAATATTACAATAATATTATTAAATACTTTACATAAAGTGGCACACAATGGCGAAGTTTAGCCCAAGGCTACTCTTACACTTAACCAAGTGTGATATTATAATTGGTGTTTAATAAGACTAGAAAATAAAATAAATAAGAAATAGCAACAACAAAAGTATATACATATATATACATATGTATATATATAAAAATAAAGTAATAAAAACAATATGAGAATTAAACAAGTTAAAAAATTAAAAAAAATAAAATAAAATATTCCTATATATATCTATACACTGTATAACATATAATTACTCTCTTAAACAACAAAATTGTTTACATAATAATATTATAAACTTAAATGGAAAAAGAAGCTCTTATACTTTTTTTAAATTTATTTAGAGACATAGATTTATAATTATTGTCAATTGAGTTGTAGTAAGTTACTGAGTTAAAAGTGAAGGACCGGGTGAATAAAGCTGTTGAGTGCTTAGGTAAAGATAATAGGCGAGCATGTCGTGTGTGGCGATCGTGTATGTCATGACCAAAAACTAACTTTTGTCTTAAGTATAGAGGTGTAGAGGTAAGAAGAATTCTGTGCACAAATGTTAAATAGTGGAGCTTTACAACGTCGCACATAAGGACGAACGTCCACATTAGCGCGCCAAAAATAGAAAAATGAACTTTAAAAAAATTATTCAGAAACATCATTAACACGTTGTCAATAGACCAGTCCACAATAAAACGTATTTTATTTATATATATATATATATATTGTATACAAAAGACTCAGCACCACCCCAAAGTTGACCTTTTATTCGCACTACTATGAAGTATACTCGCGCGTAAAAGTTGACAGAATTAGAATGCTTGTCCTATGACTCTAAATGTAAAATCAAAAGTTTTTTTAGTTGTGTTTGGAAGCTTATGGCATATACTTTTATATGTAATTATTGTTATTAAACAAATTATACATGGAAAAGTAAGAATATATGTTTTATGAAACAGAATTTTTACGAAAAAAAAATTAAAAGTATAACTTTAGATAGAGTTTTAAAAAAAGTTCCGCAGAGTTCCGCCTACATTTTTGGCTACCATATAGCGTATCTTATTACCAATATGAGCATGTAAATTTTAGTTCCAGCCGAGTCCAGCCATAGGTTTTAGAGATTTTTTTTATCAAGTAAGTCACAGTGAACGTGTTAAAAAAGCTAGCCATACAAAAAAACATTATACTTTGTTAATATGTAATGAACCAATTATAAAATATTAGATCATAAGTTTTCTTAATCTTTTCTTAATCTGCATTACCTGAAAGTAATTGTTGTTAATTATAATTAATTATTAAGGTAATTATTATAAATAAGATAATTTACCTGTATTTACAAGTATGTATATTAATAAACTGTTTACCTGTATCTATCGGTATTTAATGGTATTAAAATGTTTTTAAATAATACCTAAATTTACCTTAATTATAATATAAACTATGCCACATTATTGCAATTAAACTTTATCATTGGATTAGCGTTTGATTAAGTCTTATAAGCACGAACATCAAGAGAGAAGTGCTATTCTTAGTCTTAAGAAACAAACATTTTTTTAAGATGGATTTTTGTCTAATTAGTATTTTTGATATCCTCTTTAAACCTATTATTATTTTGAGAATTTTTTTTTGTCATTTTTAAGAAAATTAATGGTTATGGTAAAAAATAACACTCGGTATAGTAAATTAAAGTTTTGAAAAAATTTTATTTAGCGCTAATAAAAACCTTTTTATCCTACATAAAAATTGTCTACCTATTTTTTTAACACCCACTTACACCCTTAATTATTTTCTTTTAATTACACAAAATAATCAAGAAAATAACAAAACTTAGCATTTTTTTTAAATAAAGATTAAATCAAGTCCTTAAAAGCATTTTTTATCATCATAATCGCAAATAAACCGTTTTAATATTTTTAGCGCCGTAATTTGGTGATTCGTCCGTATGTGCGTCGCCTGGTTTGAGCCATCTAAGTTCAGCTCGTTTGATATATACATGGTCATATTTTCTGAGGTTAAAAACAAATCTCACACAAGTATTTTGTATACGCTGAATACAGGTTTTTGTTTGCAGGTCAAGACACGGGTAGTACAAAATATTACAATAATAAAAAATTGGCAGAACAAGGCTTTCAGTTAATTTCTTTCTCATTTTAAAATTTAAAATATATCTGTTGCTATAAAGCAGTTTTAATCGTAAATATGTTTTTTTCAGAAGGTTTTTAACATGACCAGTAAACCGAAGATTTTCATCCACTAGGACACCCAGATTTTTAGCCTCTTCTAAGAAATTTATACTTTCATTATTTATAAAAATTTGATATTTGATTTTAATTTTTCGCGGAGATTTTTAGAGCAAAAAATCATAGCTACAGATTTTTTTGGATTTATATTCAGATTATGGTTTTTGGAAAAAATATTTATTGAATTTAAGTCTTCGTTTATTTTGAGGTTAGTTTCAAATATGTTAGCAGGGTCAAAACCATAGAAAAAGGATATAAGAAGTGCGCCCTCTGTGTTAAACGAGGGAAACACGTCTATCATGACTCCCCCTAGTTGATGGGCCGGACTCAGCTCATATTGATTTTGACATACCAGGGCCGGCTTTTAAATTTTTATTTTTTTATTTTAATAATTTTTAATTTTATTAAAAAAAAAACAAAATAGTGAAACATTTGTTTATTTACAATAAAAATCCTAATGCATTATGTGAAAAAATACGATTTTTAAAATATTCTGTGACTAAAAGTGTACAAACTATATACAATGATTACAATTGTAGAAAAAGGCTATATCATATTTTGTTTTTATAAATTTGAATATTGTACATTCCTAAAAATTGTCAAATATCAACATAAAATGTATCAGTCCTAAAAATCTTACAAAAAAAGAGTTAGTACAGGATCTAGTGGAATTAAAAACAAATTTAAGAATAAAAATACTACCCCTTAAAAATTTAAACAAAAAACTAATATTCTTAACTAAATAATATTATATGCATTATATATGTATATATTTTAAGTAAAAGTATGTATTTACAAAAATATAATGACAATAATATTATTTCCTTGCAAAAATATCTTTTATTAAGATATTAAAAAATAATGCATTACCAAAATTCAATTTAATGATTAACATATTTTGGAATTTTTATCATAGAAAACGTTGTATAATTTAAAGCCTATTCAATTTGATTGATTATAGTTTGTAGTTCACAGGAGTTAACTACTGAACAACATCTTGCAAAAGTATCTTCTTTCTTCAAATAAAGATTCTGTATACATGCTATAGCATGCAGTTTTTATTTACAAAAGTTACTATGCAACTCGAATACCAACGTTTTTCAATAGTAGATTGGGTCCCATTTGAAGTTATTAGCTTGGATTTATAAGAGTTGATTTGTATTGTAGATTGTTTATGTTCTCAGATTGGTTTACAGCAGATTTCATATTCCCACTTTAATTGTAGTTTGTATTGCATTTATGTAATTAAGATTTATGTTCTTAGGTTGGTTTTCCATATTTTCCTGATTCCAACTTTATTCAAAGATTTTGTTGAATTCATGCATGAATGTAAGTATGGTTTATGTTCTCAGGTTGGTGTCCCATGGCTTCCAACTTCCAACTTCGTTTTTAAACTATATGTCCTGGACCCAAAATATCATAAAACTTGAAATCACCAACTTTCTTTGTGGCACAAAGTTTGTGAAACCTTCTTTCAAGTAAAACTAAAAAAATATCATTATCATTAGTAAAATTTTAATATTAATAATAATAGTCATAATAAAAATATTACCCAATGCTAAATTTAATTCAAAATGTTTTTTCAAAGATTTTACAAAAATGCACCAGCATTTTACTTATTTACTTAAAGCAGAACTAACTAGGTACCTATTCTTTGTCCTTAGTCATGAAAATCAACATAGTTAAAATAGTTCTGCTTTAAGAAAATACATATTCTGTACAAGTACCTACATAATGTAAATTAGGTACATTTATTAGATATAAAGGTTATAAAAGCCTTTTAATATGTAGGTAGATCTTTACAAAGTAGATTTAAAATGAAATTGAATATTATTAAAATATAATAATTAGTAAAACTTGGCTAATAATTTATTTATAATTTATTATTAATAAACTTATAATACCCATTTAATTTAACTAGACCTACATACAAACAAAAAACCTATAGGTACTATATTTAAAACTTGTCGGTTTTTTAGCCAAGCAGTTTAATTCGTCTTATTTTAAAAGTTATACCTACATACAAACATACATACCTGTATACCTACATTTAAACAAAATACTTACGTTTTCAAACTACATACATATATAACATAATATGTTATATATTATATGAAATATCAAACCCATAAGGCATAAAACTTGGAAACAATCTACTTTTTGGAAACAATATACTTTTTCTATGAAGAAAATGTACCATAAAATTGCACAAATCCTACTTAATAATAATAAACAGAACTTGCTTTGACAGTTAAACAATTATTGGTTTTACGACGTTGCTGAAAGTGGTACGTTTTGTTTTAATTACAGGTTACTGTAATCTGTGCACGAACTGGCAACGCATCGTGGGGGAGTCATGTTTCCAATTCCCCCGCTTATGTTTCACCCCCCTGGTCAAAACAGTATAAGATCTGTGTGTCATCCGCATAAGCTTGCATATGCACATATTTAGTTTGATCAAATAAATTTGCAGTGTATAGTATAAAAAGCAAGGGACCGAGAATTGAGCCCTGCGGTACTCCGGATGGTACAAGGCAGGAAGGTGAATAAGTGTTTTTTAAGCGTACTTTTTGAGATCTTTTTGTCAAATATGAATAAAAAAACTGACAAGAAATTTGATCGAAACCATAATAGGGCAGCTTGGAACAGAGAAGAGAGTGACTTATGTTATCGAACGCCTTTGAATAGTCCAAGGAGACCAAAATAGCAGCTTGTTTTTTATCCAAGGCTTTAAAAATATTATCAGTAAGATACAAAAGGCACGAGGTGGTACTATGGTTTTTTCGAAAGCCCGATTGATTTACAGGCAGAATACCGTTTTTGTCGAAATATTCAACAATTTGAAAATTTACTATTTTTTCCAAAACCTTGGAAAATACCGGTAACAAACTAATGGGCCTAAGGTCCGATACATCATTTGGATTGTTTGTTTTGGGGACAGGACAAACAATAGCTTCTTTCCAACTCTCTGGAAAGAACCCCGTTTCAAGGCAGCAATTGATTATGTGTGTAATATATTTTAAAATATTTGGAAGACAGTACTTAATCATATCTAATGATATATTGTCGGAGCCGCATGCATTCGAGTTTAATTTTGCTATTATTTTATAAACATAACTATAGTCAACAAGAGAGAAAGAAAAGGAAATATTATTTTTAAACTTATTACTTTTGTAAAAAGATAAAACTTCTGGATTTACTTCAGTGGTGTTATAAACAGACATAAAATAATCATTTATGATATTTGGGTTACTTATATGATCAGGCAAGTCAGGTCTATTTTTACTAGTTACTGCAAGGTCATTTAAACTTTTCCAGAGGTCTTTAGGACGGTTTTGAGCTCTAAGATATTCTAAATATGCCATTTTTCCCTTCTTTCCGAAGATAAAGCAAAATTTCGCATTTCTTTGTAATGATCCCAATTTTCCTTAGTTTTATTTAAATTAAATGCTTTTAGTGCCCTTCGTTTTTCATTGAAAATTAGTTTTAATGTATTGGTTAACCAGGGGGCCGAGGGCTTGTTTACACGAACGGTTTTTAGAGGTGCATGAGTATTAAATAAATGTATTATGGCTGAGCTTAGTACATTTACTTTAGCATTTATATCTTGTAAGTAGAAAATATAATCCAAATTTACACGAGATAAATCTTCTTTAAATTCATCAATGTTTATGTTTTTTAAGTAATGAATTTTTGTCTACATTTTTGTAAAACAATCTTAAGTTCACAAAACACCAATTTATGATCAGATAGCGGATACGTGTCAAGGGTTCCATAATTTGTAACTAAACTTTCATTATTTATATAAATTGGATCAATCAAAGTAGCGGAATTTCCTGCAATACGTGTAGGCTCATTTATAATTTGTACTACCCCATGTAAATCAGTACAAGCACTAATACAGTTGTTTACATTTAAAAGATTTATGTTAATATCCCCCAAAATTATGACCACGTCAGAAGACGACATAGCAATCGGCAAGATATTATCAAATAATTTTATTAATTGACTAGCAAATTTAATGGAGGGATTGTAAACAATTATAACAAAAATATTTTGTTCAGATGTTTTAAATGTAAGACACATAAATTCAATGTCCGGAATTCCATCAAAATGATACTCAATTAATTGTATTTTTAGATGTGATTTTACGTAAACACCAATACCGCCACCAACGCGACCAAGCCTATCCCTTCTATAAAATTTATAATCTTGAATAAGGACCAAATTTGAATCTATGTTTTCATTTAACCAAGTTTCACTCAAAGCTATTAAATCAAAGTTATTTTGATTAACAATGTTACGAAATAAGTTATTGTTTGTGAATAATGAACGAATATTCAGATGTGCAATATTTAAATTTTTTAAATTTGTAGTAGGCATTATGAATTATAATCTATTTTAGACACAAGAGCTTCAATCTTCATTTTATGGATTTTACAACAGCTATCGTAAACAGCATGATCAACTGGTAAATTTGTTTTGTTTATTTTATTATAATCTAAGCAATTATTATATTTAAAATCCACTTTTGCGGCTGTACAGACTTTAGCTTCATGATTCATAGAACATTTTGGACAGGTCATGCTATTTTTACAATCTTTTATGATATGATTATATTTACAGCATTTAAAACAACGAGAGATTGAACAATAATAATAAAATGGCTATACCATATCCTATACCTAAAGTCAATATTTATCGAGTTATTAATTTTTCAATCAAATATTAAGTGACAGATTAAGTGGAAACCATAGATACTGTCACATTAACCAACATGTAGAATTTCACAGGTTTGTTGATACAAAATAGTATTGAAAATATTAGAAATTGTTAAATGTCTCTGAAATTTTAACTTTAGGAAGCAGTTATTATAATACCAATCGAGAAAATTCTTTAATTTTCTATTTGATTATGTTAAAACATACAGGGTTTTACATTTATAATTAAAACGTAATTATTGTTTGAAGTTTGCCTAATTTCAAGTGGTTTTTTTAAGCTATTTGTTGAAAAGCCTTTAAAAAATTAAATTATTTAAAGAATGTTTTAATATTCCAAAAATTCCAACCCCACGTCAGAGGCTATTTTTGATTAACGTGCATTTAGCAAAATTTTAACGAAAAAAAATATCTTGAAAACTATTGACTTTAGGTATAGTCTAAATCAAATTGTATACGCTATTAAAATTTCAAATCCATATCGTTTGCGAAACACCCTGTATAGCATTATATTAAATATAAAAAATGAAAAATAACTATAGTTATAATTACAAAAAAGCGAAAAACAACTGATTAAAAAATATACATATATCTAAATAGCCGATCGCAACATAAAAAATAAAGTCTTTATTCTAATTTATTTATTGGGTAAATATTACTTTCCTCAGTTTGAAATTAAAATTAAAGCTTGCTCATCGAGTAAAAAATAAATTGAAGCATGGTTTTGGAGCAAAAAATAAAATTAAAGTAGGTTATAATTTCTAACTGGCTACCCTGCTTAAAATACCCCATAGAGACCTATACAAAATAATCTATCGGGCGCTACCGGATTCAATATGTGCATTTGTCCATGGTTTTTTCCGGATACGGCCCGATAGAAAATGTATAGGAAATTACCTATAGGCACACCAAAACTTTTACATTTTCCCTATTGAGACCGATAGCAATTGCTATTTAAATAACTCAATAAAGGATATATAGGGATATCCCTATAGAGCAACCAAAACATTTGACAAAATTTTATTAAAACATATGGGGTCCTATAGGGGAAAAACTAATTTCTACATTTATGTGTATTTTCCCCATTGAAACCGATAGCAAATAAATCAATGGTGGATATCCCTATAGAACAACCATAAATCTCAACTATGGGTCCTATACAAACCGATACACCCTATAGAAACACCATACATCCCGATACAAATATCTATCGGTTTGAACAGGGTCTCTATGGGGTATTTTAAGCAGGGTAACACTGTCTATAAATATTATTTAGTTTATTCATTTTATAAACTGAACTGTCATATTATCTTTTATACTTCCAATAGTAGGTTACCATAGAGAAAAAAAAGTTTATGATGCCTACTATGATCAAAATTAGTAAACCTGAAAAAAGTTTCAATTTATAAATAAAAGTAATTTTAGCTCTATCTATGGCGATTTTTTAAAATAAATATGTAAGAATTGTATGTTACATATAATACATTATCTTATAAAACTGGATAAAACAAAATATACTTTGTAAATCACGTTAGTATTATGCTCTTTGAAGGCCTAACTTAAAATTATGAACTTAAAATTATGTCTCTCGTAGAAACATAATTTGCATATAGAAGTTTATATATCAAATAATAGTTAATTATCCGTACGGATATATATATCACGGTAAAGTACTTATAAAACAACGTTGCTTCTTCGATTTTTAAACCCTTAAAAATACGTGGATTTATTGTCATTAATTAGGTCTACATTTTACCTTAATTTCAAATCGATACGTTTTTAAATAAAAATGTTATTACAAAATATCAAAATGTATCTATTTTTAACACAGTACAGTAACTTAAGGCCTGTTAACCACAGCGGTCAATGGATGAAATTTTTTTGTTGAAAAAAATGCACCATTTAGATAAAGAAACAAGGTTAAAAAAATATATTCAATTCTGACATCACTTGCAAACAAATGTCCAAACTTTATTCGATTTTATACGCGAAACCATAGTTAATAGGTTAAAGCATCTTAATTTTTGAAATTAAACTAAATTAAATTCAAAATTTTAACCAAAAACCCTCAGTAATTATTATATCAACGATAAAAACTTGTTAGGATACTTATTACTTAATAAATTAAAAGAATATTATATGGTTGTAAATAAAAAAGCCGTGTAAGTGGTGCCAATGATGGCAAAACATGTGTTATATTTGACTGAGCGTTTTTTAAATATCTTAGCAACTCAAGTTCTTTCTCTATTTTTATTTGTTCACCTTTTGCACGAAGATTGTATGTCAATTAAGGTTACAGATACGTAAAACGGATACAAATTTTAGATCTGATACACAAAATTTATTTAATTACAGCATTCGATAAATACGACTCAGCTCTGCATAAAACTTACAGTATAACCTTAGGGTATAATATAAACAACGTAAATGTCCAACAATAAACAAAAAGTTGAAAGTTGAATAAACGGTCCAACTTTGAAAGTTATTCTTAGATGTCTTTTAAGAACACCTTGTTTCCTTTTCAAAAGTGTGGACTCTACATAGATAATGATTTGTTTAAAAACAGGACTTTTTTTAATATTTGGTTGTGGACTCTACATAGATAATGATTTGTTTAAAAAACAGGACTTTTTTTAATATTTGGCATTAAGAGTGATATTTGTCGGCCAGTGGATGCTATTTAATTTGACCTTTTGCAACCAGATTTGATATATGGTCCAAATTGTAAAGCTGCCTTAAAAAAAACAAATGAAAAAATTAATAATTCGTATCTCGAAATCTACGCATAAAAAATGTATATTGCTGTTTTTGAGTTGCGGGCATAAAATTTTAATGTAACTAGAAAAATATAGTGGCACTAAATATAAATTTTTTGTATTTATTTGAAAACTAATAAAATTAATTAATTAACTTAAAAACCTATTACTAGAGATCGGATTCTATGCAAAATTCCTATCGTCAGTTTTGATATGCTGTTAAAAATTCTTAGTGCAAAATGTATATCGGACATTTCTGGTACTTTTTTAATTACCGTTTTTTAATAAAAAAAAATTTTTTTTCAAAGCACGCAACAAAATTAGTGATCTAAATTGCAACTCACTCTAGTTACTGGGAAACTTGGCCAGGTAAAGAAGTAGTAAATCTCGCCTACAAGGCATAATGTTGTTACGGCAAATAGCGTAACGCAGGGAGCCTACGGATGCGCAAAGTGGCTTACAGCGCATAGCATCCGTCCTGTCATTTACAATCCATCTAACGCACATTTAACATCTAAGTGAAAATAACCTCACTTAAATATATATGGCATTTAATATTTCTTCTTATAGCCCCATTTGGAAGCTTTCACTGCCTGTCTGTCGAGGAAAACTGAGCCCGTACCTGCCTATTGCCTTTGGGTCGTAAAAAAGAAATCCTGACCTGTTGCATTATACAGGGTGTTATGTAATTAATGTTATATATTAAAATGGGTAGTTCCTTAGGGTCCATAAAGAAGCACCTGAAACTTTTTTTTTTCTAAATTCCAAAGACTAAAAATAATTTATAATAACCTTTATCCTACCAAAAAGTACGCCACTGATCGACTAGGAACCGCGGATTAACCTTACCTATTACTTTTTAATGCAGTGTTGCCAAATGTAAAATTAAAAATGTATTACCGTCTCTCGTAAATGTGGCCTCATCGGTATACACAAAACACTACGGCTCCAATCAGCATCTTCTTGATTTTTCTGTATATACCAATGGCAAAATTCCAACCGCAGTGCATAATCTCCATCCTGAAGAGCTTGAACTTTTTGTAGGTGTAACAAAGTTAGACATTTGTCCAAGTTGGGCAGTTAATCGTCTTGTACTAATTCTCGGATTTTGCTTCCACTTCATCCAAAATTTGCTCTTCAAGGGCCACAAATTCACGTCCCTGAGCCCGACCCCTATCACCAACAAATGCGCTAAATCTTCCGCGGTCCCTTAAATTTTGCACAGCACGTACAAAAACTTTGCTCCGAGGGCGGTGGATGTCCGTCATTGGCGTTGCTTGACGAGCATTTTGCATCGCTACCCCGACACACAAAACCATATTTGTTAATTGAATATTAATACAAATTTTTCACAAACCTTTCAAAATACCTATTTATAAAAGAATAAAAACCTGAAAAAAACTTGAAAAAAAAATAAAAACCTGAAATAGCTAGACCTTGTAAAAATTTGTAAACTAATGATTTTTTAAAAATCGTTTTAACATTGTGATTTAAAAACATACTTATAAAAAATATATTTAAATTTAGACACACCAGATTTAAACTTTATTCATAATTCGTAATGATTTACTTTACTTTAAGTTAATCTGGTTTAATTTTATTATGTTATGTTGGTAACACATTCTGTCAAAAAATTGTAGGTTATGTGCTCAAATTGTAAATATCTTAACTAAGGGAACTGCTTTTGGGCGTTTGGATTTATTTACACAAATTGAATGTTTAACGATTAACCTGTGAACTTGTCCTAATTTCATCTGAGTAAACAGAAAGAAAAAAACCGATGAAAAAATTAATTTTATGGAGTTTTTAAATAGGTACTAATTTTTCTTATCATTGCTTAAGTTAGTAGCTGGGTGAGTAAATAAATACAGAATGGTATTAGAGCTTTAAGGGCTTAAAACTTTTGTATTTATTGTGTTTTTATTTATTTTATGCAAGAAAATTTTTTAGTAACAATTTTTTACAACTGGCAACGCCGCAGACTACTTTGTTGGTTTGTATCTATGTACTCACAGAACACAAGTGTGTAACCAGTGGCGTATCACAAAAAATATAAAAAACTTCTAATGCATATATTTTCTTCATCTTTGGGAAAATATTTTTCCATTACACCTTATGTCAAAAGGTATTCAGTATTTTAATATATAACATTAATTACATAACAACCTGTATATTTATCTACGACAGATTTTTATTTAGATTTATATCCCTTATTTATGTATTATTTTTGTATAGTTACCAAGAACAAACAAGTTTAAGTTATATTTGGCACTTAAATTAAACCACAAAACCTGAACTTATTTTTAACCTCTTTTTCTCCACTGTAAAATTAACCGAGGTAGTTAATTTCTCTATCCTCGAAGAACCTGAGAAAGACCCTACAGTGCTTACTTAAGGCAATTACAACCTTGGGTACGACACAAAATTTAGCGCACCGAGCAGGTAACTGATTTTCCTGAAAATTTCCTGAAAACCTAACCAATAAAATCTGTGAGAATAAGAATAAGGTGGTTTAATTGGTACGATTTAAATTGACAAAAAGCAAAACCAAGCACGACAGCGATTTAAGAGCATGTAACCGGAAGCAAAGTAAACAGCAGCTAATCTACCCTTGTGGAAAACAATATTTAAACTATTATTTTAAGTTAAAGATAAGGTGGGTAATCGGAAGGTATTTGGTTTTTGAATTATTTAATTCTATTTTCAGAAATATTTTATACGATTAAGGAAACTTTTTCACCATGATTGTACTTTTGTACTTTTGAACGAGAGCTCGTCTGGTTTTGTAGGTGTTGAGAAAAGAGTTTGGGATCTATTTTGCATCGAATACAAAGAACAGTAACTAAAACTAATATTGAATCATTTATCAAAGACCCAGCCTGGTTTATTGGACTCTGATATTAATGTGAAAGAACTTCCCACAAGTGAAACTCAAAACAAATGTTTTGTACTAGATGCGCACTTCGATCTAAAAAGACTAACTATATGATCCAAGTTTTTGGGAGTTGGTATTTAAAAGGTATAGATTTGATAAACACAAAGAAAATAATAAATATTTTTTATAGATACAGATAAAAACTTCAAACTACTTAACCATAAACAAAACAGCATCAGACAAAAATTCACCCCCACTGGTCACAAACAAGTACCTTAAAAATAGGCCATATCAATATTAGGGGTCACTAATGCCCAGCTATCATGAGTTTATGAATCACCTAATACAAGAATGAGTACCAGTCTAATCGCAGTGACTGAAACTTGGCTGTATGCAGACATCCACCCCGACACTTTGTTACATATACCAAATTACTCACTTATAAGAAAATATAGAAAAACACGAGGAGGAGGAAATATGCTGGTATGTCCATCGAAAAAATTAAAGTAAAAACAATTAACACAGACTTTTTTTAGTTGAAAACAAAATCGAACCACTATGGATTAAAGTCTTCATACATAACATAACCTATGGAATTGCTGTCATATATAGAACCAGCCCACAAATTATGTTAAATTGGAAGATATTGAGGAGGCTTTAAGATGATAAAATTATAATAGTGGGTGATTTCAATATAAATATCCTATCAGAATCAACACAGAAAAGGGAATTGCTAAACATACTTGAAACCTATAATTTAACTCAGATTGTTAACCTTGCCTACAAGAATAACAAATACAACTGATAGTGATGCTGAATGGTTTGACTGCATGGTTGTCGATCAGTTAAATCAATCTCTCCGACCATATGTTGGTTTGCTGCAAATTTAATGTGTCAAGAACCCAAAAACTATAACCTACAGAGACTTTAAAAATATAAATGAAAATGAGTTCGCAAGAGATGCCTCACTAATACTTTGTGACATGGTTTACCAATCAGATGACATAAACTATAAAATAGAATACCTTAACTAGGCAATTTTGGCCCTTCTTGATGTACATGCACCATTGAAAACTAAAATTGTTCGGAAACCTAGATGCCCATATATAACCTACAACATTGTTGAGATGATAAAATTAAAAAAAGTAGCTCTTAAAAAATATCACAGATTCAACTCGCCAGCTCAATCAAAACACTATAGGGAAATAAAAAACTATCTTACTGGAGCTATAAGAAGAGAAAAACAAGCCTATATAAACCATCAAATAAACCAAAATATAAATAACTCGCAAAAGCTATGGAAGTCATTGGATAGACTGCACATTCACAATAAAAAGCCATCAATTGATATACCTGAGTTTATAAATGCTGAAGATCTAAATACTTTCTATATAAATGCATTATCAACTCCACCAGTCGATAAAGAAGTCTTAAATCATTACATAAGCACGAAAAAAACAAGCAAATGATCCACTAAAACTCAAAAAAGTATCATCTGAACAAATTGCCAAAGCGTTTTAACTCGATTTCAACAAATGCAGTGGGTTGTGATGAAATTAATGCTAAATCCTGGAAACTTGTCCTACCATATTGCATAAAAAAATTTATACACATAATAAACACGTCTATATTAACAGGTGAAACACCCCAAAAATGGAAGACAGCCCGAGTGAAGCCAACACCAAAAAACGCAAAACCAAACAACCTAAGTGATTTTAGACCAATAAGCTTGCTACCAACCGCCTCTAAAGTTCTATAAAGTATAGTGGATGACAGTGGCGTAGTGACAAATTTCGGCCCCCCCCCGCGAAAATCCTTACTGGGTCCCCTGATTTCAGGTATTTTTTACATGGTTTTATATTGTAAATAAAAAATAATACATCCGGTGACATGATTTTTTAAATTATTTATAAACAAAAAGTAACAAAAAAATAATTTAAAAAAAATAAGGTTCTCCACTGTACCTACTTATAAATTATAAGTAAAATAATAGAAAATAATAACATATTTTTTTTAACATAAAAAAATAACCTTAAACTATAATAATTTTATCAGGCATCCTTGAATAGGTATATTTAGTTAATAATATTTACTCAGTAACTCTATAATATAGAGTTACTGAGTAAATATTATTAACTATTATAGAGTCTATATATTTAACTCTCTATAATATTAAACTAACCAATAATAAAAGAAATACTTACATGTAAATACTAGACCACTTTGTGCTCACCACAGCTGACCGGCGAGAAACGCATGTAAAACAGTGGAAAAATAAAATAATCAGAAGCAGTCACAAATAAGAACCTACTTGAACCAATACGAATATAAAACAAAAACAAACTAACAACTTGTGAATCACAATCGTCAAAATTTTAACTAGAGGCTAAATGTAGCAAAGTATTCCTCAAGGTTATGACGATTTGCTGTCATTTTGGTTATGCAGGTACACTGCATTGTGCCATACCAAACTAACCCAAATTTAACAACCCAACCCAACCGACCCCTTCACATAATAGTTTAAATGTACCAAAATATAGGTTATGTTTTGATACTATTATGTGAAGGGGCCCAATGGGGCGGGGTCGGTTGGGTTGGGTTGTTAAGTTTGGGTTAGTTTGGTATGGCACAATGCAGTGTACCTGCATAACCAAAATGACAGCTAATCGTCATAACCTTGAGGAATACTTTGCTACATTTAGCCTCTAGTAAATTTTAGGGGTTCGCAAAGAGAACGCTTCAGAACTGTCAGAATCATAGAAAAAGGATATCAGAATAATACGCATAACTAAATGCGCATATCTGTTTAGAGTTAGGCGCAAGTTTCGAATCGTTTCTGCGTAAACCCGCTGTCAATTGTTAAATAAGCGCGATTTTTAAAATTCATCAAAAGGTTCCGTTAGATGTTTTACATTTATGTTGTGATGGTAGGCCAATAATATCAATACCTACCTACATTTTAGTAAATTATGATATTTTTAATTAATCATTCATTATTATTCAAATTTTAGTATAAGTAAGATGAAAATAAGTATTTTAATGTTTTGGGGCAAGTATCGGCAGGGCCCCCTACGAGGTTAGGGCTCCCCGCTTGGCGGGCGTTCGCGGGTACTGTCGCTACGCCACTGGTGCATGATCAATTGATTGAATTTGTAAGTAAAAATATCCTACCAAAAACACAATCAGGATTCAGAAAACATTTTAGCACGAACACAGCTTTACTCAAGATAACCAATGAGATGATTCGTGGTATTGATAATTCTCAAGTCACCATACAAATACTACTGGATTACAGCAAGGCATTTGATGTCATAAACCACAATTTGTTGATTGGTAAGCTACAATATTACAACTTCCATCCAACAGCTATCAAATGGGCCTCAAACTACCTCTCAAATAGAAAACAATTTGTTTAAGTTAACAATGTTAGTTCATCTACTGCTGATATACATATGGGCGTCCCACAAGGTAGCATACTGTGTCCAATTTTTACCTCGGATATGTGCAATTCCATTAAAAACTGTTTAGTGCACCAGTATGCAGATGACACGCAGTTATATAAAACTTTTTACCCAGCGGACATTAATGCTTCAATTAACATGGATCTTCAAGAAATTAGTACTTGGTCAAGAAATCATGGACTGTTAATTAACCCAACAAAAACTATAGGTATATGTGTCGGTACTCCAACCTTAAGAAACCAGGCATTGATGTTAAAAAACTGAGATTTTACTAAATAACAATGTGGTAAGTGTTAAAAACCTAGGTGTTATGTTTGACTCATATTTAAAATTTGACTTTCACATAAGAAACAAACTTAAAATGGCATATGCCAAACTCAAGTAAATATATAGTTTTAAATATTTTTTAAGTAGTGATGTCAAATAGAAACTTACTATAGCCGATCAAAACTGGCAAAAATGTGTGCAAAAGCTACAAAACAGCTGTTTTCGATATTCTTTTACGCTGTGGCTCCCGTCCCGAGGCGGGACTTAAGTTCAGTCCCGATTGACGTCATAATTTTAAGATGTTATGTTACAATAAAACTAAAACAAACCAACCAAAATAACCAACCCAACCCTACCCAACACTTTTTAACAAAGAAACAACAAATTTATAAAATAAAAAAAAGTTTGACAACTTCTAGCAAGAAACAAATTTATGAAATAAAAAAATAAAAAAAGTTCGGCGGCTTCTTAGTATCGAACCCAGGACCTCTCGCATGCCAAGCGACCGCCCTACCATCTGAGCCATCCAGCTTGACACCAATTTTAAAAGCTCGGGGAATAAAAACGAATTTACAGTGTGTCACGTCAGTCGGGATCGAAGCTAAGTCCCGCCTCGGGACGGGAGCCACATCGATTCTTTTAACACAAATTATCGTGATCATATTACTCGCCATTATATTCAAAACAACACTTTAAAATGCATCTTATTACAATATAGTGTTTTAGTATTTAAAGTAGTCAAAACAGAGTCTCCATCTTATTTATACGATTTACTTATAAAACGAAACCAATGTCACAGCTTATATGTAAGAAATAATCAGTATTATTCAATTCCTAGTCATAGAACCTGGAAATTTGAGAAAAGCTTTGAATATTTTGCAGTAAAGATTCTAAACAAATATCACGATATTTTTAACTCAACATACTCTGTAAATAGTTTTAAAAAAATACTCCAATCCACTTTGCTAAGGGAACAAGCTAGTCAATTTTAGTGTAGTAAAATATAAATATATTTTTTGTAAGTAGGTATGTATTTTTTACATCTACCTTGTTATTTTTTGTATTATTAAGTAGGTTTAGAATGGAAGAACAGCATCAGCTGAATTGTCGCCCTTGTATAAAATATTGTTTTTATTTATATTTTTGTGCAATAAAGATTATTATTATTATTATTATTATTTTCAATTTTTGAATTATAAACCGGATCTATAAATTGTACAGAATATAGAGTACAGATTGCAGAGTAGAAAATAAGGTTAATGCTATTATGAACCAGCCATAACGCCATTTAGTGATAAAAACATTGTGTTACCAAGTGAGTGTAAAAACAAATATTTTTATCGGTAAAATAATAAAAATATATTGTTCAACTTATATTCAAAATCAATTAATAAAAAATTTTTGTGGCATATTGAGTTATCAAATACTGAAATTTCCGGCAGCAAAGTTAAATAAAAATTATTATGATATTATTTTAGTAAAGTGTTGTGTTTACATTTGTAAATGAAAAAAAATATTGGTTAACGACTCTTGTAATGCCAAATTTATGTTCCGCGTGAAATTTCTCGCTCAATTTTTTGACAAAACTTAGTTGTTCCGCTGCAATACCGAAACTTTTTAACCAATTGGTTTAGCGAAAAATCACAGGAAACCCTTTTTGTATGGCGTTTAATTCGCTAAAAAAATTGTTGAACACATTTTCTGTACGACCTTTGGTTGGTGAGTTTGGTTTAAGTTATTTTTGGCATTTTAAATTAAACCACAAAACCTAAACTAATTCTCAAAGCCGTTTTATCCACTTTAAAGTTAACCGAGGTAGGTAATCTCTTTGTCTTCGTAGGACCTGAGAGAGACCCTATAGTGCTTACTTAAGGCCATTACAAGCCTAGGTACGACACAGCTTTACCTATATTAAAAACTGTGTTTTTTGTGAGCTCCTATAGTGCGATACTATACTATAGTATAGTATCACAGCAATGGCGCCGCCAATCTTTTTCATCTGAAAAAATATTTAATTGGATAAACGACATAATTTATTTATTTATTTCTGACCCCAAAACAGTATAGCCATACTGATATCAGGGCCTACAAAAGTTTTACAATGTAATACAGTTATGTTATGTAAGTTTTTTAAGTATAAAAATATGTTCTTTATGTATGTAGGTCTATAAATAGATATAATTAATGTAAAGAAAAATAAAAATTAAATAGTATTAAGGTATAATATCACAATTAAATAAATAGTTTTTTAGTTTTTTGCACATTATCACAGTTTATTTGTTTTTTGTAACGTCTTCAGGTAGCATATTGTATGTTTGGATACTTCTAAATACTGGAGAGTCGTGTTTTTTTTGTTCGTCTTTTTTCATTTCTATAATCATTATTTTGTCTTGTATTATATTCCTTTCCTTGTATCAGATTGATGTTCGTTTTGATGCTCTTGTTTTTGATGTTGTGAATTAGTTTAGCTTGTTCCAATTGTATTAGTTGCATAATTTGTAGTATTTTTGTTTGCTTATAGACCTCCTCTGTAGAGGTATATTTACTTAATCCATATATAGTTTTCACAGCCTTATTTTGACGAGATGCTAAATGCCACTGGCGGCTCCTCTTACTGCGCATGATCGCTTAATTGACAAATGTGCCGCGATTGAAAATGTTAAAGGCACGTTCGTTACATTATAATAATAATCCTTAGATAGCTCAGATGGTAGGGCGGTCGCTTGGCATGCGAGAGGTCCCGGGTTCGATACTAAGAAGCTGTCGAACATTTTTTATTTCATAAATTTGTTGTTTCTTTGTTAAACAGTGTTCGGTTGGGTTGGTTGGTTTGTTTTAGTTTTATCGTAACATAAAATCTACTAGAAGATGTCGAACTTTTTTTATTTCATAAATTTGTTGTTCCTTTGTTAAAAAGTGTTTTATTTTTATCGTAACATAAATTTGCCTATTTTAGTTGGGTTTTTTGCTCAATGGGGCGGGGGGGGCAATGGGGCGGTTTCGGTTGGGTTGTGTTGTTGAGTTTGGGTTGGTTTGGTTTTATGACGTAACTAACGTGCCTTTAACATTTCGAATCGCGGCACATTTGTCAATTAAGCGATCATGCGCAGTAAGAGGAGCCGCCAGTGGCATTTAGCATCTCGTTTATTTTGTACTCTTTGGAGTTTATTCAATACATATTCGGCAGCATTTTCCCAGCACGGTGTTAAATATCGTAGATGTGGCATAATAAAACTGTTGTAGAGGAGATCTCTTGCATTTTTATTTAAATATCCTGAGCATCTTCTAATTGCACCTATCATTGGAACAATTTATCTATTATGCTTTCAAGATGATTTTTCCAATTAAGATTTTCAGGTATTTAATAGTATGTGCCTGTTTTATAGAGATGTTATTAATTTTTATGTCCAGATTTATAACAGGTTTATTTTTTTGTTTTAATATCATAAATTCAGTTTTTTGTGTATTAAGACTGAGTTTGTTACTATTTAACCAGTTACAATAGGTTTTTAGGTCTTTATTTATAATATTGTTAATTTCTTTTTGGTCTGTTCCGCTGTAAACTAATGCTGTGTCATCTGCAAACATAAAGCTGCCTTTAATGCCACAGTATTTTAAATTGTGGACATATATTAAATATTCAATTGGACCTAATACAGATCCTTGGGGCACACCCACTTTTATTTCGGCCAGTTCGCTCTCTCCATTTTTTACCACTGTATACTGTTTTCGGTTTTCTGAGTAATATTTCATCAATCTCTGACCCACACCACGGATTCCCAGAACCTCAAGCTTTTTTAGAAGCAATTGAATGTTGACTGTATCAAAGGCTTTTTGTAGGTCTATAAACACAATAACTACATAAATATTCAAGTCCAACTCTGATGCAAAAGTCTCCAGCAAATACATTGTAGTGCTCAGTGTACTACTTTGAGTTTGAAAGCCATATTGGTACGAGTCAAAGCCACACGTACCACTCAAAATCAACCAGCCTTTTTTTAATCACCTTTTCCAAAATCTTCGAGAAGGTGGTTAATATGGATATGGGCCTATAATTTTGTAGTTCGTCTTGTCTACTTTTTTATGGATTGGAATTATTTTTGAAGTTTTTAATTCGTCGGGGAATATTCCAGTTTTTAAAACAGAGTTTATTAAGTTTGTAATATTTTTTCCAATCACTTCAATCCCGTTTACAATATCATTTTTTGTTATTTTGTCACAACCTGGAGCACAGTTATTTTTTATATTATATATGTTATACACAGTTGCTGGCCTTAAGAATATTGTTGGGTATTGTTCTTTTTCTGGAAATGTACTTAAGGATTTTAATTGTGTTGCAAGGTTTATTGCTACTGTTGAAAAATATTTATTAAATTCACTGCCATCTCAGTTTCATTGTAAATTTCTTCACCCTCATGGTTCCTTATCTGGTTTATTTTATTTATCTTTCCTTTGCCAGTTGAACACAAGTTGTTTAAAATTTTCCAGGTCTTTTTTCCGTCTCCATTAGCTTTTTCCAATTGTTTTTCAGTGTGTTCCTTTTTTAGTTTATGTCTGAGTTTTATTTTTATGAAATTTGTTTTTGTAAACTCATTTTGTACTTTTTTCCATCTTACATACAGCTTGCTTCTTTCCTTAATTTTTTTTAAGTATTCGGTTGTAATCCATTTGTTGTTGTTTATTATTTTAATACTAATTTCTTTGGTACTAAGTTCTTTGGCTCTATTTAATACATTTGAAAGTTCTTTAAAAGACTGTATGTCCTCAATATTTGTTTGATTTTTTATAATATTTACGTATTGTTCCTTATTCTGTTTTTTATATTTTAGAATTTGCTTTGTATTGCGTTGGAGTATCTTCTTGTAAGACATATGTATAATTTTATGGTCTGAGATCATGTGTTCTTCTAGGTGGATATTTGATATATGGTCTCCATTTGAAATAATATGATCAATGATACTTACATTTGTATTTCCAACTCTTGTAGCATAGTTTGGGTCAATATTGTTATGTACTATAAATCCATTTATTTCAATTATATTTTCATAATCCTTTGTGATGTTCATTCTTTCCAGGAGGTTTATATTCATGTCTCCAATTATTAGGCAGTTATTATTTCGGTTTTCCATCATATTATCAAAAAATGTAAGAAATTCTGTTATATTGCTTGAAGGTGGTCTGTAGATTGAGATTAATGAGCTTTTGATATCGTTTATATAAAGTTCTATAATATTGTACTCATCTGAGTTTAAAGGTGTTCGATTCATTAATTGAATATTGTCTTTTATGTAGATACTTGTACCTCCCCCTCTTGATTCTCTGCAGTTATGGATCGCTGTATATGTTGGTATATTAAAAAACTTTGTTTCATTTGAGTATAGCCAAGTTTCAGTTAATATTATTATATGTATTGTTTTTTTATGTGCAAATATTAAGTCTTTTAATTCTTCCAGTTTTTTGTGTAAGCTTCTAATGTTCATATATAAAATGTTTTTTGAGCCATTTTTGTAGTATTTATATTTACTTTTATTATTTTATTTTACTGTATATCTTTTTATTTTATTGTATATCCTTTTCACTCCTTATTTTTATTTTTACGCATAAATATGCTGCCATTTAAAGAGTATACCGACTTATATTTTTTTCTAATTTTGCATTCTCTTGCCATTTTAAACAACTTTTGATTGTAAGTTGTTAAATCCTCGTTAAAATATATATTTTTCTTTCCTCCTTCTAATCCACATTCATCTAATTTTATTCCTTTTAGCTCCTTTACCTTCTTAATAATTTTAATCTTGCTTTCATACTTTTTAAACATGACCAATATAGGGGCAGTATCCTGTTTATTAATTCTGTAACAGTCGTTAATTTCGTTTTCTCCAGTATCTATTTCCATTTCCTGTATGATTTTTTCAATAATTTTTGTTGTATTTTCTTCTTTTTGTTTGGGAATGCCTGCTACTATTAGGTTATTTTGCTTTTATTTTTGTTCCTGTTTACTAACTTTCATTTCTAATACACTGATTTTTGATTTAAGTAGAACATTTTCTTCATTTAGTCTTTTTATTTCATCTATTGCCTCTTTAGTTGCAGCCTTTTGTTCTTCAAAAACATCGGACATGTATTGCACTGATTTTTTAAATTTCATCATTTCTGTGTCAATACTTTTTTTAATTGGTGTAAAGTATTTATTTAAAAGGCTTTCTAATATCGTCTTTTCTCTTTTCTCATCAATTTCCATAGTTGCCTCTTTTTCGGTTTTAACCTCACTCTTTTATTGCTTGCAACAAATTACTTTTTCCGTCTTATCAGTAACTTTTGGTTGAATCGCACAACTTTTGTGAAAGCTTGTGCCACAATTGACACAATCCAACGACAAAACTACTTTCTTTTTACAATGTTTGCAAATTTTCTTATTTTCTACTTTAGTGACTATACTCAAAGATAATACTATACTCGCCATAACATAACCTTAATTTTTAACAAAAGAAAATGCCAAACTTGTTTTTTTGCGGCTTTAATGGCACATGAAACAACAAAAACATCAAAAATGCATTTACATTTTGTTAGATTAGTTGTTTTATAAATTTAAATTATTTAACTTGCAACGAGTTAATTTTTCGATATCTGTTGTTTCTATTTTTGCCTTTGTTACCTGCCTTGGTTGGCTTTTTGGGTGCCTTTTTTAAATTTTTAAGTGCCTAAAAGTCCGCTCTCTACTTATGAATAACTTAATATGCACATATTTACCTTAATTCATTGTTTCTTAACTTGTTTAGTGTTGCGACAACATTGATTTAAATAATTATTTATAATTATTCTTATTTATAATTATTGGGAATTATCGAAAATTTTGTGAAATTTTAAATCTTGTCGATTACATCATTTTTGAGAATGACGGCAACAAAAACATCCACGAAATGGGAAAAGATTAATCACAAAACAAAATAAAATGTTGAGTGCAAAGATCCAAAGACCTGAACTTATAGAATTAGCCTTGTTATAATAAGGACTTATAAAAAACAAAAACGTTAACTGTTTTAACAAAAAAATCATATTAACGGAGGTGACGGTGATTATAGAAATAACTGTCATTTCCGTTAGACTTAACAGACTTACAAAAATTAAAAAAATTGCCATAAACTAAGATTTATATTGATTAAATTTTGTAAAATTTTAAATGTCAACAATAACTTAAACACGATTGCAATTGAGATTCACAACCAACTTGTTAAAGTATCGGCCAACAAAATTCTACAACAGAATTTTTATCTTGATATTTAGATAAGTTTTGGCTTATACTTATGAGAAAAAAGATTCTCGTCCATGGTGGCTTAAAAACTAAATATAAAGATCACCTAATATCATTGGAAAATAATTTTCTTATAAAGGCAATGATGTTTCACATAAGGAAAAACTTTTAAGTAAAGAAAGTCAACCGTCGCGAGGCGTCGCATTAAATTATTATTTCAATTAACTTTGGCTATTACTTATTTTATTATGATGTTATTAGATACCTGGTAATATTTAATTTTGTAACACTTGTTTTAAAAATAAAAATTATTTAATAAAAGCATAAATACGAAGTCCTATATTATAAACAAATTGCGACCCCCAGGTTAAAAAATGATGCCTCAAGGGATACTACAAATTGGGTCTAGACACTATATTTTTATCAATATTTAAAACGAGCCGAAACAGGATGTTAAAATAAATTATTCACTAACTTTGTAATTTAGTCCTTCTAAAGGTAAATTATGTTACAACAATATTGTAAAAACCTATTAAACAGATAATAATTTACTTACCATGCTGTCATCAAACTGATAATAATTACCAGATGGTGCTTGAGCCACAGCAGTATAATGTCCACAACTCACAGTAGGTCCCATATGAGTAACTAGAGCAACAAATCTATAAATTAATGGTATATTTGGGCGTTCTCTACTAAATTTCGACAAATCTAATCTGTTTTTGAAAGTAATATGTTTAGTTATTTTATTGTTGCTAACAGAAAATCTCTTAAGTTGTATACATAAAACCATCGGACTTCTTTCTAATAAAAATTGTTTGGTCGCAGGTACCTAAATAATAATGAATTAAAATTAAAAAACAAAAAATTCTATATTTACCTTTTTCTCACATGACTCACATTGATAAGATTCATCATCTAATTTTTCTCTTGAAAAATAGGTGTCTAAAGCCTCATCTAATGTCTGTGCTTTCCGTATATCCAATAATAAATCTTGGAAATGCTGAAAAGTGGTACTAATATGGCCACATTTTAAGCATCTGACAGTGGATCTTAAATACCCTCCAAGAATTTGATTTAGTGGTGTTGTTTCTTTTGTCTTTGAATCAAATTCATTATGATTTTTAAAACGACTTAAATAAGATTTTTCCATTGCCTCCACTAAATATCGCAAAAATTCATGAGCATCTTCCTGTCGACCAGGTATAAAATTTCTACACAAAAATCTAAGTTTATTATAAATTAATATTGGCCGAATTGCATTTGTATTGCGTTGTTGTGAATCATGTAATGTTTTTCTTATCGCACAAATAATACAAATAGTGCCTAAAGTGTAAAAAAATCAATGTATTTTATAACCAACATTGGACAAAAATAGCTTACCTGAGTCCTTGCATTCTAAGCTATGCTCTTTATCTGACATTAGCCAATTAACAAGGGCTGGTACATGAAATAACGCCTGTAATGTGGAATTTAAATAGCATGTATTCCCCATATTAATCATCCCAGCACCAATACCCCAGTCGCAATTATTCCATCCTAACTGTATTGCTTCTATTGGAAATAATTCGTGTTTTGCAACTTTTAGTGTTTCATTATTTGCTGTTTCCTTTTCCAATTTACTAAAACAACATTTTTCAGACCATAAGGTATATTTAAATACTAAACGTTTTTTATATCGTATTTATTTTTAATATTTATTTTTTTTGTATTTAAAATTATAATAATTTAAATATTAAATATGTTGTTTTAAGTGGTCTGAAAGGTAGAAACCCTTTATGTTTTTAAATGAACAGGATTACTTTTTATACTTTTAGAATCTCTTTTCAAAAAATTTAGAGCTAAACATTTGTTTGTATTAAGAGATGAAATTTTAAATATTTGATTTAACGCTAAGCTGACAACATTTAGGTGTTAAGGTCCGCGGCCGGCCGGTCGGTTTATTAGTGTCTGGTTAAATTCCAGTTAATTAATTTATTGTTTTGACCTTTACCTAATAAAACTACATTTCACTAGTATATAAATAAAATAAAAACCCACGAGTTTAACTTAAATTATCAATTGTTTTGCTAAAACAGTAGCTTCTTCAGAATTAATTTAAACTTAATGAAGCGGCTAAATGTATATTACAAATTATTGCAGGGAATGGAATATGGGTACAGTATAAAATATATACCTGTGAAAATTTATTTAAATTATGTAATTTTAAAAAAAACAAAAACTATATGGTAATTTACTATACAAGGCTTTCAATTTTAAACTAGCCAACCTTAATAACTTTTGAGTTATAGTCAATATGAACCTGAGCAAATACAGGTCGATTTAGATATCGAGGGGAAAGTACAAATCCAGTTTTAAACAAATTTTATGTTGCACCCTCTCACCTCCAGCTACCCTTACTAAAATATTTTAAATTGCACCCTATACTTTGCGCAAATTCTGATCCATTTAAGTAAAAAAAAAT
Organism: Brassicogethes aeneus; assembly: GCA_921294245.1. Classification (NCBI taxonomy): domain Eukaryota; kingdom Metazoa; phylum Arthropoda; class Insecta; order Coleoptera; family Nitidulidae; genus Brassicogethes; species Brassicogethes aeneus. The sequence goes on from OV121132.1 coordinate 66,197,761, forward strand.
TAAAATCCGATCACAAATTCGCGAGTTAGAGCCAATTGGCTCTAATTGGCAATTTTTTTGGAATCACACCTTTTTTAAACAAGGTGTGATTCCATAAAAAAATGTTATTGGTTTCGTTACAATTTACCTTTAGCAGATTTGTTACACGTTTTAGTTAAAATATTTGTATTAATATATCAAAATACCTAAATATTAGAAAAATGGTGTATAGCAGAAGGAACCGAATTAATTTTTATTTGCGGATTTGATTCCTGTGCTCGTAGAACCGCACGCGTTTTTAATGAGAGGAATTCAGGCAAAAATGTAGGCCATCAAAACGTCACTAACCTGGTAAAAAAAAGTTAGGAAAACTACAGTGTGCAACAAAAAACACACAAGATCAAGTATACTGGATGAAGCAGCAGTTCTCGGTCCTTTTGCTGTGGGATCCACATACATTCCGAAAGTAGCTGCATTAACAAATATTTATGTTGGTTCCCCTTATAAGGTGCTAAAAATAAATATAAAAATAATATGCCAGCAACTCGGCAAAGATGACTACGACAGAAGAAACCAGTTTTGTGAGGAAATGACTTGAAAGAATTGCGGTTGCTCCCAATTTAAAAAACAATATTTGTTTCAGCGATTAATCTACTTTTTTTAATAGATTTGTAAATAAACAAAATTTGTAGGTACCGAGACAATGAAAATCCACATTTTTTTATAGGATCATACTCAAAAAATCAATGTATGAGCTGGTATTCTTGGCAACGAAATAATTGGACCACTTTTTATCGAAGAAAACTTGACTGGATAATTATATCTTGATCTTCTTGAGAATGTTATAGGCCCACTTATTACCCAGTCATTAGAAAATCAGATTGACGAACAAGGAAACATGTTGCTTGATGAAGGACATTTGTTCTTTCAACAGGATGGAGCTCCTCTTCACTATGCTTTACAGAGAATGGTTGAACCAAACATTTTCCAGAGAAATGGATCTCCAGATTTAACGACACTTGATATTTTTTCTTTGGGTCATTTAAAAACACAAGTCAACAAAACACCACCTGAGAACATTTAAAAACTCAACCAGAGAATAATTCAAGAATAAAGGCAGATAACTCCGAAACGTTACGTTTCAAATTGTTCGATAGGAGTATATTGTATTATTGTTTAGCAAATAACGGAGAAAATTTTAAACATTTAAATTTTTTTTTTTTAATATTTGTTTTATTTTTATTACACATTTTTGGCTCTAACAATTGAATTGGTAGGTGGCGCTGCAATCGGGCAGGACAACGTTCGGGCAGGACAACGTCTGTTGGGTCCGCTAGTAATTTATAAATTATTTTCTCTGTTCATTAATTCGGGTTTTGAAGTTAATACCGGTTTGTCATATATATGTTTTAGGACAATCAGCACAAGTTACTTGGTAAACTCCTAATTTTAAATATTTACTAGACTTATCTTTGTTATTTTTTACTGAACATACAATTGTTATTTGTATTCAACTTTAATATTAATTTTTTTGAAAAAAATTGACACCTGTCCCATTAGGGTGTTTCAAAATAAGGCAATACTTTTATTTTTTAAAATTCATGTTAAATTCTTGTCACTTATGCTAATTCTGTCAAAATTTGAGCTCTTAATATTAATTTTAAAAGGTCCATCATGGAATTTAAAGTTTACCCATTGATTTAACATGGAAAAATAGTTTTTTAAGATTTATTTTGCCTGCATTATTTACAAAAATTCTTACAGTGCAGTCTGTAGATTCAACTGTACTATCGCTAACAAAAAAAACTCATACAGCTATATTGTGGCTGTGTGAATAAAACTTTTCCGTCAATGTCAAGCTGTCATCGAGCTTTGTCACATCCATTATGACTTTTTTAACAACATTTTAAACCAAACAATGCAGACGAACTCTGGCAAGCCATTGAAGCCATTTGGAACGAGATAAAGCAAGACGGCGACTTCCATGCTTTGCCGTTTGCGGGCAGTAATTGACAAAAACAGAGGAATGACGAAATATTATTTTTTTTTTCAAACTTCAACCTAACTTTGTATTTAATTTTAGACCTTTCAAATGTGACGTATCATGTTAAAAGCCATAATTACTCCAACGAAATGATAGAAAATCAGGAACACTAGATTTTTAAGCTGTATGAGTTTTTTTTGTTAGCGATAGTATCTTTTTTATTACCGTTGAAACGAATAAATTATAAAAAAAATTGATATTTTTACATTTAGCGGCTAATTAGTAGTTTAAACTACTATTCGTAGAAGAAAAAGTCAATTGCTCTACTAAGTATAAAATTTTATTTGCAGTCAAAAGCTGGATCATTAAATTAAGAATATGATAAAAGTATATTTTAGCTTAAATTCAGCGATTAATTGAGCGTGTTCAAGAATCTTGGTACGTTATTTATAGAGCTTCGAGTTTCCTGCAAAATTGTCTCTAAACTTTTTTCCTACAGTTATAATAATGAAAATAGGATTTTAGACACTTATAACTTTTGAACTGTAGCCTACAGTCTGTAGGTGAAAAGATCTTCAAAATTGCTACTTAACTTTTTCTTCTACGATTAGTACTTTAGTACTAATGTAAAAATATCATTTTTTTTTAGAATTTATACGTTTCAACGTTAATTAAACTGGATCCTGTAAGATTTTTTGTAGATAATTTATTGCTAAAAAAGGACCAGTGATTGTTTATCAAAAAAAAAGTTCCATGTTAAATCAATGGGAAAACTTATTAAGAGCTCAAATTTTTTTAGCATAAGTGACGAGAATTTCACATGAATTTGAAACAAAAAAAATATTCCCTTATTTTGAAACACCCCACTGTCCCATATTAGTACCAAAATATGTGATATGTAAGGGAAAGATAAAAATACGACGTTTGAGCAATGCAAAGTGCATAAGTAAGAGAAATAGAAGATAGTTACGACACAGTGCGCCCCTGTGCAATTTAGGTGTTTTGGAAAGACCACCCAAATTTTGTTGTTGATGATATCACAATCCACATAACAAGGTCTGTTCTATCTCGTACTAAAAATACAAAAAATCACTGCAACACTGCACAGTTTAACGGCGGCCATTTTTGTTGTTTACAATTTTTGTGCTTTGGGTTTGTGCTCTGTTTACACAGATTAATCGTCTTAAACGTTGTGTTTCTCATAGTAAGCCTTAAAAGAGTCCTTAAAGTGCTAAGAACAACCATTTTACTCCTCTATTGTAAAAAATAAACTTTATTCTATCAGGGCTATCATAAAACTGTCAAATGTCAATTTTAAGGTTAAATTATAACCCACAAATGAACCTTCAAATTGTCATTTGACAGCCCTGTTGGAATATTTATTATAAAAGAGGAGTAAAATGGTTTTTCTTAGCACTTAAAGGCCCTATTTGAGGATTACAAGTGCCTCTGTAAGAAACACAACGTTTAAAACAATTATTAAACAGCACAAACCCAAAGCACAAGAATTGTAAACAACAAAAATGGCCGCCGTTAAACTCTGTGCAGTGTTGCAGTGATTTTTAGTATTTTTAGCATGAGATAGAACAGACCTCGTTGTGTGGATTGTGGATGATTGTATTTACCTTAATTACAAAAATGCCACAACCACCAATAATTAAATAACGTCAAATTGACATGCATTGTATCATTTTTTCCTTTTTTGTTACCTAATTTTTGTACGATAATTAATTACGGGTTTAGTTATTGTTGGTTTATGCAGTATTATACTATAATAATATACTATATTTATACTATTATACTATTATATTATATTATTATACTATTATAATAATAGTAATTTATTTTTCGTTGAAGTTTCAACAATTTCGAACGATTTTGTTTAATATTTTTAGAATGGGTGCCCATCCTACAAAGCGTTGTGATCATGAAGAAAATCGCAAGAAAGTTTGCGCAGCGTGTGGTTCTAAAATTAAATATGGAAAAATCAGCCCCACAAACTTTAAAGTTTCTGACGTGTTAGCTAAACATTAGGGTGGGCCGAAAATCCGCTTTTTTAGAATTTCGTTTAGTAATAGCAAAAATTTTGTTCATTATGTTGTAAAAAAATTTTGTGTAAAAGATTAAAATTTTCGATCAACATCCTAGGCTCGCCCAACGCAATTAAAGATCAAAATGTTCAAAAAAATTTTGATACTAAAATCGGGTTTATTTCTAAAACTATCCATCTGAAGTAATTTAGTGTAAGGACCTTTTTTGTAGAGCATAAAATTTCCGATCGAATTAAGTTAGGAAAATTTTTTTTTGAACATTTTGATCTTTAATTGCGCTGGGCGAGCCTAGGATGAGGATCGAAAATTTTAATCTTTTACACAAATTTTTTTTACAACATAATGAACAAATTTCTGAAACTATCCATCTGAAATAATTTTGTGTAGAGCATAAAATTTCCGATCGAAATAAATTAAGAAAATTTTTTTTTGAACATTTTGATCTTTAATTGAGTTGGGCGAGCCTAGGATGTTGATCGAAAATTTTAATCTTTTACACAAAATTTTTTTACAACATAATGAACAAAATTTTTGCTATTACTAAACGAAATTCTAAAAAAGCGGATTTTCGGCCCACCCTACTAAACATATTGGTGATTTTTTAAACCCAAAGTATAACATTCTAAATAAAAAGAATCCAGTGTCAATTTGTGTAAAGTGTCGTCTTGTACTGGCCAAAAGAAAAAATGGCAATTTAAAAAAAAAACGATAATGCCAAATTTTGAAAAAAGCATGGTTTTAAAAAGTACCAGAAATTCCAATCAGTCCAACTGCAATTGTTTGATTTGTTCAATAGAGTAATTGCATCAAAAATGAAAATCCCTAAAAACCTTTTTATTGTAATCTAGAGGTAAAAACACATTGCGAAAATATTTTTTTATATTCCAAAAGTTCAACCCGGGTCCAAAATATCAAATTGAAAAAAAGGTACTTTTCAAACGTTCCGAACTCCCGCCAAATTGCATGACGTCATAAGCTCCAACTGTCAGAAATCAAGATGTCAACAAATAATAAACACCGATAAAGTTTAACATGGAAAACGCGAAACCAAAAATTGGTTGTAAATATTGTTTTGTGCCTTGTATAAATACAACCTGGAAAACTCCTGGGAAAAGGTTTATCACCGTGCCAAAAGGGAAAATAAGGATAAAGTGGATTAAAATAGCTCGGCGCGATATCAAAACATCGTCACCGCAGTCAACATTTTATTGATCATTTTAAGGATCATTTTAATGTAAGTAAAATAAAATGTCGTTTACTAGGTATATGGTTTGAATAGGTATGTTAAATATTAATAAACCCAAGAAAATACGGCTGAGCCGTAACTACTCTCAGTGTAGGGTCATAAACTTTGCTTTTGATAATTGAAGGGACAACTTTCCCAGGAGTTTTCCAGGTTGTATTTGTACAACAAGGCACAAAACAATATTTACAACCAATTTTTGGTTTCGCCTTTTCCATGTTAAACATAAACTTTATCGGTGTTTATTATTTGTTGACATCTTGATTTCTGACAGTTGGAGCTTATGACGTCATGCAATTTGGCGGGAGTTCGGAACGTTTGAAAAGTACCTTTTTTTTAATTTGATATTTTGGGGCCGGGTTGAACTTTTGGAATATAAAAAAATATTTTTGCAATGTGTTTTTACCTCTAGATTACATTAAAAAGGTTTTTAGGGATTTTCATTTTTGATGCAATTACTCTATTGCACGATATAAGGGCAATATCACAGACCTACAAACGTTGTTTGTAGGTCTGTGGGCAATATGCATATGCATAAAACAAAAATTGGCCAATCACCAGAAAATCTGCCAGATTTGACAAGCTATAGGAAAATGTATTAAACATCCTTGCCCACCATACAAGAGCAACCACAATGAAATGAAACTTCTAAGTAGAAGTAACACCTAACACACAACAAGAGCAGTTAGCGATTGAAATTGAAAAAAACGCAAGGTCAAAGCAGATGTGAAAATGTTGTGTCCGAAATGTAATAAAAACATTGGAAAAAGTGGATACAAAATTAAATGTGCAGGTGCATGTCAAGCATGGTTCCATGATACATGTACTGGACAAACCGGAGATGAAATAAATAAATCAATTAAAAAGAAAATCAGCTGGAAATGTGCCTCCTGCATAAGTGAGGTTATGTCGAGCAGTGAAGAAGAAGAGGAGGATTGCCAAATAACATTAAAAGATATTATAGTCGTTTTTTCGCGTAAATACCATGAAATACTATGGTTATTAAACTTAACCTTGGTTAATAGTTAAGGCATTTTTGCGTTTAGAGTGCGTTCAAAAATCCTAACTATGACGTCACAAATACCAGACCATAAAACTATATCGCTGAGCTAGTTATTCAACGTGGTTAATAGTCTTTCTCTTTTTAATATATATTTTTCTCTGTATCGATCTGTCAAAAAGTTGTTTACATTTGAAATTTAAAATATTTTAAGTAGGTACAATTGCTCTTAAACCGAATTTAAACTTTGTATTAAAATGGTAAATGGTGTGTTGTCAGTAAAAATAAATGATAGGGAGCTCCATATTGTGGAATCTCCACAAGTGAAGGAATTATATTCAGGTTTGTTTTATATTCTTCCTTATTTTGTATTAAACATGTAGGAGAATTAGATAACGTGTATTGAAAAAACTAGTACCTATAGAAAAAGAATATACTAGGTATAAAAAGAGGCAAAGAAATTTATTTACACCGGTAAAAGCATAGAAATTAAATATAAATAGGTAAAAACACATTTCAAAAATTATAGGTTATGAACAAGTAAACAAATGTCAAATGTTAGAAACCTAACCATGGTTATATGAATTAACTGTGACGTCATGACTTATTTAACCGTAGTATTACATAGTATTTACGCGAAAAAACGACTTATGGTAAAACTTACCTCTATGGAAAAAGACTATAAGAAAATATTTAAAAGACTGGAGGAGCAAGAATCTCAAACCTTAAAGTTAAATAAAGAAGTCGAAGAAATTAAAAAAGAAAATACTACCATAAAAAATCAACTTCAACAAATTTTGCTCCAAAAGGATAAACAAGACCAAGAAAAACTAAAAAACAATGCTGTTCTCTATGGAATACCAGTTAAAAAAGATGAAAACCTTAAAAAAGTAATCAGTAAGGTCTTAAATAAGGTAATCAAAACCAATGATACAGACTTTGATTGTCATAGAATTGGAAAAGCTGATGTTGGAATGGAAGCCCCAATAAAAATAATATTTAAGGAAGCAAACGTAAAAAATGAAGTTATGAGTAAAAGAAAGGATGTATCAAAAATAAACATAGAAGAATTGGGCTACGAAGGTGGAAACAAAACTTTTATAAACCATGAAATGACTAAGAAAAATATGCAAATGTTTAAAAAGGTAAAAGAATTTGCAAAGGATAATGAATACAAATTTGTTTGGTTTAATGGTGATAAAATCCTAATCAGAAAAAATGATGATAGCAAAATAATTGCCATTTTATCTGAAAATGATATTGATAAACTACAAAAAAACTAATAAAGCAACAAATAAAGTTTATGTATGTAAATGTACGCAGTTTAAGAAATAAAAAAGATGAACTAGAGTTACTTATTATGAAAAACAATCCAGATATCATAATGTTGACAGAAACATGGTTATACGATAATGAAATAGAACACTATGATTATAAATTGTATAGCAGTTTTCATTTATGCAGAAAAACAAGGGGAGGTGGTGTTGCACTTTATATAAAAAGAAAATTTAATGCTAATTTAGAAAAAATACAACAAGATGAAAATGACTACATAGAAATACACATAAATAACCTTAACCTTAATCTCGGAGTGTTCTACAGAAAACCAAGTTCATCAATCCAACAGTTTCTTGAAAAAATTGATTGTTTAACAAATAAAAAGACTAAACTTGTAATTTTAGGGGATATGAACATAAATATACTTGATAATAATAAAATAACTAGTGAGTATGAATTAATTCTAGCCATGAATGGGTTTAAGATTATTAATAATCTAAATAAAGCAGAAGCTACTAGGATAGATAGTAGAAGTGGTCATGTTAGCATACTGGATCATGTCATAACAAATTGCAAGTTTGAATCTAAAATTTCACTAGAAAATCATCAAATTAGTGATCATAAAATTATTCACTTAGAACTAAATATGGAATTAAAACCTATTTTAAAGCAAATTTACTTACACACAATCTTGGATCACAAAAAACTAGAAGAAAGTTTTAAAACCTTACTACAGCCTGCAAATTACAAGTCAAAAGATTTTCGATGGTTCATAAAAATATTTCAAGAGGAAGTTACAAAAGCAACAACGTACACCGCAAAAAAACTAACAAACAATATTTCTGAGGGCTGGTTTAATAAAGAACTAAGACAAAAAATGAATAAAAGAGACGAAGCATATGTAAATTATAAAAAAAATATGGGTAACACAGAACTGGAAAAAAAATTTAAGACCCTACAAAAGGAAACAAAAAAAATCGTTACTAAAAACAAGAAAAAAAATATGGAACATCAATTTATAAACACTGATGGATGTCTAAAAAAACAGTGGAAACTTATAAACAATACATTAAAACCTGTAAAACAATCACTACAAATTAAACATATAGATTATGATGATCCCCACCCAAAGTCCAATAATGCTGAAAAACTAAATACTTTTTTTGTTAAAGTTGGAGAAACTGTAAAAGAGAATATAACTAATAGAAATAATGACATCACACTGAAGTATACCACACATACTTCACTTTACTTTCAACCTACAACATCAAATGAAATAAGTAAAATAATAAGAAGTTTAAAATCAAATGCTTCGCCAGGATGGGATAAGATTAAACCAAATATTGTGAAAAAGTATCAAGAAATGTTGTCCCCAGTTTTAAGTTTTTTTATCAACAATGAATTGAGATTGGGAACATTTCCAGATGACCTTAAAATCGCAAAAGTCACACCCATATATAAGAAAGGAAGGAGAACTGACCCAGGAAACTACCGACCTGTCTCAGTTTTGCCTATTTTCTCCAAAATTTTTGAAATTGTAATAAAAAATAGACTGGTTGAATATTTAAATAGTATTAACTTTTTTAAAATAAACCAACATGGTTTTCTCAGTGGAAAGAGCTCAGAAACTGCAATGACAAATGTCTTGGAAGAAATTTATGATAATATAAATAAAAAAAAACACAATATTGGCAGTTTTTCTCGATTTCTGTAAAGCATTTGATACAGTGGACCACCAAATTCTCCTTGACAAAATGAAATTGCTTGGCATTATTGGAAATCCTTATATCTTGATAAAAAATTACCTGGAAAACAGAAAACAATTTGTCATAGTGGATGGTGATGTAAGTGAACAGCTGGAAATAAGTGATGGTGTGCCTCAAGGATCGGTTTTGGGACCTATCTTGTTTCTTGTATATATAAATGACATATGTGACTGTAAACTGGATGGATACATCACACTGTATGCAGATGACACCGCTCTGTTTTATGCAGGAAATACTGATCAAATATACAACACTGCACAAAGAGATCTGGATAAAATATGCTCGTGGACAAACGATAATTTTATAAAGTTAAATGAAAATAAATGCAAGTATATGGTGTTTAATAATAAACTATCAACAAACTGTGTTTTACAAATTTATAATGAACTTTTGGAAGAAGTTAGTGAAATTGAATACCTTGGACTAATTCTAGATAACAAACTAAGTTTTGAGAAACATGTGAATAAGATAGCTGCCAAAATTAAAACCATGAACTATATTTTATATCAACATTCTTTTAAATTTAACACAAAAACAAAATATCTTATTTACAATGCACATGTTAACTCACAATTAACCTATCTCACTGCTTTTTGGGGACAAACAACACAAACAACATTAAACCAATTACAAACCCTTCAAAACAAAATTATCAAAACTATATTTAATAAACCCATTTTAACCAACACCAAAGAACTCTATGAAAACTTAAAAATACATAACATAAAATCTTTAATAAAGATTAACAGCGTAAAACTAATTTATGGAATTAAACATAATCTTATTTGTGGTAATATTAACCTAGTCAGGAATTGTGATATTCATAATTATAATACAAGAAAAAAACAGCTATACTACCTTACTGCTTGTACCACAAATGTTACTCAAAAAAGAATAACATATAAAGCACTACAATGGTTTAATGAATTACCTGGTGAAATTAAAGAACTGACCAACTTAGATAAATTTACAAAGGCTGTGAAGCAATATTATATAGACTCTAAAATGTGATATTTAAATGTGATATAGATTAAAATATACCTACCATATTTATCCACTTTATATATATATTATAGTTAATCTTGTATTTATGTTTATATTTATAGTTATTTGTTATATCTGCTGATGTAATGCATTCCTGTGATGGATTTGTTGTAATCTTTTTGGGAAATAAATAAATTAAAAAAAAAAAAAAAAGAAATTGTTAAAAGAAAAGTTAAAATGATAAAAATTTCAGAGAAAAAATAGAGTGTGACAATGGAAATGCTTCTACTTTTTCCGACAACTACAAAAATGTTTCTGTGGAACTGTCAACGGGTGGTTCCAAAGCAACTATTACTTTAAATCGTAAAACAGAAAAGGTGCCTTCTTATTTCTCTGCAGATTGACTGAACGATTTCCAAACAAATGCTGGCTTTTCTGGCAGGCAGATGGATAAAATTACAAATTTTATCAGAACATCGGCAGGAAAAAATTCAATACCCAGTCAATATAGAACCTCGCGAAGAAGTCTATTTCGTATTTTGTTTAAATACTATAAAGAACGTTCTTTAATTTTGGGAACCTCAGAGGGAAAACGCCCACGGATAGTTAATTATGCAGATGCAAGTGAGGTAGTAAACGAAATTTTAGAAAGGATACAAGAGTTTGGCACACCAAATGTCAAGGTTTTGTGCGATGGAGGCCAACATTTTTTTTAAATATATCTGTCCATATTTCCAGAATATCCAGAAAATAAGGAGAATGAAATTTCATTGCGTTCGAGGTAACGCTGCAAAAAAAGGAAAATTTACAGGTGTTAAGAGACTGATCATCTTCTGTATGGTTCCTGACATCAAAGAAACATACGAAAATCTTTACTTACTTTTTGACTTTGACTAAAAATAAACAAAATATCCTTTAAATTTATTTCTGATTTTAAAATAAATCTAATGGTTATAACCATAATAAGTCAAATGATCGAAGTTCTTTTAATGAAATGTAGCAATAAGGACATGTCTAGGACGATGTTGCTGTCTGTAAGCCATTATAATGGACATGTCCTTATTGCTACATTTCATTAAAAGAACTTCGATCATTTGACTTATTAATTGTTATTAATTGTTTTGACCTTTACTTGATGAAACTTCATATTAACTATGTAAATATAAAAACAACTATGTTTTGAAAGTTTCACGTAATTTATTTGAATGTTGACAATTTTTTCGATACACAGTAGCTTCTTCAGAATCATTCTTTCATTTGTTGCTAGGCAAAGAAATCGCATTAAAATGGCCTAAAAAGCTATACTTAGTCACGAAAAATTATCAAGGAGAACTTTTTGAAGGGAATGCCTGCAGAAAGTTGTTGAAAAATGCAGAAGATTTAAAGTCAAAAGAAATATTAGTCAACCTGGAAGAAGTTTATGTTATACCCTTTGTTGTGGTTTTCAACACAATGAATCGTATTGTTGAAAAGTGTTTTGGTTCAGAGCTGCTTTGTACCTTAACTTAAGGTCCTTAAGTGAACTGAAGGCTGACGTTCCACTTTTGAAAGCAGTTTTAAATGGCACAGGAGTCTGGCAGACCCTCAAAATACATGTTATTTTGGAGCATCGGTTCCATTTTTGAAAACTGGGTTGGGTCTGTGGTCGAAACAAGCTGGTGAGTCTGTTTATCGAGAATTTTTGTTAATTTGGAAGAAATATCAAATCAATGATATTAATGACCTGCGATACGGACAATTACTCTAAGAGCAGTGGCCAAGTTTTCTTCAACAAGAATATAATTTATTTTTTTACAAGTGTTATAAAGAATTTTTGCTTTTGTTTGAAATTGTTTTTAAAGTTTAATTATTTTTATTATTATTTTAAGTGTAATAAATTTGATATATTTTGATTTTGATAAAGACTCAAGTATAGTGTATAGTATAATCTACAAGTATAAACCGATACATATAAATACAATAAACCGATTTTGTCTCCATTTAATTGAATTTTATAAAAATAAAAATTAAAAAAATCTAAAGAGCTAATCTAATAGGTGACTAGTGGTATGTAATGAGGGGATGGTCCACTATAATCAACCACAAAATAATTTGGGTGGTTTTTCCATAAAACTTAAACTTTACAGAGGCGCTTTGTGATGACACTAGAGCAAGCCATGAGAAAAGTGATTTACTACTTTTTATTATTTCATACCTTCCAACTGCCATTATTACTTTTGTCATTTTTTACATCTGCTTTAGCCTAATTTTGACATCTGTTACCTGTAATTCTTGACACCTGTCAAAAAGATGTCAAAAATCACAATGTTTCGGGTGATTTAAAACTGTCCAAATTCGAACAAAATTGGATAATTGAAAACTTGCCTTACATTTAATTTATTTAAAACTATCTAATTAAAATGAAAACAAAATAAAATACATTATTAATACCTTAGTTTTAGGGAATTTAAACCTTGCTTAAGAGCATACCTTGTAAACAGATGTGATTACTGCATTGGTAATTTTTTTAACTAAATGTTTTTCTTGTATTTGTATATTTGTACCAAACTTTCTTAGATTTGTTCGTTAGTACTTTGTTAATCTTGAATATTTATATATACTTTTTTGGACGTGTTCAACATTGTAAAGATTGCAATCTTTCTGAACTAATAAATCTATTTTATTCTATTCTATTCTATAGACATTGCCGTTGAAAATACGTAAAAGGGTATCAGTAAGTACAATAAACAAATATTAGAAATATTCCCCAACACCAAAACCAAACTCAAGGTGCTTAAAGTACTTTTCGCCAACGATGTTGGCATCTTCAGAAGCGAAGTGTAGCTAAATCTAAGTAGTATTGTTAGATCTAATCACTAGGGTATCTAAAAATGGTAGCTGGCCATCTTTTTCCAATTCAAAGGTGGGGAATACAATTATTCAACTTGGAAACAAAATCATCTAAGCAAGAAGCGTTTTGATCGAAAATAGCAAATATATGCAACCTTAGCTTATAAGTAGTATAAATATGGTAAATTTAGCAGTTAGATTTAGTTACACTTCGCTTCTGAAGATGCCAACATCGTTGGCGAGAAGTACTTTAAGCACTTTGTGTTTTGTTTTGGTAATGGGGAATATTTTTAATATTTGTTCAAAATATCACCAAAGTTGTCCTTTTTCAAGTATTAGTAAGTACAATATTAAGTAATAATAATAATAAATATTTATTAACAGAGTAAATCCATAAATACTTTAAAAGAAATAACATAAAGGTTTATTACACTGAACAAATAATTCTAACTAAAAGTTACAAAAAAGTCTATATATGAGACATTCTTTTACATATCGTACGGATTACAGAAAACATATTTTTTCAAATTGTTAAAATGACTTAATTTTTTTTTACAGCATCTTTTCATAAATTTAGCCGACCCCTATATCGGAATTTTTGCAATAAATTTATTTTTCCAAAGATATATTGATTTAAACTTTTGATAAAATTTGAAAAAATGCTGAATTCTTTTGTACTTAAAATTCATTATCTCCGGTTCTACTGATCGGATCGATTTCATTTTTTTTTTATTTTAAACCATATTACATAGTCTTTTTAGATAAATATTTAAAAAGTTTGTGTTTTGTTTATTATTTGAAAAAAATATTTTTTTTTTGTATAAACAGATTTTTTGTGTTTGCCCCCTCTATGAAAAAAAATGAAAAAAATACTGTTCTATGCACTATTTATTACTCTACAAAATGAATTTTTCAGAAAAATGGAGACTTTTTTGGATCGGAAGATATTAAATATTTTCGAGCGCGTGACCGGTACAAGCCGTAAGGGGGCATCCATTAATTACGTGAGGCGTTTAGGGGAGGGAGGGGGTCAAGCCAAATCTCATCAATTCTTACGTAAGGGAGAGGGGGGGGGTCTCGGCAAATATCACGTAACTTTTAACAAAGTACACTGAAAGAAATATATACTAAAGTTAAATAAAAAAATAATTAGGGCAAATATATTTTATGTTTCATATTTGGACTACCACATACATTGCTAAAACAAATATATTCGTTTGGTTAGCAGCCTATTGCTGCCCTAGCAATATAAATGTGTTTCTAGCAATATTTTTTTGCTGTAATTCACTTATAGTTTACATTTTATAGTAAGGGTAAGTTTATTTTTATTTAGATCTAACATATCTTCTTTACAATAAATGTATTACAAAATTTAACATACATTCATAATAAACAGTAGTATAAATGTGTAAAGCACTAGTATAAAATTTTTAGTATAAATTTGTGTTTACTTTTAGCAACAAATTTCTTTCAGTGTATGTTTTTTTAATAAATCCAACAGAATCAAGAAGTTTAACGTATAAACATTAAAAATAAGCATTTTTTAAAATCTCACGTGAGATTAGGGGGGTTGAGCCAAATCTCACGACATCTCAGCAAGGGGGGAGGGGGTCAAAAAATCGCTAAAATTGACTCACGTAATTAATGGACACCCCCTAATCAGACATCTTCGAAACGCTAACACATTTAGGATAGTGTAAACTCATACATCGTTTTAAAAAAATTCCATCGCTTTTTGTAAATTAATTCTGATTTTAAAGGTTTTCAATAATTTTAAATAAATTAAATTTTAAATAATACAAACTCCAATTAATGAGTAAATTTATTAACTGGCAGAATTGACATTTGCACAAATAAGTCACCAATTAAAAGATGTCGAATCATGGCACTCTTATACAAAATATCACGTCACCCGCCACATGCACTAATACGTTTGAATATTACGCGCTTGACAGTCCTGTCACGCGCTCGAAAATGTTTAATATCTTCCGATCCAAAAGAGTCTCCACTGTTCTGAAAAATGTATTTTGTAGATAAAGAAAAAGCGCATAAAATACTAATTTTTTCCTTTTATTTTATAGAGGGGGCAAACATGAAAAACTAGTTTAAAAAATTAATCTGTTATTAAATCCCTATACATAAAAAAAATAAAAATTTAATTTATTTATTTGAAAAGCCTATTCAATAAGGTTTAAAACAAAAAAAAAACAAAATCAATCCGATCAGTAGAACCGGAGATAATAGGTTTTATGTAGAGGAGAATTCATCGTTTTATCGCAATTCATAAAAACTTTATATCGACATATCTCTGAAAAAACAAATTTTTTACAGAAAACCTGATACACGTATCTGCTTATTTACTGAATAGAAGCGGTAAAAAAATTTTCATGCGAATCCAAACCCTGAAGTCAAAATAGGTGTACGATTTGTAAAAGAATGTCTCATATGTATGATACTTACTAACCTGAATAAATGACACAACGGTGCAGTAAATGTGTAATTAGTCCTATGAGACGGACATGAAACAAGACGGAAATGAAATACTTGAATCTGTCTTATGAGTCAAGATGGTACATTAAATCAGGGTTCGAAAATATCATATTTATATAAATATCAAAATATCACATATATATATATAGCGATATATATCAACATCTTGATATTTATTTTTTTATTTATTTCTTTTAAGCTTTTGGTCAAAAATTAATTATATTAGCCAGAATAATAATGTTATTAATAAATTTATTTAAAACAGTAAACAAAACACTTAAAAAACAAAAAATAAATTTTAAGCAAAAAAATATGAGTAGAAAAATATATTTCTTAACCTTTGGTTTGGTACAATCAATATTAAGGAACTGATTGGGATGTGAAAAAGCAGCTAACCTTGTTTTTTTGTTTAAATTTTTGTATAAAGAGCATTCAGCTGCAACTGAAGTTTGCAATGTAGAGTGGATATGGGGTGAGGCTGCTTCTGCACAGGAAATTGCCTGTTCTGATTCAGATGATGAACCTTTAATTAATATTTTTTGAAATTAAAATTTCATATTATGGAATATGACCGTTCTAATATCACTTTTATCTATGGAATGACATTTATTCCGTAAAGTGTTACAGAATTAAATATTCTATCATCTGATAACAGAATATACACTCGTGGCGACATCTCTGTTTTTAATATCTAACAAATTTTAGACCGATCCAACCTCACTTTCTTCCAATTAAATTATTTGTCTATGGTATTTTTTGGAAACGTAGAAAAAGTATAGTCTGATACACATTTGGAATTGCATATTCCGCTCTCGTGAAACCTTCAAACTCGCCTTCGGCTCGTGTGACAATCTCTTCTCTCGAGCTGAATATGATGTATTCCAAACTTGTTACAGAATATACTATTCCAAGCAAGCTGTCGATAATAATTTAAAGAAGTTTTTTTTCTGTAGGCCAACCGGTAAGACTTAATGACTTCCACCATACCATTTGATTTGTATTGCGAAAAAGTGGTCCAAACATGTATTTTGGAAATGAAAATGAGGTGCATGTTAAGGCCATTACAAGTGGCAAAAAATCCTTTTTATGCTGGCAATAAAAGCGTAAGATTCTTCTTTCTGCTTGTTGTTTAATCATTGCCCAAAAAATCTATGGTCCAACATATTTGCTGCAAAATGAGCGCCTCCTAATGCCATACTTCTGCGCCTGTGAAAATGTTCTTTGACTTCTAGTTGTTGATCTTTTAGATCTATTTATAATTTGTTCCATATTTCAACAGCTATGGAAATTAAAATTGACGCTCTTTGCATTCGATCAAGAGCCACTGCAATTGGTGTTTATCATTTACAATTTTGACAATTTCATTATCAACTTTCTCTTTATTGTCTTGACATATTTGCTCAAGAATACCTTATGATTTTATTGCGTCATTCATTGTGTTACATCTTACTTCCTGGGGCATAACAAGCTTCTTTCCCTGTTCTTCTTTAAAAATGCACCAGGAAGGTGTTTATTTCTAAAATATTTTATTACTTTAATTATAGCTTGTGTAGCTTCTGGAATTTCAAGATCTTGTGCTAGTAAATTTAGCATATGAGCTGAACATCCATACTGAATAATATTAACGTCATTTAAAAGATCCCAACGCATTTTCTGTACATTTGCGGCATTAACAGTCACAAAACTTCCCACTCTTACTTGAAAATCTTCTTGGGCAATCTTTGTAGCTTTTATAGCAAGATCTTTTAAATTTTCTGCGGTATGACGATCTACGCCTGTATCTACACAATCTACCAAAATAGATTCACTTTTTGAATTTACTATATTACAACAAATAAGTGCGAGCGAAATTCTGAATCCGAATTGCATCTCAAATGTCAGGGTGATGTCATATTTGAGTTTTTAAACGAACAATCCACTGATGAATATCAGTGTAATATACGATTTCAGCTTGTACACGAACAATCCACTAACGAATATCAGTGTAATATCCGATTTCAGCTTGTACACGAACAATCCACTGACGAATATCAGTGTAATATCCGATTTCAGCTTGTACACGAACAATCCACTGACGAATATCAGTGTAATATCAGATTTCAGCTTGTACACGAACAATTCACTGACGAATATGAGTATTATATTCGATTTGAGTTTGTAAGCAAACAATCTACTGAAAAATATCAGTGTGGTATCCGATTTAAGTTTGTAAACGAACAATCAAATGTCACACTGATCAGTGTCGATATATCGACAGTACTATTCAGACGTCTATTCAGGCTATTGCAATTGCAACAATAAATTAATTTATAACAATTGTTATTGTTGGTAATTTATTAATATTCTATGGAAAGAAAACGAGATTTAACTCGAGCGTGCGTTTTTAAATGTCGGGCTCTTAAAAAAGCAAAGTTGGCATCTATAGACCAAGTTCAACAATTGTTAACTTAAGTTATGCAAAATGTGTTAGCACGAATAAACGATAGGGCTAATGCTATATTGCATATTGGACAAGTGGAAAATATTATCGATCCGGAAAATAATCCACTCAATGACCATGTAAATCAAGAAGAAAATGAAGGCCAGGACATTTTAAATGAAATACAGGAAATTGGGGAATATCCTGACTTGGTTGAAAATGAAGAAACCAACAACCTCGTCCTAAACAATGATATTTTAAATGAAGAAAACCAACATCCCGATAATGAGTATTATAGTTATGATGAGGAGGACAGAAATAGTGAGAATGAGGAAGACGAGGTTGATGAGGACAATGCAGATATAGCAAATTTAAATTATGGAATATTCCCCAATGTAGAGGAACCAGATGACATTAAAGATTTGAGAAATTGAGCTCTACAAATTCCTAAAACCCTAGTAACAGACCTGTTGCAAATTTTGCGAAGGCGAGCATTTCCAGAACTACCTTTGGATAAGACTGTACCTAGGAAATACTATTTATTTTGTTTGTAAGGATTTCAATTTTATTTTTATTAAATGTTTTACTTTTTAACATTTGCATTTGTAAATATAGCAAACAGAAACCAAAGCTATAGATGCAGATGCTAGAAAATACAAAAGTCACTTATAAATTTGACTTTTGTATTTTCTTGTGCCTGCAGCTATAGCTTTGCGTTTCTTTTTGCTATATTTTTACCTAACCATTAAAATATCACACTGACGATAAATATCAGCCTGATATTGCAAAGAAACTTCACACTGACATCTGCAATAAATATAAGCCTGATATTTCTGAAAAATATCACAATAATATCATCAAAGGACATCAGCCTAATATTCCAGACAGAACATTACACTGACATCTGCAATAAATATCAACCAAGCGTTACATGGAATTGTCAGCCTGATGTCCGTTTCGTGTACGTCAGCTGATGTTCGCGGATACGATTCAGATATCACCCTAACGTAAATCGGATTCAGAATTTCGCTCGGGTGGTTTATTGTGAATATTGCCTTAACCACCCATTGACATGCACACTGTGGAATTTTTAAATTCTTTTCTGCACTCTGTATTTCTTTGTACACAGCATCTAAAATAGATCCACCAATTTGCTTTGCAGAGGAGCCTTTACAACCAGGGCGTAATAAAGAACACATTTTTTTAAACTCAGAGTGTTCAGCGTGGTTGAACGGCGTAGTTGTGGCATAAAAATATCGCGCTATTTGCTTGTTGATGTTAATTGAATATTCATTAGACGTTGCAATAAAGTCTGAGTCACTGAGAATAGGTAACTTTTTTGTTTCTTTGCAGGTTGATAAATTTTATAAAATAAATACTCCTAGGATTATTCATAAAAATATAAACTATAGTTCAACATTTTATTTCAGATGATTGTGTTTTTTTACCACCTGCAAAGAAACAAAAAAGTTATCTTTTCTATTCAAAATATAGAGCCGATAGCGTCTACAAGTAAAGAAGGTAATTATTATAATAGGTCTAATACATTAAATGTATTAAACCTATAGGTTTAATAAATTTAATGTATTAGACCTATTATAATACTCTATAGAGTTGGGGATGGTCAACTGACCGCGGTCAATTGACTGTCAATTGACCGGTCATTTTGCAGCATTTTATTTAGGTATCAACAATTACCCTTGAATCTCAAAATTTTTGCGATCGTGCAATATCGACATCATTTACAATTTGGTGGTTCTCCGAGTCGAGGGGTTGCTAGGCCGGACTCGGCGCTTTGCCCTTAAACCGGGACATATCTTTTTTAATAGCGAAACATAACTTTTTAAAGCCGCACAAACGTTTCTAAAGATGGACATAACTTTTATAATAAAAAAAATTGGAAACGTATTTTAATTACCTATTTATTAAGTACAAATAAATCACAGTAATATTTATTTTGATTTAATTTTATTTTGGTCAATTGACCGGTCAATTGACCAAAAACAATTTGACCGGTCAATTCCACAACCCTAATTAAACCTATTATAATAGTTACTAAAATAAATCCACCAATTTGCTTTTAAACTCTGAGTGTTCAGCGTGGTTGGACGGCGCACTGTGGGCCAGAAATTCTCTAAACATTGAAAAAGTCAATTTTTAATAATCATGGAACAACAAGTTTTTTTATGCTAAAAACGGTCAAGTAGACCATTAAGCTTACAAAAACACCAGAAATATGTCCGTGAGTTTTTATGTTGACACACGCGGGTTTGACAAATGTCGGTAAATTTAATACTTATTGTCTGGTTTATTTTGTTTAAACAAATCGTTTAAGTTTAAGACATTACAGTTTAAGGTGGATTAACTTTTTGACAGAAACTATGAGTGGGCCAGATGCAGGCAAGTTCAAGGGTTTATACCATTTAAATTTTATGGATTTCTTTGCGAATTTACAAAAAAAAAATAATGATTTAGTGAACGCATGTAAAAGCAAAAATTAACATATCACATGGATATTTCACCAGATATATATCAAGATCGACAGTGAAGTACACGTTTTTGTTGATGCTCTTAAACTCTCCAGTACTTAAGCTTTATTATCGAAAAAAAAACTTTTGCCGAATTTTGACTATCCAGGAGAAAACGCAAAATTTTCTGTGTGGTATTTTACAATTTGATTCAAAATAAAGCTCTATTCGGGTATTAGTTGAAAGGTTATTAGGCCCAGATTGTAAAAGACTTTTTGAATATGTGATCTGTCATTTTGAAAGTTTTGACTTTTTTTTCGAAATGATATATTTAAGGCAATTTTAGTGTTTTTAATTGATTTTTATTTTTTTTTTGTTTAATCGTTTGAGCTGTGGAACCTATAAATTGGCAGTAATTTTAAAATACCCTGAAAACAAGAAACATTTATTATTAAAAATCAAAATAGTTGAGTTTTTTTTAATATACATAAGAAAATTTTCCCCAACCCAACCCAACCCATTTGTTTGCGACTCAATCCTGTAAAATATTTATTTATTGTGCGATTTTAACCGGATTTGTTTTAAGGTGTAGATCTTGATAAACTATATTTTTGGAGCAAAAAATGCCATATTTGTACAAAATACAAGGCCTACTATGACAATTTTTAAGAGTAAATTTTTAGGAATTCATATTAGCAAGTTTTTTAAACAAAATCTAAACACGGCACTGGATTCACCACATGGCACTATTACTATAAGTTTAATTTTATTTCAATGTTATTTTCATGGATAACTTGACAGAATAAATTTTTGTAGTTAATATTATGCATTTTTATACTTAACATTTTTCAATAAAATTTAGTATAAGGTCGTTTCGAGGGGTGGTGAATCCAGTGCCGTGCTTAGATTTTGTTTAAAAAAATCACTTATATAAATTCTTAAAAATTTACTCTTAAAAACTGACATAGTAGGCCTTGTATTTTGTAAAAGTATGTCGTTTTTTGCTCCAAAAATACAGTTTATCAATATCTACACTTAAAAAAAAATCCGGTTAAAATCGCACAATAAATAAAGATTTTACAGGGGTGAGTCGCAAACAAATGGGTAAATAATGTTTTTCCATAACTCAGCTTTTTCAATCTTATACCTTCGGCTTTGTATCGATTTTTTTAAATTTAAAATATAACATTTTAAATAATTTTTTTGCATAACTCAGCTTTTTCAAGCTTTGTTTCGATTTTATTGGGGCCATAAGATGTCTATGAAAATCTATATTATTTTTTAAAAACTGTTGAAAAATAAATAATATATAGATATATAGGCTCTTAAAGTTCTATTTGTGACATTATTTCCATTATGACATCCTATATCTTCTATTACAAAACACAAGATCTTCAATAAGTTTTACAATTTCGCCCTGGTGGGTAAAGTTTGCAAAATAGCCAAATATTGTTAAATTTTACTCTGGTCTAACAATATTTCATTGTCTGAGAAGCTGTTTATAAGTGAAATTAAGTTATTTTTCTTTGTTTTTGATAATTACATTATAAAATTTGATACATTTGTTGAGTTTGATATTTTTCAATGTTTTACAGAATCCTGGCCCACAGTGCGGCGTAATTGTGGCATACCCAAATTTAGTACCTAATCTGTCCGCAAACTTCAGCGCCCAATTAAAATTATCATGTAACATTTTAATGCAACAATCGTTTTAATTGAACAATCATATTAATTTCATTTAAAATTATCATGTAACATTTTATTTCAACAAACATTTTAAATAAACAATCATTTTAATTTATCAATCAAAATAATTCCCTACATTATTATGTTTGAATTAAATTGTTTGTTTATAATTTTAATTCTTTCATTTAAATGGTGGCTATTTTTATGTTGGTTACATTAAAATAAATGTTAAATTAATTTGTTACATGATAAATTTAATTCCTTATTTAAAATTTAAAATAAAAATTTAAATATAAGGAAACATTTTTTCATCATTTAATTTAAATGTGCAAGGTTTTTAAACAATCAATCAATTGTAAACTTAATAAATAGACAATCAATTAAATTAATTTATATTTGAAAAATTATTTTTTTAATAATTTAAACCAAAAATAATTTCTATGATTCCTTATTTATTTTGTTACATTTAAATTGATTGTTTTGAAAACTGTGATTAATTAAATAAAATAATTAAATAAAATTCTTTATATTTAAATTTTCATTTTAAGTTTTAAACAGGCACATAAAAGGTTTGAATTTAATGTAAGGAATTTAAATTATCAACAATAATTTTAAAGCATGTAACATAATAATTTAACAAACAAAAAAAACAACAAACATTTTAATTCAGGAATTAAAAAGTTTGTTAATAATTTTAATTTCTTAATTTAAATTTTTGTTATTTTTTGTTAGTTGATTTAATATGTTACATGATGTAAAATGATGATAATTTTAATTCTTTCTTTTTAATTCAGGAATTAAAATTATCAACAAACATTTTAATTGGTTGCTGTAGCTAGCGGGCGATATGAGTACTACTTAAAAGGTTCACTTGGCAATGTGGCATCTTGAAAATCGTGAAAAGACGTGACCGTTTAGTGAAGGAGTATAATAACACAGGCACCCAAAAAAAAGGTGGTCGATCCGGCGGATCTGAGTAGTATGACTATATGCATTGACCCTCGCTGAATCCGAATCTCCTGTCGGATTTAGCCGATTGGCTCGTTTTTTCTAACCTCAAAAAACCGTAAAATTTGTACAAAAATTTACCTCAAAAGAATTGATCTTAAATTAAATAATATTGCAAATAAAATAAAACTGGTAACCTTCAAACAAATTTTCGTTCGAACAAATTTACCTTCGAAGAAATTTGAGGTTAGAAAAAAATCCGACAGCAGATTAGAATTCACCGAGGGTCAATGCATATAGTAATACTACTCAGATGATCTGACTCAGATCTGCCGGACCGACCACTTTTTTTTGTGTACCTGTGTAATCAATGGTTTAAACGTTGCATGTGATTACTCTTCTGCGGTTTAATAAAGATGCGAAGTAAACTTTTTAAATAGTACTCACATTGCCTGCCAACTCCAGCGCCCAATTAAAATGTTTGTTGATAATTTTAATTTTTGAATTAAAATGAAAGAATTAAATTTATTATTATTTATTTAATTCATCAAAACAAATAATTCGCTACATTATTATGTTTGAATTATATTGTTTGTTTATAATTTTAATTCTTTCATTTAAATGGTGGCTATTTTTATGTTAGTTAAATTTAAATGATTGTTGAATTAATTTTTTACATTATAAATTAAATTCCTTATTTAAATTTAAAAATTTAAAATATAAAATTAAATATAAAGAAACATTTTCAATTTATATGGGCAGGGTTTTGAAACAATCAATTAATTGTAACAAACTAAATAAAGAATCAAAAAAATGTAAAAAACAAATATTATTAACTAAAACGGCGTTCCATATACTTACTATACTACCATCAACAGAGGCTAATATAAAATGGTTGATTCATTAGACTCTAACAAACATATGTGTAGGTACAACCGATCTGTGGTACAATTTTAACAGGTTTGTATGCCCAATGTTGTGAGTCACGACCAGTGTTATTCTGTCTATTACAATTATACTATATACAGGGTGTCTCAAGGACAGCAGAAAAGGGGTAAATAGAGAATGGGATTCTAAGTCGAATGGAATAGAGTAATTGCATCAAAAATGAAAATCCCTAAAAACCTTTTTATTGTAATCTAGAGGTAAAAACACATTGCGAAAATATTTTTTTATATTCCAAAAGTTCAACCCCGGCCCAAAATATCAAATTGAAAAAAAGGTACTTTTCAAACGTTCCGAACTCCCGCCATATTGCATGACGTCATAAGCTCCAACTGTCAGAAATCAAGATGTCAACAAATAATAAACATCGATAAAGTTTATGTTTAACATGGAAAACGCGAAACCAAAAATTGGTTGTAAATATTGTTTTGTGCCTTGTACAAATACAACCTGGAAAACTCCTGGGAAAAGGTTTATCACCGTGCCAAAAGGGAAAATAAGGATAAAGTGGATTAAAATAGCTCGGCGCGATATCAAAACATCGTCACCGCAGTCAACATTTTATTGATCATTTTAAGGATCATTTTAATGTAAGTAAAATAAAATGTCGTTTACTAGGTATATGGTTTGAATAGGTATGTTAAATATTAATAAACCCAAGAAAATACGGCTGAGCCGTAACTACTCTCAGTGTAGGGTCATAAACTTTGCTTTTGATAATTGAAGGGACAACTTTCCCAGGAGTTTTCCAGGTTGTATTTGTACAACAAGGCACAAAACAATATTTACAACCAATTTTTGGTTTCGCGTTTTCCATGTTAAACATAAACTTTATCGGTGTTTATTATTTGTTGACATCTTGATTTCTGACAGTTGGAGCTTATGACGTCATGCAATATGGCGGGAGTTCGGAACGTTTGAAAAGTACCTTTTTTTTAATTTGATATTTTGGGGCCGGGTTGAACTTTTGGAATATAAAAAAATATTTTTGCAATGTGTTTTTACCTCTAGATTACATTAAAAAGGTTTTTAGGGATTTTCATTTTTGATGCAATTACTCTATTTGCCGTTTTTCGATCAGACGCACCATTAATTAGTTATTAATAAAATAAAGTAGCCAATCACAGGCGTGTTTTAGCAGACTGATTAGAGGTGGGAGGACTATAATGTGCAGCGTAATCTTAGAAATTCTGTATAAAATCGTTGTGTATAATTACCTTAATTATATGGTTGACATTGTCACTGTCACTGTCAGTGTTTTAGATTTTAGGTTAGTTTTACCCAGAGAACCAAGGTTTTACTTTACTTTTACTCATTAACATGAATGTTTTTTATTGTTATGTTATATGTTAGCTACTTTAAATTTGTCGCTGACGAGGACGTCGTAGGCAGGTTGAATTTAATTGTTAAAGCAGCCTTCCATAGAAATAATACTAGTATTATTTCTATGCAGCCTTCAGATGAAGTGTGTTCTAAAATAACGCGCACTGGACCTGCAGGTGTTGGGGTATCTAAAACAAAAATCGTGCAAGCCATTCACTGTAATACATCTGAATTTTAGTACTTCAGATGCTGGATGAACTTGATGCTAAGCAAGAAGGTAAAATATGATTGTTCAATGAATTTCAAAAGTAGAATTTCAACAGAGAGTCTTTAGGCAGCAATTCATAATAGAAAACAAAGTAAGTAAGAGATGATGATGATTAGCAGAAAACCCAAGACTGTAGGAAAAAAAAATTTCTTTTATTTCCGTGATTTTTTTCAATTATTTTTGTATACATATTTTACTTTTATTTATATCGATTATTTCTTAAATAAACTTTTTTTTCAAATAATTTTTGTGTTTAAATATTTTACTTTTATTTATATCGATTATTTCTAAAATAAATTTTTTTATAAATATTTTTTATTAAGACGTGTACTAAATTTTCTTGTATTTTTAGCATTTAAATAATAATGACTAATATTTCTTCAATATTTAGTTCATTTAGCAAAAATATTCATTCAATATTTTCAATATATTTTTGTGTTATGTGGGTATGGCTCTCTGGGTAACTAAAGGCATTCTTTTTTTTTAGGGAAACTTGGTGGCCCTAAGAAGGGCCGTTTTTTAAATAGTCTTCGGTCCTTTATCTCATGAGATGCTCAAAGGTTCCTCCATTTCTCTGCAAGCACATTTCACAACGTTTAATGATATTCGTTCTGACGTTCTCCAGCATTTCTGGTGTTATGTCTGCTTGCGATAATCGAATCCGCTCCAGAGTGTCAAGCTGATCCTCGGGCACGGTTTTGTAAACGACGTCCTTCATGTATCCCCACAAGAAAAAATCCAGAGGTGTTAAGTCCGGTGATCTTGGGGGCCGACGAAACGGGCCGTTTCTCCCAAACCAGCGTCGTGGGTACTCAGCATTTAGGTGATCCCGGACACGACCGAAGTAATGAGCCGGTGCACCATCATCATCATCATCATCATCATGCTGGAAGTACTGAGGACGCTCTCCAACTTCTTCGAGCAACCCTGGAAGAACCTCTTGCAAAAATGCCAAGTACGAGTTTCCCTAATAAATAATCAAAAAATTGTATGATCAACTCATGATATAAATTGATCATTTTTTTAACTTACGTTTAGCGTTTCTGGTAATTGATATAAAATAACGGTATCTCCGATAATACCGCCCCACATATTAATTTTCCACCTGTGATGGAAACTTTGCACCCTTTCAAAATGTGGGTTTTCAATCGCATACTGATGCACATTATGGGGATTAAAACACCCCTCACGAGTGAAGGGTGATTCGTCAGTCCACAATACATGCCTCAGAAAGTTAGGGTCTTCACGGTGCATATTGAGAATTTGATTGCAAAACTGTCTTCTCATCTCGTAATCTCCAAGTTCCAGATGTTGTACCTTGGTAGCGTGGTAAGGATGTAGTGCGTTGTCCTTAGTTATGCGGTTAACTGTGCTGCGGGAGATCTCCAATCCACGTTCAAGTTGGCGAGTGCTAGTTCCAGGATCAGCTGCAATGGCCTCAAGAACGCGTTCTTCATTATGAAGGCTGCGAGCTGTTCGTGGTCGGCCAACGCGTTCAGCAGCACCCGGTAAAACGTTGCCATTCATATTAAAATCCTGAACCGCTCGGAGAATTGAAGCATGATTCGGAAACCGAACACGCACACCTTCAAATTGTATTCGATACTGGCGTGCAGCTTCCGCAGCATTGTGAGCATATTCGTAATAAATACGGACCATGTCTGCACGTTCGGCAACAGTATAAGCGCGAGGCATTTCAAAAAGTTGTTAAAGTTTTTTTAACAAAAATGACATTACAATGTATGTCATATTCATCAGGGATAAAAATATCTCTAATTAAATAATAATGTAAAAATTAATTATTAATAAAGTAATTATTTTTACTTAATAAAAAGTAATAGTAAAGTAAAGTATATCACCATCAACCTTGTATTTACTTATTTAATAATTCGCAAGTTAAAAAAAATAACAAAAAGATAGGTAGGTACCACAGACCTGTGGTAGGCTTTGTTATCTATGGGTACCTATTTGTCCCACACAAAAAAATAAACATTTCTACTGAACCTAAAAAACCAAAACACTGACAGTGACAGTAAATAAATTAATTTAAGGTCATTTCACATATGACATGTTCATGGAATGGAATGGAATTTTTACAAAAGTTTGTGTTGTCCCACCTCTAATCAGTCTGCTAAAACACGCCTGTGATTGGCTACTTTATTTTATTAATAACTAATTAATGGTGCGTCTAATCGAAAAACGGCAAATTCCATTCGACTTAGAATCCCATTCTCTATTTACCCCTTTTCTGCTGTCCTTGACTTTTGAGACACCCTGTATATTACATTTGACAAATTTCTATTACACTATTACATTTGCACAAAATCTATTATGTTTAGGTCCAACAATGTACTTAAAATGAAATATGTAAAACTTTTTATATTTATTACAATAAGAAAATTTAAACACAACAGAGAATATTCTTATTATCTTCTTATTATCCCCATTTAAAGTGTTGCATAGAATGTCTTCAAAATTTAATACATGATTTTGTGAGCCACATTCACAAATAATTTCAGATTTTTAAGTTGACGCGTTCCTTTTAACAGCGTGTAGAAATCAGATAGACAAATAAATATTTAAAGTTACTTTTTTATCAAAACTCAAAAATAAGAGAGTTATAGCCCTTCAAAATTTAATTAAATTTTGATCCGGTTCTGGCTATTGTTAACAAAAAACATAAAAATAAAAATAACAAAATAAACAATGCAAAATGTCATCTATGGCAACAAACATAACCATTTAAATCAAAATGACATTTAGCAATGAAAAATGTCATTATTTACTTAAGTTTTTGTTGAGCCTCAATTAATTATTAATAAGGTGACCAACTATACTCATTTACTGAGTTTTGTACTCTTTTTTCGCAAACCGTACTCTTTTCAAATCCTTTACTCTGAAAGTACTCATTTGTATAATTTTATACTCATTTGTATTTCTAAAACATTTTTTTAGATTATTTTATTTCAATTTTATTAATTAAATATTTAAAATTATTTTGACAGTGATTTGAATTTCACGCGCGCATATTGCTGCCGTTTCTGGCACAATTGAGAGGCCGTATTATGTACCTGGAGAGATAATAGATACTACCATAGATTAAAAAGAAATCTATGGATACTACAGACCTCTTTTTCTAACAACGACTGATGAGAAAATAGAACTTAACAAAAGATGGGTAGAAATCTTTCGACATTTTAGAGTAGAACATATCCCACATGAAAATTTAAGTTTTAATAGAAATTTCCTTATGTTGTCCAGGCACTAATGCTGCTGTTGAAAGGGTATTTTCAATAGGGAATGATTATCGGAGCAGTGAGAAGTCGCAACTTTCTGTAAAAACATTATCTGCCGTCTTAGCAGTCAAATTTAATATGCAAAATGAAATTTGTTCGGATGTGGCTACATTATTAGACGAACATCCTCACTTAGCAAAAAAAATCCACCCTGAAGGAAAATATGTTTTTAAAATAAAATAAGGTTTTTATCGTTTTTTTTTCACCTATGAAGTACTTGCAAAGTGTACTCTTTTTGAACAAAAAATAGTTGGTCACCTTATTATTAATTATCAATAATTATTGTTAAAAATGTGTCATTAATTAATTAATTATTGTTAAAAATGTGTCATTTTGTTTTAAATGGTTATGTTTGTGGTCATAGATGACATTTTATTATTTTTATGGTTATGTTTTTTGTTAACAATAGCCAGGACCGGCTCAAAATTTAATTAAACTTTGAAGGGCTATAACTCGCTTATGTTTGAGTTTTGATAAAAAAGTTACTTTAAATATTTATTTGTCTATCTGATTTCTACACGCTGTTAAAAGGAACGCGTCAACTTAAAACTCACCCTGTATAGAAAACTAGGATTAATTTTTTCGAAAAAATGTTCTAGCACATTTTCCAAAAAATAATTTAAATTAGTTAAAAACACTTTAAAATGCTGAAAATATCTGTAGTTGCAAAAAGCAGTTGTTAAGTTAAAACATTTTAAACATCAAACAGTATTTTGAAAACAATGTCAGTGTATACCTATTTTTGGCTAAACAGGAGTTTTAAAACTATTGCAAGCAAAAACTAACCTGAAATGTTACCTTGCTTTTGGTGTTTCCAAGCTTTTTAGAACTATGTATTTCGATTTTAACCGCTCAAGTACAGTAGTTTGATAGCTACCAGCTGATTCAAATTCAATGTTTGATAACAATGCTTTTTTAATAGAACTTCCCATTTGAATATCCAACAAATTTCCGAAATTGTTTTCATTATTTAAGGCTGTGCAAAGAGCCATGCTAACAGAATCAAGTGTAGATGCCGGCATTTCTAAAATTAAACACGTGTACTATTTGTTTATAATCTACAAAAACTAATAATTTGTTCATAAATATGTTCTTGTAAACAATTTTAATAGTAACAAAAGTATTATTACAAACCTTCCTATTGAATTAGTACAAGTAAAAAAGTTAGGCATAAAACTTTATAAACTTTATCACCGACAGCCTGTATAAATAACCTAGAAAACTTATCGATCTCACGGTTGCCAAAAGAATGTCATACAAGTACTATGCTCCCAGTGTTGGCAACTTGCGAAAAAATATTAATCGTACGCAGTGTTGCCAGCGTCAGTACGTTTGTACTGAATTCGGTATTTTCGAATTAAAAAAAGTACGCAAGTACCTTGTTATTGGTTTTCAGTATGTTTTCCAGTTTTAGATTTTTCCCTTTATTTAAATAAAAATTAAAGAAAAAATTAAAACTTTCGGTTGGTGACACTGAGTTGTTTAAGTATCCTGGTAATTTAAGTTTTAAACTGTTGGCAGCGCGCGTTGTCTACTCAGTGTTGACATAAGGTTTGTTCCAAGTTCGCCAAGAACCGTCCTAGAACTCTTTGCTCATGGGAATAAGATAAAAAACGTCGAAAACGTTTACATGCAAAGCAATTATTGAAGCCAAAAACCTCAATCTTTGTTAAAAAAAAAATTAATTATCGATAGGTAGACCATTTTTTTATTTTACCAACAATATTGTTTTTTTTTTTCGAAGTTTTTTGTATAGGTAGGTATAATAATAATTATCTATTTTATTCTTTTGATGTTTATAGTTTATTTATGAGCATTTGTTTATTGATAAAGTACAAAATAAAATTACGTTCATATAAGTTTAATGTTTATTTCTTAAAAATGGAGAAAAACCCAAAGTCAGTTATCTTTCAAATTTAATACGTTTTTATTGCCATTTCAGTACTTTAATTTTTCTACTACTGGCAACACTGAAAGTACGAGAAAAGCAGGATAGGTACGATGCATCGTATTTTAAAATCGTACACCACTTTTTATGAAATCAAACAGCCTTAACAACAAATAAAAATTGTCAAATACAACAAAAATTAATATTAAATTGAGTTTATATTCCACATCGCCGCATTTTTATATATTTTCGGGAGCAACACGCGAGACAAGGTCTAAACTCGTTCGAGCTAAAATTTACATGACCTTCAAAGCACACTAGACCCTAAATGAGTGGCAACGTCGCACTTCAAACATCAAATTAATAAAGATTTGTTAGTAACACGCAAGATACATACACCTTAAGATAGGATGGTGCGCATGTTGGGCGGGGCTTAATTACGTCACTTGATGAGTGTTTTTAAATCTTTAACGTGCTTTTTAATTATATGCTGCTAAAATTCTTGTTTTTGCGATGCTTTTGGATGTTAACTTGCTCTACTTTTTGTTTAACTTGTCGTTTTTGTGTTCGGTAAGGTTCGAATTACTTTTCAGCGTTCAAATTATTGTTATTGCGTTAGGTTAACCTGTTAGGTTTGTTTATTATTGTTTTTGTGTTGCGTTAACTTGTTTTGTTTGTGTTTTAGATTGTATAGTGCCATTTGCATTTATTAAAATGCGGTGTGGCATATTTGGATGCAATTCGGACAACCAGTCCAAGAAAAACCCTTTAAATAAAAACCTAAAGATTATAATCTAATGTATACATTATAATTATTTTTACTTTGTAGTCCCTTTGCAAGTTAAAATCTCGAAACTGGAACATGAGTTAAAAACTACAAAGTTAATAACTTAAAAGTTATTATTTTAGTATTTGGAACGTTTATGGTACTAACCAAAACAACCGTAAAGTGGAAAAAAACTTTAAAGTAGCGAAAACTACTTCAAAGGAAAATGCTTCTTATCGGCCATTTTTTACTGTACATGTACTGCAGTACCACGTGGTAATGTAAATAATAAATTAATGGTAATGTAAATAATTAGTGGTAATGTAAATAATAAATTATTTTAATTGTTTGTAAATGGTTGTTTACTTTTTAATAAATAGAAATATTGTTGGTAATAGACGGTATTAATAATTTAATAAAAACAATAATAATAAATATTAAGATTTTTTTATTTATAAACATTACTAAATAAATAATTTGTTTATACTTAAATATTGATGAAGCGTATTTATTTTACAAAAACTAAATTCATAAGTTCAACAGTAAAATTTAAAGGGTTTATAAATCTACCTGTCTAATTAAATATTATATTGTTATTCTGGAAGTTATAAACTACCAGTACATATTTAATAAACGACGACATTGAAAAGCCAAGTCCGTAGTGGTTCCATTTAAAAAAGGAGGGATAGTATAATCTAATATAAGTTTGACAAAGACAGTTAATATAGAAGTAAAAACAAATAATAAATTATAATTATAACGCTCTAGCAACGATATTGGAACGTTCTAGTAACGTAGCAGCTACGTCCCAAATAGTAGCAGGGTTGGTAGCTAGTGACATATTTGCTACCTTTTTGGAACTCAATAATTGTTCCCCACTTTAGTCGTAACGTAGTAATGAAAGAGTAATATAAAGAGACCGGCGACTGTCGCAAAACACTTTGAAGTTTCTTCAATAGTCCCATATACGTAACAAATACTTAAATTGTTGCTTGGGCAAGGTCGTTGACCTGGCGCCTGAGTCGGTCTTTAAGACAGGGATTACGATCATATTGCCGCCAGCCATAAAATCAAGTGACAGGTACCCTGCTTAAGGGACTGATCAGGGTGGAAGACCCTGGGACTGATTGTCAATACTTTTTTTATGAAAAATGTGAACGAAGCATTACGCCTTTACCGTTTCAAAAACAACTTTGCCACACATTTTAGATCTAACGTGCTTTGAAGGTCATGTAAATTTTAGCTTGAACTACTTTAGATCTTAGTAAGTATTTTTAGAATTTGTGTACCTATTTTCTTAAGTTGTTTTTACAAAGTGACTAGAAGTACACCGGGAGTACCGCCATTAAACGTACACCGGGTGGAAAAAAATCCTTATTTAGCATATTTGTCAATTGTATAATATTAAATGGTCGCTCAATTTCGCGCTCAATGGGGCGGGGGGGCCAATGGTTGGGTTGGGTTGTTGAGTTTGGGTTGGTTTGGGAAATTCATACATTTCATTAATTTTGTTGGTAATTGTATTTCAATCACTTAATTAAATTTTAATCAATGTTTATACAACTTGAAAGTTAGCTTATTACATAATTAGTTAATTACATAATTAAGTTAGTTAGTTAATTACATAATTAGTTAGTTAGTTAATTAATTAGTTAGTTAGTTAATTAAATAATTAATATCAAGAGTTAACCAGCTGTTTACCAACTGTTATACAACTGGGCCTTAGTGTACCAATTCAATTGAATTACCAGCTGATGGCAAAATTTCGGATTAAATTGATTAATCAATTTAATCCGAAATTTTGCCATCAGCTGGTAAGGAAACACGCATGCGTACAAACCTGATGTACGTTTAATGCCCGTATTCCCGGTGTACTTCTAGTCACGGCGACGCCGTGATGGCGTTGTTTTTAAGTATATTTAATATACCTATTAAATATCACCAATGATTTTTAAAATTATTATCTAACACAATTTGGGTACGCTTCGTGAGACACGTAATCATCTTACGTGTCTCACGAAGCGTACCCAAATTGTGTTAGATAATAATTTTAAAAATCATTGGTGATATTTAATAGGTATATTAAATGAACTTAAAAACAACTTAAGAAAATAGGTACACAAACGAGGGGTCACCCACACTTGGGAATCCCTGGACATTTTAGAGGGGGAATACCATAGGAATACAATGGAAATACATAGGAATACAATTATACTTCAGGGTCTCGTCCTCTAGATCAATTATACACTTGTAGTAGCGCCAGCTGCTCGGTTTCAACCACAACTATTTTAAAGCATAGAAATTAAAATTCAAAATTGGCGCGCTTCCGACCAACACCCTATTGGTCACCCGATTCGCGCCCAAATGTCATTACGCTTTGTTGTGCGGTTTTGACCACAATAGTAAATAATTTTGTTCGTTTTTAGAATAAATCCTTTTTTAATATCAAAAAAAAAACATGCAAAAAAGCGACCCCCCGACATCGGGGAATACATCGCCACAAGAGCTGGACCTGGCGGAGCAATTTAAAAGATTGCAGGAGCAATTTAATAAACAACAAGTTAACCTCAATCAACTTTTGAGGGTTAAGCATGCTTCTACAACTGAAGACAAGGAGAACGTACAATCTCCTTCACTACGGAGCCGCTCCTCTCGTCGCTCAGATTCTTCTCGGACGTCAAGACATCTACGAAGCCGTTCCAGAGACAGCAGCCCCAAGAAACATCGAAGCTCTTCGAGAGACCATCACAGTAGCTCCAGAAGACGTTATAGCCGTTCCAGAGACCGCCATAGCAGATACCATCGACGTAGTCGCTCCAGAAGCCGTACCAGTCAGTCTACACATCGGCGGAGCGCTTCCAGGCATCACAGACGACATAGACGTTCCCGATCCAACACAACCTCTACCAAATCTTGCTCAGTCACACGAAGGAGCGAGGAAGTGTCTGAAAGGGAGACCAGTGCATCTGCAACAGCAGAAAAAGACACTGGTGCATCTGCAACAGCAGATATCACCCCTGACTTATTGGCCCTCTTGGGAGAGTCCACCGAGGAGATCCAAATAGGAAAACCTTTACATCCTTTTTTAGTGGAGAGATGGAGGAGGATCCTGCAAAATGGCTTGTCAAAGGAAAAGAGGGAGGAACTCCGGAAGAGGCACCCTCGTCCGGAGAATTTTAATGTATTGGTTGCTCCAAAGCTCAACACCGAGGTTGAGCCTCTGTTGGCAACAAACAACAAAACCAAGGATGCTGTACTGCGGGCCTCTCAAACCGGAGCAACAACTTTGGTTACTATCCTGGGAAAAACCCTAACCGAGCTTCTGGCAGTTCGGGATGATCCAGAAACAACTGTTTTACCAATAGACAATTTAATAAATTATATCAGTGAAGCTGCCCACATATCATGTGACATATTTTATGGAATGTCATCGGCGAGAAAACGTACCCTGGCCCAGGCCCAGGTCACACCAGTTGCAAAAAATCTGATATTAGAAGCCGTGTCAGATGAGTTTTTGCTTGGAATAGACTTTACTGAAAAGTGGAAGAAAGCCAAGGAATCGGAAAAAGCTGCCAATGAAATGTTGAAAAAACCCCAGGGAAAACCAGCAACAAAACCTTCATACCCAGCTCGTAAACCCTTCTCCAGGGATTTAAACTCCAAGGCCCCAGCTCTACCAAAGCATTTGACGAAGTCAAACCAAGGACCTGGGGCACACAGAGCTCGGACATACTCGAACTACAAGAAACACCACTCAACCAGGACAACCCGGAATTAGAGGTTTGTAAAGCTGGTCGTTTACAATTTTTCCTGTCCAAATGGCAAAAAATCACATCTGACCCACATATTCTTGACACAATTAATGGTTATAAAATTCCATTTATCTCTAAACCCTCTGGTACTTCAACCTGGGAACCACAGCTCTCAGTAGCCGAAGAAACAGCCATTTCCCAGCAGATTTCTAAACTACTAGATAAAGGAGCCATTTCAAGAGTCAAGCCCTGTCGGGGACAATTTTTGTCTTCTTTTTTTCTGGTAGACAAGCCAAACGGGGATAAACGCTTTATTTTGAATTTAAAAAAATTAAATGAGCATTTAAATCCTCCACATTTTAAAATGGAGGACTGGAAAACAGTTATTCGTCTCTTGACCCCTAATTGCTTCCTGGCCTCTTTAGATCTCGAAGATGCTTATTCTTTAATTCCAATTCACCCTGAACACAAAAAATTTTTACGTTTCTCCTTTCAAGGGACTTTGTATGAGTTTGGTGTCCTTCCCTTTGGAATATCCACAGCTCCTCTTGTATTTACAAAAATTATGAGACCCATCACAGCTTTTCTGAGAGCTAAGGGTTTTATATCTGTCAACTACCTTGATGACTTTCTTTTCATAGCGGAATCTTCAGAAGAATGCAAAGAAAATTTTGACACATCCCTAAAACTTTTGCAGTCACTTGGATTCATTGTTAATTTTCAAAAATCTCAACATAAACCTGTAAAATCCTTAAAGTTTTTAGGTTTCATTATTGACTCGAAACGTTTCTCGATCAGCCTACCTCCTGAGAAAAGAAAAAAGATTTCAGATTTTGCCTCAAACCTTCTTTCCAAGAAAACTTGTCTTATCCAAGACTTGGCCCGTTTTACAGGCATCGTAGTTTCTGCGTGCCCAGCTGTAAAATACGGCCCTTTATACACAAAAATGTTAGAAAGGGCCAAGTACTTAGCTTTAGAGAGAAATAATGATAATTATATGGCAAAAATGCACATTCCTCAGGAGGTCTATTCAGATCTAGATTGGTGGGTAAAATTGGTCAATAATCCGAGTTCATCCAATCCCATTAGGACCCATAATTATGTTCTGAAAATTTTTTCGGACGCTTCTCGATCGGGATGGGGCGCTAGTTGCGGAGACAAAAATACTCGAGGTTGGTGGTCCGAGGACCAAAAGAAAGAACACATAAACGTTCTAGAGCTGAGAGCCGTGTTTTATGCCCTAAAATGTTTTGCGTCGGATCTCAGAGCTTGCGAGTTGTTATTACGCATTGACAATACAACAGCCATAAGTTATGTGAACAAGATGGGTGGTATTCGTTTTCCAACCCTTGCTTCTCTGGCGCAAGAAATTTGGCGTTGGTGCGAAAAACGAGATTTGTGGCTATTCGCTTCATACATAAAATCCGCGGACAATGTCGAAGCGGATTTTCAGTCAAGACAGATTTCCAAAAATACCGAGTGGGAACTCTCTTCTATAGCTTTCCAGGAAATTGTCGAGACCCTTGGTAAACCAAAAATCGATATTTTCGCCACAAATATAAATACAAAGTGCTCATCTTTTGTCTCATGGTTCCCAGACCCAGATGCGTGTGCGGTTGACGCTTTTACGATTGATTGGGAGAATCTAGAGTTTTATGCTTTTCCACCTTTCTCTATGATCCTAAAGACCTTACAAAAAATAATTTGGGACCGAGCTCAAGGCATTGTTATAGTCCCATATTGGCCGACTCAACCCTGGTTCCCTCTATTTTCTAGGCTGCTTAAATCCCAATTATTAACATTTGGTCCACACCCAAATTTACTTTCTTCTCCTTTTAGCAACCAACACGAACTCCCGAACAACCTTACCCTGGTGGCAGGAATCTTGTCTGCCAAGCTTTCAAATTAAGGGGGATCCCGGACACCGCCATGGAGTGCATGCTAGCCTCCATCTCCAATACAACCTGGAAACAGTATGACTACCCTTTAAGACTTTGGTGGAATTTCGCAAGGAAAAATGAGATCCCATGTTTTAATCCAGAAACCTCATTTGTTCTTGATTTTCTTGCTACAAGGATGACTCAAATAAAGAAGTACGGGACTCTAAATTCATATCGTTCGGCACTCTCTCTTCTTCTGGGTAATGACCTTGGAAACCTCCCATCAATAAAACGGTTCTGTAAAGGTGCCTCTGTTTTGAAGCCCCAAACACCAAAGTACAACTTTACCTGGGACCCTAAACCCGTACTCGACTACCTATCGTCCTTGTTTCCTCATTCTAATTTATCACTTAAGGATCTATCTCTGAAGCTCGTCACCCTTC
The DNA here is from genome assembly GCA_921294245.1 of Brassicogethes aeneus. Lineage (NCBI taxonomy): Eukaryota > Metazoa > Arthropoda > Insecta > Coleoptera > Nitidulidae > Brassicogethes > Brassicogethes aeneus. Next base: position 66,235,447 of record OV121132.1, read on the forward strand.
TGGCGCTTACTACGGGACACCGTCAACAGACAATTGCAGCCTTAAAACTGTCGAACGTTCACTTCAACGACCAAGGGGCAATTATAACGGTGCCAGAAAGAATAAAAACCTCGGCCCCGGGTCGAAAACAACCTTGTTTCGTCCTTCCCTTTTTTGCGGCCGACAGGACAATTTGTGTGGCTTCAACCCTTCAGGATTATATTGATAAAACCGTTCCCCTTAGAAGCCAAGACTCACAGACAATAATTATAACATTTAAATCCCCTCACCATGCTTGTTCGTCTCAAACAATTAGCCGATGGATAGGCGAAACCTTAACCAAAGGTGGAATTGATAAGAATTTCAAACCGTATAGCACGCGACACGCGTCAACTTCGGCGGCCTCACGACAAGGTATTAGTGTCGACGAAATAAGAAAAGCGGCTACATGGACAAAATCGTCAGAAATGTTCGCCAGACACTACAACAGACCCTTGGCCCCTGAAACGAGTTTTCCGTTAAGCATCCTTAAGCTTCGTTTTTAAACAATTTGTTTTGTTTTCTTTGTTCCTTATTTTTGTACCTGCACCACTCAGTCTGAGTTGGCTGTGATTAAAATAAATTTTATGATTAAAAAATCGCATTTCTTTAAACAACTACAAGTGTATAATTGATCTAGAGGACGAGACCCTGAAGTATAATTTATCGATCAAACGAACTTACCTTAAGTGAAGTTCGATCGTAATTATACGAAGGGTCTCGTCCGAATAGATCAATCCCCCCCACCCGATTGGATTCCCAAAAATTTGATCTATTCCTACGATTTTTTGAAATTTGCTTTGAACCTAATGACATTTGGGCGCGAATCGGGTGACCAATAGGGTGTTGGTCGGAAGCGCGCCAATTTTGAATTTTAATTTCTATGCTTTAAAATAGTTGTGGTTGAAACCGAGCAGCTGGCGCTACTACAAGTGTATAATTGATCTATTCGGACGAGACCCTTCGTATACACAGCAAACGAAAAATTATAGAAGTGTATAGGATGACTCCGCGTTTGAATATCAAATCTTAAAGTTTTATCATAACTGTATTGAATCGTGCTTTGTTTTTATATTTTTCGGCTCTATACCTATGCACGACAATATTTAAAGTCAAACTCAATGGTGTCTTACAAGATACATTATTTTGATTTTCTATATTCAACAGAGGAGTAGAAACTCGACCCTGTCGAATGGTGCAGTCATATATGTCTCTAGAAATTATTAAAAAAGGGTTCAGTCCAATGGTGCAGCAACTTCGGATTCCTATTCTCCTCAGAGACATAGAAACTCAAGCTTTTCGAATTTTACTGGCAATTATTTTCGTTAATGTCCCCGAGAATTATACAAAAACAGCGCAATGCAATATCGCAACGGTTTCGACTTCTCTTTACTCTACCAAGTTATAGAAACTGGAGTCTCTCTAATACTGTTCTAGTCAATATTTCTGAGAGTATAAAAAGAGGGTGTAATATTGCAAGAAGTTTTGATCTTTTGATGGATGAATTTTCTCATTTCTCCATATGATTTTGTTGAAAATAGTTCCTTTCTTTGGTTCCTTTGTCTGATTTTTATTTACCGTAACAACTCAGGTATGTAAAGCACAGAGGATATGATGTTAAGTATATTTATGTATTATATAAAGTACCTATATTTGTATTAAAAATTTAAGAGGTTATGTTGAAAAATGATCGATATGCTATTAAACTTTAATAATTTAGTAATTAGGTCTGTTGGTAGACCCTGCACTATCTCCACTGGTATATGTTAATTTTGTAATATTTAAATCTGGTTGATGAAAAAGTACACACCAGTGCAGGTTATTGTAGCATCTACGAACAAATGAATTAATGGCCCATTGGCAATTATTCCTTTAGGAAAAATATTCAACACAGCTTAATTAATTAATAAAATGAAAAAAAACACAATCATGTCGTATATAGTTTTTTTAAGCATAAAATAATTTTTATATTAATACTAGTTCATAAGTGAAATTACGACCTCTATACTGTGGAGAGTATTGAAATGCTCGACTTACGAATACAACTCTATACCGTAGGGAGATTTAGAAATCGATATTCAAACGTGGCGTCATCCTATACACCTCTATAATTTTCCGTTTGCTGTGTAATTACGATCGAACTTCACTTAAGGTAAGTTCGTTTGATCGATAAATAAAATATAATGGGAATACATGGGAATCCTTGGACGTTTTCCCTTTGGGTGGTTGACCCCTCGTACAAAAATTCTAAAAATACTTGAAAAAAACGTTTTATGCTGAACTAGCCAAAGCACAGATCTTCTGGCAGGGCCATTAAGTACATCCTTAAATTGAAAAGGGTAATCATAAAATATCTATAATCACTGGTTAAAATGTCCCAACTGGGAAAAATAATATTTCTACCACAATCCACACAACAAGGTCTGTTCAATCTTCTTAAAATACGAACGAAAATCGGTACTGTTATGCGCTCATACGGCTACCGCCATATTTGATTTATTTGCCGCCGTTAATTTAAATTACCCAAAATAGTAATTCTGTCTAACAGGCATGGAAGAAGTAAACAAAGTTTTTTTAATTTTTAAAGAAACTGGAAATGTTTTTTAACATTATAAGATTTGACAAAAGGATACATTTTTTTATAAATTATTATTTAGGAAATAAAAATAGTTACATTTAGTTTTAAAGTAAACTGATATTGTGAATATTTGACAAGAGTATTTTAATCAATGAATTTTAGTAAAGTAAAGGAAAAATAGTTGTATCTGGTTCTTAATAAAAATAAATGTTTTAGACATATTATTACAAATCCGCATAAAACAGCAAACAATGAAATTGTAAACAATGAAAATTGCGACTAAGTTAGTCGGACTAACGTATGAATGTATACTGGGTTGTCTAATTTTGTGATTTTTAACATGCGCGAATAAAGATCGAACAGACCTTGTTGTGTGGATTGTGATTTCTACAATGTTACTGTTACTGTTACTATTTGTTAGATGTAATGTTACAAAAATCTTTGTGGCAATGTTGCAGGAACATTGCAACAAAGCCTTATGTCCGGCTCAGGAACATTACATTTACAAATAAAATGTTGCTTAAATGTATTAATTAATTAATAATTAAAAAATAATTGGCAAAAATAAATACAAAGTAACCCCGTAAGTAATAACTTGTCTGGGGAAATAAATACAGAAAATATAATTATATTAAAAACGTAGTTTAAAGTTTAAAACCTAAAAAATAAATATAAACAATTACAATATAAATAATTACAAATACATGGCAAAAACAACGTAAATAACACTAACAGCAGTAAATTATCTACAAAATTCAAACTACAGAACCAGTAGTGTCTTAATTGTATTTTAGCAGCGATTATTGATCTCTCTGATGTGGTAATTAGAAAATTTCTTAATTGTTTTTTAAATAAATAAAAGTGTTTCGCAGCTGTTATATTTTTTGGGACAAAGTTAAGAAATGTTGGACCCAGATATATCTATACCCTGCTGAAAAAGACGGGTAATATCGGATGATTGCGGATAAAAAACCAAGCTAGTTTTATGTCCATTTATATCTGTTTTTATCCGACATATCTGATTTTACCCGGCATGTCGGTTTTTATCTGCAATTGCGGGTATAAATATTATCCGCGAACGTCGGGTTTTATCTATTTAGATCTATGTCTGCTTTTATCTGTTTTCATCCGCAAATACCCGTATTTGAGTTTATATCTGCATTCACCCGGTTTTATCTGATTTAATCCGCAAACATCTACTTTAATCCGCAAACGTCTGCTTTATCCGATTTTACCTGCAAACATCTGCTTTTATACGTGAAGATCTACTTTCATCCGCGAACATCTATTTTAATCCACAAACATCTGTTTTAATCCGCAAACATCTCATTTAGTCCGCAAAAGTCTGATTCATAAGATTTCACCTGCAAACATCTGCTTTTATCCGCAAACATCTGCTTTTATCCGCAAACATCTGTTTTAATCTCCAAACATCTGATTTTATCCGCAAAAATCTATTTTAATCTGCAAATATCTGCTTTTATCCGCAAACATCTGATTTTATCTGCAAACATCTGATGTTATCCGCAAACATCTGCATTTATCCGTAAACATCTGGTTTTATCCGCGAACATCTGATTTTATCCGCAAACATCTGATTTTATCCGCAAACATCTGATTTTATACGCAAACATCTGATTTTATCCGCAAACATCTGCTTTAATCTCCAAACATCTAATTTTATCCGCAAACATCTGCTTTTATCCGCAAACATCTGATTTTATCCACAAACATCTGTTTTAATCCGCAAACATCTGATTTTATACGCAAACATCTGATTTTATCCGCAAACATCTGCTTTTATCCGCAAACATCTGATTTTATCCACAAACATCTGATTTTAATCGCAAACATCTGATTTTATCCGCAAACATCTGCATTTATCCGCAAATATCTGCTTTTATCCGCGAACATCTCCAAACATCTGCTTTTAATTGCAAATCTCTGCTTTCATCCGCGTTCGGTTTGCCTGCATTTCATTTGTCCATTTCGGTCCTGTTTCGTACGCAAACGTCTGGTTTCATTCGCGCTTTTTGTTTTCCTTTTTCTCGTGTATACTTTAAGGACATAAATAGATATTTTTTAATCATTAAGCTTATATTTAAATTAATTGTTAGAAAACATATATGTTTAATTTCAAATACATTTGGAATTATAACATCTTCAATTTGTATGGAATTTGTTTGAAAAACACTTATTTAGGCGTAGAATTTTTCATCTAACTTTAAAAACTTTTTAATTTTGGCATAACCAATATTTTTAATATATATGTAAAAATTAATAGACTTATTATTTCTGTGGTACTCTTCACTATAGTATACCTGATTTTTAAATTTAAATCTGGTGAATATAATTAAATTATTTTCCCATTGGGAAAATGTCGTGTTGAATAAACATATTTTCTTTACAGGTTGTTTTTATTCAAATAATTCTTTTTAGAGTTATAAAGTTGTGTGCCGTGAACGGCTAACAACCAGTTAGTTAAAGCTCAGTAAAATTTGACAAAGCAGGTAAACTTAACTAAAGTATACACGAGAAAAAGGAAAACAAAAAGCGCGAATGAAACCAGACGTTTGCGTACGAAACAGGACCGAAATGGACAAAGGAAATACAGGCAAACCGAACGCGGATGAAAGCAGAGATTTGCGGATAAATGCAGATGTTTGCGGATAAAATCAGATGTTTGCGATTAAAATCAGATGTTTGCGGATAAAATCAGATGTTTGCGGATAAAAGCAGATGTTTGCGGATAAAAGCAGATGTTTGCGGATAAAAGCAGATGTTTGCGTATAAAATCAGATGTTTGCGGATAAAAGCAGATGTTTGCCGATAAAAGCAGATGTTTGCGGATAAAATCAGATGTTTGCGGATAAAAGCATATGTTTGCGGATAAAAGCAGATGTTTGCAGATTAAAATAGATGTTTGCGGATAAAATCAGATGTTTGCGGATAAAAGCAGATGTTTGGAGATTAAAACAGATGTTTGCGGATAAAAGTAGATGTTTGCGGGTGATTGCAGATGTTCGCGGGAGATTGCAGATGTTCGCGGATAAAAGCAGACGTTCGCGGGTGACTGCAGATGTTCGCGGATGAAAGCAGATGTTTGCGGATAAAAGCAGATGTTCGCGGATAAAATAAGATATTTGCGGATAAAAGCATATGTTTGCGGGGGTGCACTAACCGGATGAAATCAGGCGTTCGCAGATAAAAGTATGTTTGTGGGTGAAACCGTATGAAAGCAGATGTTTGCGGATAAAACTAGACGTTTGCGGATGAAAGCAGATGTTCGCGGGTGATTGCAGATGTTCGCGGATAAAAGCAGTTGTTCGCGGGTGACTGCAGATGTTCGCGGATGAAAGCAGATGTTCGCGGATATAAGCAGATGTTCGCGGATATAAGCAGATGTTGGCGGATAAAATCAGATGTTCGCGGATGATTGCAGATGTTCGCGGGTAAAAGCATATGCTCGCGGATAAAACCAGACGTTTGCAGATAAAACCCGACAAAAATAGACGAAAAAAATGCAGGTAATCGCGGATAAAAACAGACGTAAGCAGACGTTTGCAGATGATTCCGGACAAATTCAGATATAAACGAAACACAGTGAAGACGGTTAAAAACAGATGATTGCAGATGATTGCGGGGGTGCACTAACCGGACATAAAACACAACCAACCGGGTGTTCGCGGATATAGCGATGCGGACAAAAGCAGATGTTATCAGATAATATTTTTACCCGCTTTTATCTGCGTTTATCCGGCTTTGACGAAGAATTTATACCCGCAATCATCTGCTTTTATCCGGTTTTGACGAAGAATTTATATCCGCAATCATCCGTCATTTTCAGCAGGGTAGACAGTAGATCTTTGGCCAACTACTTTCTTCATTTTTGGAACTTTATACTTTTTTATGCGGCGGGTCTTGTAAGGATGTTCCAATAGAGGTAAGCTATAGCTTTATAGATATATCTTTTTTTTAAATTGATTTTGACATAAATTAAAGCAATATAACTTTCTTACACTTAATATTCGTGTCTCGGAAAAGAGCAAATCAGACAGATAGGTTAACTCTTTATTATAAATTATTTTAATTATTCTTTTTTGAATTTTTTGTAGAGAATCCAAATGAGCGTCAAATACTCCACCCCATCCAATAATCCTATAAGACAAATGACTTTCTACAAGGGCATGATATAGAATTTTTAGATCATTATATGTGAGTATTTGTTTTAGATATTTAAATTTGTATGTTAAAATTCGAATTTTTTTTAGAACATGTTGGATATGTGCTTCCCATTTTAAATGTTGATCAATTACAATTCCTAAATATTTAATTGAGCTTTCTTGATTGATTTAAACATCAGTTTCCTTGATCTTAATTTTGTTAAGTACTGGAAGATTGTAATTATGGCATGTAAAAGGAATGTAACACGTCTTCCCAAACCCAGATAACATTCGTGAATGCACATTAAACTCACGCCGTGAATCTTCAAAATTGAATGCATCGTGAATTCACCGTGAGTTCACAGATAACATTTGTAATGCACATTTAATTCACATAGGGCGCACGCCGTGAATCTTTAAAAATGAATTCATCGTGAATTCACTGTGAGTTCCCAGATAATATTCTTAATGCACATATAATTCATGCCGGGCGCACGCCCTGAATCTTTAAAAATGAATGCATTGTGAATCCACTGTGAGTTTCCAAATTACATTCCTGAATGCACATTAAACTCCTACCGGGCGCACGCCGTGAATCTTCAAAATTGAATGCATCGTGAATTCACCGTGAGTTCACAGATAACATTTGTAATGCACATTTAATTCACATAGGGCGCACGCCGTGAATCTTTAAAAATTAATTAATCGTGAATCCACTGTGAGTTTCCAAATTACATTCGCAATGCACATTAAATTCACACCGGGCGCACGCAATGAATCTTTAAAATTAAGTGCATCGTGAATTCACCGTAAGTTCACAGATAAGGGGTCATCCATTAATTACGTGAGGCAATTTTGGCGATTTTTCGACTCCCCCCTCCCCTTGGTGAGATGTCGTGAGATTTTGCCCGACCCCGCGGGGTCGCGTCCCCCCTCCCTTAATCTCACGTTAGATATTTTAAAATGCATTGTTTTAATGTAAATAAGTTAATCTGTGATTGATTCCATTAGATTTATTAAAAAAAACAATTGTTATAATTGTTTACTTAATTTAACCCAGTTTTCTCGCCATTTTACACTGTTTCATTTTTTTCAAAAATTACGTGATATTTGCCGAGACCACTCTCCCCCCCACGTGAGATTGGGTGGGGTTTGGCTCGACCCCCTCCCCCCCTAAACACCTCACGTAATTAATGGATGCCCCCTAACATTTCTTATGCACATTTAATTCACACCGGACGCACGCCGTGAATCTCCAAGATTTTATACAGATCTGTTAGCACGTTTAATTAAAGATCTTCAAATTTATTTTGATAGGTTAGCTATACCTCTGTTTGATAGGGAAGGTATACCTACCCTATCAAAATAAATTTGAAGACCGAATTCGAAATAAGAAAAAGAAAACATAACATTAAAGGAATATTAATTAAAGATTTTTATTAAATATTAAACGGAAAATAAAAAAGTACATTTTTTAATTAATATCAGTTATTAATATTTAATATACCTATAGGTAATAATAATTATATATAATAATTGCAAAACCAAATACGCGGGCAGTCGTGCGCATGCGCCTATGGCCGTCACATTTTAACTAAATGCAGGGTTGCCGCTTGCAGGTATTTGACACGAAAATCGCGTATTTCATCATGCTTGCAAGTAAAATATTGAAGCAGGTATTTTATAAATTTTACTTTTCAAAGAAATTTTCAGTAAATAATATTGTATAACTACTAACTAAACATAATTCTTTAATTCTATCCTTTTATTTTTCTCTTAATTTATTCAAAATTTAATTCACTTTTCCAAATTGAGCAAATGTACTAGAAATTTTTATTCGTGTGGGTAATTTCTAGTATTTTGTAATTTTTGGTCGGGAACTTTCACGAAAATCATCCGGCTGCAATCCGGCAACACTGCAGCGTTAGTGTGCGTACGCAGCTAAGAGCCACGAGGTTTTCTATACAATACAATATGGTAAACATCTAGCTAGATATCCTGTATACCGGTAAAACGTTCAGTTCATATCCTTTTTCTATGGTTCAGAGATAAACGTTCAGTTTCAAGGTGTATGTATCTTGGTTCAGTTTTTCAGTTTTATAATATATAGGTATTCAGTTCAATAAATACTTAAGTTGCTAGCCAGGAATTCCAAAGGTAAGTTTGACATTTTTATATTTTTGCATGATCAAATTTAAGATACAAATTTTATTGCATATATACTATAGTAGATCAGTGCACTGATAATAATTGTTACAATTATTGCAAAAACAACAAAAACAATGAATAACCATGGTTATAACGCTTTATTGTGGTTATATTTTTTTATAAAGTTTTTATTCATTGTTTTTGTTTTTGAGTCAGATCACGTCAAGTGGACCCCCCATTTTCCACTTCAAATAGAATTTAAATTTTAATACATCAATCGTTAGTAGTCATTAGTAACAATATTTCCTTAAAATATATTTTTTTTTTATTTTAATTTTAACAGTTTTTTTGTAACAAAGATTTTTCTCACTTTTAATTAAAAAATTAATTGTGAAAAAACTGTTAAAAGTTTCGTAGTGAAATTTTCAGGACTTTTTTTTTAATTTTTTTATACTTTTTTTGATCATTGAAATATACAATTAAAATTTTTGATAAAGTCTCTAACAAATAATCAAGTTTTTTTCATGGTTACATGTACTGGATATAAAGGTTTCATATCCTGAAAAAAAAATTTCACAGCCCGGCATTTCTTTAAACATTATTAATTTTTTACTGCAAGGCTCCGCGCCTCATGAGTCGAAGCCGCGCTCGGCTGAATTGGTTTGAATGATTTGTTTTTATTTGAATTAAAAATATGACATCCATTTTAATATTTTTATTAGTAAATATACAGTCGACAAATATTTTACAATTTTTTAATCAATAAAATAAATTAATTAATTAATTAATACAGAATATTTTTATTAGCTATCGCAAGACTTTTCTTTATACACAAAAACAAATATTTTTTTTTGTTCTAAGCGTTTTTTAAATAATATTTATTAAATTTTATAAAATGAGTCTTGTAAATAAATGCTTTAATCCATTAATAATGTTATAATTTATATATTTTTTAAGGACCAAAAAGAAATTAAAATAAGGGGAAAAAATGATGAGTTATTTGACTCATTTGATGATGTGTCCAGTGATGAATCAGTAAGTATACTTATCTGTAGATGTAATTTCATATATGGGGCATTTCACGCCAAGCGGGCAACTTTAAAAGCAAAGTTGTTTAAATTTGTTCATATTTGGGTATGCTGTACCCCTAGGGGGTCTTAGCATTGGCATAAAACTATTTGACCCTGCGAAGACTAGGGACCCTGCTAGGGGCTTTTACATTTTCGTCAAAACGTTGTGCATGGTGTATTTTAAAGGGGTCTAGCTTCTTGAAAAATCTTCGTAGAAAAAAAATAAAAAATCACATTGGTAGGTAATTGTATGCTCTTTTTCGTTATGCACTCAAATTAAAAATTCCAATTTGTTAAAAAATAAAAATTTTGTTTTAAAAATTAAAATTATAATTTTTTTAATTTCGGCTACTTTTTTTTTTTTTTTTAATTGCTTAAAAATTCTTTCAAAATGTATAGATGAGGCATACAAAATTTTGTAATGGGATGAGCACTCGTTTAAATGCTAGAGGACTTGGAGTAAACCCTTCTCAAACCTAGTGGCGCGCCGCGGCGTTAGGTCCTAGCGCGTGATACACTGTTTAGTCGATCGCGCTTTTGAAAAACTTGTTAAATAAAATTTAATTATTGTGCACAACTACATCGATATTGTTTAACTTGATTTTATTGTCCTTTTTAATATTTTTTTACTGAAACAAAAAATATAGACATGCAGCATTGAATTACAATAAATTTAGTAGGTACTTACGAACCCACAAATTTTCTTAACATTGTGGTTATATACAATTATGTTGACAATACTTTTTATTTTGATTTAAAATTGATTGGTTGAAAATAATAATAAACCAATATTTATAGTAAAAAAATAATATTAAATAAATTGATGAGACATTATCATTGTAAATAAAACATCTTCCTTGGGTCTTTCAATTAATTTATTTTATAATTTTTATAACCTTATGTTTTAAACTATTACTTGTATTTTTAACTAGAATGCCTTCGAGTGTTGGAATAAACGCGTGAAATTTTTTTGTTCCGGGAATAGGACTAGCATTAACAAAACGATTTTCTAAAAATATCCTTTCTTGTTGAATTTCTTCCTTGCTGCAATAATAAATCGAAGTTTCTGTCAAAGTTTTTTGAGCCCAATTAAACAAACGCTGTGGAGTAGTGATAGCCTTTTCAGATGGCAACTGAAGACTTGCACGGGATGCCAAACGCTTTAAATTGCCTCCGATTCCATCACATGGTCCTTTACCATGCGCAGTAGCATGAAAATGTAACTCTGCATCTTTATTAAAATCTTGCTTGTAATAAAATAGATTTAAAAAGTTAAAACGATTTTTGAAATGCTGTGGTGCTCCGTCTGTCACGTAAAAAAGTTTGGATACCGGCAAACATTTCTTTTCAAAATGTGTATGTAAAATTTTTTGAAATTTATAAAAGGTCGCAGTATCGTGCTTAAGGTCGTCAGTTATCATTACAATGCTTTCATGTTTTACTTCTCGTTCTTTATTAAAGTAAAACACGCATGTTAAAAGGGTAGCTTGATTGTTGTTCCAGTGGAAAGATTGGGCAGCATCTTGAACTACAAAACTGTAGTTCTCAGCAAAATCACACTGTACCATAATTTCTCCTTCAACTAAATTTTCCTTTAATGATTTAAACAAAGATGCTTGCTGATCCACAATATAGGCATGTGGTTTTAGTACATCAAGGCCAGCGCGTAGACGATCAACAAAATCATCGATAGGTAGTATTTGGGTTGTAAAAGAAGAGCGATCAGTACCAATCCAGGCTTCAAATGTCACACTTTTTATTTGATTTTGATCAAAAACCATTCTTAAATGATCTTGAATTATTCTTATACCAGGGCAAGATTTGCAACTTTCAATTTTTTGAGATTTTGATGTTGATAAATGACAAACTGAAGTTGGATTGGCACACATCATTTTTTGTAGGCAATCTTTATAGGAGGTGAGATGAATGTTAGTGTTAGCCGTAAGACAAGCAATGTCTGCTCCAATCAACATAAGCTTCACATTTTGGTGATATGTGCACACACACACTAGATGTGTTCCTGAAGCACCAGCGATGACACATTGCTTAGGCCGCAAGGTAAAAAACTTTGTAATTCCCACCTTCACATATGAATATTCCTGTTTAAAAGTTTCATAAAGTTCTTTTACATTACAAAGAATTAAATGTTTTTGCAAATGTTCCCTTTTTCCATCGTCCTTTTTAATGGATACAAAATCTTTTTTACCAGGCATTACTCGGCTGTTATCTTCTCTAAGATAAAAGTCTTTTACCAGTGTCTCAGTTTTAGGATCCATCTTTCGTCCTTCACGAGGATTGTGCGTCGACATTATGCCGTACTTTTCCACCAACTCTTTTGCATTTTTTGCCTGCCTTCTGGATGTTCCAAACTCTTTTGCAAGCCTGTTTTCGCTCCACGATTTTGGAGCAATAGTTAGAATCATGGTCTTTATTGGCCCTGGTGTAGAAGGATCATTAAATTTTTGTTTAAGTTGCTCCAAAATTTCTGAATCTGCAGATTGTTCTATTTTAATAGCACTAACAATGGGAATACAATTACTGTCTTTTTTGAGGTCGTCTTCCATTTGTTCGTCTTCACTAAATTTAGTAGCTGCGTTGGGCTCATTCAATGCTGGCTGAGGCACTTCACTTATAAACAGTTTTCTGCACGTACCACAAACAAAATTCTTATTTGAAACTTTCCACTTTTTTGCCATTTCATTGGAAATCTTTCGAATTCCTCTAGTTCTTCTATGGTTTAAAAGCTCAAAGGGGTTAAAGCAGCGGTAGCTAATTGGAGACATAATTGGCAGATAACAGTAAACGTTAATAATAAATAAAATAAATTGTTTACTTAAAAACAGAAAAAAACTAAACGCATAAAAACTAAAAACGGATAAAAACTACTATAAATACTTTAGGTAATAAGAAAATATTCACATTAAAGTAAATAAACAAACATCCTAGCAACAATTGTGTCCCTAGTAACTATCCTTTTGGAATATTATCCATAGATGACTTGTGATTAAATATTCTTTTTTTAAATATTGGTTTATTATTATTTTCAAACAATCAATTTTAAATCAAAATAAAAAGCATTGTCAACATAATTGTATATAACCACAATGTTAAGAAAATTTGTGGGTTCGTAAGTACCTACTAAATTTATTGTAATTAAATGCTGAATGTTTAAATGCCTATATTTTTTGTTTCAGTAAAAAAATATTAAAAAGGACAATAAAATCAAGTTAAACAATATCGATGTAGTTTTGCACAATAATTAAATTTTATTTAACAAGTTTTTCAAAAGCGCGATCGACTAAACAGTGTATCACGCGCTAGGACCTAACGCCGCGGCGCGCCACTAGGTTTGAGAAGGGTTTACTCCAAGTCCTCTAGCATTTAAACGAGTGCTCATCCCATTACAAAATTTTGTATGCCTCATCTATACATTTTGAAAGAATTTTTAAGCAATTAAAAAAAAAAAAAAAAGTGGCCGAAATTAAAAAAATTATAATTTTAATTTTTAAAACAAAATTTTTATTTTTTAACAAATTGGAATTTTTAATTTGAGTGCATAACGAAAAAGAGCATACAATTACCTACCAATGTGATTTTTTATTTTTTTTCTACGAAGATTTTTCAAGAAGCTAGACCCCTTTAAAATACTCCATGCACAACGTTTTGACGAAAATGTAAAAGCCCCTAGCGGGGTCCCTAGTCTTCGCAGGGTCAAATAGTTTTATGCCAATGCTAAGACCCCCTAGGGGTACAGCATACCCAAATATGAACAAATTTAAACAACTTTGCTTTTAAAGTTGCCCGCTTGGCGTGAAATGCCCCATATGTGATACATAATATATATTATAATAAAATATTATACAGTATTATACTCATGTGTATGCATTAATTAGTATTATTGATGTTATAATTCATATTTTTTTTAAGGTTAAAGAGGACATTGAAACCTCTGAGGTTGATTCGGAATAAACTTTACAACATAACACTTTGTGTTTTATTTCAGTATACTATTGTACCTCAAGTTTAATTATACAAAGTTTATACAAAAGTGCTCTTTTAGTTCCACCCTTACTTCTTAAGAAGTCCCATAAGCCAACTGAATGGCTTGTGCCGGTTAGGGGTAGGAACGGACCGCGGGTTTAAAGTCCCCTTCGAAGGACTAATACACAATAGGACAAACACAAATAAACAGCCATACCCCTGGTGGGATTCGAACCCACGACCTCCGGCTTGTAGTCAGCAGCACTAACCACTAGACCACCGTCGGCGTGGATGGCATAATTGTCTAAAAAAATATTCTCCAATTGGACATAAATCACATCTTTATTTAACATTTTTCATTTGACTTTATTTACAAATATAACAAAATCTGTTATTTTAAAAAATAACACGTTTTATTTTGTGTTCCAATTTATAATGAAGTGCAAAAAAAATTGAGTATACGCACGAAATTCACCGTACATACGCACGCGAAGATGCGTCCTCCCCTTGAATTCACCGTAAATGCACAAGTGAAGCTTGAAGTGAGTGCGCATGCATGCTAAAATTCGCGCGAAAAAATTGAAATTATGGTGAATGCACATTTTTGTTCAGAAAACTTATTTTACTCTATATGGGAAAATATGTTTTCTGAACATGCACCCTTATTTCATTTTTTTCGCGCGAATTTAGAACACGCATGAATTTACGGTGAATTTAAGGGACGGACGCATCTTCACGTGTGCATTCACGGTGAATTCAGGTGTGCATTTAAGGGGCGGACGCATCTTCACGTGTGCATTCACGGTGAATTCAATGGGCGGATATATCTTCACGTGTGCATTCACGGTGAATTCCAGGGGCGGACGCATCTTTTAGCAACCGTGAATTCACGCGTGAAGCAATATTTTTCACCGTGCATTCACGGTGAACTCACGAATGTTATCTGGGAAAGTTTATCGAAAGAAGCATACCATCAAACCAGTTTTTAATGTCCATTAAGTTATTTTGCACTGTGTTCCTTAGAATTTCCCAATTTCTTGCCTTATAAAATAGTGCCGTATCACCTGCAAAACTTACTATTTTTGCAGGACTAGGCACTGAGAAGAGTCCATCCATATATAGCGTAAATAAAATTGAACCCAGCACAGTGCCCTGAGGAACACCATATTTTATCTCCCTGAAGCTACTATGTATATACTATATGTATTTTATATATTTTATCTTGACTTGTCCTTATACAATGTATTTGCTTCTTATGGATCAATAAATATTATTATTATTATTACTAAGGGAGTCCTTAATTTTAACACATTGTAATCTATTTTTTAAGTAGCTTTCAAAAAGCTTGTATGGTGTTCCCCTGATACCTATATTATTCAGAATTTTCAACAGAATCGGGTGGCTAACTGTGTCAAATGCTTTAGATATGTCCAAAAATACACACATGGATGGACTTCCTTCGTCTAGGCGAAATGTTTTTTGTTAGTAAGTCTATAGCATCCTGGGTTGATTTTTTTGCTTGAAATCCAAACTGAGATGGTGAAATTAGGTTAAATTTTTGAAGATATTTGTCCAATCTAATTTTTATTATTTTTTCAAAAACCTTGGCAAGACATGTCACCAAAGATATAGGCCTATAATTTACAACATCACTTGCATTTTTAAAAACCGGTACAATAATGGATGCTTAAGCATTTAAATTTAAATGCTGATGGACAGTACCCAGTTTCTATTATTTTATTAATAATATAAGTAAGTGGAGAACATATTTTTTTGCTAACATTCTTAATTGTTTCAGTATTTATTTAATCTATTCCTGTTGATTTTTAATCTTTTAAAGAACTTATAATTTTTTGAATTTCTTGTGGATTTGTTTTTTGTAAGAAAATTGAGTTATTTTGTGTTGGCCTCATAGTTGGAATATAGTTTTTGTTTTGTTTAATTTTTGATGCTAGTGATTTACCAACATTAATTAATTAATTAATGTAGTGATTATTAAATAAATTTGAAATTTCGTAAGTCATATATTAATTTAGTATCGTTTTTAATTGATTTTATTTCCTTTTTGATGTGTTTTGATTTATTTTTTGTTTGTAATACTTATTTTTTGTTTCGCGAATTAGGTTAGTTGGGAAGTTTTTATATTGGTTATAATTTATTTTTAGTTCTAAATTATTTGGATTATTTGCAAGCTTCACCATCAATTCATTTTTTGTATTAATTGACTTAATGAGGGCTGAAGTTATCCAGGGTTTTCTTTTTCTTTTTTTATGACTTAAAAATTGAATATTGGAACACAGTTCAAGTTTAGCTTTTAGTACCTTAATAAAATTGTTGGTTGCTTCTTCAACGCTTTCTGTACTATATATTCCAAGCCATGATGTTTGTTGTAAAATATTATTAAGTTTTTTATAGTTTATATTAAATATGTGATGTTTACAGGGTGTGTTAATATTTCATTAATATTCATAATTTGCAATATGGTTGGACAATGGTCTGAAATTGTTGATTTTATTATTATGTGTAATACTAAGTCTGCGTGATTTAATTTACTTATTAAAAATATATGATCCAAACATGCCGCTTCTCGGGTAGGTAAGTTAATTGTTGATCGAAAGTCAAATTCACTTAACGTATCTAGATATGTGGATTAACATCGCCCGTAAATATATGAAAGTCATCCGTATTTTTGGTATTATTTTCCAGATAGTCCTGTAGCTCAGTTATGAAATATTTAATATCTGTTGCAGGTGACCTATAAATACATGAAATTTTTATAGTTTCGGTGCTCATAGATATTGTAATCTGGATTAGGTTGAAGCAATTAAAATTGATAATTTTAAAACAAAAGTTAAAACATTCTTTCACATATACAATTACACCGTCATTTTGGTTATACTTTCCTTGATTGTAAATGAGACTATAACCCTGCAGGGATGTTGTATACCCTGCTTAAAATACCCCATAGAGACCCTGTTCAAACCGATAGATATTTGTATAGGGATTTATGGTGTTTCTATAGGGTGTATCGGTTTGTATAGGACCCGTAGTTGAGATTTATGGTTGTTCTATAGTAAGGTGACCAACTCTCCTGAAAGAAAAACCAGAACTCTTATAAAAAATCTGTATTTTTTATAAAATGTTTACATGTATTTCTATTAACATAATATTATTAAAAATTAAGATTTTTTAAAACTATATTTTTCTTGGGAGTGAATTTGTTTTATTAGTACTTAATTTTTTTAAGCATGTTTGATCGAAATTAGTTTTAACAATTAATAATGATTTTAGTGTTTCAATATGCAATTGTGATTTGTCTTTTGTCCAAAAGTTGTTTATATTGAAAAAAACTTTCTCTAAAGGACTAGGTATTTGTTCAAGATAAACACAACAATATGCTTAATTCCTTTGCATTTCTGCATTAAAGATGCATTTCCCTCTTTGCAGAGGCATATCATTTAGAGTTTTAAATAAAAAACAATAGATATTACAATATTTAACCACAATAGGGACATGCGCAATACTAAAATAGTTTGGGGAGAGCCAAGTGCGATGTATTTAGTGGGAGTAGGGCGAGCAGGGTTACACGATTGGGCGGAAAATCTGGCAAAGTGAAAAATATAATTTTATGTTTATGGCTTAATTAGTATTGTAGGTTTATGTAGGTATGAAAACAGAAAAAAACAGAAAAGCTTTTGAAAAACAGAACTTTTACTTTACTTAATTTACAACCAGAACATGGTTCTCAAAAACAGTATAGTTCTGGTTAAATCAGAACGGTTGGTCACCTTATCTATAGGGATATCCACCATTGATTTATTTGCTATCGGTTTCAATGGGGAAAATACACATAAATGTAAAAATTAGTTTTTTCCCTATAGGACCCTATAGGTTTTAATAAAATTTTGTCAAATGTTTTATGGTTGCTCTATAGGGATATCCCTATATATCCTTCATTGAGTTATTTTCTATCGGTCTCAATAGGGAAAATGTAAAAGTTATGGTGTGCCTATAGGTAATTTCCTATACATTTTCTATCGGGCTGTATCCGGAAAAACCCATGGACAAATGCACATATAGAATCCGGTAGCGCCCGATAGATTATTTTGTATAGATCTCTATGGGGTATTTTAAGCAGGGTAGCTAGCCATTATTCGTTACTGAGCAGATGAGGATTAATGTTCAGCTATGCCATTACAGACGCACACTTCCAACTAAATATTGCAACCCAACGCTATTTATAGTTAGCTCGCTTGCGTAAGCAGCCGTGAGATGTATTGAGTTCACCGTGAATTTACCGTGAAATCACCGTGAATTAACCGTGAAATCACCGTGAATTTATCGCAAAAACAGCGTGAGTTCACCGTTTAATTACCGTCTACAAATGTCACAAATGGACGGTATATTCACTGCACATAAACGGTGTATTCACGGTGAATTCACGCAAACGGTGAATTCACGGTGAATTCACCGTAAACACAAGGCCACAAGGGTACCAAAAAGCCTTAAATGTACTCTTTTGTAAAAAAAATCATATTTTCTTTGCTAAGATTCCAATACGAAAAAATTAAAAACCTTTTCAAGGTAAGACATAATAATTCATTATTTCACCGTAAAAACGAGAAATAATGAATTATTATGTCTTACCTTGAAAAGGTTTTCAATTTTTTCGTATTGGAATCTTAGCAAAGAAAATATGATTTTTTTTTTACCCCGGGGCTTGGATGAAGTTATTGAAATTTTTGACCGTTTTACATATCACCTTGTACGAAATTTACTTGAAGAACCGTGAGCTTCATATCTATAGCATGAATTGCCAGAGCTCCTAGGATGGAGCTAGCAGACATCACAGACCAAAATAAAATCGTTTTAGAAACAAAAAAGTTATGTCGTTTTGAAGAACCGTGAGCTTTATATCTATAGCATGAATTGCCAGAGGATGGGGCTAGCAGAAATCACAGACCAAAATAAAATCGTTCAAGAAATAAAACAGTTATGTCGTTTTGAAAAAGGACGATCTTTTTGGTCGCGACACATTGAGTGGCCAGTTTACAATAGTTTCACAATGTTACGTTGCTGGTATATATATATATATATATATATATATATTCAGTGTTGCCGTACATTTGTACTAAATCTAGTACATTTTGAAGAACTCAGTACAAAAGTACATTTTCTTACAAATGTCCCTTAGTCTAGTACATTTTAAACATTGTGAAAAATAAAGTTCAGAAAGTAGCGGTAGCGGTACTGGTGGCGCATGCGTACTTTAATGCAGATTGTAATTTTGTTTGTAAAATTTGACAGCAAAAGGTTAAGTTTTCTACGAAAACATGGATTGCGAGGACAATGCTAGCACAGCTGTGCTTCTGGGCCATATGGCGTTGTGCGAAATATTATATAATAAACCCTGCAAAACAATATATTATGTTGTATTGCAGGGTTTAAAGTACGTTATGGGGGTCGTCAAGTACGTCGCTATAAAATGAGGGAATTAAATCGGGAACGAGCTAAGAAACGCCATTTCCAGAATTAAAATAAAATAAAACTGACCGATAAAGAGTAGTTCTTTAAATACACAAATGACTGTGCCCATTTTTGACAAATTATCAAGTCTGGTTGCCCCTCGCATAAAAACTAAACTTACAAGGCGAAACTGCTAACTAAAAACTGCCGTGTGATTGGCTGGAGTAGCGGTTGAGGTAAGAAAAAATGAAAGATGGTCATCTCTTGCCGCTACCTTCTTGCCTTACTTAAGCTGGATTAAGCTGGATTTATAGTTTTAAAGGTAACGGTAGAGGCAGCGGTAAAGGTAGAGGTAAAGGTAGCGGTAGCGGTAGCCGAGTTCGGCATTGAATATTGTACGAAACAATTTATAGTTGTCAGAGTTAGCGGTAAGAGAGGTAGAGGCAAGAAGGTAGCGGCAAGAGATGACCATCTTTAAACTTTTCTTACCTCAACCGCTACTCCAGCCAATCACACGGCAGTTTTCAGTTGGCAGCCTCGCCTTGTAAGTTTAGTTTTTATGCGAGGGGCAACCAGACTTGATAATTTGTCAAAAATGGTCACCGTCATTTGTGTATTTAAAGAACTACTCTTTATCGGTCAATTTTATTTTATTTTAATACTGGAAATGGCGTTTCTTAGCTCGTTCCCGATTTAATTCCCTCGTTTTATAGCGACGTACCTACTTGACGACCCCCATAACGTACTTGAAACCCTGCAATACAACATAATATATTGTATAATATATTGTATATATAACATATTGTGTTGCAGGGTTTATTATATAATATTTCGCACAACGCCATATGGCCCAGAAGCACAGCAATGCTGTGACAGCATTGTCCTCGCAATTCATGTTTTCATAGAAAACTTAACCTTTTGCTATTAAATTTTAGAAACAAAATTACAATCTGCATTAAAGTACGCATGCGCCGTCAGTACCGCTACCGCTACTTTCTGAACTATAAAAACTATAAATTGCAGAAAGTGATACCGCTACCGCTACCTTTACCTCTACCTTTACCGCTGCCTCTACCGTTACCTTTAAAACTATAAATCCAGCTTTATAGTTTTAAAGGTAACGGTAGAGGCAGCGGTAAAGGTAGAGGTAAAGGTAGCGGTAGCGGTAGCCGAGTTCGGCATTGAATATTGTACGAAACAATTTATAGTTGTCAGAGGTAGCGGTAAGAGAGGTAGAGGCAAGAAGGTAGCGGCAAGAGATGACCATCTTTCATCTTTTCTTACCTCAACCGCTACTCCAGCCAATCACACGGCAGTTTTTAGTTAGCAGTTTCGCCTTGTAAGTTTAGTTTTTATGAGAGGGGCAACCAGACTTGATAATTTATCAAAAATGGGCACCGTCATTTGTGTATTTAAAGAACTACTCTTTATCGGTCAGTTTTATTTTATTTTAATACTGGAAATGGCGTTTCTTAGCTCGTTCCCGATTTAATTCCCTCGTTTTATAGCGACGTACCTACTTGACGACCCCCATATATAACGTACTTTAAAGCTGGATTTATAGTTTTAAAGGTAACGGTAGAGGCAGCGGTAAAGGTAGAGGTAAAGGTAGCGGTAGCGGTATCACTTTCTGCAATTTATAGTTCAGAAAGTAGCGGTAGCGGTACTGACGGCGCATGCGTACATTAATGCAGATTGTAATTTTGTTTCTAAAATTTAATAGCAAAAGGTTAAGTTTTCTATAAAAACATGAATTGCGAGGACAATGCTGTGCTTCTGTGCCATATGGCGTTGTGCGAAATATTATATAATAAACCCTGCAACACAATATATTATATATACAATATATTATACAATATATTATGTTGTATTGCAGGGTTTCAAGTACGTTATGGGGGTCGTCAAGTACGTTGCTATAAAACGAGGGAATTAAATCGGGAACGAGCTAAGAAACGCCATTTCCAGTATTAAAATAAAATAAAATTGACCGATAAAGAGTAGTTCTTTAAATACACAAATGACGGTGCCCATTTTTGACAAATTATCAAGTCTGGTTGCCCTTCGCATAAAAACTAAACTTACAAGGCGAGGCTGCCAACTGAAAACTGCCGTGTGATTGGCTGGAGTAGCGGTTGAGGTAAGAAAAGTTGAAAGATGGTCATCTCTTGCCGCTACCTTCTTGCCTCTACCTCTCTTACCGCTACCTCTGACAACTATAAATTGTTTCGTACAATATTCAATGCCGAACTCGGCTACCGCTACCGCTACCTTTACCTCTACCTTTACCGCTGCCTCTACCGTTACCTTTAAAACTATAAATCCAGCTTAAACCCTGCAATACAACATAATATATTGTATATATTGTATATATAATATATTGTGTTGCAGGGATTATTATATATATATATATATATATAATAAACCCTGCAACACAATATATTATATATAAAATATATATATATATATATAGATTTGTTTGACCGCACATACAGACCCAAATCGTCATACTTCGCCGCCTATACAGACCAAAATTGACGTTTTCAGACCCGGCTTCGGGACTGAAAAAGTTAATCATAGTATGGAAATCAGGGGGGTTGGTGCAGGGGGTAAATTTTTAGGTGGGCTTGAAAAGGCGGTGAAACATGATGAAATATACAGATTTAGTTCACGGTTCAGCCAGTTCGAGGGCGCCTCGGTCGGGCTCAGCTAGCTGTATATATTCGGCATAGTTAAACTACGTCTTCAAACCCTAAATTTGGCAACGCCGCGGCGTTGGCATATAAATAATGAATATGTATTTCACAGCTCTGATACAGTCCCGATATGCTCTTTACCATTTGGTCCAAAATCACACTTTCCCTTCTGAACGGAGATAAGTAAGCTTCAGATAGTAAAAAAAAGGAAAATCTACTTTATCAAATTTTGAGGGTTATACTTTTAAATATTCGTCAGTAAAATTGAAATGTTAAATAAAATATTTAACACAATATATTATTTTTTTAATATACATTTTTGGTAAATATTACTGTTAAAATATTAGTAGATCGTAATTTTTAATATGGTTGTATGGATGTGATTTACGTATAGTAATATTTATTGTATTATACAAAATATAAATATTCAGTTAATAAAAAGATTTGCGAAATATCTCAAGATTATAAAGAACCTTACACTGTCTGTGGACCATGTAGTTAATAATTTTAATGGTAAGTATTTTTAATATCAATTTTCATTTCCGTTTATTTATTTAGTATGATTATTATCATTATTAGCATTATTATCGTTATTATCATTATTATTAATATTATCATTAGCTTTCTTATTGTTGTATTATAATCAATACATATTGCCAAATTTGATTAATTGAATATTTACATGTGTTTTTAGAACCTACCTTCGATCTTATCTTATCTTATTTTATTATTAAATTTAACCAGCAGCGTATAAAGAAAATCACCCGGTATAATAATTAAAATTAAATAAAAAAATTATTTGTTTTAGATATTACCTACAGCATACCAAATTTTAAACTTGTATTTTAAAATTTATATTTTTTTAATATTGTACGGTTACTGTATAATTTTAATACCCTGTATCTCAGAACTACTAAATAAAAATACTAAAATACTCCAATTTGAATGCTGATTAGTGAAAATGAAATTTTTTTGATATTTTCCAAATTAAATTAACCAAAAAGTTTCCACCCCTGTTTTCTTCTCCACTTTAAATTAAAAATGAGTGATACGTCATTTTAAAGGCATTTTAAATATCTACATTTTGGCGTATTAGTTTTTAAAATCGGTTAGTTTGTTCCTGAGATATTTAAGACAAAAATAAATTAAAAAAGAAAAATTTTCTGTAATATCTTGAAAACAAACAAACCGATTAAAAACTGTTACGTCCAAATAAAGGGATTTAAAATGCCCTTAAAATTATACGATACCCCTATTAGTTTTAAAATGGGTTGGTACGTTATTTGAGAAAAACTTAATTTTTTAATTTATTAATTATACACCATTATACATATTGTATATTCACAAGAATCATTTTATAAAATCACGTACTTTTAGACCACACTTAATTAAAGTAATAATTTGTGCAAACCAACCGATTTTAAAAACTAATACGCCAAAATTTTAAGGGAAGAAGAAAAAATAATTTGATGAAGTACGCAAAATAAATAAAGTTAAATTTTTTAAAGGAAATACTTAAATTTTCTTTCCTGTCGAAACTATATTCGTCTATAGGATTTTCTGCGTTTCTTTGGATGGGGATCAGGGGCTTAGCTTCCGCGGTATCAGCCGTATCAATGATACGGGGCCCCCGATTGGCTTCGACATGCGTAAGCAAAAAATATATTACCCACATGTTAAAAAAATTGAGGCATCAAATTAAATAAATAAATAATATTTTTATTAAATTGTTTATTCTTTGATTTATTAAATTAAAATTTTCCTGAATACCCCCCTGTTCCAACGAGGCCGTTAACTCATACAAAATGTTTCTGCCCGCACCTTTCCGCTATGCGTTGTCTACGGCGCAGGATGTTATTATCATAGGTTAAATTAATAGCAAATTAGAAATAATTATTAGCGTTACAATTGTTTCAAATGAGTTTCCTTTATTTTAAAATAGAAACCTTTTAAAAGATGTTGAAGAACGGCAAATGTCTAAAACCAGATCAAATTTTAAAAATTTGCCTGTACATTAAAAGCTATGAATACATGGGTGAATATATTGAGATGTCCCCCAAGTGAAAATGATTATTTTTTATTTTTGGTTGTTTCACTGTTAGTCTAGAATGGGGTTTTTGGGAAGCCACCAGGTCTAGTAATAACATAACATAAGTGGTTCTGCACTAATGCAAGAATTTTAAGAAATCATACATTTTGAATATTAGAGCTTCTCGGAAGATATCTTCACGGAGGTTAGGATTTCGTATGTTTTTTTTTAACCTGTGTATATTTAAAATAAGTTATTGTATCTTTTGACACCTTAATATTTTTTTAAAATACAATTGTACATACTTAAAATATTTATAAAAAAATCTACTTACTGAGATATTACACTTCACGGTGGATAGGTTTTTAAATGGCAAATTAATGAACTTAAACTTTTGAATTATTAAACAGCAACACTCTCATCTGCATATAAATTCTAACTGACCTTCAGGAATCACATGCATCTATAATGTTGTAAATAGAGGTTTTTGCTTATTTAAAATGATTAAAGCGCCATCCGTTGCATAAAGTTTAAAACAAAAACAGATTCACGGAGGATAGAATCAATTTTTGTAACACCTGCATTAGGGTGTCCCTTATTTTTAATTTTTTTACGCATACCCTCTAATTATATTTATTACGTGTTTATATACTCCCAGTAAAAATTTCAGCTCATTCTATAAACGGGAACCCGTGCCGACTTGCATCTGAACCCTCCGTGAGCCAACGTTAGGCGCGCGGTATTTTGTAACACGGTTGGCCGCGAGGTCTTCGATCTTAATCTTAAGTCATTTTGTGTTTGTTATTATGTGACCCTTATATTATAAATTATTAAAAAATGTTAAAATATAGTTTTATTTATGTGTATACTTTGATAAAAATGTATATTTTCACAGGGAGTGGCTAGTTACCCGGAAGAGTCTAGTGAATATGCCGTAAACTCTGAAATTGATAAACTTAATGGGATTTACTCTAAATAACTAAAAGAGTCTATTGTGAGAGATGACTACCGAAAACTGTCTGAAATATTTTTGGGAGGACATCAAGAAAAGAAATGCTTATAAAAAGCTGAAATTTCATATAACAGTAACAGTAATACTAATTAGTATATTAATAAATTTAAGGGATAAAATCAACAAATTTTTTTTTGGTTATTTTTAAGCTGTCATTAAGATATAATAAAAAAAAGAGTTTCGGGTAATTAGTTTTACGGCCTATTCACCCGACACTTCCGGGTAACTAGCCACTTCCTGTAAAAATATTCATTTTTATTAAAGTATACACATAAATAAAACTATATTTTAACATTTTTTAATAATTTATAATATAAGGGTCACATAATAACAAACACAAAATGACTTACGATCGAAGACCTAGCGGCCACCGTGTTACAAAATACCGCGCGCCTAACGTTGGCTAATGGAGGGTTCAGATGCAAGTCGGCACGGGTTCCCGTTTATAGAATGAGCTGAAATTTTTACTGGGAGTATATAAATACGTAATAAATATAATTAGAGGGTATGCGTAAAAAAATAAAAAATAAGGGACACCCTAACCTGCATAAATGGTTATAAAAATTATTTCTTTTAATTTTTAATGATATTTTATATTCGATTCGATTGCTTTGGATGTGTTTAATTTACTTAGTGAACTGATATTTTTAGTATGCTTTTACTACCTCAGATATTTGAAAATATATAGGTTAACCTAGAAAGAGTAACAGTCACGGAGGATATGTTTTAGACTTTTAAAACATTGTAAAAAATAATTAATTGTGGTTAAAAATCTGGAACCTGAGCTGTAATATCTACTTAATTATGAAAGATCAAAACACAATAAAAGTGTAGGTCAAACTCATCGGGGGACATTTCATGAGATTTACCCACATATATTATTTATTGAATTATAGAAATTGGTAAATGCAAAAAAATGATACCCTAAAAATTTTTTTGCCAGCACCTTTTCCGGTATAAGGGCCCCTACCAGATTTTTGATACAAGGCCCCCTTGAGGCTAGCTACGCCACTGATGGGGATACCTAAAAATTAACTTTGCTTTAAAAGAAATAATAGTAAATAAAAAAACTAACCTAACCAAACATGCCTCCTTACCTGTATTTTGATTTTTCCCTAGTATTGCCATTTGAGCAATTAATTTGCTTCCCATATTTTCACACCACACAAACAATTTCGCCAATTCTGCTATCTTCCCGATTTACAGGCATTGAAGAGAATCACGGATTAGTATATTCTTTTTACGTACTTTCGACCTACGCCACGAGTCCCTACCATTTGGCAACATCGCTGGGTCTCGGGACGTTGGTTGAATATGGTCATGCAGTATAAACGGGCGCGAGAAGTCGGTAAAATGATGCGGGTTTAAAAAGTGTTATTCAGTTTGCAACTTTTTTTGTAAAAAGAAAATGTTTCCCCTTGAAGCATGCTTATTGAGTTATATTCTTTAAAAGCTTATTTACGGTTTATATACTCGCCTAAATTACCTGGATCAAGTGGGTCTTAGGTAGCCTGTATAGTGTACCGGGACTGAAAACGTGGACCGGATAGATATATATATATATATATATATATATATATATATATATATATATATATATATATATATATATATATATATATATATATATATATATATATATATATATATAATATTTCGCACAACGCCATATGGCCCAGAAGCACAGCATTGTCCTCGCAATTCATGTTTTCATAGAAAACTTAACCTTTTGCTATTAAATTTTAGAAACAAAATTACAATCTGCATTAAAGTACGCATGCGCCACCAGTACCGCTACCGCTACTTTCTGAACTATAAATTGCAGAAAGTGATACCGCTACCGCTACCTTTACCTCTACCTTTACCGCTGCCTCTACCGTTACCTTTAAAACTATAAATCCAGCTTTACCGAAAAAAACGACACCGGCAATTTTTGACTTTGAATAACGCGGCATCAAATTTTGTGTAGCAACATCGCATTGCTTACGTCAAGTTTAATTGACATAAGAAGTGCGGCGTTGCCAGTGCATCCGAACAAACCTAATGACCTAGCATCGAATGTAACGAAATCGAATTTTGTGTGGCAACTTGCCAATCATTAGGTTTGTTTTCGCAACACCCAAGCAAGAGGAGTTATAGACAATTTCACGCTCTACAAAAAACATCTGAAGGTCAAAGTTCTTCAGGTCAACCGTTTCAAAGATATCAGCGATCAAAAATAACACTAATAAAAAATTTCAAATATTTTCAAATAAAATACAAAAAAATATCATATGCCATATTTATATTATTTTTTATGTAAAATCACTATAAGTCTGTAAGACTGTAAAATTGTAATGTAATATATACATAAAAAAAAGTTTACAGTCTCAGGTTAACAGAATTAAAGTGATTTTATATAAAAAATAATATAAATATGGCATATGATATTTTTTTGTATTTTATTTGAAAATATTTGAAATTTTTTATTAGTGTTATTTTTGATCGCTGATATCTTTGAAACGGTTGACCTGAAGAACTTTGACCTTCATATGTTTTTTGTAGAGCGTGCAATTGTCTATAACTCCTCTCGCTTGGGTATTGCGAAAACAAACCATTCCAAAGTTATAAGAATTCAAAATTTAAAAAATAAAAATTCCCGTGTTATTGAAATGGAAAAACAACAAATGAATTGAGGCAAACCTTAATATTAAGAGCTCAAATATGCGCCAAAATTTTTGTTTTTTTAATGTACCATTAATTTTTCAACACCATTAGAAAAAAAAATAATTTTCCGCAAAGTACATTTTAGAAATTCAGCGCGGCAACACTGGGTATATTGCTTATTGGTAATTTTGTTATATTACAATAGTTTCACAATGTTACGTTGCTGATATATTGCTTATTGGTAATTTTGTTACATTACAATAGTATCGCAATGCTACGTTATTGTTATATTGCCTATTGGTTAACTTGGAACGGTAACAATGTAACCATTATTTTAGGTACCTGTTGCGTTGCATTTAACATCGTTACATTGCAATGTGACTCCTGTTACATAACGTTAAATGTTGACCGGGAATTTTCCTATTTTATGACCACCACGTTCATGCTTTTTTAAGGTTTAATCACAGTATACTGTGGTTTAATGGTCTATTATTTTTTTAGGAAGCAGAATTTTTATAAAGAGCAACTTTTTTTCTTAAAATTAATAATATGAAAATTCTTTTGTGGGCCATTTTTAAATTATCCTACTTTATGACCGCCCTGTACACTTAAAGTTTTATTAGTCTAATTTTATTTTTTTATAAAGAGCAACTTTTTTTCGTAAAATTAATAATAAAAAAGTTTTCCATAAGTATATACTTCTCTACATATGTAGAGAACCTACGCGGACACACTGTATATATAATAAGTTTTATTGTAGATATAGAGAAAGTACTCTTTCTATGACCCTAGATTATCCAGGGTTATTAACTTATAATAAAAAATATAAAAATTAATGTCAGATTGACACATTTGTAAATTTTATAATAAGCATAAAAAAATAATCTTTTAAATAACAATTGAGAGTTTAATTAATTAGTTAATAATTTTACAGAATACTTCGTAAACTTGTTGTTATTAGGAAAAATCCACAAGTTTTCAAATTATCTGTCAAATTATTTTCAATTTCTCTTACAAGTGATATTAATGTTGAAAACGAATAAATAATAATAATAATGTCTTTATTGAATGTAAACATACAAACAAAAGTAAAAGTTCAGTACCCTACACTTGGTAGTTCACTTTAATTTCCAATACTATAATATAATATTAAGAAAAGAAATCAAAACGTAACTATTTTAAAAAATTTATTATTTTTTTTTTCTTTGTAAAGAAAATATAACTTATGCAAAAAATATGTTTCCAATAACTAAAATTAAAAAATGGAATTCTGTTTGCAATAATACTTTAAAGTTTAATTTAATTCCATTGGTTAAATTTCGGTAGAGTTTTAAAAAAATTGTAACAATAAAATATTATTGCATAAACTTTTTGGTGGACAATCACTAAAAAAGATAAACATTTCCATTCTCATGATTACAGCAGCATTGTGGGGTACCTAATTAATAAGTTTTTGTTAATAAAAAGTATTTCTACATTTGACCAAAAATTGTTTTCCTTTACAGCTTTAAAACGGCTTCATTATATTATGTGTTTTATAATGTTGAATTTTTTGGCACTGCACCCTTAAAACCAAAACCATTTCACTGCATGATGAAATATATAAGATATCTTTTTTAAATATGCAAATCACATTTGGTATATGAGAATGGATCATTACCTTTATTTAAAAAAATATTTTCAAATCCATTTTTGCCTACTTTACAGCTTTTCATCTAAATCATGATTAACCAATGACGATTGACAAGCTATTTCATGGAAAGACTGTTCAAGACAATGCTTTAGCTCTGCATAGGAAACCACTAAAATACTTTGTTCATCCCTGGACATTAAACATATTTTTTCAGGTACACCAGTATCTAACTTATTAAGACACTGAATTATGTGAGCCATATCCAACCAAGGTTGACCATCATCTGTTACTTGATGAAACACATAATCCCTAAAAAGTTTTAACATATAGCGATCTCCAGTTTCAGACCATGCTGCATCCATGTTGAATTCTGGACGTTCATTAATTGTAGCCAGTTTAGCCATTAATCTTAGCAATCTTCCATTTTGAATCTCTTTAGACAATTCATGATCCAATGCTTCAATATGATTGTGTAGATTGTCAAGTTGTGTATAGAACCTTGCTCCAATCATTGGCATCAAATCAGTTACACTTCTCCTTTGTGTAGATGATAATAAATACATAATTAAATTTCGAAGATCAGATGTATAGGATCGGCTGACCATATCTAAAGCTGTTGATACGTTTTCTCTTTGAACAGCCATTGTGGATTTACAAGCCAATGCAACAACTAATTTTCCAAGAGCAGTTAGATCTTCCTGTTGGTAATGTTGAATTAGAGCCAAATGATTAACAGAGGTGTTGGACTCACTTAGTACCACATCCATCATTCCTAAACAACTTAGTCTAAGCCTACTTTTAGAAGTTAAGATTATTTTTGTTGGGTCCAAACTTCTGCATGCAAGAGCAGATGAATGTATTATTCTTAATGCAGATGTCAGTTGAATAATGTAATTCCAAATAAGAGGTTCAGGCAACTTGTTATTTTGTTGATGCCTCATTAGGTTATTCTTTTGGTAACTATATGGCCTTGGAGTGCTAGAATCTGTAAAGGGGTCACAGTAGCCTGGCTGGTCAGTTGAAAAATGTTTGTTAAGTAATGTTTCAGACCCAGGGTGATAATCATAAACAAAAATCATAGAGTTGTCACCAAATGCTTTTGTAGTAAATACTTCTTTTAACTGTACAATATTGGAATGTGATATCTTTTTCCACAGCTCCACATATGCCATGCATTTGGTATTTTGCAACCGAAATGCATGTATTCTTCGAAGGCAATAATGAACACCTGTTTTAATATGAGTAGCCTTGTACATTGAGGTTTGATGGCCCAAGTGAGGTTTGTGCATGGCATTGTTAATAGGTTCTAAAGGAAACAATTCATGATAATTGTCAACTTCCAATGGTAAGTCTGGGTATTGCTGTGGATCTGGTTGAAGTAGAGTTAATACATTACGATTTAAAATGTCAGTTCGTAAGTCATCAGATATAAAAAAGGATTTCTCCTGTTTAACTGTATATACATTGTATTCTCCAGTTATGTTAGAGCCAGTGGGTGTGGCTACAACAGGCTCTGTATTTTCAGATGTACCACCACCAGGGTATTGATAAAAATAAGTTGTTCCTCCTACATTTTCTTGGTATGCAGACATACCATTGTTTCCTTTGTCATGTAAAACTGGAGATGAAGTATTAGGGGGTGGTGATGTTGATTGAGGTGAAACATGAGTGGAAACCTCTGACTCCTCATATTTTTTAACAAGTGCTGGTGAAGTATTTAAAGGTGGATATGTACTATTAATGATGTTTGGTGAGGCTGACAAGTTGGAGCTCAAAACTCTAGGAACAAATTCATTTGCGTGAGCTAAAAAAAAGATACAAATAAGCAACAGATTTTTTTTATTGATAACAAAAGTATTACTTGCTCTGGCTAATTGGGAAGATAAAACCGTGGAATGAGAACGAGAATGATTATGAGAAACCCAATCCATGAGTCAGTAAAAAGTATCCACTTTTATCACAAATTTCTTTGATTAATTTAAGTTTTCCTGCTACATATGTTTATCAAAAAACTTTCGAATGCTATGACAAAGAACATCTACATGTATACACTGCTCCATGTCCACTACAAGTACACAATTTTATTAGCATTACCAAAACTACTTTCTAACAGAGTAGACAACATTATAAAATTTAAAGCAGTGTTGCCAATCTACTAACATGGTGTAATTTTCTAACATTTTTTAATGCGGTGTAATTTAAGTGTTATTTTGGACTAAAGCTGGATTTAAGCTAGATTTATAGTTTTAAAGGTAACGGTAGAGGCAGCGGTAAAGGTAGAGGTAAAGGTAGCGGTAGCGGTATCACTTTCTGCAATTTATAGTTCAGAAAGTAGCGGTAGCGGTACTGACGGCGCATGCGTACTTTAATGCAGATTGTAATCTTGTTTCTAAAATGTAATAGCAAAAGGTTGTTTTCTATGAAAACATGAATTGCGAGAACAATGCTGTGCTTCTGGGCCATATGGCGTTGTGCGAAATATTATATAATAAACCCTGCAACACAATATATTATATATACAATAGGTATATTATGTTGTATTGCAGGCCCGGGTTTCAAGTACGTTATGGGGGTCGTCAAGTACGTCGCTATAAAACGAGGGAATTAAATCGGGAACGAGCTAAGAAACGCCATTTCCAGTATTAAAATAAAATACCTAAAATTGACCGATAAAGAGTACCTAATTCTTTAAATACACAAATAACGGTGCCCATTTTTGACAAATTATCAAGTCTGGTTGCCCCTCGCATAAAAACTAAGGCGAGGCTGCCAACTGAAAACTGCCGGAGTAGCGGTTGAGGTAAGAAAAGTTGAAAGATGGTCATCTCTTGCCGCTACCTTCTTGCCTCTACCTCTCTTACCGCTACCTCTGACAACTATAAATTGTTTCGTACAATATTCAATGCCGAACTCGGCTACCACCCTGACCGCTGCCTCCACCGCTGCCTCTTCCGTTACCTGTAAAACTATAGCCTACCTCTTAAGCTTGATTTATAGATTGCCTTCCTTTCTTCCTCCCTTCCACCGGTAGAAGATGAACAATACAATCCCGTACGGGAATCTACACTGAGAAAAAAGTTTATTGCTCCCAAATAAAAAAAATATTTAAATATGGGACAAGGAAACAGTTTATTTATCCCAAATATATTTTTATTCCCGACACATAAAGTTTTACTAAAGTATATTTATCGTTATTATTTCGACTATTTAAAGGTAATAAACAATATATTTACTATTAATAAAAGTATTAGCTACACAGTTTATTTGTCCCATTTTTTTCTCAGTGTATCAACGGCACTACGGTTTTCGTATTGTTTATCTTTTACGGGAGGAAGGAAGGAAGACAATCTATTAATCAGGCTTTAGAGTAAAGCTTAATTTTCATGTATCCGTTTGTCCGTCATCCGTATGTCAGTTTTTCAATAAAATCGTCCTATAAGAAATGTTCTAATTTTCATGCATACGTTTTTTAATGACGTTTAACGGATTGATTTTGCGACAAATAGAAGTTAAGTGTCAGTGTTAATAAATTTACCTAATGCGCAATTGTCATAGTTACAATTATGTCAACATGTTGCAATTGTAACTTTAACAATTCGCTGTCTAATAAATTTAAAGGTAGGTAAATATACCTTATAAAAAGAATATACTAGCCCTAATTTACATTAAAATGTATAGTTTTAAAAAAGCAGGTCCTTTTAGTTCTAGTTTTAATTTTTTTTTTGTTTGTCCTTTCTTTTTTTTTTCGTTATTCGTTATTAAATAAAAACTTAACAGTAAAACATTATTCACATAACGAACGTAATATTTTCGTTTTACAATCTTATCTTATTGCAAAAATATAAAAATATTTGAAAATAAATTATCTTAAAATAACGTTAGACGTCAAAAACAGATGTTTAGTGACGGATGAGTTAAAATTATTTAACCTTTCTCTGTCAGACGTACGAAGTTGAAACTTGACGGACCGATAAAATGTCATAATTTTCGAATAAGAGCGCTCCCGGATGAACGGACTGACGGATAAACGGATACATGAAAATTAAGCTTAACTACATCATTCGGGTTTCGTTCTTCGAAGAGTGCGCTTGGTTCATGACCTGTGACCCTGGAGGGACGAAATTGGAATCCCAGCACAAAAATACGCTGGTCAGTGTCATAAATACAAAATCTACAATAAATTTGTTAATGTACGAACAATTTCCACGATGGATGACTGAAATATTTAAAGAAAAGTCTGTGCATGTGCCATGTGGTTCATGGTTGGAATCATAGATGACCGAAGGTATAGATAGCCGACTCTCGTTAGAAAATCGAAACAAAGTTAATTTAACAGCGGATATCACCGCCGGTGGCGCTGCAAGCAGATAAATTCTATAAAGCGACATCTATTGCCCAAGGGCTTTACTAACAGCCTGGAATCTACAGTGCGACATCTAGTGTGTGATATCTATACTAACTTAAATCTCCTTGAATTTTAAAATTGTAAACCGTAAAAATTTTGTTTTAAATACAAATCTTGCTTGAATGAAACTGACTAACAAATATATTTAAATCGGTTAATTTTTATTAAAGACTTTCAGAAATTAATTATTATATTGTGAGACAATGAGTCCTTATAAAAAAAATTTAATATTAAAACCATTGTCTAGAAATTTTAAACAAACATATTTAAATATGTTGTATTTTCAGATGTCCAATAAGATTTGGTAAGCTTTATTATAAAATTCACCCATTTTAAAAGAAAACAAAATTTAATATAATATTACTAAGGCTTGAAGTTTTCATGCTTATGTTGGTTTTCTCTTAAGATGTTTGCATTTTATAATGAATTCTATCAAATCCAATAGAAATTCTTATTGGTAAGTTTCATACTAATCAGATTTGTATTTTAAAAAAACTTCTCACATTTTACAATTACAAAATTTAAGGCAATTTAAATATAACATTGTAGATTACAGGAGGCGATATACAATAACTGTATTAATTAATAATGAGTTTGAAAAATCCTTGAATTAGGAAAATGTAATAAAACAAACAAATTATGATTATAGATATTTTTTTAATGAAGTATATAAAAATAAAGTTTACAAGTATAAAACAAAGCAAATATAATAATATAAAAATAAAGTTTACAATTATAAAACAAAGCAAATAAGCATTAATGTCTAAACCAAAAAAAATTACTAATTTAGTTAACAATCTTTTTTAAATTTTTAATAGCCTCCTTCTTCTTCTTGGACTCATTTTTACCTATTTATAAGACCTTTTTTATATATTGTATTGGTTATTTCTAAAGTTAACTAACTTACGTCAGGATCCTTAGGAAACGAGTGTAATACTGCCT
Organism: Brassicogethes aeneus; assembly: GCA_921294245.1. NCBI lineage: Eukaryota > Metazoa > Arthropoda > Insecta > Coleoptera > Nitidulidae > Brassicogethes > Brassicogethes aeneus. The sequence goes on from OV121132.1 coordinate 66,270,231, forward strand.
CGTTACTTGTATTTCTACAATTAACAACAGCACATTTAAACACCATTGTAAAAAAGTCAAACAAAATCGCACAAAAGGAAAACTTGTTTGTCTAGAACAAAGCTGGAACAAAACCTTCGGTCATTTATGAACACAACAATAATGGGATCTCTAAAGTTTAAACGAAAATTTGACAAATTGTCAAATTGACAAATATGCCACCTAAAAAAGCGTGTTATTTAAATTCTGCTGCTTCAGCGCTATAGTCGATCCTATCCGCAACTAATTTTAAGGTCTGAAAAGGAAGGGGGAAAAAAATAATAGTCGTTTTTTCGCGTAAATACTATAGTAAATTTAAAAGTAAACTACGTACACGTCATCAATAAAACAAAAATTTTACGCATTGGTACCAACACTAAATGACTAAATCGAAGTCTGTAATTGAATATTTGAATGCATTTTAACCAAATTAAGTTGGCAACAATTGTGATGTTGTCATGTTTACATTCAAATTTTTCATATTATATATAAAAAAGAATTTGACGTTTTAGAATTTCGAAGCTGTCAGTTGTGTTTTTGAATATTTCGTTTAATTCGTGTATTATTTCGTTTATTTTGTTTGTTGTTTGTGTTATTTTATATCGTTTAAGTTTTCATTGCCGTTTTTGTGTTTGTTATATATCGTTTTTTTGTGTTTCCTATATTTAAAATGCCGAAGCATTTAAATAGTCGGAGTCAAGAGTTGGTGTCATCCTTAATACGCTATTTTGAGGCAGAACGGGATAATAATGGACCTTTGTTACCTTTAACAGCTGTTAGAGAGGTAAATAGGATTATTATTAATTATATATTAGAATATTTAACAAAATATATGTTGGATACATGAAATAATAATATATATACCAGAGACTGACTTTAGATGGCAAAATTTTTGAGTTTTATATCAGAAAATGTCTTTAAAAATGGCTAAAAACATACTTTTGGCGGTGCATCATATAGGTTATAAAAACTCAGACTTTTGACATTTTCGTATTATTCATGTAAACGCCATCTATCGCCCTGTAGTTGCACTACCACTTTCCCTTGATGCAAGGATTTTAGCATCACATTGACAACCGCTGATTGATGACGTGTACGTAGTTTACTTTTTAATTTCGCGGCCAAATCTGTATGGGTGCACGTCATCAACGGCATATTACGTCAGCGTTAAGGTCTATTCATACGTGCCCAGACACAATCTAACGCTCGTGTATTGTTGACTGTTTATAGCGGTTGGGGCTGTTATTAAGATGGAATTATAACGTCCTTGTTATAATCTTCTGCACTAACTAATTAGGAGTTTGTTACAGGCAAATTTATATTAAATGTGTTTAAAGAGAAAACAAACGGAGTTTATTACATTTTTATTACATATGCACATAACAATAACAATTATCAGAAACAAAAAAATAATAAATTACCAGTCGTCCTTGTCATCAGAGCAAACCAGGTCAGAATTGAAGTCTGATTATTTCCCCAAATTTATTATTAGGGGCGCAATGTCTTCGAAATCTAATAACGGCTAGTTGCCAACAAGCCTTATATCATTGTTTGCACAATCCAGGGATTGAATCTTATAAACATAATGTATAATATTATTTATAATAATTTGCAACAAACGATGCACATACAGGTATTTGCACGATCTACGCGGCCAAAATTATTTTTACGCTTAATTGGTATCTAAATAACGTAAATAAATAAAACAAACTTATTTTTACAACAAAATTATGTTTTTTACAAAAAAATATATATATTTACAAAAAATACAATTTTTTAGGTCGGTAAAAAGGAAGAAAAACATAATAATACTAAGTTTCTTGACTTTCTTCGTCGCTCTCTGATGAATTTTTTGATATATTGGATTCTGCACATATAAACATTGCCAAGGTTTTAGGCAAAAGTGTTTTTGCTTTCTCTTTTTTACAGTTTGCATGCTACTTAGTATAGGATCTGAACTAAGTAGAAGGCAGTTAAAAATATCCTGATTACAATTTACCCTGGAAAATTTTCTCGCAAAATCTTGGCGGTATTATAAAAATTAGAATGAAGTTCTTCCGTTTTTTTCCTTTGAACGACTTGGATGGTCGACCTGGCCGTTTTTGTGAAGTCTTAACAACAGGTATTTTAAAAGTAACTTCCAGCCAAGGCCGATTGTATTTTATAAAATTATCTTCTTTATGAGCTTTGGTCCACCTTGTTAAATTTCTGATTTGAAATTGGCCAAAAACTAAAAATTTGGTCTTCATTATAACCTTCACATGAAATACTCTCTACAAATGAATTGGTCAAAAATGACTAATTGTCATAGCGAAAAAACATCCACTAATAATTCTCGTCAATAGCAATTTGTATCCCACATTCAGCAGTCAATTTCCATGTAAAATTGTCCCCTGAATCCGAAAATGTCGTCAAAAGTTAAAAAAGTATAACATTTTTTGAGAAATAGTCAATTTTCCATATAATATGGAATTGACTATATCTTAAAAACTGCTCTACTTTTATGATTTTTGACGGTATTTTCGGAATCAAGAGACAATTTTACTTAAAAATTGGCTGTTAAATGTTGGGGAACATGGTATATGTGAAAAAGCAGCCGCTAATAACTGTGGTAATTAGTCATTTTTGACTAATTCATTTTTAGAGAGTAAGTTGATCTTATAGGTCACAATCATTACTTCTGATACACCCTCTGAGCCTAAAACAAACATACACTATGTCGCTAACAAATATTTAAAATTTTATACGAAATTTCGCTAAATATCTTTAATCCCTCAAAACTGTATTTATCCGGATGTTTCCGGAGATGTTTTTGATAGTAGTTATAAGGAAAAAGATCAAATAATGACCTATAATAATAACCATAGCCCGATCTACCCCGATACATAAACAAAAACACTAGTAAAGAAAAAATATTGACGGAAAACACGGTACGAAAATAAGTATTTTCATTATAAAAAAAAATGTTGTTTAATAGTAGATCATGGCTTAATCAATGTTGTTTGTAAGTTTCTTACCTTGTCCATCAGAATGCAGCACTTTCAATTCGTAAGAAGAACTTAATAACATAAAAATTCACTTTGGAAGTTTGATGTTTAGAAAAGCGCCAAGAACATATACGTACACTATGTAAAACTATCAAATTTAGACTGGCGCTACGGGTGCGGGGTGCGCGGTAGCAGGTAGATTGAGTAACCGAATAGTTCCCGGGTTCGTACTCTCTTCATGGAACTCGTTTATACGAATGTTATTGTAATTTTGATATTGGGACTTTTTGCCGCGTAGATCGTGCAAATACCTGTATGTGCGATGCTTCCGGACGAAATGTCACAATTACAAAAATACGTCAAATATAAAATGACAGCGACCCATCAATAATATTGAACGGTGCGCGCCAGCCTTAAGCTATTACCAACTGGCACACACAAAATTACTAAGTGAATGGTTTTATTTTGATAATTTCGTGAAAAAACGTTTTAAAACAAGGAAATTGTTACAGTTCTTGGTAAACAATACGCAAATGAATGATTTCTTTTTAATAACACATCAGAATTACGCCTTAAAAAAGCAAATTTAACGGCAGTAACTTTACAATTCAAAGTTGGTAATGCTGACGTCATTATATCTCATTGATGACGTGCACCCATATAGATTTGGCCGTGAAATACTACGGTTAAATAAGTCATGACGTCACAGTTAATTCATATAGGTAACCATGGTTAGGTTTCTAACATTTGACATTTGTTTACTTGTTCATAACCTATAATTTTTAAAATGTGTTTTTACCTATTTATATTTAATTTCTATGCTTTTACAGGTGTAAATAAATTTCTTTGCCTCTTCTTTTACCTTGTATATTCTTTTTCACTGTTGTTTACCATAATTAAAATCCAACAGTGTTTAACGTTTATACGAAAATTATTATTGTGAAACTCAAAATTTAGAATGGAACCCCAAAGAAAAAGACGAAGGTTGGCGGTATGTTTTGGAGAAGATATGTTTAGCACACAACATTATTCCTACATAAACATTAAATATATATATTAAAAAGAGAAAGACTATTAACCACGTTGAATAACTAGCTCAGCGATATAGTTTTATGGTCTGGTATTTTTGACGTCATAGTTAGGATTTTTGAACGCACTCTGAACGCAAAAATGCCTTAACTATTAACCAAGGTTAAGTTTAATGACCATAGTATTTCATGGTATTTACGCGAAAAAACGACTAATGGAGTTTAGATGTTAAATGTATGGATCATGAATGTAACGTAATGTGTTTAGAAGGATGGTGAATAAATCTAATTTTGTGAATAAAGAAGTGAAAAAAGAAACTAAAAGTGACAAAAATAATAATAAATAAAATATAAAACCAAGAAGAAAAGGAGTAAGCTATAGGTTTTCCTAGACTCGCTTGCTCCAGTATAATATTGAATAAAATACATTTAAGCTGAATAAGACGACACTAAAAATCACGGAAACCTCGGAAGTATTCGGCTGTTTACGGAGAGCTTCGGCGGCTGACGTCATTCATTTCAAATTAATGAATCATTTGCGCCAAAAAACGGTTATTTCATAACCTCAAATTGATGTTATTGCTTTTATTCGTTTTGTTTATTCAGATAGTATATCTCTGTTTATTAGAAGGCTTTGTTTATTATAAGACTATTTTTTTTATTAGTAAATGTGTTTTAAAATCCAGAGAGGTCTGACAATAATTATTGGCGATTCCCGTGTTATTAGGCATTGTTGTGTACTTATAATAAACTGGAAAAACATTTGGAGGTAAACCATTAAATAAAAATAGAAATGCATACATATAATTTTGCAACGAGAGAAAGTTATGAACTGTGGTTTGATCAACAGAAAATTGAGACAACTTATGCATCGGGCAGATCAAAAAGATCTAATGATTATTTAGAAAAATCCTACACTTGCAATTGTAGTAATTCAATAGGTAAAATATTAAGTTCACCTTTTATTACTTTATTTTACAAAATATTTCTGTTATCCTCAGGACATGGCAGCAATTGTTCCAAAAGAACGGAGAAGGCTGGTGGTTCAATTAAATTGTATGGAGTATGCCCGCCCATCTCATTTAAATATAAAGCTTTGGAAAACAGGTAAATTTAAGGATAAAATATTATTCTTTTGCCTAAAAAGTATATGAGTAGACATGAATACTATGCCTTATATATAACCCTAAAATATGAATCTATTTGAGATAATATCAACATTTTAATTGTAGGAGAGATAACTGTAAAATTCTGGAAATCACATGTAGGCCACGAAGAGGAGATTAGAAGTCAACACTTGTCAAAACTTGAAAAAACTTAAATAGTTAAAAAATTATGTAGTGGTGTAACCGTAGACAGAATTATGTCCGATGCCAGAAAATTAAAATCTGAGAAAATTCAAAGAATAAATATGCTGAATAGAAATGATCTATCATATTTAATGAAGAAACATAATGTAATGAAGAAGAATTTTAAATTTTAAATTAGTAGGTATTATTATTAATTTTAAATTTATTTTGTAGTTTTGTAGTGTTGTTTTGGTTTTATTTAAGTAGATGTACCTATAAAGTATAATTTTTAGTTAGTACTAGGAAAATTAAAATATATAAATATGTACTTAGGTACATATCATGTACCTAGAGGTGTAAGCTAGCAATTATTGTATTTTACCTGACTGATGAGTTTGGTTTAAAGAAAAAAGCACCCATAAGTTTCTTGCAGTTTCTTCTTATGGGTTGTAATCGCAACTGCGGATTTTTTAAAACTAAGTTTAAATAAAGAACTTTAATATTATGTTTTGTTTTATTTAAGTAGATCAACTGTAATTTCTAAAATTAAAATATATATATATATTATATGTACACATATGTGTAAGCTAACAATTATTGTATATACCTAAATGATATGTTTGGTTTAAAAAAAACATCCATAAGTTTATTTTATTTTCTTCTTATGGGTTGTATTTAAAATCGCGGATTTCTTAAAACTTAGTTAAAATTTAGCACAACAAAAATTATTTTACTGCTCATCTATGTACTGTATTCAAAATTTTAAAGCTGATCTTCAATGGCGTAGTTAAATTTTTCTGACCTATACTTGGTTTTATTAGAAGGGTTTTTTTAATTTTAAACATCTATGTGAAAACAAAATTTCGATTGCTTTAACCGTACACCAAATTCGAATGCATGCCACTTTCCTGCAAAGAATAAAACAATTTCTATTTTTCCACCATCAAAGATGAAATAGATTGAAGTCCCTAGAAATACAAATAACAAAAAACGTTTAAACATCCGAAAGCAAGTGATTTTGATATAAATTTAAAACGAGAATGCAAATCAGCCTTATCAGAATCATATTCTTAATATTTCTTAATATATCTAACAAATTCTCCAAAAAAGTAATGATTTGTTATGTTTATTATACTTAATAAACCTAATAAATCATCACTTATTTTGAAGGCTATATAATTATACGATCTAAAAATAAAGAACGAACCAAAACAATATTTAAAATCAAAATTCCCGCCAGCCGCTTCTCGCTGCCCTCCGGACACGGCCGAATACTTCCGAGGTTTCCGTGGTTTTTAGTGTCGTCTGGCTAAATCCTGGATGGGAAAGGCCAAACCAAAAAAAGAAGAAGAAGAAGAAGCTTTACTACATGGATTTTGTTTTTTAGGTATACTTCGTTGTTTTTTAGGAACAAAATTTTAAAACTACATTTATAAAAATATTTGCACGAAAATTACCTTAAATCAGATTTTTTTTAAGAATCCCTTAAAAATAGGTGAATATCCCTTTGTCCCTCAAATATCTCTCGAATCGGGATATATCCCTCAAGGTGGCAACACTAATTTAACATGGCAACACTTCTCTGAACCAATATAACCTAAAAAATTGAATTCACGTGTAGGTACAACAATTGTAATAATTATTATAAAATATAAAAAATTACTATGTCCAACGATGAAGAAATGGAGGTTAATGAAAAAATGGAAGTAGAAATGGAAGAAGAAGATGTTGATAATGTAAAAGAAGTTTATTTACCTGGAAAACCTTTGGAAGAAGGCGAAGAATTAGTTTGTGATCAAACTGCTTATGTTTTGTACCATCAAGCTCAAACAAGTGCTCCTTGTTTAAGTTTTGATGTAATAAATGATAATTTGGGAGATAATCGGGATACATATCCTTTAACTTCATTTATAGTGGCTGGCACACAGGCTTCCCAGGCTCAAGTTAATAATATTATTGTTATGAAATTATCAAATTTATATAAAACTACAAATGAAGATAGTGATAATGAAAGTGATGAAGAATCTGAAGATGATGAAAATAGGAATCCAAAAATGACAGGTGCTATAATAAAACATCAAGGGTGTATAAATAGAATACGGGTAAGATTTTTTCTTACTACCTCGACTGAAAATACGTTCTTTCGTCCCCGATTCCACGGCAGAAAGTTTACGTTTGATGCATTGGTACAATAAGTACTTAAATAACCTTAAATTATTATAAAATAAATTTTTCTTACTACCTCGGCCGAAAATACGTTGTTTCGTCCCCGATTCCACGGCAGGAAGTTTACGTTTGATGCATTACAAATACAATACAAATACAAATTCTTTATTTGCTCAATTACATACAAAAGATGTTTAGCATCGTCCCAGAAGTACAATTTTAATATTGCATAATTACAGATTACATATTTAAAGTAAAAATCCCAATAATAACAATTATAATTAATAACAGTTAACAAAAATAAACTTAAACTTAAAAGTGTTTTATCTATTTAAAAATTCATCGATAGTATATGGACAGATCTCCACAATTATTTGTTTAATTCTCTTTTTAAAGGTTAAAATAGGTAGAGCTTTTATTTCAGTTGGTAGGAAGTTGAATAATAATAATAATAATAATAAATGTTCTTTATTGAAAAAAATACATTTTTCAATAGGCCATTGACTTTCGTCCTTCAGCCGGAATATACATTTTTGAAATACTTATTGATAATTATACTAAAATATTTTGATTGTGAAAAAATATACAAAAAAAATATACAGTATGTCTCAGTATCTTGGAATCATATGGAAAACTTTTATATTATTAATTTTAGGAAAAAAAGTTATTCTTCATAAAAAGTTCTGCATGGTGTAAAACTTAAAATGCAACCCACAAATATTATTTTTTTTTAGTCGTATACGAGGTATGTCAAAAAATATGAATTTGGCGCAAGAGTAAAGTACCTTTATATTTGACAATATCGAAAATTGTTATAAAGAAAAGTTAATTAGAATTAAAAACTACGTTCAAATACGCAATTACATCCATTTACATTAAAAAAAAATATTTACACACATTTACTACAATATCAATGCAAATTTAACTGTAACATGTAATCTAGGATTCACTGATAAACAAATGATTTGTTGATATTCTAAAACTTTTTGGCCTGCTAGATCCCCTACTTAACTTAAGGTTTTCATGTTTTTTCTAATCATAACAGATAAATGTTCATTTAAAATAGAAAGATTAGTAAAAATTAACAAAACCTAATTTTTTAATGTAAATGTATGAAATTGCATATTTAAACGTAGTTTTTAGTTCTGATTAACTTTTCTTTATAACAATTTTTGATATTGTCAAATATAAAGGTACTTTACTCTTGTGCCAAATTCATATTTTTTGACATACCTCGTATACGACTAAAAAAAAATAATATGTGTGGGTTGCATTTTAAGTTTTACACCATGCAGAACTTTTTATGAAGAATAACTTTTTTTCCTAAAATTAATAATAAAAAAGTTTTCCATATGATTCCAAGATACTGAGACATACTGTATATATATATATATACATATGTAACTAGTTTATATTATCATTGAGAATTATCTCAATGGTTGTTTTTGATGGATGTCTGGGCCTGGCATTTTCCAATCTTGTCATGCAAAATTCCATAAAAATATCTTTTGACTCTTCTCTCTCTCTGTATTTGGCTGCCAAGATCCGAATTCTCTCCGTTATTGGAATTATTCCTGTTCTTTGGTATAACAAAGGATTGGGAGGGTTATGTAGCGGATTGTTGGGATGTCGGATTTTTGAAATTTTCCTTAGTGATGATGTTTCAGCTACTTGTAGGTTTTTTAAGGTGGGAGTTTTGGCATTGAGAAATAGGGGAAAACCATATTCGATAATGGGTCTACAGATCAGTTTATAAATTCTGATAAGGTTTGTGATGCTTAATCCATAGTTATTAATCCTTAAACCAGAAAATTGTTTTGCCCTGGCTATTGTTTTCTTTTTTGTTAGTTGGGTGTGCAGTTTCAGATTTATTTTATGGTCTAATAGTATGCCCAGGTAATTGGTGGATTTTTCTGGGAGAATTGTATGGCCTTGCAGAGAAATGGATGGAGACTGGTCGGTAATACGGTGGTGAAAGATTAAAAGATGAGATTTGCTAGGATTTGGTGTAAGTCTCCATTTTGAAAACCATTCTGATGTCGAGTTAACTAGGTTTTGCAGGCTCATCATCACTTGGGGTATGGATTTTTTGTGGGAGATTAATACCCCATTTTCCACTCGATTGGAAAGAAGTTCTTAACAAAACAGTATCTGTAAATTTTAATTATGTATTCGTGAATTTCAAGGTCCAGTTTTCTTATATTGTTTTTAGTAATATGGTCGTGCCCTGGAGCTGTGTTTTTGCCGGTAAATACAATGTCAAAATACAATTCATCCAGGTTGTTCAAATTTAGTTGGAGAGTCTCATTAGGTTCTGTTGAAAAGTTGGCAAACCATGCTTCAACCATATTATATGTCTCCAGGTCATAAGAAGGGTCCCGTGATTCTTCGTATATTCCTCCAAAGTAACGGGCGAATGCTTCAGCTTTTTCTATGTTGGAATCTATCAAAATGCCGTTTTCTTTAAGTTGAATAAAATAATAGAGTTATTAAAAAAACTTTTATGAATTAAATGTAACCTATGTTGGGGTATCAATAGTTGATCACCAAATCGGGTGCCATAGGCATGTCTGGTATTTACTGAGATAAGTTCAGATATATGAGTTTTTGTATAGATTAGGCACTGATATAAACTGCTCGTCATAAAAAACGACGCACCTAGTTTTTTGGAAAATATTTGAAAGCTCGTTATTGTAAAATTACTGAATCGATTTTGAAAATCTTTGAAAATTCTGAATAGCTGATTCTTTAACTCTTATGTCTAATTTTGGGAATACGATATTTTGCACATAGCATTATACTACAGGGTGTTAAACGAAGAGATGCATTTTTTCCGAAATTTCAAGTTATTCACATTCATAGGGCAGTTGACTTTGATAGTCGTAATACCCCTCCCTGATATAAGTTGGGTAATCCCTCGGAACGTTTTCGAGATTTTTTGGATATCTTGGCTAACTACGATTATATGCCAATTTTTTTAAAATTGTCCTTATTCCCCAGTTTAGTCAAAAAAATGAGCAATAGTGGATTCTTTGACTTACGTCTAATTTTGGGAATACGATATTGTGTACATGACATTATACTACAGGGTGTTAAAAAAAAAGATGTTTTTTTCCAAAATTCCAAATCCCCATTCACAGGGTAGTTGTGCTTGATAGTCGTAATACCCCTCCCTAGTAACAGTTAGGTAATCCCTCGGGACGTTTTCGAGATTTTGTGGATATCTTGGCTAACTACGATTATATGGCAATTTTTCGAAAATTGTCGTTATTCTCCATTTTAGTCCAAAAAATGAGCAATAGTTGATTCTTTGACTCTTATGTCTAATTTTGGGAATACGATATTGTGCACTTAGCTACATACTACAGGGTGTTAAAAAAAAGAGATGTTTTTTTTCTCCAAAATTCCAAACCCCCATTTACAGGGCAGTTGAGCTTGATAGTCGTAATACCCCTCCCTAATAACAGTTAGGTAATCCCTCGGCACGTTTTCGAGATTTTGGGGATATCTTGGCTAACTACGATTATATGCCAATTTTTTTAAAATTGTCGTTATTCTCCATTTTAGTCCAAATAATGAGCAATAGTTGATTCTTTGACCCTTATGTCTAAGTTTGGGAATACAATATTGTGCACATAGCATGCTACTACAGGGTGTTAATAAAAGGGATGTTTTTTTCCAAAATTCCAAATCCCCATTCACAGGGAAGTTAAGCTTGATAGTCCTAATACCCCTCCCTAATAACAGTTAGATAATCCCTCGGAACGTTTTCGAAATTTTGTGGATATCTTGGCTAACTACGATTATAAGGCAATTTTTCGAAAATTCACGTTATTCTCCTCTTAAGTCACAAAAATGAGCAAACTACGGAAGGTTATTAGTTATCAACACATAGTTTTAAGGTAGGTAACGTGCTTTCAGTTTATGTAAGTTGCGTGATTCATTAAATCTGAAATACACGAAAGCAATTTTTTTTGGTGAAATTCAAAATAAAAACGCATACCAAACAGCATTATTCTCGTAAACTTATGCAGGCTATATTCATGCAATTTTCTACAAACGGTTGAGCATGAACGTTTAAAAAATATGGTGCATATCTGGTTTTAACTTTCATCGCTTCAATTATTGTTGTCATTTTTTTCGTCGAATATGAAAATATTTTTGCTATGCTATGTGCACAATATTGTATTCCCAAACTTAGACATAAGGGTCAAAGAATCAACTATTGCTCACTAAAATGGAGAATTACGACAATTTTCAAAAAGTTGCCATATAATCGTAGTTAGCCAAGATATCCCCAAAATCTCGAAAACGTCCCGAGGGATAACCTAACTGTTATTAGGGAGGGGTATTACGACTATCAAGCTTAACTGCCCTGTGAATGGGGATTTGGAATTTTGGAAAAAAACATCTCTTTTTTTAACACCCTGTAGTATGTAGCTAAGTGCACAATATCGTATTCCCAAAATTAGACATAAGAGTCAAAGAATCAACTATTGCTCGTTTTTTGGACTAAAATGGAGAATAACGACAATTTTCAAAAAATTGCCATATAATCGTAGTTAGCCAAGATATCCACAAAATCTCGAAAACGTCCCGAGGGATTACCTAACTGTTACTAGGGGGGGGGAAATACGACTATCAAGCACAGCCCTGTGAATGGGGATTTGGAATTTTGGAAAAAAAACATCTCTTTTTTTAACACCCTGTAGTATAATGTCATGTACACAATATCGTATTCCCAAAATTAGACGTAAGTCAAAGAATCCACTATTGCTCATTTTTTTGACTAAACTGGGGAATAAGGACAATTTTAAAAAAATTGGCATATAATCGTGGTTAGCCAAGATATCCACAAAATCTCGAAAACGTTCCGAGGGATTACCCAACTTATGTATATCAGGGAGAGGTTTTACGACTATCAAAGTCAACTGCCCTATGAATGGGAATAACTTGAAATTTCGAAAAAAATTCATCTCTTCGTTTAACACCCTGTAGTATAATGCTATGTGCAAAATATCATATTCCCAAAATTAGACATAAGAGTCAAAGAATCAGCTATTTAGAATTTTCAAAGATTTTCAAAATCGATTCAGTAATTTTCCAATAACGAGCTTTCAAATATTTTCCAAAAAACTAGGTGCGTCGTTTTTTATGACGAGCAGTTTATATAAATACCCACCAGAGTGGGTATATTCAATTCCTTAAAAAGGGTTCTACAGGAGTGTTCTGTTTTTTTTTTAGTTATAATTCGAATAGCTTTTTTTTGAATAGTAAAGATCTTTTTCCATTCACCTGAGTTTCCCCAATATATATATAACAGGCCATATGATATCTTGGATTGAAAGAGACCCATATAGGCAGTTCTGGATATATCAGAATTTGCTAAATCTGCAATTTTCCTCAAAAGAAAGAGTGTTGATGATAATTTATTTGATAAATTTAATATGTGATTTTTCCAGCTTAATCTACTATCCAGATATACACCAAGAAATCGTATGGTTTTGTTTGATTCCTTTTCCTTAAGTGTAAAATTCATTAACTCAGTCTTTTCTAGGTTTAGCAAAAGGTTATTGTCAGCAAACCAGCTGTGTAGTTTTTGTAGTGTTTGTTCTGTTGATACCTCAAGATTTTTATAATTTTTGTCATTGTCAAGAAAAGTATTGTCATCACAGTACTGAATGAATTTTATTTTAGAAAAAAAAGCTGGTAATTCATTAACATATAGAATGAAAAGTATGGGCCCTAGTATTGAGCCTTGCGGTACTCCTGCTCTTACAGTTTGTGTTGTTGATACTGTGTCATTGTAATATGTAACTTGTGTGCGGTCAGACAAATAAGAAATTATCAGGTCCGAGCTCACCCCTCTTATACCATAATATTTTAGTTTAGTGATAAGAGTCTGATGACACACACAGTCAAATGCCTTCGACAGGTCACAGAAAACAGCAGAGACATCCTCAGCCCTCTCAAAGCATCCAACTATATGCGTCACCAGCTCCCCCAAAGCATTACTGGTTGATCTATTTTTTCTAAACCCAAACTGAAAAGGAGATATTAGGCTATGTTTTTCTAAAAAAGGAATTAATCTGTTATTAAAAGCTGCTTCAATGGGGTTAGAGAGAACCGGGGTAATGAAAATTGGTCGGTAATTTCCTGGTTCGTTTTTGCTCCCTTTTTTATATATAGGAATTACTTTTGTAAGTTTGAGCTTTTTTGGAAACTGACCTGACTGAAAACATTTATTTATTAAAATAGAGAGTGGTAATGTGATACCAGGCGCTAGCCGTTTTAGTGTTTTGTTTGAAAGGCCAAAAATATCTTGTGCTGTGCGGTTGCTTAAATCATTTAGGATTCGACATAATTCAATTTCTTCGGTTGGCTTGAGGAAGAGACTACTGCAATTGTTTATTAAATGATATGTGGTAATTGTAGGATCATCTCCAGTTTTTTGTAGAGTTTGTGTAATTTCTTGTGAAATATTTACAAAGTAGTTGTTTAATATCTCTGAACTTAAACTGGACTGTGGGTTATCTTTTTTATTTTTTGTGTTTGAATTTATGATTTTCCAGATTGAATTTGATTTATTTGTACATTTTTTTAATTTTTCAGAGAAATATTTATTTTTTGTCGCGTATATTTTATGTTTATATTCTTTTTTGAGTTGTTTTATTAAAGGTGAGATGTCAATATTTGAATTTTGATTATTAAAATGAGTTAAGAAATTAAGATTTTCCCTAAGGGACTTGATTTCAGTGTTGAACCATTTATTATTTTTGTTTTTATTATGTATGGTTTTTGTTTTTTTGATTCAATAAGTACTTAAATAACCTTAAATTATTATAAAATAAATTTAATTTTTTCCCGTATTTTCGGCCGGGTAGCAAGAAAAATAGTATACACTACATGGGCAGAAAGTGTGAGAGCCCTGAACTGCACGCCATGATGCCGTCGGCTTCGCCTCGGGCATTATGGCGCGCAGTGCAGGAATCTCACACTTTCTGCCCTTGTAGTGTAATATACTATATATGTTAAATATTATACTTAAATAAATTGTTTAATATTATACTTAAAAAATATGTTAAATATACTTAAATATTAATTATTTTTTTAAGAGATTATACTTAGGACACTTTTCTTGCTTGAAATGTGCAAAACAATGGATACATTCTTGCTTGAAATGTGCAAAACAATGGATACATTTGGTGTATCACACTTTGTTATTGATTATTTATGCTTGTAAATGGTAGAAAAATCCCTTGGCCTGTTTTGGAGGTTAAACATTTTAATACCTAAATTATACTTAGGACGCGGTTTCCTGCTTATAATAAGTAAAACAATGCATAAACTTGTATTATAACACATTTTAACCTATTACATTTGAAATATAATGACATTTCAAATTCGCATGCGTGGTCGGTTTTGGTAGCTGGCCTGCTTTGGTAGCCAAGATACATACACCTCTGAACATGATGCTTTTTTTTTGGATATTTAAGAAATAATCCATTTGAAACAGCGAGGGATGCTGTTATTGATACAGAATTTCCAGGCTCTTAACCTACCTCCAGCAGAAGGGTCAAGAAATCTGAACGAAAAAAAAAAAACAACTGCAAAAAAAGTTTCTTACAGATGAACGAAAACAATGAAGGGTTATATTTGCATTAAATTACATATATCGCAATCCCCAATTTTAAAACAGGGTAATTTTCACTGGGGAAAATATTTGGGGATTGATTGTAAAAAAAATGCCTCAAAAAGGCCTCAAAATTCGGATGATTTATTGGAAACTATACCTACATGACTGCTGGGAAGATATTAATCCAAATAGTGTATTCTGTCAATCCCAAATAAGTAATAGAAAAACAGGGATGCCTGACTATATATTACATTTTCTGAATGTTTTTTTTTATTTGTAATAATAATTTTTGTAATATTATTTAATTAACCTACGACGTCAATGCTCTTTATAATGTATAGTAAATATTTCATTAGGTTTTGGTAATCCATTTTTAACAAGGTTTATGGAATGTTTAATTTTTAAAAATAATGTATACTTCCTTGCTTGTGTGAAATTCTTTATTTGCGACTAGTTTCGGTTATACACCATCTTCAGGCAAAAATGTCAAGTTTTAAAATATGAGTTAAAATAATAATATATTACGAACATAGAAGTTATACAGTGCTTGCAAATCCAAGTCCGACCACACTGGAAAGGACGGCTGTTCAATACCCGCGTGAAAAGAACAAGGATAGAACGCCAAATAGAATTCGCTGTGGCTCCCGTCCCGAGGCGGGACTTAAGTTCAGTCCCGATTGACGTCATAATTTTAAGATTTGTTATGTTATAATAAAATAATAATAATAAATTGTACCTGTATACATGTTAAGGGCACTTTAGTTACGTCATAAAACCAAACCAACCCAAACTCAACAACACAACCCAACCGACCCCGCCCCATTGCCCCCCCCCCGCCCCATTGAGCAAAAAACCCAACTAAAATGGGCAAATTTATGTTACGATAAAAATAAAACACTTTTTAACAAAGAAACAACAAATTTATAAATTAAAAAAAATAAAAAAAGTTTGACTTCAAGTGGGATCGAACCCGGTACCTCTCGCATGCCAAGCGACCGCCCTACCATCTAAGCCATCGAGCTTGACACAAATTATAAAATCTCGGGGAATAAAAACCGATTTACAGTGTGTGACGTCAATCGGGACTGAACTTAAGTCCCGCCTCGGGACGGGAGCCACATCGAATAGAATTTGATAGCCAGCCGGCAGGCTACAACAACGCATACCCATCGCGCACCTCGCAGCGTGCTTGACACGAGGATATCAGAACGAGAACTGCAGTGGTGCCAGCAAGAGGTAGTAATTTTAGTAAAAAAGATTATTTAATTAAAAAATGTAGGTACACGTTGGAACAAAAAGTTCAGATTTTAATCTGGCATTTTGCTGGTAATTCTGAACGAGAAATTCAAAGATTATTTGCGGGAATGTTCGAGGCCAGACCAAACAGAGAAACAATTCGACGAACCGTTAATAATTGCTTGTTCGAACATTTAATTTAATTTTTCAGTTTATTTATTTTTAGAGTTTTATTAGACCAGGGTCGATAATTTTTGAAACCAAAAAAAATAACAGTAGGATGAAACCCATTGGAAAAGGAGAAGAATATAATAAAAATAAAAGGAAAAATAAATTACGGGCGATCTGACTTTGGGAAGTGGGAGGGGGGGTTTTAAGGGTAAAAAATGGTTTATCTCGATTTCCGGCAAAACTACAAGTCCTATGGAAAAAAGTTAAATGGCAAAGTTGTAGGTAATAAAAGGATCTACAACTTTTGTAATTACAATTTTTTTACATAACCTCAAAATTTATGGGAAAAATTCAAAAAACCAAGTTTTTGGTTTTTTATTTTTATCTTTTTCAAAAAAAATTTTTTTTCCACGAAATTTGGTGAAAAGTTACCTTTTTATGTTCCAAATACACTGTAATTTATTTGATTTGAAATATTTATTATTTCGCCTTATTTTGACTTAATATCAAAAAAGCACCCTAATTTTCAATCGAAAATTCTCGCGTCAAAATATCAGCTTTTTTCAAAAAGTCGGTGTGCTTTTTGTTTGTTGAAATCTCTACTTTCTGATGGTGTAAAAAAATATACATTACTATGGTAAATGTTCTCAGAAAATGCAAAA
Source organism: Brassicogethes aeneus (assembly GCA_921294245.1). Taxonomy (NCBI): domain Eukaryota; kingdom Metazoa; phylum Arthropoda; class Insecta; order Coleoptera; family Nitidulidae; genus Brassicogethes; species Brassicogethes aeneus. The sequence continues at coordinate 66,287,424 of OV121132.1, forward strand.
AATATTATAATGAATAACGAAAAAAACTCGAATTCGAAAATTTATTTTAATCATTATGTACAATTTCATCAAAAAAATGTGATTGTTGCAATTTTTTTTAGTTAAAAAGTTTATTTATTAAATTCTAATAACATTTATGTCAGAAAATCTCATAAAATATAAAAATACATGTAAATCATACTATTGAATTTAGATACTTCATTCTGATTACGTTATTCATTATAATATTTTTTGTATTTTCTGAGAACATTTACCATAGTAATGTATATTTTTTTTACACCATCAGAAAGTAGAGAGTTCATCGAACAAAAAGCACACCGACTTTTTGAAAAAAGCTGATATTTTGACGCGAGAATTTTCGATTGAAAATTAGGGTGCTTTTTTGATATTAAGTCAAAATAACGCGAAATAATAAATATTTCAAATCAAATAAATTACAGTGTATTTGGAACATAAAAAGGTAACTTTTCACCAAATTTCATGGAAAAAAAATTTTTTTGAAAAAGATAAACATAAAAAACCAAAAACTTGGTTTTTTGATTTTTTCACATAAATTTTGAGGTTTGTAAAAAAATTGTAATTACAAAAGTTGTAGATCTTTTTATTACCTACAACTTTGACATTTAACTTTTTTCCATAGGACTTGTAGTTTTGCCGGAAATCGAGATAAACCATTTTTTACCCTTAAAACCCCCCCTCCCACTTCCCAAAGTCAGATCGCCCGTAATTTATTTTTCCTTTTATTTTTATTATATTCTTCTCCTTTTCCAATGGGTTTCATCCTACTGTTATTTTTTTTGGTTTCAAAAATTATCGACCCTGGTCTAATAAAACTCTAAAAATAAATAAACTGAAAAATTAAATTAAATGTTCGAACAAGCAATTATTAACGGTTCGTCGAATTGTTTCTCTGTTTGGTCTGGCCTCGAACATTCCCGCAAATAATCTTTGAATTTCTCGTTCAGAATTACCAGCAAAATGCCAGATTAAAATCTGAACTTTTTGTTCCAACGTGTCCTACATTTTTTAATTAAATAATCTTTTTTACTAAAATTACTACCTCTTGCTGGCACCACTGCAGTTCTCGTTCTGATATCCTCGTGTCAAGCACGCTGCGAGGTGCGCGATGGGTATGCGTTGTCGTAGCCTGCCGGCTGGCCAATCAAATTCTATTTGGCGTTCTATCCTTGTTCTTTTCACTCGGGTATTGAACAGCCGTCCTTTCCAGTGTGGTCGGACTTGGATTTGCAAGCACTCTATACAATTTTTACACTTTATAAAAAAAAAAATTAAAAAATTTAGGTCGAAAAAATATACATGAATTAGGTACCTCTTCTTTCTTAAAATTGTTTATTTTCTCGTTTTCGCATTTACAAAATGTTTGAAACTCTTTAGCATACCGAAATTTTGATGTTTACATTTTTGGTTTCTTTAAGAATGTCTTCCGGTACTCCATCAATAATATTTCTCCCCAACTTCTTCCTCCATTTCCATTTTATACCTACTCAAAATGTGCTCGGATAAAAGTCTAATTTTAGTTTGACGTCTATTCTGACAATCAACAAACAAACTTAAGTTCGTAGAAAAAATATTTTTCTCCCTACACTTTGGTAAAGTTGAATTTTACTGTCTCCATAGGGGCGAGAAAGTAGTTGTTTCTACGGCTAGCCTTGTAAAAATAATCACAAATGCCTATGTGGTATTTTTTTTTACTTTTTTTAATAGAGGGCGCTGCAATATGTTCAATACAAATTTAAAAAATAAGATTGTTATGATTGTAATTAGTTATATAGTTGAAACAAAACCTTTTTTCTTTCTATAATAATTGGCATAATAAAATCTAAAATTTGCAAGTTATAAATTTAATTAATAATATTAAACTAGCACTAGTATAGATTTAAATTTAATAATTTTTTATGTCAAAATTTGCTTTTCACTTTATTTTTGTTACAGTCATGTGTAATAAAACAATAAAGTGTATATACCACGGCGGTAAAGTGATTTTTCCAGGCTTTAAGAAGTGTCCAGGCTCGCCTAAGCTCGCCTGTACATTTCTTCTAATAGCAGGGACGAAAGTTTAACATTTACTCCCTGTGCTATTAGGGACGAAAGTACGTACTTTCGACCGAGGTATACTTTCGTCCCTGCTATTAGGGACAAAAGTAAGTACTTTCAACAGATGTATGAAGAAAAATAGTATACACCACACGGGCCAAACTTTGAAATCTCGGTCTTGCGCGTCATGATGCCCTCGGCTTCACGGGCAGGGTCGAAAATTAAACTTTCGGCCCTTGTAGTGTAATATACTATTTTTGACTTAAAATTATCGAACGTAAAAGTAGAATTTGTATGGGAAAAGATTACCTGAGAAAGTATGGTTAAAACAACGATATTAGCAATACATTCAAACAATGTAAGGCCCCCACATAAAAATCTTTATTAAAACAACGGTTTTTGAAAGTGAACTTGTTTTTACATTCAAACAACGTTAGGTCTCAACATGAAAATCTACACGCAGACAAGGTTTTCTAAAAGTGGGACAACGTTATTTATTTAACACCTATTTCATTTCCTACCTTCAACCGGTGCACTGCGGTGGGCGAAATTCTACTTCGCCCACTAGGGGGCGAAATTGCACTAGTCGCACAATATACTATTTCTACCAGGGTGGAGTAAAATTAGAAAAAATATTGTATTTCCTATTTAGAAGGCTAATAACTCTTCGCTCTTGTATTGTAATTATTTTACAAAAATTTAAAAGATTAAAACAATCTTGACTTATAAAATATATTTTACTTTTAAATTTTAGTCTACAACAATTAATAATATACACATAGCGGCTTCATGGAGTGAATTGGGAAAAGTAAATCTATGGAATTTAACGGAACAATTACAAGCTGTTGACAATGATAATTTATTAAGCAAATATACAAAAGAAAACAAATCGAACACAGTAACTCCTTTGTATACATTTTCTGGTCATCAAAAGGAAGGTTTTGCTATCGATTGGAGTAGAACATCTGTTGGAGTAAGTTAAACTTGATTCTATTTTGCAAATTTTAAGTAATTTTAATCATTTAATAGGCAACTTATAATATATAATAACCCATAGTCACAAAAAGTGTTTAATTTGCGTGTCGAATGTTGACTTCAGAGACATTAAGAGTCGTGGGATTGTTGCTGTAAACTTGTGATTTGGTGTATCCCAATCCAACCCAACGTTTTTAAATCACATTGTTCCAGCGTCCAAGTTACAGAGCCATTTCTTGCTATTATTGACCCACGAAACTTTCCTATTATTTTTATTTAAAAAACTTAAATGTGAAAATGCAAATCACGTTGTCTGTGTTTTATTCAAATGTGCTTTGCACCAGGCACCGACAGACAGCCTGTTTCGGACCTTTAATCCTCATCAGTGCTGGGTAGCCATTAGGGGTGTCAATCCTGGGATCCTGGGACTTTTTAATGGCATTAATAATTAATTAACAATAATTAATTAATTACCGAATAATGCCGCACAACATATAATATTGTTGTCAATTTAGCCCTAAAGCGTTTATAAATATTCGTTTCTTTTACACATACTTTTGTTTAAACGTACCAAATAGTTGTAACACCGATAAAAATTAGACAGTGTTATCTTAACCACCTCATACATTCAAAATGCAAAATATGGTTCCAAAACTCACGTTTCACGGGTGGCTACGACGCGTCATTTTTTCGTTAGAATCCGTCGCGACGAAAATTGAAATGGCATACATTTGAACATTTATATTTTAAAAAAAATATTTTTTAAAATTTATTTTTGATCAAAGAAATAGAATCTACGTTAAATTTTGAGCTCCTTGTTCATTTTTTAATTGAATTATTATCTGAAATATCTCCTTTTGAAGTGCAAACCCCCTCTATTATACATCCTAATTTTGCACAATTTTGAACACCCCTTTTTAAATTTTGCACACCCGCTTTGGAAATGGCAAGAAAAAGCATGTGGGGGGGGCAAACTTGACGCTTGCCCCCCCTTTCCTCCGACAAACTTCGTCATCATAATCTCCTAATTTTGCACACTTTATTTCAAGTTTTGCACATCTCTCCATCCACCCCACGGCATCCCAAAAAAATACGCACTAGCCCCTCCACCGGCAAAAATCCACATTGTTTTTGTGCTATCCTGATCCTCCAATTTTGCACATCCCAATTTATAACTTTCAACGTCCCAAAAAAATTGAATATTAGACCTAACGTAGGAGTTGGTCATTTTACAGTTTGCGACATAATAATCGTAATCTATGATGACACCAAAACTAAAAGCGAGTCCTGTTCTGGTAAGCGAATGGTGAATTGTCAAAATTTGTTTTATACGTCCTAATATTAGTACTTGAATACTTGTTTTGTTTCCACATTATATTTATTTGTATTTCTCTGTTTTTATTGCACTAGTATTTTGATAAACAAAATAAAAGCTTGGCCTTTGAATACTTTTCCTTCTTTTAATTATGGTTTCCAAACTTGTGCAAATTTAGATGACAAGGTAGAATTTTGGCAGTGGCGAGGAGAGAGCTGGATAAAATTTTCGGAAACACAGTGGACGAGGTCGTTAATGTGGGGGTAGGCTAGATTTGAAAAAGGTGTAACATTTGAAATGGGGTGTGCAAAATTGAAGGATCAGGATTGCACAATTTTTGCCGGTGGGGGGGGGCTAGTGCGTATTTTTTTGGGATGCCGTAGGGGTGTATGTAGGGGTGTACAAATGTTGAAATAAGGTTTGCAAAATTAGAGGATCAGGATAGCACCAAAAAAGTGAATTTCTTCAGTTGGGTGTTCAAAGTACCATAATTTCGAAACTTAGGACTTCGCAAAACAAAAATATATGTGGTTTTTATTTGTAAGCACTAACAAAGGGTCAACAGCTGGCTGACTTGGCGTGGAATTAGCCACCTAAAATATTTTTTTCAGTACCAATTTTTTAATCAAACTAAGTGTGATGTACATTAAATAAAATAAGCCACTTCTTAATAAAATCGGTTAAAAAATGTGGTAAATTTTCTTTTCTGTTAAATCTGTGAAGAGACATTTTTATGACTCCTCGTAAAGTTACGTAGGGCATTTATATTGTATTTTAATGTCTTTCCCGAATTTCTTGGGGAATCTTTAACTTCGAATGCTTTGTTTGACTCTTGCAGAACCAGTATGTGGATGAAAGGCGCAAAACGTGTATATTTTATTCACTAGAAAACACAAAATACAAAAACAGTTTAAATATAATTACTTTTCACTGTCACTTTATCCTTTCCTTAACGCTTTTAATCCACTTACTCTGCCATCACGCAACTGACTTGTATAACCGACCGGTTCCAGAAGATTCTCGAGTTATCGATCGAGTTTCTCTATTGATCTTCTACAACTGCTCTTTCACTACTGATACTTCAATATTTTCAATAATTCTTAATTTATTAATTTATGCCTGGACCGTAACGATATTTTACTGCTGTTATTCACATATAGTTAAAAATGGTTCTGCAAAGCCATCTGTTAATTTTGTCAGAGTCACAAAAATGTACTATTCACAGATGTAACAGAATAAGATAATTGGTTGGTTCCTTTTTGACTAAATAATAATAATAATAATAATAAAAAAATCTTTATTTCCAATCAAATTAAAATTACATTCATACATGCGTATAAAATAATAACATGAAACGAAATAGAGTCATAATAAGATAATAAGATTATATGTATATATAACAAAAATTCTATAATAAAAACTCTCTTAAAGAATATGGTTCCAAAGTTATTAACATCTCTTTGACTTTGGATTTATATGTCGTAAGACTTACAATAGTTTTTAGATCGTTTGGTAACTTATTGTACAGTTTGAGACACATGTAACAGGGGCTCTTTTCTGTTAAGGTTAGCCTATGATTTGGGTAGTTTACATCTCTAGTCCGGGTATTGTATTGATGGTGAGTTTGTAATTCAAACATATTTTTATTTTTAAAAAAGAAAATTAGACATTCATATATATAAACTGTTAAAATGTTTGAGGTTTTAAATATACCTCTACAGCTTTCTTTAAAAGTCATGTTTTTTATTATCCTCAGTATTCTTTTTTGAGTTACAAATATTCTATCTATTAAGCTATTCCCTCCCCAGAAAATAATTCCATATTTAAAAACTGATTCAAAATTTGCATGGTACAAAATCTTTAAACTGGTGTCATTCATGTATTTGGAAATTACTCTAATACCATAACATATTGAATTAAGCCTCTGCACAGTTTGTATTATATGATTTGACCAATCCAAAAATTCGTCGATACTAACTCCAAGAAATTTGGTGTGATTTACAACTTTAACTTCAGTTTCATCAAGATTCACTATGTCTGGTCTTTCAAGTCTTGCTAACTTTGTTCTAAAAATTAAAGAAGTTGTTTTGTTTTTATTTATGATTAGCTTGTTTTCTATAAACCATTTACTAGCTCTACTAAAGAGAGAATCCCCTGCTGCTATTAAGCTATTAAGATTCTTGCAACTTGTAGTGAGGTTTGTGTCCTCGGCATAACATATTATTCCTTCTATTGGTGAAACTCTGATTGAACATAGGTCATTTAGAAAAATAACGAACAAAATTGGTCCCACTATACTTCCTTGAGCAATTCCCATATTACACTTGGCAAGATCCGAAAACCAGTTTTGACCTTCTTTCGATATTTTTACCTTTTGATCTCTATCTGTTACATATGATTCGAACAACTTTAAGGCATTTCCTCTAACACCATATAGCTCCAGCTTTCTCAATAATATTCTGTGGTCAATGCAATCATAGGCTTTGGATAAATCCAAGCACATGCCAAAAACAAGGTTTCCCTTTTCAATGTTGTTAAGGAGTGTTTTAATAAATTGAAAAATTGCAGTGTCAGTTGATTTGCCACGCAAATATCCATGTTGATGTTTGTTAAACAGATTACATTTATTCATATGTTCTATAAGTCTATGACACATTGCTAATTCAAATACTTTTGAAAAGGCTGGCAATAGACTTATTGGTCTGTAATTTTCAATTGAATTGTGGTCACCTTTTTTGAAAAGAGGTTTTACTAGAGACGTTTTTAATTGTTTAGGGAAGATGCCCTGTCTGAAAGAGTTGTTTATAATATAGCAAAGAATTTCTGTGATTACAGGTATAGTTTTTTTCATGATGCTTATTGGTAGTTCATCAACTCCACTACTATGCTTATTTTTTACAGATTTAGTAAGTTTACCTATTTCTGTTGGAGTCACTGGTCTTAAAAACATTGACTGGTTATTTGATTCAATATTTATAGTCGTTGGTGTTGGATGCTTTAACTCTTTCAAAAGACTGGGAACCACAGATAATAAATACTCATTGAAGTCGTTTGCTATTATTTCAGGATGTCCTTCAAGCTCGATGTCTGCATTTTTATTTGTTTCTCCGAATATTTCTCGGCATATGCTCCACATACACTTTGATTTATTGTCGGATGAAGTTAAACGTTTTTCATAGTTTTCTGACCTCACCGCCCTTAACAAATTGTCATATTCTTTTTTTGTATTTTTATATTGATCTTTATACCTATTATCTACTCTTGAAAGTGTTAGCAAAATATCTAATTTATTTTTGCAGAATTTAATTTGTTGATTATCTATATTTTTATATTTTCTTGAGGTTTGCGTAATTGACCTGGTAGGAAAGCAATGATTAAAAGTTGCAGTAAAAATATTTACAAAGGTATTCCATTGACTATTAACCTCTTTTTTGTTTATCTTGTATATTTCAAACCAGTCCTCCCCTTTCATTAAATCCAAAAATATTGGTTTATTTTCATCTGAAAAAATCCTCCTTTGTTGTATAATATTTTTGGCTAGTTTTATATTTTTTGTGCGCTGTGGTCAGAGATAAACGTGTTTAAAACATTTGTCTCTACATAATCTATGTTTATGAAGATATTGTCTATACATGAGGCTGAATTGTGAGAGATTCTGGTGTTTTTAAAAATTGATTGTTTTAAACCAAAAGATTGTATCACTGATAGAAAATTAAGTTTATCTGCACAAATCTATGTTAAAGTCGCCTGCGACCAGGACTATTTTGTGTTCAATGCACACAAGTTTCAACAGATGTTCTAAATTGCTTAAGAAATCGTTAATTTTACCTGATGGTGGTCTATATACACATATGATTACAAGTTTAGATTTTTCAAAATTACATTCCACAGCTGAATACTCAAATTCATTAGTCACCGAAAGTTTGGTAATAGTGTGTCTTGGTTGAAAACTGACACTTTTATGCACATACACTGCACATCCCCCATGTTGTCCTAATTGTCTGCAGAAACTTGCTCCCAATTTAAAGTTGTGTAAAGTTAGATATTTCAACTGATCCTCCGTTTTCCAATGCTCAATAATGCACAAAATCTTACATTTTTCATGATCTTTCACCATGTCATTTAATCCATCAACAGAATTACCTAGTGACTGTACGTTTTGATGAATGATACTAATATCTTCTAGAACTGTTTTACATTTATTTTGATATGTTAGTTTTTTACATTTTTTATTATCATATTAAATTGGTACTGATTGAACTTCTAAAAAAACTCCTCATTATAATTTATGTTATTTTTAAACCTCTCCAATCTTCTTCTGTATACTGGACAATCTCTATCTCTTGCCGAGTGGTTAGTATCTGACAGTTTCAATTTTTGGCAGTTTGGGCATATTAATACATTTGTCTTGCATTCTTTTGACGTATGTTGCTCTCCGCATTTGTAACAGCATTCTTTTTCTATGCAGTATTTTGCTACGTGTCCAAAACCTGCGCATTTAAAACACATTGCTAAGTTGATATGTTCTTGCACGTACACGGTTACTAAGTCAAAGAATACCTTCTGTTTTTTCAAAAACCACTTTGTGATGTTTGGTGGTGCTTGTAATATCCAGTTCTCTTTATTTTGGTTTCTACATTGTTTCTTCGCTACCACTTTAATTTTATCACAAATACTGGTTTTTAATTCGTTAACAATATCATAATTTAATGTTTCCAGCTCTTTAATAAATTCTATATCTGAGAAACCTTTTTCAATTCCGGTTATCATGAACATAGGGTTTGAGATTACATTTTCTTTAAATTTAATGTTTTCTTTGTTACTTATTGCCATTTTTAATTGTTTTTGTTGTTCTGTGTCATAACTTTCCACTACCAAGGCTCCATCCTTTGTTTGTTTTATGGTTTTAAAGGCTTTTCCCATTTCTTTTATGTCAATTTGTTGCTTTAATGTTTTTATTGCTTCTTTGGAGTTAGTAACATTTTCAAATCTTATAATTGTTTCATGTTTTCTTGTTGTCTCTGGGGTCTTCCATTTTTCCGATATTATTTTTGATGCATTTGTATGCTGATCTCCGCTGATCATTTGCTATTTGGGCATATGTTTTTTTATTTTGACTGAGGTCTCTATCATTTGGTTTAGAAAGGGATTTTTCTTTATTCCTTTGACACATTCTTTGTTCTAGGATTATATTTTTCTTTTCAGCTCACTCACTTTAAAAACTAACACTGTTAGAGCTCTATGTATTGTGTCCCGCGCCTAAAACTGGTGATTATTGCCATATAGTTACCGCCACTATATGGCTTCGAGTTTTGTTGGGATTAAGAAAGTTTGATTGCAGAGTTTTTTAATATTTTAAATATTTTAATTTAGTTTCTTGCATTTTTGCATTTTCAAATGCTTATATATTTTATACCTATTTTATATCCTATTTTTTATTCGACTTTATTAAGAAGTCACTTATTATTAAAATTCTTGGTATAATTCAGGGAAGTCCTTTTTGACTAAGAATGTAAGAACATATTACATGTTTATGTCTATAGGATTGGAATAACCTAATTAAATTTGTTTATATATCAAAAACTAAGTAAGACTGGACTTAATCCTTTTTACCATTGGAAAGAGCAAAAACACGATTGCAAAAAATATGTAATGCAATTTTAAAAAAGTGGACTTAATACAGTTTTGCTCTGTAACAGATATAGGATTATTTGTATATACATCACGGTGCCAGCCGTGTAAGTTGGCAAGAAAGCAATTTGCGCAGTTGACATAATTTGGTAATGGTACCAAACTTTGGCAATGTAGTGGCGCGTATTTAATACTTAAGCTTAATTTTCATGTATCCGTTTGTCCGACATCCGTATGTCAGTTTTTCAATAAAATCGTCCGATAAGAAATGTTCTAATTTTCATGTATACGTTTTTTAATGACGTTTAACGGATTGATTTTACGACAAATAGAAATTATGTGTCAGTATATTCACTAACTAAATTTACCTAATGCTTAATTGTCATAGTTACAATTATGTCAACAATTGTAACTTTAACAGTTAGCTGTCTAATAAATTTAAAGGTAGGTAAATATACCTTATAAAAAGAATATACTAGCCCTAATATACATTAAAATGTATAGTTTTAAAAAAGCAGGTACTTTTAGTTCTAGTTTTAATTTTTTTTGTTTGTCCTTTCTTTTTTTCCGTTATTCTTATTAAATAAAAACTTAACAGTAAAACATTATTCACATAACGAACGTAATATTTCCGTTTTACAATCTTATTGAAAAAATATGAAAATATTTGAAAATAAATTATCTTAAAATAACGTAGGGCGTGAAAAACAGATGTGAAGTGACGGATGAGTTAAAATTATTTAACCTTTCTCTGTCAGACGTACGAAGTTGAAACTTGACGGACCGATAAAATGTCATAATTTTCGAATTATAATTGGACCAATAAGAGCGCTCCCGGATGAACGGACTGACGGACAAACGGATACATGAAAATTAAGCTTTAGGCAGTAAACATAGAAAACCCCGAAGGGGTAGAAAGCGAACTCTCGTGGCAGCGTATGCAACCATAGATAGGCAACCCAACATACAAGCAGGGAGTGTGATTCCTATTGGCCGGACCATTAACCCGCGATATTTAAATTTTTTAAGTTTTAGTGCGATATTTTAACTTTTGTGTAAAGAAAAATACAAAATGGACAAATTCATCATTAACAAAAATTAATAATGTGAAAGTAAAATATGTTATTTTAAATCAGATTATTGATTTTTGTTTGATGAAATTGTCAATTTTGTGAATTTCTTTACCCAACAGTTAAAATATATTGTGTCTGTATATGGCAGCAAAAAATAAAACATGTTTAAATAATAATAATAATAGTAATCTTTAAATAGGTACTTTATAACATGACTATAAATAACATTTATATGTTTAAATTATTTTGTATAAATAATAAAAAAACATTTATTTTGTAATATTTTACACTTAAATTTAAAAATGTTAGATCTTCTAACTATTACAAAAATTAATAGATTGGCAACAATTTTATTGCTTTGGTTTCGTTGACCAATTTTGCAATTGCGCTGCAATTGTTGGTGCCTTGGTCACACACCACACCATATACCTATAACTCCTATACGGGTAATCGACAGTTCATTCAATGTGCAATTCTTCTTGCCGTAAAAGAAAGATGCCCTTATTTCAAATGTTAAATGGGAACTTTTGCGCATGTGTCCCACAATATACCACGCCCGGTTTTAAATTCGCCAAATTTAAAAATTCTTTTCCTTGTCATTTTCTTATAACCTCGTTGGTCGAAAACATTGTTTTTGTTTGAAAAAGTGTTTTTATTAATTTAATTTAATGCAGCTAGTGTTTAAAATAAATGGGCAAAATCATATTTGCAATTCTCTTTTATTTAATCAAAAAAACTGAATTAAAAACCAGATTGTTGACGGCTGGCCAAAAGCAAATGAAATATTAAAGGTTACTAACATTCCCAATCTCTTGGCAATCTAATAAAAAAATAGGTAGGTAGGTAGGTACTATAAGTTCATAGTAGGTATTTGGTAAAAAGTTAATTGTTTTACCATAAATAATACCTAGCAAAATTTTGATTAAAGTGTAATTGTAATAAACCAGAATCACAGGCGTAAACACAAAATAATAAACAATTGTTTATTATTTTGTGTTTATGCCTGGTTAACCAAGATGGCAGTGCATTGTTGCCAAATTGACCAAGACAGATTATATACTTTTTTTTAAATAATAATTTTGTAGATTTAAATAACTACAATTAGGCTAAAATTATTCAGACAATAAAACAATAACGTTTAAAAAAGATATTTTTAAAATTTTTACCATATTTACCAGTAAAATTTGATTAAAGAAATCCTCTAAAAGACAATATAAAGGAAACAAGGCAAGCTGTAGTATTTAAATAGTGTAGCATTCGCATTGGAAACATTTTATCATTTGAGATAGATACATATACCTGTCTCTTAATAATTGCAAGGGGCGTGGTAAGTCGTTTACCCGTATAGGAGTTATAGGTATATGCACCACACCAACAACCTTGAAGCCACACTTGTCCAGTCTTTGGATTAGGGTTTTAAGGGTGCTTGCGATCATGGCCGATTTATTTCCTCCTTTAACAAAATGGTAGAGTATGGGTTGTTGCCATTTTTTAACAATTCCCTGAATCATGTATACCTGTAAAACACAAAATTATACATAAAAATATAGTTTAATTTTGTTAACTTAATATATTTGATTTTTTAAGTAAAGAAAAATTTTTAAAAGGATAAAAGAGTTACCTGGACATGGTCAGCCACTTGATTAGATTGATGATCCCCAAAATCCTCAAACCCTTCGACCTTGTCTAAATATTGGTTATAATGCAGACTTGGAGTTAAACTTATTTTATCGAACATTATAACACAGTATTTTTCATGTGGGGACATTTTACTTTCATGCTGTTGTAGTACATCAAAAATTACATCATTAAAACCTGGCTGAATGGGAATTTTTCTTAACAAGTTTAATATTGTACTTGTAAGTGCAAATATTCTTGAAAGAAGCTTGTAGCCAGAACCACTTTGTTTGTAAAGAGCCAATGCCATAATTTTATCTTCTATGGTAAACCTCTTTTCTCTTGCAGATTTACCGGCACATTTTGACTAATGGGGTAGTTAAATTTTTTCTGACCTATACTTTTTATGGTTTTATTCAAGGGGTTTTGTAATATTAAACATTTCTGTGAAATCAGAATTTCAATTGAGTTTACCGTTTTCGAGATATTTACAAAAAATATACATTTTTATGACGTCACAAACCTCACCATGTGACCAACATTCTAAGATTTCTATTGGTTGAAAATTACCCTGTTGTCAAGTTGTCTTGTTAATGATTTCATTCGGTTATGTCAGAAAATACCCGAAGAGGTTATGTACAAATACTGTCACTGTCAGTTGAGTGAAAGATGGTCACCATGATAGATGGTCACCAAATTCATTAGGTACCTATCTTACTTATAACGAGGTATCATATTACTGTTTGATATTTTAGAGTCCAAGATATATCTAAAAGAATATAAAGAACTAGGCATTATACTAATGAAATGCATTTACGACAAAATATGATTATAATTATAGGTATTTACTTTATTTGTTTAAAAGCTCCAATGTTCAATGTAACCAACCATTCCACAAGATTCCTCTGCTTTGGAGTTCGTTATTAATAAATCACTTATCTTATATCAATTACTTACAACTAACATAACAATAACATTGATTTTCAATAATCTAAATTTAAAAAAAACCCGAAAAAAAGAAACGTCAAAAAATCAATTCTTCTTCTTCTTCTCAACTAAAATTTTAGATGAAGTAGTTTTAAAACTAAAATATTATAACGTGGCGCTATCTATCGTGAGAATCTTAAACTAAACACCATAGAAAAAGCTGGCAACGTTGTCAATAGCCTAGTGACGTAATTAGGAGACATTTTTTTGTAAATATCTCGAAAACGGTAAACTTAATTGAAATTCCGATTTCACAAAGATGTTTAAAATTACAAAACGCCTTGAATAAAACCATAAAAAGTATAGGTCAGAAAAAATTTAACTACCCCATTGCTTACAACTGTAGAAAGGCCTGGTTTTATGTATTAACTACGGTTTCGCGAAAGGATCGAACGGTCGATTTGGGGTTCAAGAAATCGATTGAAACTTTTTTACCTTATTTCTACATCTTAATGCAGTACTTTTTTCAAAAAAAAAATCTCGTCCATTGACATCTTTGTTTTTATTTTAATTTTTTTCTTCGCTGTCTTAAAAATAAAGAAGTTTCATTTTTTTTAAATAACTTTTTTATTTCAAAACGTATCGATTTGAAATTTGAACAAAATGTAGATCTTACTAATGACAATTAATCCATGAAAAAATTTTGTTTAGATTATAACGCTGGTGATAATTTAGTTTAAAATTTAACAATTTTTAAAGGGTAAATAATCGAAGAAGCAACTTTGTTTTATAAATTTGAGTATAGCACGTGAAAGTATTGATATTTGACTAGGGTTGGGAAAATTTCACTTTTTGCTTGTACTTGAAATTTCACTTGAAATTTTCATGACATTTATGAAATTTATTAAAATTTCCTAAATTTCTGAAATTTCATGAAATTTATGAAATTTATTGAAACTTTCAATAAATTTCAATCACTTTAAGTGTAATATATTAATATTGAAATAAGCTCACTCGGGGACCATGGCAAATTGCCTCTCTTACCTTCTACCCCTCTGTGGGCCCCTGCACCAATAATATAAATAGTAAATACCTATGTTTACCACAAATTTCTTGAGATTTTCTTTTAAAATATTTTTAAAATTACTAAAACTAAAAGAGATATAGCACTTTTTGGTAAGCTAATGAGATTGTGCCACTTTCATTGTTTTATATTTATATATATATTTATTATTTTTAAATATTTTACTGAAATTTTACGAAAATTGAAGAAACTTCATCAAAATGCATTTTTTATCCGTTTTCCGATGCAATTATAGCAAAAGTAAAAGTTTAAATTAATCATGACTTTTAAAAAAAAAATTTAAATCTGATTTAATTTACAAATTAAATTGGTAACTGAATTAAATTATTTAAATTAATTTATGCATATAAGTAACAATAATTACTTATAGTGTATTCAAATCCAAGCCGAACTAAACAAAAACGCCCAGACGCTTGATAACTCGTTCTTATTGGTCGATTCGGAATCTGTTGTAAATTATTATTAAAGGTCCCAGGGGAGGCCGCATGTGAAATTTATGCGAAATTTTCAGTAAATTGCGAAACTTTCAATGAAATTTCTGAAACTTTCACAGGCAATGTTAAAATTTTCGGATTGAAAATTTCATTTGAAATTTTTAAAAATTTCACTTTTCCAACTAAATGAAATATTTCAAGTTTGAAACTTTCAAAGTTGAAATTTTCATTTGAAATAAGTCTGTGATGCCTACTATGATCAAAATTAGTAAACTAAATTTAAAATTTATAAATAAAACTAATTTTAGCTCCATCTATGGCCATTTTTTAAAATAAATATGTAAGAATTGTATGTTATATATAAAATATTGTATGTAATATATAATACATTATCATATAAAACTAGTTAAAAGAATTTATAATTTGTAAAACACGTTAGTATTACGCTCTTTGAAGGCTTAACTTAAAAATGGTGTCTCTCGTAGAAACATAATTTGCATTTAGAAGTTTATATATCAAATAATAGTTAATTATCAGTACTTTAACGTGATATACTCAACATTATAAAACAACGTTGCTTCTTCGACTTTTTAACCCTTAAAAAATGGTAAAATTTTAAATTAAATTGTCCACCGTGCCCCCTGTATATTAAAATCTAAAAAAAAAATAATACGTGGATTTATTGCCACTAATAAGGTCTACATTTTTTCTTAATTTCAAATCGATACGTTTTTAAATAAAAATGTTATTACAAAATATCGAAATTTATCTATTTTTAACACAGTAGAGTGACTTAAGGCCTGGAAACCACAGGGGTCAATGGATGAAATTTTTTTTTTGAAAAAAAAGTACCATTTAGATGTACAAACAAGGTGACAAAAATATATTCAATTCTGGCATCACTTGCAAACAAATGTCCAAAATTTGTTCGATTTTTACGCGAAACCATAGTTAAGCTAAGAACCCACTTGGCCCACGCCACGCTACGCCATGCTACTCGACGTCGACTGACGTGGGTTCACGTTTTCGAGTCACCGTACACACTAGTAATACGCTACGCCACGTCTTATGACAAACATATAAAAAAAATTGCTTTATGAAATTATGAAATAATAATAAAATTGATTTATATACTTATTAGTATTAGTATTGTTCGTTTTGGTAAATAAAATGGAGTGTGCAAGTAGTTCTTCATCTGATGAATGGGAATGGGAACTAGAGGAGTGTTCTGTTGCTATTATTATAAATAAAAAATAAAATTTCTTTAATGTTGATTGTACAGGAACTCATATGAACACACTTTTTCAATAATTTGTTTATCCATGTTTGAAAACTGTTTACAAAACATGCGCACTCCGTGTGTAACTGCATGGAGGGGGACAACACGCGTTCACACGTCTCTTCAAAATTCAAAACAATTTGATTTTCGAAACGTCGATCGACGTCAGGTAGCATGGTGTAGGGTGGCATGGGACAAGTGAGTACGTTTTGCATTAAAGCCTGTGTTAAATTCCTGCATAACAAAACGTCGCGTAGCGTAGCGTAGCGTAGGGTGGCGTGGCGTAGGCCAAATGGGTTTCCAGCATTAATGTATTATGTATTAATTAGAAAAACTAAACTTATTACCTTTAACAATATAACAATGATTAACTGTAACAGTGGCGTATTTAGGATTTAGCTCCGGGGGGTCCAAAAAAACTAACTAAATATGTATACATATTTAGTTAGTTTTTTTGGACCCCCCCCCCCCGGAGCTAAATCCTAAATACTATACTATGCTATGCTTTAATAACTAAAAAATCACAAATTAGGAACTCTTCTGATCCGATAAAAATAGTAAATAAAAGGAACTTTTTTTGTAATAAAAATAATAAAATATGTGCGCCACTGAACTATAGGTAATAATTAAGTTCAATTTCGCGAAATCATAATAAAATACATTACACAGACAAAAACCTTAACAATGGAATACCGGGGTTTTCTACCTTACATTAGTAGTATTGCCAACATAAAATTGTTTTTTTTCTTTTGCCAACCATCTAAAACCCATTTTATTTAGAGAGATATTAAATAATTTGTATTAACTAATTAAATACAACAATTTAAATTAATTAAATTAAATACTCCCTGTGTGTCATAATGGTTGCCTACTTCAAGGATTTGGTGGGGGAATTCAAGTTGAACGCCTATGGCAGTAAACAAGTGCCAACTGCTACGTCCACATGCATCGAGTCTCGCAACATACAAGGCGCGAACTGTAAGTTCAGTTACAAATATATATGTTCGCAAAAAGAAGGAGACAAAATAATTAATACGTTTTATCTACTCTCTAAAAATAAATTAGTCAAAAATGACAAATAATATTTGACTAATTGTCATAGCGAAAAAGTAGTCACTAATAATTAGTCAAATTTTACCGAATGAAATAGTCAAATTAGTAGATTTAAATAAAATAAAAAATTGTGATGGTGCTGGGGTTTAAACTCGCGTCTCTCGGTTGTCAAGCGTAGCTACGTTATTGCCAATTTTATAAATAGCAGTTATGTATTTGTCTATAAATATTGTTAATATTATTTTAAAGTTAAATATTTTTTTGTGTTGCTGTTATTGAGCTAAACAGTTTGCATCTATGTGTTGGTTTTTATGAGCCATTTAATAGTTTTAGTTAGTTTTGTTGACCGCAAGAATTAAAAACGACTAGAGAAATTAGTTACTTTTTACTCTTAGAAACAGTAAAATTCGTGACTTATCTTAAATTAGTCAAACTTTAAAGTAACTATATAAATTGAATTTGTTATTAGTTAACAATGATGGTACTAATTCAAATATTTTGATGAATTTTGATTATTTAATTTTAAGAGAGTGGATTTTCTATTTGCGACGACGCATTTTTCTTAAAAAGGTCTGAAATTTTTGTACTCTTCTTGCTGTCGTGACTGCCGTCGAAATGTTGTTTCATATTTACATTCACGATAACTTTTAACTGATTGAAACATACTGTTCATATGCATTTCTAGCATTATTAAATAATTAAAGAAAAAAAACAAAATTAATAAACAATAAACAACATAAATAAACAAAACACGACGATACTCTACGAAAACTTATTCCTGTTAAGCCGGGTCTACAATTGTCGCAGGTCGCAGAACATAGGCTTGCGCAAAGCACCCAGCTGACAAAAGAACCTTGCTCCATCGCCACGTCGCGGGGTGGTTTGCGCAAGCTTATGTTCTGCGATCGGAACCCTGCGACAATTGTAGACCCGGCTTTAGATGTAAATACTTGCGACTACGTCTTCGTCAGCGATTTTGTCTTCTCATCACTCTTTCATAATTATCATAAACCCATCAGAAACAGGTAGGTACATAATATGTGTTCGCAAATGCTAATTTGTATAATTTATTTCATAATTTTTTCGTATTACCTAGGTGTTTATATTTTTTTATATTAGTGTAAAACAGTAGTAAATTCTAATTTCTAAACTTTTGGGGTAACTTCATAAAATTGGTGGTCCATCTACGCAGAATTTATTATTAACAATTGTTGTTTCCGCGAATGAAAAACTTCTAACCTCAATAACTCACTAAACTTCCGGCTTATTTAGCAATAATTGCAATTATTTTTAGCAGTCAATCGAAGCAAAATTTAATTGTTCCTAACTTTTATATTGAACAAAAGTCGTTTAGAACGATTTTTATGAGAGAAAAAAAAATATATTAAAAAACGTGATTTTTAAGGGTTTTTTTTTACAAAAAATGTATTAGGAAGATATTTTCACTAAAAAAAATTTTGTCCAGTCAGAATCGCATTTCTGTGCGCCACAGCACGCAGATGTATATGTTTGGTTAAGAAATTAATAACGAAAGGTAAAACCGTTGAGTAAAGTAACGTCAAAACTTTCGCCGATCAGACTACACATGTAGCTTGATTTTATACCAGTAATTGCAATTACTGATAGGACACCTAGCTACATGTATTTTAAATAAGTCAGTCTGACTGACTTATTTATTAGCAACCGACATTTATATCTTTACCACAGACAAAGATTAAAAAGTATATTTATTTTTTGCTGCAGAGCCAAACTGTAAAAGTCCACATTTTTTAAATCAAGTTACAAATTTTTTGACTATTTTTCCGCTATGACCATTTTATTGTCATACATATTCCACCAAAAATAACAATGACAGATTTTCAAAAAAATTTTGACTTATTATCCAGTTTCGAATGTTTTCATGAAAATACTGTCATTTTAGGGGATTTTAATGTGCCTAATTTTATCTCATGATTATAGGGATAGTAAGTTCCAAGCATTAAATAATTTTACTGAGCTATTATGCCTTCTGCAGTATAATAATATTAAAAATCAATCAAATAGGCTTTTGGATCTTATCCTATCAAATATCGAATGTAAACCTGATCGTGAAGAACACCCCTTAGTAAATGTGGATCCTTATCACCCTCCTTTACACTTAACAGTAAATTTTTCATGCCCTGAATTAAATTTAAATCACAATAATCAAAATGTCTCTTATAATTTAAAAAAGGCTAATTTTCCACTCCTTTATGATTTTATATTAAAAATTGATTGGTCGAATTTAAAACTATGCAATACTGTTGACGAAATGTGTGATATGTTGTATATCAAGCTATTTCAAATATTTGATAGTTCTATTCCATTAAAGAAATATATCAATAGTAATCATGTTTATCCCCCTTGGTTTAATAGACAAATTATACAAAACCTAAACAAAAAAAAAACATAATCACAAAAAATATAGAAAAACATCTAAACCTATATATCTAACCTTATTTAAGGAATCAAGGACCAATGCAAAAACTCAAATATCAGATGCATACAGAAGTTAACTATAGAACAAAATATTAAAAATAACCCGACATCTTTTTGGTCTTTCATAAATTCTAAAAAGGGTTCTTCACGTATCCCAGGTAAGGTCACTTTTAACAACTTGGAGTATAGTCATCCCAAAGATATTGTTAATGCTTTTGCAACCTATTTTAGTAGTGTTTATATAGACTCTGGTGCATTTTCTAATAATAACTATGATATTATAAATCCCAATTCCTACCAAACAATAAATATTTCCAGCATTAAGGAGATTAATATCAGAAATGCCATTAAAAAGCTAAAAGACAAAATGACTGCAGGTAATGACAATATTCCCAGTTTTCTTTTGAAGGATTGTTGTGGCGCCTTTTTGACCCCATTATTAATTATTTTTGATAAAATTTAAGAATCAGGAGTCTTTCCAAGCTCATGGAAAATCTCAAAAATAACCCCTGTTTTAAAAAAAGGTAGCAATTCCCAAGTTGAAAATTATCGGCCCATATCAATTATTAACAATTTTGCAAAGATTTTTGAATCAATTATTTACTCAAAGTATACTCTCAAGTTAAGCATCTGCTCTCACCAAGTCAACACGGCTTTATGGAAAAAAGATCAACTTCGTCCAATCTTGTCAGTTTCACACAACTTGCCAGTAAAACCATTGATAATCGCGGGCAGTTGGACGTTGTTTATACCGATTTCCAGCATTCGATCAAATCGATCATTCAATACTCATAAGAAAGCTTTATAATTTTGGATTTGATAACACTATTGTCCACCTTTTTACATCTTACTTATCACATAGACGGCAGATTGTCGCATTCAATGGATTTTATTCAGATTCTTTTGTATCCACTTCGGGAGTGCCGCATGGTTCTAATTTGGGTCCCCTACTGTTTCTTTTGTTTATAAATGACCTTCCTAATAAAATCAATTGTTTCAAGCTGTTGTATGCAGATGATCTAAAAATGTATGAGCAGATAAAATGTGTGGGTGATTGCGTAGATTGCGCAGATTAAACTTGAATATTTCAAAATGCAAAGTTATGTGCTACACAACCAAGAATAAACCCATATACTTTAGCTATAAAATTAATGATTTTGCTTTGGAAAGAGTCAGTTCATTTAAAGATCTTGGCGTGGTATTCGATCCCCAACTTGAGTTTGCTTCTCATATCAATGATATTACCAAATCAGCTTTTAGAACACTTGGCTTTATTATTAAAAACAGTAGGGGATTTAACTCAACCCAAACATTGCATTTACTATATTTTACTCTAGTGCGAAGTAAATTGGAATACGCGAGTGTGGTTTGGTCACCTATTTACGCTTGCCACATAAATCATATAGAGTCTGTACAGAGACGCTTTTTAAAGTTTTTATTTTTTGTTGCTAAATTCGTTTAATTTTGTATCTTTATCCAACAGAAGGAAGATCTTGTCAGTGTCTTTTTTGTATAATCTTGTAAATTATAAAATAGATTGTTCTGACCTGTTAGGTCAAATTGATTTTTTGATTCCCAGAACCAGTAGTCGCCAGAACCATACCTTCAAGTGTCCGATTGCTCGTACCAATGTACTTATTAAATCACCTTTACATGTTATGTTTAATAACTTTAATAAAATATCAACTAATTGTGATATTAACTATTGTTCATTAAAAACTATTCACAGGGCGATTGTAAATTCTAATGATGTATAAATCTGATTGAAAGTTTAGTTATAAGTTTGTTCACATTTTTTTTAAATATTTTTTTTGTAAACCTCTTTGTTATATAATATGAATGTCCTACTATGGTGTAAACTGTTGGGCAATAAACTCTATTATTATTATTATTAAAATAGTAAACAGAAGTAGGTCCTGACTTGGTTTTGATATATAAAAAAACTAAGTAAGCCAGCACTTAATCCTGTTTACCATTGGAAAGAGCGGAAGAATGTAGGCAAAAAATATGTCACTTGATTTAAAAAATGGACTAAATACAGTTTGGCTCTGGGGTATAGAATAAGAAGCTACTGTGTAGCGAAACAATTGTTAATCATTAAAAACATAAATAAATTAGTGAAACTTTAAAACAGTTGTTTTTATTCATATATTAATAATATGGAGTTTTATCAAGTAAAGGTCGAAACAATCAACAATACAGAATATACATTGCCAACTCTATTTTAAATATATTAAAATTTTAGGTGTTGGCAACTGGCGACTGTAATAGAGATATACATATTTGGAAACCAGGTGATAAATTATCTGAATGGAAGGTTGATCAAAGACCCCTAGTAGGTCATACTAATTCAGTGGAAGATCTTCAGTGGTCGCCAAACGAACCTAATGTATTAGCATCATGTTCGGTTGACTCAAGTATTAGAATATGGGATGCCAGAGCCTCACCTAGTAAAGCTTGTATGTTGACCGCTGAAAAGGCACATACAAGTGATGTCAATGTCATTAATTGGAATAAAAATGAACCCTTTATTGTAAGTGGTAAGTATAATAAATTTATTATTAGCATATAACGAGCGTTTTAAAACTAAGTAGTGGCGACTGTGGGAAATAGGGGGTAATTCAGTTGCTCCATAGTAGTTTCGTCCCTGGACTAGTAGTGGTAGGTAGTCTTTTTAATGTTCTGCTTGTAAATGGTTGATTCTATGAGGTATTCTAGACCAGCGGATTATAACTTTTAAGGCCACAAAATCTTTTATTTATTCGTCGACATTAAAGTTCACTATTTATTACACACTTCGCCATCCAATCACTAAAACACCTCTGGTACTTAATCTTTTGGATAGATTTAAGCACTTTCAGCGATCTGATCTGTGCTTGTAAAACTAAGGGTTAAACTTTGGAAAAAAGTGTGAGTTGCAATTATCGTTAGGCAAAAGCTATTAATTGTTTCGCCCCAAAACATGTTTCTTACAATTTTCAAACCATTCTTGTGCAAATGCCACGTTGCAAACAAATCCGCAACTATTTTCGAATTCATGTGATTTAAGTAAATGTTACTTTGTTTAATTTTTTTGTTGTATAATGCAACTTGCATTATTTTCTTTTAGTTAAATAACTAACTTGTTTAGTATTTAAAATATTAAATAAGAAGTATTTATTAAAAGAAAATATATTTAAACCAAAATAATGCAACAAAATACTAAACTTACTAACTAAATGTGGATGAACATGCAAAGTGACATTTTCGTGTTAAGTAAAAGGTTAGTAACTACAATATTAATAAATTACGGGAGGCTAAAGCCCGAAAATGTCACTAAGCTTTTCAAAGGTTGTTGTAAGGACGTTAATTTGTATCATGTGCATGTGCCAACAATCTGCTTGAACATAATCCTCAAACTGTTCGGACTGTCGCCAAATTGTCAGGAAATGATGCGAAAACAACCACCTAGTTTGAAATAAGTTGCAAAGTTATTTGCGAACACAAAAAACCGAATGCACAATCCAAACATTAGAAACAAGTTTCAAACTAATGTGGAAACAAACCTACAGTTTCTTATATTTTCTGAACATTTTGTTTTATTATTTACGTTAATGTAACTGTTACAATCTCTGTTATTTGCGAAGATACAATGTTTTAAAGCCAACGCCTTGGATACAGTGTTAGTATTAATTAGACACATAACGTTGACTTTGACCTTCTTTAATTAATGCCAATAAGAACGGTATTTTTGTAGATACTTTTACTGTCATATTTAAAAATAACTA
Organism: Brassicogethes aeneus; assembly: GCA_921294245.1. Taxonomy (NCBI): domain Eukaryota; kingdom Metazoa; phylum Arthropoda; class Insecta; order Coleoptera; family Nitidulidae; genus Brassicogethes; species Brassicogethes aeneus. Next base: position 66,311,091 of record OV121132.1, read on the forward strand.
ACAGCTAGGGTTTTCAGATTCTGTCAAAAACATTTGTGTAAATTTACTTTAATTACAAAAATTAAACTATCAACAATAAGAATCGTCAAATTTATAAATTTATACGGGTTTCTACGTTAAGAGGTCATTTTTATGATTAGCTGCAATATTTTTTTTTTTAATTCATATAAATCCAAATAGGTATTACAGATTTGATACGATTTAAAAATTTTATTATTTATTTTATTAAAATAAAAAAATATTTCAAATGGTATAAAATATGTAATATTTAGATTTTTTTAAAGAAAATTTTAAATTTGTCGATATTATTAAAATAAAAAAATATTTCAAATGGTATAAAATCTGTAATATTTGGATTTTTTAAATAAAATTTTAAATTTGTCTATACATATTATAGTAGATAATAAATTTCACCACTTTAATTTGAATTATCTTTAATAGGGGGGGCCAGGAGGCGGGTGAGGCGACACGAAAAACTAACTTTTTGTCGCAAACTTCAATTTAAATTCTGTTTGCGCCGAACTTGTCTATTTAATGTCTATTATAAACTTGGTGTGGGTCCCATGTCTAATAACTGAGGTATTGGTATACCCAAAGTCCACCAGCCGCCACCGAGATCAGTGTTTAGTAAGTTCACACGTATGCTTATAAAAAGCGAACAAAAAAAAAACATAATAGCAAAGTCTCCATTCTTTATTTGTTTTAAAAATGTCTTCGGTATTATACAGAGCGATCAGAAAAAAACAAATCATTATAATTACCTACTAAAATTAATTTAAACTTAAAACAATTGTTCTAAAGTTTGAAAATCATGCAAAAGATTGGTTAGTTATCGAAATTGTAATATTAATTTATTTATTTTCCCTTTTCCAAAAATTGGTACCTACCTACATATATAAGTATTTTTCATGAAAGTAAAAATAAATATATTTTTTAAAACAATGATATTATTTAATTTATGCATTTTCATGGCTTAACTCAACATTTCTCATTAATATTCTTTGTAAAATTTAAAAATAGGAGTGTGCATTTTTTTATCTTTTGCTATTTTTTAAGCGTATAATACCTACACGCTCAAAAACTAACAAACATAAAAAAATGCAAACATTTCTCATTAATGTTCTTTTTAAAATTTAAAAATAGGAGTAAGTTGGAACTTTTTATGTTTTGTTCGTTATTTGAGCGTATAAAATACGCTCAAAAACTGACAAAACATAAAAAATGCAAACAAATACCTATACGTACGTACTATACAGGGTGCACCAAGTATGCTTTTATGTATGGGTATATTTTTTATTTAAATAGCTACCAGGTCGGTTGAATTAGACAAAAGTTGCGTGATTACAAGTCTTTTAAAATGGCATTTAAAAATTTAAACAAATCAGCGCTTTTTAAATAATTTGAAAAAAATTGAAAACCTGTTAAAACAAAAAATCTTTATAAAATTTTCATGAAAGTAAAAATAAATACTAATATATTTTTTTTAAACGATGATATTATTTAGTTCATGCATTTTCATAGCTCAACTCAATATTTCTCATTAATATTCTTTGAATCTTTTGCTATTTTTTAAGCGTATAATACATATAAGCTCAAAAACTAACAACTTGTTAGTAACAAGCATAAAAAATGCAAACATTTCTCATTAATGTTCTTTTTAAAATTTAAAAATAGGAGTAAGTTGGAACTATTTATGTTTTGTTTATTTTTAGCGTAAAAAATACGCTAAAAACTGACAAAACATAAAAAATGCAAACAAATACCTATACGTATTAAACAGGGTGCATCAAGTATCCTTTTATGTATGGGTATATTTTTTATTTGAATAGCTACCAGGTCAGTTAAATTAGACAAAAGTTGCGTGATTACAAGTCTATTAAAATGGTATTTAAAAATTTAAAAAAATCAGCGCTTCTTAACTAATTTGAAAAAAATTTAAAACCTGTTAAAACCAAAAATCTTTATGAAATGAAAGTAAAAATAAATATTAAATTTTTTTTTAAACAATGATATTATTTAATTCATGCATTTTCATAGCTTAACTCAACATTTCTCATTAATATTCTTTGTAAAATTTAAAAATAGGAGTTTGCATTTTTGTATGTTTTGCTATTTTTTGAGCATCAATCAAAAACTAACAAACATAAAAAATGCAAACATTTATCATTAATGTTCTTTTAAGAACATTGAAAAGCAGTAACTTTTGAAAAAAGTGTAGTACCTCAAAAAATCGTCCATTCGGTTATGTTTGATTACAGTAAGGTTTGGGATCGATTACTTTGAAAATTGGGCTATAATAAAAAAACAAAAAGTGATTTTGAAAGCAACGCTCAACTTTGCACACTGCGCATAGCAAAAGGGCACATCATATAGGTGCGCAATGGGGTTTAACTTGTGCCTTATTTAGCACATAATCAAAATTATTAGAGGTCAAATTCTGAAAAAATGCACGGTTAGCGAGTTATGAGCCTAAAAGCAAAAAAACTACCCTTTCGGGGGATGAAATTAGGGGACGCGGAAAGAAATTTTCATTCATTATCAGCACCCCTGACTCTACATAATAAAAAATAAAACCCGACTACCATCGAGTTTCCTTCTACAATCTTTGTTTCCTGGACTAAAAACCAAAAATCTTTATAACTAACTAACTAACAATATTTCTGGTAATTTTAAAAAAGTAAGTTTTACATGTAAAAATACACATTTATCCACATTTTTATCCAATTTGTGATGGACTAATTTATCTAATTTATTTAATTTTTTTTCAAATATAAAGGGACCCGCTGGCTATTTTTTCAATTTATTAATTTTATGCTAATAGCGTTGTAATTGATATGTATTGTATTAGGTATGTTCTTCATTAAAGCTCTCTTCTTAATTACTAAGATTTATTATCACATGAGGTAATATACAATAGTATATGTCTTGTTCGTCTCTTACAGTCAACTCACGTTCCCCGGCACCTCTACTCGGACATGCGCCTTGTAGCGATACTATACCGGGCGTACACTACAGTAATTACTCAACTTTTCTCTATTTTATGCGATATTGTAGCTCCTTAAATAAAAGAAATACTTATTGAAGTATATACATAGAAGGATGGTGCACCCTGTTTAGGTGTTTTAACATTACCTACAATTTAAATTACCATTTTATTTTCAGTAAATGATCTGTAATTTAACTAAGCAGTTATCCCACTTGAACTTTGTGTGTCTTTCAACAAGTCATAGATTGGTGATAGTACATCTGCCGCATTAGGTATAAACTTGTGGTAGTAGTTTACTAAGCCCAGAAAAGTTCTAGTTTCGGAAATGTTCGAGGGTCTAGGTGCGTCAACGACGGCCCTAATCTTTTCCTTTGTCTTCTTTAACCCATTTTTGTTGATAGTAAGACCCAAATATTGTACTTCGTCCTGGAAGAAAGAAGATTTCCCCTGACTTACAGTCAGCCCAGCCTCATTTAGCTTCGATAACACCTTGTTTAGGTTTTCCGGGTGTTCTTGGTCATCTTCGCCTGTAACTACCACATCATCTACAAATACAACAACAAAATCCATACCCTTGAACATTTCCTCCATTTCTCGTTGAAAAATGCTTGTCGCGCACGTTATACCAAAGGGCATGCGTTTGATTTTATATAGACCCCGTTCAGTGTTCCATGTCAGTACCTTACTGGATTCTTCGTCCAACTTAAATTGCATATAAGCAGATTGTAAATCAATTTTTGAAAACTTTTTACCCTTACTTAACTTATTAAAAATTTCCTCTACTATAGGTAGGGGATATTTCACATCTTCTAAATATTTATTTACTGTAATTTTATAATTCGCACACAATCTAATTTTACCGTTATTTTTTAAAATAGGAACTAGGGGTGTAGCCCAGTCGCTATTATCTATAGGCTCTATTATACCCTCTTTCTCTAGTTTATCTCATCATTAACTTGCTTTTTATACGCTAAAGGAACACTACGATGCCTCACAAAAATAGGTTTACATTCATTTTTCAACCTTAACTTTATTTCAGTAAGTGTATATTTGCCTAATTTATCGGTAAAAACCGTAGGAAATTTCTTTATTAACTCATTTACTTTATTAACTACTGAGATTTCATTTATTACCTCATTCAATTCAGAATTGTGATAACTAGTATTACAATGTTTGCATTTTGGATAGTTATTACATGGTTTGAATTGATGAATCTTGTTGCCATTTTTCGCGTAACCATTTTGTTTTCTGTCGTTGCTCTCCCTGCTGTAGTTATTTTCTCTGTGCCCCCTGTAAGTAAATTGACCATGCGCCGGACCATTTGCCGCGCTCTTTCCATTTGAACTGCCTCCATTACCCCTACTCCGTTGTCTCGGCGGGAAACTGGAGATGACGTTGACATTTTTATTTTTGACCACGTTTTCTACTTTTGTGGCTAGCTTTACTAAATCCTCCACAGCTGCATTTTCTTTTTCTTCATATATCCGATCCAAGACCTTTCCATCGGACAACCCACATACAAATCTCTCTTATACAACTCAACAGGTCCGCCCCAAAAGCACACGAGACAGCAGCATTTTTTATACGGGCATAATATTCACAGACAGGTTAATTTTCTTCTTGATGCAAACCATAAAATTTTCTTCTTTCTCGCCAGGCGCTGGTTAGATTTTGAAATGGGGTTGATAATATACTACATAATTGCTCTAACGTTTTTTCTTTCGGTTAAATTAATCCAAAAATTATGAAAAGCATAAACTGACAGTCCTTAATTTATACACAAAAAACATCTGAACAATATTGCCCCTGCATCGGTTGAGCGAAGGGAATGGCGAGCTGCGAGACAATTCCAAATTGTATTGTAATTTCGGGTAGGCCAAAACATCGGCCAAGGGGGTTGCTATGTTGCGTTACAACGTACATATAGTAACCTCCTTTATGTTGAGCATTACGTGCCAGGCACATTTGTTTTGTTCATTTTATTTATACACTTTATATACCTGAAATTATTTTTACAATTTATTATATTATACAAGAACATGAATAAATATTTTTGATTTTTTGATTTGATTTTGGTTTAATTGGAAAGCACTCATCTCTTACAAGTTTATACGTACTTGCACCCAAGGAGCTCAGCAACACTCCCCGTTTGATGGATTCGTCTGTAATTGCGTTTGCCTTGAAATGCTGTTCAAGCCTTTCCTCGTAAATCTGCCATTCATCCGATTCTTGATTAAATTCAAAAAAACTTGCATTGGCTGCCATCTTGTTTTACATAAAAAAAACGTCCACGCTTCACAACCAGATTCAGGTAATTCTTAATTACTCCTTGATCCTCGTCGCCACTGATATGTATTGTATTAGGTATGTTCTTCATTAAAGCACTTTTCTTAATTACCAAGATTTATTATCACATGAGGTAATATACAATAGTACATGTCTTGTTCGTCTCTTACAGTCAACTCACGTTCCCCGCCGGGGAATCCCCGGCACCTCTACTCGGACATGCGCCTTGTAGCGCTACTATACCGGGCGTACACTACAGATAGTGTACAGAGCGTACACTACAGATAGTGTACAGAGCGTACACTACATGTACTGTATACAGTAATTACTCAACTTTTCTCTATTTTATGCGACATTGTAGATCCTTAAATAAAAGAAATACTTATTGAAGTATACACATAGAAGGATGGTGCACCCTGTTTAGGTGTTTTAACATTACCTACAAAATTATTTAAATTACCATTTTATTTTCAGTAAATGATGTGTAATTTGGTTAGAAATAATTCCTACCTACGTTTAGCAGATACGCAAACAATTTTCTGCCACTAGAAATTTTTTTAATATTAAATTCTTCGTACACAACTGCATTTCTTCTCAACTTCTTTATTAGCTCACCTCTTGCACGCACTATGGAAGTATAACTGATCAAAGTTATCCAGAAATAAAACGTTTATTTTTTGTTATTCTAAAACAATCCTTTAAAGGTCAAATTTATGTTTTAGAAGTGTGCCGGGAAGCCGTGGCTGCCCGACACACTTAACCATAAAATAAACTTAGTGGCTAGAGACACGCCCTCCATGGACGAATCCACGTCCATCGTTCTGATTTGCCAAACTGGTCATGTGATCTAACGGACGTGTTCAATGATACATCCACGTCCAGCATAGACTTGGGCTTGAAATCGTTTTAAAAAGTAGTATTTTGTTTAAGAATTGACAATGTTTAAGAATATGTAACAATATTTAATTAAAAATATTTAACTGTCCCCTGTTTACAGAGCCCCTTAATTTTTAGAATGGAGTTTAACTGGCCTTTTCTGGCTGAGCAAATATAGAACCAGCTTGGTCCAGGTGAAAGCAGTATGCTAAATAATTAAGCCCAGTAAGAAAAGGTGAGGAAGCAGAAATTAAGGAAAAAATAAATTAAAAAACCCATTTCAAAAAATTGCCTTACAAAAAGAAGCATAGGGAATGTTTAAAAAGTTAAGGTTGACAGCTATCTGGGAACAGGGTATCCTGACAACCAGACCATACTGGTTGTGGGCTTGAGCCCGCCTGGCCTACTTAAAAATCTTAATAATAATAAGTTTTGTTTAATATAAAAATAATGCACACTGCAAGACGTGGATGTATTATTGGACACGTCCGTTAGAACGATGGATTATAGTTCGTCCACGGTGGACGTGTCTCTAACCACTTAAAATAAATTATCTGATAAGCACAACTTATATTTCGGGATGTGTTTTGTAAAAAAAATATTTTAGTTTTTTTATCTAATCTAATGTGTATAATTAATCTGGCTTTTAAGTACTTAGGTCAGGGGCCCCGAGGGGTAAACCACTTTAAAATCAACGAGACCAACGTTCAACATTATAGGTATAACGTATATAACCACATATATGTGGACGTTGTTCTGATTTTTCCTTATCAGTCGTTATCAATAAGGAAAAATCCTTATCAATAAAATTTCTCTTAGCAACGCGTTGCGCATGACTACCCTTGTGATTGTTTTCCTTAGCCGTTAATTCGTATGCCATTTTTAATTATAAAAAAATCAGTGGTTTACCCCTCGGAGGGCCCCTTTGAATGGCGGGGCCTGGGACTGAGCCCCCAAAGCTCCCCCTTAATCCAGGGCTGCTTAACGTAGAATCGTCCATTATGTCTTAGGTACTTTTTAAATAAGAATGCCAGGTGAGAAACACCCATTGAAATGAGTATGAGTATAAGTATAAGAGAAGTATACCTAGCCCCATTGCCTCATCACTCCCGGACCCCGCACAGGCCTCGACACGGCTTTACCCGTGCTTGCTGGGTGCGAATGTCAATTGCGTCCTGTACTGTACCTTATTTGGGGCTCGAGAGCGAAATGCCAATAGTTTTAATAGCCATTCCCGGGTTCGCCGGGCCGATGCTATACGCCCAGTAGGATCATGAAGGAGGTAGGACAGGAGGGATAGACAGTTTGGAGTTGGGGAGCTGTTTTATTTCGCGTTGCAATCCTATCTTTGTATTAAACAGTTGTATGCAATTGATGTGATTTCTTGCCCTTTGTTTATTTTTATTTATTTATTTTTTGGTTAGTTTTTCTCATGTTTAAGGGAAAATTGCCTCATTTAGGGTTTTTCAAGGTACCTGTTATGGTGGCAAATAATATATTGGGTCATGCAGATGTTTAAGGTTACTTATCGAGAATTGCAAATAGGCCTTTCCTCCCTTGGTTATCCTCTTTTGTTTGTCTCGTGAAAAGCATCCAAATGCGTGGCTAGACCATCACTTCCCTGACCGTAGGGTGGTCTACACACGGTAGTTGCCACACTACAGACTATTTGCACTTATAAGCAATCATTGCGAGCTTTGCTGTTTCAAGAGCATTGAAATGAGAAAAAAAATATTACAGCACAAAATATTTTTTGTTAAAAAATTAAATTGAATGTGCACATTATTTTTATTATAGAAAGCTATCGATTTAGCCATGGCTAAATCGATAGCTTTCTATAATAAAAATAATCCCCCCAAAAAGTTTTGCAAAAAAATTAAAATTGCAAAATTTATAAACAATTTTAATATTAAGGTAACTTTTTTAAAGGGTTCATAACTTTTGAATGTATCTACCGATTTTGTCTATTAAATTATTAAATAAAATTAAAATATTTTGTTTAGTTTTTTTTTTAAATAGGGCCGTCCATAAATCTCGTGACGCTAAAAATGGGCAGAAGGGTTTTTTAATTCTTTTTGAATAAATAAGATATTTCCTTTGATTTATTTTGTCCCGTGACGTTTTGAAGAACCCTTCCCCCTAGGCGGGAGAAATCGTAAAAATCCTTCAAACCCTTCCCCTCACATTCCATTTTTGAACGGCCCCAAACAAAATAGGTGTTTATAAAAAATCAATTTTTAATTGTTTACTGGGTCTCGCAAAAAAAATGGAGAGGCACATTCTACCCTTAAAAGTCAAATTTCGTAAAAAAAGATGGAGCCACTCTAGTTTAACTAAAATTTTAATAAAAAGAGCAGCGCTCGTGAAATTATTATTGAGCTGAAATTGCTGTGGTAAATAAAAAATGCACGAGGTAAATAAATCTTGTTTATTTACAAATGCATATACAGTGTGTATTCTAATCTTTTTACAAAAATAAATTAGTATTCTTCAAAGGTCAAAAAAAAAATCAATTTTTGAACCCTAATATATAATTATAACTCGAAAATCCCTACAGATTAGCTCACAGGATTGCGTGGGGAATAATTACAGATATTAAACAATATTGTTTTTATGTTTAATGCCAAACCCAATCTTAAATTTAAGTACAGCAGTAAGTACTACAAAACTGTATGAAAATCGCAGAGTAGACGGGGATATTTCTCTGCATTCAGAATGATTCTACTGCTTTATTAGAACGAGTGCGTAAACCTGCTTCAAGTTTATGTTCCGCTTCTGAACAAAAATCGAATAAAATATTCGAAATAATCCATGTACAAAGATTTGAATGCAGATAACTTAATAGCAGCAGAATTAAAAATCGCCTTATCGAAGGCAACAAATACAGATTCTTACAAGCACCTATCGAATGGTAGACCGCAAAACGCAAAAAAATTAAAGGTTACACGCTACAAGGCAGAAACTGGGTTAATCATCAGGAAATTATCGGGAAAAAAGCTGCCCAATCTTTATACAGTGTATAATACGTTGTTACACAAATCCAGAAATTCTACGAATATGCCAGAAAAAGATTGCAAGCACAATTTATGTGTATTAAAATGAGTTTGTAAAAATTCACCAAGTTGCGACCAGCTCATTGTGTCTTTGGCGGCAGCCACAATGTTTGTGTGTAAAAAAATCAGCAAAATATAAAATTAAAAATCTATTGATTGAGAGTGGCAGTTCATTTATTGAATAACAAAATATTGTTTTGGAATACAATTTTGGGAATATCTAAAGATGATATGATTTTAGGACGGTTGGTGTGCTCGGTACAAAATAAAGTTTAATTGTTCCAAGAATTTGATTTTAGTGTCAAATGCGAGTGGCATTTTTGTGATTGCAATTTGGCATTAAACATTAAAACAATAAAATCTGTAATTATTGCGTACTCTGTGGGGGTTTTCGAGTTATGAGGGGTTTAAAAATTAAACTATATTTTCTTTATTTTAATTTTTTAAGAATATTTTTTTTAAAGGATTTACCACTATTTTAGAATTCACCCTGTATATGCATTTGTAAATAAACAAGACTAATTTTACCTTGTGCGTTTTTCGTCCACCACATAAATTGTAACTCAATAAACAATTTTACTAGCGCGTAAGCTCCAAACACGCGCCGGGAGTTGAAAAATATAGTCGCGCGCGCGGCTTCTCTTAGGATTTTAGTTAAACTATTATAATAATATCTTTTTTCGACTGAAGTCGACTTTTAAGGGTACAATGTTCCTACGTATTTTCTTCAGATTCTTGGGGGACCCAGATCAATTAAAAATAGATTTTTTATAAATAATTAGTTTAAAAAAATATATTTAATAATTAAATGTACTAATTAATTCTTTCATTTAAGCCCGGTTCCGTCCAATCAGCCGATACATTCAAAAGTTATGGAACCTTTTTGAAAAAGTTACCTCAAAATTCAATTGTTTATAAATTTCGCAGTTGGTATTTTTTAAAAATACAACTTTTTGTCTCGAGTTGTTTTCGTATACCTCGTTTTCGACAGAAGAAATAAAAACAATATTGACAAAACGCATATTTTGCACTACCTCTTATTATATTTTGATAAATTAAGCCGTTTTGGAGAAAATGGACAAAACGTATAAATAACGTTGCTAAATTTAAACAAAATCGGCCCAACTATATTTAAGATATTTTACAAGACGTTTTTTTATGTTTAACATCTTAAAACTATGCTTTTCCGGTGGTCCTACGTTTATATGAACATTTTTTATATTTTTGGATGACGAATTTCCAGCCAAGCATTGGCGCATGTTTTCTAAAAACGCTGTATATAAAGGGTGTTTTTTTAAGAATGATAGAACATCATGCAATTGCTTTGGAATCAGCCGTCATTTTGAGCGCTATTAGTGACATTTGTATTTAGTATAGTGTGGCAAATCATTATGTATAGACTCACTCTTAAACAACGTGTACAAATTATCAAAATTTACTTCGAAAGTAAAAACATAACAAATTGGTAGTATTGAAGCTTAGACAAGAGTTGTTTGTGATCAATTATATCAAAATCAGTGTAAGGTTATCTATTGCTTTGTAATGTTTTCTGAATCCCGATTGAATGGCAAGATATACATATTGGCATAATCAACAATTTGCAAGATGTATTTTCTGACTATTCGTGCCATAAACTTTAAAGTATCATAAATAAGTTTGTTATTATTAAGACAATTTAACTTTTTATTTTCAAAACGTCATTGGAAAATTGTGTTCAATCCTTTTACATAAATGAATATTCTTAAGAAATAAAGAAAATATATATAATTTTTAAACCCTTACAACCTAAAAAATACTCGTCTGAAAATAAATTGTAATCTTTTAAACTACATCGTGACATACCATACCATATAATTGATAAACCATTAACGTAGTATTGAGTATGAGTATAAGAGACGTATATCCTGCCCCATTGCCTCATCGCTCCCGGACCCCGCATACGTCTCAGTTTCCTTGCGCCAATTTTCTTTCGCCACCAGCAACGGCGCGGCTTCACCCGTGTTTGGTGGTTGCGAATGTCCATTGCGTCCCGTACTGTCGCCTAATTAGGGCTCGAGAGCGAAATGCCAATACTTTTAGTAGCCATTCCCGGGTTCGCAAAGCCGATGCTATACTTACACCCAGAAGGGTCATGAAGAAGGTAGGACGGGAGGGATAGACAGTTTGGTGTTTGGGGGACAATTACTCCGACTCAAATCTAATTACGACGCGGGATCCCCCTAGACCGGGAAGTTAGTATTACTCCAAACATTTGGGATTACTGTTTGGAGTTGGGGAGTTGTTAGTTCCCTGCAGGGGCCTAGTTTACTGGTCGTGGTCAACGTCTTGACCGTTATTGTCTCTGTCCGTGTCGGGTTGTTCCTGCACTGTGTCGGCTGTTTTCTTTCGCGTTGCAATCCTATCTTTGTATTAAACAGTTGGTGTGTAATTTATGCGATTTGACAGTTACCGGTGGGAGGTATTTTTGAATTCCACTGTATACTAATGTAATTACCAATTCCCTTAGAATTTGGTTTGTGTGTTTATATTGTGTTTATCGTTTTCTTTATTTAATGTTCGTTTTTATTTAAAATGTTTATTTGGTATCGTTTCGTTTTAAGTTTTTTGTTGGGCCGTTTTCATTAATTTATGGGTTTAGTCTTTGTCGTTTGTTATTGATAGATTTATTGTCCTATTCAGCTTTCCTGTGACCGAGTTAAGAGTTGGGGCGGTTTTGTTTTTTTGTTGTTTTGTTACTATTGTCTTAATGTTACTGGTGGACTTTGATTATTTTATTTTTTTTGTTATTTTTTTGGTTAGTTTTTCTCATGTTTAACGAAAAGTGCCTCATTTAGGGTTTTTCAAGGTACCTGTCATGGTGGCAAATAATATTAGGTCATGCAGATGTTTAAGGTTACTTATCGAGAGTTGCAAATTGGCCTTTCCTCCCTTGGTTATCCTCTTTTGTTTGTCTCGTGAAAAGCATCCAAATGCGTGGCTAGAACGCGGTCGACCACCACCCGCAAGGTGTCACTCTACACCTCAACTTCAACACTTCCCTGACCTAAGGGTGGTCTACACACACTAGTTGCCACACTACACACTATTTGCACTTTATAAGCAATCATTGCGAGCTTTGCTGTTTGTAAGTTTCAAGAGCGCGATACGGCCAGATGCGACTAACTTAGACGAGTACTCGAACGTCACTGATAAACCATTAACGTAGGATTATACAATATATATAGTATATATACAGGGTGTTATGTAATTAATGTTATATATTAAAATACTGAATACCTTTTGACATAAGGAATAAAGGAAAAATATTTAAAAAAACATTTTTCCAAAGATAAAGAAAAAATATGCATTAGAAGTTTTTTATATTTTTTGTGATACGCCACTGGTTACACACTTGGTTTATCTCTGCACACTTGTATTTTGTGAGTACATAGATACCAACCAACAAAGTAGCTATGCGTTGCCAGATGTAAAAAATTGTTACTAAAAATTTTTCTTGCAAAAAATAAATAAAAACTCAATAAATACAAAAGTTTTATGCCCTTAAAGCTCTAATACCCTTCTGTATTTATTTACTGATCCAGATATTAGCTTAAGCAATGATTAGAAAATTTAGTACCTTTAAAATTTGAAATCCATAACCACAAAATTAATTTTTTCATCAGTTTTTTTCTGTTTACTCAGATGAAATTTGGACCAGTTCACAGGTTAAACTTTAAACATTTAATTTGTGTAAATAAATCCAAATGCACTTCCCTTAGTTAAGATATTTACAATTTGAAAACATAACCTAAAATTTAAAAGAAATGCACTAGATTCTGTCATAAAAGTAGGAGGATTTTGTTTGAATTTACCTTCAGTACAAAAATGACATAACCAACAATTAATAAAAACGCCAAATTGACAATTTGCATTGTTAATTTTGTCATTTTTGTAATTAAGCTAAATTTAAACAATGTTTGTCAACTTTTTTGAGAGATTTTGCAAACACTGTTGTTACCAACCATAACATAATAAATCCACCAGATTAACCTAAAGTTCCTACACTCAAAAAAATATTTAGTAAATTTACACATCTGATCGTTGGTTATTTTGATGCCACGTATTTAAATGTATATGTACAAACATACTGTAAAACTACATATAATGTGTAAAAATGCAAAGGTCATGTAAATCTAAAATTTAGGAAAATAATAGTACAAGTACATTAAAAATTGTAAAAGCACATAAATTTAAGGATTTATTACATAATAATATGAAAAACTACATATTAATTTAAAAAAATACATAAATTGATGCTATTTTACTTATGTAAGTATGTGTGTACATGTTTTATATGGAACAACACATTTCTTAAGTAAAAAAACAGAAATAAATGTGTGTTTGGATGTGTAAAATTTCGTAAATTTTTTTCAGTGTAGTCGATCAGTGGCGTACTTTTTGGTAGGATAAAGGTTATTATAAATTATTTTTAGACTTTGGAATTTAGAAAAAAAAGTTTCAGGTGCTTCTTTATGGACCCTAAGGAACAACCCATTTGAATATATAACATTAATTACATAACACCCTATATATATATATATATATATATATATATATATATATATATATTTATTAATGGTTTTTCGGGATCTGCTCCGTGTTGTCGGTTTTTGGTTCTTAAAAGAACCGTATGTCTGACGACGTTTCGGTACAATCTCGCATCAGAGCAGCAACAGCAGCCCAGCAGATAAGACCTGAAGATGGTATATGAGATTGTACCGAAACGTCGTCAGTCATACATATAACGACTGGGATTAACCATTAAAGCTTTATTTGTTTATTGTGTATAGGTGGAGATGATGGTTTTATTCATATATGGGACTTAAGAAAATTTCAAGACAAAATTCCTCTTGCTACATTTAAACATCACTTAGAAGCAGTTACCACTGTTGAATGGCATCCAACTGATTCAGCAGTATTTGCTTCTGGTGGTTCTGATAATCAAATCGCACTGTGGGATTTATCAGTCGAAAAAGACAATGAAGAGGCTGAAGATGTTAAGGTAATTTTTAATTGCATTTTAGTTAGAAAAAAGGTTAAAACTAAAAGAACATTCAGTATTAAAATGTATGTATATTTATTATAATATATATTATGTTGATGTACATTTGTAATTAATTTGATTATTTTTTGTATAGGAAGTTCCACCTCAACTTTTATTTATCCATCAAGGGCAAAAAGATATTAAAGAACTTCATTGGCATCCTCAACTTCCTGGTGTTATAATTAGCACAGCAGAAAGTGGATTTAATATTTTTAAAACAATAAGTGTATAATATGTTTAATAAATATAATTTACACAAAAGTTTTTAATTTAATTTATGTATTAAATCCAAATTAATTAAATGCCGCATAGTTGGTCTTCCATGAGGACAATTCTGTAAAATAAAATTGAAATTTATGAAACAATTATACAGGGTAATTTATTGACAAGAGCGTCACCAGGGGCAAGATGATAGATATGAATTGTAGGTTAAATAAATACAATTTGTAGTGTCCGACTAAAGCCTCGGCTAATTATCATAGAATTAAAACAAAATGGCCGGTTATCTTTTTTTTATTTAAAAAAATACTTTATCAATTTAAATCCGCTTAAATAAATGAATTTAAATATTTTTTTTAACAAAAATGGATCCGTCAAAATATTTTCTTGTCCTGCGATTTATTTTAGAAAAAAGTTAAATACTTTCAAACCGTAACTGGTAGGAATTATAAATCGGACAATAAGTGACTTGGAATTTTTTCGATTCCCTTGGCGACGCCCATGTTTTATCAATAATGAGAAAAGAACATGATGAGATTCTCTGCCTGAAAATAAGAGAAGAACTTCCCCTATGATTTGTTTTACAATGGAAAGACGTAAAGATTTTATGAGGTTAACAGTATGCGATACCGATATATCGGTTTTTCCTATACCGATATATAGGCGATTTATTTTTATCTGCTGATCTAACTTTATGAAAAAAATCATGTTAAAAAGTTAAAAATAATAAAGGAGCAAAGCAAAGTAAAAATCAAAAAAGTAAAAAAAACAACTTTTGTTTGTGTTTAAGTCAACCTATACTGGTACTTTTTTTTTAAACAAAACATAAAACAAAAAAGTGTCAAAAAAAATTCAATGGTGACAGATTTGCGATAATTTGTACCACCAGGGCCGAATTTTCGAACAGGCAACGTAGGTACCTGCCTAGGGCGGCAAGAACATTTATTAGTTTAAAAAACTCAAATGCTCAATTCCTTATCAACCGTTAAACAGATTATAAAAATTTAAATAGCATCGAGAATCGACATACCTTTTAAGTGAGGTATCACAAGCCCCCTTTTGAAATTTACTACTGCTCCCTTGGCATTCTTAAATAGGCACATATCGATTTGACGTCAAAAAATAGTTTAACTTAATATTCTTGACTATGTTTTTTGTCTGCCACGTCGATACCTTTTTTCGTTCAAAAGATATATATAAATTACGGTGTTTCAAAAAAACTTAAATTATTTTTTTTTCTAATGGTGTTGAAAAATTAATAATACATTAAAAAACAAAAATTTTAGCGCATATTTGAGCCCTTAATATTAATATTAAGGTTTGCCTCAATTCATTTGTTGTTTTTCCATTTCAATAACACGGGAATTTTTAAATTTTGAATTCTTATAACTTTGGAATGGTTTGTTTTCGCAACACCCAAGCGAGAGTAGTTATAGACAATTTCACGCTTTACAAAAAACATCTGAAGGTCAAAGTTCTTCAGGTCAACCGTTTCAAAGATATCAGCGATCAAAAATAACACTAATAAAAAATTTCAAATATTTTCAAATAAAATACAAAAAAATATCCTATGCCATATTTATATTATTTTTTATGTAAAATCACTTTAATTCTGTTAACCTGAGACTGTAAACTTTTTTTTTATGTATATATGACATATTATATGTATATGTAATATACATATATATACATATTATGTATATATATGTATAATATACATTGTATGTACCTATATATAAATAAAAAAAGTTTACAGTCTCAGGTTGACAAAATTAAAGTGATTTTACATAAAAAATAGTATAAATATGGCATATATTTTTTTGGATTTTATTTGAAAATATTTGAAATTTTTTATTAGTGTTATGTTTCATCGCTGATATCTTTGAAACAGTTGACCTGAAGAACTTTGACCTTCAGATGTTTTTTGTAGAGCGTGAAAATGTCTATAACTCCTCTCGCTTGGGTGTTGCGAAAACAAACCATTCCAAAATTATAAGAATTCAAAATTTAAAAAATAAAAATTCCTGTGTTATTGAAATGGAAAAACAACAAATGAATTGAGGCAAACCTTAATAATAATATTAAGGGCTCATATATGCGCCAAAGTTTTTGTTTTTTAATGTACTATTAATTTTTCAACACCATTAAAAAAAAAATTAATTTTATTTTTTTTTTAAACACCCTAATATATATATATAGATAGAAATATTATTTATAATAATTTTTGTTTGAAATGTAGTCACTTTTACAAACCTTTTTTAGAAAGATTTAGTATAAAGAAAATCACAACAAAAGTCAATAGATTAGTCTACATTAATTGGTATAAATCAGCGATACTCAAACTGCGGCCTGCCAACCCTTTCTTTGCGGCCCATAGCCTAGACACTTTTTTTACACAGCCTTGTGAGATAAAGAAGGGCTATATGTTTTCTATAATATGACGAGATTTTTATTGCTCGTAGACCGGCCAAGTACAGTGTAATCTTTCCAACTTTGACTGTGACGAGTTTAAAACATGGCTTTAGACGAACCCCTTTAATACGTTTTTGTAAGAAATGGTGCACTATGGGAATTTAAAGCCGCGGGACGCGATATTTGTTAATCATGCCTTGTATAAAATCACTGGCACTTACAGACCGCCACTGTGAGACAACTTGCTTCATTGGGATTTGACAATGCAGTTATTGAATAAATGTATTGAATTTAAAACCGACTCAAATTTGGGAGCAATTTTTAAACAAAAAAAAAAGTAAAAGGATAGAAAGAATTTTAAAAAGTAGTAAGGTGTACCTGGTACCCGATAACTTTGAAATGCTGAAATGAAATATTGGACGCAATCCAAGGAAAGGGAGCTACCATGACATGGTTATTATTTTTTTAAGTCGAGCTTCACTACTCAAACGCCTATCCCGCCCGAACTTCAATCGCCTTATGTTAAATTTGATTTTTGGATGCTAGGTTTGTTTTTTCGGATCACATATGCAATGCGTAGGTACAGATGTCGGCTAACTAATTCACACCTTCACGACGCACATACAGGTATTTGCACGATCTGGGCGGCCAAAATTATTTGTATGCTTAAATGGTATCTTAACCATTCCAATAGATGAATTAACTTGTTTTTAACAAAAAAAATACTTATTTACAATACTTTTACTAAACGGCACAATGGATTATTAAGAAAAATATGCTTAGTCAGATTCTTAGAATAATTGTAATTGTAATTGTAATAAGTGTAATTATTACACTTTACATTTTCCTACACACACAACACAGTACAATTAACCCAACGTAATAAGCATTCAGCATTTTTTAATTAACTTAGTTAATTTCGTCATCGCTATCTCATGAATTATCGCTCTTGTATGGATATTCAGATGTGAACATTGATATTGCTTGTGGCAAGAACGTGTTAGCTTTTCTTTTCTATATTGTTCTCATGTTTCTCAACATAGGATCTGAACTAAGAAAAAGGCGATTAAATTTGTCCCTATTGCAGTTTTCTCGAAAAAATGTTCTTGCAAAGTTTTTTCGATAACTCCTGAAATGCTTATTACGAGCTTCAGCTGCCTCCTCTGAAAGCTGACCAATAGGTAACAATGCGTTTTCAATATATTTCTGCCCCATAAACTAAAATCTTGTGAAATGGTGGAGTCATAGGATGCCATGGGTACAGGTTAACATATACGTTAACGTACCTTCACATGAGAATAGTTGATCCTTTAGACAGTTTAGTTTAGCATCAATATAAGACACATCCGCGCTCTCCATGCCATTAAACAAGTGTTTTCGAGTTACTCTCCTTACTTCCGAAACACCTGGTACACCAAAGACAAACATACACTTTGAAAAATGGCAAAAATAAAAAAAAATAATATTATTTATAATAAAAATAATATTATTTATTTTTTCGATTTTTTTGTCCAAAATCTTTGAAGTATCAAAAAAACAAGTTATCCGGAATTTTCCGGGCAATCTTTTGGTGTTATTTATTAAAAGGAAGGGTAAATATTACATAAAAATTAAAACCATAGCTTGATCTAGCTTGATATCATAACAAATTCCTTCGTGAAAGAAAAAAAATCATTAAAACTAGTCTAAGAAAAAGAGTTCACTTTCAATAATTAAAAATTTCTATTTAAATAAGTTATTTATATTTATTATATGATAATTTGTACGTTTATTACCTGGTGTATTAGGATCCATTAATTTTAACTTGTTAGATTAACTTGCGGTGCAAATATTCACATAAAAAACAGGTTGTCTTATAGGCACGCTAAAAATTGATATGTACTCTAGGTTAGACATTTAAATTCAGACTAATCATACGTACGTGTGGTGCGCGGGAAAAGGGAGTAAGCGGTTGGATACGGTTCTCAGAAGCGTCGTCCAACGCAGGTTGTCTGTTTTAACTATGTCATTCAAACTTTGATAACAGGCATTTTGGCCGCCCAGATCTTAGAAATACCTGTATGTGCGACGTGTTAAGAGTAGCATGTAGCCGGATTTAACTTAAATTGTCAAAAGTTGTCCATACTTTCAACAATCAAGATGTCATTAATTTTGAAATAAATTATAATGTTTAAATGTTGAGTTTTATTGTAATATAGGTCATTGCGGCCCGCCTGATGTAGCAGTCATAGATATTTGGCCCAAGAAAAAAAAGTTTGAGCAAGGCTGGTATAAATGCTCAAGCATTTATTTATATTTCGAGTTAAAAATTGAACGTAAATGGATGTTATCAACAGTGATGTAACCGATACATTTTTTTCAGTATCTAGGTACCGATACAGATACTCTCTGGTAGATGTATCTGGGTACAGATACCGATACATTTTCCCAAAAGTATCTGGGTACAGATACAGATACAATCAAAAAGTATCTAAGTTACTTCCAGATACTATGTTAAAAAACTTAAAAATTAAATGACAAAAAAAATTTTTTGATAAAATTGACGAAATATCCATGAAAAACGGAAATAAATTTTATATTTACGCGCCATATGAAAGCTTACTACAAAATTTGTAGTACAAATTCAAAATTATCGTTAGGTCTCTGGGTTCGGTACAGTGTTGCCAGATGCTTTTTCCTGTAAATCCATAGAGGGTGGGAAAAAGCGTTAAACCGGATTTATAGATTGCCTTTCTTCCTTCTTTCCTTCCTCCCGTAAAAGATGAACAATACGAAAACAGTAGTTCAGTTTATAGATTAGGGTACGGGAGTCTATACACAGCACTATGGTTTTCGTATTGTTCATCTCTTACGGGAGATATCAAAAATATCCAATGTAGGTATATATCCTGGATATCCATAGAGTATATCCATTGGATGTTCATTTTCCGTGTGGCCCACACGGTGTGGAGTTGCAATCAGGTTGGGTAAAATAAAATGTATCTTGTATCTAAGGATCTAGATACTTTCAAAAGGATCTAGATACTAAAGTAGATCCTGATTTTCTTAAGTATCTCGATACGTATCTAGGTACATAAAATGTATCTAGATCCAGTATCTAGATACATGTATCTCGATACATTACATCACTGGTTATCAAAAGAAAAACCTAATTAACCCCATTTGTTGGTTATAATAATCCCGTTTTTTATTTTTGGTGCCAAATTCAAATGTCGAGCACTTGAGCGGTTTTCGAGCATTTTTAAAGTGCTCATCCTTTTCTACTTGGTACTCTATAGTATTGTAGGATAGCTTTTCGGATGGGCACTAATAAACTTATACTTTTGTTTGAAACATATATTTGGCACCGTTGCCTTCATAATACATAAAGTACTGTGCGTTCAGGCTAAGTTGAGCGGTCTAAGGAATGTCACCCCGTCCATCATCTCAGGCACAATTAAATACATGTATTTCGGTAGTCGCTCTGTATTAACAAACGGCAAGTGGCGGCACTTATAAATCATCTTCTTGTTACCGAAATCTCGCGACGATTCGATATTTAAATTAAGCGCTCAACTTAGCCTGAACGGACTGTATAATAAACAATGATACCAACATAATAGTTAACTATTATTAATATTTTACCAGGCCATACAGCATGCTTTATGTCCAGCAGAATGTACAGCATATGAGGAATATTCCTCAATATTTTTAAACTTCTAGCCTAGCGCCATTTAACTGAAAACAATCAGTACAGTAATAAAGTTTACTTCTATATTTAGTAGCGAGCTGTGCTTTTTTATTATTATACTAACGACCTATTTACAAAATATACAATTATAAATGAATATATTTAAAGAACTTTAATTTCTTACTTTTATTCATTATAACCTAATCTTGTAGGTGGTTTTACTTCACGACCAAACCTCTTAATATAATTTTTATTTATTTGATTTTAAAATCTGAATTCAGATTCCATACATTCATTTTTTATTTGATCTCCAGATTCTATAATTTCATTATTTGCTAGAGTAATAAAATGTTTATTTCTATCCAATTCCCTACCATTATCTAATTTAATTTTATAAGATCTTGGCCGTTGTTTATTTTCCAATTTTTGTCAGTTAATTTATATTTAACAAAGACATTTTGATTACTTTTAAATTTTTCTCTATTAACTTTAGTATTTAAATCATAATAATATTTGTCTATTTTTTGTTTATTGCATAATGTATTTTTAATTATTTTGTACTTGTTTTTACATGGTTTTAATAAATTGTCTTCAACTGGTAATATTTCTTTTAGTTTTCTGGACATGAGTATTTCTGCTGGTGACTTTAAACCAGTACCTAATGGTGTATTTCTAAATTGAAGCATTGCTAACTCTATATCCTTATTGTCTCTTAACGTTTTACAAATCAAATTTTTAACACTTTGTATGTGTCGTTCAGCTAGACCATTTGACTGACTGTAATAAGGACTAGAATAATATGCTGAAATTGCCATGCATTAGCGAATGTTTTAAACTCAAAACTTGTAAATTGGGGTACATTGTCACTAATAAAAATCAATGGAATACCGTGACGCGAAAAAACCGATTTTAAACAAGCTATTACCTTATTAGAAGAAGTACCATCAGGCAATTTAGCCAATTCAACATATTTAGAGAAATAATCCACTATAATTATATAATATTCACCATTAATATAAAATAAGTCGCATCCCACTTTTTCCCAAGGTTTATTAGGAGTTTGGTGTGGAATCATGGGTTCCTTAATTTTATTTTTTTGAAATCTTTTACATATTTCACATCTAGAAATAAATTCTTCAATATTTGTAGACATATTAGGCCAAAACAAACATTCTCGAGCGCGATTTTTACATTTTACAATTCCTAGGTGACTATAATGTATTTTATTTAACATTTCTTTTCTTAATTTTAGGGGAACTATTAACTTATTATTTTTATAAAGTAAATCATCAGCTTCGCTAAGCTCATCTCTATATTTAAAGTAACATTTAACAATTGGATCAACTTGGTTTATAGAATTCGGCCAACGCTTTAAAATATAATTCTTTAATCTAATTAATTCAGGATCTAATCTGGTAATATTTTTTATTTCTTCTATTCGTTCATAAGACGCATTTAAATTTAATCTTAATAAACAAATTTGATCATTTATAGCCTTATCCATGTCGGATTCTTCAATTTTATTTATGTAAGCTCGAGATAAAGTGTCAGCTATAAAAAGTTCTTTACCCGGTTTATGTATTAAATTTATATCATATTTTTGTAATCTTATAAACATTCTTTGCAAACGTGGGGGACAGTTATATAAAGGTTTATTAAAAATTTCAACCAAAGGCTTATGATCCGTTTCCATCGTTATGGTTTTACCATAAATATATTGATGAAAACGTTCACACGCAAAAACTAGAGCATACAACTCTTTTTCTATTCGATACATCGAAGTACGTGCTGGCAACACTGCCCGTTGATGATTTGCATTGCGCGGCACGAACTTTGACCGACCTTGATCACTGGACAATTTTCTGGTGTTTCTGCTTATCGCACAATGAGTGTAAGTAAGTGCGATAAGCAGAAACACCAGAAAATTGTCCAGTGATGAGTCATTGTAGCACGGTCACTTTTTTCTGAAATTTCTTGCCCACATTTTTTTGACTCCTCCACGGTCAGGCATATTTTAATGGCGTCCTCTAATGTTAATTTATCATCTTCTAATAATCTTTCTCTTAGCTTCTCTGATTGCAGGCACTTGTTACTAAGCTGTCATTTAGTTTATCAAATTCACAATTTTGTGCCTTATTTTTCAACTCGGTTACAAAATGTTGGATAGACTCACCAGGCACGTTGGTACATTTGGCGTTTTCAACTTAAAAAATATATAATCTTCCAAACATTTTTTTTTAAATAGTGATATTATTAGCTTTACTTTGCAAGAAAAATTAAAATTGCGTATGTAGCCGTTGTGAAGATATAGGTACACTTAAATGTATTTTTTTATAAATTAATTTGCAACATTAAGCTTAGTCTCTGTGTATCGCCTCTTTTATTGAGGTTTTTTGGACATTTTCCTATTTCAATGGCTTCACGAATGGTACGTTTGGTTCTGTATTCGATGCTAGCCAAGACCCTTATTTTTTCAAAGTCAATTTCCCAATATCGCCAGCAATAGCCAACTTATTCATGGAAGACATAGAAGTACGAGCAATCGAAACGGCAACACTAAAATCAAAGTTATGGCTACGGTACGTAAAAGACACATTTGTCATCTGGACCCACGGAGAAGAGAAACTGAAGAAATTCCTGGACCAGAATTCCCAAAAAGATTAAGTAAGTGGAAACCGAGAAAGAACACCAATTACCTTTTCTGGATAATCAAGATAAATAATGGCATAATCAAGATAAATAATGGCACACGCCCAGTCTCACCACCACCCGTCACAACTGCAGTCAATCATTAAGACACTTGTCACGCGAAAGGCTGGCGGATGATGACCACAAGAAACAAGAAGACCTGAAATTCCAAACGACGCTACAGCAAAACGGATTCTCCAAAACCATCATCAAAAAGGTTCTTAGACCACGACGCCGGTTAAATACCACAGAGGACGAGAACAACAAACCAACTTCGAAGGCCTTCCTTCCCTACGTGAAAGGGACAACCGAGAGAATAGGCAAAGTTCTCAAAAAACATAACATTTACCGCCACAAGAAAGATCGGTCAAATACTTCCAAACGCCAAACCAAAATAGAGTTAGAGGCACAAGGGGTGTACGAAACTCCTTGTAATAATTGTGACGGAAGCTACGTTGGACAGACCAATAGACGTATCAACGTTAGACGTGAAGAACATCGAAACGCAGTCTTAAAACATCTTTCTTAGCTGAACACGTCCGAAAAACTTCCCATGAAATTGAATTGAAAAAACAAGGGTCTTGGCTGGCATCGAACACAGGACCAAGAAACCTCAGCACAAAAGACGATACACAGAGACTACCAACTGCATAAAAACCAGCTCTTACAACCACCAAAACGCCACGCAAATTAACGATATCAATGTTCTGCTTTAGGTTTTCACGGGCGTTATATGTATTGATGGTTTTCCGGCATCTGCTTTGTGTTGTCGGTTTATGGTTCTTAAAAGAACCGTATGTCTGACGACGTTTCGGTACAATCTCATGTACCCTCTTATCTGCTGGGCTGCTGTTGTTGCTCTGCTGCTTTAGATTTCCATTGGCGTTATATGTATGAACTTGCAGCAGAGCAGCAACAGCAGTCCAGCAGATAAGACCTGAAGATGGTACATGAGATTGTACCGAAACGTCGTCAGACATACGGTTCTTTTAAGAACCAAAAACTGACAACTCGGAGCAGATCCCGGAAAACCTTCAATATATATATATATATATATATATAGGTATATATATTTATATATATATGTAAATTTATATATATTTGGCCAGCATACAAAGTGAGGACTTGTCTTAGCACGTATATTATGAGGACCGGTAGAAGGAGTCAAAATAGAAACACAATTAATATTAAGTTACGCTTAATATTAAATTAGTAACAGGTGGGTAAAGAATATACACGTAAATTGTTCATTTAAATATTTTAGAGTATATCAGAACAAAGTGAGGACCGTATATCCAGTGATGCCAACTCGTGGGAAATTTCCCATTTTGAGGGAAATTTTACCTCAAATTGAGACAAATGGGAAAAAGGGAAAAATTTCAAAAAAGGCCGTCCATGAGGGAAATTTATATCAATTCAAAATGAAAATTTATAATTAACCCTTTCCTTCTTTTTCTAATCAAATAATTCGGATTTTTTTATATTTTATGACTTTTTTTCGTATTTTACACAAAAAATATATATAACTTTTAATGTAACAAAACTTTATTTGGATTTACATAATAAAAATATGTATTCTTTTAAAGATCAAAACAATAGGACGTATTTATAGAAGAAAGGATATGTTTATACTTGCAAAATATGAACGAAATCCTTCAGCTTTTATATACATAATCATTAATACAAGCTAAAGGATTTCCTTCATATTTTACAAATATAAGCATAAGGATATATCACAGTCTGTGGGATATATCCTTTTTTATCAATATGGCAAATTGTTTTATAATTTTATTTTACATATATTTTTGTATTTATACACGTTGTTTTTTATAGGCTTACTAAAAAATACTGTTTCTAAACTTTTAAAATGCTGTCTTTTTTGCAAAATAATATCTCTTATATTTAAAAAAACGGGTAACAGCATATTTCAAAAAGCGTGGGAAGAAAGGGAATTTTTGAACATTTTCGAGGGAAATTTGTTGCAAAAGGGTTGGCAACACTGCGTATATCTGTCTATTCAAGTGAGGACCGTTTATAATTTTTTATGCTACCCATTTTATGAGGTCCATCGTACTTTTGTAAAACTGTGTAACAGTTGACAATACCACAAAGAAATTACATCCTTGGACAAATATACAAAAGTTATATACAAAAGTGCTCTTTTAGTTCCACCCTTACTTCCTAAGAAGTCCCAAAAGCCAACTGAATGGCATGAGCAGGTTAGGGGTAGGAACGGACCGCGGGTCTAAAGGCCCCTCCACCTTTACGGGTTAACATATGATTAGACTTATTAATATTTATTAGATATTTTGTTATTTATTATACAGGGTATTAATTTTAAAACTTCCCAAAGTAAATTTCTCTTAAACTGAAAGGTTTCTGAAAAAACGCCGAGACATGTAAAGTTTAATATCGAGGGGTACAATTTTGCATGATAAAAATTGGTTTCCCACCCTTACCCTCTGCGCCCTTAAGAATTTGAATAGGTATCGAGTAATACATCATTTTAAAGGTCTTTGAAGTCGTACGGTGTTTTAAATCAGTCCGTTCGTTTTTAATATATTTTGGAAAAAATATTTTTAGGAGTTAGACATAATAGAAAAAAAAATAATGTAATAAATGCACAAAAATTTGGTTACCCAACCTTACACCCTGCACCCAGCAGATATAGGAGTAAAAAAACGTTTAACCCAAAGGATCTTGAAAAAATATTGGTTTACGGATACCACTTGTTTTATTGTAAATTGAGGTGTCTAAATTCGATTTCGATAAAATTTTTGACCTAACGGGCCTTTAGAATATTTTGGTTTCCGGATACCCGAGTCACCACTTGTTTTAAAATTTTCATAATTTACAACTAGCACTAAAAAAATTTAATAATTAAATAATATTAGATAGAAGTTGCGGTTGCGGCGCGATAATCTTCATGCTAGCCAACTATAGCTAGTTCAATAATAATTAATAATTAATTATGAACATTAATATAGTTCTACAATATATTTTTATTCAGTTTTTTAACATTTGATTTGTTTATTAGTGTTGCATTTGTTTTTGATTTTTTGTAAGGCCTATAGGCCCATACGGTATATATACATTTGATTTTGTCTTAATAAAGAATTAATAAAGGGTTCAAATAAAACTAAAAAGCACAAACCGGCTCTTTTATACAAAAAAACATGCTTTTAAGCACTAAAAACTTAAAAATAATGTAATTTAATTAAAAATATTTTGTTCCGATAGACAAGGTTTCAAAAAACTTACGCCAATGCTTGGCTGGAGATTTGTCATCCAAAAATAAGAAAAAAGTTCATACAAACGTAGTGCCAGAAATGCTTAGTTTTAAAGATACTTACATTAGACACATTTTTTTCCAAACTTTTTTAAAATATCTTAAATATCGTTTGCCAGGTTTTGTTGAAAGTTGGCAACGTTATTTATTGGTTTTGTTAATTTTCTCCAAACCCCTGATTAATTAAAAAATAATAGGAAGTATTTTTTGTTTAGCTTAAAAAAGGTGCAAAATATGCGTTTGGTTAATTTTCATGCAATAATATTGTTTTATTTTTTCTGTCAAAAACGAGATAATAAACAACTTGGGAGACCAAAAAGTTTTTTAGTGGCTTGATTATAAAAAAATATATAAAAATAGCAAAAAAAGTTTATCTAGTATAAATAGGTAACGTTGCCAAATTTCAACAAAATCGGGAAAACGATATTTAAGATATTTTAAAAACTAAACATTTCCAAAACAATGTTTATTAAGGTCATATAACTTTTTTTCCTATTTTTCGATGACGAATCTCCAGCCGAGCATTGGCGCATATTTTTTAAACGCCCTTTATAAACTTACCTATCACTTCAATGACTATACCAAAAAGAGTTTGTAGCTATATCGAAATTATGTTTTGCCTCAAAGGCAGAACGAAACTTTAAATAACAAACCCATTTTTTATGAAATTAATGAATGCATATTATGCATTGCCTACCTGACATATATAAACTGCTTCATCGTCTTCACTTTCAATTAATTCTTAAAAATAAAAAAAAATCTTCCGGTCAACTCGTCAGTATTGCAAGGTGCCGCCATATTGTATTGTATATCATATTAGTATGACTTAACTTAAACCCTTTTATTTGATACCCATGTCAGGAAGGTTGTGAAGATAAAGGCAATCTTCCATCTTGGATTTAGTATGACTTTATTTAATTTATGTTTTTTTTTGTCAAACCCTTTCATTTGATACTTAATTTAAGGAGGTTGTAAAGAAATAGGTATCTATTTTGTCACCTTGGGGTGGTCTCCATATTGGATTTGATTCGACGTCACTCACCTTATTGTTTTCTACTAGTCAAGCCCTTTTATTTGATACCCATATCAAGTTGTGAATAATAGATAAATCGCCATTTTGGAGCGAATGACATATTGGATTTAGTATAACGCCTTATCGTCAAAACCTTTCATTTGATACCCAAATCAAGGGGGTTGTAAAGAGAAAGGTAATCCTATACTAAACTGTACTGTCTCCAGCACCTAAAGTATGTGCAAAATTTCAGCTCAATCGGTTAAGTATAAGTTGGTTAAAATCGACTTAGATTTGTGGACACTATTACAAGGGAAGCTAATATAACCTAATCCCTATGTTTTGGTCTAGCCAATTTCATTATATTTATAATAATAATATAATATTTGGAAAAACATATCTAGTGGTCTCTAACAAACCACTTAGTAGCAGTTAAAGGTTAAAGCAGTTTTCCGCCAGATTACTTAAAGATTCAATACTCTGGCACAGATCAAACCAGACAAAAGACAAATTAAAATTATAGTCAACAAACCATTCCTAGCATTTAGTGAGGACCGTTTACAGTTGTCAATTTTATGGTCCTCACTTAATGCGTAGAAAGTTGCTTATAAGCACCTAAAAATATACGTCTTGAAAATATACTCATCAAGAAGTGCCACCAAGTTGCGGTAGCAGCGCCACCTAGTAGTGGTTTAAGAAAGTAAAATGCAAAGTGAGGCTTTTTTTATATCTTACTGAAACAACATTTTATGCAACACAGAAGCGTTCAGGCATAAAATTATTGCTTTGACAAAGTGAGGACCATATACGGTACTCACTTTGCCATGGACCTCACTTTAATAGTAAATTACCTTCGAAAGGGGCTCACTTTGTATGCTGGAAGTAAATATATACATATATTTATATTTATATATATATATATATATATATATATATATATATATAGCGAATTGCTGTGGTCATTTTCACTAGAAAACATGTTAAGCTTATTGTTGCGCATTAATTTATAAAAAAAATACAAGTGTATATCTCCACAACGGCTACATACGCGATTTTAATTTTTCTTACAAAGTAAAGCTAATAATATCAATATTTAAAAAAAAAATGTTTGGAAGATTATATATTTTTTAAGTTGAAAACGCCAAATGTACCAACGTGCAGGAAGCTGTTTTCTTGTGAGAAACTTATGACGTTCAAACACCAGATTTTTCTTTGGGAGAAAATAGTCGTCAAATTTCTGGATAAGGGCCATAACTTTGTTCTGTTCATCTTCTTTAAAAGTAAATGTATTATAAATTTTAAATCCTTCATCACCAATGTACGCCAACAACTGCGCACATTGCAAATCTTGTGGTTTTTTCTCTATTTCGGAGGCTTTCAAGTAGTTCTTGAACTTTAATACCCAAAATTTCCAATTTTCTGATACATTTCCACTAAAATCCATAGGTCCTATACCTCTGTAGTCCATTTTACACAGCGCCATATTATATATTTTATATAGGTATGTTAATCAATCGACGTTCTACTTAATACTAATTTATTAACTATAAGAATATGTACAAAAACTTATAACCATACAGGCTGTATTATATACATGACATAACTTACAAAAAAACTTAATAGCTACAAACATTTTTTGACACGACGAATGGCCCCTTAAATTTTGGCAGTAGTTTTTTTATTTTATTAACACCGGGTGTTGTGTCATGGTTTTTTATCATATTATAGTCGCCTATTTTGTATTTCCGAGAGAGCCAAATCAGGTCCAAACTTGTCCAATAATTGCCCTTTCGCCTTTGGAGTAGTTTTTTTATTACCACCGGGTTGTTGTAAAGTCCCTTTACACCCCGTTCCAAGGGTCATTTACATTGTAATTTGGGATAAGTTATTTTTTTAGAAATACACGTGTAGTGCAAATATTTTATATTTTAAGTTCGTTACTCTTTTCCAAGCATTAAACCTCGTTTCTGCTGAGTCTTTGTTTTTCTATATTAGGGTTTTATTATTAATTTTCTATTGGTTAGAACTATTGTTGCTGTTAAATTTTCATTGGTCTAAATTGTCAGACCATCTTCGCGTATGTCATGTGACATACCCTAAACAAAACCAAAGGCACGGACAGAAATCGGGAATTAGGTTTCGAACAATGAATTAGTATGTAACAACTCTAAGAATATAGTGTAAGTTGTAGTGATAATCGTTTAAGTACCAATAAACGAAAGTAGTACAAATCCTGAGTGTCATTGGACTCACCCTAAACTCCAAACCTTTAACAAAAAGTGATACATTTCGGAGCTGGAAAAGTTCCCATAAATCTAAAAAGTTGAGAGGAGTCACTATCAGGGTTAAAAGTCAAGGAGAGGCTGACACTACAACGCGCCGTTGCAGAACAGGACCACCATCCCCGAGAACGAAGCCAGCTGCGAAATACCTGAATTAACCAGGGCAGACCCGAAACTTCTTGGAGTGCAGTGTTGTTTATGTGTTCTGTGATAGTTCAAAGTTCACGAAAATTCTGTGCTGAAGCTACTTACCATTCCAGTTCAACAAGTCGACGCACCAACAAAATAGAAAAAAACCCAGGCTATAGAAAAATAAACTGTAAGATACAATTGTTACAATTGTGATTTTGATGCTCATGAACGATAGGTTAGGCGAAAATTTTGTAGATTATTTTAACGAAGACGAATTGGAGATCGAAATCATGGCATTTTCTGCCGAATTATCTCTCAAAATGATCCCTGCATTTAGTGGTGACCGGCCTGAGTTACACAAATTTTTAAGTTGTTGCGACGTAATTTGGGCTATGGCAACCACGAGAAATCAGCAAATACTATTTTTAAATATTGCGAAATCAAAATTGTCGGGTTCTGCATATAACATTGTAAAGTATAAATATTTTAACGATTGGCCAGAATTAAAAACCGTTTTAAAAGAACAGTTCCTTGAGCGACGGACAATTGCGCAAATTCAAGTAGAGTTATTAAATTGTCGTCAAAATCTAAACGAAGATATTAGAGCTTTCGCGAATAGAGTAGAAAATTTAATGCAAGATCTAGATGACGCGTGTATAGCAAGCGAGGGTGAGGCTGCGCGTAATACTATCCAAAATCTAAACAAGAAATCCGCTCTTAAAGCATTTGTTGAAGGACTTCGGGATCCTATTAAACTCATAATAAAGGCAAGTAGGTTTATTAACTTGGTTGACGCGATTGAAGCTGCGTGCGAAGAGGAGAGGAACCTCAAGTCAAATAAAAATTCGAATTTTAATAAGTTTAAACCCAAAGACGGCAAACGTCCTCTTAAATGTTTCAAATGCAATAAAATGGGTCATATTGCTGATCAGTGTAAAGCCGGGTCTACAATTGTCGCAGAACGCAGATCGCAGAACGTAAGCATGCGCAAAGCACCCAGCGACGTTGCGATGGAGCAAGGTCACACGTCGCAGAAAGTTAATTCATCTTCAATAACGTCTTTCGCAGGCTTTTATGTTAGCCAATCATAGAGCGCTAGAATCTATCTGTCTCTGTGGTCTCTTTCTTTCAATAATCAAAACTTTTATTTAGTTCCTTTTCCTATTTCGCGGTTATTTTTAAATTTTTGGTGTAATTCTCAGAAATTATTCGAAAAACGTAATTGTCCAAATTTAAAATAATTTTCAATATTTTCTATAGACCATTTAAATATGTATATTCTTATTACTATTGAATATTCATACCTATATTGATTTAAATAGGTAGTTTTTAGGAAATATCTTATAAATATATTATATATAAACTCTTAAACATTTTTTACCTAAAAATAAACCCCAAGCAATTTTTTAGAGATAGGGATCCATCCATATCTCTGTTTTTTTTTCACTAAATTTAGGGGAAACACTTCTACGTTGGCCACACTGTGGTTATAAAGAAATCAATTGCTCTGATTGGTCAATAAAAGCACATCGCGCGACAATTGTAGACAGCTCACATAACAACGACGTGTGACCTTGCTCCATCGCAACGTGGATGGGTGCTTTGCGCATGCTTACGTTCTGCGATCTGCGTTCTGCGACAATTGTAGACCAGGCTTTATTCAAACGGTCGAAACGCACCCCAATATCCAAATCATTTCAAAATAAAGTCCGAGGCCGATATAAAAGCAGGCGCATTGGTTTGCAGATATTGTAAACACCCTGGACATTCAATTGAAGAATGTCGGAAACGAGCGTATAACAATTCTAGGAAAAATGCATGTACGTCACAGTCATTTAATACGCAAAACAATCAGTCGGGAAACGACTACGGAACGGGTCCAATGAACGGCAGAACCGCGACGCGTTCCAAAGATATAAAAACTGCCGAGCAATAAACTCCTTTCAGGGTAGTCCTAATGAGTTAAATTTTATCAATCCTCCAAATTCTACTAAATCCTCTGACTCTACTAAATCTACAAAATCCTCTGACTCTACTAAATCTACAAAATCCTCTGGCTCTACTAAATCTACAAAATCCTCTGACTCTACTAAATCTGCAAAATCCGAAAATGTTTTTACAATAACAGACGACAAAGCTAACTCGTCTTGCGTAAATATTTCCTTATGTCCAACGATATCTAAATCCGCGACCTTACTAGTTGATACGGGAGCTAAAGTAAGCATGCTTAAATTAGGTTGCACGGATGACGATGCTTTAATTTATACAGATGAAACAATTCAATTAAAAGGTATCACCGGTTCTCACATCATGTCTTTAGGTGTTCTACCGGCCAGCATAAAACTTTGCGAAACGCATGCCCTAGATCACGAATTTCATATTGTCCCAGATAGTTTTTCAATAGTTGCAGATGGTATTTTAGGGAAAGACTTTCTACTAAAATATAAAGTATTATTAGATTATGATGAGTTAAAGCTTACTATTCCATTAAGCGGTAAAAACTACTCCTTTACTCTTACTAATCCTTACAAAATCTTTATTCCTCCTAGATCAGAGATCATTGCCAATGTCAAAACAGATTTTCTAAATTCAAAGGTATGTCTTAATAAGGAAGTTAAAACAGGAATTTATGTCAGTAATTGTATCGTAGAACCCAAACAGGGAAATTGTAAAATCAGCATTTTAAATTCAACCGAAAATCCGGAAACAATTAATTCTCTCGATCTTGATTTTGATGAATTGAATAATTATCACATTGTTACCGTTCTTAGTACCACTAATGGTAAAAGGCTACAAGCAATAAAATCTCAAATTTGTCTTGATCATATGAACCAAGAAGAAATGACTCTATATAGAAGGAGACACTCTAACATGTACTGACGCTGTTAAACATTCTATTCCCATAACTTCTTCGAAGCCAGTTTTTGTTAAACCGTATAGATTACCCCAGCAACAAAAGCAAGAAATTCAAAATCAAATAAAAAAAATGCTATGTGATGACATTATTGAACCAAGTCGATCCTCATACAATTCTCCTATTCTTATCGTTCCTAAAAAGGCTGACTCAGAAGGAAATAAACGGTGGCGCCTTGTCGTAGACTTTCGAAAACTTAACGACGTCACGAGTCAGATGCATTTCCACTACCAAACATTACGGAAATTTTGGATCAATTAGGTAAATCTAAATATTTTTCAGTAATTGATTTAGCGAACGGATTTCATCAAATCAAATTAAGTGAAGAAAGTAAGCCACTTACTGCGTTTTCTTTTTACGGACACTATCAATAAAAAAGGTTACCAATGGGGTTGAAAGGTGCTCCGGCTTGTTTTCAGCGGTTAATGAATAACGTTCTAACGGGTCTTCAAGGAATTAAATGTTTTGTATATCTGGATGATATAGTCGTATACGGTACTTCTTTAAATGACCACAATAATAAGTTAATAGACGTGTTTCAAAGGTTAAAGGAAAACAATTTAAAATTACAACTAAGTAAATGTCAATTTCTACGCAAGGAAATAAATTATCTAGGACATGTTATTTCTGAAAAGGGAATAATGCCAGATCCAGGTAAAATTTCAGCAGTCAAGAATTTTCCAGTCCCAAGTAACGAAAAGCAAGTCAAATCATTTTTAGGGTTAGCATCATATTACAGAAAATTTATTGAACATTTCGCTGATATTGCATATCCACTTAATAATCTATTAAAGAAAAATATCGAGTTTAATTGGTCTTCAACTTGCGATGAATCATTTACTAAATTAAAGGAAAAACTCATAACTCCGCCAATTCTTCAGCATCCGGACTTCGAACGTGAGTTTATCCTAACAACCGATGCTAGTCAATACGCAATCGGTTCCATTCTGTCGCAAGGAGAAATAGGTTCAGATTTACCCATCGCTTATGCTAGCCGAACCTTAAATAAAGCCAAAAAGAACTATTCTACTATCGAGCGCGAACTACTTAGTATAGTTTGGTCAGCCCAGCATTTTAGACCGTACCTATATGGAAAAAAGTTTAAAATTTTGACTGACCATCGACCTTTAACATACATCTTTTCCCATTCTAATCCATCTTCCCGGTTAATGCGTTTTCGCCTTAAACTTGAAGAATTTGAATACGAAGTTGTTTATAAGCCAGGCAAGCAAAACACAAATGCAGACAGTTTGTCCAGAATATGCTGCATAAACGCAACTATAAATAAACCATATGAAGAGTATTTAAAATATATTGAGAGCAAAATAATAACTAACTCTAACGTAACAGATGTAAACGAAAATTTTAACGACTTGTCTAAAAAAATAAATTTATTTTATTTTACAGATAAAAACTTTAACAGTAATATTGAGTATCATAATTCTAAAGCGGAACTTAAAGTTCAAAACAAAAATATATTAGACATAGCCTATTTAAAATCGGATGACCGATATTTCTTTTATCTAATAACTAGGGAAACCGAGTTTCACAAATCCGAATACAGCGATGTATTTTATTCATTGTTTAACCTAAAAAAAATTTGCATTTCCAAATCCATTGAAACTTTAGCATTCTCTAGTAATAATTTAGAGCACGATAAGTTGAAACTTGAACCTATAAGAATTATGTTGCGATATATTTTTAAAGATACTAATATCAAAGTTCTAATTTGTTCGAATTTTACTGAACAAAATTTAACTGAATCTGAAATAATTAAAATTTTAAACGATTTTCATGTAACGCCCCTTGGTGGACATCAAGGAGTTAATAGAACATTTAAAAGAATCAGGCAAAACTTCAAATGGGAAAATATGTACAAGGATATAAAAAAATTTATCAAGTCATGCGAAACTTGTCAAAAAAATAAGTGTGGAAGAAGGACTAAGCTTCCAATGACTATTACTACAACCTCTTCTGCCCCTTTTGAAAAAATATTTCTAGATATCGTGGGTCCTTTAAACGAAACAGAAAATTTAAACAAGTACCTTCTCACATTTCAGGACGATCTTACCAAGTTTTTAATTGCTATTCCCATTCCAAATCAAACTGCCAATATGGTTGCTTACAGTTTCACAACAAAAATAATTTGTCAATTCGGAATTCCTACAATTCTTGTTATTGATCAAGGAACTAATTTTCTTAGCATATCAGTTCCAAACTTGGCCAATAATTGCCCTTTCGCCTTTGGAAATGTTTTGCCAATAAATGTAGGTACAAGATACGACTTTATATTCCTACGTTTCTTGTACAATCGCGATGGCCAACAATAAACGATCAAATCGTGCCCAAAGCAGTTTGGGTTACCGTTGGTATAATTTTGGGAATGTTTGGATATAAAAAAACGATGTCACATTTTTGACATTTATTTGTGCAAATATTTAAACCAATCTCGATTACCTATTACAAATATTCTTTAAAAATGGAAGAATATTACTAGAAAAAAAGCTTTTTCTCGTTTATATTAAAATATTTTAATTTTTGGGAACAACAAAACGTATTTAGTAAAAATTTGTTTAAAACTTAACACACGTTTAACTGCACAGAGTATATATAGTTTTTAAATAGGTAACTAGCACGTTATTCACGCCTTTTTCCACAAAACATGCCAATTGTTTAAATTTTCACAAAAAACTGCAAAAAGTGTTGTCATTATTGCCGGATTTTTTCAATTTTGTTATGTTTTATTCGGTAATCTTGTAAAATAACACTCTTATAGAGCTTCTTGTATCAGTGAAATATATTTTATAAGATATGTGAAAATAAACATTAAAAAATGCCAAGAAAAAATAAACAATTTATTGTCGGTAAAATTCTGCGAAACAAGAAAAACACAATCCCACATTGCACTTGTTGCATTGCTTTCGAACTGCTTGAGCAGTATGGGTGACAACCGCACATCGACGCCGTTTCTTCTGTGGTACATACTCAATTATTTGATCCTCATGATCAAATTGTATGTTCTCATGAACTCTACTTTGTTTGGATGCAGCTGAGGGACGACCAGCACTTTTGGGTGGCATCTGATATTTGGTCAAATAACATTGAGCTATTTCTCTGCGAAACTGAAGTGCTTTTTGCCAGTATCCATGCATTTTGTATGCTTAGGTCCACTAGCCACGTAAAGATGGACCACCACCATTTCTTTCCCCTAACACATATCCTGTAAACGTTTACGTTTGCGTCCATCTGATCTGTGCCCCCCATGAAATTATTATATTTGGTGATACAGTCTGGTCTTGAAATGCCAACTCGTTTCTTTTCAGCAGCGGAATATCTTTGGGCAGTTGATACTGGATGTATTTCATGAAAGTTTGATGCCACTGATAACGAAGTTATCTTTCAATCTGGTTACTAAAATGGAATCCTTTTTTGCCAAAGCATACTAAAATGTTTGTTGTTTTTTCCTTCATTTGATTAAATAAACGAATAGGACAGTTTTTCGGTACACGATTTTCTCTTATGGTACCTGTAGCACCATAATTTCTCGTTTTCATGTACACTAAAAGATTAATTGAAGTAAATAAGTTGTCAACGTAAAATTGAAACGGAAGAGGTGTCAGTCATATTTCTTTTGGTTGTCTTCATTAGATTTGGCCGTTGCACCCTGATTAACATCAAAATTGATAAAATATCCATTTTTAGTGTTGATTCACCATACTTTGTATCTAAAGAAAATGGGTTTGCCTCGGATATACTGCTTGCAGCCATGACGGCCTAAATATTCAATCATACTTTAAACATAAAAAAAACGTATGAAGCGCTCTTTTAGAGGCTTGCTCATCTTGTTAGCTTTGTCTAGCTTTGCCAGCACAGTGCTTAAAACAATCACGACGCATGGCCTTGTAAACCATTATGTTTCTGAGATCTTCTACACTATCCCAAAACATCCTTCTGGATGAACGAGGACAATAACCTGAAACCATTAGGAGCGCCAGAAAACACATTTTCATTCGTTATTTTAGGATCTGGAAAATTCAAAAATAATTCATACTTTGTTGATTCTATGGTAATAAGGTCTATTACTTTTGATTCTACTTTTTCAAGTTTCCGGTGATTTTTTTGGCTTTTGCCGTGGTCCTTCTGCTTGCAACAAGATAATGTACTCTATCTTTACTTCCTTCGATTTCCACTCCTACTCCCTGTTCATTTTCATAATCTTCTTCGTCTAGGACGCCTATTCTCGAGTTCGTAGGAGTAGAAATTTGTAATAGAAATGGGCGGAGTTCTCTCGAAAACATCTACAGCTATATTCTTGAAACCAGCAAGTGAATATTTTCATGCATTATCGGGCGAATCCACTTCTACTACTGATTTGTAGTAGAATTCAAGATTCCCGAGAGAAAATTTAACATTTTGCGAATGTTAGTAAAATACCTAACCTAATTTATTTATGGTTTATTCTGTGGTATTAGTATAATAATAATTAGTGTTTATGCTTATGTTCTGTGTGTTTTCAAGTGCTTTATTACAATGGATCCGCACAATTTAAATCTAGCGTTTAATATTATCAGACTTGCAAGATGCTGAAGAACAAGCGAATGAACCCAACCGAGTTGTTTTAAACCGGGAAAATCCATTTTTGTTATCAGAAATAAAATTTATGAGATATTTTAGAGCTAATAAGGCTTTAACTAGGGAAATTATAGATCTTGTAACTATTTAATGTTATAGCAAGTTCCTGCCATAATGGCAGTGCCACTTAAAAGTTGAGAAGTCTAGTAAAATTTCTTTTTGTCTTGGAGTAACGGACACTTTTCGTTCCATTTTGACTAGTAATACACAAAAACTCTTTGAATTTGCAACAAAAAAATAATTACATCTAGGTTATTAATAAAATTTCAAATGTGACATTAGTCAACTTAAGTTACGTGGGAAATTTAAATTACTTTCATTTGATTGGGCAAATACAGTATATAAATATGGCAACATGCTTCTCACGGTAATCCGTCGAGAATACGACTTTGGCATACCGAGAGAAAATTTCGGGGATGTGAATGAACGTTCTATTACAGGGAGAGCTCTCCGGCGGATATTTTCTCTCGCAGTCAAGAATGGGGGTCAATCCATCCATATTTATCACAGTATTCTCTGGGTCAAGAAACTCTTCTAATTCATTTCTTATCCTTCGCCCACTCGCTGTTTTTCCCTCCCCAACCTCGTGGGCGGAGTCTTCTTCGGAGGCGTCCTTTGGTTCATGGGGTGTAATAAACATCTGTTCTAAGGGGTCATCATCCCAAAACGCTACCGACTATCTAGCTACCTAAGTTTACAAATGTTACAATACCTGCAAAGTAATGTGCGTGCAAGGAAATATTGCAAATATACTGAAAGTATTACAAAAACACCATATACAAGAGCAATTATAAAATATGTGTGAACTATAGGACAAACAGACCTTATTAGCCTAGCGTGCCTTATATGGATGGATGACTATGTTTATAACCTTACAACCCACTATATCAACAAAATTTACAGATTCTATTAATAAATCAAAATTAATACTTTTTACAGAATAATCACCAAGTTTTAGTTAACTCCAAACTCACAATCACAGAGAATATGTAATTTTTAGTGTTTAATTCTCGAACATTTTGATAGTAGACATCAATTGTGGTTGTACTTGCGGATTCTGGTGAAATGGGCTTAACTCGTTTAAATTATTTTGAGATGAAACAATGGTAGGAACGTTATTGATATGCTTAATCTTTACACTTTCGTCATTTTTAATTCTTTCATCCAATCTATTTTGATCATTTTATAGTAGCTGTTTTGTCTTTGGCGATTGACACATGTTTAAAATCACTATTACTTTTTAGTTTGTATGCATTTTTTAAGATTCATTAAACATCCCGCTCACAGGAGAAAGACACCTTAATGGGTCGAGATTTACCACTAATGAATCTTCCCAAGCGAACAGTCTTTCAACCTTTACATCCTCATTGACACTGGAGAACAGATTTATAACAAAATCTCTGTCTCGTGACAATCTTTCATTAACAGAAGGCAATATCATTAATTTTAAAATGCTAAGACTTGATGAAAACAAAACTTTAAAATCCACAAAAACATTCACAAACAAATAAAGAAGGATGGATGACTATGTTTATAATTAGAGATGATACAAAATACTAGTAACATGTATTTTGGAACACAGGTATCGATTTTTAGAAAAATTAGGTCAACCAAGTATTTTGAAAAATACTGGGTGCACCTAGTATTTTCGAAAATACTAGGTCCACCTAGTATTACTATTGAGAAACGTTATTTTTGGAACATGTATTTCCGATGTAGTCAGAAATTCAGTCGGTCACCAGTAACTGTTGGCACATGGCGGTGGATCTAGTATTTTCTGAAATCAACCTGTTATGCGACGTAGGTACCTATTCCCGAAAAATTATGATTTGTATCATCTCTATTTAAAATACGGTTAGAGAGAGCACATATAAAAAAAAATAAAACCAACTTAATTAAATTATGTGTACAAACAAACAGAACATAAGCAAAACAGAAAATTGATGAACAAGCATAGATAAAGTTACATCACACAGAATCAGTGTCCAGACAGAATTTTCTGTTTTGATGATTGGTCGGATGGAATAAACGGAGTGGAAGAGATAAAAGTTGGCCAACTCTTCCGTTCCGTTTCCGTTACATCTGCGTCTACGTTCATTTATATACAAGACTACATAAATTCTATAGTTGATCTTTTTGCAGTGCGTCTACGTTACGTCCACGTCCTACTATAAATCCAAAGTATTATCACAAAAAAATTACGACAAAAACTGAGACCGGAGAGTTATTTTGTATGCTTTCGTAACCATATTTCCGTTTCTTTAGAAATCCGAGCTAATCCCCCCTTTGAAAAAATGCAATTAAAATTAAAATTCGTAAATTGAGCATGGGGTTTTCACCATGGTAATACATGTCAGTAAAAACTTATTTTACATTAAGTACTGGGTTGTCTCATAATAGTCCAGAAATATTGTATTGAATATTCAATTCTTATTTATACGGGGTATTGGAAAAATGTTGTCCTAAATAAAATATTTAAATAAAAACGAACGATTACGTGTCAATAAATAAATGTTCTTTGAAGGAGAATCAAAAAAATTCGAAATATTGCATTTTTAATTAAACAAATTAATCAAAATTTCATTTAATGAACATTCAACTTTGTTCTACACACAGTATCTTTTTTTTATCAAGAATATAAAAATACATACCTTTCAGAAGTTAAATGTGAAAAAAATCGTTATTGTGTAAAACAAAAAAATCTTTTTTTAATTAAAATAATAATTGCAAACAATACCAAACTCTGAATTTACATTAAGTATAAAAAAACTGACGTTTGAACGTTTTTGTGATGTACGAAAATCGCTAAAAAACAGACAAAAGAGGAAGCTGTTATCCCAAAGACTTTATAAATATTTAAATACAACAAATTTTAAAGAATATGGCAGTTGAACGCTGTAAATGTTAATTTTTGTTATTTCCTTAGTCTTGAAATGATAATAAGGGAGGTAGCAGTGGCGGCTGGTGGATTTTGGCACACCCATATCTCAGTTATTAGACATGGGACCCACATCAAATTTATATGAGTTTATAATGACATTATATAGACAAGTTCTGCGCAAGCAGAATTTAAATTAAAGTTTACGAAAAAAAGTTAGTTTTTAAGTGCAACCCCCAGCCTCCTGCCCCTCCAAATTAAGATAATTCAAATTAGTAGAAGTACGGTTGGGTAGGCTCGAAGCCTGACAATTAGACTCTATGGTCCTTTTTATCTGCCCCTCCTAAACCAACCAAATTACTCCTCATCCTCCTCTTCGCCCATACCAGCCCTTTCGAATCTTCCAGACCTTCTTATAAAGGTCGGGATATCCTGCCAGGCAAGAGAGGCCAACTCTTCCCTTTGGAGTGTCATCACTTCAAAGATTTTATACCTTAGTCTGCCGAGGGCGTCACATTGTCCCAGGAAGGGAAAGGAGGTTTCATCCTCTCCTCCGCATTGGGTACAGGAGGGGCTGGTTTCAGCCCCTATTCTCGTGAGGTGTTTCCTTAGGCCATGACCCGTGAGTATGTTCACAAGTGGGCCCAAGGAGGTTCGGCTCCTACCTAGAAGCCAGATGGATTTGGGTTTGCTTAGGGTGACCAGGAAATCCCTGGTCTGCCTACAGCCACCGCTTCTTCTCCAGCTTTCGTTCACCCTTTTATCAGCCCAATTATTTAGGGCTGATTTGACCTGCTTTCTCGTAATTTCAAAAATTGGTTCGGGTCCTACACAGGGGGTTTCAGATCCCAATCTGGCCAACTCATCAGCCCGTTCGTTACCTTCCACCCCACTATGACCTGGTACCCATACGAGATGCATTTTTTTTGTACTTGCTAGCTTTTCCAGCGCTTCCTCACACTCTTGAACCAACTTCGATGTGGTTCTCGCTGCCCAAAGCGCTTTCAAAGAGCTGCTTGGCTATCTGAGCAGATGTATATATCTGTCTCACTCCCTGTTCTTATATCCTCACAGTTTGCAACCTCAAGTATGGCAAACACTTCAGCTTGAAAGAAATATCCTCCGAGCGGGTAGCTCCTTTGGATATCCCTGTCTTCCACGTAGAAACCTGCCCCTGAAGACAGTCTACTCGCCATTCGAGCATCAGTGTAGCACACTAGTGCATTTTGTGCAAAGTGTACATCCTTTTTCTCCCACTGCTCTCTTGTTGGTATCGTGAGGGAAAACTTCTTTTTTAAACTTAAGCGGTCTTTTGCTGGCATCGTTCTAATACTGCTAATTGGGACCTCCCTCTCAGCCATATCCGCGTTATTCCTTTTCCTAACCAATTATTGGCATCCCTCATCCTTAAATGGCTCGCCATTGCTTCTCTCTTTATCCAGAGGAAAAGACTAGGCAAGCTCAGCAAGGCCTCTAATGCCGTCGTTGGAGTAGTCCTCATTGCGCCTGTGATACCGAGACATGCCAGTCTCTGTATCTTGCTCAGTTTTTGAGCGATGGTGGTTTTGCTCACACTGCGCCACCAGACCACTGATCCATAATGTATCCGCGGTCTGATGACAGCAGTATAAATCCAGTGAAGGACTTTGGGATTTACTCCCCAGCGTTTTCCCACCACCCAGCGCAGCTGCCAGAAAGTTGCAATCGATTTGTCAACAACTTTGTCGACGTGTGATTTCCAACTTAACTTCCTATCTAGGGTAACACCTAGGTACTTGACCTCTTCAGTAATCTCAAGAGGTTTTCCATACATAGCTGGTGCCCTGAAGTCCTGTATCTTCCTTCGTTTTGTAAAAAGAATCATGTCAGTTTTTGTTGGGTTAACCGACAGACCGTTTTCTTTGCACCAATTTTCTATTATTATGCATGCTGTCTGCATTCTGTCGCAGACTACACCTAGAATGCCTCCTCTGATTAGGACTGTACCATCATCTGCATATGCTTGTGCATACAGCCCTTCAGCCGTCAGTCTCTCCAGAAGTCCATCCATTATTAAACACTATAGGTGGGGTGATAGGCAGCCACCTTGTGGGCAGCCGCCCCTCACACCGATGTCCAAATGGCAGTCTCCCAGAGATGCACTGACCTGCCTCTCCTCCAGTGAGGATTTAACCCAACTAACCAGGACTGGGGGAGTGCCTCTGGCTTGTAGCGCTTCACAGATTGTAGATGTCCTCGCCTTATCAAAAGCCCCCTCTACATCAAAGAAAACAGCTAGTGTCATTTCCTTGTAGTGCAGTGCCTTTTCGACTCTATGCACTATAGAATGAAGAGCCGTTTCGGTCGACCTTCCATTTCTATAGGCATGTTGATTCTTATGGAATGGGTACCTTTTCAGCACCCCTTATCGGTAATAAATAAATAAATAAACAAACAAGTGCGAAAAGTGCAACAATTGTGAAAAGTGCGCCGTAAAAAAATATAAAAAAAAAATCAATATCGATTCTACACGTGATAACTGTCCCATGTGCAAAAGAGTGCAAATTGTGTGTAGTACCTCCCCCTGGACTAAGTCCTCAAGTGTTTGACCTGATTAAAAGGTGTGAGAGAGACGATCAGTTCCAATGAAAAATTCCTGGGCTACGATACGTGCGGGCGGAATGCGATAAGGATCAATTTTAGCACACCTGCCTGGCAAATATCCCGAAGTCCAAGTCTGCATAAACTAGATAAGTAGCTACCAAATTGCATGACCATGACCACCCAATAATATTAATACTAGTTAATACGAAATACGCAACCTTTATAACGTACAAATAGACCGATATCGTTATAAACCTGACCAGCTCAGCCTTTCAGGGTCTGGGATTGGCAGTTTATTAAAGAGTTACTTACCTTTACTTATATATTGGGCGCCAAGTAACAATAAGTGATTGTTACTAAAATTAAAAAGTAGCAAAGTTTAAAACAGTAATAAAAAAAATGTTTAATTCAAGAAGCAATATGTATTAAAGTTTATACCAAAATCTTTCTGACAGAAAATATATATATATATATATATATAATAACAAGACTAATTTAAATAAATAAAACTCTTTTATATCTGACAGCTATAAATGATTTACAGGGAAAATAGGTAAGTAATATTATTATTATAATTCTATTGTAACTATTTAAAATAAACTTAAATTAATTTATTTTCAGATCTATTTGATATCAAAGATATAACAAAAAAACTATATAAAAGCAAAAACAGGATAGATCTGACCTTAAGTGTCGGCACCTGAAGATTCCCGAGGTAAATTCAATACAAGATGGCGGCGGCTCTCAAGATTTTCCTGCCAGAAAACGTCCAAATATATTTCTTCAATGAATTTCCAGAATATTAAAATGTAAAAAGAATTCGAGGAAACAACCCAAAAAAAAAACCTATAAAAAATATTATTAAGTAACAACCCTTAACTTTACATACAACATACCTTCAATGAAGGGTTTTTTTTCCTTTTGAGATAAATTCCAAATGAAAAGTTTCAAACTTGTTTCTACAAATAAAATAATTAGCGGAACTGAAGGAAGAAGGAAAAAATAAAATGACTTACTGCGATGGTAGGTATCAGCTTTTAGGCTTTCAAAGCAAAAAAAACTTCAATTCAATTGGTAACCCTGGATAGTTTTGGTAATCTTGAAAAATCCAGCAAACGCTGTAGGAATCGAGATCGAAAATCAACACAACTGCAAAATCCAACACACTCTCTTCCTATATAAAAATATCGTGGCACTTAAATCCCTTCAAAAAGGTTCAATTCAAAAATTCCAACAAGTATGTGCACAACGATAAAGATTCACCAAAGGACTG
Organism: Brassicogethes aeneus; assembly: GCA_921294245.1. Classification (NCBI taxonomy): domain Eukaryota; kingdom Metazoa; phylum Arthropoda; class Insecta; order Coleoptera; family Nitidulidae; genus Brassicogethes; species Brassicogethes aeneus. The sequence goes on from OV121132.1 coordinate 66,355,359, forward strand.
ACTTCCTTCTAGAAGACTTCCTTGACCTTCTTTAGACATGCGCGAATATTGTCATAAACAAATTTTAATTTACTAATTATCTAAAATATTTAAAAAAATGAAACAATAGAAAAAAACCACACAAATTTTACCACCATAGAATATCAAACAAAACGGCCTTAAGTCTTTTAATTTCCAAAGAAAAAGAACCCATACTTAACAGGAAATAAATTATAAGCCAATAGATATCCTGGGTTACAAAAATGCACCAATAAGAAACGATTCAATTAACTGCGCTAATCAAATACCCAACTATTATTCATAATATGGATAAATATTGTATTGTTATTAATTTTTAGGGAAATAAATCATTATGGACTGTAATCGTAAAAAAAAACACAGTGATTTTTATGCAAAACAAATGACAGTAAATAAACCAAATTAAACCACAACATGTAAGTATCAACCAACAATAACTAAAAATATTACTGGAAATAAGCATCAATTGAAAAGGAAACATTTAAGTATTTTCCATCACAATCAAATAGGTACATCTTTTTATTATTTTCAGGAACCTAGAGAACACTGTTGTCGATCAAAATCATTGTGCCAAGCGATCGAATTGGAGCATCCATATAAAGGTAGGTAAAGTGACAAATGGCAACTACTGACTATTAATGTAATATTTCCTGTTTACGCAAAATTTCCATTGATACAATTTTACTTTTCAGGTTAAAATTCACGAACTCCAAAGGAATTTAAAAAATGTATGACGTCACAGCAAAAAACATATCTATTTATAACTTAAATAAATTTATTAAATAAACTCTATTTACAAACAAACTGGTTGCTTTATTATCCTAATTTTAAAAATCCCAAGATTATATTTATTTTTTCCTCAAAATATTTAATTACTGAAATTTAAATGCTACACCTTTAACTAACAATAATTCTTCAGGTAAAATTAATTAGTCGCAAACAATTTCCAAGATTCTCATGCAAATGAAACAGTAAAAAAATATATAAACACAAGGGCACATAAGAAGCCATTAATCACTCAAGTTACGATAAACATTAGGCAAAAGACACCATCCTAAAGAAATTTATTTATTTATGTTTACATCTATAGATTACGAATACGTAAGGGGTCATAAATTAAGTAAAAACCGTTAAGTAAGCGTATAGCCGCAATGCACAGTGAGGCGCAAAGATGGATCCAACCCCAAGTGAATGGGGATCACGCACAGTGGGAAAAAATAAATAATTCGAGGGTCGACAATTCCAGTAGGTTAAACGAATTTCCACATAGGTAGAGGGCACTAATTACGGCGGGGTACGGCCGGCAACACTTCGGTTCTAAAGATAAGACTCAATCGCACAGGGGGGCAAACAATTCTAAAGCGGCTATCAGGAACCGAAATCCGACTCGGACAGCGACGAACAGGAAGTACACCATCAAGGAAAGGCGCTAGCAGCATACTAATCCACCCACCCCCATTCAGGAATACCAAATGAATGGGGTTATTACTAAAGCCCTGGTTAAGGAGAATTCCGGATTGTACTTAGTTTTGGGTCAGTTCAATGTCCTCCAAAAACCCTTCCTAAACTGGACGTATGGCCCGACCCGGCTGACAAAAATCCGTGGAGCGGCCTTAACCATAGACACTGTCATCCACGACCTCCTAGGGTGGATCTACCAGCCGGCGTAAAAACTTCGGATCCAACAAACACAGGTAATGCTGTGATTTGGCGGGATAGGCAGGAGAACGGAAAGGGGGTAAAATAACCCCGGGAGATCAGTGGATGATAATATATTTGGGGCCTGCCATACGTTCCCATACTCATACTCAATAATAATAATAATGAAAATATAACACAATTCACTAAAAAAATAATATAAAAAGCCAGACCAAAACTTTATCACTAACTATTAACCAGATGGGAAAACGCGTAATAATATTAGTCATTATAAAAAGATTTAAACAAAAACTATACACCATATCGCATCCCCCATTTCGTTTCTTGTAAAATAAACCTCAAAATTGTTATCAGCGTCCGAAAACACCCATGCGTACTAATTTTAGTAAAACAAGTTTTCAGAAAAAATGTCCGCCATAATATTAAATCCGCCATTTTTTTAAACTAAATACAAGGCGCCCGCTAAAGTTCGAATTTCAAATAGTAACAAAGTAACCTCCATTTAGTTTATAAAAGTAAGCAATAGAAACCTAATAAAACAAAGGAAATACTGTAATATTAATAAAAATAGTTTAAACGTAACATAACAAAACTCTTATCACAGATCAAATTATTGTAAGGCATCGTACATAAATGATGATGGGGGGAGGACCAGAATGTAGTTTGGGCTACCGTACGTGAATAAATATTGTATAAAAAAATACATATTAAAAACAAAACAAAAGCATTCTATAAAAAAACTTATCACATTAAAACATTATTTTTTTGCATCTTAATGGTATCAGAGACAACTGAAGTTTTCCTCTTGCAAAATGTGCTAGTCATTTTATCTGCGTCTTTTTGCAATTTATTTTCATTTGCTTTTTTGCGCAATGCAGAAGATAGCATGGCTTGCGCCACTTTATGTTCTACTAAATCTTTTTCGTTCAAAAAGTCTCTTCAAGAAAAATGATTATTTTATAAAACCTGATTGATAAATATAGGAATTTTTTTGAAAAATATGAATATAAAAAGAAAAATGACGTCACTAGAACCAGTTAAAAGCTGCAAATTTAAAAACAAAATAAATAAGGTCTTTAAAAAAAATATTTGACCACGACCATTTTGTCGCCAATCCCCAATTTAAAAGTTTTAGTCCAATTGGCAGTTCTCAAATCGCCCATTTGGTGATAAGTCGCTTAAAATGACAACACCGCTGGTAGGAGCATACACTAGGGTGGTGCGAAATATAAATATATTTAAAATTGAAAACGCCTGTATATAGAATACTTGTGTATGGTAAATATTTTTTGTAATTTTTTAATTTTTTTTTAATTTCCTTCCACCGCGGTGGTTTACCGCCCCAAAGCCATCTTAAATATAAAAATTATAATATTCAGACGGAGGTGGAAAACAGTTTAAAAACTTTTTTGAGCCAAAATGTTATTTTTAGAATAATTAACTTTCACAAAATAAAGTAATTTGATTTAAAAAAACAAGCTAAATGGAGGCCCCCGGTCAATTTTAAAAATATAAATATTTTCATATTTCAGACAAAGCGGGGATCCGCCGATTTGGTTTTTTTTTTGAAAATCAAAGTGTTTAATTTTGGAAAACTAACTAATGTTCAAAATAAACATTTTGGTGAAAAAAAAATATATATTTTTAAATTCCTTCCACTGCCACAGAGCCATTGCATACATAAAAATTATAATGTTTGAACTGGAGCAAAAAACGGTAGTAATATAATTATTTTTTTTTGACCCAATTTGATTAATTTGGGCATAAGTAACTTTTACAAAGTTGAGCACTTTAATATAATATTTATTTTTATCATACCCAAGCTTTCTATATACATGCAGATGATCCCGGACAAATAAAGATATAAACAAAACGCAGTAAAGCCGGACAAAAGCAGAAATTTACGGATAATTGCGGGGGTGCACTAATCGGATGAAATCAGGCATTCGCAGATAAAAGCAGATGTTTGCGGGTAAAACCGGATAAGATCAGACGATTGCGGATAAAAGCAGATGTTCGCGGATAAAAGCAGATGTTTGCGGGTGAAATTGGACTAGGCAGGCGTTTGCGGGTAAAATCGGATAAAACCAGACGTTTGCAGATGAAACCCGACAAAAATAGACGAAAAAAATGCAGCTAATCGCGGATAAAACCAGACGTAAGCAGACGTTTCCGATGATCCCGGACAAATGCAGATATAAACGAAACGCAGTGGAGACGGTTAAAAGCAGATGATTACAAATGATTGCGGGGGTGTACTAACCGGACATAAAACACAACGCGGATATAGCGATGCGGACAAAAGCAGATATTTTTACCCGCTCTTATCTGCTTTTATCCGGCTTCGACGAAAAATTTATATCCGCAATCATCTGCTTTTACCCGGTTTCGACGAAGAATTTATATCCGCAATCATCCGTCATTTTCAGCAGGGTAATAAATTAAGTAACAATTCTAAACAACAAATAAACCAACCAACCAACCAACAAATAAACTCAGAAAAAACATTTTTCTAAATTATTATAAAACTAAAGAGAATATTTTTTTAGTTAAGAAAAGAAACAAATAAATCATAAATAACACTTATATTTTGTATGCTGCCCTAAATCCGGCGCTGGACATGAATGTCGATAATAAATTTAAACCGTTTCTAACATTCTGGTAGCGTAAAGTGATATATGGAAAAACGTATAAATACAAAAAAGCTAATGTCAAAGATTTTTTTTTCAAACATGGTCGTCAAAGTTAGGACATCTCTGTTGGTAAATATTTATATATATTTTACTTCTTTTTACAAATTTGACTTACCCATGGTTGATATTCATATATATGATCTACTATTTTTTTTCATAAATATAAAAGAAAGCTAATGAAAAAGATTTTTTTTCAATCATGTCGCCGTGAGTTGTCAAAGTTAGGACATCTCTGTTGGTAAATATTTTACTTAATTTACTACATTTGACTTACCCATGGTTGATGAATATCACCCATATGATCCACTATTTTTTTCATAACTGAAGGTAAAAGTGGTGTTCCGATCATAACAGATTTCCTGCAAGCCCTCGATGCAAACATTTGCTTTACTTTTGTTGGTTGACACGTTTGCAAGTTAGAATGCTTAAATTAATTTAAATTAGTTTTTAGTAATAAATAATAAAATTTTAAAATACCTGCAACACAAACAACATTTCGCTAATATCTCCTTCATCAAATTTTGTTTCCTTGCTTACAGGTATGGCTTCTAAATGTATTTTTTTAGTTGCAGGCGCTAAAATATATATAAAATATGTTTATTTACGAAGGCGTTTTCTGAAACCTACTTGGGTAAGTGATCCGTCACCCTGGTAAGAAGTGTTCGTTTACTACCTCGACTCTTGTTCGTAAACTTACTGGGATAAAGGATCGAGTAAGTGATCTGGGACCCTGCTCGTAAGCAGGGTTAGCAGATCGCATATCGTTTCTTTAGATATTTTTTAATAAAAAACTAACCATAACAAACCGCTTGTCTATGTTTTGCCAAAATTTTGAGCATACCAATTTTGAGCATACCTGATGTACTTAAGCAAAGAAATAGGTAATTTTTAGACATTAGGTATACCTGCATTCAATTTAAAAAAATTGTCTTCTAAATATGAGAAAAACATATATCTATAACCAGTGCTTGATTTCTAAAAATTGATGTACCGGAAATGTAAACTCCCCCGGAACCCAGTAAGCACCAAACACTCGGCAAACAGTCGGCCTTCGCTCGGAATAGGTGGTTCCGCTTGCCCCAGCCGGCCCGCTTACGGGCCGCGTTATGTTAACCCGGTACCGTTTAGCCATGTTCTAACATAAGTCTGCCAGAATATGGCATGCCGCTGCAAAATCCTTCGGCAAAAGCGATACACTTCACGGCTGCTTACGCACGCGAGCTAACTATAAATAGCGATTGGTTGCAATATTTAGTTGGAAGTGTGCGTCCGTAATGGCATAGCTGAACATTACTAGTTTGTAGTCCCCATCTTTATCCTCATCTGCTCAGTATCGAATAATGTCTAGCTAGTCGAGTGTGTTAAAGAAGTATCTTGTAGGCTTTTTTGAATGGCCAGGCGGTTGTGGCTGGCACTCGGCCAACTATACACAGCCGACACTCGGCCGAGTAAACATAGCCCACATTCGGCCAGGCGGATATGCCCGACAATTGGCCAGGCGGACATGTCCGTTCTACACGCCGCGGCGCCGATTCGGCAAAACGTATTCGGGCCGTATGCGGGCCGGCTAGCTTGTGCTTACTGGGAAGGTTTGTTTATAGAAACATCTTTATTATATTAAAGTCCAAATTTTATTTTGAAAAACAAAAATTAGTTATAGTAAAGTAATAAAAACAGTTAAGTTTCCTCATTTTTTAATTTAACGAAAAAAATTATTTATGGGATTTTCCGTCTCCTCACTTTCACGATTACCACGCGCGCAATAAGCTCTAAGGGCACTATTATTTATAACTCTAGAATTTCTATTACCGCGATTACAGGTTTGTTGATTATTTTGACCACTGCTATTAAAATTTGGGGGATAGAAATATTGCCGATTAAAGGGACGACCTCGGCTATGACTTGTATTATTGTATGACCCACGCAAGTTACTTAGAAAATTTTGACTACGATTATTATAATTAAACCCTCTGCTAGGGTACGAATTGAACTGTCCCCCTCTGGTAGACTGTTTGGATCCATATCCTCGCCTTAAATTTCCACGACCTCTAATATTAAAAATGTGTTCCGAACCGCACTTATTATAACTGGGTCTCGCGCATTCTTCGTCTTTGGCTCCGCTTATCGAGTCTGTTAACTTTGAATAGTTTCTAGCTTTTACTATTGTACGAAGTTCCGCGTTATTTATTCCGTTTTTCATGCGCATTTCTTAAAACTTTTAATACCCCATCATTACCTTCTGCCTGTAAGACAGTAAGATCTATAAGCAACTGCTCGATGGTTTTACCAAATTCCTCAATTGCTTGGAACCTTGCTTCGTATTGGCTAGTTGAACCGACAGTGAAGCTGCTGATTTAACTGTTATAAAATGCTTTTTTAAATCTAAAATTAATAACTCGATAGTCGCATACGTTTTTCCTAATCGCATTTTTGCATTTTGTGACAACCTAGTCTTCAAAACATAATTAATTAACAATTTTTTACCCTCATCGTTTAACATTGAATCGTAAAGTTCCATTGAGTCAATTAATTGTTTTGTAGTATCCTATGAACCGTTCATAACGGGTAGCAAGCTTGCAGCAGTCTTAAGACAGAATTTTTCAGCCATTGTGTTTTTATTAATTAAACTATTTTTATTTACACCATCTTCATCTGACGTTTCCGAATCTGTCTTAATCTCTTGCGTTTCTGCCGACCCTTGGTTATTACCACTTAATTCTAATGTTTCTTTTAAAATACCTTCTATATTTTTAATTTTTGTATCAATAGCTTTAACAAATTCTTTAGCTTCTTTTACCTCTGCATCTAAATGCTTGTACAATTGTCTTTATTAAAAGACTATAACTAAATTCTTTTCCTAGTTTATCTAATTTACTTAACTTACGGTTAGTGACATTTATGTCTGATTTTCTTTGGCTCTTGTCTTTTAATAAATTTCTATAAAATACGTTTACTTCTTCATAAAGGTGACGAAAGTGGGTAATACTGGTGGTGGTCATTCCATTCGTTCCATTGGTGAGGTGGTGTCCATGGCAATACGCAGGTTTTAACAATTTTTAGAGCACTCTCACAAAACTTTTAACACACTCACACATTTTTTTCTTTACTTTACCACACTTGTTGACGTCTAGGGTTGCTGTTGTTGGTCACATATGTCTTTACTTTTTACTTATGTATATAACTAACTATACATTTAAAGAATATCAGCTTGAGTTCTTATTGTTGCCATACTTCTAGACAAGTCTCTTTTAAGTCCTCTGCGGTAAGATTTTCTTAAATTTAATCCCACTGATAATAATAAAGCTACAACTATTATATACAATAAAATTTTAATGTCCGTAGGCACTTGAATAGCGTTTTCTTCCACTATAAAATTTGAGTTCACTACCCCAGTGTCTGTCACTTCCGAATGTTTGGAATTTGTTTTTCCCATGATATAACTACACTTCCACTTTAGAAGACAAACTCTTTTTAGGCAGGATCGCCATGTAATGTTACTTGACGGTATGTCTTAAACTCTTTATTAACTTATCACCCTTTTTATATAATAAATGAAATAAAATAACTTTTCCTTTCGTAGGTGAATTGATAATAATAATAATAATAATAATAATTGCTAATAGCTAATAGGATTAACTTAATAATCGGGCTTAACAACCTTAAATATGATTACATTGCAGACGCCACCTGCCTGATATCATCTTTAAAACTATGTAAACATAAAATTTGTGCTGTACTTGATGCTGTTTAAAAAATTAAATATTTTACTTTTTTGATTGAATTTCTAAATAAGCAAGTTGCTCCACCCTGTATATGGAGAAAAATATTCTTATGTTTTTTCAACATTATATTATTACATCTGTTCTTTTTTTTAAGTGTGGAATTTTTCTTTATTTTAAGGTATTTTAATATTTAATATAGACGGTTTTCTTTGAAAAAGAACTGACATATTTGTGCTTTTTGCTTATTAAAGTGAAGTAATTAACCTTTAAGTTCCGGTTACGTGACTCTTGGCACCCGGGTAACTAACTCAGAGTAGGTTTCCGAAAATCCTTTATGTAAAACGCCAAATTTTGTACAACTGACAACCTAAGTAAACGCCACTTTACGCATAGTGTTGTGTAATAATGCAAAATCGCACAGTTACGAAATTTCATGGGTTTAAGTTGTAGTTGCTATAGCCATAGTTATATATACACACTAAACTTAAAGGAAAGTATTCTTAAAAAAAAATTACGACAAAAACTGGGAGCAGGGGGTTATTTTGGATGGTGTCGTACTCATTTACCCGTTTCTTTAGAAATCCGAGCTGATCCCCCCTTCGAAAAAATGCAATTTCAGTCAATTTCCCATTTATAAAGTTAAAATTCGTAAAGTAAGCAAGGTACCTAATAAAAATCAGTAAGGATCCTATTAAAAATGCCCTATAGAACCCATATTGATCCAGATAAGGAAACTAATATGGATTTATATGGTTCTATATGTCCTATATGGAACGACCTGGTTTGCACTTTGGAATCTATATGGTTTAATATGGAATTTCATTTTAAAATGTACAACTTAGGGATTTTTATATGGATTTATCTGGTTTCTGTTTTATGTGTTTTTCCATATAGGTTTCCCTATATGGTTGAATATTGAATTCCATTTTAAAATGTATATATATATTTAAACGAAAATTGCATATTAAACCATATAGAATCCCCTATATGGTTAAATATGGATCTATATGGTAATAATTTTTTCACACCCAAACCATATTGGGCCAGATAGAGCAATATGAACCTATATGGCAATCCATATAGAAATCACTTTTCTATATGGTTTTCCAGGTATGGAATTCTATCTGGTTCAATAGTGCAATGCCTGTTTCAAATTCCTATATTGAACCAGATAGATTTTTATTTTGTGTTTCTATATGGCATTTTTAATAGGGGAATTCAAATATGAAAACTTATCCTCAAGCAAAATGAAGTTTACACATAAACAATTTACAAAGCGATTGAAAGGAACATTTTTTTTAATATACTGTAAAAGTAATAAACAATCATGGTCGTTGTATTTTATAATTAAATGCTTAGCTGAAAAAAATATAGTAATATGATGAATCATTTAACCAATTAAAGACAAAAATAGTAAAACATATAATACCCTTTACAGAATCTAAAGAACACTAATAAAACTCACACAGACAGCACAAAGACATCTTAAATATGTCGTAACTCGTCATTCAAGTTTTTGCCTTATAGGCATCTTAAAGACGTGTTAGGGGTCGTCCATAAAGGACCTTACGCCCTAGGAGGGGGGAGGGTTCTAGCAAAACGTGACCATTCGTGACAATAGTTATATATACACACTAAGCTTAAAGGAAAGTATTCTCACAAAAAAATTACGACAAAAACTGGGAGCAGCAGGTTATTTTGGATGGTGTCGTACTCATTTTCCCGTTTCTTTAGAAATCCGAGCTGATCCACCCTTCGAGAAAATGCAATTTCAGTCAATTTCCCATTTATAAAGTTAAAATTCGTAAAGTAAGCAAGGTACCTAATAAAAATCAGTAAGGAATTCAAATATGAAAACTTATCCTCAAGCAAAATGAAGTTTACTCATAAACAATTTACAAAGCGATTGAAAGGAACATTTTTTTTAATATACTGTAAAATATAGTAATATGATGAATCATTTAACCAATTAAAGACAAAAATAGTAAAACATATAATACCCTTTACAGAATCTACAGAACACTAATAAAACTCACACAGACAGCACAAAGACATCTTAAATATGTCGTAACTCGTCTTTCAAGTTTTTGCCTTATAGGAATCTTAAAGACGTGTTAGGGGTCGTCCATAAAGGACGTCACGCCCTAGGAGGGGAGGGTTCTAGCAAAACGTGAGCATTCGTGACAAGGGGGTGGGGAGGGGTTCGTGAGAGTGTGACGTCCGAAATTTGTTTTTTTTTTACTTATTATACGAAGGATTTTCTATATTTATTTTCTCCAAAATTAAATATTTTTCATACATATTTTGTGTTCAAACTAAAATAAGTAGATAGATTTAAATAACAATTACAGGTAAAATTGGTAAAATGTTACCAAAATCTGCTGAGCCCTCTCTTATTCCTTATGATTCATTTTGTTCGTTAGTACAGCAATTTGTAAAACATGCCACCTGTACTTTGCTTCAAAAGTAATGCTTTAAAAATACCGAGTTTTACACAAGGAAAATTGAAGGATGAAAAAATAAAAAATGAAAAAATAAAAATCCGACCAAAAAGAGTAGCAGCAAAGCGGTAACGAGGAATGATGGCGATTTTGACAAGCGATCAATTAGACTGACTCGAAGAAGATAATCTGGATTTAATTGGAATAATTCTTCCATCTGAAAAGAAAGAAGACAAAGAAAAATCCGATTTTATGCCAATTTATTCTGCTGGGAAGAAATTTGAGAAAATACATTTTTGTTCCCTTGTAGTTTTTTTATTCAGAATTTACTTGTTCAAAAATAAAAATTAATGTGACTATATTACAGTGTTCCAAATTTAGAGTAGAAGTCCAGTAGCTAATATATGAATCTTGTTTTTCAGGTATACTTCCTCGTTTTAAAATTTCCTTAAAAAGCGTGACGTCCTTTATGAACGACCCCTTAACGACGTCGTTTGTTACAAAAGGTAACGTCTTTAAGACGTCTTCAAGACATCTTTTTTAAGGAAACTTTACAATATAATACCCACTAGCATTTAAGTATAGTATCGATATAAAAAGCGTAATAATTTCTATATTATTATTTTACTCTTGTTTATATATATTTAAATAAAATGTGGGTATTAAGTACTGTACAAATATTTTTTAATAATATATAATATAAATCGTTTTTAAAATAAACTTGTGTTTCCTAATTCCTACCAACAAGGTGTCCTGAAATTGGGGTCCAAATTTAAACAGTGTAATCTGCATAGAAAAAACACTAGTGCAGATTACACTGTTCAACTTCACCCCCTGGTTTCGGAACATCCTGTATCCCGTCGGGTCAAATTTAAACAGTGTAATCTGCATAGAAAATACACGTTACATCCTGTATCCAGCCGGGTTACTGCAAAAACAAGCCCATTTTCATAGATTTTTAGTTAACTATATAACTGCAGTTAGCATGATAGGTACCTATATAATAAACAGAAAACCCTTTGACTAAGCGTAGTTTACGTAATATTAGGGACAAAATTGGACGTTAAGTTAAAAATGTATGATAAAAAGGCACCACCACACGATTTGATTAACCCTTTGTCTAGGCGACCTTTATGATTCCACCGAAAAAAAACATAAAACAAATACACAAATTATAAAAAATACACCAATAACATAAAACCACGCTTAAACGATTGTGATTTTTGACATTTCCATGCAACCAACTTCCCGGTATTGCAAAGTCGTGCACCTGACAAAAAACGCGAGAATTTTCCCAAACATTACATATCGAGGCACCCAACTTTTTTTATTTATTTTATATATAACGGTTAAGTGGAAGAACAAATGTTTTTTCTTTTAAACACGCTGAACTTCGCCGTTTGAAAATGTAGCATGTGTTATATACATAATATGTATACCACTAATTGTAAGATGCTTTCCTACAAAGTATATTCCAAGAACCTTAGATCTACGACACTTATTAGCGAGTGTCATTTTCACGACACATGTATTCTATGTAATTCAACCTTATGAGAGTCAGTCAGTCTTTGTACTTTGAACAAGCAGTTTGTAAACAATCGAAATCAATAAATAATTTGTGAAATCAACTCCAGCATTTTAATTGGCGCAGTCGATAGTGGATATCCGTATTTAAGTGTATCGAACATTTAATTTTCGTATTAACGATTCAACGGATCCCCGAACCAGTCTATTGAAGACCTGTGGCAAGGAATTGGCTCAAGAATTTGGAACATAAATCGTCTGAATTCTAGAAAAATTTTCAAGAAAATGCTAGTATTCGTCTTTCTTTTTATGTAAGTACGATTTATGTCTATTGAAAATTTATTTGATATATTTGAAAATTTGTCGATTAATTCTCCCGAGACTGACTCACGTATAAATTTAAATTTTCATAATTTGCCTAATAATAACCAAAATAATATGGAACAATTTAAAGCAGAGTACCTTAAGAGTGTTCCAGAATTTGACGGCAACCCCGATGAATTAAATAGATATTTAACCGTTTGTAATTCAATTATAACGGAATTTTATGATGCTAACAACCCTAATAGTTTTCAAAATACTTATTTGTTGAACTCGCTCTTAACAAAAATTACTGGAAAAGCAAGAGTAGTAGTTAATATTCAAAATGTTACAACTTGGGAAGATCTTAAATCTTGCCTTACAACGCATTTCGCAGACCAACGCGACGAGACCTGCCTCAATAGAGATCTCGTATTACTTAAACAAAAATTTAATGAAACTGCACAACAATTTTATATTCGTTGCTTGAATATTTTGAACCTTTTATGTAGTTATGTTGACATACATGAAATTACTGAAGATGCAAAAAAACTAAAGCGTAATCTTTATAATAGTCTAGCATTAAAAGCATTTTTACCAGGGTTAAAAGAACCCTTGGGTAATACAGTTAGGTGCATGAAACCAAAAGATTTAGCAGAAGCTATACAATTTATATCAGCCGAAGAAAATATTCATTATTTTCAAAATAATTTTTCAAATAAAAATAAATTCGGAGTTCCTTTTACCCCATCTAGGCCATATTACCCACAACCCAGACAACAAACCCAACACAATTTTAGACCAAGACCACAAAGCATTTTGTCAAATTCCCAAAATTTTAAACTCAGATCAACAAATCAGAATGTTTTTAGACCAAACCAACCGACAAACTTACCCAACCCAACCAAGATGAGTGTTTCAACAAGAAACACAAATTTTTCGGGACCCACACCTATGAGTATTTCAACAGGCAACTCTTTAAGACCACAAAATTATTTTCAAAACTACCATATAAATCATGACACAATAGACGATCAAAATTTCGAAGAGGTGGAACATGAATATTTTTATAACGAAGCTGAAAATCAAGAACAAGATTTTTCTGATCTTGTTAACGAAGACATTTCAGACTATGAAAATTTTTTGTCCCTGCCTCCCGAACCAGAACAAACATAATAACACTTAATAATATAAATAGTTGTGAACTGCCGTACATTATCTTGCCCGAATATAATATAAAACTTTTAATTGATTCAGGTTCCAATAAGTCCTTTATAAATCCAGATTTTGCTTTGAAAAACTTTCCTAATTTAATACAAAATGACCCCTTTACAGTAGCTTCCGTTTTTCAAAGTACCAATCATAAATACAGTATACAAATGCCACCCTCAAAAATATTTAATATTCCCCCAGCAAAAACTTTAAAATTTTATTTGTTTAATTTTCACAAATCATTTGATGGCTTAATTGGCATAGATAACATAAAACTCATAAACGCTGACATCAAAATAAGTTCAGGATATCTTGTTACTCCGAACGCAAAGATTTCTTTAAATTTCCAAAATTCTGAGACAAACTTAAACTACGTTTATATTCCGCCTAAATGTGAAAAGATAATTTTAATTAATACTACAATTTCAAATGGCGAAATAATCATTCCCCATACAAAAATTAACAATTGCGAAATACCAGCATCCCTTACTATTGCAAAAAATGGTCAAGCACTAACATCAATTTTAAATAGTTCAACAAAGCCCGTTACAATAACATTAAAAGGTCCAATTTTAGTTGAAAATTTTTTAAAATATAATTCCACGAAATGTAATTTGAATAACTTCGCACACTATGCAACAACAAAACTTGACTTATCAAAGTTACGTACAGAACACTTAAACAATGAAGAATATATACACATAACAACATTATGTAAACAATACTCAGACATTTTTTATCGCGAAAATACTCCACTTACCTTTAGTAATAAAATTAAACACCAAATTAAAACATCAGATGAAATTCCCGCCTACACAAAAACATATAGATATCCATTTATTCATAAAAAAGAAATTGAAACCCAAATAAATAGTATGTTAGATCAAAAAATTATTAGACCCAGTAATTCTCCATGGTCATCGCCAATTTGGGTAGTCCCAAAAAAAGTTGATGCTTCAGGTGAACAAAAATGGAGGGTTGTCATCGATTATCGTAAATTAAACGAGAAAACGATTGACGATAAATATACATTACCAAATATCACTGATTTACTTGATAAGTTGGGAAAATGTCAATACTTCACCACGCTAGACTTGGCAAGTGGGTTTCATCAGATAGAAATGGACGAAAAGGACATTGAAAAAACACATAATACTGAATTAGGGCATTACGAATTTTTGAGAATGCCCTTCGGGCTTAAAAACGCGCCAGCAACGTTTCAACGCGCCATGGATAACATTTTACGAGGCATAAAAATTTCCCCTTCCAAAAACAACAAAACAAATTAAAAGCTTTTTGGGTTTATTGGGTTATTATAGAAAGTTTATTAAAAATTTTTCAAAAATTACCAAGCCGTTTACAAAATGTTTAAAAAAAGGTTCAAAAATTGAAATAAATAATGAATATTTAACTTGCTTTAAAATCTGTAAGAATTTATTAACTAACGATCCAATATTGCAATACCCAGATTTTTCAAAAACATTTAATCTTACGACCGATGCTAGTAATGTAGCATTGGGTGCCGTTTTGTCACAAGGTCCCATCGGTAAGGACCTCCCAATAGCCTATGCTTCGCGAACTTTAAATGATTCGGAACAAAATTACCCCGCCATTGAAAAAGAGCTTTTAGCCATTAAATGGGCTACAAAACACTTTAGGCCATACCTATATGGTCGAAAGTTTAATATAATTACAGACCATAAACCACTTCAATGGTTATTTTCAATTAAAGATGGAAACTCAAAACTTTTAAGATGGCGAATAAAGCTTGAAGAATTTGATTATACAATAATATATAAAAAGGGTAAATTAAACACAAATGCTGACGCTTTGTCTCGTATAGAAGTAAATAACCATAGAACTGAAAGCGCAAATAAAGATCTGCATAATGACATTGATAAATTTTCTACTCTTGTTCACGTCGATGATATTCCCGAAATGTCAGAAAACGACTCCGAAACCTATGAAAGTGATGATGGTAACACTATACATTCCAACGCAGCCGAAAACCCAATAGTCAATATTCCTATTATTGATTCGGCAGTAAATTACGGACAAAATCAAATCATTATCAGTTCAGTTTCACATTCACCAGCAAAACCAAAAACATTTATTCTATTTGAAAAGAAGAAGCGTCTCATTTTTCAAATATCTATAAACAACTTCAAAGACGATGTATTTAATCTTATAAAAAATTACATTTCCCCAAATATTCAATATCATTTATTTTTCGAAAATGATAATATTTACGAACAATTTTCCAACATTATTTCCCAAAATTTTAAATGGCCTTAATACAAATTTAAAAAATGTTCCAAAAAATTAATAGATGTTACTGTTAAAGATGAAATAGAAAACATTATACAAAATTATCATGAGGGCAAATCAAATCATAGAGGCATCGATGAAACAACATTAAGAATAAAGGAAAAATATTATTGGCCTGATTTAAAAAAGTCCATTCAATCTTACATAAACCAATGCGAAGTATGCCAACAAAGTAAATACGAACGAAACCCTATTAAAACTAAAATAAATATTACTCCCACCGCGAGTCTACCCTTTGCACTTTGCCACCTTGATACTTTTACCTTTGAACAACAAAAATTTTTCACAGTTTTTCGAAATATGCCCAGGCATATCCCATTACTTCTGCAAGTGGGACCGAAGTAGTAGACAATCTTATACATTTTTTTTCACATCACGGAATCCCCAAACAAATTATAGTTGATAACGGTACCGAATTTAAAAATTCTGTAGTTACAGAACTTCTTGCTTTACACAAAATTAAAGTCCACTTTATTTCCCCATATCACCCCCAATCAAATGGCATGATAGAACGATTCCATTCAACCATTTCTGAACACCTTAGGTTACTAAATACACAAGGATTTCTTAAGACACCAATAACAATAAAAATGCGCTACTCTCTTTTGGCCTATAATCATTCAATACATTCTGCAACAAAATTAAAGCCAATAGATATTATTAACGGACACATTACCACTAATGACCCATTTAATTTAGAATTAGATAAAATGTTAGTAAATGATTACATAAACGAACACAAAAAACGTTCTCAAATTCTTTATTCCAAAATAAACTCTAAATTAATTGAAGGTAAACAAAAAATAGCCGAAAAACTAAATTGGAACCGCGATGACCCTGAGATGTTTAAAGAAAACCAACAAATCTTTATAAAAAAACACATAAGACAAAAAAATGCTAATAAATTTGAAAAATCCACAAAAATAAAAAATGTTAATAAAAAATATAAAACGATTTCAACAGAAAATGCAGATAATATTGTTTCAGATTTCCTGGAATTTTTGGAGTGGCCGACAGAGTATTAATTAAAAACTTAAGTGATAACCCAGGAATAATACCTTTAAAACTTGGATCCGCAAAATTAATTAAAAATACCCATACCCTTATTCATTATTATGATTTAAATAATATAATATTAGAAATAAATAAGCTTAATCTGCAAAATGATAATGTAGTTAAACTTGTCAAACAAAATGCTGACTATGAAAATGATACTTGTAACTATATAAATCTCTTAAATTTTGTTAAAACAAAAACAAAAAATAAATTATATGAAATATTACCATATCAACAAAGATCAAAACGAGGTATTATTAACGGTTTAGGAACTATTTTTAAATCAATTTCCGGTAACCTAGATGCAAATGATGGTATTCATTATGACAATCTAATAGAGGAACTTCAAAATAATCAGGCAAAATTATCAGTTAATATCAATAATCAAAACTCTATATCTCTTTCACTGATCAACAAATTTAATGCAACTGCTCAACAAATAATTAATAATGAAAACCTATTAGAATCAAAAATTAAACAGATAGCCCTAATAGTACAAAAACCTTTATATCGAGAAAATTCAATCTTCATTAAAGACATTATAATACAAATAATCAACATGTTTGAAATTGTCATTTCAATATTACGTTGAGAATTCAATCTCATTTTGCAAATTAAATACAATGCACCCCAGTATTATTAAATCATCTGATTTTCTTAGAGAATTAAAAACTCTTGAAAATTGCTTTAAAGGTACTAACTTTCCCTTAGAAGTAAATTTTGAAAATATACTTAAAATTGAAAAACTTTCACACATTGATTGTTATGTCCTAGACAATAAAATTAATTACAATATTAAAATACCTCTTACATACCCCACCCTGTTTGATTATTATCAATTAATACCTACTCCTATCCCATACGAGGGTCAGTTTATGGCAATAATTCCTTCGAACAATTTTCTAATAGCAAATAAGTTGTACTTTTCGTATATGAAAGGCGAATGCAAGAAAATCTCTATGGAACTGCACATCTGCGAAGAAACCAGTTTAGAAGAATTTAACAACAACCACCCTTGTGAGATTCAGATGTTGAGGAATGAAAATACAACCAACTGCAAACCAAGCCAATTCCAATTAGCCACACCGATAATTAAACAACTAGATGATAATAGCTGGTTATTTGTATTGCCCTTCGAAAAAACAACAGTTTCAAAGTGCCAACAACATCAAGTTACCCAAAGACTGATAGGAACATTTTTGATCGAGGTCCCAGAAAGCTGTGAGTTGAGTTTGGACAGTGCAAAAGTGTCTAGTTCAAAGTGCCGTTTCCAGCAATGTTGTCCTTTTTCCGGAACTTAATTCAAAAACAAAACCAACTCCACTTCTAAATTCAAACCTGGTGCTAAGTGACATCAATTTAGATGAACTCAAAGACATTCATTCAAAAATAATTAATAATCAGAGTAACTTGTCGTTTAGTTAAGTTTACCATTTGCCTAGTGTTTGGACAGTTTGTATTTATGGACTCTTGTTAATTATAACCATTTATTTATTAGTAAAAAAATGTTCGTTAAAATACTTAAAGCACAAACCAATTTCAGTTGCAACTCCCAATACAATTTCAAAAGAAATCAATCTGGGAGATGTTCAAATTCCAAAACCGTAATTTGAATCTTTGGGGGAAAGTGTTATATACATAATATGTATACCACTAATTGTAAGATGCTTTCCCACAGCGTATATTCCAAGAACCTTAGATCTACGATCTACGACATTCAACCTTATGAGAGTCAGTCAGTCTTTGTACTTTGAACAAGCAGTTTGTAAACAATCGAAATCAATAAATAATTTGTGAAATCAACTCCAGCATTTTAATTCATGTTTTTAATAAAGACTTATATAATTATTATTATATTAGTTTATTATTTATATGATAATCTAAATTAAAATTTATATTAAGGTTTAAATATATAAACATATATTGGAAAGTAACATCGGCGTTGTCAAGTCGTACTCCTGACAAAAAAGCGGAAATTTTACCCGTGTTCTCATCGAAACAATCTTTTTTTCATCGGGTGACCCGATTCGGGTCATCAACACAAATCAAAGAACATAGGACACAAATTGAAATGTGGAGATCTTGAGACGGGATCTGAACCCGGGGCCTTCAACCTTTTTTAAATTTAAGTATTGTTTTCAACATTTATGAAAATAATTCAATTTTTTTAAATTTCAAAGTTTCCCGTTTTGTCATGAACTTATTTTTATTGGTTATTTATTTTTAGCGAAGTTAAGTTACGACGTCTTGTAACGATATTCTAATTACTAATTATAAATAATATTATATAATTTTATATAATTTTATAGACTTTATAATAGTATAAAAATTTATAAAATATTTTTTGTCGGGCTGTTATTCTAAATTTGGCAGTAGAACGATATAAATGGTCTTGAAATTATGATAGGTACACTGTTATAAATTTCTATCTTAATTTTACAATATAAATAGGAAGTTTTATGCCTAATTGTATAAGTAATATTACTGTAGCAGTATTGTATTTTCCTAAACTTTTTATGATTTGATCTTGTAAATTTACAACAATAATACTAAGAATACAATTACACTATGTAAATATTCTGAATAAGTATAGTAGTTTGACTGAGATCAAAACTTACATCAGTTAAAGTGAGCTGAGATGTAGTAATGTGAGTTGGCGTAAAAAAGAACTACACATTTGCAGTTCACTCAATTAAAACGCGCAGCGAGATTTGTTATGTAGCAACAAACAACATAAACGTGAATTAGAGGTTTGTTTTGTGAACGCAATGCAACCTAAACTTCTTAATTAAACAAAAATATTGTTGATTTGAATAGTAGAATAACTTTGAATTTGCTTTCAATTATAAATAATACATTAATGACAAGCCAAAGGCGCTATTACGTGGTAGAGGAAGAATACTGACAACAGGCCCCACTGTGGCTAAAATTTGGAATACAAATCAATCAAGGTATTGCAAAATATAAAACTACCTAGTCAAATTCGCCGCGACCTTGAAGAGCGGCTTAACAAATTGTCAAGCAAAAACTCACACACGACAGAGAAAAAAAAGAGAAGAAACATATGACAAAACAGCAGTGACGACATAGAAAAGGACAGCAAGAAAAAAAAACTAGAATCACCCGGTGTATGGAAACCGACGATACCGACGAGCAAAATCATCGACCAACGACATAGATCCAATGGCAGAAAAGAAAGACTTTAATAAGACCAAGAAGACATGCACCTTGGATCAAGTATAGAAACTAAGAAAGAGGATATCTACAGCGACATATATAGACACTCAACAAGTACAGCATACTAACTGAGAAAAACCCAACAACAGGACAACGACCCCGGACCGTCAAACAGAAGAGACGGCAGTGGTAAGAAAAATAAGACCACAAATAAAACAGACAAGCAACTAAACAAACACCGTCACCAATAGTGATACCATTGGTACCAAAAAAGTCCGAGATTAACAGCATGGTGAAACTTTGATACACGGTAAAGTATGCCAAGAATACCACTCTGATTCATTAATGTGAAACAGTGATTAAAAGACGTTTGTTGCTTGGCTCTCTGAAAATTGTGTGTTTTGGTGCTATTAAATGACAGATAAAAATTAAAAATTACACAGTGCAGCGTTGCGTAGACTTGCTATTAATATAATTATTATTTTGCTAAATAAGACCATAACAAATGGGTAATTTAATAAATAAATAAGTGATAAAACTATTAAGTGTGTTCTTAAAGAAGTGCACAAAAAACTACAAGTGGACAAAAAAACTACAAGTGGAAAAAACTAAACGTGAACTAAAAATATAGTGCGGTCTCGCCTAGGATTGGAACCGTGGTCGATTGCTTCGAGGGAGGGTGCGTTGCCGATGTGCTCTGTTATAATATATTTTAACATTGCCTCTTAATTAGCCATGTCTATAACAAATGAAGATCTATTTAAATTGATAAAAGAACGAAATAATTCTTTAAAGCAAGATTTTAAGGAACTTAAACTAGAACTGGAAAACGAAAATAAAAAATTAAAAACTAAATTACTTGAAATTGAAAGAAGACAAAAGAAATATAACATCGTTATATATGAATAGGGGGAGATGAAAACGAAACTGAAAATAAAGTAGTTCAGTTGTTTAATGAAACTTTACAAACTAAGTGCAACTCTTCTGACTTTAGAGACATATTTTGCATAGGTAGGTAAATCTACTGGAGACACACCACGTCCTATAATCGTAGAGGCCCTTAATTTTAAATTAAAAAAGGAGCTTCTAAAGAACGCTAAAACAAAATCAATAGTACTAAAAAATAAGAAAATATACATTGGCCCTGAATACGCTACGGAAGACTATAAAAACCGAAAATTGTTAGGAAATTTCTTAAAAACAGCAAAAATAAACAAATTGGATGCTAAAATTCAAAACAACAAAATGCTCATCGACGAAGAGGAATATACATTGGAATATTTAAAAAACAATCCTTATTTTTTGAAACCGGATGAAGCTTGTGCTTCTCCCATAAATATTGAGTCTTCAAATTCTAAAGAGGATCGCCTGGAAACAACTGCAGAGTACGGCAAAAGAAAGTTGGAAGTTTCGCCTTCAAAATCAACTGAGACTATTTAAAAAAAAACTACTAGAAATAAAAAGAAATAGTTATTTTTGTTAGTTTTTTTTAATCTTTATATACACACAAAACCAAAATTTAAATTAAAAATAATAATTAAATTCTGTACAAAAAAAATTATTTAGTTAAATTTAAATTTATGGTAATTTCTACTTGATCATTTAGTAATGTTTATAATAGCACACCAAAATGTTAGATCCCTACTATCAAATTTTGACAAATTTCAGAATCACATTTTAGAAAATTCGTATGATGTAATTATAACGGAAACCTGGTTGGATGATCGTACGACCACCAACGCAGTTGACATTGATAATTTTACTTTTTTTAGGCACGATAGAATGTATAGAGGGGGAAGTTGGAGTATACAGGGTGGTCCAGTTTGAGATACATTAATTTTAGGAGGTGATAGAGAATCAAAAATGAAGGGGACTTTCCTAATAAAATATTTTTCAAAAGTGCCTAATAAGGAAGCTATAGCCCTTCAAAGTGGGAAATAAATAATCGTTTTTTTAGCATAACTTTTGAACTGTTTAAACGATTTGGTTTAAATTTTAACCAAAGTTTGATAAAATAAGTCTTGTTCGACCAGTGATAACGCGTTTTATCAAAATAATTCAGGGGCGTAGATTATGGGGGGAAGCTCCCCTTTTTCCCTCCCCATTTTTCAACCCCTTGCTATTTTTATAAATTGTTTATATTTTTAAATTCAACATTAAATTTGAACAAAAAAGTTACCCCTGGAAAATTGTGACTGAAGACTTTGTTTTCGAGATATTCGAGTTTGAAGTTTTTAAAACATGTCGACATGTTTTTAAAACTTCAAACTCGAATATCTCGAAAACAAAGTCTTCATTCACAATTTTCCAGGGGTAACTTTTTTGTTCAAATTTAATGTTGAATTCAAAAATATAAACAATTATTCATGTTTTTGAAATGTAATATTTTTGCCCATTGCATGCCATGTAAAGCAATTTGAAATACGTAGGTAGTCAAATATATTTTTCCCCAATGTCTGCTTTTGTCTCACTAGTCATGTTCTCTTTTACCGGTTTTTTAGGAATTAAACTTTACTGAAGCAATATTTTTTAAAGAACACAAGGGTTTACAATAATTTAATAATGATAATTTACAATAGATTTTCAAAGTGCAATCCTCTGGCCTCAATACATTTTTGACATCGTTTATTAATTGAATTGATTGCTGCTAATATTTGATGCCGGTTTTCACCTAACTGGTGGCATGCTTGTTGAATTCGTTCAATCAACTCTTCCCTTGTAACAATTCTTGTGGCGTACACAAGATCCTTTATGTAGCCCCATGCGTAAAAATCTAATGGCGTAATATCGGGTGATCTTGGTGGCCAAGGTACTGGCCCCCTTCCCACTTCTGGTGGATCGTTATTTGTGATTCGCCCTATCCATCTTTCCGGATAATTTGCATTCATCCAGTCTCTCACTTGTCGGCCAAAATGAGCGGGTGCGCCATCCATTTGGAACCAACTATTATGACGTACTTCGGCAGGTATATCATCAAACAAATCGTTTAAGCTATTTGTTAAAAAGTTAAGGAACAGTGCCGAGTTTAGTCGAGGTGATAAGAAAAATGGACCACAAACATAACCATTGATAAGCCCAAGCCACACGTTAACACTAAATTCATGTTGAAAGGAACGAATTCGAATCTGTCTTGGATTTTCTTGAGCCCAAATGTGAGAATTATGGTGATTAAATACTCCGGTTCTTGTAAAACTGGCCTCATCAGTCCATAAAATCTTATGTAGAAATTGCGGATTTTCTTGAATAGAATCCAATATCCAGTTACAGAAGGTTATTCGACGATTTTCATCACCAGGAAGTAAATTTTGCACTGGTTGTAAATGATAAGCTCTTTGATGATCTTTATGTAAAACACGCAGTACCTTAGATTTTGATTTTCCCAACTGCAGGGCTGCTCTACGTGAACTTAGCCGAGGATTGTTATTAAATATTCTGAGTATGGCAATATTTTCATTATTTCTTTCTCTAGGCTGCCGGTCCATGACGGTTTTTAAACCAAACTCACAAAAATTTCGATGAATGTTCACAAAAACGCGTGAATTTGGTTGCCTCTTATTTGGATATCTTCTGCGATATTCCCTAACGGCCGCTGCGGCATTTCCATTGCAGAATCCATAAACAAAATGTATGTCTGCAGACTCAGCATTGCTGAAGAAATTTTTCATTCTTCGTAAAGATATTTGACAAAATCAATCGGACAAACAGAAAATAAGTTTACCAAATATGCCTAAATGACATTTAGTAGAACATTTCGAGGGTTGACGTAAGGCTACTTGATCACTTTTCCTCAAAAGTCTAGCAATTTCATTGGGCTCACTTGATAATTACTTTTTCCAAAATTTTAAGCCAAATTTGAAAATATGAAACAAACCTTTAAAAATCTGAATTTATTCCAAGAAGTATTAAAAACAACAAACCTGCTATTTTTGTTTGCATCAAATAAATAACGAAATTTAGATAGGTATGTAAAAAAAATACTTTAAAAACATGAATTGTGCATTTTCGATAAAATTAAAACACGAATATCTCAAAAACAAAGTCTTCAGTCACAATTTTCCAAGGGTAACTTTTTTCTTCAAATTTAATGTTGAATTCAAAAATATAAACAATTTATAAAAATAGCAAGGGGTTCAAAAATGGGGAGGGAAAAAGGGGAGCTTCCCCCCATCATCTACGCCCCTGAATTATTTTGATAAAACGCGTTATCACTGGTCGAACAAGACTTATTTTATCAAACTTTGGTTAAAATTTAAACCAAATCGTTTAAACGGTTCAAAAGTTATGCTAAAAAAACGATTATTTATTTCACACTTTGAAGGGCTATAGCTTCCTTATTAGGCACTTTTGAAAAATATTTTATTAGGAAAGTCCCCTTCATTTTTGATACTCTATCACCTCCTAAAATTAATGTATCTCAAACTGGACCACCCTGTATATTAACAATGCATTTAATTCTTTTAAGTTGTTCAGTGAAAGTAATGCAAATATCGAACATATTTGGATTAAAATTATTAAATTAAATAAAATATTTGTTATTGGGACAATATAAAGACCATCACAAGGTAACTTAGAAGAGTTTTTTGAAACATTGAATGAGGTGCTTTTGGACTTTTACACTGAGGACTTTAATATTATTTTAATGGGTGACATAAATTTACTGCAGGTGACATTAAATAGTGGTTATTTTGACTCGTTGATAGACTCTTTTGGTCTAAAACAAATTATTAATGAACCAACCCGTATCACAGCAACCTCATCCTCACTAATTGAGGTCATTTGCATTAATACAAATGAACTTAAAATATACAACTCTGCAGACACCAGCATCTCAGATCATTATCTAACAATGTGTACAATTAAAATAGTAAAAAATGAAAGATTAGAAAAAACCATTAGGTTAAGAAATTGATTTTCAAATTTTTAATCATGATTTAAATTCCATTGACTGGCAGGTACTTTATAGAATGGCCAATATTGATGATAAAGTTAACTGTTTTAATAATATAATTTTAGATTTGTTTGATAAACATGCACCAATAGTAATTAAGAAGATTAACAATCCCTCAAAGTATGTGCCATGGATCACTGACAATATTAAATTATTACAAAAGTTGCGTGATAAGGCCCTTATTAAATTTAAAAAAAACTAAAACTCCCAGTCAATGGAATTATTACAAGCAACTAAGAAACTTCACAACAATTGCCATACGTAATGAAAAAAAAGCTTATTTAAATTATAAATTTAGAAATGGTAGCACAGCAGACCAGTGGAAAGAATTAAAAAAATTAAACCTAGGCAAAAACAAAAATGCTAACCTTCCAAATGAATTTAAAAATGTAGATAAGTTTAGAGACTTCTACAAAGATCTCGTTAAGGAAAATAAGCCCAGCCAACAACTCATGGACTTTTATAATTCGCAACGAAAACAGCAATTTCAAAATCTATTTAATTATACCTTGGTAGATGAAAATTCAATTATAAAACTTTTACTAAATATTAAAAGCAAAGCTTTTGGTCATGACTGCTTGAATATAGATCTACTTCTTCTGTGTTGTCCTAAAATAATACCGGTTTTAGCTCACTTAATGAATGTATGCATAGAAAATTCATATTTTCCTTTAGCTTGGAAAGAAGCATTAGTGAAACCATTAGCCAAAATAAATAATCCAACATCATTAAATGATTTTAGATCTATAAGTATTTTGCCTGTCTTGTCAAAGATTTTGGAGAAGGTTGTTAAAAGTCAACTAGACAATTACACAATATTACCCAAAGACCCTACTAAAAAATTCAATGAAGAAGTAAGACAGATCATAAAAAACGCAAAAAGTATTTTTTCCGATCAAGACATTTATAAATTAACCTTAATGAATCCCAGCCCACCGTTAATGTATTCATTTATTAAACTACACAAAGACAATTTTCCAATTAGATCAGTAGTATCATTCTATTCTGCTCCTTCTACTAAAATTTCCAAGAGACTCATTAATATAATAACAACCCATTTTAACCGAAATTTACTGTAAAAAACTCATATGAACTAATTAACAATATTAAAGACATCCGATTACCTGACAACTCCAAATTAATCTCCTTTGACATCACTAATTTATTCCCAAACGTGCCACCACTAGAAACTACCCGTATAATAGAAAAGCTGTTAGAACAAAATAAAATTAACCCAGTTATTAAAAAAGATATTTTAAGTACTTTAGAAATTTGCATTAAACTATTTCCAATTCAATAATAAGATTTATACTAGCCGTAAAGGTTTAATTATGGGTAACCCTCTTAGTCCATTACTTGCGGACATTTTTGTTAACTATATTGAAACAATCATCCAAGAAAGCGGATATTTTAAAAACTTCTTATATTGGTTCCGATATGTAGACGATATTCTTACTTGCTTCACAGGTACTAATAGACAATTAGTTTTCATAATTTTATAAATAATATCCATCCCAATATAAAATTTACAATCGAAGTAGAACAAAATAAACAAATTAACTTCCTAGATTTCACCATTCTAAAAAGGCTATCACACGTTTAAAATATATCACAAACCCAGTTACACAGACATGGTTATACACAAGTCATCTATGCATCCGTGGTCCCAAAAAATAGCTGCGTTCTATTCAATGATCCATAGACTTTTAAACATACCTTTATCAGATATACATTTCAACGACGAATTAAATTTAATAAAACAAATTGCAGTGAACAATGGATATGAAGCACAATTAATTACAGATATTCTAAAAAATAAAAAATAGCTATTAAACAAACTTTCCCATCACTTATAAACCCAATTAATACCTTTAATTCCTGTAAATATCTAGGTTCCAATATGAGACATGTTTCTACATTTTTCAAAAACATTAATACCAATATCGCGTTTAAAACTAACAACAATTTAAGTATTTTCATAAAAAACAACAAAGATAAGTCTAATAGACATAAGAAGTCAGGCGTATACCAATTAACGTGTACCGATTGTCCGAAAACTTACATAGGACAAACTGGCCGTAGTTTTAATACTAGAATTAAAGAACATCGGAGATCATTTATTAACCAAAAGCTTGATTCAGCTTATGCGGCACATCTTATTACAGAAAACCATACTTTTAATAACAACTATAAAATATTACATGTAGAAAACAAAGGCACAAAATTAAATCTATTGGAGTCTCTAGAAATTAATAAATTTAAAAATACTAATATTCTCAATGAACAAATAGAAACTAATAATTCACCACTGTTAAACCTATTTTAATTTTATCAACAACAAATTACACATTTAAAATATTTTCCCTCTAATAAAACTATTAACAATAAATACATTAGGTTTTTCCCATCAGGAATTTGTTAATGCTATCCTATTTTAATATTATGTAACACAGGTAGATGTAGAATTAAATCCTTACCTAGAATACCAATATTTTTTTTTGTTATATAAATTTTGTACTAGTATTAGTTTTAATACACTCTGAAGAAGCTACTGTGTAGCGAAACAATTGTCAAAATTTAATAAATTTCGTGAAACTTTACAACAAAGTTGTTTCTATATCCACATAGTCAACTAAGACCGTTTCTTGATGATCATGCGATTATACCAAAAAATCAGTCAGGCTTTCGCCCTAGCTTTAGCTGCGCAACAGCACTTTCCTGCATAACTGACGATATCTTAAAGGCATATGATGACAGTAAAGTAAGTATTCTGGTTCTTTTGGACTACTCCAAGGCCTTTGATATGATCAGCCATAGGATTCTGCTCTCTGTCCTTCACTATATAGGTTTGGACCAAAACGCAATTTGCTTTTTGGGATCATTCTTAAGTAATAAAAAACAGAGGGTACAGATTGATGATAAAACATCAGACTCTATACACGTGTTGTCAGGAGTGCCTCAAGGCAGCATTTTGGGACCTCTATTAATATATACTATATATACTATATATAAGTTTGTAGACAATGCAAAAAATCTAGGTCTTATACTAGACAGCAAACTAAGATTCAAGCTTTATTTAACTCTATACTTAAAAAAAAGTTAAAATGATCTATCCACAAAGGCACTATTTAAATCAAAAAAACCAAACAAACTGTATCTGAATCTTTGGTGTTAAGTCATAGCAATCACTGTGACGTGGTGTATGGGATTAATCTTGATAGTATTGACAAAAAAAGACTTCAGCATCTTCAAAATTCTTGTTTAAGATTGATATTTAGTGTAACAAGAAGAGATAGAATAAGTCATAAACTTACTGAATCTGGGTGGCTGTCTATGAATAATAGGAGAATTCTGCATATGTGTTGTTTTTATTATCGAATTTTGAAATACAAAAGTCCAAAATATTTGCTTGATAAAATAAGATTTAGAACAGACATTCACAATTTAAATATAAG
This sequence comes from Brassicogethes aeneus, assembly GCA_921294245.1. Taxonomy (NCBI): domain Eukaryota; kingdom Metazoa; phylum Arthropoda; class Insecta; order Coleoptera; family Nitidulidae; genus Brassicogethes; species Brassicogethes aeneus. The sequence goes on from OV121132.1 coordinate 66,383,892, forward strand.
AAGAAAACAAATTTTAGATGTTCCTAAACATAAAAAAGAAATTTATAAACGCTCATTTACATATAATATTTGCAAACTTGTTAATACTTACAACCTCTCAAACTTTAACTTATCTTTGAAGTCTTACAAATGTAATCTCAAAAGGTCCCTTTTCCAGCAACAGGTGATTTAACTTTTTTGTGCTTTTTTTCTCTCTTTTTGACTCATAATATTGTCTTTTACGTTTATATACAATTAGCTTAATTATTACAATCACTTATAGTTATACTCTTTATTTACTTTAATTATGTAATTTGTTGTGTAATAAATATATAATATTATTATTATATATACCCGAAAGATATAGAGGAGTTTAAGAAATTAAAAACCTACCTAAAAGAGAAAAAATAAGCCTTCTTCACATATGGCATAAATAAAGATAAGAAACACGCCTATAAATCATGGGCCTAGACGCAGGATTCAACATAGAAGAAATTGCTCAGTTCATACACCAGGAGCACGACTTAAACGTATACCAAATATATACGCTCGAAAACACAATTAGGCCCATATACATGGTAACAGTGTCCGCCAATATAACACTATAATATCTAAACTCTGAAGTTGGATATATCATTCATACTAGAGTATAGTGGGAGAGAAGGCGAAATGAAAGACGTATGCAGTACCACCGTTGTCGAGGATGGGACCATGCAACGGCATACTGTAACAAACCTATAGCTGCCTAAGTGTGCAAAGGCTCACGCTACACACACATGCCCCAAGCTCAAAACAGAACCGGCAAAGTGTGTCAACTGCCAAGGGCGAACTCATTGGATTGCCCAGTATACAAGTTCAAACCCGAGAACCTGACGAACAACGCACCAAAAACCAACGGTCCTCCAAGATTCGTCCCAGACCCAGCACCAACTGTCAACCACTGCGAGGCAAGGAAGACAGCAGCTACACAGGACTAGGGTCTACGTGTACGGTTCTGGTTATCGATTGCAGAGATTCATACTTTCTATTGACGCCGCGGGCCCGGATTGGCGCCATTGCAGCATCAGCTGTTTGCTGTGTTTGCAGTTAAGGCTTGTTTTTAAAAGAGTTGTTGTTTTGTGTTTTTAAATTATTAGACGTGTGGTAGTTTGTTTTCTGTCGGTGAATTATTGTATTTTTCTGTTGATTTTAATGATAAATTATATCATATAAATAGTATAATAGGTATTGTGTGACACAATTTGTGTCTGGACTCTGATAAAACTGTGTTTTAAATAATACCCAAGTGATTTTTGGACTTGGAACAATGGCGAATTGTGGAGAATGTAAATTACAATTCTCGAAAATGGCAAATTTAAGGTCTCATGTAAAGAGAAAGCATCCTGGTGGATATATTTTATTATTTCTTAATAGTTATACATAACAAAAGAAAATTAATGGAATAGCAGGATTACATTTATGATCACCTTATTAAAATAATTATTTTTTAGAAAAAATTTATACTTTGGTTCCAAAAGTTGTAAAAAAGGTTGGGGACCATATTTGCAAAAAATGCAATGACACATTTTCAAATTTTGGAAATTTAAGGGTGCATATAAAACGAAAACATCCAGGTAAGTTACATTACATCCAGGGGTAACATGTGTGTTACATATTTTAATCATTAAACCATCTATACTTTTTTTTTTAACTTTTTCAAAAGAAAACATAATTCAACATTACAATGAAGACCATTTATTACAAATAGAAACAGTAACCTTAGAATTATCTTCCTTCAATGATTTTCTTGCATGGAAGGCCGAAGTTGAGAAAGACACCTTTTCATCTTATATAAATTTGCATGGGTCAGGAAAAAATCCAAACATTAAAAAAATAATGTACGCGTGTCATAGATCTGGTGATATTAAGAAAAGGGGCTCTAATATTCGCTTATTAAAACCCCAAGGCAGCAATAAGATTAATGCCTATTGCCCTGCTCATATAAATGTGATAGTAAAAGAATCCAAATGCTTTATAACTTTTTGCAAAACACATGTTGGGCATAGGCAAGAAGAGGACATAGGACATCTTTTTTTGGCAGAGTCAAAGCGACAACAAGTAGCTGCAAAAATACCTGAGAAGATTCCATTTCAGACCATTCTAGATGAAATAAGGGACTCCGTGTCCAACTGTCATTTAGAGCGGATTCACCTACTGACCAAAAAAGATCTCTATAATTTCGAAAGCAGTTACAACCTAAATAAAACATCTATGCGGCATAAAAATGATGCTGTGTGTGGATGCATGGGTGAATGAACTCACTGCTAGTGGTTCAGTTCTATTCTATAAGCCACATAGTAGTGTATCTACCGATTATCCTATATTAAAGAAAGACGATTTTTTTCTGGGTATTATGACTGAAGCACAAAAGGATTTGTTATTAAGGTAGCAAACTGTTTATTTAGCTAATATATAATAATAACTTATTTTCAACAAACCTTTGCAGGAGGTTAAAAACTTAAATTTAACTGAAAATGCTCCAAAAATGTATTACTTGCCTAAAAAATATCCAAATACCTACAATATATGAAGGGGTAAGAAGCAAAAGGGTACAAGTGCATTTTAGCATGAAAATATTTAAAAAATCCCATAACGTAAAAATTGTATGAGTTGAGCATGTTGATTAATGCAAACGACAATATTGAAACAAGGTTTAGAAATCCTTAACATGTTCGAAATAAGTTAATTTTAAAAAGAGTATTTCAGATATAATTTATTGGGATATTTTTAAACAAAATTCAAATAGAGGTAAAGTACTTTACAGCAGAATGGGCGGATTTGGGCATGGGTATTATGGGCTGCAGCCCAGGGACCCGTCCGATCGAGGGCCACCTACGCGATGCAAATATTTTTAAAAAATATAAATCAGACTGATTAAAAAATCAACTATTTAATAGTTGCATAGAGGAAAAATATTGAGCCTGTTAAAATTTCAGCTATTAATATTTCATTATTAAGAGGCCCCTCATCGCGATTTTCTATTTCTCATGTAAATAGCATGGAAAAAAATTAACTTGGGATTTATATATCTTTTAAACGGATTAATATACTTAAATGAAAACAACATGTTTTAAAAATATAATTTAAAAAAATTATTTGAAGTAAACGCTCTACAAAGAGGTCTTTTAACAGCTTAACAACTTAACAGCTCTTGCTACCTTTTAAAAAATCTAAAAAATACAGTTTCAACCGAAGTACTAAAAACGGCATACTATGGTCTATTTCAGTCAAGATTGAACTACGGCATTTTATTTGATTTTTGTAATTTAATGAATTTAACAGAAAATAAATTTCTTCTTAATCTTTAATTCTCTTTTCAAGATGTAAAATAAGGTGATTTAGGTTGATTATCTCCTTTTAAAGATATTTGTTTTTAATTTTATATTCACTTAATTAGTATGAGTTTTTTTCACAGGTAACTGTCGACTCTGGTTCACTTTCAGTTTCCGTGGAAAACAGTTCTTTAACAAAATTAGTAACTATATCATTGCTCACAGAACTGGCAGGCACTTTTTTCAATGTTAAAATTTCTATTAACTCGGTTTTCTTTAACTTATTTAACTCTGATATCACAGACGCGTACGACTACTATATTTGAGAAGTATAGAAGCAAAACCACTTAGTCAAATTTTTCAGAACACAATTTTCCAATACAACGTTAAAATTTTATTTCTTTTTTACGTTTTCTTGTAATTTAATTTTATTTATTTTGCTTCTATACCCCACATTTATGAAATATTATGAGGCAGCCCAATACTTAATGTAAAATATTTTTTCACCGATTTGTATTACCAAGGTAAAAACCCCATGCTTACTACACGAATTTTGACTAAAATTGCATTTTCTCGAGGGGGGGGGCAGCTCGGATTTCTAAAAAAACGGGAAAATGATTCCGAAAGCATCCAAAATCACCCCCCGGTCCCAGTTTTTGTCGTGATTTTGTGCTCCTTACCGCTCTTGTTATATAAACAGCTATTACAAAATTTGCAGTCACGTCCAGCGCTGCCAACTAAAAAAACGGGTTTTCCCCACATCATGTGGTAAAATTCCCCACAGCTTCCTAAAATTCCCCACACATACGGAAAAATATATATAAAGTTTTTATACGCTGAAAAACAAATAACTGAAACTGAAAATTTTACTTTTACCAAGTCATTAGGAAGAACTTAAGTTAGCCATTTATCAATCATGCAATTTGAATATTCAAAGTACACATTTGGTATAAAATAAAACCATAGACCTATTAATAAAACCCATTTAATTTATCAGCTGTCAGTATTGCCATTAATGTTTAAATCTTTGCGTATCACTCACAGGGCCGGTAGAACACATTTAGCACGAGTGGGTAGTTAGGCGGAGGGAAGGGGGTCCCCCACTCAGCTTTAATTTCGAGCAATTAACATTTTGAAAAATCAATATTATAAAAATATATTGAAAAATAAGAAGCTTTAAAACGTAACAATAGAAAGTCATAAATAACAATGCATTTTTGAAGATTAACAACGTTTTTTTTCTATAAAATTGAATAGCCTTATGAGTTAAAATATCAGCCATTAATATTATTGGTTGGTAATCGCGATTTTACTTTTAAATTAAGTAGGTTACTTACATGAAATTTTTTATTTTGAAATTATATAACTCGTTAACGGATTAATGGACTAAAATGATTTTAACTTTTATTTATTCTCGGGACACCTAGTATAAATGCTGGAATGTTTTATTTATATTATTTATTTTATTTGTTTTTCATTTATTTTATTAAAAATAAGTGTTATTTTTTCTTGTTTTTTTTTATTATTAATTATTGAATATATTTATATTTAATTAAAAAAGCAATTAACTTACCATTTTTGTCAATTACAAAAATAAAACCGTTTTTTCTAAAAACCTCTTCATTCTCTATTAAAAGGGCCTCTTTTCCAGCTGTTAGTTGAAGGGGTTTGGGCCTACAATAGGATGCATCAATTATTATTTTAGAATTAAAAGTATAGCATATATAATATAACCTACGTGCATATAAATCAGCCCACTGTAAACTTTTGACCTTAATTAGGTTGTTTTACAAATTATTTATCAGATCAAAAAAGAAAAATGCTGTTTAAAAGACAATTTTAATAATTTACTAATAATTTAATTCGTTTTTAAATTTGTTAGTAAAAAAGCAAAAAGCCAGCGAGCTATTGCTCGACAACTGGATATGATTGGCGCAGCGTTTCGAAGATTGTGTCAACCTAGGTTAGGATACTGGATCCTGACATAGACTACCTGGAATAGGCAGAAAACGCTTTACATATTGTGTCAACAGCATTAAGAAATCGCCACCTTAATGCGCGCATGCGGTTCAAGTGCAACATCAGCTCCGTGATGTACGAAGAGTGGCTATTAGTCAGTGGACATTAAGACGAGGACTGCAGTAAGTAACCTGATCCCTAGAAAACCTGCAATGGATCCAAAACTTACCCCAGCTTATCGTAAAGCACGACTGCGTTTTGCACGGAATCATCTGAACTGGACATAGGTGGTCCGTTCTGTTCTTAGATGAGACCAGAATGTGCCTCTATGGTAGCCACCGAAGAAGATAAGTGTACTGGAGACCAAGAGAGCGATTTGCGGAATGCTGCATTGAAGAGCGGGTTCCTAATGAGGTTGATTCCTGCATGATCTGGGGTGCAATTTCTAGACCGTGGTCACGGAAGAGGAAGTTTGACGGGTGCAAGGTACATTAAGGGGATTTTAACAGGTCATGTGGTACCTTACTACTTTGAAGACGAATTTATTTTTATCCATGATAATGCGAGGCTGCACACCGTAAGATAAAATTATAGAAGTCGGTTTTTGTGTTATGGAGTGGCCAGCATTCAGTCCCGAGCTATTCCGATCGTACATTTATGGGATAAGCTAAAACAAAGAATTTGAGCTATAGCTAAGTTTATAGACTTCGTGCCCCAATCTTGATCCAAGAGCTTATTGTTGCAGTAGAAGGGTGGTCAATATCCCAGAAGAAACAATAGCAAACTTGATTAGATCTATAAGAGATGTTATCAGGGCCGTTGCTACGGGTGGGCCTGGGTGGTCACTTGCCTACGCTTAAAACTGCAGTGCCCACCCAATTTAGGTTAGATTGATACAAATTTCTACTATTCTCATTTTCTGTCAAACATTTCTTATCTGTACTTTTATATTTGATTAGGAAACGAAGTTTGCTGTTACAACTTTAACTTTAAATATCTCTAAAACGAATGAATAGAATTTGACTATTTTTCAAGACCTTTTAAATAAGATATCACGCCCTCCCTTGTGGAAATTTTTCTCTGAGAAAGTTTTAATAAGAGTTTTTAAAGTCTTACTTTCTCTTAAAAAGTCTGAATAATACTTATTAAGTCGAAAAAAGTCAGAATAAGACTTATTAAGTCGGAAAAAGTCTGAATAAGTCTTAGTAAGTCAGACTAATAGCAAGATTTGGGAGTCTTCTGGAAAAGTTAATAAGACTTTTTAAGACTTTTAGCAGAGAAATAGTAGGTACCTATAGCTATCCTAGAATAATAATATATAACGTCGACGCTGAGAGTGCTAATAATGAAAATCTGCTTTCTCAAATTAATTCATTTAATAATCTTAACGCAGAAGAAAACGATATGCGAATAATAATAAAGTTAAAAAACAAAGAGGAATTTAATTTAGTAGTCGAAAAGTCTCCAAATATCTTTAAAGAAATCTTAAAAAAAGATAAGCTGTCCACTGGATGGAAGAGATGTACCGTGAAAGAACATTTTAGTATAGTGGGTTGTTATAAATGTAACAACTATGGCCATATTATAAAGGATTGCAAAGCACCAACTTCCTGTAGTTTATGTGGATGCTCTCATGAACAGAAAGACTGCACTTCAGAAGAAAATTCTTGTATAAACTGTGTAAAGGCTAATAAAAAATATAGATTAAATTTGTCAACTAACCATAGTTAATATGATTCAAATTATCATACGCGTTTATTTAAAATTAAGCAACTAAAAAAGAAAATCAATTATGAATAATATTGTTAAAATAGGACATTTAAATGCTAGATCTATTTTCACAGGCTTTAATACACTCTGTAATTTGATTGTTTGTAACAACTTTAGTATCTTTTGTATTTCTGAAACATGGTTGAATGTAAATGTTTGCTCCAGTATTGTAAGTATAGCTAATTTTAAACTTTTTAGAAAATACCGTCTAGGTAGAGGGGGAGGTTTGTATTACAAGTGACATTTATGCAACTGAGGTTTTAAATGACTTTAAACCTATTGATGGGGTAGAACATTTATTTTTGAATGTTAAAATGAATAAAATCCATATTCTAATTTGTGTCTTATAACGAGTGCCAAATTCAAATATAAACGAATTTATTTCATGTATTGAAAATGTATTGGCGTTTGTTACTCCTCAGTATGACAATGTAATATTTCTGGGTGATATAAATATAGATCAAACTTTTAATAATCCAGCGGCAGACCTTTTTAGCTCATATGATTTCAAGCAGCTTATATCAGAACCAACTCGAATAACAGGTTTAACTGCAAAAATTATTGATGTAATATTTTTTAACAACCCTAGATTATTAATTGCTTCCGGTACGATTAACTCTGATACGATCTCTGACCATAATACAATTTTTTGTGATCTAAAACTTAAAATATCCCACTCAAAACCTAAAGTAGTTACTTATAGAGATTTTAAATACTTTTGTTATGAGTCATTTCCAAGTGATTTAAATGCTATTAATTGGGACAACATAATTTACTTAAATGCTATAAATGATAAAATTAATTTTTTACATAATAATATTTCTCTGCTCTTTGATAAACATGCTCCGTTTCGAACCTCGCGTATAACCAAACCTTATGCACCTTGGTTAACTAACACCTTAAAGCAAATAATGAAGGATCGAGACAAGGCCGGTGTGTATAAAAAGTCGAAAATAACTAATAATTGAATTAACTACACAAGTCTTCGTAATTTAGTGGTTAGTTCTTTAAGGCGAGAAAAGAAAGCATATTTGTCACTCTCTCAATGCAGTCAAAATAAAAAAGAACTATGGAATGCGGTTAATAACCTTAATATAAATTCCAAATCAAAGTATAATATTCCAGACAATTTAAATGTTCCAGACTCAATAAATAGTTACTTTGGTTCTGTTTTTATGCCTTCAAACTGCAAACTTATATGCTAATTTAAAATTTAAAAATGATATTTGTTTTAACTTTAAACTTTCAACCGTTAATGAAATTAATAAAATTATATTAAATCTTAACCCTAGAACCACAAGTGAAATTTAAATTGCATTACTCACAACGTGGCGTCGTATACGACCGGCAAGAATAAACCCATATATTGTTTAAAATAAGGCAATTAAAAATTCTGATTGTCATTTCATAAAGTTTTATTCATAAATAAAAAGAAAGTAGGTATGGCAAATCAATTTTTTTTTATTAAAATAAAGAGAACAAAAAATAAACAACTATGATTTTTATCCCAAAAATATTGACAAATGAAAGAAAATCTCAATTTTTAATAAAATAAACATAATAATATATACTAATAGTATACTAATAGTATACTAAAACATTAATAATATTAAGACATAATAATTAATTAATTTAAGCAGTTTGTCCCAAAATGAATATTATTTGCAATCCATACAAATAGAAAAGCGATGTTCAGCGCAAACACTTTTATTGCAATTTTCACATTTATTTTATGTTTCGAAAATCTTACACAGTTCCTACTTCGGTACAACACTTCTCATTAATAATTAAAAAGGTACTGAAAAGCGTAACACAGTACAAAAATTGATGCGTGCGTAATCTAAGATTTTATATTTCAATGGTCACCGGCGACGCCACCTTGTGGTTCTAGGGTTAAGTCTAATTGTTCAGGGTATGACGGCATTAGCGCCAAAATGTTAAAACCTTTTAAGTAAATATATCACGCATTTAGTAAACTGCTGTTTAGAAATAGGTTACTTTACAGAACAATGGAAGCTATCACTAATTATTCCCTTGCCCAAAACAAACAATCCCTCTGCGTACTCTGATTTAAGACCCATTGCATTAATTCCTGTGCTTGCAAAAGTAATGGAAAAATTTATTCAGCCTTAAATTTACAATTACGTTATAAATAATAAAATTATTTCTGACTTTCAATCAGGTTTCAGAAAAGGCCTTAGTACAACCTCCACATTACTAAATATATCTGACAATATTTTTTCTAGTTTGGATAAAGGCTTAGCCTCTGCATTAATTCTTTTAGACTTTTCCAAAGCCTTCGATACCTTGGATCACCTTTTACTAATTGCCAAACTTAAATTCTATGGCTTTGACCCAAACTCGTCTAATTTTTTTGAATCCTATTTAATAGGAAGATCTCAAAGAGTAAAAATAGATCAAAATTACTCAAACTCATACAATTCATTATAATTAGAACCAATAAAATGCCAGTATTCCATAGTTACGCATTTTATCACAGCGGCAATATTTTTTATCACCTTGTTTACACGTTGCTAAGGATTTTGACACTTTTCTTGATTTGACATTTGTTGACATTTAAATACTGTGTTTGTTAAATGATTAAAATAATGAATTATAAACTCTAAAAGATCGATGGGTTGGTGTAAACGATAATAAAATTAAGGTAAGTTTGAATAAATAAGGTTTATTAAAGTATTTTATATTTTAAAGCACATTTTGATTTCAAATGCCAAACTAACAATTCGTTAAATCCTAAAATTCATTATATTTTCTCACTAAATATAACTCGTGGTATGATTAATAATCGATGATATTTACTCAATGAAACCGAAGCACACCCCAGTAAACATTTGTGATATTACGAAAAAGTCACGACGTGACATGTCACAACTTGATATCCAATTGCTGGCACAGTGATTAAGTTTGTCGTTTTATGTCAAGCAGTGACACGCGCGTGATCTTTTTATGTGACCACGTGACCCCGCAGGGACGAAACTTTAATGCTTTGTAAGAATTAGTCATGGATTTTATGAAAAAAAAATTCTTCCTAGGTTGCAAGAATAAATAAGGTAAAAAAGTCAGTTTTCTGTGTTATTTAAGCGGCAGATTCGATGAGGGACCTCTTAAACTTGAAATTATGAGCTCCGCTTTTAACAGAATATTTGTTTGGACATATTCTACGATATTTTGGGTGGAGAGCAAGAAAAAAAAAATATCGAGTTTTTTTGGCACACCCTAATATATATATATATAACTTTATTTTATATTTGTTTGCGATTTTGCAAGCGATTTTAGCCAAGTACGCATGTATGTATGCATATTGCTATAGTAAGGTATACATGGTGAACAATATATTGTATACTCCATTTGCTCTGGAATAAATTTAAGGTGTAAAACTGTTATGAATATTGTCAAGAGTGAAAAGATGTTTTTGAGGTTTTTAAATGTCAATAGGAATTATACTATAAGAAATATCATACTTTGTCCAAAAACAAAAAAATGGGAGAAATTCTGGATTTACTGAAACCATTGACTTCACTGTCCCAACTTATATGCGACGGGTCTCGTATACATATATTTATGTATACATATACAGGGTGCACGGCACGGCACGTGCAGGTTGGTTAAGCCATTAAACTGAAGAAAAGTTATGTAATTACAAGTCTCCATAATTAAAACAAAAATCTATTAAAAACCAAAATTTGTTACAACTTTGTTATTCCCGAGAATTAAAAAAAGTAAGTTTCGCGTGTATACATTTCTCCATTAAAAATTTATAATTTTTTTGTCTACTTGATTTTGAGTTATCACCACCATCTTTGGTTTTGCTATGGCTGCCATAATACAATTTTACATAGTTGGATAGTAAAAAAATCGATTTATTAAACTATATATTATATACATATATATAGTATATAAGTTTATGGCGCACCATCGTCATGGCCATTTTAAAAACAAAAGATGGTGAAAGTAACGAATAAATTGGATGAAAATGTAGATAAATGTGTATGTTAACAAGTCAAACTTACTTTTTTTTTAATTCCCAGGAATAACAAAGCTTTTTTCAATTGAACTTTTAAAAGTTTTGAAAACGGCTGCCTTTTTTTTCAATTTATAAATTTCATTTGACGATACGCATAATAAAAAAAATGACGAGACTTATGATTCGATACTTTACGACACGTCACTTTTATCTTTAACGATATCGTAATGACGAGTCGTCATGATTAAAAAAAATTGTTTTATCTTTGTTTCTCAGAATTGAATGAAATAATTGCATTTTATATATAATTCTGATAAACTCGCTGCAATATAAATTTAGTTCAATAATTAAAGATTTTTGGTTTAAAAGGCTCTTAGTTTTGGTGAAAGTAACGAATAAATTGGATGAAAATGTAGATAAATGTGTATGTTAGCAAGTCAAACTTACTTTTTTTTAATTCCCAGGAATAACAAAGCTTTTTTCAATTGAACTTTTAAAAGTTTTGATAACGGCTGCCTTTTTTTTCAATTTATAAATTTCATTTGACGATACGCATAATAAAAAAAATGACGAGACTTATGATTCGATACTTTACGACACGTCACTTTTATCTTTAACGATATCGTAATGACGAGTCGTCATGATTAAAAAAAATTGTTTTATCTTTGTTTCTCAGAATTGAATGAAATAATTGCATTTTATATATAATTCTGATAATAAACTCGCTGCAATATAAATTTAGTTCAATAATTAAAATAAACTGACGACGTCATACGATTAGGATGACGATAGATAGAATTATTTCAAGTGACTATCGTCATAACAAGTAGTTTAAGCTGCTTAAAAAAAAAAATACCCATAAAAGCAGCATACAAGTATAATTTCTATACATTTTAATTTAATAGTAAACAGAACTCGCAAAAATAAGAAGAAAACTTTATATGAACTTGCTTTAAAGATTAATTTTGAAGAAAAAAATTAAATTCGTTTCCGTTTTATTTTTAATCTATAAATAATAATAAATTTATAGCATACCCAAATTTTATTTTTAAATATCTATTTGGGATGTTCCAGCACCGCCTCTGGATTTAATTTAATTTAATTTACATTAAATTAAGCCCTTTGCCCACTACTAAAAACCTAAAAGGTTTTTATGAAATTCGCCCAAAAAATAAATATTTTTTTAAATAACTTTACCACCCTGTCTCTAGAAAACGAAGCTTTAAAACATACATACTTTTCTTCTGATATTTTCGATTTCTATAGATCACTAAATTTTCCCAATTAAAATCTGCGACACCCTGTATACATGTAGGTATTGTACTTATAGGACACTTGATGGTAGTGTGCAAATTTGTATTATTATTATTATATTTAAATAAACGTTGACTGTTAATATTTTAGCCCATAATTTTATTTCACCCAAGGCCGGAAGTATGTTGAAGCTGTGATATACGATAAGAGGGTCGTCGCTATTGTTACTAGCGATGCAACGTGTTTTAAAAGACGTTGCATCGCTATTAACGATAGCCACGACGCTTTTTTCGTTTATCACAGCTCCAACATATTTTAAATATTCCTCTGCACTTTCGCTCGCGCGTGCGCACTAGCTATGTCACGAAGCGATATCCCATTGAGTGCGTATTGTGCTTGAATGTCACGACTTGATATCCCATTGATTGTGTATTGTGGAAACATATGAATGCGCCAGTGATATCACGATGTCACGACGGGATTTCGGAGTGATTTCAATACGCAATCACAAATGTTTACTGGGACATTTCACTCGTCCTGCAGCTCGGTTTTCGAAAATATCATCGATGATAATCATACCACTTGTTATATTATGGGTGAAAATAATCTTAAACTCAATCCCTTTAAGTGTAACCTGATTTGCTTTTCTTCAAAAATAAATAGAAATTTAATTAAAGCCAACCTAAAACTTTTTATAAACAGCCAGCCATTGCCGACTCAAAGTTGTGTAAAAAATTTAGGAATAATATTTGATGAAAACCTTAGATTTACCAACCACGTATCTCAACTAGTAGAAAAGTCATACAATATATTAAAAACGTTTTACTCAAATATCAGTATTATAAATTTTAAATTGCGTAAAAAATAATGCGAAACGCTAATATTGCCTATATTATCCTACTGTATTGGTTGTTATTTACCTTGTTTAGATCAACTTACTTTAAATCGTCTACAAAAAATTCAAAACAATTGTTGTAGGTTTATTTTTGGACTGAAAAGGTACGATCACATTTCTTCCAAAATGAAAGAGCTAGGTTGGTTAAAACTTGATAAGCAATACAATCTCTATCTTGCAGTATATGTTTACAGAATTTTGTTATTAAATACTCCAAATTATTTAAGGGAAAAACTCATATTTCGAAATGAATTGCATAATGTCAACCTTAGGTGTGTTTGAAAATTGAATCTGCCTCATTTTAATTCTGCCATGTTTAAACGATATTTTAGTTGTAATGCAGTTGTTGTTTTTAGATGACCAAATTAAACTTTCAAATTATTATGTGCCTGTATTTAAAAAAAACTTAAAGATTTATTTTTAGCTGACTGTTAATTCATTTATTTTATATTGTTGGGATTTTTTTTTATTTTTTGTGTTTTATTAACATTTTGTTTTTATTTAATTTGTAATTTGTAATAATTATATATATATATATATATATATATATATATATATATATATATATATATATATATATCGTGGTTGACTCTTTAATTCCTTAAAAATTAATAATTTAAAGCGTAACGGACGGGACTTTGCAATAGTCCCGCCCGTTACGCTTTAAATTATTAATTTTTAAGGAATTAAAGAGTCAACCACGATACCTAATTTTGCCAAATAAAAACCTTGTTAAACAGCTTTAGTTTAGAACTATTTATAAAAATTTGACATTGGTAATATAATAGAACAATATTATTTTGTAAATAAAAACACGGCAACTATCCTATCCGTTACGCGTGGAATGGCCCATATACACAAAATCAAATAAGATACAGCTACGAGTATTCTCGTATACAGGGTGTCCCAAAAGTCAACTATATCCTTTGAAGGACTAATAGGTCAGCTCATGATTAATCAGAATATCAAAACATGACCTTAGTTAAAAATCATTAGTTTTTAAGATATTGGCATTTTTATGAATTTTGTGAAACTTGACACCTTAGATCAGTTTTTCGAGTGCCACAGCTACAAAATTCTATAATCTTAGATTATATTTTATGTTGCGTAACCCTGAATAGGCCTGCTATTAACTAAAATTCAAAATTAAACTAATAGTAGATTTTGTAGCTGTGGCACTAGAAACACTAATCTAAGGTGACAAGTTTTACAAAATTCATAAAAATGACTATATCTCAAAAACGAACGATTTTTTACTAAGGTCGTGTTGTGATTTTCTGGTTAGTCATGAGTTGGTCTATCAGTCCTCCAAAGGATATCGTTGACTTTTGGGACACCCTGTATATAGTGTGGAACTCACTTATGGAATAAAATTCGTTATTCGCTGAGAAAAGATTTTTATGAAAAACGCTCGGACACGTAAACATTAGTTTTTTATTCCAAATCTTATAATGATAATTTTAAATTTTATGCCCCCACCATTTTCCCCCCGCACATTATTTGTTATCTTAAATAACAACCCCACTTTTTTTCATCTAAAATTGATAAGTAGGGTTTAGTAACCATAATTTTCAATACAGGGTGAATATTTAAAAATTACAAGTATGAATTTTTTATTGTTATTCTATGATTTAGTTTCTTGTGTTGTGGCTTTCGCTATTTAGATATTCATGTTTTTGTTGTTTGCTTTGTTATTGTTTTTTGTTAATGTCATTTTTTGCGTTTGTCCTTTTTGCATTGTTTACATTTTTTGCATTGTTTAAATTTTGATTATTAATGAAACATTTTGCGCTTTACTTATGGAATATTTTGTTAGATCCAAGTATCACTTAATATTTTAGTTAAAAAATGCGACACTTGACAGAAACTCTGCGAATAGAAATATTAATGATGATTGGTTACGGTGATAAGTGCATATCACAACAGCAAGTTGCAAACCTTTTTAATGGAAAATACCACGATTTACCACCACTTTCTCAGGCAACTGTGTCTAAAATACATGCACAATTTCGCGAATATGGACACGTTAAACCATTACGCAGGACGCCCCATTTTATTGATGAAAATGTGAAAGTTAATATTTTATTAGCTTTTCAAGAAGATCCAACAACTTCTACGCGTCAGGTTGCACGTGAAAACGACGTTAGTCATTCGACCGTTTTAAGATGTGTAAAAGCCGAAAAAATGCATCCATATAAACTACAACACGTACAAGAATTGATTGATGGTGATTCTGATAAAAGATTACAGTTTTGCGAGCAAATGCTGCATATGTTACACATGAATGTTATTTCTTCTGCAGATATTCTTTTTTCTGATGAATCAACATTTCTATTAAATTGCGAGGTAAATAGACAAAATTGCAGGTACTGGGCAGAAGAAAATCCCCACTGGATGCGACAAAGTCATACCCAACGTCCTCAGAAAAGCAACGTTTGGGCTGGTATTGTTGGTGATCATGTGGGACCTATTTTCATTAAAAATCTTAACGGGGCAAAATATCTGGATATGCTAAGAGAACAAGTTGTCCCAACTTTAGCAGAGTTGTTTCCAAATCCATTGGAACCTAATCTTCAATGAAAGGACAAGACGTGCCCCACCCCACTATGCTCTTCCTGTACGGAATTATTTAAATTACACCTTTCCACACAGGTGGATCGGAAGAAGAGGTTTTATAGAATGGCCAGCAAGATCACCGGATCTAACACCTCTGGACTTTTTTAAACACAACCTGCTAATTTAGATGAATTAAGAAACAGAATTACTGGAGAAATTAGGAACATAACACCGGAGGTTTTAAACAGAGTGCAGGAACAATTTCACAGTAGATTACTTAAGTGTCAGGAAGTGGACGGGGGACATTTTGAACATTTATAAGATTGAAGAACAGTTTATTTTTGAATTTTTAATTAATTTTAAAATAAAAAGTTTAGTTTTTTAATTTGTCATTATATTTCCACCCTGTATTGAAAAGTTATATGGTATCGTCATACTCAAAAAAATGTGCACTATCAATTTTCGATGAAAAAAAGTGGGGTTGTTATTTAAGATAAGGGTGCCTAATGTGCGGGGGGGAAAATGGTGGGGGCATAAAATTTAAAATTATCATTATAAGATTTGGAATAAAAAAACTAAAGTTTACGTGTCCGAGCGTTTTTCATAAAAATCTTTCCTCAACGAATAACGAATTTAATCCATAAGTGAGTTCCACACTGTATATACGAGAATACTCGTAGCTGTATCTTATTTGATTTTGTGTTGGGTTAAGTGGAGTAGCCTTGGCTAGACTTCGCCCAACAATTTTTGTAAACTTATTTACTAAATAAAGACTTTTTATTATTATTATTATTAAAATAAATATCCGGAATTATTCAGATGTTGTATTTGGTTATTGCAAAAGAAAGCACAATGAAAAGGATTTATAAACACTGTTTTTGTGTTGTTATAAGGCTTATAAAAACACGGAAGCAATGTTTACAATACAGGTAAACAAACTTTATTTTAACAGTTGGGAGATACGTTTGGTTTTTGTATGTACATACAGATCCCTTGTTGATTGATATCTCAATGCATAGGCATGATATGGTCGACAGTCGAACACAGAACTCATAAAACAAATGAGGAGCGTTTATTCAAAAAGGGACATGTCCATTTTAGCGATTTTCAGAAATAAGTCAAAAGCAAAAGAATTCTGTTATTTTTGACTTGTTTCTGCAAATCGCTAAAATGGACATGTCCTTTTTTGAATAAACGCTCCTCAAATATGGTTGATCTTCATGTGTTTTATACACTGTTGCCGGATGAATGACATAAAACGACCAAAAATTACAAAATAGGTACTAAAAAAACTAGTTATATTTTAAATTTACTAGCGCATTCGCCCTGTTTTAAAAAAAATAATTAAATTAATTTAAAATTTTTATATAAGTAAATAAAAATGTAACAGGATATCCTATATAGAATAAAATAATTATGCATTTTTAGTAAACATACAATATTATTTACTGACTATTTCCCTCGTCTTAATTTCCACCAATCACAAACGCGCAATTTTGAATTACAAATGGTTTCTAGGTGAAAAAACTGTGTGACAGCATCTGTCAGCAGTTTTTTCGAGTTTACCCGCGGCAAAACTTGACAGCTGTTGTCACCAAAAATTGCAATTTATATTTTAATTGTTAACTGTTACTCATGAAATAGTCTTGTCAAATACCATTCGGGCATCTAATTTTTCCTGTGAAAAAAATCGAAAAAACACAATGCTAAGTAATATTTTTTTCTTACTACCTCGACTCAAATTTCGTCCCCGATTCCAGGGCAGAAAGTTTACGTTTCTTGCATTGGTCAAGCTATACGCGCACACTCTAATAGCGGGAGTAAAAACTTTTTAGTCGTGTGCTTAACATTCAAATTTCGTACTGCCAACATGAGAAACACAAAAATATGACAGTTTTAAACCATAATTTTGCAATTATAACAACAAATAAACAATTTATGTTTTTACTTTTTTACTTTTTATGTTGTTTTAAGTGTTTAATGGTACTTTTATTTGTTATAAAGTAGTAATTTGTTAATTAAAATACAACGTTTTATTTTTACTGTATTGCACCGCTGAATTCACGGCCTACTGTTATTTATTTATCAAGCTCTTCAAATGCAGATAGGTACATAAATACACATTTAATTTTTTCCCGTATTTTCGGCCGGGTTGTATTTTCGGCCGAGGTAGTAAGAAAAATAGTATACACTACACGGGCAGAAAGTGTGAGAGTCCTGAATGGCGCGCAGTGCAGGAATCTCACACTTTCTGCCCTTGTAGTGTAATATACTATTAACAAAATGCATTCGTGCAGGTGCAAAAATCCTCCTCTTCGACTCAGATTTTTGTTGCCACCAGCACTCATGCTTCTTGTTAAAATATTACTTAGCAACGTGTTTTTTCGATTTTTTTCGGAAAAATTAGATGCCCTTATGATATTACTTACGAAAATATCTTCAGTTAGTATTTTGATCGAAATTTGCAAAATATCCGATTTTACCCGCTTCAAAATTCTACCCGCAAACATGACGAAAATACCCGGTTTCCGAGTAAAATACCCGCAAACGGCAACACTTGGTAAGAAGTAACAGGAGAGCTATCTTGAAAACGCAGGAAGATGCTATCAGATGACAGATCAGCTGTGCTCTAATTGGTCAGCTCAGAAAATCGATATTGTGTCTAAAAAGTGCTTGGATTCACATACTTCCACACCTATACCGCTTATTGCCTATATTTTGTATAGATGACCTTGTTCCCGTTTCTAAGGGGAAATTTGTTCTCGTAGTGTGCCATTTTCCTTTATGCCCATAGTCAGTTATAAGTAGTGGATTTAAAATATATAATACCATAGACATCACATAACATTAGATAGAGAAATTAATACGTCCATTTATGATACGAATTGTCAACTACACAAAATTTAGGTTATATAAAATTTTTCTAAATTATTTGGTTCCATAGCCTGGGTTAAGCTTACAAATATTTTTGTGATTTGGCTTTATAAAAAGCAAAAAGTGGCATAATATGCATATTATGTAAAATCCACTAAAATCTCGTTAAAACAATGAAAAAAAAACAATGCCAAAACAATTGGTATACAACTGAAAACAAACAAAATTGATATTTATAATAACCATCTACATTTTTATATGCCTACCATAAAAATCTTTTGGCTATGATACGATAATCGTGATCAAAATACGATGTTGCCAAATTTTTGCTTTTATAAAAATGCCATTATAAAATCTAAAATATCATCATTTTTTGAGTTTATTATTGTTAAATGCTTTTTTCATACAATTTATATCGAATTTATTAAAAAGTATTTATTATACTTCTTAAACAGGGACAAAAATATGTTATTTTTTTTAAAACCGGCAATGCACCTGACGCATGCGCCTCAATGCCCGCTACCCTGTGAGAACATTTCCCCTACTTTACCCCCACGAAATGGAAACAGTCTCAGTTAGAAATGATTTGTATATGTGTGGAAGTATGTGCTTGGAGTAGATGAATATTTGCGTTTAAAAGAACTATTAAAATAAAACAATACAGGATCGTATGTAAAAAATTATAATTGTTATAATTATTACACCTTACATATGTTATTATATAGGTAATTATGCAATAAACTTGGCTTATTACCACCCCGGCAAATTGTTAATAAATACTTTTCTTTGTGTTTTATTTTATAATAATCAAATACAACCTCTCTGAATAATTCCGGATATTTATTTTAATCGCTGTAGTTAGGTTCCTACCATTTTTGTGCTAAAAGTCTTAAAAAGACTTATTAACTCTTCCAGAAGACTCCCAAATCTTGCTATTAGACTTACTAAGACTTTTTCCAACTTAATAAGTCTTATTCTGACTTTTTCCGACTTAATATATTACTTATAAGTATTATTCAGACTTTTTAAGAGAAAGTAAGACTTTAAAACTCTTATTTTTACTTATTAAAACTTTTTCGGAGAAAAATTTCCACAAGCTACCATGCCTATTAAAACTTTAGGATTTGAGCATTGTGTATATTTTATGAGGTAAATTGCCCACATGAAAAAAACATTTGGCCTGCCATGTGCCCACCCAAAAAGGTTTAGCAACGGCACACAACATGATTTTAGGGCAAGAGTTAATTAAAAAAATTGTATGCCTATATCTATATTTCTTTTGGTAACAAAAAAAGTAAATTGGTTTCATGCATTTATTTCATTATTTTAAACCTAAGAAGTCGAAATAAATTGTTATAAATTTAAACTTATATTAAAGCATATTAAATTGTTGAAAGACAGCATTTTTCTTTTTTTGATCTGATGAATAGTTTCTAAAAAATATACCTACCTATAGTTAAAATTAAAAGTTTATAGTGGGCCGATTTCCATGCACGCAAGGGTATATTTATAAATATGTTTTCCTTCGTAAAAGTCACATTTCGTATTGGCATCGTTGCTTAGAAAATGAATCTTTTCATTGGCAAGGCAAAACACTAATGTAAAGTGACATTTCCGATTTCCATGCACGCAAGGGTATATTTATAAATATGTTTTCCTTCGTAAAAGTCACATTTCGTATTGGCATCGTTGCTTAGAAAATGAATCTTTTCATTGGCAAGGCAAAACACGAATGTAAAGTGACATTTCTGTGTGAAAAGTGACAGGTCTGTGTGAAAAGAAATTGACAGCATCGTTTGACATTCGTTTTAAAATTTGTATTGTATTTGTATATGCATATCTAAATATCATTTAGAATACAATTAATTGTGTGTTTTTAGTGTCTATTTAAATTGAGAAGGTAAGTTTATTGATTTTAAGTAACTTATACCTTAAATTAAAAGAATAAGATGAAAGAATTTTAACAGCTGTCAAACACGTTTTTAGGTTATTTTATTTTGTATTTGAATATAATAAAAAATAAAAGGGTCTTAGAAAAAACATTGTGTTTCACTTGTGAGAAAAGCTTTCTTCAAGCTCGTGTTAATGCACTTAAACACTCGCATGAAAGAGTCGCTTTTCAACACTTGTAAAACAAATAACTATTATGTAAGACCACTACGTAAGACGCCAAATTGTGTACAACTGACAACCTAAGTAAACGTCACTTTACGCACAGTGTTGTGTAAAGTTGGTCGATCGCACAGCTAGGGAATTTAATGGGATTAAGTTGTAGTTGCTATAGTTAATCTAATAGTTGAGGAGTGATTTTTCAAAAGGTCGTATTTCCATTTGAAACACATTTTCAAAAAACGAATATAACCTGTATTGGTTAGGGCGATATAGATTATTTAAAAAAAAATTCTGATGAATATATAATACTACTTCAGACCTGCTGTCATATTGGTGGTTTAAATTTAAATATATTTGGGTCCGAGGATGGCGCAGTGGGTTAGGCTACAAAGCTGTGCAATCTGCGTCTAACGGTACCGGGTTCGATTCCCGGTCACAGCCCTGGGTGTTGTGATTGTTTATTAAGATAAAAATACATATAATGTGCTGGCTAAATAGGCTAAAAAAGCCTAAAAGCCAATAAAACTTAAAAAAAAAATATTTATACCATTAATGGTATTTTTAAAAATTATTTTGAAATAAGACCTTTTGTATGAAATCATTTTGGATATGTGCATTTTTGCTGTGTATAAACTTGGAAATATTACTTTTTTATTGAATACCGTTTTAAAAAAATATATGGAAAAATATCTTTATTGTGCTAACAAAATTGAAAAATTTGTAAGGCTTATATTTTAAGGATATCCATATCTGGTTTATTACATAGACACATCACTTCTTCATTATATTCTTGACATTTAACATCTTGTGCAACTTATTCACCATTTAATACATACCTTTGTGATTTTGTCGAAAAATGACATTCAAGTAAAAATGGAAATACGGCCTTTTGAAAAATCACTCCTCAGTTGTGGTAGAGAATCCCTGCTTAAAATACCCCATAGAGACCCTGTTCAAACCGATAGATATTTGTATCAGAATGTATGGTGTATCGGTATGTATAGGACCCATAGTTGGGATTTATGGTTGTTCTATAGGGATATCCACCCTTGATTTATTTGCTATTGGTTTTAATGGGGAAAAGTTCACAAATGTAGAAATTAGTTTTTCCTCCACAGGACCCCATAGGTTTTAATAAAATGTTGTCAAATGTTTTATGGTTGCTCTATAGCGATATCCCCATATATTCTTCATTGAGTTATTTGCTATCGGTCTCAATAGGGAAAATGTAAAAGTTATGGTGTACCTATGGGTAATTTTCTATAAATTTTCTATCGGGCCGTATCCAGAAAAAATCATGGACAAATGCACATATTGAATCCAGTAGCGCCCGATAGATTATTTTGTATAGATCTCTATGGGGTATTTTATGCAGGGATGTTTGCTTGTTCGGTTTATTACTAACATCATGGTTACGAAATTAAATTAATACTTGTCAGAACTGTCAATTTCAAATTTAAAAAAAAATCAAATAAGGTTGAAAATGTTATGTTGTGGATAAAGTAGTGTACATTCCTCGGTGGTAATTACGCACTCGCCCTTACGGGCGTCGTGAGAAACTTTTTCCGCTTGGGCGTTAATTGCTACTTACCACTCTTGTTATGTTAACTATTATCTACGACCACTATGTAAGTTGCCGTCCATAAATGATGTCACATACTTAGGGCGGAGGGGGGTCGTCGGAAATGTTTGTGACAGACGGGGGAGGGGAGTAAGCAGGTTGTGATGTCACGAAATTAAAAAAATGTTTTGGATTTTTTTTATATTAATAAAATGGAAATATTTAAAAGTTAATTGCATGATCAAAAATTAAGAAATTAAATTTTTTAACATTTCACACACTTGCAAAACATCACACTGACATTTGCAATAAAGATCATGCAATTAACTTTTAAGTATTTGCATTTTATTAATATATAAAAATCCAAAATATTTTTTATATTAATAAAATGCAAATATTTAAAAGTTAATTGCATGATCTTTATTGCAAATGTCAGTGTGATGTTTTGCAAGTGTGTGAAATGTGAAATATACTTATTTATAATCTATTTTAAATCATAGCACCTTGCTTTTTTATATGTTTATATTGCAACTAGTTTTGGTCTATCTAGACCATCTTCAGGCAAAATTGTCGAAATTAAAATATGGGTTAAGATTAATAAATAACATAAATTGTATAGATAAACAAACAATGCAACCCCTTCAAACCTGAATTATTTTTCACGATAAAAAAATAACTCTCTCTTAAATCTATCGAATTAGGACCTAAATAACAAATATTTGATGCTACAAAATCTTAATTGTGAAATTTCAGGATGTATACAATGTGTACTACACATGCATATACATCGAATGTTTTATACGGTTTAGGTGTAGATAATAGTAACCAAAATAGTTTTTAGATGTCTTAGTACATACCTTTAGGAACAAACTACACCAGTTTATACTTAACAAATATTTTTATAAATCATCTAAAGACTCGGTCATTATGTGCATCCCCATTATATGAGAGAATTTTCAACCAAAAGTAAAAGATGTCGCAACATGTACCAAAAAAAAATGTACTTGGGGTGAACACTAGGTTCCAAATGAAATTTAATGCATATTGATAGTAATTAAATTACTAAAAAGCTATACTATAAGGTATATGTTTATAATGGATATTGATACGAAATAAAAATAATTTTTAAAGAAACTAAGAAATAAAATAAGTTTATTTCATTAAGCCTGATTTATAGATTGTCTTCCTTCCTCCCTTCCCCCCGAAAAAGATGAACAATATAAAAATCGTTGTGCTGTTTATAGATTCCCGTACGGGAATCTATAAATGGCACTACGTTTTTCGTATTGTTCATCTTTTTCGGGAGGAAGGAAGGAAGGCAATCTATAAATCAGGCTTTAGGAGTCCAGAAAACAGTCTTTTCGTATCCAAGCACGAATTATTCCGGGGGAATCGGGTGGAAAAAGCCTTTACGGACGTGTAATGAAATATATTTTTCATTATACCTTTCTGAAAACAACAATAACTAAAATTATGTTTTAAATCTGACATTTAATAGTATATTATGTATTAAGTTTAATAAACGCCATTTTACCTACAAGTTTTATTAGACACGAGCGAAGCTTACGTTTTATACGTTTTAATCTAGAATTCTTACGAAATTTCTTGCGAAAATGTGGTGTTCTGTATTACACGAGTGCTTAAAAATTACCGATAATTTTTATGAAAGTGTAGTCTTTTGTTTAACAAGCTTAGATGAAAATTACCTGGTAAATTTTTAAGCACAAGGAAGGCAATCTATAAATCAGGCTTTAGGAGTCCAGAAAACAGTCTTTTCGTATCCAAGCACGAATTATTCCGGGGGAATCGGGTGGAAAAAGCCTTTACGGACGTGTAATGAAATATATTTTTCATTATACCTTTCTGAAAACAACAATAACTAAAATTATGTTTTAAATCTGACATTTAATAGTATATTATGTATTAAGTTTAATAAACGCCATTTTACCTACAAGTTTTATTAGACACGAGCGAAGCTTACGTTTTATACGTTTTAATCTAGAATTCTTACGAAATTTCTTGCGAAAATGTGGTGTTCTGTATTACACGAGTGCTTAAAAATTACCGATAATTTTTATGAAAGTGTAGTCTTTTGTTTAACAAGCTTAGATGAAAATTACCTGGTAAATTTTTAAGCACAAGGGGTATTTAGAGAGAAAATTTCTTGAGTAAAAATACCTACTAAAAATACAAAATATTGTAAATTTATTTTTTAACGTTTTTAATTTTATTTTGTATGTATTAATACACTGGGAAAAATTAAAGGGTTGTTTCAACACCGATATTCAAATGTAATCTGCTTTGTAATTTTCTTTTATCTTTTGGTTTTAATTATCTAATACATTATGTTACTCGTTTTAACAACTGTTAATTTTGATTAAGATTTATGTTCAGCATCAACCTTAAACGCTTACATATCTGACCATAAAGCACAGCAAGTTGAGATTTTTTATACGTCAATTTCCTACGGCAAACATAGTTAAAAAAAATGTTAGACCAATAACAATGGAAGGTAAGTTTTCGTTTCACTCTGAGTTGTCCTAATTAAACTGGGATTTTATCAATAATAATCATCTAGACGTAAATATCACAGTCAATATCTTTATAAATATTTTAACAACCGAATTTGAAAAAGCTTTTCCCATAAAAACGATTAATGTCAAAAATAACAACTTAGATAGCATAATATGGTAGAATAACTCATTCAAAGAAATAAAATGATCTGTATTACCATGATAATCAAAATCATTTTAGAATTGCGACAAAATAAATTCAAATTAAAATATTAAAATGCCATCAAAACTGCTAAAATCAAAGCAAACGATAATTTTATAAATAAATAAAGTAACAGTAGCAAAAGTGTATGGAATGTTATTAATTCTTATAAAGCAGTAGATAAACCTGAACTTCCTAATATTAATCCAAACAGTTTTAACAAATATTTCAATGAAATCGCCAATAAAATTATTTAAGAAATTCCTAAAGAAAACAAGGATCCTATGAAATACCTACTTACCTATCTTAAATTTTAAAGATACCTTTTTTTTAAGTGATGTCACACCAAATGAAATCAGAGATATTATTAAAAATACAAAGGCCAAAGGAAATAACCTATAGGCACACCATAACTTTTACATTTCCCCTATTGAGACCGATAGCAAATAACTCAATGAAGGATATATGGGGATATCCCTATAGAGCAACCATAAAACATTTCACAAAATTTTATTAAAACCTATGGGGTCCTATGGGGGAAAAACTAATTTCTACATTTATGTGTATTTTCCCCATAGAAACCAATAGCAAATAAATGAAGGGTGGATATCCCTATAGAACAACCATAAATCCCAACTCCTATACATTACCGATAAACCCTATAGAAACATCATACATTCCGATACAAATATCTCTCGGTTTGAACAGGGTCTCTATGGGGTATTTTAAGCAGGGCGTTTTCATGTATTTATATTTACTTAAGTGTTTTATATGTTAAAAACAATATTCAAGATTACACACACAACAGCGAAATTCATGAACACTCTACAAGAACTTCAACAAATTTTATAAATTTTTTCATATATTATATCAAGAGAACTATGAACTTAATCGGTTAAACTAGGCTCAGTAGTTTTTTGTTTGGTTTTTGTTGGAAAATGTTGAATGCAAAAAAATTTAATAAAATCACGAGACCGCGTAGCGGTCGAGGGGTTTTATTTTTAATTATTTTGCATGAAACTATTTTCCAAAAAGAAAAATTAAATAAAAAACTTCCTGAGCATAGTTTGACAGATTAAATTTATAGGTTGAGTGATATACGTCTAGATTATTTCTCGAATTAAAGGAAACTATTTGACAATTCATAAAATGTGTCAAAATTTATAAATATTTTTTTAAAGAAAATTCCATTAATTTAAGGTATGTAATAAGTAATAATTGATATTTCGTAAACTAGATAACTTATTTTTTATTGTTTTTTAAAAAATGTTTGTTAAAACTTGTAAATAACACCATAAAATCGTAAACAAAAATCTAATATGGAGGCTAAAATTTAATCGCTGTTAAATAGTTCTAGTGATTTAATCGCTTATTTAAACGAAATTTATTCGAAAATTCAAGGCTTTTGATTGGTTCATATTATAATGAGGGAAATAATCGGTGTTTTTTAATGTTCTACCATGTGACATAAGGAACATGGAATTAAAATTATTTAAAAAACATTTTAAAATCCTTTTATTAAAAAAGGCTTTCTTTTCTTTTGAAGATTATATGTGATGATTTTAATCAAATTATGTAATGTTTTTTTATTTATTTATTTATATTTAGTGTATTTCATAAATATTTTTTATTAATTGTATTTCATATATTTTTCTGACGTGTGTATATACTATGTATTTTAACACTAATAAATCTAAATTTAGATTTTTTTAAGCAAAAATTTCGTAGGGTAGACCTTACTTAAAAATTAAACGAGTGTGACGTGACGCCAAGGGGGAATCCCATTATTTGTGACAATGGGGGGAGGGGGGGTCAAAAATATTAAAAAAACGTGTGACATCATTTATGGACTGCCCCTAAAACGGCAAATTTTGTACAAATGACAACCTAAGTAAACGCCACTTTACGTATAGTGTGTAATATTGAAAAATCGCAGTTAGGGAATTTCATGGGATTAAGTTGTGGTTGCTATAGTAACATAACCGTTGGGCTAGGCAATTTTCGCTTGTTTGAATTATTACTAATATTATGGTGACAAAATTAAGTAAATATTTGTCAGAAATGTCAACTCGCCTTACGGACGTCGCATAGGCGGACCTAAAACGTGCCCATAAATAAATTTTGTTAATTTTTATTACTAGATCTAAGATTGCTTCATAAAGCAGATAGATAACATGACTATCTTGTGTTGTAGTTGCTACCTAAATTGACCAACCCAGTCCGCGGTATCACCAGCTGGAACCTACCGCTCCTTTACATCGTACGTCTTCGTACGATATTTATATCGTCAATCAAGGTATGTGGTATTATTTATTCATATCGAGTACTATGACCATCTACCTAAAAATACTTCATTTTTTTATTTTTTTTCACAAACATGTTTGTATTTTTAAATATATGCAACTTCAGAACATCACGGAAAAATTGACCCTTGAAAACAGACACTTTTGTAAGATCTTAATAAAAAAATCCGATCATTTACAATAAATAATTAATTAAATGTATTTATTTTTAGTTTAATTTATGTTAATTTTAATATTTTTATTGTATTATTAGTATACTTGCATGTTAATAGCTACTGTGAATTTTTTTAAAATAAATTTTTGCATGCATATATTTCTTTATTTATAGTAAAAAAAACCTATCATTTGTATACCCTTTTGATACCGAAAAAATGCCCAAATATTTTTGGCCACGTTTTAGGTCAAAATACCTGTCGTGCGTAACTTCTTCACTCTTGTTATGTAAACTACTATTATCTACTGTGTCAAAAGTTATTTGCTCCGTTGGCTTCTGGGACTTCTTAGGGAGTAAGGGTGGAACTAAAAGAGAACTTTTGTATACTTTTTTTGTTACAATTGGAGCTATAGCTATACACTGCAAATAAAAAATATTGGCCGTATTCTTATGGACCTGAATATGTTTTTTTTTCAAGTTTTGACCTTTTATATTCGCAGCTCATGTGTCCGAATACTTTGCTGCTCTTATACTTTGACGATGTTTTTACCTTCATAGTCATTGAATATTTGTGATGAATAGGAATCCGGTATAGATAAGGTATTCACGGTCAAAGTTAATGTATGTTTTAATTTCTATACCCGAGTCAAGCGTTCAAATCTCGTGTTGATGAATATTAATATTTAATAATAATAATAATTATTTATTCCATGTTATGTGAACGTTTTTACCTTCATAGTCTAAGAATATTTTGTGATGAATAGGAATTTGATAAAGAAAGTTTAAAGAATACTTCACAACGCGTCTAGTTTATTAATACTTTACTGAAGTATTTGCAGTCAAAGTTAATGTATGTTCTGATTTTTACACCTGAGTTAAGCGTTCAAATCTCGTGCTGATGAAAGCTATTCATTCTGTCTTACGTGGAGATAAAAATAAATGAAATGAAATGAATTGTATGTTCGCTACTTGAGTCGAGAATACAAATTCTAGGATTAAGTGGAAGGGAACGTTTTAAAATAGGGAGTAAATAATAAACAAAGAAAAAACGACACTAGGCGGAAGTGACGTCACATACGGGGGGCCCCACATAATAATTTTGCAGAAAATGCAGAAAAACATTAAGTATATAATATATTTTTTGAGATATAGGACACGGAATTTTGAATGTCATAATTTGGTTGTCCATAAATAAATTTGTAAATATCAGCGACAATATTGACTATTTTTGCTTTCACTCTCAAAATCACAAGGCTAGTGATAACCGGAACTAAGGTTTTGATGTCAATGGGATCGTTCAAAATTCCGTGTCCGCCATTGTACCTATCTAAAAAAAATTTAAAACGAAATAATTAATTCGTTCGAACTCTTGTAGTACATGCTGCCGGTTTTTCTATAAAAAATATAAAAAATTGGCCGCAATTACCTTTAATTAATATTTATTGTAATTATTGTTTGTCAATTCCAACTATATGCACAATCCATTTTGACCAGCGACTCTTATAGCTCAGTTAACACAGTTCTCGCGTAGCATGCGAGAGGTACCGGGATGCATTTTTCCGTCTCCTATAGGGCTAGCGCAACCGAGTGCGCTAATCGTGAAGGATACGGAAGCGAGACCTGCATCTCCGTTCCCGTGGTTAACGCACCGCATACGAATAAGCACTCTGCAATGAGCTTTCTAGGTGATCGTTCTTTGTATGTACATATAAAATAATAATAATAATAATAACCAAACAAACAGATTGACGTATGTCTTAAAGGCGCGAATCATTGTATGCACGTTATAGCGCGATAATACACTAGAGGCTAAATGTAGCAAAGTATTCCTCAAGGTTATGACGAATAGCTGTCATCTTGGTTATGCAGGTACACTGCATTGTGCCATACCAAAATATGGAATTATTTTCTGGGGAGGGAATAGCTTAATAGATAGAATATTTGTAACTCAAAAAAGAATACTGAGGATAATAAAAAACATGACATTTAAAGAAAGCTGTAGAGGTATATTCAAAACCTCAAACATTTTAACAGTTTATGCAGTGTACATATATGAATGTCTAATTTTCTTTTTTAAAAATAAAAATATGTTTAAATTACAAACTCACCATCAATACAATACCCGGACTAGAGATGTAAACTACCCAAATCATAGGCTAACCTTAACAGAAAAGAGCCCCTGTTATATGTGTCTCAAACTGTACAATAAGTTACCAAACGATATAAAAACTATTGTAAGTCTTAGGACATATAAATCCAAAATCAAAGAGATGTTAATAACTTTGGAACCATATTCTTTAAGAGAGTTTTTATTATAGAATTTTTGTTTTTATATATACATATAATCTTATTATGACTCTATTTCGTTTCATGTTATTATTTTATACGCATGTATGAATGTAATTTTAATTTGATTGGAAATAAAGATTATTATTATTATTATTAAACCAACCCAAACTTAACAACCCAACCCAACCGACCCCGCCCCATTGGGCCCCTCCAGCCCCATTGAGCAATAGAGGTATAATATATCTAAGGGCAGGCTGCATTGTGACATTGAGGAATACTTTGCTACATTTAGCCTCTAGTGATAATACCTAATTACAGGCGGTGCGTTAACCACTTAGGGAACGGAGATACAGGTCTCGCTTCCGTATCCTACACGATTAGCGCACTCGGTTGCGCTAGCCCTATAGGAGACGGAAAAATGCTACCGGGATCCCTACCCGGCGACTGCATATAACTTTTTTGTTTTTTTACACCAATGCTTGGTAGAAGCATTCACGTGCTTAATACCATTAACAGGCATTTATTCATTAAATTAAATCAATACCAAGATACATACACCGTCTATACATCCCACAAGGGTTCCTTTAATGCACTGTAAACTGCATTGAATAAAGTCAATATTATTTCGTTTGCAGAGAAGTTATAGCAGCAATTTGCTCATTTAACCGAAATGGTGAAAACAAAAAAGCAATTGAACGTCGGGTTTGCATAACTACCTTAAACTTAAAAATAAACAATTAATAATCACTAGAACTTTCTAAATGTTAAAATGAAGTAATAATTTAGATTTTAACCTTCAAAAAGTGCTTATTTAGGGTAGTTATGAAATAATAATTTTTTGTTTCAAATTTTCCTTTAAAATATGTAAAAATATACAGGGTGTACCATTTAAAAAATTGTTATTGTTGTGTATATTTCGAAAACCCGACGTTCAATTGATTTTCTATTTTTACCATTCTAATCATAAGAAAAAAATATACCAATTTGCTAATTTAAGCGACTTTGTAATACTAACGGAGTTTTATAAATGCCATTTTAGTTACGAGTTTTATTAGGTACTAGCGAAGCTTGCGAACGAGTGTTTAATAAACACAATTGTCTATAGAGTATAGTATGCAATTCGTTTTATAAACTTCTCTATGGAGAAGTTTATAAAACGAATTGCAAACTATGCTTTATCTACGACAAACACTAATTTAACCGACTTTTAAGCATCTATAATAACGGACTTAAAATGGTAGCAATTCTGAACTTTGGACACGGTATATACCGAATGAGGAAATGTTGATGCCCTTACAAAATGTTACTTTGTTTCTAAGATACAGTGTCTTAAATTTACCTTATTAATTTTTGATTTCTTATTACTGACGTTGAAATTAATTGTTCAAAATTATACTTTTCGTCAGTTGCATGTTGATCAATTATAAAAAGATCGTTATCTAACAAAGAAATTATAAAACCTAAATTGAACTGCCCAATAATTTTCATTTTCATAAAATCTTCTTTTTTTATATGCTTATTTAATTCATCCTCAGCCTTAGTGTTATCTTCTGGAATAACATCACTTCGAAATTTTACTTTAATATCTTTGCTAGTTTCATTTTTTTCTTGCATTTGTTTTATTCTGTATTTAATATTGCGTATGGAAAAATTTAGACATATTGTTTTCTTATTGTTTTTTGGAGCAGGACAATCAATCTTAATTTCCATTGATAAATCATCATTATCGTTTACTGAAGCATCTTTGGATTGATTTAAGAAACAATTTATATTATTAATCCATTTAGATTCTTCTAAGCCTTCTTTGTCAGAAGATTTATCCAAATCATCTTTAGAGTTGTATTTTTTATTTACATCTAATAATTTTGGTATTGATACGTTATTTGATTCCAATATATCGTATGTTTGGCATGCAAGCAAATCTGAATTTTTACTGTTAATGTATTTCTTAACTTTGCTTTGTAATGTATTATCATTTAAAATATCGTTTTTAATCAATTTTGCAGGTAATGTTTTGTCTTCATTAATATTAAAGTTTTTGGATTCTAACGTATTAGTACTATCTTGACAAGAAATCTCTGTTTTTGTCCTCTTTTTAAATGCTTCCAATATACTTCCCTTTTTTAATACGGAATCAGACAATCTTCTTTTAATTCCCTGTCCTTGATTTTTTGGACTAGCGCAATTTTTAGTAATATTAAGGTTTTGCATTTTAAAAGTTGATGGGAAAAACTTTAAAACTTCCAATAAAGAATATTTTATAACTGCAAATAATAATTTTTCCTGCTCTAAAAACACCTGCCGTTTATCTGGCGTAACATTCACATCAATTAGAATTCCTTTAGTCATAACATTTAGATAAACAAAGGGATACTGATTTACATTAAACTGTTTATAAGTTTCATTTACTATTTTTGCCAATTTTGTAGGTTCACATGGTCTGAAACAAATATATAAATATATAGGTAGAGTTCGAGCGCGTTAAGTTTATCGCCGCGACGCTTCGCGACGTCTTCAGAAATGCATTGCCCACCGTTGTCGAGCGATGCTGTGATAAACTTAACATGTGCTCAAACTATATTATGTTCCACACCAAAAATAATGTTTACTTTATCTATGCGCCAAACCCGAAAGTCTCAACACGTGACTTTGATAGAAATAATTAAGGTTTATTTTTTGTCAGTGTCAAGCTAATTTCTCTTAATTATTTTCAAAAAATAATACAATACAGGATGCACCGAGTATCCTTGTAAGTGTATTAGAATAATAGGTCGTGTTAACTACGTTATTCCTGTGAATTAAAAAAACAGCCAGTTTTACATGTAAACATACACATTGAACTACATTTTCATGCAATTTATTCGCTACTATATTACAATCTCCTTCTTTTATTTTTTATAATGGCCGCCGTAACTAGTAGTTTGATACACAAGTAAATTTTCAATGTGGTGGTTATAGAAAAAACAAAAGACAATGGTGGTAACTCAAAATTTAATAGGCGAAAAATATCACAAATTTAATTAAAATTTAAATAAATGTGTATGTTTACATGTAAACATTTTTCAAAATTCCTAGGAATATCGAAGTCATAATTATTTTTTGTTTTGAGAACCGCACTTTTTTTCCAATTTTTAAATGCAAATTTAGTGGACTACGCAACTTTTCTCTAATTTAACTGACCTTGTGGCTCTTCAAAGACAAGAGATACCAATACATAGAAGGATACTTGGTGCATCCTGTGTATGTATTTTTTGTTTTCTAAATTCAGTCAAAAAATACATAATATGACATATACATTGTATTATATGTATGTAGGATGAAATAAGCTTAACACTGACAGAAAATTAACCTTAATTATTTGTATCAAAGTCACGTGGTGGGACTTTTGGGTGTGGACCATTGAGAAATGGTGAATCATAGTACAATATAGGGTGTCTGTAAGATACGTTTACAAAGTTTGATGACAGAAAAATTGATTTTATTGATTTTTGGTAATTCTTCAACACTATAGACACCGTCGGTCGTTTTTTAGTAGTATACCCACCTAGCAAAATGTTCTCTAAAAGATGCCTAATAGATATGCCGAAAGATCTATGTAAGATATCTAAAAAACACCTTATGAGCTGTTTTTAGCCCTCCATAAGATATAAATTATTATTAGTTATTTTATAGCTAGCAGAACATTATAATTAACTGGTAATAATAACCTTGACAAATTGCGAATCAACAAAACATTTTAGATTTTAACTTCCATCCTATCTACCTGGGAAGATGGGTGGTCGTGATGGTTGCCGGGGACGGCAATGTGGTTTAATTTTTGTTATTTAACATAGTAGGGTATTATTTATTGTTAATATGAAGTTTTTAATTAAATACCTAGTAAATACCTACTATTCTTAAAGGAATATATAGAAAAAAACTGTTTGAAAACAGGGTGGGAAAAAACTTTTCAGCAAAATCCAAAAATACGTCAAGTTTGTTTGTCAGGGAGGCAACTTTTGACTCAAAAAGTAAAGCAAAATCTTCAACCCCCTAAGTTGGGGTGTCATCCTCCAAATTTTTTCAAATGGTAATAGGGGTGGAATTACACCTCATTAAAAAGTGTTTTTAATTCCCTATACATTGCTGCTTAGTTTTAGAAAATCTATCGACTCGTTTAGAAATTATGGAGCATTGAAATACTAACAATACATTTGAGGAAAAATGCACCAATCAATTTAATTTTACTTAAAAACTGGATTATTGAAATAAATTCCTACAAAAGAATTCGCTGTTTTTGCTGGTATTTTTTAGGCTCGTATTAATTAATTAAATTTAAAGCAAAACCCCCGATAATTATTTACTCACTAATTAGTGAATAAATAATTATCGGGCTTGTTGCTTCAAATTTAAATAGGTCAGGTGGTTGTATTAAAGTTTTTCAAACTTATTAAACATTTTAAATTATTCAATTATGGTGTACTCAATTGCAGAAAGAGTAGAAATTAGCTTTTTTTTTAATATTGAATGTGGAAATCGGGTAAGTAGCGGAGCTGTTTAACCAACGGCATCATGACAAACATGCTTCTGGGAAATTGTTCGCGAATTGGTGGCTCAATTTCGCGAAACAGATTCCGTTCATAACAAAGAGAGGCAGCTTGAAAATCCGGTACTAAATGAACCTACGGAGATAGCAATATTAGGTAAACTTGTAATGGATAGTACGCTGAGTACAAGAAAATTGGCTATACGATGGGCGTCCAACGAATATTAAAAAAATACAAGTTCCATCCTTCGGTTAGGGCAAGAACTAAATGAAGACGACTTCGATCGCCGCTCTCAATTTTGCGAAATTATGACTGAACAAGTGATTAATAATGTTAATTTTTTATTTAACGTGTATTTTTCGGCAAGTGTACTTTTTTCTTAATTGATGAATCGTCACAATTGTCGTTACTGGGCTGATGCCAATCCAAGGATTTTCAACGAGTCTCACACACAACACTCCCAGAAGGGGTGTTATTTTTGGAAATTCCATTGTGCACATGTGGTCCTTTTTTCCTTCCTGGAAATTTAACAGACGATATGTACCTGGATTTACTACAAAATGCCATCGAGCCAGCTCTAACACATATCATAGAGAACGACCCTGCATACAATGAACAGGAACTGACTTTCCAACAAGGCGGAGCTTCTCCGCACTACTCGCAAAATTTGCACATTTTTTTAAATGACACGTTTCCAGGAAGGACGAAGGGGTGCAATTGAGTGGCCTCCTCGTTTACCCGACTTAAGTCCTTTAGATTTTTTTGTGGGGGCACATAAAAACCGAAGTTTACAGCACTCCACCTGACACATTGAAAGATCTGCGAGGAAGAATCATTGACGTATGTCGCGAAGTGACACCGGAAGTGCTCGAGAATGTACGTCAAAGGTTAGAAGATAACCTCCATCACTGTATGCATGTTGGCGGACAACAGTTTGAGCATTTACTTGACTAAAACAATAAGTTTTTAAATAAAATCGATTTTTGAATTTTTCGTCAAACCACGGCGTTCTCTAACCAGGCGGGAGTGTAGCCCCCACTCCTGCATCGAAACTGTGACGTCAGGAGGCCGATCTGATCAACGTCCGCCTATTGTATTACATTGCTTTGCAACCAAAGTTATGGATTATTATTGCTTTTAAGGAGTATTTCTTACCAAAGCAGTGGACAATGCATATATGCACTATAGTACATATTTTATCAAAGCAACAGAACAATATGTACTAAGTAATTTATTAAAAACAAACAGAGAACTGCTATTAAAATAGAAATTTATTTAAAACAAACAGAACTGCACACAAAAAATAATTCTTTAATTTTAAAATAACGATTTTTTTGGATTTTTATATATAAAATAAGTATAGGGCGATTCCGTACTCGCGGGTGCAACATTTAGACTCACTCAAGGCTTCTTACTAAGAAAATAAAAACTCCTTTTAAAGAAATGACTAGTCGCAGGATTACATTGTAATCTGTTTTACAAAAATTAATATAAAAAACATTTAATAAAATGTATAAATAGACACAGGGGAGGTTCAAAGTGCTATCGCGGGTGCAACGAAATCGGCCCACCATTAAAGTTCCTGAAGCTAGGATGAAAAAAGTCTGTTAATTATGGAATATTTACTAAATTATTTTTACATTATAAATTATTTTTACATTATAAATATATTTAAAAGAATATAAAATAAACTAATTATTAACTTAAATAAAATTATTAAAAGAAATAAATATTATAAATTATTCACTTTTTATCCAGTCGCGGGTGCAACGTAAAATTATCGCGGGTGCAACTCGTCTCACTGTAGTGAATATAAACATTTCCATGTAACTTTAAATTAAAGATATGAGACCATAGATGCTGTATCACTAATTAGTACTTTCCTATGTAACTTAAATAAATTATTTGTTTGGAATAGTCGGCGATTTATCAGCCTTAAGGTTCATCTTCAGAATCGCTGTAAACATAAGAAACGCGTAACTTTTGCGTTACTTTTTTTGTAACTTTTCTAAGTTTTTTTTTTAGTAGCAGTTGTCAAAACTAATTTGACATAAATGTCAAAAAGTTCGACATAACCTTAAATCTTGTTTACCTTTAGTTTAGTTTGCTATTTTATGAAATTTAATGGATATAAAAGAATTATATAGCAAAAATTATAAAAAATATACAAATAAATAAATTTGTATCTAGTAAAAAATGAAAATATTTACCTACCATTTAACAATACATTCGCCGTTTCCTCATTTACTTCTAAATTTATATCCCTTCCCTGATGATTAAGGCTTATATTTACCATTCGAATTTCAATCATTTTTAATTTTAAAATTAACTGAACCGTTGGTTCAACCCAAAAACCCGATAAAATTAGCTAAACTCAAAAGCTCGATATCGAGAACTGTCAAACATAGTAAAAATAAACAAAAAACTTGCATTAAAAAGAGAAGAATATTTACCGCTACCAGTAACACTACTCAACATTTGTGTTACTCAATTCTTAACCGCGGTTACTGATTTGACATTTCATGCAGTTGCCGGTTACTCGCTAAAATAAAATGGTTTTAACTTTTTATTACCGGTAACTCGCTAAAAAATCCCTAATGTAATCGTAAGAGTCATAAGTGTTGCACCCGCGATTCTAATATTTTGATCGCGGGTGCAACTCATTTTAGTCAACGTTAATTTTAATTAAAATGACAATATACCTTCTATTGCGACTGAATCCAGTTTTCCTTTTATTTCTTCTTACTTCTACAAAGTTTCAAAAAATTACCAATTTATTTCTTGAAGAAAACCAAACTTTCTTTTATATCGCGGGTGCAACTGACCAACAATGGTTTCTTATTTAATCAATATTGTTAGAAAAATAATAATAAATATTTAATTTTTTTATATAAGGCAATAAACAAATGTTATGACTTCATTATTCATCAGTGAAATATAACCTCAAACCACCGGTAATAGCGATTTCGTGGAAAAATTATGAAGTGACGATGAATGGTTTGCATCAAGTCTTCAGGCGCCACCATTTCTGAGCGCGCCAAATATTCAAATAATAACTTAAGTCCTTCAAAGTTTTTTCATTATTAAATTTATATCTTTCTCTTTGTATTGGTATAAAAAAAAGTAACAAATACTGTGATTTAAAAATTTATGTCAAAAATCGTCTCCCGCGGAATCGCCCTATAGTCTAATTTTTATAATATGGAATATGAAATAATAATTTTGTTAAGTTTAATTTTATAAAAAAATTAGTTTAATTGATCTATTACTATTATGAATAATTACTCTAATTAAATTTTCTTGTATTTTAAATATAGAAAGTATACTCTTTTAAATATTAAAGTTTACTTAAAATAAATTAATATAGGTATTCATTTAAAAAAACAAGTTTGCAACAAAACATAATAAATTTAATTTAAATAAAAAAGTAAACTTATATTTGATTTGAATTAAGAGTACCTACCTATAATATTTTTGTGTGTATACTTATAACCATAACAATGTTGGTTATTTAATGTAAATAATTATTTTTTTGTGTATGCTCTTAAAATAGTAATTTATTTAAAACAAACATACAACATTGGATTAATTTATAAGCGCAATAGAATAATTTATATTGCGCTATAAATAATAAGATTAACCAGTCTTTTTGGCTAATGTCAAAGGGCCATTTGAAGCATGAAAAAGGGGCAAATCATAAAACTGTTTTTATAAAAAATATTGTAGGTAATATAGTATTTTGGCAAACAATTGTTAAATATATTCTTCTTTTATTAGGCCGTACAATAAATAAAAGAAACCCAAGCAATACTTCTACAAAAGTAGAGATAATTTTAATAATTGATAGTCGACAAAAGAATTTTTCTGCTGAATAAAAAGGAGACAATCAGTAATTCATATGAAACTGTCTTGCATTACCTCGATAATACATTAATTTTCCTGTTAGGAACGCAACATTTTCTTGGTATTTTTTATTTATTTATAATGTTATAAAAGCAGCAAACTAATGCAATAATTAAATTAACGTTAAATCAAGCGATATCAATGGAAAAGCAATAGATAATTTATATGAAACCGTCTTGTATTACTGCGGTTATACATTAATTTGCCATTGCAGTCGGCCTCCTGACGTCACGCCTCCCACTACCACACTCTCGCCTGGGATAGAGAACGCCGTGGTCAAACGTATTGTTGGAATTTTGAAGCTCCATAATTTCTAAACGTGTGAATCGATTTTCAAAAATTAAGCAGCAATGTATGGGACCCATTTTAAAGCATGACGCATTCAGTGGCGTACTTATTTTTTTCGAAAAAAAGACCCTAATAATTTTTTCCGAATTTTGACATAGATTGTGTCATTGAAAATATTTATATTTTAGTTACGAAGGTGTTTCCATCTTAAATGGGCCACACTGTATGTATATATACATATAAACAGGGTTTCCCATAACTAATGGACAATACAGCTACTGTAGAAATAGAAGGTTAAAAAAGTAAGTATGTGTCATTAGCGCCCCCTAGGAGTAGCATAAAAAATTATGAAAAATTTGTATTTCTCGTCCTTAAAAACTATTGTGCACAAATTTTGATACATTGAATACTTTTCCAAATATAACAAATTTTCAAAAATCAGATCTTACATTTATCGCCCTCTATCTCGTTTATTATTAACATTTTACTAAGACATATTTGTGTTAATCGACCTATTTTACCTCCTATTTCTACAGTTGCTGTATTGTCCATTAGTTATGGGACACCCAGGTGTCACACCCTGTATATATACATATATGTTCTGAAATTTTCGCAACCATTCGAATTATTTCCACTATTTCAGAAATTTTTAACAAAAATGCGAACAGAATGTTACAACAAATTTTAAACTAAATACCAGAACTATTAAATTCAAAAAAAAAATGTTTGTTTCCGTGGCTTGGTGGATAAAATGTATTTATTTATGCTAATGCACACTACAGAATTTAATTCCAAATAGCACAGTTTTTGCATACGTTAGAAAATGGAAATGAAATTTTACGTATACAATACAATAATAAAAGATACTTTTAAATAGTTCATTCATTAATATAATGCCTCTAATTAAATCAATATTTCTATTAAAAATATCATTATTTTTTAAATGTTTTACCTTGTAGTTCGTGTGATACTTAAAGAAATGATAAAATGTTTTGCAAAATCTTTGCAAAAGAGTGCTTCAAATGATTGTTTTCTTTCCAAATTTTACCTTACTTTTTTACCATTCTGTATAAAATTGTATTACAAAATTATCGTTTTAAGGGTTTTTAGGTATGCCAAATTCAGAAACGCTATCCGTTTTTAAATTTAAAATATGCCTAATAACTTTTGAAGGTTTTGGAGTTTTTCTATTAATCATAGAAAGCAATGGAAATGACATGACAATATTTTTTTCTTCAAAAGATAGAGCTAAAAACAAAATTTTTCAAAATCGGATTATTTTAAAATATATAGAATTGTCGCAAATCAAAATTAAATACACTGTTCGTTTGTTTTTATAAGCCATTTAACCATGGAGCCCACATGCATTTAACACTAACAATAATTTGTTGGCCGCAAGAATTAAAAACGACGTAAGAAATTAGTTATTTTTTTCTCTCACAAACAGTCAAAGGTGGCGACTAATCTTAAATTAGTCAAACTTTAACTATTTAAGTAGTAAAAAGAAACTATTTAAAAATAAAAACGACTAGTTATAGGAATAACAAAAATAAAACCTCATTGCAATTGTTTCTAATTTAATTAACATTTTAGAATTTTTTGTAGCAATTTTGTGTTATTGTTTAATTATTAAGTTAATAAAATTATTATTTTTTTAAATTAATTAATATTTTTATCCCTTTCTTATCATTTCTAAGAAAACTATAGGACATTAGATTCTATTACCCATGTGTAAAAATAATAGGTAGGTGCATTAATTTAAGGAGGTGATTCTACGGATTATTTTGAGTCGTTTGAACCCCATATTGCCTTATCCAAAAGTTATTAGTTTTGGAGTTATTTGATTTTTTGTGATTTTGGTAAAAAATCGTGTCCAGGATTAGATTTTTTAAAATTTCTCGATAAGAATTAAAGTTAATTAAACGATTCTTTTTTTAGTAGTTAGCCCATACATTAGTACATGCCACATAGTAATAGTTTTTCCAAAAAAGCCATATGGAACTTCAACACAACAGTATAAAATAAAATTTTATTCGCGAATTTGGAAGACTTGTTAAGTTCATCAGGATTTTTTTTAAATTTCACTATACACTTTGCGTGCAAATTGTTTAAAAAACTTTCTTAATACATGTATTACCTTTCGAATGATGTATAAAATGCCAATAAAAACTATTATCTTTAGATAAAATGTCACCTTTGTAAAACACACACCGGTTTTAGTTTACGCTAACAATTTACGATTAGTATTAAGTAAAATACTAGAGTGTTAAGTTAACATTTATTTATTAAAATATTACTAAATAAAGGTCTACAGAAAATTCTCAAAGTGTCCGCCATCATTTCTGCTGCTGGCCTGAACGATTCATTACA
The DNA here is from genome assembly GCA_921294245.1 of Brassicogethes aeneus. Lineage (NCBI taxonomy): Eukaryota > Metazoa > Arthropoda > Insecta > Coleoptera > Nitidulidae > Brassicogethes > Brassicogethes aeneus. The sequence goes on from OV121132.1 coordinate 66,424,696, forward strand.
CGAGCAACCTTGCTTTTTGTTAAACCCAACTCAGAAGCTACTTTTCTTGTGCTGGTAGTTGGATCTTCTTCAAATCTTTCTAGAATGTCTTCATCAACATTTACATTAACTTCAGGAGCTCCAATGCGTGGTCTTGGTATAACAGTGCCGGTTTCAGCAATACGACGATATGTTGTACTGAATACTCTTTTATTAGGAACGCGTTTTTGTGGGAACCTTACTTGATATTCTCGTCGAGCTTTGGCTGCGTTTCCATTACAAAATCCATATACAAACATAATATCAGCGTATTCAGCATTTGAAAAGTTTGGCAAGTTGAATTAATATTTATTTCGCAATAATTTAAATACACAATTCCTGATACCTCAAGAATAGTTAATACATAATAATTATTATTCCAGGTAAAATTTTCTTTAATTTGCTTCCATATTAGTTAAATTTTACCTTTAATAATACAAATAATACATCAAGACCCATTACTACCTGGAACTGTTAATCCTAGGGTGAACTAAATCCTGTATGTGCCTTACAAAGGTGACATTTTCTATCCAAAAATAATAGTTTTTATGGACATATTATACATCATTCGAAAGGTAATACATTAAGAAAGTTTTTTAAAAAATTTGAACGCAAAGTGTATAGTGAAATTAAAAAAAAAATCCTGATGAACTTAACAAGTCTTCCAAATTCGCGAATAAAATTTTATTTTATACTGTTGTTCTGAAGTTCCATATGGCTTTTTTGGAAAAACTATTACTATGTGGCATGTACCAATGTATGGGCTAACTACTAAAAAAAGAATCGTTTAATTAACTTAAAGTCTTATCGAGAAATTTTAAAAAATGTAAACCTGGAAACGATTTTTTACTAAAATCACAAAAAATTAAATAACTCCAAAACTAATAACTTTTGGATAAGGCAATATGGGGTTCAAACGACTCAAAATAATCTGTAGAATCACCTCCTTAAATTAATGCACCTACTTTTGACTCACCCTGTATGTCTTTCAGAGATTGGTGCTGTGTCGGTAGTAGAGATGGGAAAACTATCACTACTGATAACTTTAAGCAGTTTTCCCATGGATGGAAAAAGCTCTAGCATTTGTTTTGGAGAACGAAAATTAAGCACAAACGAGAAAAAACGAGCATAAACAAGAAATTCCCGAGAATTTATAAACAGCATAGCAGAATAAGGTGATTGGAAGTTTTTTGTCAATATTTATTATTTTTCTTCTTTATTCACAATATTCTCGAAGATTCTCAATTTTTCCAATGTTCTACAGAAGATTACCAATTTCTTGATTATTTTTACATAAATTTTTACGATTCAATAAAAAACATACTAATAACAAAAATAATGAAAAGTTATAAGGGGCCATCCATAAAGTACGTCACACCTATTTAGGAGATTTTAGACCCCCTCCCTCCATGTCATGCATAATAGTATTACTACAGCACACAATGTCAGAAAGTCTTGACCCCCTCCTCCTTAAACGTGTGGCGTACTTTATAGACAAACCATAAAGGAACAAAAATAAGTCTTCCTAAACCACACAGAATAAATGGTTTAGGGAGGTTCGGGACCGTTTTTAGAAATTATACCATAATTTTCAATTTTTTGTCATCAAAAGATGGATAAATAAAATGCTTACTGCCAAAATTTTAAGTTCATTTTCCACACGGCTTTTTATAAATTAATTGTTTAAATTTGGTTTTATATACTGGGTGTCCCGTGGTGTGCAATACTCTACAATTGGTTTCTAAAGAAAGAAAAGGAAGAAAACTTTCCATAAACATAGGTTGGCATATAGCTACAGCCTTTTTAAAAGGCGCCCCTGAGAATGGTTTTTCATCATTATTTTCGAAACAGTTTGAGATAAAATAATACAATTTTGTATGCTCACTTAACTTTATGTTGAATGTAAAAATTTTTAGCCCAACTTTTTTATGTACAACGTTGTTTTAAAGTTGGCCGCAGAATATAAGAATTTATAGTTTTGTACATAAAGAGGTGCCTTTGTTAAACATCAATTAAATGCACCATTGCACATTTCAACTAAAAAAAAATATATTTTTTTAATTTAATAAATTTAACCAGAAATATTAAGAAAAATATATATGTATAATATACATTGTATATACATATACATATATGTATATTAGACTGGTTCAAAAAAATCGAATATTTTTTTTTCTTCAAAGCCCGCATTGAAATATCTTCCTAGTAGTGAAAAAAGAAGCCTGTGAAAATTGTAGCTCTTAATATTAATATTTAGAGGTCGCTCATCGTGAATTTCTATTTTACGTTTAAATAACACAGGAATTCTTTTTTCTTAACTTTCATATTTTATAACTCGTTTTTGAGTGAACATATTGGAATAAGCGACACATATTTTTAAAGAAAATTGAACGCTCTACAAAAAATGTCTCTTATAATTTTTTCATAAATTCACTTCTTTTATAGTTATTCAAGGTTGAAATTAGACAATAATAAATTTAACGTTTTTTTTTATAATTGGTGGCATAATAATAAACCTTATCACTCATTATTGTACAGGATGGTCCAGTTTGTAATACATTAATTTTAATAGGTGATAAAGCATCAAAAATAAGATAGACTTTCATAAAAAAACATTTCTTAAAAATGTTTCCTAAGAGAAATACAGGCCGTGAAAGTTTACAAAAAAAATAGTTTTTTCTTCATAACTTTTAAACCACAAAATTAATTTTGCACACAATGTAATATAGTCAGTGCCTTAATAATGATGTAGATAATTATTAAAAAAAAACATCAGTGCAGCAGTTACTTGGGGGGCTGCTTCCCTTTTCACCTCAGTCTTTGACGCCACTGGAAATTTTAAAATAATAAATAAATTTTTAGGTCAAGTTTTTAATTAAGGGAAAAAATTTGCTCTTGTAAAATTTTGATTTGGGGCTTCGTTTCTAAAATATTTGCTCAAAAATGTTTCCTCGCAAAATTACATTTTTAGATTGTCTGTTCAATTTAGAGATAAAAAAAACTACTGTGCTAAAATTTTAATTTAGGGCTTCGTTTTTAAAATATTTGGGAACACACTCCAAAAAAACTGCGGCAAATGTATTCTTGGATAAATAAATAAATTATTTAAAAAATGAAGCACTAAATCAAAATTTTACATGAGTAGTTTTTTTCTCTAAATTAAACAGATAATCTAAAAATGTGTTTATTATTAAAAAAAATTCCAGTGGCGCCTATGGTGAAAAGAGGAGCAGCCCCCCAAGTAACTACACCACTGATGTTTTTTTAAATAATTATCCACATCATTACTAAGACATTGACTATATTGTGTACAAAATGTTATAAAATTAAAAGTTTAAAAAAAATCCTGTTATTAATTTAAACGTTTCATTTATTATATGTCTAATTTCAACCTTGAATAACTATTAAAGGAGTGAATTTACGAAAAAATTATAAGAGATATTTTTTGTAGAACGTTTAATTTTCTTTAAAAATATATAGAGTTCATTCCAATATGTTCACTCAAAAACGAGTTATAAAATTTCAAAGTTAAGAAAAAAGAATTCCTGTGTTATTTAAACGTAAAATAGAAATTCACGATGAGCGACCTCTAAATATTAATATTAAGAGCTACAATTTTCACAGGCTTCTTTTTTCACTACTAGGAAGATATTTTAATGCGGGCTTTGAAGAAGAAAAAATATTCGATTTTTTTGAACCAGTCTAATGTATATGTATACATAGTTTTATCTTAAACCGTTTCTGAAATAACAATAAAAAAATCTTGAAGGGCGCCCCTTTAAGAGGTTGTAGGTCCCTTAGAGGCCATTTACCGACCCTTGTTCATTTAAAGGGGGACACCCTGTATATATTTTTAATAACAACTAATTAATAAAGAGGTAAATTAACTTAAAAAAAATATAAAATTGTTCAAAAATGTTCAATAATTATTGTTAGGCACTAAAAATTATAATAACATTATAACATTGGTAAATTTTTATAAAAACATGTTTATTCATTTACTACTTCTGTTTGCATACGTGTTTATAGTAATTTTACCTTTACCTTTTAATTAATTAAATATTATTAAAAATTTATATAGAATATCAATCTTTCAAGCGATGCAGCGGGCCGCGTATTGTTACTGTACTGCAACGCATTCATGTCGTTGCGACGCGGTAAAGAACAACTAAACACACGACGTATTTATCCAGACAAAGCTTACTGCGACTGAGCACTGGTGGGCATTTAGACGTGGTAAGTATTGTTTAGGCATTGTTTTGGCATTCTCGAGGCATGGTTTAGAATATATTTACAAGGCATAAGCCACGCACGGGTGTTAATTCCATTTGAGGTGCTTCTTTGTGGTTATAGGGAAGCACTAACTTGTACATTCAGTTCTAATTGTATAGCGGCTAATTTTTTTAAAATGTAATCGAGATAGATGCGTTGCAATCTTTATTCCGTTGTCTGATGTTCACGTTTTTTTAACTTTATCAAAGGTATTGTGCTGACATTTCAAAAAATTTTTGAAACTACCCTTTTTCATGTTTGATACATATATCGTACACTCCAGTTTGTAGATGTCTCCTGACTAAATGTTTGTATCCAATTTGCACATCATTCATTACACCCCAAGTAGCATTATAGTGACGAAAACTGATATCACCACTTTAAATGAGTGGCAATAACGTTTATCTCCATATTATATTAGCATAGTTGTAATCATGTGATTTCCACCAGCAGAATATACTTTATAGTTTGATAACTTTTTGGTGTATTAGTCTGGTATCTGAAATGTTATGACCACTTTTGACACCACCTTAAAGTTGTCTAAACTTTAGAGTGGATTATGAATAGCCGACGGTGTACGAGTGGTTAGTGCTGCTGACTACAAACCGGAGGTCGTGGGTTCGAATCCCACCAGGGGTATGGCTGTTTATTTGTGTTTGTCCTATTGTGTAATAGTCCTTCGGAGGGGACTTTAAGCCCGCGGTCCGTTCCTACCCCTAACCCTCACAAGCCATTCAGTTGGCTAAGAAGTAAGGGTGGAACTAAAAGAGCACTTTTGTATATAAACTTTGTATATAAAAACTGTAACCAAATCACATCACTTAAGTATTACTTTGAAGTGGTAGTAGCAGTAAAGTGGGTATATCAGTTTTGGTAACGTTTTAGGAACTTTTCCCAAACCTTGAATGTGGCAAAACTTGATTATATAATTGCGATGGTGATTGCCACGTTCTTGCTACATGCTTAAGTGATTTCCACATTTCGTATAAAATTACCACTTAAAAGTTCCCTTCTTTAAAAGCAGACATGTTTACAAATAATCGTCATTGTAGGGAAATAAATGTGTAGTTTTAAACAAACAATTCTGGTTATTACCGCACCAAATTTAACACGTTAATACCTATTTATTGGTTTCAGGTGACCAGAAATAATAAAAAAAATATTTTAGGCCTCTAGATAAATAATTTTCATATCCGCTAGGTTTATAGATTTTTTTTATTTTTTTTTATTACCACATATTTAAACAGGGCTTATAATTCAAGCTATGATACCCATGTTTAACAGTAAAATTTAATTCGTGTTAATTTTATGTCTTTGGATTATTTTAATTCTAGTTATTATTTGCAAGTTGTACTCTTACAATATTATAATTCAGTGTTAGTTTATTATCCAGACAGAGAAAGCAAAGATAATAAGATAAATAATATGCTGGAAAGAGACGGGGATAGAAAGTAAAGATTAGTAAAGTTATGATTAAGTTTTGGCCACTATACCTCCACGTTACTGACACTAAAAAGTGTTCCCCATTTTAGTTACTTCCACGTAATAGAACCGTTTCTACCACGTGGCAGAGATTTTGGCAATATACTTAACAGTTCCAAATATAAGTGGCCACCACGTTTTAATCACTATAAATGCTACTTGGGACAGGCCCACAAAAACAAAAAAGTGGAATTAACTTTACATGCGAGTATTCTACCCCTATGGATTTTGAGCCGCTAAATCCGAATCAGGTCTCAGAATTTCTCCTGGACCCCCCAGTTTTCCCCTAGCCTAGGGGAAATACTTGAAATCTTAGAAATTTCAGTACCTGTAAAACCAATTTTTATATACGCAATATTAAATAAAACGATAATGTTTTCACGTATCTCACATTTTTCGTAGGCTAGGGTAATTGGAAGAAGCTGGATCAAAATTCTGATGACAAAAATGAACACGGTATCAGCTTTCCCGTGCGAAAAAGACCTTCATGAAACTTCGATTTTTGCACAATTTTTTACGTTTTTCCATAGGCTAGGGAAATTCTAAACATTTTTCACGTCCGATATGAATCCAGAGAACTCAAAATACGAACATATATAAGCTTTCTTGCGCAAAAATACAACCTTCCAAAAATCGCAAGTTTTGCCGCCTATACCTGCGTTAAGCCCGCTTTGCTATATCCGCGAATATCCGGTTTTAATTGTTTTTCGTCCGGTTAGTGCACCATCGTCAATCATTTTGACTGTCTCTCAAACATTTCGTTTATGTCTACATTGACCCGGTTTCATCCGCATTCGTCGGTTTTCGTCTGGTTTTATCCGCGCTTGCCTGCTTTTCGTTTATCGGCTTTCGTTTGGATTGATCCGCAAAATGTCTGCTACATCCGCGAACGTCTGGTTTTGCCTGTTTTTTTCTCCGGTTAATGCATTATCGTCAATTATCTGGTTTTGCCTGACTGTACAGTGTACAAACATTTAGTTTATGTCTGCGCATTGATTCATCCGCGGTTTTGGTCTAGTTTCATCCGCAAACGTTTGTTTTTGTCTGGTCTCATCCACGCTTGCCTTCTTCTCATTCGTCGGTTTTGCCTGGATTGATCGACAAATGACTGCCACATCCGCGAGCATCCTGTGCATCGGCTTTTGCCTGCATTTAGTTTTATGCCTGTATCATCTCAGATGATTCATCTGGTTTTATCTGCAAACATCCTGCTTTTGTCGTTTTATTGTAACTATGCAACAAAACAGATCTGAGTAGACTCTTTTCTTTATAGTGAGACTAGTGCATAGATATATCGCTACGTATAAAGCGTTTCGCTTTTAAAACAGCGGTATTAACCTGATTTACCCACCAGTGCAGTGGTTGGGCAGACTCTGGTCTCCAAAGTAACTGTTTTACACACATGCTTCTGCTTATAAATGTATATTAAATGCGCGTGCAAATTACATATACCTACCACAGTAAATTATCCGCAATCATCTGATTTTGCCTGCATTTGGTTTTATGCCTGCATTTATCTGGTTGCATTAGCATGTCTGTTTTCGTCCGGTTTTATTTGCGCTTACCTGCAATTTGTTTGTCGGTTTTCGTCTAGTTTCATCCTCACTTACCTGCTTTTTGTTTGTCAGCTTTTGTCCGGATTGATCCGCAAATGCCTGCTACATCCGCGAACGTCCGGTTTTACCTGTTTTTCGTCCGATTAGTGCACTATCGTCAATAATCCGCAATCATCTATCTCTGGTTGTACATGCATTTCGGTCTGCATTGATCTGGTTTTATAAGCAAATGCCTGAATTTGGTTTTATGTTTGCATTAATTCGGTTTTATCCGCGTTTGTCTGCATTTTGTTATATGTCTGCATTAATCCGGTTTTATAGATCTGCAAATATAGGTATTTGGTTTTATATTTGCATTTATCCGGTTTTATCCGCAAATGCCTGCTTTTGCTCTAATATGTGCATTCATCTGGTTTTATCCGCAAATGTCTGAATTCGTCCAGTTTTATCCGCAAATGCCTGTATTTGATTTTAGGTCTTCATTCATACGGTTTTATCCTCAAATAAGTGCTTTTATCCGGTTTTATCGGCTTTTATCCGCCCTAGTTATTTTTATCAGCAAACCCGCGATGTTATTTTGATTTAACCTGCGTTTGCTTATTTATTTTTGTTTGTAAAGAAAAGTAATTTTTGATAAAAAGTTCTGATCTTCGAAAAGGGAATATTGACAAAAAGGATTGTCTACACCTTGTAGATACAAAAAAAACATAAACATAAATAGATTACGAGAAGAAGTAATTTGTAATTAAAAATTAAATCTTAATACAAAAATTAAGACAGAAGTCGATTTTTCTTTGTTTTCCAGGATCAAGTTAAGAAAAAAGGCGTTTTTATTTTTGATTTAAAAAAATACAATAATTTGATAACATGTTTTAATCAAAAAAATGCCTCTGGGTAAACTCGATATTGGAAAAAAAACAAAAAAAAAATAATAATATGGTTGACAATAGCAGGCGGTTAAACCGATGAAGCTATTGTTACTTCTTTAGAGTTGAAACAGGTTTTTTCGACTCTGCTTACATGCCGTAATGAACAATTCGTTCTGCGTTCTGCTTTAGCTCAATATCGATGCGATTTTTAAAAACATTCGTGTTCGAGGCCGACACTGTTTCTTGTTTCAAAGAATTCCAAGAATGGACTATTCGGTTCACGATGGAAAATGCTTCTGACATCACATTGGTAGTAACCGCTAGTAATTTTAAAAGTCTCGATTAAATCGCCTCTATGTCTTCGCTCTCTAAGAGATGTCAAGTTGAATTTAATTAATCTCTCTGGATAAGGCATATGTTTTAACTCTAGCGGAATTTTAGTCACTTTACGTTGTATTTTCTCTAGGAGTTCGATATCTTTCACATAATATGGGTTCCACACAATGAAAGCATATTCGATTTTGGGTCTTATGTAGGTTTTGTACAACGTGGATATCATTTTAATAGAGTGATCTTTGAAAGCTTGGTTTATCAAATTGACAAAGGAATTTGTTTTTTTACAGATTTTGGTTATTTGGCTATGCCACTTTAAATCTGAAGTCATTAGAACCCCAAGATCGTTTTGTTCGTTTACTGATATCAGGGTGGAATTATTTAGAATATATCTATTGTTAGGGTTGTTTGGACCGATCCTTAGCACTGTGCATTTAGAGGCGTTAAGTTTCATATCCCATCTTTTCGACCAAATTTCGATATTCTGCAGGTCTGCCTGGAGTTGCTCTGAGCTGGTTAAAGGATTTGCGTATATTTTGCAGTCATCTGCAAACAGTTTAGTGGCTGACTTTGTACATTCAACCAGATCGAAAAGGAATGCTGTAAACAGAACTGGGCCAATGACTGATTGTTCACACATAATATCTGCCCTTTATACATTTATAATTTATTTAGATTTATAATTATTTATTTTATATTTTTAAACTAAATTTACCGATTACATGTCATCGCACCTAATTGTCCTAGATATTTCGACAAATTCAACACCAATTATGCTGAATAACAAATTCCAACACTCACTTGATGGGCTGACCAAAGTCAATCGGTTTATTCAGCATAATAAAATAGTATAAATAGAAAATCATGTAACATAATTTTATCATTTCAATAAACTTCAACGTTATTGTTAAATGGTCATTTTACTCCTTCGTACTATATCCAAGCCTATCTGCCACCGAGACGTGAGACTGCGTCTCGATAGTACTGAAGAAACCTACCCCTTACAAATCTTGTTGGGCCTTGCCTAACAGTTGGTCCTTCGAACCGTAAACGGATGTCAAGTCAACAGTGCCCTTCAACCCAGGCCCCAAGAACGGAAAAAGCAATCTTCGAGTACAAGGTCCATCGTATACGAATTGACAAAGCCAGGAAGCCCTATCGACTCCCACCAACTATACGAGTCAGAGGAGATCCCCGGGTTCAACGGTGCGACGAAAACTGCGACAAGAAGATACGTCTGAAGCAGAAGCTTATCCAACTATTTGGGCCTGACTAAGAAGAAATCCGTTAGCTAGAATCCATACCTGGTCGCCACCATAATGAACATCGAAAAGGCAACTAGGAAACAATACGAGCTAGCAGAAGCAGTTCAAAAGTTATTAGTCAACACAAAAAAGGACTCCTTATCCAGGAAGAAGCCAGCCTACGTTGAACAGAAGCGGGAGGTATTGACAAAGTACTGGGAGGAATTTGAAACACGTCACAAGGACATATTGCCCGTCATAACAAAGGAGCATGCCTACATGTCAAACAACTTTTATGAACAAGTCCACACGCTATTCAGGGACTTTGAAGATCACTTAGCCAACGCTGAAGTACGCCATGCAGAAGCAATGACAGCCCCGCCCCCATCAGAGTCCGAAGGAGGAGGACCGTCCCATCCAGTGGCGGACGCTCCAGTACAGCCGCCTAGTCAGGTGATGCCACAAACGTTGCCACCTACACAGTTGGATTCGGTTACAATACCGGCTCCACTGACAGCTCCGGTCACAGTACCAGACGCTCCAACCCAAACACAGACTGCTCCACGGTTTACACTAAACCGAAACTATTTGGACACTGTACCAGGAGGTCAAACGTTACAGTTTGCCCCAACTAATACGGCCACAGCGCCTACAAGTATACTACGAAAGCAAAGCATAAAAATCAAAATGATGCAAAATTTGCTAGACAACACTGCAGCACAAATGCAGACAACACAGCCATCAACGTTTTGGGAGTTTAAGCGAGGCACCTTAAATACCCAGTGGTTAGCTATACAAGAAAACCACGAGAACATTCTAATGGGCGACACGCCAGATGTTGAAGACTACGTCAATAGTGGCGACTTCGAATACATCCAACTACAAGTAGAGGGTTTAATGGTTCAGCTACATACACTCCTGGATGCTGCAACAAATAAATCAGACAAGCTCCGTCTGAAACCCATCGACATTCCACATTTCAGTGGTGACTACCATCACTGGACAGCATTCCACGACTTATTTGTCCACGAAAACAAGAAAATAAGCAATGTGGAGAAAATGCAATACCTCAAGACAACTCTACGGGGAGATGCTAGTAAATTACTACATCATTTACCCATTACCGACAGCAATTACCAGACAGCATGGGAGCTGTTAACCAACCGATACAACAACAAGCGTGTATTGGTAGCCACACACATCAAAAACATATTCCCTGCCCACGATGTCATACGCTACAGCTCAGGAGATTAAGCAGATCCACGATACTACGCTGGAGTCTCTACGAGCCATTAGCAACTTAGGAGTACCCACCGACTCGTGGGGTCCTTTAGTGTCCCACATTTTATACGAAAAATTGGATAGGGACACAATTAAATTATACGAACAGTCCCTAAAAGCTCCAAAAGAAGTCCCACGTCTAGAAGAGCTATTGGGTTTCTTAGAAACACGGTTCCAATCCATAGAACTTACCAAGGGGCCCAACCGAACAAAACCAGAGCAGCAACCGAAGCCTAAGGAGCAAGGGAAGAAAGATGCATGGACGGCAAAGTTGTACCATACCACGTCCATCAATTGTATCTACTGCAAGGAGCCACACTCCATCTACCAGTGCAACAAATTCACTGGACTAACGACACATGAGCGATTCAATTTCATTAACAAAAATAAGTTCTGTGTAAATTGTCTCGTTCATCCAAGAGACTCTGCATGCAAGAGCTTCAAGACTTGCCTAAAATGCAACAAACAATACCATACCTTACTTCACCATGAAACAAAAGACTATAAGAGGTCAGGAGTAGGAAAAACAGCAATAGCCAACTTAACCACTACTCAAGATGGGGACTCTACATCCACGACCACGACATTAACTACCAAAGTTAGCACTCTACAAAATCCGGAAGATGTGCTATTAGCTACCGCATTAGTGAAGGCACAGACATACGAAGGAGCGTGGGAATACGTTCGAGTACTGGTAGACCCTGGCTCTCAGACATCCTTCATTACCACAACGGCAGCAGAATCACTAGGACTCCCACAAATCAAGGCATCAGTCACGGTCTCTACAATAGGCCGTACTAGTGCCGGGACGTCCAAAACGAAGACCACAATCACGTTAAAACCAAGACTTCCAAGTGACTTCAAGCTACAATGTGAACTAGTCACATTCCGTAAGTTGATGGATTCACTGCCGACGGAACCTACATCCGCCTTGCCTGAGCTAGATAATTGCCTTCTAGCAGATCCAACTTACAACGTACCGGGACCAATTGACATATTGATTGGCGCCGACCTCTACCCAATGATAATTAAAGAAGGGCTGAAAAGACCGAAAGAAGGGTACATCGCCCAAAACACCGAGTTTGGATGGATTGTGTCTGGTCAAGTAAACCAAAAGCAAACAGCGAAATCTCATGCATACAGCCTGGTGTCAATAATAGAGGATCAAGAAGATTTAGCCAGGTTTTGGGAAATGGAGGAAGTCCATCCTCCCCGAAAACTTACAACAGATGAACTAAAATGCGAACAAATATACGAAGATTCAGTAACTAAGAAGAACTCAAAGTATGTTGTCAAACTGCCCATGAAGCAAGACGCCACCGTGTTAGGAGAATCAAGAAAGAAAGCAGTAGCACGGTTACTTCAGATGGAAAAGAAATTAAAGTGCAACCCCCGCTTGGAGGAACAATACCGACAATTTATGAGGGAGTATGAAGATCTTGGACACATGACCCCTGCCAACAAGTCTTCCAGTAAACCAAGATACTATATTCCGCACCATGCTGTAACTCGAGAGGATAGTACTACGACGAAGCTACGTGTCGTCTTCGATGCGTCATCTAAAACATCGTCTGGGAAATGCCTGAATGAGTTAATGTATACTGGTCCACGACTCCAAGAAAATCTATCACAAATACTGTTAAGATGGCGAAAACACAAATTCGTCATGTCGGCAGACATTGAGAAAATGTATCGGCAAATCGAGGTCGACAAATCCGACCAACACCTGCAAACAATCCTGTGGCGACACTCTCCAGATGCACCACTCCAAGAATACCATTTGACTACCGTAACATACGGAACATCGTCCGCTCCATATTTGGCTGTCCGTAGGCTGCAGCAGTTGGCCAGGGATGAACAAGCTCGGTTTCCAACAGCGGCAAAAATTGCCCTCAACGACTTCTACGTCGACGATCTGATCACCGGGTGTAACTCCATAGAAGAGGCCAGAACACTTCAGAATGAAATAATTGAACTTCTGCAACTTGGAAATTTCAATCTTCGAAAATGGAAAAGCAACTCCATGGATTTGATAACAGTACTCCCAAAGGAACTACAAGAAAAGGAGTTCCTTGAGATTAAAACAGATGAGACAAAAAAGACGCTGGGGGTACACTGGGCACCAATCAAGGACGAATTCACTTTTAAGGTGAACTTAACAATGGACAAAACTCCCACCAAAAGGAAAATTCTGTCAGTAATAGCCCGAATATATGACCCATTGGGTTGGTTATCTCCGATTATAGTAACATCGAAATTAATCATACTGTGGGTCAACGAGAACAAATGGGATGATCCAGTACCAGAATTAGTTAAATCCAAATGGGTAGAAATTCAAGAAGAGCTACCCAAAAAAAAAGTCTCTGGCCAAATTAGAATTATGTGCCGCTGTTCTACTGGCACGCCTAATTAGACAAGTCAAGGAGGCCCTGCAAATCCAAGATGTCCACGAATACTGCTGGTCAGACTCAATGATAACATTAGCTTGGATATGTGGAAACCCTGACAAATGGAATACGTTCGTTGCCAATAGAGTAGTGGAAATAACTGACCACACATCTGTGAAGCAATGGTTTCATGTCAAATCGGAAGACAATCCAGCTGATCTCATTTCACGAGGAACAATGCCCAACCGACTGATAGAAAATACACTGTGGTGGTATGGACCACCATGGCTACAACAGGCCAGTTTACCAGAACCCAAACAGAAGCCTTGGACCACAGCCGAAGAAAAGAAAAGAAACGTTGTCAGTTTCTTGGTTCAAAAGGAGGAAGAAATCTCGATAACAAGCCGATACTCATCACTACAAAAATTAGTAAAAGTAACTGCCTTTTGTCTCCGATTCATACAAAACCTAAAGAACAAAAAGGAAAACAAACCAAGATCTACTGAGATACTCTCCACTAAGGAATTACGAAAAGCACACAATGCCATGATACGCTTAGTTCAACTTAAATACTTTATGGATGAGTTAAACGAATTAAGAAAGAATTCATCAATGGAAAAGAAGAGCCCATTAAAAACTCTATCACCATTCCTTGATAAGGATGGTTTAATTAGAGTTGGGGGAAGGCTACAAAACTCTTCGTTAACATATAACGAGAAGCATCCCACAATTATTCCACATGGAGACCCCCTAGCCACTCTCATCATTCAAGATGCCCACCACAGAACGTTACATGGAGGAAACCAGCTCACCTTAGCTCTTGTCCGACAGAAATATTGGATCATAAGGGCTAAACCACTTATACGATACAGTATAAACAAATGCATGAAATGTTTCCGAGCGAGAGCCAAGGTCCTCACAACAATTGATGGGCAATCTACCAGAACAAAGGGTCAATATTTCCCCTCCATTTTCTCACACGGGCATTGACTACGCCGGGCCCATTCAAATTAGAATGTCAAAAGGACGAGGCAACAAATCATATAAAGGGTATGTTGCCATTTTTGTATGCATGGCAACAAAGGCTGTGCACCTAGAAGCAGTAAGCGACATGACAACAGAAGCGTTTCTTGCCGCTCTACGAAGGTTCCAAGCAAGACGAGGTCACTGTGCACACATTTATAGCGATAATGGCACTAATTTTGTTGGTGCTAAGAGCGTTCTAGATAAAGAACTTCGGCTGGCAATGAAGCAGTCTCCATTTCACCAAGCACTTTCAGTAGAGGGCACCACCTGGCATTTCTCGCCCCCGGCAGCACCTCATTTCGGAGGATTATGGGAAGCCGGTGTCAAATCTACCAAGCACCACCTTAAAAGAGTTGTGGGAGAAAACACTCTAACATTTGAAGAATTGATAACTGTCTTGAACCAAATCGAAGCATGCCTCAATTCCCGACCATTATGCATAATCAACAACAACCCAGATGACAATACAATCGTAACTCCAGGTCACCTACTCATAGGACGCTCACTTGTTACTCAACCAGACCAGGTGGATCTAGATGAAAACGCTTCCATTTCGACAAGATGGAGATTACTTCAAAGAATGAAACGTGACTTCTGGAAGATATGGTCATCGGAATACTTACACCGTCTTCAACAAAGATACAAATGGTATACAACAGAACCAAATCTAAAAACAGGAGACATCGTCCTAGTAAAACATGAACATCTTACTCCAACAAAATGGCCACTGGCTAGAGTTACAGAGGTTCATCCAGGGACTGACAACAAAACTAGAGTTGTAACCATTTCAACTCCAGATGGATCTAAGTTTAAGAGACCAATCGTCAAGATATGTCCCTTACCAATCAACGACCCAATCGAACCTGAATCACCTAGACGAAATCCAACAAGCAAAACTAGTAATACAACTGCCTTCCTGTTTCTATGCTTAATGACCATGATTCTCCCAGCGAACTGTGCATACTACACCATAAAGAACCCAACACCTGGTCTCTATGTTGAACACTTGGGGGAAGCTGTCTTAAACCGAGAGGCCCTCCGGATCGACATCCCTATCAACATGACCTTGTTAGCACAACACGACAAGCTTGTCCGCGACACGATAAACCAGTACCAGACAATCTGTCGGCTAAGCTCCAGCCTAGGAACTGAGTCACATTGTCATAACCACATTTCTGAACTACAGCATCGATATGACGATATTCAGCGACAAATGCACGTAATCAAACATGGCTATGGATTCAGAAGAAAACGAGGACTTCTCGGTCAAGTACTAACTTCAATGTTTGGAGTAAACGATGAAGCGTACGCAGACATCGCTCAATTAGACAAGAATCAAAAACAACTTATCCAAGATTCAAAACACCAAACCAACATCATGCTAAAAACACTAGCTTCTTTAAACTACACCGAAGAACGAATAACGAAGAAACTACAACACTTCACGACACGACTGAATTATGGACTAGAAAAAATTGCATCGTACGACCATTGGTTCACAACAGTTGATCACAATGCAGTGTTCATTCAACTTTTATCAATATATCAACTGGCACAAGATGTGATGAGGGACTTAGAAGAGGTTTATACCAAATTGTTAAGAGTAGTCCATCAACAGGGACATGCAGTCGACTTCTTAACCGTTGGAGAGTTTCATCGCATCATATCCAATGCCACAGCACAGCTACCACACCAGTTTCAAATCATCACCAAACCAATAGGAAAAATGAACATCATTTCAAAGGAAGATAACATTACCATATTTGTGTATCTCCATATCGCCTAACGTCAGAGATATACCATAATAAACGTTACTCCCATCCCTCAAAGAATAAAATCCTTTTCCTTCTCAGCACTCCAAATCGATAAATCTCTTCTCGCCGTGGACTACAACAACCAGCACTACTTTGATATGACGATCAACGAATTGAACTCGGCAATAATACTTAACGACCACGAATATCTCTGTTCACCACACGTGCTTCACAACTTAAACTCAGCTCCAAACTGTATTATCGACACCATATACTCCCGTTCACAAAATACTACTTGTGGACACTATACATTTAGTGTAAAGGATTTACTCTGGAAACAACTTTACATGCCCAACACGTGGCTATTTATAGCTGCAACTCCTACGCGAATCAACCTACGATGCAATGGACAACTTGAAGATGTATGGGTGAACAATACCGGGATCATTCAGATAAATCAAACATGCACCCTGGACTCCGGACGAAACCTGTTGAAAACTAAGATGTTTTCCACTGTAAGGGGTCTAGCAGCCTTCCACAAACCGCTGACCTTAAACTTCACCATCAATCCACCAGTTAGTAACAAGCATGCATCTGCCCAATCAGAACCTACGTATGCAGCCCATGAAGAATTCGCCAGCATCATGCACGACGAAAACCTCCTCAAGCAGAGCTTGGACACTACAACTTGGGAAACTGTAAAACCGCATGTGACCAACTCCTCAATCACCATTCTGACTGTACTGACCATAACAATGATGAACGCTCTCATATGGGAGCTCCGAAGAAGAAGGAAGCAACCACAACCAACTTTCGTCCTGCCCCGCCATGATGTTCACACATGAACAATAATATCTGCCCTTTATACATTTATAATTCATTTAGATTTATAATTATTTATTTTATATTTTTAAACTAAATTTAAAGATTACATGTCATCGCACCTAATTGTCCTAGATATTTCGACAAATTCAACACCAATTATGCTAAATAACAAATTCCAACACTCACATGATGGGCTGACCAAAGTCAATCGGTTTATTCAGCATAATAAAATAGTATAAATAGAAAATCATGTAACATAATTTTATCATTTCAATAAACTTCAACGTTATTGTTAAATGGTCATTTTACTCCTTCGTACTATATCCAAGCCTATCTGCCACCGAGACGTGAGGCTGCGTCTCGATAGTACTGAAGAAACCTACCCCTTACAAATCTTGTTGGGCCTTGCCTAACACTGATCCTTGGACAACGCCACTGCTCACTTTGTGGGGGCTGGAAAGTTCTGCGTTAACTATAACTTGATAATACCTTTCGTCAAGCAATTCTTTAATCAAGGCAAGTAGCTTTCCTCTGACTCCATAGTGTTCTAGTTTTGCTATTAAAAGGTTATGTGGGACTTTATCAAATGCTTTTTCATAGTCGAGATAGATTACGTCTGTTGGTTGACCGTTGTCATGGTTTTTTGTCCAGTCGTTTAAACATTCTAAAAGGTTGGTTGTTGTTGAACGCTTTGGTAGGAATCCATGTTGGGGAGAGGGTATAAGGTTATTTTCCAGGAAAACCGATATCAATTCTTTGACTATGATTTTTTCCATGCATTTTAGAGGGTTGCATATAAGGCTGATAGGCCGGTAGATTTCTGGTCTGTGTCGATCTCCTTTCTTGTATAGTGGCGTGACAATTGAATATTTCCATGGTTCTGGGATCTTTCCTTGGTCCAAACATTCCCGCATTACCTCTGCGAGTAAAGGACTTACTGAACTGCTACAATTTTGAAGAAAAATTGTTGGAATTTTGTCTGGTCCAGGACTTGAGTCCTTTTTCATACTTTTAAGTGCTTCTTTGATTTTATTGGTTGTAAAATTCACAGTTTCGATCGAGTTTTCCACTCTACTATGGTCAGGTAGGGCTGTGATGGGATATGCTTCATTTGTAAAGGCTGTGTCGAACTGCTCTGCAAATTTTTCTGACATGGATTTACTGTCTAGAAACTGCTGGGATGTTGGGTCTTTTAAGGTTATGTTTGATACTTTCGAGTTTAAGTTACGGTTTATGTATCTGAAGAGTTTCTTAGGTGAAGATGTTTTTACTAGACCATTTTCAAATTTTCTCCTAGATTCAGCCAATATTTGCTTTGCTGTATTGTTTTGACTCATGTAGGCTTGATAGTTGTCCTGTGTTGTGTTTGTTTTGTATATGTCCCATAGTTTACGTTTTTTGTTAATTTCTTTCATCACTTGTTGATTAATCCATGGTTTTTGTGGATTTATTCTTACAGGCTTGGAGGGTATGTATTGTTCAATTGCACCCTTTAGAATACAATCAAAGTTCTCGAATATGGGTTTTTTATTTCTCACTGGTTGCCGTTGAATGAATTTGTTGATTTTATCATAGTTTGCAGTATAGAAGTTTTTTCTTATAATTTTATGCGTTTGCTTTGGTGGAATTTTTGATTGAGTTTTTGCTTTTATTACAACATGGTCACTACGGCCAATGGGTGGTTCTGAACAAGGATCGAAGAGGCTTTTGGGGTCGTTGGTTAAAAAGAGGTCTAAAAGAGAACTTTGGTTGCTCCTATATCTTGTTGGGAAATCTATGACTTGTCGAATGCCTATTTCTTGATACATGTCCATAAACTCCTCTGATTTCTTATCTGATGGTGTGATTGAAAGGTTTTTCCAATTAATGTTTAGGTAGTTGAGGTCTCCTACAATAATTGTTGGGTGTTTAAGGGTATAAGCATTTTTTATGTTATTTATCATGTGAGTGTTAGCTTCATCACTTGTCGTAGTTCCTGGCCTATAAATACAATCAAAAGATACATTTATTTTTTCTATTTGGATGTCAAGCCATACTGCATCAATTGGTGTTTGGAACTTATAATTGCTTGAAATACTGCTACTAATTTTATATCCATTAATTTCGTTTTTTGCTAGGATACATACACCACCTCCTTTTTGATTTTGGCGGTCTTCGCGGTATATGCTATATCCATCTATGCGTATCAAGCTATCGCTCATGCTTTCTTTTAACCAGGTTTCTGTGAGCATTATGAAAGTGGGATTTGCTGACAAAATTCTTGATTTCCATTCGTCAATTTTATTAACCACTGAACTCAGGTTACCATACCAAAATGATACCTCAACTACCCCAGACAAGTTTAGTTTTTTTCAGTTTTTTTAATTATTTTGGGTGTTCCATTTATATATTTAATAATTAGATTGGTTTTACCTTCTGCCTTAAGTTTTTCTAGCTCTGCCAGTACATCTTTTAAGAATTTCCTTTGGGCTTCTGTTTGGTCACTCTTCATGTAAATCCCGGTTTGATTTTCTTCGAGTACTTTTCTGCATTTGAGTGCACTCAACGCTTCCTCTTTTGTTGGCAGGATTACTTTAAGTGGTCTTTTCCTGTCAGCGCTCTCCTTTCCAAGTCTGTATACTTTAGCCATTTCAGGTAGTCTAAGGTTCATTTTTGAAAATAGCCCTGCGACTTTTCCCTGGTCTTCTTTTGCTTTTTCTTGCATATTATCTTTTCTAGACTCTTCAACGCCAAATATTTAAACATTGGTTGCTCTGCGCCATCTTTCCTCTAATTCAAATAATGCTGGTTACTTCTGGTGTTTTAATTATCTCTACTTTCATTTCAAGCTTCAGTGCGTCGGCATAGCTTGACTCTGGTAATTTTCCAATTACCTGGTTCATCTCCTCTTTAAATTTACTTATTTCCTTCCAAATTTCATCATTTTCCTTTCTGCTTTGCTTCACCGAACCTTTAAGTGAGTCTACTTCAATCTTAAGTTCTTCCAGGTTCTTTACTGTTGTATTGTACCTTGTTTTGTAGTTGGGGTAGCTTTTTGATTCACTCCTTGCATTCTGGGCAGAAATACATTGTAGCTCGTGATGGACTAGGTATGACTCTTACTTCTTGAGCCATTAAGCCGGTACACTCGCCACATATCTTCTTGCAGAAATCACAGGGGTAACCAAATAACTTGTCCTTGTTCTCCTTTAAAACACATTGGTTATTGCACTTATAGCACGCTTGCGACATTCTAACCTCACTTTATGCATTTAAATTGTAATAATAAGTTAATAATTTACGTCGTAATGTTGTATGTATTTTTTTAAAATTAAAAACAACTTTTTTATCGACACACATCTAGTAAGTAGAGACTACAATATTGAGTAGAGACTACTCTACGCTCAAGAAAGTGTGAAGTGATAAGTGTCAGCTACACGGTGGTCTTACCACCTGTCAATTGGACAATTTTCACGAGACAAACAAGGGAGGAAAGGGCCATCTGCATAACAGACAAGTAACCTTAAACATCTGCATGACATTGGACTTAAAACTTAAATTAGGCACTTAAGTGCAAATTTGCATAAACTCTAGAAAAAAACATAAAGTAAAGAAAGTGCATCAGTAACATTAGTAAGATAATAGTAAGCAAACACCAAAAATAAACACATATAACAAAAAAACAAAACCCTGCTTAAAATACCCCATAGAGACCTATACAAAATAATCTATCGGGCGCTACCGGATTCAATATGTGCATTTGTCCATGGTTTTTTCCGGATACGGCCCGATAGAAAATGTATAGGAAATTACCTATAGGCACACCATAACTTTTACATTTTTCCTATTGAGACCGATAGCAAATAACTCAATGAAGGATATATAGGGATATCCCTATAGAGCAACCATAAAACATTTGACAAAATTTTATTAAAACCTATGGGGTCCTATAGGGGAAAAATTAATTTCTACATTTATGTGCATTTTCCCCATTGAAACCGATAGCAAATAAATCAAGGGTGGATATCCCTATAGAACAACTATAAATCTCAACTATGGGTCCTATACAAACCGATACACCCTATAGAAACACCATACATCCCGATACAAATATCTGTCGGTTTGAACAGGGTCTCTATGGGGTATTTTAAGCAGGGAACCGCCCCATTCTACGATAATTTACACGAAAGCTGAGTAGGACAATAAATCTGTCATCAACACACGTGTAAGGCAATAAATCCATTAATTTAAGAGAACGGACCCAACAAATACACTTTAAAAAAAACGAGACGAAAACAAACAGATACTTAAAATCCAAACTCAGCGAAGATGACTAACGTGCTTGGGCAACCCAATAACTAAAAAATTGTTAGAAAGTTCGCACTACTGCGGTAATAAACAATAAACAACTCCCGAACTCCATACAGTAATCCCAAATGTTTGGAGTAATACTAACTGCCTGGTCTAGGGAGATACCGCGTCGTACTTAGATTTGAGTCGGCGTAATCGTCCCCTAACACCAAAATGTCTATCCCTCCCATCCTACTTCCTTCATGACATGAAGTTAAAAAAGAGGTACTTCCTACTTGAATGGATTTAATATTTACCCCATTTTTAAACACCCTGTAAATAAAATCACAATTTTTTTTATGTTAATTTTTTTGGTTGTCGATCAAAACTTATTAATAAGAGTGAGATTTCTTCGAAAAATCAAAAACATTGTTTTTTTCTCTTGTAAACTCAGGGTAACGTCAATGCCGGACGTTTGCAGATGACATTTACACCCGGTATTGCAGGTGAAATCCGACGTGACGGGTAAAATCCGATATGACAGGCAAAGGCAGCCATAACCGGACAAAAAGCAGCTTGGTTTTTCATCCGTCCAAGCCTGTTTTTTTCAGCAGGGAGGTTAGTACGGCGCAGGAGGCGTGTGGGCGTTGCAAACAAAAAAGCGCGAGGTGTTGAGTTGCCGCTATCCGTAAGACAATACAGCACGTCTAAACGCGCACGAGTGCTAAGCCGCAGTAAGCTTTGTCGGAATAAAGATAGCAAGTACTTAGGCGTGTATTTAGTCGTTCTTTACCGCGACGCGTCGCAACGACATGTATGCGTTGCAGTACAGTAAACAATGACGGCCAGGCCACACGCGTTTTACCTTTTAGCGATCGAGCGTTTTACCGAGATATTTTGAACATAATCAAGGAAAAGTTTTCCCAAAATGCTCGGCCAGAAAAGTGCGCGCTTCGCGAACATTCTCCGAGCACAATTGAGAACGTTCCCTCATTTACAACACTAGTTATCACTGATAGCTTATCAGAGGACAAGTATCAGTAAGGTGTTCGTGTTACTGATAGTGATATTTCTATAAATATATAAAAAAGATTGCGTTTGAAACTGGTTTTTCTTAGTCAAAATTACAATTATTTAAAGTTGTTATGTAATAGATTTTCAATAACAATTATTCATTCGGTTAACTTCCTTACCATAATTATTTGAATTACTTTTTGAATATCCGGCTTCAAAGCGGTAGGGGGGGGGAGTTATTGATATTTACTGATAGCTATTAATTAATTCCAAATTACTGATATAGTTATCAGAACCTACCTATTCAACTGATAGTTCCCATCTCTAGTGTGTAGTGACCGGCTATACAATTTAATAAAATAAAATATAATTTATTGTAATATAATTTAAGTTAGTAAGCAGAATAAACGTGACGTCACATGTAAACATTCCTTCTAATTTTTTCTGTCATCAAAGTTTATTTAAACTTAAATACTTGTGTTTGTATTGTATTTTTGTTAGGTATTTAGAAGCTTTTTTATATTGGATGACCGGTTTTGCCTGAAAATAGTATATTATGCATCAAGTTTTGTAAACGGCACTTTAGTCACGAGTTTTAATTAGGTACGAGCGAAGCTTGCGCAGCGAGTGTTTTTAAACGAGTGTCTAGATAAGTTTATAAAACAAATTGCACACTATACTATTTCTACGACGAACACAAAAATAAATTTTTTACGACAAAAAGGATTTTATGACAATTGACAACTAACTCAGAGAGCCAGGAATTGCCTTTTCGCCAATAACAAGTACAAGATAGGACTTTATATTCCTACGTTTTTTGTGCAATCGCGATGGCCAACAATAAACGATCACATTTGATGTGTGTTTGCATAATTAAATGCAAAAGTTAGGTATAGGCTATAGCCTAACCAAACTGCTTTTGCACCTCTAGGCTACCGTTAGTATAATTTTGGGAATGTTTGGGCATGGGCATTTATTTATTTATTGGCTAATATTTGAACAAATCTCGAGTATTTACATACAATGTGGCATGGCTGTTACGATACGTTTACTTAACTTGAGCTATATTAATTTTGCTTATTTTGAAAAGTTTAAAAGTTCCCGTTTTCTTAAACTGTTATTTTAAAAGGTTAGTGCGACCTACATACAATTTTTGTGTTAGTTTTTCATTAAAAATCATAACTTAATTGAGATAACCTCACTATAAGCGCAACGAATCCCGCAACATTCGTTGGCAACGTTGCCAAGTTTTAAAAGATTCCCAGAACTTAAAGACGATGCCTCCAAAAACAGCCTGTAATAATTGCGCTCAATTACTGGAAGTTGTTAATGGACTTAAATCAACCATAGACCGAATGGTGGTACAAATAGATTCTCTCCAGAAAAGTGTGGATAACCCTCCAGTTAATAAAGAGTTAACCAGTCTGCAGTTTGAGGAAGTGATACAAGAAATCACAGACAGGAATCGTAGGAAACTAAATATTATATTATATAATATTACCGAGCAAACATCTGATAACAGTACCGAAAGACAAAGATCAGATAAAACCAACGTAAATGAAGTAATTAAATTCTTAAAACCTAATGCGAATTTTGAAATTTACCAACCCTATAAGGCTAGGCAAATTCGACCCAAATAGGCCAACTCCTAGACCCATAAAAATACGACTTAATACCGAAGAACTGGTTATTGAACTTTTGAAGAAATCGTCAAATCTAAAAAATAATAATAACTTATAACACGTTATTATTGCACATGATAGAACACCTCGCCAAATAGAATACTACAAATCTTTAAAATCTGACCTTGAAACCAGAACAACCAATGGAGAAACGAATTTGAGCATCAAATATATTAGAGGTATACCCAACATTGTTTCTTTAAACGCCTAATGCCCAACAGTTGCGAAAATAATAAAGTAGACTATGAGCTACTAATATATTACCAAAATATTAGAAGTCTAAATAACAAAATTGATGATTTTTTTTCTTCTGTGTGTGATTGTGAATTTGACTTTATATGTATCTCCGAAACTTGGCTTAAACAGGATATAGGTAACTAACAGTGAAATATTTTCCAGTGATTATAATGTTTATAGATGTGATCGCAATCTGAGCTTAGGTCGTTTAAGGGGAGGTGGGACGTTAATTTCAATAAAAAATACTTTTATCGTTACCGAAATTAACTTTAAAAACATACAAAATATTGTTGGTTCTATTGACATTGTCGGTTGTAAAGTTCCTATAAATAACAAAACAACGCTGTATATTATTGTATTGTATATTCCTCCTGATATAAACTTAGGCGAATATGAACTTTTCTTTGATCTGCTGGGCACATTGATAAATGGGCTCGATGGGAACTTGGTACTTTTAGGGGACTTTAACACGCCAAATTTATTTAATAATAGTTTAGGTGATAGAAAAAGTTTTGTAATAAACAGTTTTTCTAATTTTTGTAATGTAACTCAACATAATAACATAACAAACAGTTTTGGAGGAATCTTAGATTTTGTTTATTCAGATGTCGATTTAGTGGTAACGCATGATG
Source organism: Brassicogethes aeneus (assembly GCA_921294245.1). NCBI lineage: Eukaryota > Metazoa > Arthropoda > Insecta > Coleoptera > Nitidulidae > Brassicogethes > Brassicogethes aeneus. Next base: position 66,449,577 of record OV121132.1, read on the forward strand.
TTAGTCCTTTGGTAAGGGTTGATCAATACCATCCCCCTATTAACATAAATCTCAGTGTTAGTATAGCACAAAAAATAGTTTTCCTTATGAATGATACTAGTAAACAATTTAATTTCAAAAAAGCCAACTTCCCTCTACTTTATAATTACATCCTAAATATAGATTGGAATACTCTAGAAAATATTAATAACATTGATTCTGCTCGTGATTACTTTTATCAAACGCTATATAACGCTTTTCAATCACACATGCCATTAAAGCCAAATAATAAACATTTAAATAAATACCCTCCATGGTTTAGTTCTAACATAATATTTAATATAAATAAAAAGTTAAACTATCACAAAAAATTTAAACAAACTAATAAACTTATTTATCTCGAACTATTTAAGAGTATTAGATCATTGATTAAACGTCAAATTAAACAATCATATAAAGAGTATATTGCTAAAATTGAACATAACGTTAAAAACGATCCAAAATCCTTTTGGTCATTTGTTCAAAGTAAGAAAGGGTGTACTAGAATACCTAATAGTATGCATTATAATTGAAACTCAACCACCAATCCTGATGATATTGTGAATATATTTGCTACCTACTTTTCAAGTGTATATCAATTACCGAATTTAAATAATACTGACGAACAGTTTTGTTCAATAAATAATATTAAAGTGGATCCAATAACTGAAACTGAAATTTTAAATGCAGTAAAAAAGCTAAGCAACAAGTTTACTTGCGGAGTTGATTATATTCCAAGCTTCATTGCTAAGGATTGCAGCGTTGGACTATTGAAACCGTTACTGTATCTATTTAACCTAATTTTACGTACCGGTAAATTTCCCAAAATTTGGAAAACTTCAAAAATTGTTCCGGTCTTGAAATCCGGTGATTCTTCTAACGTTGAAAACTATAGGCCAATTGCTATACTTTGTAATTTTGCAAAATTGTTCGAGAGTATTATTTATAGAAAAATATACTTCCAGTTAAGTCATATAATATCAAATCAACAACATGGTTTTGTTGAAAAACGGTCAACGGTCACCAATTTAACATTGTTTACACAGTTTGCCAGTAATGTGCTTGATAATCATGGACAAGTGGATGTAATCTATACAGATTTCCAGAAAGCCTTTGACCAAATAGATCATAATAGACTTAAGATTAAATTTAAAAAAATCGGATTTTCTGACCATTTAATATTTTTCTTCATTTCCTATTTAACAGATAGAAAGCTATATGTTTCTTACAATGAGTTTTGTTCTAAACCGTTTACTCCAACATCAGGTGTTCCACAAGGATCCAATCTAGGACCACTACTTTTTCTTATCTTCATCAACGACCTACCAGACATTTTAACATCTTATAATTTACTATTTGCTGATGATCTGAAACTCTACTTAGAAATCAAAACTGTTGATGATTGCATTAAACTGCAAAATAATTTGAATAATCTATATAATTGGTGTATCATAAATAACCTTCATTTAAATATCAATAAATGCAAGAGTATGATATATACAAAGAAAAAGCATAGTATATTGTATAATTATGAAATCAACAATAGGCGTTTAGAACAAGTTACAGAATTTAAAGATCTGGGAGTTAGGTTTGATACGAAGCTGAATTTTATAAATCATATCAACGCGGTAGTAAACTCATCTTTTAGAATGTTGGGTTTTCTCATTAGAAATACCAAGCAATTTATAAATGAAAGCTCATTAAAAATGCTGTATTTTGCATTAATAAGGTCAAAGATGGAATATGCTTCCATAATCTGGTATCCAATCTATCTAGTCCATATAACAAGCATTGAAACTGTACAACGCAAATTTTTAAAGCTCTTACATCTTAGAATATATAATGAATATCCAACTCAGGGATTTGACCATGATTTGCTACTATCGACATTTAAATTTAAATCTCTAGAAAAGAGAAGGGTTATTGCATCAATTTCATTTTTGTTTAGGTTGCTTAATTCTCAAATTAGTTGTAGTGATTTGCTTTCTCAGATTAACTTTTCAGTGCCAAGATTGACTAGCAGAAATAAAATTACTTTTCTTCTAAGCTTTAATAGAACTAATTTGGGACTTAAGTCGCCCTTATTTGTGATGTGCAGTAACTTTAATAAATTCTGTGAATCTTGTGATATAAACTTTAATACGCTTAGCCATATAATTAAATATGTTAATTAACATCTTTAAATGTTGCACACATAATCTGTTGTTTAGGTTTATCTATATATTTTTTTATAATTTGAATACTATATAGTACGCATGTATCCTATTTAAATGTCCTGTAATGGTTTAAACTGTTGGGCAATAAATAAATTATTATTATTATTATTATTATTATTAATTATATGAAAGAATATTACTAGAAAAAAAGAAATTTTGAAGCTTTTTCTCGTTTATATTGAAATCTAATAATTATCTGATGTATTTAATTTAATTTTTGAGAACTGTTGCCGTATCGATGATACGGGGCCCCCGGCTAGGGGGGTCCCCGATTGGCTTCGACATGCGTAAGCAAAAAAACATATTAATAATAATACCTTTATTTCTGAGGACACATAAATACATGTATAGAAAAAAACACAATAAAAGCTTGAACAAGTTAAACAGAAAAAAATTCATTTAATGTATAAAAACACTTCTCCAATAAAAATGTCTTTGGCTGTTTTTTTAAACTAAAGAGTAAATTAACATTTTTGATGTTTATTGGTAATTTGTTAAAAATATTAAGACCAATATGATTGGGGGAATTTTTTCCTTTCTTAAGCCTAGAAAAAAACACCCTAAAATCACATTTTTGCCTTGTGTTTATTAGACGTACATCCTGATTTTTTATAAAAGTATTCTTATTAACAAATATGTACATACACACACATTTTATAAATAAATAAAGAAGGTAAAGTTAAAATTTTGTAATCTTTAAACAAGTCACGACAGGAATAATCACAAGGAACTCCAGCTATACACCGAATCACTCTCTTCTGGGATTTTTTTCCTTTCTTAAGCCTAGAAAAAGGCACCCTAAAATCACATTTTTGCCTTGTGTTTATTAGATGTACATCCTGATTTTTTATAAAAGTATTCTTATTAACAAATATGTACAATACACACACATTTCATAAATAAATAAACAAGGTAAAGTTAAAATTTTGTAATCTTTAAACAAGTCACGACAGGAATAATCACAAGGAACTCCAGCTATACACCGAATCACTCTCTTCTGACAAACAAAAACATTTGAATGTAAGGTTGAGTTACCCCAAAAACAAAGAGCATATCTTAGTTGAGACTCAAATTGTGCATGATAAAACATTAAAATCTGATTCAAGTTAAGCAATTTCTTTAAATTTCTAAAAAGGTAAATTAAAGAGTTAAGTTTGGAGATGAGACTCTCACAATGTGGTTTCCAATTAAGTTCTTCATCAATAATTACCCCAAGAAACTTCTTTTTATCGATGAATGTTCCATCAATTGAAATATTTAAATTTAGGTCACGAACATTTAGATGTTTTTGGTTATAGAAACGAATAAAATTGGTTTTATCCTTATTTAAACAGAGATTATTAATATTAAACCATGACAAAAAGTTATCAAGATTGCTATTGCATTTTTCTTCCAAAATTTTGGTATCATTGTGATTGATTATCAAAGAGGTGTCATCCGCATATAAAGTTGTCACCGTGTCAGGTAGTAAACAAGAGTCCAAGTCATTAACGTATAGGTTAAAAATCACAGGACCCAATACTGAACCGTGAGGTACACCCATGTCAACAACCTGTATCTCAGAGTTTACACATGTGACCATATTGTTGTTATCTATATGTCGTATAGAAACATATTGTCTGCGATTTCTTAAATAGCTAGCAAGCCAGGAATAAGCAGGGCCCCTAATTCCAAGCTGTTTTTTTCTAAAAATCTTTGACAATCTACACAGTCAAATGCCTTGCTAAGATCGCAAAAAATCCCAGTCGGGCATTCTCCTGCTTCTAAAGAACTAACAATCTTGTCATAGAAATAATTTATTGCCTTTGATGTTGAGCAATTTTCCCTAAATCCAAATTGATTAATTTTTAAAATATTATTTTTCTTTAAAAAAGGCTGTAATCTAGACAAGAAACAATATTCGAATATTTTTGCCCAGGAGGAAGACATTGAAATTGGCCTATAATTGTTCAGTACCTGTTTAGAATCCTTCTTGTAAACAGGTATCACTTTACTAATTTTAAGATTTTCAGGAAAGATCCCTAAAGTAAAGGAAAGATTAATTAAATGTACAAGGGGCTTAGAAATTGCTTCACTTATAAGTTTTAATAAATAACAAGGAAAATCATCTGGTCCAGCTGATTTTGTTGATTTAAGTTTATTTAGTTTTAATAAGAGAGATCATTTCTTTATCTGAAAATGGAAAAAGAAAGATGTTGTTAGACTTAATATATATATGTTGAGGCATGAAATTAAAGAAATAAATAAATAAATAATATTATTATTGAATTGTTTACGATTTATTAAATTAAAATTAAAATTTTCCTGAATACCCTCCTGTTCAAAAGAGGTCGTGAACTCATACGAATTGTTTCTGCCCGCACCTTTCCGCTATGCGTTGTCTGCGCATATTGTTCTTTGCTCTGCGCCTCAGGTTATATTAATAGCAAATTAGAAATAATTATTAGAGTTACAATTATTTCAAATGATTCGCCTTTATTTTAAAATAGAAACCTTTTAAAAGATGTTGAAGAACTGTAAATGTCTAAAACCAGACCAATTTGCCTGTACAGGGTGATCCCCTATAATGTCGCCCCCCTTTAACTTTTTTTATTTTAAAGGTCCCAAAAAATTTAAAAGTGTGGTTATGTAAGTACTAAAAATACTTTTTTTCTACGTATAAAGAAAATTGGAAAATTGATCAGTTTATTTTTTTCAATATATCACCCTATATATGTATTTATTTTTCGATTCCTTGTAAAATTCTAAGCATATTGGGCGTGAAATTTTTTTGCTAGCAGCTTTTCCCGTATAAGGGTCCCTACCAGATTACTCAAAATTTAAAGTTGTTTAAAACTTAACACACGGTTAACTGCACGGATGATTTTTTTTAATATCTTGTACACGAGCACGTTTTTTACGCCTTTTTGCACATATATTTGTTGTATAACTTACAAATACATATGGTATATACCAATAATTGTTAAAATATACACAGATTATTGTTAAAATATACACAGACAAAGTCTTCAATTTTAAATATACACAGACAAAGTCTTCAATTTTATTTAACACAGAAAGTGTTTTCATCAGCTGTTTAACCTAAATATTAATTGACGAAGCATCAAAATTTCCGAAAGCATCAACCGTGGCTCTTCGAGACTTCTATGTAGATGATCTAATGACCGGATGCGATTCAATTGAAGCAGCCAAACACCTCCAAGACGAAATCATTACCTTGCTTTAATCTGGAGGATTCAATCTTAGAAAATGGTCAAGCAACAAAACAGAGCTAGTATCCCGTCTACCAAATGAACTTCAAGAACAAAAGAGCTCAGAAATAATGGAAGTTGATGTGAAGAAAGCGCTCGGAGTACACTGGGCCCCTGCTGATGATACATTCCGATTTAAAGTAGAAGTAACAGAACAAACCAAAATAACAAAAAGAACAATACTCTCCGAAGTGGCAAAATTATATGACCCCTTGGGATGGATATCGCCAGTTGTGGTAAAAGCAAAACTACTTATTCAAGAACTATGGATTAACAATCTTGAATGGGATCAACAAGTACCTCCAAAGATAAAAGATAAATGGTATAACTTCTATAAACAACTGAAAAGTGTCGAAGATATTCATATTTTCCGATGGATTCACTACTCCCCAACAAACAAAGATCAAATTCAACTCCACGGCTTTTGTGACGCATCAGAAGTGGCATACGGAGGAGTCGTATATACAAGAACGACTAACAAATTTGGAAAAAGTCAGGTGACACTCCTAGTCGCAAAATCAAAAATAGCACCTGCAAGAAGCAATGCCACGGCTAGAATTATGTGCTGCAGTATTACTAGCTAAACTAATGAAAAAAACGGTAGCTGCTCTAGGCATCACTGAAATAAGACAATTTGCCTGGACACACTCCATGATTACGCTCGCTTGGATAAAAGGCGATCCAACAAGATTGAAGACCTTTTTTGCCAATAGAACAATCGAAATTCAACAATTATTGCCGCCAGAACACTGGCAACACGTAAGAATAGAAGAAAATCCTGCAGATATAATCTCGAGAGGTTTAGAACCGGCAAAAATCAAAGATTCAGCACTATGGTGGAATGGACCAGGCTGGCTAAATTCCGCAGAAAAATGGCCCAAGAATGAAATTCCAGAAACTCAAATAGAGCAAAAGACATGCCTAAAAGTAACCGTAGAGGAGGAAACTGATACTACCATAATAGATCGCTTCTCATCTCTCAAACGGATGATCCGATTCATCCAGAACTCCCAGAAAACAAAAGAAAAAAGAAAAGGAACACTTACTACCAAAGAAATGGAAACAACAATAAATCAAACTATTAAAATGGTACAAGAAAAAGCAATGACAGATGATCTACGAGCGCTTAAAAACAAAACAAGCGTTAACAAAAGCAGCCGTATCGCCAACTTAAGTCCATTTTTGGACGGAAATCATTAGAGTTGGAGGACGACTAAGAAATTGTCTACTTCCATTCGAGCAAAAACATCCCATCATATTACCGTAAGACAGTCATCTAACAACACTAATTATCAGAGATGCAGACGAAGAAACCCTACACGGAGGAAACACATTGGTATTATCATATATACGTCAAAAGTACTGGATCGTAAATGGAAAGAACAAAATACGTTTTCTGATCCACAAATGTCCAATCTGCATTCGACATAAGGCACAAACAGCAAAACAACTGATGGAACTAATGCCACTATAATCCAGCATCCAGGAGACCTAAATGATGGAACTGATGCCAAACCAGCAATCGAGAGGGGGCAGACTGTTTAATCGTCAATTAAACAAATTTAATTTAATATTTTTTAATTTTTATTATTTTAATTTTTTATATTTAAATAATTTAATATTTCGAAGCGGTGACCGATCCAAAGGTGCTGAGCCTACAAAATCAGTACCAATTAATCGGTCATCGCCGTTAAAACTGCATATTTGCACATTGTTTAAATTATCTAGTTGCTACGTCACATTAGAATTATGTATAAATAGGAATTAATTTAATAAAACTCTCTCTCTCTTTCAACCACAACCAGCCTATCATTCACATCTACCTAACTACCCTCAACATTCCCTAAACTCTACAAGAGTTTACATAAAGTAAAAGCAGATGTTCTGTTGGGCAATGCTAGTTTAAACTCACTATTTGAGGAGTTCCATTAATGTATTTTAACTTTAAATTAGATTCGCTATTTTCAGTTCTTAGTTTTAATTCATCTTTAATTTTTTTGTAATGCTCTTGTTGTCTAGGGGTCTTATCAAATGAAATAGACAGGTCCTTAATGGTTACTTTCTTTTAACGAATTAAAATATGTGAGGTATTATTAGAAGAAAAACAGATTTTAATGGGTCTATGGGAGGTTTTATTAGGATCCAATTTGCCCAGTCTAAACATCTGACATACTTCAATGGTACTGTTGGGCACTAGTTAGTTTAAAACATTTTTTATATTGTTGTTGTCCTCTTCATGGCGTTCATTAACAGATTTTCTGGCATCTTCTTTAAGACCAAATATAATAATATTACCCTTTCGAGAGTTCCTATTTTTAATTTCGCTAATGACTTCGTCTAGAGTAGGTAAATGTAGTATATTGCGAAGTGGTAATTGTTGATGTAATATTTTTTAGGCTTTCAATTTCTTTTTGTAAAGAAATTAAAAGGGATTTTAGTTCCAGAATACTATTACTTTGATTTGAACATGATGTACATATGAGGCGCCGTTCAGGACATAATTAATTTTTCTGATATATATATTTTATTTGCAAATATTTATATAATTTGTACGTATTTATAAAATTTTTCCATATAAATATAATTTTTATAAAATATTTTTATTTTTTTTTATATACAAGTTTTTATTAATATTCAAAAATTTCTATACCTCAAAATTTTTTCTATATCTCAAAAAATTTTCTATACCCCAAAAAATTTCTATACCTCAAAAAAGCGTTTGGCAAACTTTGTGATAAAAACAGCTTTCATATTACGCCGCTAGATGGCAGCGCTGAAAACCGCTTTCATATACTTACCATGGTAAGTATATGACCGCTTTGAGCAACTATTATCTTTACGTTTGGCAACTAGGGCTGATACACAATTGCCCGAAGCAGCGTTCACAATCAAACGGGAACAAACAGGGATTTTAGCGTTTATTCTTATTCTATGATCTATAGTAATTTTTTGAATGCATATTTTGTAAACATAAGTTTACCTGGGATTAAAATGAATTAAAATCAATTAAAACTATTAATTTTTCATCAAAATAATAAGTTTGAATAGTTGGCACATTATACACTATATAGTGTATAATGTGCAAAGTATTCAAACCTATGGTTATTTTGATGAAAAATTAATAGTTTTAATTGATTTTAATTCATTTTAATCCCACGCGTACAAAAATAAGAAAAAAGTTTCTGTAAACATAGGTCGAGAAATGCTTTATAAGGGAGCTACAGCCCCCGAAAGAGGAGCCCCTGAAGATGGTTTTTATTTAATATCTCCAAAACCGTTCAAGATAGAAAAGTGAAATTTTGGGAATTGATAAAACTTTTTAAGGCCAATAAGATGTAATAATAACAATTTCAAATTTTGATATGATATCAAAGTTTAACAAGATGACCTTTTTTATTTGCAAAATTTTATATATATCTGATATCAAATCCTGGCAAAAGATACGTACAAAAAAGTTGGGGTGATTTTAACCCCTACCCCCTATCTATCTGACTACCGCTCATAAAAATTTTGAAATTGTTATTACATCTTATTGGTCATAAAAAGTTTAATAAAATCCTAAAATTTCACTTTTCTATCTTGAACGGTTTTAGAGATATTAAATAAAAACCATCTTCAGGGGCTCCTCTTTCGGGGGCTGTAGCTCCCTTATAAAGCATTTCTTGACATATGTTTATAGAAACTTTTTTTCTTATTTTTATACGTAGAATCTTCTGTTAAAGTATTGTGTATCAGCCCTAGTTGCCAAACGTACAGATAATAGTTGCTCAAAGCGGCTTTCAGCGCTGCCATCTAGCGGCGTAATATGAAAGCTGTTTTTATCACAAAGTTTGCCAAACGCTTTTTTGAGGTATAGAAATTTTTTGGGGTATAGAAAATTTTTTGAGATATAGAAAATTTTTTGAGGTATAGAAATTTTTGAATATTAATAAAAACTTTTATATATAAAAAAAATAAAAATATTTTATAAAAATTATATATATTTGGAAAAATTTTATAAATACATACAAATTATATAAATATTTGCAAATAAAATATATATATCAGAAAAATTAATTATGTCCTGAACGGCGCCTCATATGTACAAGTCCAATTGAGATTTTTTTGTTATTTTTTATCATGTTAAATTCAGCTACTGTAAGACCGACGCATTTGTATAAATAAATTTTTTTGCATACATAGCCTGAGACGATCTTTTGTTCGTCGGCAGTTTTGTTCCGTTGCGGTACAAAAACGTGACAACGTCGCAAACAGACCGATGCAAATTATAACCTTCAAAGGATGATGGTTTTATGCGGTAGAGCAATGCGTTTTATTTAATAACTAATGCTTGTTGTAAGAAAAGTATAGTTTTACTTACAGAGATATTTTGATAAATGAAATCACCAAAAAAACCATAGAATTATAAGCACTTTTGTCACTAAGTACATATAGATACATATACGGTTGCCAAATTTATGGAGGTCCAAAAACTAAATAACTATTTAACTAAACTGCGCACCACTCAATGTGTCGCGACCAAAAATTTCGTCCTTTGTCAAAAGGACATAACTTTTTTTGTTTCTTGAACGATTTTATTTTGGTTTGTGATGTCTGCTAGCCCCATTCTCTGGCAATTCATGCTATAGATATGACGCTCACGGTTCTTCAAGTAAATTTACTACAGGGTGATATGTAAAACAGTGAAAAATTTCAATTACTTCATCCAAGCCCCGTTTGTAAAATAAATATTTTTTTCTCGTTTTTACTTTGAAATAATGAAGTATTATGTCTTACCTTGAAACGTTTTTCAAATTTTTCGAATTGGAATCTTAGCAACAAAAATATGATTTTTTTTTCAATGGAGTACATTTGATGCTTTTTGTAGGAAATACACTCAGCCTTTTTAAGAACAAAAAGATAAGATGGTGAAAGATTGTTCCTTGAATAATTCTGAACAAGCGACAAGCAACAAACTTCCATTATTTTCAGAGGAACCTAAGCAATGACCACTTTTTCAAAATGACATTTTGGAGAAAACTAAACCTGAACCGATATTTACGTTCGTGACATGTTTGCTTTATAATTTTGACCTCCTGATGTGATTCAGTTGTCAAATTTAAGTTTTAGATGAAACCAACATCACCAAAATTCGAAAACAATTCCCGGCTGTTAAATGTCTCAATCATAGATAACATGCCTTTGCCAATGCCATTTGGGGATTCATTTTTGTTTGAGTGGTTAGGATAATGTTACATAAATTACATTACATTACGTGAAAAACCGTGAGCTTCATATCTATAGCATGAATTGCCAGAGAATGGGGCTAGCAGACATCATAAACCAAAATAAAATCGTTTAAGAAACAAAAAAGTTATGTCGTTTTGAAAAAGGACGAAATTTTTGGTCGCGACACATTGACTGGTGCGCAGTTTATATTATAAACAAAAAATATATAAAAATACCTTAAAACTTCTCTAGTTTACACTGATTTTTTGGTCCTCTATATCTCAAAGAATTTTGTCATATTACATTTTTAATATGTTTCTGTAAATCACTGTTTCACAGAATTTTTGGGAGACTCTCTATTATTAATATTTGTAAATACTATTTGCAGTGGCCGGTTGTACCTTAGGTCATTGGGTCAATGACCTCTCAATAAAAATGCACTATTCTTTTTAAATTGAAATTTACTAGTTTACCCACCAATAATTTACCGATAATATTTTAAGCGCCCCTCGTAAACGTCTACTCGGTTTCCCACATTCCCACATTAAGTGTGCAAATTGGGCTGGTGCGCGTCGTTGTCCTCAATTCGTAAAATGCATGAATCCAAACTCTGTCAATTTACGCTTAGAGCAAACTTAGCCCGAAGTTAACAGGTCAACAGCCGGGTTTGGGAAAACACTGAATAAGACGTACGTCATATCATCAATATTGTTATTATTACACGCTTGTAAAAGAGATGACAGGTTTGACCAGGGCCGGCTCCAGGGTACGTGCAGCCGTGCCCCTGCACGAGGCGGCAAAATTCGAAGGGCGGCAAAAATCGAAAGGTGGCAAAAAGTTATTCAATACAATACAATATAGGTTCTAAATTAGATATTTCCAATTTAATTTTAATTTAAACAGATTTTTTTTATTTTAACTACTGGTCAGTTTTATAATGTTAGATAAAATAATTATTATTGGAATATATTACTGTTTTTTTAGAATGCGATGATATTTTATTTATATGTTATTAAATAATAATTTTTTAAACTTTTTTGTTAATATTATCTTCCCCTTAATGCTACAACTGGAAAACTCGAAATTTTACCAATCCAGTTCTACTAAATACTTACATACCAATTTTAGAATATTTTATTTACAAATGTGTTTTTTCAGATATCCAATTGTAGCATCAAGGGGACGATATTATTTAAGTAGTTTTTTTTTAGAAATTGTACCTAATTAATGGGCACTAAAAAGTAGGTAACTATGAGGGGCGGCAAAAATATTTTTGCACGGGGTACCAAATTGTCTGGAGCCAGGCCTGGGTTTGACGTAGGTTTTATTTTATTCAATTTTTACTTTAGCTGTATATGGTGCATTTAATATGAATTTGAATGTTGGATTTGTTACATCATGTGTATTAGTCATCTATCTATAACAATATATATATATATATATATATATATATGGTATTAAATAATATTCATTTTAAATTTGAAATTAAACACCGTTTTAGTTTTAATGACAATTTAGTAATCGCTCAATTATTTTTAGCGACTAGTTTGAACCATATTTTAAAATCAGCAAAAGAAAACCTTTCTCGTGTAAACTATTTATGTAAAACTTAAAATTAAACTAAAATTTATTTATGTACAGGATGATTTCGCTAAAAGTTCGGTGGGCGTATCGTCGTGCTTATTATGGTATACAATTAGAAAAATACATGTTTCATAATACTATGGGACAAGAAAGACTGTCTGCTTAGAAAACCCATTTATAAACAGTATTGTTAATTATAATCGTGTTATAAATCATGTTGCAAATGTTAAAGTAAAAAAAACTTAATTCAAAAAAGTATTCTTTTCATATTCTTTATTTAGAAAACTGGGAATAAAGCAAAATTAGGGCGTGGCCTCGCATTTCACTTTGGCCCCCAAAATAACCACGATCTGCCAATGGAGATTTGTTCAAATATGAGCCAATAAAATGCCTAATATTTGCTCAACAACGCCAAACGTGTGTCATCGTTTTTTATACACGAACATTCCCAAAATTATACCAACGGTAACCTACCTATTTATTGGGCACTATTTGATAGTTTTTTGTTCAATCATAGCACAAGTAAAATGTTTTAGTTTGGTTTGTTACCTTGAATTTATATAAAAATTGTCTATCTGTAGAAATACGCCCCCTACCATGTATGTTATGCACTGCATGTTAAAACATTAAAAAAAAAGGGCAATTCATTTCAATCAGATATATTTAAACCTTACCTTGAATTTATATAAAAAAATTGTCTATCTGTAGAACTACGACCGCTACCATGTTGTGCACTGGATGTTAAACATTCAAAAGAAAAGGGCAATTCATTTCCATCAGATATATTTAAACCAAACTCTTGTAAAGTTTGTTCATCTGGAATGCTAAGAGGAATTTCTACTAGAGATGCGATTTGTTTGGTCCCAAAAACACTTATTACGTTTTCGTTTACTGAACTACTTCCCTCAGTGGCAACAATTACAGATTTATTACCATTTTTGTTAATATTGATGCATTTAAACCTAAAATATTAAACAAATTAGTAAATTTTTAAAAAGGAATTTAGTTATAGAGTATACGGCAATGTAGAGGGACCCAGGTGGGAGGAGCTAACGGGCGTTCACGCCGCATGCTTCAAATATCCAGTGGCGTAGCAAAAACAATGGCGTAACATCAGGGAGGCCAATTGATTGTTTTTATTTAGAATTTGGCAGTAATAAAAATGACAGTTTATGGATTCCGAAATAAATATCAAAGTTCAAAAATGATTTTGTGATAATAGTTTTTATTTTACAATAAAAGAGATACCCAATACCCTTGTCAAAAAACACTATGCATGGTGTTCTATACTGTACCTAAAGTGTCTTATAGTGTTTTTTTAGTGCTTTTGTGGTGTTAAATAGTGTGTTTATAGTGTTGTCAAGTGGTATTGTAGTGTTCACTAGTGTCTTATAGTGTCATTAAGGAAAGTTAGTGTACACTAACCCAGACACGTGTCTATAGTGTTTGGAGAACACTTTAGTGTCAAATATTGTGATAAATATCAACACAGTAGTCATGAAGCCTACACAAGGTGCCCGAACTTAATAGGGGAAATTGAGGAATCGCACAAATTAAGTCTTTTTTCTCACCACCAGCAGCGCTGATTGTCGATGCGTACTGACGTCTGCTGTTTTGGTAGCGTTTCGGTACAAATCAAGTAATCGTTTATTAATAAACGGAACACCAGCGCCCTCTTATCTTGGGAATATTTTTGTATACATGAAGTTCGGACTCCTTGACCGAAGTGTTTGGAGCAGAGGTCGGCAAAAAATAATTTTTTTTTGGTAATATTTTTGTTTATTTTTTCAATATTTTAAAATGACAGAGCCGATATTTTTACTTTGATAACATTTTTCATAACCATAAAAATCAAAATTATACATAAAAATAAGAATTACAATTAAAAAAAAAATGGTAAAAAATAAATGTAATAATGCCAATCCAAAGAAAAGAAATTTTTACAATTTAACTACCTGCAGGTGGAAGGAAAAAAATAATAATAAAATTATATGTAATTACAAAAGTTTAAATACATACATATTTTTAAAGAAAATTGAACGCTCTACAAAAAATGTCCCTTATATATTTTTTTATAAATTTACTTCTTTTATAGTTATTCAAGGTTGAAATTAGACATATAATAAATTTAACGTTTTTTTTCAATTGGTGGCATAATAATAAACCTTATCACTCATTATTGTACAGGATGGTCCAGTTTGTAATACATTAATTTTAATAGGTGATAAAGCATCAAAAATAAGGTAGACTTTCATAAAAAACATTTCTTAAAAATGTTTCCTAAGAGAAATACAGGCCGTCAAAGTTTCCAAAAAAAAAATAGTTTTCTCTTCATAACTTTTAAACCACAAAATTAATTACACACAATGTAATATAGTCAGTGCCTTAATAATGATGTAGATAATTATTATAAAAAACATCAGTGCTGCAGTTACTTGGGGGGCTGCTCCCCTTTTCACCTTAGTCTTTGACGCCACTGGAAATTTTAAAATAATAAATAAATGTTTAGGTCAAGTTTTTAATTAAGGTAAAATTTTGATTTGGGGCTTCGTTTCTAAAATATTTGCTCAAAAATTTTTTCTCGCAAAATTACATTTTTAGATTGTCTGTTCAATTTAGAGATAAAAAAACTACTGTGCTAAAATTTTAATTTAGGGCTTCGTTTTTGAAATATTTGGGAACACACTCCAAAAAAACTGCGGCAAAAGTATTCTTCGATAAATAAATAAATAATTTAAAAAATGAAGCACTAAATCAAAATTTTACATGAGTAGTTTTTTTCTCTAAATTAAACTGATAATCTAAAAATGTGTTTATTATTAAAAAAAATTCCAGTGGCGCCTAAGGTGAAAAGAGGAGCAGCCCCCCAAGTAACTGCGCCACTGATGTTTTCTTTAAATAATTATCCACATCATTACTAAGACATTGACTATATTGTGTACAAAATTTGATAAAAATTGATTAAGTGGTTTAGAAGTTATGATGGGGAAACGAGTTTTTTTTGTAAACTTTGACGGAAAGCGTCTCTGCGAGGAAACATTTTTAAGCAAATATTTCAGAAACAAAGACCCAAATCAAAATTTTACAAGAGTAAATTTTTTCTCTAAATTAAAAACTTGACCTACAAATTTATTTAAATTTTTAAAATTTTTAGTGTCGTCAAAGACTGAGGTGAAAAGGGGAGAAGTACCCCCACATTATTATTAAGGCACTGACTATATTACATTTTGTGCCAAATCTGATGAAAATTAATGTTGTGGTTTAAAAGTTATAAAGAGAAAACTAGTTTTTTGTAATCTTTGACGGCCTGTATTTTTCTTAGGAAACATTTTTGAGAAATGTTAATTAATGAAAGTCTACCTTCAAATTAATGTATCACAAACTGGACCGCCCTGTATAATCTTTTTTAAAAATTTTATTTAAATTATGTTTCTTAAAAAAAAATTATCGCTCATTCCAATATGTCTACTCAAAAAAAAGTTATAAAATTAAAAGTTAAAAAAAAATCCTGTGTTATTTAAACGTTACATTTATTATATGTCTAATTTCAACCTTGAATAACTATTAAAGGAGTGAATTTACGAAAAAATTATAAGAGACATTTTTTGTAGAACGTTCAATTTTCTTCAAAAATATATAGAGTTCATTCCAATATGTTCACTCAAAAACGAGTTATAAAATTTCAAAGTTAAGAAAAAAGAATTCCTGTGTTATTTAAACGTAAAATAGAAATTCACGATGAGCGACCTCTAAATATTTATATTAAGAGCTACAATTTTCCAGGCTTCTTTTTTCACTACTAGGAAGATATTTTAATGCGGGCTTTGAAGAAAAAAAAATATTCGACTTTTTTGAACCAGTCTAATATACAAGGTGTCCCTAAACTTAGTGGCATAAATTTAGGAGCAGATTATTAAAGGACGAAAATTTATATGATAAAAAAAAATTTAATTGAAAAAACTACATTTTTTTTTAATGTGACGGTCAGGGCAAAAAGTCCCGAGGCTCATGGAATGCCCTTTTTAGTTTTTTCAATTAAAAAATAAAATTTGTTATCATATACCTTTTAATCTTTTTAAATAATGCGATAAAACAATTATTGTAATCTCAAATATCTCGAAAACGGTTTATTTTATCGAAGTTTGAGAGGTATATCTTTTTAATGGTAGCCGAACTGTTTAATCGATAAATTGCATCAAATGTTACAAAAACCTAACCTCAAAGTTTGTATGGGACAATAAGCTTAAAGCATCCCCCGTTTCTACGACACTGTGTTCACTCAAACAATTGTCATTATGTGTGAATATGTGTTTTGGTAGTAAGTGACTGTTCACAAAATATCACCTTTCCAAGTCTACCATAGTAGAAGTTATATTAAAAAAACTGATATGATAAGTAACACTTTATCACCCTGTAACTTTTAAACATACGTAATTAGGAAAAATATTTATTTAGATTTTCATCTTATTTTGACTTGCTTAATCTGCTCCTTAATTTATGCCACTAAGTTTAGGGACACCTTGTATATATATATATATATTATATATATTATATATGCCATATATACAGTATGTCTCGAGACATCAGTACCTTAGAATCATATGGAAAACTTTTTTATTATTAATTTTAGGAAAAAAAGTTATTCTTTATTAAAAGTTCTGCATGGTGTAGAACTTAAAATGCAACCCACAAATATTAAATTTTTTTAGTCGTATCGGGTATGTCAAAAAATATAAATTTGGCTCAAGAGAAAAGTACCTTAATATTTGACAATATCGAAAATTGTTATAAAGAAAAGTTAATCAGAACTAAAAACTACGTCCAAATATGCAATTTTATCCATTTACATTAAAAAATTAAGTTTTGATAATTTTTACTAATTTTTCTATTTTAAATGAACATTTACCCAGATAGCACAAGACGTACCCAGGACGTCCATTTCGGGTCCCACATAGGTCCGAACGTCCTAGACCTATAACGGAAGTTTTGGGTACGTCCAGTCTCTTACTTATTTGGGAAAATTATAGCGGATATACTGGGTACGTCCCAAGGACGTAATTGAAGCATTGTATTTCCAAAGGGTCTAAATAATATATTATAATTTGAAAATAGTTTGTGTCATGCAGAATGACTTAATAGTATATTCTGTAACAAGTTTGGAATACAGCATATCCGCTCGAGTAAAGAGTTTGTCACACGAGCCGAAGGCGAGTTTAACGGTTTCAGGAGAGCGGAATATGCAATTCCAAACGTGTTTCAGACGTTTCAACATTTACATGTGCAAAATATTTGTTTTTCATTGATAACTCACAATTTTATTTTTGTAACTTAGACCCCCCAGACAGCATCCAATTCAGAAAGATTTCTGTAAGAAGTCTGTTGAATAACATCTTACTGAGGTCACAATATCGATGACTTTTTGCCAAAGTATTGCAAGCAACATAACCCAAATTTTGGGAATTGAAAACATTTTGCTTGTCTGTTTTAAATTAAATATAGCCTAAAGGTTTTATAACAAGTAATTACTTAGCTTATAATTATAGCTATTTACTTGTTATAAAACCTTTATGCTATATTTAATTTAAAACAGACTTTAAAACAAAAAATGTTTTAAATTCCCGAAATTTGAGTTATGTTGCTTGCGATACTTTGGCAGAAAGTCATCGATATGACATCTTAGAGAAATCATTTTTAGGAGCTCAAGAGTTCTTGATGAATTCATAAATAAGAAGTAAATTTTTTAACATCTTAAAGTATCTTTTTTTCTGACCCCTTATTGGAATCAAAATTAGAAGCTACCCTATACCTATAGGTATCATAAATAAGACTTTAATTATATGATATTTTACAGTATTCTCTTTTCTTACTTCTTACTGAAATCATATTATTAACTCTTTAAGACGTCAACATGGAGACGTCACATTTATGACATTTTAATGCGATTCTTTCTTCTCACCGCTGTAACTGCTTGTGTTTGATATAAGAAGCGGCGAAGTAGAATTTAGAGCGTGCTTCATACCAAACGGTCTTAGACCTAGGTAAACGGCTACCCGATACTGACGAGCTCCAAAAGAGGGAAACAGGCCGTCTATCGGTGCCGGTGAAGAGCACGCTTAAATTTAAAAAAAAATGAGACGAAATAATCGCAATTCCTAAAATAAGCGAATACGAGCAAATTATTAAAATGATTTTAATAAAATCCATTTAACAAATTAATAAAATAAGACTTAATTAAGACGTCATATTGCTGTCTGGGCCTTTGGGAATACCACTCTTCAATTCTGTAAAGCTTGTCCATTAGTCCCCAATAAAGCATTTCAGGATGGCCAGAGGATGTCTTACTGTCTGGGGACCGACGATTTGGTAACATCGGATGTCCCTGGAACGTCCTGGGGAAGGTTCAGGACCTGATTCGGACGTACTCGGAACTTACTAATGTCTGATACAAGATATACTCAGGACGTTTTTAGTACTTCTTTGTGCTATCTGGGTATCTGTTTATGATTACAAAAAACATGAAAACCTTTTCATTTCTAAATGTTTTCTAAAAATTTTGCAATTTTAACACGTAATTATTTAATTTATTTTGCACTTTTACACAAGTGTAATTAACAAAATATTAATACTAGAAATAAATGGAAATTAAATTTTCACTCATTTCACTAACGCCTCGACATATCCACCCTCTCGTTCAATAAATTTTATTATTCTATTAGAAAATTCACGTAATACATTCCTTATTATTTGTGGAGAAATTTCCCGACATGTTTCTAAAATTATCCTTTCCAAATGATATATGAAACATATGTTGTGACGAGACAGTTCCATTTGACGAAAACGTTGCTTCATCTGAAAAAATTATATGCCTCTTTAAACTCTCCTTGGATAAGAAAGCAAAAATCAAAGCGCCTATTATAATCCCTTTCTTTCAATGTGTGAACAAATTTTGGTATAAATGGTTTGTATTTATTTAGTTTCAAAATTCTCGCTACAGTATCTTTACTTACGTTTTGTTGCATCAATGACTTCCTTTTGCGCAATGAAAGTTTTGGATTTGCTACCACAGACAGCATTACTTCAAACTGCGTATTCTCATTGGAAACTAGCTGTTGGCGTTTTACATTAAAATTATTTTTAATACTTCCAGTACTTTTAAATTTATTAAATATTTTGGTAACAGTTGATTGATTAATATTTTTATTGGGATGCCTATTATTAAAAATAATAGCTGCTTCTCTATGTGTTTTATAATTTTCTTTCACAATTAAAAAAATTTCTACTTTTTCTTCACTAGTTAATAATAAAACCATTTTTGTGTTATAAACTAACGCGTTTTAAAACTTACTGTCAAACATTTGTTGCTATCAACAAATCATTTGTTTATCAGTGCATCCTAGATTACATGTTACAGTTAAATTTGCATTGATATTGTAGACAAAAAAAATACTTTTTTTTAATGTAAATGGATGTAATTGCATATTTGAACGTAGTTTTTAGTTCTGATTAACTTTTCTTTATAATAATTTTCGATATTGTCAAATATAAAGGTACTACTCTTGAGCCAAATTCATATTTTTTGACATACCCCGTATACGACTAAAAAAAAATAATATTTGTGGGTTGCATTTTAAGTTTCACACCATGCAGAACTTTTTATAAAGAATAACTTTTTTTCTAAAATTAATAATAAAAAAGTTTTCCATATGATTCCAAGATACTAAGACATACAGTATATGTATATACATTAGGGTGTTTCAAAATAAGGCAACACTTTTATTTTTTTAAATTCATGTAGTCACTCATTATAAAAAAATTCTGTCAAAATTTGAGCTCTTAATATTAATTTTAAAAGGTCCATAATCGAATTTAAAGTTTTCCTATTGATTTAACATGGAAAAATAGTTTTTTAAGATTTATTTTGCCTGCATGCTATGTAGAACTTTTTTTTGATAAACTGTTTATCATAAACAATCACTGGTCCTTTTTTAGCATTAAATTATCTACAAAAATCCATCACCGAATTTAAAATTTTCCCATTGATTTAACATGAAAAAATAGTTTTTTAAGATTTATTTCGCCTGCATACTATGTAGAACTTTTTTTGGTCCTTTTTTAGCATTAAATTATCTACAAAAAATCTTACCAGTCTGTAGACTCAACTGTTTTTTTTATTAACGTTGAAACGTATAAAATATAAAAAAATTGATATTTTTACATTTAGCGGCTAAACTACTATTCGTAGAAGAAAAAGTCAATTAGCAATTTTGAAGATCTTTTAATGCTAAAAAACAGGCTGTCTGTCGGTGCCTGGTGCCAAGCACAGTGAGCGAGGTGATTTGCATTTGTTGAATGTGCTTCGAACCAGGCACCGACAGACAGCCTGTTTCGGACTTTTGGTCCTCATCAGTGTCGGGTAGCCTTGTTGGACCGAAGCATACTCGAAACAAAATGCACCAGCCGCTTTTATAGCAAGTAATGCCAAAGGACAGCGGTGAAAACACAGAGAACGAGAGTTCTCAGCGACATCTACCGTCCAGATGACGTGGACGTCTAACTCGCAGCAGAGCAGCAACAGCAGCCCAGCAGATAAGACCTGAAGATGGTACATGAGATTATGTATGATATGTATGTACACTTCATATCATATATGTATGTAGGTACACTTTAAACACTATTGACACACTGTAGAACACTTCTGACACTATAGAACACTATGGTTCGAAAATATTATAGAACACTAAAGAGTAAGGTTTTTCAATAGGGTTCTATGGTGCTTTTTAACGATGTTAATAACCAATAAAAGTGATCAATTTATTGTTTTTATTTAGGGCTGGGGTTTTATTAAAAAACGATTATTGTTTGTATTACACGGACGCTTTGAAAAGTTTGTCACTACCATCAAATCAGGAATGACTTCTTGTGTGACTTATATGTACATATCTTTCATCGTAAAATATGGGTTGCCGTTCATTTTTATAGTGTGTTATTTGTTTTAAATATTCAATTCTTTTTATACGGATATCCTGGGCTCCCATTAAAACTTTTCTGTTGTCGTCTATTTTGCACCATTTAAATCCAATTTCCCTCAGTATACTTTTAATTTTTTTTTACTATAATTAACTGGTGTGTAGCAGTCATTTAAGCGTTGCATGATCCCTTTAATAGTTGGAAGCTACTTCATACGAGTGTGAAATTAGTGAACAATACTTCAGATTGCATGCTTTTCACTCTCAACTAGAACATGTCTCTTTTCAGGCACCTTTTCTTTTTACTGATTCACTTGACTCCTGTTGGATGGTCTTACCTATATGTTTTTAAGATGTTTGTGCCATAGCCCTGTTTTGGTAATGGTCAAATAGAATCAGCGGCTCCCCTTTGGTTTTTAAACTCTCATTTTTTATAAATTCTATTACATGGTGGATCAATTCATGTGCCCGAAAGTGAAGAATTTTGCGAGAATCTTATTAAGGCCAGACCTAGAAACCATACCAGGGAGTACAAATATATACAAAAAAATCTTGTTAAAAATGGACATATGAAACCCCTTTAACTTGCATAATGGACTAGTCCGACCAATTTTGGTTACTACGCAGTCCGCCCACATGGGTCCTTCTACTTCGTTTTTCTAACGTGGTTTTTCTAAAAATCTTAGAGGTTACTTCCCAAAATCGATTAAGGTATACAGTTTTTTATGCGCTTAATTAATTAATATAAATGTATATAAAATTTGGGTATTTATATGCCACATCTGAAATAGTGGCTTTAGGTGGGAAAAAAATTCTGTTAAAAGATGAGCATTATAGGAAGATCGATTAGGATACAAATCGATTTTACAATTTTACATTGAAACCCATATGCGACCGCCCATAAAGCTTGGATATAAGATTTGGTTATAACCAAATCTCGCATTCAAGAAATCGTATCACTCTCCCTTGTCTCTAAGACAGGAACCCAGAACAATTAAAAGGAACTACCAACAGGAATTTATTCAAGATTATAATTCCATTTTTTAACATAAATGTTTTCTTCACCCAATTTAAACATGAATTAAAATATAAAAATTACAAAAATATTTTTTCAGGACGTACTTTCACATTCTGACTGCTGTGAGCACAAAGGTAATAAAACAGGTTTAAATGACAAATAAAAAGATTCTAATTTTTTGCGAGAATCTGATTAAGGCCAGACCTAGAAACCATACCAGGGAGTACAAATCTATACAAAAAAATGTTGTTAAAAATGAACATGTGAACACCCCTTTAACTTGCAAAATGGACTAGTCCGATCAATTTTGGTTACTACGCAGCCCGCCCACATGGGTCCTTCTACTTTGTTTTTCTAAAAATCTTAGAGGTCACTTCCCAAAATCGATTAAGGTATACAGTTTTTTATGCGCTTAATTAATTAATATAAATGTATATAAAATTTGGATATTTATAGGACACATCTGAAATAGTGGCTTTAGGTGGGAAAAAAATGTTGTTAAAAGATGAGCATTATAGGAAGATCGATTAGGATACGAATCGATTTTACAATTTTACATTGAAACCCATATGCGACCGCCCATAAAGCTTGGATATAAGGTTTGGTTATAACCAAATCTCGCATTCAAGAAATCGCATCACTCTCCCTTGTCTCTAAGACAGGAACTCAGAACAATTAAAAGTAACTACCAACAGGAATTTATTTAAGATTATATTCCATTTTTTAACGTAAATGTTTTCTTCACCCAATTTAAACATAAATTAAAATATAAAAATTACAAAAATATTTCACATTCTGACTGCTGTGAGCACAAAAAATTATTTACACAGCCCCACAAAAAGAGAAGTGGTCAGTTTAGCCCCTGCACGTCAGAATTTTTTTCTACAGTGTCCCTGGATCGGATTGTCAATTACAAAATTTTTTATTATTTATTATGACTTTTACGAAAAAAAATATTCTTCATAAAAACTCTTGCTTGTTTAAAAAATGAGGTTTCTATAAAAAAATTGAATCAAATGTACAGGGTTCCTACTCAGAAATTAAGAAAACATGAAAATCCTCCAAGACGCGAAAATATATAGGAATATAATGCTGTTATTCATGGCGCAGAGTGTTGTGAAATAAATAAAATGAAATGTTAAAATAAAAACATTTATTTTTTATTTAGACTTTAATTTGGATTGTCAACAACTTTCCTTTATAAAACTTTTCCATAAAATAATATATCTCTTAAAGCATTTTCATGTTTTCTCAACTTCTAAGCACCCTGTACATTTAATTCATTTTTTTAACAATCAAAATTTTTAATAAAAAATTACTTTTTTCTTAAAACTCAGGGTACTACATCTTCCTTGAACCATTTTTATGTTTTATTAAGCCGGACGCATATCAACAAACCTGTTTTTGACATTTAAAATTGATGATCCTACGGAAAATATTTGGCGCGGCGACTATGTCAATAATTGAACCGTAATTCTTGTTTGGTGGATACGAAATTTCACCCCGGCTGGTCGACAGTGTCGATGGTTAAGACCCCTCCTGTAATTTTGTCGCCAGGCCGGCTATACGCCCGATTTAGGGATTTAGTGGAGTTTGGGACATGGGGAGAAAACCTTTTGGTTCCCTGCTTAAAATACCCCATAGAGACCCTGTTCAGACCGATAGATATTTGTATCGGAATGTATGGTGTTTCTATAGGGTGTATCCGTATGTATAGGACCCATAGTTGGGATTTATGGTTGTTCTATAGGGATATCCAGCCTTGATTTATTTGCTATTGTTTCAATGGGGAAAATACACATAAATGTAGAAATTAGTTTTTCCCCATAGGACCCCATAGGTTTTAATAAAATTTTGTCAAATGTTTTATGGTTGTTCTATAGCGATATCCCTATATATCCTTCATTGAGTTATTTGCTATCGGTCTCAAAAGGGAAAATGTAAAAGTTATGGTGTGCCTATAGGTAATTTCCTATAAATTTTCTATCGGGCCGTACACGGAAAAAACCTTGGACAAATGCACATATTGAATCCGGTAGCGCCCGATAGATTATTTTGTATAGTTCTCTATGGGGTATTTTAAGCAGGGTTGGGGGACGATAAACTGACCTTAAACTACAAGTACAATCCGGAATCCCTGTAGACCAGGGGTTTAGTAACATCCACATTCAATTGAGGTATTTTTTTATTCGTCTGCTTCCGTACACGGAGACATGTCTCTGCTGAAAATTAGGAAACCGCTATACAAAAATTGATTGTCCCACTGTGCAAAAACTACATCTTTTATTGCCGTCCACGAGGGGTTGTTGGTAATGCCGCTCTGCCTTCGTGGTAAATTCAACTGTTCATTCCAAGTACTGACTTCAAGACACTTTGGTTGGGTGCTTAATTTATGGCCTTTTTAAACAAGCTTTATAGGCTACAGAGATTACTATTGGAAACGTGTTATTTGTGGGTTTTGCCAAGTGTTTATTTAGGAATGGCTCCAAGTTGATTTTTATTTGCAGATTAACTATTTGGGTATTATTGTTAATGTTAATGTCATTCAATTAAGGTAATTTTACTCATCCGGTTTTTGCAGACTTGAAATTTAGGTGCAATGACACCATTTGGCAGGTGTAGTAAAGTTAGCCCTTGATCTCGACCACCCACTTTTAGCACGCGTTGGATACTGGGTTGATAACCCAGACTTTCACTGGTGGAGCATTCTGGGGCTTAATCCAGTTGAGGGTGCCACTAGCACTATTTACTTATTTCCCACTTGGATCTGGTAGAACACGTGTAGAATATGATTGATTATGACATGAGATTCGATCCCCGCTCTTTACTATTGGGATGAGCTTTGCGAGAGCCTAGATACAGGACCTCTTACCTCGAGGTGTAGAGCGCAACTGTTTGTGTGTGGGTGACTTTTGTAACCAAAATAAAAAAAGAGAAAGCTACGACCAGCAAAGCAAGTTGTAGTGGTAGCACCGTAGCAATATAAAGGAGATAAATATATGCCATCTTAACAAGTTTTAGTTTGAGTACAGGCTGTCCTGAATCTGCTTTGAATTGTTTAAATACCAAAATATACCGCTTCAAGTCTGAATTTAAGTCAAGAAATATAATAATTTGTTCGAGATGTCATTTTTCTTACCCGCTATGAGTCGTCAAACCCACCGTCCAACAATTCCTTTTAAAAAGAGCAATGAGCGAACCAAGCGCAAAAAAACAGAAAGTCTGCGGAAATCAACGCCTATTGCAGACTTAAGTTTCGCCACACAGATGAGTTAAAGGGCATCAGGGAATAAAGAAGCGTCCCCATGCAGACCCTTCTTAATCATTCCGTGGAACGTCCTATTCCTGTTCAGATAAGTGTTCTTTTATCACTTATATTTTTATAGAAAATCAAACCGTCTACAAAGTGTCACCCCTGCCATCCACCTGTTCAATATGGCGGGAAATTGATATAAATCTCAGGAAACAAGGGGCATCCGCAAATTCGCTATTTGCAATACTAAAAACTTTTAATTCTGTAATTCACCAAGCCTACAAAGCCTCCGGGTTTCTACCTTCTCAAGTAGACAAATCCGTAAAAACAAAATATTACATTAAAAAAAAACATCAAAATAGGTGAAACAAATCAACATCGTAATAGACCAAAAAATATAGGTATTTT
This sequence comes from Brassicogethes aeneus, assembly GCA_921294245.1. Classification (NCBI taxonomy): domain Eukaryota; kingdom Metazoa; phylum Arthropoda; class Insecta; order Coleoptera; family Nitidulidae; genus Brassicogethes; species Brassicogethes aeneus. Next base: position 66,475,499 of record OV121132.1, read on the forward strand.
ATTTATGCCTATACAGCAAAGTGGTTACATACATTTGTGCTGGGTTAAAAATCGATTTTTTTTATTGAATATTCTTACAATATATGCTTTTAAGAATATGTACTAATTTCATCAAGATCGGAGCATTAGAACTTATGTTATAACAATTAATAGCGCGCTACATCATAAACATTTAAAGGCAAATTGAATGAACTTAAAACTTCAAACGCGTTAATCTCGGAATCGTATAGATCTGAAAAGTGTTGTTCCTAATTATAACCCCTCCGTGAACGAAGGGATTTTCATTCGGACGAAAATTTCAATTTTTTCGGCCGGAAAACTCAATTTTTGTACCCTCGAAAATCGATTATTTTGGGAAAATCACCGCCATTTGCGTGAACATTTTTTTTTGCAAAACCCTTCGTTCACGAAGGGGGTGATAGGTACTATGTTCTAATATGGATTTTTTTTCATTAAGTTTTGTTTGGCGGTTTTCGATATTTTATGCTCACCGCAAACGCTTAAAAAAAGACGTTTCGGGGCAAGGCAGTATTTTCCACAATTTTCCATATTTACGATGCTTTATAGTTCGTTTTAATATAATTTTTATTATAGACCAAAAATAATTCACCAAAAACCGTTAATTTTTACGAGCTCATATGTATGTAACTCCTTAAAAACTAAAAAAAACAAGCCTACCCGACCAAGGGACGTGACTCGAAAGTCGATAAACCCATAAATCTTAAGTAGGTAACACACGAAACCAATTACTGATCGTCTAACATAAACAATAAACCTTTAGTAATAGTCTTCTGCGAGCCTAAAATAGTAAAACAGGATAATTTCACTTACCAGTTGTTTACCTAATAAATAAGGCATAGATTTGAGTAGGCGTAATTGTCTCACAAACACCAAAATGTCTATCCCTCCCCCCTTCATGACCCTACCGGGCGTATAACATCGGCCTGGCGAGCCCGGAAATGGCTATTAAAGCTATTGGAATTTCGCTCTCGAGCCCTAAATAGGGGACAGTACGGGGCGCAATGGACACCCTTTTGAAAAATTATAAAACATAATTTTTATACAGCGTTTATAATTGACCAGAACATATCTGTTCTGATCATCTTAGTTTATTGGTGCGTTATCGAGTTATATAATTTTAAAGATATTTTTTTCATTTAAATAGGAATTATTAAGAACTGAGATTTTAACAAGATTAATTTTTAATTTAACTTTTTTCAATTTTTTACCGCTCGGGCGAGGCTCAGGGCTGCAGCCCATGAAGCCCATACCAAAATCCGCCCATGGAGGTTATGCCCTGCAGGTTTTCGTTTTCAAGTTACAGGAAGTTATAAAGATTTAAAAACAAGTTTTAGTGTAGCAGAATTAAAAACAATGACTTTTTAGGTTACTCAGTGGCGTACAAAACAACAATTGCGGTAGGGCTTTATAAAGAAAAATACGGCACTGGAAAAAATATGTTTTTACCATTTTTTTATAAATTTGCATTTTAATTTAAACAGAATTTCCCTCTTGTGTTTTCTTTGTATCTCATCACATAATTAAACCTTTTGTAAATAAATACCAGTAATAAAGCATATGAAAAAAAAATATATTTTTTACCTTAATCGATTTGAAGGAATAACCTTATATTAAAATTGCCTAAACAAGGATCAACAAAATTATGCAAAAATTAAGTCTAACCCTTAAAAACCCTCATGCATAACCATGCATATTGCAATAATATACTCACCTGATACCTTTGCATACAAGGCAATAAGAATAAAGCAAAGAACACATTTTGTTGAATTCTCTTTTTAAATTTTTTATAAATTCCTTTCTTCTGACTGGTAAGGATGAAAATAAATTTTCAAGCGTAATAGTTGTTCCTTGAGCCCGGGCAATTGGTGTTTCTGATATTATTTTTCCATTATTATCATAAATAATTTTAGTTGCTATTTCAGAGTTTGTATACTTTGTTGTTATAGATAAATTAGAAAGTGCACAGAGGGAGCTAAGTGCTTCACCTCTAAATCCAAGAGTTGTTACATTCTCCAAATCCTCAAAGTTCTGAAGTTTAGAAGTGTAATGTTTAAGAGCTACAACACTCCAATAATTAATAAACCCTACACGGTTTTTTATTTTACTTAATAAAAACAATATTATTTACTTTTTTTAAATCTCATTTAAATGTTAAAATGTTAAAAGATCACACCAGTCAAACTAAACATTAAGGTAACTGTACAGAATTATAATTCTGAAGTGAAAACAATCAAAAACAAAAAATGTATAAGTAACAAGATACTTACAAAAATAACAATACTTACAAAAATAAAAGTTATACAAAAGTTTCTCTTTCCCTTTACTTCCTAAGAAGTCCCATAAGCCTTGGATAACCTTTTAACTATGACAGCTTAGTCTTCGCCAAGTTTAAAAAAATTCAAAATTAACCGAGTTGTAGCAAGCCAATCAGAGTGCGCAAATTTCATCGACTAAGATGGTGTCAACGCGTTTGTAAAAATAATATGCAGCGCTTCCTTTCATATTTTGCCAAACAATAAAGGTCAATGAGTAAGTTGTTTTTTATTCTTGCGGCCAACAAGAAACTATTGTTAGTGTTAAACATAAAGATGCAAAAAGTTTGGCTCAACACATCAACACAAAAAAGATATTTAAGTTTAAAATTTTAAAAATATCAGCAACAATATTTATACAGGGTGGTCCAGGATTAATCTGAAAATTTTTAATGATTGATAGAGCCTGAAAAAACATTTTTTTTAATGCATACTAACGGAGTCCTTCAAAATAATTTTTAAACCAAATTTTGTGTAGATTAAGCTTCCGTCGATAATATAATGAAAATTTCCCACAAAAGGCCCAGTGGCGGAGATTTTGGGGGGATTCCCCTTTTTACCCTCATATTTTCGACGCCACTGGATTTTATTGGAAAATCATCAGATTTATTTTATCTCTTTACATGGTGAAAGAAAAACTTATATGTTAATTTTCTATCAGATCAGTGGTTTGGGAGATATTTCAGTTTAAAATTTTAAAAACACTGTGTACACGGAACTTTTGTTAACTGCAAGTCTCCTAGACGCTAGTTTATTTTTATAATATTTTATCTTGAATCGGTAACTTGGTAACAAATTATAACAGTAACAGTAGCTTGTAACAAATTATAACAGATTTTCAAAATGCATTCCCCCAGCATCCAAAGTTTGTTGTTGAAAGCACTTCTGTCGTATTGCTTTTGGGTATCCTGTGCCCAAGCATAGAGATTGTGAAACAAAATTGGGCTCTGCTTCTGCTGATTCCAGGACCCATCTAGAAAATGCCATCCTTCTCTCTGCATCTCAAGGAAGAAGATTTTGAACCGGGCGGTGATGATAAGTTTTCTGGTGGTCGTCATGAAGAACTCTTAGAATATTTGACTTTGAGGTATTCAGTCTTAAAGCAGCTTTCCGGGAGCTCAACCCTGGATCATTTTGAAAAGTTCCCAGTATCCTATTTTCATTCCGTCGTCTTAATCTTGGTTCACGTACATTTTGTTCATTATTATTTTGTAGTCCAAAGTCTCGAAACCTCTGGTGAGTGTCGATGAAAACTTGGACGTTGGGTATTATTTTCTTGGAAAACGTCTTTGGTACTCCCTAACTTCCGCTAGCGCATTTCCATCACATAGTCCATACACATAATGAATATCTGCATATTCGATGTTGCTAAACTGATAACGTGGCATAATTGTTACCAAGTTACTGATTTAAAATAAAATATTATGATAAAATTCCGTGTACTCGGTGATTTTGAAATTTTAAAGTCAAATATCTCCGAAACCACTGATCTTATGAAAATTTAACACACAAATATTGCTTCTAAATCTGTTGATTTTCCAATAAAATCCAGTGGTGTCGAAATATGGGGGTAAAAAGGGGAAACCCCTCCAAAATCTCCGCTGCTGGGCCTTTTGTAAGAAATTTTACCTACACAAAATTTGAGCAGAATCGGTTTAATGGTTTAAAATGGTTTTTTTGCCTTTGAATGGCTATTAGTGTGTTAATGTGTATTTTTGAAAAATGTTTTTGGGTTTGTTTTTATTGTTTTTTCAGGCTCTATCGATTATTACAATTTTTCAGATTAATCCTGGACCACCCTGTATACATGTTTGTATCATTAAGGTGGCGTGAAATCACGGAAAAGCATCCGTTTAACAACCAAAAATCCCGAGTTTAATCCTCTAAAGAATCATCATTACTTTTTTAAATCTTTTTTTTGTGCAACCCGCCCCTTTGCGATATTTTGGTATCCTCAAACTTTGATTAAATTGTTTTTTGGTTTTAAATGAATGCAAATATTAGTTAAAACTTTTGCTACTTATGTAGCCAACAAAGAATAACCGCAAAAATTATAGAATAAAAATATGTAATATGTAAAAATCGAGGTAAAAATATAATCATACCTACCCCGTTGAGAGTATTCGAATTGGAGTTGGGCGTCACTTTTATAAATGACTATTATAAGTGACCGTAAATGACGGTCACAATCATAAGTGACCGACTGAATTTCAAATGTAACCGATTCTAAGCAAATACAAGGAAATTTGTTTTGAATCCTAACCTACCTTATAATATGATAATTCGATGTGTTTTAGTGCTGGATTCTTGTTTGTAAGATGGTTATATGAGATGCATTATAATCAGAGTCGTACGGCTACGTAGCTAAGGTGATGAGCGCATGAGGACAAGACTGTTAAATCACCCAAAACATATTTTGTAGAAAGAGAAACATTACACTGGCTTTAGAGTGTAATTTAAGCTTTAGATATAAAATTAGCAATATTTTTGTTCATAGTGAGTTGGCAGTGGATATTTTGTACAAAAACCTGATTCTTTTAGGCGCGGTCTGTGAGGTTTACCCAATGGTATCCGACCCTGGGGCCAGCCCCTAGCTACAACTCTAATTATAATGAGACCTTAAGGTAATTAATGATTAATTAAGAATTATGCAAGTGTAATTTGTTAGTCAGCTCCAGCTTAAATGAAAGTTCTGGAACCAATTCACAGACAAAGTTAATGAGGTATTGACTGCAGACTTTCATAAACATTCAAATGAGGAGAAAGAGGAGGTATACTCTATGAGGAGGGGCTCCTCATATGGATCTGAAACTTTACAATTTTAGGGTATGTCGGATTATTTTTTATTTTATTTTATTGCTCCAAACATATATGTTATATTTTTTTGGCCTTGGACTTTTAGTCCATCTAGTCTGTTACTAAATTGTATGATTACATCACACAAACACAAATAATGTTATATTTGTTTTGTTTTATTGCTCTAAACATATATGAGTAGCTCGAGCTACTCTACAAAACGCAGTTTCTAAAAAAATATTATTTTCAGGATGGAGAAATCTTTGCAAAACACTCAATCAATAAATTAGTTTGAGTTTTTGTACAAAATGTAAAACTTAAAGAAATTCAAGACTCTTTAATTCGAAAAATATCACAATTTAATCCAAGCGAGTTTTGTAGGTCGATGTAGTTCAGCTTGAAGCAACTAACTGCACCTCTTCCTAAAAACGCAAAAAATGCATTTGCAGAGTAGCTTCTCATATGTTATAAGAGTAAAAGTGCAATAATAATAATAATAAAATATTTTACTATTTTCATTGATTTTTTTCTGGTTCCTTAATTATCGTTTGAATATTTATAAATCAATGCAGACCGCCAAGTCTCAAACTCAATTTTAGCCAATCTCAATATTTGGCCATTTGTATGATAAAACCAGTAGTTTAAATTGATATTTGCTCAATATTAACATGATTTTGTAGTGTTTAATGTTATATTATTATTACATTATTTTGTGTACATGCCAAGCTTATTATTGCAAATACTTAAAAAATGGTAATTCCAACAGTATTTATTAACTTAACGGTTAAAGAAACTTATATTACATATTCCAATCATTAAACAATATATGTTATGGTATATATTTAAATATATATTTCTTTAAAATTAACATAAAATTTATATTCGCTTAATGTTGCCTTATAAGCTTGAATTATTTGATGGCCCAATAAAAACTTTATTTTGTGTATGCAACTACGTGCAAAATAAAAGAATTGCATATCTTTAGTTTTACTTTATTTTTTCCCTATTTGGCTATCTCCAAATACTTATCCAACGTCTCTATAAAAATACCTCCTAGATATCTTTCTAGGAATATCTATTAGATATAAAAAAGCATAAGCAAAAAAAGTATATCGGTTTTATTTCTAAAGATTACCTTTATCAAGATATCGTGTAAACCTTTTATTTTTGCCAGGTTAGGGGTAACAAATAACGAGAAAATAGGTTATCGATAATTATCGACATTCTAGTCTAGAATTTCTAGAGCTTTTATCGATAATTACCCTGTTATATATGCCTACAAGACAATTATCGCTTGATTACAGCGATAATTGTCTACTAGGAATCAATAATTCCATTGTATCAACGTATCCATGGCAATTAATAAAAATAACGTCAGTTTTTATTTTGATGTGACAATTATTTAAAATGTCACGTTTTGGTAAAGAATCATTTGAATCAATTATTGAATAATGTTAAATGAAGTTTTGTGTTAAAATTAAAATATTTGAAAATGTTATTCTTTGATTTACTTAGTTTATTCGTGTAATTATCTAAACAAATTACACTCGTGCATAAAAATAATCAGATAATTTTGCATTCAAGCATATTGCCTTTTAAAAAAATGCATTCGGTCATTTTCATATTTTTAGGAAAGAGCCCTCCACCTTCGGTGTCGGGCTCTTTCCAAAATATGAAAATAAACTCATGCATTTTTTAGGCAATATGCTTTCAAGCTAAATTATCGATAATTTTTAAGCACTTGTGTAATTACCCCCCGATAATATCAATACAACTTATACAGGCCCTGCATTGCTATCTTGGAAACGGTTAGTTATAAGAGTCGTTTTTAGAAGCTATGCGCATGCGGTTCACTTGTATGGGATCTGATAACCCTGCTTGCGAGCAGGGTCAGCGGTCACTTACTCGATCCCTCACCCCAGCAGAGACAACAGTTACCCCAGTAAGTTTTCGAACAAGGTAGTAAACGAACACCAGGTTCACTTACCCGAGTAGGTTACCGAAAACGCATAAGGTCGCTTCAATTAGAGAAAAGTTGCGCAATTACATGCTTTTTATTATGGAATTTAAAGATTGCACCTTTTTTATAATAGGCTTGCAATTTTGTTATTTGGCGCCAAGCACTGTGTTTTAAGGCTTGGTAGTTTAAATCGAACAGATTTTGACAAAATAATTTTGGACCAAAATTCTTTTATATTTGAATACAGTGTTTTATTTTCCGATAATTATCGATAAAGTACCGGAATATCGATAATATCGCCGATGATAGATTATCGATACTATCGAAATTTTTGTCACCACTATCCTAACCTCAAAATATTAAATGCACAAAACGTTCTATTCTGTGACCTGCTTTAGGCGTTCTGTAGACTGTAGTCATAAAACGGGTTTAGTTTTAAATTTAAAGCCTTTAATTAAGGGTTAATTTCAAGTAATGAACGTTAAAATTTTGTATTTTAAATTAAATTTTAAATTACCATTCCAATGTTTTCTGCCATTTATTATTAAAAATGTAACAAAACACCTTTATCCACTTGTCTTTAATTGTCATGCCTGTCTAGAATACATAAGTATTTTTTCTACTCCTATTGCAATGCAATAATTGCATAATAGATAATAATTTACATTAAACCTCACCCTCGTGAATAATAGCCTGCATTATTTCTCGTATAATAATATCCTTTATATACTATAATTAAAAGCATAGGACAAACAAAAAAGTATGGTAACCAATGGTAGTACAACTCGACAAATCTAGCTAGAGACTTTTAAAATGCAAAACTTTAAAGAGAGAACGCGTTCGGAAGGAAAGAGATGGTTGAGTTCAAGTTATTTAAGAGTAAAAAATAGTAAATTTTCGATTTATTTATACAATTATAATATAATTATATGTATTTAAGGTAAACAAGAATTTCTTAAAAAGTTAAGGTATGTTTAAAAGAGGTAACATTAATGCAAATAAAAATAGGTTATAATCCTTTTGAAAATTTGTGTTAGGTACGTTTTTATTAATATAAGTATTAACAAATGATGGTAAATGGACAATTATTTTTAAAAAGCTTAGTAGTGTACTTTCGCGCGGAGCGTTCTTTATCCTAAGGCAAACTCAATGCAAATGACGATTTTAAGAGCTGGCATGTGCGCATCGATGGTCGTGTACATTCCACGTCTCTAGCTAGATTTGCCAAGCTGTACCTAGCTAGCACAAGTCGGTCTTTAGGACGTCTTAAGAATAGCCTTACAAAAGTGAATTTCCGACGCTGATTATAATCATAATATTTTTGATTATAATAATTATTCCTTTTATTTTTATTCTACCGGGATTAAAAAAACATATTCAGTGCTGTATTAACATAACTTTTATGAAACTTCGATTTATAAAATTATAATTTTGTAATTTAACTTTATAAACCATTAATTATTTTTTAATTAGTTATTTTCAATGGACTTTTTGCAAAAAATATCAAACCGACTGTATATTTAACATTTATTTTTTTAAATCAATTTAATTTAATTCAATGTGTAGTTTTTTTTCTGAAAGGATATTTTGACACTTTTTTATCGAAAATTTATCGTCAACAATTTACCGACAGCAATTTACCGCCAGCAATTTACCGCCAGCAACTTATAGCCGCACCAATTTATCGCCGCAACAGTTTACCGCCAACTATTTATCGTAGAAAATTTATTGCCAGCAAATTACCGTTAGCAATTTACCGCCAGGTATTTACCGCCAACAGTTTACCGCCTCAACTGTTTATCGCCGCAACAATTTACCGCCAGCTATTTATCGTAGAAACAATTTATCGACAGAAATTCACCGTTAGCAATTTGCCGCCAGGTATTTACCGTTTAAACGCAGCAACAGTTTACCGCCAGCTAACCGGATTTGTTTTGTGCATTTTAACGTTTTAAAAATGAATCATAGGCAAAATTTTAACGCTTCCTTGTTAGAAAACTCAACAACACAACCCTACCGACCCCGCCCCATAAATTGCTGCGTTAAACTGTTGAGGCGGTAAATACCTGGCGGCAAATTGCTAACGGTGAATTTCTGTCGATAAATTGTTTCTACGATAAATAGCTGGCGGTAAATTGTTGCGGCGATAAACAGTTGAGGCGGTAAACTGTTGGCGGTAAATACCTGGCGGTAAATTGCTAACGGTAATTTGCTGGCGATAAATTTTCCGGATACCTTTTTAAATGTGTATATTTTCAAAAAAAACACATTTTTTTCCTATTTTTTTTTTCGATACTTTAAAACCCTACAACTGATATTTGTAAGCTATCGGTAAGCAGCAGTGAGGTATTCCAACTATTTGTTTATAACTTTATTAATTATTTTTATTTTTAGGACTTAGCAATTATTTAACATATTGGCCATTTTAGTCCTCTGGACGTCCTTATAATTCCATTTTGGGACATAATGCTGAGCCAGGGACGTCCTAAGTGTTAAAATAAATAGAAATATTGCCATGTTGGTTGCCTAAACTCATGTATCTTGTATTTGTACTACTTTGTGGACGGGGTAAATAAAAAAAAACTTTATTATAATACAGTTGTTTTATTTTTCACCTCAAAAAATCAAAGTTTTCAACAGGTTATGGACCCAGACCCACAAACAATAATAGCACTGTACGTTGATGATTTCTTTATATTCTCCAGTAACAAACAGGAGACAGATTCATTAAAATCACATTTGAGCTCTAAATTTAAGATAAAGGATTTGGGTCAGGCCAAACAATGTTTAGGTGTCAGAATTAATATTGATAAAAATAAAAAATGTATAACTCTTGATCAAGAAAAATATGTAGATCAATTGAGGAGCATCCGTGCAAAACCGGCTAAATCCATTTTATTCAGTTTTTGTTTTTTTTTGATTTTGCATCTTTGGGTTCATTTCTATCGACAACCAAGATAATTCAGTTTAAATCCGACTAAATCCATGTTAAAATCACATTTAAAAGGTAGCTTTAGGAGCAAAACCGGCCAAATCCACGTTTTTTATAGCAAACCCGGCTATATCCAATAAATAATAATATGTGGCTTGAATATGCCGATACTACTACTAAAATTTGTTCTGTTTTTTCATGTTTGCACTATATTTATTTTTTGAATAATAAAGGTTTTTTATATTTTATTCGTTTTTTATTCGGTTTTCGAGCAAAACCGGCTATATCCATTTTTTTTTTTTGAAATTTTGGCCTTAACATAAAGTTTTTGAAAACGAAAGTATGTCTTATAAATCAACTACCACAAAGCCCAAAAGACTTAAGTTTGCTTTTTCTTTTATCTGTAAAGGCCAGGAAACCGAGAGTTTTGCCATTTTCCCAACATTTTATTAAAGTGGATATAGCCGGTTTTGCACGGATGCTCCTCAATTATTGTTAAAATTCAAAATGTCTGAAGTGGTTTCCACCCCTATGGAATTTAACTTAAATTTGGATAAAGCTGATGTCTGTAATATTGATTTTCCTTTCCAACAATTACTTAATTGGAAGTTTAATGTATTTGGCAGTTTTGACAAGGCCTGATGTATCATTCTGTGTTAGTTACTTAAGTCAATTTAATAATTCATTTAGCACATTGGAAATGTGCTAAGAGGATTCTGAGATATCTAAAGGATTTTGTTTTTCACTCTGTAATTCTGTTATCTCATGGGAGAGTAAAAAACAGAGCACTGTTGCTCTTTCCAGTACAGAATCTGGCTATCTCAGAAGCTTCTAAAAAAGCTGTATATTTGAGAAATTTATTTAATGAATTGTCAGGAAATTTAAAATGTATAACTTTATTCAATGACAATCAAAGTGCTCAAAAATTATGTGTTAATGCCATGTTTCATAAAAGGCCAAAACATATAGATGTGCGTCATCACTTTGTCAGAGAAGCGGTTGCTAACAATTTAGTTGAAATTAAATATTTGCAGACAAATGAAATGCCTGCTTATCTTTTGACAAAAAGTTTAAATTTTATGAAGCATGATAAGTTTTTAGATTCCATGGGAATCAAAAATGTAAGCAATATTTAGATTTAGTGGGGGTGTTAAAATAAATAGAAATATTGCCATGTTGGTTGCCTAAATTCATGTATCATGTACTACTTTGCCGACGGGGTAAATAAAAAAACAACTTTAGTTAGTTCGTTCAAAGTATTGCAAGGCTTGCAAAATAAAACAACTGTATGCTTGCAATGCAAGCATACAGTTGTTTTATTTTTCACCTCATAAAATCAAAGTTTTCAACACTAAGGACGTTAAAACTTGCTATAGTAGTAATCTTCTTATAACCTTTTTATAGGGTAATTAAAAAACCTTTACATGTTTAACTAATCAAATTATTGACTAAACGACAAGTACTTGGTATCATTAAACAGCTCTTAAAGCAAGCTATTATTTTAAAAAATACCCATATATACCTACATAATTATAAGTGAAGATCACATTTACATGTAACCGGTTACGAAAACAATGTGACCGGTCATTTGCCAACTCTATTCAAAATATTAAATAAAAATACTCTCAAAGCAGTAGGTATGATTTTAAAAATTTGGAAAAAATGGTTTTCTATGTTCATTTCATACTGTGCGAAGTTTGATAATTTGTTATTGATTACTTCAAGAAAAGTTGCTGTTAAAATAACATGTATTTTCCATTAAAAATTTCAAGTGCTCTGCGGCACTGTGTATAATATACTAATATTTTTAATAGCTATTTTGACAGCGCGGTTTTCTGATGACAATGGCTCAGTGGCGGCTGGTGGATTTTAAGTATACCAATATCTCAGTTATTAGACATGGGACCCACACCAAATTTATAATAGTTTATATTGACATTAAATAAACAAGTTCGGCGCAAACAGAATTTAAATTGAAGTTTGCGAAAAAAAGTTAGTTTTTCCTGTCGCCTACCCTGCCTCCAGGCCCCCCTATTTGAGATAATTCAAATTAAAGTGGTGCAATTTATTATCTACTATAATTTATCGACAAATTTAAAATTTTATTCAAAAAATCCAAATATTACAGATTTTATTCGATTTTAAATTTTTATTATTTATTTTATTAAAATTAAAAAATATTTAAAATGGTATAAAAACTGTAATATTTGGATTTTTTAAATAAAATTTTAAATTTGTCGATAAATTATAGTAGATAATAAATTGCACCACTTTAATTTGAATTATCTCAAATAGGGGGGCCTGGAGGCAGGGTAGGCGACAGGAAAAACTAACTTTTTTTCGCAAACTTCAATTTAAATTCTGTTTGCGCCGAACTTGTTTATTTAATGTCAATATAAACTATTATAAATTTGGTGTGGGTCCCATGTCTAATAACTGAGATATTGGTATACTTAAAATCCACCAGCCGCCACTGCAATGGCTGTACAAAGTTTATCCGAAAAGTAATGCAATAAGGTTAATAAAAAAATAATATTTAAGAGATCGTTATAAACGTATCAAAATTTGTAGGACAGATGTGGCAATATTGTCAAGCTGTACTTGGAGCGTTGTCGTGGTGCAACAGCCAGGTAGTCACGATTTCCTTCCGAGTGCTGAATTAAATTAGCGCTAACTTGGTCATAAAAGTATATATTTTTCAAATTGGACAATAATTATTGTATTTAAGAATGGTAATAAAAATTGTTTTTACTCCCATTACATAATATTGTTTTTTAATATACTTTGTATATTATACAATGTGTTCACGGATGTGGTTGAAAATAGAAAACAACTTTTTTATTATGTTACGAAAAGTTTTTTTCATAAAAACATTTTGAATTAAATGTAAAGGGTGCTCCGAAACTAAGAAAACCTAAAAACGTAGAAGTGTGTTTTATGAAAAAATGAATTCTTTATGAAAATATTTGATGGTTTAAAATTTAGACTTCCATACAAAAATTAATTATATGTATGTACAGTCTGTCCATTATAAGTTGGCGAAGCAAATGTTCATGCAGTTTAGATAAATAATATTAAAAAACATATCTGTTATCACTAACTCGACCAAACATATTTTTTAATTCCTTAAACACTTCCACGCTCATGTAAAATGAGCTCGATTCCGCAGTGTATGTTTTCAAACTTGAAAACACAATGGACCCAATGACGGATGGATCCGTCACGCGCACCCGGCAAACTTAGCCTATGATGGATATATGGGTGGTTTTCAGTAACTTTTAAGATATCATATCCCTGGGGTATTAAAACTAAAACCTTTATATTAGCCATCATTTTTTTTACATTTTACTAGACAGGCATATTTTTTATCGATTTATTATACCAAAAGTTCAATATCTTATGAATTTATTTTTTATTTTTGGTTTTAAAACTCCTGTTTCACATGACCGTTTTATGTCCCTCGAGCAAAATCCAATATTTGCGATCTTCTAAAACTTTAATTTAACTTTAAAGTAGCAAAAGAAAATGATATTGAACAAATGTTGGGTTTTATGTATTATAAAATTGTCTTATATAGCCATTATTGTTAATGTTTAGGCTAAATATAATAACTGAAGGTAGATGGTACTGCATGTGTGAATTAAAATATTTTATTATTGCAAAAGGCGACAGTTAATTGTGTAGTTCAATTAGATATATATTTACAGTTCCTGTCGAGTATTTTGATATAGAAAAGGTAAGTTAAAGTTCTTCGTATTTATTTATTAACATGACCGCCTATAGTGATAAAATAGCAACATAAATAGTTATAAATTGCTCGCTATGTTTTTTTTGTTGTCGGTTGTTTACCGGAGGAAACTCTAACCTAAAATTCACAACATAGAGATACTTTTAATTTTGAGCAAATAAAATGTGTGAAATCACATTTAAAGTATGCGACGGTCATGTTAAAAATTTGTTTATTTTTTATTTAAAGTTTTATTTTTTGCACATAAAGCACTTTTTTCAAAATTAAATCAGAATCTTAAAAGATATTAAAAACCACCCATATACGTCATGAGCAGTGAACGTATTAAGAGTGTAATACAATTTTTGTATGGGAATCTCATTTTTGAAACAAGCAAGAGTATTTAAGGCATAATAAAAATATAAATAAAGTTTTTCCTATTGTCAACTATCACGACATTGGATAAAATTTAGCCAGAATTTAGTTTAAAAAAATATGGGTGAAATTTGAAATCTTAATATAATAATATATTTTTGATACTTTGAAGGTGGTTATTTATGATAAAAAATTATGATTGCACAGAGAAAAAATATAAAATAAAATGTTTAAAAATAAACCATGTTGTAAAGTATTTTAAAATATGCATATTTTATTCATGATTACTTATTTCAAACATAAAGAAACCTTAAAATACACGAATATTGGCTAGACTCCCTTTGCCTTCCTCAATACCAAATATTTTTAAAATAAAATTATATCAGAAGTGAATTTAGCACCCTCAAAAACATAAAAAAGTCACGTGTTGGGAAAAATATTTAAGGAATAATTTTTGCCGCGTAAATTTACCTCTCAGACCACTGCGCGACGGTCATTTTTAATCAACTTTAACCAACCACCTGGGAACTTGACAATAAGAGAGAGCAGTCTCTGTAGGCTTTCGGAATCATTTGGTGCTGGCTTTGACAATTTAGCCCATAGATCGCGTAACATTGTTCAAAAGTTTTCTTGATTACGCATTGTGACAAAGGCATTAAAAGAAGACTCACGAAAACAGCGATTTTGACGTTCACAAAAAACAAATTGTATTACTTTCCAGATACAACAGTTGCTCGGTTAATTTTAAAAATTCGTAGAGAAATAAGGTTCTCCGGTGACCGCGGGACAACTAGGTGTAAGTAGAAGTTAAGATACTAGTGAGATACCCCGTTTAACATGGGTGCGATAAGAATGTAATTAAAACTGAATTAATGGCCATTAATGTCATTAAAAGCTATTAACGTATCTAATGTATTGCCTCACCTGTCAGACAGAGTTAATTAAAAAAAGTAATTTATTGTACATTAAATAATATTTATTACAAAAAGCTTTTGGGCATATTTGATGTTCGTCGTACAGTTATTTATTACCTGTTGACACATAAATTATAATTTATGGTCCAAATATGGCATTTCAAAATTTTGTTTTAAGTTGGTATATGACCACATGCATTTTTTATTGCTGTTATTAAATAATAAATTTTATAACTTGCTTTTAGCTTAACCATTTTATTGGCACAAACCTTTTAAAGACATATTTGATAAGACTTTTAGAATGCACGTGTTCGTCTAGACAACCATCTGCATAACATTAATTAATAATATCATTAATCTGTCATAAAATTTTTAAACACATGCGGTGTTTATCTAATTTATCTAATAATTATTTTTATTACAAAATCCTTTTAACGCCAAATTCGATAAGACTTTGGAACGCATCTGGCTGTCTAGACGAGGGTGGTTAGGTCATATTATATTGCTCATATGCATAACATTAATTATTAATTATATATCGTTTATTAATAACATCTTATCAATATATAATTATGTAAATAGGTTTCCTATTTTTTACAGGTGAGTAAGATCACCTCAAGTGGACCCCCCATTTCCCACTTGATCGTGGAATTCAAATAAATATATTTTAATATAAAGCATTTACCATCAATAATAAAACCCTAAAACAGTTTTTTGAAATTTTCATTTTAACAACAATTTTTTTACAATGAAAATTTTGGAGACTTTTAATTAAAAAATAGATAACAGAAAACCCATTAGAGATATTTTAATGAAATTTTTAGGGTTTATTGTTTAATATTCACATTTAAAAAAACAATTCAAAATTTTAAATTATATATTTATTATCATATTTTTAATTAACTTTTAAATAATCAAATAAAAACTTTAATGACTTCTCCCTCAAATTATAAATTTGTTTTATTTCAGTTACATTCATTGTACACTTTAGTTCAAT
The DNA here is from genome assembly GCA_921294245.1 of Brassicogethes aeneus. NCBI lineage: Eukaryota > Metazoa > Arthropoda > Insecta > Coleoptera > Nitidulidae > Brassicogethes > Brassicogethes aeneus. The sequence goes on from OV121132.1 coordinate 66,491,533, forward strand.
ATTCTGCAAGAAAATTCCACTGCCCGCTATTAGTTTAAACAATATGAATTTATTTGTCCCCGAGCGCAAGCACTTTCGATATAGCGCGCTACCGCTTCAATCAGTATTAATAAATAATAAACTGTCGTTTACAATAAAAAATAATGTTATTTAACGAATTTTATTTTCTTAATGTAATAATTATAACAAATATGTAGATATTATATTTGTTTTTATTTATAAATAAAGACTGTAAAAATGAACAAATAATTAAATGAATTTTACAAGCCATTTGTTAAATTTAATTATTATTTATTTATTTAATTATTATTATTATTTATAAGTTAATTAATACTAAACAAAAGAATTCTAATTTTGTAGATTTGCGTTTAACTATTTTATTAATTAAGTAATTAACATTATAATTTTTATTAATATTTATTATTATTATTTATATGTATTATGGGCCGGGTGAATAAATGCTGTAATCCTTTTAAAAATTACGTAATAATTTCAGAAAAAAATACTTATGACACAAGCTCAGTTTATTTTTTAATTTAAAGATAATTGAAAAATAAATTTGGAGCTAATAATATTAAAAAAAATTTAACTTTTCTGACGGAACAGGTTCTCAGTATAAAATAAATATAATGTTGCAAATTTAGTTAATCACAAGAACGACTTTAATGTTGAAGTTGATGTGCTGAACTTTTTCGCGACATCTCACGGTAAAGGAGCATGTGATGGCTTATGAGGAAGCGTGAAAAGACAAGACAGAGTCATTATTTAAATGGACCGAAATTTAATTTAAAAAAATTGCTTTTAGTTTTTGCTCTCAAGAGAAACATGATTCTCATGAACAAAAATACAAACTACGTTTTCAACAATCTGTTACTACAAAAATTACCCGCCAGTTTCACTATTATAAAGATATAGACAGTGTAAGCTTTTTACAAAAATTAAAACTTTTACAATTTTTAAGAAAAAATTAAAAAATTAACATGCTTCATTTAATTAATTAATTCATTTAATTATTTGTTAATTTTTATATTATTTATTTATAAAAACAAACAATATCTATTTGTTAAAATTATTACATTAAAAAAATTAAATTTAAATAAATGCATACTGTTTAAACTAATAGCGGGCAGTGAAATTTTCTTGCAGAATATTTAACTTAAGTGGACAATGCATGTAACTGAAAAAAAAAACAAATTTATAATTTGAGGGAGAAATAATTAAAAATATGATAATAAATAAATAATTTTAAATTTTTCAAAATGAGAATATTAAACAATAAATCCTTAAAATTTTATCAAAATATCTCTAACGGTTTTTCTGTCATCTATTTTTTTTTAATTAAAAGTCTCCAAAATTTTCATTGTAAAAAAATTGTTGTTAAAATGAAAATTTTAAATGGCTTGTAAAATTTATTTGCCATTTACTTTTATATATAAAAAACAAATAGAAGATAATTAAAAAAAACAATAAAAAAGTAGGTATCTCGCTATGGGACATTTATGTTTTATTTAATTATTTGTTAATATTTACAGTCTTTATTTACAAATAAAAACAAATATAATATCTATTTGTTATAATTATTACATACAAAAATTAAATTTGTTAAATAACATTATTTTTTATTATTTAATAAATAATAATATTTATTAATACTGATTGGAGCGGCAGCGCGCTATACCGAGAGCGCCCGCGCTCGGGGATAAATAAATTCATATTGTTTAAACTAATAGCGAGCAGTGGAATTTTCTTGCAGAATATTTAACTAAAGTGTACAATGCATGTAACTACAATAAAATAAATTTTTAATTTGAGGGAGAAGTCATTAACATTTTTATTTGTTTATTTAAAAGTTAATTAAAAATATGATAATAAATAAATGTGAATATTAAACAATAAATCCTGAAAATTTCATTAAAATATCTCTAACGGTTTTTCTGTTATCTATTTTTTAATTAAAAGTCTCTAAAATATTCATTGTAAAAAAAATTGTTGTTAAAATGAAAATTTTAAAAAACTGTTTTAGGGTTTCACTATTGAAGGTGACTGCTTTATATTAAAATATATTAATTTGAATTCCACGATCAAGTGGGAAATGAGGGGTCCACTTGACGTGATCTTACTCAGGTATTACAGGTTATTTTTTATCTTTTACACTGTTTTTTTAAAGGCCCTTGCTACTTTACTACATGTTCTCGATTGTTTAACTGACCTTAAAACAATTTAAAGAATTTTTATATTTTTGTGATGAAATATAAAATTTTTAATAATTTCCCTCTATTTAAAGCTAGTTTTTCTTAAAGTAATTTACAATAAGTAATTTTTTTTTTGTAATAGTTTAGGTGATTTCACGAATATTTTTTGCTATTTAACATCTAACATTTTACAGTTCTTTTTTTGTACGATTTGTTTGTTAAGATTTTTTATTATTTATTATTATTATTATTAGGTATTATTATTTATTTATTTTTATTATTAACATTTTTGTGGAAGAATGATCCATGATCAAACTTCGCCCTTTTGATGTAATACTTTTTATGTCAAAGAAAGTCGTTTTATTATTATTATTTTTTATCATATTATTAAATAAAGTACATTCCTACTTTTTAATTTTTGTTTTGCAGTTTTAATAATAATATTCAAGTACTTAATGTACTTAATTACGTTTAGTCCAAGATCCCACAGCCCCCAGACCTACGTCATTTTAGTACTCCTAAGATTTTTTCTATAAATGTCTTAATATGTAGTTAAATACGTATGCGTCCTTGCTAGCTTGAAAGCGGGGCCCTTTTAAAGATAATGGTACATAAAAATAGTACTCGTCTACGTTAAAGTAATGCTTCTTATTTTTATGTATGTTTTATACAATATTAAAAACAATGGTACTAAGGGCCGGTTTTTCAATCGTTGGTTAACTTTATCTTACGGTTAATTTCCTTAGATACTATTGTTAACACAATAGTATCTAAGAAAGTTAACCGTAAGTTAAACTTAACCAACGATTGAAAAACCGGCCCTTAGACAACAAGGTATGATCAGTTATCGAACGAATTTTAGACAGTCGCGCGCATGACGCCACTACGTGACAAAACTTACAGTTGGTATATATATATATATATATATAATTGATAGGCAAATTCCTTATAAGGAATTTGCCTATTAATTATTCAAGTATACTTAGTAAAAAACAGTAATTTTACAAAACATATCAGTTTTAAATTGTTCAAATAAAAATTAGTATAAAATAAATATCTAATTGTCTTCCTTTACAATTTTTGTGTTTTTATTAACTTAATAGTATCAATTTTTATAAACGCCATTTTAGTTATTAGGCACGAGCGAAGCTTTCGAGCGAGTATTTAATAAAAACGAGTATCTAGAGAAGTTTATAAAACGGGTTGCATATTTTATCTACGACGAACAGAAATAAGAATTTAAAGCCAATTTTAATTTATAAATATTTGACATTTGACACTTTTTATAACAATAATAATAACTTTATTGACTGATTAACCAGTTTACAAATATTCACATACATAATCAACACAAAAATTACATATGTTATAATATTTATAGGTATACGTTATAATTGGATAGCTTATTTCTTATGATATGTTTAAATTTGCCTAGAGTTTTATTAAAAAAGTCCAAGTCAAATTGACTTGCATCAGCACAAATTCGATGCATTTAGCATATTCTGTCCTATATGTTTTTAAGTAAAATAAATTATTTTGCCTTGTTTGTTTTTGTGGCACATTAAAATTAATTTGGTTAAGCAGCTCAGAGCTGTTTTAAACATTATTTAATAGTTTATAAAGAAAAACAAGACCTTGTTCTGCTCTTCACTCCACTGTGTTAAAAATAGATAAATTTCGATATTTTGTAATAACATTTTTATTTAAAAACGTATCGATTTAAAATTAAGATAAAATGTAGACCTTATTAATAACAATAAATCCAATTTTTTAGATTTTAACATACAGAGGGCGCTGGGGACAATTTAATTTAAAATTTTACCATTTTTTAAGGGTTAAAAAATCGAAGAAGCAACAATCTTTTATAATTTTAAATATATCACGTTAAAGTATTGATATTTGACTATTATTTGATATATTAACTTTTTATGGATTAATTGTCATTAGAAAGATCTACATTTTGTCCAAATTTCAAATCGATACGTTTTGAAATAAGAAAGTTATTTTAAAAAAATGAAATTTCTTCATTTTTAACACAGTGAAGAAAAAAATAAAAATAAAAACAAAGTTGTCAATGGACGAGATTTTTTTTTAAATGTACTGCATTTAGATGTAGAAATAAGGTAAAAAAGTTTCAATCGATTTCTTGAACCCTTGCAAATCGACCGTTTGATCCTTTCGCGAAACCGTAGTTAATATACAATGGACATTATTAAAATCTTTTAAATTGCGTTTTACAAAAATAGACCAGGGTCGATAATTTTTGAAACCAAAAAAAATAACAGTAGGATGAAACCCATTGGAAAAGGAGAAGAATATAATAAAAATGAAAGGAAAAATAAATTACGGGCGATCTGACTTCGGGAAGTGGGAGGGGGGGGGTTTAAGGGTAAAAAATGGTTTATCTCGATTTCCGGCAAAACTACAAGTCCTATGGAAAAAAGTTAAATGGCAAAGTTGTAGGTAATAAAAGGATCTACAACTTTTGTGATTACAATTTTTTTACATAACCTCAAAATTTATGTGAAAAATTCAAAAAACCAAGTTTTTGGTTTTTTATTTTATCTTTTTCAAAAAAAAAATTTTTTCCACGAAATTTGGTGAAAACTTACTTTTTTATGTCCCAAATACACTGTAATTTATTTGATTTGAAATATTTATTATTTCGTCTTATTTTGACTTAATATCAAAAAAGCACCCTAATTTTCAATCGAAAATTCTCGCGTCAAAATATCAGCTTTTTTTTAAAAGTCGGTGTGCTTTTTGTTTGTTGAAATCTCTACTTTCTGATGGTGTAAAAAAATATACATTACTATGGTAAATGTTCTCAGAAAATGCAAAAAATATTATAATGAACAACGAAAAAAACTCGAATTCGAAAATTTATTTTAATCATTATGTACAATTTCATCAAAAAAAATGTGATTGTTGCAAATTTTTTTTAGTTAAAAAGTTTATTTATTAAATTCTAATAACATTTATGTCAGAAAATCTCATAAAATATAAAAATACATGTAAATCATACTATTGAATTTAGATACTTCATTCTGATTACGATATTCGTTATAATATTTTTTTGTATTTTCTGAGAACATTTACCATAGTAATGTATTTTTTTTACACCATCAGAAAGTAGAGAGTTCATCGAACAAAAAGCACACCGACTTTTTGAAAAAAGCTGATATTTTGACGCGAGAATTTTCGATTGAAAATTAGGGTTCTTTTTTGATATTAAGTCAAAATAAGGCGAAATAATAAATATTTCAAATCAAATAAATTACAGTGTATTTGGGACATAAAAAGGTAAGTTTTCACCAAATTTCGTGGAAAAAATTTTTTTTTTAAAAAGATAAAAATAAAAAACCAAAAACTTGGTTTTTTGAATTTTTCACATAAATTTTGAGGTTATGTGAAAAAATTGTAAATACAAAAGTTGTACATCTTTTTATTACCTACAACTTTGACATTTAACTTTTTTCCATAGGACTTGTAGTTTTGCCGGAAATCGAGATAAACCATTTTTTACCCTTAAACCCCCCCCTCCCACTTCCCGAACTCAGATCGCCCGTAATTTATTTTTCCTTTAATTTTTATTATATTCCCCTCCTTTTCCAATGGGTTTCATCCTACTGATATTTTTTTTCTCTTTTTACCACTTTTAAAGGCTTCTGCACTGGTCTAAAAATATGATCACTGAATGTCACTTTTTTGTCAAATCTTTGATGACTCTCACATTTTCCAAAATGACATTATTTATGGAGTACAAAAACGGAACATAATTTTTCAGTCTATAAAAAATAATAAGTTTACATTTATTTTCATTGAGTTTCATTAGAATATTATCACACCAAAGTTGAATTTGTATTAAGTCCTTTTGAATATCACAGCAATGTTTTATGTCTTTAACTCCTTTGTATATTTTTAAATGTAAATATTTACAATATTTTATGTTAGAGCCTATATCGTTAATAAAACAATTAAATAATAGTGGAGATAGATGACCACGTTGTGGAAAACCAGAAGATACATTAATTGTTTTGGACATATACCTAATAAAATTACCAGTTATTTCCAAAGCTTTTAGTTTTGCTATTAATATCTTATGATTTACATTGCCAAATAAATAGCATTTACCTGACTATGGTTGTCCAAGGCACTTAACAAGTCCTGCTCAAAAAGTTAGTATCTAGTTGTAGATTTTCCCTTACATAATCCATGCTGTTCATTAATTATAATATCTTTAAATATTTATTTTATTGGTAATTATTTTATTTAATATCTTAAAACTTTAAGATATTTTAGATATGGGTCTGTAATTATTTACATTACTTTTGTCACCACTTTTGTGAAGCGGTATAATATAACTCTCCTTCCACAAGGTCGGAAACTGACAATTTTTTATAGATAAATTAAAAAGATGCGTTATTGATTTTGCCAGAGAGAATCCACATTTTTTCAGTACAGAAGGTGGCACACCATCAGGACCGGCACCTTTTAAAATACTTAATTGCAACAACATTTAAAACATCACACTCAGAAATAAAACAGTTATTAAAATTTAAATTATTAGAATAATAAAAATCAGGTAATATCACTATAAGTTGCATAGACTGAAATAAAAGCATCAGCAAAAAAATTTCATATGGGTTCTTAGTTGATTTATTGTTGTAAAACATTTTGCTGGGCATCAAGTTAATATTTTTTTTTACTTCTTACGTAGTTCCAGAAATACTTGAGGTTGCTATTAATATTTTGTTCCAAAGATTCGATATAATTTCTGTAACATTTAAGAAGTTACAGTTAAGAATTTACATCGATTTCTATGGAGACTAAATTCACTATAATTCTTACTATTTGGAAACTGTCTATATTTTTTAAGCCATTTTTTTCTGAAAAATCAAATGTTTTAGAACACTTGAAAACCATATTGGAAATCGATGGTTAACTTTTTTGGGACATAAATCTCAAACATATAAATACAATAATATTCGTTAAGAGATATGAAATTTGCATTTTTAAAATCAAAATAAAAATATTCAATATCCATTTCACTATCATCAAATACTAGGGATTTTTTTAAGCAGATAGCTGGATGATGGCAATAATGCATTATCAGCAACCTCATTGGTAATGTTTGAATCACCACTAAAAACAAGATCAAGTAACTTATTATATACATTTTTTACAACATTAATTTGATAAAAGTTACATAGTGCAAAACAATCAGATACTATACGACAATTATCACTCAAAAGACCAGAAGCACAAACACCAAGATGACAATTAAGCCATTCCGTATTGGGTAGGTTGTAGTCACCATATATTACAGTTGTTACGTCGTCATCTAGAGTTTCTATTATTGCCTCATCACTAGAGCAGTGTGATTCATAAACATCAACAGAAGAATTGGGCGGAATGTAAACAACACCGATTAATTAATTTTTAAATTTACAAACACTTGTTCAACCTTAGACTCAACAATATTTACATTACTAGACACATACGCCGTATTAACTGCAATAAGAACACCACCACCTCTTTTAAAATTGCTGGTTAATGGGTTTCTATCCGCTCTGTATACATTGTATAAATCCAAATTAAGCTCTGCCGTGCATATATCTTCACTTAAGCACGTTTCCGAAAGACATATTACATCAAAATTTGTAGCTGCCGTACTTTTAAAAGGATCCGTTAGTTCAGTTCACAAACATTTTGGTAGTAAATATTTAAGAAACACTTTTTTCTTGTTGCTATGTGGTTGGTTTGTTCTTGACTTTTGGGTGAAAAAACCGAGCTAAGTATGTTCCCTGAGGCCACAATTCTGGGTCCATAATTTTTTGGAAATTAGAAAGATCCTCATCACAAGCCACTTTCGGAAAACTGTTTTTTAAATAAATAAATAAAGCCTTGATACATAAACAAAATATTTTTTAGGGATAACCTTTAAAGAACAAGTACTTGAATTTTTTAGGGTTTCCACAATACTGGTATTATTTTGATTTTTTTAAAGATTTTTTTTAACTATTGTAGAATAGTCAGAATTACTACCTTTAGAGTTCTCAAGTATTTATATTAATAAATTTATCGCAGGTGTTTTTGGTTGTTACTTCCAATAAAGCTATAGACACATTTTTTTCCGTTATTAGGTTGTTAGAAGACAATTTATTTGTGTCTTTGACGATTATATCTTTTTTAATGGTATTTTTATTATTTTTGTTTTTACTTGCGTGTTTATTTGCTTTATTTTGATTTTCTAGTGGTTTAATGTTATCATTGTGGTGAATGTGGACTGTATGATTTAAAAGATTTTGGAATTGGAATGTGACACCCTGATTTCTTCCGGTCGTCTGATCTTGATTGGCCGGCCAGTGTTCTGTGGGGTTTTTAGTCACAATAGGGAAAGATATGGGGCTGGTTCACGCACAATTGTTCATTTAGTGTCTAATAATCTAACTTATAACCCCTAATTTGCTAGTTTCGCACATAACAATAGTTTTCAACCGACGTTTTAAAACTGACTCTCTGCCAGTTCTCGCAAATTTTAAAAGCCAACGTTTTTTTACGCGTTTAAACAAAAACAATATAATGTTAAATTGGTAAGCAGGACCGGCTTTAGCCGTGCGTAAACACATTGTTTTTATTTATCAATATAATTTGATCACTTAACGAATTAATTGCTACTTTTTACTTTTAACAATTATTAAATCTCTTTGTTTGATAATCTCTTTGAGATAAAAAATACTTAATAGTAAGGCATCTTTAGATATTATCGTTGGGACATCTTGGGTAGTTTCTCCATTGATTTTACAGCATTCAATTTCCTTATCATTGATAATCTTAACATGTTTTATTCTCGCACAGCTAGGGTGCATTACTGATTCGCATATTATGCATTTCAAAATCACATTTGGAATTTTTTGACACCTTTTGCAAGGTTTAGCGGATATTTCGTTGGTAGACATCACACCGATGGCTAGACCACCTAACCAAACCTGGTCGGACCGCCAACGACTCGGGTTCGAACCCGCTCGCTGCGGCGCAACTGTTTAATTAAATTTATATAAAATTGTTTTTATATTTGGTTCAGTGGCGGCTCGTCAGGGTAGGCCTCTGAGGCCGCGCCTCTCCCTTAAAATGAAGGAACGAACGACTTTTTGTATTTATATTTTTGCCTATTACAAGTGTATTTTTACAACAGTTCTACCCAATAAAAAGTAAAAAATCAATCAATCATACTAAGCGTAAATAAAAATCCAGGCGCAAAGCGCGTCAAGTTAACGTGCATCGTTGAGAGTCGCTTGGACAGAGGCGAAATTTTCACAGCCTCGGAAGCTCCCATTTACCTCTTGAAAGCGAAAATGACTCACCAACAAAAATATCGCCGTATGTTCGCGAATAAACACCGTAGATGAGGCGAAATTTAGTTAGCTTGGCTTGTTCTGATTGGTGGTTTTATCACATGACCGATGATAATCGCTTGTGGGGGTCCGTTTATGGTGGGATGCCAGCGGAGACAAAGAAGGTTGCCAGTCTTCTCTTAGCGTTTGTAGAGCACGTTATTGTTTTGATTCATATTAAATTATTTAAAACTTTTGGCTGATCTTTTATAGTTTTTGTCTCGATTAGTAAAATTTCTTATTTAATTATTGTAGGGAACACACTAAGGTAGATTTAGCAGTTTTTATTAAGCAAATTTTATATTTTGAAATAATAGATTGCATAATTCTTCAATTAGAGACGCGGTTTGAAAATTTAGAATTACTTTCAAATCTCACTGCAGACCCACAATTTTACGACCAAATAATAGATAAATTTGCAAGCTTAAAAGATAGACGTATAGTATTTTATATTTTTTAATACTTAGGTAGGGGTCGACTTTTTAGTTTTATTTTTATTTTTTGATTAATTTATTTATTTTTAACTTTTTTTAAGACTATATTTTTAATTTTAAGATAAAAACTAGTCTTTGATGTGATATTTTGTTTGTTTTGTTTTTTAGAGTTTATTTTTTGGTTTAGTAGGGCTATCGGCACCATTTTAAAAAAGGTCAACGCGTCGCAGAATAATACCTCCCAGGTGACGTGGAAATTTATTCGTATTTAGACAAAATTAACCTTATGTAGCCTCACCCTCCTGTACACCCACGAGCCGCCACTGATTTGGTTATAGTTTTTGTTGTCACTTTTTGTTTGATTAAAAATTAATTCAGGAGATAACAATTTGTTTTAATTAAATTAAAATCCATTATTACCATTATTCCATCACAAAACTCTTTTCAAAACATTGTTAATACTACACTACGAACAGTTTAGTAAAAGTTTTAAATTTTCTTTCACATTAAAAACCATTAAATTTATATATAAATCAGAGAACATACGACATGCACACGCACGACGATATATATTCGCAGTTTATAATAGAGCCTACTTCAGCCCGTGACTAAAATGCCCAAAAGCCACTGTGGTTAACTTCAGCCCGTGACTAAAGCGCCATAAAGTCACAGATCTTCAATGTAGGAGTAGATAAAATAAATTTTGCATCTAAAAAGTATATTATGTATCAAGTTTGATAAACGCCATTTTATACACGTATTTAATTTAGCGAGCTTACGAGCGAGTGCTTAAATTAATGAGTTTATAGAAACTACGACAAATACTTATTATTATCTTAAAATAATTTGAATCAAATATTTGTATAGAGCGCCATCTATGAAACGATAGGGGAATCTGTGTCACCGTCAAATGTCAAATTTTTCTGTTTTGGGGGTTTTAAAGGTGGGAGTAGAAAATAGAATATTATGTATCAAGGTTTATAGACTCCATTTTAGTTACGAGTTTAATTAATCAAATGCGAAGCTTGCGAGCAAGTGTTTAATAAAAACTACTGTCTGCATACTATACTTTATCTACGACGAACACAAAACAGAATTTAAAGCCAATTTAATTTGTTAAACATTTGACATCTGTCAACTGTCACCCGAATTTAACCTCACTTTTTCACAATTTATAATAAAGCTAACTTAATCCCGTAAGTAAAAGCCACTGTTTCTAAATTTAGTCCGTGACTAAAACTCCATTAAGTCACAGCTTATGTCATAGCTAGTCAATGTAGAAATAGATAAAAGAGTTTTTTTGCTTAATCGGATAAATCTATATCTTTATCTAAATTATTTAAATTTTGAAGAATAAAAAACAATATCTTTACACAACATAATATCTTTAATTTTTAACTTTTATAAAACAAATGAAAAATAAAAAACAGTTATTTACACACCCAAATATCTTTACTACATTGTTTCATATAATTTTTAAATATTAATAAAATTTAAATTGGTATAAAATAAAAATCTAATTATTTTACTTTAAATTTTTTATAATTTTCCGCTATCTCATACTATTTTATGTTTTTATTGAGTGTTCTTATTTAAAAATACATTTTTCATCTAAAAAAGAGTTTTCATCAGATAAATCTACATCCTTGTATTAATTATTTAAATTTTGAAGATAGTTTTTTCCCATTTTTAATGCATTTCCGTTATACGTATTTATTAAATTAGTAAACCATTGTTTATAATATTAAAAGATACCAAAAAATACACGAATTATATCCAAATAACTTATTTACTACATATAAAAACACTGTTTATAGAGAAACTAAACTAAAACTCATATTCGGCACGTGCAGCGATAACGTACTTTTGTCACTCAATGATGTCAGAAGATAAAGAGAGACGGAAGATGAAGATACGCGTGGATAATATCCACTGGATATTAGGGTCTTTAAATTAAAATAGCATTAGTGTGGAAAAGTTGCGTATTGTAATCTCGATTACAAATGTGAAAGCTAACGTACTTTTGTCACTCAATGACGCCAGAAGATAAAGAGAGACGGAAGATAAAGATACGCGTGGATATTAGGGTCTTTAAATTAAAATAGCATTAGTGTGGAAAAGTTGCGTCTCTCGATAACAGATGTGAAAGCTTTTTTAAAATTAAAAATATTCGCGTTTTTATCCTATAATATTAAATTTTCAAAAAATTATTAATTATTTTAATTTGAATATACATTAGCTTGCAAGTCTTATTTTAGTATACAGATAACCCATTTTTGTTTTTTTGCTCTTAAAAAAGGTATAGTGTTTTTTAAAACTTGCTATTCTTTTTTCTCATGCGGACTCTGAAGATGATCGAAAATTTAGTAATTTTTTATTTTTAACGTATTGTAATGGCCCGTAATGTGTAAAGCAAGTCAAGAAAAAAAATATTTTGCTTACCCTATTGAAAAAAAAACACATATTTTTCAAATTATTTGCCATTTTTTGTTTTACATAATATGTGAAACAAAAAATGGCAAATAATTTGAAAAATGCGGACCCTGATTTTTTTTATTATTATTAAACTGTATACCAATGCGCAACTTTTGGCGTGTAATGTGTAATCCAACTAAAAAAAAATATTTTTCGCTCCACCCTAGTGGACATACCTTGTTGTCTTGGTACCATGATTAAAAACCAACATTAATTATTGCCAGACGCATTCCAGGGGGATTAACTTCCGCCAGACGCTTTAAAGCTCGAGAAGAAAGGGCTGAACCTACGTTATAGTAGTACTCCTGAATGTTCTATATAGTATTTGGCTTGATTATTTTAAGACCTTTTGTAATCCGCCAGACCAATCCGAAGGGCCTTACCCGCCCCAGAGGCTTAAAATCTTGAGAAAAAATGGGAAAACCTACGTTATAGTAGTACTCCTGAATATATATATATATATATATATATATATATATATATATATATTTACATATATATATAAAATTCATTAGTGTTACTGTTCTTAGTTAAGGGTGTCTCAATAGGAACGGCGGGTTTAAATATCGCCATGTTCCTATTTTTGCAAAGTGCAACCTTGAAAATGATTTCTGTAGTGTAAAAACCTTCAGATTTTATACGTCATTGAGCGGTAGCGGTATTCTCTAAAACAACGTGTTACTATTCTTAAGACTCATTAAAAATATGAAGAATGCTATTATTAATTGTTATGCAGAAACCGTTCGAAAATTACGTCCATTATTCGGTCGTGCTAATGCTCCAAATGAGACGACAGTGCGAAGGTTGGTGATTAAATTTATGGAAATTGGTTCAGTTGGGGACATACAAATACCTGTGCGTCGTCGTACTAGCCGATCTGTTGAAAATATTGCAGCAGTACGGAAAAGTGTTAACAAAAATCCTGGAACCTCGATTTGTCATCATTCCCAACAAATGGCTATTTCAAGAAGCAGTTTACAGCAAATTTTAACAAAAGCTCTTCATTTGCATCCATACAAAATTCAATTAACACAGGAGCTAATTCAATGTTGTCATGCATAATGGGAAGATATGTACTTTATGTCGAAATAGTATCAAAACGTCTGTAGGGTTAGGCACTTCGGCCGGATTGATCTGGCTGCTTACAAAAGGTCCTAAAATAGTTACCCAAAAAATATATACGTATATAAAATTCAAGAGTACCTAACCGTAAGTTCTCCCATTTTTTTTCCCGAGTTTTAAAACGTCTGGGGGGCTACAAAAGGTCTTTAAATAGTCACCCAAACAATATATATAAAATTCAGGAGTATTTACTACTATAACGTAGGTTCTCCCATTTTTGTCTCGAGTTTTAAAACGTCTGGGGGGGTAAAGTCCTTCGAATTGGACTGGCTGCTTGTAAAATGTCTTAAAATAATTACCCAATTAATATACAGGGTGTCCCAAAAGTCAACGATATCCTTTGAAGGACTAATAGGTCAGCTCATGACTAATCAGATTATCAAAACATGACCTTAGTAAAAAATCATTAGTTTTTAAGATATTGGCATTTTTATGAATTTTGTGAAACTTGACACATAAAATCAGTTTTTCGAATGCCACAACTACTACATTCCATATTCTTAGATTACCTATGTTTTATTTTGCGTAACCCTGAATAGGACTGCTATTAACTACAATTCAAAATTAAATTAATAGTAGATTTTGTAGCTGTGGCACTCGAAAAACTGATCTAAGGTGTCAAGTTTTACAAAATTCATAAAAATGACTATATCTCAAAAAATAACGATTTTTTACTAAGGTCATATTTTGATTTTCTGCTTAGTCATGAGTCCAAAGGATATCGTTGACTTTTGGGACACCCTGTATACAAAATTCAGGAGTACTAATATAATGTAGGTTCACCCCTTTTTTTAGCTTTAAAGCGTCTGGGGCGGGGCACAATGGACTGAAATAGCAAAAAAGTGGCCAAAATCCATTGAAAAAAACTAATAAAGATATCATTATGAAATTTTAACACCATATATTTGGGGTATAAATCTTGATCCTCGATACAAATTTTAATTTTAAACGATTGAAATGTTTTTAACACAAGTTAAAAATTTAGTCAGTTTAAAAACTATTAAAAATATAATCTTAAAATTGTATGACTAATTTCATATATTAATAATCTTGATCCTGTAGAAATTTTAAGTTAATTGAATCAGTGCGGCGATTTTATAAGGGTTAAAATGATTAAAGTTTTGTTAAAGTAAGTTAAAAATTAAATTATTTTATAAACTATTTAAATTTTAATTATGAAATTTTAATACAATTTTAATAATATAATATTTGGCAAAATCTATTTTATTCCCAGTTCCCAAATTTACAAAATTCCGAAGTAAAATTTTCACTAGGATTTTTTTCAAATTTTGCCTAATTTAAATATATCAATAAAAAAAACGTACTTACTTAAATTCTGAAAGTTTTCTTTTTGTACACCAGTGCCGTTATCAGAAACTTCTAAGATTTCAGAACCATATTCTTTCAAATGAACATCTATTATTGTGGCACCTGCATCAACTGCATTTTCAACTAGTTCTTTCATTGCTATTGCCAGACTGTAAACCACCTATAACATTAAGGGATCAATAAAGGGGTGCACTACTTTTTAACAAATTAAATAATAAATAGCCCTGCTTATTTTTAAATTATTATAGTTCAACCATTCCACGCTACTCGGGAATTTTTGTAGCGTCCGTTACAATCAAAAATTGTGATTAAAAGCTACCGTAATTAAATTAAATACTGTTACAATAGTTAATATTGCAAACATGTTTATTATGCTTGTAATAATTAGTCTTAAACTTATAAGCATAATAATTACGGTAGTTTTACTCACAATTTTTTATTGTAACGGACGCTACAAAAATTCCCGAGTAGCGTGGAAGTTGACTTTAAGTTAAAATTGAAAAAAGTAAGGTTAAAGCAACTTGACAGCTGTAAGATGTCAGATAAAATATCAAATAAAATTGGATTTACATTTCTTCTGTTAGTTGAATAAAATATTGTGTGCATATTGATCAAAATATATTTCACTCGCATGTTACTTTACTCGATACGCTCGTGCAGCAAACTCCACGCTCGAGGAACCTCCTCTTTCTCCCACTACTCGCATAATAGTGTATAACACGCGAGTTGAATATCATCTTTTGACCAATAGTCTGTAAGGATACAAATTACGACATCTATAAAATGATGTTCCTAACTCAGGGGCGGTTTGTCCTTAAGTGCTGCAGAGCTGCAGAACCACCAAAAATAAAAGTAAAAATGTTAATTTCTAATGCTATTATTATTAATAATGATTTAATTGATTATTATAATTAAATAATATCAAATCAGCAAATAATAAAAAGTTTATGGTTAGATTTTTAAAGAGCCTGCTGCGCGTTTTGCGAATCCAGTTAGCCGAATGGATATTAAAGCAAAGCACGTCTAGTAATGTTCATTACATAGCTGCTCAACATCCTTGTTCTGCTAAAGCCGACCTCGTGCTTTCGTTAGCCCCCGCCTGCCATCGGTTAGGTTCGTTGTTACACAATTTACGGTGGAAATGAGCTGCAATTAGTGCAGATCAGTGCTCGGATATTTGAAACCGTGTCGACGTCCGTACTCCGTCTTACCTGATCTGATTGGGCCGATATGCTATACGGGGTTTTAAACCTAATAGGTAGTCAAATCTAGCGCGCATTTCAGGACTCTTGGATAAAAATTCATATTTATACAACCGTTGAAGTTAGCGACTTAATTTTTTTTTTGAAAACTTTGTTAATGTTTTGACTATATTTGACTCGATATATATGTAAAGAAATTTTCAATAATTCACGCTCACCGCAGAGTAAAATTTTTGTTGCACGATTTTGATCATTCTAAAATTTCTGAATTGCTATTAGAGGCGATCACATTTCAAGTATAAGTATGCAAAATCTTTTTATATTATTATTATTATATTATGCAAAATATGGCAATTTACTAAAAAAATTAATAATTTTTAATGCCAAGCAATCAATTTTTCTAAAATCTGTTGCAGATACAAACAAAGGAATAATAATAATAATAATATTTTTGGGACACATTTTTTTTTTTAAAAATCACTAATTAATTTATATCCGGATTTTGTTATTTTTAAGCATTCCGAAGGGTAAATGTGTAGTTAACGCCTGGCAAAAAGGGCCAATTAATTATAAATTTAATAATGAAGTTTAATTTCATAAATAACCAAATTATTAATATTATTATGGAATTTTTAATAATAATCGTGTACACATCAGCATATGCAATTGGTTGTTTTCTGGACCACCAGTAACGTATTCGAGTATAAATACAACAGAAATTTCTGTTGTTTCTCCAGTACGATAAATAACATTGTTCAATAGTCAGACTGTTAACACAATTGTGTTTAAGCAATAGGCATTAGAGGGTAAAAAATAAAAACAGGGAAAACTCGATGTTATCTATTGAAATTTTTTTTATCGCATCAATACAAAACTTTAACGAAAAAGTAATTGATAAGTTTGCAGCAAAGAAGGAAAGGAGCATTGTATTACAGTTTAAAAAATGAAATAAAGCTTTTCTACTTAAACTGATATTTTACTTTACTTTTACTTTACTTTTTTTGCAGAACAGGCAAACATTTTTAGCACGGGCCGCCACTGTCCTAACTACCCGACGTCAAAGAAAGAGTTGGACTACCAGAAACCTGCAGTTAGACTGAACTCTGAACAGATGGGCTTTGACAGTTGTCAACACCTGTTGCACACGGCCCGTGTGACGGATTTATTTCACACGGCCCCAATTGTTTTTTATCAAGCCTGTCATCAGAATTTCGTCTATAAAACCGCTGCATGGTGTTACCAATTGTGAGCCCGAAAACCAACACTAAATCACAGAGAACTCTCAGTGGAATATTATCAGTAAATTAACCTGTTTCTAATATGTCAGGGCTTTATGCCGTATAATATTAAACTTTAATAACAGAGTTAATTAAACTGTAAATCCTGTATGCATAAAACATAACCTAACAATATGTATTTTTCCCCTAGAGTCCAATTGCAAATCTGCTCTGTCTTTTTGTAGGACTGAAAACCATACCCGTGCCTGTCAGTTGCCTGTGAAAAGCCCTGGAACATTTGCCTGTCCTGATTAAAGGCTATAAAAGAACCTTTGTGTTGACAGTACGATACTTTTGTAAATACTTACTGTATATAATGTATATAATAATTCTCACAATCCACACAACAAGGTCTGTTCTATCTCATGCTAAAAATACTAAAAATCACTGCAACACTGCACAGAGTTTAACGGCGGCCATTTTTGTTGTTTACAATTCTTGTGCTTTGGGTTTGTGCTGTTTAATAATTGTTTTAAACGTTGTTTCTTACAGAAGCACTTGTAAGCCTCAAATAACCCCTTTAAGTGCTAAGGACAACCATTTTACTCCTCTTTTATAATAAATATACCTTATTCTATCAGGGCTGTCAAATGACATTTTGAAGTTTAATTTGTGGGTTATAATTTAACTTCAAAATTGACATTTGACAGTTTTATGACAGCCCTGATAGAATAAAGTTTATTTTTTACAATATAGGAGTAAAATGGTTGTTCTTAGCAATTTAAGGACTTAAATGCTTACTATGAAAAACACAACGTTTAAAACGATTATTATGTAAGTATGTATAAACAGAGTACAAACCCAAAGCACAAAAATTGTAAACAACAAAAATGGCCGCCGTTAAACTGTGCAGTGTTGTAGTGATTTTTTGTATTTTTAGTACGAGATAGAACAGACCTTGTGTGGACTGTGATAATTCTATGATTTTGTACATATTTTTACCTGGGTAAATAAACCAGTTTAAGTTATTTTTTCATTTTAAATTAGACCACCAACCTTAACTGATTCTTATAAACCCTACTTTCTCCACTTAATAAAAGCAACCCGAGGTAGGTATTCCTCTGTATCTGGAGAGTCAACCGAAGAGGAACCTTGCTAGAGTACTTAAGGCCATAACCAGTCTAGGTACAACACGAATTTGGCGCCCGAGCACTAGGACCCGGGTTTTCCTGAAAATTCCTGTAACCTAACCTAAAAAGTTTTTATAGAAAACATAACTTGCAAAAATCCCATGAGAATCAGTAAGGTGGTTTAATTATTACATACTAAAATGACAAAAACAAAGACCAGCCCGTCAAAAAAAAACCAGAAGAGCAAGGTAAAACCCAAAGCACTCTTTAGGCAGAGGCTGTAAATTCTTCGACAGAAGGTACAGCTGGCACAGGGGTAAAACAAGGACTAAGCTGGCTATACACCCTGCGTAAGGAAGGTTTTTGGTTTGGAAAATTCCGGCACAGTAAACGAATTACGTTTACGAGTGCGAAATCATGTCACCGAAGACAAACAAGCACCAGCTAATATAACACTTTGGGAAGCGTCAATTTTAGGTACACCATAAGATGATCGAAAGGTCTGTGACCAGGTTAGAAAGTGAAATGTACACTTTGATGGCAATACTAATGCAGTTTCATTCCTCGAAAGAATTCAAGAGCATAAAATATGCTATGATTTTGAAGAGAAAACTGAAAGCATTACCGGAACTGTTAAGGGGCAGTGCCCTATTGTGGTATAGAAACTGGAAAGCTGGCTGGGAAGAATGGGATGATTTTGTAGAGGATTTTAACTTATTTTCCCAGTAGGTATACCGAGGACCTACTCGAAGAAATCTTAGTACATGATTGGCATCCAGTCACTTATGCAACGACATGGAAAATACAGCTAAGGAGAAGAGTTGTACACCCTGTATAAAAAACTACGGCCAGAATATCGTCAATACATCCGACGCGCCTATGCCAAGTCGTTTAAAGACTTAGTGGGACAGGCAGAAGAATTTGAACGACTACAAAAAGAGACAGATTCACAAAAACTTGCCAGGGCGGTTCAAATTCCGCAAGTAGCCCCAATCTTGCTGTCAAAGCAAAATTGTACCCCAAACCGACAGGTGAAACCACCTAATACCCCAGTATATGACAGAAAGCGTATATGCTGGCGATGTGGCAAAGAAGGTCATTTTCGCACGGAATGTCGCGAAAGGGAGCGTATTTTTTGTTCTAGATGTGGTAAGCAGCATGTTATGTCAAAAGACTGCACATACCCACGTCCGAAAAACACCAAAGGGAACAGGAACTGAAGTCGTCTAAATTCCCGCCCCTACCGGCTTCACCAGGACCGTATTTGGGACAAAATATACAGGGTGAAGCAAAAATCCCCACGATTAATCCAAATTTTGTAGCCAATGAACCCGCAAATGTGGCAAACGACTCCAGGATGTTCAATAAATTAAAAATTAAAGGAATGAAATAAATGCTCTTTTGGACACCGGAGCATTCCATTTCATTCCTTTAATTTTTAATTTATTGAACATCCTGGAGTCGTTTGCCAGATAGCATAGAGACATCTTAAATATATCTTAAAGATGTCGGACTCGGACGTTCATGACATCTTTAAGACGTCCAGTTTACGACTTAAGTCTTTAAGATGTCGTTTTAACGGCATTATTAAGTCGTTTCTAAACGTCGTCAAGACGTCTTTAAGATTTTAAAGACTACCAATTTAAAACGTCTTGGTTATGCATTGCTACATCGCCAAAACGTTTTAAAGGTATTAAGTAATTAAAATGTAGCCAATAATGCTTTTAAACTTCTAAAAATAACATATACTACTATTTAAAATAAAAAAAATTAAATTGTTACACATTTATTTCTGCCTATTTAATTCAATTCAATTCAATGCCTAATTCAAATCAATAGTCAAAACTTCTTGGCACGTAGAACCCTTCTGTCTGAAGCTCTTCTTGAGTGTGAGGTAGGTATCAGGGTCAGAGACCAGGATATCCCTCAGCCTAGGCTATCAATTATTTTCTCGGAAGACACCACAAAAAACTGGCGGCTAGCCGTACCGATTCCACTTTGATTCCTCGATCCCCGCATGCGCGGTAGTGTTCTGTCACTTTTATTGTTATCGACAATCTTCACGCGGACATTTAATGTAGGGTTTATTATAATAATCTAAGTATAAAATTACTTCTTGCGAAGCTTCGAAACCAATCCAAACTCAACAACCCGACCCAACCGACCCCGCCCCATTGGCCCCCCCCGCCCAATTTTTCAACGAAGGAATATTCATATAATTATATTATATAACTGTAGCAAAATGAATATTAATGTAAAATTAAATAATAATCCTTTTCGCTATATAAATAAAAAAAAAAAAAAAAGTTGTAGGCGCCAAGAATCGAACCTGGTATCTCTCGCATACAAAGCGGGCGCTCTTCCATCGGAGCTACCGAGCTTATTGAATAATTCCTTTTGTTTTGAAAATAATACCAGTTTACAGTGTGTGACGTGTGAAGCATGCGGGGATCGAGGAATCAAAGTGGAATCGGTACGACTAGCCGCCAGTCCACAAAAACGACACCAAATTCACAAAAAAATCGAAAACCAACACTGCACACTACTTTGACCTGTCACTTGAGTTGTTAAACGTCGAACGGGAACATAAAAAAGAAAAACCGCCACGATTAGTAATAGCATTCACCCAAATTCAACATACTTACAAGAAGCAAAAATGGCGTCGGATGTCTGCAATCTGCATTTAGTTACGAGTTATTTAAGAATTGAAAAGAGGCAGACATATCAGCGCTTGGTGGATTAGAAAAGAACAGCATAAGGATCATATGGCGTGACTTATAAGATGGTGCCGATTTGATAATTTCATTGCATTATGGGAAATGTGCGGGTAATTTGATTTAAAAACTTTCGCTGGGTTATTTTAAGTTTATATTGTCTTAATACTTAATTTTTAAAAAACATGTTTGTTATAATGTTTTTATTTCAAATGGATATTATTAATTGTAGGAAAAATAACCAATCTACAAGAATGTCAGATATATATTTATTCAGTTACCCTACCCATCATCGTTGTCAAAACCTAAGATCCTATATTAAAGTTGTTTCAAAATAAGATGGTACCTAATTATAGGTAACTGACTATGAAGTGGCTGATTATGGGATCTAATTTCGATTTTGACTCAAAATTCACTATTTTATCAAAAAAAAAATAAACGGCGGTATCAGGCATTTTTAAGATGTCTTTAGAACATTAAATGGAGATATCTTTAAGACGTCTGTCAAAAGACATCTTTCAGACGTCTTTTTTAGATCTTCAGACGTTCAAGCATAATACAGACATACAAAAGACATCTTCAAGACTTTGTGTGCTATCTATCTATTAATATATATGGGAAGAATATATATATATATATATATATATATATATATATATATATATATATATATATATATTCTTAAGAATATTATTATTAAGAATATATATATATATTCTTACTCAGAAAATCCGTGGTAGAAAATCTACTAAACCAACCAGGACAACAATGTACTAGCCAGGTAAAATTGGCTGATGGGTCCCTACAATGGCCATTGGTTGTCAATTTTACCAGAAATATACTCAGCACCAGTTTTATTTTCTACCCAATTTGGTGGAAAATATTATTTTTGGGATGAACTTTATATCTAAACACAGGATATTGAAACAAGCCACCCAAAAACCTAAAATATTACAAAGTACGGTCCGTTGTCCTTGACTCCGACAAACCTGCTATACGAAGAACAACAGAAAGTGGCTGACTTTTTTATGCAGTAAGTTAAAAACCTTTGACAAAATTAAGGGCGTTACTCTGATAACTCAACATGAGATTCGTCTCCAGGAGAATACCAGGCTCATTAAACAAAGGTTCCGGCCACAGAATCCGGCCATAATGAAAATTATGTACGACGAAGTTGATCGAATGTTGTCAGAAAAAATAATCGAGCCCTCCCATAGTCCTTGGAGTTCACCTACGGTGATTGTCAAGAAAGCTAATGGAGAGCCGCGATTCTGCATCGATTTTCGAAAAGTAAACGACGCGTCGTCTCGATCAAGGATTCTTACCCGTTGCCACAAGACAATGCAATATTGGACAAAAAAAGGGAAGCGAAATACATTTCCACCTTGGATTTGCGGCAGGGATACTGGCAAATACCGTAAACTACAGAAAGCAAGCCCATTACAGCCTTTTCGATTCCCGGAAAAGGACTGTTTCAGTTCAGGGTTATGTCCTTTGGACTAAATTCGGCGCCAGCTACTTTCCAAAGGCTGTTAGACCAAATTATAACACCAGAGTTGGAGCACAGAGCATTTGCGTATCTTGACGAAATTATTGTGCTGGAAAAATCCCTGGATGAACACCTGGGAAACTTGAAAATGGTTTTTCAGCGACTACGTGAAGCTAACCTTCAGCAAGAAGTCTTTGCAATACTTAGGACATATTTTGACAGCTGAAGGTATCACTACGTCACCAGACAAGGTCACTAAAGATGGGATATTTAGGTACCGTAAACTGGGGCTACTTTGAACTGCGGGGTAACATTGAACAAAATAACAATTTTGTTTTAAGGTAACAATATACCTAAGATGATAATCACTTAAGTCTAACTCCGCTGTAGGTTTGTTCAGCTGTGCTTAGAATATAGGTTGGCAACATGGCTTGACAATTTTGTTGTTATGTTGGTAGTACTGGACAGATCAGTAATATAACATAAAATAATGAAGTTCAGAAGCTGTCCATTAATTATGACCAGTTGACTGATTTCCAATGACTTATTGACTTGATAACTTTGGAATACTGTTCAATGAAGCCCCTTTGTATGGGGCTACATTGAAAAAATACGGCATTTATATGCGTGTTCAAAGTAGCCCCATTCGTAAGGTTACTTTGAACACCTAAAAAAAAATTAAAAAAATATGTTATTAATTATTGAAAAATAAAAATAAATTCCAATTCTCTAGAGGGCACAAGTCCCCCCAATATAGAAAAAAAAAATAATTCAAAAACAGTAACGGTAAAGGAAATATCGGCAGTTGAGGGTAAAAACCGTTCAAAGTAGCCCCAGTTTACGGTACTAAAAACTGAAAAATAGGTAACTAAAAAGGTACTAAAAAAAAGAATTTTAGGTTAAAAAAACAGCATTTTAGGTAAAAAAAAACATTAAACGTTCAAGTTTCGTTTATAATTTTGTTTAACCGCATACCCAAACACAGAACATACCCACAATGTTGTGTTTCACTGAGTGACACTCACTACACATAAGTTCTATGACAGAACATAAGCTCACTAAAAAGAAGGTAACTGTAAAGAAAGTTACTGTTACAGTCTGTGACTATAAGAAAAAATTCTATACCGTTGAGTTGCACGCCCTGGATAAAATATTGGCGCAAAGTTTAAAAAGAACACAAAAAAATAAAATAAGTAAAAATAGGTAAATAGATAAAAATAAACTGACAAGTTAAAAAATATGTAACAAAAGTATAAAAAGGTAGTTTAAAGCAAAAACCTCCAAAAAAAGGTAAAAAAAGGTGAAAACAAGTTAAAAAATAGGTAACAAAAGTATAAAAAAGGTTGTTTAAAGCAAAAACCTCCAAAAAAGGTAAAAAAGGTGAAAACAAGTTAGGTTAATAAAAAAGAAAATCTTTTAAAACACATTTTGGCATTATTGGTTTTTAAATAATAAATCGGTTGAAAAAAGGTAAAATAACTAAAATCCCATCCCTACTGATCACCAAGCATTAAAATGGCTAAATTCTCTGAAAAATCCCTCTGGATGACTCGCTAGATGGGCTTTATTTTTAAAACAATTCGATTATGAAATTGTTTACCGCAAGGGAAGCCAAAACCAGCTGCCGGATCTGTTATCAACAGAGCTGCTACCAGATAAACCAGTAACCAACACACCGATATTTGTTGTAGCTGACAACAAAACATGATCTTGGTATCAGAATAAATTCCAAGAAGTCCTGAAAAATTGAGACATTTTTACGATTTCTTCGATTTTAAAGAACTCGAATGTACCGATCCATGGAAAATATGCATCCAAAGCCACAAAGATCTGTCATTCTCCGTGAAAACCATGACGAGACACACGCCGGACATTTGGGCATAGCCAAGACAATTCGCAGAATTGCCCGGAAGTATTATTGACCGCCCTTGGGATGTCATAAGCATCGACTTAGTGGGCCCATTACCCCGTTCATCCAAAGGAAATGTATTCTTGTTGGTGATGCAAAATAAATTCACTAAATGGGTGGAGTTTAAGCCACTACGTCGAGCTACCGCCAAGACTGTCACCGAAGCCCTCCAAGACCTTGTGATTTGTCTTTTTGGGTGCCCCCGTATCATCATCTCCGACAATGGTGTTCAATTCGACAATCGGATTTTCCAGAAGTTATTGTCCGACATGGGGATACAACACCGCTTTACACCCCCATACACCCCTCAATGCAATCCTGTAGAACGGGCCAACAAAGTCATCAAGACTATGGTGGCACAATACTGTGAAGCGGATCTAACCAAATGGGACAGTTGGCTACCGGAATTTAGGATAGCTTTTAACTCAGCTGTATATGATTCTACCGGATTTACACCAGCATTCTCAAACTTTGGACGAGAATTAGAAACACACAACAGTCTAACCACCCCTAAAAATCACCTAGTATAATTTACGGCACAGAGAATGGAGATGCAAATTGGGAGAAAAAGAACACCACCTGTCCTCTGCCGCCAAGAAGTTTAATGCTAAACTTGCTCCAAAATATGCCGGGCCTTTCTGTACCCACTTGCTCCAAAATATGCCGGGCCTTTCTGTACCCAGTTGTGTATGATCTGCGTTCTTCTGAAGGAAAATGGGTGAGGAATATACATATTAAAGATCTAAAACCTTTAATTGCGGACCTGCACACCTCTCCCAAACAACATCCGGTGGGACACACCGCCGCCAACCGTGGTGACGCCACCCAAGGCCATCACGCTTGGGAAGGGCCTTACGCCCATCCTGGCCAGGATGCCAGTTTCCCCCAAGACTCGGGGTGCCATCCCAAGGCGTCTAGGGATCGAGGGCCTGACCTGGCTCAATATGCCCCTGCTGGAAAACCCAGCCCCAGCCCAGGGCATCACCAGGCTCCTGACAGCCCAGAAGATCTGGCGTCCCCCAACCCCGGATCCGATCGTCTCGCTCCCTCCCCGCCGGCTGCCGACGACCATGCCACCATTGTTAATTTTTTTCAACCGGGCAAAAGTTACCCGCACAACTATCCTGAGCTCATATGTTAAATTTGACGCACGCTTTAAGCTCTTAACGCTTTCAAGTGCGAACTTAATCGACTTGTTTAGATATGGTTTAAATTTTCAGATTATATTGCCCTATGGTCCAGTCAACTTTTTACCAAATCTTGGAATTATTCCTTTGCAAACAAAAAAAAATACCCACTCAAAATACAAAAAAAATGCTTATTTTAATAGACCGTTTTATTTGCAATAAAAACAGCAATTTTATTGGCTTGGTATTTAATTAGGGTTATATATATCCATTTATAGTTAACATAATATGAAAGAACGTTTCTTAGAGAATCATTTGTTATAATATTTACCTTAAAAAAAATTTTAAATGGGGATATAACAGCCCTTATTTAAAAGCAGGTTATTTTTAGTAAAATTTAACTTTAAAGCAATTTTACGTTTATGAAGACTCAAGAAGACCGGTTAAGTGTTATGTCAAAATGCTCCCTAAACCTTCTACTTTTTGGTGACATTTTCCATTCTTGCCGCTTTTTGCCGCTTTTAGGTATAGAGGGACATTAAGTGGCGCGCGCGGGATAAAGATAAAGCTGTTTTTTGTGGATTTTTAACTTTGAGACTATTTTATGGCTATGAATACAAAATAATTTAGGTTAAGTATTATACTAAAATGTTCCTCAAACCCTATACTTTTTAATGTAATTTTTAGATTTGCTCGGTAGTAGTAGGTTAAGGTGGATCTGTAAAAAAATTTAAATCGTTACTTTGTTTACCTGCAAAATAATAACTATGGTATTATTATGCAAGATTATGAAACTTATGATAAACAACAATAATTTTTGTCCAATATAATTTATTGTCATTAAGGTAAAATACTATATTAAATTTAAAATTACCTTCGAGTTCTTAAGTAAAAGAGTATATCTAATTGTTGGTTTGTGTTATTGTTTAATTGTGCATAAGCTTTTGCAGTGAATCGATAACAGTTTTTGAATTGTGTGTTATTTTTGTGATATTATTATAGTGAATATCTTTGTCTGCGCGTCTTTATTATGGCTAACAAAACGCCAATTACTCGTTTAATGTTACATCAAAAAATAATGGAATTTTCCAATAATTCTATTGACGAGAGGAAAAATGTAATTTTAGATTAAGTATCTAAAGGAATATTTTGGTATTGAGGAAAATGAAACGGCTACGAAAGACCTTGTGACTTATACAAGAAATAATTTTTTTGCACCATATTTTCGAAATTCGAATAGCCTTAACCGTACTAAAAGAAATTTTGAAGTGAAGTATCAAGAGTGGTTGAATGAAATGGTGTTCCCGGAAACAGTTAACAAATCCTACTCAGGATGTATATAATCCTGAACCTTCAACATCCAGTAGCCGTAAGTATTTCTTGTTATTCCCATTTAATTTATTCTAATTTAAAATATTAAAATAGTTCAATCTGATAAAAGGCTATTTGTTACTTCATTGGTGCCACTTAGGTTAGTCTGCGAGAAAACCTCCGAAGTAGTTTGGAAAAATCCAAGACCATCGTCAAAAATGTATTGTCGGTCGATAAGATTACTTTGGGTGAAGGAAACTGACGAAATAACAAAGGATGAAGAGGCTGCTGTCAACGGGGAAATAGAAGAGCTGGTACCCTATCAGTCGGATTTAGGTCCAGTAAGATTTCACTTAGCCCTAACAATGCTTAACGGAAAGGTTTGTTAATAATTTAATATCATGATATCAAAATCTAATTATTTTTATTATTTATAGGCTTGTGGGGCGATAACAAGAACGTATAGTATGACTTGCCATATTTGCGAAGTAAAAATTTCCAAAATGAATGACATTGATTTTGTTTTAAGTCTTCCAGAAAAACAAGATGTTTTAAAGTATGGACTGTCTACGCTACATGCATATATTCGGTTTTTTTAATGTTTGCTTCATGTAGCATATCGTTTAGAATTTAAAGTTTGGAAGGTCACCAAAGACAATAAAATACAATTTTCTGAGAGAAAAAAGAAAATTCAAGTAGAATTTCGATCAAAGATGGGGATTCAAGTGGACTGTGTTGTGAGCACAAATGATGGAAACACAGCTAGGAGCTTTTTTGATAACCCTTCTTTGTCTGCAGAGATTACCGGTAAGTTAACTCAATAATGATTTTTATTCCAAAGTTAACTTATTTTTTTGTAGGAATCGAAGATCTTATAAAAAGATTTGCTATTATTTTGCGAGTAATTAATTCTGGTTACCAAATGCTTGTCAACGGCCAAAAGATTTGTCGAATTGTACAATTGGTATCACATGCCGACTTCTGTACATACCATTTTAATACATGGTGCTTCCGTAATTGGCAGCAATATTGCCAATTGGTGAGCTATCCGAGGAAGCACAAGAAGCAAAAAATAAATATATTAGAAAATTTAGAGACGCGTTTACAACTAAAGTAAATTTAAAAAGGGTAAATAAAGATCTTTTCAAGAGACTGATAATTAGTTCCGATCCATATCTAAGCAGTTTGGCCATCAGGGGAAAAAAAATGAAGTTAAGTTCTGATATCCGGCCTTTTATATTAATCCACGAGAATAATGATGAGAATGATGATGATAACAGTGATGATGACAGTGATGTTGACAGTGATTTTGACAGTGATGTTGACATTGATGACGAGAGTGATGATAAGAATGACGATGAGAATGATGAAGAGAATGATGAAGAGAATGAAGAAGAGAATGATGAAGAGAATGATGACGAGAATGAGGATGATGAGGAAGTTGAAGATGATGAAGCAGATGAAGATAGATGAAAATAGATCCGAAGATTTAGGTGAAAATTGTAAATTGTAAATTTTATTCTAGAAATAAATATGGATAAATACAATTTTTTTATTAGTTTTTAGTTCAAATACACCAGGTATGTATGGGTCAATTCCATGTTAATGTAAATTTGCAACCCCCTCTATAGGGTTGTTGGAAATAAGTTAGGTAAAACCACGGTCTTATATACAGGTCTTGCAACTTTAAGCTTCGAGGTGGCTTCCTTAACGTGCCAATTGGCTTAAGCCGCTAGGTGGCGCTAAGATCGAAGGGTGAAGTCAATTAAATGAACTACTTAGTTAAATGTGGAACTACTGCATACCCATAACCTACCTTTTTAAATTCTTTTTCTATGTTTTGTTTACATTTTCAAAAATTTAATATTTGTGAGTTTGTTTCGGATAATTTACGTTAACAAAATAGGACAACAAAGTCTATACTCTATGCACAAAGTCCTCGGCCGTCACATGCCCAGACCAAACATGTAAGTAAAACATGTTAATGTATAAAATACATACGTATATCATATACATGTTACGGCTAATGTATAAACATGGATAGTTTATAAAGTAGCTGGGTAGTTTATAAACTAGCCAAACTGTCAGCTATTTTAATTGAAAACGTATTTTTAACTAAATTAGCGGCTAGTTTGTAAACCAACCAAGGGTCTTGGCTAACACTGCAAATGAAAAAATATTGGCTGTATTCAAGTTCTATGGACCTGAATCTGGTTCTATTCAAGATTTGACCTTTTATATTTGCAGCTCATGTGTCCGAATACTTTTCGGCTCTTATACTTTGTTGACGTTTTTACCTTCATAGTCATTGAATATTTTGTGATGAATAGAAATCCGATATACAAAATTCAAGGAGCTGAATACTTCTCTACGGGTTAAGTTTCTCAATACCTCTTTGAAGTATTTGCAGTCAAAGTTTATTTATGTTTTGATTTCTACACCTGAGCCAAGCATTCAAATCTCGTGCTGATAAATATTATTCATTCTATCTTACATAGACGTTTTTACCTTTATAGTCTTTGAATATTTTGTGATGAATAGGAATTTGATATAGGAAATTTAAGGTGCTGAATACTTCTCAACAGGTCAAGTTCTCAATACCTCTCTGAAGTATTCAAAGTCAAAGTTTATGTATTTTCTGATATATACACTTGAGTCGAGCGTTCAAATTTTGTGCTGATGAATGTTATTCATTCTATTTCCGTGGAGGTGTTTGGGCCATGTAAAAATTAATATTATATGCTCTATACTTAAGTCGAGTCAATTTCAAGGATTAAGTGGAAGAGAACGTGTCGTAATCGGGAGTAAAAATAGAAACCTCGACACGAGACGGAAGTGACGTCATATACGGAGAGAAAAAATCAAATATAATGCGAAATTGCCACATTTGCAGTGTTGCCAGATTTTTTTTTTTGCAAATCATAGGTATACTCAATACAATATCAAGCAACACTTTGACAGGTGACAGATGATAAGTGACAAATGACAGGTTGGTGACAGATGACAGGATTTTTTAAATTTAAAACTCACGTAAAAAGCAAAGTAATAGGCAAATAACACTTATTTAAAATAATAATATAATGTTTATTTTGTTTTTCAACTAATTTTCTACAAGCGTGCCGAAAGTTGCACTTTTCCGGTCGCTTACTTTCCGCACGCACGAAAGTGCGGAAATTAAATGGGTGCGGATATTACTTTGCGCACGTAAGTAGAACAAATAATTATGTACCTACTATGCTCTACACACCAAAGAGCCACCACGTGACTTTGATATAAATAATTAAGGTTAATTTTCTGTCAGTGTCAAGCTAATTTTAACCTATTTTCTGAAAATAATGCAATAGATGTATTTTTTGTGTTCTAAATTAACACCTTTATACAGAAAAAATACATATTTTCAGAAAATATGACAAAATTAGCTTGATTCTGAAAATTAACTTTAATTATTTCTCAGTCACGTGGTGGAACTTGTGTGGAGCATAGTAAGTGTTAAAAGTAATTTTATTTTGTGAAAAGGGAAATTGGATAACGAGCGGGGCAAGTGATCCAACCATTCAAACAAAATAAAAACATTTGTAACATTTACATCAAACAATATTTTATCTACAAACATTATTAAACAGACACTTAAATAAACAATAATTAATAAATTTAAAATTAAAGCCATACAAATCTAAGATCAAGTAACTCTTTGTTCTTAGTTACGTGGCAACCAATGTGTACCTATTGTTGTTAGTTACGAAAAGACGCTGTCAATAACTTATACAAAAATTTACGATTTTCGATGGATAATCTGGAAGAAAACTATCCAAATGTGTAAATAAATGAAGCAGTTAGTAAGCTACCGAGTTGTTTCCAAAAACTCCAAGGAACAGTATGCGAAGTGGTACTACAGTAGTAACTCGAATGTCAATAACTTATACAAAAATTTACGATTTTCGATGGATAATCTGGAAGAAAACTATCCAAATATGTAAATAAATGAAGCAGTTAGTAAGCTACCGAGTTGTTTCCAAAAAGTCCAAGGAACAGTATGCGAAGTGGTACTGCAGTAGTAACGCGAATGTTTAGATTAAGATACACAACCACTAGTTTTGAATACTTCTGACAAGGATTCAGATCTCCGAAAGCTGAATGCTTCACGTGCTTAATACTGTCAACAAACATTCATGTATCATAACATTGAATAAAGTCTATACTTCCCACAAGAGTTCAAATCTTCAATTCACTGCGCAGTGCTTTGAATACGGCCAATATTTTTTCATTTGCAGTGAATTTACTTGAAATTATTTAGGAATAGCTGGATAATTTGTAAACTATCCAATTTAATTTGGCTAATATAAAAACCAAAATTTCTAGTAACACAACATAGCCGAGCTTTAGATAGTTTACAAACTAACCAATCAATATTCTGGCTAATTTATTAATAACCGATTTTTTTATTGTCTTGGGTTGATTGTTTATTTAAAATAATATATATTTCACCAACACGATGTGCTTAATTATATAATAATCATACAAAATGTGAAGGTGTCAATAATATGTTTTTTATTGCACATTGCCATCCCTGCTTAAAATACCCCATAGAGACCTATACAAAATAATCTATCGGGCGCTACCGGATTCTATATGTGCATTTGTCCATGGGTTTTTCCGGATACATCCCGATAGAAAATGTATAGGAAATTACCTATAGGCACACCATAACTTTTACATTTTCCCTATTGAGACCGATAGAAAATAACTCAATGAAGGATATATAGGGATATCCCTATAGACTCTATAGTATAGAGCAACCATAAAACATTTGACAAAATTTTATTAAAACCTATAGGGTCCTATAGGGAAAAAACTAATTTCTACATTTATGTGTATTTTCCCCATTGAAACCGATAGCAAATAAATCAATGGTGGATATCCCTATAGAACAACCATAAATCTTAACTACGGGTCCTATACAAACCGATACACCCTATAGAAACACCATACATCCCGATACAAATATCTATCGGTTTGAACAGGGTCCCTGTGGGGTATTTTAAGCAGGGATGTTTTTAACCGCTCCTTATTTGTTGGCACTTTAAACATGGACCGCTTAATTTTAATGCCGGAACGATAGCTTTGCTGGTTACATTTTGGCACAACACAGGACTTCATGTCTATTAAAAAGCACAAATACAAATGTATAACAAGAACAAATATAACAAGAAAAAATAGAAAAATATAATATAACAATAACGAATATCACAATAACAATAAATTAAAAGTCCCTGTAACAAAATACACAAGCTTGTTTATAAAAATTTAGGTTATGTTTCTTAACACAGAACATAAGTAGGTAGTTCATTTGACCTTTTATCCCATAGACTTTAAGGACTTAGAGCCGGTTTTACAATCGTTAGATTAAGTTAGCTTATTTGGCGGATAACTTTCATAGAAACCTTCTATCTAAAAAAATTATCCACCAGAGAGCTTATTTAACGATTGTAAAACCCAAAAATAAAGAAGATAAAAACGACCTTTAAACATCTATGGTTTATCTTAACTCGATGCGCCATCTGGTGGGTGTCTCATTAGAGAGGTCACTTTTCCTATTGAAATTGGGCGAAGTTGCAATACCTGTATATAAGACCGTGGGTAAAACAAATATTTGCCACTATATTATACGGCTCTTTTTAGGTAAGTATATAACATTTCATATAAATTGGTCAATATTAAATTTGCAACCCCTTGTAAAGGGTTATTGGAAATAAGTTAGGTAAAAACATAATTACCACTGTATTGTATGACTCTTTTTAGGTAAGTATATAAAATTTCATATAAATTGGTCAATATTAAATTTGCGACCCCCTGTAAAGGGTTGGAAATAGGTTAAGTAAAAATATATATATATATACTTACCACTGTATTTTAAGGCTCTTACAAATTGGTCAATATTAAATTTGCAACCCCCTGTAAAGGGTTGGAAATAGGTTAAGTAAAAAATTTATATATACCACTGTATTCTACGGCCCTTTTTCGGTAAGTATACAAAATTTCATACAAATTGATCAATATTAAATTTGCAACCCCCTGTAAAGGGTTGTTGGAAATAAGTAAGCTAAAAAATATATGTACCAGTATATTCTGCAGTTTTTTTTAAGTAAGTAAACAAAATTTCATATAAAAACATTTAAAAAAGTTATGAAAAAAGTTCGTTTTTCGATCAAAATTGGCGCCGAATGTGTGATCAAAAAAATTTGAACTGTAAGTTAAAATTAGAAAAAAGTGAGGTTAAAACTGCTTGACGGTTGTCAGATGTCAGATAAAATATAAAATAAAATTGGCTTTAAATTCCTTGCGGGAGTTAAATAATAGCAGGGGTCTTCATATTTTATGCAAAACTTCATATTTTCACCCTTGTTCATAAAATGTTCATAAATTACGAAAAATTGTTCAAATATTCATAAAATATTCAAATTTTTTAATATTCTAACAAAGATTAATTATAACAGTAACAATATGCATAAAATGCATATTTATATTATAAATTACAAACTATCCCTTGGGATACCCCTGGGACCCACACCAAACATTTGAGAAAGTCATGAACTTATTACAGATACTCTTAACATTTGAACGACACAATTTTTGCCCTATGATATTTTTTTTATATTGCACGTAAATTTTCACTGTTTCTCTTTACAATAAAAAACATATATATGAAAAAAATTCTAATACTTATTAAGTTATCTCATTTACAGAATTGTTTCACTGTTGGACCCTGTACTTTTACCTATTTTGATGTATGGTAAAGTAAATTTTTAGGTTTATGTTGAATAATAAAAGAATTTTATTTTTCTACTCCTATTACGGAATTTGACCCTTCTAATATCACTTTTATCTATGGAATGACATATATTCCGTAAAGTGTTACAGAATGAAATATTCTATCATCTGATACTCGCCACTCGTGGCGACATCTCTGTTTTTAATATCTAACAAATTTTAGACCGATCCCACCCAGGGCTGGATGCTCCCGCGGACGAGTTTTGGTTCGCGCCGCGCAT
Organism: Brassicogethes aeneus; assembly: GCA_921294245.1. NCBI lineage: Eukaryota > Metazoa > Arthropoda > Insecta > Coleoptera > Nitidulidae > Brassicogethes > Brassicogethes aeneus. The sequence goes on from OV121132.1 coordinate 66,525,630, forward strand.
GACGTCACCTGATGAGTAGTTGCAGCGCGAATACACGTATAATGCCTATATTATCAAAGAAAATAGACAAATATCTGGACATAGTGCGTTATTTTTAAACTTGAAATTGAAAAAAATGTTATAATATGGATGATAGATGATTTGGAAAAATATTTGATACTATTTAAATCTATTTTTTGTTGTAAATTTGATATTAAAAGTATTTTATTAATATGGATGCTAGTAATACAGGGTGTCTCAGTTGGTTTTTCACTTTTTGTGGCCCTGTAAAAAAGTTGTGGGTTGGAAGAGTGGGGTTAGTCGTAAACAAACGCTTGGTCTTGGGAAATTTAGTCAACATTCAGCGTTACACAGGAAAATAACGCGCTTTTTGTGTGCGCGAGTTTAATAAAAATAACAATTCTTGCACTCTCGTTCGACGTTTGTTTAGACGCCATTACAATTTACACGACATTTAACAATGCCCAGGCATTAATTTAATTAGGGCATGGGTTCGTAAGTTTGAAGAGACTGGTTCAACGACAAATAAACGTATAACCAACCGTTTAAGAACAATAAGAAGCCCTGAAATCATTGAGATGGTGAGAGCGTCTGTGCGGCAGGAACCAAACTTGTCGGTTCGCAGGCGTTATGTCGACATGATACGTGATTTTTTGACACCTGCTCTTCAAGAATTTGAAGGATTTGACCAAGAAAGCAGGTTTCAACAAAACGGAGCCACAAGTCAAGGTCTTTGCCCGTTGTTCAGGCGTTTTTTCCTAAAAACTGATTTCCCGGAGAGGTGACATAAATTGGCCCCCCAGAAGCCCGGATTTGACTCCATGCGTCTCTTTTTATGGGGATATCTTAAAAGTCGAGTTTATCGTAACCATCCTGCCAATTTGGAGGACTTGAAGCACAATATTCGGGCAGAAATGAAAGCCATAAGTGAGCAAACTTTTCGGAGCGTGATTGCAAATTTTAGAGCTCGACTTCAAGAGTGCCAGGAAAAAAATGGGCAACATTTGGACATTATAATTAAAAAAAAAATAATTTCCCAAGTTTTTTCTTTAATTTAATAAAAAAATTGTCAAAATTGATCGATTGTTTTTTTTAAATTTTAAATTCAAAAAGTGAAAAACCAAATGAGACACCCTGTATTATCAAAACATAAAGAAATATCTGGACATAGTGCGTTTTTTGTGAATTATTATCAATAATACTACTACCACCAACCCCATTATCAGCAATTTCTGGTGGTTCTTCCACCCTATTAATTGATAAATTTAAAAATACACATGAGCAGACTAATAAAAACTTACGTGTTTCTTGACGCTAGAAGGATATTACTAATAAGTTGAGCCTTTTCCAAGTGTTCTTTGGCCTTTTCCCTTTTTTCACTTAAAAGTTTACGATTGTGTCCACTTGTTGATGGCACAGAAGAAACCTGAGTTCGAGGTAAATTTTGAGTAGGCACAGCATCATCTTTCAGTCCACGATAACGTTTAGGGCTGTAGTTTAAGAGTTTATGTTTTAAATTAAAGTTGTAGTCACTGTCCAGAAAATGTTTAGAGCAAACAGTAGCGCGCTTAACGTTAATTTTTTCTCTTCTTTTCGTTGGATGTAACCACTTTTTGCACAAACTTATGTTTTTCGGAAATCGATGGTATTTAATGTCTTTATTTGTAGGGTTTTTCTTGGACTGGTTGTCCGAAATGCATCCACAACGCATTTTAATAAATGCAAATGGCACAACACAAACTAATACACAAAGAAAACAACGAAACACAAAAACAATAATTTTAGCACAAACAGAACAGGTTAACACAAAGCAATAACAATAATTTAAACACTGAAAAGTAATTCTAACCTTACAGAATGCAAAAACAACAAGTTAAAGAAAAAAACAGAGCAATTTAACATCTAACAGCTTCGCAAAAACCAGAATTTTAGCGGCAGATAATTCAAACGAACGTTAGAGATTTAAAACTACTCATCAAGTGACGTCATGTGACGTATTTTAGCTCCGCCCACCATGCGCACCATCCTATCTTATGTTGTATGTATCTTGGATCCAACCTCACTTTCTTCCAATTAAATTATTTTTCTATGGTATTTTTTGGAAACGTAGAAAAAGTATAGTCTGAAACACGTTTGGAATTGCATATTCCGCTCTCGTAAAACCGTCAAACTCGCCTTCGGCTCGTGTGACAAACTCTTCACTCGAGCGGAATATGCTGAATTCCAAACTTGTTACAGAATATACTATTATTTTTGGGCAACTGTACGCGAAGTAACATTTCGCGGACGCTGTAGCAGCCGCGAAATGATAATTCGCGGCCGTTATCATAGCGACGGCCGTTAAAGTAAATGTCAATTGTAATGGTACGATATATGGGACAGTTAATTTTTAACATTTCTTAATTTATTATTTTAAGGCTTTACGAAATATGAGACTAGTTCTAAATACCTATTTAACTTAAAATTGTATCAAGTGTGCATTAGTAACTTAATATTTAGGCCCATTCTGTTTATATTATAAAATTTATTAGGGCCATATTTAACCTAAGCATTCCAGAGTTAGAGTCTTTGTCAACACGTAATAAAAATAGGGTATAGTACGTTTGACTTAGAATGATATTTGTAAATCACTGTTGATGTCTTTAAGCAGGGCCGGCGTTAGCTTATTAGAGGCCAGGTGCAAAAGAAAAATGCGGGGCTTGAACTAAAAATTTACTCTTGAAAATTAACATAGCGCTTAGCGGCAATAAGCCAATAAAACATTAACGAAAAACCAATTGAAGGGATTAGAGCTGGAACCGCCCAAGTGCATTTTTAAGTCAAAATTGTTTAAGCGTGTTACCGGATAGTAGAAAATTTTGACTTAAAAATGCACTTGGGTGGTTCAGCTTTACTCTTCAATTAATATAGAAATTAACATTTAAGAAAAAATCACACATCACGCACCGTTTGCACATGCATCACGCCGGCACTGTCTTTAAGCATCCCATGATGCACTAGAGAGACTTACCAAAACCGCACGTATGTCTGAGCCATATCGGTAGATAGAGAAGGTTCTCACGTTCAAAATGAACCATATCGATAGGCCTGGTTGGCTTTGATAAAATAAACATAAAAACAGCATGTTAAAAACTGAAGAGAGTATTTTTTAGGACAGTTGGGTTTTGTTAGTTGAAGAGTTAGTTACGTTTTACTATATGAAGGGGCGAGTTGAAGTCTTTAACTTTATCAGGGAGTGAATTTAACAAATATTACATTGTTTTTTATATAAATTCAGTTTTTTTTGTGAAAGTGTTGTTAATTTAAATAGGTATGTCTTTTCTATATTTAGTTATTATAATCTGAGGTCACAAATATCATAATGAGTGGTTAATTATTTCATATTTAATTTAAACTATATTTTATTATTATTATTTCAACTTGTTCTAAGTGAGAGAAGGAATAAGTTGAATGGTTTTTATCTTAAAGGTGGTTGTTGGACAAACCAAATCACAAATTTATTATAATCATTATTTTATGTTTATAATTATTATATTTATATTACATTTACTTTAACATATTATATTGTAATGTAATTTTACATTTTACTACATATTTATATTTAACATTTATATACGATATTTTGTACAGTTTATCTTATTTTATTTATTTGATAAATTGATATTCATTATTTAATATGTTGAGGCTCTGTTGCAATTTCGCCACACCAAACACTTGTTCGAATTTTCTTTTATTGTTTAACGGTGTTGGTATCGGTCGAGGGGGTCGAGCCCGGAGACTTGTAAGTATCAATTCACCCATCTTTACAATAAATGCTAGGTAGGGCCCATGATGTGAGTTTTTATGACATTGTCTTATTTTATTAATATTGATAATCATTTTATTTTACTCCCTTGCGAAAAAAATGCCTAAATTTTGGGCATTAATGCCTAACTTGGGCATAAATGCCAAAAATTAGGAATTAATGCTGAAAAGTTAAGCATATATGCCTAACTTGGGCATTTATGTCCAACAGTTAAGCATAAATGCCTAACAGTTAGGATTGAATGCCTAACTTGGGCATTTATGCCTAACTGTTAAGCATAAATGCCTACGAGTTAGGATTGAATGCCTAACTTGGGCATTTATGCCCATTAGTTCAGCATAAATGCCTAAGAGTTAGGATTGAATGCCTAACTTTGGCATTTATGCCCAACAGTTCAGCATAAATGCCTAAGAGTTAGGATTGAATGCCTAACTTGGGTATTAATGCCCAATAATTTAGCATAAATGCCAAAGAGTTAGGATTAATTGCTCAAAAATTGGGTATGTGAATTCAATGATTCAATGTGTTGAGATTAAATACCTATTTTGGGCATATATATGACTGGTAGATGCTACTTTTTTGTCTAATATGTAATAAGTAAAAGAACATATTCAAAGACCAAGCTCATCCTCCTTCGGACATCACATTAAATACAACTCCCACTCCTTCCGCCCAGCATCGAAGGCAAGAATCATACATAACCTAGATCTCAACAAATACAGCCTTAAACTAGACCTATTTGAAGATTTGGAAATATCCAACTCATTCAAAAATAAACCTGAACAATGCTTGAACTCACAAATTAATTTAAATAGAAATTTAAACCATTATTTAAACATTTCCTATAAGCATTTCATGATTGATGATGAAAAAACATTTATTGATTCCGTCCTCCCCCCACCATTGCTTATTTTTTAAATAACGTTTTTGAGTTGTAACTACTGTATTTAATTGATTTTATAAATTAATAAATGAATAAATTTATTAGTTAAGTTAATTTAAATTACCCGCTAATTTTAAGATTATGAAGTTGGCACTAGTTAAACGTCAAAATTAACGTGGTTTTTCTGTAAAAGATAAAATGTAAAATTTGTTATTTTAAATTCCCTTCAGGGCTATATGTTTTTCAACTTATGTTCACTGCTACATATAAATGTAAGCTCGCCTTGACAAGTAAGTAAAAAATTTTAACCCACCTATTGAAACTAATGTTTACTTACTTTTCAGGGCTAGCCCGGATGATGTCATTAGATTAAATGACGAAAGCGCTTGGCTACTCATTTTTTTAAAATAAATATACCGACATACAAAAATACACCCCTTTTATTAAATGAATATTTTTATTGAATCGATTAGGCATATAATGCCTAAGTTCGGCATTATTCCCAAGTTAAGCATAATGCCTAAGTTAGGCATTATTCCCAAGTTAAGCATAATGCCTAAGTTAGGCATTATTCCCAAGTTAAGCATAATGCCTAAGTTAGGTACTCAAAATCATGTCTAACTTTTTTGGGCATTAATGCCTAAAAGTTAGGCATTAATGCCCAAAATTTAGGCATTTTTTTCGCAAGGGCTATATTTGATTTGCACTGACATAATCCTATTACTTTATCATACCTGATTATATTTATTATTTATGACTGTACATCAATTTTATTGCATAACTCTTGTCCACTACTACACCACTTGTTATTTATATATATTTTATTTATACAAATACCATTTATTATTGTTGCTTGTGACCTAAGTTATATTATACTTTATGTTTCACATTATTGTTGTTTGTTGCTGTACATTGATAATTGTTTCAATGTGTATTTGCTTTTATACACCGTCCGAGCCTATTATTTATGTAGGTGAATAATCTTAGCAATATGATAATATAATTGATTATATTCATATTGGTTACTTTGATTTTGTTGTATTATTTATATTGTTGAGATGTGCGACACATATGCATGTCTGTATTGTATGTGGGTTTTTAAGGTTTTACCTTATTAACTTAAATCAATCATACTTTTTAAATACAAATGTTTTTATTTATATTATTAATGTACAGTAACAATAATTAACTCTTGTATTAATTGCCTTTATTAATAAACTTATTTTGATTTAATACTTTTTCTTTGCTTTTTTAAATATCTTTTCAATTGCTCAAGTACTTACGTATCCAGAACCGTATTCACAACAAAAAGGGGTCCTAACTTAATTTCTTTAAACTAGACGATCACGTGTTTTGGCCAAAGGTAGTACTTCTGTGGTTTTAATATTCTTTTTAATTATTAATGTGTGCCCTCCATGCCCCGTTCGTTACACAATTATAGGTGAGCCATTCCACGCGTAACGGATAGGACAGTTGCCGTGTTTTTATTTACAAAATAATATTGTTCTATTATATTACCAATGTCAAATTTTTATAAATAGTTCTTAACTAAAGCTGTTTAACAAGGTTTTTATTTGGCAAAATTAGGTATCGTGGTTAACTGTTTAATTCCTTAAAAACTAATAATTTAAAGCGTAACGGACGGGACTTTGTAATAGTCCCGTCCGTTACGCTTTAAATTATTATTTTTTAAGGAATTAAACAGTCAATCACGATACCTTATTTTGCCAAATAAAAACCTTGTTCAACAGCTTTTGTTTAGAACTATTTATAAAAATTTGACATTGGTAATATAATAGAACAATATTATTGTGTAAATAAAAACACGGCAACTGTCCTATCCGTTAAGCGTGGAATGGCCCAGGTATATTTATTTTGACACATGTGAATGGGCAGTTTTTAGAAATTATTTATTAGGTATCTGAAGTATTACATATTTTTTGGGTAAATGTTAATATTAATATTACAGTTCGTATGGTTAGTTATATTTATCCCTGAAGTAAAATCTACAATTTTTGAACCGTTATCATTTGAAACCGTGACAGGTGTACTTGACCCCTGATTTAAGTTAGGCTCGGATACAATACCGGAAATTGAATTGGCAATTTTATTTTTATTTTCTATAGAATCTTCGACATAAGATTCAGCAACGGTGGTAGATCTCCAACCACCGTGGCGCTTAAGAACTGATGTGCTAGCGCCGCTGTCGGCAAGAAGGGTAGCAGAGCTCCTCCTAAAACAATGGCCTGTGTACTGCTCACTATTCGCCAATTTCAAGTAATTCGCTATCAAACACGTTTCCAATCGTATGTACCCCAATAACTTGTGCATGGCATCTTCCTTTCTCGTATCTCAAAAATAATCGACGACTGGTAACATGTTTCGGGCGTAGGGCAGCATATTTTCGATAAAGTGTTATATACTTTGGATTCGTAATAGTGAACGTGCGGTTTATGTCCGTTTTAGTATCGGGAACAGTTACTATTAGAACATTGTTGTTGTCCTGAATATCTTCAATGGTTATTTTTGTTAACTCATCACGTCTCATGGCCCCCGATATTCCCATAATTAAAACTACCTAATCAAACAACAATAAATTACACCATTCACAAGGAATTTTTATTTATATTTACCTTCCACAGCAAATAATTTTCGTCACTAGCTTTTTCCAAAAATATCGTAATTTGGTTATGTGTCAACACCTTTGACTTCTTGGCTCTATAACCCACTGACTGTTTCTTCAAAAAAGGGACCAACTTCAAATATTTTCTCACGTCTATGCCTTCTTTTATATTAAGCATGCACTTGAGCATCGAATACACACTCCATAAGCTTGAACTTTTTAAGGTCTTTGATTTTTCTATAAGGTAAGCTAATAATACATTTTCAGATAAACTTTTGGCGTCCTTCCTGTTGCACCAGTCTTTAAAGTCTTTGTAACATTTTTCATACTGCCTCTTTGATTTTTCAGGTACTAACTGCGACACTGCAGAATTCGCAGCAATTTTTAGTTCCGGAGGAGTTCCGGTTATCGAAGTATCACTATCACTTTGAGAATTAAACATTATTACTTTTCTTTGACACAACTTTTACTGTCAAATATTATATCTCATTTAATTGTTTGCCATTTCCATGGAAACCATTCTAGATTTTTGACTTGCGTCTTTAACCTAAACCTATTCCCTGTCAAATGCGCATGCGTTTCGTAGTTTGTCACTGTCAAGTGTTTCTTTAACAAATTTCAAAGTAAAAAGTTATGCAGGTACACTGCATTGTGCCATACCAAACCAACCCAAACTTAACAACCCAACCCAACCGACCCCGCCCCATTGGGCCCCTCCCGCCCCATTGAGCAATAGAGGTATAATATATTTAAGGGCAGGCTGGATTGTGACAATGGGGCGGGAGGGGCCCAATGGGGCGGGAGGGGCCCAATGGGGCGGGGTCGGTTGGGTTGGGTTGTTAAGTTTGGGTTAGTTTGGTATGGCACAATGCAGTGTACCTGCATAACCAAAATGACAGCTAATCGTCATAACCTTGAGGAATACTTCGCTACATTTAGCCTCTAGTGATATTTGTTGATATTTGTCACTACGCGCATGCGCATTTGACAGGGAATAGGTTTGGGATATAGACGCATGTAGATTTTTGAATTATTTTTAATTTATTATCTGTCACATAAAATATTATAATTAAAGTTTCCAATGTAGCAATAAAACTTGTAGGTACTTGCCCAAAAAATATTGTGTATACCACAGCCTCGAAACCCTTTAGAGACCTCGAGATTGTCTTGCCTCGCAATTTTTCCCTCCGTACTCTAAAGAGCGTTTTCGCGGCCTTGGTATACAAATAACTATTTTGTTAACTATTAGAATTTTATTTGTTTATGTTTACTAAAAGTACCAAATATTATATGTAGGCAATAATTTTTTTTTAAAGGATATATTTTTGTTTATTTTGAGATGAACTCAAAATAGCAAGAATCACACCGATATACAAGTCAGCAGACAAAACTGAACCTGGAAATTATAGACCAATTGCAAATCTAACAGTATTCAGCAAGATTTTTGAAAAAGTACTACATAAAAGGTTATCAGAACACATACATAATACAGATATTCTAACAGCTAGCCAACATGGATTTCAAACACATAAAGGAACAACAGCAGCAATAAGCAACATTCTAACACAACTTGACAACAAACTAACGGTAACTGGTTTAGTACTAGATTACAAAAAGGCATTTGACACAGTGAACCTGGACTTATTAATTTCAAAAATGAAAAATATAGGGAGTAACTGGAAAGTCTCTAAACATGTTTCAATCATATCTAACAAATCCACGCCAGTTTACAGTGGTAGGGGACCAATGCAGCACAATAGAGGAAATCAAATATGGTGTTCCTCAGGGGTCAATTCTGGGACCCTACATGTACTTACTTTACATTAATGATCTTAGCCTATATAAAATACATGGTAAAATGCTCATGTATGCAGATGACTTGGCAATTTTTTACAAGAACGAAAACAACAAAGACACAGAAAGTAAAATTAAACAAGACTTAAATACACTAAAAAAATGGACCAATTCTAATCAACTAACCCTAAATCATCAAAAATGTCACTTTATAAACTTTCAATCCAGAACAAGAGAACATCAAATTAACATCAAAATCAAGGAGCCACTAAAGGAAGTTAAAACAATTAACTACCTAGGACTACACATTGACAATAAACTAAACTGGAAGCAACACATACATAAACTAAATGAATCTCTCTCTTCATACATATACCTAATGAACAAAATAGCAAACACACTTCCTCTTAAACAAAGAATCTTAGTCTATGATTCCTATATTAAGAGTCAATTGGCATACCTCATACCTTTTTGGGCAACAGCAAACGAAACCTCTAAAAAATCGTTGCAGCGAAATCAAAATAAAATATTAAAGATTATGCACAAAATAGACAAATACATGCCTACAGAACAACTTTATAAGATCACCAAACAGCTAAATATCGAAGAGCTTAGACAACTAGAAACCCATAAATTAGTGCACAAGATCATAACAAATAAGATACTGGATGAAGAAGTAACATTTAGAAAAAGAGCGGACACACATGAACATAATACAAGAGGACGTGAACAAATAGACATAGAAAGAGCCAAAACAAAATATGGAGAAATGAAAATAAAACATCAAGGGTACAAACTATACAACAAATTAACAGAGAATATAAAAACCTACCCGAGACGACTTTCAAAACCAACTTGAAAACTTTTATTTTGCACCAAAGAATATCTACTTAATATACTTACTTATTTATTATATATCATATAAATCCAATATTATACATACTTATTTATTATATTATATTTATACTTATCCAATATTAATAATAGGATGTACTTTAAAAAAAAAAAAATTGTCATATTTTAAAAAAGACGTTCATAAAATGTTCATATTTTCATTAACCCAAATGCATATTTTCATATGGTCAAGATATCAAATTTGCCCTAAAATGAATGGGGATTTAAAAAATAATTTTTATTTTGAAAAATAGTGGCGTGCATATTATTTTTCCAAAAATATCTATAGACCACATCCTGTACGGACGCCACTGGTAAAAAAAAATAAAAAATCTTCTACATCAAAAACTTACTATTAATGCTTAGAAGGCGTGTGCCAAATTTTATAAAAATATCTAGGAGTTATTAAAGTTATGATAAAAAAACGACTTTTTTCTTAAAACTTTAACACCCTGTAACTCAAAAATTAAGAGGTTTAGGTCATAGGTTTATTTGAACTTTTTTTCTTAAAATCAACTAAGGATTCACACCTTTAAGGTTCAGCATCTTATTCTGAAACACCCTGTATATACATATATACATATATATATTAGGGTGCTTCAAATGTTTTTATTTAATATAAAAAAAATCCTCACCAAATATGGGCGTTCAAGCTCAACTCTAAGAGGTCGCTGTTTTTATTTCAGTTTCCCATTTAATTAACATGGGAAAAAATAATTTTATGTTTGGAATTTTATACTTCTGTATCAAAATAAAATAAAATGGCAAAGATCATTTCAGTTTCTTATATAAAATGTAACGCGCTACAAAAAAGGTCTCTTATTATTTTTCGATAAATTGATTTCTTCTAGAGTTATTCGAGGTCAAAGTTTAACAAAAAAAAGCATATTAAAGCCAAACTTAAGAACAATAACACGCCTAAAAAACAATGGGAAATATTAAAAAAACTGACTGGACTTAATAAAGTACAAGAAATTGCAGAAACCTTTAACACGCATTTTATACACGGAGAAAAAAGTTTATTGCTCCCAAATAAAAAAAATATTTAAATATGGGACAAGGGTACAGTTTATTTATCCTAAATATATTTTTATTCCCGACATATAAAGTTTTACTAAAGTATATTTATCGTTATTATTTCGACTATTTAGGGGTAATAAACAATATATTCACTACAAATAAAAGTATTAGGTAAACAGTTTATTTGTCCCATTTTTTTCTCAGTGTAGATATTGTAGAAAATACAGTCGGGCCAAATGCCAGCACATTAAAAAGTACTCGGTTTAAATATAACTGTAAAAGCTCACTGTACATTGCAAAAACTACACCAGAGGAAATATCAAAAATTATAAGAGAATTAAAACAAAATGCTGCCCCAGGTTTTGATGGGCTTAAGATTTCAGTATTAAAAAAAATCTTAACAACTATTTCACCAGTTATTTCTAAGTCCATAAACAACCATATCCAAGAAGGGATTTTTCCAGATAGTCTAAAACTAGCTAAAGTGACACCAATTCACAAAAAAGGAAGTAAGTCAGAACTTTCTACACTGAGAAAAAAATGGGACAAATAAACTGTTTACCTAATACTTTTATTTGTAGTGAATATATTGTTTATTACCTCTAAATAGTCGAAATAATAACGATAAATATACTTTAGTAAAACTTTATATGTCAGGAATAAAAATATATTTAGGATAAATAAACTGTACCCTTGTCCCATATTTAAATATTTTTTTTATTTGGGAGCAATAAACTTTTTTCTCCGTGTAACTACAGGCCAATTTCAGTATTACCTTCCATATCCAAAATCTTTGAAACTGTACTCCATAGGAGACTTACAAAATATCTTACAGACATAAACTTCCTGAGTAACAAACAGCATGGTTTACAAAATAAAAAAAGTACTCAAAGTGCAATGACCAACCTCATGGAAGAAATATACTTAAATGCAGACAAAAATCAAATGGTTTTGGTAATTTTTTTGGACCTATGCAAGGCATTTGACGTGGTTAACCACAAGATTCTGCTGGAAAAACTTTCCAAAATTGGTGTTAAGGGCAAGTACCTTAAGTTATTCTCGAGTTACCTTAGTAACCGAAAGCAATATACAACAATCTGTGATAAAATAAGTGATAGTAAATTAATTAAAACTGGTGTTCCTCAGGGCTCAATTATGGGCCCTCTTCTCTTCCTAATATATATGAATGATTTTACAAACTGTGATATTAGTGGTAAGATAACATTATTTGCAGATGACACTGCCCTTATTTATAGTGGAACTAAAGGAAAAATGTTTAGTGATGCTCAATGTGATCTCAATAAAATTACTGAGTGGACCACCGAAAATGGTATAAAATTAAACGAAAGTAAGTCGAATTATATGATATTTAATAATAACTGTGATAACCAATATAATTTAAAAATTTACAATGAAATTATTGATGAAGTGACATCCACAAAATATCTTGGCTTAATACTGGATAATAAATTAAAATTTAGAATGCATATACAAAATATAAAAAACAAAATAAATTCTGCATGCTTTTTTATTCGCAGAAATACAGTTTTTCTTAATCTGCAGACTAAATACCATTTATACCATGCATATATAAATAGTCACCTAATGTACCTCCCATGCATTTGGGGCCAAGCGACTGAGTATGACCTAAACCAGTTACAAGTCACTCAAAATCGAGCAGTAAAACTTATATTTTGTAAACCTCCAAGAACAAACACCTCAATACTTTATCATGATCTAAAATTGTTTCAAATACACGAGATTATTAAACTGGATTCATTAAAATTAGTATTTAAAATCAAAACCAACATGATACAACTCTACAAATGAACTGCAATATACATCAGCACAACACCAGGACAAATCAACATTATCATGTTTTACCTAGTGCTAGAAACATAGGTCAGCGAAGAATTGGACACACTGCTGTTGTATGGTTTAATGAACTGCCAGAATATATAAAAAATGTGAAATTACTATGTACTTTTACCTCATTAGTTAAGTTGTATTTATTAAACAAGAGAAATGTATCCACATAATTATGTTTGTTACCTGTTATGGATTCTTTTGTAATCTTTTTGGGTTAATAAATAAATAAAAAAAAAAAGTTTGATAAACATCAAATTTTCTGTTTTTTTAAATTTTATAGTACAATTAGCAGACGGGAGGTAAAAGGGGGCAAAACAAGGCAGCGGGGTGGGGTACCCAAAAAATTTCGTAAATTTTTTTTTATTGTTTTTTTCGGTTTCTAAATCATTTGAAAATATATTGACTTACAAGTTCACGCCTTTAATCGAAAATAATTGTTCTGAGCCTGTAGAGCGAGAAAAAGGAAGGTAAAAATTTGGAAAACTTTTCCATCGAACTTTTTTTTCGGATTGTGATTGTGAATTTATTTTCAAATAATTTAGAAAAAAACAATCTAAAAAAAAAATTTTTAAGAAATTTTTTGGGTACCCCATTTTGCCTCCCCCCGCTGCCTTGTTTTGCCCATTTTCACCTCCCTTCTGCTAATTGTAAAGGGTGTCCCATTAAGACCGCCTATTTTAAATTTAGTGTCATTTTTGTTGTGTCAATCGTACAGCGTTGTTGTTGGACAGTGGTCATGTGTGAACATTGAGGTTAAGTCATGGAGATTTACACGGACGCACAACGCATAGAAATTGTAAAAATCCACTATCGAAATGGTGAGAATTTTTCGGAAACGGTTTGAAGATATCGTGGATTTTTCGGTCACCATAACGCACCTTCTCGCCGTACTGTGGTGCGATTAATCGAGCAATTTGAAACGATTGGGTCAATTCAAACCAAAAAGAGACTTGTCCGTGTTCGTGCTGCTCGGTCTGCTGAAAATATTGCAGCAGTTAGTGAAAGTGTTGAACATAATTCTTCCACCTCGATTCGCCACCGCACCGCACCAGCAATTGAGACTATCTCGAAGCAGTTTACAGCGATTTTTGGCCAAAGTCCTGCATTTTCATGCGTACAAGATTCGGTTGACACAATATTTAAAGACAGCAGACCATGCACAGCAACGAAACCATGGAATTATTGAGGACAAAATTTGAAGGCAGAGTTATCTCGCCCCGCGAGGATGTGATGTGGCTAGGCCGATCATGCGATTTTACACCGTTAGATTTCTTTCTTTGGGTTTTTTTGAAGGAAAAGGTTTATGCTAATAACCCAAGAACAGTTCCTAAACTAAAACATGAGATTCGACGGGTCATTGATGAAATTGAGCCGGCACTATGCCAAAATGTAATCGAAAATTTTGTCAAAAGAATCAACGTGTGCCGGCAGTCACGAGGCTGCCATTTATCGGATATTGTGTTCCATATTTAACCTCCATGTCTTCCCTCTTTATTGCAATAAAAATATCTTAACTTTTTAAATAAACACGGCATTTTTTTTTATTTTAAAATAGGCGGTCTTAATGGGACACCCTTACCATAAAATGAAAAAAGCCAGAAAATTTGAAGTTAATCAAACTTTGACCTCGAATAACTCTAGAAAAAATCAATTTATCGAAAAATAATAAGATACCTTTTTTGTAGAGCGTAACATTTTCTTTAAGAAACTACAATGATCATTGCCATAAATTACTTTGATACAGAGGTATAAAATTCTGAACATAAAATTATTTTTTTCCATGTTAATTGAATGAGAAACTAAAATAAAAACATCGACCTCTTAGAGTTGAGCTGAAACGCCCATATTTAGTGAGGATTTTTTTTATATTAAATAGAAACATTTGAGAGGGTAGGAGCGAAAAAAAAAACAATTAAATTCTAATATATATGTATATACCTGGACAACAATCGGGATTTCCTGGTGAAGTCATGATATCACAACGTGATTTTTTTTATCACGCTGTGATATCCTGAGTGCATACACATGCTTCATCACAGTGATATCATGTAGAACTCACGGTGTGATATTTGTAAAATTTGCGCATGCGTATGAGCCCTGCGAACTGCGAATTTAAAACCTAGTTTGTTATTCACATTACACCGTTATAATTTATAAAACGTTGTTTGAATATCACGAATGTTGTCCGGGTTCAATTAAAAAAGATATTCCAATATTTAACAAAACGTGAACTTTTTGTTAAACATTGGAATATCTTTTTTAATTGAACCCGGACAACATTCGTGATATTCATACGAACATCATGTCGTGATTTTCACAAATTTTATTCATACTGATATCATACGGAAGTCACCGCGTGATAAATGAAAATCATACGAACGTCACGTCGTGATTTTCATAAATTTTATTCATACGGACATCATCCGGATGTCACTGCGTGAGAGATGAAAATCATGACGTGATTTTTTATGTCATCGCTGTTTGCGATTGACCGATGGCCTAAAAAATCATGTCGTGATTTTTTATGAATACGGTGTTCGTACACTAAGAGAAAAATTGTGTTGAATCAACAGTTTTTGCGGTTATATATATAGTTAATTTAAATCCAAGAAAATATTGAATGTATTTAATTACAAAAACTGTTGATTCAATATATATGTAGGTATACTTTTTCTCTCAATGTACGAATGTGGCGCAAAAATAAATATCCAAACACCAATGGCATAAAACATCACGACATGATTTTTTATGCCATCGGTGCACCGACATGTTTTGATATTTATTTTTGCGCCACATTCGTACATTGAAAGAAAAAGTATATTAACAATTGTTGATTCAATATACATATATGTAGGTATACTTTTTCTCTCAATGTACGAATGTGGCGCAAAAATAAATATCCACACGCCGATGGTATAAAAAATCACGACATGAATTTTTAGCCATCGGTGTTTGGATATTCATTTTTGCGACACATTCGTACTTTGAAAGAAAAAGTATATTAACAATTTCTTGGATTTAAATTAACTATACAGGGTGTCCCAGAACTCGCGCCACAGAGAAAAAGGGGGCGTGCCGATAGCAATGGAGATGCCAAATTTAAAAATAAAAAATGTCTAGGTAATAGTGTAATCGAATGAGAGCAAAAAAGCGGCAGCCAATACCGAGAGCTCTCGCCTAGGTTAAACGTAAGAGCTTTAAAAATTGCTAGGAGACGATAGAACATTGTTGTATTAAAAACATTTAAAAATCTTTTGGCCAACTGTATTTACGAAGTTGTCAAAAGCTTTCAAAAATGAGGTTATTAATCTATGACTTATACTTCAGAACGCCAATGTTTTAAAATAACGATTAGGAAAGGGCTGGGAAAAAACTCGCGTTGTCTCCCTGGCGTTGCGCCCACACTAAATAAATAAATAATTATCATTTCAGTATAATCATCTAAGGAAAACATTATTTATAATAACTTAATTTATAACCTAATATAATATTAATGACAGGAGTTTGACAGCAGTGTCACAATGAATTGGATTCCAGTGGACCAAATATTTTACATATTTTTTATTATCAACAATGCAACCTAAGTATCCTAGCAATTTAAAGAATTCCCTATGGCCATCTATTGGGATTGGCTATCGTTTTTTATTCTTATCTCGCTTATCCTTTGCGTTAGACAATTTTAATTTTCAAATATGTGTTTCACGTTACTTTCGGCACGTTCCGGTTTTCTATGTGGCGCGAGTTCTGGGACACCCTATATATAGTTAATTTAAATCCAAGAAAATATTAAATGTATTTTAACCGCAAAAATGATTATCCAAACACCGTTGGCATAAAAAATCACGACATGATTTTTTTGCCATCGGTCAATCGCAAACAGCGATGGCATAAAAAATCACGACATGATTTTCATTTCTCACTCAGTGACATCCAGATGATATCAGTATGAATAAAATTTGTGAAAATCACGACATGATGTTCGTATGAATATCACGAATGTTGTCCGGGTAATTGTTTGTTTATAGAATGTGGAATTAATTAACACCGTTCCCAATTGTAATAAAAAATAAGTTGCTATAATATTATTTCAGCGCTGATAGTTTTTGTAGAAATGTCTTTTTTGTCTTATTACTTAAAACTAAACAAGAATATCAGAAACATTTGAAAATATTAAAGCAAAAAAATTTTTGGGTGCGAAAAGCTAAAAATTTATCGTTTGATCAAAAATCTAAGGAAAATGCGTTTAAACTAGAAGCTAACTTGGGGATTTTAATTCAATATGAAAATAAATTAAAGGCTGAAGGACTACGGTCAATAGCCTTTGAACTTGGTTTTAGTTCAATAAAGCATTATTATTATTAAATTAAAGAGAACACTTTTGAAAAGAAAAAAAATATCTGTTAAAACGGGAAAGGTTTAAATAATGAATCAAATAATAAAACTGGAAATTTATATTGACAAGAAATTACTTCTTGTTTTAATAATGGAATACAATCTGGCATAATTGTTAATGTTAAAATTAAAGATGTTGATTTATTTTTTCAAAAATCATACAGAAGTTTTGCATGTAACAATTAAAACAGCTTGAAATGCTTAAAGTAAATTCAAACTTGTATGCAAATTTTATTCAACCGAAATCAGAAGAAATCGAATTGAAGCATTTTACAACTTAAGTTGTAGAATTCTAATGAAATAATTGATATAAATACTAAATTAAAAATTTGGTATAATGAAAATGTTGTGGAAAAAAATTAGAGGAGTTTTTCGAACGCGATTCAGGTTGGAGTTTATTAGAAATTATTGGTCTTAATATAAATATTAATATTGCTTTTTATATTGTATAGTTGCCTATCTATATCCTAGCTCAAAAAAGCCAGAAAGGTTGTCATCGTATCCCTCCTTCAATAAAATATTAAAATATGATAAAATCGACTTTCCAATTAAGCTTAAAAATGTTGTGAGATTTGAAAAATTAAATAACTTATCCATTAATGTTTTAGCTATTGGAGAAAATAATAATTTTGTTAGAAATGCGACTTGAAAAAAAAACGGTCCGTTTTTTTTTCATTGTTTTTTTTCAAATGGTTTTTTTTCATATTTTAGGTTTTTTTCAAGATTAGTCCCAATTGCCTAATTTTTTATGTTTCCAGTCCAGTTCATGGACTAAAATTAGCCACTAAATGACATTTAGTAAATATAAATACAGTCTCGCGTTTTGCACGCGCCACCACCACCGAATTGACCAATAAGGCCCGCGCTTGTTTTGATTTGGTCCTAAAAAAAGTAACTATCTATAATATTTTTGATTCAGCGCTTGATTTTTCAAAAAGCTAACAAAAGCACTTTTTCATGATTTTTCAAATTCATATAGAGTATGGAATTAAAAAAAACAAAAAACAATAGCGAATTTTTGTAGAACATTTATTCATTGATGGTAAAGTCAGAACATTCCGTGGAACAAAAAAGAAAGACAAAAAAATTTCGAATTTTTTTATTACGGTATTCGTTAGGATTGAGCGTTGCACGTTTTTCATCTAAAAATCTAAAAAATTCAAGCTTCAAATTGCTTTTTTTACGGCTTCAATACGACCATTTTTAACGAAGATACAGCTATCCGAAAAATCGCAAGTTTGGAATTTTTTTATCTTTAATTTTTTCTATTAGTGTAGTTTTACATTGCTATTGGTTTCTTATGTGGAAACTACCAAATAATAAGAAATCAGATTTTTTAGTCTCGGTCAAAATTTTCAACAATGAAAAATGTAATACAGTCTACATTATTAATATACATTTTACTCAAAATTTCATATGGAAAAATTACTCAATTTTTTAAGATTAATGTTATTTATTGACAGAATATGCTTTATTGTAGCGGATTTGAAAAAAAATACAAAAAAAGAGTTTTTTTTCATATCTGAAAAAAACCGTTTTGTTACATCTCTAAATATTGTACACATTTCTTTAAGTAAACCAAAATGTTAAAAAGATGGGGAAAATTATCACTTTACATTAATAACAATAGCTTCGTTATTCTTTGGGCTAAAATTTGGTGTAAACATTTTTTCTGGACCAACTTGGACCGCATAACTTATCCCTAGTTAAGTGTATAGTGACAATGGCAAGCCAATAAATATGGAATTAATAGTAAAATGGGGCTGTGATGGATCATCCGGATAGGTAGAATATAAGCAAAAATTCTCAAGCTCCTCCACTGCAACCAAATCCAGTATATTTATGAGTTCAATGGTGCCAGTCTTACTAAAGGATAAACATGATGTGTTACGAATAAATCCCCAAATTTAAAAGAAAACATCACTTATAATATAAATTAAATAAACTTAATACGTTTTTTTCTAAAAAATACTTCTTATAAAAATACATATCTTTGGGTTATGGAACTAATTTTAAATGTTAGAAAACAATGTTTTCAAAACATTTCCAAAACGAATTCATTTTTGTTACGAGTATCATACATTAGACTGGGCCAAAAAAACGACTATTTTTTTGTTAAGTATATCGAAAATATTGTTTGGGGTGACCAAAAAAAATTATGGTAAAAGTTTGAGTTCATAATATTAATATTAAGAGGTCTATCATCGCAATTGACCATATGCAAGGAATGCGGTCGATGTTGCCAAAGGTAAAAAAATAAAATTCCCTATTGGGAACATTCAATTATATTACGTTGGCTAAATTGAAAATTTGAATTTCCCGCACAAACTAAATTAATTTCCATCTTTTTTTTTAATAATATTAAATAACAATAATTTCCACATTTGAAATTCGCACCTTAATTTATTATACAACATTGAAACTACCTTCTTTATCTCTGGGAACTACTAGAATGTATGTCAGTTTCTGCGGGAAAATCAAAATTTCAGTGTAGCCAACGTAATATAATTGAATGTTTCCAATAGGGAATTTTATTTTTTTACCATTGGCAACATCGACCGCATTCCTTGCATATGGTCAATTGACAAATATAAAAATTTGCTAAATAAGGATTTTTTCCACCCGGTGTACGTTTAATGCCCGTACTCCCGGTGTACTTCTAGCCACTTTGTTAATTATTACTAGTCAAAATGGAACAAAAAGTGTCCGTTACTCCAGACAAAAAGAAATTTTACTAGACTTCTTAAAAAGCTACCCTCAACTTTTAAGTTTTTAATTTTGCAGAATTGACAAAAAAAGAGGCACAGGCATTATGGCAGGAACTTGCTATAACATTAAATAGTGGTGGAGCAAGCAAAGATTATTAGCTCTAAAATATCTCATAAATTTTATTTCTGATAACAGAAATGGATTTTCCCGGTTTAAAACGACTTGGTTAGGTTCATCTGCTTGTTAATGAACCCAACCGAGTTCTTCAGCATCTTGCAAGTCTCTGATAATATTAAACGCTAGATTTAAATTGTGCAGATCCGTTGTAATACTTGAAAACACACAGAACATAAGCATAAACAATAATACTAATACCAAAGAATAAACCATAAATAAATTAGATTAGGTATTTTACTAACATTCACAAAATGTCAAATTTTCTCTCGGGAATCTTGAATTCTACTACAAATCAGTAGTAGAAGTGGATTCGCCCAATAATGTATGAAAATATATACTTGCTGGTTTCAAGAATACAACTGTAGATGTTTTCGAGAGAACTCCGCCCATTTCTTACAAATTTCTACTCCTAAGAACTCGGGAATAGGACGTCTTACTGCCTATAGGTTCACAATATACTATTATGTTCTGTAGACAAAAAACTGTTGTTATTACTGTTATTAATAAATATACCTAATGTAAAAGTCAACAACAGTTATCAAAATAGTAGATTATGTTATAAGGAGTAGAAGTGACTCTTTTTGTGGTGAGTACATAGATTGACGGCCGAAGCGTAGCTGAGGCAGGCAACTGTACAAAGCACAAAAAGAGCTTCTACTCCAAATAAAAAAAAAGTATATTTTACTGGCCTTACAAAACATTCAAATTGCCTAGGCAGCAGCAAGGCTAGCCGTAGAACATCTCTCATTTTTCATTCCTATGGAGATGGTAAAATTCAACTTCATCAGTGTAGGATGAAATATATTGTTAGCAACTATTGGTTAAAAGAGAAGATTCCACTGAGTGGAATTCACTTCACGTGTTACCGGCAAACTCCACGCTTGAATCTTCTGTATGCCCAATTATTGTGCAAATAATATTATTTGCACAATAATTGGGCATACATTTTTTGGACTGCCTGTATTTTGCAATATTTTGTTTTAGGTAAATGAAATTAATATAGGTAGTCAACAAATATATACATATACATATACAGGGTGTTTCATAATATATGCGCAGGACTTCAGGATGTGATAGCTCATCCAAAAAGATGAAAAAAGTCGCTATTAACTTACCCTCTAAAATGCACAATTTTCGAGATACAGGGTGTTGAAATTTTAGAAAAAAAATCGTTTTTTTCGAATATCTCCGGAACCGTTTATCGTACAAAAAACAGCTTTTGTAAGCATTTTCTACTCAAAATAAGCTATGTTTTGTGCTAGAAAAAAATTTTTTTCCTCACAATTGGTGGAGATTTTGAAGGGGTAGCGGGTGTTTTTCTCCTCAACTTCTACGCCCCTGAAAAAAGTACGGTTTTGAGAGGCCCATTCGAACCGCCAATGTTTACTACACAAAAAAGGTACTCCTGGTCATAAGCTCTAAAGTTGACCGTTTTCGAGAAAAATCAACTTTTATGTTTAAAAACATGGTAAATTTAAAAAAAATATATTTTTTTTACTAATTAAACAAAATTTATTTTAACGTTAGGACAAGTAACAAAACCAAACCATAATTGCAAAATAAAAAATGATTTAAAAGTTGTCTTTGCTTAATTCTCCAAACCGCAAAGGTAACGCATTTCGCACATTTCAGCATTTGAGTAAAAAATCATTTTTTATTTTTTTTTTAATTTTGCAATTATCGTTTGGTTTTGTTACTTTTTCTAAGTTAAAATAAATTTTGTTTAATTGGTAATACAAATTTTTTTTCAAAAAATTGACCATGTTTTTAAACATAAAAGTTGATTTTTCTCGAAAACGGTCTACTTTAGAGCTTATGACCAAGAGTACCTTTTTTCTGTAGAAAACATTGGCGGTTCGAATGGGCCTCTCAAAACCGTACTTTTTTCAGGGGCGTTGAAGTTGAGGAGAAAAACACCCGCTACCCCTTCAAAATCTCCACCAATTATGAGTAAAAAAAAATTTTTTCTGGCACAAAACATAGCTTATTATGAGTAGAAAATGCTTACAAAAGCTGTTTTTTGTACGATAAACGGTTCCAGAGATAATCTAAAAAAACGATTTTTTTTCTAAAATTTCAACACCCTGTATCTCGAAAATTGTGCATTTTAGAGGGTAAGTTAATAGCGACTTTTTTCATCTTTTTGGATGAGCTATCACATCCTGAAGTCCTGCGCATATATTATGAAACACCCTGTATAGATATATATATACTTATATATGAGTACAAATTTTTAAAAAATATATATTTTATTATATTTATGTACATAACTGCACTGCCCACAGCATAAGTAAACCAGATACATAAGTTAATATTTGAAGAATAAAACACATTTATAAACTTAAGGCAGATGCAAAACTGAGTATTTGTTTCTTCCTGTCGGATGCAAAACTCGGTATTTGCTGTATACAGTCTATAGACCAATCACGTCGTTAGTATACGCATTACGTGACGACATAACAATCACCTGATTAATTGTTATTTTTTGGTATTTGCACTTTTCACTTGCAAAACTTGGTCTTTGAACGAGTAAGATGCAAAACTATGTTCTTAAATCTTTTAAATTCAATTATTTACTAAACTACTTAATTTTAAAGGATTTTTTTTACTTTTGTGAATAAGAAATCATGCAAAAGCACGTCTATAAAATTTTTGCATTTTTTTTTCAAAAATGATCTTATAAGCGGTTTTTTGTGTTTTTCGTAAAATTACTTATCCTGCAAATACAGAGTTGTGCATCTAATGTACTCGCATCTAATGTACTCGTATATAGGAAATCTACTTTAAGCTTAGCATAACTTTATACCATACCTGTCCAGAACATATTCTATGGATGGTGTCGCCTTTTATGGGTTGTATAATTAAAACGTCTTGGTTTGTTGGTGCCAAATCTTCTTTTAAATCAAATTCCATATTTTCTTATTAATTATAGGTAGGTACTTAACTTGTTTTATAAATATAACAATAGTTGTTACTATTAGTAACTTACTAAAGACTCGAAATGTTACCACAACGAAATTATTTTTATAAACTAAAAAAACATATGGGCACAGAACATAAAAGCATATGGATCAAATCATTTAACAAGCAAATAACCCTATTATGATAATAACAGATAGGTACAACCAGAGACAAGACTTTCTTACTCTATGGGTACAACCACAGAACATAGAAAAAGTACAACAAAAAATACGACCATTGGTCCAATGGCATATTTACGCGGGAAATTAGTTAATTGCTATCAGTGTTGCCAACACTAGAGATGCGTATTATCACAATTATCACAATTGTGTGGATTGTGCGTAAAACGCAGAATATAAACAAAAACAAATGTCAACCATTTTAGTTGTCATCGCGCATGGTTACGGAATTTTACACGGAAATCTATAAATTGATTTTTTACAAGACGCACAAATCGTACGGGCACGATTACGGGAGAAAGGAAGGAAGGCAATCTATAATTCAGGCTTTAGCCTAAATTCGTAAGCGATTTTTAATTTTAAAAATCACTGGTTTACCCCTTGTAAAATACTCACAATTGGCAGCACTGGAGGCCAGCGCCAACACCGACGCCAACTGAAAGTTTATCGTAAATCGCGCTTTAAAATTCTTAACTAGCAAAGGGTCGAGACCATGATAGACCTTGTATATTTTTGACAAAAATCGTCAAAAAAATATAGGGACTCTAGGGAAATAAATAGGAAAATTCATAGTAGCAATAGGGAATTTTTACATCACTGGATAGGGATTTATTTTTTACCCATCTGGCAACACTGGTTGCAACGGTTTTTATATTTAGTTAAGTCAAATTTTAAATGTGTTTATACAACCTTCTTTATCTCTGTATACACCAGTAAAACTTTAGCAGCATTTTAATAGAAAATATATAATAAAAGGTATGCTTATTTAAATAAAATTTATAATTTATTTACATGGACATATTTTATGTTTTGTACAATTTTAAAACTAAAAAATTCATATTTTTTAAATTATTAATCTTGATCTGCATAATATGAAACAAAAGTATATATTACCCCTTTCTTTGAAGTTTATAATATCACGTAGATAGATTGCAAATTTGTATATATGATTGCATTGCATTGCAAGATAAAATTAAATTGAGTGTTTCAAACAATGGTTTCAACGGTATTTTATTTTTAGGTTGGAATATGGATTCATTAACAATAAAGATTACACCTTTAAGAAGCAATGACTTACGTAGAAGGACTCTCTTGCAAACAAGAATAATGGCTTCTCCATTACAAAGAAGTGTTCCAAACAACCCAACACTTAATATGGAAATAGTTAATGATGAAAGTGAAAGATTAAATAGGCGTAGTCTTGTTGATATGCAAAGGAGGTTGTCAAACATACCCCAATTACAATCACCTTTAAATGAATCTACAAAGTTTTTGGGAGAACAAGAAATGAAGGACCATTTTCAAATTTGTACAAAATTATTTTCTGAAAATGTAAGTATTCACTTTGTTAAGATTAAAAACTGAAAGACTGGATCAGCCCGGCTAATATTAGGGTTTGTATTTTTTTAAATGACTGCAGTCATGACTAGTGATGTAAAATACCCAGGTATTTACCCGGGTATTTACCCAAATAGGGTATTTACCCGGGTATTTACCCAAATAGGGTATTTATAGGGGTATTTCGATTTAAATCTTGCATAAAAATAGCTTGAAATCAATAAATAGTTTTATTCAATATAGTGAAGTATACTGTAGTAGTACCCACCTTAGATCTTAGATAATATTATTTAAAACTTGGTTTTTTGAATTTTTCACATAAATTTTGAGGTTATGTAAAAAAAATTGTAATTACAAAAGTTGTAGATCCTTTTATTACCTACAACTTTGCCATTTAACTTTTTTCCATAGTTTTGCCGGAAATCGAGATAAACCATTTTTTACCCTTAAAACCCCCCCTCCCACTTTCTGAAGTCAGATGGCCCGTAATTTATTTTTCCTTTCATTTTTATTCTTCCCCTTTTCCAATGGGTTTCATCCTACTGTTATTTTTTTTGGTTTCAAAAATTATCGACCCTGGTCTATGTGTGCCTTTCAACAATTAAGCGGTTTTCCACGATTAAGTGCGTTCAGAGACAATTCTAGTACGTTTATGTTTATATGGTTTAATAGGGAAGTTTAATATTATTTAAAGTATAAATAATAACGCATTTATCAAAAATACCCAGTTTTGGGTAGGTAAATAAAATTTGGGTATTTACCCAGGTATTTACCCAAATTTTATTTACCTACCCACTGGGTATTTACCCTATCTACATCACTAGTCATGACTGTCAAAAGTTGGCCTAATTAATGAATCTATAATTAACTATTATACTATAGCAAAATCCTATATGTAATTCGAGCGCAAAGTGACATTGCGCTCTCGCCGCGTCAAACTTCTCGCTCAGAGCGGCAATGCGGGACACTTTGCGCTCATAATACACAAATAGCTATATCATTGGGTTACTGCAAAACCAGATAACTCCCAAAACACTGTTATGAGTAATTTAAATTTGTAACTTATTTTCATTGGGTCTTTTTACTAAAATTGAAGTTATACCATTTTTGTCCTGCTCGACATTAATTGGTTAAACCGATTTGGTTATGCTCGTAGTTTAGTTGTCCTCGCAGAAACAATTATTAGTTAAAAAATGTACTTAAGTCAACAAATTAAAAAATGGAGTTATCTTATTCTTGCACTAACCCGACGAAATATTATAATTACAACAAACTAAACAAGTATATAATTTTGGTATAATAGGTAATACCTACTGGGTATAGTATAATATAGTACTACTATAATATACTATACCCAGTAGGTATTACCTACTATACCAAAATTACTGTACAATATGTTAAGTATTTATTGTACATATAATTATAATCACTATAATCATTTAAATATACTACTATAATAGTAGTATATTTAAATTATTATAGTGATTATAATTATATGTACAGGGTGATCCCCTATAATGTCGCCCCCTTTAACTTTTTTATTTTAAGTATCCTAAAAAAATTAAAAGTGTGGTTATGTAGATACTAAAAAATACTTTTTTTCTATGTATTAAAAAAAATGGCAAATTGAGCAATATACAGGGAAAAACAAAATGTTTATTTTTTTTCAATGGATCACCCTATATATGAATTTATTTTTCGATTCCTTTTAAAATTATGAGCATAATTCATATAACAAACCATATACCTATATTCAACTGTTTCTGAAATATTCGCATTCGAAATGTTATCATGTTTTTTTAAACTTTTTAAATTAAGAAGCCTCAGTATACCAAAATTTTTATTGAAAATAAATTACTATACTTAATAATGTCAATATGTCTTGTTAAATAAGTAAAAATGGGGTACTCAGACAGAGAAAGACAAACTATTTCAACTTATTATCTTAAAAATAATTTAAATATTTCAGAAACAGTTGAAATTAGGTATATGGTATGTTATATGAAATATGCTTAGAATTTTACAAGGAATCGAAAAATAAATACATATATATGATATGATCCATTGAAAAAAAGTAAACTTTTTGTTTTTCCCTGTATACTGATAAATTTTCCAATTTTCTTTATACGTAGAAAAAAAGTATTTTTTAGTACTTACATAACCATACTTTTAAATTTTTTGGGACACTTAAAATTAAAAAGTTAAAGGGGGGCGACATTATAGGGGATCACCCTGCACAATAAATACAACATATTGTACAGTGTACCCTAAAGGTGTAAATCGTGTTAATAAAATAATTCAAAATAAAAGCATAAGTATACACAATCCCCCCATGCCCTCCCTATAAGGATGAAAGTATTGGGAATAATTTTGGTACTAATTTATTTCCCCCATCGAATATATAATTTTTATTTTAAACATTTTTTGTAAAATGCCTATTTACTAAGATATTTTAAAGTTTCACTCGCCCTGTATGAGGGTTTTTGGGTCGCCGATTACGATTCTTAAAAATTTAAAATGGCGGTTACAAAATGATAAAAATAATAATAATAATAATCTTTATTAGTGCTAATACAATACAAATTGTTAACAACGTCAAAAAAAAAGAAAAAGTAGAAAGAAAAGACTAATCACAAATACATTAAAAAGTAGAAACTTACATAATATAGGTAAATATATGATTAAAACATTAAAACTGGTACTCAAAATACTCGTTTACAGAATAAAACCCGTTTTTTACAAATAAAGATTTTAGATATAACTTAAATTCCTATATGATTAAAACATTAAAACTGGTACTCAAAATACTCGTTTACAGAATAAAACCCGTTTTTTACAAATAAAGATTTTAGATATAACTTAAGTTCCTTAAAAGCCATATTTTTTATGTTGATTGGAAGTTTGTTGTAAAATTTTATTCCGTTAAAATCTGGTCCACTTTGGCATTTATCGAGCCTGGAAAATTTATTCATAAGCTGATTTTTATTCCTTGTATTGTAGTCATGAAAACTATCGTGGCTATGGTACAAATTCAAATTATTTTTAACAAAAAGTAAATTTTGAAGAATATATGTATAAGGAGGGTACCGTTAGAATTCCAAGATTACTAAAAATAGCCCTACAGTCGTCCCTGTAACCAAGAGAGGCGATGATCCTTATTACCTTGCGTTGAAGACCGAATATTTTATAACATTCCGCAGAGTGACCCCACACAATTAGAGCGTAAGATATATGTGACTCAAATAGCGAATAATATGCACTTAACAGTACATCACTAGAGACATTACCAACTAAGTTACGCATGACAAATATACTGGTGATTAATTTTTTGGATAACGCATCAACATGGCAATTCCATCTTAATTTGTTGTCTAATAAGATTCCTAGAAATTTAACTGGTTTTAGTGGGTATCCATCATTTATAGGTCTTAAAGAAAAAATAAGATTTTGTGTTTTTTCTTTGTTTAAAACAAGTCTGTTACTGGTAAACCATAGCTCAGCCTCTGACAGTGCACGCTCGCTCTCTTCATTTAGTAGTTCAATATCTGAGTGTTTCAATATTATTGTGGTATCATCAGCAAAAAGTGTAAAACCCACCGCGTCATTATTGTAGCACAAGTCATTAATGAAAATTAAAAACAGGATTGCGCCAAGAATAGAACCCTGGGGAACCCCAACTCGTAACTCCATCTTCTGACTCACCCTGCCTTCAACCCTGCACACCTGATATCTATTTGCTAAGTATGACTCAATGAGTTTCACACTATTCGCTGAGAAATTGTAAGCCTCTAACTTATTCAGAAGTAAAGAATGAGAGACACAGTCAAAGGCCTTACTAAGGTCGCAAAAAACTGCATTCGCAAACTCCAAATTTTCAAATGACTCATTTATGGATTTTACCATCTGTAAGATAGCAGTTGTAGTGTTTCTACCCTTCCTAAAACCATATTGATAATCACAAAAGATGTCGTTATCCTCAAAAAACGCAACAATCCTATTTGCCATACATTTCTCAATAATTTTTGAAAAAATTGGCAATATTGATATTGGTCTGTAGTTACTGGGGTCTTCAGCATCACCTTTCTTGTAAACAGGAACGACAAGGGCCTCCTTCAGAACACCCGGAAACTCTGCAGATAAAAAGCACATATTTATTAATTTAGCTAAGGGAACAGATATTAGGTATTTTACATTTTTTATTAAATTTATATTTAAACCATAGACATCACAGCTATTTTTTGATTTAATATTGGAAATTATGTCCAGAACCTTAATATAAGTGACTTCCTTAAAATTAAACTGGTATTTTGGTGTTTGAATTTTGTCCAGGTTAACTGTGGAACTAACTACATTTAAATTTTTTTAAATATTATCAGCTATATGAACGAAATAAGAATTCATGATATTGGCTGAAATTTTACAATTTACTTGGGCTCCCCCCTTTTTTTGTTAATAATTTCCCACATACTTTTTATTGGATATTTTGATTTTTTAATCTTATTGTCATTAAAATCTTTTTTGGCATTTAATATTGATTTTTTATATTTAATTCTAAAATCCTGTTTTTGTTTGAGTATTTCTGAGTTTTTAGTTTGCCTTGATAGTTCACTTAAAAAATCTAAGGTGTTTCTCATGTTCTTGAGTTTATTATTAAACCAGCCAAATCCAGTCCCACCATTAGAACTGCAGATACATGTTTTTTCCGGAAAGCATTTTAAAAATGCCCTTTTAAAAATAGATACAAAAACATCAAACTTATAATTCAAGTCTAAACTTGTATTTATAAAATCAAAGGATGTTTGTCCTATAATATTGAAAAAATTATATTTTCCCCATTTAGTTATGGGTCTAAACTTATTAAGAATTGGTTTAGTATTAGATTGTTTTATAAGTTTATTAAATGTAACAATCTGGGCATTATGATCCGAAAAATTTATATTTATCGTATCAGTTGTACAATCATCATACAATTTAAATTTCGACTAGGTAAATAAAACAGTTGTTTAAATCCAAACGAGGAAAATAGATCCAGCAATAAACAGGTATTATTACAAACATTAGTAAAATTTACATTAAAATCTCCAGTTATGAAAGTTTTTGTAGACACACCTACGTAATTTAAAATGTTTTCTAAGACATCCAAAAATAATAATAAAATTACCGGTGGGGGGTCTATATATATTTATAATTACTAAATTAATACCTGCAAGCCTAATGGCACTAATTTCTATATCTCTTTGTATTGATAAAGATATTACATTGTTTAGTTCAAAATGATACTCTTCTGATTTTATTAGAATAACTGATCCACCTCCTCTGGAGTTAGATCTAGCGTAGAACGAAGCACATGTATAACCTTCCACAACAAGAGCACTTATTTCACTAGGAGAAAGACAGTGTTCACAAAGACATATGCACGAAATGTTTTTGTTATTCACCAGTAGTTCTAATTCATCAACTTTATTTTTTACCGATTGAATATTTAAATTTATAATGCTAAAAGAAATCAAGTTTTCGCTTAGTGTATTTTCTTTGTGGTTTGTTTGGGTTTTAGTTTTGTAAGATGTAGTATCCTTATAAAAAAATTTTAATTCTTTTTTGCTTCTGTTGGTTTTAAAAAATTTGCTGTCTCTTCCACAGAATTATTCTTGTGAGCCCAGAAATTAAATCTTCTAATGGTGATGTTGGATGGCCAAAAACTAGCTAGATTTAGCTCCTCATGGTATTTGTAGCTTATTCCTACCTTGAATGCTTTTGCTTTTCCCAATGTTGGTAATTTGCTGACTGCTATATCAGTGTCTGCAGCTGAACTACACCTTTTTTAATATAGTTTATAATATCAGTCTCTTCTACACCTTCAGATACACTTCCTATGTAGAGCATTTTTGAAAGACATGCTTTAAACTTTTCAGTTTACTCATGTTCTGCAGTTCCTTTAGTTGTGTTTGATTTAGGTTTTTTCTTATATGTGACCTTTTTGAAACCATCACTTTCAATATTTTCTTTATTTATGTTAGATATGACTTTTTCAATTTCATTTTTTAGTTATGTTGCTGTTATTTTGTTAGGTCCTGTTTTATTTGACACTAATTTTTCTTTATAACTTATGCTTTTATTTTGATTTTGCACATTTGTTTTTGTTTTTTCAATTGCTGCTATTGTTTATTGCTTCTCTGGTTTACTTGTTGTTATAGTAGTTTTTTGTACGTTTTTTTCACTGCTAGCTAATTACGATTCGAGTTTAAAATTTTTTTGCTCCAAAAGAGATTTATTTTGTATAGTAATTTATTTTTATCTTGCAATTCTGTTACTAAAAGTTTTAAATACCTATTTTCCATTAAGATGGATCCCTTTTCGCTTTCTGTAAGGTTTATATCAGCTTTTTTATTTCCAACTTCTTCACTATCCATAGTTTTATCATCACACTCAAAACAATGCCATTTATTACCATCATCCTTTTTTTCTTCTTTAAAGAAATACTTTACTTCTTCACTAGAGAGGTTTGTACAATCTTTATGAAACCAATTTCCACATTTATAACACTTAATACTATAAGTATAATGCCTGTGTCACAATTGTGTTGATGTTAATGTTAATGTTAATGGTAATGTTAATGTTAAAATCCAAAGCATTGAAAAATGCATGTCTCCGTTCACAATGATGGTATTACCATCATTGTGAACGGATACACATATTTTTCTATGCTTTGGATATTAACATTAACATTACCATTAACATTAACATCAACACTATTGTGACAGAGGCATTAGCCTTTATAATTTTAGCACATTTAAGACACGTTACTTGACCTGACGCCATCTTAATAAAAGTTATAATGGTTTTTGGGGGCGCTCATTACGAATTTAATATGAAATTTGGAAAATTTTAAATAGCGGATAAAAAATGGCCAACATTTTTAATAAATGTGAGTAATTTTGCATGCATTAAAATTATTACGATTTTGATGTTAGATTTCGAAAATTTAAATTGGCGGAGAAATAAGTTTTATTAGTCGCCGATCACGGCACAGACAGCACATATATCCATTGGACGTCCAGACTTCCAGACTTCCAATGTAAGTCCATTTGACGTCTAATGGACATCTTGTGCTGTATGGGATTTTGTTAGGTACATCCACCATATGAAAATTAGCCCTTTATATATCCATATTAAGGAGGTTGCATAGACATATGGGGCAAAACACGCCAAGTGTTCCCACTAAAAACTTAAGTTGTTTCCGATTTTGATGAAACTTTGCTAATTCATTGTCCTATCGGACTACTTTAGTTAAGCAAAAGGGCAGCGAAAAAGACTGACGGGTTGCAGATATACAGGGGCTCGAAACCAGTTCAAAAATAACGGCGTTAAAACGCACAGGGTATGGTATGTAGTAATTATTAGTTTAATAAAATAAACTAAGTGTGAACAAGATTATTGTTAATGTATTTATTATAAATAGACAACAAATAATACACAAAAAATTCAATTTTAAAGTAAGAAAATCATAAAATTTTAAAGTTTACACACAATAGCAGTTTTTATATAAAAAAATATGCACTTTTTAACCCAATATTTTATTCATTGGGCATCATAAGCAGATTTTGCAGACTTGCAGCCCATGCAAGAAATAAACGCCTTGGCAGAATAGGATTTTTGTTTGCCTGCCAACATAATCTTGTTTACACTTATTTTTTTTATTAAACTAATAATTACTACATACCATAACATACGTTTTCGCGTAATTTAATCCTATTTAAAGTATGATAAATAATGTGTGAATTTTATTAATTTTTAATTTGACTAGGCAAGGCAAGTTTAAATTTTAAAACATTACTTAAATTGTAGAATTTAGCTAGAGCAGCTGAATTTTTAGCGATTTAATGCTGCAAAAGGAGTTCCAGGGTCACAAAAATACCATTCATTCGTTCCGGCCGAAAAAGAAGCACCTACTTTACTTAAAAAAATATCGTTTGTTTCCGAATATTCTGTTTTTCTTAAAAAAGTAAAATAGTTTATGTTTAAATGTTTTAAGTTATAACTAAATTCTTTAAAGTTATTAATACATTTTAAAGTTTTAATTATTAAATTATAGCATTATTTTGCGTAGGACATGCTAATATTCAAAATGGAATAGGTTATTAATTAGGTGTTTATTTTTAGTGTACAATTTACATTAATTAACACTTAAATAATAAACTACAGATGTACCAATGATTGAAAAAAAATTATTAGACCCTTTACCTATCAGTTATTTACTGCGGATCGAACAGAGCCAGTCGATGCCCGATCCCTGTGCGTTTCGAGATCCCATTTAAATATATACATCAAAATTTAGGGAAAAGAATAGGCTTTTTTAGTACTTATTTTTTAAAAATCAAAATGGTCCCATTTTGAGAAAAAAGTAAAAATATTTTTTATATCAATTTTTCTTAGCCAAAAAAATTTGTTTCGCTTTTGAAACCACCTCTATTTTAAAGCACGGAAAAAAAGGTATAGGATTTATTATTTGTCGGTTTAAAAAAAAAAATAAAGTAGTCCGATGGGACAATGATTTAGCAAAGTTTCATTAAAATAGGAAACAACTTAAATTTTAAGTGGAAACATTTGGCGTGTTTTGCCCCATATATAGGTAATCTGCCATCTTGGGGCGGCCGCCATATTGGAGTTAGAAGGACGTCACGTATTGTGCTGGACAAACCCTTTCATTTTAAGGAGGTTGAAAATAAATAGGTAATACGCTGGTCAATCTTATACCTGTTAATATTATAGTTAAGTAGTATTATTTTTATGATCAATTGTATACCTATTTATTTTATAGTCCTAGGATGACATTACAATGTTACAAATAATGTCCATCCTTGATTGGCTGTCAACCCTAAGGGCGGGCATAACTGTTTGCCTACGGCGCAACAGCCACTTGATTTAAGGGAGTATAACTTTTACTTCTTACACATATTTTAAGAGTCAATATTAAGCAGTCGTAAGATTAACATGTTCGCTTCAGGATCAGCAGATCTCTGGGCAACATTTTTTATTGTACATAGTTAATAAAGTTGTGTTATTTTAATTAAGTGAGTGTTTCAATCAAATTGCACAATCATCAATAATTCGTGATCCATCAAGTATTCAATTTACAACCTCATTTATGGTTCATCAAGCCAGTTTAATTCACAACAATTAACGTCACAACAATTTACAACATTTTTTGGTCCTTCGAACCGGATGTGGGCAATTAATTGGCAACAGTCTACATCTACATAAAAGTGGCATCAGCTACAATCTACACAAATCAATCATCAACGTAGCAACAGTCTACATCTACACAAAAGCAATCATCAAAGTGGCAACAGCCACAATCTACACGCAGCAATCATCAAAGTGGCAACAGCCACAATCATCGAATTGGAAACTTTCACAATCAGCCGATAAAATCCGGTGAGTCCACCAATTCCTTAACACTAATCCTTATAATTTATTGCAAGTTTCTATTTGTGCCATAAAGTTCTTTAATCGTACGAAACACTTAATATTTTTTTTACCACTGGTTAAATCGCATTTATTTAAATCAGCCATACAAGCATTTTTTAAATTTTTTTTTGTTTGCTACCTGCACAATTTGCACTATAAACAATGGCGGAAGCAATACAAGCATTAGAGGTTTCATTAGATACGGCAAAAAATCGTTTAAAGGAAACGCGAGACATTGCTCTTCAAGCAGAGACTGATGACACTGTTCACATACCCTTTAAATTTCGATATGAACAAATTCAAGGTTTATTTAATGAATTTCAACATATTCAGCAACAAATCATGACAAAAAAAATTAAGGCTAAAACATTTGACGCGGCTGAACACGAAAGGGCTAGGGTAGAGTGTGATAACTATTATTATGCAATTAAAACTAGTTACGCGAAAATTTTTGGATTAGACAATACGGCAGTCGAAACGGTCAGTAATGGTTCAGCGTCTAGTAATGACGTAACACGGGAGTCTAAGTCCAATGTAAAACTTCCTAAATTACAGCTTCCTATGTTTGACGGAACGTTTCAAATGTGGTTATCGTTTCGAGATTTATTTCACAGTTTAGTTCACAACAATACTTCGCTGTCAAACATGGAAAAATTTCAATATTTGCTGACCTCGCTTAGTGTCAAGCCAAAATCTTTTATTAAATCTATTCCAGTCGCGGAAGAACATTATATCATGGCATACAATAAATTAATGGATGAATACAATAATAAACGACGTTTGGCAACGGCGTATTGGGATCAAATAATGGCATTTCCCAAGGTATACAACGAATCAACGGGTAGTTTAAAACAACTTATCAATACGTTTGACGAAAACGTTGAATCATTGAAATTGTTAGGCTTTCCTACAGATGAGTGGAATTTTCCTTTATTCAATATTTTATTAGTTAAATTAGACACAGATACAAGAAAAGCGTTTGAATTAGAATTTAAGTCGGTTGAAGTACCTACGTATTCCGAACTTAAAGGTTTTCTCTTAGAGTACAGTAACGTTTTAAACAATTCATGTATTAAATCGAAAAAATTACAAACAGAGAACAATCAAATAGTCAATTCAAGAAATTTTGATCAAAGAAAACAAGTTCGTTTTGCGGCAACAGCGTCTGAACATTCAAAAAAATGTTTCTTGTGTAGCAAGCAAAGTCATCCCATTTACCATTGTCAAGATTTTTTAAATTTATGTCCTTTGGAACGTCATAAAGTCATTAAAGGGGCTAATCGATGTGTTAATTGCCTGAAAGCAGGTCACAATTCGAACGGTTGCATTTTTGGACAATGCAAGCAATGTGGCTTAAAACATAACACCCTCTTACATTTTCCCTCGAAAAATATCAGCAGCGTCAATAACGATAACCGAACCTTCACACAATTCTCGGAAGATCATTCTAATCCCTCTAATTCTAACCATTTAACCACTTCATTAGGGACAACTTTTACAGGCAATGTGTCTAATATCACTCAGGGTGGCCGGAAAACCATGACCCATATACCGAGGGACTCGGTAAAGCAGGACCGGGTGGCGCCTAATTATTTCAATGATTCGAGTATCGTCTTATTATCAACAGCTGTCGTCAATATTTATGATCGATTTGGAAACGTTCACAAATGTAGAGCTTTATTAGATTCAGGTAGTCAAAACAATTTTATAACACAAAAATTAGCCAAAAAATTGCAATTGCCCTTGGAAACATATGAATTATCCATTGCAGGTATAAATCAAAGGGTGACACAAGTAAATTACCGTACAGAAGCGGTACTTAATTCAAGACATAACACTTTTGAAAGTAAATTACAATTTTTAATTTTGCCCAATATTACCAATCAGATTCCAATAGTTTCATTTCCAATTGATAATCTGCATATAAAAAGAGATATTTTATTAGCCGACCCAACTTTTAATCAGGCGGGACCTATTGATATTCTTTTAGGGGCAGGTATATTTTACCATTTATTGGAACCAAAGACAATGACCCTCGGCAAAGGGCATCCCATTTTACAAAAAACTAAATTGGGATGGATAATTTCAGGGCTATTTCATCCAAAGATCGCACCAGCTAAAAACCAAATCTGCGCTATCAGTCTAAATGATCAATTATCCAAATTTTGGGAGTTAGAGGAACTCCCGTCGCAAAAAAGATTTTCGCGAGAAGAGCAATATTGCGAAAATTATTTTAAGGCCACTACGATCCGGGATGACAAAGGTCGTTTCGTCGTACGGCTACCGTTTAAAGATTGCATGCACAAATTGGGAAAAACCGAAACAATCGCCGAAAAACGTTTAAAATCCTTGGAATATCGCTTTCAGCAAAATCACAATTTAAAAATTGCATATTGTGAATTTATACACGAATATGTTAACCTCGGCCATATGGGAATCGATAAGTCCATAAGGCCAAAATATTTCTTACCACATCACGCGGTGTATAAAGACAAAAAAATTCGGGTGGTTTTTGATGCATCGGCTAAGCCCGAACAGGGAGTTTCATTAAATGAGTGCCTATGCGTCGGGCCTACGATCCAAGAAAATCTCTTTGATATTGTGCTGAGGTTTCGATCGCACAAATATGTACTGGCAGCCGACATCAAAAAAATGTACAGGCAGATTTTAATTAATCAAGAGGATCTAAAATATCAAAATATATTATGGCGAGAAAACAACGCAGAATCAATTAAAGTCTTTAATTTAAAAACAGTCACGTATGGCACGGCATGTGCACCATTTTTAGCTATACGGTGTCTCCACGAAATTGCCCATCAAAACGCCAATAATTATCCTGCAGCATGTAATACGATCATACGCGATTTTTATGTTGATGACCTCTTAACAGGTGCCAACACTTTAGAGGAAACAATGCAACTAAAAACCGATTTGACGTTATTGCTAGAAAATTATGGATTTGACTTATGCAAATGGGCTTGTAATATTTCACAGGTAAACTTAGGGTCAAGCGACACCGAGCCAACAGATTTATTTAAAAAATTTTACGCAAACGATACCGCTGTAAAAACATTAGGTTTATTTTGGAACGCGAATTCAGACACTATTCATTATTCTTTTAACTGTCAATCCACAGAATACCAAACTAATTTAACAAAACGCAAAATTTTATCTATTGCCTCAAGGATATTTGATCCGTTAGGGTTGTTAAGCCCAATCACTATGAAGGCAAAGGTTTTTATGCAAAAGTTATGGCAGCTCAAGGTCGATTGGGATGATAAGTTACCTTTAGAATTGATATCAACATGGCTAAATTATGTTGGTCAGCTACCACTAATTTCCAATATTGCAATTTCACGTCACTTTATATGCGATAACCCAACAATTGTGGAACTACACGTGTTTTGCGACGCAAGCGAAACGGGTTACGGTTGTTGCGCATATTTACGTTCAATAAACGATCATCTGTCAAATTACACAACTAAATTAATTTGCGCAAAATCAAAGGTAGCTCCACTAAAGAAAATAACCATTCCACAATTGGAGTTGTGTGGCGCGTTATTACTTTCCAAATTGGTACAACAAATAAAATCTGCATTAACAATAAATATCTCAAGGCAGTATTATTGGACAGATTCAAAAATTGTATTGGCATGGTTAAAAATTCAACCATGCTATTTAAAAACATTCGTTGCTAATCGGGTTACTCAAATAAATGAATTAACTAGAGTTACAGATTGGTACCATATTGATGGAAAATTAAACCCAGCAGATATTGTATCCCGTGGCGCAAGCCCCACGACTTTAAATAAGTTTAGTTTATGGTGGGACGGCCCACAATTTTTACACAATGATTTTGACCCAATTAATTATCAAATCTCCGAACCTCACAATGAAATACCTGAAATAAAAAAATCAACTTTCACTTCTTTGTCACTAGTAAACGATTATAGTATTTTTGATAGGTACTCGTCATTATTTACATTAAAAAAGGTCGTCGCCTATATGCTTAGGTTTGTAAATAATTGTAAAATAAACACAAAACGGAGAACAGGTGCTTTAACGATAACAGAAATTAATCAAGCCACTACGACCTTACTAAAGCTTGCACAACAGCAAGAATTTGCGGAAGAGATTCGTTCATTAAAACAAAAAAAACCATTATCGCGCCATAGTAAGCTTTTGCAATTAACACCATTTTTAGATCAAGTTGAAATACTAAGGGTAGGAGGTAGACTTCAAAATGCAGTAATTCCCTTTAATCAAAAACACCCAGTAATACTTCCACCAAAACACAAAATAACAGAAATGCTCATTCAAGATTATCATTTAACCAATTTACATCTGGGTTCACAATCATTATTAGCAATTATGCGATTAAAATATTGGCCGATCACGGGCAAACAAGCTGTCAAAAGAATTTTAAGAAAATGCATTACATGCTATCACACTAAGCCGGTCCCAATGAGTCAATTAATGGGAAATTTACCTGTAAGTCGTGTCACAATTGCAAGGCCGTTTCAAAAGTGCGGCATTGATTATGCGGGTCCGCTCTGCATCAAAGACAGTGCAGCAAGAAAACCCAAAATTTTTAAAGCCTATATTTGTCTATTTATATGTTTTACAACAAAGGCGATTCATATCGAATTAGTAAAGGATTTGTCAACTGATTCATTTATTAATGCTCTCAAGCGATTTGTTGCACGTAGAGGAAAGCCCTCTGACATTTTTTCGGATAACGGTACAAATTTTGTGGGTGCAAATAATAAATTAAAGGCAATTTTTAATCTTTTAGCAACTCAAAATAATCAAAAGAAAATAATTTCACATTTACAACAAGACAATATTCAATGGCATTTTATACCTGCTAAGGCACCCCATATGGGTGGACTGTGGGAATCAAGTGTTAAATTAGTTAAAAATCAGTTAAATAAAATTCTTGGCAATGTGTTTTTAACGTTTGAAGAACTTTACACTGTACTTGTCCAAATAGAAGCGTGCTTAAATTCCCGTCCCTTGACCGCTATTTCCAACGATCCTTCCGACTTTTTGCCATTAACCCCTGGTCACTTCCTTATTGGTGCAGCACTACCTGAGGAAGATGTCACCGATATCAAAGAAAGTCGATTGAACAGATTTCAACGTCAACAGCAGATAATCCAACATTTTTGGCAGCGATGGTCGCGAGAATATTTATCTCAACTTCAAGTTCGCAACAAATGGCAGTTTATCAAGGACAATGTGCGAATTGGTGATTTAGTGATCCTTAAAGAGGATAATGTGCCACCGCGAAAATGGCCCATGGGCAGAATTGTCGAGCTGCACCCTGGTCAAGACGGATTAGTGCGGGTGGTATCTTTAAAAATGCCGTCCGGCACTATTACAAAAAGATCAGTCAATAAAGTGTGTTTATTACCGACGGAAAATGAATTAAATAGCAAACCTCAGTGAAGTTAAATCAAAACAATCATTTCGCTATTTTTGTCATGACAATGACAACAACTGTACTTACTGTAATTATTTAGTCAATAGATCATTTATAACCGTAATTGTAGCAATAGATAATAAGTTGTTTGTTTTAATTTTTTACTTTCATTCATAAGTAGATATGTTTTTATTTCATAGTGCACAGGGCTTATTTGAAAGCCTCAAAGCTTTCAAGGTGGCCGGTTTATGGTCAATCTTATACCTGTTAATATTATAGTTAAGTGATCAATTGTATACCTATTTATTTTATAGTCCTAGGATGACATTACAATGTTACAAATAATGTCCATCCTTGATTGGCTGTCAACCCTAAGGACGGGCATAACTGTTTGCCTACGGCGCAACAGCCACTTGATTTAAGGGAGTATAACTTTTACTTCTTACACATATTTTAAGAGTCAATATTAAGCAGTCGTAAGATTAACATGTTCGCTTCAGGATCAGCAGATCTCTGGGCAACATTTTTTATTGTACATAGTTAATAAAGTTGTGTTATTTTAATTAAGTGAGTGTTTCAATCAAATTGCACAATCATCAATAATTCGTGATCCATCAAGTATTCAATTTACAACCTCATTTATGGTTCATCAAGCCAGTTTAATTCACAACAATTAACGTCACAACAATTCACAACATACGCAATCTTGGGGTGTTCGCCATATTGGATTTAGTATGACGTCACTCGCTTTATCGTTTTCTACTCGTTAAACCCGTTTATTTGATACCAATTACAAGGGGGTTGAAATAAAAAGGTTTTCCGCCATCTTGGATTGGTGGCCATTTTGAATAAATTACATTATTAAGTATAGTAGTGTATTGTCACTAGCACCGAAAGTGTGTTTAAAATTTTAGCTCAATCGGTTGGGTGGAAGTAGGTTAAAATCGACTTCCTAGATTTGTGGACATAGTTATGTTTATTTAGTTATTGAAGCTGAGTTCTAAGAGAGAAATAACGTAATATAATTTAATTTAACTTTAAAAGTAATTTAATTTAATTTACTTGCGTTCCTACAAAAGGTAACGTAATTTAATAGTGTTTCTTTAAAATAAGGTGTTTTATTGCAGATTCGAATCATTCCACTAAAAATAGGTAGATTTTGTCCAAAACATTTTTTCATATTTGTAATAGATGTCGCTGTAATAAAAAATCAATTTTGTTCGATATTTCTTTTGTAAACGATTCTGCAATAATTTTATAACAAAAAATAACAAACAAAAACAAGAATTAAAAAAAAATACACGAGTTTAAAATGTAAAACTGATTATTCTTGATTAAATGAAATAATGTATAAAACTTTAACATTAGAAAACTTAAGCCTATGTCTGACGGTGCAATTTCTCGCGGAGACTGAATAGGTTAAGTGTTATTTATTTATAGATTATTTATTTATATATATGTATATACAAATACTTATATGTACATTGTACATTTTTATATATATTATCTATAGTGACCCATGAGGGCACATTGAGATGTATTTTTTTCTAAATAAAAAAAAACTTTTTCGCGGTGATCAGGTCGCCGCTATTTCTTGGTATTCACACGATGCAACTAATCAGCTGATCTAACTTGTCCTAAAATAGAACATGTTCTATTTTTATGCAATAAACTCGCGGCGACTTGGTAACTTTTGTAGGGATTTACGAATTTTCACTAAATATTTTGCTTGGTACTCAATATTTATCAGCTGTGGAATGACGGAAGTTTTATCTTGTGGTTTGCGTTCATAATCTATGCGTTTTTTTTATTTAAATAATAAACCTAACAGGCTCATGGGGTTTTTACACCAGAAAATTCTTACAACGAAATATTTTTCAATGAAGTAATTTTCGGTTAAGTTAGCAATCCCAGTAGAAAATAGCGTCAATTTGATTGCATCGTGTGAATAATAATAATAATAATAATAATAATAATAATAATAATAATAATAATAATGCTTTATTCGTGTTTGCATACAATAAGTATTTACACTCGTCACAAAAAATATAATACATGATAATAATAAAAAAATGAGACTAACTAATTAGCATTTACATAAAATACCTTATAAGTATAATAAATATAAGAAAAAAAAAACATGATACTTTATTTGCATACAACAGTACAATATACCTAAAGGTAATAAAAAACCAATTAATACAAAAAAATTCATAACATATCATTATCCAGAAACTCCTGAAGGTTATAAAAGGCTTTTTCAATTAAATAAAATTTTATGAAATTACAAAATGATTTTAACGGCATTTCTTTAACATGCTTGGGTAATTTGTTATAACACATAGGTCCCCAATAGGTTATTGAATTTTTAGTTCGTTTTAATCGATGAAACTCAATATGTAAGTTTTCATTATTTCTGGTATTTATATTATGCACTTGATTTCGGGTGGAGTAGTCCGATATGTTTTTTTTCATATGTAATAGACAATTGTATATATAGACACATGGTAAAGTCAACACTCTTAGTTTTATAAAAGAGGATCGAACGTCATCTCGGTATTTAATATTATCTATAATGCGTATGGCTTTACGTTGAATTTTAAAAACACGTGAGGCCGTGGCTGCGTGTCCCCATACTAGAATGGCATAAGACATTTTTGCATGTACCAATGCATGATATGCAGTTAGTAATACTGTCTGTGATACAATAAATTTAAGATTGCGTAATACGTATAAGCCCGTGGACATGTTGTGCGAAACATTATTAGTGTGCTCCTCCCACAATAACTTGCTATCCAGATAAACACCCAGGAATTTTGAAGAAGAAACATCTGAGTGTTCTCCTGTTTTTAGGGAAAAAAAAGTTGTTGTTGTTTTTTCTTGGTTAAGTTTTAAGGCATTGGCAAGAAACCAGTCATTAATTATGACTTTAGCTTCTTCCATTGATGTTCTCAGGTTATTTAAGTCTCTGTTTGATATTGCGACAGTTGTATCATCGGCAAAAAGGACAAAGTTAGCTTGCGAGGTGCATTTTGGTAAATCATTAATATATATTAAAAATATTAAAGGACCAAGAACAGATCCCTGCGGCACTCCTATATTAATTGGTAATAACGTGGAAGACTTGTTCTTAAATAATACAAATTGGTGTCTGTTGGACATATATGAATGCAACAGGGAGCAGGCACTTTGTCCAAAGTTATACCTTTTAAGTTTTGTCATAAGAACATCAATGGAAGCACAGTCAAAAGCTTTGGATATATCACAAAACAAAACTCCTGTATAGCTTTGGTTTTCGAACGATTTGTATATTAACTTTAGCAAATCATTAATTGCCATCGTGGTGGACATTCCAGGTCTAAATCCTGGCCTAGAGGCGAGAAAGACTGGTCACCGCAACAAAGTCGCCGCGAGAAGTTGCACCGTCAGACATGGACTTTAGATATTAGTAAAAAAATCGTATTAATGTATAAAGAAAAATCAAATTATTTCCAATAAAAAAGTTATATATAAATTTTATATTTTTATTGAAAAATTATTGCAGAATAGTATACAGAGGAGAAATCGATCAAAATTGATTTTTTTTATTACAGCGCCATCTATTACAAATATGAAAAAATGTTTTAGACACAATCTACATATTTTTAGTGGAATGATTCGAATCTGCAATAAAACACCCTATTTTAAAGAAACACTTTTTGTATGAACTCAAGTAAATTAAATTAAATAACTTTTAAAGTTCAATGAAATTACATTACGTTCTTTCTCTCTTAGAACTCAGCTTCAATAACTAAATAACTATGTCCACAAATCTAGGAAGTCGATTTTAACCTACTTCCACCCAACCGATTGAGTTAAAATTTTAAACACACTTTCGGTGCTAGTGACAATACAATTTACTATACTTAATAATGTCGTCTTTTACAAATATGAAAATATATTTTAGACAAAATTTACCTATTTTTAGTCGAATGATCGGAATCTGCAATAAAAAATGGGGGGTTCCATTGGAAATTTTTAAGTTACAGTATGCTGTCCCTATAAGAATAATAGTATGGGGAATAATTTTGGTACTAATTTATTTCCCCCCTCGAATAATTTAATTTTTATTTTATTTTTTTCTTCGTAAAATGCCTATTTACTGAGATATTTCAAAGTTTCAAGTTAAAAGACCCTGTATATACAATTTTGCAGGTCAATTCAAACCTTTTTCGACTTTTGGCTAGGTTTTAGGGAAAATCCGCCATCGGGGGCGGGCCGGAATAAGCCAATTTTATTTGTTTATTGACACGCTAGTTATAGAAAGTTGTGAATGGAATTGAGTCAGTTAACCACTTGAATTTGGTATCAAATGAAAGGGTTTAACGAGTAGAAAAC
Source organism: Brassicogethes aeneus (assembly GCA_921294245.1). Taxonomy (NCBI): domain Eukaryota; kingdom Metazoa; phylum Arthropoda; class Insecta; order Coleoptera; family Nitidulidae; genus Brassicogethes; species Brassicogethes aeneus. The sequence continues at coordinate 66,569,544 of OV121132.1, forward strand.
GATAGTGACTAAATTCAATATGGCGGCCACCCTATATGGTATTACCTATTTCTTTACAACCTCATTAATATGGGTATCAAATGAAAGTGTTTGTCAAGCAGAATACGTGACGTCCTTCTAAATCCAATATGGCGGCCGCCCCAAGATGGCAGATCTATGTATATATATCTTTTAATGCATGCAAACTTACTCAAACCTATACAAAAAATTCGGCCATTTATTATCCGCCATCTTGAATTTTTAAATTCTGACATCAAAATCGTAATAATCTTTTAATGCTTGCCATTGTTTATCCGTCATTATAATTTTAAAAATCTGATTTCCAAATTGTAATGATGGCGTATCACTCACATGGACCTAAAGGCCACTAAATGGGCTCATTTTTTTGTCTAAATTAAATTTGCATTCTGTAATATATATAATATGCTATTCCAAATGTGTTTAAGACTATACTTCTTTAACGTTTTCAATTTTAAAAAATAATTTCATTGGGAGAAAGTGTTTATTCCGCACATACTTTCACACATATACCGCTTATTTGCTATATTTTGTTTAGTCGATTTGCCGTATCATTTTACCTTATGCGCATAGTCAGTTCATAAGTGGGGGATTTAAAATATATGATACCATAGACATATTAATACGTTCAAGTACGATACGAATTGTCAACTAAATAAAATTTAGGTTTATCAATTTTATCTAAATCATTTGCTTACATCGCCTAGGTTAAGCTAAACAAATTTCTGTGGTTTGGTTTTACAAAATGTAAAAAAGTGGCATAATATGCACATTATGTAAAAGCCACTAAAAACACAATGGTTGATTATAAAATCCATCTATATATTATGTCTATGATAAAAAAACCTTTTGGTTTTCGTGGTTAAAATACGATGTTGCCAAATTCTTGCTTTTATAAACGTGCCATTATAAAATCTTAAAATATTATCATTTTGTGTATTTAATAATTTTAAATGCGTTAAAAAAAAATTAATATACAATTAATTAAAAAATTATTATTTTCGTAACCCGATTCTTTAAGCATACTGAAATAATTATTTTGGCATATTCGTGATCATCTAGTTAATTTACTTACTTTATAAAAAATAGGACTCTACGTTGTAATAATAACGTTATTTTGAAATTGGTCAGGTTTAATAAAATACAAGCATTTGATTAGAAACCCCTGATTTAATTTAAGCAAAGACAAAGGGGTGCCCGTTGAGTTAAAGTACAGGGAAAAGGGACCATAAAAACAAAGTCATATGGGTCATAATCACAAGATTACTATATAAATCATAAGTGAATAAAATAACATGAAAACATTTCATATAATTTGGGTGTTTTTATCAATACTCAAAAATTGTATACTCCGGTAAAGTAGTTATGAGAGATCGTAATTTAATGATGAAGAGTTGTACTATTTGTTTACCTTACCACGCATCTTCGAACTATTGAACGAGGATATGATTTTATTCAAATAAACTACAGCAACGACACAGTTCTAATATAAATAATTTAAATGTTTTTTAAAAGAGAGAGAAACATGGTAAAATATAATCTAGTGCAGATATTTGACCGCAGCCAATAACTATGGAACAATAGCATACTCTTTGAAGTGATATAACGACCGCTATGGTGGTCCTATATCACAATATATTCAAATCTTCTCACAAAAAAACTGTATTGAGAAAATATACAAACAATTCTGCACACTATTTTTCTTCTAATGATGAATACTTTTGAAATAATATAGGTATTAATAAAAACAACAATGTTTTAAAGTTTCACTATTTTATTTATGTTTTTTAAATGATTAACAATTCTTTCGCTACACAGTTAGTCCAGTCATCTAGGCATTTCACCTCGGAATCTAACGGAATAAGCTGAATTTTTGTACAAACCTTTATTTTAGCATTGCAAATGTTGTCTTAAAAGTCACATATGCCAACGTGTGAGCGGCCTTAGATATTCAAGGTCAAAGGTCGCAAAAATCATTTTTTTGAGAATATCTCCTTTTCTCTGCCTCCTATCGTATTTGCATTTATTATACAAGTTGTAGGGAATAAAATTCTCTACAAATTCTGTTTAAACATTTTTTTATACGTCTAATCGTTTTTGAGATAGTGGGCGCAGAGTGTGGAGCGCTCAGCCATACTTACCTTTAGCGCAAGGTAAATCATGAATCCCAATCTATACCGTTTTTTTAATTAATAATTTGTTAAATATTACTTAAATAACAATTTAATACCTTATATTTATTTTTATATATTTTTTTTAAACAAATAGTCATTAAATATTACTTACTTTTGACATACAAATAATTAAATAATGAAGTGAATCATTAAAAATATATTCTAATGTTATTCTTATTAATGATAAATGCATTTTAAGAAGAAAAGACATTAAATGAATTTGCCTTGAATATGTCTCTGGTCATATCTTGGATCCAGATATTGCTTTTAAAATAACAGACCTGGAAATACTATAGTGGGCTTGCTATAAATAAAAAGGTTAGGTATACCTACATTTATAGCAAGTTGTGACCCTAGGTAATATTTTAAAGGTTAACATGGCTGATTTGTGTTTTATTTGTAATAAGTTACTTTCTGAAGGTGATTCTGTGACTTTTGTGCGCGGTATAAAGACTTAAATCTAAATTTGGAAGAAGCAATTATTGAGAGAAATAAACATAAACTACCTAAATACTTTGACTTCTGTGAACGTTCATATTGAGTGTCTAAAATTGTACGCTATAGCGTACTATAGTAAGATTGCAGCAGCAAAACGTCGCCTTGAAGAGACTGGACCTTCAACGTCATCAACTGTACCTCGTAAAAAAGGGAATGATGTGTTTAATTTTAAAATATTGTGCTTATTTTATGGTGAAGTCGCCAATGAGGCAACAAAGGCAAAAAAATCTGCAAAGTACAAACGCGTTATAAGTAAGTTTTTGAAGATATGACAATTAATGGCAATGATAACGAGGAGAGTGATGATGAGAATGAGTCTGAAATTGCTGGCCAACCTAAAGAAGACGAGGATGAAGAAGATAAAGATTAATAATAATAATAATATTGATATAAATAAAAACATTTTTTCCTACTCCGATCCAATTATCCTTCATTAAAATTAAATTAAAATATAAGATATATATGAAGATAAAATATATTTGATTTAAAAGAAATATAATATAAGTATAAGGTATTAAATTTTTATTTTAGAAATATTTATTATATAATTAATTAAAAAAACGGTATAAAAGATTTGGATTCACGATTTACCTTGCGCTAAGTACGTATAGCCATATATGGCTGAGCGCTCCACACTGCGCCCTCTATCTCAAAAACGGTTCGACGTATAAAAAAATTTTGTAAACAAAATTTGTAGAGAATTTTATTCTCTACAACTTTTATAATAAATGTAAATACGATAGGAGGCAGAGAAAATGAGATATTCTCAAAAAACTGATTTTTGCGACCTTTGACCTTGAATATCTAAGGCCGCTCACACGTTGGCATATGTGACTTTTGAGACAACATTTGTAATGCTTAAATAAAGGTTTTCACAAAAATTCAGCTTATTCCGTTGGATTCCGAGGTTGATCCCTTTTTTTGACTAAGATGACTGTATTAAGTAGCTTCTTCAGAATTAGAACTAATAGCAATAAAATAGTGAAACTTTAAAACAGTGTTGTTTTTATTCATATATTAATAATATGAAGTTTCATCAAGTTAAGGTCGAAACAATTAACAACTTTTGAAATAATGCTAATATACACTGGCGAGCAAAAAATTTAGGTCACATTAAAAATGTGATATATTTTTTAAATTCTCAATTTTAAGATTTTATTTTCCTATTGAAAATTTTTGCAAGCTTAATATTAAATATTTATTCAAAACACCTCATTTTGGCTTTTATGATTAATTCTGAAAAAATATAAAATTTACAGTTCATACGAAGTTTGACTTATTGTTATTTGGAACTAAAGCAACAAGTAAAATCTAACATTAATGATTGATTATTAATAACGTGTATTTTCTCCTCTTGCGTTAATCAATGCTTGTAGTCGATAAGGCATACTTTAAATTAAATTAAGAATCAAATTTTGGTCGATGTTATTCCACTTCTTCAATAGCAACTCTCTCAACTACTGGGCAGTTCTTGGAGCTGGTGTATGCCTTTAGATACGTTATCCCAGACATGTTCTATGGGTTTCAGATCTGGACTGAGTTCTGGCCAATCAAAACGCTTAATTCTTACCTGATTCAGATATTCTCTTACAACTCTGGCTGCATGGGGTCTAGCATTATCTTGCATAAAAATACCATGCTAGCCCATAGTTATCATGAAATGTATTAAATAATCTTCTAGAATTTCTGTAATATACCTGTTAGCTGTCATGGACCCATTCTGTATGAAGACCAACTCTGTGCGTGCTTGAAAAATTATTTCCGCCCAAACCATAACCGACCCACCTCCAAATGGAATTTCTCGTCTATACAAACTGTTGCATATCTTTCTTCAGGTCTTCTCCATACACGCCGACGTCCGTCTGACCCATTGAGGCAAAAACGCGACTTATCTTAAAACAGTACCTTGCTCCACTCATCATTATCCCATGCCAAGATTTTGGGAAAAAGTGAATCTTGCAATTCGATGTTGGCCGTGCAATGTTGGCCCTGTAGCCATACTTCTACAAGACAATCCATTAGCACTAAGCCTTTTTCTAACGGTCCATTCGCTAACATTAACATTTATAACCTCTTGAAGTTGATTTGCAGAAAAACAGCAGAAGCTGTTCTATTCCGCATGCTTGCGGACACCAAAAACCGATCATCTCTCTGATTGATAAATCTTTTTCGCCATGATCCTGGTCTTCTGGTTATTAGTCCAGTCTTCTGGTATCGTTGGTACACATTTTTTACAGCACATAGGATCTTACCAACAATTCTTGCAGTTTCACGTTGTCCTCGACCATCTTGTATCAGTGATACAATTCTTGCAACAACAATAGGATCTAAAGGATTTATGACCTATTAAATATACACCACAAACAATACACCGTACAACCGTTAGGTTTTGGAGAGATAAATCAACACTAAACTGCGAAATAGGCAACAAAATACGAATATTTAATTATACTGAATTCACGCCATTTTACAAAAGTATGTACGATGACAATAAGGGACAGATAACCAAAACGACACATAGCATTTTTTGGAAAATATATTATTCACAGCCTACTAGACCAATGGTTCCCGGAATAATTTTATTTCTAAAATTATTTGCTATTTCTTAATTGACCTAAATTTTTTGCTCGCCAGTGTATTAACCATGTTAAAATATTTATGCATCACTCTTCAAACGAAAACACAAATATAGATACAAATAAAATCAACAAAATGCAATAAAATAAAATGGTGTAAAATACTAATAAAATTCAATATAATGGTAAATAGAAGAGTGTCACAACAAGAACCATCTAAACATGACCACCAGAAAGTGTCGCGCTGGATGACAATATAAAGAGATTTTAATCATATATAGGCCGATTCCATTTCAAATCATGCAGGGTAATTTGGGTGAAGACACATATTTTATTCTTAGTGTTTTTTATAATTAATCAATTAAAAAAAGGCGACACTTATTTTTTTGTTTCGCTCAAATCCTTTTCGTAACGAAGAGAATTTTGAAATATATCTAGCGAAAGTCAAAGACGATTAAAATGACATAAACTCACGTTTTTGACCAAATCTTTGTTATTCATGTATTTATTTTGATTTTTTTCATTGGTTTCTATTAAACTAACTATTCTCTATTGAATTATGCCGGAAAAGTAAAAAAATAATTATACAAAACAAAATGGCGGCGGTTTAAAAAAAAACTTTAAAGTCATTTTTCTCAAAAACATCATCGTATTTTTTTTTTAAATTTTTTGTATATGAACACTTATATTAGAAATACACTAGGTATTTTCAAGTGCGCTAAAATATTTACATGGTTTAGAGAATTTTTTTTCTAAATACATATATATGCATTATAAAATTTTTGTTTTATTGACGTATACTATTATTCTAAAATATTAAATAAATAAATAAATATACTATTCTTCATGAATAAATGATTTTTATAAAATTTTTGAATATATTTTTAATTAATTAAATTAATTAATTCCTGTAAAATATCGAAGTTGTCTGTGTTTATATAATGAAAACCCATGGGGGCCAGCTTTTTAAAAGAAATTGGCAACAAATTTTGAGCGACATCTATGATTGCCACCTCGGTCATGCGCGTATCATTCTTGTCGGGGTGATTCATCGTAAAGTTTGACAGTTTGTTATCTATGGACAGTTTTCAACAATGGCCGGTGTTGTTGTTTGAAATTGTGTGTTGTTGTGGTTTTTTAAGGTAAGTTTAATTATTGTGGTGAGTGATAAACTTTTATAAAACTCCAGTTTTGAATTTCTAAACTAAATAAACCATTCAGTTAGTTATAGAAACAAATTGTTGAATCGTAAATTAATGCTTTGTTTTTTGTTTTCATACCTATGCATGTATATTTATATAAGGGTAGTTTTGTCATATTTTCGTAAATCCGGCTTTGATTTGAGCAACTTGTCCTCTCATCAACAGTTTTATCAGTATAATTTTTCTTTCATATCTATCTTATAATTTTGCAAATATGATTATTTGCTCAAATCGGAACCATACATTTGTTCCATGTTAATAATACACTAGTGTTCACATAATACAACTGGCTTTTGCTAAATTATTAAATAGGATGTATTCTATTTTAGTTAATGATAGGGCAAACATTGACTAACAGAGGGCAGCAACTTTACATAAACAGATATTTTTAAATGAAATTGTTAAATTTATGTTAATTTTATTTGGAACTTTAAGCGTTTAGTGAAGAAACACACCTTAATCAATGGTTTAAGGACTAACCAAGGAGAAACAGGATACAAGGATTGAGTGAACTCATCACTTAAAACATACCTAAATAAGGTTAATTTTATTTTTAAAATTTAAAATTGTTTTTTAAATAAGATTTTTATAGGTTTTATCAAATGAAATTATTCTGGAATGGAAACTATCTATATTTTGGTCAATGTTTTGCCAGAGGGGTCCTGCTTAAAAACTATCCAGCTTACTTTCTAACTTTTGATCCACAATATAGAAAAATGTAGCAGATTCTAATCAAATTCAATCATATATCATTATTCTTCATAATTGGTTTAAATAAATATAAATTTATATAAATAACCATTAATATATATTTTTATTTATTTTTACTTATTTTAGTTTTTAGCACATGTTATTAACAAGGTCCATAAAGTATGTCACATGTTTAGGGGAAAGGCAGACCTGCCACCAGGGTCAAGACTGAAAATATTAAAACATCATTGATTACGATAACATACGATAATATAATTATGTGTGAGATGAGGGAAAGGAGTCTGAAATCCTCCAAAAAGGTGTGACATACTTTATGGATGATCCCCAATTGTTTATTTTAAGGATATTTTTATGTAGTATTCCACTTTTTAGTCGGACAAAAAAAATACTTATTTATAAACATATATATAATATGTAATATATATATAAAATACTTATTTATATATAAAATACTTATTTATATACATATATATGTATAACGTATAACCTATGCACAAAAATAGCAACATTACAGTTAAATATATTAACATATATGTTAATAGATTTAACTGTAATGTTGCTATTTTTGTGTAATATACACAAGGTATTAAAAATGTATTAAATAAGATTTTTTGTCACTAAGAAAATTGACTGTTGTAAATGTTAATTAAGTATTTGTTTAGCATTATATCAGAGACTCTTGGATGAATGTGCACAAACGATGATCAAATTATATTACCTGATTTAATACTAATTACGTACCTATTTAAAAACTCATAATATCTTACAATGTATTTTCATTCAAAGGTTACTGACAGTCTTTATAATGCATAAAACAAATTATTTTAAACAATCAATATTTTTCGTGTTGAAATTCGGCTCTTTAGATTTTATTGTATTAAAATATACTAATATAATATAATACTAATCTTATCTTCAAGTAATTATTAAATCTCACTTTTGTTATAGAAAATCTAAAAATGACTTAAAATGTAGTAACATTATTTATTTTACTACAATAAAATCTAAACAGGCAAATTTATATAAAATATGTAATGTAGTTAATTAACTACATTATTTGTAATAAACCATTAATTTAGGTTATATTGCCCTTCTATTTATGTATATATGTACCAATAAATGTTTATTTTAAATAATTTTGTAAAATAAGTATTTTTAAATAATAACCTATTCAAATTTCGCGGGCTACGGAACCGTATCGAAAAACTTAAGATTAGGAGCGAGTTCGAAAACTCGCAAGAGTGCACTCTGGATACACTCCAAGTTTACCTTGCGAGTTCGAATTCTCTGGTATATACCTAGATAAATGCAACTGTCAGCTGTTCGAAAACAGCAAGTAGGATATGCCCAGAGTGCACTCTCGGTTGTCCAAGCTTGGTTAAGTTTTACCCGTCATGCGCATAGGGTACATCAAACAATAATTTGTATTTACCTTCATATAATTTATTTATAACTGTTTAAAATTGAATAAAACAAAAACTAAAAACATTAAAATAAAAGAATTTATTATAATAAATTATTTAAAAAATATCAATTCTAAAAAACAAAACAAAATCTATCATAAAAACTTGAATAAACCATATAACTAAATTCAATAATTTTATATTCATATGTAACAAGCAAAACCAATTCATTTTAGAACACTACAACATAAAGTTTATAGGTATATGCTCCGCGGCGATCAAAAATAACAAGGAGGTCAGGTATAATGTAAAGTCACGTGATTATACAGGGTGTTTCATACCAGGAGGCGAAAACTGAAATTCTATATTCAAAACGTCATTCTAAATAAAAATCTTTAATAGGTACTTTTTTGTTCATTTTTCATCATTTTTCGTTTTCAAGTTATTCGAGTTCAAAGTTTTGCATTCAAACAATGAAAGGATAACAATATGCAATAATAGGATTCATAATTCTAGCAACTAAAATATACATCCATGGAAACGTATACCTAAGTATTTAAGTTTATAATACAGTTCATTTTTTTTTATCTGGACTGCGGCAACGTTGCAAACTTAGGGGTTTAGTTGGCAAATATTTCTATTATATTGGCAGCTATAAAACTAAATTAATATTTGTGGTTAAGAAATCAAAAAAAAAAAATCAGTTTTGTGTTATCTGCTGAAGTAGATGGATCGGCTATCCTTGAGTGGATATTATGAAACTCATCGAATAAATAAGCTGATAATTGCTGAATCCACAAAATCTACAATAGATTGGTAAAGATGCAAGGGATTTTCACACAGGATGGTCGTAATATTGAAGGATTGAATATATTTCTGCAAACAGCCATGTGGTGCATAGTCGGTTTTTTTTTGCTTTTTTTTTTGCCTCGTAACTTCCGCTGCTAATATCGTGATTTTGTATGTGTATGTGTAAAAGTATAATAAAAGTGACTTCCGCTGCTGATATAAGCTATATTGAATAAACTCTAAAAAAGACAAAAATGATAGTGATGGACATAAGTGAATAAAAAGAGAATAAGTGAAAAAAGAATCTAAAAGTGACAAAAATAATAATAATTAATAAACTATAAAACCAAGAAGAAAAGGAGAAGCTATAGGTTATCCTAGACTCGCTTGCTCCAGTATAATAATAATAGCTGGCTAAATCCTGGATGGGAAAGGCCAAACCAAACAAAGAAGAAGAAGAAGAAATCAAAAAATATTTACCTTTTAATAGGTTTTTGACCAAAATAGTATTTCGTTATTGTCCTGTAGGATAATTATTTGTACAGAGACGTTTTTTAAATCACATAAATACATTGGAGTTTGATATTCCTCTGTTTAAATTTAATGATTTGACAAAAACTGTCAAATTAAGTAAAACAGAGATACCAATCCTAAAAATACTAATCAAACTGACATAAACAACCAACTTAATAAAAAAACACTAGTCAAGATAAAAAAATAACCTTATGTGGTCTTCTGCCTTATTTAAGTAATACAACCTGTCAGTTTATTGCTAATATGTCAGCAAGAATTATTGATTGACAATTGACCAATTTGTAGTTTATACTATTTATTTTTATCTGTAATATTACAGGACATTTTCAAAAACATGGCCTTCAGCATTAATACAAGCTTGGCACCGCAAAACAACAGAATTGTAAACTCGTCCAAAATCTTGTACATTTTGTATTTGCTCCGCCGCATCTATTATTCTTTGCATAAGCTGCTCTTCGGTGGTAATTTCGACTGCATAGACAAGCTGTTTCATGTGTCCCCATAAATAAAAATCAAGCGGATTTAAATCCGGTGAACTAGCAGGCCACAATATTGGGCCACGTCTACCAATCCACCTTCCATTGAAGTTGTTATTCAACCAATTCACTACATTTCTACCAATATGGGGTGGTGCCCCATCGTGTTGAAACCACATTCGATTTAGCAAACCCACAGGGACATCTTCCAGCATTTCATTAAGTTCATTTTGTAAGAACATTAAATAAGATTCGGCATTTAGTCTATTGGGAAGGACTATAATTGGCAGAATTCGCCCGTTGAAACTGCCACCCCAGACATTAATTGAAAATCTCTGTTGGAAATGTCTCACTCTCATAGCATGTGGATTTTCCAACGACCATACATGTTCATTATGGGTATTATTAATACCATCTCTGGTAAAAGTAGCTTCATCTGAGAATACAATAGAAGAAATAAAATTTGGATTTTGCTCATGTTGACGAAGCAGCCATTGACAATACAGAAGTCGTGGCTCGTGATCATTTGGCTGCAAATGCTGAACATTTTGCTTATGGTACGGGTGCAATACTTCTCGGTGTATGGTTCTCCAAACAAAGCTATGAGAAACTTCCAGCCTACTAGCAATACGTCTGGTACTAATGCCGGGTTCGTTAAGTACAGCGTCAATTACTTGCTCTTCTTGACCAGCATTGTGTCTGAAGTTCGCACCTCCTGTATGCTTGCTTCCAATACCATTTCTTCGGAGTTTTTGATATGCGTCTGAAAATACACGGCGGGATGGTTGTCGTTTATTTGGAAATCTAGGCAGATATTCTCGGAAAGCTGCAGAAGCATTTCCATTTGCGTACCCGTAAATAAAAACATTGTCTGCATATTCTTCATTCGTAAATTCCATTTTGTTTATAAATTTACAATAAACTGACAGGTTGTATGACAAATAAGGCAGAAGACCACATATACGTTTCCATGGATGTATATTTTGGTTGCTAGAATTATGAATCCTATTATTGCATATTGTTATGCTTTCATTGTTTGAATTCAAAACTTTGAACTCGAATAACTCGAAAACGAAAAATGATGAAAGTATTAAAGATTTTTATTTAGAATGACGTTTTGAATATAGAATTTCATTTTTCGCCTCCTGGTATGAAACACCCTGTATACCTATCCTTATACCATATCCAAAGTACACTCTCATTTCGAACGCACTCCAAGTAGGTCAGAGCGTGACCACGTCCTGTAAAATCGCTGTTGCCAATATTAGAATAGGAACTTTTAGTTCTATTGTATTCTGTGTGAAAACCCTTGATCAAATCAAGTGTGCAAACAAATGTCAAATTGCAATCTATAACCTAAGGTTATTAACCTTTATGATCTGTGTATAAGTGAGTGAGTTCTAAAATATTTTTTCCTATAAGAAAAAAGTGTCCTGATTACGAAGTTATATATGCTCATGGTCAAAATAACAGATTTATAAAGTTAGAGGAGCTGAGTATTTTGATAAAACCCTTATTTCCTACCAAAGATATTAGTGGTGAGGATTTTGTTTGCAAAAATTGTTATCACCGATTTGCGTCTTTATTTGGTATACCATCCAACGTTCGAGTAGTACAGGTGGAAGAGGTGGAGAATGACTCAGTCATTGAATAAGTTTTTTTTTTGCAAACTGACGAGGATTATTTTACGAATGAAATAAATGAGAATCGCTCGATATCAAAAGCGCGAAAAATTATTGGTAAACCAGAAACAATTGTTTGTCTTAACAAAATATTATAATAATAATTATGATAAATAATTTATGCTCATAAAAAAATATCTTTACAGATATCGAGAACATGCAATGCATGCATTGTTCATTGTAAAATAATCCTCGTCAGTTTTCAAAAAAGGAACTTCTTCAATCTCTGAGTAGGTAATTCTCCACTTCTTCCACCTGTACTACTCGAACGTTGGATTGGGCACCAAATAAAGATGCAAATCGGTGATAACAATTTTTGCAAACAAAATCCTTACCACTAATATCTTTGGTAGGAAATAACGGTTTTATCAAATACTCAGCTCCTCTAAGTTTATAAATCTGTTATTTTGACCATGAGCATATATAACTTCTGTATCCAATTCTTCGTAATCAGGACACTTTTTTCTTATAGAAAAAGTTTTTTTAGAACTCATCATAAAGGTTATAGATTGCAATTTGACATTTGTTTGTACACTAGTTTTGATCAAGGGTTTACATTACATAAACACATACCACTTCGATATTTTACAGGAATTAATTATTAATTAATTAAACATATATTCAAATTTTTTATAAAAATCATTTATAGATGAAGAATAGTATATTTATTTATTTAATATTTTAGAATAATAGTATACGTCAATAAAACACAAATTGCAAAATGCATATATATTCAGAAAAAAAATTGTCTGAGCCATGTAAATATTTTAGCGCACCTGAAAATACCTAGAATTTATTTCTAATATAATTGTTCAAATACAAAAAAAATTCAAGAAAAAATACGATGTTGTTTTTGAGAAAAACGACTTTAAAGTTTTTTTTAAACCGCCACCATTTTGTGAGATTCGGTCCAAAACGTGAATTTATATGTCATAGATATATTTCAAAATGCTCTGTAACTTCGTTACGAAAAGGATTTGAGCGAAACAAAAAAATATGTGACGCCTTTTTTAATTGAATAATTATAAAAAAACACTAAGAATGAAATATGTGTCTTCACCCAAATTGCCCTGCATGATTTGAAATGAAATCGGCCTATAGTAAGTTACTATATATGATTAAAATCTCTTTATATTGTCCTATTGTACTATTAGTAACGTTAAAGTCATTATCAAACATTCCAAATAAAGCTCTTAGACAAGCAGTTTAAATCTAAGTCTCTATCCAGAATATATCAAAAGGCTAAACGGTACCATTACCTTACTACGATATTACCTACCTAATGGTAATATCAAATTATATAATAATAATAATAATAGCATTTTAAAAACCTTACCCAAGTAATACCAATATTATATTAATAATATAATTGTTAAAACGTACAAATGCAAAGAGTTAACATAATTGGATTGGATTGGATTGGATTTGTTGGGTGGAGGGTAGCCACATTGTGGCTACATGCACTTAGGCCACAGTTGGCCCTTTGTACTGCCCCCGAGATCCATTTCCCCATTTGTGTTTGCTCAATTTTTTTTTAATCCAGCCATCCAAGTTTCCGAAAGAAATCTAGAAAGACGGCTGGAGAGATGGAGCTAATGTTGGTTGCATCAACCCATTCTTCTCCTAAAGTGGATTTTCTGAATTCGAGAAGAGCAGGACATTCACAAATAATGTGTATTACATTATCTTCGCCCCAGTTACAGGCTCTGCAAAGAGGACTGTCTACTTTTCTTATCGTATGAAGATGTTTGTTTAGTCTACAGTGTCCCGATATAATTCCGACAAGGTCGGAGAGGTTTTGACGAGATAGCTGTAGACTGTACCTGGCCAGCTTGTCAGATGGATTAGTGATAATATTTTTGGTCTGACGACATGAGCTTAGATTAACCCATCTTCTTAGTTGTTTTTCATGGGTTAGTTTTTTTATCTGGACTTTTAAGGTTGAGTTCGTAAGTGGCAGGACAGGTTCAGGGCCCACTGGCAGCTTTTCCGATCCCTGTCTTGCCAGTTCATCAGCCTTTTCATTTCCTTCATTACCATTATGTCCTTTAACCCATACTAGTTCTAGGACATTATTAATCGTTATCAGCTTCAAAGCAGCAAATGCATTAATGCATTCCGCTACCAGTCCCGAGTCAACTATATTGTGACTCAAGGCCAGCAAGGAGGCCCTGCTATCTGAGGAGATTCTTATTGTTTTTCCATGTATTTGGAGCTCTATTACTTTACGAGCAGCCTCCAGTATGCCTGTGATTTCACACTGGAATATGGTCGCATAGACACCCAATGATATACTGAGGCGTATGGATGGGTTCTGACAATATACTCCAGCTCCAGAGCCTGAGTTGGTTCTGGATCCATCTGTAAAGATAGAAAGATCAGCCGTGTATTTGGGTGTCCATTTATCCACACCTGATAGGGAGTATTAAAATTATAGCTCCGCACAATCTGGTCGCGCACTGCACTCAGAATAGGTGTCTGTCGGACATTCTTTTCCAGGATGCAGGTGTGACGTTTGCTAGAGATATTTTCTTTCCACATTTTAGTGGTCGAAAGCCTCAGAGATGATCTCAGTGCATCCTCCTCTACGAACAGATCCAAAGAGGGGATGTTCAGGATTGCTTCCATGGCTGCGGTTGGAGTTGTGCGCATGCTGCCTGTAACAGCTAGACATGCAAGCCGTTGCACATGCTCTATTTGTTTTGCTGCAGTAGTTTGTTTGATTTTGGGCCACCAAACGACAGATCCATAGCACAACATTGGTCGAATGACTGCCGTATATAACCAGAGAACTATCTTTGGGGATAGTCCCCACGTCCTTCCGACAGTCCTTCTACACTGCCAGAAGGCCACTGAGGCCTTCTGAATTTTGTGCTTTAGATGACTACTCCAGTTAAGTTTGCTGTCTAGAATTATTCCCAAGTACTTGACTTGGTTTGTTAGTTCCAGACAGGTTCCAAATAACTTAGGCATTTTGAGGAAGCCAAGTTTTCTTTTTCTGGTAAATAGAATTAATTCCGTCTTTGCAGGATTTACAGAGAGGAAATTCCTATTACACCAGTTTTCAAGTATGTTTAGAGCTGTTTGCATTAGATCGCAAAGGGTGCTCTCAATTTTCCCCGTTAGCGTGATAGTGATGTCATCTGCGTAGCCAAAGGTGGTAAAACCATTGTTGTTGAGAGACTCTAGAAGATTGTCAACAACTAAGTTCCATAGAAGTGGCGAGAGTACTCCCCCTTGAGGGCAACCTTTGATTACCACTCCTTTGGTTGAGTCTCCATCGCCTACACTGACAGCTCTACATTGTAGCATATGTCCAATCCAAGTGCAGAGCATAGGATGAACACCGTGCTTTCTCAGAGCTGCTTCTATGGATTTGAAGGAGGCTTTATCAAATGCTCCTTCTATGTCTATGAATACGCCCAGGGTGGACATATTGTTGTCCATGGATCTTTCGATTCTGCGCACCACCGAATGGAGGGCGGATTCGGTAGATCTTCCTGGAAGGTATGCATGTTGGTTTGGATGCAAAGGGTTCGTTATTTGTATTGCATCTCTTATATGCCTATCACAGAGCCTTTCCAATGTTTTTAAAAGAACAGAGGAGAGGCTTATGGGTCTGTAGGCTTTAGGGGTGGTGTAATCCACTCGCCCTGGTTTAGGTATAAATACTACCTTAATATCCCTCCAAGCATTTGGTACATGTTTTAGGGATAGGCATGCCCTTAATATTCTTTCTAAAAGGGTGGACAGTGCCTCCAAGCCCCATTGTAGTAGGGCTGGAAATACGCCATCCCTTCCAGGTGAAGAAAAAGGCTGAAATTGCTTGACAGCCCAGGCTATTTTATTCTTAGTCACAACAGAGGTTGCTTCAAGCTCCTCCTCCCGAGAGGGAGGGGTACGAGGAAGCTCTGGCCATTTGGCAAGTGTACTAAGTTGACAGCCTGGGAAATGCGTCTTTAAAAGTAGCTCATGTGTTTCTGAAAGGGTTTCCGTATAGGACCCATCCTCGCGTTTGAGACAGCTGAGCTGTTGATTGGGATCCTTGGACAACATTCTTTTGAGCCTTGCTGCCACTGAGGTGGATTCAATGCTGTTACAGAATTTTGTCCATTGTGATCTTTGTCTTTTTCTGGCTTCCTTTTTGTACGAACGTTGAAGTTCTTTGAAAAGAAGCCAATCATTAGCATTTCTGGAAGACTTAGCTTTGTTGAATAGCTTGCCCAATTTGTTTTTCATCTTGGCGAGTCCTTTGGACCACCAAGCTGTTTTTGATTTACTGGAAGTTAATGTAATTGGACAGGACTGCTCATAAGATGCAATAATAATATTTTGCATGTCAAGAACAGCTCCGTCCAAAACTTCCCTGTCATTGAGTTCAGTCGGAATAAGCAGAGACCCCAGGCCCTCAGACAGTGTGCTTTTGTACAGCTCGATGTCTGTCCTTCTGGGGTTCCTATACCTGCTGTTTTCCGACTGAACAGTTTTTATTTTAAAAAGGATGTATCTGTGGTCGGACAAGGATATTTCACTAGACACTGTCCAATTTAAAATTCTGTTTGAAATATTAAAAGAGGCTAGCGTGAGATCAATAATTGATTGGCCCCTACTGGTTACAAATGTAGGTTCGCTGCCTCTGTTTAATATTTCTAGGTTAGTACTTACAAGGTACTCGTATAGGCACTTACCTCTGTTGTTGATGTCGGCACTTCCCCATGATGAGTGATGGGCATTGGTGTCACATCCTATAATTATGTTAATTTTCCTACTTCTGCTGTACTCAACCACCGCTTCAAGTTCATTACTTGGAGGTGGAATTTCAGCATCGATTGGAAGATAACATGAAGCAATAATTACGTCTTCTTTTATATTGTTTGCTTCCCAGGATATTTGAATTACAGTGAGATCCCGGGTGCAAAACTGTAACAGAAGAATGGCGTTGAGTTTCCTAGGAACTAATATGCAGGTTTTAGGTGAATTATATGGGCTTCCTATATAGTTGTTATAGGAAGAGTTGTTGCTCAGGCCAGCAATCCTAGATTTTACAATCCAGGGTTCCTGTATTAAGCATATTTTATATTGCTTACTGCCAAGTTTGCGGCTTAGAAGACCAGTCGCCTCTCGACAGTGTTGCAAATTAATCTGGATGAACTCCAATTCAGAAGTAGACAGATCCATTTCAGAATTAAAGCTCACCCGATGAAGAGGGGCTTCTCAATAAGTCCTCCTCCATTGCCTCCATGGAGTCCCCCTTAGCGGGGTCCATCGAAGAGGGAGGGAGAATATTTAGAAGCCCCGATGTGGATGGAGCCTGCACAGTCGTCCCCACCGCTGCACCAAGGGCCGAGGGGGCCGATTGCGCAGCAGCAGTGGACGATCCTGCAGGTCCCATCTCATTTTTATCCTGGAAACGAGAGGACTCAGGATTGTGGATTTTAAGGTAAAGATGGGAAAGCTGGTAAGACAGCCTTCCATTCCTTGCCTTAAGAAGTTCGATCTCAGTTTCGGGAACGCCAAGGATTAGGAGTTTGCCTCCAGGTTGATCATCCTTGACCATAAACTGAGTCCAGGTATGGATGTTTGCCCAACGATTGTGTAATCTCAGGCGCCTCATTACCAAGTCCGCTTCATCCCTACAATCAGGAATCCACAGAGTGGCTTTGCGGAGCCTGGGAAGCTCACTTTCGCGAACAACTTTGAGTTTAGCACCTTCCCACAAAGGCGGAAAACTTTCAATAGTTTTCCGCAGCCACTCCAGGGTTGCAGAATCACAGCATGTGATATAGAAAATATCAAAGCGGTGGCTACAACCCCCAAAGTCTGGAGTGGGAACGGTGGCTGGGGGTTCAGCAAACAGGAAGTCATCCACCGCGCCAAGAAGTTTCGCTTTGACAAGATCGGCCCGTTCCTTGGACATTTTGCCAAGTGGGTCGGTGCTATCAATGATGGCGACCCTCAGATGCGCAGTAGCAACTTCGCTGTATGCTCTTTTGTTTTCAGTCTGATGAGGCCGCCTCTTCACCACGTTTGATGGCGAAGGGACGGACCCATCAGATCTGATTCGTTTTTTGCCCTTAGAAGGTACATCCCGGCGACGAGCTGGAGCTCTAGCCTGGTGATCCTTAGGGGCTATTTTTGAAGAAGGAGGTTTGAAAGAGGGATCAGTGCTTGCTGTCTCAGCTTTCTCAGGCCTTAGCATCGGACTAATTCCAGATTTGGAGGTGCTGGCTAGAGCCAGAGCCTCCATTCGGGATTTCTTCCGACGCTTAATTTCAGCACCGCACTTGTTTTTAGGACGGCGGTGCGGTTTAGGAGCTTTCGAGCCTGGAGTGCCTAAGGGTAGTCCCGGCTCGGAAGGATTTGGGTTGACAGGGTCGCCCGAGGGCTCGCCCTGCCTAAGGAATGTCATAGTGCCCTCCCCAGAATCCGAGGGGCGGCCTGCCGAAGCAGGATGGGATTCCGCGACATTGTCGCTACCCATCTGGGGTATTTCCATCGTTTCTAATGACATTTCATGGGGGTTAGGAGTGTTTTTTTTTTTTTTTTTTAAAAGAGGTTTTCTCCTCTTTTAGAACACAGGTCATTTCTTCATATCAATGGGGTTGTGACGCATTTCTGCTACTCATCCCCAACGATATGGAGAAAAAGCCTGTGTACTGGCTACAGGCAGTGTGGGTTTGCCAGATTTTGAATCCCACAGCAGAAAAATATAATTTTCCGGCCTGGCACCGGAGTTAACATAATTAAATACATTAGTACCGAGGTGATACACTAAGTTGCACAAACTATAAAATACATGTCAGTTAAAGACAAAGTTATACCAAAAGAAACAACAAAACAGTTATTTATACAAAGGTCAGTGTAACTCAATGTAGGTCATATAGGTTACAGCAACAAAATATTTATCCTAAACAAAGAAATAGTACCCAGACAATACAAAATATTATCAAAAATCACTTTGTTTTTCTATTTCTATATATTATTTTGCAATTATTGTACTAAAACTACCTGTACAATTTTAATAAAAATTAAGCAAAATACCTAATAAACTTAGTATCATTTAAATTACTTTACTCCCCAGTATTAATTTATTGAGTCACCTATTATTTTTTACCACACAACACAAAACATAACAAAAAAACGAAGATTTATGTCTTAAATATTTTTTATAACAAAAATTACTGAAAGTTTGTATATGAAATAATTACAACTTGCAAATTTTGTAAAACAATAATTAAGGTGGTTATGAAAAAAATTGCTATTCGTTATAACGCAAGTGACATTTTGCTTTAGTTGTTTATTTAATGTATACTTTATAAAGTTAAAAATAGTATTTTAAAATGAAAATTAAACCGAAATTCAAGTTAAGCCATGAAGAAAATCGAAAGAAGGTATGTGCTGGCTGTGGAGACAAAATTGTTTTTGGTAATCGAAAAATTCAGAGTTTAGGGTTTCTGAGAAAATATAAAAATTACTGCAGACTTTTTCAAACGAACACTTTAACTTAAGTGATTCAAAATTACCTACTTCAATATGGTAAAATAGTAGATTATGTCATAAGGAGTAGAAGCGACTCTTTTTGTGGTGAGTACAGAGATTGACGGCAGAAGCGTAGCTAAGGCAGGCAACTGTACGAAGCACAAAAAGAGCTTCTACTCCAAATAACATATACAATTTTTTTTTCAAGGGCGTAATATAAATAGGATAAGCAATGGAATTATTTTATTTACTCTTAACTCATGTGGTATAAAATTTTGGCTAAAAGCATTAGAAATTATTGATAAAAACTAAAAAAACTTATAACCCTTACTTACAATGCCGATAAATATCCTAAACTAAAAATAAACCCTGCTCTGTCAAAATGCTGCGCTTGAATTAATTTTGACGTACTGACATTTGTTTGGAGTTCCGACATTGGCAACTCGTCTATCATCATAATATTATACTAATAAACTAGTTGTTCTTTATTTCGTTCAATTAAAATTTAATAAATAATCACTAAATATTCCGTGCGATTATAATTAATATAATTAATACGTAATTGCTTTGTATGAAATTCTAAATTAATTTTATTATTTGACGTCTATTGAGACACCTATGGATTTACTTCTATCCCTAGGCTTTTTTGAGTTTTTTGTCTGCCGCTAATGAAAAAGACGCACTTCAACTATCTCTATACAGGCATATAAGGTTGTATATCATGGCCGCTTGAAAAAAAAACGGTATTTTTGCATAGCCACAATTGCCAAATTTTCAAAATTTAGAAATTGCTAGAGAATTTCGCGACAGCCAAGAATGGATGTGCTTTATCTGCAAAATGGCAAGATATAAAGGCCATAAAAAATTATTAAGGGAAGAGGACGGACGAACGAACTAAAGTTTTGATATGCTCTTCCTTTCTAGGAAATATCGCTAGATGTAAGAAGCATGTTTGTACAGAGACTGAAGAATTTAAAAATACTGTTTCCATGTTTAAAACAATTCCATGTAAAACCCAAGAAAAAGTTTTACTGAAAATTTAAGGCAAGCAGTAATCGATTTTGCTTCAAAGAATCTTTAGTTATTTATTAGTTTTGTATTAGGTACCTTAAAACAATAAATAAACTGTATTTTACATTATTTTGTATTTATAATGTAATTTATCCATATTTCAGTCATGTATCTGCCAAATTTTTAAAAACATTTGATAATGGTACTAGAGAATTTTATCGAAATGGCATAAAAAATTTTAAAATACTAAGAAATATGCAAAACTTTAATAAAGGATCAGCTGGGATTTTGATAAATACATTTTTGTGTTACCAAAAGAGTCTATAATCAGATTATGCTATCAGTTTTGGTTGGAATTTTTGTTGGTCCTACACTTTAGTTTTGACCACCGTGTTACACATATTAAAATGATTAGGACCCAATAAACTAGCAATGATAAACTTTCGGAATTATACATACCTAATTATAGCAGAACATCGTTTTTTTACTCCTATTACGGAATTTGACCGTTCTAATATTACTTTTATCTATGAAATGACATATATTCCGTAAAGTGTTACAGAATGAAATATTCTATCATCGGATGACAGAATAAACACTCGTGGCGACATATCTGTTTTTAAGATCTAACAAAGTTTAGACCGATCCAACCTCACTTTCTTCCAATTAAATTATTTTTCTATGGTATTTATTGAAAACGTAGAAAAAGTATAGTCTGAAACACGTTTGGAGTTGCATATTCCGCTCTCGTGAAACCGTCAAACTCGCCTTCAGCTCGTGTGACAAACTCTTCACTCGAGCGGAATATGCTGTATTCCAAACTTGTTACAGAATATACTATTACAATCACAATGACTATAGTTACAAACTTTTTACAGGAGTATCTCGTACCTTTTTTCCTAATTTTATTTTTAAACTTATCGGCCACTTACGTAAGAATGTAAAACATAAACAAGTCCCACTAACATTTCTACGTTTAGATACAAAGAAGTACAGTTTTAACAACACAAAATAACTTATAATTATAATGTTATTTTTAGTAGATTATTTAAATTTTCCTTGGTTAAAAGAACACCAAATTTGAGTTTAAAAGTTTATACACCACAGGATCCTTCTTGCATTTATAAAAGTGTCATTATAAAATCTTAAATATCATTTTGTGTATTAAATATTTTTAAATGTTTTTTTATAAAATTAATATACAATTAATTAAAAAGTCTTTAATATATTTTCCAAATAAGGAGAAAAATATAGTATTAATTTTAATACCGGCAATGCAGCCTCAATGCAATCTCCCGTGTGATTCTCATTTCCCCTACTTTAACCCCCAGTCTTAGTTAGAAATAATTTGTATATGTGTGGAAGTATGTGTTATTCCGTCATCCGGTGATAGAATAGTTCATTCTGTAACACTTTAGTGAATATATGTAATTTCACATTAAAAGTGATATTAGAACGGTCATATTCCGTAATTATTTAAGTGCTTCTAATTACTTCCATAAAATTTATACTTAATCAAGAAATGTTTAGCCGACCCTATGGGTTTGGGAATATTAATAATTTAAACGATAAATTGAGTTTTTATTACTTGTGCAGAACTTCGACTGACTTAGTCTTTACCAGCTTTAAATACATACTTGATGCTTAATTTTTTTAAGAAGCTCATAAACAATCTTTTTCTTGGTAACGCAGACAAAAAAGTGTAAATTTGTGCTCTTTTTAAAGGCCCGTGGGCCCGGTTTAATTTTGATTTAGCCGGGTGATTTTTTTCTGTCTTATTTATTGAATTTCACAACTTTCTAGAGTAGCACAAAGTCAATTTAAAGAAAAAGTTATTTTGGCCCGCCCTATTGTGAGACACATGTGCACTTTATCTATGCTTAAGCTATATAATGGAGCGCGAGCAAAGGTGAACTTGGCACTAAACCCTAAAGTGAATATTGGGTTCTGAGGTTCCTCTGGCTTTTAAAACTAACGATCCTACTCTATCGACTAATACATATTAAATTACAAAAATAATTTTAAAAAATTCAAAATTTAGGCTACCTACCACTGTGCAAAAAAAAACATATTTGTTGTTCTTTTGGTTATGGAATGATGATTTATTAGGTTAAAATTGGCAGGTGCTCGAGCGCTTTTAAAAGCGTTTCCCAAATAGCCCCTGCATTGGGGAAAGTTGCTTTTATGCAAATTTAAACCATATTCTCAAATAGCCCCACCCTAAGGGCAATTTAAGAACACACAACATATATCCCTATTATAAATCTATCCAATAACCGCTCGAGCGCTTTTAAAAGCGTTCGAGCATTTATTTACTTCTTGAGTTGAAAATTGGATGCAAATGGATGTACCTATACTAAAGAAAAACTAATTTTTAATTTTGGCGTTAAATTTATCGAGCACTTTTAAGCGGTTTTCGAGCATTTTTAAAACTGCTTATCTTACTGTAGTTAAAATACAAAAAAAAATAGTTTCAATTTATTTATCAAGTCTGTTCCCTATTGTAAATGACCAATAGAAACCAATAAAAAATAAGTAATTGGTTTGAATTGGTTTGAAATGTGTTTTGGCGCTATGAATCACCAATTCATTCCAGTTGAATTCCTATTGGTAATTTCCAATGAGTCAGCGGTTTGAACTGGAAAATACCAATAGAATCCAATAAAAAATAAATATTTGGTTTGAATTGGTTTGAAATGTGTTTTGGCGCTATGAATCACCAATTCATTCCAATGAAGTCAGCGGCTTGAATTGGAAAATACCAATCCATGCCTACACTGAAAAAAAAATCATGTAAATTTCCGGTAATGGAGATTGGTTATTTTGATGCCTTGTTGATAACTAAAATATTCCATTTCATAATTATTTTACATGTAAAATGTAATAGCATAATTGACGTGTAACTCATTTATATTGTTTATGTAAAATAACATTTTTAATGTAATATGTTTTTTATTTGAAATGTATTTATACATGATAACATTAACATGCCGATGCGTGGGCAGCATGCGCGAATTCCCAGCCAATAGGCTTCTTCTCCGGTTACATATGAAATGTAATTTTGCGATTTTTACTACACTCCGAATGTAAAAAAACATTTAAACCTGTAATATTAAGACTAATAAAGTATATTTACATTTGAAATAATGCAGTAAGACGTTATAATTGTATTTTTTACATTTAGTTCGTTAAATTTACTTGTTGTATCAATAATTAATACATAACATTAGTAATTTTACAAACAAAAATGTTTATTTACTTGAAATACATAAAAATTAGACGAAAATAAAGGTAATTTTACAATTTGTCGTAAAAATTAGGAATTTATAAGGTAATAATCCTGTAACTTTACATTTAAATGTAATAATTTTTTTCAGTGTATGATGGTCTCTATTGGCTAAATCCAATAGAAATGCACATGGAATAAATTGGTAATTCATAGCGCCAAACCCATTCCAACCAATTAAAACCAATTAACTTTTTAAAATTTGGATTAGAAAATACCTACTAGTTTATTTTTCATTCAAAAATAATTTTAGATACCAGAAGGATAACCGGGTAAAAACCAGAATTCATTTTTCACAGAAGAGACAAAAAATTTATTGTTACTGAGTAATTTTATTTCTTTATTTTTTTTTTTTGTGATATATGTATGTATTAATACATGGTCGAAGTGGATATTGTTTATGTCAAATTTTTTTGTTTTGTCCGCTGTGACAACCATTCTTACGCCATCGTCCCTAAATCTTACACATATAAACATTTTTTTAATATACTGTGCTTGCAATATCAAGTCCGACCGCACTGGAAAGGACGGCTGTTCAATACCCGCGTGAAAAGAACAAGGATAGAACGCCAAATAGAATTTGATTGGCCAGCCGGCAGGCTACGACAACGCATACCCATCGCGCACCTCGCAGCGTGCTTGACACGAGGATATCAGAACGAGAACTGCAGTGGTGCCAGCAAGAGGTAGTAATTTTAGTAAAAAAGATTATTTAATTAAAAAATGTACACGTTGGAACAAAAAGTTCAGATTTTAATCTGGCATTTTGCTGGTAATTCTGAACGAGAAATTCAAAGATTTTTGTGGGGGTACGTCAAGTCGAAGCTGTACGTTTTCCAGGAAGATCGGGCTAATAACCTCAATGATTTAGGAATCAGCATAACTAATTTGTTGGGGGATATTAGTCCAGAAGTCCTAGCTAATGTGCGTGGGAATTTTTATAATAGGTTAGGCTATTGTTTGGCTGCCTATGGGGGCTTGTTCGAACATTTAATTTAATTTTTGAGTTTATTTATTTTTATTATTTATTTTTAGAGTTTTATTTTTATTTATAGTTATTTTTATTCAGAATTATTTTTTATTTGAGAAATCTTTTTTATTAAGAATACTATTTTTGTTGTTGCCCTAGTTCTCAAGGAAAAAATCAAAAAATTTTATTTTTAGGATTCGGGTATAAAATATTTAAAAAGAAAATTAAAATGTGCATCTACACTCTAACGCAGTTTGCTTAACACTAAATCATTTAGTCTAAATCCAGCCAGACTGGCTGACAGAGTTGACCTCGCTTACAATTCGCACGCATCCGGCAGCCGGCTCTGGCCAATCAAATTCTATTTGGCGATCTATCCTTGTTCTTTTCACGCGGGTATTGAACAGCCGTCCTTTTCAGCGCGGTCGGACTTGATATTGCAAGCACTGTATAAGTACACTACTAACACTAGGCACTTAACACTGAAATAGACTAATAAAAAAACCGCTAATAAATGGCGTCCAAACACTTGTTGTTGTTAGCGTCTCAACCTCGTTGATTTTGCGCAGCTACACGAGAGCCCTCTTGCGATATTTATATTGTATTGGGAATAACCAATTGGCAGATTTTTTGAATCTTACACTGGGAATACCCAATTGCGATATTTGTATTGTATTGGGAATAACCAATTAGCAGATTTTTCGAATCTTACACTGGGAATGCCCAATTGAATTCAATTGGAAATTACCTATAGGTAGCTTCATATATAGAGATGCGACTTGAAAAAAAACGGTCCGTTTTTTTTGTTTTTTTTCAGGTTTTTTTTCATTGTTTTTTTTCAAATGGTTTTTTTTCACATTTTAGGTTTTTTTTCAATATTAGTCCCATTTGCCTAATTTTTTGTTTCCAGTCCAGTTCATGGACTAAAATTAGTCACTAAATGACAATTAGTAAATGTAAATACAGTCTCGCGCTATGCACGCGCCACCACCACTGAATTGACCAATAAGGGCCGGACTTGATTTTTCAAAAAGCTACCAAAAGCACTTTTTTCATGATTTTCCAAATTCATGTAGAGTATGGATTTTTTTTTAAACAATAGCAAATTCTTGTAGAACATGACATTGTATTCATTGGTGGTTAAGTCAGAACATTCCGTGGACCAGAAAGCCAAAAAAAAATTCGATTTTTTTATTACGGTATTCGTTAGGATTGAGCGTTGCACGTTTTTCATCTAAAAATCTCAAAACTAGAAAATTCAAGCTTCATATTGCTTTTTTTACGACCATTTTAACAAAGATCTCAAGAATCGCAAAACATTTTTTTATCCTTTAATTTTTTGTATTAGTATAGAAGTGTTACATTGCTATTGGTTTCTTATGTGGAAACTACCAAATAATAAGAAATCAGATTTTTTAGTCTCGGTCAAAATTTTCAATAATGAAAAATGTAATATATTTTACATTTTACTTTATTATTAATATACATTTTACTTAAAATTTCATTTTGAAAAAAAACAAAAAAACCGTTTTTTTTCTAGGTTTTTTTTCATGTTTTTTTTCACATCTGAAAAAAAACCGTTTTTTTACATCTCTATTCATATAACATATATACTATAAGCGCAAGTCAACGCTATGAATTTGAAAACTACTTTTGCGCCGAGCCATTGTAGCCAGTGATTGTAACTAACATTTCACGGTCATGCGCTGCCGGTAAAGTAGGATGCGATATTTATTTACCGCCCTTAACTAAATGGGAAATAAAGAAAATTTCAGATATTTATGGCAAAAACTTACTTTTCCAAGACTTTTTAAAAATCAATGTAATATTTATTTTAATATTAAAATATATTATAGATAAAAAGATAATTTTCAAAGACATATATAAAAAAAATCAATAAATACTAATGGAATATGATTAATATTATATAACCATATTATTATGTAAATATTTAATTATATATATTAGGGTGAGCCAAAAAAACTAACCTATCGGATTTATGGGTTAAAATGAACCTAAATACCGAGCAAAAAATTTCCCTGCAAGGCAAAATTTTTTGCTCAATTTTAAAAGGTGTCGGTGAGCATTGTAAGTTTTCCATTGAAATAACATGTAAAAAAATCTTTTTTCATTAAAAAGACTATAACTTTTGAACCGTTTGAGATAAAAATTTTTACGTCGCGGATTCTTGTAGAGCATAAAATTTCCCAAAGAATCTATACTAGGATTATTTTTTTAATTCAAAAATTCGTATGTGAAAGCTTTGAAAAGAGTAAAAAATCACTAAAACTGCACAAACAAAGCACTTGTGATATGAACGTAAGAACTTTTTTATTAAAAATTAAATTTCCCACATCTTTTTCCTTTGAACTTTTTCGGTAAAACCAGTCATTCGCTCGATTTTCTCAAAAATATGTGAGAAAAAGTGAATTAACGACTTTTGGAGTTACTACAATCAACGTAAATAAATCAAAAACAAAATTGATGCAGGGCCTTTCAAAAACCGTGAATACTATGCAGGAAATTATGGTGATAAAAATTATAATTCAAAACCCGGCCAAAATATAGAAATTTAAAGTAAAAATGATTAAAAATACATGCTTTTTATATGGAAAAACTACAAAATTAAAAAGGAAGTACTTAAAATCAAAATTTTCAGGGAATTTTTTTTTCAACCTAAAAAACAAAATTTTCATGTGTCAGCAAGAAAAAAGAATTTTTCGTTTTAAATGAAACACCCTAATGTATATATAATATATTTTATTTATTTTATTTATTTCTTTATTAATTTATTTTACACTATGTTATAGCTAGCAAAACAGTTCTTAAGAATTGGTACCGCTTAGTCTATATTAATTTGTATTAATTTTTCCATTTCATTATATAATCATTTTTCAATAACCATTTACACCCATCCATTCTAAAAAACTTTAATTTCAAATATCTTCAGTTTATATTTTTGCAATATAAATTTTGATTAATTTTTCTGACATTACATTGATTCCAAAAAAGCCTTAAAAAAGTATGTTCTTGCTATAAATACCTAAATTTCCCTTTCATTTAGGGGTTAATTAGTATACTAAATATATTTATAAAGAAAATTCAATAAAATGTTGAAAATAAACGTTTAGTAAACAAATATGTCATATATCATATAATAAAATAAAATTAAAATAAAGGTTACTTCAAGAAAATAGTACATAAATAAGTTTGTAATAAATAAACATGTGCATGAGGGAATAAATAAACCAAAATATATTTAGGTATGTTATTATTTCTATGGTTAATTATTATTATTAAATATTTTAACATAAAAAAAAAACAAAAAAATATCTAGATAATTCACAGCTGTGCATGCATATTTAAAAAAAGTGACAAAGAAACCTGCATATTATTATCAAAAGTTTTCAAAACTTATTTATTAGTTTATTACAATAAGTAATATAAAAAAACTAGTAAAAACTAGGTATTATTTATTAAAAAATATTTATTACTTCCAGAGTTTTTCCTTCTTGTTTAAAAAAATTGGTATTAGGTAGTCCAGTAGCTCAAGTTTATCATACATGATAAAACAAAATCCAATTAGTACTTATTTTTATACTAAAACCGTTCTTACCTCTTTTAAACTGTTTCAAAAACTACTTTTTAGTCGTACGTGGTAAGAGATTACCATAATATGGTAATCTCTGACCACTTACGACTAAAAAGTATATGGCATATGTGGTATGCATTACCTACATGAAAAAAAAAATTAGTACAAAAATATATTTATGAAAAATCTTTCCTACCTCCCAGTTTTTTTCTCTTGTTTAAACTGTTTCAAAAACTGTTTTTTTCATCAGTGGTCCAAGTTTATCATCTGTGGTATGCATTACATGAAAACCAAATAAAATAAAATTAGTACAAAAATAATTACCTTTCATCATTCATTCCGTATTTTATTAGGAATTGACCATATGCAAGGAATGCGGTCGATGTTGCCAATGGTAAAAAAATAATATTCCCTATTGGGAACATTCAATTATATTACGTTGGCTACATTGAAAATTTGAATTTCCCGCACAAACTAAATTAATTTCCATCTTTTTTTTTAATAATAATAAATAATAATAATTCCCACATTTGAAATTCGCACCTTAATTTATTATACAACATTGGAACTACCTTCTTTATCTCTGGGAACTACTAGAATGTATGTCAGTTTGTGCGGGAAATTCAAAATTTCAGTGTAGCCAACGTAATATAATTGAATGTTCCCAATAGGGAATTTTATTTTTTTACCATTGGCAACATCGACCGCATTCCTTGCATATGGTCAATTAAGTCTTTCACTTTAAGCTCTTGCATGAATATCAGTATGAATGGATAATTATTATAGAACTAGTGTAACCTCGAGTGTAACATTAGTTTTGTTAAACCTTACCTAAATACTAAAATTTTAAGACTTAAAATTTAAGAGAAAAAACAAACTTACTTGGGAGATTCAAAGTTGGAACAGCATCTACTGGTAGACTACTTCTGTGTTCACGACACACTCCTTTTTTGAAATGATTATGACCACATATTAAAATATGTGATTTATATCTAAATATGTGACACAATACATAACGTTTTTTAATTATTTCCTCTTTACTCATCTGGTTTAATTTGGATGTTTATATTTTTTTCACCCCCATGTTGAAAATGTCTAGTTGAGATTCCATAGTTGGAAAATAAAATGCCGTTTATCTTGCACTTTTTTGCAGTAAGGGACAACGCATTTTCTTATATCACTAGCCATATTTAAAATTATTCACTGTCACTATTTACTCACAGTATTTATAAGAGAACAAACTAAAACTTAACCTAACAAATATGACAGGTAGTTTAAATTTTAAAAACAATGCATGCAAACCATGTGACATGCGCATTGACCGAGCCATTATTCATGAACCTTTATTTTCACGGTCACAATATGATTTGACCTTGGCTCCAATCGAAACCAATAAAAAACATTAGAAATTCTAGAAAATCCAATAAGGATTCTAATTTAGAATCCTTATTGGATTTTTCCATCATGGAAAATACCAGTAAAAACCAATTTCTGTTTTATATCGCGCCCAATTAAATCCAGTAAGTCCAATTCAGAACCATTGATACCAATCAATACTTTAATTGGTTTCTACAGAAATTAATCGGTCATTTACAACATGGTTGTTAATTATTTGTTTTAATGGAAACGCGTTACTTAAGGATTTTGACATTTTGACAATAATGTCTCAGTTTTATGCTCATGAAGGGCTTATTTGATGTTCATTGTTAGCTGCAGAGGCTGCAGATCTGAGCGAGGCATTTAATATGCTTTCTCTGCCGTGTTGTATATACTATTTTTTCAAGCATTTAATAATTCTGTACTTACATTGAAATTATCGAGTTTGCGATATTTTTTCAGTTTTGACGTTTAACATATGTTATATTATAATAATATAATTAATTAAATTGCATACCTTAGAATGGGGCTATTCGGGAATTTTTTAAAGGTTTTTCAGCAATATCTTCAAAACGAAGCAAAACCTGGTCAATTTTTTGGAACTATTGGATAGATTTATAATAGGGATATGTATTATTATCTTTGAACTGAATTTGTTGTGTGTTCTTAAATTGCCCTTAGGGTGGGGCTATTTGAGAATATGGTTTAAATTTGCATAAAAGCAACTTTCCCCACTGCAGGGGCTATTTGGGAAACAAATAATATTTTTAAAAAAGTAAAAAACATTTTAATAACTTTGTAGAAATAAAATAAAAACTTTATTCTGCAACATTTTACATTGGTTGACAAATGTAATTAACATAAAATAACTCTATGTGGAAGCTAAGTACATAGGTAATTATTTTAGATTCAGTTTTGATAAATCTTCCGCAAAGTTAAAACACTGTCTAGTTTCCGATCCTTAAATTTTAGGCGGTTTAAGTAGCAAGATTATCATTTCACTTGATATCTCGTCCTCATCTAACTGCGTAGAAGACAGGAATCTTTCTGTTTTTAAAAATGAAAATTTTATTTTAAAAACCCATTCTCCGTTTATCATTTTTTTAGATTTTATCTGTCCTTAGCTTACATTTACATCTGTGTATATAACAATCACCCATCATTGACATTAAGATTACTATTATCTAAAGTAATACTTTTGTGTTTTTCCCAGCATTTAATAATTCTGTACTTACATTGAAATTATCGAGTTTGCGACATTTTGTCTGGTTTGACGTTTGACATATGTTATATTAAATTGCATAGGTACATGATTCGCATTATTTTTACAAAATTTTAATTTAACACTTAGATCAGACACATTATTAATACAAACTTTATTTCTCCACATAAACATTACTCTGTTTATTTTACATAGTTTTAAATTTTTAATAATTATTTTTTATTTTTAGAAAATTACTACTAAAAATGCTTGGCAACTTCATATAATCGATTTGTTAAGACATATGTCACAAAAATCCAATAGTGATACTTTACAAGTTGCTAGTACCTCATTGGATATTAGCGCAAAAGTGTATGGCATAAGAGTGGATGATATTCATTCAGATGGGTTAAAATTAGCTAGCAGTATGGCCAGAGCTTCAGAGAAGCAGCTTCCACAAATATGTAAGTATTATTGTTTTTTTTAATGATTCATATATATTTTGTGGCTCAGATATGCCATTTATTTGCAACAAATTAATTGCAAATGTTTTGTGGTATAAGTTTCATCCTGTATGGTAACTATTTATACATTTTTAAAATAATTACCTACATAATATTAAGAATATTATTCATGGTGTTTCGAAAATGGCACACTTAGTATAAAAAAATTATCAAACGTTTTTCTGACAAATAGTTTTTGGGTTATTAATGTTTTAAGACTATTTATATAAAAGGTTAAAACATAATTTCAAGCGTATAACAATTTTTCTATTATAACACTTATAAACCTAGTATATAGTGGGAAAATGTATGAATTTAACTAAAAATGTGTTATATTAAAAGATTCTCTAAAAATAAACATAATTCTAAAAATTAAGAAATGAAACATTGAATTCCAAAAAATAAATTATTTTATTTTCAAAGAAATACTGCCAGGCAATAACCCAACCGGTCATAAAATTTCCTACGAACATTGTTCAGCTTTAAAGGGGTAATTTATATTTTGAAACGTGAGATTTTAGCCATTAAACTTTCTTTGTGGACAACAAATAAAAAAAATGATTATTTTTTTTTAACAAATTTGAATTATAATACATATTTTTTAAACTCAAAAGATGACGTAAGATTTTAAATGACCCCCCTCCCTTAAAATGATATTTGGTGAGATTTTGCTGGACCCCTCCCCCCATTTTTGTCTCACGTAATAAATGGATGTCCCCTAAGTCTTTTATGTCCTTATACGCTTTACTCCTAAAGAAAAAAATCATTAGGAGACATATCCGATGATCTCGCTGCCAGCAAATTTTACCTCCATTTGATATTATTCTTTGGGGGAATACAATTCGGGTTTAGGATTTAGATGTTTGGGATTGTGGCATTTACAACCTAAAATGCACCCACTTAATTTAAAATAATCAGATGTTTTGGAAATTGTGGTTGTTTCGACGCCAGGAGACAGATATCATCGGAGAATTCTAGATATTCTTTTTAGAGTTCCCATAAGATTCCGGTTCTCTTATCTTCTGTTATTTCCATAATTATTATGAAGAATAAGGGTTACATCCTACAGCCTTGACGAACTTCATTCTCTAGTCTTACTCCTTTTAAAAGTTGTGCTTAATGTTCTATCTTTGCTACAAACTCTTTATAAAGCATTTTTATCACTTACCTAACTTTTTTGGGTACGCCATAGAACCTAAGAAAATCCCATAATCTTTCCCTTTTAACTGAATCAAATGCCTTCTCGAAATCGATAAAATTTATATGGATTTCTTAACTTTTTTTTAGCTTTTTTTCAAAAATAAATCTTGGTGTGCATAATATACATATGCATTGCACGATCCATTTGATCTAAAACTATCTTTTTTTTTTTGTAAATTCTTATCTAACGGTGTCCTAATTTTTTCTATTATTGTCATTATTTTGCTTGCAACGCTTAAAATTGTAATTTGTCTTTAGTTCTTAAATGCAGGTAAGTTTTTGTTTTTTTGATAGTTTAATAATTACACTGTGCGACAAATTTTGACCTTACAATTTGAACTGGGATGAAATGTGAAAAAATCAAATCTATGCAACCCCCAAAACTAATCTTTAAAGGGGTTTTGCTAGTTTAGCTCGAATAATGGAAATATACAGGGTGTTTCTTTTAACTTGAGACAGCTCAATAACTCGAGAAATACGCATTTCACGGAAAAATGTCTTAAATAAAAGGTTAATGTGACCAAAGGGGACATTATTTGGTGCTACCGCTAGCCACCCCCTACCCCTCCTTAGGGGTGAAACTTTGGAAAATCAAATGGAATGACCCGATTTTCACAGAGTTTGGTAGTACATAAAAAAATGAATAACTTTTATTTGAAAGTTTTTTTCAATTTATCAACAGATGGCGCTGTAATTCAAAATTTAAGAAAAAGGGGTTTCCTTGTAAAATGTATTATTTGAAACGTTTGAAAAACAAAAATTAACATTAAATTAACAATAGTCGGCTCTGAAAACAATTTATAACAAATGTTCGAAATGTCGTCCTTCCATTTCAACACATTTTTGAATGCGGGTAATGAATTCTGGCACACAACGCGCCAAAATGTCGGGCGGTATCGCATTCCATTTGACTTTCCAAAGTTACCCCCCGTTTCACCCTTAAGGAGGGGTAGGGGGTGGCTAGCGGTAGCACCAAATAATGTCCCCTTTAGTCACATTAACCTTTTATTTAAGACATTTTTTCGTGAAATGCGTATTTCTCGAGATATTGTGCTGTCTTAAGTTAAAAGAAACACCCTGTATATCTCCATTATTCGAGCTAAACTGGTAAAACCCCTTAAAGGATTTGTTTTGGGGGTTGCCTAGATTCGATTTTTTCAGATTTGATCCCAGTTCATTTTTTGTGTTGCACAGTGTTATTCCCTGGCTCCAGTCCGGGGGTACATTTTGTATTTTGTTTAATAGGATGTACACACCTTAACAGGACAATGTAGATGGGCTGAAATTAATTCAGCTGTTATTCCATTTATTTCCGGTGCTTTGCCATTATTGCCATATGTTTAATTTCCTCTTTGCTAAACTTCCCTTGGTTTATGTTCATTTTCTCATGTTTGCCATTCATATTTATAGGTACATTTTCTTCCTCTGTTTATTTCTGTAAAGTACTCTACCCAGCATTTCATTATGTTCTTATCTGTGCGTATTTGGTGTCTGTATATATTGTTTTCCTTTTAAAGTGTGTTATCTCATATACAGGGATGGTAATGTGCTCTTAGGCCGTTTAATAAATAAAGACAAATGCATTATGAGACGTGGGAGTGGTGGAATGACGTAAGAGTAGTGGGGCAAGCCAGACCGCGCCGCGCGGCTACGATCATCGCCCGAGTCGGGCGGCCCGACCGCAGACAAGAGAATGTGTTGTAAGTAAGCGGTAGTACGTTTGTTATAAATTAGGAAATATTCTCTAATATTTTAGAACACCATTTTTGTTTGAACATTTACTTTATTTATTTTTTAATTTAAATATTTTAGAATACCATTTTTGTTTAAGAATATTTGTTTTTTTATTACAAGAATACTATGGTTTATTTTCCACATTTTCGAAAAAAATTCAATAAGTATTCGTTTTTGTAAACAAAATCATAGTTAAATTTTAAAGAAAATTTAAAATTCCTCCGTCCGCACTCCAACGTGGACCGAATAACACTGAAGTTATTTCGAGACTCGATTGCGAAATTTGCGTCAAGGTTATCTAGTAGTGGGATTGGAAAGCAGTTAGAGGAGGGGAAGTAAAACATTGGCGGACGTTTAATTGTTTTGATTTATTCGTTTTAAAATCTTGTACTGCACGCTTATGGCAGAGGGGAAATAAGTATTTTGTTCTCCTATTCGTTCAACAATGGTTGTTTGTCTCTCTTATTTATACGTTTATCTCACTTATTCGTATGTTTTATATAGCATGCATCTTTGTTTATTAAACGGCCTAAAAGCCCATTACCATCCCTGTAGTGTTTTTATATCATGTTTCTGTGCCGAATTTTATGCTTCTTCTGTTATTCGATAATTCATCCTCTTACTAGTTTTTACCTATCTGTTTTTTATTTTGTATTCTTATTGCAGTCTTTGTTTCTGGTCTTCTTTTGAGCTAGTATATTTATTTTTACTTTCTTTCTTTGTTATATTTTCTTTTTTGTTTTCCTTGTAATCCATGGTTGGTCACTTTTTTGTTTATTTCCTAAATTTTCTTTAGCGGTTTTTATATTTTTGCCAGATTTATTCTATTTTAAAGTTTTCGAGGTTTCCTATACAGATTTTTCTTTGAATCCGTTTAAACTCTCCGGTTCTTCTAGGTATCACGGTGTGGCTGAATTAAATTTTATTCAAATATTCTTGCATATGAGATTTTTAACTTAATTTTAGTTGTCTGGCATCTTAATAACGCTTTAAGACCAAAAACAAAATAATCTAGGGGGCGCTTCTTAAAAAAAGTTAGTTTTAATAAAATAAATTATTGAGCTTCTTAAATTGAATAAAAACCATAATTTTCATTTTCCATTATTTAAAAAGAAGGCGGCTGTTAATTTATGTGACGTTAATACATCTTAACTGTTTCGATTGTCATTAAAACTTGTTTTGAAATGGCGAAAAATACACTAAAAAAGCCAGGAACGGACGATCAAAATCGTGCAAAAGTTTGCTTATTGTGTTTAAAAAAGGATAGTCTTTGCAGCAAATTTGCGAAGATATTTTCAAATGGAAAAGTTGAAGTTATGATAAAAACTCTGTTTGAATATTCTGTTTCTGATGAACGATTGCCAAATGCTATTTGTAGTGGATGTTTACGAAAGTTATACCGGATAAAGGGTGGAAGCCAAGAAACCATAGATCTGTCAATTTTATCACAGTTTTATGCAACAACACAATATTGTACAAGATCTACTAGTCTGTTACCTTGTATGTGCAAAATTTGTTATATTGCAAGGGAGCCTTTGTTAAAGAATGACACTAAAGCAAATATTTTGAAGTCAATAAAAGGTATGATTTAAAATCATATCTTATTTAACATATAAAGGATAAGGTCTAAATAGTTCAATTAAAATTTACTTTCCAGGCAATAACCTTTGCAAACGCAGCTTTGAGAAATAAAAAATTATGTAAAACCTCCTTTACTTTGTTCGCAAAAGGGCAAAGCCATGAGTGCAACACTGCCGTGCTTGATGAAAACGCCGTAACCAACAATTTTTAGATTTTTGGTTTACGGCATTTTCTACTAGAAAAATTTATCCTGCGTCTATCCCCGGTACTCAAAAAACCGTATCTATATATATACGGTTTTTTGAGTACCGGGGATAGACGCAGGATGAATTGTTCTAGTAGAAAATGCCGTAAACCAAAAATCGCAAAATTGTTGGTTACGGCGTTTTCATTAAGCACGGCAGAACAGCTCCAGGCAGTTTGTTAATCTACAATCAATAATGCAACAAACAATTCCAAAAAGAAAAGATCAAATTATTACAACTGTTTTAAAAGAAAAAATCAAGGAAATCAAAAAACCTGAAAAGAAATACACAGTGGCTCTCTCTCAGTATGCTGGTAAGCCATTGAGAATCTCTGTTAATCCACCCAACAAAGAAAACTGTATTAAAACCCCCAAGATTTCTGTAATTGATATTCACAAAATTCAAACAAGCTTTAACCTGACTCGAAATAAAATGCTCGGAATAGCATCAATGATTCGTGTGGCTATTTGTATCCGAAAAGTAATTGAGCCTAATTTAAAGAAAAAACTATTATCTGCTATTCATAGCTTGTACGAATATTTTGAGGAAAAATCGTTTGATTTTATAAATATGAAAGCTAACAACGCCTCAAATGTTAAACAATATGTTGTTTATTGCAAAAATTTGCACGGTTTAATTGAGTTCGTAAAAAAAAGCGTTAAATATCTGAAGTGCACCTAAAGTTTGGCATTGATGGTGGAGGGAATTTCTTAAAAATTTGCTTGTCAATCCAAAAAATTGAAGATAACTTTAAATTAACTGTACTCGGCAAAAATATAAACAAGGGGTCGCCTTAAAAAAAGTTCAAGATTCTGGGGTAAAGAGGCTTTTTATTCTTGGTCTAGCACAGTCTTCTCAAGTTCGCGTTATTTATCAATTTTGTTCTTCTGCATCTTCAAGATCATTTATAAAATTAAACAAAAGCGGAGACGAAATAATTACAAGTGAATTTATAAAATTGGTTAATACAATTTCGTCAAAATTCATTGTTACAAATACCAAATAAGACACTCTAATATGGCATTTACTTTTAAGGTTATATTTATGTGGCGATTGTCTAATATTCACACGTTCGTCTACTTCCCACCAAGAGATGTTCACTTCGCCCGAAAAAATCACAAATGATCAATCCCTTGTTTCGAGAATACGCTTTTATTAACTTTCATACGATTTTGCGTAGCTCCTCCCACTTTCGCATGATTTCGTGTGATCTCACAACTGGAGTATAGGGCCTCTGAACGACTTTCGATTAATTGTAAAAGCCTGTTTCGGTTCACTTCTTGATCTATTCTTTAAAAATAATAATAATAATAATAATAATAATAATTTATTGCGTGCTAGTAATACAACTGTATTTTACAAATGTCAAATAGGTATTCCTATATTACAATATTAGATAACTAAATAAATAGAAGTATTAAACAAATAAGTTTGAAAGTACATAACATTTTCAAAATTACAATTCAGGAATTCACTAATGCTATAAAAGGCCCCATTAGGGTGATTCATTTCCGCAAAAAACTTTTTTTTTCTCGGCGCTCAAGCAAAATATTAATCTACCTATAGAAAAAAAAATTACACCAAGGTAGAGCTCTTAATATCAATTTTAAGTACTTGCAGTTTAAATTTAAAGTTTTCCCATTTAAAATGCATGTAAAAAAATGATTTATTTTTTCAAATTTCTAATGCTCGCCCGCTCTTTACAATATTGTGAATCGGTTTTATGGACCTTATAGGGAATTTCACGCTCTTCAAAATTGTCTTTGTGTTTTTTTTGTGTAACTCGTAGTGGTTCGCCAGTAGGAGTCATCAAAGTTCAATTTTTTGAATGAACATTTTTTTTGCAATTTTTTTTAACAATTCGCAAAAAATAGTGAAAAAAAGAGCTGAATCGTAAAAAATAGTCTTTTAACAAATATTTGATGGATTTACGGCCATTTTTATATCTTAAGGAAAAATATTTATAAAGTACATATAAAGTTAAAGTTAGGGTATGTTTACTTGGTAAATAATGGGCAGGTTAAATTAATATGACACTATAAACACAATATTAAATTTAATTTAAAGGCTAACTAAGCACGGTCTAAAGCCCTTACATAATAGGCACAAGTTTACTAACACGAAACGTTTTGATGCATGGTAGGTCGAGGTTTCCATCCTTAGATTACTGGAACTCAAGCCACCAATCGTACATTGTACATTGCAAAATTCAGTAATTTTATAGGTAAAAATCTCGTGAAAAAATGTTGTAAAAACCAATTCGCTTCATGTCAATCAGTTATATAATATTAAACAGTTCTTTGGGTGGATGTACTTTCTTGTACCGTCGAAGTTTGGCAGTTCGACAATCGCCTCAAAATCTGCAGTTATCATGATAACCAAATTAACATAATACCTAACAGTTTACGCTTTCTGTTCCAACGACATACTGATTATTTCATAAATTTACTCACTGTTTTAGCAAAATGTTCCAATAGGACTTTATTATAATATTATTTATTATTATTTACGACTTTGGAAAAGGCGTTGAGTGAATCAATCGTAAAGGTAAACATTGTTGTGACACATTTGACGCTTGAAAGATGCAAAAAATAATAGAGGTTAAAAAGATACCTTCTTTATCCCTTCAAAGGATTGGAGGGGAGATGCGCAGAACTTAATTTTACGTTCTCGGTCATTGTACACGTGCGACGTAAATATGGTCCCCCCACTCCTCAAATTTCTATGGAGTTGAAGCTCCTGAATATAATCTTCTTAGTTACAATCTAAAAATCTTTTTTTTTGCATACTGAACCTATTTTTACAAAACGAAGCAAAGTGATTGGAATCCGTTTATAAATTATTGTAATCCTTTGGATTTAAGAGTAAAACATTCCCCTAATTTAATAACTGTAACGAAATGGATGTATAAAAACTTTAAAAAAATTGTGTGATAACTGTAGGACAATATACAGCACGGACATTCATTTAGTTCTTTTAATGAATCTTTGGAACTTCTAGGAGTGTCACCAATTAAAAGGAAAAAGTTAAAAAAGTTTGGTTATCATGATAACTGCAGTGACTCAGATTTTGAGGCGATTGTCGAACTGCCAAACTTCGACGGTACAAGGACATATCCACCCAAAGAACTGTTTAATATTATATAACTGATTGACATGAAGCGAATTGGTTTTTACAACATTTCTTCACGAGATTTTTACCTATAAAATTACTGAATTTTGCAATGTACAATGTACGATTGGGGGCTTGAGTTCCAGTAATCTAAGGATGGAAACCTCGACCTACCATGCATCAAAACGTTTCGTGTTAGTAAACTTGTGCCTATTATTTAAGGGCTTTAGACCGTGCTTAGTTAGCCTTTAAATTAAATTTAATATTGTGTTTATAGTGTCAAATTAATTTAACCTGCCCATTATTTACCAAGTAAACATAACCTAACTTTAACTTTATATGTACAGTTGTATTCAATAAAAAACGAAGTGTATACATACAGAGGCGCCTCTGTAGATAAAGTTACGGTTATGTACAGAGGCAGATTAACTAGCGTCTAGAGGCACCGAATTATCTTGGCTCCCTGGCTCCTAGAGATGCGCGTTTTATAGAAATGTACTCAAACTCAACAACACAACCCAACCGACCCCGCCCCATTGAGCAAAAAACCCAACTAAAATGGGCAAATTTATGTTACGATAAAAATAAAACACTTTTTAATTACATAAATTATCCCATTTTAGTTGGGTTTTTTGCTCAATGGGGCGGGGGGGGGGCCAATGGGGCGGGGTCGGTTGGGTTGTGTTGTTGAGTTTGAGTACATTTCTATAAAACGCGCATGTCTAGGAGCCAGGGAGCCAAGATAATTCGGTGCCTCTAGACGCTAGCATTACAAATAAATGGTACCTAATGTTTAAAAATAAAATGAATTTAAACCATATAACACTATAGTATACTTAATACAAGTCAACGCGTCTCTGTATATTGATATTTTTTACAGGGACGCCTCTGTACATAACCGTAACTTTATCAACAGAGGCGCCTCTGTACATAACCGTAACTTTATCTACAGAGGCGCCTCTGTACATATACACTTCGAATAAAAAAGCGTACAAGAATTAGAATGAGAGAAAACTGTCAAAATAATATTGCTTAAAACCGGCTTATCACTGACATAAGTCATTAAAATAATTACTATAGGTTATAAAGAGCATTGACGTCGTAGGTTAATTAAATAATATTACAAAAATTATGAC
Source organism: Brassicogethes aeneus (assembly GCA_921294245.1). Lineage (NCBI taxonomy): Eukaryota > Metazoa > Arthropoda > Insecta > Coleoptera > Nitidulidae > Brassicogethes > Brassicogethes aeneus. The sequence continues at coordinate 66,610,033 of OV121132.1, forward strand.
CTTTTAAAAATGAAAAAAACAAACATTAAAAAAAATTTAATATTTAGTCATGCATCCCTGTTTTTCTATTACTTGAGCCAATCTATTTGGGATGAACTGAATTAAATTTAATACAATATTTGGATTAATATCTTCCCAGCAGTATAGTAGGTATAGTATAGTTGTATAGTTTCCCATAAATCCTCAGATATCCCAAAAAAGCAGCATCCTGTGCAGGGGTGGACATTTTGGGACGACCTGAACCAACTTTTTGTTTTAATAAATCTTCCTGTTCCCAGCGTTGCTTAATTTTTATAAAAAATCTATATTATAATATAGATTTTTTATTTCTATTATACCACAGTATGAATTGACCATTCTTCTTCGATTCTTGATACTATTTGAGCCTTTTTAACTGACGAGGCATTTTTATTTTCTACTGTCAGTTATAGTGACTTAAGTCAGTGGAAAGCCGGTTTTACGCAATAATGTTGACAGTTTTCTCTCATTCTAATTCTTGTACGCTTTTTTAATGAATACAACTGTACTTTATAAATATTTTTCCTTTTTAAAACCTCATTTGCAAGCCTGTCAAAGAAAACTGTGTACCTGCCTGTTGCCATTGGGTGACCTAAAAAAATATTCTGACCAGCTTGATTGACTATATTTGCATTATATTCAGTTAAGTTAATACTCTAGGTACGATATATTTTAGATTGGCCCTAAATCTACAAATTTAAATAAGTAGTAGCACAATCTTCCAACCAATGCGTGTACTGCAGTTAATCACGTGGGTCGACAGTCTATGCGTGGTTGATTAAAAATCGTTTGTGCGCAGTGTACACCAAAGAAGACGTCCCCTCCTTTATCGAAGCTGCCAAGCGACGCTTTTCTATCTATTATCAAATGCGGAGTTGAAGCTCCTGAATATAATCTTCTTAATTGTAACCAATAAGTCAACAACTAAATTTAACATATGTCAAATTTACTTGTTGATTATTATGGCAACCATAGGAACTAAAATCAAAGGCCACTTAATGTACCTATGTTCTTATTTGGATAATGTTTTAAATATAATATGAACATTACTTGTGGATATCAAATTAGGGGTTATTTAACCTGAATTAAAAAATGTTTATCAAATGATGGAATATCATGGTGGCTACAACTTTGTATAAGAGTCCGTAGGGGAGAAATATATTTTTGTTTTTAATTTAGATGCATTTTAATTTTAACTCACATTTCTACTTTTAATAGTTTACGAGATATCGCTATTTTTGTAAGTATCCAAATCCGTAATTTTTTCAAAAATCAATAAAACAAAAACCACATATCGAAAAAAATTCAAATTTGGGATTTTCGAGTTTTTTAGTGAGGTTAACAAATTTACCAAAAATTATCAAAATCGGTGAGGAAAAAACCTTTGGTGGATTTGATATTAGGGATGTACAATTTAACCGGATAAGTTAATTAGCTAGCTAACTGAACAGCTTAGCTAATTTAACGGTTAACTGAATTAGCTTAGCCAATTAGCTGGCGGCTTAATCTAGCTTAGCTCAGATAATTAGCTAATGGCAAACCGGCTAAACGGCTAATTAGCTAAGCTTAGACAGATTAACCGGTTAAGCCGCCAGCTAATTAGCTAAGCTAATTAAGTTAACCGGTTAAATTAGCTAAGCTGATCAGTTGCTAGCTAATTTACTTAGCTAACTTTTTTAGCCGGCTTAACCGGCTAAATTGTACAGCCCTATTTGATATGGATTGACCCTAAATGTAAAAATTATTTTATTATCTCAATACAAAAATACAAAAGTATAAAATAGTTTCTCAACGCCAATATTTGAAAAGTTTATTGAACATCTTACTGACCTTTTAATTTCGCCGGCAGTAAAATAATGTAGTGCCCATAAAACATTTTCTTTACTTTCACTGTGAAATGGATACATTTCGATTTACAATAAAATGCACAAAAGCCACTACTTATTTCCAACTTCAGCCCGTGACTAAAGCGCTATAAAGTCACAGCTTGTCAATGTAGAAGTAGATAAATACATTTAACTTATTTGGTTAATTGGTGTAGCGGAAATGTCTGCATTTCATACTCAATACAACGTAACTACGAATTTTATTTTGTCGTAACAATACTTGTTAAAAGAATTTCTACGTCATTAGCTGTACTGAAAGAAAACTTTTTATTGTATAATATTTTATAAAATCGTATAAAATTTTGTAGAAATAAAAAGATTATGTAAACAAGTAATCGTACTATTATTGAGTAAAACTAGTACCAGATTCGTTTAACGTAATAAAAAAAATTGAATTTAACGGAATCTCTTGTGAATAATTTTCAATTATCTCTTTTCAATAATTTTTTTTTATAATACAATAAAATCACATATTTTCAAAAATAAACAATTAATTTTCATAAAAATAATTATAATTTTGCAGTCAATGTAACACAAATCGAAAAAATTACTATAAGTTTAACTTAAATAACTTTTATAAAAAATCATATGAAAGCTATTTTGTACAACGTTCAATTTCCTATAAAAATATGTGTCTCTTATTGCTGTATATTAACTTGCTCGGGAGAAAAAAAATTAAATGTAAAACTTTCCGAAACCCCATGTTATTTAAATGGAAAATGTATTGTTTTTGTAGCACGGTTTAATATGAATATTTTTTTTATAATTTTGCTAAGGTCATAAACTAAAAATTTTGGGGGCGCTGCAAACAAACAAAACAAGTTGGTAAATAACGGACACCCTAGGGAACACTCTATAGAGTATACGACTCCAAGTTAGAACTAAATCGCCTATCGACGCAGATAGGTAAAAGGTTTCACGCGTTTTGCATCGAGCATTCATGTTGGTACCTAGTTTTCATAGGTACAATATCGCTGATATTATATCGGTAATTAACGCTACGAATAACAAAATTGTGCGAGTACATACATACATTTTTCAATACACGATTGCACTTTTAAAATCACAACAATCCACAAGATTTATGCACCTATCTCCTGGTTACCGCTGAGGTCATTTGCACGAAATAGCAAACGTATCCGCTGTCTATGGCGTAAGCCGGGATTGGTACGGATCCCGGAGCCGGGAGAATAGTAACAGCGTAATAAGTATTTGTCCTATAAAAAGTATACACTGCAAATAAAAAAATATTGACCGTATTCAAGTTTAATGGACCTGAATATGGTTTGCTGCTCTTATACTTTGTGGATGTTTTTACCTTCATAGTCATTGAATATGTTGTGATGAATAAAAATTCGGTATAGGTAATTCAAGGTGCTGAATACTTCTCAATGGACAATGCCTCTCTGAAGTATTCACAGTCAAAGTTGATGTATGTTCTGATGTTTATACCTCAGTCAAGTGTTCAAATCTCGTGCTGATGAATATTATTTATTTTACCTTACGTAAACGTTTTCACCTTCATAGTCTTTGAATATTTTGTGATGAATGGGAATTTGATATAGGAAATTCAAGGTGCTGAATACTTCTCAATGGGTTAAGTTTCTTAATACATACGCGGAAGTATTTGCAGTCAAAGTTGATGTATGTACTGATTTCTACACCTGAGTCAATCGTTCAAATATAAAAATGAATATTGTATGCTCTATACTTAAGTCGAGGGTTCAAATTCGAAGATTAAGTGGAAGAGAACGTTTTAAGATAGATAGTAATTAATAAACAGAAAAAACGACACGAGACGGAAGTGACGTCATATACGGTGTGGGCCCTGTTTTTGTATAATTATTTTGTCGAAAATATTGTGTTACTATAAAGATTTATTAATTTTTAACACTTAAACTTAACCGGTAAACATATAAATATGATTTCTTTTGTTGACTATACTTTGACAGATACATAACCTGAAATGCCTTAAATGTCAAATAAGTCGAGGATTCAAATTCAAAGATTAAGTGGAAGAGAATGTTTCAAGATTCAAGAGAGTAATTAATAGACCTAGAAAAAACGACACGAGACGGAAGTGACTTCATATACGGTGTGGGTCCTGTTTTTTTATAATAATAAATTTTGTTGAAAATAAATGAATAATTGTCATGTGATCATAAGAAATGCAATAACCAGTAAAATATTAGGTATGATAATATATTCACTTTGCATTTTACAAAAAATACTAATTTGTACAGATATTTATCACAAAAATATTATATTATTTGTTTTTTTGAGATATAGGTATTTAAAAAAAAATTTCGAACGAATTTTTTAATTTGTTTGAACTTTTGTAATATATTGCTGCCGAGTTGCCTATACAAAATGGGCCAAAATTACCTTTAATTAATATTTATTGTTATTAATTCTTATCAATTCCAACTATATAAGCTAGCTTTCATTTTTATCAGCGAACCTTATAGCTCAGTTGAAAAGGCGCTTGCTTAGGTACCGGGATCGATACCCGGCACCTGCATTTTTTTTAACGAATGCATTGATATGCTCAATGCCATCAACAGGCATTCATTCATCATAACATTGAATAAAGTCTATACTTCCCACAAGGGTTTAAATCTTCAATTCACTGTAAAGTGCTTTAAATACAGTCAATATTTTCTCGTTTGCGGTGTAGTATGCATCGTTTCCTATGCTTTTTATTTCGTTTAATATAATATTATATAATATCATTAATTAAACTTAATTAAAAAAAACAGCAAACAAACACTAAGTGTTACAAGTCTTGTAACCATGAACACACCAGCACATACTGTGTTGCCTACTAACACGTAACTTTGTAATATGTTTTCGCGCTGGTTTTGTAGTTTTTCTTAGAAAATAAATGATTAGATAGAAAAGTTTGTGATTTACAACTGCAAAACCTGTCCACTACAAGTGGCTACCCAACGTGCGGCAAAAAGTGTGCAGTTTACTGGACAATGTTGGTTGCAGTGGTAACACGTAAAAAATATTCACACAAAAAAATTCGACATCGGTCCTAATTTTTCCGGATATTCCACGTGTGTTGATGTATCTGTGCTGTGCTTTAGGCCTTTTGAGTGCAGTTCAAGGGCTGATTTCGACTTTTGTCACGTTTCTTTCGATTTCGGTCGCGTTTTCCGGATATCTACCACTTGTAGAATCTGTGCATTTCCTGCGGTGTCTTTCGAGTGCGGTGCGAAAGTTTGTGGTGCTTCTCAACAAAGACAAGTCGCGAAACGTGTTCACCTGTTTTTAACAGTGCTGGGTCTCATATTGATGAGTAAAAACAAATCAAATTCTTAAGTAAGGAAAATACAAATTCCACAGTTCAACGATACAATATTCGTTCGAGTAAAAAGGCAAGTACAGACTCATTATCAAACATGACTAAAAACGTGGTAATGACTTGGGAAATGTTACAACAGCTTCTGGCCACCAGCTTATCAAGTTCTTGACGGAAATTTTGTCGGTGGCAAATCGCGATACGCGGGAAAGCAGGACGAGAAATCGATGCGTTCATCGATGCCGTAACGGTATACAAACGAAGGTTTCTGACGAAATCGCGTTGTTGCGCTTATCAATACTTTTAGATGGGAAACGTAGCAGCTTTGTGGCAAGGCGCTAAAGCTGGAAATACAACATGGGCACAGGCACTCGAGTCAGCTTGTCACGCGTTCGGTCGGAGCAAACCCCCACACCAAATTTATCGCGAGATCTTTGCTACAGAACAGGGCAAAGAACCGACAGACATTTTCGTAAACAAGGCGAGCGCTCTTTTGGCAAAACTTCCATCGACGGATGATCCAATCCCAGAAAAGAGTAAAATCGATATGGTTTACGGTCTTTTACACGCGCGTATTCCGCGTGATAGCGTCAATTCTTTCGAAATGCTTATAACAAAAGCAAGATCGATCAAAGAAAGCTTCGTGGACAGCTTCGTAGATACAAACAAACAAAAATCAAGGAAGAAGACCAAGACAACACATCCAAAGTGCTTATTCTGCAGCTTCTACGATCATACAACACCAGAAATAGCCAACGATCAAATGCACTAAAAGCAAAAAAAACTATAGGCCAGCGTAATTTTAAATTTTTAAGCCATAACATATTTTCATCTATCCCTTATCAATTAAAAAATTGTGTGAGCATCTACTTGTTTAAATCTAAATGTAAATTATATCTACAAAATCAACCTAGATTTGAAATACATAAAATAATTATTCTAAAAAATAAGTCATAATTTCTAGTCAGCTTACAAAAAGCTTTAAATAACAGTATTTATATCCATTGATTTATATGAGTATTAGTATATCCATTGATTTATATTAGTATTTATTTTGGTTGTATATTACTATTCATTTTGTATTAACATTTTTATTTAATTCTGAAAATTTTAATTCACCCCATTATCGTTGTTTAAGTTTATAATTATATTGTATTTATATATTCCTTTATGTATTATCCACACACAGATGCTCTTAGCATCTCGTGGATTATTATGTTTATTGAACAGTATGTATACAGGGTGTTTCATAATATATGCGCAGGACTTCAGGATGTGATAGCTCATCCAAAAAGATGAAAAAAGTCGCTATTAAGTTACGCTCTAAAATGCACAATTTTCGAGATACAGGGTGTTGAAATTTTAGAAAAAAATGCTGCTTTAGCCAAAGACAAGCCAAAATTCTCATGTTACGGGTGCGGTCTACCTGGATACATTCGAATTAATTGCCCGAAATGCAAAACTGCTGACCCGAGAAACACAACCACACAGTCTGTTGAGCTTCTTTAAGTGGAAATCTTTCTAGGTGAAGTTGACACAAAGGGTGACCGTCCGCTCATGGACGTAGAAGTTGAGGAAAAGCTACAGTGGATACTGGTGCCAGATGCCCATCTACCGCAGCGGTAGTTACAATCTCGCTTTCCGATGGTGAACCGCAAAAGGTTGATGCCCTTTCATTTGACACATATGTACGCGTGCTTCATAAAAACATACCGATCAGATACATCGCTATGCCACAATACAGTCGTTCGAAAACACTTCTTGGAATAGATTTTATTAAATCTGCAAATGTCATAATTGATATTCCACGAATGCAGTGGTCTTTCGCGGAAACCCCGGAGAAACACATGCATTTCAGACTCTGGTGCCCATGTCGATAACCGAATCAGCACCAGAGGTCGCTAGCAGTACCTCGCTTCAAATTAATGATGAAGCCAATATTTCTGAGCACCCTGTACATTTAATTAAAAAATTTTGTTAGGAATCTCATTTTTTAAAACAAGCAAAAGTTATATGAAGAATGATTTTTTGCGATTCTGTGACGAATATTTTACTACTTTCTTATTTTGATATATAATTTTTTTTTAATTTCTGAGCACCCTACATATAATTAAATTTTTTATGAAAGTCTAAATTTTTAACCATCAAATATTTTCATAAAGAATTCATTTTTCCATAATACTCACTTCCAGTTTTTTAAGGTTTTTTTAGTTTCTGAGCACCCTGTACATTTAATTTAAAATGTTTGTGTAGGAATCTTATTTTTGGATCAAGCAAGAGTTTTTATAAGAAATGTTTTTTTTCGTAACAAAATATAAAAGTTTTTTTTCAATCGGCCATGATATACAACCTTATATGCATGTATAGAGATAGTTGAAGTGCGTCTTTTTCATTAGCGGCAGACAAAAAACTCAAAAAAGCCTAGGGATAGAAGTAAAAAGTAAATCCATAGGTGACTCAATAGACGTCAAATAATAAAATTAATTTAGCATTTCATACAAAGCAACCACGATGTATTAATTATATTAATTATGATCGCACGGAATATTTAGTGATTATTTATTAAATTTAAATTGAACGAAATAAAGAACAACTAGTTTATTAGTATAATATTATGATGATAGACGAGTCGCCAATGTCTCCAAACAAATGTCAGTAAGTCAAAATTAATTCAAGCGCAGCATTTTGACAGAGCAGTGATTATTTTTAGTTTAGGATATTAAATATAATAATATATTTTATAAATTTTATCGGCATTGTAAGTAAGGGTTATAAGTTTCTTTAGTTTTTATCAATAATTTCTAATGCTTTTAGCCAAAATTTTATCCCACATGATGATTTAATTGAAGAGCTGCAGTGAGTGTAATTGTACATTTAATGTAAATTTAAGTAAATAAAATAATTCCATTGCTTATCCTATTTATATTACGCCCTTGAAAAAGAAGTATATGTTATTTCGAATAGAAGCTCTTTTTGTGCTTCGTACAGTTGCCTGCCTCAGCTACGCTTCGGCCATCAATCTCTGTACTCACCACACTTCTACTCCTTATGACATAATAAATATCCAATTAAAACAAAATTAACCATCAATTTTTTTTTATTTTGCTCTTAAAATTTTAGTTATGAGCTAATTAACAAGAATATAAAAAAAATTAGGTTTCACAGAAAGTCCAAAAATCACCTCAGAACAGCACCGTGGTTAGGCTGTTTTCGTATTAACAATTTGTGTATAATAATTGTACAATAAAAAGGATAAAACAATATTATTTTGGCCCAATTATTCCACTGAGATAAAAATAACCAACACAGCACAGAGCAGAAACGCCAAGATAATCTGAAAATTGTTTAAAAATAGTACATAAGCAATAAAAAGATGGATGCAAAATTGAATCTTGAAAAGTTAGTTGAGTCTGCAGAAGGAAATGGAAAGTTAAATTATGTTGCTTGGAGATTTAAATTAAATTTATTGCTTTGTTTGAAAGGACTGCTTGAAATTGTTACTGGTGAGACTTTTAAACCAATTAACACAGACGAGGGTTATGCAGCTTGGGTTAAAAAGGACATAGAAGCCCAAACTATTATTGGATTAAATGTGGACGAGAATATTGCTCTAAAAATTACTACATGTTTTACATCAGCAAATATGATTGAAAGGCTGGAAACATTGTACGGAAAGAAAAGTCAAAAATTTTTTGCTTATAAATATAATGAAACGAAAACAGCAGTTGAAAACTGTTTGGCAATTGATGGACTGGCGCAAGAATTGAAAATCAATGGAGAAGATATCAAGGACAGTTGGCTAATGGCACGAATTTTAAATTGTTTGCCTGCAAAATTCATTTTCATGCAGCCTGGCAGTCAGTGGCTGAAATTGATAAAACGCTCATAAATTTAAGGAATCGTTTGCAACAAGAAGAGATAAGAATACAAGGACGTGAATCAGAGACAGTAAGAAACGCACTTGTTGGAAAATTTAATAATTCTTGGAAAAATCAACAAAAGAAAAATTTTATTAAGAAGAGAGATTAGCAAGATTACAGTCAAAATAAAAATTTGTCAGATCAATCAAAGGCAAAATGTTACAAATGCGGCGAGTCTGGACATTTTAAACGTGATTGTCACAACAAACCATGTCAGAACTATTTAGATTATTGTAAAAAGAATTATAACTGTCACAATTGTCACGAAATAGTATATTAAAGTACAAGTTGCAGAAGGCCACATATTCTCGCACGAATTCGAAATTTGGCCTCGAGCGACGAAGGAGCGAGTGGACGAACGAATGAGTGCGAGAATAGCCTTCTGCAACGTGTGATTTATACTATTTTCTCGATTTTAACTTTTATTTAGGTTTTTTTAATTGTTTTGTGGTCGTTGTTAGTTGGGGGATTTTTCTCGCAAAATGTCAGTTGGCAACACAAAATGACAATATTTGTTATCCTGCACAAGTACAACCTGAACTGCACTTTTTCACATAAAACTTAAAATTTTGCATTAAAATGCATTGTTGGAGCAAACTTAATATTACAAAACAATAATAAAGGCTTCATTTTCAATAAATGTAATGAATTTGAGGTTATTAAACAGTTTGACATTTTGGGGGTACCAATACTTAAAAACTAAATGTTACCAAAAATCGTTTAAGAATGAGCTTCATTCTTCAACGATTTTGCGTGCGAGAATATGACATTCTTACATAAAAATCGAGAAAAGGACATTTCTCGAATAAATGTTCTAATAAGAAGTCAAGTAATGAAGGTAACAAAGTGAGTTGTCTCAGTTGCACTTTCATTGTCAGTATTAAAAGGATTATCAAATCAGTGTGAACTATGGATAAAGGATAGTGGTGGGACACATCATTTAACTGGAAATTTAAAGTGGCTATCAAATATACGTTAATTGGGAACACCAATTCCAGTTGAGATTGGGGATTCAACAAAATTAGAAGCCCTGCTTAAAATACCCCATAGAGACCTATATAAAATAATCTATCGGACGCTACCGGATTCAATATGTGCATTTGTCCATGGTTTTTTTCCGGATACGGCCCGATAGAAAATATATAGGAAATTACCTATAGGCACACCATAACTTTTACATTTTCCCTATAGCAAATAAATCAAGGGTGGAAATCCCTATAGAACAACCATAAATCCCAACTATGAATCCTATACATACCCATACACCCTATAGAAACACCATACATTCCGATACAAATATCTATCGGTTTGAACAGGGTCTCTATGGGGTATTTTAAGCAGGGAGGTACAGCTTTACGAGACGTTTATTTGTATGCTTATGATGGCGAAGAATGGCGTAAAATTGTTTTGAAGGATGTTTTGTTTGTTCCTGAGCTTTCGTTCAACCTTTTTTCAGTCACAACAGTCCTGGATAAAGGTTATACACAATCTGCTACCGCAGAAAAGTCAGTAATTATGGAACAAGGTAAACCAGTATTAATAGCTAAGAGGACAGGTGGTTTATTTTACATGATGTTTCGTGAAATGGAAGAGTATAGTTTGCGAACAGTTAGCTTAAAACTATGGCATGAACGATTAGCACATCAAAACGTTAGTCTATGGCATGAACGATTAGCACATCAAAACGTTAAAGATATTTTAAAGAAGAATAAAATAATAAAATATATTGATGACTGGGAAGATAATGTCTGTAAAGGTTGTGTGTATGGGAAACAGCAGAAAGTTTATCATCCAACAAATAATATCGTAGCAAAGAATTCTTTGGACAGAGTACACGTTGATCTTGGAGAAATGAATGTTCGTTCTCTCGGTGATGCAAAGTATTTTTTACTACTATAAGGATGATTATAGTCATCGGACTATTTACTTCCTAAAACACAAGTCTGAGGCAGTAGATAAATTAAATATTTACTTGAATCTAGTCGAGAATCAATTTAGTCGGAAAATATTGATGTCAGATAACGGTACGGAAATTAAAAATGTAAGAAGCAAAGAAATTTTTGAACAGCTTGGAATATTTTACGAACGATCAGCAACTTATACACCACAGCAAAATGGGAGAATTGAGAGAGAAATTCGTACTATAGTTGAAGCTGTACGTGCTGAAATTTACACCCATGATTTTGGACAAGACTTATGGGCAGAAGCATTGAATTATTCAGTATTTACGATTAATCAAACTGGAAATAGCAGTATTGGTGGAAAAACTCCTGCAGAATTGTGGTTTGGTCGTCGGATTAGTCTGAAAACAATGAAAAGTTTTGGTTGTGAATGTTATATGATGCTACAGGATCACCAACGTCTAAAAATGGATATAAAAAGCAAGAAAGGAATTTTTGTTGGATATGATATTCAAGAGCATGGCTATCGTATATATTTTCCGAATCAGCGTCAAGTAGAAGTGTCATGTAATGTATTATTTGATGAAAAGACTGGTCCAGAAAAAGGCTTTACTGAAATAAATTGCAAATCGACTGAAAATGAGTCAGAGGCAGAATCGGAACAAATGTCAGAGGCAGAGAATGAAATACAAGGAGAGGAGGAGAATTTTGAAAGTTGTGAAAGTGATCAGGTAGAACCGACAGATGATAATATTAAAGATTTACCAAAATATGGACTGAGAAATCGTTAAGGGATAAAATCTCATCCAAAATATAAAGATTATGTAATGATTGGCGAAGTTGAAAACATATCAGTTGAAAATGCACTAAGAGATCCTGTTGCTCGATATGCAAGTATTAGATTATTGTTAAGTTATGCAGTAAGAAAAAGAATGTATATTCGTACATTTGATGTCAACACAGCTTTTCTAAATGAAGAATTGTCTGAAGAAATTTATATGTTACAGCCAGAAGGCTTTGATGATAAGTCTGGGAAAGTCTGTCTACTAAAACGAAGTTTGTATGGCTTAAAGCAAGCATCGAAATATTGGAATAAAAAGTTTACTAAAAGCTTAAAAAAATTAGGAGAAGAAAATAAAGAGAAGACAGTGATGATTAGAATATTTGTAGATGATGGAATAATGATTGGTTATAATGAAAGGAAGATAGAACAAGTTTTAGTCGGATTAAGCACAGAGTTCAAAATAAAGTTCTCAACTCTGAAGGGCAGAAAACTATTTTATCTTGGAATGGAAATTGAACTGATGAAAAATGGAATATCAGTTACATAGCAGAAATACACTCGAAAGATATTGGCACGTTTTGGATTTGAAGATGCACATCCGGTTTCAACACCAATTGAACCTGGAATGCAGACAGAAAATAAAGTAAATGACAAACTTTTGAAGGACAAGCCGTTTCGAGAGGCTATTGGTGGTTTGTTATAATTTCAAGATATAAGTTTTGCTGTAAATTTTTTAAGTCAAAGAGTCAGCAAACCAAGTGTTAGTGATTGGAAGATGGTCGAACGAGTTTTTCGATATCTCAGAGGAACAGAACACTTTGGTATATTTTTCAATGGTGATGCAAATTTAAAAGCATACACAGATTCAGACTATGGAGGAACAGAAGCTGACATGATATCTACTAGTGGTGTACTAATTGAACTTGGAGAACCGATTGTCTGGATTGTTCAAAAATAGACAGTAACTTCAACTTCATCGGCAGAGGCTGAATATCGTGCTGCTACTAGTGGAATTCAAGAAGTCTGTTGGATTCGTCGAATAATGTTTGAACTTGGAATGCAACAGATGATTGAGCCGACTGATTTGCTTGTTGACAACAAAGCAGCAATTCATATGATGAAAAATGTTGAAGAAGGAAAAGTTACAAAAGAAAAGAAGCACATTGAGATTCGTCGCAAGTTTATTAATCATCATGTTGGCAAGACTGTACGTTTAATTTATCTGAACACAAAAGAACAAGTTGCTGATATATTTATAAAGGCATTAAACAAGAAAGTTTTCGAAAATTTACGTCAAAAACTGCTTAAGGAGGAGTGTTGGAGAATTTGAAATAATCAGTTTTTGAAATATTTAGTTTGTTAACGTAAGAGCGCTGTGATTTTTATTTTTCGTAACTATCTTGCAAAAAGAAATGACGTTAGGCTGTTTTCGTTTTAACAATTTTTGTATAACAATTGTACAATAAAAAGGATAAAACAATAATATTTTGGCCCAATTATTCCACTGAGATAAAAATAACCAACATATACAAAGTATATTAAAAAAACAATATTATGTAATATAAGTAAAAAAATTGTACCATTCTTAAATGCAATAATTATTGTCAAATTTGAAAAATATATTACTTTTATGACCAGGTTGGCGGTAATTTTTGTCGACCATTTTTTCATTTTTGCAGAAGTCTCTTATAGGCGCATAAAAGCAGATGAAATTTTGTCGGAGCTGGAGGTTCATATTTTCGAATGCACTGTGTGAATGTGGTTCTGGGCAAGTAATTATAAATTTTTACTTTACATTCCATTTATTATTTGAAATTACACACTTGAGAATTTGTAGGTTAAAAAATGCTATATTTTTGACAAAAAATCCAAAAAAGACATTTTAAAGTTGTATTTGTACTCACCTTTATCCGTACTATACATTTTTAATACTAATTTTCACTATTATATTTACACCCTTTTTAAACGAAAAACCCTAGATTCCGAGTATTTTTGACAATTCTTTCATGTATTTGTTATAACGCACACATACGGAGTAAATTCTACTTCGCAGTTTAAAATCTTTGGTAATAATCTGTCAGGAACAATAAAGAGGCATCAAAATGCTTTTTTAAAGTGTTTTAAAAATTGGATTTTTGCCGTGTAAATTTACCTCTCAGACCACTCTGCGGCGTCATGTTTAGTTTTCGCGCTGCTTTTGTAGTTTTCCTTAGAAAATAAATGATTAGATAGATAGAAAAGTTTGTGTTTTACGACTGCACGACCTGTCCACTACAAACTTTGAATTACCTAAATTTAATTTAATTTAATTTCTTTATTAACGCAAATAATAGCAGTAATCAAGAACTAAATTTTGTCACACATAAAACCAAAATAGGCGAAAAACGAATACTTACAGAAGGCATCAAAATATACAACAAATTACCAAACGAGATCAAACAGCAAAATGAAACAGAGTTTGTTAAGAGTGTCAAGCAATATTTAGTGGACCAAAGACAAGAAGACCCATGTATAATTTAATTATTTATTGCTAAATGTTAATTTTAAATTTATTTGTAAATTACATATCTGTCAAAGCCCATTTCGGCTATTTGGATATTACTTTTCAATAAAAAAAAAAAAAAAATTAGTTTACAGGTACATATAAAAAAAACAACCCCAAATAAAATAAATAACCCAAAATAAATATAAATTATGTAGTATCACATCCGATTTAATTGACCTCTAAAAGTACACATTGAAATGCCAAAAAAGTTACACTCAGACATCTCATTAACAGTCTTAGTCACACGACATATAGGCGAATTGCTAGCATACACAGTATGAAATAATGGAACTTGTAGGGGATACTTTCTCAAGACTCTTATAGGAATTTGCATAAAAAAACAAGCCAGTATCTCAGGGTCTACAATGAAATTATTAATCACTTTATAAAAAAATGCTGCATCAATATCTTTTCTTCTCTGTGTAAGTGTTTTAAGCCCCAAATACTGCCTTGTTTGATCAGTGCTTAGTTGAAGAGACAGCTTATAACGCATATAACGGATAAATTTATTCTGAATGGCCTCCAATCTATTAATGTGAACATTATAAACTGGAGACCAAATCGTAAGCATATTCCAGTTTAGAGCGTACCAGGGATGTAAATAGAGCCAACAGTGATCTGCATTCCCTAAAATCGACAGTCGTGCGCAGTAAGAAACCCAACATTTTATCAAAATGGTTGTGAAATTGCAGTTTGCTGTCGAATATAACACCAAGGTCGTTAACCATCTCTAGAGATTTTAACTTGAAATTATTAAGATAGTAGGAATTTAAGTATTTAACTTTACTTCTGGAAAAGACTATAACAGAGCATTTGACATTATTCAAAAACAATTGGTTCTTCTGGCACCATTCATTAAGTATATTAAGGTCACTCTGCAAGGCTTCCACATCCCTGTCAGCCTCGATACAACGATACAGCTTCAAATCGTCCGCAAACAAAAGAAATGGGGATTTAAAATTGAAAATAAAATGGGTCCCAAGTGCGAACCTTGCGGAACTCCACTGGTGACATTAATGACATCCGACATAAAACCATTTAGTTTTACCCGCTGACTACGTCCCGCAAGATACGAAGCAATCCATTGGTGAAAAGGCGATTGCAATCCGTACCTCCCGAGCTTAAGTAACAAAACATCATGACTCACAACATCAAACGCCTTACTGAAGTCGGTATAAATTGCATGTACTTCCATACCCTTATCCATGCAGGAAGAGATAAAATTGACATAAGAAAATAAGTTTGTAACTGTTGAACGCCCCTCAGTAAAGCCATGCTGCTGTGGAATAATGATGTTTTTAAATGCAAACGTTATAAAGGGGATTACAAGTTTTTCAAAAATTTTAGGGATGCTGATTGAATGCATACCTGCTTGTAATTCCTAACATTTCCCTTGTCACACGATTTAAATATTGGCAAAACATAAGAGCTCTTCCATGCTTCAGGAAAGACTCCGGATCCTAGCGATTTGTTAAAAATAAATAAAAGGGGGTCACATAATGATGGCGCAGTTCTGTTTAAGAATAAATTGGAGATACCATCCGGCCAAACGCCTTTCCGGCAATCCAATTTTTGTAAAGTAATGTACAAATTTTATTTATTTATTTATTTATTTATTTATTGCTTAAACGGGAAAACCCCATTACAGTATAAACATTACATATAAAGGTTGTGTCTTGAAAAGAAGACAATTACAGTTAACCCATTTAGCGCCAACGGTGCGAAAACGCACCATTTACTAAAACATTTTTTTTTCATTGACACAGTAATGTTTTCAAAAAGTTGGTAATTTTTGTCAATATACAAGTCATTATTCTAATAATATATAATTTTTCTTTAATTTTAAATTTATTTTTTATATACAAAAACTATTGCTAAATATTCGACATATGCAACGATTTGACGAGGCTTTAGTTTTGGTGTGTTATTTTTATTGATAAATTACTTTTGGTGCAAAATTCATTCAATACTAATTGCTTTTGGACTAACGATTAGTAAATGAGGATAAACATATCAATAAAAATAATTCGTACCGCCAAAAGCCTTCTTCAAAAATAAAGGTTCGAAAACGAACCGTTGGCAGCTATGGCTTATTTGATTGGTTCACGTCGCGTTCGGTTCGGTCCGGTCCGGTTCGAAAACAGACACCTTATTTACCTTATAATACCTCCAGACTGCGACGAATTAACAGACGAAGAATTTATTGATGATGACGCCATAACATATTCATTATTTTTGTATTGTTTTTTTATTACTATAGTAATGATCGCACGATATATCGTGCGATCATTTAGGTGACCATGATATTCGAGAAATTGCCGGTACTTTTGAGGTTTCTACCAAAGACACGGACATCACAGAAGATTTGGAGCCGTCAATGCTTGCGTCAACGAGTAAATCGTGTAAAACTCATCCAACATTTTCATCATCACCGCAATCATGTGAAATTGAAATGTCTCTAAAAATTGAGAATTCTCTGGCCGGAAAAACTCCCTACGAATGCTTTCAGCTTTTCTTTGATGATGAAGTTTACAATCTTATTAGAGACTTTTCCCTAATACGCCCGTGATAATAATCGTCATGATTTTGTTTTCACTAATGCAGCTTTGAAAAGGTTCCTGGGTATACTTATTCTTACAGGATATCATACCTTGCCTCAAATAGATATGTATTGGAGCAAGGACAATGATAAAGAAGTCACATTCGTTAGGCAATGCATGAGTAGAAATAAATTTCGGCTTATCAAAAGAAACATTCACGTCAGTGATAATGCTTTGCTTGACAAATCAGCTAAATTTGCCAAACTACGCCCTTTTTTCGACATGATGAATAAGAAATTTATGCATTTTGGTGTTTTTGCAAAAAAACTGTCAATCGATGAACAAATGGTACCCTATTTTGGAAGGCATTCAGCAAAAATGTTTATAAAGGCTAAACCTGTACGTTTTGGGTATAAGTTGTGGTGCCTCGCTTCGTCTGATGGGTATTTGTTTCAGTTTATCCCTTACGGTGGTGCTAGCATTGCAAAATCAGATCTCGGCCTAGGAGCTGACGTTATTCTAAAATTAGTAAGTGTCGTAGAAAATCCCGGCAATCTTAGGCTTTTTTTTGACAACTTTTTTTCTTCGTATAAGCTGTTCAACATCTTGAAGGAAAGGAAAATTTACGCAACTGGAACTATACGAGAAAATCGAATCGAAGTGTCCCCTAGAGGCTAGTAAACTACTTGCTAAAAAAGAGAGGGGATCATACGATTTTGTATTTGATACAAAGGCTGAAGTGTCTATAGTTAGGTGGAATGATAACTCAGTGGTAACAGTTATCTCCAATAACTGTCCTGTCAAACCCTTAGGCTCTACAAAAAGATACGACCGTAAACATCACAAAGAAGTAAATATACCTCAGCCAAGTTCATTTACATACTAAATGTTTTAAAAGTTTTCATAAATAATTAATATAATTATATTATAATTATTATAATAAGATCATATTGATACCTTATTTTTATACCTCATTATCTCCAACGGTTCGAAAACGAACCATTTTTTTTTGACACCTGTCAATGCAAAAAAAATTATATATATATTTTTTTTGTAATATTTAGATGTATTTTAGCTTTTTCAATAAAAAAAAATTCAAATTAATTTACTATTTCTCTGCTTGGCCCCTAATGGGTTAATCACTAAATTAAAAATAAGTAACAAATTCTTTAAACAGATAATTAACATTAATAATAAAAAAAATAACAATTCATTTATCCAATAGTTAACAATAATAATAACAAATACTAATTATAGGTATATCACTAAGTTAACAAATAATATTCAAATAGAGATCACAAGTTAAATTAATTCGATTAAAGCTCTCTTAAAGGAACGAAAAGAACCCCTAAATACATCCAGCCTTTCCTCCCTATTTAAAAAATTCAAAGACCTCTCAAAAAAAAAATGTTTACCAAAATTGGTCCTATGATTTCTTATAAAAAATAAATTATTGTGTCTTAGTATTCTTTGTGGTGTAGTAAATTTAATTTGAGAGAGTAGAAATGGACTAGATATTATACCATTTAATAATTTATAAAGAACACAGATGTCGAACATAGTTCGTCTCTTTTCCAAGGAACATAAATCAAAATGAACTAATATATCAGAATAATCATGGTCAGCAATAATATTAAGGTTAAATTTAAAATTACAGTATCTCAAAAACTTGTGTTGAACTCTTTCCAGCAAATCCTTATACACATTGTATTGTGGAGACCAGATAACTGAACAATATTCAAGTTGAGATCTAACCAACCCTACAAATACCGATCTCACTGCATCTATAGAGAGACCTTGACAATTCCTCAATGTAAATCCCAACATTCTGCTAGCTTTCACAACTAGTTGATGTATGTGGTTGGAGAAACTTAAACGAGAGTCAAACAGTATTCCTAGATCCATGGCCTCTTCCCTTCTACACAATTGTTGCCCATTTATTTCATATGATACACGAATAGAGGACAAATCTACCGAATTTTTACCCGCTATTGAATCATCCACAATAATATCTAGATATCTGCTTCCCTTGAATTGGCATAAACCGATTCAAAATGAGATGCAAACAGATTCGCGATAGATAGGCCATCGTGACAAACTGTCCCCTCTAAAAAAACCGTCTTAGGAATATCACCTGTTCTCCTTTTACTTTTGACAAAACTCCAAAATTGTTTAGGGTTACATACCACATCACCTTCAACTCTATTAATATATGTGTCATAACAAATCCGGCTTAGATCTTTACATTGTTTTCTTAAATTTGAAAAGTTTTGATAATGTACTTGCATGTTAGTTTGTTTGAACAGCTTATGAGCTTGTTTCTTTAATACTGTTAAGCCTTTTAGATCACCATTAAACCAGATGGGAAACTTACTATACGTCCGCTTCCTAGGTACAAACAAATCAATTGCCTTAAAAACAATGTTATAAAAATAATTCACCGTATCATTTACATTATACAAGAATACATTTCACACCAATTAACATTGAAAAAATAATTGTTTATTGATACATAATCTCCCCTAGCAAAACAATACTGTACACCATCCTTGATATCTAACATAACACAGGTCATATCTAAAGTAAAGCACAAATCAGGATGATAATTATCACAGGGTACAAACCCTTCATCCTTCTTAATATCAATTTCAATATTTGAAAAACAAAGATCCAAAATGGAGTTTGATTCATTGACCATTAAATTTTTTTGTTTAAGACCCAAAAATGAAAAACCATCCTAAACACAACATTGCCTTTCTAACGCAAGGCCCACAGCCTCAATGTTAAGTGTGTCACTATCCCGATACCAATTTATACTAGGCAGGTTATAATCACCCAATACAATAATTGTGGAGTTTGGAAAATCACTGCAGATTCCCCTCACAGCCATTACATGATTTTCATTTACCCTTAAGGGCGAACCAGGTGGAATGTAGACACAGCCAAATATCACCGACCCCTTCAGAGATTTCACCTCCACAAACACCTGTTCCACAACTGAGTCCACCAAGGTGATTTGTCTACACGGGTAATCCTTCTTAATAGCAATTAAAACACCTCCACCGCGTTTAAAATTGCTTGTAGAACTGGTAGAGATCACCCACTACTTCACTGTCTCAAATGTCGATTTGAAGGTTAATTTGTGGCTTATAAAATAACCTTAAATTAACCTTCAAATTGACATTTGACAGCCCTGATATTTTTTACAAAAGAGGAGTAAAATGATTGTTCTTACCACTTTGAGGTCTCTTTTAAGGCTTGCAAGTGTCTCTGTAAGAAACACAACGTTTAAAACGATTATTAATCTGTACAAACCCAAAGCACAAGAATTGTAAACAACAAAAATGGCCGCCATCGTATGATGTGCAGTGTTGCAGTGATTTTTAGTATTTTTACTAGGAGATTGAACAGACCTTGTTGTGTGGATTGTGACTAATGTAACATTTGAAATGTGATTAATAACCTAGATGTAATAGTTTTTTGTTGCAAATTCAAAGAGTTTTTGTGTATTAGTTATTACTAGTCAAAATGGAACGAAAAGTGTCCGTTACTCCAAGAAAAAAAGAAATGCACAGGCATTAAATAGTGTCCCTGGTGGAGCAAATAATCTATTAGCTCTAAAATATCTCATAAATTTTATTTCTTATAACAGAAATGGATTTTCCCGGTTTAAAACAACTCGGTTGGGTCATCTGCTTGTTCATCAGCATCTTGCAAGTCTCTGATAATATTAAACGCTAGATTTAAATTGTGCGGATCCATTGTAATAAATCACCTATAAACACACAGAACATAAGCATAAACACTAATACTAATAGCACAGAATAAACCATAAATAAATTAGGTTGAGTATTTTACTAACATCGCAGTTAAATACCAATATATTTATTATTCGTAATCTTGTTGGTAGTGTGTCCAGTGAAGTATTGGCTAGTGCCTATTTTTCCTTATTTCAATCGCATATTTCGTATGCCATAATTGTTTCCTGCCTTATTTATTTTTCATAATTTGCTATACCTAAAAAATAATTTAATAGTATATTATGTATCAAGTTTGATAAACGCCATTTTATACACGAATTTAATTTAGGCACGAGCGAGCTTGCGAGCGAGTGCTTAAGTTATTGAGTGTATAGAAAAGTTTATAAACGAGGTGCATACTATACTTTTTCTACGACAAATACTTATTATTATCTTAAAGTGATTTAAATCAAAAATTTTGTATAGAGCGCCATCTATGAAACAACAGGGGAAACTGTCAAATGTCACATTTTTACATTTTATAAACACAATTATAAAGGTTATAAATCGAAATGTATCTTGAAAATTGACAGTTTATCACAGTGAAAGTAAAGGAAATGTTTTATAAGGACTTTACAGTAGAGTCCGTGCCCGAATTTAAGTTATAGTTTACTGCCGGCGAAATTAAAAGGTCAGTACTATGTTTATATAAACTTTTAAAATATTGGCGTTGAGAAACTATTTAATATTTTTGTATTTTTGTATTGAGATAATAAAATAATTTTGACATTTAGTATTATTTTACAAGAAAGGCACTTTATTTTAACGATTGTATGACATTTGACAACTGTCAACTAACTCTATTAGCTAATGATTTTAATAATTTTTTTATAGATACAGTGAGAGAATTGTCTGGAAATATATCACATTGCCTATCTGAAAACCTTCAAAAAAATTCAAACAATTATGTGTCCAACTCTATGTTTTTATATGATACGTCACCAGTCGAAATTCAGGATGCTGTAAGAAAATTTACAACAAAAAATACCCTGGATATTTATGGCTTGTCTGTTAAATTATTAAAAGACATAATACATGAAATTTCTGAACCATTTGATGAAATAAAACGCAACAGGTTCGTTTGATCGTCGATAAAAGACTAATTTATTCTACAAAAGAGAGGGAACATTAGCTTCTACTTGACATACTGTAGAGGGCGTTCTAGTACTTACATGTTACCATAGATGGCAGCGCATACATTAAATTATAATTTTTGATACATTTTATCACCCCCACTTATCAAACATTAATAATTTTAATCTAAAATATTTGTTAAACCTAACTCTTTAACAAATCTGTCATGTTTAATACCTTGTAACCCTTTTGTTAGAACATCAGCCGGCATTTCTGTTGTAGGCAAATAGTTTAACTTTATTATATTTTTAGAAACTACCTCTCTAACAAAATGATGTCTAACATCTATATGTTTTGAACGTTCATGGAATATTGGATTTACACACAATTTTTGTGCACTTTGATTGTCATTATAGATTTTAATACATTCCAACTTTCCAGTCAGTTCAAATAATAAATTTCGCAGATATATGGCCTCTTTAGAACCTTCACTCAACGCCATATACTCTGCCTCTGTACTACTTAAAGCTACTGTTTTCTGCTTACTACTCTTCCAAGAAATAGCCCCTCCTGATAATTTAAACACGAAACCTGTATATGACTTTCGGTCCTTTTTATTGGATCCCCAATCGGCATCTATAAATCCCTCTAAAGAACTATTATTCCTGGAAAAATGTAAAGCATAAGTCTTTGTGCCCTGCAAATATCTGAGAACCCTCTTTGCACATTTCCAATGAACCTCTGTATAGCAATTGTTATACTGACTTAAAAAACTAACTGCAAAGGCAATATCTGGCCTCGTTAACACCGCAAGGTACATTAGACTTCCTATAAGTTTCTGATATGGTATATCTTTGTTACAAACTTCATCCTTACCAATTTCATTAAAACATAAATTTGTGTCTAAAGGTGTGTTCACACTCTTACAGTCTAACATGTTAAATCTCTTTAGTACCTGTTCTAGATAAGCTTCCTGATCTAAAGTAATCAATTTTTTATTTTTATCATACCTAATCCTAACACCTAAACACTGCTTGGCCTCTCCAAGATCTTTAATCTTAAATTCTGACCCTAACTCTTGTTTTAAGTATTCTGTATTCTCATTATGACTTGAAAAAATAAAGAAATCGTCTACATACAAAGCTACTACAGTAAGCAAACCATTCTGTTTCTTTGTATACAAGCATGGTTCAAATTTAGACTTAACATAACCTAATTTTAACAAAAAATCATCAACTCTTTTATTCCAAGCTCTTGACGATTGTTTCAAACCATAAACAGCCTTTCTAAGTTTACAAACTTTGTTTTCTTGACCTTGAACTACAAACCCTTCGGGTTGTTTCATAAAAACTTCTTCCTCCAAGTAACCGTTTAAAAAAGCTGTTTTTACATCAAGATGGGTGATTTTTAAATCTAATTTTACAGATAATGCTACCAACAATCTTAAAGTTGAAAATCTCACCACTGGAGCAAATGTTTCTGCATAGTCTATGCCTTCTTTTTGAGAAAAACCTTTTGCTACTAATCTAGCACGATAAGTAACCTTATTTTCACTATCACACTTTACCTTAAAAACCCACTTACATTGCACTATAGTTCCTTTTTCTGGTGTCTCAACCAACTCCCATGTGTCATTCTCCTTGAACGAATTCAACTCTTCCACCATGGCTTGCCTCCATTTCTCAGCATCAGGCCTCGATAAAGCCTGTGATACTGTCAACGGTACATCTTCAAAGTTAATTTCACTATCAATGCTTTCAAAACACATGTAGGTCACATAATCATCAAAACTTTTGGGAATTCTTTGTCTTTCTGACCTTCTAGTAATTTCTGGCTCCTCAAAATGTGCTGTGAACTCGCTATCGCTTGAGCTTTCTCTTGAATCCTCCTCAGACATATCATAAAACTCATCAATCTCCCCCACTGAAGCTGTATCATCTGAGGTAGCATGATTTTCTTCTGTCTTTGTCTCGCTTATGACAATATCAACAGTTTTTTCCCTTTTTTCATTAATCACTACATCCCTGCTTGTTATGACTCGATTCTCCTCTGGGTCATACAACCTGTAGCCCTTCACATTTTCACCAAAACCAACTAGTATCATCTTTTTTGCCTTCTTATCCCATTTACGGCGCCTTTCCTTTGGTATGTGCACCATTACTTCACTACCAAATATTCTTATATGACTAACGTCAGGTTTCCTACCTGTCCAAAGTTCATAAGGTGTCTTTTTGTTCAGTCCACTAGCCACACATCTATTTCTTAAGTATACTGCAGTATTTACCGCCTCAGCCCAGAACCTTTTTTCCAATTTACCTTCAAAAAGCAAACATCTTGCTTTCTCAACCACTGTGCGGTTCATACGCTCACTCATACCATTTTGCTGTGGTGTGTAGGGATTTGTTTTCTGATGAACAATACCAGAGCTTTTGAAATAATTTTCCATGTCATCTCCACAAAATTCCCCACCATTATCACTTCTGACAGCCTTTATTTTACAGCCTGTTTGATTTTCTACCAAATTTTTATACTGCTTAAAATAATCCAAAGCTTCATCTTTCGTTTTTAAGAAGTATATGTATGTCATTCTGCTATAATCATCCTCACAGACTAGGAAATACTTGGATCCACCAATGGAAATCGTCTCCATAGGTCCACATAGGTCGACATGAATAACCTCTAGCAAATTCTCAGCCCTTGTGCCAGCATGCTTGAAAGGCAACCTGGACTGTTTTCCTTCACAACAAACTTTGCAGAAATTGCTACCATATTCAACTTTACCCGCTGTTGTCAATCCCTCTACTGCTTCATGATTTGTCATAGCTCTTAAATCATTATAATTTAAGTGAGCAAGCCTGCGATGCCACACTTCGCTTGTAACTGCCAAACCTACAAACAATTCTTCCTGTGGTTTATCAAACACTAACCTGTAAACGTTATCAGCTGATTCCGCAATGGCAACCAATTCATCTTGCTTGTTGTAAATCTCACAACAATCACCTTGAAAGAACACTTTATTGCCATTCTTAATCAACTGACTAACCGATAGTAAGTTTGTTGTAACTCCAGGTACATATAAAACGTTCTTAATTACAATGTCATGTTTTTTCATTTTTACCAGGGTTTTAATATTTACTTCTCCTAAACCTTGTACTGGTACCTTTGATTTATCTGCAATCATTATTTCTTGCAAATCATTCGATGCTTCTTGCATGTTTACAAGCCAATCTTTTCTTGAAGTAATATGAAAGCTAGCCCCCGAGTCGATGTACCAGTCAGTGCTATTAAATTGTCCTCCCATAAAAACAGCACTAAACGCACTGCTTACTTTCTTTTCTTCGTGTCTGGGTGTCTCCTTTTTGTCCGTATCAATGTTATTCTGACATTTATTAGCATAGTGACCCAACTTTTTGCAACGAAAACATTTGACATCTTTTTTAGCACTGGTGCTGCCATCTCTGCTCCGACTTTTAAACTTCGCTTTCGCAACAAATGCACTACCTGCTTTTCCAGCGGCGCTGCTGCCATCTAGCTGCATATCTAACAACTTTGTTTTGATGCTGTCTGTGGAGATTTCTATACCAGAATGCTCGATCGCCATGATCATCGGAGCAAACTTTTCTGGCAGTCCCGCCAATAGTAATGATCCAACCCAACTTTCATCAACTTTAAAGCCTGTTCTATTCAGTCTCTGCGATGTTTCTATCACTTGATTCACATATGACTCCATAGATTCACAGTTTTCCATTCTCAAACTGATTAACGCGCGCAACAAGCAGATCTTTCGCGTGAACCCGGTGTCAGCGTACATGGACTTAAGTTTGTCACATAATTCCTTCGCTGTTTTCGCCTCCTTCACGTGAACATACAAACTGGTGTCCAGCGTTAACACAAGTTTGGCCTTGGCCTTTTGTACTTTGTCGGCATCTGTCTCTGTGCCATCGAGACACTTCGATAACCCTTCCAAGACTAGAAAATTCTCGACTGCAAAACACCAATCGTCATAATTTTCTCTGCCCAAGAGCTTCGGCACACTCGATATATAGTTAACCGACATTTTTGCTACGAATCAAACTTAAACACACGTTTTATTTACTTTTCCCGCGTTTTTCTTCTCTTACAAGAACTGGGTCCATAACCTGATGAAATAAAACGCAACAGGTTCGTTTGATCGTCGATAAAAGACTAATTTATTCTACAAAAGAGAGGGAACATTAGCTTCTACTTGACATACTGTAGAGGGCGTTCTAGTACTTACATGTTACCATAGATGGCAGCGCATACATTAAATTATAATTTTTGATACATTTTATCACCATTAAGCCATATAATAAATCAATGCTTTCAACAAGGCACTTTTCCTGAAAAGCTAAAAGTTGCAAAAATTGTTCCTGTATATAAAAAAGAAGATCGAAATACATGTAAAAACTACCGTCCTATAGCAATACTTCCAGCTTTATCAAAAGTTTTTGAAATTCTCTTAAAAAATCGCCTTTGTCAATTTTTAGAAAAAAATAAATCTATCCACAGATCCCAACATGGTTTTCAAAAAGGAAAATCCTCAATAACAGCCATGGTGGAAATAGTACAAGAAATACACAATGGCTTAAACAAAAAAAGAGAACCTGAAATCGCTTGTCTAGATTTAAGTAAGGCTTTTGATTGCATAAATCATGGAGTCTTAATTAATAAACTGTCTTATTATGGTGTTAGAGGAGTAGCAAACAATATATTGTCTTCGTACTTGTCCAATAGAAAACAAGTAGTATTTTGGAACGGAAATTTCTTAGATACACGGATAAATAAAATTGGAGTACCTCAGGGGTCCATTCTAGGGCCTTTGTTGTTTATCTTATATATTAACGACTTACCTTGGAACGTAAAATCATCCAAAATATGCATTTACGCAGATGACACGACGCTTATAAACCTAGCCCAAACAAACCAATCCATAAAGGAAGCTCATCATTGGTTCGAAGCAAATGGACTCCAACTGAATGTTGAAAAGACACAAAAAATTGTGTGTACCGCTAAACCAACAGAAAAAGAACATGTTAAAATCTTAGGGGTCAACGTAGACAATAAACTTACCTGGTCGATTCACATTGATGAATTGTCAAAAAAACTCTCATCCGCAATCTACTGTGTGAGAAGGATACGAAACATCGTTAACGAACATGCAGCAATCACTACCTACTATGCCCACTTCCACAGCAAGATGTCTTATGGTATTCTACTATGGGGCGGATCTCCTGAAGCAGACAAAATACTCCTACAACAAAAAAGAGCTCTACGAGCTATTGCCAGAGTAAGTCGACAAACGTCATGTCGACCTCTCTTTAAAAAGTACAAAATACTTACCATGCCAGCAATTTATATACTCGCCTGTCTCGTGTATGTCTATAAAAATATTAAAAACTATGAAGATCACACTAACACTGGATATAATACGAGATTTAAAACAGCTATAAGAATTCCGAAAAATAGAATAAGTAAAACGCAAAATTCATTTGATTACCTCGGAGTATCATTTTTCAACTTGCTACCTAATGATTTAAAAAGCAAACCGTTTAAGCAGTTTAAAACTACTCTTAATAATATTTTTATAGATAACATCATATATGATTATCAAGAATTTTTAGACTTATCCTTTTAGCCATATTTTATGTATTTAGTGTATGTACCATGTCGGTATGTAAATATGTTGTGTTTCTAAAATTACCTGTGTAAGTTTTTATATTATTCATATTTACAATTTTTTACATTGTTTATCATGTTTTCAAATTTTATACTGTTTGTAATATTTTCTATTTCATATTTAATAAGTCTTGTTCGTATTATCATTATATACTTAAAAATTTCCTTTTGTATGACGTACCTTGTAAATTTTGAAGGTTAATAAACTTATTTTTATTCTTATTCTTATTCTTAAAACTAACTTCAGCCCGTGACTAAAGCGCCGTAAAGCCACAACTTGTCAATGTGTATTTAAAAGGTCACTTAGTGTCATGGAAACATGTACGATAAAGGGCGTTTTAAAGGTGGGAGTAGAAAAACTTATATAAAAGTCATGACTGTGTACATAACCATAACATCAGAAATAAAGGCAACTTAATTAATCAATTCTCTAGACTGAAAAGGTGCCAGAGTGGATCTGATTTTTATGGAATTAATTTTTTTAACAAATAATGTAAAAAATATGGCTTTTAATGAATACAAACTGTTTTTAAAATCCTTTTTTACTACTCATTCATTTTATTCTATTGATGAGTTTTTAAACTTTACCTTTTAATTGTGTCCTTATTTTATTATATTCTTTGTTTAATTTATATTTACATTTCTTGTACTATTTTTATATTTTTATTTTTCTGACGTTGTAAACCTTTTGGTAATAGCACTAATAAATATTATTATTATTATTATTATTATTAAATGTCAAATTTTCTCTCGGGAATCTTGAATCAGTAGTGGAAGTGGATTCGGCCGATAATTCACTTGCTGGTTTCAAGAATACAGCTGTAGATGTTTTCGAGAGAACTCCGCCCATTTCTATTACAAATTTTTACTCCTACGAACTCGAGAATAGGCGTCCTGCTGTTATATTATGGGTGATTATTCCCACTATAATAATGTTTTGATTGGTTAATACATAGACACATTAGAAAACTTCAACAAATAATCTATAAAATCATTATTTTAACAGTTTTTATTTAATTTGATCCATTTTAAGTTCACATTTTGAACTAACCAAAAAAAATATCGTTTATATAAATATATTCAATCGTTTTGGAGGACGGGTTTGGGAATAAGATTGGGCTTAAACTTGGCAGGTTTTTTTTATTATATTAACATGTTTTTATGTAGAATGGATCTAATTCCAAAATGACCAAAATAACGGACACCCAAATGTTTATGTATATTTTTTAGCTAATATTGATGACAATTTCGAATGTAATGATGAAAAAAGTCAAGAAAAAAAAATAAAGAAAAAAAAACGTCTTACATCTGGCGACAAAAATACAATAAGTAAGGACCCATCCTCTTTGATTGCTCCCTTGCCAATATTAGAATCTGTATTTTTTTCAACAAGAACCAATGCTGAGTCAAATGCCATTGACAACTTATTTACAAATACATTAAAAATGGATAATTCTGGTTATAAATTTATGCTGTTGTAAGTAATTTTTGTAAAATGAGTAAAACTCATTTAAATATGAAAAATATTGTCTTTGATCTGTAAATAACTCCAATGTGACAAATCATAAGTTTAAATTGGAAAAAACTTTTAAAATTTTTATTTATTGATACTATGGGTAAGAAATAAAAACCTATAAAATGTAACACTTAATATTAAAGTTACCCTTATTGCTACATGCTTATTTTAAATGTTGTTTTTTTCATAGTGTAAAATTATCATTTTGTCACATTTCAATACAATTATTAATAACATATACATTTTAGGAATAATTGTAAGGGTTGGGCTGATTCATCAAATTTAATTTTAAAGAAAGGAAAAATATTTTCCCTTAGTCTGAATAGTTTATCAAATTTTAAATTGTGCATTCCTTTTTCTGACTTTCAAGTGGATGACTGGGATCCTGAAGAGGAAGAAAAACAGTAAGTCATAATTTTTAATGTTAATTTACAACTATATTAGATAATTGGGGTCTTTATATATCTTTAATGTTAACAGGATATTTTTTAACATAACCAGAAATGAAATAACTTTTAGTTTTCCTTTTATTAGATAACAAGCTGAGATAATTTATAGCTCAAACTCAAACTTTCTTCCATTTCGTGTCTCCACGTTAGCGTTTTTTTTTTTAATAATTTATTCTTTAGTAGGTGATAATAAATGTAAGAATTTAAGTAAATTAAACAATTTAAGCAACTTCTGAAATTATTTTTTTAATGTTTTTTTAAACGTTAAAAAATATTAAAAAAGTAAGTGCAAACGGTAGGCGTTTAGAATTATTTATATTTTTTAAATTATGGCATAGAATAGTATATTCTGTAACAAGTTTGGAATACGGCATTTTTCGCTCGAGTGAAAAGAATGTCATACGAGCCAAAGGCGTGTTTGACGGTTTCACGAGAGCGGAATATGCAATTTCAAATGTGTTTCAGACTATACTTTTTCTACGCTTCTAAAATATACCATAGAAATAATTTAATTTGGAGAAAGTGAGGTTGCATCGGACTAAAAGTTGTTAGATAATAAACACAGTGTTTATTCACTGGTGGTGCCATCCCTGTGTTTATTATCTAACAACTTTTAGACCGATCCAACCTAACTTTCTCTCCATCCTTCCATTAATATTACTTTTGGTTATATTCGGATGAATAAACTCTATTTCTATTTAAACACAATATTTATTTAAAAAAAAACAAAAAGCAAATAACAAAAAATAAAACAAAAAAAAGTTATTACTTCTACTCAAAAAAGAAGAAATCAGAAGGAAATTTAGCCGTTCTTTTTTTATTTGTGTATTCTTATAAAAATGTATACCTTAAAAACTATTATGTTTTAAATTCCATATTTTGTTGATTTAGAAATATTTTACATTACAAAAATTGAAATTTAGTTAGGTTTTAGTGAAGTATTTCTAAATCAATCTCAAGCTTTCTGTCCATAACTTTGAAATCAATAGTTTAAACTGAATTATTCACTGTCAACGGCATATTCAGTCTGAATATGCCGTTGACAGTGCATGGTAGACACATCAGCCATAGGTTACATGGAAAGGGCATTTAATTCCAAAAAAACGACAAAAAGTTATAGAGGTTTTAATAAAAACGGAGCACTCAGTGCACCTGCGCGACTAGTTAAATCCTTACATTTATTATAATAATTATAATGATAATTATCACCTGCCAAAGAATAAATTATAAAAAAAATGCTACCAGCTAGTGAATAAACATAATGTTAATACAGTAACTTTCTCTTAGTGGTAGCAACACGAAATGGAAGAAAGTTATAAGTTGTCTCAGCTTGTTATCTAATAAAACCAAGTTGCAAAGTATATCGGCTTCAGTTTTCTACAAATTTTATTTTATTTTATTGATTAATCATATTAATAATAACAATATCGCGTTGTATTACGAGCGGAAGTAGCTACAATGTTTATAATTGCATATATGCAATGGGAGCGGAATTATATCAGGACGCACCTGATGGAGAACATTTGGTACTGGTCTATGCGAGGAGATCACTACTGCCCTACTATGGAGAAAGGCAGTAACTACAAAAAAATTCTAAATGCGTTTTTTTGTGCTATGATAAAGCTATGGACATTTTATATCTTAATTCAACAAAGAAATGCAGTAAACTATCTAAGTTAAATAAATCAGTTAAATACCTACTGCTTTTTATAAAAATGTTGTTTATGCTAATTTCCAACAAATTTCTTGTTTAGCAGTTACTGCCTTTCTCCATAGTTGGGCAGACTAAGAGGCCCTGAGTTAAATTACACGACTACCGAAAAGGAGTTATTAGCCGTGATCCGAACACATTCTGGAAAATACCATTATCATCAGAACTGATCATCAGGCATTAAATTTTTTAATAAAATGTAAATTAGTTAGTGAGAAAGTTGCACGATGGACTCTATTTCTCAATCACTTAAATTATACCATTGAATATGTGAGAGAAAAGGACAACACGGTCGCTGACTTGCTGTCTCGAAGTATTCGGCGGCGCGTCATCCGCATGACGCGCCGCCGAATACTTCGTTTAAGAATCAACCACTCGTTGCGCTATTAGGGGTAGCTGCAGTTAAGAAAATCGTCACGTTTCAGGCAGATAACGAAGACAATGTAAAGCCTTGAAACCGCTACATGACCTACACCAGGCCAATCCAATCCTAAAAGAAATCATACAAGAATAGCAGACCTACACTAAAGCTTGAGGCGAAGCGGATCCATAGAAATTATGAATTAAAAGACAGAGTCCTATTTTATATAAACAAAAATAAAAGTTTAACAAATCCCACTCTTAAGTACCAAGTAAAGTCCGTAATAACTGTGGAATCTATAGGGCGGTAATAAAATTTTAGGTTAGTAAGGGTGTACGTGTCATTAACTGCGTTATCAGTAGGTAACGTTAGCTAATTTGTATGTATTAGGGTGCGGCTTTGCGATGACTTTAAACGGCCCGTCATACAGTGTTGCGAACTTTGCGATGAACTTGCTTGCTGCCTCTGAAATTGGGTTTGTTTTTAATAATACCCAATCGCCTATGTTTAACTTGGCCTTTCGTTTGTTTGCTACGTTGTACCTCATTTTGGTATAAGTTGCCCCGTCGTTTTTATACAGATCATTTTTATTTTGTGGCTGTTTATGCGGAAAATACTTAAACGTTAAATGATCTAGCGGGTAGTTTGGTTTACGACTGAAGATTATCTCATATGGACTGTATTTGGTATTTAAGTGTGGGATTTGTTAATCAAGTCCTCTATATTTTTTATATGGTGGGCCCAACCTGCATGTTTCTCGTGACAGTACGTACGGAAGAGTCGGCCTAACTCTTTCGGCAGGATTCGAGGCGGTTCGTAAAGATTTATCCACACTTTAGAGGTGAATTGTGTACTATGATCACTTAAGACGGTTTTACTAGTGATGTATTTGATGTAATCGTCTACCAGTCTTTTCGCTGCTTGCGCTTTTTTCTTTGGATACAATTTAACGAATTTGCTGAAAGTGTCAATGACCACAAAGACGAATGCCGCCTTTCCTCGCCCTTCAGGTAATGGCCCGAAGATATCTACAGCCACCAGCTGTCCCGGTTCCTTTGTGAGAATTGGGTTTTTCTTGTCTAACAGATGTCTATTCTGATATTTATATTTTTGGCACAAGTCACAGGTACGAATGGTTTTCTTGATTGTCTGTAACATGTTGACCCAATAATAACATTGTTTTAAATTAGCATATATTTTACTGGAGCCGAAATGTCCTGAAGTATAATGATAGTACCAGATTAAATCGGCGACTAAATCAGTTAGCATGGCAATTATTTTATCGTAACTTTTATTTTAATTCATAATTTCAATGGATCCGCTTTGCCTCAAGCTTTATTATTGGTCTGCTATTATTCTAGAAGCCTAATATTTATTTTAGGATCGGATCGGTCTGCTGTCGGTCATGTAGCTGTTTCAAGACTAACTTTACATTTGTGATGGGTCGCACATGTGCGAGTCGTACATAATGTACGACACTTTTGTGTGTGCGGAGCTGGTACAACTCTTTTTAAATGTGCTACCAGCACATAGCACCCAGAGATAAAAAAAGGCACCTTTATCATATGTGGCATGGTGCGCTGACACAGCACTGCTCTTTATCTAACCGATTCAGCACAGAACACATTGATGGCACTACAATAGGTTACAAGTTGTAGAGAAATTATTTTATATAATTAACAGTTTGTATATCTTGGAAAATATCCAATCCATAATGTATCGTGATGGCAACACAGTCTATATTATAATTATATTAAAATAAAATTGCCTCTTATCAAAAAAGGGTTTAAGTTAAAATTGTATTTATCGACTTTAATAATCAACATAAAAAAACATAAAACTGGATTTTACATCAATTAAAAATCCAAAACCGACAGTTGGATACCACACGCACAGTGTGTTGAGCTGTGCAACGTGCGAGATTCTCAATTTGAATCATTTTCCCCACCCCGCACAAATGTACGACACGCACAGTGCCGCACACTGTAGTGTGCTGTGCAACGTGTGCTATAACACAAGAATGTGCTGGTTGGACCCATCACTACTTTACATTGTCTTCGTTATTTGCGTGAAACGTGACGATTTTCTTAACTGAAGCTACCCCTAATAGCGCAACGAGCGGTTGATTGTTAAACGAAGTATGCGGCGGCGCGTCATGCGGATAGCGAGACAGCACGTTAGCGACCGTGTTGTTTTTTCCTCTCACATATTCAATGGTATAATTTAATTAATTGAGGAATAGAGTCCATCTTGCAACTCTCTCACTAACTAATTTACATTTTAATAAAAATTTAATGCTTGATGATCAGTTCTGATGATAATGGTATTTCCCAGAATATGTGTTCGGAAATTACGTAGCGCATGGATCACGGCTAACTCCTTTTCGGTAGGTGCTTTTTGATATAATTCAGCTCCCATTCCATATATGCAATTATAAACATTGTCGCTACTTCCGCTCGTCCATCCTGACTAACAAAGAATAATGCAATACAACGCGATATTGTTATTATCGGGGGTAATTACACAAGTGCTTAAAAATTATCGATAATTTTGCTTGAAAGCATATTGCTTAAAAAATCCATGAGTTCATTTTCATATTTTGGAAAGAGCCCGACACCGAAGGTGGAGGGCTCTTTCCTCAAAATATGAAAATGACCGAATGTATTTTTTAAAAGGCAATATGCTTGAATGCAAAATTATCGGATTATTTTTATGCACGAGTGTAATTTGTTTAGATAATTACACGAATTAATTAAATCAAAGAATAACATTTTCAAATATTTTAATTTCAACACAAAACTTTATTTAACATTATTCATTAATTGATTTAAATGATTCTTTACCGAAACGTGACATTTTAAATAACTGTCACATTAAAATAACAACTGACGTTATTTTTATTAATTGTCATGGATACGTAGATACAATGGAATTATCGATTCCTAGTAGACAATTATCGATGTAATCAAGCGATAATTGTCTTGTAGGCATATATAAGAGGGTAATTATCAATATAATTATTCAATAAAATAAAAAAAAATTAGGAGGAAATCGAAGTCGATACTTTGCAACTTGCAATAGTAATATCATCGGGTAACCTAGCTAAAAAGCATTAACTATCGAACATTGCAGTCCGGTGATTCCACACCCCATCCAGTAACACACTGTTTACCATCATGTAAACCACAACAACATAGTAATTTTTTTTATTAACTAGGCCACAACATGCTTTTTCTAGTTAGCCTTTTACTAGGCAACTAAACTAGGCCACATGCCTCTTCTGGTAACTCTTTTACTAGGCAACTAAACTAGGCCACATGCCTTTTCTAGTAACTCTTTTACTAGGCAACTGCTGCAATGTTCAATCAGAGAACTTCTATTAATGAATAAAAATAAAAAAAGCATTATTACTCAGTTTGTCAGGAATCAGTGGATTCAATTTAGCAGGATATTACCATTTCTCTATTGTAGGGTTGCACTTACGTTACACTTCGGTGTGGAACGTAGTTGATTAGTATTTATTTAAAAACAAACACGTTATTCTTCAATAATATCAAACTTTACTAAATATTAATACTAATAACAAGAAAATAGATAGGTAGTAGTAGTAGTAGTAGTAGTAGTAGGTAGAGTGTCTGAATAATATACATTATTTTAAATAAAAAATATTTGTCAATAATTCAGGGTTATTTCGTAATAACACTGTACTAATATACAAAACTGCATTGAAAAATTACAATAATATGCATAGGTAATGTTTTGTCAATTTTTGATAAATGTGATATGTGATAATTTAATGTATTTGTTGTAAATTTATTAAATATTGTAATTAAATCGGTGTGATTAAGAACAGTACAATCCAAAATTTAAAATTTTAACAAATTATTATATTTAATCATGTTTATAGTTTAAAATGCATTTTTGTGATAATTTTTTAACAATTGTACAAAATATGGTTATTATATTTTATAAATTTTTTAAAATATTCACAAAAAAATGCGTTATAAACTATAAAATCAATTTATTGATTAATTATAATTATTAACGTTCAAGCTTTTTATTTATTACCTGTCCTTTAAAAATGTAACATAACACCTTTATCCACTTATCCTTAATTATACTGTTTCCAAAATGGTCTTAATCTAAAATCATCTGATCAGTTAATCAGGTGCTTTAATTTTATCACAGCATATTACCATTATTTATAAAAATGACCAAACATTTTCAAATTAATTTTAAATCACTTAAGTTTGCTGATTGTGTTCATATCTTTATTTAGATTGGAAGCTGAAAAAACATTAAATTCGCAAAGAGAAAACGAAGTTGTTTTTGATGAAAATGGAATACCCATTGCTGAATTAGATGGATCCATTCATGATATTTTTTCAAATGAAAACAACGGTATGTATTTTAAAACCATTTAAGTATTAAGTTGGCAGGCTTATGGGGCCGGGAGTTTTTTCTTCCTACAAAAGAAATGAGGGGAGGGGTTCACACAAAAACTCTTAAAGATTAGCTAGTGGGCAACACTAATACGTAGCAGGGCTGGATGGTACGGCGGACGAGTTTTGGTTCGTGCCGCGCATGACGTCATTTGATGAGTAGTTGCCGTGCGAATACATGAATAATAGTAATATTATCAAAGAAAATAGAGAAATATCTGGACATAGTGCGTTTTTATTAAACTTAATATGAAAGAAAGTGTTATAATATGGATAATAGATGCTTTCAGTCCTTGATGACATTTAGGGCTGTGGTTTAAGCGTTGGTGTTTTAAATTAAACTTATAGTCACTGTCCAGAAAATGTTTATAGGAAACAGAAGCGGTCTTAACATTAATATTGTCTATTTTTTTGTGGAATTTAACCACTGTTTGTACAATTCAAAGTTTTTAGGGAATCGATGAAATTTAATGTGTCTATTTAAAGGGTTTTTCTTGGACTGGTTGTCCGAATTGCATCCAAATATGCAACACCGCATTTTAATAAATGCAAATGGCACGACACAAACTAAAACACAAACAAAACAAGTTAACGCAAAACAAAAACAATAATAAACAAACAGAACAGGTTAACACAACGCAATAACAATAATTTGAACACTAAAAAGTAATTCGAACCTTACCGAACGCAAAAACAACAAGTTAAACAAAAAAATAGAGCAAGTTAACATTTAACAGCATCGCAAAAACAAGAATTTTAGCAGCAGATAATTAAAAAGCACGTTAAAGATTCAAAAGCACTCATCAAGTGACGTATTTAAGCCCCGCCCAACATGCGCACTATCCTATCTTAAAGTGTATGTACCTTGAATACAGGGCTGGATGCTCCCGTGTACGAGTTTTGGTTCGTCCCGCGCATGACGTCACTTGATGAGTAGTTGCCGTGCGAATACACGAATAATAGTAATATTATCAAAGAAAATTGAGAAATTTGTGGACATAGTGCGTTTTTATTAAACTTAATATTGAAGAAAGTGTTATAATATGGATAATAAATGCTTTCAGTCCTTGATAACATTTAGGGCTGTAGTTTAAGCGTTGGTGTTTTAAATTAAACTTATAGTCACTGTCCAGAAAATGTTTATAGGAAACAGAAGCGGTCTTAACGTAAATATTGTCTATTATTTTTGTGGCATTTAAACACTGTTTCCACAAATCAAACTTTTTCGGGAATCGATTAAATTTAATGTTTTTATTTAAAGGGTTTTTCTTGGACTGGTTGTCCGAATTGCATCCAAATATGCCACACCGCATTTTAATAAATGCAAATGGCACTATACAATCTAAAACACAAACAAAACAAGTTAACGCAACACAAAAACAATAATAAACAAACCTAACAGGTTAACCTAACCCAATAACAATAATTTGAACGCTGAAAAGTAATTCGAACCTTACCGAACACAAAAACGACAAGTTAAACAAAAAGTAGAGCAAGTTAACATCCAAAAGCATCGCAAAAACAAGAATTTTAGCAGTAGATAATTAAAAAGCACGTTAAAAAATTAAAAACACTCATCAAGTGACGTCATTAAGCCCCGCCCAACATGCGCACCATCCTATCTTAAGGTGTATGTATCTTGCCTTGAATACGTAGAATGACACATATTGAATACCTACTTGATAAGTGCAGACATTTCGGTAGTTTGCTACCTTTGTTTTTAAATTTAAAACATTTGTTTTTTTAGATGAGATTGATATGAATATTTCTGAAGATATTCAAGAAGAACAGGAATTTTGTGCACAGGTTCAAGGGGAAATTGCCCATATTAATAATTTTCAGCCTGCTGACGTTTTGATTAAAACCGAATATTCATATAATTCAACTCTACGCACACATAATGGAAAAGTTATTGATCAAATATGGGCAGGTCCTAGCCATTGGAAATTAAAATATATAAGGCGTTCAACAAGTAGATTTTCTGGTCAGAATTCAAATATAAGCGAAAAAAATATTTTAACAAAACATGCAAAAGCGAAAAAAAAACTTCCAGCGCAAACTTTTGAAGAGCAAATAGTTGGAATGGATATTAACAAACATTTTAAAATTAAAAAAAAACCTTTAGCCACTGATCTGCAAAAGTAAATATAATTTGTTATTTAAATTTAAATTGGGACAGGGTCCAGCCTACATCTGTCGATATGGCTTTTAAAATTAACTTTTTCTTATAAGTTTTATAATTAACAATTAAAACACAACACCATTAAATAAAATTATATTTTAAACAAAATAATAAATATAGATTTTATTTTAACTATTGGCCAGCTGGCTGGATCGAATCCATCCCTACTTTCAAACATTTAATCTATGAAATTACTAATTTTATATATTATATTATATTACTTTACAGGAAAACATTGCCAGTGCCTGACCAGACTTGTGTTAAATTGATGGAATGTATTAATGAATTAATTTTAAAAAAAGGTGCTGTCCCAGTCACAAAAGCACAACAGATTGAAAATGAAAAAAATCTATTAAATTATGAGGTATCTGGATATAAATATGAAAATCCAAATGATTCTCAATATTGTTCACAGCAGAATGAGGTTGTTATTTTTATTAGTTATTTTTATTAAAAATGGAATGCTCAGAAAATATTTATTTTAAAATACATTTTTCTACTTTTTGTCAATGTTTTAGCATAAACAAGAATATGTTTAAAACAATATGTATTATCTAGAAGTCAAAATTTAAAAAAATATCAAAAAGTACTTTTTTTTGAATAACAGTTATTTAACACCAGTAAATATGTAACTTCATGGCCCTACTAAAGTTGGGCGAAATAATGAATTTTCCGAAGAATTTCCTAATTGTTCTTCAACCTGGGCTAAAGCTTTAAATTAAAATTGGAAAAAATGTGACTGTTTCACACATGTCAAATATCAGATAAAATATTAAATATAAATTCCTTGCGCCATAAGTCTGTGGGTAAAAGCCATAAGGGGATAAAAAAGCAATTTATCAGTAGAGCCTTAATCGTATTCGCATTAATTCAGGAAACATATTTATGGTTAGCCGTTTATTAGTACATGTCATATGCTAACAAAAGCGTATACCCGCTAAACATAAATATATTTCCTGAATTAATTCGAACACGTTAAAGGCTCTATTGAAAAATTGCTTTTTTGACTTATCCCCTTTTACCCACAGAAGTGTTCTTTAATTGTTCATAATTTGTTTTTACACTGTATGTATATTTTTTGCTGTAGTTGAATAAAATATTGTGTGGGAGTCTACCGCTCCCGCTACGCTCGTGCTAATTTTACCCTTAAGGAATCTCCTCTTGCTTTCACTAGTCACACAATATACTAATTACACTGTAGGTAAATTTCAAACTTTTAACACAGTAGTAACATCAAAAAGACACATAAAAACGCCGGGACACGTAAACCTAATTTTTGGGTGTAGAATTTAGTGGTGCAATCCGTTTTTTAAAGTTAGCTCGTTTTCTCAAGATATTAATTATTTAAGTTTTTTGTTTCACCATTTTGCTTTTTTTTTTAAGAAAAATATAGAATAATCCGTTTTAAAATGTCTGCATTTATTTTTAATTCATAAATTTTTGTCTCTTAAATTAATAACATTCGTGTTTAAGCCGATATTATTCATATTTTTTTAATTTTATTACATTTTTCGCATATTTCTTTGTAATTAAATTTGTTTTAGTAAATTTTATTGTCTGGTATCAGTGGAAAATATTCGAATTTAATAAAACTTGAGAATTTCATTTACTAGTAAATAGACTAAGTACAGCCTATATAAATGTTGTTTTTAGTTTTTACGATTGAAATAATTCTTTGCTACAAAGTTTTGTGGTTAAGTAAGTATAATTATGTAGCTAAAAATTTTGCATGCTCATTTTGATTTTTATGAAAAACAACTTTCATCCGAATCCGATGAAGCTGGTGAACGATTTCATCAAACCATTATGACATTTGAAGATCGGTTTTCTGGCAAAAAATTCGACTCGATGCTTGCTGATTTTTGTTGGTCAATCTTTAAAGAGGCATAAAATTAAACATTTTTTACATTCTTTACAAGTAGTTTTATTTTTTTAAATATAAATTAATTTTAATATTTTATACTACCAACTGACAAAAAAAGTATGTATATTATTGATAAATAATAATTTTTTAGAAATAAATAAATTTTAATAGATTTTAAAATTGGAATTAGCCAAAAATGTTAATTATAAATAAATAAAATAAATAAAGATATTTTAAGAGGGATTATGGTGTCTTAAAATATATTAGAGCGTCAGAACTTTTAAATGAGATAAAAAAATAACTACATGTTATAATCCCGTAATCTATATTTTATTTTGAAGAACGATCGATGACATTATGTTTTAAATATAATATCGTTTAAATGTCCCCCTCGACTTTGCCTGACTGAATGCATTATGAAGGCCTAATTTCTACTATTCTTTTACAAATATCGCGTGGTATACTTTGAATAGTGCGTTTAATGTTTCGTTTAAGGTCGAGAATTGTTCGTGGCTTATTTTTGTAAACCTGAGATTTCACATGATCCTTTAGATGCACAAAAGTTGACTTATTTGCCAGTAAACCAGTTTTTTCTTAAACGATAAACCTTATATTTCTCGCAACTTGCAAAATGATTGGCAAACCGAACATGCATTTTGATGGTAAATACGAATTATTTCTAAGCGCTGTTAAATTGTTATCTGTCCATATTAATTTGACACAATGTACTGAACACATGTGTTTCAAGATTTGACATTTACATTCCAGAGCAGCCTTATTTTTAGGGTTAAAGTTATGGAACTCAAAATGGAAAACCCTTTATATATACAGGGTGGCCGATTTATCTGAAGACATTGAAATATTTCGAAAACTACGCATCGGATCAAAAAAAGTTTTGAATAAAATTTGTTCGCCTGGAAGGGGGCCATCCAATAATACCAAAGTCGACCCAGGGGGTGGTGGTGGGGGCAACTTTAAAATTCCAAATAGGAACCCCCATTTTTTATTGCAGATTCGGATTTCCCATTAAAAAATAAGTAACTTTTATGAAAAAACTTTTTTTAAATTCCTGATAGATGGCGCTGTAATCGCAAGAATCCCGATTTTTGGGAATATCTTAAAAAATTACCCATCGGATCGAAAAAAAGAAAAACTTGTTTAATTTTTGGATTTTATTCTTATATCAATGAGTTAACATCTATTTTTAACGTTACCCAAGAACAAGGACGCAGTAGTTATTTGTTCTCATCGGGGTGCTAGTTTTAAGAGAGTCCCCCTGCCTCTCACTGTTTAATAAATTAGATTAAATGTTCGAAATTGTGACCTTGAACTTCTAGACACTTATTTATTCTTTTTTCAAATGATTGTACACAGGAGAGGAGCATATCTGTGGAAATTTCAGCACAAGCGTTTCTTATGCGCTGTATCATGTATTCCCGAGTTGTTGGTGCTTGTTGAAAAACCTTATCTTTTAGATAACCCCACAGAAAAAAATCCGGCGATGTCAAATCAGGTTACCTAGCAGGCCAA
This sequence comes from Brassicogethes aeneus, assembly GCA_921294245.1. Taxonomy (NCBI): domain Eukaryota; kingdom Metazoa; phylum Arthropoda; class Insecta; order Coleoptera; family Nitidulidae; genus Brassicogethes; species Brassicogethes aeneus. Next base: position 66,651,560 of record OV121132.1, read on the forward strand.
TTAACCGGGCCACCTCTGCCGATCCATCGGCCATTGATATCACGGTTCAATACTTCTCGTGCTGTTGCTGAGTAATGGGCTGGGCAACCGTCATGATGAAACCACATAATTTGTTGAATGGGCAGGGCAACATCCTCAAGTAGAGGTGGTAGTTCATGTTCCAGGAAATTTCGATATTTGATTCCATTTAAGGTTCCATCAATGAAATAAGGACCAATGAGTTTGTTACCTAAAATTCCACACCAAACGTTAACCGACCAGGGACGTTGATGTTCAACTTGTCGTAACCAGTGGGGATTGTCCACACTCCAATAGTGCATGTTATGCCGATTAACGGAACCATGGTTTGTGAATGTGGACTCATCTGAAAATAGTACATTAGCGAAGAAATTGGGATTTCTTTGTATTTGCTGAACTGCCCATTCACAAAATTCTACTCGCCGATGAAAATCATTGCCATGAAGTTCCTGAGGCAGTGAAACCCGGTATGGGTGATACTTGTGACGATTCAATATTTTCCGAATACTATCTCTGGAAATCCCGAGATCCCGATGTATTTCCCGAGTGCTTACATGAGGGTTATGTGGAACAGCTGCTATCACATTAATTTCATTAGCTTCTCCTGTGACAGTGTTTCTATACCAAAGGTATAAATATATTTTTATAACATACCTACATATTATGTACATACCTGGACGCATTAGTAAGGTATAATAGTATATTACACTACAAGGGCAGAAAGTGTGAGATTCCTGCACTGCGCCGAGGCCATCATGGCGCGCAGTTCAGGACTCTCACACTTTCTGCCCGTGTAGTGTATACTATTTTTCTTACTACCTCGGCCGAAAATACAACCCGGCCGAAAATACGGGAAAAAATTAAATGTGTATTTATGTACCTATCTCCATTTGAAGAGCTTGATAAATAAATAACAGTAGGCCGTGAATTCAGCGGTGCCAATACAGTAAAAATAAAACGTTGTATTTTAATTAATAAATTACTACTTTATAACAAATAAAAGTATCATTAAACACTTAAAACAACATAAAAAGTAAAAAAGTAAAAACATAAATTGTTTATTTGTTGTTATAATTGCAAAATTATGGTTTAAAACTGTCATATTTTTGTGTTTCTCATGTTGGCAGTACGAAATTTGAATGTTAAGCACACGACTAAAAAATTTTTACTCCCGCTATTAGAGTGTGCGCGTATAGCTTGACCAATGCAAGAAACGTAAACTTTCTGCCGTGGAATCGGGGACGAAACAACGTATTTTGAGTCGAGGTAGTAAGAAAATATTTTTAATTTGTACCAACATAAAAAAGGAATTAAATAATTTAATTTATTTTGAATTCCCTAACAATTCTCGTATACACTAATTATAATTTTTAATGGGAAATCCGAATCTGCAATTTTTCAAGATATTCCCAAAAATAGGGTTTCTTGCGATTACAGCGCCATCTATCAGGAATTTAAAAAAAGGTTTTCCATAAAAGTTACTTATTTTTTTATGGGAAATCCAAATCTGCAATAAAAAATGGGGGTTCCTATTTAGAATTTTAAAGTTGCCCCCACCCCCACCCAGGGGGTGGTGGTGAGGAGTCGACTTTGGTATCGTTGGATGGCCCCCTTCCAGGCGAACAAATTTTATTCAAAACTTTTTTTGATCCGATGCGTAGTTTTCGAAATATTTCAATGTCTTCAGATAAATCGGCCACCCTGTATATAGCAAAGTAACAAATAAAAACATTTTTAAACAAAAATTTTCAAATATCTTGAGAAAACGACCTAATTTTAAAAAACGGATTACACCACTGAATTCTACACCCAAAAATTAGGATTACATGTCCCGGCGTTTTTTTGTGTCTTTTTGGTATTTCTCAAAATGTACACAAATAATAAACCAAAAAGTTACAAAAACTTAAATATTAAATATCTTAAGAAAACGAGCTAACTTTAAAAAACTGATTACACCACTGGATTCTACGCCCAATAATTAAGTTTACGTGTACCGGCGATTTTTTGTGTCTTTTTGATGTTACTACTGTGTTATACACACATAATTATTTTTGTCATTCTAAAAAACAGTCAAGAGCGATTTGGTAAACAGTGTAAATTCAGCGATTACAAAGGGTGTTATGAAAAAATGGTTTAGTAATTCTAGGATATTTATCAGTTGGTCATTTAACAAAAAATTTTGCTTGCATTTTGGTCAATTTTAAAATTACAATTGTATTTTTAATTTATTGAAATGTTACCGAAATTGAAATAAAATGTCACCTTTTTAAAGTTCAGAAGATAACATCTGCACTTTAAAGATGTGGTAGACCCTCCAAACATTGTCCGGTCAAAATATTTTTTTTCGTTAATTGTGATAAGACCGCAAAATCTTATTCCCTGCATATGTCAGGAATATTCCCAGAATTATTTCAAGCGTACCAAAATATTCCCAGGAATATTCCTGGCGTAATGCAATGTCCGCTTTTTGGTTAACCCAGTCATCATAAAAAGAATATTCCATGTAGCATGTAGTCCATGCATAAGACTTAACTACGGTTTCGCGAAGGATCGAACGGTCGATTTGCAAGGGTTCAAGAAATCGATTGAAACTTTTTTACCCTATTTCTACATCTTAATGCAGTACTTTTTTCAAAAAAAAAGATCTCGTCCATTGACAACTTTGTTTTTATTTTTATTTTTTTCTTTGCTGTGTTAAAAATTAAGAAATTCATTTTTTTTTAAATAACTTTTTTATTTCAAAACGTATCGATTTGAAATTTGGACAAAATGTAGATCTTACTAATGACAATTAATCCATGAAAAAATTTTGTTTAGATTATAACGTACAGAAGGGGGCTGGTGATAATTTAGTTTAAAATTTAACAATTTTTAAAGGGTAAATAATCGAAGAAGCAACTTTGTTTTATAAATTTCAGTATAGCACGTGAAAGTATTGATATTTGACTATTGAGTCATTCCAAATAAAAACACCAAATGGGGTGCGCTGCGTGATTTTTTATTTTGATGAAAAAATTTGAGGATGATCTTTGAGGTGTCAAATATGAAAATCCGTTGCCGTTTTAATTTTTTGTTGCTTTACTTTTAATTGGCACCCCTTAGAAGTCTGAAATATTGTCAATTTCTTACTCTCTTATAGTGGGCCAGAACTTTTTTTCTGTGACAAATATTGAAATAATTTTAATTTTGTTTTACTGTCCAGTAAGTGTGTTTTCGATAAAAATTAATATTATCCAATTAGTTAATCTCATAAAAGAATGTTAAACCACTAAAGATTCATGATAATTTGCCAATTTTTGTGATTTTTGTCTGGCTCCTGTGCCTATTCTACTGAATTTAGAAGGTTCATTTTTTTTCAGGTATAAAGTACTTATACAATAGAAAACGTAACTATTATTTTAAGTTTCTAGACTATCAATTTCTTTATTAAAAAAATTATTGAAAATTGATAATTCTCAGAATTAGCCAATTTTGCCCTCAGAAATCATTATGTTGAGGAAAAAATAAAAATCTGAAACTTTCAAAAAATGTAGTCCCCACCTTCATCTTTTCAGTCCAGTTAGTCTTGTTTTGTTATTTTTATTCCTTTAAAAGATATATTAATTTTTTTAATGGCCGTTTAGTAGCGATATTGTTAGTTTTATTTATAATTTAAAATTTAGATGGCTTTCATGTTTGGTGGAGAAGTGTCAGAACTGTCAAAAATATTTCATAAATATTATTTGTGCGTATTTCTTTGGTAAATTTTGTATATAACATAATATGTCATATTATGTTATATGTAAAACTTTTTAAAATCACCAAAGGAATACCTACCACAAATAATAATTATGAAATGTTTTTGACAGTTAACATAACTACCAAAAATATCAGAATTCTGATATTTTTGGTAGTTATGTTATATTTTATGTATTGAAAAATCATATAGGTATATATATATATATATATATATATATATATATATATGATTATATATATATATATATATATATATATATGATTATATATTATATACATTATAATGAAGTATTTAATTGGCTAATTGGTGTTTAAAGAAGAAGAATGTAAAAAATATATTTAAGATCCTTATGGTTTATATCGTTAAGTATAATAAGTGAAATTAATAAAGAGTTAATTTAAACGTATAAAAAATGCGTTAAGCAGTTTTTTGTCGGTTTCTTTCATAATTTAAACCAAGTTAGTCTTGTTCTATTATTTTGATCCCTTTAGTAAGGCACTAAATAGTAAAAAGTTAAATGTATGTATTTTAAATGTTAGTGTTGGAAAAAATTTACACAATCTGTAAATACTTCTTTAAATTTTAGTTTTTAGGTAACTGGTTAAAATAAAACATGTTATAATAAAGGGGTTTATTTAGAATATTTTTTGGTTTTTGCTTATTTTTAACAATTTAAATCTTCTCAGAACTTAAATATTTTCTATAAGAAAGAGGTACAAAATTATGATATGTTCTTGCATTTTTAATTGCAATTAAATTCATGAATCTCGAACACTCCGTCATTTATTACACTTGCAAACTTTTTGAAATCACGATTTAAATACGCACAAATAAAATTTATGAAATATGTTTGACAGTTCTGACATTTCTCTACCAAACATGAATTGACAAAGTCAAAGCCATCTAAATTTTAAATTATAAATAAAACTAACAATATCGCTACTAAACGGGCATTAAAAAAATTAATATATCTTTTAAAGGAATAAAAATAACAAAACAAGACTAACTGGACCGAAAAGATGAAGGTGGGAACTACAATTCCTGAAAGTTTTAGATTTTTATTTTTTCCTCAACATAATGATTTCTGAGGGCAAAATTGGCTAATTTTGAGAATTATCAATTTTCAATAATTTTTTTAATAAAGAAATTGATAGTCTAGAAACTTAAAATAATAGTTACGTTTTCTATTGTATAAGTACTTTATACCTGAAAAAAATGAACCTTCCAAATTCAGTAGAATAGGCACAGGAGGCAGACAAAAATCACAAAAATTGGCAAATTATCATGAATCTTTAGTGGTTTACCATTCTTTTATGAGATTAACTAATTGGATAATAATATTTTATATCGAAAACACAGTTACTGGACAGTAAAACAAAATTAAAATTATTTCGAAATTTGTCACAGAAAAAAAGTTCTGGCCCACTATAAGAGAGTAAGAAATTGACACTATTTCAGACTTCTAAGAGGTGCCAAATAAAAGTAAAACAACAAAAAATTAAAACGGCAACGGATTTTCATATTTGACACCTAAAAGATCATCCTCAATTTTTTTCATTACAATAAAAAATCATGCAGCGCACTTTTAAATTCATTTTTGGTGTTTTCATTTGGATTGACTCTATTATTTGACATATTAACTTTTTTATGCAAATGATGTTTCTGTGGCCAGGATCAGTTTTAAATTAGCAGTAACACATAAATGACGTTTAATATACAGGGTGTTTCACGTACTTAGTCCGTTGGAAGTTTCTAGGGAATCGCGAAAGACATCGATTTAAAATTTTAACTATCGTAAAGTAGTCGCTTTAGACTCTTTTCCTAAATTATTTTAAACAAAATAATACTTCCTGTTTTACCGGAATACCTCATATATTTTTACATTATTTAATTCTACATAAAATTCTGAGTAAAATGGCTATACCATATTCTATACCTAAAGTCAATATTTTTTGAGTTATTATTTTTTCAATCAAATATTTTAATTAATTTTAAACAATGACAGATTTGGTGGTAACCATGGATACTGTTACATTAAACCACATGTAGAATTTCAGAGGTTTATTGATACAAAATAGTATTGAAAATATTAGAAATTGTTAAATGTCTCTGAAATTTTAACTTTAGGAAAGAGTTACTATAATACCAATCGAAAGATTCTTTAATGTTGTATTTGATTATGTTAAAACATACCTAAAGGGTTTTACATTTATAATAAAAACGTTATTATTGTTTGAAGTTTGCCTAATTTCAAGTGGTTTTTCTCAAGGTATTTGTTGAAAAACCTTTAAAAAACTAAAGGAATTAAAATTGAAGCTTGTTTATCGAGTAAAACATAAATTGAAGCTTGGTTGTGGAGCAAAAAATAAAATTAAAGTAGGTTATAATTTCTAACTTGCTGACACTGTCTATAATAATAATTATTATTTAGTTTATTCATTTTAATAAATTAATATTTTAAGTTTATAGTACACTTATAAATTGAAACGCAATCAGTCATTTGCAACTTATAAACTGAACTGTTAATTTAGCTCCATCTATGGCGATTTTTTAAAATAAATATGTAAGAATTGGATGTTATATATAAAATATTGTATGTAATATATAATACATTATCTTATAAAACTAGTTAAAAGAATTTATAATTTGTAAAACACGTTAGTATTACGATCTTTGAAGGCTTAACTTAAAAATGGTGTCTCTCGTAGAAACATAATTTGCATTTAGAAGTTTATATATCAAATAATAGTTAATTATTAGTACTTTAACGTGATATACTCAAAATTATAAAACAACGTTGCTTCTTCGACTTTTTAACCCTTAAAAAATGGTAAAATTTTAAATTAAATTGTCCACCGTGCCCCCTGTATATTAAAATCTAAAAAAAATAATACGTGGATTTATTGCCACTAATAAGGTCTACATTTTATCTTAATTTCAAATCGATACGTTTTTAAATAAAAATGTTATTTCAAAATATCGAAATTTATCTATTTTTAACACAGTAGAGTGACCTAAGGCTTGAAAACCACAGCGGTCAATGGATGAAATTTTTTTTTTTGAAAAAAAAGTACCATTTAGATGTACAAACAAGATAACAAAAATATATTCAATTCTGGCATCACTTGCAAACAAATGTCCAAAAGGGGGTAGCGGGTTAAGGGGGGTATGGCGGCCCCCACCGAATCTGGTAAAATCGTTCCAAAAATCTTGAAGAGGGTCGAAAAACAAGCAGTATAAGCTTTTTACCGACATAACAACCCCAAACGAAAACACAGTAATGGCGAAAAATATGATTTTTTGTGATTTTTATTTTTTTCAACCAGTTTAATTTATTTTTAAATGGTTTAAACGCAATTAAAAATTTGTTTTGGATGTATGGTAGACTACCATACATCCAAAACAAATTTTTAATTGCGTTTAAACCATTTAAAAATAAATTAAACTGGTTGAAAAAAATAAAAATCACAAACTACCATTGGTAGTCCCCTGAATTTTTTCACATTTTTTGGTCAAGTAAAAACATGTGAATTTTAGGTTTAAATGCGAAAAAATCGTGAAAAACGCGTCATTTTCAAGATTCAACCCTCTAATTTTTAGGGTTGTTTTCATTTTCCCGAGGGGTGCTGTATAGTATAGATAGCGGCAATCGTCCTCTTTTGAATGCAGGCAACTGGACTCAATTTGGTCAATTCTGGTGAGCGGGGCGATTTTTTGAAAAAAACTCGAATTTTCAACTTTCGGTAAATTACGGCGCGTCTTTGCTATAAAAAATACATCTCTATAGAGGTTTTTGAGGTCGCTGATCACAAATTTGATGTCAAAAAAATGTTTTCACAACAAATTCACCCATAAATATTTATTAACACAGGTTTCATAATGTAAAAATATTAATGAAAGATTTTTTTAATTTCTCTCAATTAACTGTTTTTTAGTTTTTATTCCAGAAAAAGTTAATTAATAATATTAATAGTAATATTAATAGTATTAATAATATTATTAATAATATTAACATTAATTTTAAAAAAATTATGTTTCGTTGAATTTTTATTGCGATTCGGTCTTGATATCCTTCAATAAAGACGTTTTGCCATATCAGTTTGGGGTGCAATCGTGTTCATCAGAAGACTTGATAGCTAATCACACTTCTCCGTACGTGAAAAAATTACACGGTTTTGAGAATCGACTAGTTTTGATAGCTGATGGATCGTATGTTCAACATGAAAAAAGTAGCAACAATTCTTATCAACAAAAATCGTATTCAGGGCAAAAAAACGTTCCACTTTTTAAACCCTTCACGGTTTGTACCACGGATGGGTTTGTGGTTGATGTTTTCGGGCCTTACGAAGCAATGGTTAATGATGCTACAATCATGATGGAGATTTTGAAAGATCCAAGCGGTTTAAGATCACTTCTTTAAAAAGGTGACGTCTTTATACTTGATAGAGGATTTCGAGATGTAAAAAATTTCTTACACTCTGAAGGATTTGTTGTTTTGATGCCTGCGTTAAAAGGAAAAAGGAAACAACTAACGACTCAAGAGGCGAATGACAGTCGATTTGTAACTAAACTAAGATGGGTAGTAGAGGCTGTTCATGGGATCATTGGCAGCAAATTCCAACTCTTGCATCATAAGTTTGACAATTAATAAACGTTTGCTATCAGCTAAAACTTATTGCAAAATAGCGAATTTTCTGGTTAACTTGTTCGGAAAACGACTCAATTGTGATAGCGAATTACAAGATGAGATCACTAACGAAATGTTGCTCAGAAAAAACGTTAATAATGATTTAGCGAAAGTGGTAGAAGAGAAAAACTGGAACAGAAAAAAAAGGATCTTCAGACCTCTGACGTCAAATGATGTTGTAGACTTTCCGGAGTTGACAGAAAGAGATCTGAAGATACTTTTTACAGGGTCTTACCAGTTATCACAGACCGTTTCTTATTTAGCAGAATTATGTACTGAAGATGGAGTTCTTAATATGCATTACTTGTTGGAAGATAAATCAATTTTGAAATGCGAAGTTCAATCGAGGCACATAAGTCGGAAAAAGTACAGGTGTTACGTAAAATACGTTCCTAACGCTATTGGAAGAAGTGGTATAGAAGAATACGTATGCGATTGTGCGAATGGCCTCAGAACTGTCGGTTGTTGTGCACATGTGGCCACTATCATTTACTTATTAGGGCATGCGAGATATTTGTCGCGAATTATTCGTCCAGCACAGATTCTCACAAATCTTTTCTCTGTTCAAAGCGTTGAAGTTATTGTTATTGAAGAAGATAGTGACGAGGATTAAAACTGTAAAATTGTTAACTTAGCTCTGTAAAAAAGATTTATGCTATTTTATATTACTGTGTGACTATTACGTAAGCTTGAATAAAATATGTTTTATACCAGAAAATTTAGTTTCATTGATTATATTAGTTGAACACGATATTAAAATTGTTAAAATGCTGTGATTCAATGATATTTTTTACATTATCAAACCTGTGTTAATAAATATTTATGGGTGAATTTGTTATCAAAAATTTTTTTGACATCAAATTCGTGATCAGCGACCTCAAAAACCTCTATAGAGATGTATTTTTTATAGTAAAGACGCATTATACCAAGTACGCGCCGTAATTTACCGAAAGTTGAAAATTCGAGTTTTTTTCAAAAAATCGCCCCGCTCACCAGAATTGACCAAATTGAGTCCAGTTGCCTGCATTCAAAAGAGGACGATTGCCGCTATCTATACTATACAGCACCCCTCGGGAAAATGAAAACAACCCTAAAAATTAGAGGGTTCAATCATGAAAATGACGCGTTTTTCACGATTTTTTCGCATTTAAACCTAAAATTCACATGTTTTTACTTGACCAAAAAATCTGAAAAAATTCAGGGGACTTCCATACATCCAAAACAAATTTTTAATTGCGTTTAAACCATTTAAAAATAAATTAAACTGGTTAAAAAAAATAAAACTGCTTGTTTTTCGACCCTCTTCAAGATTTTTGGAACGATTTTACCAGATTCGGTGGGGGCCGCCAGACCCCCCTAAACCCGCTACCCCCTTTGTTCGATTTTTACGCGAAACCATAGTTAAGTATTGTTAGGTGAATGTACCTTCATATAATTTGGGGATTCTAGCCCTTATGTCCACTTATACCCAGGAACTTAACTTAACTAGCCATTATTAGTTACTGAGTAGATCAGTCCCACCCTAATCATTGTTTAGCTGTGCCATCACAGACGCACATCTCAAACTGATATTTTTAACCTATCGGTATATATAGTTATAAGCGTGCGTAAGCAACGGTGAGAGGTATTGCAACTAAACTTATGAATATTCACTGGGAATGTTCTTAGATGGTGTTTGGAAGTTTTAGAGGATCATTCTATGGAATATTCCCAATGAAGCGGATTATTCCTAGATGATAGCGCATATTCCTGGAATATAACCAATTTTTAGAAAGAGGAAGTTATTTATTGTTTTTTGAATATAAAGAACATTCACTGGGAATGTTCCAATATGTTGCTTGAAAGTTGTAGAGGATTATTCTATGAAATATTCCCAATGAATATTCACTGGGAATGTTCTTAGAAGTCCTTGGAACTTTAAGAGGATAATAATTTTGTAGTAATCCGCAAATTAAATTACAGGGATGTATTTTCGACTTTTAAGGGTATAAACCAGGGTTGTGAACCGTAACAAAATTTCGTTCCATGGACCGGTTCGCCAGCGGTTCAGTTCCAAAAACGGTCCATGTAACCGGACCGTTTGTGTTAGACCGGTCCAGCAAAAAAAGGTTCCACTGGACCGGTCCGTTGTGAAACATTGACAGTGTGGACCGTCAAAAACGGTCCGGTCCACGGTCCATGAATCGGTCCTTGTTTATTTATTGGGAAATTATGTTGAAATGATAATATTCTGTTAATTAATGAATAGATTTGATAATGTGTTCTATTTTATTATCTTTATATTTGTAATTTATTATTATTATTACTATTAGATTTATTAAGAACCCCCAAAATCTTAAATTACACTGGGGTTTAAGTGGCATATCGTTTTAAAGGTCTTTTAATTCTTAATAAGATATGGTAATTTTTTCAAAAATTAAGAGAAAAACAAAAAATTTAAATCAACGAATTTTTGGGTCTCATGGAGAAAATGTGTATTGGTAATACCAATTTGGTATGGCTCCAAATCTTATAAATGGTGATTTTTTTAATTAATAATAAATAGGTTTCATTCACTGGCTGAAGGTGATTCATTCACTAGCTGTGTACCGGCGGCTTTGCTCGTGTGTTTCTAAGGAAAAATAACGAACAAAGTTTTTCAGCACCTGTCATTTTGACAGCTTTCATTTGGGCCCCTGTCATTTTGACAGCTGTTACTTGGGCCCCTGTAATTTTATCAACAGTTATTTTTACAGCTGTTATTTTGGCACCTGTGATTTTTACAGATGTCGTTTTGGCACCTGTAATTTGGGCACCAGTTATTTTATCATCAGTCATTTCCGCACCTGCCATTTTGACGGCTGTCATTTTGACAGCTGCCATTTTGACACCTGAAATTTCGACATTTGCCATTTTGAACAACGTCTATACTATATCAAAATGACATGTCTCAAAATGCAAGCTTTCAAAAAGACAGCCGTCAAAATGACAGCCGTCAAAGTGACAGCCGTCAAAATGGAGTCTTTTTAATTTAATCTAATTTAATTTTATTTCAAATTTTACCTCACAACTGTCAAGCGGTTTTAACCTCACTTTTTACAAATCTGACTTTTTTTCGCACAGGTCGACCGGTCACTTTTCATTCGAGTTTTGCCTTGAAAATGAAAATATTTAATTTCTTAGCAACGACGCCATACGAAATTTAAATGTTAGCAAAAAACTAATAAAAAAAATAATAAAAAAATATTAATAAGAAAAATAATAACATTAAATGTTTGGACTGGTCCAAACCATTTAAACTGCTCCAAAACTCTTAAAAATGGTTCGGTCCAAAATTTGTACTGGTCCAAGTCATTTAAAAAACGGGACGGTCCATGGACCGGTTCAGATATATAATTTATTTATTTTCGTTACGGACCGGTTCGTAACAAACAAGCGGTTCTTGGACTGGCTCACAACCCTGGTTTAAACAGTTTTAACCAAACAATATTATCTTTGGTTTTAACAATCTAAAATAGTTTATGTGACACAAAAATTTCCATGTCAAATTGACCAGTAAATTTTTAGTTCTTATTCTTAATTCTGATCAAAAATCTGTGTTCAGAGGAATGACCTTTAGCTTAATCTAAAACTTTTAAATTAAAAGCTTAACACACTTTAAGTTTATGATTTGCGACTTTTAGGTTATAAACATACATGTTTAAAAAGCGAGGTTTATGAACATCAAGAAAGGTAATAAGCGCCTTAGTAGCATCGAAATAGACAAATAAATATTACATTAATTAAGCAGGAAATTCAAACACATAATCAGACACTTTATAGTCATACAGTTTTAATATCAACAACTTATTAAACAATAATGCTACTAATTTTAAATACATTAACAATGTTGGTATTTTCAAAACCATTAAAAGTATAAAATCTTCTGCATTTGGAACTGATTAACTTAATATTAAAAATATTTTTGCATAGATTCTGTAACACATTTTTCTATTTAAAATGTTGTTTCCTAGTCTTTGGATAAATGGCCCTAATCCTACCTATAATAATAATCCAAGTGAGTGGATTTATTTAATGTCAATTATTATTATTCTTTCTTGTCAGTCGAAAATTCTCGAAAAAATAGTATGCAATCAACTAAAAGACTATTAGGAAATGTATACATTTTTGAATACAGCAATATACATTAAGGTGGAGTGAATTTTATTAAATTTATTAATTGATTTTTCCTATATTATTAATTGTTGACTAAAGGCGTAAAATGAATAAATATCGAAAAAATATTCCAATTTTTTAATATCTTGAGTCTCAAAGTTTTGAAAATTCTAAAAAAATATTACTTTAATCAAAGTAATAAAAATAGCATTATTTATAAATAAAAAATTTATTTTAGTAAAATTGACGTAAAACGTAAACATATTTAATAGTAAATCATATGCTTTAAGTAACTTCAGAAGTGTTTATTGGTAGAAATGAGATCTTCTTTTTCGCGAAAATACTGACATTTGGTATCAAAATTTGGTAATTATTTTCTGACTTTAATTCTTGTTCTGATGAAACCATCTCTTGCTTCCGATCCACAAACCGAGTCTGAAGATTCAGTATACTGGTTATAACCAGTTTTACACAGCGTTCCACTGCTTGGGTGTGACACGGAAATTTTTGGAAGTATAGGAAATTTCTGTCATCGTATTTCATAGTCATAGGTGGTTTAGTCACCTTTTCTGTCGCCCAGTGAATTAACTGGTACAAACGTAATGCTTCAGTATTTAGTTGTGGAAGCTTTAATTCCCGTAATCTCGAACATTTTGATTCTTTTCTCGCCTTTAATATTTTCGGAAAAATATTTATTTAGATTTTTGTCTTATTTTGACTTGCTTAATCTGCTCCTAAATTTATGCCACTAAGTTTAGGGACACCTTGTATATTGATAACATTAATTCTTCAAATTTTTGTAAAAACACATTAACATCACTTTCTGTAGACCTATATGCACAAATAATATATAGGTATCTCATATTTGAGAATATGATAAACATATTTTGAGACCGAGATTTCAAAATTTTTTTCAATAGATTTACAACAATAAGGGCTAAGATTTAGGGTAAGCTTTGAGAACATGCAAACCCCACCCCTTTAAAATTATTTCCTACAAAAAGATTATTATTTTATAATTTTCTTTGTGTAAGAGTTAAATTTCATGTTCTCCAAGCCAGTGTTCACTGAATAATAACAAAACCACAAAGTTTAAAACAATTTTTAATCTGTATAAACAGCTCAAACCCGAAGAATTGTTAAAAACATAAAAATGACCGCCGTTCGAGTCTGTGCAGGGTTGTTTGGAGCTTAAAAAAATATTAAAAAAATATTCAATTTAAATTACAATAGAACCTTATGCACAGCATAACATGCAGCCTAAATTACAAATTACGGCTTAACTGCGAGTGTGTTTACGAATTGATTGGGATAATGTTGTATTTCTACAATGACTAAAGTCTTCCAATCTATGTTTTTAAATTATTTTTTGTTGTTAAATCATAGTTTTGTGTAAAGAATTTTTATTTAGGTACAATTTCAGATTACATGGACTACGGTTTTAAAAAATTGCAAAGGTTTGCAGAAGTGGTAAATACTTTTAAAAAGTAACTTAAATATATGACTTTACATTCAATAAAATTAGGTGCTTTACATACATTTTTAATACTTTATTTATAAATTATGTGTAATTAAAATTTTCAGAATGTTCATATTCACTAACAGGCTGCGTGGCTGAGGAGGCAGTGCGCTCGTTTGGCATGCGAGTGGTACAGTGGCGGACACTGGATTTTGAACGACACCAAAATCTAAACTTTTTTATGGACAACTAACCTTATTTCGGTTATTAAAAATCTTATCATTTTGAGAGGGAAAGCAAGAATGGTCATTATAGTATCTTTGCTACAGATTTATACATGGACAATCAGATTATGACATTCAAAAATCCGTATCTGCCAATGTATCGGGATCGATACCCGGCACCTCCAAAACTTTTGGTATATTTTTTACTATTTACCTTTTGAAATTATACGTTGAGACTAGGGTTTTAAAATTTCCGGAAAAATTAAGCTGGGGGAAATTTTCAGAAAAATTGACTCTTGTATTTTTTTTATTTATTCAAAGGGTAATACGACCAAAAAGTAAAAAGTCAATCTTTCTGAAAACTTTTAAATATCTGTCCACTCTGATTATAATCATATTATACATGATTATAATAATGTAGAATCTTTATTCAAGGTTAAAATAAGAAGATAAATGATTATAATTTAAATTTAACAGCACTGACTCTTTCTTCTGTCGTCGCTACCACTTCACTGTCTCTCGTCTTCTATCGCGCCATCTACCGGTCCTACAATTCGGTCGTCCTGAACTTCGGAAGAAACGTAATCATGCCATACTTTCATATACTGAGCACAGGTTGTTGTTATCTTTGGACCCTCACTAACTCCCATTTTCTGAACGTCATAGGTATCTTTTGCTTTAACTTTTACGATACAATATGGACCAAGAAACTTTTGTTTAATTTTCAAACACGGACCACTTTGAGTTCTTTAAATTGCGACCAAATCACCGAGTTGATATCTATTCGCAGGTCGTCGTCTAAGATTATAGGTTCGAACATTTTGGTTTTGAACCTCGTTAATTTGAGCCTTCGCTATTTTTTGTAAATCAGCACGATCGGCGCAATATTTTTCGGCAAAAGTGTTTTCAATTGCTTCTTTTATGTTACTTTCCTCAACGACATTCATCTTTACTCCAAAAAGTAACTCAAAAGGCGTCATATTGATACTTCTTTGAGACGTTGAATTCAAAACAGCTTGCAACTTTGTAATATATTTGTACCATTTAGTAGGTCTGCTGCGGATAATTTTGCAAGAACTGGGATTATTGTTCTATTTAGTCTTTCAATTTGGCCATTGCTTCGAGGTAGACCCGTCGTTATTAAATGTAATTCGATCTTTTGCTTATCACAATATTCATGAAATTCCTCAGATCGGAAAGCAGAACCTCTATCGGCAATTATAAGTCTTGGATTTGAAATTTGCTTGTTGCAAGTCTAATTTAGCACTTACTTCCTTCGTTGTCGTAGACTTGCTTGCGTACAGCCAACAATATTTGGTAAAACCGTCAATTACAGCAAGAATATGATGATATCCCTTATTAGTGGATTCTAGAGGTCCTAAATGGTCGACATGGAACTTCGACTTTTTCGATTGGATTTAAAAAGCCCTCCTGTTTACCCCTCTTTTTATTGAAAAGTATGCAGGGCACACAGTTAGCGATAAAGGAATCCACCTTTTTACGCAACTTTGGAAATATGAACTCTTGTTTTACCATCTCTTCGTTTTTTTTACCAGCAAAATGGCGTCTATCAAAGAATAATTTCCATCTGCATTAATTTCGGAACCACTAACAATTCTTTTCCGTCAACGAAACTATACAACAATCCATGTTTTAGGAAATAGTTATCTTAGGGTTTAATTTTAAGCACTTCTTTAACGGTTTTAAATAAATAAATAAATAAATATCTTTATTGACGGATTAACCATTAGATATAAACAAAAATAATCATTACAATTTTACATTAAAGACCTTTTGAAGGACTGGAGAGTATTGCCAAAGAAATCTACATTTAAAGTATTTGCATTTCTGCACATCCTATGTAATGGTGCATAATAACCATAGTTTGTATTATGGTGACATATATAAAAAAGATTTTTATTTCTTAGTCTTAACTGAGGCACTTGAAAATTAATTCTGCCAAGCAATTCAGGGCTATCCATAATCCCATTTAAAAGTTTAAATAGGAAATGCATATCAAATTTATCCCTTCTTTTGCTTAGGGTATCAACATTAATCAAGTGTCTCAATTGTACATAATCATAGTCATCAATAATTAAATTTAATTTAAATGCACAAAATCTTAAAAATTTATTTTGTACTCTTTCGATTTGCATACAATAAGTTAAGTAGTGAGGAGACCATACTACACAACCATATTCCAAAATACTTCGAACAAATGAAAAATACACATTTTTTATACACATCACATCATTAAAATCTTTTAAGTTCCGTTTAACAAAACCTAACATTTTTAAAGCTCTATTACTTATAATATTTATATGTTCGTTAAATGTAACCTTAGAATCAAAATAAACTCCCAGATCCTTAATTACATTTACATTTTCTAAAATAACATCATTAATACTATAAGAAAAATTTATTTTATTTTTTATCCTAAAAAAAATTATTACTTTGCATTTGCTAATATTTAAAGACATACAATTATCACTGCACCAAGATTCTAAATTCTTAATATCCACTTGAATTTTTTTACAGTCATCTAAACTGGACACTACACTATACAATTTAAGGTCATCTGCAAACAATAATACCTTACAAAATTTTATCCTATTACAAATATCGTTTATAAAACAGTTAAAAAGAAGTGGGGACAGATGACCACCTTGTGGTACACCTGATGATACAGCTATTTTAACTGACCGAAACCGATTATTAATTAAAACAGTTTGGGTTCTACCATTTAAAAAACTTGTTAACCATTTATGCATTTTTCCAAAAATCCCCATGGAAAATAACTTTTTTAGCAATATTCCATGGTCAACTCTATCGAATGCTTTAGAGAAATCGGTGTAGATGGCATCTACTTGACACCTTCTCTCAAAAGCACTTAACAAATCATGCTCATACAGTACTAAGTTACTAACTGTAGATTTACCCCTGCAAAATCCATGTTGCTGCTCAATAAGGACATTCTTAAACAACGGTGTTAATTTTGTTGTTATTATTTTTTCAAATAGCTTAGGAATTTGAGATAGTCTGGAAATTGGTCTATAATTTGTTACATCACATTTATTACCATTTTTAAATAATGGGATGATATAACTTTCTTTCCAGATTGTGGGAACTTCACCATTGTTTAAGGACATCCTAAACAACATAGTTATAGGTCTTGTCAGGGAAAACCTACAGTTTTTCAGAACAGAAGCAGGTACACCATCCGGTCCTGTTTCTTTACATGGATTTAATTTAAAAAGTTCATTAAAGACATCATTTTCATCAATATCACAGTTTGTTAAATTTAAAGTTTTATCACAGAAAAAATCAGGTATATTATCACAGTTAGAGTTAGTATATACTGAACCAAAAAATTTTGCAAAGTAGTTAGCAATATTCTCAGGATCATCAGAATAACTATGTTCGTAATTCATACTGCATGGTAGTATATTACTGTTTTTTTTAGAGTTAATATAGTTCCAAAATTTTTTTGGATTATTGCCTATATTTAGTTCTAATGAATTAATGTAATTTACATAACATTCATTTGTTAATTCTTTACAAAGGTTTCTTAAATTTGAAAATATTTCATAGTTATTATTTAATCCAATCATCTCTTTCTTGTGCTTGACGAATCTTGGATACAACATCGTAGGTATTAATGTAATTAACATTACAGGACAACGGCTCAGCGCGTCGACGTGTTTCATACGGACTCCAGCACAATGCATGATGATGATATATTGGAATTCTGTCAACAACATCACCCATCTGACAACTCGAGTACTCAAATCTTTTTTGTCCATTGTCTTTTGGAACGCTGCACAATCAGTGACAATCTTTAAAGGAATCCCAAGCAAATATATACGAAATTTTTTTAAAGCATTGATAATTCTAATTCATAAATCGAATAATTTTTCTCGGTAGGCGTTGTCTTACGGCTTGTATAGTTAACAGGATGCCAGCTATTATCATCAGGGTTCTTTTGTAAAAGAATACCACCATATCCCTCCTTAGATGTGTCAGTGTGTAATTCTGTCTCGTATTTTTGGTTATATATCGCTAGGACAGGTTCTTTGGCAAGCATACTTTTTAAAATTTTGAAACTATTACAAGTTACGTCGTCAAATTTAAATTCAGCTCCTTTTTTCAACATACCACTCAAAGGACGAGCAATAATCGCATAATTTGGCAGGAATTTACGAAAATAAACAGTAAGCCCGAAAAAACTTTGAATCTGACGTTCTGCGGCTCAGGAAATTTTAATACAGCTGTCGTTTTTAACGGACTCGGATAAATTCGACCAATTTTAATCTTTTAAGAGTCTCTTCTTTAGCCGTAGGTATTATTAAGTCTTCCATATAAGATAAAAAAATTCCTTCATTTGCCAAATGTCGGAAAACAGTATTGATAAATCGTTGAAAAACAGCAGGCGAATCGCTAATCCCAAACGGCACTCTCAAGAATTGGAACTGACCTTGATGAGTCACAAAAGAAGTGTACTTCCTACTACTCTTATTCACTTTTACATGGAAAAATCCATTTCTAAGGTCTAAAGTTCAAAACACTCTTGCATCTTGTAATCGATCCAGCTGATTATTGGTAAAGGATAGCGATACTTCAATATTACTACTTCTTTGGTGGCATTCTCACCAAACTCCAACTCAACATTTACATGTAGTACAGGCTGTACTGTACAGCAACATAGGGTAACTTTTTAAAAATTACTTTATTGTTTTGAATAGTTACTTCAGCTTGGTTTATGACTTCATTGTCAATCACAACTTTTGTACCAAAGCAATTATGAGGAACAACATAAATTGCAGTGGGAAAATTATCGTCATCAATTGCTATAGCAAATTCATTTTTAATAGAATCTCTCAGTTTTGGCCAGGTATTTATGCCAGTTTCACCCGCAATAAATAATTGGGCAAGCCTCTTTAACAAACGTTTAGCAAATACCAAAATTTGTAGATCACCCCAATTTAATAATACAGCAAGATCTTCAGCTATCCACTTCTCTACAGGATAGTTATCTTCGCCAGAAAAAGAACGTATCGAACCTTCAAAGTCGCGGAAAGTAAGCGCAAATCTTGTTCCAGGCTCTTTTCTCGTCGTTCGAGGGGAACCTCCATAAAAATCTGTTTTATTCACCATTGTTCTGCTATCCTTTAATTGCGTCAAACGATTTAATAGGGACATTTCCTCATTATCCAGGGAATCATCGTCCACCCTGTAGATTGCGAAATTTTTTTGTTAGTTGCAGTTGTCAATTTTGACATCAAATTTTGACAAGTGTTTGATACTTTTGGAATTTTTAAATTAGGTACACTAGGAAACTGCACTGGTGGCGCCATCTCTGCTTCAGCCTCATCGTCAACATCGTCGTCTTCATCTTCAGACGTTAATTTATTTAAATTCCTCGATGCATCCACAATTCGTTTAACCATTTCCTCAGCGGATTCACTTTTATCCAAACACAACAATTGACACAATTTTGATAACTGCACATTGTTAAAGTCACATTTATGCATGACCGAATCATATTTAACCTTTAACTCATCTGGGTCAAATTCGACTTCTTTCGACTACCTCTATGTCCATCTTCTTCAAATATAAGTTTATATAAATTGTAAATATCTCCTGTTCGTCCAACAACCAAAGCTTCCGGAATTACATCTCCTAATTGAAGCTTTCTCATCTTTCACTGTCAGTTGTCACTCGGCACTATTTTATCAATAATAAATATATGGGTCACGGTTGAGGCCCCAATTTGTAGGATCTTTATTCAAGATTAAAATAAGAAGATAAATGATTATAATTTAAATTTAACAGCACTGACTAAAACTACGTTTTTCTTCTTTCGTCGCTACCACTTCACTGTCTCTCGTCTTCTTTCGCACCATCTACCGGTCCTACAATAATTATTCCTATTATTATAATTTAGTAAGAATCTTCTACCAGGTTGCAAAAAACAAATTCGGTGATGTATTAACAAAACTATCGTTTTATTTGACACATGCATCGATTTAATTTAACTTTATTCATTATTTTGTAAATGGATATTTTCAATGGACTCATTTTTCAAAAGGACCCTACCGACAGTAAATTTAATTTTTATTTTCTGAAATTAATTCAATTTAACCAACCACTCTTTCACGTAACTCTAATAGTATAGTTATTACAGGCGTCATTCAGTTGGCTTATGGGACTTCTTAAGAAGTAAGGGTGGAACTAAAAAGAGCACTTTTTTTTTGTCAGAAACTGAATTTTTAAGAATTTGACACTTTCAGTGGCACAACATTCCCTACAAAATTGTCATTTACGTTTTTTATCTACAATCAATAGTTTAGTCTCCAAATACGTTTTACTTCTGAGTCATTCCAAATAAAAACAACAAATGGGGTGCGCTGCATGATTTTTTATTGTAATGAAAAAATTTGAGGATGATCTTTTAGGTGTCAAATATGAAAATCCGTTGCCGTTTTAATTTTTTGTTGCTTTACTTTTATTTGGCACCCCTTAGAAGTCTGAAATAGTGTCAATTTCTTACTCTCTTATAGTGGGCCAGAACTTTTTTTCTTTGACAAATATTGAAATAATTTTAATTTTGTTATACTGTCCAGTAAGTGTGTTTTCGATATAAATTATTTTTATCCAATTAGTTAATCTCATAAAAGAATGGTAAACCACTAATTCAAGATAATTCGCCAATTTTTGTGATTTTTGTCTGGCTCCTGTGCCTATTCTACTGAATTTAGAAGGTTCATTATTTTCAGGTATAAAGTACTTATACAATAGAAAACGTAACTATTATTTTAAGTTTCTAGACTATCAATTTCTTTATTAAAAAAATTATTGAAAATTGATAATTCTCAAAATTAGCCAATTTTGCCCTCAGAAATCATTATGTTGAGGAAAAAATAAAAATCTGAAACTCTCAGGAAATGTAGTCCCCACCTTCATCTTTTCAGTCCAGTTAGTCTTGTTTTGTTATTTTTATTCCTTTAAAAGATATATTAATTTTTTTAATGCCCGTTTAGTAGCGATATTGTTAGTTTTATTTATAATTTAAAATTAAGTTTTATTTTATATTTAACACTAAACAAATAATTCAAGTATAAAAATATTGGTGTTTAACATTTTGAAATAATTCAATGACATTGTCTTTAATAATAATATGTCATGGTAGTATGATACGATTTGAATCATGACTGACTTTTTTTCATTAGGTATTTTTTATTGCTGACCGGACCAAACCTATTAATAATGTTTAATTCGTAACTTGGTATATCTGAGGTGTTTCTATAAATAAAATTATAGTTTACTATATAGTAAATTAATTCAACCAAACTGTCATGGTTTGCAAACAAAACAATTTTAACAATTAACAACAAATAAAACATTTGTTAATTTTTATGTGTATTTAATTGTAAAAATTGTTTTGTTTGCTATTTTTGTAAAATGTAACTATTTAGTATGGTAGCCGTTATCGACCGCAGGAGTCCTAAATTAGACTTTGAACATCTATCTTATTATTTCTTATCTTGTGTCCATCCATGGATATCCTATGGACGTTCTTCTGGAACATCCTAAGGACATTGGAAAGCGTAAACTCCATGGACGTACATTTAAAGTCCATGGACGTATGTACTTAGTTTGGACTTTTAATGGACGTACAATGGACGTAGTGTGCTGTGTGGGCTGTCACCGACATGTCGCGACAGATTGAGGTTATTTAAATCATGCACCGCGCTTAGGGTTCCCAGGCGTCCGGCTTTATCCGAACATTTTTGGCCTTTTACGGTCGTTTCCGGCCAAATATTTACGTGTCCGGCTTTTTGTTGTTAGTTATTTTTTATTATTATTAATTAATTTTTAACAAAACTAATTCATTTTTATTAAAAATACGTAACCGAGTTTTTTTAATACACAAGCTATGTCCAGCTTTAAAGGCAAGGCAAGTCTTTTAGGGCAAAATGTCGGGCCTAATATCGTGTACTTTAGGGCCTGGCAACCCTAATTACGCTATATGATCATTATGACGTCAAATAGCATTCAAATCGTTATTTTACCGTGTTTTTCTGATATTTTTTTAAGAGTTAGAAAAAAATTAAGCAATATGACAATATTGACTGGTTGATCTCCTGGAATTGTTTTTCATAATACGATGTATAAGATGAGACTATTTTTTTGTCATATTTTAAATGTTCATATAAACTGAGCCTGGCTGTGAAAATATGGCAACTTTACCAGCATTTTAAATTATACGCCGATAGTTGACCAAAAAGTTATCTAATCTTAAAAATTTTGGGCATTCCTTTGTTTATGTGAATTTTTAATGAAAATATATTTTATAAATTAATATTTTAGGATGATCCCATGGACAATGAGGATTTAATGGATAATAATTTTGATACTGAAGAACGCCATCATCAACAACAAAACTTTTTAAGTGAAAATCTTGTCCACATGCCTACATTGGTAAATATTTAAATACTATAATAGGAAGCACTTAATTAACCTTTTAGTAAAACTAGATATTTACCTAAAATTTGGTGAAATTTTAGAATATTTATATATATTTATATTTATATAAGGGTGTCCCAACAAGAGCGCGAGATTTAAATTTGCCACCATTTTGTTAATATGAGTTGTACGCTGATTTTTTTTTCGACAGTTGTTACGTACAGACCAGGCGATTTAAGAACATGGAGAAATATTAACGAACAATGTTTAATTATTGTTAAATCACATTACAAAAATGGTGAAAGTTTTGCGAAAACAGTTCGTCAAGTTTTTGATCGCAATTATGCGCCAAATGAATCGACAGTGAGGCGTTTAATTACAAAATTTGAGACCAAATTTACTCCGATGGATCAGAAGACCATTGTTCGTTGTCGTCCTTGTCGGTCACTCGAAAATATAGCCACTTCCATTCGGCATCGTGGTCAAGAATTAAACATTGTTAACGGAGTTTTTGTGGCCCGAATTGGATGTAATTGATTTGGAGGACATATTTTTACAACAAGATGGTGGGACCTGCCACACAGCACGTGAAACAATGGAGTAACTGCAGATCAAGTTTCCAGGCCGTAATATTTCTCGATTTGGTGATCAACATTGTCTAACAAGATCGTGCGATCTAGCACCGATGGACTTTTTTCTTTAGGGCTAAGTTAAGGAAAAGGTGTATGCGAATATTTGACGGAGAGTTGCAGATTCCTTATATATAACTCATATATTAAATCAGTCTTAAGTTATCTCATAGCAATATGGTCAAATACATCCCAACGAAATCTAAACCGAATGCAAAGACTGCAAAATAAAGCGCTAAAAGCAATTTTTAATCTACCGTATGATACACCAACTAAAGACCTTTATAAAATAATTCCGGTAATGAATATTAAACAGTTAATTAGTTTCGAATTGTGCAAATTAGTATATAAGATAAAAAACAAAGACATTAAAACAAGTGCAAGCTTGAACATAAACTCGGATTTTCACAACTATGAAACTAGAGGAGCACAAAACCTCAGAACAGTCAGAGTTAGGACCAAAAAGGCTTCTGGATCAACAATACAACAGGGTGTTAAAATCTTCAATGATCTACCAAACTCCATTAAATCCTTGGATAAATATGAAAAATTTATAAAAACATTGAAAAAGTACATCAAGGACAATTTATAATTATTATACTGTTATTCAATTTATAAATCTATTTTTTCTTTATTGTAATGATTACTCTACGTTAACAGCTATTACAAGTTGATTTGTAGTTTCAATTTAATAAATAAATAAATAAAAATAGGCCTTAAACAGTTGAACATCTTAAAGAGGAAATACTTCGGGTTATTGGTTAAATACAGCCACATTATGCTAAAACGCTATTCAAAATTTCAACAAAAAAAATAACCCTGTGCCAGAGGTTTCGTGGTGGCCATTTGCCTGATGTTGTATTTCACGTTTAATCGGAACTGTTTTTCTTTATGTTGATATAAAAATGTTGGCTTTATTCAAAATGTGTTTTTCTTTAAAATTAAATCCCGCGCTCTTGTTAGGACACACTTTATATACCTTAAAAAAATAAACACACAATAAAAAAAATTACTTAATTTTAGAGAAAATTAATGAACAATTTTAACTTTTTTATTTAAAAAATATTTCCCAGCCTTAGTTTAAATACAAAAAGGTTTTGTGTTGTTCATACATTATAATATAGATAAACAATTTAACACGTTCGCTGCTGACAGCGTCTAAAGAAGCCCACCGCTTCTTAAGTGGTAGGCGAACTGCGCCTTTTGACCACTACAATATTGCTTATAATCCTTTAGTAATCCTTTAGACGTCTTCCGCCTCTGGAGGCAGAAGACGTCTCAAGACGTCCTAGCCCTAAGAGCCTTTTTTTTTGTTTTTTTTTTTTATAAAATAAATGTGTTTTTAACTTTTCTGGTATTCAAACTGTTTATTATTTTCCAAACTATTTCAGTTTCTGGGGGTCGATTGCCCATACCAGTCAGCAGCGAAAGTGTTAAGAAATAAAAGAAGTCAAAACTACAAAAAAGAATTATAATAGCGAAAACCGTCAACAACAATAAATATTTATTATTTGATATTTTTTCTTTACTTTTTACATTTGTAGGTTCCCAAATCATATGTCCCTTATGCTTTACAAGCAAAAAAAATGGATATGAAGAAATTAAAAGCTGCAGTTTGGCAAAAACTTGTTAAAAATGTATATTTTAAAGCATTTCTTGAATTAATAACTTAATGCAATATTTTATTTTTAGGTGGAATCTCAAGATGCCAAAATTAATACAATATCTTTTTCAAATTTATATAATGAACTTCCATGTTTGTTGAACGAAAAAATGAAAAAAGAATTAAGTTGTCCTTTAGCTTTTGTGGCTCTACTTCATTTATGCAATGAACAAAATTTAAATTTAAAGCAGCTTCCAGGCTATAAAGATTTTGTAATTAAAGAATAAGGTATAATATATTAAAGAATAAGGTATAATATATTATAGTGTTTGTCTTAAATAAAATTGATTATTGTGTAGGTAATTATTTGTTTAAACTTAATTTCTAGTTCGCTTAAAATGATTGAATCTTTTAAATAGTTATATTCTTCTTTAGTTTTTAAAATAATTTGTGTCTTCTTTTCTTGTTTCAACATTTAAATTTCTACCAGTTTGCATTATCTATAATATTTGTCCATTGTTTCCATTTTACTATTATTTTTACTGTAAATATTTGTTTTTGATTTTTGTATTCATACAATTTTCCCATAAACATTATTAAACACTCTACACGAAATTTTTACAACCACCATATACATTTTTTTTTCATCGATAATTCTATTTTTTCGTTAAATATTCTACTTCTTCAACCATTCATTGTGGAAATTCCGTGTAACTTAATCAATCTAATGTAGATTTTGTATATAGATAGAATCCAATTTAGTTCTTCCAGTGCCCAAGTCATTTATATTTTAAACTGGTTAACAGAGCAAGTGCACAGGTCAAAGAACAAAACCTGAATGAAAGGTCAAAGTTATTTCTTGTTTTTTTTTTAACCTAAATACCCTACTTTTGTACCTAACATAGCTGTGTAATTATTGATTTATCCAACTCATTTGTTTTTTATTAAGCTTTTTTTATAATAATAAAATAAGCTGCACAATGATACAAATAATTGGAATTTGTAATAAGATGATTAGGTAAGTTTTATATTAATTCAAACATCAAAATCCTACATAATATATTAACATAAATATGAATGCATTAATAATAATCATAGTAATAATAATAATAATGTTTATTCACTGTTAAAAAGATTGCAAGAAACGTCAGGTACATGGGTAAGTAAATGATAATAATTATTATAACTAAATATTTTTAAACAAGGCAGAAAGACCTCGGACGATAGCCTTTTGGATTTTCCAATAATTATATTTACCACTACTATTTTTAAACATGGTAGGAATATTATCAGACATACATTTAATATAAATCTTACTAATACTAATAAACTAACAATAATTATATAAATATATGCTAAAATACAATTGTACAGGGGTGAGAATTAGTGAAACGGATCACTGTTTTCCCGACTTTGGAAAATACAAAAAACAATTATTGGTTTTTGTAGTACTCATTGATAGTAAAATATTCCCAAATTAAAAAAATATATATAAACAATTATAAAAGTTATTTAAAAAAGAGCGTTTTGGACGAATTTTTTTCGACTATTTCCCTCGTCTTAATTTCCACCAATCACAAACGCGCAATTTTGAATTACAAATGGTTTCTAGGTGAAAAAACTGTGTGACAGCACCTGTCAGCAGTTTATTCGAGTTTACCCGCGGCAAAACTTGACAGCTGTTGTCACCAAAAATTGCAATTTATATTTTAATTGTTAACTGTTACTCATGAAATAGTCTTGTCAAATACCATTCGGGCATATAATTTTTCCTGTGAAAAAAATCGAAAAAACACAATGCTAAGTAATATTTTTTAACAAAATGCATTCGTGCAGGTGCAAAAATCCTCCTCTTCGACTCGGATTTTTGTTGCCACCAGCACTCATGCTTTTTGTTAAAATATTACTTAGCAACGTGTTTTTTCGATTCTTTTCGGAAAAATTAAATGCCCTTATGATATTACTTACGAAAATCTCTCATGGAATAAAGCCTTTTAATAAAATTTTACCTTAATTGAAAATTCTTCAAAACCTATCAAATTTTTATAAAAAATATATTTAATTTAAAAAAAAGATAAATAAACAATTTGCATTTTTATAATTTTCTCAATATCTCTTTATATTTTCGTTAAAGTCTTTCGAATAAAAAACGAAAAAAAAAAAATTGGATCCTTAATTAAACGACCATTAAATATATATTATACGTATATATAAGTTAAGTTTATTACTTAATAAAAACACTTTTTATTATAAAAGACAAAATTTTATTTTACAACTAAATGGCAGAGTAACGTACAATATGAGATGCAAACAGAGAATAACTTTTACAGAATTAAAATTTTTATAAGGAATTAAAAATGCTAACCAAACATATCAAACTTCCAGTGGTGGCGCACATAACTCCTCCCTTATCAGAAAGTTATTTGGGGCTCGACAGACTTCAAATTGGTTGGTATTGGTTGAGGCGTTGGTTTTTTCAGTAGACAAATATCAAGTTTTTTCCAGATGGACCGGGACAAACATTCCAAAACCATAAAGCAAAAATATCCAGATTGGGTGAATTTCCAATTTAGGTTCCTTCAAAGGGATTTCTTGTAGAGATGCCTTGAGGTCCATTAGATCATCGAGGTTTATATTTTGAATCTTCTTTGATTGATAGTATGTTTTGTATCGAATTTGACTTTGTAGCAGTGGCGTAGCTAGGCTCGAGGGGGCCCCGGATCAAAAATCTGGTAGGGGCCCTTATACGGGAAAAGCTGCTGGCAAAAAAATTTCTGAGTGTCACGCCCAAAGTCTATTTTGGGCAAACATTTTTTTTTATCATTTTTTTGCATTTACCAATTTTTTATAATTTAATAAAAGGTTTCTATTTTAAAATAAAGGCAAGTCATTTGAAATAATTGTAACGCTAATAATTATTTCTAATTTGCTATTAATATACCTATGACGACGCAGAGCACAGAACAATATGCGCAGACTGCGCCGCAGACAACGCATGGCGGAAAAGTGCGGGCAGAAACAATTCGTATGAGTTCATGGCCTCGTTGGAACAGGAGGGTATTCAGGAAAATTTTAATCTAATATATCGAAGTATGAACAATTAAATTTTAATATTATTTATTTAATTAATTTCATGTCTCAATTTTTTTAACATGTGGATAATATGTTTTTTGCTTACGCATGTCGAAGCCAATCTTGGGCCCCCCCTAGCCGGGGCCCCCGAATCATTGATACGGCTGATACCGCGGTAGCTACGCCACTGCTTTGTAGGTTGTCATCTCAATGTCTGTGCTTCGGATGATTTTATCGTCAACTATTATATGACAGTACTGTCATATCGATCAACGTTGATCGACTTGAGCAGACAAGGTTGATTTACAATGAGGTTCGTTACTTAGCCGTTACAATCTTCGGTAATGGTTGCTTTTGATTTCGGTAATATTATCCAGTAATTTTGTTTCACAGATGTTGGGGTCGTTTAATTTATCTTCATCGGAGTAGTCGCATAAGTAAGTATTTCTTAATTGATTACAGTTTAACTGGTTATCGAATATATAAGTTTTATCAGATTTTAACAGAAATATTGTTTTTTGTTTAACTGCCATGAATGGGTTATTAAATTTTTTTTTGGGTATGGAAAACAAATGCTCAAATTTGTATTGTTTATTATTGGTATAAGAAAAACAAAAATTAATTTAAAATTGAAAACATAAGAGCTTACTTTAATAATTTTTTCGTAATCAAATATATTATTATAATCAGGTTTTATTGGTAAGTTTAGTTTTGTATTTAATAATGTGAGTTCGTAAAGTAAGTCATAGTTACTCAGTATTGAAGAATGTAGTTTGCCTAATTTTGTAAAGTTTATTGCTGTATCTAATTCCAAAAGAGTTAATCTAAGGTTCGTTATCATTCCTAGAATATAATTAAATACAAATTTAATGTGATTATTTGATTGAACATTTCTACTTAAGTATGCTATTTTATTGATTTTGTCTTGAAGTATATGCTCATGATGTTGTATGGTTGACATAGTTGCATTAAACTTATTTATTAATTTTCGCGATACTGTAATTTGTTTGTTTAAGTGAATCTGGAGATCTTTTTGATTATGTTGTAATTTATTCAACAGCTGATCGTAGCGTTGGCCGTCGTTATTATCGAGGTTTCTGGTTACTGTTTTAATTAGACTATAGTCTAATATACCTAAACCGCGTTTAGAGAGATAATGTTTAACAAGTTTTTCAATGTGTACTATTTCTACATTTAATAAAATTTGTGTGTGATTTTGTCCCAAAGTAGTAATCAATTTGTCGTATTGGATATTAATTAAATTTGCCTCGTTAACAAGGAGATTTAGGTCTTTATAAAATAGTAGTTTTTGATAAAAGGCAGTTAGAAATTAAAGTAGTCCTGGGTTATCTTCTAAAGTTTCAAAGTCTTCTGAATATTTTAGGATTGGGTAATACAAGGTAGATTCACTATTGTTAGAAGGCCCGGGAATCGGCTGCAAGAATAAATTTTCGTTACTTTCTATTGACGTTTAGTACTACTTGTTGTTGATATTTATATTTTAGTTTATCGGTACGTGGTTTTGATTTAACAAAAACTTTTTAATTGACTTATGGTTCAAAATTTTGTATACTCGTCGTTATGATACGTGACTTGTTCGCTTTCTTCTGGCATGATTCCTGAAATAACATAAGTATCTTGTTCACTTTATTTGAGATCATATGAGGGTTCTTCGAAAAACTCATCTGACTGATTTTCCGCACTATAAAGTTCTTCTGCCACAAAATTTGATTTTTGTCTATTTGGTTTAAAAAAAATTCCTATTTTTATTGAAAAAGTTTGCTTGGATTTTGTAAAATTCCACATATAGGCGTAGGTTTATATGTGGGTCGATAATTTGGATTTGGGCAAAATCATTTTTTGTTTGACCGGAATAGGTCGTTATATTTTTGTATTGGAATGGTCGCCTCATAAATTAAAACTGAGGGTTTTATATGGGTAAATTATTAAAATTTTAAAAGTTTGGAAATTTTTTTTAAAGTTTAGATATTAATTTTGTTGTAAAGGTTTTTGAACTATTTTATGTTTTTGAACCGAATTTTGGTTAACTGAATTTCGATTTTGGTTAAATATTGCATATTTCATATTTAAAATATTTGTACAAAGAGGTTTCAACAGTCCGTTTAGAAAAAATACTGAATGTTTATTTTTTATATTGTTTAATCTTGATAGGTTTGTTTCTGGCTGGCTCGTGTAAGGTACATCGAGCATTCAACTTGAGTTCAAGTTGAGATAAGCACCGTTCATAAAAACATTGTGCGGTTTCGTTTTGTTTCGTATTTGTTAAATTAATTATGACGTTTTCCTCATTTCCTGAATCAGAGAAATTTCGAGTTAAGACGTCTTTTAGCTTTAACCAGCTGTTGATAGGTTGCGAATCAACTACTAATTTCGCTTGTCCTTCGCTTCCTAAATTTACCAATTAGACAATGCAATATTAAACTATTTTGGTAACAATTAACTTGATCTGCAGCTGGGTTATAAAAATGTTTAACCTAAAGTTCACACGAACTAATAACTTTTAAATGGTTAATTTATAAAGATGGAATGTTTGTCATTGTGCTAGATTTAGAATCTGTATTGATTCCTAAATTGGTTAATAACTTGGTTAACTTGTCAATTTTGAGATAAAGATTTTAAATTTAAGATTTAAAGGTAAAGTACCTACTTATAAAATTTAAATAAGTATTTAAATTTTGTATTTAAATAATAGTAATTCAAGGCAGTTTAAAAACAAGATCTCTTGAAAAAATCAAAAAACAAATAAATACGACTTACAGTATAAGATCCTGTAGCATTCTGAAGGCGATTTTTGTCCTTGACTACTGCAGGTCTTGCGGCTCCTTGTTGATGTGAAACGAGTGCCCTTTGATTCTCTGTAGATTTCACAGCTCCCACTGGTTTTCGATGAATCAGGCGAATCACGCAAGATTTTATCCAGGATCGGTAAAATCCTTGGGTTCACTGTTGACCGTACTCGTCACAAGTTGCGAAAAATGTCTTAGATGTTCAATAAGTTTTTATTAGTCGATAGAGTGTTAAAACACAAGTAAAACACGATGTTGTACTTCGACTAATCCTACCAAAACTGCGCCAGTTAAGTTTATTACTTAATAAAAACACTTTTTATTATAAAAGACAAAATTTTATTTTACAACTAAATGGCAGAGTAACGTACAATATGAGATGCAAACAGAGAATAACTTTTACAGAATTACAATTTTTATAAGGAATTAAAAATGCTAACTAAACATATTAAACTTCCAGTGGTGGCGCACATAACTATATATATATATATATATATATATATATATATATATATTAGGGTGGGCCAAAAAAAACTTTTAATTTTCTTTTCTTTAGGTACCATGAAAATATCGTCCAAGATGACGAAAAAAAAATTCTGATAAAGTTTCAGCTCTTAATATCAATATTAGGAGGTGGCTCATCGCGATTTTTTATTTTCCATTTAAATAACACGGGAAAAATACATTTTTTTGTTTGTAATTTTATTGCGTTTTAACGAATCAGTGAGTTGTAGAATACATATTCTTGTAGGGAATTGAACGATCTACAAAAAAGATCTGATATGATTTTTTGCTTAGTCAACTCGTTTAAAAGTTATTTGAGGTTAAAGTTCAACCTCAAAAAGTAAATGAAGACTTTTATAGTTTTTCGTGAAATTTATCGAGTGTCCATCGGTAAAACAATATAATTTTTACGAAATATCAATAATCGTGAAAAAAAGTTTTTTTTTCTATACTTGATTTAAAAAAAAATCGATTTTTTTTACATAAGTAATGACAAAAAAAATTAATCATTTTTTTCAAAAAATAATAAATATTCTATTTACACTTGACTATTAGGTAATAAAAGCCATGTTTCAATAATTTATCAATTAAAATAAACATTTTTTATTTTAATTGAAAAATTATTGAAACATGACTTTTATTACTCTACATTACCTAAGTCAAGTGTATACACTTTATAAATAGCATATTTATTATTTTTTAATGATTATTTCCCTCATTATAATATGAACCAATCAAAAGCCTTGAATTTTCGAATAAATTTCGTTTAAATAAGCGATTAAATCACTGGAACTATTTAACAGCGATTAAATTTTAGCCTCCATATTGGATTTTTGTTTACGATTTTATGGTGTTATTTACAAGTTTTAAAAAACATTTTTTAAAAAACAATAAAAAATAAGTTTACGAAATATCAATTATTACTTATTACATACCTTATAATAATAATCTAGACGTATATCACTTAACCTATAAATTTAATCTGTCAAACTATGCTCAGTAAGTTTTTTATTTGATTTTTCTTATTGGAAAATAGTTTCATGCAAAATAATTAAAAATAAAACCCCTCGACCGCTACGCGGTCTCGTGATTTTATTAAATTATTTTGCATTCAACATTTTCCAAGAAAAACCAAACAAAAAACTACTGAGCCTAGTTTAACCGATTGAATTCATAGTTCTCGTGATATAATATATGATTAATTTTTTTGTCTCAGGTAAAGAAAAAATTTTGAATTAAAAAAAAAATTAAATATAGGAAAAAAACGTTTTTTTCACGGTTATTGATATTTCGTAAAAATTGTATTGTTTTACCGAAGAACACTCGATAAACTTCACGAAAAATATAATATTTCATGTTTTTGAGACAATATTTCGTGATAGAGTATGAAAAACTATAAAAGTCATCATTTACTATTTGAAGTTGAACTTTAACCTCAAATAACTTTTAAAAGAGTCGACTATGCAAAAAATCATATGAGATCTTTTTTGTAGATCGTTCAATTCCCTACAAGAATATGTATTGATTTCTACAACTCACTGATTCGTTAAAACGCAATAAAATTCCAAACAAAAAAATGTATTTTTCCCGTGTTATTTAAATGGAAAATAAAAAATCGCGATGAGCCACCTCTTAATATTGATATTAAGAGCTGAAACTTTATCAGAATTTTTTTTTCGTCATCTTGGACGATATTTTCATGGTACCTAAAGAAAAGAAAATTAAAAGTTTTTTTTGGCCCACCCTAATATATATATATTAGGGTGGTCCTTAATAAGGTTATTTTCAAATTTCTTTGCTCCCAGGGGCTCAAATACTTCCAAATTGATAAAAAAATTCCCTGAAAATTTGAGCTCTTAATATTAACTCTAAGATAGTGCGCATTCCAATCTAAGTTTCCTATGGAAATAACATAGGAAAAATTACTTTTGTTGTTTATAATTTTATAACTTGGGAACGAATGAATTAAAAAATATAAATCATACATATTTTTATAGAGAATTTAACGCTCTACAAAAAATGTTTTCTATAATTTTTCCATTAGTCTATTAGTTTAAAAGTTATTCAACGCCAAAGTTTAATTTTCATATTATTATTAATATTATGAAGGCTTTTTTATGAGGCGCCGTTTGTGTCAAAATTAAAAGTGCTAAATAAACTTATTTTGTTTTATAAATAATTAATTATATGCTTTACCAAATAATTTTTTTATAAAAAAATTATTTTATTTTTTTTTTTTCTAAAAAATTTTATAAAATATTTTTTTTTATAAAATAATTCTTTTTTATAAAATTATTTTTCTTGATTTTTAGTTTTGTTTTATGGGAATTGATTTATTTATTTTAATTTGTTTTCAAGAGAATTATTTTATTTATTTATTTTAGTTTTTAACAAGTGCTTTCTTATAAAAAACGTTTAAACATAAAAAATTCTTGTTAAAAACTAAAAATCAAAATAAATGTAGATAAAAAAATAATAAATTATTATTTTCAATCGTTTCCCCAAATTGCGTCAAACAAAAGCCCAGTCCGTCATAAAATTGTATCTGGGGAGGGGCGTTCGGGTTTACTCGTGTGTCTACAAACAAATAGAGATGGCTGCAGTAAAAATTAATTTATAAATGCGCCCGTCGTCTTTTATAAAATAATTTTTGATTCGCAGAAAATTATTTTATAAAAAAATAATTTTATAAAAAAGAATTATTTTATAAAAAAGAATTATTTTATAAAAAAATTATTAAAAAAAAAATTATTTTATAAAAAAATAATTTTATAGAAAAATTATTTTATAAAATTTTTTACAAAAAAAAATTATAAAAAAATTATTTTATAAAAAATTGCTTTATAAAATTTTTTACAAAAAAAAATTATAAAAAAAAATAATTTTATAAAAAAATTATTTGGTAAAGCATACCTATAATTAATTATTTATAAAACAAAATAAGTTTATTTAGCACTTTTAATTTTGACACAAACGGTGCCTCATAATATTAATAATAATATGAAAATTAAACTTTGACGTTGAATAACTTTTAAACAAATAGACTAATGGAAAAATTATAAGAGACCTTTTTTGTAGAGCGTTAAATTCTCTATAAAAATTTGTATGATTTATAATTTTTAATTCATTCGTTCCCAAGTTATAAAATTATAAACAACAAAAGTAATTTTTCCTATGTTATTTCCATAGGAAACTTGAGATTGGAATGCGCACTATCTTAGAGTAAATATTAAGAGCTCAAATTTTCAGGGAATTTTTTTTAATTAAGTTGGAAGCATTTGAGCCCCTGGGAGCAAAGAAATTTGAAAATAACCTTATTAAGGACCACCCTAATATATATATATATATGATATAAGTACATTTGTGGATTTTTATTTCAATTTCTTGCGATTTAAAGAGTAGGTATATTTAGTATATTTTATATAAATTGTGTTTGAT
The DNA here is from genome assembly GCA_921294245.1 of Brassicogethes aeneus. Classification (NCBI taxonomy): domain Eukaryota; kingdom Metazoa; phylum Arthropoda; class Insecta; order Coleoptera; family Nitidulidae; genus Brassicogethes; species Brassicogethes aeneus. The sequence goes on from OV121132.1 coordinate 66,686,340, forward strand.
TTGGATTTATCAAAATATTTTACTTAAAAGAATATTAATTTAATTTATATTACCCATCGCAATTAAAATAAACTCGCTATTAACTCGAACCATTAAAGCGCACAGTTGTTTCTTGATATTAGTTTAACCTAATTAATTAATTACAATATGATTTATGGTACAGCGTAACGCAGTAGTTACATCGATGTAGGTACATGAGAATGAAATTTTATTGATTTAAAAATTAATATTGCAAGTGGCGGCTCTTTGATGCTTTGCAAAATTGTGCCCTATCCAAAACATGTTGGCTAACTTTTTGTAAAACTTAAAGTTTATGGCCCGGAATTCAAGCAAAATACTCTTTTTTTAATTAGGAGATGATAGACAATTTTTGAGGTGAATAATTGACACAACACAACAATTATTGTGGTAAGTCAGCGATCATCCCTCAAAAAACAATATTTATAAATAAATAATATAGGTACCAAATATAATAGCATTTAAACCAAAAACGTTCGTTTCGCCTCCTTGTATTTAAATATATAAAATCTGTATTTAATATTAAATCAATAAAATGTTAATACCTAATATTATTAATATTTCGTTTTATGCATAATAATTGGTGTAAGGCTGGTAACTTAATACCTAAAACCTATTATAATTGTATAAGCTTAATATCCTTATAAACACAAATTAAAATAATGTTAGATTTAGTTTGTTTAATGGAATATTTCAGATTTTTTACCACTGTGCAAATACCTACCATGTAATCAATCCACTTTAAAATAAATGTCATATAATGAAATCTAAGAATTCAAGTGCCAACGTTCATTGGAGTGATATTCAAACGTGTCAGTTTTTGATTGTTGATTTTTTATACTTGCAATGATTTTATTGTTATTTACTGCATTCATTGTAATATTATGTTATGTAATTAATCAAATAAGGAAGCCTCGAAATTTTCCACCAGGTAAGCAAAAAACTATTAATTAATTAGTTTTGGGTAATTAGTTATTATATTTTTTTATAATACATAATATTTGAGTAGATACCTATTATAAATTAGACGACATTTTCTATTGATGGTATTATAACTAATTAAGATAAATTGAGAAAGAAAATTTGCTAATTGTTAAATTTTACATTTACATAATATTATAATTTGGTGTTATTTGTGATATCTTGGATATCTTTTTCTGACGTTTTTAATTTACGTAAAAATCGGATTGTGGGCAACAACCTTTGGCCATAGAAGCGTGCAATTGATAGTTATTTATGTCCTAGGGCTGAGAAGTGAGTCTTTTTGTGCTGAACTCACTAACTAAACTAAGCAGAAAAATATTAAGTCATTGTAAGTAACATTTTAGCAAAAATAAAGTTGCTTACCTTGTATGGTAGTAGCGGGGGTAGAAGTGATCGAGCCTCATAGAATCCAAAGGACAGAAAACAGTAAAACACATGAGAACTTAATAAGTGAGCCTAAACATTATGTCGCAAAGTAGGTACTATAAGGTAAGGTCCCAACAAACAATCGTCCGTCGGCCGCTAGCCCTGTTGTAAATGCCATATAAAATCATATATGAAAAATCACTGCTGGTCCCTTTATGATTTCTGAAACAGACATTCCATTTAGGACCATATTGGAAAAGCAAAAGGGAATTACATATATGTTCCCTAATGACAATTACTGGGGTTCCATGCAATGTGCCAGACATTCCATTTAGGACCATATTGGAAACGCAGTAGGAAATTACATATACGTTCCCTAATGAAAATTACTACAGTTCCATCCAATGTGCCTTATTGATTCCGAGAAGTTTCATATATGTATTTTAATGCCATTCCATGTTGCTTCCATCTATTGCTTACCTAATTGCATATAAGTTTTTAAAGGCGTGTCCATTCCAAGAGTGCAATCTTGTTTAAAGATTTTAAAATGAATTCTTCTTAAAAACGAAAAAATACTATACACTTGTACGAAGAATTTTTGCTGCATAATAAATACCATCAAAATACTTTATATTTTTTTATAGTTGATGGGAAATGCAATTTTTTTAATATCCTTAGAATTTACAATTTTTGAACATTATTTTTTAAAATTTTGGGTAAATATGGGTATATATCGCTAGGTATATGGCATTTTCTATGTGCCATATAAATAAGTAGAAAAACATATAAAAAGAACTTGTATAAGTAATTTAACTATAAAACCAGATATGAAAATTTAAGAAAATCCATATTATAATATGGATTTTCTTATAAATTACTTTATAAATTATGTCATATTCATATATATGGGCAGATCCATTACTTTTCGACAAAAGTGTGCGGGGGTAAATCACCGATTTGGCTGCCGATTTTTTTCTCGAAAGTAGGTCATATAAGGAGACGATCCTGAAAATTTGAGCTCGATATAGGTAATTCCGGTTGCAAGAGAATTTTTTGAAATATAAAAAAAGTCGATTTTTTAGTCATTTTCAAAAATTCGTATCTCAGCTCTTATTTAACTTAGAGATTTGATCAAGACGGCATTTTTCTCTGTTATCCCTCTATTTTCAAGAAAAAAATAGGTTTTAAGTTTAAACTCAAATTCGGCTAAGCTGTAAGCCTCCAAATAAAACACTGCTTAAGATAAATTTTGCCAATTTTTAAAGTGCTCTCAAATCCACAGTTTTTGAAGCAGTGGAATAAATGACAGATGATATTTTTCGTTAAGGTATACTCTGTTGGAATTTACCCATTTTTTACTTGATTGCTTCGATTTTTCTAATGTATGGCCACTCAAAGACAATTGATTTTTGAAAAATCGCTGTTTTCAGATACCTACAACTTTTTTCTATCGATCCGAAATCCTTTGATAATTTCAGGGAAATAGGTTTTAAGTTTAAACTCAAGCTGCAAGCCTCCAAATAAAACACTGCTTAAGAAAATTTTTATCAATTTTTAAAGTGCTCTCAAATCTACAGTTTTTGAAGCAGTGGGATAAATGACAGATAATATTTTTCGTTAAGGTATACTCTGTTTGAATTTACCCATTTTTTACTTGATTGCTTCTATTTCTCTCTGTATGGCCACTCAAAAACAACTGATTTTTGAAAAATCGCTTTTTTCAGATACCTACAACTTTTTTCTATCGATCCGAAATCCTTTGATAATTTCAGGGATTATACTTTATTCTATCCCCAAACAACCCATCAAAACTTTTCCTTGGGTATTGAAGTGGTTTCCGAGCTATGAATATTTAAAAATGTCAAATTTTCAATATAATATGACATTTTTGGTAGTTTTATTATCAGTTAAATTCGTAATAAATTAATTGATATCTGTCGGTAAGCATTAAATTAATTATCATTATAGGCTGGCTGCACATTATGAACAAGGTCTAATGGATTATTGACTAAAGTATTACTAATAATTCAATTAACTGATAATAAAACTACTAAAAATGTCATATTATATTGAAAATTTGACATTTTTAAAAATTCATAGCTCGGAAACCACTTCAATACCCAAGGAAAAGTTTTGATGGGTTGTTTGGGGATAGAATAAAGTATAATCCCTGAAATTATCAAAGGATTTCGGATCGATAGAAAAAAGTTGTAGGTATCTGAAAAAAGCGATTTTTCAAAAATCAGTTGTTTTTGAGTGGCCATACAGAGAGAAATAGAAGCAATCAAGTAAAAAATGGGTAAATTCAAACAGAGTATACCTTAACGAAAAATATTATCTGTCATTTATCCCACTGCTTCAAAAACTGTAGATTTGAGAGCACTTTAAAAATTGATAAAAATTTTCTTAAGCAGTGTTTTATTTGGAGGCTTGCAGCTTGAGTTTAAACTTAAAACCTATTTTTTTCTGGAAAATAAAGGGATAACAGAGAAAAATACCATCTTGATCAAATCTCTAAGTTAAATAGGAGCTGAGATATGAATTTTTGAAAATGACTAAAAAATCGTCTTTTTTATATTTCAAAAAATTCTCTTGCAGCCGGAATTACCCATATCGAGCTCAAATTTTCAGGATCGTCTCCTTATATGACTTACTTTCGAAAAAAATGAACAAGGTCTAATAGATTATTGACTAAAGTATTACTAATAATTCATTTAACTGATAATAAAACTACCAAAAATGTCATATTATATTGAAAATTTGACATTTTTAAAAATTCATAGCTCGGAAACCACTTCAATACCCAAGGAAAAGTTTTGATGGTTTGTTTGGGAATAGAATAAAGTATAATCCCTGAAATTTTCAAAGGATTTCGGATCGATAGAAAAAAGTTGTAGGTATCTGAAAACATTGATTTTTCAAAAATCAATTGTCTTTGAGTGGCCATACATTAGAGAAATCGAAGCAATCAAGTAAAAAATGGGTAAATTCCAACAGAGTATACCTTAACGAAAAATATCATCTGTCATTTATTCCACTGCTTCAAAAACTGTAGATTTGAGAGCACTTTAAAAATTGGCAAAATTTATCTTAAGCAGTGTTTTATTTGGAGGCGTACAGCTTAGCCGGATTTGAGTTTAAACTTAAAATCTATTTTTTTCTTAAAAAAAGAGGGATAACAGAGAAAAATGCCGTCTTGATCAAATCTCTAAGTTAAATAGGAGCTGAGATACGAATTTTTGAAAATGACTAAAAAATCGACTTTTTTTATATTTCAAAAAATTTTCTTGCAGCCGGAATTACCTATATCGAGCTCAAATTTTCAGGATCGTCTCCTTATATGACCTACTTTCAAGAAAAAAATCAGCAGCCAAATCGGTGACTTACCCCCGCACACTTTTGTCGAAAAGTAATGGATCTGCCCATATATATAAAAAACTGACCATATATGCAATTCATATCAGATGGTTTTCTATATCAATTCCAGACATATAAAACCATATAAACACATGTGTGCAGAAATATGTGTAAATAATTAACTGCACTACAGAAATTGATAAGGAAAACCATATAAATTCATATATATGATCAGAATATTCTGATTTCATATTAAAACCATAGTGCCATATAACAAAATATAAATACCTATAGAAACACTGTGCGGATTATATATGTTTCTACTGGTCATTTTTAACAGGGAGGAGACAACTGATTTTCGCATTTTTTCATCGGGCCGACCCCTGGCAAAAATGAAATGTGCAAAAAGTGTGCAAAATTATTTGAGAACAATGTGCCATCAATGTGCATTTTTTTTTAAATAATGTGCGGAGGGTGGGAAAAGGAAAATGAAACAATGTGCTAACCCAAAAATTTAAAAGTGTGAATCAATGTTCCTTTTGATTTTTCACATTGTTTGCACACTGTTTCTTGCCACCTTTTGTGTGCCTACTACAGAAACAGATTCTCCTTGGTGACCTCCAAAGTCTTTAAATTTACACTTAATTAAAAAAAAATTGTAATAATAATATTAACCTATTAAATTTTTTTTTTTATTAAAAAAAAATACCCACAATGTAGGTCCTACATACTGTATTTACCTGCACTGTCAACTTCACGACGGGGATATCCCCGCAATATTGCTTTGATCTTAGCCATAGGCCGAGAAGCGTGACAAATGACAAATAAAAAGCGTGATGTCAATGTGCATAAAGAGTGAAAAAACTTAATTATTTCAAAAAGTGTAACATTACCACAAAATAGCGTGTATGAAAATTGTTATAAAGACTTGCACTCCAAATACAGGCTTATTGCACACTTTTCATTCACGCTTTATTTTCGCCAGGAACGTTAATCCAACGTCCAACAAACTAGCATCGCGACGCGTCGGTGCAATGTCGGCAAATAATAATAAATTTCCGACGTCAATACAACGAGCGGTCCAACGTTGGCAAACCACCGTCAATCTAACGTTGTACCGACGTCGGCAACGATAATTATCAATTATTATTATTATTATAATCAATTTTCGACGTCGGCAACGATAATCAATATTTGACGTCTATCCAACGTTGGACCGACGTTGGCAAATGATAATCGATTTCCGACGTCAAACCAATGCCCGCGGCATAAGCGATACATCTCACCGTTGCTTACGCACGCTAGTTAACTATAAATAATCGCATCGATGGGATGCAATATTTAGTTGGAGGTGTTCCAAATGAAACGTTTATGGGTGAATATTTTAAAACTGTCGATTTTCGGAACCATTTTCGTTAACACATACAAAAATTGCAAATCTTATTAATTTTGCACTTTTAGGACTTTTCCACTCATGAACATAGACATGAAGACTATAAACGTTATTTTTTTTGTCTTTTTTAGAAAGTTGATCCCATGGTTTTACTTGGTTATCTCTTATTCTTCTGCGTAACTCACGTTCTGCTTGTCTTTTAGCTTTGTTGGTCAACTTTTTTCGTGGTTTTGTCATTTTAATTATTTCCCACTGAAATGAAATATTTTAAATTGGTTACATGCAAGGGACACGAGAATGACGAGCAAGAGAATAACGATTTTTAGGTTAGAGTATTTTACAATGTTTATTTAAAAATGTAATGGAATTTTCGAGTTACAATTTGCTTTTTGTTAATGCATGACTCCTTTGTATTAATGTTAATATTTTGTATGTCCAGAAACTTTGAAATAATACTTACCCAGACAATGACGGACTTAAATGTAACGAGCCATTTTCGTTTGCATTGGGCGCACGTCTCAACTTTATGGTTTAACATATAGTGGACGTTAGACAGGCAGAACATTTGCATTATGTAAATTGCATATAAGACGTTCGATAGCTTCCGGCATTTTCCAAATGTATGTATTCCAAATATGAAATTAGAAACATTTTAAGTGGGCACGGCAATGACGCTCATGGGTGTGAACAAAGTTTAAACGGCATTAAAAGAAAAGTTAACATTTTAAAATGCAATTTCTTGCTTGCATTGTATTATTTTGTATTTTCCCCGTCTGTGTTAGACGGGATATTGCAAGATTTAATTGTAAATAAATGTAAGAAAATAATTTGTTGTTTTTTTTTTCGAATGTGAACAAGGCACGGACCTAATAACGTTTGCGTCACAAAATTTAATTTAAGGAATCAAATAAAAATAGTTCATTAAACTAGACATCAAGTATTGTATTTTTAGTGGGATATGAACTTTTGAAATAACAAGCCAGAACCGATTGAATTACACTTTTGAAATATTCACCCTTATAGGACATCCTCGAGATTGAACCTAGGTTAGCTATCCAGAATATCTGTAGTTTTTTGGCTAGACAGCGCCCTGGTAGAAATTGTTTGTTATAAAAAACGTTTTTCTAACATTAGCAAAAACGTTAGTTTTTATGTTAGCCTGCTAAAGTTAGTTATATGTTATTTTTAATATTAGCTTACGAACGTTAGTTATGTTTTTTAAGTTAACATGCTAAAATAAGTTGTTGTTTTATATGATATATTTTGTGTTACTTTGGAATTATATTTTACATATTGTAAGGTACACTATGTATTTTCGTAACCCGATTCTTTAAGTATACTGAAATACTTGTTTTGGCATATTCGTGATCGTCTAGTTAATTTACTCACTTTATAAAAATTATCAATGTATTTACATACATTGATAATAACGTTATTTTTTTTAATTGGTTAGGTTTAATGAAACACAAGTATTTAATTTGAAACCCCTGATTTAATTTAAGCAAAGACAAAGGGGTGGCCCGTTGAGTCAGAGCACAGGGAAAAGGGACCATAAAAACCCTGGAGACTTACACACTTCAAATAAAAATAAAATACGAAACAAAACATAGTCATATGGGTCACAATCACAAGAATACTACATAAATAATAAGTGAATAAAATAACATGAAAAGCAGATAAACATATTTCATATATGTAATTTGGGCGTTTTTATCAATATTCAAAACATTTTTTACTCAGGTAAAGTAGTTATGAGTAGATTATGAGTTGTACTATTTGTTTACCTTACCACGCATCTTCGAACTATTGAAGATACGATTTTATATAAATAAACTACAGCAACTACAACTTTCATATAGAGAGAATTCGAATGCTACATAGGATAGGAACGCGGGGAATTATTGCAAATAATTGCTAATAACCACACTATGGAAAAATGTTAAGCAAACCATCTGTGGAAGAGATATAACGACACTGCTCTCACTTAGTGCCTTTATACCACTTACTCGTTTAAAATCCTCTCACAAAAGCAATGTCCAGCGCAAGACAATAGTATTGTGAAAGCATACAAACACGGCACACATAAATTAAAGGTAAGTAACATAACGATATCACCTTTCACCTAATGCCTTTATATTACCCATGCTTACATGTTCAAGTAAAATAAACGCTTTTCCAACAAAACACAAATACAAATAAAGACACAAATAAAATCAACAATATGCAATAAAATAAAATGGTGTAAAATATAAATAAATACAATAAATGGTAAATAGGAGAGCGTCATTACAAAAACACATAAACATAGCCTAAAACTCAAACCACATGAAAGTGTCGCGCTGTATAAAATAAATATTATACGAACAAAATATAGCACCCAAAAAGTCATTATCAAGTATTCAAATTAAAGCGCTTAGGTAAGCAGGTTTAACCCTCCAATCCGAATCTATCAAAATGCTAATCGGTACTAATTGTTAAAAGCTTTAGCCTATACCGAGATGATACAGTGAGTTTCATAAACAATAAAATATATTTCAGTTAAATAAAAAGTTATAAAAAAGTAAACAACAAAACAACGTTATTTCTACAAAGGTCAGTGTAACTCAAAATAAAGACAATACAAAATATTTAAATTTAAGATAAATGTAATTCAGTGTATATGATGAACGCGACAACATAAAGCTTGAGATTGGAACTCAGTGTATGCACGATCCCAAGATATTAAACCCAATTAATGATATAGTGATACAATAAATCACTCGCTATTTACACATATTAAAATGATTAGGACTCAATAAACTAGCAATGATAAACGTAATAGACCAAAACGCGAATTAAATAATATTGTTCAACATTATAAGCAAAAATATATTAAGAAAACCCAAACGAGGAGTTGTTTATCATTACTAGCGTAAATAACAATTTATAAAAGTGTACATACCTAATTATAGCAGAAAATCGGTCCTTATATTATAATCACTCGCTATTAATCGCCCTCGGTGGTGTAGTAGTTAGCACTGCGGACTACATAACAGTAGGCCCATAAGACCTATATATATACCGTGTGTTGAGTGTAAACTGTGTAAGAATGTGGATTGGGGATGGGGGGAACTACTGCTTGTTGCCGCGAGAACCGGACTGCCACACGCCATGATACCATGGTACACACCATATGATACAATACCATGGAAGGTGTGTGTGGTGGAAGAGAGCTCGTGACAACAAGCAGTGGTGAAAATCCAATGCGTAGTCCACAAAAAACCGTAAACTGTATAAATAATTTCCCACCAGGTTTTTTGTAACTTTTCCTGGGCAACAAAAAGTAAAATATCCCTTTAATAATGGCAAAAAAGCCATAAAGCATTAAATATTGACTCAGGTCCCAATATCAGCAGAGCCATCTAATCACTAAGTGAAAATAACGGCTGAACTCAGAAGAAACATTAAATGGAGATGCAGTGCAAAAGGCGACAAGCACCGTCGGCAGTTCGAGAGGTCATGACCCCCGGATGCAGTTTACTACAGAAGCGGTAGAATAATCTTTATTTTTGTAATACTCTGTGTAAAAAATACTACTTTTGTCATTGTAACCTCTGTACCAAACTGTGATATTTTTTAACATGTAAATAAATAATCTTTGACTTGGACTTTGACTGCGGACTACAAGCCGAGAGGTCGTGGGTTCGAATCCCACCAGGGGTATGGCTGTTTATTTGTGTTTGTCATTGTGTACTTCTGTAAATGGGCCTGGTGCCTGTTGAAGGCACATTAAAAATAATGAAATAAAAAAAAATAATACAATATCACAAATTTTTAAACTTGTGTATAGAATGACCGTCTACACTCTTCTGCCTCTTTCTTTCCTAATTCTATATTTTAAACATCTCGGCCACTTCAAGCGAGACATAAACAAATCCCCCTAATATTTCTAGGTTCAGATACAAAGAAGTTATATATTAAAACTTAATAGGTTTTTAAAACATAAAATAACTTAAAACTATAATATATTTTTAGTGGATTATTTAAATTTTCCTTGGTTAAAATAGCGCCAAATTTAAATTTAAAAGTTTATGTACCACAGAACCCTTACAGTATTTTTTTTATTTAACGAAAAATATAACAGAACAGATTTTATAATGTTATAATTTATTTCAACAGCAACGATAGCCAAAAAATAAATTGAGATAACTTAATCCAAGATGTAGGCAAATGATTTACAAAAATTAAATTAAATTGTTAAAATTAACTTAAGTATAATTAATTTTGACAATTCGTATCATATATTTTAAATCCCCCATTTTTAAACTGACTATGCGCATAACGTAAATTATACTCTAAATCGACAAATTTTCCCTCACAAAAGGAAACAAGGTCATTCATATAAAACATAGCGAATAAGCAGTATACTGTATAAATATATATATATGTGTGAAATTATGTGGAATTTAACAGTGACAGGTGCCACCTAGGGACGCGTCCGGACGCCGCGTCAAAATAAGATTAAATGTTTGGCCGTTGATTAAAGTTTGCCGATATTTGGTTTTTCTATAGATTTAGGAAAATACATGTTCATAACATTTTACACGAAAAATTAAATAAAAAACGGAAATTATATTTGGCAAGATTATTTCTTGATAACATCATATCATATGTTTTCATCATTCTTAAATTGGTATTCAAATTTTTAATTATTTTGAATTTTGAAGTCGTGTAAATTTAATTTTTCTTAAAATTATGGCCAATTTTGATGGTCTGTAGATTTTTTGTTTTGCTTAATTAAAAAAACTATATATCAAATGTTAGATAATTTTATATACCTACTTTAATAATAATAATAATAATTTATTTGCCCAACAAACAATACATTCCAATAATAGGACAAAAATATACAATTATATACAAATAGAGAACCTTAGGTTTCAAATATATCTTTAACAATAGCTAATACATAATTTAAGCTATTAAAAAACAAATCACATGAATGGCTTATTAAATTGTATTTGTTAGTTATAACATGAACTGGTGAGTATGCTAACATTGCAGTACGAGCATTATTGCAATAAAACATATTACTATTACGAGAATTAAGTCTAGGAACATGTAGATTAAACATAAATAAGATATTAGAACAGTCAATCTTGTAGTGAAAAACTTTGTACAAAAATTTTAAACCAGAACATACTCTTCGAAAATGCAGCAAATCAACATTAAATCTTTCAAGTATTGATGATCAATGCCCCTGTTTGGGTACACATTATCCAGCCTAAATGCCAGAGTTATTATAGTGCGGAGACCAAATAATAAAGCAGTATTCAATTTTAGATCTTACTAAACAGAAATATAAGGATTTTAAAGCAATTTTAGTTTTAAATCCGCGCGAATTTCTGCTAATAAAACCTAATAATTTACATGCTTGGGAAACTAAATTTTGTATATGACTCGAGAATGTTAATTTATTATCAAATAATACGCCAAGATCATTAACTCTTTCACAAAAAGAAAGAACATTATTGTTTAAAGAGTATTAGTAAGTCATCAAATCATTCTTAAGGGAAAAAGTATAAGTTTTGCATTTGGAAATGTTCAAAACCAGCTTGTTCAATTTGCACCATTGATGTACCACATTCAGATGATTCTGCAGTAAAATGAAATCTTCAACCGTTGTAATTCTAGCAAACAACTTTAAATCATCGGAAAATAGGAGATGTTTACAGTTTGACAAAGACGACAAATCATTAATAAATATATTAAACAGCAAAGGACCCAAATTTGATTCCCTGAGGGACTCCAGACGTAGGAACAAAACAACTAGACCTAAAACCATTAAAAAATACGTAAAGTAAGATAGTATGATCAAACCCCTTAGAGATTCTAATAGAGAAGTCAGTATAAATTACATCCACTTGGCCCTTTTGATTCAAAACATTGGAAGTATATTGAATAAAATCAAACAAGTTAGTAACTGTCAACCGTTTATGAATAAAACTATGCTGATAGGGTGAGATACTCTGGGAAATACCATTGTAGATGTAAAAATATAATGACTTCTCAAAAAGCTTCGACAAGTTGAACAAAATCGCAATGGGTCTATAATTACCAATATCGTGATAATTGCCCGCTTTAAAGATAGGAGTGACACGAGTAACTTTCCATAATGAAGGAAATTTTGAAGTTTTTAATATTATATTAAAAATAGTAAGAAGAGGTGAAACTAATCTGTTAACAGATTATGACAATCTTTAATGAAGAAGCTGGGAATTTGATCATGACCACGGGATGAGTTATTTTTAAGAGATGAAATCGCTTTTGTTATATCATTTTATTGAAAACAATTTAGGTGAATATGGCTTGAATTATGATGAATGAATATGATACTAGTATTTATAGTTACAATACTTTTAAAGAAGTTGGCAACTTCTCAATCTTTTAAAATCATTCAAAGCAGATATGTTTTTAGTACCTTTAAATTTACTATGATAGTGTTTTTTTAATTTAATGTTATTGATTAATTCAACTGTATACCGTGATGGGTATATCCGTTTAAAACTATTTTAAAAAGGAACAAATTGATCAAATAATGAGTAAATAATTTTGTAAAATTTATCAACAGCATAATTAGGGTCAGTAAGGTCCCCAAGAAAATCCCAATTAACTTTACGTGCTTCGTTTAGTTCCAGAAAATTAGCTTTTTTGAAGTTATATGAATTATCTAAGCAATTATTTGGAAATCTTTTAGCCCTTTTAGAGCCCAATTTAATATTAATTAGTAAAGTGGGATGATACTCATCTTCAGGTACAATAGGCAAGAACTCCCTAGTTACGTCACATGATAAGTTGGAAATGCACAAATCAAGCAGTTTATTATTACTGTTTAATATGTTGTTATACTCAGCGAACTAATTTATTTACATAAAATTTGTAATCATGCGAGTTTTAAAGTCATTTAGATTACGACATACAAAATTAGAACCATTTAAATCCCCCAGTATAACCACATTTACATCAACAACAGTAGACTCAAATAATTCAAAAAATGACTCAAATTCAGCAAAGCTTACTTGAGGGGAAATGTATATATTGTACAAATGCAAACTTAATAACTTAGATTTAATCTTACAACCCAAAATATCTATGATTGGGACTAGATTATTTAAATTATCACAGTTTAAATTGGTAACATTGGATTTATCTTTAAATTCTAAAATACTCCTTCACCTTTATCTCTATCATTTCTATAAACTAAATAACTATTAGGAAATATTTCACTGCTTAACACATTACTAGTTAGCCAAGTTTCTACAAATGCAATACAGTCGTAATCCAAATGAGAAATAGCAGAAAACACCAAATCAGTTTTTGAGTTGAGACCTCTCACATTTTGAAAACATATAGTAAAAGCGGATGTTCTGTTGGGCGTTGCTAGTTTAAATTCACAATTTGTGGAGTTCCATGAATATATTTTATCTTTAGATTAGACTCACCCTTATCAGTCCTCAATTTTAATTCTTTTCCAATTTTTTTGTATTGATCCTGTTGTCTGGAAGTTTTATCAAAGGAAATGGACAGGTTTTTAAAGCGATCCTTAAACTTATTAGCATTACGAATTAATAAATGTGGCGTAAGTAAAAAAAAAAAATAGGTCTAGGGGAGGTTTTATTGGGATCCAACTTCCCAAGTCTAAACTTTGGACGAATTTCAATATCATTGTTCGGCATTAAATAATTAACAATATTATTTACACTGTGTCTTCTTCATGACGTTCATTAGGAGATTTATTGACATCTTTATTTAGGCCGAATATAATAATATTACCTACTCGAGAATTCCGATTTTCAATATCGCTTTTGACTTCATCAATAGTAAAAGTAGAAGTTTGCGAAGTAGCTGGTATTAAATTGTTTTAAAGGGTTTCAATTTCTTTTTGTAAAGAAATTATGAGCGATTTTAATTCCATAATATTAGCGTTACTCTCAGTTGAACACGACGAACAGGTCCAGTTAAGATTTTTCTTATTTTTTAATAAGTTAATTTCCGCTACAGTTAGACCAACGCATTTCTTTAATCATAAAGCACGATACGGTCTTTTGATCATCGGCAAATTTATTACCGCAAACGCAAGTTGACATTTTTTGTAGTATAAAAACTTAACGTTGCTGAATATAACCTTCGATAGATGGTGTTTTTAAGCGTTATTGGAATAATTTTTTATTTAATAACTATTGCTAGTTTTTAAAAAAAGTGAATACGTTAACTTACAGAGATATATTTAGAATATTTTTCGCCAAAAACCATGTAAAACAAAAGCAATGTAATCACTACGTATGCAAGGTTTACACGGTTGCCATAAGAAAATTTAAATAACTTAAATTTTCAATTTGTTTTATTATGTAATCCATTTTAGCAGTGGTATGTTTATATATTAAGGAGATTCTTCCAAATGAATAATGCACTTCCCTGCTTGTATAATTTTTTTATTTTCAAAACCGACTAGTTTCGACTATTATAGTCATCCTCAGGGTTTCTACAGAAATATAGTTTTAAAAAACAGAATTATGATTAAAATCTGTATATTTTATTTAAATGACGTGTAAGTATAATTTTTAGATTTTAATCATAATTCTGTTTTTTAAAACTATATTTCTGTAGAAACCCTGAGGATGACTATAATAGTCGAAACTAGTCGGTTTTGAAAATAAAAAAATTATACAAGCAGGGAAGTGCATTATTCATTTGGAAGAATCTCCTTAATATTAAATTTTCAAGATTATTAAAAAAATATTTATATCAAATGATAGTTAATTTCATATGCTTTAATAAAATATAAATAACTTAATATGCTTCAATACAAACCTTTGCAGTTACAAAAATATAAAGTCTTGTCAATTTACGTTTTCTTAAAATTATTTTTTGGCTAATTTTAAAAATAATTATATTAAATGGTTAAAACATATTTTTTTACTATTTGTTAAATTAGTAATAATAAACCAAAAATTTATTTTTCTTAAAATACTTCGTTATCTTTCCAAACAACATACGAAAAGTCCAAAAACATATTTTTGTAGTAAAAAAGTGTATAATCTATAAAATATGAAGTTTTTCAAATTTAGTATAATTTATATAAACCAACAAAAAAATATACAAATATTTGTTTGGTTTTGCGAGAGGAAGCTTTATTAACATCTGCACGATTCAAATATAATAAAAGAACTTGATTACAGAGAATTTATAACTCCTCCGGACATAGAAGGAAATTACTGGGTTGATCAGAATTTCTGTTTCCATGCTGGGGTTGATTTCTTCAACATTGGGTTGAACCATTTTCTTTTTAAAATATAATTTTAGTCTTTTACATACTAAAATTGCTATTAACAAAATCAGAAATATATAAGTTAAAATTGTCCAAACACTAATGTTATTAAAAAGCACTGTAGAATTTGGAATAAATAAAATGTGTTGTCTTTGAACCTTAATCTGTAAATTTTTTATTTTGCCTTAGTTAACATTGTTTAAATTGATTGGTTTTATTAAATCACTTTTATTTATTAAAATGTTTTTAAACCTTAATTTAGGTAGATTTATAAATTTACTTTTTATCTTTATTTTAACTTGCACTTCACACTCGGAGTTAAGTTCAAAAAGATAAGTTCTATGTAAGGGGTAGTTTTCGGTATTCGAACTGCACTTTTGAATCGCGACAAGACGATGATTTTCTTCTAAACGTTGAATTTTTAGAGTTGTTATGTTGACAGGGATTTCTTGACAATTTGTTGAATTTGAATTTCGCAGGGTGATTTGTTTCCAATTTTCGACAGTTGGTTTGGCATAAGTTTTTAGCATTTGTTATTTTTCTTCAAAGTTGGAATATTTTTGTTCATTAATGATAAGAAATTTGGAGTTTTGCAGGATTGTTTTATAGGTTTGATTTCTTGGAACAGGAAGAGAATACAGATGATAGTAATTATAATTATTAATCTCAACTATTGGGTTTTCTATGAGAAACACGATTTTATTTCCATTACTGTAACTTTTAATTTCAATAATTTTTTCAAATAGTAATATATTTTCCAAAATTGCTTCAATTGGTATTTTTTATTTTGAAGTTGATTTTTCACTAATATTAATTCGGTTAAGAGTTCTTCTGGTTCTACGATAGAATTGTGAAATACATTTAGTTTGGAGAATGTTATTAAATTTTCTATTCTTTCAAATATGTTATAAATTTCTTGAAATGCCAAATTAATATGCGATTACGTTGTTTGAGGAAGTAAATAATACTGAGTTTCTTTATTTTGGGATATTGTGGTTTGAGTTAAATTTTCTATTTCTATAATTTTGGATTGAATTGCCTGTTGATTATTTAAAAGTATATTATTATTATTTTTAAAACTGTCAGTTGCTAAGTTTAATAATGTTATTTGATCTTTAAGAATTGATTTAATTTTATTTTGATTTTTAGATAAGGTAGTTAAAGCTTCTTCGTACTTTTATGCATCATTTTGGTCTAAACTATACAGGTGATTTGTTTAATTATAGAGCCAATGCCGTTAATTAAGCCTCTTTTTAATCTTTTATTTATTACTATGTTAATTTTATTTATTTATTACTATGTTAATTTGTCTGATTTGGGAGTCAATTTTTTGTTGAAGTGCAATAATTAAATGTTAATTATTTTAAATACTAGTATCATAAAAGTTTAAACTATTTCTTACGGTTAATATTAACTTAAAAAATTGTGCATTAAGTATTTTAAATTCTTGAATGACGTCCGATATATCAAATGTCTGTATAAAAGTCCAATGGTCAATTACTCTTAAGAGTCCAGGATTTTCGTGAATCTGAAACAATAGAGGGTTTTCTTAATTCTTTAATGTGGACAATTTCGAATTTGTTTTTATTATCTTTATTTTGTATTGTATTGTATTTGTATTTAACTCTATTGTGGTCTAAAATTTCTGTTATTATAAATGGACCTAAAAATTTATTTTGGGATTTACTACGCGTGTTGGGATTTAGTATAAAAACCACAGACCTACCTTGTTTGTAGGTCTGTGATAAAAACCTTTCGACCTACAATGAATTTTGTATTAACTTTAGAATTTACTTTTTCTACTATTTTTTATTAGTCAGTTTTTTATTTACATTTTCGTATAACAAATTTAATTTTTGTTTATGATTTTCGGTATAGTCTGTGTAAAAGGTTTGAGGTGTAAAAATGTAATTAGGATTTCTAGAGTTCGTATGTCGGAAAGTCAATTCAAATGGGGTAAAATTAGTTGAGGAGTGAATGTAGTTATTATAACCTAAAAGGGCGTACTTCGTAAGATTTTCATCTTCGTTGGGATACATTTCTGTAAAGATTCTTAAATGTTCTATAATAGCTATTTTATAAAGATTTCACTCTACTATAGTAGATAGTAAGATATATTTTATTATTAAAATTAAAGGTATCCAAATGGTTAATCTGAAAGGGTTTTAAAGCGGTTTCAGTCATCATTAAAGTCGTTAAGGGTTTTTTCTGGCATATTTCGCGCGTTGACATTTGTCGTAATTATTTATGAAATTGGTTAGGTACTGTTTCTTTTAACCTTTTCCAATAATAGTTACGTTAAAGATATTCTATTGTCTCTAAAATTCCGCGGTGGTTTGTTTTGCCTTCATGGTGGTGTTTTATCAACATAAGTTGTTCGTCGACTTCTTTTATAGTATTAACCCGTTTTAGGATTCCAAGTAAACTTCATTGAAGCTTTTTATATAATGTATCGTTGTGAAAGTACAAACAATAATTAGTTTTATCCGAGGTATAGTCTCGTAAAAATTTAAATATTAGGTTGCGTTTATTTCTTTCTGGTAATTTTATAGTTACGATCTTATGGTTTTCGTAAGTATCAGTAGAAACATCAATTTTAGGGTACACATTAGGGAATACTAAAATTTGGTTTACTCTAGCTAACAGCTGTTATTAATAATTTCGATATAAATTTTTATTCCGTTGTTTGTTGTTTCGTTAACGTTAGAATATTGGGTTTCATTATCATCATCGTCATTTGGTAATTTAT
Organism: Brassicogethes aeneus; assembly: GCA_921294245.1. NCBI lineage: Eukaryota > Metazoa > Arthropoda > Insecta > Coleoptera > Nitidulidae > Brassicogethes > Brassicogethes aeneus. The sequence goes on from OV121132.1 coordinate 66,704,514, forward strand.
TATTATTTGGATTTTGAATTTTAGGTGGTTTTATTTGAATACCTATCAGAAATAATTTTAATTTTTGTTTGTCTGAAGGACTGGGAATATTTTCCGGGGAATCACTAAATCTAAACAATTTATTTGGATACGGGAAAGAGCGTCTGCGTTTAAATTTAATTTATCTTTTTTATAATAAATATCAAATTAAAATTCTTTTAGTTTTAGTCTACACTGGAGTAATTTAGAATTGGGTTCTTTTAAACTAAATAACCATATCAGAGGGCGATGGTCTGTATATATTGTAAATTGTATGCCAAATAAATAGGGTCGGAAATATTTGCAAGCCCAAATGATGGCTAGTAACTCTTTGTGTATGGCACTATAACTCTTTTCCGTTTCGTTAAGCGTCCTAGAAGCATACGCACCGGGTTTATCTGAACCAACTGAACCTTGGGAAAGGACAGCGCCAAGGGCAACGTTTGAAGCGTCTGTATATAATATGAAAGGTTTTGAAAAATCAGGATTTTGAAGAATGGGTGCATTAATTAATAAATCTTTACAGGTTTTAAAGGCTGAAATAAAATTTGTAAGGGGTTTTGTTATTTTAGAAAAATCTTTAATAAAATTTCGATAGTAACCGACTAAACCTAGAAAACTTTTTATTTCTGTTTGCGTTTTTGGAATAGGGAATTTTTTTATTGCTTTAACTTTGTCGGGATTTGGTTTAACACCATTCGGAGTGATATCATGTCCTAAATAACAAGTTTCCTTTAAAGTTAGCTTGTCTAAGTCTTTCAAAAACTGGTTTAAGTCTATCTAAATGTTCTTGTAATGATGTACTAAAAATGACAGTGTCGTCTAAGAAACTAAACATGTTTTATTTTTCCAAATAACAATAGTGAACAAAACACTAATAGAAATATTCCTAGACAACAAATCCAATCCCAATTTTTTAACTATCCTAACTATAATATGTATCCTAATAATTTTAATTTTCCGACACAATTTAGACATTTTGAAAATAATAACAATAATAATAATTTTCAAACTAACAGATTTCAACAAAATCAGCAACCCCCTAGATATCAAAATCAAAAATCTAACGAATCAAATGTTTTTGCCCCTAAACCGTTAATAAATCAACCTAAACCTACCCCTTCACCGAGAAAAATAATTTAAGACCATCTTTAAGATTCTTAATAACCTTATTTAAGATATCGCAGTAAAATAGGGGACATTAAGACCGTTTAAATACCATTAATAGATTCAATTTAATAACTATACTTTGTGACCATCAATAGGCAAACTTAATACAATTATCATAAGACCATCAAAAGTTTTTATATCGGCCATTAATATATATCTTATAAGGGTTAATATATTATTTTAGGATCATCTTAATATCACTTAAATATCTTCTTATGACATCTTAATATGATCCCAAATGGGTACATATATGGCAAATAAATAATCTTATAATGGTAAATATATTATTTTATGATCATCTTAATTCCATTCTAATATCCTCTTATGCTATCTTAATATGATCCTAAATATATTTATTTGCCATAATAATATGCTATATCTATCATATTAAGATGGCCTATTTACGGCAATAGTTTAATTTTATTATAAATGGAGCTGCACCATGGTATAAATAAACGAAAATAAATCTTAAAAGCATTATTTCTACTAAAAGTAAAGTCTTGAAAATAAAATAAAGCCCCAACGCGAAAAAATGCATTAAAAGGTTGGATTTTCATTTTAGTCTTCGAGTACTTGAACATAATTTTGGCATTCATTTTTATTTTATTTAAAAAAATCATTAACACCATTATTTTCATCAATTGGAGCACTCTAACCTAAATGTTTATAAAAAAATCAGAAAAACATATCGCAATTAGCATAAATTAATGCTTTCCTTATTTTTTTAGGAAATAAAATAGAGATAAATACCGAAATTATTTTTACTAGACGACCTTATTAGTGCATTTTCTGCGTTGGGACTTTATTTTCATTTTCAAGACTTTACCCAGGTAGCACACTGACGTTTATATGACGTTGAAATGACTTTGGTCATTTTAACGTCAGGATACGTTAGTGTGCTACCTGGGTACTTTTAGTAGAAATATTAATTAATAATACTTTTAAGGATTATTTCCATTTAGTTAAATCCATAACTTTCTGAACATTTTTAGCCAGTCTACCCTAAAAAGAAAGATAACAATTGAGCTTTAAAAAAATTAAACTATTTCAGCAGATAGGCCATCTTAAAATTATAACTTTATACAGGTATAATTAAATAATAAATTAAGGAATCAAAGCCAATATTCTGACCTATTAAAAATCTTGGTAATTTTTCTCAAGCTGTTTTATTTATAAATATGGTACCTAATAATAATAAATTGTAAACATTTTACCAAAAATATATTTCAGATTTTACCAATATCCTATAAAATAAACTTCAAAGCATACATTTATAAAAGTATCATCAACATATTAAATACAGGATGAATTTTTTAAATGTTTAATGCAGGGACCCCGGAAACTATATATAAAGAAATTGTACCTACCTTCAAATCCTTTAACAAAATCACTGAGCCCCCATTCAAGCAGAGTAACTTTGAAAGCCATTACTATGTTCTGTAAAATTACCGCAAAACAATTGTGAAGAAACGCCCTTTTTCTTCTATAAACGATTCAATATTATCCTCAATTTCCCGTTAACAAGTGAGAAATAATAAATGACGCTTCCACACAGGACGCTGTTCTGTGCTATGGACGCTAGTTAAACGATTGGTCGATTCGAATATAGTCGGAAAGCCGAATCTGTTAGTTAGGAAGATGAGTTTGTTAAGGTCATTATACAACTACTTAAGGTCTTAAGATAATTTAAGGTGGTTTACAATCTTATGATATGTGTTTACAATTGACTAGTAATGGCTATTAAGACAAGTTTTAATAAGGTCGTCAATTAACCATATTTAGTTATTTATCAGTGACATTAAAATAATTTAAAGAACAGCGACATATTAATCTAAGTTTGTGGTGGTATTTAGATATTTTATGATTGTTAAAATAAAAATATAGATGATCTATATTTTTTGTTTTGACACTTTATTAAAACGTATCTATTAGTCACCTTAATTCGTCTTCATGTCACAGATAGATAATTTGTACTGGTTATTAGATATATTTTGAACACTATGTAGATAATTTCATTAAGATAATTTAAGATTGGAATTTTCTCTGAGCATAAGCACACGAAACACATTTAACCAAACAAACAGAAATACCAATAATAGAAATATTAATCGCAATACTAGAACAAATAATCAAAATTGGATCGCGGAAGAACTTTTTAACTGCGATGACCAAAACCAACCCCAAAATAGTGACTATACTTTAGAAAATGAAAACGAAAACGACGATGACCACGAAATTGTTCCCTCTGACTACACATATGACCAATTTTTACAACTTCCCTCGAATTTTCCCCAGCCGACGGAATCAGAAAACACAACATAGTTCCCGTAGAATTTCATAACGTAGATTATAGTAAACTACCGTTTATAATTATCCCAGAATTTAATTTTAAACTTTTAATAGATTCCGGCTCATCAAATTCATTTTTAAGACCTTCTTTAGATTCAAAATATTTTTCAAAATCGATTAAAAAGGAACCTATTATCATAACTACAATACACCAAAATAATATTGTTAATCAATCAATTACAATCCCTGTTTTTTAATATATGACGTTCCGTACCCCCTAGATTTAAAATTTCACCTTTTAGAATTTCATAAATACTTTGATGGAATTATAGGTTTAGATTCACTAATTAAACTAAAAGCTAAATTAAACTTAGTAACTTCTCTTCTCGAAACTCCTTTTGTTTCTATTGCCGTTAAATATACACGTTCAGAAAAACCTGTTATTTGTTCAATTACTATACCCCCTATAGTTAAAACTATTGTAAAAATTCCAGTTTCTCGATCCAATCAAGACATAATTATTCCCTATCAAAAACTTAATGGTTGTGAAATACCGGAATCACTAACCACTTCAAAAAATAATTTTGCTTTAACTTCAATAATAATTCCAACAGAAAATACAGTTTTTATTACTTTTACCGATCACATTAAAGTTTTAAAATATGACGAAAAAAGTACCTTTGAATGTTTTAATCTTGAATATAATTTAGTTAGAAACAAAAAGAAATTAACTAAACCCAAATTTGATTTTTCTTTACTAAGAACCGAACATTTAAACCCAGAAGAATATAATGCCTTAACAAATATATTTAAAGAATATTCAGACACGTTCTATACCGACGGAAAAGACTTAACATTTACCAATCAAATTAAACATGCTATTAAAACTAAAGACGAAACCCCCGTATATACTAAAACCTACCCTTATCCATTTATTCATAAAGCCGAAGTTAGAAAACAAATAAATAAAATTCTTGAACAGAAAATTATCCAACCCTCCAATTCCCCTTGGTCCTCTCCTATATGGGTTGTACCACAGACCAGGTCTGTGGGTTGTACCGAAAAAATTAGACGCTACTGGACAACAAAAGTGGCGAGTCATTGACTATCGCAAACTTAACGACAAGACCATAGACGACAAGTATCCCCTTCCCAATATAACGGACATTTTAGATAAATTAGGGAAATCCCAATATTTTACGACACTTGATTTGGCAAGCGGATTTCACCAAATTGAAATTAACAGTAAAGACAGAGAAAAAACCGCCTTCAGCGTAGAAAACGGACAATACGAATTTGGATGCCGTTCGGATTAAAAAATGCGCCGGCAACTTTTCAAAGAGTGATGGACAATGTTTTACGTGGACTTCAGGACGAGACATGCCTTGTATATTTAGATGACATAATAATTTACTCTACCTCCCTTCAGGAACACATTTGTAAACTTAAAAAAGTTTTTGAAAGACTTCGTTTGACCAATTTTAAAATTCAACTTGACAAATCTGAATTCCTTAAAAAGGAAACAGCATATTTAGGGCACATTATAAGTCGTGACGGCCTAAAGCCAAACCCTGACAAAATTAAAGCCATAACTAAATTTCCAATCCCTAAAACGACTAAAGACATAAAATCATTTTTAGGACTTCTCGGTTATTACCGTAAGTTCATAAAAGACTTTGCACGACTAACAAAACCCCTAACCAAATGCTTGAAAAAAATACCAAAATCATACATAACCAAGAATTTATTAATTGCTTAGAAACATGTAAAACACTTTTAACTAACGATCCATAGGTGCAGTACTTTCACAGGGTACAGTCCCAAATGACCTTCCCGTAGCATACGCTTTAAGGACTCTAAATGAATCAGAAAAAACCATAGCACGATAGAAAAAGAACTTTTAGCCGTAGTTTGGGCAACAAAATACTTTAGACCATACTTATACGGACGAAAATTTACAATTTACACTGACCATCGACCATTAGAATGGTTGTTTTCATTAAAAGAACCAAATTCAAAATTAGTAAGGTGGAGGTTAAAACTTGAAGAGTACGACTACAATATTGTTTACAAAAAAGGTAAATTAAACTTAAACGCTGACATGGTAATAAACAAAGAATTAAAGTTTTCTTATCGGAATCCCAATTTGACAAAGAAGTTATAAAATTTGTTAAAGAATATATCGCCCCAAATATTACTTACTCACTATATTTTGAACACAACCCCTACTACGAACCTTTTTGCGAAATAATACGAACTACTTTTACTTATCCCTCTTACAAATTTAAAAAATGCACAAATATTTTAATTGACGTAACAGACTCTCAAGAACAAGACCATATTATTCAAAATTATCACGAAGGAAAAAATAATCATAGAGGAATAGACGAAACTGAAAGAATTTTTAAAACTACTTATTATTGGCCAAATATGCGTAAATCAATTCAAAATTTTATAAACTCATGCGAACTTTGCAAATTAACTAAATACGAACGTAATCCGCTAAAAATAGAATTTAACGTAACACCCACTCCTTCGAAACCCTTTGAAATAATTCATATCGACACATTTACTATAGGTAATGGTAAGTTTCTTACGGTCATTGACTCATTCTCAAAATTAGCCCAAGCCTACCCAATAAATTCCGCAAACGCATCAGAAATTGTCGAAAGACTCTTAGAATATTTTAATCACTACGGACTTCCTACACTAATCATATCGGACAATGGTCGAGAATTTAAAAACACTTTGGTTACTGAATTACTTAAATTACACAAAATTAAAATACATTTTGGATCAGCCGAACACTCAGAATCTAATAGCCCAGTCGAACGTTTACATTCGACCCTTATTGAACATCTGCGTTTAATATACTCTCAATTTCAAAATTTAACAATTAATAATAAAATGCTCTATGCTCTCCTAGCATACAATAATAGCACTCATTCTGTCACTAAAATGAAACCAATAGAAATTGTTACCGGTCATTTTAACCCTGAACTGGTATGGTGATTTCCAAGCAACACAACTAGTATTGTTGGGTCAATTTTGACCCAGCCCTAATAAAGAAGGGGAGGTTACAGTTTTTTTGACTAACTATACTTTAATTTGTTAGTTTAGAGGAAAAAAACCTAAAAATTAAAAAAACTCAAATTTATTCAAATTTTTTAATACATAAACACGAAAATAAAATATGAACCTAAAAAAACATCGTTGAACGATTTTAGCAAAATATTTTTTTTTTTGTCATAAACATGATTAAAATATATCAAATTAATAAAAACAGGACATAAACACACTAAGAAACTAAAAAACCATTGTAGAAATTCCCAAACAAAAATCTAACAAGGGCTTTTCAGGAACCAATGCAGTGGCTAGAAAACTAATTATTTAAATACCGGGCAAAGCACGGAAACTGAGGCATGAATGCTACACTGGTAAGTACGTCGAACGCTTGAGGAATACCTGCAGTCTCAAAATAGTATTGCGTTTCGTTACCTAAATATATACGCTTAAAAAAGCTCGGGGTTAAAATTGACCCAACAATACCAGTTCAGGGTTAATAATAAAAAAAATTTTGAACTTGACATTGAAACTAAATTGTTAAACATTTATACACAGGAACATCGGGACCGTATTAAAAAAAATTTATAGTATACTACATGAACAATTATTAGAAAATAAATCAAAAGTAATATCTAAAGCAAACGAAAATCGCGAACTTTTCCTACCTGAAGTTAATGATAAAGTTCTTATTAAAAGTAAACAAAGAATTAGTAAATTAAAAAATAAATACACCCCTCAAACGTAAACCCGGATACGAAAACTTTTGAAACCAGTCAAAAGGTTCAAAAACATTTTAGCGCGATTCGACGCCCTCCTGTTAATATTAACCCTAATCCTAATCCATTGTTACAGAATAACCCTGACACTGACCCTCAACCTTCGACTAAAACTTTAGATATTAATCCAGGCTTACTTTCAATTTTAATCGGAGACTCACTTATAATCGATTTCTACCAGAAAATTATATTTTTTAAAGACTTACAACCCTTTGAAGATGAAATAAAATGGTTAAATAAACAATATGCAACCTTTAAATTAAATCTGGATTATTTTAAAAACTCTAGCTTTGATTCAGAATTACACAATTATGAAAAAATACTTGAACACTCTTTAATAGAATTAAATTTAAGATTTTATACCTTACTTCCACAAAATAAAATTAAACGAGGACTTATTGATGGTGCTGGCTCGGTTTTAAAAGTTCTTGAAATCTTGATGCCGAAGACGGTCGTAGGTATGACGAAGCTATAAAAAATCCTGCAAACTAATCAAAATAATATTAAAACAAATTTTGATCAACAAATTTCGTTATCTAAAAGACTTGTAGAAAAATTTAATAATACCATATTTTCAGTTAAAACAAATCAAGCCCTTTTGGAAAATAAAATAAACAGCTTAGTTTATTATGAAGCCACTATTCAAAACTATTTTTTTTCAGCTATTTACAAAATTTTATAATTAATATTAAATTTATTATATTTGAAATTGAAGACGCCATAACATTCTCTAAATTAGAAACACTTCACCTCTCAATAATACCATCTCAAGATTTATTAAAACAATTGAGACTTCTAAATAAGAATATAAAATTACCTTTTGAACCCGAGAGTAATAACATTTTAGAATTTGAAAAAATAATTAAAATTAAATCATACATTTCTCAATCAAAATTAATATTTATTTTGGAAATACTTTCCGTTAAGGAGAATAGATTTAATATTTATCATTTGTATTCAATTCCCAAACAAATAAATGGCACTTATATGACTATTATACCAAATAAAAAGTTTTTATTAAAATCTATCGAAAATTGTTAAAAATATGCATCTCTGCGAATATACACCAGAAGACCTGCTCTACAATGAAACTTGTGAAACAAAAATCCTTGAACTCGCCTTATCAGACAAATGTTTATTCACTCCAGTAAAATTTCACAAAACTATAACCCAAAGAATTGTTGACACTAATTTTTGGATAATCATACCAAATAAAGAAGCCAAATTGTATCAAAACTGCTCAAGCCGACTATCATCCTCAATCATGGTTCAACCAACATTAATTTACCCATCGAACTGTTCGATTAAAATAGATAACAGAATAATACTCCCTACTGTTTATAAGAAAAAAAATAAAGCAACCCGTTATGCTGAATTTTAAAGAAATTATAAAACCCAACACTACCAAGTATTTAATAAATACTTCTAAATTGGAAAACATACAATTAGATGAAAGAATCAATATTAAAGAAGATTTGGATAAATCAAATTTAAAGCTATTGGAAGTAAAACTTTCTGACCACCCCGTATGGACCCTTTAGTAATTATCTCTATATTAGTGGTAATTTGGAAAAATAGACAAACACTGAGGACATTATTTCGGAAGAGGACATTAACTCCAAATCATCAAGAAGTCAGTTTAGGACCCTTCGACCCTAAACTTCCTATTTAGCAGGGAGGAGTTACGATGAACACCTGTACAAGAAATGTGCTGTGCTGTGGACCGATAAGAACCCTTTAGATTAAGTTATGCTAGTTTCCATTCATTCTTCTCTTGCTTGTTATTTGTAACGTTTATTGTAAAACTTAAGTAAAATTAAATTATGAAAAAATAAATATTAAAAAAAAAACGATTTTTGTGTTCGTAAAACGTAACTAGCATATCTTTTTTCTCCTTAGAGTTTGGCTTTTTATTCATTAATTCTTTTACCTCAAGCTCATCTCTATGTTTCTTTCTAAATGCCTTGAAAAATGTCTTGAAATCACCTCTTGTTAGCAAAATTTGCAAATGGTCTTCTTATATTTATTTTTTATTAGCAACGATGAGTCATACAGTGTTTTCTATAAACAATAAAACTATTAAATTTAACGTTGCTTATATAAAATTTAAAGTTGCTTGAAAGCCAAACCTATGGCTATAACCTACAATCGAATATATTTTTAATGGTCTTTTGCCACTACTTTAGTTTTTTTATTTTTTTCACAAAAACCTAGATTGTGCAAATCTAGGTCCAAAATTTAAATAAAATTAAGTTATGTTTAATTATTAGAGATTTAGACATTTTTAGGTTAACAAAACTGAAATAGGCAACTAAAAAGGTACTCAAAAAGCATGTTCTGGATAAAATATTTGCGCAAAATTTAAAAATAAAAACAAAAATAAAAACGGGTAAAAATAAATGAAATAAAAATGGCAAAGTAAAAAGTAGAATAAACATGTACGATTTCCAGCACATATACGGAGTATATGTAACATTCAAAGAAGTGCAACCGCTATTTTCAAAACAGAACAATAATTAACCAATCTAACAAATATTAGATATATGAGCCCTACCTTTTTTGTTTATTTGTTTCCTACTATCATTTTCCGGTATGTTTTGAAAAAAACTGGATATCCTTTTAATAGTATCATCGGGAATTATTAAAGATCCATTCTAAAATAATATTGATATTTATTTCTGTTTATATAACTGTTATATATAACTGTTTATATGAGCGCACTTACTTCAAAACTATTGTAAAATTTATATGGCTGTGCATCAAATCCACCTTGTTCCCAATTACCTTTATCATAATTTGAGATTATTTCTAACGCAGTCTAAAAGACGTAATTAAATATAGCAACTAACTTTATAATATGTAGGGTGTGCCAGTGGCGGCTCGTGGGTGTACAGGAGGGTGAGGCTACATAAGGTTAATTTTGTCTAAATACGAATAAATTTCCACGTCACCCGGGAGGTATTATTCTGCGACGCGTTGACCTTTTTTAAAATGGAGCCGATAGCACTACTATACCAAAAAATAAACTCTAAAAAACAAAACAAACAAAATAACATATCAAAGACTAGTTTTAATCTTAAACTTAAAATATAGTCTTAAAAAAGTTAAAAATAAATTAATTAATCAAAAAATAAAACTAAAAAGTCGACCCCTACCTAAGTATTAAAAAATATAAAATACTATACCTACGTCTATCTTTTAAGATTGAAAATTTATCTATTATTTGGTCGTAAAATTGTGGGTCTGCAGTGAGATTTAAAAGTAATTCTAAATTTTCAAACCGCGTCTCTAATTGAAGAATTATGCAATCTATTATTTCAAAATATAAAATTTGCTTAATAAAAACTGCTAAATCTACCTTAGTGTGTTCCCTACAATAATTAAATAAGAAATTTTACTAATCGAGACAAAAGTTTTAAATAATTTAATCTGAATCAAAACAATAACGTGCTCTACAAACGCTAAGAGAAGACTGGCAACCTTCTTTGTCTCCGCTGACATCCCACCATAAACGGACCACCAATCAGAACAAACCAAGCCAACTAAATTTCGCCTCATCTACGGTGTTTATTCGCGAACTTACGGCGATATTTTTGTTGGTGAGTCATTTTCGCTTTCAAGAGGTAAATGGGAGCTTCCGAGGCTGTGAAAATTTCGCCTCTGTCCAAGCGACTCTCAACGATGCACGTTAACTTGACGCGCTTTGCGCCTGGATTTTTATTTACGCTTATAATATATAATATATATATTATAATATGATTGATTGGTTTTTTACTTTTTATTGGGTAGAACTGTTTTAAAAATACACTTGTAATAGGCAAAAATATAAATACAAAAAGTCGTTCGTTCCTTCATTTTAAGGGTGAGGCGCGGCCTCAGAGGCCTACCCTGACGAGCCGCCACTGGGGTGTGCCAACAAAAATAAAAACGGACAACTTTTTACTAACATTTAAAAATAACTTGGACCCCTTTTAATCATAACCCCCAATAGTTTTTGGATAATTGACTTTAAACAAATGACGTAGGGCTTTAAACTAACGTTAAAGTTAGAATCAGGGTTAAGCTTACTCCTACTTTTTAGAAGAGGTATTAAGAAAAGTATTTGAGATTGAGTCATACCAGATTTTAAAGCTATTTTCGGGAGTAATACCATAAAAAATATTTATTAATAAATATTAAGAATAAAGTACTAAAATATAAACATTAGTAAATTTATTGAAACAACGAAACGTTGCCAAGGCAACTTGGTATTTTTATATATAATACCACTATTGGCAAAATTTTACCGATACATTTTTTTAATTTTTTACGGGATACATTTTTAAGCAAAAAAATAGAAATAACATTTAAAAATTGTTTTAGAGAAATTTTGCCACGAGTGATATTCGGCTAGACTATTTTACGATAATGTTTACTAACATTGTTTAGGTACGTACCGTTTCATTTACTGCTGATTTAATTTTAAGTTGATTTTACTTACTAAATCGTTAATATTTCAATATTTCCATTGTAACGGGTGCGACACTTAAACTGCGTTTTTTCGTGATAATAAAGTGTTTGTTCATATATATCGAGATACGTTCATATAAAAAAATAGTATACAAAAATTACGTATTTAACTCAAACAAAGTGTCAATAAAAACTTGTATAGAAAACCTTTTATAACGTCATGAATAGCGTAACGGACGCGACCTTAGAAAATCGGAAAATGCGACCAAGTTGGCTTCTAAAGTTGATACAGTAAAATTTTGGATGAAAGCAAATATTATATACTTTATTTTCTAAAATTTTCTTAAAATGTAACGGGTGCGACATTTGAAAATTGTATCGAGTATTGAAACTCTTTCGTATTTATTCCTAATGTTAGATTCTTGGCATCACAATGTACGAATATTTTAAGAGTATAAATTACGTCGCAACTAAACTATTTGACTTCAGATATAGTTGTTATTTTGTTAAATAACACATCTGATTTTTTGTCAAGGTGCGGTCAAGGTTTCGCCGAAATACTCTATTTTCAATTTAAATTTACAACAATTTTCACGTCAAAATTGACTTAATTTGTTTTGGCATAATAAGCTTATTATGTTCTAAAACAATCTATTGTTATAGGTTTATAGCAACTAAATATTAAGCTATAGATAAACACTTAATTGGTGAATTTTAATTGTTCCAAAAAGAATTTGTGGAATAATAATATTAATTTTTTGAATTTTCACTTAATTATAACTATTTAAGTTTAATCTCGCTAGGACCTTTATTTAAAGTACGATTTACTCAAAAATACCTTTTTTTAATATTTTGGCAAGCTGTACAATTGTTACCAATACCTTTAAACTTAAGGTTATAAAGCTCAAAAGTCCTTTAAAATTAGGTACCACTCAAATCCCATTCTCATTGAAAATTTTAAAATATGTTCCTCTTAATTTAAAAATAAAAAAACAATTATAAATGGTAAAATTTGACCTAGATTTGTTTTTGCTGGTCCACCCTTTGTTACTAACCTTATAAGGTTTAGGTATTATTTGTAATTTTTGTGGTGACCCAACTTATCAAAGCATTTATTACATTATCTCAAATACAAAAATAAAACGAAAAAATGACTTAAACCTACCGATATTTCTACGCTTTCATCGCTACTTGGGTAAGGTGTTGGGGGAATATATTCGTCTGAACTCCCATTATTGGTAAAAGGATCAGACTGTTCAGATTCAGATTCACCATCTAAAAATGTACGGGTCAATTTCAATATATGTTTTAACAATTTTAAATTGTTAAAACGGTTTAAACCCTTAAAGTCAAAAATACACCCCTGTTATTTAATTAGCGGATTACTAACATATAAATTGTGCAAACCAAATTAAAATTTAAAAAAATTAATAACACGCAAAAAAATAAAAATTATAAAATCTAATTAAATTGTTTTGTTACGATATTTTATTTATACCTACTTACCTGCCAATTCCCATGTAAAAAGTGTAAAGATTTGTCAAATTTAGATTAATTAAAACTTTTAATTTAAAAGAGTTATACGTCAAAATTAACGCATAATAAGTAAAAAAAATTATCTCTAAAACGCCTTTACTAATCTTTATGAAATTTTTTATCTTATATATCAGTTATATGTTCGAGGGTTTTTCAAGAAAATATGTTTAATATGTTTAAAGATAATAAAAAACGTTTGAAAAATAACTTTTAGGGAATTTTTTTTTTAAGTAAATAAGAAATATGCTGTTAAAGACCATTTTTTTATTAGTATACCCTGAAAATTTTGTACAAATCAAACGAACATTAACGAAACAAAAAACAAAGTCGCTAAAAACCCCTTTATGATTATTTTGCTGAAAAGTGGTCATTTTTGATTACTTTAAAGCGCTGTATTTTCGTTACTTTTCGTTTGATTTGTACATTTTCAGGGTATACTTACAAAAATAAGGTATTTCACAGCATATTTTTTATTTACTTAAAAAAAATTCCCTATAAAAGTTTTTTTCGAGCTTTTTTTATTATTAAATAAAAGGGCTTTAAGGATATTTTCTCGAAAAACCCTTGAACGCGTAAACTGAGATATTAGTTAAAGCGAGGGGGAAATCACCTTCAAAAAATATGTACTTATATTTCCAAAAACTAAAACTTTGTTTTTAAAAATTTTATTTTTATTTATTTTATAACAACTCGAAATAAAAGATGACATAAAAGTGTTTGTAAAACATGTAGTACATATGTTTTTAAGTTAGGTTTGCTGACCAAGCTCCTGGGTGCTTGGTTGGCGTTTTTCTGGGAAGTGCTATATAATACGGGGAGGTACCTCCCTCAGTAGTTCCGAGACTCCGGTGAAGGATTAAATTTGGATTTCGTTGACATCGAACCGGGTTGATTGTGAAGAAGCAATGTTTGTTTCGACATTATTATGTCTCCTCGTTGGTTGGATATATTTCTTATAGGCAAAGAAAGTCCCAAATAGAATAATTATGACGTACAAAATTATTGTTCCGGAAAGGTGCCAAGGGTTGTTTCTTTTTAGGGGTTCCAAATATTGTAAGTTGCTGGATAAATCGGTTGTACCAAGATTTTTTAGTTTTAATGGTGGAAGTTCCAAATTTCTTAATTTTGTGGGTAATATGGTGGTTTCTAATATTATTGGCTGTCCTGTTGTACTATCATTGAAAAATAGTAATTGGTCTTCTATGAATATTTCACAGTTGTCTTCATTTTTGAACAAGAATATTCCATTTAATTGTTTGAATTCTTGGGATTGTTGGCAATTAGTTTTAAACGAAATTTTGTTAGGAAACGCTCCAAAATATTGATTAATTTCTGGTATAAATTCTATTATTTTTTCTTCTTTAAGTTGAGTAAAATGGCATTCAGTGATGTCATTTTTATTAAGTATGTTCACATGAAATATTTACAAAGGTTTTTAATTTTCTCGAGCAAAAATATTGGTTGGCTAGTTTGTCACAAATAGTCGCTAGGGAAACTAACTCAGATTCAGACTTAATTATATATCTGGTTGATGGAATTATCGTTTGGAAGTTTTTATTTGGGATGGGCATAAAATAATACAATTAAAAAGATTTAGAACTAAACAAAGGTATTGTAAGAAAATAATTTACTTCGTAATTACTTATAAAACATTTGTTTTTTATAATAGATTTATAGTTTTTTATATTATTGACTGAAAATGTAAGTTTATTTTTAAAATAGGGCGATATTTTAGAAAGTTCGTTAAATAGGTCTTCGTCAGAGATTATACTTGGGTGAATAATATTTAGGTTACAAAATAATAGAGAGTTTTCTATGTTTTGAAATTCATTAAGAACAACGTCAAAAAGGTGAATAAACTGATTTAGGGTAGGTACCTTTAGTAAATAGAATATCTGTATGGGAATTTGTATCATTAATTATATTTTCTAAAACACTTATTCTGGAGATAATAACTTGTTCGTTGTGCTGTACGTCGTAAGCGGTTTTATTAAATTTACTTATAATTTGTTTATTAATAGAAAATTGGTTATTAATTTGTTGTATTAGATTATTTTCAGTTTGTTTAATTAAATCAAGTGAATATTTGATTTGTTTGTCATCTTCGGAATCCATGTTACCAGTTATTTGTTTAATTACGGTGCCTAATCCGATAATTAGTCCCCTTTTCGATCGTTGGGAGTTTGAAAATAATGTTAATTTTTGACTAATAACGTTAATTTTATAATTAATGATTTTAAAATAGTTTTGCATTTCCTTTTGATATATTTTACTTTTATCGGTTATATTTACAATGATTTGATATTGATGTGATAAAGTTTTAAAATTTTTACTAAAGAAGTTAAATCGAGATAATGTATGAAAGTGTGTGAAAAATTCTGTAACTTGGCTTATCCCAGTTTTATCGGTAGTTACCGGGGTTATTTGATATATCTCTTTGAGATAGTACTATTGCGGCCCATTGGACGAAGAAGTACCTGGAACAGGAGAATTATTTTTAGTGGGACGTTTTATATTACTCATGTGTAATTTTGTATATTTTAGACCAGTTTTGGATTCTATAATTTTTGGTTTAAAAGTTTTACGCCCTGGGTAGTTGACACAACAGTCTCTTTTTTATATTTGTTTCGCTGTTTAGATCTAAAATTACTTTTTACAAAGATTTTTTGGGGTATTTCCGGGATTTCTTCGCGATTTTCATTTAATTTGCTTATTGTTTTATTTTGTTTTCAGACAATCGACTATTTATAACTTTATTTAGGGTTTTTATTTTTTCCTTATGGCTATTTATATAATTATTAAGAAGTTTGGCTTCTAAATCAAGGTCTAAAATGTTTTGCATGTCGTAATTTAAAATTTCGAAAGGCGACATTTTTGTAGACGAGTGAATCAAACTATTATAGGCTATTGTAGCAAAAAGTGCTTTAATTTTTATTGGATCATCTTTAAATTCTAATCTATTATTTAAAAGGTTGAGGTGATCTATAAAGGTAGAGTGAAAGCGTTCTATATGGCCATTGCTCAAGGGATGATGAGGACTGCAAAAATGTATTTGGATTTTATGAAGTGATAAGTATTCGTTGATGAGGCCATTTTCAAATTCTGGACCATTATCGCAGATAATTAAACCGGGGGTTGAATGGTGGGAAAAGAAGATTAGTAATTTTTCCATAATTTCAATAGCTTGCATTGTATCTAATGAATATACTTGGGCATATTTGGAAAATGCATCTATTATTGTTAAAAATTTAACATGTTCGTATTTTAAGACATCTATATGTATAATTTCAAATGGTTTAGTTGGCGTTGGCGTGATATTAAATTTCAACCTAAGAGGTTTACGATCTTACTTGACGACCTTACAAACGTCGCAATTGTTTATAAAATTTTGGATGGATTTTTGCATATTAGGCCAATAATATGAAGCTGAAAGTTTTAAAAGAGTTTCATTTATTCCACGATGGTTGCATTTACCTTCGTGATAATTTTTTATGTGTTCGACCTGGTCGTCAGTTGATTCTACGTCTTCGAGTATTTTATTACATTTTTTAAATTTTATTGAAGTATTGAAGTGGTTGTGTAAAATTGAATTGAGTAGTTTATAGTGGTTTTCGTCATCAAAATAACAGGAATATTTTACATTTGGGGTTATATATTCTTTTATGAAATTTATTAAATCATTTTCTGTGTAGTCAGATGAAATTTGAGTAGTAATGCGTTGTTTACTGTTATTAAATAAACGTGTTATGATAGGTCCCATTGGACAGGTTTTAACTGAGATGAAATGAATTTGATTTATGCCTTAATTTAAACTATCTTCTGAAATCGGAATGTTACAAACAGGGGATTCTAGGCTAGTATGAACAGTCATATTGTCATCGTCTAATATTTGTTCGTTATCGTCAGGTGGTTCTGCTATGATGGAAATGTTCTCAACAGAGATATTTTGGTTAAAATTGTCCATGTACTGAAATATAGGATTCTTTGAAGGGTCGGTTTTTTGTGTTTTATTGGATCTTGTTTCCATGACATTAAAATTTTTTGGGGGACGTGAGAGAGCATCGGCGTTACTATTTAATTTGCCTTTTTTATATAAAATTTCAAAATCGTACTCTTCTAATCGTAATCGCCATCTGATTAATTTAGAATTTGGTTCTTTAAGCTGGAAAAGCTATTGTAGAGGTTTATGATCGGTCAATATTTTAAATTTTCTGCCGTATAAATACGGACGGAAGTATTTAGTAGCCCACACGATGGCTAAAAGTTCTTTTTCTATTACGCTGTAGTTAAGTTCATGTTCGTTTAATGTTGGAGAAGCATATGCGCACGGAAGGTCCGATCCGATTGGTCCTTGGCTTAAAACGGCACCAATTGCATAATTTGATGCATCGGTGCACCGATGCATCAAACCATGGTTAAAATAAACTGATCTTCAAAATTTGGGTATTTAAGGATTGGCTCATTACATAAAAGACGTTTGCATGTATTAAAACAATTTTTGTACGCGGGATCATTGATGTTGATAGAGGCATCTTTTTTTAGGCAACTAGTTAAAGGTTTGGTTATTTTCGCGAAATCTTTTATAAATTTACGGTAGTACCCTAATAGGCCTAAAAATCCTTTTAACTGTTTGGGGGTTTTTGAAATTGGGTATTCGGTTATTGCTCTTATCTTATCAGGGTTTGGTTTTATGCCTTCGGTGGTTATTACGTGTCCTAAATAATTTACTTGTTTATGCAAAAATTCGCTTTTATCAAGTTGAATTTTAAAGTTAAATTCGCGTAGACGCTCAAATACTAACTTAAGTCTATGGATATGTTCTTGTAAGGAGGTGGAAAAAATTATTATATTGTCTAAGTAAACGAAACAGGCTTCATTTTGGATTCCTCTAAGCACATTATCCATCACACGTTGAAATGTAGATGGAGCGTTTTTAAGGCCAAAAGGCATACGAAGACTTCTTTGCTACCAAATAAAAAAAAGGTTTTACATTTTAAAATGTATCCAATGTTTAATATTTAAACTAAAAATAACAAAACGTAGTCTCGAGAAGCCGATTAACAATTTCCTGCAGAAATTTACCATAAAACCATATACCTATAAGTTAGAGAGTTATAGGTATACCTATATATATATGCATAAAACGAACTTCCAACGTTATACCAAACTTGGCAACACTGCTAAGAATACACATGCACAATTGTGGCGTCTCTGTGTATTTTGGCCAACACATATATTAGGGTGAGCCAAAAAACTAACCTATCGGATTTATGGGTTAAAATGAACCTAAATACCGAGCAAAAAATTTCCCTGCAAAGCAAAATTTTTTGCTCAATTTTAAAAGGTGTCGGTGAGCATTCTAAGTTTTCCATTGAAATAACACGTAAAAAAATCTTTTTTCATTAAAAAGACTATAACTTTTGAACCGTTTGAGATAAAATTTTTTACGTCGCGGATTCTTGTAGAGCATAAAATTTCCCAAAGAATCTATACCAGGATTATTTTTTTTAATTCAAAAATTCGTATGTTTGAAAGCTTTGAAAAGTGTAAAAAATCACTAAAACTGCAGTTTCTATGGGAAATTTTATGCTCTACAAGAATCCGCGACGGAAAATTTTTTATCTCAAACGGTTCTTTTTAATGAAAAAAGATATTTTTACGTGTTATTTCAATGGAAAACTTAGAATGCTCACCGACACCTTTTAAAATTGAGCAAAAAAATTTGCCTTGCAGGGAAATTTTTTGCTCGGTATGTAGGTTCATTTTAACCCATAAATCCGATAGGTTAGTTTTTTTGGCTCACCCTAACATATATATTTGTGGCATCCGACATACACGTAGTCGAATGTTCCTGATTTATGGCACGGTTGCCACAATTTTAATTGGGTGCAGATCACTGTAATCGGCGTGTATAGCAAAAATAAAAGTACCAATATAATCCGCTAAATGGCGTCCTAAATCTATGGTGTTTTTAACAGAAATGTCACAATTTGGGATATAGCACAGGTTGCCACAAGTATTACAATGCTTGTCTGGATGTGTATTTGGAGAGCAAGTCTTTATAACAATGCATTGCAATGTGCATACACGCTACTTTCTTTTTTCACTCTTTATGTACATTGACATCACGCTTTTTATTTGTCATATGTCACGCTTATATTAGGTACCTAATATAAGCGTGACATTGTATTTTAGCACATTATTTGCACAGTGTTAGTACATTGTTTAAAGACATTTTGCAAACCTTCAGTCTATCTTACGCATGTCACATTTTATACACACTCTTAGCACGCTTTAATATTTCTCATTTATGACGCTTATATTACACCTTTGTATAGCACATTGTTTCTACAGTTTAAGCACATTTTAGATATATCTCGCTTGAGTTGGGGTACAACATTTATTTAAAAGGTGAGGTAGATCCCATCTTATGTATCGCTTCTCGGCCTATTGCTAAGATCAAAGCAATCCCCTTCGTGCAGTTGACAGTGCAGGTATTTTTCTTAATAAAATACAGTATGTAGGACCTACATTGTGGGTATTTTTTTTTTTAATTTTTTTGAAAAAATTTATAAGACTTTATAGGTCACCAAAAAGAATCTTTTTTTGTAATAGGCACACAGGTGGCAAGAAACAGTGTGCAAATAATGTGAAAAATCAAAAGGAGTTCCCTTTAGAACATTGTCCAGCGATTATTCACACTTTTAAATTTTTGGTTTTGCACCCCAGTGAACCAAACCGTGACTTATGACCTAAAATTTACGTAACACGTAGATCATATCTAGGTAATACAATTTTTACGTCATAGTGACCCAAAACGTGACTTTCATATGATGTAATTAAATGACTTACATATTACGTACATCTTATGTAATATTAAAGTCATATCGTGACGTAACATTAAAGTCACTTTTCTTACGTAAGACTGACATAAGAAATCATATTATTACATAAGTTTTAGGTCACTGTCTTACGTAAGACTGACGTAATAAATCTGTCATAATATTACCTAAGTCATTTTCTTACGTAAGGCTGACGTAAGAAATACGTCATACTATTACATACGTTTTAGGTCACTTTCTTACGTAAGACTGACGTAACAAATCTGTCATACCATTACATAAGTTTAAGGTAACTTTGTAAGGTAAGACTGACATAAGAAATCTGTCATACATATTATTTAGACGAACTATATGCAAAAGTAATTTCAAAGTATAAAATTCACTGTATTTTAATGTTTGAATTAAACTAATTTCAATGAATGGACTTTTATTTTCAATAAATGAAATAGGAAAACATAATTTTTATTTTTTATTCATTGAAATGGTTAATTCCAATCATTGAGTAAAATAACGTAACCCTGCTTAAAATACCCCATAGAGACCCTGTTCAAACCGGTAGATATTTGTATCGGAATGTATGGTGTTTCTATAGGGTGTATCGGTATGCATAGGACTCATATTTGGGATTTATGGTTGTTCTATAGGGATATCCACCCTTGCTTTATTTGCTATTGGTTTCAATGGGGAAAATACACATAAATGTAGAAATTAGTTTTTCCCCCATAGGACCCCATAAGTTTTAATAAAATGTTGTCAAATGTTTTATGGTTGTTCTATAGGGACATCCCTATATATCCTTCAAGAGTTATTTGCTATCGGTCTCAATAGGGAAAATGTAAAAGTTATGGTGTGCCTATAGGTAATTTCCTAAACATTTTCTATCGGGTCGTATCCGGAAGAAAACCATGGACAAATGCACATATTGAATCCGGTAGCGCCCGATAGATTATTTTATATAGGGGTCTATGGGGTATTTTAAGCAGGGAAGTAAATTCTATTAATTGAAATTGACGCCGATTATTTTAAACAATAAAATCAGTGGATACTTTTCCTTACCAATCAGTTTAATTCAAACATTAAAATACACAAATTTCATACTTTGAAATTACTTTTGCATCTAGCATGATGAAAGAAATAACGCGAATTTACAATTACCGGGGTAACATAACGCGGGCCGTAAGCGGGCCGGCAGGGGGAAGCCGAACCGCCGGTCAACCGCCTATGCCGGGCGAAGGCCAACTGTTTGCCGAGTGTTTAGTGCTTACTGGGGTATAGATATATATAGCTATAGCTACTCATAAAATGCGATTTTTTTTGTTCTTATTTCTGAGATACCCTGTAAGATTCTGAAAAATTAGTAGTTGGTTCAAAATCCATTGTGAGTTGGTTATGATCAGCTTAATAAATTAGATAAAGTATCAGCATGCAAATAAATACCTTTTCAATAATGATTCCATTTACCATTGAAAAAAATGTGACCTTTTGACAGTACGACGCCATTTAAGAAATTTTTCAAAATTGGATTATGTCAAAAAGTGTCAGAGTCTCTGGTAGTACCTATATGTCTTGTTTAACAAATTAAAATTTCAATTTCCAAATGCAGTGGTTCAAAAAAAAAACTATAATAAATAATACAAAAAAATTTAAAGAATTTGGTATTATAATATAATAAGGTAGGTATAATATAATACCTATAATAATAGATTGGTATTTGCACAATATTGTGGGTATTTGTATATTTTTTGTTTTCATATTCGACGACAAAAATGACAAGAATAATTGAAGGAAGGAAGCTCCAAACCAGATATGCGCCATATTTTTTTAAACTTTCATAGTCAACCGATTGCATGAATATAGCGTGCATAAGTTTACGAAAATAATTTTGTTTGGTTTGCATTTTTATTTTGAATTTAACCGAAAAAAATTGGTTTTGTGTGAAACATTTCACTTTTAATAAATCACGCAACGTACATAAACCTACCTTAAAACGCTTTGTTGATACCTTCAGTAGTTTGCTCATTTTCTCATTTTTGGGACTTAAGTGAAGAACAACGTGAATTTTCAAAAAACTGCCATATAATCGTCCACAATGTCTCAAAAATGTCCCGAGGGATTACTTGTTATTAGGAAGGGGTATTATGAATATCAGGCTCAACTGCCATGTGAATGGTGATTTGGAATTTTGGAAAAAACTTCTCTTTTTTTAAAACCCTGTAGTATAATGCTATGTGCACAATATTGTATTCCCAAAATTAGATATAAGAGTAAAAAAATCAACTATTGCTGATTTTTTGGACTAAAATGAAGAATAACGTGAATTTTCAAAAAATTGCCGTACAATCGTGGTTAGCCAAGATATCCATAAAATCTCGAAAATGTACCTAGGGATTACCTAACTGTTATTAGGGAGGAGTATTAGGACTATCAAGCTCAACTGCCCTGTGAGTGGGGATTTGGAATTTTGGAAAAATATATCTCTTTTTTTAACACCCTGTAGTATAATGCTATGTGCACAATATTGTATTCTCAAAATTAGACGTAAGTCAAAGAATCCACTATTGCTCATTTTTTGGACTAAACTGGGAAATAACGACAATTTTCGATAAATTGGCGTATAATCGTAGTAAGCCGCGATATTCACAAAATCTCGTATTACGACTATCAAACTCAACTGCCTCATGAATGGGAATAACTTGAAATTTCGGAAAAAATACATCTCTTCATTTAACACCCTGTACTACAGGGCCTGTAGTATAATGCTATGTGCAAAATATCGTATTCCCAAAATTTGACATAAGAGTCAAAGATTCAGCTATTCAGAATTTCCAAAGATTTTCAAAATCGATTCAGTAATTTTCCAATAACGAGCTTTAAAATATTTTCCAAAAAACTAGGTGCGTCGATTTTTATGACGAGCAGTTTAGTTCGCATCTATATGGAATAGGAGTTGCGAAATGCGAATATTCTTATTTCGCATTTCTCATCTATATGAAACCGCTTTTAAGAAACCAAAAGAGATTTTTAAAAATATATGTAAACTATTAAAGAATTTTTCATTGATAAACAAATTTTATAATAATATTATAATATTGTCCAGTTATTGTGTTTCAGACAAATAAGGGTAAAGTCAAATAACATTGATATATTAATTCCCAATGAGCCATGTAGTCCTGGAAATTCAAAAGAAATGAATTTCCCAACGATGATTTCCGTAACGTTAGTGTAAATTTGAGGGAAACCAGATGTCGTTGCTACCATTTCTCGCAATCCGCCCGCAATACGTCGGAAACAGTTTCCACAAATATTGCCGTCAATATCGTACAAACTGTTTCAAGAAAAAAGTTTCTAAACATTTTGACAAGTTGGAACAAACTATTTCTCGACAATATCCTACAAACTGTTTCAAGAAAAAAGTTTCTGAACATTTTAACAAGTTGGAAGGAACTATTTCTCGCCAATATCCTACAAACTGTTTCAAGAAAAAAGTTTCTGAATATTTTGACAAGTTGGAAGAAATTATTTCTCGCCAATATCTCACAAACTGTTTCGAAAAGAAAATTTCCGAGAATTTTATGCAAATTGCAAGAAACCGTTTTCAGAAATTGTTTCATACATGTTCTTCAAGTTTATTAACATCAATAAAAAAATTAATTATTATTTCCAGGCAGCAAAAATGTCCAGTAGATATCCAATGGATATCACTTTCCGCACTTGTTATAACAAGTGCGGAAAGTGATACTTTCAGCACGTGTTATGACACTTTCAGCACGTGTTATGTACAA
This sequence comes from Brassicogethes aeneus, assembly GCA_921294245.1. Taxonomy (NCBI): domain Eukaryota; kingdom Metazoa; phylum Arthropoda; class Insecta; order Coleoptera; family Nitidulidae; genus Brassicogethes; species Brassicogethes aeneus. The sequence continues at coordinate 66,728,442 of OV121132.1, forward strand.
TGTTTTTTCTACAAGCGTGCGGAAATGACACTTTCAGCACGTGTTAGGTACAATGTTTTTTTTACAAGCGTGCGGAAAGTACAACAGTTCAACTTTCCGCACTAGTGCGGAAAAGTGCTACAGTTATGCGTGCGGAAAGTAGCAACTTTCCGCACGCATAACCGTGCGGAAAGTTGCACTTTTTCGCACTAGTGCGGAAAGTTGAACTTTTGTACTTTCCGCTTGTACACAGTTATGGGTGCGGAAAGTAGCAACTTTCCGCACGCTTGTAGAAAAAACATTTTACCTAACACGTGCTCAAAGTGTCATTTCCGCACTCGACTGCTGACCGAACTCCGCTTCGCGTCGTTCGGTCAACTACAGTCGCGTGCGGAAAAGTATCACTTTCCGCACTTGTTAGGTAAATAACTATTGCCATATGCCCATATTGCCCATATTGCCCTCTATGCTATTGCCCCTCTTTAAATTAGAAGTTTTATAGCCCAATATTTGGTTTCAACGTTGCCGGGTGTATTTCTGCCAAACAAACTTTTGGTTTTAGTGGCTATTTGAATTTGAAAAAAGTTAACATATTTTTGCTTTTGTCCCTTTATTTATAAAGTATTTAATATTGGTTAATATTTCCTTTTTTTATTTAGAAAAATTGTACGAGGTTTCCCTATAGAGCCAAAACCACGAGATTTAATCCTCTGTACGCGAACAAAATATTTAAGGTAGGCAACCCTGCGCTTTTGGGACATAACCAAAGACACTGTGACCAAAGATAACCTCATTCTTTTTCTATGTTCTAAGGTGTAAGCGTCTAAGCGTGTATCAGCAGATTAGAAAGAGTCTGTATCAGCGTGTAGGTATATTATTGTAGTGTAGTGTACAAAAGTTCTACAGAAAAAGGTAAATATCGAATAAAATCTCTTGCAGGAAAATTTCGGGTAGGTAATAAAGATCTAATAAATAGTTGTAGGTATACATCGTCGCTGTCATAACGAAGTGGCCAATCTCTGATTTAACAACTTTTCAGGAGAGCGTTTTGAAGCTAACTTTTGCTAACAATTTGTCTGTAGCACTGGATATAATTCATTGAATAATGGCCACAAGGTGTATTATGGAGATATGCCAGTTCGTCACAACATAGATATGGTTCTTTTAAGTAAGTATTAAATATATTTTTATGGGAATAACTCTTTTCGCCAAATATTGAGATAGGCCCCTTCATTCTGACAGCGATGATATAATATTGTGCTAAAATATTGTCGATGTCATTTGTGCTTGAATAAAACAAATGGTTTTTAATGTTGCAGAGTGAACTTTTCATGTACCTATGTCTTGTGCCAGACTTGTGGTAGTTTTCGAAATTTCTGTCAAATTATTTTCAATTTATTCTCACTCTCTTGTGATATTAATGTTGAATATATCAAAACAAACATATACGATATCGTGTTTCTGCAAGATTAAGATACCTCTATTTTTTTTATTTTTTTGTTAGATATACTAATTAGGTAGGTATATTAATTCATAATAATTACTATTGTATGAATTATATTTTATAAAAACAAAACAAGTCAACTAGGAGCACAATAATTATTAGGTGTAGTATGTTCTGCAAAAACAAAACAAGCCAACTATAGTCAGTTACGAGCATAAGTTATGCTCGTATTTGTTTAGAACATACCTACTACACACAATTATAAGTTAAAAAATGTACTAGACTCAAACATTAAGTTATCTTATTCTTGCAAATGAACCAACTATTGCTAATCTTGAAAACCTTTCAGGCTGTCATTTTAAATTGAATGGCTTAAAATAACAAGAATGTAAGCCATTCCATGCAGTTCTTGCCATTGAACACTTTTCATTTAGTCTTTCCTTAATTTTACTCCATGTTTATATATATATTCAAAAAAATTAATTTATAAAAAATATAAAAAATCGATGATATTTATTTAAAAAAATCAAAAAAATCAATTTTTTAAAGTTTTATTGATTTTCTTTTAATTTTGAATAATGTGTGGTCTATATTTAATTTTGAATAATGTGTGTTCTATATGTATATATAGACCACACATTATTCGTATTTAAAAAAAAATCAATAAAACCTTAAAATATTGATTTTTTTGATTTTTAAAAATAAAAATCATCGATTTTTTATATTTTTTATAAATTAATTTTTTTGAACCCTGATAAGGGGTGTTTAAAATTGTGAAACTGATACACTGTTCGTTTTTAATGGAAGCCCCTGTATATTTTTTATCATTTGATGCAAAATTTAAATTCACATTTTTTGTAATTACAACCCTATGAAAATTCCCAATAGTTTAAAAACTGAAAAATCCAAAGTTGCTTGAAATAAATATTTTTTTTAAAAATTCGAAAACTTTTACAAAAATTCATTCTTGTTATTTATTGAAATGTTTTGATGTTACAGGTGCACTATCGATATCAAACTTTTATACAAAGCCGAGAAACGAAGAAGTTAAGGATTGTGTAACGGCATCCTTAAAATCTCTAAAACAATGTATGATTAACGCACGTGAAAGAAATCCCGGGGAGACCAGAAAAAGAACTAATTTGGAGTCGGAAGCTTATGGGGCGCCATGTGTTCCATAATTATTTCGTACGATATATAAAATATTTTGCAGGAAAAACTATGTATAAGTAAATAAAATAAAATAAATAAAGTTTTTATTGCATATTCAGTACAATACAGAACATATAATACAAAACATACAAAAGGCCATCGACCGGGGTCCTTCAGCCTTATATAAGTAAAATTTACTACAATTTTGCATATATATTAAAAATAAAAGTTTTATATATATTGAATTTGGCACCATTTCGATATAAAACTTTTTTCGTTTAAAAGGTCCCCGAGCGATGGCGCTACCTTTCTTTATGATTTGTATAGCTTGTTGCATATACTTTATGAACGTATTCGAATTTAAAAAAAAAAACATCTTTCGCTCACGTTTTTTTTATTTAACGGCGGTTGGTTTGTAATTTATACAGCTGTAATTATACTGTTCATTCAAACCAACCGCCGTTATCTAAAAAAACGTGAGAGAAAGATGTTTTTTTAAATTCGAATACGTTCATAAAGTATATGCAACACACTATACAAATCATAAAGAAAGGTAGCGCCACCGCTCGGGGACTTTTTAAACGAAAAAAGTTTTATATCGAACTTCGCATGGTGCCAAATTCAATATATATAAAACTTTTATTTTTATATATGCAAAATTGTAGTAAATTTTACTTATATATAGTTTTTCCTGCAAAATATTTTATATATCGTACGAAATAATTATGGAACACATGGCGCCCCATAGAAGCTGCCCAATTATTTCAATAATAATTTTTATTGAAATAATTGGGCAGCCATAATTAACTTTATTTATAAAATGTATTAATTAGAATATTATATATTTTTTATTTATTATAGAATATATTTTAATTTTGTTACAATAAAAGTTCTTTTAAAATACTTGTTTTATTGCCATAATTTTGAAAAGAAAAGAAAAATCAAATAAAATTATTGACGATTAAGAAGAATTAATAAAAGAAATAAGCTGGAAACAACTTTAAGAAACAATTTCTTCCATATTTCACAAAATTTCTAATATATGTTTTTTCCCCAATGGCTGGAATAATGCAGGAAACAGTTGACAGTAGAAATCGTTTCCATTAAATTTTCGTAAAGTTTCTGTCAAAATTTTATAAGACGGAAACTGTTTCCAGCAAATTGCGCTTCAGTTTCTGTAAATACTTTTTCGGTGTCAGAAACAGTTTCCGGCATGTTGCGTTCAATGTTGGTGAACGTTTTTGCCGTCCAAAGGCGGGCCTATTCCTGACGCATATGCCTCAAAACGGACAGAAACATTTCTTGGAACTATCCAGCAAATTTCAAGAAACTTTCCGGAAACTGGCTCATTGGGTTGTTAACAGTTGCAATATGCAGTAAAGGTTGCCTATGATAAGTAGGCATCTACTATAATATAGCAGAAATCTACTTATCACGGGCAACCACTATTGCATAATACATCTCGCTTATGTGGCACTATTTATTAAGTATATAAGTTGACACTGGCTGCATTGCAATTTGAGATTTAGGAATCCGAACCTCGGCATTGCCGAGTCGGCAAATAAATGAGTTACGAATCGTGGCCCACGATAAAATTTAGCTTTTTTGTAATTCTTTCAGTGTTGTTCCGTCTATTACATTTGTAATACTTCTATTACAACGGCCAAAGATCTATTACGTCATTACAAAATTAATAAATCTATTACATTTTCAAGATTTGTTTTTTTTCAACAATAATTATATATACAGTTTGACCCATTTGTTTGCGATTTTAAACGGATTTGTTTTAAAGTGTATTCTAGTGATGTAAATATTCGTATCTTTTTGATATTCGGATAATACGTATTCGGAACCAAGAGATATTCGGATTCACTGTCCGGATACGTATCTATTATCTATAAGCATATAAGTTAAATCATAAAATGCGCAACGTGCAAGCGGGTGGCACGGCGTAAGGAATGCAAAGAGGAGTGGGGTTTGTTCTGTGGAGTAGAGTGGAGTGTCTGGTACTTTTTAACAAAACAAAGAGTTTAAGTTTAAGTTGATTTTTTTTTATTACTATGGTAAACACCTACTAGTTAACCAAATAATGTTATCCTTGTTTTATTTTTTATATTTTAAAGTTATGCCTTGATTGTCTGGTAATTTTAAATAGATAAAAACAATATTTTTATAAATCATGTCTTTATTTTTTAAATAAGCATCGTACGCCTATGGTATCGTAAGTAGCGGACTCAGACCAAGCGCCTTTCCCGCGATTCCGAATGCGCCGGTTGTAACCATCCGCACTCGGCTTTTCATAGCGCATTTGCTTCGCGCATTCGAAATTTGTTTCCGTAAATTTTAATTCCGAATCCGTATTCGAATTTACAGATTGATTCCGGAATATCCGGATCCTTTAAATATTCGGATTCAACGGATATTTGGATACGTATTCTTACATCACTAGTGTATTCTATGAATTCATATTAGCGATTTTTTTAAACAAAATCTAAGCACGGCACTGGATTCACCACCCCTCAAAACGACCCTATATATATATACTAAATTTTATTGAAAACCTTTAAGTAGAATAATGCACAATAATAACTACAAAAATTTATTCCGTCAAGTTATCCATAAAAAAAAACATTGAAATAAAATTAACCTTATAGTAATCGTACCATGATAAGCAAGTACCTACCAATTACCTGTACAATTTTATTATTTTATAAGTAGAATAATGCACAATAATAACTACAAAAATTTATTCCGTCAAGTTATCCATGAAAAAACATTGAAATAAAATTAAACTTATAGTAATAGTACCATGATAAGCAAGTACCTACCAATTACCTGTACAATTTTATTATTTTATCGATATCTGTTTTTGTTAACAAATATTTAAATAAAATCTTTATTCACAATTCATGCATGATGTCTTTGGATGATTATAAAAATCCCCCTCCCCTTTACCTTTATGAAATAACAAATTTCTTTATTTTTGTAATGATAGGTAGTTAAAAAATGGCGATCTATTACATTTTATAGGGATCTATTACTTTTTTCTGTAAAATCTGTTACGCTTTTTTTCCCGCTGGGAACAACACTGAATTCTTTGTCGGAGCCAGGATTGTTCCGTCAGGATCGTGGCCCTTTGTTTAAGCAGGCAAGGCCAAAGCCGCGAACCCACAATTTACTTATTTGGAAGAGGAAACTGATTTTAGCCAAGTGAGCTGTTTCGGTATTCACTTATTTTGCCCCATGATGAAAAATAAGGAAGGGGGCTTCGTCATTCTGGTGTCATATTTATTAAGTACGTCATTTTTATGTCACATTTATGACGTAAGCAAGTGTGAAATAATGACTGGTGTGACCTAAATCTTATGTAATGGGTATGATGTCAGTGTTACGTCAAGATGTTTACGTCATATTTATGTCATATTTATTAAGTCAGAGTCTGACGTAAGGAAGTGTGAAATAATGACTCTTATATGAATCAGGTCACGACATATTTACGTAATTGAGTTTACTGGGACATTGTTTCATGTTCCATTTCCCACGCTCCGCACATCATTTTTTTTTAAAGATTGCACATTGTTGGCAAATTGTTCTCAAATAATTTTGCACACTTTTTGCACATTTCATTTTCGCCAGGGCCCAGTGATTTCGACCCGCAGTTCGTCATATACCCCTAAAATCCGAAACTTATACGCCCACTTCTTTTGTCGGCTCGCACAAATCTTGGATTAAATCTTGTCTGTGACAGTGTGAGTGTAATACTATGCTTTTTCTACTTCAATTAAGTAATTTTCATTGCTAACAAAATTTATTATAACCTTACTTTTCCCCGATTTTAAAGATCATTATAGTCGACCCTCGTATATATAAACAAATCTAACATCTGTTAACCTTACTTTTTTCCAATTTAAAACCCGATTGGTTCAAATAACAGTGAATATTAAAATCAGCCAGTCACTGCAGCATCATGATGCCTAACAACGTGAATAATGAGTTCATTATTCACGGTTATATTGGTTACCATTATTTACGAAAAACCCCAAATAATGTCAATAATATGCAATAGAAGTAGGCTTTAATTTATAGAGTAAGAGTAAATATTTTAATTCAAATTGCTCAGGTAACAAAAAATCACATAAAAAGGTAAATACATTAAAGAGGGTTATTAACAATTTTATTTGCAAAATTATGCAAAAGTTTATAACTAAACTGCGCACCAGTCAATGTGTCGCGACCAAAAATTTTGTCCTTTTTCAAAACGACATAACTTTTTGGTTTCTTGAACGATTTTCTTTTGGTTTGTGATGTTTGCTAGCTTCATTCTCTGGAAATTCATGCTGTACATTTGAATGGAATATGACCCTTCTAATATCACTTTTATCTATGGAATGACATATATTCCGTAAAGTGTTACAGAATGAAATATTCTATCATCTGATGACAGAATAAGCACTCGTGGCGACATCATGCTGTACATTTGAAGCTCACGGTTCTTCAAGTAACCCCTACAGGGTGATATGTAAAAGGGTGAAAAATTTCAATAACTTCATCCAAGCCCCGTTTGTAAAAAAAATACTTTTTTCTACTCCTATAATGGAATATGACCCTTCTAATATCACTTTTATCTATGGAATGACATATATTCCGTAAAGTGTTACAGAATGAAATATTCTATCATCTGATGACAGAATAAGCACTCGTGGCGACATCTCTGTTTTTAATATCTAACAAATTTTTGACCGATCCAACCTCACTTTCTTCCAATTAAATTATTTGTCTATGGTATTTTTTGGAAACGTAGAAAAAGTATAGTCTGAAACACGGAGTATTCCAAACTTGTTACAGAATATACTATTTTCTCGTTTTTACTTTGAAATAATGAAGTATGATGTCTTACCTTGAAACGTTTTTCAAATTTTTCGAATTGGAATCTAAGTAACGAAAATATGATTTTTTTTTCAAAAGGGTACATTTGATGCTTTTTTGTAGGCAATACACTCAGTCTTTTTAAGATAAAAAATATAAGATGGTGAAAGATTGTTCCTTGAATAATTCTGAACAAGTGACAAGCAACAAACTTCCATTAATTTCAGAGGAACCTAAGCAAAGACCACTTTTTCAATATGACATTTTGGTGAAAATTAAACCTGAACCGATATTTACGTTCGTGACATGTTTGTTTTATAATTTTGACCTCCTGATGTGATTCAGTTGTCAAATTTAAGTTTTAGATAAAACCAACATCACCAAGAATCAAAATTCTAAAACAATTCCAGGCTGTTAAATGTCTCAATAACATGCATTTGCCAATGCCATTTGGGGATTCATTTTTTGGGAGAAATTACTGCAATTTGTTTGAGTGGTTAGGATAATGTTACATAAATTACATTTATATTGTGCACTAGTGATAACTTATTACTGATAAGTACCTACCTAATTGGTAATAAAGTTAAATACAAAATTTATTTGTTCATTTTTTAAAATTTTATGCGAAGATATAATTTTAATAAAAACTACAACATTCAACAGAAAAATGTAACAAACAATAACAATAATAACTTTCAATATTTCGTTGGCCCTCCCGTAATAATTCGTTAACCCTCCTGGGCATATCCTGCACCAAGTTCCTTAGAAATTCCTGGGGTATGGCTTCCCATTCTTCCTGAATCGAATTTACCAATTCATCCAAATTTTCCATGCATCCTTTTCTCTCTTTCATCTTCAGTTTCATCCTCCTCCACACATGCTCAATAGGATTCATATCCGGAGACAAAGGTGGCCAATTCATTCTCTCAATATCATGGTCCCTTAAATACTCATTTACGATATTAGCGCGATGCGGACGGGCATTGTCGTCCACCAACACCAAATTATTGACATTTAATTTTCATCATTTGATTCTTAATTTGATCATTCAGTGACATGATAATAACGCACTAAAGATGCAAAATACAGTAAAAACCAGTACAATCCAGCAATCAGATTTTATTGAGAAATTTAACAGCCAGGAATTGTTTTAGAATTTTGATTTATGGTGATTTTGGTTTTATCTGAAACCTAAATTTGACAACTGAATCACAATCAGGTCAAAATTATGAAGAAAACATGTCACGAAAGTAAATATCGTTTAGTTTTCTAAAATGTTCACCAAAACTTCATTTTGAAAAAGTGGTCTTTGCTTAGGTTCCTCTGAAAATAATGGAAGTTTTTTGCTTGTCGCTTGTTCAGAATTATTGAAGGAACAATCTTTCACCATCTTATCTTAAAAAAGCTGAGTGTATTTCCTACAAAAAAGCATCAAATGTACTCCATTGAAAAAAAATCATATTTTTGTTGCTAAGATTCCAATTCGAAAAATTTGAAAATGTTTCAAGGTAAGACATAATACTTCATTATTTCAAGGCAAAAACGAGAAAAAAATATTTATTTTACAAACGGGGCTTGGATGAAGTTATTGAAATTTTTCACTGTTTTACATATCACCCTGTAGTAAATTTAGTTGAAGAACCGTGAGCTTTATATCTATAGCATGAATTGCCAGAGAATGGGGCTAGCAGACATCACAAACCAAAATAAAATTGTTCAAGAAACAAAAATTTTTTGGTCGCGACACATTGAGTGGTGCGCCGTTTATTTTATTATTAAATGTCTATATTTCATTTAAATACAGTAGAAACCACCAATATATGAACGTGACTCATCGGGTGCCGAATATATCTCAGACATGCCAAACGTAGGTTTGTAAGCATCCGGTCTAAAATGCGCCATCTGTGATGTAAAACTGCCTAGGTGTTCGACAAAGATGGACATATGACGCGGGTCCTAGCTTGTTACTTATTTTTGTTGGAATTCAGTAGAGTTCGTGTTTTAGGCAATTTATTTTATTTTATTACATAGTAAGGCAACCAACTCTACCTTTGGCCATTTGTTTTTATATGTCATATGATCTTTGTTTTTGCATATCGTGTTTCTGCTGTGTGTTTACGGATTAATAATCGTTTTAAACGTTTTAGTGCTAGTGGTTTTTATTGCAATTGTTATTGCACGTTTATTGGACTTTAAATAAACGGTGTGTGTTTAAGGATTAATAATCGTTTTAAACGTTGTAGTGGCAGTGGTTTTTATTGCGTAGGTATTTTGATTTAAAACGGTAAATACAAAGATTAATTAATTATTAAAATTTAACTTTAAAAGCAAATATATCAGAAGTATAGCAACCAACATTACACTCAAGTGTTTGTACAAATACTTATGCCTCCGTTAGAACAGCACTGCACTGGAATACAATTGTGACCTTCGATAGATTGCTTCGTACGATTGTGCATGATGAGTCATGTTCATATATTAGTGGTTAGTACATTATTTTATTAATAACAACTTAATAAATAATATATAGTTTATTTAATAAGTTGTAGAACATATATTATATTTCAAAATCAATGTTATTCCTTAAATATTTAAGTATTGCATAAAAGCTTAAAAGTCAAATGAAATATGCGTAGAAAGAATGGTAAATAGCAGGTAGGAAGAATTATTGAGTTTAAAAATAAAAAAATGGCTTAATTAAAAATTTATAATATATTTATATAAATTTATTTATATATTTGGGCATTGAAATATTTTGTTATTTTTAGTTGTATATTTGTTTAAGGACCACCATGGTTACCTTTGGTGGGGAATTTAAGAGACCTAAAGAAGCTATCAAACAGTTTAGGCGGACAACATTTAGCGTTACAGGATATGGCTCGACGTTATAATACCAATATTCTTGGACTTAAATTGGGAAATGATTATGTGGTAACAGTATTTTCATATGATATTGTAAAAACTGTTTTAATGGGTGAAGAATTTGAAGGCAGACCGGATAATTTTTTTATTAGACTAAGAACAATGGGCACAAAAAAAGGTTAGTAACAATACTTATTTAAAATACATATATAAAATTATTAGAAACTTAATTTTCTTTTGAAAGGAAATATTAAAAATTTAAAATGGTATAAAATCTGTATAATTTGGATTTTTTAAATGAAATTTGAAAATTTTCGATAAATTATGGTAAATAATAAATTGCACCAATTAAATTTACATTATATTTATTGGGGCGCCATGGGGCCAGTACGGCCGAGCAAAAATTTATCTTTTTTTCGCAAACTTCAATTTAAATTCTGCTTGTTTTTTTAATGTCATTATAATAAACTCATATAAATTTGGTGTGGGTCCCATATCTAATAATTGAGATATCGGTATACCCAAAATCCACCAGCCGCCACTGGTTGTAAATTACTAAATACAAATTACAACTTGTAATATCGTTCAGCTATATAATAAACATAATTGGCCCAAGAACTTAACCTTGGGAAGTAGCAATTTTTTTAATGTTTTCCAATAGATTTTTGATAATAATACATTGTAATTTAAATGCCCGGAATTAAAGGGTATGCTGAGATTATATCCCTTTACCATGCTATGAAAATATTAGAAAAAAAAATCTCGCCAAAACGCGGACAAAGTTTTTGAGAATTTTTTGTTTGTTTTATTGTTGGTTTTATTGCCAACTAAAAACTATGAAAAGTGTAAAAAACCCATGACTCAAAATTACAAATACCAAAAACGCCTTAACGAGAAGAAAAACCAGAATAATAACGATTAACCACGAATTAACTGGAAAATGGCATTTAATATTAAAACAATCATAATTCCAGAACAACAAATTCTCGCCACTCGGTGCTGTTAGTAAATGTTATAATATCCCGATAAAAAAAGATTGTATATAATTGTATGAAATTATATAAGTATATAAAAAAACCGACCCGATATAATTATATAGAATTCTATACAATTATATATAATCATATATTATCATATTCCTGCCAAAAGTCACAAACTGAAATTTTGTAAAAATCTTAGTTTAAATTACTAACCAAATTTACCCTATCTTTAATGTATAAAAGTCACTAAGTGCTTTAAGCATTATATGCATATATGACTTATACATTAAAGATATGGATAATTTGGATACACAACTATGTTTTTTAAGATTTTCAAAAAATGTCAGTTAGTGACTTTAGGCAGGAATATAAAAATATAATGTCATTAAAACCCAATACATTTAAAAGATAACTACATTTGTAAGAGACCTGCTGATCAGTTAAGAAAAGTTTGGTAGATAACATATGTAACAGGATATTGGGATATCCCAAAAATATCATAGAACGTCCTCGGACCTTTTCTTCTAAATTAGCAAATTAGTGGTATTTCTTCTTCTGATTAAAAAGGTTAAAACAGAAAAACAACTGAACGTCGAGTTTCCGAAGTTATTACAAAAATAACAAAAAATTAAATGGGACACCCTGTATATTTTTACATATTTTGAAAAACAACTTAATATGGAACAAAAAATTATTATAGCATTACTACCCTAAACTTAAAAATACACAATTAATACTGGAACTTTCTAATGGTTGTTGAATTATCCAAATTATAACAATCAGTCAAGCAAATTAGTTTTATTTAAGCTTTAACTTAAAGGGAACACTATAATATAACAAACACACTTTATTAAAAATACGATATCGAGATTCACGCCACAGAGAAAGAATTTCTTCTAACAAAAGGCGACAAAGAACACCGAAAGGATCTTCTTCTTCTTCTTTGCTTTTTTTGGCTTTTCCTTTCCGGTATTTGGCCAGCTGAAACCTTTATCTATAAGTTGGGAGGGCGAGTCTAGGAATTCCTATAGCCGCTCCCTTTTTCAATTTTCTGTCACTGTCACTATTCTTCACTTATTGTTTAAGTTTATCCATATACTTTTTCAGTTCGGTTTACTTACAATAAGTAATAAATTATATAATACATTTCTTGTTCTTAAAACTCCATTTTATCGTCTGATTCCAACCATGCGCCATACTACAGATGGCTGTATACACTGATATATCTTTAAAAATTTCGCCCATCCATCGTGGAAATCATTCGTAACTTACTCAATCGTAGACTTTGTATAATTGTCAATAACCAGCGTATTTTTGTGCTGGGATTCCGATTTTGTCCCTCCAGGCTCACAAACGACCAGCCGTCCAGTGTTGCCAACCCCTTTGAACATTTTATCGGTAGATCCCTTGGAAATTTTCGGTAGATGGTGATAAAATTTCGGTAGATTTAAATTTATGTGTAATTTTTAGTAAAAAAAACATAGGGAATAGGAAAATATGTATTAAAAATAAAAAAAATCTAATAATGTTAACATAAGTTGAATAATTGGATAACGCTTATTAAAAAGGAACTAAGCGCCAAAAACTTCTTCTGGGCTTAGTAAAATTATTTCTAAAAGAACTCATTTTTAATACTGCTCAAAAGGTTGATCATCATTTGGAACTTTTCTCAAAAGGATTGAGAGGGTTCCCAAATCATTATTAATTTTTTGAGCAGCATTAAAAATGAGTTATTTTGCAAGTAATTTTGTTTACCCCAGAAAAAGTTTTTGGCGCTTGGTTCCTTTTCGATAAAAGCTATCCAATTATAAAGCGAAATGTAACGAGAAATAATAAAATTGTAAAAATACAAACACAAAAAAATTAATAATTTACATAAATCAAGAAAACAATCGCCGTTAAATTTTGCATTAAGTTGAATGTTTTGTACTTCTACAAAGCAAAAAGCAAGAATATAAATCTGTTTATTGTATCATGGTAATCTGTGATACCGTGGTATACCATACTATAGTACGACTATTGTACAGATAGTGTCGGTAAAAAAAGTTTTTACCACAAAAATAAAAATCTTTAATACTTCTTAGTACGCCTTTTGTACAAATGATAATGAGTTATTTAATTCCAATTATTCTGTATATAGATGTGATCGCAAAGTAATAAGAGGTGGAGGTGTGTTGATTGCCGTAAACAATAACTACAATTTGCAGCAGATTTCTATAGATTTTCCTTTACAAAATATTGATATTGTCGGTGTAAAATTTAAATATAATAATGTATATATTAACTTATATACAATTTACATACCACCCACTACCACTGTCTATGAACATTCAATAATATATGACTGCTTGGAAAGTATTTTGGATTTTAATGCACACAACCTACTGTCCGGAGACTTTAACATACCTGAACTAAATGATTATTACCAAAATAAAAACTCCACAGTATCCACTTATCAGTTACTAAATTTCCTAGACTTCTGTCACTTAGAACAACAAAATTTCATTCCAAATACAAATAACAGAATCTTATAAGATAAGATATAAGGTCTATAGACCTAATTATATCTTCTGCAAAGTTAACATGCAATTCGGAACGATCACTCGAACCGCTAGTAGATGAAGATCCCCATCATACATCTATCGACTTTAATATAAAAATTGAGTCACAAGAAACAAAAAAATTCATAGAGCATGAAATACAAAAATATGATTTTAAAAATGCAAATTTAACATTGCTATATGATGCTATAAATAACTTGGACTGGTCAGAAGTATATTTGTCTAAAGATGTGGATAGAGCATGCAAAATGTTCTATGAAAAAATTTATCAAGTGTTTGACCGGCTTGTTCCTAAAAAAAAAAAGAGACAGCCGAAATTACCCACCGTGGTTTAATGGCAAAATTATTAAAAACATAAAACTTAAAATACACTATTATAAATTATTTAAAAAGACAAAACGCTTATATTATGGAGACAAATTTGTTAAACTTAGAAGATTATTAAACCGATTATCAAACCGAAAATAATATTAAGTCTAACCCAAAACAGTTATGGAGCTTCGTTAATAATAAAAAGAACTCTAGCAGAATTCCTGGTGAAATGACGATGGACGGAAGATCATGTACAACGCCAAATCAAATTGTCAACGCTTTTGCAGAATATTTTAGTGAAGTGTTTGTACGGCCGGTTGCCAATGATAATTATGATTTACCCATGAACTACGTACAAAATTTTGATCTGCGTCAGATTAGTGAGTTAGATATATTAAGTGCGGTAAAAAAATATATCTTCAAATTTTACCTCAGGACCTGATTGTGTTCCAGCCTTTTTTGTTAAGAATTGTATTGATTTTTTATCTCTACCATTAAAGTATATTTTTAATTTAATCCTGGCAAATAATACATTTCCTGAACAATGGAAAATTTCCAGAGTAACACCGATTTTTAAATCAGGTGACAAATGTTGTATAAGAAATTACCGTCCAATAGCAATCATATGTAACTTTGCCAAGATATTTGAAACTATACTAACAAAATATATTAATTTTCATATTTCTCCCCTTATTTCCCCAGCTCAGCATGGTTTTGTTAAAGGTCGCTCCACGGTCACAAACCTATGTAATTTTACTGAATTTACATCATATTCTTTAAATCAAAAACTGCAAGTTGATGTAATATATACCGATTTCACTAAAGCTTTTGATAAAATTCAGCATAATATTCTTTTACGTAAACTACGTTACTTCGGTTTTAGTGGAAACATTATTAATTTATTTAAATCATACCTGCACCAAAGACTTCAATATGTTGAATACAAAAACTGTAAATCGGAAGTATATTGTGCAACTAGTGGCGTTACCCAAGGGAGTAATCTTGGACCAATATTGTTCTTAATGTTTCTTAACGATATAACAAATGACATAGGCTCAAAAAATTTACTATATGCTGATGATTTTAAAATATTTAGAGCTATTACCACGTACGATGACTGTGTATACCTACAAAATAATCTTAATATTTTGTATAGCTGGTGTGAAAAAAATCAATTATATTTAAACATTGAAAAATGTTACGTTATGAGGTTTTCCAGAAAAGTTAATAATATTGTTTTTAATTATAAAATAAATAATGAATCTTTAAGAAATGTTGAAACAATTAAAGATTTAGGCATCACTTTTGATAAATCTCTATCATTTGTCCCTCATATAAATTTGACAATCTCGGCAGCTAACAAAATGTTGGGTTTTATAATACGTAACACAAAAGAATTTAAAAACCTAGATACTTTGAAAGTCCTCTATAATGCCTATATTCGTAGTAAATTTGAATATGCCTGTGTCATTTGGTCACCATTCTATGATATCCATATTGATAACATTGAAAAAATTCAAAGGAAATTTTGTAGATATTTGTGTTACCTAAATTATGGATACTACCCCGTTTTTAACTTTGACTATGTTAGTGCTTTAATATCCTTTGGCATGGAAAGTTTGGAAATACGTAGAAGAAATGCACGCTTAATTTATCTATATAAAATTGTCCATGGTACTATTTTTGACCCCGATATTCTCTTAAAAATAAAATTTCATGGCCCAAGACTAAATTCTAGATATTGCCAAACTTTTCATGTGGAAGCTGCGAATAATAATGAAAGAAGGAATTCCCCTCTAATTTCAATGTGTCGGAGTTACAATCTAATTGAAGAGAATTGTGATATTTTCAACCTAAATCAATTTATTAGAATAATAAGAGCCTTACCTTAAAATGTACCTTTTTAGGCTGTATTTATTTAGCTTTAATTAGTTACATCCTTTGTATGGACGTTTTGTCCGTTGGATTAATAAATGATTATTATTATTATTATTAAATGATGTCGGTAAAAACATTTTTAATCACATACTTGTGAAAAATATATAATACTGTTGTGTATACTTACTTGTATAATATTTTTATGCAATTTATTCTAAAAAAAGTTATTTTTTTGGATTTTTGAAAGATTTAGATTTTCGGTAGAATATTGATGTCTATCGGTAGATCGGTAGAATATTTCAGAAATCGGTAGTTCTACCGAAAATTCGGTAGGGTTGGCAACACTGCAGCCGTCTCAAAGAACAAAACCCGAATTAAAGAATGCTATACGCCACCTTAGCTTTCTCTCAACCACTCTAGTGTTACCACCATAACGTATGGCGGAAAATTTAAAACAATCGTTAACACAAACTATTAAATGAGTACAGATTGCGTTTGTAATTAAATTTTTAAGGTTAACTGACGCTTACTACCCTATTTATTATTTAGAGACCTCTAAATATGTACCTTACAAACCATTGTTGCTTAAGGTGTTTGAACAATTATTAATTACCAGCTGTGATTTCTGCTATCCAGTTGTATTTTGTGGTCATATAACAAATACACAAAATGTAATATTGTTTTTCTACTCCCACTTCCACGCCCATTATGGTACATGTTTCCAAAATATTTTAAATACACATTGACAAGATGTTACTTTATGGTGTTTTAGTCAAGGGCTGAAATTTTAATTAAATTATACTTGCAAATCTTCACCAAAAATAAATCGATCGATCATTATCACTTACCCACATAATATTAAATAATCCTTTCTTTTTTTTGGTATCAAAATTCTAAACCAATTGAAAATAATTTTTTTGACCTGGATAATTTTCTTAAATTATATATATATATATATAAATATATATATATATATATATATATATATATATATATATATATATATATATACAAAATTCTATCATTGCTGCGTCCATACATTTATAAAATCCCTATCCTTATTGCGTCAACGACCTTACTGCGTCAGTATATCTGACGCACTAATGTCAAGCGCTTATTTCTTAAAATTTACTTCATCCCAGCACTTTCTAAGATTCTTGCTAATACAGATCTGTGTAGAATTTAATGCCCAATTTTTGTGTCCAAAAATTTTTTATGTCCGACCCTGCGTTTTTTAAATATTTAGAAAAATTTGAACACAAAAAGTGTGCAGCAACATACTAAAAATGGAAATAACTTTTGAACCAGTCAAGTTAGCAAAAAATCACAAGAAACCTTTTTTATAGAGCGTTAAATTTGTTACAAGAATATTTATCCTTCTATATAATCCGTTTATTAGTTCATGACTTAAAAAATCCAAAGTAATAACAGAATTTTTCCCATGTTATTTCCATTTAAAACTTTGGCTGTCGGGGGGGCCGGCTTAATTTTAAAATTAAGTGCTGCAATTTGGCACATTATTTTTTTTATATATTTGGAACCTATTTAGGACTATCGTGAAAAAAAAATCGAACACACCCTAAATAAGGACCACCCTAATATATATATATATATATCGATGCCTGTTAAGTTGTCACTTCCGTAGTATAAACAAGGCTTCCTAACTTCCACATGAACGAAGGCTGATACAAGCATTTTAAAACTATATAGGTGAAGGGGAACCTACGTAATCCGAATCTCTAGAGAGGGGAAAGGATTTCGCAAATAAATATTTGTGTACTATGGCCGTGACTTAGTCACTTCCATCATATATAGAGACAATTGCATCGTGGACACTTCCGACAGAGTTGCCAGATTTTCGAGTCTAAAAATAGATTTAGTCTAGTTATCTCTCTCCCTTGCTCTTGTGGACCTTTTTTAATTCGAAAAGCTTAAAGTAAATATTTTGTTATTTGCAATACTTAGTAACCACGATTCGTTCGCCAAGCAAACGTACGGCACATTCGACGTTCGAAACTGGTTATTAAACTTGCATATTATATTATTTTCAAATTAAAATTATAATAATTATTATTTTAAGTGTAAGACATCCAAATTTTATATTTTTATTGTGTTCTTGTTATTTTGTGTGTGTTGGGTTATAATGTCAAACTGCGCTGTGGCTAAATGTATAAACTGTAGTAAATCTACAAAAGGTACTAAAAAATAAAATGTCAAAATTTACTAATTTAAAAAAAAATAGTACCCACTTACATACGTATTAAATAATTAAATAAATAAATAAATAAATAAAGTGGACAACATAATAAAGTTTGTGGATCTTATAAGAAATAATTATCGAGTCCGACACTTTTTTAAATAAATATTTTTCATTGGAGCTGTTATTTTTGTCGGTTGATTTTTATAAATGTTAAACACAAAAATTGTAGGTAGAAATTAAAATTACAATTTTTTTTTTTTAAATCTGCCCATAATTAACTTTAATAAAAAGGTTTGATAATTCAAAAACAAAAGCTCAAATTAAAAATTCTTATTTGAAAAAAGTGATAGTCTCGATGAGATCTCTATAGGTAACCTAATTTAGGTTGTCAATTTTTAGTAGAAACACCATGTATTCATAACATTGATGTTTTCTTTTTCTCAAAATATCTTTTGAATTACCTGGTAAAAACATAAAACACATTGATATTATCCTTTTTTAAATATCTAAAAACATGAAAAACCTTTATTATTTTAAAATAATAACAATAGCAGAAAAACGACGATCATTTCTTTACGATTATCTGCCTTTGAATCTGCATCTGCATATATAATTTTTTATAAACAAAGTACAAATTCGTAGAAATACTAGCTACCTCATAAAAAAATTTTCTTTTACAATCAGTTTTAATAAATAATTGTAAATTTAATAAAACTCGAACGCGCGCCCCAAAATTACATTAAACGAGAAACAACTTCTTCGAGCATGACGTCACAAAAAAATCTATGTAAGTATAAAGAAAATAATTATTATTATGCTAAAAAGGTAGGTATGTAAAAAATTAATTACAACGAATATTTTAAAAATGTATTTAAAAAATTATGCGAATTGAAATAATTAAAATATACCTAATACTTTTATTGATTCTGTTTTATCACGTGCTGAATTTTAGATTTCACCACCATATGAGTTCTTTCGATTCCAGTTTTGTCAAGAAATTTTTTAATTTCATCTCCTGATGGGTAGCAGCCTTTTTGGATATATGTAGTAAAATTTGTTTTTAATAAATGCAGTTCCTTATTGGACCAATCTAAAAAAAATAATTTTGGATGTTCAAGCATATTTTTTCCATTTTGCTCCATACTCAAAATGGAGCGAGACTACAGGTTGCACCTTCTATGTGTATTATATTACTTTTATGGGTATTTTTTTAAAAATAAAAGACAAGTGTGATCTGATGGTCTTTACACACAATATTTAATTTTTATTTTTTACTGTAACATCCACGGTGTAAAGGGAGGTGAATTAAATTATATAAAACTGTGAATGTATAGGGTTACGACATCGTTTTTCCTTATAGATTGTCGACTCACATTTTTTTTTACCCTGTTTTATGTAACCTGATGATTCCACATTTAATTCCTCATGTTTTGTTTCTTCGACCCTTTTTCTTTGAGAGAGCTATTAAATAAAGGTGCATTAGTATTAGTAATATTATATATAATATAATATATTTTTTAACTCAAATACCTTTTGGTTTGCATTGCTTGTTTAAGATATCGTCATTTTCCTCACAAAGATCTGGATTTTCTGAAGGACAATATTCTAAAAAAAACACGTATTTATTTTCTGGCTTAAAAAAACTTTATATTTCTTACATACCCTGACTGTATTTAGTATTTTTATTGTCAATAATGGTTAAATCTAAAATTTAAAAATAAAATTTAGTACTATTGACACAATTTAAGTCATTTTATATACCATTTTGCTCCGTATTTATAGTAAAAGTTGGTTCTTGTGCATAAAACCCAGGAGCATCATTTTCCAAAACAGCATTTTTGTTTTCTAAAAAGTTAACTCTTAGAATTATTACTGTATTTTTATTACCTATATTAAAATTTGTAGTTTCTTGAGTTTTAGCTTACTCTCACATCCATCTTCTTAAGCGTATTCCAGATTAAAATCTAAATCTATTTCTTCCTAACACTTTCCCTTGTACTTAACTGGCATTGTTCCTTTTTCCATCATTAAGAGAAGTTTGGAAACTTTTGCTGTTTGGTACACGTCAACGGGTAATCTAAAAAAACAGACGTATGTTACTTGCAAATGTAACTACCTGAATAATTAAAACAACAAAGTTTAAGGTTATATTATTTTATCTTAATTTTATTAATCCTGGCTTCTACAATACTTACTCGTAAAATTCTTCATGGATTTTTGCAAACTGTTTCGCTTCATTTGGCTTCAGACTTAAAATTTGAGTCACAGTAGCGATTTGCTTTCGCAACTTGTTGCTGGAAATCGCTTCTGGATTTTCAAGTTGAACTTTTTTGGATAATTCTCGAATTGTCACATCACCTTTACCCCATTTTATGACACTATCTGGCATAGCAAACACATAGTCATTATCCTTATCCACAATGTGTTATCCGGTGTTCTAGTAATGCATCAACCATTTTTCCAAGCTCTTCTGGTACTAAAATGACCACACTCCTAGAACCCTTACCACTATTCAATACCCTTTTGTATTTCTTTGTAAGCGCTTTCTCCGTTTCTGTTAAAGCATTCTCAAAGTCTGTATATATATGTATATTATATGTATAATTGGTAGTTTTGTTTGCTTTATAATCGTCAATTTTTAAGTACTGAACATCACCAATTCTACGCCGATTAAACAAAATTAATATTGACAATACACATTTATTCAGTAATTTAAAAGCTTGCTTATCTTTACTGTTCAAAGATAATTTGCTTAAAGCTCCTTCGGCGATCCTAGTAACTTCATCTCTGAATTTTTTTATATCACTTACTAAAGCCAAAAGTAAAGGTTTGTTCCACCGTTTTTCTTGCAGTTCCTTATTCCAAAGATGCCATTTCTATATTCCAGCGGGAATTAACCAATGTTTTAAAATGTTTAACATTGTTAAGCCAAGTGTTTGCATCTTCTGCCGTTTTACATGTGAAACCCCTACTTTGTTTTAATATTAAATGTGTAAGCTCCTCGCAGGCTAACTTTAAGGAAGTGCCTAAATGCATAGCTAGACTTGGCATTGCAAATGTTTTTTTTTTCATGATCATAACCGACTATTTTTCTTGTCGCAAACAGTACGTCGTCAAACTTTTTAGGGTGAAGTATTTCCGTAAAAGTAATCTTTTTATCATTTTTAATTTGTCGAAAGTTTATTAACAATCTCGAGAGTTCACCCATTCTGTTACTACAAGCATACACCATGCGTTCTCTCTTATGCTTCTTCATGTAGGATTCGCCAAAGTTTGCAATAAGCAGATCTGTTTTCGAATACCTAAAAAAAGCAAATTATTTTTTTATGATTTTGAAAAATGTTTAGTAAATATTTTTTACCTGTTTTTTAACATTTAATTTGGCTATAACTTGAGTTGGGTCCATTGCGCATGCCATTATTGTTTGAGAATGTGAAAGTGCATTAATTTTTGGTCCATTTTGGTTTGTATCCCTTTGAGAGCATGTTGCTTACATGTCGCTTTAAATACCCCTTTATAAATATTCTCTTGCAATAGGCACAAGGATAATACGTCGGATCTTCAACTTTCGCTTTTACAAGTTGTCTGTTTGGTCTCACAACTCCACTTATGTATAAATTAAAGTTTGTATTATTTCTTAACATGGCAAAAGCCTGTGGGATGGTTGCGATAGAAATCCCAGCTTAATTATGTGAATTTATTTGTAACAACTTAACAACTCAACAACTTAACAGCAAAAATGTATACAATATCAAGACTACAAATTGCGACGAGTGGCGTGTAAGTCGGCGTAGGTAAGACTGACCGAAGCGTCCCTTCTTCCCGGCTCAGCCACATCTTGCCAGATGCTGTGACACTCGACCTTTGGCCCGGGTTCGTCCATTTGCGGGCAAAGGGGTGTCTTGTCGCTTCTTGGTTTGGGCGAGTCGCCACAAGCCTGTCTCCTTGCCTTACTTCCCTTCGGATAGTTTTTAAATAAATCCATTTCTTCCCCTTCATTTCGGAATCGATGCAGAGTGGCACTTTTTTGCTACGTCCCACGGCAAAGGTGCTTGTGATGGAATAGGAGGTACCGTCAAAAGACACGCGTATTTTACAAGTTTGCAAAAAGATACGGATTTATTATTAACATCTCCCGAGCGATTGTTCGAGTGGGCAAAACAATTTTTCAAAAAAATTCATTTTCATCTTTGTACCAATGAAGAGCATGAAATCATAGAGAATTCTTAAAATCACGATTCTTGAATGTAAAAACGATAAGTCAAACACGTTCGTTTCATTGTTACCAGCCTTCAAAAAACAAATTATTGTGCAGAATATTTTTCGGTCAAACAAAAGCAATTACGATAACTTATACATGAAACTGTTATTTTTTGTATTAACGTTCGATTAAGCAGTCCAATTTTTCTTAGAAAAATTGTTTTTTTTTAAATTTTGCAAATAAACAATGTTAAAGAAATCATGGATTTTTTCTATAAAATAAAAAATTGTTTTGTAGCTCCTTATGGCAGAAAATCATGAATATATCGAGAGTAAGTCGCACGATGGCTGAGCCCGCGCGCGTCTGAACGTGCTCGTCCAGCGCTAGAGGTCGGAGCGCGCGCGGTTACAAAATCATTTATAACTTTTGACCTATTAAAAAATAATAACTTTTTTTTTTACCAAAATTTTCGTAAGGGATTGTAAAATCAGAAAAAATGTGAAAAACATTCCTGGCAGGCGGAGAAGTTTTATTAATTTTCAATTGTTTAAAAAAAAAAGTTTTCTTTTGTTTTTTTAAAGGTTTGCCACTAACAACAAATTTTTTATCTTAAAGTATATTTTTCAACGAAAATTTTGATATAAAAAATGTTAAGTTTTGATAAACCGTTCGGGAGTAATCAATTTTTGAAAAAAACATCCACAAAAAACGTAATTATCAATAAGTATTGTAAAAATCGATTTTTTGCAAAAATATTTTAGGGCAGTTGTTTTTACTCCTAAACCGATTGAAAACCATATTAATTGATGAAAAATTAGACCATCAATTTTTAAGTGGCACACTTGAGAAATTTTGAGCCATTATTTAATATATCAGAATGTGATAATAATGAGGAACAACAGGTTCAGGATCAACAATTTCTTACCGAATTGTTAGGTTGTATTTCTCCAGAAACAAAATTTGAAAATCAACCAATACGTTTAGGAAAATATAGCCAAAACAAAAAACGTTCACTAAAAGTTACCTTGCCATCTGAATCTGCAGAAAAACTCCCATAAAATTAAAGATAATCAAAGTTTTAAGTATGTGTCTATAAGTAAAGACAAGACCAAAAGACAAAACGATTATTATAAATTGATAAAAGTCAGGCTGGATGAAGAATTAAAGAATGGAAAAAATGTCAAAATAAAATATATTAATGACGTACCAAAAATTGTCCAATCTGAAAATCATTTAAACAATTAAAGCCCAACAATACCCATAAAGAATTAAGTATTTACTATCAAAATACACGAGGTTTGA
This sequence comes from Brassicogethes aeneus, assembly GCA_921294245.1. Classification (NCBI taxonomy): domain Eukaryota; kingdom Metazoa; phylum Arthropoda; class Insecta; order Coleoptera; family Nitidulidae; genus Brassicogethes; species Brassicogethes aeneus. Next base: position 66,752,179 of record OV121132.1, read on the forward strand.
ACACTAAAATACGTGACTTCTCATGTGCAGCAAGTGATAATGAATTTGATATTATATGTCTCACTGAAACATGGTTAGTCTCTGCTGTTGAAAGTGCTGAATTATTTTCTAGTACCTATAATGTTTTGAGATGTGATCGAAAATATGACCTACTTGACTGTGCCAGAGGAGGTGGTGTCTTAATTGCAGTAAAGGATAGTTTTAATATATAATAAAATTAACTTTGAAATTGAGAGTGTTAGTGGCTTAGTGGATATCGTAGGTTGTAAAGTTGATGTTTCTTCAAATGTATCTGTAACTTTTGTTGTTATTTATATTCCGCCAAGAATGAATGTGGGCGATTTTCAAAACTTTTTTGATGAATTAGCTTATCTATTAGCAAGTTATAGTGAACACATAGTCATTCTTGGCGACTTTAATGTCCCTGAGTATGTAAACTTAAATGAAGAAAGTAGTAAGTCCCTGCATTTGAATAATTTTTCGGCTTTTCTTAATTTAGAACAATGTAATAATATCGCCAATCTATTTGGTAAATGCTTGGATCTTGTATTTACTAATTGTAATTGTGAGGTTGAATTGGAGCAGTACCCTTTTGTTAAAGTTAATGATTATTATCCTACATTGTCAATTAACGTGAAAACAAAATTATTTAATACAAACTTTTGTAATAATACTGAGAGTAAAATCTACAATTTTAGAAAGGCGAATTTTCCACTTTTGTATAATGATCTTTTACAGATAGATTGGTCATATTTAAACTCATTTGATGACATAAATAGTTCGTGTGAGTCTTTGTATACTAAACTTTACAGTCTTTTCGATAATTATGTACCTAATAAAACCTATATTCATAATAAACAAACATATCCACCGTGGTTTAATAAATCAATAATTCAAAACATAAACAAGAAACTGCATTATCACAAAAAATACAGAAAACAAGTAAACAAATATATTTAACCTTGTTTAAGGAAATTCGCCATATAATTAAAAATGAAATATCTATATCTTATAAACATTATTTAAATAATATTCAGCTTAATTTACAAAATGATCATTCATCGTAATATTGAATACGATAAACCTAAAGAAATAGTTGATACTTTCGCGCAGTTTTTTAATAGCGTTTATATAGATTCGGTTCCATTTGATGATAACAACTTTGTATTTACTAATAATCACGTCTCTTTATTCGCAATTGATGTTGAAGACATATATATATATATATATACAGGGTAATAAAAAAGTTGAAAAATAAAATGACATGATAATATACCAAGTTTTTTTTGTTAGGGATTGCTCTGGAGCCCTGGCTAATCCCCTCTTGATTATTTTTAATAAAATTTTAAAATCTGAGTTGTTTCCAGACATGTGGAAGATTTCTAAAATCATACCAGTATTAAAACGAGGTGATAACTCGCTTATTGTCAACTACCGACCAAATATCAATTTTATGTAATTTTGCTAAAATATTCGAAAGAATAATAAATACAAAAGTTTTTGATCAAATAAAAAATATGTTGTCCCCTTTTCAACATGGTTTTATTACAAAACGATCTACCACAAGTAACTTGGTTTCATTTGCACAACATGCTAGTCAAACGATTGATAGCAATGGCCAATTGGATGTTATCTATACCGATTTTCAAAAGGCTTTTGATCAAATAAACCATTTTATTTTATTAAATAAATTAAGGCGGATGGGAGTTGATGATATGCTTATTAAACTTTTTGAATCATACCTTACTAATAGGCAACAATATGTCATTGTTAATGGTTACTGTTTCGAGTGGTTCGCCTCTTGTTCAGGGGTGCCGCAAGGATCTAATTTAGGACCCATTCTTTTTTTTATTTTTATTAATGACTTGCCATTAAATTTAAGTTGCTCCCGGCTTTTATATGATTTAAAGATTTATAAAGGTATACAAAACTTAAATGACTGCTTTGAACTTCAAAATGATTTAAATACTTTAAACCAGTGGTGTCTTAGTAATCGTTTTAAGTCGAAAATATCTAAATGTAAGATTATGCGCTATACCAGAAAACGAAATCCAATTATTTTTGAATATAGCATTAATGATATTCCCTTGGATACAGTTTCTGTAATGAAAGACTTGGGTGTTATTTTTGATCAACAGTTAAGCTTTGTAACTCACATTAACACAAATATAAAATCTGCAACAATGACCCTTGGATTAGTTTTTAGAAATACCAAAGGTTTTTCTTCTCAGTCCGTTAAATTACTATATTATTCGTTAGTCTGCAGCAAACTTGAGTATGCCAGCGGGATTTGGTCTCCAATATATGCCTATCACATAACAAACCTTGAGAATGTACAGCGTAAATTCCTAAAAATTCTTAACTTTAGAATATTCAATTTTTATCCACCACAGGGTTCTGATCATTAGTTCTGTTAGAGACTTTTAATGTATTGTCTTTGGAATTGAAAAGAAAAATTATTTCAATAACTTTTCTGTAAGTATAAACTTCTTCATGATCAGATCGATTGCATGGATTTGTTGGGTCAATTGTGCTTTAATATTCCTCGTTGTAATAGCCGACAATGTATAACGTTTAGATGTCCCTTTGCTCGTACAAACACACTTAAAAAATCTCCTTTATATGTTATGTGCAACATATTCAATTGTATTTCTACTTCCTGTGATATAATTTTTTCTTCCTTAAGCTTTATAAAAAATTGTTTATCCTAGTGTTTTATATTGTTAATTGTAAAAATTGTTAACTATTTATATTTTTAATTATTTATACACACACCGGCAAATTTAAAGGAACGGAGATAAATTTCTATTTTTTACCCATAACTTGTTTTTCTCCGAATAAATTTAAATGAAATCTCTTAAAAAATGTTAACTAATGGCTTAGTTTGTTTTCCAAAGCTTTATATTCTTTTGAAGCCTAAAGCCATAAACTCAAGACATAAAATTGCGTTTTTGCAAAAAAAGGATTGCACATTTAAATTTGTTTTAAACATTTAATGATCAGGAAAAATAATAAGGATTATTGTTTTCAATAACATGTGTTTCGTCCACGAGCTCCTATGACTGCAGTCATCCGTCTTCCCATATTTCTGATGAGGTTGTCGATCATTTCTTGAGGTAAATTCTTCCATATTTCAATTAAAGCATCTTTTACCTCTTCTTTGTTTTGTACAGCAGGAATTATTTATTATAAGTCGTCTGCCTAGCATGTCCCATACATGTTCTATAGGATTTAAGTCCGGGGAGCATGCTGGCCAATTCATTGTCGGTATTTCCATTTGGTTTAAAAAGTCAGTTACACAATGAGCCACGTGCGGGCGAGCATTGTCCTGCATTAGGAGGAAATTTTCTCCGATATATGGGGCAAATGGTACTACATTATCTTGCAGAACATCTCTTATGTACCTATCTGCAGTTAATGCACCGCCATCAATCACCACCAATTCCGTGCGGGCCCCTAAACATATGCCACCCCACACCATAACTGACCCTTCACCGAAAGAGACAGTAGGAGTAAAATTAAATTGTTCATGTTGTTCTCCAGGACGCCGATACACTCTTTTCCTGCCATCGATCGAATTTACGCAGAAACGGCTCTCATCCGTGAACAAAACTCGACCCCACTGATCTTCGTTCCAATTTTGGTGTTCTCGAGCAAACGCTAGTCGAGCTACTCGATGACGTCTCTGGAGTTTTGGGGCTTTTTTTGAACTATACGACTTTATATCAACTTCTTTTAACCTTCTTCTAACTGTACGCTCACTTATTCTTGTTCCACGAACCTCTTCCAGTGCATTTCTTGTTTGAACTGCCGTCTGGCGTCTATTTCGAAGTGTTTGTAATGTTATAAACCGATCATCTACAGCCGTGGTTGAGCGTTTTCTGCCTTGACCTCGTCTTCTAATATACTCCCCAGTTTGCCTCCAACATGTAACATTTTGATGGATCGTCGATTTTGATTTTCCAAACATCCCTGCAACATCACTGTAAGATCGACCATTTTCGATCATTGCTGCAGCCCTAGCGATATCAGTCAGTGCTAAATCACTCATTGTGGACTTTTTCACAGTCAATGTGACTATAGTAAGCCACAACCAAGTAACAGTAAGCAATTGATTGTGAAAAAACAACTAACTTTTATCAGAAATTAACGAACACCTTTCCCACTTAATGCAACAACTAAGGGATATTTGACGTTAATTTCGATTTTGACGTGGACTAACTTGATCAAAATTTGCAAAATATATAAAAAATTTACTAATAAATGTAAGCCTAGGCCGTACAATACAGTACAAAAAACTAATTTTGCAGCACAACTAGAAAAACCAAAATTTTTATACGTTCCTTTAAATTTGCCGGTGTGCGTATATTGTTTTTAACTTATTTGTATTATTTATTTATAAGCTAGTATTTGTAAGTAAACATATGAATGTCCATTTATGGTATGTACTGTTGAGTAATAAATACCTATTATTATTATTATTATTATTATTATTATTATTAATTGCTGCCACTTTTTTCGCTACATTGTCTTCGATTTATGTTACTGTCATCATCTGTTTTGGAAACAGTCTTAACACTTATACCTTGAACTTCAAGAACGCCATCATCTTTTTTTGAATCTGTTTCAGAGCAAATAATTGTTATTTCATCAAAATGGTTTAGATAAAAATTTTCTCAGCTCTTGTCCTTATCTGATTCATCTACTTTCGATGGTGTCGTGTAACTACTGCAGTTTCTGCCATATTTGTAATGTTCTTGTAACATCTTTGTATTATATTAATGAGACACTATTCATGTTTTATAAAGTATTATATTCAATTCTACAGGAGCGTCTATTTCTATTTATTTCTAACCTCTGTTTCTATGACACCGCCACACTGGCTACTTGTCTGTCATTGAACAAGTACCTAGTTATTACAATGTACTAAAGCTACTTGTTACATCTCCTTTTTTATACAATATTTTAACTTAACTATCTGAACTAACTTATTTTCTACCTAAACCTAATAGGCTTAACAACTTGCCTTCCACTTCTTGTGGTATAACTACTTTTGTATGTATCAGGTTCATTTGGAACCTGAGTACAATTATTATGTCTATTTTCTAATTTATTATTAACAATGTCATTATCAATGTTCATTTCAGGGTCTGTCACATCAGGTATTATGTCATGATCGGGTATTTCAAATTTAAAAGTATTGGGCGTTTTCTTTATGAAGTACTTATTTCGTCTATAACAATTTCCTAAGTAATCTTTAACAATAAAGGAACGAGGAAATTCTGTTTGATTTTGTATTTGAGCCGGAACCCAATTTCTATTTTTTTTTAACATTACACTTTCTCCTTCCTTAAATGTATTTCGATTTTTTGCGTTTTTATCATAGTTTTCCTTTATCTTTACCCTTTTTTCTTTCATTAATCTTAAATTAACTGAAGGTTGTTTATTAAGTATTTTTGTACTAACCGGTAATTGTGTTCTAAGTAACCTACCATTTAACAATTCACTTGGAGATATATTAAGACCTGTTAATGGTGAATTTCTGTAATTTAAAAGAGCCAACTTTATATCTGTATTTGTTTCGTTGCATTTTCTGAGCATGGTTTTACAAATACCCACAGCTTTTTCTGCTAAACCATTTGATTTTGGGTATCTTGGACTTGAAGTCACTATATTAAACTCCCATGCTTTAGAAAAATCTTTAAATTCCCTACTATTAAAAGGCATATTATCAGAAACAAATGTTACTGGTATACCATAAATTGAAAATATTATTTTTAATTTTTTAATAATTTCACCTGCCGTTTTATATTTTAATGGAATTAGCTCTATCCAATTACTATAATAGTCTACAACAACAAGATAATCTTTAGCCCCAAAAGTTAAAATATCTGCTGCTATCTTATTAAAAGGAATTTCTGGTCTTAAATGTTGAATTAGCGGTTCTTTTTGTGGATTTCTACTATACTTTAAACATGCGTTACATTTTTCAATATACTTTTGTATATCTACAGACAAACCGGGCCAATAAAAAATTTTCCTTGCTCTTGCTTTGGTTTTTTCAATACCAAAATGTCCTATATGTAACTTTTTTAACATTAATTCCCTTTGACTATAAGGTACTACTATTTTATCATTAAGATATAAAATGTTATTTCGAACAAAAAGATTTTCTTTTAATTTAAAATAGTGTTTAACTTTAGTGTTAGTTATTTCGCGTTTATTTTCTGGCCACCCTTCATTACAGAACTTTTTGACAATGTGAAGTATTGGATCATTAATTGTAGCGAAACTCAATTCTTGAAGACGATTTTCTGTTACAGGTAAGTCAACATCAATACAATGTATAACTTCCTTCATTTCAGGGTCATCCCTAACATCATCTTTAATGTACGACCTCGACAATAGATCTGCAATGTACATATATTTACCTGGCAAATATACTACTGTAAAATTATACTTTAATATTTTTAATTTCATTCGCTGTAATCTACTCGTTACTTTTGAAATATCTTTATCACAAATACTAACTAAAGGTTTGTGATCTGACTTTACAGTTATTTTACGACCATAAATGTAATGATGAAATTTATTTAGACAAAAACAAATAGTCAACATCTCTTTTTCAATTTGCTAGTATCGTTTTTCTGTTTCAGTCAGACTACGCGAACAAAATGCAACTGGTTGTCCTGCTTGGAGTAAGCAACCACCAATGCCATTTTGACTTGCATCACACTGCACTTCAACAGATACATTATTATCAAATATCTTTAGATTTGGTATTTTAGTAATTAATTTTTTTATATTTAAAAATATTTGCTTATGGTCATTAGTCCATAAAAAATTAACATTTTTTTTTATTAATTCCCTTAATGGTGATACAATATTTGACAAATCAGGTATATATTTAGTTAAATAATTTACCATCCCAAGTATACTTAAAAGCTCTTTTTTAGTTTTAGGTTCATTTAATTTAAGTATGGCTTGTATGTATTCTGGATCAGGTTTGACACCATCAGCTGAAAATATCTGACCAATGTAACCTACCTCAGTTACTTTATATTGTACCTACTTTATTTTTATTAAATTTCAAACCAAACTTCTTAGCTCTTTTTATTACTTCACTAAGGATTTTATCATGTTCCTCCTCACTTGATCCTGCTATAATAAAGTCATCAAAATAGATACCCATTGGTAAATCACTAAATATTTTACTGTTTAATCTTTGGAAAACTTCTGGACTAACATTTAAGCCAAAAGGTAATCTTTTAAAACAATATTTTCCAAAAGGCGTTATAAATGTACAATATTCACTACTTACTTTATCAAGAGGAACATGGTAAAAACCTTCTTTCAGGTCCAAAACTGTATATATATTTTTATCTTTTAATTTTAATGCCAACTCTTCAACAGTTGGTATTGGATATTGATCTAATACTATATTTTTATTTAAATGAACAGGGTCTAAACATATTCTTAGTTGTTTGTTAGGTTTTTCAACAATAACAATATTGTTTACCCATTCAGTTGGCTTTTCTATTTTCATAATTATATCTCTTTTAACTAAGTCATTTAATGCTTCTAATAACTTTGGTTTTACTGCTTCAGCAATTCTCCTACATGAACTAGCATAAGGTTGCGCATCTTTCTTTAAAACAATGTTATACTGAAAAGGCATTTTACCTGTACCTTCAAAAACTTCTTTATTATTATTAATAAATTCTTGTTTAGAATTTAAACTTATTTCATTTACCCTTTTTATTAGATTAAGTTTTACACAAGCATTTAAACCCAAAACTGGTGTGCATTCAACAGGAACCAAAATGAACTTGATCTGACATTGCATTTTATTTATTATACATTTTATCACTACCGTCCCTAATGTTTTAATTTCGTTCTTACCATATGTTATTATTGTCATAGTGTTTTTTTCAACTTTATTTTTCAACCCTAATGTTTGAAAAAGTTGGTATGGCATACAGTTACAAGTTGCACCTGTATCTAATTTTATTTTATTTATTTTATTATTAATACTTGTCTCAGCATACCAGCTTTTACAAATATCTACATTATTAATACTGTTTATAGTTAGTGTATCTATAACATGATTTTCATTAATTTCGTTTATTTTATTTTTATTATTCTCCCTAACATTTAGATTATTTCCTCTCTTAGTATTATTAAATCCTTGTTTATTTCTATTATAATTGTCATAATTATTTGGATTTTGTCTGTAATTGTTTCTAAACTTACAACCTACAGCAAAATGATTTAATTTTTTACATTTGGAACATGCTTTCCCATAAGCTGGACACTCAAAAACAGAATGTTGTGTACCACACTTTAAACATTTATAAGTCTTTTTATTATTATTATAAGTACCTGACTTTTTACCTTCTTTTTGCCTTAACACTTCTACCTCTTGTGGACTTTTTAGCTCCTTCTGTTGTAGTTTGCTTGCCTCGGAGATCCTGCACTGATGTTCAGCTTTCTTTAATGTTAATTCCGGAATCCTCAACAGCCTCTCTTGAACCATTTGGTTTTGAATTCCCAACACGACTTTGTCCCTTATTAGTGACTCCTCCAGGTTTCCAAAGTTACAGTTTTTCGCTAGTATTTTTATATCGGTAAGAAAATGCTCAAATTCCTCATTTTCATGTTGATTTCTTGAAAAAAACTTGTACCTGTCATATGTTTCATTTTTTAAAGGTTTACAGTAAGTTTCAAACTCCTTAATAACCTTATTATAATCTTTTCTTTCTTCTTCCACCATCGAGAAAGTTTGAAAAATATCTTGTGCCTCTTCACCAGCAATGTTTAAGAATATTGCTATTTTGGTTTCATCCGCTTTGCTTTCAAACCCACTAGCCGTTAGGTATATTTTAAAACTATTCAAAAACTTTTCAAAGTTTTTATTAGCATTTGCGTCAAACACCATTTTCTTTGGCGGTTTAAACACATGAGAGAGCGTCTCCATTTTACTTTTAGATTTCTTCTTAGTTTTTCTTATTATTATTGTATTTTAATTTTTTGTTTCACCTGACACCATGTAATGTTCTTGTAACATCTTTGTTAATATTTTTTGCTAGATTGTCTTTGATTTGTGTTACTGTCGTCATCTGTTTTAAAAACAGTCACAAACACTTGTAGATTAAACTTCACAAACGCCATCATCTTCTTTGGAATTTATTTCAGGGTAAATAACTGGTATTTCGTCAAAATTGTTTAGATTAACCCAATTCCAAATAAAAATGCTTATTAATGAACTTTGTATTAAAATAGTTAACCTAGGCTAACTATTTTAATACAAAGTTCATTAATAAGCATTTTTATTTAGCTAGGACTTACGGAAGTTTTTTTAGTGTTATCATAAAATTGTGATATCGAAAGATCTTGCAATTTTGCAAGATCTTTCGATATCACAATTATTTGTGTCAGGCATAAACCTACTCTTCTTGTATTCTTCTGATTTCGTTTCAGAATCGAAATAGTAGACATCTAAATATAATTTGATAAATATTATTTTAAAAAATATTATTTATTATTTTAATAAAGAGTTCATTTATTGTGTAAAATTGTGCACTCATATTAAAGTTGATTAAACATTCCTTTACCTACAGATTTCTTTATATAACACTTGCCAACATACATGGGCGCCCGGAGGGGGGCAAGAGGGGGCACTTGCCCCCCCCTCCGCATTTATTACCAAAATAAAATATTTGCGAAAATATGATCATATTTTCAATATATCAGAGATCTTGAATTAGCAAATTGCCAATTGCTTATAGCAGCTACTTCCTACTTCTACAAAAACACTATGTAAAATTAAGTTTTTATTATTGCCGATTAATATTTATAAATAAAAATAAGGTAGTAAAAGTATTTTTTTGTTTCTTCTTGGTCCCTATTTGCTCTTAACTTGGTACAAAAATAAATATCGAAGTTAAGCAGGTTCAACTAAATGTTTTTAAATTGTTTAATAAAAAATATTTGTCTTAAATTTCTCGACTGTCATTTATAGTTTTTGCCCCCCCTAGACAATTTTCTGTGGGCGCCCTTGCCAACATACCCCTACTATTTTAATAAACTTGATTTTTGTTTATGGCTGAAATAAAATAAACCTTAGAAGTTGGTTAACTAGACCTTCTCTTCCCCACAATAAGTAGGTAATACCTACTAGGTATGGTAATATTGAAAAGATTTTAATTAAATGTACTAATTGGAGGATTAACTTAAAAGTCTAGTTAACCAACTTTTTAAATCAAGTTTAATAAAATAGTAGGGGTATGTTGGCAAGTGTTATATAAAGAAATCTGTAGGTAAAGGAATGTTTAATCAACTTTAATATGAGTGCAAAATAAATTAACTCTTTATTGGTTTATTATATAATTTTTTTTTGATAAAAAACCCCGTGTGTGGACATTTTATTCAACCGTCATTAAAAAAACTTTTGGAGTAGGTACCTAATTAAAAAAAAAATCGTAATCTTGTTGGTAGTGTGTCCAGTGAAGTATTGGCTAGACTAAGTGCCTATTTTTCCTTATTTCAATCGCATATTTCGTATGCCATAATTGTTTGGGGTCATTGCTCTGAGTCACACAGAATATTTAGTCTGCAACGCAGAATTATAAGAATTATTGCCTCCCTTGGTTATAAAGACGATTGCAGGGCTGAATTTAGAAGACTTGCAAGTTCCATGGAATTATGACTTTTCCTGCCTTATTTATTTTTCATAATTTGCTATACGTAAAAAATAATTTAAACTTATATAAAAGTTATGACTGTGTACATAACCATAATACCAGAAATAAGGGCAACTTAATTAATCAATTCTCTAGACTGAAAAGGTGCCAGAGTGGACCTGATTTTTATGGAATTCATTTTTTTAACAAACTCCCAAATGTAAAAAATATGGCTTTTAATAAATACAAACTGTTTTTAAAATCCTTTTTTACTACTCATTCATTTTATTCTATTGATGAGTTTTTAAACTTTACCTTTTAATTGTGTCCTTATTTTATTATATTCTTTGTTTAATTTATATTTACATTTCTTGTACTATTTTTATATTTGTATTTTTCTGACGTTGTAAACCTTTTGGTAATAGCACTAATAAATATTATTATTATTATTATTATTATTATTATTATTATATTATACATATATATATATATTGGGCTGCGTGTCTACGTATCTCGGCGTTTTTTCAAAAAAAAATTCAGGTTCCGAGAAATTTAGGGTGGTTCGTTTTAAATGGAACACACTGTATAGTGTTGAAAGTATTATTGAATGCTCCTTCATATATATCTATATATCTATATATATATATATATATTAGGGTGTGCCAAAAAACCTCGATATTTTTTTTTTCTTGCTCTCAACCCAAAATATCGTAGAATATGTCCTAACAAATATTCTGTTAAAAGCGGAGCTCATAATTTCAATTTTAAGAGGTCCTCCATCGAATCTGAAGTTTTGCCGCTTAAATAACACAGAAAACTGACTTTTTTACCTTATTTATTCTTGCAACCTAGGAAGAAATTTTTTTTTCATAAAATCCATGACTAATTCTTACAAAGCATTAAATTTGGAAGAAAAAATCTTATTAAGCCGAATTTCTATTTTCATTATTTGATTTTTTACAGAGCTTTAAATTTAAAATTTTACGTTTTTTGCCTTTTTCAGCTAAACTATTTAAGTTAGACGAAAAACTCAAATGGCAATTTTTTAGCTTGTCTGATGGACCACAAAAAAGTTTTAGGCGAATTTTTTGTATCGTCAATATTCTTAAAGTTACAGGCGTATAAAGTCATCATTTTTGTATTATTAACTTTAAATTTAAAGCTCTGTAAAAAATCAAATATTGAAAATAGAAATTCAGCTTAATAAGATTTTTTTGTCCAAATTTAATGCTTTGTAAGAATTAGTCATGGATTTTATGAAAAAAAAATTTCTTCCTAGGTTGCAAGAATAAATAAGGTAAAAAAGTCAGTTTTCTGTGTTATTTAAGCGGCAAAACTTCAGATTCGATGGAGGACCTCTTAAAATTGAAATTATGAGCTCCGCTTTTAACAGAATATTTGTTCGGACATATTCTACGATATTTTGGGTTGAGAGCAAGAAAAAAAAAATATCGAGGTTTTTTGGCACACCCTAATATATATATATATATATAAATATAAATATATATATATATATATATATTATATAGAGTATAGTTTTATATCGAGGGGGACAACTTTTCATGGTAAAATTTAGTTTCTCACCCCTACCCCTTGCGCCCAGGAGCTACCCCCTTAAGAATTTAAATAGGGAAGGGGTATCGACCAATACATTATTTCATTATACATCAATGTTTTATTTTTTAAAATCGTTCTGTATATTTTTGAGATATTTTAGAAAAACCATGCAATATGCTTTTAAAACTCGCGGACACACATAAAGTTTTATATCGAGGGGAACATTTTTTGGCGCTACTGCTACTTTATTCTCCTTGAGTTCTCTCAAACTCAAAAATCCTAAATTGCAAAAGGTATCATGTGGCACATCATTTTAAAGCTCTTTTAATCTGAATACAACTGTAAAGTTTTGTAATTTACTGATTGGTTGTAAAGAAAAAAACAATTTTTATTGTTATTACCGTTTCAATCCTGCAAAATTTGGCTTTGGTGAATTGAATCTCTAATGTATATGTTTAACAAATCTCATCGATGAAAATCTAAAAATGAAAGAAACTCGGTTAGATTGTATCCTCAACTCGAGGGCTATGGCGAACGGTAGCTTTTCAGGGGAGAAATAGGTCGATGGGCAAATGTTGTTTTTCAATACTTACGTGTATAAAAATATATTTACTAAATTTAAATAAAGGCAAATTAAAATTGGGCGCCAGTGTCTTATTATAGCCAGTTGTTAAAATCCAAGTAAGTCAGACACAATCTTACTAAAGATTAAGGGTGGTTATTAAAAGTCAAGTTTAAAAAAAATATAAATCAGTTATATTTGTAACACCGATGTTGCAGTGATCACTTTTCATGTAATATTAAATATTTGTTTGATCTATAATTTCGGTGCACCCTTATATGGCCATATATGGTTTACAAAAACCAAAGTCTAATAGACTAAACTAACTGGTAAAATATTATCGATGATACAAAAAAATATATTTAAAATAACAATTTAAAAGTTGAAGACTATGTCGAACTCTCGACTCAAAAATACACAAACGTATCAGGAGTGTAGTGCACGTTAACATTAATATTCAAAATTTGGTACGACCTGATCGTAGTTGGGGCCCTGGTAGATTGTGTCTCCGAATGGTTTGGCTTCCGATGTTGAAGTCTTCTACTATGTCAGATTATACAGAATGGCTTTTCAATAACGTAAGAACTTGCCATTATCCAAAACAAGTTCAGGGTAAAAAACTATTCCTTCACAACAAATCTAACATAAAAAGTCTTACAAAAAACTCCAACATAAAAAACTATACTCCATCTTAAAAACCCTTAAAAGAAATACGAACCCGCTTTAGCACCCTACAAAATCCGTTGACATTAGCTTACCCTTATTTTAAGGAGTTTTTAAATTAAAGACCATTCAAGGGATAGGATAGGTCAACAAAAAGTACGTTGTAAAATCACGAACACCTAAAATGGAGACCGCGTGGTTAGGAATATTCCACCACTATTTTAAAAGTTATCAACTCACCTAGAGCTTTCGTATAACACAATTAATGCTTTAACCGGCCCTGAGCCATTAAACCAGGAGAATTACTACGCATCTTTGGAATTCTATCCAAATTTTAAGCCAACGCTTACTCCCAATTAAACGGCTTCAGTGTTAAAACGGAAAAGGCAAACATAACATTTGTTAAGTTCGTAGAAGATTATTTAAACAAAAAAAAAACACAATGTTGCCAAGATGTTTTGAATGTGGTCGAGAAGACTAAAAGCAAATGAGGAGTGTTCTGGGTTGCAAACTATCAAAACAAAGTAATAAACAAAAGAATAAAAATAATTAAATTCTTTTGGAAGAGGCAACTAAACAAATATCATTATTAAAAATATACTTAACAATTAGTCAAACTAAAAATAAACCACTTACAAACAGTTCACATCTATACCGTTATAGATGTACAAACTAAAATAAAATCAATGGGTAACTGTCAAAATGACGGTTACAAGATTTAGAAAAAACCAATGCCTATCAATTACATTCTAATAATTTTTTTACTGTTTTTGTTAGAAGAACTAAACCATTTAAAATAACTTACTTGTCGTCAATTGTTTTTTGCTTATTGTTGATAAATACAGTTTTTACTTAAAAACGCTAATGTTTAAACGTTCGATGGATTGTAAATAAGTTAAGTTACAATTCTTACCTTGCGTAATTATTTAAATATGGTTTACACATTACAAGAACGTGTTGAGTTGGTAGGCTGCTATTACGAAAATAAAAAAGAGCTGCAAGGGTGTTCAACGAAAATCACCCCGATCGCCATGTTGGCCACAAATACATCGGAGAATTAATCTCAAAATTTGTTGAAACGGGTTTAGTTTAAAATACAAAAAAGGCTTCCAGAGGACTTTTGCATTACGAAGGAGCTGCTGTAGCGGTATTGGGACATATCCAGCTTATGCCAAATACGCAGTCAATACGGCAAATATCTGCAACTTCCGGCGTGACCAGCACTAACGTGTTTAGAATTTTACACAAAAACAAGTTTCATCCCTACAAAATTCGGCTGGTACATGAATTAAATGAAGACGATTTCGATAAAAGACAGGAATTATGCGAAATCATGAGTGACCGTCTTATTCAAAATCAAATTTTTTTGTACAACATTTGCTTTTCGGACGAGTCAACTTTCTCACTCAATGGCAAGGTCCATCGGCATAACTGCAGGTTTTGGAGTGATACAAATCCTCATTTATACCGGGAAGTTCATACTCAACATCCGCAGAAGTTGAATGTTTGGGTAGGAATCTTGGGGGACTATTTAATTGGACCTCTGTTTATTCAAGGTAATTTGAACAGCGAAATGTATCTAAATATGATGGAAATGAAATTGATGCCTTCATAACCCAAACTTTGGAAGATGATCCCTTGCTTGCTAAACAGGACTTACATTTCCAACAAGACGGCGCTCCTCCTCATTACTCAGCTCCAGTTCATCGGCATCTAGATATGCGATATCCTGAACTGGATTGGACGGAGAGATCCTGTAGAGTGGCCTGCCCGATCAACTGACTTAAATCCACTTGATTTTTTTTTTGGTGGGATACCTTAAGTCGAAAGTTTTCGTGACACAACCTGCGTCTTTGGATGAACTACGTCAACGGATTATAACAGAGTGCCGTCAAATAACTCTAGCGATGTTCCGTAATGTGAGGGAGGGTTTTGAATCATTGTTTGCAAGAGAACGGGGGACATTTTGAACATTTGACCTAAAAATATTGTAAAAAATTGTAATTAATAAATAAATTTGTATACCTATTCGTTTAGATTTAGTAAAAACCAATTTACAAACAATAAATATTGTTTACAAAACTAACTACACAGTTGCATTTCAAATTAAACGAGCTTTAAAATGATGTGCCACATGATACTTTTTGCAATTTAGGATTTTTGAGTTAGGGGTTGCTGAAATCAAGGAGCAGTAGCAGTAGCAGCGCCAAAAGTTGTCCCCCTCGATATAAAACTGTGTCCGCGTTTTTTTCCAAATTCTTCCAGTTTTCGAAAATTTAAGGTGGGAAGTTTTAAAAGTATATGCATGGTTTTTCTAAAATATCTCAAAAATAAACAGACCGATTTTAAAAAATAAAACATTAATGTATAGGGATTTTAAAGACCTTTAAAATAATGTATTAGTTTCCTATTTAAATTCTTAAGGGGGTAGCTCCTGGGCGCAAGGGGTAGGGTTGAGAAACCAAATTTTGCCATGAAAATTTGTCCCCCTTGATATAAAACTTTACGTGTCTCGGCGTTTTTTCAGATTCCGAGAAATTTAGGGTGGTTCTTTTTAAATGGAACACACTGTATATATATATATATATACATATATATATATATATATATATATATATATTAGGGTGTTTCAAAAAAATTTACAATTATTTTTTTTTCCAATGGTGTTAAAAAATGAATAGTTCATTAAAAAACAAAAATGTTGGCGCCTATTTGAACCCTTAATATTAATAATAATAATAATAATAATGTTTATTTATTCTCAGGATCGCAATGGATATAGAACAAGTCAATATAAATGCATTCATATTACATAATATATAGTAAAATACAAGAAATTCTTTTAATGCCTTTTTAAAAAATCGTATATTCTTAGAGTTTCTTATGTCTGGTGGAAGTGCGTTATAAATTTTAAGACCAAGTCTGGATGGAGAGTTTGACGTGACATTGCACCTACCAAAAGGTATTTGATAATGATTTTTATTTCTGAGATCATGTTCATGTATGGAAGACTTTAACCTAAATCCATACTTATTTAAATGTATATACACTGATACCTCAAAGATAAAAAGAGAGGGCAAAGTCAATAAATTATATTGTTTAAAAATTTGTCTGCATGAATAGGTTGATTTGAGACCAATTAGGCATCTTAACACTAATTTTTTGCTATAAATACACTTTGTGAGTTCGTAGACCTCCCCCAAAAGCATATGCCATATCCCAATCTCGAGTCTACTTGCGCGTGATATAGATTAACTAATTGATGTGCATTTAATATGTCCTTTAATGATCTAAACATGTATGATATTGAATGTAACTTGGAGACCAAATAATGGCAGTGTTTTTTCCAAGTAAGACATTCGTCAATTGTCACTCCCAAAAATTTTGTCTCCTTGTTATTTTCAATGGTAAAAGTATCAATACTTGGATTAACCTTGTTGATCATTTTTTGTCTATTGTGAAATCTGACATAATTTGTTTTTTCAGGATTAAAATATAATAAATTTTTACTATACCAGTCATTAAGCTTCTCTAGCACCCCATTACATGTTTTTTCTAATAGATTATCATTTTCGGCTGATATTTTTAATGACGTATCATCAGCATACAATGTGAAAGAAGCATTATTTGTGATTTTTTCCACATCATTAATATAAATTAAGAATAAGACAGGACCCAATATAGAGCCCTGTGGTACGCCCATGGTAATATTTAAAAAAATTGAATTTACTGTACCAGAAATATTATCAACAATACTAGGTACGCTTACATATTGTTGTCTTCCCTTCAATAATTTTCCAATCCAGTCTAAGGGAATACCTCTAACCCCATAAGCATACAGCTTCTCCAATAGCCTTTCATGAGACACTCAATCGAATGCCCTACTGAGATCACAAAAGATCCCAATAGGACACTCTCCATTTTCAATATTCTCAATTATCCCCTCATAAAAGGACATCAGAGCCGTTGCCGTAGACCTATTTTTAATAAAGCCATGTTGATTAGATGTTATAATATCACATTTGCTTAAAAATTTAAGCAGTCTATTCAAAAAGGCATATTCAAACACTTTAGAAAAACTTGAAGGTATTGTCACCGGTCTATAGTTCTCCGCCAGGAGGCTGTTGTTCTTCTTAAAAATCGGAATTACTTTTCAAATTTTTAATAAATTTGGAAATAAACCACTTTTAAAGGATAAGTTAACCAAAAAAGTTAAGGGCTTGACAACAAGAGGAAGCACAGTCTTTAAAATGAATCCTGGAATATCATCAGGGCCTGAAGAATGCTTGTTTTTTAATTTATTAATACAAATAGATAATAATTCTTCACAAGTATAAGGTTCTAGATAAAAACTTATATTGTTATTTGTTATGTTAAGATCATTATTTTTATAATTTTTTGAAATGTTGTTAATAATATTTCTGGGTGCGTCAATAAAAAAATCATTAAAACAGGAAGCTATTAATGTAGGTTCCTTTATAACGTTATCATTTATCAACAAATTCAAACTTTTTGTTTCTTTTTTATTATTTGATAATTGTGAAATAATTTTCCAAGCTGTTTGAACAGGATTTTCAGAATTATGAATTTTATTTTGAAAATATAACTTTTTTGTTGTCAAACATAATTTTTGGTGTAACTTTTTTTATAGTTATAAAATAAAGCCAATTCTGGATAAAGTTGTTTTAAAAAATATAAATCTTTTAAATTGACACTAGATATTTTAACCTCATCCGTTATCCAGTTATTTAATTTACTTTCAATTCTACATTTTTTTAAAGGAAAACATAAATTAAAATAATATTTAAAGATATTTAAAAAATGCGCAAAGGATTCGTTTAGTTCAAATGTATTGTATACTTTATTCCACTTTTCATTAGCTAAATGTGTTTTAAAACTATTTATGGAATATTTATTGTATTTTCGTTTCATATTATATTGTTGTTCTATTTTTTTACCTGCCAAAAATTCAAACTCAAGCAATATTGTTCTGTGATCGGAAATTTCATAATCAACCACGCAGACTGTGCTTTTATAAAAAATATTAGTAAAAATATGATCAATAATTGTAGATGAAGTTTGTGTAACTCGTGTAGGCCATTTTACCAAAGATATCAAATTATAACTTTTTAAAACATTAGACAATTTATCAAAAGAGGTATTGTTATCACTTAAACCAAATGAATTCAAATTAAAATCTCCACACAAGATTATGTTAGTACCTGGTTTGTAGATATTACTTAAAACTTTATCTATTTTATCTAAAAATATATTTATATCTATTAATATTAAGGTTTGCCTCAATTCATTTTTTGTTTTTCCGTTTCAATAACACGGGAATTTTTATTTTTTTCATTTTGAATTCTTATAACTTTGGAATGGTTTGTTTTCGCAACACCCAAGCGAGAGGATTTATAGACAAATTCACGCTCTACAAAAAACATCTGAAGGTCAAAGTTCTTCAGATCAACCGTTTCAAAGATATCAGCGATCAAAAATAACACTAATAAAATATTTCAAATATTTTCAAATAAAATACATAAAAATATCAAATGCCTTATTTATATTATTTTTTATGTAAAATCGCTTTAATTCTGTTAACCTGAGACTGTAAACTTTTTATTTTATTTACAATTTATAATATACAGGGATGGTAATGTGCTCTTAGGCCGTTTAATAAATAAAGACAAATGCATTATGAGACGTGGGAGTGGTGGAGTGACGTAAGAGTAGTGGGGCAAGCCAGACCGCGCCGCGCGGCTACGATCATCGCCCGACCGCAGACAAGAGAATGTGTTGTAAGTAAGCGGTAGTACGTTTGTTATAAATTAGGAAATATTCTCTAATAAAAATGGTTTACACCCTTGAAGAAAAGATTCAATTTATAACGTGGCATTTAAATGGGATCTCAGATCGAGAAATTCAAAGATTATTTCCAAATATGTTCCCAAATAGACCATTACCAGCAAGGGCAACAATTCAAAATGTTGTAAATAATTTTTTAACATTCGGCAGTGTTAATAGGGTTCATAATAGGGAACCGCAAGCAAGGCCAGTAAATGAAGAAGCATCGAACAAGATCCAACCCAGTCAACCAGACAAGTTGCCGAACAGTTCGATTTATCACGGTCTATGGTAGGCAAAATTTTAAGAAAGCATGGGTATCACCCATACAAATTAAAGAGGAGTAATGAGCTATTTCCTGATGATCCATACCGTCGCATGGAATTTTGCGAAACCGTTATAGAAATGGCGAACCGGGATGAAAATTTCACACGAAATATCCTTTTTACCGATGAGTCGTCATTTTTTATACATGGTAGGCATAATTCCATGAACCATCGGTATTGGTCCAGGACGAATCCTCATCAGCATTATGCTGCCAATACTCAACGACCACAAAAATTAAATGTTTGGTGTGGAATGCTGGGAGACCATGTTATAGGTCCATTTTTTATAGATGGTACCTTAAATGGTCAAAAGTATCTTGAACTGCTGCAAAATGAAATTGTTCCCGCAGTTCGTGCTCTGCCTGTGCCTTTTGAGTCAGTATGGTTTCAACAGGATGGATGTCCCGCACATAATACCCTATTGGTAAGAGAATATTTGCAAGACACTTTTGCAGACCGCATAAAAAGTGGTCACGGAAATATTCTCTGGCCAGCAAGATCACCGGACTTGGCTCCGTGCGATTTTTTTATGTGGGGATATGCCAAATCCAAAATGTACGGATTTCAGCATATCAGGGCAAATAACCTTGATGAATTAAGAGAATTAATAATTAATACATTAAGGAATATCAGACCTGAGATGCTGTCAAATGTACGACAAAATTTTTATAATAGGTTAACTTATTGTACAGCAGCGTTTGGGGGCCTATTTGAACATTTACTTTGATTTATTTATTTTTTATTTAAATATTTTAGAACACCATTTTTGTTTGAACATTTACTTTATTTATTTTTTAATTTAAATATTTTAGAATACCATTTTTAATTAAGAATATTTGTTTTTTTATTACAAGAATACTATGGTTTATTTTCCACATTTTCGAAAAAAATTCAATAAGTATTCGTTTTTGTAAACAAAATCATAGTTAAATTTTAAAGAAAATTTAAAATTCCTCCGTCCGCACTCCAACGTGGACCGAATAATACTGAAGTTATTTCGAGACTCGATTGCGAAATTTGCGTCAAGGTTATCTAGTAGTGGGATTGGAAAGCAGTTAGAGGAGGGGAAGTAAAACATTGGCGGACGTTTAATTGTTTTGATTTATTCGTTTTAAAATCTTGTACTGCACGCTTATGGCAGAGGGGAAATAAGTATTTTGTTCTCCTATTCGTTCAACAATGGTTGTTTGTCTCTCTTATTTATACGTTTATCTCACTTATTCGTATGTTTTATATAGCATGCATCTTTGTTTATTAAACGGCCTAAAAGCCCATTACCATCCCTGTATATATTAGGGTGTTTCAAAAAAATTAACAATAATTTTTTTTCCAATGGTGTTAAAAAATTAATAGTACATTAAAAAACAAAAATTATATTATATATATATATATATATATTTGTATATATGGTGTAACGGTTTATTTGGTTTAATGTAGCAAATGAAATTTCGAAACAAGAAAGTAATTTTACGTAATTTATTGAGGTTGTGCTTAGGCAACCAAGCAGTCACATTTCTTTGTTTGGGTTGGGAACGGTTTGTCTAAAACAATTAGGTTTTCTAAACGTGACTATGCGTTGTTGGTGGTTGTAGACAGGAATTATTTATTTATTATTGTCAACTAGTTACTTATTATTGATAATTACACAAAATAATAAAAGTAAAATGTATTTAAAGGTTATGACGCAAAAATTTTCTGGCATAGAAGATTCCCTAAGCTTTATGAATAAAATCATTGAAGAGATGAAAGCAAACATAAATACAATAACACGAGACTACAAGAAGCTAAAAAAAGAAAATGATACACTCAAGCAAAAAGTGGAAAACCTACACAAAGAAATAATCAACATTAAAAATGGCTTGAAAGAAGAAATATATTCTGAAAATAAGCGCAAAAATAATATTCTAGTCGTTGGCCTTAAATACGAAAATGATACAAAAAGCAAGGAACAACTAAAAGAAATATTTACCAAGCTTGACGCCAGATATCTTGGACGATGAATATTTAACAAAAATCTTGCCAAGCAAAAACCCAATGAAGCCAATCCTAGTCTCCTTTAAAAATGAGGACCGAAGAAATCAGGTTTTGGCAAAAAAGAAGGAAGCCGGCAAACTTGAGTTAGAAGTAAATAGTCCAAAATACACTGTATACCTAAATGAAGATACCCCGAAGGAAACTAGGTATCTTTTAAAAAATGCTAAGGTATTAAAATCAAATGGGTACAAACATGTATGGCTCAGCCATGGAACTGTTCTTGCCAGAGAAACTGATGACTCAAAACCCATCAAAATTACTTGAACAGACAAAAAATAGATGAATTACTCCAAAGAAAAACTTAAAATATTGACCAAAATGACTCATATTACCAAAACTAAATTTTACATTTTTCATAATGATGCCTAATAATGTAAAAAGTTTCTGTAACATTGATAGTTACAATAATGAATTGTTAATATGCCCAACTTGATGAAGGGCCTAAATATTCTGTATTTAAATGTCCGCTCTATAAAAAATAAACTAGACAATATTGAACTCCTAACACACCAAATAAGGGAAAACATCAACATGCTGGTTATCTCAGAAACATGGGTATCGACAAGATTTTTATGGTTTACCAGGTTTCAAGGCTATCTTTGCCAGTCGCATAAAAAGAGGAGGTGGAGTCTCCATACTCGTAAGAAACAACATAAAGTACAACACAGTCAAGGTAATAGACAAAACTGACATATCTTTTGTGCTTGTTAATTTTCAAGAACTCAATTTATTCATTGGAGGACTATACATTCCACCTTCCCATGACATTGATCAATCTTTACAGTTTCTAGATGGTGAGCTAACTAACAAAAATTCAATTATTATAGGAGATATGAACATTAACCTTTTAAAAACAACACGAAAATCTCTCAACTACAGGGAAACCTATACCACAAATGGGTTTGAACCTTACAACACAATAATACCCACAAGGATATCTCATACAAACGAAACACTTATTGACCATATTTTATTAAGCCCCAGTGCTCAAAATTTTACAAAAAGACTTTCCATAATTTCAAATAGTATAAGTGACCACGAAATCCAAGTTTCACAACTGAACAAGGAAACAACAAAGGCAGAAAGATCTCAATTCTACATAAAAAAAGTAGTAAACTATGACAAACTCTTTGAAGATATACAAAAGTTCAATGAAGCCTACACAGAAGAAAAAAGTGTTGATGAAAATTATAATAATTTATTAGAATGTTTTCATCAAAACACAGTGTACAGAAGCATTAAAAACAAATTTCGCAGCAATTCAAAAGCCTGGTTCAATTGTAAAGTTTTTGATGCTATCAAAACCCGTGACTTCTATTACAAAAGATGGAAAAAACATCCTGGCAACTCTTCCTTTAATAATATGTATACAAATACATGTAAGAAAGTAAAGGCAGAAATAAAAGAAGCAAAGAGAGCTTACTATAAAGATAAGTTTGGTCAATGTGGCGGGAATGTAAGGAAAACGTGGCAACATAGTCAAAAACAGATCTAACTCCAAAGATCCTGGAATTTCCTCCATGAAAATAAATAAACGAAAACGTCAGTAACAACCAACAATCAATAGCTAACTTTATAAACAACTTTTTCACAAAGATAGGCGATAATCTTGCTAGCAAAATTCCACCAATACCCATGGATCTGCAGTTCAAACAGGTTACACCGACTGAAATAGAAAGTATTATTGAAAAACTTACTGCATCTAAGGCAACTGGCCCTGATCAAGTGGACACTAAAACATTAAAAAAGTGCTAAGGTGTGATAAAGTTTGTTATGTGTAAAATTGTGAACCAGTCTTTTTCTGAAGGTAGAGTTCCTAAAAAATTAAGCAAGCCCGCGTGACTCCTCTATTCAAAAGTGGCGATAAAGCAATTGTAAACAATTATCGTCCCATTTCGGTCTTGCCAGTTCTATAAAAAATTTTGGAAAGAGTTACAAATAATCAACTAATGGATTTCTTGAATGGTGTAGGATTTCTCAGTGACTGTCAGTACGGTTTCAGGAAGTCCAGTGATACCAGTAGCGCAGCTGTCGACCCAGTGGCGGCTGGTGGATTTTGGCACACCCATATCTCAGTTATTAGACATGGGACCCACATCAAATTTATATGAGTTTATAATGACATTATATAGGCAAGTTCTGCGCAAGCAGAATTTAAATTAAAGTTTGCGAAAAAAAGTTAGTTTTTAAGTGCAACCCCCAGCCTCCTGCCCCTCCAAATTAAGATAATTCAAATTAAAGTGGTACAATATTTAATTCACTGATGTTTATCGACAAATTTCAAATTTTATTAAAAAAATTCAAGTATTACAGATTTTATACCATTTCAACTTTTTTTTAAATTTAGTAAAAGAAATAATAAAAATTATAAATGGTATAAAACCTGTAATTCTTGAATTTTTTTAATAAAATTTGAAATTTGTCGATAAACTTCAGTGAATTAAATATTGTACCACTTTAATCTGAATGATCTTAATTTGGAGGGGCAGGAGGCTGGGGGTTGCACTTAAAAACTAACTTTTTTTCGCAAACTTTAATTTAAATTCTGCTTGCCCAGAACTTGTTTATATAATGTCATTATAAACTCATATAAATTTGATGTGGGTCCCATGTCTAATAATATGTCCAAAAATCATCTTTTATGTGGATTGGGAAAACTGTAACAACTGATCAGGAAATTATGTTTAATAATGGGATTTTAAAAGAAAGTAGAATAATAAAATTTTTAGGTTTATTAATAGATAACAAACTAGATTGGAGCAATCATATAGAATTCATAAGGGGTAAACTAATAGGACCAGTGTATATACTAAAGAGACTTAGTTACACTGTGCCGAGTGCCTACTTGAGATCTATTTATTATGCATTGGTTCATTCACACCTGCAATACTTAATCTGGTCAAATACAACGAAAAAAAATTTCAAGTCGCTAGAAAATATTCAAAATAGAGCAATAAAAAACATGTACTCACTTGATAACCAATATCCTACAATTAACTTATACAACAACTATAAAATTTATTCTCTAAAAAACATTTACAAATTCCAAGTAAATTCATTCATACACCAAGTTTTAAATCATTCGAGGCATTCTAACTTAACGTTCACTCTAGGATCTAATCTACACGAACACAACACTAGGACCAGAACAAATATAATCAGTACATCATGTAGATCGCGGTACGGTGTTAACTCAATCTTTTTTAAAAGAGTAAATAACTATAACTCGACTTTTTGGGCTATATATAGAGTATATATTTTCTCAAGCTAATCGCTATTTAACATTATTAATTCTCTCTGTGATATGTATGTAAAATAATTAGATTTTAAGTAATAAACAAGATTTTAGTGTGTTAATTATCTGTGATATAGGTATGTTAATAATTAGATTTTAAGCTAACATTTTTTTTCATGTTAATAATCAGGACTTTATAAAAAACTGTAAGGGGATGAACCTCCATAGATTTTCTTTGTAATGTCTCATTGGTTCAATAAATCTATTCATTCATTCATTCAGAACATCTGTTGGACTGTAAAAATGCAGGAAAGCGTTATTCAAATTTATACCTGATTAATTAATTAGTAAAATCAACTTTCAACATTTAAGTAAATATTGGTGGACCAATCAGATTTTGGTTGGATAATTTTGACAGGGGAAACCATTTTTGATTTGGGTGTCGAAGTTTCTGAAAGCGTTTTAAGGGAGAACCTAAAAGAACGCATTAGTTTTGATAATCCGCAATAGAAAATCAACAATATAATCAAATTAACCTCAGTAAGGCCACCTGACATTAAAGGTAAATAATATTTTCAGTATTTTGACTGGTTTTCCTGTATTTTATAAAACATCCCAAATAGCATTTTCATTAGAGCTTCGCGACCCCCGACCAAATTTGTACCAGAACCAACGTCGGTCATTGTGCAAATCAAAGTTGTTTTCGAACTTCTAATATAAAGTTGCAAAAAGTCGTCCAGAGGACGACTGCACAACGTCTGCGACTATAACACCTATAGAGTATTATAATCTGTCCACTGATGACGTCCGCGCAACGTTTAAATATATGTAGGAAATATTACTGGAGTACGGCAACGATGGTCCGACGTTGGCTTCTTTCCCTCGAAGCCAACGTTGCGAATTAGTGCAAATGGGACGTCGGACTGTAGGTCAAAAATGTGTTGTTTTGTTTATTTTTCTATGGTTGAAAGTGAGGTTATAGTTGCGTTGCGTTTTTCTATCTTGCTTTTGTTGCAGAGACAAGTTGTCTATATATGGGTCTATGGGCCAATATAAAACCCCATTTTCCTCCCATTGATGGGGTACCGGCTCGACTTCCCCTAGATCTTTTATTTGAACAACTTTAAAATGATGTTCGCCCATTTTTTGTGCAAAACCACAGGTCTGTGTGCAAAACAGACACAGACCAACAAAGAATTAATCAACAAACAAGTCACCATCCAAAATAAGTAAGGTTAGAGATAAAGACTATTTTTAGTCATGTGATACTATCACAGTGATAGTTGTGTCTACAGACCCGGAACGACGTTGGGGCAAATAAGTCGGACCGACGTAGTAATGTAATACGAAGGGTGCACCGCGGTCGGAAATGGTGCGCGCTTTAAGACTTGGTTGTCCTCTTGGTCCAAATAAGTAATGAAACAGTAAAAATTTATAGACACTTCGTCGGAGTACGGTTAAATATCTGGAGTTTCCCAACTACGCCATTTTTATATCATCCATATTTGCAACTCGAGTAATGATCATCACGAATATTCACTTTTACAGATTGAATGTTTAAAATAAAGTTAAAAATTATGTCTCGTAGTTTTTAGTTAATTCTTAAAGATGTTTTGGTGCATTTTCACATTGATAACTGCACAAAAAAAATATGTTTATTTTTTTTTCTTCCGAAAAATATTGTTAATTTAAATATTTCTTAGGGCGCATTAATTTTTTTCGATCCACCTCGGTCACATTCATCAGTAAAGTGACCTGTGTTTGTATTTTTCAAGAATCTCTCTGCGATACAATTCCATTCTTAATGAAAATAATATCTATAAATTAGTTAGTGTAAGCGACATGATTGTTTCGTTTGTATGGATGATTGTGTTTGATGCCACGATGCCATCTGTTGGTTAAAATATATTCGTACTCTATGATTACACAATGTTAATCAAGAGGGCGCTAATCACTAGCGGCCAGTGTTAGAAAGGTCGTCCCGAGTATATTGTTTTGGAACAAGACGACGTCGGGAGAGTCGTCCAAACCGACGTTGAATTTAGTAAGGAATTCTTTCTTAATCCGACGTCGCGTCCGACGTCGTACCGACCAGGATTTTTATTCCCCATTTTGGTGCAGATTCAAGTAAATACGTAGTCGCGCAGACGTTGTGTACCGACGTCGGGTTGTTATAAGCGACGTTGGCCGGACGTCCAAATGCTATTTGGGATGCTGAACAGTGTTTCTCTTTTCAGCCTTCATTTCTCGATATTTTTATTTACGTCCTTTTGTTCTTATGCTCGATGGTTCTTTAACGTCCTTTTAAAGTAAGCGTCGTTATTCGAGCTATTTAGGAATTAAATGGTGACTGTACACCATACACGTTATCAAAAGTATAATTGCTGTTTACCTGAAAGAAAGTTTATTAGTACAAGATTTTTAAAAAATACTTATCCAACAACGCATTGCTTTCCGTGTCAAGAGAATCATTGAAGTAATTTGTTGCTACTTTGGTGATTTCGTTTGGATCGATACCATATGAGGCATTGATGTATCTGAATAATTAATAGTCAACCATTTTTTGGTAAATTAGTTTACTCACCGATCTTTGTAAACTGAACACATGTGTAAGGTATTTATTAATTTTGTTTTAATTATAGAAAAATTATATTATTTGGTTCATGTTGACTCTAATACGTAGAACAATGGTGCCTACCACACAATGTTTCCTTTAAACATTTAATAAAACTAAACATTTTATTTTTTTAACTAATAGTAAACTTGAGCATTTTTGTTAAAAGAAACATCCCATTTTCCTCCTCCTTTTTCTTGTCAAAAGTTCACTTTTATGGCGTCCACAAATAAAAACAATAATTAACATCTGTACCCTCACCCGCATGCGGTAATAGCTGCAGAAGGCGAAATGACAAAATATTAATTAGTTAATTTTGTCATTATTTATTTTTAATAAATTTTATCAATATTTTATATAGTTTTATTATTAGTAACAATTATTGTTATTATCGTTGATATTATTATTATTATTATTTCCAGGACAATGACCCGCTATCTATTTTTCCGCCATCCGAAAATAAAACTTATTATTAGGCAATTTTCATAATTTATTTAAAATCGTAAAAAAATTACCAAATTAAACCCTTTTTTCGATCTCATAATATAAACCATGGAAAATACATATTAATATATTTAATACAGGTTGATACGACGAATAATAAAAGGGGCGTTATCACACGTGGCCGGCGAAATTTCTTTAATGCGAAATAAAACGCTATTGAATAAATACCCGAAGGCGTAGCCAGCGAAATGTGTTTTAAGCGAAATCGGACAGATGCTGGAAAAATAATTATTTCCCCGATAGTACAGATGTAGGGTTTTCAAAAAGTTTTTCTAGTTTTCAATTTTAATATTTACACAGGTTTTTTATGTAGGACACGTTAGTAATAGATTAAAATATAAATCAACCTACTATATCCCTTAATGTAAACCATAAAAATTGCTTGACTGTAAAATTCACCAAAATGTACTTAGAACCTTATGGAACTTAAAAATATTTTAAAAAATGTTCCTCATAAAGTTAAAGTTAAAGTTAGAATATTTTTATATATTGTTTATGGAGAATTTTATGTCCACACAAGCAAAATCTAAATTAAAAATTAGATATTTTAATGTTATTCACTTTTTACAAAACATAAAAAAACGTGAACAATTTATATATTACTTTGAAATGTTTTAAGGAAGCAGCGGTCATGCACCAGAACCCTGACTGCCTTAGTAAGCCTTAAGTTGAGTTAAGGAACGTCTGTAAACCGCTGTTATGGAATTAAACCATGCATGGATCCATCACACTTTAAAATAAAAAAAATCGTATGAGTCAGGGGCTTTTTCCAGAGTCATCTGGCAACACTAGCAGTTATGGAGTTCTCCATCCAAAGGATTCGTATTCAGGCGGTCTGAATACGAATCCTTTGGATGGAGAACTCCATAACTGCTAGTTTTGCCAGATGACTCTGGAAAAATGCCCCTGACTTATACGATTTTTTTATTTTTAAGTGTGATGGAGAATTCCATAACTGAATCAGGCCAGAAACTCAGCCTTCTTTAGTTCTCCGTATAAGTTCTCTGGTTCGCAACTTTTGACGTGCGAGCCGGTTCATTTAATTTTCATGAATCTGTTCACACAGATCAATTCGAAGATCCGGTTCACTGAGCCGGTTGAGATCTGATCGACCCGTGTATATCTCTATCTACAATCATACGCCGCATGCAGAACCAGTCGCGCGCATAACGGAAGGTTAAAGATTATTTAATTCTATATTATTTTAATTAA
This sequence comes from Brassicogethes aeneus, assembly GCA_921294245.1. NCBI lineage: Eukaryota > Metazoa > Arthropoda > Insecta > Coleoptera > Nitidulidae > Brassicogethes > Brassicogethes aeneus. Next base: position 66,781,412 of record OV121132.1, read on the forward strand.
ATTATAATTATTTATTTAGGTTAATTTTAATGGAGAATTTTTAAAATTTTGTCGAAATAGATGAAGTAAAAGTAATCGTTTTATTTAATTGTTTACTTAATATGTATTTTAGGAATTACTTGTACGGAAGGTTCTTTATGGAAGATACATAGAGCTTTTGTTATGACTCATTTGCGAAATTTGGGTTACGGCAAAAACATAATGGGTTTCATGATTAAAGAAGAGGTTGCTGACATCTTGGAATTGCTTTCACAAAATTTAAATGTTCAAGTGGGCAAATTTTTGGCACAATCTGTATTAAACATACTTTGGGCATTCACAACTGGAACCAGGTTTTCAAGAAATGACAATCGTCTAAACAAACTTTTAGATTTACTGAGTACAAGATCTAAGGCATTTGATATATCCGGTGGAACTTTATCTCAACATCCCTGGCTAAGGTTTATTGCGCCAGAAAAAACTGGATTTAATCTTATATTAAAACTAAATAAAGATTTAAATAAACTTTTAATGGAAACCATTAATGAACATAAAAAAACTTGGACTGAAGGACGAAATGATGACTTAATATATTCATTTATTAGTGAAATGAAGAGGGAAGATTTGGGTGATTCTACATTTACGGGTAAGAATTTAAATACATGTTTTTTTATTATCACATGTACCTATTATATAAACCCTACATAATATATATGGGGCATTCCATGAAACAATCAGTGTTTTTTACCCCACCCTCTTTGATTTTGCTAAATTTTTGATACGTTTTTAGTACGTATTAAAAGCAACTTGCACACCAATTTTTAGCTTTTTATTCCAAAACGTTATTGAGATATGGATTTTTTAAATTTTGAGGTGAAACAATTTCATAATAATAGACTAGTATCATTTTTTTCGTTTTTAAATGGAGCTTCAGAAAAAAAATAAACATAAATTATTCGAAGTGAAAAGTGAAGTGAAATTCCGACCCCTTCGATATTTTTGAAAATATTTCCCAAAATTCTTCTTCATATTATGCAACTTTTGAGCCAAAGCAGAAGATGTGATCACAATTATTTTTATTTTTTTTTAGCCAATAATGAATTTTTATGATTATTTTTTATTTACCTAATTATCCAAAAAACTATTTTTAAACATAATACTTGTCTATTATTACATTAAAAACAATTTTATTGAATGAATTTAAAATATTTTATTTAGTAATATTAATTTACATTTCATCCAATCCGTTTTTTTAAATTTTTTTTGTACTTGATGCTTTTTATTCTTCTTGATAGTATTGTGAAGTGCCTAATTCATATTGTACCTAATCGAATTACGCAGATATCATACGTATATATACGTGCTATACGTAGTATACTATAGTAGCGCTAAATATTTATTTTATTATTTGAAGTAAAATTTTTCTTTTTTTACTTTTGTTTACTAAAGATTATAATACCAAAATTTTTTGATCGTTGTTGTAATCCAATTAATTTGGAGAAACACAAAGTTAAAGTATTTTTGCGAAAAGTGCCTTCGCATTTAGCAATTCGCTACAATGTATCCACTGACGAACGTGTATGTAGTGCATGTTTTAAAAATTTACTTAAACGTTAGGCTGTTAATCGTTCCGATAAAAGTGATGGTAAATCAAATGCAGTGGCGGCTGGTGGGTTTTGGGTATACCGATATCTCAATTATTAGATATGGGACCCACACCAAATTTATATGAGTTTATAATGACAATAAATAAACAATTTCTGCGCAAGCAGAATTTAAATTGAAGTTTGCGAAAAGAGATAACTTTTTGCTCGACCGTACCGGCCCCATGGCGCCCCCTATAAGTTTAATATAAATACAATACAATTTATTATTTACCCTAGTTTATCAAGAAATTTCAAATTTTATTTTAAAAAATCCAATTTATACAGATTTTATACCATTTTAAATTTTTATTATCGTTGAAAAAAAATATTAATTAAAAATATATATATATATTAAAAATAATTTAAAATTATATAACATCTGTATGATTTGGATAAAAAAAAAATTAAAATTTGTCGATAAACTATGGTAAATAATAAATTGCACCTATTAAATTTATATTAAACTTATTGGGGGCGCAAACAGCTTCAGGAGTTATTATAAATTTTATAAAATCTATATCTCCTGAAGTTTTAAAAAAAAATTTCTTTTCGGGTGGTGCACCTCAACAATATAAAAAATTATAAGCATTTCATTAATTTATCATATTTCAAAAAAGATTATGGTATAAATGTTGAATAGAACTGCAACGGCACACGGCAAAGGACCTTGTGATGGAATAGGTGGAACAGTTAAGAGAATGGCCGCACGAGCTAGTCTGCAGTTGCCACCTCATCTACAGATATTAACACCAAAACAATTGTTTGAGTGGTCATCGAAAAATTTACCAAATATAAATATTCGGTTCTCAACAGTTGAAGAGTATAGTGCAATGAAAGAAAAATTAGAAGATCGGTTTAAAAGTGCTAAACCGATACCGGCAACGCTTAAAATCCATAGAATTACCTACGCTAGTATTGGATTATGCTATGGAAGTGAAGCAATTTTCAGTTCGGACAAGATTTCACTTCACAATACTATCATGAAGAATAAAAAGTAGTCATTAAGTACAAAAAAATAATAAAACGGATTGGACAAAATGTAAATTAATAATAATAATAATGCTTTATTGAAATAAAACCAAGTTCGTAGTCCTTCAGCCGTGTAAATTAATATTACTAAATAAAATATTTTAAATTCATTCAATAAAATTGTTTTTAATGTATACATATAATATAATAATAGGCAAGTATTAAGTTCAAAAATAGTTTTTTTGATAATTATAATATACCTATAGGTAAATACAAAATAATAATAAATTTTCATTATTGGCTAAAAAAATATAAATAATTGTGATCACATCTTTCTGCTTTGGCCCAAAAGTTGCGTAATATGAAGTAGAATTTTAGAAAATTTTTTCAAAAAAATCGAAGGGGTCGGACTTTTTGAAAATGTTAATTTTCAGCTTTAAACCCAAATAACTTCTTATAAAACTCCATTTAAAGACGAAAAAAATGATACCCCATTTTTTACGATTATCGATATTTATCACTAGTCTATGAATAATTGAAAATGTTTCACCTCAAAATTTAAAAAATCCATATCTCAATAACGGTTTGGAATAAAAGGCTAAAAATTGGTGTGAAAGTTGCTTTTAATACGTACTAAGAAATATCAAAAATGTAGCAAAATCAAGAAGGGTCGCGTATAAAACTCGGTGATTTGGCATGGAATGCCCCATATATCTCTCAAGGCACAATAAACGATTTAGAAAAAAAGTACCTACTCTTCATACAATTTGTATATGGGACTGCGCGACAGGCAACTATTTCATTATCATATTCAGTTTTTTTTAATGCTTTTATGTAGTGGTAAAAATTAATAAAACAAAAAATTTTGTTTATGTAAACCCTCTTATTTTATTATACGCGCATGTAAATTGTACATATATGTTATATCAATGATGTGAAGTTGGCCTTTTTAAAAAAGGGTTGTTGGTTACTGGGCAAACTTTATTGATCACACGATATAACAAGTGTTGAATTGTAATTATCTTCCATATAAAACCATTAGCAGCAATTAAAATGCACTTTACTTATAATAATATATTAAAATATAACTGGTGTATAAACTTTACAATTATAATGAATGAATCTAACAATTGACAATTAACAATGTCGCCACGAGTGTTTATTAAACACTCGTGGCGACATCTCTGTTTTTAATTTCTAACAAATTTTAGACCGATCCAACCTCACTTTCTTCCAATTAAATTATTTTTCTATGGTATTTTTTGGAAACGTAGAAAAAGTATAGTCTGAAACACGTTTGGAATTGCATATTCCGCTCTCGTGAAACCGTCAAACTCGCCTTCGGCTCGTGTGACAAACTCTTCTCTCGAGAGGAATATGCTGTATTCCAAACTTGTTACAGAATATACTTTTGTTAGCCATATTATGTTTACAAAAAAACATTTTGACAAGTCGGTAATTAATATAGTACAAGCAATATAGAGTGGGTAGATTAATTAAAATATATAATATAATATTATATATAATATAATATAATATAATATAATATAATATAATATAATATAATATAATATAATATAATATAATATAATATAATATAATATAATATAATATAATATAATATAATATAATATAATATAATATAATATAATATAATATAATATAATATAATATAATATAATATAATATAATATAATATAATATAATATAATATAATATAATATAATATAATATAATATAATATAATATAATATAATATAATGTAACGTTTTTAACTGTTCGTAGTGTGAATAAAAACACGCACTGGTTAATTAACGAACTAAACTATTTATTTAATAACTTAACTACACTTAAAACACTATAAAACTATAAAACTAACTAAACACTTAACTACTAATTATTTATATATCACTACTGTTCAAGAGTCTATTTATTTGCACTTATATTTATTTATTTCTTCGCGAGTACCAAATCTCAACTGACTCTCCATGAAGCGCCGTTCCTTATATATTACAGCGCCTACGTCTTCTGGAACATTCCAGCGAGCTCCACACTCTCGATTATTCGAGCGCTGAGTCACCGGCGATGACTCATCGGCGATGAGTCATCATAGCGAGATCCAGAGCCGTACTCGCTACATTGCCCCCGTCTTAAAACATTTTCGTCCCGAAAATGGTCCTCAGCTCCATGGCGATAATTGCATAGAGATCCAAACTTGCATTGTGACGTCCTATAGAAGTAGCAGTCTACGGTCTTCCTTTCGGTTGTTCTTTTAGGGTTGTGGCAACAGACAAGAATGTGTATGCCACTAAATCTGAAGATAACTTCCACCATACTTCTAATTATTCTCCAATCTAAACCGTCAAGTCCACAAGCAATCTTCGGTATCGCCAGGTTCATGATGTCCTTGGACAAAAGGGTATCCCTCAATTTATTTAAGGCATTCCATACGTCACGGTAGTTTGGCTTATGATGGGAGAGCTGCTTCGTTACCAGATAGAAGATACTTCTATTGCCTATCTACTCATTATCCACAATTTCAAGCACCTCTCCAACTTTGGGATTCTGCCTTCGTAGCTCGTCAATCCGTCCAAACTTGTTTTTTAAGACAACCGCTATTCCCCTGGATATCCTAAGGTCTTCCGCAACACAGTGAGCCAAGGAGTAATCGGCCGAAACCGTGAACAGATCTTTTTGTTCTTCTCGAGTGACACCATACCGAGCTTTTTTACCGCTCGAATAAAAATACATGAAGTCTTCAAAAGGCAACTCGTCTTCCGGCGGATTAACCCTCCTTACTCTACCGTCGTTTATTTGGTCATCATTGTTTCCAGCGTAAGGAGCCAATCGATTAAAATGGGTCACTTTCGGCTTTCCTCTTGGTTGTTTCCTGATCCTGTAGATGATGTCATTTATTCGATCCATGACTTCGTAAGGTCCCTCCCAAGAAGTCTGCAGCTTCGGTGAATAACCACGACGGCGCTGAGGGTTGTATAACCAAACTAGGTCTCCAGGTTGAAATCCTTCATTTTCCGCCTTGATGTCATATGCCTCTTTCATTCTATCACTGGCACTCTGGATGTTTAAACGAACTCGGCTATGAATGTCGCTCATTTTCCTACGTAAATTGCTGACATAATCTTCTCCAGCAATATCTTCCCCTGGTAGGCAACCAAACCTCAGGGCACAAGGTAGACGAAGTTCACGTCCCATAACAATGCTAGCGGGTGTCTGGCCGGTTGTATCGTGGATAGAAGAACGGTACGCCAATAGAAAGAGATGAAGGAAGCGGTCCCAGTATCTTTGGTGATCAGAGACTACCTTGGACAAGTACCGGTTTATCGTTCGATTCATTCGTTCTACCATTCCATCAGACTCCGGATGTAATGCAGTGGTCCTCGTCTTCCGAATGTTAAGATTCTTACAGACATTCTGGAATAGTATAGATTCAAAGTTCCTGCCTTGGTCTGAATGCATCTCCATTGGCACACCAAAACGACAAATCCACTCCTTAATAAGGGCATCGGCCACTGTGGCAGCTTCCTGGTTTGGCAAGGCGTATGCTTCCGCCCACTTGCTAAAGTAGTCCATTACAACGATGATGTATTTATTTCCAGATTCTGTTTCCGGAAATGGACCCGCCACGTCGTTTGCAATTCTCTCAAATGGGCTGCCCACATTGTACTGTCGCATTGGGGCTTTTGGGCGCTTCTGGGGTCCATTGCTTGCCGCGCAAACGGCGCACTTCTTGCACCATTCCTTCACATCTCGTTGGCTGTTGACCCAATAAAACCGTTCCCTAAGTAGTTCCATCATGGATTTCCTGCAGCACTTCTGATATCCTGTTTCTGGGGATTATTATCTGCTTCCGATCTTCCCCCCGTTCTGGCATCTCCAGAACGCGCTTTAGAAGCCCGTCACTTAAGATGATGGAATTCCATTGGGCCCAGTAGGATTTCACATTCGGCGAATATTGGGCGACTTCCTGCCACGTTGGTTTACGGTCGTTATTCTTCCTATCGATGATAAGTTTCAAATCCGGGTCCATTTCTTGGTCTTGTTGAACCTCAGCGGATTGCCAATGATCATCCACGATTGTAGTCCTGCGAACAAACACATCTTTTTCTTCGGCCCTGACACAATGTTTACAGTCTTCCGGGCAAGGCCTTCTCGATAAGGCGTCAGCATTTCTATGGATGGTCCCAGCACGATGTTCTGTGTCAAAGTCGAACTCCTGTAGTCTTTCAATCCATCTTGCTACCTGTCCTTCAGGATTCTTGAATTGCAAAAGCCATTTAAGGGCAGCATGATCCGTTCTTAGCAAGAATTTTCTTCCATACAGGTACTTGTAAAAGTGTTCGACTGCCTTTACCACTGCCAACAGCTCGCGTCGAGTAACACAGTAATTTCGCTCTGGTTTCGATAGAGTTTTACTGAAGTATCCAATAACTTTCTCTTTTCCTTCTTGAATCTGCGACAAAACAGCTCCCAGGCCCACATTGCTGGCGTCCGTGTCCAAAATAAATTCACCATCTGGAAGTGGATAACTCAGGACTGGTGAGCTGGTCAACGCGTTTTTCAGGTTCTTAAAGGCTTGTTGGCGTTCGTCGTCCCATTGGAATCGTCTTTCTCCCTCTGTTAAACGTGTCAAAGGCTTAGCAACCTTTGCGAATCCTGGTACGTACCGACGGTAGTAGGTGCATAATTCAAGAAAGCTTCTTAAGTCATGTTTATTCTTCGGTATTGGCCATTCCCGCACCGTCTTTACCTTCTGTTTATCAACTGCAACTCCTTGACTTGAAACGACATGGCCCAGATACTGCACTTCCCTCTGGAACAAGTGACATTTCTTTGGGCTAAGGTTCAGGCCGGAACTTCTCAAGAGCTGAAAAAATTCCTTCAGGTTCTTCATATGGTCCTCAAATGATTTTCCAACCACAATAATGTCGTCAAGGTACACCAAGCAAGTCTTCCAGGATAGTCCCTTCAAAACCATTTCCATGAGCCTTTCAAAAGTTGCAGGGGCATTACATAGTCCAAACGGCATGACAGTAAACTGCCACAGTCCAGCACCCACGGTAAACGCCGTCTTTTCTCTATCTTCTGGTGCCATTTCAACCTGCCAGTAACCGCTTTTCAAATCCAAAGTCGAAAATATTTGGGATCCAGCCAATGTATCCAGGGTGTCATCTATCCTAGGCAGAGGGTAGCTGTCCTTCTTCGTCACGTTGTTCAGCTGACGAAAATCGACGCAAAATCGAGTTGATCCATCCTTTTTCTTTACTAACACCACTGGGGAAGACCATGGGCTGTTGGATGGTTCGATCACCCCTTCCTTCTCCATTTTTTGCACAATTTTATCAGCTTCCTCTCGCTTGACAAGTGGTAGCCTTCTTGCCGACTGTCGAATGGGCTGTGCATCACCGGTGTTGATTTTATGCTGGACAATTCTTGTCCTACCCTTCTTTTCTTGTCCGTCATCAAAGATATCCTGATAATTGTGAATCAGCTCTTTCAGCTTTATCCTTTTATTGGGTTTCATATTCTTTGAAGAAGTCGACAGAAGATTCGTCAATTCCTTGCTAACTTTCTTGGCCGGAACTGCAGACTCACGAATGCCTCTAATAATCGAGGAACTGAAGAGCAGTTTCCCAAAACGATTCCTTTCTTCAAGTTCACAGAGTAACCATTAACATTCAATACTCTTACAGGCACTTCTTTTCCCACGCGTATTAAAGTCTTCCCTACTACAATTCCTCGACCGACCTCTTTGTCATCAATTCTCGGCTCCAGAAGCATTATACTTCCATCTTCCGACTAACAATCCAAGAAAGCCTTCAATATCATCTCGCTGTGTTCCGGTATCAAAGCATCTTCTGTTAGCATTACACGAATATTCTTCTCTTTAGATCGATGCAACACGACTTCCTCTCCATTTACCCTCAATATTCCTTGCTTAAAGTCCAGTTCAAATCCTATAGAGTTCATAATGTCCATGCCTACAATAACTTCATCTTCAATATCTGCAACTAATGCTCGATGTTTAAATTTCGTATTTCCTATGACCATCGTGATGTCCACTTCTCCACGAACAGTAGCGGTTTCTCCTGTTGCAGTACGTAGTCGCCGATTGGTAGATTTGATCTTGGACATTTCGACAATATCTGGCCTAATAATTGTCTTCGTCGCACCTGTATCCAGCAGCAGCACATGTAATTTTCCATTAATTAAACCATCCACAAAAACACTGCTGGACTGGTGTAGAAGAGAAGCAACACGTTCAATATCTTCTGGGGCATGCTGGTTACAGGTCGACGGTGGCCCCTTTTCCTCGACCCTATCTAGTTTTCCGACTGAGATGAAGTCGGCGCCTCCAGGCTTTTTCTGCAACGACTTCGTATATGTCCAAGCTTTCCACATCTCCAACACCGGATTTCCTTCTTTTCTGGTAGATTCTCTCTAAGAACTCGCCTGATTTCTTCAATTATACTGGGTTCCTCCTCTTTTTCTTCCTCGACTCTCCTAATTCTAGACTGGCTCCTGTAGCTCTGCTTTGCCGCCTCGAATTCCAAAGCTCGGGCCAATACATCAACCAGTTGGCTCGGACGAGCCAACGTCAGAGCCTGTCTTGTTTCGTTGTCCCGAAGTCCATCCAAAAAGGCTTGAACCGCTAATCGTTCCATAACGGTCGTTGAAGTAGCTGGATATGCTAGCCGAACCAAGCGTGCAATATCAGCCTCAAATTCTTGCAAAGTCTCGTTTGATTTCTGGCAGCGGTTTTTAAGTTGGGAATGGTAGACATGTTCCAAATGTGTCTGGCTATATCGCAGTTCCAGATGTTTCACCAACGCTTCGTAATCTTCTTGTTCGTTGGGAGAAAGTGTCTGCAAGATATCGGTTGCATCTCCACGTAAAGCAAGAGTCAATGCTGTAGCTTTTTCTTCTAGTAGCCAGTCATTTGCTTTTGCTGCTGCCTCAAACTGACGGATGTAATTTGTCCAAGAAGTTTTCTCATCGAACTGAGGTGGTTTCATCCGTACTCGGCTTCCCTCCGGCACTGTTCCTCCGCCAGCATCATGGGTAGATTTACAGCTATCAGTTTACTATTTATTTCTTTAATTTTGACTTCCAATTTCTCATTCAATTCCGTCCTTATGTCTTCAACTTTCTGCACCACTTTCTCTTCTAATTCCATCCTTACGTCATTCAATTCCATCCTTACATTGTCAACTTTCTGTCCTACTTTCTCTTCTAATTCATTGGTATTTTCTAGAATCTTCTGTTCCATATATTCTTTTAAATGTTTGGAATTTTCTAGCATTTTCTGTTGAAAATCGTTGGAATTTTCCAGCATTTTCTGTTGCAAATCGTTGGAATTTTCCAGCATTTTCTGTTGCAAATCGTCTTTTAGTTCTTTAGAATTTTCTAGCATTTTATTTTGTAAGTCGTTAGAATTTTCTAGCATTTTCTGTTGTAAGTCGTTAGAATTTTCTAGCATTTTCTGTTGTAAATCGCTAGAATTTTCCAGAATGTTCTGTTTTAAATCACCTTTCAAATTTTGCAACAATAAATGCATATCACATGAACCTTCAAATAAATACGTATCTGGATTTTCACCCTCTTGTTCCAACGCTTCTCGAAGCCGCTGCTGCAACACATTCTTTTTTCCAGTTGTTTCACATTCTCTTTCTTCTAGCTCCCGCTTAAGGTCCGCCACTTTTAAGTCCATTAACGAAACCATTTTCACACTAACCGCACTCCTGACACCAATTGTAACGTTTTTAACTGTTCGTAGTGTGAATAAAAACACGCACTGGTTAATTAACGAACTAAACTATTTATTTAATAACTTAACTACACTTAAAACACTATAAAACTATAAAACTAACTAAACACTTAACTACTAATTATTTATATATCACTACTGTTCAAGAGTCTATTTATTTGCACTTATATTTATTTATTTCTTCGCGAGTACCAAATCTCAACTGACTCTTCATGAAGCGCCGTTCCTTATATATTACAGCGCCTACGTCTTCTGGAACATTCCAGCGAGCTCCACACTCTCGATTATTCGAGCGCTGAGTCACCGGCGATGACTCATCGGTGATGAGTCATCATAGCAAGATCCAGAGCCGTACTCGCTACAATAATATAATATAATATAATATAATATAATATAATATAATATAATATAATATAATATAATACTATTATATATAATACATAATTATTAAAAAAGTACAAACATATTAAAAAGCACAAAAATATATAAAAAGTTTATATAAAAACTAGGGTGATTTTTTTTTCACGACAATTTTTATTTTTTCGCTCCCAACTCAAAATCTTGTTGAAAATGTTCAAAAAAAAATTCCCTGAAAATTTTAGCCCTTAATATTAACTCAAAGTACTCGACCAAAGCGTATAAAGATTTCCCATTTAACATACATGTAAACTTTGATTTTTTTTTTTTAAATATCTATATCTCAGCCGCATTTTATGCTATTGGATTGTTTCAAAAAAGGATTTACTCGTAATCAAAAGTTCTACAAAAATGCTTTATGTGCCATAGCTGTAATCTGCACATGTAGGGTGGTACGGGTGATTAGAGAAAAATAAATAACTCAAACAATCTAGCATAATTATTAATAACATAACTTTAAAGAAAAAAGATATATCTAACCTAAAAATTGATATAACGGGGTGTATTACATACAACATGTTATTTTATTATTAATTATGCTTGATTGTTTTAGTTATTTATTTTTCTCTAAGCACCCGACTGTAGAAAAAACGTAATTACATGAAATTTTACTGATAAACAATTGAAAATCATCATTTATGCAAAGTTTGATACGAAAATCCTAAAAATTTCATAAATTGTCAATGTAAACGCTTTATATCTCAAGAAATATCAATCTTAGCGAATCAACTGATTGGACCTTTTTTAAAAAAAATTAAATTTTCTACAAGTTTGCTCTTTACATTTTTTCAAAGAATCCAGTCACTTTTGAAATATCTTCAAAAATATGATAATTTTTCACTAAAATAAGATTTAGTGACCCGTACCATCCTACATGTGCAGATTACAGCTATGGCACATAAAGCATTTTTGTATAACTTTTGATTACGAGTAAATCCTTTTTTGAAACAATCCAATAGCATAAAATGCGGCTGAGATATAGATATTTAAAAAAAAAATAATCAAAGTTTACGTGTATTTTAAATGGGAAATCTTTATACGCTTTGGTCGAGTACTTTGAGTTAATATTAAGGGCTCAAATTTTCAGGGAATTTTTTTTTGAACATTTTCAACAAGATTTGAGTTGGGAGCGAAAAAATAAAAATTGTCGTGAAAAAAAAATCACCCTAATAAAAACAGACCACAAACACGAGTAGGTAAATTTATAGATGAAGGTAACATTATATCACAGAATTTAGGAACTCGTCGAATGAGTAGTATTTTTTTTTAAACATTTAAATGCATTTCCATTTAAATGCCTGACTTGTTCCGAAAGTTTTGTTATAAAAGACCTGTTTTACCCCTTGTATTGGAGGTATGGATGGTCATTCCGGTATTGTACGAAGGTAAGATATATTTTTTAACAAGATACATTCATATATATACCTTAAAGGCACATCCATTATGTTTAAACTGATTTAAATTATCCCTAAACTTAAGCTTAAAAATAACTCGTATTGTCCTTTGTTGTAAGAAGAAAATACGTTTTGTATGTGCCGAATGACCCCATATATAAATGCCATAAGGAGTTCCAGCAGCCAACTGAATGGCTTGAGCAGGTTAGGGGTAGGAACGGACCGCGGGCTTAAAGTCCCCTCCGATGCACTAATATAATTATACAATTAGTTACAATAGGACAAATACAAATAAACAGCCATACCCCTGGTGGGATTCGAACCCACGACCTCTCGGCTTATTGTCAGTAGCACTAACCACTAGTCCACCGTCGGCGGTATACACAAACCCTTTGAAATAGTTTGTCAAGATTGCCCTGCCTAATTTTCCTGATCTCTCGTTAATATGATTTTCAAACTTAAATGTTGGATCTAAATGTTTTCGCAAAAATTTGACATTCTTAGGATAATCCTCATTATTTTAATCTAATGCGTGAAAATTTAAGATTTCTAAAATTTTTTTATGAAAATTGCCCAACGCATAAAGTTAATAAATCACTTAACTACCTTAGGTCGAAATACAGAAATAAAATAAAGTCTGTTAAACAAGAATTAAATTTTAAATATCTTCAGAATTCCATAAAAGAAAAACAAAAGTAAACACAGACTACAGCATATCATCTAATAAATTTAATACATACTTTGTTAATATTGCAAATGACCTACACTGTTTAAAATATCTGTGGTGTGAAGAGTAATCTTAAAATGGTGTCAAAATCCAACACCAAGTGGTGTTAATATAACACCATGAATTATGGTTGAAAATGTTTTATACAGCAAACACCAAAAACGGTGTTTATCTAAAAATATTTGAGAAGTGCACCTACACAGAAAAAAAGAAATAGTTCATTTAACTATATTAATTTAGTTGACCCATAAGTATTTATTTAAATCAACTGTGGGAAGGTTAATATAAACAAAGATTAGTTTGACGGTACTAAACCAGATAGTTTTTTTTTTTTAAATTGGTTAAATTAACCCAGAAAACTTTAGTGAAACCAACCCGCTGTATGGTTCAGTTTACTAAATATGTTGTTTGTAAAATAAAAGTTACTTCAACCTAAAGCACTCTGTTAAAACGATTAAAACAATTTGCCGTGCATTCTTTGTTGCATAGTGTGTACCGATCGCGGCAAAGGCGGTGTGAATCACGTGATGTTCTTAAATCTCGCCTCTGTTGAGGTACATGAAGAGTATATAAGGTCAGGTAGTCCTTTGCTTTGGTGTGACACTACAAGTTGTTCGATACTAAAGATTCCTTAAATAGGTGGAAACAGCTGTCAATATTTGAAGTTGGTGGAACGCACTAAAAACATTATCTCTATAATCTCGCTATAGCGAGTTGAAGGTTCAATTTTCTGGAATAATACCACTGGAAATGCGTCAAGGAACTTCCTGTTTCCTTTTTGTTCTGTGTAGTATGATTTAATTTGACCATAAACACATTATATTTAACACTGAAAAGGAGTTCAATTTACACCAGCTAAAATTTATTTTAATACTGTGTGAAAGTTAAATTTACACCATTTTAGTATTTGAATTTACACTGGACCAACGAACCATATTTAACACCATTTTGGTTTGTATCGATATAGACCATGTATGGTGTTAATTTGGTGTTAAAATGGTCATGAAATTTTGAACAGTGTACTATCATCCCAACCCTCATCTGCTGTATTATCTCTGGAGTATCTAAGACGCTTACCGAGAGATGTTGGGTCCAACGGGTTCTTTTTCAAAAAGTTTTCATTTAATAAGGTAAGTGATGTGATAAATAACATTAAAAACAAATCCAGACGCGATATCTATATCATCAATATAATTTTAATTAAAAGAGTAAAAAATGTACTCATAATACCAATTACTAAACTTATTAACCAATGCATAATAAATAAAGTTTAACCGGATTGTCTAATACAAGTGATGTTGGCCATCACATTAATCCCTATAATATCAAAAATATTTGAATATTTGCTAAAATCGCAACTCATAAAGTATTTTGAGCAAAATAATTTATTAATTAAAAACCAATATGGTTTTAGCATAATTCTACGTGTATGAAACTAGTGGAGTACATAACCGGGGGTTTTGTACTCGACTGCAAACTGCCAAATTTTTAGGAATAGTTCTTGAACAACATACAGATTATATATCTAATAAGCTAACAAAAAATATTTTTTTTGCATCAACTTAGCCAAAGTGTTAAATTAAATATTTAATAGCATACCAATAATTTATACACTCTATTCTCATATGGCCTACTAATCTAGGGACACTCCCCACATACCTACAGAAAGTTTTTTTTTCAATGCAACGAAAAGCGGTGCGCATAGTAGCAGGGTTGAATTACAGAGACGATGTCCGACAAACATTTGTGGATCTTAAAATTCTAACGATTCCTTCAAATTATTTATTAGTCATTTTTAATTTAAATTAAAAAAATTGAGCTAATCTTTGAGATACCAGAAATGATAATCCATCATCATTTATTTTTTTTATCGTATAACCCAGTTAGTACCCATCCAAAGTCAAAAATTGGGTTTCATACTTGTACATAATGGGCTGTAGCTTTTAACTTAGAATGGGTATTGAATTTATTGATGCTTTATTTGAAATTCTCATTTTTAGCAGTCGGTATTTACTATTAAATACGTATAAATAGAAGCAGTGTCCATGTTCAGCTACGGAAAAAAAGTAATGTCCATTTGAATGCTCCATTGTAATTGTTCGGAAGTATTCGGAAATAGTAAACATCTGCCTCTTAGGATTTATTTAAAAACATGTCTATATTTAGAATTTACTACCTGCTCGTATTGAATTAATTATTTTTGGTGTATTACATATTTAAGTGTATTTTTGGTAAATCGTTAATTTTTTGATATATTTTTGTATAGTTTTATAAACATTTATTCTATGAAAAAACTTTTAATAAGAATCTTTTAGGCTATAAATAATATTATCAAGTTGTGGTTTTTTAAAACTTACTTTACATTTTGTGTTAAAATTAAAAAATAAATATACTAGGATTTAAAAAAAGGTTTGATATAATTATAATAAAAAAGTTAACATACCTATAAAACTATATATATATATATATATATATATATATATATATATTTATATAACTATATAACTATATATATATATATATATATATATATATATATATATATATATATATATATATATATATTAGGGTGGCCCAAAAAAAAAAGAATATTTTTTTTCTCTTGTCTCTTGTGAAAATATGTTGGTTTGTATTGTTTTAAGATCCCTGTCAAAAGATCAGCTCCATTAAAAAATTTTTAGGGGTCGCTCAAAATTTCCAAAATCGTCAAAAATAGGATTTTTTTTATTTTAATTTTTTTTCTCGTTCCGATATTATTTTTTAATTTAAAAATATTAATTATTCTGAAAATTTCAAATCGATATTTTGATTTCTAAAGGTCGCTCAAGATTTTTTTAACTTTCAAAGTAGAGTATTTTGAATGTTTTTGAGCGACCTCTGAATATAAATATCAACGAACTTTTAGCGACCTTTAGAAATCAAAATATTGATTTGAAATTTAGAAAATTTTTATTATTTTCAACCAAAAAAATAATATCGAGACGAGAAAAAAAATTAAAATAAAACAAAAATTCAATTTTTGACGATTTTGAAAATTTTAAAAAATCTTGAGCGACCCCTAAAATTTTTTTAATCGAGCTGATATTTTGACAGGGCTCTTACAGCATGATAAACTAACATATTTTTATAAGAGAAGAGTAAAAAAAATATTCTTTTTTTTTGGGCCATGGCCGGCCACCCTAATACATATATACAAATATATATATTAGGGTGGCCCAAAAAAAAAAGAATATTTTTTTTCTCTCGTCTCTTGTGAAAATATGTTGGTTTGTAATGTTTTAAGAGCCCTGTCAAAAAATCAGCTCCATTAAAAAAATTTTAGGGGTCGCTCAAGATTTTTAAACATTTCCAAAATCGTCAAAAATTAGATTTTTTTTTTATTTTAATTTTTTTTCTCGTTCCGATATTATTTTTTAATTTAAAAATAATAATGATTCTGAAAATTTCAAATCGATATTTTGATTTCTAAAGGTCGCTCAAGATTTTTTTAACTTTCAAAGTAGAGTATTTTGAATGTTTTTGAGCGACCTCTGAATATAAATATCAACGAACTTTTAGCGACCTTTAGAAATCAGAATATTGATTTGAAATTTACAGAATTTTTATTATTTTCAACCAAAAAAATAATATCGAGACGAGAAAAAAAATTAAAATAAAACAAAAATTCAATTTTTGACGATTTTGAAAATTTTAAAAAATCTTGAGCGACCCCTAAAATTTTTTTAATCGAGCTGATATTTTGACAGGGCTCTTACAGCATGATAAACTAACATATTTTTATAAGAGAGGAGTAAAAAAAAATATTCTTTTTTTTTTGGGCCACCCTAATATATATATATATGTACATCAAGTTTGTTAGCAGAAAAGTGTCCCTCTAATTGATATATTTTAAGGTAAAATATATATATATATATAGGTTGTTCTCTCACGAAAAGCGTCATGTCTGCTAAAGCCGACAGTAGCTTCATAACAGCCCATGTAAGATATGTAGATTTTATTTAGTTCATCTTTTTTACCTTTTAGATGTTATTTTAAGTTGTTTTTTGCTATTTTAACTCTAGGTAAGTACAATAACTTTATATTTTTCATTCCTAATGTTGACTTTTTTATTTCACAAAAAAAAGTAAGTTCCTGTTTTAAAAAAATGTAAAAGTTTATTTTGTTTTATTTTTCATTATTGATTTGAATAAAGTTGTTTTACCTACGTTTTAGGTGTTCGTGTCGCTTACAAAATTTACACTTTATTTAAAAATAATTTTGACAACCAAAATAATTTTTACCCTCTTATTTTACTGTTTTACGTGAGTGTTTTTGCTGTTTATTTTCTATCATTAACGAGTTACGCATATTCAACAATTTAGTTATAATAATGGAGTGTTAAATTGGTG
Organism: Brassicogethes aeneus; assembly: GCA_921294245.1. Lineage (NCBI taxonomy): Eukaryota > Metazoa > Arthropoda > Insecta > Coleoptera > Nitidulidae > Brassicogethes > Brassicogethes aeneus. The sequence goes on from OV121132.1 coordinate 66,798,718, forward strand.
TTTTCAAAGAAGAATATTGCCATAATAATATTTATTCGAGATCATCATTGCTCAAAGCAGCGAGCGAGATAAGTGAAAATTATAAAATTCTCCTAGTTAAGAGTACAGGCATTCTGCCTACTATGGAAAAAGCAGTAACTACAAAAACTTCTAAATGCGTTTTCTTGTGCTATGATAAAGCTATGGACATTTTGTATCTTAATTCAACAAAGAAATGCAGTAAACTATCTTACCTATAAGTTAAATAAATTAGTTAAATACCTACTGCTTTTTATAAAAATGTAGTATATGCTAATTTCCCACAAATTTCTTGTTTAGCAGTTACTGCCCTTCTCCATAGTTGGGCAGATTACTTCTATTAATAATATTTATTCGAGATCATCATTGCTCAAAGCAGCAAGCGAGATAAGTGAAAATTATAAAATTCTTCTAGTTAAAAGTATAGGCATTACTTCTATTAATAATATTTGTGAATATCATTACAAAAAGTACCACGTAGTTAAATTTATACGCGATTTAACATAAAACATTACGAAAAATATCACAAAACCGTAAGGGAAAATAACATATATATAATATCGTTCTGCCAGGAACATAAACAAATGAACCTTATTCCAGACCCGATGCTATGATTATATAAACATGAATTATGGTGCTCAAAATGTAATTACGATGTCTCCTGAAGATACGCAACAACCTGATTTTATAATAATTCAATCACTTAATGAAGTATGTGGTATTTTGGATGAACCCCCTTCTTTAAAGAAAATTATCGGTTTGTACCCATCTCAAATATTAAATTAAACGTGCAACGATATTTAAGCTCAAAAAATCTCGAAATAGTAAAAGTTTGTAATGAAAAATAAATATTGCATTTATATGTTTTTAATAAATAACTGAATTAAAAAAAAATATTCTTTTATTGTATCATGTTTACCATAAATTAACATCATTGTAATAATTTAAATAAATTATACAACTTCAATAGGTACATTAAAAATTATAGATTATTATCAAACAAATTATTTGCATATTTTTGTAAAAGAAGCACATTAAAAAAATCATATTTCCTAAAAAAGTAAAAATAACAGAATGGCACTAACTGGATTATCCAGTCTGGATATAATTAACGAAGATATAGAATTTATTTTCTGAAAATATCACATTTTTATTTTTTCCTCCTCGTCGGTTTTTTTGTGGGTCAAAGTTAAATATTTTTAAAAATGATCAATTTTCACAATTATTTTTTTAGAAGATATAATTCTAGAACAATGATAATGTTGTCATGGCATAAAAAGGGTTAATACTTTAATTCAAAAAAAATAATTCTTAATTTGCAACTGGGTTGACACAGGGTCCAATAAAAAATCATAAAAATAAGAACAAATTGTAGAAATTTCAGATGGTCGCCATTTTGTTTCCAATTGTTCCAGTTTAGTTTTATTTTGTAATATGAAATGCACATTTACTACCTTATAAAACAAAGTATAAATCATTTTAATACCTATTCTAAATAAAAAACCAGAGCCCATTATGTAAAAGTATGAAATTGACCTAATTTTTGACTTCGGATGGGTACTGAAGTTATACAATAAAAAAATAAATAATGTTGGTTTAGCATCTCTGGTACCTCATAGATTATCCCCATTTTTTTTATTAAAATTAAAAATCATGCGGCACACCCCATTTTTGATTTCATATCGAATACTCAAATTGGAATGCCTTTTGTGCGCAAAAGGAAATAATGATAAATATAAAGCCCACAGCGACATTCACAATCACAATACACGCCATGGCACAAAAATAACTTAATCGCGTATCAGCTAAGATTGAACAAATCTCGAAATTCTTCCCTATACTATGCACCTAAATTTTACAAAAAACTGTCGTGTAATGCAAGAAACCTAAAAATTAAAGATTTTAAAAATAATTTAAAAAAATACCTCCTGCAGAAAGCATTTTATAATTTTGAGGAATATTTTTGTTGTACTGAACTTATGTGATTATTGATGTCATAGAACCTATATTATCTATGTATTGTATTTTATTTTTTTTAAACTGTATAATTTGTATTCCCTACCCTTTCCTTTTTCCACCTTTAAAAAACAGGAGTGCCCGTCTACGTCAATAATACATTTCTGCTTCCCGGTAGATTTAAATGTTAGTTTATTTACATGACTTTTTGAATACATTTATTTGAAACAATTTTTTTTTATAAAATCTTTAAACTGTGATCTTAAATATCTTTTAAACAGTTAGAATAATCGCATAAACACATCAGTCCTTTTTTGTAGAGCATCAAATTTCCTAGAAAATGTATAAAGATATAAACTATTGAATAATAATGGAATATGGTATTTTTTATAAGGGACCAATAAAAAATGGATAACTGTGATGAGGAGGATCTTTCTTAAGAGCTTAAATTTGGTGAGCACTTTCTAGAGGTGCCTAAGAAACAATTTTTTAGTGTTGTGAGTGAGTATGAGTATGAGTATAAGAGACGTATAACCAGCCCCATTTCCTCTTGACTCTCGAACCCCGTACAGGCCTATGTTTACTTACGCCGATTTTTGTTCTTCCCCAGCAACTGCACGGCTTCACCCGTGTTTGCTGGTTGCGAATGTCCATTGCGTTCCGTACTGTCCCCTATTTGGGGCTCGAGAGCGAGAGGCGAATAGTTATAATAGCCATTCCCGGGTTCGCCGAGCCTATGCTATACGCTCGGTGGGGTATGGATGAGGGACGGGAGGGAGTTGGTTTTTGGGGGACAATTACGCCGACTTAAAACTAAGTACGACGCGGAATCCCCCTAGACCAGTCGATTAGTATTACTCCAAACATTTGGGATTACTATTTGGAGTTGGGGGGTTGTTATTTCGCTGCAGGGGTGTAGTTTCCTAGTCAAGGTCTTTGTCTTGTTCGTTATTGTCATTGTCCGTGTCCTGGTCAGATAGTTCCTGCCCTTGGTAAAGTGTGTCAGTTGTTTTTAATAATTTTTGTCCCAAGCACGTTTTGTGGTAGAGTTCCGTCTTTGTTTATCAAATTCCAAAGCATTCCATTTATTCACTAGTCAAACAAATCACAAGCGCGATTATTCTGTTGCCTAATGTTTACAAATCTCGAGTTTGGCTATTAGGCCCTTTTTTTAATGTTTTAGAATTATGTGATCAATGTTAGTTTACTCTGTCAGTCCAGTGTTTATTTTCGGTCTCGATTGAGACCGCCTTACGCATTTGCTGTTGACAGACTTATTGCCCCACGCCGCGTGCCCTTCATAGGTTTTAAAGATATCCCAATAAACACTTTAACGATACCTATCACCACTAACATTGCCCGTGTAAGAATTTTTAACACTTTTTAATACAATTTTGCAATGATAGTAATTAAAAACAAAACAATTGTTTAAAGTTCTTAACATAATCATATTTTAAAGTTATTTTAACATTTTCAAGTAAAATAAATGTTATGTTTAATGAAATGAATACGGGCAATGTTAATGGTGACAAATAACGGAAAATGCTTGCTGGGATCTGCCGTATTTATATTGCAGATTTGTATCAGGTCATGCATACTCTTAAAGTAAAACTTATCAGATTTTTCCCCTTGCGGATGGCCACCTCCCCTCTTCTCCGACCTCCCCCGTCCGTCCAGTGAAAAGCCTCCAATGACAGGTGGCACCCAAGTCATTCATATCACCCAACACTCCACTCCTCAATGACCGTTACACCATTTAGCTTGCACTCCATGAAAATGTTTGTTTCACTTATCAGTTCGCACCCCTTTTTTTTTAATTATTGTTGGTTTCATCTTTAAACTTTTACGTTTCAAGAGCTATCCCGCACGCGAGTCGCGTGACGCGACTCGTCTTCTCGAGCGCTGGAGCCGAACTGAAACAATTTTTTAGTGTTGTAAAGTAAAAAAAATATTCGATTTTTTTAATCACCCCATATATGTTATGGCTAATGTGCAAACTTGGATAGTTTATAAACTAGCTGGATAGTTTATAAACTAGCTGGATAGTTTATAAACTAGCCAAACTGTCAGCTATTTTAATTGAAAACATATTTTCAACTAAATTAGCGGCTAGTTTACAAAATAACCAAGGATCTTGGCTAATTTACTTGAAATTATTAGGGAAACTAAAATAGCTGGATAGTTTGTATACTATCCAATTCAGTTTGGCTAATATGAAAACCAAAATTTCTAGTAACACAAAATAGCCAAGCTTTAGCTAGTTTGTAAACTAACCAACCAATTTCTGGCTAATTTATTAAAAAAGTGAGGTTAACCTCACTTTTTTAATAAATTAATTACGGCATTGTTTTTCGTTTTGCCGGCTTAACCGGATTTATTTAGTGCATTTTAAAATGAATCATAGGCAAAATTTTAACGCTTCCTTGTTAGAAAACTCAACAACACAACCCTACCGACCCCGCCCCATTGCCCCCCCCGCCCCATTGGTCAAATGGTCAAAATTGAGAGAAAAAAACCCGAACCAACCCAAACGCAACAACACAACCCAAGCGACCCCGCCCCATTGACCCCCCCCCCGCCCCATTAAGCAAAAAACCCAACTAAAATGGGCAATAGCCATATAATTAGTTGGTTAGTTTACAAACTAGCTAAAGCTTGGCTATTTTGTGTTACCAGAAATTTTGGTTTTCATATTAGCCAAATTGAATTGGATAGTATACTATATATATACAAACTATCTAGGTAGCTATTTTAGTTTTCCTAATTATTTCAAGTAAATAAGCCAAGATTCTTGGTTATTTTGTAAACTAGCCGCTAATTTAGTTGAAAATATATTTTCAATTAAAATAGCTGACAGTAGGGCTAGTTTATAAACTATCCAGCTAGTTTATAAACTATCCAAGTTTGCACATTAGCCGTAACATATATACATTAGGGTGTTTCAAAAAAAACTTAAATTATTTTTTTTTCTAATGGTGTTAAAAAATTAATAATACATTAAAAAACAAAAATTTTGGCGCATATTTGAGCCCTTAATATTAATATTAAGGTTTGCCTCAATTCATTTGTTGTTTTTCCATTTCAATAACACGGGAATTTTTATTTTTTAAATTTTGAATTCTTATAACTTTGGAATGGTTTGTTTTCGCAACATCCAAGCGAGAGGAGTTATAGACAATTTCACGCTCTACAAAAAACATCTGAAGGTCAAAGTTCTTCAGGTCAACAGTTTCAAAGATATCAGTGATCAAAAATAACACTAATAAAAAATTTCAAATATTTTCAAATAAAATACAAAAAATATCATAATAATAATCTATTCTATTCTATATTATACATATATATATATATATACATATACATATAATATGTCATATATACATAATAAAAAGTTTACAGTCTCAGGTTAACAGAATTAAAGTGATTTTACATAAAAAATAATATAAATATGGCATAATATGCTCTTTTTTATGTATACACACATATTATGACATATTATATTTATATGTATATATATATATACAGGGTGGTCCAGTTTGAGATGCATTAATTTTAGGAGGTGATAGAGAATCAAAAATGAAGGGGACTTTCCTAATAAAATATTTTTCAAAAGTGCCTAATAAGGAAGCTATAGCTCTTCAAAGTGGGAAATAAATAATAGTTTTTTTAGCATAACTTTTGAACCGTTTAAACGATTTGGTTTAAATTTTAACCAAAGTTTGATAAAATAAGTCTTGTTCGACCAGTGATAACGCTTTTTATCAAAATAATTCAGGGGCGTAGATGATGGGGGAAGCTCCCCTTTTTCAAAATTAAATTTGAACAAAAAAGTTACCCCTGGAAAACTGTGACTGAAGACTTTGTTTTTGAGATATTCGTGTTTTAATTTTATCGAAAATGCACAATTCATGTTTTCAAAGTATTTTTTTAACATATCTAAATTTCGTTATTTATTTGATGCAAACAAAAATAGCAGGTTTTAAAAGGCACTCCTTACTCTTTCGGATTTTAATAGATTTTTGACATTTCGCAGGGATAACTTTAGGTAGATAATTTATTTTTCTTTCGTAAGATAATACTTCTCGGAATCAATTCAGATTTTTAAAGGTTTGTTTCATATTTTCAAATTCGGCTTAAAATTTTGGAAAAAGTTTTGAGGAAAAGTGATCAAATAGCCTTACGTCAAGCCTCGAAATGTTCCACTAAATGTCATTTAGGCATATTTGGTAAACTTATTTTCTGTTTGTCCGATTGATTTTGTCAAATATCTTTACGAAGAATGCCAAATTTCTTCAGCATTGCCTAGTCTGCAGACATACATTTTGTTTATGGATTCTGCAATGGAAATGCCGCAGCGGCCGTTAGAGAATATCGCAGAAGAAAAATATATTTGACTACCTACATATTTCAAATTGCTTTACATGGCATGCAATGGGCAAAAATATTACATTTCAAAAACATGAATTCTACATTTTCGACATGTTTTAAAAACTTCAAACTCGAATATCTCGAAAACAAAGTCTTTAGTCACAATTTTCCAGGGGTAACTTTTTTGTTCAAATTTAATGTTGAATTCAAAAATATAAACAATTTATAAAAATAGCAAGGGGTTGAAAAATGGGGAGGGAAAAAGGGGAGCTTCCCCCCATCATCTACGCCCCTGAATTATTTTGATAAAACGCGTTATCACTGGTCGAACAAGACTTATTTTATCAAACTTTGCTTAAAATTTAAACCAAATCGTTTAAACATTTCAAAAGTTATGCTAAAAAAACGATTATTTATTTCCCACTTTGAAGGGCTATAGCTTCCTTATTAGGCACTTTTGAAAAATATTTTATTAGAAAAGTCCCCTTCATTTTTGATTCTCTATCACCTCCTAAAATTAATGTATCTCAAACTGGACCACCCTGTATATATGTATAATATAGAATAGAATAGAATATAGATTTATTAAAGTAATAAAAATTACATTAAACGTCAAATAAACATACCTATATAGTATATACATTAAACAAAAATGCTTTTAAATTTATAATTAAAAAACTCTTCCAGGTTATAAAAAGGATTTAATGACAAAAATGATTTAAGATCTTAAGATTTAAAAGACCTTTTTGTACAAAATATTCCAAAAGTCTTAGTTTTAATACACCCACACGGCATGTAATATTACGGAAATGTTGTTATATGTTATATGTTATATATTTCAGTCATATTTCAGTGGAAATATTACAAACGAAATATGCCTGAAATATTTCAGACAGATTTCGTTGATATGTTTCAAATAAAATATGTCTGAAATATTTCGGATATATTTAATTTGAAATATTACAAACGAAATATGTCTGAAATATTTCATACATATCTCATCATTATATTTCAAATTAAATATGTCTGAAATATTTCGGTTATATTTCAATTGAAATATTGCAATTTCGTTTAAACGAAATATGTCTGAAATATTTCATATATATCTGGTTGTTATATTTCAAATTAAATATGTGTGAAATATTTCTGTTATATTTAATTTTAAATATTACAAATAAAATATATCTGAAATATTTCGGGTATATTTCAATTGAAATATTGCAATTTCGTTTAAACGAAATATGTCTGAAATATTTCATATACTCGTATATCTGGTTGTTATAGGTATTTCAAATTAAATATGTGTGAAATATTTCTGTTATATTTAATTTTAAATATTACAAATAAAATATATCTGAAATATTTCGGGTATATTTCGTCAATATGTTTAACTATTTCCAAATGGTTTTATAAAAGATCTTTTATGGCTCGAGGCATATATATAGTAAATTTTATCTATATGTAAACTGCGCACCACTCAATGTGTCGCGACCAAAAAGTTAGTTCTTTTTCAAAACGACATAACTTTTTTGTTTCTTAAACGATTTTATTTTGGTTTGTGATGTTTGCTAGCCTCATCCTCTAGCAATTCATACTACATGATATGAAGCTCACGGTTCTTCAAGGAAATTACCTACAGGGTGATATGTAAAACGGTGAAAAATTTCAATAACTTCATCCAAGCCGTTTGTAAAAAAATATTTTTTTTTCGTTTTTTCTTTGAAATAATGAAGTATTATGTCTTACCTTGAAACGGTTTTCAAATTTTTTGATTTGGAATCTTAGCAACGAAAATATGATTTTTTTTTCCAAAAGAGTACATTTAAGGGTTTTTTGAAGGCAATAAACTTAGTTTTTTTGCTGATACCGATATTTACGTTCGTGACATGTTTTCTTCATAATTTTGACCTTCTGATTGTGATTCAGTTGTTAAATGTAAGTTTCAGATAAAACCAAAATCACCAAGAATCAAGATTCGAAAACAATTCCTGGCTGTTAAATGTCTCAATAAAATACGATTGCTGGTTTTTACTGTTTTTTACTGTGTTTTGCATCTTTAGTACGTTATTATCATGTCGCTGAATGATCAAATCGAGGATCAAATGATGAAAATTAGTTCTTGAAAAACATTCAAAACGCATTATGAGGGATATTCTTGATTTTTTCAGTTTGCTTGTGTTTTTCCAAATTTCGAAGTTTTTTGCATAAGTTATACCTTCCTACCTACATACCTACCCCTATCTTACCCAGGTTACTTCCATTCTTTCTATAAAGTTTACCGTTGATTTGAAGATGTTAATTCCCGTAGCTGCTGCAAAGTCTGGCATTTGCATTTGAATCATTTAAAGTTTCTCCAAATCAACGGTTCGCAGAAGATTGAAAGTTATTATTGTTATTGTTTGTTACATTTTTCTGTTTTGATTATGATTATAACTTTGCATAAAATTTTAAAAAATTAACAAAAATATTTTTATTTAACTGTATTAACAATTAGGTTATGTAAGTTATGTAATATTATGCCAACCACTCAAACAAATTGCAGTAATTTGGCCCAAAAAATGAATCCCCAAATGGCATTTTAATCATAAATATGCAAAAAATACGCCAGCAATCTGTTTATATTAAAACATTTAACAGCAGGTAATGGTTTTCAAATTTTGATTCTTGGTGATTTTGGTTTTATCTGAAACTTAAATTTTACAACTTAATCACAATCAGGAGGTCAAAATTATAAAGAAAACATGTCACGAACGTAAATATCGGTTCAGGTTTAGTTTTCGCAAATTTTCACCAAAATGTCATTTTGAAAAAGTGGTCGTTGCTTAGACCCCTCTAAAAATAATGGAAATTTGTTGCTTGTCGCTTGTTCAGAATTATTCAAGGAACAATCTTTCACCATCTTATCTTTTTGTTCTTAAAAAGACTGAGTGTATTGTCTACCAAAATCTACTCTTTTGAAAAAAACAATTATAATAATAATATCTTTATTAACGGAAAATCCACTTTACAAATTACAAATTTAACAATCCACCTTATCTTTACAACATCTCTTAAAAACTGCTAATGAGGAATTGAAAAAATCCAAATCAAACTTGTTTGCATTAGCACACATTCTGTTTATTGGCATGAATTTAGCATATTCGGTTCTATGCCTTTTTATACAAAATAATTCAGGATGTCTTGTTCTTCTCATTGGTACGTTAAAACTTATTTGTTGTAACAACTCTGGACAATTAATTAAGTTATTTATTAATTTATATAGAAAAATAAGACTAGACTCTGTCCTTCTATTACTTAACAAATCTAAATGTGTTGCTTTTCTAACTGGATCCAAACTATATTTACATTCAATGTTTAATTTGAATCCACAATAACGCAAAAATTTGTTTTGAACCTTTTCAATTTTACCACTTGAATTAACATATATAGGGGACCAAATTACGCAACAATACTCTAGGATACTACGTACAAAGGACATATAAACACTCAGGGCCGGCATCTTTTCATTTTGACGTGTGGTGCTCATCTACAGTTGGTTGGTAGCAGTGGTTAATGGATGGGGGGTGTGGATATTTCTTTCCTTGGGGGTTGCGGAAAGGAGAACAAAATAAAATTGGAATAGTTTTTTAGTCAATTTATTTATCAAACTCTGTCACATTTTATATACAGAGAAAGTTTATATATCCCCGTAATGATTAAATTTATCGGTATAGTAGAAATACCCTAAATACATTTCGTGACGTGTTATTCCTACTACCAAGATACATACACTTATACACAGTGGCGGCTCGTAGGTTTTGAAAGAGAGTGGGCACAAAAAACTTACCTACTAATTTTTGTGTTTTAAATCATCTAACCCATGTTGAGTCCACGCACTAATCTCTTTTTTGAAAATTAAGCACATAAAACAAAAAAGCTTACTTGTTACTGAACAACCGCATATCCACTCGTATTTATCATATACATACATATGTATATTTCTGTTGAATACTCTATTGTAAGATCGGCCTTTACCTGTGGAAGTGTAGTTTATTCGAAGATCGGGAATAGGTCTTCCTTTTTCCTTAAAAGTTTATCTTCATGTGACATCGGGCTTTTTAAAAGATTTCTGCACACAATTTACTTCCGCTGGTTCCATTATTGTTAATAAAAAATAAAGTTTATTTAAAAAACAAAACACGTAATTCACAACTCAAAAAAACACAACAGCGCGCGGCGACAAAAAAGTTATAAATCAAACCAACCGACAAAAACTCTCTGAAAACTGGCTACAAGAGACGAGGCGCTCGGGCACCGGGCCCCGGCGCAGTGTTGCCAGATTCGCAATCTGGCCGGCACAGCGTTTTGCTCGCTGCAGCGTTGCGTAAAGAAGGTTTAAATCCAACCGTTTGAGCTGACGAAAGGAAGGTGTGAGACCATCCTTAAATATATTTAAAAGTAATAAAAGTTATTTGTTGCATTGTGCAGTATTTTAGTTTTACGTAACACCATTGTAATTACTATAGTAATTACAATGGTGTTACGTAAAACTAAAATACTGCACAATGCAACAAATAACTTTTATTACTTTTTATCTGGGCGGTTGGGTGGGCACGTGCCCTTGTGCACTTTAGAACCAGCCGCCACTGCTTATACATACTATACCGACCGACTTTGATACTTTGGATTCCTCAGCTTCCACCGTAAATTTGTAGAGGGCTTTGGTGTGTATCCCAGGCTAGCTGGATAAAAAATTTAGAGACCGCAAAAGAAATGCAATTTTTCTGCTGAAGATATGTGTGGTGCTGAGCACCACCATTTTCCTTTACGTGTGGTGCTTGAGCCCGCGAGCACCGCTATTGTCGCCGGCCCTGTAAACACTTTTAACACATTGAATATTATTAAAATCCTTCATACTCCTTTTCACAAATCCTAACATTTTAAAAGCTTTATTTACAATAAAATCAATATGGTAGCCAAATGTCATATTACTTTCAAAGTAAACACCTAAATCCCTAATAACATTAACATTTTCCAAAATAATATTATTTAAAGAGTACGGATATACTATATAACTTTTAGTTTTATAAAAACTGATACATTTACATATATTAATATTTAATTCCATATAGTTTGTATCGCACCACCGTTGAATTTGAGTTAAATCTGACTGAATACGACGACAATCATTATATTTTCGTTGCTAAGATTCCAATTTGAAAAATTTGAAAACCGTTTCAAGGTAAGACATAATACTTCATTATTTCAAAGTAAAAACGACAAAAAATATTTCTTTTTTCAAACGGGGCTTGGATGAAATTATTCAAATTTTTCATAGTTTAATATATCACCCTGTAGAAAATTTACTTGAAGAACCGTGAGCTTCATATCTATATAGTAGAGGATCCCAAGTAAGGTCGACCTTCACCCATCTGCTTACCAGATGAAAATTATATTTTATCAAATAAAATATGTTTCTGAACATAAACCAATAGGGTTGCCATAAAAAATATGATCAAGGCTAGCTATAATAAATAAAAAATTAAAAAAAAATAATTAATTTTTTAAATTTCACCGACTTGCTTGCCAAATGAACGAAATTCCAATGGAAAGCATACAACATACAGAATATGTAACAGCTAGGTTGCCTACCTTTTTCTGGTCCCTATTACCTGGTTGCTTTGTACAGGGTGATCCCCTATAATGTCGCCCCCCTTTAACTTTTTTATTTTAAGTGTCCCAAAAAATTTAAAAGTTTGGTTATGTAGGTACTAAAAAATACTTTTTTTCTACGTATAAAGAAAATTGGAAAATTGATCAGTATACAGGGAAAAACAAAAATTTTATTTTTTTTCAAAGGATCACCCTATATATGAATTTATTTTTCGATTCCTTGTAAAATTCTAAGCATATTTCATATATCATACCATATACCTAAATTCAACCGTTTCTGAAATATTCGCATTCGAAATGTCATCATTAAATGTTTTTTTAAACTGTTAGAAATCAAGAAGCCTCAGTATACCAAAATTTTTATTGAAAATAAATTACTATAGTGACATTATGTCAATAAGTGTTGTTAAATAATTAAAAATGGCGTACTCAGACAGAGAAAGACAAACTATTTCAACTTATTATCTTAAAAATAATTTAAATATTTCAGAAACGGTTGAATTTAGGTATATGGTATGATATATGAAATATGCTTAGAATTTTACAAGGAATCGAAAAATAAATTCATATATAGGGTGATCCATTGAAAAAAATAAACTTTTTGTTTTCCCTGTATACTGATCAATTTTCCAATTTTCTTTATACGTAGAAAAAAAGTATTTTTTAGTTCCTACATAACCACACTTTTAAATTTTTTGGGACACTTAAAATAAAAAAGTTAAAGGGGGGCGACATTATAGGGGATCACCCTGTACAAAGCAACCAGGTAATAGGGACCAGAAAAAGGTAGGCAACCTAGGTGTTACATATTCTGTATGTTTTATGCTTTCCATTGGAATTTCGTTCATTTGGCAAGCAAGTCGGTGAAATTTAAAAAATAAATTATTTTTTTTTAATTTTTTATTTATTATAGCTAGCCTTGATCATATTTTTTATGGCAACCCTATTGGTTTATGTTCAGAAACATATTTTATTTGATAAAATATAATTTTCATCTGGTAAGCAGATGGGTGAAGGTCGACCTTACTTGGGATCTTAGACTAATAGCATGAATTGCCAGAGGATGGGGCTAGCATACATCACAGACCAAAATAAAATCATTCAAGAAACAAAAAAGTTATGTCGTTTTGAAAAAGGACGAACTTTTTGGTCGCGACACATTGAGTGGTGCGCAGTTTAGATAAAATTTTAATTCAATTTTATATTAAAATAATAATTATAAAAATATTTTTAACTATTTTCAAATGCTTTTATAAAAGAAGTAGGTAGGTATATGCCATATACCTCTTGTATAAAAGCATTTGAAAATGGTTAAAAATATTTTTATAATTATTTAAATATAAAATTAAATTAAAATTTGATCTATATATATATATATATATATATATAACCTACCAACTTTTTAGCGTCCATACATTTAAAAATTACATACGATTCAGCGTCCACCGGCATTGAGCATCCGTATACGGACGCTGAACGGTAATTCCGTGTTAATTTGGATCCTAACAATATTAACGGCATGTGCGCTAGATGTTTGCAATCTTTTAATTATTACAGAATTTTGCATTAAAAAATCTGTAGACTGTGTTTCTATCTTTAGTAGTTATTATTATATAAACGGATGCTGAAATGTCGTACTTTTGGTCAGATTAATACAGAAGTAGTTCAAACAATTTTCATCGGTAGCGCTGCAGTCGTATACGTATATTGATATACTTATGCATTATAAGATAGTTCGGCGTCCTTCAATTTGACAACGCCGCCAAAGCCAACTTTGTGGGTAAATTAAAACTTACCGCTGCTTGCTATCATCATTTGGTATTTTTTTCGTCTAGAGTAACTACGAGTTACTAACTAGATATGGTAAAATAATACGGGGATACCACTAGTAGTAAAAATACCACCAGTAATAAATTTAACTAAGGTTAATTAAAACAATATTTATTATAAAATTTTGGATGCAAAATAAAAAACTACAATTTATGAAATATAATCTTAAAAAACTAAACCACTAAAACCAATGTTAGACTGGAATGTGAGTCAATACCTCGGTGGTGTAGTGGTCAGAGCTCCTGGGTACGAGCCGAGAGGTCGTGGGTTCGAATCCCACTTGGGTATGGTTGTTTATTTGTGTTTGTCCATTGTGTATAGTCCTTCGGAGGGGACTTTAAGCCGTCGGTCCGTTCCTACCCCTAACCCGCACAAGCCATTCAGTTGGCTTATGGGACATCTTAGTTTGGATGTAAGGGTGGAACTAAAAAAAAAAAAATATAAAAAAAAAAAAAATATATAGGGTAAGTCTAGTTAGGTACCTTATTTAATTTTTTTGTATGTGTTTTGAATAAAAACTTTTATTTTCGTCCACGGCTTGTTACTTAAAAGATCTGAATATTTGCCCCTTAATTCTTCGCATTCTGATCTTTTGAAGAACTTTTGAAGAACTCTAAAACAACTTGTTTCTGTTGGGATGTTCACGGAACCAGTTTTCGTTTTAGTACAAATTTGGTTGTTTCAGGATTTTTTGTTAATGGTGAAGATATCTGGTGGGAGACTGATCCCATTAGTGGCAACAGTTCCTCTCTCAACACTGGATTGTTATTTGTTTTAACTTCCGGGGAGTTTGACTGAAAAGTTTTAATATAAATTAAGCTATCTCATAATGCAGATATTTTTGAACACGCTGATATATTAGTTATTTGTATAAGAATATACTCTCTAAAAATGAATTAGTCAAAAATGACTAATTTAATAGTTATTAGTGGCTACTTTTTCACTTGTACCATGGTTAACCATGGAATACCATGGTATCACAAAATTTAACAGACAATTCTTATGTCAAATTGTCCCCTGAATCCGAAAATACCGTCAAAAATTATGATATTTGAGCAGTTTTTGAGATATAGTCAATTCCATATTAAATGGAAAATTGATTATATCTTCTGTTTTACTTTTTTAAATTTTGACGACATTTTTGGATTCAGGGGAAAGACAATTTTACATAAAAATTGGCTGTTAAATTTTGGGATACCATGGTATCCCATGGTTAACCATTGTACAAGTGAAAAAGCAGCCACATAACTATTAAAGTCATTTTTGACTAATTCATTTTTAGTTTGTAAATTTTAAATTTTACTCAATAAATGTTTACAATATTATATAATTATTATATAACATTGTAAACTTGATATTTTGTGGTTGTAAGCCCCACCTATGAAATCTCCAAAATAGGGCAATTAGGTACTTTCCCGGATCTCAACATCAAGTATTGTGATCGCGCTAAAAAAATTTTTGCCGACGTCGCACATATTAAAAGCTGGCTAAAAGTCGGAAAAAGATTATCCAAGACCCCAACATTAAACGTCATTTTATAATATATAGCAAGTTTTGGTTCCCCAGAGTCTTGAGATAGCTGTAGATTTTTGCAAATTATTAATTGTTCTTTTTAGTTCGTTATTTGTGCCATTTGTAGGTACTCCATAAATGTAATCATCTTTAAAACATTTGGTCTCATTTCTTACATACATAGATAGGCATTATTGCATTGTTTTGAAAATTCGAAGTAGATAAAATAATAGATCAATTTAGACTCTATTGTAAGATTTATGCCTAATCTAACTTATTTTTTGTTTTTATTATAAAATTCATATTGGTAAAAAAAAATTAAAAAATAAAAGTAAAATACACTTACCTGGAGATAAACGAGATAACATCTGTAAAATTCGTTTTCCCCTTGAACCCATTTTAGAATTAACGACTTATCACTTTTAAAGAACACCACTTTTTTTTTTTTGGTTAGGACTTAACCGTTAAGTCAGGCAACATTGCCAGACGCAGAATCAGCGACGACTTGTTACTAAAGTATACATCTGGACGCACGATAGATAACGTAATGTTAAGTATATCGAGGACGTTGAAACGATAGCAAAATAGTCGGACGCTGAAAAACAGCATAGTAGAAAATGTCAAATTACTCCTAACCAATTCAAATAAATTTAATATACATTACACTTTTAAACACAGTACAATGTACGCCATCTATGAGCTTAAATTAAATTAGATAAACTTTCATGGACGCTAAAAGGTTGCGTTATGAAAAGACGCTGAAAAGATAAATAGATGTATATATATATATATATATATATATATATATATATATATTTATAAATACCCAACTACCTACATAATTATAATAATAATAATTTATTTAGAAGCACTATTAAGTCGGTAGCAGCTGTCTGTCGAATTTGTCAAAACTATCATAAGCTGCTGTGTCCGAGCGGTTAAGGAGATGGACTTGAAATCCATTGGGCTCTTTTATTCATATTTAGGTTTTTTTTAAAATTTTCCTAAATATATTCGGCACTTATACTCTTCCTTTTCCTCTTGTACTATCCCCTCTTTCTCCTTTTTTAAAAAATTATCAAAATTTTAAAGAAGGTTTTTTCAAATTGTTTTTCCTTCAAATCACTCACAATTTTTATTTTATTCATACCTTTCACATTATCTTCCATTACTTTTCCTTGAAATTTTTACTGAGTATCTTCCCCAAAATCGCTATGCGAGTAAAAGCGGAATAGCACTGAGTAATTATAATAAACTGGGCCCCTATGCGGTATAAAGTTCAGACAGGGAGGTTAATTACTCAAGTTTTAACCTTCCTGTCACCTCAAAATTTTTACACTTCATTCATTTTTTCACTTTCACACTTTCTTCATATTTTCCCCTTTCGACCACATATCCTTGTCAGGATTACCTCAAAATTATTAAACTCTCTAAATTCTCTAAATCCCCTTTATACCTTTATACCTTTTATAGTTAGGCTGTTTACAAAATTTATAATGTATTATTTTTAAATAAATTACTTTGGAATTTGGAATTTGAATTTGGGCTCTGCCCGCACAGGTTCGAATCCTGTCGGCATCGAAATTTTTTTTTTACCAAATTAACGTTTTTTTCTTGTATTATTCAATTAAACAAGACCAAGTAGTGTGTTCCAATAATTTTTATAATTTTTTAAATCTGTATAATTATTGGGCTTAATTAGAAACGTTTTAGTAATATTACTAAAACATTACAGTAATATTTCTAAAACGTAACTGTAATGTTTCAGAATAATTTCTAAAATATTACTGACATATTTCAGATATATAACCGAAATATTTCTCACATATTTGAGAAATATTTCATTGAAACATTATGCGGACATTTATATATTTCAGAAATATTACTGACATATTTCTGAAATATTTCAGTTATATAACCGAAATATATCATATTTCAATGAAATTGGCCTATAGTTTTCATAGCTTTCTAAATCTCCTTTTTTGTGTAATGGTACCACTTTAGAAATTTTGAGTTGGTTTGGAAATACTCCTTCATCAATACACTTATCAATTATTACGGAAATTGGTTTTGAAATATAAGTTGCAACTTCTTTTAAAAGTTTTGTATTTAATCCATATATATCCTGGGTATCTTTGGACTTTAATTTTTTTATAATATTAAATATTTCGGTTTCCGTTACATTGATACAGTAGAATGAATAGTTTACTGGTGTACTAATTTTATTCCATCACTCTATTGATGTTTTTTGACAGGTGGTATGTTTTTCAAAGCATCATCTATAGAATTTTTAAAAAAAGAATTAAATTTTTCTGGAGTAAAAGTGGATAGGTACTTCATTACAAATATTATTTTTCCTATTAGTTTCCCTATTTATAACCTTCCACATTGCTTTTTGGGGATTAGTCGAGTTCTTTATTTCCAACTTGTTCTCTTAGCATATCCAGATATCTTGCCCCGTTAAGATTTTCAATGAAAATAGGTCCCACCACAGGATCACCAACAATACCAGCCCAAACGTTGATTTTCTGAGGACGTTAGGTATGACTTTGTCGCATCCAGTGGGGATTTTCTTCTGCCCAGTACCTGCAATTTTGTCTATTTACCTCGCCATTTAAGAGAAATGTTCATTCATAAAAAAAAAGAATATCTGCAGAAGAAATAACATTCCTGTTTAACATATGCAGCATTTGCTCGCAAAATTGTAATCTTCTATCAGAATCACCATCAATCAATTCTTGTACGTGTTGTAGTTTATATGGATGCATTTTTTCGGCTTTTACACATCTTAAAACGGTCGAATTACTAACGTCGTTTTCACGTGCAACCTGACGCGTAGAAGTTGTTGGATCTTCTTGAAAAGCTAATAAAATATTAACTTTCACATTTTCATCAATAAAATGAGGCGTCCTGCGTAATGGTTTAACGTGTCCATATCACAAAACTAGACGGTGGGGAGAACTCGCTTTAAATAGGATGCGCGTGGAAAAATATGAGGCACCATACAACAACCAGCGACGCACGAGGCGCATGCGTATTAACCAAAACTTGTTGAGTTTACTGTTTACGTCTGTCAAAAATTTTCACATTTAGTTTTGTTTTCTTGTATTTTGTGTGATTTTTTCGAGTTTAAAAACTGAATAAACACAAGTTGTGTACTTTGTTATTTAGTGCAAATTGTTTGTCGAACTTTATAATAGTTAATAGTAATAGACATTATGTATCATAGGTAAGAATAATTATTATTATTATTATAAATAAATATTATTAATTAGTTTATTTTAGATTGGGTCCAAAAAGATATAGAGATTGGATGGATATACCTACTGAAAAGATCTCCAGAGGAAAATATTTCCATGAGAAATGTTATTTGTTCAGAACATTTTACAAGTGATTCTTATGAAACTAAAAATAAAAAACTTATTCTTAAAGAGCTATTCCAACATTGAAATTAAAAGACACTTTAAAATTAAAATTAAATTTTTAAATAACAAATGATATAAAAACAAGATCAAGTAGATGCTAACTACTAAGTAAATTGGGCAACAAAAATCAAAATAAATGTATTGAACTTTATGGTTTATACAAAGTGATAATTTAATTAAAAAGTCTTTTCTATTTTAAATAACTTATTTGATACAACCTTAAAGGTTAATAAATAAAATATTTAAACACAAGTGTTTGTTAACTAACTGCATAAAAAGATAATACTCCATTATTTACGCGATATAATTTAAAACCGCAAATTTAAATTTGGATGAAAAGCGCACGATTAGTCGGCGCGGATTGTATCTTGCCTCACGTTTATAGCATATACATGGTAAGTATATGGTTTATAGACAGCGTTTTGACTTCTCCCCACCTTCTAGTTTTGTGGTCCATATTCACGAAATTGTGCATGTATTTTAGACACAGTTGCCTGAGAAAGTGGTGGTAAATCTGGGTATTTTCCATTAAAAAGGTTTGCGACTTGCTGTTGTGATCTGCACATATCACCGTAACCAATCATCATTAATATTTCTATTCGCACTGAGGGAAAAATCTAATACCTGTTATGAAAAATATAATACTCCTTATAAGATTTCTCTATTAGTATTAGGACAGCCAACTAGTTCATAGACAGTATGAACTCGGTTTTGTTAAAACATCTTTTAACATGTTATTAGACTTACTATTATCTCTTATAAAATCGATATGCTGCCACCATAAAATGATATTGTAGTGGATATAATCAAAATCTTTATTAATCAGGCGTTTCAATTTTAAATATATTCAAATTTCGCACTACCCTAAAATAGGTGATAAATATTTGTCATAAAGAAAAGAGACTAAAAATTATTTTTTTCAGTAATGTGACACATTTTGAAAGTCTATATATACGCTCAAAAATCCCCTGTTGGTTATTATTCTAAAGAAGAACATTTTTAAAAATATTCGATTGTAGTTTAAAAAAATACTGCCGGCAAATAAATATATTTTTCAAATTTATAGAAAACACCTAACCCCTTACCCCTTAAGGGGTAAACTTGATAATATCTATAATATAGATTCTACATGTCATTTTATGCATATGCACGGAGAGAACAGTTTTGGGAATGGTTAATAAAAAATTATTAATTTGGGGACAGCTTTAATATTTTTTCTACTCCCACCTTTAAAACGCCCTTTATCGAACATGTTTCCATGACACTAAGTGACCTTTTAAATACACATTAACAAGTTGTGGCTTTATGGCGATTTAGTCACGGGCTAAAGTTAGCAACAGGTTTTTAGTCACGGGCTGAAGTTAGTTTTAAGTTAGTTGTCAAATGTCATACAATCGTTAAAATAAATTGCCTTTCTTGTAAAATAATACTAAATGTGAAAATTATTTTATTATCTCAATACAAAAATACAAAAGTATTAAATAGTTTCTCAACGCCAATATTTAAAAATTTATATGAACATTGTACTGACCTTTTAATTTCGCCGGCAGTAAACTATAACTTAAATTTGGGCACGGACTCCACTGTAAAGTGCTCATAAAACATTTTCTTTACTTTCACTGTGAAAAACTGTCAATTTTCAAGAAATACATTTCGATTTATAACCTTTATAATTGTGTTTATAAAATTTAAAAATTTGACATTTGACGGTGACACACAGATTCCCCTATTGTTTCATAAATGGCGCTCTATACAAATTTTTGATTTAAATCATTTTAAGATAATAATAGCTATTATAATATATTATAATACTATAGTATTTGTCGTAGAAAAAGTATAGTTAATAAACTGTTCTGTACACTCATTAATTTAAACACTCGCTCGCAAGCTCGCTCGTGCCTAAATTAAATTCGCGTATAAAATGGCTTTTATCAAACTTGATACATAATATACTATTAGGAGTGAGCGCTTTTGTGTTTAGTAATAATTTCCATATATTTAGCATAAGTGAGGAGCGTTTATTCAAAAAGGGACATGTCCATTTTAGCGATTTGCAGAAATAAGTCAAAAGCAAAAGAATTCTGTTATTTTTGACTTGTTTTTGCAAATCGCTAAAATGGACATGTCCCTTTTTGAATAAACGCTCCTCAAGTGTTGTTTGGCAACTATGCCTTTACTGAAAAATAGTAATTACAAAACTGAAGGAAGATCTAAACTTGAGTTTAATAACTATAACTAGACTATAATTATAGAAGTTAACTATTTTTAATTTACCATTAAATATGCACAATTAAATAAAAATATTTTATCTACGCCAGTGAGATAAGAACTTCTTATCCCACTCATTTTGAGTGAGATAAGAAGTTCATTAACGCACGCGTTTTTCTCTGCTTTTAACCAATCAAATAAAAAAGTCAAAATGTCAAAATAACCCTAAATTAAGTCTTAGAAAAAAATAATTACCGTTTATTTTTTTTCATTTAGAGGCGTAGATAAAAATTTGTACAATATACGTGTGATAACGCTTTATTAACGTAATATGCACAATTAAATATTAATAATTAATTTAACCGACTTAAACGATAACCAACAAAATGCAAAAGATAGCCGACCAGGGCCGGATTTACCGAACAGACAACGTAGGCAGCTGCCTAGAACGGAAAAAATTAGGGGTAACTAGACAGTAGTGTCGACCTGCGAGGAACGAGACAGTAGTGTCAATATTGGAACACTCGATCCAATTTGAAATTTCCGAAAACAAATAATATTAAACGCTCAGATGAAGGGAAAACTTCAATATAAATACTTTGGATGAATTTGGACACAATTTTTTCTAAATTAGTATAGCATACAAATAACCGAGAATTTTTGCATGCATTGTTTGAATAAACACTTTGTGACAAGTGTCTCAATTAAAAAATTTCAAGACATAGAATGTTTAAGAATAAGATGATGATGAAGTAAAAAACTATTTGAGATCAAAATTTGAAGAAAGATTAAACGCACTTTCTTTGTTAGATATAGAGTCAGATTGTCTCATGTTTTATTTCTATATTAAAGACGCGCCAATTCCTAAATCCGAACCTGTAGCCGACTAAATAGAAAAATAATATTGGAAACTTGCTTCCACACTTTTAATATATTAATTAAATACAAATTATTAATATATTGTGAAAAGTTTTAATATAACTTAAAACTATTATTAAAATGTATTCTAAATTATAAAAGTAATAAATTAATAACACGTTAAATATTAATTATTAATATTTTATTTTATAGTTATTACTATAATAGTATATTATGTATCAAGTTTTATAAACGGTATTTTAGTTACGAGTTTAATTAAGCAAGAGCGAAGCTTGCGAACGAGTGTTTAATAAAAACTAATTATTCTATATTATTTAATAAAAGCTATAATTTTAATTTTATTATATTTATTACATGTTTATTGGGATAAATTATCAATAATGAACTTAAGATTCTGAGATTTTATGTTCTCTTGAAGAACTTTTTAATAATTTTAAAGTAAATTTTTTTAAATTGTGAAATTTTAGGGATAATTATAATAATTATTATTAGTATTATACTATATTAAAGTATTTCAGTATTCCAGCAAATACTATACACGAACACTACTATGACAAGCCCTTAAATTTAAGAAACCACAAATGCTGCATTTGTTGAAATGCAGAGTATTAACGAATATTTAAAGCTTGACCTTGAATCTAAAAATAGATTTGTTAAGGATAGAATTGGCAACACCGCTGGGCTTTACAACGATTAATCAATATATATTTTTATACTAGTGGGCTTTTCAACGTATTAATAATATATGCTTGGGCTTTACAAGAACAAAAATGTTTCTACTGACAATCCTATAGGGAAATCTTTACCCCTAGTCTTTCCCCTCTATAGGTTTGTAATGATTTAAATGAGATAGAAGATAAGCCCGGAGACGGATGGGTCGCTTCGGAGCCCTGCAGTTGCTAGTGCTTTAGGCGTGTATACTTATCTTCTATCGCATTTAAACATTACAAACCTATAGAGGGGAAAGACGCGGGGTAAAGATTTCCCTATAGGATTGTCGGTAGAAATATTTTTGTTCTTGTAAAGCCCAAGCATATATTATTAATACGTTGAAAAGCCCACTAGTATAAAAATATATACTGATTAATCGCTGTAAAGCCCAGCGGTGTTGCCAATTCTACCCGTAACAAATCTATTTTTTGATTCAAGGTCAAGCTATAAATATTCGTTAATACTCTGCATTTGTGGCTTCTTAAATTTACGGGCTTGTCATAGTACTACTACTTAGTGTTTGTGCATGGTAGGTATTTGCTGGAATACTAAAATACTATAATATAGTATACTACTAATAATTATAATTATCCATATAGCTAAAATTTCACAATTTAAAAAAAATTACTTTAAAATTATTAAAAAGTTCTTCAAGAGAACATAAAATCTCAGAATCTTAAGTTCATTATTGATAATTTTTCCCAATAAACATGTAATAAATATAATAAAATTAGAATTATAGCTTTTCTTATATAATTTAGAATAATTATATTATTAAGTATTATTACTGCAATATAAAAATAATAAATATAAAAAAATCTTCCTATTTATTTCTATACAAATTAATTTATATGAGTATAATTGGCTTCACCAATATTTTTTTAACTAGACATTTTTTCTTTGTTAAATCCAGTGTAAAATTATTAATTGTTTGCTTATGTGGTATTTTTAACAAAATTTACTTATCTAATATTGCTAATTAGCAAAACATATACATAAATGTAAATATTTTTATTGAAGTTTTTATTGTTTTAAATATCTTGAAATCCTATAGAACACTAAGAAAAAATTAATAAATAAATTTTAAGTATAAAATAAACAACGACATAAATTTTTTAAGGCATATCTGACTTAAATTTCTTGCAAACGAAGTGTTGTTTATTCAAACAATGCATGCAAAAATTCTCTGTTATTTTTTATAAAGAACTTTGTATGCTATACTAATTTAGAAAAAATTCTGTTCAAATTCATTCAAAGTATTTATCTTGAAGTTTTCCCTTCATCTCTAGATTCATCCCATCTGAGTTTTCGTGAAGTGAGCGTTTAATATTATTTGTTTTCCGAAGTTGAATCGAGTGTTCCAATATTGACACTACTGTCTAGTTTCTCGCAGGTCGACACTACTGTCTAGTTATCCCTAATTTTTTCCGTTCTAGGCAGCTGCCTACGTTGTCTGTTCGGTAAATCCGGCCCTGGTCGGCTATCTTTTGCATTTTGTTGGTTATCGTTTAAGTCGGTTAAATTAATTATTAATATTTAATTGTGCATATTTCATGGTAAGTTCAAAATAGTTTACTATAATTATAGTATAGTTATAGTTATTAAACTCAAGTTTAGATCTCCCTTTATTTTGTAATTACTATTTTTCGGTAAAGGCAGTTGCCAAACAACACTTATGCTAAATATATGGAAATTAGTACTACCCAGCAAACATTGAGCGTCGGTTAAACGTTGGCCGATTGACTACGGATTATCGGGCCAATGCCGGACGCCAACGTCGATCCGGACCGTATATGACCGCCCGGCCGAAAGCCCAGCCAGCAATCGGCCAATTGGGGGTCCCGATGTCTTACCGATATTTCTCTAGAACTCGATTCTCCTTTAGATGCATATTCTTTACCAATAATCAGTCGGTTCAATGTCTAAATGATGCATTTTATTTTATGATACGTCATATATTCCGCGTCTTTTAAATGCGGTATATCCAAAGTATAGAAACATTTTATTTATCGGCTATCCATCAGTTTTTCAAATAACCTTTAGATAAATTAGTGGTTTTTCCGGCTGTCGTCGTTTGAGATCGGTTCTCGACGTTTCGCCATCATGAGTGGATGGTATCTTCAGGAGATGTTTCTTTTTGAGCGACTACTCGAAGACTAATTAGTAGTCAGCTCAAAAAGCAATATCTCTTGAAGATGCCATCCACTCGTGATGGCGAAACGTCGAGAACCGATCTCAAACGACGACGGCCGAACAGCCCGAAAAACCACTCATCATTAAACGTCAAACGATGGCCGCGAAAGCTTTCCACAGTTTGAATCTTAGATTTTTTTGTATTTTATATTTTTTACATTTAAAAACATCCAAGTGCATATACTCGTAAATTATAGGTTTTCTGTCGTTAATTACAGGAAAACTATAATTTTTGGAGTACATACTATGTAAGTTGAGGATTTTTTTTTAAATGCAAAAAATATGAAATTTAAGAAAAATTAAATATGTACCTCATGTTTGAAAAACTGATAGCGATAGCCGACACTTTAGTTATTAAACTTGGTCCCTCTTATAAGTTCAACTCTTGTTTAACTGAAATAAAAAATTAAAGGTAGGAAAATTTGGGTAGAAATTATGGCTATAGTTTTTAAATAATCATGGATATATTATATTAATTTTTAGCGTTTTGATGGAGATTAATAATTGACAACAATATAAATTGAATTGAATTGAATTGAATAGACTAATAGTTCATATTTTGATATAAACTTTATTTCATTATTACACATCTTTCCCAGAACATAGAAACATTGGAATACCTTCAACAGGCAACAGACAAAACATTAAAAGTAGTAGGTATAACATAATGCTCTTGAGCTAAATAGGAACATACATTTATTTCTAGCGTAGTGTGTCTGTTGTCACTTGGAGGCTACTCAAAAAACGTCGGCGTATAACATTAACGAAACCTATTAAATCCATTCTAAAAAAAATATCGAGTTCAAACAGAAAATAATATTCGCCTTTTCAAACAGGTTTGCAATTAGCAAAAAAAAACAGTTATACGAGCCCTAACACAAAAATGTTCGGACACTTCATAATTTATACAGAAATATTTTTCGTGAATACTATCTCAAAATTATTAGAAATTAGGAAAATTCAGCTCATTTTAGCATATACCCCTCAAAGCGATTTTTATTTTTAAAAAGTTTACCTTTTATTTTTAGCTTTTTAAAAAAGGCTAACTTTTAAACTTTTTTTTGTATGAGTAAAAAAAGTTATAAATGGACCCATTAAAAAGAGCATAAAATATTATACAAACCCTGAAAATTTGGTAAAAAATAAATTAGTTATAAAAAAGTATAAGTAATTTAAAAATGCTATTTTTAAAGAGTTTTTGCAATTTTCTTAGGAAATGGGAGATTTTGCAGATATATATATTGTTATAACTTTCTTATTATTTATACAATTTTTACCAAATTTTCAGGGTTTGTATAATATTTTACGTTCTTTTTAATGGGCCCATTTATAACTTTTTTTACTCATACAAAAAAAAGTTTAAAAGTTAGCCTTTTTGTAAAAGCTAAAAATAAAAGGTAAACTTTTTAAAAATAAAAATTGCTTCGAGGGGTATATGCCAAAATAAGCTGAATTTTTCATAACTTCTAATAATTTTGAGATAGTATTCACGAAAAATATTTCTGTATAAATTATGAAGTGTCCGAACATTTTTGTGTTAGGGCTCGTAAGACCGACACACGCATACATATAGAAATTTAAACTTAAATAGTAAGCAACAGAAATCTAAATATATTGAATACATTAAATGTACTTAATCAAAAGTAATAAAAAAAATTCAGTCTTCAGTGTTGGGAACAGCTTCTTTTTTGCGACTAATTCGTCCACCTGCTCTGTCTCCTGCATTGCGCAGCCAGGATTTAACAGCTGATTCTATTTCGTCAATTGTCCCATTTCTCCCATTGGCATTTCGACATACAGATGCTAAAATATTAGGCCAAAATTAATTCAAAGAAATACAAATACATATTCTGCATTGTTGTATTACTATTATTAATTTTTATATCATTCCATTTAGGTATTTTACAATAAAAAGTTTTGTAAAAGATTAATTTTATCAAACTAAAAACTTAAAATATAAACTTTAATCATCACTGTATAAAAGTTTTAATTAAATCCAAATTTGCACTTAAACAACTGGCCCTTCATAAATAAATACATCACTCATTAAAGGAGATATCAACATTTTCTTCAAGTTTCATTTTGTTGTTAAGAATTTCTGTAAATTACTTACCAATATTGTTCTGCAAACCCAAACGTAAATCTTCAATTCTTTAACTGTTTTCCCTTAACTAGCATAAACATGCACAGGGCCAATTTATATACATATTATGTAATTTAAAGACAAGGCACAATTATAGGATGTTAAAACCTTAAAAATTTATAATCAGAAGATATTTTTTTAAATAATGTATTAACCTACCTTTACAACAAAAGTATGAGTATTTTTGATTGTAGTTAAATCCACAATCCATTGTATAGTTTAACAATAGAGTAATTGCATCAAAAATGAAAATCCCTAAAAACCTTTTTAATGTAATCTAGAGGTAAAAACACATTGCAAAAATATTTTTTTATATTCCAAAAGTTCAACCCGGCCCCAAAATATCAAATTGAAAAAAAGGTACTTTTCAAACGTTCCGAACTCCCGCCATATTGCATGACGTCATAAGCTTCACCAGCTGTCAGAAATCAAGATGTCAACAAATAATAAACACCGATAAAGTTTATGTTTAACATGGAAAACGCGAAACCAAAAATTGGTTGTAAATATTGTTTTGTGCCTTGTTGTACAAATACAACCTGGAAAACTCCTGGGAAAGTTGTCCCTTCAATTATCAAAAGCAAAGTTTATGACCCTACACTGAGAGTAGTTACGGCTCAGCCGTATTTTCTTGAATTTATTAATATTTAACATACCTATTCAAACCATATACCTAGTAAACGACATTTTATTTTACTTACATTAAAATGATCCTTAAAATGAGCAATAAAATGGTGACGATGTTTTGATATCGCGCCGAGCTATTTTAATCCACTTTATCCTTATTTTCCCTTTTAACACGGTGATAAACCTTTTTCCAGGAGTTTTCCAGGTTGTATTTGTACAAGGCACAAAACAATATTTACAACCAATTTTTGGTTTCGCGTTTTCCATGTTAAACATAAACTTTATCGGTGTTTATTATTTGTTGACATCTTGATTTCTGACAGCTGGTAAAGCTTATGACGTCATGCAATATGGCGGGAGTTCGGAACGTTTGAAAAGTACCTTTTTTTCAATTTGATATTTTGGGGCCGGGTTGAACTTTTGGAATATAAAAAAATATTTTCGCAATGTGTTTTTACCTCTAGATTACAATAAAAAGGTTTTTAGGGATTTTCATTTTTGATGCAATTACTCTATTTCGCTGTAAACATCGTCAAAATTTTCCAGTTTTGCACACAACCTTTGATTATCAATCAACGACACAAATAATACTTATCTGGCACATTAGACGTAATATTTATTTTCATATATTCTTAAAACATCCTTATTAAATGTAATTCTAAACGGATTATTTAAACTTGGACTTGAAAACGTCAAAATATGATTTTATTTTAAACAAGAAGTCTAAACTTTTTTTAGATTGTATCAAAAGACTGCGTCCCCCGAGGTGGGCGATTTCAGTTTGGAGGATAGTACATAATATTGACATTAACTTACTCCTGGCTTATATCAGGATCCACATATAAACTCTCTTGAGACATTTTTGAGACCAGAGATAAACGCCGCGACCGTGGTCACCACGGCGTGGTGTGCATCAAACGCCATTTGCAATTGACCATATGCAAGGAATGCGGTCGATGTTGCCAATGGTAAAAAAATAAAATTCCCTATTGGGAACATTCAATTATATTACGTTGGCTGCATTGAAAATTTGAATTTCCCGCACAAACTAAATTAATTTCCATCTTTTTTTTTAATAATAATAAATAATAATAATTCCCACATTTGAAATTCGCACCTTCATTTATTATACAACATTGGAACTACCTTCTTTATCTCTGGAAACTACTAGAATGTATGTCAGTTTGTGCGGGAAATTCAAAATTTCAGTGTAGCTAACGTAATATAATTGAATGTTCCCAATAGGGAATTATATTTTTTTACCATTGGCAACATCGACCGCATTCCTTGCATATGGTCAATTGTCTTTGAAAGAACTCTGGGTTCGAGTCGTCGTCGTTAGGGTTCGGTCGTAATCCGAATGACAATTCGCGCGAAAATTTGAATTTTTAACTCATTTTCAATAATGCGATATGCCGCTACTTATTCCGTTGGTTCTCGTGGTCAAAAATTCAAACTTTCGATGACGACAAAAAGAGCGTCGGATAATATAAAATAACCGATATCGAATAGATCGTGCTAAACTGACAATCGTCATGTGAATGGTTTTTCGATTCAGATTCGATTTACTATTCCCGATTATCGGTGACGGGGCGTAAATTAGATGGTATACCGTTACAATCCAACTGATGCCGATCTAAAATAGATCTGCGCGCAGTCGGCCGATTTGAAACCAACCGTCAATGTTTGCTGGGTAAACACAAAAGCGCTCACTCCTAAAATATTAAAGCTGTCCCCAAATTACTAATTTTTTTAGTAACCATTCCCAAAACTGTTCCCTCCGTGCATATGCGTAAAATGACATGTACCTAGAATCTATATTACAGATATTATCAAGTTTACCCCTTAAGGGATAAGGGGATAGGTGTTTTCTATAAATTTTCAAAATATATTTATTTGCCTGCAGTATTTTTTTTAAAACTACAATCGAATATTTTTAAAAATGTTCTTGTTTAGAATAATAACCAACAGGGGCGTATAGACTGAAAAAAACAATTTTTAGTCTCTTTTCTTTATGACGAATATTTATTATCTATTTTAGGGTAGTGCGAAATTTGAATATATTTAAAATTGAAACGCCTGTATCATTGATTAATAACTTGTGTATGATAAAAATAAATATTATGGTGAAAAAATATATATTAATATATTTTTAATTCCAATAATCGCTTAGACTATGTAGTACTATGTAAAACCAGAACAACTTTTGTAATACTATACTAACTTTATAACAATCATTACTAACAGTTTAGGAATAATAGTATTAGTAATATATTATGTATATTTTTTATTTACTTTTCCACCACTCTGCCCCTAGGGGAGCCATGCAAATATATAAATCGGTTATAAATACACTAAAAATTGTAATCCACGAACAAATAATTGTAATTACTTATTTTAGCTCCTCTGCCAACCTCGCAAATTTATTAAAAAAAAAAAAATTATAATTGAATTCTGGAACCAAATAATTATACACATTTACAGGAAACCCAAAAAATTGAAAAATAGGTGTAGTGTTCCACGGTTTAAAAATTTTTATGTCGCTTTGGACTGCAACAGCAATTTATAGATCACTAAACTGCTAAAATAAAATATACTCTATAGAGTTATAACTATATGGTATACATATAGTGCTTTTATGGTTAATTTCTAAAGCCGCCGTATATTTATAAAAATATATAGTACGCGCGTTGTCGAGCCCAGCAGTGTTGCCAAGTTTAGGGGCTGATAACGATACGTTAATATAAAGGTATAAATATATACTCAGAAGCGCCCCCTACAGTGAAATTCTCGAAATTTTTTGTATAAATGAATGCATAAATAGTACTTTTTGAGACCCATCAAAATTTTTATTGGGGATACATTTTAAACAATCAAATTCCATTTTAATACTTTATACAATATAATATTTTAACTATGTATACATATATGTACACATATATATAACAAGGCCATTCAGAGGATTTCCTCACGACCTCCTATACCTGGACCCATGGGACTTTCAGAGGACATACTCAGGATGTCCTATTCCTTGACCTATTTGGACCCAGGGATATCCCAAGGATGTCCTAAAGGCCATTTGCAGGACGTCTGTAGGCTGGCCTTTTTGCACCACTCGGTCATGGTTGGGGTGTCCTGAGGAGGTCCGAGGACGTCCTAGGATATCCTTGGGATATCCCAATATCTTGTAAGGCTTTCCTTAGGACAGACTTGTGCTAGCTGGGTTGCCGCCACCTTTTATCTTTGCGACACTTAGGTTGGTAAGAGAGTAACTAAAAACGACGCTTAAAGTGAATTTAAAGAAAAACCAGCGAATCATTTCAACAACTACATCAACAGTAACAAAACCCAAAATAGGTAATTGTTTATTAGTATTAGTAGACATTATAATTTATAAAAATGTACATACCTAATTATATCAGAAACAGTTATTGAAAAACTATAGTTAGGTATATTAGAATATAACTCTTACTTACAGCCGTATCTTATGTCGATCAAGACCTTTCTGCCATTTTTCCCGTATTAAACTTTTAAAATTCTTCATCCACGTAAAGGATCAAACACAAATCATACTAATCTTTTTACGTTTAAATATATAAAGGTAAAATTTTAAAACATAAAATAACTTAAAACTATAATAATATTTTTTGTAGACTAATTAAATTTTATTCGGTTAAAATAGCGCTAAATTTAAATTTAAAAATACATATACCACAGGACCCTTACAAAAAAGGCTATTGTCATTAAACGTGTTCTTTAACATGGAATTTAAAAATGTATATGCTGAAAATTGCAACTAATCAAAAAATGTGTTTTCACTACCGAAATTTTCATGTCTAGTAGACATTGTCTACTTTCCCATTCCTATTCCCTTACGCAGTAAAATAAATTGAAAAGTTTTTGCATACAAGTACAAGTTTAAAATGATATATTATAAATTAATATCACTGTGTAAATTATTATTGATGAATTTAAGCCTAATAACAAAAGCCTTATAACAAAAGTTGTTGTTAAAGAATGTTTAGAATTCATAAAAATTATTTTTAATACTCTACTCAAAGATCAAACAAAATTTTTAATCATTTGGCCAAATTTGCAGGTGGGTAGTAGTACCTACCTCTTTCGCCGTCCCTGACTATGCACCATAATTGAATGGTGTTATGGGAACCAACTCTCACTGTTGCAAAACTAAGATAATAGCGTCCGAAAAATTACGTGGTTCCTTCATTACTGCAGTGGTCTTAATTATAGATTCAACGTTTTAATTTTATTTCCAAATCGCTAATTTAGTACTAAATTTTTATTTCTTATAATATTTTTTTTAATATTTTTATTAAAATAAGTAAATTTGTTGGTTGATCCCTTGTAGAATAAATAAAACTTATAGTTATTGCCTATTTTTTTATTATAACATGAAAACCATCATTTGGAATTTGGTGATAAATATATTTTAAATCTTTTAATTTTAGCTCTAAGATCCTCCTGATCTTTTATTATTTTTTTGGAAATATTGATTTTGTCATATAAAACCATTGGTTCATTTTTTTCCAACATTATTTTTTCAACTTAAACCAGATCCAAGTAGCATGGATTGTTGTTGCAGTACAAATATACCTATTGCGTTTAGTCAAAAGTAACGTTAACCAAGCCGCTTGGCGCTGTATAACCTTTCACAACTTCAATATTTAAGGGAAAGTTGGCACAACCATGCAGCTTAGAGCTTTGTTAAGATTTAAAAACTTTGATTGCAGTGTTCTATATTATTTTGAATATTTTAATTCAGTATTTTTCCGCATGTTTTATTTCTTTAAAATATTTTCAAAAGGTGGTCCTACATGGCCCCATCACGTTAATACATTTATTCCGCTTTTTTTATTATGAGGGATGGTTCCCTGTTGCATAACACCATTCAATTAATTTATCAATTGTTGATATGACATAAAGTATAAACAAACGCAGAATGAAAATTTATATTCTGCGTTTGTTTATACTTTATGTCCTATCAACAATTGATAAATTAATTATGGTGCATAGTAAGGGACGGCGAAAGAGGTGGGTACGGTGGGTACTACTACCCACCTGAAAATTTGGCCAAAGGATGAAAAATTTTGTTTGATCTTCGAGTAGAGTATTAAAAATAATTTTTATGAATTCCAAACATTCTTTAAAAAAGTTTCGCCAACCCTGCTCATTGTATACAAAACCTTGTTATTTCCATATATTTCATATATTTATTTTGAATGAACTTTGAATCCTGTATATCAAAATCAGACGCCCAAATATATTATTTATTTTAAATTGCTTAATCTACATATTAATGTTTAATTAATGTACCAAGTACTAATTCCGGCACATCAATATACAAGGTGTCCCTAAACTTATTGGCATAAATTAAGGAAAAGATTGAGTCAAAATAAGACGAAAACCTAAATAAATATTTTTCCTAATTACTTATGTTTAGAAGATACAGGGTGATAAACTGTTACCTATCATATCATATAAGTTTCGGCTACCATTAAAAAGGTGTACCTCTCAAACTTCGATAAAATAAACCGTTTCCGAGATATACGAGATTACAATAATTGTTATATCGCATTATTTAAAAGGATTAAAAGGTATATAATAACAAATTTTATTTTTTAATTAAAAAAACTAAAAAGGGTATTCTATGAGCCTCGAGACTTTTTGCCCCGACCGTCAAATTTAAAAAAAAAATGTAGTTTTTTCTTCTTCTTCTTCTCTGGTTTGATTGGCCTTTCCCTTCCGGGATTTAGCCAGCTGTATTTTATTATTATTATACTGGAAAAAGCGAGTCTAGGATAACCTATAGCTTCTCCTTTTCTTCTTGGTTTTATAGTTTATTAATTATTATTATTATTTATGTCACTTTTAGATTCTTTTTTCACTTATAGTCTTTTTATTCACTTATGTCCATCACTATCATTTTTGTCTTTTTTAGAGTTTTTTCAATAAAGCTTATATCAGCAGCGGAAGTCACTTTTATTACACTTTTACACATACAAAATCACGATATTAGCAGCGGAAGTTACGAGGCAAAAAAAATTAAAAAAAAAACGACTAAGCACCACATGGCTGTTTGCAGAAATATATTCAGTCCTTCAATATAACGATCATCCTTTGTGGAAATCCCTTGCATCTTTACCAATCTATTGTAGATTTTGTGGATTCAACAATTATCAACTTATTTATGGCATTAATAAATTTTATGCGATGAGTTTCATATTATCCACTCAAGGATAGCCGATCCATCTACTTCAGCAGATAACACAAAACTGTTGTAGTTTTTTCAATTGACAATATGCAAGGAATGCGGTCGATGTTGCCAATGGTAAAAAAATAAAATTCCCTATTGGGAACATTCAATTATATTACGTTGGCTACACTGAAATTTTGAATTTCCCGCACAAACTGACATACATTCTAGTAGTTTCCAGAGATAAAGAAGGTAGTTCTAATGTTGTATAATAAATGAAGGTGCGAATTTCAAATGTGGGAATTATTATTATTTATTATTATAAAAAAAAAAGATGGAACCTGCTGTTCATTTAAATGAGTAAGATACAATTAAAATGACTGCAATAATTATTAATAGGATAAAAATATTTATAGGTTTGACTCTGGACAAAAAACTTAAGAAACTTTCCGAAGGATTTTGATGAAAATAAAATAATATTATATAAAGATCAAGCTACTGAGGGACAAATTAAACATCATGTATTGGGATATAGGATCTAGAAAGCAAAAAAAGTTAAAAATATTTTGTTACATTATGATTTAAACCAGAGATATCTCTGTTTAAACAAATTTAATGAGGTACTTATTAAAGCAGATGTGCAAGCAGTCATGAAAGAAAATATTTATAAAGTATTTGTTTAAATATACAATAACGGTAATATAGAAAGGGCAAAATGCACATGTGTAAAGTATAAACCACGAATATATGAACGTGACTCATCAGGCACAATTGTACGAAGCAATCTATCGAAGGTCACGGTCCAGTGCAGTGCTTTTCTAACGGGGGCATAAATATTTGTAAAAAATCTTGAGTGTAATGTTGGTTGCTATACTTCTGATATATTTTCTTTTAAAGTTAAATTTTAATAATTAACATCTACGATAATTAAATAAAATGTAATTTTCTTAGAAACTAATTAACAAATAAACTTTTCTTTTAACTTAAAACGCAAATATTTCAGAATTGGTGATAAAAAACAAAAATGTTTATGCAGGTCAGGTACAAAGTGAAAGATATTTAAATTGTGTGGATATAAAAACAACTTGCGTTAGTTTCACGAAATTTATTAAATATTGACAATTGTTTCGCTACACAGTAGCTTCTTCAGAATGTATTAAACTAATAGTAGTACAAAATTTATATAATAAAAATATTTTTGTATTCTAGCCTAGAATTTCTTGGTAAGGATTTTTATACGACATCTACCTGTGTTACATAATATAAACCACTGCCACTACAACGTTTAAAACAATTATTAATCCGTAAACATACACCGATTATTTAAAGTCCAAAAAACGTACAATAACAATTGCAATAAAGTCCAATAAACGTGCAATAACAATTGCAATAAAAACCACTAGCACTACAACGTTTAAAACGATTATTAATCCGTAAACACACAGCAGAAACACGATATGCAAAAACAAAGATCATATGACATATAAAAACAAATGGCCCAGTGGCGGCTCGTCAGGGTAGGCCTCTGAGGCCGCGCCTCACCCTTAAAATGAAGGAACGAACGACTTTTTGTATTTAGATTTTTGCCTATTACAAGTGTACTTTTAAAACAGTTCTACCCAATAAAAAGTAAAAAACCAATCAATCATACTAAGCGTAAATAAAAATCCAGGCGCAAAGCGCGTCAAGGTAACGTGCATCGTTGAGAGTAGCTGGACAGAGGCGAAATTTTCACAGCCTCGGAAGCTCGCATTTACATCTAGAAAGCGAAACTGACACCAACAAAAATATCGCCGGTAGTTCGCGAATAAATACCGTAGATTCAGTCGGAGGCGAAATTTCGTTAGCTTGGCTTGTTGTGATTAGTGGTTTTATCACATGACCGATGATAATCGCTTGTGGGGGTCCGTCTATGATGGGATACCAGTCACTGGCAGCCAGTGTTCTCTTAGCGTTTGTAGAGTACGTTATTGTTTTGATTCTGATTAAATTATTTAAAACTTTTGGCTGATCTTTTATAGTTTTTGTCTCGATTAGTAAAATTTCTTATTTAATTATTGTAGGGAACACACTAAGGTAGATTTAATAGTTTTTATTAAGCAAATTTTATATTTTGAAATAATAGATTGCATAATTCTTTAATTAGAGAGGCGGTTTGAAAATTTAGAATTACTTTTAAATCTCACTGCAGACCCACAATTTTACGACCAAATAATAGATAAATTTGCAAACTTAGACGTATAGATTTAATTTACAAAAAGTAGCTATAGTATTTTATATTTACTAGGTATTACTTAGGGTCGACTTTTTAGTTTTATTTTTATTTTTTGATTAATTTATTTATTTTTAACTTTTTTAAGAATATATTTTTAAGTTTTAAGATTAAAAGTAGTCTTTGATGTGATATTTTGTTTGTTTTGTTTTTTAGACTTTATTTTTTATTTATAATGGTTTAGTAGGGCTATCGGCGATGACCTCCATTTTAAAAAAGGTCAACGCGTCGCAGAATAATACCTCCCGGGTGACGTGGAAATTTATTTGTATTTAGACAAAATTAACCTTATGTAGCCTCACGAGCCGCCACTGAAATGGCCGATGGTAGAGTTGGTTCCCTTACTATGTAATAAAATAAAATAAATTGCCTAAAACACGAACTCTACTGAATTCCAGCAAAAATAAGTAACAAGCTAGGACACGCGTCATATGTCCATCTTTGTCGAACACCTAGGCAGTTTAAAGTGAGATCACATCACAGATGGCGCATTTTAGACCGGATGCTTAAAAACCTACGTGTGAGTACATTTACCGCTGCATCGAATGTACAAGACAAGTAAAACATTACTGCTAGCATGTCTGAGATATGTTCGGCACCCGATGAGTCACGTTCATATATTGGTGGTTTCTACTGTAGGTGGCATATCTGGAAGATGTAAACATGTATTTGGTTTACTTTGGACATTATTGGATTTTACCACAGACCACCAAAACAAATGGACGGATTTGTTTACGTTTAAAAAGCGAGTAAAGGATAATTTCACATTCTAAACACCGTCGAAAGAAACACGGCTTCAACGTTGTCAGAAGTATAGATTACACGCCTTTTTGGACATAATTACATTACATAATGAACATTAATAATTACCAGTAATTCGTTTGAATAATAAAAAAATTGTAAAAAGGATTTGTTCATCATTTTCTTTAGATATTTTTCTCTATTTAAAGAAAGTAAATCATTTAATAATTATTAAAATTAAATATTAACAACGTTGGTAAATTCGTCATATTTGACAGCATAGAAAAAGGTTATGTTCTGTGGGTTGACAGCTTGTTGTTTTGTGTTTTCGTTTGTGTATTTCTATCGTGTTTAAGTTAATTATGGAGTTTAAATACATTATTTTTTACTAAAAATAACAATCTCCAATTTGACGCTTAGAATGTGACCGTTTGTTGACCGCAAACAAAGCATTGTTATTGAATGGCAATGCGCCGTCCATTTGTTTTGGTGGTCTGTGGATTTTACAAGGGAAGAATTAAATTTAATGACAGATAATAAGATACAATTGAACTACTTGGAAGTCAAATTAAAAATTAATTTAGTTTGTGCGAGAAATTCAAATTTTCAATGTAGCCAACGTAATATAATTAAATGTTCCCAATAGGGAATTTTATTTTTTTACCATTGGCAACATCGACCGCATATGGTCAATTAAAAAATTTGTTATCATATACCTTTTAGTCCTTTTTAACTTTGAGGTTAGGTTTTTATAACATTTGATGCAATTTTTCAATTACTCAGTTCGGCTACTATTAAAAAGGTGTACCTCTCAAACTTCGATAAAATAAACCGTTTCCGAGATATTCGAGATTACAATAATTGTTATATCGCTTAAAGTAACCCCCGTTTCTAGGATACTGTGTTCACTCGAACAATTGTAATTATGTTTGAATATGTGTAAGTGACTGTTCGCAAAATATCACCTTTCCAAGTCTACCATAGTGGAAGTTATATTAAAAAAACTGATATGATAAGTAACACTTTATCACCCTGTATCTTTTAAACATACCTAATTAGGAAAAATATTTATTTAGATTTTCGTCTTATTCTTACTTGCTTAATCTGCTCCTAAATTTATGCCACTAAGTTTAGGGACACCTTGTATATATTTTATAATTAAGATAAACAAAAATAATTATTATTTTTAGATGACCAATTGGCAATGATATGTTTAGATATTTTTATTGCTGGTTCTCAAACAACTAGCAATACTCTGGACTTTGCATTTCTTGCAATGATTCTATATCCAAATGTTCAAACAAAATTACATAACTATTTGGACAACAAATTGAAGAACACTGATAAATTGGAATATAACGAACGACAAAGGTAACCGCAAAAGTAGAGAAATATAAAATATACTAGGGCTTATTTTTGCCTTTATCGACTTTAAGGGGTAAAATTATGTTTAAAACATAATTAAGGTCCTTATAGGGAGGTTTAAAATGATATACATGCTTAAAGGACGGAATTTATAATTCAGCAGCCCTTTAAGGAAAATATAATAGTAAATAAATATAAAAAAATTAAATTGAAAAATGGTATTCTTATGTATTTGTTAGGAATACTTAATCTAATTTTTGTGGTTTTCATTTTAAAAACAAATATAAAAATCAAATTTAACTATCTAAGCAAAATTGTAAGTAAATGTACCGGTTGTGAACGCAATTTTTAATATTTTTACAGATTACCCTACGTTGAAGCAGTTCTTTTTGAGATTGAAAGATTTTTTCATGTTGTTCCTATATGTGGTCCCAGAAGAGTTTTAAAAGAAACAACTTTGGAAGGATACAATATCCCAAAGGTAATAATATTACATTATATATGTATATATACATATATAATATATAATCAATTTTAGATTTAAGGGGGACAATTTATTTGTATATTTTTAACCCCTTAACTTCAAGCCCCAAGCGTCAGTAGTTGACCCCGCTTCCCATTAAAAATTTTAGGGGTAACTATTAACCACGCTTAGGGGTTTAAGTTGAAAGGCTTGAAAATATAAAAATAAATTGCCTCCTTAAAATCAAAAATCTACATGTGCGATCGTAACGTAACACCTGAGAAAACGGTTAGTGTTAAAATAATATTATAAATAATAATATTAATA
Organism: Brassicogethes aeneus; assembly: GCA_921294245.1. Lineage (NCBI taxonomy): Eukaryota > Metazoa > Arthropoda > Insecta > Coleoptera > Nitidulidae > Brassicogethes > Brassicogethes aeneus. Next base: position 66,837,622 of record OV121132.1, read on the forward strand.
ATAATATTTCTCTGGTTATTTTTGGGCGAGAAATACCCCTGAAATTAAACATCATTACTTTTGCACTAACCGTTTCTGAAATAATCTATAAAAACCTAATTTTTGAAAAAACAGTTTAAAATGCCTATAGCGCCCCCAGGAGACATTTTCGGACATCTCTTTATAACAACTTTTTATTTTATAGAAATATATTAACGTTATTTCCGGACACACAGATTTTAATCGGATAAATTTACCAGTCAAGAACGAGTAAGTTAATAAAAAAATATGTTTACACCACCGGTTTTTTATGAGCTGGTTAATTTATAAGAAAAAAATTAAATTCGTTTCCTGCTTCTGACCATAATGTTGACCATTAGTAAAGGTGATAATCAACGATTACCAAACGTAGCCACGGTCTTATGGAAAAGTGGAGATAAATGTGCTAACCCTCGAGGAGATGGGCATTCTTTAAATGGCATTAAAACGGTAAAGACGCGTGTTAACCTGGACCGTGGATTCGTTATAATCGTTAGCTATAAGACTATAATCTCTAGTGTCTATTTTTTTGTCTAGTTAGATAATCATAATAAAGGGTACTATTGCGTGACCTAATTTCTTTATTGTCATGAACATTTCCTTAATATAAATATTTAAATATAAATTTATTTAAATACTTTTAAATAAATATCTCATCATGGCAATTTATAGCTGGCAACATGGCGAACTACAGTGAATTTTCCTCAAACCTACCGAATGCAGAAAAAGAACTCTCTCAATTTGAGTCAACATCTGCTGTAAAACCTCAAGCAGAAAGAATTAAGAAAACAAGCAATGAAATACAAAATAAAGCAAACAATAATAAAAAAGTGTTAAAAATTTATTTAATTCGGCTCCAAAAAAAACGTTAATACATTTAGGCAGAGTGTCTTTAAATACAAAAAAAGAAGCCATTGAAGAATACGTAAAAAAAAACTTTCAATATACAAAACGTTACGGTAGAACCGTGCCCAGTTCGAGAAAACGCAAAAAGTCTTTCGTTTAAAGTGGAAGCGGACTTTTCCTTATTAGACGGTAGTAAATTAAATAAACCACATAAACATACCTATATCACCCAAGAATTAAAAGACCTCAAAAATAGCGTGAATGCTCTAGGCACCATTTTTAAGGTAAAAAAAGATAAAGAGTCCTTTGAGGCCTATAAAAAAATGAAAGTAATTTACAACGAAACAAAAAAAAGGAAAGAACATAACGAAAAAACAATAACTAACTCACAAAATAAAACCAAAGCCATCTGGAAGGTTATCAACCAAGAGACAGGAAAACAAAAACCACCTATAATCCAGAATAAAATTGATGGCGATACTATAAACAAATTTTTCTCAGAAGTTGGAGAAAAACTAAATGCAACTTTTTTAAATGATAATGAGCTGAGCATTGAAATTTTACAAAAAAATAAGGAAAGAGCTGTCTTTTCTTGTTTCTTTCATCCAGTTACCGAAGAAGAGATAGGAAAAATAATAACTACGATAAAAAGCAAAGAAACTATAAGTAAGATATATATGGTATGTCGACCAACTTACTTAAATCGATAAAGTTAAATATAATTTCTCCATTAACATATATAATTAATAAATGTCTTATAGAGGGAACATTTCCAAAATAATTAAAAAGGGCCAAAATTATTCCCATTTTTAAAAAAGGCGAAAAGTCGGATCCAAGCAATTACAGGCCAATATCAATCCTTCCTGCAATATCAAAAATTTTTGAAAGCGTTATAAAAACAGGTTGATTAAATACTTTGAAAATAAAAATCTTCTTAACGAAAACCAATATGGGTATCGTCAAAACAGATCAACAACCACCGCACAGCTAGCAATGATCACTTCAATATTAGAGGCTCAGGATAACAAAGAATTCGTGGAACTCGTATCAAATGATTTATCCAAAGCTTTCGACTCTCTAAGTACCCAAATCCTTCTGGATAAGCTAAAATTTTATGGAATTCGGGGACTACCACTAAATTTGATTAAATCATACCTCAGACAGAAAACAAGCGGTATATTGGAATGACAAAATAACAGCAGAAGCTACTGTAAAGTATGGGGTGCCGCAAGGATCTATATTAGGCCCAATATTATTTATTATATACATTAATGACCTAAAAATCCATGAAAGCAATGTCTGTACTTACCTTTATGCAGATGATACCACCTATTTAATAAAATCATTTAATGAAAAAGACTTAAAACAAAGGAACTAAAAACACTTGAAGAGTCTAAGACATGGTTTGAAGTAAACAAGCTAAAATTAAATGAAGATAAAACGCAACATCTTTATTTTGGAAAAAAGGAAAAGGATAATTTAAAGTTTTTGGGTGTAACCATAGACAACAAACTTACCTGGACAACGCATACGGAATATTTAATAAGAATGTCTTCTGCAATATATTCCCTTCGAGTTGTAAAAAAATTCAGTACACAAGAAGCAGCTCTCTGTACATACATTGCCAACTGCCATATCATCCTATGCAATACTTCTTTGGGGTACCTCTAGCTATGCTAGACATGTCTTTATAATGCAAAAAAAAAGCCATTAGAGTATTATGTGACCTTGGCCCACTAACAAATTGCAAAGAACATTTTATAAAATGCAAAATTGTGATACTACCAGCAATATATATCCTCGAGTGTATCAACTTCGTTCATAAAAACTTGAATAAGTTTTCTACGATAGGCCAGTATCATAACTTCAATACCAGATACAAGAACAATTTAGAAACTCCACTTCATAAAACGAAAAGAACACAACAGGGAATAGACTACTGGGGTGCAAAACTATACAATAATCTGCCAAGGGAAGTTAAATCTAAAAAACCAGAAGAATTTAAAAAGCTGGTTAAAAATATTTTATTAAGCAAACCTGTATATAGTATTGAAGAATTCTTATTGTAACTAGTCTATGTATCAGTTAAAAGAGAAGTTATGTTGTTTGTTAAAAATGTTTATATTGTACTTGTTGTTATACACATATTTATTTATATTTAATTGACTTAGCATGTAATTTTGATGCAATATTAAATGACTTATGACTTAAAAATGACTTATGACTTATGACATTGTATTTCAGGGTACAACGGTTTTAATAAGCTTACAATCAATTCATGAAGACAAACAATTTTGGGGAGATCCAGAAGTTTTTAGACCCGAAAGATTTTTGGATAAGGATGAAAACCTAATAATGTATGATCGATTAATACCCTTTGGGTTAGGTAAGATTTGATAGGATTTAAGAATACTGTAAACTTTACAGTGTAGTGATTCGGATAAATCCGGTCAGTACGGTCACTATGGTTGCAGTTGGTAGCAACAGGTATTTGACTGCAATTTTGATTTATATCTAGAACCTGGTTATACATGTCAAATGTGTGTGTATAAAACATAAGAGCAGTGTTTAATGGTTGAAACATACATAAGTCGACTACTAAAGCTACACATTTTCTAAATTAAAATCGGACAAAAATTGTAGGGGGAGCAATACTTTGAATTGTAAAATTGCCTAATTTTGCCTAAAATAACGATTTTATTTCGTTCAAAACATGAAATGAAAAAATTCTTTATGAGTCATTCCATATGAAATCAACAAATATGAATTAAAAAGTTTGCCGCATGATTTTTAATTGAAATAAAAAAATTGAGGATAATCGTTGTGGTACCAGAAATGCTAATCCACCATCATTTTTTTTATCGTATAACTTCTAGTCAGTAATTATCTTTAAAATGTGTATATATAAAAAGTCAACTTTTATGTACTAACATCAGAATTAATTACATACTTAAATCAAGTAACCTGTGACTTGTGTCCAACCAATAACATCATTTAAAAAGTTAAATCAGGCTCAGGGATGCCAGAATCCGCTAAATTTTGTTTAAATTCACCTTAACTACAAAAATGATACAATTAACAATAATGAATAACTTCAAATTGACAATTTAAATTGTATCATGTGTCATTTTTGTAATTAAGGTGCATTAAAACAAAATCTGTTGAATTTTATTGACAGATTCAGGCTTTATAAATTAAATTAGAGCATAAGCACTGCTTATGCTTTAATTTAATTTATAAAGCCTGAATCTGTCAATAAAATGCTTATTAGGTAAGCAGTGATTTAACAATGACTTAATACCATGGTAAAAATCGCAATAATTGTTTATAACCTTTACAAAACCTAAGAAATATGAAAAAAATAGTAAACGGGTTTTCTATGGCAACTGTCAAGTAAATATTGGTAACTACGATTTAGGTGCTGTCGTGTAGGGTAAGGTGGGGTAGGTTCGGACATGGGGCACCTCCGGACAAATCAAATTTACCGCCTTAAAGTGCTACGAGAGTTTCCATATTGACAGTAAATATCTTTCTACGCTAATAGTTCTGTGGTCCGTACATGTTTAGCGACTTTGATCACTCGACAACTATTTATTTGAGAAAATATAAAAACATAGTTATTCTTATAAATTTTATTAGGGCTATCGTAAGCTTTCTTGGCTTGAGAACACCAGTAAGGTAAGTTTTATACCTTTTACCGCAGATATTAATATCATAAAACAGCATCAGTTAACCATGTGCAAATTTTTATTTTGATATCTATGTATTTCTGGAACATGGGGCACGTTCGGACAAATCGGGTGGGGCAGCTTCGGACTGTCCGAATGTGCCCCATTTAACAAATAAAACCCAGTTTTGATTGATTTAACTTTCTGGGATGGTACGTAACTAATTTAAAAAGAAAAAAGGTAAAAGGTAAATCCAGAATTTATACAAGCACACCGGAAAAGGAAAGAATTCAAGAATTGGAAACAATGAGAAAACAAAAGTTGGAGAAAAAAAGCATTACAAAGCGAATTTGAAGTGAAGAAAAATGATACAAAAGTTGGGGAGAAGAGCAAAGGAAAGGCGCCGAAGAAAAAGTTAAAAAAATAGAAAGTGACTCCACGGATTCTGATATAGATTTACCACAGAATATTGTGCATGAGACAAAAATTTTTGATTCCGATTCTCTGGACGAGTTTCAAGACAATGACGATGTGCTCATGCTATTGCATGATGACGTGATCCATTGTCATGATTATTTGCTTGTCAAATACCCGACCAACAGAAGGACACTTCATTATATCGGCAAGGTAGAATCTTGCATCCGCTTTCCGGACTTGCAAGATATTTCGACTGTTTCCAGAGAAGATATAGTTTCGAAAATACCGAAGCAGCACCAGGAACTTCAAGGATGTGTTCGCTCTTTAAATTTAATGTCAATTTTGATGGTTATAATGTTTAATAAACTTTTTCTAATATAGTCTCTTATTCATTCTAAAAATAAATAGGTTCTAAATTTTCTCAGGCCTGTCCGAAAGTACCCCACTACTTGTCCGAATGTGCCCCAATATGGGGCAGATTCGGACAAATGCATTTTTTTAAGTAAAATATCACCAAACAAAAACCACTTAATATTTTTTGCTTAAGATAATGCTAAAATGTTGGAAATAGACTAAGCTATCCGTAGTATTTGCATTAAGTCTAAAAAAATTTGTTATCTTTGAAATATTAATTTTTGAAAAAACGTGTCCGAACCTGCCCCACCTTACCTACACGCTTACAAATTTTATCAAATTTAAAAATAAGTTTGACAACCAAAAAATTGTTACCCCTTTTATTTTACTGTTTTTACGTGAGTGTTTTTGCTGTTTATTTTCATCATTAACAAGTTACGCATACTCAACAATTTCTTTATAATAATGGAGTGTTAAATTGGTGTTTTCAAAGAAGAATATTGTCATATGCTATGCTTGATACACCTCTTTTCTCTTGTTTATAAAAATTCCAGCCTTTTCTGTCACCTCTAGGTTGGTATATTTAAGTAAAATCCTGCATATAACAAATATGTATATTGGCGGTTTTAAAAATAAAGGCATTAAAAATGTTTTACAGCCTTGCAACAATGACCTAAAGTGGTGATTTTTGGAAAAGGCCCTAGTTAGTGTCCTAAGACCAGGGCCGCCTGGTTAGTGTATGTATTTTACAATTTAAAGCAATTTTTTACCAAAATATTTGTAAATGCTTAAAACTCACTTTTTTATGCACTACAATTAATTTTAACTATCATAGTTCACATTGACAACACAGAATTTTGTTGTGTCAAATTTAAAATTGGTAAAATTAATATAGTTTTTATAACGAAAATTGCTGGGTGGATAGGCTTTTTTAGTTTAGTTATCTTTTAATACGCTTTTTTTATATATAAATTTATTGTATACAGTGTTACATGTTTTTTTCCAAAACATCATAAATATTTGTCGTCTGGCAACATTGTTAATTTTGATTGTTCAATTTTCAAAAACTTATTTTGAGAAGTTGCGGAAACAGCTTTATAATGAAACAAAATTCAATTTCAAATTTGGAGATTTTGATGAGAATTATTTATTTTTCCTTCAGGATGAGGTACAATCGTACCACTTGACTAACATTTAGGCCATGGCCTGACGGGGTGCACCCAGGCCCGTTCCTGGCGAGCGTGCAGTGCGTGCACGCACGCAGGCGCAACATTTCGGGGGCGCAAAATCAAAGAGTCAATCAGTACTTTGTAACGATAAACTTTCTTGCATATGATACTTAAACATACATTGGATAAAGGTTTCTGCCTTTTTTGCGTCGGCCGCTCTAATTTTTGGTGGCTATAAAGCGCCTTTTGCCGCTTTGATATTGGCTGCTTATTTTGTTTTGATATGAGGATCAAAATAAAAGGAGAGAAATGGTCATATTATCTTTAGTATTTGTTTGCAGTTGACGGTAGCACAGTAGTAACTCTCTAAAATAGAATTAGTGAAAAATGACTAATTCGATTAGTCCAATTGCAATAGCGAAAAAGCAGCGACTAATAATTATTGTCAATATCAATTTGTATCCCGGATATTTAGCAGTCAACTCCTATGTAAAATTGTCCGCTAAATCCGAAAATGTTGTCAAAAGTTATACTGCCGTCCTAAGCGCAGAAGCGGTAACTGCACATTTAAAGGAAATTGACATTTTTCCGTAATATGAACCTAGGGATAAAAATCTCTACTTTAATAAGGTATTAAATCGGTATTTTGTCAGTAAATGATTGAAATATCAAGTTATTTTTAGCGGTGTCTGTTACCAAACTGAGTTGGCAGAGCTATTAACATAAAAGTACCAATATCTCATGACAGCCATTATGTTAATTACCGCTTCTGCGCTTAGTACGGCAGTATAAAAGTAGAACGTTTTTGAGATTTAGTAAATTTTCTATATAATATGGTATTGACTGACTATATCTTAAAAACTGATTTACTTTTATAATTTCGGATTTAGGGGACAATTTTACATAATAATAAGCTGTTTAATGCCCGGGATACAAATTGCTGTGGACTAAAGTTATTAGTGGCTGCTTTTTTACTTTGAAAACTAGTCATTTTTATAGAGTACGTCACTAAAAACCAGTTGTAGTTATTATATTGTTTAGATTGTTTTTTTTGTTTTCTTTAGAGTATTTTTATCACTAACTATTTCCCTCGTCTTAATTTCCACCAATCACAAACGCGCATTTTGAACTACAAATGGTTTCTAGGTGGAAAAACTGTATGACAGCACCTGTCAGCAGTTTTTTCGAGTTTACCCGCGGCAAAACTTGACAGCTGTTGTCACCAAAAATTGCAATTTATATTTTAATTGTTAACTGTTACTCATGAAATAGTCTTGTCAAATACCATTCGGGCATCTAACTTTTCCTGTGAAAAAAAATCTTTAAAACACAATGCTAAGTAATATTTTTTAACAAAATGCATTCGTGCAAGTGCAAAAATCCTCGTCTTCGACTCGGATTTTTGTTGCCACCAGCACTCATGCTACTTGTTAAAATATTACTTAGCAACGTGTTTTTTCGATTTTTTTCGAAAAAATAGATGCCCTTATGATATTACTTGTTTGTTTGGTAATTTAATAAATATTTTTTATACTTAATTTAAGCGGTTTTTTACATTTTCAATTACATATTGCCAGTTTGTCTCAAAATATATATTTTTTAAATTTTACGGCTTAAAATTCAAATATTTAATGTATTATATTTAAATATACCTAAAAGGGGCGCACCAACGAATGCTGCACGCAGGCGCCAGACACCCCAGGAACGGGCCTGGGTGCACCCTTCACCCGTTTGTGATTTATTTTAAAGACGAAAGAAATGAAATTACACATTTAAACCACGTTTTTGTTTCGGATTGCCTAATTCATAATACTAGGGGCATTCCACGTTACTCGGTAATTTTTGTCCCGCCCGTCACAATTAAAAATTGTGAGTAAAAACCACAAGTTATAAAATTAATATTTTATAATATTATTTTTATTGTGCTTATAACTTATTAAAAGCATAATAAAACAATATTTTTAAATAAATTTTATAACGTGTAGTTTTTACTCACAATTTTTAATTGTGACGGGCGGGACAAAAATCCCCGAGTAACGTGGAATGACCCACTATCGCTTTTCATTTATTTTTAAGCCATTTAATCCCTGAATTTAAAAAAAATCCTTAATCTTTTCAAATTAAAGAGTTTTTGATATCGTAATTCCATCATCAAAATATAAATTAATAGAGAACCTTTGTATTCTAATTACACAAATCAACATGAATTTTGTCTTTGATATGGTAAGAGCTTTATCGAGATTTATCCGAAAAAAATATATTTTAAATACACAAATCAACATGAATTTTGTCTCTGATATGGCAAGAGCTTTATCGAGATTCATCCGAAAAAATATATTTCATAAAAAATCTTGTAAAGCTGGAAATAATTTTAAACCACTTTGGGCAGCTACATAAGATTAATATAAGTTTGCGACGGTTTTTGAAGTGAGCAAAATTGTGTACAGCTGAAAAACCACGAAATGTTTGCACTTTTTTCAATGTGTTGCTTATAAATCATAAAACTTTTTGTCACACAAAAAACCTGACTTTATAAAAACTTAAGTACTAAATTTTGCGTCTAATGACATCCTAAACGCAAATTCGGTAAAGCCATTAAGTCACAATCGATCGTCAAAAATCGGAAATTTTTAGCAACTTGGCTGAACAGTGATTTATGCTCATGTTCTAACGCTTGTAACTTAAAAACTACAACTTTAAATAAAAAGTGTTGCATATAAAAGTTGTGAAAAATTAAATTCTGCATAAAATAGGTTCCCACAGTTTAAAATTTGCCCAATCCTACGCAGACTTATACGCAAAAAAAACTAAAGTAGTCATAGCGCTGAGGACTAGCCAAAAAACGAATTATCCCTTGTGCGTGTCAAATACCTTGTACTATTAATGATATAAATAAAATAATATACATATGGGAAATTCCACGTTAATTCGTCACGAAAAAAACCCTTGCGATTTCAAAATTCCTTGACAATTTTTCCATGAGTTCCCTGACTCAAAATAAAAATTCAATTTTAATTTTAGCACGGTTTGTCAATTGTTTTTGGAGATATAATTTTTTAAATTTTCATGATTATAACGATTGTGCCAATATGTCACCGATCATAACTTTGGTTTCAATTGAGCGATTTCGAAGAACGACCAATTAATTTCTCGTCTTGAAACAAGCTATTTGAAATAAATATTTTTGATGTTGAGGCATATCGGCACACTATGATTTTTTTCTTCGAAAACTAAAAATCCATTTTCTACATTTTTTGTATTTTTTTTTTAATTTTAATTTTTTTTGTTTTAATCTTTAAGCGAATATAAGTTTTTTTTATCTATATTAGATCGTGGCTATCGAAAAATTAATATTTTTTTCGGAATTTTAAATTTTAATAATTTCTATTTTTTTCACTTTCGGACATTTGGTAATATCAAAAATAATTTTTTTTATTTAGCCTTTTTAACCATTAAAATTGTTTAAAAAAAATTAAAGAGTAGTGCCTATGAATATATAGTAAAATGATTGATTCATTGATTTTCAATCTTAAAATAATTAATAATAATAATTTTTTTTTAAACAGTTTTAATAGTTAAAAGGGCTAAATATAAAAAGATTAATTAAAAAAAATCATTTTTGATATTACAAACTGTCCGAAAGTGGAAAAAATAAAAATTAAAAATTCCGAAAAAAATATTTTTGATAGCCACGATCTAATATAGATAAATAAACTTGTAGTCGCTTAGAGATTAAAAACAAAAAAAATACAAACAGTGTTGAAAATGGATTTTTAGTTTTCGAAGAAACAAAACATAGTGTGCCAATATGCCACAGCATCAAAAATTTATTTATTTCAAATAGCTTATTTCAAGATAAGAAAAATTATTGGTCGTTCGTTTTTTCTTGTCGAATTCACGTGGAATTGCCCATATATATCCTAATATATATATATATATTAGGGTGTGCCAAAAAAACTCGATATTTTTTTTTCTTGCTCTCCACCCAAAATATCGTAGAATATGTCCGAATAAATATCCTGTTAAAAGCGGAGCTCATAATTTCAATTTTAAGAGGTCCCTCATCGAATCTGAAGTTTTGCCGCTTAAATAACACAGAAAACTGACTTTTTTACCTTATTTATTCTTGCAACCTAGGAAGAAATTTTTTTTTCATAAAATCCATGAATAATTCTTACAAAGCATTAAATTTGGACAAAAAAAATCTTATTAAGCCGAATTTCTATTTTCATTATTTGATTTTTTACAGAGCTTTAAATTTAAGTTAATAATACAAAAATGATGAATTTATACGCCTGTAACTTTTAGAATATTGACGATACAAAAAATTCGCCTAAAACTTTTTTGTGGTCCATCAGACAAGCTAAAAAATTGCCATTTGACTTTTTCGTCTAACTTCAATAGTTTAGCTGAAAAAGGCAAAAAACGTAAAATTTTAAATTTAAAGCTCTGTAAAAAATCAAATAATGAAAATAGAAATTTGGCTTAATAAGATTTTTTCGTCCAAATTTAATGGTTTGTAAGATTTGGTCATGGATTTTATGAAAAAAAAATTTCTTCCTAGGTTGCAAGAATAAATAAGGTAAAAAAGTCAGTTTTCTGTGTTATTTAAGCGGAAAAACTTCAGATTCGATGAGGGACCTCTTAAAATTGAAATTATGAGCTCCGCTTTTAACAGAATATTTGTTCGGACATATTCTACCAGATTTTGGGTGGAGAGCAAGAAAAAAGAAATATCGAGTTTTTTTGGCACACCCTAATATATATATTTATATATATATATATATATATATATATATATATATATATATATATATATATATATATATATATATATATATATATACACGAGTATATATGAGTACCTTAGATGCAAAACTCGGTTTTTGCAAATTAAAAAATAAAATAAAATTGACTTTAAATTCTGTTTAGTGTTCGTCCTAGATAAATGGCGTTCATAAAACTTGATACATAATAATATTATATTATATATATTATTATGTATCAAGTTTTATAAACGCCATTTATCTAGGACGAACACCAAACAGAATTTAAAGCCAATTTTTTTTTTTTTAATTTGCAAAAACCGAGTTTTGCATCTAATGTACTCATATGTGCAAGCCTATCTAATTCGGCTCCATATATTCGAGGGAAACCTGGCCTCCACCCGAAGGAGTAGGAATTTCTAAGTTTTTTTACAGAAATAAATTAATATAGTCTTCCAAGAAAAAAAACCCTGTTCAGCTATGAAGTAGAAAAGTATACACGATTAGGCATTGTTTCTTTAAAAAGTCTATGCAAATTAATGTGATGATGCAACGCTCGTTACTTAAGCTAACAGGGGGGCGATTCTCGAGTTGAGAGAACGCTATTCTCATGAGAAGTGGGCGTGTTTCACTTAAGTTTTGACAGGCTGCATTCTTAAAATCATGCAATAGTTTGGTTCTCCTAAAGCAGAAAATAGTTTCCGAGAGAAGAACGCACTAACTTATCTTAAATTCAATAATGCAGCCTGTCAAAACTTGAGAAAAACGCCCACTTCTCCTATGAGAATAGCGTTCTCTTAACTCGAGAATTAGTATGTCAACGTCAACGTTGCCCTGTGGGGAACGAGGTTCGCACTAGAAACATCTGGCCTAAAGATTAAAGGTCGGGATAAAAGTTGCAATGTCGACTAGAGAACCAAGGTGATCAGTTATCCCTTACAGTGTGGAGCATTTTAATATCTACTTTATGGCACATGCACTAAAGAAAAAGGAGCATTCAAAGTTTAAAAACGGTTAATACTCCTTTTTAAGCAACAAACCTCTATCACATCGATATTAGTTTGAAATACTTTCTACCTGTTTTCTTGCTTCCCTTTACTCGCTTCATATACCTGGACTATCGTTTCTCGCATCATCTGGCCACCAGATTTTTAGGCAAAAACTTGTAATTTCTTTACCTAAGCGTCCCTTTTACCTCTGTTTCCTAACCCTTCTGCATTTAACACAATTAAGAAAATACAAATTTTACTTTAAAATAGATTTGTAAAACGTATTAAAGTACTGAACCATTACAGTATAAGTTGAACATTTTATGTTTTTATGCGTCAGTTATGTGTGGAATTGTCCGAGGTCTATTTTTTATAATATTCCAAAATTTTGATAATAATTAAGTGTAATAAACTAACGCGCTTCAATAAATGTAAATAAAAGGAATTTAAAAACAATTTTGTCAAATACGGCATATAAAAATTAACCCTTCAGCAGGCAAAACGCAATATTTTAGCTATTTTTAAAAGTCTCAGTAATCACTTTTTACAACAGAATAAAAGAAAAGTTTAAAATATGTATTTATACCAGTTTTTTAATAAAAAAAAATGACCCACATTAACAAAATGTATAATAGTTATTTACGATTATATAAGTGGGATAAGAGCTTTATTAACGTACGCATGCGAAATTTGCCCAACGAGTGCGTAGCAAAGTACGTTAATAAAGCGTTATCACACGTATATTGTACAAATTTTTATCTACGCCTCTAAATGGAAAAAATAAACGGTAATTATTTTTGTCTAAGACTTAATTTAGGGTTATTTTGACATTTTGACTTTTTTATTTGATTGGTTAAAAGCAGAGAAAAACGCGTGCGTTAATGAACTTCTTATCTCACTCAAAATGAGTGGGATAAGAAGTTCTTATCTCACTGGCGTAGATAAAATAATATACAAAACGTATTTTTAAAATAAATGTAATGATTTTTTGAAATAAATATTAGATATCCAAAAATTTATTAGTTACTGGTATTTACAGAAGTTTTTTAAGAATTCGTACAAGCGCTAGGAACAAAAATAACCGTTTATATAAATTTAGACACGAGCGGTTATTTTGAGTGTCATCGTAACAATTTTTCTTAGATTGGCAGATTGTAGCTTCTTCTATTAAAATTGGAAAAAAATTGTTCAGGTAACTGCACTTTGAATTTTAAAAATTGTAAACGATTGTATTTTTTTTAAAGCAGGATCATAGCTATATTAACAATGATCCTGATTAAAAAAATATAGAGTATTTACTTAAAAAAGGACAACTTTGGTGATATGTTAAACACATATTAGAAATATTCCCCAACACCAAATCAAAACACAAAGTGCTTAAAGTACATTTCGCCAATGATGTTGGCATCTTCAGAAGCGAAGTGTAACTAAATCTAACTTCTAAATCTACCATATTTATACTAATTATAAGCTAAAGTTAACTGAACCGTAAACGGACATAGTTTACTAAACCGTGGACCGTATTTGCTTCAGTTAACACGTAAAGAGAAACTAAAAAACTAATTTATACAAACTGTTGAGTTGGGTACCGGTCCGTTATCGCTATTTAAAGATTTATTTTTATTCTTATAATTGTATAAACTTTCCTTACTATCTAGCAGACTTGGTTCCCTGACTTCCTTAATAAGTTTAAGGTCAAATCCTATTCTATGACCATCATCATATTATATGTCGGGCAACTCTTACTAAGTAAAAAGTTTAACAACCTACGAACAAGAAAGTTAAAACTATCCTGCTTCTGTTGTGTGCAGTGATTCGAGTCTACAGTAATGTAAACTGAACTTAACATTACTTCAGACTCTAACCAAAACCTTGTAGGTTTTCTGTAAATATCGAACTCTATAGTATTGTTAGATCTAATCACTAGGGATTTTAAAAATGGTAGCTGGACATCTTTTTCCAATTTAAAGGTGAATTTAAAAGAGAAAATACAATTATTCAATTTGAAAACAAAATCATCTAAGCTGAAAGCGTTTTCATCGAAAATAGCAAATATATCATCCACGTATCTTAACCAAATTCTAAGAAAATACCCCGAGCTACCAAGTTCCTTCTCAAAGCGGCCCATAGCAGTCCCTTCCTGCTGTTTATAGAAGCAACCGTTGACTTGAAAACAGTTTTGCCGCATGCAGACTGATGCTAACTTTAAGTATTCAGCAACAGTCTCATTGGAAAAACTATTTTCTTTTAGAAAATCCTCTAAATAAGTCAAGTGGTACTGGGACATTTGGAAAAAGAGAATGATTCTTTGGTTTTGTTGAATCTTGAGCCTACACGCCTCTCTGACAAAACCTCTTGATGCTTTATTACACAGTTGGACGAAGCGTTCAACATGTGCAACAACAGCCTCCAAAGCCCGGACCGAAGAAGGAAGTGCAAACTTAAGACCCTTATTGGGCAAATCTAGCTCCGCTTTGTCAAATGTTTGAGATATATCCATGAAAGATTCTCAACAATGCGTTATTCTTAGGAACTGGTTTCTCTTAAAAAATTCCTAACTTAAATATTTTCTTATGGTGAGTTGCCACCTTTTTCCTAAACTTGGCATCTATAGCTAAAAACACGTTCCATTGTTCAAATATTAAAAAATAAATATACGAATTTTAAGATTTTTATATAGAAAATTCTTACTTACCTTTTTATCTTGTAGCATTGTGTTTTAGTATTAAAATTGAGTATCCAAAGGGGCGTTTGATTACAAATTTTGGTGAACCTGTATAGAAGAAGCGCAGCAGGCAAAAAAAATCCAGGTGTCACATAAATAAGTCTATTTTGGGAAAATAAAAATATTTTAGGCCATCAATTTTTTTTGCATTCAATTCCTTATAATTTAATATAGGTAGGTACTACTACTAAGTTTTTGTTTTATGTTACATGTTTATTTGTTATGCACTAGCAAAGTTTTTTTTTCATGATAGATAGTTGTTTTATTTACCATTCGTGCGAGTCATATCGTAAACAAGGTAAAGATCTACCCACTTGCCATATTCGGGACTTTTCAGCCGGGTCCTGATTGGCCTTTTGGTCCCGGGACTTGGATCCCCTACTCAGGGCCGGCAGCTTTTCATTTTGACGTGTGGTGCTCATCTACAGTTGTTGGTAGCAGTGGTTAATGGTTGGGGGGCAGTGGCGGCTGGTGGATTTTGGGTATAACGATATCTCAATTATTAGATATGGGACCCACACCAAATTTATATGAGTTTATAATGACATTAAATAAACAAGTTCTGCGCAAGCAGAATTTAATTTGAAGTTTGCGAGAAAAAGATAAATTTTTGCTCGGCCGTACCGGCCCCATGGCGCCCCCAATAAATATAATATAAATTTAATTGGTGCAATTTATTATTTACCATAATTTATCGACAAATTTCAAATTTCATTTAAAAAATCCAAATTATACCGATTTTATACCATTTTAAATTTTTAATATTTTTTTTTCAAAGAAATTATAAAAATTTAAAATGATATAAAATCTGTATTATTTGGATTTTTTTAATAAAATTTGAAATTTGTCGATAAACTATGGTAAATAATAAATTGCACCAATTAAATTTATATTACCTATATTTATTTGGTGTGGGTCCCATATCTAATAATTGAGATATCGGTATACCCAAAATCCACCAGCCACCACTGATGGGGGGTGTGGGTGTTCTTTTCCTTGGGGGTTGCGGAAAGGAGAACAAAATAAAATTGGAATAGTTTTTTAGTCAATTTATTTATCAAACTCAGTGACATCCCTATTGTAAATGACCAATAGAATCCAATAAAAAATAAGTAATTGGTTTGAATTAGTTTGAAATGTGTTTTGGCGCTATGAATCACCAATTCATTCCAGTTGAATTCCTATTGGTAATTTCCAATAAAGTCAACGGCTTGAATTGGAAAATACCAATAGAATCCAATAAAAAATAAGTAATTGGTTTGAATTGGTTTGAAATGTGTTTTGGCGCTATGAATCAACAATTCATTCCAGTTGAATTCCTATTGGTAATTTCCAATGAAGTCAGCGGCTTGAATTGGAAAATACCAATCCATGCCTATGCTTGTCTCTATTGGCTAAATCCAATAGAAATGCACATGGAATGAATTGGTAATTTATAGCGCCAAACCCATTCCAACCCATTAATTTTTTAAAATTTGGATTAGAAAATACCTGCCAGTTTATTTTTCATTCAAAAATAATTTTAGATCCCAGAAGGATAACCGGGTAAAAATTACATTCTTACGCCATCGTCCCTAATTAGGTTTAAACCTTACACATATAAACATTTTTTTAATATATAGTACACTACTAACACTAGGCACTGAAATCGACTAATAAAAAAAACCGCTAATAAATGGCGTCCAAAGACTTGTTGTTTTTTCTTTATGATGGCGTCTCAACCTCGTTGATTTTGCGCAGCTACACGAGAGCCCTCTTGCGATATTTGTATTGTATTGGGAATAACCAATTAGCAGATTTTTCGAATCTTACACTGGGAATGCCCAATTGAATTCAATTGGAAATTACCTATAGGTAGCTTTATCCAATCGAAACCAATAAAAACCATTAGAATCCTAATTTGACTTTTCCATCATGGAAAATACCAGTAAAAACCAATTTCTGTTTTATATCGCGCCCAATTAAATCCAGTAAGTCCAATTCAGATCCATTGATACCAAACAATACTTCAATTGGTTTCTACAGGAATTAATCGGTCATTTACAACAGGGATTTTATATACAGCCCAGACAGCACATATATCCATTGGACGTCCAGCGGACGACCATTGTACATCCAAACGTCCAATGTATGTGCTGTATGGGAGGGAGAGCACACTACTAATTATGGCACTAATATATCTCCCCCGGAATTATTAAATTTAGTTTATATAGTTTTTTTAACAGTGCTTATTACGCGAGATATTTTAAAGTTTCAAGTTAAAAAACTCATCCTGTAATGGAATCGAATGGGATAGGTATATTACTGCCACATCGGACGTTTTAAGGGTTACCACCTGCCATTTCTTGGATTAAGGGTTACCAGCATCAAAAATGCGTTACGAGAGACAATTAAAACAGAGTTACTCTAGGATTCGAACTTACCTTTGTTGATAAAAAGTCGGGTATCTATCCACTAACAAAATTGGTGGTAGCAAACAGGAACTCAGAGATAATAAACAAACTGCACGAACTGTAAATATATTATAATAATAATAATAATATAACTCAAAGTTTGGTCGGTTACCGTCGGTAGAAATACCCTAAATACCCTAAATACACGTTGCGACGTGTCGGTATGTTATTCCTACTATACCAAGATACATACACTTATACATACTATACCGACCGACTTTGATACTTTAAATTGGATTCCTCAGCTTCAACCGTAAATTTGTAGAGGGTGTTAGTGTGTATCCCTGGCTACCAGGATAAAAAATTTAGAGACCGCAAAAGAAATGCAATTTTTCTGCTGAAGATACGTGTGGTGCTGAGCACCACCATTTTCCTTTACGTGTGGTGCTTGAGCCCGCGAGCACCGCTATTGTCGCCGGCCCTGCCCCTACTAGTTAGTTATATTTTTTAGGTACAGGTAAATTTTAAAAATTGATCTGATTTTAAAGGACATCCTATAGAATAGGTTTGCGCCATAAATATGCCATGATATACAAACTTATATGCATGTATAGAGATAATTGAAGTGCGTCTTTTTTATTAGCGGCAGACAAAAAACTCAAAAAGGCCTATGGATAGAAGTAAATCCATAGGTGACGTCAAATAATAAAATTAATTTAGCATTTCATACAAAGCAATCACGATGTATTGATTATATTAATTATAATCGCACGGAATATTTAGTGATTATTTATTAAATTTTAATTGAACGAATTAAAGAACAAAACTAGTTTATTACTATAATATTATGATTATAGACGAGTCGCCAATGTCGGAACTCCAAACAAATGTCAGTACGTAATTAAGTTATTCGTTGATAAATTTAGCAAAAAAAACTATATACTTTACTTAAGTATTTATATATTAGGTGAAACAAAAATTCAGTGAACGACTACGTTCGTTGCTCACAATTTTTAGAATGGTCTTGAAAACTAAAAAATACATAAAATTCTCATGCATCTATGAATACTTAAAGATACTTAAAACTAATATCCTAAAGTAAAGGGCCTAACTAGAGAATGCTTTTAAGAAAGGTGTGAAATGACATATAACATAACTCCTCCCTCATTAAGCAAAAAAATAAGGGCACAATTGCAAATATTTATTTACAAAGTCCCTTTTTTTTTATTTATTTAATTAACAATAAAAATGATTAATAAACTACATATCTTAAAAATACTAATAACAATAAATGTGGATACAAAAAAAATAAAAATAATAATGCTAAAACTAAAACTTAATATTATCATTAAATGCATTCGCAGAAAAATGGGTTTATGTGCACTTAGGGTCGAACATAGTTGGTTAACAATTATTTACCATTACACAAGGATCGTTTGCATTTAATACGAAGCACTTCACTGTCTAGTTGAAAAAATCGTTGCAAGAGAGTATTTTTATTACTTTTGTGTTGCTTTATACTGTTAGGTTTGCTAGGATAAATGGGTATTAAGGAGAATGAGATATTGAGGAAAACTATGCGTATTTTGAATATAGAAATTATGAGTTATGGATTATGTATATATATATATTTTTTTTTTTTCAGTTAGTTTCATTATAATTTGCAATATACCGTTGAGGTTTTAATTTGTCGTAATAATAGATTTTATTATTATCATTTATTTTGAATTCGGTTGTTGTTACTGGGTTTTCTACTCGTTTGTATAAGGGATGCGTTTTTACTTTCCATCTACGGCTTAAATTTCCACCTTTTATAAAGAGTGGTTCATCGTGATTAATATCAATCCTATCTCGATTCTGATTTCGCGACTCTAAAATTTGATCTTGTTTCTGCCCTAATTTTTGTCGAATTTGTTGATTAAGAATTTTTACATTTTGTGTATGTTCGTCAATCCAATCGGCTACTACCTGAGTGGGATGAAGTTCAAATGGGGAAACGTAGTCTAGTCGACCTTTTATCACTTGAAAGGGAGTATAATCTAATGCCGAGTGTATAGAATTGTTATAGAAGAGAGTTGCATAATCGATTAATTCGAAAATAGGGGCTTTTGGTTTTTCTTGTCGCAAAACACGTAGACCTTCGATAATTGTTGAGTGAAATCTTTCTACTGGGCTGTTGCTATTCGGATGTTGTCGAGTAATATAATGAATTTCAATATTATAAATTTGGCAAAATTGTTCAATTAGACCATTTTTAAATTCGGTACCCTGATCGAAAGTGATTTTCTTTGGGATACCATGGTGTGAGATCCAATTAAGAAGGTTTCGAGCTATTTCAGTGCTAACTATGGCATTTATTGGAAATAAATGGCCGAATTTTGAAAAACTGTCTATAACAGTAAGAAATATTTTGCCTTCAATTTTAAATGTATCGATATATAAATGATTAAAAGGCTCAGAGCCTATTGGGGTAGGTTTATAAACAATTTTGTGAGGATGTCTTTCATATTTACTTTTTTGGCATATCGTACAGGTATTAATGTAATGTCGAACATTTTCTGCCATTTTTGGCCAATAATATAGACGTTGTAGACTATTAAGATTTTCATTGTAACCCCTATGGGTGGTTTTGGTTTCATGTTGAAATTTAATTTTTTGCCACTGATCTTCGACATTTGTAATATCTTGTAAGTAATTACGTGATAAAATTAAATTGAAAGCGGACGCTTTAAATGAATTTTGTAATAGTTTCAAAAGTTTGTTAATTATGGTTTCGCATTCATCATTCACATACAAACAATACGTTGTTTTAGGCTTTAAATATTCTTTTATAAATTGTACTAATTCTTGTTCGCTAGGGATAAGATGTAGATAATAACAAATGGAAAGTCTAGTATTACCAAAAATTGTTTGCTTTCTTGCTTTAATTGTCTGTTTTGTGGTTTCATGGATGGTATTGATGGCTTCAAAAAAAATCTGGTTCTTAAATAAATTGACTGCCTTTTCTGTATATTTTGCTCCAAAAATTGGATCTTCGTAACTAGAATGGATAGTATTTAAGTCATCGTTATTGCGATCGTCAGGGGGCCTTATTTGTATGTCTTGTAAAATATTAATTTCGGGTCTTTCGTCTATTGTCATTTCGTTGTTAATAATTTCGTTTAAATCCTGTAAGTCTATTTCTTGTTCTGAAGTAAGCTCTGTTAAGTGTCGATTTTCTTGTTCATTGGGGTCATAATTAGCAATAATTGACAGCTTATCATCACTATTTAATTCAAGTGGGTGGCACTCTAATACATTGCACTCTGTGTTTCTAATTCTAGAAAGAGCATCTGCATTTAGATTTTGTGTCCCTTTTTTGTAAATAATTTCGTAGTCATACTCTTCGAGCTTTAATCTCCAACGGACAAGCTTACTGTTAGGTTCTTTAAGTGAGAACAGCCACTGGAGGGGTTTATGGTCGGTAATTATTTTAAACTTTGTCCCATACAGGTAGGGCCGAAAATATTTAACAGCCCACACTACTGCTAGCAATTCTTTTTCAATTGTGCTGTAGTTTATTTCTGCTGGATTAAGCGTGCGAGATGCATACGCAATGGGAAGGTCATTTCCAGGGGGTCCCTGAGAAAGTACAGCCCCTAATGCATAATTTGACGCATCAGTTGTCACATTAAAAGGTTTGGTAAAGTCAGGGTGTTGTAAAATTGGTTCGTTTATGAGGATGGATTTGCACAAATTAAAACTTTTAATAAATTCGGAGGTGTGTTCTATTTTATTATTTTTTTTTAAACAATTGGTCATGGGTTTAGTGATTTTTGCAAAATTTTTTATAAATTTACGGTAGTAACCGGTAAGTCCTAAAAACGATTTGATTTCTTTGGTGGTTTTAGGTATAGGGAAATTTTTTATTGCTGCTATTTTTTTCGGATTTGGTTTAATGCCTTCAGGGGTTATGACATGTCCTAAAAATTCTACTGATTTGCAGAGAAATTCTGATTTATCTAACTGAATTTTTAACCTTGCCTCCCTGAGTTTATTGAAAACTAATTTTAAATTATTAATGTGTTCTTGTAATGACGACGAAAAGATAATAATGTCGTCCATATATACTAAACACACCTTTCCTTGCAAGTCTTTTAAAACATGATCCATTACGCGTTGAAATGTAGCCGGCGCATTTTTCAAGCCAAATGGCATACGGACAAATTCGTAATGGCCGTTTTCAACATTAAATGCAGTTTTTTTTATGGAATCTGGATGCATCTCGATTTGATGAAAACCGGATGCTAAATCTAACGTACTGAAATAATTACAACGCCCTAATTTATCTAAAATGTCATTAATATTTGGTATTGGGTAACGATCATCTACCGTTTTTTCGTTAATTTTTCTATAATCTACCACAATACGCCATTTTTGTTTTCCACTGGCATCCAATTTTTTTGGAACGATCCAAATTGGAGAACTCCAGGGAGATTGTGAAGGTCTAATAATTTCGTTTTCAAGCATTTCATTAATTTGCCTACGTACTTCTTCTTTATGCACATACGGGTATCGATAGGATTTAGTATGGATAGGTGTCTCATCTGTAGTTTTAATTTCATGTTTGATTTTGTTGGTAAATGAAAGTCTGTCAGTCGGGTGGTAGAGAACATCGCAATAAGAAGAAAGTAATTTAAATAATTCTTTTTCTTCTTCGTTATTGAGGTGATCACTTCGAATTAAGGACATATTAAGTTCTTGTAGCGTTTCCATGGGATTTAATCTTTCCGGGATTATTAATTCGGCGTTATAACATTCGTAATTATTTGCCTGCGTAACAAAAGGTTTTAAAAAGTCTAAGGAGAAGCGTTCTAATTTTGTTTGATTATAGTTATTAACGAATTCTATATTAGTAGACCCATTTTTTACTTCAATTAATCCTGAAGGGATGTTTAGTGATCCTACTCGTATGGCTGGTATAATATATTGCTGGTCAGGTAAGTTTACTTTGACATTTTTTATGATCGTTGAATTGGGAGGTATTTCGAGCTTTTGGAAGGAAAAGTCATCGCGATAAAGGAATGGGAGTGTTAAGTTTTTACCGATTAACTGTTGGTTTTGAAAGTCTAAGTATAGTCCTAAATTCTTTAAGTCTCGGATACCGAGAATACCATCAAAGTAGTCATGAAATGAAAATAATACAAAGTCAAGCGGAATGTTGTGGATAAGCGGTATTTTTGCTTTAAACTGAGCTTGTCTTGTCCCCGCACATGTTTTTATTGGGGTATCATCTTTTATAATTGTATGGGGAAAATATGTTTCGGCAATATAGGGGCGTAACATTGAACAATGGCACCCCGTGTCGATAAGAAGTTTTATGGGTGGTTCGGTAAGTTGTATGAAAGGCAGAGAATTGGGTATTAAATTGTTTAGGTCTATGTAGTGTCTGTCGAAGGCTCGGTTACTTGAAAATTTATATCGTCGTTATGTGGTGGTATTTGATATTCATTATCGTGGTTCTCATAATTTTCGAGATTTTGTTCTGAGTATTTTTCATATTCACCTGTTTGGTCTACTTCATCTTCAAAATTAATATTTGTTAGTTCTTCAGACACAAAATTGCGGGGGCCTGAAGGGTTAAAATAGTTATATCTCTGACTGATTTGTCTGGAAGGTAGTCGTGATGAGGTCGACATTGGTTCAGGTAAATTGGTGGGTCGTGGTGCATTTTTCGGATGAAATACATTTTTTTGTGACCCAAACACTTGTCTATTAGTTGGGAAATTATTTTTTACAGGTTGGGCCCGGATGGAAATTGGTTGAGATGGAAAATGTGGTTTATAGTTAGGTTGAAACGAAGATGGCACCTGATTTTCGCTTTGCCAAGTTTGTTGATTTGTTCGCAAAAACGTGTTGTATTGAGGTGTAGGGTTTTTATGATAATTGGTAGGTAAAAAGTTATTTTGTTCAGGTACTGGTCGTTGAAAATGTTGTGGTTTTGATTTGGTGTTCGATTGTGTTTTATGATTACTAGTACCGGCAGTTGAACGAATTTGGTTAATGTGTTGTTGTCGCAACACAAAATTGTTAACAGTAGTGCTAGCTTCATCCAAGGTATTTGGATTTTGAACAATTAATAATTGTTGTAACATTGGGCAAGAATTGGCTATTATTACAGTTACAGCAATGGATTCATTTTGAGCCATAAGGGCATCTCGAGCATTTTGAGCTAATGTTTGATCGGATTGAATTTTTAAATTAAGCCGTATTTGTAAAGATTTTAAACGCTCGATAAAAGGAAGAATGTCTTCGTTAATTTCTTTAGTCAAATATGAAAATTGTTGTTGAAGCAAGTGACGATTTGTACGATCGCTAAATTTTTCGGTTAACCCGTTTTTAATCGCCGGCCAAACGCGAAGGTCCGGTCTGCAAGCCAGCCAATGAGCTGCTTCATCGGTTAATTTTGAACGAATTACCGCGTTTACGTAATTTGTTAAATTTTGATCTAAGGTTCTGCCGTATGTATTATAATACGAATCTACATCTAATAAAAATGTTGTTAAATTTAAATGGTGACCATTGAAAGGTCGCAAAGTTGTTGCCATTTCTTTGGCATCTCGAATTGAAAGCACATTCGGTGCATTATTATTAATTTGTTGATTATTTAACGCCATATTAGCAAAATCTTCTATAATATTATTAAGATTAATCATACAATAATAGGTATATTATAAATTACTTGACAAAAGGTAGGTAGCAATATACGTATATTCAAAATTCGCTAAAGGATTGTTGAGAAAGAAGGAAAACAGTTAAGCATGCACACAATACCTTTGATTTATTATCTGGGTGAGTTGGTACACACAACAGCAGGGGGTCTTGTCTGGGGCTGGAACGGCGTTGCCTTAAGTCAGGTCCAAACTTCGACGATTTGTAGCACTAATTATTATAGATGTACTCCAATGTAATAAGCACTTATTTGGTACGCACAACAGCAGGGGGTCTTGTCTGGGGCTGGAACGGCGTTGCCTTAATTCAGGTCCAAACTTCGACGATTTGTAGCACTAATTATTATAGATGTACTCTTATGTAATAAGCACTTATTTGGAAGTTCTGGTTCGATGTAGAGCATTAATGGTTAATACCAAAAAGTACGCAAATTTCTTCAGCGGACTTTTGCACTATCCTTAACGACTGCGCCAATTAAGTTATTCGTTGATAAATTTAGCAAAAAAAACTATATACTTTACTTAAGTATTTATATATTAGGTGAAACAAAAATTCAGTGAACGACTACGTTCGTTGCTCACAATTTTTAGAATGGTCTTGAAAACTAAAAAATACATAAAATTCTCATGCATCTATGAATACTTAAAGATACTTAAAACTAATATCCTAAAGTAAAGGGCCTAACTAGAGAATGCTTTTAAGAAAGGTGTGAAATGACATATAACATAACTACGTCAAAATTAATTCGAGCGCAGCATTTTTACAGAGCAGTGTTTATTTTTAGTTTAGGATATTTATTGGCATTGTAAGTAAGAGTTATAAGTTTTTTTAGTTTTTATCAATAATTTATAATGCTTTTAGCCAAAATTCCACATGAGTTATGAGTAAATAAAATAATTCTTTTGCTTATCCTATTTATATTACGCCCTTGAAAAAAATGGTATATGTTATTTGGAGTAGAAGTTTTTTTTGTGCTTCGTACAGTTGCCTACCTCAGCTACGCTTTGGCAGTCAATCTCTTTACTCACCACAAAAACCCATAATAAAAAAGTTTTTTTTATTGTCTTATTCATGTCGCAGTCCACTGTTTGTGGGAATTTGTAATCCATAATATATCATCACTGAAATTTATCATTTATAAACGGGATACACAACGAACGAAAACTATATATAATTTACTTACTGTTTAACTAACACTCGGAGAAAAATACGAATTAAGTCGCGTGATCGCCGCGTGGCAACAGCAAAACCGCTGTTTTTATTGGACAATTCGTAGGCGTTGCAACGGTCGAGTAAATATAATAAAAGATTTTTTTGTAATTATTTTTATGGGAATAGAAAATTTTAAAAAAGTTATTAACTATCAATATTAAGGAAGTTATGGACATTTTTTAATTCCGCGCGGCCACTAACTTTCGGTGGCTTGGTTTATTAATTAATATAAATAATATTATAAATTTAGACTTTTTACACCCAAAAACTTCAAATAAATAAATTGTTATTATTAATTTTTTGAAGTTAATATTAGAATTTGATTGAAAATTATAGAATAAAAAATGTTAAATATTTTGCAGCATACCTATTTCATATTTCGATGATTTTGATTCGTTTTTGGCGAAAAGGTAAATGTTTCATTCTTATTTTTGTCCAATATTTATGACCATTGCACTTAAAATACCCAACTGATTGGGCATTTAGAAAGTGATGTTGGTCGGCGATTCGATAATGTTTAGTTTGACACCTTTTGCCACCAGGTTGGCTGTTTATTTTTCAAGATATGTTCTAAATTGCATTCGAAAAACAAATGAAAAAAATGAAAAACTCAAATCTCGAAAACCTTGCCATAAAAAAATGCGATTTTTGAATGTATCAGGCCAAAAAATAGTGTCATCGAATGTACTTTTTGACTGTAAACCAGTGTAATGGTTTTCGTTCTTTAAATTCCGAAAGCGTTACATGGTGAGGAGTTTAGAAAAATAAACGTCGTACCGGTGTATGCAAAAAATCTGAAAAGAGCTGTGAGAAATAACCCAGTACTACAACCCAATATTAATAATATCTATTTGAAATCAACTTGAGCTCAAGGCTACACTGAACCAAAAAGTAGCGTAAATACAATAAAAAAGTTCATTGTCTAGATGAAATGCTACCTTGATATTGGTCCAACGAACGATTTTATCAAATCAATGAAACACATTTCATTAAGTGATCAAAGAATTTATTGACCAATAAATAATTAATTTGATTAATAAAAATCAATTCATTGAAAAGAAAATGTTAGTTTTACTTATTCAATGAAATATGTTATTGTTGTAACGAACACTATTTATTTTTTAAATAACTATATTTTGTTAATTCGACAATTGTTAGTTATTAATTAAATGTATTTGTTTTATTAGTCTTATCAATATTAGTAATAGTTAGAAAGAATAAAAATTATTATTACAATTAATTTTATTCGTTGATACTGTAATCGTTAAATATAGATCAAATATATATATTTATATCTCTTAACGAACTATTGTAGCTGATGCAACAAATGACATTGTCAATACAATGAATTTTAGTTTATTACTGTAATGAACTTAATTTATCAATACAATAAGTCTACTCTCTAAAAATGAATTAGCCAAAAATGACTAATTTAATAGTTATTAGTTTAGTTTTTAAAATATAGTCAATTCCATATTAAATGGAAAATTGACTATATCTCAAAAACTGTCCTACTTTTTTTAACTTTTGACGACATTTTCAGATTCAGGGGACAATTTTACATATGAATTGGCAGTTAAATTTTGGGATACCATGGTATTTCATGGTTAACCATGGTACAAATGAAAAAGCAGCCACTAATAACTTTTAAATTAGTCAATTTTGACTAACTCATTTTTAGAGACAAGTTGGAAAAGACAGAAAAAACCTTAACGTGGGTTCGATCACCACACCAACAAATTTTTTCTGTCATTTCCCGCATGTGCGCTTTGCTGTAAATTTGCCAACGTTAATGATAAATTTCATAGACTTGCAAATACTAATAATTTTTGAAATGACTTTTGACAATAAAGGAAAAATAAAAAAAATATATATTTATTGTTTTATTTTTATTTTTTTTTAAATAATACAAATATAACTTAACAACATGTTTACCAACCACAGACTTAGTTTATAAAAATTGCAAATTTCTTGTATATTCTTCTTCTCTTGGTGGAACGATAGTACTCATAAAATATAAAGAGAATATTTTGTGACAATCTTTTTAAGGCGTAAAGAGTAAAGCATACCAATTTTTCAGTCGGAAATCTGTCTAGAATTTCTCTTTGCTAAGGTAATTGAACACCTTTAACTTTAATAAATTGCGCTACCAAGTTTGAGGTTAGCGGTTCATCTTGAAATTATCATTTAATACTTTATTACATTATCATAACGAAACAATTTAGTAAAAATTGTTCATACAAATTAATCAACAAATTCATATATTTAATGAAATTGTTTACTGGACTGATAAAAAATTTGTTGTCAAAATAAATATTATACATTGACTAATGTAAAATTAATTACTATTACAATAACTACTAGTTCATCATGATGATGAACCACGTGATTAGTTAATAAAATACCGTACATAACATTTCTTTACATTAATGAAAAAATCGTTGTCCCAATAAAATATCAGTCAATAAACAGTATTAATTGATATTATGGACTAAATTTTTTTCAGTGTATATGGTTTTGATGTTAAAACGCATCCAGGTTGACGTCAATTCTGAGCTTAATACCCAGCGAACCAAACCGTGACAAGACCTTAGGTAATACAATTCTTATCTCATAGTGACATAATACTGACCCAAAACGTGACTTTTATATGAATATGTAGGTCATTTAATGACATCATATAATATGATGTCATTAAATGACTTACATATTACGTACATCTTATGTAATATTAAAGTCATATCGTGACGTAACATTTATTATTATTTACGCTAGGTACACATACAAATAATCACGTTGCCTTTAGCGAGAAAGCAAGATTCTTGGGGCTTATTATTCATAACCCGGAAAAAAAAATTCAATTTTTTTTCTTCACTCCTTCAAAAGTTATAGCTCCGTCCCGGGACTTTTGGGAAGCCCTGTATAATAGTAGGCTCCAGTCGTGATAAACTTGACAGGAAGTCAGAAATAGGAAGGAATTATTAAAAAATTACAAATTACTATAGTAACACATATATTAAGGGGCGCCGGAAAGCCTGTTGTGTGTGTTTATTGTGAATATTCTATGTGTGGAATTCAACACATGGAATGCGATAATCAAAATGGCCATGTAGATGAAATAATTATATTCTAAAGATGATTTTAATAAACATTTTTTAATGATAGAGACATATTTTTCTCGATTGGGCTCGAAGAAGTAAATTTAAATTAAAGAATTTTGGAGAGATCGTGTATTTTTTACGAAAAAATACATGGATCAAAGGCCTTTTCTCTGAATTGTTTGTTTACTAATTACTAATTACGATTCCAGCTTCTTGCTCAAACGAGAGGAATTTTTTAACCCTTAAAACGTTTGAGTAATGTTGCATTATTAAATATTTACCACGAGTTATTGGCAAATAAAATAGATTTAGAAAATCTGATGGACTAATATGGACAACTAATGCGAAACGAACCATGTGTTTGCTTTTTCAAAAGATCTTTTGTAAGACGTTTTTGAAAAAAACATTCCGGCGCCCCTGCATACCTCATAGAGACCCTGTTGAATGTATGGTGTTTCTATAGGGTGTATCGGTATGTATAGGACTCATATTTCGGATTTATGGTTGTTCTATAGGGAAGGGTGGATCCCTTGATTTATTTGCTATTGGTTTCAATGGGGAAAATACACATAAATGTAGAAATTAGTTTTTCCCCCATAGGACCCCATGGGTTTTAATAAAATTTTGTCAAATGTTTTATGGTTGTTCTATAGGGACATACCTATATATCCTTCATTGAGTTATTTGCTATCGGTCTCAATAAGGAAAATGTAAAAGTTATGGTGTGCCTATAGGTAATTTCCTATACATTTTCTATCGGGCCGTATCCGGAAAAAAACCATGTACAAATGCACATATTGAATCCGGGGGTCAAGAACACTATAGCCCACTCAGAATTTCCAAAAAAAAAATTTACCATTTGAAAAAGGACGTTTTAAATAGTAAATTTCATAAATAAAAATTGCGGGTTTTTCACTAGTTTTTGAGAAAATTAAGTTTGAAAATGCTTTTTTTGACAGATTTTTTGACAAGAACTGTCAAGAAATGCCAGATTCAAAGAAATTCATCGCAATGTTGCCAGATGTAAAATTTT
Organism: Brassicogethes aeneus; assembly: GCA_921294245.1. Lineage (NCBI taxonomy): Eukaryota > Metazoa > Arthropoda > Insecta > Coleoptera > Nitidulidae > Brassicogethes > Brassicogethes aeneus. The sequence continues at coordinate 66,867,024 of OV121132.1, forward strand.
TACGCTGTTTGGGGAAATTTATTATGCAACCAGGATTACATGAAATTATTCCTAATTACATACAGTTGTATTCATTAAAAAAGCGTACAAGAATTAGAATGAGAGAAAACTGTCAACATTATTGCGTAAAACCGGCTTTCCACTGACTTAAGTCACTATAACTGACAGTAGAAAATAAAAATGCCTCGTCAGTTAAAAAGGCTCAAATAGTATCAAGAATCGAAGAAGAATGATAAATTCGTACTGTGGTATAATAGAAATAAAAAATCTATATTAAAAATTAAGCAACGCTGGGAACAGGAAGATTTACTAAACCAAAAAGTTGGTTGCTGGGAAGATATTAATCCAAATATTGTATTAAATTTAATTCAGTTCATCCCAAATAGATTGGCTCAAGTAATAGAAAAACAGGGATGCATGACTAAATATTAATTTTTTTTTAATGTTTGTTTTTTTTCATTTCTAGAAGGTAATAATTTTTGTAATATTATTTAATTAACCTACGACGTCAATGCTCTTTATAACCTATAGTAATTATTTTAATGACTTATGTGAGTGATAAGCCGGTTTTAAGCAATAATATTATTTTGACAGTTTTCTCTCATTCTAATTCTTGTACACTTTTTTATTGAATACAACTGTACATACATACCTGTATACCTTTTATTTTTTAGAGAACTTTAATACATGAAATATTATTTTGTTCCGTCCACGACTGTCCATTATAAAAAAAATTATCACGTTTTATAAAATATTTCTGGTATTTCTTTTATTTAATGTATAGCCTTATATAAAACATTTTTTTTGACAATTTTGATGCCAAAATAATATATAAATTAGTAATTTTAATTTAAAATTACCTTCAATTTTTTTTATAAAAGTTTTGTGATTTTACCGTCCGCGTGATTGAAATGTTCTAAATGACTTATATATAATATATATACATAAATTTTTATACAGTGTGTCTACGGATGGACTTAATTAAGTTAATTAGTTAACTATACTTGTAAAAACATGTATTTTCAATTTTGGAGGAAAAGTCACTTCATAATTTATTCTGCTTGTTATATAAATACCATTCACGATGAGAAACTCCTATTTTGTTATACAGGGTGCGCAAAATTAAAAAATGTTAATTTTTTTTAAGGTCTTATATACAGTGTGTCGCATTTAAGATGAAGACACTCCCATATTTTCGCTATTTCAAGGAATAGAGATTTGAATTTTTTCACATTCATACATGTTGGTGGGTCACATTTTTTAAGATACTCAACTGAAATCTGAACTTTAAACTTGGCCTACTAAGAATTCACAAACGGGGCCAGTTGTCGATATTTTGCTTCGCGTTAGAAATATCGAAAAAAATTATTAGAAAAAGTTGTTCAGAATATTATTCTAACCTCGTATACCGATTTTCATAGCAAAATTCGCATTTCTAATTTATTTAATTTTATTAGTTTATTATTGTTTTTATTAGTTTATTATTGTTTTATATGTATACCATTTCCTTAATTTAATAAATTATAATTGATTTGTAATTTCCAAAAATTGTTTTAATTATTTATTTAACGGTCATAAACACTAGTTAGTATCAAATTATTACTTTCCATGGCTCCCTTATTATCAAACTAAAAAATGAACTTGTAATAATTTTGTGTGGACCAAAATAAAAAAAAATTAAAAATGCGAATTTTGTTATAAAAATTGGTATATGGGGTTAGAATAATATTCTGAACAACTTTTTCCAATAACTTTTTTCGATATCTCTAACGCGAAGCAAAATATCGAGAACTGGCCCTGTTTGTGAATTTGTAGTAGGCCAAGTTTAAAGTTCAGATTTCAGTTGAGTAGCTTAAAAAATGTGACCCATCAACATGTATGAATGTGAAAAAATTCAAACCTTTATTTCTTCAAATAGCAAAAATATGGGGGTGTCTTCATCTTAAGTGCGACACATGTATATACATGTAAGGATAAAACCAAATAAAGTTTTTTCATGTGAGTTGTTGTTACTAAGAATAAAATCAATTCAATAACAAAAATTCCTATGAAATGTGCTTAGGCACAGATCAAGCCCGCCTAGGCAACTTGTAAAGTCAATCAGTTTTTACAAAGAACTTGCACACGTAATCATATTTAAAAAATGCCTAGCGAAGCGAGGCGGACTTGTTTAGTGCCTAAGCCCGATTTGGCGCGCGCATAATTGGGATAAGGAACTGACCAAGCCCGCCTAGGCTCTTAAATATATGCCGAGCGAAGCGAGGCGTGCTTGGTCAGCGCCAAGCAAAGACCAAGCCCGCCTAGGCTCTTTATAAACGTAATCAAATTAAATAAATGCCGATCGAAGCGAGGCGGGCTTGGTCAGTGCCAGAGATCAATTTCGCGCGCGCAAACTTGGGCTCAGGCACTGACCAAGCCCGCCAAGGCTTGGTCAAACATGATGATAGTGTGACTCGGACAACTAAGAATATAATAAAATAAATTTTACTTAGGTACCCAGCAAAAACGGATCCCGCATCTATGCCTATAGGCTCCAGGAAAAAATATCCCTAATATACCGATAGGTTTAAACAATCCGCCCACGACGAGTACCCATAATTTGGGCGACGGGGCCAGTCCTGACCTCGCAAGCCCAATACCACATAATGTGGATTACGTCGCTGACAGATACTTTCATTGTGTCGAAAAAACTACCCGTGAGGACACTGTAGGTAATCCTTTTTGGATACAGAAAAAGGCGTGGTCCAGGACATATACTCCAGCTCTGGTTCCTAAAATGCAAATTCTCCTACAGTTCCTCACCTTACAGCGTAACTGGGCTTTTACAAGTCCAGCCTGATGTAATGCAGTTATTAACTCTCCATCTGACTTAGATATAAGCTCATAAACATTAATGTTTTGAATATTCATTTTGAAATAAGTAGCAAATATCACAAATAAATTGACACTACTTAATAGGTACCTCAATTAAATGACAACTTCAATAATAACAAATTTTGTTTAAAAACAATATTTTCAAATTAGGCCGTGACTAGAAGTACACCGGGAGTACGGGCATTAAACGTACATCAGGTTTGTGCGCATGCGTGTTTCCATACCAGCTGATGGTAAAATTTCGGATTTATTAGTTGAGATTAAATTGGTTCACTAAGGCCCAGTTGTATAACAGTTGGTAAACAGCTGGTTAACTCTTGATAATAAATATGTAATTATTAAGCTAACTTTCAAGTTGTATAAACATTGATTAAAATTTAATTATGTGATTGAAATACAATTAACAACAAAATTAATGAAATGTCAGTATGAATTACCCAAACCAACCCAAACTCAACAACCCAACCCAACCGACCCCGCCCCATTAACCTTTTTGTAGAGTATTCAAATAAAGGTTTGAATTTTTCCTATGCTAGTACAATTTTTCCATGTTTCTGCACCATATAATAAAATCCTTTTTACATTTGATCTAAATATTCTAATCTTGTTTTTTCTGGATAGGATTGTTGATGACCATATTTTGTTAAAAGATTTTTGTGCTAGAGAAAGTCTTCTTTCTATATCCTTTTCGGTTCCGCCTTCCAAACTAATTATACTTCCCAAATAACAGAATTCCTTTACTTCTTCTTTATCTTTCATAATTATACTGTCTTCGGCTTCATTGTTTGTTAGCAGTTTCGTTTTTTTTGCGTTAATTTTTAGACGTACTATCTGTGCGTTTTTTTCTAGCCTTTTTGTTTTATCTTGTACATGCTTTTTTCTCGTCGCCAGGAGACAGATATCATCGGCGAATTCTAGGTCTTCTAACCTTTTAAAGACTTCCCATATTATTCCACTTTTCTGATCTTCAGTTCTTTCCATAACCCAGTCCATAGTTATTACGAAGAGTAAGGGTGACATCCTACAGCCTTGGCGCACTCCCTTTTCTAGTTTAATTCCCTCAAAGATATCTCCTTCGTGTTCTATTTTTGCTATATAATCTTCATAAAGCATTTTTATTATTTTTATAAATTGTTAAGGTACTTCATATAACCTCAGAATATCCCACATCCTTTCCCGTTTAACTGAATCGAACGCCTTTTCAAAGTCAATAAAATTTATATGAATTTCTTCATTTTTTTTCCGCTACTTCTTCTAAGATAAGTCTTAGTGTGCATATGTGGTCGATGCACGATCTGTTTGATCTAAATCCGGCTTTGTTTTCTCGTAGTTTTTTATCTATCGGTTCCCTCATTCGTTCTATTATTATTTTTGTCATTATTTTGCTTGAAACGCTGAAAAGTGTAATTGGCCTCCAATTCTCACATGCAGATAAGTTTCTTTTTTTTTGGTAGCTTGATAATTATTCCCTGATTCCAGTCCTGGGGTATATTTTCTTCCTCCCATATTTTCTTTAATAAGATGTAGAATACTTAAACGGACTGGGCTTTAATTAATTCAGCGGTTATTCCGTCTATTCCTGCTGCTTTGCCATTCTTTAGACTTTTTATTGCAAGTTTTTTTTCCTCTTTGCTAAATTCTCCTTGATTTATATTCATTTCTTCATGTTTATTTTCCATACTTATAGGTTCCTGGTCTTCCTCTTTTTCTTTATACATTTCTGTAAAATATTCTACCCATCTTTTCATAATGTCTTTGTTTGTGGTATATACTTGTCCTTCTTTTCCTAGTATTTTTTGAGTCTGTGTATATTTTTTTCTTTTAAAATATTTGTTATCTTATATAATGTTTTTATATCATGTTTCTGTGCTGCTTCTTTTGCCTCCTTTGTTAAAAGTTCGTTATATCTTCTCTTATCCCTCCTAGCACTGGTTTTTACCTCTCTGTTTTTTTTTGTTGTATTCTTCTTTCATTTTCTGGTCTTCTTTTTTTGAACTGAGTTTTCTCATTTTTACTTTCTTTCTTTGTTTATATCCTATAGTTTCTTTAGTCGTTTTTAAAGGGTATTTTTATATTTTTGCCAGATTTGTTCTATGCTTTTTTGACTTGAGGTTTCGAGGCTTCCCATACAATCTTCTAATTTGTCTTTAAATTTGTTTTGAATCTCCGGTTCTTCTAAGTATCTTAAATTCAATTTTTCCCTTTTCAGTTCTTGGGTGTAATTTGGTTTTAAACTTATTCTTATTTTACCTCTTACTAGTTCGTGATCCGTTGCCACATCTGCACCTCTCATAGCCCTGACATCATGTAAAGAATTTCTCCATTTTTTCTCTATTAAAATATGATCAATTTGATTTTTTATTTTGCCTCCAGGTGAAGTCCAAATCAGTTTATGAATAGTCTTATGAGGAAACAATCTACCTCCTATGATTAGATTGTTTATGGCACAAAATTCTAGCATCCTACTTCCGTGTTTTCCCATCACTTCTTCTTTACCTTTCCAGCATCCTATGTAAATATCTTTTCTTGTTTCTAATATTCCCCCTATATATTTAAATTTTCTTTTTTCCTTTTTTGATTTTTTATTTTCCTTATTACTTTTATTGTAGATCCAAGCTTTTTCCGTCATCTTTATTTCCTGTCCTTCCAATCTGTATTACTTTTTTTCGTTTTTTGCATCATTATTTCCATTTTCTTCTTCGACTTTTTTGGCCCTTATTAGTTTTTCTTCTTTTTTGTCCTACCTACATGTCTCTCCATTAATAATGATTTTTTGATATTGAACTTTGCACATTTTTCCTCTTTCTTTCTCTTCTCTTGCTGTGTCCCTTGGATATTTTTGAATTTCCCTTTCCTTTACTGTTAATTCAGAATCTATAAAAATGTTTGTGCCTTTCAGTTTTTGTTTCTCTTTAAGAATGTTTGATTTTTCTTCCCAGCTTTCAGTTTCTGCGATTATTGTCTTTTCGTTTACTTTGTAGGCTGCTCTAAGTTTTATTTTTATACCTAGTTTTTTATTAATAAATTGTCTTCACCGGTTTTTCATGCGATTCTATGTTCAGTCCCGAAATAACCAGTTTGTTTCTTGTTTTATCTTTTTCCAATCGCTCTAGTCTGGCTTCAGTTTCCTTTATTTTGTTTATTAAATCTTGTTTTTCACTATTCCATTGTTCTTTCATTGTATTAATTTCATCTCCATTTTTTTCATTTCTTTATTATTTATTTTTAATTCCACGCTCATGGTTTTTATCTCCTTTTGCACTTGCAAGAGTATTTCCTTTATTTCTTCCATTTCCTTTCCTTTAGCTTTTACTGCAGTACTTTGTATTGGATTTTTTGTATTTAAGTTGCTCTTTTTTACAATTTTTTCTTCCTCTTCTAATGAACTATCGTGTTCAGTAGTTCCTCTTTTCATGTGTAATCTCAAATGTAATCTGTTTTGCCTATCTTAAGTATGGACTCGGTTTGAGTGCGGGGTAGAGTTCGCCACTGACCTACTATGTTCAGCCAGCAACCTTAACCTCGCCTATCTTACCTTTGTCCTCCCACTTATAGATGGCGCTTTTTCTTGTTGCACTTTAATAGTCTCTGGTATTTTGGTTTTAGGTTATATTCGTGAATTAATTATAATGGACTTAATTGGCATAAAACTCACTTTTTCTTTTGTTTTATTTTTGGAACGTCTTCCCTTAGTTGTTTTCTTAAACTTGATTTAAAGTTTCCTCTTTCAGACAGCTTGATAATCCACGACGAAGGCACTATAATTACAGCATGTACACCTTGTTACACTCCACCACTGGATTTTATTGGAAAATCATCAGATTTCTTATTCAATTTAGAAGCAAAACTTGTGTGTTAACCTTTCATAAGATCAGTGGTTTCGGAGATATTTGACTTTAAAATTTCAAAATCACCGAGTACACGGAATTTTATCACTATATTTTATTTTAAATCGGTAACTTGGTAACAACTATGCCACGTTATCAGTTTAGCAACATCGAATATGCAGATATTCATTATGTGTATGGACTATGTGATGGAAATGCGCTAGCGGCAGTTAGGGAGTACCAAAGACGTTTTCCAAGAAAATAATACCCAACGTCCAAGTTTTCATCGACTCTCACCAGAGGTTTCGAGACTTTGGACTACGAAATAATAATGAACAAAATGTACGTGAACCAAGATTAAGATGACGAAATAGAAATAGGATACTGGGAACTTTTCAAAATGATCCAGGGTTGAGCTCCCGGAAAGCTGCTTTAAGACTGAATACCTCAAAGTCAAATATTCTAAGAGTTCTTCATGACGACCACTAGAAACCTTATCATTACCGCCCGGTTCAAAATCTTCTTCCTTGAGATGCAGAGAGACGGATGGCATTTTGTAGGTGGGTCCTGGAATCAGCAGAAGAAGAGCCCAATTTTGTTTCACAATCTCCATGCTTGGGCACAGGATAACCCAAAAGCAATACGACAGAAGTGCTTTCAACAACAAACTCGGATGCTGGGGGAATGCATTTTGAAAATCTGTTATAATTTGTTACAAGCTACTGTTACTGTTATAATTTGTTACCATGTTACCGATTCAAGATAAAATATTATAAAAATAAACTAGCGTCTAGGAGTCATCGTGCAGTTGTTACTGATCCCGTCATATTTTTAGGTTGTTTTATTGAAACGTTGATTGAGAATTACAATCAACGTTTGTAATTAATAATTTAATTTTATTATAATACAAAATTAAACCAACCCAAAAACCACTCTATTGAAAGCGATTATTCCATTATTCCATTGGTAAATTTTTATTGGCCCAATACAATCGTTCTGAAAAAAAATCATTTTTTATTAATAAAATAATAACAAAAGTTCCGTGTACACAGTGTTTTTGAAATTTTAAACTGAAATATCTCCGAAACCACTGATCTGATAAAAAATTAACATACAAGATTTGCTTTTACATAAAAATAAATCTGATGATTTTCTAATAAAATCCAGTGGCGTCGAAAATATGAGGGTAAAAAGGGGAATACCTCCAAAATCTCCGCCACTGGGCCTTTTGTAGTAAATTTTCATTATATTATCGACGAAAGCTTAACCCACACAAAATTTGAGAAGAATCGGTTTAATGGTTTAAAAATTATTTTAAAGGACTATATCTCCGTTAGTATGCATTTGAAAAAAATGGTTTTGGGTCGTTTTTATTGTTTTTTCAGGCTCTATCGACCATTAAAATTTTTCAGATTAATCCTGGACCACCCTGTATAACAATAGATATTTGGAAAATTTTTAAATTAAAAAAAAAATTACAAAGAAGTCGTGCACACAAAATTTATAAAAAAAAAAAGAAATGAAATTTACAAACGAAATTAATTAAGTATACCTACTGAGAATATTTATTATTAAGAAAACAAAAGAGATTTTTTTAAATGTGTGTAAACTATAGGTATTAAAGAATTCTTTATTAATAAACAATTTTTATAATAATATTAAAATATGGTCCTGTTATTGTGTTTCAGACAAATAACTTTGATATATTAATTGTTAACAGTTGCAATATGCAGTACTGCTTGCCTATGATAAGTAGGCATCTACTATAATGTAGTCGAAATCTACTTATTATGGGCAACCACTATTGCATGATGTATCACTGATACATCTCGCTTATGGGGCACTATTCATTAAGTATATAAGTATATATGTTTGCACTGGTTGCATTGCAAATTGAGATTCCAACCTCGGCAAATATATGCGCCAGGAATCGTAGCCCACGATAAAATTTAGCTTATTTACTGGAATTCTTTGTTGGAGGCTCCAACTTGGAGACAGGATTGTTCCGTTAGGACCGTCACGGAATGTTCGTGGCATAGATAAACAAACACAAGAGAGTGCCCGGCGAGCACTGACCGCTTGCTTGTTAAGAGTGGGAAACATCATTATGGTGGCGACTCTAGTGGCTACCGGAAAAACTAACTTGAAGCGCGGCACATTCAAATTTAAATATCTATAATGATTTCTATTAAAAATAATAATTTAGATGGAAATAAAGCAACTTCCAACATTAAAACATATTTTTAATTAACATTAACACATAGTTAAACAAATATATAACATACTTTATATAAAACAACTTTCATTAAAAAATATAACCCATAGTTAAACATATTTATAACATATCTATATTTACCGAGATATTTACATTATCACAGCCAGTCAGGAACTATTTTTTTGATATCAGCATTGATTAAAGATGTTGCACAGCATTAATTGAAACAACATTTAATTGATTGATTGATTAATTAATTGCTTGAACGGTTGATCAACGTTTTCAGTCTAACTATTTTCAAGATTTATCTTCAGATTGGATGAAAAATCCCAATCTCATGATTGGAACATACTTGAATTTTTTTTCACAACCAATAGAGCTAGTGCTGTTTAGAATTCTAAAACAATTTTATTTGTAAAGTAATTATTTTTTTAAAGTTTCATTACATGATTAATTAATCACTCCATGTAGACTAATTGTCTGCACCTTGGAAATGTATTTCAAGCACGGTAGCCAAAGATAATAAAACAGTTCGTTTTTCGATAGCGTCAATATAAAATAACAGACAAGTAAAAAGTAAGGATATGTCACACTGTTACCATAGACAACAAAACAATCATTATAGATATTTAAATTTAAATGTGCCGCGCTTTAAGGTAGTTTTTCCGGTAGCCACTAGAGTCGCCACCGTAAGGATGTTTCCCACTTCTAATAAGCAATCAGGCACTCTCTTGTGTTTGTTTATCTATGCCCTCTGCTTAGCAGAGCCTGCTTTGCGAGGCCAAAGCCGCTGAACCAGGTTCAGCGGCTTTGGCCGGGTGGGTTCAGTGAACCCACAATTTACTTATTTGAAATAGGGAACTGAACTCAGTTCAGTGAGCTGTTTTACTATCCACTTATGTCCCATGATGAAAAATAAGGAGGGGGGCTTCGTCATTCTGATGTCATATCTATTACGTAATATTTATGTCACATTTATTACGTAAGAATCTAATGTAAGGAAGTATGAAATAATGACTCTTATATGACTTATGTAATGGGATGATGTCAGTGTTAGGTCATATTTATTACGTCATAGTCTGACATAAGAAGGTGTGAAATAATGACTCTTATATGACTCAGGTGTAAACTATATCGTAAGCGTGACCTGACATGACGTCCTATTTACGTAATTGTGTTTACTGGGTATGACGTCAAGTTTAGGTTTACAGGTAGTAATGTTTACAAATTTAATTTTTTTTTAATTATTACTAATACCAACGAGTTAAAAACATAGGGTCATAAAACATTTTTAATCAGACCCTGCAGGGTCTACCATATGTAGTGTAGTCAAATAATTGTAGTATTTTTAATTTAAGGTAAAAGAAGATGTCTTGGAGAAACACTAGCTAGAAATTGTATTTTCACATTTTTTACTGAAATAATGAGTAAATACTATATTTCTTTACTGCCTGGTTCCGATACACCCACTGGACTACCAATTCCAGGAATAACACTATCACCTGAAAAATATAATGCATTGTTTACTAAAAAATATTCTTAGTTGAATTTAAAAAGTTTTAATTAAAAACTATTTGTTATTTTTTGTTTTAATTATAATACAGCATGTAACCTATGGTATATAAAGTCTTTATAGATAAAACAGGCGGGTTAAGCCCATAGCTTGATTATTTATTTCCATTACTTTATATTTAGCCTTTTACATCCAAGAATATTATTTTCTTAAAAGTCTTTCAATATCTACTTCTTCCCTCCACATTTTTCTTGTTTTGTTTTGCCTTTCGCCACCTTTCTTTAAATATTGTTGGCCAATATATTGTTCTCAATCCTTTCCAATTATCCCATCCACTGAATTCTTCTTAAATTTACTACTTTTACAATTTGATTACCTTGTCGCATCCATACAATACCGTAGGTAACTTTCAGGTTTGGGGATAACTCTTTAACGAGTACTATTTTTTTTCTTTGTACAATTTAAAATTTTTAACTTTTATATACATACAATTTATTACTCCTTCAAATATAATATTTCGTTTAAAAGTTGTGTCCCATTTATGTGTCACCGAATAAATTTCTATGCATTTATTTTTTTGTTATTTATCCTCAGAGTGAGTTTCAGAATCAAAGTCGATGGAATGTGTCACCTTTCATGATTTTCAGCGCCAAAGAAGTGTTTTTCAGGATGTATTCGGCTGAATTTCAGGATTTTTTTTAGATTTTCTATGACGAAGAGGTCCTTATTAGGATGTCTTCAGCTGAAATTTTAGGATGTCTTTAGCTGAAGGTTCTTTTTCCTGAAAGATAAGGACCTCTCGAAGGTCCCGATAAAAGTGGTTGGTACTACTGCTAACTATATTTAGGTTGGTACTACCAACTTGGTAGTAACTAAATTTTGGTTGGTCCTACTATAAAGTCAGTGTTGTTCCCAGCGAAAAAAAAAAGCGTAACAGATTTTACAGAAAAAAGTAATAGATCCCTATAAAATGTAATAGATCGCCATTTTTGAACTACCTATCATTATAAAAATAAGGAAATTTGTTATTTCATAAAGGTAAAGAGGGGGGGATTTTTAAAACAATAAAACATCCAAAGACATTATGCATGTTTTGTGAATAAAGATTTTATTTAAATATTTGTTAACAAAACACGTTCAACTATGGGTTATTTTATTTATAACTTATTTTTTATAATATAATGATAAGTTTTTATTTTATGTATAGTGCAATAAAACACTGTCAACTTAATGTGTTTTATAAAATCATATTTACGATATTTAGATACTATAAACAAAATGTAACCAAGAGGAAATGCGACGTGAGCAAGTTTCATTGTGTTTTTAAAAGACCACACAAGCCGGGTCTACAATTGTCGCAGAACGCAGATCGCAGAACGTGCGCAAAGCACCCAGCGACGTTGCGATGGGGCAAGGTCACACGTCGCAGAAAGTTAATTCATCTTCATAATGGACGTCTTTCGCAGGCTTTTATGTTAGCCAATCATAGAGCGCTAGAATCTATCTGTCTCTGTGCTCTCTTTCTTTCAATAATCAATACTTTTATTTAGTTCCTTTTCCTATTTCGCGGTTATTTTTAAATTTTTGGTGTAATTCTCAGAAATTATTCGAAAAACGTAATTGTCCAAATTTAAAATAATTTTCAATATTTTCTAAGAACACTACACTCGAAAACAAATACTAAAGACATAAAAATAAAAACTGTTGATATATGTGAAACACAGATTATAAAGGTTGGTGTGAAATACTCAACCCAGTGTCACCAACACTTTACTTTTTATTCCCTAAAAATTTGCATTTTTTCATTTATATTATATATATAATATACAAATATAATTATATATAAACTCTTAAACATTTTTTACCTAAAAATAAACCCCAAGCAGTTTTTTAGAGATAGGGATCCATCTATATCTCTGTTTTTTTCACTAAATTTAGGGGAAACACTTCTACGTTGGCCACACTGTGGTTATAAAGAAAACAATTGCTCTGATTGGTCAATAAAAGCACATCGCGCGACAATTGTAGACAGCTCACATAACAACGACGTGTGACCTTGCTCCATCGCAACGTGGATGGGTGCTTTGCGCATGCTTACGTTCTGCGATCTGCGTTCTGCGACAATTGTAGACCCGGCTTCATAAAAAAAAACGAAAAACAGTTAAATAAAAGAATTTATTTAAAATAACATTATTTAAAAAATATCAACTTTAAAAAAACAAAAAAAATACCACAAAAACTTGAATAAACCATATAACTAAAGGGTTGAAACACAATAATTTAATATTTATATGTATTCAGTCAAATAACAAGCAAAACCAATTGACCATATGCAAGGAATGCGGTCGATGTTGCCAATGGTAAAAAAATAAAATTCCCTATTGGGAACATTCAATTATATTACGTTGGCTACGTTGAAACAAACACAAACTAAATTAATTTCCATCTTTTTTTTTAATAATAATAAATAATAATAATTCCCACATTTGAAATTCGCACCTTAATTTATTATACAACATTAGAACCATTAGAACTACCTTCTTTATCTCTGGGAACTACTAGAATGTATGTCAGTTTGTGCGGGAAATTCAAAATTTCAGTCTAGCCAACGTAATATAATTGAATGTTCCCAATAGGGAATTTTATTTTTTTACCATTGGCAACATCGACCGCATTCCTTGCATTGATAACCGATAAACAAAAGAATACATATAAAAATATTGGTAATGTTTGATCGTAAGTAAATAGGCGTGAAGTTGCAACTTTATGTTGTAGTGTTTTAAAACCAATTGACCATATGCAAGGAATGCGGTCGATGTTGCCAATGGTAAAAAAATAAAATTCCCTATTGGGAACATTCAATTATATTACGTTGGCTATATTGAAAATTTGAATTTCCCGCACAAACTAAATTAATTTCCATCTTTTTTTTTAATAATAATAAATAATAATTATCCCCACATTTAAAATTCGCACCTTAATTTATTATACAACATTGGAACTACCTTCTTTATCTCTGGGAACTACTAGAATGTATGTCAGTTTGTGCGGAAATTCAAAATTTCAGTGTAGCCAACGTAAACTTGGAGTTTATCTAGAGTGCACTCTTGCGAGTTTTCGAACGTGCTCCAGAATTGCCACTTTTGGCATTAAGCTTAATTTATAGATTGCCTTCCTTCCTTCCTCCCATAGAGAAGATGAATAATACAAAAACCGTTGTGCTGTTTAAAGATTCCCGTATTGTTCATCTTTTACGCACAGTGGGCCTGAACCAAAAAAAGGTTGCATGGAAATGACACCAAAATCGGTTGGGATTGAACCGGGGCCGCGGTGGTTTGGAGCCGTATCGGTTCTCTGACTGATTGTGCTACAATCGCTATATTGGTTATATGGTTTCTACTGATGAAAGTATTAAAACTTGCAAAAGATGTTCTAAAGCACCTAAAGTATTTGTAAAATGCATTAAGTGTGAAGCAATTTTTCACCCCAGCTGTGCTGAATCTAAATAGGTTAATGTTATTAATGAAAAGGAGATTCTATGTTGTGAAAACAGTGAATAAAATTCTTCTCTAGAAAATCCTAAAATTATGCCAGTCAAAAAATAACCATAAATTCTTTTAATGAATTAAATAATGATCATTAACAATACCAGCAATAACAAAAATAATAAGGGTTTTGAAAATCAAAAGTCTTCTATAAAAACAAAAATAAATAAAGAACAAAATACAGATAAAAACAAAAGTTCCAACAGTGTAAATAATAAAAATATTGCTCCATAGTTCAAATTGACAGTAGACTGCAATAACTTTGAAAAAATAATTAAGCCTGAGCTTTGGCCTCAGGGAACATACTTGGGAAGGTTTTTTTACCCCAGAGTAAAGACCAAACCAACGCCATAAAAGCTCTTGCAAAAAAACTTAAAGAACTACAAAACGATGTTGTAACATCAAAATTTGACATAATTTGTTTAACAGAAACATCGTTAAAAGAAAAAATACTGCAGAACTAAACCTAACATCTTATAATGCTTTTTTCAGAGCCTATCTTGTTTCGTTGTCCCGAAGTTCATCCAAAAAGGCTTGAACCGCTAATCGTTCCATAACGGTCGTTGGAGTAGCTGGATATGCTAGTCTAACCAAGCGTGCAATATCAGCCTCGAAGTCTCGTTTGATTTCTGGCAGCGGTTCTTAAGTTGGGAATGGTAGATATGTTCCAAATGTGTCTTGCCATATCGCAGTTCCAGATGTTTCACCAACGCCTCGTAATCTTCTTATTCGTTGGGAGAAAGTGTTTGCAAGATCTCCGTTGCATCTCCACGTAAAGCAAAAGTCAATTCTGTAGCTTTTTCTTCTGGTAGCCAGCCATTTGCTTTTTCTGCTACCTCAAACTGACAGATGTAGTTGGTCCAAGAAGTTTTTCCATCGAACTGAGGTGGTTTTATCCGAACTCGGCTCCCCTCCGGCACTGCTCCTTGTTCCGCCAGCATCATGGGTAAATTAACAGCTGTTAATTTACTATTTATTTCTTTTATTTTGAGTTCCAATTTATTATCCAATTCCATCCTAACGTCGTCAAATTTCTGCCCCATTTTCTCTTCCAATTCATTTACATTATCTAGAATCTTCTGTTCCAAATATTCTTTTAAATTTTTAGAATTTTCCAGAATTTTCTGTTGCAATTCGCTAGAATTTTCTAGCATTCTCTATTGTAAATCGCTAGAATTTTCCAACATTTTCTGTTGTAAGTCGTTGGAATTTTCCAGAATCTTCTGTTGTAAATCAATTTTCAAATCGCTAGAGTTTTCCATCATTTTCTGTTGCAAATCGACTTTTAGTTCTTTGGAATTTTCTAGCATTTTCTGTTGTAAATCGTTAGAATTTTCCAGAATGTACTGTTTCAAATCAACTTTCATATTTTGCAACAATAAATGCATATCACAGGAACCTTCAAATAAATACGTATCTGGATTTTCACCCTCTTGTTCCAACGCTTCTCGAAGCAGCTGCTGCCACACATTCTTTTTATCAGTTGTATCACATTCCCTTTCTTCTAGTCCGCCACTTTTAAGTCCATTAACGAAACCATTTTTTCGAAGTTTCACACTAACCGCACACCTGATACCAATTGTAACGTTTTTACTGTTCGTAGTGTGAATTAAAACACGCACTGGTTTATTAACTAACTAAACACTTAACTACTAATTATAATTATTTATATATCACTATTGTACTAGAGTCTATTTATTTGCACGTATATTTATTTATTTCGTCGCGAATACCAAAGCTTGACTGACTGCTCCATGCTGCGCCGTTCCTTATATATTCAGTGCCTACGTGCATTCCCGAATATTCCAGCGAGCTCCACACCGCTCTTGATCATTCGAGCGCAGACTCACAGGCGATGACTTATCGGCGATGAGTCATAATTCCGAGATCAAATATATCGCTCCAATATATTGCATTTATTTACATTGTGTTGTATTGTATTTTTGTATACAAAAATATAATGTATACATATATTGTAAATTGGTCATACCGTTAATAAAGTTATTATTATTATTATATAAAGTACCTATATTAGAGATATCTCTGATATTAGTATTAAAAATTTTAGAGGTTATGTTGAAAAAACGATATGTTATTAAACTTTAATAATTTTTATTTTAATAATGAGGTCTGTTGGTAGACTGCACTATCTCTACTGGTATATGTTCGTACAGCAATATTTAAATCTGGTTGATCAAAAAGTACACACCAGTGCAGGTTATTGTAGCATCTACGAACAAATAAATTTATTTATTTTATTTCAAATTATATTGTACATTTAAATTAAATTACAAAAATATTGGAAATATTGTCACAGGAGAAAAGTATAGAGCTAATATGTTAAAAATTCATTGGCTCCATTTCAACTAAATAATTAAAAACATTTGATTTAAGTCTATTAAAATTTTGAACAGTCTTAAGACGAGTTGGTAATTTATTATAACAGACAATACATGAATAAAAACAACTAGGATACATGTAACAGTGCTTTCTTGTGTTTCGACTAGATTTAAGTTGTTCAAACAAGTGCTTCTTTTTAAACATAAAAATCAGTAGTTCGTATATATATAACACAGTAACTGTCAATATTTTACTTGATTTAAACAAACCTCTACATGACATATCACTTTTTTATTATTAATAATTCTAACTGTACGTTTCTGTGTGACAAAAATGTTTTTGATATTTTTGCTTCTTCCCCAAAAAATAATACCGCGATTTAAACATAAAAATATTTAAAATTTTAATAATTTAAATTTAATTTAAGTGTTCCAAATTATTTGTCTTACAATCAATTATTTGTCAATCAGCAAAATTATAAATTTCGACCTCAATTTATCTTTAAGTAATCAGTTTTGTATCTGTATTGTTACCAAATGTGGTCACACAAATATAAGTTAATATTACTTAGGTTAGCAAAAATATGTATATAAATAGTGATAATTTAATAAATAAAACCAGTTACATTTTAACTCACAAACTTGACTTTACTATTGCCCCAAGCCACAAACCCTTAGAACGTGAGGCTGCGTTCTACAGTAGTAAACAACCAGCAGATAATTTATCAATTATCTCTGGTCAACATTAACATAACAGCATTGCTGTTATTCATGGTCCTTCGAACAACGTTGAATCAACTAATGAAGCCAGAAGAAACTGCACATCAACAATCAAACTCCTGGAAAAGGCCCTTTAAAATTAACTTAAAGGGTATAGATACGTACTCCGTACCCCTTGAGCAACGACCCACACTGTTGGAAAGGAAAATATACCAATCAACCCCAACCAATCAACTGGAAGCTAAGTCCAATAGACTGCGGGCAAGAATTACAAACATACCAGTACAAGGTACCAAAAATAATCGAAAACGACCCCAGGCGCTGGTACTCAGACCTTCACTGGGAAGCACGCCGACAATTATTTGGACCGGACCCATTGGGAAAAGAGCAAGAACAGATCCAAGATGCCCGGCCCTGGCGATCAACCATCCACCTTGGAAGTCAACCACCAAGAAGGAATGAGCAAAGAAGCAATTATTAAAGCAACAAACCAACTAAGTCTTCTTCAAGAAGGCATAAGCAAACAGCTGAGTCAACTGTATACCAATACAAAAAAGGATTCACCCTCTCGAAAAACACAAGCTTACTTAAAAGAAAGGAGTGCCCTTGCGATGCAATTACTACATCAAGCCAAGGAAAATCATCAGAAGATCCAAAATTTTGGTTTAAATGAACACCCCTACATCGTGCAGAAGTACTTTGGTCAAATCAAAAACTTCATGATGAGATAATGAAGTACCTGGAAAACTGTCCTAAAGCAGCCCCAAATCCCAGTGATGTAACAATTTATCCAATAGAAGGCCCGTCAACAGAAACAACCCCTTCGTTGGACATTTACCCTGCTGCATCCATGACAGAATTAAGGAATGCAGTTCCCATTACTGAATCGTCAGTGAAACAAAGAGATACAGGAACCAATGATCAGGCGAGACGTATTCGCATACAAAACGTTTGCTTTGACATGCTGGATCGTACCATCCACACCATCAACTCCGAATTACTAGAAGAGAAACCCAAAATTCGATTGGAATTTTTTCTGCAAAAAGTCAACAAATTGTGGACATCAATAATTGAGCTCAATGAAGAAATTGTAGCGGAAGGCACAGTAACAGACCATCCCTACTTTACAGAGGATACCTTCTGAACAATGGAACAAAGAGTGGAAGAAATTTGTGAACAAATCCAGATCAAAATCTCTTGGCAAATAACAAGCCCAATATTACTTTGCCAGAAATACAGCTACCAACATTTAAAGGTGGTTATGAAAATTGGACATCCTTTCACGATGTCTTTTGCCGGGTGATCCATGAAAATACTACCATCTCAAACGTGGAGAAGAAGCAATATTTAAAAACACATGTACGTGAAGAAGCAGCC
The DNA here is from genome assembly GCA_921294245.1 of Brassicogethes aeneus. Taxonomy (NCBI): domain Eukaryota; kingdom Metazoa; phylum Arthropoda; class Insecta; order Coleoptera; family Nitidulidae; genus Brassicogethes; species Brassicogethes aeneus. The sequence continues at coordinate 66,885,434 of OV121132.1, forward strand.
AAATTAATCCAACATCTCCACATAACTGACGCTAACTATACAACAGCCTGGGCATTATTACAAAATCAATGCCAAAACAATAGGCTCATAGTAGCAAAATTGGTGGACCAAATACTGGACATTCCCAAAGTACAGCAAGAATCACTACAACAAATCAGAAAGATTCACGATGTCATACACAAATGCCTAAAGGCGATAAACAATTTGGGCATAGATACTCAACCATGGGGACCCATCATTGGTCGAATCATCAGCCGAAAATGGGATCCAGAGACTAACAAACTATACGAACAGTCTCTCGCCCATCCGACTCAAGTACAATAACTTGAGGAGTTAATGAAATTTCTTGAAAGGAGGTTTCAATCATTGGAAAACACAGTGACCACGAACCCTGTCACTACGATTACTAAATACTCCTATCCTCGTAGCACATTCAACTCAACAACTTGTCGAAACAACGAAAAACCAAACTCTTGTGGTATCTGCCAAGAATCACACACAATTTTCAAGTGTCCAACCTTCATAAATAAAAAAACGGAAGAACGCATACAGTTAGTAAAAGAAAAAGGGCTGTGTTTCAATTGTCTTCAACATGGATTCATAAAAAAATGCAGCAGCCAAGTACGATGTCACACATGCGGCCAACGCCATCATACATGGTTACACCAAGAATATAAACAACAACCAAAGAAATATACCAAAACTGTGGCAAACATAAGCACCAAAAAAGAAGATGCCATCTCAACAAATACACCAATCGTAAGGGTAGATCATTCTAACCGGAGCGATAAAACGGCTCTACTAGCGACAGCACTCGTTCGCACACGAACGAGAAACAGTAACCTTGAATATCTTAGGGTATTAATCGACCAAGGATCGCAGGGCGCGTTTATGACTGAACAAGCGGCCCAAATATTAGGAGTCCCTCGGAAAAAGATCGCCCAAGAAAGTTCAAGACTAGGAGGGGGAGATTCAAAAATATGCCGATCACTAATATAGACAATGGCATCCACAAAACCAATGCCGGTCTTCTAGGACAAGAAACAAAGTTGGGTTGGATCCTGTCTGGAAGCATAAAAAGAGCCAACAGCGATAAAAACACAATAATATGCACAGTGAGCCGAGTGGAAGACCAACAACTCACCAAGTTTTGGGAGGATGAAGAAATTCCTTCAACGGCCACAAAGCCTTTGTCGCAAGAAAACCTTGCATGCGAAGAATTCTATGAACAAACCCACAGTAGAGCAGCGGATGGAAAATACCCCCCACAATTGGGTCATTCAAGATCCAAAGCAGTTGCCCGCCTCATGCAGCTCGAGAACAAGTTGGGAAAACACAAACACGAAGCCTTGAGGCGACAATACCATGACTTCATGCAGGAATATTTAGACCTTGGACACATGAAGTTGGTGCCTCCAAGCCAACACAACAAAGGAAAATATTATATTCCACATCAGCCGGAAATTAAAGAAGACAGCATCACCAATAAACTCCGAGTGGTATTTGATGCATCATTGAAAACAACCAACGGCACAAGCCTAAATGAAACCATGCATGTCGGGCCAAGACTGCAATAAGATCTGTTTGAAATTATTTTGAGATGGAGAAAACACACTGTAGTGTTCTGTGCAGATGTGGAAAAAATTTATCGCCAGATCTACATCAACGATCAAGACCAAGACTACCAACGGATTCTTTGGCGATTTGACCCCAATCAACAAATCCAAGAATATGCCCTGACGACAGTCACATATGGAACAGCCTCAGCACCTTATCTCGCAGTAAAAACATTGCAAAAATTAGCCATAGGTGAAGAAAAAAAATATCCCTCAGCGTCAAACACCATCTTAACAGACTTCTTTGTTGATGATCTCATGACAGGAAGTGATTCCATTGCATCAGCCACTCAACTTCAAAGCGAAATAATCAACATTCTTAAGTCTGGAGGAATGAAACTACGAAAATGGTCAACAAACAAAAAATAACTACTGTCGAGTCTCCCTGAAGAGTTACAAGACCAGACCGTAACAGAGATCACTTAAGATGGCATTAAAAAGGCCTTGGGAGTGTGCTGGGCCCCTTATGATGACAAATACACAAAAAGGAATATACTGTCGGAATTAGCAAAACTGTTTGATCCCCTTGGATGGCTCGCACCGGTAATCATCTCCGCAAAACTTATAATTCAAGAGTTATGGCTAAAAGATTTGGATTGGGATGCAACTGTTCCAGAAAACCTAACCAAGAAATGGAATGCCTTTTATAATCATCTAAAAGAACTAGAAACAATCCGCATTCCGCGATGGATTCACACCTCAAAATCAGACACTCAAAAAATGGAACTTCATGGATTTTGCGACGCCTCTGAGAGAGCCTATGGAGCTGTCATTTACATTCGTGCCATATCCAAAGAAGGAAAAGTGCACATAACTCTCTTAACTGCGAAATCAAAAGTAGCGCCAGTACGCACGAAAACTTCGCTACCACGTCTCGAATTATGTGCAGCGGTACTACTGACACGACTGATGCAACGCGCAATGACAGCATTAAACATTGAGAAGGCGGACCAATTTGCCTGGACTGATTCCATGATAACTCTTTCGTGGATAAAAGGTGATCCATCTAGATGGAAGACATTTGTAGCAAATAGAGTTGGAGAAATAAACACACTGATTCCAACCTTACAATGGGGACACGTCGCTACCAATGATAACCCAGCAGACATAATCTCAAGGGGCATCTGCCCATCAAAAATAAAAAATTTCGTCTTATGGTGGGAAGGACCAAGTTGGCTACCAATTCAATCCAAATGGCCAACAAACGAGGTCATCCTAAACACCGAGATAGAGAAAAAGCAATGCTTCAAAATCACATTGGTACATTCTGAAGCAGCTGCAATCATCAACCGATTTTCATAATTTACTCGCATGATACGAGTAATAGCCTATTGCCTACGAATTTTCAACCCACATAAGGCCGGTAAAACACTCACAGTAGAATAACTTCGGATATCAACCAACAAGATTGTTAAAACTACACAATTCTTAACAATGCATGAAGATTGATATTGAAGATATTGAAGCCCTCAAAAGAGAGGGCAAACTTCTCAAGAATAGCAAGATAACAAACCTTAACCCATTTCTGGATAGCAACGGGATACTCATATTATCTCACGACATTCACCTTACAACGCTAATAATCCAACACGCTCATCAGCAAACACTTCATGGAGGAAACAAAGCAGCATTAGCCTATATAAGACGCAGATACTGGATCATCAATGCTAAAAGAACAATACGTAATATCATACACAAATGTCCAACATGCATCCGTTACAAAGGGGAAACTGCACAGCAATTGATGGGAAATTTACCAACTCCTCGCATTACTCCAGCGCCACCATTTCATCACACTGGAGTCGACTATGCAGGTCCAATAGCTATACGTACTACCAAAGGCAGAGGACATAAATCATATAAAGGCTATATAGCCGTATTTGTTTGCCACTAAAGCAGTACATCTGGAAGCAGTAAGTGATCTTACCACAGAGGAATTCCTTGCTGCTTTTCGCCGGTTCACATCCCGCCGTGGTCATTGTGCATTTATGTACAGTGACAATGGCACCAACTTCGTGGGAGCCAGCAATTTATTAGAACAAGAAAAAACAGACATCATCCAAGACAACGAAATCCAAGCCAAACTAGCCACACTAGGAACCAAATGGAGCTTCATTCCACCCGCAACTCCGCACATGGAAGGTCTTTGGGAAGCAGGGGTCAAATCGATAAAGTATCACCTCAGACGTGTCATAGGAAACACTACACTGACGTTCGAAGAGCTAACCACCTTGCTTTGTCAAATTGAGGCATGTCTTAATTCAAGACCTCTATGCCAACTTTCTGAAGATGCCAGTGATCTATAAGTCATTACCCCAGGACATTTTCTGGTTGGCCAAGATCTCCTAACTCCTGGGCATCCAGCCATAGCAGACATCAACACTAATCTATCAAACAGATGGAGAATGGTACAAAAAATTAAAAAGGATCTTTGGCGTTCATGGTCAAGTGAATACCTAAGCAATCTACAGCAAAGATACAAGTGGCAGAATGGTCAAGAGAATCCTCAAGTGGGAGATGTAGTTATAATCAAGGAAAACGACATAAACCCCAGTAAATGGCTACTAGCATGAATTACGGACACCCACCCAGACAAAGAAGGAAATGTCAGAATAGTAACGCTAAAGAAAGCACATGGGCAATCGCAAAAAGAATGTGCATCAACTTATTCCATTACCGACGAACACATCAACAGGAGAATCATCCCAGAACACATCCACAAGGCAAAAAAGATTATCCCTATCAACGATAGTAATGAGCATGCTTGTCCTCTGTATACTTTCAACAGAAAACCTAGCACTTCCTTTTAACATTACTCACCTGGGCCCAGGACTTTATGTAGAGCATTTGGGCCAGGCTAGAGTTGAGCAAGGGATATTCCAGATGGAAATAAAATTTCAACGCAGCAAACTAGACAATGAAGTGGACACCGTGGTAAATATCACAAAACAATTTGAAGACTTATGCAAGCAAACCAAATCGACGTCGTCAAGTGCCCAATGCACCATATTAACACAGCACCTTCGAGTATTACAAGAAGAAATTCAGGGAATGCAAACCACCCTGGAAGACGTAACAAACCACCGTAAGAAAAGAGGACTACTTGGAAAATTTCTCACCTCCGTATTTGGAGTGAATGAAGAAGTGTACCAAGATATCAATGACTTGGACAAAAATCAAAAGAAACTAATACAAACAGCCAATCATCAGTCCAAATTAATGATATCGTCCTTAATTGCTTTCAATGAAACAGAACAAAGAATCAACAAACAATTGGAGCAATTCCGATTAAAACTCAACCAGGGTATTGCAGCCATTAATCGAATGAATACTTGGTACGGAGCTGTAGATATAAATGCGCTAAATATTCATATTATTAGCACATTTCAGGTGGCAAACAGCATTGCCACCGACACACAACACCGGTTCTCCAAATTAATTTCTGTTTTTTATGGCCGTGGAAACTTACATGAGCTCATGTCAGCAGCTCATGTAAACAACATCCTCCACGAAGCTTAGAGAAAGTTGCAACCAGCATTAGATATTATCCACCACCCTACAATAAGGACATTCTTACATACTGACAACAAATATGTTCACGTCTACAGCCAATTTCTACTAGTAGGAAAACATGACTTCTCAGTGTTAAAGGTCACTTCGATTCCTCTACGGATACAAAATAACACTTATTGGAGCACCGAAATTCCCGATGGAATTTGTTATGTTGTGTTGTGTAAAAAAAATGGAAACAACTCCCAATTGTCTCATAGATGAAATATACCAACGAGAAAACCCCACCAAATGTAAAATAATCAGAAGACCTATACACGAGAACATTTGGAAAGAATTGTATATGGGAAACGCGTGGATGGTGATTCCAACCAATACATCCAGGATTTCAATAACGTACAACGGTGTCAGGGAGGAAGCCACCATTCATTCACCATGCATTGTTCAGATCTCCCAGGAATGTTCCATAAAGACCAAGCAGAACATTCTCACCCCTACTAGAGGATAAAGGCAGTTCCCGTGATTGCATCATATTCCAAGAACATTCAAATAAACCAAGAGATGTTCACAAATACCAATCAACCAATCATGCAACACGTCGAACCCGTAGAAAGATCAGACCATTTGGAAAGTCTCTTCAATGACGAAAGAAACATCCAAGAAGACCTAAAATCCACTACATGGAAAGAGACACGCCATCGCAACCAGTTGCATAACAGCCATTATCATTGGCACAACAATGATTGCCACCTACAAGGCTTGGCAATACTGGATCAGGACTTGGGATAAACGGAAATCTACTCAGAAAACATTAATAACCGAAGAAGAAATACAGCCAATGAAGAAAGGAACCACACCACCTGAGGCAGCTCCTCGATCACAGATAGAGATGATAAATCTCCAACCAATATATGCGACAGTTTCCCACTCTCTTGCCGAGTCGCCAGAATGTTAAATCTGGCGATTTAAACATAAAAATATATAAAATTTTAATAATTTAAATTTAATTTAAGTGTTCCAAATTATTTGTTTTACAATCAATTATTTGTCAATCAGCAAAATTATAAATTTCGACCTCAATTAATCTTAAAGTAATCAGTTTTGTACCTGTATTGTTACCAAATGTGGTCACACAAATATAAGTTAATATTACTTAGGTTAGCAAAAATATGTATATAAATAGTGATAATTTAATAAATAAAACCAGTTACATTTTAACTCACAAACTTGACTTTACTATTGCCCCAAGCCACAAACCCTTAGAACGTGAGGCTGCCTTCTACAGTAGTAAACAACCAGCAGATAATTTATCAATTATCTCTGCTCAACATTAACATAACAGCATTGCTGTTATTCACGTATCTTAACAGAGATTGGAAATTTGAGAAATACACTACCATTAGTGTTGACTTATCAACGTAATTTTTTAAAACTCGTAGCGAGTATACTACTTCATTCAATTTGCTACATAAAAAATCTGTGTTAACAAATTTAGTCGCAGATGTAAAATTTATTCTATTTTGGTTTATTTTTGCACTAGCTGGAGTGGTCAATTGATCTTGAACTTTTTTAAACAGAATACAATTTGTTTTATCAGCATTTATTTTCAGCCTATTCATAAAAAAATACCTTTCAGTAGTTTCCATCAAATTTCCAATCTTTGCCAGTACATCTGGGTAAGTTTGTCCCCTTACAAGCAAGTTTGTGCCATCTGACCATGACCACATTCTCAATATCATTTATGTATATAAGAAACAAAAATGGCCCTATGGTGCTTCCCTGTGGGATCCTCAGACTTATGTGCTGTGTCTCAGAACCAAAACTTTTACCATCCTTGACCAATCTAACCCTTTGGCTTCTACCTGTCAAATAGGACTGTGTCCACCTCAATGCACATCCTCTTACTCCATATCTTTCCAACTTTTTATATAGTATGCCGTAATTTAGACAATCATATGCCTTAGACAAATCAATAAATAGTCCCAGTGATAGGTATTTGTCTTCAAAGTTGTCAAATATTTTTTGCAAGAAGCTGTGCACTGCTGTATCCACTGACCTACCCTTCAAGTAGCCGTGCTGATTTTGATTTTACAACTTGTTAGATGTAAAAAAATTTACCAATCTAGTACACATAACACTCTCAAAAATTTTGGAAAAGGAAGATAGTAAGCTTATTGGTCTGTAATTGTTCATCAATTTAGGATCGCCTTTTTTGAATATTGGGCTAACAACAGCAGTCTTCAGTTGGTCAGGGAAGACACCATACTTCAAAGAGTTGCCTACAACATATGCCAAGGCTTCACAGATCTCAAGAATGCAGTCTCTAATGACAGCAGTTGGCACCTCATCTGCACCACTACTCAACTTATTCTTAAGATTATTAACAACATTTATTATTTCATTGACAGTCACTGGAGTCACATACATAATCTGGGGTTATGTTTAACATAACATTTAAAATCTACACTTTGCATATCCCTAATTAGGTTAGGGGCAGCCTTTACTAAAAAATTATTAAAGTGTGTTCTTTAGAACTTATTAAGCTATTAACTATTTTCCAGACAGTTTTACTTTTATTGTCAGAGTTAGATATTTCATTTTTAAAACCTTTCATTTTTGAAAATTTTAAAGCCCTATCATACAATATTTTGATGTTCTTATATTCTTCTTTAAAATTTGGATCATGATTACTAATAACATAAAGGACATCTAATTGGTTTTTTAAGTTTATCACAGTTTGATCACTTTTAGTTAAATCAGTCTTATTTGTCTTATTTATTTTTACAGGTTTTTTTGGAAAACATTTATTAAAAATGGGTAAAAAAATATTTAAAAAACAACTCCATTGTGCATTTATATCTAAAATAGAACATGAATAAACAGAGAGCCAAGTAAGTTCACTTAATCTCCTTCTAAACAATTCTTTGTTTTTGACATTAAAAAATCTTTTACAAACAGTTTTTGAAATATTGATATTTGTATGTAGGTTGTAAATCGTTATTTTTTGAGCTTTATGGTCCGATAGCTGGCTATCTAAAACCTATGATCTATATTCACTGATGTTAGTAAATATATTGTCTATACATGTTTCAGAACTATTGGTTACCCTCGTTGGGTAAAGAATTGTTTTTACAAGATTAAATGTTTCCATTAAAAAATCATTTGTGAACTTACTTTGGACATTAAAATTTATATTAAAATCACCGGTTAGGACTAGATAACAGTTTTCATCAGTTAAAATTGACATAATAAAACAGTTAAAATCACTATCGGGTGGTCTGTACACCGACACTATTAAAATTTTTCGACGGTATTTCGACCGACTTCGGTTAGTAGGTGGCCAAACTGCTGCCTTAATTTTATATTTCTAAACAAGTGCAGAAGGAGTAAAAAAGCCTCTCTGCACAATTTGAAGAAAAAGTATGGACTCCAATAAAATTGAGAAAATCGACGATGAAGCCGTTGATAAAAATCGGGAAAAAAATTAAAACAATTTTGTTTTCTTGGTTAAGAGTAAAAATATGTATACAGTGCTTGCAATATCAAGTCCGACCGGGCTGGAAAGGACGACTGTTCAATACCCGCGTGAAAAGAATAAGGATAGAACGCCAATTAGAATTTGATTGGCCAGAGCCGGATGCGTGCGAATTGTAAGCGAGGTCAACTCTGGCAGCCAGTCTGGCTGCATTTAGTGTTAAGCAAACTGCACATTTTAATTTTCTTTTTAAATATTTTATACCCGAATCGTAAAAATATTTTTTTTTCCTTGAGAACTAGGGCAACAACAAAAAATAGTATTCTTAATAAGAAAGATTTCTTAAATAAAAAATAATTCTGAATAAAAATAAAACTCTAAAAATAAATATGCGGTGGAATGCGTCGGCAGGGAATGGCTCGTTTCCCCGTCGCAGCTTAAATGGACGATATTCATGGCGTCTTAGCACATTTTGACGCGCAAATTAAAGTATCCCGCGCTTCTCTATTTAGATTTTCCCGGGGAGGAGGTTCCCTTCGTAGCTGCATCGGAACTACACAACCGTGCGTGAGAAAATTATTAACGGTTCGTCCAATTGTTTCTCTGTTTGGTCTGGCCTCAAACATTCCCGCAAATAATCTTTGAATTTCTCGTTCAGAATTACCAGCAAAATGCTGCGAGGTGCGCGGTGGGTATGCGTTGTCGTAGCCTGCCGGCTCTGGCCAATCAAATTCTATTTGGCGTTCTATCCTTGTTCTTTACACGCGGGTATTGAACAGCCTGAGGAAATATGCGTCAAAACCGGGTGATTGCGGGTGAAAATCTTATCCCCCATATCCGCGAACGCCTGCTTCACTTTATATGCAAACGCCCGGTTATACCTGTCTTTCGTCCGGTTAGTGCACCCCCGCAATTATCTGCAATCACCCGCGATCGCCGGCATTTACTTTTATCTACTTTCGCCCGGTTTCGACCGCAAACGTCGGATTTCGTCCGCAAACGCCTGCTTTCAACCGCAAACGTCTGCTTTTACCCGCAAACGTCAGATTTCATCCGCGAACGTCTGCTTTCATACGGATTCACTTGCACCTGCTTTCACCTGCGAACGAGTGCTTCGCTTTGTCTTCGAACGCCCGGTTATACCTGTCTTTCCTCCGGTAAGTGCAGTCCTGCAATCATCTGCAATCATCCGTGATCGCCGGCATTCAGTTTTATCTACTTTCATCCGGTTTCATCCGCAAACGTCGGCTTTCGTCTGCGAACGTCTGCTTTCACCTGCGTACGTCTGTTTTTACCCGCAAACGTCTGCTTTTGCCTGTTTTCACCCTCAAACGTCTACTTTTACCTGCAAACACCTGCTTTCAACTGCAAACGTTTGCTTTTACCCGCGAACGCCTGATTTCATGCGAACGTCTACTTTCATCCGGTTTCACCCGAAAACGTCTGTTTTTACATGATTCGCATCGCAAAATGTTTAAAAAAAAATTTGAAAAAAAATTGTACACCACTGACTTGTTAGCTTTTTGCATAGTTATGTAAACATTTTAATACCCAATAAAAGTTACACCCTGCCATTTTTTCGATTGTGTCTAGTACACTACTCCATAAGGGAATTTTCTCACCATTTGTACCATAATTAAAAGCAATAAAACCATGTTTAAAAAAAATAATTTATTAAAGAAAATCCATTTTTTCTAAAAAAAATATATTAGATGAAATTAGTAATTGCATTAATTAAAAGTTACTTATTATAATAGAAGGTATACAGTGGCGGATTTATGATTTTGGTTTGGGAGGTATACTTTCTATAGGCACATGGGCTATTATGTGCTAAGAAACCCCAAAAATATCTTGTCTTCCTAAAAAATGTAATTTAGATAAAATTAATATCTAATTGATTAATAAAGTATACCTGGATAATAAGTTGTCTTTTCACTATAAAAAATATACAGGGTGTGGTTTGGGACGAATCAGTTAATAAGGTATTTGTAGCGAATAAACTTCCTGGTTACGATTGGTATGTCATCCACTGAATGACGGAGCGGTTAAGTTTCGCTAAAACGCGGTTGGTATTATGTGGTTCAGAAATTTGTTTATATCGACCTAACCTTACAAAATAAAATAAAATAATGAATACATTATGTTTAGTGTTATCTAACGCAGAATTATTTTTTAGTGATGTTATGTTTAACTTGTTACTTCTTCTACATGAAAACAAGACTAAAATAATTTGCAATGTTTTTCTTAAAAGACTTTAGAAATTCTAAATTAGAATGCCTGTACCGTACACAAATATATCACAAATTGCTTTGTAATCCCCCCTTCATAATTTAACGTTATTTCCATAAATTATGTATCCTTTTTAATAATAGAAATAAACAACTTAAACAACCAAACAAAACATTAAACATAATCTCTCTTTCTTTCGTAACCGACTCTAACTCAAGTCTTTAACAGGGTTACGACCGGTAACGAAAATGGCGAAAATCTATGACGTCATTACGCCTATACTCCTACCATACCGCTTGCTCGCAGAAATGAAATGGTCAGATAACCGCTCATACCCGGTAAGACCTAGTTACTCGCTACAAATACCTTAATTTTTGAAGCTATTATTTAACCAGTTGGCTTGATTTTTTAAGCTATTAAGGCCAATATGTTGATTTGTTTTAATTTTGTATAAGCAAATGTGTTTTACTTGTTATTAAAAAGATAGAAATGCATATTTTTATAGGAAAACCACAAAATAGAGTAGAAATATTTTAACAAATTTATTTAATTTCTTTGAAAAAAAAAATTCAAACTTGTTTAAAAATTAAGTTACATTTATTGTAATCTTAAAAATATATGCGTTTCTAATTTTTCAATAATACATATAAGTAATCAAATATTTGCAAATAAAAAATATGAGTGAGTATGAGTATGAGTATAGGAGACGTATAACCAGCCCCATTTCCTCTTGACTCTCGAACCCCGTACAGGCCTATGTTTACTTACGCCGATTTTTGTTCTTCCCCAGCAACTTCACGGCTTCACCCGTGTTTGCTGGGTTCGAATGTCCATTGCGTTCCGTACTGTCCCCTATTTGGAGCTCGAGAGCGAGAGGCGAATAGTTTTAATAGCCATTCCCGGGTTCGCCGAGCCTATGCTATACGCTCAGTGGGGTATGGAGAAGGGACGGGAGGGAGTTGGTTTTTGGGGGACAATTACGCCGACTTAAAACTAAGTACGACGCGGAATCCCCCTAGACCAGTCGATTAATATTACTCCAAACATTTGGGAATACTATTTGGAGTTGGGGAGTTGTTATTACGCTGCAGGGTGTAGTTTCCTAGTCGAGGTCTTCGTCTTGTTCATTATTGTCATTATCCGTGTCGGATAGTTCCTGAACTTGGTAAAGTCGGTTGTTTTTTTTATTTTGTTTTTATTGTTGCTTAGTTGCTCCCAACTGGTCTTGTTAATTTGTGAGAAGTGCATGTTTTGTGCTAACGTGTCATGAAATGTGAAGCATGGTCTCCCGACTTTTTTGTCTTTAAGATCTAGTTTAAGGGTGGCTTGTAGTATGTTGTTGCGTTGTCTACGAGTGACGTGGGCCCAGTATTTTAGTTGGGCTACTCTTACCCTTTTGGTAATGGTTTTTCCCATTAGCAGGTCGCGGGGATGTTGTAGATGGTAGTCGGGTAAGTCTGTCGTTAGTAGTGGAAGATCATTAATCTTCCGTTCAAGTTTGCGTAATTTTTGTCTGTTTGCTTTAGTTAGCGCGGGTTAAGGGTGTTTGGTCTGGCGCCTGTCTGTCTCTGGGTGAGATGTCGGGATTTACTGGGGGGCTTTGTGCGAGTTCGGATTCCCATGACGCGAGTGGGATGTATATATTTTGTGTCCGATTTTGTGTCCTTTTGAAAGATTTAATGTGTTTGTAAGTGTGTGCGAGTCGTTTAGCCGGTTCGTAGTCGTTAAGGTTTCTAAAGAAAGTGTAGCTTTTCGCTAGGTCTTGTTCGCGTATGGCCAGCCGTGTTGCAGTTTTTGCCTCGCGTTTTGCCTCGGCAGTTTGTGTGCTTGGTTTGAGTGAGTGGTTCCTTATAGCTTTTTGTAGCTTAACTTGCGCTTTTTTTATGCTGTCGTGTGTAGGTTCCGTCGGTTTTGATAGCGTGCGGTTGGCTGCTGTTATTAAACAGTCTTTTATATACGTCCATAACTCTGATACGTTTTCCAGGTCAGGGTTACTACTTAGTAAAATGTTAGTTACCGCAGTCTTATAGTTTAAGTTGTCTTTGGGGTCATTTAAGCGATCTATGTACCATTTTAACGGCTTGTCTTTGGTGGCTTGCCTGACGGTGGCGGCTTGAGCAGGTAGTTGTTTTATTACACAGTATAGTAATTTATGATCTGTTTTTAGGTCAAGTGGCCACGTGGCATAACAGTTTTTGAAGAAAAAGTCAGTTGTGTTGTTGCGTAGCATGTGGTCGATTTGAGAGCTTGTTGTTTTGTTGATCCATGTGGTTAGGACTGTTTTGGAGATTGAGAATGTGTTATGCACTCGTAAATTAAACATTTGTGCCAGGTTAATGAGATCCTGGCCGTTTTCGTTACTATTGTTGTGTCTTAGTTGGTTGCCCGCCGTAACTTTATCTTTGATTGTGCCGTGGGATTTTCCTATGTGTGCGTTAAAGTCGCCCGCGATAACCAATGTTCCTTTTCTGATGTTTATGTCGATTTGTTGTGTTAGCTCGCGGTAGGTTGCCGTATTGCGTTTGTCAGATGGTATGTGTGCGGTAATTACGCATAAACGTTTTTTGTAGCAGTCTAGTATTATAGTAGCGGTGTTTTCCGAGGTAGCGTAGAATTTTGTCGTTTTTATGTCTTTGTCCTTTTTTATGAGGATCGCGACCCCCCTTCTCGTTATTTTATTGTTACCCCCGCTCAGATACCAATTGTATCTTTTTGTGGTGGCGCGACCCGAAGTCATGTATGTTTCTTGTAGTGCTATAATGTCCATGTTATAATGGTCTAGTACGTTGTCTATTATGTCCCTTTTTTCTGCCCTTCTACACCCGCGTACGTTTAGTGTGCCTATTAAATGCTTGTCTACTTGTGTGTTTACCTCTAAATATGTCCTGTCGTTTGTTGATTGTGATATCGTGTATTTTCCGTTTCCGTATACTATGGTGTTTATGTTTGTGACGAACGTGGTCGGGCTGTTCCTGGGTGCGGGCTGTTTGGGAGATACCTTTAAAATGCTTTCGTAGTGGTTACGGGTACCTAGTGCACCTAGTCTGTAGCATATTGCTATTGTAGGGGAATTGTCGTTCAGTCTCGCGGATATCTTGTCTTTCCCGCCCTGCTCATGGTAAATTTCGATTGCGACGCTGAATACGTCTGAGGCGGCTAGTATTGTTTCCAGTCCGGCCCAGAAGCCGTAATTACCGTGGTCGTTTAGGTACGCATTAATTTGTCCTGTTTTGTCACTTATGTGTTCTTAACGACTGCTTAGTTCATTTATTGCGTCCTCGATGTAGGGTCTGTACGTTCCTAGGTTATTACGTAAGTGGTTGTTTAATATTTGTCTAGTGTCAGCTGTTGTTTCAGTTTCGCGTAGCGAACCTATCACCGTGTTGAACAGCTGATGTGCAATCGCTGCGATAAGGCAGTTCCCAGTGGGGGGTATTGTTTTTACTTTTACTATAAAGTCAAGTGTGTTTACAAATTCCATGGAGTTTGATTAGAGTGCTTTTTTTTACTTTGTTTATATTTCTTAGTTTATGTGATGTTTATGTCTTAAGTGTCAAATTTATTTGGTCTCGGTTTCTTTTACTTGAATTGTTATGTTGACAGCTTTATTGCCCTGTTCAACTTTGGTGCGTGTCCGCGATCAGCTGTTTGTTTTTTTTTCTTGGAAAATTGACTTTTTATTTTATTTGTTGCCGATGATTATGGTTTTTTTTAGTAGGGATTAGGCAATGTGCCTTGTTAAGTTCAATTTGCAAATTATGTGTTAGGTCATGCGGATGATTTAAGGATACTTAGCAAATATTTGCAGGTGGCCTGTTCCTCCCTTGTATGTCCTCTTTTGTTTGGCCAGTCGAAATCGTCCTGTTGACAGATGGTGCGACCGCTCAGGCACTGACACTTGTCACTTAACTCTTTCTTGTCACTCTTTTGACCGTTTCACTATGTTCGCCTGCACCTGTCACTTCACTCCTCCTTTTCACTTGGCCCTCAACTAATTATTGACCGTAGAGTAGTCTGTACTCACTGTATTTTTTACACTATAGTTGTTTGCACTATGAAGGTTTATTTGTTGGTTATGGTTTTATCGTTTTACGTTTACTCTCTGACTCTGCTACGTCGACTAACTCACTCGACGGCTGGGACGAGACTGATGCAAATAAAAAATATGTATATACAGAAAACTAAAGGAGATCTAAAAAATAAAACTCAGTTAATAGAATATCCTTAAATAATAGTTTAAAAAATCGAGTGATTTCATTATTTTCTCACCAATATTTTTTGGTTTCAATTTCAGTCTAAAAATAATTTAAAATATTGAAAATTATTATAATTCAGTTAGGGGTAAAGAGTAAATTTTTTATTTATAAAATATTTTATCTTCATGTATTGTAAAACACTTTAAAACACAATTAAGTTAAAATTTAATATGTATGACTTAGTCTATAAAATTTAATTTATTTAATAACATTGAATAATGGTTCTAGATTAATTAATGGAAAATATTTTTGTGCATAATTATAATGGCAATATAATATATATTATATTTAAATAAATGTTCATGTTTATTACCTACTTACTTATTAAGTAAACAGTGTGATTCACTATCATCCGTTTCCGACTCTTAAAGCGACCAATAACCTTTTTGGCTTTGATTGTCCAATTTGTCTTTGAAGGTCTTCTTTATATTCTACTTCAGCAATCATCATTCCCATTGCATGCTGACATAATAAATGGACGGCCCCTTACAAAAGAATTTATGCATTTAGATGCAATAGGTTATAGCCTATAACTATAGTGTTACTATTTGTGTCAGGTACCTACCAAAGTATATACCTATAGGTATGACACAAATAGCACACAATCTTCATAATTGGTTGTTGGGTTCTTATCAGGAGGCCTTGTGGCATACAAGGTATTTTTTATAGTCTATCTTCACTTTAATTATATGCGAGGTATCGTCATCTATAAAATGCATGTAAAACCCAACTAAAACAAGATAAACATCGATTCAAAATAAGTTCCTATTTAAATAAATTTATATACTTACGTTTCAATTAGGTTTTAGTTCCCCAAAAAAAAACTAATAAACTGTAAAACTACACAAAAGAATAAATCTGTTAAAAAAAATTACAATTGAATACACAAATAAAAAAGGTTATGTGTATTCACAGAACATGTGCATTGACACAGAGGAGACTCTATGTGCATTGACAAGCATGCTTTGATGCTATGTTGCCACTTTAGTTAGAAACTACCAGAACCAGAAATATAATTTAAATTTATCGCCTTAAAAGTTTGTTATTAAAGTAAACCATTTTCAGAAAAATATAAATAGGTAAACAAAGTGTAATAAGGAAAAATGTTTATTTTTTGAATGAAGACTTAATTTATGTTTTGCGAAACAATGTCAAAATCCAATAAATTTATTTTCTTTACATATTTTTTTTTTATTTTTATAATTCCTTTAAAGTTAAGAAGTTATGGGAAGGGCGACTAAATGCAAATAAAACAAGACAAAATGGTATGTTAACCAAATCAAACAAAATAGAAATTTTGACAGACAAAAACAGACAAGAGCGGGCAATTATGGCGGATAAAACCATGGGTCTGTGGTCAAAACCTATAAGCAAACAAACGCGACTAAATTCGGAGTAAAATAGCGATTTTGTCAAAAAAACGGCAATGAAAGGGTATATAAAACTAGACAATTTCAGATAAAACAAAATGCAAGTTAACGGGAATGAAACCGTATGAAAGCATACGTTTGCAGATAAAATCGTTGATACCAAAAAAAACGGAAGAAAGTAGACGTTTGCGGATGAAACCGGGCAAATGCAGACAAAAAGCAGAAAACGAAAATGAAAATGCAGACAAACTCGGGTGAAATCAGGCGAAAGCACACTCTTCATGGGCGCCGCTACATAGGGGCAGGGGGGGCCCGGCCCCCCCCTGGAAATTCATACCCAGAAATTCCGGTACTCCATTTGTTCATTATATTTTAATTTAACATAATTTGTATAGCGTATACATAAGACGGCTGTACTACTAGAGGAGTTCCCCGGCGATACAATTTTTTTATATTTATATATTTACCAAAAAACTGTGATGTATTTTTTGCAATATGTACCAATATAAATAAATAGGTCAATATACATATAAAGATGATATTTTATTTGACTTAAGTTTAATGTGAACTTCTACAGTACAACTTGATTATAAATAACATCTATCAAAATTCTAAAAAACTTTAAGGGCCCCCCCCTAGACGAATTCCTTCCGGCGCCCATGACACTCTTATATATAAT
Source organism: Brassicogethes aeneus (assembly GCA_921294245.1). NCBI lineage: Eukaryota > Metazoa > Arthropoda > Insecta > Coleoptera > Nitidulidae > Brassicogethes > Brassicogethes aeneus. Next base: position 66,902,569 of record OV121132.1, read on the forward strand.
TAACGTCAATGCCGGGCGTTTTCTTGTGATTTTACATCCGGCAACGCAGGTGAAAGCAGGCGTGCGGGCAAAATCTGGCATGGCAGGCAAAAAACATGTATAACCGGACGTAAAACCAGCTTGGTTTTTCACCCGCACATACCTGCTTTTTCAGCAGGGTAATAAATCAAAGAAGAGGTTGGTAATTAAGGAAAATTCGTTATATTATTTTAATATAATATATTTTGGTATACATACATGTACTAAAAATATATTTTATTTTATTTATTATATAAAATAATTCCATATAAAATAATCCCAGGTTGCAATAGTCATTAAGTTAATATAAGTTATAATTTAATAATAATTGTTACATCTGGTGTTAGTAAACGAAAAAAGTTTAATTTTGATTTATATTAATTTAGACCAGGGTCGATAATTTTTGAAACCAAAAAAAATAACAGTAGGATGAAACCCATTGGAAAAGGAGAAGAATATAATAAAAATTAAAGGAAAAATAAATTACGGGCGATCTGACTTCGGGAAGGTGGAGGGGGGGGGTTTTAAGGGTAAAAAATGGTTTATCTCGATTTCCGGCAAAACTACAAGTCCTATGGAAAAAAGTTAAATGACAAAGTTGTAGGTAATAAAAGAATCTACATTATTATTTCTTATTACAATTTTTTTACATAACCTCAAAATTTATGTGAAAAATTCAAAAAACGAAGTTTTTGGTTTTTTATTTTTATCTTTTTCAAAAAAAAAATTTTTTCCACGAAATTTGGTGAAAACTTACCTTTTTATGTCCCAAATGCACTGTAATTTATTGGATTTGAAATATTTATTATTTCGCCTTATTTTGACTTAATATCAAAAAAGCACCCTAATTTTCAATCGAAAATTCTCGCGTCAAAATATCAGCTTTTTTCAAAAAGTCGCGACTTTCCAATGGGAAAAACCAAAACGCTTTCGGTGGTTTTCAAAATCCCCTCCTAGGTGTCGCTTGTACGAAGTTTGCACACATATACAAATCATTTCTAACTGAGACTGTTTCCATTTCATGGGGTTAAAGTAGGGAAAATATTCTCTGGTAGCGGCCATTGAGGCGCATGCGTCAGCTGTATTGCCGGTTTAAAAAAAAAATAACATATTTTTGTCTCTATTTAAGAAGTAGGTATAATACATACTTTTTAATAAATTGTATGAAAAAAAGCATTTAACAATAATAAACCCACAAATTGATTATATTTTAGATTTTATAATGGCATATTTATAAAAGCAAGAATTTATCAATTTATCATAGCCAAAAGGTTTTTATTATAGACATATAAATATGTAGATGTTTTTTTATAATTATCCATTTTGTTTGTTTTCTGTTGTATACCAATTGTTTTGGCATTTTTTTCCATTGTTTTTACTAGATTTTTAGTGGATTTTACATACTTACCTAATATGCATATTATGCCACTTTTTGCTTTTTATAAAGCGAAATCACAATAATTTTTGTAAGCTTAACCCAGGCTATGTAAGCAAATGATTTAGAAAAATTTGATATAACCTAAATTCTATTTAGTTGACAATTCGTATCATACATACGTGGAGGTATAAATTTCTCTATCTTATGTTTTGTGATGTCTATGGTATCACTTATGAACTGACTATGCGCATAAAGCAAAATGGCACACCAAAACAACAATTTTTCTCTCAGAAACAAAAAATATAGGCAATGTGTGGAAGTATGTGAGTTTGACATTTAATTAAGAATAATAAATTTGAAATTGTTGTTTATTTTTAATATTTTTTTATTTTTTACATTGTTATAAGATTTTGTTTTTGTATTATATTGCTACGTAGCATATGAAAATAATTTAGTAATTCATGTAGGTACATAAAATTTTACATACCAAGTAACACTGGTCCATCTAAATCACATAAATTAAACGTCATAAACCGTCCAAAAGCGTCTATAAATAAAAGCCAATGTATAAAATATGTCTTTTTGAAAATTTTATTTAGAGTTTGTCTAATTTACGTCATTTCCCAGTAAACACAATTACGTAAATATGACGTAAATATGACGTCATGTCAAGTCACGCTTACATAAGATATAGGTCACACTTGAGTCATACAAGAGTCATTATTTCACACTTTCTTACGTCAGACTCTGACGTAAACATCTTGATGTAACACTGACATCATACTATTACATAATATTTACGTAATAAATGTGACATAAATATGACCTCCTTATTTTTCATCATGGGGCAAAATAAGTAAATACTGAAACAGCTCACTTGGCTGAAATCAGTTCCCTTGACGTTAAATGAGTGACATTGTGGGTTCGCGGCTTTGGCCTTGCAAAGCAGGCACTGTTTAAGCAGAGGGCCACGGGAATTTCATGACGATCCAGACGGAACAATCCTGGCTCCAACAAAGAATTCCACTGAAAAAGCTAAATTATCGTAAGGCCACAATTCGTGACTCGTTTATTTGCCGAGGTTCGTATTCCTAAATCTCAAATTGCAATTGTGTTGCCTAAGAAATTAAGTGCTGGGCGACTGGCCCTAGCAAGGGTAGGTCAGTAGACCTTTTACCCTAACTATTGGAATGGAGTTGGTCTTGGCTGGGTTACGGATTTTTTTTTTGAAATGGTTTTTGGGGGGGGAAAACGACATGGGAAGGTTAGATTGGGCCGCCAGCGGCTTTTTAATATTGCAGGGGAATGGGAGCGACAGAAACTATAATAGTAGCTGCGCTCCCATTGTCTGCGTAGAATAACGTGCATTTTACGTTGGAGCCTGGGACCTCCGGCATGGGCTGAAACACAATAGCGTTAGTGGTGCATGTTAAAATATCAGTTGATTACATGAGGGTTGGTTTGACATTTGAATAAGCAATATGGTTGATTTAGAGGGGGAGCAAAATATTGTTTGTAAAAAGGTTGGTTAAGTTGTCTTGGGAGATGAAGGCGACTGACAAGAATAAGTGAATATTTTTATTGTTTTCTTTTTTTTTTTTTTTTAGTTTTAATTTAATTGTTGATTTAGTGATTGATTGTGTTGATTGTTTTTTTTTTGTTTTCTTTTTTTTTGGTTTTCTTGTTTTATATGTTTTTTTTGGTTATTTATTTTTTTTTTATTTTTATATTTATATGTCTGACTTCATCTCCATCTTTTCTATAATATGTGTACAATGTTAACGTTGCAGGCTTTGGGTAAACTTTTTACAATAGCGTTGGCCTGTTAGGTGTCATCTTCTTCCGCGAGTCCGAGGATAGATCCTCGAACTCCTCTAAATCGTCGCCGGTCCAGGGGGTTGTAGTCGATGGCATTAGTGAGGAGCGCGTTGCCTGTGAGGTCGCCTCTGACTAGGGAGTCTCTGGCTCTTTCAGCTGTCACTTGGGCCATTGATTTTAGGTTAAGGTCTGTTCGGAGTTGGGTGTTTCTGACATAACTTGGAGCATTAGTTATTTGCCTCATATATCTGTTCTGCAGGACTTCTAGTCTGTTTTGATGGGTTCTAGCTGCAGTGACCCAAGCGGCGCAAGCATAGGTGGCAATGGGGCGAATAATTGCCGTCCAGACCAACCTTTTGTTCTTCAATGACAGTGAGGAGCCGCAAGTCAGTGGTCTGAGTGCGATGGCGGCACTTTTCATTTTGTTTGCTGTTGTCTCCAGGTGTTGGCGCCATAGAAGTTTGGAGTCAAGGGTGACCCCCAGGTAGGTGGCTGTCTTGGACCAGGATATCTGGTCTCCGTTGAAAGTGAGGGCTGGAGGGGTAGAATAGCCATGGTGAAAGAGGATAGCCTGGGTTTTCGTTGGATTCACCGCAACTCGCCATCTGTCGGCCCATGCCTTTATTCGGTCTAATGCCTGCTGCAGTTTGGTTGATATAAACTGGAGGTTGGAGCCTTTGTAAATGAGAGCGGTGTCGTCCGCGTATAGGGCCATTTCCACTCCTCTAGTTCTTGGCAGGTCGGTCATGAACAGGTTGAAGAGAACCGGGCCAAGGACTGACCCCTGAGGGACTCCAGATCTGATTAGGCGGGAGTTGGACACGGAAGCTCCGGTTCTGGCAGCAAAGGTGCGGCCCTCCAGGTAGGAGGCTAGGAGTTTGACCATTGGGGGAGAAATGTCCATGTTTATAATTTTTATGAACAGTCCGGTGTGCCACACCCTGTCAAAGGCCTTACTGAGATCAAGCATAACCATGCCAACTTTTTGTTTTTGATCGAAAGCCCTGGTGACATTTTCTGTGATCCTCAGAAGTTGAAGTTCTGTTGACAGTAGAGGGCGGAAACCGAACTGTTCATCCGGTAGTAGGTTCTTATCGGCTATCTCTTCATCCAGCCTGGACTTAATTGCCTTTTCGACGAGTTTTGAGAGGGATGGCAACAGGGAGATTGGTCGATATCCGTCCAGGGCCATGTGGCTCTTTTTGGGCTTGGGAATGAGAACGACGTTTGCATGTTTCCAAGAATTCGGGAAGTGACCAACTTGGAGGACAGAATTGACGAGTGAGAGGAGGAATTCGATGGCATTTGGGGGGAGAAGTTTAATAGCTTTGTTGGTAATTCCATCCCCGCCTGGGGCTACTTTGTTTCGCAGACTCGCGATGATGGCAACCATTTCATTTGTGGATAAGGGTCGGATGGTTTGATCGTCTGGCTCGAGTATGAATTCTTCTACAAACGCTTTCATCTCCAGGTCTTCTTGATGATACTTTTGAAGGGGCTGGTTGTCAGAGAATTGTTCCTCCAAGTGGTTCGCAAAGCATTCTGATTTACCTGGGTCGTCATATATCAGGCCGTTGGGTCCTCGAAGAGGGTGTGAGGCAGGCGGATTTTTGTTTTTAAGACCTCTGATTATGCCCCATAGGTTTTTGTCAGCCGTTATCATGCTTGTTAGTTTTTCCTCCCATTTTTCTGATCGATGGGTTGCCAGGGCTTCTTTGACCTGGGCTGCGGCTCTATTATAGGTATTTCTGTCCCGTAGATCTAGGGTTCGCTCCGCTTTTTTCTTTGCTAACCTTTTAGTTTTTATCAGTTTTTTAATGTGCAGTGGGATTACGAGAGGGCGATTAGGCTGTACAATTTTTGTTTGGGTGGACTGAGCTAGGGCTGAAGAGATGAGCTGGACAAGTTGAGAGGCTAGGAAGTCTATTTGCTCTGGGGTGGAGGCATGGTGAGCTGGCGGGATCGAGTTAGCAAGAAGTGACACGTATTGGCTCCAGTTGGTAACCTTGATGGATTTAGAATCGTTGGAAGTGGTGTGTGGGCCAAGGTGGAAAAGTACTGGGCTATGATCAGAGGACGTGCCTGTGAGTGTTTTGGCAGTGACATCTTGATAGTAGTTTGCCATTATAGAAATATCTAGGACGTCAGGGGGGTGGTTAATCCTAGAGTAGGTAGGGTCGTCAGGGCCCAGTACATCCCAGCCCTCGTCCAGGGCAGCAGAGAAGAGGTTCCTGCCGTGCGCGTTGGTGGTAGAGCTACCCCAGGTGGGGTGCTTTGAGTTAAAATCTCCTCCGAGAAAAATTGGGATGTTTTCGTCCATGATGCACCTGAAGTCACCGGCGGAGAAAGAACGATTTGAGGGAAGGTAGCCGGAGATTAATTTTACTCTGGAGGAGAAGGTGGTCTCTACATAGACCGCAACCGCCTCAAGGGCGCTGTCCTGAGGTAGGGGGTCAGGGGCGGCGCAGTGGGCTAGGGAACGCTTTACCAAGATCATGGTGCCTCCTCCCCCATCTTGGGTATGTCTTGGCCTGTTGTATGTTGAGTACCCCGCAAGCTTAAAGGAGTCAGCAGCCTTGAGTTTGGTCTCAGTAAGTAGGAGAACATCTGGGGTGGATTCTGAGGCAAGCGCTTCAAGTTCCAGTCTGCGGGGTCTGATGCCGTTGAGGTTCCATACAATAATTTTTAGTTGGGTGGCTTTTTTGGGGGTTGACATTATCGAGAATTTGAATTTACTGCCTGGGTTAGAGTGAGGATGGCTTGATCTTGGATGGCCATTTTTGATTCCAACTTAGAGGAGAGACCATTTATGGAGAGCAGGAGAGATTGCATAAGAGTTGTTAGGTCTGGTTGAGCTTGAGATTGCCAGATGTTGGGCTGATGTGTAGGGGCCGATTCAGGTGGGTTGGGTCGGGCTGAGGCGACCTGACTGTAGGTGGCAGAACCCTGGGTGGTTGGAGTATAGTCTGATGGGGGCTGCGATATGGGTGGTTTTTTGAAATTGGGGTTTCTGGGGCAAATTGGGGCGTTTGCCGTGTGATCGTTGCCGCAGTTTGCGCACTTTGCCGGAGTGTCACGGCTCTTGGTGCACTCCCAGGTGAGGTGGGTGCCAGCGCACTTAACGCATCGGGGAGAGGCCGTACATTTTGTTTGAGCGTGCCCGAACTTTTGGCAGCGAAAGCACTGGCTTATTGAGGATTTTCGCTCCAGGGCTTCAACCCTTACCCGCATTCTGCAGAGGTATTCTATCTGAAAAATCCTGTCTTCTTGGAGAGGGAATTTGGCCAGAATAAGCGGCATCTCGGTCTTCTCCTTACCTCTTTTCATGCGGATGACAGTTGTGGGATTATATCCATGCTCTTTCAGGTCGTTTTCTACATCTTTGATGTTTATTTCGAGAGGCAGGCCGCGGAAAACTACCTGGAGATTTCTTTCCTCCTCCAATCTGTAAGTGTGGAACTGTTCTTTGTTGTCATCCAGGAATTTTGTGATTTGTCTATAATCCATAACCGTGCAGGGGTAGAATTTTACGCCTTCGGAAATATTGGTGGCCTTGGAGAAATTATAGCCCTTGTTGGTGAGTTCTTTTGAAACCATTGTCCATCTTTCCTTTTTGCGCAGTACAATGGGAGGAATTTTGTCTTTGGGCTGTTGGGTAATGGGCTTGGGGGCTGCTTCAGTTTCCATTTGAGTTGGGGTGGTTGGGTCGCCTTGTGAAGGAGGGATATAGCCGCTTTTGGAGCTCGAGGGACCTGGGGCGGGCGCAGGTGTAAGTACTTTTGGTTGTTGAGTAAAGGGAGGGGTATAGACTAGCGAGGTCTGGCTAGAAGAGGCCTGAGATGGGTCTGGGGGAATATAGACTTGGGCCGTAGAGGTGGGGGCCGAAGGTAAATCGTCAGCTGCTGCCTGAGGGATGTGCTGTTCATCCTTTCCCGCTTTCTTAGACCTAGGTTCCGGGCTGTTGTGAAGAGAGCTAGACCTTCTGCGCTTGTTTGCGCGATCAGGGGTGGTTTGTGATATAACCAGGTTGGAGGTGGCCTTGCCCAGGTCGGAGTTTCTCAAGGCAATGAAGTTTGCGTTCAGAGACTCAATTTGTTTTTGAAGAGATGAAATCTGGTTGGACTGGGCCTTCAACAGCTCCGTTTGACTCGCCAGTTGGGCTTGGAGGGAGTCTACTAGGCCAGCCAGCCTAGCATTTTCTTTTATTAGAGGGCTATCGTCTGGGATTTTATGGTGCCCAAGGATGGAGGGCTTTATATGGGGGTTATTACCCGATTTTTGCAGCTGAGCGATTTTAGTCTCAATATTGGGCGAGATAGAGGATTTGCCCTTTTCATGGGGGTCAGTTGGGGCGACCTGGGTTTTTTCAGGCTCTTTTTCTTTGTCCTTGTCCTTCTTTTTCCTTTTGACAGGCTCTCTAGGCCGGTCAGACTTGAACTGTGGCAATACAGGGTTTTTGTTGCCTTTTACTGGGGTACGTTGCAGTTTGCTGGATTTAGAGAACCCAGAGGCTGCAAAGTCGGGAAAGAAGACATCCACTGATGGAATCTCAGATGGTTTCAGAGGTGAAATGGAGTTATCTTGAGACATTTTTGGGCCGACTTGCTTGGGATCACAAGTTGCACCGAAAGGGATATTGAAGAACTGTGACGTAGCGTTCAGTCTTCCGTCCGCGCTGTTTGAACTAGGGTTGGCCGTTGTCGAAACGGGCCTCAGTTGCTGCTTGCACCTGATTGGCTACACATCGTGGCTAATCAGAGCACAGCTGAGGTTCGTTCGGCTATAAAAGAAACGACGCGAGTCGTTTCGAGATCAGTCTCTCTCGTGTCTTCGAGCGACCAGCAACTAGAACCCCTCTAGCTGCAAACTACGAGTAAACCATCGACTTACAAACCGATCTGCTTGTGTTATTTCCAAAGTCCTGAGTGTAGGCAAACACCGGTCCTTATTAGGACTACCCTCTTCGAAAGAAACTACGGAAGCCATCGTCGAACCGACGCCACCTCCAGCTACTTTCGAAGCAGTCCAAGTCCTTAGTGAAGGCAACAATTGTTCTTGTTAGAACAGCCCAAGCAGACGACGTCCATCCAACCTCTGGGTCACCTGTCTTCGGCAGTGGCCACGTGGAGAACGACTGGACGTCCACGTATCCAGCGGGGCCGATCCCTGGCCCCCAGTAGAGCCGTTCCCAGGCTATCCAGCAGGGCCGCTTCCTGGTATCCAGCGGGGCCGATCCCTGGCCCCCAGCAGGGCCGTTCCCAGGCAACCAGCAGGGCCGCTCCCAGGCATTCAGCAGGGCCGCTCCCTGGTATCCCTCTGGGCCGTTCCCAGGCCTATTGCAGGGCCGATCCGAGGTTCCCAGCCTACCACCAGTAGGCCCACTTCCCGGTTACTTCCATGGTAGTAACCAGAAGTCAAGCTGCCATGTCGGAACCAACCGATGCCTCCATTGTCCCCATCCATGAAGGAATGGAAGATATGTTCCATCCTGCCGAGGACAGCTTCCAAGAGGGCGATGCCGGGACCGAGTCAACCGTCCTGGTCGAGCCCGTCGCCAACGACTCATATTCAGCCAATCATCTTTCCGGGCAACAACCCGGAAGTGTACCGGATGGAAATCCGGAAGTCTCATCATTATTTCCGGATCGACAGCCCCACGTACAACATGGCGCCCGAGCAGGGACAGACATGGAAAGAATCAACCCGATTCTGACGTCCCGAACTTCTTTCCCGGATCTCGGAGAGATGGTATATGAGATGGCCCGCGCCCTGAAGGATGTTCCGGTACAACGGAGCGTTTTCCCGACCTTCCAAGGGGAAGATTTTGAGGACCCAAGGTTTTTCCTACGAAAAATGGAAGAAGCATTGAAGAAACGCCACATTCCAGAGGATGAATGGGCCTTCCATGCCATGGGACAAATAAAAGGGAAGGAAGAGAACACATTCGCCTGGTACAAGACCCAGGAGATCAGCTGGCACCGTTTTCTCGAAGAATTCCGAGAAACCTTCATGTCCAAGGGCCGAATCACGAAGCTAATATCCAAATTCTACGGCGAAAGTCAAACCGATGAAGAGGATGTCGTGCGTTTTATCCAACGCAAACGGTCGATGGCCCGTTGGCTATTACCAAACACCCAAGAAGACAACCTGGTGGACGAGGTCTTCGAGTTGTTGCTGCCCAGGGTCAGATACGCACTACGTCTGAAGATGCCCATGGGGATGGATGAGTTGACCCGCTACGCCCGTGCCCTGGAAACGGACCTGAAGGCCTGCGATTTCAATCGGGCCACACAAATCAAGTTCCGAGAACCAGCGGCGACGCCGGAAAACTACCAGCGGGGGAGTGCAAGCCGAAGCACTCCTCCGAAGTAAACACAGTACCAGAAGGTATGGGGCCCCCTGTGATCCAGATCCAACTGCATGGGAGGGCGATGAAGGCGCTAGTGGACACTGGCGCGAGCATTTCGCTGGTGGACCTGGCGTATGCTGAGGAGTACCAACCAGAGGCCCGGACGATCCGGACCATAGGCGAAGCACAGCTACAGGTGCTTGGAGTTGCGAGGACCCATTTCCGCATTCGTGGACAATCCTATGTCCACCGCATGTATGTGGTGGGAAGCCTGCCGTACCCGGTGATCCTTGGGATGGATTTCCTGCAGGAGCAACAAGCCTTGGTCGACGTCGCCAGAGGGTGCGTTTACCTTGGGAAACGCGAAAGACTGGCATTGTACTGGAGACCCGAAAAGGACCCAGAGCTCGAGCGGGAAGCTATCCAACTTCCTGCGATTCCAGAGGACGTTCCGATGAAGCTGCGAACCCAACTGCAAGACCTGGTGCAACAACACCAATTGCTGTTCAGTAGCAAGATGCGTCCGCCTTCCAAAGTTCTGAGGTCGCACAGGATCGAGCTGCACGATCGAACCCCCTTCCGGACAAGCCCGAGGAAGTACTCCCCGGAGAAGGCGGCCGAGATCGAGCACCAGGTCGAGCAGATGTTGCAGGGGGGCATTGTGGAGCCCTCGAATTCCCCGTACGCGTCCCCGATCGTATTGGTGAAGAAGAGTGCTGGTTGGCGGTTCTGCGTGGACTTCAGGGAGCTGAACAAGCGGACCACCGACGTGATCAGCGTGCTGCCACCCATCGTGGAGACCGTCAGGGACCTGGGCCAAGCCAAGGTCTTCACCAGCCTGGACCTGACGTGTGGGTATTGGCAGCTCCCGATGGAAGCGTCATCCAAGAAGTTCACGGCATTTTTCACCCCGTCCGGAGGCCAATACCAATTTTTGGCCATGCCGTTTGGACTGAAGTTGGCGCCGGCGACGTTTCAGAGGGCGATGACAGAGATCTTCGCCGGGATGTTAAATAAGTACGTCAAAGTATACCTCGACGACATCATCGTGTACTCAGAGACGTACGAAGAGCATCTAGAACATCTCCAAAGGGTTCTCGAGAAGGTGGAGGTGCATCAACTCCGCCTGAACCCTGAGAAGTGCCGATTTGCGACGCAGCGACTCCCGTACCTGGGGTACGAAGTCGAGGGGCCCTTCACTCGGGCCCGTGAGTGCCATCTTCTCAAGATCAAACACTTCGAGAAGCCGAGAAATAAACGCCAAGTCCAGGCGTTTTTGGGACTCGTGAACTGGCTGAGAGGGTACATTCCGGACCTGGCGACACTGATAGCTCCGTTGACAGCGCTGACGGGAAATGAAAAATTCCTGTGGAACGACGCCTGTGAGGACAGCTGGACCAGGACCAAGGAGGCCCTAGAGAAACCCCAGAAGCTCGAGCGACCGCACCCAGGTTGGCGATACATCTTGCAGGTGGACGCATCCGACCATGGAATGGGGGCCGTCCTCATGCAACAAGACCCTGAGGGACATCGTCACCTGGTGCATTTCAGTTCAGCCCAGTTCCATAAGGCTGAGCGAAACTACCACATCAACGAGAAGGAGTGCCTGGCGATGGTCTGGGCCGTGCGGCGCTACCGTCAGTACCTGGAGGACCAACGGTTTACCATCCGCACAGACAACCGGGCCTTGGTATGGCTCCAAAGCCATAAAGATGATCGTGCCAAACTCACCCGGTGGGCACTACTTCTTCAAGAGTTTTCGTTCGAGATCGAGCATGTAGCTGGAAAGTCCAACCAGCTACCGGATTATTTGTCACGCCATGCAGCCGAATGTCCAGAGGGTCCAGCCATTGAGTATGATGAACTCATCCCCACGCCAGCAGTTTGCGTGGTCCAAGACGAGCCCTTCATCAAAGAAATTCTCAACGGCCAGCTGGTGGATCCCGTGACCCAAGGCTTGGTGCGACGCATCAAGCGAGCCGAACAGGATGGTCCCCAAGACGACACCGACAGAAGCTTGGTGGCAAACTTCATGGTGTCAGCTGAGAACAACTTATTTCAACGCAGGCCCGACGACACATGCCGGGTGTATGTACCTATGGGGATGCGAAGGCGAGTGATGGACTACTTCCACGCCGGAGATGCCGGGGCCCACCCGGGCCAGAAGGAGACCCAGCGAGCCATCGATGGGCGGTTCCACTGGGACAAAATGGGAGCCGAGATTCGTCGGTTCGTGCAGGCCTGTTTGGTGTGCAAACAGATAAAGGGACGGAATCTCCAGGAGGCAGCTCCCATGTCAACCCACCAACCGACCCGGGCTTGGCAGACGATTTCGATGGACACGCTGGGCCGCTACCGAGGTGAGGGCCAGGACCCAGAATATGCCATCATCGTCGAAGACATCCTGACGAAATGGACCGAGGCAATCGCGGTCAAAGATGCCCGCCACAAAACCATTACGAACTACCTGGACGAGCTGTTCTTAAAGTATGGCGTGCCCGAGGTGATAATTGCAGACTGTGCGTCCCAATTCACCTTCCGAAAATGGGAACGCTACTGCCGGAAGATGGGCATACGTATGGTCAACTCGGCGGCCTATCACCAGCGAGCTAACCCGGTGGAAAGGCAGGTCCAGGAGACGAAGAAGATCATCAGGGCACTGATGAAGACGAACCCCAGGTCAAAATGGTTCGAGCTACTACCAAAGGCCACAGGGGTCTTAAGAAATAGAGCGAACCGAGCAACAGGGGAGACACCGGCGAAGGCGTTCCTGGGGTACGAGCCACGTCAGCCAGGGGACTGGCTGATACCAACTCCAGACGCGGTGCGACAGGCGAGGGAAGACCACGACGAACAACTTCGGACGAAAAAGCAAATTTTCGCCCGAGAATACGTGGGAGACCCCGCCCAGGTCCCAGTGAGCTTCAACATTGGCGACGAGGTGCTGATCCGCAACCAAGACCGGGGGGTTTTTGGAGACCCCTGGAGAGGACCGTTCAGCATCCTGAAGAAGATCTCACCAGTGACCTACGAAGTGCACACGGATGGCCGGGTCACCCTGCTACATGTGGACGACATACGTCCAGCCCCAAAAAGGACACAAATAGTGCAACCAGTGCAATAAAAGCAGAGTAAGTGACTAAGTGCCATGAAACAATGTCAAGTGCGCGAAACTTACCTGTATCGAACAATTTACAAAATGTACCTAGTCTTAAGAAATGTTTTGTGATATATTTTCCAAGTTTTTTGAATAAATCATAGATGGTTTACTCGAAAAAGCTGGGGGGACATGTCGAAACGGGCCTCAGTTGCTGCTTGCACCTGATTGGCTACACATCGTGGCTAATCAGAGCACAGCTGAGGTTCGTTCGGCTATAAAAGAAACGACGCGAGTCGTTTCGAGATCAGTCTCTCTCGTGTCTTCGAGCGACCAGCAACTAGAACCCCTCTAGCTGCAAACTACGAGTAAACCATCGACTTACAAACCGATCTGCTTGTGTTATTTCCAAAGTCCTGAGTGTAGGCAAACACCGGTCCTTATTAGGACTACCCTCTTCGAAAGAAACTACGGAAGCCATCGTCGAACCGACGCCACCTCCAGCTACTTTCGAAGCAGTCCAAGTCCTTAGTGAAGGCAACAATTGTTCTTGTTAGAACAGCCCAAGCAGACGACGTCCATCCAACCTCTGGGTCACCTGTCTTCGGCAGTGGCCACGTGGAGAACGACTGGACGTCCACGTATCCAGCGGGGCCGATCCCTGGCCCCCAGTAGAGCCGTTCCCAGGCTATCCAGCAGGGCCGCTTCCTGGTATCCAGCGGGGCCGATCCCTGGCCCCCAGCAGGGCCGTTCCCAGGCAACCAGCAGGGCCGCTCCCAGGCATTCAGCAGGGCCGCTCCCTGGTATCCCTCTGGGCCGTTCCCAGGCCTATTGCAGGGCCGATCCGAGGTTCCCAGCCTACCACCAGTAGGCCCACTTCCCGGTTACTTCCATGGTAGTAACCAGAAGTCAAGCTGCCATGTCGGAACCAACCGATGCCTCCATTGTCCCCATCCATGAAGGAATGGAAGATATGTTCCATCCTGCCGAGGACAGCTTCCAAGAGGGCGATGCCGGGACCGAGTCAACCGTCCTGGTCGAGCCCGTCGCCAACGACTCATATTCAGCCAACCATCTTTCCGGGCAACAACCCGGAAGTGTACCGGATGGAAATCCGGAAGTCTCATCATTATTTCCGGATCGACAGCCCCACGTACAACACCGTGCTCGAGAGCAACGGCACTTGGACTAGTAGTTAGGATTAAAATACGTTAAGATAGATGGACTAGACAATATAAATAGATAAAAATGTTAAAAAGTGGACAAATAATTGTAAAAGGTTTGTAAAATCAATAAATAACGAAGCAAATTCAGTGCACGAGGTGAACACTTTGGCTGACCAATAAGTGGTCAAGAAATGGGGGGCGGGGCTTGTGAGCTCTGTTGGACTGGCTATAAAGCCTAAGAGCGCACTGATTCCGTAGCAAAACCTTCGCAGTGGCCGAAGGCTACGGATCTCGAATTTTGGACAGAAACAGCGACTTATGTGTATAAGCATGTTGCTGTTTGAGTCGTTAAAATTTGTATCAGGGACATAACAATAAATATGCGATAAAATATGATATGTACAGTATAGAAAATAAATTTGGACGGACATACAATAATTACTGACCTCGTGCACGTAGATAGACGAAAGTAGGAACAAAATCACAGGGTATAAACAAAAAACGATGCATATAAGGGGACCGACGCCTACTCAATTCAACGTCGGTGTAGCCTATCTGCTCGGTTTCACAATTGTGTTGAAATTGCAATGCAGCCAGTGTCAACTTATATACTTAACGAATAGTGCCACATAAGCGAGATGTATTATGCAATAATGGTTGCCTATGATAAGTAGATTTCTACTATATTATAGTAGATGCCTACTTATCATAGGCAACCTTACTGCATATTGCAACTGTTAACAATTAATATATCAATGTTATTTGACAACTTTACCCTTATATATTATAATATTATTATAAAATTTTTTTATCAATGAAAAATTCTTTAATAGTTTACATATATTTTTAAAAATCTCTTGGTTTCTTAATTATTAATACTAAATATTCTGTGTACTTAAATAATTTCGTTTGTCAATTTCATTTCTTTTATTTATTATTTTTTAAATTTTAAAAATATACTAATACCAACATTATTGTGCAAATACCTATCTATTATTATAGGTATTAATATTAATATATAATTATACCATATTATATTATAATATTAAATTCTTTAAATTTGGTTGTATTATTTTTTATAGTTTTATTTTTTGAACCTCTGTATTTGGAAATTGAAATTTTAGTATGTTAAACAAGGCATTAAATATATAGGTACTACCAGAGACAAGGGTACTCTGGGTACTACTTTTTGACTTAAACCAATTTTGAAAAATTTCTAAAATGGCGTCGTACTGTCAAAAGGTCACATTTTTTTCAATGGGAAATGGAATCATTACCGAAAAGGTATTTATTGCAAGATACTTTATCTAATTTATGAAGCTGATCAAAACCAACTCACAATGGATTTTGAACCAACTACTAATATTTCAGATTCTTTACAGGGCATGTCAGAAGTAAGAACAAAAAAAAAATCGCTTTTTATGAGTAGCTATAGCTATAGCTAGGGACAATATTCAACATTTAAAAATTATTTTTATTTTAGAAATTTAAAATTTTAGTATTTTAATAGGTACCTAACATTTTTTGACATGCATGGATTTAAAAAAAACAAATGACGTCGTACTGCCAAGGTCACATTTAAAAAAAATTGAAGTGAGTGAAATATCATTTCAGGTCTTTGAAAGCGTAACTACTTATTTTTTCGATTGTACAGGGTGGAACAAAAAAATTCCACTTTCACCAAAAGCGCCATTTTCAAAAAATAATAACAGTAACATACAATACAAAAATAACAAGTTAACACGTAATAACACGTTAATCTTTTGTTGATAATTTTTTACAATTTAAAAAATAAGTAGGTACTTGCAAGTACTTGCAACCATGATTAATCATACCTACAGGATTTTTCACATGACCATTGAATAAAATGTGTACTTTTGAAAGTACGACGCTATTTTCAAAATTTTTTACGTCATAAAGCAGTAGGAACCGGAATCATAAAAATCTATAATATATTATGATGGTTATTACATATTAAATTAAGATACATTATTTTTTGATTGGTTTTAAACCATATTTTCATTTAATCGACCATGGTCGATTGCAAGTACTATATTTTTTGGCTACTTATAAGTAGCCAAAAAATTCAAGGAACTTCGCGTTATTTCTTTCATCATGCTAGATGCAAAAGTAATTTTAAAATATGAAATTTGGTGTATTTTAATGTTTGAATTAAACTCATTGGTAAGGAAAAGTATACTGGATATATCCACTGATTTTATTGTTTAAAATAATCGGCGTCAATTTCAATTAATAGAATTTACTTACGTTATTTTACTCAATGTTTGAATTAACCATTTCAATCAATAAAAAATTAAAATTATGTTTGACTATTTCACTCATTGAAAATAAAAGTCCATTCATTGAAATTAGTTTAATTCAAACATTAAAATACAGTGAATTTCATACTTTGAAATTACTTTTGCATCTAGTTCGTCTAAATAATATGTATGGCAGATTTCTTATGTCAGTCTTACCTTACAAAGTGACCTTAAACTTATGTTATGGTATGACAGATTTCTTACGTCAGTCTTACGTAAGAAAGTGACCTAAAACGTATGTAATAGTATGACGTATTTCTTACGTCAGCCTTACGTAAGAAAGTGACCTTACACTTAGGTAATATTATGACAGATTTATTACGTCAGTCTTACGTAAGACAGTGACCTAAAAGTTATGTAATATTATGACAGATTTCTTATGTCAGTCTTACGTAAGAAAAGTGACTTTAATATTACGTCACGATATGACTTTAATATTACATAAGATGTACGTAATATGTAAGTCATTTAATTACATCATATAAAAGTCACGTTTTGGGTCAGTATTATGTCACTATGACGTAAAAATTGTATTACCTAGATATGATCTACGTGTTACGTAAATTTTAGGTCATAAGTCACGGTTTGGTTCACTGGGTTAGACTATATTTGGGCTCGTAAAATATACATTTATTGTTAGTATGTCTATTAGACTTAATAAATATGATATCTTATGGAATAATTATATAGACTAAAAAATAATTAATATTATATACATCTTTAAAAAAATTGATAAAAATAAAACGTTAATATATTTACAAATTTAAGAAGTAAATAAATTGATGTAAATTAGATTATCATTTTTACACATTTCCTCTTTAAAGAGATAAATAATAGGTCAGATTGTGGACATCCTAAAGAGGTTAAGACATATACGTATAAAAAATTTATAAAAATAAATGTCTGTTATTTTTTAAACAATATGGTTATTAAATTATGTGGTATTAGTAAAAAAAGTATTATATTTTGAATAAACTAACTAACCCATTAGAGGTCAATTTTAAGTAATACTTTAGATTTTAAATATTTTGATTGACCTAATTAATGTATATATACATTATAATGGTAGACATTCTGTAGTCTCACAATAATTGGCATTAAAAATATATTTTTGTTGTACAAAAACCAAATAATTACATGTGCAGACTGCAATTAGAAAAACATGTTGTCGTCTTTTATAATATATAGTGAGTGTTAAATTATGTACTATTTTAAGAATTGTTATGTGATTTGCCAATAAATAAAAATTAGCTACCCATATTACGAAAATAAATAATATAAAAATAATAAAATATTTTTATTTTCTTTACTTTACAAGTTAAATTCAAAATACCATTTTTAATCTTCTTAATAAAAAAATAATAAAGAATGTAATGGCAGATTAATAGAAATAATTTAAAATGATAATTAGGAGATAGACTTAAAAGTATCTAATTATAGTACATTTTTAGATTTACCAAGGTAATTGATAACGAATATAGTCAAAAATGTATAGGTTTCTTATTTTATTGCAATTATATATTATAAAAACAAAAATTTAAAAAAACGGTTAATTAAATATAAAGAAAAATAATTAATCTAAAAAGCATCTACACATAGAGTTTATTTAATATCAAGCGGAAATTATTGCCTAAAAAATTTTAATTAAATATTTTTTCTAAATTTTATTTTGGATTGCCATTTTAAGTGCTTTTACTCACAAAACCAAAAAAATTAAACTATTATTGCAAAAAAACAAATTGGATTGAAGTTAATCTAAAAAACATGTAATTATAGAAAATATTCAGAAACATGCCTTTGAATTGAAAATTTATAATTTTCTCTTACTTTTATTTTGCATTATTATGTT
The DNA here is from genome assembly GCA_921294245.1 of Brassicogethes aeneus. Classification (NCBI taxonomy): domain Eukaryota; kingdom Metazoa; phylum Arthropoda; class Insecta; order Coleoptera; family Nitidulidae; genus Brassicogethes; species Brassicogethes aeneus. Next base: position 66,920,565 of record OV121132.1, read on the forward strand.
TATTCTTCTTATTTATAAAAGATAAGAATAATTATAATGTATAAAGTATCTGTGGGTGTGAACAGAAGAGTGCAGTGTTAATTATTGTATATTTAAGGTGTTAGTGATACGGCGATTTTAGATATGGTTAAGTATTTTATTTTTTAATTTAAAAATATTATTTGTTTATCATTTCTACCATTTTTTATTAATCTACAAAATGTTGCAGTACCTAACCATAAAGCCTGATTTATAGATTGACTTCCTTCCTTCCTCTCTTCCTCACGTAAAAGATGAACAATACAAAAACCGTTGTGCAGTTTATAGATTCCCGTAAGGCAATCTATAAATGGCACTACGACTTTCAAATTGTTCATCTTTTACGGGAGGAAGGAAGGAAGGAAGGAAGGAAGGAAGGAAGGAAGGCAATCTATAAATCAGGCATAAGACTGGTCTGCCAGCGCTGTCACAGTCTTTGCCATTTTTTAATATAAAATTTAGTACCACAGAGTAAACCAAAAATACGTATATTGTAACAGTTTAATCTAAAAACTTTTCAGAATAAACCAAAACAAGCGTGAATAACTTTTGTTGCGTATTAAGTAAAATGGCGAATCGAAGCATAAATTGGTGATTCACAAACGTCTTTGAATTTTATAAGCTCTATCTTCCTACATTACCGCTAATTAATAAATTGAATTCAGAGTTTTAAACTCGTGGCCCTGTATGATGGGAACCGAGAAATTAGAGCGAGAAAGACTCATACAAACTCACATTAGTAGAAAGAGATAAATTTGTACGACCAATCAGGCAATCTACCTCCCACTTTGTTCTCATCTGTCACAGAGTGTGCTCTCAGAGCACTGCTCTGTGTTCAGTTCTAATTTGGTAGTCGTTCGTTAATGACGTTGTTAAATAGCGTCGAATAGCATCATCTAAATCTCATCTATAAGTAAGTACTTTTAAAAAGGAAGTTTAATTTTGTATGCATTTAAATTTAATTTCAATAGTTAATAATAATTATAGCGCAGTTTTCCAGCGATTACATAAAAATGATTATATTGTGATTTTATACTTATTTTTTGCACATGTATAAAGATAAGTGTTTACTTTTTTAACTCTGATTTTTGTAAACATTTTGACGTCATCGCGGGAAAAGTTCCGCGGTATAATAATAATACTAAGACAACAAGGTATGATTAGTTGGCGAACCAATTTTAGACAGTAGCGCGCCGCGCATGGCGTCACTACGTGACAAACCTTAAGGTTGGTATGTATATAGGAATTTACCTTTTAATTTGAAAGTTTCGTTGTTTCTACTGAAAATTATTTAAGTATACTCAATAAAAACAGTATCTTTACATAACATTATATCTTTATTTAATTATTACCTTATAAATAACAGTAATTTTACACCGCATAATGTCCGTTTTTAATTGTTCTCTTTAATAATACAAATAACAGTTACTTTACACAACATAATATCTTAGTATCATGGTTCTTCTCTGTGTTCAGTACTAATTCGGTAGTCGTTTGTTAATAAGGTTGTTGAATAGCGTTAAATAGCATCATCTAAATCTCATCTATACGTAAGTAGGGGTGGGCAAAATAATCGATTAATCGATTATTAATCGATTATTCGATTATTTTATTATTATAATAATAATTATTACTATTTTAAATAAAGAATTTAAACATTATGCCCAATATTTAATTACCATACCTAATTATGAAAACGTAATAATTATTATAATTAATTAATTGTTATAATTAAAACAATCAAATATGTAAATAAAAATAATAAGACCAATTGACCATTTTTTTAATTAAACAAAATAAAAATAGTTATTTTTTAGAAAACCCATGTTTATGATTTATGCTGGGTTTAAAAAATGCTGCTAAAAATTTTAAACATTTCAGGCCATAAGTAATAAAAAACAAGACAATTAATAATTTAATAAATAACTCATAAATATAAAATAAGATATTGTTTTTAATTTCATTGTTTTTTCTAACCACCCTTAAGGAATATGGATTTACTTTACTACAAGAGTGTTTATTTATTTTTGCTTTTATTCAAAAGTATTTTAGATGAAATAATTTGAAAATTAAGTCAAGTTTTTTTAAGATGCTGTATTCATGGCCTTTGAAGTAGAAAAACCGACAGACTTAAATGTGACAAATATTATTAGAGGGATTCAAGACTGGCTAAGATTAGCCCCGCAACGCTACAGTTATAACAATAAAAAATAATTATATATTTTTAACAAGTAGGTACCTATTTTTTAATGTAGTTATATTTAAAAGTTTTTCTGAACTTTTTGGTACAAATTCTTACAAATAGGTATGTTTTTATTTTTTTGAAATATATTTAATATTTATGTTTATTTTATTTTGCATTTAACAAGTAAGTACCTATTTTTTAATGTTTTTTTATATTATTCTAGGAGTCCAAAGAGTTAAAAGTTTCTAACCAAACAAGCAATTTTTGACTCTTGTGAATAAGGCCTTTAAGGCCTGCAATTCATAGTGTGACACTTTAAAAAATTAAACGTTTTCCATCATAAACAAACCGCTAATGCTTTCGGTTTGACTTTAATTCTAGGTGAAAGGATTGTATTAATTCAGTCAGCGAAAGTTTTCCGATTCCCAAAAAACAATCAAACTGTTTAAAGTTTGCCCAAAAAATTAAAAAAATGCAGAAAGAGTTTTTTGACCAAAACTCTTGATTTTATGTTCGAAATTGCTCAAAAAACTCTTTCTCCCCTCTTCCAAAATTCTCGCAAATTGCATATTATAATTTTTGTGCAATTTAAAACAGTTGCCTGAAATTTTAAACTGTTTGATTAATTTAATTTCTTGCCGACTTAATTCATACAACCTAGACAGCGATTTGATTATGATGAAAAACGTTTTATTTTTCAAAAGGTGGCACTATGAACTGCCGGTCCTAAAGGCCATATTCACAAGAGTCAAAAAATGCTTTTATGTAGGTATACGTATTTTCATCAAACAACTTCGGTTTTGTTTTACTTTTTTTGGACACTATAGCGCCTAGCCGCCTAGAATATATATAAACAACTTTTTTTAACTTTTTAGTACCAATTTGTACAAATATGTTTTAATTTTTTTAAATGTATTTAATATTTATGTGATAATAAATAATTTTTTTGTTTTATAAGTAAATTGTTCTTTTTTGTTTATTTTCACCTCTCACAATAAATCGTATACATATCTATTTTTAAAAATATTTATTCTGTTTTTTTTGTAAAATAATACGTTTTTTTAGGATATTTAATCAAGGCCACAATATATTGTTTTTAAGGTAGCTTTATTAGCTATATTTTTTATAAGATAAAACTAAGTGTTTCATACAAATTAAAAACTATTTGTTAAGTTTTATAACAGATAAAGTGTAAATTTGTATTCAACTTTTTAAATTATCTGCTTATTATATAACCATTGATTAAGGGTTGTCTTTTGTCTTTGTCAACTATTAATTATCTGTTATAAAAGTTAACTAAGATTTTTTTAAAGTTATATATAAAAAAAATTTGCAAATATATGAAGCACCTATTTTATCTTTAAGGAAATAAAGCTAAAAAAAACTAATTTAAAAACAAAATATTGTGGCCTTTAATAAATATCTTAATAAAACATAATAATATGATTTCTTAGATAGAAATTTTATGGTTACAAATAGATATTTTTAAATAATTTATTAAAATATATACAAAGGATATATTTTAAACTACGTCTTTAAGCTTAAGCTTAAAGCTATTAAGTATGTAGGTAAGTATCTATACTGTATCATTTTATGTATATCTTTAAATAGATATTTTTAATTACTATATTAAAAGATATTTAAACAACGTATTTTTAACCACGCCATTTAGATGTCGATTTTGTTATGTTAAAAGCTAGTCCATGCAATAACGTTTTTTTTAAATAAAAAGTTTTATCAATATTAGTTGTCTTTTTACTAAAATAAATAAAACATTTTATTTATCTGAAAAAATGATGAATATTATCAAATGTTTTTTAGACATAAAAAATAGTCGTAGTATAACAATGATCTATTAACTATAAAATAATAGATGTATATTTTATATAAAAATATGGATAAAAATAAGGCGTTAAGTATTTAAATGTGATATATAGTTAAGCATATATAAAACATATTTTATTATACATTTATAAGACTTCTTTTAATACATTATTAAAATTATGTCTACCTATATATGTTTTATTGACCTAGTTTGAAATTATTTATTATACGTGTATTAGACGGACACTTAGATGTCTAAATTATGTCGTTCAAATTGGCCAATACTACCATCCTTAGACCATCGCAAGCACGTCTATTAAACGTCGTATAAACGTACCAGTGTTACTTGGGAGAGTGGAAGATAGGCTTTTCCGAACTCTTGCCAATTGTGAAATGTACCTTCATTCTTTTCACAATAAACATTATTATTATTATTATTATTATTATTATTATTATTATTATTATTATTATTATTATTAATAATATAATTATTATTATGAGTCTAAACTTAAAAAAAAAAATGAATCAAAGGTATTTTGTGCTCGGACATGCTTAAATTCGAAAAACCAAAATAAACGCACCTAACCTATGTATAAGTATATAAACATAAATTAAACCGTGAGAGTCCAATGCGCAGGTGAGCTCATATTAGTTTGAACGGTTCTGGACTAGTCCTAAATCGTCCACAAAAGAAACCAAAACACCATATTCACCAGTTCCGAACTGGTTCTAAAAAAAACCTGAACGCAAATTTGTCAATGCGCATGATTCTGACAGTTCTTAATTTCGCGAACCCGAACAAACCTTATAACTAATCTTAAAGTTAGTGACGTAAGGTCCTGTATGCGATAATTTTGCAGGGCCCAAATAATAGTATATTATGTATCAAGTTTGATTAGCTCCATTTTAGTCACAAATTTAATTTAGGCACGAGCGAGCTTGCGAGTGCTTTATTTAATTAGTGCATAGAAAAGTTTATAAAGAGTTGCATACTCTTCTTTTTCTACGACAAATAATATTATCTAAAAAATTATTTAAATTAAATATTTGTATAAAGCGACATCTATACGAAAATAAAGTAACCATCCCAATAAACATTTTTGACGTACTTTTTACCATTATAATTGCAAGTTAATATTTTAATTAAACTTAACAATTAATGATATTTTAAAATATTAAAATTACTTCAAAATATGATTATGTTGAGAACATATTTTACTTTGATTTTTTTATTACTATAATTGCAAAATATCATCACAAAGTATTAAAAATTCTTACACGGAAAATTTTAAAGGTGCAAAAATTGGCAGTAGTGTTTATTGGAATTCCCGTTAAAATTTCTAACATGGTAATCTACCCGCGTTAAAATCTCAAATTTTTCTGTGCAATTTGCACAGTGCAAATCAAAATTTATCTCTTTAAAATAGACTAACAATATAGAGCAGTTTTTCACAGTATTGAGAAAAGAATGTTTTATGGGCACTGTACACAAAATTTATAACGCTCTATCAGTTAAATTTAGTTTACTAAACTATTACAGCAAAATCAAAAGGTTATATAATCTTTTCAAATATTGGCTTCAAGAAACTATTTAATACTTTTGTATTGAGATCAGGGCCGGATTTACGAATTTGCCGCCCATGGGCCCAAAGCATTATTACCCCGAATAACGAATGACTCAGCGAATAAGCTAGAGATAATTTTATATCAGACTACACTATTATTCTGCGTAGTGCGTCACTGCGTAGAAGGGCGGCAGTTATAATGTATTAAAAAACTTCTCTTCCAACTTTTTATAGTTTTAATTAGTGTATAAATCTGAGTGAAAACAAAAATTCTGCATAAAACGCACTTGATTTTTTAGCAAAATTTTAATTGGCCTTCAAAATTTGCCGCCCCTAAAAATTTGCCGCCCTGGGCCGGGGCCCATGTGGCCCATGCCTAAATCCGGCCCTGATTGAGATAATAACATAATTTTCAAATTTAGTAATATTTTACAAGAAAGGCACTTTATTTTAACGATTGTATGACAATTGACAACTGTCAACTAACTTAAAACTAACTTCAGCCCGTAAGGCCACAACTTGTCAATGTGTATTTAAACGGTCACTTAGTGTCATGAAAATATGTACGATAAGGCCCTTATCATAAGGGGCATTTTAAAGGTGGGAGTAGAAAAAATAATTAAAATATTAACTATTCTATCATCATTAGGTGGGTACTAAAACGCAAATGTTGCGCAACATAACTTTCTTCTCGCAAGGATTTATTTTGGAACATTGAAAAAGTCTGCAAGCACAAAAACAATTTGTAGAAACAATAATAATTCATTTAAGTATATTTTTGATTTTATTTTTTTATACATGTAGGTACTTGTAAACACGAAAAAAATTTTTACAGCATTTATAAAGGACAGGCAGTCACTGTGGTGCGTGAATGTAAATAATTTAACTCGTACCGCTCCGCCGCTCCCGCCGTACCGCGTTGGTGTGAGAGATTTTTAAATTATTAAAAATATAAATTGTAATTATTCCTGACATCTTTAAAAAAATATCTAACCCTACTTTCTTCCATTTGCGCGCCTTTAATCGAATTTTCAATAGAGTTGCTAAATAAAAGTCATTTTACGCAGTCCACAGCGCGTTTTAAGCCGGGTCTACAATTTTCGCAGGGGTCCGATCGCAGAACATAAGCTTGCGCAAAGCACCCAGCTGATATAACAACCTTGCCTTACCTTACCTCCTTTCTGATTTTAGCAACAGGCAACACAACAATAAGTTTTTTAACTCGCAAAACGAAAACCCGCCTCGAAAATTAAAATCACAAAAAGTTTAACAAACAAAACCATTTCCACGAGGTGCGCGAGCATTATACCGTCGCGTGTTTGCGAGTTGAGGGGCGGTCGGGGTAGACAATAAAAGGTTTTCAAGTTTCAGATAGGCAGCCATGAAATCGGACAATTGATATAATAATCCATTGTTTCATGACATATAATTAAAGAATTAACAACCAGTAAGAAACAATAAATAAAGATTACTTTACTACAATAATTTTAGTATAGTAATCTTTAATTGTTTTTTGTTGTTGGGTGTTAATTATATAATAATATGTCGTAGAATAATGGAATCATTTATCAATCATTTCTGACGAAACATTTAAATAATGAGTGTCCTTGTTCAAAATCAAAGCGAGCATTTGGCAACATGCAAGTTACTGTTAAAAATAATAATGTAAAAGCCCAACTTTGTGGGCCTCAATGTCCACAAAATTCGCGTATTATCACCGTCTTGCGGGGGTGCCGGTGCGGCGGTGGTATCGGCGATGTGTGATGTATAGGAAGCGCAGAATTAAAGTTGGAAGGAGTGCGCGCTAAATTTAAACGAAATATTTTAAACTTTGATGGTTATTGATGTATGTTTTGATACTTTTAATGACTGGAAATTAGTTTAAAAACGTTTTATATTTAAATAAGTAGGTAATGTATCGAAAATTTTAACATGTGAGGCCCGGCCTTGCTTTATACGAAGAGCCGCCACTGAAATAGAGTATGATACAAGTTTATAAAAAAGGCCACTTTCGCGTCGTGCTCTCAATCTTGGCAACGTGTTTTAAAGCCTTTTTATAAACCTGAAACATAATATACTAATAAATACTTACTGTATTTTTACTTTATAAATTCTGATTGTTCACCATGTTTGTTTTAGGTAATCAACATTTTTAAGATATGAATTATAATAAATTGTATATTTTATATAAAGCACCTAAAAGTATGGCAAGAGTGGGGGATGCCTGTTTGAATATAATTATATATATAGAACAATAGGTTTTCTACATTACGCCAGTAGTCGGCAACCAATCTTGCAAGACTGAAATGCCTTCCATCTCGTCACCGAGCCGGGCTCGAAGCGCGTCTCCCGAATGGTATGGTCCAATAACTAATGCACTATACCCACCAATACTGACAGAGAGCCTGTTTCGACCTGTTGGGTATCATCAGTGTCAGGCAGTCGGTGACGAAAGATACGTATTAAGCTTGGCACTGTTCACTTATAAAGAAATAAGTGACCAGGACAGCGGCGAGATGTATCGGCAAGTCAATCTGGAGACATCTACCGTTTAAAGACGTGGCCTCGCTGTGCGGCGTGCTATCACAATGCACTTAGACACACACAGTGATAGGTTTCATCAAACCGTACGCGGCCCAAAAGAGTCGAACTAGCTTTGACCAGCTATGCGGCAATATTTCAAAACAATAGGTTGTCTACTTTACGCCAGTAGTAGGCAACCAATGTTGCAGGCAGGGGGCTGGTAAGGCGGGTTGAAAAACTAACTTTTTTTCGCAAATTATTTAAATTCTACTTGCGCAGAACTTGGTTATTTAATGTCATTATAAACTCATTTAAGTTTGGTGTGGGTCCCATGTCTACTAACTGAGATATCGGTATATCCAAAATTCAAAACCTTGCTGGAAAATCATTTTGGTGACACGCGCGATCTCACCTATTTAAAACAATCTTCTAACGAATCTCCTTTAACCTTTGTTGCTCGTTTACAAACGCACGAAGCAAAATTATCTATTAACAAACAAACCCTTACAGCTGAAGAAAAAGTCGCTCAGACCCTACTTGTCGAATCAATGGCGTTGAATACTTTACTTGCCGGACTTGACCCGAAAACTTTTCAAATTGTTAGAGCTAGTAACCCTCTAGACATTTTAACTGCTACCAATAGAATTAGACGCGAACTCCAATTAAATTATTTTGAAAATCAAAAATTTAACCTAAACCGCAATACAAATCCAAATCAGACAATAAAAAACTGTTCAATTTGTAAACGAAGCGGACATTCGAATAACGAATGTAGACAAAGAATGATAACCCCTCAAACCTTTTTAAATTTCCAACATAACAATCAAAACCAATTTCGTCCTCAACAACCATTTCAAAATCCTCAACAAAGACCAATATAGGATCTCCCAGGCCAAGTGCCATTCAACCCAAGCCAAATTTTAATAAATACCCTGCAAAAACCCATCATCTGAATTACAACAATTCATACTCCTACGAACAGTATTACAACGCTGACGAACAAAGTTACTTTTACATACCCAATGATGAGCAATTACCAAGATCAACCTCAATTAGATTTCCCAACAGAAATGGAACAAAACCAGGATTTTCCCTTGGAACACAATTTCCAGACAGACCCTCCGAATCAAGATATTTTGGAAATAACATCCCAAATTCAAACACTAAACATGGACAGTTTCGAACCCAACCTCAACTTCCCGGAACAAAACTTCCTGTAAGTCCCTTACTTTTAGTAAATTCAAAAAATCTCATTACATAAACGACGCTTCAAACACATTTAAATTTTTAATTGACACCGGAGCAGGCTTATCGATCGTTAAACCCAACATTTGTCAAAACTTTTCCCATAGTTCCCAAGAAAATGTCGTTTTTCAAGGAATTACTAACCAAAAAATCCACCTTAAAGAATCCACTCTGGTTCCATTCAATGTAAAAGACCATCGGGTAATTCCATTTATTAGCCACCAATGATTGCACCTCGTATACTCTAATTTTATTTCTTTTTTAACTGTAAATAGACATGGACGCAAGAAGTGAAAAAAACTCCCCTTTTCTTTTCTCCCCCTATCTCCTATTTATACAGGGCTACTCAAAAGTTACTATGCAGACCTAACTTTAAATTGTACTTTTTTTTGCTAATAAAGCTATCGACATTAAACAAACTGTTAATTGTTAAGAAAATTTTTCTCTTTTAAACCATATAGGACACATTTAGTTATTGATGCCTTTGGGAATTTAAAAAAAAAATGCAATTTTTTGTCAAAATTGTCTAATTTTATAAATTCATATATTCTTAGAACAACTTGCCAGCAAATTTTTTTTAATGTAGTTTGTTACCAAAGATCTTACTCTATATAAAAGCAATGAAAACATTTTCAAATAATATTGGCTAAAAGTTCAAAAAAATATAATAAAAATTCATGTTTTCAAAAAATCACTATTTTCAGCCATTTCATGTTCGAGTGAGTCGATTTAAACCAATTTAGGCTTATCATCCCAGGCAGAGCCGGCTTAAGGCAATTGAGCGCCTTAGGCACTTAAAAATTTGGCTCCTCTAACTAGATACTATACTTACGGGGCCCGGGGCAAATTTTAAAAAAGCTTATTAGAGCCACCCCAAACTGTTAGCTTAAGGGCGCCCGAGAATTATAACCTAATTATTCCCTATGAATTAGAATACTTTTTATCATTAAAAAAATACTTAAAAATCATAAATTACATACAAACATAACAAATATAATGCAAATAAAAAGTGTTAGGACTTATAAGTGCGTTTTTCTGCAAGATGTCATTAGTAAGTATTAAAAAAAAATTAAATCAACTTTAATTTTCTGTATTTGTATGTTAGATGTACTGCTGGTTTATTGTAATTAGTTTAATATTAAAATTTAAGAAAAATACCTTAAAACAAACAGAAAAATTAACACTATCTAAATGTGGATTTAGCCAGCATTTTGTGTAACGTAATCTAACGTAACGTAATTTAATTTAAAAGCCAGGCTAAATCAACCTTAACTATCGAACACAGACTGCTATCACCAAACACACAACAAATAGAAGTTCCACCCTTGAATAAACGCGAAAACACTTAAGTTCTTCCGGCAGCAGTTTCCTCTAGTATCGCGTACCCGCTGGGGTGAGCACCAGGGCCGGGCCTAAGGGGGGTGTAGGGGGGGGAGTCACCCCCCCAAAGTCTTGGCAGTTGGTTCCAAATCCAAACACGGTTGGCAAAATCTATAGTATTTGGGTCGGTTGGTTGGGTATACCTACCCTACCAACCAACCCATCATCAAAATGAAATATAATTTTTAAACTATACCTACATATTACAAAATTATAATTTCTAATCTATTGTAACCTCCTATAATCGTTACCGTGAAGAAAATTGTATTGGTCAACCATATTTTTATTAAAGAACAATATATTTCATACAAGCGTGTATGTGCAAATTCGGCACCGCCTCGCGGCTTTGTCTTTGGCTTTGGCGGCGTTTGACTCTTTTTACGCACCGCAATTTTCGGCGTCTTATTTTTCTAGATTATTATTTAGTTAAAGCTTATCTAAGCTAAGTAAAACTAGTGTCAATAAATAGGAATTATTTTTTTTTAATATGAAAAGAAAGCTAGACCGGGCCGAGTTCTAGTAAAATGGTCATTATGTGGATCTGGACTAGAAAAAAATTCATGAGAAAAATATTCACGGTGGAAATTTGGTTAAAATTAAAATTGTTGCGGTTCCGGATAATCCATTTACATTGTCAGCAAGTCAAAAAAAATAGAGAACGAGAATCAATCCCATCGACTTCGAAAGAGCATGCTAAATTAGCATTGCTAATGGTAGGTAAAGACATTCTTTATCTACACTTTACAGCACTTTACATACATGATAAAACTACTGAAATTTTTTACTGTTACTACTAAAGTATCGATAAAAAAATAAGTTGGTTTTTTTATCGTCTTCACCCCCCCAAAAAAGTGAGTCTCGGTACGGCCCTGGTGAGCACCACATCACAGCGGGTACCCGATGCAAGAGGAATCCGTGTGCTTGGAGCATACGGGGGTTTTGAAATAGTTTAAAGAGTGCTAAAGATATGTTTATACAGGGTAAAGTTTACAAATTAAATTATCTTTTAAGTTTTTGTTTGCAGTTTAACGTTAAGATTTATTATTATTTGTTAATTATACAGTTAATAATAAAATATCTTATTCTACTTCAAAACGCAGTGCCCTCGTAATCAAGCATGGTGATATAACACCTGATTAATTTTATCTGAAATACATTTATGGCTTTACACCTCGTTATTACAAAGGAAGCTATAAATAATAAAAACAGTAAATAATATTCTGTTATTACAATTGTATATTGTTTATTTATTTTATTTTGGGAAAAAATAAACATTTTGGAAACAATTTTTATTTTTTTTTTTAGTTGCTTGGGGACAAGGCGCCTATTTCTACGTGGCGCCTAAGGCAAGTGCCTTGCCTGCCTAATGGGTAATATGGCTCTGATCCCAGGCACTTATTAGTCTCAAATAATCATGAATAAAATTACTGTGACTAAATCCATGTATTAACCATATATTTCGAAAAAACGTATTACATCTTTAAAATAACTCGACAGCCTTGAATTGACTTCTAATTCATTCTGAATAAAAATATAAAATATAAAAACCCCATACAGAGTTTGTCGAAAATTAACTACCCATTTATTTATTTTTTAAATTAGGAAAACATAATCAAATGTACAAAAAATTAATTAAATGACTAAAAGACATACTTTTCATAACCTTTATATTTAGACAAAATAAAAAATGTATTAAATCCTAAATTTGAATTAAACCTAACTGCATATAATTAAACTGAACAAATCACATTCTTAACTTTTACAATCACCTAAAAAACCTATTTACTATTTTTTAACTCTAAAAAGTTATAAATCGGACAATTTTCTTATGTATATAATGTCTATCAAGAGGAATAAATTAACGACTTATTGCGTTTAAATGGATCGCAGCAGACTTCACCAAAAATTTTGGTAAAATAATATAAATACTTTAATGTGTGATACCTACGTACAAATATCGGTTACAGTGGCATCCACTCGCCATTCTAAATCCTTTTCCTCCTTAGTACAAGATTCAATCTTGGAAAATTGCGAAAAAAAATTTTATCCGCAATCGGCAGTAAAGTAGTCAACAATCGGCAGTAAAGTAAAAGAAATCGGCAGTAAAGTAGAACTTTACTTTTTTAATAAAAATAATAAGTTAATTTTATTAATTAGATTAAAAAATCGCCGCGGCGGGAAATATATAATAACCGTCGTAACAAACAGTATACGTAATAATAATAATAATAATAATAATATTTATTGATCACACAGTTTTACAGCATTTTATATAAAACATATTGGACTAGTCAACAAAAATAACATATAAAAACAAAATATAAATTACGTTTAGGCACTATAAATTATTAAATTAGGTACTATTAAATTAAAAGCTATCACTTAAAAACTCTTCCACAGAATAATATATTTTATCTAAAAACAAAGTCTGCAACTTGCATTTTAAAATTTTGGAACATTTACAACAAGACACAATGACATAACTTTGTTATAACATTTAATTCCCATATAAATAAAAGACGTTTGACATACAGAGAGCCTAGAAAATGGCAAAACTAGATTATTTTGACTTCTTGTCGAATAACTGTGCATATTACTATGTGTTAAAATATCTTTTTTATTTTCAAAAATGTATAAAATCAAATTTAATATGTACAAACAGGGAAGAGTTAAGATTCTGTATTTCCTAAACAGTGATTTACAGGAAAATGTTGGACTTTTGTTATCCATGCACCTAAGGATCTTTTTTTGCGTTATAAAAACTTTGCTAAAATGACTTGAGCTACCCCAAAATATAATACCATAAGCAAGATGTGCTTGAACTACCCCAAAGTACAAAAGTCTCAGTACAGAGAAGCTTACCGATTCTCTTAGTGACCTTATTAAGTAACAAGCTGAACTTATTTTTTTATTTAAGTTATTTATTTGTGTTTCCCATGTAAACTTTCGATCTAAGTAAAACTTTATGCTTTCCACAGATTCAATCGATTTACCTAAAATTGAAATGAATAAATCGTAATCTGGAAAAACATTTTTTGGTAAAAATCGCATATAAAATGTTTTGTTTTTGTTAATGGTTAGTCCATTTTCTTTACACCATGAATTAAATAAATTACATTTTAAAGAGGCTTCACAGCAAAGGTTTAAAATATTATTATTTTGAATTATAAGATTTGTATCATCTGCATAAAGAATAAGTTGCTCATTTATATTGGTATTTAAATTTAAATCATTTACAAATATTAAAAATAAAAGTGGCCCCAATATCGATCCTTGAGGTACTCCTAGTGTTACCTTGGATATATCCGATTTTTCACCATTACAATATACTAATTGATTTCTATCTAATAAGTAAGATTCTACCCATTTATTTGCAACACCTCTAACACCTATACTTTCAAGTTTATTTAATAATAATCTGTGATTAATAGTATCAAATGCTCGACTAAGGTCATAGAACAGTCCAACAACATGCTGTTTTTCATTCAAACTTTTAAAAATAAAATTTAAGGCACTTTCAATTGCTGTGTTAGTGGACTTATTTCTCCTAAAGCCATTTTGAAATTCAAAAAGTAGTTTGTTAGATTCTAAGAAATGCTGTAAACGATTGTAATATAAAGTATCGATTATTTTACTAAACTGATTTTGAAGACTTATCGGTCTGTACACCATATATTCAAATGAAATTTGATTTGATCATCAAATAACATTTGATTTAATCATCAATATTAATTATTATTATTATTAAATGTGATTTCGGATAAAATTTAATATGCACCTAGGCATTAAAGTCATTTTTTATCACTCACGTGGTTATTTGCCTCGGCTTTCGCCTCGGCAAATAATTAGACAATTTTGCCAAAAAATTGCATTTTTTATAACTAAATGTGTCCTATATGGTTTAAAAGAGAAATATTTTCTTAACAATTAACAGTTTGTTTAATGTCGATAGCTTTATTAGCAAAAGAAGTACAATTTTTTAAAGTTAGGAGTGCACAGTAACTTTTGCATGGCCCTGTATAAATAGGTGAAGGGAGGAGAAAATAAAAGGTGAGTTTTTTTTACTTCTTGGGTCCTTGTCTATTTACAGTTAAAAAAGAAATAAAATTAGAGGATATAAGGTGCACTCATTGGTTGCTAATAAATGGAATTACCCCAATATAATATTATAATTGCAATGTTCCAAAAATCTTGCAAATTAAATGTTTATATTGTTTATATAAAGTAACATTACAAAAATCATCTTAATGTAATATTTCGGATGAAACATTGCCCAAAACTTATCAATGTAATATTATAACTGCAATGTTTCAAAAATATTCCCAAACAATCCAAAATAAATGTTTCTATTGTATATTTAAAGTAAAGTTGCAAACATTTTTCATTTGAAACTTGTGTTAATATTTTAATTAAAACATTGAAAAAAGTTATGTCTGCAATATTATAATTGTAATGTTTAAAAACTTTTATGCAACATTTTATACTAAATGTTAATAATATAACATTGTAAAAACTTTCCATGTGAATCTTTAAATAATGTTTCAAATTTAAGGTTGTTGGAAATTATTATATGCAATATTTCAAATGAAACATTTAATTAATGTTAATGCAAGTAGCACAGGAAATATTTTATTTGTAAAGTCGGCGAACATTGCAGCAATATTTTGTAAGGTTTCTTTCCCAGTGGGTACTTAATAATACAAAAAATAACAAGGTAGATTGGTAAAAAATACATACTTACAAAAAATATATTTAAATTTTACTACACTAAAATTGACTAGCTTGTTCCCTTAGCAGAGTGGTTTGGAGTATTTTTTTAAAACTATTTACAGAGTATGTTGAGTTAAAAATATCGTGATATTTGTTCAGAATCTGAAAATATTCAAAGCTTTTCTCAAATTTCGAGATTCTATGACTAGGAATTGAATAATACTGATTATTTCTTACATTTAAGCTGTGACTTTGGTTTCGTTTTATAAGTAAATCGTACAAATAAGATGGAGACTCTGTTTTGACTACTTTAAATACTAAAACACTATATTGTAATTAAAATAGATAGCTGCATTTTAAAGTGTTGTTTTGAATATAATGACGAGTAATATGATCACGATAATTTGTGTTAAAAGAATATCGAAAACAGCTGTTTTGCAGCTTTTGCACATATTTTTGCCAGTTTTGATCAGCTATAGTAAAATAGACACAGCTACAATAGTTAAAAAGACTTAGAATTACACTACATGACGGTTTCCATTTGACATCACTACTTAAAAAATATTTAAAACTATATATTGACTTGAGTTTGGCATATGCCATTTTAAGATTGTTTCTTATGAGAGTCAAATTTTAAATTAGAGTCAAACATAACACCTAGATTTTTAACACAGTCTTTAACACTTATCACATTGTTATTTAGTAAAATATCACAGTTTTTTAACATCAATGCCTGGTTTCTTAAGGTTGGAGTACCGACACATATACCTATAGTTTTTGTGGGGTTAATTAACAGTCCATGATTTCTTGACCAAGTACTAATTTCTTTAAGATCTATGTTAATTTGCGAGATTGCAGCATTAATGTCTGCTGGGTAAAAAGTTTTATATAACTGCCTGTCATCTGCATACTGGTGCACTAAACAGTTTTTAATGGAATTGCACATATCCGAAGTAAAAATTGAAAATAATAAGGGACCCTACCTTGTGGGACGCCCATATGTTTATCAGCAGTAGATGAACTAACATTGTTAACTTCAACAAATTGTTTTCGATTTGATAGCTGTTGGATGAAAGTTGTAATATTGTAGCTTAGCAATCAACAAATTGTGGTTTATGACATCAAATGCCTTGCTGTAATTCAGTAGTATTTGTATGATGACTTGAAAATTATCAATACCACGAATCATGTCATTGGTTATCTTGAGTAAAGCTGTGTTTGTGCTAAAATGTTTCCTGAATCCTGATTGTGTTTTTGGTAGGATACTTTTACTTACAAATTCAATCAATTGATCATGCACTATACGTTCTAGAACTTTAGATGCGGTTGGTAGCAAGCTTATTGGTCTAAAATCACTTAGGTTATTTGGTTTTGCGTTTTTTGGTATTGGCTTCACTCGGGCTGTTTTCCATATTTGGGGTGTTTCACCTGTTAATATAGACGTGTTTATTATGTGTGTAAATTGTTTTATGCAATATGGTAGGACAAGTTTCCAGGCTTTAGCGTTAATTTCATCACAACCCACTGCATTTGTTGAAATCGAGTTAAACGCTTTGGCAATTTGTTCAGATGATACTTCTTTGAGTTTTAGTGGATCATTTGCTTGTTTTTTCGTGTTTATGTAATGATTTAAGACTTCTTTATCAACTGGTGGAGTTGATAATGCATTTATATAGAAAGTATTTAGATCTTCAGCATTTATAAACTCAGGTATATCAATTGATGGCTTTTTATTGTGAATGTGCAGTCTATCCAATGACTTCCATAGCTTTTGAGAGTTATTTATATTTTGGTTTATTTGATGGTTTATATAGGCTTGTTTTTTTCTTCTTATAGCTCCAGTAAGATAGTTATATATTTCCCTATAGTGGTTTAATTGAGCTGGTGAGTTGAATCTGTGATATTTTTTAAGAGCTTCTTTTTTTAATTTTATCATCTCAACAATGTTGTAGGTTATATATGGGTATCTAGGTTTCGAACAATTTTAGTTTTTAATGGTGCATGTACATCAAGAAGGGCCAAAATTGCCGAGTTAAGGTATTCTATTTTATAGTTTATGTCATCTAATTGGTAAACCATGCATGGACATGTCCCAAAGTATTTGTGAGGCATCTCTTGCGAACTCATTTTCATTGATATTTTCAAAATCTCTGTAGGTTATAGTTTTGGGTTTTTTTGGTGGCATTGACACATTAAATTTGCAGCAAACCAACATATGGTCGGAGAGATTTAACTGATCGACAACCATGCAGTCAAACCATTCAGCATTACTATCAGAGCATATCAAGTCAATTAGTGATTGCGTGGTATTTGTTATTCTTGTAGGCAAGTCAACAATCTGAGTTAAATTATAGGTTTCAAGTATGTTTAGCAATTCCCTTTTCTGTGTTGATTCTGGTAGGATATTTATATTGAAATCACCTACTATTATAATTTTATCACATTCACAGTAGATGCATCTTAAAGCCTCCTCAAATTCTTCCAATTTAATATCATTTGTGGGTGGCCTATATATGACAGCAATTCCATAGGTTATGTTATGTATGGAGACTTTAATCCATAGTTGTTCGATTTTGTTTTCAACTAAAAAGTCTGTGTTAATTGTTTTAACTTTAATTTTTTCATGGACATACCAGCATATTCCTCCTCCTCGTGTTTTTCTATAATTTGGTATTTTATCACATGATTTTTTAGGCCATCGGTCAATCGTAAACAGCGATGGCATAAAAAAATCACGACATGATTTTCATTTCTCACGCAGTGACTTCCGTATAATATCAGTATGAATAAAATTTGTGAAAATCACGACATGATGTTCGTATGAATATCACGAATGTTGTCCGGATAGTTGTTTTCCTGATAAACAAGGATTAACTCATAGGGTGCCGATTGATTTTCATTCATCAAATGGCAATAATCCACCGATAGAACCATTCAGAGTTTGAAAACTCCTCATTCGTAAATGGTTTTGAATACTTATTTTTCAGCAGGGTGAGTTCTGCAACCCCTAACTCAAAAATCCTAAATTGCAAAAGGTATCATGTCCCTGCTTAAAATATATAAAATAATCTATCGGGCGCTACCGGATTCAATATGTGCATTTGTACATGATTTTTTCCGGATACAGCCCGATAGAAAATTTATAGGAAATTACCTATAGGCAAACCATAACTTTTACATTTTCCCTATTGAGACCGATAGCAAATAACTCAATGAAGCATATATAGGGATATCCCTATAGAACAACCATAAAACATTTGACAAAATTTTATTAAAACCTATGGGGTCCTATGGGGGAAAAACTAATTTCTACATTTATGTGTATTTTCCCCATTGAAACCAATAGCAAATAAATCAAGGGTGGATATCCCTATAGAACAACCATAAATGCCAACTATGGGTCCTATACATACCGATTCACCATATAGAAACACCATACATTCCGATACAAATATCTATCGGTTTGAGCAGGGTCTCTATGGGGTATTTAAGCAAGGGTGGATATCCCTATAGAACAACCATAAATCCCAACTATGGGTCCTATACAAACCGATACACCCTATAGAAACACCGTACATTCCGATACAAATATCTATCGGTTTGAACAGGGGTATTTTAAACAGGGTTGGCACATCATTATAAAGCTCTTTTAATTTGCAATACAACTGTGTAGTTTTGTAATTTACCGATTGGTTGTAAAGAAAAAAACAATTTTTATTGTTATTACCGTATCAATCCTGCAAAATTTGGTCAAAACGGCTTTGGTGAGTTGAATCTCTAATGTCTATGTTTAATAAATTTCGGAACTAAACAAATCTCATCGGTGAAAATCTAAAAATGAAAGAAACTCTCGGTTAACCGATTAGATTTAGAAAAAACCAATGCCTATCAATTACATTCTAATAAATTTTTTACTGTTTTTGTTTGAAGAACTAAACCATTTAAAATAACTTACTTGTCGTCAATCGCAATTTTTTCTTATTGTTGTTAAATAAAGTTTTTACCTTAAAACGCTAATGTTTGAACGTTCGATGTAAATCAGTTATCAGTAAAGTTACTATCCTTACCTTGCATAATTGTTTAAATATGGTGTACACATTACAAGAACGTGTTGAGTTGGTAAGCTGCTATTAAGAAAATCAAAAATGTGCTCGAAGACCTGCAAGGGTCACTCCGATCGCAATGTTGGCTACAAATACATCGTAGAATTAATCTCAAAATTTGTAGAAACGGGTTCAGTTTTAAATAAAAAAAAAGGCTTCCAGAGGACTTGTGCGTGGTATTGGGACATATCCAGCTTATGCCAAATACGCAGTCAATACGTCAAATATCTGCAACTTCCAGCGTGAGCAGCACTAACTTGTTTAGAATTTTACACAAAAACAAGTTTCATCCCTACAAAATTCGGCTGGTATATTATGACCCAGCGGGCTATAATGAAACGTCAAAAATTAAAAACAACAATGTTACACCATTTGATATATTCAAAGTAAGTTTTTTCGTATAAAGATTTTGATTTTTCCGCCAGCAGGCCGCAATTTTTCGCCTTTTCAGCTGCTTCGTCAATTTCATTCATCTTTAAACTTATATCAAAAATTCTTTGACGTAAACGTCTTTAAAAACAATAATATTTTAAAAATAATAATATATTAATCGTGCATAAAGTTTTGTATGCATTGCTGGCATAACTGGTTTTTATGATCCTACGACGCTTTTCTAGCCCCCGCGCTAACGCGCTCGGGCTCGAAATAGCGCCTCGGACCATAAAAACCTTATTATGCCCTTAATACATAAATAACTATTTTTTTTTTGTTGAGAACCAACCTATAAATTACAAAAATACCTACACAGTTATATTGCAAATTAAACGAGCTTTAAAATGATGTGCCACATGATACCTTTTGCAATATAGGATTTTTGAGTTAGGGGTTGCAGAACTCAAGGAGCAGTAGTAGTTTTCCAAATTCTTCCAGTTTTCGAAAACTTTAGGTGGAAAGTTTTAAAAGCATATGCATGGTTTTTCTAAAATATCTTAAAAATAGACAGACCGATTTTAAAAAATAAAACATTGATGTATAGGGATTTTAAAGACCTTAAAATAATGTATTAGTCGATACCCCTTCCCTATTTAAATTCTTAAAAGGGTAGCTCCTGGGCGCAAGGGGTAGGGGTGAGAAACCAACCATTTTGCCATGAAAAGTTGTCCCCCTCGATATAAAACTATACGTGTCTCGGCGTTTTTTCAAAAAAATTTCAGGTTCCGAGAAATTTGGGGTGGTTTGTTTTAAATGAAACACACTGTATTTTGTTTAAATGAAAAATTAAACTTTTATTAACTAAATTCATAAAAATTAAAACTTTAATTGTCAAGTAATATAAAAAACTGAAATTTAAAAATTACACTGTAGGTAAATTTTCAACTCTTTAAATATCACAAACGCCCGTACACGTACACATAATTTTTAGTCGTAGATTCCAAATCCGTGCTCGGTTTAGCAGTATCAGGTCTAAAAAAGTTCGATCCACCCAGATAACATTTAGGACTCATTAAAAAATCATTCACTGATAATCATCGCGTGAGCTCACAGTGAACTCACTATGACATCAAATGCATTTCTGTGAAATCACCTGGACCTCACCTGGAGCTCATTAGCTCAATCATTGCTGAGCTCATCCTGAGTTCTTTATGAGATCATTTGTGAAATTAATTTTAAGTACTTTTTATGTACTCGGTACTCAGTCCAGAGTACATTTAAAAAAAGTTCTTGTACTTGTACTTATAAATATATTCAAATTAAAAATGTAAAAATGGACACGAGTACATTGGTTGTACTCGAGTACATTTTTGTAC
Organism: Brassicogethes aeneus; assembly: GCA_921294245.1. NCBI lineage: Eukaryota > Metazoa > Arthropoda > Insecta > Coleoptera > Nitidulidae > Brassicogethes > Brassicogethes aeneus. The sequence continues at coordinate 66,941,866 of OV121132.1, forward strand.
TCGAGTACATTTTTTGTACTCGAGTACTTTTGTTGTACTTGAGTACATTTAATGTACTGGAGTACTTTTTGTACTCGGCATCTTTGTGTTAAGTTAACATAACCACTACTACATATTCAAATTTATCGCCATAATTATAATGCTTTAGCAGCTAAAGTTTAACGGTTCGGCAATATTCGGAATAAATCCTCGATATGCGCAATTGGTAAAATATCATTGTGGTGCCCTACTTTATAGAGATATTACATATTACAAGAGGTAGTGCCCTTTTTTTATCTCTGGTAGTGCCGTCATAATGTCGTATGTAACGGTTTTTTTTAAATAAATTTGAGATTATTCTGCAATACAGAATAATATTCATGCATATGCATTAGTATTATTTTAAATGTTTTGGTTTTTGTTATACTGGGGTAAGTAGGATTTTAAATATTATTTTGTATTCGATTATAATCGAAGGTATACCTACCCGATTAAGTTAGCTTAAAAAGTTAGGTTATATTTTTGCATTCAATCTTGTTTTTTTTGCAGTCATAAATGCATGTTACTTTAATTTAATTTCGTGCTTGCAGTTAAATAATGTTTAGGCTATTTATTAAATAAAATATATAATAAATTACTTGCATGAAAATAGGTATATACCTATATATATATATATATATATATATATATATACCTGTAGGTAATAAAGGTTATACCTATGTAAAAGAATAGTTAATCTATTTTAATATTATTTTTTAAAATCGAAATAATTGGTTATTTGGAAAAAAAAATATTCAAAACATAAATAAATACGTGTATTAAAGAAATATAAAAATGCAGTTTTTTTTAAATATCCCTAAATGACCTAAACCTGATATTTTGTTATGTTTAACTTTTAACAACTTTTTTTGCTAGATACTGAAACCTAAATTACATTTTAAGGGTTTTTGGAAAAAGTACTTTGTACTTGTACTCGTGAGTACTTTTGGATTTTTTTGTACTTTGTACTCAAGTACATTTTTTTTAAAGTACTTGTACTTTTACTAGAGTACCTTTTTCTTGTACAGCTCTGCATAGTATATACCATAAGTGTTGCCAAGTTTTGGGAATGGATTTATCTTACCAAGGCTTCAAAATTATCGTATTTTTAAATATATTTTTATAATTAATTTGTATAATTATTAATAATCAGATGCAAGATACTTTTTTAAATTTTATTAAAAACATGTTTTAAATATTTTTTATTTTATTTAAGAAAATAAATATTTACCTATTTTAATTAATTTTAGCATTTTTAGTCCCTTAAGTAAAATCATTAATGACATCCCTTTGATTTCATAATGAATTCATCGTGTGACTCATTAAGGATCTTACGTTGCCCATCAAAAGTGCAACACTTATGCGTGCCACAGTGACATCACTGAATGAATCAGCAATGATTTCACGTTGATGCCACAACGAATTCATCGTGTGACTCGTTAAGGATATCATGTTGCTCATCAAAAGGGGAACACATATGCGTACCTCAGTGACATCACTGAATGAATCAGCAATGATTTCACGTTGATGTCTTAAATGATGTCATAATTAGGGATGGGATTTTAGTTATTTTAACTTTTTTCAACCGATGTAACTATTTTAAAACCAATAATGCCAAAATGTGTTTTAAAAGATTTTCTTTTAAATGAACCTAACTTGTTTTCACCTTTTTTACCTTTTTTGGAGGTTTTTGCTTTAAACTACCTTTTTTATACTTTTGTTACCTATTTTTTTAACTTGTTTTCACCTTTTTACCTTTTTTGAAGGTTTTTGCTTTAAACTACCTTTTTATACTTTTGTTACATATTTTTTAATTTGTCAGTTTATTTTCACATATTTGTTATCTATTTTTACGTATTTTTACTTATTTTATTTTTTTGTGTTCTTTTTAAATTTTCCGCCAATATTTTATCCAGGGCGTGCAACTCAACGGTATAGAATTTTTTCTTATGGTCACAGACTGTAACAATAACATTCTTTACAGTTACCTTCTTTGTAGTGAGCTTATGTTCTGTCATAGAACTTCTGTGTAGTGAGTGTCACTCAGTGAAACACAGTTTATTGCATAGAAATAGTATATTGTGGGTATGTTCTGTGTTTGGGTATGTGGCTAAACAAAATTATAAACGAAACTTGAACTTTTAATGTTTTTTTTAACCTAAAATGCTGTTTTTTTAATCTAAAATGCTTTTTTTAGTACCTTTTTAGTTACCTATTTTTCAGTTTTTAGTACCTAAATATCCCGTCTCTAGTCATAATTGTTATCTGGGCAGGGACACACTTTATACTGGTATATTATAATTTGTAAAATAATATATTTCACCTCTTGTGCCAACATTCCTATGCTTTTTATTTCAATAAACATAATATCCTCAATTATACTCAATAAAAAAAATAGCAAATTTTGAATTTCCTAAATTATCTATAAAAACTCTCAGGAACCCCTGTTCCTTTTGATCAAATTTTGCAATAAATTGTGTTTTTTTAATTTGGAACTGATGTGTGGATCCAGCCAAATTAGTTTTTTTTAAATTTATACAGGGTGTTTTCAATATCTTTGAATTTTGACCTGAAATAGCTAAACCAAGCACGGATTTGTAATCTACGACCAAAAATTAAGTTTACATGTCCAAGCGTTTAGCTGTGACATTTTCACCTCCCTACAGTGTTAATAATGAACATGAAAATTTAATTATTTTACAAAAAGCCAAAATTTAGTAGGGTAAAGAGTAAATTTTTGTCCTTAAATGGTAAGTACAATATATTGTACTATATATAGTCAGTAACTTTTAGATATTTCTATATTATAGTTAATAAACATAGTCTATTGATGGCGGGCCGATGTCTGAAAGCGACAGAAAATAATCATAATATGGTCGGCAATTGATCGTTGGATTGTCTCCTATTGACGGTGAGTCGTCGCGACGGTCGTAAATCAACGGCGGGTCTATGTTTAAAAACAACGTCCGGCCAATGTCTAAAAACAACGGCTGGCCAATGTCGGCTCTTGATCGTTGGTTGACCGTCTACCCTTGTCTGCTATTGAAGGCGGGCCGATTGTAGTAAATCAACGGCGGGCCAACGTAGTCATTATCGCTTGCTGACGTTCAGCCTCTCAAAAATGCCGCTGGCTTCCGGTACCGGATAAAAGCAGATGTTTGCGGGGGTGCACTAACCGGATGAAATCAGGTGTTCCCAGATAAAAACACGTTTGCGGGTGAAACCGTATGAAAGCAGACGTTCGCGGGTAAAGGAATATGTTTGCGGGTAAAACCGGATAAAATCAGACGTTTGCGGATGAAAGCAGATGTTCGCGGATGAAAGCAGATATTCGTGGATGAAAGCAGATGTTCGCGGGTGATTGCAGATGTTCGCGGATAAAAGCAGATGTTGGCAGATAAAAGAAGATGTTCGCGGATTAAAGCAGATGTTTGCGGGTGAATGCGGGGGTGCACTAACCGGATGATATCAGGCATCCCTGCTTAAAATACCCCATAGAGACCCTGTTCAAACCGATAGATATTTGTATCGGAATGTATGGTGTTTCTATATGGTGAATCGGTATGTATAGGACCCATAGTTGGCATTTATGGTTGTTCTATAGGGATATCCACCCTTGATTTATTTGCTATTGGTTTCAATGGGGAAAATACACATAAATGTAGAAATTAGTTTTCCCCCATAGAACCCTATAGGTTTTGTTCGTTGCGTTGAGTATGTTGAGTATGTTGCGCGATTAAAAGATGGTTTAACAAAAAAACAAAACTTTATTTTAACATGGTTGTGTATATGACTAAATTTAAATTCTTAATGTTAAAATACTAAAATCTAGGTAGAAAATACACCAAAAAGGGGAGGGCGTTGCAGCCACTTGACGGCTAATATCTTCCAGATGTCATAGCAGAATTGATTCTCCCTTTTCTTGGTAATTGCTTTTACTTGTAAATATTATGCACTTGTTAAACAGATAATTTATAATATATGGGCCAAGCGTAAACATGCCCCCGGCCTTGGCAAGTATTGCCAAAAAAAACAAACAAAAAACAAAGAAAAATACATTGATATGGCAATACCCTTTACATATAGATAATATCTAATAATATCATATTATGACAATGCAAATGAAGTAGCAGAATATCTCAATTGGTGCATTATAAATTCGGTAAATATATAAGTATAAGTAAAATATAATTTGTAAAAATGACTGCCTTTTAATTTTAAACATGCTATAATCGAACATATAAATTTTAAGCCCAACTACCTAATACTAACTTATATTATGTCTACATGAGTTCAATATATTTAGTTTGTTCACTGCTTTTAATTATTCTCTACGTCGTCGTTTAAGGGCAACGGACATATTTTAGAAAAAGATCGTGTTACGACTCCACTATAGAAGTTTTAATTTTAAAAACACGTGCTACACCATCGCGACCACAAATCACTTCAATGATGCGACCAAGTTTCCACCTCATGGGTGGCAAATTGTCCTCTTTGATTAAAACTAGGTGGCCTTCGTCAACCTTATCTCCTTTAGTAGATACCCATTTGGTTCTTTTCTGTAGCTCAGAAATATACTCTTTGTTCCAGCGTTCCCACATATGTTGTGATAGCTGTTGTGTCAGCTGATAGCGTGTAAGTCGATTTATCGGGATGCTTGTGAATTGTTTTTTGCCTGTTGTGGTTATTGGACGACCAATAAGAAAATGCGCTGGGGTTAAAGCTGTGTAATCATTGGGATCGGCTGACAGCGGCGTCAATGGGCGCGAATTTATTATAGCCTCAATTTGGGTTAATAACGAATAAAATTCTTCATAAGTAAGGTGTGCATTTGATATAACTCTTTTGAGATGATGTTTAATTAATTTAACTCCTGCCTCCCAAAGCCCACCAAAATGTGGCGAATAAGGAGGTGAGAATTTCCATTCTATCTCGTCTTTAGACAATGAATTAACGATACTAGACTTATTTAATTTAAGAAATGAGCTAAGTTCTTTAAAATCCGCACTTGCAGAGACAAAATTCTTACCATTGTCCGAGAAAATTTGTCGGGGTTTTCCCCTACGTGACATAAATCGTTTTAGTGCTAACAAAAATGTTTCCTTGGATAAATCCGTAACAACTTCAATATGTAACGCCTTAGTACTAAAACAAACAAATATGCAGATGTAACCTTTGATTAGTTTACAACCGCGACCCTTTCGGTCTCGGAGTAAGTACGGACCTGCGTAGTCAACGCCGCTTACAACAAATGGTGGTCCGGGAAATAGTTTTTGATAATGAAAGTAATGAAAAATAAGCCTTGTAAGCGGATGATTAGATGCAATTATACTTGGATGTCGTTTTTCGTAAGAAAGAGAATTTTGCAAGCGACCCCCTACGCGAAGAACACCTTCTGTGTCAACAAATGGAGATACATTTTTCAATTTGCTTGAGTTTTTAACAGGGGTATTGTTCGTTAATTGTTGTATTTCGTCGTAAAAACTTTCGTTTTGAGCTGCCTTTAAAACGTAATGATGAGGCATGAAATAAAATTGCTCGTGAGGCGCATTAAGAGGATCAAAGTCCTGTATATTTTTCATGTGTCCAAGATTAATGTATTCATGTATGATCGCTTTCGTGCATTATGCATTCGATATAGACGTATAAAATTCCAAAGTTAAAAAAAAATATTTCCTATGTTATTTAAATGGGAAATAGAAAATTGCGATCCGCGACCTCTAAATCTTCAAATTAAAAGCTCAAATTTTAACGAGGTCTTTGTTTTGACATCCTCTAAAAGAATTTGCTGACCATTTGAAGAAAAAGTCGATTTTTTTGAAACACCCTAATGTATATATGTACCTAGCACGTGCTAAGTATAATTTATAAATTAATTATAAAAATATATTTAAAAATACGATAATTTTTAAGCCTTGGTAAGATAAATCCATTCCCAAAACTGTACAAGAAAAAAGTATTCGAGTAAAAGTACAATTGTACTTTTACTTAAGTACTTTGAAAAAAATGTACTTGAGTAAAAAGTACAAAAAAATCCAAAAGTACTCACGAGTACAAGTACAAAGTACAAAGTACTTTTTCAAAAAACTCTTAAAATGTAATTTAGGTTTCAGTATCTAGCAAAAAAAGTTGTTAAAAGTTAAACATAACAAAATATCAGGTTTAGGTCATTTAGGGATATTTAAAAAAACTGCATTTGTATATTTATTTAATACACGTATTTATTTATCTTTTGAATATTTTTTTTCCAAATAACCAATTATTTCGATTTTAAACAAAAAAAAATATTAAAATAGATTAACTATTCTTTTACATAGGTATAACCTTTATTACCTATAGGTATACCTATTTTCATGCAAGTAATTTAAATTATTATATATTTTATTTAATAAATAGCCTAAACATTATTTAACTGTAAGCACGAAATTAAATTAAAGTAACATGCATTTATGACTGCAAAAAAAAACAAGATTGAATGCAAAAATATAACCTAACTTTTTAAGCGTACCAAATATAACAAAAACTTAATCGAGTAGGTAATCAAATACAAAATAATATTTAAAATCCTACTTACCCCAGTATAACAAAAACCAAAACACTTAAAATAATACTAATCGTCGGCTACATGAGTTAACCTGCTAACTCCATTTTTACTATTTTGTGATTTTTTGTTATTTTGGCCAATAGATGGCGCCTTGCGTCGACCTATAAACATTTTATATCCCTATTTTGTGTAGAAAATTTCTTGTGTCACAAAATAGAGTATTTCTACTAGAAATTTTATATTTTGTGACACAAGTATACCTGTTAACTTCCTATTGAATAGTGGACAAGAAAATACTGCTATCTCCAGCGAATTTCAGGCAACAGGTGTACTTGTGTTACTTTGACTTCCAGTTCCGTGATTTTTTACTGTTTAGTGCAAGTTTTTTAGTTTTCCGTGTGGTTTTATTCAAAAAGGTAATAGTTTATTTATTGTCTCATAATTTTATTTGAATATAATCACCGATTTTAAGTCAAAACAAACCAATAAACATAATTTTGGAGTTAGAAGCTTTTCGTATTCCCTACATCCAAGTAAAGGTTTGGATTTAGCAGATTTTCCATGTTTTTTCTTTTTTTGTTATTCATGATTACATAAAGATAGAGTTAAGAGATAAGAGTTTTTTTGTAAAAAAAATACTTGTAACTTGTTGGAGAATTTTATTGCTTAATTTAACCCAAATGCAATAAACAAGGATACGTTAAAATTAATTTCAATGCATAGTCTGAACTTTATTTTTATTACAGTATGTCAAAACGAACAAGAGAAATTTTGAAATTAGCTGCCAGACAAGTTCAGAGTAATTACCACCACTCAAATGAAGATCCTAACAATGTTATGACCGCAAATAATTATTAAGTTGTTGAAAATGTTAATATTGAAATTATTGATTACCAACCATCGCTTTCTGAAGACAACGATCCACATTTATTAAATCAATTCGATGTTATGGAATCAAATATGCTGTACACCATGGATATAGACAAAAAAACTGAAGAAATTTACACTGAAACAGAAATTACAGGCATGACGTACTGTGATACATTGGAAGTAATAGACTTAGAAAAGGATAACTGTAATGAAATAGAAGTGCCATACGCAGAAAAAACAGACAGACAAAACATAGAAGGCGCGATGGACACAGAAGATGCAGGATGGCATGAAGTAGACGGAGGTACATCATTAAATTCAGATATATCGGATGATAGTGACTACATTACACCCAAGTTAGTAACATACTCAGGGTCTGACAGCAATTGTTCTGATGAAATGCCAATAAAAAATAAGAAACGACGTAAAAATTTCCAGGTGGACAAGTCAACGTGGTTTTCAGAAATGAATAGAAAGAGGCGAGAAAGTGGAAAGCGATACTATGGTAGAACTAAAATAAACGGAAAATGGACTTATGACATAGAAAGAAAACCAAGAAAGCTCAAAGAAAGGTGCAAGTTTAAGTATAAAAACGGATCTATGAAATGTAGTCAAATAACAGAAGGGCAAAGAAAAAACATATCAGATTATTTTTGGAGTTTAACTTGGGGAGAAAAAAAGGTTTTCGTGGACAGTACTGTAAAGAGTGATTTTATTAAAAGGCCGAGAAAAGTACCAGATCAATCAAGAAGAAATCACACTTTTAAGTACTTTTCAAAAATAGGTGACCAGGAATTAGAGTGTGTAGAACAATGTCCTTAAATACAGTGGGATTGGGCCGTTGGAGTGTCCAAAGCTGGAAAAATAAATTCTCAAATTTTGAAAAAGCTGATGATGAGGAAAATAAATCCAAAAAAAACCTACTCTATATAGGAAGAAAGAAAAAAATAAGAAGAAACCTTTTGAAATAGAAAACAAAAGTATGCACGAGTTTTTTGATTCCTTACCGACTATGGAATCTCATTACTGTAGATCCTCTTCAAGCAAAAATTATCTTTTGCCTGAGTGGACCTCAAAGGAAGAACTCTACAGACTTTACAAAACAGATTGGTGTAGACTTAAAAATATACAACCATTAAGCAGCACCACATTTAAAAAAGCATTCGATTAAAAAAATATGGCATTATTCAGGCCAAAAAAGGATGAATGCGAAATTTGTAATAAATTTAAAGAAGGTTATATATCGGAGGAAAACTTTATATTAACTTGCATATTTCAAGAAAAAAATAAGCTAGAAGGGAATTGGAAAAAGATAAGGAAAATGAAAAATTTGTCTATACCGTCGATCTTCAAGCCGTATTACTCTCTCCTAAATCTAATATTAGCAGCCTTTACTATAAGACCAAATTGTGCGTCCACAATTTGTGTTTTTTTGATCTTATTAATAAAGGATTTTGTTATCTTTGGCACGAGGGAGAAGGGGGGCTAAATGCAGAAGAATTTTCATCTTGCTTTCATTTTTTCATTGAAAACCACGTTATTCCATTCATTGATGCAGACAAAAGAAAAATAGTTATCTGGAGTGACGGCTGCACATACCAGAATCGGAATAGCGTACTAGCTAATGTTGCTATTAATTTGACAAAACTATATCAAATAACTATTGAACATAAATATCTCGAAGTGGGGCACACTCAGATGCCAGTAGATTCAATGCATTCGACTATAGAACGTCGTGTAAGGTCAAAAAAAATTAATGTTCCAGCAGAATATGCTGTTCACTGCAGAATTAAACCCAGACCATATAACGTAAAATATTTGGACCATACCTACCTTCTTTAAATCCTTTAAAAACATTGAAACGGTAAAAAGTATTAGACCTGGAAGAAAGCCTGGAGATGCTAGGGTTGTTACCAGTATAATATTTTGTTTTTCCTTATTCTTTTAATTTTTTTCGATTAAACTCTTAAATCATATTGATTTATTTTAGGTAACCGACATTCAAGCTTTATTTTTTATAAACTGCGATTTTCAGAAGAATGGACAATTCTTCCCCAGCGAAGACAACAATTACCTATAAAAACATGGAATGAACTAGATGCTCTACATGAAAATAAAATTGCAATCTCAGCCAAAAAATTTTCTGATCTCCAACATCTTAAGTTAACTTTAGCAGCCGACTACCAAGGTTTTTACGATAATTTGCCACATGAATAAATGTGTTTTTAGAAAGAAATATATATTTTTTTAATATTCTTGAGTTATAATATAATGTTGTTTAATTTTAAAATAATTACTTTAACTTTTGTTCAGTGCCATGTTTCGGTCGAGTAAATAAAAAAACTGCTATCTCCTGATTTTTATTCGTAAAAATAATTTTTAAAACTGCTAACTCCATTTTTAGGCTGTAGAACTTAAACTTAAAATATTGTGCTTGTCATTTATTTAAAAAAGGTAAAAAACATATTGGAAAATATATTATTAAATTACAATGTCAAATGATCCCGTTTGTATTGATAAAGACAGTTTTTTCTCCCTCCTAAAAAGTTGTCCTCATGTGAGTTAGCAGGTTAACACATGTAGCCGACGTAATGCATATTCTGTATTGCAGAATAATCTCAAATTTCTTAAAAAAAACCGTTACATACGAATTATGACGGCACTACCAGAGATAAAAAAGGGCACTACCTCTTGTAATATGTAATATCTCTATAAACTAGGGCACCACAATGATATTACAAGTACAAGTACAAGAACTTTTTTTAAATGTACTCTGGACTGAGTACCGAGTACATAAAAAGTACTTAAAGTACAAAATTTGAGTACAAGTACTTGAGTACCGCACAGCTCTAATACCATGGCAACACTGTTATGCACTTGCATAGTTCAGAGAAAAACCTTAAGGTTATAAATTTAAATTATGGCAATTAATTTCACAAATGATCTCATAAAGAACTCAGGATGAGCTCAGCAATGATTCAGCTAATGAGCTCCAGGTGAGGTCCAGCTGGACCTAGGTGATTTCACAGAAATGCATTTGATGTCATAGTGAGTTCACTGTGAACTCACGCGATGATTATCAGTGAATGATTTTTTAATGAGTCATAAATGTTATCTGGGAAGTTTAACGCCCGATAAAAAAAGATTTTATATAGTTGTATATCATTATATAAAATGTATATAGAGTTATATATAATTCATATATAATTATATAAAGTTTATATATAATGATATACAATTATACATAATTCTATATAAAATATTTTTTTTAAAATATGGAATTTATATAATTATATACAATTATATATAACTCTCTATGAAATTTTATATACTTTTATATAATTATATACAATTATATATAATAATTTCCAATTATATATAATTATATATTAGACCCTATTGAAGTGTCTATATAACTATATAATATCATATACAATTCTATATAATTATATACAATTCTACAAAATTATATATAGGTCTCTTTTAAGGTAGGGTGAAGTGGGGTAAGTGCGCTTTTGGGGTAAGTGCACCAATTGGGTTTAAAAAAAAAACTATTCAACCTGCGGTGGCACCCTCTGGTAAATGCGAGAGCATGACTCTTTTTCACTAAAATACACATCCCTTCTTTAACGAAATCAAATTGGTTAACAAAGAATGGCGACTTTATTGAGTGTTGTCGTTTTTACTCGCGTGTTAAATGCGCAGTTCTGTGAAAAAACACATTTATTACTGGAGCTAAGGTACGTGTAAAGCTACTAGATATTTATTTTGAAAGTTTATATGTGTTTTAAGTAAACTAATATGCAAAATTACCTTTATTGTAAAATAAGCTAACTTTGAAGGGGTAGGTGCTCTTGCCCCAAAATTTTCTCTTATTGGGAAAGTGCACCTACCTTCATGGGGGAAAGTGCGCCCACTTTCCCCGGAGTTAGTTTCGGCCTACGCAGTTACGTAATACGTAACATACTATGTTCTTGTTTCTAAGCACATTTTTTTTCATAGATACCATAGGAAGAAGAGGCGAAATGAAGTTTGACATCAGTTTTTCGCATTATAATATCAATTAGATTTACTGTATGAAGTTTGTTTTTCATTAGTATTGTATTTTTGTTTGATTATTTCATAAACAGTTGAGAATAAAAACTCAGAAATCAGTTTGTAATCATGGATTTTTCTTTGCTAGCTAATTTTCCTAAATATTCGAGTTAAATGTAATAACTTTATAACCAATAAGTCAATTTAATTGCGGTAAATTGCAAAAAAATTCACAAAACTGTGAGTTTGTTGCACTTGCCCCGTGAATGCCCCAAATATGGGGCAAGTGCACCTACATGTATATATTTTTACAAAAAAAATAGCTGTGGTGGCGAATTACGTTTAACGCAGAGTTTAGATATGCCATGAGATACACCACTAAGGGAGTTGTTTATATGCCAAAGACTGGACTCTTACCATTGTTCTAAATAATTTTATTAACTATTCAATTTGTATTTTGCACTTGGGTGGGTGCATTTACCCCACTTCACCCTATTTTAAATTGTTTATAATTTTATATGATTATAATATATAATATATAATATAATATATATATATATACAATTCTATATAATTATATATAAGTCCCTTTAAAGGTATGTAAAATTGTATATAATTCTATACAATTTTATATAAATTTATATAAGTTTTTTTCAATTGACCTTAAGGTATATAAAATTGTTTATAATTATATTCTATATAATTATATATAATTTAAGAAAATTATCCAGGTATATGGATAATGACGTCATTAAAAAAAATATTTTCAATTGGTTAAGGATTTTGATTACAAAAAAATAAGGATTATTTAATTTTATGTGGGTAAGTGATAATGATTCTTATAAATCGATTTATTTTTGGTGAAGATTCGCAAGTAGAACTTTAATTAAAATTTCAGCCCTTGACTAAAACGCCATAAAGTAACAGCTTGTCAATATGTATTTAAAATATTTTGGAAACATGAACGATACTGGGAGTGGAAGTGGGAGTAGAAAAACAAGATTACATTTTGTGTATTTGTTATATGACCACAAAATACAACTGGATAGCAGACAACTTAATACGCATGCGCAGAAATCACGGCTGGTAACTAATAATTGTTCAAACACCTTAAGCAACAATTGTTTGTAAGGTAGGTATTAACCTATTTTAAAATAAAGTGCCCTAAAGTGCCCTATTTTTTATCAATTTTTCGTTTATTTTTTAAATTTTGATATATAAAAATTTAAATGCTTGTAAATAAAATTTACACTAAATGTTAATTAGGTGCGAAGGCGTACAAGGGTTTTAAGAAAGTGAAGAGTCCAAATGCGGCATACATAATATAATAAAACGGTCAATTCACATTTTGAATCTGGCGGTACAAGCACCACGCCCCCAACATTTTTGTTAGTGTACCAAGTTGTTTTATTAATTGTGACAAAATGAACAAACAATAAATAATATTTTAGCAATATTGAACACCATTTATAGTGCCAAAATAATAATTACTGTGTAATTAATAGGGCATACAATCCACGGGATTTTTTTGATGATATCCTGGGACTTTCGGACAAAAGGTGGGATATTTCAAAAAAATCGGAAAGTAAAATTTATCACTATTTAATTACATACATCTTACAGTACTGTAAGTTGTATGTAATTAAATAAGTGATTAATATTACTTAACTGTTTTTGTTTATATTTTTCCTTTATTTCCAAATTGTTTATATAAAAAAGGGTTTCAAGTATTTATTAATAATAAATTATTTAAAATGTTTTTTGTAATTTAAAAAAAATCCCGAAAATCCCGGGATTTAAGAAATCCTAATTTTGTCCGGGATTGTATGCCCTAGTAATTAGGTATGTACAAAAAAACAACGGTATAATTTGTTTATGTATAAGGTAAATTATTCCAACAATTTCCTTAAATCGGCACTAATTTAGTGCCCTATGTTAAAAATAAAAGTGCCCTAAATTGTTTGCTTCATTCGCTGCGAACCCTGTAATTGTTTATTTTTATAAAAACCTATAGGTTTAGGGTGGTAATGCTATAATAATTTTTTGTTTCAATGGGTTAAGTTGTCTTTCAAAATATATAAAAATATACGAAGTTCAATTGTTTTTCTGTAAAAATACCACTAATTTGCAGGTTTTGATGACATTATATTTTTATATTCCTGCATAAAGTCACTAACTGTCATTTTGTGAAAATCTTAAAAAACATAGTTGTGTGGATTGTTGTTTATATATCCAAATAACCATATCTTTAATGTATAAGTCATATATGCATATAATGCTTAAAGCACTTACTGAATTTTATACATTAAAGATAAGGTAAATTTGAACTTTAAGATTTTTACAAAATTTCAGTTGGTGACTTTTTGCAGGAATATAATAATATATGATTATATATAATTGTATAGAATTCTATATATATAATTATATAAAAGAGAAAGAGATACCACTCTTCTTCAGGCACGCGCTATCCAAAAGTCTGTTTTATGGGATAGGTCTATTATATCGGGTCGGTTCTCTTATATAATTATACAGGGTGGGCCAATGGAAAGTTTCCACCCTGATTTTCTCAGGTGTTACGAAAAAAAATAAAAAACGCTCGCACCCGTCGATTTCTGATTTGAGGGGGACAATTTATTTTTATATTTTCAACCCCTTAACTTCAACCCCTAAGCGTGGGTAATAGTTACCCCCAAAATTTAAAAAAGGAAGGGGGGTCGAATGATACTTCATTTTGAAGGTATTTTTGCCCTGATTATACCCTCCAAGTTTGAACTCGCTGCTAGCATCCCCGTTGATATGACAGCTTGTTAAAATCTTGGAAATAGATCACGTTTTATTATAAGTAAAAACAATACTTACCTTCCTTAATAAAAATATCTACTAATTAAAGTTTTATTATTATTAATAAAAAGTTATTTACATGATATTTATTTAATAAACTGTTCAAAATGTCCTCCATTAACATTCATGCAATAATAAAATCGATTCTCTACCTCTTCTCTAACATTCTGCAACATATCGGTAGTTATCCTTTGACACTCTTCAGTTATTCGTTCTTGTAGAACTTGAAGAGAAGCTGGCTGTGTTTTATAAATTTTAGACTTCAAATGGCCCCATAGAAAGAAGTCCAGAGGTGAAAGATCAGGGGACCTTGCAGGCCACTCAATAGGTCCTCTTCGGACAATCCAATGGTCTCTAAAATTTTCATTTAGAAATTGCTGAACGGGTGCTGCATAATGCGGTGGGGCTCCATCTTGTTGAAAAAACATTTTGCGACAAATTATTATCTTCAGCAATAACTTCCCTTATTCTAGGAACAATATTTTCTTCAAGTAAAGTCAGATACATAGCCTCAGTGAAATTGCCTTGTAAAAAGAATAGTCCAATTATGTTATTGCCTAGAATACCTGCCCAGACATTTAACTTTTCAGGATTTTGAGTATAAGACTCTCTAAATAAATGTGGATTTGAATCGCTCCAGTATCGACAATTATGTCGATTGACTAATCCATGTAAAAAAAAAGGAGCATTCATCTGAAAAGCAGACATTATAAAGAAAATTTAGATTGCCAACACACCGTTCACTCATTTCTTCTACAAATTGTAATCGTCGATCATAATCATCCTCATTAAGTTCGTGAAGCAATTGTATCTTGTAGGGGTAAAATTTGTGAACCTTCAAAATTCTCCTTACGCTTGTTCGTGATATGCCGGAAACTTCGGACAATAATTGCCTAGTACTGAAGGTGTTATCCATTGCAATGTGCCCTATGACTACGATTTGCATACCTTCATTCCTAACGACACGAATCGGATTATCTTTTTTGTTCTCCACTGTTCCAGTTTCCAAAAACTTTACCATCAGTTTCCTAATATAAGTATGAGAGACATTTTTGTCCTGATGTCTTACATTAAATAGTCGTGCTGTTTGTCTTGCACAGTCATTGTTTTTGAAATAAGTATAAATAATTCAACTCGCTCGGCTATAGTGTATACCATAATTAAATTTAGTTATAAGCTCTCGAACTAACGATAATAATCTTAATGATGATTGTGCGACAATATTGTGTAAATAAAGTTTACAAAAAACACATTTTGTTCTTCAAACGTAAAAAAACTGATGTTTTGCTAATATTTACTTCATTCCTTCAGCATACCTACAGACCGTCTCAAAAGTATCGCTTTTACTCTTACTAAAATAATAGCCAATTTTCAAGATTTTAACAAGCTCTCATATTAATGGGGATGATAGCAGCGAGTTTAAACTTGGAGGGTATAATCAGGGCAAAAATACCTTCAAAAAGAAGTATCACTCGACCCCCTTTTCCTATTCAAATTTTGGGGGTAACTTTCACCCACGCTCAGGGGTTGAAGTTAAGGGGTTGAAAATATAAAAACAAATTGTCCCCCTTAAATCATAAATCGACGGGTGCGAGCGTTTTTTATTTTTTTTCGTAACACCTGAGAAAACCGGGTGGAAACTATCCATTGGCCCACCCTGTATATACTTCTATATAATTTTATAGAATTCTATCCAATAAACCGCCGACGGTGGTCTAGTGGTCTAGTGCATGCTGACTACAAGCCGGAGGTCGTGGGTTCGAATCCCACCAGGGGTATGGCTGTTTATTTGTGTTTGTCCTATTGTGTATTAGTCCTTCGGAGGGGACTTTAAGCCCGCGGTCCGTTCCTACCCCTAACCCGCACAAGCCGTTCAGTTGGCTTATGGGACTTCTTAAGAAGTAAAGGTGGAACTAAAAGAGCACTTTTGTATATAAACTTTTGTATATCGGGCCATTTTTTTTATATAATTATATACAATTTTATACAATCTTTTTTTATCAGGCGGTTCGGCAATATTCGGAATAAATCCTCGATATGGACAAGTTGGTAAAATATCATTGTGGTGCCCTACTTTATAGAGATATTACATATTACAAGAGGTAGAGCCCTTTTTTATCTCTGGTAGTGCCGTCATTATGTCGTATGTATCGGATTTTTTAAAGAAATTTGAGATTATTCTGCATTACAGAATATGCATTAGTATTATTTTAAGTGCACAACATATGTTTTGGTATTTGATATACTGGGGTAAGTAGGATTTTAAATATTATTTTGTATTTGATTACCTACTCGATTAAGTTAGCTTAAAAAGTTAGGTTATATTTTTGCATTCAATCTTGTTTTTTTTGCAGTCATAAATGCATGTTACTTTAATTTAATTTCGTGCTTGCAGTTAAATAATGTTTAGGCTATTTATTAAATAAAATATATAATAAATTACTTGCATGAAAATAGGTATACCTATAGGTAATAAAGGTTATACCTATGTAAAAGAATAGTTAATCTATTTTAATATTATTTTTTCTGTTTAAAATCGAAATAATTGGTTATTTGGAAAAAAAATATTCAAAACATAAATAAATACGTGTAATAAAGAAATATAAAAATGCAGTTTTTTTTTAAATATCCCTAAATGACCTAAACCCATATAACTATAACTATAGTATAGTATAGTATAGTATACTATACGGGTAATCGACAATTCATTCAATGTGCAATTGTTCTTGCCGTAAAAGAAAGATGCCCTTATTTCAAATGTTAAATGGGAACTTTTGCGCATGTGCCTTACAATATACCACGCCCGGTTTTAAATTCGCCAAATTTAAAAATTCTTTTCCTTGTCATCACAGAACATTTTCTTATAACCTCTTTGGTCGAAAACATTGTTTTTGTTTGAAAAAGTGTTTTTATTAATTTAATTTAATGCAGGTAGTGTTTAAAATAAATGGGCAAAATCATATTTGCAATTCTCTTTTATTTAATCAAAAAAACTGAATTAAAAACCAGATTGTTGAGGGCTGGCCAAAAACAAATGACCGATTTAGAAAAAAAATGAAATATTAAAGGATACTAACATTCCCATTGGGAATGGGAATTTCCCAATCTCTTGGCAATCTAATAAAAAAAATAGGTAGGTCGGTAGGTAGGTAGGCACTATAAGTTCATAGTAGGTATTTGGTAAAAAGTT
The DNA here is from genome assembly GCA_921294245.1 of Brassicogethes aeneus. NCBI lineage: Eukaryota > Metazoa > Arthropoda > Insecta > Coleoptera > Nitidulidae > Brassicogethes > Brassicogethes aeneus. Next base: position 66,959,364 of record OV121132.1, read on the forward strand.
AATTGTTTTACCATAAATAATACCTACCAAATTTTGATTAAAGTGTAATTGTAATAAACCAGAATCGCAGGCGTAAACCCAAAATAATAAACAATTGTTTATTATTTTGTGTTTATGCCTGGTTAACCAAGATGGCAGTGCATTGTTGCCAAATTGACCAAGACAGATTATATACTTTTTTTTTTTTAATAATAATTTTGTAGATTTAAATAACTACAATTAGGCTAAAATTATTCAGACAATAAAACAATAACGTTTAAAAAAGATATTTTTTAAATTTTTACCATATTTACCAGTAAAATTTGAATAAAGAAATCCTCTAAAAGACAATATAAAAGAAACAAGGCAAGCTGTAGGGGGCCGAGGATGGCGCAGTGCGTTAAAGCTACAGAGCGCATCCAACACGCAATACATAGCTTTGCAGCGACTGCAAAATAAAGCGCTTCGGCACATCACTAACTCGGGCAGATATACCCCTATTGATGACATGCATGAAACAGCAATCCTGCCTTATTTAAAAGAGTATGTCATGGATCAGGCAAATAAATTCTACACTAAGAAACTACACCGACACCCGTTAACACGCCATATAACTACGCTCAGACAACACCACAATGCGCGCTATAAACATGGCCTGATCTATGGCAGATTGCCGATATTTCGCGACCCCCCGGTGCATCACTGACACCGCGGTAGCTTAACCCTCAGAACAATACGCGACGTGGGAGATGTCTGTTGATTTAGGACTTTAGGGTTCTTGACCTTGAGACATCTCCAACCAGACTTTTAACATCCCCTTCAAATTCAACCGTAGTACCATGGTGCTGCAGGTCTTTTTCTAAATTCTTTTATGTATTTTTTCCAAATTTTTTAAGAGGGTTTTTTAATTATTTTTCCCTCGAAATCATTATTTTAACTCTTCAACATCACCATTCTTTTTTCCGCCAATTTTTCTAGACTTTTATTCTTCTACCCGGATCAAGCTGGCCTCACATTCGCTCTGCGAGAAAAGGCCAGACAAGCTCCATGCTAATAAGAAGGGCTTAGTACAAGGGACAAAGACCGTCGGAAGACTGCGCTGCTACCACCCGTACCACGCATCTTCACCGCAGGGAGGCTGAAGAGGTGGAACCACACTTCCACGCGCCTCTTTACAGCCAACCACATCACCACATTGCGGCCTTTACTATTTACCTTTTTTATGATCTGTAATTATTTAATTTAGAAATATATTGATTTTGATTTTGATTTTGACAGAGCGGTAATCAATCTGCGCCACGGTACCGGGTTCGATTCCCGGTCACAGCCTTGGGTGTTGTGGTTGTTTTTAAGAACCAAAAAATTTATAATAATGAGCTGGCTAAATAATCGAAAAGATTAAAAGTCAATAAAACCAACAAAAAAAAAAGGCAAGCTGTAGTATTTTAATAGTGTAGCATGCGCAACGTGACATTAAAAATTGGAAGTGACGAAAACGAGACAATATTTCGTTACGATTAAGGAAATTTTAATAAAAAGTAAATAAATTGCGTGACGCCAAATTCGTGACGAGGGGTCTATGAAAATACGTGACGAATTTTTTCATAAAGTCGTTAGTCACACGAAATAGTGATAATTTTACTTTAAATTTTGGTATAAAATTCTTGACGTGCAGCTCGTTACAAAAACGTTACAAAATATTTATACAAATCGTCACGAAAACATCACGTAAAGTCGTGACACCAATGCGCAGTCGCCATGGCTGAGAAAATCTCTTTATGTTCCTTGCTAAAATTTCAGCAACCATAGCTAAATCATTTGCTTAAATAGGGGACAGCCAAACACTTTACTATATCAGGATAACGCACTTTGCTGAACAGACTTTCCTGTGGCAATCAAACTACTTTGCAAAGAATAATTCTGTTGTGCTACAAAGTAATTTTTCTATGCCTAAAAAGTAACTTTGTGTGGTTATAAAGTAACCAATAAATAACTATAAAATCTTTTACTAAGGCAACAACAAATTTCTGCTATGCCAGAAATGTTTTTTAATGACAACAAAAATACCTAGCTGTCTCTGTAGAGACATGTGCTGCTAAAAACATTATTTCTACCATGGATAAAATATTTTTTTTATAGTGAGAAGCTTCTTTTTTGCAGCAATAAACAAAATTTTAGGGGCAGAAATTTAAGGATCTTTCTTGTACCTTAACATTTATTTACTGCAGAAAACAATCTTTTATAATAACAAAAAAAGTATCTCCTTCCACGATAAAACAAATTATATAGCACAAGAAGGTTATTTCTTGTCCCTAAGTGTTTTTTTGTAATGGTAGCAAATTTTATTTTGTTTATTTTGTACGTTGGTATACAAGGTGTCACCAAATAAGATGTCATTCCTTGAGGGGATGATAGTTCACGCCAAAGTAGTTTTTCCTCATTTTTGAATTAATGCTACTACTGTTTGGCTTTTAAGATTATTATGATTTTTTTTGTTCAAAAATAGTAGCACTAATGCAAAAGTGATAGAGGAAAAACTTGGCGTGAACATCATCCCCCAGATGATGATATCTTATTTGGTGACACCCTATAGATTTCAAGTGCAGCTATAGCTACAGGGTACCAGAAATTTACTGTACTAGGATAAAACGTGTGAAAAAGTTATATTTAAGCTATACTGGCGTTAAAAAATAAAAATGTATGTCTACGACCTAATGGTATATACCTTCCAGTCATTTTCTTCTTCATGTAATAGTGATATCGTACTTAAGATTAAAATGTTGAATGGCATAACTGCATTTTATTTATCATCAAAAAGCCCAACTTTGTCTTAAATTAACCCAACATTGTAGGTATTTCCAGTACAGTACATTGAATTTGTGGTAACCTGTATAGACGCTTTATATCAACACCACGGTTTAAAATAAAAAAATATCATTTGCACCAATAAAAAAAGAAAAAAGCCTAAAGTGTAGGGTAATTAATAAATACCTATCAAAGAAATAAACAAAGTTATTAAACAAACATTTTTTTATTTATATGTATAATACATAATGTATTAACTCTTATTACTACTTCTACTAAAAATATACCTAACATACAAAATTAAAAAAATATTCCTATGAAAATAATTATTTATTAATCATTTAAATGGCACTCCAGATGCGAGTAGACATGGTCACCTGTTACGGCGCATGTCAGCCAGCTCGTCGACGCGTCAAAATAATTTTTGGGAACGTTTTCGCTTCGTGCTGACTTCGACTTGTTTGGTCTACCTACAATGTATTTTCCTTATGTATATCTTGCAAATGAAGGTATACCGTATACGGTCACCGTATTACGGTGTATAAATAGGTATATTTAAAAATATTTTAATTCATGTATTTATCTTCTCATAACACACTCGAAGTAAATTTTTAACCTAATAAATTTTTTTTAATTATCTTAAACCTTTTTTCCATTAAAATCTCGAATTAAGGGACATTGGAAAAATGACCTTAATTCTCAACTAATTTTTATGGCAAAAAGATTTTCGTAAAAAAAAATTATCCGGTAAAAAATTGACCTCTTGCATTAACCCCCGATAAATTATCACTATACAAGTTGTTCTTCCAGAAATGCCTTTGATCAGTAAAAATAAATTAAAATAAATTTGAAAACAATAACTTTTATCTCAGAAATTTGCAGACATTCAGTTCTGAGATAAAACAAAGTTATCGTTTTCAAGTCCATTAATTGCAATTAACGACCACCCCTTAATTGCAATTAATGAACTAGCCCGCCTTTGCCTTTTACGTGTCTGTCGCCCGCCTTTGCCTTTTACCTGTCTATCGCCCGCCTTTGTGTATCTATCACTTTCCTTTACGTATCTATAACTTACCTTACCTTCTCCAATTTAAATTGGAGAAATACAGGTATAAGTGATGGATACGTAAAGGCAAAGGCGGGCGATAGATACTTAAAAGAGAAAGGCGGGCGAGTTCATTAATTGGAATTTAGGGGTGGTAGGAATTCCTTTACTCTAATAATAATAAATCCTTTACTTACTCTAATAATAAGTACTTCAAAAATTACACTAATATTGTCAATTCTATTTAAAACAAAATAATTTTCATAAAAAAATAAGTTAGTCAACTTACTTTCAAAATTTTCCATAAAATGAAGAAGCCCCACTCTTCTAGAATTTTCTTGTACTCCATTATAGTCCAGAGAAAAAAGCCAGTCACAGGACGGATCACCCACAACACAGTGTGTTGAACACACGGTAAACAAAATATTTTCTTGGCCACTTTTTTAATTTGAATAATAATAATTAAATTATTATTCATTTAAAATTGCAAGCTCAACGTACCGTCCACAAACAATCAGCAAGTGAACGTGCCGGCAGGCTCGGACAACGCGTTTGAACGCCGAAGCGTGCGATAATACCCGAATAGGGCGGAAACACCCGAAATACGGATTTTAAGAAATTGTATTTATTGGGGCAGCAAAGTTTTTATTAAAAACAAATAAAAATTCTTTTGAAAAACGTTTTTCCTGTTACTAATATGTATTTTGTTATTGTGAAATATTAAATGAAATATTTATTATCGACGGCAAAGAGCTTTTTAAGATCAATAAAGAGACACCAGTAAACTCTATTTTACTGCTACAAGAAATTCAATTTTTAACTTTGGGAAATATTTTAGTAGTGATAGCTAAAAATACATCAGTAAAGAGGTTTTTGCTGCAGATTTTCTCAGTGCAATAGTCATATGTTCTGTGCATCTCCAGTAGGATCTCCATTTTGAATGATTGGTAACGACCACTGAACTATACAATGTATAGTTCAGTGGTAACGACCCAAGCCATTGGTTTCTGTAGGTTTTTCTAAAGGGTGTATCAATAAGAGCGCAAGATTTCAAAGTTTAATAAAACATGGTTTTAAGTATTAAAGCATTGAAATATTTATTGATTTATAAAGTACACATTTGGAAATTATGTGTAAAATAACACATCTGGTAAATGGCCACCACGGCTTAACTGGCACATGCGTATTCTTTTTGCAAAATTTGCAATAACATTATTGAATACATGTGGCGGTATTTCGTTGATAGAGCGTCTAATTTTTGCTTTTAAGGCTTCGATGGTGGCGGGCTTGTTGGCATAAACTTGAGACTTCAAATAACCCCACAGCCAAAAGTCCAAGGGTGTTAAATAGTGGTGAAAATGGGCCTCATCACTGAAAATGATTTTGTCCGCAAAATCGGCGTTCACTTATTGCTGCTTAAGGATCCAATTGGTGAACTCTCTTCGCTGTTCATGGTCTTTTGGCTGGAGTTGTTGAGTCAATTGGACTTTGTAGGCATGAAGATGTAAATCTATAGTAAGAATTCGCTGAAGAGTCGCCTTTGTAATGTCCAATTCTTGGACACGATGGCGAATCGACGTCCCTGGACTCTCGACCACACTCTCGCGAACTGCTGCGATATTTTGTTCTGAACGACCTCTACGAGCTCGTGTCGTGTGTGTTTACATCACTAACCGAAGCAGTGCTTTCGAATTTTTTGATTATTCTTTTCACAGTAGATGAATTAGGAAACATTATTTCGAACAAATATTGGACGCCCTTTACGAATCGTGGCAATCAAACTTTCATCATTTTGATAATAGTGTTTAACAATCAGGACGGATTGTTCTATCGTGTAATGCTCCATATTTACTAACTTCCATCTGTCTCCTATCAATCTGTCATGTCAATAATCATGTGACATCATGGTGGCCAAACTGAGGCGAAATTCAAATCTTGCGCTCTTATTGATACACCCTTTATATTTCTGCAAAGTTTTTAATAGTAAACAAAAGGATAGTTTAAAACCGTAAGTACTTTTGCTTTTCTATATTTCAGTAGCTTAAGACAATTGTCTGCAATGCTAAACAACTACACACTAATCTAAGAAATGTTTTGCTGTAGCAACAAAATATAAGTAACCACAACATTTTTAGTGTGTTAATATATATATATAACAAATTTATTGTTATAGCTTAAGTATTTTAAGTTGAATTTCTACTGAAAGAGGAAAAAATACATTTTTTTTACGTGAAATAAAATTTAACAAAGCCATGGAGAAAACTACTTATTTCTTCTCATTTTGCAGGTCAATTAAAATTAAAAAATTGGTAACCAACATAACATACACTGTTTTACAGTCGACACTCTGGACACACTCCACACATCTGGATAGGGGCGAACGAAAACTTTAGACTAAAAGACATATTGATGGCAAACACAATTGTCTTGGGTTGTCTCGGGGGAAAGAAATATTACAAAGGATGACGTTGAAAAGCACATTAAGCATAATACATATGATAAGATGAAATCACAGGTTTGTACTTCAGCTGAACCCTAGTGTTATTTAAGTAAGTTTATTATAAATAAATGTTGCAGTTAAAGAAACTGCAGAAATAAAATAAAAATTTTATACTACATAAATTATTAATTGACTTCATTCATTTCATTTTTTAATTTATAAGAGAAATACTTGTTTATTTTGTTTTACTGTTTTTTATATTAGGTATATTCTAATAAAATAGTGTTTTATTCTACAGGAGAATTATATTTTTGTGTACTGTTTTATCCTTAAAATAGAAAAATAATTTAATTTTTTTTTCAAAGATATGAAATTTGAAAACTAATTGCAATTATTGCTGGTTTTCAAAAGTGGAGGTATTTTTATTGTATAAGAGTAATATTTTTTTATTTTGTTAGTGTTTTTCTATATAATATATATTATAGTTTATTGTAGAATATGTTTTTATTGTTTTTCTAATAAAATATAATTCAGTTAAATGTGCTTTCTTTGCATTAACATTGCAAAACTAAACAATCCTAACAACAATATGTTATTATTTGGGGGTGTAATAATATTGTGTAGTGTAATGCAGTGCAGTACAGTATAGTGGGTTGTTCTGTGTATTGTGGAATTATTGCTTACCTTCAAAGTTTTGTAATTTGATTTCAACCTGATAATAAGGTTAAAATCAAATTAAAAAACTTTGAAGGTAAGCAATAATTCCACAATACACAAAACAACCCACTATACCGTACTGCACTGCATTACACTACACAATATTATTACACCCCCAAATAATGCAACTATACGCCACAATTACGTGACCAGTTCAGTTCACTATTCGGTAACGAAGCGTCGTGACGAAACCGTGACAAATCATCGTGAAGAATCCGTGGCGTATTCTTAACTACATCGTGAAGATTTTTATTCATATTAATGTAACGTATTCGTCACAAAAACTATGCTTAAATTTAGCGCGGTTTGGCAACTGTTTTTAATTGAAAACGTTACGATTTTTAAATAACGTCCAAGTCACGACTGTCTGAAAACGTCTCGTTTACGTCAAGATTTCGTTACGTTGTGCTACCTGGGATATACCCACAATCCACACAACAAGGTCTGTTCTTTACGAGACGCTAAATGCCACTGGCGGCTCCTCTTACTGCGCATGATCGCTTAATTGACAAATGTGCCGCGATTGAAAATGTTAGGGACGTTAGTTACGTTATAATTAGGGTTGTTGATATTATCGATAACTTATCGATAGTATCGATGTTAGACAATCGTACAGCACTATCGAAAGTATCGATAGTTGCCACTGCGACTATCGATATTTCACGGTTATGTTTTGTTCCTCCCTTGCAGCACACTGTTACCGAGCAAAGCAAACACTTCTTATCCTTTTTCAGGCCATACTTTTAAAACAGGCAGAAAATACACTCGGTATGCACGACTGCATAAAAAAACATCGCTATCCTTCCATTTCTATGAAACGGCCATAAATCTCAGAAGAAAATAACATAACCTCAACCTCAAGACTATCGATAAACTATCGATAATTTCGATATTTGAAACTATCAACATCGAAACTATCGATACATATTGATTTTTTCCCACTATCGCGAACACTAGTTATAATTATAATCCGTAGATAGCTCAGATGGTAGGGCGGTCGCTTGGCATGCGAGAGGTCCCGGGTTCGATACTAAGAAGCTGTCGAACTTTTTTTATTTTTTTATTTTATAAATTTGTTGTTTCTTTGTTAAACAGTGTTCGGTTGGGTTGGGTTGGTTGGTTTGTTTTAGTTTTTTATTTTATCGTAACATAAAATCTACTAAAAGTTGTCGAACTTTTTTTATTTCATAAATTTGTTGTTCCTTTGTTAAAAAGTGTTTTATTTTTATCGTAACATAAATTTGCCCAATGGGGCGGGGTCGGTTGGGTTGTGTTGTTGAGTTTGGGTTGGTTTGGTTTTATGACGTAACTAACGTGCCTTTAACATTTCGAATCGCGGTACATTTGTCAATTAAGCGATCATGCGCAGTGTTGCCAGATATTTTAAAGTCGAGGCGCCAATTTTCGAGTGAGATATCGCCCAAAAGCGCCAACAAAATTGCAATCAGCGCCAACGTTAGATTGGTAAAATTAAAATTAAATTCTTGTAACGGTTAATTCGCAAAATGCATTAAAAATACTTAAACACAACAGTTTAATATTTTTATAGATAAAGACATTTTTCTTGATAGTAAACAATTTTATTATTGTCGATGAAATATGTTTAATAAATAAAAAAATAAATAAATTTAAATATGGCCTACTGGCATTCAAAATAATAAGGAATAGAAACTGTTCCTATTCATTATTATTGTGAATGCTGGTAGGCTATAGGCTATATTTAAATATAAATATAGGCTATATTTATATATAAATATAGCCTACCAGCATTCACAGTATACTAATATTATTACTGTTAAGCCGGCTGCACAACATCCCAGTAACGGAAAGGGAAAAAAGTTAGCTGTCCAATCAGAACTCATATTTCAATTTCTTTTACTTGAATTCGCACTCACCTCTAATTATAAAATTACATTTTTTTTACACATATACACTTGATATACACTTGATATACTTATCCAGTAAGTATATGTGTTTACACTACTTTAATACCATCTATGATTATTATTTGTGGTGATCGGTGTTAATATCTATAAGTATTAAATACAGGCAGCTGCAATCTGAAGATATATTTTAAGTAAAGTTTAATTCGAAGAATTTCCAAAAGAGCAATTTATTTCTTTAGAAATCGCCCAAATTGCGGTTTGCGCTTTTTATAAAAAACTAGGCGCAAATTATTTCTTAAAACCGCCCAATTGGCGCTAAAGCGCCCAATCTGGCAGCACTGATCATGCGCAGTAAGAGGAGCCGCCAGTGGCATTTAGCGTCTTGTCTGTTCTTTAGCTTAAAAATTTAAACCAAAATCGGTGCAGTTGTACGCACCTACGTCATCAAACACTTGCCGCCATCTTGTCGCGGGTATTTTAAAATCCCCGAAATAGAAGTTTGATACCGGCCGTTATCGTAGTTTAAATTCCCCGAAATTATAGTTATTATATTATTATTATTATATTATAGTTTGTTTGTTCATAGGTTCTATGGTTTATTATAGAAACAAATTATGGAACAAATTATAACCTCTAATCTGTCAAAATTAAAAATATATATTTATGTATTTTACCAGTTAATTTAAACTTTTTTAAGGTTTTTACTTGCCCTTTTTTTACTTTTTATACCAAGAGTTATAAAAAACGTCCCAATATTTTAGAATTAGAATTTACTTACTGGTTAAACACAAGATTTGCACAATTGAGGTTCAAAAAGGTATAAGTTATTTAGTTGTTTATTTGTGTTTTGACTGTACTAGTGTATACACTAGTACAGTCAAAACACAAATAAACAACTAAATAACTGGTTCAAACACCTAACAACGTTTATCTACTCCTACATTGACGAGCTGTGACTTTATGGCGTTTTATTGACGGGCTGAAGTTAACAACAGTGGCTTTTCGACATTTTACGTCACGGGCTGAAGTTAGCTTTATTATAAATTGGGAAAAAGTGAGGTTAAATTCGGATGACAGTTGACAGATGTCAAAATTTTAACAAATAAAATTGGCTTTAAATTCTGTTTTGTGTTCGTCGTAGATAAAGTATAGTATGCAACTCGTTTATAAACTTCTCTAGACACTCGTTTTTATTAAACACTCGCTCGCAAGCTTCGCTCGTGCTTAATTAAACTCGTAACTAAAATGGCGTTTATAAAACTTGATACATAATATACTATTATAAGTCTGTATTAAGGCAAATAAGGCACAAAATTAAACAAAAATCTACCCGCTTAAAACGTAAACAAACAATATGGCGGCAAGTATTTTGTGATTTTCAGTCTGCGCGAACTGCTAAAGAACAGACCTTGTTGTGTGGATTGTGCATATACCTACCTGTCTCTTAATAATTGCAAGGGGCATGGTAAGTCGTTTACCCGTATAGGAGCAGTAGCGTGTCAAATTTTTTGGGGGCCCCCCCCGCGAACTTTTTTTTGAGGCCCCCTATGTCACTATTATATTTTCCAAAAATAACCCATTATAGTAAATATTTATACACAATATCATTATCTAATAGTTAAAAAACACAGCGAATTTTTGAAACTAAATTTATTTCTATAAATTATTATGTTATTATAATATAGGAGGGATGATTGAAAAGTTCTAAAAAAAAATGTTCTTCTAATACAAGGAAAACATACAACAAATATTTAACTAATAAGTACAAAGATATGGAATTAAATATGCATTATTTTAAAAACTACTTATAAAATATCCTAACGTTTGTACCTTAACGAAAGGAACTTGTCAACTATTTTGTCTAAATCTACATCTTTCGCTCGTTCATTTTCTACTGAGATGAGCTAAGGCGATTTTGTACCATACTAGACCTCGTAAAGCTTTTTATTATCTTCAACTTTGAAAAAGTCCTTTCTGGTTGAGCCGATGAAACGGAAAGTACTAGAAACAACTGGAACGCAGTGCAAATTTCAGGTATACTACTTATTAGTAATTGATTTTTTTCAAAAATAAAATTTGAAAACTTTCTTATGCTATGAAAATTTTTAATCTTTTCGTAAAGTAAATTTTTTAATTGTATTAGTTCCAATCCTAGATTTTGAGTTAAGTCGTTAGGATATTTCTCTATTAATACTCTGACATAAGCTAAAATATCAGATTCTTGCGCGTTTATCAATGTTTGTGGGTTTAAAATTTCAAATTTCGAATAAATATTTTTAAATGCTTCATACCTGATTCTAAACTGAGTTAATATTATATCCAAACAAGCATTAAAAATTGTAACTTTTAAACGATTTTTATTATTTTCAATTGGCTCATCCGCTGCAATCTCATCAAAAAAATTTTTGACTGTACGGACTCTTTTGCATTTCAGTTGAGGGTCAATATTCCAAGATTTCGCAGTTGAAATAGATAACTCATACACATTTTCAAAATTTTCTCTGAGACTCTCTAATTTGGCAAGAACTCCTGATATTAGATCTGTTGCCTGGCCTATGTCAATGTCATTCTTTTGCAAACATTTTGAAAGCATATTAATATTTTCCAAAATAGTACCTTGAAAACATAGCAAGAAAATGAATTAAAAATTTTCTATTTTATTTTGTAATATCTTGGCCTCATCTCTATCACTGCGTTTTTTGGCTATTAATGTTAAATTTGATAAACACTTGACAACCGACAAAAAATTATTTTTTAACGATATTATACTATCGGATCTTGACGACCATCTAGTTGGACATAATTTTTTTAGAGTTAAGCCAACAGTTTCACTTCTTTTTATTTCGGAGTTTAAGCTTTGCCAACGAGGTAGACTTTCACTAAAAAATACGTAGAGAGACTGAACTGTGTCAAAAAAATTTCTTATTTCGGCAATGTTGCTTACAGAGTCATTTAAAATAAGATTTAAGCTATGAGCAGTGCAATGGACATAATCGGCATTTGGTTGTCGTTGTTTGATTAGAGCTTGCAGACCTGCGTATTTCCCTGCAAAAAAACTTATTTTTATAAGGTTCCATAATATTATTAATGATGATTGAACTTTTAAGACAACTTTATTTTTTTAATCAATAAAAAGTATAGTGTACAATGTAGGTATATTAGTTGTCGAAAAAACATAATTTAAATGTTCTTACCGCTCATATTTGCAGCACCATCATAACTCTGGCCTCTACATTTGTCTAGGGAAATTTCATACTTCTGTAGAACTTTTAAAATTTCACTTTCAAAATCTTTTGCACACAGGCCTGTCATTTCGTAAAATCCCAGAAATGATTCTTCAACCTTAAATTTGTTTTCTTTGAGCTTAATATGTCTAAAAACAAGACTAAGTTGATCTTTCCCAGATAGCACAAGTACGTTCGTAGGACGTTCGTAGGACTTCCACCCAGGACAACCCGAACGTCCTCAGGATGTCCGGGGTCTGCAAAAGTACGTTCGTAGTACGTCCACAGACTTCCGAAATAGACTGTTTCAGATGTCCTCAGGACGTCCGTATTTGACCGTCCACAGACTTCCGAAATAGGATGTCCTCAGGACGTCCGTATTTGACCCCAAGCTGTCCAATTCGGGACATATGAGGACCGAATTAGGACATAGTTTTATTATAATAGGGAAATGTAATACAGTGTTAACAAGTGTTTTGTTAATATATATATATACAGGGTGTCCGGGAAAAGGAGGTCAATCCGTTAACCATATATTCCTTAAGTTAAAACAATAAACCTTTCATAATACTATTTTTATTTATTTCTCCATTGAATTTCACATACCTTCATATCTCTAAATTATTTAAAAATATCAAGTGAAAACTTAAATTTTGTAGGGGTTTTTCCATATAATAAAAGTTGTTTTTCACTTATATCATATATTTAAATACACAGAAATTTAACTAAACAGGGAGCTAACTAAAAACAGCACACGCTGTTTTATGAACAATGCCAACATGGCGGATTTCAGACTGCCAACTTAAAGTCACTAAACTGGTTACTTCCAATACCAACTGTTTATTTGGCGGTAAATTTGAAATAAACTCTTACAATTTATTGCATTAAAAATATTATAGGACAAATTAAATAATTTAAATGTTAAAGTGGAGAAATTTCTCCAATGGTATTTTTAATTCGTATTATACATTTCTCATATAATATTATTAATTCAAATTATTAATTTGGCCAATGTGATATTTTTTATTCAACAAATTAAAAATATAATATACCTAATATATATATATATATATATATATATAATATAATTAAAAATAATTTTTTTAAATTTGTAATGATATTTTTAATGCAATGAATTAATTAATTTTACTAGATATTTTTAAATAAGTTAGAGATATGGAAAATTGCAATTGCTAAAAATACTTGACAACTAAAGACACAATTCCACTTAAGTGGATAAAGGGTCTATCTATAGACATATATGTAAGTGAAAAAAAATTGACAACTTTTTTTTTAAATCTTTTATCGTGCTTGATTAAGGAGTATTTTTAATAAAAAACAAGGTGTAATTTTTTTTCACTTAGACCCGGGTCGCGACCAGAAAACCGATGGACGTCCTGAGGCCTAGGCCTATGGACGTCCTAAGGCCTAGGCCGATGGACATCCTGAGTACGTCCATCGGTTTTTTGCCTGCGACAATAGTTGAAGATACAAATTGATATATCACCTTTTATAAAGTGGATAAAAAGGTCTTTAAAACATGCGCGATTTTTCTAGAACGACGGCGCAGCCGGAGTGCTCGAAATAGAGCAAGCAAGCAAGTGTATCTTCTTTTTTCTATTCTAAAGCAAATTTTTTAACTTACCGTTCCAACAACTGTCCAGATGATGTCCTTTTCTTATAATACACTTCACTAAATGATCGGTTTGAGTCGTCTTTTGCAAAACCACTTATAGGCCTTTCGGGCCTATACGGACCAACATGCACAAGCTGCTTTTTTAGATCATCACTTAATTCAGTGTTTAAAAAAAGCGCTAAGTCACTGGAGAATATTGAGCCTGATTCGAGACTTGACTCAAAATCTGAATCTTTGTTTTCGGGAATATTTTCACCTTCAATGTCTGGTAGGATAGTTTCATCATCATACACTTCTGTTTTTGATGATGAGGTTGCGGATGTTAATGGCGTTTCAGAAGTTGATATAACTTTTTTTTGAAAAAACGTATCAATTTTGGCAATCTTCTTCTTCTCCTCCTCCTTTTTTTCAACTAGTTTTCTTTTTTGAGCCCCACTCAGATATTTGCGCGAACTACTCATTTTAATATTTTAAATATCAACTCAAAATTCAAACGTAACAAGTGAAACAACAAAGACTTGCTAATAACCGAAAATTCCTATTAAAACGGGGAATCACTGAGGTTTCGACCAGCCAGGGTTGACAATTGTTTGGGCGTTCACATTTTTTATGTTCGAAAGAAATAGTGACAAATTAAATATTGGAATTGGAATCACTGAGGTTTCGACCAGCCAGGGTTGACAATTGTTTGGGCGTTCACATTTTTTATGTTCGAAAGAAATAGTGACAAATTAAATATTGATTTGAAATGTTTAAATGTGCATATTTGTAGTTTTGGAGTTTGTTTTATATACATAGGTATTACTTTTTCTTAGAGTATATTAGGGGCCCGGGGGCCCCCAATATACCGGGCCCCCCCCCGCGTGGCGGGGTCTGCGGGGCCGTTTGACACGCGCCTATAATAGGAGTTATAGGTAGGTATATGCCTAAACCTGATATTTTGTTATGTTTAACTTTTAACAACTTTTTTTGCTAGATATACTGAAACCTAAATTACATTTTAAGAGTTTTTGGAAAAAGTACTTCGTACTTTGTACTTGTACTCGTGAGTACTTTTGGATTTTTTTGTACTTTGTACTCAAGTACATTTTTTTAAAAGTACTTATACTTTTACTCGAGTTCTTTTTTCTTGTACACCTCTGCATAGTATATAGTACCATATAGTACCATAAGTGTTGCCAAGTTTTGGGAATGGATTTATCTTACCAAGGCTTAAAAATTATCGTATTTTTAAATATATTTTTATAATTAATTTGTATAATTATTAATAATCAGATGCAAGTTACTTTTTTAATTTTTATTAAAAACATGTTTTAAATATTTTTTATTTTATTTAAGAAAATAAATATTTATTTAATAAATTTTAGCATTTTTAGTCTTTTAAGTAAAATCATTAATGAAATCCCTTTGATTTCATAATGAATTCATCATGTGACTCATTAAGGATCTCACGTTGCTCATCAAAAGTGCAACACTTATGCGTGCCACAGTGACATCACTGAATGAATCAGCAATGATTTCACGTTGATGTCACAACGAATTCATCGTGTGACTCATTAAGGATATCATGTTGCTCATCAAAAGGGGAACACATATGCGTACCTCAGTGACATCACTGAATGAATCAGCAATGATTTCACGTTGATGTCTTAAATGATGTCATAATTGTTATCTGGGAATATATCAATGTGCAATATTAAAAAATAATATATCGGCATCGCAGGTAGCACAACGTGACATTAAAAATTAGAAGTGACGAAAACGAGACAATATTTCGTTACGATCGTAATCGATTAAGGAAATTTTAATAAAAAGTAAATAAATTGCGTGACGCCAAATTCGTGACGAGGGGTCTATGAAAATACGTGACGAATTTTTTCATAAAGTCGTTAGTCCCACGAAATAGTGATAATTTTACTTTAAATTTTGGTATAAAATTTTGACGTGCAGCTCGTTACAAAAATGTTACAAAATATTTATACAAATCGTCACGAAAACATCACGTAAAGACGTGACACCAATGCGAAGTCGCCAATAGTCATATGTTCTGTGCATCTCCATCAGAGATAAAGTAGGATCTCCATTTTGAATGTTTGGTAACGACCCAAGCCATTGGTTTCTGTAGGTTTTTCTATATTTCTGCAAAGTTTTTAATGGTAAACAAAAGGATAGTTTAAAACCGTAAGTACTTTTGCTTTTCTATATTTCAGTAGCTTAAGACAATTGTCTGCAATGCTAATTTAGCATTGCTAAACAATTCCACACTAATCTAAGAAATGTTTTGCTGTAGCAACAAAATATAAGTAACTACAACATTTTTAGTGTGTTAATATATCCTTAACAAATTTATTATTATAGCTTAAGTATTTTAAGTTGAATTTCTACTCAAAGAGGAAAAAATACATATTTTTGTACGTGAAATAAAATTTAACAAAGCCATGGAGAAAACTACTTATTTCTTCTCATTTTGCAGGTCAATTAAAATTAAAAATTGGTAACCAACATAACATAGACTGTTTTACAGTCGACACTCTGGACACACTCCACACAACTGGATAGGGGCGAACGAAAACTTTAGACTAAAAGACATATTGATGGCAAACACAATTGTCTTGGGTTGTCTCTCTTAATTTGAAAAAAAATAAGTAAGAAGGTAAAGATATAAATAAATGAAAACGGTATGAACACTAATAGCAATAAAATAAATAAAGAATATACAAGGTTGGTAGCCGGAGTAAGCAAAAAACTAACATACCCACCCCCATTCACGAATACCAATTGAATGGGGATACTACTAAGGCCTAGGTTGAGGAGGATTCCGGATTGTACTTAGTTTTGGGTCAGTTCAATGTCCTCCAAAAACCCTTCCTAAACTGGACGTATGGCCCGACCCGGCTGACAAAAATCCCGGGAGCTGCCTTAACCTTTGACACTGTCATCCACGAACTCCTAGGGTGGATCTACCAGCCGGCGTAAAAACTTCGGATCCAACAAACACAGGTAATGCTGTGATGTGGCGGGATGCATTTTTCCGTCTCCTATAGGGCTAGCGCAACCGAGTGCGCTAATCGTGTAGGATACGGAAGCGAGACCTGTATCTCCGTTCCCTAAGTGGTTAACGCACCGCCTGTAATTAGGTATTACCACTAGAGGCTAAATGTAGCAAAGTATTCCTCAAGGTTATGACGATTAGCTGTCATTTTGGTTATGCAGGTACACTGCATTGTGCCATACCAAACTAACCCAAACTTAACAACCCAACCCAACCGACCCCGCCCCATTGGGCCCCTCCCGCCCCATTATCACAATCCAGCCTGCCCTTAGATATATTATACCTCTATTGCTCAATGGGGCGGGAGGGGCCCAATGGGGCGGGGGTCGGTTGGGTTGGGTTGTTAAGTTTGGGTTGGTTTGGTATGGCACAATGTAATGTACCTGCATAACCAAGATGACAGCTATTCGTCATAACCTTGAGGAATACTTTGCTACATTTAGCCTCTAGTGTATTATCGCGCTATAACGTGCATACAATGATTCGCGCCTTTAAGACATACGTCAATCTGTTTGTTTGGTTATTATTATTATTATTATTTTATATGTACATACAAAGAAAGATCACCTAGAAAGCTCATTGCAAAGTGCTTATTCGTATGCGGTGCGTTAACCACTTAGGGAACGGAGATGCAGGTCTCGCTTCCGTATCCTACACGATTAGCGCACTCGGTTGCGCTAGCCCTATAGGAAACGGAAAAATGCTGGCGGGATACGCAGGAGAACGGAAAGGGGGTAATATAACCCCGGGAGATCAATGGATGACAATATATCTGGGGCTTGCCATACGTTCCCATACTCATACTCATACTCAAATACTTGTTTATTTTGTTTTACTGTTTTTTATATTAGGTATATTCTAATAAAATAGTGTTTTATTCTACAGGAGAATTATATTTTTGTGTACTGTTTTATCCTTAAAATAGAAAAATAATTTATGATATGAAATTTGAAAACTAATTGCAATTATTGCTGGTTTTCAAAAGTGGAGGTATTTTTATTTTATAAGAGTAATATTTTTTTATTTTGTTAGTGTTTTTCTATATATATATATATATATATATATATATATATATATATATATATATATATACATCCCTAATACAATATTGCGTCATTACAATTCGCGACCTTATTGCGTCTACTAGAAATACGGTATTTAGCGAAAATATAGAAGAGTATATTGGCGTACTTTTTTTTGCTGATTCCAAAAATCTGGTCAGATTTTTTTTATCTTAAAAAATAAGATATACACTTTTTTTTCAAAAGTCACTACATTATCAACTCATTTTAATCTTGATATAATATTGCGTCACGTGTATATTTCATTTTAAATTTTATATGGCTTGTACAGACTTTATTGCGTCCTACAGTGTTGCCAAATTGTAATGACGCAATATTGTACTAAGGATGTATATTTATGTATATGTATATATATATATATATATATATATATATATATATCCGTAATACAATATTGCGTCATTACATTTCGCGACCTTATTGCGTCTCCTAGAAATACGGTATAAATTTAGCGAGTCAACTTTAATAAGATATAAATGAATTTTTAACATGTAATTTTTCTTCTATGTAATTTTTAATATTGATATTTTGCATGTTTATAAAATAATGTCTGTATTAGAAATACGGTATAAATTTAGCGAGTCATCTTTAATAAGATATAAATGAATTTTTAACATGTGATTTTTCTTCTATGTAATTTTTAATATTGATATTTTGCATGTTTATAAAATAATGTCTGTATTAGAAATGTGAGGTTTAAAAAGTTTTAATTAATTTTATATTAAATTTTAAATATCCCTATTATTTTTTAAACCTTCAAGGTTTTAGTTTTCTATTTTTTTCTTGCTATACATTTTAACATAAATAATTACCATTAATATTATAGTAATTCTTTTTGAAGGGTATATTTGTTCGTATTCTTAATGAAAAATAGCATACTTACTTTACTAAGAGAAATAGTAAAGAAAAGTATACGTTTTCTGGTTAGCAAAACTTTTTTACCCAGCAACACTTTTATTAAGCACATTTTAAAAATCGTAAAGAAAAGTATTATATTAATCAATGCTTTTTCATGACACTATAGTGCTATAGCAGCATAAATTCGACTTTTGCTTAACATAAGTTCTTTAATAATTAATATTATTAATTAAGCCAATTATTGCCTTTAGTTTGGTATATTTTTGTTTATGAATTAACTTAAATATTAACAATTTTTCTCTCTTAAAGGGCAGCGAAAGTCGAATTTTCATTTTGTCATAAAAAATAGTGTACATATTTCGTGGTGAAAGGCGGCCATTTCTAAATAGTGTATTCTACATTCGCCTCGCTCGTGCAGCAAAGCTCACGATTGGTCATAGAAAACCGCATAATAGTTTTCTAAGTGTAACTCGAGTCCGGCAAATTTCGATACATTTTCTGATTTATACGACAAGATCTCATCTGAAAACTCATCCAAATCATCGGAGTCGTCGAGTTCCATCACGATAGAGTCGGAGGAGGATACAGTGCTTGTGCTACTAGCTACTAGCTTGATCCATGCATAGCTTCTGTTTATAGTCAAGGTCGACTTGGAATTTTTGCAAGGTGTTTTCTTCGGTGTTTTCCTTGTACTGCCTACAAATCTTTTTAATCGGCCAGTACTTACTTTACCGTCGGACTGATCTAAAAGCCAGCAGTACGATGATTTTTTAATAATTGAATATATAATATTATATAGGTACGGTGATTTTTCCGATACACTGTGCACTTTTTTAGAAAAGTCTTTTTAACTTATACAACTCGTTTCCAAAGTATCACATTCGCGATCTTCATTAGAAATCTCGTTCGAAATTAAGTCCATAACTTCATTCATAACTTTATCGTCCTCATTACTAATATTTGTTTTTGCCAATTTTCTTCGGGGTTTTAGACAATTTCAGCGTTGTCTTCGTCGGCGTCTTCATTATCCTGTGTAATTGCAATATTTTGTTTCCGTCTTATTAACGGTACCTACCTGCATATATTTCCAATGGTTTTCTTTTGCATTAATTCCAAGATGTTTCATGTCCTCTATGACATTTTGTAGAGCTTTTTTAACTGTAGATTTGATATCCAAATTTAAAATTTCTTCTTCACGTGGTAAATTTTCTTTCATTAGTCTGGTTTTTAATGTTTTGTCTTCCCTTGGAAATGTAAAAGTCCCCCTCAGATCGTTTATGGTATCAGTTGTCTTAATTCTCTCAATTCGGTTCAGCATATCCTTTATACTAAAATGTATTATTGTTGATTACGTAGAAGTCATGGATCTGGCAGCCCGAAATAAGGATTCACATGCTTGGCTACAAAAAATGCCGGTGATGAACATATCTGGTTTTAAGTCACCGCTGTTAAGCTTCAGTATTAGTTTAATCAAAGCATGGGCGTTTCGATGCAAAGGTTACAATTACTGGTCAAAAAGTTGTCTGTTATTTTATATTCTTTTTGTTCTTTAATCCAGGCTTTCCAGATTCTAGTAAAAAATACAACATACCAGATGCCATATAATCTAGTATGCAACACAGTGCTGGAATTTAAGAACGACGATTCGATGTAGTATATTAGCTTGAGATACGCCACGCTCTATTTAATTTGTAGAATTTCCTTATTTAGTCGTTCAATTACTATCAAACTGCACATTTTTTCTGCGGATGCAAAATTCATCTTGTTTTCACTTTTGAGATCCGAATCTGTCAGGAGATGTTTGTCTTTTGGAAACTTTAAAATTAATTCCCTGAGATGACCAGAGAAGACAGTGTATTTCCCAATTGGCAGATATATTCCTGGTTTTAGGAAACGAGTACTAATTTTTGTTAAAATATGGGTGGTGTGCTGTACACAACATTCTTCATTTTTTTCAATGCTGCAGTGGTACTAATCCGGAACTGGCAAAGAATGGAGTAGCTCTGTAACTTCCGGGTTTTTTTTGTTTTTTCTTTATATTCAAGTGCTAAACGAGACATCAATTTTCTTCTAATTTCTTTCTAATTCCCCACTAATTCCACTATTTGCTTAATAATTTACCGAGTAATTCCCCAAATTCCCCACTAATTCCTTTAATTTTCCACAAATTCCTCTAATTCCTACAGATTGTACACCAAAATTCCTCTGCGGTTTACCCCTCGGGGTAAACCGCAAAAGAAATTGTGTACACAAATTCCCAGGATTGCTACTAATTCCTCTTTTTCCTTACTAATTCCCCTTATATATTATAATTCCATTTTAATTTAAAAAATACCTAGTAATTCCACTAATTCCCTACTAATTACCCTAATTTTACTAATTTCCTACTTATTGACCAAATCTATTGTGTAAACTAGGCCACAAAAAGGTGTACAATTTTAGTACAAAAATTTCCGTGAACATAAAAAAATCACTAAATTCAAAAAATTCCCGGGAACTTTTATTTTTTTGAGGGTTCATTGTCATTGTAAGAAGGGTACACAAATAAGCTGTTTTTTCAAATTTTTTAAAACAAATTTAGCCGCGCCCCCGGGGGGTTGAAATTCCTCAAAATTCAATAAAAAATATTTTTTAAGTTAAATTTTGAATTTGGCATATTAAAAAACTATTAGGTATTAACTTACTTAACCCAAATAGTGCCACCGTCCTTTTAAAAGGACGGCAAAGAAATGTGGATTTTTTCTTGACTTTTTTTTTCTTGTCAACCCCTATTATGCCACTGGCCTTTAAAAAGGACGGTCAGTATTGGGAAAACCATATACAATAGAACAAATTTTTATTGACAAAGTATGTTAAATATGGCCTTAATATGCAGTTTTTATAAAAAAAATATTTACTTTATGAAAAAAATAGTTTTGGTAGTATTTGGGTTGACACACAAAAAAAATATTTATATATTTTAATTTTACGCCGCGCACCACGCTGCATATTAGAACTTTAAAAGCTTTGGGGAGGGGCTTAAAATTAAAATTTATTAACAAGATTTTTTTTGTGTTACAAGTGAGTTAATACCTTATAGTTTTTCAATATGCCAAACTCAAAATGTAAGTTAAAAATTTTTTTTAAAACATTCAATCCCCCGGGGGCGCGGCAAAAATTAGAAGTTCGGTAGGCTGGTCTGAAATAATTATTTTTGGAAATCTCACTTAGTTAAAAAAAAGTTGTGAGAAGGGTATTTGTATAAGATGTTTTTTTTTTTAATTTTTAAAAATAATTTTTGCCACGCCCCCGGGGGATTGAATGGTTTTTAAAATTAAGACAATTTTTTTTAACTAACATTGTGTGGTATTATTTGATTTTAAGATTTACATGTATTTAATTATGCCTGAGCATAGAGATAATGGACGGGGTGACATTCCATAGACCGCTCAACATTCGAGTTTCGAAACTACTTATTTAACTTGCTACTGCATTGTTTAATGATATTATTATGTTTAATTTTGTTTAGTAATGTTATTATTATAATATGATGTAATATTATTATTATTACAATAATTAAAATTATAATAATTATTATTATAAGACATTCAAATTTGTATTGTGTTTTTGTTATTTTGTGTAAAAACTGTAATAAATCTACTAAAGATACTAAAGAAAAAATGTCAAAATTTACTAAAAACTAATTTTTTTTAATCCGCCCATAAATAACTTACATAAAAAGTTTTACTTCAAAACAAAGTTTGATAATTCAAAAACAAAAGCTCAATAATTTCAATTATTGAAAAATATTTATTAGAAAGCCTAATTTAGATTGTCAATTTTTAGTAGAAACACCCTGTATTTATAACATTGATGTTTTACTTTTTTAAAAAAATTTTTTACCTGTTAATAACATAAAACACATTGTAGTTATTTACATTGATATTAACCTTTTTTTTAAGTACCTATCTAAAAACATGAAAAACTTTTATTATTTTTGAAATAGTAAAATTAACAGAAAAACGATGATCATTTTTTTACGATTATAAGCGTAAAAAAATGATAATCGTTTTTCTGCCTTTAAATCTGCATCTGCATATATAATTTAAAAAATACATTGTCACAATTACTTATGTAGAAAACAATTTTATCTTACAATCAGTTTTAATAAATCAACCGTCATAATTGTAAATTTCATAAAACTCGACGCGCGCCCCAAGATTATAATATGATTACATTTAAACGAAAGAACAACTGTCTCTAGCGTGACGTCACACGGTGCGATAGAGACAGCGCTACCATTGAATGGTAACCATTCGCAACAGTATCGTGAGTTTAATTCTTCTTCTTCTTCTTCCTTGGCGGCCAAAGGCCTTAATGGTCTCGGTTTCAATGTACCACTTTGACCAGAAACAAGTTTAACGTCTGTGCGTTTCACGAAGCCATCCACCCATAGACACGTGAATTTTCCAATCTTGGAACATCCACTAAATCATTTGTACAAATCACAGAATACCTCGCTAAAAGGTCAAAGCCTGCGATATTGTTCAAAAATACAGGTATATTTCTATACCCGGAATCCAATTTTGTCCATCCTGGGTCAAAGTCAGCTATGTTTCATACTTTTTCATCGAGCGATGGCCCAGAGCTGCGAATGCGATGCACCACACACGAAAGACAAAATCGAACTCAGTGAGTTTAATTCAAATATTAAAATCATAGGCGAGACGTTGCCAAATTGTGCGACGCAACAACATACAGTATTTAAAAACACGTATATTGAAAAACGTATATTATCGCAACGCCCTCATCGTCAAATGGGTTGAACTAAATATACACATTTTTTCCATTTTTAGTATGTTGCTGCACATTTTTTGTGTTCAAATTTTTCTAAATATTTAAAAAACGCAGGGTCGGACATAAAAAATTTTTAGACACAAAAATTGGGCATTAAATTCTACACAGATCTGTATTAGCAAGAATCTTAGAAAGTGCTGGGATGAAGAAAATTTTAAGAAATAAGCGCTTGACATTAGTGCGTCAGATATACTGATGCAGTAAGGTCGTTGACGCAATAAGAATAGGGATTTTATAAATGTATGGACGCAGCAATGATAGAATTTTGTATATATATATATATATATATATATATATAATATATTATAGTTTATTGTAGAATATGTTTTTATTGTTTTTCTAATAAAATATAATTCAGTTAAATGTGCTTTCTTTGCATTAACATTGCAAAACTAAACAATCCTAACCCAGACTGCAATGAAGGTTCGAAAATATTCCAGGAATATTCCCTATCGCCTAGGAATAATCCGCTTCATTCTAGGAATATTCATTGGGAATATTCCTAGAATGATCCTCTAAAACTTCCAAGCATCATCTAAGAATATTCCCAGTGAATATTCATTAGTTTAGTTGCAATACCTCTCACCGTTGCTTACGCACGCTTGATAACTATATATACCGATAGGTTAATAATATCAGTTGGAGATGTGCGTCTGTGATGGCACAGCCAAACAATGATTCGTAGCCGTTCGACTCTCGTAGCGAGCGGACGTGTTTTGCGAGAGCTCCGTGCAAGTGATTTTTCTATAAGTACAAAATCTATAAATCTATATTAAATCATAGTGAAACGAACAGATATTGACTGTAATTGTGTATGTGTAGTTTAGTGCTTGTTTTCGGACGCTTTTAAGTGCCGAAAATAGCAGGCAAAAATGTGGGTGACAAGCCGGTAAATGCCGGTGCTTCTACAATCAAGAAAAGCCGCGGAAGGGGCCTTCTGGCCACCTTTAGCAATGATCCCCATGTTATCGAGGAGATGCGACGCCGATACCAGAGAGCCACAGCAGTGTTTAACCAAGATAAGAGTGAGTCTAGCAAATCCAAACCGCCATCTTGGCAACCTCCTTTAAAGGTACCCAGCCGGCCACCACGTGCTGTTTTACCGCCGAAGGACGTCAGCGCGCAAGCGTACTACGGTGAGCAGCCTACGCCACCGGAAACAAACAACACGCAGGTCAACCCAGAGACAGGAGCGTGCGCCAGCCCTGAAACGGATCGATCTAGGTCGCCGCGCAGCAAGAACTCTTCCCACCACCAGAGCTACGAATCGGACTGGTCGCTACCAGGCGACACCAACCGGCCTACGACAACACCACCGGACAACACCAGCAACATGGCGCCCAAGAACAGCAAACGGACGAACACTGTGCCTACGCCCTCAGCGACAGCATCAGGCACTCTCCCATCACCAGGCAGACCAACACACCAACCGGCAGCAACAACAGCGAGCAATGCACCATCAACAGCGCCCGCCCTATCGGTGACAACAGCAGGAGTTCTACCACCTACAGGAATGCCCACATCCCTACAAGCGACAACAGACAGCAGGCCAGCATGGGAGAGACAGCACTCAACCCCCCCATCGACCAGCTACACCAGCGCCTACGAACTTGGATGCCCCGCCGACCAATTGGCCAAGCAGCGGGAAAGAGCAGCCAACATCAAGCTACTTCTAGAATCCGAACGCAACACCGGTGATGGCCTAACGCCTCCCGGTAACTCCAATCCAGGTGACATGGAAGTCACAGAAAACGCGGGTGATAGTGTTATCGACGAACCTAACAGTGCGGTCGTCCCTACTACCAATATAGTTTCCACAGCCCACCCCACCGACACAGACGGTTTTGTAGCCCCTAAGAAAACGATCCCAATCGGTGAAGTTACCAAGAGACAACGCCGCGAAAATCCCAAAGTTCCCCTGAAAAACCGCTTTGAGCACCTTCCTAACCTAATGGAAAGCTTAAAAGCACAACAAGGCTCCACGCAAGAAAGTGCTACCGCCAGCACCTCAACGCGCGCGAACCCTACGAACGCTAACCGCGAACCCCAAACAAGTTTCCAAATCAATAAAGCCAAAAAGCCCGCACAACCGCCAATCGTGATCGCGGGCGAAGTTAAAAATCATAACGCTTTTATCGAAAGCCTTCGCTCTAAATGCGCAAAAGATTTTACCATCAAAAACACTAAAAATAACATTATCGTAACAACCCAAACCACAGACGATTACAACGCGATTGTTAACACCCTTAAAGACGATGGCACGCAGTTTCATACGTATACTCATACTGACAATAAAACCCACGCGTTTGTCCTCCGCGGTCTCAGCCAGGGTCTTGAACTAGCTGAGATCCAAAATGATCTTGAGAAAAAAAATTTATAAACTCTTTAAATTACAGACCGATGGAAGACCGATGGAAGACCGCTGTATATGGTGGTGACTGACCAGGACGTCACCTTAAACTATCTGAACAGGTCAGTCAGACATGTCCTGTACACAAGAGTATACTGGGAACTTCGACGTCAAAACCGCAAAGTCATCCAATGCCACCGATGTCAACAGTGGGGCCATGCAACCTCCAATTGCCAGCGCACTATACAGTGCATGAAGTGTGCCGGCAATCATTGGACCAAGGAGTGTGTCCTCGGCCATGACGAGAAATGGAAATGTGCAAATTGTAACGGAGAGCACAAATCCAATTCCGAAAACTGTGACAGCTACATCTAAAGAGTAAAAGACCTGGAAAAAAGAAAACCAAAAACAAACAACACCAATTATACCGACGCACCGCCGCCAACTGAGAACTACTGGACAGCACGAGCAGCCAGATCCACAAACGCAACAAACACCCAAGCCCAAGCACAAGGCACAACGTCCCGGACAAGCGCAACAGATAAGTCACCGCAATCTGATCATACATCATTTAACGCTTTAATTACAGAGTTCGGCCGTTTGAATTCCATGATCAACATTCAGGGCATGCTAGCAGCTGTCCGTGACCTAAATAAAATGCTACAACCACTCAGCGACCCATTAGAGAAATTAGCAGCATTTACTGAGTTCGTTAAAAGTATTGGTAAATATAACATTTAAATTCGCAGCCTCAAAACGACATATAAATATAGCGCAATGGAATGCCAATTCATTGCGAAACAAGACAACCGGACTTATTCATTTTCTGACAATACACTCGATAGACGTAATGGCTATTAATGAGACCTTTCTTATTAACACTGATAAGCTTAAAATTAAAAATTACCTTGTGTATCGACAGGACCGCCCTGGCGCTCATCGCAGCGGTGGTGTTGCGATCTTGATACATAAGGATATTCCTCATACCAAAATCAATAATGTCAATTCAAGTTTAGAACATCTTATAATTAAAATAAATAATATATATATAATAGCAGTTTACAATTCACCAGTTAATCATTTCACACAATTAGATTTAGATATTTTACCAACTTTCAATAAATGCTTTCTCGTTGGCGACCTGAATGCCACCAGTCCCATATGGAATTGCAACAGGACCAACGAGAACGGACGCACGGTCAATGATTATATCGCTAACAGCGAATGCCTACTTGCCTATCCGAGTACACCGACGCACTATAAACCCTAGTAACGGACAGACGCCATCGACATTAGACATTGCCATCAGCAAAGACATTATAATACCCGAGGAACCAATTACTGTACATGAACTCGACTCAGATCATATTCCAGTTCTATTTCAAGTACAAACTACTATCCTACCAGCACCGCCACCTAGGCCCATATATAACTATGCACAAACTGACTGACGCAAGTTTCGCAACATCATAAACGATAAAATCGTTATCAATAATAATATCGACAGCGTTGACAAAATAGATACCGCGATAGCTGACCTCACCGCGATCATAACCACGGCAAGAGACAAAACCACAAAAATTATCAAAACCAAACCCGCGATCGATAAAATCCCTGCAGAATTAGTTGAAAAAATTCGCGATAAAAATAAACTCAAACGCCTCTATGACATACATAGAAGAGATGAATACAAACTTGGGTATAACATCTTAAGGAATGAAATAAAACGCGAACTGCAGGATCATCGTGACCGGGTTTGGGGTGATACAGTCAGAAATCTAAAAGCAGCTGACAATAGTCTATGGAAAATGGCCTGTAAAATTAAACCAAGGAATCAACATTTTCCAACCATTATTACTGGTAACACCTTACATGTAACTAACATAGAAAAGGCAGAGGCTATTGCTGGCTGCTTTTACGATATAACAAACACCAGAACTGACAATCTATATTCTTATTAAAAACCTTCCGCAGAAGGCCATTGTCAGCCTAATGTACATTGTAAACGCAATCATTAAGTTGGCATACTTCCCAAAGGCGTGGAAGCACGCCATAATCGTCCCAATACCAAAGCCCGGTAAGGACCATGCTCTACCCATAAGCTATAGACCTGTGGGTCTTAGAGGTTAAATTGTATTAAAACACCACTTTACACTATCACAGTTTTTATTGTTGTTAATTTTAATGATTAACAAGACAGAAATAAATATTAACGAACAAACAAAATTAAGTGTCAAAAAGGCTTCTGCTAATGTCAGGACCACAGGCAACTACAGTACTCCCCCGCTAGCGAGAGCGTTACTGTAAAAATCTTCTTGGAATTTTCACTCTTCTTCCCCGCGAAGTTTCCTTCTCTTGGTGGACTGGCGGTGTGCAACTGACATGGTCGTCGGTGTCACTACTGTCGTCGTTATCAGGAGTAAAATTTTGAAAATTGTCATTAAGGGTATAGGCTGGCTTTAACCTATCTGTTGAAATATTTTTGGTTTTTCTGTTTATGTCGATAGTATAATATTTGTCTAATTTTTGGAGGATTTTGTAAGGACCGTCATAAGGAGGTTGTAGGGGTTTCCTTACAGCATCATGTCTAACAAATACAAATTCAGAATTTTTTAAATCAGGATGTATGAAAATTTGTTTGTTACCATGCATAGGTGTCTGAGTAGGGGTCAGTTTACTTATGTAATCTTTAAGACTACCTAAAAATAAACCTGGTTCATGATTTTCAGTAGGCTGCAAAAATTCCCCGGGCAATCGAATCGTATTTCCGTATACCATTTCGGCCGGACATGAATTTATATCGGCTACGATGCTGGCTCGCAAACCTAATAATACAGTGGGAAGTTTCTCAGTCCAACGATTTGAAGAGTGGCATTTAAGTGCTGCCTTAAGGGTTCGGTGCCATCTTTCGATTTTACCGTTGCACGCCGGATGGTAAGCAGTTGTTCTTGATCTGGTTATGCCCATGATTTTGTTTAACTCTGCAAATAATGAGGATTCAAATTGAGTTCCTCTATCAGTTGTTACTTTACTAGGACAACCAAATCGAGATATCCAACCATTATAAAATGCTTCGGCAACGGTTTCAGCAGAAATATCGGAAATGGGTATGGCTTCTGGCCATCGCGTAAACCTATCTATCATTGTTAAGCAATATGAGAAACCACGAGAAGTTGGAAGGGGTCCTACTATATCGATATTAACATGATCAAAACGTGCATCAGGAATGGCGAATCTGCCGATTGGACTAGCATTGTGTTTCCACACTTTAGATTTTTGACAACTTAAACAAGCGCGTGCCCAAAGTGCGCAATCTTTTTGCATCTTTGGCCATACGAATCTCTCGCGAACTAACCTAACTGAGGTTTTAACTCCTGGATGTGAGAGATTATGTATCGCATCGAAAACGGTTTTTCTAAACGGCGTAGGAATGAAGGGTCGCGGTTTGCCGGTAGAAGTGTCACAGTAAAGTGAAATGTTATCAGAACTGTCAGTAGGCATTCTTAAAAGCTTTAGTCCCGTGTCTAAATTCATGTAACGTAACAGTTCTTCATCAGTTTTCTGATGTTGGGCTATCTCGTCATAAGGAATTATGTTAGGACAGTTTATTGTTTCAACTCGCGACAGTGCATCAGCAGGAATGTTTTCTGAACCAGAAATGTGTCGTATGTCGTTAGTGAACTGAGCTATAAAATCTAAATGTCGAATTTGACGTGGGGTAGCTTTGTCATGTTTTTGAAATAAGGAATAGATTAGAGGCTTATGATCCGTAAATAGGATAAATTGTCGACCTTCAAGGAGGTATCGAAAATATTTTATTGCAGTGTATGCTGCCAAAAGTTCCCTATCATAGGTACTATAATTATGCTGTGTCAGTGTTAGCTTTTTTGAGAAAAATGCAATGGGTTCATAACCTTTTGGGGTAATTTGATTAAGGGCTGCACCCATGGCTGTGTTGGAAGCATCAACCATCAGTGCTAAAATGGCATTTGGGTCGGGGTGAGCTAGCTCTACAGCGTTAGTAACGTCGAGCTTAAGCTGTTCAAAAATAGCGATTAAATTTTCATTCCACTCAATTTTTGTTTTATCATTTTTACGTGAATTTTTTGTTAATTCGAATAAAATTGACTGTTTTTCCGCTGAGTGTGGAAGACTGCGGCGATAAAAATTGATCATGCCCAAAAATCGTCTTAAACTTTGAACTGTTTCTGGGAGTTGGTAATTTTGGATTGCAATAGTTTTATCGGGTAACGGTTTTATACCTTGAGTTGAAACTAAATATCCAAGAAACTGGACTTCTGATTTTGCAAAAGTGCATTTTGAAACATTTATTTTAATGCCGAATTCGTTTAATTTTTTAAAAATAGTGTGAAGATGCATCTTATGCTCTTCCAATGAGGTTGACGCGATCAAAATATCATCTATGTATGAAAAACAAAAATATAACTCTTTCAAAACGTGGTGCATAAAACGTTGAAAAGTTTGAGCAGCGTTACGCAAACCGAATGGTAATACAAGAAATTCGAACAACCCGAAAGGAGTAATTACTGCCGTCTTAGGAATGTCAGCTTTTTCGACCGGAATTTGATAAAATGCACGAACCAAATCTATCTTTGAAAATATGTTTTTGCCATGTTTGGGACAGGATACCTATCAGGTACAGTAACAGCGTTTAACTTACGGTAGTCACCACACGGACGCCAGTCCCCATTCTTCTTAGGAACTAGGTGGAGGGGGCTCGCCCAGTTGCTCTTTGACGGTTTGCAAATACCCATGTCGACCATGTACTGAAACTCCTTTTTGGCAGCCAACAACCTATCAGGGGGTAGTCGCCGGGGTTTGGACGCTACAGGTGGTCCTTGAGTAACGATGTGGTGTGTTACATCATGTTTTGGGTCTTCGACTGCTGACGATGGTCTTACCAAGTCTGGAAATTCTAGTAGTATCTCGGAGAATAGCTGTTTGCCATCAACAGTGGACACCCTGGGGATGTTCTGATTGCTGGAGGCTTTTGCTGGGACTGAGAGTGCAGTACAGGTATCAACAAGTTTTTTACCTGCGATATTAACCATGAGGTTAAATTGCTTTAAGAAATTTGCTCCAATGATTGGTTTGTTTATGTCTGCAATGACAAATGGCCATCGAAATTGTCTTCGCAAACCCAAATCAAGGTCCAACAATTTTTCTCCATATGTTTTGATAATGGTTCCATTTGCTGCGTAGAGTTGGAATTCCGACAGATTTCTCTTGTCAGAAGGAGTTGCTGGGATTGTTGAGACATCAGCTCCGGAGTCGACCAGAAATTGTAGTCCTGAGTTGCGATCAGTGATAAATAATCGACAGCTGAATGAGCACTCATCGAGCGCTGCCTGATTCGACAAGTGACTTAGTTTTCCGCTGTGTAGCTGCAAGGTGTGATGCATTTTTTTGCATTAGCACCAAATTTAGCATGATGCCAACATTGCTTGTCTCCTTTGTTTGAACTTTTGCTGTAGCTTGCGGACCTTGACCTGGATCTGTTGAATTTTAATTTGTTTACTTCTGCAGTAAGTGCTTCAATTTGCTTTGAGAGTGTCTCCATAGTGTCGGAAAGCTGTTGGTTTTCTGATTTGGCTTGGACCGGTGCTACATACGGAGGTGGTGAAATTTCTAGTATTTTGTCAGCCATTTCTGCGATTTTGCTGAGACTGTCTGTGCTTACTGCTAGAATGGATCTGGCGTTTCCAGGAATGTGTTGCAGGAACATAGTTTTTAGAAAATCGTCGTTGACTTTATTGTTGGCAAGCTGTCTCATCTCCCTCAACAGTGCGGAAGGTTTTTTATCACCAAGTTGTAACTCATTCAAAAGCTTTTTGAGTTGCCTTTCTTCACTCTCTGCAAACTCGTGAATAAGTCGCTGTTTAAGGCCTTCATATTTGTTAGTTTGTGGTGGTTGCGAAACAAAGTCTGAGATTTGCTCCAAAATATTACTTTCTATGCTCGCCAGCACATAGTGATACTTTGTGTTATCGCTGGTAATATTCGCTGTGAAAAACTGTGACTCAACTTGCACAAACCAAAGGGCTACGTTCTTTCTCCAGAAAGGCGGAATTTTTACGGAAACACGTGCTACATCTGTGGATGCTGCTACTGCTTGTTCTTCTGGCATGTTTATTAAAGTTCTTTCAGTTCGGGGTCACCAATTGTGGGTCTTAGAGGTTAAATTGTATTAAAACACCACTTTACACTATCACAGTTTTTATTGTTGTTAATTTTAATGATTAACAAGACAGAAATAAATATTAACGAACAAACAAAATTAAGTGTCAAAAAGGCTTCTGCTAATGTCAGGACCACAGGCAACTACAGACCTATCTCCCTAGTAGGCAACCTTTCAAAGGTTGCTGAACGGGCGATACTTAACATCGTAAACACGGTAGACAGGGAAAGACAGATAACACCAACAGAACAGTTTGGCTTTCGGCGCGGACTTAGTACCGTCCACCAAGCTGATGGTGTCAAGCAGGCCTATAACAGAGGTAAAAACACTGTTATGGCCCTGCTTGATGTAGAAAAAGCATTTGACACGGTTTGGCTGGATGGTATGACAGCCAAGCTAGTCACTTTTGGTGTCCCAAATAGCACTAACAAACTTATCTCGTCTTTCCTGACAGATCGAACCTTTCAGGTTAATGTCGGCCAAGCCAAATCTACCGTGTTTAACATTAGAGCTGGGGTACCACAGGGCACGGT
The DNA here is from genome assembly GCA_921294245.1 of Brassicogethes aeneus. Taxonomy (NCBI): domain Eukaryota; kingdom Metazoa; phylum Arthropoda; class Insecta; order Coleoptera; family Nitidulidae; genus Brassicogethes; species Brassicogethes aeneus. Next base: position 66,992,006 of record OV121132.1, read on the forward strand.
CCTTGCCCCGCGATTGTATACAATGTACACGGCTGACATCCCATGGTCTCAACATGTCAACATAGGCCTTTTTGCCGATGACACCGCTGTTTATGCCCAGTCATTCCACTCGCAGGTAGCCGCCAATCAAATCATGATATATTTTAACACACTATTAAAATACTTTGCGAAGTGGAAGATTGGCATAAACCACGGCAAAACTGAATTGGTGAACTTTACTGTCAAGTTCACCAATAATAAAATATTTACTCCCATCAGGATCAATAATGTACCAATACTACCCGCGCCAACGGCCAAATACCTTGGCATAACCTTCGACAGCAGGCTAACCTTTGGCCTGCATATAAAATCAATTAAAGGCAAATTTTACGCTGCCATAAAAGCTCTTTACCCACTCATCAGCAGATCTAGCCCGCTGTCGCTCCAAAATAAAATAATTTTGTATAAAACGTGTATAAGACCAGTTATCACGTACGGCTGTCCGGTTTGGTGTTCAGCCTCAAAAACACAAATATCAACACTACAGCGTTTACAAAACAAAGCGCTCCGTTATGTTACAAATAGCGGACGCTACGCTACCGTTGACAGCCTACACGAGATAACTGGTATTGAATATATGCAAGAAGATATTCAGCGTTTGGCTAACGACTTTTACACATACAAAATTGACAAACACCCTCTGACGAGAGAAATTACGACATTGAGGCATGCGGACGCGGTGTTGTATAAACATCGTCTCATCTACGGCACTTTGCCAATTTTCCGTCAGCCAAGACAAAATTAGTCGCCGCACCACATTTGGGTTGCTTAACATCACCCCTGTATATAATAGATATAATAAAATCAGTCTTCAACTTAAAATAATAATATATATGTCATAGGCTTTAAAACCAGTGACCATATATATAAGCGCACATTTTCAGCTGCCGCGTCCTAACGTGGCAGCCCGTGAGCACTGGTGGCAATCCTGGCGTATTCAGCGCCAATTTTGCCGACATAGCCGACGGCTCCTCACAAGAAAAGTGCACAAACAAAAATTTTCAAAAAATTATCACAATGCAGTTAATCCAAATACATTGACCGGTTGGATCATTATAAAAAACACAAAAAACAATAAAAAACCAAAATTATAATTTATATATACAGGGTGAGTCATAAGTGGTGAACTTCCCGAAAGGTGCATGTTGGGGGGCCTTAATATAGGTAGGGAAAAATGTTAAAAAAATTCCAAATGAAAAAGTGACCGAGGAATTCAGGTCTTAAGTTTTAAATTTAACTTTTTTATTATTTAATATTTTTCCACCTTATATGATTTTTACTGAAGAGTTTAGGGTTCTTAAATATTTCCTAGCAAAAAAATTGCCCGAAAAAGTGTATTTTCTTTTAATTTTAATGTTTTAGAATGATTTTTTAACAATTGAAATGATCTGGCAACTTTGTAATCAACAATACGAAAATTGACATTGACGTTTATATTTTTTGGTGTTTTCTGGTTATTATTTTGTCGAGTCTATTTGTAATCAACAATGCTAAAATTAAGTTTGACGTTTATATTTTATTTTTTTGGTTATTATTTTGTCTAGTCTATTTAATAAAATGTACACCATGGTGGATTGCAATCAAGAATATGTGAATATGATGCTGGTACTTGGATTCTGTGAAGAAAATTGCAATGAAGCAGCCCGGGTATACGCAGCAAGATTCGCTGACATAACCCACCCATCGCCGGGAGTTTTTAGAAGGATGATGGGCAGAGCTAGAGAGACTGGATCTCTAATTCCAACGGCAGGTCCTGACCTTGGTCGGCCTCTAGAGATTGCACCCGAAGCCGATGAGTTAATCATCCAGCTGATTCAAGAAGATCCAACAAGAAGTACCAGAGAGATTGCTCAGGAGCTAGGCATGTCCCAGACATCTATAACCAGGCGATTAAAGGAGAAGTTCCATCCATACCACTACACTAAAGTTCAGGCTCTTCACAAAAACGATTTCTGTTTGCGTTTAAATTTTTGTATTTTGGTTATTGGGAAAAATTAATGAGGATGATGATTTTTTAACTCGTATTTTATGGCAAATTTTAGTAGGGATGGGTATTTTAATAGTAGAAACTGCCGTTATTATAACCAAGAAAATCCACATAGAAAATGGGAATTTAATCATCAAACTAGTACAAGAAGAAGACTGGAATTGTTTTGGAAAATCAGGGGCATCAATTCGAGCAATTTTTGTAATGTTTGTTCATGCTTCTTTATGTTATTTTTTTCATAAATTTTTATTTTGTTTGATTTTGGTTTTAATTATTATTTAAGTATTATAATCACAACAACTGTCTCATTGCTGTCTTTTATTATGACAGTAATGACAACAATATAAGCACGTAACAATTCAAATAAGTTCCTTAGTTACTTCAATTAAAATTAAATCTAATAATTGCCTGTAACATTGTTAGTGTTTACACGTTGCCAAAATTCTCTTTTGAGTTCTTGGCCATAACTCGAGTACCAAAGCAGATAGATTTTTTTAAACATTTTTCCCTACATATATTAAGGCCCCCCTACATGCACCTTTCGGGAAGTTCACCACTTATGACTCACCCTGTATATATGTATATATATATACATAATTATCAAATAAAGGTGTAGCGACTAAAACAGTCGCTACACCTTTATATACCAAATAAAGGTGTAGCGACCGATTTAAAAATCAAAAATCTCCAAATTATTCAGGCACCAATACATTTAGCGAGACCAGCATACAGCAAAAACATCAAAATAAATAATATATAAGGCCCCTATATAAGGCAGCCACAAAAATCTAACTTAAAGGTGTAGCGACCGCCCGGTCGCTACACCTTTATATTACAGTCGGTACACCTTTATGTTCTACATAAAGGTGTGGTGACGAGGTGTGACCCCACACCTTTATCTTTCTTGGCGGTGCACCTTTATACAAATAAAGGTGTGCCGACCAAGTAAATAACTCAATATGATAAACATATAAAAATGTGACAAATTTCTCTAAACTGGTTTTTTATTCATTTTTCCCGTGGACTTAAATATAAACTTTTAGCAACAAACTACACAACACCAAATCAATTATCGACCTAGGTCACGGACTCAGCAACGCCCCTGAATCGCATTGCGAATGGAATGGCCGAACTACTAGCAAATTGTAAACAAAGATCAGCAAGCATAGGTGACTACCATCGTCAGCCATCCGGGACGTTGTCACGCCTGGAAGGAAGCCAGCAGATATGAAAATGTATATATATATATATATATATATATGTATAAAACATTCTGTAAATCAATGCTACTATGTAAAACTGAAATTTGTAAACCAACTGTGATATTTATGTTTAAATAAATGTTTTCTGATTCTGATTCTGATTCAAACAATGATAATAGTGGGGCTGATCTACTCAGTAACTCAATAATGGCTATACTTAAGTTAAGTTCCTGGGTATAAGAGGCAATAAGGGCTGGGAATAATCCCCAAATTATATCAAGGAATATTCCCCTAACAATCCTTGAGTCTTCTGCAGGCAGATACATGGAATATTCTTTTTATGATGCCTGGATTAACCAAAAAGCGGACATTTGATTATGCCAGGAATATTCCTGGGAATATTCTGGGACGCTTGGAATATTCCTGGGAATATTCCTGACATGTGCAGGGAATGTGATTTTGCGGTCTGGGAACAACAATATGTTATTATTTGGGGGTGTAATAATATTGTGTAGTGTAATGCAGTGCAGTACAGTATAGTGGGTTGTTCTGTGTATTGTGGAATTATTGCTTACCTTCAAAGTTTTGTAATTTGATTTCAACCTGATCGTGAAGAATCCGTGGCGTATTCTTAACTACATCGTGAAGATTTTTATTCATATTAATGTAACGTATTCGTCACAAAAACTATACTTAAATTTAGCGCGGTTTGGCAACTGTTTTTAATTAAATAAGTTACGATTTTTAAATAACGTCCAAGTCACGACTGACTGAAAACGTCTCGTTTACGTCAAGATTTCGTTACGTTGTGCTACCTGGGATATACCTGGTATGTTTTCAACGACATGTATTTATGCAACCTAAACAGAACATCGCACGAGCTCACGTTATGTATAAAATGAAAAAATAAATGTATGAATAAAATTTGTGAAAATCACGACATGATGTTCGTATGAATATCACGAATGTTGTCCGGGAATACACTATCATGGTATTCAATACACCCATATCAACTCAACGATCGTTCCAATAGAAGGGAGCGGCAATAGGAACTCCTAGACTTGCCCCTCCCCAGCAAAGGCGTCAGCTGGCCAAATCCCGAAAGGGAAAAGCCAAAGCAAAGAAGAAGATTGTTTAACAATGTGTAATGTACGCTTGTCTTAAAAGATGGCGCTCCACTTAACATCAACTATGCTTGTGTAACAATCATTGGAATATTCTAGTTAAAGTTACAATAGTTATTTGTTTTACAAGTGTTGAAAAGCGACTTTTTCATGCGAGTTTTTAAGTTGCCCACGAGGCCGTTAGGCCGAGTGTGCATTAACACGAGCTTGAAGAAAGCTTTTCTCACAAGTATAACACAATGTTTTTTCTGCGACCCTTTTATTTTTTATTATTTTTAACGCTGTGTCTAGTCTCACGCTAGCGTGAACGCAATTTTATTCTTATTCTCACGCGGTGACGTCACTAATTATAATCCGTTTTTGTTCCCAGAGCGTTTAATATTTGACAACAAGCTAGATGGCTCCGATGGTAGGGCGGGCGCTTGGCATGCGAGAGGTCCCTGGTTCGATTCTAAGAACTTTTTTTATTTTTTTATTTCATAAATTTTTTGTTTCTTTGTTAAACAGTGTTCGGTTGGGTTGGGTTGGTTAATTTGTTTTAGTTTTATCGTAACATAAAATCTACCAGAAGTTGTCGAACTTTTTTTATTTCATAAATTGTTGTTCCTTTGTTAAAGTGTTTTATTTTTATCGTAACATAAATTTGCCCATTTTAGTTGGGTTTTTTGCTCAATGGAGCGGGGGGGGCCCAATGGGGCGGGGTCGGTTGGGTTGTGTTGTTGAGTTTGGATTGGTTTGGCTGCAGTAAAAGTCTCGATTTTATTATTAGTAAATTTTATTACATTTGCATAATCAAATCAAATGACATAATCAAATAATAATCAAATCAAATGACACGACACCTAAAAAGTAAAATTAAATAAAATAATGCGTGAGAATAAAATTAAAATTATTTTGACTTTAGCGTGACAATAAAAATTATATTGCGTTCACGCGTGAGACTAGACACAGCGTATTTTGCAATACAAAACAAAATAACCTAAAAACTTTTTTGACAGCTGAATGTCAAACGATGCTTTCCGGTTCTTTTCACACAGACCTGTCACTTTTCACACATAAATGTCACTTTACATTCGTGTTTTGCCTTAGTGATGTAAATATTCGTATCTTTTTGATATTCGGATAATACGTATTCGGAACCAAGAGATATTCGGATTCACTGTCCGGATACGTATCTATTATCTATAAGCATATAAGTTAAATCATAAAATGCGCAACGTGCAAGCGGGTGGCACGGCGTAAGGAATGCAAAGAGGAGTGGGGTTTGTTCTGTGGAGTAGAGTGGAGTGTCTGGTACTTTTTAACAAAACAAAGAGTTTAAGTTTAAGTTGATTTTTTTTTATTACTATGGTAAACACCTACTAGTTAACCAAATAATGTTATCCTTGTTTTATTTTTTATATTTTAAAGTTATGCCTTGATTGTCTGGTAATTTTAAATAGATAAAAACAATATTTTTATAAATCATGTCTTTATTTTTTAAATAAGCATCGTACGCCTATGGTATCGTAAGTAGCGGACTCAGACCAAGCGCCTTTCCCGCGATTCCGAATGCGCCGGTTGTAACCATCCGCACTCGGCTTTTCATAGCGCATTTGCTTCGCGCATTCGAAATTTGTTTCCGTAAATTTTAATTCCGAATCCGTATTCGAATTTACAGATTGATTCCGGAATATCCGGATCCTTTAAATATTCGGATTCAACGGATATTTGGATACGTATTCTTACATCACTATTTTGCCTTGCCAATGAAAAGATTCATTTTCTAAGCAACGATGCCATCATGAAAAGTGACTTTTACATAGTGGTCGTAGAAAAAAGTAATTACCTATTTAAAACCATTAAACATCAACGTTCACCATTAACTAGTTTTGAACAAGAAGTAACCTTGCTAATTTAATACTTTTTAAATTTAAGAACCTTCCATTTAAAAGTGCCAATGGTCAATTTGCCTTGAATAATAGCAGATACAATTTTCTTCTGATATTTATATCCTCATACAATGTGTATACATGTCACGTTTATTTTACTCAAGACCTTGCAAACATAGCAATCAATTTAAAGACCAAGGTAGGAAAAATAAATTTGCCCATTTTTAGCTTTTTACCAAAACGTTGTCCGTTTTTGTTAGCCCACCGCAATAGTACCCGATAGTGCAGCAATAATAAATTACAAATAAAACAAAAATATATTTTAGTTTAATGGTGATTTATTCCTACAAACAAGTCACTTTGATCCACATAAATTATATTTACAACCTTTCAATCACACGGCTTAAATAAAATATATATATTTATGGTTACATATAAGCTTAGGGTTTACATGCTTGTCACATGGCAAGATATAAATTATAATTAAACCATGGTTTCGTGACCCAATGACAGGCATTATAACCCTATTAATCGCGAGGGTCTATCAATGGTACACTTTAGCAAACATTTCCAATAACAAATACATTTTTAAAATAAATTTAACAATACCTACATATTTACAATATTTTATACAATATTTTATACATCAACCGAACAATAAACTTAATAAAACATGGTTCTAATAAATTTAATAGTAGTACGTATAATACAAATACAATTTTGATAAATTAAATAAAACATTATATTCATTGCAAGTCAGAGATTTCAATTAATTGTATTTTTTAAATACATAAAAAAAATACTCTAGAATAAAAATTTATAAAAATATGTACATCTGTACAGTGATGCATAAATATTAAATTATATTTTTATGTGATGTAAATAAAAATAATAAAAACTGTGGTATAAACAAGCATAGGGTTCATTTAAATATTTTGATTTTTATTGCCCACTCTGGATTAATTCTTAATAATAAAATATTTATATTTATATAAATAAGGTATTTTTAATTTGTTAATATAAACATAATATTATTTCTAATCACAAAACTTGTGTATATTTAATATTCATTAACTGTTGGCATCTGTCACATTCAAAATGAGAAAACATGGGCGTCTGACATCAGCTAAAAGCTGTTTTTTTAAGTATGTTTTTAGTAGGTATAAAATGTTTTTTATAAAACTTTTCAAAACTTATATATGAACATTATTATTATTTAAGTTTGGCAATGCCACCCAGAGGGTATTTGGTTTGCATTCCGTAAATGTACATAAATGAATATAGAATGCTATCCAGGGGGTATTTGCATGCATTCTGTGAATGTAAATAAATGAGTATATATACTCATTTATTTACATTCACAGAATGCATGCAAATACCCTATAGGGTCCCCTTTTAATAAAAATATACTTCTTATCTTTGTTATGTTAGGTTAAGTTGTTTGCCCCACTACCACTATATTCTTAAGTATGCATAACAAAAAACAAAACAGATTTACTTCAAAAAATAAGAATGTTCTTAATAAGCCTATTAAAAACCAACATAAATGCTATGTGGAATTTTAATTAAAAGCTAAAAATGAAATATGATCAGGAACAGGGCATCTGACAACTTATATCACATATATAAATTTACTTTTCTGACATTGCTTTAAATTATATTGTTGCCTATTCACAAAGAAGGTATCACAATATTTTAAACACAATTTCGGCAGTCTCAAGAAAAAACGCAGTATATGTATTTTTCAAAAGAATTGATAAGTATTTAAGTACTTTTGCATAAATTATATGTATATATATAATTTATGTATTCCAAGTTAAATTTTGACATTTGGAGACAAATAATATTTTGAATGGAAAAACACAGTGTATGCAATTTTGATAAATCTGTTTATTAAAGAGATAAACCAGTACTATGTAGTACTACAAATATAATAAAATATAATATAATATTATGTGGTTGTGTATCTACATATATTTTATAATATTCCCAGTAATAAACTGGTTTACTTCTTAATTTAGCATTATTAAAATTTTATATACTGTGTTTTTCCTTGGGAAATTTTAATGTGCGGTTGAATTATTTTTCGTTGTTAAATTTGAAAGCACATCTGTGTAATCTTTAAATTTAACAATGGTACATTTGATACCTTTGTTAAACCTAAAAAATTTATACTATATACTAAAGTAGTTTTGTATAAACTTTTTATAATAAATATATTTTTATGCTCTAGGAGCACCAAACAAGTGGGTAACATTTAAGTGGATTTGTTTGCAGAAGAAAACCATGCGGTAACCTTTCACAATACATTTAGCAACACTTATCCAAACAAAAACAGTTAAAATATAAACTTTTTTACGTAGGAATTTTGAAAGGAAAGAATAGAAGAAAAATTATATGTTTATGGTTAATAATTAACACAGCAAAATAAATTACTATAGTTACCTAAATAAATAAGACCCAGATCTATTATATTATTTAAAAATTATGTTTTTAATTTATTATTATCACAGTTTATTTAATCAATAAAAATTTAAATATTGATTACCATTTAAATCATTGTAATTTTTATTTACTTTTTAAATATTTATCTTGAGTACAATTTCCTCTGCATAAAATCTAAACTATATTTAGTCTATTTAGCATTTTGAAATTATGCATAAAATGAAATAAAAAAGTTTAAAACATAATAAAAATCATCACAATATATATAAAAAATTACCTTTTGAATAGAAGTTCAAGGTGTAATAAAATTATTTTAACTAAGTATCTGTTTTTGCAGGCAATTGTGTGCTTACCACTTTATAATAAAAAACAAAATTTAGACCACAGTACCTTGCTCTTAACATTTAAATATAACATAATTAATTAAATATTTATTTTTTAATATTTAAACTTAAATACCTAAGTAATAATTTTTATGTGTATCTATAATTAAACAGCTGTTAGTCTCCATCACCACAGTTTAAGCTACATTTACATACTAAAAAGTAGGTATTAACTTTGAAGTGCAAAATTTCATTCACCCTAATCTTGCACACCAAGCTATACTATTTATACTATGATGCCCTTGAATCCCTCCAGAGCAACCTGGAATGTGCGACATAAAATTCAAATCAACGTAACGATAAATAAACAACAATGGATGAGCATGGTAATGTGGTCGCTATCTTTTTATAAAAAATATGTGGTTGCGATATACAATATTTTTGTACTTCATGAAGGCATCATTGTCAACAACTATTATGAGATTTCCAAAAACCTATGTACATATTAAGCCATAGTAGGTATTGCACATAGATATGGTAACGAAAGGACGGCAACAACCTAACAGCCATCCGTTATTTTCTCTTTGCATGTAGCATTTCCATTAGTAATGTTTGGGTGGGTGCGCTGCCACTACAATGTTTATGATATAAATGGTCTTCTCCTCTCGCCGCCAAACTGTGAATTTCAGGAAGTAATTGCTGCATTTTATTAAATTTTTCCTGGAAAATAAGAACAAATAATTAGAACTTCTTAAAACACTTAATAGCGGTTCACTAGTTACTAATCATTTTAAAAAATTGGACCGGCGCGCAGTGTGTTAAATTAATTATCTAGCTAGACAAAACCTAATTTAAAAACAACCTGAAATAAAGACAAATTTTATTAAATAAGCTTCTTCAGTTCTCCCTGTTATGATTTCCATTACTTAGAGCGTACTGCAACAGTGTATTTAGCACTATGCAGGCGCCAGTTCCGGGCGTATCATTTTTTATAAACATACTTAGCTGTGTATGCGTTACAAAAAGGTGGTTTGATTTTGATATTGTGTCAAGTTAAATCAAATTTTGAACTGTGCAGCTATGGATCTAGGTATATATTACTTATTTTTTATTATTACGGATTTATAATATCAATAATCAGCAACAGGCTATAGATATAGAATCTCACTTGGTGTTATTAAATATGGACAATATTTATTAAGCAAGAAGTATGGTAATCGAGCAATATCGGGTGCACTATCAATATTTGTTTTGTTTTATAACGTCTACAGATTACTGATGTGCCTTTATTTATTGCCCCAATTTGCCTCTTCTACAGGGTGTAACCAAAAACCGACGCACTCCTCCACTAGTAAATTTTGGAATAGAGTTGAAATTTGGGACTAATAATAAAGAGTTAATTTATAATTATTTCAACCTTCAATGGATACCACCCGGTATCCGGTTTCCCCGGAAATAATGCCAACTTTCGTTTTCTCAATAAAATACTCTGCATATTTTTGTATATTTCAAATCAGGAGAAAATTTTGAATTCAATACTTACACTATCGTGGGATTTTTAAAATGATCTTAATTTTTGTTGTAAGTTTTCCATAAGTGTAATTTTAGTGGAAAACACTAAACAACTTTTTATGACATTGGTGAGTTTTGATTAGGAAAAACATATGGATTTTTAAAAACATTTGTATGGTATTTAAAAAAGTTGAGTTAATTAAAAAAAAATTGATCTGCAACATTTACTATTTATGCATTTAATTGCAAATTTGGATGGTAAAAATAATTGATTCTTCAAATTGCAGCTTTCTGGATTAAAAAATAAAACTTTAAGGTCAATTGCAAAATGGTAGCGAATGTGAATCTATCAGATTCAAAATTTTCTCCAGATTTCAAATATACAAAAATATACAGGGTGTTTCTTTGGAAAAACGAAAGTTTACCAATTTTCGACGAAACCGAAAGTTTATTTTTTATTGCAAGGCGCCGGCCATTTCATAATGAACGAATTTAATTTCTGCATTTTGGATGTCAGATTTGGATTTATTGAACCCAAATTCCCGGTTTACAGAGAAAATTTATAATTTTTTATGTCATTAAGGTTTTGTCTAGCTAGATCATTAATTTCACACACTGTGCGGCGCACACTTTGACATTTGTTTACTTTTTCATAACCTATAGATTCTCCTGTTGTTTACTATAGACTAGATTTAGGCAGTTTTTAACCTTCTATACGTTCATTGTTATTTTATGGCGATTCCACATAAATTTTTAAATTTTAATGGAATCAAAAGTAAATTTATAGGAGAAATAGTATTAACTATGTTGAATAACTCTGCCGTGCGTAATGAAATCGCCGTAACCAACAATTTTGCAATTTTTGGTTTGCGGCATTTTCTACTAGAAAAATTCATCCTGCGTCTATCCCCGGTACTCAAAAAACCGTATCTATATATATATACGGTTTTTTGAGTACCGGGGATAGACGCAGGATGAATTTTTCTAGTAGCCGCAAACCAAAAATTGCAAAATTGTTGGTTACGGCGTTTTCATTAAGCACGGCAGAACTAGCTTGGCCAGATGGTTTTATGGGGTAGTTATTGTCATAGTTAGGATTTTGAAACGCTGTTTCGTTCAGTCCCGAGTGACGTCATAATGTTCAGATTTTTTTATGTTACGATAATACTAATTAGTAACTTTTTTTATTTTATAAATTTGTTGTTTCTTTGTTAAAAAGTGTTGGGTTGGGTTGGTTTGTTTTAAAACAAACCAACCCAACCCAACACTTTTTAACAAAGAAACAACAAATTTATAAAATAAAAAAAGTTCGACAATTTCTAGTAGTATCGAACCCGGTACCTCTTGCATGCCAAACGACCGCCCTACCATCTGAGCCATCCAGCTTAACATTAATTTTATAACGCTTGGGGGATAAAAACGGATTTACAGTGTGTGACGTCAGTCGGGATCAAAGTTAAGTTCCGCCTCGGGAAGGGAGCCACTTCGATTTTGAAACGCACTTCAAACGCGAAAATACACTAACCATTAACTGAGGTTATGTTTATTAACTAGGGACTAAAAGTGTCAGGCTCTGGAAAAATTGTTTTTTTTTTATTGAAATATATACTTACACATTTTAATAAAAGTTGCAGTCCACGACTTAACATTATTTTAAATTAAAAAGAAACCTTTATTACAGAAAAAAAAACAAATAAAACTAAACAATGAATTAAATTTAATTGATTTTGCTAAAGGGACTCCCGTCCATTGAAAATATCCATTAACAAAATAATTAATGATTTCTAAAGTTAAATTTTAATTTTATAAATCGATGTGCAAAATAAAACGATAATTATATTAATACAGCACCAATTATGTTTTTTTGCGGCCCGGTAGAATATTCTTACTGAATTAAAATTATAGGAATAATTATTATAATCATAATATAATATTATGATTATAACCAGTTGGAAATTCGCTTGAGATGGCGCGACGCGTGTGGGAAGGCTCTTAAAACGTAAAAGTTTAAAGATTAAAACCAACAATAATTTTTAAAAAGTGCAAACTAATAAAGTGAAACAAACAATTTTCATAGAGTGCAAGCTAGAGTGGTGTAGCGGTCATTGAGGAGTGAAGTGTTAAGTGATATGAATGAGTTAAGTGCCACCTGTCATTGGACGCTTTACACTGGACAAACAAAGGAGGTCAAACAAGAGGGGAGGTACCCATCCGCAAAAAAATTGATAAGATACCTTAAGAATATGCATGACCTAATACAAAATCTGCAATTTAAATACGGCAGATATCTTTAAAACATATGAAAGGCACACGGAGTAGGGCAATAAATCTGTCAACAACAAGTGCGTAATGCAATCCCAAACGAAACCGAAAATAAACACTGGACTCACAGAATAAACTAAGATTAGTCATAATAACCCTAACACAGTAAAAAAAAGCCTAATAATCAAACTCTACTTGATTTGTAATCATTAGATAACAGAATAATTGCGCTTGTCATTTGTTTAACTAATAAATAAACTATCTGACCAGGACACGGACAATGACAATAACGAACAAGACAAAGACCTCGACTAGGAAACTACACCCCTGCAGCAAAATAACAACTCCCCAACTCCAAATAGTAATCCCAAATGTTTGAAGTAATACTAATCGACTGGTCTAGGGGGATTCCGCGTCGTACTTAGTTTTAAGTCGGCGAAATTGTCCCCCAAAAACCAACACCCTCCCGTCACTCCTCCTCGCCTCTCGCTCTCGAGCCCCAAATAGGGGACAGTACGGAACGCAATGGACATTCGCACCCAGCAAACACGGGTGAAGCCGTGCAGTTGCTGGGGAAGAACAAAAATCGGCGTAAGTAAACATAGGCCTGTACGGGGTTCGAGAGTCAAGAGGAAATGGGGCTGGTTATACGTCTCTTATACTCATACTCATAACCAGTTGGAAATTCACTCTTTTCTCGATATCAGTGGAAGTATACTTATATACATACAGAGTGGAAGGTTAAAATAACTTTTGATGAAGTGAATTTAGCCAGAAATGTTAAGAGGCTTTTTTTGTAAAGCATTTGATTTCACATAAGAATATTTATCGGTTTTTTTATGGGTACTGATTTTTACATGAATTCTAAAATTCCAAAGTTAAAAGATCAAAATGTAAAACTATACCAATGTTTAGGGCATGATTTTAAGGAAATGGTTCATCTGAGGAAAAATTTCAACCTTTTTTGTAGAGCATTTAATTTTCTTAAAAAAATATTTTTAAGTAAATTTTGTTAAACTTAATGGTTTGGGAGTTCTGAGACAAAAACTTGATGAGGAAAAAAAAATGAAAATTGCGATGATAGACCTCTTAATATTAATATTATGGACTCAAGCTTTCACAATAATTTTTTTTGTCGCCCCAAACCATATTTTCGATATACTTTTCAAAAAAAAAAATAGTTGATTTTTTTGGCCCAGTCTAATATATACATATATATCGCCGACGGTGGACGAGTGGTTAGAGCTGCTGACTACAAGGTCGTGGGTTCGAATCCCACCAGGGGTGTGGCTGTTTATTTGTGTTTGTCCTATTGTGTAATAGTCCTTCGGAGGGGACTTTAAGCCCGCGGTCCGTTCCTACCCCTAACCCGCACAAGCCATTCAGTTGGCTTATGGGACTTCTTAAGAAGTAAGGGTGGAACTAAAAGAGCACTTTTGTATAAACTTTTTGTATATATTTTAGGGTGTTTCAAAATAGGTAATATTTTTCTTTTTTTAAATTCATGTGAAATTCTCGTCACTTATGCTAAAAAAAAAATTCTGTCAAAATTTGAGCTCTTAATATTAATTTTAAAAAGTCCATCATCGAATTTAAAGTTTTCCCATTGATTTAACATGGAAAAATAGTTTTTTAAGATTTATTTCGCCTGCATGCTATGTAGAACTTTTTTTTTGATAAACAATCACTTTTTTAGCATTAAATTATCTACAAAAAATCTTACGGAGTCCAGTTTGTAGATTCAACTCTTTCTTTTTTATTAACGTTAAAACGTATAAATTCTAAAAAAAAATTGATATTTTTACATTTAGCGGCTAAAGTACTAATCGTGGAAGAAAAAGTTAAGTAACAATTTTGAAGATCTTTTAATGCCCTACAAATTTGTTTTAAATAATTTTTTGTTATCACCTACAGTTCAAAAGTTATAAGTGTCTAAAATCCTATTTTTATTATTCTGCATTAAAATATTTACTATAGGAAGAACGTTTAGGGACAATTTTGCAGGAAAAAATATATAAATAACGTACCAAGATTCTTCAATACACTCAATTAATCGCTGAATTTAAGCTAAAATAGCTTAACTTTTATGATATTCCTAATTTCATGATCCAGCTTTTGACTGCAAATAAAATTTTATATTTCGCTTCAAAACAGTTTTGAAATACTGAAAATAATTTTTAAAGTTTATGGTGCCTGGCAACCAACAACTTTTTAATGGTAATTTAGGTACGCTGAATCCAAAAATGAACATCATTTTGCTGAATCAGCTCTTGTTTTTGCGATGTACAATAAAAAACATTTTTTTCGATATTGCATTAAAATTTTAATACAATAAAGTAGATAAATAGACCTACAAATAGGGTAAATTTTTTTTAAATCGGGCAAAAATTGATCATGCTGTATCAATTTAAATTTTAAAAATATCCGATTTTCTTTCGATGAAAGCAAGATTTTTAAAGAGAATACCATTATCAATGTATATAGTATTTTTTTTCAGTCTAATAAAGACCCATAGCAACATTACCAACTATCCTTGCTTAAATTATAAGTTTAAAAAAATATATTTAAGCATTTGAATGTGCGCATATAAAAAAATGGCTGTCGGCCAGTGTTATGAATAATCATGAAAATAGGATTTTAGACCTAATTTTTGAACTTTTGAAAAAGAAAGTCGTACATAGTATTTAGGCTAAATAAATCTTAAAAAACTATTTTTTCTTGTTAAATCAATGGGAAAATTTTAAATTGGATGATGGACCGTTTAAAATTAATATTACAGACTGGACTCTGTAAGATTTTTTGTAGATAATTTAATGCTAAAAAGGGACCAGTGATTGTTTATCAAAAAAAAAAGTTCTACATAGCATGCAGGCGAAATAAATCTTAAAAAACTATTTTTCCATGTTAAATCAATGGGAAAACTTTAAATTCGATGATGGACCTTTTAAAATTAGGTAATATTAAGAGCTCAAATTTTGACAAAAAAATTTTTTTTAGCATAAGTGACGAGAATTTCACATGAATTGGAAAAAAAAAATATTGCCTTATTTTGAAACACCCTAATATATATATATATATTTTTTTTTTCTTGCTCTCCACCCAAAATATCGTAGAATATGTCCTGTTAAAAGCGGAGCTCATAATTTCAATTTTAAGAGGTCCATAATCGAATCTGAAGTTTTGCCGCTTAAATAGCACAGAAAACTGACTTTTTTACCTTATTTATTTTTGCAACCTAGGAAGAAAAAAGTTCGTATAAACATAGGCTGAGAAATGCTTTCTAAGGGAACTACAGCCCCTAAATAAGGAGCCCCTGAAGATGGTTTTTATTTAATATATCCAAAACCTTTCAGGGTAGACAAGTAAAATTTTGGGAATTAATCAAACTTTATGGCCAATAAGATGTAATAATAACAATTCAAAATTTCCATGAGGGGTTGGTCAGATAGATAGGGAATAACTTTTTGTACGTGTCTCATGCTAGGATTTGATGTCAGAATATGAAATTTCGGAATTTTACACACAAAAAAGGTCCTCTTGTTAAACTTTGATATTGTCCACTGTTTTCGCTTAAAATCCATTTAAAAATTACCTTACATAGCATAAAAGATCATAATGAATTCACAAGAGAAAAAAATTCAGAGTAGGCCATGGAACACAGCTGCCATCTTTAGGAAAAATTATTTAAGACAGGTGACAGTTTCATGTATAATGTGACAGGATGTTTAAAAATTGTCCATGGCCATGTTTAAAAATTGTCCATGGCCTACGCTGAATCTTTTTCTCTAGTTGTGATTTCATTATGAATTTTTATGCTATGTAAGGTAATTTTTAAATCGATTTTAAACGAAAACGGTGCATGCTATCAAAGTTCATCAAGAGGACCTTTTTTGTAAAACTCTGAAATTTTATGATCTGATATCAAATCATAGCACAAGATACGTACAAAAAAGTTAGGGTAGTTTTACCCCCACTCCCTTTCTATCTGACTCACCCGTTATGATTTTTTTGAATTTGTTATTATTTCAACTATAAAAAGTTTGATTATATCCCAAAATTTCACTTTTCTATCTTAAACAGTTTTGGAGATATTAAATAAAAACCACCTTCAGGGGCTCCCCTTTTGGGGGCTGTAGCTCCCTTGGAAATCATTTCTCGACCTATTTTTATAGGAACTTTTTTTCTTATTTTTATACGTAGAATCTGCTGTTAAAGTATTGCACGCTAATTATGGGACAGCCTGTATATATATATTATGCGTTGCGCTTGACTACCCTTGTTATTGTTATGCTTAGCCGTTAATTCGTAAGCGATTTTTAATTTTTTAAAATCAATGGTTTACCCCTCGATATTATGTATTACCCTTTAAATAAAATAAATAATAATAATAAAATTTTCTGAAAATTTCCCGGTTTTTTTCCGCCGGCTTAATTTCTCCCGAAATTACTAAAAATAAAGTAACAAATATTGAACCCTAGCCAAATTTTAAATTATTTAGTATTTGATTAGAAATAGTATTCAAAAATAATGATTGTATGGCTTTTTAAATTAGGTATAAACATTTACACACAAATATATTTTGTAGATCGACTCATAGTGTATTACCTTAGACAAATCAATTAAATTTTAAAGCCATTATGGCTGACTTAATTTTTTAGTCCATTAATGAGGGTTTATATATTTATTTGAAGTTCGTATCGCCTTTTATTTTTCTATGGCCATTTTTTTCTTTTTTTGATCAGTAATTTATTGGCATTAAACATAAAGATAAATATGTAATAATTAATATAATTATAATATTTATCAGATTCGGTACATAATAAACTCAAAACATATGATAAATAATTATAAATTTACGCACATGATAAAAAAACAATATTTTACCTGTATTTGAGGATAACACGTCATCGTGTATTCGAGTAAAGCTTGCTGGACTTGTTCAAAACCTTCTTGAACATGTTTTCTATTTGTGATGCCTCTTACATCTAAAAAAATATTATTATTTGTTAATATTTTGCACATTGTATTTAAATTGTGATTATACAAAATTATTTAAAAATAAAAAAATTATATCTAGCATTAACCTCATCAATATCTTTGATGATTTTTTTTTTCAAATTCCTCAGAGAGAACGAATTAAATTTTACAGGTGAGGCGATTCAAGTTAGCGCAGCATAGGCGTGTGTAGTAACGCCCGACGTAAATTCGTTGCATTGTTAATTTTAGATATAAACAAATTATTATTTAACGTTTTAATAGATCGTGCACCAATCTACTTAAAACAATCATACCTAATCTAAAAATCATTTTTGAACCAAAGGGTTTTTTTTTCGGAGCGGTTCACATATTATTTAATTATATAATAATGTAATAGTATTATTTATAATTATTTAAAGCTGTTTATTTTGAGATAAATTTCCGATAGCTAATCTTTTGTTTTATTTGTTTAATGGTACATTAAAAACTTAATATCCAGATCAATACCAATTGTCTTAAGACACGTAACTAATTGCCTTATTCAAAGATGTTGTTTAACTGTTGAAAATAACAGGCTTGAGATGGTTTTTAAGAAATTTATCAGAACAAGAAAATGCATAAAAAGTTATTAAATTTCAATAGATTTTCTATCCTTTGCGTCTTTTATTATTTTTTATACAAACAATAGCTATTACTTGTGTAATTATAATTACACTTAATGTTATAATTATTATTTAAATCGTACATTTGCTTGCTTAGCTCAATTTAAAATACTAAAAAATATATTTACCAGGATTTAGCAGAAGAAGAAATTTAATGCAAATATAATCGCTAACATCGAATTTAAGTTCTTGTAACTTCGCCGTGATGTCGTTGAAATGATCAGCAAGTGATGGTACACCCAGTAGACCTAGACTAAGCAAATCAAACTTTTGTCCATTGTGTAAGGTTGTTTCATCTGGGAGATTGTTATGCATCCTCTGATGTATATGGTCTAACACTAACATATCCGACCAAGAATGTTGAAGAAGTTTCATTTGATCGTCGACCTACAAACAAATTCCGTCTTAAATTGTGGAAACACTTTTGCTAAAAAAACCGTATATATTTAATATTTTAAAAGTATTTGCTTATTTAAAATACAGTTGACCTTTTTTAAGTGCCATTCCTTTAAGTAGAATTTTCATCTTACTGTAATAATTGTAATTGCTTTTTTTTATGACCACTAAGTAAAAGTCACATTTCGTAGTGGCATCGTTGCTTAGAAAAAGAATCTTTTCATTGTCAAGGCAAAACACGAATGAAAAGTGACAGGTCTGTGTGAAAAGTAATTTACAGTATCATTTGACATTCGTCCCAAAATTTGTATTGTATTAGTATATGTATGTCTAAATATCCTTTAGAACAAAATTAATTGTGAATGTATAATAAATTCTACTTTTTAGTACCTTTATTTAAATTAAGAAGGTAAGTTTATTGATTTTAAGTAACTTATACCTTAAAAATTAAAATAATAAGATGAAAGTAATTTTAACAGCTGTCAAACACGTTTTTAGGTTATTTTGTTTTGTATTTGAATATAATAAAAAATAAAAGGGTCGTAGAAAAAATCTTGTGTTTCACTTGTGAGAAAAGCTTTCTTCAAGCTCGTGTTAATGCACACTCGGCCTGACGGCTTCGTGAGCAACTTAAACACTCACATGAATAAGTCGCTTTTCAACACTTGTAAAACAAATAACTATTTTCTACTAGCGTTCGCAAAGTAACACTTATCCGCACCCATTTGCGTGCGCCAAGTTGCACTTTTCCGCACGCATTTGCATTTAAAATGTACGTAAGTATGTTGAATCAACATTGTTGATTTTAGACAAAATCAAATTTAGTTAGTTACTTAGTTTCCATGTCAATAAATGTCAAACAAAGTGAAACGTCATATTTGAAATGAACCACGGTCTTATATACAGGTCCTGCAACTTCGCCCAATTTCAATAGGAAAAGTGACCTCTCTAATGAGACACCCACCAGATGGCGCATCGAGTTGGGTGGTAAACCATAGATGTTTAAAGGTCGTTTTTACCTTCTTTATCTTTGGGTTTTACAATCGTTAGATAAGCTCTCTGGTGGATAATTTTCTTGGATAGAAGGTTTCTATGAAAGTTATCCGCCAAATAAGCTAACTTAATCTAACGATTGTAAAACTGGCTCTAAGTCCTTAAAGTCTATGGGATAAAAGTCAAATGAACTACCTACTTATGTTCACAGCTGTGTTAAGAAACATAACCTACATTTTTATAAACAAGCTTGTGTATTTTGTTACAGGGAGTTTTTACTCATTAATTAGATTAAAATAGATTAAAATAGCTGACAGTTTGGCTAGTTTATAAACTACCCAGCTACTTTATAAACTATCCATGTTTACACATTAGCCGTAACATATATATGATATACGTATGTATTTTATACATTAACATGTTTTACTTATGTACATGTTTGGTCTGGGCATGTGACGGCCGAGGACTTTGTGCATAGAGTATAGACTTTGTTGTCCTATTTTGTTAACGTAAATTATCCGAAAATATTAAATTTTTGAAAATGTAAACAAAACATAGAAAAAGAATTTAAAAAGTTAGGTTATGGTTATGCAGTAGTTCCACATTTAACTAAGTAGTAGTTTAATTGACTTTACCCCTTCGATCTTAGCGCCACCTAGCGGCTTGGCACGTTAAGGAAGCCACCTCGAAGCTTAAAGTTGCAGGACCTGTATATAAGACCGTGAAATGAACATTTTGGAAGAAGAGCTAATTTTGCACACTTTTTGCACATTTCATTTTCGCCAGGGTGGAGGCAGCAAATGCTGTAAATCAGAATTTATTACCAGCGAAATCCTGTCAAAAATATGAAAAATAATTCAAACATTTTGAAAACTGGTGCAACAACAAAGAGACAAAAAGTTTTAAGTAAGAAGTGAGGAGGTGCATTTCAAAACTTGGCTAAATGTCAAAAACCTTACACGTATCATATCAGGTAAAAACAATACTTTAAAAGAAATATAAAGGCATAAGTAAAACATGTATGTATATACCTTGATTAAAAAGGTATAGCTCCAGTTTAAAATAATTTAAAATTACATACGTATATGCCGAGTTCTGCATGATATAACCTATAGATAAGGCAAGTTTTGGAACGATAGTCAATTTGTAAATGAATTTTAAATGGAATAAGGTTAGTTTTAGAATATTATGAACTTTTCAGGGTATAGGGGGGTACATGTTAAATGTACAGACAACACTAACTCATTTTTATTAAAAATTGGATAAGCCGAGTTTTGGAATGGACCTCCTCAAGTGTCCTGAATAATAAACATTAATAAAAATTAATTTAATAATCATTGTTATCTAACTTTGCGCACGCTAGTAAAAAAATATTGTAAAAAAAGTAATTTTTCCGCACTTACTGCTTGCCCGAACTTTGCGCACTTGTTAGGAAAATAACTATAAATGCCTTTTTTAGATGTTCGCGGTGAAACGATTGCGAAAATAATTCAATATCTGTTTTATTGTAAATAAATACATATTTTTTTGTAACAATCTTAACTAAGCAGACTAAGAAATAAATAAACATAATTTGAATTTTAACATTCCTTCTTCATCAAGCTCATATTTTATAAATTTTGTATTTCTCATAAGTAACGTTATTAGGGGGTCAGACGATATTAAAAGACGATAAAATATATCCTCGTTTGTTTTTCTCGAAAACATATACCTATCGACATTTTTTAAAATCCTTATTTCTAGATTCTTGAGCTTCCTCAGAAAGTACTCCTATTGGCAAACATATATTTTGCATAACTTCTTTCCCATGAATTAATAAAGTATGCACTGTCACAGTGACTCACTGGCATGTAGTACCAGGGATAAAGACATACAAACAACTCTGCTGTTTCTGCAGAATATTTTCCAAATTTGGTTGGATTGATTGAGCTTTGGCAGGTCATTGCTTGAAGTATTACAGGAAATCTACTTATTAAATTAAAATCAACCTTCGTTATTTGGGAAACTAAGGTTGGGTTACTAAAGAATCTTCGAGACGTGTTTCCTGAATTCGAGTTTCCTGAGCCTTTTTTTACAACGTCTATTATTAGACCCATTTTGGATTTGAATTCATGTTGAATGTTTTTGTCGGCTTCCTTGATATCCCTTAGTTCCTTGGTTGCTTTTCATTTTTTAAAGGAGAAGTTGTATGCAATATGCAATATACATTACATTAATTAAATGCGAGCATGCAAAGTGGATAAGCCAAATTGAAGAGCTTCTTCATTCGTCAGTTTACAAACACCTTTCTTTAAATCATTCATTTCCGTTGGATTATTTTGCATATAAAACGTTGAAGCAGATGGAGTTTTAGTAATTATTTGAGCTATCTTTCATAGTAAACTCCATTTCATGTTTAACAGCGTAACTTTTTCCAGATATAGTTACTTCTGTATTTTTTAACTGGGAAATTTGTTCAGTTATTTTCTTGTAGGTGTCCATAATTTTTTCTGGCGATTCTTTCACAAATTCAAACGGTAATTTGTTTTTACAAATTGAAGCTAAGTATTAATATATATATATATATGTATATATGGTATACCATATGGTATATCTGACTATTCTTGATTTTCTTTCAGCGTATATTTTTGATTATATTCAGAGTGGCCGGAAGCACCATCACATCCCCACTTACCAAAAGTAATTCATTTTCATTGTTTTCAATTTCCATAGCTTCCAAAATTCGTTTTGAAGTATGGTCCGAAAGACTTAGCAAATTTACTTGTGCACATGTTTCGGTAACTATTTCATCTAGATAGCATTCTTTTTTGGCTTCAAGAACTTTGTAAAAAGTCATTCCCAAGATTTTATACATGTTAAAATATTTATAATAATTAATAAATTCAACTAAAACTTAGCACTTAGCATAGATCTGTGGGTACGAAAATCTTGAGTGTGTAGACAATGCCTTAGTTAGGTACGAGCGCTCGCGATGTAGCCAATCACCTTTTCCATATGTGCGTATATGCAGCTATTTATGGTCTACTTATAAAGTAAAGTTTACTGAACAACCTCATGTAGATATACACGTGGAAATTGGAGGCAATCGTAGTTAAATGCATATAGGAATTTTTTTCTCTTAATTTTACCAATGTGTCTTTAAAACGTTATAACTTTTAATTTTTATTTTTTTATTCAAATAGGAATTTTTATATATGTAAATTAAGGTGTACTTTAAACTTATTTAAAAAAATATACATTTTTTTGTTTGATTAAAAGATATAGTTTATTAAATATAATAACATTCTACTTTGAGATGTCATAAAATCAAAACATAATTAGGTATTTAAAAATAATTATTTACCAAAATCTATTGCTTTAAGATGTTTTTAACATATTATCGTCATAAAATTTCCCACAATAAAAAGTGTTTAAAAACCTACTTACATACCTAGGTATTATTATGGTTTTATAAATATTGTATTTCGATCTACACAATACAATATTTTTTAGTGCTACATTGTATAATAGTATATCAGTTTGATAAACGCCATTTTAGTCACAAATTAGGCACCAGCGAGTGTTTAATAAAAATAAGTGTCTGGAAAATTATTAACGAGTTGCATTCCAAATAACATTCGTGAATTCACCGTCAAAAATATCCGTTCGCCCCTTGAATTCATAGTGAACGCACACGTGAAGCTCGAAGTAAATGTAGATGCTCAGTAGAATTTTTTAACATTCAGGGTTAATGTTATAATAAGTTCTTTACATTTCGGTCTTTACATTTATTTTAATAAGGTAGGTATAATTTTAATAAAGTATTTTAACTGTGTGTGAACTGAAAGATTCACGGCATGCGCCCGGTGGGAATTAAACGTGCATTACGTATGTTATCTGAGAATTCAAAGTGAATTCACGGTGCATTCACGCGTCCGGTGTGATTACACGTGCATTCACGAATGTTATCTGGAATACTATACTTTTTCTACGACAAATATTATTAGGTGTAAAAAATAATTTAATAATAATAATAAATATCTTTACATAACATTACATACAAAAGGTGAAAGTTCAGTTAAACTGTTCTACCACTCCAACCAGAATTACAATACATGTTATGTTGACAAACTTTGTCCAGTAACAATTGAGTCCTAAGTTTATGTTTTTAATGCTAAGGGGGTATTACATTCATTAAACAGGTTTATACAATCGTTAAAAAAATTTGCAGCCAAATACTCAAAACTACTTTCAAATTTGCTAGTTTTGTGACTGGGAATTGTTAAAAAAAGTATTACTAATTAATTTAAGTATTTGTATATAGGGACATCTATACAAAAATAGAGTAAAGGTGGATTAAGCCAGTATTTAATGAAACGTAATTTAATAATAATAATATATTTATCATAGAATTACAACCACAGTAAATATATATATATATATACATATATATTCTGCTTTAGGTTTCCACGGGCGTTATATGTATTAGTGGTTTTTCGGGATCTGCTCCGTGTTGTCGGTTTTTGGTTCTTAAAAGAACCGTATGTCTGACGACGTTTCGGTACAATCTCATGTACCATCTTCAGGTCTTATCTGCGGGGCTGCTGTTGCTGCTCTGCTGCGAGTTAGACGTGGAGTCTAACTCGCAGACATACGGTTCTTTTAAGAAGCAAAAAGCGACAACACGGAGCAGATCCCGAAAAACCACTAATACATATATGTATATTAGGGTGCTTCAAAAAATAAAATTTAATTTTTTTGTTCGCTCTTACCCTCTCAAATGTTTCTATTTAATATAAAGAAATTCTCACCAAATATGGGCGTCTCAGCTCAACTCTAAGAGGTCGCTGTTTTTATTTTAGTTTCCCATTTAATTAACATGGGAAAAATAATTTTATGTTTGGAATTTTATGCCTCTGTATCAAAGTAATTTATGGCAATGAGCATTGCAGTTTCTTATATAAAATGTAACGCTCTACAAAAAAACTCTCTTATTATTTTTCGATAAATTGATTTCTTCTAGAGTTTATGGTAGCAGACAGGAGGTGAAAGGGGGCAAAACAAGGCAGCGGGGGAGGGTGAAAATGGGGTACCCAAAAAATGAGCATATGAAAAGTATCCAAAATTGTAACATCCTTTTTCTCGCTCTACAGGCACAGAATAGTTATTTTCGATTAAAAGCGCGAGTCAATTTTCAAATAATTTAGAAATCGAAAAAAACAATCTACGAAATTTTTTGGGTACCCCATTTTGCCCCCCACCCACTGCATTGTTTTGCCCCCTTTCACCTCCCGTCTGCTAATTGTACCTACCATAAAATTAAAAAAAAACAGAAAATTTGATGTTAATCCAACTTTGACCTCGAATTACATTTATATAAGAAACTGCAATGATCATTGCCATAAGTTACTTTGATACAGAGGTATAAAATTCCAAACATAAAATTATTTTTCCCATGTTAATTAAATGGGAAACTAAAATAAAAACAGCGACCTCTTAGAGTTGAGCTGAAACGCCCATATTTGGTGAGGATTTTTTTATATTAAATAGAAACATTTGAGAGGGTAAGAGCGAACAAAAAAATTAAATTTTATTTTTTGAAGCACCCTAATATACATATATGTATTAGTGGTTTTTCGGGATCTGCTCCGTGTTGTCGCTTTTTGCTTAAATTATTTTTTCCCATGAAGCACTCTAATGGTGGTCCTTATTCTTGAACTTTTGAAATTCGATGGTCCCACCCCCAAATGTTGTAATAGTACAAGAGAAAAAAAATCACACAAAATTTTGGATCGTAAATTCAACCCCTTCCCGTGCATGTAAAGGATTGAATTTTGACAAAATCGTTCATTTTTAGAGTTTTTGGCATTAACTTCTCAAAAATCGCGCATTACAAAATAAAACTTGTTCGTCTATTAAAGGTCGTTTCGTAGAAAACTGCATAAATTCACAATTATCACAAATTTTACATTTAAGTAACTTTCGCTTGTTTTTAAAAAATATCTTTAGTCATTTGATTTAGCACAATAATGCATCTTGGGTCAATTTTAAGATTTGAAATGGTCTGTGGCGCTAAGGAATACAAATAAAGTAGGTGGAGTACTCTATCCTACTACTCTGTGCAGTGCACAGTGTGCACCTGACCACGCAGTGGATTCCCGCAGTAGTATTTCTGACGTCGCACATAGGGTTATTAGTACTAAAAAGTTGTCCAAAATTATTTTTCGAGTTATAACAGTTTAAAATCGTATAACATGCTACGAGCCCTAACAACTTAATGTTCGGACGATACCAATTTTCAGAAATATTTACTCATTTCTCATTCAAGAAATATTATTTAAATTTAAAATTAAAATATTTTATTTTTTACACGCTTAAAAGTCACATACTTAAATAAGATTTTATTTAAATAAAAATTAAACAAAAAAAAATTAACAAATTATGTTGGCAACTTAAAGTTCGGACGATCACTTATTTGAAGGTTTAGTGCGTCGTTACATCTCCTTTGGCCTTTATAACAGGTCTTATCCTGGCTGGCATGGATTCCATTAAGAATCTACAATAATCTGGTGTAAAATATTCCCATATTCCTGACAATTTTGTCTTCAAATCATTAGTGGTTCTTTGAGGATTATTTCTTAAATAACTTTTCATGCGATGCCACAAGGTTTCAATAATATTGAGGTCTGGACTACTTGAAGTCCATGACAAAACTCTCATAGTGTGTGCTTCAAACCATTTTTTGGTTGTTTTTGCAGTGTGGCTTGATGCTTCATCTTGTTAAAAGATAAAATTACCATCGGGATAAAGATCTTCTACACTGGGAATAAGGCTGTTTTGTAGAATTTGTTGATATTTATTTGCATTAACTATTCCATCTATTATTTCCATATGCCCAACACCCTTTCCAGACATACAACCCCAAATCATTACCCCCTTTGCAAATTTTACATTCCATTCTACAGTCTTTATGAAAGGCTTCAGTTTTATCCCGAATAATTCTACAATCACCTACACACACGTTAAATTTGGATTCATCGCTAAATACGACTTTGACTCAGTCTTCTGCTGTCCAGTGCAATTTAGACTTAGCCCAAAGTAGACGGTTTTTCTTCTGTGCTTTTGTTAATATACAGTACAGTCATCTTAGTCAAAAAAATGGATCAACCTCGGAATCTAACGGAATAAGCTGAATTTTTGTGAAAACCTTTATTTTAGCATTAAAAATGTTTTCTTAAAAGTCACATATGCCAACGTGTGAGCGGCCTTAGATATTAAAGGTCAAAGGTCACAAAAATCAGTTTTTTGAGAATATCTCGTTTTCTCTGCCTCCTATCGTATTTGCATTTATTAGAAAAGTTGTAGAGAATAAAATTCTCTACAAATTTTGTTTACAATTTTTTTTATACGTCGAACCGTTTTTGAGATAGAGGGCGCAGAGTGTGGAGCGCTCAGCCATACGTACCTTTAGCGCAAGGTAAATCGTGAATCCCAATCTATTATACCGTTTTTTTAATTAATTATATATTAAATATTACTAAAATAAAAATTTAATACCTTATACTTATATTTATATTTCTTTTAAACAAATATATTTTATCTTCATATATATCTTATATTTTATTTCCGATCAGAGTAGGAAAAAATGTTTTTATTTAAATCAATATTAGTATTAATCTTTATCTTCTTCATCCTCGTCTTCTTCAGGTTGGCCAGCAATTTCAAATTCATTCTCATCATCACTCTCCTCGTTATCATTGACATTAATTGTCATATCTTCAAAAACTTACTTATATAACAATCTGCGAAGTACAAACGCGTTATATAACGCGTTTGTACTTCGCAGATTGTTTTGCCTTTGTTGCCTCATCTGCGACTTCACCACAAAATAAGCACAATATTTTAAAATCAAACACATCATTCCTTTTTTTACGAGGTACAGTTGATGACGTTGAAGGTCCAATCTCTTCAAGGCGACGTTTTGCTGCTGCAATTTTATTATAGTACGTTATAGCGTACAATTTTCGACACTCAATATGAACGTTCACAGAAGTCAAAGTATTTAGGTAGTTTATGTTTATTTCTCTCAATAATTGCTTCTTTTAAAGTCTTTATACCGCGCACAAAAGTCACAGAATCACCTTCAGAAAGTAACTTATTACAAATAAAACACAAATCAGCCATGTTAACCTTTAAAATATTACGAATATCACAGATTTTAAAGGAATATTACCTGTCACAACCCTAGACCTATACCTAGGGTCACAACTTGCTTTAAATATAGGTATACCTAACCTTTTTATTTATAGCAAGCCCACTATAGTATTTCCAGGTCTGTTATTGTAAAAGCAATATCTGAATCCAAGAGATGACCAGAGGTAACATATTCAAGGCCAATTCATTTAATGTATTTTCTTCTTAAAATGCATTAATTAGAATAACATTAGAATATATTTAGAATGATTCACTTCATTATATAATTATTTGTATGTCAAAAGTAAGTAATATTTAATGACTATTTGTTTTAAAAAAATATATAAAAATAAATATAAGGTATTAAATTGTTATTTTAGTAATATTAATAGATAATTAATTAAAAAAACGGTATAATAGATTGGGATTCATGATTTACCTTGCGTACGTATGGCTGAGCGCTCCACACTCTGCGCCCTCTATCTTTAAAACGATAAGACGTATAAAAAAATGTTTTTTTACAAAATTTGTAGAGAATTTTATTCTCTACAACAACAAATGCAAATACTATAGGAGGCAGAGTAAAGGAGATATTCTCAAAAAAATATTTTTGCGACCTTTGACCTTGAATATTTAAGGCCGCTCACACGTTGGCATATGTGACTTTTGAGACAACATTTGCAATGCTAAAATAAAGGTTTGTACAAATTCAGCTTATTCCGTTAGATTCCGAGGTGAAATATAATAAAGTTTAAAAAATTTAAATAGATTTTTGTTTTCTTCTTTATAAAAACTAGTAATTTTTTTATACATTATAAAAACTTCCGGATTTATGAATCCACTGTCTACAACACTCTCGCGAAATGTTTAGCCTGGTTTCTGCGTTAAAAATCGCCGTTACTTCCCTTAAAGTGGATCTTCGATTATTTTTCCTTACGAGCTGCCTCCTCATTCTAGGAGACACTTTTCTTTGCTGCCCTGTACTTTTACCCCGAATTTCGTAACCACTGGTTTCCCCATAACATTTTATAATGTTTCCTATAGTAGATTTCGCCAAATTTAATTTTTTTCCAATAGTTCCCATGCTCTTTCCTTCATGGTACTGTTTTATTACAATTTTTCGAATTTCTTTAGAAGTAGCCTTACCACGAGCAATTTTTAACACGGTAAATTAGAGACCATTATAAAACAACGCCACAAGATTAATTAATTTGACACTTCTTTAACTTAAATCATAGCCACTTTGATGACAATAAATTAAAAACGTTAGTCGTCCGAACTTTAAGTTGCCAACATAATTTGTTAATTTTTTATTTGTTTTACTTTTTTTGTTCAATTTTTATTTAAATAAAATCTTATTTAAGTACTCGTATATGTAACTTCTAAGCGTGTAAAAAATAAAATATTTTAATTTTAAATTAAAATCGTCCGAACAATAAGTTGTTAGGGCTCGTATATTATAGCATCTTATGTCATTTAGGACATGCATTTTGTAATTTATGTAAAAATATAAAGGGTGTTCTGTCAAAAAAACTCACCCTGTATAATATTTTGTAAAATAAACTTATACATACAAACTTGTAGATTAGTTAATTATAGAGATTAATACTATATAGTTGATTAAAAATAACAATATTTAGTTGGTTATTTTTAATTTAAAAAAATTAACACTTTAAGTTTACTCAGAAGGTATTATATTTTTTCTTATTACATAAATTAACAAAATTTACCAAAAATTCATGGTGTTTATTAAAAATAAGAAAGTTGTCCCAGGAAAAACAGAATACCCTGTATAAGTGAAAATATAATATTTAAAAAAATTATATAATTTTATGAACTTTTGTTCCCTAAATTTTTTTTTTTATTTCAGTCCTAGTTTTTGAGAAAATAAGATTCTATACCATTTTAAATTTTTAATATTTCTTTTCAAAGAAATAATAAAAATTTAAAATGATATAAAATCTGTATGATTTGGATTTTTTAAATAAAATTTGAAATTTTTCGATTACCTGTGGTAAATAATAAATGCACCAATTAAATTTATATTATATATATTGGGGGCGCCATGGGGCCGGTACAGCCGAACAAAAAGTTATCTTTTTCCGCAAACTTCAATTTAAATTCTGCTTACGCAGAACTTGTTTATTTAATCTCATTATAAACTCATATAAATTTGTTTTGGGTCCCATATCTAATAATTGAGATATCGGTATACCCAAAATCCACTAGCCGCCACTGTTTTCCAGTAATAAACAATTTTTCGTAAAATTCTAAATCTTTTAAGTCCTTAAATTGGTCTAAAATGGATTTAGTGCTAAATTAAATGATTACTAAGATATTTTTTTAAAACACGTTACTGAAACGTTAAAATTGTGGTAATTATGCACAAATAAATGGTGCATTCTAGGATAAAATCTCAAGGGACAATTTTTATAGACCTTTAATAGACAAAAGATTGTAATAATTACAATGTTTTAAATATGCGACTTTTGCGGAGTAAATGGCAAAAACCTTAAAAATCAGGGATTTTGTCGAAATTCAACCCCTTACAGGCACGTGAAGGGGTTGAGTTAGCCATTCAAATTTTTGTGTAATTTTTTTCTCTTGTGCTATTACAAAATGGGGGGATGGGAAATAAAAAATAGCAGATAAAGTAGCACAAATATAAAAAAAAAATGAGCAAATTCGCATGGTACCATAAACTTAAAAAGTGGTAGGGCAATTTCGCACGATTACATGTTCATAGGTAGTGCACAAAAAACAAATCACATTTGCACCAATACGAATACAAATGTTTTTAAAAAAGTTGTTTAGTAAAACTCACTGTGAATTATTAAAATACAAATTTTGCAAAACCACGAGAGCATTCGGAAACTATTTTTGTAATAGATAAATAAGTAAACTTTTTTTTCCATTGGCTTAGAAATTTGTAGGATGTAATTATTACAAACCACAATTTCTATGCCTATAAATTAATTAATCATAGCTTTGATATGGACTTTTTCGTCTCATAAAACTATGTCAATATACGAAAATTTAGCAATATCAAAAAAGCCAATTTTAAGTTATAGTAAAAAACGATTTAAAAAAATGTTAATATAGGGCCGTATAGAGCCCAAACTAAGCAACTTGGTACTAAGGTGTTTGCTTTAATCAACTTATTTTTATTTGAGAAATATGTATAAAAAATTACTTAAGGTTTCTACGAAGTTCAACTTATTTATTATCGTCGATGGTGATTTGTGTAAACTCGTAGACAAATTTTTTTAATATTGAAATACATATTAGGTAACTTGATTTAAGTGGTGATCCATAATGGGACTAGCGATGTGCCAATGTTATAAATGTGTTAATTTCGATTAAATTAAACTTTATCCAGCCCAATAATACCTACCCTAAGTGTACCTACCTAGCAAGCGAACAATGTAAATACAAAAAAAAATTATAAACGTCATTTAAGAAAAACATAAAAAATTTGAATTACTTTTTATTTTATAAAAGTGTCAGTTACGATAAGCTGCACATGGTAACATAATAGTTATCCCAATTTTGGAATCTTATATTGGTCAATATTTTTATTATTGTAAGCGCCTCTTCTTTTTAATTTGTTACCGATTTAGAACGTAAGCGCCTATATGTTGCCGACAAATAATCGTAAGCAACTCCTAGATATGACGTTTGCGATTTGACATTGTGTCGCTTACGATAATTTTGCTCCCGCCTTGATCTATCAAAGCGTTATTCCCGCTGCATCGTGGTGATTGCTACCAAGTTTTAAAAGAATATTTTATTTGATCAAAAGATTATAATTTTTTTCATTGCATTATTAATAGTTATCCTAATTATTATTGTTGTTACCTAGTGTGGTTCGTTAAAAATGTTTTTGTAGTAATTGTATGTTGTTCTAGCGTCAAATAATTTGACTCAAATTTATAACGGTTAGATCATGGTACCATGGGTTAAATACTAATTTGTGAATAAAAATCGTTCGTTTTTTTTTCAAAGAAACCTAATGTATATTTTCATTTTTTGGCAAAATATCGTTGGTGATATTTTATAAATTTTTTTTTTGTATTTTTTTTATTTAATAATAAAAGTTATAAAAATAAATGTCGCTAACGATAAAGTAGGTAATCATCAAATCTATATCCCACAAAGTAACGTAAATGTAACTTAAGCGACAAGACTAATTTTACATTTTCCTAAAGATGTTCTTATAAAATATCGTATGCCACATAATTCAATGACAATTTTAGATTGGATTCGATCTAACTTAAATACCTATTTGAATTCTAAATTAATAAAATAATGCTCCCACACAAAAAAAAAAATAGGTTTTGTCGCTTACGATGTTTTGTCAAAGAACCATCGATATATTGTATTATTTTTAGAAAATAAGACGAAATTAGCTTGACAATGACGTTAATTAATTACGTCAATGTCACGTGGTGGGACTTTGATGTGTGGAACATAGTACGAGTGGCGTATCACAAAAAATATAAAAAACTTCTATTTTATCTTTGTGAAAATATTTTTTAAAATATTTTTCCGTTACACGTTATGTCAAAAGGTATTCGGTATTTTAATATATTAAATTAAAAACATAACACTCTGTGTACGTTTTCTACATATTATTATCTAAAAATGATTTAAATTAAATATTTGTATAAAGCGATATCTATACAAAAATAGAGTAACCATTCGCGTAAGAATGGGAATCTGTATTGCTGGAGCTCAAATGTCAAATTTTTCTGTGTAAATCGAAATTTATCCCATATACCATGGAGCCTACACAAGGAGTCCGAATAGGGGAAATTGCCCAAATTAGGTCTTGTTTTTTCACCACCAGCGGCGCTGATTGTCGATGCGTACTGACGTCTGCTGTTTTTGTAGCGTTTCGGTACAAATCAAACAATCCTCCCTCTTATTTTAGGAAGAAATTTGTATACATGAAGTTCGGACTCCTTGTGTAGGCTACATATACAACAAAAGTATATATAGAAAACGGTATACCCGACCTTGACTATATGTTTTTAGTTTTTAGTTTAGCTAAGGTATAGCGCTGATTGTAGATAAATAATCTGTTAGGCAACGAAATTTACCGATAAGTGTAACAATGGTTGTATGAATACCCTGCTTAAAATACCCCATAGGTACCTATATGAAATAATCTATCGGGCGCTACCGGATTCAATATGTGCATTTATTTGTCCATGTTTTTTCCGGATACGGCCCGATAGAAAATGTATAGGAAATTACCAATAGGCACACCATAACTTTTACATTTTCCCTATTGAGATCAATAGCAAATAACTCAATGAAGGATAAAGGGTGTCCCATTAAGACCGCCTATTTTAAATTTACTGTCATTTTTTTTGTGTCAATCGTACAGCATTGTTGTTGGACAGTGGTCATGTGTGAACATTGAGGTTAAGTCATGGAGATTTACACGAACGCACAACGCATAGAAATTGTAAAAATCCACTATCGAAATGGTGAGAATTTTTCGAAAACGGTTTGAAGATATCGTGGATTTTTCGGTCACCATAACGCACCTTCTCGCCGTACTGTGGTCCGATTAATCGAGCAGTTTGAAACGATTGGGTCAATTCAAACCAAAAAGAGACATGTCCGTGTTTGTGCATCTCGGTCAGCTGAAAATATTGAAGCAGTTAGTGAAAGTGTTGAAAATAATTCTTCCACCTCGATTCGCCACCGTTCTCAGCAATTGAGACTCTCTCGAAGCAGTTTACAGCGAATTTTGGCATTTTCATGCGTACAAGATTCGGTTGACACAATATTTAAAGACAGCAGACGATGCACAGCAACGAAACCATGGAATTATTGAGGACAAAATTTGAAGGCAGAGTTATCTCGCGCCGCGAGGATGTGATGTCGCCAGGCCGACCATGCGATTTGACGCCGTTAGATTTCTTTCTTTGGGATTTTTTGAAGGAAAAGGTTTATGCTAATAACCCAAGAACAGTTCCTAAACTAAAACATGAGATTCGACGGGTCATTGATGAAATTGAGCCGGCACTATGCCAAAATGTAATCGAAAATTTTGTCAAAAGAATCAACGTGTGCCGTCAGTCACGAGGAGGCCATTTATCGGATATTGTGTTCCATATTTAACCTCCATGTCTTCCCTCTTTATTGCAATAAAAATATCTTAACTTTTTAAATAAACACGGCATTTTTTTTAAATTTTAAATTAGACGGTCTTAATGGGACACCCTTTATATAGGGATATCCCTATAGAACAACCATAAAACATTTTATTAAAACCTATGGGGTCATATAGGGAAAATATAATTTCTACATTTATGTCAATCAAGGGTGGATATCCCTATAGAACAACCATAAATCCCAACTATGTGTCCTATACATACCGATACAACCTATAGAAACACCATACATTCTGGTATCTAAATATCTATCGGTTTGAACAGGGTCTCTATGGGGTATTTTAAGCAGGGTAAAATAGCGTACAATAATTTTCTTATTATATGATTCATAAGTCTTTATTCATATTAATACTGGTTTAAAAGTCAAATTATTGTTAAACTCCGTACCGAAATAAAGCTAAAATGTCTTTATGTCAGTTGAATTTAAACTAAAAATTAGGTGACAGAATCTTAAAAAAATATTTAATTATATGCTTGAAAATCATAATTTAAAATCACTTACTACTAAAACTGTCGTAAAATGTAATTTTTTTTATTGGGTGAAGCGTATTATCCTAATTTTACCAATGAAAAACAATATATTGATCCAATGAAGTGTTTAGCCACATAATATCTTAAAACATAATATTTGTTTGTTAATCGGAATTTAAAAAACTGGAGTATCTGTAGGTATATGTTTTGAACACAAAAGTTTTGATTGTTTCAAAAATATTAATAATAATAATAATAATTAAAAATTAGGGATAGAACGATATCACTTTTTTTTGCCGATACGATATATCGGCCGATACCGATATTTACATGCCGATATACCGATATACCGATATATCGTATCGGCAAACATAATGCCATCCATTAATACACGACCGAAGCAAAAATCGGGGAAGTCCCGTTTTAATTCCGTTGCGAGAAAACGTTTGTGATTGATAGTGAGTGACATTTCGGATTTCTGGGAAGCCCCTTATACAGTGTGGATTAAAACGAATAGATACACTTAAATAAAACAAGTGCCAAACCCCGCCCACTGTGGTAGGGATTGAGAATTTATAGGGTTTATTTTTATCGAATTCGTTTGTTTTGTTTTAATGCATTTCTGCAAATAAAAACTAAGTATTGTTTAAAATCCATTAAATTCCAGTTAATGGCGAAAATGTATTTCTTAAAAACTATACACATTTCCCTAGTATTTCATTTATGCACTGAAAAGCGCAATTTTTTTTTGCCGATATATCGACAATTATCTTGCCGATACGATACGATACCGATAATCGGAAACAATTGCCGATATGCCGATATACCGATATCAATATCGGTATCGTTCTATCCCTATTAAAAATAATATCCTAATTTAAAAACTGCGCCAGCGTTTAACAATAAGTATAAAAAACTGTTCTGGTTTGACTCCAAGTCAATAAGTACGTTGTTCAGTCACTTAATTGCGGCGCTAAAATAGCCGAACAAATCTTAGCACGGCACGGCAGTTTCCTATATATCATTTTGTTGTATATTATTTATCCCTTAAAAAAGAACCGTTTAAATCCGATATAGAAGCAGTTTTTTACAGTAAAAGTGGGCACTACACGGTGTAGTCTCCACCCGAAATTTTTAATGCGTTATCAGTTAAATCTAGTTAACTGCCGGCCACAGTCTTATATAAGACCGTTCTGACGGCGAAATTAAAAGGTCTATACAAACATGTATATAAACTTTTTAAATATTGATGTTGAGAAATTGTTTAATACTTTATTTTAACGATTGTTTGACATTTGACAACTGTCAACTAACTTAAAGCTAACTTAGCTCGTGACTAAAAACCTGTAGCTTACTTCAGCCCGTGAGTAAAGCTTGTCAATGTGCATTTAAAAGATCACTTAGTGTCAGGGAAACATGTACGATAATGGGCGTTTTCAAGGGGGGAGTAGAAAAAATTAATTAAGTTACTGAAAAAAAGACGTGAATCATCGCTGCAGATCATAGCAAAGTTTTCATTGAACTTGGCCTAAAAACGCTTGGTTGTGTTTATTTTCACTTTCAACTATTTGCTCATTTTACATAATCTTACAACACAATACATAGCTTGCCTTTTTTATTGATCAACATGTCTCTTTCTACATCACGCAATACAAAACGAGTTAAATTATTCATTAGTTTGACACACTTATTTTAAATTTATTAATCCGTATTTTTAATTTAAATTATTTTAGCTTGATATTTTAAGTAATTTATATAAAAGATAGAGTAAACAAAATACGAGTGTTTTAATGTATAATGTTTAATAATTATTTCTCTTAAAAAGGCTTTATTATTAATATTATAAAAACTAATA
Organism: Brassicogethes aeneus; assembly: GCA_921294245.1. Taxonomy (NCBI): domain Eukaryota; kingdom Metazoa; phylum Arthropoda; class Insecta; order Coleoptera; family Nitidulidae; genus Brassicogethes; species Brassicogethes aeneus. The sequence continues at coordinate 67,028,485 of OV121132.1, forward strand.
TCAGTAAACAAAAACAATCAACAAAGAAGAATAGTTTGTCTGGGTTAGGTTCAGTGTTTCCGTTTCAACGGATAAATGCATAGATTAACAGATTTCAGGTGTAATCTACGGACCAACGGATTTTTTTCGGTATATACAGGTATTTTATAAACTTCATAACAAACTTCAGCATGACTAATATTTCGTTTTATATTATATGACGTCAAGGCTCTACGTGGTATTGTGTTGGTTAAACAGGTTAAACCCAAACACGCACACTTGGTTGCCTATTTTGTATACAAGTCAATCTCATTAGAACAAATATCGAAATTGTACACTAAAACACTTGAAGAGGATGAAGAGGTTGATCTACGGATATTTTGACAGATATCTAGGGATACTTATCCGTATTTCAAATATTTTAATTTTTTTTACAAAAGCAGTGTTACCTATAGGTAAAGGTAAGAAAACGCAAGAATGGTATTACGAGGGATTTATGTCATAATAATCTTATTGGGGGATAAAAAGGGCATTATCACCTTTACTTCCATCATTACCGTTTAGCCGTTTCGGCTTGATTGAATAACAAATATTCTTAACAGCAATTTATAAGTAATGCTTATTAGTAGGGATGGGATATTTAGGTACTAAAAACTGAAAAATAGGTAACTAAAAAGGTACTAAAAAAAAGCATTTTAGGTTAAAAAACAGCATTTTAGGTAAAAAAAAATTAAAAGTTTAAGTTTTGTTTATAATTTTGTTTAGCCGCATACCCAAACACAGAACATACCCACAATAAACTATTTATATGCAATAAACTGTGTTTTACTGAGTGACACTCACTACACAGAAGTTCTATGACAGAACTCACTAGTAGTGAGTCACTAAAAAGTTGACTGTTACAGTCTGTTACCATAAGAAAAAACTCTATACCGTTGAGTTGCACGCCCTGGATAAAATATTGGCGCAAATTTTAAAAAGAACAAAAAAAATAAAATAAGTAAAAATACGTAAAAATAGGTAACAAATATATGAAAATAAACTGACAAATTAAAAAATATGTAACAAAAATATAAAAAGGTAGTTTAAAGCAAAAACCTCCAAAAAAGGTAAAAAAGGTGAAAAAAAGTTTAAAAAATAGGTAACAAAAGTATAAAAAAGGTAGTTAAAAGCAAAAACCTCCAAAAAAGGTAAAAAAGGTGAAAACAAGTTAGGTTCATATAAAAGAAAATCTTTTAAAACACACTTTGGCATTATTGGTTTTCAAATAGTTACATCGGTTAAAAAAAGGTAAAATAACTAAAATCCCATCCCTACTTATTAGGCTATAAAAATACTATTTATAGCATCCCTACAAGACATGTCGGCGCAAATGATGATAAAAATGTCGTTACTCGACATCGGTGACTTTAGGGCCCAGGATTTTCACATGACATGATATACCGATAATTCTATCGTTTTTATATGGATATCAGAGTATTATTATATTTGTAATACGTGTAGAAAATATCGGGAAAAGCTAAATCATTGCGAATTAACATCATTAGAGGCATTTGAGGATGTCGACGTTGACGAAAATGTCGACGTTGTCAAAAATCTCGACATGCTGTCCCATCAAAACTAAAATACCGTTTTTTAATTTCCATAAATCTTAAAATATAATTTTATCCTAAATGGGTTAGGATGATGCCTGACAATGCTAAATCATTGCAAAATAACGTTATTATAGGCATTTTAGAATGTCGACGTCGACATGAAATATAGGGATATTATAGGCTAAAGAAGCGTAGGGTTTTCGCAATGCGTGCGCCATCTGGTGGAGCTCGATATCATAGTGGGAAATCAAGAACTGCACATCATTTTTAAATAAATAAGTTTTTTTTACAAAAGAGAGGAAAGCAGAAGTCCTACTCGACATATTTTTTTTCGCAAAGTTTCAATTGCACAGCTTAATCGCGCACGTTATTTGTTTTTCGAGTTTCAAGTAAAAACTGCAAAACTTTGGTTTAGTACTCGATTTCGATTTATTTATTCCTTATATCATTGATTAAGAAACTCAACGCTTATATGCTTGTATAGTTACGTTAGTGTATGTATTTTCCAAGTGCTAATGGTGAATTATTGTTTTTAATTGTAAATGTAATTCAATAACTAAATCGTTGCATTTTCATGTTTTGCCAAAGGATTCAATTCGGTACGTATATTTGTTGGTGCAGAATTAACTACCTAATGATAACTTCACCTAATATAATTTATATTTAAGTTTGGACATTTTTAAGAAATCCATAAAAAAATAATAGTTGTCAAAACATAACCTTAAAAACAAAAAAAATTATATTTGAATCCTCTAAAAAAACGCTGACAATTGCATTTTAAGTAAACGACAAAATATATCTAGGAATTCATGGCAACATAATATTATATATAATACATGTAATACCCGTTTTTACCGTTGAGCGGAGACTTTCTCAATCAACGCTTTTAATAATGCATAACGCTGTTTAAATTAGACGACTTAAGTATTTGTTTTATGATTTTACTGAATTGAAATGTTTACAATTTTCACGTAAATCCTTACTAAAATGTGTATTTATTGTATCTAATAGGTACAATTGTACAATAAATTAATTTATATTTACAGGGACTGTACGCAATTTCCTTGGATTTCCACTGTTTATTGGAAAACCGGTAAAAACTCAACCTAACATTAGTTCTGTGCGGCATGTTACAATTTAGTAGTGACATCTTACGCTCCTTTTAAAATCATTCTTACAGCTACATGTTACGTTTAAATCGGTTTGGAACTTATTAATTTATCGCTTTAGCACATAGGGCATTTCAGCTTGACTTTGCTGTCGCACTGACATAAAGACAGACCCATGCCACGGACGACACGTGCCGCAGTCAATATATATATGCATTTTTGGAGTAAATTTCGGACATACTTGCCATTGTGAACCTTAAAAATATTACATAATTTATTATTTTTAGTCTAATCAGTGTATGAGTTCATTTTTAGTTTATACAATGAGTATATTGAGACAATACATTTTGAGACTTCCGCTGGGGTAAATTGTAAGATTGTTTATATGTTTATAAACATCGAGGGGTAAACCACTGATTTTTTAAAATTAAAAATCGCTTACGAATTAACGGCTAAGGATAACAATAACAAGGGTAGTCATGTACAACGCGTCGCTAAGCACTGATTAAGCACCGATTAAGCAAGTTTTCCTTATTGATAACGACTGATAAGGAAAAAAATCTCAACACAACGTCCACTAACATTGAACGTTGGTCTCTAAGATTTTAAAGTGGTTTACCCCTCGATAAACATATTGTTTTGATGGGAACATAACCACAAAATCCCGTATTTTCCGAAAGTTAACAGTAGTACGAGCCCTAACCACATAATGTTCGGACACTTCATAATTTATACAGAAATTTTTTTCGTGAATACTATCTCAAAATTATTAGAAGTTATGAAAAATTCAGCTTATTTTGGCATATACCCCTCGAAGCGATTTTTATTTTTAAAAAGTTTACCTTTTATTTTTAGCTTTTAAAAAAAAGGCTAACTTTTTAACTTTTTTTTGTATGAGTAAAAAAAGTTATAAATGGACCCATTAAAAAGAGCATAAAATATTATACAAACCCTGAAAATTTGGTAAAAAATAAATAAGTTATAAAAAAGTATAAGTAATTTAAAAATGCTATTTTTAAAGAGTTTTTGCAATTTTCTTAGGAAACGGGAGATTTTGCAGATATATATATCGCTATAACTTTCTTATTATTTATACAATTTTTACCAAATTTTCAGGGTTTGTATAATATTTTATGTTCTTTTTAATGGGCCCATTTATAACTTTTTTTACTCATGCAAAAAAAAGTTAAAAAGTTAGCCTTTTTTTAAAAGCTAAAAATAAAAGGTAAACTTTTTAAAAATAAAAATCGCTTCGAGGGGTATATGCCAAAATAAGCTGAATTTTTCATAACTTCTAATAATTTTGAGATAGTATTCACGAAAAAAATTTCTGTATAAATTATGAAGTGTCCGAACATTATGTGGTTAGGGCTCGTAAAAACTGCAGCTAAGCTGTCGAAATCTCCCATTTTACTTATGTTGGGAAGTATTTTGGTCCAACTTTGGAGGAGGTTTGCTACTATGGTGTCTTTAACAAATTCTAGATGGCTACGCTTGTCTTTGTCATAAATTGTTTTGATTATTTTTTCAGGAAAAAATTATTTTTAAAAACGTTTTTTTTAATTTGAAAAATAGTTTTTTTACATCACTACCACTATCATCTTTTGTTTTTCCTATGACCGCTATATTGGAATTTCATATGGTTAGATAGAAAAAAATCATGGAATTCATGTATCAAATAACAGTTATTGCGGCCATTATGGTAGTGATGTAAAAAGAATTTTTCTTTTTAAATAAAAAAAAAATATTTGGATGAAAATATAGATTAATGTGTATCTTACATGTAAAACTTACTTTTTTTAAAATCACAGGAATAACAACGTTATAGCAGTTTTTGGTTTTAAAAGGTTTTTAGTTTCTTTTAAATATTTTGTAAACCGCTGGCTTTTTTTCAATTTATAAACTTCATGCTAATAGGTAATTAGGCAACTTTTCTCTAATTTAACCGACCTTGTAGTTCTTCAAATAAAAAAATACCTTTTCTATCAAAATTGATAGAAGTATGGCATTATTATCTACAGCCACTAGATTGCGAGAGATAATGCACTGCTCTGATTGGTATATTTCAAGAAATTCCGTTTTTATATTTGAAATGATACTGCACGGCATTTAAACGTATGTGCTCGTGATGAGTGTCATCCTTTGAGAAATCAGTTGGTATAGATCCCTTTACGTGTGAAGAACCCGTTTTTTGGATGAAAGCCTTTTACAAAAACAACAATTCATTGATCGCTGAGCGGGGATTTTTCTCGGCTTATCATGGTTTACGATACATTAATCGTACTGCATCAGTAAAATTAATTAAGAGTTGAATGAAGAAATTTGAGGTTGTAACAAGGCTGAAAAGGGGAAGAGGTCCCTGTTAGGACACCAGAAAAGTGTGAGCGAGTGCAAGAGGGTGTTTGAGTCGCGACGTTACAAAATTTAGAAATAATAGAAATAGTACCTACATAAATTGTGTTCGAGGCAATTAAAAAGCTTTCGCCGCCGTTGGTATACTTTTTTAGTTAGAATATTTCTTTTGTAACATAATTTTTAGGTTAGGTTCAACTGACATGATGACATTTTACTAAAATGTAATCGTATCAGTTGAAATACCTAAAAAAAAAATCATGATCACGATGTAATCTAAAGTTTATAAAACTGATTTACATTAACTTACATATGCACAGTATACAAAATTGATTCGATTATAATAATTTTCCACTGGTTCCTTTAAAATATAATTTAAATATTAATCACTGTTTGGTTTACACTGGGACTATCATAAAACCTACATTTTTACCATCTGTATTTGGATACTAACCTTGAGATCTTTAAAGAAAATAGAATTTCTAGCCCAATCCACTTGAGAGAATAAATTTTGGTCCAACACTTTACACATAAGTTCAAACAAATCCACTTCACACTGATTGTATGTCTGGCTCTGCAGGAGTCCATATAAAGAATTTTGCCACTCCCGGTCATCGATGGCTTGAACAAAGTCTCTGATTAGGGGCGACACCTTACTTGAGGGTGGTACACTGCTGCCTGGTACCAAGGTATCAAATTGAAATGCTTTAGGACTAAGAGAGTGTGGTGAAGTGGTGGTCGAGTTGGCTTGGCCCCATAGTTTATTTTCGGGACCCATAACCATTGAAGTCGGAGCACCCTGCACTCCGACTATTTGCAATGCCGGTTGCTGGTTATTTGACGCAGGTTGAACAATTGCCGAATTAACTTGACCAAGAGCCACAGCTATCGGACTAGGAGATGAGTCTGGCGACGACGTCAACGAGGATACCTGAAAAATGTTTTTATTTAATATCTTGTATAATATATTATGGTTTTCCGAAAATGGCGAATGAGCGTAATGCTACGAGATTTTGGGGGGCATTTTTGATATAGTTTTTTTTTCTGAAGAGTTGTTTTCCAGTTTAAAAGCATTTACTTGGCAAAACTGTATTTGCAAAATAAAATTTACATGGCTTGTGTGTTTATGTTTTGACAATTTGATTCAAAATTAGGCGTACCTATGTTCTTTATCCTTTTATTAAATAAATAGTCTTAAAAATGAAAACTACTTATCAAAATATTTATTTATAATAAAAATAACTTTTTGTGTCGCATGGTATGGCACCAATAACTCCTTTTTATAATTCTCTTTTTCATAACATTTACCAAAAAAATATTGTTATGTTTTACATTGCGCAATTTTTAATTTTTAATAAATAACATTACGATAGAAAAATGTTATTTACTTAACTTCTGCCGAAAGTTCTACTTTTCCGCGCGTGTTAAAATATTTTTTTCTACTCCTATTACAAATATTCCTGACAATACAATTCATTTATACTAGAACCAATAAAATGCCAATACAATATTTTTTATCACCTTGTTTACACGTTACTAAGGATTTTGACACTTTTCTTGATTTAACATTTGTTGACATTTAAATCCTGTGTTTGTTATATCATTAAAATAATGAATTATAAACTCTAAAAGATCGATGGGTTGGTGTAAACGATAATGAAATTAAGGAAAGTTTGAATAAATAAGGTTTATTAAAGTCTTTTTATATTTTAAAGCACATTTTAATTTTAAATGTCAAACTGAAAATTTTTTAAATCCTAAAATTCATTATATTTTCTCACTAAATATAACTCGTGGTATGATTAATAATTATTATAATAGGTGATATTTACCCAATGAAACCGAAGAAACACATTTCACTCGTCCTGCGGACTCGTGAAATCTGCAGCTCGGTTTCAATTCGAAAATATCATCGATGATAATAATACCACTTGTTATATTATGGGTGAAAGTATTACAGAATTAATTATTATATCATCTGATGACAGAATAAACACTGGTGGCGACATCTCTGGGTTTAATCTCTAACAAATTTAGACCGATCCAACCTCACTTTCTCCCAATAAAATTATTTCTCTATGGCATTTTTTAGAAACTTAGAAAAAGAATAGTCTGAAACGTTTGGAATTGCATATTCCGCTCTCGTGAAACCGTCAAACTCGCCTTCGGCTCGTGTGACAAACTTTTCACTCGAGCGGAATGTGCCGTATTCCAAACTTATTACAAAATATACTATTCTACAAGCCAGGGAATCTTAAAATATTCTTCAACAGTTTCCATTTGTAAAAAAAAAAACTTTCTACAAATGGAAACTGATAAAGAAAATTGCAAGATTTCCGTGCGGAAAGTTGATACGTGCTGAAAGTACCACTTTTCCGCAGGTTTGTAGAAAAACCACATTGACGAGCGAAAAAGTTTTCTTTAAATAGTGCTAGCGTTAAAAAATATAATTAATTATTTCAAAGATAATATTATAGCCATAATATCCAAATTATATTATGGTTCGGTATTTTAACCAAACCACGCTAATCAAATTTAAAAAAAAATACAAACATTTATACATGGGGCTTTATTAATGACAATTTGGCTGATTTATAAACTTCATTTTAAGCAATTGACTTATTAAAATTTTATGGATTTTTATTTGTTATTCAATAGATATATCTACTAGCCTAGAAAATGCTACAGGAGTTTCAGTTTCCATTGCAACAAATAGGTGACGTTTACTGGATAACAATCTGGTTTGTAGGCGTTTGCTATGACGAGTACTCGAACGTTCCATTAACTGTCGTACACAAACAAGCAAAATTACGATGGGTGAGATAATATGCAAACTGGGTACAAGAATGGTAATCTGTATTTTTTACTGACGAGTCCAGATATGGACGATTTCTTGACAGTCGACGTGTACGTGTATGGAACACCAAGATATATATATATATATATAACTATGGATATATAGGGTTTTTTATTCGGACAAACGGTTTTCGAATAAAAACTTAAAAATCACTTATTTGCATGTTGCTATGCGATTATGACTTTAATAAGGAAGTACCCAGTAGACCAGAAAAAAGTTTTTAAGGAATCGGGCCCACTTTTTGTAAGGGTCGAATTCCGCTCCCGAAACAACTTTTTTTCAATTTTGGTAGAAAAATATTTAATCGTTCTCTTATCGTCCCAATTATCACATAAGGTCGTATCTCATATTTAACCATTTTACAGAGCAATTTAAAAATTGAAATTTTTAGCCATTTTAAATTATTTTTTGAAAAAAAAATGTGCTACTAGGCATTACATTAGATTTTCTACCTAGTAGCACATTTTTCCCAAAAAATAACTTTAATTAGCTAAAAACTTTCATCTTTTAAAATGCTCGTTTGCCATTTTATGCCGTTTTACCATTTAATAACACAATTTTTATTCAACAAGTTGAATTTTAATTCAATAAATTATTTTTAATACGTCTATAAATATTATAATTTTTATTTGAATCTTATGTTAACTTGCAATGTTTTTCCTATGGTAATATTAATTCAAGTATTTAAAACGATGTAGAATATAACTTTATTGCTGGGAAATATTGTTTAATATAATCTTAATTTCTAGAATTAAAATTATATTTTAGTATAATTTTAATTGAGTTAAAATTATACTATTCATCATTTTAATTGAATTAAAATTATATTGTACATAATTTTAATTGAATTAAAATTATCTACATAATGTTAATTTGGCAACGCCGCAATCGCGAAACGTATGCTAACGCTAAGATTGTTCCTTTTTTGGTAACTTTTCGTTTGGCTAGTTGGTAATGTGGCACTTAAATCACAGAATAGTTCTGTGTTTAAATTACTTTTTCAACGGAAAAAGGATTTAAAGAGGTAAGTTGTTTAATTGTAATCCCACCAACAGTGTTCCCACCAAATACCTGACATATTACCACACTAGCCAAACGAAAAGTTACCAAAAAACGGAACATTCTAACGTTAGCATATATTTCTAGATTGCGGCGTTGCCGAATTAACATTATGTACATAATTTAAATTCAATTAAAATTATGTAAAGTATAATTTTAATTCAATTAAAATGATGTATAGTATAATTTTAATTCAATTAAAATTATGTGTAGCATAATTTTAATTCATTTAAAACGATGGATAGTATAATTTTAATTTTGTGAATTAAAATTATGTGTGTATAATTTGAATTCTGGAATTAAAATTATATGTGCATGGTTTTAATTCACATACTTAAAATTATACTACTTATATATCATCTTAATTGAATATAAATTATGTGCACATCATTTTAGTACGCTCATTTCAAATTATACTCTACATATTTTAAATCACGAATTAAAATTATACCTACTCGACATCATTTTAATTCTAGAAATTAAAATGATGTTATACACCATTTTAATTCAAGCAATAAAAATTATATTCTACATCGTTTTAAATAGTTAAATTAACATTATTATATGAAAAACATTGCAACTTAAAATAAGTTTCAAATAAAAATTAAAATATTTGTGCACCTATTAAAAAATAATTCATTGAATTGTAATTCAATATCAACACTAGGGTGGTCCTTAATAAGGTTATTTTCAAATTTCTTTGCTCCCAGGGGCTCAAATACTCCCAAATTGATTAAAAAAAATTCCCTGAAAATCTGAGCTCTTAATATTAACTCTAAGATAGTGCGCATTCCAATCTAAGTTTCCTATGGAAATAACATAGGAAAAATTACTTTTGTTGTTTATAATTTTATAACTTGGGAACGAATGACTTAAAAATTATAAATCAAACATATTTTAATAGAGAATTTAACGCTCTACAAAAAAGGTCTCTTATAATTTTTCTATTAGTACATTGGTTTAAAAGTTATTCAACGCCAAAGTTTAATTTTCATATTATTATTAATATTATGAAGGCTTTTTTATGAGGCGCGGTTTGTGTCAAAATTAAAAGTGCTAAATAAACTTATTTTGTTTTATAAATAATTAATTATATGCTTTACCAAATAATTTTTTTATAAAATTATTTTTTTATAAAATAATTTTATTTTAAATATTTTTTTTCTAAAAAATTTTATAAAATAATTTTTTTATAAAATTATTTTAAAAAAAAAATATTTTTTTTTTAAAATAATTTTTTTTATAAAATAACTCTTTTTTTATAAAATTATTTTTTTTGATTTTTAGTTTTGTTTCAAGAGAATTGATTTATTTATTTTAATTTGTTTTCTAGAGAATTATTTTATTTATTTATTTTAGTTTTTAACAAGTGCTTTCTTATAAAAAACGTTTAAACATAAAGAATTCTTGTTAAAAACTAAAAATCAAAATAAATGTAAATAAAAAAATTAATGAATTAATGAATTAAAATAAAAAAATATTATTTTCAATCGTTTCCCCAAATTGCGTTTACTCGGGTTTACTCGAGTGTCTACAAACAAATAGATAGGCTTCAGTAAAAATTAATTTATAAATGCGCCCGTCGTCTTTTATAAAATAATTTTTGATTCGCAAAAAATTTTTTTATAAAAAAATAATTTTATAAAAAAGAATTATTTTATAAAAAAATTATTTTATAAAATTTTTTACAAAAAAAAAAGTTAAAAAAAAAATAATTTTATAAAAAAATTATTTGGTAAAGCATATAATTAATTATTTATAAAACAAAATAAGTTTATTTAGCACTTTTAATTTTGACACAAACGGTGCCTCATAAAAAAGCCTTGATAATATTAATAATAATATGAAAATTAAACTTTGACGTTGAATAACTTTTAAACCAATGGACTAATGGAAAAATTATAAGAGACCTTTTTTGTAGAGCGTTAAATTCTCTATAAAAATATGTTTGATTTATAATTTTTAAGTCATTCGTTCCCAAGTTATAAAATTATAAACAACAAAAGTAATTTTTCCTATGTTATTTCCATAGGAAACTTAGATTGGAATGCGCACTATCTTAAAGTAAATATTAAGAGATCAAATTTTCAGGGAATTTTTTTTAATTAATTTGAAAGCATTTGAGCCCCTGGGAGCAAAGAAATTTGAAAATAATCTTATTAAGGACCACCCTAATCAACACCTTTGCAATATGGAGTTATTTCTTGTAACATTTCATTTTCATACAGTTACAATAATTTTTGACGATGAATTCAACATGTGCAAGGCAGGTATTGTTTCAGAAAAATTGATGTTATTGTAATAAGGTATCATAAAAATTGAACCGAATTAAACCAAAGATTTGGACAAATTAAAAATAAATTAAAATTAATTTCACAAAGTTGGCAAGCCCTTTTACTATTTAATGTATTTTAAATTAAATTTGTGTACAACTAAATTTTAAATAATCCATTATTTATCAAACATAATGGAAATTGTAACCATTTTAAATACGGTAAATTTTATATCCCTAGCCCAAAAATTCTACATTAAATAGTAAAACGGCTTGCCATACCCTTATGTTATAATTGTGACGTTATAAAGGGTGTTTTTTTTTAAGATATCGAACTTTTAATAGTGATATATAATAAACCAGATGTTAAAATTGTCACCTTTTTTTGACATTTTGTTGTATACTTGGCAAATTACCATGCAAAGACTTACACCCGAACAACGTTTACAAATCGTGAAAATTTATTTCAAAACTAGGCGTTCTGTGCGCCAAACTTATAAAGCACTTTTCCCAATTTATGGTGCGCATAACCTTCCATCTGAGAAGCTTATACGCAATTCTATGGATTGATTTATGTCTACGAATACTTATGGATACTTATAGATAACATTTATCCAACACGAGCTCATACTTTGCGTACCGAAGAAGCGATCGCCGCTGTAGAGTTGTGTGTGAACGAGGACCCAAATTTGCAATTCGACGCTTTTTTCAACAACTCGGCCTCTGTCCGTCGAATACGTGGAAGATTTTGAGAAAAGATCTTGGCCTACACCCGTATAAGATCCAGCTGGTGCAGGAATTGAAACTAATAGAACATCGTTTGCGGGCACGTTTGGTAAATGGGCTGAAAATCAACTCCCTATTAAAAATGCCATATAGAAACACAAAATAAAAATCTATCTGGTTCAATATAGGAATTTGAAACAGGCATTGCACTATTGAACCAGATAGAATTCCATACCTGGAAAACCATATAGAAAAGTGATTTCTATATGGATTGCCATATAGGTTCATATTGCTCTATTTGGCCCAATATGGTTTGGGTGTGAAAAAATTATTTAATATGTTTAATATGCAATTTTCGTTTAAATAAATATACATTTTAAAATGGAATTCCATATTCAACCATATAGGGAAACCTATATGGAAATCCATATAAAAATCCCTAAGTTGTACATTTTAAAATGAAATTCCATATTAAACCATATAGATTGCAAAGTGTAAACCAGGTCGTTCCATATAGGACATATAGAACCATATAAATCCATATTAGTTTCCTTATCTGGATCAATATGGGTTTTATAGGGCATTTTTAATAGGGCTGGAACTTGAACCGGATATTTACCGTTAAATAATTTTCAGGGATGAGGCTCATTTTGGCTTAATGAATACGTTAACATGCAAAATTGCCGTTTTTGGAGTAAGCACAATCCCCACGAGACTCTCGAGACCCCATTACATCCCGAAATCCTGTTTCGTGCGGTTTGCATGCCGGAGGCATAATTGGCCCATATGTTTTCAAATTTGAAGACAGAACCAACATTACCGTCAGTGGTGAGCGCTACAGGCAAATGATTTGCATTTTTTTGGTTCCCCACGTCAATGCCAATTGTCTGAAAGCCAAGTGGTTCCAGCTAGACGGCGCAACATGCCATCACTTAATTGGGACAGACTTTTGTCGATCAAATCATCTTAAGAAATGACAATGGTTGGACTACTTTTTGTGGGTGTACGTGAAGTCACTGATCTATACTGATAATCCAGCTACCGTTAATGACTTGGAAACCAACATTCGACGCGTTATTAACGATGTAAGGCCGGAAATGTTGGAAAAAGTTGTGAGAAATTGGAGCAATAGCATGGCAGTCGTGGTAGCCATATGCCCAAAATTGTTTTCAAACAATAAATGGCATCTAATTTGCATGCTAATAAATCCAAATATTGGTCATTTTATTAATTTTTCTGTATTTTATTTAAAAAAAAAGTTCTATGCCTCTTAAAAAACACAATTTATTTATATTATTAAGAAACACCCTGTATATGCCTAAGCATCCTGAATACCATATATCTGCTTAAAAAAAGCGATTTACTTGCAATTTTTTGTATGCAAGCTATTTAAAAAAATACTTTCAAAGTAAAATGCAAATTTTTGAAAACCATGAGGTTTTACCACCAAAATACCAATGCGAAATAAAAATATTATTATATATTAAACGTTTACATTTACATCAATAATAAAATAAAAATTGTGTTACCTACCAACTTCTGTAAAATAAAAAACTAGCTTTTATATACTACATGTATGTATAATATACATTGTATATATTCCTTTAAATTATAAATTTTAAAATTCATATAAGCAAATTTAAAGACAACATACCAGCATACCAGTTCAGAAAATAAAGCGAATATCCGTTTTTGAAAATACATATTATACCAGGTGAGTTTTTTAAAGTGTTACAATGGAAAATTTCGAAAACACTTGTGAAATTGTGAAATTTTGGTAAACTAATAGAGAGGGGAGGACATATTTTTGACACTTACCCCCTTTCCCTATTTTGAGGGTCGGAGGATTTTTATAGGGATGATGTACTTTTTTTTAATTAAATCTACAAAAAAACTAGGTTACTGAATTATAATTTATTGGATTATAAGATACTAAAAATTTTAACTAATTTTTCGTCTGCCATGTATGAGAAATTCTTTAAACTATCCCCCTTTAACTTCCAAACACGTGATAAATAAATTAAAATTATTTTTTAGTATTTTATAATTTAATAAATCATATATGAATTATATAATTCCGTAAGCCAAAGCGCAAAACAATTTTTTTTAACACATACCCAGTCTTTTACATAGATATTGATTTTTTTAAGTACATCACCCCTATTAAAAATCCAAATTTACCTCCCGCCCCTCAAAATTGGGAAAGGAAGCAGATGTCAAAAATATGATAAATATGTCCCGCCACCTCTCTATAAGTTTACTAAAAATCACAACAAAATTTTAAAGCGTTTTCAAAATACTCCCTTGTAACACACCCAGTATACAGGAGGTTTTAGATTTTTATCGTAAACTACCTGATAAAACTTTTAAAATTAATGCATAATTTTAAAATATCAAGAGAACACATTCCACTATACGGTAGACATGCTACATTAATTAAGCAAAAGCTAAATTTTAAAACATTATAATAATTATAATTATTAATAATTATTAATCATTATAAAAATTATTATTAATCATTATAAAAATTAATTAATCATTATAAAACTTATGTTTCATCGAACTATACAAATTCCAATAACTTAAAAACTTAAACGGATTTGGATAGAAAGAACTTTTTTGTTTAAAAAAGTACAGAAATTAGTTTTTTTATTAAAAAAGCCAAACGTTACACTGAGAAAAAAGTAATGGTCAATTTAATCCATAAAAAGTAAAATTTAGAGCGCCCTCTAGTGGATACAGTAAAACTGCGTCCATAGTTTGATTATACCAAAAAATCCCCGTATACCATTTTTTCAATACGTCAAAAAATGTTTACAACATGTTTAAAACTTAATTTAAACATTCTGTATCTCAAAAACTAAGCGTTTGACGACGCGACGTATGTTTATATACACTTTTTGCATTAATTTTAAAAGTTCTCTAAGGTAAAACACGCTGTATATTATTTAATGTACACGAATAAATAAAATGTTATGTTATTTACCTATTCGTCTAATAATACCTAATAATCTCCATTACATATTTAATTAATGTGCTTTTAATATCATCTTTTAATCTAATACATATAAAACACTGACTCTTTAAGGTTCTCTTTATTTTTTGGAAACAAGAAGTCATACGGGGCCATGTCTGCTGAATATAAAGAATATGGCATCTTTCCGGTGTTGTTTTGGGTTAAAAATTTCGACCACTAGTTATTTATTTTACAAGTGTTGAAAAGCGACTTTTTCATGCGAGTGTTTAAGTTGATCACGAGCTTGAAGAAAGCTTTTCTCAAAATTGAAACACAATGTGTTTTCTACGACCCTTTTATTTTTTATTATATTTAAATACAAACCAAAATAACCTAAAAAGCGTGTTTGACAGCTGTTAAAATTACTTTCATCTCATTATTTTAATTTTTAAGGTAGGTATAAGTTACTTAAAATCAATAAACTTACCTTCTCAATTTAAATAAAGGCACTAAAAAGTAGAATTTACACAACACAATTAATTGTGTTACCCTATAAAGGATATTTAGACATACAATACAAATTTTGAAACGAATGTCAAACGATGCTGTCAATTTTTTTTCACACACACCTGTCACTTTACATTCGTGTATTGCTTTGCCAATGAAAAGATTTATTTTCGAAGGAACGATGCTACTACGAAATTTGACTTTTACTTAGTGGTCGTAGAAAAAATTATTAAACAAGCAATGAAGTGTAAATAAACATTATCATGAGACAAAAGCCATTAATTGTATTATTTGCCACAACATTTTTATGAATTAATACACGGAACAACTTTGGAATTGTGCTAGTACTTTTTATTAATGGTCCAAAGCCCTCGTCATTTTCAGTTTGTAAGGTCATTTTGGAAACGCTTATATCACTTGTAAACCCTTGTTTTACTTATAGAAGACTCACTAAAAGCAATTATTAGGTAGAGTGAACAGGATTAGAGAAATACATGTACGCCATCACCTAGCTTCGCGAACAAAATGCTGCCAGTGCTCCACTGGAATCGAATATTAGATAGAATAATAAATCAAATAGATCAAACGCTTGTGACTAGGGACGACCCCTTAAATTTTAAATAAAGGACTCATCTGGCAATTTCAAAGTCAGTGCTATATGACGTACATTTATTTCTCTAATCGTGTTCACTCTAACATTTATAAAACTTGCTGCACTTTATTCCATTTTACAGCAAAATTTAATGAATTTATTTAAACTAGCTACGAAAACACATGCATCCTTGTGCAACAATTTGCACATAACAAATATGGCGCAAAGTACTACACCCAAGGTAAACGAAAATTTTCGTTACCTTTTAGTAATATTTTTTTTACTTTACTTACTTGGGGGATTTGAATTTCTTGTTTAATATGAATATTAGCAAATGGTGACGTTCCAGGCGGACTGTTATACATGGCACCATCTCCCAAGGAACCTCGTAACGTTTGAGCTGCTAACTGTCTTTGCCTCATCATTTGCAACTTTCTTGCTCTATCCCTTTTATACATTGGTCCAAATTTATTCCTTCCACCTCTCATCCGATCTGCACGTACAGCTAAAATTTAAAAAATCACAAATATTTTATTTCGTCTAATCTGTAGGTATCGATTTTGTTTTATTGATTTTAGCATCTAAAATAGACAAACATTATCAAATTAAAATAAGTACCTACTACTTTATTAAGGGTTCTCTTTTAAAAGATATTTCGATTTTAAGTTTTACAATTTCTAGGACGTTAGATGAAAAAGGCATTGTACGCGAAAAATGCATTGCAATTTTGTCATGGCTATACTTCGATTAAAGTATTTTTGTTCTATTTTGTTTGTTAAAGGTGACAACAATTAACAGCAATGAAAAATAATTTATTAATCATAACATTATTAAATTAAAGCAATCTTAAAAGGCTCGAGTGTAGTAGTTTTGCAGTATTTTTTTCCTTTTTAGTTTTTATAGGTGAGAACAACCAACAGCAACAGCATCGCAATACAATAAATCAACACAGAGAAAATGTATACAAACCAGAGCTGGCCAAGTACTGAGTACTTTTACTCGTATTTCAATTACGTGAGTATTTTTCACTTGAAATACTTATTACTCGTACTCACAAACCAAATTCAATGTACTCGAAAAAAATACTCGTGGAATTCACGAGTAATATATACGAGTATTTCCGTTTATTATATCGATGACTTTTTGCCAAAATATCGTAAGCATCAAAACATTTTGTTTGGAAGTCTGTTTTAAATTATATAATATATAATATAATATAATATATTATAGCCTATAGATTTTATATAAAGTAAAGTAAAATTATAAACTATTTAAGAATTGTTATACATAATGTTTAAAATAAATAATTTTATAAATTTGTATTTGTATTTTTATAGCTCAGGACCAAAGTATATTATATAATGTACACTCTCTAAAAATGAATTGGTCGAAAATGACTAATTACCACAGTTATTAGTGGAAATTAGTGAAAATACCGTCAAAAATTATGAAAGTGGAGCAGTTTTTAGATAAAGTCAGTTCCATATTATATGAAAAATGGACTATATCTTAAAAACTGTTCTACTTTTCTAACATTTGACGAAATGTTCGGATTCAGGGAAATTGACTGCTAAATGTTAAAAATACAAATTGCTATTGGCGAGAATTATTAGTGGCTGCTTTTTTGCTATGACATCTAGTCATTTTTGACTAATCCACTTTTAGAGAGTAAAGAATAATCAATTATATTAACTAAAATTTTTTATTCAAAAGTACTCGTACTCTTTACTCGTGTTTTCACGATTACTACTCGTAACCGTAACCTCTCTTTACAAATGTACTTACGAGTAAATATTTTAAGTACTCGTACTTAAAATTTTACGAATACTTTTTTTAGTACTCGTGCCCAGCTCTAATACAAACTATAGTTTATACTGCCTTAAAGAAAATTTCTAGACAACGAATGAGATTATGGAAATTATGATCTATTAGGTAGTAATATGGATCACTATGTATTTTGTGTGGGAAAGTATTTCGATGTATGGTTTTAAAAAAATATTTGCAGGAAGTACTGGTAATCCAAGGTTATCGGTTATTAATGTGAAAACAATTTCATTTTACCCATAACTCAAAATGTAACAAATTTTGACTTATACAAGGTGTCCCTAAACTTAGTGGCATAAATTTAGGAGCAAATTAAGCAAATCAAAATAAGACGAAAATCTAAATAAATATTTTTCCTAATGAAGTGTGTTTAAAAGATACAGGGTGATAAAGTGTTACTTATCATATCAGTTTTTTTAATTTAACTTCTAAGTGACTGTTCGCAAAATGTCACCTTTCCAAGTCTACCATAGTACTATGGTAGACTTGGAAAGGTGACATTTTGCGAACAGTCACTTACTAACAAAACACATATTCACACATAATTACAATTGTTCGAGTGAACGCAGTGTCGTAAAAACAGGGGTTGCTTAAGCTTATTGTCCCATACAAACTTTGAGGTTAAGTTTTTTTACCATTTGATGCAATTTTTCGATTACTCAGTTCGGCTACTATTAAAAATGTGTACCTCTCAAAGTTATAAAATAAACCGTTTCCGAGATATTCGAGATTACAATAATTGTTATATCGCAATAAAGGACAAAAAGGTATATGATATAAAAAATTTTAATTGAAAAAACTACATTTTTTTAATGTCTCTAGGCTCATGGAATGCCGTTTTTAGTTTTTTCAATTAAAAAATTAAATTTGTTATCATATGCCTTTTAATCCTTTTAAATAATATTATATTATCGCCAAGCGGTAAAAGGGAATTGATTATATATACAGGTTGTTATGTAATTAATGTTATATATTAAAATACTGAATACCTTTTGACATAAGGAATAAAGGAAAAATATTTTAAAAAGCATTTTTCCAAAGATAAAGAAAAAATATGCATTAGAAGTTTTTTATATTTTTTGTGATACGCCACTGGTTACACACTTGTTTATCTCTGCACACCTGTATTTTGTGAGTACATAGATACCAACCAACAAAGTAGCTATGCGTTGCCAGATGTAAAAAATTGTTACTAAAAATGTTTCTTGCAAAAAATAAATAAAAACTCAATAAATACAAAAGTTTTATGCCCTTAAAGCTCTAATACCCTTCTGTATTTATTTTCTGATCCAGCTATTAGCTTAAGCAATGATTAGAAAATTTAGTACCTTTGAAATTTGAAATCCATAACCACAAAATTAATATTTTCATCAGTTTTTTCTCTGTTTACTCAGATGAAATTGGGACCAGTTCACAGGTTAAACTTTAAACATTTAATTTGTGTAAATAAATCCAAAAGCACTTCCCTTAGTTAAGATATTTACAATTTAAAAACATAACCTAAAATTTAAAAGAAATGCACTAGATTCTGTCATAAAAGTTGGCAGATTTTGTTTGAATTTACCTTCAGTACAAAAATGAAATAACCAACAATTAATAAAAACGCCAAATTGACAATTTGCATTGTTAATTTTGTCATTTTTGTAATTAAGCTAAATTTAAACAATGTTTGTCAACTTTTTTGAGAGATTTTGGAAACTGTTGTTACCAACCATAACATAATAAATCCACCAGATTAACCTAAAGTTCCTAGTCGATCAGTGGCGTACTTTTTGGTAGGATAAAGGTTATTATAAATTATTTTTAGACTTTGGAATTTAGAAAAAAAAAGTTTCAGGTGCTTCTTTATGGACCCTAAGGAACAACCCATTTTAATATATAACATTAATTACATAACACCCTGTATATAAATATATATATATTATATTATCGCATATGCGATATAAGAGTTATTGTAATCTCGAATATCTCGGAAACGGTTTATTTTATCGAAGTTTGAGAGGTACACCCAAAGATAATTATCTTTGGGTACACCTTTTTAATGGTAGCCGAACTGTGTAATCGAAAAATACCGCACGATGTGGTATGAAAGCGTTTCTGAATTTGGTGAAAATGAAGTGTATTCTTGTATGATTGTGAATGAGGACTTAAGTTGACGAACTTACTTTATGGTCCGACAATTGCCAGAGTCAGGGCTGGTTTATCAATCTCCAGTTAATTATCTCGAAGATAATTTCCATGGATACCATTGTTCTCACAACGATCGATATGGAATTTAACTGTCACTTTCTAAGAAAATATATTGTAATACAGTGATGTAACCGATACATTTTTTTCAGTATCTAGGTACCGATACAGATACTCTCTGGTAGATGTATCTGGGTACAGATACCGATACATTTTCCCAAAAGTATCTGGGTACAGATACAGATACATTCAAAAAGTATCTAAGTTACTTCCAGATACTATGTTAAAAAAACTTAAAAATTAAATGACAAAAAAATTTTTTTGGACCTTATAAACAAGCGTGTTAACTATAAAATAAAATTGTTTTGATAAAATTGACGAAATATCCATGAAAAACGGAAATAAATTTTATATTTACTCGCCATATGAAAGCTTACTACAAAATTTGTAGTACAAATTCAAAATTAACCTACAGCGCTTTTGTTTAACTTTACTCACTAGTGCCTTAGAGTTACTTTATGCACCTCGCACTCCAAAGTGGGTTGAAGGGAAAAAGAAATAAAATATCTTTTTATTATTTGTGGCCCACACGGTGTGGAGTTGCAATCAGGTTGGGTAAAATAAAATGTATCTTGTATCTAAGGATCTAGATACTTTCAAAAGGATCTAGATACTAAAGTAGATCCTGATTTTTTTAAGTATCTCGGTACGTATCTAGGTACATAAAATGTATCTAGATCCAGTATCTAGATACATGTATCTCGATACATTACATCACTGGTAATACCCAACAATATAGATTTGTTATGCAAAATTTGGTTCATTTAATTATAACTTATGGTTATAATAACAATATACGAAAAATTAGTTTTGTTATAAGTACTGTACTATAATCATTTTGTTATAAAAATTTAGTAAAGTTAGATATTTAAATAGGCTATTACAACCATCATGTACGGCTAAACTGTTAGTACTATACTAGATGATAAAAATATAAGATTATCTGGTTACAATAATAATATAATGTTGTCACACATTATTAAAAATATGTCGTAGTTTTTACTATGCAGAAAGTTTATACATATCATACGTATAGTATATTTAACCATATAGAGGGTTATAAGGTATTTGCATATGATTATTATAACTAAATAAATTATTGTTTTGTGCAACAATAAAAATATAGTTAAAGTGACAATAAAATTGTTACAATATAAACATGGTTAACATAACAGTAAGTATATATGACTGTGCATATACTATTTAGAATATTCGATTAAGATAACCATTGTTTTTTCTCATTTCAGATAGACTAACTGGAACTTATCCAGAGATTGATAAACCGACCCTCAGAATCGTAAAATATTGATAGTAATGTGCATAAACTGACCCAAAATTAAGCACAATCCGGAGTCCCTCTCAACCAGGGATTTAGTAATAACTCCATTCATTTAGGGGTTAATGAATGTGGACTTGATTGGTTAATATTCTGCTAGGATCTATCCTTGCTGGTTTTGAAGTACTTCCTGTTCGTCTGTGTCCTTTCTGTCCGGGTCATATTCACGGAAAGAAATTTTGAAAACAATTAATCCAGTAAATTAGTATTACAATCAAATTTTTGATCAATATAGCGTCAATTCAAAGTTATACTAATATCAATAATTAATTCAATTGAATTATTTGTTAGGCTTAAATATATCAAACCGTGATAAATAGCAGCAAATAAGTTTTATAAATAACAACAAAATTATGAATAATTATAGTGAAAATTATATTATATTCGCCTACGATATTATAGAATTTACACAATATTTTCTTAAATTTACCAATTGTTGGATTCTATTCTAAGCACTTTTTAGGTCAGTTTTATGTATTTTTTAAGTTAATTTTAATGTGTTTTAGATATTTGCTATAATTTGATTGATTATAGAAAAGAGATCTAATAAAATTTGTTAAAATTAAGAATAATCTGGACAAAATTTATCAGATCATTTGATTCGTGCAAAATATCTAAATAGTTAGTAAAAAATATATCGAATTTATCAAAAATTTTAATATTTTAATCTAATAATCAAATCAAACTTGTTTGATGATTTGAATATTTTATTCAATATTTAATTATTGACTGGATAATTAACATGAGCAACAAATGATCCAAATGACTGATGCTAAGAACAAGTTCAACGTCATCGACATGGAAGTTTTGGACTTAAAGTTCTGAAAAAAATATACGTCGCGATGGACCACTTGCAGTTTTTTTTAGTCAAAAAGTTATGTGAAGATAGCAGTGATTTTTTAATTTCTAATGCAAGTAAGGCTGGAAAATCCCGAAATTATTTTTTTCAAAACCAATTTGAAAAAGGACGCCTTTTCGAGAGTGGAAAACTGAGATATTCCAAATAGTATTTCGACAATAAGTAAGAAACTATCTAAAGTAAAATTCGACCAAATTTTTTTGCAAAATAGATAAAAGAGCATAAAGAACTCATGTCATAAGACCTTTTGTCGCGCTCGTTTTATAAATTGTCCGCGTGCGACAAAATGACATCTTATGACATTAGTTCTTTAATATACGGGTAATTCCATTTAGTAGCTACCAATAAGTGCACCTCTATTTCTTTTTTAACTGTATATATACAAGGACGCAAAAAGTGAAAAAAACTCCCCTTTTCTTTTCTCCCCCTATCATCTATTTATACAGGGCTACGCAAAAGTTACTGTGCAGACCTAATTTTAAGAGATTGTACTTTTTCTCTTTTAAACCATATAGGACACATTTAGTTATTGATGCCCTAAATGGTCTTTGAGAATTTTTTTTAAAAATGCAATTTTTTGGCAAAATTGTCTAATTTTATAAATTTATATATTCTTAGAACAACTTTCCAGCAAATTTTTTTTAAGAAGTTTGTTACCAAAGATCTTACTCTATATAAAATCAATGAAAACATATTCAAATAATATCGGCTAAGAGTTAAAAAAAATATATTTAAAATTCATGTTTTCGAAAAATCACTATTTTCAGCCATTTCATGGTTTAAAAAGGCTATGTTTGAGTGAGTCGATTTAAACCAACTTGTGCTTATCATTACATGCACTTATTAGCCTCCAATAACCATGAATAAAATTATTGTGTATTTTGCTTTTAACTGGGCTGCGGCTGTATTATCTACAGCCCAGCTATAAGCAAAATACACAATATGCCCACCTGACTAAATCCATAATATGAATTATAATATTATTAATTTTATTATTCTAATGTGGATTATATTAATATAAATCCATAATATTATATTAAATATATATTTTATAAAAAAAACTCGGTAGCAAGACTTGAATTGAGTTCTAATTCGCAAGAGACAATTTTAAAGATTTTGTTTTAATAATTAAAATATTTTTAAGATATTGAAATGTTTACATATTCATAAAAACTAACCTACTTACTGTAAACATACTAATTTTTTACCTTTTGTAAAAAACTTTGTTAAATAAACAAAAACTAAAATAATAAATTATTAAA
Organism: Brassicogethes aeneus; assembly: GCA_921294245.1. Classification (NCBI taxonomy): domain Eukaryota; kingdom Metazoa; phylum Arthropoda; class Insecta; order Coleoptera; family Nitidulidae; genus Brassicogethes; species Brassicogethes aeneus. Next base: position 67,052,017 of record OV121132.1, read on the forward strand.
TTGTGCATAATTTTCTAAAAACAGTTTACACACCAATTTCTGTCATTTAAAAGTGTTAAATAGTTTGAAGTGTCCAAAAATGGATTGTTACGTTGGAAAATTAATTAATGAAAAATGCCATAAAAAAATATTATTCGCGATTTTCCAAGATTGAATCTTGTACTTATACTGTAAGGAGAAAAAGGATTTAATAGAATGGCAAGTGGATGCAACTGTAACCGATATTTGTACGTATGAATCACAAAATAAAGTATCTACATTATTTTACCAAAGTTTTTGGTAAAGTCTGTTGCGATCCATTTAAACGCCATAAGTCGTAAATTTATTCGTCTTGATAGACATTATACACATAAAAAAAATTTCCGATTCATATAACTTTTTAGAGGTAAAAAATAGTAAATAGGTTTTTTAGGTGATTGTAAAAGTTAAGAATATGATTTGTTTAGTTTAATTATATGCAGTTAAGTTTAATTTAAATTTAGGATTTAATTCCTGTTTTATTTTGTCTAAATAATAAGTTTTTGAGAACAGTTGGGTCATGACACTTGAAGTGATAGGACGCGTCAAGATAGATCCCTCCTAAGTAGCGTATACGATACAAACGTAGTAAAGTACCAAAAACGAAACTAAGTATCCGGAAATTATTGGTAATCGTTAATAAATAAATAAATAAACAAACAAGTGCAACAAGTGCGAAAAGTGGGGGAGGTCCCCGGTTAACGCCGTAAAAGTGTGCAAGTGAATAAGTAATTAAGGCTAGGCCACAACGATAAGCCAACCGGCCCACCTGGATCATAGATTTGCCACCAAAGCGTACCAAAAACCTGCAGGCGAGGTTAAGGAACAACGGACAGCCCGTGAAAGACGGATTATAGCCTAATAACACTGTGCAACACCAAAAATCAAACCGCACCGGACTATTTTTTTCTGAAAATATACCTATCCAATAGCAAAACCCTCGCTGGGTTTGTAAAAGTTAGCTCGATTTATTTTTTTATGGCCGTTTGTATTTTCTAGCTTCATATACCCCAATTTAGACTTATTAATCGATTTTTTCGCATATACATATTCGATTTATATCGTCAAGATTTTTTGTAGAAATGTAAGTTACTGAACAAATAAACCCATTTTGTGAACAACCTATATCCCAAAACCCAATTTTTGGAACCAAATATTCGAAAAATTATTTTTTTTTTCAATTTTTTCAATAATATTTAAAATTTCTTGCTACTTCTTCTGGCAAAAATGTTGTAAAGTATACAAAAAGAAGTAATTTATAAAATACGTACACAAAACTGAACTTTAAGTTTACTTATTTGCTGGAAAACAATTTTTAAACAAGATTTTCCAAAATACTCATCTTTTCATACTCAACACCAATCTTTTTGCAAAAATCTTTGGAAAATCTGTAGAAAAAAATTTAATAGATAAAATAGAATTGTAGAAAAGTACAGAGAGTTTGATTTTTTATTAATTTTATTATTAAAAAACTTTTTATATCAAAACATTGAGTAATCTGATTCATTGCTGGAGAATTCCATCCCTTCCACTTCTTCTCCTTTATTTTCTAGTTCTCATTTTCATTTTTTGATTCATCACTGGAGAATTCCATCCCTTAATTTCATATATTTTTTATATTCATTTCATTTCGGAAGATTTTGACAATGAGATAGTTGCGTGGGCGTCGATAAGAGAAATCATCGTTGGATTTTTAGGCAAACATCCTTCTCCCAATTATGAAGGATCTGTGCGACAAATGTTGGATGTTTTTTTTTCAAAAATTGGAGTCAATATGTCGCTAAAAATTCATTTCTCTCATCGCCATTTGGACTACTTCAGTCGACAGTTATCGACACAATCATCAAACTGCGATGCCATTTGAGTCCAGATAAAGAGGAAAACGAGCTCCAGATGCCATACTAGCCGAAACATTTTGGTGAAGTAAACATATTTTTCGATCAGAAAGAAAATGAAAATGAAGAACAAGAAAATAAAGGAGAAAAGGAAGGGATGAAATTCTCCAGTGATGAATCAAAAAATGAAAATGAAGAGCAAGGAAATAAAGGAGAAGAAGTGGAAGGGATGGAATTCTTCAGCAATGAATCAGATTACTCAATGTTTTGATATAAAAAAGTTTTTTAATAATAAAATTAATACAAAATAAAAAATTAAACTCTCTTTACTTTTCTAGTAGAAAATTTCTACAATTCTATTTTATCTATTCAATTTTTTCCAACAGATTTTTCGTGTTGAGTGTGAAAAGATGAATATTTTGGAAAATCTTGTTGCGTATTTTATAAATTACTTCTTTTAGTATACTTTACAACATTTTTACATATTATCAAAAAATTTTAAAAAAATAATTTTTCGAATATTTGGTCCCAAAAATTGATTTTTGGGATAAAGGTTGTTCACAAAATGGGTTTATTAGTGCAGTAACTACATTTCTATAAAAAATCTTGACGATATAAATCGAATATATGCGAAAAATCGATTTATAGGTCTAAATTGGGGTATATGAAGCTCGAAAATACAAACGGCCATAAAAAAAAAATTCGAGCTAACTTTTACAAACCCAGGGAGGGTTTTGCTATTGGATAGGTATATTTTCAGAAAAAAATGGTCCGGTGCGGTTTGATTTCGATGACCCGAAAATTGTCGCACAGTGTAATCAAGCTAAGTAATTTTTCTAATTGCATGTCTTATCCTATAATCGTTAAAATTTAAAGCCAAATAAACATAAGCTCAAAAAAATACAAGAACATTTAATGTTTATATAAGCATTTCGCAATGTTGCCAAAAATGTCATCTGGCTTCAGAAATCAAACAGGTCCCTACACTGAGAAAAGTAAACTATTTCGAGTTTTAATTAAATGAATAGTTTTTGGTATATTCAATACGACCAATGCGCATAATGGTTTATTTAAAAGTCGAACGATACCTACAGTTTTAAAATTAAACTCGTACAGTTGTACTACTACAAAAATGTACAAAGACTTCAATAAAGCGGATCAGACACTAAAATAGGAAAAATCTCTAATATAAGCCCTCTGATTGTTTGTCTAAGTATTCTTTTTATTTGTCTCAAAAACTAAATTTTAAAAAATAATAAGATAACATTTCCGTAAGTGTTAAACTAACAACCTCATTTTCTTAGAGTAGACAAATCATAAACAACCATTGAAAAAGGCGTAAGAGTAAATAAACCAAATCAAGCAAGAAGACAAAAATTTAGATCATAAATAAGTGTTGTGTGTGAATAGGTAATATTGTATATGCATTAAAGATTACAGCCATTAATCAAAGCCAAATAAACATAAGCTCAAAAAAATACAAGAACATCACAGACGATAAGAAGAACGACCCTCTCAATAGCCAATGCAGGCCATATGGCCGCATTCCAATTACATACACTACAGGGCCGGCTTTATATATTTTGTATATTGGTATTTATATTAAATTGATTAATTAATTAATAAATAAATTGATTGATTGATTAGTATTGATATATTAAAAAATAATAAGATAACATTTCCGTAAGTGTTAAACTAACAACCTCATTTTCTTAGAGTAGACAAATCATAAACAACCATTGAAAAAGGCGTAAGAGTAAATAAACCAAATCAAGCAAGAAGACAAAAATTTAGATCATAAATAAGTGTTGTGTGTGAATAGGTAATATTGTATATGCATTAAAGATTACAGCCATTAATCAAAGCCAAATAAACATAAGCTCAAAAAAATACAAGAACATCACAGACGATAAGAAGAACGACCCTCTCAATAGCCAATGCAGGCCATATGGCCGCATTCCAATTACATACACTACAGGGCCGGCTTTATCTATTTTGTATATTGGTATTTATATTAAATTGATTAATTAATTAATAAATAAATTGATTGATTGATTAGTATTGATATTATTGGTGATAGTATTGATATTGGTGTTAATATTATTAGTATTAATGTTCATATTGATATTGGTATTATTGATATTGATATTAATGTTAATATTAATTAATTGATTGATTGGTTGATATTGGTATTGATTACTGGTATTAATTGGTATTAGTATTGGTATTGACTAATTGATATTTATATTAAATTAAATTTGGAAAAAAAGGTAAAGAAAACGGTATTAACACTAATTTAACAATACTCGGCAGGAGGAATATCAACCAAGGGAGAGGGCACCCACGGTGTGTCATGGCCGTTAACACTTCGCTACGGAAGACAAGACTCAGTATCACACAGGGCGGCAAACAATTCTAAAGAGGTTACCAGGAACCTGATACTGACTCGGACAGAGATGTTCAGAAATACACCAACAAGGACAGGTTCTAGCAGCGTACTAAAACTTCTACCCCCATTCATGAATCCCAATTGAATGGGAATACTAAGACCCAGGTTGAGGAGGATTCCGAATTGAACTTAGTTTTGGGTCAGTTCAATGTCCTCCAAAAACCCTTCCTAAACTGGACGTATGGCCCGACCCGGCTGACAAAAATCCGTGGAGCGGCCTTACCCATAGACACTATCATCCACGACCTCCCAGGGTGGATCTACCAGCCGGCGTAAAATTTCGGATCCAACAAACACAGGTAATGCTGTGATTTGGCGGGATACGCAGGAGAACGGAAAGGGGGTAAAATAACCCTGGGAGATTAGTGGAGGATAATGTCTTTGGGGCCTGCAATACGTTCCCATACTCATACTCATAAAGTTTTTGAGAAGTATGTCTTTTAGTCATATAATTAATTTTTTGAACATTAGATTGTTTTCTTAATTAAAAAAATAAATAAATGGGTAGTTAGTTTTTGACACCACTGTATCTGGTTTTTATATTTTTATACAGAATGAATTAGAAGTCGAGTTATTTTAAAGATGTAATACGCTTTTTTAAAATATATGGTTAATATATGGATTTAGTCAAAGGTGGACATATACATCCACAGCCCGGCTAAAAGAAAAATACACAATAATTTTATTCATGGTTATTGGAGACTAATAAGTGCCCGTTATGATAAGCATAAATTGGTTTAAATCGACTCACTCAAACATAGCCTTTTTAAATCATGAAATGGGTGAAAATAGTGATTTTTCGAAAACATGAATTTTAAATATATTTTTTTAACTCTATTGGTGACTAATAAGTGCCCGATATGATAAGCATAAATTGGTTTAAATCGACTCACTCAAACATAGCCTTTTTAAATCATGAAATGGGTGAAAATAGTGATTTTTCGAAAACATGAATTTTAAATATATTTTTTTTAACTCTTAGCCGATATTATTTGAATATGTTTTCATTGATTTTATATAGAGTAAGATCTTTGGTAACAAACTTCATTAAAAAATTTTTGCTGGCAAGTTGTTTTAAGAATATATGAATTTATAAAATTAGACAATTTTGGCAAAAAATTGCATTTAAAAAAAAAATCCCAAAGACCATTTAGGGCATCAATAAAAATGGGTTATATATGGTTTAAAAGAGAAATATTTTCCTAACAATTAACAGTTTGTTTAATGTCGATAGCTTTATTAGCAAAAGAAGTACATTTTTTTAGTTTGGTCTGCACAGTAACTTTTGCATAGCCCTGTATAAATAGGTGAAGGAGGGAGAAAAGAAAAGTTTTTTTTTACTTTTTGGGTCCTTGTCTATTTACAGTTAAAAAAATAAAATTAGAGGATATAAGGTGCACTCATTGGTGGCTAATAAATGGAATTACCCATACTATTTTTATAGGGAAAGCATACCAAGAAAACATAAGAAAAAAACTGCTCAATATTTAAATCGGGATATCATAATTCAAAAAAAAGTATCAAAATCCTTTAAAATCATACTTTGGCTATGTGGTACAGATATACATATAAATCACAAACAAATATTGATTTAACATTTGCCAAGGAATCCCCCTTTTAATCATTTCGTAATTATTTTTGACAGATCACTGTTAACACAATTATTTTTTCAGATACGATAATTTACACCTAAACCCTTTAATTGTAATGTATTCTACAGTATTCTCCACATGAATATTAATATAATAAAACAAAAATTACATAGCATACACACATGCAAGTTGACTGTGCTAATTATAAGTTAAGAGACCATACTTCAAGGCTATTTGAACATCTACAGCTTGTTTATAAACAAATGTATGTATATCAAGTATTTTGGTTACTACGAAAACTTTTTAATAATTAAAATATTATTAAAGAAAATATATAAATAAGATTCACCAAAATATTTCTTACCTACGTTAAGTTTATAATTTACAATTGAAACATTAAAACTAAAAAACGAAACGTGATGTTTATATTTTCTAAATCTAAACCTAGTTAATATTTTAGACCATAAAACCAACTGTATTTAATTCAAAAGGAAGAGAAACATTTTTAATAATTAGTCAACAAATTACTTACTTGCAGATCAACTTTCCCTGGCCTTGAAATAATTGTATAATGCATTATCAAGATTGCGATTGAGCTCTATTAATAGTATTAACGTTGTTTGGTCGGCTCGAACATATTTAAATGGTTACTATTATAGTAAGGTCATTGTTGTAGCAAAAAGGGGTTTTTGTAGGTTAAGTTTATCTCCAATTTTACTTAACTTTGTATCAAATAAAACACAAATTCTGGATTAGACTTATCTTATCCATCGTGACAGGAACAGATCCGGTCTTAAATTTTTCACCATTACCTACATCAAATTAATAAAAACATGAGTTTAGGTTTAACAAAGTCGCGGGTTTACGAGTCGAGTGATGAGCTGGAACCCAAACCCACATTCAACAGTTATAGCAATTGTAACTAAAAAAACTGAGCTTGGATTTTTAAACTGTAATAATTGTATCTAACAACCGGGTCTTAATAAAGTTTTAATTTGGGCTGCTATAGTTTATTTATTTACAAAACAAGTAAAATAAGAAACAAGACGGGCATTTTTAATTATATTAGGTATTATTAATAATTAAAGTAAAAGAAACTTATTACATTGTCTCAAAAATATTGTATTGAATAAACTTAAAAAAGCTACAATAAATTACAATTGTCAATAAAATAAGCATTAGTTTAAAAGTGAAAAAATAGAACAAACGAAACGGAAAGTAAGTCTGCCATATGTAATTCAAGCTACACTATACTGTATAATAGAAAGCAAGAGAGAACCATCAACTTTTAAAACAAGTAGGACTGCAACGGAAACTATGATGCAACAGACGAGTTTGCTATGTAGGTTGTTAGGTCATGCAGTTGAAAATATTGCCAATTTAATTAAAAAAAAATCCGAGGACCGTAAATTAAATTTATAGGTATTATTTGTTTTATGTTTGACAAAAATTATTGGAAATTTTTTAAATTGGGTGCAACATTAACAGTTAATTACACAGACAGGTGGTTAAATAAGATAGATATTCTTTAAAAACTAAGAAGGGTTTAAAATGTCAACTATTTATTTATTTAAGAAATATATGGAGTTACATAGATAATATCTATTAGATATATAAAAATATTTTAATAATAAATATTAGGTATATACATATATATATATTATAATATTACCTACTTAAATATTCTTACTGTATGTGCTACTATAGTAATTATTAGGGTGAGCCAAAAAAACTAACCTATCGGATTTATGGGTTAAAATGAACCTACATACCGAGCAAAAAATTTCCCTGCAAGGCAAAATTTTTTGCTCAATTTTAAAAGGTGTCGGTGAGCATTCTGCAGTTTTAGTGATTTTTTACACTTTTCAAAGCTTTCAAACATACGAATTTTTGAATTAAAAAAAATAATCCTGGTATAGATTCTTTGGGAAATTTTATGCTCTACAAGAATCCGCGACGTAAAAATTTTTATCTCAAACGGTTCAAAAGTTATAGTCTTTTTAATGAAAAAAGATTTTTTTACGTGTTATTTCAATGGAAAACTTAGAATGCTCACCGACACCTTTTAAAATTGAGCAAAAAATTTTGCCTTGCAGGGAAATTTTTTGCTCGGTATGTAGGTTCATATTAACCCATAAATCCGATAGGTTAGTTTTTTTGGCTCACCCTAGTAATTATATATGTATAAATTGTACCTACATATATCATATATAATGTTTTATTGGTAAATCTTGATTTTATATAACAATAAGGTAAAAGAAATACCAAAACTAAGTGGGTTTGAAAACCTACATGGTCTTAAGTAATAGATAAACATCTGCTTATTAAATGCCGGTTATGTTAAATTTTGTTTAATATAGCACACATTTTACACCATTAACAAGGGATAGATAAGGGGTATTAAATTAAATATTTTATTAACTCATTGATAATTATGAATAAACGCTTGAAAGAACTTTATTTACATTGGTTACATAATAACATGACAATTGACCTACTTACAGAACTTTATATTGCTACACAGTTTGCATTTCATATTTTTTTCATTAATTAATTAAGTAGTATTAACCTAATTTTAAAACCTCATATTGTTTCTTATTTTAAATAAGGTAGTTCTTAAAACATAGCCAATATAATATATATTATAATGTATACAGACTAATAAAGACAGCAGTATTTATTATTGTATCTTAATAAATTAAATTTCTGGTGCTTACAAATGTGAATAAATCATAAGCATAACTTTAATAAATACGCTGCTATGTGGAAGTTAAAAAATTATATTGGGTAGATATATTTTACACATACAGGTAAACAGGTAGGCAGCGTTGCCGTCTGCAGCTTGAATATTACAATATTGTTATTCAGCGACCTCGTCCCACTTCACGGAATCTAAAGAACACTTTACACTGCTAAATATAAATACAAATACTTGCGGGTTTTATCCATAAAAAACTATATTTTTAAACTAACTTTAGTAATATGTAGTAAATTTTATAATTGCACAACAATTATTTTTAATTTGTCTGTAATTTCCTAGTTCCTTTATTATTTCTTTACAAGTCAATCAAATTTAAAATATTAAGTTAATTAATTAAATTTTTCAGCTGTACTGACACACCACCCCCCTTAAAGTTTGTAACAGGATCGCCTTTTTATTATATAAAGACATTTAATCAAAATTTTAAAACTTTTAAAGCAAATTTACGAAATTTACGAGAAACAGCTGTTACCAGTAAACGTAAAAAAAATAATTTCTGTTTTATTTTATGTTACAAAATTACATTTAATGTTAAAGTTAATATTTTTGGTGTGGCACAAATAAATGTGCAAAAGTTTAGCCCCCAATAATATTCTACAGTGGTTTTAATTTGGGCTTTGTGAATGCGACTTTTGATGGATCGTCAACCAAGCAGAACTAGCGAGTTTGGTTGTTGAACAGTCGTTACAAAGAATGGCAGCCTATCCCCTGCATTCCACTTTATTCTTAAATTATATAAATAATAATGTATTAAAAATATTTCTACTACGTAAAATTATTCCTTCCTAAATTTTATATAAAATAATAAATAAATATAGGTTATGTATGCATTGTTAGAAATTATGTTTTATTTATATTTCTAAACTTCATTCCCTAAACATAAAGTATTTAATTTTGCAACTAAAAAAGTTTAATTTAATATAAAATAGTCTTTTTTGTTTCTAGAGCACCACATTCTGTTAATTTGTAACACCAACAAATGATTACTACATATGTGGCAACAAAAATGAAAGTGATATATTTCAATTAGCATTTAAACCATTAAAAAAACATTTTCACTTATTATAATATTTTAATGGACAGTAAAATTGTAATTTTATGCACAGGTAAAATGTCCCTAAAAGCAAACAATCTTAAAATGTGTAGGAATAAAATTTTAAAAAACAATTTTATAATATTGTGCCAGGATAAGGATAACTGGACAAGGCATAGCAAACAGCACAACCTGAGTTAGCAACACCGCGATCATAAATTGTGACCGGCTCCGAGAACTAGGTCCAAACCACAGAAGGTATAAATTCTATAAGTACTTTATAAGGCTTTATACTGTGGTTCAAACATGAAATTTTACAGAAGAGGCAATTGAAGTTCTCCACGAACTTCAATCGCAGCGCAGCTTTTGTGTAGTAATGCTTGACTTCGGAAATTTGTAGCATTGTCAATTTTTGAGAAAAACAAATTATTATTGAACTTTTTGAAAGATCGTCTACTAATCCACTTAAAACAATCATAATCTTAAAAATCATTTTTTAACCCAAGGCTAGTTTTCTCGGAGCGCGCCATAATTGATTTTTGATACGGGGTTTACATATGTATGTTTTTGTAAAACTTAAAAATCTGATTTGGATTCTAAATGGTAAACAATTAAATTGTTTTTATTAAATCATGTACAGTATGTCCCAAAGGGGTACAATTTCTTACGTATATTTATTTATTTAATAAAATTGTAGTAATTTATAAATAAAATTTTGGTTTACAGGTATGAACTATATTTTCTTCTTACAGAATGTCCCGAAAATGGCGCACTGTTAAGTATAAAGAATTATTTTTTTTTCAGACGAGTAGTTTAAATTTCCTTTATTTTTATACTGACCATATACTATAATCATTTCACTATGACAATTGTTCTTTAGTTCGTATACAAACTAATATTAATTTTTTATTTATATAAATGATGGTTTTATATTAACATAATATCAACATTTAGTTTTATCAAGTAAAAGTCTAAACAATTCATTATTGGTTTAGAGGTATAAACCATAGTTTATCAGACAGAATGTCCAGAAAATGGCGCACTGTTAAGTATAAACAATTACAATTTTTTTTCAGACGAGTAGTTTTTGAGTCATAAGGGATAGTTTATTTATATAAACAAACTTTTCTAATGGCACAAAAAATCAGCATAACTTTGTTATTATTAACAAAATTTAACTTTTTATTTTTGAGACCTCAATAAAAAAAATTAAATACCTAATTAAATATTTTTAAAACATGAAAAAAAGAAAATAAAATTTAATTTTAAAACCCGTATAACTAAAAAACCATTTGTCGAACAAAAATTTAAAATGACATAGGGGTAATATTAAACAAATTTAAGAGGTGTTCTTGTTTTGAAGGCTAAATAAATTATTAAATCTTGGGGAATTCTTAAAAAATCTTTTGGAAATTTGGTGTACAGGACGTAGCAAAATTGTAGCATATTTTTGTTTTTAGGGGTCCAAAATTAGTTTTTAATAAAATAGCAAAAAAGTGTAAAAAGGAATAACAAATCAAAACCTTACAAGAAATGCTTTAGTTATATCTTTCAAGGTAAGCAAGGAAGTTAAAATGCCTACATTATATCAAAAGATACGATACGTCTTAATAAACAACAACAAAAAAACTTTAATACAGGGTGGCTCAAAACTTTGAAATATCAAAAATTTAAAAAAAAATATTTTAATAAATACGTAGCCCCCCAAGGACGCCAACTTTTTTTTTAATTGCAACCCCCTTTTTTATATTAGAATTTGAAAGAGGTTATTTTTCTGATTACAACAACGTGTAATAATATTGAACCGATATAGAAATAAGCTAAGCGTTAAACGTTAAATTTTTTTAAATTTGTATGAAAGTTTTTTGTTATATTTTTTGAGGCTTCACATCGTTTACCTCTAAATCATTTTTAATTCGACATTCAGTGCAATTGTCACATGTAATAGTGTGCTAATAGTAAAATAAATAGCTACCGTTTTAAAAAACAATGCGCACTGAAAAAAATAGAATTGACTGAGTGAGTTTTGTAATTTTTGATGAAACGTTGTAATCAAAATCCAAAATTCTCAAGAAAAATTTTATTTTGGATGAGGCCACATTCATGCTGAACGGTTCTGTTAACTGTCATAACTACCGGTCCAACGAAAACCCGCATTGGAAATAGGAGACACATACACAGCACCCTCAAAAGATAAATGTATGGGCGGGAATAATTGACCCACAAATTTTCAACTATTAAAATATCACAGCCAAGGTGGAAGAAGGAGATGATACATCTCTATCCCGGAACGGGGCCAAATAACTCAGTATTTGTTAAAAGTCTGAATAGATGGCGCATTGACTTGGAACCTGTTTTAATCCCGGTGCACAAAAAACTTTTCCCATTTTTAGTAAAATTGCATTGATTAACTTCAAAAAATAGACGATTAAGCTTAATTAAAATTCAAATAAAACCATTTCAACGTCACTTTTGTGCGTTTGCGGCAACACTACAGTACTGCCAATCGTTCTGCAAATTATTATAATAATGCTGTAATAATGATGTAATTTTCGTTAAAAAGTGTAGAAGACTCTCCTTGGGTTTTCGTTATCTTATAATTTGTTGTTAAAAGTTAAGTTGTTATAGAATATATGGATTTCGTTGGTAAAACCTTAGGTTCTTAGTTGACTCGCCATCTAAACAACGAACGAAATACTGACTTATCTGGACGCTTGCTTCTGTATTGTAGAGATAGGAGCTATATCACCTTCATCTTCCACCCTGATCACAGCTAAACGCTCGGACACGTAAACATAATTTTTGGTCGTATATTCCAAATCCGTGGTCGGTTTAGCTGTATCAGGTCTAAAAAAGTTTTTCCTATTCTTATACTTATACTGGTATATTAAAATTTGTTAAATAATATATTTTACCTCAACATTACTTTGCTTTTTTTTTGTTTAATATATATATTATAATATAATATCCTTAATTATACTTAACAAAAAAAATATTTTAAATTTCCTAAATTATCTAAATAAAAACCCTCAGGGACACGTGTTTCTTATGATCAATAAACCTCAAATATTGCAAAAATTTGTTTTTCTTTAATTTCGAACTGATGTGTGGGTCCAGCTCAATTATTTTTTTTCTTTATACAGGGTGTTTCCTAATGGGATGCTCCAAAACTTGACCTAATACAGCTAAACCAAGCACGGATTTGTAATCTACGACCAAAAATTAAGTTTACTTGTCCGAGCGTTTAGCTGTGATCTAACTGTAGAACAATATTTGAACCTCCTCCAGACAGATATCGTTCCAGCAGTAAGGGCATTGTACCCTGGGGAAAATAATAAAGTAGACGACACCATTTGGTTTCAGCAAGACGGTGCTTCACCACATTTTGGTATTTCCGAACAGGTTGGTAGACGAGGGCCAATAGAGTGGCCTGCTAGGTCTCCAGACCTAACACCACTGGATTTTTTATGGGGTCATTTGAAGTCAGTGGTGTACAAAAATAGGCCGGACAATCATCAGGTTCTCAGAGAAAGAATTGTTAATGAAATTCATAATGCTCAAGACGTTTGGCTGCAAAATGTAAAACAAGAAATTGAAAATCGTTTAGGCCACTGTCTTGCCGTTAACCTCCATTTTGAGCACTTACCTTAAGTACTTTGGAAATCGTTTTTTTTAATTCTAGGTAATTTTGCTCAAATATCGCCGAGAATATCCCTATGTAACATACTAATAATAATACACAGAAAAAACACTAGCATAGCATGAATGGGTAAGCCATTAAACCAATGGGATATTGTAATCCGTATTCCTAAATAACAGTTCCTATAATACCAATAGGTAGTTAGCACTTGGTTTATAATCGTTTACTGTTTTTAAATTAACAACAAAAGTTATCGCTCCTAAATCTATTGATATTCATATTGATATTTATTTGTTAGAATGGTATAATGTTATTGCATTAAATACTAATTTGATTTATTTAATAAAGTTACTATTGTGTGTATACTATGTATACATTTAACGCAATAAATTCTTTGACATTTAGGCAAAATATTTCCCTATTTTGGTTTAATAGTAATTAATTGAGCAAATAACAATTTAGATTGCTTCAATTTTAATGCATTCAATGACAGCGCTGTTCTTGGTACTATGTTAGATTTTTTTCTGTGTACTCTGTTGTAATCAGAAAAAAGCCTTTTTTTAAATTCTGTTCTAAAAAAGGGGGGTTACTATTTTTTTACTTTTACTTTTTACTTTTTTAAGTTTAAAATGTCACTGCAAAATATGAAATAAACTATTAAACAACTTTTATTAAAATCATTTTTTAATATTTTCAATATTTCAAAAGTTACACTTAATATTTTAAACTTTTGAGCCACCCTGTATATTTTTGTAGCATTTTAGCACTGTGAATTAAAATATAGCTTATATTATTTGTCTGGACAATAAAGTAGAGGGTTTGTATTAATTACGGAAAAAAAACAAATATTACATACCTTTGCAATTTTTTTTGGTCATCAATTTTAAATGTCTGTGCTTGGTTCACAAATTGATGCCGCATCGGAAAACATTCGCCACGGCGACTATATCTATATTTTTCTGTATAATACATATAGTGAGTATTTTTTTTTGTAATATATCTCAAACTCCCAATAAATGATTTGCCAATGTCATATACATTGTTTTTTTTGTAAATAATGTTTGTTTTCATAAGATTGGAAATTTTTAAAAGTGTCATAATATTTATAGAGAGAAGTAGGGAGAGTGCTATTATTACTGGACAATTATTGTCTAGTAGAGTAGTAGCATTAAGTAAGGGAGATATTCCACCAACGCATTGCAACGTTCGGAAATTAAAAAGGTACCTACTAATAATAACCCACCTGTTTTATGGCCCTGGCAATAAAACTGGGGTGCTTTTGTTGGTTAATACAATGCATCTATATTTGACAGGGGACTATTATATTATTATTATCTTAACTTAACAATTAGTACAGGTATTTTATTATTTTAATTTTTTTTACAGACACAGTAATTGTTGCGAATATTGTACTAGTACTACCACAGTATAAATCCTTTATTTATACTGTGGTACTACGAATATTATTGACCGTCAATAATTGACGAATGAAAATTGATTGTGGTTGCGAGCACAAACAATATGCTCTATATCACACCTTAAAATATTCAACATATTTTTGATTACCCACTCTTATTACTCGTATATGAAAATTTAATTCTGTCAAAGTCGCATTGGCTTATTTTTGGAAATCGACTTTTAAAATTAAATTGTATTTCATTTTGTATCCCTTAGGGCATTTATTAATTTTAGGAATAGGTATGTATAATTTTAATTATAAATTATACATTTACCATAAAAAGTTGAATAGTTTATTGTCTAATTTTTCGATTACCCAATATTCTGAAAGCAAAAAGTTGCCATAAATTTATTTGTTACCTACATATTTTTAAGTGGTATTTAAAATCGTGATTTAGATTTAGACAGATTTAGGGTTTTCAAACTGCTTAAATGTGAAATGCATGTTTGTAATTTTCTTATAAATGTTGACTTTCTTATTGGATAAATTACAATCCACTTATGACCTATTACTTAATTGGTTTATTGCAATAATCTATTTTTTATGTTTAAAATTTTACATGTAAAATTTTAAACATAAAAAATAGATTAATTGTCTCTTTGTGGTAGCTCTGTAAAATTATTTTGATTGACGATTTTAAAACAACTTGAGATAGTCATGACAAAATTTGAATTTTTCCCATTTTCCACTTTTGATTAATTGCGTTTTCACAAAAAAATTTTTTCACGCAAATTTTGGATAAATAATGAGCTAATTTTAAAATCTCGAAAGAGATTATTTAAATTTAGAAATTACAGGTTTAAGAAACATCTAAAAGGTTTACCCTTAAATATATAAAAAAACTTTTATAAAATTATTATTTACTTATAAGAAAAGCGTATTATTAATCAGTTATGTACAGTACAAATTTTTAATTAAAAACCCGTATAAAAAGTGATCTTTTCATATTAAATTAAAGAATAGTATAATAGTATAATGTACATGTAAATAAAAAATGCGCTTTCTGTTTTGTTTTAATTTAATGAACTTACCTTCAAGTTTCATTCCCACTTCTAAGCACTTCTGAAACCGACAGAAAGGGCACCGTTTCCTTTGCGTTTTATCTATGTGACAACTTCTTTCAGCTACGCAGGTGTAAACTTTCTTGTTTTGCACGGTCCTTTTAAAAAATCCTTTACATGATTCGCAAGTTAGAAGACCGTAGTGATATCCCGAGACCTTGTCTCCACAAACAGGGCACAGCTCTTCGATGCCGTCTTTGGTGTCCGGTATGTCCCCTGTATTTATTGAAGTGGCCGGTCCAGACATTTGATAGTTGGCACCCATATCAATTCCGGACATGGAGTTGTTTCCTGAGGAAAATAAATATGAAGTGTCTATGTTATGAGACATCATCATGGTTTGGGGATGTGGCATCCCCATACTTTGTTGGCAACTACTATATGGTGTTGATAATGGGGGTGAACCGTATTGCTGGGGCATTGGACTGGAAGATTGGGTACCGGCAGGAGAGTCGCCCGAGTTAGCATTAAACGGGGACATGTTTAAAGATAATAACGTTGAATGATTCTCCATATCCAGTAACATTTCACTAACAGTCACCCCGAGAATATCTTGGAAATACACTTTTGTATATTAAAAATCAGTCAGGTAAAAAGGTATAGTTTTCGCGTTTAGGTATTATAAATTAAAAGCGTCATGTTTTCTATAAAAATTTAACACAATAATGTAGTAAAGACACAAAACACAGATATTCCAACAATAATCCACAGGCAGACAGTAGCCGTAATCCGTAATGGGAAACACAAAAACACTCACGCACTCGAAAGGCAAGCAATGTAAATATAATGAGTGGCGTCAACAACACTAAGTTACACCTCCTTCGTCGCGTAACATCAAATACCAACTGACCAAGTAATTGTAGCAGACTGCTGCGAATTGGAAACCCCTTCCGATTGACGTGCTCTCTGCTTGGGGGCACAATGGAAAATGATTAGAAGCCCATGTAATAAGTGAAAGTGACTAAGAACTGCTGACCCACTTTCTCACAACCAGGTCTATGTTAGTGCTGTTGTGAAGTCATACACACACTTACAACATCGCACACACAATCTGGGTTCGGGTGGGGAATAATGCGTGGAGGGGGGAGGGGGGATGGCCTACTGACCCAGATACATTCGGCGCATCATGTGCCGAGTCGCGCAGGATGACTGTGGGCGCTCTTTTTCCTTTACCTTACACACTTCACCCCGGATTCGCCCAGGCCACCGCGACACGTGCCTTCTTTTAAGGTTAAAGCAGGTCCTGTAAATTACACTTTACTACGTTTACCGCAGAATGTCTGACTGTAGATTTTTTTCTTAGAAAACACAACGTTTTGAATTTATTTATTTTAGGTATTTTATGATTATTCTTTTTAAAACAGGGTACCTTTATATTATAGGACATGTTAAGCATTCTAAATCAAAGGAAAGATTAATTTAAGGTTAAAGGATGAAAATTACTTGTTTAATTTCAATGTAAGCAAATGATCTCCGATTTGGTTTTGTAAATAATAAAAAACTATGGAGAAAGGCTGTAACTGCTAAACAAGAAATTTGTGGGAAATTATCATAAACTACATTTTTATAAAAAGCTTAATTTATATCACATTAAATGTGCTATAAATTAAGCGTCTACAACAATAAATTGCATGAACATAACTTTATATAATGGATACATTTTTGAATGCATTGCAATTAGAACATCCCCTTATTTCTATATTTATGCATTTTTATTTTAATTAATGAAATGAGTTTTTTAATATATTTATCTTTGAGCCTATAATAGGTTTACGCACTTTATGTAAAAAGTACATTGTACATAATATGTTCACATTATGTATACTATACCTAAAAGTTGTTTCATTGATACCTTACTTATCGTAATATTATATGGTATTGTGTCAAGGACGACAAATATGCAAAACTTAATTAAAAGATAATGTGATAAATAACCTAGATACAAAATATATATTGAAGTTTATATATTTTTGTTTATATTCTTCATTTGGGTATTCATAAAAATATAGCTTAAACTAGAGTCTGCCTTTTAATATTAAATAAAATAATATATAAAACATACGTATGTATACCTATAATGGTATCAAATTATAGGTATACATTAGGGTGAGCCAAAAATACTAACCTATCGGATTTATGGGTTAAAATGAACCTACATACCGAGCAAAAAATTTCCCTGCAAGGCAAAATTTTTTGCTCAATTTTAAAAGGTGTCGTCGGTGAGCATTCTAAGTTTTTCATTGAAATAACACGTAAAAAAATCTTTTTTCATTAAAAAGACTATAACTTTTGAACCGTTTCAGATAAAAATTGTTACGTCGCGGATTCTTGTAGAGCATAAAATTTTCCAAAGAATCTATACCAGGATTATTTTTTTTAATTCAAAAATTCGTATGTTTGAAAGCTTTGAAAAGTGTAAAAAATCACTAAAACTGCAGTTTAGGTGATTTTTTACACTTTTCAAAGCTTTTAAACATACGAATTTTTGAATTAAAAAAATAATCCTGGTATAGATTCTTTGGGAAATTTTATGCTCTACAAGAATCCGCGACGTAAAAATTTTTATCTCAAACGGTTCAAAAGTTATAGTCTTTTTAATGAAAAAAGATTTTTTTACGTGTTATTTCAATGGAAAACTAAGAATGCTCACCGACACCTTTTAAAATTGAGCAAAAAATTTTGCCTTGCAGGGAAATTTTTGGCTCGGTATGTAGGTTCATTTTAACCCATAAATCCGATAGGTTAGTTTTTTTGGCTCACCCTAGTATACATACCTACTTTTATAAACAATTCGCGACAAGCTTTTTAAAATAAATAATTTAAGATTATTACTTAAACTTATTTAAAAAAAGGTTTTTATTTATTATTTTATTTTGTGCTCTTTAGTTGACATTTCTGATAACGCATTATTATCTGAAATCCTATTAGGTATATTGAATTCGGGCATTTGCCATATTGAAATTAGAATGACGTCACGTATTTTCCTTAACAAACCCTTTCATTTGATGAGTTGAATTTAGAATTTAAGCACTAAAAGATATTTGTTTCTTCTACAGCTCTGGGGGCACCCGCATTTGAAATCGTGTCTGCATAAGGTTTAAGTTGTAAACATAGACTTTAGTCTCTGGTTGTACACTATACACGGTGCTCATGAAGCAACTATAAATGAGAAGGTAAATTTTATTAAAAAAAATTGTTTTTAAGTTTCTATTGCAATAATATAAGTCATTTTTCGGCCTTTATAGGATCGCTCAACATAATAATTATGTTTGATAATAATTTAAGTATAAGTAGGTAATATAGGATATAAAATATTTTTGTTTAAATTAATTTTGTAAAATTAGTGGACTCATGCACTAACATATGTTATTATAAATTACTTTTTAATGCCTCGACAAATACTTATTATATTATTTATCGTGATCCATTAAATCCGTATGTGCAAAATAATTATGTGCATGTAAAGATGTATACAATAGTGTAAAAAATATTCACTGTATGTGGGTTTAAAATGTATTTTGATATTTTAGCACGGACACACTTTCGTATTGCTTTTGCAACTTTTTATTGCGATATAAATTGTCATTTTCAAAAAATCCTATTTATTTTTTATAAAATATAAAAAAGGCCTTCGTAAAAACCCATTTTTAAGACCACTGAAGTGTTCCTTTTTAATGCTTTACCTTATTTTTTTTCTTGAATTATATTTAAGTGTACAATTAGGTTTGATAAAAAGTAAATAATAATTTAAGTACATGTAATAAGTAATGAATATAGGATAACTTTATAATAAAATATTTTAGTTATTAATGTTGTAAAGTAAGTGGACTCATGTACTAACATATGTAAATAAAAATGACTTTTTTATGCCTTAACAAATACTTATTTATCGTAATTCATTAAATCCGTAATTGCAAAATACTTACATGTAGTGTAAAAAATATTCACTGTATGTTAGTTTAAAATGTATTTTAGCAGTTAAAAAACGTACAGACACACTTTCGTATTGCTTTTACCACTTTTTATTTTGATATAAACTTATATTTTCGAAATATCCAAATTATTTTTATAAATTCAATATTTTCACAAAAACGGTCGTGTTGAGCCATTCTAAAAACCCAGAAAAATGACATCTCTCGTTGCAACGAATAAACAAAAAAATTAAATTTACCTTCTTATTTAAAGTTGCCTAAAAAAATCATGAAATTTCAACATCCTATAGATCAGTAACGAAGCGTTTGCGTATATAAGTTTTAAGTCAGGATTACCCCCTTCCATATGTTCTACATTGAAACGTCGCACCTTAATTAATCGTACCAAAGTCTAAAAATAATACAATATATTTATTTTTTGTGTTCTAAATTAAGACCTTTATACAACAAAAATACATATATTGGATTATTTTCTGAAAATAGGACGAAATTAAAAACTGACAAATTTTCTTTTTATTTTTTTAAAGTTATTAGCAGTTTGGGAATTAGTTATATATTTTATAATACATCATTGTTTAACATGATATTTTAATAGTATGTTGCGAATCAAAGCAAAGAAGAACAAAATTAGGTCACCTAAATAGCTTGACCCGATTCGAGTTATAAAATTGGACCTCAAACGATGTTTTTAAATTGCAGGTTTAATTACAGTTTTTTTAAGTCAGAAAGTTTTATTTTACACCTATTTATAATATCGTAAATTTAATTAAAATAGTGGATAAGTCTGGATGTAGTAAAAACCAGTGTATCAGGGAGTTTAATTTATTTACAAATACCTATAGGTATAAACTATAGTTTAATGTTAAAGTTTGAAAATAAAAAAAAGTTCTCAAAATACTTTGAATGGTTTTAACTTTAACCAAAGCATTAAAAAATGTGCACAAACTAAAGGATACCAATATTATGTCATTTGTTATTATTCATTGCAAATGTAGGACAACGTATGAAAGTGAAAACTAAAACCAGTTACTTTACAAAAGTGAATCTGTCTGCAAATCCACAACTGACTGAAGAAAGTAATCGTTTAAAAGAAAGCGAACTTAAATTCTTTAAGCTTGTAACTTATGTAATGCCCCAAATAATTTACTTTTTATTCTGTTTCGCATTTACTTTGACGAATTTATTTAAGGTTTTATTATATTTTATTTTTCACTTAGCTGTTATTTTCTCATAAAGGCTTGGATACGAGATATGTAAATACTTTTATAACAAACGATGCGTAATGGGGTACTGGATTCATTCAGGCTTGCCAACCCAACCCAAAAGTCCCACTTTGACCTTTAAATACAAAAAATTGAGGTTATCTATCTGTCAGTTTAACGCTAATTCAATTCAAATTTTAATAAATTTTATATTATTTTCAGAAAAAACACAAAATTAGCGTTGAACTGATAGGCCTCAATTATTTGTATTTAAATGTCAAGGTGGGACTTTTGGGTGTGGAGCATAGTACGTACGTTTTTTTTGGCGTGTCCCCACCTAGCAGTTACTCCTCCTGTATTTAATTTAGTTTTTGTTTATTTTTAGCTTTTAACCTATATTAAAATATATATATATATATATGTATATAGTATATTTAAGTAGTAGTTTATATTTAAGGAAAAATATGTTCTTTAAATTTTTTTTTCGAAACTTTTATTTTGGAAGTTTTATCTTGAAACAGTGAAACATTTTTTAACACATCTTCTGTCACAGATTCACGTGTCCCGCTTTTTCATTTGCGAGATCTGGCCCCTTAGAAAATATCATTATTTTTTTCAGTTTTATGTGAAGTGAAAAGTAAAATCTTGTATGCACCCCTGGCGTTACTAGATGATTACGCATATCGAGCGCCATCCATCCCTTGGGCTATCTACTCCCACATTGACAAGCTGTGACTGTATGGTGTTTTATTTACGGGTTGAAGTTAGCAATAGTGGCTTTTGGGAATTTTAGTCACAGACTAAAGTAAATTGCAAAAAAGTAAGGTTAAATACGTCAAAGATGTCAAATATTTAACAATTAAAATTGGCTTTAAATTCTTCTTTGTGTTTATCGTAGTAAAGCAAGCATTTTTGCAGCTGTTGCGGTGCTAGTATTTGTTAATTATTTTTTCTTTTTTCTTAGGGAATATTGTTACATTATTGGGATTAATTTTCATATTGTTGTTACTTTCTTAAGTCTTATCCTGTCAATTTAACTGTTAGATGTAAATTAAATTAAATAAATAAATAAAGTATAATATGCAACCCGTTCTCTAGACACTCGTTTTTATTAAACACTGGCTCGAAAATTTCGCTCGTGCCTAATTAGACTAAAATGGCGTTGCTATATACTATTATCTACTCCAATACTGACAAGCTGTGGATTTCTGGTGTCACGGGATGAAGATAACAATAGCTTTTGTCCATTATAGTCACGGACTGAAATAAGCTTTATTATAAATTGCGAAAACGTGAGGTTAAGTTCGTTAAATTTCAAATATTAAACAATTAAAATAGGCTTTAAATTCTTATTTGTGTTCGTCGTAGATAAAGTATAGTCTGCAACTCGTTTTATATTAGATACTCGTTTTTATTAAACACTCGCTTGCAAGCTTCGCTCGTGCCCAATAAAACTCGTGACGAAAATTGCGTTTAAAAAACTTGATACATAATATAATATTACTACTTTCACATTGAAAAGCTGTGACTTTAGTTACGGGCTAAAGTTAGCTTTACTTAAAATCCATGGATTGTTGCTTTACTATAAATTGCGATAAAGTGAGGTTCAATTCGTCAGATGTCAAATATTTAACAATTAAAATTGGCTTTAAATTCTTCTTTGTATTCGACGTAGATTAAGTATAACTGAAATGGCGTTTATTAAACTTGATAGATAATATACCTATTTAAAGGGGTTACACTGTATTTTGTATATTTGTAAATAATATACATATTATTTACATGTAAATTTTGTATATTTTTTGTATTATTAGTTTAAATTTAAAATTTAATTTTGAACGATACATTATGGAAACAGACCTGTAATATTGTACGGGCTTGTAGAAAAGCAATTTATGAAATGAAATGACAGATTTGACACATTAATTGAAATTTTAAATTTGAAAATCGTCATCTAAAGGTGAGAATTAAAGGTTGTACGTATCACGCTTTGCAATTAATCTTTACTAGGCTCACAAACTTCCAGGTCGCCCGTAAAAATTCATTTACAAAGCTTGACACGTAAATAACTATTATAGGCATTTTAGGGCATTTTCTAGATTATTAAAAATTGTCAAATTTGTGAAAAAATCACTTTAATTTTTTAAATACATTTTTAATAAAACAAGAGAAATAAATCGCCAAAAAATATATAAGGGGATATTCTCTTTGCAAAAATCAATTAAAAATAAATATATGCATGTACTCCCCCATTGATAAGCTGTGACTTCATGGAGTATTATTCACCGGCTGAAGTTAACCACAGTGGCTTTTGGACATTTTAGTCACGGGCTGAAGTTATAAATTGCGAAAAAGTGAGGTTAAATTCGTGAAATGTAAAATATTTATGAATTAAAATTGGCTTTAAATTATTTTTCTGCTCGTCATAGATAAAGTAAAGTATGCAACTAGTTTTATAAACTTTTTTAGACACTTGTTTTTATTAAAAACTCGCCCGCAAGCTTCGCTCGTGCCTAATAAAACTCGTAACTTAAATGGCGTTTATAAAACTTAATACATAATATACTTTTATATGCTTGCAATGTATTGTGTAAAAATATCGCTTAGAAAATAAAAATAAATTGGTTAAACCACTAATTTTTAGATTTGTAAAATAGCTTCCTACAAAAGTTTTTAATGATATGTGTTAATCGTAAAACAATAGTTTTTTTAAGTAAAGAGATAAATCCAGCTTACATGGTTTATAAAAAATGATACATAGGTATATGTATTTCAATTATAACACGTGAATTAGGTATAACTTTAAAGAACTATTTTTAATTTTTTTTTAAATAAGTGGTTTTAATTAAAGAAGCTATGTGTAATAAACATTGTGTATAGTATACACTGTATACTTACATGTCCAAAAGCATGCCCTATTTAGTCCAAGGGCAACTTTGATAAATAAAGTTGATTAAATATTATTACCTAAAACAAAAAAATGTATAAGAATTTTTGTGTATACAGAATAATTATTATAATAAGAGTTATAATAATATGAGAACTTTAATTTAATTTTCTTAAATTAAAATTGTTAATTGTTAATAAAAAAAGAGGGAGGAAATTTTTTTTCCTCCCGGGGAGGAAAAGAGGCATTTTCCTCCCTCGCTCGGGGGTGGAAAATTAAGTTTTCCAGTAAGGTAGTAGACAAAAATGTTTTTTGCAAAATATGAATTTTTAAAGGTCGCTCATATCTTGAAAATTTTTAAATTCATTGCTATTGGTGTTTTCAAGCGACCTTTTAATATTAGGTAATATTAAGACTTAATTTAAAAAATATGATGAAAAGTAATTATATGGTTTAATTTAATACAATAACAATAAATAAAACTAAAATTAATACTTTTGCAAAAAAATAAACCGTGGCAGGCAGGGCCGGGCCTAAAGTACGGAGGAGTCACCCCCGCCAAAGCCTATGCAGTTGGTTTCAAATCCAAACAAGGTTGTTAAATGTATCTACCCTACCAACCTATAGGTATACCTATAATTTTTAAACTATACATATATGTATACATTTTACAATTTTATCATTTTTAACCTATTGTAACCTCCTTTAATTGCTAACGTCAATAGCATTGTAGGTTTAACCTAGTAGCATAAATTTTGATTTTATTTTGATTTGTTTAGATTGGGTATACCGGGTATACTATACCCCTAAACCAAACCAATAGATGACTATCTTAAAGTCTATATAGTTTGGAGCCAAATAAAGCGCCCTCTTTAAACTTGGCTAAAAATTAAATTACGTGTTTACAGGCAATTGTTGCCAACACAGCTTTTAATTGGTGGAAAATCAACGTATTTGATTGGTTACTTCAATGGTGCTATATTTAAAATCTAACTTAAGGTACTCCTGTATACATAGTTATGCTGTTTAGTAATTCTCAAACAACTTTTATAAACTAAAGAAATTCGCAGATTTATGGAAAAACAATGAGGAAAACAAATGTATGTAAATGTAAAACAAGTGTATTTAGTATTCATTTGTAAAATCTGTGATTTTTTTAATTTGTAAAACTCGTTGAATCATTATCATACTTATTCCCAAAAGTACCATTCATATATGGTAAGAAACATTGTTTTTGTTATTTATGATAGTCTACCAAAAGTAACTGTCTCATTAATGATTATTTTGAAATTGAAGAATACTGTTAAATCCATAAATTTTATTAAACAATACATGCCTACCATCTGAAAGATTATGATTCGGTCAAAGTGTCGTTTATAAATTATTATTATAATACAAACCTTAAAAACAATACACAATAAAAACACACAAATACACAAAATCTTACAAAACTACGGATATAATTGAACGTTAAAAAAATTATAAAATCCGCGCCCTCTCTTGGCTTGGCTAAATATTATAATACTGTCCCGACATCCGACATAAGATATTTATCTATTGGTTTGGTCTAGGGGTATATATCGTATACTTTTTTATATTAATTTCCCCCCCCTACCAAAAGTATGCTTCGGTACGGGCCTGCAAAAAAAATAATTAAAAAAATAATAATAAAAGCGTGAGCGATCCCTAAAACATTTTTATTCAATCTGATTTTTGGAGAGAGCTCTTAAAACATCTAATAAATATTTACATACATATGTATATAGATAGATAAAAAGTTTTGTTTATTCGGACGCAGTATTATGCGTAAGTAAAACTAGTAGTATATCGTTAGTTTACGAAAATTCATTTTGGGGGCGCCTCGAAATATGTATGCAGATATACGCTATATAAACGTCTTTTTAAATTTATATAAAGTATACTGCGCCCGGCACTTGGCATCAACACTTTTAGTCATGATATTAAATGAGAACGTTTCAAATAATCCAAGATCCGACTGCATGACTACTCCCCCCTCTGCTTTTTAAAAAAAATGTAATTTTTAGACATAATTATTAATAGAGGAATACGTATCTACCGGATTGCCTATCAAAATATGGCCGCAAGTATCTTTAATTAAAATTTAATTAATTAATTTTTTTCTAAACAATTGCACTCACTTAGTTGAGTGGTAAATTATAATTTATTTCATAGAGAGATATGTAAAGAACTTAAAAATTAGGGGTTGCCGTTTCTCAATTGGCCGCAACCTTTTGGCAACCAGGTGTAAACAGGTATTACTTACGTACGTGCTAACGTATTTTATTTAATTATAAAGGGTGTCCACTTAAGAGTGCTCTAACTTTAAAATGAAATAAAACAAACTACACTTAAGATATTAGGAAAAAAATATATTTATTTAAAAGAACATCCTATGGCATTAATTATGAAAAATAACATAACGATAGAAGGGTACTCAAGGATTGATTTAAAAATATTAAAAAAAAAACATTTTCAATAAATTTATTTAAAGTTTCGGAATAATATTAAGATATAAAATATTTTTAAGAATATTTATTCGCCTTTATTGTACAACTTTTTATGATCATATATGGGTCATTCTCAAAAATGTGTAACATTTGATGTAACCGCTTTCTATCTTAAAAACTTTCAGAGTTGATGAGATTTTATGTCAACTCAATGTAATATACATTGTATATTATACAATACTATGAATTTAGGCCTTTTAATCAAAATTTTAAATTTTGCTTTACAATTTGAAAAAATATGTCCACACTACATGATTCGTCACGTAATGTGGACTGTAATCGTTTTAAAATTGCAAGTTTGCATAGAAATAAATAATGTACTCTTTTTTCTAAAAATATTTTCCCGATACCCTAGTTAAAACAACGAGAAGAACATTTTTGTATGAGTATGAGTATGGGAACGTATGGCAAGCCCCAGATATATTGTCATCCACTGATCTCCCGGGGTTATATTACCCCCTTTCCGTTCTCCTGCGTATCCCGCCAAATCACAGCATTACCTGTGTTTGTTGGATCCGAAGTTTTTACGCCGGCTGGTAGATCCGCCCTAGGAGTTCGTGGATGACAGTGTCAAAGGTTAAGGCAGCTCCCGGGATTTTTGTCAGCCGGGTCGGGCCATACGTCCAGTTTAGGAAGGGTTTTTGGAGGACATTGAACTGACCCAAAACTAAGTACAATCCGGAATCCTCCTAAACCAGGGCTTTAGTAATAACCCCATTCATTTGGTATTCCTGAATGGGGGTGGGTGGATTAGTATGCTGCTAGCGCCTTTCCTTGATGGTGTACTTCCTGATAGCCGCTTTAGAATTGTTTGCCCCCCTGTGCGTTATTGAGTCGTATCTTCCGAACCGAAGTGTTGCCGGCCGCACTCCGCCGTAATCTTGCCCTCTGACTGACTATGTGGAAATACGTTTAACCTACTGAAATTGTCGACCCTCGAATTTTTTTTTTTTTTTTTCCACTGTGCGTGATCCCAGTGATTCTTAGAACGGTTTATACTTAATTTATGAACCCTAACGTCTTGGTAATCTATAGATGTAAACCTAAATAAATAAATTTCTTTAGAATGGTTTCTTTTGCTTAATGTTTATCGTAACTTGAGTGATTAATGGCTTCTTATGTTATATTCACCAGTGTTGCCATTTGTAACCTAATTATCGAATTGTAACATAAATTTTTCTAAAAACAAAGCTTGAAAATTATATGTAACATAACGATAATTGTAACATAATTTTTAATACAAGTATCTGGACAAAATTAACTTAATTCTATCCAGATTAATAAATTTAATTAAGCATAAAGCCTGATTTATAGATTTTCTACCTTCCTCCCATAAAATATCAGCAATACCGTAGTGCTGTTTATAGATTCCCGTACGGTATTTATAGTTCTAAAGGTAACGGCAGCGATAACGGTAGCCAAGTTGGGCATTGAATATTATATGAACCAATTTATAGTTGTCAGTATACGTTATAACGGCAAGAGCGGCAAGAGATGACCATTTTCATCTTTTCTTACCTCATCCGCGACTCCAGCCAATCACACGGCAGTTTTTAGTTGACAGCCTCGCCTTGTAAGTTTAGTGTTTACCGCTACTTTCTGAACTATAAATCCAGCTTTATACTATTTTTAACAAATTTTTAATTTTCTAAAAATTCGATAATATTTTCAACCCTGCTTCTTTCACTTTTTTATGATTAAATTATAATAATTATTGTAACATAATTATTACAATTATTGTAACTTAATTTTCCGAAAATTCGATAATTTTATTTACCCAGTTCGATAATTTCAACTTTTACATCTGGCAACACTGCTGTTCACACACAACTTGTTTATGTTATTTTTGTCTTCTTGCATTTGGTTTATTTATTTATCTTACGCCTTTTTCGATGGTTGTTTATGATTTGTCTGCTAAGTATGAGAAAATGAGGTTGTTTGTTCAAACTTACGGAAATGTTCCCATTATTTTTTAATTTAGTTTTTGAGACAATAAAAGAACTCTTAGTATTATTTTTGCAACATTGTGAAATGCTTTCACACATTTAGCGAATATACGGCAAGACATGCAATTGGAAAAAACAACTCAGCCTGATTATTTGGTGGTGGAATCAATCCACTTCGCATGCCGCTCGCACGTGTGGCAGCCAGTAAATTTCATGGAACTGAACGTCTCTCTCACACCTCTCAACCTGCAGGTCCAACACCTGAGGCACCACACACAATTTGCACTCTGCTGCACTTGGGACAGTCATCGCGTTTAGAATCGATTGATTCTTTACTATTTTACGGCGCCAACCAGCTATCACGTCACTACGCTTGCATCGTATACGCTGCCTAAGAGAGATTTCGACGAGCATATGCTCACACTTCAAGCGTCAAGAGAACACTGTCAACGAGAAGAACATTTTTGTGACCAAAAAATTTAAAAATGTATGCAATACATGTTAAAAATTAACAAATATACTTGCAGGGGCATGCTGGCAGAATCAATGCAGGCCTGGACTAGATGGTAGAGCAGTCCAGGCCCAAGCCAATTTCATATAAATTGTAAAAATACACCACAATTAAATACCTCGACTCATAAAACGTCCCGTGATAACTCTCTTCGCAACAAAGAACTGTTTTAAGTTAGTTCAATTATTAAGTCACAATCTAAACCATTTTCCACCTTTCTCTCCACAGCAATCAGTATAAAAGCTTCCAAATTTATGTTATTTCACACTAATATTAAAGAAAAGTATTATCACAAATAAATCAAGACAAAAACTGCGAGAGGGGGCTTTTTTGGATGTAATTATGTTTCTGTTTCTCTATAAATCCGAGCTGATCCCTCCTTCCGATAATTTATAAATTGACTAAAATTGCATTTTAACGAAGTGGCCCCGGATCAGTTTGGATTTCCAAAGAAACGGAAAAATAATTGAAGGGGTTAGAATAAAAAGGGTATAAGTAACATTTTCATTTTTTGGAGATATTTGAAGTTAAAGTTATGTTACCATAAAAAAGTGAAGAATTTTGTTTAGTAATGTTTTTCTACTGGATAATAGAGGTCCCTAGAAGTATGAAAATTACTTAAATCCTTTTCATTTCAGTCGTTTTTTCGCGTAAATACCATGAAATACTATGGTTATTAAACTTAACCGTGGTTAATAGTTAAGGCATTTTTGCGTTTAGAGTGCGTTCAAAAATCCTAACTATGACGTCACAAATACCAGACCATAAAACTATATCGCTGAGCTAGTTATTCAACGTGGTTAATAGTCTTTCTCTTTTTAATATATATTTTTCTGTTTCGATCTGTCAAGAAGTTGTTTACATTTGAAATTTAAAATATTTTAAGTAGGTACAATGGCTCTTAAACCGAATTTAAACTTTGTATTAAAATGGTAAACGGGGTGTTGTCAGTAAAAATAAATGATAGGGTGCTCCATATTGTGAATCTCCACAAGTGGAGGAATTATATGCAGGTTTTTTTTTATATTCTTCCTTATTTTATATTAAACATGTAGGAGAATTGGATAACGTGTATTAAAAAAACTAGTACCTATATATAGAAAAAGAATATACTAGGTATAAAAAGAGGCAAAGAAATTTATTTACACCGGTAAAAGCATAGAAATTAAATATAAATAGGTAAAAACACATTTCAAAAATTATAGGTTATGAACAAGTAAACAAATGTCAAATGTTAGAAACCTAACCATGGTTATATGAATTAACTGTGACGTCATGACTTATTTAACCGTAGTATTACATAGTATTTACGCGAAAAAACGACTTTCGATACGTCGGAACCTTATCTTTCACAAAACGAACTTATCTCCTAAATTAAAGAAATTGCACTTATACCCTTTCTATTCTAACCCCTTCAATTACGAAAGCATCCAAAATATCCCCACGCTTTAGGGTTTCCACCTGCGACTACTTGGTTAAGGGTTAGCATAAAAAATACGTGGTTTAGATTTTTTTACGGGAGTCAATCTTCACTCTTATGGACACCAG
Source organism: Brassicogethes aeneus (assembly GCA_921294245.1). NCBI lineage: Eukaryota > Metazoa > Arthropoda > Insecta > Coleoptera > Nitidulidae > Brassicogethes > Brassicogethes aeneus. Next base: position 67,082,419 of record OV121132.1, read on the forward strand.
TAATACATACCCACATGAAGATCACATTTTTGTAATAATCGTTTTATTTTTATTATATAATCCGCGTCTTGAATAAACTACTATTTTTTGCAATAAAGTTTGCTTTTGGGTTAGGAATTTGTTTGAGTTACCAGTTATGTTTTCAGTTTAAGTTATGCCATGTTGTTTTCTCTATGGTTTTGTTTAGAAATTTAGTTTATGTTCGTTATGTTTTTTAAAATAATAAAACTTTCATCTATGCTTAAGAGTATATTTTATTAAAATTTATCACAAGTGTGAAAAACTTGTGTGCCCATCATGGGCAGCCCATGGACAAAATTAAATAAAAAATAATAAAATTGTTAAAAAAAATGTTATCGATCTCGATCTTGCATCAGAAGATAATGAAATGGATCCAATGAATGTGTTAAATATAACACCAAATGTTACACATTCTTAAGAAAGACCCATATCATCACCATCTGATTTCGCGGTACACTTATATTTGACGATAAAGTATTAAAAATTTCGGGTAGGGTACCCATATCACATCCTCTTTACTTTCACTGTAAAAAAACTGCTTCTACATAGGTTTTGATGGCTGTTAGTCCATTTCAAAAGATAAATTTCGATCTTTACAGACAAATTTGACATTTTGAAATCCGGAAAAACAGGTCACAGGTTAGGTTCTCTATTTTTGTTTAGATGTCGGTCTAAACAAATATTTAAATTAATTACTAATAAATTGTTTTTTATACCTATATAATATATAGGCTATATTGGTCGTAGAAAAAGTAGAGTTTGGAACTCGTTTATAAACTTTTTAAGACTCATTTCAAAAGCCCGTTTGTGCCTAATTAAAATTCGTGACTTAAATCTGCAAATAGGTAGCATTAAATCCATGGAGAGGTGCACCTCAGTGGCAGAAAGCTTAAATGAATTTTGTCCAAGGATCCCTATCAACAGCGCAGATGTCTTAAATACTGGGATGGGTCCTATACGAAAACCCTGGCAGAAACACATGAGTTACTTTTAAATACATTTTCCAGGCTACCAAATGGCTTTTTCGCATCCCTTCCATGCCGGAGGTGGAGCTTGAGACAACCTCTGTTGTGAGTAAGAACAAAATAGCCTGGGCTGTAGAGCTGTTCCGAGTACAATGAAAAAGTACCAAGTACAAGTACAGTACCGTTGTACTCGAGTACCCATACGAGTACAAAGTACCGATTATACTTTTTTTATGAAATGTTGGAAGAAATGCGTATTGCCTTCATCAAATATTGATATGTTAAACAATTTGTTTGAGAGAAACGAAATTGATTTTACCTATAGGTAAACTAATCCTGTGGTTGTATATTGCGCAACTAATATAGACTTAAGGCAAGTAATTACTTAGTTTGGTAAAGTTGGTTTCGAACAAACTGATATTAATTTGACGTAAATGCATACATTTCTTTACAATTAGCAGATTATGTTCTTGCAACTAAATATTTATTTCTAACAAATTTTCCATTTCTTTGTATTACATGCACCTATTTGGGATAAACGCATGTACAGTAGAAACCGTCAATATATGAACGTGACTCATCGGGTGCCGAACATATCTCAGACATGATAGCAGTAATGTTTTACTTGTCTTGTACATTCGATGCAGCGATAATTGACTCACACGTAGGTTTTTAAGCATCCGGTCTAAAATGCGCCATCTGTGATGTAAAACTGCCTAGGTGTTGGACAAAGATGGACATATGACGCTTGTGTCCTAGCTTGTTACTTAATTTTATTGGAAGTCAGTAGAGTTCGTGTTTTAGGAATTTATTTTATTTTATTACATAGTAAGGCAACCAACTTTACCGTCGGCCATTTGTTTTTATATGTCATATGATCTTTGTTTTTGCATATCTTGTTTCTACTGTGTGTTTACGGATTAATAATCGTTTTAAACGTTGTAGTGGCAGTGGTTTATATTATGTAACACAGGTAGATGTCGTATAAAAATCCTTACCTAGAAATTCTAGGCTAGAATACAAAAATATTTTTATTATACATATAAATTTTGTACTAGTATTAGTTTAATACATTCTGAAGAAGCTACTGTGTAGCGAAACAATTGTCAATATTTAATAAATTTCGTGAAACTAACGCAAGTTGTTTTTATATCCACACAATTTAAATATCTTTCACTTTGTACCTGACCTGCGTAAACATTTTTGTTTTTTGTCACCAATTCTGAAATATTTGCGTTTACAGTTAAAAGAATAGTATATTCTGTAACAAGTTTGACGGTTTCACGAGAGGGGAATATGCAATTCCAAACGTGTTTCAGACTATACTAAGAATTTAATTGGAAGAAAGTGAGGTTGGGTCGGTCTAAAAATTTGTTATTAAAATCAGAGATGTCGCCACGAGTGTACGTTCTGTAATCAGATGATAGAATATTTCATTAAAGTTAAAAGAAAAGTTTATTTATTAATTAGTTTCTAAGAAAATTACATTTTATTTAATTATCGTAGATGTTAATTATGTTAGATGTTAATTATTTAACTTTAAAAGCAAATATATCATAAGTATAGCAACCAACATTACACTCAAATTTTTTTACAAACGAGACTGCACTGGACCGTGACCTTCGATAGATTGCTTCGTACGAATGTGTCGGATGAGTCACGTTCATATATTGACGGTTTCTACTGTACTCTATTGCAACACAACAATAATTTAGTCGCAAAAAAACAAACTGGTTATCACAACAGAATTAATTTGCCCAAAACGAAGATTTCATTGTCAGGAATAAGCCCTTTATTTGCAATAAAAAAAATTTAATGTAGGACAGCCTGGTAATTGAAAATCTAAATAAATTTAATAAAACAATTTTATTTTATAATATTAAAACAAAATACAGAGTATAATATGTATATACATTTAAAAATATTTTTAACCAAAAAAATAAAACAAGACAAAATCTTAACTAGATAATTTTTTTGAACAAAAATTATTCAAAAAGTTATCTCATACTTCAGTAATCATGTACCTATACATAAAATATAAAAAGGTAACAAAAGTCAATAAATTAGTCCTGATTAAAAAGAATAATAGTTTTATGTCCTCCTGTAATTGAATGAATTTTACTTAAATATCATTTTATTATAAATGGGATAATTACACATTTATTTATAGTTAATAAAAATTGTGGTAATATTTTTCGATGGTTAAAAACAATACAAAATCTTTTGGCCTTCCTACTTTTCTTAAAATTATATGAACATGTGACATTTAAATAAATAAGTACTTATCATTAATAGTTCACTCAAGACACACTGCATTTTTATCTGCATAAAAAATATTTTAAACAAATAAATATTTGGTAAAAACTGATTTCTTTGTGTCAAAATGATATATTTTAATAATCTTATATTTAATATAATAAGTTGTTTACAACTTAATTTCATTTAAATTAATGGTAAAGTAACAACTAATTGACCAATATTGTCACAGAAAAATGTTCTTATTTCTAACCAATTTATTCAAGTTGTGGCAAATACATAATATAGAAACTAAGACCCATGTTTGTAATGACCAAACTGTTTTATCGGTGTAAGGCCGGCTAGTATCTTGTTTTGCTATGCCTTGGCTTTATTTTTGAATTATCTTTTTGGGGAATATTGTTACCTTATATCTACCTAAAACAAAACACGTTTTTTTACAATCCTATTTTATTTGCTTTAAGAATGACAAATTTTTGAAAATTTTCGTCAGTTACCAACAATTTTGCGATTTTTGGTTTACGGCATTTTCTACTAGAACAATTCATCCTGCGTCTATCCCCGGTACTCAAAAAACCGTATCTATATCTATACGGTTTTTTGAGTACCGGAGATAGACGCAGGATGAATTGTTCTAGTAGAAAATGCCGTAAACCAAAAATCGCAAAATTGTTGGTTACGGCGTTTTCATTAAGCACGGCAGTACACTGCAGCCGATATTGGCAGACACGTATTATAACGCGTGAAAAGTTTTTTTACATGCGGGTATACCCTATAGTCGTCCAACATGGAAAGATTGGTCCTCTTGTCTTACGTATTTAAGCATATGCTTAGATATATCTTCTTGACAATATGAATTTCTATTAAATAAAAAAAATGTTTTATTGAATATTAATATATTAACAAAAGGCAAAACCAATAAACAACGATAATTCGTATAAAAAGCACAGAAACACAAGAATTATTAAGAATAAAAATGGCGTTTATTTTCTGAGTGAGCAGTGGGTTGCTTAACTTCGTGGCTTTTCACGCGAACCGAGATATAGAAGGTTTGTTAAGATTGAGGCCATTTAATAAAAAGATACAGCAAAGAGCTCAAGTGATATATTGGACGTGTCCTTGGGAGTACGTAAAGGTTTTACAATATGGCCGTCGCCCATTGCAAATCATTGTAACTTACAATTTGTAAGTCTGTCAAAAAATTATAACCGGAGTCCGCAGCAACCAAAATATAAACAAAATTACATTTCATACGTAAGTAAAAACCTCTTTCCTGTGTCTTTTTATTTATTGATTGAGGCTGTCTTAAGGCTGTCGTGTGAGGCAGGCTGCCTCAGGCAGCATGTCCGTAATTCAGCGTTGTCAACCCGCCGTGGAGAAAGAATCGTATCAAGTTCGTGAAATTATCGTATCGGATCGTATTCTACTTGAAAAAATATCCAAAAACTTAAAACTAGCTTTTATTTTAATAAAATCCACTAATGGTCGTTTTTTTAATCACTACGGATTAGAGATTTAAAGGTTCGGAAAAAAACAGGAAAAATTGGAAAAAAACAGTGTTTTTTTCCGTTTTTTTCCCGAGCCTTGGAAAAATTGAAAAACGGAAAAATTGAAAAAATATTAAAAAAAAAAACGAAAATCTAAAAAGTATTTTGATTTGATATAATTTATGTATTAATGAGTGGAAATTAAATAAATATATTTTTGCAGTAGTACAGAAGTCTGTGCTTTGAGCAAAAAGCATACCATTGTGTATTGTGGGTACAATAAAAAAAGTATATTTAATACAAGATAAATGTTTTTATGCTTACTGTAACGCTGTAAACGAACGACGTGTCGGTTCCTAATCAGCTGATCGGACAGGGTTGCCATTGTGATGTTAAAATCATTGAATATGCTACTAACTCCTGGGTTAGTGTATTTTGAATAGTTACCTATACAACAATGATTTTAATGTGAATTACGGCCGTCGGCAACTAGGCAACTAGGCTTTTTTCATCGTTAAAAAGCATGACCCTACAGGTGTCTCCCCCGGGGGGCGCCTATACATAACGGGAATTTTTTAATCAAAATAATTTATAAATATTATAAAAAATATTTAAAATATTTTTAAACATTTTTTTAGTTTTTAAGAAAATATCAATTTTTCCCAAAATTTCCGTTTTTTTCCAATTTTTCCAGGAAAAAAACAGGGTTTTTTTCCGACACTCAATTTTTCCGGAAATTTTGAATCTCTACTACGGATACTAACAATATATCATGTACGGGCCAAAATTTAAGGTTACATTAAAACGCAATCCGTACTGTCGAATCTTTTTTTGTAAAATGGCCTTTGCTTGGGACAGAGGCAGCCTTGTTTTGGGCAGTTTTCGCTAAAGGAAAATCCTGAATAATTATCGTATAATTATCGGATATCGTATAAGGAAAAATTACGATCGCATAAGACCTCTAAATTATCGTACAATACGATAATTATCGTATCATTGGCAACGCTGCCGTAATTTGATAAGTCTGAGCAGTGTTGCCGGACTTCAAATTTTCAACACCCACGCACATATTTGCACAAAAAGTACACGGAAAAGTACTCGAGTACACGGGAAAGTACTCGAGATCATTTTTGCAATCTTAAATGTATCAATTACAAGTATAAGGACATTCAAATTAAATTATTCGGGACTGAGTACCGAGTACACTGAAACTACTTGGAGTACAGTGTTTGAGTACTTGTACTCGAGTACCGCACAGCTGTCAAACAATATCAACCTTTTACTTCACCTGAAAGGGACGGCATATTTCCATCAACTTTGGCTATCACTATCATGCTAACGTGCAAAATTGAGGGCACCCTTGGTGATCTAATGCAAATAGCTATAAACATACTGTAAAATCCTGCAAAGACTGAATTCATTTTCTTTACCAGAAAAAGATAACTTGTCTCCCTTATAACTTATTTGGAACCTGTCTGAAACTTACAAGTAAAGTTAAATACTTGGGAATAATGCAAGACAGCAAACTTAACTAGGGTTTAAAGGCAGGGCCGGGCCTAAGGGGGGTGTAGGGGGGGAGTCACGCCCCCCCCAAAGTCTTGGCAGTTGGTTCCAAATCCAAACACGGTTGGCAAAATCTCTAGTATTTGGGTCGGTTGGTTGGGTATACCTACCCTACCAACCAACCCATCACAATAAATAAAATAAAATATAATTTTTAAACTTTACCTACATATTACAAAATTATAATTTTTAATCTATTGTAACCTCCTATAATCGTTACCAACAAGAAAATTGTATTGGTCAACCTTATTTTTATTAAAGGACATTATATTTCACACAAGCGGCATGTACAAAGTCGACACCGCCTCGCGGCTTTGTCTTTCTAAATTATTAATTGGTTGAAGCTTATCTAAGCTAAGTAAAACTAGTGTCAATAAATAGGAATTATTTCTTTTTAATATGGAAAAGAAAGCTAGACCGGGCCGAGTTCTAGTAAAATGCTCATTATGTGGATCTGTGTTTAACAAGGACTAGAAAAAATGCACGAGGAAAATATTCACGGTGGAAATTTGGTTAAAATTAAAATTGTTACTGTTCTGGATAATCCACTTACATTGGTAGCAAATAAAAAAAATAGAGACTTCAAAAGAGCATGCTAATGGTAGGTAAAGACATTCTTTATCTACACTTTTCAACACTTTACATTCATGATAAAACTACTAAAAATGTTTACTAATACTACTAAAGTATCGATAAAAAAATAAGTTGTTTTTTTATCGTCTCCACCCCCCCCCCAAAAAAGTGTGCCTCGGTACGCCCCTGCTTAAAGGTCGATGTGCCCAAGAACTTTGGCGAGGCCCCACCCTGTTGTTAAATAATAACTAGGGTAGTCATCTAAAGCACAAAGTTCAGAAGTGGCCTTCTGGCAGTGTAGAAGGACTGTAGAAAGAAAGGAAGATTGTTCTTTGCAATGTAAGTCCCATTCTATTTAAATTAGGCTGAATAGAAATAGGGCGTATTTAAATTCTTATTCATCGTTTTAAGAATGAAGAACTTCTAGAACAGTAACTGAAATGTCCTAATATATCTTACCATATTGAAAATATTGATGTGGTTTCAAACCGTTTTATACTTATTATAATAACTGAAGGTTTGTTTGTGTTATGTAATAGGAGATATGCCTTTAGCTTTATTATTAATTAATTAATTTTTACGTGCTACAGGTGGGCCAATCTGATGTAAGTGGCATTTTGCCAATTTTCATTTGGTTCTGTTGAAAATTAAAAAGAATAAAATAGATCAGAGTAGAAACAAATTCGGAAAATATTATTAAAATCGGACAAAAATTGTTTTTGTAACTGCACACTGTGCAGTGCACAGCTAAAAATCGATTTTATTTCATTTAGAACATGAGTTTTTTAGGGAGAGACATTACCAAGGATTATAATTATAATTATCGATTAAAGTATTTATTTTAATAATAATATTTATGTATGCTCTAAAAATATTTTTTGCTCAATTCACACCAAAATTTAAAGATAATAAGTAGGTTACTTGCAAAGATGCAAATATAAAATATAACATAAAATAATAAATGTGCATAAAAAATAATTAATAATAAATTCCTAAATCCATAAAATTGTTTGATAATAATCGTAGGGTCCCCAAATAATTTAATCCGATGCTGGTGCTTAAACTGTTTTTTTTTGTAAATTAGGCAACAGCGCCGGACGCAGTATAGCACGTAATTTGTTTATAAAATTTACATAAAGAACGCCGTATTGTGTGTCAAGTGAACAGAACTATACATTGGATGCAATACTAATGTTTTTGAACAGACGTTGTATTGTTCGTATATTAACTTTTTTATTTGTAAAGATTTCAAAATTCTGAAAGCACAAATCGACTGAGAATAGTAGTTTCAATATACGCCATATTTGAGCTTAATACCCACAGGTCTGTGTTAATACCGTATTTCTTCTAGATGCAGCAAGGATACATTTTGAACGACGCAGCATATAATATCTAATATATTACGGGTGAATTATGAAAAAAACGGCTCAAGTTAAAAGAAAAAGGGTTTTATTTTCAAAAAGTACAAGTCATGCCATTTTTTTATTTAAGTTTTAAAAATTATATCGTCCAAGTGGCGACCTTCACGGGCGATACACATATTAAGCCGTTCGAGAAAGTTTTCGGCCACTTTCGCCAGCATATTTTGTGGAATTTCGGAGATTACATTCTCAATTACCTCCTTTAGGGTTTTCAGGGTCCGAGGTCGAAATTTGTAAACCTCAGCTTTGAGGTAACCCCACAGAAAGAAGTCGCAGGGATTCAAATCCGGGAAGCGAGGAGGCCATGGGACATCCCCTCGTAAGGAGATCAGGCGATCAGGAAACATCTCCTGTAAAACTCCACGTGAACGTCGGGCAGTATGGGCCGTGGCTCCATCTTGTTGAAACCAAAAGGCTTCTCCGTAATATTCTTTAATTTTGGGACGTAAAAACATCTCCAGCATCTCACAATAACGCGCTGAAGTCACGGTAACACGGCCCAATGATGCCTATAGAGGATACTGCGCACCAAACTGTCACTTTAGGGCTGAGGAGAGGTCTTTGGTGCAGTTCACGAGGGTTTTCACTTGACCAGTAACGAAAATTTTGCTTGTTTACTGTGTCGCAAAGATGAAAATGCGCCTCGTCGCTAGTCCACACAATAGCGCCAGGAGGTAGGGCTGTTAGGATTGCATTGCAAGCATCTCTACGCTGTACGCAATCTTGTGGGCTTAATTCCTGAGCAACCATAAGCTTGTAGGGGTGTAATTTAAGGTCTGTGTGTAAAATTTGCCTTACTGTTCTCGACGATATTCTAAGGGCAGAGGCATGTTTTCGCGCAGAACGCGTTGGAGACTGTTCGATAGACCGTCTTACTGCCTCGATGGTTTCGGGAGTTCTTACACTTTTAGGTCGCCCTGTAGGTTTTTTAGAAATTGCAGAACCCGTCGTCCTTACATAACTGATCCATTTCCGAATGGTTTTAGGGTCAGGAACACTGTCGCGACGATTTAATCCAAACCGTCTGCGAAAGGCCCTCTGCGTCGCCACCAAACTTTCGTTGTTTTTAAAGAAGGTTGTTTTTAAAGAAGGTCTCCACAACAAGCCCCGTTGCTCACCCGACCACCTCGGGTGACGTTCACAATATCGAAATTCATTATATCGAATTCAAAATATCGAACACTTTTTATCGAAAATCAAAATATCGAAAATACAAAATGTCGAAAATCAAAATATCGAAAATTAAAATGTCGAAAATGATAATATCGAAAATTAAAATGTCGATTTGAAAATGTCGAATAATTAAAATTTCGAAAATTAAAATGTCGAAAATGATAATATCGAAAATTAAAATGTCGATTTGAAAATGTCGAATAATTAAAATTTCGAAAATTAAAATATCGATTTAAAAATATCGAAAATTAAAATGTATGATTAAAATCGAAGTGTATATGTACAGAGGCGCCTCTGTAGATAAAGTTACGGTTATGCACCGAATTATCTTGGCTCCCTGGCTCCTAGAGATGCGCGTTTTATAGAAATGTACTCAAACTCAACAACACAACCCAACCGACCCCGCCCCATTGGCCCCCCCCCCGCCCCATTGAGCAAAAAACCCAACTAAAATGGGCAAATTCATGTTACGATAAAAATAAAACACTTTTTAATTACATAAATTAGCCCATTTTAGTTGGGTTTTTTGCTCAATGGGGCGGGGGGGGGGCAATGGGGCGGGGTCGGTTGGGTTGTGTTGTTGAGTTTGAGTACATTTCTATATCTATATTTTCGATAAATTGAAAATTCGATTAAATAAAATTTCGACATTTTGTATTTTCGACATTTTAATTTTCGACATTTTGTATTTTCGATATTTTGATTTTCGATAAAAAGTGTTCGATATTTTGAATTCGATAAAGTGAATTTCGATATTATGAACGTCGATATTTTATTTTCGATAAATTGAAAATTCGATTAAATAAAATTTCGATATTATCATTTTCGACATTTTAATTTTCGATATTTTGATTTTCGACATTTTGTATTTTCGATATTTTGATTTTCGATAAAAAGTGTTCGATATTTTGAATTCGATAAAGTGAATTTCGATATTATGAACGTCACCCGACCACCTCATGGTGTTGTTTCCCCTACCTAACGGCACCTGCCCCACTTCTTTACCTGGTCTAGCGCCTCTTCAGTGAATTTTTAAAACTAGGGACTCCATTATGCCCCCTGTATATATATTAGGGTGGTCCTTAATAAGGTTATTTTCAAATTTCTTTGCTCCCAGGGGCTCAAATACTTCCAAATTGATAAAAAAAAATTCCCTGAAAATTTGAGCTCTTAATATTAACTCTAAGATAGTGCGCATTCCAATCTAAGTTTCCTATGGAAATAGCATAGGAAAAATTACTTTTGTTGTTTATAATTTTATAACTTGGGAACGAATGAATGAAATGAAAAAAATAATTTTATAAAAAAATTATTTGGTAAAGCATATAATTAATTATTTATAAAACAAAATAAGTTTATTTTGCACTTTTAATTTTGACACAAATGGCGCCTCATAAAAAAGCCTTGGTAATATTAATAATAATATGAAAATTAAACTTTGGCGTTGAATAACTTTTAAACCAATAGACTAATGGAAAAATTTTAAGTGACCTTTTTTGTAGAGCGTTAAATTCTCTATAAAAATATGTATGATTTATAATTTTTCATTCATTCGTTCCCAAGTTATAAAATTATAAACAGCAAAAGTAATTTTTCCTATGTTATTTCCATAGGAAACTTAGATTGGAATGCGCACTTTCTTAGAGTTAATATTAAGAGCTCAAATTTTCAGGGATTTTTTTTTATCAATTTGGAAGCATTTGAGCCCCTGGGAGCAAAGAAATTTGAAAATAACCTTATTAAGGACCACCCTAATATATATATATATATATTAGGGTGTGCCAAAAAACCTCGAAATTTTTTTTTTCTTGCTCTCAACCCAAAATATCGTAGAATATGTCCGAACAAATATTATTATTAAAAGCGGAGCTCATAATTTCAATTTTAAGAGGTCCTCCATCGAATCTGAAGTTTTGCCGCTTAAATAACACAGAAAACTGACTTTTTTACCTTATTTATTCTTGCAACCTAGGAAGAAAGTTTTTTCTCATAAAATCCATGACTAATTCTTACAAAGCTTTAAATTAGGACAAAAAAATCTTATTAAGCTGAATTTCTATTTTCAATATTTGATTTTTTACAGAGCTTTAAATTTAAAGTTAATAATACAAAAATGATGACTTTATACGCCTGTAACTTTAAGAATATTGACGATACAAAAAATTCGCCTAAAACTTTTTTGTGGTCCATCAGACAAGCTAAAAAATTGCCATTTGACTTTTTCGTCTAACTTAAATAGTTTAGCTGAAAAAGGCAAAAAACGTAAAATTTTAAATTTAAAGCTCTGTAAAAAATCAAATAATGAAAATAGAAATTCGGCTTAATAAGATTTTTTCTTCCAAATTTAATGCTTTGTAAGATTTGGTCATAGTTTTTATGAAAAAAAAATTTCTTCCTAGGTTGCAAGAATAAAAAAGGTAAAAAAGTCAGTTTTCTGTGTTATTTAAGCGGCAAAACTTCAGATTCGATGGAGGACCTCTTAAAATTGAAATTATGAGCTCCGCTTTTAACAGAATATTTGTTCGGACATATTCTACGATATTTTGGGTTGAGAGCAAGAAAAAAAAAATATCGAGGTTTTTTGGCACACCCTAATATATATATATATATATATATATATATATTAGGGTGATTCATTTCCAGTTTTTTTTTTTCGGTGCTCAAGCAAAATATTAATCTACCTATAGAAAAAAAAAATTTCACCAAGGTAGATCTCTCAATATCAGTACTTGCAGTTTAAATTTAAAGTTTTCCCATTTAAAATGCATGTAAAAAAAATGTTTTTTTTTTCAAATTTCTAATGCTCGCCCGCTATTTACAATATTGTGAATTGGTTTTATGGACCTTATAGGGAATTTCACGCTCTTCAAAATTATATTTGTGTTTTTTTGTGTAACTCGTAGTGGTTCGCCAGTAGGAGTCATCAAAGTTCATTTCTTTGAATGAACATTTTTTTTGCAATTTTTTTTAACAATTCGCAAAATATAGTGAAAAAAGAGCTGAATCGTAAAAAATAGTCTTTTAACAAATATTTGATGAATTTACGGCCATTTTTATATCTTAAAACGTAAGTAATTGATAAATATTAACCGTTTTCGTCTCGATATTATTTTTTAGGTTGAAAATAATAAAAATTCTGTAAATTTCAAATCAATATTTTGATTTCTAAATGTCGCTAAAAGTTCGTTGATATTTATATTCAGAGGTCGCTCGAAAAAATTTAAAAGTTAAAAAAATCTTGAGCGACCTTTAGAAATCAAAATATCGATTTGAAATTTTCAGAATCATTATTATTTTCAAATTAAAAAATAATATCAGAACGAGAAACAAAATTAAAATAATCCAATTTTTGACGATTTTGGAAATTTTTAAAAATCTTGAGCGACCCCTAAAAATTTTTAAATGGAGCTGATCTTTTGACAGGGCTCTTAAAACGTGACAAACATATTTTCACAAGAGACGAGAAAAAAATATTCTTTGTTTTTTGATCCACCCTAATACATATACAAGTATCCTTCTGTGTGTGTATTATAATAATACTTCTATGGTTATATGTTTTACTTAAAGAGCTACAAGATCGGTTAAATTAGAGAAAAAAAGCTATCGGTTGTCAAAACATTAAAAAAAAACTAAAATCTTTTTAAAAATAAAAATCGTTATAACTTTGTTAATTCTGTAAATTTTAAAGAAAAAAAACAATAATTTATATTTTCATCCAATTTCTTCGCTACTATATTTTACCTTACCATCACTATCTTTTGTTATTATGGTCATAACTTAGGGTGATAAGATTTTTATGCCGATTAATGAGTTAAAAAGAAATTTGACTTATCACTTTTAGTGTTGGAGATATCGTAAAAAACGAGAATTCGTAATTTTTATTTGTAGCCTTTTCTAATTTAGATATTACTATGGCAATTTCAAAGTGAATTCAAATCTGCAAAATATTGTTGCCAGCTTTCAAAACTGCCGAGATAAAATAAGCTAGATACTCAAGTTTAGCTTTAAAAAATGGACACCATGTAAAATATACAGGGTGTCCCAAAATCACAGGACAAAACGAAAGGGGTTGATTCCTTGAGAAAATCCAAGACGAAGCCTCCTTTACCATTTTTCAAATTCGCAAAACTTAAGCAAGGAGAGGCCATTGAATGATCAGCACATAATTAATGCATTTATGTATAAGGATAAAATGTAATATTATATTATAGGTAGTGTAAAAAGTCTATCCAAATTATTTATTAATTAAACAAATATATTTTTGAATTACTTAAAAAATAATTGCGATAGTAATAATTTACATTTCATTAAATTATAAAAAGTAGGACAAAACAAGCATAATAATGAAGTTGTTAATTACACTATTATAAAATTAATATCACTTTTAATAATCATTTAAATTGGGTCAACAGTTAAATTTGTGATATTGTGTTAAAATCGTGCATTCGAATACTACTTTATTATATATATATATACTACTTTATTATATATATATATATTAGGGTGAGCCAAAAAAACTAACCTATCGGATTTATGGGTTAAAATGAACCTACATACCGAGCAAAATTTTTTGCTCAATTTTAAAAGGTGTCGGTGAGCATTCTTAGTTTTCCATTGAAATAACACGTAAAAAAATCTTTTTTCATTAAAAAGACTATAACTTTTGAACCGTTTGAGATAAAAATTTTTACGTCGCGGATTCTTGTAGAGCATAAAATTTCCCAAAGAATCTATACCAGGATTATTTTTTTAATTCAAAAATTCGTATGTTTAAAAGCTTTGAAAAGTGTAAAAAATCACCTAACTGCAATTTTATGCTCTACAAGAATCCGCGACGTAAAATTTTTTATCTGAAACGGTTCAAAAGTTATAGTCTTTTTAATGAAAAAAGATTTTTTTACGTGTTATTTCAATGGAAAACTTAGAATGCTCACCGACACCTTTTAAAATTGAGCAAAAAATTTTGCCTTGCAGGGAAATTTTTTGCTCGGTATGTAGGTTCATTTTAACCCATAAATCCGATAGGTTAGTATTTTTGGCTCACCCTAATATATATATATATATATATATATATATATATATGTATATATAAATAAAAAAAAAGTTTACAGTCTCAGGTTAACAGAATTAAAGTGATTTTACATAAAAAATAATATAAATATGGCATTAAATTCAAATTTGGCGCTATGCTAACCAAGAAAAATGATCTGCTAAAAATAATATTATAGTTATTTTATGTTTTAAAAACCTATTGAGTTTTAAAATTTCACTTCTTTGTATCTGAAGGGAGATTTGTTTGTCTCACATTCTTGCTTGAGTGGCAGAGAGTTTAAAAGATAGATTAGGAAATAGAATACGGACAGAGAGTTTTTCGCTCGCCCTTCGAGATACTCCTGTTAAACAGTTTGTGAGATATTTTATAATATAGCTATAGTTATTGTGATTGTTACCGATTTTCTGCTATAATTAGGTATGTACACTTTTATAAATTGTAATTTTTGCTAGTAATGATAAACAACCACCTGTTTTGGGTTTCCTTAATATATTTTTGCTTATAATTTTAAACATTATTATTTAACTCGCATCTTGGTCTATGTCGTTTAACATTGCTAGTTTATTGGGTCTTAATCATTTGTTATCTGTACTTTGAGTGATTTTTGGTAATAAGTTTTATTGTATCACTATTTCATTAAATGGGTTTAATATCTTGGGATCGCGCATACACTGAGCTCCAATCCTAAGCTTTATGTTGTCGCGTTCGTCTTATACACTGAATTATATTTATCTTAAATTTTCATATTTAGTACTGTCTTTATTTTGAGTTACACTGACCTTTGTTGTTGTTTCCTTTCGTATAACTGTTTACAACTTTTTATTTAACTGACATGTATTTTATTGTTTATGGAACTCAGTATATCATCTCGGTATTAAGGTATTTATTTATTTTAACTCTTTGCATTTGTACTCAGGCTAAAGCTTTTAACAATTATATTATTATTATCATATTGGTATTACTTGGGTAAGGTTTATATAAAATAGGTATTTTAGGTACTTATATTTTATGTACTTTTATCACTTTTTGACCTAAAAATCCGGGCCTTAGTTATGACTCGCCTATTTATTATTTTATTGTATTTTATTTATATTTTACACCATTTTATTTTATTACATATTGTTGATTTTATTTGTGTCTGTATTTGTATTTGTGTTTTCGTTTGGAGAGTGCTCATGCATGAATATTTGAACATGGGTAATATATTAGCATTATTTCAAAAGGATTTATCCTTAGAAGAAAAATAGTGTTTTTATGTTATTACCTATATAAACTCTGTGTGCAGAATTGTTTGTATATTTTCGCAATACTTTTGTCTTGTTCTGGACATTGATTTTGTGCGAATATTTGAACATATTGTGATATAGCGACACTTGAGATAGGACCACCATAGCTGTCGGTATATCACTTCGCAGAGTATGCAATTGTTCCATAGTGTTGTTATTGGCTACGGTTAAATATCTGCACTAGATTTTATTTTTCCATGTTCCCCCCCTTTTAAAAGCATTTGAATTATCTCTATCAAAAATGTGTATTTTTAGTTGAAATATATTCTTCTCAAATTGACTTGAATTAAAAAAATATTTTCAAGATATATAGGTGTTCTAAATAAGAAATTTTTTTTTTCTTTTAAATAATAATTATCATTAATTTATCATTTATTATGGCGCTTAAACACATCAGTCCTTTTTTGTAGAGCATTCAATTTCCTACAAAAAAGATTTCATTAAACGATTGATAAATAATGAAATATGGTCCTTTTTAAAGGGACTAAAGAAAAAAGGAAAACTATGACGAGGAGGATCTTCCTATTATAATATTAAGAGATCAAATTTGGTGAGCACTTTCTAGAGGTGTTTAAGAACCAAATTTTAAGTGTCAAAAGTAAAAAAAAATATTCGATTTTTTTATTTACATTTATTATTTTTTTATTTTATTTTGTATATACATTAGGGTGGTCCATATTTTAAGAAATTTTGAATTTTTTTGCTCTCAGGGGTTCAAAGGGTTCGAAATAATAATAAAAAATATTTTCCAAGTTTCAAGTCCCTAACTTAATATTAACCCGTGCCGCATTGCAGTTTAAGTTTCCTATGTAAATAACATGGGATTTTCAGCATTGAATAATTAATTATTTATTCCGGCCAAAGCAACTGTCAAAAAAAATTGAAACATGTTATTCACATAGGAAACATAAACTGCAATGCGGCACGGGTTAATATTATGTTAGGAACTTAAAACTTGGAAAATATATTTTTTTATTTATTTCGAACCCTTTGAGAGCAAAAAAAATAAAAATTTCTTAAAAAATGGACCACCCTAATATACATATACACTATATACCACGGTGGTATTACCACCCAATTATTAGAGTTTAATATTTTTTTTCTGTGTGCGGGGATGCATGACTTTATGGTCCAAACGATAGATAGAAAACATTATAAACGTAATCAATAAATTTAAGAATTTCATCAAAAAATCAAGAGAATAAAGAAATCAACAGTTTTTTTTCTATTTTTGTGCATTATGAAAATTCTCTTTTAATTTTTTTAACTAAACTGTGAACCCGAATAAAAATAATTTATATGAAATTTTGCAAAATAATATTTAGTTTTTTGAGTTATAAGTACTGCACTTTTCTCAAATAATTTTATACTTCATATAAAAAAATCACTTAAATTAGTTTGTAAATTTTTTAAACAAAAATACAAATTTAAGTGATATGTAAGAATTATTCTTAGATAAAGATTATAAGGTAGTTAACCTTATAACTTTATCTAAGAATACAGGGTGTCTCACCAGAGATGGTACCTTAGACGTTTACGGAGAACGGCTGAGGATATCAATTTGAAATTTTTATAGCAATTATTTTACAATTTAATCTACCTTTTAAAATTATTTTAAATAAAATTCCTCTTCCGGTTTAACCGGAAGCGACATCAACTTTGTTATTTCCAATGGAACACCCTGTAATTTTTTTTATTTTTAAATTCCTCATGAAATTATTAATGAAATTGCTGTACCATTCCCTATACCTAAACCTAATTGTTTTCGAGTTAATAATTTTTTTCGTAAAATTTTGACAATTGCACCTTCATTAAAAATTGCTTATAACTTTTTTGATATTCGGTTTGCTGGTATGCTGTAAGGATTTTTGGAAACTTAAAACATTCCATATCTGAAATTTTCATATTTATGATCAAAAACCAGAGAAAAATCGTGATAAATTTGGTTAACTTCAAACATTAATAACTTGTTTATTTTCAATGGAACGGTATGCATGTTTTTACCTAATCAAATAGGAAAATGAATTATATTTCGATTGGTATAACTATTTCCTATACCTAAATAGTAAGGTTTCGGAAATACAAGCAAATTTCTGTAAAAATCCAATATTTTGACATATTTATCTCAGATACCGATGAAATGTCACAACAAATTAGTTATGTCATTGATTGACGGTTGATACATTTCTTAAAGAAGATATTTTAAAAATAATGAAAAACAACAATTAAACAAAGTGTTAAGAATTTAATTATTATAAATTATAAAAAACATGATGGAAAAAATAACAACCAAAATACTATTTTAATAAACGTTCAAAATGGCGACCATTGACTTGCAAACATTTTAAAATGCGGTGCCTGGGAGATTCCGTTGTGGCCCTCCTATTTGCATCAAAACCTCATTTCGTTTCTATTCATTTTACTTAATTTTTGAACGCTTTTGGAAATTTTGAACACCACTTGGTTAAGAAATGTATCAACTATCAATAAATGACATAACTAATTTGTTGTGACATTTCATCGGTATCTGAGATAAATATGTCAAAATATTGGATTTTTACAGAAATTTGCTTGTATTTCCGAAACCTGACTATTTAGGTATAGGGAATGGTTATACCAATCAAAATGTAATTCATTTTCCTATTTGATTATGTAAAAACATGCATACCGTTCCGTTGAAAATAAACAAGTTATTAATGTTTGAAGTTAACCAAATTTACCACGATTTTTCTCTGGTTTTTGATCATAAATATGAAAATTTCAGACATAGAATCTTTAAAACAATGTTTTAAGATTCCAAAAATCCTTACAGCATACCAGAAAACCGAATATCAAAAAAGTTATAAGCAATTTTTAATGAAGGTGCAACTGTCAAAATTTTACGAAAAAAATTATTAACTCGAAAACTATTAAGTTTAGGTATGCAATTTCATTAAGAATTTCATGAGGAATTTAAAAATAAAAAAATAAACAGGGTGTTCCATTGGAAATAACAAAGTTGATGTCGCTTCCGGTTAAACCGGAAGAGGAATTTTATTCAAAATAATTTTAAAAGGTAGATTAAATTGTACAATAATTGCTATAAAAATTTCAAATTGATATCCTCAGCCGTTCTCCGTAAACGTCTAAGGTACCATCGCTGGTGAGATATATGTATATTCTTATACACACACACTTAAATTTGTATTTGTGTTTGTAAATTACAAACTATAATTTTAGCGATTTTTTTATAAAATTATTTGAGCATCTCAAAATTACAGTTTAACTCAAAAAACTAAATATTATTCTGCAAAATGTCGAATAAATTACTTTATTCGGGTCATCGATTAAATTTTGAATTACATCCCTGAAAGTCAATGTCGATAAATGGCACGAGCGTCGTGGCCGTCGTGACGCTGTTGGTGGCCTACTTTAAGGTATCCCACTGGCTGCTGCCTTGTACTGACCCACTAAACTTAAACTACATTTAGCGAGAATAAAGATTTTGGTTATTTTATTTTTATGTTACTTACTATGCTTATATTGTTAGTTTTATAGCAATGATGTTGTGTTTAATAAATCAGTAGCTACCAAATTAAAATGATACTTTATTATACCAATTTTAATAAAATATTTTTTTTACTTGTATTGTGTGTAACTATTATAACTGCCCAGCATAGGAACGGGAATAATAAACTTTATTATTTACGTTGTTAGGCATAAGTGATTGGCCGATTTCAATATGCACTGTAATTTGAACCAGAGCTGGCCAAGTACTGAGTACTTTTTCTCGTATTTCAATTACGAGTAAAGAAGTACTAGTACTTTGCCAAAATATCGTAAGCATCAAAACATAATGTTTGGAAGTCAGTTCTAAATTATATAATAATATTATATAGTATAATATAATATATTATAGCTTATAGGTTTAATAACAATTAAATAGGTAAAATTATAAACTATTAAGGAATTGTTATTATTTTATGTACATAATGTTTAAAATAAATAATTTTATAAATTTGTATTTGTATTTTTATAGCTCAGAACCAAAGTATGTATATTGTACACTCTCTAAAAATGAATTAGTCAAAAATGACTAATTACCACAGTTATTAGTGGAAATTAGTGAAAATACCGTCAAAAATTATGAAAGTGGAGCAGTTTTTGAGATATAGTCAATTCCATATTATATGGAAAATTAACTATATCTCAAAAACTGTTCTACTTTTCTAACTTTTGATGACATTTTCGGATTCAGAGAACAATTTTACATGGAAATTGACTGCTAAATGTTAAAAATACAAATTGCTATTGACGACAATTATTAGTGGCTGCTTTTTCGCTATGACAATTAGTCATTTTTGACTAACCCATATTAACTAAAAAGTTACAGAATAGAGAGTAAAGAATAATCAATTATATTAACTAACTTTTTTTTTCAAAAGTACTCGTACTCTTTACTCGTGTTTTCACGAGTACTAACGAGTAAATATTTTAACTACTAGTACTTAAAATTTTACGAATACCTTTTTTAGTACTCGTGCCCAGCTCTGATTTGAACCAATCAGGTTTTAAACTGGAAAAAAGTGATGTTGGAACTGTATAACAGGAGCGCGTTCGAAAACTCGCAAGAGTGCACTCTGGATACACTCCAAGTTTACCTTGCGCGTTCGAATTCTCTGGTATATACAGTATGTCTCAGTATCTTGGAATCATATGGAAAACTTTTTTATTATTAATTTTAGGAAAAAAGTAATTCTTCATAAAAAGTTCTGCATGGTGTAAAACTTAAAATTCAACCCACAAATATAAATTTTTTTTAGTCGTATACGAGTTATGTCAAAAAATA
Organism: Brassicogethes aeneus; assembly: GCA_921294245.1. NCBI lineage: Eukaryota > Metazoa > Arthropoda > Insecta > Coleoptera > Nitidulidae > Brassicogethes > Brassicogethes aeneus. The sequence goes on from OV121132.1 coordinate 67,103,045, forward strand.
TGAATTTGGCGCAAGAGTAAAGTACCTTTATATTTGACAATATCAAAAATTGTTATAAAGAAAAGTTAATCAGAACTAAAAACTACGTTTAAATATGCAATTTCATACATTTACATTAAAAAATTAGGTTTTGTTAATTTTTACTAATCTTTCTATTTTAAATGAACATTTATCTGTTATGATTACAAAAAACATGAAAACCTTAAGTTAAGTCAGGGGATCTAGCAGGCCAAAAAGTTTTAGAATATCAACAAATCATTTGTTTATCAGTGAATCCTAGATTACATGTTACAGTTAAATTTGCATTGATATTGTAGACAAAAAAGAAAAAATATTTTTTTTTTAATGTAAATGGATGTAATTGCATATTTGAACGTAGTTTTTAGTTCTGATTAACTTTTCTTTATAACAATTTTCGATATTGTCAAATATAAAGGTACTTTACTCTTGAGCCAAATTCATATTTTTTGACACACCCCGTATACGACTAAAAAAAAAATAATATTTGTGAGTTGCATTTTAAGTTTTACACCATGCAGAACTTTTTATAAAGAATAACTTTTTTTCCTAAAATTAATAATAAAAAAGTTTTCCATATGATTCCAAGATACTGAGACACACTGTATATATACCAGGGAATTCGAACGCGCAAGGTAAACTTGGAGTGTATCCAGGTATACCTAGAAATATGCAACTGTCAACTGTTGAAAACATCAAGTATATCATATCATATACTGTATATGTCCAGACTCTGGACTCCAGAGTGCACTCTCGGTTGTCCAAGCTTTAGACTTGGTTAAGTTTTACCCGTCATGCGCATAGGGTACATCAAACAATAATTTGTATTTACATTCATATAATTTACTTATATCTGTTTAAAATTCAATAAAACAAAAACGAAAACACTAAATAAAAAATATAAATTCTACAAAACCAAACAAAATCTATCACAAAAACTTGAATAAACCATATAAGTAAAGGGTTACAATTCAATAATTTAATATTTATATGTATTTAGTCAAATAACAAGCAAAACCAATTGATTTTAGAACACTACAACATAAAGTTTATAGGTATCTATATGCTCCGCGGCGTTCGAAAATAACAAGGTCAGTTATAATGTAAAGTCACGTGATTATATACCTATCCTTATACCATATCCAAAGTACACTCTCATTTCGAACGCACTCCTGATGTCAGAATTTTTTTATATATACAAGGGGCGACTATTATGATCTTTAAAATCGGAAGAAAGTGTGGGTATAATAAATTTTGTTATTAATAAAAATTACTTAATTAAAGTAGAAAAAGCATAGTATTAAACTCTAGATAATGCTCTTTATTCACTTGGATGATGTACGTCTCCCGACTAACGGCTCTAGACGTAAACTTCATCCTCTTATAACAATATACTATTATGTGAGGCGTTTCGAAAACACGAACCTTAGGCCCAAAAAATTATTTTCGCTATTATGATTTGTTTACGATCTTTCGAAAATTCCAATAATAATTTGTTCATTTCAAAAATTGACTATGCAACGAATTTTTGAAGACGGGCGTTACTACATGTAGTAACGCCCGTCTTCAAAAATTCGTTGCATAGTCAATTTTTGAAATGAACAAATTATTATTGGAAGGTGCACAAACACCTAGACTGTAAAAAGTAAAAAATATAGAAAAATATATATATACAGTTAAATTACTATACTACGTAAATATTACGAACAAGTAGTCGGTAATAGTTATTTACGTCTCAAGCTTTGTAAATGAATATTTACGGGCGAGCTGGAAGTTTGTAATAATAATCCAGTGAGCCTAGTAAAGATTAATTGCAAAGCATGACACGTACAAACTTTTATTTTTACCTTAAGATAACGATTTTTAAACTTAAAATTTTAATTAATATGTCAAATGTGACATTTCATTTCATAAATTGGTTTTCTACAAGCCCGTAAAATATTACAGGTCTGTTCCCATAATGTATCGTTTACATGAATACAAAAACAACAAAATTAACCTATGAAATGCCATAGTAAATTACTAACAAGGTGGAAATAATAGTTATTTACGATATAAGTGGGATAAGAGCTTTATTAACGTACGCATGCGAAATTTGCCCAACGAGTGCGTTAATAAAGCGTTATTACACGTATATTGTACAAATTTTTATCTACGCCTCTAAATGAAAAACTAAACGGTAATTATTTTTGTCTAAGACTTTTATTTAGGGTTATTTTGCGTGCGTTAATGAACTTCTTATCTCACTCAAAATGAGTAGGATAAGAAGTTGTTATCTCACTGGCGTAGATAAAATTGTTTAAACGTATTAAGTTAAATAAATTTTACAAATTTTAAATATTTTATTTTAGGAAAAAACCATTAATGGATATTAAGTTGGATTTTCATACATCATTGCCAAATGACAAATGACAAATTAAGAATAAAGTAAGTATTAATTGTTTAAAACTATTTTATTATTAAAAATAAAATTTGTGTTTAATTAAAAATCCCATATTATATACACATATACCGTAACGGTATATACACTCACGTGCAAAATAATCGGCCCACACAAATTTTCGATGAATTTCAATCGCAAATAACTTTTTTATTTGATGTCGGATTTAAACGAATATTAAAGAATATTGTAGATAAATTAATGAACATTCGCTCACATTTTAAAAAAATACTAAAAAATAGACGTACGTTTATAATATACAGGTTTAAACAAAAATATGTTTTTTTACCATGAGTTTAAGACACTCTGTAGAGTGGCAAAACCGTATATTGTTTTAAATTAAGTTTTATTTATCAAGTCACATCTATTCTTAACAGTTTTGTTTTTGGTTCACCTCGATATATTTATTTTTGTGGAAAATATGGATTTTTTTAAAAAACATTGCAATTTCCAATATTTTTCCTGTATGAAGAACTAAGGTTGCTATGGTCCATCCATAGCCTATGGAGAATGACAGTGACAGTTTTGTTGAATCATCCCATACTTGGACATGTCATATACAGCTTTCAAAAGCTATCAAATTGTTTTTTGTAAATTAATGTGTTAATTTTGAGGTGTCTTCTTACTTTTAAAAATGACTCCGACTGATATTGCCCTTTGTACTTTACTTCTTATGACGTTTAAAACACTTGCCACGTAATACTGTGACCGTCCATCCTGGATTAAATTAATAGCTCTGGCAACATCAGTCGGAGACATATCCATTTTATAAAGTAAGAAGACACCTCAAAATTTAAACATTAATTTGCAAAAAACAATTTGATAGCTTTTAAAAGCCGTGTATAACATGTCCAAGTATGGGATGATTCAATAAAAATGTCACTGTCATTCTCCATAGCCTATGGATGGACCATAGCAACCTTAGTTCTTCATACAGAAAAATATTGGAAGTTGCAATGTTTTTTAAAAAAATCCATATTTTCCACAAAAATAAATATATCGAGGTGAACCCAAAACAAAACTGTTAAGAATAGATGTGACTTGATAAATAAAACTTAATTTAAAACAATATACGGTTTTGCCACTCTACAGAGTGCCTTAAACTTATGGTAAAAAACATCTTTTTGTTTACACCTGTATATTATAAACGTACGTCTATTTTTTAGTATTTTTTTAAAATGTGAGCGATTGTCCATTAATTTAACTACAATATTCTTTAATATTCGTTTAAATCCGACATCAAATAAAAAAGTTATTTGCGATTGAAATTCATCGAAAATTTGTGTGGGCCGATTATTTTGCACGCGAGTGTATATATATATTAGACTGGGCCAAAAAAATCGACTATTTTTTTTTTGAAAGTATATCGAAAATATTGTTTGGGGTGACAAAAAAAATTATGGTGAAATTTTGAGTCCATAATATTAATATTAAGAGGTCTATCATCGCATTTTTAGATTTTTTTTTGTCTCATAACTCCCAAATCATTGAGTTTAACAAAATTGACTTAAGAATATTTTTTGAAGAAAATTGAATGCTCTACAAAAAAGGTTTGATTGGAATTTCCCGTCAGATGAACCGTTTTCTTACAATCATGCCTTAAAAATTGGTATAGTTTTACAATTTGATCTTTTAACTTTGAAATTTTGTAATTCATGTAAAAATCAGTACTCTGAAAAAAACGATAAATATTCTTATGGGAAATCAAATGCTTTACAAAAAAAGTCTTTTATCATTTTTGGCTAAATTCACTCCATCCAAAGTTATTCAAGGTTAAATTTGAAGTCAAAACGAAATTTTTTATTTTTCATTATACTTTTTTACACATTGGGACCTTCTTGCGTCCTTTTATATTTAGTACACTCAGCTCATCTGGAATGTATATAGAACAATATTGCGTCCGGAACTGTTGCCATATTTTCTGAGAATGTGTTTTATAAAAACAAGCGAGTGAGAGAGAGATAGATGAATTAAACCTGTTTTTCAAGGTTAACCGATTTTTTTGCAATTTTTGCCATGTTATTAAACGATAAAAGAGGGATTTATGTTTCGATGCGGAGGTTTTTTAGAAATGCTCTAAATATTTCAAATAATTATTATTATTTTTTTACATTTATAATTAAGACTCTGGTGCAAGAAGGGGATAGGTAACAATTCATATTTTTTTAGGAGACAGTAAGGCCATAGTTTCTCTCTTACTTATACAGGGTGTCCAAAGTTATCTGCTAACCATTGCTAATTTCGTTATTATCGGATCTACAATTTCGGTTAAATACGCAAATTCGTGGCATTTTTTCTTCTGCTTAAAAAAAGAAAAAAACTTAAGTTCGTGTTTTCACAATATTTACAAAAACAACATTTTTTCTAGTGATTAAAAACAGAAAAAAAATTAAACTTCGGTTTTTTAAAATATTCACAAAAACAACATTTTTTAAATGAAACACCCTATATATTTTACATATTTTGATAATTTAATTTGCATAAATTTCACTGCCAAGGCCTAGCCGATTGTGTGCGAGGAAATTAAAGAATTTCTTATTTTTCTGTCACATCATTTTTAGGTTAGGTTTAACTATTGTAACGTTTTTACTGTTCGTAGTGTGAATTAAAACACGCACTGGTTTATTAACGAACAAAACTATTTATTTTTATAACTTAATTACACTTAAAACACTAAGAAACTATAGTTTATAGTTATATATAAAACTAACTAAACACTTAACTACTAATTATTTATATCACTACTAGTTTATTTATTTGCACGTATATTTATTTATTTTCAAGAGTCATGTAAGCCTTTCTTTATTTCTAAAAAAATACTAACCCTCCCATGTTTGTTTATTCTAGAGTCACTTATTTATGTTAAAAAGAACCTTTCAAAATTTTCTAGTCTTAATGAACATCATACATATATACATTAGGGTGTCCCAAAAAAAAAGAATATTTTTTTTCTTCTCTTCTCTTGTGAAAATATGTTGGTTTGTCATGTTTTAAGAGCCCTGTCAAAAGATCAGCACCATTAAAAAATTTTTAGGGGTCGCTCAAGATTTTTAAAAATTACCAAAATCGTCAAAAATTGGATTTTTTTTTATTTTAATTTTTTTTCTCGTTCCGATATTATTTTTTATTTTAAAAATAATAATGATTCTGAAAATTTCAAATCGATATTTTAATTTCTAAAGGTCGCTCAAGATTTGTTTAACTTTCAAAGTAGAGTATTTTGAATGTTTTCAAGCGACCTCTGAATATAAATATCAACGAACTTTTAGCGACCTTTAGAAATCAAAATATTGATTTGAAATTTACAGAATTTTTATTATTTTCAACCTAAAAAATAATATCGAGACGAGAAAAATAATTAAATTAAAACAAAAATTCAATTTTTGACGATTTTGAAAATTTTTAAAAATCTTGAGCGACCCCTATAAAATTTTTAATCGAGCTGATATTTTGAAAGGGCTCTTACAGCATGATAAACTAACATATTTTTACAAGAGACAAGAAAAAAAAAGATATTCTTTTTTTTTGGGACACCCTAATATACATACATACATACATACATACACAAGACATGGTTCTAATTTACAATTAAGTATACACCGGCTTGAGCTGTTTAAGTCTAATCCATTTTACATTATTATACAATAAGCTAGATACTTCTCTTAAAATTCAAACTTTAAATTCTTTCAAACATAACTTAAAATTGATTCTTCTTGAAAAAGCTTTTTATTCGGTCGAAGAATTTTTAAATGAAGTTCTATTGTAATTTGTTTTGATTTACCATAGTTTTTTGTAATTTGTTTTGATTTACCATATATAACGTACAAATGGACCGATATCGTTATAAACCTGACCAGCTCAGTCTTTCAGGGTCTGGGATTGGCAGTTTATTAAAGGGTTACTTACCTTTACTTATATATTGGGCGCCAAGTAACAATAAGTGATTGTTACTAAAATTAAAAAGTAGCAAAGTTTAAAACAGTAATAAAAAAAATGTTTAATTCAAGAAGCAATATGTATTAAAGTTTATACCAACATCTGTCTGACAGAAAATATATATATATATATATATATATATATATATATATATATATATAATAACAAGACTAATTTAAATAAATAAAACTCTTTTATATCTGGCCAGCTATAAATGATTTACAGGGAAAATAGGTAAGTAATATTATTATTATTATTCTATTGTAACTATTTAAAATAAACTTAAATTAATTTATTTTCAGATCTATTTGATATCAAAGATATAACAAAAAAACTATATAAAAGCAAAAACAGGATAGATCTGACCTTAAGTGTCGGCACCTGAAGATCCCCGAAGTAAATTCATTACAAGATGGCGGCGGCTCTCAAGATTTTCCTGCCAGAAAACGTCCAAATATATTTCTTCAATGAATTTCCAGAATATTAAAATTTAAAAAGAATTCGAGGAAACAACCCAAAAAAAACCCTATAAAAAATATTATTAAGTAACAACCCTTAACTTTACATACAACATACCTTCAATGAAGGGTTTTTTTCCTTTTGAGATAAATTCCAAATGAAGTTTCAAACTTGTTTCTACAAATAAAATAATTAGCGGAACTGAAGGAAGAAGGAAAAAATAAAATGACTTACTGCGATGGTAGGCATCAGCTTTTGGGCTTTTAAAGCAAAAAAACTTCAATTCAATTGGTAACCCTAGATGATGGACGGCTACGTGGTTAGTTTTGGTAATCTTGAAAAATCCAGCAAACGCTGTAGGAATCGAGATCGAAAATCAACACAACTGCAAAATCCAACACACTCTCTTCCTATATAAAAATATCGTGGCACTTAAATCCCTTCAAAAAGGTTCAATTCAAAAATTCCAACAAGTATGTGCACAACGATAAAGATTCACCAAAGGACTGACTTCCTTCTAGAAGACTTCCTTGACCTTCTTTAGACATGCGCGAATATTGTCATAAACAAATTTTAATTTACTAATTATCTAAAATATTTTAAAAAATGAGACAATAGAAAAAAAACCACACAAATTTTACCACCATAGAATATCAAACAAAACGGCCTTAAGTCTTTTAATTTCCAAAGAAAAAGAACCCATACTTAACAGGAAATAAATTATAAGCCAATAGATATCCTGGGTTACAAAAATGCACCAATAAGAAACGATTCAATTAACTGCGCTAATCAAATACCCAACTATTATTCATAATATGGATAAATATTGTATTGTTATTAATTTTTAGGGAAATAAATCATTATGGACTGTAATCGTCAAAAAAACACAGTGATTTTTATGCAAAACAAATGACAGTAAATAAACCAAATTAAACCACAACATGTAAGTATCAACCAACAATATTACTGGAAATAAGCATCAATTGAAAAGGAAACATCCCAGCTAACAAAATTGATTATGTAAGTGTTGTTAGAACTGCTATACAACACATATTATAGAAACGCTAAAATTGTATAATGCGTTTAAAAACTACTATACAACACTTACTCAACCAAAAAGGGCCCCGTTTTATAAAACAGTTTACTTCGTTAGCAGTTATATAAATACACTACACAACCCTTATAAAACTCAGTATCAGTATACTGGGGAACTGCTATACGATTATACTATAGCGGTTTTACTCTGCAGCTTAATTGCACTTTACGAATATTTATAGAATATTAAAACAAGCATTTTATAAGTATGTTTCTCTAGAAATTAGGAATGGAGTGGGAAATTTTTATCCTAAGACTATTTTATAATGCGAATTATGTTGGATGTCAAACGGCTAAGATCCAAAATGGTGCTTGTTGTTTATTATGTAAATATAATTATTAAACCTTTGAGATTTACGCTATCGAGGACAACATCTTCCTGCGGAGCAATCTTTTCTGACAATATATGTATATATTTTTAACGAAAAATTAAAGCGCCAGTTAACAAACATACCTACTAAAAATTATTTAAAAAAAAAATAATTTTTTATTTGACAAACTTTCATGTTTTTTAAGAATATTATTGTTTTATTTGTTCAGTTTATAATTGACTAGTCTTAAGATTACATTAATTTTTTTCAAGAAAATTCATTTTTAATTGACAGTTTTAACGTTTGTTGGTAAAATTCACACAATGGCGGCGATTTATAAACAATTGATCGGTCAATAAATATGGCGTTTTTGTTATAAAATGGTTTTGTCTTTATAAAAACGTTATACAATTTATCTGCTCTGTCGCGTGCGTTATACGATATTTAGGTTCTGTAAAGTTGTTTAATACAGGCGCTATAAAAGTAAAGCAAGAAACTGACATTTGAGATGTTGCCAGATTTTATCTGTATTTTTCAAATTATTTGTTTTTTTTAGAATAAAATACTCATTTTTGGTGCAGTTAGGTACATCAAGTAAAATTTTATTTATCCTGCACGACGTTACCTTCATTTTTTATGCAAATAAGGATTTGTAGGTAACACTGCTGCCTAAAATAACAACCCTGTAAGTTCATTTTTCGTATTGGCTATAACGCCTTTGCCTACTGCGCAATAGAACAATAATATCGCTTAAGGTATGCATTGTACCGCACTATACAATTGTGTTCTGTTTTATCCACTTTTTAGCGGTACCTTCTTTATCTACATGTGACCTAACTTATTTTTATTTTTTTTTAAATGCCCACTTTTCTTAATTTTTTTCCATTGCGACTCCATTTTAAAAAAATACTTAACTTATTTTGGCGTAATAAGACACTAAATGTATAAACAGACTTAAGTAATAAAATTATAACGCAGAACTTGCGATAATTTTATTTTATAAACTTTCTATAAAGAAGTTAATCGGTGTAGTTATAGGATAATTATAAAATAACTTTATACTTATTGTGTAGTGTGTTTACTTCTGCTTAAAAAAACAATTTTTTAATGTATCTTATAGAGCTTCAATACAACTTTTATACAAATTCTATTACAACTATCATAAAACGTTGAAACTACAAGTATAAGAATAGGTATACAACTCTATTATAACTTTTATACAACTCTTTTAAAATAATTTTATAAGGGATTGTATAAAACGTTATACAATGGTTAAAAAATGTGTATGAGTTTGGTTCTATAACACGAGTTGTAAGAATATATATACAATAATGTATTAGAATTTCGTCGTTTTTACGATAAAATTATTGTATTAAGACGCATTAAATAATAAAAATGTTCTTTTTGCAGCTCTAGACGATAGTTATAAAACAATTCAGTTCTTTAAGGGATTTATTTTGCTAGTTGGGATTTAAGTATTTTCCATCAAAATCAAATAGGTACATATTTTTATTATTTTCAGGAACCTAGAGAACACTGTTGTCGATCAAAATCATCGTGCCAAGCGATCGAATTGGAGCATCCATATAAAGGTAGGTAAAGTGACAAATGGCAACTACTGCCTATTAATGTAATATTTCCTGTTTACGCAAAATTTCCATTGATACAATTTTACGTTTCAGGTTAAAATTCACGAACTCCAAAGGAATTTAAAGAATGTATGACGTCACAGCAAAAAAAACATATTTATTTATAATTTAAATAAATTTATTAAATATACTCTATTTACAAAAAAACTGGTTGCTTTATTATTTAATTTTAAAAATCCCAAGATTATATTTATTTTTTTCTCAAAATATTTAATTACTGAAATTTAAATGTTACACATAGTTTTTTGTTGTTGTAGGTATTTAATTTATATATACTTGAATAACATAATAGTTTTTGAATTGACTTGTCTCATATCATTGTATGATCTTTAGACCAATAAATATTATTATTATTATTATTTCTACGCGAGTACCAAAACTTGACTGACTCTCCATGATGCGTCGTTCCTTATATATTCAGTGCCTACGTTCCCGAATATTCCAGCTCCACACAGCTCTCGATCGCTCCCCGGCGATGACTCATCGGCGATGAGTAATCATTCCGAGATCCAGAGCCGTACTCGCTACACTATCATGTTGGCATTTTAGCTTTATTTCTGTAGTGGGTTTAATAATAAAATACTTCTTATAATATATAAATTATTGTACGCTTGAAAAAAAAAACAAAACTTTGGTGATATGTTAAACAAATATTAAAAATATTCTCCAACACTAAAACAAAACACAAAGTACTTTTCGTCAACGATGTTGGCATCTTCAGAAGCGAAGTGTACTTTGTGTTTTGTTTTGGTGTTGGTCCATGGAGAATATTTCTAATATTTGTTTAACATATCACTAAAGTTCTCCTTTTTCAAGAATTAATAAGCACTTAAACTTTCTGATTGTTGTTAAAATAAAGTTATAATTTGGTTATTTCAACAATCACCAGAAAGTTTAAGTGCTTATTAATTGTTTATTTTTAAGTTCAGGGTAGTTGTGCAATAATAATTTTTTGTTCCAAATTAAATTAAACTTTTGTGTGTACATTATTTAAGGTTATAAGTTATAATAATGTCAAAATATTTCATCGTTGTCTTTTGATTATAATTTTGTTTTGAATTATTATAACCCATATAATTAACATTTTCTAAAAACTGGTTAAAACGACAATTTTTTCTAGACTTAGGATTTTGCATTTTTTTATTCTATATTTTACAAATGTTTGACCTAGCATCCGAAGAAGGTTATTTTAATTCTTACCTACCCTTTTATTTTATTGTAAATAGAACATTGTTTTTAGTAATTTAGTTGTTACCCCTTAAACAAAAAACAAGAATCTTTTAAAATTGAAAATCTTATTAAAATAAATTAGTAGTAGAAAAATTCACAAGAAATATTAAAGTTTTATTTTAATTATCTTTAATAATAATTGAATAAAAGTAAGCTGGAATAAAATTATTTATTAAAATAAATGTATTTACATAGGAATAATAAAAGTATTCAAATATTAAAAAAATAATAAAAATATTAAATATATAACAAATATTAAAAACAATACAATTATTTAAAAAATCAGATTTCGAAATAATTGCAACTAGAGTTAAAATTTTCGGAAAAATGATCCGCCGCGGCGGAAAAAAATACTAAACATTACTTTTGCATTTATTCTTTTAAACTACGGATAATAGGTACGCAAAAAAGCAAAAGTAAATGTTTCTGAAAATTTACCAATCCCCAAAGATTTTTTCGTTTTGTTTCTGTACTCTATAAAAGTGAAACAGTGAAATTTTCACTATTTCCGTTAGTAAGTTATTATTCACTGTAAAATTAGTGTTTTTCAATATAAATTAGTGAAATATTAACTTCTCAAAATAAGTGTTTTTTATTATCCGGAACTCTCGACATAAAATAGTGAAATTTTAACTAAACCTATTTCACTAATTTGTACAGTGTAATTTCCACTAAATAAATTAGTGCAAAGAAATCGCTACATGAAAAAGTGAGTATTCACTAATTGCTAGTGGTATACTTATCACTGCGGCAAATAGTGTCTGTCAATCAGTGAAAATCCACTGTTTCATTTTTAGAGAGTAGAGTTCTAAAAAAATGTCTTTTTCGAAAAAATTGGACTAAAAAAAGTTATAAACAGCCTTACCAATTAAAAATAAAGTATTTATCCATAAATATTTTAAAAATTAAAAAAAAAATCCAAAAGACAATTTTCCTCAAAAAATACCACGGGAAAAACAAAAAAACAGCTTTTCCCTAATGCCTTCGTTTTTTTTCTACCGCTTTAAAACGATACTTGCAACCATATCCATGGTCTCAAATCAATACCTCGGTCCGAAATTGACAATTTTAGGTTTTAAAGTACTTATTAAATAAAACATTTTTTTTTAAATCACATTTTTGTTTTTCATTATGGTCCGATTTTTAATAATTTGGTAAAATGTAACTTTGATATAAGTTTTGTGGGTTGGTTTCCTTTTGCAGAAAGGCTACGAATTGGGCTAATGCATAGGGCCCCCGCGGTTTTGGTTGGGGCTCCCTAAACTGATCCTCGATTTTACTTCGGCATTCCCTAAATTTATACATCGGCACAAATGATAACTCTTATAATAAGACTGGTAACTGCTGCAGGGTAGACAAAAACCCTTCTGAAGTTAATGCCTTATAGGCACGTTGAATAAAAAATTGTCCATATTTTGCTTAATAAGCTCTTGTTTCCGAATAATGCCCAAAGGCCATTCTTTTCTATATGCATAGTTCTATACAAAAGATATTGTTAATAATATTGTTAATTTTGCAAAATAAAGAAATGTTTAAAATACGGAAAGCGCGTATATTTACGCAGAGACTGAGGCACGATTTTAAGTCCAAAAAAGGTTTGATCAGCTATTGCAGGTGTACCGAAAGGGGTCAATTTTACAAAAGACCTTAACCAATTTGAAGGTTGGGAGTCGTTGGCTTTCTTTTATTATATTAATTTACCTGTACTTTCTCAAAAGTTTCAATTCGGCATTTAATACGATTACCTTGCCAGTACAAACCTGGAAATATTAGGCAGATGTAGTGAAACTTCATTTGTCTCTAGTGGGGGCCAATTAATTATTGACCTTATAAGGTCAATAATTAATTGGCGTATACGCGCTAACTTATTTTATTATCTTAAACAGACTATTAAAAAGGGTGGTATTTATTGAGTTATCTATATCCGATTTGTATACATCCAAGTTAAAATAAATAATGTTTAGTCAAAAAACAGTATACTGTATATCTATAGATATAGATACAGAAACCCCAGAAGGACAGACAGCTTGAGGCAACCTCTGTTGTGAAAAAAAACCAAAAAAGCGTGGGCTGTCCAATTTTAACCTTTTACTTCACCTGAAAGGGACGGGTTATTTCCACCACCGTTTTCTATTACTATTATGCTAACGGGCAAAATTAAGAGCACCCTTGTCGATCTAATGCAAACAGCGCTAAACATACTGTAAATCCAGCAAAGACAGGAACTGGAACTTACAAATCATGTTAAATACTGGGAAATAACTTGACTTGGCTTGATGGTACAAAAGGGCTTCGGCGAGGTCCCACCCTGTTGTTAAATTATAACTAGGGTATCTAAAGCACTAAGTTCTGGCAGTGTAAAATGACTGTTGGAAGGAAGGAAGGTAGTTCTTTCCAATTTTGATCCCATTCTATTTAAATTAGGTTAAATATAAATGGGGGTTTTTGTTTAAAAAAATTGTAATTCTAAGATTTGGGTAAACTTATAAAAAGTTATTTATTCATCGTTTTAAGAATAAAGAACTTCTGTAGCTGAAATGTCTTCATATATCTTACCAAATTGAAAATATTAATGTGGTTTCATACTTTAACTGAAGGTTGTTTGTGTTTCATAAATAGGGGATATGCCTTCAGCTTTTATTATTAATTAATTAATGTTTACACTTGCTGCCGGGAAGCCAATTTGATGAGTGTCATTTTGCCAATTTTCATTTGGTTTTATTAAAGTGATTTTTGCCCCTTCGTCACAAACAGCCTTCCCGCCCCCTAAACGTGTAAGTCATTGATGAATGGCCCCTAATGATGAACTGTTTTACTTAAAATAGTTCATCATTAGGGTTATGCATAATATAATTTTTAATTTCAAGCTTTTTTTGACAAATATGGCATTGGGTTCCGTTTTTATTCGTTATTAATCTTGCCCACTGTATCTACTTAAGTCCCACAAAACGTTTAATTTTGCAACTAAAGAAGCTTAAAATATTTTAAGCTGACACGTAATTCAATATAAAATAATTCACCTATATTATAATAAAATCTTGTAATAAAGCAAATTTAAAAATTAAATGCAGTTTTTTTCTCTTGAGTCATCCTACCTATAATCAAGATTCTTATTTTAATAAGATCTTCGAACAACTACGGTAAACCATGTCAAGGATCATGTAATTAATTTTTGTTGGTATTAAGAAACTTAAAGTAAAATAAATTTAATAGCAACATTTTGATATCAACACACATTAAATTCGCCTTTGCCTAAAACTAGCTCAAAGGTATAAGTAAATATAAATAATTTATTTTTTAAAACAAAAAATCGAGTCAAATTTTTTTTTGCAGTTCCCCAGTACCACAAAATATTGGTCCTATATTTTATATGGGGCCAATATTGAATTTATTTAGCCAATGCATCCAATATTGAATTTATTTACCCACATCGCGATGTGAGCCCTATATTGGCAAAAAATGATAATTCAATATATCATTGCCAATGTTTATCCAAGGGTGGTCCTATATTGGCATATTATTTTACGCCAATATATCATTAAAAATGTTTATCCAAGGATGGCCCTATATTGGCGTAAAATAATTATCCAATATATCATTTTTAATGTTTGTCCTAGGTTGGTCCTATATTGTCATACAATGATTATTCAATATGTAATTGCCAATGGTTGTCCAAGGTTAGCCCTATATTGGCGTAAAATGAATATCCAGTATATCATTACCAATTAATTAATCTACCCCCAATATTTTACTAAGGATTTTACCTGTTAAAACCATCAGTTATAAATAGAAAATTAATATTAGTTTGGATAAGATCTGAAGAAGCTACTGTGTAGCGAAACAATTGTTATATTTAAATAAAAAAGTGAAACTTTTAAACAGTGTAGTTTATATTAACATATTATTACCAATGTCTGTCCAACGTTGCCCTATATTGCAATATGCCATGGCATAAAATGATAATCCAATATATAATTACCAATGTTTATACAAAGTTGGCCTTATATTGCCGTAAAATGGTTATTCATTTTTTTATTACCAATGTTTATCATAATATGCTATATGTTTTGTGCCCACATTTTATTAAAATGGATATAGCCGGTTTTGCACGGATGCTACTATATTGCCGTAAAATGGTTATTCATTTTTTTATTACCAATGTTTATCATAATATGCTATATATTTTGTGCCCACATTTTATTAAAATGGATATAGCCGGTTTTGCACGGATGCTTCTCAATTGTTTTTTTGTCATTTTATTTTCTGAAAATAATGCAATATAAATATTTTTTGTGTCTAAAAGTCTTAATTCATAAATTATAATACTAAAAATACATTTATTATTTTCTTATTCAGAAAAGACCTAAAGTAAGTTTTAAACTGACAAATGTCAGTTTTATTGAATAGTATTGAATTTGAAATACTAATGAAAATAACATGAATGAATTGGTACAGTCTTAAAGATTTGGAGGCAATGTTTTTTACTGATTATTTTAGGTCGCTTCGCTTTACCTTTGCGGAGGAACAAGTGTTCACAAGGCAATTTATGCTCAAATGAGAAAGCTTCTTTCAAAAGAAGTTTCATGGCTTTATTCAGGGGAAGAGAAAAAGAGCAAAAAATCTTTTAATGATTTAAAAATTTATATTGCTGTAGTCAGTAAGTAAAATGGTAACCGCAACCTTCCAATTATATGTTTTGATTAATTTTAGGGGAATAAATAAAAAAATCAGTATCTTAGTACAGTCATCTTAGTCAAAAAAAGGGATCAACCTCGGAATCTAACGGAATAAGCTGAATGTTTGTGACAACCTTTATTTTAGCATTACAAATGTTGTCTCAAAAGTCACATATGCAAACGTGTGAGCGGTCTTAGATATTCAAGGTCAAAGGTCGCATAAATCAGTTTTTTGATAATATCTCGTTTTCTCTGCCTCTTATCGTATTTGCATTTATAATAAAAGTTGTATAGAATAAAATTCTCTACAAATTTTGTTTACAAAATTTTTTTATACGTCGAACCGTTTTTGAGATAGAGGGCGCAGAGTGTGGAGCGCTCAGCCATATATGGCTATACGTACCTTTAGCGCAAGGTAAATCGTTCAGGTTGGCCAGCAATTTTAGACTCATTCTCATCATCTCTCTCCTCGTTATCATTGATATTAATTGTCATATCTTCAAAAACTTACTTATAAAGCGTTTGTACTTTGCAGATTTTTTTGCCTTTGTTGCCTCATCTGCGACTTCACCACAAAATAAGCACAATATTTTAAAATCAAACACATCATTCCTTTTTTACGAGGTACAGTTGATGACGTTAAAGGTCCAGTCTCTTCAAAGCGACGTTTTGCAGCTGCAATTTTACTATAGTACGCTATAGCGTACAATTTTCGACACTCAATATGAACGTTCACAGAAGTATTTAGGTAGTTTATGTTTATTTCTCTTAATAATTGCTTCTTTTAAACTCTTTATACCGCGCACAAAAGTCACAGAATCACCTTCAGAAAGTAGCTTATTACAAATAAAACACAAATCAGCCATGTTAACCTTTAAAATATTACGAATATTACCTGTCACAACCCTAGACCTATACCTAGGGTCACAACTTGCTTTAAAAAAAGGTATACCTAACCTTTTTATTTATAGCAAGCCCACTATAGTATTTCCAGTTTGTTATTTTAAAAGCAATATCTGGATCCAAGAGATGACCAGAGACATGTCCCTGGCATATTCAAGGCAAATTCATTTAATGTCTTTTCTTCTTAAAATGCATTTATCATTAATTAGAATAACATTAGAATATATTTAGAATGATTCACTTCATTATTTAATTATTTGTATATCAAAAGTAAGTAATATTTAATGACTATTTGTTTTAAAAAAATATATAAAAATAAATATAAGGTATTAAAGTGTTATTTAAGTAATATTTATTAAATAATTAATTAAAAAAACGGTATAATAGATTGGGATTCATGATTTACCTTGCGCTAAAGGTACGTATGGCTGAGCGCTCCACACTCTGCGCCCTCTATCTCAAAAACGATTAGACGTATAAAAAAATGTTTTTTACAAAATTTGTCGAGAATTTTATTCTCTACAACTTGTATAATAAATGCAAATACCATAGGAGGCAGAGAAAAGGAGATATTCTCAAAAATTGATTTTGCTACCTTTGACCTTGAATATCTAAGGCCGCTCACACGTTGGCATATGTGACTTTTGAGACAACATTTGCAATGCTAAAATAAAGGTTTGTACAAAAATTCAGCTTATTCCGTTAGATTCCGAGGTGAAATGCCTAGATGACTGGACTATCTGCGTTTCTAGCAGGAAAAATATAAGGATGGTGGTTGTCGCAGTCGGGTTTTATAATATAATCAAAACAAATAATTGTTTTTTTATTTTTCTACTATTTTTATGTTTTTTCCCAAAATTATATATAATATATATATATATATATATATATATATATATTTTATTTACTATAAGTATTCAGTTAAATTTCATTTTACCAAAAATATATTTTTGTATACATATGTATACATATGTAGTATGTATTATGGTTTGTAGATATTATAAATTAATAAATTTCCCCCTCCAAACGTTAAAAATAGTTATTTAGTAAAATGAAGTGTAAACACGATATCCGTAATTTTTTTGCCATTTTAAACAAATTTAAATTGGAATTTAAAAAACCGATCGATGATTATTTGGACAGAAAACTCCTATGGGCGAGCATTGGAATTCGATATTATATTATACCTATAATAGGTCGTAGGCGGCCTAGGCTAGGCTTTATACATAGATAGGTGTGTATAATATACATTGTAAATTGTATACATTACAGCATTAGTCTGGGTCTAAGCGAAAAATATTAACAAATGAGTCATTTGAAATGACATATTTGCTTTAATGCCATACTGTAGAACCTCGCTTCAAGTGCTAACATCTTTAATAATAATATAATAATATAATGTATGCACATGCTGTCCCAAAAACGGGACAGTAACGGTATGGATATTATAGCTATATTTTTCCCAATAGTAATTTTCAAGTTAAAGTTTAAAAAACTCAACAACTACGTTTATTTTCTAAGCCGATTTATGATACATCAAAAATGGTTCTTAAGTAAACAAAATATACAAAATATACAAATATATACAATATAAAAAATATACAATGCATCTACAAGGAATTGTTAGTTAACCTTAAATCGTTAAGTTAAATGTAAACTTTGTTATTATTAAAACATTGTAACTTTATAGTTCTAAATCAAGTTTAAAAAATTGTTGCCTCTCCTTTTATATAAATACATATAATAAAAACATTAAAATAATAAACATAAAATTAAATTTGTATACCCGTTAGGATACCTAGTGTATTACAAAATAAAAATAAATTCTAGCTGGAGGGGTCTACCACATCTCACCAAATCTCACCAAGGGGGAGGGAGGGGTACAAATTTTCAAAAAAATGCCTCACCTAATTAATGGATGTCCCCTTAAGAACAAACAAAGGAACTGAATAGAACTATCACAGTAATAGAGTTTTAAAAAAGTATGTAGATTTAAATGACAGTATATTTTTACCTACCAATCCCTACTTAGATATGGTATCATATTCTAGGGCCAATGCACCAATATACAATCTATTATTGTTGCACAAAAAAGTTGTTTAAGAACCTTGCTTGGTCTTAAAAATGGAGAGTCATTAAGAGGGTTGTTTAGAACATATAGAGTTTTAACTGTGGTAGGACTTTATGTATATGAAATTTTAATGTATAAGTTTAAAAATAAAAGTATATTTGCAGAATTAAAAATGAATTCAAAGCTTTAAAATCTGTGGCTTGGTCGAAAAAGGGCCTATCTAACAAAATTAAGTTTTAAGATAATCAAGGATTTCAGTGGAAAATTAAAATGCTTATTATTTAAATGTTTCTTTTCCGAATTTAATAAAATTTTGTTTGGACCTACAAAATGGCATAATTATTTATAGGAGATATTTATTTTATAAGATTCTTATATTATTAGGAAACTTTTGTAAGTTTGGCCCTTGTGTTTTTTAATGATGAACATAAGCCCTCACACAGTAGGTCCTAAGTAGAATTTAGGCCCTAAAAAGTGTTACTTAGGACCTAGCGTTTAAAAGAACAGTACATAGGCCGTTATTTTTCACTAAAAACACATTTTTTTTAATTTTGTATGGCTAATTATTTAAAATAATACTTTGATTTACAAAAAAAAAAATTAATAAAATAAAAACATTTTTTTATTTGTTAGTCCTTGAAAAATATGTAAAAAAAGATACTTTTGAATATTCGTTATATCTAACAGAACCTGTTGGACAAACTTCATCTGTTTCGTCTTGATCATTAATTGGTTTTAAATTCATATAAAAAAATCGATTATTGGAATTAATGTAAAGCAACAAACTGTTAATACCATCCAATCCAAGGCGTACGAGTTGTGTAATTTTTTATAATTTTGGCAATGCTTCAGCTTTTTGTCTTTTTCAATATATCCCACACTTTAAATTCTTCATCTTCCAAATATCTTTGCTTATAAAAAATCCTTCCTGGATGATTTTTGATATATCTAAAATAGTTTGGTTTCAAAACTGACATTTGGATTTGGAACAATTTCCAGATGTTTTTTCTAGTAACGAAGAAAAAAATTGAAGCCGTTCTGAAAAGTACTAATAAATCAGACATACGTTGTCTGATTTATTAGTACTTTTCAGAGCAACTTGAATTATTTCCTGGCTACGTGACTGTCCTGATTTTTTATTTTGTAGGCACATTTTGCTATCTAACCAATGCAGTTAATATTTTAATACCTAAAAAACTTATTTGCAAGTCAACTTAATAAACAATTGATTAATACCAATTCACAATAAAATAAAAGATTGGATGAAAACTTATTGGAAATTAGATGAAAACAAATTGGAATTTATGAAAACACCAATGTAAACAAAACTACAAATTTGAGAGATTTAGGGGACTATGTTGTAGTTAGACCGCATCAAAAATTCCAAAGTATCATATTGGACCCTGACTTACAAATCTATAAATTACTTAGGCCTATTTTATTTATTACCTACAGGCCATTCCACGCTTAACGGATAGGACAGTTGCCGTGTTTTTATTTACAAAATAATATTGTTCTATTATATTACCAATGTCAAATTTTTATAAATAGTTCTAAACTAAAGCTGTTTAACAAGGTTTTTATTTGGCAAAATTAGGTATCGTGGTTGACTGTTTAATTCCTTAAAAATTAATAATTTAAAGCGTAACGGACGGGACTATTGCATGAATTATAAAAATCGCGAAAAAAGTTATAAATAGATCAAGAATTTTTTTGATCTTTTATTTTCGTCGATATCCTGAAGAGACATATCGAAAGACGAATCTGGTACAACGTCATCTTCTATGTCACTAACACCTGCACCTCCACCTTGATCTTCGTAATCTTCATCACAATCCGCAAAACATTGTTTCTCCACTGCTTTAAATTCTTTTTCTAAATCCATTATGCACTTTCACAAACTAAAACAACTTTAAATTAGCTGCATAACAACGAAAAACCACGATCTCGAAAATACAAATTGTATTATACAATGATAAGAAAAGCAGCACGTATTATTCCAACTTTTTCAACGTTCACAAAATTAGCTATTTAGGGAAAATCACTTGAATAAGGTACAAAAATATTTATTGTAAAAGCACCACTGTATAATGGAAGTCTAAAGAGAGGTGGAGAGCCAAGGGTAAGACGAAAAAAGAAAAGGTAGAAGCGCAAATACAAACGCGACGCACGGACAGTACTTGTTATCTTTAACAGCTGTTTTCTCGAAAACTTGATTTCTAAGCATAGGTAGCTTTCCGTAGTCCAGGTCACATATGTAATTCAAAAACAAAACTTTTTTAGATCTTTTAAAATTTAACTTAATAGTTATAACAAAACATAGAGCATATTTCTCGTAAATAAAAACAAAACAAAATAAAAAAATAAGTCAAATAACTATTTTAAACTTTTTCTCTCAATATTTGTAGACGTCTATTGATACTGTCCACTTCATGGTTTGTTCCTTCAGTTAATTTTTGTTTTTTGTTTTCCAGAACCTTTACTTGATTTCCGTTATTAAACAATTTTTCACAATTACGAGAAAGACTTGTAATGTTACTTTGACTTTTGTCAAAAACAAACTGACAGTTACACGATTAGGTAGTTACATTAAAATTGCCCAAGCATTTCATTTACATTAAATCATAATGTAGATCTACAATCTATTGTGTAGGTATTAAGTAATGCGAAAAAAGAAAAGGTAGAAGCGCAAATACAAACGCGACGCACGGACAGCACTTGTTATCTTTAACAGCTGTTTCCTCTAAAACTTGATTTCTAACCATAGGTACCTTTTCGTAGTCCAGGTCACATATGTAATTCAAAAACAAAACTTTTTTAGATCTTTTAAAATTTAACTTAATAGTTATAACAAAACATAGAGCATATTTCTCGTAAATAAAAACAAAAGAAAATACAAAAATAAGTCAAATAACTATTTTCTCTCAATATTTGTAGACGTCTATTGATACTGTATCAATGGACGTCTACAAATATTGAGAGAAAATAGTTATTTGACTTATTTTTGTATTTTCTTTTGTTTTTATTTACGAGAAATAAATTTTATTATATATTATTATTATTATTATTTTAAGTATTAGTATTATTTACAGATAATTCCCTGACTTTTCCCTGACTTTTCGTTTTTTCTTTAAATTCCCCTATTAGTATTATTTACAGATAATTCCCTGACTTTTCCCTGACTTTTCGTTTTTTCTTTAAATTCCCTGACTTTTCCATGACTTTTTTGACTCATTTTATATTCCATGACTTTTCCCGGATTTCCCGGTCGCTACGAACCCTGATTTTCCCTGACTTTTCGTTTTTTCTTTAAATTCCCTGACTTTTCCATGACTTTTTTGGCTCATTTTATATTCCCTGATTTTTCCCGGTTTTCCCGGTCGCTACGAACCCTGACTTAGGTCCTTTTTACATTGAAAATGTCATAGAATAAGCGGTTTATTCACGTGGGACTATTTTCCAGTGGCGTGCAGTGCTACTTAAGCAAGGTAGGCATTTTTATTAAAGTCAAAATCTATAGAATATAACTATAACTTACCCCAAGTCTGGAAATTGATTCTATCTAATATCTTAGATCGTCTATAATGTTTATGTATATTTAAACTTTAAAAATCGCACTTAATGTCACACGAAACTAACTTAGTCAATGTTAATGTTAAAACTGCACAATGTGCAGTGCACATACCTGACGAACTTTTCTGTCGCCCAGAATTAAGTAATTAGTAATATAGTATTCCAATCGCATTAGGATTATTTGTAAATTAAGTCTAAGCGGCGATCTTTTTTTAAAAATTCTTTTAAAACGTCATCATAAAAATTGGTTGTTCGCTTTAAGTCCTGCATTAGGTCACTTTCCAAAGAGAAAATTGCCCCTGTGTATTTCGTAAATAAGTGAATTCTTTTTAAACCAGAAAACGAACGTTCTGCAGACGCACTACTAGCTGGTATAGTTTAAATTTGGCGTTGGCCGTCCAATCTCGATCACTTTTTGTTTTTCACTAAATGTTTTACTGGAAAACGATATTTTTAATAACCTTTCAACACAGTTCACATCTACACCACAGTTACAATCAGTTAAAGTATCCATTTTTTATTATTGTTTTATTTTAATATAAACCATCAAATCCAATAAATTCAGTTTCATACAATTAAAGAAAAAAACAGATATTATTCTCAATGACCAAATAGATACCAATAATTCCCCGTTATTAAACTTATTTTAATAAATTCAAAATTTTTTTAGTGTTATATAACTATAGAGATTACAGGGCATCCCCATAATTATTGTTCCTTTATTGTATAACGTTAATTTAATCTTCCCCAATATTGTACTAAAAATATTACCTGTAAAACCATCATTTATATAAAAGTAAAATAAATATTAGTTTGTATACGATCTGAAGATGCTACTGTGTAGCGAAACAATTGTCATATTTAAATAAAATAGTGAAACTTTTAAACAGTGTAGTTTATATTAAAATAAAACAATATTAACATGGAGTTTTATCAAGTAAAAGACGAAACAATTAACCATTTTTTATTATTTTAGGTTATAAAAATATTAAAATTGACTTTATCAATCAGCTGATCGCCACCCACACCCAAGACAACGCTTTTTACTCCCACTAACAAATTTTGCCCCCACCTACATAAAAGCACTGCTTTAAAACTGCTGTACGTTTGAATACGAAATAAGATTTTGTGCTTGCCGGGCAAGCCAATCTATTCTATGCGATGCTTATACGTAAAACGAATCTGCGTTTCACCGTGATAGTATCACATTGATACAATAAATAGCAAAAGTAAAGGCACCTATAAATTGGTTAATAAATATGTTATTAAATATTTAAAACCCAAGTTATTAAATATTATTTATTATGTAGGTTTACCTACATTAAATTAAAAAAAAATAGTAAATTTTAATTATTCCAAGGTAAGCAATGCTTTTTTGCTTGTATTGTATACACGCCACTGGTATTTTCATTAAAAAAAGCAATATTTTTTTATTAGATAGGCCCAACAACTCATTTTTAAAGAATATGCAATTAGGCCCTTTTTCGACCAAGCAACAGAAATATCCTAAACATATTTGAAAAGGGATGTTTTTACTCTTGTGTTGTGCTGTTAATTACTTGGTAGAAGTAGAACCATATGTTTTAACAGATTATTTAGAGTACACACTGTTCAAAATTTCATGACCATTTTAACACCAAATACAAACCAAAATGGTTTTAAATAGGGTTCGTTGGTCCGGTGTAAATTCAAATACTAAAATGGTGTTAATTTAACTTTCACAGAGTATTAAAATAAATTTTACCTGGTGTAAATTGAACTCCTTTTCAGTGTTAAATATTATGTGTTTGTGTTCAAATTAAATTATACCACACAGAAGAAAGGAAAAAAAGGAAACAGGAAGTTCCTTGACGCATTAGTAGTATATTGCCAGTGGTATTATTCCAGAAAATGGAACCTTCAACTCGCTAGAGATAATGTTTTTAGTGCGTTCCACCAACTTAAAATACTTCAAGTACTGACAGCTGTTTCCAACTATTTAAGGTCTCTTTAATATCGAACAACTTGTAGTGTCACACCAAAACAAAGGACTACCTGAGCTTATATATTCTTCATGTAAGTCAACAGAGGCGAGATTTAAGAACATCACGCGATCCACACCGCCTTTGCTGCGATCGGTACACACTATGCAACCGGAAATGCACGGCAAATTGTTTTAATTGGTTTAACAGAGTGCTTAGGTTGAAGTAACTCTTATTTTACAAACAACATATTTAGTAAAGTGAACCATACAGCGGGTTGGTTTCACTAAAGTTTTCTGGGTTAATTTAACCAATTTAAAAAAAATAAAATAACTATCTGGTTTAGTACCGTCAGACTAATCTTTGTTTATATTAACCTTCCCACAGTTGATAAAAAAATACAAAATTAAATACTTATGGGTCAACTAAATTAAATGAACTATTCCTTTTTTTCTGTGTAGGTGCACTTTTAAGATAAACATCGTTTTGGTGTTTGCTCTATATAACAGTTTCAACCATAATTCATGGTGTTATATTAACACCACTTGGTGTTGGATTTTGACACCATTTTAAGATTACTTTTTACACCACAGATATTTTAAACAGTGCAATAACCATGTTTAATTGTCCATTACTTATGTTCGACTATATTTCGCTCTAATTGTATTTCTTGTATCTACACTTATTTCTGAAATAAACACTATTATTAATATTATTATTATTATTATATTGGAAATGAAAATGGATTTGTTGACGGTGGCTTATGGTGCTTCGAATCCAAGAAGACAGAGGATTACCACGAGCAAATATACTGGTAATCATTTAAACAGTGGTTTTCTGACATTATACCTCGTTTAGAAGAGAATACAGTAGATATCGACCGATATAGAAATTTTAGCCGATACCGATAATCGGCAGTTACCGATATTTCAAAAGCCGATAAACCGATATATCGGCCTTTCGTTTCTTTACGTCGTGGTTCGCACTGTTTCGCTTGGAAAATCCTCCTTATTGCTAAATGCACATGTTGCGCTATCATCGTCGCGCGTTTCTGCAGGTCCAAACTGTTATTTATGTTGTGTCGTGTTATGTTAATTTGTGCTTTATTTTGACTGTGTTTGAATTTTAAAATAGAGTACCTACTGCCAAAGTGTTTATAGTGTTTAAAGTAAACTCCGTTTCTAGCCAGATAACGGATTTAGGTAGGTATTTAACTTGAAACTTAAAAAAATATAATACAATTATTCATTACAATAGCATTTTATCGATTAAAACATGTCTGTCGAATTAGTTTACTCAAACTCTGTTTAACTCGAACGCATTTACGAATATCTGCCACTAAATATACACATAAATCACTTTCCATTATTATATTAGGATTTTATGAACAGTCAATTTTAAGAAAAAAGTTTCTATAAACTTGGGTCCGTAAACAATTCGTCGGAACTGTTTCCAGCGATTATGTCAACTACAGTGTTAAAGAAATAAATTTAATTCATGTTGCATTATAAAAAACTATAATATCACAATTTAATGTAAACATTTTGACTAAAACTAAATTATCAATATTAACCAAATACTTAAATGATATCACCTTACCAATATGTATTAAGTTTTATTTTATCTATTTTTATTCATACCCAAAGAACACTGTAGGTAAATTTTTAACTTTTGAAATATCACAGCTAAACGATCGGACACGTAAACATAATTTTTGGTCGTAGATTCCAAATCCGTGCTCGGTTTAGCTATATCAGGTCAAAAAAAGTATTTCCTATGGGAAATCCGATCCGGGGACACACTGTATACTGGTAATACCAGTATACAGTGTGTCCCCGGATCGGATTTCCAATGAAACTTTCAATTATACTCATAATTAACACAAAAATAAAATTAAGGGAATTTGCTAAAAGATTGTCCATTCTTCTTAACCAGACATAAACAATATTAATTATAATAAAATAATATTTTTTACAACCATTACAATAATATTTATATAACCTTTTCTTCACTGGCAAATCTTCAAACTTTTCGCTTTTGACATGCGCTCATGCGCAAAGCCGCTTTCCAATCATAATTAGTGGTTAAAGTTAAAAGTTTGAAAACTTTTCCACTAATTGAAAAGTACTACCACTAATTTTTTGGTTGTGAACAACACTGTGTATATTCATAAGACAAACTTTTACGTTAATTCAAACCACTAATTTATTCCACTAATTACGAGGTTCTGAATGAGGCTTTAAAGAAAAGACTACAAAATGTTTGCTGGACAATATTGAGGATGAAAGTCATTCAAAAGTAAGTTTGTATCTTTTAGGATGTAAACTTAACCAACTTAATATAGAAAATAGAAAACATATGATAAATGAAATATTCGCTGGTTTTTGAAGTTTTGGTCTATTAGTTTTATGTTTCCAGGGTATTTTTTCACTTCTGACAGCATAATACATTCTCTTAAAATAATCTCTTTTAAATAATTTTAATTTTATATGCATACTTTTGTGCGTATAATAATTTATTTTGCAGCATCTGCCATATTTGGATTTGGTGCCTTATTATAAAACCAAACGGTCCAACTTAACATGAACAAAATCTCTACTCATGAGTAGAGATTTTGTTTATGTTCAGTTGGACCGTTTGGTTTTATAATAAGGCGCGAAACCGTAAAAAATGATAATAATTATTGTTGATATCCAGGGAATTAGACAAAAAAAGCCAAAACTTTATAAAAGGTGAAATATTTATACCAGCTGTTTCATTCAAACCGCAATTTAATCTACTAAATATAATTTAAATAGAAGTGTCAACTTAAAATAATTTTCATGTAATGGAGACCATTGTAGCCTGGTATCATGTACAGTTACGGAAAGAAGTAATGTCCATTTGAATGCTCCATTGTAATTGTTCGGAGGCATTCGGGTTTTGCCTATCTGCTATTTACCATTCTTTCTAGGCACATTTCATTTGACTTTTAAGCTTTTATGCAATAATTAAACATTTAAGGAATAACATTGATTTTGAAATAATTTAAATATAATATATGTTCTATAACTTATTAAATAAACTATATATTATTTAATAAGTTGTTATTAATAAAATAATATATTTAAATAAAATATAGACATTTAATACTAAAATAATTATAAACTTTTGCATAATTTTGCAATATAAATTAAAATATTTTAATAATAATAATAATAATATTTATTTCCAAAAGCGACAATTCACAAAATTGTATAGGAAAACGTCTAAAATATAATATAAAATGCATTTTGTGCACTATTAATACGTTTTTCTACTTCTATTGCATATTATTGAAATTTTTTGTTTTTTTGCGTAAATAATGGTAACCAATATAACCGCCCGGCCGGCCGGGCCTATCAAAGTGAATTATATTATATTATTATTATATTCACGTTGTTAGGTATCAGTACCGTCTTGATGCTCGAAGAGGTCGGATGCGTCAAGATCCTAAGTGGCGTATACGATACAAACGTAAAATGCCAAAAGCGAAACGAAGTGTCCGGAAATGTCGGTGATCGTTAATGAATAATAAATAATAAATAAATACATAAATAAACAAGAAGTGCGAAAATTGTGAGATAACGCCGTAAAGGTGTGCAAGTGAATAAGTGCCTGATTGAGGCTGGGCAGCAACGATAAGTCAACCGGCGCACCTGGATCGGAGCGTTCCAAAAACGTCCTTTTTCTATGCAAAAACCTACAGGAGAGGGACTCCCCGCGAAGGACAAAGCATCAGGTTTATAGCCCGGCCGGCCGGGCCTATCAAAGTGAATTATATTATATTATTATTATATTCACGTTGTTAGGTATCAGTACCGTCTTGATGCTCGAAGAGGTCGGATGCGTCAAGATCCTAAGTGGCGTATACGATACAAACGTAAAATGCCAAAAGCGAAACGAAGTGTCCGGAAATGTCGGTGATCGTTAATGAATAATAAATAATAAATAAATACATAAATAAACAAGAAGTGCGAAAATTGTGAGATAACGCCGTAAAGGTGTGCAAGTGAATAAGTGCCTGATTGAGGCTGGGCAGCAACGATAAGTCAACCGGCGCACCTGGATCGGAGCGTTCCAAAAACGTCCTTTTTCTATGCAAAAACCTACAGGAGAGGGACTCCCCGCGAAGGACAAAGCATCAGGTTTATAGCCTAATAATCAAGCTAAGTAATTCTTCTAATTGCATGTCTTACCGTATAATCGTTAAATGTTTATATAAGCATTTCACAAAGTTGCAAAGAATCTAAGAAATCTATTCGTCTTAAAAATTAAATTTAAAAAATAATAAGAACATTTCCGTAACTGTTAAATAACAACCTATTTTCTCATGGCAGACAAACGTAAACAACCAGCGTAAAAGGCGTAAGCAAATAAACCAATTCAAGCAAGAAGACAAAAATTTATCATAAATAAATTTAGGGTCACACTCATAAATCAAGCCAGGCTAATACACGGAATTCAAGAGCCAAGCAGGCCATAAAGACGCATTCCACTATGCACTACAGGGCCGGCTCTATTTTGAAGATCGATTTACATAAAGTGATTAATTAATTAATTAATAATTTAATTGATTGATTGATATTGATATAATCATATTGGTATTGGTATTGATGGTAATATTGTTGGTATAAGTGTTGATGTTGATATTGGCATTATAGATATTGATATTAGTATTAATATTGATTGATTAATTGGTTGATACTGATATTAACGTTAATATTGATTAATTGATTGATTGGTTGATATTGGTATTGATTATTTGTATTATTTGGTATTAGTATTGGTATTGACTAATTGAAATTTATATTGAATTTATATAGATACTAATTTAACAGGAAACCAGGCAACAATTGATCATTGCAGAGGGCAGCGTGCGTGTGTGAAGGGAAATCAAGTGGGTGCGTCGCAATATTATATTATTGTATTATATATATTATATAATATACACATAAGCTCACGCAAGCAAAGCTTGGAGGATGGAGAAAGTAAATGGGCAAAGCCCCCACGCGAAAATGAAGTGGTAGGCCATCTATTGAGGCATGCGTTGCACGCCTGACATAGGGGCCGGGTTTCAAATTGATGCGATACACCACAGGGCCGGCTTTATCTATTTTGTATATTAATATTTTTATTTTTAAATTAATTTGAAAAAAAATAAGTAAGAAGGCAAAGATATAAATAAATGAAAACGGTATGAACACTAATATAGCAATAAAATAAATAAAGAATATACAAGGTTGGTAGCCGGAGTAAGCAGAAAAACTAACATACCCACCCCCATTCAGGAATACCAAATGAATGGGGTTATTACTAAAGCCCTGGTTTAGGAGGATTCCGGATTGTACTTAGTTTTGGGTCAGTTCAATGTCCTCCAAAAGCCCTTCCTAAACTGGACGTATGGCCCGACCCGGCTGACAAAAATCCCGGGAGCTGCCTTAACCTTTGACACTGTCATCCACGAACTCCTAGGGTGGATCTACCAGCCGGCGTAAAAACTTCGGATCCAACAAACACAGGTAATGCTGTGATTTGGCGGGATACGCAGGAGAACGGAAAGGGGGTAATATAACCTCGGGAGATCAGTGGATGACAATATATCTGGGGCTTGCCATACGTTCCCATACTCATACTCATACTCATATTCACGTTGTTAGGTATCAGTGATTGGCTTATTTTAATATTCACTGTTATTTGAACCAATCGGGTTTTAAATTAGAAAAAAGTAAGGTTGACAGATGTCAGATTTATTTATATATACGAGGGGCGACTATAATGATCTTTAAAATAGGAGAAAAGTGAGGTTATAATAAATTTTGTTATCAATGAAAATACTTAATTGGAGTAGAAAAAACATAGTATTACACTCGAAATAATGCGCATTATTTACTCGGATGAATTACGTATCCCGCCTGACGGCTCGACATGCAAACCCTTTCCTTTTGAATAATAGCATTATCTCTCGTATAATAAATAATAATATACTATCATCAATATTTTAGTTTTCATTACTTGTTTTATGAAATATCTGCCAATACCAACTTATTTCAATGTATAAAAATTCAATAAAATATGGAAACGGCATAAATTTATAATTATTATAATAATTTAACTTGGTATTCCCAAAGGCTCTAGTGTCAAAAATAAAATTGTGAGAAATCAATGAAAATCCATCCATCTTTAAAATACAAAAATAATATGGAGAAAATTTTTGTAGTCGTTTTGCATGGCACATAGACTATTTTTAAATTATAATATAATATTTGACCAAATTTGGTCCAAACCCTTTGGGAATGCCATGCTTCAACTATAATTGCGGAGCATCCGTGCAAAACCGGCTAAATCCATTTTATTCAGTTTTTGTTTTTTTTTTTGATTTCGCATCTTTGGGTTCATTTCTATCGACAAGTTGTCGACGACAACCAAGATAATTCTGTTTAAATCCGACTATATCCATGTTAAAATCACATTTAAAAGGTAGCTTTAGGAGCAAAACCGGCCAAATCCACGTTTTTATAGCAAACCCGGCCATATCCAATAAATAATAATGATGATGAGCATGTGGCTTGGATATGTCGATACTACTAATAAAATTTGTTCTGTTTTTTCATGTTTGCACTAAATTTATTTTGTTAATATTTTTGAATAATAAAGGTTTCTTTTCACATTTTATTCGTTTTTTATTCGGTTTTTGAGCAAAACCGGCTATATACAAAACATTTTTTGAAATTTTTGCCTTAATATAAAGTTTTTGAAAACGAAAGTATGTCTTATAAATCAAGTACCACAAAGCCCAAAAAACTCAAGTTTGCTTTTTCTTTTATCTGTAAAGGCCAGGAAACCGAGAGTTTTTGCCATTTTCCCAACATTTTATTAAAGTGGTTTTGCACGGATTCTCCTCAATTATTAATGTAATTATTTACCATTTCTTTTTAAATAAAAAGGCAGCTTTCTCATGGTTTTAGATAATATTTTCCTAAAAAAGGGTCCTACTAATTTTTACCATAAATTTTGTTTCGCTAAAAAAGTTTGAAAATCTTGAAAATTTCTATAAATTCAACTTTTACCTTGAATACCTTTTAAAAGAGCCCTACCAAAATTTATTTCAGTTTTACTAATCCGAGTTTAAAAAAAATCTCATATTATTTTAATGGGAAATAAAAATTCCCGATGAAGGACCCGTAAATGTAATATTAAGAGCTTACATTTTAACAGAACCATTTTTTTGAGATTCTGAACAATATTTTTGAGGTGCTTTAAAAATAAATATTCGATTTTTTTGTATAAGTCTAATAATATAATATAATATTATAATATAGTATAATATTTTTTATCAAATATTTAAAAATTTGTCCTAAATTTAAAATATTAATATGAAAATTTAAAATATTATTATGAAAAATAAGAATAAATGTTTATAAAACTATACAAAAATATATCAAAAAATTAACGATTTAATAAAAATACAGTTATATGTAAAATACCCAAAATAATTAATTCAATGCGAGCAGGTAGTAAATCCCTAAGAGGCAGATGTTGACTATTTCCGAATGCCTCCGAACAATTACAATGGAGCATTCAAATGGACATTACTTCTTTCCGTAACTGTATAACGTATACTGTTTCAATATTTTCAGATGGGCGTATTATGGGCCCTACAACACTACAAATTAGTGTATAAAAATTTGTAATGGTATATTTTCACCAACTGATCATCTTTTCTATTCCATAAACAAGGCAAACATGTTAAATGCATAATTTTTGACAATAAATGTTTATTTATTTTTAATGCATTCTTTTATTAAGTAGTGTAGTGTATTAAGTAGTGTAAATAGTGTCGTTAGATTAATGAACGAGTTGATTGAATGATTGAGCTAATGAATGTGTTCATTGCATCAATAAACCCGTTTATTAGATCAATAAATAAGTTAATTGATTCTACAAACATATCCATCAATTCGATGATAATATTTATTAAATCAATAAATATTTTTATTAACCCAATTAAAAAAGTTAATTGAGTGATAAAATTATAAACATCGACTAATGTACAAGTATTCGTTGGCCCAATTAACTCGTTCATCGGACGAAAAACGATAAACAGAGTTCGTTAAGCCAATAACTTTTTTATTAATATTACGTACTTTTTTGGTTCAGTATACCATTTTGGTCCTTCGAGCATTTTTTTTTAGCCGATGGGGTGTTTGTTGACCCAAAAATCGTGTGGTTTCGGCAATAAGCGCCATTTTGTTCATTCATAATTTTCGTAGACATTCGTTCGGCCCTTGACTTTGAAATTTATTTTACGCTCACAGCTGATTTAAATTGCAATACCTTGATAATTTGATTTAAGTTAATAATTTTATTATTTAAGGTTGTGTTTATTTATTAAATAAAAGTTACTTATTTAATTAGTGTGACAAGGCTTGATCTCCACAATTTGCTTTACATATTGGGTTATTTGTACTATAGGAAGTCTACGGAAAATCATAAATTTTAACAAGATTTGTTTTGACCGCTTTACGCCAGTAATTTTCGTTCATTCGCAGAACGTACCTGGCTGCAATCGCTGAATATTCAAATATAACCGTATTAATTGTTGACATCGCACCGCATTAGTTGATTACATTCGTTTTTTTACCCGCATTTTACAAATAATTATATTATAGTTATAGGAATACTAGACCTGTTTCTAAAAGGCAATGCTATTATACCTATTCTTTTACAGGTACCAATAACATCTTTTTAGGCATTTAAGCAGGGGCGTAGCTACCGCTGTATCAGCCCTATCAATGACACGGGGCCTCTGGCAAGAGGGGGCCCCCGATTGGCTTCGACATGCGTAAGAAAAAAAACATATTACCCACATGTTAAAAAATTGAGACATGAAATTAAATAAATAAATAATATTATTATTGAATTGTTTATACTTCGATTTATTAAATTAGAATTTTCCTGAATACCCTCCTGTTCCAACGAGGCTGTGAACTCATACGAATTGTTTCTGCCCTCACTTTTCCCCTATGCGTTGTCTGCGGCGCAGTCTGCGCATATTCTTCTGTGCTCTGCGCCGCATACTGAGTCTGCTTTGAGTGTTATTATCATAGGTTATATTAATAGCAAATTATAAATTATTATTAGCCTTACAATTATTTCAAATGACTTGCCTTTATTTTAAAATAGAAAACTTTTAAAAGATGTTTAAGAACGGTAAATGTCTAAAACCAGACCAAATTTTAAAATTTGCCTGTACATAAGAAGCTAGGTATACTATACATATATTATTTATTAAATTATAAAAAATTGGTAAATGCAAAAAAAGATAACCTAAAAAAGTTTTTTTGTTTGCCCAAAATAGACTTTGGGCGTGTTGTTTTGCCAGCAGCTTTTCCCGTATAAGGGCCCCTACCAGATTTTTGATACGGGGCCCCTCGAGGCTTGCTACGCCACTGCATTTAAGCAAATGTTTTGAAAAATAAATGCAATGATGCTGAAGACATCGAGAGAGAAAAAAGACATTTAAAATTTGTGACAAGAATTTTTTAAAAACTAAGAAACAAACTGTAGATGATAACATATGTTAGTTAATGATTAATATACCTACAGAGTAAACTTTTTGAATCATAAGGAGGGAGCTATAGGTACTCAAAAATTGCATGTCCAGAAAAATTGTGCTAGAAAATGGGTGGGAGGTGGAGTCTCGAAACTTTTTGTGGCATGCATATAGTTTACCCTTGCCTGCCCCCCTGAACAAAACCCTGGCTACACCCTTGCTGGAAATGGGGCAAGAATTCCTGCCGGTTAAATTAAACACAATGAAAAAAATTATGCATGCCTTATACACTTTATATTGAAAAATATAGGTACCTACACAAATTTTAAAACTGTTATTTTAATAAATCAAATTTTAAACTTTAACTGTTAAAAATATTGTTTTAGAGCATATTTTAAATTATTTGTCAAATAAATATTACAAATGATAAAAACAATTTGAACCAAAAATATGAAAAAATAGTTTCATACACTGTGCCTGATTTTGCTTTCGAGCAAAAACAATTGTTTTTAACTACAGGGTATATTTTTTATTTTCTTATAACATGCCTTTTAAACTTGTACTGTTGGCAAAACCTGTTAATAATATTATAATATGTATATTCAATTTGAAATACCCATGTTATTGCCCTTTTGTCCCTCCATTTCATTTTCTTTGTTTAGTAGTACCTACCTACCTATATTTCTGAGCCCAAAAATAAATAGAGTGTAAATTTCCTCAGAAAAAAGTCCCCTCTACCTTGTTAAGCCCTTTACCCAAAAGCTACTTTTTCTATTTAAAGAGCAAGCACATAATTTAAAAGAAAAAATAAGTTGAACATGGTCTAAAATTAAAGTATTTAAAAAATAAAACAAATAACTTTTAAATACAATTTTTTTTAATTATCTAGGTATTATATTAAAAAGTAAACATTTATGTATGTTTTTAATAATAAAACAATGAATCAATTATTTTACAATGAAACCAAATAAATCAATTGATTTCAAGCATTCAGCTTTTCAATCAGACAAAAAAACAGCAAAGATATTTGATATAATTAACATGGTAGTAATTTTATCTTTAAAAAAATTTATTTTTTAATTATATCTTTGTTATAGGTATTTTTAACTTCTTTATTTTTTCATATATATTAACAAACAAAAATACTGTCTACTTTTCTAAATCAGACTGATATTATAAATTATATCAACCGATTTACATTTTAGATGATTTTATTGGCCAAAAAAGCTTATATTGGCGAAATTATTTTCTATGGTTAAAAGCAAATGTCAGAAATGTTAAATAAATCTTTATCTATTTTGCGTTTATAATGACTTCATTATAACACCGCTTTCGGTGCTTATAATTTTTGTGTAATCCGTAATAAATTACTTATGCAATAATAATACTTGTATTTAGGTAATTTAAATTGGGGATTAACAGTTTATTTTAAATAATTTTAAAAATAAAAACCCAATGTTTGTAATTAGGTAGAAGATTGTTAAATAATTTTTGTGAAGTAAAATGTAGTAAAGTATTTATGAAAACAATGTAAAAAACAATCTACGTTTTTATTCCAAAATTAGTTACTCTTTTAAAGACTCTTATATCCCCTTAAAACAATCAAAACATCAGCTGATTTTTCAAATCTTTTTGGAGCACCAAAAATCCCCAAACATTTGGTAAGAAATTTCTTAGTAAAGTAACGAAAATACAAGTTTCAATGAGTCAGTGGCGGATTGGGGATTTTGGGTATACCAATATCTCAGTTATTAGTCATGGGACCCACACCAAATTTATAATAGTTTATTATGACATTAAATAGACAAGTTCGGCGCAAACAGAATTTAAATTGAAGTTTGCGAAAAAAAGTTAGTTTTTTGTGTCGCCTCACCTGGCTTCTGGCCCCCCCATTTGAGATAATTCAAATTAAAGTTGTGCAATTTATACTTCACTATAATTTATCGGTAAATTTAAAATTTTATTTGAAAAATCCAAATATTACAGATTTTATACCATATTAAATATTTTTTTATTATAATAAAATAAATAATAAAAATTTAAAATCGTATAAAATCTGTAATATTTATATTTTTTAAATAAAATTTTAAATTTGTCGATAAATTATAGTGGAGTATAAATTGCACTACTTTAATTTGAATTATCTCAAATGGGGGGGCCAGAAGCCAGGTGAGGCGACACAAAAAACTAACTTTTTTTCGCAAACTTCAATTTAAATTCTGTTTGCGCCGAACTTGTCTATTTAATGTCATAATAAACTATTATAAATTTGGTGTGGGTCCCATGTCTAATAACTGAGATATTGGTATACCCAAAATCCCCAATCCGCCACTGCAATGAGTATAACACTTACTTAATATTATTTAAAATTAAAATGGATCATGAATGTATAGGTATTTAAGAATGTAATTAACCAATTTTGGTCCATTTCCAGACGATCATTTAGGGTACCTATTTTACATCAGTGTATGTCATGAGGATGAGAAGTGTATTTACGTGCTTCTCTCCATTGTAGGCCTCCGCTACGCGACGGCTTTTAAACTTTTCCATGAAAATACATTTCGTAAAACTTGTAATGATTATTGTAAGAGTTTATCTCTATGCTCTACCCATTAAAGTCCCACCAAGTGAATACGTAAGGAACGCAGTCTTTTAAAAATTTGGCATTTAAGGCATTTCGGGTTATGTATCTGTTAAAGTATATTCAAAATAAATCATATTTATAAAATTACCGCTTATGTTAAAAATTAATAAATCTTTATAGTATCACAATAACAATGGTTGGTTTAAGATTTTCCTCTAAAAAATGGTGGTAGTTTTTCTACTTTAGCTACTTTAGTATACCTGCATTAAGTTTTGTCAATACAAATAGGTATAAAGCTGAATTTGATATACCTACATCGAAAAATTATTTTAACTTTTAAAATTTAAGTACACGTATTAAAATAAATGGGAGTATTAAACATTTTCCCCTTGCACGTTTCTCTAAAAATTGTATGTTTGTTTGTTCAACACATATTATAATATTCGGGAGTATTAAACATTTTCACATTGCACGTTCCTCTTATAATATAAGTTAAAGTAAGTATGCATAGGTTTTGTCGTTAAAAGTATGAAAGCTTTAATTTAATTTAAACCATATTCAACAATTGTTTAGTATATTCAACAAAATAAATCATATTTATAAAATTACCGCTTATGTTAAAAATTAATAAATCTTTATAGTATCACAATAACAATGGTTGGTTTAAGATTTTCCTCTAAAAAATGGTGGTAGTTTTTCTACTTTAGCTACTTTAGTATACCTGCATTAAGTTTTGTCAATACAAATAGGTATAAAGCTTCGACTGAATTTGATATACCTACATCGAAAAATTATTTTAACTTTTAAAATTTAAGTACACATATTATAATAAATGGGAGTATTAAACATTTTCCCATTGCACGTTTCTCTAAAAATTGTTTGTTTGTTCAACACATATTATAATATTCGGGAGTATTAAACATTTTCACATTGCACGTTCCTCTTATAATTATATTATATATATTATATTATATTATAATATAAGTTAAAGTAAGTATGCATAGCATAGAAAAAGTATATATGCATAGGTTTTGTCGTTAAAAGTATGAAAGCTTTAATTTAATTTAAACCATATTCAACAATTGTTTAGTATACCTATATTGATATGGCCACATTAACACAATCTTCCAAATAATCCACAATACTTATTTATTTTGGTCAAATAGATTTTCCTAACCTTACAATTACAAAATTAAATTATATTTTTTGTTATAATATATTAACCTTCCTTTAATGCAGATATTCTTATTCCATAATAGAAAAGCCAGATTTTTTTTAATAAATGCCCTTTAGTTAAACCTTTTCTTTGGAGAAAACTGGATACGTAGACCAAATGCACAAAAATATTACTTCACCAAACACTTTAGAATGCCATTAAATGCAGTATTTATATTCCTAAATTCTTAAACCAACCATTGTTATTGTGATACTATAAAGATTTATTAATTTTAAACACTTAAGCGGTAAACAAATAAATATGCGTTGACTATACTTTGACAGATACATAACCTGAAATAACCTTAACCTTAAATGGCAAATTTTTAAAAGGCTGCGTTCCGTACGTAGTTGTGGTGGGACTTTGATGTGTGGAGCATAGTACGTAGCATGATACAAATGTAAGATCTGTATGTAGGTAATATTTTTGTAGGTCAAAGCTGTTTTCATTTATGGCTATTATTCTTCTTTGAGTTATTTATTGATCTAATAAAAATTTGTTCCATCTAATACAGTCCACTTATTTCCGGACAAAAATTTACCTGTAAAATGTATATTTGTATACAACAGTTTTGTCCTTTGAGGGTAGACTAAATTTTATAAAAACTTGTTGTGACAAGTGATCTATTTTTATGATCCTAAAATAATAAATAACTTTAGTTTCGTGTAGAATAATATATCTATAGGCGTTTTCCGGGGTTTATTTTAGTTATTTCAAATTAGTATACGACGATTAGTAAACGACCGTAGCCAATTTACTTAGAAAACCCTTAAAACGGCTTAGATTACTAATAGTTTATGCATTAAGGCTGAGAAGTAATTCTTTTTGTGCTGAACTCAAAGTTAGCGGAGGCCTTCAATTCTGCGAAGCACAAAAGCACAAAAGGACACGTCTCCCCGAACGACATACAACATTTTATCTTTAAGGGACAGTTTTAATTGTTAAACGATACATAAAAAGTTCTAACAATTGAATCGTTGAGAATAAGAACAGTACAAGTCCAAAAATTTAATTTTGACAAGTCATTTTCTAAAATCAATTTAAAAGTTCAAAATAGATATTTGTAAGAAGATATAAATCATTTTACAGAATATGAATATTATATTTTAAAAAATAGTTAAAATTTAGAACTATACAACTGATTTTTTGAAATATTTTGTCAAAATTTTAACTTTTGGGCTTGTACTGTCCTTAATCTCACCGATTCAATTATAATAACAATTATAAAAAGTATAAAGTGACCTTAGGCTCACACATCAGATGTGTCAGCAGTTCTCTTACAGACTAGGATGTAAAAACCTTCACCTGATTGATCTAAATTATTTTAGAAGACAATTAAATACTTTGAAGTTAACAATAATTAAGGTTAAATTAATTATAGAACGCTTGTAGATAAAATATTTTATAAAGTTCATTAAAAAAAGAAAATTATTTATTGGGGTACTAATAGTACCGTACTATTATACTATACTATTTTATCTTTTAATTCCGAAAAAATATATATATATATATATATATATATATATATATATATATTTATATAATAATATCTTTATTCATCCAGTAGATCAGATCACGATATAGGAAGTCAACAACAAAAAATTATATTATTACCTAAACCATTAAGAAAATAAAACATACAATGAAACTTAACTAAATACAGAAAGTACAATATTTTATAATCAGTTAAATATGACACTGCAAATAATCATTTACAGAATAAAATGCATTATCAATAGGAATTTTTGTAATTTGACATAAATAATTTGAAGTTGGTATTTCTCTAATCGATAATGGAAGTTTATTATATAATACAGATCCAATATAAAAATGATTAGATTTATACAGCTCCATTCATTGCAAAGCAAATTGTAATCCGTTACCTCTGCGTGTACCATAATTGATTGCTGTACATTTTGAAACTCAAACTTAATTTAACAAACTTCGGCATTTCAAAAATATACAATGATGGAAACGTTAGTATGTTTTGCCTAATATATATATTTATATGTGTGTTTTCGTAAAATTTGGGTAAAACACTGTAGTGTTGGTACATTATGAAGAAATTATGATATGTATACAGTTAATACTTAATAAACCAATAAACATTATAGTGTGATTTTTTGTAGGCTACTTTTTAATAATTATTATTGCAATAACTACACGGAAAAAAATGGAATGTTATATTTTATTGTTGACAATTTACAGTAAGCCTAAATATAACATTCAGTCAATCTAACCATATGGGTTATTGCGGTTAAACGTAAAATTACTGTTGAATTTTTTATTGTGGCTTTTACTATATATCCAGTACCTTTAACTAGATAGTTTAGTTAATTTTAATAAATGAATTTTTACATATTGTTTTATTTTAATATAAACTACACTGTTTAAAAGTTTCACTATTTTAATATATATAAAATAGTGAAACTTGTGTAGTTTATATTAAAATAAAACAATATTAACATGGAGTTTCATCAAGTAAAAGTCGAAACAATTAATGAATTTTTACAGTAAAATTTAGTTACTTTTACTGTATTTTTTATAGGAAATGAATATAAAAAGGGCGACATCTGTGTTAAACAATAGCAAGTTGCTATAAGCAACGTATACAGCGCCCAATCAAAGGGCCTCGCGCTTATAAGCGTATACGCTATAATAATTAAGGCAGGGGTGGTCAGAAGGCGTTCAACAAGTATTGGGAAGAGGTTGTGTTTGTGTTCTGTCTAGAGGGATTAGTGATACATAAAACTTGTAAGGTACGTTAAAATGCATTTAATCATTAAAAATAACTAAGTTTACTAAAATGGATTTGTACTATAAATTGTGTAACTAGTGCGGTCAAGACTCGAGTCTTCCAAGATGGATGGCGTGGGTTGTTTTTTTAGACTATAATTAACTACTAAGGTACTATAAAATCATAAATAATTTTGCTTTATTTTGTAATTTTACTGCTACTTTTAGAGATTTTATAAACTGGCAGATAAATTATTACATTCTTAAACTTAAATCTTTTGGCATTTATCTATGGTTACATTTAAAAAAATATAATCAAATTTTGTGTGTAAGCAAGTGTTTTTTTCGGTTGCAATTATTATTGAACTCTGTAGGATTGGGTATTTGGGTTTAGAGATTTATAAACTATAAAAAAAATGTTTAAACTTCTGCTTTATATTAGTAAATACTAAAATTTTAATAGAACAATAACAATAATAAGAAACGTCAAATTTACAATAGGAATATTAAAGAACTAATGTCAAAAGACGTCATTTTTTTGCACGAGGACAATTTACAAAACGACCGAAGAAGGAGGGAGTTTTGTAATGGACGAGTGCGAAAAAAGGTATTATGGCATGAGATATTTTTACTATTTTTTCTATTTGCCAAATAGAAATATGAAAATTTTACATCAAAATGCACATTTAGCACGAAATTGAAAAACAAAATCGACGTGTTCGTGGATTTTTCTTTTGAACAAAAAAAAAGGAATTTTTAAATGAATTTTTGTCATACTTTTGCAGGCCACTGTATATAGTTACCAGAGTATAAAACGATGTTAACACAATTTTAAGGGATAGAAGTAAAATGTACCTGGCGAAATTTTAACGGAGTGGCAACTGGAAGAATATATTGATAAATTTAAAGGTTAGTTTTTTATTATTACTAAATCCATTTTATTATTACAAGATTAATTTTTTTATTTGGACTTTGCATTGTCAAAAATTTAAGGTTTGTAATTGTCGATATTGTGTAAAATAAACTAATGAAAAAATTAATTGTGGTTATGATATTACAATTTTTTAATTATTTATTACATACATTTTAAGCCTGTTTTAAAATTTAGTTTTACTTTTTTTGGTTAACATTTCCTATAAAATTAAAATATTTATTTTGATTTTGATAAGAGTGATAGGTGTTTCAAACATTTTCTTATTATTCTATACCCATAAATCAAGTTCATAGACGTTAATAACAAACAGATTTACGTTTATGAACTTGATTTATGAAAATTAGAATTAAAAAAATATTTGATATTTTTATCAAACTCAAAATAAAGATACATTAATACTTCCGTAAAGTATGAAACTAGGTATAAAAGTAAATACCCAAATAGTCGTGTTTTATTATGGACCAAAATATTTTATTGTATACGAAATGTTAATAAACAAATAAAAAGTAAAACCAAATTTAAAAAAACGCCTAAAATTTATGTAATAAATAGATTTAATAAAATTATTTTAAATTAACGAAAATAATAATAATAATTATTAAAATGATATTTCGAAAAATTATGTTTATAAAATATAAAAATAATGTTTAACAAAGTATAGTTTATAAAGTATATTTTAATAAAAGTTTTTTTATTTATTTGTTGTTGTTTATTATTGCGTGAATAACCCCTTAATCTTAAAAATATTTGTATAATTAATCCTAATATACAAGATGGTAAGTATTACAAGACAGGGTAATTAATCTTACTATTTAATATATATTTAACTGAACTCACCGAGTTATTTAATTTTGCTATATAAGATGGTACGTACTACAATACGGAATATTTAATATTACTAGTTAATATATTTAACTGTATTTACTAAGTTATTTAATTTTACTATATAAGAAGATACCCATTACAATCCAGGATAATTAATCAAACTGGTCAATACAATTAATGCTACTTAGTAAGTTATTTAATTTTACTATACAAATGGTACTTATTACAATCCAGGATAATTAGGGCTACAATCTAAAATATTAAAATTTACATTCTTAGTTCGTTATATATGCAATACTTTTTAACAATAAAAATACTGTTAAATTAACATTGCATAATGCTGTCCAAATACTAATTAGAAAATATAGTTAATTTAACTGTATTTACAGTAAGTCTTACTGTCTTTTTTTTCCGTGTATTTTAATTTTTTTATTAATGTATTTAAGTTAAGAACATTAAAAAAACTAAGAATCCAATTGTATTTAGAGTAATTTATTTCGACGGAACATTATGGTTATCGCTTCCCAGTAACTTTTGTAAATTTTCAGGATATAGGGCGATACATGTTAAATGTATAGACACCACTAACTCATTTTTATTAAAAAGTAGATAAGCCGAATTTTGGAATGGACCTCCTCAAATTTCCATCATTTTCAAAATTATTTTGACTTTATTAAACCGTCAAAAAGATCATGGACATTTTATAAGAAATTGACATTTCAAGGCTTTTGAGCAGATTTAATTTTGATTGCGCACAACATTTCAGTGCTGGAGAAGGCATTACACATTTTTGCCAAATAAACGAATTTTTCCGAAGCGTGTCGCTTTTGCGTACGCTTTGTTGAACCGCAGCCGAATAAGTCATGCCTGCTTTCACAAGTGTGTCAAGGACAACTTTGCTGTAAATTGCTTACGAAATTCGTTATTTATTCAAGAGCCAGATTATCTTGAACGCACAGAATTCTGTATGCCAATGAAATTAAGAGTTTTTAACAGGATTTCAAAACTATCGGAGAGCTTTATTCCAAAATAAATATTCAGATATTATTTAAACAAAGACAAAAAAATAAATTTATATATATATATATATATATATATATATATATATATACAGGGTGTCCCGAAATTAGGGGACCAAACTTAAACAGTGCATTCTTCATAAAATTTTAAAACCATGAATGAATAGTTTCTTTTACCTATGGTTTTAGAACGTTTTGGTTTACTAAGTGTTTTTGTTTTATTTATAGTGTCGTATTGATGTTTAGCGTAGTTAATTTTTTTATTTTTATAAAAATAAATTAGTGATCTGATGCAAAATAATTGCCGAATATCTAATACATTGCTAAAATTAAAAAGTTCTTAAGTTGAAAATTCTCTTTCCTTTTCGTATATTATTTTTTAAAACCATTTTTGCATAACGTTTAATTTATTTATATGACATTCTGCCGCAGCACCCCATCCTATTATTCCATATATAAGTGCAAAATAAAGGATTTTATGTTCCTTTATACAAATTTTTTTTTTAAATGCTTAAATTTACCTAACATTGGTCGTAATTTTTGAACTAAACTATTAATGTGTTGATCCCATTTAAGTTGTTGGTCAATTGTAAAACCCAGATATTTATTGAGTTTGTTTCTTTTATATCCATTTCTTTAATATTTGATGATGATTTTCGTAGCTGGAAAAACTTAAATATTTTGTTTTTTCGTAGTTCACTGACAGTAAATTATAATCAAATTTAGTTTTAAGCTTCTGGAAGTCATCTTCCGCTGTTTTTTTTAGTTCAGTCCAATTTTCTCCCCTATATAATATTACAGTGTCGTCAGCAAAACTAATAATCCTTCCAGCAGAATTTGATATTAAAATACTGTTAAGATAAACTAAAAAAAGTATTGGTCCGAGTATTGTTCCTTGCGGTACTCCACAACTCATTATAAGAGATTTACTTTGGTAATTCTCAATTTGTACTTTGTTTTTACGGTTTTTGACATAGCTGCTTAAAAGATCAAAAGCCCTGCCGCGGACTCTATATCTGTATAATTTTTCTTTAAGTTTTGTATGGCATACGGTGTCAAACGCTTTTGCAAGATCTACGAATAAGCCAATAACAGGCACTTTTCCATCCAGGGAGTGATAGATTTCTGTTAGTAAGTCTGTTATTGCGTCATTCGTAGATCTTCCATTTCTAAAGCCGTATTGAATATTTGAGAGAATTTTGTATTTTTCAAAAAAATTTACCAAAGGTTTTTTATGGGCAATTCCATGACTTTGGCTAAATTTGAAATTAAGGTATTTGGCCGGTAATTACTAGTTTTTGTGATATCGCCAGATTTGTATATAGGATTAATTACACCTATCTTTAAATTTTCAGGAAAAATTCCTTTTTTAAAACATTTATTTATCAGAAACGTTAATGGAGGGGTTATAGAAATGGCAATTTTTTTTAAGATATCAGACGATATTTGATCCCAACCAGGGGCTTTCTTATTTTTTAATTTTGTAATGTTTTGCAAAATTTCTGTCTCACTTACATCCTCAAGTAATAGTGATTTGATTAAGGTGTTGATAGTTTATAATTTTTTTCATTGCGGGTTTGTTTATTTTTTAAGTCTATCGAAAGGTTAGAAAGGAGAATTATTGGTCTGTCAGTTATTTTTGTTGTTAATACAATTGGTAAAAATTTATTATTTTTACCATTTGTTTTGATAAAGATATGGTCAA
This sequence comes from Brassicogethes aeneus, assembly GCA_921294245.1. Taxonomy (NCBI): domain Eukaryota; kingdom Metazoa; phylum Arthropoda; class Insecta; order Coleoptera; family Nitidulidae; genus Brassicogethes; species Brassicogethes aeneus. The sequence goes on from OV121132.1 coordinate 67,147,960, forward strand.
CACAAGATTTCTGACTACCTTGAATCCTTGTGTTTTTATTTATATATGATTCAAAATTATGTACGTATAAGGTATTAAGATATTCTTGGGTTAATTTATTTTGTGTTTTAATGTTAATATTTAGGTCCCCAACAATTATATGCACCTTATTTTAAGCAACGTTTTTAAGATATATTTGCAAATCATTAATAAAAACATCCGGAGATGTGCTAGAAGATCTGTACATAGATGTTAGTAATACTTTATGATTGTCTATTTCTAATAACAATTCCAAAATACTTGTTTCTGTAAATTCATAAACCCTATGAATAAAAGTTAATTTTTCCGAGACTAATAATAAAATACCGTCGTTTTTATTAACACTACCATGATTATAAATGATATTAAACCCCTGTATTTTAAAAGAATTTAAATCGTAAACAGTAAAAGTTTCTGTTAATACACTTATTTCAAATTTCGTTTTTAGTTGATGAAGTAAAATAACGAGTTCATCAAATTTTTTTGCGGCACTTCGTATATTAGTATGAAAAATATTAAATTTAAAATCAGTTTCTACAATCATATTGTTGTAGTCATTTATTGATTGAATTTTTTTTGTATCAATTTGTTTATGTTTAAAATCTCTTACAAACTGGTCCATTTTATTATTTTGTTTTACAAACTTATTATCAGAAACCGACAAGAGAAAAAATTTAGGGATACTTATCTTACATTCGTTTAAGTCAAAGTATTAAATTTAGTTTTGTATAATTTGAAAATGTTAAAACCATAGGTACCTTTAAATATTAAACATATATGTATGTACATATATATTTATTTTTTACTTCTTGTTGTTCTTGTCTTTGGTTCGGCTTTTTTTCCTTGGCTTGAATTTTCCACTTCAATATCCTGTTGGTCCTGCTTCTCAAAATTAATATCCTTATTTTTCTTAAGATATTCGAGGGTATATGATACGTCTTCTACTATAAGTGTGTTCTTTACTATTTTGGCTTTTAACTTGCTTTTTTTGCGGTGTTTAAATATTTCCTTAGTTCTTTCTGGATTTCCTGATCTTCTTTTGATAGGTCGTGTGATATAAAAATGTTTATATTTTCCTTTTCTTTAAGTTCTTTAAGTTTATATGCGTTTTTTATTAGTTCCTTTTTCTTTAAAAACGAAATTAATTTGATTTTTAAAGGTTTACTTGTTTCAGATTTTTCTTCGCCAATTTCATATATATTGTTTATATCACTTTGGTTTATATTAATACCAAGCGCTTTTTGTAAAAGAAGCAAATTTTGTTCCAGTGTGTTGTCTTTCGGGCATCCAAAAACAATATTGTTGTTTTTTTTAAACTGGTGTTCAAGTATTTTCACTTTATCTTTTAAAACTTGATTTTCCTTTTCCAAAGTTGATACTTCGTTTTTTAATTAATTTAAACTGTTCTTAATTTCGTTTAACGAACTTTGATTTTCATCTGCTTTTGCTTCTATGTTAATTAATTTATCTGTCATATTTATTTTTGCGGTACACACTGTATATCACATTAAAACACTGCGATTTGCTTCCGTTTTTTGCTTCGTTTTTTCAAGAGCACATAAAGTAGATTTAATTAATAGTTTTACCATTGAGTAAAGAACACTTTACTCAATGGTTTTACTACTTAATAATGTCAATTTTACCATAGTTTTCATTGCTTTGTTATTCACTAAACTTTGGTCTATTTATTCGTATAGTTTTAACCTTTATAGAGTCACTGATTTCTACAACTTTGTCTTTTTTAACTGGAGACACAGCACCATGACACCGTTATTCAACACATTTAGATAATAGACATACTTACTTGTTTGTAGCACTTGGATTTTTATTATTTTATTTGTTGGAATACAAATATTATAATGACACTGACAATAAAACTTGCACGTTAACAAACCCAAAAACTTTTTCACTACAGTGCTGCCAATTTGGAACAATATTCCCTAAATTACAGGGTAACATAATTTGTTACATATTATGTGACCAATGCATGAGGAGGCAAGTGAAAACCCAAAATAAAATTGACTTTTAGTACTCTAATGGCAATAAAATAATTTTTTGTCAAACTTAAGTCCATTTTTTAGTTGATTAAGCACTAAAATTATTTGTTTCGACAGCCATTTTGTTGAAACATTCATCGATAGGATATTGCAGTTAGTAACTTATGTGAAATTTGCCACATAAAGCTGCATTTTAGGAAAACATTATTAAGGTTGTCATAATTTATGTTCCCATTAACTTGAAATGCAACATGCTCATACCACTAAAAAACGTGAGCGAGAATTAGTTTTTACAAAAATAGGTGGGTACAGCATCGGAAGAAATTATATGAGAATTGATATTAACCGTCTAATATCGAGTTTAACTAAAACACGTAGTTAATGTTAAGATGAAAATAGAAATATATCATTTTTAACATTAACATTGGCCTGTTGTTCACCCGATTTAAATCCTCTGCATTTTTTTCTTTGGGGACACGTTAAAAACTTTATTTATAGTATACCAATCGAAACAGAGGATCAGCTCAGGAACCGCATCCAAGAAGCTTTCCCGAAATGGTCATGGAGTCAAAATCCAGCCTTTTAAGAAGAGCGCGGATTTGTTTACAAATGAATGGTGCACACTTTGAACACTTATTGTAAACAAATTAACATCTTTTTTTTATTTAGGTGTTAACACTTTCTTTATAACATTTAATTTAGTTTTAATGTTGTTTGCTTACTTTTTCGGAAATTTATATTTTTTGTAATTTTATAAAAGTTTATTTGTTTTTGTTACTGATGTTTTAATATGTATTGACTTTTCTTAACCATACTATGTATTGGTGTTAATACATATTATTATTATTTTAGTGGCACCAATTTGTTGTTTCATTAAAATTTTAATAAAAAAAATCTAAATAAAGTAAAACTAGTTTGATGTTTTACTTTAAAACATTGGCGTTCTGAAGTATGATTCATAGATTAATAACCTCATCTTTTGAAAGTTTTTGACAACTTAGTAACTACAGTTGGCCAAAAGATTTATAAATGTTTTTAAGACAACAATGTTCTATCGTCTCCTAGCAATTTTTAAAGCTCCTACGTTTAACCCATAGATGACCGAAGGTTTAACCTATAGGCGAGAGCTTTCGGTATTGGCTGCCGCTTTTTTGCTATCATTCGACTACACTACTACCTAGAAATTTTTTATTTTTAAATTTGACATCTTCATTGCTATCGGCACGCCCCGTTTTTCTCTGTGGCGCGAGTTCTGGGACACCCTGTATATATATATATATACAGTGTGACCCATTTATTTGCGACTCACCCCTGTAAAATCTTTATTTATTGTGCGATTTTAACCGGATTTGTGTTAAAGTGTAGATCTTGATATATATTTTTACAAAATACAAGGCCTAATATGTCAATATTTAAGAGTAAATTTTTAAGAATTCATACACAGTATAAAATTTCTGGTAAATAACAACACCAAAAGTGGTCTATATAGGTCCACACTAGAAATAGTATATCTAACCACATACAATTTGGTAAATTTTACCCATTTAAATTTAAGTAAATATATATTTAAATGCATAAATAAATATTTGTATTTGCTTTTAATATATTTATGAAATTCGAATTCACCCGTTGATCGCTAGAGGCGCTGCTCCAGTAGGAGGTTTTGTTTACGAATTTAACGCTTAATATTATAGACAAGGTGATTAATAATTTTGTAAATAATTTTAACTTTAATTTACAATCCCCAAAATCACAACAGAAATTCAATTGCATTCTCCATTTTATCTACGCTTTCTTCAAACGAACATCTTCAGGATTAATCAATAGTCATAGTGAAAAAACGTTATAATTCCATTCTAGTAAGTAGCTATAATAATAAAATCTGCAATCTACTTTTTAAAATTATTAATAAAACGGGATATTGCGTGTATGTAGTTATCTCCTCTTATTGGTTAATTTAGTGAGGCACTAGCTACAGCGTTGCCACATTTGATCAGTTCAGCAGCGCCTCTAGCTATCAACGGGTGAAGTGGAATTTTATAAATATATTAAAGCAAATACAAATATATATTTGTACATTTAAACATATACAATGTATATTATACATATGTATATATATATTAGGGTGATTCATTTCCGCAAAGTTTTTGTTTTCTTCGGTGCTCAAGCAAAATATTAATCTGCATATAGAAAAAAAAATTCTTAGCAAGTTTGAGCTCTTAATATAAATTTTAAGTACTTACTATTTTTTTTTTTGGCTTTGGACTGTAGTCCATTTAGCCAGTCACTCTTTTAATAATTTTGCAAAAACAACCACCTAAGATAAGCTACTTTCTAACACGAAATAGGAAAAATACAGACGATTAACAAGGGATTATAACAGGGACACACTCTTCTCGTTCTAGGGCCTATTAGAACATTTTTTATTTCAATTACATACACAAGGATGGCCAAGGATAAAAAGGTTTTAGAAAACAATAGGAAGGAAAACAAAGTTTACAAAATTAACCTAATCTATAATTTAAGACCAACCTCTCCTAAAAAAGAAACCAGCAAGGCACTTACTATTTAAATTTAAAGTTTTACCGTTTAAAATGCATGTAAAAAATATATATATTTTTTCAAATTTCTAATGCTTACCCACCTTTGACAATATTGCAAATCGGTTTAATACACCTTATGGGGAATTTCACGATCTTTAAAATTGCTTTTGAGTTTTTTTTTTGTAACTCGCATTGGTTCACCAGTAAGAGTCGTCAAAGGACAGTTTTTGAAAAAAATCGGTTTTTTTTAAATTTTTTCTAACAAACCGCAAAAAGTAGGGAGAAAAAAGGGCTGAATCATAAAAAAAAGTTATCCAACCAATATTTAATGAATTTACAGCCATTTTTATAACTGAAAACGTAATAAATTGATAATTACAAACTCATAATGTTATTTAGATTGATTTTTTTCTATTTATTATCATTATATATCTCACTTATAATGAATATGAAAATAACAGATAAATTCATAAAAAAAACAATAAGAAAATTGTAACGTGGATTTTGCAATTTTTCAACATTTCTGTCATAAAGCAAAAAAATATAAATGAAGATTATTTAATTTTTTGAAGCGAAATTTGAAATATGTTACATAACCTTCTGTATATTCCGATTAAAGTTTTGTTGTTTTTTTTATGAATTTATGTGTTGTTTTCATATTCATTATGAGTGAGAAATTTTAAAAAAGTTCTTAGTGTAGGGAAATTTAATGATAATAAATAGAAAAAATCAATCTAAATAACATTATGGGTTGGTATTTATCAATTTCTTACGTTTTCAGTTATAAAAATGGCAGTAAATTCATTAAATATTGGTTGGATAACTTTTTTTTATGAATCAGCCCTTTTTTCTCACTACTTTTGGCGATTTGCTCGAAAAAATAAAAAAAACGATTTTTTTCAAAAACTGTCCTTTGACGACTCCTACTGGTGTACCAATGCGAGTTACAAAAAAAAAATACAATAGTTGTCGTGGTACAATATTGTACAAATTTTTTAGATTATACGCACCGTAAAAGTATACGAGCTTGTAGCTAAGTGATTCATAATTTGTTCGCAAGACTGTACCCTGGAGACGTTATCTTTACGTAATACTTTCAAATATTTTCATAAGTTTTAATCCGGCAACGTCGCTTATGCTCAACCAATAGATATATTGGAGACTGAATCAGTTCGTTTGAATTTGCGGAATAATATCTATACTCGCGTACAGCGTTGCCAAGTTGTTTTTATCTGACACTACACTGAGAAAAAAATGGGACAAATAAACTGTTTACCTAATACTTTTATTTGTAGTGAATATATTGTTTATTACCTCTAAATAGTCGAAATAATAACGATAAATATACTTTAGTAAAACTTTATATGTCGGGAATAAAAATATATTTAGGATAAATAAACTGTACCCTTGTCCCATATTTAAATATTTTTTTTTATTTGGGAGCAATAAACTTTTTTATCCGTGTAGTGATGTATACTTTTTACAAATTGTTGAACTTTAAACGGTTATTGGGACGGTCAAAAATTTTTAATTATTTTTTTTTAAACTCAGCAAAAATACATTAAAACAGTTTTCAATTCAATTACAAAAACTAATTCAATTAAATTTTTTCAATTATTTTAATTCATCTACCGACAGCTCTGCATTAAAACTTAGCTGCCCCTAAAATGTTAAATCTAATCCCAACTAGCAAAATAAATCCCTTAATGAACTGAATTGGAGCGCGATAGAATATTTTTCGAGTCTTTAAACAACGCTGCAAAAAAGGTGATATTTTATATGGTTGTTTATTAATATGGTTATTTATCAATTGATTGACATAACAAACAATTTTTATTGTTCTTACATCAAATTAGTAAAAAGGTGGACGTTTATTTAAATATAAGATGAATTGAGATTATTTATATATTTATCATTATTTATTAATTATTAATTGACATAATTATAACAATGTCAATTATAAATAATGAACTTGACATAAACAAGTTTCCAATTATTATTATGATGATCCCTTAGGAATTCTTAAATTTCTTGCGTTATTTTCGTATCAGATTGTACGCGTGCGCAATAAACTTATTACTGCGCATGCGCGTCAATTGCGACGCATATGTGCCACTTAAATCATACATGTGCACTCTAATTGCGTCGTGACTACATTTTGCTATCTGGGTTGCCAGCAAAGTATCAGATCAGTTCATCTGCAGAATGCCCAGGCAATCTGCAGAATACCCAAATAAACAGGGTATTAGCTATGTCTTTGGGCAATCCGCGGAATGTCTGGCCGATTTTTTTCTGGCCATTATTTAGGATGTCAAATTTAAAATTTTCCAAAATATTATCTTATTTTTACTTTGTTTTCTCTAACCCCATGGAATAGATTGCATTATAGGCAGTGGCGGATTTAACGGGCGGCAAATGCGCTGTTGTCTCATTTGCCGCCTGCCCCCTCCCAACAGAAAGGCTCTAAAGTCAAGTCAAATCCAAGACGGACTAAAACAAAAAACGCCAGACGCGTGATCAGTCGTTTGCAGGTGGATAGAACGGTTCTTATTGGGCGATTCTGAGTTGTGAAGCGTGCCGAAAATTCTTGCCAGGGCCGCATTATGTCCATTGCGGTTATTAATAGCGTATTGTTTGATTACTTCCTTGTAGGGATGTTCGATACGCCGTAAAATACCGGAACATTGTACCGTATCGTATCGTTTAAAAAATATCGGTACGGTATAATACCGAATAGAAAAATACCGGTTCTTGAAGTACCGGTACGAATTCGATCCGAGATATAGAAGGGAAAAAGTAAACCCATAACAATACAAATACGATTTATTAAAATATACCTAATATGTAAGTACGTAGTAATAAAAAAATATATAAATAGAATATATCGTTACATGTTACATAAAACAAGAACAAAATATTTAAAATAATACATAAAAAATATTTATTTACCCCCATCACTCGTTAAAAGAAAAACTTTCCACACGTCACTTTTTAAGCGTGGAATATTTATAAATTTAATTCAAAATTGCACTTACTTTAAAATTGCACTGTACACAGCTTGGATATTTGAAAACAGAGTTATGTCACGTGATACAATCTCCATGTTTTGTTTTCATTAGTGGCGAAAATAGTTTTCTGCAGTCACAACCAATAATGCATACAAGCTTAGGCTATTGGACGCTAGAGGACAGTCGTAAAAAAGCTTCACTTAAGTATATACTTAAATATTTTCTGTATTTTTAGTTATGTTTAACGGATCCAGCAAACAAAACCGAAACGATACGATACTTGGTAAAAATTGACGGTATCGTATTGTATTGCTTACCTAAATACCGGTACAGAATATCGAGTATCGGTAGTCAAAGTACCGGTACTTTGTAATATCGGATCGTATCGCACATCCCTACTTCCTTGTTTTCGCGGCTTTCATCTTTGTGGTTATTTTTGTTATTGTTTTATTATTAATACTTGTTATAACGTTATTTGTTGTTATTGTTGTTGTTATTGCCATTATTGTTTTGGTTATTTGGTTTTTATTGTTATTATTATTATTCAATTAAGTGCGATGTCTAGCACAGACGAAGCTGAACATTTTGAGGACTTAAGCCCAGTTAAAAAACGGTCTAAAAGAAATCACAATCAAGTGTGGAAATAAAAGAGGTTATTATAAATGTTTTCATTAAACTTTAATTATTAAAGTTTAAAACAATAAATTTAAAATAATTTTCAAAAATTTCAAAAGTTAATTTAAAAAATATAATTTTCGTAAAAAATTTAAAAGGTTTACACAGGGTTCCCTCTTTTAAAACCATTTAAAATTCCCTGACTTTTCCAGGTTTTCCCTGACCAAAGTCCCTATAATTCCAGATAAATAAAAGAAAGACATAAAGACAATTATCTCCCAAAATAGTGTCCCATAAGAATTATGTTAAGTCAAAAATAGCGTTTATTTTTGTTAATATTTATTTAAAAATTAAATATTATAATAAAAATTAAAATAAAATTTTAATAAAAACAGTTTAACATAAAATAGATTCTTTGGTACAAACATAAAAAACATTCTTTGGTATACATTTATACAAATATACCATATTCCTCAAAGCAATGCACAACAAACTTTAACAATTTAAATTAATTATTGTTAATTGTTAGTTTGTTTATCAGGTGCATTGCTTTGCGATTTTTTAGTGTGTAAAATTTTTTTGTGTAAAATCCTTGATAATTACGCCGTTACGGCGGCGCCGTACGAAAACAATTGTTTACGATACCAGTGTTGCCAATACGGCGACTTTCAACGAAAAAGGGTCAGAAAACAAGCCGTTTTATAAATTTCCCTGACTTTTACCATAATATTAACAAATTCCCTGACTTTTGCGCTGACTTTCAAAATTCCCTGACTTTTCCCTGATTTTATTGGACTTAAACGGATTCCCTGACTATTCCAGGTTTTCAAGGATTTCCAGGTGAGAGGGAACCCTGTTACATTAAAGTTTAAAAAAATAAATTTAAAATAATAATTAAATTATTTCCCAAAATTTTGTTAATTTCTTAATTTAAAAAATATAAATTTTATAAATATTTTAAAACCTTTCCATCAAAGTTTAAAAAAAAAAATTAAAATATTAAATGATCAATAATATTGATTCAATATATTTTAATACGGCCCAGTGCAACAATTTTCCTCGATCACGTGAATAGAGCATGGACAACGCATGATTGTGTTTATGTAGAGTCCGGCTTGGATTTGACTTGACTTTAGGCCCCACCAGCTGACATGCCTGGGCCTTTTTTCTTAAATCCGCCACTGATTATAGGGTCAAGGAATAGAATACGGTAGGATAGGATAGGATAAATTGCATCATAGGGTCAAAGCTATCTGATAAAATTAAACCTGTTTAAAAATGCTTTTGCATAAAAAAAGTAAAGTAGTGACGCCATCAACCTATCCAGCTTATAGACAAAGTCTATAAGGTTCGGTTCCTCAGCGGGACCTACTGTTTTACGTGGAATCCGAACCACGGTCCTCGATAAGTCCTTCGACTCATCTACCGACTTTTTAACAAGCACAACACCCAAGGCTGTGACCAGGGAGCAGATATTTTTTCCTTAACCAACGTCCCGAGTCCGCCCGCTTGCCGAGTCCCGCTGCTTTACCGAGTCTTCTCGCGCTTGCGAACTCAGTGACTAACGTCTAGGTACAGAAAAATTGCGAAGCTTCGAAATCAACCCAAACCCAACAACCCAACCCAACCGACCCCGCCCCATTGGCCCCCCCCGCCCCATTGAGTACAAATTTTTCAACGAAGGAATATTCATTTAATTACAATTTATATTATAACTGTAGCAAAATGATTATGAGGCAAGGTAAATAAATTAAAATATTAATGTAAAATTAAATATAAATGCTTTTAAGGCCACATTGTATTATTTCGGTATATAATTTCTTAAAAAAAAAAAAAAAAAGTTGTAGAGGCACCAAGAATCGAACCCCGTATCTCTCGCATGCAAAGCAGGCGCCATTCCATCGAGCTACCGAGCTTATTGTAAAAGTCCTATCGCTCGAAAAAATAATACCGATTTACAGTGTGACAGCGCGCTGCAGCGGGACTCGGCAAGCGGGCGGACTCGGGACGTTGGTTAAGGATAAAATTTCTGCGACCGGGGATCGAACCCACTGGCGGCTAGCCGTACCGATTCCACTTTGATTCCTCGATCCCCGCATGCTTCACACGTCACACACTGTAAACTGGTATTATTTTCAAAACAAAAGGAATTATTCAATAAGCTCGGTAGCTCCGATGGAAGAGCGCCCGCTTTGTATGCGAGAGATACCAGGTTCGATTCTTGGCGCCTACAACTTTTTTTTTTTATTTTTATTTATATAGCGAAAAGGATTATTATTTAATTTTACATTAATATTCATTTTGCTACAGTTATATAATATAATATGTAATTATATGAATATTCCTTCGTTGCAAAATTGGGCGGGGGGGGGTCAATGGGGCGGGGTCGGTTGGGTCGGGTTGTTGAGTTTGGATTGGTTTCGAAGCTTCGCAAGAAGTAATTTTATACTTAGATTATTATAATAAACCCTACATTAAATGTCCGCGTGAAGATTGTCGATAACAATAAAAGTGACAGAACACTACCGCGCATGCGGGGATCGAGGAATCAAAGTGGAATCGGTACGGCTATCCGCCAGTGATCGAACCCGGTACCGTCGGACGCAGTTTGTCTCGGTTTGTACCCAGGCCCGTTCCTGGGGTGTCTGGCGCCTGCGTGCAGCATTCGTTGGTGCGCCCCTTTTATATTTAAATATAATACATTAAATATTTGAATTTTAAGCCGTAAAAAATATATAGTTTGCGACAAACTGGCAATATGTAATTGAAAATTTAAAAAAACCGCTTAAATTAAGTATAAAAAATATTTATTAAATTACCAAACAAACAAGTAATATCATAAGGGCATCTATTTTTTCGAAAAAAATCGAAAAAACACGTTGCTAAGTAATATTTTAACAAGAAGCATGAGTGCTGGTGGCAACGAGTCGAAGACGAGGATTTTTGCACCTGCACGAATGCATTTTGTTAAAAAATATTATTTAGCATTGTGTTTTAACGATTTTTTTCACAGGAAAAGTTAGATGCCCGAAGGGTATTTGACAAGACTATTTCATGAGTTACAGTTAACAATTAAAATATAAATTTCAATTTTTGGTGACAGCTGTCAAGTTTTGGCGCGGGTAAACTCGAAAAAACTGCTGACAGGTGCTCTCATACAGTTTTTCCACCTAGAAACCATTTGTATACAACTATAGTTCAAAATTTCGCGTTTGTGATAATAGTCAGTGATAAAAATACTCTAAAGAAAACAAAAAAAAAAACAATCTAAACAATATAATAACTACAACTGGTTTTTAGTGACGTACTCTCTAAAAATGATTTTTCAAAGTAAAAAAGCAGTCACTAATAACTTTAGTCTACAGCAATTTGTATCCCGGGCATTTAACAGCTTATTATTATGTAAAATTGTCACCTGAATACAGTCAAAAATAATAAAAGTAAAGCAGTTTTTAAGATATAGTCAATACCATATTATATGGAAAATTTACTAAATCTCAAAAACGTTCTACTTTTATAACTTTTGACATTTTCGGATTCAGCGGACAATTTTACATAGGAGTTGACTGCTAAATATCCGGGATACAAACTGCTATTGACAATAATTATTAGTCGCTGCTTTTTCGCTATTGCAATTAGACTAATTGAATTAGTCATTTTTGACTAATTCTATTTTAGAGAGTTACTAGATACTGTTAAACTTTGCTACCGTCAACTGCAACTATTAAACAAATACTAAAGATAATATGACCATTTCTCTCCTTTTATTTTGATCCTTATATCAAAACAAAATAAGCAGCCAATATCAAAGCGGCAAAAGGCGCTTTATAGCGACCGAAAAAAAAAGCGGCCGACCTTTATCCAATGTATGTTTAAGTATCATATGCAAGAAAGTTTATCGTTACAAAGTACTGATTGACTCTTTGATTTTGCGCCCCCGAAATGTTGCGCCTGCGTGCGTGCACGCACTGCACGCTCGCCAGGAACGGGCCTGTTTGTACCTTAACCCACTGCGCTATCCGCAGACCTGCTCTTGCATATACAGTGTGGAAATAAAATTCGTTATTCGTTGAGATAAGATTTTTATGAAAAACGCTTGGACACGTAAACTTTAGTTTTTTATTCCAAATCTTATAATGATAATTTTAAATTTTATGCCCCCACCATTTTCCCCCCCGCACATTAGGCACCCTTATCTTAAATAACAACCCCACTTTTTTTCATCGAAAATTGATAGTGCACATTTTTTTTGAGTATGACGATACCATATAAGTAGGGTTTAGTAAACAGTTTTCAATACAGGGTGGAAATATAATGACAAATTAAAAAACTAAACTTTTTATTTTAAAATTAATTAAAAATTCAATAATAAACTTCTTCAATCTTATAAATGTTCAAAATGTCCCCCGTCCACTTCCTGAAACTTTAGTAATCTACTGTGAAATTGTTCCCGCACTCTGTTTAAAACCTCCGGTGTTATGTTCCTAATTTCTCCAGTAATTCTGTTTCTTAATTCATCTAAATTAGCAGGTTGTGTTTTAAACACCCCGTTTTTTAGATATCCCCATAGAAAAAAGTCTAGAGGTGTTAGATCCGGTGATCTTGCTGGCCATTCTATAAAACCTCTTCTTCCGATTCACCTGATTTTCTGAGGACGTTGGGTATGACTTTGTCGCATCCAGTGGGGATTTTCTTCTGCCCAGTACCTGCAATTTTGTCTATTTACCTCGCCATTTAATAGAAATGTTGATTCATCAGAAAAAAGAATATCTGCAGAAGAAATAACATTCCTGTTTAACATATGCAGCATTTGCTCGCAAAATCTTCTATCAGAATCACCATCAATCAATTCTTGTACGTGTTTTAGTTTATATGGATGCATTTTTTCGGCTTTTACACATCTTAAAACGGTCGAATGACTAACGTCGTTTTCACGTGCAACCTGACGCGTAGAAGTTGTTGGATCTTTTTGAAAAGCTAATAAAATTTTAACTTTCACATTTTCATCAATAAAATGAGGCGTCCTGCGTAATGGTTTAACGTGTCCATATTCACGAAATTGTACATGATTTTTAGACACAGTTGCCTGAGAAAGTGGTGGTAAATCTGGGTATTGATCTACACATATCACCGTAACCAATCATCATTAATATTTCTATTCGCAGAGTTTCTGTCAAGTGTCGCATTTTTTAACTAAAATATTAACTGATACTTGGATCTAACAAAATTCTTCAATAAGTAAAGCGCAAAATGTTTCATTAATAATAAAAATTTAAACAATGCAAAAAGGACAAACGCAAAAAAATGGCATTAACAAAAAACAATAACAAAGCGAAAAAACATGAATATCTAAATAGCGAAAGCCACAATTCAAGAAACTAAATCATAGAATAAGAATAAAAAATTCATACTTTTAATTTTTAAATATTCACCCTGTATTGAAAATTATGGTTACTAAACCCTACTTATGTGGTATCGTCGTACTAAAAAAATGTGCACTATCAATTTTCGATGAAAAAAAGTGGGGTTGTTATTTAAGATAAGGGTGCCTAATGTGCGGGGGGGAAAATGGTGGGGGTATAAAATTTAAAATTATCGATAATAATGATATATATATATAAAGTTTACGTGTCCGAGCGTTTTTCATAAAAATCTTTTCTCAACGAATAACGAATTTTATTCCATAAGTTCCACAATGTATATCCCAGAAAAATTGTTTTTTTGTGACGTTTCTTGTGCATGAGCGATATATACATAGTTTTAAAAGTTATGGATCACTCCTCGTATTTATGTACACTGAAAGAAATACATATATACCAGAGCTGGGCAGTAATTGACTTGAAAGTGCTTGAAAAAGTGCTTCAAGCACAATAGTGCTTCGAGCACAGTGCTTGCAAGCACTTTTAAAATAGAGTGCTTGGTAATTGGTAATTGAAGCCCTTTATAAAAAGTGCTTGGTAATTGGTAATTGAATTTCGCATTTTAAGCCATTTGAGTGCTTGCAAGCACTTAAAAGGCTTGCAAGCACTTTAAAGGGCTTGCAAGCACTAAAGGGCTTGCAAGCACTATCAGATTTGAGGGCTTGCAAGCATTTAAAGTGCTCCCGAGCACTTTAGACTCTAGAGGGAAATGCCCTTAGTAACAACCCTGTGGTTTCATCATCATTTAATGCGGTGTGCGGTGCAGCATAAGCTTTAATGTGATTGGTTGGTTGAAGGCCGACTTGGCCAGTACCTTTCTCCATCTTGCAGATAATTTGTACTTATTTTTTGATGATTTCTTCACTTTAATTGTTTTGCGTCAAGTTGTGTGGACTAATAAATTAAAAACAAAAAACTTTGGTTTGGTTTGGTTTGGTTATTTTAATATAACGATCATCCAAAAATGTTTCTTATTTTTAAAATAAAGATGTTAATTAATTGGGTAGGAAGCAATTGGAAAACTAAAAAGTGCTTGGTAATTGGTAATTTATTTAAGAAAAAAGTGCTTCCAAGCACTTTTTGAGTAATTGGTGCTTGGTAATTGAATTTTTCAATTACTTTTCTCGGTAATTGGTAATTGCAAGCACTTAAAATTTTCAAAGTGCTTGATGCTTGGTGCTGGCAATTACTTTTCCAAAGGGCTTGGTGCTTGGTGCTCGAAGCACTTTTTTTGAGTGCTTTGCCCAGCTCTGATATATACTAAAGTTAAATAAAAAAATAATTAGGGCAAATATATTTTATGTTTCATATATGGACTACATACATTGCTAAAACAAATATATTCGTTTGGTTAGCAGCCTATTGCTGCCCTAGCAATATAAATGTGTTTCTAGCAATATTTTTTTGCTGTAATTCACTTATAGTTTACATTTTATAGTAAGGGTAAGTTTATTTTTATTTAGATCTAACATATCTTCTTTACAATAAATGTATTACAAAATTTAACATACATTCATAATAAACAGTAGTATAAATGTGTAAAGCACTAGTATAAAATTTTTAGTATAAATTTGTATTTACTTTTAGCAACAAATTTCTTTCAGTGTAGCATTATTTATTCGTCTAACCTATAGGTATATAGTTATATATAACTAATAATCCTTCAGGAGCAAATTATGTTTAGTAAGTAGCAGTATTTTACTAAAAAAAAGACTAAACCAAACTAAATAAAGATTTTACGTAGGTATTACATAACTTTTGTATATGTTTTTGTAATATATTAATATTAATAAAAATAAATTATAAAATGGAAGGACCTTTCTAATATTGTGAAATGATATGTACTTTTTTCCCCATTCAGATTATATAAGGGATGGTAGCGCAAGCTAATCGATATAATTCTATTTAAATCATTAATGTTTTTCTTATTTGAAAATAAAATATAATTAATTAAATAAATTAAACAAGATTAATTTATAAGAGAAATTGCAGTTCAAAATTTACAGAATATAGGTACCTATAATTATATAACCTACCTGAACACGATTCATCCAAAATTTGTTCAGCACCTAAAAATAAAATAAATTTATATTAATTTAAGCAAATTAAAATCAATTTAATTTATTTCAATAAAATATGGTACATAATTAAGTTACCACTTTGTTCCATAATTAATCTCTTTATGTCAGTACGGTGCACCGTACTGGTATTAGATTTATTACGATAAAACACTCGCTCAGAAAAATATCTTAGGGGTGTCGATTCCGAGAATTTTTTTCAATCCCGGGACTTTTGAGACCAAGGGTAAGTATACCCTGAATATGTTGTACAAATCAAACGAACAGTAATATAACGAAAATACAGGGGTCATTTTTACCGACTTTGAAGCGCTGTGTCTTCGATACTGTTCGTTTGATTTGTACAAAATTTTCAGGGTATACTAACAAAAATACGGTCTTTAACATTATATTTTGTATTTCCTTAAAAAAAATCCCTAAAAGTTATTTTTTGAACGTTTTTTTATTATTAAATAAAAGGGGTTTAAAAATAATTTCTCGAAAAACACAAAAAAACAAGTAAACTGAGATATAAGTTGAAGACTTCAACTTGAAGTATTTTTATACAAAATTTCATAAAGATTGGTAAAGGCGTTTTAGAGTTAGAATTTTTTTACTTATTATACGTTAATTTTGACGCGCAGTGTAGTTTTTTGAGAAATTCTTAGTGTTCGAAGGAAAGTTTGGTTGTTTGGGCGATTGATTTTAACTCTTAAATAATCAAGGAAGGTAATTTTTTTATATAAATTCAGTTTTGTGAAAGACTTTTTAATGTCGAAAAAGGAAAAATTTAAACTTATCTACATAAAGGTATTTGACCTTATAAATGGCATAATTAAAATATTTATACAGGGTGCACCAAGTATCATTATATGTATGGGTATCTTCAGGGACGTAGCCATGGGGTGTGTAGGGGTGGTCACACCGCACTTAAGTTTTATTTTCCGGCATTTTTCGAGGTTCTGATATATATATATATATATATATATATATATATATACAGGGATGGTAATATGCTCTTAGGCCGTTTAATAAATAAAGACAAATGCATTATGAGACGTGGGAGTGGTGGAGTGACGTAAGAGTAGTGGGGCAGGCCAGACCGCGCCGCGCCAGGGCTGGATGCTCCCGTGTACGAGTTTTGGTTCATGCTGCTAACTAAAACACAAACAAAACAAGTTAACGCAACACAAAAACAATAATAAACAAACAGAACAGGTTAACAAAACGCAATAACAATAATTTGAACACTGAAAAGTAATTCGAACCTTACCGAAAGCAAAAACAACAAGTTAAACAAAAAATAGAGCAAGTTAACATCCAACAGCATCGCAAGAACAAGAATTTTAGCAGCAGATAATTAAATAGCACGTTAAAGATTTAAAAACACTCATCAAGTGACGTCATTAAGCCCCGCCCAACATGCGCACCATCCTATCTTAAGTTGTATGTATCTTGGTGGGAATGTAAAGCAGTTAGACGAGGGAAAGTAAAACATAGGCGGACGTTTAATTGTTTTGATTTAATCGTTTTAAAATCTTGTACTGCACGCTTATGGCAGAGGGGAAATAAGTATTTTGTTATCCTATTCGTTCAACAATGGTTGTTTCTCTCTTATTTATCCGTTTATCTCACTTATTCGTACGTTTCATATAGCATGCATCTTTGTTTATTAAACGGCCTAAGAGCCCATTACCATCCCTGTATATATATTCCAATATTTTCAATGAATGGGAACAAAATTTAGGTGATTAATTGGATCCTTATTTTTTCGTGAATTTAGTACTAGGACATTTTTAAAGTTTTATTAGCTTCCGACCAATGCCGTCTGTACTCTCTAAAAATGAAACAGTGGATTTTCACTGATTGACAGTGCATATTAACTATTTGCCGCTAGCAATTAGTGAATACTCACTTTTTCATGTAGCGATTTCTTTGGGATGGACAAAATCACTAGTTCAAAAAGGTTAAAATTTCACTATTTTATGTCGATAGTTCCGGAAAAGTAGTGATAATAAAAAACACTAATTTGGAGAAGTTAAAATTTCACTAATTTATATTGAAAAACACTAATTTTACAGTGAATTAATAACTCACTGACGGAAATAGTGAAAATTTCACTGTTTCACTTTTAGAGACTAGCTACAGCCAATACCGACTCTTAAAAACTTATTTGCTAGTGAAGTGCGGGACAATAAGGGAAACCATTTTGGTTTTTGGGTGACATTGGACTGACCCAAAATTAAGTACAATCCGGAATCCCCCTTAATTAGGAATTTAGTATTGCCCCATTCATTTGGGGTACATGAATGAGGTTTGGTTGGTTAGTACGCTGCTAGGACCTTGTAGTCTGCTGAAACTCGGAAACTGTTGTGAAGGAATTGATTGCCCCATTGTGCGAAAGCCGTTTCTTTAGTGTAAAGGTCGAGAACTATCGACAGATAGTTGTCTTCATTTTGTGGTAGAAATTTTATTTACGTTTTCTTTTCTAACAATTAATTCAATCAATTCATTTAAATTATTTATTCTATAAAATTGCTCTTAACTTTGTTTTTTTAATTCTCTTATACGGCTCGCAGCAGGCTATTACTTTTGTTCGGTGCCTACAATTTTGACATGTTTAGTTTAATATGTTTATGTTAAGGTGCGTACTGACTTGCAACAAATTACTTCGTACGAACCAAACGCGTATCGCGCACTGCAACAAATTGCGCTAGTACACTGTTCAAAATTTCATGACCATTTTAACAACAAATTAACACCATATTTGGTCTGTATCGATACAAACAAAAATGGTGTTAAATATGGTTCGTTGGTCCGGTGTAAACTCAAATACTAAAATGGTGTTAATTTAACTTTCACACAGTATTAAAATAAATTTTACCTGGTGTAAATTGAACTCCTTTTCAGTGTTAAATATTATGTGTTTGTGGTGAAATTAAATCATACTACACAGAAAAAAGAAAAAAAAAGGAAACAGGAAGTTCCTTCCTGGAACCTTCAACTCGATAGAGATAATGTTTTTAGTTCGTTCCACTAATTTAAAATACTTCAAGTATTGACAGCTGTTTCCACCTATTTAAGGTCTAGTATCGAACAACTTGTAGTGTCACACCAAAGCTTGAGCTTATATATTCTTCATGTACACTGAAAAAAGTCTATGTGTTATTACACAATTTCTTCTGTATTTATTACAGAACTGTTTCTGTAAATTAATATTTACGTTAAATACAATGTGGATTAACACAATATTCCGGAAATATACAGAGTTCAATGTATTTGTACAATATATCCTTTATATTTACAGAGTGCAGTTTAACTACTCATAAAAATTATTGTAATTTTACAAAGTAATATGTGACAACACAAGCATTCTGTGATTTTAGAGCTTGCTCTGTAACTTTACAGAATCCACGTAATAAACTGACCAATCAGAGAACTGATGTGGTCACGCGATGTACATGGCGTCGCTTTATCCAGTATTCAGTGTCTTGTTACCTATCGTTTATCTGCGTTTCTGTGAAAAGTATAGGTAAGTCAATACATTAAATTATGCACCTATATGTACTTAATATTTTTATTAAAAAATAGTACAAGCTTTTATAGTAGGTACAATTGCAGATACCCCTTTTTTTTAACTAAACATATAAATTTGGTAAATCGTTGATTAGTGCTTACATCTCAAAACTTATTGACAGCAAACTACAGAAACAATTACCAAGAAAATATTGCTCCTGAGCCTAGCATTTTTTAAATTTTTTGTTGTGTTTTAGCTAATTTTCTAACGATTTCACCGTCAAGCCGTTTTTTACTCTGTTATAATTATATAACCTCCTATAGGAGGTGCATCGTTTACGTTTCCGTCGACCCACAATACATATGTTTACCTATAGGTACTTTTTAGGGTAATTATTATTAAAATAATGATAATAATATGATATGATGACATAAATAATACATGTTACTTGTTACATTTTCTAAATAAAAAATGTAAATGTTTTCTTTTTAAGTTTTACTTACCTGCCAACCTTTTTGATTTATTTTGTTAATAATAATATCAGTAAATATAAAGTTTTATTTAGAACCTCAGAACTGGACGTTGTAGTTAACGCCAAAGTTTGTTTATTTTTATTTAGGTAAAGCAGTTTACAACCTTAAAATTACTGGTAGTACCTACTTTTTAAGAGTTTGAACTCTTGAAAAGTATATAATTAAAAGCTATACTGATTTACATATTTTTTAATCAGTTGTACTCTTAAAGGGTACTAGCAGTAATTTTAAGGTTGTAAGCTGCTTCACATAAATAAAAATAAACAAACTTTGACGTTAATTGCTACGTCCAGTTTTGAGGTTCTAAATAAAATTTTAAATTTACTAATTTAGTATCGTAATTTTACATAAAATCTGTGGACAGACCTAAAGTAAAATCACAGTAAGTATGTTGTAATATTACAGTAATGTTTACGTATCTATTTTACATAAGACCTGTAAAATTACAGAACATCAGTAGTTTTACGTTATGAACCTATTACAGAAATTCTGTGATTTTACTTAACATATGTAATTCTTACAAAGCTACTGTAATTTTACTGAACAAAATGCAGGCAACAAATAACCCACATTTTGTTCAGTAAATTTACAGAAATCCTTTTTTCAGTGTAAGTCAACAGAGGCAAGATTTAAGAACATCACGTGATCCACAAAAAATAAATACTTATGGGTCAACTAAATTAATAAAGTTAAATGAACTATTCCTTTTTTTCTGTGTAGGTGCACTTCTCAAATATTTTTAGATAAACACCGTTTTGGTGTTCATTTTCAACCATAATTCATGGTGTTATATTAACACCACTTGGTGTTGGATTTTGACACCATTTTAGTTAGGATTACTCTTTACACCACAGATATTTTAAACAGCGTACACGTGCCGAACAGAACGGAACGCGACAAACTTTTTCGGATGATTGTCGGTAACGTGTATTTGGCCTGTTTATTGGTTTTAATTCTTTATTTTTATTGATTATAATATAATAATTATAGTTATATATTTATTATAAGAGTAAATATAAAAAGCACCCTTTATTATGGGATGTCAAAAATGGGCTGTATTTTAATAAAAATAAAAAGTTTGACGCTTTCAAGTTGTGTATCTTTCTTTTCAAAATCTTCAGAAATGTTGTAAATGAATATGATCCAAATCTCCTACGACGCAAAAAAACGTCTTGACCACTCTTTTCTTTTTTTTTCTTCTCTCATTGCTAATTTAAAAAAAGCACCAGCCGCTATTATTATATCATCTGCATTCATCCTGACGAACACACCTTTATTAGCGGAAACGCGAATTTCTATCTTTTTCGTATTTTAAATTTTTTTTTATTGAATATAAAATCATATTATTTGGAGTAATTTTCGTGAGGTAGTTAAATGAAGGGGTTAGAACAAAAAGGGTATAAGTGACATTATTTTTTTTACTAATTAAATTAATATGATTTTTCTAATTTACGAAATTTTATTATCACTTTATTGTGATAAATAATAAATAACATGCTATACAATAAAAATCGGCAAAATGGAACTTAAAATAGTAGTAAAACAGTAGATATCAGATAGTAGGATCCACACAAAGGAGTTCTTGGATGATTGTATTTATGCGCAGTACTTTCGGGATAATCGTACCTATACGTAGTAGGTCCCATATGACCGAACCCATGCGCCGTGTTTTTAATAATAGTGAACATAAAACATTTTTTTGATTTTCTTACGGGCCGATGAAAGAAAAGCTTGTCACTTATCTAAAGAGAAGCATTAAAAAGAATGCGCTGAAGCGTTTTAATTTTTGTAAAAAAGTTTGGGACTTATTTAATTTTTTTGTAATTATTCAAATAAATTAGTTATACTCTTTTTTTAAAGACAAGTATCCTTCGAAAGACTTTTGCTTTCGACAATCGGGATATGTCTTTTTATGATGCTGGACGAGTTGCAAAACGCGGTCTCCGTTAATAAAAAATAAATTCTTTAACTAATGCTATAGCATTAGTATACTGCATGTTCAGTGATATCTTTGACTACTTTTAAGTCCTTAAAGACATCTTTAGAAAGTGGTATCCACCTTCCACAATTCGGGACTTTTGTGGAGAAAATCATACCGTAGATCGTTTGGACCATTAGTTCTCGGCAAACACAATTCACAGACTTCTCTCAAGATGATCTCGTTAATGTGGTGGGCCTTTGAGTACCCTTTTTTATTTCCGTGTTAAATTTTTTCCATTTAGATGTTGCAGGTGACTTGGAATAAAGTTGTACATTTTTGTGCCCCAATAATCTACAAACTGTTGGGTGTTTTTTTAGGTGTAAGGGAGGTGCTAGTGCCTCTCTGTTTCTTGTGTTAAAGTTATGGGTGTATAGAGTCTCTTTAATAATATATATATATGGGTGTATAGAGTCTCTTTAATATATATGCATGTCAAGGTAAGTATTCCTTCAGATATAAATTTGGGCTTCCAATAACCAATCTCACACAAAATTCTAATTGCCTTTTTTTTAGAATGCTACTGCATGCAAAAAAACGCTAAATGCGTTCTAAAAATAGAGAGTTTTATTTTTATTACAATAATCAAAATGTCCTGGCCCGTAAAAAATAACTTTTTTTTCATTTAAATCACCCTAACATATATTAGGTATATTACATACCTATTATGGGTATATAACATACCTATTATGGGTATAAAACATACCTATTATAGGTATGTAATATATTACATACGCATTTAGCATGAGTTTTTTTGGACATAAACTAATTTTTCTTCATACATATTATGGTATATTTGATTTTTATGTATGCCAATCTCATTTCAGGTAAATTTAGCATGAAATGTTATGTTAAAATTTTATAATGATTATTTCCCTCAATATAATATGAACCAATCAAAAGCCTTGAATTTTCGAATAAATTTCGTTTATGCACGATGACATTATAATATGACAATTATAACAAAAATTCTTTGACGTAAACGTCTTTTTATAGCCCGCGGGCGTTATTATGACCCAGCGGGCTATAATAAAACGTCAAAAATTAAAAACATTAGGCGCAAAACTATGAGCTTATTTTATTTTAAATTTATATTAACAATACAGTTATTACAATTAGTCATGTTTATGTTGCTTTTATTTTGGTCAAAATAAATTTTTCTAACCTTAAAATTACAAAATTAGATGATATTTTTGTTATAATATATTATGGCAAGCCGTTTTACTATTTAATGTACAATTTTTGGGCTAGGGATATAAAATTCACCGTATTTAAAATGGTTAAAATTTCCATTATGTTTGATAAATAATGGATTATTTAAAATTTAGTTGTACATAAATTTAATTAAAAATACATTAAATAGTAAAAGGTCTTGCCAACTTTGTGAAATTAATTTTAATTTATTTTTAATTTGTCCAAATCTTTGGTTTAATTCGGTTCAATTTTTATGATACCTTATTACAATTACATCAATTTTTCTGAAACAATACATGCCTTGCACATGTTGAATTCATCGTCAAAAATTATTGTAACTGTATGAAAATGAAATGTTACAAGAAATAACTCCATATTGCAAGGGTGTTGATATTGAATAATTGAGTAATTCAATTTGAATTATTTTTTAATAGGTGCACAAATATTTTAATTTTTATTTGAAACTTATTTTAAGTTGCAATGTTTTTTATATAATAATGTTAATTTAATTATTTAAAACGATGTAGAATATAATTTTTATTGCTTGAATTAAAATGGTGTATAACATCATTTTAATTTCTGGAATTAAAATGATGTCGAGTATAATTTTAAATGAGCGTACTAAAATGATGTGTACATAATATTAATTCAATTAAGATGATATATAGTATAATTTTAATTATGTAAATTAAAACCATGCACATATAATTTTAATTCCAGAATTAAAATTATACACACATAATTTTAATTCACAAAATTAAAATGATACTATCCATCATTTTAAATGAATTAAAATTATGCTACACATCATTTTAATTGAATTAAAATTATACTTTACATAATTTTAATTGAATTAAAATTATGTACATAATGTTAATTCGGCAACGCCGCAATCTCGAAAGCTAACGTTAGAATGTTCCTTTTTTGGTAACTTTTCGTTTGGCTAGTATGGTAATATGTCAGGCGGTATTTGGTGGGAACACTGTTGCCAACAGTCTGTTGGTGGGATTACAATTAAACAATTTAGGGCCGGTTCTTCAATATCAAATAAACTTAAGATTATCTGCAACCTTGAGTTAACCTTTAGTTTATGTAAAATAAATGTTTTTCAATTATCAGTTAAAAGATTATCACATGTTTATTGTCGGTTAATCGCTACTAAGAGCAGAGGTAAACTCCAATTCATAACCTCAAAATATTAATATATTTATAAACAGCTGTATTGTTTAGAATTTATCTGGTGAAAATGAATTTTGATCCCCTTAATTTAGATTTTATAAACGCGTTCTAAAATTATAAGAGTGCGTCCAAACTTTTATAAAGAATACGAATAAATTGACTTCTTTCGGAGATTTCGTTTGTCGAAAGGAGTTCCCTGCTTAAAATACCCCATAAAGACATACAAAATAATCTATCGGGCACTACCGGATTCAATATGTGCATTTTTCCATGTTTTTTTTCCGGTTTCAGCCCGATAGAAAATGTATAGGAAATTACCCATAGGCACACCATAACTTTTACATTTTCCCTATTGAGACTGATAGCAAATAACTCAATGAAAGATATATGGGGATATCCCTATAGAGCAACCATAAAACATTTAACAAAATTTTATTAAAACCTATGGGGCCCTATGGGGGAAAAACTAATTTCTACATTTATGTGTATTTTCCCCATCGAAACCAATAGAAAATAAATCAAGGGTGGATATCCCTATCTATAGAACAACCATAAATCCCAACTATGGGTCCTATACATACCGATACACCCTATAGAAACACCATACATTCCGATACAAATATCTATCGGTTTGAACAGGGTCTCTATGGGGTATTTTAAGCAGGGTTGTCCAAAACAGAAATTGAAGACACAATCCTACTGAAAGGTATATAAATAAGTGTACCTAATATGGGAATCATATTTTTTAGAAATGATTGTTTGAGTCCCACACATCAAGTTTTAATTGCCTTAAGATTTTATGCCACTGGAAGTTTTTTAAGTGTTGCTGGTGATTTGGGTGGTGTGTCAAGAACAGCACTTATATTTTATTATTCTACAAATGTAGAATACATTTTTGTTATTATTTTTTTTATTAAAAATACAGCGAAACTTCAGATTTTGATTTATTATCTATGTTTTGGAGGTTAAACACAATACAGTAGTTCAAATTCACGTTTTTTTATTGCCAACCTGACAAAATATATAGCTAACCGATGTTTAGTTTACTACCGTTAAAATTTATATTGAAAAACGCTGGTTGTTTTAACTTACAATTAACTTCAAGGTGAAGGTTTGTTAATTAGAAGTTTAACTTTACATTGAAAAAGTAATTTAAGCACAGAACTATTCTGTGATTTAAAAATTATTACCAACTAGCCAAACGAAAAGTTACCAAAAAAAGGAACATTCTAGCGTTAGCATACCTTTCGCGATTGCGGCGTTGCCAAATTAACATTATGTAGATAATTTTAATTCAATTAAAATTATGTACAGTATAATTTTAATTCAATTAAAATGATGAATGGTATAATTTTAATTGAATTAAAATGATGTATAGTATAATTTTAATTATGTAAATTAAAATGATGTGTGTATAATTTTAATTCAGGAATAAAAATGATGTGTGTATAATTTTAATTCTGAAATTAAAATTATGTGTGCATAATTTTAATTGAATAAAAATTATGTACACTTAATTTTATTACGCCCATATAAAATTATACTCTACATAATTTTAAATCACGAATTAAAATTATACTAGAATATAATTTTAATTCTAGAAATTAAAATTATACTAAACATAATTTTAATTCCAGCAATAAAGTTATTTTCTAGATCGTTTTAAATACTTGAATTAATATTACCATAGGAAAAACATTGCAAGTTAACATAAGATTCAAATAAAAATTATAATATTTATAGACGTATTAAAAATAATTTATTGAATTAAAATTCAACATCAACACCTTTCCAATATGTAGTTATTTTTTGCAACAATTTTCATTATATTATTTTCCATGATGTTGAATAAAAATTGTGTTGTTAAATGGCAAAACGGCTTGCCATAATATATTAACATATATAGAGAAAAAGAAATAATAATATTAACTGTTACAAGGTAATAGTTACCCTTTAGTGGATTCGTATTCTGCCAAACCTATATAAACTAACAGTTATAATACTACAAGGTATAAAGAAGTACTTAATCTTACCTTTCATTTATTAATAGAAAGGTTTTGAAATATTAATAGTTAAATCACTTTAATAACTATTAAATTTACCTTATTATTTTAAATATTGTATTTACTAACTGTTATATTATTTGGTTTTCTATTAGAATTTTATTATAATAATTACATTTTCTGAGTTATCAGTTATTTTTCCATCAGCTAATAGTTAATATATGAAAGTAAGTATTATTTTAGCATATGATTATGCAAACAACATGGTTCACATACTTAAAAAGTATAAATACGAAATTAATTTAACAAATAATACTTATGTACATCCACCAGCATTAAAACAATTCATATAATAATAAGTATTAACACTAATATAAACTATTACCTAACCTCATGGTTCAAACGCTTGTTACTTCTATCATGGTGGCAAAAACAAGATTTTGGCGTTTTAATTATGGTATATCTCTTATAAAGCATCGTTTTTGGAAAAGCACAAGTAGATATTTATAATAACTAAGTACAACCCCACAATTCTAATAATTATTTGATGGTCTGTCATTGTATCAACCTCACCGCATGAGTATTCTCACTGAATTAGGCGTACGCTGTGTACATCATGCATATCAGCTGCTAATAACTCATTCGCTAATAGTTACCTTTTTAAGTTTCGCACAACTCGGTTATAATGATAGTTATAATTTATCTCCTAAAAGTTAATTTTTGATTAATATTATAAGGAATATTATATTTTGCAATAACATTCAAATGCTGATAATTATTGCAACTTATACTTGATATCAGCATACCAAGGTATAAGTTTATTTATCATAAAATAACAGTTACCCATTTATATTATAATTTATAATATTTTCCTAAATATTTGTAACAAACTGAGTATATTAACAACAAACCTACATCCACTAACATTAAATCAATAGCCTTTAACTTATCCCAGGTTACTATTAAGAAAACCACATTCTATTATTTAGAATACAATTTTTAAAATAATTTTAGTAATATATTTAGTATATTGCTTTACTGTATGTTAGCATATATGCCTTAAACTTATATTTATTAACTATTAATCAAATTTTTCTTTCTGTATACTTAAAGGTATACCTTTAATACAGATATACTTATTCCATAATAGAGAAGCTAGATTTTTTTAAATAAAAGCTGTTTATTTAAAATTATTTTATGGAAAAAACCCGATATTTGGACCAAATGCATAAAAGTATTACTTATTTGGCAGTATTTATATTCCTAAATTCTTAAACCAACTATTGTTATTGCAATGTTATAAAGATTTATACATTTACATAATATTATTTCTTTCGTTGACTACTTTGACAGATACATTCATAGCTATGGAATTTCTACAAAAGTTTGTGTTGTCCCACCTCTAATCATTCTGCTAGAGCACGCCTGTGGTTGGCTACTTTATTTTATTAATAACTAATCAATGGTTCGACTGATCAAAAAACGGCAAAGACTATTCGAATTTGAATCCCATCCTCTATCCACCCCTTTTCTGCTATCCTTGAACACCCTGTATATATAAATATATATTTATTATATATATATATATATATTATATATATATACAGTGCTTGCAAATGCAAGTCCGACCGCACTGGAAAGGACGGCTGTTCAATACCCGCATGAAAAGAACAAGGATAGAACGCCAAATAGAATTTGATTGGCCAGAGCCCCGGATGCGTGCGAATTGTAAGCGAGGTCAACTCTGGGCCAGAGTCTCTGGCTGCATTTAGACTAAAATTTAATGATTTAGTGTTAAGCAAACTGCGTTGGAGTGGAGATGCACATTTTAATTTTCTTTTTAAATATTTTATACCCGAATCCTAAAAATAAAATGTTTTGATTTTTTTCCTTGAGAACTAGGGCAACAACAAAAATAGTATTCTTAATAAAAAAGATTTCTTAAATAAAAATAACTAAAAATAAAACTCTAAATAATCAGAATGAAGTATCTAAATTCTAGTATGATTTACATGTATTTTTATATTTTATGAGATTTTCTGACATAAATGTTATTAGAATTTAATAAATAAACTTTTTAACTAAAAAAAATTGCAACAATCACATTTTTTTGATGAAATTGTACATAATGATTAAAATAAATTTTCGAATTCGAGTTTTTTTCGTTATTCATTATAATATTTTTTGCATTTTCTGAGAACATTTACCATAGTAATGTATATATTTTTACACCATCAGAAAGTAGAGATTTCAACAAACAAAAAGCACACCGACTTTTTGAAAAAAGCTGATATTTTGACGCGAGAATTTTCGATTGAAAATTAGGGTGCTTTTTTGATATTAAGTCAAAATAAGGCGAAATAATAAATATTTCAAATCAAATAAATTACAGTGTATTTGGGACATAAAAAGGTAAGTTTTCACCAAATTTCGTGGAAAAAATTTTTTTTTTGAAAAAGATAAAAATAAAAAACCAAAAACTTGGTTTTTTGAATTTTTCCCATAAATTTGGAGGTTATGTAAAAAAATTGTAATTACAAAAGTTGTAGATCCTTTTATTACCTACAACTTTGCCATTTAACTTTTTTCCATAGGACTTGTAGTTTTACCGGAAATCGAGATAAACCATTTTTTACCCTTAAAACCCCCCCTCCCACTTCCCAAAGTCAGATCGCCCGTAATTTATTTTTCCTTTTATTTTTATTATATTCTTCTCCTTTTCCAATGGGTTTCATCCTACTTTTATTTTTTTTGGTTTCAAAAATTATCGACCCTGGTCTAATAAAACTCTAAAAATAAATATTAAGTTTAAAGTTTAAAACTGAAAAATTAAATTAAATGTTCGAACAAGCAATTATTAACGATTCGTCGAATTGTTTCTCTGTTTGGTCTGGCCTCGAACATTCCCGCAAATAATCTTTGAATTTCTCGTTCAGAATTACCAGCAAAATGCCAGATTAAAATCTGAACTTTTTGTTCCAACGTGTACCTACATTTTTTAATTAAATAATCTTTTTTACTAAAATTACTACCTCTTGGCAAGAGGCTCTTGCTGGCACCACTGCAGTTCTCGTTCTAATATCCTCGTGTCAAGCACGCTGCGAGGTGCGCGATGGGTATGCGTTGTCGTAGCCTGCCGGCTGGCCAATCAAATTCTATTTGGCGTTCTATCCTTGTTCTTTTCACGCGGGTATTGAACAGCCGTCCTTTCCTGTGTGGTCGGACTTGGATTTGCAAGCACTGTATATATATATATATATGTAGATACGTATATTAGGGTGGGCCAAAAAAAACTTTTAATTTTCTTTTCTTTAGGTACCATGAAAATATCGTCCAAGATGACGAAAAAAAAATTCTGATAAAGTTTCAGCTCTTAATATCAATATTAAGAGGTGGCTCATCGCGATTTTTTATTTTATATTTAAATAACACGGGAAAAATACATTTTTTTGTTTGGAATTTTATTGCGTTTTAACGAATCAGTGAGTTGTAGAAATCATTACATATTCTTGTAGGGAATTGAACGATCTACAAAAAAGATCTGATATGATTTTTTGCTTAGTCAACTCGTTTAAAAGTTATTTGAGGTAAAAGTTCAACCTCAAAAAGTAAATGAAGACTTTTATAGTTTTTCATACTCTATTACGAAATATTGGCTCAAAAATATGAAAAATCATATTTTTCGAGAAATTTATCGAGTGTCCATCGGTAAAACAATATAATTTTTACGAAATATCAATAATCGTGAAAAAAAGTTTTTTTTCTATACTTGATTTAAAAAAAAAACGATTTTTTTTTACATAAGTAATGACAAAAAAAATTAATCATTTTTTCAAAATATAATAAATATTCTATTTACACTAGACTATTAGGTAATAAAAGCCATGTTTCAATAATTTATCAATTAAAATAAACATTTTTTATTTTAATTGAAAAATTACACTAGGCAACAAATTTTAACTTAAAAAAAAGGTCCTGGTTAAAAATAGAATTTTTCGATCGTTTATGACTAAAATAGATCCAAAATGTTTTAAAAAAAAATTCTGAAGTCGTAAATAAAAAATAGGAGCACAGTATTATGGTACCATTTATTGCATAGATACACCATTTACAAAAAAAAAGTTTATATACAAAAGTGCTCTTTTAGTTCCACCCTTACTTCTTAAGAAGTCCCATAAGCCAACTGAATGGCTTGTGCGGGTTAGGGGTAGGAACGGACCGCGGGCTTAAAGTCCCCTCCGAAGGACTAATACACAATAGGACAAACACAAATAAACAGCCATGGGATTCGAACCCACGACCTTTGAAAATTTTAGGATGACGTTACTTTTAACTTATATTTCAGCATTCCATGAACAACATACATATCTGTACATATTGTAAAAATTTAAGGCATGTTTTATTGATGTTTAATGTTTTTTATCGTTCAAATTATTTTGTTTATTTATTTTTATCGTTATTATTTAACAATTTTTCTCTGTATCATGGTGCTGCCTGTATCGTCTAAACGAGACTTTGGAAAATTTTTTGGTCGCCGGATTTGCGTCGAGCAGGTGAAAATCTATAGGACTGTGCTATTTTTATTACCAACCTTTTTTATTTACTAATTTTTATCGTTATTATTTAACAATTTTTCTTTGTATCATGGTCCTGCCCGTATCGTCTAAACGAGACTTCGGAAAATTTTTTGGTCGCCGGATTTGCGTCGAGCAGGTGAAAATCTATAGGACTGTGCTATTTTTATTACCGACCTTTTTTATTTACTAATTTTTATCGTTATTATTTAACAATTTTTCTTTGTATCATGGTGCTGCCCGTATCGTCTAAACGAGACTTTGGAAAATTTTTGGTCGCCGGATTTGCGTCGAGCAGGTGAAAATCTATAGGACTGTGCTATTTTTATTACCGACCTTTTTTATTTACTAATTTTTATCGTTATTATTTAACAATTTTTCTTTGTATCATGGTCCTGCCCGTATCGTCTAAACGGGACTTCGGAAAATTTTTTGGGCGCCGGATTTGCGTCGAGCAGGTCAAAATCTATAGGACTGAGCTATTTTTATTACCGACCTTTTTTTATTGTTTACTAGTGTTATTGAAACATGACTTTTATTACTCTACATTACCTAAGTCAAGTGTATACACTTTATAAATAGCATATTTATTATTTTTTAATGAATATTTCCCTCATTATAATATGAACCAATCAAAAGCCTTGAATTTTCGAATAAATTTCGTTTAAATAAGCGATTAAATCACTAGAACTATTTAACAGCGATTAAATTTTAGCCTCCATATTGGATTTTTGTTTACGATTTTATGGTGTTATTTACAAGTTTTAAAAAACATTTTTTAAAAAACAATAAAAAATAAGTTATCTAGTTTCCGAAATATCAATTATTATTATTACCTTATAATAATAATCTAGACGTATATCACTTAACCTATAAATTTAATCTGTCGAACTATGCTCAGTAAGTTTTTTATTTGATTTTTCTTTTTGGAAAATAGTTTCATGCAAAATAATTAAAAATAAAACCCCTCGACCGCTATGCGGTCTCGTGATTTTATCAAATTATTTTGCATTCAACATTTTCCAAGAAAAACCAAACAAAAAACTACTGAGCCTAGTTTAACCGATTAAATTCATAGTTCTCGTGATATAATATATGATTAATTTGTTTGAATTAAAAAAAAATTAAATATATAAAAAAAACGTTTTTTTCACGGTTATTGATATTTCGTAAAAATTGTATTGTTTTACCGAAGAACACTCGATAAACTTCACGAAAAATATAATATTTCATGTTTTTGAGACAATATTTCGTGATAGAGTATGAAAAACTATAAAAGTCATCATTTACTATTTGAAGTTGAACTTTAACCTCAAATAACTTTTAAAAGAGTCGACTATGCAAAAAATCATATGAAATCTTTTTTGTAGATCGTTCAATTCCCTACAAGAATATGTATTGATTTCTACAACTCACTGATTCGTTAAAACGCAATAAAATTCCTAACAAAAAAATGTATTTTTCCCGTGTTATTTAAATGGAAAATAAAAAATCGCGATGAGCCACCTCTTAATATTGATATTAAGAGCTGAAACTTTATCAGAATTTTTTTTTCGTCATCTTGGACGATATTTTCATGGTACCTAAAGAAAAGAAAATTAAAAGTTTTTTTTGGCCCACCCTAACGTATATATATATATATATATATCTATATATAGAGATACGTATATATATATATATTAGGGTGGTCCTTAATAAGGTTATTTTCAAATTTCTTTGCTCCCAGGGGCTCAAATGCTTCCAAATTAATAAAAAAAAATTTCCTGAAAATTTGAGCTCTTAATATTTACTCTAAGATAGTGCGCATTCCAATCTAAGTTTCCTATGGAAATAACATAGGAAAAATTACTTTTGTTGTTTATAATTTTATAACTTGGGAACGAATGAATTAAAAATTATAAATCATACAAATTTTTATAGAGAATTGAACGCTCTACAAAAAAGGTCTCCTATAATTTTTCCATTACTTCTCACATTGACTAGGCAGTGTGCGCCACAATAATTTACGATACAAATGTAAAATTGAAAACTGAATTTTGTGTGAGTGAGTATAAGAAAGTATGGCAGGCCCCATCGGCAACGTCTAACACTGATCTTCCAGGGTTAGTTTACCACCTTTCGGTTCTCCTACTGCACATTGCACTGGGTTTCGTGGATGCGAATGTTCACCCCGGCAGGTAAATCTTCCCTAGAAGATCGTGGATGACAGTGTCGATAGTTAAGGCCACTCCCGGAATTTTGTCGCCGGGCCGGGCCATATTTAGGCCCGATTTAGGTTAGTGGAGTGTAGGACAAAAAGGGACAACATTTTGGTTTTTGGGGGCATTGAACTGACCCAAAACTAAGTACAATCCGGACTTCCCCTCAACCAGGGTTTTAGTATTAACCCTATTTAATTTGGGTTTATGAATGAGGCTTGGTTTTTGGTACGTTGCTTGGACATATTTGCTGGTCTTGCATTTCATCCTGGTCTGCTAGAATTCAAAATCTGCTGCATGCAGTTGTTTGCCCCACTGTGCAACCCATATCTTCGCTCTAGAGAACTATCAATAGATAGTCTTTGGTCGGAAATGTGATTGCCATTACCGATAGTTTTTATTTTAAAGTATAAGTTATGTATGCTTTTATTTGTCCACGTTTTGTGGTTGAAGTTGTGTAAGTAAGCCTCTGTATTGTTTTAATTATCCATCGGGTGTTGTTTTTACTTTCCCCACTCTCTTAGATCATCACTCAAAAATGACTCGTTATAGGTTATTTGACTCATTGTTCCAGTGGAAAGGCAGTCGCTAATGATTAGACAAATTTTACCGAATGCAACAGTTAATAGTGGATTTGGTTGAAAGTTTTTTTTTAGAATAGTTTTTGTTTACTTACAGATCGCTGGTGACTTTAATTTGTCTAATTTAACTTTAAGTAGTAGAATATATAATAATTTATTAAAAACGACTATTCGTTGTTTTCGTGTTGTGGTAGAAATTGTGTTTACGTTTTCTTTTCTTATTTAACAATAAATAAATTGCATTTATATTTATTTTATACAGCTTCTAAAATTTTTTTTAACTCGAGAGGGTCTCGCAGTTTGTTTATTTAATGCAAAGATTAGAATATGGTTTGCTTACACGGAAAGAAATAGTTTTGAATTAAGTCCTACAATATTGTTGTGAAAAATTTGTGGTAATATTGCACCCAATTATGAAAAGAATTTATGTTACTGTCTCTTTACTTGCTATGGTCTAAATTGAATATAGTACATAATTTTGCTGTAAGAGAGTTGTCGCAAAATGTAACAAAATGTACTGGTAATGTGTAAAACAAACAACTAACCCCATCGTAAAGATTTGCATTGTTTGTGTTAAACAAGAAATAAACAAATTATAGCAATAATGCATTTAGTCTGGGGTAAAGAAAGCAACAATACTAACGCGTGTAATACTACAACCCAACTTTATTTATTTTTGGTACGTCGTTGTGGTAAACTTATTCGCAAGTTGTGTGAAAAATGTGTGCACGTGTGATAGTTTTAAATCAAGTTTTTTATAGTAAAAAAAATCCTTCTATGATTGGTTGATACAAGGTTATTAGTTTGTTTTGTCTTGGCATACCAAAATTACGTCTCTTTGGCCGGTGTACTGTATAAAAATATAATTGCAGTTTAGTCTTAGTTAGAACTATTTACCCTAGTTGACGGAAAAATAACTATTGTTGTGCAGTGGAGCAATGGATCAGTTTGTCACAGACTTATTAAAATAATGGGGTTTTGAAAATCTCATCGAAGAGTTTAAAAGTAAGTTAATTTTATATTCTTAGCTTCCTAATCCTAGTTGTCCTCGAAATCAAAAGTTAAAAATTAAATATTATTAGAAAAATTATTATTGTTAAATACTTATAGTAATAGGTACAGGTATTAGGGTGTCCGTTATTTGGGCGATGTGCGAATTTTTTTGCTCGCACCCCCCAAAAAGTTGTAGTTTGGGAAAAAAACATTTTTGGTAATTTTTTTAGATTTTTTTTTAATTAACCCATGCCGCAAGAGGGTTAAAGATTTAATTATTGTTAAAATATGATTAAATTTTGCCTTTCACTATAGGCTTACCACTCCACGATTTTTCAATGAAAAAAGTCTGTCGAGTGGTTTTCTTATAGTTCAAACACCGCTGAACCCGAATCTAAAATTCGTTTTTTTTTCATTAATCGTTTTTTTAGAATAGCCTGTGTCGGGTGTAGGTAAAATCGCAAATCGGATGAAAAATGGGATTAGGCTATTTTCACATTCAAAGTCCTGTAACGTCGCCAGTTTTCAATAAAAAAATCTGAAAATTGGTATACTTATGGTTTTGACATCGCTGAACTCGAATCATTTTCATTGATGACAGCTGTCAAAATAGCTGTCAAAAATCCTAAAAAAACGGTTTTTTATTAAAAATGCCCATTTTATGGTTATTTCATGCGCTAAATCTGAATTTGATGTTAAAATAAACTTTTTTAATAATTGACAACTGTCAAACAGCTGTCAATTGACTATCAACATTTGTTTTAAAATAAAAATTTCATTTTTTAATTACTTTTACAATATTTTTATTGTATATTAGAGGTTTTGATGTATGACAGTTGTAAACTAACTGTAAAATTATGTTTGGAACTTGAAATTTGACAGTTCAATCATTTGTACATTTTATTGAGTGATTTGGATGTCGGTTTTATGAAAATATACATAATATAGCCTTATAATATGGTACAATTTGCAGAAGTGAATTTTGGTCGTTGCTTAAATAATTACTACAATATTGTGTCATTTTTGACGTTAGTGTTTAACACTTATATGTATACAGTTCTTTTATTTTTACGACAATTTGGAGAGAAAATTTTTAGTAATTGTTGTAAAAAACTCTACAAAGTTTTGTCATCTTGTACCATAAATTGTAATATTTATGTACACACAATTATAACATTTTCTGGACCCAGATTTTAGTGACAAACGCAAACAAGTACATGACTAAAATGCACATATAAAAATATCTGTGGCAACTACAAATTGCTGTTCTAGATATGGTAAGTTCTAGTAATACATTTGTTTCAATTTTGTTTGAATGTGTATTACAATTTGTCATTATCCGTATTTTCAACACAATTTGTAAAGAAGACTAATACAATTATATTGATTTTGACAACAAATTTCTTTGCGTGTACTTACTTAAGATTTATGTGTTTATTAAGTACTACTTGTCACGTCCTATACGGCGGAGAGTACCATATTTTAAGTCGAACTAGCCTATGCATTCGATATTTTTGGTCTATTTAATGTAGTGTTCGTTAACCCTTTTCAACTCTTTTATGTTCTTTCTTGTTGATTTCTACGGATTTATCCACGTGGGAAGGTATAAACACACCTGCAGGCTCGGTGAATTTGTACTTTAAGTATAGCGAATAGCGACGTGCGAATACTTATCTGAATTACGCAGATGGCGCCTTGTCCCCTCGTAATTGGTCTCTTCCAGGTTCCTGCCTGTTCAAGTGGGTGGTTCCGTGGCTCCGACAGGTGGGGTTCACTTCGCACTTTTAACCTTTTAGATATTTTGCTTTTAAAATGTACTGATTATGCACTGAGTATACTTGTTTATAGTTCGGAGCGAAAAGACAAGCACGTCTCATCCGTAGAAACGATACTAAAAATTGAAAACTGAATTTTGTTTTTAGAAAAAAAAAACTACAAACAAAATTAAATTAACAAACACTTGTTATTTATATAATGGTTGGGTTGGGTTTTTAATGCATAATGTATTAAATTTCTCTAAAAATATTCCTTTCTTCCCGCTCGCCATTATGAATCTTTGACTGAATAGCGAAGTTCGACAGAGGAAAAACTATTGCGCACAATGCCTAGTCATTGTGAGGAGTAAAAACCTTGAATCCCCAGATTGACTATCGCATCAGACATTTTGCAGATTGCCTAAAATAGCGTAGTAAATTTGCAGATTGCCCATAATGGAATTGATTTTGCATGTCCGGTAATTTGGTCAGTTTGCAAAGTATCTAGACATTTCGCACATTGCCGGATTTTTTACATTGCCGGTAAAACTTATGTTTACGAACGCCTGCTTGAGAGGTGCTGTTAATCAATATTTTAGTTTTTTTTATCTTGCATTAAACATAAATTCCGGCGATTTATACAGTATACAGTACAGTTTCATTATTAAGCATAGTGATTGTATTAAATTAATTATTAATAATGAATAGGAACCTAATCAATTATAATTATAAATGATAAATAAATATTTATCACTAAGAATAGGACAAATCACGTAGTGAGCCATAACAACACCAAACAAATTAAATAGTATATTACACTACAAGGGCCGAAAGTTGAATTTTCGGCCCTGCGCGTCATGATGCCCGAGGCAAAAGAATCATGACGCGCAGGACATTAATTACGTGAGGTATTTTGAATAATTTGGACCCCGTTGGTAAGATTTGGTGAGATGTGGCAGACCCCCCCCTATCCCTCACGTGAGATTCTAGCCATGAAACACCAAAAAGTAAAAAAAAAAAAATTGTTTAACTTTTTTTCAACAAAATTATTATAGAGTTTTAGATGCATATTTTTGTTGTACTTTATTAGTTTTGATACTTTTGTTTGACTAATTTTTTGTTTTTATTTTTGTGTAATAATATTACATATTTGATATTTTCTATTTATTATTTTTTTTAATAAAATATATTTTCTCCAAGTTTTTTTTATTCTACCAATGGTTTTCGGAGTCGTTTTAGGAACTCTCTCTCCCTTGGGCGACTTCAAGCAATTTTGTCGAGAAAACTTTAATTTTGCTTTAAAATTTGAATTTTAATTTCTCAGGAGTGTAAGGGTTATAACACCTAAAAGAGATTTTATAATAGTAGATTATGTCAAAAGGAGTAGAAGCGACTCTTTTTGTGGTGAGTACAGAGATTGACGGCCGAAGCGTAGCTGAGGCAGGCAACTGTACGAAGCACAAAAAGAGCTTCTACTCCAAATAACATATACAATTTTTTTTTCAAGGGCGTAATATAAATAGGATAAGCAATGGAATTATTTTATTTACTCTTAACTTATGTGGTATGAAATTTTGGCTAAAAGCATTAGAAATTATTTATAAAAACTAAAAAAAGTTATAACCCTTACTTACAATGCCGATAAATATCCTAAACTAAAAATAAACCCTGCTCTGTCAAAATGCTGCGCTTGAATTAATTTTGACGTACTGACATTTGTTTGGAGTTCCGACATTGGCAACTCGTCTATCATCATAATATTATACTAATAAACTAGTTGTTCTTTATTTCGTTCAATTAAAATTTAATAAATAATCACTAAATATTCCGTGCGATTATAATTAATATAATTAATACAACGTGATTGCTTTGTATGAAATGCTAAATTAATTTTATTATTTGACGTCTATTGAGACACCTATGGATTTACTTCCATCCCTAGGCTTTTTTGAGTTTTTCGTCTGCCGCTAATGAAAAAGACGCACTTCAACTATCTCTATACAGGCATATAAGGTTGTATATCATGGCCGCTTGAAAAAAAATACTTTTTCAGCAAAGA
Organism: Brassicogethes aeneus; assembly: GCA_921294245.1. Taxonomy (NCBI): domain Eukaryota; kingdom Metazoa; phylum Arthropoda; class Insecta; order Coleoptera; family Nitidulidae; genus Brassicogethes; species Brassicogethes aeneus. The sequence continues at coordinate 67,186,181 of OV121132.1, forward strand.
ACAATTTACACCTTTTCTCATCAGAGTTTGGGTTTTACTTTCTCTTAGCTTTTTTTGCAGAAGGGGCCCTTCTACACAGCCTGTGTTCACCTTAAAGGCTGGTCAATGCCGAGTTCAAGAGTTGGTAATACCTCCACCACTAACTTTCCTGCTAGGGCTGGTAATTTATCCTTAATGTCATTATAGTTATTTACGTGTCAAGCTTTGTAAATGAATCTTAACGGGCGAGCTGGAAGTTTGTATGGTGAGCGACGCAGGAGTCTTGATATGTTTAATATTATATAATATTTATAATTATAAAATAAATTGGGGGGGGGGGGCAGGGGGCATCCTTTTAAAATTGTAAAATAAACATTATAAGGGCATCTATTAAACGGCCTGTTTAACATTTTTTAATAAAAACTACACCCCTGCTCCCCTCCAAATTAATACAAATGGCAAAGTTAAGTTTACATGCAAGCTGGATATTAATTAAATAGTCTTGTTAATATATTTATTATTTTATTTTAATTATATAATATATTTAGGTACCCCTGCCCCATCCCAAATTTATTAAATTTACTAACCAGTCTCGCCAATTTTTTGGAATTTTTTTAATTTCAAATTTAATACAATAAAATAACATTTTATTATTTATTGTATTATAATAGGTACATAATAAATTTATAAAATGCAAAATTAACATAGCAAATTTTGTGGTCGATTATAAATAATTTATATTAAAATATTTTTATTATGGGCTATCCTAGTTCTGTAAGTGGAATAAATAATTATATAAACTTAAAATTAATAAAATTGTTAAAAGTTATGTTCTTTTCAATTTCGTTAAAATTCGTTACATAAATTTACCAACAATTGTTCTTATAAACCAAAATTTACCTGTAAGTATCAAACTAGAAAACAAATAAATTTGGACCAGGTATAAAACAAAACCGCGACAATGGCGACGCCAGTAAAATTGCCTGAGAGATTATAAAAAATAATTAAAACATATTTATTATACAAAATATTTATATACACCCGATATTTCAGAACTGGTTACACTAAATGAAATCTTATGTGGCAAATTTATTTTTAAAACATGTTTCGTGCACGAATTTAGGAATATTTTTAATTTTTGCGTTTTAAGCTTAAAATATAAAACCGTTTGTTTCCTACATTATAGTAACATGATAAAAAATCAATTCGTATACGTATACGTATAATTTGCTAAATTCTATGAATATATTCATAGAATTTAGCAAATTAAATTTACTGGTGAACACTTTAAACAGTTACTTAACTAATTGGTCCATATAATTAAAACTACATTTATCGTGTTAATTTGTACACACGTGTGTTATGACTTGTATGTCTATTTATTTTAATTTTTAACTTTAAAAAAGCAGAATTTCAAAAAATATATATTCTTGATTTTGTGATTAAAATTAAATTTTCCATATGAAAGTTTATTTTGTGTTACCCGATACAAAAAAACACTGTATATGACAAATATATTCCATTTCAATAATATAGTATTTACTATAGGTAATTATATCGTCCTCATAATTATATCGTCCATATAGCCAGCCGACTCGAGTGTCTCTCTCTTGTACTGCTTATTACTCTCTTTAGATGTAAATAAAAAAGAGTTAAAACTTTACTTCTAGTCGCTGATAATAATAAAAAAATCAATAAGACTTTCTAAAGTTTTTGAAAATTTACTAATTTGAAGTGGTTGCCCCACGGGGTAGTTTATAACATATATAATAGAAAATAAATTATTAAGATACTCATCTTGCCATATTTATTTTGCTATTTCAATTTTTGTATTAATTATATTAATAACAATAAAATAATATTATTATTTTAAAAATAATATTCGTATATGATTTAATTATTATATAATCAAGTAAATCTTGGATTATATAATAATAAGGGCCGGTTTATCAATCTCTGGTTAAGTTCCAGTTCGTCTATCTGATAGTTAAATTCCATATCGATCGTATAAGTAAATGAATGGTGTAAATCATCAAAATTAATGTTAAATTTTTCTAAATGTGTAGTGGTTTCATATACCAGGAAAAAAAAGATCATGGAATTTGGTTACAGTATTGCTAATAATCAATTAAGGCGAAGTGAGGGTGAGAAAGACCTGGGTATACTATTTGATAAACAATTTTCATTTACTAACCATATTAACAATGTGGTTTCCGGTTCCTTTAAAACTCTTGGTTTTATTTTGAGAAATTGTAGGGACTTTAAGAATAACAAATGCTTAATCTTTCTTTTTAATTCGTTGGTTAGAACTAGGCTTGAGTGTGGATCCTTAATTTGGTTTCCCATTTATGAAACCTACATTCGGGTCCTGGAATCTAACCAGCGTAAGTTTTTAAAGTACCTTATCTTATACCCTGAAAGAGGAATAGATTATTCTATCTTGCTTAAGAGGCACAACATGATTTCGTTGGAAAAGCGTAGAGTTGTGGCAGCGATTTCATTATTGTACAATCTTTGTCATAATAAAATTGACTGTCCATATTTACTAAATTGTTTAAAGTTTAACGTACCCAGATTCAACTCCAGAAATAATGTTTTTATTTAGAAATGATACTCCCCGTACTAATATGCACCTGTGTACAACATGTGCTCTTTATTTAATAGTTTTTGCTACAACTGTGATATTAATTTTGATACCTTAAAATCTTTAATAACATGTTTGTGATTAATATACTATGTATCTGTATATATATATATATATGTATATATATTTTTCTTTGTAATCATACTTGCTATTTAACATTTTTTTTGATGTTGTTATATCTTTATCTTAACTTTTCTTTTTTTTACATTTGCTGTAATTAGGTGTATTCCTGTTGGAAATAAAGTTTAATATTATTATTATTAAACCAGAGATTGATAAACTGGCCCTCAGGGCCCTCTGGTTTAGTTCCAGTTAGTTTATCTGACAGTTAAATTCCATATCAATCGTTGTGAAAACAATGGTATCCAGATTATCTGCTAGATAACTAACTGCAACTTTAACCAGACATTGATAAACTGGTCCTTAGTCAAGTAAATCTTAAATTAATAATATAATTACTATTAAAGAATTAAATCTCAAAAAGAGTTCAACTATGTATGCGAGGGGTAAACCACTTTAAAATCAGCGAGACCAACGTTCAACGTTATAGGTAGGTACACCTAACATAACATAACGTCCATATATTATGTGGACGTTATTATTTCTTAGAATATTCTGACTATCTATAGATTTACTATATCATCTAAATATTAATTAAATAACTAATAATTAATTAAACATGGCAAACCGAAAGTAAAAGTGGTCAGGGGCAATAGGTCAGTAGGATAAACTTGGTGGGAGTGTTGGACTGAGACCAAATCAGGTAAACCACGCAAGTTACTCTCATTTTCATTAGTAACGGACTGTCCTACTTTTATAACAAGTTTGTTGTCACATCCATAGGCGTACCTAACAACAAATTTGGCAATAGTTATATTGTTACAAAATAAACTATACCATAATACAATAATGTATGCTCTAAAAAAGCTATAAAAAAATAGAAAACTGTCGAATTTACATGTGTCGTCTTAAGAAGTTGGATATAAAGTTGATTCTTAGATTATAAAGGCTAATTAGGTAGTCACATGATTCACACATGTGCATTTGTTTAAAAAAATTGAACTTTATTAAATGTCCTTAATTCTAGTGATGGCTGCAGAAAACCTTGGCGTTCAAGTAACAGAATGATATACATATACATAGATATTAGTACTTACAGCGACCATAAGAATAATATACAGGGATGGTAATGTGCTCTTAGGCCGTTTAATAAATAAAGACAAATGCATTATGAGACGTGGGAGTGGTGGAGTGACGAAATAGTGGTGGGGCAGGCCAGACCGCGCCGCGCCAAGGCTGGATGCTCCCGTGTACGAGTTTTGGTTCATGCCGCGCATGACGTCACTTGATGAGTAGTTGCCGTGCGAATACACGAATAATAGTAATATTATCAAAGAAAATAGAGAAATATCTGGACATAGTGCATATTAAATAAACTTAATATTGAAGAAAGTGTTATAATATGGATAATAGATGCTTTTAGTCCTTGATAACATTAGGGCTGTAGTTTAAGCCTTGGTGTTTTAAATTAAACTTATAGCCACTGTCCAGAAAATGTTTATAGGAAACAGAAGCGATCTTAACGTTAATATTGCCTATTCTTTTTGTGGCATTTAACCACTGTTTCCAGAAATCAAAGTTTTTAGGGAATCGATTAAATTTAATGTTTTTATTTAAAGGGTTTTTCTTGGACAAGTTGTCTGAATTGCATCCAAATATGCCACACCGCATTTTAATAGATTCAAATGGTACGACACAAACTAAAACACAAACAAAACAAGTTAACGCAACACAAAAACAATAATAAACAAACAGAACACGTTAACAATAATTTGAACACTTAAAAGTAATTCAAACCTTACCGAAAGCAAAAACAACAAGTTAAACAAAAAATAGTTAACATCCAACAGCATCGCAAAAACAAGAATTTTAGCAGCAGATAATTAAAAAGCACGTTAAAGATTTAAAAACACTCATCAAGTGACATATTTAAGCCCCACCCAACATGCGCACCATCCTATCTTAAGGTGTATGTATCTTGGTGGGATTGTAAAGCAGTTAGAGGAGGGGAAGTAAAACATTGGCGGACGTTTAATTGTTTTGATTTAATCGTTTTAAAATCTTGTACTGCACGCTTATGGCAGAGGGAAAATAAGTATTTTGTTATCCTATTCGTTCAACAATAGTTGTTTGTCTCTCTTATTTATACGTTTATCTCACTTATTCGTACGTTTCATATAGCATGCATCTTTGTTTATTAAACGGCCTAAGAGCCCATTACCATCCCTGTATATAATATTTAGTATTGTGCGACTAGTGGGAGAAAAAGAAGACTTCTTGAGCGTGAAGTGGAATGTCCTTTTTCAGCCAATATAAAGAGTTTTTTCTACTACCTTACTAGAAAACTTAATTTTTCACCCCTGAGCGAGGGAGGAAAATGCCTCTTTTCCTCCCCGGGAGGAAAAAAAATTCCTCCCTCTTTTTTTTAACAAATTTACATTAGCAAGAGTTTTTGTACCTTGTCTAGCCCTATTTGATTTTGTAGAAAAAAGATTTACTTCGCACTTGTCCAACCATTCTTTTAACAAACTATATTCATTTTCATATCGCTCTTTCGATTTTTAAGGAAGGAAATTAATTGCAACTATTCTTGCCTCTTTAGCAAGATCTTGCGGCAGGTCTTCTTCGCTAAAACTCATTTTCAAAACGTAGGAAGAATTTCAAATTTATAATAGGTAAACATTCTGACAGCTTATAAAAACTGATTTGTATTACCAAAAATACCATAGCAACAAAGCGTTGTCAACATAACGTTGGCGACGCAACAACTACTTAATATTTTGTCATAATTTTATAGCCCCATACCGGGTTAGTAAAAGGAACCGAAACGCTTAAAATGTTTTAAAACTGTTAAAAGGTAATAGAAAAAACTATATACATACCTCAGGAGGAAAATGCGTTTCCTCCCTTGAATATTTAATGCCCTTCGCTTCGCGTCGGGCATCAAACTATTCGCGGGAGGAAAAGCACTATTTTCCTCCAATGGTATGTAAATAACTATTTCAATAGAGGTGATATGCTTTTAAATCGAGAGTGTGGCCGTATTTAAAATCTCAAAATCTTCTGTCACTGTCAGTTATATTAAGAAAGGTGTGCAATTTAATCATGGAAAGATACACTCCTCAACAACGTTTGGAAATAATCCAATTTTTTTTTATCAAAATAATCGTTCTTATATTGCAACTTATCGTGCAATTCCAAATTATGGTCGTCATAATCCGCCTAGCGTGCTCGCTATTCGTCGAACTGTGAAAAATTTTGAACCCAATTTTTCTTTACAAAATGTTCGCATGCCAGTGCGATAAAGTTCCGGTCGAAGTGAAGAAAATGTTGCTGCCGTTGGGGCAAGTGTTGATAAAGACCCTAATTTATCAATTCCAAGACGTTCTCAACAATTGGGACTATCTACCACAACAACATGGCGTATTTTCCGGTACAATTTGGACTTGCATCCTTACAAAATTGTTATGACGCAAGAATGGTATATGCTAATAAACCAGCAACAATTGAGGCATTAAAATTGAATATTGAGGACCAAATTCGACAAATATACCCTAATTTATTAAATAAAGTGATCGAAAATTGGACTCACCGTATTCAGCTCTGTAGGAGAAGCAGAGGCGGACATTTAAATGATGTCCTTTTTAGAACATAATTGCATAGATTATACTTTAAAATATAATAAAAAATGTTGCTAACTCATTTGATTTTGTTTTATTTAAAAAAGAAAACATATCACTCTTATTAAAAAACCCTTTACAATATACATAACAGTGTATTATGAACAATTAAAAAAACAAAACAATAATGGCGCAAGGAATTTAAAGCCATTTTATTTGATATTTTATCTAATATTTGACATCTGTCACTTTTTTCCAATTTTAATTTAAAGCTAACTTCAGCGAAGTAGCATTGTTGAAATTAAGAAATTGGGGAATTAATTATTTCAGCAAGAAATTACATATTTCTTGCGGGTGTTGGGAATCGACTTTTTCATGCAAGTGTTGCTCACGAGCCCTCAGGCCGAGTGTGCATTAAGACGAGCTTCAAGAAAGCTTTTCTCACAAGTGAAACACAATGTTTTTACTAGGACCCTTTTATTTTTTATATTAAAATACAAAACAAAATAACCTAAAAACGTGTTTTACAGCTGTTAAAAAACATAAGCTTGCGCAAAGCACCCAGCTGACAAACGAACCTTGCTCCATCGCTGCGAAAATTGTAGACCCGGCTTTATTCTTTTAATTTTTAAGGTATAAGTTACTTAAAATCAATAAACTTACGTTAACAATTTAAATAAAGGCACTAAAAATTAGAATTTATTATACAAACACAATTAATTGTGTTCTAAATGATATTTAGATATACATATACAAATAAAATAAAATTTTGAAACGAATTTCAAACAATGCTGTCAATTTCTTTTCACACAGACCTGTCACTTTTCACACAGAAATGTCACTTTACATTCGTGTTTTGCCTTGCCAATGAAAAGATTCATTTTCGAAGCAGCGATGCCAATACGACTTTTACATAGTGGTCGTAGAAAAAATATATTTAAGTGCTTTGTTAAATCTTGCACAATTTTTTGTAAACATTTTTCTTGGTTTATTACTTTACCTATCTAGTAACAGCTTCAAATTACAACCAAATTGAAGTTTCCTATTAGAAAAAAACATGTGTGTATTAGTTAAGAAATAAATGACTGTTGAATAATCCCAAGTAGCATTATAGTGACGAAAACTGATATCGCCACTTCAAATGAGTGGCAATAACGTTTAAATAACTAAATCTACCACGATACAGTTAAAATATCTCCATATTATATTAGCATAGTTGTAATCATGTGATTTGCACAAGCAGAATATACTTTATAGTTTTATAACTTTTTGGTGTATTAGTCTGGTATCTGAAATGTTATGACTCCTTTTGACACCACCTTAAAGTTGTCTAAACTTTAGAGTGGACTAGGAATATTAACTTTAACCAAATCACTTAAGTATAACTTTGAAGTGGTAGTAGTAGTAAAGTGGGTATATCAGTTTTGGCAACGTTTTCAGAACTTTTCCCAAACCTTGAATGTGGCAAAACTTTATTATATAATTGCGGTGGTGATTACCACGTTCTTGCTTAAAAGCTTTAATTTGATTATGGAACTGGCTGTTCCAAGTATAAGTGGCCAACACGTTTTAACCACTACAAATGCTACTTGGGATAGTATATTATTATACAAGAGATAATGCAGACTATTATTCACGAGGATGATTTGCGTCTCGGGTCACCAGACAAGAGACTTAAATAATCCGAGTAAATAATGCGCATAATCTTGAGTGTAATACAATATTTTTAAAATATTATTTTATCTACTTCAATAAGTAGATAATTAAATGATTTTTAAAAATAAATTAATAAAATCTGATCTGTCAAATGGTTAACCTTACTTTTTACCAATTTTAAATGATTTTATAGTCGGCTTCTCCCAAGTTAAAACCCGATTGGTTCAAATCACATTGAATATTGAAATCGGCCAATCACTGATTATTCCCTTTGTTTTGAATTCACAAAAAAACGCCAATATTATGCAATAGGAGATAGGACAAAATTAATTATTGACAATATAAAAACAATTTCGAAAACATAAACATTTTCTGATGTCGGTTAACACTACCTAAATGACGTTTTAATGACATATATAGACACTCAACAACATACAAGACACATTTTGGTAGAAAATTTTACGCTTTATACAAAAGGTCAACATTTGAAATAAATCAAAATGAAAAGTAGTGGCATTATATTATTTTCTGACTTTTTCACTTGTGTATCACAAAATTAGTTGTTAAATCTAATAACCATTTTGGAAAAAAGTTTTGCTCTGCCTAAATTACAATACTTTTAATTTTTATTTATTTCAAATTTTGACCTCCGATATCTAAATAAATTGTTTTACGAAAAAGCGAAAAAACCTTTTTTGTATACGCTGTATAGAGCGTAAAATTTCCTACAAAAATATGTCTTGTGTATTATTGCATGTTATGTTTTCTTATGTCAAAACATAATAAAAAAGTATGTTCAATGAAGATTCTTCATATAGGCAGGGTTAAATGACATCGGAATTTTCCAAAATTGTGTTTAGACGGTAAACAAATAATTTAAATGATACCCAAGTGAAAAAAGCCAACTTAGGCAAATTAGAAAATTGAGAAAAAAATAGTATTTTATGCAACGACCATATAATAATGTTTATTAAGACATGAGGATTATGATATAAGCCGAAGGCAAATGTCATAATAAGTGCGAATGTCTTAATACCCTGGCGAAAATAAAGCGGACACGAAAAGTGTGCAATAAGTGTGTATTTAGAGTGCAAGTCTTTGTAACAATGCGCATAGACGCTATTTTGTGGTAATGTCACACTTTTTGAAATAATTTAGTTTTTTCACTCTTTATGCACATTGACATCACGCTTTTTACTTGTATTTATTATAAAAGAGGAGTAAAATGGTTGTCTTTAGCACTTAAAGGCCTTATTTGAGGCTTACACAAGCGAGATATATCTAAAATGTGCTTAAACAGTTGATTGATCGCTAAAACTGTACAAACAATGTGCTATAAAAAGGTGTAATATAAGCGTGATAAATGAGAAATAATAAAGCGTCCTAACAGTGACTTTTTGTATTTTTCGTACGAGATAGAACAGACCTTGTTGTGTGGATTGTGATCTTATGTATCGCTTCTCGGCAATCCCCGTCGTGGAGTTGACAGTTCCGATATTTTTCTTAATAAAATACATGACAGGCCTGCAGGAATGTAAAACCTACATTGTGGGTATTTTTTTTAAATTTTTTTGAAAAGAACCTTTTCATTAGGTTAGTATTAATATTATTATTAGGATATTTATTAATTGATTAAATAAATTTAAAAGACTTCAGAGGTCAACAAAAACAACACAAGGTGGCAAGAAACAGTGTGCAAACAATGTAAAATATCAAAAGGAGTTCCCTTTAGAACATTGTCCAGTGATTATTCACACTTGTAAATTTTTGGTTTTGCACATTGTTTCATGTTCCATTTCCCACCCTCTGCACATTGTTCTCAATTAATTTTGCACACTTTTTGCACATTTAATTTTCGCCAGGGTAGCCTATTGACCAATCAAAAGTATAAGTATATTGGACTAGTAAATATTTCAGCGAATATTGAACCAGTACAATATTTGCTTCAATTTGTACTAGTCCAATATTCGTAACAATTACTTTTGATTGGTCCACAATTTATAGTAACAACGAGGTAAATATTTTTGGCAACTCAATTTCAATGCGTTTTGATTTGAATTTTTTTTTTAATTTTGGTTTAATAAAATTGTCAAAATCAAAAATTTCGAATATTTTAAGGTGTGATATAGCGAATATTGTTTATGGTTGCGAATAGAACTCGTGCTGCGCACTTGTATTTAAAGCAATCACCAACAATATTCGGGATTAGGGTGGTCCTTATTTTAAATTTGTATGCTTCCAGGGGCTTATAGGCTTAGAAATAAATAAAAACAAATATTCTATATATTGATCTTAATTTTAACCAGTGCCGTCCCAGGTAACACTTCGTGACGATAATTTTCTGCAGATCATGATGTCTCGAAAACGTGACCCAAATTTTTTGGATTAACGCCAAATTAAACGAAATCTTTACGTTTTAGAGACGATAACAAGCTAACGAAATTTTCACGATACTATGTGAGGAAAAAGAGACTTCACTTTACGCAATCGTTAGGTTTTCGTAATTAAAATAGCTGAAGAACTCTAAAAGCATCTGTGACGAAAGTATAATGTAGATATTTGAATATCGTTATGCATTTTCTTGGAGAAAAACATACCGATTTTGTAAACGAAAACTTCACGATGTCGTTGTTTTCAAATCTGAATTACCCCACTTCATCTGCTCTGCCATTTTTTTGTAGCTTTTGCCGGTTTTACAGGCCAATAGTAAAAATAAGTGTTTAATACCACAATTAAAAAAAAGTGTTTAGTGAGTGCTATATTGTAATAATTTAGAACTTGGTTCTGCTTAAAAGTAAAGGTAAGAATAAGAAGCATGTTTTGAGGTTAGTTTGAGAGCTGACGATGAGGCTACCGACAAAATGTTCTAATGTGATATATTTTTGATGATATTTCGTTAGATAACAAATAGTCTTTCCACCTGAAATCAAAAATCTAGAGGTTCTCTGATTTTTTTAATGGGGAATTCCTTATTAAATTCGTTTTATTGATTTACATATTTAATTTATTGACTAAATTTTGACCTTATTTCAGAGGTTTTTCTTAATCCAAAGTTTCAAATTAATGTGTTCACCAGAGTCTGGTCTGCATTATTTTTTAATGGAGTTGGGACATGATGTCGTAATTTTTGTTTACTACAACCAAAAGAGCTTTTCCCATTTTTTATTTTTTGTGTAGGTAATAATAATAACTACTGTATTAATCAGTTTTACAAAAAAAAATCTTTAAAAATGACCCCATTGATAAATTATATGGGTAGCGTGACGTCTCGAAGTTATTTATATAATATAAATGGAATATTGACATAGTCGCCGCGGTGAATGTTTTCCGTTGCGTTATCAATTTCAAATGTAAAAACCGGTTTATCAATATACGCCCGGTATACATCCCACATACGTATACGAAGAAAACAGCAGCAGTAGCAGTAACAGTTATATCCTTTTTCTATGGTTATGTCTGTTCACAAATTTATGACGTAACGGAAAACATTCGCCGTCAAAAACCTGTTTTTGACATACGTTCGGCATACGTCCCACATACGTATACAAAGAACAGCAAATTGTCTGCACATGTGCTTGGTTTACAAATGGACTCAATGTAAAACATTCATTTATATTTTGGGCAAAAAGTAAGCAGACGCAATAAATGGAGAAGATTTACATTATAAAGTTACCCCACAAAGCCAAAGAGTGTCTTTTTTTTTAGAAGAATTTTGTTTTTTATTTTTTAATAAATTCTTGTAACAGTAAAATTTGTGTTACCTATTTATTTTGTTTTTTTTTCTTAGGTGCTGTTGGAACAATGGGTAATTTACCCGTATGTGTAAAGCAAGAATTATTTTGGTGCAATTCATTACCTACCATTTTAGCCACGTGACTTAAGTATTTTGATTGGCTAAACCATTGCCTTTAATGTGGATATTTTATTACATTGCATAAAACATGTGCACAGGGGGTAAAGTAGCTTGAAATAATTTCAAGCTACTTTACCCCCTGTGCAAAGATAACATGTTTTATAAAACATATATGCAATGCAATAAAATATCCACCCACATTAAAGGCTATGGTTTAGCCAATCAAAATACTTGAGTCACGTGGCTGAAATGGTAGGTAATGAAATGGTGATATTAAACTCACAGTGAACCTAACGATTTTAAGTAATTTTTATATAGAAAAGGTAACGCGTTTGTTACAATTAGGTTACAATTTCAAAACGCCAAAAATGTCATATTAAACTCACCGTGAACGATTTTAAGTAATTTTTATATAGAAAAGGTAACGCCTTTGTTACAATTGCTTTACAATTTCAACACGCCAAAAATGTTAAATTTGTCAATAAAACTTTATAGTCACTATCACGTTGAGAATTCGTACAAAATTATTGAAATTTCCGTCACGACTTACTCAATATTTCGTATCGACTTTTGTAAGGATTTCGTCTCGATTTTACCACGTACTTCAGTTAAGTTTTTGATACGAAAACGAAGCTTAAAGTAAGAGCGGTTTGGCCACTATTTCGTCTACGAATTATTTATGAAATCGAACACACGATCACCTCACGTTATGTGACGAGCACACAGTTTCAGTAATGCTTTCGTGACGGTGTGCTACCTGGGGTCTTGAAAGATTTTAGGCTATTAAATGAAAATTGCATACACTCATTTTTTTACGACTATCATAATAAAGTAGAAAATTAAATTTAAAAAATACTTAAGTTACTACTTGTCAAAATTGATAAATTTTAGATAGGTCAGATATCGCATTTCTTTTGCAATAACCATTCATTATGAGAAATGATTCGAAAGTTTTTTAAAAAATGTTGTTTTAATTTAATTTTTATTTTAAAAACTAATACACGTTTAAGTTTTTTAAACTTGTATAAATATTTTGCATTCCTACCATTTGTATGTATAACAAGTACTAAATTTTAAATTAAAATAGTATTTAATATCAACAAACTACCAAAATATACCACCATGTTGTTGTAAATAATAATAAAAAACTTTAAATATACTCGTACATCAATTTATTATTTACCACTACCGCATACGCATAATATACATAATAAAATTTTCGTTACATAATCTAAACTTAAGTCCTATAATTTACAACTAAAAAATAGTATCTCTACAAAGACATAGTGGGTGATTTTTGTTCACGTGTCTAAATTCGCTAATCGCCGCCTTGCATGACATATGCGTGATACAAGGAAACATGGTATATACCATGCGCTACCATGCGCAATGGCATATGCCATTGCGCATGGTAGCGCTGTTTCTCTCGCTCCTTATGACGTCACGTTCGTCAAAGATATCCACTTGTTCCAATGTAATTTTGAGGAGCGCGTTCGCGTTTTATTAAATTTACAATTATGACGGCCGATTTATTAAAACTGATTGTGAGAGAAAATTGGTTTGAGGTAGTATTTCTACGGATTTGTATTTTGTCATTGTGCCAATGTATTTTTTAAACTATATATGCAGGGCAAATAAAATAATTATTGTTTTTTGTTATGGTTAGAGATGTAAAAAACGGTTTTTTTCAGATGTGAAAAAAAACTAAAAGAACGGTTTTTTTGTTTTTGTTTTTCAAAATGAAATTTTGAAGAAAATATATATATTAATAATAAAGTGAAATGTAGAATATATTAAATTTTTCATTATTGAAAATTTTGACCGAGACTAAAAAATCTGATTTCATATGCAATGTAAAACTTCTACACCAATACAAAAAATTAAAGGATAAAAAAAATTGTTTTGCGATTCTTCGGATAGATGTATCTTTGTTAAAAAATGGTCGTATTGGAGCCGTAAAAAAAAGCAATTTGAAGCTTGAAGTTTCTAGTTTTAAGATTTTTAGATGAAAAATGTGTAACGCTCAATCCTAACAAATACCGTAATAAAAAAAATCGATTTTTTTTTTGGCTTTCTGGTCCACGGAATGTTCTGACTTAACCACCAATGAGAATAAATGTTCTACAAGAATTTGGTATTGTTTTAAAAAAAAAAAAATTCCATACTCTACGTGAATTTGAAAAATCATGAAAAGAGTGCTTTTGGAAGCTTTTTGAAAAATCAAGCGCTGAATCAAAAATATGATATGTAGTTACTTTTTTAGGACCAAAATGAAAACAAGCGCGGCCCTTATTGGTCAATTCGGTGGTGGTGGCGCGTGCATAGCGCGAGACTTTATTTACATTTACTAATTGTCATTTAGTGGCTAATTTTAGTCCATGAAACCTAAAAAATTAGGCAAATGGGACTAATCTTGAAAACAAACCTAAAATGCGAAAAAAAAACCATTTGAAAAAAGCAATGAAAAAAACCTGAAAAAAAAACAAAAAAAAACGGACCGTTTTTTTTAAGTCGCATCTCTAGTTATGGTTATTATTTTAAAAATAATAGAAGTAAAAGTTATAAACACAGGGTGTTTTTATTAAAACTTGATAACGTAGAGGTTGTAGAACAGTTTTTTCAAATAAATATTTTTATTTAGGCTTTTGTTTTCGAATTATTGAACTTCTTTTATTTTTACATAAACCTTTTTATCTCCGTTATTTATAGCCGGATTTTATAATAATAATAATAATAATAATGTTTATTGCCCAACAGATCTTATATCCAATTACAGGACAAACTTAATGATACCAATTTGTCAATACTAACTAAACTAAACTACTAAATGAAGATGATACAATGTATGTATCATCAATCATCATTCATCAATTCATAATACAAATTAATAAAGATTTACCAAACTATATCAAAATATTAATTAAATAAAATTAGCTTACATCATAATATTAATTCACTTGTAATTATTTCGTCTCCGCTTTTGTTTAATTTCGTTCGTGTTCCACACCAGCATCGGCAGACAGCTGTTTCGATCTATTGGATCTCATGAGTGCCGAGTTGCTGTTTGGTGCGGAACACGAACGAAATTTTGATTGCCTTTCCTATATTTTTAATCATAATATTAACTTTACATGCACATCATTTAGAACTGCACACACTGACTAAGCAGCGGATGACATAGGGTAATGGGTCATAAAATATATCACAGTTGCGACAGTAGGTATTAAAAGTCAAAACAGGTGACTTGGTCATAAGGTGGCTTCTAGCGAGCGTACAGTAAACAGTTAAGGGGAATCTACTACCAGATCGGGGTATATTAAAGTTTAACAATTCTAACAAACATGGTGAGTTAATTTTACTATTTACCAGATTGAATAGAAAGGTTACCAATGATGACAACCTTCTTAGCTTAAGCAACGGAAACTCAAATCTGGTCAACATCAGTGGATAATTAGAGTTTCTTTCAGGGTAAACACCATCCAGCCTGAAGATAAGGTACTTAACAAATTTCTTTTGAATCTTGTCAAGTAATGCAATATGTACATCATATAGGGGATTCCAAATGACTGACGCATATTCCAACTTGGACCGAACCAATGACGTATATAGTGAGAGCTGATTCTGACGTAAAAATTTTTGTGGTCCGTATGATAAAACCTAGCATGCGATAGGCACTGCTTGAAGTTGTGTTAATGTGATCTTTAAATGAAAGAGATTGATCAAATAATACTCCTAAATCTCTGGTTGTTTGACATCTGCTTAATTCTAAGTTGTTAATTAAATAATTAAAAATAATATGGTTTAGCTTCCGGGTAAATGATAGTATTTTACATTTTGATATGTTAAGACCCAGTTTATTTTCAGAACACCACTTAAATAATTTATCAAGTTGGATTTGAAGTGACAAGCAATCGTCTAGAGTTCTTATGGGACTGTACAGTTTTAAACCCAGATAGTGCAAGAGGTACCCAGGACGTCCATTTCGGGTCCCACACAGGGCCGGGCCTAAGGGGGGTGTAGGGGGGGAGTCACCCCCCCCAAAGTCTTGGCAGTTGGTTCCAAATCCAAACACGGTTGGCAAAATCTATAGTATTTGGGTCGGTTGGTTGGGTATACCTACCCTACCAACCAACCCATCACAATAAATAAAATGAAATATAATTTTTAAACTTTACCTACATATTACAAAATTATAATTTTTAATTTATTGTAACCTCCTATAATCGTTACCGTCAAGAAAATTGTATTGGTCAACCTTATTTTTATTAAAGGACATTATATTTCACACAAACGGCATGTACAAAGTCGGCACCGCCTCGCGGCTTTGTCTTTCTAAATTATTAATTGGTTGAAGCTTATCTAAGCTAAGTAAATGGGAAATAATTTTTTTTTAATATGGAAAAGAAAGCTAGACCGGGCCGAGTTCTAGTAAAATGCTAAAATGTTTAACAAGGACTAGAAAAAATGCACGAGGAAAATATTCACGGTGGAAATTTGGTTAAAATTAAAATTGTTACTGTTCCGGATAATACACTTACATTGGTAGCAAATAAAAAAAATAGAGACTTCAAAAGAGCATGCTAATGGTAGGTAAAGACATTCTTTATCTACACTTTACATTCATGATAAAACTACTGAAAATTTTTACTATTACTACTAAAGTATCGATAAAAAAATAAGTTGGTTTTTTTTATCGTCTCCACCCCCCAAAAAAGTGTGCCTCGGTACGCCCCTGGTCCCACATAGGTCCGAACGTCCCAGACCTATATCGGAAGTTTTGGGTACGTCCAGTCTCTTACTTATTTGGAAAAATTAAAGCGGATATACTCGGTACGTCCCAAGGACGTAATTTTTGTTTGTTTTTTTAGCAATTGAAGCATGGTAATTCCAAAGGGTCTAGTTGGCTAAATAATATATACTATAATAAATACCCTTTGGGAATACCACTCTTCAATTCTGTAGAGCTTGTCCAATAATCCCCAATAAAGTATTTCAGGACGGCCAGAGGATGTCTTACTTAGGACGTTCTGGGGACCGACAATTTGGTAACATCGGATGTCCCTGGTACGTCCTGGGGAAGGTTCAGGACCTGATTCGGACGTACTCGGGACTTACTAATGTCTTATACAAGATATACTCAGGACGTTTCCAGTACTTCTTTATGCTATCTGGGAATCGTCTGCAAAAAGTAATCCACGGCAGTCAATACCATTAAGACTGTCGTTGATAAAAATTACAAAAAGTAATGGTCCAAGATTCGAACCTTGAGGGACCCCTGAAGTGGGAACAATTCACCTAGATTTAAACCCATTTAATGTGACATACATTGCTCTATATTTTAAATAAGATTGTATAAGTTTAATGATATTATGATCTATTGTATCGAAGGCCTTAGCAAAATCTGTATAAACAATATCTACTTGGCCTTTGGTATCTAGATGTTCAGACAAGAATTCCGTAATTATAGTCAAGTTTGTCAATGTCGATCTTTTCGGCATAAACCCGTGCTGAAAGGGTGTAATTACAGAATTTACTTGGCTTCTGATATGATTTGATAATATTACCTCAAATACCTTTGACAAGTTAGACAGTATTGCTATAGGCCTGTAGTTTAATAGATTGGACGAATCGCCACTTTTCAAAATTGGTGAGTGCCTGGCAGTTTTCCACGCATTGGGAAACGTGAGATTAAGAATATGGGTTAGAGGGGAAGCTAGGACATGTGCACAGTCTTTGATGAAACATACAGGTATTTGGTCATGGCCTACAGAGTGGCAGTTTTTTTAGCGATTTAATTGTTTTAATAACTTCATTGTCATCAATATTATCTATAGAGAATTTTTTTTTTTTTTTAGATTTTAAAAGAGTTAAGTTTCTTGCAATTTTAAATTTAATTTCTACAATTTTTGTGTTAAACATTTATAAAATATATATTACCGAACGAAAATAAAAATGTTTATGTTAAATCAAAATAAGGTCGATAATTCAAAAATAAAAGCTGTTATGTTTAAAGTGATTCCCTCCAACTTCCATGCAATTATTGCATTATATTATAAATTATAGTAGAGACGTTGTTCAAAATAACAAGTGTCAAAATGAAATATGTTAAAATGACAAATCCCTGAATGACTGTGCTGAAATAACAGGTCTAAATGATAGCTGTCAAAATGACAGGTACCTAAATGACAGCTGTTAAAATAACAGTTTTTCTTAGAACCACGCACTTTTTTATTAATATTAATAAAAAGGTGATTCATAACATTTATAGCGATAGTAATCCACATTTGCTCCATGAAACCCACACATTCGTTGATTTACAATTTTTTTGTTTTTCTTTTAATTTGAAGATTCAAATAGCAATTTCTCGAAAACTAACTGACACATTTTTAAACAGAATCTTATTAAGAATCAAAAGGCCTTTAATAAGATATGTCACTCAACAACTCAACAATTTATGATTTTGGCGACGGGCACCCCGCGTAGGGGTGCGGGTGGGGGGTGAATCGTAAATTAAAATTCGTCCCCCTAGAAATAAAAATTGGCATGTCCAAGGAATGTTGTCCACATTGACAGGTTAAAACGTTTGGGGGTTACAAGTTTTCTTTGGAACACCCTGTGTATTTTTTCAAAATCTGGTTTTTGAAGCACATAATCTCCAAAAACAAAATTAAAAAAAAAGATTTAATTTATGTATAACTTTATAATGTTAGCTGTTACCTTTTGTTATAATTTTTACACATAGCCACAGCACAGTAAATTAATCCCACACACATAAATAATTATAAAAACAAAATACAAATAATAAATTCAAATATTTATAATAATACACACAATTCTCTCTGGTAATAAAATAATAATAACATTAAACATACTAATAATTACTAATTAAACACAATAATATCATTAAAGACTGCATATACTCGGTACGTCCCAAGGACGTAATTTTTGTTTGTTTTTTTAGCAATTGAAGCATGGTAATTCCAAAGGGTCTAGTTGGCTAAATAATATATACTATAATAAATACCCTTTGGGAATACCACTCTTCAATTCTGTAGAGCTTGTCCAATAATCCCCAATAAAGTATTTCAGGACGGCCAGAGGATGTCTTACTTAGGACGTTCTGGGGACCGACAATTTGGTAACATCGGATGTCCCTGGTACGTCCTGGGGAAGGTTCAGGACCTGATTCGGACGTACTCGGGACTTACTAATGTCTTATACAAGATATACTCAGGACGTTTCCAGTACTTCTTTATGCTATCTGGGAATCGTCTGCAAAAAGTAATCCACGGCAGTCAATACCATTAAGACTGTCGTTGATAAAAATTACAAAAAGTAATGGTCCAAGATTCGAACCTTGAGGGACCCCTGAAGTGGGAACAATTCACCTAGATTTAAACCCATTTAATGTGACATACATTGCTCTATATTTTAAATAAGATTGTATAAGTTTAATGATATTATGATCTATTGTATCGAAGGCCTTAGCAAAATCTGTATAAACAATATCTACTTGGCCTTTGGTATCTAGATGTTCAGACAAGAATTCCGTAATTATAGTCAAGTTTGTCAATGTCGATCTTTTCGGCATAAACCCGTGCTGAAAGGGTGTAATTACAGAATTTACTTGGCTTCTGATATGATTTGATAATATTACCTCAAATACCTTTGACAAGTTAGACAGTATTGCTATAGGCCTGTAGTTTAATAGATTGGACGAATCGCCACTTTTCAAAATTGGTGAGTGCCTGGCAGTTTTCCACGCATTGGGAAACGTGAGATTAAGAATATGGGTTAGAGGGGAAGCTAGGACATGTGCACAGTCTTTGATGAAACATACAGGTATTTGGTCATGGCCTACAGAGTGGCAGTTTTTTTAGCGATTTAATTGTTTTAATAACTTCATTGTCATCAATATTATCTATAGAGAATTTTTTTTTTTTTTTAGATTTTAAAAGAGTTAAGTTTCTTGCAATTTTAAATTTAATTTCTACAATTTTTGTGTTAAACATTTATAAAATATATATTACCGAACGAAAATAAAAATGTTTATGTTAAATCAAAATAAGGTCGATAATTCAAAAATAAAAGCTGTTATGTTTAAAGTGATTCCCTCCAACTTCCATGCAATTATTGCATTATATTATAAATTATAGTAGAGACGTTGTTCAAAATAACAAGTGTCAAAATGAAATATGTTAAAATGACAAATCCCTGAATGACTGTGCTGAAATAACAGGTCTAAATGATAGCTGTCAAAATGACAGGTACCTAAATGACAGCTGTTAAAATAACAGTTTTTCTTAGAACCACGCACTTTTTTATTAATATTAATAAAAAGGTGATTCATAACATTTATAGCGATAGTAATCCACATTTGCTCCATGAAACCCACACATTCGTTGATTTACAATTTTTTTGTTTTTCTTTTAATTTGAAGATTCAAATAGCAATTTCTCGAAAACTAACTGACACATTTTTAAACAGAATCTTATTAAGAATCAAAAGGCCTTTAATAAGATATGTCACTCAACAACTCAACAATTTATGATTTTGGCGACGGGCACCCCGCGTAGGGGTGCGGGTGGGGGGTGAATCGTAAATTAAAATTCGTCCCCCTAGAAATAAAAATTGGCATGTCCAAGGAATGTTGTCCACATTGACAGGTTAAAACGTTTGGGGGTTACAAGTTTTCTTTGGAACACCCTGTGTATTTTTTCAAAATCTGGTTTTTGAAGCACATAATCTCCAAAAACAAAATTAAAAAAAAAGATTTAATTTATGTATAACTTTATAATGTTAGCTGTTACCTTTTGTTATAATTTTTACACATAGCCACAGCACAGTAAATTAATCCCACACACATAAATAATTATAAAAACAAAATACAAATAATAAATTCAAATATTTATAATAATACACACAATTCTCTCTGGTAATAAAATAATAATAACATTAAACATACTAATAATTACTAATTAAACACAATAATATCATTAAAGACTGCATCAGCAATTCAAATATCTACTGTCTGTCCACTCTAAGTTGGCGGAACTAAGGAATTTTGTAGTTTAGATATTAAAGAATTGTCGTACTGTGTGCTTTTAAAACAGATTTTATATTATAAATAATACTAGTACATATTATATACTAGTATTATTTATAATATAAAATCTGTTTTAAAAGCACACAGTACGACAATTCATTAATATCCAAACAACAAAATTCCTTAGTTCAGCCAACTTAGAGTGGACAGACAGTAGTTTCGATTGACGAATGTGACGTACATGCGCGTGGCGGACGAAATTTGGTTTCAATAGTAGCATACCATGTTTCTTTGAATCATGGACATATGTAAGTAAATATGTAGATGCGCAAGCCAAAACTAAGCAAGTCGGTTCAAGCTTGCACGTGTTGGCTAGTTATCGCCATTTACCGGTGTTTGGTTTTTGATAGTTATAGGTATTTTAACCCTAGAGCGGACGCGTCCTATAATGGGTGCTAATATGCTACCAGCGGTAAATTATAGTTTTAAAACAGCTTTAATAGTGTTTTAGTAGTAAATACTATAAATAAAGTCTAAATAATTAGTTTTATATGTTTATTAAACATTTAAATATTATATCTAAAAACATTTATATAATATATTTATTAGGGTGCTTCAAAAAAAAATTTTTTCGCTCTTACCCTCTCAAATGTTTTTATTTAATATAAAAAAAATCCTCACAAAATATGGGCGTTCCAGCTCAACTCTAAGAGGTCGCTGTTTTTATTTTAGTTTCCCATTGAATTAACATGGGAAAAAATTAATTTATGTTTGGAATTTTATACCTCTGTATCAAAGTAACTTATGGCAATGATCATTGCAGTTTCTTAACAAAAATTTAACGCTCTACAAAAAAGGTCTCTTATTATTTTTCGATAAATTGATTTCTTCTAGAGTTATTCGAGGTCAAAGTTTGATTAACATTAAATTTTCTGTTTTTTTTTAATTTTATGGTATAATTAGCAGACGGGAGGTGAAAGGGGGCAAAACAAGGCAGCGTTGCCCCCCCGCTGGGGCACCCAAAAAGTTTCGTAAATTTTTTGTTTTATTGTTTTTTTCGGTTTTTAAATTATTTGAAAATATATTTACTCACCACGCTTTTAATCGAAAATAATTATTCTGAGCCTGTAGAGCGAGAAAAAGGATGGTACAATTTTGGAAAACTTTTCATATGCTCATTTTTTGGGTACCCCATTTTGCCCCCCCCCCCCGCTGCCTTGTTTTGCCCTCTTCCACCTCCCATCTGCTAATTGTACCATAAAATTAAAAAAAAAACAGAAAATTTGATGTTAATCAAACTTTGACCTCGAATAACTCTAGAAGAAATTAATTTATCGAAAAATGATAAGAGACCTTTTTTGTAGAGCGTTAAATTTTATATAAGAATCTGCAATGATCATTGCCATAAGTTACTTTGATACAGAGGTATAAAATTCCAAATATAAAATTATTTTTTCCCATGTTAATTCAATGGGAAACTAAAATAAAAACAGCGACCTCTTAGAGTTGAGCTGGAACGCCCATATTTGGTGAGGATTTTCTTTATATTAAATAAAAACATTTGAGAGGGTAAGAGCGAAACAAAATTTTTTTTGAAGCACCCTAATATTTATATTTTACAAAAATAAAAAGTTAGTCATCTTCATCATTTTGAACTAAATTTACAGTCATCTTGATCAATTGTAACACAAAATTGTACTTTCACTGTACTCTTGACAAACGAAATTATCACATTTGTCACAAAATAGTGACGTAAATTTATATTTCTGACGTCCACATATAGTACAACGTCGCCGCTTTTTTTCTTTTTTCATCTTGTTTTTGTATTTCTTCTACATGTTTGTAACCCTTTAGAAATAATTGAATGTATGAAGGTAAAACCGAATTTTAGACCTTTTGCCCTAAAATAAAGTAAATAGAATAAAATACAAATTTTTGGAAAGCTAATAATAATAATAATAATTAGTTACCTATAGTATATACTCAATAGGTATAAACTTCGCGTCAAATTTAACGCACCACTAAAAATTTGCCACAATTTTAAAGTTGATTTTCTCCCGAACCGTCAAACCGAATTTGGTAGTTTTTGTTTTAAATTGTAGGTTTATTCTTTGGTTATGATGGCTTTATTAAAATATTTTTTCAAATTTACATTTTGAGTATATACAGGGTGCAAGAGTAATAATAAGTTTTTTCCTGTAAATTTGAAACGCCCTGTGGGTTGTACCAGCTATAACAGCATATGTCTTTTATAATCAAACTATAGCCCCATATTCTCTTAACATTTTGTTTTTTAATTCACCGCGTTATCTTTATTTTTAAAAGAAATATACAGTTCAATATTAAAGAACTCCATTTTAATAAAAAATGTATTAAGGATTGTATATAACAATAACAATAAAAATATCGCTTATTTCCGCCTCTACTTCGTTTTTTTTAAATATCTTTTCGTAACCATACATTTTACTATTACAGTCGTGTTTAAATTAAAATCTTGTAGTTGTAATTTATTTTCACATATCTCCAAAATTCTTGGCCACCAGGTATTTCAAAATCTAATTTACTTATAGTTTAAAAATGTGTCAGATTTAATTTATTGCTTTATTGTTAAATAATTTTTAGTCTTAAATTTTTTAATTTTGCTTTTTAAATTCTGTAAAAAATAAAACTAATAAATATGCAAAAACAAAAAAAAATATTTAATTTTTTTAATACAAAATGTGAGAATACAACATAACAAAAAATAATCAGTATGGTCACCCCTTCTCTCGATAAGTTGACCAACACGTCTTGGCATACGGCGAATTAGGTTGTCAGTATAATCTTGATGCATGTTGGCCCATTTCTCTTGAGCGGCTATAACAACTCCCTGACGGGTAACAGGGGGGTTTTCCCTTTCTTGTATTGCCCTAGCAATAGGGTCCCAAACATGTTCGATGGGATTCATATCTTGCGAGTTCGCAGGCCAGTCAAATCGTTCGATATTTCCTTCTCGAAGCATGTTTTGTATTCTTTGAGTACGATGTGGCCTGGCGTTGTCACCTTGAAAACTAAAATTTTAACCAAATTAACTGCGCAAGGGTTGAATGATAGGTTCCATAATGTTTTCGGCGTGTATGGCACCTGTCATGGTCCGATCGATAAGAGTAATTGGAGTTCGCCCCCCGTACATTATACGCTAAAGAAGTATCGCTAGTAGCGCCACCACTCAGCTGTTATCATCGTAACAAAAGTAAAACTTTTAATAATCAGCTGTCAGACGCTTATTTTACAAACGAGTGTTTTTGAGAATAAAGCCGGTGTTAAAAAATATAGAAAAAAAAACGAAGCTCGATTTGTTGTGTTGTTGGGTGTATTTAGAGAGGAAATCCTGGGTTGAGTTTTTACCGGTTTTCCAAGAAACAGTGTTAATCGGAATGAAGAAATAAATTGCATACAGTCTCTGTAAATATAAATTGCACCTATTAGATACAATAAATACACAGTTTTAGTAGTGATTAACGTGAAAAGTGTAAACATTTTAATTCAGTAAAAATCGTCAAACAAATAAGTCGTCTAAATTTAAAAGGCATTTAGCATTATTAAAAGTCTCCACTCAACGGTAAAATACCATTATATTATGTATTATATATAATATTATGTTGCCATGAATTCGTAGCTATATTTTGTTGTTTAAAATGCAGTTGTCGGCGTTTTTTAGAGAACTTAAAAATGTATGATTTTAAGGTTATGTTTGTGCAAAAATTATTTCTTACTAATTTCTTAAAAGTCTCCAAACTTAAATATAAATTATATTAGGTAAAGTTATCATTACTTAATTCTCCGCTAACAAATGTACTTACCGAATTGGATCCTTGGGAAAAAAAATGAAAATGCAATGATTTAGTTCTTGAATTTTATTTACAATTAAAAACACAATAATTCACCATGATCCCTTTAATAAAATACACACACTAACGTAAGCATTTAAGCGTTGAGTTTCTTAATCAATGATATAAGGAAAAATCATTCGAAATGGAGTACTAAAAAAGTTTTTTAACAAATAACGTGCGCGATTTAGGTGTGCAATTGAACACAATTTGTCGAGTAAGACTTCTGCCTTCCTCTCTTTTGTAAAAAAACTACCTATTTATCGAAAACCCGATACTTCTTTAGCGTATACCCCCCCAAAACATGACTGTCCCCCCTTGGTACGGAACAATTTCTTTTGCAAAAATAAGTCGCTCTAGTCTGCCTGGACCCCTCCATACCCGCTCCCGGCGGCTGTCACTTTCCAGGAAAAATCTTGTTTCATCGGACATTTCTCCATCCTGGCCCTATTGCAATCGTGCAGCTTTATGTTGTAGTAAAAGCCTAGGCACTCTCAAAGGTCTTATGGCTCTTAAATTTTCAGAAAGTAATCGCCTTCGTATTGTGCTTATCGAAATTTGTTTATGTATTCTTTCGATAACAACTACTTGCTTTTCAAGATGGACATTAATTTTCTGAACAAAACAATTTTTTGTTAAGTTTTTTTAATCTTTCAATAACAGAATAAAATTTTTATATTCAATTTTTTTGTCGTTCTACAGTAAACGGTTTAAGAATATACCAGGGGAGGACAAAGAATTTAGGAGATTTGTGTACTTACCATCACTATAATCTTGTTAAACGATATAATAATAATATATATTGATACAACAGGCGATACCATACGGGAATCTATAAATGGCACTACGATTTTCGTATTGTTCATCTTTTACAGAAGGAAGGAAGGCAATTTATAAATCAGGCTTAAAAGTTTTGGCTTTAAATCAGGTAAACAGTTTCCAATAAATGACCTATCCAAAACATTAAATAAAAAGTGTATTTTTATTCAAAATGTAGTTAATACACCTTACTGAAAATAGATGGCGCTAACAGTAAAAAAAGTTAATTTTTTTCTAAATCTGTTACCTTTGTAAAGACGAAGTTTTTATCTTCAATAAAACCAGCCTGGCAACACTGATCAGCGGATATAATTTGTATGCTAAAAAGCAAACGTCATAGATGTCAAATAAATATTGATACAATTTTTATTGTTTATTATCTAATTCAAAAGGTCAATGTTTAAAAATCGAGTTTTTAAAGAAAATATATTTTATGCATAAACGTTGAAAGATAATTACCCAATATATTTTATAAAATAACAGATTTTACAGGAAATGACAGCGTTGCCATGTCGTCTAAAAACCTAAACCTAAATCAGTTCATATAAATAATTTAACGTTTCTGCATACGGCCCTTAGTATACGTCATGATATCACTGGAATTAAAGGGTTAAGGTAAGATAAATACAATTTTCGGTACAAAAATGTGGTACTAACTTCCAATAAACTCTTTACATGCATCCAAGAAACACATTAGGTATGCAAAATAAAAATAAATAATTACCAGTATCATTAACTAATTATAATTTATAACAGAAATAATGTAAAATATCACGCAAATATGATGGCCTTAACTTAAACTGCACCTAATATATATTTTCCTTGACACAATTGTTATTTATTATAAATAAAGTAGTTCCATTGTCACTAGGTTAGTGTGCCAACATAATAATAATCCCGAATTATCAACATATGTTATTTGTGTCCCTAAAATAGTATATACTATATATAATATATATATTATATATTTAATTAATGAGTAAACAAATGTTTTTTGACACTGTTAAAATAAAATAAAAAAACCATTCTCGTAGATTAAGACCCCATTGGAGAAACACAACTGAAATGGGTTATTAAAAATTAATATTAAATTTAAGTATTAGATAACAAGGAAAATCGACTGACATCTCGTTGTAAGCGATGAAACACGTAGGTAGGTGACCCACTTACCCAGTGACATTGGAACCACTTTTGTTTTCAATATTTCACAATACTTGCAGTAATGTCAGCGTGTTTTTTTTTTAATTTTTCTGTGTTACACCACTATAATGGTATATGATTGGTATGTGCTTGGTTTATGATTGTTAAAAAGTGCATATGCAATATTGCATATGTATAACTAAATATTTTAAAATATTACAACTTGTCAAGAAAGTATTTAAATTATTTTAATAATTATAGTATTCAAGCGGCCTATAAATTAAACTATTGTCGTCAACACTAAAGTGAATTAAATCACGGTGCATAATGAAATCGGCCAATCACTGACGCACATAGGTAGAATTCGGGGATTTAGGGAGACAAAAAGGGTTTATTTCAAAGTTAATTAATAAGAAAACTAATCCTTTATGGGAAAAATAGAAAGTCCAAAGAACAATAGACGACCCCTTTCACAGTCCCAGCAGAACATGTGTGTTCCCAATAATCAGTCGAAACTTGACCGTCGCGCAAGCTGCTTAAACTCGTTCTCGACACCCTTACAAACACTATTTTACAAAGTCATTTTTTAGTGAATGAAAGTTCAATTATTAAGTGAATGTGATGGATATCGACAATTCAGGTATGTTACTTATAATTCATAAAGAAATACTATAATAAATGTCAATATTTCGCATAATTATAGCCCATTAAAGATACACCCTTTTTAACATACTTTTGATACTTTTTTCCGTTTCAAAAGTAAAAATGTTACCTTTCCAGGCCCGTCCGAGTATTTTTTCTTTTTGTAATTGATAAATAATATATTTAGCTAAAAACTGAGAAAAAATTACGGTCCACTTTGGTCCACTTTGCGAAAAATTCCACTTGAAAGTAATTTGGGCAGAAATCAAGAAATTTATAATTTACGTTAAAAATCTTATAATAGTTATTTACGTGTCAAGCTTTGTAAATAAATCTTTACGGGCGAGCTGGAAGTTTGTAGGGTGAGCGATGCAGGAGCGAACCCCATAATCCAGTGAGCCTAGTAAAGATTAATTGCAAAGCGTGACACGTACAAACTTTTATTTTCACCTTTAGATAACGATTTTTAAATTAAAATTTTATTTGTAGAATCCAAACAATTTTAGAGGCCATCACAAGCGGCATCCAAAAGTTTGATGAGTATGCAATGGAAACGGCAAAACTGTACGTGGATTTGTATGGGTGGCACCGTATGAACACCACAATGCATAAAATTTTATCACACGGTGCAATAATTTGCGAAAATGCCATTTTACCTATTGGCCAGTTTTCACAAGAAGCTGCCGAAGCCCGGAATACGCATTTCCGGTCGTACCGCCTTAACTTTGCCGTAAATTTTCACGTGAAGAATGCAATCTATAGACATATATCACAGGTTACTTATGACATCCGACCCTCTCATCAGTTCTTTGAGAAAAAAAAGAAAAAAATTTCAAAATCGTTTTCGCAGGAAACTTTACGACTTTTGGTTTCTGCAGAGCCGAACACAGAGGTAGCCTGTGATACATGTATGGAAAGCGATGACGAAGACATTTCATTTGGCTCGTAAATTACTTTAATTTTTATATGTGTAACTTAATCAGTATTTATTATTAAGAATATGATTTTTTTAATTTGTGTTATATATTATGTTTATATTATGTTTTTAATCATATTTATGACTAATTACTTTTTGTTAAACTTGTTTTAAAATGTAAATTGCATGGTAAGAATTTGGAAAAATAATGAATTCCATGTAATTACTACATCTTGTATTATTTACTTCCCTTAAATATTCACTGCTCTGTATCTCAAAAAGTACTCATCCAATTTTGATTAAATTCAGCGTGGACTCATCTAAAAATACGTGCCGTAGATCAATAAAAAAACTTATTAGTCTACGAAAAAACCAGTGAGTTCAACTTTTAAATTTCAAAAAATGTGAAAATTCTACTACGTAAACCAATATGTCGACAAAACTTGGTAAAAATACCTTTTTCTATTTTGTTTAACCTATTAGACATTTTTTATCATGTCTCCTACTAAAAGAGATAATAAAATAATTTTGGCCGCCGAAGTGCCCGAATTCTACCTATGTGTGACGCTAATTAGACAAAGCATAAAATTCGACTTTTGTCCCCACTTTCTACCTTTAATAATTGTACGTTTCATGTATTGTTTAACAAATAAAATAAGCTTTAAATTCTTTAAATATAGATAAAGAACTATATTTGGATGCAATGGATGGAGATTATCCATTGGCCCAACCATGGCAGGATAAATTTGAACAAGGAGCAGAAAATCAAAAAAACATTTTAAGCTTATTAAAAACTATTTAGAAAATTATATAAGGCTGAAAGAAGAACAATTAGGATTTGAAATGAAAAAAAATAAATTTTTAAATCCAAATTTTGAAATTTGACCTATTAATTTTTGACTAATTAGAATATTTATTTATTTTGTTGTTTATTTCTTTTTTGACCGAGTAGGCTGTGGTTTATTTTTTTTAAGAATATTATTTTATTTTATTTTCATATGTAAAATAAAAATACCTATAAAGTTTTTGTATTAATACAATTGTTTTATTTAGTCAAAATTGAAATTATTTCTAATGTAGTTAGCCCAGGCTGCTTGTCCCAATTGATAAATATTACCATTATCATATCCACATTGACATTATTAAAAATATTCATGTTTTTAATCTTTAAAATAGCTTTACATAACCTAACAAAAACAAACTGTAAGTAGCAACGATTGGGAAACACCCGATCGTAAATATTTACGATTCTATAAGATTTTCTGTAAGCTACAGGAAGCGCAGAATTGCAAATTGTCTATAAGCTTATAGAAAGTTACAGATTTGCTTATAGATGCTTACAGATGTGCGCAGAATTGACCTAAAAATGTTGTATGTCATTCGACCCAGGTCTTTTTGTTCTTTGAGCTCAGCACTAAAACACTCACTTCTTGGCCTAGTGACATGAAAAAACTATTATTTCTAGGATGTATAATAATAATAATAATAATAAAATCTTCATTTCCTTCGAGACATATTACATATGTATGGAAAACGTCACAAAATATAAATATAAAAGGTGTATATAAATGTATATAAGTAGGTACCTACATTATAAAAGTATAACATGTATTGTAAAAGCATAAACATGTAACATATTATTTTAATGACAAGAACTCTTCCAGGAAATATATTGTCTGCTTCAATAGGTAATTTTTTAGTTCTTTTTTAAACGTTTTAATGATTTTTGAGTTTTTATTTTTTTCTGGGAGTATATTGTAAGTTATTATTACCTATTTTCAGTCTCATAAAAGGGACTCTAAAGTTGGTTTTATTTCTGGTATTAAATGAGTGGATAGTTCGCTTAATTTTAAAATTATTATAATTTAAAATTATATATATATATATTATATATATATATATATTAGGGTGGTCCTTATTTAGGATGTGTTCGAATTTTTCTTTACGATAGTCCTAAATAAGTTCCAAATATATATAAAAAAATGTGCCAAATTGCAGCTCTTAATTTTAAAATTAAGCCGGCCCCCACGACAGCCACAGTTTTAAATGGAAATAACATGGGAAAAGTTATGTTATTACTTTGGATTTTTTTAAGTCATGAACTAATAAACGGATTATATAGAAGGATAAATATTCTTGTAGAAAATGTAACGCTCTACAAAAAAGGTTTCTTGTGATTTTTTGCTAACTTGAGTGGTTCAAAAGTTATTCGAGGTCAAAATCAAAGTTCTAGTCAATTCCATGGTTTTTCCATTTTTATTGTGGTTTGATGATTCAAAAATGTAAAAAGGGTTATAATTTATATTCTAGATGACTTTTCTTATCTTGACGTTTGCTCTAAAAGAAAAATATTTTTGATTAAATATTATAAAAATTTCAATGGATTAAAAAAAATACCAGATGCTAAGGCGGTCGCTGGGCATGCTAGAGGTATATATATATATATATATATATATATATATATATATATATAGACTTATAAACGCTCTTATACAGGCCCGTACAAGATAACTTTAGTACGTTTTAAAGCCCAAAGCGACGTTATAAAACCCGGCTTTGGGCTTTACAACGGAGCCCGAGTATATAGTAGCCATTCGATTCGCCTTTCTTTCTGCACCCTCCTGTTAAAATTTTTGATGGGCCTCAAAAAGTACCATTTATGCATTCATTTATACAAAAAGTTTGGAGAATTTCACTGTAGGGGGCGCTTCTGAGTATATATTTATACATTTATATTAACGTATCGTTATCAGCCCCTAAACTTGGCAACATTGCTGGGCCCGACAACGCGCGTACAATATATTTTTATAAATATACGGCGGCTTTAGAAATTAACCATAAAAGCACTATATGTAAGAGAATATTTTATTGTAGCAGTTTACTGATCTATAAATTGCTGTTGCAGACCAAAGCGACTTACAATTTTTAAAACCGCGGAACTACACCTTTTTTTAAATTTTTTTGGGTTTCCTGTAAATATGTATAATTATTTTGTTCCTGAATTCAATTATAAATTTATTTTATTTTTAATAAATTTGCGATGTTGGCAGAGGAGCTAAAATAAGTAATTACAATTATTTATTCGTGAATTACAATTTTTAGTGTATTCCATTTATAACTGATTTATATATTTGCATGAATCCCCTAGGGGCAAAGTGGTGGAAAAGAGGATAAAATAAAAGATATACATAATATATTACTAATACTATTATTCCCAAACTGTTAGTAATGATTGTTATAAAGTAAGTATAGTATTACAAAAGTTGTTTTGGTTTTACAAAAAAAGTGGCTGACTTTTATAGCAATTAATAACCATGTATAGAGAACTGTTTAGTAATTAGTACTAAAAAATTAAAATGGCCTCAAGTAATTAATGGATGCCCCCTAATTAATTACCACGAGTACTATTTGCAACTACAAATAATATTTGCTATCACACACCTGAAAATATTCGACATATATTTTTAATTGCGAGTTGTAATTGGAGGACAATTTTATCGAACAAATGATTAAAAAATTGATAAATTAAAAAATATTTACCTGGTAGCACTAGTGTCATATTCGCTGCAATTTGTACTAGTCCAATTTTCTAAACAATTACTCTTATAGGCCAAAAATTGTCAAATAAAGCTCAGAGCCCTTGGTTTACTTTTGGCAGATGGCACGTAAAAAATTGCCCTACATAGTCTAAGCGATTTTTGGAATTAAAAATATATTAATATATCACCATAATATTTACTTTTATCATACACATATTTTTTATATACAGGCGTTGAGTGAAGGAGCAGTTATAAAGAAAAGAGACTAAACATTGTTTTTTTCAGTAATGTGACACATTTTGAAAGTCTATACGCTCACAAAACCCCTGTTGGTTATTATTCTAAACAAGAACATTTTTAAAAATATTCGATTGTATACAATACAACTATAGTTTAAAAAAAATACTGCCGGCCAATAAATAAATTTTTCAAATCTATAGAAAACACCTAACCCCTTAAGGGGTAAATTTGATTATATCTATAATATAGATTCTACGTATCATTTTATGCATATGTACGGAGAGAACAGTTTTGGGAATGGTTACTAAAAATTTTAGTAATTTGGGGACAGCTTTAATATTTTAGGAGTGAGCGCTTTTGTGTTTAGTAATAATTT
Source organism: Brassicogethes aeneus (assembly GCA_921294245.1). Lineage (NCBI taxonomy): Eukaryota > Metazoa > Arthropoda > Insecta > Coleoptera > Nitidulidae > Brassicogethes > Brassicogethes aeneus. The sequence continues at coordinate 67,218,580 of OV121132.1, forward strand.
TCATATATTTAGCATAAGTGTTGTTTGGCAACTATGCCTTTACTGAAAAATAGTAATTACAAAATGAAGGAAGATCTAAACTTAAGTTTAATAACTATAACTATACTATAATTATAGTAGTTAACTATTTTGAATTTACCATTAAATTTGCACAATTAAATAATAAAAATTAATTTAACCGAATTAAACGATAACCAACAAAATGCAAAAGATGCCGACAGGGCCGAATTTACCGAACTGACAACGTAGGCAGCTGCCTAGAACGGAAAAAATTAGGGGTAACTAGACAGTAGTGTCGAGCTGTGAGGAACTAGACAGTAGTGTCAATATTGGAACACTCGATCCAACTTGCAATTTTCGAAAACAAATAATATTAAAAGCTCATATGGGATGAATCTAGAGATGAAGGGAAAACTTCAATATAAATACTTTGGATGAATTTGGCAGAATTTTTTCTAATTTAGTATAGCATACAAAGTTCTTGATAAAAAATAACCAAGAATTTTTGCATGCATTGTTTGAATAAACACTTCATGACAAGTGTCTTCAATTAAAAAATTTCAAGATATAGAATGTTTAAGAATAAGATGATGATGAAGTGAAAAACTGCTTAAGATAAAAATTTGTTGAAGAACGATTAAACGCACTCTCTCTTAGCTATAGAGTCAGATTGTCTCATGTCTTATTTCTATATTATAGACACGCCAAATTTCTAAATCCGAACCTGTAGCCGACTACATAGAAAAATAATATTGGGAATTTGCTTCCAAACTTTTAGTATATTAATTATTATATTATTATTATATTAAATTATTAATATATTGTGAAAAGTTTTAATATAACTTAAAACTATTATTGAAATGTATTCTAAATTAAAAAAGTTATAAATTATTAACTTAATAATATAATAATAATATAATAGTATATTATGTATCAAGTTTTATAAACGATATTTTAGTTAGGAGTTTAATTAAGCAAGAGCGAAGCTTGCGAGCGAGTGTTTAATAAAAACTAGTGTCCAAAGAAGTTTATAAACGAGTTACATACTATACTCTATCTACGACGAACACAAAACAAAATTTAGGGCGAATTTTATTTGTTAAAAATTTGACATCTGTCAACTGCCACCCGGATTTAACCTCACATTTTCTAAATTTATAATATAGCTAACTTAAAAGGCACTGTTGCTAACTTCAGCTCGAGACTAAAATGCCATAAGGCCACAGGTCGTCAATAGAGGAGTAGATAAAATAAAATATCAATAATTAATATTTACGATTCATTACTTTTAAGTTAAAAAGTTAAAAGTTTTAACAATCAATACCTACGAAATATTAATGGTAAAATGTTTAGTAATGGTTATTTTACAGTTCGTATACTTTTACAAAATGTTCTGGTTTTACAAATAAAGTGTTAAATGCATAAGTTTTGGGTTTTATTAAGAATAGATTAAAAGCGAATGGTAGAAAAAAAATATATTGCAAGAAATGCCTTAAAAAATTTATGTCGTTGTTTATTTTATACTTAAAATTTATTTTGCAAACGTTAAATCTGTCAATATTAATTTTTTCTTAGTGTTCTATAGGATTTCAAGATATTTAAAATAATAAAAACTTCAATAAAAATATTTACATTTATGTTTTGCTAATTAGCAATATTAATATAAGTAAATTTTGACAAAAATAATAAGTAAACAGTTAATAATTTTACCCTGGATTTAAAAAAGGAAAAAATATCTAGTTAAAAAATACTGGTGAAGCCAATTATACTCATATAAATTAATTTGTATAGAAATAAATAAGAAGATTTTTTTATATTTATTATTTTTATATTGCAGTAATAATACTTAATAATATAATTATTCTAAATAATATAATAAAAGCTATAATTCTTAGTTTAATATATTTATTACATATGTAATAAATATAATAAACTAAGAACATATGTTTATTGGGATAAATTATCAATAATAATTTTAAGAATCTGAGATTTTATGTTCTCTTGAAGAACTTTTTAATAATTCTAAAGTACATTTTTTTAAATTGTGAAATTTTAGGGATAATTATAATTATTATAGTATTTCAGTATTCCAGCAAATACTATACACGAACACTACTATGACAAGCCCGTAAATTTAAGAAACCACAAATGCAGAGTAATAACGAATATTTAAAGCTTGACCTTGAATCTAAAAATAGATTTGTTACGGGTAGAATTGGCAACACCGCTGGGCTTTACAGCGATTAATCAGTATATATTTTTATACTAGTGGGCTTTTCAACGTATTAATAATATATGCCTGGGCTTTACAAGAACAAAAATGTTTCTACCGACAATCCTATAGGGAAATCTTTACCCCTCGTCTTTCCCCTCTATAGGTTTGTAATGATTTAAATGAGATAGAAGATAAGTATACACGCCTAAACCACTAGCAACTGCAGGGCTCCGAAGCGACCCATCCGTCTCCGGGCTTCAAAACATACCATATATAGGTATATATATATATATATATATATATATATTTATATATATTTATATATATATATATATATACACAGTAGAAACCACTAATATATGAACGTGACTCATCGGGTGCCGAACATATCTCAGACATGCTAGCAGTAATGTTTTACTTGTCTTGTACATTCGATGCAGCGGTAAATGTACCTACTCACACGTAGGTTTTTAAGCATCCGGTCTAAAATGCGCCATCTGCGATGTAAAACTGCCTAGGTGTTGGACAAAGATGGACATATGACGCGTGTCCTAGCTTGTTACTTATATTCAGAAGAGTTCGTGTTTTAGGCATTTATTTTATTTTATTACATAGTAAGGCAACCAACTTTACCGTCGGCCATTTGTTTTTATATGTCATATGATCTTTGTTTTTGCATATCGTGTTTCTACTGTGTGTTTACGGATTAATAATCGTTTTAAACGTTGTAGTGGCAATGGTTTATATTATGTAACACAGGTAGATGTCGTATAAAAATCCTTACCTAGAAATTCTAGGCTAGAATACAAAAATATTTTTATTACATAAATTTTGTACTAGTATTAGTTTAATACATTCTGAAGAAGCTACTGTGTAGCGAAACAATTGTCAATATTTGATAAATTTCGTGAAACTAACGCAAGTTGTTTTTATATCCACACAATTTAAATATCTTTCACTTTGTACCTGACCTGCGTAAACATTTTTGTTTTTTGTCACCAATTCTGAAATATTTGCGTTTACAGTTAAAAGAATAGTATATTCTGTAACAAGTTTGACGGTTTCACGAGAGGGGAATATGCAATTCCAAACGTGTTTCAGACTATACTAAGAATTTAATTGGAAGAAAGTGAGGTTGGATCGGTCTAAAAATTTGTTATTAAAATCAGAGATGTCGCCACGAGTGTACGTTCTGTCATCAGATGATAGAATATTTCATTAAAGTTAAAAGAAAAGTTTATTTATTAATTAGTTTCTAAGAAAATTACATTTTATTTAATTATCGTAGATGTTAATTATTTAACTTTAAAAGCAAATATATCATAACTTATGATAAGTATAGCAACCAACATTACACTCAATTTTTTTTACAAACGGGACTGCACTGGACCGTGACCTTCGATAGATTGCTTCGTACGAATGTGTCGGATGAGTCACGTTCATATATTCGTGGTTTCTACTTTATATAGGTATATATATATAAGAATTTTAAAATTTAAATAAACATAATTTATATTATTATTTATATTAATTAACGCTGGGCGAAATAAATTAATCCGAAAGGAGACTATGATAAAAAAAATTATCAACCAAAAATGATATTGGAATTTCTGATTGTTATTGTAATACTTTTACCACTTGTCATTAATGGTTGGCCTATTCTAATACTATATATAAGCCCAGACTAAAATAAACTATTTAAAGCTTAATCTAAAATTTAAAGTGCTTTATAGAAAATATTTTTTTTTAATAATTTGTTGAAATATTTTTTTAACTTGGCCCTAAAATAAAAATGACTCAACAAAAATATGTCTACTCTTTTGCAAAACAATTAAAAACATTATTATGCCAGTAACGTAATATTTAGCATACCCTATTTTATTAATTATATTAGTCTGTAATTCTATGTACGACGTACATTTTAATTAATTTATTTGGTATTATGTAGTTCTTTAAATTAAAAACTTACTAAATAAAAATAGTAATATGTTGTTTGTGTTTATATATATTTATACGGAATCTAGGTCAACATCATCTGATAAAAATTCAAATACAATAATAAATTAACTCAAACACAGTTGGTGGATAATCAAACGTCCTTGACACCATTTTATTTCTACTTAGGTCGGATTCACTCTCGCTGACATAGTGACCTACTGACAGTGACACACAAGACTAGTTTAAGAAATGGATAGTGAAAAACACTTACCTACCTGTACTATTACGATAAGTGCATAATTAATAGACATTTTTATATAACAAGAATCGCATATTCAATAACACTGGTCGATAAAATGATACTCGAAATTAAACTTTTTGACACAGGGGAGCCAACAACTTTTCTAGGGTAATTTGATCCCAAAAATGACCATCATTTTGCTGAATTAGCGTTTGTTTTTCAGATATTGTAAAAAAATATTCAAATTCGTATACATATTTTTTTAATTAAATTCTTTAACCAAGGATTATCATCATTATTATTATTATTCCATTTTGTAGTCCAAATTTAATCAAAAAAATTTATATACAAAATAAAATAGCTTTTTTGGCAAAAATTAGACAATTTTCAAATGCTGTTGTTACCCGAACAATTTTTGTCGGATTTTATTAAAATTTTAAAAAATGTGTAGCCTTATTACTTAAAAATAAATAAAATATTTCAATTTTAATAATTATACATCTATTGGGATATCGCATCTAGGATAAAATAACGACCGGACTGCTTTTTACATAAAAAATTAATGAAATTATGTGGGTCATACTTGCTGATTTAATTTTAATTCTATGCAATAAATTATGCACACCTTTATATAACGTTTCATTTCAGTTAAATAGTAAAAAAATAAATACAGGCATTAGAATGAAACATGTTTCCAGTCTCTTGAATGGGCTAGGGGAGAGTCTCCCCATTCATTTAAACTTAAAGGTTGATAATAAGCTACATAATAACACAGGTTTACACGGTTTAGGACCCAAGCTGCCAATAGTACATTATTTAAAGCCGAACTTTTATTTAAAGCCGTTCGCTTTCGAGGCTGTGAATCTGAGCGAGGCAGTTATAGTATATTACACTCCAAGGGCAGAAAGTGTGAGATTCCTGCACTGCGCGCCATGATGCCCGAGGCGAAGCCGAGGGCATCATGGCGCGCAGTTCAGGGCTCTCACACTTTCTGCCCGTGTAGTGTATACTATTTTTCTTGCTACCAGGCCGAAAATACGGGAAAAAATTAAATGTGTATATCGAAACATATCGATGCCTGCCCCGACATTTGCGGCACGAGCGATATTATACACAGAAAAAAAGGAATGGTTAATTTAACTATATTAATTTAGTTGACCCATATTTATTTAAATCAAGCGTGGGAAGGTTAATATAAAAAAAGATTAGTTTAACGGTACTAAACCAGATAGTCATTTTATTTTTTTAAATTGGTTAAATTAACCCAGAAAACTTTAGTGAAACCAACCCGCTGTATGGTTCAGTTTACTAAATATGTTTTTTGTAAAATAAGAGTTACTTCAACCTTAAGCACTCTGTTAAAATGACTAAACAACTTGCCGTGCATTCCTGGTTGCATAGTATGTACCGATCGCGGCAAAGGCGGTGTGGATCGCGTGATGTTCTTAAATCTCGCCTCTGTTGACTTACATGAAGAGTATATAAGGTGAGGTAGTCCTTTGCTTTGGTGTGACACTACAAGTTGTTCGATACTAAAGAGACATTGAATAGGTGGAAACAGCTGTCAATACTATTTACTATTACTATTTTATTAAGTTTGTGGAACGCACTAAAAAGATTATCTCTAGCGAGGTTAAGGTTTAATTATCTGGAATAAAACCTCTGGTATTATACTAGTAATGCGTCAAGGACCTTCCTGTTTTTTGAAGAATATAAGAAAATGGCTTAAAAAAAATTTTCTACTCCAAACATTTCAAGATCTTATTTTTATTGTTAGGTATATAAATGCCCCAAACGATATGGGTAAGTTGTACCAAGCCGTTAACCTAGTTAGGGTAACAAACAGTGGCGGCTCGTGACCTAAAAAATCTGGGGTTGCACCCATATGTATAGGTGTAGATATTACAAGAGATGTGCAAAACCAAGATCGCTTTAAAAAATAAATTGGGTCATAAAAATTTAAATTATAAAAATATAAAATTTAAATTTAAAATATTAATTACTATTAGAGTTTTAAGTTAACATATTGTTTATTATATATGTATATCTATGGCACGCCGTTTTACTTTTTAATGACATAAAAAAATTAACTCAAAACAAAAATTATCAAAATTAAAAATTGCCCAGAAAATATAAACGTTCATAAAAATTACTAAATTAAGTTTAATTATAAATTAAAATCTACTAATTTATTTTTTGGTTTATTTGATAAATATATAAATATATTTACATCATTCTGGTGTGATCTATATTTTTAAGCCTCAGTTTTTGTTGTATGAATATTTTTTTTCTATTTAAAAAAGGTGCTTATATGTAAATAATAATATTTCATTTATAAATTTAAAATTAAGTTAGAGTACAATATTTATTTTGGAATAAAAATTAGACACGATTTAAATCTGTAAGCGCAAGGCGAATTTTCTCGATGAAAAATTCGATGAATTAAAATGTTGTTTAACACTCGTAAACAGAATTTTAATTTGGCGCTAGTGCATAGTGCGGTTGTGTTACGTACTACTGCCTCCAAGCGAAACCATATAACGTCGAAGTATACTTCGACGTTATATGGTTTCGCTATATATATATATATGGTTATATATATATAAGCTCGAAAATAAATTAGGCAACAGTGCAGTCCAAAATTTTCAGTGCTATCAATAATGGATATCGACATGATTATGATTATTAAATTATGTAAGGGGTGCATTTCAATAAAACTGCCCTGCTGGCTAACCTTACTTTATACGAAATAATTTAGATATGGATTTCAGACTCTCAATTTAATTGTGGTTGACTATTTGGTTAGTTGTCTATAGACATATATGCAATAGGATTTCTCGCAGAAGAAGATAGGTATTTATATAATTACCAGAATCGTTACGTGTCCGAGCCGACTACCTGTACAGTATAAATAATCACACAAACTTAATGAATGTAATTAATGGTGGATTGAAAATATTGTATTGTTTTTTATCTTTTAGTCAATAAAAACCAATATTTTAGTAAAAAAGATTTTCTTTATTTTTATTTCAAAAAATTAATTAATAAATTAGATAAGAAATTAAGGAAAGCAAAACAGGTAATTAATAAAATGGCAGCACTGAATTTGAATGCACCGTTGCCTTCGACGTTAAGTGATTTCGCTTGGTGGCAGTAGTACGTAACACAACCGTACTATGCACTAGCGCCAAATTAAAATTCTGTTTACGAGTGATAACCAACATTTTAATTCATTGAATTTTTCAGTCAGAAAATTCGAGGTACATAATATTTATTCCAAAAAATAAAAGTAAGGAATTATTATTCTGTCACATACAAGTAGCATTGAATTTATTATCTAAAAAAATAATCTGATTAAAAGAAATATGGCAGAAAGGTGCTTAAATAAAAATTCGTATTGCTAGATTTAAATAACATAATAATTAATAACAACTATACCACAACTTTATTCTCGAATAAAAATTGTTTCAAAGTGTTTTAAACAACAAAATAATTCGTATTAAAAGTAAATATTAAAATTTTTAAAAATAATAATAAAAATAAAATTGTATTCAATTATTATTAGTCAAATAAAATTTTATGTAATACTAAAAACATATAAATATTAAAACAAATATTTCGTGCAAAATATTTGTGTGTCAAATAAGAAACTTTATCACTTTAATTTCTAAAAGGTAAATTGATTTTTATGTCGACGAGTAATAATAGAAATTAATTGCGACAAAATGATAATTTCAGTATTACTTTTTCTTAAATAAATGTCGCGCACCTTAAATTAACTGGCTAAGAAATTCGATGAATTAAAATTTTGGTTTACATAATTTCAATTTGACTGCGTGTTTCTTCTTCTCTACCCTTATAAAATTATCTCAACCAAAATTTTAATTCATCGAATTTTTTAGTCAGAAAATACGCCATTCAGTTCCAGAATTAAAATTACTTTAATTCTTATTCTGTGCTTAAAATTGTGTACTCAATATACCAAGACATCATAAAAATTTTACTTTAAAATGTTTAGTCAATTTTTAAAAAAGCAGCTTGAATTAAAATTTAGCTTTAATAAACATGACATTAAAAAGTAAAACGGCGTGCCATATATATCTAAATTAAATTTTCTAGTAAAAGACCGGCTTTTACTGGACACACATTGAACGATGTTTAAATTTGTTGTAGGTCTTCCAAGCCTCTTTATATCGATCGACCGACTACCGAACGGATTTTCTAATAAACTTTTAACTGAATTAATCATTATTATTATAAGAAATACATACAAACAATAATAAAAACGCAGCGGAAATGTTAACGCGGCCCGGCAAAAATACGTAACACGATTCACAGTGTGAATTTCACACTAAATGTTCAAGATACATACACCTTGCTAAATGTTGCATTTGTCCTGCAACCACTTTCGATCTAATTAAACCAATGATATTGAACGTAATTTAATCACGTGGTCCCAACACGCCCATTCGAAAGCCTGTAATGGTTTGCGACCTTAAAACAAACCCGTTAGCCTCAACAATTATACACTAGATGCCGTGGTATTCGGGCATCGATCAATGAACCGATACGAAGCGCCAAGCGGGAAATTTAATTATTTGCTTGGAAACTATAGTGTTATAACAAGAAAGTTACTAAGAAATTAAAAAAAATATATATCGATGATATTATTATAATCATAATTTATTTCTTCCTTCTTGGGTGATTTTTTTGGGGGTTGTGCAAACCTGCAAACCTTAGGTAGAGCCGCCACTGGTAACAAATTATATTTAGTCAATTCAACCAAATGTATTTAGTACATTGGACTGGTAGGTAAAGGTCACTTTAACTATATAAATGTTTGTTTCAACCAAATATATAGTTGTAAAATATAATCAAATGCGCTTGTTAAAATAAATAAATGTTTGGTTGGCTCTATTGAAACAACATATTTAGTTAAATGAAACAAATAATAGTTGGGCTAACTAAACCTTTTTTCTGTGTAGAGGGCGCGCGTATAGCTTGACCATATATCGATATATTTGTATATTTTTTATTTTGTAGAAGGATAAAAAATTACATTTTCTTACTACCTCGACCGAAAATACGTATAGCTTGACCAATGCATCAAACGTAAACTTTCTGCCGTGGAATCGGGGACGAAACAACGTATTTTCGGCCGAGGTAGTAAGAAAATATGGTTTCTTCGCCATGTTGTATATACTATTTTATTTCAAGCATAATTTTGTACTTACATTGAAATAATCGAGATTTGACGTTTGACATGGGCCCTATACTTATTTCAGACTTTTATTTCAAAATTGCACTTATTCTGTTTAAATAAAAGTTGACTTTCTTAAATTATAAAAACTATTTACTTCTTTAAATATTAAAAAGTTTAAATTAAATAACAAATATTATTTTTTTAAAAACATGGTTTAATTTTAAAATATGATTTTAATTGAATTTAAAAAAATTAATTATTTAATTTAAACAAATTATTATTTAAATACAAAAAAATTGTGATTTAATTTAAAGCAGAGGTTTATTTAAACTTTTTTGCTCATGTCGAAGTAGCATGACTTGCATGAATACTTTAGTTCTTATTGGTTGTTGTAAATCACGCCACTGCAGATAGCCAATGGGCTTTCCATTTTGTGTGTACGTGATTTTAGCGACTCCATTTTAGAGCAGGCTGTTGATGAGTACTGTGTTGCATTTAATCAATTATAATATAATAATATTTTATACTATGGAGGACCTTTTAAAGGAATGGGCTGTTGAAAAATGTATTCCTGTTTTTAAAGGTAAGTAATTTAAATTAGTTGGAATTTACCATTATTATTTGAGTATACTCAGGGTATACCCTGGACACAGTTGCGGCTCGTGGTCAGGGGGCTAATGGTGGATTTATGGAGAACACATTAAGATTAACGTTAAGCTAATTTATATTTTGGCAAATGGTGACATGTTTGTAGCCCAGAAGCTGACTAATGATTTTATATGTATTATATGTAATAGGTTAATTTATGTACCATGTTTGTATGTAAGTATTTGTAGAGTTTAGGGTTTCCTATCTTTATTTATAAGACTGTTTTATGGAATAAAGATTAGTGTTTATTATTAAAAATTTTAATTAATTTTTACCCCCCAATAACCCCCAATATATATTACTTGCTTTCGCGCACCCGCGTAAAAATGTCTGGACTATTTACAATTAAGTTCCTGAGTTGCTGCCCAAATCCCGTCTCTCGTAAATGTGGCCTCATCGGTATACAAAACACTACGGCTCCAATCAGCATCTTCTTGATTTTTCTGTATATACCAATGGCAAAATTCCAACCGCAGTGCATAATCTCCATCCTGAAGAGCTTGAACTTTTTGTAGGTGATAGGGGTACAAACTATTTTCGTGAATCGTGCGCCACGTAACAAAGTTGGACATTTGTCCAAGTTGGGCAGTTAATCGTCTTGTACTAATTCTCGGATTTGCTTTCACTTCGTCCAAAATTTGTTCTTCAAGGGCCACAATTTCACGTCCCTGAGCCCCACCGCTATCACCAACAAATGCGCTAAATCTTCCGCGGTCCCTTAAATTTTGCACAGCACGTACAAAACTTTGCTCCGAGGGCGGTGGATGTCCGTCATTGGCGTTGTGATAATTTTGAATATACCTACCTACAAAATTCTTGCTTGACGAGCATTTTGCATCGCTTCCCCGTAACACAAAACCATATTTGTTAATTGAATATTTGTGAGCGCCCGACCCGCCATAGCATAAAATCTTTCGCACTAATTACTTATTATTACTACTAATAAAATACAAATTTTCAAACTTTCAAAATATTTATAAAAGAATAAAAACCTGAAAAAACTTGAAAAAAAAATAAAAACCTAAAATCGCTAGATCACTAATTAGACCTTGTAAAAATTTGTAAACTAATAATTTTTTAAAAATCGTTTTAACATTGTGATTTAAAAATATACTTATAAAAAATATATTTAAATTTAGACACACCAGATTTAAACTTTATTCATAATTCGTAATGATTTTCTTTACTTTAAGTTAATCTGGTTTAATTTATTATGTTATGGTTGGTAACACATTCTGTCAAAAAATTGCAGGTTATGTGCTCAAATTGTAAATATCTTAACTAAGGGAAGTGCTTTTGGGCGTTTGGATTTATTTATACAAATTGAATGTTTAACGATTAACCTGTGAACTTGTCCTAATTTTATCTGAGTAAACAGAAAGAAAAAACCGATGAAAAAATTAATTTTATGGAGTTTTTAAATAGGTACTAATTTTTCTTATCATTGCTTAAGTTAATAGCTGAATGAGTAAATAAATACAGAATGGTATTAGAGCTTTAAGGGCTTAAAACTTTTGTATTTATAGAGTTTTTATTTATTTTATGCAAGAAAATTTTTTAGTAACAATTTTTTACAACTGGCAACACGCAGCAACTTTGTTGGTTTGTATCTATTTACTCACAGTGTGTGAGTCACAGAACACAAGTGTGTAACCAGTGGCGTATCACAAAAAATATAAAAAACTTCTAATGCATATATTTTCTTTATCTTTGGGAAAATATCTTTTAAAATATTTTTCCATTACACCTTATGCATAATGTCAAAAGGTATTCAGTATTTTAATATATGACATTAATTACATAACACCCTGTATATATATATATATATATTTTAGGGTGGCCCAAAAAAATAAAAATATTTTTTTTCTCTTGTCTCTTGTGAAAATATGTTGGTTTGTCATGTTTTAAGAGCCCTGTCAACAGATCAGCTCCAACGAACTTTTAGCGACCTTTAGAAATTAAAATATTGATTTGATATTTTCAAAATTTTTATTATTTTCTACCAAAAAAATAATATCGAGACAAGAAAAAAAATTAAAATAAAACAAAAATTCAATTTTTGACGATTTTGAAAATTTTAAAAAGTCTTGAGCGCCCCCTAAATTTTTTTTAATAGAGCTGATATTTTGACAGGGCTCTTACAGCATGATAAACTAACATATTTTTACAAGAGACGAGAAAAAAAAAGATATTCTTTTTTTTTGGGCCTATATATATTATTAAAAAAGAATATTTTTTTTCTTCTCGTCTCTTGTGAAAATATGTTGGTTTGTCATGTTTTAAGAGCCCTGTCAAAAGATCAGCACCATTAAAAAATTTTTAGGGGTCGCTCAAGATTTTTAAAAATTACCAAAATTTATTTTTTTTTCTCTTTCCGATATTATTTTTTAATTTAAAAATAATGATTCTGAAAATTTCAAATCGATATTTTAATTTCTAAAGGTCGCTCAAGATTTTTTTAACTTTCAAAGTAGAGTATTTTGAATGTTTTCGAGGGACCTCTGAATATAAATATCAACGAACTTTTAGCGACCTTTAGAAATCAAAATATTGATTTGAAATTTACAGAATTTTTATTATTTTCAACCTAAAAAATAATATCGAGACGAGAAAAAGAATTAAAATAAAACAAAAATTCAATTTTTGACCATTTTGAAAATTTTTAAAAATCTTGAGCGACCCCTACAAAATTTTTAATCGAGCTGATATTTTGAAAGGGCTCTCACAGCATGATAAACTAACAGATTTTTACAAGAGACAAGAAAAAAAAATATATATTTTTTTTTTGGGACACCCTAATATATATATAAAAGGTCTGCTATTGAGCAGATGACCTTCCAAAGTTCTATAATCCTTATTGGTAGACCCTTTATATTTATATATATATATATACATATATATACATGTATGTATATATCGAGGGGTCACCCACACCTGGGAATCCCTGGACATTTTAGAGGGGGAATACCATAGGAATACAATAAAATATAATGGGAATACATGGGAATCCCTGGACGTTTTCCCTTTGGGTGGTTGACCCTCGGTATATATATATCGGGGTGCTTCAAAAAAATTTTTTTTTCGCTCTTACCCTCTCAAATGTTTTTATTTAATATAAAGAAAATCCTCACCAAATATGGGCGTTCCAGCTCAACCCTAAGAGGTCGCTGTTTTTATTTTAGTTTCCCATTGAATTAACATGGGAAAAATTAATTTATGTTTGGAATTTTATACCTCTGTATCAAAGTAACTTATTGCAATGATCATTGCAGTTTCTATATAAAATTTAACGCTCTACAAAAAAGGTCTCTTATTATTTTTCGATAAATTGATTTCTTCTAGAGTTATTCGAGGTCAAAGTTTGATTAACATCAAATTTTCTGTTTTTTTTTTAATTTTATGGTATAATTAGCAGACGGGAGGTGAAAGGGGGCAAAACAAGGCAGCGGGGTGGGGGGCAAAATGAGCATATGAAAAGTTTTCCAAAATTGTACCATCCTTTTTCTCGCTCTACAGGCTCAGAATAATTATTTTCGATTAAAAGCGTGAACTTGTGAGTCAATTTTCAAATAATTTAGAAACCGAAAAAAACAATCTAAAAAAAATATTTTAGATATATATATATATATATACAGTGTATTTTTTGAATGTGTGTGATTGCGTCATCAATTGCTGAACCAAACAAAGACATTAAAATGTGTAGCTGTCTTTTTTTTTCTTTGTAAAAGTTCAACCGAAATTCTAAAACGTATCGGGATCCGCTAACGTCAATCCGATGTCGCGCTCACGCGGCTTGTGCTGAAAAAGGACAGAGCGCGTATATATAACTATAGTTTGTTGTGGCATTGAGCCGAAATTTATCAAAATTTGAAGGTTAGTCAGTGGCGTTCATACAGTAATTTGGGTTTAAAGAACAGATTTTGGAAGTTTGACAGGTTTTAAAAAATGTCTTGCAAACGTTTGGACGATAATCAGAAACGTTTTATTATTAATTTAGTGCAATGTTTTCAAAGGGAACTAGAGCATGGGGAACCCCTGCTCCCACTAAACTGTGTCCAAGAGGTAAGCTATGTTAGGCTTGTTTCTACTGAGCATGTTTACTTTAGGGTCAAAGGAACCTTCACTGATTGTGATGGACAACGCTCCTTACCACAGCGTCGTTGTTGAGCGTCACCCTACAAGTGCTTGGAAAAAACAGCAAATAGAAAAGTGGCTAACAGAACATAATATTCAGTTTATCAAAGGTATATTTAAAGCGGAATTGCTGTTTCTGGCACGCTACCACACCCCGCTTAAGCGTTAAAAAGTTGATGAGTACCTCCAGCAGCATGGGCATAAGGTTTTGCGTCTGACTCCATATCACTGCCAGTTCAATGCCATTGAACTTATATGGGCGCAGGTAAATACATAAACAATTAGATGGGCGCTTGCAACAACGAATTCTGTTTAAGGCTAAAACATATTATGATTCCCATATGGGGGAAGACGGCTATGGCGACAATAAAGTGCTAGCAATGTGGGGCCAAGCACTGAACCAATGCACGCCAGAACGTTGGTGTTCAGTAGTGAGGCACACCAACAAATTAATTGACGATTGGTTCCAAAAGACAAGGATGGTCGATGACGTGCAAGAACTAGTTATCCACCTCGGAGAAGACAGTTCCGACGAGGATGACTTTTAGTAATTTTGTTTTCGTTCTCCCATAACATTTTATTTTAATAATTAATGTTTTGTCTTAATTAACTTATAATATATTATATGTATGTACATAATATTATGTACAAAAATTGTGTATGTTTATTGTTTTTCGTTTATAAAACTTGCATAATTTACATTAATAAAGTCAAAATAACTATCATTAGAATTATTGTTTAATTGTATGTATTTTGAGTTGCGTAACTATGAGGCGACATTGGGCAACCAAAAATACACCCACAATAAATGCTTAGACCCCTTCAAAATGATACGCTACTGACTCTAATTTTAGTTTCGGTTTAATTCATACGACCCAATTGATGACGCAATCACACAAATTCAAAAAATACACTGTATGCATATATATATATATATATATATATATTTGTTCTACTAACAATGCGACCTCTTCTAACATGCAGCCGCCATTCACTACGGCCTCAGCTGATTTACGGCCTCAGTATATTGAGTCCGTAATGTTTTTGCCAATTTTTACTGTCTGCGGTTAAAATGTTTAACTTAAGTGACATCTATGATATAGTAATGGAAGTTTTGAACATGAAAAATTATAGAAATCTATTATTTTTTATTAAATAAGGGCGTAATCTTAAAAAATTAGTGAGGTCCTAATGTCGTTAAATAACAAAAATTGTATATTTTAGTTCATACATTTTGGCGCTGCAGTCGTGATTTGCGTATACATTACGTGTATATATTTGTTGAGTTTAGTATAGTATGGCTTCAACTAATTTGGCAACATCGCTTTGTATTTTCTACTCGATTTATATTTTATCGGCCTCATCCAACGATTCTTACCACGATAAGGATCTGCATTAGTAATAGGCGCGGGTAGGTAATGTTCTTATAAAACAATTGGTTTTATTATTATTTATTATATAATGTGTGATACTTAAACTATTTCTTTAAAATAGTTACATTATCTGTAGTTTTGTTATTTGAAAAAAAAATTATATATAACAAAGTAAGAAAGATATTGAGGTCAGGAAAAAACCAGGTTCAAGAATATTATGTATCCTACTTTTAGTCGTCAAATTGACATTTGCCTGCCTAACAAGTGCCAAGATGGCAGGACTAAATAGAATAAGGGGGTTGTGATACCTTGTTTGAAATGTATTTTGATTCTCTATTCAACCTTTTTTTTAATTTTTACAATCCATTCAAAAATTCACAAATTTTAAAACTTGGCAATCCATGAACGAATTTTAAAAATTAAAAAAATCGTTAAATAAAAATATCTAACTTTTCGTTTGATTTTTCATTATTTACCATTACTACTGTTTATTATGTTTTTTAAATCTATTTGATCCCTAAGTGAATTACACAGGTCAACATTTGATACATACAGTGCTTGCAAATCCAAGTCCGACCGCGTTGGGAAGGATGGTTGTTCAATACCCGCGTGAAAAGAATAAGGATAGAATGCCAAACAGAATTTGATTGGTCAGAGCGTTTAGCGTTCTATCCTTGTTATTTTCACGCGTCCTTCCCAAACCGGTCGGACTTGGATTTGCAAGCACTGTATAAGAAGTATCAATAGACCTCAGTAGAGCATCCTGGGGTTTTTGGGGTCGCTGATTTCGTATCCGAGGTCAATTGACCTCTATCACATCAGGTTCAAGGTCAAAGTAAGAAGAATTGCTTAGAAAAAAAAATTAAAATATTAAACTTTTCGGATCGCAGAATCCAAAACTGTCGTTTGTTACCCGGCAAGGTCATCCAGAGGTTATTTCAAGGTAAAAGTGTGTAAAAGTGTTTAAAAGTATTTGAAAACCTGGCATTTAATTGACCTGGAAAGGTCGCCCCGAAGGTTATTTCAAAGGCATTTCTGGGTTATTTCAAGGTCAAAGTGTGAAAAAGTAGTTTAAACTTTCATGAGAGCACAAATGCAGTGACCACCTGAAATGGAATGATCTTAAAAAAAGGGTTTTAACCTTATTTAATTTCGGCGACTCTGAAAAACCAATAGGAACCTGATTTTTTTCCAATATTTGTATCCATTTCTTCGCACTTTAACTTTCAAATGACCTTAAAATTACTTCTATAAAGGGCCATTATAGAACCTTTACGGTTGTGTTTGCTGGGCTGTATAACTCGGAACCTGTCATTTTCGCACCGATCATTTTGACAGCTGTAATTTAAGCACCTGTCATTTTGACAGCTGTTATTTTGGCATCTGTCATTCGGGAATCAGACATTTTTACAGCCATTATATTGGCACCTGTAATTTTAACAGTTGTCATTTTGAGCTTCGTCATTTAGCACCTGTCATTTCGACAGCCGTTATTTTGGCACCTGTCATTTTGACAGCTGTCATATTGGAAACCTACACTATGGTAGACGGTTGCCTAAAATAAAGTGTCCGCAAATAGGGCTTGCCAACTGTTAAAGATAAAAAACGGGAAAGTTTAAATATTTTTTTTTTAATTTTTTATTATGTATCATATATATCATGATCTTTTGATTTCGCGGTATACTTGTATTTGGCGATAACGATAACACATACTTTTCACTTTCACTGTAAAAAAACTGCTTATACGTCGGATTTTATTGGTAGTTAGTCCATTTTAAGAGATAAATTTCTATTTTTACAGAAAAATTTCACAACTAACTGCCGTTTTAAAGCCGGAAAAACAGGTTTACAGCCCGGACAACAATCGGGATTTCCTGGTGAAGTCATGATGATATCACAACCTGATTTTTTTTATCACGCTGTGATATCCTGAGTGCATACACATGCTTCAGTGATATCATGTAGAACTCACGCTGCCATATTTGCAAAATTTGCGCATGCGTATGAGCCCTGCGAACTGCGAATTTAAAACCTACCCGGACAACATTCGTGATTTTCATACGAACATCAGGTCATTATTTTCACAAATTTTATTTACCGCGTAACAAATGAAAATCATACGAACGTCACGTCTTGATTTTCACAAATTTTGTTCATACGGACATCATCCGGATGTCACTGCGTGAGAAATGAAAATCATATCGTGATTTTTTATGCCATCGCTGTTTGCGATTGACCGATGGCACAAAAAATCATGTCGTGATTTTTTATGCCAACAGTGTTTGGATAATCATATTTGCGTTCGTACACTAAGAAAAAAATTATGTTGAATCAACAGTTTTTGCGGTTAAATACATTTAATATTTTCTTGGATTTAAATTAACTATATATAATTAATTTAAATCCAAGAAAATATTGAATGTTAAACTGTTGATTCAATTGTTAACATACTTTTTCTTTCAATGAACGAATGTGTCGCAAAAATGAATATCCAAACACCGATGGCATAAAAAATCATGTCGTGTTTTTTTATGCCATCGGTGTTTGGATATTTATTTTTGCGCCATATATGTATATTGAATCAACAGTTTTTGTGGTCAAATACATTCAATATTTTTTTGGATTTAAATTAATAGTTCCCGAACAACAATCGGAATTTCCTGGTGAAGACATGATGATTGATGATATCACAACGTGATTTTTTTTATCACGCTGTAATATCCTGAGTGCATACACATGCTTTATCACAGTTATATCATGTAGAACTCACGGTGTGATATTTGCAAAATTTGTGCATGCGTATGAGCCCTGCGAACTGCGAATTTAAAACCTAGTTTGTTATTCACATTACACCGTTATAATTTATAAAACGTTGTTAGAATATCACGAGTGTTGTCCGGTTCAATTAAAAAAGATTTTCCAATGTTTAACAAAACGTGAACGTTTTGAACGCAGGGCTCATACATTCGTGATATTCATACGAACATCATGTCGTAATTTTTTCAAATTTTATTCACACTGATATCATACGGAAGTCACCGCGTGATAAATGAAAATCATACGAACGTCACGTCGTGATTTTCAAAAATTTTATTCATACGGACATCATACGGATGTCACTGCGTGAGAAATGAAAATCATGTCGTGATTTTTTATGCCATCGCTGTTTGCGATTGACCGATGGCCTAACAAATCATGTCGTGATTTTTTATGCCAACGGTGTTTGGATAAACATTTTTGCGCCACGTTCGTACACTAAGAGAAAAATTATGTTGAATCAACAGTTTTTGCGGTTGGCATAAAAAAATCACAACATGATTTTTGGGCCATCGGTCAATCGCAAACAGCGATGGTATAAAAAATCACGACATGATTTTCATTTCTCACGAAGTGACATCCGGATGATTTTCGTATGAATAAAATTTGTGAAAATCACGACATGATGTTCGTATGAATATCACGAATGTTGTCCGGGTTAATTTACATCCAAGAAAATATTAAATGTATTTAACCGCAAAAACTGTTAATTCAATTGTTAACATACTTTTTTCTTTCAATGTACGAATGTGGCGCAAAAATAAATATCCGAACATGTCGGTGCACCGATGGCATAAAAAATCATGTCGTGACTTTTTATGCACAAACACCGACAGCATAAAAAATCATGTCGTGATTTTTTATGCCATCGGTGGTTGGATATTTATTTTTGCGCCACATTCGTATATTGAGAAAAAAAGTATACCCACATATATATTGAATCAACAGTTTTTGTGATTAAATACATTCAATATTATTTTGGATTTAAATTAACTATATATAGTTCATTTAAATCCAAGAAAATATTAAATATATTAAATGCATTTAACCGCAAAAAACTGTTGATTCAACATAATTTTTCTCTTAGTGTACGAACGTGGCGCAAAAATGCGATTATCCAAACACCGTTGGCATAAAAAATCACGACATGATTTTTTAAGCTATTGGTCAATCGCAAACAGCGATGGCGTAAAAAATCACGACATGATTTTCATTTCTCTCGCAGTGACATCCGTATGATGTCCGTATGAATAAAATTTGTGAAAATCACGACGTGACGTTCGTATGATTTTTATTTATCACGCTGCGACTTCCGTATGATATCAGTATGAATAAAATTTGTGAAAATCACGACATGATGTTCGTATGAATATCAAGAATTTTGTCCGGGAGGTTAGCCGCCATTTCAAGCATACGGACGGGACAAATCACAAAACTGTTTTTATTGTCAAAAATATTTTTGTTTTATTAGGCTATACATTAAATAAAAAAAAACGCAAGGAATATTTTATGAAAGTAAAAAGATAATTTAAATAATTGACAGGTGTGGACGGGAAAATTGTATCTTAAGATAAATCTTTTTTTGTCCCGTCCACAACTCTTAATTATTAAAATTATCTTTACTTTTATAAAATATTTCTTGCGTTTTTTTATTTAATGTATAGCCTAATAAAAGAAAAATATTTTTAATAATTTTGATGCCAAAATATTATGAAATAAATTATCTACAATTTGTTTCATAAAAACAGTTTTGATGCGTTTCGCGCGCTTGAAATGGCCGTTAGATGAAAGCAGGAAATTCAATTCATTAATTTGAATGCATTTAACCATCTAATAAGATTTGGCAACCATGTATGAGGCTGTATTGTATATACATGAGGTTATAATGTCGCTATTTAAAAAATCTATACACACATTGAAGCCACAATGTTAGTTATTTAGTAAGAGGTTTTTATGTATGAAAGATGGTTAAAAATGTATACCATAAAATTAAAGATACGGATTTCTAAGTGCGCGGGATCTGTATAGAATACTTTGAAATTTAATATACATGACACAGACATTCGCTGGTTACGCTCCATCTGGGTGAGGCCGATAAACTTGTCTATTGTATGAGGCCGTAATAATTGAAGATGTAAATATATATATATATATATATATATATATATATACCTATACACTTTGTCTGCTTATAAGTTCGCACCATATGAAACACTATTTTATTATTAAATAAACGAAAAAAAGTTATTCTTTATAAAAAGATCTTCATGGTCGAAAACCTAAAATGCAACCATCAGATATTAATTATTTCAGTCGTATATGGGGCAAAATTTACCAAGTGTACCAGGTGAAAAAATTTTTGACACCGATTTTGTTTAAACTTTACTTATTTGTTATTCTTATAACGAAGAATCATAGCATACATTTTTTTTGCTCTAGGATTGTTCATTCAAGAGTTATGGATTATTGAAATTTATCGATTTTTTACTTTTTGGTGAAATCGCTTTTTATTTAAAAATTCATAACTTCTTCATCTCTTTATTAAATATTTCAATTTAACCACCTAAAATGATTTTTTCCGTACTTTTCAATGGGCTATACCGTTTTTGCAAAAAAATAAAAATTGCAATTTTTTTTTGAAATTTTGCAAAATTTTGCATTTTTTGAAACAATGTGTATTTTTTAATTTTTTTAAAATAGCTCTAAGTCCAAGTTTATTATGTTAACTTTGAATAAAAAAAAAATTTAGAGTGGGCCCGACATGTAGAAGGGAAGTTTTTCATATTTGAATGCCGCACGGTCTAGCCATCGAATAGCTACTTCACTGCCGTATGCGTTTATACCTAGTAGATGCGAGTAAACGAATACAAAATGATAATTTAAAATGTAAAATTTTGTTTGAGTAGTCAATGATGTATTTTAAATATTTACACTGCCGCACGATATAGTTTTTTAACTGTATTCTTTTGCACAAATTGTTTAAGCATGGGTCTACATAGATTTCGCAAGGAGGATCGATGATATTAAATAAAAAATTTATTGTTATAACCGTAACGGCTTGCCTATAAGCTGAATGGCGCCTTTACGGTTATAACAATACATTTTTTATTTAATATCATCGACCCTCCTTGCGAAATCTATGTAGACCCATGCTTAAACAATTTGTGCAAAAAAATACTGTTTATATACAAAACTGCTCTTTTAGTTTCACCCTTACTTCTTAAGAAGTCCCATAAGCCAACAGCCAATTTAGGGGTAGGAACGGACCGCGGGCTTAAAGTCCCCTCCGAAGGACTAATACACAATAAAAAAAACTATATCGTGCGGCAGTGTAAATATTTAAAATACATCATTGACTACTCAAACATAATTTTACATTTTAAATTATCATTTTGTATTCGTTTACTCGAATCTACTAGGTATAAACGCATGTGTGTAGTGTAGTAGCTATTCTGTGGCTAGACCGTGCGGCATTCAAATATGAAAAACTTCCCTTCTACATGTCGGGCCCACTCTAAATTTTTTTTTATTTAAAGGTAAAATAATAAACTTGGATTTTATGCTATTTTAAAAAAAATTAAAAAATACACATTGTTTCAAAAAATGCAAAATTTTACAAAATTTCAAAAAAAATTGCAATTTTTATTTTTTTGCAAAAACGGTATAGCCCATTGAAAAGTGCGGAAAAAATCATTTAAGGTGGTTAAATTGAAATATTTAATAAAGAGATGAACAGAAGTTATGAATTTTAAAATAAAAAGCGATTTCACCAAAAAGTAAAAAATCGATAAATTTCAATAATCCATAACTCTTGAATGAACAATCCTAGAGCAAAAAAAATTTATGCTATGATTCTACGTTATAAGAACAACAAATAAGTAAAGTTTAAACAAAATCGGTGACAAACATTTTTTCACCTGGTACACTTGGCAAATTTTGCCCCATATGAGGTTTCTCAAAAATATGAATTTGGATCAAGAGTAAAGTATCGAAAAACTTTTATTGCTACATAGTTGGCCGCGATTTCAAATTAAATTGCCATGATATTTTATTTGTCAATAAACGTCAAATAAAATTTGTTAACATGCCAGTGATATTTAGTGTGCAAGAAAAAATAGAAATTGTGTTAATCGTTGGTGATAATTATAAAACTTATCGAAAAGCAGCCGAAATATTTAACAACAGACAACATTTTTTAACGAATAAAGAGATAACTATACTGTATATTTTAAACTAATTAACAATTAACAATTTTAAATAAAAAATTTCGATATTATCAAAAAAAAGGTAGGGGAGACCGGGGTAGAACGGGATACCGGGGCAGAACGGTGTTTTATTTAAATTTTCCGCTGCACTGAAAGAAATTTGTTGCTAAAAGTAAATACAAATTTATACTAAAAATTTTATACTAGTGCTTTACACATTTATACTACTGTTTATTATGAATGTATGGTAAATTTTGTAATACATTTATTGTAAAGAAGATATGTTAGATCTAAATAAAAATAAACTTACCCTTACTATAAAATGTAAACTATAAGTGAATTACAGCAAAAAAATATTGCTAGAAACACCATTTATATTGCTAGGGCAGCAATAGGCTGCTAACCAAACGAATATATTTGTTTTAGCAATGTATGTGGTAGTCTATATATGAAACATAAAATATATTTGCCCTAATTATTTTTTTATTTAACTTTAGTATATATTTCTTTCAGTGTGCAGACGATCGATAGTACCATCTCTACCCTACTAAATATTTTTTAAACGTTCCCATTCCGCCCGGTATCCCCTACTTGAGCCAAATCCATATTTTTTGAAAAACCTGGTATACGACTGAAAAAAAATATCTGACACACTGTATATATATATAGTCAAATTCTAAATGAAATAGTCAAATTGGTAGATTAAAATTTAAAAAAGTATTGACCCAGCCAGGGTTTAAACTCGGGTCTGTCTCTTGTCAAACTGATTTCAAACCGGTGCTTTACTGTCACTTTTATAAAAATTAGTTTTATTTTTCTATAAATATTGTTAATAATATTTTAAAGCTAAATATTTTTTTTCTGTTGCTGTTTTGAGCTAAACTTTTTGCATCATTGTTTGTTTTTAAGAGCCATTTAACCATGGAGCCTGTATGCTTTGAATTCTAACAATAATTAAAGTGACCAGATTCTGTCAAAAAATAAAGGGACATTTTAGAAAGTTGGTGTGTTCCCAAAACCAAACACCCTGTATAAATGAAAATATTATATTTAAAAAAAATCATTTAAATCACAAAATTTTTGTGACTTCATTAGTTTCTGAGATAATCCCATTTTACGTGGACCTCCCTGTACATGGATTTATGCTACAGTGGTCTATAAGTTTACATTTTCCTTGCTGATTTCGAGCTTAACGCGATAGATAGAACCACTCTTCCTATGTTATTTTAATGTATTTTTATTATTTTACGTAAAAAAACGCTCTTGTCCTCTAGGGTCCAAAAATTTACGAATACATATTTATAAACCTATGATTATAATCAGACACAACACGTACCTTAGCAAATACTTTGGTAATCTATTAATAAGGGCCGATTTATCAATGTCCGGTTAAGTTCCATTTATCTTGCATATAACTTTTATTGTACCATTGTTTTGACAATAATCTCTAAAAAATTATCTGTCAGAAAATCCAACTGGAACCTGACATTGAAAAACCGACCCTTGGTAAAAAAAAGTCACTAAAGCGACAAACTTAAAAAATTTAATTTGAATTTTAAAGGACAGAATTGTCCAGTACTGTCCACTTTTCCCAATGTATGAAGGTGCAGAGTCAAAGCAATCCGACAAGATCAGAAAGATTTTTGCGGGAGAGCTGCAGACTATATTTTGCCAACCTGTCAGACGAATTATATTTGGTCTAACGGCCATCCTCAAATGCACCTTAATGTCAAGTTTGTCAATATATTTGAGTGAAGAAAGAGATTTAGATCTTAATATACATGGTTTCCCAAAATTAAGGACCAAACAAAAGGGATCGATTCCTTACGAAAATCTAAGACAAAAATTTGTTTTACCATTTTAACGAATTTAAAAAAACCACCAATATATGAACGTGACTCATCGGGTGCCGAACATATCTCAGACATGCTAGCAGTAATGCTTTACTTGTCTTGTACATTCGATGCAGCGGTAAATGTACTCACACGTAGGTTTTTAAGCATCCGGTCTAAAATGCGCCATCTGTGATGTAAAACTGCCTAGGTGTTCGACAAAGATGGACATTTGACGCGTGTCCTAGCTTGTTACTTAATTTTGTTGGAATTCAGTAGAGCTCGTGTTTTAGGCAATTTATTTTATTTTATTACATAGTAAGGCAACCAACTCTACCGTCGGCCATTTGTTTTTATATGTCATATGATCTTGGTTTTTGCATATCGTGTTTCTGCTGTGTGTTTACGGATTAATAATCGTTTTAAACGTTGTAGTGGCAGTGGTTTATATTATGTAACACAGGTAGATGTCGTATAAAAATCCTTACCTAGAAATTCTAGGCTAGAATACAAAAATATTTTCATTATATAAATTTTGTACTAGTATTAGTTTAATACATTCTGAAGAAGCTACTGTGCACCGAAACAATTGTCAATATTTAATAAATTTCGTGAAACTAACGCAAGTTGTTTTTATATCCACACAATTTAAATATCTTTCACTTTGTACCTGACCTGCGTAAACATTTTTGTTTTTTTGTCACCAATTCTAAAATATTTGCGTTTACAGTTAAAAGAATAGTATATTCTGTAACAAGTTTGGAATACGGCATATTCTGCTCGAGTGAAAAGTTTGTCACACGAGCCGAAGGCGAGTTTGACGGTTTCACGAGAGGGAAATATGCAATTCCAAACGTGTTTCAGACTATACTTTTTCTACGTTTCCAAAAAATACCATACACAAAGAATTTAATTGGAAGAAAGTGAGGTTGGATCGGTCTAAAAATTTGTTAGATATTAAAAACAGAGATGTCGCCACGAGTGAACATTCTGTCATCAGATGATAGAATATTTCATTAAAGTTAAAAGAAAAGTTTATTTATTAATTAGTTTCTAAGAAAATTACATTTTATTTAATTATCGTAGATGTTAATTATTAAAATTTAACTTTAAAAGCAAATATATCAGAAGTATAGCAACCAACATTACACTCAAGATTTTTTACAAATACCCGTTATACAGCACTGCACTGGACCGTGACCTTCGATTGATTACTTCGTACGATTGTGCCTGATGAGTCACGTTCATATATTGCTTGTGATGTTCGGATTTCATACAAGTTTTAACCATTTACAAACATCGAGAAATGACTTATTTTGTCTATCATGTTAATGCACAAGCTTGTAAAACTACCAATAAAAATCAAATCTGCCAAGTATTAATATTAATAGTAACGGTTAAAATCCATAAAAAAGTATTTCTTCTCTCTTAAAACTAAATAGTCAAAATTCTACTATTTGAATTAGTACTAGC
Source organism: Brassicogethes aeneus (assembly GCA_921294245.1). Lineage (NCBI taxonomy): Eukaryota > Metazoa > Arthropoda > Insecta > Coleoptera > Nitidulidae > Brassicogethes > Brassicogethes aeneus. The sequence goes on from OV121132.1 coordinate 67,244,659, forward strand.
ATTGTTTACCAAAAAAATAGTCGTATTCACTTTTGAATAGTTATTCTTTACTACTTAAATAGTTTGACTAATTTAAGATAAATCACCTTTTTTGACTGTTTCTAAGAGTAAAAAGTAACTAATTTCTTTAATCGTTTTTAATTATACAAAGAATTAGAGTTAAATGCATGGGTTAAATGGACCATAAAAACAAACAAAGATTCACAAGTATTCACAAAGTATTTAAATTTAAAATATAATTAACAATATTTATAACTTATTTTTATAAAAGTAGTATTTCCTTGAGTAATTTGTAATAGCAATTTGTGTATTAAGAGCGCAAAGTGATATATTGTCGCTTTGAGCAAGAACTTTGACTATCTTGCGAGAGCGGCAATCACTTTGCGCTCGAATTACACTCAGGATTTTTTCTACAACCGGTGTTTTTATAAAAATGTTTGGTAATATTTAATAATTATTGATAACCTCAAATTTGACTTTTGTGTCAAAAGTCGCAGTGTATACTAAACGTTTCGTTATTATGGTTTCCATGGTAACTAAGCGAGCGTTTTGGTTACTTTGTCGCTCGGCGAGCGCAAAGTAAAGAAACGCTGGCTCCTCGGAAAAGTGCAACTTTGCGCTTTCTTTTGAAAGCGCATATTTGTACTTTTCGCAAATAGCTATTTTCTCCAACTCGAATTTTTTTGCTGCTCTCTTAAAATGAATTAGTCAAAATAACTAATTATAAGTCATATTTGACTAATTGTCATAGCGAAAAAGCAGTCACTAATAATTAGTCAAATTCTACTAAATTCGATAGTAAAATTAGTAGATTTAAATTTAAAAAAGTTCTGACCCAGCCGGTGTTTGAACTCGCTTGTCAAGCGGATGTCATAACCGAATAATACCGTATGTCTGACGACGTTTCGGTACAATATCACGTCTTATCTGCTGGGCTACTTACGGTTCTTTTAAGAACCAAAAACGGACAACACGGAGCAGATCCCGGAAACCCTTAATGCATATAACGCCCGTGGAAAGTTTCCTTAAAATGGGCACTTTTATTACCCTGTACCATTAAGGCACAACAATAATATTTTTGGTTAGCTTAAACCTTAAACTAAAAAAAAGGAACTCTTGATCGACATCGATAAAATGTACTGTTTAGGAAAAAAAACTAGACGGTTTGAGCCTGATTTATAGATTGCCTTCCTTTCTTCCTCCTGAAAAAGATGGACAATACAAAAATCGTAGTGCCATTTATAGATTCCCGTTTGGGAATATATAAACAGCACAACGGTTTTTGTATTGTTCATCTTTTACGGGAGGAAGGAAGGAAGGAAGGAATGCAATCTATAAATCAGGCTTTAAACTGCATTCCTGCTATGGCTTAATTTTTAAATCCAAATCGATTTTGCCGAATCCTTAAACACCCTGTACAATAATACTTAACTGGGCAAAATTTATAATTTTTACGATTATTATAAATTTATAAGCCAACATTAAATATTAATTTATCTTATATATATGCATACATTTTGTTTGTGTACTAGGTATTTAGGCCATGGTTAAATATCACGTGGATATTCACCTTGAGCGTCTCAGCGATCTGCAAAATTTTAATGTTTATTTGCTTTGTTCTATTTTTAAACGAACAAGCAGTTTGTTAGTAGGGGTAACTTATTTATAAAATATATTTGATAATATAAATTATAGTTTTATTCTATTTATAGGATAATTAATATATTTGAAATTGCATTGTTAACAATATCGTCGATTTATTATTTTCTTGTTAGTTAATTATAATTGTTATGCTATTAATGTTATTAAGCACAACCCTAGCATCTTGCTTTATTTGTACACATGGCAACTGCGCTTTACCAAAAATGAATAAAACTACAAAGTACCTACAGAAGTAAAACAATATTCAAAATATTCTTTTGGTTCTATCAATTTTTAAAATATTAAAAAATTTAAATACATAAATTAATTGTAGGTACATAAATTAATTGTAGGTATTTTAATTTTAAATTGAATATTGTAAATAAAAAAAAGTGATATCTTAAATCTAAATATAATAACAAGCAAAGTACGTTTATTTTAATTTTAAAATGATGATAGGGCACCTTATTTAAAAAGGTGCACAACCATGGTTGTACCCAAAGTAACATACAAATAAAAATATTGTTTTTTATTACATTAATTTGTCTTAAAAATATTTAAAATTTTAGTTTAAAAATCCTTGCCCCATTCATGAAACACAGGGATCATGATCAACATCTAATTACGGTTGTTAGGAAAACAAATCAAATGTGTTTTTATGCAGTTTCTGTCAATAAATAAAAACTGTTAGTATTGACAAATTTATTTTATATAATAAAGTCTTAAAACATTTAAATACCACAAACATTAATATGGCCAGCCGTTTTAATACAATTTAATGTACAAGTTTTATACAATTAAGAAAGAATTGGATTAGGTATATTAAATTTATAAAGGTTTTAATTTCTATTATGTTTGATGAATAATAAATAATTTAAAATTCAATTGTACACAAATTAAATAGTAAAACGGCTTGCCATACATACAGCAATTGTCATATGGCAACTTAAGTTTGTGAAATTAAATTAAATTTATTTTGAATTTTTTATCTCTAAATAATTAGGTTCAATTTTTATGATACCTTATTCAAAAAAATAAAATTATCCTACAATATAATTTTAATTGTATAAAATAAAAGGCCGTGACTAGGAGTACACCGGGAGTACGGGCATTAAACGTACTATTGCGGCCGATAAAAAGTAATCGATTCTTTATCAAGTTGCATGTTTTTCTTAAAAATTGGCTATTGTAAGTAGGGTTTTTTACGTCAGTAATGTCAATTAAATTATTTTGACAAGAAATCATAGGTGTATGACATATTTAATTTTTTAATAAAAAAAACTTAAATTATATAAAGCATGTTTATTCGTAATACAAACAAAAAGAACAAATTATTTATTGGGTAACCAAAATAAATAAATTTAAACTTAAAAAGAAATAGTATACTACGACTATAACAATTATAAAAGATGAGCCAACCAGGGTTGGATGGGCTCAGAAAAACCGGCCCTGGCAATTTTTTCATTCAGCCCTCCCTCAGGCATTATCTTACATAATCTTACACATTTGTAATGCTATAAAAACTCCATTTAAAAAAAATAATTAATATTTGGTAGAACCACCATTCTTCTCTATAACATTTTGTAATCTCCTAGGCATGGAACTAATTAAATTTTGAATATCGTAATTTTCTTCCAAATTGTGCCACTCATTTTGAATTGCATTAATAAGGTCTTCTCTATTTCTTGGTCTAAATTCATATTTATATATTTTTTTTACGAGATATCCCCAAATATTTTCGATTGGGTTTAAATCGGGGCTTCTTGACGGCCAAGGAAGCGTTGTAATGTAATTTTCTTCTAGCCAATTATGAACCACATGAGCAGTGTAAACTGGCGAGTTATCCTTAAAATGAAAATATTTTTTTGATCAGGAAAGATAAATCATAAAGTGTTACGTGTTGAAACACAAAATCATTATCAAATCTTTCTTGCATTGACGGGAGCATTACATCGTTTAAAATTTCCACGTATCGGTTCCCAGTTAATCGGCCTTCTACAATATGAATTATACCAGCCTCTGAAGATGATATCCACGCCCACAGGTGGACAGAAAATCTTCCGCTGTTGTCAGTTTTGTGGAGGTATACTTTATCATGATGCAAACTTATGGTTTCTGGGACGATAAACTCGCAGTTGCCCATTGTAGGATTGAAATATTTTTTCATCTGAAAAGACTACTCGCTCCCAATATTCAGCGTTTTGATTTAAAAAATTATTTGCAAACTCCACTCTTGCCTCTTTATTAACATCCGTCAAGCGAGGCTTTTTAGCACTCACGCAGTTAAATAAACCTTGTTCACGCAACCGGTTTTCTTGCCGTCCTAAAGTGTTACGTGTTGAAACACAAAATCATTATCAAATATTTCTTGCATTGACGGGAGCATTACATCGTTTAAAATTTCCACGTATCGGTTCCCAGTTAATCGGCCTTCTACAATATGAATTATACCAGCCCCTGAAGATGATATCCACGCCCACAGGTGGACAGAAAATCTTCCGCTGTTGTCAGTTTTGTGGAGGTATTCTTCATCATGATGCAAACTTATGGTTTCTGGGACGATAAACTCGCATTTGCCCATTGTAGCAGGATTGAAATATTTTTTCGTAAGTAATATCATAAGGGCATTTAATTTTTCCGAAAAGAATCGAAAAAATACGTTGCTAAGTGATATTTTAACAAAAAGCATGAGTGCTGGTGGCAACAAAAATCCGAGTCGAAGAGGAGGATTTTTGCACCTGCACGAATGCTTTTTGTTAAAAAATATTACTTAGCATTGAGTTTTTTCGATTTTTTTCACAGGAAAAATTAGATGCCCGAATGGTATTTGACAAGACTATTTCATGAGTAACAGTTAACAATTAAAATATAAATTGCAATTTTTGGTGACAACAGCTGTCAAGTTTTGCCGCGGGTAAACTCGAAAAAACTGCTGACAGGTGCTGTCACACAGTTTTTTCACCTAGAAACCATTTGTAATTCAAAATTGCGCGTTTGTGGTTGGTGGAAATTAAGACGAGGGAAATAGTCATCTGAAAAGACTACTCGCTACCAATATTCAGCGTTTTGATTAAAAAAATTGTTTGCAAACTCCACTCTTGCCTCTTTATTAACATCCGTCAAGCGAGGTTTTTTAGCACTCACGCAGTTAAATAAACCTTGTTCTCGCAACCGTTTTCTTGCCGTCCTAAAGTGTTACGTGTTGAAACACAAAATCATTATCAAATATTTCTTGCATTGACGGAAGCATTACATCGTTTAAAATTTCCACGTATCGGTTCCCAGTTAATCGACCTTCTACAATATGAATTATACCAGCCCCTGAAGATGATATCCACGCCCACAGGTGGACAGAAAATCTTCCGCTGTTGTCAGTTTTGTGAAGGTATTCTTCATCATGGTGCAAACTTATGGTTTCTGGGACGATAAACTCACAGTTGCCCATTGTAGCAGGATTGAAATATTTTTTCATCTGAAAAGACTACTCGCTCCCAATATTCAGCGTTTTGATTAAAAAAATTGTTTGCAAACTCCACTCTTGCCTCTTTATTAACATCCGTCAAGCAAGGCTTTTTAGCACTCACGCAGTTAAATAAACCTTGTTCTCGCAACCGTTTTCTTGCCGTCCTAACAGATGCTGGGAAGTTGGTTTCCTCTTTGGCTTGAATGGAGTTATAAAATGGGTTTTGCCTCACATATTCAACCAACTCGTTGTCGTTTACTGGAGTAGTCTTTCTTGGACGCCCAGAACCCATCACCCTACTCAGGTCACCAGTTTCCACCCACTTTTTGTTTAATTTTTGAATAGCGCTCTTGCTGCAGTTTATTTCATCTGCTATTTGTTGTTGAGACCATCCTGCTTCAATTTTGGCGATATATAGCCTTTCTCTGCTTCAGTTAAAGTATGGTAAGGCATAATTAAATAATGACTTTACTTAATTTAAGATGACGTTACTTAATTTTATAAAATTATTTTTGAAATGCCACTGGTGACAACCATATTTACAACGGGAAAATTAGTCGATTACTTTTTATCGGCCGCAATAGTACATCACCTTTGTGCGCATGCGTGTTTCCATACCAGCTGATTGTAAAATTTCGGATTTATTAGTTGAAATTAAATTGGTACACTAAGGCCCAGTTGTATAACAGTTGGTAAACAGCTGGTTAACTCTTGATATTAATTATGTAATTATTAAGCTAACTTTCAAGTTGTATAAACATTGATTAAAATTTAATTAAGTGATTGAAATACAATTAACAACAAAATTAATGAAATGTCAGTATGAATTACCCAAACCAACCCAAACTCAACAAGCCAACCCAACCGACCCCGCCCCAATGGCCCCCCCGCCCCATTGAGCGCGAAATTGAGCGACCATTTAATATTATACAATTGACAAATATGCTAAATAAGGATTTTTTTCCACCCGGTGTACGTTTAATGGCGGTACTCCCGGTGTACTTCTAGTCACTTTGAAAATAAAATTATGTTGAACACAATTTTAATTCCAGCAATGAAAATTATATTCCACATAGTTTTAAATAGTTGAATTAATATTACCATAGGAAAAACATTGCAAGTTAAAATAAAATTAAAATATTATGAACCTATTAAAAAATAACACTGTAGGTAAATTTTTAAAGTTTGAAATATCACAGCTAAACGCTCGGATACGTAAAAATAATTTTTGGTCGTAGATTCCAAATCCATGCTCTATTTAACTGTATCAGGTCTAAAAAAAATTCCTTTTGGCAATCCGATCCGGGCATACTGGTATATTATAATTTGTAAAATAATATACACCTAATTTTCATCTCTTGTGCTAAATTCCTATGCTTTTTATTTCGTTTAATATAATATAATATCCTCAATTATAATCATTAAAAAAACCAGCAAAAAAAACATTTTAAATTTCCTAAATTATAGAAAGAAATCCCTCAGGGACACGTGTTTACTTTGATCAAATAACCTCAAATTTCGCATTTTTTTTTAATTTGGAACTTATTTTTGGGTCCCAATTGAATTTTTTTTTAATTGTAATCTACGACCAAAATTAAGTTTACGTGTCTGAGAGTTTAGCTGTGATATTTTCACCTTTGCAATATGTAGTTATTTTTTGTAATAAGCTGTATTATATTATTCTCCATGATTTTACATAAAAATTGTGTTGTTAAATGGTAAATCGGCTTCCCATACATTAATGCAGTGGCGTAGCTAGCCCCGAATGGGCCCTGTATTAAAAATCTGGGGGGCCCTCATACAGAAAGCGTTGCAGGTAACAAAATTTTCAGGTGCCACCGCCAAATAAGTCTATTTTGAGCAAACAAAAAATATTTTTATGGATTCACCAATTCCTTATAATTTAATAAATGTATATTTTTTAGGTTTCTACAGGTAAACTTTAAATACTGGTGATTTGACATCTCGCCCACATAACAAGAAAATATACATAGGATATACATCTATGCATATTCGTATATTCGCGAATATCGTATGGATATACCATGGATATCCATAAAATATGATTTTGTCCTCTATTTGGATATCCATATTATATCCATGACGTATATCTTATGTATATTCCTCGATGTCCATAATATATCCATGACATATATCAAGTACATTAAAAAACTCGTAATATGGACATCCATAGCATATCCATGATGTATATTCCTGAATGTCCATAATATATCCATGGTATATATTATGTATATTAAAAAACCCGAAAATGGATATCCATAACATATTGTTATGGGTATGTAATAAAAATCTTGAAAAACAAAAAAAAAAATATTTTTTAAAAATAAACAAACAAAAAAAGTATTTTTTTTAAATAAACAAAATAGAGATGACGCCTCTTGATTTTCCTAAAAATAAAAAAAATATAAATGCACTTCTCATTGAAAAAGAAAAAAAAATAAATTCTTACCCATAGCGGATTTTTAAATTTAGCAAAGAGACGCCTTAACACTACCAACATCCCAGTCATAAATCAAAAACATACTCAAAAGTTAATATAATAATAATATAATTAAACGTCAAGTCAATGCGCATGTCACATGGTGTTTGTGCATTGTTTTTAAAATTTAAACTACTATCGCTAACAAAAAAAACTCATACAGCTATATTGTGGCTGTGTGAATAAAACTTTTCCGTCAATGTCAAGCTGACATCGAGCTTTGTCACATCCATTATGACTTTTTTTAAATTTTTATCCAAACAATGCGGACGAACTCTGGCAAGCCATTGAAGCCATTTGGAACGAGATAAAGCAAGACGGCGACTTCCATGCTTTGCCGTTTGCGGGCAGTAATTGACAAAAACAGAGGGATGATGAAATATTTTTTTTTTTTCAAACTTCAACCTAACTTTGTATTTAATTTTAGACCTTTCAAATGTGACGTATCATTTTAAAAGCCATAATTACTCCAACGAAATGATAGAAAATCAAGAACACTAGATTTTTAAGCTGTATGAGTTTTTTTTGTTAGCGATAGTACCTGTCATATTTGTTAGGTTAAGTTTAAGTTTGTTCTCTTATAAATACTGTGAGTAAATAGTGCAGACGGTTTAGCGGGAATTTTCAACACAAAATCGTTGGAAAAAGTAGCTCAAAACGGGATTTTTTTAAAACTAATTCAAATACCCAAAAATTTAAATAAATTTTACACAAAAATTAAACGGCAATAATAAAAATTAAAATTTATATTACAGTGTTTATGTTTCCACATAGTTTAATTTTTTATAGGTTTGTCTTGTACTTAGTTTTTTAATTAATTTTATTTTTTCTATACAAGAGGGAATTTTTCAAACAAGTGGAGAAAAAACGATTTTTCAAAGGATGGCTCGCTGATTCCAGTGTATATTCTAAGTTTATAATATAAAATTTAAAAATTTCAGTAAAAAACTATAGTATACCATTATAGTATAATATACTATAATTATATACTATAGTTATAATTTTTTATTATATAAAAGTTATACAAAGTTTGTCCATAAAATATCCATAAATGGATATACATGAAAGAATGTATCAAGTACATCCATTTATGGACATTTTATGGATATACATGAAAGAATGTATCAAGTATATCAATTTTATGGATATACATGAAAAAATATATTCAGTATATCCATAAAATATTCACAAATGGATATACATAAAAGAATATATCAAGTATATCCATAAAATATCCATATCCATAGCATGTTATGTGGGCGTAGAATTAAATTTTTAACCAATATTTATTTTTCCTATAAGCGTATACGCGCATATATGCGCATCATTAATACGGCTGATACGGCGGTAGCTACGCCCCTGCATTAATGTTTTAATGATTTTTAATATTGTGTATTTCACACTCGGGTATTAATTCGCCTAGATAAATAATTAAAAGATAATACACGGTGTCCCTGAATAACTTTTAAGGTTCAGACATATCCGATTTTTTGTCATATTTTGATAAAAAACCACTTACAAAACAATTTTTTTTCAGGATAAACTCAATTCGCTTGGCACTTTTTTAGAAAAATCAATTTTTATAAAAACATTTATAATTTATAATACATTATTTGAGATTTTTAATGGGTTTATTTTTAGCACTTTTTATAAAATTATACCCAATTATTTCCAATTAGAAAAATCAGGCAAATTGAACGTGTTTCTATAAATTTCTTGTTTAGCTGCTTTATTTCACAACCTTTGCATACAACTTTTGGTAATCGTTCATCTTCTACATCATATAATAATATGCTTTGAACTTTTTCCAGAATCTTTCCACATATTTTAGACATTTTTTCTTTTTTTTTAAGACAAAACAAACAAATTGCTGTGCGGTGGTCGAGTACTTGTACTCAAATTTTGTACTTTAAGTACTTTTTATGTACTCGGTACTCAGTCCAGACTCTGGACTCCAGAGTAAATTTAAAAAAAAGTACTTGTACTTGTACTTATTTAATTTAAAAATGTAAAAATGGACACGAGTACAGTTGTATTCATTAAAAAAGCGTACAAGAATTAGAATGAGAGAAAACTGTCAACATTATTGCGTAAAACCGGCTTTCCACTGACTTAAGTCACTATAACTGACAGTAGAAAATAAAAATGCCTCGTCAGTTAAAAAGGCTTAAATAGTATCAAGAATTGAAGAAGAATGGTCAATTCGTATTGTGGTATAATAGAAATAAAAAATCTATATTAAAAATTAAGCAACGATGGGAACAGGAAGATTTACTAAACCAAAAAGTTGGTTCAGGTCGTCCCAAAATGTCCACCCCTGAACAGGATGCTGCTTTTTTGAAATATCTGAGGATTTATGGGAAACTATACAACAATACTATACCTACTATACTGCTGGGAAGATATTAATCCAAATATTGTATTAAATTTAATTCAGTTCATCCCAAATAGATTGGCTAAAGTAATAGAAAAACAGGGATGCATGACTAAATATTAAATTTTTTTTAATGTTTGATTTTTTCATTATTAAAAGGTAATAATGTTTGTAATATTATTTAATAAACCTACGACGTCAATGCTCTTTATAACCTATAATAATTATTTTAATGACTTATGTCAGTGATAAGCCGGTTTTAAGCAATAATATTATTTTGACAGTTTTCTCATTCTAATTCTTGTACGCTTTTTTATTGAATACAACTGTACATTGGTTGTACTCGAGTATATTTTTTGTACTCGAGTGATTTTTAGTATGCGCGAAACGATATACACCTGTTTTGTGGATGTATTTTTCAGCCACACAGCGTTGCCAAGTTTTTTTAACTCAAATGCTTAATACTCGCCATCAGACAATTTTTGTAAGCGTTTCTTTTTGTGAGCGAGAGGGCGTAAAAATTATTGGAAGAGTGCTCAGTATCGAAGGAAATTATAAAAAAATTGAAGGTAAGTAATATTTATTGATATACTACCCTTTTTTAAATTTATCGTCGCATTTACGTGTAGGTAGGTAGGTTTATTATTTAAATATTTACTAATATGCGTTAAGGATGCCTTAAAATTATTTTATTCAGAAATAAATAGGCTTGAAAACCAAAATATCTTATGTGTTTAACACTCTGATTTGTATGGCTAACTAAGTAAGTTAACTTAATTTATTTTATGACAAGTAATTTTGTTACACACTTTAGGGTATAACATTCATTTTGATTCATATAGGGTGGAGTTCTTTGGCAATAGCCCTAAATTATTTATTAAAATTGGTAATTGCTATTCTACTATGCCTAAAATATTACAAATTATTTCAAATGAAAAATATGTCGATAATAATGATTAATTTATATTATACATTTTATATTTTTCTTGTATTTAAAACAAAATAAATTTGTTTGTTCAAAGTTTGTTTTTTTTATTTTCTAACCTAAATTTTTTTGGTTACTGCACCACCTTTGGCCCTTTAGTAAGTTTGGCTCAACTAGACAACAATCCTTAAAAAATTACTGGATATTTAAAATTAGACCATTCCCCTTCAAGTGTTTAGACGTATTTTTATTTTAAATTTTATTTCTCTTGCAGTAATATTCCTAAATATAAAAATGTTTTTATTATTATAATAAATAATTTTTAGTTAATAGACGTATTCTTATTTCAAATTTTATTGATTTTTAATACAAAATGATAGATTTTTTGAAACACTGTAGCTTAAAATTAAGATATACACATACTTCATGCATTGTTTCAAAATAAATATTATTTTGTAATCAATAAAATAAAATTTTAAATCTTATACCTATTAATAAAAAAAATATTGGGTTATAGAAAACATCTTTATTTAAAAAAATTATTGCCTTATTTCAATATCACATGTTTTTCTTTTAAGAAAATTTATTCTTGAATTAAGTAAACTTACTTAGTATTAGTAATTTTAGTATTTCTAGAATTTTACGTAGAATTAAAAAATGCAATAATATTTATATAGTTCCATTTAAAGAAAAAAAAAGTTGATATCACTTTCAGTTTAATAAGGCAGCAATATTTTTAAATTTAAAAAAATTTTACTTAATTCAAGAAAATGTATTTTGTTCCAAAAAAGAAGTAAAAAAGGAATTGAAATAAAAAAATGTATTCTTAAATAAAAAAAATTATTTCTATAACAAAATAATTTGTTGTTTTAAAGCAAGAATTTGTTCTTTTAAAAATAAATCAGTGGTATTCTTAAATAAAAAAGATACTTGTAAAATTCTAGAAATACTAAAATTTGATTTAACAGTTTTTCACAGTCTCGTTCTTTCACTTGATGTGCTCTATAGTCCGAGCGATTCTAAGCAGTGTAAGCGATACAAGCGCAAGTCCTAATAACGAATCTGAGAATCCGGCAATTTATCGGATGCAAGTGAATCAAAAACAGTTAAACGGAAAACAAAAAAATAAAAATTAAATAAACCAAAAAAAATAAATAATAATAATAAGTTCGAAAAGTGCGGGTGGCCCCCGGTTTAAGTCACAAAGTGCTATAACGTCGTAAATTTTTCCTAATTGCATGACATAATAACAATACCAATTCGATTCTAATCTATAAACTAAACGTAAAACTTATATACGCAAACTTCGCAATGAGATAACCAAGGCTTCAAAAAACAAACAGGTCCCTAGTCAACCCATAAATCCACTTAACCAAATAGATAAAGGGCAGACGTAAAAAAGCATAAGAATAAATAAACCAAATCAAGCAGAAACGACACAAAATGCAGAATATTATAATTATGTGTTGTGTGTGTGTAAAATGTGTATATATTGTATGTATATGCATTTAAATATAAGCATTAATCAAGAGACCAGCCCCATAAATAAAGTTTAAAGTAAACAAAATTCTAAATAAACGAGCACGAAACCACGAAGGCAGAGGGCACTTACGGCGGGTCGTGGACGTCAACACTTTGGTACTGAAGACAAGATTTAGTACCTCACAGGGGGGCAAACAATTCTAAAGAGGTTACCAGGAACCGGAAACCGACTCAGACAGAGACGTTCAGAAGTACACCAACAAGGAGAGGTTCTAGCAGAGTACTAACACGTCTACCCCCATTCATGAATCCCAATTGAATGGAGTTATTACTAAAGCCCCGGTTGAGGAAAATTCCGGATTGTACTTAGTTTTGGGTCAGTTCAATTCCCTCCAAAAACCATTTTTTACCCTCCTTGTCCCGCTCTCCACTAGCCTAAACTGGACGTATGACCCGACCCGGCGACAAAACTCCGGGAGTGGCCTTAACCATCGACATTGTCATCCACGACCTAGGGTAGATCTACCAGCCGGCGTAAAAAATCGGATCCAACAAACACAACAGTTGCGGGATACATAGGAGAACGAAAAGGGGGTAAAATAACCCTGGGAGATTAGTGCAAGGTGATGTCGATGGGGCCTGCCATACTCATACTCATACGTAAAATTCTAGAAATACTAAAATTTGATTCTTTTTAACCCGGACCGGACCGTTTTAGGACAGAAAACCTGACCGGAACCGGTATTTATTTGTGGACCGGAACCGTAACCGGATCCATATTATTTTTAAACGTAACTCTAGAAACCGAACCCGAATCCTTTAAATTTAAACGGGTTTTTAGGTTTTTTTTCTGGTTTTTCTTAATTTCTTTTTACAAAAATTAAAAAGAAATACATATTTTGTTTCGTTATACATCTATAAATTATACAATCTAGCACAAATATTGTTAGCGTTCCTACTGTATTAATACCAATTGTAAATGTATAAATAATGATTCTAAATGTAAATTAAAATAACTTTATTGGAAAAAGAAAGATGTAATTTGTATACATATACGAGGGTTGCCTTTTATATTTAGGGAATAGAGAAAACAAACAACAATTAATCATCTTACATAGCTTTATTGTTTTTTAAAATATTCTCCATGAAGATCAACACACTTTTGCATGCGCTTAAACCAGTTTTCGAAGCATTTTTCCACTCTGATTGAGGCACCTCCAAAACATGCATTTTGAACGCATCAACCGCTTCTTCAGCCGTCGAAAAACGACTTTTGTTGGATTTAAAGACCCACACAGTCGACTGCTGTTTACTTTCAAGTTCATACGCAAAGATCCATGATTATTCACCTGTTACGATGTCATGAACATGTTTTGAAGCACCGGCATCGTATTTTCTAAGCATTTCGTTTGACCACTCGACACGAGCTTTTTTTGATGGATTGTCAAATTATGTGGGATCCAACGGGAACAAATTTTTCTGACGGCCAAATGTTCATTTAATATTGAGTGTATGCTGGCCCCACGAATGCCCAAGGATAACTTAATCTCACGATATGTCACATGACGATCTTGCAGTACCAGTTCACGCACAGCATCAATGTTTTTTGCCACAACGACTGATTTTGGACGACCTTCACGGAATTCGTCGGTGAGCAAACCACGGCCACGATTGAATTCGGAATACCACCGATATACACTTGTTTTTGATGGCGCTTTATCACCAAAATTCAAATTAAGTTCATCGATGCATTGTTGTTGGGATAATCCACGTGTAAAGTTGTAAAAAATTATCGCACGAAAATGTTCACGGGTCAGTTCCATTTTTTGGCCGACATTAATTTTTCAAGTGACTGTTAATGACAGTAATTGCGCCCGAACGTCAAAACGTTTTAAGTAAGAACACCGTCTAAAAGGTCGAACTTAACGATAGAGACATCTTTTGTCCGATAGCAGCAACAGGATCGGCCATTCCCGATACAAAATATCTTACCGACTGCGCCATGAAGTAAATAATACAAGAGTAGGTTGAAGACTGATTTATTAAAATGATTAGCATGTAGGTGTATGTATGTATCTTGACTAGCAAGGGTGGTAGGTGCATTTGTAGTGGGGATTTATTAATTACAGCGTTGCCTAGTATTATGTATACTTATGACACCTGCAAGACAAGTAAGATAGCGTTAAAAGGCTTCTGGTCACAAATTTTTACTTCCCCCAACAAGATCAAACATAAAAGAAAAAAATTTAGAGGAACAATTATTTGTGAGAACCAACAGAATTTTTGGAGAAAAACTTATTTTAAATATGAATTTTCAAGGTTTACCATCGCAAGATCAGAAGAAAAAGTTGAAGTTAGCAAGCCGATCGAGAATAAAAGTAAAAAAAAAGAGAATGAAGAGCCTAAAATTTAAGACCCTGATTTGAAAAAAAGAATAGATAAAGTAATTTAATTTCATGCCAAGAAAAATTTACAAAAAAAATAAATTTTTAATTTTATAATTTTACTTATTTATACCTACATAGTAAAAAAATTGGAACAAAAAAAAACGTATGGGCATAAATATTTTTTTTAGAACCGTAACTGAACCCGAACTGAAATTTGTCGTTTCTCTCGGAACCGGACAGGAACCGTTATTACATTTGGGTCCGGGTCCCTGTTTTTAACAGTTTTTTTTATATTTTTTTTTTTTTCAAAAATTTTGACAGATTGGTGTACCTGTTAACTAAGAAGCACCATATCGAAAGCCATTAGTAGTATTTGAAAATTTTAAGGTTGTCTGGTATTTACGTTGACTTTTTAGTCACTTTAAATACCAATAACTTTCTTATTTCATACGAAACTACTATTTTGAGAACAACTTCTAAAGGTGTTTTGCGACGTATCAATATGTGTCGTAAACAACACTGGCGATACAATGAACAATTACTTTAGATTTGTTTTATTTGTTACATTTATTTATTTTTTCAATATAATTTTTGAACTTTAAACTGATAATTCTTTTAACGTTGTTTAATAGAAAATATAAACAACCCAAAGCACGATACTGATAGTACTATCATAGTACACAATAAAAGTTCCAATTGTTCTTTATAAAACTTTTCCGCACTCGCCATATGTATAAAACATGTTTAGAATATATTGATTATTGTAATTATTATCAACCATTGTAACACAATTGTCAGAGACGTTGACATTGACATTACTTCATAAATACTAAATAAAAGACAATCCAACGCACACTACTAATAGTCAATGTCAACGTCTCTGACAATTGTGTTAAAATGGGTGATAATAATTACACTAATCAATATATTCTAAACATGTTAAACAGTATACCTACTGGTATTAAAAATAAAAAAATCTGCGGTTTTTTCACATTTTTTGTAATATCTGTAAATATTTATTTTAGGTATATGAAGTGCTTCAGCATTTCAATAGAAAACATTATTTTGTGTCGAATGATGTAAAAATTGTGTTGTAGTTTTGTTTGAAATAGGAATTTTATTAGAGATATAGAGGGGGGAGAAGGAGCGTGGACCATTGTGCATCCAATTTTATGGCGACAGGCTCATAGCTGACATTTTGAATTAGATATCAATAATATAGACTTCGCTATCTCTTATTGGCAAACTTAATACAAAATAAACAGAGGGTATTTTGAAAATTTCGATCAATATAGGTACTAACTCAAAAAATTTTAGTGGATGATATTGTATATTTACTGAATATACTTATTATATATAATTATTATTATTCTATTCTGTTACCATTAGTGATGCCGCCGATACAAGAGATTCTCGCCTCTCGTCTCGTCGATTTTCTCTCGAAAAAAGGCTCGAGACGAGTCGAGGGAATGCCCTCTTTCGCTCGAGAATTTCTCGTTTCTCTCAATCTCTCTCGTTCAATCGATTATTCAAAATTTTTGCGATTTTCTCAAAATATTAAATGGATTTTAAGATTCCCGACCTCCAAATTTCAAATCTTGCCAATTCAGAGATCGTCAAAACGTTGTTCTGGCCAAATTAAATGGACCAATGAGAACATTATTCGCATTTTATAACAAATAAAATTTGTTTCTGGTTAACGTTGTGTTATTTTATAACACAACTTAACGTTAACCAAGAAAGAAATACTTATAAAATAATAATAATAATTTTTAAAATTTACCCTGCTCTCTAAAAATGAATTAGTCAAAAATGACTAATTTAGTAGTTATTAGTGGCTGCTTTTTCACTTGTACCATGGTTAACCATGGAAAACTAGGAAAGTGGAGCAGTTTTTGAGATATAGTCAATTCCATATTAAATGGAAAATTGTTCTACTTTTTTAACTTTTGACGGTATTTTCGGATTCAGGGGACAATTTTACATAGGAATTGGCTAAATTTCGGGATACCATGGTATTCCATTTTTAACCATGGTACAAGTGAAAAAGCAGCCACTAATAACTATTAAATTAGTTATTTTTGATTAATTAATTTTTAGAGAGTGTATAAGCATATCTATGGCATGCACTCCTTATACTATTTACCGTATGCTTATTCAATAAACTTATCAACAACATGTGGTTTTTGAGGGGCTGATTACAAATTTGATATCCATTTCTTCAGCTGGGGCTATATACTAGACGGAACTACTCCACATAGATCCAACCATTTGATTCCAATTCGCGAAATTTTCCGCGTAAAAAGTCTTACTTTATTAGTGTGGTCTTGGTACACATTTTTTTATTATCAGTTAAAATTTCTATAGAAAAAAATATAAACGAATTCGTATTTCATTCCAAATAATTTTTGTATTCATAAATAGCTACTTTTACCACGAGAGAAAGGCACTCTCGAGCGAGAAAAGAGTATTCTCGACAAAACGAGAGACCCATTTTCTCTAGCTGCACGAGACGAGACAAGAGAAGGACTTTTATCGCCTCGTCTCGTCTCGCGGCATCACTAGTTACCATTCTTCTTAATTAATACAAAAATAAATTCATTTGTCAAAATTGGGCTAGAAAATTTAAAATATAACTATTTTTTTTACTCTAGCGAGTAAAATCAGGTATTTTGTAATTTTTAATCGTGAACTTTCATGACAACACTGTTAGTACATAACCCTTGACATAACCACTTTGTTTTTAGAGGTTCAATGGTCTAGAAACAACCACCTGATTTTTTATCTGCGAATAATAACTTCTATCTGTTTTCTACACCGATATCTTTGGTTTATAACACAACCATATTACAAGTAGGTATACAAAAATTCAACTATAGTTGAATTTTTGTATACTTGTAATATGATTCTGTTTTAATATTGTTAGAACTTCTGTGATATAAAATGTCTTGTGCTGTTAAAACGTGCAGAAACACCAACATTTTTGACCGCGCCTCGTATAAGTGGTTCAAAATGGCGGCTATGAGTGTGTCCCCATTCGCGCACGTTAAAACTCATTCTTTCCCCTCTATATATCTGCAAAAAAGTTAACGTAAATACCAGACACCCTGCATAAAATTCTCAAATGCTATGAATGGCTTTTGATAAAGTGCTCCTTAGTTAACAGGTATACCATAAATTAACTTTTTAATATTACATTTAGTGGTTATACAGACATATAAGTAAGACCATCAATCTGTAAAAAAAATTGAAAAAAATTAAATACCTCAAAAAATGTTAAAATAAAAAAAAATCTTATTCAAATTTTATTATTTTACGTAAAATTTAAAAATGAAATAATATTTATATGGTTCCATTTGAAAAACCTAAGTGATAACGCATGGAAAATAATTATAAAAAATTGCCTTATAATTGCTATACAAATTTCAAATCGATACCTTTTTCCGTTCTCCATAAACTTCTAATAAATAAGTTAGGTAAATCACCCTGTAACGATAAAAACACCACTTTAAATTATCAGAATAATTTTTTTGGATTAGTTTTTAGCTAAAATTTCATATTTTAATATGGTCTAGGCATAAGAAATATAAAATGAGAAAAAACTCATTTTTGAGAAAAATAGCAATTACAACCTCTGTGCTTAGCACGGCAGTTTGGTGGTAAATTGTTAAAATGTACTTTGCAAAATATCTGCTTTTACCCGCATTAATATTTTACCCACACAAAAAAAAATATTCTTGTATCAAATTTATTTGATTCAAAACAATCTTTGTCTCATATATAACGAAGAGAATATAATCTTTAGTAAAAGTATTTTCTTAATTCACGTTGATTTACTTCAAGAATCTTTTCTTAATGTAAGAAAATTATTTTTTTTTAAATAAAACTTTGATTGTTTAAAAGCAAGAATATATAATTTTTGAAATAAGGCAGCAATATTTTTAAATAAAAAAAATATTTACCTACTTAATTCAAAAAAAAAAGAATTTTCTTCCAAAACAAAATCCGAAGATATTGAAATAAAAAAATATAATCTTAATTAAAAAAATGATTTCTTTAACCAAATAATATGTTCTTTTAAAAATTAATCAGTGGTATTCTTAAATAAAAAAGATACTTACTTAATTATAGAATAATTATAGAATGTGATATTAAAATAAGGCCATAATTTTTTTAATTTTCATTAATTGCAAAATAATATTTATATTTTAAAACAATGCAAGAAGTAATTTTACTACTTGTACTACTTTCAGGTTTTAGATTTTTTTGAATAATATTGTAAATTTGTTTATAGGCTCGTTATTAATAAAATAGGTATTACCTATTGATAAAATTGTTAATCCGTGTTTATAAAATAAAATAATCATAACTTATAATTCATAAGATTCAATAAAATTTAAAGGAAATAGGTAGCGCAGGCGCGTGTAGTTCGATATTAAAAGGCACTTCCACCTGCACTTGAACCTGACCTATAATAGAACTGTTTGTCTATGAATAAAATGTGAATGTAAAAACTTCTGAATAGGAAAACTGTAGAATTAAAATAATATTGTTAATTAATAAATAAATTTTATTTAATAAAATTAATTTCCGGACCTACAATAAATATCGGGCGTAACCTAGGACAATTCTGTAGCCCCTATGCTAGGTTGCCAGTTCATAATAAACAAGTGCTGGAAAGCAACATAAATTAATTCACTTTCAATATTACTTTCCCACAAATGGAATGGAAATTGTTATAAACAAAAGTAAGTTTACGCCGATATCGAAAACAAGTTTGTTTCTTAAAGCATGAGAAATATACATTTAACCTGCAAATCATGAAATAGCATGCTTTGGACAATTACCTTCTGAATTTGTAGAAAAAGGCACTTGCAATTCATTGTCCGTGTTAACTTCTAATTCCATGTCACCGGCATTAATCACAGAAACTGAAATTGTATCGTTTTCATTGTGAGATGTAGGCACGGCAACAGGGCATGGAACGCTCATACTTGTCGCTTCTTCGTGCATTGTTTATTAGATTACTCACTTATTTTGCAATGATAACCGAATTTACCACGCCTCAGAGCTTTTCAAAGCTCTGACCTTCAATTTAGCGCCAAGGTTTCACAAATATCTATTTCTTATAGTTATATAAAAATCGAACGTTGTTATAAATGTAGGTCTCTAGGCCACTTCGCTTACACTTTACATTTCAGACAGACATAACTGCGATATCAAATGAGATACTGTGTTCATAAATAATTTCAAAGAAAGATATATGTACAATGGATTGTGGATATATGTACAAAAACAATTTTGTTATAATACGAAATACATTTAAAAATTGTTTTTTTTATTTAACATTTGTTTTTTTAACTACTTTCACGAAATATAAAAGTAGGTCACTTATGTTTATAAATTCCATTGCGTTGTTTGTATATTAATTGTGATGTAATTTTATTAAATAATTTAAATAATATTGCAATAATATTTTTAAATATTTTTAAGTTTAATTTTAAATTTGTAGGTACCCAAAAAAATTAAAAAAGGCATTTACAGACTCTATATTGACTTATTTAAAGCGCATGCGTTACTACAACCCGCCTTTTATTTTAAATGGGAAATGAGAAATTATTATCCTACTACACTCATCCATTAAATTCACTTACATACCTATTTTAGGTATTTAGGTATTTTTTAAATACATTATATAAAAAGTATTTAAAAAATGGTAAATTATTCAGTTCCGGAAAACTATATTATACCTACCTATAGACGTAAAAACTATTGGAGTATTCAAAATTTTACAGGTCACAAAATTTTAATTTCCCCCTATAAGTTTACATAATATTAAGTGTTGTTATTTTTTTTCTATGTACTAATTTTAAAAAATCCTTTTTTCATGTCACTTTATATATATAGTAATATATATATTACTAAGTTAGGCAACCCAGTTAGCGTACAAAGAAATAACAGTGTGTTATTTCTATGATGCTACACCGAGAAACGATAAATTTATAGGTCAATTCTGCGCACATCTATAAGCAAAGAGAAAAAATGGGACAAATAAACTGTGTAGCTAATACTTTTTATTAATAGTGAATATATTGTTTATTACCTCTAAATAGTCGAAATAATAACGATAAATTTATAGGTCAATTCTGCGCACATCTATAAGCAAATCTGTAACTTTCTATAAGCTTATAGACAATTTGCATTCTGCGCTTCCTGTAGCTTACAGAAAATATTATAGAATCGTAAATAAATATTTACGATCGGGTGTTTCCCAATCGTTGCTAGTTACAGTTTGTTTTTGTTAGGTTATGTCAAGCTATTTTAAAGATTAAAAACATGAATAGTTTTAATAATGTCAATGTGGATATGATAATGGTAATATTTATCAATTGGGACAAGCAGCCTGGGCCAACTACATTAGAAATAATTTCAATTTTGACTATAAATAAAACAATTATTGTATTAATACAAAAACTTTATATTTTTATTTTACATATGAAAATAATATTCTTAAAAAAAATAAACCACAGCCTACTCAGTCAAAAAAGAAATAAACAACAAAATAAATAAATATTCTAATTAGTCAAAAATTAATAGGTCAAATATCAAAATTTGGATTAAAAAATTTAATTTTTTTTATTTCAAATTCCAATTGTTCTTCTTTCAGCTTTATATAATTTTCTAAATAGTTTTTAATAAGCTCAAAAATGTTTTTTTTGATTTTCTGCTCCTTGTTCAAATTTATTAAGTTCCTGCGATGTTTGGCCCAATGCATAATCTCCATCCAATGCAACCAAATATAGTTCAACTGTTGAGGAGTGGTGTTTTTTATCTTTTTCTCTTTGTTGCTTTTGCGTTACCACTAACCATTGATTGACTTCTTCACTCAACGCACTAACATTTTTATTCATGTATGTATGTAGGTATGTTCTTTTAAATGTAAAATTATCTTACCTCATTTTATTCCTCAACCAGTTTAAATGTCTTACTTTTTGTATTATATATATGCTGATACATAAATGAAAACCGATAAACTGTGGATCTTCTTCTTTCTTGGTGGCTCAACGCCTTAATGGTCTAGGAATCAATGTACCATTTTGACCAGCAACAAGTGGATTTTGAACTTTTTCAGGCTAGTATACCATGTGGTTATCTCGGCTAGTTCTTTTTTGTTAATCATTCGCAACCGTGATTAATTTGAATTTATGTATAAAATATAGACAGGTATTAAAAAAACATAGGGCCTAGCATACTCCTTGGGAAGGAAACTATAAGAAATCACAACTTTAATTTAGATAAATTTAAGAAGTTGAAAATAACTAAATATGTATCGTAGGTAAATAGGCGTGAAGTTCCAGAAGTTCGTTTATACTACTTTAAATTAGACATTTACAGATAACATCCCAGAATTGCCACTTTTACAATTCTACGGTCATCTTATGGTTACGTTCATTATGAATGAGCACTTAGTGCTCATTCATAATGAACGTAACCATAAGATGACCGTAAAACGTAAACATAATATCACCATAATTTGTACGTAACGATGAGTTGTGTTTATAATAAACGTATGCCTTATGCACAATCCACATGGTGGATTGTGGCCTTATGTATATGGCCTTATGTATATATTACTAACCCAGACAGCATTATTTTAATAAGCTCTCACAGCAAACGGAAAATTATAGAGGTGTATAGGATGACGCCACGTTTGAATATCGATTTCTAAATCTCCCTACGGTATAGAGTGGTATTCGTCAGTCGAGCGTTTCAATACTCTCCACAGTATAGAGGTCGTAATTTCACTTTTGAACTAGTATTAATATAAAAATTATTTTATGCTTAAAAAAAAACTATATACGCAGGGCCGGCGTTAGCTTATTAGAGGCCAGGTGCAAAAGAAAAATGCGGGGCTTGAACTTAAAATAAAAATTTACTCTTGAAAATTAACATAGCGCCTAGCGGCAATAAACTAATAAATCATCAAACGATAAACCAATTGAAGGGGTTAGAGCTGAAACCGCCCAAGTGCATTTTTAAGTCAAAATTTCTTAAGCATGTTAGCTAGGGTGAGCCAAAAAAACTAACCTATCGGATTTATGGGTTAAAATGAACCTACATACCGAGCAAAAAATTTACCTGCAAGGCAAAATTTTTTGCTCTATTTTAAAAGGTGTCGGTGATCATTTTAAGTTTTCCATTGAAATAACACGTAAAAAAATCTTTTTTCATTAAAAAGACTATAACTTTTGAACCGTTTGAGATAAAAGTTTTTACGTCGCGGATTCTTGTAGAGCATAAAATTTCCCAAAGAATCTATACCAGGATTATTTTTTTTAATTCAAAAATTCGTATGTTTGAAAGCTTTGAAAAGTGTAAAAAATCACTAAAACTGCAGTTTTAAATTGAGCAAAAAATTTTGCCTTGCAAGTAAATTTTTGGCTCGGTATGTAGGTTCATTTTAACCCATAAATCCGATAGCCCTGCCGAAAATGACCCATAGAAACCAATAAGAGAATGAAATGGTTTGTACCGGACTGAATATGTGTATTGGTACTGGTTTTTATTGGGTTCTATATGTCGCCAAATGGTTTTAGGGCTAAATGGGAAATACCCAATCAAACCAATTCAAGACAATTATGTTTTCCAATTGATACCAATTCACCAGATTCAAACCTATAGGACCCAATACATTACAACATAAATTCCCATTGGTTTCTATTGTTCTTAAAGGGGCATTTTCGGCAGGGAGGTTAGTTTTTTTGGCTCACCCTAATGTTAGCGGATAGTAGAAAATTTTGGCTTAAAATGCATTTGGGTGGTTTCAGCTCTGACCCCTTCAATTTATATGGAAATTAACGTTTAAGAAAAAATCACACATATGTTTTCCGTGCTTTGGCGGAAGCAAAGGCGTCAATGGTTTTTGAAGTCATATCCAGTTCTCTTCCAACATCCTTCTCTATTGACAATATAACCAAACCCACTAGTCGTTCTTGGCACATACTTGATCTTAATCAATTTTTTATTAATTTTAATTTTGAAAAACTTCTTTCCGCAGAGGCAACCGTGACGGGCAAGGTAAGTAAAATTCGAATTGCGACGCAGATATTTGGATAGGCCAAAAACAGCTTTGTAGTTTAAAGGTATTTTAGTATGTTTAAGAGCGAACTTTGGTTGATTTCAGGAATTATTGGAATTAAAGATGTTAGTTCTTTAAACAATTCTAAGTAATCAATATCGGAATCGGCATTTTCCGCGGATAAAACAGAATGTAGGTTTTTGCAGTTATTTTGCAATTCTTCATCGGGAAGATCTTTGATTTTTGTAAATTCATACATAAATCCAAACTTTTTCCTAATACCCTCATATAATTTAAATCTTTTCTATTGCTCTATCAAGGACTAATAGGAAGAATTCAACACGAAAATGTTCTTCTTTGTCCTCGAACGTTTCATCTGTACCTTCATAGTCAAAAGATTTTTTGACTCTTCTACAAAAGATATTATCTCTGGCATCGACCACATATTATGTTCAACATAATATGTTGTCGCGCGGCGCTTACCGGTTGCCAAAATGTACAATAATTTCGTCGAGACGCCTTGATGCGCGCGGGGCCTATAAAACGCGGGGCCGGGTGCACCGCACCGTGTGCACATGCCTCACGCCGGCCCTGTATATACGACATGATTGTGATTTTTTTCATTTTATTAATTAATTAAGCTGTGTTGAATATTTTTCCTAAAGGAATAATTGCCAATGGGCCATTAATTCATTTGTTCGGAGATGCTACAATAACCTGCACTGGTGTGTACTTTTTCATCAACCAGATTTAAATATTACAAAACTATACCAGTGGAGATAGTGCAGGGTCTACCAACAGACCTTATTACTAAATTATTAAAGTTTAATAGTATATCGATCATTTTTCAACATAACCTCTTAAATTTTTAATACAAATATAGGTACTTTATATAATACATAAATATACTTAACATCATATCCTCTGTGCTTTACATACCTGAGTTGTTACGGTAAATAAAAATCAGACAAAGGAACCAAAGAAAGGAACTATTTTCAACAAAATCATATGGAGAAATGAGACAATTCATCCATCAAAAGATCAAAACTTCTTGCAATATTACACCCTCTTTTTATACTCTCAGAAATATTGACTAGAACAGTATTAGAGAGACTCCAGTTTCTATAACTTGGTAGAGTAAAGAGAAGTCGAAACCGTTGCGATATTGCATTGCGCTGTTTTTGTATAATTCTCGGGGACATTAACGAAAATCATTGCCAGAAAAATTCGAAAAGCTTGAGTTTCTATGTCTCTGAGGAGAATAGGAATCCGAAGTTGCTGCACCATTGGACTGAACCCTTTTTTAATAATTTCTAGAGACATATATGACTGCACCATTCGACAGGGTCGAGTTTCTACTCCTCTGTTGAATATAGAAAATCAAAATAATGTATCTTGTAAGACACCATTGAGTTTGACTTTAAATATAGTCGTGCATAGGTATAGAGCCGAAAAATATAAAAACAAAGCACGATTCAATACAGTTATGATAAAACTTTAAGATTTGATATTCAAACGCGGAGTCATCCTATACACTTCTATAATTTTTCGTTTGCTGTGCTATTTTATGATTTGGACGTCAAATACAACATCAGAAAGAAGTTTTTATTAAAAACTTTTTAAGAAGTTCTTAAGACTTCGAATGCGCCACCTATTGAACTAATCAAGACTTCTCAAAAAAGAACTCTTGAGGAACCCTTTTCTTTGACTTCGCAATTTAAAGAGTCCTACTGTATAAACTTATAAAAAGACTTCTTTAGAATTTTCCGTTTTGGATATAGAAGTACTACTAGGGTACTGATGAAGAAATTGCATACTGGATCGTTGCTTATTTTGACATGTCAAGTTTATTTTATTAATTTTATTATTTTGTTAAATTGATTTTATTAAAATCATTTTAATAATTTGATCGTATTCGCTTATTTTAGGAATTGCGATTACTTTGTCTCACTTTCGTTTAAATTCAAGCGTGCTCTTCACCGGCACCGATAGACGGCCTAGGCCTGTTTCGCTCTTTAGGAGCTCGTCAGTATCGGGTAGCCGTTTTCCTAGGTCTATAGACCTATCCCATAAAACAGACTTTTGGATAGCGCATGCCTGAAGAAGAGTGGTATCTCTTTCTCTTTTATATAATTAAAAAAAGACGACGTGCCTTTTCACGCACGCGCTATCCAAAAGTCCGTTTTATGGGATAGGTCCCCACACAGAACACGCTATCCAATGGATATCCAATGGCTATCCCAATGTCCATATAACATCCATGCCTTTTACGCAGTGGCGTAGCGACAAATTTCGGGCCCCCCCGCGAAAATCCTTACTGGGTCCCCTGATTTCAGGTATTTTTTACATGGTTTTATATTGTAAATAAAAAATAATACATCCGGTGACATGATTTTTTAAAGTATGTAAACGAAAAGTAACAAAAAAATAATTAAAAAAAAATAAGGTTCTCCACTGTACCTACTTATAAATTATAAGTAAAATAATAGAAAATAATAACAAATTTTTTTAACATAAAAAAAATAACCTTTAACTATAATAATTTTATCAGGCATCCTTGAATAGGTATATTTAGTTAATAATATTTACTCAGTAACTCTATATATTAAACTAACCAATAATAAAAGAAATACTTACATGTAAATACTAGACCACTTTGTGCTCACCACAGCTGACCGGCGAAAAACGCATGTAAAATAGTGTAAAAATAAAATAATCAGAAGCAGTCACAAATAAGAATCTACTTGAACCAATACAAATATAAAACAAAAACAAACTAACAACTTGTGAATCACAATCGTCAAAATTTTAGGGGTTCGCAAAGAGAACGCTTCAGAACTGTCAGAATAATACGCATAACTAAATGCGCATATCTGTTTAGAGTTAGGCGCATGTTTCCAAGTTCTGAATCGTTCCTGCGTAAACCCGCTGTCAATTGTTAAATAAGCGCGATTTTTAAAATTCATCAAAAGGTTCCGTTAGATGTTTTACATTTATGTTGTGATGGTAGGCCAATAATATCAAGTACCTACCTACATTTTAGTAAATTATATCATTCAATATTATTCAATTTTTAGTATAAGTAAGATGGAAATAAGTATTTTAATGTTTTGTGGCAAGTATCGGCCGGGCCCCCTACGAGATTAGGGCCCCCCGCTTGGCGGGCGTTCGCGGTACTGTCGCTACGCCACTGCTTTTACGATATCCATTGGATATCCAATGGATATCCATACTAGATGTTCAAAAAAAAACAAAAACATTAAAAATATTTTTTTCTTTTTTAAAATAGCCCCTTATAGGATAAATTTATGTAATGATTAATAAATATGATTTAAATCGTTATTAACCCAATTTCAACAAAGTATCTCTAATATACAGGGTGTTCCTTAATATCATGTACAAACAAAAGGGGGTGATTCTTTGGCTTATTTTATGAATTAAAGTTCCTATAAACATGGGCCCGCAAACGCTTCGTTACCGATCTACAGGGTGTTAAAGTTTGGAGATTTTTTTAGTTTTTATCTTATAACTTCTGCAGTTTTTGAGATATTTGGCCCAAATTCGGAATATAGGTTAGGCTATAAGGCTTACATCATTGGGCATGCCAAATGGTTATAAGAATCTACAGGGCGATACTTTTTTGTATGTCATGCTCCCCTTTTTTCCCAAGAACTTTTTTATGGTGCGCTGCTGGTAGATTTTAAAATACAAAATAAATTTTCTGTTTTGTTTAAAAACTTTTTGGTAACCTAAAGTTTTTTCGTATTTGCGACCGTTATCGAGAAAAATATGTAGAACAAAATTTGTGAGATGAAATTCAAATTTTTAAAAGGGTCTGGTTGGCTTTATTAATAATAACTTATTTTTATTTATTTTAACAATTTATTCTACACTTCTTGTTAAAAACAAAATGCTCTTTGTTAAAATGATTTATTATAATACAAAAAACTTAAATATTTAGAAAAACAAGAAAACTACATTACAACAATTGTTGAAAGTGACCTCCTCCAATTCTCACACAAGCATCTGCTCTTCTTCTCATTGATGCCCTTACTCTTTCAAACACCCCCGGAGTATTTCTTACGGTTTCAAATGCTTCTACTATCCGATTTTGTAAGTCATTTATATTATTAACTGGTGTTGCATAGACTAAAGATTTGAGATGCCCCCATAGGAAAAAATCCAGGCTGTTTAGGTCAGGAGACCTAGGGGGCCATGGCTGAGGTCCACCCCGTCCTATCCACCTGTTTTCATATGCTACATTTAAATACTCCCGAGCCAAAATAGAAAAATGTGCTGGGGCGCCATCGTGCATATACCAAATACGGTTTCTTAGCAAAACAGGCAAATCTTCTATTAAAAAAGGCAATTCATGTTGAAGAAAATGCCTATATGACTGAGCATTAAGTCGATTAGGCAAAAAGAAAGGACCAATCAAATAATCCCCAATTATACCACCCCATACATTTAACGAGAACTGTTCTTGAAAATGCGTTTCTACAATTTCATGTGGATTTTCTTCAGCCCATATGTGGTTGTTATGAAAATTTATAATTAAGTCTCTAGAAAAGTTGGCTTCGTCGGTAAAAAGGATTTTACAGTCAAAATTAGGGTCTCTTGCTAGCCTGGCAAGGTACCATCGGCAGAAATTAAGCCTTAATGGGAAATCTCGAGGAAGGAGCGCCTGCACCCTTTGAATGTGGTAAGGGTATAGCAGAGAATCACGCAGGATACGCCAAACAACTTGATGACTAATGTTGAAATGTTCACTAATTTTTCTAGTGCTAGTATCTGGATGCTCTTCTATTTCATTTAAAACAGCTTCTTCAATCTGTGGTGTTCTTACCGTATATTGTCTACCTGCATCATTGGTATTCTTTTTAAAAGTTCCACTTTCTGCAAGACGCCTATGAATATTTGTGAATGTTCGATGATCGGGTATTATTCTATTATCGGGATAGCGCTCCATGTACAGGCGTGTAGCTTCTCTTGCATTTCCATCCGCAAGGCCATAGATGAAATGCATGTCAGCCATTTCAGAATTCGTATAATTTGGCATTGTTACGGACTGATAAGAAATTTAATTATAACGAGTCTTTTAAATAATTTTACACCTTGCAGTTTAAAACTTTAAATGCGTGCTGTCAATAGCATCGTTTTTATGTATTTTTTTGATGTTGTAGACAGTGTGTTGTCTGTGATGTTGTATCCAATAGCTACATAAACCATTTTATTTCAGATTTGATATTTAATAAGTAGTGGCAGAAATGAATTCAAATCATGTTTAAAAGAGTACACCATTATAACAATTGTTGTAAGGTAATTTTCTAGTTTTTCTAAATATTTAAGTTTTTTGTATTAAAATAAATCATTGTAACCAAAACCGTTTTGTTTCTAATAAGAAGTATAGAAATATTATTTTAAAAATAAATAAAAATAAATTATTAATAAAGCCAACCAGATTATTTTAGAAATTTGAATTTCATCTCGCAAATGACAACAACTTGTGTTATATTTTTTTTCTCGATAATGGTTGCAGATACGAAAAAACTTTAGGTTACTAAAAAGTTTCTAAACAAAACAGAAAACTTATTTTGTATTTTAAAATCTACCAGCAGCGCACCATAAAAAAGTTCTTGGAAAAAAAGGGGAGCATGACATACAAAAAAGTATCGCCCTGTAGATTCTTATAACCATTTGGCATGCCCAATGATGTAAGCCTTATATCCCAACCTATATTCCGAATTTGGGCCAAATATCTCAAAAACTGCAGAAGTTATAAGATAAAAACTAAAAAAATCTCCAAACTTTAACACCCTGTAGATCGGTAACGAAGCGTTTGCGGGCCCATGTTTATAGGAACTTTTATTCATAAAATAAGCCAAAGAATCACCCCCTTTTGTTTGTACATGATATTAAGGAACACCCTGTATATCCAATGGATAACTAATGTATGTCCAAAGTATATCCACTGTACATCTAATGATATCCACTGGATATCCAATGGATATCCATACTGGATGTTCAAAAAAAAAACAAAAACATTAAAAATATTTTTTTCTTTTTTAAAATAGCCCCTTATAGGATAAATTTATGTAATGATTAATAAATATGATTTAAATCGTTATTAACCCAATTTCAACAAAGTATCTCTAATATATATCCAATGGATAACTAATGTATGTCCAAAGTATATCCACTGTACATCTAATGTATATCCACTGGATATCCACTGGATATCCGATGGATAACTGATATGGATATCTTGTATATATACTTGTATGTATACATGTGGGATTTTGTGATGGTTTAAACTAGCATATGTAAAAAAAACAACTTTACGGTAAATTGATTTTTTGCCAAGAGCTACGAAATTTTTAATTTTGAAATGTTCACTTTACCCAGATAATAATATTTATATATTAATAATATTATTTCTGTTAATAATATGACTATGACAGTCTGCAATATAATAAAAAATTACTTAAAAAAGTCCCTTTTGTTTATTATTGTATTTCATAGTACTACGCACGCGCTGAATTTGAGAATCTTCAGTGTTGCCGGTTATAAGCAAAATAACTAAACGAAATATATTTCCGTACTTTATTAAGTTTTAATATAGTTATTTGTATACCAAGGCCGCGAAAACACTCTTTGGAGTATCGAGGGAAAAATTGCCGCCGAGGCCGCTTGCGGCCGAGGCAAGACAATCTCGAGGACTCTAAAGGGTTTCGAGGCTGTGGTATACACAAAATTTTTTGGGCAAGTACCTACACGTTTTATTGCTACATTGGAAACTTTAATTATAATATATTATGTGACAGATAATAAATTAAAAATAATTCAAAAATCTAGAATGGTTTCCATGGAAATGGCAAACAATTAAATGAGATATAATATTTGACAGTAAAAGTTGTGTCAAAGAAAAGTAATAATGTTTAATTTTCAAAGTGATAGTGGTACTTCGATAACCGGAACTCCTCCGGAACTAAAAATTGCTGCGAATTCTGCAGTGTCGCAGTTAGTACCTGAAAAATCAAAGAGGAAGTATGAAATATAAATATACCTATAAGTGACATTTACTTTAACGTCCGTCGCTATGACAACGGCCGCGAAATATCATTTCGCGGCCGCTAAAGCGTCCGCGAAATGTTACTTCGCGTACGGTTGCCCAAAAAATAAATTAAATAAATTTAAAATAATTATTCACCACATTTATATCAAATAGGTATACTAGGTATACTAATTAATTAAGTATTAAAGATTTAATAATATAACCGCCATTTTGATGAGCTTTCTGAAATTATTTAAACGTCTGACAACACTGCCGGCGAACACAGAAGATAAAGAAGCGTCCTTTTTCTATGGTAGCGTCCGTTAAATATGATGCCATGATTGTTAGGTACATGCAAAGGGTTTTCATGTTTATTTGCTTCATTCCACAGATTGTAAAGGTTCATTCGCCATCATTGCTATTTGTTATATGTTTTTCATAAAGTTTATTGCCAAGTTATTGTTTTTGTGGTTATTTGTTTGAGGTCTATAGTGGTAAGTGAATATTTTATTAATTTTCTAATCATAGTTATCATTTTAAATTGTATTGGTCTAAAACTAATACAATTTTAAATTAAATAGGTACCTATATATACCTATAGGTATATAGGTATATTTAAGTAGGTATATATATATATATTTAAGTGCAATTTATAAACTTTCGGTTAGCATTGAAGGTAAAACATTAAAGGTGAATAGGTACATGCATGCATTTATATAGTGTACCTTTATTTGCAAGCTATACCTACATAGGCTCGAGGGTAACAAATGGGCTGATGGATTGGCCAAATTTTGGGGATCATAAGGAGACAGGTGAAATAGGCCCTAAATGATTAGGCTGATAAAATGGCAAATGACAGCTGGAGGAGTGATGGCAAGCCAGAGACTTCACTTCTTTAGTTATATGTAGTTTTCTGTTCTATTTTATGTTTTCATAAAAATAAATATTTAAATTAAAGAATAAGACTTTTATTTTAAAACCCAATGTTATTTATTGAAAAGTAAATATCCATTGATTCACCATATCCAATACAGATGACAACCATATTGCATACAATACTATATCCACTGGGTATCCATTGGATATCCACACTATGTCCAGGAGGGTCGGACATTTATATATCCAATGGTTATCCATTGGATATCCATACAATCTCCATATTGAATACAGATTACAACCATATTGCATACAATACTATATCCACTGGGTATCCATTGGATATCCACACTATGTCCAGGAGGGTCGGACATTTATATATCCAATGGTTATCCATTGGA
Source organism: Brassicogethes aeneus (assembly GCA_921294245.1). Classification (NCBI taxonomy): domain Eukaryota; kingdom Metazoa; phylum Arthropoda; class Insecta; order Coleoptera; family Nitidulidae; genus Brassicogethes; species Brassicogethes aeneus. The sequence goes on from OV121132.1 coordinate 67,276,841, forward strand.
TATCCCGGATATCCTATGTATATCCTGGATATCCATAAAAGAAATCCATTGGATATCCATTGGATGTAATTGTTCCGTGTGGGTCTATAGACCGTTTGGTATGGAGCACGCTCTAAATTCTACTTCGCCGCTTCTTATATCAAACACAAGCAGTTACAGCGGTGAGAGAAAGTAATGTCATAAATGTGACGTCTCCATGTTGACTTCTAAAAGAGTTAATAGTATGATTTCAATTGGAAGTAAGAAAAAAGAATACTCTGTAAGCTCAAAATAAATTGTTCAAAAAGAGGTCAAGAAAAGATCTTCATTTGTACGTAAAAAAATTGACTTCTTATTTATGAGTTCATTAACAGCTCAGAATTCTGAGCTCATAAAAAGGAGCTGTTTAAGACGTCATGTTAGAACTTCTACACGAAGTTGTTTAAAAGAAAATGAAATCTTTCTGAATTGGATGCTGACTGGGAAGGCGCGCATGTCCAAGTTCACTAAAATGGCAGCATTGACAGATTTCGTCTAATTATTATGTCTTAAAACTTTAAAGTTTTAGGACAAAATAATTATAATTATAAATTAAGTTAACATCAGTGTTATCATAACCTTAGTGTAATGAGCGATATATACGTTGGCAAAGAGAAAAAAAAAGAGCGAATTTCGTCGAATAATACTCGAACTAAAACTTTGGGATAAGGAATGCTCATTCATAATGGACGTACTTAACCATAAGATGCCCGTAAGAAATACGTAAAACGTAAAGTTGAATATTAACAAAACCAGTGTGCCTGTTTATAATGAATAGCCGTAATTTTTACGTTTTACGTTCGAACATAAGATCTTATGGGTGACCGTAAAAAATACGTAAAGTTGAAATCATCTCAACTTTACGGGTTTCTTATGTGTGAATTTTAGTAACTTTCATGATTTCACTAGGACATTGTTGGTAGCAGTGTTGCCAATGACCATGCAATTGCACGGTTTGCGTACGTTTTCATGCCTGACCGTGCATTTTGCGAACATCGTGAGAAACCGTGCCTTTTGCGTGCGTTTTGAACATACGACATTAAAACATTTAAAAAAATATCTAAAATATCATTAGAAATTTGGCAACATTAAAATTAAAAAAAAAGAAAATGCAATTGGAAACTTGGCAACTTGACATTGTGGGCGGGGTCAGCAGTACAATTTAAATTTGCCGGTATTTATAGTGCGTAAATCACAAAAAAGATGGCGTGAGCAATGCTTACTGGGTAGAATCCTTCTACGCAGGCTCACTGAGCATGCGCCTAAGACACTAGTCACTAGAGTCTAGTAGAGAAGAGGGCAACATTAAATGTTAATAGGTATACATCTACGTACCTAAATAGGTATAGGTAGTAGTATATAGGTATAGGTAGTAGTACTACCGTAGTACCATAATGATTGAACAGTGATAGTATTGATTTATCTAAACTTACACCCAAATCACACCACATTAAAAAATTGTAGAAAATTATACGCCCCTGCTCATTTATTATAGAAACAATATTTCTATGAAACTGCTTAAAAATAGTATACTATAGTATACAAAGTGGTGTTCAAGTTGATATCAATGCGAGCTCAAGACTTGATTTTATACATCAAGCTTTGAGGTCAAAAACATATCAAGTTGGTTCCTCATTTGGGCTCAATGTGATGATTTTCGATTAAATTCGAATCGGATGCGCGCATGCGCTGCCTACTTTTGGCGGATTAATTCAAATATTTGAAAAAATCAAGTTATGGGTTTTGAAAGGAAAAAATACTGTTTATTTGATGCAAACATATCTAAATAATTACCAACTTAAATGCTAGCATTGAAATTGATAATTTTTTTAAATTTGGATATGTTTGCATCAAATAAACACTCCTTTTGCCTTTCAAAACCCATAATTATATATAGTTATTTAGGTTTTCTTGCATAAAATAAAATAGGCAATTAAAACACAACCAAAATTTATAAACAAAATATTAAAATATACAAAAAAACAATATTTAAATTTGCTCCTTTTCAACAGTATCCTTATTGACTCTGTATACAAAACTATAGTTTTGAGGATTATCATTTGTTGCTTCACTTTCTGGTGTTTTCTGCTGTTTTTTAAATTTGTTTGCCTCACGTTGTCTGTTGATTCTTAATGCTTCTTGAATGTGTGGCAAGAACTCTTTATTTGATGGGCCTTCAAAACAAGACCCTGTACAGCAACTGTAGACAGAAGAAATTGCCAATGAAAACTAAAACTTAATGAAAAAAGGATGAAAACATTGACTTACAATAGATTACGTGAAATAATTTTGTATCCTTTTATTATTATTTCCCAGAAAGGTGAACTCCATTGTCAAAATATCAGTTATCGCTTCTTTAAGAGCTGTAATTTGTATCAATGAAGGCCCTTTTATTATTATTTCCCAGAAAGGTGAACTCCATTGTCCAACTATATCAGTTATCGTTTCTTTAAGAGCTATATTTGCACCAAGATTTTTAGGTAAATGAACTGCAATAAAATTTTATCTTTAATATAAACACTGGCACACATTCAACATATCGTCACCCTAATATAACAAGGTTGTATGTTAAAAAACCGAAAAATTTAAGTTTATGCTTCTACAAGGTTTTATGTAAACCACCCTTGACATACAACTTGAAAATAACTCTATATACATCTATCATCTATATACATACAATATACATTCTATAGAATTATTAAGTGGTATGTGAAGCGTAGGCCACGTATAATCCTGTAGACAAATAGACTTAAATTTTTCGTTTTTGTTATATTAGGTTGACGATATTTCAACCCACCAGACTTTTTCTTTCATTAAGTGTTTTACTGGACTTGAACTGGTTAAATTCTGCCCAATTTTTCAATGGAAATCCCTTCAACTGTTGGATGCTGGAAATGTTTGCGTCAAAACTGGTCCCCTCATACAAAGCATCAATTCTGTTTGACAAAGCTTTGAAGAATTTCCCTATTTACCTTTGATTTGGCAGAACTTCAGCAAGCTCTTGAAGTATTCTGCTTTCAGCAGATGACCTAAAAACAAATAAAGGAAATTAAAAATAATAGTATATTATTATACAAAAGATAATGCAGCCTATTACCCACGAGTTAATAATTCGCATTATCTCGAGTGTAATACTATGCTTTATCTACTCCAATTATGTAAATTTCATTAATAACAAACCTTATTATAACCTCACTTTCTCCTGATTTTGTTGTATTTATTTACAATGTTTTCCTTAAGAAAACAGTAACTAACGGATTTTAAGTTTACTTACCAATTTATTTTTAATATTAACTTTCACGACACAAGAATAATTTCACAGAACATAAGGCGCATTCATGCTCACTAAAATAAGAAATAAGAAATAAGAATAAGAAATAAGAAATAAGATAAAAAGTTAAAACTGTGTAAAGTAATGGTTGCGTTCATGCTCATGAAAATAAGGAATAAGAAATAAGAAATAAGAATAAAGATAACAATTTTTAACTATAATTTGCGTATTGATGCACGAAAAAATCTCTGAATAAAGCCGGTAAAGTAGCCCGCGATTCGCGAAAGCTTGCAATTGCAACTGCAATTAATGGCGGGCTTTGTAATTGTTTAAAAATATAATATTAATAATAATATTTATTATTATTAAAATTATATTTTTAATAAATATTATATTATTTAAAATTGAATCCTTATTGGTTCAATTATTATATTTTTAATAATTATTATTATTAAAATTATATTTTAAACCATGGCAAAAGCCTGCCATTATTTAATATGGATTTACAATACTAACAGAAGTATATATACCCATAAGGTTTTTTTTATCCATCCTATACATATATGTATATAAATTTATAAATTATGACTATAAACCTTGGACCGACTTTTTGAGGTTAACTCAAAACTTGAGCTCACATTGATTTCAACTCTTGAGGTAAAATCATTTAACCTCAAAAATTAAAATCAATGGGAGCTCAAGCATTGATTTAACCTCAAAAATTTAAATCAATGTGAGCTCAAGACAACATCAAAACTTGATAAATCAAGGTTTGAGTTTTGTTTGAACTCAAGCAATGTTAGCTACCTACCTATAGGTACTTTTATAACACAAATAAAAAATACTGCGTGCAAAACTTGTGCATTTTGATTCCTGGCCCAGGAATCATGGGACCGTGCAAAACCGTGCGTTTTGGAGCACTTCACCGTGCATTCTAACAAATGTTCATTGGCAACACTGGTTGGTTGCAATCAGGGTAGTAGCCATGCAAACAGATGACATATCTTTTTCAAGTGTATTCTGGTATATCCACAGAACAAACAATCTAAAGAACCATTCGAATAAGGATCCTTATCCTTAAGTTTTAGTTCGAGTATTATTCGACGAAATTCGCCCTTTTTTTCTTCTCTTTGCCAACGTATATATCGCTCATTACACTAAGGTTATGATAACACTGATAGTTTTAACTTAATTTATATTTATACCTATTATAATTATTTTGTCTTAAAACTTTTAAGTTTTAAGACGAAATCTGTCAATGCTGCCATTTTATAAACTATAGTGAACTTGGACATGCGCGCCTTATTAATATATACATAAGGCATACGTTCATTATAAACACAACTCATCGTTACGTACAAATTATGGTGATATTATGTTTACGTTTTACGGTCATCTTATGGTTACGTCCATTATGAATGAGCACCAAGCATTTTAGTTACAGATCATCGAAAGCTATAGATTTACGAATTTACAGAAATTTTACGAGAGAACCCAGAATTGACCTTTAGTAAAACTTTATGTGTCAGAAATAAAAATATATTTAGGATAAATAAACAATGCTTCTGTGACAGAAGTTCTGTCCCATATTTAATTATTCTTTTTATTTGGGAACCATAAACTTTTTTATAATTGTACCTTTAGTATCACAAGTTGTGATTCACAAAAATCCACTAGGTTCGAATCGGACACTAGTTTACCGAGATGTTTGCTTTATTTATTGACATTAGATAATTAGAGACGTAACAAATTGTACAGTACTAGTAGCTACTAGGTATCACAAGTAACTTGTATTTTACAATTTGTTACGTCTGTACCCGGACAGCAATATTTCGTCTTGATTAAGTCTGCTTAAGCTCTATTTTATGATTTGGACGCCATGGTGATCTGATCCATGGATCATTCAAAGTCTTAAGAACTTCTTAAAAACTTCTTTTCGATGTTGCAACATCGAAAAGAATTATTTAAGAAGTTCTTAACACGTTAACTGCCAAGTTGGTCCCAGGGGACCGCTAATACTTTTTCCATTCAGGCCCCGGCGGTCCCTGTGGACCGACTGTCAATTTTTTGTTTAACATGATTTTCTGGCCAGCTGACCGCTCGTATAAGGTATTTTAAAGCATGCATAGGACCGCTTGGCCCTGATGGCTAACGAAGATACAAGAGTTTTTTAATTATGTATTTTTTAATCTGTATTTTGACGATTTTATTTTTTAAAAGGATACAAGTAAAAACAAAAATAACAACTTGGCCCAATAAAAAAATCACCAATAATTATTAACGCCGTGGCGTTTAACGTGCTAAGACTTTGAATGCATCACCTATTGAAATAAATAAGACTGACAAGGATATGTGGTCGAAAGGGGGAGATATGAAAAAAGTGTGAAGTGAAAAAATGGGTGAAGTGTAAAATTTTGAGGTGACAGGAAGGTTAAAACTTGAGTAATGAACCACCCTGTCTGAGCTTTATACCGCATAGGGGCCCAGTTTATTATAATTACTCAGTGCTATTCCGCTTTTACTCGCATAGCGATTTTGGGGAAGATACTCAGTAAAAATTTCAAGGAAAAGTAATGAAAGATAATGTAAAAGGTATGAATAAAATAAAATTGTGAGTGATTTGAAGGAAAAACAATTTGAAAAAACCTTCTTTAATATTTTGATAATTTTTTAAAAAGAAGAAACACGGGATAGTAAGAGGAAAAGGAAGAGTATAAGTGCCGAATATATTTAGGAAAATTTTGAAAAAAACCTAAATATGAATAAAAGAGGAAAATTAAAATAAATTAATAAAAAACCTCGCTGTGAATGGTAGGTTTGAATTAAAGGCAAGCGCGACTCGCATGCCAAGCGCCCGCCCTACTATCTAGCTTGTTGTCAAATATTAAAACCGGATTATAATTAGTGATGTCACCGCGTGAGAATAAGAATAAAATTGCGTTCACGCTAGCGTGAGACTATAGTCTATAGACACGCTAACGTGAACGCAATTTAATTTTTATTCTCACGCTAACGTTAAAATAATTTTAATTTTATTTTCACGTTAACTTCCTATATACAGTGCTTGCAAATCCAAGTCCGACCGCGTTGGGAAGGATGGTTGTTCAATACCCGCGTGAAAAGAATAAGGATAGAACGCCAAACAGAATTTGATTGGTCATGACTCTGCAGAGCGTCAGGCGTGCGTATTGTTCTGTTTGGCGTTCTATCCTTGTTATTTTCACGCGTCCTTCCCAAACCGGTCGGACTTGGATTTGCAAGCACTGTATAAATACCTACAGATTAAAGCCTTTTGGTTTTTGGTTAAACCTAAGGCTGCCAACTTTGTCCAGGGGCGGTTTTAGACATCTACTGAGGGGGGGGCGAAAATAGAAAAAGGCCATGTGTAGTGGACATAATTCTGCCAGCATTATTTTATTTAATTTTACTTTTTAGGTGTCGTGTCATTTGATTTGATTATTATTTGATTATGTCATTTGATTTGATTATGTAAATGTAGGGTTGGGATTTTGACCGGCCAAAATCTTTTGTGGTCAATTGACTGGTCAATTGACCGGTCAATTGACTAAGCACCGGTCAAATTTCTCAGTTTTTTTCTAAAGAAATGAAGGCATTAAATAGAAACGTGTATTTATTGAAAAACTGCTATCAAAAGATAAACAAACCATTCTGAGGTACAAAAAATAAAAATATTCTAATAATACTTATGACGGCTGGCAGTGCTGGTATGGGTAGATAACAGCAAATCATCCTCGTCACTGAACTCAGCCTTCTTCAAAATCATCGATTTCATCCTCACTACTAAAATTTAGCGCTGGTTCCTCCAAATTTCCACATTTGTTATTTTCACTTCCACTCAACAGCTTCAAGTTGTACTTTATATAAACAAGCTTTCCTGAACGAGTGGTTTTCAATCGATTGCGAAGCTTACTATGGACTATACCCCAAGCGGACCAATTTCTCTCGCAAGACGCTGCAGAAGGTGGCATGCCCAACAGTTTCACAGCAAAATCCTTTAATGAGCAATTCGGAAGCCAATTCTTCCACCACCCCAGCTAGCACAAGTCTGTCCTAAGGACGTCCTAAGGAAAGCCTTACAGGATATTGGGATATCCCAAGGATATCCTAGGACGTCCTCAGACCTCCTCAGGACATCCCAACCATGGCCGAGTGGTGCAAAAAAGGCCAGCCTACAGACGTCCCGCAAATGGCCTTTAGAATATCCTAGGGATATCCCTAGGTCCATATAGGTCCAGGAATAGGACAACCTAAGGATGTCCCCTGAAAGTCCCATGGGTATATGTAGGTCCAGGAATGGGACCTGAGGACATCCTCTGAATGGCCTTGTTATTTGTTGGGGATACATTTTATCAATCAAATACCATTTTATTACTTTATAAAATATATTATTTTAATTCTGTATACATATATATAATTTTACACAGCCAATTATATAAAATAAATAATAATTCTAAATAAATATATAATAATAATATAATATATTATAATAGTTATATTATTAATGTATCACAGTGTCCAAAGTTATCTGCTCACCATTTTAACTCCATTATTATTGCAGCTACAAAGTCGGTTAAATTGGCAAATTAGTGGCATTTTTTCTTCTGAAAATTTTGAAACAAATTAAATACGATTTTTTTATTTTTTAACAAGTATGCTTATTATAACTCACCAGAATTTTATGATTGTTGTTCACTTCAATCTTCAAGCAAATTAGTATTTAAGGTTTATTTCGAAGAGAACTCTATAATAATATTATATTATAACAAACACACTTGGAGAACACGAGATTCACGGTCTTAAACCAGGTTCACGACACAGAAAAAGAATTCACGGCATCTTAGCTTTCTCTCCATCCAGTGTTACCACCATAGACAATGGTTTCCACCATAACGTATGGCGGCAAATTTAAAACAATCGGTAACACAAACTATTTAATAAGTTATAGATTGCGTTTGTAATTACATTTTTAAGGTTAACTGACGCTTACTACCTTATTTATTATTTATAAAACTCTAAGTATACCTTACAAACAAGGTGTTTGATCAATTATTAATTACCAGCCGTCATTTCTGCGCATGCGTATTAAGTTGGCTGCTATCCAGTTGTATACAAAATATATTTTGTGGTCATAATATGACCACAAAATATATTTTGTATAAAACTGGATATTATAACAAATACACAAAATATAATATTGTTTTTAAACTCCCGCCTTTAAAACGCCGATTATCGTACATGTTTCCATGATAATTTAAATACACATTGACAAGTTGTGGCTTTATGGCGTTTTAGTCACGGGTTGAAGTTGGCAGCAATGGCATTCGGACTTTTTAGTCATGGGTTGAAGTTAATTGCAGTTGTCAACTGCGAAACAATGACCATCAAAATAAAGGGTCTAAAAAGTGAGGTTAGAATAGACTGGTCGATGTCAGATTTTATAAATAATTATTTATATATAATTGTTGAAAGTTATTTAATTTTTGTGATTGTCGTAGAAAAAATATAGTATGCAAGTCGTTTATAAACTTAAAAAAATCTATATAATATAATATTATAATTATATTGATTGACATTTTTAAGATGTGCCTATGCAAAATAAGTTATGTAAAAAAATGTAGGTATTATTAATTATATGGGTAAAATTTTCTTATAGCCTATGTGCATACCAAATGTTTACCAAAACCTAACGGGACATTCTGAGGATGTCTCTGGGATTAGTCCTATGATCAGCCCATTTTAGGCTTTAATTAGGATATTATTAGGTCCTAACGACATCCTTAAATGACGTTCCTAGGATATCCCAAAATGGGACCTAAAAAAGATCTAATGTCCGATAAGGTCAACCTATGGACGTCCTCAGAAAGTCCTTATAGGATCATCCCATTCTGGGACATTTAGGCTGGTCCAAGGACGTCCTGAGGATGTTTTTGCTTGCTGGGACGTAACGGGCGTTACATCGGATGGAGTTTTACATAAAGAGGTAACACCCTTTGATGCGGTCCAAATAATTGCTTTATCAAATACGTTTTGTTGTGTTCTGTAGTTGGTAATTTCCCCTATAACTTTGATATGGTCATCTGCTAAAGAAAGATCCACTATAGTGGAACTTGAACGAGCCATTGCTCTCATATATGAGAGCAATGGCTCGTTCAAGTTCCTCATGCTGCAAGTTTTTTCCTCTGTATCGTGGGTCCAGCAGATAGGCCGCATTATGAGTGTCAGTATAGATCATTTTAATCCGTTTTTCAAAATTGTTCATAAGGGATGCTTCTTAGGAAATCAAAAACGGACTTTCCGACATTTGGGCGGAAAATTGATCTTTCAACTTGTACACCTTGTGTCTTACGTCCGACAAAGTCGAATTGGTATTTTCCATAAATGTAATTAGTCTAACGACAGGAGGAAGTAATTTTAAGAATTTATCGTTCTGGTCCCAGAACACATCGGAAAAAATTGAAGCCTTAATTTTAGCGGGAGCAATACTCTCCACGTCACTATTTATGATCGACTCTCTAAGCGATTCTTTGTTTGCCTGAATGCTGTCCATACAAGCCACTGTACTTCCCCACCTGGTTTCTACAGGCATTTTCAACGATTTGCTGTTGCCACATTGTTTTTCTTGCAAAACTGCATTTGGCACATGTTTTAGTTTAAAGAACTTCACTATTTCTTTACAACTTGTGACATGATCCCGAAGCGTTGTCATGGACTCCATATCCTTCATTAGCAAATTTAGCGTATGAGAAGCACATCCCATACATTGAAGACCTGGGTACCTCATCTTTAGTTCAGCCCAAGCTGCTCTCATGTTAGCCGCGTTATCTGTAACAACAGCAGTAATCTTGCTTTCTCCTATCTCTTCGATAATTCTGCTTAGCTCCGAGGCAATATATATCCCAGTGTGCTTTTGGGCTTTTGGCAATGAGAAGTCATAAAATAGGTCTCCTTTACTTGTGTGAACCATGTAGTTAATAATGCCCTCATTCCTGATGTTCGACCAACCGTCACTCATAATAGAAACCGTCGCTTCATCGTCAATTTGTGATTTTACTTGGTTTCTTATCTTTTCATAGGACACATCTAGATGTGTACTTGACATCTGTTTTTTCCTAGGAACTTTAAAAGTTGGCCTGCATAAGTTGAAGAACTTTTTCCAATGTTCGCTTTCAAACATGGAGAGGGCACAATTTGAAGAATATACTGCATTGCAGAAATGTTCAGACATTTCCGACTGTTGTTCTGGATTTAAATGATCAAAAAAACTCGCCAGTTTTTGATTCTTTAATTTACTTAGCCCTGATGGGCCAGCAGTACCTTCTTCATATGAATTTAATCGTTTCTTCTTGATTTGCTCTGCAAATACAGCTTCGTCTTTATCATGAAGGTCACTGTCGCTATCTTCTTCACCATGACGAGCTACCTAAAATATATATACTTTATAATTTAATATAATACAGTGTATATTGTTATTATCAATAATTTTTTTATTTTTTTATTAAGGTTAATAAAATTAAAAATGTTAATTTTAGATTGGTTAGGAACACAGTTAATGAAGGACTTACATTTTTATATTTTTGTTTGTGATTTTCAGGAATTTTTTTGCACTGTTTTAGAATGTGCCTCTGCATTCTATCAACATGTGTGATGTATATAGCCTCCAGTGATGTAATGTATCGAGATACATGTATCTAGATACTGGATCTAGATACATTTTATGTACCTAGATACGTACTGAGATACTTAAAAAAATCAGGATCTACTTTAGTATCTAGATCCTTTTGAAAGTATCTAGATCCTTAGATACAAGATACATTTTATTTTACCCAACCTGATTGCAACTCCACACCGTGTGGACCACACGGAAAATGAACATCCAATGGATATATCCAATAACGGTATATATCCTGGATATAGTATATATAATCTATGGATATCCAGGATATATACCTACATTGGATATTCTTGATATCTCCCGTAAGAGATGAACAATACAAATAATAAAAATATATTTTATTTCTTTTTCCCTTCAACCCACTTTGGAGTGCGAAGTGCATAAAGTAACTCTTAGGCACTAGTGAGTAAAGTTAAACAAAAGCGCTGTAGGTTACCTATAGTTGGCTTTGAAGGAATTTTTCTTCGTTCTGATAATTTTGAATTTGTACTACAAATTTTGTAGTAAGCTTTCATATGGCGCGTAAATATAAAATTTTCCGTTTTTCATGGATATTTCGTCAATTTTATCAAAACAGTTTTATTTTATAGTTAACACGCTTGTATTTTGTCATTTAATTTTTAAGTTTTTTTAACATAGTATCTGGAAGTAACTTAGATACTTTTTAAATGTATCTGTATCTGTACCCAGATACTTTTAGGAAAATGTATCGGTATCTGTACCCAGATACATTTACCAGAGAGTATCTGTATCGGTACCTAGATACTGAAAAAAATGTATCGGTTACATCACTGATAGCCTCACAGTATCTACATTTTCCTTTGACCTTATTTTCCTCCTTAAATTCAGTAAAACAATCCCATATTTTATGTCGCGGTTTCGTCACCTTCTTTGCAGAGCTCATATTCAGGATTTGAACGTATAGAAGCGGTTACTTTGTTCAAGAACACTAAAAGTTAAAATCGTATAATTTAAATGATATAAAACAGCATACGTGTATACGGTCGAATACAAGCGTGCATAAACTCATTAAATTTCATAAATAGAAATATCAAAAAGGGGGTTTATGTCAACACAAATTGTATGTTTATAAAACAGATGGAATGGAAAAAATTACTTTTTCATCTAAACTGGGCGTTATAACTTACCTGAGAAAACGTAGCACAGCACAAACTAGTAGTAACTTTTGTTATAGGCAGATATAAAGAAGCTAGGTTATGAGTAAAATTCAATTTGGGATTCCCAAGTTTACTTCATTACTAACTTTAAAAAGCATTATTAAGATGGCACCATGGTCTACTACAGAACACTTTTTTAATAGTTTTGATGTTTTCCATTAGGTAGCGCCGTCGCCGCGCGCGGTTGATTTAAAAGTTTTTGACCGATTTTGACATGGTCAAAATCTCTCGGTGTCAATTGACCAGGCACAACCCTATGTAAATGTAATAAAATTTACTAATAATAAAATCATTGAGTAAAGTGTGTTCTTTACTCAATGATAAAATCGAGACTCTTTTACTGCAGCCAAACCAACCCAAACTCAACAACACAACCCAACCGACCCCGCCCCATTGGCCTCCCCCCCGCCCCATTGAGCAAAAAACCCAACTAAAATGGGCAAAATGAACGATTTTCTAATAGTTAGTTTTAACTCATCATTATTGTTGTTTTTGTCCATGGCAATACATTTTACGTACACTTGTAACAGGGCAGATTTCACAAATCGACCAAACCGCCTGCCAACGATTAAAAAACCTCAAAACCGAAAAAATTAGATTCACAGAACAAATTAGATTCTTGAAAAAATCTTAGGTTATGTTACCTTTAGTGACGTCACCGCGTGAGAATAAGAATAAAATTGCGTTCACCCTAGCGTGAGACTAGACACAGCGTTATATAATACATAAATATACTTTATAATTTACTTAACATCATATCCTCTGTGCTTTACATACCTGAGTTGTTACGGTAAATAAAAATCAGACAAAGGAACCAAAGAAAGGAACTATTTTCAACAAAATCATATGCTGGAATGAGAAAATTCAAACTACTTGCTTCCATCAAAAGATCAAAACTTTTTGTAATATTACACCCTCTTTTTATACTCTCAGAAATATTGACTAGAACAGTATTAGAGAGACTCCAGTTTCTATAACTTGGTAGAGTAAAGAGAAGTCGAAACCGTTGCGATATATCAAATATACCTATTCAATAGAGAGGTAGAAAATGCATGCATTGCGCTGTTTTTGTATAATTCTCGGGGACATAAACGAAAATCATTGTCAGTTAAATTCGAAAAGCTTGAGTTTCTATGTCTCTGAAGAGAATAGGAATCCGAAGTTGCTGCACCATTGGACTGAACCCTTTTTTAATAATTTCTATAGAGACATAAATGACTGCACCATTCGACAGGGTCGAGTTTCTACCTCTCTGTTGAATATAGAAAATCAAAACAATGTATCTTGTAAGACACCATTGAGTTTGACTTTAAATATAGTCGTGCATAGGTATAGAGCCGAAAAATATAAAAACAAAGCACGGTTCAATACAGTTCTGATAAAACTTTAAGATTTAATATTCAAACGCGGAGTCATCAGGGTTGGGTATCTAACTACATTTTTGTTTTCGACATGTAGAAAACCTTTTTCGACGTTTTCGACGGTAGAAAACGTAAAAAATCAAATATCAAAAAATGTGAGGTTATGCAAGTTTGTTGTTTATTATGATTTGTTAAATGTTGTGAAAAATCAGACACCTACCATTATTTGGAGTTTTTTAACATTATTATGGTGGGAAAAAAGGGCCACGTTTGGTTGGGAGACCCCAACATAATTTTTGGCATGAGGGCAAATTTTTATCAATTATAGAGAAGTGGAAGGAGAAGGTCGAATAAGGTAATTTACGTAGGTAGAAAACCCTATAGGTTTTCGACGCAAGTCGAAAACAAGTTTTCTACCCTTTTCTACCAAGGTAAATTACCTAAGGTTTTCTACTGACCCAACCCTGCCCATATAGGATAGATCACAAAACTAGAAGGTCTTCTAGTTTTGTGGGATAGATAGGTTAGCATAGAAAAAGGTTAGGTTAATACAGTCTTGCCAACCAGAGAAAACAAATTATGGTACACAACCCTCAAAATTATGGTACAGTTCATAAAATTATGGTACACCTTCTAAAATATAAATAAGAGGCAGTTTTTTTTAAATGGATAGAGGAAAAAAATATAAAAAAAAACAACACCACATTTTCATTTCTAAATGTTAAATGTTTTCAACAAATAAAAATAATTATTTCTAACAGTAACTTTGGTTTTAAAGTAAAAAAAAAAGATTTAATTAAATTTTATAATTTAATTAAATGAGATCTTCGAATTGAATATCACCACCATCAGTCTTCTTATTAGAATATATTTCTTTAGTCATTAGCTTGTACATAGGTGACGGTGGATCAAATCCAACGCAATTTTTTTTCCATTAATTGGCTACTTAACAGTAAACCATTAATAGTTTCACTGCAAAGTTTATTGCGCAAATCTGTTTTAATTAAATTAATTTTAGAAAACACAAATTTTGATAATGCATTAAATTTAAAGGTAACCTTAGAAAAAGAATATATTTAGCCAGTTTGAGCAGACAAAATAGCAAACTGTTCAAAACAAAAATGGTATAAAAAATAACACATTTTTTTTAAAATCACAAGAATTAACTGAAAAAATCGTTTTGCCGTTGAATGAGGATTAACGCAAAGTTGCAAAATTATGGTATAATTATTGGTTATGGTACGCCTAAAAAAATTATGGAAAAGATAGTGAAATTATAGTCGTTTTTTCGCGTAAATACCATGAAATACTATGGTTATTAAACTTAACCTTGGTTAATAGTTAAGGCATTTTTGCGTTTAGAGTGCGTTCAAAAATCCTAACTATGACGTCACAAATACCAGACCATAAAACTATATCGCTAGTTATTCAACGTGGTTAATAGTCCTTCTCTTTTTAATAAATATTTTTCTCTGTTTCGATCTGTCAAAAAGTTGTTTACATTTGAAATTTAAAATATTTTAAGTAGGTACAATTGCTCTTAAACCGAATTTAAACTTTGTATTAAAATGGTAAACGGGATGTTGTCAGTCAAAATAAATGATAGGGTGCTCCATATTGTGGAATCTCCACAAGTGGAGGAATTATATGCAGGTTTTTTTATATTTTTCCTTGGATAACGTGTATTGAAAAAACTAGTACCTATAGAAAAAGAATATACTAGGTATAAGAAAAGGCTAGAAATTTATTTACACCGGTAAAAGCATAGAAATTAAATATAAATAGGTAAAAACACATTTCAAAAATTATAGGTTACGAACAAGTAAACAAATGTCAAATGTTAGAAACCTAACCATGGTTATATGAATTAACTGTGACGTCATGACTTATTTAACCGTAGTATTACATAGTATTTACGCGAAAAAACGACTTATGGTACAATTCCATAATTATGGTACGGTTGGCAACGCTGGGTTAATAAGTCGTCAGGCGTTGTTGCCAACAACTTGTTGGACGTTGGGCACTGTTGCCAAATCTGTAAAAATGTTAGAGTGTTTAAAGTTACTACTTACTACTAATAGATGGCGAGTATGGGTAATATAAATATAAATTTAAAAGAACGCTTGACACGTTCACATTTATGCAAAATGTTATTAAATATTTTAGCATAAGACTCCATATAAAATCGCCACCAAAATTTAAAAAATCGCCACAATTGTCGCCAGTCGCCCTGTGAAATTTTTGTCGCCATTAAGGAAGGTTGTGTCGCCACTTTGGCGATAAATCGCCACATCTGGTAACACTGATCATAACTTTGGTTCCAATTGACCATATGCAAGGAATGCGGTCGATGTTGCCAATAGTAAAAAAATAATATTCCCTATTGGGAACGTTCAATTATATTACGTTGGCTACATTGAAAATTTGAATTTCCCGCACAAACTAAATTAATTTCCATCTTTTTTTTAATAATAATAAATAATAATAATTCCCACATTTGAAATTCGCACCTTAATTTATTATACAACATTGGAACTACCTTCTTTATCTCTGGGAACTACTAGAATGTATGTCAGGTTGTGCGGGAAATTCAAAATTTCAGTGTAGCCAACGTAATATAATTGAATGTTGGTCGATGTTGCCAATGGTAAAAAAATAAAATTCCCTATTGGGAACATTCAATTATATTACGTTGGCTACATTGAAAATTTGAATTTCCCGGACAAACTAAATTAATTTCCATCTTTTTTTTTTAATAATAATAAATAATAATAATTCCCACATTTGAAATTCGCACCTTTATTTATTATACAACATTGGAACTACCTTCTTTTTCTCTGGGAACTACTAGAATGTATGTCAGTTTGTGCGGGAAATTCAAAATTTCAGTGTAGCCAACGTAATATAATTGAATGTTCCCAATAGGGAATTTTATTTTTTTACCATTGGCAACATCGACCGCATTCCTTGCATATGGTCAATTGAGCGATTCCGACGAACGACCAATCATTTTTCATGTCTTGAAACAAGCTATTTGAAATAAATATTTTTGATGCTGTGGCATATCGGCTCACTATGATTTTTTTTTCGAGAACTAAAAATCCATTTTCTACACTGTTTGTATTTTTTTATTTTTTTTTGTTTTTAATCTTTAAGCGAATACAAGTTTTTTTATCTATATTAGACAGGGACTAGGAGTAGTATTTAAACTCATTTTTAGTTTCGATCCCTGAGCGAGTTAAATTCGGTCAAACCAGTTCGAATCAATTGGTGATGCGAACAGTCGAGACGGCAGCGAGATTTAATCTGAGCGATATTTAAATGCCTTAAAATAATTTCGATCTGCTCACGAGTTACATTCTCCGATTTATAGAAGGTTTTGATACTTTAGTGATTAAATCATACCAGATCATTTGGGATTAAATCCCAACGAGATCGGTAAGGAATCCTTACCGATCTCGTTGGGATTTACTAAGGATTTAATCTTTTTAAGAGTTTTAACTTAAAACTTTTAAGTTTACGCTTGGGCTTGGTTTTGCTACTATAAATTAGACTAATTATTAGAGAACATTAATTTAAACATTTAAAGTAAAACAAATTAACAAAGAAATTTTAAAATTAACAATATAAGATATTTTTTTACTAAAAAGTTATTAATAATTGGTAATTAATAATAACTTATTATTAATAATTATTGATTATTATTAACTTTTTAGTAAAACATTTTGATAGATTTTTCGATATTTTTATATTGTTAATTAATAAACATGGCAAGATGGGTATTAGGGTGTTTCAAAAAAAATTTAAATTATTTTTTTTTCTAATGGCGTTGAAAAATTAATAGTACAATAAAAAACCAAAAATTTTGGCGCATATTTGAGCCCTTAATATTAATATTAAGGTTTGCCTCAATTCATTTGTTGTTTTTCCATTTCAATAAAAAGGAAATTTTTATTTTTTAAATTTTGAATTCTTATAATTTTGGAATGGTTTGTTTTCGTAACACCCAAGCGAGAGGAGTTATAGACATTTTCACGCTCTACAAAAAACATCTGAAGGTCAAAGTTCTTCAGGTCAACCGTTTCAAAGATATTAGCGATCAAAAATAACACTAATAAAAAATTTCAAATATATTCAAATAAAATACAAAAAAATATCATTTGCCATATTTATATTATATAATATATATAAATATTTTTTATGTAAAATCACTTTAATTTGTCAACCTGAGACTGTAAACTTTTTTTTATTTATATATAGGTACATATATATATATATATATATACTATGTATATTATACATATAATATGTCATATATACAAAAAACCTAATTTTTAAAATTTTTAATTTGTAAAATTAACATTTCAAGATGGGTATGTATTGCAATTAATAAAATTATATTATCTACCCCCTCTCTTCCCCCCAGTTTATTAGGTTTCTATATTTCAAAATTAACAGGTCAAGATGAATATCTATAAAAAGGTCTCAAAATTTTCAATTAAAAAAAATAAATAACCCCCTGCCTGCCCCCCTATTAAAAAAATGTATATTGCAAAATTAACCTGGCCACATTGGTAATTAAAAAATAATTACAATTTAAAAAATATTATTAATTACTTAAACATTCCCTACCCCTAATTTTTAAAAATTTTGTATTGCAAAATTATCATGGCAAGATGGGTATCTATAAAAAGGTGTTGATAGTTGCAATTAAAAAAATATTTTATTTACCCCCCCCCTTTATTAATTTTCTATATTTTAAAATTAACATGTCAAGATAGATATCTATAAAAAGGTCTTGATAATTGCAATTAAAAAAATATATTAATTACCCCCTCCCTCCGCCTAATTTTAATAAATTTTAAATTTAAAAATTAACATGGCTGGTATCTATAAAAAGGTCTTGATAATTGCAATTAAAAAAAATTATGTATATAAATTAACCTGACAAAATTGGTAATTAAAAAAAGGCCTTAATAATAAAAAAATATAATTAATTACTAATAATAATAATAATTAATTACCCCTCCCCCCTAATTTTTAAATTTTTAATATTACAAAATTAACATTGCAATATGGTTATCAATAAGAGGTGTAAATATTAACAATTTAAAAAATTATAATAATTACCCCCTCCCTGTCCCCAATTAAAAAAATCATGTAATGTAATAAATTAGGGGGCAAAAGGGGGTAATTAATATAATTTTTTAAATTGTAATTTTTAAGACCTTTTTATAGATCATGCCAGGTTAACATTGGAATATAAAAATGTAATAAATTAGGGGGCAGAAGAGGGGGGGAGTTATTAGAAATTTTTTAATTGTAATTTTTAACACCATTTCATAGATACCCATCTTGCCACGTTAATTCTTCAGAATAAAAGTTTAATAAATAAGGGGGGAAGGAGGGGGTAATTAATATAATTTTTTAAATTGTAATTATTAAGACCTTTTAATGCTATTTTAACTTTGCAATATAAAAATGTAATGAATTAGGGGACAGAAGGGGAGTAATTAATATATTTTTTTAAATTGTAATTTTTAACACCATTTCATAGAAACCCATCTTGCCACGTTAATTCTTCAGAAAAAAAGTTTAATAAATTATCGGGGAAGAATGGGGTAATTACAGGGTTCGCAGCGAATGAAGCAAAAAATTTAGGGCACTTTAGGGCACTTTTATTTTTAACATAGGGCACTAAATTAGTGCCGATTTAAGGAAATTGTTGGAATAATTTACCTTATATTTAAACAAATTATACCGTTGTTTTGTACATACCTAATTACTAGGCCATACAATCCCGGACAAAATTAGGATTTCTTAAATCCCGGGATTTTCGGGATTTTTTTTTTAATTACAAAAAACATTTTTTTAAAATAATTTATTAATACTAAATACTTGAAACCCTTTTTTATATAAACAATTTGGAAAATAAAGGAAAAATATAAACAACAACAGTTAACCCTAGATCACTCGCGTCCTGGTCTTTTTGACCGACCTCTTGGATTTTTCTACATAGTATTCGAAACGCGCATGTCTGGATTTTATGCCTCCGTGACAATTCCTAAAAACCTTCAATACGTCGCACTCCGTTTCAAACTCTTAAACTTTATAAAATTTAAAGAATATTTTAATTTTAAATAATAACTTTTTTCTTTTTCTTTTTGTTTTATTAAAAAATAATATTTTTTCACGCTTTAAAAGTTTCGTATTGTTATTATATTATTATAATAAACAATAAAAAAATATCATAACTCTTTATATTTTTTTAAACTGCAAAAATCGTGAATCGGTCGAAAAGACCGGGGCGCGAGTGATAACGTTGGCTTAGGTGCGCAAGTGATCTAGGGTTAAGTAATATTAATCACTTATTTAATTACATACAACTTACAGTACTGTAAGATGTATGTAATTAAATAGTGATAAATTTTACTTTCCGATTTTTTTGAAATATCCCACCTTTTGTCCGGAAGTCCCAGGATATCATCAAAAAAATCCCGTGGATTGTATGCCCTATTAATTACACAGTAATTATTATTTTGGCACTATAAATGGTGTTCAATATTGCTAAAATATTATTTATTGTTTGTTCATTTTGTCACAATTAATAAAACAACTTTGTACACTAACAAAAATGTTGGGGGCGCACACTGGGAGGAATTTCAAAAATCGCGGACAAAACCCTATTTTGTAAAAATCAACATAGTAAATTTTAAATTACGAGTTATAAAAAAAGAAAGCACAGAGATTATGATTTTAAAAGAAATATATTTTTTTATGATAGAATGCCCGCTTAAACTTGCTTAAAAAGTCACATTCTTCGTGTCGGTTTTTTAGAGCAAATTGTATGTAAGTTTTTTAAGCCCATTTTTGTTTTGCGTAATTAATGAAAGGAAATGATGGTATATTTTACTACATTCCTTATCCTTGTTCTTTCATATAAAAGTCTAAAATTGCAAATTTTACCATAAATACGGTTTTTATAAACGTTTTACCATCGCCTTTAAAAGTAGATAAATCTTTTACAAACCACAAGATATTTCGTTAGGTGTGCCTTGGTGTGAGGCAAAGTATTTGGTACCAGAACGTTCATCAAATTTTCTTTTTTTAAAGTCAAAAGAATTAAGCTGCCTTTTTTTGCCTGTTTGGTCAGCAGAATATGAAATATGTCCATGAATTTATCATATTAGTCGAATATTTATAAGTCATCATAGTTGCCTTTTGCTAGTTCTAAAACGTCCGTTTCCAGTAAAAGTCAATCATACATAAAATCTCATCGTGTTTTTGTGTTTATTAACGCTTTATAATAATATTTGGTAAGTTATAATATTAATATAAATATTACATGTTTATTTGAATAACTTGCTTCTTTTTATGTAGAAATGCCATCAACGACTAATAAGGAGTTGTATGAACTTATTAAAAATGTTAGTAACAAAGAAAAAAACAACAAACTTTTAAAGTATCTAACCGATAACCTGGATATTATTGATAAATCTTATATTGTCCCCTGAATCCGAAAATATCGTAAAACGTTAAAAAAGTAAAACAGTTTTTGAGATATAGTCAATTTTTCATTTAATATGGAATTGACTATATTTCAAAAACTGCTCCACTTTCATAATTTTTTATGGCATTTTCGGATTCAGGGGACAATTTTACATAAGAATTGGATGTTAAATTTTGGGATACCATTATATTCCATGGTTAACTATGGTACAAGTAAAAAAGCAGCCAATAATAACTATTAAATTGGTCATTTTTGAATAATTCATTTTTAGAGAGTAGGTAAAAAACGTGGATTTAACCGGTTTTGCTTTAAAGTCAACTTTTAAATGTTATTTAAACATCGATATAGGGTTTTTTGGACCAAGTCACTCTAGTAGTCGATATAAATAAAGCAAAAGATGCGAAATTTACAAAGAAAAGATGTATCGAAAAAAATGTATATAAGTGATTTAGCTCGAATATTCCTTAAATGTTATTGTTTTTTTTGTTTAATTTTCTATTTTTAGCTTAGGTAATATTGCGTAATATATTTTTTTATTAATTTATGTTTTTGGAAAATGGAGGATCGACAATACCGAACTTTTCCAAATTGTTTAAAACAAATTTGTGTACATAAATAAAACATTTTATTAATATTAATATTTTAGCATAAATTTACCACCGCATAAACCTTAAAATGGCTTAAAATAATGTGTCCCTAATTTTGTCCGCGATTTTTGAAATTCCTCCCACTGTGGGGCGTGGTGCTTGTACCGCCAGATTCAAAATGTGAATTGACCGTTTTATTATATTATGTATGCCGTATTTGGACTCTTCACTTTCTTAAAACCCCTGTACGCCTTCGCACCTAATTAACATTTAGTGTAAATTTTATTTACAAGCATTTAAATTTTTATATATCACAATTTAAAAAATAAACGAAAAATTGATAAAAAATAGGGCACTTTATTTTAAAATAGGGCACTTTTGGGGCACCCTGAAAAAAATAGGGCACATTAGGGCAATTTAGGGCACTCGCTGTGAACCCTGTAATTAATATAATTTTTTAAATAAGAATTAATAAGACCTTTTTATAGATACCCATCTTGCTAGGTTTATTTGCAATAATAACATTAATAAATAGGGTGGCAATTATTTTGTTTTTAAATTGTTATTATTAAATCATTTTAATGATACCCATCTACTTATAATATTAATATAGTTTAATCATAGAGAAATGTAATGTAAAATGTAACATTATTAATGTTATTATAAATACCACTTTTTTATAAAATTTGCTAAATAAATATATACCAATATCAATAAAATAATTTTAAAAATTAACAATAATATTAAGGTATTTTTATAAAATTATAAAATTAATTTAATATAATTTTACAATTTATTAATTTTTAGCCCTATTAAATAACCAGTATTTAATTAATTATATCATCTGATAATTTTACTCTGATTTAATCACTGGGTTCCGAAAAGGATTAAATCTTAAATGAGCAATAATATAAATACTCTGAAATGATTAAATCTCAAAAGTAGCTAAACTATGGTTCATTTTAAAATATAAATCTTTTAAAGAGTAGAAGTGTTTTGATACTTTTGGGATTGAATCCTTAATGTATCGAATCACTACGAGAGCGGTATAATTTAACTCATCTAGTAATACTTCGCAGATCGAAATAGGTTTCGATCGCGAGTGAGTTGAGAGCTATTCAAAATCAGTGATTTAATCCTAGTCCCTGATATTAGATCGTGGCTATCGAAAAATTAATAATTTTTTCCGAATTTTGATTTTTTCCCCTTTCGGGCATTTTGTTATATTAAAAATGTTTTTTTTTATTTAATCTTTTTATATTTAGCCCTTTTAACTATTAAAATCGTTTAAAAAATATTATTATTATTAATTATTTTAAGATTGAAAATCAATGATCAGGCACTACTCTTTATTTTTTTTAAACAATTTTAAAGGGCTAAATAAAAAAAAAACATTTTTGATATTACAAAATGTCTTTAAGTGGAATCAAAATTATTAAAATTTAAAATTCCGAAAAAATTATTAATTTTTCGATAGCCACGATCTAATATATATAAAAAAAACTTGTAAAGATTAAAAACAAAAAAAAAATTAAATTAAAAAAAATACAATGTAGAAAATGGATTTTTAGTTTTCGAAGAAAAAAATCATAGTGTGCCGATATGCCACAGCATCAAAAATATTTATTTCAAATAGCTTGTTTCAAGACAAGGAAAATAATTGGTCGATCTTCGAAATCGGTCAAAAGTTATGATCGATTAAATATTGGCAAAATCGTTATAATCATGAAAATTAAAAAATCATATCTCCAAAAACAATTGCCAAAACCGTGCTAAAATTAAAATTGAATTTTTATTTTGAGTCAGGGAACCCATGGAAAAATTGCCATGGAATTTCGAAATGGCAAGGGTTTTTTTCGTGTCGAATTCACGTGGAATTGTTAAAAAAATCATGGCTACCTCCTACAGGTTGATTATAAAAAGTAAAACAAAATCAACAGTTTATTCTTTAATATAAAATATTAGATTGTTAAAATATATATTTTTACTAAATAATTGTAGGTATGCATACATCCATAATGCGTAATAATGTACCCATAAAGAATTTTTTTGGATATTTACATATTTTGTTTGGCATTTTCTAAAATATTTCTTGAAATAATTAATCTTTGAATTTGAGATGTACCCTCATAAATTTGATAAATTTTAGCATCTCTCATCAATTTTTCTACGGGATATTCACTGTTAAATCCATTTCCGCCAAATATTTGTACTGCATCAGTAGCGCATTTGTTAGCTATATCGGCAGCATAGCATTTAGCAATAGCAGCTGACAAAGAGTTTCTTTCCCCATGGTCTCTTTGCCAAGCCGACTTTAACATAGCTAAACGGGCAGTTTCGACGGATACTGCCATATCGGCAAGCATGAATGCTATACTTTGATGACTACATATTGGAACTCCGAAGGTCTTACGTTCTAAAGAATATTTTGTAGCTTCATCCAAACATCTCTGAGCTAATCCAACGGCTCCTGCAGCAACCTAAAAAAGCATAGTGCACAATATTATATTAATAAAGCATAAATCGCATATAACCCACAGGCACAATACCTAATCTTAATGGCAATACCAAATAATATAGAAAAGTAATAAAAAGCAAAGCTTAATTAAAACCACAAAAATGCTTACTGCTGGTCTTGTCTTATCAAAAGTTCCCATGGCAATTTTAAAACCCTGTCCTTCACCAATTAAAACATTTTCTTTGGGAACTTTAACATCTTCAAATGTAATTCCTCTTGTGTCAGAAGCTCTTTGACCCATATTTATTTCCTAAAAAATAATAGTAATACCAAATAAACAATTATTAATTTATTTACTTTTCTTCCAGGTGTAAGCCCAGGGGTGTCTCTTTCCACAATAAATCCAGTAAAGGCTTTGCTCGCTGGTGCCTTTGGATCAGGATTGGTTCTTGCCAATACAAAATACCTTTAACATGTTTTATAAATTATATACAAAAACAAATAATAATAACTTACCAATTTGCTACACCGCCATTTGTAATCCACATTTTTTGTCCATTAATTATCCAGTCATCACCTTTCTTTTCAGCTTTTGTTTTAACGCCATTAACATCGGATCCAGCACCAGGTTCTGTCACACAATAAGCCTAAAATTATGTATTTACTAATTGAATAGTGCAAGTAGTAAATGGTTAAAGTTTTAATTTCGGCAAATTAATTTTTATTCCCTAAAAACTCTGTGCCAGCGCCAATATCTTGTTAAACTAAAGTATTACTACCCTTTTATTTAAATTAGGTAGGTACTAAAAATATGTTCAGCACATAATTTAACATATGAGCTGCCCCCACATTGTTTTTATTGTTGATGCATTGTTGTTAATTAATAAACACATTGCTTTTTGGAATACTAAAATTAAAAATTAAATAAAAAAATATAAAAACACATTTTTGTGAAGAAATCCAAAAGCTATTAACTATCGTAGTGTGAATTGACCTTAGTTGTATAGTAGTCACTGTCATTTTCAATGTTTTGATTTTAGGTTAAGTTTTCTGACATTGTCAAAGCACGCGTGTTATTAATTAAATAAAGAAGCCTTTGATTGGCTTCTTTATTTAATTAATAACTAATTAAGGGCGAGTCAGATCTAAAACGCCAAAGGACTTTTCGTCTTCTTTTTGGCTATACTATAATATGCCCTAGAAATATTTTACCATTTTTTTGCCAAACTGTATATATTTTTATTGCTTTTAATTGAATCGGTGAGAATAATTTAAACTAAAAATATTTTTTTAACATGTGCAATGCAGACTGGTTCAAAAAAATCGAATATTGTATACGGATGACTATATTACATTGTGTGCCAAATTAATTTTGTGGTTTAAAAGTTATGAAGAGAAAACTATTTTTTTTTGTAAACTTTGACGGCCTGTACGTATTTCTCTTAGGAAACATTTTTAAGAAATGTTTTTTTATGAAAGTCTACCTTATTTTTGTTGCTTTATCACCTATTAAAAGTTATAAAATAAAAAGTTAAAAAAAAAATTCCTTTGTTTAAACGTTACATTTATTATATGTCTAATTTCAACCTTGAATAACTATTAAAGGAGTGAATTTACGAAAAAATTATAGGAGACATTTTTTGTAGAACGTTCAATTTTCTTCAAAAATATATAGAGTTCATTCCAATATGTTCACTCAAAAACGAGTTATAAAATTTCAAACTTAAGAAAAAAGAATTCCTGTGTTATTTAAACGTAAAATAGAAATTCACGATGAGCGACCTCTAAATATTAATATTAAGAGCTACAATTTTCACAGGCTTCTTTTTTTACTGCTAGGAAGATATTTCAATGCGGGCTTTAAAGAAAAAAAATATTCGATTTTTTTGAACCAGTCTAATGTGCATGCTTTATTATACACAAAAAATAAACTTGGACTTGTACTGTTCCTAATCTCAATAAAATTCTGATACAGAATTCTTATAATAATCTTTAGAATTTTCTTTTAGAGTTGAAAAAAATAAAACATCACGTTGTGGTACAGCATTTTTATTGATAAAGAGCATTTTTTTAACGAAAAGCATTTTTTTTTAACAAAAAGCATTTTTATTGACCAAAAAGCATTTTATTGAAAAAAAAAAAATTAAATAATCAGTTTTGGATACCGGCATCCTCATCCGTATTAGTGTTTGGACAAAATTTTATATGGTGGAGAAACTCTAGGTCTTCTCCCTTGATGTACTTCATTATATTTTTTATATCATTTATTTTCTTTTCATTACATGGTGGTCCAGTTTTTTTTCCTTTGACAATTTTTCCAGATGCTGACGTGCAAACTTTCTATTATTAATTTTTTTTTGTACTGGATTTTTACTACGTTTTTTACCGTCTTGTATCATTTTCGCTACTCCCTGCTTAAAATACCCCATAGAGACCCTGTTAAAACCGATAGATATTTGTATCGGAATGAATGGTGATTCTATAGGGTGTATCGGTATGTATAGGACCCATAGTTGGGATTTATGGTTGTTCTATAGGGATATCCACCCTTGATTTATTTGCTATTGGTTTCAATGGGGAAAATACACATAAATATAGAAATTAGTATTTCCCCCATAGGACCCCATAGGTTTTAATAAAATTTTGTCAAATGTTTTATTGTTGTTCTATAGGGATATCCCTATATATCCTTCATTGAATTATTTGCTATCGGTCTCTATAGGGAAAATGTAAAAGTTATGGTGTGCCTATAGGTAATTTCCTATAAATTTTCTATCGGGCCGTATCCGGAAAAAACCATGGACAAATGCACATATTAAATCCGGTAGCGCCCGATAGATTATTTTGTATAGGTCTCTATAGGGTATTTTAAGCAGGGCTATCAGATGATAACATTGTTGTATTTTACACGTAAACAGCATGAAATACCAATTGACAGCTTTCATGAGCATGACCTACTTAAACTTTTAGTATAATCAACAACGACATTTGTTGGGAATAAACTGTTCTTATTCTCAATGCTCCACATTTAGTTCTGACAAACACCTTAACAAGCCGGTTTTAAAAATGTTCTTCTACTCCTTCGATGCCGCTTTGAATTTAAAACAAAATGGCTATTTCAGATGAAAATGTCAAATTTTGGACTTGTACTGTTCTTATTCTCACCGATTCAATTATAGATATTAGTTTATCACATCTCTACTTAATCCGGTAAAGCAAGCCTGTGATTGAAAACGTTATTTAATTAATAACTTATTAAATTCTGACATTATCAACAATTATCAAAAATTTAAAACCAGTCTAAGTTTCTGAATATATTTTCTGCTTCCGTGAAATTTATGCCGTTATCACTATAAATTGTTCGCGGACGGCCGCGCCGTGCCACAAAACGTCGTAATGCCTGGATAAAGTGTCGATAGTGAAGTAACAACTTCCAAATGTACCGCTCGGTAAACCGCGCACGTAAATAAGCAAATCCAGGCCTTACTAGCATCTCTAAGAAACAAGGGACCAGCTAAATCCACACCGGTAATTTCGTCACTGCATCCCTTACCCGATCATTCGGAAGAGAAGGAACAACTGCTTCAAACCTTTTACTTTCAAACCGACGACACACAATGCATTGATTTATGACTGACTTTATTGCTCTTCTACCGCCCAAAACCCAATATTTTTCTCTCAAAGAACTCACCAGTGCTTGTACTCCGGAATGGCAAGTATCTTTATGCAACTGGAAAATTAATCGTCCTACAATTTCATGTTTTGAGGGAAGTACAATCGGAAATCTGAATTCGTCACTATCTTTTCGATTACAAATTTTTGTCTTTATTCGAATCAGGCCGTACTCATCTTTGAACATAGGCAACGTACTTAATCGCTTGTCTTTATCACCATCAAATGCTTTATATTGTATTGATTTCAAAACGAACCTTTCCGCCTTCTCTCTTTCTTCCGCAGTTATTTCACCAGTGCGCTTCTGTTCATGATTTCTAACAATAAAACAAGTCTTACAATCTATGCCATCATTCGTATGGTCTTCGAATATTGCGAAATATAATATAAATGGAACTCATCAGTCCTCATTCGTTAAGCATTGAAACAACTAATTTCCTTTTACGTTCGCACAAAATCTCTACCTCGTTGTTCTCAGCTTCTTCTTGAGGATATCTTAGCGGTTCTTCCTTTAACCAATCTGGTCCCTCCCACCAATGTGACTCCAACAAAACTTTTGGAGAACAACCTCTAGAGGGTAGATCAGCGGGATTTTGACTCCCAGGCACGTGATTCCAGTTATCCACATTAGTCACTTGCCGAATTTCGTTAAGTCGATTGGTTACAAATACTGTTCACTCCTTTTTATTTTAAGCGAGGTATAGTAAGTTTTTTAAGCGGTGCTACCCTGGATTTGGCAGCAGTTAAATGTACTATAACTTGGCCGTCTTGCACTACACGAAGATAAATCACCGCGGAATAAGCATTCTTACTAGCGTCACAGAATACATGGAGACTCAATGCCTGATTAAGTTGTAGATCCAAAGCAATCCAACGTGGTATCTGAACCTTTTGTAATAATGTTAACTCTTTCAACCATTGCAAAAATTCTGTAACAGTATGGTCATCCACTTCTTTGTCCCCATGAACCCCTTTTTCCATAAAGTTTGCAATAAAAGTTTAGGTTTCAGCGTAACCGGGCAAATTATACCAATTGGATCAAATAATCGCTGCGTCACCGATAAAATAAATCTTTGTTATTTTTCCTTCCTTATCTTCAATGTCTTTAACATTTTCGGTGTTTACAGTCAATAAATTCTCTTCCGGGAACCACTTCAAACCCAAAACCGAAACCACTGTAGAGCTGTTTTCCTGTCTGCCATTTGACTCCCACCCTCGTCAATCAAACTGTTTATCATGTAAACTTGTCACGCAATCACCTACGTAAAAGCTTTTATCCAGCCTCTCAACAGTATCGCTAGAAAGATTCAAAATTTCCCTTTTACATTTTTCCAAACAAGTTTTTAGATGTAAGTTAATTGTAGCTCCCAGCAAAAACGGACTACTACTCACACCAAAAACCACTCTTTTGTGTCTAAAAAAATTCCTGTCTGATTCGCAGACACTAATCTGTAAAAAGGCCTTTCTTATGTCCGAAATAACACCGATTTTACCTTCTATAAACCGTAAAATGATGGAAGGAATGAATTTCACAAGATTGGCTCCTTTTTCTAAACATTGGTTTAACGAAGCTTTATTTTCTTTATGTGCAGCACATCGAAAACAGGTCGAACTCTCGTTGTCGAATGCTCCTTTACTACAGCCCTATGTGGCAAATAATGCCCTTGTTTATCATCATCTTTCAACTCTTCAATAATGCCATCTTTTAACCATTCTTCCAGTACATTATTATAGATCTCGAAAAGTTGCTTTTGTTCCAGCTTCCTGCACAGAACTTGTAATCTCTTTTCCGCAATTTCGTAGTTGGTAGGAAGTGGAGAATGATCTTCAATCCATGGTAACCTTACGACATATCTACCTTAGCTGTCTCTTTCAATCGTATCATTAAAAAATTTTTGTGTGCTGCTTCCGTCATTTCCTCTCTACTTTTCTTTTCGCTTGGATCCTTGATCCCCAGTATATCTAATTCCCATAATTCACTTATAGCCAAATCTTTAACTAAACACGACAACGTTGCATTAAAAGTAGGTTTAACGTTATTTACTTTACCCATTACAGTCCATCCGAAAACCGTACCGAGTGCCACTAAACACTAAATTAAATCGGTTTCCACTAACTAATGTGGCGTCATAACATTAATGCAACTGTTCTACTTTCGAACCGCTCTTACGTTTAAATCGGTAGCCTAATCGTTGTGCTATTGCTTTTACGATGTACGACTTCTGTGAACCACTATCTATCAAGGCTCTGACTTTTCAAAGGCCATTCTTAGTTTCTACATTTACCTTTAAAGTTGGTAAAATAACACTTGAATCAGTAAAATTCAAACTTGACAATGTCTTGGTGCTGTCGCGGTCGCCAAATGTTCCAAATCAAATAAATTCGTCTAATAAATCGAACTAACTGTTGTCTTTATTATGGGTCCGATGATTTTACAAGGTCTTAACTACTTTATGACCTCTTTTTCTTTTTTAATTTTTCTGACATTAGCAACAACTATCAAAAATTTATTAATTATTAAAAAACAAAACCAAAATTAACAATAACCCAATAATTCCCTCTGTATGTTGCAACAGTCAGATTAAAAAACGACAAAGGACTTTTCGTCTTTTTGGCCTTAATATACGCCCTAGAAGCCCAACAAAAAATATATAAATGTATATAAAAAAATTAAATTAAATATATGTATATAATCTGGATTTGTTTTTATTTTAAAAGGTAATAAATTCTTCAACATATTTTATCTGATAAAATATCATATTTTCAATATGTTTATTTATTATTAAATTACCTTTTAATTCGTGGATGAAAAAAGATCAAAAAGAGATGGAAAAAATTAAGCAAATGCGGATTAAACTGGACGAAAATAGATAAACATGGACGTAATCCATGTACAGAAGATCAACAGCGGACAATTAAAGATGTTTTGCTAATTAGCTAACTGAACGAGAAACATGCATTTACAGATAAAACAGGTCCAAATTACATACAACAAAATAAGGCAAACGCGAATAAAATCGTTAATAAAATAGATGATCGAACTGCATTTGTAAATAAAATCGGATGAACGCAGGCGTTTATGGTGTAGCCGGATAAAAACTAGACAAAATTGCTTAAGCAGGTATTTGCAGATAAAACCGGAATACTGCAGGTTTATACCTAAATACAGCCTTTGCGGATGAAACAGGACAATTGCAGGCATCAAATTTAGGCAAACGCAAGTAAAAATAAACAAAATCAGATAATGCGGAAGAAGCCGAGCCAATCCAGACATTATTATTGACGGCAATGTCGGTCAAAGCCGACGTGCTGGATACAATCAAGGCAAGAAAGGCCATAACCGGATGAAAAACTAGTTTGGTTTTACATCCGCTATCACTTATCTTTTTAGCAGGGTTAATATTAAAAATGTTAATTGTGACGTGTTCTTTAAGTCAGTTTGTTAAACAAATAAGGAAAATACTATTATAATTTTGATTAAAATTTTCTATATGTTAAACTGTATATTGTAAAAAATGTATATTATTTATGTAGACTTTGTCTGTTGGATTAATAAACTTTTCTATTATTATTATTACTATAACTATATCAAAATGTTTTCTCGTATAAAATAAAGTTAGTATAGACAAAGTTGTTCTATCTTCCTCAGATTCACTTGGAAGAAGAAATAATATTATGAAATTTGAACCATACACGCACTTAGCAGTCGTGGTCCTTAATGTTTAATAGTATATTATTATCCGATCTCAATAATCCATGTTTTTAAATATATAAATGTCTTTCTATTAATAAATTATATAAATTAATACTTTAAATTATACCTAAATAAAAATACTTACGGCCACAAGTGGTTCTTCTATTAATCTTCCCAAATATTTTTTCTTTTGTTCTTTATTTCCCGCAATGATTACCGGTGTTTGCTGTTAATTAAATATAATTATAATAAATTATACATTTTAAAAAGAGCTCAAATAAAAACTCCAAGCAATATTTTATACAAAATTAGAATTATCAAAAAACACAAGCAATAGAACGCCAAAAAATAGCTTTAGGTTTTTACAAACCAATGTGAATAAAATTAATCTTATGCATAACACCCTTTAAAAACTTAAGTGTACCATATCTATTTATTTTTATAAGATACATTCTTTAAATAAAATCAGCGTAGATAATGTAAAAAATACATACAAAATAAATTATTATTTTATACACTTTGCGTCGGATTTATTAATTTTCCTAAAGAACTTATATTACCCCCAAGCTATTTGCTTCGAGTGCAGTCATAATTCCAGTACAGCCATAGCCCAGTTCTTCAGCAACTATACATCCTTCAAGGATGCCAAGACCAATGCCACCTAAAAGATTTGAATTAAAATTGGTACTAAATATAAAAATGTATTTGTAATGTTTAATCACTTTAAATTGAATTCTTTGAATGCTCCCTTGAAACTGTTCAGAACCATTCGGGTTTTGGTATACAAATCTTGTTACCCAACATATTTATTTTTAAACTTAATAATTCTACACTCGAAATTCATCTGTTATTGATTATTCTTTTCAACCCCATTTCATCAAAAACCGAATACATATATATATATTTCTCAGCTAGAAAAATACTAAGACAGGATGAGCAACACACCCTTAATCTAAACTTTGTAAATAAAGTTAAATTTCTAGGAACAATACTGGACTCTCATCTCTCATGGGGAGACCATATTAAACATATATGTGCTAAATTAAACAGCGTTTGTTTCGCTCTACATACTTTAAGTAACAATTTACCACGACAGCTATTAATAAAAGCATACTATGCACTTGTGTACCCCCACTTATCCTATAATATATAGGATATTATTTATCTTTGTATACAATATATGTATTAATTATTTAACTTTGAATTTGACATGTTTTACGCCAATTATATGTATACATATGTATGGTATTTTAAACAAATAAACGATATTATTATTATTATTATTATAGTTATGTGGGGAAGGGCAACAGAAATCAACAGAGTATTTATTCTGCAGAAGCGTGCTATTAGAGTGATTTTTGGATTAAAACCCTTATATTCCTGTAAAGCATTTTTTTTAAATTATAAAATCTTAACACTCCATGGTATTTACTTATATGCTCTATCATGTTATGTTCGTAAAAATATAAAAACTTTTCATAACAAAAACATTGAACATGGTTATAATACTCGTAATGCAGACTTGTTTCGCACACCGAAACATTTTTTGTCTCTATATAAAAAATCCCCCTTTTACGCAGGGTTAAAAATATATAACAATCTTCCTAAAAATATTACCAAATAACAATTTATTTCAAACATCACTTAAAAGTTTTTTGCTTAAAAAATGTGTTTATGAAATAACAGACTTTATTAAACAAAACTTTAGGCCACACCTAATTCTACACCTAATTTTTACATCTGTCTTTCATGTATGTACGTACTTTGTATTATTTATATATTTAGATTTAGCTATAGCCATGTTATTGTTCTTTTTTTTTGACCTGTCATATCTATATTGTATAGCTTGTATGACCAAAATAAATGAAATGAAATGAAATTTGATTTTTAAGCTTTAATGCAAATATCTTAACCATTTAAATGTTTAGGGAATAAAAGTGATTTTAAAATAATTTAAATTTTAAATTAAATATAAGTCATATTTAACAAACATATTTAAATGTATGCACAATTTTTGTATAAGTTTCCAAATAAAATTTTTAATAATCCTCTAATCAAATTTTAATATGCTATTTTTAATGTATTTTCCCATTTCGGTAATTTTTGTTACTTGGGCATATTAAATGGAAATGTCCTATATATTTTTTTAAACATATATTTTTAATATGTTGTTTATGCCATTAAAATTTAAAACTAAAATACATTTAGTAGCCATAAAAAAAAATAAAAATACAATTTCAATAGGCTTTTTGGCCCAATTTTGGTGATGTGTCCCAGAAACTGCGCCACAGAGAGTGCTGATAGCAATGGAGATGCCAAATTTAAAAATAAAATATTTCTAGGTAATAGTGTAATCAAATAAGAGCAAAATTGACCACAATGAAGTGGATTTCATTCGACCAAATATTTTACTTATTATGGCCATCTATTGGGATTGGCTATTGATTTTTATTCTTATTTCGTTTATACTTTGCGTTATATAATTTTAATTTTCAAGTATGTGTTACACATAACTTTCGGCACGTTCCCTTTTTTAATGTGGTGCGAGTTCTGGGACACAATGTATAGTATTGTATAGTAAATTATGTATAAACTTTGATAAACGCCATTTTAGTCACGAATTTTAATTAGGCAAGAGCGAAGCTTCCGAGCACAAAGGAGTGCTTGCAAGCGAGTGTTTAATAAAATAAGTGTCTAGAAAAGTTATAAACAAGTTGTATACTATAATTTTTGTTTGACAAATATTATTATAAAAAATAATTTATTACTAATTAATACAAAATAATGTTAGGAATCTGCATACCCGTTCAATTGAATACCATAGAAAGGCAATAAATGTGTATTAGGGTGGTCCTTAAAATATTTTTTTTTTGGGTCCCAAATGACGCACAGATAAATAATCTGGCCATAATTTATGTTTTGATTAAAATTAACAGGTGCCTATAACCACTTTTGCCCTCCAAAATTGCAATTTTGTGTAATATTCATTAGGGTGTCTGTTATTTCCTAGATACATTTATTTTTGTAAATGCATTGTCTAAGTAATTTAAAACCAACTTTCTTTTAATATGCTTCAAACAAAAAATATTTGTGGCGCCTACTAGCACTTGATTTTAGATTTAATTAAAAGACAGAACAGTAAGCTATTAAAAACAATTAACACAGAGTGTGAGAATGTGTGACATTTTTTAAAACCTTAGTATTGTTCATACATACATACAGTGCCGGTTTAAGTTAGTTCGCCGCCCGGTTCTGGCAAAAACACAACGCCCAATGCTTTAAAATATTACTTTTTTAAAAACATTTTTAAATTTTTAAGTCTTACTTTCCCACGTCAAGTGGAAGATTAGGTTGGTTAGGCTGGTATCTAACAGTAAACTTAGTATCCTATAAAATATAAAATGAGCCTTTATAAACAAATTATAAAAACTAATCAAAAGCACTAACTAAAAAATAAAACATTCTTTGGTTTATATAAACAATACTAAGTACTAAGAAAAACTAATCAAAAGTTATAAATAAATAAAACATTATTCTTTGGTTTAAATAAATATTGAGAAATCCTAATACTAATAATTAAAAGGTTGTTTTCAAGTCTTTATAGTAGCAAATTGTTTTATAACACTTTACATTTATTTAATCTAGGACAGAATTGCTAAGGAGTTAAATCTTTCTTGGGGAATTGTATTTCTTAGGTAGTTCTTTATTTATTACCCTTTTTAGAGCAGAAAAAGATCGTTCACCACTTGCATTTGAAACCATTATAAAAAAAAAATTCGCAGACTATTATAAATATTCAGAAATGAAGATATTAATTTATTTTCGTATAAAACTCAAAGTTCTCAACTAAAAATGACAAAAGATGAGCATTTGTGCTTAAATCCATATTTTGTTTTTGGACTGCTTTATTGGTTTCATTAACCCTTTGCAAAACGTCTATCCAAAAAGTTCAAATTATTCCGTTTCCAAAAAATCAAGTTTTTCTGATGGAGAAGCTGCTTTAACTCTAACAACATTTTTCTCATTTGTATCCGATGTATCCGCCGACGCAGTGTCGCAATATTTTTTTTTCTAAATTCTAACGATTAAGTATTTTTTTTTAAATTATGGGCGGTATGCGGTACCGCCCCAAAAATATTTACCGCCCGGTGCTATAGTCCCCAAAAAACCCCTGTTAAACCGGCACTGCATACATAAAAAATATGCAGCGCTTTCTGTATTGACGTAGGGACAGTACAATAATTATAAAAACTTACCATTATTTGTTGCAGCTATAACGTATGACAGTATAGAATTAAACGGAATTAAATGATGGTCAAACATTAAAAATAAATTAGGAATTAACATTGTAAGAGAAGCAAAACCTTCACGCGCAATTTACCAACACAAAGCAAGTAATTATAATTCTTAAACTTTGACTGGCTACCTGATAAAAATTCAACAGATTTTAAGGTAATATAACATTATTTGATTTGCTACAGATATTAAAGAATTCAAAATTCACTATATTTGTCGAAATAAAACACTCATTTTAAATTTTCGCGCGCTGGAAGCGCTTTCTAGCCTACCGCGGTGGTGGCAAAAATTATTAAAATTCACTAATAGTTATCAGTAATTAATTCAAAAGTATTTATTGCTATTAGTAGCTTTTTAATTGATGGTTTACATCACCAACATATGACAATATTGACAATATTTAATACAATGATATTTCTTTTGAACTTTCAGCGTTTTTCTATATTAAAAAAAATTAATTAAGTTTTTTCCGAGATACTATCTATTTTTGTAAATGCGTAGTCTACTAAGTAATTTAAAACTAATTTTATATTGAAATGCTTCCAACTAAAACACTTTTTACAAAGCTCGGTATGAGTTAGGGATAATGTATTGACTGAAAAAATAAACAAACCATATTTGTTGCGCCTACTAGCACTTGATTTAAGATTTATTTGAAAGACAGAACGGTAAGCTATTAAAAAAACCTAAACACACCTTAATAATGTCCATACATTTATAAAAAGTATGCAGCGGTTACTTTATTAAGGTAGTGACAGTACAATAATAATAAAAACCTATTGTTTTATTTTAATATAAACTACACTGTTTAAAAGTTTCACTATTTTATTTAAATATGACAATTGTTTCGCTACACTGTAGCATCTTCAGATCTGAAGATGCTACAGTGTAGCGAAACAATTGTCATATTTAAATAAAATAGTGAAACTTTTAAACAGTGTAGTTTATATTAAAATAAAACAATATTAACAATTAAATAAAAACCTACCATTATTTGTTCCAGCCATAACGTATGACAGTATTTAATACAATTATAGTCAAAAAGTAAGAATAAATTAATAATAAACATTGTAAGAGAAGCAATACCTTTACGCGCAATTTATCAACACGAAGCAAGTAATTATAATTCCTAAACTTTGACTGGTTACCTGATAAAAATTCAACAGATTTGAAGGTGATTTAAATGTTTCATTATGTACAGATATTAAAGAATTCAAAATTCCCTAAATTTGGTCGAAATAAAACACTTACTTATTTTGAAATTCTTCGCGCTGGAAGCGCGCTCTAGCCTACTGTGCACCGTAATGAATATTACGCAAAATTGCGATTTTAAAGGATCCTGTTAATATCAATCAAAAATTAAATTATGGTCAGACTATTTCTCTGTAAGTAATTAGGGACCATTTTGAGGGGTGCCCAAAAAGGACCACCCTAATTTGTATGTTACATATAATTAGTTAATACAAATTAATTAATAGCTCTCTAAATAAAATGTGTTTTTGTTGGCTAAATAAAAAAATAGTATAATGTTTAACTACCCATTTAGAAAGTTGGCCATTTTCATAAGAATGAAATTCATCTAAATCAGCCACACTCATACTGCGGCCAGCAGGAGGCATGCGACCCCCCAACCCTTTTCTCGGATCGCATCGCATATGCAAAAAAGCGTAAAGATGTCGGCTAACTGATTCACACCTTGACGACGTGTTTAGAGTGAGTAAGATCACGTCAAGTGGACCCCCCATTTCCCACTTGATAGTGGAATTCAAATTAATATATTTGAATATTCAGATTTTGAAAAACAATTCAAAATTTTAAATTATTTATTTATTATCATATTTTTAATTAACTTTTAAATAAACAAATAATAATTTTAATGACGTCTCCCTCAAATTATAAATTTATTTTATTTCAGTTACATGCATTGTACACTTTATTTAAATATTCTCCAAGAAAATTCCACTGCTGGATATTAGTTTAAACAATATGAATTTATTTATCCCCGAGCGCGAGCGCTCTCGGTATAGCGCGCTGCCGCGCGCCGTAGACTTGGCATCCGCTGTTACAGTAATCAGTATTAATAAATAATAAACTGTCGTTTACAATAAAAAACAATGTTATTTAACAAATTTAATTTTTTTTAATGTAATAATTATAACAAATAGATATTATATATTTTTTTATTTATAAATAAAAAATGTAAAAATGAACAAATAACACTATGATAGTTTTACAAACTTTTTTTTCCTAACATTAAGTACTCCAGCTTAGTTTAACTAATTTTGGGCCGCTGAATTCAAAAATGTAATTAGTTTTTCTCTAGGACGTCTAGGATTTAAAATAATTTCGTAATAAAATGCTCTGTTCAATCACCTTAAAATGTAAGTTTTTGTTGGTATTTTAATTATTTATTAAATTATTTTAGCTTAAATTTATCTTCAATGTACTAAAGTAATTGGTATACGGCAAATAGATCATAGTTATTTTAACAATATGACATTTTAAGTACTAAAACTAAAATCTTAATGCATTTTATGTAAAAAAACAACTATTATTTGACATTTTTTGTAATTTATTTTAATTATTAAATTGAAAGGGTAACAAAGTAAACAAGTTTCAGTATTTTTTATCCAAATTAAGCCCTCAAAATTTAATGCATTTCATAATTTTGCTTTTTTCTACCTTAAATTTATTAAATCGTATCAAATATCAAATTGGATTATAGTATTATTGTGCTTAATCCTCATCATCGTCGTACATCTTTTGCTGCAAATTCCAGCAAATGTCTCCTAGCAATGAATCCAACTTCTTTCCGCTATACCCATAGATATCTACTAATGGTCTAGATTTGCAGTCACTTGGTGAAATCGTTCTCCATGTTCATCAGTTCGGCAAATTTATCAGGAAGAAAAAAACAGAAAATTTATTTTAAATGACATATTAACGCTAATTCTTTGCAAAATGACAAGCATTTTTTCAATGAATTGGCGCCAATTTTAGGCCCGATATGAACCAAGAACATTTTTAATGACAGCTTTAACACTGCCATATGCGACAAGCTCGTCAACTTTGAGAGCATTTTTGAATGCTTGATCTTTCATTAAACGTCGTATATCAGGTCCATTTAATATTCCTGCAAAATTAAAGTAGTAGGTATCTCATAAAATTTTGTAATGAAAAATTGCGTTGGTTTTTCTTGGGCGTAAAGGTACCGCAACAAAAACAAAACAAATTTACAACGACGACATAAATATTCGTCTCCTTTCTCTTTCTCTGCTACTTCCATTACCACTTCCATTTCCTGCTCTTTTTTTATTTTTGGTCACTTTCAAGTAAGAATACAATTTAAAGTTAAAATTTTAAATGTCCATAATTATTAGATTCACTTTAGTGTGCTTGAACGATAAAGTAGATAAATGCGCCTTTATACTTCAATTCGATATTAAATTTTGATAAGACTTAATAAATAAGATTCAAGATTAAATTTTTGGGTACTTTAGGCATGAATAAAAACATTATAGTTTTAGTTTTGGTATTTAATAAAGCACGTCTCTGCAGAAAAATGCTTTATTAAATATACTACAGTAGAAACCGTCAATATATGAACGTGACTCATCAGGCACAATCGTACGAAACAATCTATCGAAGGTCACGGTACAGTGGAGTACTGTTCTAACGGGGGCATAAAATTTTTAAAAAAAATCCTGAGTGTAATGTTGGTTGCCATACTTCTGATATATTTGCTTTTAAAGTTAAATTTTAATAATTAATTAATCTTTGTATTTACCGTTTTAATCCAAAAAACGTGCAATAACAATTGCAATAAAAACCACTGCCACTACAACGTTTAAAACGATTATTAATCCGTAAACACTCACCGTTTATTTAAAGTCCAAAAAACGTACAATAACAATTGCAATGAAGTCCAAAAAAGGTGCAATAACAATTGCAATAAAAACCACTGCCACTACCTATAACGTTTAAAACGATTATTAATCTGTAAACACACAGCAAAACACGATATGCAAAAACAAAGATCATATGACATATAAAGTCATATGACATATAAAATGTTCTGTGTCATATGACATATAAAATGTTCTGTGTATAAAATCATTTGACATATAAACACAAATGCGTCGGCAGTCATGCGCGACTTCCCAGCCAATAGGCTTCTTCTTCGGTTACATATGAAATGTAATTTTGCGATTTTTACTACACTCCGAATGTTAAAAAACATTTAAACCTGTAATATTAAGACTAATAAAGTATATTTACATTTAGTTCGTTAAATTTACTTGTTGTATCAATAATTAATACATTAGTAATTTTACAAACAAAAATGTTTATTTACTTGAAATATATAAAAATTAGACGAAAATAAAGGTAATTTTACAATTTTTCGTAAAAATTAGGAATTTATGTGGTAATAATCCTGTAACATTACATTTAAATGTAATAATTTTTTTCAGTGTAGAGTTGGTTGCCTAACTATGTAATAAAATAAAATAAAATGCCTAAAACACGAACTCTACTGACTTCCAACAAAATTAAGTAACAAGCTAGGACACAAGCGTCATATGTCCATCTTTGTCGAACACCTAGGCAGTGTAAAGTGAGATCACATCACAGATGGCGCATTTTAGACCGGATGCTTAAAAACCTACGTGTGACTACATTTACCGCTGCATCGAATGTACAAGACAAGTAAAACATTACTGCTAGCATGTCTGAGATATGTTCGGCACCCGATGAGTCACGTTCATATATTGACGGTTTCTACTGTACTATAGTATACGGCTACAATGGAACAAAAAAATTCTATTTGACATTTATCGACTTTGTATGGTAGTCCCTGTATATTTTTGACAAAAAACGTCAAAAATATACTGAACATCCAAAATAGATTTAAGGCAAAATAATTTAATAAATATTCAAAATATTAACAAAAAACTTACATTTTGAGATAATTGGGCAGAGCATTTTATTACGCAATTATTTCGAATCCTAATATAACAATTTCTGTGGAGGAGGTCTTAAATGAACTCCAAAAAATAAAAATAAAAGGATTGACATTATTTTGTAATTTTTTATATATATTTAATATTTATTTTTATTTAGTTTAATACATGTGGAAAAGTGGCAAATATTTTATACCAAATATTTTTGCATAAAACAAAAATATTAACTTTGTGCTGTGTTAAGAGTTTATTTGTTTTATTTTTTTTGCAATACACAATGTAAAAATAAAAAATAATATGTCTTATTAGTTAACTTACCAGGCTTTGCCCCCCCCCCAGGACACAATCCTGCGTACGCGCCTGAACTGGCATCACTCGATTATTTTTTTTTCCCAACACTTGTTTATTTTAAATTTATATAATTTTTTAGTTCTTTTAAATTTTATCAATGTTTATGTTACATTCTATTTTATATAATAAAACAATATTTTTTAAAATGTGTTGTTTATTTTACTTTACTAAAAAAATTAGTGGAATTCTGGTGGATTTTGATCTCCCATTTAGTGGAATGGACTTGCCTAGTGTTGTCAATATCGTCGACGTACATGTCATTATTTAGAACATTTGCGGCGCGCGGAAAATCCCTGCCTTTGTCATTAGCTAACTGCTGGATAATGCGAATAGCCAAAAAAGGGGCTAGAATTAACCTCGTACGTTACAGTTAACAAGTGATAGGTAGAAACGGGATCCGTAGGCGAGAAGCGCCACAAAATTTTTTGTAAATCTTGATGACTTTTCGTAACTTCAAATTGACGGTACATTTGGCGAATATCGGCGGTAAAAGCGATTCGATTTAAGCGAAAATTAAGTAAAATTGACAGGAGGTCTTGCTGCAATTTCGGGCCAATCAAAAGAGCGTCTTTAAGCGATAAATTATTCGCGGTTCCAAAGGAAGCATTAAACACGACACGTAACTTAGACGTCACGACGGCATGATGAGGAATGTAATATGCGTTTTCATTGGGGTAAATATTTTTTATTTCCTCCATATGCCCTTCTGACAGGTACTCACGAATAAAATCGGAATACTGTGTTTGCGAAAAGTTTGCGTTCTAAGTTGTAAAAACATTTTAAGGCGGAAAAGCGAGAATTATTAAATTGCGTAGCGGTATTTTTAAATGGTAACGTAACACAGTAACGCCCGGCGGTATTGCGAGTATGTGTTTTAGTAAAGGTCGTTTCACAAAGTTTTTCATCATCAGAAAGCTGCCAATTTTTCCCATGAGAACCCAGCCAAAAATGGTGTTTAACGCGACGGGATGATGTTTGGAACCCTGAACGCGACCTGATAATAAAATGTATGGGAAAGTCTCAGAACCCAACTGCATGTCAATATCTCCGGGTGAATATAATTGCGGATCGGTGAGTTTTAAATTTGAAATGTGTGGCCAATCTGCCCTAATGACAGAAGTTGGCCTGTGGTTACAAATTTGCGTTAAAATTATGGCATCAAAGTCTAAATTCGAAGTCTTATTATTTGCGGGGTGAATGTGACATTCTGCGGAAAGTGTGGCGCGCGGAGACATTCATGGAACCTAGGCCTTTAATGGACAACGGCGATTTGGTAGATCGTAGACCGAGTTTAGTTGCGCATGATTGCATAATTATGTTACATTGACTTTCGGAATCAAGTAAAATGCGGATTTTTTGATATACGTACATTGTTTGGTAAGGAACTCCTCTAGTTCCTGAAAACTAGGGATTGTATCGGCACTATCCCCTTGCTCCAGCTCAAAACGTGTAGATGTGGCGGTATCTAAGCGGCTTAACAACATTTGAAATAAGATAAAGTCCCATTTCGCGGTTGGAAGTTTTACATTTTTGTACTAATAAGTTGGCGGATAGTTTCGGGAGATGAACAATTTTCAGGAATTTTATTAGTGTTTTCAATGGCTCGCCAGTGTGCGGTGGAAAGAATCTGCCTGTTTTCGTATCGTTTCAACAAGGCAGCATATGCAATCTTGTAGTTGGCCCCAGTTAACGGAAGCTGAGTAACAATAGCCAACAGCCGAGGGGTTGTCATGAACCATTGCGATAAACATATCAATATCCATTCCCGAATTTCGCCCGAAAATTTAGGTAACTCTATGCGTGGAAGCCTTATATTGCTTGATATATTAGGAGTTACATTTGTGTTGGTTTGCGAATTAAAAGAATCATTAGCGGATGTCTCCGGTTCGTAATTTGAAAAGACACCCTGTATATAATAGTACATTTCCTCGAATCGTTGCAAATTTTATGATGTGATTCCGAACCCGCAGTATTAGCCAATTGAGCGAGAATAATACTATGTTGCTTAAAAAAAGTTTCATACAAAGTTTTTACTTGCACATATCTTACTTTAAAACTACGACGTTTAACGTCACTTTCTTCAGCGGATTCAAATATTGATTTCATTCGAATGTCAAAACTGTCACGCTGTGCAATTGCGGTATTTACTCTAGTAACGGCAACGGTAGTAGCCGTAGCGGCTGTATCTGTCATTTTTAATTACTAATTAATAATTAGCTTAAAAAATATTTTAATTACAAACTAATCGA
Organism: Brassicogethes aeneus; assembly: GCA_921294245.1. Classification (NCBI taxonomy): domain Eukaryota; kingdom Metazoa; phylum Arthropoda; class Insecta; order Coleoptera; family Nitidulidae; genus Brassicogethes; species Brassicogethes aeneus. The sequence goes on from OV121132.1 coordinate 67,320,140, forward strand.
AGCGATAGCGCAGTTTATTCCCCCCGCAAAGAACGAGAAAAAATAAACAATATTTTCAATAAGCGTTATATGGCGTATTTATATTTAAGTTTATTTTAAATAATTTACCGATATACCGAAAGGGATTAATTTATATTTATAAGAAAGCGTGTAAAAAAAACGAATCTAAACAACTAATTCGGTGCAATGTCAACAATTAATGCGGTGATATTTAAATATTCAGCGATTGCTCTGCGAATGAACGAAAATTACTGGCTTAAAGCGGTCAAAAGAAATCTTGGAAAAATTTATGATTTTCCGTAGACTTCTTATAGTACAAATAACCAAATATGTAAAGCAAATTGTAGAGTCCGAGCCTTGTTACAATAATTAAATAAGTAACTTTTATTTAATAAATAAATCCAACCTTAAATAAAAAAATTATTAACTTAAATCAAATTATTAAGGTATTGCAATTTAATCAACAAATCAGATGTACTCGGAAAATAAATTTCAAGTACAAGGGCCGAACGAATGTCTCGTACTACGAAAATTATGAATGAACAAAATGGCGCTTATTGCCGAAACCCAGGCGAATAATTTAAACACGATTTTTCGGTCAACAAACACCCCATCGGCTCAAAAAAAATGCTCGAAGGACCAAAATGGTAGGCAGTGGACTGTATGAATGTGACAAATAGGGGTGGTGGTGTTAGTTGACTGAATTATGTGACTAGATAAAACGTGCACGCCCATGGGCAGTAAGAATACTAATAAAGTAAAGTCCTACCTTGTTGCTGGTGTTGATGACGACACTCAGGGCCCTGTTTTCTGGCAATTAGGCTATTAGCGATGGTTTCAAGCGTTTGCGATGCACAAAGAGCGATAAAGCGGGTACAATGTCGCGTGGTAGATCACTGTTTATCGCGGGGATGCTTGCGGTTCGAACTCTTTGTTGTTAATACACTTACGCCATCAATCACGCGGTCAAATAATTAATTAAAAATATAGTTGGGGTAAACATGCGCGTTGTGGGGCAATAAGCTTGATTTAATATTTAAATAAATATAATGAAAATTAGACAATAACTCAATATTTCGCGAAGACGAAACATTACTTTAAGCTGGATTAGAAAAACTACAATTTTTAACAACTAAATTTGAAATTTTTAAAATAATAAAAAACAATTATTTAAAATTATTTTGCCATTTGCAGAATTCTTTATACAGGGAACACGTCTTAAAAGAGTAGAGGTAACCATAGACAACAGTAAATAAAATCTGTGACAGTATTGCAAAATTGAAATATTTTAATAATTTTCAATACAAAAAAGTTTCATTTAGTTTAGTTATCATCATTTATATTCTGTGACCTCGTGTATCGTTTTGTTCGGTTGTGTTTTTGTGCGTTATTATATTATTCTACAATCAGTTTAGATAATATTCTTAATAATAAATGGTATGTTATTATAATTTATTTTATTTATTTGTTCATATGAGAGTTATTTACTTGCTAATTTTATAACAATATATTGCTGTATAAAATGTAATAAAACACTTTATAATTTTGATTTGTTTTTAAACTATTTAACTGCTAGGCAGTTAAATAGTTTTAAAAAGAAAGAAATTTAAACTTAATTAATAAATATACTGCGACCACAAAGTACACCCCACAAAAGATTTTTCTTAAATTATCTGTCTGAGATACATTAAACTGGCAAATCCCAAGCTATACACTGGGCATTGTTTTAGGCGGTCTTCAGCCACTTTGCTAGTAGACTGTGGAGTAGACATCACGAACCTTAAGCGCCAAGGTCCTGAAGGTTATGTACACATAACTTCTATAGACGAGTATTTACAAAACAAAAAACAAAATGCATATAGGATTCTCTAAACTCAGGGTACTCCTTCCAATTCGCAACAATCAGTAAATGAGCTTCAGCCACCTTATGTTGAACTTGCTTCAGTCATAAACGTAACAAACGCAAGTAACTGTTCTTTTACCATAAATATTGTTAATAACAAACAAAATATATGTTTGAATTTTGAATTGTACTTTTAATTTGACGTTTATACTGTCATACAATATTAAAAAATTCCAAAAACTAGTTAATTTTCCACAAGCATGTAGAAAAAACATTGTACCTAACACTTGCGGAAAGTGTCTTTTTCGCACGCGACTGAAGTTGCGTGCGGAAAAGTAGCACTTTCCGAAACTAGTTAGGTAAATAGCTATTATAATTTACAATTTTTTTTCGTTATTTTTGGATTACATAGATCATTTTATCTTAAAAATGAAGTGGTTTAATTAATATTATATATACCAACATTAAAAAATATTGAACTGTATTAGTATTAAGTTTTACAGTAGGTATAAAATATGTATACATACATGCTGAAGTAAAAAAAAATAGACATCAACTAAAAACTGTAATTGAACAACTGGCTGTTGAAAACACAGTATAGGAGATCTCAAATATAAATTTATTACTTTACTAAAAATACTGTGAATTGTTTCTATGTTTTTGGAAATTCAATAGCTAACCTTCTTAAAGTTCTTTAAAATTCCAATGTCAGCTAATACTGACAATACAAGTACCTATAGCAGCTTAGACTGAAATTAATTTACATCAAACAATCATTATAACCTTATAACTTTAAAAATTTAAATTAATCCCACAGTATCTAATATTTTTATTTTACAATTTCTTCTAAAAAATTGTGGTAGCTTTTCCAATCCAGCTAAGTATACATAATGTTTTGTCTATACAAGTATACTGTATAATGTATGTATACATCTTTAATTGAATTTGATCTACATTGAAAAATCATTATAATTGGACAATATAACTTTTTAAATTTTAATAATTCACATTGCATATTTCTCTAAAAATGGTTTAGATTTTCTTATAATCTAACTTAAAGCTTTGTCGTTAGAAGTATAAAAGCTTCAGTTTAATTTTTACCATATTCATTAATTGTTTAGTAGGTATATTTGATATAACAACACTAACACATGCTTCCAAATGCTCCAAAATACTTTATTTTGGTAAAAATAAGTTTTCCTAACCTTAAAATTGCAAAATTAGATATGGACCTAAAATATGATTCTTAACAACCTTTCTTGATAATATTTTGTTGTATATCATATGAAAGACACTTAACCTACACAAAATATATAGTATATTATGTATCAAGTTTGATAAACGCCATTTTATACACGAATTTAATTTAGGCACGAGCGAGCTTGCGAGCGAGTGCTTAAATTAATGAGTGTATAGAAAAGTTTATAAACGAGGTGCATACTATACTTTTTCTACGACAAATACTTATTATTATCTTAAAATGATTTAAATCAAAAATTTGTATTGAGCGCCATCTATGAAACAATAGGGGAAACTGTGTGTCACCGTCAAGTGTAAAATCATTATATTTTATAAACACAATTATAAAGGTTATAAATCGAAACGTATTTCTTGAAAATTGACAGTTTTTCACAGTGAAAGAAAAGAAAATGTTTTATGAGCACTTTACAGTGGAGTCCGTGCCCGAATTTAAGTTATAGTTTACTGCCGGCGAAATTAAAAGGTCAGTACAATGTTCATATAAACTTTTCAAATATTGGCGTTGAGAAATACTTTTGTATTGAGATAATAAAATAATTTTCACATTTAGTATTATTTTACAAGAAAGGCAATTTATTTTAACGATTGTATGACATTTGACAACTGTCAACTAACTTAAAACTAACTTTTGCCCGTGACTAAGCGCCATAAAGTCAATGTGTATTTAAAAGGTCACTTAGTATCATGGAAACATGTACGATAAAGGGCGTTTTAAACGTGGGAGTAGAAAAAATTGTTTTTTTAATATTTCAAAGGCATACTTGATTTTTCAAAATTAAAATTATGTTGAAAAATAATATTTTATCAAGCTAAACCCCCTGAAAATGAAAAGTTTTTTCATTGTTAATAATTTTTAAATCTCAAAAAAGTTATTATTCCCTATTTTCAGAAAAGAAATGATTATACCAAAAAATTAAATTAGATCGTCTTGAGGCACGTGTTGTTTTTATTTAAAAGAGTAGAATGAGGGTTTTTTACTTTCTTGGTAATATCTCTGTAAATACTTATTTTAGCTATAGGGTATGCTATAACATTTTAATAGAGAATAAAATTCCGCGTCAAATGATGTAAAAAAATGTATGGTCGTTCCAGTTGAAATAAGAAAGTTATTGGCATTTAAAAAAGTAAAGGTAAATACCAAACACCCTGTATAACATTTTGGAATACTATTAATGGCTCCTGATAGGATACGCCTTTCTTAACGTGTATAACAAAAATGAACTTTTTAACATTACAATTGTTGGTAATAAAGACATTTTAGTTAGTTACTCCAAGTGTCAATTTTTTTTGAAAAAATTAAATATCTTAAAAACAATTAAAGATAGGAAAACGATTCAAAATGCAATGGCTTCAGAATTTTACGTAGAATTTAAAAATGCAATAATATTTATACGGTTCCTTTTAAAAAAACAAAGTTAGTGTCATTTCCGTTTAAACCGGAAGGGACAGCGCATTGAAAATATTTTAGTAAGCAAGATACCATCGCACCATAGCTGCAACCAAAATTTCAGATTGATGTCTCTTTTAGTTCTCTATAAACCCCTAATGATCAGTTAGGTGAATCACCCTGTATATATATAATATATGTATATGTATAGTATATATAAATCATCTGCAAACTTTTTTTTCACCCTACAGATTATTACCTTTGCTCATGATTTGTAAAATTATATTAGTTTTATATAATATATATTTTATAAAATATATATTATATAAAACTGATATGTTGCAAATCATGTGCAAAGGTAATAATCTTTAATGTGAAAAAAAAGTTTGCATGATGATTTTAACATTTGGGATATGGACCTTTATTTTAAGAAACAGTTTTAAATAAATTTTTAATGTATGTGTTACCAAAAAACTATCTTAACCAAATAAATAAAAAATTATAGTTGGCCAAGGATTTTTAAATTTGGTAGGTATATGGGCCTAGATGGTAATTCTAAACAACTTTTCTTAATAACTTTAGGACCATTCTGGCAACATAAAAGGCACCTTACTTCAGATAAAAATATGATCAAGAATAGGATTTTTAAAAATTTCAAAGACCTACTTGATTTCTCCAAACTGAAATTATGTTGGAAATTAGTCTTTAACCAAGGGATCCCGGGATGAACCCCAAAAAATGAAAATTTAAATCAAGAACTTTTTACCTCTTTCAAGAGAAAATATGTTACCTAATTAGTAAATTTACCATACATTTGCCTACGGTATTAAGGTTTGGACAGTGTACCATACTTTCAAAATAAATTACCATACAAGTGGCAACTCTAGCCCTAGATATGATACTAAGTGACCTTTTAAATAAAGTTACCAAACTCAGGTTCCACTCCTCCATTCATAAGGCCCAGTGAATGGGCTTTTTTAACAATTTCCCAGGGGTATTTTCCAGTTTTATCATGTTCAGCTGCAACAGGTATTATTTCTTCTTTTGTAAATTTTCTAGCCAATTCCTGAAACTCCTTCTGTTCTTCACTAAGACCTAAATCAGTGTTAAATATAAATTATATTTATTCATCAAAATTTGAGGTTTATACCAAAAAAAAGTCCACTGGAAGAATTACATCTTTGTGTTGAAGAAACTCCTTTTATAAATGACCGTAGAAAGGTATTTTTAACCTAAATATAATAATCCAAATATAAATTCTATATCCTTTTTTAAATTTACTTACTTGTTGAAAAGCCATTATTATTATTGTTTAACTTTTATAAAACAGTTTTTGAATACCTATTTCAATTTATTTAACTTTGGGTCAAAGCACAGAACATAGGGTCAAAGTCTACACTACTAATGAAATTCTTTTTCTATGATAAAAAGTTTTATTAAAAACATTAGCTATGTCTCTGTTTAAAACATTCGTCCAGTGTTGCCAACAGCATATTGATATGATATTTTACGACGATCAATCCTGATTTATAGATTACCTTCTTTCCTTCCTCCCGGCCGCTTGCCTGTACGTCTGTAAAAAGGAAATTTATTTTTATTGAAGAAGTAGAAGATTAACCTAGAAAAACTCTAAATTATTAATTATTTTGCGTTTTATTTGATTTGAGTACGGATTAAGAGGTTTAAATATCAAACAGTTCTTGAGTATTGAAATACAGGTTATAAAGGCCAAACATCTGGGCAGACTCTGCCCGGCAGAGGCTCAGAATTAAGAAGAAGAAGAAGAAGAAATACAGGTTAAGCCAAAGATAATAATAATATTATCTTTGGGTTAAGCTACATTCGTAATCAGGGTTGGGTCAGTAAAAAACCTTAGGTACAGCGTTGCCGTTGCCGGGTATTTTACCCAAAATTCGGGTATTTTGGAGTATGTGCCGGGTAAAATAATTAAACGGGTAAAACCGGGGATTTTAACCCTTTGACCCAAATTTGCAAAAATAAAAATTTTAGAAGCAACAGCAAAAAATAAAACTTTAAAATTAAAATTCAACCATTCGACCTACGCTATTTCTGCGAAAATGTCAAAGTTCATTTTGACCATTTTGTTGACTGGGTTTATACAGTTACCTAATAGATGGAGCTAGTCTTTATTTTATATTGCGCATGTCCTTGACGTTAATTTGACAGTCAACGGGTATTTTATTTATAACAGAAACAGACTAAACACCTACAGAATCGCCGCCTTATTACACACAAAAGAGGGGGTTCAAGAGGCAGGAGGTCCTGTCAGATTTGAACCATCAAACAAAATGTTAAATTCTAATTTACGGAAAAAATAAAGTACTTAATCCCTGAGAGGAGGTTCATCTACTATTTATTAATAAAGTAAGCATATCTAATAGATATTATCTATGTATTAATAAAGTTCCTACTTAATAGTATTAGGCTAATACCTACCTATTTACTATTAATAAAAAATTTACCTCTTTTTTTTTAAACAAGCCACGTATTCGGACGGGTAATTTTATGGGGATTTTCATGTTAAAGTGGGGGTAAAACCGGGTATTCTGTCATAGTGGCGTGGGTAATTGATAATTTCAGTGCGGCAACGCTGCTTAGGTAATTTACCTTGGTAGAAAAGGGTAGAAAACTTGTTTTCGACTTGCGTCGAAAACCTATAGGGTTTTCTACCTACGTAAATTACCTTATTTGACCTTCTCCTTCCACTTCTCTATAATTGATAAAAATTTGCCCTCATGCCAAAAATTAAGTTGGGGTCTCCCAACCAAACGTGGCCCTTTTTTTCCCACCATAATAATGTTAAAAAACTCCAAATAACTTCAAATTTATGGTAGGTGTCTGATTTTTCACAACATTTAACAAATCATAATAAACAACAAACTTGCATAACCTCACATTTTTTGATATTTGACAGTATTCTACTTTTTTACGTTTTCTACCGTCGAAAACGTCGGAAAAGGTTTTCTACATGTCGAAAACAAAAATGTAGGTAGATACCCAACCCTGTTCGTAATGAATTGACCATATGCAAGGAATGCGGTCGATGTTGCCAATGGTAAAAAAATAAAATTCCCTATTGGGAACATTCAATTATATTACGTTGGCTACATTGAAATTTTGAATTTCCCGCACAAACTGACACATTCTAGTAGTTCCCAGAGATAAAGAAGGTAGTTCCAATGTTGTATAATAAATTAGGGTGCGAATTTCAAATGTGGGAATTATTATTATTTATTATTATTAAAAAAAAAAGTTGGAAATTAATTTAGTTTGTACGGGAAATTAAAATTTTCAATGTTGCCAACGTAATATAATTGAATGTTCCCAATAGGGAATTTTATTTTTTTACCATTGGCAACATCGACCGCATTCCTTGCATATGGTCAATTCGCTGGCCAAGTGGCAATTTGACTCGCAAGCAGGGTTGGGTATCTACCTACATTTTTGTTTTCGACATGTAGAAAACCTTTTTCGACGTTTTCGACGGTAGAAAACGTAAAAAAGTAGAATACTGTCAAATATCAAAAGATGTGAGGTTATGCAAGTTTGTTGTTTATTATGATTTGTTAAATGTTGTGAAAAATCAGACACCTACCATAAATTTGAAGTTATTTGGAGTTTTTTAACATTATTATGGTGGGAAAAAAAGGGCCGCGTTTGGTTGGGAGACCCCAACATAATTTTTGGCATGAGGGCAAATTTTTATCAATTATAGAGAAGTGGAAGGAGAAGGTCGAATAAGGTAATTTACGTAGGTAGAAAACCCTATAGGTTTTCGACGCAAGTCGAAAACAAGTTTTCTACCCTTTTCTACCAAGGTAAATTACCTAAGGTTTTCTACTGACCCAACCCTGCTCGCAAGCTAAGCAAATGTGTAAAGCTGGATTTATAGTTTTAAAGGTAACGGTAGACGCAGCGGTAAAGGTAGAGGTAAAGGTAGCGGTAGCGGTATCACTTTCTGCTTAGACACGATAAAGTTGGCGGGATTTTTAAGCAAAATATGGGATATTTTATGCCTGCGCGTGGGACAGATTGCCACACTAGTAGAGGTGACGATAGTGATGAAAAAAAAATATCGATTGTTTCGATAATCATGGTCGTAATTATCAAAACTATCGATAAATTATCGATAGTTTAAAAAAACGAAATATATCTATAATACCAGCTGTCAACAGTGTTGCCAGCTCAAATATGTTTATTCACTGCCAGTAGAAATCAGTAGGCTCATAAATTTGCTTGGTTAAAATTGCAAATAATATTTAGACTTTTAACTAAGCATATATTATGTTATTAATATTGCAGGCGTTTCTACTGATTTTTACTAAATTTTAGACTGTCAATTGATTAAAATTAGTAGATCTACTGAAAAATTAGTAGACCTGGCAACATTGGCTGTCAGTAATCAGTATCGATATTATCGAAGTCGATATCGATAGTTTCGATAGTATTTAAAAAAGCAAATAGTCGATAGTATCGATAAAATATCGATATTATCGTCACCTCTACACACTAGGGTGGCAACACTGGGTGTGTGTATCTTGGATTGTTCTAACCTAACTTTTAAATTTCAAATATTTGTATGTTACAATTTATAAAGTTCAATGATAATAAAAGGCTTTTATATATATTTTTTAAATATATGATAATGTAGCTATAATTAAATAAAATATGGCTTTTTTACAGGACTCTATCGTAATTTTCGTTTCACAGGTAAATCAAATTATCATTTATAATTTTAATTACTTTCCTTAAACTATTTTCAGCTTGCCTTTTTTGTTGGTGCCTGGATTTTTTTTATGAAACAACTGTTTAAAGATTATGAAGTTCGTCATGTCATGGTACAGCTAATTTTTTCAATTACACTTACATTATCATGTACAATGTTTGAACTGATTATTTTTGAAATTTTAGAATTGTTAGAGTCAAGGTAGGTAAATTACAACTTTTGTGAATGTTTTACATATAAAGTTAAATTTTACATTAAACTAGGTATTAAACCCATTTTCATAATAATTACAACAAATATTCCAGTAGTACAGGCCCATAGCTAGCCTGACATTTAAGGTGTTAGTCCATTTTAATATAGGTTAAAATATCTTAGATTGGTTACAAGTAAAGAAACACATCTCTCGCAAATTTATTGTCTTGTAAAATCCCAGACAGCATCCAATTTGGAGAGATTTCTGTATGAAGTCTGTTAGTATCTTTTTTTCTGACCTTTTATTAAAATCAAAATTAGAAGCTACATAAATAAGACTTCAGTTATATGATACAGTATTCTCTTTTCTTACTTCTTACCATAGAGAAATCATATTATTAACTAGTTATCTATTAACTCTTTAAGACTTTCAAATGAAGACTTCACATTTATGACATTTTAATGCATTCTTCAGGCCAGGGTGGTCAGAATATTTTATCCTTGTGTTGCCAGATATATCTGTCGAAGTAACCAAAAAATAGAGGTTATTAATCTATGGCCAAAATCGCCAAATAATTTTTGAGCTGGAAATTGAATATGTATATAAATTTTTGCCACTCACAGGTCCCTACTTATATAAAAACAAAACAAAAATCGATTTATAAACAAACCTATAAAATTATATGATCAAACGAACTTACCTGTAATGAAGTTCAATCTTAATTATGTTAGGCTTCGTCGAAATAAATAATTTACAATGTAGTCCTTCCATCAAGTACCGAATCACACGACGAAAGAGTTAGGTAACCAAAAATAATGATTAGTCACCCTATCGTCTATATCAGATTATGCCTTACTCAATTCATTTCTTTAGAGCCTTAAGTCTTGGCTGCATCTATAGGGCTGAAAAGGGTTGGGTGGGTAATTATTTATTTCGACGAAGCCTAACATAATTAAGATCGAACTTCATTACAGGTAAGTTTGTTTGATCTTATAATTATGTTTCGGCTTCGTCTCATAAATAATTTACAATGTAGATATGTAGAGTCTAAGATGCAGCAGTAACACTTTATTTAATTTTTAATAACAAATTAGTTAGTAAATCGTATTAAACTTATATAAACATATATGTATACAAAATAACTAGATATATTTTTAAAGAAAATTTTCCATCTTTATATTATATAATATAATGAAACATTCTTTATTTTTTATTTGTTTTTCTACTAAGCACAGCCTCAGCAAAATTACAGTCTTTTACAATAGGTCTTTGATAGAATTTCGCAAATGTTTCGGATCTGGCAGTCCATCCGGCAGACATTTTGATTTGATCTAAGCTTACTCCCATTCATAGAGAAACCATTTGAGCAGCCGCTGAAGTTGAAGCATGTCTAGTGCTATGAGAAGAGAATATAGATGTATCCACACCACTTTTCCCCAACAATGATTTTATCCACCTACTAATAGACTGGACCGAAGCATCATGATGTGGTTTTTTAAAAGTCATAAATAGTTTTCTAGAAGATTGATTACATAGACTCCTTGTTCTTTCCAAATACTCTTCTAGTGTAATTGCAACACAGATCCTTGGATCATTTTTAAAAGCTGGTAATAATAAGGTGGGCTGTAGCCTTCTAGGACCTGAAGTTTTAATTCTATTGGAAATTTTTATTATATAGCGATTGTTATTGCTGGTAATATTGGCAAGCTCAATGTTGGCTAGTGTTTGGACCCTTTGACCTGTAGCCAAGGCAAGAAGTGTTGATAATTTAAGAGTTAAGTCCTCCAGTTAAGTGGATTTGGTAAAGATCAAAGGTAGTCAAGCACTATGGCAGGATCCCAAGTAGTGTTATATTTGGGAGCACTTGGTCGTAAATTAAAGAGTCCTTTAAAAAATCTTTTGACCCTAAAGTCTTGTGCGATTTCTGGGCGAGCTATTTGGGCAATGGCTGATCTATAGGAGTTTAAGGTTGAGTAAGAACTACCCTTAGTATAATGAAAAGTTAAAAACTCTAATAGGGAATAGTTACGTTAAATACATCTATATTCTTTTCTTTACAAAATTTCCACCAATGTTTTAACCCTACGTTGTATTGTTGCATTGTAGAATCTGTTATTGAAGATGTACAAATACTTAATGCGGCTTGAGGAACTTTCCCTATTTGTAGTGCCTGGATGATAAGACTCCTGCAACCAGGGTAAGTTCCTGCCATAAGGGGTGAGGGTCCCTATAAAACGAAGAAAGCGAATCTTTACTTGTATAAAAATAAATAGGTTTGTCTTTCAACATTGACATATAAACTGGGAACCATGGTTGAGAGCTCCATAGTGGTACCACTACAATACCTGTAGTATTGTCTTCTATATTTTTTACCTTTAAAATTAGGCAGAAGGGTGGAAATGCATAAAATTTCAGTTTTTTCCAGCTTAAGGTGAATGCATCAATAGCGAAACTCTCTGGATCTCTCAGCCAAGATACATATGTTTTACATTTTTTGTTATTTCTTGAAGCAAAAAGATCTATTTGAGGCTTAAACATTTTTTTTTATAATTTTATTAAAAGCATAATCACTTAATTCCCACTCTGTGTCTATGTTTGTATATCGTGACTCCGCATCCGCCTCTTTGTTGTCTTCTGATCTTATGTAAGATCCCATGTACAAAAAAATATTTCTTTCTTCGCACCATTGCCAAATCTTCCTTGTAAGACCGTTAAGTTGTTCAAATTGGACACTACCCATTCGATTAATATAAGCTAATGCTGTAGTATTATCAACTCGACATAAGATATTACACCCTCTAAAATCTTTAGCAAAACATTTTAGTCCTATAAACACAGCTAAAAGTTCTAAATAGTTAATGTGGTATTGCCATTGCCATTGCCGTCCAAAAAACCATGGGTCCTCTCACCCGCACGAAAAATACCCCATCCTGTTCTCGACGCGTCAGAAAACATTTCTATTTGAAAACTTAAGGGCTTAATTGAATTTTTAGTTGTTAATATATTATTAGACCACCACTTAAAATCCTTGTCTAAGTTATAAGATATATTCATATGCGAGTTATAATTTCCTTAAGACTTTTTTAAGGCCAAGAATTTTTCTTTTTCAAATAATTTGGTATATATGCAACCATAACGTACTGCTGGGCAGGATGATATTAATATACCGATAAATTTGGCAAATTCTCTAATTTTACATATTTTTGTGGAGGAAAATCTGTTAATAAAATTAACTATTTTTAATCTTTTTTCATGGGGTAACTCAATTGTCATATTATTGGAATTGTAAATAAACATAAATATTGTATTTTCTTGGCGGGCACAATATTGCTTTTTTGATAATTAACAGTAAAGCCTAAAAATTCGAGCAGTTCTATGGTTTCCGAAGTGTTAATCTTGCATGCCTTATAACTTTTATCTATCAAAAGAAAATCATCTAAATATATAACTGATACAAAACCTTTTTCCCTTAAATATCTTATAACTGGCTTCATAAGCTTAGTAAAAACCCAAGGGGCACAACAAAGTCCAAATGGCATACAGTTATATTCAAATAATTTTCCATCAAATTTAAATCTCAAGTATTTTCTATGTACTTTGGCAATGGATAGAAGAAAGTATGCATCTTTTAAATCTAGGGTTGTCAGAAAGGAATTGTGTTTTAAAAGTTTAGATACTGTTCTAGAATCCTCAAGTTTAAAGTGCTTGGTAGAAATATAATTATTTAAAGATTTTAAATTTAAAATTAATCGTTAAGAGCCATCAGGTTTTGGCGTTAAAAAAAAATATGTGAAATAAACTGATTAAGTATTACATGCTTTAACCTGACTAATAGCACCCGTAAGTAACAATTTTTTGACTGCATGTTTTATATTAATAAATTCTTTCGGTGACCAACTTGTTTCCCTAGGGGTAAACATTTGCTTAGGGTGACCATTAATTGGTAGGTTAAATCCCTTTAGCCAAGACAACACTGTCTTGTCCTTAGTTATTGTTTTCCAATTGTTCCAAAAACCGGCTAGCCTTCCTGCGATTTTACTAACCTGTGGTATTATTTTCGATATTTGTCCGTCTTCCTGTAGCTCGATTTCTCGTTGCGGTTGTTCGTTGGTTTGCTTTTTGCTTAGTTGTCCGGGACGGACCCTTGTAGTTTAAAGAACGAGGATTTACGAAGGGTTTTTTAGTTGGCTTTAGTTTTGATTTTGGTGGCTTTAATTCCAAAGAGGCTTTCTCCAAACTCCTGGAGTTTTTTACCCTTACCTCTAGGTCAGCGCCGAAAAGCCATTCATCGATTGGGGATTCAGTCAGCGTATTTTTTAGGGTTTTGTTAAGACTATACTCTGCCAATTCCCTTCTTGACACTGTTTCCGAATGATGAATGTCGCTTAAAAGGCGGCCAGCATCACTAAGAGTCTGTATATTTGCGCAGTCGGTCCTCCCCCCTTCTTTTTTCCGCAACGATGTCAAAACTTTTCCAATAGCCGCTAAACTTGAACCAATTTGCATTTGTAGTAATGCCAGTTTCGGATATCGCTGTGCTTATTAAAGGATTTAATTTTGGAGCAGAAAAAAGTTGACAATTGCTGGGTGAAGGGTACTTAGTAATAATGTTCTTCTTTTCTTCATTAGAAAGACCATGCCTGACCATCTCTTAACTAAGTCCTTTTGCAATGGTTCCCCTAATTGTTGCTCTTTCGAAACATCCTCACCAAGTAACTCTAGTAATTGTTCATTTAATTCTACTTCTAGAATATCAATATTCTCATTTGAAACCGGGTCCGGTTCATTTCTGTCCTCATAATCATCTAAAATTTATTGAATTTTTATTTACCCTGTATAGATAGTTTTTATCATAAAATTGTATTGCCATCACAGGCAAATAATTACTTCAACAAATAATACGATAAAACACGACACGAAACATGCTGTCATCCCTGACTCTGCAGGGTATTGCATAACTATGTATATAAATATAAATAGAATTAATCCAAACATTAAAATTTGTTTTGGAGAGTAATAATAAAATTGTAATTATTTGCCATCACAGGCCTATAATTTTTAATTACTTAAACGTCCCAGACTTTATAAATTATCGTCACAGATAATTATTTTTAAGCTATGTTATCACAAACTAAGCTTTTTTATTCTTACCATCTGAATTCACTAATTCCTCTTGTACGTTATAACTTCTTGAGCAAGAAGGTTCGTTATTGCTTGGGCTACGGCTACGTCGCCGATCATAGCTTTTTAATTTTCGTTTTAGTTTTCTTATTTGCCTTTGCAAATCTTCACTATCACTACTTTCACTACGCGAACGTTTTCTCGAACGTTTCGGCATCTTTTGAAAATTAGTTTAAATAAATATTTTCGCAGTATTATTAAGTGTGTGTGAACTGTTCGGCACACGACAAAAGACACAGAACATAATAGAACTAAAAGTTCCTATTCTAATATTGGCAACAACGATTTTACAAGAGGTGGTCACGCTCTGGCCTACTTGATCTTAAGTTTTTCGATGCGGTTCCGTAGCCCGCGAAATTTGAATAGGTTATTATTTAAAAATACTTATTTTTGATTTAAAAAATACAAAATTATTTAAAATAAACATTTATTGGTACATATATACATAAATAGAAGGGCAATATAACCTAAATTAATGGTTTATTACACATAATGTAGTTAATTAACTACATTACATACTTTATATAAATTTGCCTGTTTAGATTTTATTTTAGTAAAATAAATAAGTTATTTTTAGATTTTCTGTAACAAAAATGAGATTTAATAATTACTTGAAGATAATATAAGTATTATATTAGTATATTTTAATACAATAAAACCTAAAGAGCCGAATTTCAACACATAAACTATTAATTGTTTAAAACAATTTGTTTTATACATTATAAAGACATTCAGTAACCTTTGAATAAAAATACATTGTAAGATATTATGAGTTTTTAAATAGGTACTTAGTTAATTAGTATTAAATCAGGTAATATAATTTGATCATCGTTTGTGCACATTCATCAAAGAGTCTCTGATATAATGCTAAAAAAATACTTAATTAACATTTACAACAGTCAATTTTCTTAGTGACAAAAAATCTTATTTAATACATTTTTAATACCTTGTATATATTACACAAAAATAGCAACATTACAGTTAAATCTATTAACATAGGTTATAGGTTATATATAAATAAGTATTTTGTCAGACTAAAAAGTGGAATCCCACATAAAAATATACTTAAAATAAACAATTGGGATCATCCATAAAGTATATCACACCTTTTTGGAGAATTTCAGACTCCCTCCCCTCATGTCCCACATAATTATATTATTATGTTATATTAATCAATGATGTTATAATATTTTCAGTCTTGACCCTGGTGGCCCTGCTTAAAATACCCCATAGAGACCTATACAAAATATTCTATAGGGCGCTACCGGTTTCAATATGTGCATTTGTCCAAGGTTTTTTCCGGATACAGCCCGATAGAAAATGTATAGGAAATTACCTATAGGCACACCATAACTTTTACATTTTCCCTATTGAGACCGATAGAAAATAACTCAATGAAGGATATATAGGGATATCCCTATAGAACAACCATAAAACATTTGACAAAATTTTATTAAAACCTATGGGGTCCTATAGGGAAAAAACTAATTTCTACATTTATGTGTATTTTCCCCATTGAAACCGATAGCAAATAAATCAATCCACCATGGTGGATATCCCTATAGAACAACCATAAATCTCAACAATGGGTCCTATACAAACTGATACACCCTATAGAAACACCATACATCCCGATACAAATATCTATCAGTTTGAACAGGGTCTCTATGGGGTATTTTAAGCAGGGGGCAGGTCTGCCTTTCCCCTAAACATGTGACCTACTTTATGGACAACCCCTTGTTAATAACATATGCTAAAAACTAAAATAAGTAAAAATAAATAAAAATATATATTAATACCTAGTTATTAATATAAATTTATATTTATTTAAACCAATTATGAAGAATAATGATATATGATTAAATTTGATTAGCATCTGCTACATTTTTCTATATTGTGGATCAAAAGTTAGAAAGTAAGCTGGATAGTTTTTAAGCAGGACCCCTCTGGCAAAACATTGACCAAAATATGGATAGTTTCATTCCAGAATAATTTCATTGGATATAACCTATAAAAATCTTATTTTAAAAACAATTTTAAATTTTAAAAATAAAATTTACCTTATTTATGTTTTAAGTGATGAGTTTACTCAATCCTTGTATCCTGTTTCTCCTTGGTTAGTCCTTAAACCATTGATTAAGGTGTGTTTCTTCACTCAACGCTTAAACAATTTCCAAATAAAATTAACCATCATTTAATAACTATACTATAGTAATGTTTAGTTAAGTATATACTGTAGGTATACCCAAAGATATTATTATTATCTTTGTGTATACCTACTTAACTAAACATTACTATTAGCAAATGCGGTCTAATTTAGCAAAAGCCTGTTGTATTATGTGAACACTAGTGTAAAATAATATTAATAAATAAATAAAAACAGGCATAAATATCAAAATATGAACTCATTAACATATGGAACAAATGTATGGTTCGATTTGAGCAAATAATCATACCTATTTGCAAAATTATAAGATGGATATGAAAGAAAAAATACTGATAAAACTGTTGATGAGAGGACAAGTTGCTCAAATCAAAGCCGGATTAACGCAAATATGACAAAACTACATTTATAAATATACATGCATAGGTATGAAAACAAAAAACAAAGCATTAATTAAGTAATTTACGATTCAACAATTTGTTTCTATAACTAACTGAATGGTTTATTTAGTTTAGAAATTCAAAACTGGAGTTTTATAAAAGTTTATCACCTACCACAATAATTAAACTTACCTTAAAAAAACCAAAACAACACACAATTTCAAACAACAACATCGGCCATTGTTGAAAACTACATAACACACATAACAAACTGTCAAACTTTACGATGAGTCACACCGACAAGAATGATACGCGCATGAGCAAGATGGCAAAAGATAGATGTCGCTCAAAAATGTGTTGCCAATTTCCTTTAAAAAGCTGGCCCCCCATGCAAAAGAATGAATTGGGTAAGGCATAATCTGATATAGACGATAGGGTGACTAATCATTATTTTCGGTTACCTAACTCTTTTGTCGTGTGATTCGGTACTTGATGGAAGGACTACATTGTAAATTATTTATGAGACGAAACCGAAACATAATAATTTTCTTTTTATAAATATACTTATAATTAATTAATTACTTTTTTTACTTATCATAACGGGATCACATTTTAATTGTCTACATCATCCTCTGTCTATGTCTGTCATTTTAAACTGTACATTTAATTCATCATCAGAATTGCTTATGTTGGTTTTATACATGTCTGAATTATATAAACTTAACATACTTTTACTTGGATTGAAATTTTTGCAACAAATGCTTTTATTAAAACAATAAATTTTTGTTATTAATCCAAAGTATTTAGATTCATTCTGTTTCTTAACTTTGTTTTGACATTATTCATAATAGAGAATCCCAGATAACCAGCGTCCTTCCGTTTGCCGGTCAGTTGCCTACTATTCTCTTGATTTGGTAGCCGTTTGCTGTCATGTGGGTGCCACCATTTGACTGTCTGCAGACAAAAATCTTTTCTAACAACATATTGTGTGCAATCCACCGGCAACCGACGGGAAACCTTTTGCTTATAATTATTGTGGACAACATAAAGAGTTAATAGACAGAAATGTTTCCTGACAACTTTTAGTGTGCAACCCACCGGCAACAGACGGGAATCCTTTTGCGTATACTGATTGTGGGCAACGGATAGGAAATGATTTACCTAATTCACTGAATTTGGTGGGAATTTGCCTAACGAATCAGAAATTAAAATAAATAAATAAATCAAGCGTTGAAAACCAGAGTGGCCTTACCCACAAACATTTATTCTAAAATGGGGTTATAATTTTAGGATATATATATATATATATATATATATATATATACAATATATATATATATATATATATATACAGGGTGTCCGGGAAAAGGAGGTCAATTCGTTAACCATATATTCC
The DNA here is from genome assembly GCA_921294245.1 of Brassicogethes aeneus. Lineage (NCBI taxonomy): Eukaryota > Metazoa > Arthropoda > Insecta > Coleoptera > Nitidulidae > Brassicogethes > Brassicogethes aeneus. The sequence goes on from OV121132.1 coordinate 67,338,691, forward strand.
TTGAGTTAAAACAATAAGACTTTCATAATACCATTTTTCAATTTAGAGCTTCATGTTCGATATACAGGGCGACAAAGTTTGAAATTAAAAACTGATTTTTTTTAATAATTCGAGTAATTGATAAGATACTAAGTTTAAACTCGGTACACTACTTCAACATAAATAGTTACATTTTTTGAGACCAACAAAACAAAAAACAATTGTCAAATAATCAAAATAGGGGGGTCCAGTACTCACTGACTCCCCCTATTTTTTAGTACGTGCGCCAATGACTTCCAAACGGTATTTTTTCAGGTAATCATTTATTGTTAAAAAAAAATTGTCTCTTATAAAATTTTGATAAAATGATTTGTTTTAGAGATAATTTGTAAAGTATGGGTCAGTCAGTCATTTTATAAGAGACAAAATTTTCAACAATAAATGATTACCTGAAAAAATTCCGTTTGGAAGTCATTGGCGCACGTACTAAAAAATAGGGGGAGTCAGTGAGTACTGGACCCCCCTATTTTGATTATTTGACAATTGTTTTTTGTTTTGTTGGTCTCAAAAAATGTAACTATTTATGTTGAAGTAGTGTACCGAATTTAAACTTAGTATCTTATCAATTACTCGAATTATTAAAAAAAATCAGTTTTTAATTTCAAACTTTGTCGCCCTGTATATCGAACATGAAGCTCTAAATTGAAAAATGGTATTATGAAAGTCTTATTGTTTTAACTCAAGGAATATATGGTTAACGGATTGACCTCCTTTTCCCGGACACCCTGTATATTAGACTGGTTCAAAAAAATCGAATATTTTTTTTTCTTCAAAGCCCGCCTTAAAATATCTTCCTAGTATTAAAAAAAGAAGCCTGTGAAAATTGTAGCTCATCGTGAATTTCTATTTTACGTTTAAATAACACAGGAATTCTTTTTTCTTAACTTTGAAATTTTATAACTCGTTTTTGAGTGAACATATTGGAATAAACTCTATATATTTTTGAAGAAAATTGAACGTTCTACAAAAAATGTCTCTTATAATTTTTTCGTAAATTCACTCCTTTAATAGTTATTCAAGGTTCAAATTAGACATATAATAAATGTAACGTTTAAATAACAGGAATTTTTTTTAACTTTTAATTTTATAACTTTTTTTTGAGTGGACATATTGAAACGAGCGATAATTTTTTTTAAAGAAACATAATTTATATAAAATTTTCAAAAAAGATTATACAGGGCGGTCCAGTTTGTGATACATTAATTTTAAGGTAGACTTTCATTAATTAACATTTCTCAACAATGTTTCCTAAGGAAAATACAGGTCGTCAAAGATTACAAAAAAACTAGTTTTCTCTTTATAACTTTTAAACCACAACATCAGATTTGGCACAAAATGTAATATAGTCAGTACCTTAATAATAATGTGGGGGGACTTCTCCCCTTTTCACCTCAGTCTTGACGCCACTAAAAATTTTAAAATATTAAATAAATTTGTAGGTCAAGTTTTTAATTTAAAGAAATAATTTACTCCTGTAAAATTTTGATTTGGGTCTGTTTCTGAAATATTTGCTCAAAAATGTTTCCTCGCAGAGACGCTTTCCGTCAAAGTTTATAAAAAAAACTCGTTCCCCCATCATAACTTCTAAACCACTTAATCAATTTTTATCAAATTTTGTACACAATATAGTCAATGTCTTAGTAATGATGTGGATAATTATTTAAAAAAACATCAGTTGCGCAGTTACTTGGGGGGCTGCTCCTCTTTTCACCTTAGGCGCCACTGGAATTTTTTTTATTAATAAACACATTTTTAGATTATCTGTTTAATTTAGAGAAAAAAACTACTCAAGTAAAATTTTGATTTAGTGCTTCATTTTTTAAATAATTAATTTATTTATCCAAAAATACTTTTGCCGCAGTTTTTTTGGAGTGAGTTCCCAAATATTTCAAAAACGAAGCCCTAAATTAAAATTTTAGCACAGTAGTTTTTTTTTCTCTAAATTGAACAGACAATCTAAAAATGTAATTTTGCGAGGAAACATTTTTGAGCAAATATTTTAGAAACCAGGCCCCAAATCAAAATTTTACAAGAGCAAATTTTTTCCATTAATTAAAAACTTGACCTAAACATTTATTTATTATTTTAAAATTTCCAGTGGCGTCAAAGACTGAGGTGAAAAGGGGAGCAGCCCCCCAAGTAACTGCGGCACTGATTATCTACATCATTATTAAGGCACTGACTATATTACGTTGTGTGCCAAATTAATTTTGTGGTTTAAAAGTTATGAAGAGAAAACAATTTTTTTTAAGAAATGTTTTTTTATGAAAGTCCACCTTATTTTTGATGCTTTATCACCTATTAAAATTAATGTATTACAAACTGGACCATCCTGTACAATAATGAGTGATAAGGTTTATTATTATGCCACCAATTGAAAAAAAAACGTTAAATTTATTATATGTCTAATTTCAAACTTGAATAACTATAAAAGAAGTGAATTTATGAAAAAATTATAGGAGACATTTTTTGTAGAGCGTTCAATTTTCTTTAAAAATATGTGTCGGTTATTCCAATATGTTCACTCAAAAACGAGTTATAAAATTTTAAAGTTAAGAAAAAAGAATTCCTGTGTTATTTAAACGTAAAATAGAAATTCACGATGAGCGACCTCTAAATATTAATATTAAGAGCTACAATTTTCACAGGCTTCTTTTTTCACTACTAGGAAGATATTTCAATGCGGGCTTTGAAGAAAAAAAAATATTCGATTTTTTTGAACCGGTCTAATATATATATATATATTTGGGTGTTTTTTTTAACAAATTTTTTCATTTCCGAAAAAAGCACCGTAATATATATATACAGGGTGGCCGATTTATCTGAAGACATTGAAATATTTTGAAAACTACGCATCGGATCAAAAAAAGTTTTGAATAAAATTTGTTCGCCTGGAAGGGGGCCATCCAATGATACCAAAGTCGACCCCTACCACCACCCCTTGGGGTGGGGGTGGGGGCAACTTTAAAATTCTAAATAGGAACCCCCATTTTTTATTGCAGATTCGGATTTCCCATTAAAAAATAAGTAACTTTTATGGAAAACCTTTTTTTTAATTCCTGATAAATGGCGCTGTAATCGAAAGAAACCCTATTTTTGGGAATATACTGAAAAATTTCAGATTCGGATTTCCCATTAAAAAATATAATTAGTGTATACGAGAATTGTTAGGGAATTCAAAATAAATTAAATTAATTAATTCCTTTTGATGTTGGTACAAATTAAAAATATTTATACCTTACTTATGCGTATATAAAAACATATGTTCCGTTTTTATAGACGCAACATTCGCAGTTGATTTAGAAACGTACAAGTGAGAAATAAATGCTGCAACCGTAGAAGAAAAAATTGAAATGATTCTGATTTTCGGAGAATGTAGGCGGAATATTGACGATGCTGTTGCCTTATATGCTGAACGTTTTCCAGATAATATTCGTTCACGCTCGTTTTTTTATAAAGTTGTTCAATCCTTTAAATCCGACAGTATTGTACAACTTAAAAAAAGAAAACGAAGAAACACTGTCACAGGAGAAGCTAATGAAATTAATGTGATAGCAGCTGTTCAACATAACCCTCATGTAAACACTCGGGAAATACATCGGAATCTCGGGATTTCCAGAGATAGTATTCGGAGAACATTGAATCGTCACAAGTATCACCCATACCGGGTTTCACTGCATCAGGAACTTCATGGCAATGATTTTCATCGGCGAGTAGAATTTTGTGAATGGGCAGTTCAGCAAATACAAAGAAATCCCAATTTCTTCGCTAATGTACTATTTTCAGATGAGTCCACATTCACAAACCATGGTTCCGTTAATCGGCATAACATGCACAATTGGAGTGTGGACAATCCCCACTGGTTACGACAAAATGAACATCAACGTCCCTGGTCGGTTAACGTTTGGTGTGGAATTTAAGGTAACAAACTCATTGGTCCTTATTTCATTGATGGAATCTTAAATGGAATCAAATATCGAAATTTCCTGGAACATGAACTACCACCTCTACTTGAGGATGTTGCCCTGCCCATTCGACAAATTATTTGGTTTCAGCATGACGGTTGCCCAGCACGGGAAGTATTGAACCGTTATTTCAATGGCCGATGGATCGGCAGAGGTGGCCCGGTTAATTGGCCTGCTAGGTCACCTGATTTGACATCGCCGGATTTTTTTCTGTGGGGTTATCTAAAAGATAAGGTTTTTTAACAAGCACCAACAACTCGGGAATACATGATACAGCGCATAATAAACGCTTGTGCTGAAATTCCCGCAGATATGCTCCTCTTCTGTGTACAATCATTTGAAAAAAAATAAATAAGTGTCTAGAAGTTCAAGGTCACAATTTCGAACATTTAATCTAATTTATTAAACAGTGAGAGGCAGGGGGACTCTCTTAAAACTAGCACCCCGATGGGAACAAAAAACTACAGCGTCCTGGTCCTTGTTCTTGGGTAACGTTAAAAATAGATGTTAACTTATTGATATACGAATAAAATCCAAAAATGAAACAAGTTTTTCTTTTTTTCGATCCGATGTGTAATTTTTTAAGATATTCCCAAAAATCGGGTTTCTTGCGATTACAGCGCCATCAGGAATTTAAAAAAAGTTTTTCCATAAAAGTTACTTATTTTTTAATGGGAAATCCGAATCTGCAATAAAAAATGGGGGTTCCTATTTAGAATTTTAAAGTTGCCCCCACCCCCACCCCAGGGGGTGGTGGTGAGGGGTCGACTTTGGTATCATTGGATGGCCCCCTTCCAGGCGAACAAATTTTATTTAAAACTTTTTTTGATCCGATGCGTAGTTTTAGAAATATTTCAATGTCTTCAGATAAATCGGCCACCCTGTATATATATATATATATATATATATATATATATTGTCCTAAAATTATTGTTAACCCTTACACTCCTGAGAAATTAAAATTCAAATTTTAAAGCAAAATTAAAGTTTTCTCGACAAAATTACTTTAATATGAAAACCAAAATAAAATTTTTTTTTTTGAAGAGTCAAAGAATTAAACTTTCGTGAAGACACTTTAAGCATTCTACATTAAATAAAGCCATTTTTGTAATAAAAAGACAATGACTTACTATTAGACGCAATGATGTAAAGAACTAGCACGCTTAAATTGCCATCCAAAACAAAAACAAGGCAGAAATTGGTGAGCGCATGCTCTTGTCTGCGTAGTAAACACATATCACAATTGTAGCCACATGGAGCGTAAGGGTTAACACCATTTAAGGAAAAACATTGGTGGGTTAGGCCACTCTGGTTCCAAACGTTTCATTTACTTATTCATTTTAATTTCCGTTACGTTATCGGCAAATTGCCACCAAATTCAGTAATGCCTCATTTTAACAAGAGGGTTAGGCGTAAATTTTCATACTCGAATTTTTTCAAACGTTGTTTTATTACAAAAATACCTATATTTACAAAGAAATAAAATATTCTAAATATTTATATACACAACCTTAACTATTATTATATAAATTATCGGCTTCAAACAGGCGCAGCCTTATGGAATCTTCATTGTTTACGTTTGGATCTCGACAAAATACAAAAACCGTTGTTTAAAGATTCCCGTACGGAAATATATCAATGGCACAACGATTTTCGTATTGTTCATCTTTTATGGTAGGAAGAAAGGAAGGAAATCTATAAATCAGGCTTTAGCGGCATTACGTTGACGCTGTTTTGCTACTCGCCGTTACCTCTCTTTGAAGTGCAACACGCGTTGGTGGATCAAAGTTTTTATTGGTACACACAGCTCCTGCAATAAATATATGTTTAGCAATATACATATGTTTAGTTTTTATAAAACATTAACATACCAAAAATAGCCCTAACAAGACCAGGGTTGTAAAGGGGATGATTGCCTTGCTCATCCCCCCATGTATATTGGGTGCATATCTCGTCAGAGATAAACTTCCTGAACAGGGTATGAATGTGTTCTTTTAAGGTGTCACCACCTATAAAGGCCCCATAATCAATCTGAAAAATAAAAATAATTTATTAACGCTTGTGATTGGTGTACGCGGGATGGTCCGCTGAAAAATGCTTTAAACGCATATATGCGTTTAAAGCATTTTTCAGCGGACCATCCCATATATATATGTCACATGTTTTGACTTCTAAACTCATGGCCAACCGTGATCTCTTTTTGGAGTCGAAATTTTGAAAAGTACTATTAGGGATTTTTTAGAGCAAAATTAACAACGGATTCCTTTTCTGGATCACTTAAAACCATGGGTACTTTTAAAAATTTTGTGTGCACCCTACCACTTTTATCGCTCTTAATTAAAAGCGATAAATTGTGTCCCAGCTAAATTTTTTTAAGAAAAAGCCATATTACTTTTAATAAGCAATACAAAGCTAGTAAATCAGAGAATTTGACAATGAAAGTGACAGTAGTCGTTGATAATTTAATTATTTATGGTTAATTTTTTCAGTCAGATTTTAATTAATAATTTGATAATTTTTATGCACATGTTTATTAGACTACCACCTACACTATGGTAAATTTAGTCGTTTCCCTGGGAAGCATTTGGTTTTATTAAAATATCCACTAAATGTGTTTATTCACGACACTATTTGATTATCAAAAAATTAAAAAATGCCTACCTCGTAGACCCTGTATTTAAGAGCGATAAAACTGGTATAGTGTTAAAAATCGGTTCAAAAATACAAATTTTACAAGGGTGGCAAGGTTACTTTATAAAAATTTGTTGTGGTATACTATAACAAATTTTTGTATACAAAAAAGATATAACATTAATTAATTAATTTAAAATTACCGCTATTATAATAGCTTCTGAAATTTTAAATAAATGAATGTTATTTGAATAAAAACCCTTGTAAAATTATAATCCTTTAAAGAAAAAACTACATCTTCAAAATGTCCTACATTTTTACAGCCTCTATTTAGGTACTATGCCGAAAGAAGTTTCAGTATCGCGTATTTTCGCCTCTACTTCTACGGCTTCACATCGACGGCTCATACTCGAAACCAGATGTCTAATCTCGCCTTGATCAATGACATTCCATATTTCTCGTAGCATATTTGCTACGTCATTAAGGGAGACAGGCAAGGGATCATGATTTCTTAGTCGTCTACCCTTATTATCCCAAAAATGCTCAATGGGGTTGAGATCCGGACTATTTGCAGGCCAGTCTAAAGTTTCAACACCCACCTCATGTAAGTACTCTTGCACTATATGGGCGGTGTGAGGTCTTGCGTTATCCTGCATCAGTAAAAAAATACTACCGATGTACGGGGCGACAGGGACAACATGCTGAGATAAAATATCCTCGATATATCGTACACTATTCATGGTACCTCTACGAACAATGACGTGTTCTGTGCGAGCTGTCAAGAAAATTCCTTCCCAAACCATTACAGAACCTCCATTAAATAGCGTGGTTTCACGAATGTTACACTGTGAAAATCTCTCATTTGGAAGTCCGAGAACCCTTACTGAATAAACAAAACCTGGATTAGTACACGCTGCCAATCCTCAATATTCCAGCCAGCATGTTGTCTGGCAAATTGCAGTCTTGCTCTACGATGATTTGCATTTAACTTCGGTCCTGTTGCTGGAAATCTGAAGCTCAAATTCTATTCGTCTTCTTACGGTGGACACACTTGTTTGAAAATTATGAGTAGCATTAAGTTGTACCTGTAGATTTCTTGCTGTTACAAATTGTTTTCTCAAAGCATGCAAATAAAGGAAACGATCATGTACGGTTGTTGTCATTCGATGCCTTCCCTGCCCATCACGTCTGTTATGATCGTTGGTTTTTTCAAAACGTCGAATCACGGGATATTTAGGTATGATTAACTCCCAATCTCCGAGCTATGGCACGGTAGCTTTATCCTTGCTAATTCTTACACATTCATCACGATTTAAATTTCTCACTTGGCGCTCCATTACAATAACTTTATGCAGACAACTTAAATGAAAATGAAAGTTTCTGACCTACCATGACCTACCTATGTTAGGTTCTTTCATTGTACATTAAACTGGAGTTATTTCGTCTTTAACCGTATATCTCATTTAAAAAAATAGATAGCGACGTGAATCAAAAAACAAAATGTTAAGAAAATATAGGGCTACAGTTTAATTAACGCTTTAACGGTAGCGGCGACTCTCGCGCAAGCGCGGTTCTTTATTGTGGGAAATAAGTTGGCCGTCGGTTGCACCTCTGTTGCATACAATTGTTGACTGGAAACTATTGAGAATACGCGGCTATCTTGGGCGAAAACAAATTTCTTGCAGTTTGCATGCAACTGACGAACAAGGTATTTTAGGAAATGTGTTGCCCGTCGGTTACACCTCTATTAAATACAACTCTTAATACGAAATTATTGGAAATACGTGTCAAACTTGGGCCGAAACATTTTTCTTGCAGTTTGCATGCCAACTTATTGGCTTACTGTTGCATGAAATATGCCAGCTTGTTATTGCCGACAACGCGTTTCTTTAGGTTTACTAAGAAACTTTGGTTATCTGGGATACTCTTTCAACAGCAGCATTGCCTAATGACAAACAAATAACTGTAGCAAGATCCTTAAAAATGTGTTCTCCTGATCCATCAATATAATTAAAACTACTGGCCAAAATTCCATAATATTTTTAGGAATACCTTTTGTAAACTCTTGATTCCAATTAATTAAAGTTATCTTTCTCCACTGATTTTGAATTGTGTATACAAAAAAAGTTTATATACAAAAGTGCTCTTTTAGTTCCACCCTTACATCTTAAGAAGTCCCATAAGCCAACTGAATGGCTTGTGCGGGTTAGGGGTAGGAACGGACCGCGGGCTTAAAGTCCCCTCCGAAGGTTTATTACACAATAGGACAAACACAAATAAACAGCCATACCCCTGGTGGGATTCGAACCCACGACCTCCGGCTTGTAGTCAGCAGCACTAACCACTCGTCCACCGTCGGCGATTGTCTTTTTCTGTAATGTCTAATTGTAATGATTAAAAAGTTATCTTATTTTCCATATTTAAACAATATCTTCGGTTTAACATTTTAATAGTATCAAATATCTTTAAATGAGAAGGGTTTCTATAGATAAATTCATTTAACAATGTTTTTAAAAAGGATAAACGTTTACAACTTGTTTTAACTTCCCGTTTTTTTAATTTCCAATTTATTTAAAAATATATTTATTTAAAAATATATATCTCAGATCAGAATTCTCAATGATTGTTCGTTCTCTATTGCTTCTGATATTTTTTTAGTAAAATTTGTCTATTGTTTTTATCACTTATATTTAAAAAACGTGGTTTTATTATTCTCCTTGCCAAACTTTCCAGTGTTAAAAAATAGTAATCATAAGCACTGCCTATATATATGCCTATAAAATTTCCATGAAATATTACATTTAATTTGTGCGTTTCTTCTAAGATTAGCAATAAAAACTTAAAATACAAATAATTCTCATCATTTAAAATGTTAGCAATTGTTTTAGCTTTATAGCATTTTTCATTTACTCCTGCCATGTTAAAAAATGTTTTTAATTCAAGCCAATGCTCATCAAGACGTTTCATAGCTGTAAATCTTGCAAGCCATCTTGTACCAGATAGCTGAGCAAAATTTTTAAAAGACTTGTTTTCATTAATATTAATTAAATCATACAATTTTTTATACTCAATTCTTCTAAGTGGAGAATTGCTAAACCAGTTGTACACTTCCCTTGCTAAAAAGTCTAAACAACTAGGTAATTCAAAACTTGCTTTAGATACACATAAATGAATTAATTCAATTAAATTGAGTGGCAAATACATTTCATGAGCAGTGTTGCCAGATAAAAAAATTTCATGTCGCCACCAGAGGCGGCGAAAGTCGCCAAAATAAAGTAAAAGTCGCCAGTTTTTTTTAAGTACATTTTTTTGTGAATTTTTACTTGTAAAATAAAAAAATAACTGAACATCGTTTAGTTAACATTTACAATCAGCGTAAAATCTGCTTTATATTACATATTTACATATTCGACATCGACATAAAACATATGTTTTATGTCGATGAACTTATTTATATTATTCCGATCATAGCTTTGGTGAGTCAAGGAGAATTATTTTACCCTCCTTGGGGCTGACGCCGGTCTAGCGCCGAAAATCGCCCAAATGGCGACTTGTGATTTTTGTAAATTTATGGTCGCCAGAGCGAGTTAAAAATCGCCCAATTTGTGATAAATCGCCCAATCTGGCAACACTGTTCATGAGGATCAAATCAGGTACCTATGTCACCCTTTAAAAGTGTTAAAACAGATTGATGATTGCCACATAAATTTGCTCCACTAACTGTTCCTAATGAAATCATGTTTTTAAGGGTATATTAATGGTCTTAAAAAAGTTACCAAACTTGCATATAAATCATTGGCAGTTGCTCTTTCTACTTGAATAAGACCCAAAAAATCTGTGGCTATTTTATCGTTGTTAAAATATCTAATGCAAACTGCTAAATATTTGTCTACTGACACATCAGTCGATTCATTTATTATGCATGAGTACTTTTTATCACCCATACAATATTTTTTAAATAAAAAGCTTCAATAACATGTCTTATTAAACAACCACATTTTGTTTTATGCAGCCTTATAGAGTAAGATCCCAGAGCTGCCAGACCTACGTCATTTTAATACTGCTGAGATTTTTTTAATAAATGTCTTAATATGTAGTTAAAAACGTATGGGTACTTGCTAGCTTGAAAGCGGGGCCCTTTTACAGATAACGGGCACTAAAGGTACATAAAAAAGGTACCTTTCTACGTTAAAGTAATACCGCTGGTTTTCATATATGTTTTACACATTGATATTAAAAACCAACATTCATTATTGCCAGACGCATTCCAGGGGACCTAACTTCCGCCAGACGCTTTAAAGCTCAAGAAAAAAGGGATGAACCTACGTTATAGTAGTACTCCTGAATTTTACATATATTTTTTGAGTGATTATTTTAAGACCTTTTGTAAGCAGCCAGACCAATCCGAGGGGCCCAAGCCCCCCCCAGACGCATTAAAGGTCAAGAAAAAAGGGGGGAACCTACGTTATAGTAGTACTCCTGAATTTTACATATTTTATTTGGTTGACTATTTTAAGACCTTTTATAAGCAGTCAGACCAATCCGAGGGGCCCAAGCCCCCCCCAGACGCTTTAAAGGTCAAGGAAAAAAGGGGGAACCTACGTTATAGTAGTACTCCTGAATTTTACATATTTTATTTGGTTGCCTATTTTAAGATCTTTTATAAGCAGCCAGACCAATCCGAGGGGCCCAAGCCCCCCCAGACGCTTTAAAGGTCCAGGAAAAATAGGGAAACCTACGTTATAGTAGTACTCCTGCATTTTACATATTTTATTTTGTTGACTATTTTAAGACCTTTTATAAGCAGCCAGACTCATCCGAGGGGCCCAAGCCCCCCAGACGCTTTAAAGGTCAAGGAAAAAGGGGGGAACCTACGTTATAGTGGTACTCCTGAATTTATAATTTTATATTTATAAATTATTTGGGTGACTATTTTAGGACTTTTTATAAGCAGCCAGATTAATACGAAGGGCTTAACCCCCCTCAGACACGATAAAAAGTATACCTTATAATATCATAGGCTGTAATATTGTATTATGTATATATTATTTGGGTGGCTATTTTAACACCGTTAAGTGCCATTGTTTATCCTGGTTGGTACAAGTTTAGTGTGGGAATTATGAAAATTTTGGAAAATATTTAAAAAAATTGAAATTTTCAAAATTTTGGATATCCTGAAAATTTTGAAAATCTTTGAAATTTTGAAATTTTTTAAAATTTTGAATAATTTAATTAAAACTAATTTTATAACAAGAATTTAAATATTATTAAGTCATTATTAAAAAATTCCATAAAGACAAATACACAACTTAAATTTCATGAAGCTGTCTAATAAAGCCATCTAATACTATCACTCGCACTCACATGCATGCCTTGCTCTCGTACTCACAGCGTACCTTTTATCGTGTCTGGGCGTGGTTAGGCCCTTTGGAATGGTCTGGGTAGTTACAAAAAGTCTTAAAATATATAATAATAAATATATAATAATAATATATAAAATATTCAGGGGGCTTAGGCCCTTCGGATTGGTCTGGCTGCTTACAAAAGATCATAAAATAGTCCCTCAAATAATATATGTAAAATTTAGAAGTTTTACTATAACGTAGGTTCTCCCATTTTTTCTTGGCTTTTAAACCGCCAGGGGGGCTTGGGACCTTCGGATTGGTCTGGCTACTTATAAAAGGTGTTAATATAATCACCCAAATAAAATATGTAAAACTCAAAAGTACTACTATAACGTAGATTTTTCCATTTTTTATTGAGCTTTAAAGCGTCTGGGGGGGGCTTAGGCCCTTCGGATTGATCTGGCTGCTTACAAAAGATCAGAAAATAGTCACTCAAATAATATATGTATATAAAATTCAGGAGTACTACTATAACGTAGGTTCCCCCCTTTTTTCTTGACCTTTAAAGCGTCTGGGGGGGCTTGGGCCCCTCAGATTGGTCTGGCTGCTTATAAAAGGTCTTAAAATAGTCAACCAAATAAATTATGTAAAATTCAGGAGTACTACTATAACGTAGGTTCCCCCCTTTTTTCTTGACCTTTAAAGCGTCTGGGGTTGGCTTGGGCCCCTCGGATTGGTCTGGCTGCTTACAAAAGGTCCTAAAATAATCACTCAAAAAATATATGTAAAATTCAGGAGTACTACTATAACGTAGGTTCAGCCCTTTTTTCTTGAGCTTTAAAGCGTCTGGCGGAAGTTAGGTCCCCTGGAAAGCGTCTGGCAATAATGAATGTTGGTTTTTAATAACAATGTGTAAAACATATATGAAAACCAGCGGTATTACTTTAACGTAGACAGGTACCTTTTTTATGTACCTTTAGTGCCCGTTATCTGTAAAAGGGCCCCGCTTTCAAGCTAGCAAGTACCCATACGTTTTTAACTACATATTAGGGCATTTATTAAAAAAATCTCAGCAGTATTAAAATGACGTAGGTCTGGCGGCCCTGGGATCTTGGACTATTAGATTTAACACATTTTCATTGTTTAAAAGCTCACACAAATGGTCAACAGATCTTAAGATCAACAATTGTTGAGGAATGTGATAATATATACATTGTATACATTGCTAGTTTGAGATCCATAATTTCGAGTTCGATTTAGTTGTGTTGATTGGTCTAAAAGTTTAAAAAAATTAAAGTTAAAAATTGACACATTTAAGTAACTTACAATAGTTGGTCATTGTACATTTTTTTGGTACAATACTGGTTTTCAAAATTATTTTATGCACCTTCGTTTGTGCATGCTTTTTTAAGTCTAATTGAGGTTTGGCAAAACAAACAATATGCCTCATTTGGGTCATTTACATTGCATGTTGACATGGTTCTATATTCTTTTAACCATCCTGGAAAAATACATTTTTTAACATAACAATAGGTATGTTTAAAACAATAAAATAGGTACGTTACGGGCAGGCCCATTCTGGCTTGTAACGCCTAGCATATTTACCATGTTTTTCCATAGAACTGACAAACAAAACAAAAACCATAGACAAAAACTTAAAAAGCCCTAAAAGTCAGTAAAAGCCGAAATGTGTCAGGTTAGATTAGGCTTTGTATGCTGTACACTTTGTTGGTTAATTAATTTAATAGTAGGTTGCAGAGATAAAGAAGGTTGCGTTAAAAAAAATGCTAAACAGCAGTCTGTAATGTAAACTTTTTTTAATTATAGGATTTATTGATAGGTGGTGATGCTAGACGGTAGCAAATACGTTAAGATTGTGTGTATTTAACAGTTGCCTTTTTCTATGGTAGTCTGTTCTTTTTCTATGGTCTGTTCTGTGACAGTAGAGCTAATAAATGTTGGTTGCTAAAACCGTTGATCAACGCTAATATAAAACTTATCGCCAAAATAACTTTTGAAAATCGCCCAAAGAATCGCCAGTTGTCAAATAACATTTTTTGACGCCAAATAGAGTCATAAAATCGCCAAAATTGCCAAATCTGACCAGCCTGCTTCGGGCTGTTTTTATTCTTTGTTCTATGGTAAATAAACCAGATAGGTATATCCCTTTGCAAAAAAACATATTTTAGCCCATTGTGTGGTAAAATCCCGCTATGTATTTGAGCAGAAACTTGACAACACATGGTTAGACCACTCCGGTAGATAATAATAATAATAATAATTCATTTATTTGCCCAACAGAACAAAAATATAAATAAGGTTTACATTTCATATACTAAAAATAAAACTACCTAATACTAAACTACAAAAAAATTAAAAATAAGTCCTTGCCACCCTAATAATAACATTTAAACTAGTAAAAAACAAATCACAGTCATGACTAATACGGTTATAATTTCTTGACATGGTAAACACTGGTGATTTAATTAAGGTTATTGTTCGTGCATTGTCAGAGTAGAACATATCACTAGATCGAGAATTAGATCTGGGTACATGAATATTAAATAGAAATAAAATATTCGCCGAATCAATTTGGTTATTAAAAAGCTTAAATAAGAATTTAAGACCGGAACAAGCTCTCCTGCATTGTAGGGAATCCATATTAAAGCGATCTAACAAAAGTTGATGATTTATACCTCTAGCGGGGTAAATGTTATCTAAACGAAAAGCGAGTAATTTAAGAAATTTACGCTGAACATTTTCGAGCATGTCAATATAATTGTTATAGTAGGGACTCCATACAATGGAACAATACTCTAGTTTTGATCGAACGATGCAAAAATATAAAGATATCAAAGCGAATTGATTTGAAAATCCGATAGAGTTTCTGCTAATAAAACCTAATAACTTGTAACTACTAGAAACAACACGATTGACATGATCAGTAAATGACAACTTGCTATCAAAAGTAACGCCCAAATCATCAACACATTGAGTTAGCTGTAAGTTAACGTTATTAATTTGATAATTAAAAGTAACTTTTGTTCTCTTTAGAGTATAGGAACAGTATTTGCATTTTTTAATATTAAGTTTGAGTTTGTTGAAAATGCACCAATCATACACCCGATTTAGCTCAGTTTGTAGAGATAGGCAATCATTCATTGAATCGACTTTGGCAAATAATTTTAGGTCATCAGCAAAAAGTAAATGTTGGCAATTAATTACCAATGACAAATCGTTAATAAAAATATTAAACAATAAGGGCCCTAGATTAGAGCCTTGAGGGACTCCAGAAGTCGACACAAAGAAATCAGACCTAAAGCCATTGTAGGTTACAAAGAGCTTACGGTTAACAAGGTAGGAATGCATAAGGGATACTAGAGAGCAACTTAGGCCAATTGATGAGAGTTTGATTAATAATAATTCATGATCCACCTTGTCAAAAGCCTTGGAAAAGTCCGTGTAGATGACATCCACTTGGCCTCTGTTATCAATATTATTAGAGACATATTGAGTGAACTCGATTAGATTAGTAACAGTGGAGCGCTTATGCATAAAACCATGTTGGTGAGGTGAAATAGATTGACAAACGCCATTGTAGATGCATGCATACAGGGTCTTCTCAAAGACCTTAGACAAGTTGGATAGAATAGCTATAGGTCTGTAATTACCTATGTCACTGGGATCACCATTCTTAAATATTGGAGAAATTTTAGTGATCTTCCAAATTTCTGGAAATTTTGAGGTTTTAAGAATAAGACTAAAAATAGTGTGAAGTGGTTTAATCAAGATCTGCGCACAATCTTTTATAAAAAAGCTAGGAATGTGATCATGACCAGAACAAGAATTATTTTTTAAAAGTTTAATGGATTTTAAAATGTCATCTTCATTAAAAGAATTTAAAGCTATACAATTCGGACTAGACATATACGTAGGTAAATTAGCAGCACTGGGATATTCATAAACGCTCTCAAAATATTTGGCAAAGCCATTGACTATTTGACTAGCATCATCATAGTTGTTATCTTCAAAATGCATATTTAAGGGAATTCTGGAAGTACCTTTTTTTGATTGGACATAACGCCAAAAGCTCTTAGGGTCTGTTTTAAATTTGGATTCAATAGAGTTAAGATAAATTTTGTACGCTATTGTAATTTTGTTTTTAACTATGCATCTTAGACGTTTAAATTCATTAAAGTAGAAGGCACTATTTAGCTTTTTAGATTTCCTATGATAATAGTTTTTTAATTTAATATTATTAATTATTTCATTGGTGTACCAACAGGGGTAGGAAGTTTTATTGTTTTTATATAGTGGAACAAATTCGTCAAACAAGGAATAAAGTATTTTGTTGAAACTATCAACTGCAAGATCTGGTTCTGAATTGCTATCAATATGACTCCAATCAACATTACACAAAGCTTGATATAGTCCAATAAAATTGGATTTCCTAAAATTGTAAGATTTGTTAAGTTTATTAATTGGAAATTTAAAAAACTCATCAGAGCACAAATCAAGATTAATGTTAATAGCAGGGTGATGTAGATCCTCATTTAACAAGGGTAGATGTTCTTTAGTTACAGTACAGTTAATGTCAGATATACAAAGATCTAAAAGTCTGTTGTTAACATTATTTATGTGGTTAAACTGAGAGAACAAGTTAACATTTAAAAAATTTGTTAAAATTCGGGTTTTAAAGTAGATGGCACGACTCTGCACCGATTACTTTCGTCTTACTGCTGCAACAGCTTTTGTTTTATTCATGAAGCGGCGAAGTAGAATTTATAGCGTGCTTCACACCAAACGGCCTTAGACCTAGGGAAACGCTTACCCGATACTGAAGAGCTCCAAAAGAGCGAAAAAGGTCATCTATTAGTGTCGCTGAAGAGCACGGTCGAATTTAAACAAAAGTTAGACTTGATTAGTTCGATAGATGGCGCATTCGAAGTCTTAAGAACTTCTTAAAAACTTTTTTCTGATGTATCTGACGTCCAAATCATAAAATAAGATTATGCAGTAGGGTGGTGCGAAATATGAATATTTTTCAAATTGAAAACGCCTGTATATAGAAAACTTGTCTATGATAAAAATAAATATTATGGTGAAAAAAAATAATATTTTTTGAATTCCTTTCATCGCCCCAGAGGCAGCTTAAATATAAAAATAATAATATTCAGGCGAGGGTAGAAAACGTTTAAAAACAAATTTTTTTGCCAAGATTGTTTTAGAGCCTAACTATAATTTGGCATATTGATTTAAAAAAACTAAATGGGGGCCCCCTCAATTTCAAAAATACAAATATTTTCATATTTGACATTGACCGGGGGGGCTCATTTTGCTTGTTTTTTTTGAAAATTAAAGTGCTCAGCTTTGGAAAACTTACTCATACTCAAAATAAACAACTTAGCTAAAAATATTTTGTATGTTTATATTACTACCGTTTTTTGCCCCAGCTCAAATATTATAAATTTTTATGTTTGCCATGGCTCTAAGGCAGTAAAAGGATTTTTTTTTAATATTATTTTTATCAAAATTGGACACTTTCGTTTTCAAAGAAGACAAACCAAATCGGCGGATCCCCGCTTAGTCTGAAATATGAAAATATTTATAGTTTTAAAATTGACCAGACTTACCTAATTTTGTAAAAGTTAATTATGCTAAAAAAAATATTTTTTTTCACCAAAATTTTAATTTTACCATGCACAAGTATTCTATTTACAGGCCGTTAGGTTAGTGCAGAGCTTTCCAAAGTGTGCGGCGCGACGCCCTTGGGCGCCGTGAAGGCAGCCCAGGGGCGTCGCGAGGCTCCCGTCTTCATCCCTTCCTATCAGAAAAACAAAATGCTTTATTGGTATTTCCTTGTTTTTTTTTTTTAATAAAATTGTTTGGGGCGCCACGGCGCGCCGTGGCAATAAATTAAACCTGTAAGTACTCCGCAAAGTGAATAAGTTTGGGAACTCCTGGGTTAGTGCATTACATATTGCATTGCAGGCGGCGATTTCTGAAGAGTGTGAGGTTTGCTGCACGAGCAAGTCGAGTGTAGAACACACTATTTAGAAATCGCCGCCTTTAACCACGAAATATGTACTTACACTATTTTTTATGACAAAACGAAAATTAGACTTTCGCTGCCTTTTGAGAGAGAAAATTGTTAATATTTACGCATTTTTAATAAAATCTTTTTATAAATCCTTGAGCTGGCCTCTCAAGTCTAGCAATCAGTTACAAAGATTAATGATATGTACAACTTCAAGTATTGTATGTTATTTACAGGTTTTATATATTTAACAAGTCACGACTTGACCATAGATGACCGAAGGTATAGATAGCCGACTCTCGTTAGAAAATCGAAACAAAGTTAATTTAACAGCGGATATCATCGCCCGTGGCGCTGCAAGCAGATCCATTCTACATATATATTTAACAAGTCACGACTTGACCATAGATGACCGAAGGTATAGATAGCCGACTCTCGTTAGAAAATCGAAACAAAGTTAATTTAACAGCGGATATCATCGCCCGTGGCGCTGCAAGCAGATCCATTCTACATAGCGACATATATTGCCCAAGGGCTTTACTAACAGTTTAAACCGCCTGAAATCTACAGTGCGACATCTAGTGTGTGATATCTGTACTAACTTAAATCTCCTTGAATTTTAAAATTGTAAACCGTAAAAATTTTGTTTAAAATACAAATCTGGCTCGAATGAAACTGCCTAACAAATATATTTAAATCGGTTAATTTTTATTAAAGACTTTCAGAAATTAATTATTATATTGTGAGACAATGAGTCCTTATAAAAAATTTTTATATTAAAACCCTTGTCTAGAAATTTTAAACAAACATATTTATATATGTTGTATTTTCAGATGTCCAATAAGATTTGGTAAGCTTTATTATAAAATTCACCCATTTTAAAAGAAAACAAAATTTAATATAATATTACTAAGGGTTGAAGTTTTATGTTGGTTTTCTCTTAAGATGTTTGCATTTTATAATGAATTCTATCAAATCCAATAGAAATACTTATTGGTAAGTTTCATACTAATCAGATTTGTATTTCAAACAAACTTCTCACAGTTTACAATTATAAAATTTAAGGTAATTTAAAAGTTCACATATTAATCACTAAATGTAGCATTGTGGATTACAGGTGGCGATATACAATAACTGTATTAATTAATAATGAGTTTGAAAAATCCTTGAATTAGAAAAATGTAATAAAACAAACAAATTATGATTTTGAATATTTTTTTAATGAAGTATATAAAAATAAAGTTTACAAGTATAAAACAAAGCAAATATAATAATATAAAAATAAAGTTTACAATTATAAAACAAAGCAAATAAGCATTAATGTCTAAACCAAAAAAATTTACTAATTTAGTTAACATTCTTTTTTAAATTTTTAATAGCCTCTTTCTTCTTCTTGGACTCATTTTTTACCTATTTATAAGGCATTTTTTTCTACCTATATTGTATTGGTTATTTCTAAAGTTAACTAACTTACCTCAGTATCCTTAGGAAACGAGTGTAATACTGTCTCGTTACTTGTATTTCTACAATTAACAACAGCACATTTAAACACCATTGTAAAAAAGTCAAACTAACAAAATCGCACAAAAGGAAAACTTGTTTGTCTAGAACAAAGCTGGAATAAAAGCTTCGGTCATCTATGAACAAAACAATAATGGGGTCTCTAAAGTTTAAACGACAAATTGACAAAGATGCCATCTAAAAAAGCGTGTTATTTAAATTCTGCTGCTTCAGCGCTATAGTCGATCCTATCCGCAACTAATTTTAAGGTCTCAAAAGGAAGGGGGGAGTGAGCATAGCATGGACTTGACACAGTCAATGAAATGAGGTTATAAGGACCATAGCAATCTTGGTTTAGTAGTACTAAACCAAGATGGCACTTATGTACTAAATCTTTCCCACCCAAACCAATCCCTTGTCTATGCTCATGTATTTCGCCTTGAAAATTTGATTTTAAACAAAATAATTCACCAAGTTTTTTCACTTAAAACGATTATAACACAATGAACTTTAAATTTCAATCTTATTTGTTTGCTATAACACATAAAACTAAACTTTATTTAGCAGCACGCGATCGTTAGGAAAAACCATAGAATTAAAAAAAAAATCATATCTTCTTAACGAAAAGTTTTGGCTAACAGTCCCTTGGCCAAAATGCAGTTTGGACTGTCTACTGTTTTATAAAAAAAATAAAAAATACACTTTTTGAAATTTTGAAAAAAATCCGAACTATTCGTTTTTTATTGTATAAAAAAATTATCACAATGAATTTAAAATTTTTGTTACTTTTAATGGCATTTTGCGAGTTTAATTGTCAAAATCGGTCAATTTTTGAACAAGTTATACGCATTTAAAAATCGATTTTTACCGCAAAAAATAAATCGCCAAAAATCAACAAAATTTTTTTTTTCGCCAAACAAAAAAATACGTGTCTCATTATTTTGACCAAATAACAACATATTTAAGTTTCATATAAAAAGAAAATCATGACCTGCGCGTAGCGGTCATTTTGAAATGGAAAGACCCACATATAAATTTTAAAAACTTAAAAAAACATGCCGTAATTCAAAAAAATCTGATCTTAAATTAGTTTACCCTCGGAGTCGACTGTATGTATGTAACTATGCTTAATATTATGTTTTTAATATTTTTATTCCCAAAAATTATTAAAATATCTACTTGTTTTTTAGCTCAAGATATTTTTATTGGTATTTAATGCTGTACTGCTTATTATTTATGGTCATATTGCTAAATCCGTTTTATATTAGTTACTACTGTGTGAGCAATATTCGCTATGGTAAATATATGATACAACCCAGATAACATTCCAACATTCATGATATTCATGTAAAATCACATTTATGCTCATACACCCACACACCATCTATTGTATTATTACCTCATAATGATTCTGATTGTTGAATGTATTTAAAATCCGAACAATTACAAGCAGGGACGACCTCGGTCGTTTAAATGTAGAATTCAAACATTTTTTTACACTAATAATAATAATTGTATAAATAAAATGATGCTATTAAATTGTGATTTTTTAAGTACCTAAATCTCTTAATAATGTTTATGTGATTTTACATGGATATCACGAATGTTTTCTGGAAAATTTTATTGAACCATTGATTAATAATTTTTTTATTTACCTTTAATAACATAGGTAAAATATTTTAAAAAATGACTGTAATATGCAAGGTGATCCAGTTTATTTCTGTTTTTTTTACCAATATTGACTGAGTTATGCCCAAAAACGCATAAAAATAGGAAATTTAGAAAAAAATCGAATTTGGAATTTTTTAATTTTTTGCTTTTAAGCTTCCAGAGATAGATAGGGATATGGAGGTAAACGTCCCTGGAATAATTTTCATTAAGGTCCAAAAATCCACGAAACACTTCACTAATCACTTGATATTACTGATCTCACTGATCTTACTTACTTTAACAAATAAAATTGGCTTTAAATTCTAAAAATTAATTGATGATAAAAAAATGTTGTATGTTATTCGTCCACGAAGGTCTTTTTGTGTTTGGCTCAAACTTTGAGCTCAGCACAAAAAGACTTACTTCTTGGCCTAATGACAAATAACGATTATCAAACAACTTTTAGTAAAGCAATTTTTTTAAAAAACATTATTTTGTTTAAACTTTTGTAGCAAAAAACGTCCTTAAAGTTGCTGGAATAATTTTCTGTTAATAGAAAAAAATCATTTTTACTTTAAGTTTGGAGTAAAAAAGGAAATTACTTGAAATATTTTTAAATGTTTGGTGTGATGCACGATTCAGATTTTGTATTTAATATAAAAAAATAATAAATTTTTTATTATTGATTTTAAAAAACATTTAGTGAAATTCTGATGGTATAAAGTAGATCACCCTGTATAAATCAATTTATTTTTAAACGGCATGTGAATAATGAAAAAAAAAATTTAGAAGATTCAAATTATCTTTAATCCTTGCGATGGTTCAATGAACAACTATTTATTTTACTTACACTTAATTAAAACTGTATATATTTTAGTTAAACCGGATTATGTTAAATTTTGCACAATATCTGTCTGGGTTATATTTATTATAATATTTTGGAAAATTGGTGATCCTTTTCCAATCATAAATCCCAAACAAGGATTATTATCAATGGAACAATTAGTATCACGGATTGGCGTAATTGGTGTTACAGTAATGGCACTACTTTCAGGGTTTGGAGCAGTAAATTATCCTTACACATCTATGACTTATTTTATGAGGTAAGCAATTATGATTATTTTGACCGGTTAAAAGTGTTTGGACCTATACCTAGGTAGATACATTTTGACAAAATAAATTCGAAAATAAAAACAAACAAATAAATAATTCAAAATTTTAATCCAAAAAATATTTTAAAATAATAAAATTTTAAAATTATACCCTGGTGAAAATAACGTTTATGCACGATGACATTATAATATGACAATTATAACAAAAATTCTTTGACGTAAACGTCTTTTTATAGCCCGCGGGCGTTATTATGGCCCAGCGGGCTATAATGAAACGTCAAAAATTAAAAACAACAATGTTACACCATTTGATATATTCGAAGTAAGTTTTTTCGTATAAAGATTTTGATTTTTCCGGCAGCAGGCCGCAATTTTTCGCCTTTTCAGCTGCTTCCTCAATTTCATTCATCTTTAAACTTTAAAACTGACTGATGTCAGTTGACATTATAATATGACAATTATAACAAAAATTCTTTGACGTAAACATCTTTAAAAACAATAATATATTAAAAATAATAATATATTAATCGTGCATAAAGTTTTGTATGCATTGCTGGCATAACTGGTTTTTATGGTCCTACGACGCTTTTCTAGCCCTCGCGCTAACGCGCTCGGGCTCGAAATAGCGCCTCGGACCATAAAAACCTTATTATGCCCTTAATACATAAATAACTATTACCTACAGTCGTATGCAAATAAAAAGCGTACAAGTATTAAAATAAGAGGTACTTCATTTGTCAAAACACGAAAAATAGGTTATAAAAATGAAAAATAGTGGCGTTGTGTAATACCTTAAACACTGAAAGAAATGTTTAAAGCTGGTAATAAAATATTTAATAATAGTTATTAGTTATTTAGAAGTTGTATACTATTTGGGACAGTCTATCAGCTTAGTTATGGTTATAATACCTGTTGTCTTAAAACACTTTAACAATGTTAATTCAATCTATAAACATATTCAAAACTATTAACTACAGTTATTTAAGAAATATCATTATTACTGTTAAACAGTTTAATTATTATCACCAAGTTATTTTGTACTACCAGTGAAGCAGTTTAATGATGGCTATTATGTAATTTAAAGATTAACTATAGTTATATATATAGTATATATTATAATACAACTCTCTTAGAGCTGTAATAATAATTGTGTACTTACTGTAATAAAGCTATTTCATAACCTTAGCATTTTTTTTCATTATTCTTCCCGCTTAAATTTAAACTACTATTTTTTGTTTTTTTTTTTTGGGGGTGGTTCTAATCGGTTAAATATAAATAAAAAAAATTATGCCAAGTTTCAGCTCTCAATATTAATTTTAACCTGGCCACCATCGCAGTCAAACCTTTCAATGAAAAAATG
Source organism: Brassicogethes aeneus (assembly GCA_921294245.1). NCBI lineage: Eukaryota > Metazoa > Arthropoda > Insecta > Coleoptera > Nitidulidae > Brassicogethes > Brassicogethes aeneus. The sequence goes on from OV121132.1 coordinate 67,362,330, forward strand.
CATGTATTTTTTGAAATTAAAATTTATAATATACAGGGTGGTCCAGGATTAATCTGAAAAATTTTAATGATCGATAGAGCCTGAAAAAACAATAAAAACAAACCCAAAAACATTTTTCAAAAATGCATACTAACGGAGATATAGTCCTTCAAAATAATTTTTAAACCATTAAACCGATTCCTCTCAAATTTTGTGTAGGTTAAGCTTCCGTCGATAATATAATGAAAATTTTCTGCAAAAGGCCCAGTGGCGGAGATTTTGGGAGGGGTTTCCCCTTTTTACCCTCATATTTTCGACGCCACTGGATTTTATTAGAAAATCATCAGATTTATTTTTATCCTTTTTCAATCTAAAAGCAAAACTTTTATGTTTATTTTTTATCAGATCAACGGAGATATTTCAGTTTAAAATTTCAAAAACACTGTGTACACAGAACTTTTGTTATTATTTTAGTAATAAAAAATTATTTTTTTTCTGAACGATTGTATTGGGCCAATAAAAATTTACCAATGAAATTATGGAATAATCACCCTATAGGGTGGTTTTTGGGTTGGTTTGATTTTGTATTATAATACAATTAAATTATTAATTACAGACGTTGATTGTAATCCTCAATCAACGTTACAATAAAACAACCTAAAAATATGACGGGATCAGTAACAACTGCACGATGACTCCTGGACGCTAGTTTATTTTTATAATATTTTATGAACTGATAACGTAGCATAATTGTTACCAAGTTACCGATTTAAAATAAAATATGATAAAATTCTGTGTACTCGGTGTTTTTGAAATTTTAAAGTCTCCGAAACCACTGATCTTATGAAAATTTAACACACAAGTTTTGCTTCTAAATTGAATAAGAAATCTGATGATTTTCCAATAAAATCCAGTGGTGTCCAAATATGGGGGTAAAAAGGGGAAACCCCCACAAAATACCCGCCGCTGGGCCTTTTGTAAGAAATTTTACCTAGGTACACAAAATTTGAGAAGAAGTTATTTAAAAAAAAAAACGTTTTTTTGCCTTTGAAGGGCTATTAGTGTGTTAGTGTGTATTTTTTAAAAATGTTTTTGGGTTTGTTTTTATTATTTTTTCAGGCTCTATCGATCATTAAAATTTTTCAGATTAATCCTGTATAATATAATAATTTATGAAAAAATTTAAATTTGGCAGAAATGTTATTTATAAATTGTAATTACATTATATTATAATGTATAAGAGGTTGCATTGAAAAAACATTTCTTGAATTTTTTTCAATGCATCCTCTTTTACATTATGTAGGTAAGTAAGTGACTAAATTCACAGCAAACGGAAAAATATAGAAGTGTATTGGATGACGCCCTTCGGGGTTTTCTATGGAATACAGTTTTCTAAATCTCGCCACGGTATAGAGTTGTATTCGTCAGTCGAGCGTTTCAATACTCTCCACAGTATAGAGGTCGTAATTTTACTTTTGAACTAGTAATAATATGAAAATTATTTTATTCTTGAACAAAAAAACTATATACGACATGATTGTGATTTTTTCATTTTATTAATTAATTAGCTGTGTTGAATATTTTTACTAAAAGAATAATTGCCATTTGTTTGTAGATGCTACAATGCACTGGTGTGTACTTTTTGATCGACCAAATTTAAATATAACATAAAACTACCTACCAGTGGAGATGTGCAGGGTCTACCAACATACCTCATTACTAAATTATTAAAGTTTAATAGCATATCGATCATTTTTTCAACATAACCTCTGAAATTTTTAATACAAATATAGGTACTTTATATAATACATAAATATACTTTACATCATATCCTCTGTGCTTTACATACCTGAGTTGTTACGGTAAATAAAAATCAGACAAAGGAACCAAAGAAAGGAACTGTTTTCAACAAAATCATATGCATGATGATGATGAATATGCATTCATCAAAAGATCATAACTTCTTGAAATATTGAATTACACCTTTTTTATACTCTCAGAAATATTGACTAGAACAGTATTAGAGAGGCTCCAGTTTCTATAACTTGGTAGAGTAAAGAGAAGTCGAAACCGTTGCGATATTGCATTGCGCTGTTTTTGTATAATTCTCGGGGACATTAACGAAAATCATTGCCAGTAAAATTCGAAGAGCTTGAGTTTCTATGTCTGTGAAGAGAATAGGAATCCGAAGTTGCTGCACCATTGGACTGAATCCTTTTTCAATAATTTCTAGAGACATAAATGACTGCACCATTCGACAGGGTAGACTTTCTACCTCTCTGTTGAATATAGAAAATCAAAATAATGTATCTTGTAAGACACCATTGAGTTTGACTTTAAATATAGTCGTGCATAGGTATAGAGCCGAAAAATATAAAAACAAAGCACGATTCAATACAGTTCTGATAAAACTTTAAGATTTAGTATTCAAATGCAGAGTCATCCTATACAGTTCTATATTTTTCCGTTTGCTGTCTTGTGCCTAATTTTAATATTTTCATCAATAATTATTATTACCAAATTTTTTTTAAAAAGCCCTGAATTCTCTCCATTTCCATTGCACTATAAAAAGTTTCTATTAGCATTTATCACCATCGACCACTCCTCACTCTCACGTTGCGTCGTTTGCCAAAAGTACCGCGAAACCAACGCGAGCGGGCGAATTGAATCGAGTATTGCCGAAAATGATAGTTCTTAAAATATTTTAATAATAGTAATTAAAGTCTTTAATAATCATTAATATTTGAATATTAACGGTTTAATAATGGTAATAATAAAAATAGTAATAAAACAATTTAACAACCATATTTAATCAATGTAATTGTCCTAATAATCCTTTAATTGGTTTAGGTATTTAACCACAATAACCACAATAAAAACGTTTTAAGAATCCGTGTTTAACAATGACAGTGATAACATTGTTATAATATTATATAAATGTATTATTGTTAGAATCATATGTATTATTATCACAATTAAACAAGTATTTGTTAAAGTGTTTTGTTAGCTCATTTCTTTCAGTGAAAAATTTTAAAGAGTTTTTTCGATAAGCAAATTAAAAATACACACATTGACAAAACATTTAACTACATAACACAGAATTATTGGCATTTAATATTTGGTCATAAATCCCTGTTTTTCTATTACTTTTTCCAATCTATTAGGAATTGATTAAATAATATTTGACACAATATTTGGATCAAGTTCTTCCCAGCACTCATGGATTTTTTCAAATAATTCGTTTGCATTTTGTGGTCTAAAATTTTGATTATATATTTTTTTTACCATAATTCCCCAAATATTTTCGATAGAATTTATATCAGGACTATAACTGGCTCAGGGCAGCAGTTCCACATTATTGGTTTGAAACCAGAGGGTAACAGCGTTAGCAGTGTGAATTGGACAGTTATCTTGTTGAAATATAAAATTGTTGTTAGGATAAATTTGGTCAACAGAGGGTAGACATATGTTTTCTAAAATGTTGTCGTAATTTTTGGCATTAAATCTGTTTTCTATTCGCCAGCAAACACCATGTCCATGAACACTTGTCCAGTAGGGTGAGCCAAAAAAAACTAACCTATCGGATTTATGGGTTAAAATGAACCTACATACTATCGCTAACAAAAAAAACTCATACAGCTATATTGTGGCTGTGTGAATAAAACTTTTCCGTCAATGTCAAGCTGACATCGAGCTTTGTCACATCCATTATGACTTTTTTAACAACATTTTCAACCAAACAATGCAGACGAACTCTGGCAATCCATTGAAGCCATTTGGAACGAGATAAAGCAAGACGGCGACTTCCATGCTTTGCCGTTTGCGGGCAGTAATTGACAAAAAGAGGGATGACGAAATATTTTTTTTTTTCAAACTTTAACCTAACTTTGTATTTAATTTTAGACCTTTCAAATGTGACGTATCATGTTAAAAGCCATAATTACTCCAACGAAATGATAGAAAATCAGGAACACTAGATTTTTAAGCTGTATGAGTTTTTTTTGTTAGCGATAGTACCTAGCAAAAAATTTCCCTGCAAGGCAAAATTTTTTGCTCAATTTTAAAAGGTGTCGGTGAGCATTCTGAGTTTTCCATTGAAATAACACGTAAAAAAATCTTTTTTTATTAAAAAGACTATAACTTTTGAACCGTTTGAGATAAAATTTTTTACGTCGCGGATTCTTGTAGAGCATAAAATTTCCCAAAGAATCTATACCAGGATTATTTTTTTTAATTCAAAAATTCGTATGTTTGAAAGCTTTGAAAAGTGTAAAAAATCACTAAAACTGCCTTTTAAAATTGAGCAAAAAATTTTGCCTTGCAGGGAAATTTTTTTCTCGGTATGTAGGTTCATTTTAACCCATAAATCCGATAGGTTAGTTGTTTTGGCTCACCCTATTATCCAGCCCCATATATAGTTGTTATATTACTTTAATTAAAACACTACACGTTTTATATAGTTTATTAGACAACAATATCTAGAGAACACGTTGACATCTGTCTATAAAGTATAATGGCTATTATGACAACTCCCCTTTTACAAAACTAACTAAATGTTTAATACATAACAAAATCCCTAAACCTATGTGATATTTTTATGTCTATCCTATTACTAACTCTATTTGGCACATTTGAACTAGTCTTTGTCTCATAATCTGCGTCATTCGCTTTAAAGTCTAAATCGGAATCTAAGTCTAAATCTGGTTCTTCAACTACAACTAATTCGTTTAGTGATGGCCTTACGTAATTTGAGTGATCTAAGTTTAGTACCCAGACTTCTTTCTATTTCATAAGACCTTGGTTCATATAATTTTTTAACCATTGTACCTGGTTCCCATTTTCTATTCTCTGTGAACTGTACATTCACCCTCTTTAAAGTCTTTTTTTTCCTTGCCTTTCTATCATAATACTTTTTATATCATTCTTGGTTTCTTTGTAAACCTTCATTGTAAGTTTTCCGGTTTACTTACTAATAAAGGAAATTTGGTTTTAGTTTTTCATCCTAATAAAATCTCTGCTGGCGACCTTTTTAGCCCTGTTATTGGGGGTATTTCGATGCTCCAATAAACCTAAATGTAAGTCAGACTTTTTTATTAAATTTTTAGCAATTTGAACCGCCCTTTCCGCCAAAGCGTTTCTTTTAGGATATCGAGCTACTAGTTTTAATTTCGAAGCCCCACTCTTTGGCAAAATTTTAACACTGATTGGAGGAATATGACTTGTTGTCTAACGACTATGTCTAGTATTCCATAAACTGAAAAAATCTGCTTAAAAGCATCTATTATATCTGAGTTTGTTTATTTTTAAGTGGTATTATTTCTAGCCATTTAGTTAAATGATCTATAACAACAACATAATAATATTATTATATTCGGGAAATTCTGAGATTTCATGGGTTCATCCCTGTTAACTAACGGAGGGTTTAGATGCAAGTCGGCACGGGTTCCCGTTTATAGAATGAGCTGAAATGTTTACGGGGAGTATATAAACAAGTAATAAATATAATTAGAGGGTATGCGTAAAAAAAATAAAAATAAGGGACACCCTAGTACCCATGTGTTGTTAGACATTTTATACATGTTGTTTTCTCCTTAACACCTGTTTTATTTGTTTCTTTACTTTTGTTTTTAGAAACTGTGTCTTTCCTTGAATAATTTTTATTTCCACTTGAAACTGCATTTATTTTAACTTTTCACCATCTCTTACTATTTTGATTTGTTACTTAGTTATTTAGGCATTTCTAAAAATTTCTGCTGCTCAACTTCCACATTTAATAATGTCAACTGTACTTTAAGGTCTCTTATTCCCAACACTATTTTGTCTGTTAGGACTGAATCCTCTTGGTATCCATACTCACATGACTTTATTAGTTTTTTTTTTAAATCACCATAAAAGTGCTCAAAAGCTTTTATAGACTTTCTTTTCTGTGTTATCTAATTTAAATGTATTGTATACTTCAATGCCTTCTTGTCCAATTAAATTTAACAGGATTGATACCTTAACTGAATCTGTTTTACTGTCTTTTCCAGTGGCTTCTAACTATATCTCAAAAACTTGCATAAATTTATTATAATTATCAGCTACATTGCCTTCAAATTTCAAAACATCTGGTATTCTACCCTCCATATTTTGAACAGTCTTGTCTAATTATTAAACTTTACTGCGTGCTTCTTACGTTTTATCCTTTATTTTGTAGTTATTAGGTTTTTTCTCTTTACTTCGCACTTATTACGGCTTTTTTCTAATTGTTAGTTTATGTTTTTCATTCAATTTTCTTAGTTTCTCTAAGAAACTTTCTTGACCCATCACTGGTAATATTCATAAGAAAAAATTGAACAACAAATTACTCCCTGACCTTATATGCTAGGTTGTTAAGTCAACAGAGGCGAGATGTAAGAACATCAAGTGATCCACGCCGTCAAACGACGTGGCCTTTGCCGCAATCAGTACATACTATGCAACCGGGACTGCACACAGCAATTGTATCACAGATACTAATACGGCCTAAAGGAATCTAGAATTAACCCAACTGGGCTAAACATTAAGGTAAACATTCAATTTTCTTAGTTTCTCTAAGAAACTTTCTTGACCCATCAATACCAGTGATGGGTCAAGAAAGTTTCTTAGAGAAACTAAGAAAATTAAATGTTTAGCTTAATGTTTAGCCCAGTTGGGTTAATTCTAGATTCCTTTAGGCCGTATTAGTATCTGTGATACAATTGCTGTGTGCAGTCCCGGTTGCATCGTATGTACCGATTGCGGCAAAGGCCACGTCGTTTGACGATGTGGATCACCTGATGTTCTTACATCTCGCCTCTGTTGACTTAACAACCTAGCATATAAGCTCAGGGAGTAATCTGTTTTGATTGTGTTCCACTACACCAAGTTGCCCGACACTGATGAGACCCAATAAAGGTCTGTGCTGTCTGTCGGTATTTGAAGTTGGTGGAACGCATTCAAAACAAAAAACTTTGCCGAGGTGTAGGTTCAATTTTTTCTTATGTTTTCCACGTGCACAATTTTCTAAGGTTCTTTTTTACTATTTTTCTTTCTTCTTATAGTACCTCGATTGCGCCATGTCGTAATATAGTTGTTATATTACTTTAATTAGTACACTGTACACCTTTTATATAGTTTATTAAACAACAATATCTAAAGAACACGTTGACAACTGTCTGTCAAGTATATACAGTGTGTATTAAAACGAATAGATACACTTAAATAAAACAAGTGCCAAACCCCGCCCACTGTGGTAGGGATTAAATTCGTTTGCTTGCCGTATCATATCGTATGATCTGTGCGTCAGTTTAAGAAGTGCACTGAGACTTTGCGTACGTCTTTGTAGTATTTTCTCAAATCACACTGGTAGATCGTATCGCCAAATACAAACTTTATTTCAAAATATGTTTCAAAATAGGCCTTTACCCAGTTTTTTATCCAGTATTACTCCTAGATATTTAACATCGTCTTTCAAGGGCAGCGTTTTCCCGTAGAAGATTAGATTTCTCACGTGTTCCAATTTTCTTTTACAAGAAAAGGCAATAAGAGAAGATTTTTTTGGGATTTACCCGAAGTCCCTCCTCATTGCACCAGTTTTCGACAGCGTTTAGCGCTCTTTGCATTTTGGTAAACACATGGGCTGTGTTGATGCCTCTGATAAGGAGTACAATGTCGTCCGCATATCCTATTGCGTATATTTCTTTATTTTCCAATCGTGTCAGTAAACTGTCCGAAACGAGATTCCATAGCAGGGGTGATAGCACACCCCTTGTGGTGTGCCTCTGCACACTTTAGCTCTAACAGTGGTGTTGTTAAAAGTGGTTGTGGCTTTTGGGCCTTGATCCAGCATCTGTTTGATCCATTTGCCAACCAGAGGTTCTATGTTGCGATCTCTTACTGATCGATTTATTGAGTCATATGACGTGTTGTCAAAGGCTCCTTCGATATCCAGGAATGCCCCAAGGGCCACTTCTTTGTTGTCTAAAGATAGCTCAGCCCTTTTAGTTATCTCATGGATGGCTGATTCGCAATACTTGCCTGTTTGGTAGGCAAATTGATTTCGGTGTAGAGGCCTTCTGTACAGTACTTCTTCTCGGATATGTTGCTCTATCAGTTTTTCTTCTGTTTTCAGAAGAAATGATGTTAGGCAAATTGGTCGGAAGGATTTTGGTTTGTCATAGGAGGCTTTGGCTGGTTTTGGTATAAAAACCACCAGTGCCTCCCTCCATCCTTCTGGTATGTGATTTAGAGCTAGGCTGGCTCTTAGGATTTTGCACAGTCTTGGCCCTGTTGTAACATGGCTGGTATGATTCCTTCAGTTCTGCCAGATTTAAATGGTTTGAATGTTTTTATTGTCCATTTGACTTTTTCGTATGTAATTATTTTTCTCGATAGAATCCAGTCCTCCTTTTACCCCTCTTGATTTCAAGTGTGGTTTGGTTTTGGATTTCCGAATTTTCGAGTATGATTGATCCTGGAAACTGGGTCCTCAACATAAGCCTGAGTGTCTCACTTTCGGTAGTCGTCTGATCTCCTTCTGGTTTAGTTTAGGCATGTTCCTGGGGTCTGCTGTGGCCCTTTGGCCATGACTTTATGCAGTCTGGAGTAGGCCGGTATCTCTGATAGTTCCCGGCATAGTTTTTTCCAACCTAGTTTCTTGGCCTTTTTGATGGCATTGTTATATTCGGTTAGGTGGTGTCTGTATAGGTCCCATCCTCCCGTTCATTTCGCTGTGTTGAACAGTTTTCTTGTTTTCCTTCTGCGGTTTTCTAGGTCAGAGTGCCACCAAGATGGGCCCTCTTTAATGGAATCTGTCAAAGGTATCTTTCGCCTCTTTTGGACAGCTCTCCAAGTTACGTTCTAGTACCTCTTTATATAGGTCCCAGTTCGTTTTTCTTGGGTTTCTGTACTCCCGTTGGGTGTTAATTGTCGATTCAAGGTTAAACCTTATGTATCTGTGGTCTGACAGACTAATTTCATTTGATACATGCCACTGTTTTACCAGTTCACTTATACGTCCCTTTGACAGTGTTAAATCGATTATAGTACAGTCATCTTAGTCAAAAAAAGGGATCAACCTCGGAATCTAACGGAATAAGCTGAATTTTTGTACAAACCTTTATTTTAGCATTACAAATGTTGTCTCAAAAGTCACATATGCCAACGTGTGAGCGGCCTTAGATATTCGAGGTCAAAGGTCGCAAAAATCTGTTTTTTGAGAATATCTCGTTTTATCTGCCTCCTAGCGTATTTGTATTTATTATAAAAGTTGTAGATCATAAAATTCTCTACAAGTTTTGTAAAAAACGTTTTTTTATACGTCTAATCGTTTTTGAGATAGAGGGCGCAGAGTGTGGAGCGCTCAGCCATACGTACTTTAGCGCAAGGTAAGGGTGAATCCCAATCTATTATACCGTTTTTTTAATTAATTATTTATTATATATTACTTAAATAATAATTTAATACCTTATATTAATTTTTATATTTCTTTTAAATCAAATAGTCATTAAATATTACTTACCTTTGACATACAAATAATTAAATAATGAAGTGAATCATTCTAAATATATTCTAATGTTATTCTAATTAATGATAAAAGCATGGCGGCTGGTGACTCCCCTTGTTGGTCGCCGATGTGAGTATTACATCTTGTTGGCTTTATCGCAGAAAGACCACAGTGGCATAGCATCCATATTACGTCTGACGAGAATACAACTTCTTGGGTTCGTCTCGTTGGGGTGTGAAATAATCCTCCCCTCAGACCCCTTACTTGGCCCCTGTACACATACGGTTCCTGAATAAGGGCAATATGAATCTCGTCAGCGGCCATATTTTTGCATAGAGCCGCTGTTGCTGCCTTGCAGTGGTGGAGGTTGATTTGTATAATCCTCACTACCATGCAGGGCGATTAGAATTTAGACGATAGCTTTTGTAGCGGCTCCTCGTCCGTTGGGGTCTGCCCAGTGGGCTTCCCCTCTCCTCCACTTTGGATTATCGTAGTAATGGACGAGGGTCCTGGTGTCGGTTCTTCGTCCATTGGGGTCTGCTCCATGAGCTCCCCCTCTTCTTTTTTCTCGGGCTCCTTCCCGGTAATCTTTCTGATCTTTAGCCAGCCTAGGTTGTGGTACAGGGTTTTCTCCCCCCCTACTTTTTCCCAGGACTGTTCATCCATCAGTAAGGTCATTAGGTAGCCAGTGCCTCCCTCGAGCTTTCTGTTAGACAGGACTTTGCAAGTCCCGGTCTCTAGCTGGTTTTGAGCGCCCAGCGTTCGCAGGAACCGGTCCTTGTCCTGTACCTCGGTTAGGTATCCGAGGACCTTTACGGGTTTTGGAAGTTTGCTTGCTTCCAAAGTTTAGAGTTGAGCTCCTTCCTATGGAGATGCTTCCCCCATTGTACCAGCGAGCCAACTTTTGGTGCACTCGTTGGCGCATGTAAGGTATAGCACTCCTCCCCCGTAGTATGTGCCCTTGAACTGAGGACCTTTCCCCTCTTCGGGTATTTTGGCGATTAGCCATTGTTTGAGGAGCTGGGACTTCTCCTCAGAAATCATCTTTGTTGGGTATACAATGGCTGTTATAGCCATTTTGGTTCCCACTGCAGCATCGCGGTAACTCGCCATTGGTTTCCTTGTGTCAGGGTTCCTGGGCCTCTTTTTTGTCTGCTGGGGTGTGCTCCCGTCTGACCAGTGTCGGTTTTGCGTCCCAGTCTTCTGGTGTACACCCTCTGCTACTTCTGGGGTGTTCCAAGAAGGCCCTTCCCCAAGATTTTGCTCGACCTTGCGGTCTTTGCCTTTTCGAGCGTGGCCTGGCGCTTAGCCCTCCGCCTTTGGGCCCCAGATTTCGGGTTTTCAACCTCATCCGGTTCCTTGGCGATGGTGCTACCCGCCGAAGTATGTATTAATAATGGCTATTATGACATATATTGACAGAGAAACGCCCAGATCTTGATGCAAGTGGGTTAGTATAAATCTGTTTTTTTCTGGACGATATACACGTATATGGCCATTATAAGTCGACTGGAACGTCTTTTCGTCAGTAAAATTAACATTGTGCCAATATTGAGGATTTCGGTGTGTGTAATTTAATAACTCTGGCTTGACGCCGTTCTTCTGTTTTTTTCGCAGCCGGACGAGATCTAAGCTCAGATTCCTGTATTCTTCTGCTGGCGGTGGATTGAGCGCAAGGAAATGCAGTATCAATTACCGCATCCCTGACCGTTGCAAAATGATTGTTTCTTAAAAATCTTAATAAATTAGCATCCTGCCCTGGATTGGAAATTCTTTGCCGACATGTGCCAACTTTTCTTTTAATTGATTGTTCTTCTTCCCAAAGTTGTTTAATTTTCAAAATTGTGATTTTATTTATATTGAAAAACTGCGCTACGATACGGATTGACCGTCCTCAAACTGACGTCTGGTTTACATCCCTAGACCACACCTACGGCAGTATTTTTTATAACCTAACTCGCCATATTTGACAAGTGCAGTATCTCTCATTCTTTTTATTTGCATACGACTGTATATTCAGACAACGTTGGAAATTTGTAAAATAACTTGTTATGCCTACGCATAACGTTGTTTGAATGTATGCTTTTAAGTGGAAAATACCTACGTAGTTAAAACGTTACATAAACCCCACGTTTTATAATACGTAAATCTCGTGTGTTTTATAACATTAGAAACGAACGTTGTCATATTATATGACATTATAAACCGGGATATTTCAACATAAACTTATAAAAAAAGTTGAATTTTTCCAACGTTTTGTACGTTAAATTTCTACTAGTATAGTTCTATTTAATGCAAAAATAAAACAAAACTTGGCTAATTAGAATGGATTATTAGTAGTAGGTTAAAATCAAACTGACATTTATATCGATTATATTTAAATTATATTTTAAATAAACTAGTTTTCGAGACCGTGTGGTGTAATAAAACCTAAATAAAATGGTGCAAAAATTTAATATATTTTGACCAAACTTATTTACCGGTTAATTGACCATTATGGTGGAGCGAAATATAAATATTTTTAAAATTTAAAACGCCTGTATATAGAAAAGTTGTGTATGATAAAAATAAATATTTTGGTGAAAAAAAAAATTTTTTTTTAATTCCTTCCGCTGCCCCAGAGCTATCCTAAATATAAAAATAATAAAATACAGACGAGGGCAGAAAACGGTTAAAAAAATTTTTTTTTGAGCCAAGATTTTTTTAGAGCATAACTAACTTTTCCAAAATTGGGCACATTGATTTTCAAAAAAAAGAAGCTAAATGGGGACCCCCGTTCAATATTAAAAATACAAATATTATACGCCCATTTCGCTTGTTATTTTTTGAAAATGGAAGTGTCCTATTTTGGAAAAGTTACTGATATTTAAAATAAACATTTTGGTGATAAAAAGTATATATTTTTTTAATTCCTTCCACTGCTGCAGAGCAATGGCAAACACAAAAATTATAATATTTTTCACCAAAATATTTATTTTTATCATACACAACTTTTCTATATACAGGTGTTTTCAATTTTAAAAATATTCATATTTCGCTCCACCCTATTGACCATCCCCAACGCTATGTATAGTACTAAATTTGGTAACCCATGTTTGTTTGTAGTTTTTTCAACATTAGATTAAGGGGTTTGGGTTACATATGTACATTTTAAGTAGGTTTATTTATTTGTTATTAATAATTGTTTCAGAGATGTATCTATTAATGATGTTACAAATATTGAAAAACGATTAATGCAAACTATGAACAAAATTGTTAAAAAGAAGAAAAGTGTCGCAATGGTACAAAAACAATCAATGGAAAATGTAAATCCTCTTAAAAGAAAAGGCTTATGGGATATGATTTCTTTTATTGGCAATAATAGTGATAAAAGTATGTAAATGTATTCCAAAAATTGTTTTTTTCTACTTCTATTGCATTCACATTATTTGTTTTTTTTTTCGTATTTAATGGTAACCATTATAATTAACTCATACAGTGATTGGCCAATTTCAATATTCACCGTGATTTCTCGTTTAATAATATACTATTACTTTCCTTTACATTTAAAAAGCTAAAATTGCACCAAGAAGTTTCATAATTTAACAAATTACATTCCTTAGCAACATATCTTACCTAATAATGTATATTAAAAAGTTGTATCTTTTTTCTTTACAATTCATTATTTGGTGGACAAGCGTGAATCCAGCCCAGTAATTTTGTTAAAATACTGGAAAGCATTTTATACAAAAAAAAAAGATTGTTAAATAAGGAACGATTTTTCTCAATATCAACATGGGTTTTAGAAAAATCCACTGTGTCAAACATGGCAATATAATTTTAAAAGCAAATAATTTTTAAAAATGGTTTTTACTTCTTAACCCTTCGGTGGGCGCAGCACTCAGGACCGCAACTTATTAAAAAGTATATTTTCTTATATATTTTTTTGATATACCCCGGTGCCTCCCTAAATATACAAAGTTTAACATATTTGGCAACGTGTAGCCATTGCGAGTTTTTACAGGTACCTAATAGAGGTAGCGATAGTGGTCAAAAGTAGACTATCGATAGTATCGATAGTGAGAAAAGCGACTATCGATACTATCGATTAACTATCGATAATTAACTAAAATTTCAAAACCGTATAGTTTTTATTTTATTAAAAAATATCAAAATCTATAATAGCTATCGAGTTTCAAAACATGGAGCCTACACAAGGAGCCCGAACTTAATATGAAAAATCGACAAAACCTGCCCTCTAAATTGCACAAATTAAGTTCACCACCAGCGGCGCTGATTGTTGATGCGTACTGACGTCTGCTCTTTTGGTAGCGTGTTTCAGAATAGCGCCTACTTTCCTTAGGAAGATGGAGGATGTTTACATGCAGTTCGGACATGCAGTTCGGACTCCTTGTGTAGGCTCCATGACCTCAACAATAAAATAACCTTTGGTAAATCTAGGGTCCCTAGATTTTGCCAACTAAAACCCCAAATTTTTAACTTCGTCAAATTTCGAATAAAAAAACAACCATAGTTATAATAATTTTTTTGATACAACTATCGCTAGACGATAGTCTGTCACTATCGATAGAATCGATAATTCGATAGTTTTTAAAATATCGAAACTATCGATAAACTATCGATAATATCGCTACCTCTAGTACCTAACAGTCGATAGCGAGGTGTCAAAGTGGGAAGTTCGACACTTCGGCACTCCGGACCGCAGCGCGCCCGGTCATGTAAGTAAATATTCTCACTATTATTTGTTTGAATTGATATTGTATTTTTATCTGCGGGTTTAAAATTTACTAAGTTACCCAAGTCGATATAATGAATCAGATACCGTAAACACGGGTGACTTTAGCTCACTTTCAAACTTAATCTTAACATTTTAGTAGTTTTAACAATCATAAACATTAAATATTGTATACCAAAATTTGAGTCTTGAGTTGCTCTTTCATAATAACTATGTTATGATCTTACATAGGGCTGAGTTTCAAAAATAAAAATTAAAAACTGGGTGTGCAAAGTTACCCCCTGGTTGCGGGTTACTTTGTCTCACAGTGTATTTTCCGTATAAAATTAACTCAATATTTTATTTTTATTAGACATATGTTAGCATCGACATATAGCAATTGCAAGGGATTACCGATAAAAACAATAAAAAATCGACCTGTAGTTAACCAAGGATCATCATTCCAAAGAATTGCGCATAATATAGAAATTAAAACGCGTGTATTTTTAAGAGTTTTGCACTGATGCAATATATACAATTTTAAAGTGTAATAAACCCCATTTATTTTTTTAAAACACTGATTTCCCTGTAATATAAACTTAATAGAATCGCTCAATTGACAGGTTTAGACCAACAAATTATAAATGTTAATTTTATCGAGCGCAAAAAGATTTTTCATAAAAGGGCTAAAGTCACCCGTGTTTACGGTACTGTACTGCTCTTTTTACAATTTTAGGGATAGAAAAATGATGAAAAAAGCTCTTACTGACAGGGAATTAGAGAAAATTGCAAACAATTTATCAGTTTTGAAGAAGATGGAGTTGATTTTGATGACGACAGCGAAGGGGAGGAGGAGATTATTGAAGCACAAATTTATGATAGTGAATCGGAAGAATCAGGAGATGACGACGTGGAAGATGTAGAGGTTATAGCGGAAGAAAAAAAAGAACACTTTTTCATAGGCAAAGATAACGAGACTATTTGGAAAAGTACTCCAGTAGCTCCACCTAATAAAACGAGAGCCGAAAATTACTATAAAAGTACTTCCTGGATCTAAAGGCGCTGCAAAGAGTGTATCAAATGAAAAGAAGCCTTTTTTTG
The DNA here is from genome assembly GCA_921294245.1 of Brassicogethes aeneus. NCBI lineage: Eukaryota > Metazoa > Arthropoda > Insecta > Coleoptera > Nitidulidae > Brassicogethes > Brassicogethes aeneus. The sequence goes on from OV121132.1 coordinate 67,377,629, forward strand.
TTTATAACTCAAGATATAATTGCACAAATTGTTACCTGCACCAACATATACATTGAAAATAAAAAACCAAGCGTTTTATACCAAAGAGATAGAGACTGTAAACTAAAGTCTAGTACCAAAATTACTGTAATGCTAGGAGTACTTTTTCTTATATCAATCAAAAAAGGAAATCGTACAAACGTTCAAGAGCTGGGGACTAAAGATGGGACTGGAATGATAATACGTTTAGTTACAAGCGATTTCTTTTTCTTCTTCGTTCATTGGGTTTTGATGACATTAGAACTCGAAAAGACCGTGAGAAAACCAACAAGTTAGCCGCTATCATGGAACTTTATACATCTTTTGTAAGCAACTGCATGAAAAATTATAGCTTGGGTGAATATGTAACCATCGACGAAATGCTTGCGGATTTGTGCAATATATGCCACAAAAACCGGCCAAATACGGTCTAAAAATATATGCCCTTTGTGATAGCAAGACGTTTTACACATGGAATTTTAAATTATACTGTGGAATGCAACGAGATGGACCCTATAATCATCAAATAAACCGTTTGACATAGTGGACAGATTAGTCGACCCTATAAAACAAAACAAAAGGAATTTGACCACCGATAAATATTATACTAGTTACCCATTGGCAGAATATCTCATTGAAAATGGTATCACATTGATTGGCATAATGAAAAAAAATAAAAAAGAAATTCCCACAGAATTTCTTCCAAATAAATTACGCACTGTTGGATCAAGTCTGAAGAATGAAATAACTCTGGTTTCTTACGTTACCAAGCAAAAAAGGCTGTGATTTTACTTTCTTCTATGGACCAAACAGGAGACGATGAAACAAAGAAACCATTTTAGAGTACAATCGAACGAAAAGTGGTGTAGATACAGTACTGTGGATCAAAAATGTGTTTCCTATACGATACAAAGGACATCCAGAAGATGGCCGCTCGCATTTTTTTTCGAATGCTAGATATTGCAGGAATAAATTCGGAAATTATCACCAATAATACAAAGCCGCAGGAAACAAGCCCGAATTAAGCATTTTTCTAATGGAAGACCATTTAAAAGATCGTGCTAAAATCAGAACACTGCCGAAAGACGTTACTGGGTTTCTTTCTCGGTATCGAGAAGCAGAAGAAGTTTCTGCACCAGTTATCCAAAATCGTAAAGAAAGATGCCACATAATATGTAGTTCTCACAAAAATAATAAAACCATAGTTACGTGTTCTAAGTGTCGAAATTTTGTTTGCAAAGGGCATAGTAACCGTCCAGTGCAATAACTGTCTGTACCCACCAATGGAGGAAGACTAATTATTATGTGTAGTAATCTTAATGATATCATAATATGAACTTTTTTATTGTTTATGTTATTTATTTTAGACAATGTTTCATTTGCATGTTTTTATTTTTAAGAGTTGTTTATCAAATGTATGTAATAAAACTTTTTAGTTTAATACCTAATAATAAAACATTTAATTTTTAATTTTTTTGGTTGCGGTCCTCAGTGCCGCAACGCGCCCGCTCATGAGATTTTAAGAGACGCGCCCGGTGATGGGTTACCATTATCTTTGATAGCTCTCAATTTTCTTCTGAAATGGACCATCATTCTCTGGACAGGAACAATTTCCTTAATATTCTGAAAAATGCGACGCCGTAATTACTCTTCACTTTCAGCTTCCCATCCCTTATCGTATACTTTTTGCTTAATATTGACCAAAATCTTCTATTGGTCGAGCTTGCTATGTTATTTGCATTATACCATTTTCTAGTTGCTCTTGCATAATGGCATGAAGCCAGATCAGGCCAAAACATTATATTATTATTGGCATTGTGTGTTTAAAAATCCAAGCAGCGTAGAAAGACATCGTTGGATATAAAGGTCTGCAGATAAGGATTCTCTGCGAACACGACCAATGTAAGGTTGTAAGATAAATCTGCTTTCAGAATGGCACACCACACTAAAACTTTGTCTTTAAACTTTTATCTCTGAATGGGATAAAGTAAAATATTTCTCATCATCCCCCGGACAACAATCGGGATTTCCTGATGAAGTCATGATGATATCACAACGTGATTTTTTTTATCACGCTGTGATATCCTGAGTGCCTACACATGCTTCATCACAGTGATATCATATAGAACTCACGGTGTGATATTTGCAAAATTTGCGCATGCGTATGAGCCCTGCGAACTGCGAATTTAAAACCTAGTTTGTTATTCACATTACACCGTTATAATTTATAAAACGTTGTTTGAATATCACGAATGTTGTCCGGGTTTAATTAAAAAAGATATATATTTTTTCTCTCAATGTACGAATGTGGCGCAAAATAAATATCCAAACACGGATGGCATAAAAAATCATTTTTTATGCCATCGGTGCACCGACATGTTTGGATATTTATTTTTGCACCACATTCGTACATTGTGAGAAAATGTATGTTAACAATTGAATTAACAGTTTTTGCGGTTAAATACATTTAATATTTTCTTGGATGTAAATTAACTATTAATTTAAATCCAAAAAAATACTGAATGTATTTAACCACAAAAACTGTTGATTCAATTTATATGTAGGTATACTTTTTCTCCCAATGTACGAATGTGGCGCAAAAATATATATCCAAACACCGATGGCATAAAAAATCACGACATGATTTTTTGTACCATCGGTCAATCCCAAACAGCGATGGCATAAAAAATCACGACATGATTTTCATTTCTCACGCAGTGTCATCCGTATGATGTCCGTATGAATAAAATTTGTGGAAATCACGACGTGACGTTCGTATGATTTTCATTTATCACGCGGTGACTTCCGTATGATATCAGTATGAATAAAATTTGTGAAAATCATAATTTGTGATGTTCGTATGAATATCACGAATGTTGTCCGGGCCATAACAATAAATTTATCGACAAAAGGAATTACCCTTTTTCTTATTTTTTAATAGTCTTGTAAATTGTTGAAATAGAAATATGTTGTTCTTAATAAATTAAAACAATATTATGCTTTGGCATGCGCCCAACTAGGTAAATTATATATTTCTCTTCGAATATCCTATAAGACATTTTTATAAGTTTGATCCATAGATTTAATCGAAAAAACTAAACTGTCAATATTAAGACATTTTATTTTCAACGGCAACTTAATGCGACGCCATTTGATACAGTTTAAGATTTAAAAAATTTCTGAAAACTTTAGGACCATACGTTATACACTGACATAACTATAATTTTGATAATGATCTTTTACAGCTGTTTGAAAGTATACTTGCTTGTTTTTTAAATAAATAATTATCAATCAAGTTATTTAATACTTTAATTACTTTTGTAACTAGCATTTCCCAATGATGTTAACATAACCATAGTTGAATTGGATTTTATAGGCCACCAATTTATAATTATTTTTGTAAATACATTCAAAAAAATACCCAATAAACCAAATTCCGGAAAATTTCCTTCAAATTGACAGAAATCGGACAATCGGGCAATAAATAATATTTATACTTCCGCATTCACACTGGTATTGACAGAAATTCATCCCGCAAGTGTATATCGCAACCTGAACGCATTCCCAAGAAAATAATTGCGTTCACATTGAAAGCAATCAAAACGCAATTTGATAAAAATGATTGAGGTCAATAATATCTCCTTTCTTGGCCATTTATTGTCATACATTTTATTTGAAAATATTTCAATAAATATTATGAACCGTGTGTCGTACCTAGGCTGGTAATGGCCTTAAGTACGCACTATAGGGTCTCTCTAGTTCTTCGACAGAGAGAATACCTACCTCGAGTAACTTTACAGTGGAGAAATAGGGTTTGAGAATCGGTGCAGGTTTTGTGGTTTAATTAAATATATACAAAATCATAAGTAAAGGATATATACATAAAATAAAGGTCTATCGTAGATATATTACAATGAACATGTGTGCAAACAGGTCAATATTTGGTACTTTGCACCCAAAAGGCAACAGGCAGGTACAGGCTCCGTTTTCCTCCACAGACAGGCAGGTTCACTTGCAACTGGGGCTATAAAGAAGAAATATTAAATGCAAAATATATAAGTGAGGTTATGGTCACTTTGATGCTAAATGTGGTATGTTAGATGGATTATCAATGACAGGACGGGTGGCAGGATGTACAAATAGGTTAAATACGGCATAACAGCTCAGCATAAAAGCCCAGCATACAAGCCCCAGGTTAACCTACTGTTTTATATCACCAGGAAATAATCCTTGTGCATTCAAGTCTCGGTATTGGTTCTTCCATCAAGTATTTGACCAGTCGGAATTTGAGCCACCAGTAGACTGATTTTAATAATTTTCAAATCAGCCTTTTATAGCTAAAACTTGCAAACAGAAATACTGTAAAAACAACATCGCCTCCGTTATGCTTCAAAATGTCAAAATTAGTTGTTTTAGTACATGGTACGGCATCTGTTGGCTGGTGGATGTACTACGTCTTGCCGGTAAAACTGCGGTAAATTACTAATGGTTCATTACATCCCCCCCTTACAAAATTATTGTTTTTATAATAAAATTAATTTAATTTTTCTGGTTTAGTATTATTTTTATCTGTGCGTCACTGAAATTGGGTTATTTTTGGCTAGTTTTTGGTATTGTTACCTATTGCAAAATTTTACTTAATTGTATCAATGGTAATGCCACAGCGGCTTACTTGATTTAGAGTATTTGAAAATTATGAGATTGCCTTAAGCCGCGTAGGAATCAATCAAGGACCAATACTTTACACATTATCTCTAAAACAAATCATTTTATCAAAATTTTATAAGAGGCAAAAAATTATCACCAATAAATGATTACTTGAAAAAATAAAGTTTGGAAGTCATTGACGCACGTACTAAAAAATAAGGGGAGTCAGTGAGTACTGGACCCCCCTATTTTGTTTATTTGACAATTGTTTTTTGTTTTGTTGTTCTCAAAAGATGTAACTATTTATGTTAAAGAAGTGTACCGAATTTGAACTTAATATCTTATCAATTACTCGAATTATTAAAAAAAATTAGTTTTAAATTTCAAACTTTGTCGCCTTGTTTATCGAACATGAAGCTCTAAATTGAAAAATGGTATTATAAAAGTCTTATTGTTTTAACTCAAGGAATATATGGTTAACGGATTGACCTCCTTTTTCCGGACACCCTAAAAACAACGGTCGTACACAGGATTTAAAAGAAATACCTGGAAAATAAAAACAAAAATATTAAAACCAAATTAAAAAATTTCGTCTAAAACATCTTCACGGCTCCGGGTTCCGGGTCCTCTTCCGTGATAAGAAATGGCCGTTGGGAACTTTACCCAATCCCTTGGCGGTAAGCAATTCCATCGTCGCATTGTTGAAGGTCCGGAGTTGGTGCAAAGTTTGGCACAAATCGTCGGTATTCAGAGGCCGTTTCTAGGACTTGATGAATTGCTTGTCTTTGTGGCCCCGGGTATGCCTCCTTTATCGAGACGTCGTTGATTTTTCGAACATTTGTGCAGAATCGTGGCTCTCCATTAGCTTGCTTGACCCTCACTGTTGGTGAGCTCCAAGGACTATGGGAGGGCTCGATTTTATCTGAGAACCTTTGATCAACTTGGTCGTAGATTTTCTTTATGGCGGGTTCTTTGATACGAATATTATGTTGTATTCTGCTGTTATTCGTATCACAGGACTTTAATTCGGTGGGCATAAAGTTGGCCACTTTCTGTTGTTCTTCGGGAATCAGGTTTTTCTGGATCAAGGACAACAGGGCCGGACTTTTTTCTGGTTCTTCTGGTTCATTTTCTAGTTTTTCTGGATTTTCTGGTTTATTTTGGGTTAAGTTTTCCAATATCTTATGCTTGGATATAAAATCCATCCACAAAATAATATTTTCCACCAAATTTGGTAGAGAATAGAACTGGTGTTGCGTATATTTTTTGTCAAATTGACAACCCAGGGTGTAGGCCCTAGTGACCGGTTGTAGGGACCCATCAGCCAACTGTAACTGGGTAGTACATTGTTGTCCTGGTTGATTTGATAGACCGTCTACCACGGATTAACCGATATATGAATATATAGCTCCGGTATCCAAAAGGGCATCCCATTCTATCCCTTTAATTTCCAATTTAAGGAACATTCTGGGGTCGTTGGCCACATTTTCGGGTTGATTGGCTAATCCATTGGGAATTATCATCGGAATTTTGGTGTCACACTGTATATTTTGTACTGAGTACGGTCCTGGTGAAGCCGGTAGGGACGGGAATTCAGATGGCTTTAGTTCTGGCTCCCTTCGGAGTTTTCCGGGCGTGGGCATGTGCAGTCTTTTGACATCCTGCCTGCCACACCTGGAAGAAAATATTCGGCCCCTTTCGCGAAATTCAGTGCGAAAATGACCCTCTTTACCACACCGCCAGCACACACGTTTTCGGTCGTTTACTGTGTCATTAGTTTTCTTTACTAGCCGGATTGGGGTATAATTTTGTCTTGATGGTAATATTGGTAAAATTAAAACACCTTACTTTGGTTCTCACGGGTTTTGTAGGTTAGGTTTTCAGGAAATTTTCATGAAAAATCAGGTCCCTGCTCGGGCGCCAAATTTGTGTCGTATCTAGGCTGGTAATGGCCTTAAGTACGCACTATAGCGTCTTTCTAGTTCTTCGACAGAGAGAATACCTACCTCAAGTAACTTTACATTGGAGAAATAGGGTTTGAGAATCAGTTCAGGTTTTATGGTTTAATTTAAATGACAAAAATAACTTAAACTTGTGTATTCTTTCATATAAAAACACACATCAAAATATTCTAAGGGACAATAAATAAAATTTACTAATACAAGGAAATCTTCGTTTATTAAAAAAAAAAAATTGTAAATGTTAAACATAAATATTATCCTTTCCAAATCAGGCAATTTTTTTTTTAAAGTCAAGTAAAAATTATTAAATTAACAAAAACCCTAGAACAGATCAAATTACAAAAATAACTAATTTATTTAGTAAAAGTTTAAGGTCAATAAATGGAGTGTTTTGACTTTCTCAATAGAGGGTGTGTCTTCCTCGATTGTTAATAACTGCTCTGCACCTTCGTGGCATACTCAATATTAAATCGTCAATGTCAATTTGCTCTATTTGATTCCATTCAGTTGAAAGGCACTCAAAAAGTTGTTCTCGTGTATTAAAGACATCATTGTGCCTTAAAATCCGTCTACCCAACATATCCCACACATGTTCGATAGGGTTAAGGTCGGGCGATTGCGCAGGCCAGGGCAAAACCTCAACTTCTTCATTTTCGAGGTACGCACGGACCAATCTAGCTGTATGGGGACGCGCATTGTCGTGCATTAGTCGAAAATCTGGGCCAACTTGTGGTGCAAATGGAATCACAACAGGCTCAAGAATGATATCTCGATAGTCGATTGCATTTAAAAATCGTTCTAAGTAAACGAGGTCCGTCCTTCCGCCAATGGTGATACCACCCCAAACCATTACAGTACCACCTTGCTGTCTGTGAACTTCCTGAACTGTGGCCAAGCGTTCTGGGTTTCCAGATCGCCTCCAAACTCTTGTTCTACGAGTATCTGGAGCTAGTCCAAATCGGGACTCGTCAGTAAACAAGACAGGGGCCCAGTCATGCCTACGCCAGTTTACGTGTTCTTCAGCCCACTGAAGTCTGTTGGCGCGATTTCCTCTGGATAACACAGGTACTCGCACAGGTCTACGAGCATAAAGTCCGGCTTCATGGAGTCTATTCCTGATGGTTTGGTCACTAACTGTTACTTGATGTGCGGTACGTAGCTGAATTGCTAATTGCGATGCAGTTATGCTGCGATTTCGTAAAGCCTCTAGTCGAATAAAGCGATCTTGGATTTGATTAGTGCTTCTTGTACGGCCTGTATGTCGTTCGGCTACACTATTGGTTTCTTGAAATCTAAGCCACAACCGATTAACAACACTTCTGTGAACGTCAAGGGCTTCGGCAACTGCACTTTGTCGCATGCCCCCTTGGATCATTCCCACTGCACGTAAACGGGTGTCGCGGTCTAAATGATGTCTCTGCATTGTTAAAATGTTTAAAACTAAACTAAAAATTTATTGTATCGGTGGAAAAGCAAAAAAAAGTAAAAAAACAATTAAATAAAATATTACACTTTTTTAATTTTTTTAATTACAGTACGTTTTAAAACAATTTGATACGTTTTTTTATCCATAATGAAATTATTTTATTTATTTTATTTAAAAATAAATTTATAAACACAAAATAATAAAATATAGCCATTTGATACGCGTTTAAATGCTTGTCCCTTAGATTAATTTGATGTGTGTATATACAATATATAGAAAATCATAAGTAAAGGATATATACATAAAATAAAGGTCTATCGTAGATATAATATAATGAACATGTGTGCAAACAGGTCAATATTTCGTTCTTTGCACCCAAAGGCAACAGGCAGGTACAGGCTCCGTCTTCCTCCACAGACAGGCAGGTTCACTTGCAACTGGGGCTATAAAGAAGAAATATTAAATGCAAAATGTTATGGTCACTTTGATGTTAAATGTGGTATGTTAGATGGATTATCAATGATAGGACGGGTGGAAGGATGTACAAATAGGTTAAATACGGCATAACAGCTCAGCATAAAAGCCCAGCATACAAGCCCCAGGTTAACCTACTGTTTTATATCACCAGAAAATAATCCTTATGCATTCAAGTCTCGGTATTGGTTCTTCCAGCAAGTATTTATTTGACCAGTCGGAATTTGAGCCACCAGTAGACTGATTTTAATAATGTCCAAATCAGCCTTTTATAGCTAAAACTTGCAAAAAGAAATACTGTAAAAACAACATCGCCTCCGTTATGCTTCACTAAATGTCAAAATTAGTTGTTTTAGTACATGGTACGGCATCTGTTGGCTGGTGGATGTACTACCTCTTGCCGGTAACAGAAAACTGCGGTGAATTACTAATTGTTCATTACAACCTGCATAAATGAATAATTTTTTTTTGAAAGAACTTACTTATAGCTTACGTACTCGTACGTAGGCGAATTCGCCTACGTACGTGTACGTAATCTATCGGTTAGTTCTTTCAAAAGAAAAAAAAATATTCATTTATGCCGGTTCATAATACAGTTGTATTCATTAAAAAAGCGTACAAGAATTAGAATGAGAAAAAACTGTCAACATTATTGCGTAAAACCGGCTTTCCACTGACTTAAGTCACTATAACTGACAGTAGAAAATAAAAATGCCTCGTCAGTTAAAAAGGCTTAAATAGAATCAAGAATCGAAGAAGAAAATGGTCAATTCGTACTGTGGTATAATGGAAATAAAAAATCTATATTAAAAATTAAGCAACGCTGGGAACAGGAAGATTTACTAAACCAAAAAGTTGGTTCAGGTCGTCCCAAAATGTCCACCCCTGAACAGGATGCTGCTTTTTTGAGATATCTGAGGATTTATGGAAAACTATACAACTATACTATACCTACTATACTGCTGGGAAGATAATAATCCAAATATTGTATTAAATTTAATTCAGTTCATCCCAAATAGATTGGCTCAAGTAATAGAAAAACAGGGATGCATGACTAAATATTAAATTTTTTTTAATGTTTGTTTTTTCATTATTAAAAGGTAATAATTTTTGTAATATTATTTATGCACGATGACATTATAATATGACAATTATAACAAAAATTCTTTGACGTAAACGTCTTTTTATAGCCCGCGGGCGTTATTATGACCCAGCGGGCTATAATGAAACGTCAAAAATTAAAAACAACAATGTTACACCATTTGATATATTCGAAGTAAGTTTTTTCGTATAAAGATTTTGATTTTTCCGGCAGCAGGCCGCAATTTTTCGCCTTTTCAGCTGCTTCCTCAATTTCATTCATCTTTAAACTTTAAAACTGATTGATGTCAGTTGACATTATAATATGACAATTATAACAAAAATTCTTTGACGTAAACGTCTTTAAAAACAATAATATATTAAAAATAATAATATATTAATCGTGCATAAAGTTTTGTATGCATTGCTGGCATAACTGGTTTTTATGGTCCTACGACGCTTTTCTAGCCCTCGCGCTAACGCGCTCGGGCTCGAAATAGCGCCTCGGACCATAAAAACCTTATTATGCCCTTAATACATAAATAACTATTAATTAACCTACGACGTCAATGCTCTTTATAACCTATAATAATTATTTTAATGACTTATCATAAGTCACTTATGTCAGTGATAAGCCTGTTTTAAGCAATAATATTATTTTGACAGTTTTCTCTCATTCTAATTCTTGTACGCTTTTTTATTGAATACAACTGTACATAATACATAATTATTATTGACATATTTTCAAATATAATGTAACATGAAAATTCCTCTTTCGGTTTTAACGGAAGCGATATCAACTTTGTTATTTTAAATGAATCATCACATTTTTTTTACATTTTTAAATTTATACTATCATTCCTTATAAAATGGCTATACCATGTCCTATACCTAAACTTAATAGTTTTTGAGTTATTAGCTTATAACTTTTTTAATATTAAGTTTACTCATATTGGAATTACTGATATTGGAATCCTGAAACATTGTTTTAAAGATTCCATGTAATTTATTGTAATATTTCTAAAAAGATACTTGATAAAAAACAATGTGAATGTGCTCATAAAACATTTTCTTTACTTTCACTGTGAAAAACTGTCAATTTTCAAGAAATACATTTCGATTTATAACCTTTATAATCTGTATTTATAAAATATAAAAAATTGACATTTGACGGTGACACACAGATTCGTCTATTGTTTCATAGATGGCGCTCTATACAAATTTTTGATTTAAATCATTTTAAGTTAATAATAAGTATTTGTCGTAGAAAAAGTGAGGTTAAATTCGTAAAATGTCAAATACTTGTGAATTTAAATTGGCTTAAAATTCTTATTTCTCTTCGTCGTAGATAATATTTATTTATGGTACTAGTATGTTATGTTGAAAATAAGTCACGCGAGAAAGATAAATTTTCAAATGACTTAGGAAACATAACACAGGAATGGCATACAATGTTTTATCCAACAAGTGTAAGAAATCGTTTTTTTATGAGAAAATAATTAATAAGCTTTGTGATCAAATCAAAGCTACTTGCGTCTCAGTACCCTATAAATGTCAGAATGACTTGACAGTGACTTTTGGTCAAAGTTGTTTGTAGGTTTGCCACGGGCATGATACATGTAAGCAAATGTTTAAATAAATTTTGACACTTGTAAGTTTTCCCTGCAGAAAAGGGAAGCTTTTTTAAGAAAAAAACGTATAGAAAATGGAGGAAACCGATGAAAATTACGTTCCTGAGGATATCCTTACGGAAGCGGAAGAAGCAGCGATGCAGTTTTTGCCAGAAAAGCCCCGAGATGCTTAGGACAAGGAGATCAAAATTTTTGAGTCTTGGATGAATTCACGGAAGATAAAAGGTATCGATGAAAATGTTCTATTAGCTTATTTTTTACATTTGCAAAAAAATTAGCCCCATCGTCGCTATGGACCAAAGATGGCAAACTAACGAGCTTTTTGAAAAGCAAATCACGGGGATTCAAACCAAAGAAGTCCAAGACATTAGAACGACCTGAAATAGAGAAGTTTTTGAACGAAGCTCCCGACGACGAGTGCCTGTTGATGAAAGTGGCTTTGATTATGAGGATTAGCGGTGCTTGTAGATGCGATGAATTAGTCAATTTGAAAATAGAAAATATTCAAGACAAAGGGAAATATTTTCACGTAGTTTTTCCAGACACTAAAACCAAGAAATTGAGAAGTTTCACCATACTTGAAGAAGGATTTCCAATCAACCCGATGTGTAAAAAATACATGTTTTGAGACCAAAGAACACTGGTTCTAGACGCTTTTTTGTTTTTTTTTTTACAAAAATAGGAGTTGTACCAGCCAGTGTCTGGGAATAAATACGTTGTCGAAAATACCTTCAAGAATTGCAATGTTTTTGAAATTGGAGGAACCAGCGCTCTACACCGGTCACTGCCTGAGAAGGTCTTCGCACTGAGAAAAAAGTTTATTGTTGGGCAATAAACAATAATGGTTCCCAAATAAAAAGATTAATTAAATATGGGACAGAAGCATTGTTTATTTATCCTAAATATATTTTTATTCCTGACACATAAAGTTTGATTAAAGTAAATGTATCGTTATTATTTCGACTATTTAGAGGTGGGTGACAATTCGTGAAACGGATCACAGTTTTCCGACTTTGGAAAATACAAAAAACAATTATTGGTTTTTGTAGTATTCATTGATAGTAAAATATTACCAAATTTAAAAACATATATATAAACAATCATAAAAGTTATTTAAAAAAGAGCGTTTTTGACGAATTTTTTTCGAAAATCTCTCATGGAAATAAATAAATAAGCCTTTTAATAAAATTTTACCTTAATTGAAAATTTTCTTAAAAAATATATTTAAATTAAAAAAAAAAATATTTTCATAAAAAAAATTATTTATAATAAACAATTTGCATTTTTATAATTTTCTCAATGCTCTTTTTGAAAATCGTGTTAATTTATAGTCTTTCGAATGAAAAACGAAAAAAAAAATTGGATTCTTAATTAAACGATTAAGGTAGTTGTCGTGCTGTAAGCATACCATCAGAAAATTTAAAATTTTTGTATACTTATTAAGGACATGACAATACAATTATCCTTAAAATTTGAAGTCGATTGACCGTCTATAACCAGAGATAAATTCAATTAAAAATTGGATAATTAACATGCATTTTATACGCTTTCTGTAGTTCTGTACCAGTTTCTTGGTTATAAAAAAAACTAACTTTCAGAAGATTTCAGAAAACTAATAGTCTTTTAATGTATTGTTGCTGAGTTAAAAAAAAATAATTAAGAATTTTTGACCGTCCAATTGTTTATAAATAACCGTTTAAAGTGCAACAATTTGTAAAAAGTATACATAACTAGTGTCAGATAAAAACAACTTGGCAACGCTGTACCCGAATATACATATTATTTCCGCAGTAAATTCAAACAGACTGTACAACGATTCAGTCTCCATTGGTTGAGCATAACCGACGTTGCCGGATTAAAACTTATGAAAATAATTGAAAGTATTACGTAAAGGTAACGTCTCCAGGGTACAGAAAAAATTATGAATCATTTAGCTACAAGCTCGTATACTTTTACGGTGCGTATAATCTAAAAATTTTTGACAATATTGTACCACAACAACTACCTTAATGACATTTGATTTTGTGAGCCGGCGTGACTTTTTTGGGCCTGGCGCTCGAGCTCGCTCCCGACGCGACCCGTCCCATTGCGATGCGTACTTTATTATCAATAACTCTGCTATACTATACTATCAAGTACTTGTGTGATTTAAAAATGATTTTGTACGACCATTAAATATAAATTATACGTATATATATATATATATATATATATATATATATATATATATATATATATATATATATATATATATATATATATATATATATATATATATATATATATATATATATATATATATATATATATATATATATATATATATATATATATATATATATATATGTTTAAGTTGACTACTACCCAACGCGCATGTTTATCGCAACTATTTTTAATTACCCATTTAACCGCGTGAGGGCGTAAGTGTATTACAAATAAGAGTTCGAACCGCAAGCATCCGCGAGCGAGAGTGATCTACCACGCGACATTATACCCGCTTTAACCCGCTTTATCCCGCTTGTGCATCTCCACCGCTTGAAACCAACGCTAACAGCCAGAAACCAGACCAGGGCCCTGTGTGTCGTCATCAGCACCAGCCACAAGGTAGGACTTTATTAATATTCTTACTGCCCACGTTTTATCTTGTAACAGAATTCAGTCAACTAACACCACCATCCCCTATACTGTTATATGAAATTTCAGCTTTTTATAAGCATTTCTTTTCTTGGTGTCCTCCCAAAAATATTTCAGACAGTTCAATAAGTTTTCGGTAGTCATCTCTCACAATAGACTCTTTTAGTTATTTAGAGTAAAACCCATTAAGTTTATCAATTTCAGAGTTTACGGCCTATCACCAGACCCAGACCCGGGTAACTAGCCACTCCCTGTGAAAATATAAATTTTTATTAAAGTATACACATAAATAAAACTACATTTTAACATTTGTCAATAATTTATAATATAAGGGTCACATAATAACAAACACAAAATGACTTACGATCGAAGACCTCGCGACCAACCGTGGTTACAAAATACCGCGCGCCTAACGTTGGCTAACGGAGGGTTCAGATGCAAGTCGGCACGGGTTCCCGTTTATAGAATGAGCTGAAATTTTTACTGGGAGTATATAAACACGTAATAAATATAATTAGAGGGTATGCGTAAAAAAAATAAAAATAAGGGACAACCTAATGCAGATGCAGAAAGGCAGAAAAACGATGATCATTTTTGTAGACTTATAATCGTAAAAAAAGATCATTATTTTTCTGTTAATTTTACTATTTGAAAAATAATGATATAAATTATTTATTATAAGTACAATGTGTTTTATGTTATTACCTGGTAATTCAAAAAATTTAAATAAAGTAAAACATCAATGTTATAAATACAGGGTGGTTCTACTAAAAATTGACAACCTAAATTAGGCTACCTAATAAATCTTTTTTAATTGAGCTTTTGTTTTTGAAATTATCAAACTTTGTTTTAAACTAAGTTATTTATGGACGGATTAAAAAAAAATAAGTTTTTAGTAAATTTTGACATTTTCTTTTTTAGTATCTTTAGTAGATTTATTACATTTTTTACACAAAATAACAAAAACACAATACAAATAATAAATTTGTCTTATAATAATTATTATTATAATTTTAATTATTGTAATAATAATAATACACATAATATTGTCTGTGCTCATAATATAAATTAAATTATTAACAAAAACTTAACATTATTAAATTAAATAAATTATTATTATTATTATTTTAATTTAAAAAAATACCCTTTACAAAAAAAATAAAATTGAACATTGAATTAAATTAAGTTGATTTAAAAATATAAACGTAAAAAATATACTATGTTTTTATTTGGCAAAAAGAGTATATTAAAAATATCCAACTACAAAATAATGATTGTTTCATAAAGTTAAATTACAAAATTATAATTTCATAAATCGAAGTGTTAAATAAAAATTATGTCAATACAGCAACGAATATATATTTTTTGCGGCCCGGTAGAACTCTTACTAAATTAAAATAAAAGGAGTAATTATTATTATCATAATATTATAATCATAATCAGCGTCGGAAATTTAATTCAAATTCAATATTATCTCTGTAAAAATTTTCAGAAAAATTTGGAAATTTTCAGAAAAATTGACTTGCATTTTTTCGTGTTACCCTTTGAATAAAATTTAAAATATAAAAAAGTCAATTTTTCTAAAAATTTCCCAATTTTTCCATTTTTTACCGGAAAAAACGGTTTTTTTTTCTGTCAGCAAAAATTTTTCCGGAAATTTTAAAACCCTAATCATGACAAAATATTTTAAGTAAATTATATTATTTTATATATTTTATCCAACACATGACAGTTATGACTGTCATTATTAATGTCATTTTAGACAAGTAAACTATCAAATAACACACTAGTGTGTTATAATCCATAAGTCACGAGTTCTCGTTCTCGTTCATATTTAAAGTAGTATTCTATTTATTTATTACTATTACAAGCAGAATTCACATTGATATTGAAATTAAATATAAATGTAAAATCAATACTATCTAATAAAAGCAGTGATAACGTAATGTATTACATAGTACTCCCACACCTAAATAAAAATGGTGAAATAGTAAATTTTAAATTCCTAGTTGACACTGCACAGTGTGTTAAATTGATTATCTAGCTAGACAAAACCTAAATGACATAAAAAATTATAAATTTTCTTTGGAAGCGGGGTATTTGGGTTCACTGAATCCAAATATGACATCCAAAATGCAGAAATTAAATTCGTTAATTACAAAATGGCCGGCGCCTTGTGATAAAAAATAAACTTTCGGCTTCGTCGAAAATTGGTCAACTTTCGTTTTTCCAAAGAAACGCCCTGTATATTTTTGTATATTTGAAATCTGGAGAAAATTTTGAATCCGATAAATGCACATTCGCTATAGCGGTATACCATTTTGCAATTGACCTTGAATTTTTGTGCAGTTTTAGTTTTCAATCCAGAAAGCTGCAATTTGGAGAATCAATTAGTTTTACCATCCAAATTTGCAGTAAAATGCATAAATAGTAAATGTTGCTGATAAATTGTTTTTTTAATTAACTCAACTTTTTAAATACCATCAGAGTGGCTGCTAATGTTTTTTTAAATACATATGTTTTCCCCAATCAAAACCAACCAATGTCATAAAAATTCGGTTAGTGTTTTCCACGAAAATTACACTTATGGAAAACTTAAATTACAAAAAAAATTAAGATCATTATAAAATTCCCCTGAAAGTGTAAGTATCGAATTCAAAATTTTCTCCTGATTTGAAATATGCAAAGATATGCATAGGGTTTCATTGAAAAAACAAAAGTTGGCATTATTTCCGGGGATACCGGAAGTTTTGTGGTATTCATTGAAGGTTGAAATAATTATAAATTAACTCTTTATTATTGCTCCCAAATTTCAACTCTATTTTAAAATTTAATAGTAAAAAAGGAGTGAGCCGGTTTTTGGTTTCACCCTGTAGAAGAGGCAAATTGGGGCAAGAAATAAAGGCACATAAGTAATCTTTAGACGTTATAAAACAAAACAAATATTGATAGTGCACCCGATATTGCTCGATTACAATACTTCTTGCTTAATAAATATTGTCCATATTTAACAACACCAAGTGAATTTCTATATTTATAGCCTGTTGCTGATTACTGATATTATAAATCCCTAATTATAAAAAATAAGTAATATATACCTAGATTCATAGCGGCAAAGTTCAAAATTTGATTTAACTTGAAACAATGTCAAAATCACTCCACCTTTCTGCAACACATACACGGCTAAGTATATTTATAAAAAATGATACGCCCGGAACTGACGCCTGCATAGTGCTGAATACACTGTTGCAGTACGTTCTAATTAATGGAAATCATAACAGGGAGAACTGAAGAAGCTTATTTAATTAAATTTGTCTTAATTTCAGGTTGTTTTAAAATTAGGTTTTGTCTAGCTAGATAATTAATTTAACACACTGTGCACTGGCGCAACTGTATCTTTGATAAAAACGGAAAAACTCAAAAACACGAATTTAAATTATAATCCTAACGAAAAATCATTATTAACCGGATTAGGTACTCAATCGCCCGTTGAAACCGTTGGTACTGTAGTTTTTATGCCGGAGGTAAAGTTTGGAATAATACGCGAACCCAGCAACGTACCATTCGATGGATTAATAGGTAGCGATTATCTAGATTTCGAAGATTTCGGGATTAGTGGAAAAAAACTCGAATTAGGAATAAGGTCAATTCCATTTCCGTTAAAATTACATCGATATTCAAATTCTCAACCAGAGTCGTCTTGTTTTTTATTAAATGCTCGTTCTGAGACTGTCGTTAAAGTCAAAATAAATAACCCCTCTATAAAAGAAGGTATTAGCCCTGAATTGGAATTAACAGAAGGTGTTTATTTAGCTAAAGGGCTTTTAACTGTAAACGACGACGGTACTGCATTAACAACTGTTTTAAATATTACTGATATAGTTATGAAAATCAATTATATAAATCTTACATTAGAACAATTTAATCAAGAAACAGCTAAAGTATTCACTGTAAATTCAATTAATAGTAATAAAAATAATAGAATCAAATTGCTGCATGAAAATTTAAGATTAGGACATTTGAATGATGAGGAAAAAGAACCCGTGTTAGAAATTTGCGAAAACTATAATGACATATTTTTTCTGCCTAACGATAATTTGACATGTACCGATGCAATTACTCACGAAATTCAAGTTACTGATCCTAATCCAATAAATACTAAAATTTATCGTTTGCCTGAAATACACTAGAAGGAAGTTGATAAACAAATTAACAAAATGTTAACACAAGGAATTCGGAATATCGGTATCACCTTATAACAGCCCTCTATGGGTTGTTCCAAAAAAAAATGGATGCTGCAGGGGAAAAGAAATATGGCGTAGTTATTGACTACCGGAAGTTAAATAACGTTACGGTAGGTGATGCGTACCCCTTACCGAATATTGAAGATATCCTGAATCAATTAGGCCATAGTAAATATTTGGATTTAGCTTCAGGATTTCACCAAATACGGATGAAGGAAGAAAACATCACCAAAACCGCTTTTTCTACACATTACGAATACTTGCGTATGCCATTCGGTCTAACAAATGCACCATCCACTTTTTAAAGAACAGAGTGTTGTCAGGTTTGCAATGCTTTGTTTATCTAGACGATATTGTCTTTTATTCTTCCTCAATTATAGAACACAGCAATAAATTTAAAGCAATTTTCGATAGATTAAGGTATAATAATTCAAAACTACAGCCAGATAAATGCGAATTGATGCATAGAGAAGTTGCTTATTTAGGCCATATAATTAGTTAAGAAGGTGTAAAACCGAACCCTCAAAAAATAAAAGCCATTTTGACCTATCCTAAACCAAAGGACTGTAAACAAATAAAACAATTCCTTGTTTTATTAGGTTACTATAGACGTTTTATTAAAGACTTTTCGAGGCAAAACCTTTAACAAAATTATTAAAAAAGGACAAATCATTCACATGGACCGACGAACAAAATCAGTAATTCGAATATTTTAAAAATGATTTAACGTCTCAACCGATACTTTAATTTCCTAATTTCGAAAAAGAATTTATTTTAACTACAGACGCATCTAATTGTGATATAGGCGCAGATTATCCCGCTTGTGCATCTCCACCGCTTGAAACCAACGCTAACAGCCAGAAACCAGACCAGGGCCCTGTGTGTCGTCATCAGCACCAGCCACAAGGTAGGACTTTATTAATATTCTTACTGCCCACGTTTTATCTTGTATCAGAATTCAGTCAACTAACACCACCATCCCCTATTTCTCATTTTCATACAGTCCACTGCCTACCAATATATATACAGGGTGTATCACGGTCGTTGGTAGGTTCCCTGATTAAAATATGTTATAATACGGGTTATTTTCGTGAAAGCCTTTTGAGAATGGGAAAACATTGGATATTTTTAAAAAATATTTTCCTTAATAATTTACATTTCAATTGGGTGATTTTTAGTAATCAACACTGTGTTTCGTGACAAGGCGTCCACGTTAGAATTGATTTTGCCTGGTTTATACTTTATTTCATAATTGAATTCCTCCAGTTTTAATCGTCACCTGACAAGTTTAGAACTTGGGTCTTTGCAGTTAAATAGCCAAGTTACGATGGTCGGTTAGGATAGTAGATTTTCTACCATACAAATAAGGGCGAAAATGATGAGTAGCCCACACTATGGCTAGTAGTTCCTTCTCAGTAGTTGAATAATTACACTCGGCTTTGTTTAGAGTCCGAGAGGCTTATGCAATTGGTAAATCTTTATTTATTTCGCCTTGAGATAATCTGCGCCTATATCACAATTAGATGCGTCTGTAGTTAAAATAAATTCTTTTTCGAAATTAGGAAATTAAAGTATCGGTTGAGACGTTAAATCATTTTTAAAATATTCGAATTACTGATTTTGTTCGTCGGTCCATGTGAATGATTTGTCCTTTTTTAATAATTTTGTTAAAGGTTTTGCCTCGAAAAGTCTTTAATAAAACGTCTATAGTAACCTAATAAAACAAGGAATTGTTTTATTTGTTTACAGTCCTTTGGTTTAGGATAGGTCAAAATGGCTTTTATTTTTTGAGGGTTCGGTTTTACACCTTCTTAACTAATTATATGGCCTAAATAAGCAACTTCTCTATGCATCAATTCGCATTTATCTGGCTGTAGTTTTGAATTATTATACCTTAATCTATCGAAAATTGCTTTAAATTTATTGCTGTGTTCTATAATTGAGGAAGAATAAAAGACAATATCGTCTAGATAAACAAAGCATTGCAAACCTGACAACACTCTGTTCTTTAAAAAGTGGATGGTGCATTTGTTAGACCGAATGGCATACGCAAGTATTCGTAATGTGTAGAAAAAGCGGTTTTGGTGATGTTTTCTTCCTTCATCCGTATTTGGTGAAATCCTGAAGCTAAATCCAAATATTTACTATGGCCTAATTGATTCAGGATATCTTCAATATTCGGTAAGGGGTACGCATCACCTACCGTAACGTTATTTAACTTCCGGTAGTCAATAACTACGCCATATTTCTTTTCCCCTGCAGCATCCATTTTTTTTTGGAACAACCCATAGAGGGCTGTTATAAGGTGATACCGATATTCCGAATTCCTTGTGTTAACATTTTGTTAATTTGTTTATCAACTTCCTTCTAGTGTATTTCAGGCAAACGATAAATTTTAGTATTTATTGGATTAGGATCAGTAACTTGAATTTCGTGAGTAATTGCATCGGTACATGTCAAATTATCGTTAGGCAGAAAAAATATGTCATTATAGTTTTCGCAAATTTCTAACACGGGTTCTTTTTCCTCATCATTCAAATGTCCTAATCTTAAATTTTCATGCAGCAATTTGATTCTATTATTTTTATTACTATTAATTGAATTTACAGTGAATACTTTAGCTGTTTCTTGATTAAATTGTTCTAATGTAAGATTTATATAATTGATTTTCATAACTATATCAGTTGTTAATGCAGTACCGTCGTCGTTTACAGTTAAAAGCCCTTTAGCTAAATAAACACCTTCTGTTAATTCCAATTCAGGGCTAATACCTTCTTTTATAGAGGGGTTATTTATTTTGACTTTAACGACAGTCTCAGAACGAGCATTTAATAAAAAACAAGACGACTCTGGTTGAGAATTTGAATATCGATGTAATTTTAACGGAAATGGAATTGACCTTATTCCTAATTCGAGTTTTTTTCCACTAATCCCGAAATCTTCGAAATCTAGATAATCGCTACCTATTAATCCATCGAATGGTACGTTGCTGGGTTCGCGTATTATTCCAAACTTTACCTCCGGCATAAAAACTACAGTACCAACGGTTTCAACGGGCGATTGAGTACCTAATCCGGTTAATAATGATTTTTCGTTAGGATTATAATTTAAATTCGTGTTTTTGAGTTTTTCCGTTTTTATCAAAGATACAGTTGCGCCAGTGTCAACTAGGAATTTAAAATTTACTATTTCACCATTTTTATTTAGGTGTGGGAGTACTATGTAATACATTACGTTATCACTGCTTTTATTAGATAGTATTGATTTTACATTTATATTTAATTTCAATATCAATGTGAATTCTGCTTGTAATAGTAATAAATAAATAGAATACTACTTTAAATATGAACGAGAACGAGAACTCGTGACTTATGGATTATAACACACTAGTGTGTTATTTGATAGTTTACTTGTCTAAAATGACATTAATAATGACAGTCATAACTGTCATGTGTTGGATAAAATATATAAAATAATATAATTTACTTAAAATATTTTGTCATGATTAGGGTTTTAAAATTTCCGGAAAAATTTTTGCTG
Source organism: Brassicogethes aeneus (assembly GCA_921294245.1). NCBI lineage: Eukaryota > Metazoa > Arthropoda > Insecta > Coleoptera > Nitidulidae > Brassicogethes > Brassicogethes aeneus. Next base: position 67,399,284 of record OV121132.1, read on the forward strand.
ACAGAAAAAAAAACCGTTTTTTCCGGTAAAAAATGGAAAAATTGGGAAATTTTTAGAAAAATTGACTTTTTTATATTTTAAATTTTATTCAAAGGGTAACACGAAAAAATGCAAGTCAATTTTTCTGAAAATTTCCAAATTTTTCTGAAAATTTTTACAGAGATAATATTGAATTTAAATTGAATTTCCGACGCTGATTATGATTATAATATTATGATAATAATAATTACTCCTTTTATTTTAATTTAGTAAGAGTTCTACCGGGCCGCAAAAAATATATATTCGTTGCTGTATTGACATAATTTTTATTTAACACTTCGATTTATGAAATTATAATTTTGTAATTTAACTTTATGAAACAATCATTATTTTGTAGTTGGATATTTTTAATATACTCTTTTTGCCAAATAAAAACATAGTATATTTTTTACGTTTATATTTTTAAATCAACTTAATTTAATTCAATGTTCAATTTTATTTTTTTTGTAAAGGGTATTTTTTTAAATTAAAATAATAATAATAATAATAATTTATTTAATTTAATAATGTTAAGTTTTTGTTAATAATTTAATTTATATTATGAGCACAGACAATATTATGTGTATTATTATTATTACAATAATTAAAATTATAATAATAATTATTATAAGACAAATTTATTATTTGTATTGTGTTTTTGTTATTTTGTGTAAAAAATGTAATAAATCTACTAAAGATACTAAAAAAGAAAATGTCAAAATTTACTAAAAACCTATTTTTTTTTAATCCGTCCATAAATAACTTAGTTTAAAACAAAGTTTGATAATTTCAAAAACAAAAGCTCAATTAAAAAAGATTTATTAGGTAGCCTAATTTAGGTTGTCAATTTTTAGTAGAACCACCCTGTATTTATAACATTGATGTTTTACTTTATTTAAATTTTTTGAATTACCAGGTAATAACATAAAACACATTGTACTTATAATAAATAATTTATATCATTATTTTTCAAATAGTAAAATTAACAGAAAAATAATGATCTTTTTTTACGATTATAAGTCTACAAAAATGATCATCGTTTTTCTGCCTTTCTGCATCTGCATTAGGTTGTCCCTTATTTTTATTTTTTTTACGCATACCCTCTAATTATATTTATTACGTGTTTATATACTCCCAGTAAAAATTTCAGCTCATTCTATAAACGGGAACCCGTGCCGACTTGCATCTGAACCCTCCGTTAGCCAACGTTAGGCGCGCGGTATTTTGTAACCACGGTTGGTCGCGAGGTCTTCGATCGTAAGTCATTTTGTGTTTGTTATTATGTGACCCTTATATTATAAATTGTTGACAAATGTTAAAATGTAGTTTTATTTATGTGTATACTTTAATAAAAATGTATATTTTCACAGGGAGTGGCTAGTTACCCGGGTCTGGGTCTGGTGATAGGCCGTAAACTCTGAAATTGATAAACTTAATGGGTTTTACTCTAAATAACTAAAAGAGTCTATTGTGAGAGATGACTACCGAAAACTTATTGAACTGTCTGAAATATTTTTGGGAGGACACCAAGAAAAGAAATGCTTATAAAAAGCTGAAATTTCATATAACAGTATATTTTAGCAATACTAATTATATTAATATATTTAAGGGATAAAATCAACTAAATTAGTGAAACAAATGATAAAAACAAAAGCAATAATATTAATTAGTAATCATATTTAATAAAATCATTAGAAAAATACAGTCATGAAGTATATCTTCTTTTTAAAGTATTAAAGCAAGTCGGCACGGGTTCGCGTTTATAGAATGAGCTGAAATTTTTACTGGAGTATATAAACAAGTAATAAATATAATTAGAGGGTATGCGTAAAAAAAATAAAAATAAGGGACACCCTAATCTGCATATATAATTTTTTTAAATACATTGACACAATTACTTATGGGCAAAACAATTTTCTCTTACAATCGGTTTTAATAAATCGGCCGTCATAATTGTAAATTTCATAAAACTCTAACGCGTGCCCCAAAATTATAATATAATTACATTTACACGAGTGAACAACTGCCTCTAGCATGACGCCACGCGGAGCGAGAGAGACAGCGCTACCATTCGCAACAACAAACCCTGTTTGAATTTAATTCAAATATTAAAATCATAGGCGAGACGTTGCCAAATTGTGCGATGCAACAACATACAGTATTTAAAAACACGTATGTTGGAAAACGATCTGTATTAACAAGACTCTTAGAAAGTGCTGGGATGAAGTAAATTCTAAGAAATAAGCGCTTGACATTACTGCGTCAGATATACTGACGCAATAAGAATAGGGATTTTATAAATGTATGGACGCAGCTGACAGTTTCTTATTTTACTCGCTTGATTGAACAAATGTGTGTTTTTGTCGCGTTAAGTAAATATAAGTAAGTTGTCTACTCTATTGTTATTATTTAATTGACAGTTAAATTATTTTTGTTGCATTTACGAGTATTAGAATGATTTCAGTAAATTAGGTATAGACTTAGAATTAAATTCAGTAACGAATCCTTGCTAACGATCCATATTCCTGATTTTGTTTATAATATTACTTTATTAGTACACTGATGAAGAATAGTATATTATGTATCAAGTTTTATAAACGCTATTTTACTTACCCGTTTAATTAAGTACGAGCGAAGGTTGCGAGCAAGTGTTTAAAAAACGATTGTCTAGAGAAGTTTATAAACGAGTTACAAACTATACTTTATCTACGACGAAGAAAAATGAAAAAATGACTTCAGAAGGAAAAGGACAAATTATTACTGAAAATGCATATTAAATAATGTAACTTATGTCCCTGAACTAAGGAAAAATCTTTTATCAATTAATGCAATAACTGAAAAAGGCGGACAAGTGACTTTTACTAAAAATAAGGTTTATTTGACAAGAAAATTTAATTAGTGGAGAAGAATAGGAAAATGGACTTAACATGATTATACTAAATACATCAAAAGAAGAGACATTTCTAGTAGAAACTAAAAAATCAGTACAAAAGTGGCATAGAAAACTTCTGAGTGTTAATAATATAAAAAAGTTATTAGATATTTCAAGTGGAATGAATATAACAAAAAGTGACTGTAACCATTTTGAAAAAGTATGTGAAAATTGTTTGGAAGCCAAACAGATTTGATTTCCATTCTCAACAAAAAGACAGCGAGCCTCAAGACCTTTAGAAATTATACATAGTGATGTATGTGGCTATATTGATCCAACATGGGATGGTAAAAGGTATTTCTTAACAATTTTTGACGATTATACCTCTTTTAAAACAGTATATTTACTTGAAAGAAAAAGTGGGGTAAAAGAATACCTACAACAATATGTTGCAGAATCTGAAGCATATCATAATCTAAAAGTTTCTAAAATTAGATGTGACAAAGGAGGAGAGTATGTGAATGAAGATCTTAAATTATTTTGTAAAAAAAAGGTATAAGACTAGATTACACAATTCTACATGCACCTGAGCTTAATGGAAGAGCCGAAATGTTAAACAGAACTTTAATGGAGAAATCTAGAGCGTTATTATTTGACAGTGGATTGAGTAACATTTTTTTGGGAGAAGCCATTCGTGTAGCTGCGTATTTAACTAACCGTAGTCCAACAGAGTCGTCCTTGACAAAGAATACACCAACACAAAATTGGAGAGGACAAAAACCAGATTTGTCAAAACTTCAAGTTTTTGGTAGTACCGCATATGCCAAAGTATTGGGTCATTTAAAAAAGCTTGATAGAAGAAGCAAGAAATACGTGTTTATAGGTTATGCACTTAATGGTTATAGATTATTAGATGAAGAAAAACAAAAAGTAATAATTTCAAGAGATGTGGTTTTTACAGAAAGAGAAGAAATTTTTAAAAAATTTGACACAAATGTCAAAATTATTTTAGAAAATGATGAAGAAAATAATGAAGTTATTCAGGAAAATATAAATGAAACTAGTAAAAATTATGATTTTAAAGATGTTCAAGAAATTGAAGAAATAGGAGAAGGAAGACGGAAAGTTGTACGGCCAAGTTATCTCGAAGATTATGATTTGTCGTTCCTAACATATGAAGAGGTAGTGCATAGTTCAGATAAGAAGGAGTGGTTAAAAGCGACACAAAGCTATTGAGTTTATTAAAGAATGAATTTGAAATGACAGAATTTGAAAATCCAGTTGATTATTTGGAACTAGAAATTGTTAAAAATAGTGATAGTATTGTGTATAGGCTTTAACTTGTATCGCAGATTTGACAAAGTTAACTCGTAGTTTGTCCAGCGCTGTATAATACACGTTTGAATTTTCATAATTAAACATGTTGACTTTAACATTGATTATTAGGTATTGTAGTTGATTTTCACAATTATGTAGTTGTGGCATTATCCGCATGCATAAGTGTAATTACGCGGCATTTTCCGCAAATATAGTTTATTTCATTAGGTGGCCTTTTCCACATTTCTAGAATCCATTTTTTTGCAGTTTATTGTTTATAAAAAAACGACTTCGTTAAAAAACACTCGCTATCTCTTGCGCCTAAACATCGATTCGTAGTAAATTTTAGGTATTTATCAGCGGTTTAATTATTAAATATTTCAATGCGCTGTTGGTTTAATTAATTTAATTTAACACAATATTTGAGATCTTTAACTCGAGTAGACGTTAAATCAAAACATTTATTTGGTAGTAGTTCAGAATAACTATTATTATTTCGATTTAATTCTAACAAGAGTTAATTTTCGTTTACATATTTTTTATTTATATTTTTTGTAGCAGAAAAAAACTAATACGCAGAGGCGTAATTACTTATTTGTTGAATTGATACATATTTGATAAAATAAAATAGTTTGGTTTAAAACATACAAGGTGTATTTCTTTACAATTAACCAAAAGTTTAGGTAATTAGTTTAGTTTTGTTTAAATTGCGTGTGGGATATATTAGTAATTTAGTTTTCATTCCTTGAAATTGTTTAAAATTTAAATTAATTGTTTAAATAATTTTGGCCAATATGTCAGATTATAATGCTTTGATTTATAAACGTTCAGGACAATACGAACGCATACGTCGAATTTATAATTTAGCTACGGAAGCGGAGAAAGATGTTACAAAACTTGAGATATTTAAAGCGAGTTTTCGCACTCTAGAAGTTAGTTATCAAGTTTGTGAAAAATTATTTGGGGATATAATCGATTTAATAGCAAATAAAGGTGCTTCAGAAGCGGTGTTAAAGCAAGAATTGGCCAGAGAAAAGGAGGAAGTTAAAAGATTGACCAGGCTTATTGGGAAATTCTTGATAAACATAGTGCGCTTTGTGGTACTAATTTAAATACTAGCAACAATAGTAGTAGCAGTAAGGGTACTTCATCCTCTTCTCGAACTAACAAATTGCCAACTATACCTTTACCCATCTTTAATGGAAGATTTAATGAATGGAACGGCTTTATAGACCTCTTTAACGACCGTGTTCATTTTAACTCGGACATTACAAACATCGTAAAATTTTATCACCTATTAGCCTTACTGAATGGGGAACCTTTGAGTTTGGTCAAAGGCCTTCCTCTCTCTGCTTCTAACTATCCAATAGCGTACAAACAATTGACAGAAAGGTATAATAACCCATGAATATTAGCAACTACGCATTGGCACGCAATACTTCCACCTTCCACCTAATATACCTGATAACTCTACGGCTCTTTACAACCTACTCAACACCCTCAATGAAAACATGGCGGTTTTAACTTTACTTGGGCTTAAAACCAACGAATGGGGTTTTGTCCTCTTCGATTTAGTTTTTAAAAAACTACCTAAAACACTTTGTAGTAAATTCGAGAATACTCTTGAGGATAGTACAGCGTTGCCAAGTTTTAATGATTTTAAAACTTTTTTGTTAAATCATACCAAGGGTTTAGAATCGGTTATAGGAAAAAAGGCTATGAAAAAATCTTCGTTAGCGAATTCCAGTACGAATTCCAAACCTTTTGGTAAACATTCCTTTGTAGTCAATTCGGTTAATAGTAACAATAGTTGGTGTCTTTGTAAAGAAAAGCATTTTATTGATCAGTGTCCTCAATTCTTAAAGCTTAACGCCAGTAAGCGTTTTGAAATTGTCAAAGAACATAATCTTTGTCTAAATTGCCTTAGATCTTCGCACAATATCCGAAATTGCGAGTCCAAGTTTACTTGCAAAACTTGTCGTCGGAAACATAACTCACTTCTCCATTTTGAGAATGCTCATGCTTCATCAAGCCAAAGTTGTTTTGAACCCAATACGAGTTCTGCGACTTTCGGGGCCGGTTTTTCAATCGTTGGTTAAGTTTATCTTACGGTTAATTTCCTTAGATACTATTGTTAACACAATAGTATCTAAGAAAGTTAACCGTAAGATAAACTTAACCAACGATTGAAAAACCGGCCCTAGGTGAGGCTAGTAATGTTTCACTTTCTGCAACTTGGAACTCATCGGTTTTATTGTCAACCGTAGTTGTACGCATTCGAGGCTCCTCTAATATTATTCAACCAGTTCGTTGTTTATTGGATACAGGGAGTATGGTTTCGTTTATGACACAAAAATGTGTCACTCGACTAGGTCTTTCAAAAAATAATGTTCTTTCCACAGTCACAGGTATCAATACTGATTCTCCAGTAATGTCGCAAGGTATGACCCAATGTCAGATTAGACCTCATTTCAAGGAGAATCCCGTTATTTTCGTCGAACCTGTTATTTTGCCACAATTATTTTCAAATATGCCAGTTAATAGTTTGAACTCTTCGCATTGGAACCACTTAGAAAATCTACAATTAGCGGACCCTCAGTTTAGTAGTCCAGGGGCTATTGATATGATTTTAGGTGCAGATCTCTTTTCGCAAATTATTCAATCTGGGAAAATTTCTGGTTCAAAGGGTCAGCCAACGGCAATAAATACATCATTCGGATGGGTTCTCATGGGAAGGGTTTCTCAACCTTCACCTACAGTTTCGTTAGTAACAACCATCGAGCCGTTTGACCTGAAAAGGTTTTGGGAGGTTGAAGAGGTCCCGCACGCAAATCTTCTTTCTCCTGACGATGTTTTGTGCGAGAAGATGTTTGTGAATTCAACTCACCGTAATCCAGATGGGCGCTTTATAGTTGCTTTGCCTTTTCGGGATTCCAATGTAGACTTGGTGAATCTAGATCGGTGGCATTAAAGAGATTTCAAACTTTGGAACGCAAGTTCGCTAGAGAACCTGATTTGAAAGAACTTTATTCGGAAGTTATCAGGAATTATTTGAATTGTAACCACTTGGTAAAGGTTACACCCCTTGTTGATAGACCTCATTACTTTATTCCACACCATGCTGTCTGGAAACCAGAAAGTACTAGTACCAAATTTAGAATTGTTTTCGATGGTAGTTGTAAATCTTCAAACAATAAATCTTTAAATGACAATCTATTAGTAGGTCAAAAACTCCAGGCGGATATCGCTTCTTTGTTGTTAAATTTTCGTTTGCCCAAGTTCATAATAACTGGTGATATAAAACAGATGTTTCGGCAAATCATAGTAGAAGAATCTCATCAAGACTTTCAAAGAATTCTTTGGCGTTTTCATGATAATGATCCTATAGAAGAATATCGCTTGACTCGCGTTACCTTTGGTCTCTCGTCTTCACCTTATCTAGCCATGCGCACTATCGCACAATTAGTTGAAGAGGAAGGTCATGATTTTCCGTTAGCCGCCCGGGCGTTGGGTTCTGTTCTGTATGTGGACGATTGCTTGGGAGGGGCGGATACTATGGAAGGGGCTCAAGAGCTGCAGTCTCAGCTCGTTGAACTTTTAAAAAGGGGTAAATTTGAGATGCGCAAATGGGCAAGCAATTATCTACACATAGTACGCAAACTATCTCCAGGGCATTGTCAAACCATTAAGTTTGATTCGGAGGATAGTGTTTTAAAAATATTAGGACTTCAGTGGTTACCTTCATCCGACAGCTTTGCATTTCATAGTAGTAGTCAAGGTAATTCTAATCACACTAAACGATCAATTTTATCGGATATTGTCAGAATTTGGGATCCCTTAGGATTTTTAGCTCCCTTGTCTTTCTTTGCCAAACATTTGATTCAGTTATTGTGGTCGATTGGGATAGAGTGGGATGAACCCCCTCCTCCTGAAGTTACTTCAAAATGGTCACAGTTTAAGTCAGAACTTTGTTGCTTAAATGGGGTCAATATACCTATATATTTAGACAATAACTTATGTCAGCTTGAACTTCATGGATTTTGTGTCAGCAACCCTGTTGCGTTTACTTAAGAGCTATTTCTCCAGATGGACATGTCTCTGTTTCCCTGTTGTGTGGAAAATCCAAGGTTGCCTCCTTAAGGAAAATATCAATTCCCCGTCTTGAGCTGTGTGGAGCCGTTTTGTTGAGTAAACTCATTAAATTTGTTGTTGATTCATTTGAACAAAACCTTGTTTGGAATAAAATTTATGCATGGTCAGATTCGACCATAGCGTTGTCGTGGATAAAGTCGCCTCCATATAAAATTTATATTATAAATGGAAAACCTTTGTCGCCAATAGGGTAGCATTTATCCAAGAAAGTGTTGCTCCCGAATGCTGGAACCATTTAGTTTCAGCTGACAATCCTGCAGACGTCGCCAGTCGCGGCGCGCTGCCTAAAGAATTAGTAAAACACTTCCTTTGGTGGAACGGCCTACCAAAAGAAGAGTGGCCAATTTCCAAATTTGACGTATCTATCGATTTTGACATGGAAGTTGCCAAACCGGCAATACTTTCATTGGTAGTAGATGAACATAATAACTTTGGGGAACATCTTTTCCAACGCTTTTCTTCACTTCGGAAAATCCAAGGTACCGTCAGCTACGTTTTACGTTTTATAGATCGTTGTCATAAAAAACACTACCATTGTGGTGTTCCGACAGAAAAGGAGTTACATCTTGCTACCCTTACGTTAGCCAAGTTCGTCCAGTCTTCATCCTTCTCTGAAGAAATTTCGTAAATTAGCTCCATTTCTCGACGAAATCGGTTTATTACGCGTTGGTGGTCGCCTAAGACATTCGCAACTTACCTTCGAAGAAAAGTTTCCTATACTTTTACCCAAGAAACACCCGCTTACGGACCTTATCATTCGTAGTTTTCATGAAAGGTTTCTTCATCCTGGACCTCAAACTCTTCAATACCTCATTGGGCAACAGTTCTGGATTCTTGGCGCGAAACGAGCAATCTATCGCTGTTTGTCCTCATGCTTCAGATGTTTTAGGGCCCACCCTAAACCTCTGTTACCTCGTATGGGAGATCTCCCTGCTCATAGGGTTTCTCAGATAAAAGCATTTGCACGTTGTGGTTTTGACATGGGTGGTCCATTTAAGGTTACTATGGGGCGTTACCGAGGAGCTAAATCTCTTAAATCGTATATTTGTGTGCTTTGTCACGAAGGCAGTACACATTGAACTTGTTTCAAGCCTCAGTACGGAGGCATTTGTTGCAGCATTTCGTAGGTTTGTAGCTCGCAGGACGAGTATCAGACATACACAGTGATTGTGGCACCAATTTTGTAGGAGCAGATAATTTGTTTGCGTTGTTAAAGGATACTTGTGATTCCCTTGCAATTAAGTGGCATTTCAATCCCCCTGCTGCACCCCACATGGGAGGTCTTTGGGAAGCGGCCATTAAGTCCGTGAAAACTCATTTAATTCGGGTTATCGGCGAGCAGATTTGAGGAGTTGTCTACTCTTCTTATCCAGATAGAAGCGGTCCTGAACTCGCGCCCCTTGACGGCGTTCAGCGCGGATCCTAATGACTTTTCTGCCCTCACTCAAAACCATTTTTTGAATATGGAGCCTGTTTCTGCTTCTCCTGACGACAACAGTTCCATCAAAATATATGGCGGCGTTGGAATAGTGAGTATCTTCAGACTCTTCAACAGCGTCATAAATGGCATTATTCCGATGAAGTTCTAAAGAAGGGTTCTTTAGTGGTTGTTAAACAAGAAAACTTGCCTCCTACGAAATGGGTTCTTGGTAGGGTTGTTGGGTTGCATAAGGGCACTGACGGGATTACGAGAGTGGCCACAATTCGCACGACTCGAGGTACAATGAAACGTCCTTTGGTCAAACTTTGCGTATTACCTGTAGAATCTACATAATAGAAACTAGTAGTAGTAATAGTTTAGTTTAGTAGTAGAATAAATTTTGGTTTCGGGAAACACAATAAATATTGTGTTAGGTAGTAGTAGTTAGGTAATAAAAGGATATTAAATCCTTTAAAATTTTAATATTAATTACCTATTTTTAACACCCCCTCCTAATTGATATTAAAATAAAAATATAAAAATTACCTATTTTAACTAAAACCCTCTTCTAATTTTTATTAACATTAAAAAAAAAAAACAACTACCTACTCTATTCTAATAACATTTTCTTAAACTTTACAAATTTGCTGTCTTTTTGTTGAGAATGGAAATCGAATCTGTTAGGCTTCCAAACAATTTTCACATACTTTTTCAAAATGGTTACAGTCACTTTTTGTTATATTCATTCCACTTGAAATATCTAATAACTTTTTAATTATTATTAACACTCAGATGTCCAAGTTTTCTATGCCACTCTTGTACTGATTTTTTAGTTTCTACTAGAAATGTCTCTTCTTTTGATGTATTTAGTATAATCGTGTAAAGTCCATTTTCCTGTTTTTCTCCACTAATTAAATTTTCGTTATTTCTTGTCACATAAACCTTATTTTTTGTAAAAGTCACTTGTCCGCCTTTTTCAGTTATTGCATTAACTGATAAAAGATTTTTGCTTAGTTCAGGGACATAAGTTACATTATTTAATATGCATTTTTCAGTAATAATTTGTCCTTTTCCTTCTGAAGTCATTTTTTCATTTTTCTTAGCCATATAAATATCGTATATACTGTCATATAAAGAATTAAACAATTCTTTGTTATTTGAAATATGTGAAGAACATCCAGAGGTTGTGTTCCGTAATTTACTGTCAGTACTGAAAACGCATTCCGAAATCCACTTTTAGTTACTGAGTTCAATGGTAAATACTACCCTTTTATAAATGTACGGCGGATTAATTTTACTGAAACAACTGGAGATAGAGAGGTGCTGTGGCTCCAGTAAAACACATAACCAAACTTTTAAACATAAAAAATAGCTGTCAAATAAAGTGAAGGATATAATGGTATTTGGTGAATACCTAGGACTTAATATTTCAATATTTATTGAAAAAATATTACTTGAAAGTACAAGCAGCAGTGACGAAGGACACGAATTATTAATTAAAGGAGGATGGCAGGCAGGTCGCCGGGGAGTACGCATACGAAGACCCAGAATATTAACTACTTACTAGTATTATACTAGTAGGTAGTATAATACTACCTAGAAAATGTTATATATTTGTATTCAGCGTACGAATTTAAAAGAAATTTTTGGTTTTGGCGTATTATTGTGGTGTCAGTGAAATTTTATATTTCCTATTCATATATACATTTTTCGACGCGGACGACGATAACATTTTATTTTCCATATTTCTCTGCCTTAAACCAAAAATTATATTTCTTATAACTGTTATATTTATTTTTTATTTATGTTCTCTGCTGTGCCGAAAGTAAAGTTTGTCAAATGTCAGTAAATCACAAATCATAACCTTGCGTAACCTTTGTCACTTTTTGCTGCTACTGAGGCGCGTTTCAATTTTACTATTGCGTCAGTACTGAATAAATTACGTAACGGTCTTTTTTCGCTACTGACAGTAAAATTACTGATAGTAATGGCAGTAAATTACGGAACACAACCAGAATCTACAATAAATTCAGTTTTGGAACCTTTTTCTATTTGTGTCAAAAATGCAACTTTATTTTTCTGATTAGTTTTCATGTCATTCGAATCATGTTTGTTTTTGTTTTTGCAAATTTTGCACCTTATTTTCTCCAAAGATCTGCAATATTTGGCTATATGCCCTATTTTTCCACATTGATAGCATTTTCTTTCTGGATATTTCTTCTCCAATCTGTTTTATTTTTCTCTTCAGTTTTAAATGTAACATTTTCATCACTTACTTCTTTCTGTTTTCTTCTGTGTTCTTCTAAGATCAATCTCGTTGTTAAATTTATAATTTATAACTTTCAATCTTAGTAATATGCAATGACATATCCAATCCTTTTTGATATTTATAATTAAAAAATTCTTGTAGGGTATTGCATTTTTATTGCTCGGTATTTTTCTGAAAAATGTTACAAAACTTTTCAAACATATTATCTTTTGACGTCTTACAATTTATTATGTGCATAAGCAGCTTTTTATTGATGGTGGTTATTATTATCTTTTGGGCTTTCGCATCCTTTCTTTTCCACTCAGTTTTATCTTTATCTTCAATGCAGTCAGCCAATTTTTTAGTTCCATTTACAATTTTATCTTGTCCGTTTGATTTAAATACTATTTAAATCTGAAATTTCCATATTTCAAAACTTTATGTATCCATTCATTTTTCGATCAAAACAGACTCATTTTTCTGACTTTTTATTATTGTTACACTCAGATTTTATTTTTTAAATTTTCACACAGATTTTATTTGTTTATTATTTTATTTTAATATCTTATTCAGATTTTTAAAACCCCAAACTTGCCTGGGACCATAACCTGTTAGATTTCAATAAAATAGCAGATTATATTTTTAACTGTTTTTAATATTCGACTGACTGTTATATTTCAATATTTTTCATTTCCTTGGTTACTACCTTCAACTGTTTTCTAACCTTATACAATTTTAATATTAATTACCTATTTTTATCAATTGGTAGTTTGCTGTATCTGTCAAATCCAACGAGACCAGATATTTCATTTTCGGTGAACTATAGTAGTCGAAAAATGGAAGAACCATCAGAACGAGATGTTAATAATATAAAGAATTCTGAAATATCTAAAAACATACCCCAATCAAGGATTAAAATTTTAAAGCAATACAGATAATATCTATAACAGAATAACAGAATTAACAGCTTACTATGACGCTGATTTTGCAGGAGAAATAGGTACAAGAAAAAGTACAAGTGGGTTTGTTATTTTTTACTGTGGTGGATCAATTGGATGGTGTTCACGTAGACAGCCTATTGTAACTGTATCTAGTACAGAATCTGAATATGTTTCAGCAGCTGAGTGTATCAAAGAGCCGACAAATGACAAACAGTTATTGCAATTAAGAAAACAGACTACTTGGAAAAAACACATAACTTCCTTACACCAGACAAATATTCAATTTTAACTAAAGACCCCACTAAGAAATTTAACGAAGAAGTCAGACATATTATAAAAAATGCAAAAAGTATTTTTATAGATTCAGATATATTTAAATTAACTATTATGAACCCAAGTCCACCATTAATGTATTCATTAATTAAACTCCACAAAGACGGTTTGCCGGTTGCCGGTTGCCGAGGTAGTTTTATGGTCTAGTTAATGTGACATCGTAGTTAAGATTTTGGAACGCACTCTAAACGCGAAAATACATTAACTATTAACCAAGGTTAAGTTTAATAACCATAGTATTTCATAGTATTTAAGCGAAAAAATGCCTTTAATTACAACTAAGATTGTTAAATGTTTCGGTTAAATTTTTATTTAACATTTAAGATTTTAAAATAATAAAACAATTAGGTACTTGAATTATATACGTACGAAGTTTTGTTGCTGTGATGGTAGATATCCAATAAAACGTCTGATCGTTATGCGCTACATATGCATGATTAATTACTTGATAGATTGGGTTTAAAGCACATGTGGCTCCTGCAGAACGGTACACCCGTATCCACACAGCAAGTTGGCCGATTTGAACGTTTCAGACTTATTTGTTTTTTTTATATCTTAAGTAACTATTCCATGCGAGTTTAGAACTAATACATTATATAAAATTATCTTAACTGTATTTTAAATTATCTCTAACCCACCCTATGTCTTAGTATACTATTATAGTATAATACTCCTACAATACACCACTAATCCATTTCACGCAATACCTTTATAAATAAACTTTATATATCCTAATTTAAATACATACAATTTTTTTAAAGAGTATATTTATTTTAGATTTAACTCAATTAAAATTTGAAATAGAAGTTTTAGAAGAAGTAAGTAGGCAGATATTTTTAGAAGTCCATGAAAACCGAAATATGTTGGAAAGAATTGAATGGTCAAAAACATGGAAGGGAATATATTTTAATTTTCTGGGATACATATTTTCTGGATATTGTTTATGGAAAATACTTATTGTAAGTTATTAAACTATTAATATTTTTAACATAATCTTGTTATTATTCTATTTTTAGTGTACAATAAATATTGTTTTTGATAGAGTGGGTAAAAAGGATCCTGTTACAAGGGGTATTGAAATAGCTATTCATTGGATGGGGTTCAATTTTGATGTCAATTTCTGGTCGCAACAAGTATCATTTTATTTGGTTGGTGCTATTGTATTTACATCTATAAGGGGATTACTATTAACTTTAACAAAGGTAAATATACTACCAAAATATTTTATTTAGGTATATGGCAGCACTTGGCGTAAAATATTCTTTTATAATTTTTATTATCCAGACAATCTACAAACAGAATATTTACTGATTACCTAATATCAGTGCGCTTGATTAGCATCAATATGAAAACCAAACTGCGAATCTATGCTAAAGAAACTTTTATACAATTTGGTATATTCAAAAAAATTTGGCTTATATAGTGATATACTTTAATTTGGCATTAAATCAGAAACGGTTATTTTTGATGTTTTACCTAGGCAGAGGTATCGATTAGGATAAGTTCTTATTATCAAGTATGCCTATAGAATGTCCAGTAATGTATCGCTTCGCAATTAAATCTTCTTCCGGGGAAGAAAACCAACTTTGTTTAATACAGACTGAAAATCGCTCCCCTGGCTTCTACTGCTCATTTTTTTTTTGTTAAATACCATACTATTTTATATTATTATATTAGGTACTCCTAACTATAGTCTAAAAACTTCTCGTCGTTTTGCCTATAGATAACACATAATTCGCATCTCTCTGGAAATATTACATTACTTGAGTGCGTTTGAATCATAGATTACTTTTTAAAAAAGTAGTAACAGCCAGTGATCTAGATCTTAACGTATCTAACGAATAGAATAAACCTTGCACTATAGGGCTACTATTTGTTTAGATCTCGTCAAAACTTAATTAATGGTGTAAAGTTAGTAAAAAACTTGGTTTAATGTTTTGCCCAAAACCCACAGAAGTTCTTAAGCAATCTATTGGAGATACGACAAAAGTCATCAATTAAAAGGGAGCATATTTGGTTTAATAAAGGCGTGAGACGGTTGCCAGAAGTGTCGCAGTAGATGGATGTAACTAAGCCCCAGATTGGATAAAGCTGGAGTTTCAGTATCGGAAAGTTCTATGTAGTCTTCTGGTAATGGCTTCGGTTACTGTGGGGGCATTGGCTACAACATTGTCGGCGCCGGGCACGTGTTGAATATTGGCCTATGTAGTCGAGAAAAATCCAAGAGCTTGCCAAACGTCGCATGTTAGTTGTTGAACGACGCCTCCCATGGAGATTTTTGAGGCATCGGTAAAAAGGGCAAGCATGGTTGCGTCAGCCAGGTAAGTTTTGCACGAATTGAATGCCTCGAGTCTGGCAGGTGTCGTCTCGTAAGGTCTGGGGCTACCAAAAAACATTTGTTTGTTTATTAAAATTCCGTTTTCGGCAGTCGTTGCAACCCAATACGGAAATGGGTTCTGTACTCTGACTTAATGGGAAGCAATGAGGATGTCATCAATGTAACATGTGTAAAAGGTCAAGTCAGTAAGGGCTTGGTCCATAAACCTTTGTTATGTATGTTTCTTAAACCGAATGGCATGAAAAGAAACTCAAAAAGGCCAAGGGATGATGATGGCTGTTTTTGGGCTAAGTCAGGGACCATTGGGATTTACGTCAGGGGACATTGGGATTTGCAAAAAGGCTTTTACAATTTGAAAAGAAATTGCATCGAGACATGAATGCATAAAAATCTTCTACCTTTCTCACTGGGTAGCATTCCGGGAAGGTGCGGACATTAACTGGCCGGTACGCGGTTGTGGTGTTTTGTACCATGGGTCTTGGCGTGTTAAATCTGGAAACTCTGACAGAAAGGCAGCAAAAGGACTAGCTTCAGAGACGGCTTTTACAGTAAGCTGGTTTGGCACAGCTGTAGTGCCGGAGGTATTCAGAAGAGTTGTATTGTCTACTAGGCAGAATTGGCCTTTATCAACTAGGAGGTCGTAGAAATATAAAAAATTCACTCCTATTATGAGCTTGTAAACGCCATAAAAATCCTAAATCCTAAGTCCTAAATCTAGGTGAAGATTAATTGCGTCATAGGTGGAAATTGTCGTGCATTTGGCTGCGACAAGTTCGTAAGAAAAGCGTGAAGAACGGTATTTGAATCTGTGTCGTACCTAGGCTGGTTTATGGCCTTAAGTACTCTACCTAGGTTCCTTTCCGGTTGACTCTCCAGATACAGAGGAACACCTACCTCGGGTTGCTTTTATTCATAAGAGAAATTAACGTTTATAAAAAGGTCAGGGTTGGTGGTTTAATTTAAAATGCAAAAATAACTTAAACTGGTTTATTTACTAAGGCAAAAATATGTACAAAATCATAAAATAATCTATATATACAGTATTTACAAAAGTATCGTAGACTTTAAACACAATTTCTAGTTCTTATGGCTTCGGTTAGGTCAGGCAAATGTTCCACGGCTATTCACAGGCAACTGCCAGGCACAGGCAGGGTTTTCTGTCCTACAGAGAGACAAAGCATGCTTGCAATTTGTCTCTAGAGGAGAAATACAGTTAGGTTATGTTCATACATACAAAAGTGCTCTTTGTGCGGGTTAGGGGTAGGAACGGACCGCGGGCTTAAAGTCCCCTCCGAAGGACTATTACACAATATGACAAACACAAATAAACAGCCATACCCTTGGTGGGATTCGAACCCACGACCTCCGGCTTGTAGTCAGCAGCACTAACCACTTGTCCACCGACGGCGTTGCAGGATTTACAGTTTTCTAATGTCTAATGTAATACGACCTATAGCCCTGGCATATTAGAAACAGGTCAACTTACTGATAATATCTCACTGAGATTTCTCTGTGGATTAGTCTTGGTTTTCGGGCTCACAATTGATAACACCATTTGGAATTGAGACACCAGACGACTGCTTGTCCATTAAAAAATGCAGTGGTTTTATAGCCGAAATTCCGGTGGCAGACTTGTTGAAAAACAATTGGGGCCGAGAGAACTGACATCCGTCACACGAACAGGGTGCAAACGTTTTAGTCGAACTGCAAGTTTCTGGTATTCCAACTCTGTCCTTGACGTCGGGTAGTTTGGAAAATCATCTCATAGATGTCGTAATGTGCATCGTTACAAATCGCATAGATCAAAGCCGGTATCTAATAAAAATTGAACCCGTCTCTTACAATCAGACACGTGTAGACGGCGCAGAGAATCTGCACAGGCAATGTGCCATTACTGGCTGTTGTTACGATGGCGAGCATTATCACCATATTTATGATGGTACCAACATAACCTATTCTGCCTAAGCCAAAAATACATTTTACAATTCGTAAAGATCCCACATAGAATGTTTAACTTATTCCTATAGCATAAAAAACGCAATGTAACTACGGTAGTACTGTTATAGTAATATAATTTACTATAATTCAATCTTCCATTTTTTTACATTTACCAATTAATCCGGCCCTGCTTAGCAACAGCTGACTAGTCAGTGACTACGAGTCAGTCCAAGCAGCGCCACCAGAGAGTTAAGGTGAAGTGTAACCGGCATCCACGAGCCAGACAAGTTTTCCCAATTTTCATTATTCTTTTTAATGTTACTTTCATTCGAGTCATCCCTGAACTTTCTGGCACATTAGCTAAACATTTTCTACATGGTAAGTGCACTGTTCATTTCCTAAGTCTCTAAATCCAACCAAGATCAAACCGACAACAAATCCCACAATAACAGTACTTAAAAAATACTAATTAAAGAAGACCTATGTTTTCTTTTTTAGTGAAGTGTTTGTAAAGCCCGACGAATGTGAAAATCTTGTGAATAATAATCAAAAAACAAGTGGATGTGATTTACACCGATTTTGACCAAATTTCCCATGGCATTTTTTAAACAAATTAGACTCCTTTGGCTTTTCTAGGTCAATGATTTCATTATTTAAATCTTTCGAAGAGAGGTCAATACGTTGAGTTTAAAGGTGTAAAATCTGATGTGTATCACGCCACTAGTGGTGTAACACTCATATTTTTTTAATGATATTTCCTATAATTATTTATATTCACTCATCATATTTATATAAGCTAATTAATGAATGAATATTAGACCCTGAACGACTACTAAAAATCAATATTCACGTGCCTAGAGTAAATGCAAGACTTTTTATTTAAATGCTTACACAAACAAGCAGCACATGCGTTCTACATTGACGTCGATGTGTATAACTTATAACAAAATTTTGAATAAGGGGTCTAATTGTGATAATTTTAACTATAATTTAAATTCATTTATTCGAATTATTCGCTCATTATCCTGAGTTGTTTTATTTATGTTATTTTGTCCTACTTAGCAATTTTAACTTTGTCAACATATTACTGTAATTTGTCACTGTAACCTAAATAATTTATATTCTTTATAAGGACTGTTGTCTGTTGGATTAATAAAGTATTGTTATTATTATTATTTCAAGAAAAAATAAAGAGCCTAATCCAATTGGACGTATCTAAATTTTGAGATGCGTCTTTTTGGCTTAGGAAGGCAGTATTGGTCTGTTGATCTTGGTGCTGGAGGGTGTCATTGCTTTCGGTCACAAGAATAGGGCTATCGTTTCAGGAGGGGTTGTGACAATTTAAAAAGCAATGATAGTTTGTAACTGTGGAGGCAGTATAGCAATCCATGTAGTCTTTAACAGAGACTTGGGGTTTCGGTCGGAATCAGCTAGGCCACTTTAGTAACTGCGCTGGAGTTCGGTCACCTAGCCCCTCTTGGGACAGCACTTGACGTACTCGTTGTTCTGCCGTTTTAGAAAAACGTGCAATTGGCTCATGTTTAAGTTTCTTATACCTATCGACATCTAAAGGGCGGAGGATTATATCCTTCACTTCGAAAGCATATGTGTTGTCTAAATGCGCGGTTATAATGTATACGTGGCTGAATTTGGTGGAATCCTGGGTACTCCAGCCAACTCGAATTAAATCTACGTGCGAACTATAATGCAGGATCACCAGGCCAGAAATGAGGAAGCTTTGGTGTTTTGTCTGAATATAAGCCTCGAATTGCTGTTGTAGTAGTATAAAAACCCACGCTGAGTTTGTAGGTACTACTTCTTTGTCCGTCATTTTGCACTGCAAACACTGAAAGTAGCACTACAAAATGTCGTTGCAAAAATGTCTTGCTTCTACCACAAAAAGTTGTTGACCGGGGCAAACTTGGTGCATTATGTTCACTGTTCGTGGTCACCACTGTAGATGTAAATGATACTATGCGTTATAATATATTGTATTCCACAACACTATACGTTTATTTAATCAGAAATTAAATAATGTTATCAATTCAATAAATTACATTGTCAAACATTACAAACGCGCCAAACGTTAGTTTTTCCATTCTCTTTTCTCTCGTTCTCTCTCTTCTTCAGTCGTGGTGGTCAAAGGGATGCGCTATTGGTCGCCACAGACATACACAGGGAAGCAAAACCTTATAAATAAAGTATCAGTTACACTATAAACTTAAGAGTATAAAGCCATTTAAAACCAAAAAGTTCGTTCTTTTTCAAAACGACATAACTTTTTTGTTTCTTGAAAGATTTAATTTTGTCTGCTAGCCTCATCCTCTGGCAATTTATGCTATAGATATGAAGCTCTCGGTTGGTCAAGTAAACTTCCTACAGGGTGATATGTTAAACGGTGAAAAATTTCAATAACTTTATCCAAGCCCCGTTTGTAAAAAAATAATTTTTTTTTTCGTTTTTACTTTGAAATAATGAAGTATTATGTGTTACCTTGAAACGTTTTTAAAATTTTTCGAATTGGAATCTTAGCAACGAAAATATGATTTTTTTTTCCAAAGGAGTACATTTAAGGCTTTTTTTAGGCAATACACTCAGTCTTTTTAGGAACAAGAAGATAAGATGGTGAAAGATTGTTCCTTAAATAATTCTGAACAAGCGACAAGCAACATACTTCCATTATTTTTAGAGGGCCTAAGCTAAGACCACTTTTTGAAAATGACATTTTTGTTTGCAAAAACTAAACCTTAACCGATATTTACTTTGGATAGATAAAACCAAAATAACTAAGAATCAAGATTCGAAAACAATTCCCGGCTGTTAAATGTGTCAATAAAATCCGATTGCTGGTTTTTACTGTTTTTTTACATATCGTAAATGAGTATTTAAGGGATCACCATATTGAGAAAATGAATTGGCCACCTTTGTCTCCGGATATGAATCCTAATGAGCATGTATGGAACAAGATAAAATTGAAGATGAAAGAGAGGGAAGGAGGCATGGAAAATTTGGATGAATTGGTAAATGCTATTTAGGAAGAATGGGGTACCCCAGAAATTTCTAAGAAACTTGGTCGAGGGAATGCCCAGGAGGGTTAACGAATGATTACGGCTTAGGGGAGGGCCAACGAAATATTGAAAGGTATTAATGTTATTGTTTGTTACATTTTTCTGTTGAATGTTGAAGTTTTGATTATGATTATATCTACGCATACAATTTTCAAAAATGAACAAAAATATTTTTATTTAACTTTATTATAAATTAGGTAGGTACTTATCAATGATGTTATCACTACTGCGCAATGTAAATGTAAGTTATGTAACATTATCCTAACCACTCAAACAAATTGCAGTAATTTCGCCCAAAAAATGAATCCCCAAATGGCATTTTCATCATAAATATGCAAGAAACACGACAGCAATCGGATTTTATTAAGATATTAAAACAATAACAGCAACACAGAAATAAATAAGACCAAACAAGAAAAACTAGCCAAGAATATAATAATAATGGGATTGGCAAAAAAAGATGATAACAAATACAAGGAAGTTATCTTAAATATTGGAGAGCAGTGCAACAGCAAAATAGAAGATAAAGACATTGAACAAATGCAAAGAATAGGAAAGAATAACAACAAACCGATAATAAAGGTAGTTTTTTCCACAATGGAAGTTAAGGAAAACTTACTTTCAAACTATAAAATCAAAAAAGGAATAAAAAGAGAAGAAATTGGACAAAATGGCAATGGAGACATTTTCCTAAACCACGACATGACATATGAAAATCAAATCCTGTTTAAAAGGGCAAGAGAGTTAAAAAAAGAAATAAATTTCAAATTTGTGTGGTTTAATAAAAATAAAATTCTAATGAGAAAAGATGAAACAAGTAAAATCGAAGAAATCGACAACGAAGAAAAACTAGAGAGATTAAAAGGAAAAAACCACTAATGACAAATAATAAGGTCTTTAATAGTTATTTACGTGTCAAGCTTTGTAAATGAATCTTTACGGGCGAGCTGGGAGTTTGTGGGGTGAGCGATGCAGGAGCGAACCCCATAATTCAGTGAGCCTTGCAAAGATTAATTGCAAAGCGTGAAACGTACAAACTTTTATTTTCACCTTAAGACAACGATTTTCAAATTTAAAATTTCATTTAATGTGTCAAATGTGTCATTTCATTTCATAAATTGCTTTTCTACAGGCCTGTAAAACTTTACAGGTCTTTTATACAAGCCCGTAAAATATTACAGGTCTGTTCCCA
Organism: Brassicogethes aeneus; assembly: GCA_921294245.1. Taxonomy (NCBI): domain Eukaryota; kingdom Metazoa; phylum Arthropoda; class Insecta; order Coleoptera; family Nitidulidae; genus Brassicogethes; species Brassicogethes aeneus. The sequence goes on from OV121132.1 coordinate 67,421,121, forward strand.
TAATGTATCGTTTACTTGGATACAAAAACAACAAAATTAACCTATAAAATGTCATTTACTAAGAAGGTGGAAATAAAATATTATACTTAAATATAAGATCAATAAAAAACAAAACAAATGAAATAAAAATAATGTTAAAAGAACAAAAGCCAAACATATTAATACTCACAGAAACACACTTAAAGGAGAATGTACAGTAAAGGAGGTGGCGTAGCAATCTATACACAAAACACATTAAACACAACAATAATAGAAAAAACAAATCATCTAAATAAAAACAACATTCTTGGAATCAAAATAAACAAAATAAACATACTATTGTATGCAATCTATAGACAACCTAAGAAAAGATATAGGGAGCAATTTATGGAATATATAGACAATAATATATTAAAGGATAAACAAAAAACAATAATAATGGGTGATTTAAACATGAACATACTGGAACCAGACCAAACAACAAATAAATATATCGATTTATTAAAGGAAAAAAACTACAAAATCATTAATAAAATAAATAAAAAACACTGTACCAGTTAAATAAAATTACTGGAAGACACTCAATAATAGATCACATAATAACAAATACTGATCTTAAAAATAAGGAAATTATACTCAAAGATACACCACTAAGTGATCATAAAAAAATAGAATTGAACTTTAAAATAAGAGAAGAAAAGAAACAAAATAAATACTACACAAACAAGGAAACGAACTTAATAAAATTAAAAGATGAACTAAAAAGAGTAATTAATGTGAACAATATTACAACATTTAAAGACCTACAGGACATAATAACAAAAGAAACAAACAAACACACAGTTGAAATAAAGAAAAAATATGTACAATCGTTTCATGAAGGCTGGATGACCAAAGAAGTTTTCAGGAGCAAGAAAAAAAGACACAGCGTACAAAAAAATGATAAAAAACAAAGAAAGTCAACAGCTTAAACTAAACTATGAACACAAACAGATCATGTTTAAAAAACTAATAAAAAAAAACAAAAAAATGTTCTATGCAGAACAAATCAATAAAGGTGAAGGTAACATCAAAAAAATATGGAAAATACTAAATGCCATCCAAAAAGGAACAAATGAAATTTAAAAAAATGAAATTAAAGAAATTAAAGACAAAGAAAAAACAGTAAAAAATAAAAAAGATATAGTGGAAATACTAATTAAATATTGCACAGAAATAGGAAAAAATTTAGCAAGCAAAGTAAATGGGCCAAAAATTGAAAACAAAGAATACCCAATAGAAGCTCTTTTATATATACGCCCAACAAACAACACTGAGGTGAAAAAAGCAATACAAAAACTAAATAAAAATGCATCACCCGGATATGACGGAATAAAACCATCACTTATAAAAAAAATAGCTGAAATCATAACGCCGACCTTAGTCAAACTCATCAATGACCATATAAAAAAGAGAGAGTTTCCGGATGAATTAAAAATAGCCAGATTAACACCTATACACAAAGAAGGGAGTAGAAAGGATCCTAATAACTATAGATTCATCTCAAATCTAACAGTTTTTAGCAAAATTTTTGAAACCATAATCCACAACAGACTATCAGCTCATGCTCAAAACATAAAATTGCTATCCCAATCCCAACATGGATTTCAGTCAAAAAAAGCACAACCACAGCGATGTTAAATTTGTTACATTATATACGGAGAAAACTAGACGAGGGAAAGACAATAACTAGGCTAATAATGGACTATCGAAAATCATTCGACACTGTAGACATAGACATACTCATAGAAAAACTTAAAGATATAGGAGTGGAAAATAAAGAGCTAAAACTTTTTACAAATTACTTAAAAGACAGAAAACAACACACAACCAATGGTGAAAGTACAAGTACAAATCTAAAAGTACTTTGTGGAATACCACAAGGGTCAATACTGGGGCCTTTTCTTTACCTCATATATATAAACGACCTAACCTTGCATAAATTAAATGGGAAACACATGATCTATGCTGATGACTTGCAATGTTCTATGAGGGTGAGGATCTAGAAGTAAAAAACAAAATAACAGAAGACATAAAAACAATACAAAAATGGACAAACGCAAACAAACTGACAATTAATGAAAAGAAATGCTACCTCATACATATAGAAAATACAGTAAAAGAACACAACATCAACATTGAAATAAATGGAACTATATTAGATAAAGTGGAGGAAATCAAATACCTAGGACTAATATTGGACAAAAAACTCGTCAAAAATAAACATGGCAAATAGAGTCAAAGATTACATAACACTAAAACATAAAAAAATGCTATACAACGCATATGTGCAAAGCAATTTAACATATATGATACCTTTTTGGGGAACAGCTAATAAAAAAGAAATAAATAAATTAAAAAGAGCACAAAACAAAATCATTAAGGTCCATATAATATTAAAAAATATACAGCAACAAAAGAAGTATATAAAAGAACAAAGCATTTAAATATTAATGAATTACAACAACTGGAAACATTAAAAATAATAAGATCAACAAAAAAGAAATTGTGGACAGTGACATAAAATTAACCAAACAAAAAGAAATACATAAATACAATACTAGAAGCAGAGATAAAATAAGAATAGATAGAGCCAAAACAAAAAGTAGTCAAAAGCAACTGATGAATGAGGGAATAAAAAAATACAATGAGCTGCCGGCGAAATTAAAGGAACATAACACCAAAGATTTCAAAAAAGCGATTAAAGAATATATAATTAATTTAGGAGACTGAATAGGTTAAGTGTTATTTATTTATAGATTATTTATATATATATATATATATATATATATATATATATATATATTAGGGTGTTTCATTTAAAACGAAAAAATTTTTTTTCTTGCTGACACATCGTGGGTTGAGTATTATAATGTTCTAACAGCACTTTTGGCGCGAAATCGGCTTTTTTGATAGAAAAATAGTACATAAAATTTCTGTTCTATGTATATAAAAATGCCTGTTTAATTTAATACACAAACAAAAAAAAAGCATTATTAAATTGTTCTATCGCACTTATTTAAAAACGGTTTAAAATTATAATATCCTAACAGACCAACCAATGATAGAAGAGAATTTTGATCTGTTAGAACTCTAAGGCTTGGATGAAGTTATTGAAATTTTTTACCGTTTTACATATCACCCTATAGGAAATTTACTTGAAGAACCGTATGCTTAAAATCTATAGCATGAATTGCCAGAGGATGGGGTTATCAGACATCACAGACCAAAATAAAATCGTTCAAGAAACAAAAAAATTATGTCGTTTTGAAAAAGGACGAACTTTTTGGTCGCGACACATTGAGTGGTGCGCAGTTGATTATATATATATTGTTTTCATGTAGTAAATTACAACTTGTAATAGCTTTATTACTTAATATTGTAAATACGGCCTTTGGGCTGAGCAGGGCAATATATACCCGATGTCTCCCATTGTTTCCCAACCCTCTAAATAAATAAAATATTTGTTTTAGTTTTTTAATAGAATGTCTTCAAGTAAAAGTTCAAACATTATTGTGTTGGTTATGGCTCAAATAATGGGAATGTACTTTGTTTCTTCAGTTTTACTACTTCGGATGAATATGCCAGTTCAGTACAGAACAATAATTACCGAAGTATTAGGAGCTCTTCAGTTTAGTTTCTACCATCGATGGTTTGATGTAATCTTTTTAGTAAGTGCTCTGGGTAGCATTTTAACTCTATATTTAGCTCACAAACCACCAACTAGAGACACAATGTGATTTTGTTTTTATAATGATTACTATGGTTTTTACAATTGTATTAAATACATATGAAAATATAAGTTTTATTAACGTTATTAACTTTTATTTAATATACCAAATATCTATACAACTATATTATTTTATAAAATGTCAGTTTTGATTTGAAATAAATAGGTATTCTTTTTTATAAAATACCGCAAATGCTTTAATACATTTTTAAAGATATTTTCTATTTGGTTTATATATTATCTTGTAAGATAACAAAAAATATTCAAATAAATATTTATACTATATATGTTACCGCCAATATCCGAAAACAGTCTTTATGCATAATAACTAAATATTTCAGTTAATATCCATTGTGGGCGGGGCGAATTAGTCCATTGCAATGCTTTAATGCAACTCAATCTGTTACTTTTTATACCAACGATTTACTTAAAATGAAATATAATTTCTTCTGGTACTATGCAAGATTACCAAAGATTCAGTTGTACTAAGTTCTGAAAAAACAGTAGGTACTTGTCGTTGTAAAAAAAATAAATTATGCAATAATAAGTGCCACCAAAGTTCTTCTTGTTCGAATAAATGTTAAACTAACTTTTTGCAAACTCAACAAACTTAAAATATTAACTGAAAAAATTGCAAAAAGTCAGTTAACTTGTTTTAGCAATAAACGATTAACTATTTTACCTTGATATATTAATTAGGTACCTGATACAAGGTACATTAACTAATTAGTATCAATTACCTTCAGTCCAGAAATAATACTACAAACACCTAGGTTATAGTCTACAAAAATAATTTAACTACCTACCTAGAAGAAATGAAATTAATATTTATTTTAACTAATTTGTTTTAAATTTTATTTATCGTATTAAAAACAATTTAAAAAAGTACCTATTTAAAATTTATTAACCTATTTATTATAAGATACAAGTTAAACGCAAAGAAGAGAGAGTTAGTTAGTAAATACCTAGTTAATTTTAGACGTGTTTTCTTCACGCCCTGACAGGTAAGTCGAAAATTGCCGTCGATCATTGCCGCAATAACGCGCAAAAATGCATAAAAAGTGCTGAAATTTTAGATTTTTTCATTTTTCGGGTTTCACTATAGACCCTCAAAATTTGAAGAAAATCTTAGACATGGATTTGGCATGGAATATACAGGTTAAAGGTGGATGATCTACAGACCCTCAGGAGTCCCAGACAAAAAAATTCTACCTTCAAAGATATCAAACATCCTTTGCAAGAAAGACAAAAAAATGATTATAACCGAGTAATTTTATTTATTTTTTATTACTTTTTTTGTGTTAGTAAGTTATATGTATCAAACATATCTCACTAACACAAAAAATAAAGTTACTCAGTTGTAATAATTTTTTGTCTCTTCTGTGAAAAATGAATTCTGGTTTTTACCCGGTTATTTTTCTGGGATCTTAATTATTTTTGAATGAAAAATCAACTGGTATTTTTAATCCAAATTTAAAAAAATAAATTGGATGGGTTTGGCGCTATGAATTACCTATTCATAGGTGCATTTCTATTGGATTTAGCCCATAGAGACAAGCATAGGCATGGATTGGTATATTCCAATTTAAACCGCGACTTTATTGGAACTTACCAATAGGAATGCAACTGGAATGAATTAGTGATTCATAGCGCCAAAACACATTTCAAACCAATTCAAACCAATTAGGTACTTATTTGTTATTGGATTCTATTTGTCATTTACAATAGGGGAGTTTATTAAATATAAGTATATCCAAATGCTAATATTTCATTGAATTCTGAGAAAAAAGTTCGAAAACATATTTTTAATTATGACAACTCGTTATTCGTATTGTCATTGTTGCATTTTTTCATAAGATGAAGGAAACCATTGTTTGAACATTTCCATAGTAACAAAGAAGATACGAATAACGAAAAAAATGACCAGACTCCTCGTCATCCGACACTTTACGACACGTCACTTTTATCGTTAACGATATCGTGACGAGCTGTCATAATTAAAATTATGTTTTCGAACTTTTTTCTCAGAATTTAATGAAATATAAATATGCAAATTTGCATTTGCATATACAGGGTGTTATGTAATTAATGTTATATATTAAAATACTGAATACCTTTTTACATAAGGAATAAAGGAAAAGTATTTAAAAAAATATTTTTCCAAAGATTAAGAAAAAATATGCATTAGAAGTTTTTTATATTTTTTGTGATACGCCACTGGTTACACACTTGGTTTATCTCTGCACACTTGTGTTCTGTGAGTACATAGATACCAACCAACAAAGTAGTTGCGCGTTGCTAGATGTAAAAATTTGTTACATACTAAAAATTATTCTTGCAAAAAATAAATAAAAACTCAATAAATACAAAAGTTTTATGCCATTAAAGCTCTAATACCCTTCTGTATTTATTTACTCATCCAGCTATTAGCTTAAGCAATGATTAGAAAATTTAGTACCTATTTAAAAAAATCCATAACCACAAAATTAATTTTTTCATCAGTTTTTTTCTTTCTGTTTACTCAGATGAAATTGGGACCAGTTCACAGGTTAAACTTTAAACATTTAATTTGTGTAAATAAATCCAAAAGTTAAGATATTTACAATTTGAGCACATAACCTAAAATTTGAAAAAAATGCACTAGATTCTGTCATAAAAGTTGTGCAGATTTTGTTTGAATTTACCTTCAGTGCAAAAATGACAAAACCAACAATTAATAAAAACGCCAAATTGACAATTTGCATTGTTAATTTTGCCATTTTTGTAATTAAGCTAAATTTAAACAATGTTTGTCAACTTTTTTGACAGATTTTGGAAACGCTGTTGTTACTAATCATAACATAATAAATTAAATTACGCAACTAGATTAGCCTAAAGTTCCTAGTCGATCAGTGGCGTACTTTTTGGTAGGATAAAGGTTATTATAAATTATTTTTAGACTTTGGAATTTAGAAAAAAAAGTTTCAGGTGCTTCTTTATGGACCCTAAGGAACAACCCATTTTAATATATAACATTAATTACATAACATCCTGTATAATGGACTCCAAACTACCCAATTCTGCATTTAACTTATTTTCATGCTAAAATGCACTTGTACCCGTTTGCTTCTTACCCCTTCAATTCATACTATGAATGCCATAGTAATTCGTGCACATGTTGTGAACCAACATGTGAAAAGAATAAAATTTGTTTTCTCTTTTAAGATGACTTAAAGGCTATAACCCAATAAATCCATAAATATACCATACCCACTCGTAAAATATTTTTAAAGCTCTTGCAAAAATACTCTTCTAGATTCTAGACCTTCTAAGAAATATACATTTCAACGTTTGTTCTTTATATTATAACAAAATTGTTTTAGACAAGCAAAATTATTGGGTAACTTAATTAAAAATAAATAATTTCAAATAATTCAATTACTAAAAGTATTTCACTTACTTTTATGTAATTTAATTACTCTGAAAATAATTAAATTACCTAAGAATTATTAAAATTTATTGTCAATTACTTTTTTTCAGTAATTTAAAAATCATTTACAATTATACAATTTTTTTCGGTAATTCAATTACTTACAAAAAGTAATACAATTACATATTTTCAATTATTTTAATTCAATTACTGACCGCTCTGGTACGCTGTGATGCAAATGGGTTATATAATCGTATGTGTAAAATCAAAACAAGAATATATAGGATATTAATTCGGCAGTAGCTGCAATTAAGTCTTTAAAGGAATTTATAATATCAAGACGTAATAGTTTTTCAGAATATAAAAAATTAGGTGCAAAAGTCGGGAAAAACTGAATACAATATGCATCGTTAGCGTCAGCGTAACGTACGTACGTACGTCTTATTCAGAGCTGCAACAAGTCAGTTTTAAAAAGACTTAAATCTTAAGTCTTAAGTCAATTCTAAAATCAAAATGATTTAAATCTTAAGTCAATTCTAAGATAAAGTTCAAATGATTTAAGTATTAAGTCTTTGAATTAAATCATTTTCTTTTAAGTCAAGTCATTTTCGCAAATTCTTAAATCAATATAAAGTGATTTAAGTCATCTTATGACTTAATTCCTTTAGTAAGTCGTTTTTATGACTTAAGTCTATATTTTTTATTTAAATCGTGATCTAAGAGTTAAGTCAATAAAATGACTTGAATCAAAAATTGTGATTTAAATAAAATAATTACAATACAACGATTTTTTAAATGTTAATAATAATTTTATGGTATTAATGATACTGATATTATTAATCTATTGTAGATACAGATGATAATAAACCACTATGTTAAGAATTTAAAACGATTTATTTTCAGAACACTTACAAACAAAATAAAAACTTAAAACACATTTTTTGAGTATATATTAGACAATAAAAATAAAAACTTAAACCTCCTTTTTTAGTAGAGTAGACATACAGGGAGGCTACTTTTTTATATACATAAATGGGTAACTTCTAAACGGTAATGGATTCAAACTCTGTTAAAATAGATAAAAGTTGAAGCATTTTTCTTAAAATCGCTGTATTTCAAAAACTGATAACTTGTTGTTTTGTTACTTTTGTTAGCTGGTTCAACATCCATCTAGAAAAACAATATTCCTCCCTTAAGGGAGTAATGATGGGAAGTTCCAAACTCTCGATTCACGACCGCTCAGATTGTTTTCACTTTGCACTAATAATCACAAATTAGACATAACTACGCACGAACATAACGAATGTTGGCAAACAAAATAACAAAATTATAAATCCCCACTTTTTTTTATTCATTTTAGACAGGACATTTTTTAATGTAGCCGTCAAACGGTTCCAAAAAGCTAACTTTACCGCGGCGGTTTTTTTATCCACTAGCGGTAGCAATTGTAGGTAGGAAATTAAAGTGAACCCCTGGCAGTTCAAAAGAAAATGCCGCTGTTAAAAATTTATAAAAAAATATATGAAAAATCTGACTTAAATATTTTCTAAAAAGACTTAAATCTTTTTTTGACTTAAATCGTTTCTATCTGACTTAAATCGTATGTACTGATTTATAAATGACTTAAGTTTTTTCTTGAACCCCTGGCAGTTCAAAAGAAAATGCCGCTGTTAAAAATTTATAAAAAAATATATGAAAAATCTGACTTAAATATTTTCTAAAAAGACTTAAATCTTTTTTTGACTTAAATCGTTTCTATCTGACTTAAATCGTATGTACTGATTTATAAATGACTTAAGTTTTTTCTATTTTGAAAAAAATATTTAAGTCACAAATCATTTTAAAAATTACTTAAATTTTAAGTCTTAAGTCAGTTTTAGAGAAATGACTTATTACCAAATGACTTAAGTCATTAAAACGATTTAAATCAAAAAAACGATTTAAGTTTTCTGAGAGCTTGCAGCTCTGGTCTTATTCCATTAGATTATGATCAAACCTTAGAAATAGAACTGACAGCCTCAGCAAAATTTAAAACGGAAAACTGTTCCTAAGAACAGAAACAAACTGCTTAGAATTAATTTATTAATGAGTTTGCACAACTCAAATCAAGACGAGTGCCGGGTGTTTAAAGGTCCCCTAGTGGAAATTTTACGTTGAAACAACGTTTTTCCCACGTTGGAAAATCCTAACTTTTATGTATAATTTTATGTTGAAATGTCCCGGTTTATAACGTTATATGACAACGTTAGTTTCTAATGTTATAAAAAACGTGGGATTTACTTATTATAAAACTTTGGAAAATCGTGGGATTTATGTATTATAAAACGTTGGAAATACGTGGGATTTGTGTATTATACAACGTGAGAAATATGTGGGTTTTATGTTATATAAAACGTTGGAAATACGTGGGTTTTGTGTATTATAAAACGTTGGAAATACGTAGGATTATTGTATTATTAAACGTTGTATTTTTAAATAATTTTGGGTAGGATTTTACACTGCCAAAATTAATGGAAAAATGAAAAAATAAATCATTACAAAAATTTATTGAACAAAAAATAAATAGAAACACTGGAAAAATGAAAAAATAAAACATTACAAAAATTTATTGAACAAAAAACAAATAGAAACACTTTTAAAAAGAAAAAAAATTTCCAATTAACAAAATCTAAAAAATATCTAAATAATAATGTTATATTATACCCACTTAAGGTAAACAAATTAAAATATAACAAAATAGCTTAAACAAAAAGTATACAATGGTATTTTGAAAAGAAAAAATATTGCCTATATTCAATATATTAAAAATTTTCTAAATACAAGATACTTCAACTTTTAAATCAATATTAATAAAAATCTACTTATAAAATCTTATTTAAATATTAAAAAAATTAACAATAAAGAGCAGTTTTAGGTATTTAAAAAAAATATTGCCTATTAACAATTATTACAAATTTTCTAAATAAAGGATTATACAAATTATAAATTAACAACAAAAATAAAAGTCTAAAATATGTTTAATTAGTTATTTAAAATATAACAAGTCAAAATAAAAAAAATAACAATGAAGGTGAGTTTTAGGTCACCAATTTTTAATTTTCATTAATGGTTTGATGCTCAACAAAATAAATTTTAGCAATTTCAAATATATAAGAAAAAATGTTTGAATAAAAATTTATAGCACAAGCAGTAAGGTAAAAAATATAAGCAAAAATAAAATTTTGTACACTTAAAAGTTTTAAAATTCATTTTGTATAGTATAAGCATACTTTATTGCTTGTTGTTCTACTTAATAAATTATTTCACTACTAAGGCGCAATAATGTAAGGAAAAGGGAATGACGTAATATTGTATTAAATATATGCAGTTACTATATTCATGTTCTTGCGAGCAATTTTAAAACTGTTTTAATATTCCATGATTTAAATGAATAAAATTTCCGTATTATTTTTAAATTAATGGATTAATAGATCTTGAGATGATTCGAATTATACTTAATGCACCTAATTTTTATAATAGACTTTCAAATGAAATAAAAGAGTCAATTTAATAAGATAATAATAATTTTTAACATGTGATTTTTCTTCTATGTAATTTTTAATATTGATGTTTTGAATTTTTTTTAAATATTTGTATTAGGAATGTGAGGTTTAAAAATTAAGTACTGTAATGGTTCAGCACTTTAATACGTTTTACAAATTTATTTTTAAATAAGTTTGGGATTTCTAAATTATGTTGTAAAATGTAAAAATCTTTGCAAAGAAGCGATATTTAGAGAGCCATAATCACAAAATAGTTTATTTATTAATTTTTCATAAAACTTGTTTTAACGAACCTGGTGTAAGGAGAAATCCTTTACAGTACCAAGTTTTAATTAATTTTGTATCTATTTTACGTTCATAATGACTTTATTATATCACCGCTTTCGGTGCTGTAATGAGATACTTTACCCCATCCAAAATTTTGATTTTATAGCTTGACTTTACTTTAAACAGCATACTAGTAAAATAATATTGGCCGTTGCTAGTCGTCCGTATATTCGGACGATTAATATATTTTATTCATCCGATGATCGGACGATTAGACAAGTCGAAAGGCCGTTGCTAGTCGTCCGATCATCGGATGAATAAAATATATTAATCGTCCGTATATTCGGACGATTAATATATTTTATTCATCCGATGATCGGACGATTAGACAAGTCGAAAGGCCGTTGCTAGTCGTCCGTATAATCGGACGAATAAAATATATTAATCGTCCGATCATCGGATGAATAATATATATTAATCGTCCGATCATCGGATGAATAAAATACGACTTGTCTAATCGTCCGATCATCGGATGAATAAAATATATTATTCGTCCGATCATCGGATGAATAAAATATATTATTCGTCCGGTAATAACATAACGTTAGTTACGTCATAATTATAATCCGCTTTTGTTCACCGACCGTTTAATATTTGACAACAAGCTAGATAGCTTATATGGTAGGGCGTTCGCTTGTCATGCGAGAGGTCCCGGGTTCGATACTAAGAAGCTGTCGAATTTTTTTTATTTTTTTATTTCATAAATTTGTTGTTTCTTTGTTAAACAGTGTTCGGTTGGGTTGGGTTGGTTGGTTTGTTTTAGTTTTATCGTAACATAAAATCTACTAGAAGTTGTCGAACTTTTTTTATTTCATAAATTTGTTGTTGCTTTGTTAAAAAGTGTTTTATTTTTATCGTAACATAAATTTGCCCATTTTAGTTGGGTTTTTTGTTCAATGGGGCGGGGGGGGGGGCAATGGGGCGGGGTCGGTTGGGTTGTGTTGTTGAGTTTGAGTCCGATAATCTTTTTATTATTTATTTATGTTATTACCGGACGATTAATATATTTTAATCGTCCGATCATCGGTATAATATTATATTTTTAATATATTCACATACAAAAAAAAATTTCAATATTGACTACTTGTTAGGGACTTAAAATTTGGTACTGGAACTCGTACAGATTTATTATTTATTTATGTTATTACCGGACGATTAATATATTTTATTCATCCGATAATCGGACGATTAATATATTTTATCCATCCGATAATCGGACGATTAATATATTTTATTGTTGAGTTTGAGTCCGATAATCTTTTTATTATTTATTTATGTTATTACCGGACGATTAATATATTTTAATCGTCCGATCATCGGTATAATATTATATTTTTAATATATTCACATACAAAAAAAAATTTCAATATTGACTACTTGTTAGGGACTTAAAATTTGGTACTGGAACTCGTACAGATTTATTATTTATTTATGTTATTACCGGACGATTAATATATTTTATTCATCCGATAATCGGACGATTAATATATTTTATCCATCCGATAATCGGACGATTAATATATTTTATTCGTCCGATTATACGGACGACTAGCAACGGCCTTTCGACTTGTCTAATCGTCCGATCATCGGATGAATAAAATATATTAATCGTCCGATCATCGGATGAATAATATATATTAATCGTCCGATTATACGGACGACTAGCAACGGCCAATAAAATATATTAATCGTCCGGTAATAACATAAATAAATAATAAAAAGATTATCGGACTCAAACTCAACAACACAACCCAACCGACCCCGCCCCATTGGCCCCCCCCCCCGCCCCATTGAACAAAAAACCCAACTAAAATGGGCAAATTTATGTTACGATAAAAATAAAACACTTTTTAACAAAGCAACAACAAATTTATGAAATAAAAAAAGTTCGACAACTTCTAGTAGATTTTATGTTACGATAAAACTAAAACAAACCAACCAACCCAACCCAACCGAACACTGTTTAACAAAGAAACAACAAATTTATGAAATAAAAAAATAAAAAAAATTCGACAGCTTCTTAGTATCGAACCCGGGACCTCTCGCATGACAAGCGAACGCCCTACCATATAAGCTATCTAGCTTGTTGTCAAATATTAAACGGTCGGTGAACAAAAGCGGATTATAATTATGACGTAACTAACGTTATGTTATTACCGGACGAATAATATATTTTATTCATCCGATGATCGGACGAATAATATATTTTATTCATCCGATGATCGGACGAATAATATATTTTATTCATCCGATGATCGGACGATTAGACAAGTCGTATTTTATTCATCCGATGATCGGACGATTAATATATATTATTCATCCGATGATCGGACGATTAATATATTTTATTCGTCCGATTATACGGACGACTAGCAACGGCCTTTCGACTTGTCTAATCGTCCGATCATCGGATGAATAAAATATATTATTCGTCCGATCATCGGATGAATAAAATATATTATTCGTCCGGTAATAACATAACGTTAGTTACGTCATAATTATAATCCGCTTTTGTTCACCGACCGTTTAATATTTGACAACAAGCTAGATAGCTTATATGGTAGGGCGTTCGCTTGTCATGCGAGAGGTCCCGGGTTCGATACTAAGAAGCTGTCGAATTTTTTTTATTTTTTTATTTCATAAATTTGTTGTTTCTTTGTTAAACAGTGTTCGGTTGGGTTGGGTTGGTTGGTTTGTTTTAGTTTTATCGTAACATAAAATCTACTAGAAGTTGTCGAACTTTTTTTATTTCATAAATTTGTTGTTGCTTTGTTAAAAAGTGTTTTATTTTTATCGTAACATAAATTTGCCCATTTTAGTTGGGTTTTTTGTTCAATGGGGCGGGGGGGGGGCAATGGGGCGGGGTCGGTTGGGTTGTGTTGTTGAGTTTGAGTCCGATAATCTTTTTATTATTTATTTATGTTATTACCGGACGATTAATATATTTTAATCGTCCGATCATCGGTATAATATTATATTTTTAATATATTCACATACAAAAAAAAAATTCAATATTGACTACTTGTTAGGGACTTAAAATTTGGTACTGGAACTCGTACAGATTTATTATTTATTTATGTTATCACCGGACGATTAATATATTTTATTCATCCGATAATCGGACACTTAATATATTTTATTCATCCGATAATCGGACGATTAATATATTTTATTCGTCCGATTATACGGACGACTAGCAACGGCCTTTCGACTTGTCTAATCGTCCGATCATCGGATGAATAAAATATATTAATCGTCCGATAATCGGCGATTAATATATTTTATTCATCCGATGATCGGACGACTAGCAACGGCCTTTCGACTTGTCTAATCGTCCGATCATCGGATGAATAAAATATATTAATCGTCCGATCATCGGATGAATAATATATATTAATCGTCCGATTATACGGACGACTAGCAACGGCCAATAAAATATATTAATCGTCCGGTAATAACATAAATAAATAATAAAAAGATTATCGGACTCAAACTCAACAACACAACCCAACCGACCCCGCCCCATTGGCCCCCCCCCCGCCCCATTGAACAAAAAACCCAACTAAAATGGGCAAATTTATGTTACGATAAAAATAAAACACTTTTTAACAAAGCAACAACAAATTTATGAAATAAAAAAAGTTCGACAACTTCTAGTAGATTTTATGTTACGATAAAACTAAAACAAACCAACCAACCCAACCCAACCGAACACTGTTTAACAAAGAAACAACAAATTTATGAAATAAAAAAATAAAAAAAATTCGACAGCTTCTTAGTATCGAACCCGGGACCTCTCGCATGACAAGCGAACGCCCTACCATATAAGCTATCTAGCTTGTTGTCAAATATTAAACGGTCGGTGAACAAAAGCGAATTATAATTATGACGTAACTAACGTTATGTTATTACCGGACGAATAATATATATTAGTCGTCCGTATGTTCGGACGATTAATATATTTTATTCATCCGATGATCGGACGATTAGACAAGTCGAATAATATTTTGCATATTGGTTATAATATTCTAGTACTTACGAGACTTTTCTGGCAATAAATTTTGTTTAACACCAAAGAAAATCCTTTTTTTCTTCTTTAACATTAACAGCCGCTTATTGTAAATAAGTAAATTAAGGACGGCATGCCGCGGCATGGCGAATCGATTTTGACATTAACTATCAAATCAATGATGTGAGATCAACTATCTAAAGTAAAATGGGGTTATTTTTGAGATTTTCCATGAGCTTGGAAAGACTCCCGAGTCTAAAATTTTATCAAAAATAATTAATAATGGAGTCAAAAAGGCGCCACAACAATCCTTCAAAAGAAAACTGGGAATATTAATATTGACAATTGTCATTACCTGCAGTCATTTTGTCTTTAAGCTTTTTAATGGCATTTCTGATATCAATCTCCTTAATGCTGGAAATATTTATTGTTTGGTAGGAACTGGGATCTATAATATGATAGATAATATTAGAAAATAGACCAGAGTCTATATAAGCACTACTAAAATAGGTTGCAAAAGCAATATATTTGGGATGACTATACTCCAAGTTGTTAAAAGTGACCTTACCTTCCCACTGGGAAAAATAATATTTCTACAATGTTACTGAACGTTACATTTGTTAAATGTAATGTTACAAAAATCCTTGTGGCAATGTTGCAGGAACATTGCAACAAAGCCTTATGTCCGGCTCAGGAACATTACATTTACAAATAAAATGTTGCTTAAATGTATTGTTTGCAATGTTACTAAATGTTATTTTTGTTAATGAAAGGTTCCTGCAACATTACAGGAACATTGCAATTAAATTAATATGAATTATTATAATAATAATTAATTATAATTATTTATCCGTAAGCTATATATATATATATATATCAAAAACAATAGTTTTTTTTACTTTACGCCAGTAGTAGGCAACCAATATTGCAAAGACTGAAATGCCTTCCCATCTCGCCACCGAGCCGAGCTTGAAGCGCGTCTCCCGAATGGTATGGTACAATGACTAATGCACCATACCAACACAGCAAACGGAAAATTATAGAAGTGTATAGGATGACTCCGCGTTTGAATATCAAATCTTAAAGTTTTATCATAACTGTATTGAATCGTGCTTTGTTTTTATATTTTTCGGCTCTATACCTATGCACGACTATATTTAAAGTCAAACTCAATGGTGTCTTACAAGATACATTATTTTGATTTTCTATATTCAACAGAGGAGTAGAAACTCGACCCTGTCGAATGGTGCAGTCATTTATGTCTCTAGAAATTATTAAAAAAGGGTTCAGTCCAATGGTGCAGCAACTTCGGATTCCTATTCTCCTCAGAGACATAGAAACTCAAGCTTTTCGAATTTTACTGGCAATGATTTTCGTTAATGTCCCCGAGAATTATACAAAAACAGCGCAATGCAATATCGCAACGGTTTCGACTTCTCTTTACTCTACCAAGTTATAGAAACTGGAGTCTCTCTAATACTGTTCTAGTCAATATTTCTGAGAGTATAAAAAGAGGGTGTAATATTGCAAGAAGTTTTGATGGATGCAAGTAGTTTGAATTTTCTCCTTTCTGCATATGACTTTGTTCAAAATAGTTCCTTTCTTTGGTTCCTTTGTCTGATTTTTAGTTACCGTAACAACTCAGGTATGTAAAGCACAGATGATATGATGTTAAGTATATTTATGAATTATATAAAGTACCTATATTTGTATTAAAAATTTCAGAGGTTATGTTGAAAAAATGATCGATATGCTATTAAACTTTAATAATTTAGTAATTAGGTCTGTTGGTAGACCCTGCACTATCTCCACTGGTATATGTTAGTTTTGTAATATTTAAATCTGGTTGATGAAAAAGTACACACCAGTGCAGGTTATTGTAGCATCTACGAACAAATGAATTAATGGCCCATTGGCAATTATTCCTTTAGGATAAATATTCAACACAGCTTAATTAATTAATAAAATGAAAAAAATCACAATCATGTCGTATATAGTTTTTTTAAGCATAAAATAATTTTTATATTAATACTAGTTCAAAAGTGAAATTACGACCTCTATACTGTGGAGAGTATTGAAACGCTCGACTGACGAATACAACTCTATACCGTAGGGAGATTTAGAAAACGATATTCAAACGTGGCCTCATCCTATACACCTCTATAATTTTCCGTTTGCTGTGAACCAACACTGTTTGGTCTCATCAGTGTCAGGCAGTCGGTGACGGGAGACACGCATCAAGCTCGTCACTGTTTACTTATAAAGATATAAATGACCAAGACAGCGGCGAGATGCATCGGCAAGTCAGTCTGCAAACAACATTGCAAAAATTATCTTAATGCAATATTTCGGATGAAACATAGTCCAAAACTAAAGTTATAATTATAAATGGAATATTATAATTAGTTACAATGTTCCAAAAATCTTGCAAATTAAATGTTTATATTGTTTATATAAAGCAACATTGCAAAAATCATCTTAATGTAATATTTCGGATGAAACATTGCCCAAAACTTATCAATGTAATATTATAATTGCAATGTTCCAAAAATCTTGCAAATTAAATGTTTATATTGATTATATAAAGTAACATTGCAAAAATCATCTTAATGTAATATTTCGGATAAAACATTGCCCAAAATTTATCAATGTAATATTATAATTGCAATGTTTCAAAAATATTCCCAAACATCCCAAAATAAATGTTTCTATTGTATATTTAAAGTAAAGTTGCAAACATTTTTCATTTGAAACTTGTGTTAATATTTCAATTGAAACATTGAAAAAAAGATATGTCTGCAATATTATAATTGTAATGTTTAAAAACTTGTATGCAACATTTTATACTAAATGTTACAAATATAACATTGTAAAAACTTTCCATGTGAATCTTTAAATAATGTTTCAAATTTAAGGTTGTTGGAAATTATTATATGCAATATTTCAAATGTAACATTTCATTTATGTTAATGCAAGTAGCACAGGAAATATTTTATTTGTAAAGTCGGCGAACATTGCAGCAATATTTTGTAAGGTTTCTTTCCCAGTGGGTTGGATACGTGAAGATCTTCGAATCCTTTTTAGAATTTATGAAAGACCAAAAAGATGTCGGATTATTATTAATATTTTGTTTTAACATAATAATAATAATTTCTGTATGCATCTGATATTTTAGTTTTTACATTGGTCCTTGATTCTTTAAATAAAGTTAGATATAGGTTTAGATGTTTTTCTATATTTTTTGTGATATGTAATGTTCTTTTTTGTTAAGGTTTTGTATAATTTGTCTATTAAACCAAGGGGGATAAACATGATTACTATTGAAATATTTCTTCAATGGAATAGAACTATCAAATATTTCAAATAGCTTGATATACAACATATCACACATTTCGTCAACAGCCCTAGTAGAAATTTTACGTAGAAACAACGTTTTTCCCACGTTGGCAAAACCTAACTTTTATGTATAATTTTATGTTGAAATGTCCCGGTTTATAACGTTATCTGACAACGTTAGTTTTTAATGTTATAAAAAACGTGGGATTTACGTATTATGAAACGTTGCAAATACGTGGGTTTTGTGTATTATACAACGTTGCTTTTATGTATTATAAAACGTTGCAAATACGTGGGATTTGTGTATTATACAACGTGGGAAATATGTGGGTTTTGTGTATTATAAAACGTTGGAAATACGTGGGATTATTGTATCATAAAACGTTGGATTTTTTTATAAATTTGGGTAGGATTTTTCTTTATTATTGGAAAATTTAATATACACTCGCGTGCAAAATAATCGGCCCACACAAATTTTCGATGAATTTCAATCGCAAATAACTTTTTTATTTGATGTCGGATTTAAACGAATATTAAAGAATATTGTAGTTAAATTAATGGACAATCGCTAACATTTTAAAAAAATACTAAAAAATAGACGTACGTTTATAATATACAGGTGTAAACAAAAAGATGTTTTTTACCATAAGTTTAAGGCACTCTGTAGAGTGGCAAAACCGTATATTGTTTTAAATTAAGTTTTATTTATCAAGTCACATCTATTCTTAACAGTTTTGTTTTTGGTTCACCTCGATATATTTATTTTTGTGGAAAATATGGATTTTTTTAAAAAACATTGCAACTTCCAATATTTTTCTGTATGAAGAACTAAGGTTGCTATGGTCCATCCATAGGCTATGGAGAATGACAGTGACATTTTTATTGAATCATCCCATACTTGGACATGTTATACACGGCTTTTAAAAGCTATCAAATTGTTTTTTGCAAATTAATGTTTAAATTTTGAGGTGTCTTCTTACTTTATAAAATGGATATGTCTCCGACTGATGTTGCCAGAGCTATTAATTTAATCCAGGATGGACGGTCACAGTATTACGTGGCAAGTGTTTTAAACGTCATAAGAAGTAAAGTACAAAGGGCAATATCAGTCGGAGTCATTTTTAAAAGTAAGAAGACACCTCAAAATTAACACATTAATTTACAAAAAACAATTTGATAGCTTTTGAAAGCTGTATATGACATGTCCAAGTATGGGATGATTCAACAAAACTGTCACTGTCATTCTCCATAGGCTATGGATGGACCATAGCAACCTTAGTTCTTCATACAGGAAAAATATTGGAAATTGCAATGTATTTTAAAAAAATCCATATTTTCCACAAAAATAAATATATCGAGGTGAACCAAAAACAAAACTGTTAAGAATAGATGTGACTTGATAAATAAAACTTAATTTAAAACAATATACGGTTTTGCCACTCTACAGAGTGTCTTAAACTCATGGTAAAAAAACATCTTTTTGTTTAAACCTGTATATTATAAACGTACGTCTATTTTTAAGTATTTTTTTAAAATGTGAGCGAATGTTCATTAATTTATCTACAATATTCTTTAATATTCGTTTAAATCCGACATCAAATAAAAAAGTTATTTGCGATTGTAATTCATCGAAAATTTGTGTGGGCCGATTATTTTGCACGTGAGTGTATATTTAAAAACAACAAAAATTTATTGTACAAAAAAAATACTTTGGAAAAAAAGTTCCCAATTAACAAAATCTAAAAAATATTATCTAATAATATTATACTTAAAGTAAACAAATTAAATTATAACAAAATAGTTTTAACAAAAAATTCACAATGGTATTTTAAAAAGAAAAAATATTGCCTATATATATAACAATTTTCTATACAAGATACTACAACTTTTAAATCAATATTAAAATTAATTAAAAATACCCAATTAACAAAATCTAAAAAATATTAATATAATATTATATACTTAAAGTAAACAAATAAAAATATAACAAAATAGTTTAGACAAAAAATTTTCAATGGTATTTTGAAAAGAAAAACTATTGCCTATACCCAGGCAACACAGTGACGTGAATATCACGTTTAATTTACGTCTACGGTGACGTCGAAGTCACCAATTTAGACACGTCTTATCGTCGTAAAATTGACGACAATATGTCACAGCGATTTCACGTGTAAAATCACGTAATATTACGTAATTATTTACGTAATTTGACGTAAATAATCACGTAATATTTCTTGAATATTTTATGATTAGGTCATACACTGATAAAAATAATTACCGATACTGATATCAGATATTTCAATGCGAAATGTGATTTTGTCAAAATTAAAAAAAACAAAAAATTTTTAATTGTACTTTTAAATTTTAAGAAATAAATAGGTAAACCCTACTATATATAGTATATATATATACTACTATAGTAGATATATATTTAGAAAATAATTAATAATCAAAATAAGAGTATGTAAAAAAGTAGAATATCAAAAAAAAATTTGTTAGTTAATCTTTGCAGAAACACATACATATTATGTCTGGCATTAAAATATCGGATATAAGAATAAATAATTATTTTTACTAGTGCATAAAGGGCTTTTGGTTTAATAATTAATAAAACATGTTTTAAGTTGCTCAAAACATTTATTATAAAATCAAACACATTAAATTTTAAGACAGATGACAGGTCAATATTTTAGGAGCTTATGTAGGTACTTCATTTAGGTGTTATGACTTCGTTACGGAATATACTGAGTAATTAAAACATTAATAAACAAACAAAAATTGACCTACCTGACACAGCCAAAGTATTATCAGTATAAATGGTTTGTTCTATGTATAAATGCCACAGATTATAAAAGTTGGAAGCTTGAATCAACCATATTGTTTTTTAGGAATAAACGTTCCCTCGCTTTGTAAGTAGTGTCAAAGAGAAACAGGGTTGCCAGGTGTAAAAATTAATATTATCGAAGAGGGTTCACAAAATGATCAAATTTACAGAAAATTATACAAAATTATCAAAACAAAAATTGTATAAAAACAAGCAAAACTACGCGGCGGATTAAATTATGTTACAATTATCGATTATTATTTAAATTTTACTATTTTAAAAAAGAAAATTATAAAACATCTGGCAACACTGTAGATAAATAATTTTACTAAAATTAAAATTGTGATTGTCAACTGCAGTAACATGTTAATTTCTTATTTTGTGATGAAATGATAAAGGATTTAAAAATCGCGAATTTGTTTTAAAAAATCCATTGATCAATAATTATTAATCTATCTTAATTAGTTTAAAACCACGTTGATTCTCCGTCGAAATAACGTAAATTAAATAAAAATAATAATTTTTGTTTTTAAAAATATTCCAAAACTTTTTGTCCGCCCATTAAAACGGGCCAACTGTTTCTTATTAATTATCACTATATTTTCATATTTTCTTAAAAATTTCGTCATCTGTTCACGTGATAATGACGTCATTTATTGGTTATCATCGACCTAAGTTAATAATTGGTCGTGTTATGGTAAATTTTGAGACGTCGAAAAATGGTTGAAATGTAACTTCGACCAAATTCGACCCAATTCGTCGACGATTCTACGTGATTTCTACGACCCTGTGTTGCCTGGGTATTCATATAGGTATTAACAATTTTCTAGATACAAGATACTACAACTTTTAAATCAATATTAATAAAAATCTAAAAAATCCTATTTAAATATTAACTAGAAAAATTCAAATATAAGTAACATAACTTAAAACATGGCCTAAAAAAAATAACAATGCTGGTATTTTAAAGAGAAGAAATATTGCCTATTAACAATTATTACAAATTTTCTAAATAAAGGATTAAACAAATTATAAATTAGCAACAAAAATAAAAAGTCAAAGAAATTTAAGTAGTTACCTAGTTAAAATATAAGTCTAAATAAAACAATTAACAATGAAGGTGAGTTTAAAGTAACAAATTTTTAATTTTCATTAAGGGTTTTGATGCTTGGCAAAATAAATTTTAGCAATTACGAATATATAAGAAAAAATGTGAGGATTTTTGCTTTTGAATAAAAATTTAGAGCACAAGCATTAAAAGGAAAAAATACAAGCAAAAATAGTATTTTTGCCTATATTTTTTTATACACTTGAAAGTTTTAAAATTGATTTTGTATAGTATACAAATTTATTTATTAAATGCAAAAGATTGTGACCTAAAATTGATTTACATATGGATATAATTTATTAATATAAAAATTATTAAGAACCTTTGATTGTTAAAAAAAATCTAATAGATTTGGCTGGTAACCAACACACAATGGTAAATGATCTCCTCCAGTGTCAGCAAACATTAGAAAAGTTGAAAAATAGTTTAATATTCTGAGTTTCCTTTTTTCACAACATTTTGTTGTTTCCCTGGGTAACCAGGTGCTGGCAAAGCATCCCTTATTTCCTTTACTTCTGAAAAAATATTGGTTTATCACATCATCATAAACTTCTGATCTGGATCTTTTTAGATTTTTAGCATTCCTTTGAGTAATCACAATTTTTGCCTCCAGAAAGAATTTAGCCAGTCATTGCCAGGAAGGTTTTCTTTAAAACAACTAATTATCACTGCTTTGTGGTTTAGATATGACTGCACTCTTTTGTATCTTGTCTTGCAAAAGATTATCCATTATCCGCAGATCATCTGTGGCAGATGTAATCATTACACTTGCAATCTACCCAAAGGATAGACGATTGTTTATCACCTCTGCCACGGCCAATTCAATATTTTCTGGGTGATAATTTCTTTGATACACTGTTCCAGGAACATATGTTCCTGCATATGTTTATGCTTTTAAGGCATCGTCACAGAACAAAACTTATTTTACATAAGGCATCGTCCAAATAACCCTAAAAAGCAACTGTTTAAAAAAAACACTAACAAATTGTTTGTGGTGATTGTTTAGGTTACTAAAAGTTATTTGCCATCCCTATCAGATAAAAATTACCTTATCTTTTAATTATTTTTCCAAAAAACACGGAAGAATTTACACAAAATTTCGCACGATGTCAACACTTAACCTAAAATAAAGAAATAAACACTTCGTGATAGAGCGGTAAATTTGAATTTTTCTTCGTTTGTTCCGTGTAACCCATAGAAATAATACCACAGAATTTTGTGATAATACTATGGTGTAACCTCTGTTGTTCCATCACCTAACTACGATAGTAAACCTTTATTGAAACTATAATAATTTTAGGTATCTAAAAGTAGGTTTTGTGTATTTCGGCCTTATTTTTAAAACTATGACTTTAAAAATTGTATTGCATAGTTAAATTTGATTTTATAACTAATGTTACAAAGACTAAAAATTTTAAAAAAATCCACATTAAAAATTTTCTCGACGGGACTTAAAATAATTTTATGTTGCTAAATGTGTGTTTTGGAACGTTGCTGCAACGTTTCTAGCATACAATTTTACAACGTAGTTTGAAAGTGGGTTTTGTGTATTTCGATCGTATTTTTGATATTATATCTTTAAAAAATGTATTGCAGAGTTTGATTTTACTTTTATAAATAATTTATTATAAAAAATAAAAAAAATCCACATTAAAAAATTTGCCGGCGGGACTTAAAATAATTTTATGTTGCTAAATGTGTGTTTTGGAACGTTGCTGCAACGTTTCTAGAATACAATTTTACAACGTAGTTTGAAAGTGGGTTTTGTGTATTTCGGCCTTATTTTTGAAACTATGACTTTAAAAATTGTATTGCATAGTTTGATTTTACTTTTATTATTAATGTTACAAAGGATAAAAATTTAAAAAAAAATCCACATTAAAAAATTTGTCGACGGGACTTACAATAATTTTATGCTGCTAAATGTGTGTTTTGGAACGTTGTTGCAACGTTTCTAGCATACAATTCTGCAACGTTGTTTGAAAGTGGGTTTTGTGTATTTCGCTCATATTTTTGATATTATGACTTTGAAAATGTGTTGAAGGGATTTATTTTACTTTTATAAGAAATGTATAATAAAAAAAAATTGAAAAAAAATCCTCAGTAAAAAAATTTTCGTCGGCACTTTGAAAAAATTTTATGTAGCCAAACGTGGGTTTTGGAACGTTATTGCAACGTTTCCAGCAATACAATTCTGCAACGTTGTTTGAAAGTGGGTTTTGTGTATTTCGCTCATATTTTTGATATTATGACTTTGAAAATGTGTTTGAAGGGATTTATTTTACTTTTATAAGTAATGTATAATAAAAAAAAATTGAAAAAAAAATCCTCAGTAAAAAAATTTTCGTCGGGACTTTGAAAAAATTTTATGTAGCCAAACGTGGGTTTTGGAACGTTGTTGCAACGTTTCCAGCAATACAATTCTGCAACGTTGTTTCAAAGTGGGTTTTGTGTATTTCGGTCATATTTTTGATAATATGACTTTAAAAATGTGTTGAAGGGTTTTATTTTACTTTTATAAGTAATGTATAATAAAAAAAAATTGAAAAAAAAATCCTCAGTAAAAAAATTTTCGTCGGGACTTTGAAAAAATTTTATGTAGGCAAACGTGGGTTTTGGAACGTTGTTGAAACGTTTCCAGCAATACAATTCTGCAACGTTGTTTGAAAGTGGGTTTTGTGTATTTCGCTCATATTTTTGATATTATGACTTTGAAAATGTGTTGAAGGGTTTTATTTTACTTTTATAAATAATGTATAATAAAAAAAAATTGAAAAAAAATCCTCAGTAAAAAAATTTTCGTCGGGACTTTGAAAAAATTTTATGTAGCCAAACGTGGGTTTTGGAACGTTGTTGCAACGTTTCCAGCAATACAATTCTGCAACGTTGTTTGAAAGTGGGTTTTGTGTATTTCGCTCATATTTTTGATATTATGACTTTGAAAATGAATTGAAGAGTTTTATTTTACTTTTATAAATAATGTATAATAAAGTATAAAAATTAAAAAAAAAATCCTCATTGAAAAATTTTCGTCGGGACTTAGAAATAATTTTATGTATCTAAACGTGGGATTTGGAACGTTGCTGCAACGTTTCCAGCAATACAATTCTGCAACGTTTCCAAGACAACGTTTTAACTACGTATTTCCCACTTAAAATCATACATTAAAATAACGTTTCCAAGACAACGTTTTAACTACGTATTTTCCACTTAAAATGATACACTAAGACAACGTTATGAGTATAACAAATTATTATACAAATTTGCAACGTTGTCTGAATGTATGCAAACGTTATTTTCTACCAGGGAGTATTGCATAGTTTTAAATTCGACCCATCAATTTTTAATATTAAATCATAAACGAAATTTACAGTTAAGTGTAAAGGAGGGTGATAAGGATCCACATTTACTAAGGGGTGTTCTTCACAATCAGGTTCACATTCGATATTTGACAGGATAAGATCTAAAAGCTTATTTGATTGATTTTTAATATTAGTAGCAGAAGGCCTAATAGTTCAGAAAAATTATTTAATGCTAAGAACTTACTATCCCTATAATCATGAGATATAAAATTAGGCACATTAAAATCCCCTACAATGACAGTATTTTCATGTAAACATTCGAAACTGGATAAGTCAAAAAAATTTTGAAAATCTGTCAGTGTTATTTTTGTTGGTTTAGTTTGCATATTTTTTGTTCTTAGTTAAATGTGATATGACTTAATTATGTGTACATATGTTATACATATATTCTGTAAATGGGTCTAGGCCTGTAGAATATTAATTAAATAAATAAAATAAATAAATAAAAATAAATAAACTTGGGGTTATGTCAACCTTATAAGGTTGACATAACCCCAAGTTTATCATGTTCTTTTATGAGAAAATCTCTTTATGTTCCTTGCTAAAATTTCAGCAACCTTAGCTAAATCATTTGCTTAAATAGGGGACAGCCAAACACTTTACTATATCAGGATAACGCACTTTGCTGAACAGACTTTCCTGTGGTAATCAAACTACTTTGCAAAGAATAATTCTGTTGTGCTACAAAGTAATTTTTCTATGCCTAAAAAGAAACTTTGTGTGGTTATAAAGTAACCAATAAATAACTATAAAATCTTTTACTAAGGCAACAACAAATTTCTGCTATGCCAGAAATGTTTTTTAATGACTACAAAAATACGTAGCTGTCTCTGTAGAGACATGTGCTGCTAAAAATATTATTTCTACCATGGATAAAATATATTTTTTTATAGTGAAAAGCTTCTTTTTTGCAGCAATAAACAATATTGTAGGGGCAGAAAGGATCTTTCTTGTACCTTAACATTTATTTACTGTAGAAATCAATCTTTTTTTAATAACAAAAAAAGTATCTCCTTCCGAAATAAAACAAATTATATAGCACAAGAAGGTTATTTCTTATCCCTAAGTGTTTTTTTGAAATTGTAGCAAATTTTATATTGTTTATTTTGTACGTTGGTATACAAGGTGTCACCAAATAAGATGTTATTCCTTGAGGGGATGATAGTTCACGCCAAAGTAGTTTTTCCTCATTTTTGAATTAATGCTACTACTGTTTGGCTTCCAAGAATATTATGATTTTTTTTGTTCAAAAATAGTAGGTACCACTAATGCAAAAGTGAAAACTTGGCGTGAAAATCATCCCCCAGATGATGATATCTTATTATCCCTATAGATTTCAAGTGCAGCTATAGCTACAGGGTACCACAAATTTACTGTACTAAGATAAAACGTGTGAAAAAGTTATATTTAAGCCATACTGGCGTTTTAAAATAAAAAAATTGCGGATTGATTTTAAAAAATAAAAATGTATGTCTACGACCTAATGGTATCCTTCAAGTCATTTTCTTCTTCATGTAATAGTGATATCGTACTTAAGATTAAAATGTTGAATGGCATAACTGCATTTTATTTATCATCAAAAAGCCCAACTTTGTCTTAAATTAACCAGTACAGTACCAATAGATGCACTTGAATTTGTGGTAACCTGTATAGACGCTTTATATCAACACCACGGTTTAAAATAAAAAAATCACATTTGCACCAATAAAAAAAGAAAAAAGCCTAAAGTGTAGGGTAATTAATAAATATCAAAGAAATAAACAAAGTTATTAAACAAACATTTTTTATTTATATGTATAATACATAATGTATTAACTCTTATTACTACTTCTACTAAAAAGATACCTAACATACAAAATTAAAAAAATATTCCTATGAAAATAATTATTTATTAATTATTTAATCGTAATTACGATTAAATAATTAATAAATAATTATTTATTATATTACTTAAGTGATATCATAAGGGCATCTAATTTTTCCGAATAATATTTTAACAAAAAGCATGAGTGCTGGTGGCAACAAAAATCCGAGTCGAAGAGGAGGATTTTTGCACCTGCACGAATGCATTTTGTTAAAAAATATTACTTAGCATTGTGTTTTTTTTATTTTTTTCACAGGAAAAATTAGATGCCCGAATGGTATTTGACAAGACTATTTCATGAGTAACAGTTAACAATTAAAATATAAATTGCAATTTTTGGTGACAACAGCTGTCAAGTTTTGCCGCGGGTAAACCCGAAAAAACTGCTGACAGGTGCTGTCACACAGCTTTTTCACCTAGAAACCATTTGTAATTCAAAATTGCGCGTTTGTGATTGGTGGAAATTAAGACGAGGGAAATAGTCATTTAAATGGCACTCCAGATACGGCGCATGTCAGCCTGCTCGTCGACGCGTCAAAATAATTTTTGGGAACGTTTTCGCTTAGCGCTGACTTCGACTTGTTTGGTCTACCTACAATGTATTTTCCTTATGTATAGCTTGCAAATGAAGGTATACCGTATACGGTGTATAAATATATATATAAATATTTAAATTCATGTATTTAGGTATCTTCCCATAATATATACACTCGAGGTAAATTTTTAACCTAATAATTTATTTATTTATAATAATATTATTTTCTTAAACCTTTTTTCCATTAAAATCTTGAATTAAGGGACATTGGAAAAATGACCTTAATTCTCGACTAATTTTTATGGCAAAAAGATTTTCGTAAAAAAAAATTATCCGGTAAAAACTTGACCTCTTGTGCATTAACCCGCGATAAATTATCACTTTACAAGTTGTTCTTCCAGTAATGCCTTTGATCAGTAAAAATAAATTAAAATAAATTTGAAAACAATAACTTTTATCTCAGAAATTTGCAGACATTTAGTTCTGAGATAAAACAAAGTTATCGTTTTCAAGTCCATTAATTGCAATTAACGACCAACCCTTAATTACAATTAATGAACTAGCCCAACTTTGCCTTTTACGTGTCTGTCGCCCGCCTTTGCCTTTTACCTGTCTATCGCCCGCCTTTGCGTATCTATCACTTGCCTTTACGTATCTATAACTTACCTTACCTTCTCCAATTTAAATTTGAGAAATACAGGTATAAGTGATGGATACGTAAAGGCAAAGGCGGGCGAGTTCATTAAATGGAATTTAGGGGTGGTAGGAATTCCTTTACTCTAATAATAATAAATCCTTTACTTATAATATAATATAATATATAATAATAATAATATATAATAAGTACTTCAAAAATTACACTAATATTGCCAATTCTATTTAAAAGAAAATAATTTCCATTAAAAAATAGGTTATTCAACTTACTTTCAAAATTTTCCATAAAAATGAAGAAGCCCCACTCTTCCCCAGTCACAGGACGGATCACCCACAACACACGGTAAACAAAATATTTTTTTGGCCACTTTTTTAATTTGAATAATAATAATTACATTATTATTCATTTAAAATTGCAAGCTCAACGTACCGTCCACAAACAATCAGCAAGTGAATGTGCCGTCAGGCTCGGACAACGCGTTTGAACGCCGAAGCGTGCGAAAATACCCGAATAGGGCGGAAACACCCGAAATACGGATTTTAAGAAATTGTATTTATTGGAGCAGCAAAGTTTTTATTAAAAACAAATAAAAATTCTTTTGAAAAACGCTTTTCCTGTTACTAATATGTATTTTGTTATTGTGAAATATTAAATGAAATATTTATTATCGATGGCAAAGAGCTTTTTAAGATCAATAAAGAGACACCAGTAAACTCTATTTTACTGCTACAAGAAAGTCAATTTTTAACTTTGGGAAATATTTTAGTAGTGATAGCTAAAAATACACCAGTAAAGAGGTTTTTGCTGCAGATTTTCTCAGTGTATACAACCCACAATATCAACATAATTTACAGATTCTATTAATAAATCAAAATTAATACTACAGAATAATTATTTCTAACTGCAACTAAAACACAACCTCCTCTTGAACAATTAAGCAAATCAAATTTTCTATCACAGCGCAACACTAAATAAGAATTTGGAAAAAACTCAGCACTATCAACATCACTACTTAACCAAGTTTCAGTTATAACTGAAACCTATAGGCTGATAACTCCAAACTCACAATCACAGATGGCACTATAGAAGATGTAATTTTTAGTGTTTAATCCTCGAACAATTTGGTAGTAGACATCAATTGTGGTTGTACTTGCGGATTCTGGTAAAATGTTGGGCTTTACTCGTTTAAATTATTTTGAGATGTAACAATGGTAGGAACGTTCTTTCTCTTTCTCTTTACACTTTCGCCATTTTTAATTCTTTCATCCAATCTGTTTTTCATCATTTTATAGTAGCTATTTTGCCTTGGCGTTTTGTCTTTGGCAATTGACACATGTTTAAAATCACTATTACTTTTTAGTTTGTATACATTGTTTAAGATTGAGTAAACATCCCGCTCCCCGGAGAGACACACCTTAATGGGTCGGGATTTACCACTTCCCAAGCGAACAAGCTGTTTTTCAACCTTTACACGCAGAGCTTAACAAATTCCGTAATCGAGATTTATTCGTAGAACGTTACAAAAACATTAAAAAGGAACACAACAGAGCTTTGATGTTAACAGATTACACTTTGTACAAAATCGCGAGAGAAAAATTACGTGGCTACCATATTGTTCTTGGTTTCTGTCATTAGTTCAATTGTGCCAACTAACTAGGTCAAAAGTCACTACCGAGGTCACTAAATATTGCTAAAGCAGCGTTGTCAAGTTTATAAAGTTATTATTTTGCTCCTTCAACACTTCCTCTCAAAATAGTCATAGTTCACTTCTAGTCTTTCACTTTTAACAGTTTTTGTCTGGTCGTCATTCCCAGCATGTCACGCAGTTTCTCAAAACGTGGACGCGGCAGTGGTTTCGTAAGAATGTCCGCGATTTGTTCTGTTCCGGCCACATGCTCAAGCTTTATGCAGCCTTCCTTGAATTTTTCCCTTATGAAGTGATACTTCACGTCAATGTGCTTGGTGCGCTTATGGAACTCTGGATTTTTCGCGAGCTTCAAAGCGCTGGCATTGTCGATCTGAAGACACGGTGTGTTTGTCGTTGTCATCTCGGACAGAAGGCGGTTGACCCAGATGGCCTCTCTTACGCCTTCGAATGCAGCGACATATTCTGCTTCAGTTGTCGAGACAGAAACGCACTGTTGCTTCTTGCTGATCCATGAAATGGCTGCTCCGGCGAACTTGCAGACAACTCCGCTTCTGGACCTTCTCGATGTGATGTCAGCGTCGCTGTATGCTTCCAGCGAACTGTCCCCTCGTCGATAGAATAGGCCGCAGTCGATGCTGCCTTTCAAGTAGCGAAGTATACGCTTCACAGCCAACCAATGTGATTGTCGAGGCTGCGCCAGGTGCTGCGAGACTGCGCTGACCGCGTAGGCGATGTCGGGTCGTGTACCCACCATCAGGTACATGAGGCTACCGATAACCTCTCGATATGGAGTCGATTCTCCAACTTGGGGGTCGTCCTCTCGATCCTCCAGGTGGCTGTCACAGGGTGTGGTCACCGAATTCGCCTCCATCATGTTGAAGCGTTCCAGAACCTGCTTAATGTAGGTCGACTGATCTGCGAAAATACCGTTAGTACATTTCATAATATTAATGCCAAGAAAACAGTTTAAATTGGACACTTTAATTTGAAAGTTCCTCTGTAGCTCACTTTTTGCGTAATTCACACACGCGTCCGGTACCGTCCTTGTGCCCCTCTGGCTGAGACATATAGACCTCTTCGTCCAACTTACCATACAAAAACGCATTTTTTACGTCAAATTGTGTCAGCATCAAATCTTCGCTGGACGCAACACTTAGAATAGTCCTCACGGTTTCAAAACGGGCCACCGGGCTGAACGTTTCTGCGTAGTCGATTCCTTTTCTTTGCGTGAATCCTTTCGCGCCTTGTGGTGCTGTACTGATCCGTCTGGGTTGGTCTTTACTCGTAGAACCCATCGATTTCCAACAATCTTCTTACCTGGGGGTGGATCCACCAACTCCCACGTGTCGTTCTCTCGCAAGGATTCGAGCTCGTCGTCCATAGCATGCCTCCACTCGACGGCTGCCTCCGACTTGATTGCAGAATTGTAGGATTGACATTCCACAGTCTCCGCCCAGAGAACATAATCCTCGAGGTATCGAGGAGCCCCAACTTTTCGTTGAGATCTTCCACCTGCCGGGTGTCCAGGTTGTTCGTCTTCGTCGCCTGCCTCGGAAAACTGATTTTGACTCTCCTGAAAGTCGTCCTCTGACGACTCAAACGTTCTCACCGATTGGCTGTCCTCGACTTCCTCTGACGTCGTAGATTCTTGTGGGGTTATCGGGATGGGCACCTCCTCGTCATCAGCCTTGGCCCTTACGTTTTTCTGTGCCATGCAGTGCACGATAAAGAGCTGATGATAAACTTCTAGCTTTGTACCGTTAAAGTATTAATATTTTGACTTGATAAAACCTAAACAGTTTAGTTAGGGCCCCAGTTCTTTGCACCAGGTCCTTTAGTTACCTAGCTACGCCTCTACACTCATGAGTGCAGGAATAAAATAAGTAAGAATAGGATTATAATAAATCACTCTGTATATATTAAATTTAGGTTAACTTATGTAATGTAAACAAATTAATATTATTAGTTGTTTAATATTTAGCAATAAGTAGAATAAGCATTTTTGGCATGGGTGTATTATAATATTAATTAATAAAACATTCTTATATTTGATTTTGCTAAAGCAAGTTGTTTTATTTAAAAGTAGAAAATATCCTTTTATCACACACAACACATCAACGATTTGTGTTCTTATGTAGCCTTAGAACAGCAATTGCAAATTAAATTGGACATAATTTTAATAATAAAATATGCTGTGAAATTTTCAGCGGCAACACTGCTTACGCTGACATGTTTCAAAATATAACATATTGTAGCGAGTACCGCTCTGGATATCGGAGTGATGACTCATCGCCGTTGAGTCATCGCCGGTGAGTCATCGCCGGTGACTCAGCGCTCGAACAATCGAGAGTGTGGAGCTCGCTGGAATGTTCCAGAAGACCTTGGCGCTGAATATATAAGAAACGGAGCATCACAGAGCAGTCAGTTGAGCTTTGGTACGCGCGAAGAAATAAATAAATATAAGTGCAAATAAATAAACTAGTAGTAATATAAATAATTAGTAGTTAAGTGTTTAGTTAGTTTTATAGTGTTTTAAGTGTAGTTAAGTTATTAAATAAATAGTTTAGTTTGTTTAGTTTTGTTTGTTATAATTAATTTAACTTTGTCTGGAGTCCGCCCGGTATAGTAAATGTTTTGTTTCTTGGGAAAACAAAAAATATTAAATAAATAGTTTAGTTCGTTAATTAACCAGTGCGTGTTTTAATTCACACTACGAACAGTTAAAAACGTTACAATTGGTGTCAGAAGTGGGATTAGTGTGAAACTTCGCGAAAATGGTTTCGTTAATGGACTTAAAAGTGGCGGACCTTAAACGAGAGCTAGAAGAAAGGGAATGTGTTTGTTCGCAGAACTACAATCGTGGATGATCATTGGCAATCCGCTGAGGTTCAACAAGACCAGGAAAGGGATCCGGATTTGAAGCTTATCATCGATTGGAAGAAGAACAACCGTAAACCAACGTGGCAGGAAGTCGCCCAATATTCGCCGAATGTGAAATCGTACTGGGCCCAATGGAATTCCATCATCTTAAGTGACGGGCTCCTAAAGCGCGTTTTGGAGATGCCAGAAGGGGGGGAAGACCGGAAGCAGATAATAATCCCCAGAAACAGGATACCAGAAGTGCTGCAGGAAATCCATGATGGAACTACTGGAGGACATCTTGGGGTGACCAGGACGCTCGGAAGACTTAGGGAACGGTTTTATTGGGTCAACAGCCAACGGGATGTGAAGGAATGGTGCAAGAAGTGCGCCGTTTGCGCGGCAAGCAATGGACCCCAGAACCGCCCAAAAGCCCCAATGCGACAGTACAATGTGGGCAGCCCATTTGAGAGAATTGCAATCGACGTGGCGGGTCCATTTCCGGAAACAGAATCTGGAAATAAATACATCATCGTTGTAATGGACTACTTCAGCAAGTGGGCGGAAGCGTACGCCTTGCCAAATCAGGAAGCTGCCACAGTGGCCGATGCCCTTATTAAGGAGTGGATTTGTCGCTTTGGTGTCCCAATGGAAATGCATTCAGACCAAGGCAGGAACTTTGAATCTATATTGTTCCAGAATGTGTGTAGGATTCTTAACATTCGGAAGACGAGGACGACCGCATTACATCCGCAGTCTGATGGAATGGTGGAACGAATAAATCGAACGATAAACAGGTACCTTTCGAAGGTAGTCTCTGATCACCAAAGAGACTGGGACCGCTTCCTCCATCTGTTCCTGTTGGCGTACCGTTCTTCTATCCACGATACAACCGGTCAGACACCTGCTAGCATTGTTATGAGACGTGAACTTCGTTTACCTTGTGACCTGAGATTTGGTTGCCTACCAGGGGATGATATTGCTGGAGAAGATTACGTTAACAATTTACGTAGGAAAATGAGCGACATTCACAGCCGAGTTCGTTTAAACATCCAGAGTGCCAGTGATAGAATGAAAGAGGCATACGACATCAAGGCGGAAAATGGAGGATTTCAACCTGGAGACCTAGTTTGGTTATACAACCCTCAGCGCCGTCGTGGTTATTCACCGAAGCTGCAGACTTCTTGGGAGGG
The DNA here is from genome assembly GCA_921294245.1 of Brassicogethes aeneus. Taxonomy (NCBI): domain Eukaryota; kingdom Metazoa; phylum Arthropoda; class Insecta; order Coleoptera; family Nitidulidae; genus Brassicogethes; species Brassicogethes aeneus. Next base: position 67,455,540 of record OV121132.1, read on the forward strand.
ACCATACGAAGTCATGGATCGAATAAATGACATCATCTACAGGATCAGGAAACAACCAAGAGGAAAGCCGAAAGTGATCCATTTCAACCGATTGGCCCCTTACGCTGGAAACAATGACGATGCTAGAGTAAGGAGAGTTAATCCGCCGGAAGACGAGTTGCCTTTTGAAGACTTCATGTATTTATATTCGAGCGGTAAAAATGCTCGGTATGGTGTCACTCGAGAAGAACAAAAAGATCTGTTCACGGTTTCGGCCGATTACTCCTTGGCTCACTGTGTTGCAGAAGACCTAAGGATGTCCAGGGGAATAGCGGTTGTCTTTAAAAACAAGTTTGGACGGGTCGACGAGCTACGAAGGCAGAATCCCAAAGTTGGAGAGGTGCTTGAAATTGTGAATAATGAGCAGAAAGGCAACAGAAGTATTTTCTATCTGGTAACGAAGCAGCTCTCCCATCAGAAGCCAAACTACCGTGACGTATGGAATGTCTTAAATAAATTAAGGGATACCCTTTTGTCCAAGGACATCATGAACCTGGCGATACCGAAGATTGCTTGTGGACTTGACGGTTTAGACTGGAGAATAATTAGAAGCATGGTGGAAGTTATCTTCAGATTTAGTGGCATACACATTCTTGTCTGATGCCACAACCCTAAAAGAACAACCGGAAGAAAGACCGTAGACTGCTACTTCTATAGGACGTCACACTGCAAGTTTGGATCTCTATGCAAATATCGCCATGGAGCTGAGGACCATTTTCGGGACGAAAATGTTTTAAGACGGGGGCAATGTAGCGAGTACCGCTCTGGATATCGGAGTGATGACTCATCGCCGTTGAGTCATCGCCGGTGAGTCATCGCCGGTGAGTCATCGCCGGTGACTCAGCGCTCGAACAATCGAGAGTGTGGAGCTCGCTGGAATGTTCCAGAAGACCTTGGCGCTGAATATATAAGAAATGGAGCATCACAGAGCAAGTTAGTTGAGCTTTAGTACTCACGTCGAAATAAATAAATATAAGTGCAAATAAATAGACTCTTGAACTAGTAGTGATATAAATAATTAGTAGTTAAGTGTTTAGTTAGTTTTATAGTGTTTTAAGTGTAGTTAAGTTATTAAATAAATAGTTTAGTTCGTTAATTAACCAGTGCGTGTTTTAATTCACACTACGAACAGTTAAAAACGTTACAATATAATCATACTTTATAAATAAGCCATATTTGTAAGTAATGCAAACATACTGTATTGTAGCGCTAAAAGCAACATGTTGGAATTACAATGCTCGCTATATTCAAATATTGTAAAATGAAAAAATTGTATTTACATGACTGTGTGTTGTGTTGGCGAAATCCGTTTTGTATCGTATATTTTTCCTTTTATATATTTTAAATTTTTTTAAAGCAAAAGTCATATTAGTAGATAAGATTAGTAAATTAATCGCTGTGACGATCAAGGCGATCAAAGATTGTAGAAATTATTTATTAATGCAATGTTTAGGGATTGTAAATAATCCATAATAATTGTTAGTTTATTCCATCAACAGTAAAAGATTGCAAGAACTGGCAACTTTACAAGAGTTAAGCGGTTACAATGCCCGATAATTGTAAATGCAATACTCGAGCTTTGCCTTAATGTTGGCAATTTTGCAAGAGTCTAGTGGTTACAGTGCCTGATAATTGTAAATGCAATACTCGAGCTTTGCATTAATGTTGGCCACTTTGCAACAGTCAAGCACTGCTAGACTAGCAGTTCGTTACAATGCTCGGTAATTGTAATTGCAATACTCGAGCTTTGCATAAGCAATGCTCGACTCAGAGATATGGCTCGACTATTGCATTAATGTTGGCACGACTGTCGCATACATAAAGTCCCTAAAAGTTACTAGGCGCGAAATCAACGGTCTAAGCAGAAGAAGAAGAATCATCGGTCCAACCTTACTTTTGTTCGTAAATTTTAACCCGTTTTGTATGAAAAATAGATGACTTTTCAATCCAGACGAAACTATATATATGACAATAGGTGCGTTCTTTTCGCCTGAGATCTCAGTTAATCTCAGCTCACATCGGTAAATTTTGCAAATGTGCGCGTTCTTTTTGCTTCACTCACCATAAAGTGAGCTGAGATTTTTCCTCCCCCCTCACCGATACTGCACATGCTGTGCGGGGGAATCAGTTTGAATTAAGTGGGAGATAAAGTGGAGGGGATAAATAAATTATTGATTTGTTAAGATTTTAAATAACATAACCTAATCTTATTTAGGTGATTTTTTACAATAAAACTTAAATGTTGTAAATTAGATATCAACTTAATATAATAAATATAATTCGAATAAAATTGTTTTTCAGAAGTAGAAAAAAACTTTTAACAATAAAATTAAACAAAACATGTCAAAGTGACGTTTTTTGATAAATTTTTATTTTGTCATAAAATTAATATTCTTATCAAAAAATTCTTGTTTTTGTTTGTCATCCACAGCGGCGTAACTAGAAAAAGTGCCGCCCGGGGCAGCAGTGGCTGTCGCCCTCATGTTTTTTTGGGGGGGGAAGAGAGGTTAGGTTAGGAGTCAGTTTTGAGGACCGTACGCAAAATTAAAAATATATAATTATATACCTATATAACATTAAATTGTAATATTTTAAGAATTAAAAACGAACAAAAATTCTTAGACCTAGGTAAAGAAAACGATGTGGCTCCCGTCCCGAGGCGGGACTTAAGTTCAGTCCCGATTGACGTCACACACTGTAAATCCGTTTTTATTCCCCGAGATTTTATAATTTGTGTCAAGCTCGATGGCTTAGATGGTAGGGCGGTCGCTTGGCATGCGAGAGGTACCGGGTTCGATTCTACTAGAAGTTGTCAAACTTTTTTTATTTTTTTTAATAATATTAATAATAATAATAAACTTTATTGGAAATCCAAAAGGCTAACGACTTTCGTCTTCCTGCCCTATTTTTTTTATTTTATAAATTTGTTTTTTCTTTGTTAAAAAGTGTTTTATTTTTATCGTAACATAAATTTGCCCATTTTAGTTGGGTTTTTTTGCTCAATGGGGCGGGGGGGCCCAATGGGGCGGGGTCGGTTGGGTTGTGTTGTTGAGTTTGGGTTGGTTTGGTTTTATGACGTAACTTAAGTGCCCTTAACATGTATACAGGTACAATTTATTATTATTATTATTATTTTATTATAACATAACAAATCTTAAAATTATGACGTCAATCGGGACTGAACTTAAGTCCCGCCTCGGGACGGGAGCCACAGCGTAAAGAAAAACAACAAATAAAATGTGCTTTAACATAATTTATATGAAAAAACAAAGATATAAATTCTCAACCTTATGTAAAAGTACCTACAAAAAAAACTTAAACCTGAGTAAAAAATTATCAAATATTTTTTTTATTTTTATATTCTGTCTTCCAGTTTTTTTTTTCTCTCTCACGATTTTTGCCGCCCCAAGAAGTGCCGCCCGGGGCGGACCGCCCCCCCCCGCCCCCCCCCTAGTTACGCTACTGGTCATCCAATTATGAAAAGAATAAGTATTATAGATCGGGAAATTTAAACCATAAGGAATCCTTATGGTTTAAATTTCGTGTTTTTCCTTATTAAGGATATGACACAGAACATAATTATATCAGAGATAGGTTATGTTGCCTATTGTTCACGTATGCGCCGTCATATTGAGCGTTTCAATTGAGTGTTTCGTTCTTTTTGATGCTTACTCAGATCACTACATGTCATATCACATTAACTGAAGTGAGCTGAGATCTCAGGCGAAAAGAACGCACCTATTGAAAACAATTTACCACTCTTTGCTAATAATTCTGGGTAATATCTATCAAATGTCAGAAGGTTTGTATCGTCTGCGTAGTTTGTCATGCAGAAGTCAGTTCCTTTTGTAATGCTTGTCAAGTCATTTATATATATATAATGAATAACAAAGGACCAATAACACTGCCCTGTGGAACTCCTATAGTTTTGTTTGTAAAGTATCTGATTTATATGACCCACCATCCTTATTTATTTCCACTAACTGTGTTCTTTTTCTAAAATATGATTTAAACCAATCCAAGGTTTTGCCTCTTATTCCATATCTTTCTAATTTTTGTATTAGAATATTGGAATCTAAGCAATCATAGGCCTTGGATAGATCCAAAAACATACCCAGTCCAAGATTATTTGTTTCAATTGCGTTATATATTGATTGTGTAAATTGGTATATCCCTGTATTTATATTTTTCCCTTTAAGGAACCCATGTTGTGTTTCAGAGAAAAGTTTTTGGGATTTCATATAGGAGGTGAGTCTATTACACATCAATGTTTCAAAATTTTTCGAGAAACAGGGCAGTAGGCTTATTGGTCTGTAATTATTCATCATACCTGGATCATCCTTTTTATGAATAGGTTTTATTAATGCCAATTTTAGCATATCCGGAAAAATTCCAAAATTGAATGAATTGTTAATAATCCATGTTAATGGTTCAACAGTGTGTAAAAGTGAAGATTTTATAATGGTTATTGGGATGTCGTCGTTGCCGCTACTTAGTTTGTTTTTAAAACACCTCACAATCTTTTTTACTTCATCAATTGAGACTGGCTCTACAAACATTGATCCTTTATTGTTTATTATTTTGGTGTAGGAATTATTTTTTATTGTATTGTCTGACGTTAACTCTGTAGCAATATTGTTTACAAAATTGTTAAATTTATTGGCAACTTCTGCAGCCTCTCCTATGATTTGACATTCCTTATTATCTTTATTTTCCCCCACAAATTCATTAAAGATACTCCACATGCATTTGTTTTTGTTTTCTGCATTCGCAATTTTTTCATAATAGTGATTTTTTCTAGTTTTTGATAATAGGTTATCATACTCTTTTTTTATATTATTATAAATAGTTTTATATTTTTTATCGACCGTTGAAATGACATGAAGTGCATTAAGTTTATCTTTTAGTTTACCTATTTCAGGTGTTTTAAATATTTTTGATTTGCTGGAATTTAATTGATTTAATTTAACTATTTTTAACGGAAATTTTTTATCAAAACAGTTTTTAAATAAAATTTTCCCATTTTGCATTTACATTAAATTGGCGGATTTCATAAACTTGTAACCAATTTTGTTTGGGAAGTTCAAGGTTAAAACTTAAAATATTATTTTCTGTAAACAATCTTTTTTGTATATACGTTTGTTGTTTATTTGTTTTATTATTTAGGTTTATTGATAGTGTTTGAGCGGTGTGGTCTGAAATGTTAGTGTTTATAATGTTCTCTCTCTCTCTCTCAGACTGCTGTGTTTCAATTTCTTTTAAGTTAGCATTTTGTTGTTCTTTTAAGTCACCATGTGTATTTAAACTTTTGCTTGATTGATTGATTTCTTCATTACTTTTACTGTTTTCCACCTTAGCCTTATCTTTTTTTGTCAAAATTGCTTTGTATGTGCTTTTAACCTCACTTTGCTGTTGTTTGTATGTCTCCACGAAATGTTTAATAATGCTACTCTGTTCAGTTAATCTGCTCTCTAGCTGTGATACCATTTTTCCAATAACTCTTTAGTTTTATCTGTTTGTTTATTGCTATGTTCTTCAATTGATCTTAATACTTCTGTTGTTTTGGGTAAGAGATGTGACTTGACAATGGTCAGCAAATGTGCTTAAGTTTTTCTACAGTTGCTTCAGACATTTTTGGGACACTTTCCATTTCCACTTGCCTGCTGAGAATAATTGACAACAAATCTTCTTTGTTTAATCTTGCTAAAGTAGCTCCAAGAAAATTTAGATCTACTTCGGCCGCCATTTTGAATAATCTTTCATTATCTAATTTTGTTACAGTAGAAATAGAAATGACCTTAGGAACATGTGTTTTTCTTATTGACACCGGGGCAGATATTTCTTTAATTAAAAATAAGAAAATAAATATCCAACGTGTACTATACACGGAGTAACCAGTTCCACAGCAGTCTTCTTTAGCAACCATATCAAAACTATACATTAACTATAACGTTATTAACCATAATTTTCAAATAGTCGATAGTTCGTTTCCGATACCAGGTGATGGTATTCTTGGTAGAGACTTTCTTATTAAATTTAAATGCATTTTAGATTATAACAATTGGACTTTAACAATAAATACAAATCAAAACATAAATATGTTACCTGTTTGCAGTGGCCCGGAGGAAAATAGTTTTGTTTTACCAATTGTCAAAGGCTCAAAAGTGCTAGTGACTTTTCTTAACACAAATTCTTCAAATATTATTTTACAAAACATTAACCTTAAAACTGACGATTTAAATAATTATCACATATACGGCATTGAAAATGATAATACTAATAGAATTTCGCAACTCTTGCAGCAATTAGATAACAAATTTCCTTCTTTTGTAGCCAAAGATTTATCTGAACTCTGTAAAGAATTTTCAGACGTTTTTGCTCTAAAATCCGATTTTTTAACGCACAATAATTTTTATGAACACACACTTCATACGTCAGATAATTAACCAGTTTACACCAAAAATTATAGAATTCCACACTCACAAAAAGCCGAAATAAACGCCCAGGTTACAAAAATGTACAAAAATGACATTATAGAACCATCAGTTGGCAGTTATAATTCACCTGTTCTATTAGTACCAAAAAAATCAGATTCTGGGGACAAAAAATGAAGATAAGTTATAGACTTTAGACAAGTTAACAAAAAAATAATTGCCGATCGTTATCCCTTACCCAGAATCGATGATATTTTAGATCAGTTAGGACGTGCAAAATGGTTCTCAGTTTTAGATCTAATGTTAGGGTTTCATCAAGTTCCTCTTGAAGAAAATTCGAGAGATATTACAAGTTTTACGGTAGACTCAAGAACTTTTCGTTTTAAAAGATTACCTTTTGGTTTATCTGTGAGCCCTAATAGTTTTCAGCGTATGATGAACATCGCATTCGCATCACTCTCACTTGAAAAGGCTTTTATGTATATGGATGATCTAATTGTAACAGGCTGCTCAGAAAAGCATCATTTAAATAATATTAAAGCAGTATTTGAACTATGCAGAAAACATTGCCTTAAACTCAATCCCGAAAAATGTCAATTCTTCAGAACCGACGTAACATGGGGCATCGATTAACAGACCAAGGAATTCTACCAGATGAATCTAAATTTGAGATTATCAAAAATTATCCTAGACCGGACAATGCGGATGCAGTTAAACGTTTCGTAGCGTTCTGTAATTACTACCGAAAGTTTATAAAAAATTTTGCTGAAAAAACAATAGATTTAGAAGAATTTGATTTTACCATCGAATACATTCAAGGAAAAAATAATGTCGGAGCGTATGCTTTATCTAGGATAGATTTAGAACAATTAAAAGAAACACAAATATGTCAAGCATATTTGGCAGCAATGCAGACAAGGTCAATGCGTAGAAATAATAATCTAGCAATAACAACATACAATAAATTAGGTACTACAACTACAAATTTAAAAGTTTACGAAGTCCTTAAAAACTCTGAAGCATTTAGTTTTCCTAAATTAGTATTCAAGATAACGAATCATAATACACTAGATATAAAAGTTGAGAAATGTCATAAAAAAGGCCTTCATATAAATGTAGTAATTTCCGAAAATGTCCTTAAAGAAAAATTTGCTCTAGCGCAACTATTTTCTCAGCTTGAAACAGTAGCGAAGGATAACGGAATAAATAATATTCAGCTCGAGCTAAATAATAAAATATTTGAGTATATATCTTTATTAAAATTTAAAGAAACAGGAAAAAAGCTTCATAATTTAAAAATTGTGGCCATTGTGGTCAAAAGCGACTATTTTTGGAAAAACATGAAAAACATATATCTCAGATTGTCAAAACATGCCCTCAGTGTCAACTTAATAAATCAAAAATTCAAAATTCGGAACCGTTTACAATTACTCCCACTCCATTTAAAGTCTTTGATATCGTAATAATTGATACGGTAGGCCCATTACCACTCTCTTAAAATGAATTAGTCAAAAATAACTAATTATAAGTCATATTTGACTAATTGTCATAGTGAAAAAGCAGTCACTAATAATTAGTCAAATTCCACTGAATGAAATAGTCAAATTAGTAAATTTAAATTTAAAAAAAGTTTTGACCCAGCCTGGGATTGAACTCAGGTCTGTCACTTGACAAGTTTGTCAAGCTAACCTCTTAACGCATTCGGCTGTCAGCCGCTCTTATAAAAATTAATTTTATTTGTCAATAAATATTGTTCATAATATTTTAAAGTTTAATATATTATTTGTGTTGCTATTTTGAGCTAAACTTTTTGCATCTTTATTTGTTTTATGGGTCATTTAACCATGGAGAGGTATATGCATTTAATTCAAATAATACTTTGTTGTTGGCCGTAAACGACTAAAGAAATTAGTTACTTTTAACTGTCAGAAATAGACAAATATGGTGACTAATCTTAAATTAGTCAAACTTTAACTATTTACATAGTAAAAAATAACTATTTAAAAGTGAAAACGACTATTTTATTAGTAAAAAATGCTGGCACTAATTCAAATAGTAGAATTTTGACTATTTCATTTTTAGAGAGCACGTTCTTTATCGTGAAACGCGTACTTAGTCACGATAGAATGCGATTTAACAAAATATCTCGTAGCAGTTCCTATTCCAAATAAGGGGCTAAAACCCTTGCAAGCGCGATTTTCGAAAATTTCATTTTAGTTTACGGACCAATGAAGGAGATCCGCACAGATATGGGTACAGAGTATGTCAATGAGACTATAGAAGAAATTACAAAATTATTTCAAATTAAACATTGTACTTCAACACCTTATAGGCCACAAACAGTAGGGACAGTAGAACGAATTCATAGAGAATACCTTAGATCTTACGTAAACGACAATAAAAGCGATTGGGACGAGTGGACTAAGTATTTCACATATTGCTATAACACCACACCGTCAACGGTACATAAGTACTGTCCATTTGAACTTATATTTGCAAAAAATCCAATATTGCCAAATGAGTTTACAGAATTGCACGTTAATCCATTATACAATATAGACTCGTACGCGAAGGAAGTTCAGTATCGTTTACAAATGGCACTCTGCCGAGCCAATGCGTATTTGCAGCAAAATAAAGCTAAGCAAAAGACAGTTTTCGATGCTTCGGCAAAACCATTGTGTATAAGCGTAGGTGATTGGGTGGTAGTGAGAAACGAGGCCAGACACAAACTGGACCCAGTGTATAAAGGACCTTTTAAAGTGTTAGATATAGTTGAACCGAATTGTATAATAAGGGACAATAAGGGAAAATCATGTTTAGTTCATAAGAATAGGTTAAGTCAGTATAATATATAATATAAATGGGTTACTAGTATTAGGATAATCCTAATACTAGTACTAGGATAATCCTGGCCAGGAATAGTTTATTAGTTGTAATAGCTTATAGTATGTCAGATTCTATATATATAAACAAAACAAAATATATTATGATATTAGGTTAGTTACATTATACTCATTTAAGTTTTAAGATAGGGTAACATGTACTTTATATTTGTAATTGTCTATTATATTATGTAATTGAAATATGGTTGAAAATGGTTCGTACACGGATTTTTCGTTAGTTAATCTTCTCTTTTTAAAAAGGGAAAGTATAGTGGACATTATTATTTACTTCCTTAAGGGGGAAGGTGTGGTGCGCTGTACGAAATATTGCAACCGAAGCACTGACCCACTAATTGCTATATAATGTATATGTAATGCAATGTGACGGGGAGTCGAGCTCGGATACCAAAGTAAAGGTATGACGAGAATAAAATCCAAGTGTAAACAAATGTTGATGTTTTACTAGTTTCCCTGTGACCCAAACCTTTACACATGTGACTGCACGTTTGTATCATTTTATGTAGGAGAAGCTAACGAGATTTTAAATAATTTCCCTAAAATAACATGTTGATGTCAAATTAATTAAAAGTGTGTATTATAAATAAAAAAAGTTATATGATTTTTTATAAGTAGGTAATTCGCCGGTTGAGACCACCGCCTATCGGTCCGACCCTGGAAAATTTGAGGCCCAAAAACGCTTCTAATTTTAGGGGGCCCCTTCGAATTTTAGGGTGCCCCGGAGGCCCTCAGTCCTTCGGACGGACTCATCGCCAAATTGCGCTGGAAATCATGGGGGCCCCAGGTCTATCTAAAAATTTAAATAATAAATACCTGAATAATAGATACCCAGTGACCACACCGCTGAGCTCCAATTTTTTTAATAATTATTTAAACCACGAACTGACCCTGATACTTAGCGTAACATTGCATCATTGTATCGCCGCTATCTATTAGATCTCCAATTGTACCAACATAATAATAATTATTTAAAAAAATTAGACTTAACGCTGTAATCATCACCACAACTCTTAAAACAAATCTGTCTAAATTAAAACAAATGCGTTTTTATTGCAATTAAAATTAAAATCAGGGTCAAATTGTGGTATTATCACACTAAACCTAAGACAATTTTGTGTTGTCAGAAAATAAATATAACAAATATGATTATTTGGTAGGTTTGTAGGTAAATATTAATTGCAATAAAAAACAAATTGATTTTCAATTTATAATAACTTATAATGTGTGAAATATAATTTTCTTTTAATTGTATTTTTATCGCTTTTGCGGTTAATGCATTGAAAGACGAACAATTTTAACACAGCGAGATAGGAACACCATGGGGCCTTTTTAAATTTTTAAAAAACTTGAAATACTCACGTTTAGACAGGACAGCACACACACACACACACACACACACACCACAGCACTCAAAAACAATGAAAAGTTTTTCTCAGTTTTGGTATGGTGACTCATCTCTGATAAGGTGTTCAAGGCCAAATTGTGGTATTGTCACCTTGACGTCCATTTTAAGGTTACCCGAAAAACTGTTAATAACGTAAACTGCACTCCCTGTAAATTTAAATTAATTAGGTCGAATTTAAGAATTTGTAATATAAAATACTTGCATTAAAATTAAAATAGTTAAATGTATCGTATTTTTATCGCTTTTGCGGTTAATGCATTGAAAGACGAACACTTTTAACACAGGGAGATAGGAACACCCGGGGGCCTTTTTTGGTTTTCGAAATGGTCGGACGGAAGACTGAACGTTATCACAGGTATAAAAAGTAGCGATAACACCCGCAGGCAGTGTTGTTCCGTCTATTACATTTGTAATAGTTCTATTACAACGGCCAAAAATCTATTACGTCATTACAAAATTAATAAATCTATTACATTTTTAAGACTTGTTTGGTTTTTTTTCAACAATAATTATATATACAGTTTGACCCATTTGTTTGCGACTCACCCCTGTAAAATCTTTATTTATTGCGCGGTTTTAAATGGGTTTGTTTTAAAGTGTAGATTTTAATAAACTGTATTTTTGGAGCAAAAAACTACATGTTTGTACAAAATACACGGCCTCTATGTCAGTTTAAAGAGTAAATTTTTAAGAATTCATATTAGTGATTTTTTAAAACAAAATCTAGGCACGGCACTGGATTCACGACCCCCCAAAACGACCCTACTAAATTTTATTGAAAAATTTTAAGTAGAAAAATGCACAATAATAACTACAAAAGTTTATTCCGTCAAGTTATCCATGAAAAAACATTGAAATAAAATTAAACTTATAGTAGTAGTAGTTACGCTTTTTTCCCGCTGGTAACAACACTGCCCGCAGGTTATCTCAAATTGTCTAAAAGATGGTAAATGTGCAGTTCTTTATGGGGTGTTCTGCTTCCAGGAAAATTAGACAGCTTAAAATAAAGAACGATTTGATTGATCAGTGGTATCATGATAATAAAATTACTTGTTATATTCTCATTGTAAATGAAAAACCAGTCTCATTTGCTCTACTATCATCCATGGATTTCGACCCTTTACTGCAACATACAAACCCAAAAACGCTCAACTATATTCACACTTTAGAGAAGCATAGAAGAAAAGGATATGCACTAGAGTTGATTAATCATATCATGGGTCGAAACGAGTTTACAGCTTTTAGTTGTAATACAGAATCCAAAGAACCATTTAAACGAAGTAATTGTAGTAATTACGGTGAAATGAATCGAGTAAATAATACACATTTTGTATAAAACTATTAACCTCATTATAATTAAAATTCTTAAACCCTTATCTAAAGAAAATAGTGATGACGTCATTAGAGGATATTGCGTAATATTATACAATATTATTTCGTTATTATAATAAATTATAAAATTTATTTAAATAAATCAAAATATGTGTTAAAATCATACAAAGAAATAAAATCCTTAAGTGTAAAAAGAAATTGTAAATACAATAATTTAAATATATTAAATTATATAAAATTATTTTACGATAAATTGTTGTAATTTAAATAACCCTTATCAAATTAAATTTAAATTATTAAGGTTTAGAACTAAAGGAAAAGGTTACTCATTTAGCTACAAGTTTTCTTTTAAACATATCGCTTGATGTATACAAGACATAAACAAGACACATATAGGCCATGTACAAGATATACACAGGCTATGTACAAGACACTTATAAGGCATGTACAATACATTTATAAGACATGTGCAAGATACATACATCAGGTGTACAAGACATGTACACCACATGTACAAGAAATGTACACCACATGTACAAGACATGTATACCACATGTCCAGCACATGTACAGCACATGTACACGACATGTACAGCACATGTACATCAGTTTAAATAGAACTACATAAGGCTCTTACATCCATTAGCTTACATCATGTCGTGTAAACAACGTATTTCTGAACTTGGCAAAGCTGTTAGACAAAAGTATAATGACTTGAAGAGAATGGAAGATGATAATAAAAAGCGACTGGAAAACGTGTTCAGGCCTATTACAGAACCGCTGAAACAAATTGTACAATCGTCCAATGAAAAACACTCTGATCATCAAGAATAAGCTGCTGTAGCCGTACCTGCTACACAATACACGGAAACACCAAATGGTGTAAGCCTATACTCCTGCAATAACACAGATACTGCTTACGGCCCTGAATTGAAAAATGGTCTGTGGTTGCTGGGTAATACATCTCTAAATTTTGATGATAATCATATAGTTGTGGGCGAGAAAAAATTTAATAGTAGTGAAGGTCTACGACAACTCCTATTTTCTAAAAATCCCGGAAGTTTTAGTGCGAATGATGCGCAAATATACAAACAGATATTAGAGATGACAGGGGTTCACAGAGATTCTGTGGGCCGTTTGAGGGCTAAAGCGTGTAAAGAAAAATTTAATACAGTCATTAAACCTCTATTTAAAAGAAACGTGGAAGGTATGGAAACATTACGTCAAGAAAGCAAGGCCTAGATTCTACTACTAAAAACAATAATAAATCCCATGAAAATATCAAAAACATTACTACACCAAGATACAATATTCTTCATAATTGGGCTGATCCAAACATGCTTGTTATGCGTTTAAAACAGCTACATGAAGAAGATCGGGAATTTCAAGAAATAATTGCTGAGCTTAAACGAACTGGATATATTGAATAATAACCTTATAGAAAAATGTAATTTAAAATATTATCAGGCAAATAAAAAATATAAAAAATAAATTTGTTTTTATTTTACCTTAATAATAATCATTAAAACTTCCTGTACCTTTTCAGACAAGTCTTTTCGGTTTTAATTTTACAATCTCAAAGTCTAATTAAAATATTTTCAATATTAAATATTACTTTTTGCTATTAAAGAAATTGCAGTTATGGTAGATTTTTAAAATAGAATAATAATAACTAAAATAAAAAGAATCAAAAGTTTTACTTACCCAATACACGCATAAAAACAGTTTGCGGTTACTGCTTTACTTCTTATCAACATCCTATTGTACCAACCAATATGACGTACTTAATTGGTATTAATGGTGTGCAAAATCGCAAATAACATCAGTACAAGTTTATTAACTAAAACTTTTTCTGTGGTGTGATATTTCATATAACCATACAAAGTAAGTTATTTATTTAATATTATTTATCTTAATTAATAATAATAATAATTTATTAAATAAACAACAGAAAATGTTAAATATGACAGGTCAAAAAGATAAATTAAATGTATATCAAACATAAACAGTTTTTCCACACTAATGTATTTGGGGGAGATCATTAATGAACAATATAAATAACAAGGGACCCAGAGGGGTAACTATCGATTGCGCACAGCGGTCAGTTTTTACCTTAATAAGGATTAAATTAATTAATTGACAACAATGTTTAACAATATTAAACATTTTTTTACCTTAAATGAGTTATTTTTTTAAATTGAAAATCGCATTCTTATTATTAAAAAAAAAAATTTAACTCCCTTTTTCAAGAACTATAAAAATCACCCCGTATACAAATATTGCAAATAATCCTTTTATACTGACAGGTAAAAACTGAACATTGTGCGCAATCGATAATCACCGACCCAGAGTACTGCCCTGAGGTGTTCCAATGTACGTATTAAATATCTCTGAATTTTTTCTCATTAACCTTAATATATATTGTCTATTGGACACATTAACTTTAATTATTTATTTTATTTATGATATTTTTTTTCAATTAGATATGGATGGATTAACTTTAAAATATTAATCAGTTAAATGTGTAAATTAAGATAAAACATTTTATATATAAGAAAAATATTTTAATTAAATGCATCATAGTTTTATAAATTTCAATACCTATGACGACAACAACCCGTTTAGACTCAGAAAAGTAAGTTTAATATTAAATTTTTTATATATTTTTTTATTTACTTGTATCTTTTAGCAATTTAACACCACTGCCGCTTCCAATTTCAATAAAGGAGTAAGTTATATATTTAAGGTTTAAAACTCTTATTTATTTTACGCATTTTTTTTACAGAGCACTGAATTTTTTGGCGAAACCGTGCAGATTTTGCAACGAAGTTTTTTGTTTCTGTTTTGCGAGCTTTGAGGAGGAGCAAAATATGTAATATATTATCCAACTTTTTTTTATTTAATTTTTTAATATTTTTTTCTCTTTAGGAAAACAGTGGACCTGACGGAATCACCACCGCCATCCCCTCAAACGCCGTTACCGTAACTGTCGCCTCCACAACTGCTGCCCCCGCAACAGCCGCCCCCGCAACTGTCACTCCCCCACCTGCCACCTGCATGGGTTATGGAAAATTATCCACCACCATCTAGGTCGCAGGAGCGGGTTGTTTATAAAAATAAAAGTAATAATAAGTTAATTATAATAAAACAATTTTAATTTACTTTTTTATGTTTTTTATTGTTTCGTTAATTGAGCAATCCCTATTGAATGCGCGCACTTTCAGTGTTTAAAATATTTTTTTTTAAGATAAAACTAATTAAAAGATATAAGGTAAGTAAGGTTAGTCATTCAAAATAGCTGCCAAACAACAGCTGACCACCCAATCACAGCTCACCTGCAAAGGCAGATAACCCCCACCCCCCTGCTGCCCTACTAAAAGTGGGCAGGCCGAATATCCCCACGCCTCCACCGCAGCTGAGGGGCGGGGCTTTTAGTAAAACTATTCGTTTGCCATCTGCAGCTGGCATAAAACATACATAGTTTGACTACTGGAATATAATAAGCTGTGTAAAATTTGAGACCGATCAATCAACTCTAAGACTAAGGGCCTTGTTTTGAGGAAAGATTTATTTTTTTATTATTAAAAAAATACCATAGTTATAAATTTATTGAACACAAAATACGGTAAGGCAAAACCGCATCTAAACAAATAAATTTAATTAAACTGTTCTTAAAAGTGCTGTTTTACTACTGCTCGGAAACTTTTTAAGGTAGTCTTTAACAACTTTACATCTTTAAGCTTTTTGACAATTGACAATCCCTTTTAAAAATCTTCTCGGGAGTTCCAATTTTAAATCGTTTAAAAAAGGTGGTAGTATTTTTTTATGCAAGACATTGTAGCGGCTGGTTGATATAAGCAGTGGCGTAGCGTGGACTAATATAGACGTGGGCGAAGTCGCATCAGCGAGGCCCCTTTTCTTTCGTTCCCAAGATAAAAATTATTTTTTAAATCCCCATTCATTTAAGGGCAAATTTGATTTCTTCACCATTTTTCGTATGACTAACGGTTTTCGATGAAAAAAATTCAAATCCATTTAATGCGAAAACCGTTAGTCGTACGAAAAATGGTCAAGAAATCAAATTTGCCCTAAAATGAATGTGGATTTAAAAAATAATTTTTATTTTGAAAAATAGCAGTGGCGTGCATAATATTTTTCCAAAAATATCTAGACCACATCCTGTACGGACGCCACTAGTAAAAAAAATAAAAAATCTTCTAAATCAAAAACTTACTGTTAATGATTAGAAGACGTGTGCCAAATTTTATAAAAATATCTAGGAAGTTATTAAAGTTATGATAAAAAAACTTAAAAATTAAGAGGTTAGGTTATACCCAAGCAGCATTTTAAGTAAAAGCGTAGAGCTTTGATGCAATATTACTTAATTTAAGTAAATATTTTGTTAAATTTACCTTAAAAATTTACTTTGAAGTAAAATTTTCTTTAAAGTTATTTAATAAGTTATATTTATGTTATTTTTTCCTATTTTAATAACCCTTAAGTCTCAACACTTTAAAGTATTATGAGGGACGTAATTTTTACAAAAGAAAATTACTTATAAGTGTATTTCACCTAAAGGATAATTTAACGGTAATTTTAACGTCAGAATTTTTACTTAATGGTAAATGTTACTCATAAGTCCTAATTTTACGATATTAAGACCACTTTATAACCGTAAATAATTCCTATTCGCCTGGTATTTTTTAGGGTTATTAGTGGTAATAAATACTATTAAAATTGACTAAACAAGGAAAAATAAGCTTAAAGTAAAAAATAAAACTTTAAGGGAGCATTTTTTTCAAGATGGCATCCATTACTTATCTAAACATTTATATAATATTTTTTTCATAAATATTTTTCTAAAATGTAATAAGAAAAGTTTTAGTTATTAAAAAATGATTAAAACTAAATAATTTTTAAAAGATTTTATAAAATTTTGTAGGGTTTAAGTTTTGTTGAATTTTTACCCAAGCGATAATTTTTCTTAAAACCGTAGAATATTTAGAGGGCATATAATTTTTAAGATGTATCGTGCGTATTTTTATCAATAAAATAATGTGCCTTTGAGTTTTAATGCAAAATATTATTTGACAATTTAAGTTGGATATATTTTTTAATTTTACTCTAGGGTGGCCTTTATTACTTTGTAAGTACCATTTTGTAAAATATAAATTAAAAGAACAAAGAAATTAGGAATGTCAATGTTTTAGAGAGAGAGAGCAAACAGTTGGTAATTATAGCGTCATTTTTACGTAAATTTGTGGTATTTATATTGTTTTTATTACGTTATTCTCTTAGTAGATAAAAAGGTTATTATGTAGGTAAAATAACGAAATAAACCATTCCCCAAATTTGGTAATTTTTCGTATCTATACCGTTATAAAACCGTTTTGGTTAACTGTAAAAAATACTTTAAAGTTGACTTAGTAGTAAATTTGTAGTTATTTAAACTTAAAATGCTGCTTGGGTAGGTATATTTGAACTTTTTTCTTAAAATCAACTAAGGATTCGCACCCTTAAGGTTCAGCATCTTATTCTGAAACACCCTGTATACAGTGTGTCGCGCTTTTCATAAATCCATCCTTATATCTCAGTTATTAATAATGCGATTTTCTTTAAATTTGGGTGGTGATTGTATGTTGGAGACACTTAATATTTTCCATAGCAAAATTTTTTATTTAGGTATCATTGGCGTACGGTGTTAGGGGGTAAAAACTTTTTTAATCATATTCAGCAAATAAAATTTCTTTAAGATTTTAAGAATATGGATTAAGGGGTTTTTGGGGATGCTGAATCTATATAGGATTAAAAAATTTATCTAAAATAAGCCCTAATATCCTTTTGCCGAAAAATCGACCCCCTAAAACCGTACGCCAATGATAAATAAAAAAACTTACTAATATTTCATTCCTTCAGCATACAATCACCACCCAAATTTAAAGAAAATCTCATTATTAATAACAGATTGGATTTATGAAAAGCGGGACAAATTATTAAACCAAACAAATGTGGCCCTTTTATTCGGCAAATGATGCACACACTATTCGATTAACTGTTTAATTCTACTTTACTTACATAACTAAACTTAAATAATAATTATGGAACGATAATAAATGTTCTTAAACACATACAGCAAATTAAATGACAGTTATTTAAATCGCGAAATGTGATATCTACATTACCTACAAGTTGTAGGCCACAACTTGGTATTTGTTTAGAGTCCTAATAGGTGGCGTATTAAAGTGAAATCCATTGTAATCACTATTTTTGTGATTGTAATCGATTAAAATTGATTAATTATTAGTATATAAGGATCTTAAATTTACATATTTTTTAGGTTTTTGTTTAATTTAAAAATAAACGGGGATTTGAAGTCTGATGGCATCGCATTTAAAGAGGCCTCGCGAGGCCCCTTTAAGTGCGAGGCCGTGGGCGAGGGCCCACTTCGCCTACGCCTAGCTACGCCACTGGATATAAGTGACCACAATTTTAACGCTTTTGTCAAAAAGCACCAAAGAAATTAAATCTATTGTCAAATACCAAAGATGGCCGCAAAACTTTGTTATAGCTTTAAAAAAAATTAAGGGGGTGAGACAATTGAAATTTAGAATTTAAAAAATAACGACTACCCTAGAGTGTATTTTATTGCCCTGTTTCGCAATGATGGGTGATCTCGGATAATTTTATTATATATTATTGTATACAAACATTATTTAACAATCTGCTACCGTACAAACATTTGTTTTTTTTCTTTTCAAATTATTTAAAAAAAACTACCCTTAATCCCTAATTTAAATTATCTAACTACAAATATTACTGCTGGATAGGTAATTTATTACGGGTTACACGAAAATTATTTACAATAACTATAGTATACTACATTATTACAAACATTGGATTTTTGAATTATTTCATCTTTTATGAAGGTATACCCTTAAATATCGAATTTGAAAAAAAATATATGCTGTTTTCTTTTGTGCTTATTCTATTAATGTTAGTGACATTGTAACTAGTGTTTTAATATAGCAGAATTAGTGATTCCATATGACAAGCTGTGTGAAATACTGTTTAGGAGTGAGTGCTCTTTAGATCAGATGCTCTTTAGAGAAAGCTATCCAGATCTAGCGGAACACAAATTATTTAATGTAGTTGAACAAATGAATAAAAGATTTTTATCAAATTTCTTACAAAAAAAATAATATGAACAGTCAGGGCCGTACCTAGGCACACTTTTTTGGGGGGGTGGAGACGATAAAAAAACCAACTTATTTTTTTATCGATACTTTAGTAGTAATAGTAAAAATTTTCAGTAGTTTTATCATAAATGTAAAGTGTTGTAAAGTGTAGATAAAGAATGTCTTTACCTACCATTAGCATGCTCTTTCGAAGTCGATGGGATTGATTCTCGTTCTCTATTTTTTTGATTTGCTGCCAATGTAAGTGGATTATCCGTAACAATTTTAATTTTAACCAAATTTCCACCGTGAATATTTTGTCGTGCATTTTTTTTCTAGTCCTTGTTAAACACAGATCCACATAATGAGCATTTTACTAGAACTCGGCCCGGTCTAGCTTTCTTTTCCATATTAAACAAAAATTAATTCCTATTTATTGACACTAGTTTTACTTAATAAGACGCCGAAAATTGCGGTGCAAAAGAGTCAAACGCCGCCAAAACCAAAGACAAAGCCGCGAGGCGGTGCCGACTTTGGTTGACCAATACAATTTTCTTGACGGTAACGATTATAGAAGGTTACAATAGATTAAAAATTATAATTTTGTAATATGTAGGTAAAGTTTAAAAATTATATTTCATTTTATTTATTGTGATGGGTTGGTTGGTAGGGTAGGTATACCCAACCAACCGACCCAAATACTATAGATTTTGCCAACCGTGATTGGATTTGGAACCAACTGCCAAGCCTTTGGGGGGGTGACTCCCCCCCCCTACACCCCCCTTAGGCCCGGCCCTGTGAACAGTGAACACTACTGCAAGATAAAGTTCCTAAAACGATATAAAAACTGGTTGAGAAGTTGAATTTATTGTGGAATCTAAGAACTCCATTTGTGAACGTAATGTTGGAGGCAGGCCTTGCAATATTTTCATAGTGTGCTAAATGT
Organism: Brassicogethes aeneus; assembly: GCA_921294245.1. Taxonomy (NCBI): domain Eukaryota; kingdom Metazoa; phylum Arthropoda; class Insecta; order Coleoptera; family Nitidulidae; genus Brassicogethes; species Brassicogethes aeneus. The sequence continues at coordinate 67,475,770 of OV121132.1, forward strand.
GCACAATATTAGTACATAGCTTGCGTGAAAGTTGAGTTGATACTGAAATAAAGGAATTATCTATAGATATCTTATCTTATAAGACCTTGATAACATCTGGAAATCGAACTGTCAACGTGAAGCACGAACCACATTTTACCATGATCAACGGCAAGGTTGCTACATTTTATGTGGAGCTAAACCTCAAATAAATGATTTGCCAAGGATGCATGGCTCAATTTCAAACGAGGAGGCTTTCAAGCCGCAATTTTGTTGTTCTCCTTCAGATGGCAGCCGAGCGCGAATGGATCAATGAAGAATGGAGAATCGACATTGTAGTTTCTTCGGTTCCTTAGTAGCCGGTGACTTGGTGGTTGTGAAGCGAGACGCTTCGCTGCTAAAAAATACCGCGACAAAATCGTGGTATTAAAATACCGACCTATATCTAGTTCCAATCGGTTTTATTCGGTATTCACCGTCACCGGCATCGTGGATAGAATAGATTAAACTACAACCTATTCCAATCACAAAAATCAGACTAACTGCACAACAGCGTGACGGCTGCCAGCGGATAGGAAAGGCCGGATTTGGTTAAGATATTTTGGAATAGGTACGCGGAATAGGCAGGTGAAGAAGCCGGCCCGGTTCCACTGTAAGATCCCTAATTTTGTTGATTGTTATGTTACGAGTGGTATGATAAGACGATCCTTTATTATCTATAGATAATAAAGGATCGTCTTATCATATCATAAGACGATCCTTTATTATCTATAGATAATAAAGGATCGTCTTATCATACCACATATATGAGAAATCATCCTGTGAATTCTTAGAAATATTTTGTTGTGAAAACAAAGTGGAAGGATTTGACTATAATATATATTAAACTCGTCATAAGAGTTGTTTTATCTTATACTTATATTAGGAGTGCTAAACAAATAACACACACGACTTAAGAAAAAAAACAGACTAAAAATTAACCTAACAAACTTACGCGTGTCAAACTTATACTTTTACTTTTATCATCATCATTTTATTTATATATTATTAATAACTTATTTATTATTATTAAGTTAAGTAAGTATTATTATTAACTATACATGGTCGAATCAAAATTTAATGTTTTATTTAAGGCTGCATTTCACTGGCTTTTTGTGGAATGTTTACTTTTATGTCTGTCGTAAAAATTCGTTGAAAATCACTCAAATACTTATCTGTGAGATTAAAACAATATACATTTTTTTCTGTAGTTGAAAATTTAACAAGATTGTTTGAGTAAGTAAGTGTTGCTAAAAATTGTAATAAATTGCTAAATGCGTCAATTTGACAAATTTAAGGGCAGGTTCATTTTGATCAAACAACCCAAGTTAAACTTATCTCGCCCTACTATTGGAGGTCCCCCTTTATTAATAACAAAAAATTCAATTTCTTTTAATTTGTTTTTAAACAAAACGTTAATTTTAAAAAATCCCAATGGAGCAATAGTTTCACCATGATATACTTGTAAAATTTTATCAGATTTACATAATTTCATGTCTGAAAAATACTTATAATAAAAACTGTCATTTATAGCAGTAACACTTGCCCCGGTATCGACTTGAAAATTATAGAATTTATTTTTAATCTTAAGTTCAATAACAAATGGTTTGGTGGAATCATCAGTTACATTATAAATACTATACATATTGTTTTGTAAATAATTTAATTTACTGCTTTTGTTGTTTTAATTTTTTTGTGGGCATACCGGTGCTAAATGACCTTTTTTATTACAGCAGTTGTTATGTGGTTTACATGTGCTGATTATTCATCATAATTAAAACATTAATAGATTTCCTTAATTATATATTTGCACGTCCATTCCATTACAATCGACATCACCGAGAGAGAGATACAGATAGGGATAGGCACACTTCCGCTTTTGCAAGTGTTGCCAACACATAAACCTTATAAAACTAAATATACTAAATTAATTAAAATGTAACACCTCCCTTCTTTTGAAAGTTGGAAAATAACTAAATTTATCAAACATGGAACACCTCCCTTCTTTTGAAAGTTGGACAATAACTAAATTATAAACTAGACAAAGAAAGAACACAATATTAAATTATACATAGTCTTTTAAATATGTAGGTTTTTTAATTTGTCGTCCATACCGTGTTCTATCTTTCTCTTCACATTTTCTCTCCTTTCCTAAATTTATATTTAAATCTCTTTCAGTCAAAATCGGGTTTTTTAGGTCACTATTTGGGTTTACAACATCACAATTTGGGTTTTCAGTCATATGGATGTTTGGTACATTCTTATTCTTAATTTCTAACTTACTACTATTATTTACATTATGGGATATATATTCATCAACTAAATCATTATATAAATTTTCATAGTAATTATTAAAATTGTCAATCTTAAATGGTTTTTTAAAAATATATTCCAAAGGTTTATGATCTGATTCTACTAAAAATGATTTTCCATATAGGTACTGATGAAAACGTTGACAACCAAATGTTATTGCTAACATTTCCTTTTCAATCTGTGCATATTGTTGTTGTGATGAATTTAAACTTTTAGAAGCATAAGCTACAGGACCCCCATTTTGCAAAATTACCGCACCTAGCCCATCTTTAGAACTATCAACAGAAAGTTATAACCGCTTTTTCATCATAAAATCGTAAAACTGGTGTTGTCATTAATAAAGTTTTTTAATTATTAAATTCCTGTTCATGAATTTGTTCCCAATGAAATTCTATATTCTTTTTAATTAAATTACGCAAATTAGTTGTAAGTTTAGACAAATTTGGTATAAACTTTGACACATACGTTACCATAATTGCTATGTTGATTTCTGTGCTCAAAACTGCCTCGTTGATTTATGTTTTCAAAACTGCCTCGTTGATTTCTGTGTTCAAAACTGCCTCGTTGATTTTCATTCCCATAATTTTTTGTCTCCTTATTTACATAACTTATTGCTTTGTCTTCACTCTTTCCTGCTGTAAGGACCTTAATGTTTTTGTCTGATGCTTCCGAAGCTTTACATATTTTTATTGCCATGTCCAACGTAAGATTTCCATCATAGGTGAGTAATTTGTTTTTCACTTTTTCTTCTCTAATACCACTAATAAAACATCTTTAATAATACCTTCCTTAAGCTCACCATTTTCACAAGGTTGAGCCAATTGTCTCAGTTCTTTCAAATACGAGTCAAAATCTTCATCCACCCCTTGCATTCTGCTGTTAAATTTCTGTCTCGCCAGACTTGTGTTTGCCTTAGGTACAAAATATTTTTCTAACACTTCTAGTATTTTATTTTTATTTTTCACATCAGCCTCACTAATATTTAATGTGTCTAAAATTTCCAACACTGGCTGACCAATACAATGCAGTAGTACAGCTGCCTGTACCTCTTGTGATTTTTCTGCACACCCAGTTGCCGTTATAAACAATTCAAAACTTTTCCTAAACGTCTTGTAATTTACTGACAAATCTCCTTCCATTAGCATGCTTTTGGGCTGTTTTAAGAATTCCATTTTCACTTGTTTCTTTTCTATTTCTTTTTAACCTCACTTTTTCCACGCGACTAACCAAAATTTTTCTGTTTTTGTACTTTTTCACTAGCAATACTAATTTACTTTTGTTCCTCCTTTAAGACTGCTCCATGTTATGTGGTTTACAGGTGCTGATTATTCATCATAATTAAAACATTAATAGATTTCCTTAATTATATATTTGCACGTCCATTCCATTACAATCGACATCACCGAGAGAAAGATACAGAGAGGGATAGGCACACTTCCGCTTTTGCAAGTGTTGCCAACACATAAACCTTATAAAACTAAATATACTAAATTAATTAACATGTAACAGCAGTTGCATAAACATTTACGATACTGACACTTAGCTTCGTTGTGGTTGTTGCGACCGCAGACGTTGCAGTTATGTGTTGTCGCCTGGTGCCCTCTCCACTTCTGCTGGTTCTGCCTTTCGGGGGGTTGGTGACGTCGACTCGGTGCGTGCGTTGGTGATACCGTTTTGGGTGTGACTTTGCGCACCATCATTACTTCCTGCTTTATAGATTTGTTAAGGGACTCCAAACCATCAATGGCGGCTTCTTTTGCTGACGCAATCTGAAGAGCCTTCTCCAAAGTTAATTGCAAATCCTCTTCAAATAGCCTATCTCGATTTTTTCCTTTTTCCAAACCCATTATGAAAATATCTCGTAACACGGTGTTAAGTATATTTTCAAATTTGCAATGTAGTGCTAGCTCTTTCACTCTTGCTGTCCATTCTTGAATTGATTCCGTAGCCATTTTCTTTGCCAAATAAAATCGGTACCTCTCTGCATAAACCGACTGTCTACTGCTGTTGTATATGCATAGGCATAACAATGATCAAGAACCTTGGTTGTACAAGCAACTGTCAGTATTGAAGTTTCCCGCTGTATTCGTGATGTTCAATTACAAGTTATTATAAATATAAATGTTACAAGTGTACCTGAAGTTTTAATAACATACGAATATACGACATGGCGCAGTCGAAAGTTTAAATACAAGAATATATACTTGGTTGAAAGTTTTTAACCAACGTAAAATAAAGTTTTTGAACATTAAGTCCACTAATTGAGGCTTAGTTTAAAAACATTTTTAAATATGGATGAAGCTGGAAAACCAAGTCAGTTGAGTCTTGACGGCAATATTAGTGCGAACTGGAAAAAATTCAAACAAAGCTACCAAATTTACATGAAAGCTACCGAAAAAAATCATAGCATAGCTGGAGAAGAAGCTATTGAATTATTTAATACTCTAGATATTAAAGAAGAAGATAGAGTAAAAGAAACAAATGTTATGGAAGCCTTTGAAGCCTATTGTAATCCAAAGAAAAATATTGTCTATGAAAGGTTTAAATTTTATAAAAGACAACAATTAGATGGTGAGTCATTTGAAAATTTTTTGACTGATATTAGAAAGTTATCTCAAACTTGTGAATTTGAAACACTTCTTGATGGAATGCATTGCAGACCCAAGTTTGCAAGAAAGACTACTTAGGGTTGATGACTTAAATTTAAAAAAATCCATTGATATCTGTAGAGCAGCAGAAGTTTCTAAAATGCAAAGTAATACATTGCAGAATAAAACACCCGTTGATGCTGTGAGGCCTAAAAATTATAAATTTAAAAAAGATAAAGACTCTGGTAAATGTAACACCTTTACTTGCTACAGATGTGCTACAGTTCATGGTCCAAGACAGTGCCCTGCATTTAATAAAAGGCCGTTGCTAGTCGTCCGTATAATCGGACGAATAAAATATATAAATCGTCCGATTATCGGATGAATAAAATATATTAATCGTCCGATTAAAATATTAAAATGAGCAAATTTACGATAAAAATAAAACACTTTTTAACAAAGCAACAACAAATTTATGAAATAAAAAAAGTTCGACAACTTCTAGTAGATTTTATGTTACGATAAAAGTAAAACCAACCAACCCAACCCAACCCAACCGAACACTGTTTAACAAAGAAACAACAAATTTATGAAATAAAAAAATAAAAAAAATTCGACAGCTTCTTAGTATCGAACCCGGGACCTCTCGCATGCCAAGCGAACGCCCTACCATATAAGCTATCTAGCTTGTTGTCAAATATTAAACGGTCGGTGAACAAAAGCGGATTATAATTATGACGTAACTAACGTTATTACCGGACGATTAATATATTTTATTCATCCGATGATCGGACGATTAGACAAGTCGTTAATAAAAAATGTAAAAAGTGTGGTATGCTAAATCACTTTGCTGTGTCATGCAAAGTAAAAAATGTTAAAGCCATTGAAAAAGAAGTACAACAGCAAGACGAAGCCTTAATTAGTACAATAAATGTTAAAAATATCAATAGTGTCAGTTCATGGTATGAAAAAATATCAGTTAATAATGTACCTGTAAATTTTAAACGGATACTGGAGCTGAGGTCAACATTATATATATGGTATACCAATAAAAATTTTAGAACAAATTGGAAAGACAATTATTAAGCCAACAAGAGTAAAGTTAGAAGGTTTTGGTGGTAACCTAGTAAAGCCAGCAGGTAATGTAAATCTGGAGTGTAAATTTAAAGACATGGAGTCAATAGAAAATTTTTTAATTGTTGACAATATTAATACTCCATTGTTAGGTATAAGCACCTGTATAAAATTAAAATTAGTTAGCAGGATAGATGAGGTTAAATCTAAATTTAAAGATAAAGTTTTGTGGACAATTTTAGTGATATTTTTGAAGGAACTTGTAATGAACGATTAGTAATTTACCAGTTTTCTGTTACCTGCAAGAGGTAGTACATCCACCAGCCAACAGATGCCGTACCATGTACTAAAACAACTAATTTTGACAACCCAATGGAGCAGAACGGCGTGATGTTGTTTTTAGATGATTTCTTTGTGCAAGTTTTAGCTATAAAAGGCGGATTTGGACATTAATAAAATCAGTCTATTGGTGGCTCAAATTCCGACTGGTCGAATACTGGATGGAAGAACCAATACCGAGACTTGAATGCACAAGGACTAGTTTCTAGTGATATAAAACAGTAGGTTAACCTGGGGCTTGTATGCTGGGCTTTTATGCTGAGCTTGTATGCCGTATTTAACCTATTTGCTATCCTGCCACCCGTCCTGTCATTAATAATTAATCCACATTTAACATCCAAGTGAACATAACCTCACTTATATATTTTGCATTAAATATTTCTTCTTTATAGCCCCAGTTGCAAGTGAACCTGCCTGTCTGTGGAGAAAAACGGAGCCTGTACCTGCCTGTTGCCTTTTGGGGTATCAACGAACGAAATATTGACCTGTTTGCACACATAACATTGTATAATACCTGTCTACGATAGACCTTTATTTTATGTATATATCCTTTACTTATGATTTTGTATATATTGTATATATTTCTATGAAAGAATAAACCAGTTTAAGTTATTTTGGCATTTAAATTAAACCACAAAACCTGAAGTGATTCTCAAACCCTATTTCTCCACTGTAAAGTTACTCGAGGTAGGTATTCTCTCTGTCGAAGAACTAGAGAGACCCTATAGTGCGTATTTAAGGCCATTACAAGCCTAGGTACGACACAAACTGGTAAATTCAAAGACAAATGTACAATTGAAATTTTTGATGATGTTAAACCAGTTGCCAATCCTCCACGTAGGGTACAGTGGCCGACACGGAATTTTGAACGACATAACTTGGTTGTCAATGTATACATCTGTAAATAGCAAAGATACAATATTGAGCATTTTTGCTTTCGCTGTCAAAATTACAATACTAGTGATAACCGAAAGTAAGGTTAGTTGTCCATAAAGAAAGTTTAGATTTTGATGTCAACGGGATGATAGTCGTTCAAAATTCCGTGTCGGCCACGGTACCTCTTGCTATACTTGATGAATTAAAAACTACTCTAGAAAATTTAGAAAAACGCGGTGTCATCACTAAAGTGGAGATACCTACAGGTTGGATTAGCAACTTGGTGATAGTAGAGAAAAAAGATAAAAGTTTAAGACTTTGTTTAGACCCAAAAAATTTAAATCTAGCTATAAAAAGACCAAAAAACGTTTTAATTCCTACTTTGGAAGAAATTCAGTATAAATTATGTGATAAAAATGTGTTCACTGTACTAGATTTTAAGGAAGGATTCTGGCAGGTTGAATTGGATGCAAAGTCTGCTGACCTGTGCACATTTTTAACTCCTTTTGGCTGTTGGAAATTCAATAGACTTCCTTTTGGTTTAAGCATGGCCCCTGAATATTTTCAGTACATTAATAACAAGAATTTTGGTGATATCCCAGGTGTACAAATATATTTTGACGATCTATTAATAGCGGCAAAAAACGAAAACGAACACGATGAAATTTTAAGTAAAGTAATTAATAGAGCAATAAATTTGGGAGTTAAATTTAATAAATCCAAGATTCAATATAAAGCTTTGTCTGTAAGGTATTTAGGGCACATATTTTCCTCTGAGGGTATAAAAATTGATTCAAATAGAGTAAAAGCAATAAATGCCATTGGCATTCCCAAAAACAAAAAGGAATTACAGGGTATTTTAGGGATGGTAAATTTCACGCGACAATTCATTCCAAATTTATCCGAAATATCAGCCCCACTTAGAGAGTTGTTAAAAAATAATGTGTGTTTTGATTGGTTACCGAATCACACTTTAGTTTTAGACAACTTAAAGAGAATTATCTCAGAAGCACCAGTTTTAGCAAATTTTAACACTAAAAAAGAAATAACCATACAGGCTGATGCGTCACAATATGGTTTAGGTTGCTGTCTTATGCAAGAAACCAAACCAGTGTTTTATGCATCCAGGTCTTTGAGTAAAAGTGAAATTGGTTTTGCTCAAATTGAGAAGGAAATGTTGGCAATTGTCTTTGCTACAAAGAAATTTCATAACTTTATCTATGGTCGGTTAGTAAATGTGATTACAGACCATAAACCACTGGTTGGCCTTCTTGATAAAAAAGTTTGTGACATAGCCTTTAAGTATAATCTAAGTTTAAAGTATTTGCCTGGCAAATTTATGTACGTTGCAGATCTTTTGTCGAGATCTTTTATTAAAGATGACAATGAAAATGTAGATAACTGGATTACTGAGACAATTCACTCAATTAGTACAGGTTTAAATATAACTGACAGTAAGAAAAAAGGATTTGAAAGTGCTACAGAAAATGACATAATTTTAAATAAATTAAAGAATTATTACTTTAGTGGTTGGCCAAAAAGTATCGAAAATGTATATGATGATGTTAAATTTTATTTCAAGTTTCATAATAATGTTTTTGTTGAAGACAATCTTGTATTCTTCAACAACCGAGTAATAGTACCACAAGCTTTAAGAAAATACATATTAAATTTATTACATGAATCACACTTTGGCATTACCAAAACAAAAGACAGAGCTAGACAAATTGTATACTGGCCTGGTCTTATGACAGACATTGAAAATTTAATTACAAAATGTTGTATTTGCGAAAGGTTTGCAAACTCAAATATTAGAGAACCTCTTATTCCCCATGAAATTCCAAATATTCCTTTTAACAAAATAGCTTGTGATTTTATGGATTTTCAAGGTAAAAGTTATCTTGTTATGCAAGATTATTATTCAAAATGGTTAGAAATTCTTCCGGTAAAAAACAAAACTTCTAGTGAAGTTATAAGTAAATTTAAAAGTATATTTGCTACGCATGGAATTCCAAAAACAGTTATTTGTGACAACATGCTATTTAGTTCATTTCAATGTAAACAATTTTCAAACTCCTGGAGTTTTCAAATTATAACGAGTTCACCACAATATCCTCGAAGTAATGGTCAAGCTGAAAGAGCAGTTCAGACCGCTAAATCCATTTTAAAGAAATATATGTCTACAGGTAATGATTTAGAAGCAGCACTTCTAGAATATAGAAACATGCCTGTTTCAGGTCTTAATATTACTCCTGCCCAAATATTGTTTAGTCGCAGAACACGCACCAAATTACCCATTCATACTAAATTACTAAGACCTAATACTGAAAATGACATTATAACTAAAATCAGGGATAATCAAGTGAAATACAAGAAATATCATGATTTGCACACTAAAGTTCGTTCACTGCCGAACATAGGGGATAACGCGTTGTTAAAAAATAATAATGTATGGGAACCAGCTAAAATATTAGATAAGGGTGATACTCCTCGTTCTTTTATAATTAAAAATGAACGTGGTAATATAATTAGACGTAATTCGTATCATTTAAGGCCATCCCAAAAAAACGAACTTAATTTAGATAAGCCACTTAGAACTATTTGTGGTCGAATTGTAAGACCACCTAGGAAATTTAATGATTTTGTAACCTATTAGGAAAAGGGAGATGTTGTATATGCATAGGCATAACAATGATCAAGAACCTTGGTTGTACAAGCAACTGTCAGTATTGAAGTTTCCCGCTGTATTCGTGATGTTCAATTACAAGTCATTATAAATATAAATGTTACAAGTGTACCTGAAGTTTTAATAACATACGAATATACGACAACTGCCAAAATATTCGTTAAATATTTTTTTCAAATCATCAAACGACTTAGTTTCTGGTTTGTCCGGTATGCACAGATTAAAAATTAGTCTATACCTATGAGTCTTCACTTAAAATGTTTAAAAAAATGGCACGTTTTCGCGAACTGTCTTCTATTTTATTTGCATCAAAATAATTTTGTAACCGTGGTTTAAATATAGTCCAATCGTTTAACTTAACGTCGAACTCCCGTAGTCCAATTGTAGCACTATTAACACTTTCGTTCGGCATTGTCCCGATCTTGCACACGTGGATACGGTAAAAATTTCAGAATTTACTTAAATTTTCAATTTCTCGTCGCCAATTTGTTATATATTGGGATATAACAAAAGAAATGATAAATTTCGGGTTTAACTTAAAACCAGTAATACTTTGAATAAAACACTTCGTTAATTTGAACTTCAAGTCTTACAATCGACTGCTGGCAAATTGTGCGTACAACATAAAAAACAAGTACAAAAAACTCTCCTTCAATGGTTATAAAAACTTAACATTTAATAACTTAAATATATAATATAATATACAATGTATGTATATTATACATACATAACAATTATAATATATGTATATGTATACAATTTTATTAGGTACCTAAAATATACAAATTTACATATTACAATTTTCTACACATTGGATGGTGTTGTTGGCGTTTGTTGATATTTTGGAGAAATAGTTTTATCGAGAATAACCAATTTGAAAATAACATAAATCAACCCTCCAAGCATTATTTCCAATATTCCAACAATTAAAATTATAGCCCATCCTGGTACACCACTATCTCCTGAAAATAATCAAAAAATAACAAAATTATTTTTTTGACTAAAAATCATTAATATTAACTACTCGAGGAATATACTTGTGTGAGACTAAGAATAAAGAAAAAATAAAAAATACAGCACAGTTCAGGTACAATTACACAAGAGCAATTAAGCAATCTTAAAACTTAAAAACTCATTTAATAATTTAATTTATTTCGAAAATAATGTTATATGAAATATTAATAAATGCAGTAACAGTTAAAAGAAATATTTTCATGTAGTCATGGGCGCCCATACGGTATGGGCCATACCTATGGGCAAGGAAAATTGGAAATTTCTAACCCACCTAACTCTAACGGCAAAATATATTGGTACCAATGTAACAATACTTAATAGTATATGCAGATGTTATTAATTGTTAAAGGATCATTGGTAAAAAGTTTTTCGCCTCAAAAATTATAGTTTCAACCAAATAAAATCATTTGAACCAAAATTTGTCAATTTTTAAAATTTAAATTGCTGTCAACAAAACAGTTTTTGTCTGAAAAAAATAATAAAATTTTTATGTTTATGTAAAAATTTCAACGCAATTAAATAAAAATTGTCAAAATGGCGCTTAAAATAACAGCGCGTTTAAAATTTATATTTACGATAATTTTTGCTCCTGGCGTTTGTAAGACTTCTTAAATAAATTCTGTAAAAGGCAATTTAAGAATTTAAATATGTGTTAATAGTATTAATTTAATACTACACTGAAAGAAATATATGTTTGTTTTAGCAATGTTTGTGGTTCATATATGGACTACCACATACATTGCTAAAACAAACATATATTATATTTAGTTTTAACATAATATGTTAAAACTAAATATAAAAATGGTTAAGGTAAATATATTATATGTTTGTTTTAGCAATGTATGTGGTAGTCCATATATGAAACATAAATTTCTTTCAGTGTAGTTTTGAAAAAAAAAACAATGACACTGTTTAAGAAAAAGTTTAAAAATTAGAAAAACGTTCTTCCATGAGTCACTACTAAAATAAATGTCAAAAAATGGCAAACAAAAAAATATTAGATTATGAACCATTTATTTATTAATGCTGATCACAGAATTTTTTTAAGTAGTCATTAAAACCGGACTAAATATTTTTTAATGTTCTCGTGACAGCACTTTGAGCACCTTCAATTAGGACCAATTATGGGTATCTACATATAGGTACATTATAAATGTTTGTTTGAAGGTTGTAGACAATAACTCGGGGTTGAATGTTTGTTGAATGAAGAAAAGGTTTTGGACTTCCATTGCCGTATAATTTGTAATAAAGACGTTTTGACTGGTAGGTAAGGTAAATACAGTACACCTGAAGACGACTGGAGATACTTACCAGTCGAAACGTCGCAAAGTGGGCTAGAGAACCGATTTAATGCGCAGAAATTATTTGTGTAAGTAATTTTTAGGTAAAGTTTATTATTCATGTCCAGTTGACGAAATTTTAATAATTTTTTTAGTTTACCATCATTAGAAAAACAAATCCACAATATCATACTTTAACAGCAATTTATAAAATAAAACTTAATGATTATGGTTGTCTAACAAAAAATACATAAATAATAAGTAACTACTAGTAACTACTGATAGTTATTAATAAAGGGGAATATTAATAAGTAATAGTTAATACAGTTTGTAACCAGTACAAAATTTGTACATTTAATGTTATTTTTCGTGCTGTGGCAACTTAATAATAATTACTTTTGAATTTCGCGCTTAGGATGGGAAAATTATTAATATTTACTGATAGTTTTTAGTAATTAATTCAAAATTATTCATTGTTATCAGAAAAATCATTGAATTATTACTCGCTGGTGATGGGAACCATCAATAAAAAAATTAAAAAAGCTACTTCAGCGTTTTTCTATATTAAAAAAAAATTATATTTTTGAATTAAGTTTTCTCCGAGGTACATGTGCTTTTGTGAATGTGTAATCTAAAACAAACTTTCTATTGAAATACTTTAAAGTACACCACTTTTCACATATCTCCGTATGAGTTAAGGATAATATAATAACTGAAAAAAATAAACAAAAAATATTTGTCCCCTAGCACTTGATTTTAGATTTATTTGAAAGACAAAATGGTAACTAATAAAAACACTTAAACCCAGAGTGTGACAATGCGTGACATTTTTTAAAACAAACATACATAAAAATTATGCATAGGTTAGTTTATTAAAGTGGTGAACAGAGGCGGATTAAATGTCGAGAGCGCCCTAGGCAAGCACCTCATCGGCTCCCCTCCAGCGGCCATATATTATAAAATTTAACTAGTGCGTATATAATAATTAGCATCGCCCCGCGGTTTCACCCGCGTAATATCCTATCCCGTGAAAATTTTGGGATAAAATGTGTAAATCTGGGTCTCCAGCTATCTATAGACACCAGGTTTCATCACAATCGGTTCAGGGCCGGTTTATCAATCTCTAGTTAAGTTCCAGTTAGTCTACCTGACAGTTAAATTTCAACAGATAACTAACTCCAACTTTAACTGGACATTGATAAACCGGCCCTCAGTAGTTTTTGTACGAAGAAGTAACACACACACACACTTTTGCAGATATAATATTATTAGGGTAATTTCACGTGTCCTACTTGGACACCTACTTAGTTAGTACACGTCCTGGCCCTTACCTAATTATAGGTATAGGCCAGGACACGGATTTCCATGTTCGTTCTGTCCCTTTTGCTTTTTTCACTCTCATCACATTTTATTCAGGCCTGTGGGTAAGTACTACCATAGGCGTGGATGAAATGTGATTAAGGGACAGAATGAACGTGAAAATCCATGATGAGTCACTGGGAAACAGATCTGACTGTGTATGTGTGTTGACCGATTATGGTGTGTTATATCATTATTATTAATTATGTAAAAGCTTAAAAGAAATTAATAATATTTGACCGCCCTCGGTGGTGTAGTAGTCGAGATGCCGAGAGGTCGTGAGTTCGAATCCCACCAGGGGTATGGCTATTTATTTGTGTTTGTGAGGATGTACTCCTGTAATTAGGTCTGGTGCCTGTTGAAAGTACATTAAAATAATAAAATAAAATAGAATAAATAATAAAATTAATGTTATAAATTATATATTTAAAAAATCCCAATTTTAAATTGGTACTAATCACATTCAATGACAATAATTGACAATTATTGATAAAAAAAATAAAATTAAAAATTTTTGCGTCTACATTTTTGTCTTGCGAAATTGTCAATAACATCGTCATAGTTTAAAGATATCAATAAGTTTGATTCACTGTTAAGTATTGCTAACGAATTTAATCTCTTATCTGTCATGGTTGAGCGAAGATCATTTTTCACTCTTTAGACAGGAAAAACTCCGCTCACCACTGCAATTGCTGACTGCCGTCGATACGCACATTCTTAAGGCTATGTCAATATTTGGGTAAATTGATTCAAGTTCTTTATTTCTATTTTTAATTTTATGTTAATTATTTTCTATGTTTAAAAACTTACGTTCGCGCGCCCCCTTCTAACCTCGCGCCCCTAGGCACGTGCCTAGTTTGCCTTAGGGATAATCCGCCTCTGGTGGTGACAGTACAATAATTATAAAAACTTACCAATATTTATTTCCTCCATAACGTATGACAGTATTTAATGCAATAATAGTCAAAAAGTAAGAATAAATTAGTAATAAACATTGTTAGAAGCAATACCTTTTCGCGCAATTTACACGGAGAGAAAAGTATAATGCTGATTACCATAAAATACCCTTTACTATAATTTATATTACTATTTGGGACAACTATCTTGTATATTGCCAGATACTATGCATATTTAGTAATTTTTAAATATCCAACCTTAAGGTAAAATATTATTATTCTCAACCAATTTTGTTTTTAATTCTTATTATAATTAGATTTTTTCCATTACTAATAAGTATAGTAAATTTTAAAATATTATGTTGCCATTTTAAATATAAAATATTTTAAAATCGAATATTTTTATATGTTAACAATTAAAAATTGTAACATATTTATTGTACTTTTTAATATACAAAAATGTTATGAGAAAGAATTGAACCTACACCTCGCCAAAGTTTTTAGTTTTGAGTGCGTTCCATCAACTTACCGACAGACAGGTGTTATGGCCTATATTGGGTATCATCAGTGTCGACAGGACACTTTCGAGCAACTTGTAGTAGTGGAACACACCCAAAACAAAGAAATACCTGAGCTTATATAACATGGTTGGTAAGCCAACAGAGGCGAAATATAAGAACAACACGTGATCCACACCGTCTAACGACGCGTCGCGACGTGGCCTTTACCGCAATCGGTACATACTATGCAACCAAGTAGGTTCAATTCTTTCTTATAAGTATTAATACTATTACCAGTAATGGGCCAAGAAGGTTTATTGAAGAAACTAAGAAAATTGAATGTTTAAAATGTCATGAGTTACTATATTGTATATTATATTTAAATATTTTGTTTATTTACCTTAAACAAAAAGGTATATTTATTTTTACTATATTTTTTATTAATGTGTATTATATTATAATATTAGATGTATACCTTACATTTGATTAAATCATATAGTCAATATTACTATTTGTAGATAGTAAAATCAATTTACTATACTATCATATTAAAAATTAAATTTTTTATTATACATTTATGATTTAGTAATATTGGTGTTGTAATCTTTACTAAAATTGTATAATAAAAAATATTATTTTGCATTACAATCTTAATATTGTATTGACGAATATATAATATTGTTACCCTAAAAATTTGTTAAAGTCAATTTTACTATTTTTTTTTACTATCTAAAATTTACTATACATTTTTCTCCGTGTACAATTTACAGGCATTTATTAAAGAATTCAAAATTTCCTAAATTTAGTCGAAATAAAACACTTATTTTGAATTTCCGCATGATGCAAGCTCTCTAGCATACTGTGCGTCGTTGGCAATGGAAGTGCAGAACCTTTTCTATACATCAATGCACAGTGGCCAATTTTCCGAAAAAACTGGCAAAAAATCTGAAAATTGTCCGATTTAAGCCAAACTTTGTATACTGTGGTTTGTTGGGTAACTTTTTCCAAAAATGCCAATATTTTTTCAAAATTCAAATTGGCTGAAACAAAATGGCGGACGAATACTGAAAAAAATTGGGTTAAGTAACCCGATTCGATCGAAAATTTGTGTATAGGGGTTTTTTGAGTCTCTCATTCCAAATTTGATGATATTTTTCTTTAACTCAAAATGGCCGACACAAAATGGCGTACTTGTACTGCTAAAATTGAATTGGGTGATCCAAATATATCAAAAATGTATGTTCTATAGATTTTCGAGTCGCATTTTTACCCGGATTAAATGTTATTATTACGAAAATTTATTTATACCGCATTCTCATTTGAAACCTGAACACTCGAGTGAATCCGATCGCCCCTCCAATATGCCCCTTCCCAGATGCGTTATAAGCAGATTGCCGGCTTAGGCGAGGATATAGTTTTGTTTTGCAATTGCTAGTGTGTATTTCGAGCGTTTTAACATAAATTAATTTCTTTTATTTAAAATTATAAGTTGTGTCCTACACATTGTGTGAATAAAAGTTTGAAAGTTAGGAAAGAAAGAATAGAAAGGAACTTACTGTTTTTGGTTGCTGGTAATCGAAAATTGAAAGGATTTCTCAAAAGCCGGCATTGAACAGTTGTGCACTTCTTGCTTCGGTTTTAGCTTCTGCGTTTAACGTCTTGCGCGTTGTCAACCACACGCACAAATTTCCGTATATCGTAAATTAGGCGATAAAAGGTAGATGACCGGAACAATACGTAAGTGTAAGGTGGGTTGTAGGAATATGGGCAACTTTACTAATTATTAAAGTAAACAAAATAAATGTGTACGTAACATCTTCCCCCCGCAGTGAAATAACCCCGGTTATTTCACCAAAAAAAAAATAAGAAAGTAAGTTTAATTTACACCAAATAAAAAAAAAAGAAAAATAAATTTAAAACAACGTTTTACATTGAGTGTCCCGGAAGAGGACATAATTTGACCAAAGGTCTCTTAAAGATACCCGTTTTGGTTTTAATTGAAACCACGCGCACAATACCGTCGGCTCCTGGGTGGAGTTGGCTAACACGTCCAAGACTCCACTGCAGGGGAGGAAAGTTATCCTCTTTTATTAACACTAGACTACCTATTTCAATAGTTTTGTCTTGCTGTAACCATTTAGACCTTTGTTGAAGGGTATGCAAATACTCCTGACTCCAACGTTTCCAAAACGACTGTTGAATTTGTTGAAGTAGCTGCCAACGAGAGAGACGATTGGAGGGGATTTCCAAAAGGGGTTCGTCGGCCACATGATTAATTGGTTCTAAATTAAGAAAGTGGGCTGGAGTTAAAGCAGCGAGGTCATTTGGATTGGAACTCATCGGGTAGAGGGGTCTAGAATTAATTGTGGCCTCAATTTGCACGAAGAGGGTGTATAATTCCTCAAACGTTAAAATTTGAGAACCAATTGTTCGGTATAGCAGGTTTTTAATTGAACGGATAGAACGTTCCCAAAGTCCGCCCATATCTGGACTGGAGGGGGGATTGAAATGAAACTGTATCTTCATTTGTTCCGTGGCGTTTTGAAGATATGTTTGAATAATTCTGTCAGCGCCAACAAAATTGGTTCCACAATCCGAGTAGATGTGAGACACTCTACCACGTCGTCCAACGAAGCGTCGAAGGGCGGCAATGAATGCCTCGGAAGAAAGATCAGACATGAGTTCAAGATGAATTGCTTTAGTCACGAAGCAAATAAAGACACATAAATATGCCTTGTAAGATTTCGCGCCTCTATGTTTTCCCAATGTAACTTTAAATGGTCCAGCCACATCCGTGCCAGAATGAACGAAGGGCTTGGCTTGATTAATCCTGGGAGCAGGGAGATCTCCCATAGGTGGATGTAAAGGTTTAGGATTAACCCGAAAACATTTAATGCATTTGGACAAACAGCGTTGAATAGCCCTTTTTGTGGATAATATCCAAAATTGCCGAGCTAAAATCGATTGAAGGATTTGAGGACCTGGATGACAGTAGAACTTATGAAAATGTTCGATGACTATTTCTGTAAGTTTATGAGTTTTAGGAAGTAAGATAGGGTGTTTATTGTCAAAAGAAAGATCTGCATTCCTAAGTCTTCCACCCACCCGCAAGATTCCCTGATCATCAAGAAAAGGGGACAACTTTTGAATGGGTTTAATACAAGGTTTCCCAGAGGTTAAAAGTTTGATCTCATCAGGAAACGAAATCTGCTGAACAAATTTAACAAGTGTAAGGGTAGCCTCGTTAATTTCTGGAATGGATAAGGGACCTTTGTATTTGTCTTTTCTTGTAATGTGGCAAAATCTAAGAACATATGCTAGAACTCTTTGTATGGTTCGAAAGGACGAAAATTTAGTAAGAAGGCGAGAGACAACACTTTCATCTTGAAGAGTAATGCAAGCTATTTTAACAGGTTTTACCTCTTCTTGGTCAAGTTCAGATGACACAGAAGGGTAAATTTTTGTAAGAGGCCAAGACTCTTTTGGAAGGTAGAGCCATTTTGGACCAGACCACCATTCGGTGGTTTCTAATAAACGTTTGGGCAAAAGACCTCTGGAGCAGCAATCTGCAGAGACATTGTCTGTTCCAGCAATATGATACCAACGATCTGGACTAAGTTTTTCCTGAATCTGCGTTACCCTATTAGATACAAAGGTTTTAAATCTATGAGGTGAACCTTTTATCCAATGAAGAACTATACTGCTGTCTGTATAAGCATATAATTCTGCGCTAATCACGGAGGAATTATAGGTCCGACGAACATAATCCACCAACTCAGCATTGAGTACCGCCGCACATAACTCTAATCGTGGAATTGTTATGCGCTTTAAAGGTGACACCTTGGATTTAGCTGTAAGTAAGGAGATTTTTATTTCACCAGACACTAGAATGCAGCGTAAGTAAACAACAGAAGCATAACCCAGAAGTGAGGCATCACAAAAAGAGTGAATTTCGCAGCATTCGATTTCGTTAAAAAAGGCTCTTCTTGGAATCTGAAGATTAGAAAGTAAAGGAAGTTCCTCTTTATATTTAATCCAAGATTCGGAAATCTCTGAAGGAGGTCTTTCATCCCAACCTATACCCAATGTCCACAGCTGTTGCATCATATGTTTGGCAACCAAAGTTAAAGGGGAAAGAAATCCCAGTGGATCAAAAATTCTTGCAATTTCAGAAAGAATATGACGTTTAGTACAAGATTGTTCAAGAATATTAATATTGTAAGAAAAACAATCCGTGTTAGGATTCCACCTCATTCCCAAAACTTTAATCACTGAATCAGATTTGTCCAATGATAGTAAGTTAGACTCTTTTAAATGCTCAGCCAGTGGATCCAATAGTCTTTGCTCGCTGCTGGACCATTTTCTGAGCTCAAAACCTGCTGAAGAAAGTAACTCTAGAAGTTCAGCTTGGAGTTTCAAGCCGTATTCCAGAGAGGGGCAGGAAGAAACAACATCATCTACATAAATATCATTTTGTAGCACTTGAGCCGCTAGGGGGTACGCCTCTTTATTGTCTACTGCAAGTTGTTTGACAGTTCTTTGAGCTAAAAATGGGGAGCAACTTAAACCAAAAATTACAGTGTTAAGATTGTATACTTCTATGGGATCATGTGAGTCAAAACGCCAGAGAATTTGTTGATAACACCTATGTTCAGGTTTTATTAGAATTTGTAAGAACATTGCTTTTAAATCTGCCGTAAAGGCTATGGCGTGCTGCCGAAAGGACAAAAGAATAGAAGGAAGATCCTTTTGCAGTTTGGGACCGGTGAGCAATAAGTCATTTAGACTAACTCCGTTGGAAGTTTTACAACTGGCATCAAATACTACACGAGTACGAGTCGTTGTACTGTCTTTAAATACGCAGTGGTGAGGAATATAATATCCTCCATCATGTGGCACAGTTTTCTTGTTGGAAAGCGACATATGCCCAGAGTGCAAATATTCCTTCATAAATGCGTGGTATTCTTGTCGTAGAGAAGCATTTTTCGACAATCTGTTTTCTAATTTTAAGAACCTAGATAACGCATTAGAATAAGAGTCACCCAACTCTACCTGGGAGGTTTTAAATGGTAAAGCTAGAATGAATCTTCCAGACTCGTCTCTAGAATGTGTTTTCTGGAATATAGATTCGGCTAGTTCCTCTTCAGAGGAAAATAAAGGTTGAGTAGGTATGGACTCTAATTCCCAAAAACGTTTCATGGTGCTATTCAGATCGAAAGTGTGAGTAAAAGCACAGAAAGCCGTTTCTGGCTGAAGGGAAGATGAGGAACAGACATTTCCTGTAAGAATCCAACCTAAAGTGGTCTCAATGGCAATTGGCTGGTTAGAATTACCTTTCTTTAGACCACCGAGAAGAATATGACCGTAAATATCTGCACCTAATAAAATATCCACTTCAGCTGGCGTTTGGAAAGAAGGATCAGCTAAAGAGAGAGACTTTAGATGAGAACAGTCATCAATAGAAAGAGATGTGGCAGGTAAGGCGTCACAAATTACGTTCATAATAATAAAATCCACCGCGTAAGTGATACTAGAATCATGCAAAGAACGAATGACACTAGTAGTGGTTCCTTTAGTGCTATTTGAAGTAATATTATTTAACCACTGGACCGTAAGTTTGGAAGGTTTTAAGGACAGATCAAGTCTTTTCAAACAACGTTGTGTAATAACAGAAGCATGAGATCCACCATCAATAAGAGCTCGACAAGTCTGATATTTACCATGAGAATCTTTTATTTGAATAAGAGCTGTTGATAATAATACGGATGTATTAAGATTAGAAACTTTCGACGATCTATTATTATGAGTGACAGTACCAATAATAGTTGTAGGCTCAGTAGAGGTGTTCACATTGGTTTTATCAAAATGTAGGAGCGTATGGTGTTTTAATTGACATACTTTACAAGTTGATTGAGACGTACAGTCCTTAAGTGCATGATGGTTAAGACAATTGTAGCATAGATGATTACTTTTAATAAAAGCATGTCTATCCGCGGAAGTTTTAGACCTAAAATCGTCACATTTATAAAGAAAATGAGATTCAGAGCAACAAGGACACGATAGTTTAGAGGAAGTACTAGAAGAAATTTTATTGAATTGAGCAAAAGTATATTTTTTATCTTTGAAAGTTTTATTTTGTAAGTTGGCTGGTTTCTGTGAGTTATTTTTCCAAAGGTTGGACGAGGTTGAAGGTTGATGTTCAACCGGCCTCTTTGATAACAGGAGGTCCACTGCCTCAAGAGATTTAGCATGATTTTCTAGAAACTTTTTCAGTTCGTCAAATGTAGGAAATTCGTTATCCTTAGTATGAGTTTCTTCAAATTTATTACATAAACTACGATCAAGTTTTTTAAAAATCATGTCAAATAGGATAAATGACCACTCATTAGTTGGAAGATCCAGTTGTGATAAGGCAGCTAAACTTTCAGAAATAAGATTTATGGTTTTAAAGATATCTACAGCATTATTTGGGATTTTATCAGGCAGTTGAGTAATATTGGACCAGTATTTTTGGGCAGTTATTCTTTTATTGGAGTAGCGTTTAACCAATGCGTTAAATGCTATAGAATAATTAGAAGCCGACAAAGGGATGGCCTTTACAATTGCTAGAGCAGGTTCTCGAAGTGAGTTCAGCAAGTATGTAAACTTTTCGATTTCTGAGACAGAATTGTTAGAATGTACAAGACTCACGAATAGATCATGCCAATTTTGCCACTCCTCGTGGGAGCCCCGAAAGATGGGTATTTCAAGTTTTGGAAGCCTAACAGAAGACTCTTTACCTTGGGATTTGTCTCCAAATAATTTATTGTAAATTGTCAAAATGTTCCAGTAAATCTCATCACTCCCTGCTATGAATTCTTTAAGCCGAGCTATTTCCTGTTTCCTGGAAGCCTCAGTGTAAACCTCAGAATGCATGATTAAATCAAGATATTCATCATGAACCCTTTCTAATGCCTTATTTGTACTCTCCGCCATATTAAACTTTGCTCTGAATTCACTTAACTTCGCAACATCAGCTTCGGCGGCTATAGCTGAAGTTTCAATTCGTTTTAATCTATCTAGGTGAAGATATCTTTGTTGCAAAAGTAATTGATCACCCATTTTAAAGAGTATCAAGTATAAGTAGAAAGAATAAGAATGAAAAAGGTAGCTTTAAATAAAAAAAACGAGATGATTTTGAGCTGAAATATTGAATACCCTCCAAGCGCTCCTCGTATATATGTAAGAATATTATGTAAGGTCGTATGGAGTCAGTAGTATCGCAATACCTTATTTAAAATAAGAGAAAGATTTAAATAGGTAATTTTAATAAAATAAAATGAAAGATTTAATTTTGAATACCCCCCGTATATATTTATATTTATATAGCAGGATTTGCGAAATAATTATTAAAGTTAAATTATACTATGTAAGAAGGTAAACATATAAAAAGTTACTGCAAGAAATAACTACGTACAATTGTCTAATTTAATTATTTGTTTGCAATAAACCAATCTTTAAGAACCCAAACTTATTAACAATAAAAATGAAAGAAAGTATTTAAAATTAAATAAAGTTTGGTTGATTGTAAAGAAATTCAATAGATTTAAATGTTTACCGTTTTTATACGAACAAAAAAAAAACTACTGCAATAGGTTAATTTCAAATGTCTTCAAACGACCTTGAATCAAATTTTTGAAATAGTAATTAATTGATTACTTTACCACCTTTCTAGATTGTTCTAGATTGTTTAAATTAATGCAAATTAAAATAATGACTACTAAATTTTTAGACAACTAAACTAAAATGTACCGAGAAAGAAAAGGTTATTTTACCTTTAAAAAACTAAAGATTGATTGAAAGTAAAGTTGCTGGAAAGGATAATCGGGCAATCGAAGGACCATAAAATGTGAATAAAAGTTTGAAAGTTAGGAAAGAAAGAATAGAAAGGAACTTACTGTTTTTGGTTGCTGGTAATCGAAAATTGAAAGGATTTCTCAAAAGCCGGCATTGAACAGTTGTGCACTTCTTGCTTCGGTTTTAGCTTCTGCGTTTAACGTCTTACGCGTTGTCAACCACACGCACAAATTTCCGTATATCGTAAATTAGGCGATAAAAGGTAGATGACCGGAACAATACGTAAGTGTAAGGTGGGTTGTAGGAATATGGGCAACTTTACTAATTATTAAAGTAAACAAAATAAATGTGTACGTAACACATTGCAAGAGAAAATTGACATGAGCTGGTATTTAGTGGGAAATCCTATACGTCAAACAAGGGACCTATTCGCAGTTAAATATCTGGAACGTTCTATTCCTTCAATTGGAACAATAACAAACGTCATCCAAAGGTTTAAAACAAATGGTTGGGGTGTAATGGTCACAGTACTCCCAGAATTGATGTAGATGCGGAGATGAAATAAATAATGGTTTGTGCAATGGTAGAAGAAATACATAAATTTCTAAAATAGCCGAAGAGACCGGCATTAGTGTGGGTAAAGTCTACAAAATATTAAAAAAAATATCGTTCCTATATATACCAAGTACATCAAGAAATTTTTCAAGGCGACGAGTAGGTACCTGAGAATGGAATTTTGTGAAAATATGATGGAACGGGCAAATGAAGATGAACATTTCATTATAAACATAGTATTTACCGAAGAATCCACTTTTCCATTACATGGAAATCACAATCCTGCTATTGTCCGGTATTGGTTTATTGAAAATGAGTACAGGCAATTAAACTTAAAGACTCCTGAAAAGTTGAACGTGTGGTCTAATATTTATGGGAATAATATTATTGGTCCCTTAAAGGGACCCTTTGTAATTAGTGGCAATTTAAATAGAGCGAGATATTTGGATCTTCTTCAAAATATCATTATTCCTGCAATCCAAAACATAACCCCAAATTTGGATAACGTTTGGTATCAACAGGACGGTTGCCCATCACATAACCCAAGAATTGTGATGAGTATTTACAAAAGATTTTTCCCCAAAGGATAATTTCTACCAGGGGCGCTATTCGCTGGCCAGCAAGGTCGCCAGACTTGGCTTCTAACGATTTTTTCCTATGGGGATATATAAAATCTACCTTTTACCGTTATGAAAAAATTTATAATTTGGGCGAATTAAAGGCAAGAATGCATACAGCGTTTAAGACAATTACTCCAGATATGCTAGCTAATGTTTGCACCGAATTTTATGACAGAATGGGCTTTTGTTTGACGCAATTTGGTGGAACGTTTGAAAATAGGCTTTGAATAAATTATTCAAAGCTTGTGTTCAAATAATAATTTATTATTTTTATTATTTAATTAATTTATTTATTTATTTACATTTATTTTAAGAAGTTTGATTTTTAGTTTTGTTTTAAGAGTACCCGGACAAGAATCGGGATTTCCTGGTGAAGTCATGATGATATCAAAACGTGATTTTTTTATCACGCTGTGATATCCTGAGTGCATACACATGCTTCATCACAGTGATATCATGTAGAACTCACGGTGTGATATTTGCGAATATTTTAGGGATTTAAATTAACTATATATAGTTAATTTAAATCCAAGAAAATATTGAATGTTAAACTGTTGATTTAATTGTTAACATACTTTTTCTTTCAATGTACAAATGTTTCGCAAAAATGAATATCCAAACACCGATGGCATAAAAAATCATATCGGTGTTTGGATATTTATTTTTGCGCCACATTGGTACATTAACAGAAAAAGTATACCTACATAGATGTATATTGAATCAACAGTTTTTGTGAGTAAATACATTCAATAGTTTTTTGGATTTAAATTAATAGTTAATTTACATCCAAAAAAATATTTAACCGCAAAAACTGTTAATTAAATTGTTAACATACTTTTTCTTTCAAAGTACGAATGTGGCGCAAAAATAAATATCCCAACATGTCGGTGCACCGATGGCATAAAAAATCATGTCGTGATTTTTTTATGCCATCGGTGTTTGGATATTTATTTTTGCGCCACATTCGCAGAGAAGCCACATATATGTATTATATTATATTATATTGAATCAACAGTTTTTGTGGTTAAATACATTCAATATTTTCCTGGATTTAAATTAACTACATATAGTTAATTTATATGTATAAGTATAGCCACATATATATATTATATTACATTATATCGAATCAACAGTTTTTGTGGCTACATTCAATATTTTCTTAGATTTAAATTAACTATATATATATATATAGTTAATTTAAATCCAAGAAAATATTAAATGTATTTAACCGCAAAATCTGTTGTTTCAACGTAATTTTTCTCTTAGTGTACGAACGTGGCGCAAAAATGATTATCCAAACACCGTTGGCATGATTTTTTAGGCCATCGGTCAATCGCAAACAGCGATGGCATGAAAAATCACGACATGATTTTCATTTCTCACGCAGTGACATCCGGATGATGTCCGTATGAATAAAATTTGTGAAAATCACGACGTGACGTTCATATGATTTTCATTTATCACGAGGTGACTTCCGTATGATATCAGTATGAATAAAATTTGTGAAAATCACGACATGATGTTTGTATGAATATCACGAATGTTGTCCGGGTACCTATTGATTTATTTATTTTAATTTGTTTTTAAGAGAAATATTTTATTTTAGTTTTTAAAGAGAATTTTTTGTTTAAACGCTTTTTTATAAGAAAGCACTTTTAGTTAAATGCTAAACAAATAATGATTTACACCTTTAATTACTAATTTACTGTGAAAAGTGATTTAAATTTTTTTTTATATATATATATTTATATTATTATGTATGAACATATATAATATAATGTATGGACAATGTCCAATGTTCATACATAATATTGGACATATATGATTATACACTCACAGGCAAAATAATCGATCCACACAAATTTTCGATGAATTTTAATCGCAAATAACTTTTTTACTTGAGGTCGAAATAATAAAGAATATTGTAGATAAAAAATGCAGAAAGACTCACATTTTTAATAATTACTAATAAATAGATGTACCTGGGTCAGAATTTCTCAAACGGGCCACCTGAATTAGGTCAAAATTAGTTTTTGTGTGTAGATACATTTTTTCGATAGTATTTTACATCACTAACACAAATCCTAAAGGATTTTGAAACAAAAAAATTTTCAATTGACATATTCATGATATTAAAAGTCAAAGTTTTTAATAATTAAAAAATAAAAAAATTCATTATGGCTGAACTAATTATCCGATTCCAACGATATAACTAGCGTTGGAATCTTGTTTTGACATAGATTTATGGTTATTTTTTTCAATTGTCCAATTTTCATTTAGGTCGATTTTTTTTTGTTTTTTTTATACCAAATTCGGAAATAATTGGCTTCTGCGCCAGCTATCGACTCGAAAAAAAAAAACACATATACTCCAATCATTTCTCGAAATTATGCTGCTGAGAAAAAAAATGGCCCGCAAGTTGACAAAAAGTTATTCGTCCTTTTGTGGGTGCAGCGCGGTGGCCGCTCACGCTCCGAACCGTGTACGCTGTACGCGCTTGTGACGCGACTTCTTACGGTGGTCTGGAATGTGTTATGTGGTTTACAGGTGCTGATTATTCATTATCATTAAAACATTAATAGATTTCCTTAATTATATATTTGCACGTCCATTCCGTTACAATCGACATCACAGAGAGAGCGAGAGAGATACAGAGAGGGATAGGCACACTTCCGCTTTTGCAAGTGTTGCCAACACATAAACCTTATAAAACTAAATATACTAAATTAATTAACATATAACACCTCCCTTCTTTTGAAAGTTGGACAATAACTAAATTATAAATTAGACAAAGAAAGAACACAATATTAAAATTATACATAGTCTTTTAAATATGTAGGTTTTTTAATTTGTCGTCCATACCGTGTTCTATCTTTCTCTTCACATTTTTTCTCCTTTCCTAAATTTATATTTAAATCTCTTTCAGTCAAAATCGGGTTTTTTAAGTCACTATTTGGGTTCACAATATCACAATTTGGGTTTTCAATATCACAATTTGGGTTTTCAGTCATATGGGTGTTTGGTACATTTTTATTCTTAATTTCTAACTTACTACTATTATTTACATTATGGGATATATATTCATCAACTAAATCATTATATAAATTTTCATGGTTATTATTAAAATTGTCAATCTTAAATGGTTTTAGGAAACGTCTATTTCTATTCCGTTACAATCGACATCACAGAGAGAGCGAGAGAGATACAGAGAGGGATAGGCACACTTCCGCTTTTGCAAGTGTTGCCAACACATAAACCTTATAAAACTAAATATACTAAATTAATTAACATATAACAGAATCAAAATTAATTTGTGACCGTAATAATTGACTTAGAGCTTGTTTTTTTGTATTAAATTCAGAAATAAATAGGCTTTATATTGGTATATACAAAAATAATTTTCGCTCATTATATTTTATTATGTTTTACAATAAAATAAATTTTTCTGATTACACATTTTAAAAAATTATTCTGCCCTTATAAATAAATGTAAAGCCTTGTGGTTTTTGTTTGTTTTATTAAGAAATTGATTGGCTTTGCTGAGTGAAAGTCAAAAATATTTTATGTCCATAGTATTTTTATAGGTGTAGCGCCAAACTAAAGAAATAAATTTTTAAAGTACACTTTTTGGTAAAATAAAAATTTTGCCTGTATTAATAATCTCAGAGTCTTATTTTGGTTGTTGATTTATTAAGAAATAAATGGGGTTTATTGTGATAAAAACAAAAACATTTTATGTGCATTATAGGTATTTTGTTTTAAATGACGCCAAACTTAAATATTAACATTTTTTTATAACCAACACTTTGTGGTAAAAGAAAAATTCTGCTTTTTTCGTGATGTAAACAAAAATCTGTACCTACCTACTAATAAACGTATTTGTGTTCTTTTTTCTATATGGAGCTCGGTCATACATTACATAAGTTTAAATTATAAAATATTTTTATTTTGTTTATATAATATATTATAAGTAACAGCGCCTAAACGGAAAAGAAAATTTTGTTTTAATCTAAAATCTAGACAGGAAAAGTGACAGTATTGCCTGCCTGGACAGCAGGAAAAGTGAAAGTGACACTTTCTCGATTTTAAAAAGACAGTATATTAAAAATAAAAAAAATAGTACGAAAATAATAATTTAATTTAACTTCTGAATAATATTTTACATTTCAATTTTGTACAAATTGCTTTCGTCGATAGATGAAATAATCTTACAAATAACATGTTTCGGTTTTGCGGCTGGTTGAAATGAATGATAATTTCTTATATTTTGAATCGGGATGGCTTTTGAGAGACGAGATTTTAATTTTTTTTGCTCGGTTTCGTATTCGGCTGTAGTCCAGTCAAAAAAATGTTGGGGCGTCATAATTTGTGAGTTTACGGGTCTCTGTAAACTTGCTCGATAAGCATTTCTTTTTTATTATTAGATATTACTTATTTAGTGTGACCGAACTAAATATGGAATAAATTAAATATTTCGATTTAGTCACTTTAAGAAAATTATTAAAATATAACTTGAGTTTTTAAAAGAAAGTTACAAACTAAATCAAGGAGTAGAAAATTTGACAGATAATCCACGTGAGTAGCAAGAAGTACCAAGTGAGTACCAAAAAAAATGTATATTTTTGGTTTGGCGCCTTATAAAACAAAATATAATGAATGCAAATTATTTTTGTTTATATCAGTATAAAGCTTATTTATTTCTAAATAAAATACAAAAAAAACAAGGCTCCAAGTCAATTATTAAGGTCACAAATTAATTTTAATTAGAAAAGTACCATTCCAGACCATCGAAAGACGTTTCGTCGCAAGCGCGTACAGCATACACGGTTCGGAGCGTGAGCTGACACCGCGCGCGGCCACAAAAGGACGAATAACTTTTTGTCAACCTGCGGGCCATTTTTTTTCTCAGCAGCATAATTCCGAAAAATGATTGGAGTATATGTGTTTTTTTTTCGAGTCGATAGGTGGCGCAGAAGCCAATTATTTCCGAATTTGTTATAAAAAAAAACAAATAAAAATCGACCTAAATGAAAATTGTACAATTGAAATAAATAACAAAGAATCTATGTCAAAACAAGATTCCAACGCTAGTTATATCTTTGGAATCGGATAATTAGTTTAGCCATAATGATTTTTTTTATTTTTTAATTACTAAAAACTTTTACTTTTAATATCATGAATATGTCAATTGAAAATTTTTTTTTTACAAAATCCTTTAGGATTAGTGTTAGTGATGTAAAATACTATCGAAAAAATGTATCTACAATCAAAAACTAATTTTGACCTAATTCAGGTGGCCCGTTTGAGAAATTCTGACCCACCTACGTTTATGGTTTAAACAAAAATAAGTTTTTTACCATAAGTTTAAGATACTCTGTAGAGTGGCAAAACTGTATATTGTTCTAAATTAAGTTAAGTCTATTTTTTAGGAATTTTTAAAATGTGAGCGATTCTCAATTAATTTATTCTAAATATTCAACAATATTTGTTTAAATCCGAAATCAATTAAGAAAGTTATTTGCGATTGAAAGTCATCGACAATTTGAGTGGATTGATTATTTTGCCTGTAAGTATATATGATTATTCAGTTACGTATAATTGGCTTTTATATATGGTTATATATAATTATCTATAAACATGTAAGAACATACATGGACATACAAACTTATATGTATTGATATTTATTTTAGACGAAGAACCTAAAACAATGTCATATATTATAAAGAAGAAAACCCAACAGAAATTCTGAACTACTTTGCTGATTACTTTAGCTCTGTTTATAAACCTAGTAGCAGTCACAACTTAAATATTATTTATAATAATTCAGTTGAAATCAATGATATTGTAATTGACGAATCTGAAATATATAATGAACTTCACAATTTAAAAACAAACACCAGTAAAGGACCTGATGAAGTTTGATAAAGTTCCCAGTATATTCTTAAATAAATGTAAGTATTTATTGATTAAAACTCTACACTGCTTGTTTAATTTATCTCTAAAATCTGGAAATTTCCCCAATATTTGGAAAACTAGTTATATCACCCCTATTTTTAAGACTGGATTACTAAAGATAAATCTACAACCAGTAACTTAATAATTTTCACAGATAATGTGTTTAGAGCTTTGGAAGGAAGTTATATAGACTTCTTTAAGCTTTCGACACTGTAAATCATATTATCCTGATTTAGAAAATCAAAGTCTTGGGAGTCGGCGGAAGCTTAAATTATATTGAGAGCTACTTGAAGAGCGGGACCCAGGTGGTACAACTGGGTAAGGATATTTCCAACCCCATCCCAGTTCATTCTGGAGTACCACAAGGTGCCCACCTTACTCCGTTGCTTTATTAATGACATAGATGAATGTATAAGGAATTCAAACTACCTGCTTTTCGCAGACGATCTATAAATTTATAAAAGGGTTTCATCCTTGTGGGACTGTCAATTATTGCAATGTGACCTGCATAGGCTGACTGAGTGGTGTCTAACAAATGACTTAAAACTTAATTCAAGCAAATGTAAAATAATGAAGTTTCACAGATCTAAATCCAACTTAGAATTTAACTATAAATTTACAGTACTCCGTTAAACTTAGTATCGGAAATAAAAGATCTGGGTGTCTGGTTGGACCCTCAGTTAACCTTTGCGGTTCATATTAACTTCATAACTAATAAAGCTAACAAACTTTTGGGCTTCATCACATGTACGATCA
Organism: Brassicogethes aeneus; assembly: GCA_921294245.1. Classification (NCBI taxonomy): domain Eukaryota; kingdom Metazoa; phylum Arthropoda; class Insecta; order Coleoptera; family Nitidulidae; genus Brassicogethes; species Brassicogethes aeneus. The sequence goes on from OV121132.1 coordinate 67,506,435, forward strand.
CAAGTTCAGCTCTTAACCAAATTTTTTATTAAACTAAATTACCACTTATTTAATAACTGTATGTATTGTGTATTGGATTACATATTGTATATTTAGTGGCGTAACAAATTCTTAGTGGCAGGAACAGCCTGTATCTGCAATTTTTGGTAATAAAACAGAAAATATTTAATTAATTTTGGTTTAAAAAATCTTATTCTATTCTATAATATATAATATCTAATTAAGATTCTTTTAAAAAAATATTTAAATAATAATTACCTAAATATTTTCTGTTTATATATATATATATATATATATATATATATATATGTATATATATATATATAATTATAATTCCGTTAACAAACGATAACTACACATGAACTAAAATAAGTTTTTACGCATGTGCGAATTTGCAAAGAAACATATTGTCGATACAAACTGGAATGACGTCATCTGCTCTAATAAAACGCAAAATGCTTATGACATTTTTATAACCAAATTGAAAAATTATATACAAAATTCTACAAAAATAGTTAAAGTACAGAATAGGAAAAAATATAAGAAAATCAAACCCTGGATAACAGATGCCCTTGTAAATGCAATTCATAACAGAGATAAACTAAAAAAAAGCTACTAAAAAACTTCTCTATAGAACTAAAACAGGAATACCCAGCTAGCAAGGTTACGTCATTAGGACGACATTTTAAGGTCACCTTTCGTCGGCGACGTCACATGACCAATAAAAGACGGGTTTATGACGTCACATTTCCGACGTCATTTAGACGTTTTTATGTTGCGTCTTTCTGACGTTTTCAATAGGTGATTTTATATCACGTAATAAATATATAATAATACGTATACTATAGTAGGTATAGATCGTACTACCTAATTTTTGAACACCCTGTAGATGAAATCACAATTTTTTTGTAGATCAAAACTTATTTTTTTATCAGAAAAAAAAATCCCTATCATCGATGACACGCAAATCCGTCTATGAACAAATAATTATCCTACAGGACAATAACGAAATACTATTTTAAACAAAATATTTTTTAATTCTAAATTTAGTTTTACAATTTCATTGCTGTCAATACCTATATAGGTATTTATATTATTCCGAATAAAAAAACAGACAAAAATTCGTGGAACTTGTGAAGTGTCGATACATGGCGGGAAGTAAAGAACGCCGTGCTCGATACCACCAATCACAGACTGTGATTCAGTCAGCTGACTACTGTGAGATCAGCTGACTTTAGTGGCAGGCTGCGATTGCTTGATCATTTGTAATCGTCCATGTTTTGCAACGGTGCACTACCGCGGTGGCGTTCATTCTGTTATTCGGTTAAATTAAGTTACTTAATAACTGTTGTGCAAATCTACAATTAAGTGCAGTAACTGCGGATCAATAGGTAGGTTTTACATAATTATTAAATCATTCTTAATTTATTTACCTATACCTATACTAGGTGTTTAAAAGATGTACGCCGTAGTTGAGTTTGCACACGACGGTGACAGGGGAATATCCGCTATCAATACAAAGTGGCTTTATGGGATAGGTCTACTCTATTAAGTTTATTTATTTATATTTTATAATATATGACATTTATAATATATTTCCTTGTTTTCATAAATGACAAATCTTGTACGTCTTTAAGACGTCAGTACTTCCGTCATATAGACGTCTTCAAATGACGTTATTTGTACGTCCTAATATGACGTCAACGGTCTGTGACATTTGCCCGTTTCAAAGACGTGATTTTGACGTGATGTTAAGGGTGAATATGACGTAACTTGTGACCAAAAAATGCCGTGATTATGACGTCACCATGTTTGCTGGGTACACTCAATATAGGAATAAATTAAATGTACTTATCAGAAATGTTAAAAATGACTATTATATAAAGAAAATAAATCAAGACAAAAATAACTTAAAAAAAGTTTGGGAACACATAAATGAATTAACAAATACAAGTCCTAAAAGACAAAAAATAGGAATAACTGAAATATATACAGATGGCGGTAATTTAACAACAAATAAAAACCTTATATCAAATACTTTTAACACATTTTTTATAAATATAGGAAACGAAATGGCAAAAAGATAGACACAAATGTTCATACAAATAATTCAAATAATGCATCAATTTACCTGAGTAATGTTACTGATAATGAACTTATTTTACATTACATTTACATTTTATAAACTAAAAAATAGCGCATCATATGGCCCAGATAAGATTAGTTCCAAAACAATAAAAAATATTCATAAACATTTACTTACACCCTTAAAACACATAATAAACATGTCATTTAAACAAGGTATTGTGCCCATTCAATGGAAAGACTCTATTGTCACTCCTATACACAAGTCTGGGGACGCTAGAGAGGTTAATAATTATAAGCCAATCTCAGTTATTTCCAACTTTGCTAAAATATTCGAAGTCTAGGCTTTTTTTTTTTTAAATAATTTTAATATTCTTTCAAAAAGACAGTTTGGATTTAGAAAAAATATCAGCACGGAAACAGCGGTTTTAGATTTATTTAATGAATTAACATCAAAATTAAATAAAAACAAAAAATGCTTAGCTGTCTTCTTAGATTTGGCCAAGGCTTTTGACACTGTTTCGCATAAATTATTGATAGAACGTTTAAACAATGTTGGAGTAAGAGGAAAACCTTTAGAACTCCTGGAAAACTATCTACATGAACGAACACAAAGAGTAAAAATTTCAGAGTGTTTAAGTGAGTCTTCCACAATCAGTATGGGTGTGCCTCAGGGAACAGTGCTTGGTCCAATACTTTTTTTAGTCTATATTAACAATATTTCAAGTATACCAGAACTATATGGTCACCTTATTTCATATGCTGATGATACGGCCATACTGGTTGAGGAAGACTCATGGGAACAGGTCTGCGTAAAGCAGAGAATGATTTATCAAAAATTCACTCTTGGTTGTCGGGCAGTTTATTAAGTCTAAACGCCCAAAAAACTAAATATATTACGTTCTCCATTACCACAGACCAACCTAGTACAAATGAACGATATAGGTATTCATAAAGCGCTATGTTCTATAACAAATTGTAATTGTCCTAAAATAAGTAAAGTACCTAAAATTAAATACTTAGGTGTAGTAATTGACGAACATTTGCGATGGAATGACCATATTATATATATTAATAACAAATTAAGACTTCTAATAAACAAATTTTATAATTTGCGAGATGTACTGAATCGTAAATGTTTGTTTTCGGTCTACAATTCACTTGGTGAATCAATTCTGAGATATTGTATAACTGTTTGAGGAGGTTCGTTTAACAATGTTTTAAAAATTCTGCAAACAATTCAAAACTCAATTCTAAAAGTTATATTAAAAAAGAATAAACAGTACTCAACAAGTGAATTGTACACCGAGGCAAACACGTTGAATATTAGAAATCTCTATAAATTACAATACCTACTATGGAAGAAAGGAACAAATCAAATTAAGACTTCAAATAAATATATAACACAAGAGGAGTAGAAAATAATGAAGTGGTTATACCTTTATATAAAAAGTCACATCTGCAAAGATCTATTTTCTACTTTGGTCCTAAACTATACAACGCCGTTCCCACCGCAATTAAAAATATTAAAGGTCTCGATAAATTTAAAAAAGATATAAAAGCCTTTTTATTGCAAAACAAAGACTTCTGCAACGCTTTATTTGAATGTTGCTGAGATTTTGATATTGATATGTCTTTTTTTTTCTTGTTTACTCTTTTCTTTTTTTTTATTTTAAACTTCTAACTTGCTCTAATATACTTGATTGCATTCTGTCTAATAATACACGCCAACTCTTTCATTCAAAAAAAAAAAATAATAATAAAATTTTCTTTATATGATACACATTTTATTTCTTGGGAAGATGCAAAACAACCATTTATGGTTAGGTACTTCCCGGGATATTGATGTGTATATTGGTATACTACTATACTAATTTGTGAGTATGTATTATATATGTAAGTATTGTATCTATGCTTCGAAATAAATGAATTTGAATTTGAATTTGGAAAAGCGTTTAATAGATGGCGCTACAACCGCATTTTATTTCTCGCGCATGTTCAAAATCAACGAATTAAATAAATATTTTAAACAAAAAATTCTTATACGTTTAGTTTTTTAATATTTTTAATTTTTTTTAAGATTAAATATTTAAAAAATTAAATATTTCTTTAATTTATTGGTTTAAACTTTTAAAGAGTGAGGTGAGCCTTGGGCCCCCTGACCGTCTGGGCCCACCAGCAGTGCAGGGGGGCTTATTACGCCACTGTGTATATTGTATATTGTATGCTCATATCCTATTTGTAACTGACCATGTCGTAAATAAAGTATTATTATTATTATATGTTTCGTTTTTAAATAAATAAAACTCGTGGTTTAAAGTTTTTTATTAATCTTCTAGGTTATAAATAATAATTATTAATAATTAATTTCATCAGTTATTCTTAGTGGTTAATAATTTGGTGGGGACAAAAAAACTTTTTTATTATCTTTTTATGGTTTAATGTAGGTATTTTTGTTATAAATTTCTTTGGTTTTGTTGTTCTCTGCAGAGACAAGTCTTTGGTTCTGTGTTTGTCTCTTTTGACCTTGGGTTCCGATTCTGTTTTACGCTTAAATCCGTCATTGCTAATGGCATCCTGTAGCTTTGAAGGGAAAAGAGCTTATAACATTCTAGGTAAATACCACTTTAGATTCCGCTTGACAAAATTTAACATTTCTTAACGATTTTTAACCTGTACTTTGCACTTGTAATAATCTCCGTGGTCACTGACAAATGTGTTGAGCAAATATCCATAAGGAATCCATGGAAGTACCTGATTGTCTTACGATCCTCCCTTGATCTACAATAGGTCCTTCGAAGAGGAATAACCTTTATTGCTAGTGGAAATCTGTGTCTTTCATGTCATGCTATCACTGAGGATTTTGGTATTGGAATATTGGTCACAACCTGATGACAGCTGACATGTAGTTTTTAAGATTTTTTAAGGTATTTCTGTTTATTTTTATGCTAAGTGGACACTGTTTGATTCCCAAAATAAGACTTTGTTAGTTGAGTTAAGTCAGAAATTCAATTGCCATGTAACATGGTTGGCAGTATTGCCACGATTAAGTTTTTATTTTATTTAATTGTACTGGTATTTAGTGAATTTGACGTAAATTTGAAGCAGCATTCTTGATGAATATATGTGTTACTATAGTAATTTGTAATTTGTTAATAATTCTGGTGCCCCCTATTATCCTTTTCTTTATTAATTTTATAAAATAAATACTATCTTGAACCCCGGCCTAGCGCCGACTACTATGAGCAAAACAAGGCATATACACGGCTTTCCTAATGGTCATACATGGCCAAATTATGATTATATATAATGAAATTATATATAATTATATATGATCATACATACAGAAGTACTGTGTTTATCACCTACATTTATCCCGAAATTCGAGAAGTGTAGTGAGAAATAAGTATAGAAAAGTAGATATAGTGAGAGTAGAAGAACAAAAGAACATTTCAAGAAAATAAAAAGAACCAAACAGAAAATTTATAAACAAGTAAGCAAGTTCCTAACCTAGCACAAAGCAATCGGTAGAGGAGAAACGCTGGCGCACGATCCGGCGGTGATGCCAGACTGTGCAGGAAATTGTAAGTTAGGGGAAAACTATAAATGTCAGATTCAGGTGAAGAGTACATTCTAAGTGAAAAAAGTAAGAGAAGAAGAAACCCGCATTTAAAAAATACATTACAAAAAAGTAAAGTAAAAAACACAACCAGTCCAGTTCAAAAATTGCCTGAAAATATGGATGTAGCAAACGCGGAATTAAAAGCAATGATGACAATGATATTTGAAGAAGTAAGGAATATAAAAACAGGACCGGAAAAGTATCAAGCAGAAATCTCAGCATTAAAAGAAGAAAATCAAAAGTTAAATGAAAAACTTAATAAGGTGGAGAAAAAAATGGATAAACTCGAAAAGGAGAAAAAACAAATAATGTCATAATAAGAGGTACAAAAGGAATAAGAAAATTAGCAATTCAGGAAGTATCGGGAGTTTAAGAGAAAATGGGCGTAGATAATATTGAATTTTTAAAAGTAGAAACTATCAAACCAAAAACAGGGATGTCTTTTATTGTTGCTCATCTAAAAGATGGAGAAATGAAAACAAAAATTATGCAAAACAAAAGTAAGTTAAAGGGATCAGATATTTACATAGACAATGATTATACGGAAAAAGAACAAAAAGTACAAAAAACAATAGCTGAGTATGCAAAAAACATAGCCAAAGAGAGAAGAAAAGTAAAAATAGGATACAGAAAGCTCATAATTGATGGACAAAAATGGGTGTGGAATGACGAAACAAGTCAATTAGTGGAGATACCAATAGAGCGAGAAGAGTATGGGGAAGGTAGCTCGACCCAAACAGGTGCAAAAAACTAAATACGTGGCATAATGAAAATGACACAATTTCGACCAAGGCTATGAACAAGGACATGAATAATGGTAAGGAAAACATAAACATGGGTACGTGGAACTTAAGAGGGGTTTATGAGGCAGGAGCACTTAAGAGCCTTATAAGAAAGTTAAATAAATATAATATGGACCTCGTAGCGCTGCAAGAGACGCATCTAACTGGAAATGAAATAACCTTTATGGATAATTTTACTTTATTTACAAGTGGAAGCAATAGGCGCAGATATGGTGTAGGTTTTCTGATTAAGAATAGTCTAAAAGGAGAAGTAAAATATTTTAAACCTATTTCTGATAGTGTGTCTCATAAGGCTAAAAGGGTTAAATGAAGCCATAACAATAATCAATATCCACGCCCCTACTGAAGAAAAAGATGAAGAAATAAAAAATGAATTTTATGAAAGGCTGGAAACGATAATGGATAATATAACAGATGGGGATATAAAAATTATAATGGGGGATGCAAACGCTAAAATTGGAAAAGAGGATATATACAAAAATATAACAGGAGGAGAAAGTAAGCACATGAAAAGTAATGATAATGGGGAAAGATTGATAAGTTTAGCCATAGAAAAGAATATGAAAATTATGAGTACGCATTTTAAATGAAAAGATATTCACAAAGGTACATGGATGATTCCTGGAAGTTCAAAATCCAACCAAATTGATCATGTCTTAATAGCAGACAAATAAAAAATGTAAGAACATTCAGAGGAGCAGAGGCTGATTCTGATCATTTTCTAGTAGATATAAAATTTAAATACCCAAAACCTATAATTAAAAAAAACTAAAGAAAAAATATATTAGATATAATACTGAAAATCTAAAGCAAGTAGGGACTTCAAATAAATATAGGAAAAGAATATATGAACATTTAAAGAAAATCAATATAGATGAACAAAGAAATGTAGAGGCCAAATGGAATAACCTGGAAAAAGCTATAAATAGAGCAACAATGGAAAGTTTACCAAAACAAAAACCAAACCATATGAAAGAATGGATGAATGAGGCATGTAAAAAAGAGATAGAGGAAAAAATAATGCTAAGAAAAAAAATTTTACAAAGTGGAAGTAATGAGGACAGAAAAGCATATCAAGAACAAAGAAAAAAAGTGAAAAGCCTATGCAGATTCCAAAAAAGACAAATGATGGAGGAAAGAATGAAAAATATGGAAGAAAAATACAGGAAAAAAGAACTTTTACAAAGAAGTAAATAATATCAAGGCAGGATATCAGGCGGCAACTAGTTTTTTCAAGGACAAGCATGGAAACTTAATAGGCGAAGAAGAAGATATTCTAAATAGATGGAGACAACATTTTGAAGAATTACTAAATGAGGAGTCTGAAACTAATTTGAGTGAGGATACAGAGGAGGAACATAAAGAAGTTAAATGTTTAACGCCTCCTACAAGGGAGGAGGTAAATGAAATTTTAAATGAGATGAAAAACAATAAATCTGGAGGACCAAATGGAATAGTGGCAGAAAATCTAAAGTATGGAGGGTGGATGTTAAGGGAAGACCTATATAATTTGATAGAAGTAATATGGGAGCAGGAAAACATGCCGAAAGAATGGAGTAAAGCTAACATTATCCCTATCCATAAAAAAGGAGATAAATCTATATGCAGTAATTACAGAGGAATATCAATACTCGATGTTACTTACAAAGTTCTAGCAAGTACAATAAAACAAAAGCTCATACCTTATGCAGAGAAAATGCTTGGGGAATATCAAGGTGGTTTTAGAAAAAATAGAGGCACAAATGACCAAATTTTCACCTTAAAACAAGTGTTATCAGGATTGTATGAATATAATATACCAATGTTTATGCTTTTTGTAGATTTTAAAGCCGCTTATGATACAGTAGGAAGAAAGCAGCTATTTAATACGTTAAAAGAATTTAAAATACCCTTTAAATTAATAGAATTAGTAAAGATGACCCTAAGTAAAACATCAAAGGAGTTCCAGATAAAATCGGGACTCAGACCCTTTCTCAACAGTTCTATTTAATTTAGTTCTGCAAAAAATTATAAATAAATAAATTAACAGAAATGGATCTTTATTTTCTAGAAGCCATCAATGCTTAGCATATGTAGATGATGTGGTTGGTAATGGCACGAATTAAGGGAGAACTACAGAGGATAGCAGCGAATCTTATAAACATGGCAGAGAAAATGGGACTTAGGGTAAACTACGAAAAGAGTAAATACATGAAAATAGAATAAAAAAAGAACACACAAGAGATGGAAACACTAATAGTTCAAAAGAATTATCCCTAAAAGTAAAAATAAGAATGTATAAAACCATTATAAGACCTACTGTATTATATGCATGCGAAACATGGGTATTAAATAGGAGCAATCAAATTAAACTGGAGATATGGAAAAGAAAAATTCTACGCAGAATATTTGGAGAAAAAAAAGTCGAAGAGGGGTGGATAAGGCGAACAAATGCCGAAATTTATGACATTTATAAGGAACCCATAATAACTGAAGTGGTTAAATCAAGAAGGATACAATGCCTAGGGCAATGGATGACCATAAGCTGGTCAAAGGTATTGGAATCAAAATGGCAGAAGGAAACAGGAGAAAAGGAAGGCCAAGGAAAAAATGGATGGAAGAAGTATTAAAGGACCTAAAAGAAAAGAAGATTGTCGGATGGAAAACAAAGGTGAAGGACAGGAAAAAGTGGAAGGAGATAACAAAGCTATGGGCCTGAATGGCCTGTTAAAAGCTTATATATATATATAAATATATATATATATATATATATATATATATATATATATATGTATACAGTGTGACCCAATTGTTTGCGACTCACCCCTGTAAAATCTTTATTTATATTGTACATGGTACTATTACTATTAGTTTAATTTTATTTCAATGTTTTTTTTCATGGGTAACTTGACAGAATAAATTTTTGTAGTTATTATGGTGCATTTTTTTTTACTTAAAATTTTTCAATAAATGAATCCAGTGCCATGCTTAGATTTTGTTTAAAAAAATCGCTAATATGAATTCTTAACAATTTACTCTTAAAAACTGACATAGTAGGCCTTGTATTTTGTACAAATATTCCTTTTGTTGCTCAAAAAATACAGTTTATCAAGAAATACACTTTAAAAGAAATCCGGTTAAAATCGCACAATAAATAAAGATTTTAAAGGGGTGAATCGCAAACAAACGCCCAGATAACATTATGAGGTTCATAATTGACGCATATTGCAGTCACAACGTGATTGTAATCCGTACGTATGCACGCATATATGCATCATTTGCGTCATCAATTAAGGTTCATAGAGCCAGCACATGACATGAATATGACAATTGTCTACATTTTTAGAAAGCTATCTTATTTTAATTAAAATTAGGTATATTTTTACAAATTCATAAATACATTAGGTGATCTTAAGATCAACGTGTTAACTCGTTGATCTTAAGATCAATTCCAATTTGGAATTCCAAATAAAATTATTATATTTTTTATACAAATGTAGTCTACAAATTTACAAATCCAGTCTTTTCACAAATTAACCATATGGTGTAAGTCAATTTTTTGAAAATATAAGGTGAAGTAAAATCAACAATTTTCACAAGATGTTTGGCCAAAAGGCAAATCGAAAAGAATATTGTACTGATCTAAAGTACGTTTCCTTAAAAACTAATCCATGAAAACATACTCCGTATTCGAATTTTGTTGACTGGATTTCTGTGCAACAGGAGCGTTGTTTAATAAACACAACTTATTAAATGAAATGTATTTATTTTAATATAGAGATGATACTCGGTTGAATACTAATGAATAACTAAAAAATAACAAGAGCAGACTGCCACTCTTACATACAAAGAAAACTGAGTAGTCAGCCCTTTTTAAATATAAGAAAAAATATGACGCAGTTCTCGGCATCTTGTATGGTATTTTAAAAACCCTCGGTGGTTTAGTAGTTAACATATTAAGTTGACAGTGTTTTATTGCACCATACATAAAATAAAAAACTTATCATTATATAATAAAAATAAGTTGAGAGTAAAAATAACGCATAAGTTTAAGTAACATAATTTTAATGACATTGTACAATATACATTGACATTGTACATGGTTTAAATTTATTTGGTTTTACAATATTTGGTTAAAAAAAAACATTATCAACTATAAATCGGAAGTATCCCTAATTTTGAAGAGGGCCTTTTGAAAATACCAGTTTTGGTTCGTACTGTGACCGCTCTTACAATTGTATCTGACCCAGTATGTACTTCTTCGATTCTTCTTAAGTTCCATTGCATGCTTGGTAAATTATCTTCTTTGACTAGTACCAATAAACCAACTTTTAAACCTGATTCTTTCGATTGTTCATTATATGTTATTTTTTAAAGAATTGATTTCACGTAAAAATTATATTATCTGTATTAAACGGGCTATTGCATTTTCTGATTTTTGTAATGTTTGAATCTGTTGTTCGCGGTTTTTTTTATGAAACACAAGGCAGTACGCAAAAATACCTTTTAGTTTAGTATATAAAGAACAACGGTTTATCGTGTTTATTAAATGAGCTGTCCACAAGTCTGGTTTAGTTTTTGGCAAATCGTTCAAACCCGGTATTTTCGATTGAGGCCATTGTGTCTCATGATTGTGTAAGGTAGGTTCCGACATCCACAGGTGATTTTCTAAAAAATCATTCGGATACGGACCTCGCGATAACGCGTCTGCTGGATTATCGGGTGATCTGATATGATTCCAATAAGATATTTCAGTTTAAGATTGCATATCTGTTACGCGATTAGCTACATGGCTCTGTTTTGGCCCAGACGGTAGATGCACACTGTCGACTTTGATTTTGATAGCGTCGCTTACTTGCTTATATAAATAAGATTTTGAACATAATAAAATAACCTCGTAAGAGTCATTGGGAGTCTTTGATTGCAAATAAACACACGCGCTGTATCCTGCTTAGCTAGCATCGCAAAACCCGTGTAATTCTAATTCTTTAAAATCCTTTAATATTTCTAATCGTTTGAATAAAATTTGATTAATGGAATTAAGCTGAGAGCAAAAACTATTCCATGCGTAATATGCTGTACTGGGTATTGATTCGTCCCAGTCTGCATTAGCCTTCCAAATATCTTGCATGAGCCTTTTTGCAAATATTATCGGACCAAGCAGACTAAGGGGATCGAAAATGTTAGCTATTTTGGATAACATTTCCCTTTAAGTAATTGACTGGTTGACAGAAATACTGGAAATTTGTAAATAAACTCCCAGAGTTTTAATTGAATTACACTACTATACTATACTATACAGGGATGGTAATGAGCTCTTAGGCCGTTTAATAAACAAAGGTGCATGCTATATGAAACGTGCGAATAAGTGAGATAAACGTATAAATAAGAGAGACAAACAACCATTGTTGAACGAATAGAATAACAAAATACTTATTTCCCCTCTGCCATAAGCGTGCACTACAAGATTTTAAAGCGATTAAATCAAAACAATTAAACGTCCGCCAATGTTTTACTTCCCCTCCTCTAACTGCTTTACAATCCCACCAAGATACATACACCTTAAGATAGGATGGTGTGCATGTTGGGCGGGGCTTAAATATGTCACTTGATGAGTGTTTTTAAATCTTAACGTGCTTTTTAATTATCTGCTGCTAAAATTCTTGTTTTTGCGATGCTGTTGGATGTTAACTTGCTCTATTTTTTGTTTAACTTGTTGTTTTTGCTTTCAGTAAGGTTCGAATTACTTTTCAGTGTTCAAATTATTGTTATTGCGTTGTGTTAACCTGTTCTATTTGTTTATTTTTGTTTTTGTGTTGCATTAACTTGTTTTGTTTGTGTTTTAGTTTGTGTCGTACCATTTGCATTTATTAAAATGCTTGCATATTTGGATGCAATTCAGACAACCAGTCCAAGAAAAACCCTTTAAATAAAAACATTAAATTTAATTGATTCCCGAAAAACTTTGATTTGTGGAAACAGTGGTTAAATGCCACAAAAAGAATAGGCAATATTAACGTTAAGACCGCTTCTCAGAAGCGGCTTCTGTTTCCTATAAACATTTTCTGGACAGTGGCTATAAGTTTAATTTAAAACACCAAGGCTTACACTACAGCCCTAAATGTTATCAAGGACTAAAAGCATCTATTATCCATATTATAAAACTTTCTTCAATATTAAGTTTAATAAAAACGCACTATGTCCAGATATTTTCTTTGATAATATTACTATTATTTGTGTATTCGCACGGCAACTACTCATCAAGTGACGTCATGCGCGGCATGAACCAAAACTCGTACACGGGAGTATCCAGCCCTGGCGCGGCGCGGTCTGGCCTGCCCCACCACTATTACGTCACTCCACCACTCCCACGTCTCATAATGCATTTGTCTTTATTTATTAAACGGCCTAAGAGCACATTACCATCCCTGTATATTAAATACTGAGCCAGGCATACGGCAAAAAAACAAAATATTAATATCATTTGATAGCCCCCTTATTTGCCGTCTTTAATTATATGACTGCGACATGCATATATGTATATGTAGGTATAAATAGTCATATACAGGGTGTCTTAAAATAACCGGACCTGCGCTTGCGCTTGCGACAACACCACCCAATTTGTTTTTGTTTACTTTTTCTTAACAATAGAATATCAGCGTCTTTTGAAAACACAAAAAAATATAACATAATTCGATAAAGCAGAAATAATGCGCTCTCATTGGTGGCTTTAAAAATGAAATAACTCCTGCAATTTAGCTAATTCAAAAAAAAATGGTGAAGGAAATTTCGTCCGGTTATTTTGGGATACCGTTTATATAAAAGTCATTTATTATAACATTTATAATTATTAATTAATAAAGAGTGGGCCATCTAAAATTGCTACTACACTATTGAATATTTTTAAATGATTGTTGATTTTTTAATTAATTATTATAATTAATTAATTCCATAATTATGGAAAACAGTTCCAGTTAAATGGCTGCCAAGGCTAGCTTGGCAGTGGTCTATCCTCTTCACCCAATTTTGCAGTACATTTTCGATTGTTTGTGGCTCTATTTAACGAATGGCTCGACGAGTGTTTTGCATAAAAACCTCGTAATGTTTGCTTATATGGTGCAACTCAAGTAAGAAAAATAACCATTCGCTTTGTATCGCTCTATGTGTGGGCTTTAATCGCAAAATTATCTTTTCTGACGAAGCTCATATTCATATCGTGCAGCTGCAAATTTTCGCCATTGGACTATTTTATGTGGGGATAAGTTAAGGACCATTGTTACTCGAACGATCCACAATCAATTAACGCACTGAAGGAAAACATTCGTCGAGCTATTCGTCAAATAGAGCCACATACAGTCGAGAACATAAATGCAAAATTGGGTAAAGAGAATGGAATACCGCCAAGCTAGCCGCTGCGGCCATTTAACTAAGACTGTTTTTCATAAATAATTGAAAGGTTTACTTTCTTGAATAAAGCAACAATTATTTAAAAATATTCAATAATGTACCCACTGGGAAAAATAATATTTCTACAATGTTACTGAACGTTACATTTGTTAGATGTAATGTTACAAAAATCTTTGTGGCAATGTTGCAGGAACATTGCAACAAAGCCTTATGTCCGGCTCAGGAACATTTACAAATAAAATGTTGCTTAAATGTATTGATTGAAATTTTACTAAATGTTATTTTTGTTAATGAAAGGTTCCTGCCACATTACAGGTAAGGAACATTGCAATTAAATTAATATGAATTATTATAATAATAATTAATTATAATTATTTATCCGTAAGCTATAGGCCTATTATATATATATATATATATATATATATATATATATATATATATATATTAGGGTGTCCCTTATTTTTATTTTTTTACGCATACCCTCTAATTATATTTATTACTTGTTTATATACTCCCAGTAAAAATTTCAGCTCATTCTATAAACGGGAACCCGTGCCGACTTGCATCTGAACCCTCCGTTAGCCAACGTTAGGCGCGCGGTATTTTGTAACACAAAACACTTATACTTCATGACTGTATTTTTCTAATGATTTTATTAAATATGATTACTAATTAATAAAGATGGGATATTTAGGTACTAAAAAGGTACTAAAAAAAAGCATTTTAGGTTAAAAAAACAGCATTTTAGGTAAAAAAAAACATTAAAAGTTCAAGTTTCGTTTATAATTTTGTTTAGCCGCATTTATATGCAATAAAATGTGTTTCACTGAGTTACACTCACTACACAGAAGTTCTAGGACAGCTATGATAAGCTCACTCAAAGAAGGTAACTGTACTTTTACAGTCTGTGACCATAAGAAAAAATTCTAAACCGTTGAGTTGCACGCCCTGAATAAAGTATTGGCGCAAAATTTAAAAAGAGCACAAAAAAATAAAATAAGTAAAAATACGTAAAAATAGGTAACAAATAGGTGAAAATAATCTGACAAATTAAAAAATATGTAACAAAAGTATAAAAAGGTAGTTTAAAGCAAAAACCTCCAAAAAAGGTAAAAAAGTTGAAAACAAGTTAAAAAAATAGGTAACAAAAGTATAAAAAAGGTAGTTTAAAGCAAAAACCTCCAAAAAAGGTAAAAAAGAATATCTTTTAAAACACATTTTGGCATTATTGGTTTTCAAATAGTTACATCGGCTGAAAAAAGGTAAAATAACTAAAATCCCATCCCTACTAATTAATATTATTGCTTTTGTTTCTATCATTTGTTTCACTAATTTAGTTGATTTTATCCCTTAAATATATTAATATAATTAGTATTGCTAAAATATACTGTTATATGAAATTTCAGCTTTTTATAAGCATTTCTTTTCTTGGTGTCCACCCAAAAATATTTCAGACAGTTCAATAAGTTTTCGGTAGTCATCTCTCACAATAGACTCTTTTATTTATTTAGAGTAAAACCCATTAAGTTTATCAATTTTAGAGTTTACGGCCTATTCACCAGACCCTTCCGGGTAACTAGCCACTCCCTGTGAAAATATACATATTTATCAAAGTATACACAAAAATAAAACTATATTTTAACATTTGTCAATAATTTATAATATAAGGGTCACATAATAACAAACACAAAATGACTTGCGATCAAAGACCTCGCGACCAACCGTGTTACAAAATACCGCGCGACTAACGTTGGCTAACGGAGGGTTCAGAAGCAAGTCGGCACGGGTTCCCGTTTATAGAATGAGCTGAAATTTTTACTGGGAGTATATAAACACGTAATAAATATAATTAGAGGGTATGCGTAAAAAAAATAAAAATAAGGGACACCCTAATATATATATATATATATTAGGGTGATTCATTTCCGCAAAAAAATTTTTTTTTTTCGGCGCTCAAGCAAAATATTAATCTACCTATAGAAAAAAAAAATTTCACCAAGGTAGAGCTCTTAGAGGCCTATTCCCTTTCTTGCTGTTCGTAAACATCGATTTCTTAACATGTATGTTCACCCAACGACAAGCCAAACATTACCTATGTTTAGGGGTATTCCGTTTCTCATATGTTGAGAGTCTTGACCTTGAATCTTTCTGAACAGCGATAAATGTTTTTAGGACAGGGAGTTTCTTAGTTTTATAACCTAAAAGTTGCAGACTAAACTAAAATTGTATTAGATAATTGTTTTAAACATCATTGGTGATATTTAATATATTAAATGAACTTAAAAACAATTTGGGAAAATCCACAAATTCTAAAAATACCTACTTGGGAAAAACGTTTTATGCTGAACTAGCCAAAGCACAGATCTTCTGGCGGGGCCATTAAGTCCATCCTTATATGGAAAAGGGTAATCATAAAATATCTTAAAATAATTATTTGTTACTTATTTTTACACACTTTTAGTGTATTGAAAATGGGAAGAAAACTACGCATTTCTCACATGGAGACTGGCAATGTCGGGGAGCCAGTAAAACAACTTACAAAATTACTTTAAGGATAAATTACTAGCCCTAATAGAGGAAGCGCTGTGAAAGTTAGTGGTGGAGGGTAAGGTGGAGGTAATACCATCGTTGGAACTCTTCATTGACCAGCCTTTAAGTTCGGGTGGAAGGGTGCCTTCTACAACAGGGACGCATAAAGAGAAAGTCCAACTCAAACTCTGACGAGTAGTGAAGGTGTAGAGGTTTTACAAGGTATTGATAAAACCTAAAAGATTTTAAAATTAAACCAAAAAGTTTTAGCTCCCATGTGAAGAAAAATAGTTTTTAGATGCATATTTTTTTGTATTTTATTAGTTATACTTTTCTTTGACTAATATTTTGTCTATATTTTTGAGTAATAATATTACATAGGTATTTGATATTTTATATTTTTTGTATTTTTTTAATAAAATATATTTTTCCAAGTTATTTTTTATTCTACCAATAAGTATATATATATATAGTTTTAGAGGTCGTTTTTAGACACTCTTGTAACATATAAGTCTTGACCTTCCTCCCCCCAAATTCTCTCTTCACACTCAGATTTTTTTAATTTTCTGTTTTTCTCTAAATAAATATTTATTATTATAATAAAATTATATAAAAAAA
Source organism: Brassicogethes aeneus (assembly GCA_921294245.1). NCBI lineage: Eukaryota > Metazoa > Arthropoda > Insecta > Coleoptera > Nitidulidae > Brassicogethes > Brassicogethes aeneus. The sequence continues at coordinate 67,523,478 of OV121132.1, forward strand.
AATAGTGAAGCAAAATTAGTATTCTGGTATTATAATTAGGAAATACATTTTAATAATTAAAAAACAAATCAAACATAGGTATTTTTAAAATTAACAAAAAATACCTATATTATTATTTGTTTGGTGTAAAACCTTATATGATTATTTAATTATTTATCATTTATAATTATAATTAATTAGGTATTAATTATGAAAAAGTAATTAATTTATAATTACTATGCTTGATAATGATACTGTACCAAACATCGCCGCAATTTATGATTAATGCAAGATAAAAAACCTTAAATATTGATAAAAAACCTTAAATATTGTCTATAACAGCACCTCTTAGGCAAGCGTTCGTAAACATACGTTTTCAAACATCATGTATGTTCACCAAACATCGAATTTTGGAAACGGAATAGCCATTTTAACACCGATGATGTTTATAAACATGGATGTTTAAGAAATTCTTCGAGCGCATGCGTCTATAGACGAAATAATTGAAAGGGAATAGGCTCATATGTTACGAAACATATGTAGTTCATGAACATGCATGTTTAGCGAAAGGGAATAGGCCTCTTAATATCAATTTTAAGTACTTGCAGTTTAAATTTAAAGTTTTCCCATTTAAAATGCATGTAAAAAAAATGTTTTTTTTCAAATTTCTAATGCTCGCCCGCTTTTTACAATATTGTGAATCGGTTTTATGGACCTTATAGGGAATTTCACGCTCTTCAAAATTGTCTTTGTGTTTTTTTGTGTAACTCGTAGTGGTTCGCCAGTAGGAGTCATCAAAGTTCAATTTTTTTAATGAACATTTTTTTTTTGCAATTTTTTTTAACAATTCGCAAAAAATAGTGAAAAAAAAAGAGCTGAATTGTAAAAAATAGTCTTTTAACAAATATTTGATGAATTTACGGCCATTTTTATATCTTAAAACGTAAGTAATTGATAAATATTAACCAATTATGCTATTTAAATTAAACTTTCAGAAATCATAATAACTCTGAAAAAGTTATTGTTTTAGAGAATTTTATCGATAGTAAATAAGAAAGTTTAATTTAAATAGCATAATTGGTTAATATTTATCAATTACTTACGTTTTAAGATATAAAAATGGCCGTAAATTCATCAAATATTTGTTAAAAGACTATTTTTTACGATTCAGCTCGTTTTTTTTCACTATTTTTTGCGAATTGTTAAAAAAAAATTGCAAAAAAAAATGTTCATTCAAAAAATTGAACTTTGATGACTCCTACTGGCGAACCACTACGAGTTACACAAAAAAACACAAAGACAATTTTGAAGAGCGTGAAATTCCCTATAAGGTCCATAAAACCGATTCACAATATTGTAAAAAGCGGGCGAGCATTAGAAATTTGAAAAAAAAAACATTTTTTTTACATGCATTTTAAATGGAAAAACTTTAAATTTAAACTACTTAAAATTGATATTAAGAGCTCTACCTTGGTGAAATTTTTTTTTCTATAGGTAGATTAATATTTAGCTTGAGCACCGAAAAAAAAAAAAACTTTGCAGAAATGAATCACCCTAATATATATACGATGTGGCTCCCGTCCCGAGGCGGGACTTAAGTTCAGTCCCGATTGACGTCACACACTGTAAATCCGTTTTTATTCCCCGAGATTTTATAATTTGTGTCAAGCTCGATGGCTTAGATGGTAGGGCGGTCGCTTGGCATGCGAGAGGTACAGGGTTCGATCCCACTATAAGTTGTCAAACTTTTTTTATTTTTTTTATTTTATAAATTTGTTGTTTTTTTGTTAAAAAGTGTTTTATTTTTATCGTAACATAAATTTGCCCATTTTAGTTGGGTTTTTTGCTCAATGGGGCGGGGGGGGGCCCAATGGGGCGGGGTCGGTTGGGTTGTGTTGTTGAGTTTGGGTTGGTTTGGTTTTATGACGTAACTAAAGTGCCCTTAACATGTATACAGGTACAATTTATTATTATTATTATTTTATTATAACATAACAAATCTTAAAATTATGACGTCAATCGGGACTGAACTTAAGTCCCGCCTCGGGACGGGAGCCACAGCGATATATATATTGCAAAGACTGAAATGCCTTCCCATCTCGCCACCGAGCCGAGCTCGAAGCGCGTCTCCCGAATGGGATGGTCCAATGACTAATGCACCATACCCACCAACACTGACAGACAGACTGTTTCGACCTGTTTGGTCTCATCAGTGTTAGGCAGTCGGTGACGGGAGACACGCATCAAGCTCGGAATGTTCACTTATAAAGATATAAATGACCAAGACAGCGGCGAGATGCATCGGCAAGTCAGTCTGCAAACAACATTGCAAAAATTATCTTAATGCAATATTTCGAATGAAACATAGTCCAAAACTAAAGTTATAATTATAAATGTAATATTATAGTTACAATGTTCCAAAAATCTTGCAAATTTAATGCTTATATTGTTTATATAAAGTAACATTGCAAAAATCATATTAATGTATTATTTCGGATGAAACATTGCCAAAAACTTATCAATGTAATATTTTAATTGCAATGTTTCAAAAATATTCCCAAACATTCCAAAATAAATGTTTCTATTGTATATTTAAAGTAAAGTTGCAAACATTTTTCATTTATAACTTGTGTTAATATTTCAATTGAAACATTGAAAAAAAGTTATGCCTGCAATATTATAATTGTAATGTTTAAAAACTTTTATGCAACATTTTATACTAAATGTTACAAATATAACATTGTAAAAAACCATGTGAATCTTTAAATAATGTTTCAAATTTAAGGTTGTTGGAAATTATTATATGCAATATTTCAAATGTAACATTTCATTTATGTTAATGCAAGTAGCACAGGAAATATTTTATTTGTAAAGTCGGCGAACATTGCAGCAATATTTTGTAATGTTTATTTCCCAGTGGGTAGTTTTAATAAAAATTTCAAAAATAAACCATCAAATGGCCTACCTACCCTTTATAAGTAGTTAAATTGCAAAGATAAGCTACAAAAAACTTAAAAGTTTTTTATTAATTTTAGGCAATGTTAGATGATTAAATTTAAAATTAATGTAAGTAACTTACTTATAAAGTATCTTGTAAGGGTCTTTCGTCCCCTAATAATTCTTCTTCTTGCTTCAGTTTCTTGTGCGATAGTAAAAATAATACCTAAAAATTGTACACAATAAGTTTTATAATTAGGTATTTTACTACTTAGGTACCTAATATTATAAGAACAACTTTTACATGTTTAAAATAACCCATGTTGAAAATCTAAATAAAATGTTAACACAACAGGTATCTTATATTCTTCTTATCAGTGTGTACTCACTAATTAAACACAAGTGAGAGATGCGCAGAAACAACACTTATTTACATTCCTGAATGATTTTTTCAAGAAATAGGTCAAAATTAAGAGTAGGTACCCAATATTATTTAACTTTCATTTATTTATATAGTATAGTTAAACAAACATATCAAAACCTACATAAAAATCGTCGTTAACAATGGTCGTTAATAATTATCTTTAAACAATTTAAAAGTTAATTAAAACAATTTAGACCCTTAAATAGTCAATAAATATAATATAGTCGCGGAAAAAAACTAGTAATATATATTATGTTAATAGCTTTTCCTGCGACTATGCCATTAACATTACATAATTAAGGTGTTATTTAAAGGAACTTCCTCTCTGTAGGTACTGCTAAAAAATGTGTTTTTCTTATTTTTATTTGAGATAATTAACAACTTATTAGGTTACCTATAGGTAACTTAGATATATCTAAAAAATGTATTTTGCTCAATTTGCTCTAGTTTTGCGTTATGTTGTGTAAACACCTACCTTGGTGTGATCGTAGTAGACTGTATACGTTGGATGTGGTGAAGATGCCCAATGCCCCAGGATGTTACTTGTGATCAAGGGCGCCCACAGAAAATTGTCTAGGGGGGGGGGGGCAAAAACTATAAATGACAGTCGAGAAATTTAAGACAAATATTTTTTACTAAACAATTTAGAAACATTTAGTTGAACTTCGATATTTATTTTTGTACCAAGTTAAGAGCAAATAGGGACCAAGAAGAAACAAAAAAATACTTTTTTCTACGACCACTATGTAAAAGTCACATTTCGTATTGGAATCGTTGCTTAGAAAATGAATCTTTTCATTGGCAAGGCAAAACACGAATGTAAAGTGACATTTCTGTGTGAAAAGTGACAGGTCTGTATGAAAAGAAATTGACAGCATCGTCACATTCGTTTCAAAATTTGTATTGTATTGTGTTTGTATAATAAATTCTAATTTTTAGTGCCTTTATTTAAATTGAGAAGGTAAGTTTATTGAATTTAAGTAACTTATTTTAAAGAATAAGATGAAAGTAATTTTAACAGCTGTCAAACATGTTTTTAGGTTATTTTGTTTTGTATTTAAATATGATAAAAAATAAAAGGGTCGTAGAAAAAACATTGTGTTTTACTTGTGTTAATGCACACTCGGCCTGACGGCCTTCTTAAACACTGGCATGAAAAAGTCGCTTTTCAACACTGTAAAACAAATAACTATTTACTAGGTACCTTATTTTTATTTATGAATAATACAATACTATAAGTAAAAAAAAATATTGTAATCAGGAATATCTCGGAAACGGTTTATTTTATCGAAGTTTGAGAAGTACACCTTATTAATAGTACTACTTAGCCGAACTGAGTAATTAAAAAATTGCATCAAATGGTATGAAAACCCAACCTCAAAGTTTATATGGGACAAAAAGCTTAATCAACCCCTGTTTCTACGACACTGTGTTCACTCGAAAAATTGTAATTATGTATGTATATGTGTTTTGGTAGTAATTTACTGTTGGCAAAATATCGCCTTTTCAAGTCTACCATAGTAGAAGTTATATTAAAAAAAATGATGTGATAAGTAACACTTGTATCACCCTGTATCTTTTAAACATGCATAATTAGGAAAAATATTTATTTAAATTTTCGTCTTATCTTGACTTGCTTAATAAATTTAGGAAAAGATTCAGCCAGTCAAAATAAGACGAAAACCCAAATAATATAAATATTTTTCCTAATTACCTATGTTTCCAAGATACGGGGTGATAAAGTTTTACTTATCATATCAGTTTTTTTAATACAATCTCTACTATAGTAGTCTTGAAAAGTTGATATTTTGAGAACAGTCACTTACTACCAAAACACATATTCACACATAATTATAATTGTTTGAGTGAACACAGTGTTGTAGAAACGGGGGTTGCTTTAAGCTTATTGTCCCATATAAACTTTGAAGGTAGGTTTATATAACATTTGATGCAATTTTTAGATTACTCAGTTCGGCTACTATTAACTTCGATAAAATAGACCGTTTCTGGTAATTATGTGTGAATATGTGTTTTGGTAGTAAGTGACTGTTCGAAAAATATCACCTTTCCAAGTCTACCACACTTGAAGATATATTAAAAAAACTGATTTGATAAGTAACACTTTATCACCCTGTATCTTTTAAACATATGTAATTAGGGAAAATACTTATTTAGATTTTCGTCTTATTTTGACTTGCTTAATCTGCTCCTAAATGTATGCCACTAACTTTAGGGACACCTTATATATATATATATACAGGGTGTCCCAGAACTCGCGCCACAGAGAAAAAGGGGGCGTGCCGACAGAAATGGAGATGCCAAATTTAAAAATAAAAAATTTCTAGGTAATAGTGTAAGCGAATTAAAGCAAAAAAGTGGCAGCCAATACCGAGAGCTCTTGCCTAGATTAAACGTAGGGGATTTAAAAATTGCTAGGAGACGATAGAACATTGTTGTCTTAAAACTTTTAAAAATCTTTTGGCCGACTGTATTTACTAAGTTGTCAAAAGCTGTCAAAAATGACTGATACCTCAGAACGACAATGTTTTAAAGTAAAAAATCAAATAAGTTGTAATTTTTTAGGCTTTTTTAGTTAAAATTTTAGAAAAAGTCATAAGTTACAGAAACAAATAAACAAACTTTTAAAAAATTACAAAAACTATAAATTTCCGTAAAAGTAAACAAACAACATTAAGTAAAACTAAATTAAATATTATGAAAATGTGTTAACAACTAAATAAAAAAAATATGCTAATCTGTTTACAATAAGTGCTCAAAGTGTGCACCATACATTTGTAAACAAATCCGCGCTCTTCTTAAAAGGCTGGATTTTGACTCCATGACCATTTCAGGAGTAACCGTCGCAAAAGCGTCTTGGATGCGGTTCCTAAGCTGATCCTCTGTTTCGATGGGTACACTATAAATAAAGTTTTTAAGGTGTCCCCAAAGAAAAAAATCCAAGGGATATAAATCGGGTGAACGAGCAGGCCAATTTTGTGGCCCACCTCGTCCTATCCATCGGCCAGGATACTGCCCGTCCAAGATTCGCCGAACGTCGCGACTAAAATGTGGTGGTGCCCCATCGTGCTGCAACCATTCATTTACTCGATATACCAGTGGCACGTCGCCTAACAAATTCTCTAAATTGTTTTCTAAGAAGTCTGCATAAATTTGGCCTGTTAACCGTGCAGGAAATTCAAAAGGTCCAACCTAGAGGAAAATGGCCAAATTAGAATAAAAAATAAAACCTAAATAGTTTACATACAACGCGATATCCTATTATAGCACTCCAAAAATTAATAGAAAATCGATGTTGGAACCCCCCTTGGAATATAGCATGCGGATTTTCATTTGCCCATACATGTAAATTATGGGCATTGAAGCATCCTTGTCTGGCAAAAATTGACTCATCCGAAAACATAATGTTAGAAACAAAATTTGGCTGGAGATTTTCTTGCTCCAGCAACCACAGGCAGAATTTGACTCTAGCGGGAAAATCTTCCGGCTGAAGGTGCTGCACTCGGGTAAAATAAAAAGGGTGTTGCCGATCGTTCTTCATAACCCGCTGAACTGTGGAGCGGGAAATATCCAGTTCTCGAGCAACTTCCCTTATGCTCTTCCTACTATTTTCCTCAAACGCATTCAAAACAGCTTCTTCATTTTCCAATGTTCTAATACGTTTGGGAGGACCTCCAATCCCCTTACGAAGCGGAACAACTTGACCGGTTCTTGTGATAGTTCTAAGGATTACTTTACTGTCCAGGGGACGATCAGGAAAGCGCTGGGAAAAAACTCTCGCTGTCTCCCTGGCGTTGCGCCCACACTCCCCATAAATAATTATCATTTCGGTATAATCATCTAAGAAAAACATTATTTATAATAACTTAATTTATAACTGTATTATAACCAAATATAATATTAATGACAGAAGTAAAGATTGACAGCAGTGTTACAATGAATTGGATTCCAGTGGACCAAATATTTTACATATTTTTTATTATCAACAATGCAACCTAAGTATCCTAGCAATTTAAAGAATTCCCTGTGGTGATCTATTGGGATTGGCTCTCGTTTTTTATTCTAATCTCCCTTATCCTTTGCGTTGGACAATTTGAATTTTTAAATATGTGTTTCAAATTACTTTCGGTACGTTCCCTTTTTCTCTGTGGCGCGAGTTCTGGGACACCCTGTATATATTAGGGTGGCCCAAAAAAAAAGAATATTTTTTTTCTCGTCTCTTGTGAAAATATGTTGGTTTATCAATTATCACCCTGTCAAAGATCAGCTCCATTAAAAATTTAGGGGTCGCTCAAGATTTTTAAAAATTTCCAAAATCGTCAAAAATTGGATTTTTTTTATTTTAATTTTTTTTCTCGTCCCGATATTATTTTTTAATTTAAAAATAATATTGATTCTGAAAATTTCAAATCGATATTTTGATTTCTAAAGGTCGCTCAAGATTTTTTTAACTTTCAAAGTAGAATATAAATATCAACGAACTTAATTTGATATTTACAGAATTTTTATTATTTTCAAACTAAAAAATAATATTGAGACGAGAAAAAAAATTAAAGTATAACAATTCAATTTTTGACGATTTTGAAAATTTTTAAAAATATTGAGCAACCCCTAAAAATTTTTTAATTGAGCTGATATTTTGACAGGGCTATTACAGCATGATTAACTAACATATTTTTACAAGAGACGAGAAAAAAAATATTCCTTTTTTTGGGACACCCTAATATATATATATATATATATATATATATATATATATATATATTATATATATATATTATATATATATATATTATATATATATATATATATATATATACAAACAGGCGTTAAGGCGCCAAATTCGGATATATATGGGCCAAGTGGCACCTATATAATCGTTGTGGCACCATTTCAAGGTGCCAGAACGTTTTATTTCATATATAAACTCTAATGTGTCATAGTATTATCCCTACAAAATTTCCAGATGGTGCCACTTGGACTATATATATAGAAAAGTACAATTTTAGTTGAACCATATAATGTACAGAGGGCGCTAACTACGTGAGTAAAATATACAACGTAGCGGCACCATGATAGAATATATACAATAGGACGTTGCGGCACCATGTATTTTTTGAGTCTAGATTCTAGACGTTTCCCGATATTTAAGATTTAATTTAATTTACTATTAAGTAGTATCTATGTGGCTCCTTAGTCTTAGTATTATTTACGGCTAGTGAAGTAGTGAAATTAGATAAAAATGGATCAAAAATACAAAGTTTTTGATGGTAATTAGGTACTAAGTAATTAAACTTTTTTAAATTAATTAGGGAAACAATCAATTATTTGTGGAAACTACGGATGCTTTTGCACGTTTTATGACTAGGTCACAAAAATTAGTAAAAAAGCATTAGAAGATTTTCGTAAGTATTTTCTTGTTTATATTTAAAAAAATAAAAATCAAAACTTAACATAACAGCATGCAGATATTTTTTTATTTAAGTATATACAAAACCACACACACTGTTTTTAATAACAAACAAATTATTCTAACCTAGATTTTTTAAACAACCAATATTATTGCATAATTTTAACTGGTAAATCTTAAAGAAAAGTGTTCTTAACACAAACTAAACGTTAAATTATCACGTTTCATCAATTCTAATAAAAAAGTAGGTATAGTCGTCACGGCGAATTCTTTACATTGTGTCATCAATTTAAAATGTCAAAAACCTGTTTTTGACATACGTCCAGCATACATCCCACATACGTATACATAGAAACAGCAAATTGTAATGTCTGTGCTTGGTTTACAAATTAATGAAGCAATGTAAAACATTTGCCGAGACGACTATACTTATTGTATTTGTGTGAATATTACTAAGCATTTTCTAAAAACCAATAGAATATTTAAATTTCAGTCATGGATATCCATATACATACGAACATATATACATATGTATGTTTTAACCAATCAAAACATTAGAAATAACCTATCATTATTGCCAGGAAACTAATAAAGTATTTTTTACATTTGTTGTTAAGGCAACAGGTTTTAAAATCTTTATTTTTATATTGAAAATAAAAATTATTATTTTTATTTATTTATTATAAAAAATATTTGTAAACGAAAAATGACAATAACAACTTTTTTACAAAATGCGAAAGAATATTTTTTTTTTAAATAAGGTTCTCCACTGTTTCTTATACAGTTCAACACGATTTACCTCCCATGAAAAAATTAAATATATTTTAAAATATAGGTTAAAAAGACATGTCCGTGACTTACCGTTTTACGAAATCACGTCATTAAAATTTTTTATACAGCCATTCTTATTATTTTAACATATACATAATATTTAATTTTCTATTTTGTTATAAATTATTTTTTCAAATATTGAATGTTTTAAATACTAGAAAAATTATACTTAAAAAAAAAATTTTTAAATAAAAAAAAATTCTATAAATAAAAGTAAAAAAAATTTAATTTTTGATTTTTTTTAAATTTATTCATTGAATAAAATTTTTCTAAAACTATACATTTAGCTGTTATTGAAGCCGTGATCTGAAAACACGCCCAGACACGGGTATCATTTTTTAAGTCTATTTTAAAAATCTGTAATCTTGAGAAAATAATTTAAATTTTGTCGTACTACTAAAATAATAGAAAAATAACATATTTTTATAACATACAAAGATAACTAGCGCATCTTGCGCTAGTTTAGCTCTAGCGCCGGGGGTTGCCAGTAAACTGACAATAGAGTCGTGGAGTCCAGTATAGGTTTGTCCGCCGATAGTGACTGTTTATTATAGTACAACAATCATATCGTAAAAATTAATTACGCTGGACTAAGGTGTTTTCACCACAGGAATCCTCATAAATATATCGTTTTTTTTAAATTACAAAAGAACAAACAATAGTCTGCGTATTCGGGCTCGCGCGCGTACATTTGCGCTATCGCGCGTGTATTTGCGCTATCGCGCATGTATTTGCGCCTTTTAAATGTCATATACATTAATCATATCGTTAAAATTAATTCTGCTGGACTTGGGTGTTTTCACCTAATAAATCCTCGTAAATATAACCTTAATTTAAATTACAAAAGAACAAACAATAGTCTGCGTATTCGGGCTCGCGCGCGTACATTTGCGCTATCGCGCGTGTATTTGCGCTATCGCGCATATACTTGCACCTTTTAAATGTCATGTACGCACTCTGATATGTGGTAAAGTTATCTGCCTTAAATAAAAAATCTCAAAAAAGCATCAATTTTGTAAATAAAAAAATCTATATCCCAAAAACAAAAAAGATAAACTTGTTTTGTTTCTAAAAAATAATTTGTCCTAAAAATGCCTTATGTTTTAGTCATATAAATTTAAATTAGAAAAAAACAGACAATAAAATTTGTATTCGGGGCTCGCGCGCGTATATTTGCGCTGTCGCGCATGGTTTGCGCCTTTTAGATGTTATATAAATTTATCTTGCCTAAAGAAAAGTTATTTGCTTCAAATAAAAATTCTAAAAAAATATTCCAAAAACAAATAAAGAATGATTTGTTTTGTTTTCACAAAATTATTTGATAAAAAATACCTTCTGTTTATAGTATACATTTAAATTACCAAAAAACAGACAATATTATTTGTATTCGAGGTGGCGCGCGTACATTTGCGCTATCGCGCGTATATATGCGCTATCGCGCGTATATTTGCGCTGTCGCGCATGTATTTCCGTATTTTTAATGATATATACATTTACCTTGCTAAAGTTTTTTGCCTCAAATTGGAATTTTCAAAAAGAAGTGTCAATTTTTTAGTTAAAAAAACAAATTTATAAAAAGAAATTGCCTTAAAACAATTACGGTCAAAATAAAAAAAATATTATAATATGGAAATCGGCGCTGCGCGCCTCTATTCTGTTATTTTTAATATTTTAGTGGTAATTTTTGAAGACCCAGAAAAACGTTATTATTATAATTATTTAAAATACAAAAAAAAAACATTTACTGATGACACTCCAACCATTTTTTTGTTTGAAGGTTTAATTTTAAAGAACAAACATCATTTTTTGTTTATTAGGGCTCGCGCGCGTACATTTGCGCTATCGCGCCTGTATTAGCGCTATCGCGCATGTATTTGCGCCTTTTAAACGTCATTTATATTTACCTTGCTAAAGTAAAGTTTTCTGCCTCAAAAAAAAGCGTCAATTTTTTTAATCAAAAAAATCATATCTTAAAAATAAATAAAGATGGAATTGTTTTTTTTTCACAAAATAATTTTCTGTTTATGTCATATACATTTAAATTAAAAAATAACAGACAATATTATTTGTATTTGGGCTCGCGCGCGTACATTTGCGCTATCGCGCGTATATTTGCGCTATCGCGCATGTATTAGCGCCTTTTAAATTTCATATATATTTATCTTGCAAAATTAAAGTTGCTTCAAATAAGAATTAAGTTGGAGTTGTTTTGTTTTCACAAAATAACTTGTCATAAAAATGCCTTTTGTTTATGTCATATACATTTAATTTAAAAAAGTACACACGATATTATTTGTATTCAGGCTCGTGCGCTTATATTTGCGCTACCGCGCATGTATTTGCGCCTTTTAAATATTATATACATTTATCTTGCTAAAGTAAAGTTTTTTGCTTCAACTAAGAATTTTTTAAAAAAGCTTCAATGTATTAATTTAAAAAAAATATATCCCAAAAACAAATAAAGATGGATTTATTTTGTTTTCAAAAAAAAGCATCAATTTTTTGATTACAAAAAATCTTATCTTAAATTTTAATTTAAAAAAAGTCTCAAAATAATTATGGTCAAAATAAAAAAAAATATAATATAAAAATCGGCGCTGCGCGCCTCTATTCTGTTATTTGTTAAAATTGCGAATTTGCACATTTTTTGAAAATGGTTCTAAAACAAAGTTTGGATAATATATTAGAGGTAATTTTTGAAGACCCAGGAATTAAGGTATTATTGTTAAAAAAATTAAAAAATATATACCGAGAACACTTTGTAAACAGACAAATAATTTACTTTTAAATTATAAAAGAACACACAAGTTTCTGTTTATTCAGGCTCGCGGGGGTACATTTGCGCTATCGCGCATATATTTGCGCTCGCGCGCACTTGTGTGTGTTCGCTTATATCCTAAAAACAAATAAAGATGGACTTGTTTTGTTTTTACAAAATGAGTTGTCATAAAAACGCCTTCTGTTTATGTCATATACATTTAAAAAACAGACAATATTATTTGTATTCGAACTCGCGCGGGTACATTTGCGCTATCGCGAGTGTATTTGCGCTATCGCGCATGTATTTGCGCTATCGCGCATGTATTTGCGCTGTCGCGCATGTATTTGCGCCTTATAAATGTCATATAGGTACATTTATCTTGCTAAAGTAAAGTTTTTTGTCTCAAAATGAAGTTCCCAAAAAAGCGGCAATATTTTAATAACAAAAAATTGTACCAAAAAGAATAAGAAAATATCGCGCGTACATTTGCGCTATCGCGCGTACATTTGCCTTATCGCGCGTATATTTGCGCTGTTGCACATATATATATATATATATTTTAATGATATATACATTTACCTTGCTAAAGTAAAGTTTTTTGCCTCAAATTTATAAAAAGAAATTGCCTTAAAACAATTACGGTAAAAAAAATATTATAATATAGAAATCGGCGCTGCGCGCCTCTATTCTGTTTTTATTTTAGTGGTAATTTTTGAAGACCCAGAAAAAACGTTATTATTGTTTAAAATATAAAAAAAAAATTTACTGATAACACTCCAACTATTTTTTTGTTTGAAGGTTTAATTTTAAAAAACAAACAACATTTTTTGTTTATTAGGGCTCGCGCGCGTACATTTGCGCTATCGCGCCCGTATTTGCGCTATCGCGCCCGTATTTGCGTTGTCGCGCATATGTCTACGTGCGTGAGTGGGTATAAACTTTGAATTAAAAGTGTGGAAATTAGTTTTTAATGTTTACAATTAAAAAAAATAACTTACCGATGACACTCCGGAAATAGCCGAATATTTTTGTTTGAAGTTCTTATTTTAAAAAACAACCAAAATTCTGTGAAATCGGGCTCGCGCGCGAACATTTGCGCTGTCGCGCCTATATTTGCGCTATCGCGCCTATATTTGCGTTGTCGCGCATGTATTTGCGCTGTCGCGCATATGTGGGTATGAACATTATGTGCAACGACTGAATTAAAGGTGTGTTTAAAATATTTAAAAAAATAATTTACCGATAAAACTCCGGAAATAGCCAAATATTTTTTGTTTGAATGTCGTATTTTAAAAAACAACCAAAATTCTGTGAAATCGGGCTCGCGCGCGAACATTTGCGCTATCGCGCCTGTATTTGCGCTATCGCGCATATGTGGGTATGAACTTTATGTGCAACGACTAAATTAAAGGTGTGTATATTTAAAAAAATAATTTACCGATGACACTCCGGAAATAGCCAAATATTTTTTGTTTGAATGTATTTTAAAAAACAACCAAAATTCTGTGAATTCGGGCCCGCGCGCGTACTTTTGCGCTATCGCGCATAAATTCGCGTTGTCGCGCGTGTATTTGCGTTATATAAATGATTTATTTTTTACCCTTGGGACACAGGTATCGCTAATCGCGAGCAAATGTGAATACGTCAAATCTGACGTTTTTTAAAACAGCTGAAAAATCCGTTTCCGGGTTTTCTGGAAATCTTCCGGAATTACCGGCCTCACTGGTGTCCGTGTGAGAGCAAACGTTTAAAATTTCAGCCCGATCGGGCCAAAATTGACCGAGTTATGCCCAAAAACGCATAAAAACGGGTATTTCATTGAAAAAAAATGCCTAAAAAATAATTTTCCGTAATTTTCAAAATTTTTAATTTTTTTCTTTTTGGTCTTCCAGAGGAAGTTATTTTACACAAATTTAGTGAAGGAATTTTTTCTCGGCCTTATATTAAGCGAGTTATGGATGTAAAAATGTACATGGAAGAAACGTCAGATTTTGACGTTTCTTAAATTTTGAATTTAAAAAAATCATATCTCAAAAACTAACAAAGATAACCTTACGTGGTTTTCACCAATAGATTTGCCATAAAAATGTCTTTTTTTAATGTCGTATACATGATTTTGCTAAAATAAAGATTTCTGCCGAAAAACTGAAAATTAAATAAAAAACCGACAACTTTTGAATTTAAAAAAATCATATCTCTAAAACTAATATAGATACACCTATGCTGCTTTCACCAAACGATTTGTCATAAAAATATATTTTTTTAATGTCTTATACATTGTCTTGCTAAAATTAAATTGTATAATATTTTTGTTCGAAGTTCTTATTTTTAAAAACATTCGAAATTCTGTAAAATTGGGCTCGCGCGCGTACATTTGCGCTGTCGCGCCTGTATTTGCGCTATCGCGCTTGTATGTGCGCTATCGCGCATATGTGGGCATAAACTTTATGTGCAACGACTGAATTAAAGGCGTGAAAAGTTTAAAATATTTAAAAAAATAACTTCCAGATGACACTCCGGAAATAGCCGAATATTTTTTGTTTGAATGTATTATTTAAAAAAACAACCAAAATTCTGTGAATTCGGGCTCGCGCGCGTACAATTGCGCTATCGCGCATAAATTTGCGTGTATTTGCGCTATATAAATGATTTATTTTTTTATAGTATCACTAATCGCGAGCAAATGTGAATACGTCAAATCTGACGTTTTTTAAAACAGCTGAAAAATCCGTTTCCGGGTTTTCCGGAAATCTTCCGGTTTTACATTACCCGGCCTCACTGGTGTCCGTGTGAGAGCAAACGTTTAAAATTTCAGCCCGATCGGGCCAAAATTGACCGAGGTATGCCCAAAAACGCATAAAAACGGGTATTTTATTTGAAAAAAATGCCCAAAAAATAATTTTCCGTAATTTTCAAAATTTTTGATTTTTTTCTTTTTGGTCTTCCAGAGGAAGTTATTTTACACAAATTTAGTGAAGGAATTTTTTCTCGGCCTTAAATTAAGGGAGTTATAGACGTAAAAATGTACATGGAATAAACGTCAGATTTTGACGTTTCTTAATTTTTGAATTTAAAAAAATCATATCTCGAAAACCAACAGAGATAATCTTACGCGGTTTTCACCAAAAAATTCGCCATAAAAATGTCTTTTTTTAATGTCGTATACATGATCTTGCTAAAATAAAGATTTCTGCCGAAAAACTGAAAATTAAATAAAAAACCGACAACTTTTGAATTAAAAAAAATCATATCTCGAAAACTAATAAAGATACACCTATGCTGCTTTCACTAAACGATTTGTCATAAAAATATCTTTTTTTAATGTCATGTACATTGTCTTGCTAAAATTAAAATGTCTGCATCAAAAAGGGAATTTTCAAAAAAATTTAAAAAAAATTGACGAATTTTTGAAAAAAATGTCCAAATCGTTTTTTGATTTTGATAGTTTTTTAAGGGGACATTTGCACCATGAGCCCACACATTGTTGCCAAATTTCAAGTCGCCATCTATTATAGGTCAAGAGATATTAAAGATTTTGTAAAATAAATCGCAGAAGAAGAAGAGGAAAAAATTTTAATATTTTTTTTTTGGCAAATTGGTATACAAGACCATAGTTTACCTTATCGTAGGGTGAAAATTAAAAAAATGTGTTTACAAACATTGGAAAAAAATTAATTAAAAATTGCCTGCATTTTTTAAAATAGCAACAAAAATAAATTGAGTAGTAGGCCATGTTAGTTTGTTTCGATGATTTTTATTTTTTAGTATGTTAAATAACAATCCTTTGCACATCTATTCGTGTTTTTCGTTTACTTAAAGTCTTCTTAGTTTTCGAGAAAAAAAATTTCAAAAAATTCCTGAAAAAGTCGAAAAAAATTTTTTTTTTCGAAAGTTGCAGGCCTGAAAAGCCCATATACTATATACTGCCATAGATAGTCCTCGTACACCTTTTCACCAAATTTGGTCTTTCCACGTCGATCCCTTCGACCTGGTGACGCAGACAGACAATACCCCAAAATTTCGTCAAAAAAATCGATAAAAAGTGCACTTGTACCTTTCTTGCGCTAACCAAATTTGGACTGGAGGTGCGTCTCGTGGGGGTTAAAAAAGGGTGTAAAATTAAAATTTCCACCGTTTAAGGTTTTCGAGTTATGAATTTTTTAAAATTTGATGACAGATACACAGACACACAGACATCCAGACATCCAGACATCCAGACATCCAGACAACAGAAAAAATGAAAGTTGTTCAGAATTCGATTCCGAGTCGATCCATATATGTAAAGGTATATCTAACTGCCCGGGAAGTCGCATTTCCAAAAATTCCTCCGCTCCTATAAGTCATGGAGTCTTCGACTCCACGACTAACTAGCGCATCTTGCGCTAGTTTAGCTCTAGCGCCGGGGGTTGCCAGTAAACTGACAATAGAGTCGTGGAGTCCAGTATAGGTTTGTCCGCCGATAGTGACTGTTTTTTATTGTAGTATATTTAAAACAATCATATCGTTAAAATTAATTACGCTGGACTTGGGTGTTTTCACCACAGGAATCCTCATAAATATATCGTTTTTTTTAAATTACAAAAGAACAAACAATAGTCTGTGTATTCGGGCTCGCGCGCGTACATTTGCGCTATCGCGCGTGTATTTGCGCTATCGCGCATATATTTGCGCCTTTTAAATGTTATATACATTTATCTTGCTAAAGTAAAGTTATCTGCCTTAAATAAAAAATCTCAAAAAAGCACAAATTTTGTAAATAAAAAAATCTATATCCCAAAAACAAATAAAGATGAACTTGTTTTGTTTCTAAAAAATAATTTGTCCTAAAAATATCCTTCTGTTTAAGTCACATAAATTTAAATTAGAAAAAAACAGACAATAAAATTTTTATTCGGGCTTGCGCGCCTATATTTGCGCTGTCGCGCATGGTTTTCGCCTTTTAGATGTTGTATAAATTTATCTTGCTAAAGAAAAGTTATTTGCTTCAAATAAGAATTCTAAAAAATATCCCAAAAACAAATAAAGAATGATTTGTTTTGTTTTCACAAAATTATTTGATAAAAAATACCTTCTGTTTATGTTATACATTTAAATTACATACATTTGCGCGTATATATGCGGTTTCGCGCGTATATTTGCGCTGTCGCGCATGTATTTGCGTATTTTTAATGATATATACATTTATCTTGCTAAAGTAAAGTTTTTTGCCTCAAATTGGAATTTTCAAATAGAAGTGTCAATTATTTAGTTAAAAAACAAATTTATAAAAAGAAATTGCCTTAAAACAATTACGGTCAAAAAAAAAAAATATTATTATATAGAAATCGGCGCTGCGCGCCTCTATTCTGTTATTTTTTGGATAATATTTTAGTGGTAATTTTTGAAGACCCAGAAAAAACGTTATTATTATTTAAAATATAAAAAAATAATTTACTGATGACACTTGAACTATTTGTTTGTATGTATTTGCGCTGTCGCGCATATGTATACGTGCGTGAGTGGGTATAAACTTTGAATTAAAAGTGTGGAAATTAGTTTTTAATGTTTACAATTTAAAAAAATAACTTACCGATGACACTCCGGAAATAGCCAAATATTTTTGTTTAAAGTTGTTATTTTAAAAAACAACCAAAATCCTGTGAAATCGGGCTCACGCGCGTACATTTGCGCTATCGCGCATGTATTAGCCCCTTTTAAATATTACATACATTTATCTTGCTAAAGTAAAGTTTTTTGCTTCAAATAAGAATTTTTAAAAAAAGCTTCAATGTTTTAATTAAAAAAAAAAGATATCCCAAAAACAAATAATGGATTTGTTTTGTTTTCACAAAAAAGCATCCATTTTTTGATTACAAAAAAATCTTATCTTACATTTTAATTAGAAAAAAGTCTCAAAATAATTATGGTCAAAATAAAAAATATATAATATAAAAATCGGCGCTGCGCGCCTCTGTTCTGCTATATGTTACAATTGCGAATTTGCACATTTTTTGAAAATGGCGCATGTGTTAAAGTTTTCTGTTTAAAATGGGAATTCTAAAAAAAGTGTCAATTTTTTAATTAAAAAAAATCGTAGGTATACTTACAACAAATAAAGATGGTCTTGTTTTGTTTTCACAACATTACCTTCTGTTTATGTCATACATTTTAATTACAAAAGAACAGACAATATTATTTGTATTCGAACTCGCGCGAGTACATTTGCGCTATCGCGAGTGTATTTGCGCTATCGCGCGTGTTTTTGCGCTGTCGCGCATATGTGGGTATAGACTTTATGTGCAAAGACTGAATTAAAGGTGTGTTTAAAATATTTAAAAAAAAATAACTTAACGATGAGACTCCCGAAAAACGCAAATTTTTTTGTTTAAAGTTCCTATTTTAAAAAACAAACAAAATTTTGTGAATTCGGGCTCGCGCGCGTACATTTGCGCTATCGCGCCTGTATTTGCGCTATCGCGCATATGTGGGTATAAACTTTATGTGATAAGACTGAATTAAAGGTGTGTTTAAAAAATTAAAAAAAAAAATAACTTACCGATGACACTTCGGAAATAGCCGAATATTTTAGTTTGAAGTTCTTATTTTAAAAAACAACCAAAATCCTGTGAAATCGGGCTCGCGCGCGTATATTTGCGCTATCGCGCATAAATTCGCGCTGTCGCGCATGTATTAGCCCCTTTTAAATGTCATATATATTTATCTTGCGAAATTAAAGTTGCTTCAAATAAGAATTAAGTTGAAGTTGTTTTGTTTTCACAAAATAACTTGTAATAAAAATGCCTTTTGTTTATGTCATATACATTTAATTTAAAAAAGTACACACAATATTATTTGTATACATGAATATATTCGGGCTCACGCGCGTATATTTGCGCTACCGCGCGTATATTTGCGCTGTCGCGCATGTATTTGCGCCTTTTAAATATTATATACATTTATCTTGCTAAAGTAAAGTTTAAAAAAGCTTCAATGTTTTAATTAAAAAAAAATATATCCCAAAAACAAATAAAGATGGATTTGTTTTGTTTTCACAAAAAAACATCAATTTTTTGATTACAAAAAAATCTTATCTTAAATTTTAATTAAAAAAAAGTCTCAAAATAATTATGGTCAAAATAAAAAAATATATAATATAAAAATCGGCGCTGCGCGCCTCTATTCTGCTATTTGTTACAATTACGAATTTGCACATTTTTTAAAAATGGTTCTAAAACAAAGTTTGAATAATATTTTAGAGGTAATTTTTGAAGACCCAGGAATTAAGGTATTATTGTTAAAAAAATTAAAAAATATATACCGAGAACACTTTGGAAACAGACAAATAATTTACATTTAAATTATAAAAGAACACACAAGTTTCTGTTTATTCAGGCTTGCGGGGGTACATTTGCGCTATCGCGCATATATTTGCGCTCCCGCGCACTTGTGTGTGTTCGCTTATATCCTTAAAACAAATAAAGATGGACTTGTTTTGTTTTTACAAAATAAGTTGTCATAAAAACGCCTTCTGTTTATGTCATATACATTTAAAATACAAAAAAAAACAGACAATAATATTTGTATTCGAACTCGCGCGGGCAAATTTGCGCTATCGCGAGTGTATTTGCGCTATTGCGCGTGTTTTTGCGCTGTCGCGCATGTATTTGCGCCTTGTAAATGTTATATAGGTACATTTATCTTGCTAAAGTAAAGTTTTTTGTCTAAAAATGAAGTTCCCAAAAAAGCGACAATATTTAAATAACAAAAAATCGTACCAAAAAGAATGATCACACTCCGGAAATGGCCGAATACTTTTGTTGGAATTTCTTATTTTAAAAACCAACCAAAATGCTGTGAAATCGGGCTCGTGCGCGTACATTTGCGCTGTCGCGCATGTTTTTGCGCTATCGCGCATGTATTTGCGCTATCGCGCATGTATTTGCGCTATCGCGTATGTATTTGCGCTATCGCGCATGTATTTGCGCTGTCGCGCATGTATTTGCGCTGTCGCGCATGTATTTGCGCTGTCGCGCATGTATTTGCGCTATCGCGCATATGTGGTTATAAACTTTATGTGCAACGACTAAATTAAAGGTGTGAAAAGTTTAAAATATTTAAAAAAATACCGATGACACTCCGAAAATAGCCGAATATTTTTTGTTTGAATGTCTTATTTTAAAAAACAACCAAAATTCTTTGGATTCGTGCTCGCGCGCGTACATTTGCGCTATCGCGAATATATTTGCGTTAAATAAATGATTTATTTTTTTATAGTATCGCTAATCGCAAGCAAAACCAACCAAAATGCTGTGAAATCGGGCTCGTGCGCGTACATTTGCGCTGTCGCGCCTGTATTTGCGCTGTCGCGCATGTTTTTGCGCTATCGCGCATGTATTTGCGCTATCGCGCATGTATTTGCGCTATCGCGTATGTATTTGCGCTATCGCGCATGTATTTGCGCTGTCGCGCATGTATTTGCGCTGTCGCGCATGTATTTGCGCTATCGCGCATATGTGGTTATAAACTTTATGTGCAACGACTAAATTAAAGGTGTGAAAAGTTTAAAATATTTAAAAAAATACCGATGACACTCCGAAAATAGCCGAATATTTTTTGTTTGAATGTCTTATTTTAAAAAACAACCAAAATTCTTTGGATTCGTGCTCGCGCGCGTACATTTGCGCTATCGCGAATATATTTGCGTTAAATAAATGATTTATTTTTTTATAGTATCGCTAATCGCGAGCAAATGTGAATACGTCAAATCTGACGTTTTTTTAAACAGCTGAAAAATCCGTTTCCGGGTTTTCCGGAAATCTTCCGGTTTTACATTACCGGCCTCACTGGTGTCCGCGTGAGAGCAAACGTTTAAAATTTCAGCCCGATCGGGCCAAAATTGACCGAGTTATGCCCAAAAACGCATAAAAACTGGTATTTCATTTGGAAAAAATGCCTAAAAAAATAATTTTTCGTAATTTTCAAAATTTTTGATTTTTTTCTTTTTGGTCTTCCAGAGGAAGTTATTTTACACAAATTTAGTGAAGGAATTTTTTCTCGGCCTTAAATGAAGCGAGTTATAGACGTAAAAATGTACATGGAAGAAACGTCAGATTTTGACGTTTCTTAATTTTTGAATTAAAAAAAATCATATCTCGAAAACTAACAAAGATAACCTTACGCGGTTTTTACAAATATATTTTCCATAAAAATGTCTTTTTTTAATGTCGTATGCATGATCTTGCTAAAATAAAGATTTCTGCCGAAAAACTGAAAATTAAATAAAAAACCGACAACTTTTGAATTAAAAAAAATCATATCTCGAAAACTAATAAAGATACACCTATGCTGCTTTTACCCATCGATTTGTCTTAAAAATATCTTTTTTTAATGTCATATACATTGTCTTGCTAAAATTAAATTGTCTGCATCAAAAAGGGAATTTAAAAAAAAGTGAAAAAAAATTCGACTAATTTTTGAAAAAAATGTCCAAATCGTTTTTTGATTTTGATAGTTTATTAAGGGGACATTTGTACCATGAGCCCACACATTGTTGCCAAATTTCAAATCGCCATCTATTATAGGTCAAGAGATATTAATGATTTTGTAAAATAAATCGCAGAAGAAGAAGAGGAAAACATTTTAATATTTTTTTATGGCAAATTGGTCTAGAAGACTATAGATTACCTTAACGTAGGGTTAAAATTAAAAAAATGTGTTTACAAACAGTAGAAAAAAATTAATTTAAAATTGGTTGCATTTTTAAAAAAACCAAAAAAAATTAAATTCAGCAATAGGCCATGTTAAATTGTTTCGATGATTTTTATTTTTTCGTATGTTAAATAACAATCCTTTGCACATCTATTCGTGTTTTTCGTTTACTTAAAGTCTTCTTAGTTTTCGAGAAAAAAAATTTCAAAAAATTCCTGAAAAAGTCGAAAAAAAATTTTTTTTTCGAAAGTTGCAGGCCTGAAAAGCCCATATACTATATACTGCCATAGATAGTCCTCGTACACCTTTTCACCAAATTTGGTCTTTCCACGTCGATCCCTTCGACCTGGTGACGCAGACAGACAATACCCCAAAATTTCGTCAAAAAAATCGATAAAAAGTGCACTTGTACCTTTCTTGCGCTAACCAAATTTGGACTGGAGGTGCGTCTCGTGGGGGTTAAAAAAGGGTGTAAATTTCAACTTTCCACCGTTTAAGGTTTTCGAGTTATGAATTTTTAAAAATTTGATGACAGATTCACAGACACACAGACATCCAGACATCCAGACATCCAGACAACAGAAAAAATGAAAGTTGTTCAGAATTCGATTCCGAGTCGATACATATATGTAAAGGCATATCTAACTGCCCGGGAAGTCGCATTTCCAAAAATTCCTCCGCTTCTATAAGTCATGGAGTCTTTGACTCCACGACTAACTAGCAATCTACGCAATCTTACAATGTTGCCATAATTTTTAAGCGTCCCGTCACGTTTTTTGTTTTGCAGATAATACAATGGAAATAAGTTTTATAATGTTTTGGGGCAAGTATAGGCCGGGCCCCCACAAGGCTAGGGCCCCCCGCGATGGGGAGCGTTCGCGGTACTGTCGCAACGCCACTGTTCTCTCTTCTAATCTGTCGCAAAATTTGCTTTACATTAATTTTAGAAATTAATTATATGATTTTATTTTTATGTCATTTCATAGCTGGTTTGCCAGAACGGTTGCACCCAAAAATGGGTAAAATTGATAATTTTATAAAGACATATTAGTAACAGTAAAGTAAGGGCAAACACAATTGTTATTGCAATACCAAATTTATTTTAATTTATAATCACAATATTGTTTTTTTTCTACTTTATTAAAAAAAAATTTACTTTACCCCTTGAATAAGATCACATGTCTCAATATGCAGGCCCTGTATAATAATGTAAATTAAATTTAAAAAACTCGGTATGTCAAAATTATTATTGTCACAATTTATATTCGTGAAAAAACAGCAATCACATGAAATGTGTAAAAATGGATTTTTGTACACCCAAAAACGAACTTTATGTAAATATTGTAATTGTTCCGTACTGACACGGTTTACAAAGGAAAGTAACGTAGTTTTATATATTTTACAAATTTATTTTAGAATAAATTTGAAATTTCTAAATTATCGTGTTAAAGGCAAAAAGTTTTGCAAAAGTGGTAAAAAGGTACACTTAGGTAAAGGAATTACAGGTTTTTCGAACTTTGCCTCAAAAACCTGGCGTCCAGATGATTCAAGAAACGATGGTCCAGGTACACGAATCGAGTAAATGGAAGCAAAAAACAGGCAGAAAGTTTTTGGAAGTGTTAGCGAACGGATCGTTTCTTGTAAATTTTTGCTAAAACGAAAAGTAAAATAAATGTGATAACAATAAATATTTTATTCGAAACATCTGACTTATTATTTCGACAAAGGACTTCCTAAAGCGAGCAATATTTTAGTTTTACTTTTATAAAACAAACTTTCAAACAAAGGTATTATATATCTGTATAGTGTCAGAACGCATATATACTTAAAAAATATATAAGGTGCCCTTAATTCACATTAAGCGCAAAAAATATTGGGTGCGGGAACGTCAATGTAGTTTTTGGTGTTACTTGGTACTTTTACGCGTATATATATATATATATATATGTATATATATGTATATACCATTGGCGGCTGGTGGATTTTGGGCACACATATTTCAGTTATTAGACATGGGACCCACATCAAATTTATATGAGTTTATAATGACTCAAGATGGGATATTTAGGTACTAAAAACTGAAAAATAGGTAACTAAAAAGGTACTAAAAAAGCATTATAGTTTAAAAAAACAGCATTTTAGGTAAAAAAAAACATTAAAAGTTCAAGTTTCGTTTATTTTTATAAAATAAGTAACATAAAATATTTTTTTTATAAACTGACCAATAGTTAATTAGCTATAAGGAACTGAAAATATAACAGGGAATACCTGATATTTACCAAATTTACTACTAGAGTAACAAACGATAAAGTAACATAAAATAAAACTTTTTATATAACTTAAAGCAAGAAGGAACTAAAAAATATGGAATATCTAATATTTACCCACTATGTAACTTTACTACTTGAGTAACAAATAAGAATCTTTTCTATATTTTGAGACGTAAGATTATGCCTTTTGTCACAATAAACTGACAAATTAAAAATATGTAACAAAAGTATAAAAAGGTAGTTTAAAGCAAAAACCTACAAAAAAGGTAAAAAAGGTGAAAACAAGTTGGGTTCATATAAAAGAAAATCTTTTAAAACACATTTTGGCATTATTGGTTTTCAAATAGTTACATCGCGATGCATCGGTTGAAAAAAGGTAAAATAACTAAAATCCCATCCCTAATAATGACATTATATAGACAAGTTCTGAGCAAGCAGAATTCAAACTGAAGTTTGCGAAAAAAGTTAGTTTTTAAGTGTGCCCCCCAGCCTCCTGCCCCCTAAAATTAAGATAATTCAAATTAAAGTAGTACACTATTTAATTCACTGAAGTTTATCGACAAATTTCAAATTTTATTAAAAAAATTTAAGTATTACAGATTTTATACCATTTCTATTTTTTATTAAATATAGTAAAGTAAATAATAAAAATTTAAAATGGTATAAAACCTGTAATTCTTGAAATTTTTTAATAAAATTTGAAATTTGTCGATAAACTTCAGTGAATTAAATATTGTACCACTTCAGTTTGCACTATCTTAATTTGGGGGGGGGCAGGAGACTGGGGGGCACACTTAAAAACTAACTTTTTTTCGCAAACTTGAATTTAAATTCTGCTTGCGCAGAACTTGTCTATATAATGTCATTGTAAACTCATAAAAATTTGATGTGGTTCCCATGTCCAATAACTGAGATATGGGTGTGCCCAAAATCCACCAGCCGCCACTGATATATATACAGGGTGGTCCAGGATTAATCTGAAAAATTTTAATGATCGATAGAGCCTGAAAAAACAATAAAAACAAACCCAAAAACATTTTTCAAAAATGCATATTAACGGAGATAATATTAGTCCTTCAAAATAATTTTTAAACCATTAAACCGATTCTTCTCAAATTTTGCGTAGGTTAAGCTTTCGTCAATAATATAATGAAAATTTCCTACAAAAGGCCCAGTGGCGGAGATTTTGGGAGGGGTTTCCCCTTTTTACTCTCATATTTTCGACGCCACTGGATTTTATTAGAAAATCATCAGATTTATTTTTATCCTTTTTCAATCTAAAAGCAAAACTTTTATGTTTATTTTTTATCAGATCAATGGTTTCGGAGATATTTCAGTTTAAAATTTCAAAAACACTGTGTCACGTAACTTTTGTTATTATTTTAGTAATAAAAAAATATTTTTTTTCTGAACGATTGTATTGGGCAAATAAAAATTTACCAATGAAATAATGGAATAATCGCTTTCAATAGGGTGGTTTTTGGGTTGGTTTGATTTTGTATTATAATACAATTAAAATATTAATTACAGACGTTGATTGTAATCCTCAATCAACGTTACAATAAAACAACCTAAAAATATGACGGGATCAGTAACAACTGCACGATGACTCCTGGACGCTAGTTTATTTTTATAATATTTTATAAACTGATAACGTGGCATAATTGTTACCAAGTTACCGATTTAAAATAAAATATGATAAAATTCCGTGTACTCGGTGTTTTTGAAATTTTAAAGTCTCCGAAACCACTGATCTTATGAAAATTTAACACACAAGTTTTGCTTCTAGATTGAATAAGAAATCTGATGATTTTCCAATAAAATCCAGTGGTGTCGAAATATGGGGGTAAAAAGGGGAAACCCCCCAAAATCTCCGCCGCTGGGCTTTTTGTAAGAAATTTTACCTACACAAAATTTGAGCAGAATTTATTTAAAAAAAAAACGTTTTTTTGCCTTTGAAGGGATATTAGTGTGTTGGTGTGTATTTTTAAAAAATATTTTTGGGTTTGTTTTTATTGTTTTTTCAGGCTCCATCGATCATTAAAATTTTTCAGATTAATCCTGGACCACCCTGTATATATATATATATATTAGGGTGCTACATTTAAAATGAACATTATTTTTTGTTTTTCGCTGACACATGAAAATTTTGTTCCTTTCATTAAAAAAAAAAGTTCCCTGGAAATTTGAGCCCTTAATTTTAATTTTAAGTGGTTCCTCTCGATCGATGTATATTTCGCATTTAAATAACGTGTAAATCATGATTTTTAATTTAAATTAATATAGCTCAGTTTCATTTCATGGTATTTCATTGCGATTAGTCAGAATTTATAGTATAGCACTCTTTGAAAGTGCCCACTAACAATTTTTTGTACTTGAACCCGTCTCATCGGTTCCGACCTCGAAAGCCCAATTTTGTCAAATTTTCGTTCTTATTAACAAAACAGTTGAAGTTATAAAAAAAATTGTCAGAAAACAATTTGTAAGAAATTAAATTTCCTACAAAAATACCTCTGTACGAATTTTCCGAGGAGCGTAGTGCAAAAGGTATAAACATTTTAATGTATTAAAATCTAAAAAAAATATATTATTTTAATTTTAATTGTATGATTTTTCCACTTACGCTTTTTTTTAACAAAATTAACCTTTTTCAACTTTTTAAAAAAAAAAGATCGGTTATATCGGGAAGAGATATTAAAAATTTTTTTCAATGCCTAATCTTCAATAATGAAATGTGAATTTCTGAAATTTATTATTATTGAGTGTAATTTTTTTTTGTTCTTAGTATAAAAATATACCGAAACTAGCTTTAAAAACAAAAAAAATTAGAAAAATCATTTTTGCACCTGTAACTTTTATTTTTATCTACGGCACTGTTAACCTTAAAAAAAACGTTTATAATTTTACCGCGGGAAAACAATGAAGTAAGCTCTGATTAAACCTGTTTCAATCTAAGACGTTTTGTTCTCTACATTTGAAAACTCCAAGATAGTTAAATCCGTGTTTTATTATAAAAAAACATTTATTACTTCTCGATGCATACTCTCTAAAAATAAATTAATCAAAAATAACTAATTTAATAGTTAATAGTGGCTGCTTTTTCACTTGTGCCATGGTTAACCATCGAATACCATGGTATCCCAAACGTTAATAACCAATTCTTATGTAAAATTGTACTTTGAATCCGAAAATACCGTTAAAAATTATGAAAGTGGAGCAGTTTTTGAGATATAGTCAATTCCATATTAAATGAAACTGTTCTACTTTTTTAACTTTTGAAGACATTTTCGGATTCAGGGTACAATTTTACATAAGGATTGGCTATTAAATTTTGGGATACCATGGTATTCGATAGTTAATCATAGCACAAGTGAAAAAGCAGCCACTATTAACTATTAAATTAGTTATTTTTGACTAATTCATTTTTAGAGAGTAGCGAATCTATTATTATTCAACTTATCAATTACAAATACGACTAAATAATTGTACGTTTTTTTACCGATTTCTTTACTCATAATTTTTTTATAACTTCAAATGTTTTGTTGATAAGAACGAAAATATAACAATTTTTAAGAAAATTGGGCTCTCGAGACTGGTTTAAGTACAAAAAAATGTTAGTAAGCACTTTCAAAGGGTCACTAATATACTATAAATTCTGACTAATCGAATCGCAATAAAATACCATGAAATCAAACGGAGCTATATTAATTTAAATTAAAAAAATCATGATTTACACGTTATTTAAATGGAAAATATACATCGATCGAGAGGAACCACTTAAAATTAAAATTAAGGTCTCAAATTTTCAGGGAACTTTTTTTTTGATAAAAGGAACAAAATTTTCATGTGTCAGCGAAAAAAAAAATAATGTTCGTTTTAAATGGACCACCCTAATATATATATATATATATATACAGGGTGTTATGTAATTAATGTTATATATTAAAATACTGAATACCTTTTGACATAAGGAATAAAGGAAAAATATTTAAAAAAACATTTTTCCAAAGATAAAGAAAAAATATGCATTAGAAGTTTTTTATATTTTTTGTGATACGCCACTGGTTACCTCTGCACACCTGTATTTTGTGAGTCCATAGATACCAACCAACAAAGTAGCTATGCGTTGCCAGATGTAAAAAATTGTTACTAAAAATTTTTCTTGCAAAAAATAAATAAAAACTCAATAAATACAAAAGTTTTATGCCCTTAAAGCTCTAATACCCTTCTGTATTTATTTACTGATCCAGCTATTAGCTTAAGCAATGATTAGAAAATTTAGTACCTTTGAAATTTGAAATCCATAACCACAAAATTAATTTTTTCATCAGTTTTTTTCTCTGTTTACTCAGATGAAATTGGGACCAGTTCACAGGTTAAACTTTAACCATTTAATTTGTGTAAATAAATCCAAAAGCACTTCCCTTAGTTAAGATATTTACAATTTGAAAACATAACCTAAAATTTAAAAGAAATGCACTAGATTCTGTCATAAAAGTTGGCAGATTTTGTTTGAATTTACCTTCAGTACAAAAATGAAATAACCAACAATTAATAAAAACGCCAAATTGACAATTTGCATTGTTAATTTTGTCATTTTTGTAATTAAGCTAAATTTAAACAATGCTTTGCAACTTTTTTGAAAGATTTTGGAAACAGTTGTTACCAACCATAACATAATAAATCCACCAGATTAACCTAAAGTTCCTAGTCGATCAGTGGCGTACTTTTTGGTAGGATAAAGGTTATTATAAATTATTTTTAGACTTTGGAATTTAGAAAAAAAAAGTTTCAGGTGCTTCTTTATGGACCCTAAGGAACAACCCATTTTAATATATAACATTAATTACATAACACCCTGTATATATATATATGTAAAATTGGTCGTTAAAAATTAATTTTTGCGACGCCCCCTAAAAAGCTTCGTTTTAATGAAAAACCACTGGGAATTTTTTTTTATTGAAAAACAACACGTGCCTCAAGACGATCTAAGTTAATTTTTTGGTATAATCATATCTTTTCTGAAAATATTAAACTAAATTAGTACAAACGTAATTTTAATATTTAGGTGAAGTTATTTCATTGTTAATAATTTTTAAATCTCAAAAAAATTATTATTCCGCTACCATTAAAAAGGTGTACTCTCAAACTTCGGTAAAATAAACCGTTTCCGAGGTATTCGAGATTACAATAATTATTATATCGCATTATTTAAAAGGTTTAAAAGGTAGGTACCTATATGATAACAAATTTTATTTTTTAATTGAAAAAACTAAAAAGGGCATTTTATAAGCCTCGGGACTTTTTGCCCTGGCACATTAAAAAAATTGTAGTTTTTTCAATTCAAAAATTTGTCCCATATACCTTTTAGTCCTTTAATGCCATATAACAATCAATGTAATCTCGAATATCTCGGAAACGGTTAATTAGACGAACTGAGTAATCGAAAAATTGCATCAAATGGTATAAAAACCTAACCTCAAAGTTTGTATGGGACAATAAGCTTAAGCAACCCCTGTTTCTACGTCATTGCGTTCACTCGAACAACTGTAATTATGTGTGAATATGTGTTTTGGTAGTAAGTGTTCGCAAAATATCACCTTTCCAAGTCTACCATAGTACTATGGTACTTCTACGTAGAAGTTATAAATATTAAAAAACTGATATGATAAGTAACACTTTATCACCCTGTATCTTTTGCCAGTCTTCTTCAGATTTTGTAAACAATGCTCTCTTATACAGGATGTCTCTTTCCTTCATTAAATTAATAACTTTATTTATCCATTTTTTTGCTTCATGACTCACTTATATTTTAAATTCCCTTATTTTACATATTTTGTATATTGCTTGTTTTATGTTAAGTTCTAATTCTAAAGATCAATATCCACTGTCAATATAATATGATCTTATCCTTGGTTTTGTAAGAACTTCATGTTTTAAAACTTTTTTATTTGTTATAATATACCTAATTAATCATAGTGGAACTATTTGGTGTTATTCTAATAAAATCTGTAACTATTTTAATAAACGCCATTAATGTAAATTATTTTTTTTATTTTTTTTTATGTAAAATCCATCTTTTGATAAATCAATGTTGAAGTCACCATTTATTATAACTTTTCCATCAAAATCAATATTTTCTAGGTACTCACTTATGAACAAAAAAAGATTATCTTTTTTTTGGGAAGGATGATATAAACTTACAATTAAATACTTTTTATTTGATATGACATACATTGTATGATTCTATAGCTAATATCCACAGATAATCATCAATAACTTTATTAAGGACTACTTCACTAGGACTAGTTTTTTTTTGGGTATACATTACCACTCCACCTGTTCTTGGTTTTTTTTATGTGCATTTTAATATTTTATGTCATCAATTTGTATTTCCTTATTATATATTGTAACGTTTTTAACTGTTCGTAGTGTGAATTAAAACACGCACTGGTTAATTAACGAACTAAACTATTTATTTTATCACTTAACTACACTTAAAACACTATAAAACTAACTAAACACTTAACTACTAATTATTTATATCACTACTAGTTTATTTATTTGCACTTTTATTTATTTATTTCTTCGCGAGAACCAAAGCTCAACTGACTGCTCTGTGTTGCTCCGTTTCTTATATATCCAGCGCCCAGGTATTCTGGAACATTCCAGCGAGCTCCACACTCTCGATTATTCGAGCGCTGAGTCACCGGCGATGACTCACCGGCAATGACTAATCGGCGATGAGTCATCACTCCGATATCCAGG
Organism: Brassicogethes aeneus; assembly: GCA_921294245.1. Lineage (NCBI taxonomy): Eukaryota > Metazoa > Arthropoda > Insecta > Coleoptera > Nitidulidae > Brassicogethes > Brassicogethes aeneus. The sequence goes on from OV121132.1 coordinate 67,554,563, forward strand.
GCGGTACTCGCTACATTGCCCCCGTCTTAAAACATTTTCGTCCCGAAAATGGTCCTCAGCTCCATGGCGATATTTGCATAGAGATCCAAACTTGCATTGTGACGTCCTATAGAAGTAGCAGTCTACGGTCTTCCTTCCGGTTGTTCTTTTAGGGTTGTGGCAACAGACAAGAATGTGTATGCCACTAAATCTGAAGATAACTTCCACCATACTTCTAATTATTCTCCAGTCTAAACCGTAAAGTCCACAAGCAATCTTCGGTATCGCCAGGTTCATGATGTCCTTGGATAAAAGGGCATCCCTCAATTTATTTAAGGCATTCCATACGTCACGGTAGTTTGGCTTCTGATGGGAGAGTTGCTTCGTTACCAGATAGAAGATACTTCTATTGCCTATCTGCTCATTATTCACAATTTCAAGCACCTCTCCAACTTTGGGATTCTGCCTTCGTAGCTCGTCGATCCGTCCAAACTTGTTTTTAAAAACAACCGCTATTCCCCTGGACATCCTTAGGTCTTCTGCAACACAGTGAGCCAAGGAGTAATCGGCCGAAACCGTGAACAGATCTTGTTGTTCTTCTCGAGTGACACCAAAGCGAGCTTTTTTACCGCTCGAATATAAATACATGAAGTCTTCAAAAAGCAACTCGTCTTCCGGAGGATTAACTCGTCTTACTCTAGCATGGTTTATTTGGTCATCATTGTTTCCAACGTAAGGAGTCAATCGGTTAAAATGGATCACTTTCGGCTTTCCTCTTGGTTGTTTTCTGATCCTGTAGATGATGTCATTTATGCGATCCATTACTTCGTATGGTCCTTCCCAAGAAGTCTGCAGCTTCGGTGAATAACCACGACGATGCTGAGGGTTGTATAACCAAACTAGGTCTCCAGGTTGAAATCCTCCATTTTCCGCCTTGATGTCGTATGCCTCTTTCATTCTATCACTGGCACTTTGGATGTTTAAACGAACTCGGCTGTGAATGTCGCTCATTTTGCTACGTAAATTGCTAACGTAATCTTCTCCAGGAACATCTTCCCCTGGTAGGCAACCAAACCTCAGGTCACAAGGTAGACGAAGTTCACGTCCCATAACAATGCTAGCCGGTGTCTGGCCGGTTGTATCATGGATAGAAGAACGGTACGCCAACAGGAACAGATGGAGGAAGTGGTCCCAGTCTCTTTGGTGATCAGAGACTACCTTGGACAGGTACCGGTTTATCGTTCGATTCATTCGTTCTACCATTCCATCAGACTGCGGATGTAATGCAGTCGTCCTCGTCTTCCGAATGTTAAGAATTTTACAGACATTCTGGAACAATATAGATTCGAAGTTCCTGCCTTGGTCTGAATGCATCTCCATTGGCACACCAAAACGACAAATCCACTCCTTAATAAGGGCATCGGCCACTGTGGCAGCTTCCTGGTTTGGCAAGGCGTACGCTTCCGCCCACTTGCTGAAGTAATCCATTACAACGATGATGTATTTATTTCCAGACTCTGTTTCCGGAAATGGACCCGCCACGTCGATTGCAATTCTCTCAAATGGGCTGCCCACATTGTACTGTCTCATTGGGGCTTTTGGGCGCTTCTGGGGTCCATTGCTTGCCGCGCAAACGGCACACTTCTTGCACCATTCCTTCACATCCCGTTGGCTGTTGACCCAATAAAACCGTTCCCTAAGTCTTCCGAGCGTCCTGGTCACCTTAAGATGTCCTCCAGTAGTTCCATCATGGATTTCCTGCAGCACTTCTGGTATCCTGTTTCTGGGGATTATTATCTGCTTCCGGTCTTCCCCCCCTTCTGGCATCTCCAGAACGCGCTTTAGAAGCCCGTCACTTAAGATAATGGAATTCCATTGGGCCCAGTAGGATTTCACATTCGGCGAATATTGGGCGACTTCCTGCCACGTTGGTTTACGGTCGTTCTTCTTCCAATCGATGATAAGCTTCAAATCCGGGTCCCTTTCCTGGTCTTGTTGAACCTCAGCGGATTGCCAATGATCATCCACGATTGTAGTCCTGCGAACAAACACATCCTTTTCTTCGGCCCTAAGACAATGTTTACAGTCTTCCGGGCAGGGTCTTCTTGACAAGGTGTCAGCATTTCTATGGATGGTCCCAGCCCGATGTTCTGTGTCAAAGTCGAACTCCTGTAGTCTCTCAATCCATCTTGCTACCTGTCCTTCAGGATTCTTGAATTGCAAAAGCCATTTAAGGGCAGCATGATCCGTTCTTAGCAAGAATTTTCTTCCATACAGGTACTTGTAAAAGTGTTCGACTGCTTTTACCACTGCCAATAGCTCGCGTCGAGTAACACAGTAATTTCGCTCTGGTTTCGATAGAGTTTTACTAAAGTATCCAATAACTTTCTCTTTTCCTTCTTGAATCTGCGACAAAACAGCTCCCAGGCCCACATTGCTGGCGTCCGTGTCCAAAATAAATTCACCATCCGGAAGTGGATAACTCAGGACTGGTGAGCTGGTCAACGCGTTTTTCAGGTTCTTAAAGGCTTCTTGGCATTCGTCGTCCCATTGGAATCGTCTTTCTCCCTCTGTTAAACGTGTCAAAGGCTTAGCAACCTTTGCGAATCCTGGTACGTACCGACGGTAGTAGGTGCATAATCCAAGAAAGCTTCTTAAGTCATGTTTATTCTTCGGTATTGGCCATTCCCGCACCGTCTTTACCTTCTGTTTATCCACTGCAACTCCTTGACTTGAAACGACATGGCCCAGATACTGCACTTCCCTCTGGAACAAGTGACATTTCTTTGGGCTAAGCTTTAGGCCGGAACTTCTTAAGCGCTGAAAAACTTCCTTCAGGTTCTTCATATGGTCCTCAAATGATTTTCCAACCACAATAATGTCGTCAAGGTACACCAAGCAAGTCTTCCAGGATAGTCCCTTCAAAACCATTTCCATGAGCCTTTCAAAAGTTGCAGGGGCATTACATAGTCCAAACGGCATGACAGTAAACTGCCACAGTCCAGCACCCACGGTAAACGCCGTCTTTTCTCTATCTTCTGGTGCCATTTCAACCTGCCAGTAACCGCTTTTCAAATCCAAAGTCGAAAATATTTGGGATCCAGCCAATGTATCCAGGGTGTCATCTATCCTAGGCAGAGGGTAGCTGTCCTTCTTCGTCACGTTGTTCAACTGACGAAAATCGACGCAAAATCGAGTTGATCCATCCTTTTTCTTAACTAACACCACTGGGGAAGACCATGGGCTGTTGGATGGTTCGATCACCCCTTCCTTCTTCATTTCTTGCACAATTTTATCAGCTTCCTCTCGCTTGGCAAGTGGTAGCCTTCTTGCCGACTGTCGAATGGGCTGTGCATCACCGGTGTTAATTTTATGTTGGACAATTCTTGTCCTACCCTTCTTTCCTTGTCCATCATCAAAGACGTCCTGATAGTTGTGTATCAGCTCTCTCAGCTTTATTCTCTCATTTGGTTTTAAGTCCTTTGAAGAAGTCGAAAGCAGAGTCGTCAATTCATTTCTAATTTTCTTGGCCGGAACTCCAGACTCACGAATGCTTCTAATAATTGAAGAAACAGAAGAACAGTTCCCCAAAACGATTCCTTTTTTCAAGTTCACAGAGTAACCATTAACATTCAATACTCTTACTGGCACTTCTTTTCCGACACGTATTAAAGTCTTCCCTACTACAACTCCTCGACCGACCTCTTTGTCATCAATTCTCGGCTCCAGCAGCATTATACTTCCATCTTCTGATTTACAATCCAAGGAAGCCTTCAATATCATCTCGCTTTGTTCCGGTATCAAAGCATCTTCTGTTAACATTACACGAATATTCTTTTCTTTCGATCGATGCAACACGACTTCTTCTCCATTTACTCTTAATATTCCTTGTTGAAAGTTTAGTTCAAATCCTATAGAGTTCATAATGTCCATGCCTACAATAACTTCATCTTCAATATCTGCTACCAATGCTCGATGTTTAAATTTCGTGTTTCCTATGACCATCGTGATGTCCACTTCTCCATGAACAGTAGCAGAATCTCCTGTTGCAGTACGTAGTCGCCGATTGGTAGATTTTATCTTGGACTTTTCGACAATATCTGGCCGAATAATTGTCTTCGTCGCACCTGTATCCAGCAGCAGCACATGTAACTTTCCATTAATAAAGCCATCCACAAAAACACTGCTGGACTGATGTAGAAGAGATGCGACACGTTCGATATCCTCTGGGGCATACTGGTTACAGGTCGACGATTGCCCCTTTTCCTCGACCCTATCTAGTTTTCCGACTTGGATGAAGTCGCCTCCTGGCTTTTTCTGCAACGACTTCGTATATGTCCGAGCTTTCCACATCTCCAACACCGGATTTCCTTCTTTTCTGGTAGATTCTCTTTAAGAACTCGCCTGATTTCTTCGATTATACTGGGTTCCTCCTCTTTTTCTTCCTCGGCTCTCCTAATTCTATGCTGGCTCCTGCAGCTTTGCTTTGCTGCCTCGAATTCCAAAGCTCGAGCCAATGCATCAACCAGTTGGCTCGGACGAGCCAACGTCAGAGCCTGTCTTGTTTCGTTGTCCCGAAGTCCATCCAAAAAGGCTTGAACCGCTAATCGTTCCATAACGGTCGTTGGAGTAGCTGGATATGCTAGCCGAACCAAGCGTGCAATATCAGCCTCGAATTCTTGCAAAGTCTCGTTAGATTTCTGGCAGCGATTCTTCAGTTGGGAATGGTACACATGTTCCAGATGTGTCTGGCCATATCGCAGTTCCAGATGTTTAACCAACGCTTCGTAATCTTCTTGTTCGTTGGGAGAGAGTGTCTGCAAGATGTCCGTTGCATCTCCGCGTAAAGCCAGAGTCAATGCTGTAGCTTTTTCTTCTGGTAGCCAGCCATTTGCTTTTGCTGCTGCCTCAAACTGACGGATGTAATTTGTCCAAGAAGTTTTTCCATCGAACTGAGGTGGTTTCATCCGTACTCGGCTTCCCTCCTGCACTACTCCTGGTTCCGTCAGCATCATAGGTAAATTTACAGCTTTCAGTTTACTATTTATTTCTCTAATTTTGACCTCCAATTTCTCGTTCAATTTTTCTTCTCTCGTATCCAATTCCATCCTTACGTTATTTAATTCCATCCTTACATCGTCAACTTTCTGTCCCACTTTCTCTTCTAATTCATTGACATTTTCTAGAATTTTCACACTAACCCCACATCTGACACCAATTGTAACGTTTTTAACTGTTCGTAGTGTGAATTAAAACACGCACTGGTTAATTAACGAACTAAACTATTTATTTTATCACTTAACTACACTTAAACCACTATAAAACTAACTAAACACTTAACTACTAATTATTTATATCACTACTAGTTTATTTATTTGCACTTTTATTTATTTATTTCTTCGCGAGAACCAAAGCTCAACTGACTGCTCTGTGTTGCTCCGTTTCTTATATATCCAGCGCCCAGGTATTCTGGAACATTCCAGCGAGCTCCACACTCTCGATTATTCGAGCGCTGAGTCACCGGCGATGACTCACCGGCAATGACTAATCGGCGATGAGTCATCACTCCGATATCCAGGGCGGTACTCGCTACAATATTATAAATTTTATTACATAAATGAGTTTCAAAGAGACACAATAACAAAACAAAGCTAAAATACATATAGGGTCAATATTATATAGTAGGCCCTGACAATTAAAAGCAACTATTTTATTATATACATTTGACATTAATTGCCAGGTACTGAAGTTAATTCTTTTACTTGCATTTTCAACTGCTCTTTTAAAACAGGGGCATTGTTTATCATAACGTCACCTCATGAGAACACTCCTATTGAAGTAATTCGTAATGCAAACAAACTTAAAAATAATCCTAGATGGAGAGGTATATCTATTTCAACTGATCGTACACCTATGCAAATAAAATTATACAAGACTGTTAAAGAAGAGCTAAATGCTCGTATTGAGAATGGGGAAAGTAGTTTCAAAATCCGTTATAAAAACGGTATACCCACCCACCATTACTAAACAGGAAAACTAAATGTACCCAAAGATTCTCCTAAATCACTTTATATATATTATCAAAACACACGAGGTCTTAATTCTAAAACTAAGTAATACTTTCTATAAAAGCTGTTGTTGTTTAGACTATGATATTATATGTATTACAGAGACTTGGCTTAGTAGTTCTGTTAGCTCATCTGAGCTTTTTCCTGATAACTACAGAATTGTAAGAGATGACTAAACAGGAAAACTAAATGTGCCCAAAGATTCTCCTAAATCACTTTATATATATTATCAAAACACACGAGGTCTTAATTCTAAAACTAATACTTTCTATAAAAGCTGTTGTTGTTTAGACTATGATATTATATGTATTACAGAGACTTGGCTTAGTAGTTCTGTTAACTCATCTGAGCTTTTTCCTGATAACTACAGAATTGTAAGAGATGACCGAAACTTTTATGTAGTAAACCGTAACCGCGGTGGAGGTGTGCTTCTTGGTTTTATGGACCATATTACGTTTACCCAATTAGATACCAGTAAACTATCAAATCTCGTACCATTAATCGACATAATAATATGTAAAATCACTAAGCCTTTTATTTGTAAGTTTGGTCTAGTATATATTCTTCCTGATACAACATCAGATGATTTAGAAATTTTTACTAGTGCTCTAGAAGTATTCCTATTGAATGAACCAGTTATTCTTATTGGTGACTTTAATTTGCCTAAACTCAATCTACCAAGCTCTACTTGTTCTAAATATTCTACTTTTAAGTTATTTTGCAATATTTTGGATCTGAATCAATACAATACAATTTTAAACTCTGTTAATAAACAACTTGATCTAATCCTCTCGAATACCACCTGTGAAATGCCATTTGTACCTGAAGACCTTTATCATCCGTCTTTAAATATAGTAGTTACTGGTATTTATACACAAGGCACCAAATTTCCATTAAGTAACAATAAAAAATATAATTTTAAAAAGGCAAACTTCATTAATCTATGTCATGACCTTCTTAATACTAACTGGGATTTCTTAACCCAATGCTTCGATGTTGACATAATGGTTATCGAATTGTATAAAACATTGTACAGCGTCTTTAATTATTCAGTTCCAAAAACTCAAAGTAAAACTCAGAATAATGCTTTTCCTACTTGGTTTACCAAACAAATTAAAACTAACCTTAAAACAAAAGAAATATATAGAAAGAAATGGCTTCAAAACAAGCAAACATTCTTTCTTCTCGAATATAAGCGACTTCGTACCCAAACGAAAAGTCAAATTAATAATGCCTATAATAACTATATTTATACAGTCCAAGAAAACATTAAAACAAACCAATCTGCCTTATGGAGCTATATAAATGAAAAACGCGACACAACACGAATTCCAGGGACCCTTTATTTAGATGGCAAAGAGCTTACAAACCCTTCTGATATTGTCAACGCTTTTAGCATGTTTTTTTCAAAAATTTTTAATGCCAATCCTTCGCAAGCCGATAATACATACTTATCCAACTTACATTTCTCAATGAATCTTGTAACTGAAGAAGATGTAATTAAAGTCATGGAAAAGTTATCTAATAAATTTACGACTGGTGATGATGGTATTCCTAGCTTTATTGTTAAAGATTGTAGATTTGCACTTGCAAAGCCTATAACATTAATTCTTAATATGTGCATTAGAAAATCTACATTCCCACAAAAATGGAAAACGGCTCGTGTAGTACCTATTTTCAAGAAAGGCGATAAAACATTAGTTGAAAATTACCGACCTATATCCATTCTATCAAAATTTTTCAATTTTTGTCATCTGCATCTGGCATCTGTCACCCAATATATTTCTGAAGTTTTGGATAGGCGTGGACAGGTCGATGTGATCTACACTGATTTATCGAAAGCTTTTGATAACATTAGTCATTCTATCGAAAGCTTTTGATAACATTAGTCATTCTATTTTAATACAGAAACTTAATGGTTTTGGGTTTTCTTCTAATTTCGTAAAACTTCTTAAATCATACTTGACTAATCGAAAATGCTACGTTAGTTATAATGGTTTTTCTTCATGCTCTTTAACTGCCAGCTCTGGAGTAAATAATCCGGAATTTTATTGTAGGTATAGCAGCATTGGTATAAAAAACAAGATTTGTATGCTTCAGATTTGTGTTTGGGAATTGATAAAATATTTTTAAATCGGACATTAATATTGTGAATATCATTTCTGTATCTTATTTTATTATACAGATAAGGTGGTGTTTTGTGAAGTATAACTTTATGAAAAAAGCAGCAACTATGTAGTAGAGCTCTTTTTTTTACGTTGAGCCAGCCGATTTTCCTGTAATAGCTAGAAACAGGGTCAAATTTGCAAATACTAAATACTAGTCTAACACAGCTATTTTGAATAAGCTGAAGCCTATTGATATCCCGCTGTCTAAGAAAAGGACCGTATAGAATATTGCCATAATTGAGATGCGATAAAACTAGAGCCTCACACAATGTGGTTTTATTTTTCCTGGATAGCAGATGTCTATAGGAGTAAATAAGGTCTCTTTATATGTCATTTGTAGCAAGTAAGCTGGAGTGCAAGTTTGATCTGGTACCCAATATACACATGCCATCGCATAAATATTTATAGAGTTCAAAGAAGATTCTTAAAATACATGTATCTCTTAATTTATGGAACGTACTCAGAACAAAATGCTAACCTGGACAGTATTATGAGTGAATACAAAATAATGCACTTGGACACAAGGCGAGATTTGCAAAGTGCACGTTTTTTAACGAAATTGGTAAGGGGTACAGTTGACTGCGAATACTTACTATCGAAGATTCAGTTTCATGTTCCGAGGAACAACTCAAGAATATCTGTCTTCTTTCAAATTCCCACTGCCAGAACAAATATTTTATCAAAAGCACCAATAACAACCATGTGCAAAAATGGAAATGAGCTATTAGTTGATATATTTAAATCAGGATATTGTTTTTTTTATTATTTTATTTCTTTCTTAAGTTTTTGTATTGTATGTTCGATATAGGTATTTGTTTTAAATATGTGTTATATATATTTGATATATTTGTTATATATATTTATACCATTGTCCTGTAATTGGGAGAATCCTGTTGGGCAATAAAGGTTATTATTATTATTATTATTATTATTATTAATATAACAAGGTTGTATGTTAAAAAACCGAAAAATTTGAGTTTATGCTTCTACAAGGTTTTATGTAATCCACCCTTGACATACAACTTGAAAATAACTCTATATATATATATATGTTTACATAGAATATACATTCTATAGAATTATTTTTAAGTGGTATGTGAAGCGTAGGCCACGTATAATCCTGTAGAAACATTTTCCGTTTTTTTTAACATACAACCTTGTTATATTATTAAGTTGTATGATTACTATCAATTTACTACCAATTTTTATTTTAAATTTTTCTTCGGCTGTAACACAACTAATACATTTTGTTTCTGTTTATTTTTTTTTTAATTTTATGCGGACCTGCACACTTAAAACAAGCATTTACTTTCTTACAATTTTTAGCTTTATGGTTAAAACCAGCCGTAGCATGTAGCATTTAATTACTCCTAAATGATCTAATATGTTTCAATTCCAATAATAATAATTTTTGTACTTTTCAAGTTAACTTATTTTATTTTATATTTGTCTCCCATACTTTGATTTCTTTTTTCTTTTATTAACTCTTTTTATTGAGGATTTCAACAACTAATTTCTATTCCACTTTTTTAACATTTTTAATATTATCTACACCAATAGCAAACTTTATAGGTTCCACCTTTTCTTTCAGGAAGAATGGGAAGCCATACCCCAGGAATTTCTAAGGAACTTGGTCTAGGGAATGCCCAGGAGGGTTAACGAATTATTACGGGTGAGGGGAGGGCCCAACGAAATATTGAAAGTTATTATTGTTATTGTTTGTTACATTTTTCTGTTAAATGTTGTAGTTTTTATTATGACTATATCTTCGCATAAAATTTTCAAAAATGAACAAACAAATTTTGTATTTAACTTTATTACCAATTAGGTAGGTACTTATCAGTAATAAGTTATCACTAGTGCGCAATATAAATGTAATTTATGTAACATTATCCTTACCACTCAAACAAATTGCAGAAATTTCTCCCAAAAAGTGAATCCTCAAATGGCATTGGCAAATCCATATTATTGAGACATTTAACAGCCGGGAATTATTTTCGAATTTGACAACTGAATCACATCAGGAGGTCAAAATTATAAAGCAAACATGTCACGAACGTAAATATCGGTTCAGGTTTACTTTTCGCAAATTTTCTCCAAAATGTCATTTTGAAAAAGTGGTATTTGCTTAGGTTCCTCTGAAATTAATGGAAGTTTGTTGCTTGTCGCTTGTTCAGAATTATTCAACCATCTTATCTTTTTTATCTTAAAAAGGCTGAGTGTATTGCCTACAAAAAAGCATCAAATGTACTCTTTAAAAAAAACATATTTTTGTAGCTGATTCCAATTCGAAAAATTTGAAAAATGTTTTAAGGTAAGACATAATACTTCATTATTTCAAAGTAAAAACGAGAAAAAAATATTTTTTTTACAAACGGGGCTTGGATGAAGTTATTTAAATTTTTCACCGTTTTACATATCACCCTGTAGGAAATTTACTTAAAGAACCGTGAGCTTCATATCTATAGCATGAATTTCCAGAGAATGGGGCTAGCAGACATCACAAACCAAAATAAAATCGTTCAAGAAACAAAAAAGTTATGTCGTTTTGAAAAAGGACGAAATTTTTGTTCGCGACACATTGACTGGTGCGCAGTTTAGATCAATCATAAATACCTAAAACCTAATTTCGAATAATTTTGATGACTTTAGATAATATTATCTGCTCGATAATATAAGTTTATCAGATATTACTGATTATTGACCAAATACATTTGTTGAAACAAGATCGTTATTAAAAACGAAAAAATGAAGTTAATTCATTCGGGATTTTTTTATTTAACTTTTATTTCATGTAAGTACTTTTTACATAATTATTGTGCCTATATAATTTAATTGTCATTTTTTAATACTTATTTTTAGTATTATTTGCTCTTCTAACGCCAGAAGTGGAAGCAAGAAGAAAAATATTAAGAGGTCGTAAAACATTAACGAGAACGTATCTAAGTAAGTTTATTAAATTAAAAATTATTTCTTTAATATTAATTATTGAATGAGCAAGTCAATGAAGAGGTTAAGTAAATTTATAATAATTAAGAGCAGACAATATTGCGATGTAAATAAAAATAAAATTTAGAAACCCGATTATCACCATGAAATTGGCAACTTTTTCATTATTCTCAAACAAAAAGTTATAACTATAATTATTAATCAAAGGCAGAAAATAAAATAAGTAGATTATTATTAATTAAAACATATTTTTTTTATTTTTAAAGTAGGTATTTTATTTCATGTTATTAATTATTAATTAACATATTTAAATAATAATAGTATTTAATAATTATATGGTTATTTTTTTTACTCAAGGCAATAGCAGTCAAAAATTTTAATTTACCAAAAAGTGTACATTGAAATAACTTTATATTTATTGTTATTTATTTTATAATATATATCTATATATATGATATATTTGATTGTACCTACTTGCAATTGCCAATTTGTAAGTAGGTATGCAATGTTTTTGTAAATTCAAATAATAAACATTAAATATTTTATAGTATGGAAAAACTTTGTTTAATTGTAATATTTAATCATTTGTTTCGTAAATATAGGAGTGTCCTGACTCATTTTATTGATATTAATATGTGGCAATACAGCGATTAGAGTCAACAAACAATGCCTATACAAATATTTGTGATGATAGCGAAATTATAATTTGGACTAAATATTTTAAGTTAAATTCATTTAAAATTCTAGTACTTTATTTAAAAATATCCCGTAGCTACGGGGCGGGTTAAGTAAAAATATAGGGGTTAGGGTTAATTAAAAAAATATAGCAATGAGATTTAAGCAATTGCTTTACTTTTTTTATAAAAATAATTATATTACTTAAAAGACATTTTAAAAATTAATATTTTAATTTTAGGGGGCCCCCACATACCTAAAAATAACGCAAACATTTTTTGTTCAGTTATTTGGAAGTGGGGCCTTCAGTCGTATGCATATGCATTCATATGAATGGAAAAGAAATTATTAACAAATTGAAATAAGTTTGCTGGAAAAAGACTTGTAATCAATTTTCATGTATCTGATTATATTAAGGGGCCTTGGGAGGGGCGGTTGCAAAGGATCTAATAACAAATTTAATATTAGGTACTAAAACACTTTTGCCTACGTTTTTTCCGCTCTTTCCAATGCTAAACAGGCTTAAGTTCTGACTTAAATCCTGTTAACCATTGAAAAGAGCGGAAAAATGTAGGCAAAATATGTTGTGTAATTTAAAAAATGGACCAAAAGGTTATAGATATCTAATCGCAGTAGGTACGAGATGAGCGTACCTATGCGCAGTAGGTACCAGATTACCGTTTCTATACCTTGCCATCAGCTTTATATGTCTTGTTGTACCCAGGAAGCAAAGGATATTATGTGACTAGTTATTAAAATCAATATTTGGTGAATTTTTGACTAAATATTAACATCACCCATTCTTGTTAAATTAACATGAATTTCACGTCATTCCTCGCACTTTCATTTAAAAAAATTGATTTTCGTGTTTTATTTTTGACATTTAAATAACATCACGATTTTAACAACAAACTAACATCAATATTTGGTGATTTTTTTACTTAATATGAACACTTATTCCTGTAAAATTAACATGAATTTCACGTCATTCCCCCCACTTTTCTTTGGAAAAGTAATTTTCATGTTTTATTTTTGACATTTGCATATGAATATACATATTCTTTTTTATTCTACGCCAACCACTCGTTGGTAAAGAGCCATTTTCTTTGTTCATGCTAACAAATTGAACACGTCTTCTGTGACCTGTTATCAAAATTCTGTGTATATATTTTGCTGTTTTTTTATTTCAACAGTTAGGATTATTATACATAAAAATGTGAATTCAGAAATAAAAAATCGGTATACAAATTAATAAATATTTATTTTTAACATAAAATAAAATACCTATAGTAAAGGTATTTTTGTTATCGAATGTTGTTTTAATTTGACAAATAACTATAAAAAAATATTTTGGATTGTATTTTTTACTTAGTATTTAATACTAATTACTAATTAGGTACTTAAGTATAGTTATATACCTTTATACGTAGTTTATGGTATATTTTAATAGTATATAGGTAACTGTTCAAACTAAATATATGCTTAACATGAATATTCCTAAATGAAATTTCTATAGCAATTACTTTCTTAACATTCTAAGCATATGTTTAGAGTAGACTAATTTTTACCACTAAAACTCTGCATCTTCTAAGAACCTGCCTATAGGCCAGTTAGAATATTCTTAGGATCATGCTATATTTCTTTTAAGTATGTTCTTTAGGAGAAATATAGCATGATCCTAAGAATATTCTCACTGGAAGGTTTAAAAAACATTCTTAGAATAAAAGTGTGCTATCAGGGATACCTTTAAAGGTACTCATACACTTATATAAAATTTAATTATGAAATAACTAATTTTCGTTTTTTAGAAACCCATTCCAAAATATTTTGATTTTTGATCGTTTTAAAATTTAAGTATAAATTATTATTATGTTAATTTAAAACGATTTATTTTTTGAATAATAAATTATTTTATCAAACCTATATGATTTGTATTATTGAGTATAAGCAGCATGAACTTACTTGTGGGGCAAACAACCTTATATTTAAACTTAATTTTAGATTTGAACTCTTAAAATACCCAATAATAAAACTTGAACTCTTATTATACCCAATATTAAATAAATACCAAAATTGTGAGTCAAAATCATATGATAACATATCAATAACATATATATGTTATTGATATCTGTCATTTATTTTGGTATGATAGTTTTAGAAATTTTTTTTTCCTAATATTGAGTAGGTACTCCAGCTTAGTTTAACTAATTTTGGCCGCTGATTTCAAAAATGTCATTTGTTTTTCTCTAGGACGCACTGTGGGCCCAATGTCCAAACTAGGTTGCATTAATTCAATTTTTTTTCTATTTACTTAAAACTTTAAAAATAATTAAACTTTGAGACTAACCAATGCTGGTAATTAATTATATAATTTATTTTTTCATTTTCCAGTGTTGCCACATTGGTATTTTTGGAAATTAATTTATAAAATTCAACTAGTGTAACAAACCATGCCAACGTTATCTACGGATCAAAATAAGTCGATTTAACTCAAATTACCTATATACTAAGTTGCTTAGTTTAGTCGTTAGAGGCCTTTAAAGTTTTAAAAAATAACTATTTTTTTAAATATCTTAAAAACGAATTAATGAATTTTGAATATTTTTCGAATGTAACTTTTAACTGCCAATTAACGTCGTTTGGTGCTACACTCAGTTATCTTTAAAAATTAGAATAATCAGAAAAGCAAGGTTAGGTACTAATTTTCGCTTGTATTTTTTTTACTGTTGCTCACTTTGTTTAAAAACTTTTTGTCTCTTGTAAAAGTTGGATGAGCGGTTTAGCCAGAAAAAAATTATTTTGTAATGTCTGCATACATACTATCGATATATCGCGATAGTTACTATATTTTATCCCGAAAATTATTGAACATATAAATCTAGAGATTCCTTTTCTGAAAATAGTTCAATTTGACTCAACGCAGTTGCTTCGTGTAGCAGATAAAAAGTGAAATACAGAGTGTTGGTAATAGGTAAATGGTGTATAAAGAGGAGGGTTTTCGCATATTTTTTCGGTCACTTCCGGTTTCACCGGAAATGGGTCCAGGTTCAAAAAATTAAATAGAAACCCCTGTATAAATTTTCATTCTCGGATTCTTAACATAATACTGGACATAAATGTGATTTTTTAATGCCTTTTGAGCAATTTTTAACAATGCATCTAGGCCACCTTGATGTAATATAAAAAGAATAAGTAGGGGTAAAAACACTTTTAACAAATATTAAACGCCATGTAAGTATATAATTTGCTCATTGCCCAAGCAATACATGCGATAAACAACTTAAAGATGCATATTAATTGGTAATATTTTCTTTTCTCAGAGGTTTACATTTTTGACTGGGATAAGTTTCGCGATTTTTTGCGATTTTTTTGGTTAACAGTTTTTAGTAGTCTACATCTTTGTCTAATAAAAAATATATATTTTGGCTTGGCATTCGTTGGCCTTCCCAGTGGCGGCTGGTGGATTTTAAGTATACCAATATCTCAGTTATTAGACATGGGACCCACACCAAATTTATAATAGTTTATATTGACATTAAATAAACAAGTTCGGCGCAAACAGAATTTAAATTGAAGTTTGCGAAAAAAAGTTAGTTTTTCCTGTCGCCTACCCTGCCTCCAAGCCCCCCTATTTGAGATAATTCAAATTAAAGTGGTGCAATTTATTATCTACTATAATTTATCGACAAATTTAAAATTTTATTCAAAAAATCCAAATATTACAGATTTTATTCGATTTTAAATTTTTATTATTTATTTTATTAAAATAAAAAAATATTTAAAATGGTATAAAAACTGTAATATTTGGATTTTTTAAATAAAATTTTAAATTTGTCGATAAATTATAGTAGATAATAAATTGCACCACTTTAATTTGAATTATCTCAAATAGGGGGGCCTGGAGGCAGGGTAGGCGACAGGAAAAACTACACTGTAAAAAAGGATTTCTTCAGCCAAGTTAAATTAACTTCATTCAAGATACTAAATTATTCCTATCTCTTCGAAACAATATTTTCTTGCCAGTAGTAAAAATTATTCTTGTGTTACATGTTTTCCTCGGAGAATATATTTTCTCCTTTTTAAGAACATAAGCAGTCTTAAACGAATGATAAAAACTCTTGTTATTAAAATTGTCGCATTTTGGGTCGAGAATAAATATTCTTGAATAAAAAATAAAATTACTTGAGGAAAAAAAAACAAAAATAATTGAGTTTTGGTGGAGTAGTAATTATTCTTCATTCAAGACATTATTCTTCGCATTAATCAAAGGAATTCTTCAATGAAACCGTTCTTTTCTTTATAGAAAGATTTTGTGTCTTGCGTTAATAAAATGTATTCTTGGTTAAAGATAATATTTATTTCATTTAAGACGAGTACTTCTTTAAACAAGTATTTGAAATTTTCTTCAGTATATATACTATAGTTAATATTTAAGCTACATTCGGGATTTTTAAGAAGCAGAGGGGGGGTAAACAATTTTGAACTTTTTTGACACAAAGATTTATTTACAAATAAATAAAAATAAAAATGTACATGGTGTCAAAAAAAGTTAAAAAATGGTTTACCCCTACTTTCTGGAGTATTCCATTCAGTCAATAATGACCTAATGTCTACGGCACTGTAATCGTTCGAATAATCACTCATTTTTAAACATTTAAGTAAACACAAGCACGGTTACTTTTCAAATGAGGGTGTAGGACGTATGAAAGATACATAATGAAACAAGTTTATCCCCTCCCCAACGGACAGCTCGTAAATACAAGAAATTATCTAATAATTATTCTTGAAACGAAAAGTCAAACGGTCAGATTTTCTTAATACAAGAAAAATAAATTTTAATATTCTTCAAGTAAAATTTACAAGCCCTGATTCTCTTGTTCCAAGAAAAGGGTAATTTTTAGAAAATAAGAAATATTTTACTTGAATTAACGCAATGCGTTTCTTCAATGAAGAAAAATTCTTGAACCAAGTTTTTTTCTAGAAAGATATTTACTATTTAAAAAAAATTGAACATTCTTGTAACAAAACATTCGTCTTAAATCAAATCAAATTAACTCTATTCAAATAAATATTTTTAAGAAAAATAAAATTCTATATCCAAGAAATCCTTTTTATCCGTGTAACTTTTTTTCGCAAACTTCAATTTAAATTCTGTTTGCGCCGAACTTGTTTATTTAATGTCAATATAAACTATTATAAATTTGGTGTGGGTCCCATGTCTAATAACTGAGATATTGGTATACTTAAAATCCACCAGCCGCCACTGGGCCTTCCTATTTTTTTACTCTGCAAAACATAAAAAATTAAATATTCATGTTAATTACCTTATCAGTTCTTGCCAAAAGCAAAAAAAAACACGAATTTTCTATAATTTTATGTATCCAACACAACTAATTGACAGGTCTAATGTCAGTTATGAAATGATTAAGACGACTTTTGCTTTTCACGGCCCTCTAAGCTATAAAAAAAATCGCAAAAATCGTAGTTTTAATTAAAACGATTGCATTAAAAATATACTTTCTTTTAAAGATCTGACATTGGGCATTTATAAAAAAGTGTTCGTAGAGTATTTTCAAAAAGCAATTATGTTTTTACAAGTTTGAATATGTTTTTAATAAAACAATAGTGGCAAATTATACATTTTCAATAATGACTTATTGCAACCTAGTTTGGGCATAGGGCCCACAGTGGGACGTCTAGGATTTAAAATAATTTCGTAATAAAATGCTCTGCTCAATCACCTCAAAATGTAAGTTTTTTGTTAATATTTTAAATATTTATTAAATTATTTTGGCTTAAATTTATCTTAAATGCTAAAACTAAAATTTTAATTTAATGTAAAAAAAGTTTTTTAAAAAACTATTATTTGACATTTTCTGTCGTTTATTTTAATTATTGAATTGAAAGGGCAACAAAGTAAACAAGTTTTGGTATTTTTCATTCATTCATTCATTCATTCATGCATTCATTCATTCATTCATTCATTCATTCATTCATTCATTCATTCATTCATTCATTCATTCATTCATTCATTCATTCATTCATTCATTCATTCATTCATTTATTCATTTATTCATTCATTATGAATATGGGTATACCCATAGATATCTACCAATGCTCTAGATTTGCAGTTACTTGTTAAAATCGTTCTCCATGTTCATCGTTTCGGCATATTTATCAGGATGAAAAAAACGAAAATGTATTTTAAATGACATATTATCGCTAATTCTTTACAAAACGGAAAGCATTTTTTCAATGAATTGGCGCCAATTTTAAGCCCGATATGAACCAAGAACATTTTTAATGACAGCTTTAACACTGCCATATGCCACAAGCTCGTCAACTTTGAGAGCATTTTTGAATGCTTGATCTTTCATTAAACGACGCGTCGTATATATATAAGGTCCATTTATATTCCTGCAAAATTAAAGTAGTAGATATATGTCATAAAATTTTGTAATGAAATATTGCGTTAGTTTTTCTTGGGCGTACCGTAACAAAAACAAAACAAACTTACAACGACGACATTAAGGTTCGCCTCCTTTCTCTTTCTCTGTCACTTCCATTTCCTGCTCTTTTTTCATTTTTGGTTCTTAAAATCACTTACAAGTAAAAATATAATATACATAAAGTAGGTAAAGGCGCCTTTATACTTCAATTCGATATTAAATTTTGATAAGACTTAATAAATAAGATGGAGATTGAATTTTTGGGTACTTTAGGCATAATGTAGGTAATTAAAAAAAACGTCACAAAAATTTCATTAGGTAAATGATACTTTTTAACCAAAAAAACACTATAATTTTAATTTTGGTATTTAATAAATATCCCTTATGTAATATCTACTAAAGTCGTCGCGGCGAATGTTTCAAATTGTCGAATGTCAAAAACCGATTTCTCGATATACGTTTAACCTAGCGCATCTTGCGCTAGTTTAGCTCTAGCGCGGGGGGTTGCCAGTAAACTGACAATAGAGTCGTGGAGTCCAGTATAGGTTTGTCCGCCGATAGTGACTGTTTATTATTATAGTAATTTATTGAGTCTAAAATTATAACATAACATTCAAAGTAATAATACCATTGCCCTTTTTACCTAAAGATTCGTTATACAAATATCTTTTTTTAATATACATAAATGTAAATTTAAATAACAAAAGAACATATTTTATGTATTCGGGCTCGCGCGCGTCCATTTGCGCTATTGCGCGTATATTTGCGCTATCGCGCATGTATTTGCGCCTTTTAAATGTAAATATAAATTTATCTTGCTAAAGAAAAACAATTAAAGAATGACTTGTTTTGTTTTCACAAAATTATTTGATAAAAAAATACCTTCTGTTTATGTCATACATTTAAATTACCAAAAAACAAACAATATTATTTGTATTCGAGGTCGCGTGCGTACATTTGCGCTGTCGCGCATGTATTTGCAATTTTTAATGTTATACATTTATCTTGCTAATTAGTCCAGTCATCTAGGGATTTCACCTCGGAATCTAACGGAATAAGCTGAATTTTTGTACAAACCTTTATTTTAGCATTGCAAATGTTGTCTCAAAAGTCACATATGCCAACGTGTGAGCGGCCTTAGATATTCAAGGTCAAAGGTCGCAAAAATCAATTTTTTGAGAATATCTCCTTTTCTCTGCCTCCTATCGTATTTGCATTTATTATACAAGTTGTAGAGAATAAAATTCTCTACAAATTTTGTTAAAAACATTTTTTTATACGTCTAATCGTTTTTGAGATAGAGGGCGCAGAGTGTGGAGCGCTCAGCCATACGTACCTTTAGCGCAAGGTAAATCATGAATCCCAATATATTATACCGTTTTTTTAATTAATTATTTATTAAATATTACTTAAATAACAATTTAATACCTTATATTTATTTTTATATATTTTTTTAAAACAAATAGTCATTAAATATTAAATATATTTAATTATATATAACTTACTTTTTACATACAAATAATTAAATAATGAAGTGAATCATTCCAAATATATTCTAATGTTATTCTAATTAATGGTAAATGCATTTTAAGAAGAAAATACATTAAATGAATTTGCCTTGAATATGTCTCTGGTCATCTCTTGGATCCAGATATTGCTTTTAAAATAACAGACCTGGAAATACTATAGTGGGCTTGCTATAAATAAAAAGGTTAGGTATACCTATACATACCTAAAGCAAGTTGTGATACAAGTTGGTATAGGTCTAGGGTTGTGACAGGTAATATTCGTAATATTTTAAAGGTTAACATGGCTGATTTGTGTTTTATTTGAAATAAGTTACTTTCTGAAGGTGATTCTGTGACTTTTGTGCGCGGTATAAAGACTTTAAAAGAAGCAATTATTGAGAGAAATAAACATAAACTATCTAAATACTTTGACTTCTGTGAACGTTCATATTGAGTGTCGAAAATTGTACGCTAAAGCGTACTATAGTAAAATTGCAGCAGCAAAACGTCGCCTTGAAGAGACTGGACCTTCAACGTCATCAACTGTACCTCGTAAAAAAGGGAATGATGTGTTTGATTATAAAATATTGTGCTTATTTTGTGGTGAAGTCGCAGATGAGGCAAAAAAAGTACAAACGCGTTATAAGTAAGTTTTTGAAGATATGACAATTAATGTCAATGATAACGGGGAGAGTGTTGATGAGAATGAGTCTGAAATTGCTGGCCAACCTGAAGAAGACGAGGATGAAGAAGATAAAGATTATTAATAATAATAATAATAATATTGACATAAATAAAAACATTTTTTCCTACTCCGATCCAATTATCCTTCATTAAAATTAAATTAAAATATAAGATATATATGAAGATAAAATATATTTGATTTAAAAGAAATATAAGTATAAGTTATTAAATTTTTGTTAGTAATATTTATTATATAATTAATTAAAAAAACGGTATAATAGGAGGTTCACGATTTACCTTGCGCTAAAGGTACGTATGGCTGAGCGCTCCACACTCTGCGCCCTCTATCTCAAAAACGGTTCGAGGTATAAAAAAATTTTGTAAACAAAATTTGTAGAGAATTTTATTTTCTACAACTTTTATAATAAATGCAAATACGATAGGAGGTAGAGAAAACGAGATATTCTCAAAAAACTGATTTTTGCGACCTTTGACCTTGAATATCTAAGGCCGCTCACACGTTGGCATATGTGACTTTTGAGACAACATTTGTAATGCTAAAATAAAGGTTGTCACAAAAATTCAGCTTATTCCGTTAGATTCCGAGGTTGATCCCCTTTTTTGACTAAGATGACTGTACTAAATGTAAAATTTTTTGCCTAAAATATGGAATTTTCAAAAAGAAGCGTCAATTTTTTAGTTAAAAAAATGATAACTCAAATAAAGAAATTGTCTCAAAATAATTACGGTTAAAATAAAAATAATGTATAATAGAAAAATTTACAACAATAAAAATTCATTCTATTTATGTCATATTCATTTAAATTATAAAGAACAGACAATTATATGTATTCAGGCTCGCGATCGTACATTTGCGCTATCGCGCATGTATTAGCCCCTTTTAAATGTCATATATATTTATCTTGCAAAATTAAAGTTGCTTCAAATAAGAATTAAGTTGGAGTTGTTTTGTTTTTACAAAATAACTTGCCATAAAAATGCCTTTTTTTAAGTCATATACATTTAATTTAAAAAAGTACACACAATATTATTTGTATTCGGGCTCGCGCGCGTATATTTGCGCTGTCGCGCATGTATTTGCGTATTTTTAATGTTATATACATTTACCTTGCTAAAGTAAAGTTTTTTGCCTCAAATTTGGTATTTTTAAAAATAAGTGTAAATTTTTTAGTTAAAAAAACAAATTTATAAAAAGAAATTGCCTTAAAACAATTACGGTCAAAAAAAATGTATTATAATATAGAAATCGGCGCTGCGCGCCTCTATTCTGTTATTTTTTGGATAATATTTTAGTGGTAATTTTTGAAGACCCAGAAAAAACTTTATTATTGTTTAAAATATAAAAAAAAATAATTTACTGATGACACTCCAACTATTTTTTTGTTTGAAGGTTTAATTTTAAAGAACAAACAACATTTTTTTTATTAGGGCTCGCGCGCGTTCATTTGCGCTATCGCGCCTGTATTTGCGCTATCGCGCTTGTATTTGCGCCTTTTAAACGTCATATATATTTATCTTGCTAAAGTAAAGTTTTCTGCCTCAAAAAAAGGGTCAATTTTTTAATAAAAAAATTATATATTAAAAATAAATAAAGATGGAATTGTTTTCTTTTCACAAATCAATTTTCTGTTTATGTCATATACATTTAAATTAGAAAAGAACAGACAATATTATTTATATTCGGGTTCCCGCGTGTATATTTGCGCTGTCGCGCATTAATTGCGCATTTTAGATGTTATATACATTTATCTTGGTAAACTAAAGTTTTCTGCCTCAAATAAAGAATTCTTAAAAAAGCGTCAATTTTTTAATTACAAAAAAATCTTACCTCAAAAAATTTAAATTAAAAAAAAGTCTTAAAATAATTATGGTCAAAATAAAAAATATATAATATAAAAATCGGCGCTGCGCGCCTCTATTCTGCTATTTGTTACAATTGCAAGTTTGCACATTTTTTGAAAATGGTTCTAAAACAAAGTTTGGATAATATTTTAGAGGTAATTTTTGTAGACACAGGAATGAAGGTTTAATTGTTAAAAAAATAAAAAAATATTGTCATAAAAATGCCTTCTATTTATGTCATATGCATTTAAAATACAAAAGAACAGACAATATTATTTGTATCCATGCCTGCAGGCATTTGTATATTTGCGCTATCGCGCATGTGTTTACGTTATCGAGCAATTATTAGCGCTACCGCGCATGTGTTTGCGAATTTTAAATGCCATAAACATTTATCTTGCTAAAGTAAAGTTTTTTGCCTCAAATTGGAATTTTCAAAAAGAAGTGTCAATTTTTTAGTTAAAAAAACAAATTTATAAAAAGAAATTGCCTCAAAACAATTACGGTCAAAATAAAAAATGTATTATAATATAGAAATCGGCGCTGCGCGCCTCTATTCTGTTATTTTGCTGGTTAGCACATTTTGTGAAGATGGTTCTAAAACAAAATAATATTTTAGTGGTAATTTTTGAAGACCCAGAGAAAACGTTATTATTGTTTAAAATATAAAAAAAATAATTTACTGATGACATTCCAACTAATTTTTTGTTTAAAGGTTTAATTTTAAAGAACAAACAACATTTTTTGTTTATTAGGGCTCGCGCACGTACATTTGAGCTATCGCGCCTGTATTTGCGCTTTCGCGCATATGTATACGTGCGTGAATTACTACTTTAAATTAAACTTGTGGAAATTAGTTTTTAATGTTTACAATTTAAAAAAATAACTTACCGATAAGTCTCCGGAAATACGCAAATTTTTTTGTTTAAAGTTCCTATTTTAAAAAACAACCAAAATTCTGTGAATTCGGGCTTGCGCGCGTACATTTGCGCTATCGCGCCTGTATTTGCGCTATCGCGCATATGTGGGTATAAACTTTATGTGCAAAGACTGAATTAAAAGTGTGGAAAGTTTAAAATATTTAAAAAAAATAACTTACCGATGACACTCCGGAAATAGCCAAATATTTTAGTTTGAAGTTCTTATTTTAGAAAACAACCAAAATTCTGTGAAATCGGTCTCACGCGCGTACATTTGCGTTGTCGCGCCTGTATTTGCGCTATCGCGCTTGTATTTGCGCTATCGCGCATATGTGGGTATAAACTTTATGTGCAACGACTGAATTAAAGGTGTGGAAAGTTTAAAGTATTTAAAAAAATAACTTACCGATGACACTCTGGAAATAGGCAAATTTTTTTGTTTGAAGTTCTTATTTTAAAAACCAACCAAAATTCTGTGAATTCGGGCTCGCGCGCGTATATTTGCGCTATCGCGCGTATATTTGCGCTGTCGCGCATGTATTTGCGCTGTCGCGCATGTATTTGCCCCTTTTAAATATTATATACATTTACTTGCTAAAGTAAAGTTTTTGCTTCGAATAAGAATTTTTAAAAAAAGATGTTTTAATTAAAAAAAAAAAAATTACCCAAAAACAAATAAAGATGGATTTGTTTTGTTTTCACAAAAAAGCATCAATTTTTTTATTACAAAAAAATCTTATCGTAAATTTTAATTAAAAAAAAAGTCTCAAAATAATTATGGTCAAAATAAAAAAATATAATATAAAAATCGGCGCTGCGCGCCTCTATTCTGCTTTTTGTTAGAATTGCGAATTTGCACATTTTTTGAAAATGGTTCTAAAACAAAGTTTGGATAATATTTTAAAGGTAATTTTTGAACACCCGGAAATTAAGGTATTATTGTTAAAAAAATTAAACAATATATACCACTTTGGAAACAGACAAATAATTTACATTTAAATTATAAAAGAACACACAAGTTTCTGTTTATTCAGGCTCGCGGGGGTACATTTGCGCTATCGCGCATATATTTGCGCTCGCGCACTTGTGTGTGTTCGCTTATATCCTAAAAACAAATAAAGATGGACTTGTTTTGTTTTTACAAAATGAGTTGTCATAAAAAGGCCTTCTGTTTATGTCTTATACATTTAAAATACAAAAAACAGACAATATTATTTGTATTCAAACTCGCGCGGGTACATTTGCGCTATCGCGAGTGTATTTGCGCTATCGTGCGTGTTTTTGCGCTATCGCGTATGTATTTGCGCCTTGTAAATGTCATATAGGTACATTTATCTTGCTAAAGTAAAAGTTTTTAGTCTCAAAATGAAGTTCCCAAAAAAGCGGCAATATTTTAATAACAAAAAATCGTACCAAAAAGAATAAGAAAAAATACCTTACCGATCATACTCCAGAAATATCTGAATATTTTTGTTTGAAGTTCTTATTTTAAAAAACAACCAAAATCCTGTAAAATCGGGCTCGCGCGCGTACATTTGCGCTGTCGCGCCTGTATTTGCGCTATCGCGCATGTATTTGCGCTATCGCGCATGTATTTGCGCTATCGCGCATATGTGGTTATAAACTTTATGTGCAACGACTGAATTAAAGGTGTGAAAAGTTTAAAATATTTAAAAAAATAACTTACCGATGGTACTCCGGAAATAGCCGAATATTTTTTGTTTGAATGTCTCATTTTAAAAAACAACCAAAATTTTTTGAATTCGTGCTCGCGCGCGTACATTTGCGCTATCGCGCATAAATTCGCGCTGTCGCGCGTGTATTTACGTTAAATAAATGACTTATACGTCAAATCTGACGTTTTTTAAAACAGCTGAAAAATTCGTTTCCGGGTTTTCCGGAAATCTTCCGGTTTTACATTACCGGCCTCACTGGTGTCCGTGTGAGAGCAAACGTTTAAAATTTCAGCCCGATCGGGCCAAAATTGACCGAGTTATGCCCAAAAACGCATAAAAACGGGTATTTCATTTGGAAAAAATGCTTAAAAAATAATTTTCCGTAATTTTCAAAATTTTTGATTTTTTTCTTTTTGGTCTTCTAGAGGAAGTTATTTTACACAAATTTAGTGAAGGAATTTTTTCTCGGCCTTAAATTAAGCGAGTTATGGATGTAAAAATGTACATGGAAGAAACGTCAGATTTTGACGTTTCTTAAATTTTGAATTTAAAAAAATCATATCTCGAAAACCAACAGAGATAACCTTACGCGGTTTTCACCAAAAAATTCGCCATAAAAATGTCTTTTTTTAATGTCGTATACATGATCTTGCTAAAATAAAGATTTCTGCCGAAAAACTGAGAATTAAATAAAAAACCGACAACTTTTGAATTAAAAAAAATCATATCCCGAAAACTAATAAAGATACACCTATGCTGCTTTCATCAAACGATTTGTTATAAAAATATATTTTTTTAATGTCATATACATTGTCTTGCTAAAATTAAATTGTCTGCATCAAAAAGGGAATTTTCAAAAAAATTAAAAAAAAATTGACGAATTTTTGAAAAAAATGTCCAAATCGTTTTTTGATTTTAATAGTTTTTTAAGGGGACATTTGCACCATGAGCCTACACATTGTTTCCAAATTTCAAGTCGCCATCTATTATAGCACAAGAGATATTAATGATTTTGTAAAATAAATCGCAGAAGAAGAAGAGGAAAAAAATTTAATATTTTTTTTTGGCAAATCAATTTATAAGAATGTAGTTTACCTTCATGTTTGGTAAAATTTAAAAACATATAAATAGAAACAGCATAAAAAAATTAATTAAAAATTGATTACATTTTTTAAAAAACCAAAAAAAATTAAATTCAGCATTAGGCCATGTTAAATTGTTTCTATGATTTTTATTTTTTAGTATGTTAAATAACAATCCTTTGCACATCTATTCGTGTTTTTCGTTTACTTAAAGTCTTCTTAGTTTTCGAGAAAAAAATTTTCAAAAAATTCCTGAAAAAGTCGTAAAAAAATTTTTTTTTCGAAAGTTGCAGGCCTGAAAAGCCCATATACTATACACTGCCATAGATAGTCCTCGTACACCTTTTCACCAAATTTGGTCTTTCCACGTCGATCCCTTCGACCTGGTGACGCAGATAGACAATACCCCAAAATTTCGTCAAAAAAATCGATAAAAAGTGCACTTGTACCTTTCTTGCGCTAACCAAATTTGGACTAGAGGTGCGTCTTGTGGGGGTTGAAAAAGGGTCTAAATTTCAAGTTTCCACCGTTTGAGGTTTTCCAGTTATGAATTTTTAAAAATTTGATGACAGACTCACAGACATCCAGACATCCAGACACACAGACAACAGAAAAAATGAAAGTTGTTCAGAATTCGATTCTGAGTCGATCCATATATATAAAGGTATATCTAACTACCCGGGAAGTCGCATTTTCAAAAATTCCTCCGCTCCTATAAGTCTTGGAGTCTTTGACTCCAACGACTAACTAGCGGTTTCTTGGATTATATACGTATACGTATACGTAAATTAAAACAACAATAATTGTAATGTCTGTGCTTGGTTCAGAATTTTATGACGCAATTTGAAACATTCACCGCGACAACTCTGCTATAGTATACTGTATACGATACAAAGAAACAAAAAAAATTCTATTTGACATTTATCTACCGATGATGGAGTCCCTGTATATTTTTGACATAAAACGTCAAAAATATACTGAACATCCAAATTTAAATCCAAGATTTAAGGAAATATAATTTAATAAATAATCCAAATATTAACAAAAAACTTTGAGATAATTGGGCAGAGCATTTTATTACCCAATTAATTCGAATCCTAGACGTCCTTGAGCAAAACGAGTGGCATTTTTGAAATCAGCAGCCCAAAATTAGATAATATAGGTGGGCGTACTCAATGTTAGTAATTCGAACTATCATAATGTAATTATGCATTACATTTTTTTATTGTGATAACTATAGTTATCTTAAAAATAACGTGATTTTAATGTTATAGCAACATCATATTAATTTCATCATTATACCCCGGAACTAGCGATGGCGTCATTTATTGTAGTTAGTAATTATTAATATTCCTTAGAACTCTATAATGACAAGTTTTACTCTGATTATAGCCATAATAAAACTTGTCGTTATAGAGTTCTAAAGTACCTATATTAATAATTACTAACTACAATAAATGACGTCATCGCTAGAGTTCCGGGGTATAATTATGACATTAATATGATGTTGCTATAACATCAAAATCACGTTATTTTTAAGATGTTATTAATGATGACATTAATATGATCTTAATAGACAAGTTAATATAACATCAAATTCACGCTGTTTATAAGATGTTTATTTTATGATGTTATTTAGGTAGGACAAATGATAACATCACAGGTGAAAAAAGAACATCATATTCACGTGTATAGGATGTTATTTTGCTCCCTCGGTACATATAAAGCTGATGGCAAGGGATAGGAACGGGAGAAAAACAGAGCAGCATCTTATTATATTATTACTAGCTGTATACTCTCGACTTCTCTCGCGTGGTTCTAACTTAGAACTTCTAAGGAAAAATATAAACGATTGTTTCTTTTCCGTTCCTTTGCCATTTTTTTTCTGCCCGTGTTCCGTTTTTGTCCGGTTTCTGTACAGTTGGCATTTTTTTTACGTGTTCAATCATATAAAAACTACTGCGCTTAAATACAATCATCTGGCACCAACTGCGCATAGATAAAATCTTCCTGTAACTATTGCACATAAATACAACCCATCCCGTTCCTGTCCCGTTTTTGTCCCGTTCCTCTTCCTTAGTATTTCCATTATATGCATAGTCTATACAAAGTCAGCGTAAACAGCATAAAAACTTATTCGAGTCATAGGAACTGCTGCGCATAGATACAACCATCTGGCAGTGGCGTAACAAATTTACAGCCTGTATCTGCAATATTTAATTAATTTTGGTTTAAAAAATCTTATTCTATTCTATAATATATAATATCTTATTAAGATTCTTTTTAAAAAATATTGAAATAATAATTACCTAAATATTTTCTGTTCATATATATATTAGGGTGGCACAAAAAAAAGAATATTTTTTTTTTCGTCTCTTGTGAAAATATGTTGGGTTGGGTTGGCACTCTAGATTGATCTTTATGATGATACATTTTCTGATGACGAAACGTAAAAAGGTAAATTTGAGGATGCTGTCTGACTGAGAATTTTCTCAGGATTCCAAATATGGCCTTGAGTTTACGGTGAATTCACCGTTTGCGTGAATTCACCGTGAATACACCGTTTATGTGCAGTGAATATACCATCCATTTGTGACATTTGTAGACGGTAATTAAACGGTGAACTCACGCTGCTTTTGCGATAAATTCACGGTTAATTCACGGGGATTTCACGGTAAATTCACGGTGAACTCAAGTTTGCAAAATCACCGCAAATTCACTGTGAAAGTACCGTAAATTTATCGTGAAATCACCGTGAATTCACCGTAAAAGCGCTGTGAGTTTACTGTGAAAACACCGTAAATTGACTGTGAAAACACCGCAAATTGTAAGTGTAAGAACAATCTGCTAATTGGTTATTCCCAATACAATACAAATATCGCAAGAGAGCTCTCGTGTAGCTGCGCAAAATCAACGAGGTTGAGACGCCATCATAAAGAAAGAAACAACAAGTTGGACGCCATTTATTAGCGGTTTTTTTTATTAGTCGATTTCTGTGTTAAGCGGTTTAAGCAATACATCTCACGGCTGCTTACGCAAGCGAGCTAACTATAAATAGCGTTGGGTTGCAATATTTAGTTGGAAGTGTGCGTCTGTAATGGCATAGCTGAACATTAATTGTTTGAAGTCCCCATCTCCATCCTCATCTGCTCAGTAACGAATAATGGCTAGCTATAGTCGATTGTGTTATTATTATTGGTTTATTCACCGTGAATTCACTGTGAATTCACCGTGAATATACCGCTTAAATACGGTGGATTCACAATTAAAATACTGTAAAAAGTGCGTGAATTCACCGTCTACAAATGTCACAAACAGACGGTTTATTCACGGTGAATTCACAGTGAATTCACGGTGAATAAACCGTAAACTCAAGGCCGCAAGGGACTCTTTTAAGTGGCATTTTATATCCTAATGCAAAATTTCATGTGTCTATCTTTATACATAAAAAAGTTACAGTGCGCCTATTCTCAGATACACCCGGTATACATATAAACAGAAAATATTTAGGTAATTATTATTTAAATATTTTTTTTTAAGAATCTTAATAAGTCTTATTGCATTTAATTTAATTTTTTTTAAATTGTTAAATTTTAACTAATTTTAACAAATAATTTTTGCATATTTTTCAAACCAAATAACCATAGAATTAAAATATAACAAATAACATTATTAATTTAGCTTTTAGCGTTTAATAGATGGCGCTACAACCGCATTTTATTTCTCGCGCATGTTCAAAATCAACGAATAAATAAATATTTTAAACAAAAAATACTTATACGTTTAGTTTTTTAAGATTTTCAATTTTTTTTAAGATTAAATATTTAAAAAATTAAATATTTCTTTAATTTATTGGTTTAAACTTTTAAAGAGAGAGGTGAGCCTTGGGCCCCCTGACCGTCTGGCCCCACCGTGGTGCGGGGTCTGCGGGGGTGCTTATTACGACACTGCCATCTGGTACCTATTGCGAATGGATTAAGCTATCTGAAAACCACTACGCATATGTTACCTACTGCGCATAGATACGAACAACCGATAATCCAGGAAGTACTGTGTATAGATACAACCAACTGAAACTCACTGCGAATATAAAGATACCATTATTATTTAATAAATTAAGTTTTAATTTTACTGGTATTTTTATTCATACTTTATTTAATTTTATAAGCTAATCTAGATTATTAAATAAGTATTTATTTTAACTGCAACATGAAGAATGTTGGCAATTTGACCATGGCTATTTATTTTTATTGAATCTTCTTAAAAATCTTTTAATGAGGGATATGCCATATAAATATGGGTGCCTTTGAATTAGTTCTATGGGGTAGTTAAATTCTGTAAGAAAAAGTATTAATTTAAAAAATCTAAATAAATAACAACAGCTGTTAAACACTAAAATTTAAGTACATTTACCTGCCAGTTTTGAATATGTTTTTTTAAGAAACACAATTAATATAGCTTTACACAACAACAACTTTATTTAAACTAAACAGGTGCCTATACCTAGGAAAAAAAACTTTTTCTCAGTAAGAAAAAATTACAGAATATTACGTTGGCCACAGCCCACGCTTTATTCTGTAAAATATTCACCTTTTACAAAATATATTCGGTAAAATCACTCAATAACCGTAATATTTTATGCGTTTATTTGAAACACCATATTTTTTATGTAAATATGACATATTTTTACCCGTAATTTTACCATCATTTTTTACTGTGTATAGCGGATGTCTATATCAAGCACGGTGATTGGTTTGACATGACGGTAAAATATAAAACTTCGAAACTTATACGGGAGAAAGGAAGGGTGTTCTTTGGGTACTTAGTTTCAAAAGTCTTGCACCTCCCCCGTATTTGCAGAAATGCATGAATATTTTAAATTGTATTGGTGTAAGAAATTGATTAATATGTTTTTATGTAGAAAACAAAAAAAAAGTAGGCAAAAAAGCGTTAGATTTATTCCGCAAAACATTTCCAAGTGCAAATAAATAAATATTTTATGCGTCCGGTTCAACATAGCAAAACATTTCAATGCAGAAATAGTATTTCTGAAATACCCGGAAATTCATTATCTCAAGAAAATTGATTAAGATTAATTTTTTTACACAAAGAGGTATACTCTCATCGGTAAATAACAAAGAAATTGGGGATAGACAGTTACTCGGACAATTCGGAGGCATGATGAAACGGGCACAGTCGAAAATAGACCTCGAAGTGGCCGTCCAAAGGTGACAAACAACAGATAAATTCGCTACATCAGCCAAATTGCCCAAAGAAATAGGTCTACAGCCGTAAGTAGGCTTAGAACTCATCAATAAGTTACGTTACATCGAGTAAAATCCAATTCAGCCATACGAAGAAGGGTCATGGCCACTGATTTGCGGTTCATAAGACCTTTGAAAGTACCTCGGTTGTTACTTAGACACAGAATAGCTCGTATGGAATGGGCCTGTAATCATCAAAATTGGCTTTTACCCTAGTGGAGAAATGTGTTTTTTCTAATGAAACACGAAGGGTTATCAGCGATGATAACCGAATTCGAGTACGGAGGGAAATGAAAGAGCAGCAAAGACTCGCTACATGTAGAAAAATGGTGTATATCAAGAAGGAAGTGAAATGTTTTGGGGAGGCATTATGTCCAAGGGAAGAACAGCTTTGATCCATGTTCCTGGTACGATGATTGGTCAAGCTTACATTTACCTTATCATATGGCCGATTGTTGAGCAAATGCGAATCGAGGTAGTTTATCTTTATGGACGTCCATATCGCACAAGAGCTGTCTAATAAGTTTTAAGAGGAAATATTGAACGTATGGAGTGGCCAGCTAATTTTGCAAATATGAACCCTAAAGATCATGTCTGAGATTACCTACTTATCCAAGGCAATTCGACATCGCCTCAACCCTGCTTTTACCACGAAAGAGCTGGTTCAAGCTGCGATTGAGAAATGAAACTATGCCTTACAATTTTATTAGCTTTGTTACAATGTTCAAATAAAGATTTTAGAGGGGTGTCCCATTTATACGAAAACACCCTGTATGAGAATTAAAATATCAAATACCACTTACACACATAAATTTTGAATTAAAAAAAAAATAATTTCCATATATGCATACGTTTCAGAGATACAGGCATATTTTTTTAGGATAGAATTTTACTTTTAAATGATAATTAAATAATAATTAAATAGAGTATATAATTAATTAATAGTATATAAATAAATAGAATAGAAATTACCTCTCAGAACAGCACTATGAATAGTAAATAAGTAATTTTTTTTGGTTACCTACTTACAATAAAATAATGATAAAAGCATTCACTTCAGTATTAAATCCAGAAATATGACTCCAGACCAGAGATATATCTCTGCTCCAGACACAAATACAAAATACGTCTCGTAACCCTCCCACCGAAATCATATTTGTTGTCAGGCGACGTGTTGAGTGAAAAGAGGGGCAAGAAGGGAGATCGGAATTTCAAACGAAATGAGACAAAAACCCCTCATTCTAAAGTTTAGAACAATAATGGGTAGATGGCAACACTTTAGACACACATTTTCTGCTAAAACGCTTTGCACAGATATTTCTATACGCTTGCACATCTTCTCAAACCTTTATCAATAATACAACTTTATGTCGAAAAACAGGTTTTAAATCTAAAGCTCGCTGCAAAAGAGCCCGGTCAGGGGAACGGGAATCTGAATAGTAAAGGTGGGAGAGACTAAGAAACAACTGTTTATCGATTGTTTGCCGAGTCCCTCCCATCTTTACCGTTTATGTTCCCGTTCCCCTTCACTTTACCGGGATGTTGTGCAGATGAAAGCACAATCTACTGTAACAAAAGTTACTTCTTTAAAAAATCGAACTGTATGTAATGTGCCTGAGCCGGGCATAAGGGCTTCCCGCAATGTGGCAGGGAAGTTGCCACAATAATATTTGTAACTTCATATATAGTAAATTTAAAAGGAAACGACGTACACGTCACCGATGACGTAATAATTTTGCGCACTTGTACCAATACTAAATGTATAAAACAAAGTCGGTAATTGAATAGTTTAATGCATTTTAACCAAATTAAGTTGGCAGCAATTGCAATGTTGTCATGTTTAGATTAAAATTTTGCTTAAGGCATTTTTTCGCGTAAATACTATGAAATACTATGGTTATTAAACTTAACCTTTGGTTAATAGTTAATGTATTTTCGCGTTTAGAGTGCGTTCCAAAATCTTAACTATGACGTCACATTTACTAGACCATAAAACTACCTCAATCTGGTTAATAGTCTATCTCTTTCTAATGCGTATATTTCTTTATTTTAATCTGTCAAAAATGTTGTTTTAATGTCAAAAAATATTTAAACAGGTGACCACACTTTTTTTATATTAGGCGTGATTGGCTACAAGTGTCATGGATTTTAATCAGAATTTCCAAGGTGGAAATTCTAGGTTATAAAGTTTATAAACATCAAAAGTGACATTTAAAATGACAATCAATAACCGTGGTTAAACAAATTAACCGTGACGTCATAACTTTTTTAACTATAGTATTTCGTGGTAATTACGCGAAAAAACGAAATTGACGTTTTAGAATTTCGAAGCTGTCAGTTGTGTTTTTGAATATTTCGTTTAATTTGTGTAGGTTTCTGTATAATTGTGGCAACTTGTGTGTGCATAAAGCTGAATTATGGCTACATCCAAAATTGTGACACCATACACGAGGTGCCACAATTTATTTCCTCAATTCTGGCTTCCTCCGGTCATATATTATACTAATATTTTGCCAGGTCATTTGGTTTTGATATACGTCGGCATTAGCCTATCTTCTGTTGACGTTTGTGCAAAATAATATAAATTATTCAAATAAATATATAAATATGTGTATGTTGCCACAATTTGGTATATATAAGTACGTTTAATTTCTAATAGTTGTGGCACTTACACATCACATAGTAATGTGGCGCCCCCTTTCGTGAAAATATTATTGAAGGCGTTGTTGTCAGATTTACGGCAGCTTAACTTATATTCTTTATTAACTGGTGGATTTGCTTTGCGCGCACATCCAGACAAGCATTGTAATACTTGTGGCAACCTACCTATAAATATACAAATACCTATAGAAATAATATTTGTGATCCATTTAAATAGTTGATAATAACATGATCCTTTATTTTCCTAAATAAAATAATAGTTGTTATAGTATCAAACATTCCATGTAAATAATATAAACAAAAATACATAGGCACTAATTTTACTCTTATTGCACATTTGCTTCGATATCCATCTTTGTAAGTTTTTATTATCTATAAATATCAATATTTTTTTAATAGAAGACCATGGAATTAAACTTAATTTAACTTTAAATTATTAACAATATTTCCTTATTTTATTTTACTTTAAAATAAAAATAAAAATTAAATTAAAACTTTTCTCTTGGACCAACTATCAATTTTTCTATTTTATGTTATTTTAAGTTTTAATAGTCTTATATTATATTTTTAGCAAAACTTTTTATAAGGAGTAACATTTCTTTGTAAAATTAACAATAAAAAAGTTTTTTCTTGGGCCATTTTTAAATTATACTACTTTATGACCACCGTACATACTATTTTAAATTTTAATAGTTTAATAATATTTTTTTAGAATCGAGCACTTTAAAATTTTAAAACCGTTAAGATTTTTAATTTAAATAGTTTTCTTAACGTAAAAATGTTTATAGTATAATAAATAAATTATTAACTATTAATAATAAAATATAATATTAGTGCATTTTATTAGTACACTATTTTGGATAGCTCCCAAGCAGCATTTACCAAAGTGGTGATAACTTTAAATAAGTTAAGTATACTAAACAGCTACTTTAATTTTTACTTAAAAGTAATTCTAACTTTTAAATAGCAATATTTTTTATAACATAGACTTCATTCTTTCCTTAAATGGTTACTATAAAGTAATAAACATTTAAGTAAACCTTGGTTGCCCCCAAGAAGACTTTGCAACTTTAAAAAAGGTGTTATAAGTAAAAAAAACTTTCAAGTAAATTTAATTTGTAGCAGTTACTTTCGGTTGCTACCTAAAGATTACATTATAATTATTTTTACTTTGTAGTCCCTTTGCAAGTTAAAATCTTGAAACTGGAACATAAGTTAAAAACTACAAAGTTAATAACTTAAAAGTTATTATTTTAGTATTTGGAACGTTTATGGTACTAACCAAAACTACCGTAAAGTAAATTAAGGTGGAAAAAACTTTAAAGTTGCAAAAACTACTTCAAAGGAAAATGCTTTTTATCGGCCATTTTTTACTGTACAGTACCATGTGGTAATGTAAATAATAAATTATTTTAATTGTTTGTAAATTATTGTTTACTTTTTAAAAAATGGTAATTTTGTTGGTAATATACGGTATTAATAATTAAATAAAAAATTAATAATAAATATTAAGATTTCTTTATTTATAAACATTATTAAATAAATAATTTGTTTATATTGATGAAGCGCATTTATTTTACAAAAACTAAATTCATAAGTTTAACAGTAAAATTTAAAAGGTTTATAAATTTACCTTCCCAATTAAACAATATATTGTTATTCTGGTAGTTATAAACTACCAGTACATATTTAATAAACGACATTGAAAAGCCAAGTCCGTAGTGGTTCCATTTAAAAAAGGAGGGATAGTATAATCTAATATAAGTTTGACAAAGACAGTTAATATAGAAGTAAAAACAAATAAATAAAAGTAAATATAACGCTCTAGCAACGATATTGAAACGTTCTAGTAACGTAGCAGCTACGTTCCAAATAGTAGCAGGGTTTATAGCTAGTGACATATTTGCTACCTTTTTGGAACTCAATAATTGTTCCCCACTTTAGTCGTAGTCCCATATTCGTAACAAATACTTAAATTGTTGCTTGGGATTCGTATATTTTAATATATAAAAGTAAAAGTTTTTAAGTAATAGTACATACCTTTTAATAATAAACTAAGAAGACTTCTTGGCTACCAAATAAATAAAAGCTTTTACATTTTAAAATGTATACAATGTTTAATATTTAAACTAAAAATAACAAAACGTAGTCTCGAGAAGCCTATTAACAATTTCCTGCAGAAATTTACAATAAAACGGACTTCCAACGTTATACCAAACTTGGCAACACTGCTAAGAATACACATGCACAATTGTGGCGTCTCTGTGTATTTTGGCCAACATATACATATATATTTGTGGCATCCGACATACACGTAGTCGAATGTTCCTGATTTATGGCACGGTTGCCACAATTTTAGTTGGGTGCAGATCACTGTAATCGGTGTGTATAGCAAAAATAAAAGTACCAATATAATCCGCCAAATGGCGTCCTAAATATATGGTGTTTTTAACAGAAATGCCACAATTTGGGATATAGCACAGGTTGCCACAAGTATTACAATGCTTGTCTGGATGTGTATAATTTCGTTTATTTTTTTGTTGTTTGTGTTATTTTATATCGTTTAAGTTTTAATTGCTGTTTGATATATATCGTTTTTTTGTTTTTCGTATATTTAAAATGCCGAAGCATTTAAATAGTCGGAGTCATCCTTAATACGCTACTTTGAGGCAGAACGGAATAATAATGGACCTTTAACAGCTGTTAGAGAGGTAAATAGGATTATTATTAATTATGTATTAGAATATTTAACAAAATATATGTTGGATGCATAAAATAATAATATATATACCAGAGACTGACTTTAGATGGCAAAATTTCTGGGTTTTACTGCTGAAAATGTCTTTAAAAATGGCTAAAATAGTTATTTATGTATTAAGGGCATAATAAGGTTTTTATGGTCCGAGGCGCTATTTCGTTATAATTGTCATATTATAATGTCAACTGACATCAGTCAGTTTTAAAGTTTAAAGATGAATGAAATTGAGGAAGCAGCTGAAAAGGTGAAAAATTGCGGCCTGCTGCCGGAAAAATCAAAATCTTTATACGAAAAAACTTACTTCGAATATATCAAATGGTGTAACATTGTTGTTTTTAATTTTTGACGTTTCATTATAGCCCGCTGGGTCATAATAACGCCCGCAGGCTATAAAAAGACGTTTACGTCAAAGAATTTTTGTTATAATTGTCATATTATAATGTCATCGTGTATAAACATACTTTTGGCGATGCATCATATAGGTTATAAAACTGTGACTTTTGACATTTTGGTATTCTAAGGTCCCAAATCTAGGGACCCTATGATATTATTCATGTAAACGCCATCTACCACTTTCACTTGATGAATGATTTTAGCATCACATTGACAACCGTGCCCGATCAGCTGATTGATGACGTGTACGTCGTTTTCTTTTAAATTTACTATAGGTACCTAACAAATAAATGAATGAACGTCACACTAACATGTTAATATTAATATTTACTTTCCCAGTGGTTATAATATATTATTATTATATTATATACTATATAATACTATATAATAAATAATATATATATATATACTATATACTAAATAAAGCCCTTTGTTAATTGTTAAAAAAAAAACAATTAATATAACTAAATTAAAATAACTATTATTTTTATTTTAGGAGATACTGGTCTTCCAGCATGGGCAATAGTATTGATATCAGCCATCTGTGAAATTGTTTTAGGTCTAATACTATTTTTTGTGCTGAAAAAACTTATTCTCGATCAAGCCCTTCAAGGTCAATATCAAGTAACACAAACTAATGATGTATAATGTTTAGGATTACGCTGAATTTGTAATTAGTTTATAATACCATTTTACCACACAAACTCTGGAGGATGCATTTGGAAGAATATTTGTAAAACCTAAAAACAATTTATTAATATTAAAAGAAGCTCCACATTTTTATTTGTTTTTTATTGTTTTTTATGAAGGTATATATATATGTTTTACGTGAATTAAATGTGTATTACAAATGTTATCTGTGAACTCACAGTGAGTTCACTAATCGTAAATCACTATGCATTCCATTTTGAAGATTCATGGCGTGCGCCCAGTGTGAATTAAATGTGCATTACGAATGTAATTTGGGAACTCACAGTGGATTCACAATGCATTCATTTTTAAAGATTCAGGGCCTGCGCCCGGCATGAATTAAATGTGCATTAAGAATATTATCCGGGAACTCACAGTGAATTCACGATGAATTTATTTTTAAAGATTCACGGCGTGCGCCCTATGTGAATTAAATGTGCATTACAAATGTTATCTGCGAACTCATAGTGAATTCACGATGCATTCAATTTTGAAGATTCACGGCGTGCGCCCGGTGTGAGTTTAATGTCCATTCACGAATGTTATCTGGGTTAGCGATTTAAAAAATATATAAGCACGGCACTGGATTCACCACCCCTCAAAACAACCCTTTACTAAATTTTATTGAAAACTTTAAGACGAAAAATGCACAATAATAACTACAAAAATTTATTCTGTTAAGTTATCCACGAAAAAAACATTGAAATAAAATTAAACTAATAGTAACATGGTACTATTACTACCAGTTTTGGAGCAATATTTTTACAAAATACAAGGCCTACTATGTCAGTTTTTAAGAATAAATTTTAAAAAATTCATATTAGCGATTTTTTTAAACAAAATCTATGCACGGCACTGGATTCACCACCCCTCAAAACGACAGTTTATCAAGATCTACACTTTAAAACAAATCCGGTTAAAATCGCACAATAAATAAAGATTTTATAGGGGTAAGTCGCAAACAAATGGGTCAAACTGTATACTAGATTTTGTGTCTAATAAATACTCATTTATTTCAGTTTACAAATTTTCATAAAAAATAACTCAATGTTATAATAATCTAGGTAAAAAATACAAAAAATAACTCAATAATGGTTTAACAATTGTTTTTTATGTATAATTGACTAATAACTATAATGTATAATTTTTACAGTTTTAAAATATCTGCGTTTAATTTAAAACCTAAAAAAACAACTGTTTAAATTTAATTTAACGGCGACAACTAAATCAAAGATGGTGGCCGGAGATTTCTCAACAGTTCCGATTTTCGTTCGAATTCCAACGAGTTCCTTCTTGTTTGGATTGTGCCACAATCATTGTGTTCACGATTTTAATATTATCCATGACCCTGACGTCCACTTGATACTATCAAGTTCTTTATATAATGTATAAAGAACTTTTACCCTAGGTAAGTACTTAGGTTAAGTGTTTTGTTAAATAACTAAAAATTATGCTTAATAAAACGCTATAATCATGGTTGCCATGTATATTATATAATAATTAATAATTATATAAAGTTTCATCCCCAAATTGACATAGCGTTTTATTAAGCATAACTTTTAATATTAACAAAACACTTAACACAAATACAGTTTATCAAGATCTACACTTTAAAACAAATCCGGTTAAAATCGCACAATAAATAAAGATTTTATAGGGGTAAGTCGCAAACAAATGGGTCAAACTGTATACTAGATTTTGTGTCTAATAAATACTCATTTATTTCAGTTTACAAATTTTCATAAAAAATAACTCAATGTTATAATAATCTAGGTAAAAAATACAAAAAATAACTCAATAATGGTTTAACAATTGTTTTTTATGTATAATTGACTAATAACTATAATGTATAATTTTTACAGTTTTAAAATATCTGCGTTTAATTTAAAACCTAAAAAAACAACTGTTTAAATTTAATTTAACGGCGACAACTAAATCAAAGATGGTGGCCGGAGATTTCTCAACAGTTCCGATTTTCGTTCGAATTCCAACGAGTTCCTTCTTGTTTGGATTGTGCCACAATCATTGTGTTTACGATTTTAATATTATCCATGACCCTGACGTCCACTTTATACTATCAAGTTCTTTAATGTATAAAGAACTTTTACCCTAGGTAAGTACTTAGGTTAAGTGTTTTGTTAAATAACTAAAAATTATGCTTAATAAAACGCTATAATCAGGGTTGCCATGTATATTATATAATAATTAATAATTATATAAAGTTTCATCCCCAAATTGACATAGCGTTATATTAAGCATAACTTTTAATATTAACAAAACACTTAACACAAATACATATGTATTTGTGTTAAGTGTTTTGTTAATATTAAAAATTATGCTTAATAAAACGCTATAATCATGGTTGCCATGTATAATATACAAACTATAAATTTTTGAAACCAAAGAAAAAAACTCTATTTAAATATTTAAAAATATACAAGGTGTTCCATTGAAAAAATCAATGTTATATCTAGTTTATCAATTTTACCGATACTTTTTTGTTTTTTAATTTTAATTTTTTTAAATATCTCTTCAAATAAAGATTTTAGAGGGGTGTCCCATTTATACGAAAACACCCTGTATGACAATTAAAATATCAAATACCATTTACACACAAACATTTTTAATTAAAAAAAAATTAAATTCTATATATGCATACGTTTCAGAGATACAGGCATATTTTTTTTAGGATAGATATTTACTTTTAAATAATAATTAAATAGAGTAGATAATTAATTAATAGTATATAAATAAATAGAATAAAAATTACCTCTCAGAACAGCACTATGAATAGTAAATAACTAAATTTTGTTGGTTACCTACTTATAAGTAGGTAACCAAAAAAATTGTATACAATAAAATAATGATAAAAGCATTCACTTCAGTAATAAATCCAGACAGATGACTCCAGACCAGATATATATCTCTGCTCCAGACACAAATACAAAATACGTCTCGTACCCCTCCCACCGAAATCATATTTGTTGTCAAGCGACGTGTTGAGTGAAAAGAGGGGCAAGAAGGGAGATCAGAATTTCAAACGAAATGAGACAAAAACCCCTCATTCTCAAGTTTAGAACAATAATGGGTAGATGGCAACACTTTAGGCACACATTTTCTGCTAAAACGCTTGGCACAGATATTCCTATAGGAATATCTGTGCGTATACGCTTGCACATCTTCTCAAACCTTAATCAATAATACAACTTTATGTCGAAAAACAGGTTTTAAATCTAAAGCTCGCTGCACAAGAGCCCGGTACCCGGTAACATAAATCTGAATAGTTAAGGTGGGAAAGACTAAGAAACAACTGTTTATCGATAGTTTGCCGAGTCCCTCCCATCTTTTAGGTTCACGTTCCCCTTCTCTTTACCGGGTTGTTGTGCAGATGAAAGCACAATCTACTCCCTGCTGAAAATGACGGATGATTGCGGATATAAATTCTTCGTCAAAACCGGATAAAAGCAGATGATTGCGGGTATAAATTCATCGTCGAAGCCGGATAAAAGCGGGTAAAAATATCATCTGATAACATCTGCTTTTGTCCGCATCGCTATATCCGCGAATACCCGGTTAGTTGTGTTTTATGTCCGGTTAGTGCACCCCCGCAATCATCTGCAATCATCTGTTTTTAACCGTCTTCACTGTTTTTCGTTTATATCTGAATTTGTCCGGAATCATCTGCAAACGTCTGCTAACGTCTGGATTTATCCGCGATTACCTGCATTTTTTTGTCTATTATTGTCTGGTTTTATCTGCAAACGTCTGGTTTTATCCGCAAACGTCTGCCTAGTCCAATTTCACCCGCCAACATAAGCTTTTATCCGCCAACATCTGCTTTTATCCGCGACCATCTACTTTCATCCGCGAACATCTGCAATCACCCGCGAACAACTGCTTTTATCCGCGAACATCTGCAATCACCCGCGCACATCTGCTTTTACCCGCGAACGGTTTCATCCCGCGAACGGTTTCACCCGCAAACATGCTTTATCTGCGAACGCCTGACATCATCCGGTTAGTGCACCTCCGCATTCACCCGCAAATATCTGCTTTTATCCGCGAACATCTGCAATCATCCGCGAACATCTGCTTTCATCCGCGAACATCTGATTTTATCCGCCAACATCTGCTTTTATCCGCGAACATCTGATTTCATCCTCGAACATCTGCAGTCACCCGCGAACAACTGCTTTTATCCGCGAACATCTGCAATCACCCGCGAACATCTGCAATCACCCGCGACCCAGCAAACAGAAAGACGTCGAGTGACGTCTTCTGAACGTCGATTATTGGTCATTTAGGACGAAATACGTCGAGTACCAAAATAAGACGTATCAAAGACGACATCTTTATGACCGTTAATGTACCTGATATTTTATTACCAAAATAAGGCGAATCAGGGACGTCATTTTTATGACCGATAATGTACCGGAATTTCATAACCAAAATAAGACGCATCAAAGACGACATCTTTATGACCGTTAATGTACCAGATATTTTATTACCAAAATAAGGCGAATCAGGGACGTCATTTTTATGACCGATAATGTACCGGAATTTCATAACCAAAATAAGACGAATCAAAGACGTCATTGTTATGACCGTTAAAGTACCGCATATTTTATTACCAAATCAAGGACATCATAGTATTATAAAATAGCCTCAAAGGCTACCACAAATGGGCCTACCAGAAATTATACTGTATAGGACCTAGGTACTAACTATAAGTATTACATTGAAAATTTTCAATGTAATAGGTATATT
Source organism: Brassicogethes aeneus (assembly GCA_921294245.1). Taxonomy (NCBI): domain Eukaryota; kingdom Metazoa; phylum Arthropoda; class Insecta; order Coleoptera; family Nitidulidae; genus Brassicogethes; species Brassicogethes aeneus. The sequence continues at coordinate 67,597,117 of OV121132.1, forward strand.
TATTAGCGATTTCACCCAAAACAAAGAGGTTCTTTTCGCTTAACTGCATTAAAAATATTACAGTGTATACATATAAGCCTAGACTTTGTCTAGGAAGGTAAGTGAGTATTTAAATTATTATTATAGAGCATCGTTTTGGTGTAATATTTGTTTAAGACAATTATTTAAATTATTTGTAAATCCCGCACTAACTGATTTTATGGTAGCACCTATAGAAGAGCTTCGCGCCGAACACGTAGCGATGATTGGTGGCAATTGGAAGCGGCAGCGATCGATATGAGTCGATGTGGGTCGAAGTCGAAACTAGTAGCGTCATCCGCCATTATTTCTGTGTGTTTGCCGTTCGTTCGCTTGCCTTTGGCCAAATTGGCAATTATTGTGTATAATATACACAATAATTGCCAATTTGGCCAAAGGCAAGCGAACGAACGGCAAACACACAGAAATAATGGCGGATGACGCTACTAGTTTCGACTTCGACCCACATCGACTCATATATTATATATTATATATTGTTCCTCAAAAGTAAGTAATTTTAATCTTATTTAATGCTTTTGCAATAGAATCTAAAAAATTGGGTATTTTTCTTTCTTAAAAACCAAAACGCCAGTTGGTCTTTAGTATAAAAACTCTTTTTCTATGGTAAAAACCTTTTCTTTTAAAACCTAGCCGACATAATAAAGTGTTTTACAATTATATCGTCGTTGAAAATACATAAGGGCGTATCTTGTTTTTTGTTTTAAGCAAAAATGTGTTAATCTTTATTACTTTATATTGTAGATAATACATTTTTGCTTAGCATACGTCTTTAGGGCTAAAATAAATTAAAACTTAAAAAGTGCTCTCTAAAAAATGGATGAATTTTTTATCCACTTTAATTAAGAAGACAAAACGGCTTGTCAAGTTGTTCGTTTAATAATTCTTTTGCACTTGTAAAAAGCAAGACCATTATGAAAACAAAGTTTTAGTTTATTTTAAGTCAATGTGAAACAAAGTTTTATATAATCAAATTGCTTTTTACAGGTGAATACGTTTTTCATTGAATAAAAATGAGTACTACCTACCTTGGTATCCAATTTGAAGAACAAGATGGGCCAGGTTCAATTGCGTTAATCATTAATAATTGGTTAACGCCAAGAAAAAAAGAGGTGTTCTGGCCTCCTTACAAAACTCAATTTACATTTAATAGGGCTTTAGAGAAAAAAGAAAGTGCACAAAAAAATTGGACCTTATACAAAGTTTCTCGAATTTTCTTTGAATGTGGTATGTTATTTTGATAAACTTAATTTGTAAGTAATTAATAGTAAACAATAATTGTTATGTTCAAATTTAATCCCTTTTGGGAAACTTTACTTTATTACATTTTGTTTATCTTTGGAAATTCAATGTTTCTTTTTTTACTAATCATTTAATGGTAGGTAGGTACCTAATATGTACAGTTAATGAATTCAATTACCTATGTATTTTGATAATGTTGTATAGAAAAAAATTAAGCACTATTATAGTGCTTCATTTTTAAAGCCATTTATTTCTAGACAATTTAGTCAAAGCCCGAGAAAAGTTGAAACAGGCAGAGTTTTCAAGTGACTTGCAAAGTGATGCTGAAGAAACTCTCGAGCGCAGAAAAAGAAAAATTGTTTCTAAACGCCGCTTATATGAAAGTGATGAAGACGATCTCGAGTGCAGAAAAACAAAAATAGTTTCTAGTGACACTAGCACCAATAACAGTGATGAGGAGAATTCAACAAGAACAGGTGGTTTTATTCCCCGACCACCAAAATTAGACAAAAGACTTTTTTCAGGTTAGTTTTTATTATAGTATACTATTAACACACCCATAGTATACAGGGTGTTTCACATTTGTTGTCCTTTAGAAGTTTCTGGGAAACAGAAAAAGATTTCAATTTGAAATTTTTAAAGCGTTTATAATCATATTAGTAGTAGAAAATATCTTTATTGGAATAAACCAAAAGGCTAATGACAGGTCTTTCTGCCCATATAAATACATTTATAAATTAACAATCAATTTGATAAGAAAATATTTGACATAATTATATAATTATGTCAAATCTTTTTTCGTTTCCCACTTCTAATGGACTACAAATGTGAAACACCCTGTATACTGTATACTTCTATAGGTATTTTTTTTATTTAAAAAGCTATAAGGTCAATTAAATTAGAGAAAAGTTTCATAATTAAAACCAATTAAAATAAAATGTATAAATGGGGAAAAAAGTTTTTAAATATATTTGGAAAAAAATCGTTATAAAACTGATATTTCTGGGAATTTAAAAAAAGTAAGTTTTACATGTATGTAAATACACATTTTTTTTTGTTTTTATGGTTTTGAGAGGTTTTTAGTTTTTTAAAATTCATTTGAGAACTGCCTATTTTTTTCCAATTTTTAAATGCCATTTTAATGTGGTTAATTTAACCAACCTTTTAGCTCTTCATATAAAAAATATACCTGTATATAGAAGGATACTTGGTGCACCCTGTATATTAGGCTGGGCCAAAAAGGACCAATTTTTATTTTTTTTGGAAATCTCACTTGGTATAGTTAAAAAAAGTTGTGAGAAGGGTACACAAATAAGCTATTTTTTTTTATTTTTAAAGAGTTTTAGCCGCGCCTCCGGGGGATTAAAATTTCTTAAAATTCAATAAAAAAATGTTTTTCAAAGATACACTTTGAATTTGGCATATTAAAAAACTATTAGGTATGAAGTAAGTTAAAACGTAAAAAAATTATATTTATATATTTTAATTTTAAGCCGCGCCCCACCGCTCTTATTTTTTTTTTAATCAAAGAGCTGCATATTAGAACTTTAAAGCTTTGGGACGGGGCTAAATATTAAAATATATTAACAAAATGTTTTGTGTTTTACAAGTTAGTTATCTCCTAATGGTTTTTCAATATAACAAATCCAAAATGTAATTTAAAAATTTTTTTTTTTAATTTTTAAAACTTTCAACCCCCCGGGGGCTCGGCTAAAACATTTTTCTAAAAATTTGAAAAAAAAACAGCTTATTTGTGTACCTTTCTAACAACTTTTTTAAGCTATACCAAGTAAGATTTCTAAAAATATTTTTTTTGGCCCAGCCTACTGTATATACAATGAATTTATATACATACATTTATATATACATATATATACTAAGCAAAATTTAAAAATTAGATAAATCGCGAAAGACCCCATCAGCTTGTGGTGCCGAATCTTTAAATATCAACGCAGAATCTACAACAGTTGAGCCTTCTACCTCCAGTGAAGCGGCTTTCCCAGCTCAATCTACCCCTTCAATATTATCATACTCATCTAAGTCCTCCTTTGAGCTAGCATTGTTGGATCCAGAAAATCCAGTGATAAAATACTTGGCAACAATTAAAGCCCAGAGTGACCAAATTATAAATTTATTAAATAAACAACAATCAGCGTTACCTATAACAAAATTTTCATTACCTGGAGATCTTCCAACTACATTGCCAATAAAAACAGCTGAAGATTTTGCTCTTTTGGAAACTTATTTGGAAAACAAGGATCATTGCGTTGTTCTGGTAAATTAAAGCGTTTTGTTACTTATATAATGTGGTTCTATCATATTATTTTATTGCAGGTGGCCTATTTATCTTCCTTAGGAGGTGAAGCTGTTTCCTCTGTGACAAACAGCATATTAAGAGCCTGTGTATCTTTAAACTTGGCACAAACATTTAGTTGGTTAGGAACTCGACAACAAAAGGAGGCTTTTTCCAAAACTAATTTAAAAAACGTTGTAATTGGTAAGTTTTTGTTTTTAATCTTTTTTTATGTGCTTAACTATTTTATTGAAGATGCAGTAAAAAATTCCGTTACAACTACCACTGATAAGGTTGAAAACGCTATCAAGGTATGGCTTAAGCATGCTCCAGATAACTATAAGATAGAACAGAAGCGACTGGAAAAGCAGAACAATGGAGAAGGAGAAGTACTATAAGAAGAAATGTGTGGGGAAGCGTCAGCTGTATAGGAGGATCAAGGAATGCAGGCAAGAAATTACCAGTTCCATTGCAAATAGCTTTAAACGTAATGATGCATTGAATGTGGTTACTTTGCCTGTTCATGTCATTAGTGATAAGCCTAATGTTATTAATAATTTAAATGTTTCTTTTAACAATTTAAATTGCGGTCAAGTTGCAAATTTTGACAATTTAGGTATAAGTTCAGATATACGTTGCTTTAATTTAGAAAATATTAATGTAACTGAATCAATACCAAATAATAATTTATACTTAGCTAAAATGAATGTTAACAATAATAAAGATACTTTTCTGAATAAACTCAAACTTTGGGCGCTTACATGCCCCGCATTAACTCGGACCGATTTAACTAAATTGCTTCACATTCTTCATTATGAGTTTCCTGATTTGAACTTACCAAAAGATAGTAGAAGTCTACTTCAAACACCATTTAATTTTAAAAGCATAACATTGAATAATGGAACTTTGTTTTACTTGGGGTTGTCTAAATATTTAGCTAAATTTTTAGAAGCTCATCCTAATTTTAACGGTAAGGAAATAAAAGTATCTTTTAATATAGATGGAACTTCAATATTTAACAGCAGCAATTCTCAATTATGGCCAATTTTGGGTTGTATTAATTACAGCGGTTGTAAGCCCTTTGTCATTGCAGTATTTTATGGCAAATCAAAACCTGACCCTTTAACTTTATATTTACAAAATTTCGTTGAAGAATTATTTCCGCTTTTAACATTTGGTTATCAGTTTAAAAACAAAAACTTTAATATAAAAATAAATTTCGTATGTGATGCACCCGCCAGGGCATATATTAAATGCATTAAATCGCATGGCGGTTACAGTTGTTGTGAAAAGTGCTATGTAGTCGGAAACTACGTTGGAGGAAGGGTAGTTTATAAATCGTTAACGTCGCCTCTTAGAACTAATGATTCATTTAGATCTCAAATCGACGATGATCACCATATGGATGTCTCCCCTTTAACCCATCTTCCAATCGATCTTATTGAAGCATTTCCAATTGATTATATGCACAACATATGCCTGGGTGTAGTAAAAAAATTATTATCTACTTGGCTACATGGTTATCCCTTACAAGTTCGAATGCGAAATGCAACAGCACTTGCTGTATCAAATTTATTAACGTCTTTTAAAATACACTTCCCGGTAGAATTTAACAGAAAAGCTAGACCGTTATCTGACCTTTGTCGATGGAAAGCAACAGAGCTAAGATCATTTCTTTTATATTTAGGACCATTGGTTTTAAAAAGAAACAGCAATATCGCTGTTTACGAACATTTCCTTTTATTACATGTTGCTGTTACAATTTTAATGTCTGACAAACATATTTCTTCATTTGGAGCAACTGAAGCCGGTAAATTGTTAAATATATTTATAAAGCATAGTGAGGCAATTTATGGATTAGAATTTTTAGTATATAATGTCCATTTGTTATCTCATTTAGTACATGATGTTGAGATGTATGGAGTTTTAGATAACTTTTCTGCCTTTGCCTTTGAAAACTATTTAAATCAAATTAAAAACAAAGTGAAATCAACTGTGCATCCTCTGGCAGAGATTTATAACCGTTTAAAAGAGACAGATAATTTTGATACTCGCATATCAACCAATGGGACTTCTAACTTTGAAATGAAGTTTGAACATTACCTTGGCCCTATACCTGAGGGTATTTCTACCTTTTACAGACAATATAAGCAAATAAAGTTAAAAAGTTTAACTTTTTCCACATTCGATCACCGTGCCGCTGATTCATATTGTTTGATTTCTGGAAATTATGTATTAAGAATTATTAATTTACTGTGTTCCCCAGACAAGGTCATTATAATAGGCAAGAAGTTTCTTTCATATAGACCCCTATATCAATATCCAATAAGTTCAGCAGAATTAAATATATACATAGCATCAAATATTTCAATCGAAATTACAGTATCTAGTATTGAGAATGTGAATGCAAAATGTTTTTTACTTCCCTATAAAAATAATGAATGGGTTTCCTTCCCTCTTGTACACTCTTTGAGTTAAAAAAACCGTATCTTTATTATTGTTAAGCATTCTTAAAAGCTTACTTGTAGTTCTTAAGTGCCAAGCAAAGCAAAAATTAAAGTAGCTTTGTGTTTGTTTTGGATATTGTGCGACTAGTGGGAGAAATAGGAGATTCTCCGTGTAGCTAATAAAATATTGTGTGCGAAAATTAGTCAAAGGAGGATATTCCACTCACGTGTTACCGCACTCGCACGCTCTAGAATTCTCCTGTTTCTCCCACTAGTCACACAATAACTATTAAATATATTTTTTAATTTTTAGTTTTATATTCATATATATATTTTTATATAATAAACAGTTTCTATAAAAATATTTTTGCCTTTTTTTGATCCATAAAAGATGTCAAATATACGTCAATTTTAAACGTCGCAGGTACGTTTTGCACGACGTCTAAAATGCGGCACTATAATGACGTAATTATGATGTGACATATGCACGTCTCCCAATCGTCTTGAAGACGTCTTTCAAAGACGTCAACACGGCATCAAAATGACCAAAATCCGCCGTCTTTGGGACGTCTTTCTGTTTGCTGGGGAACATCTGCTTTCATCCGCAAACGTCTGGTTTTATCCGCAAACATCTGCTTTCATACGGTTTCACCCGCAAACATGCTTTTATCTGCGAACGCCTGATTTCATCCGGTTAGTGCACCCCCGCAAACATCTGCTTTTATCCGCAAACATCTGCAATCATCCGCGAACATCTCATTTTATCCGCGAACATCTGCAATCATCCGCGAACATTTGCTTTTATCCGCAAACATCTTATTTTATCCGCGAACATCTGCTTTTATCCGCAAAGATCTGCTTTCATCCACAAACATTTGCTTTTATCCCCAAACATCTCATTTTATCCGCGAACATCTGCTTTCATACGGTTTCACCCGCAAACATGCTTTTATCTGCAAACATCTGATTTTATCCGCAAACATCTGCTTTTATCGGCAAACATCTGCTTTTATCCGCAAACATCCGATTTTATACGCAAACATCTGCTTTTATCCGCAAACATCTGCTTTTATCTGCAAACATCTGCATTTATCCGCAAATATCTGCTTTTATCCGCGAACATCTGCATTTCCTTTGTCCATTTCGGTCCTGTTTCGTACGCAAACGTCTGGTTTCATTCGCGCTTTTTGTTTTCCTTTTTCTCGTATATACTTTAGTTTAGTTTACCTGCCACACAGTGGATCGATAGATAGGAATTTGTGGACATAGCACCAAAGTGTGAGAAGATGAGGACATTTTAGGTTTAAAATAAATACTTATCAATTAAATAACGTTGTTATTTACAAAAGTAAATATAAAGTCTAGTTACTTGATATACAAGGCGTTTTAATACACCAAGGTCCACTATAGAAAAGGTTTACCAAGTTTTTGGTTTTTTATTTTTATCTTTTTCAAAAAAAAAAAAAAATTTCCACGAAATTTGGTGAAAACTTACCTTTTTATGTCCCAAATACACTGTAATTTATTTGATTTGAAATATTTATTATTTCGCCTTATTTTGACTTAATATCAAAAAAGCACCCTAATTTTCAATCGAAAATTCTTGCGTCAAAATATCAGCTTTTTTCAAAAAGTCGGTGTGCTTTTTGTTTGTTGAAATCTCTACTTTCTGATGGTGTAAAAAAAATATACATTACTATGGTAAATGTTCTCAGAAAATGCAAAAAATATTATAATGAATAACGAAAAAAACTCGAATTCGAAAATTTATTTTAATCATTATGTACAATTTCATCAAAAAAATGTGATTGTTGCAATTTTTTTTAGTTAAAAAGTTTATTTATTAAATTCTAATAACATTTATGTCAGAAAATCTAATAAAATATAAAAATACATGTAAATCATACTATTGAATTTAAATTTAATTAGATACTTCATTCTGATTACGTTATTCATTATAATATTTTTTGTATTTTCTGAGAACATTCACCATAGTAATGTATATTTTTTTACACCATCAGAAAGTAGAGAGTTCATCGAACAAAAAGCACACCGACTTTTTGAGAAAAGCTGATATTTTGACGCGAGAATTTTCGATTGAAAATTAGGGTGCTTTTTTGATATTAAGTCAAAATAAGGCGGAATAATAAATATTTCAAATCAAATAAATTACAGTGTATTTGGGACATAAAAAGGTAAGTTTTCACCAAATTTCGTGGAAAAAATTTTTTTTTTGAAAAAGATAAAAATAAAAAACCAAAAACTTGGTTTTTTGAATTTTTCACATAAATTTTGAGGTTATGTGAAAAAAGTTGTAGATCTTTTTATTACCTACAACTTTGACATTTAACTTTTTTCTATAGGACTTGTAGTTTTGCCGGAAATCGAGATAAACCATTTTTTAACCTTAACCCCCCCCCACTTCCCGAACTCAGATCGCCCGTAATTTATTTTTCCTTTAATTTTTATTATATTTCCCTACTTTTCCAATGGGTTTCATCCTACTGTTATTTTTTTCTCTTTTTACCATTTTTAAAGGCTTCTGCACTGTTCTATATGCTCCATGACACTCTATGATCTATATTTTCCAAAGTGGCGCCTTGTGGCGGCAAATCTCTGTACATTTGTTTTAAATAACCTTTGAACTCCATAACAGCCATAAAAGAAGTTTATGCATATTTAAGCATTTTTTTAAAACTCAAGATAAAGTTTAGATTTGTGTAACGCATTGTATAACAATAAAATTTTAAAAATTATTGTTACTGAATACGTGTTGGTATTAAGTTAACCGGGCAATTTGCAAGCTTAGTTATCATATAAAATAAAACTATAAAAAAATATATAAGTTTTTGTAAAGGTATGAAGTTATGCTGTTTAATTTGTAATAGTCAGTTTAATAAGGAAAATAACAAAAAAAACATTCTTTACGAAAAACGCCTTCTGTACTGTTTAGTATGTTGACAAAAAAAATTGTTATGCTTATTTTTAACAAATTTGAAGTTTTTGGGAGACATTTAAAAAAAATGATATCAAGTTAGTAATTTTGCTTAATTGCTGTATATATGAGCTCGATCCACTGTGTGCCATGTCAAATTTTACTGAGCTTTAACTAACTGGTTGTTAGCCGTTCACGGCACACAACTTTATAACTCTAATAGGAATTATTTGAATAAAAACAACCTGTAAAGGAAATAAGTTTATTGAACTTCAATATTATTTGGTAAAATACAAATAAGGTCTTTGTTAAAAGACATAAATAGACATTTTTTAATCCTTAAGCTTACATTTAAATTAATTGTTAGAAAACATATACATTTGGAATTATAACATCTTCAATTTGTATGGAATTTGTTTGAAAAACACTTATTTCGGCGTAAAATAAAATTTCATGTCCCAAGACTAAATTCTAGATATTGCCAAACTTTTCATGTGGAAGCTGCGAATAATAATGAAAGAAGGAATTCCCCTCTAATTTCAATGTGTCGGAGTTACAATCTAATTGAAGAGAATTGTGATATTTTCAACCTAACTTTAAATCAATTTATTAGAATAATAAGAGCCTTACCTTAAAATGTACCTTTTTAGGTTTAATTAGTTACATGCTTTGTATGGACGTTTTGTCCGTTGGATTAATAAATAATTATTATTATTATTAATATTATAACCAATATTGTTGAAAACATCTCAACCTTACGGGTTTCTTATGTGCGAATTTCAGTAATTTTCATGATTTCACTAGAAGCAATCAGGGTAGTAGCCATGCAAACAGATGACAGAATTTCTGGTGTATCCACAGAACAAACAATCTAAAGAACCATTCCTTATCAGTTTTGTGTTATCTGCTGAAGTAGATGGATCGGCTATCCTTGAGTGGATAATATGAAACTCATCAAATAAATAAGCTGATAATTGCTGAATCCACAAAATCTACAATAGATTGGTAAAGATGCAAGGGATTTTCACACAGGATGGTCGTAATATTGAAGGATTGAATATATTTCTGCAAACAGCCATGTAGTGCATAGTCGGTTTTTTTTTGCTTTTTTTTTGCCTCGTAACTTCCGCTGCTAATATCGTGATTTTGTATGTGTATGTGTAAAAGTATAATAAAAGTGACTTCCGCTGCTGATATAAGCTATATTGAATAAACTCTAAAAAAGACAAAAATGATAGTGATGGACATAAGTGAATAAAAAGAGAATAAGTGAAAAAAGAATCTAAAAGTGACAAAAATAATAATAATTAATAAACTATAAAACCAAGAAGAAAAGGAGAAGCTATAGGTTATCCTAGACTCGCTTGCTCCAGTATAATAATAATAAAATTCAGCTGGCTAAATCCTGGATGGGAAAGGCCAAACCAAACAAAGAAGAAGAAGAAGAACCATTCCTTATCCTACAGTTTTAGTTCGAGTATTATTCGACGAAATTCGCCCTTTTTTCTCTGTCCCTATTATATATAACACTGATAGTTTTAACTTAATTTATATATATAATTATAATTATTATGTCTTAAAACTTTTAAGTTTTAAGACATAATAATCAGACGAAATCTGTCAATGCTGCCATTTTAGTGAACTTGGACATGCGCGCCTTATTAATATATACATAAGGCATACGTTCATTATAAACACAACTCACCGTTACGTACAAATTATGGTGATATTATGTTTTCGTTTTACGGACATCTTATGGTTACGTCCATTATGAATGAGCACTTAGACTTATTATTCCTTGGCACTATGGTATACCTGATTTTTAAATTTAAATCTGGTGAATATAATTAAATTATTTTCCCATTGGGAAAATGTCGTGTTGAATAAACTTATTTCCTTTACAGGTTGTTTTTATTCAAATAATTCCTTTTAGAGTTATAAAGTTGTGTGCCGTGAACGGCTAACAACCAGTTAGTTCAAGCTCAGTAAAATTTGACAAAGCAGGTAAACTAAACTAAAGTATACACGAGAAAAAGAAAAACAAAAAGCGCGAATGAAACCAGACGTTTGCGTACGAAACAGGACCGAAATGGACAAAGGAAATGCAGGCAAACCGAACGCGGATGAAAGCAGAGGTTTGCAATTAAAGTAGATGTTTGCAGATGTTCGCGGATAAAAGCAGATATTTGCGGATAAATGCAGATGTTTGCGGATAAAATCAGATGTTTTCTATTAAAATCAGATGTTTGCAGATAAAATCAGATGTTTGCGGATAAAAGCAGATGTTTGCGGATAAAAGCAGATGTTTGCCGATAAAAGCAGATGTTTGCGGATAAAATCAGATGTTTGCGGATAAAAGCATATACATGTTTGCGGATAAAATCAGATGTTTGCGGATAAAAGCAGATGTTTGCGGATTAAAGCAGATGTTTGCCGATAAAAGCAGATGTTTGCGGATAAAATCAGATGTTTGCGGATAAAAGCATATACATGTTTGCGGATAAAATCAGATGTTTGCGGATAAAAGCAGATGTTTGCAGATTAAAATAGATGTTTGCGGATATAAGCAATCATCCGATATGTGCCTGAGCCGAGCATAAGGGCTTCCTGCAATGTGGCAGGGAAACTTCATATATAGTAAATTTAAAAGGAAACGACGTACACGACATCGATGACGCCATCATTTTACGCACTTGTACCGATACTAAATGTATAAAACGAAGTGTAATTGAATATTTTATTCAACCAAATTAAGTTGGCAGAAATGGCAATGTTGTCATGTTTAGATTAAAATTTAAATTTGGTCCCAAATCTAGGGACCCTATGGTATTATTCATGTAAACGCCATCTATCGCCCTGTAGTTGCACTACCACTTTCGCTTGATCTAATGATTTCAGCATCACATTGACAACCGTGCCCGATCAGCTGATTGATAACGTGTACCACGTTTCCTTTTAAATTTACGATGTGGCTCCCGTCCCGAGGCGGGACTTAACTTCGATCCCGACAGACGTCACACACTGTAAATCCGTTTTTATTCCCCGAGCTTTTATAATTGGTGTCAAGCTGGATGGCTTAGATGGTAGGGCGGTCGCTTGGCATGCGAGAGGTACCGGGTTCGATTCTACTAGAAGTTGTCAAACTTTTTTTATTTTTTTTATTTTATAAATTTGTTGTTTCTTTGTTAAAAAGTGTTTTATTTTTATCGTAACATAAATTTGACCATTTTAGTTGGGTTTTTTGCTCAATGGGGCGGGGGGGGCCAATGGGGCGGGGTCGGTTGGGTTGTGTTGTTGAGTTTGGGTTGGTTTGGTTTTGTGACGTAACTAACGTGCCCTTAACATGTATACAGGTACAATTTATTATTATTATTATTTTAATATAACATAACAAATCTTAAAATTATGGCGTCAATCGGGACTGAACTTAAGTCCCGCCTCGGGACGGGAGTCACAGCGTTAAATTTACTACGATGTGGCTCCCGTCCCGAGGCGGGACTTAACTTCGATCCCGACAGACGTCACACACTGTAAATCCGTTTTTATTCCCCGAGCTTTTATAACTGGTGTCAAGCTGGATGGCTTAGATGGTAGGGCGGTCGCTTGGCATGCGAGAGGTACCGGGTTCGATTCTACTAGAAGTTGTCAAAGTTTTTTTTTTTTAAATTTGTTGTTTCTTTGTTAAAAAGTGTTTTATTTTTATCGTAACATAAATTTGCCCATTTTAGTTGGGTTTTTTGCTCAATGGGGCGGGGGGGGGCCCAATGGGGCGGGGTCGGTTGGGTTGTGTTGTTGAGTTTGGGTTGGTTTGGTTTTATGACGTAACTAACGTGCCCTTAAAATGTATACAGGTACAATTTATTATTATTATTATTTTATTATAACATAACAAATCTTAAAATTATGACGTCAATCGGGACTGAACTTAAGTCCCGCCTTCGGTGCTGTATTAACATAACACTTCGATTTATAAAATTATAGTTTTGTAATTTAACTTTATAAATCATTCATTATTTTGTAATTGAATATTTTCAATGTACTCCTTTTTGCAAAAAAAGACCCAACCGACAGTACATTTAACGTTTACGTTTATTTTCTTAAATTAATTTAATGTTTAGTTTTATCTTCTTTCTGTAAGGATATTTTTTTTTAATTAAAATAATTTCGTTATATAAACGTTTTGATGCCGGCACCGGCATCCGTTACATACGTGTATTGTTGCCGGCATCTAAAATTGCTGCCAGCGCCGCACGGTTGGTTGGAATGCTACTTTTCTGGTCAAAACTAATTTGGGACCTTAATAATTGACCTAAAGCCTTGTTACATACATCTGTAATTTAAACCATATTTGTTTTATATTTTTGTTATGTATAAGAACTTCTTATTAAGAAGTAACAGCGCCTTAAAGGCAGAGAAAAAATTTCGTTAAAATCTAAAATCTGATCTTTTTCCGTATTGCATTACTTTAAACAGCTGTATATTTTTTAAATAAAATGTTTTTTAACTTTCTCTTTCGGAATCTTACAAATTAAGGAATTTTCTTTACATTGGTGTATTATTTTTTTGATTAGATAAAGTTGACTTTTTGGACTTTTGGCCAGGCCCAGCCCACCGTGCTCCGGCTAGGTAATTAAATAATCCAACTTCTCTATCAGATTTAAGCTCTGCCGTCAATAAAGGCTGTTCGGCCCATCTAAACTCTTTTTTTTTTATTGGTGTTCGTCTTTAACCCGTTTTTTTGTTTTTTATAAGTTTTGCGTTTATACATCTGAACAAAAATAAAAAATGTTCAAAAATGTAATAAAATTGTTTTAAAGGTTTTGATATTTTGCACTGAACCTTTAATTTAACCATTCTAAAATTTGGTGATTATCCCAGACCGCAAAATAACATTCCCTGCACATGTCAGGAATATTCCAAGCGTCCCAGAATATTCATAATCAAATGTCCGCTTTTTGGTTAACCCAGGCATCATAAAAAGAATATTCCATGTATCTGCCTGCAGAAGACTCAAGGATTGTTACCTATGTTATACCCAGGAACGTTTTGGGAATGTTCCTTACGCCAGTTTAAGGAATTTTTACAGGAACTATGCTCCACCACGTGACTTTGATAAAAATAATAAAGGTTAATTTTTTGTCAGTACCTATCAAGCTAATTTCGTCTTATTTTCTAAAACGTTATTTGGCCATCTAATTTCCTAACAATATCTAAAACTTAATTTATTGAAAAATTTAAATACATTTTAAATTTTTCATTACCTTTTATTAGTTTAATTATGGTTGAATAAACACTAAAGTTTTTTTTATTTTTATGGCCCTTGAGGCTGTAGGTTTTGGCCAGTTGGTCTGCCAAAATAATCTTCATTGCATTCCGGACATATTCGTTCAAATTGTGCCCTCCTTCCAAAGACACCATTTTTAGCTGAAAGAAAATAAATTATGGTTTGGATAAAATGTGAAAATATTTAATAACTTACAACATAAGTATAAAATTCAGTGTTTTCACTTAATACATAATTTGCTTCTCTTAGCGTTTCGTCATTTTTAATAGGAAAAAGTCTTTAAAATTTCTCAAAAAATGCATGATTTTCAGGTACGTCCATCCTTACTATTTTAAGTTTTGTACTTAAGTCTTTAATGAGCTCGTTCTGCTGTTTTAATAAAGCATTTTTGGTTAATAATTATTGCCAGTTTTATCAGCCTTTGAATTAACTTGGGATCTAAAAATTGAAAACATTAGTTAAAAGTTCTTCAATGATATTGAAATAAATGTACCATTTTCCTTCTTGTTTGCAGAAACTAGAGTAACATCCTCATCTAGAGATACATTTGCTGAAACAAAAATTATTAATCAATATTTTAGAGTTTTATTTACTTAACCAACTACATTGAACAACTTTATCAGCACGCTTTGTTGGCAAAAAACCTTTTGCGGCGGAAAATCCCTACAATTATAACCTTTAGGTATATTTAAAAAATAAATATTTACTTTTATCGTCGCTTATGGGATTAAACTGGTCCTTATCAATGTCAGTTTCATTTATAATATCAGATTCATATAACAAATCAGATTCACCTAAAATTAAACTCATATTAGAATAGAAAATGTAGTAATATATTAAAAACCAATTTCATTTCCAGAAAAACTGAAAACCTTGGGATTATTTATTATTATTGTTAAACCATACCCTGCTAAAAATGACGGATGATTTCGGATATAAATTCTTCGTCAAAACAGGATAAAAGTAGATGATTGCGGGTATAAATTATTCGTCGAAGCCGGATAAAAGCAGATAAAAGCAGGTAAAAATATCATCTGATAACATCTGCTTTTGTCCGCATCGCTATATCCGCGAACATCCGGTTGGTTGTGTTTTATGTCCGGTTAGTGCACCCCCGCAATCATCTACAATCATCTTTTTTAACCGTCTTCACTGTGTTTCGTTTATATCTGAATTTGTCCGGAATCATCTGCAAACGTCTGTTTACGTCTGGGTTTATCCGCGAACATCTGCTTTCATACGGTTTCACCCGCAAACATGCTTTTATCTGCGAACGCCTGATATCATCCGGTTAGTGCACCCCCGCATTCACCCGCAAACATTTGCTTTTATCCGCAAACATCTGCAATCATCCGCGAACATCTGCGTTTATCCGCGAATATCTGCAATCACCCGCGAACATCTGCTTTCATCCGCAAACGTCTGGTTTTATCCGCAAACATCTGCTTTCATACGGTTTCACCCAAAAACATGCTTTTATCTGGGAACGCCTAATTTCATCCGGTTAGTGCACCCCCGCAAACATCTGCTTTTATCCGCAAAGATCTGCTTTTATCCGCCAACATCTCATTTTATCCGCGAACATCCGCTTTATGTAAGAATTAATAGACTTATTATTTCTGTGGTACTCTTCACTATAGTATACCTGATTTTTAAATTTTTAAATTATTTTCCCATTGGGAAAACGTGTTGAATAAACTTATTTCCTTTACAGGTTGTTTTTATTCAAATAATTCCTTTTAGAGTTATAAAGTTGTGTTCCGTGAACGGCTAACAACCAGTTAGTTCAAGCTCAGTAAAATTTGACAAAGCAGGTAAAGTATACACGAGAAAAAGGAAAACAAAAAGCGCGAATGAAACCAGACGTTTGCGTACGAAACAGGACCGAAATGGACAAAGGAAATGCAGGCAAACCGAACGCGGATGAAAGCAGAGGATTGCAATTAAAGTAGATGTTTGCAGATGTTCGCGGATAAAAGCAGATATTTGCGGATAAATGCAGATGTTTGCGGATAAAATCAGATGTTTGCGATTAAAATCAGATGTTTGCGAATAAAATCAAATGTTTGGGGATAAAAGCAGATGTTTGCGGATAAAAGCAGGTGTTTGCGTATAAAAGCAGATGTTTGCGGATAAAAGCAGATGTTTTCCGATTAAAGCAGATGTTTGCAGAAAAAATCAGATGATTTCGGATAAAAGCATATGTTTGCGGATAAAATCAAATGTTCGCGGATAAAAGCAGATAGTTGCAGATTAAAATAGATGTTTGCGGATAAAAGCAAATGTTTGGAGATTAAAACAGATGTTTGCGGATAAAAGCAGATGTTTGCGGATAGAATCAGATGTTTGCGGATTAAAACAGATGTTTGCGGATTAAAGGAGGCGTTCGCGGATAAATGCAGATGATTGCGGATAAAAGCAGAAGTTTGCGGATTAAAGCAGAAGTTCACAGATAAAAGCAGATCTTCGCGGATAAAAGCAGGTGAAATCGGATGAATCAGAGTTTTTCGGACTAAATTAGATGTTTGCGGATTAAAACAGATGTTTATGGATTAAAGCAGATGTTCAAAGATAAAAGCAGATCTTTGCGGATATAAGCAAATGTTTGCAGGTGAAATCGGATAAAGCAGACTTTTGAGGACTAAAGTAGATGTTTGCGGATGAAATCCGATGTTTGTGGATTAAAATAGATGTTCGCGGATAAAAGTAGATCTTCACGTATAAAAGCAGATGTTTGCAGGTGAAATCGGATAAAGCAGACGTTTACGGATTAAAGTAGATGTTTGCGGATAAAATCAGATAAAACCGGGTGAATGCAGGTATAAACCCAAATACAGGTATTTGCGGATGAAACCAGATGAACGCAGACATAGAACTAAATAAATAAAACCCGACGTTCGCGGATAATATTTATACCCGCAATTGCAGATAAAAACCGACATGCCGGGTAAAATCAGATATGTCGGATGAAAACAGATATAAATGGACATAAAACTAGCTTGGTTTTTTATCCGCAATCATCCGATATTACCCGTCTTTTTCAGCAGGGTTAATATATTATATTATATATTTGTAAATATATTATTATAAAAATTAATATAGTACCTCCACAGAGATAATTTTTAT
The DNA here is from genome assembly GCA_921294245.1 of Brassicogethes aeneus. Taxonomy (NCBI): domain Eukaryota; kingdom Metazoa; phylum Arthropoda; class Insecta; order Coleoptera; family Nitidulidae; genus Brassicogethes; species Brassicogethes aeneus. Next base: position 67,614,480 of record OV121132.1, read on the forward strand.
TAAAAAAATGTTTTAAAAAAGCCATTTCTAATTCAGTTATTATTATGTTACTATTTCAAGAAGAATTCATATCTGGCAAAATAGCTTTCAAATCTGCTGAGATAAGATAAGCGAGATACCCATGCTTAGCCTAAAAAAACGGACACCCTGTATATGTATATAAATATGAACTAAATATCAGTCTTGTCAAGTTCATTTGATTGATTTGATTTGGTCTGGCCCTCAGCAACTCCCTTTACGTTATCTTTCCGCGGCTGAGGAAATTTCGGAATGGGTTTAACCAGTGGATCTTCTCCGCTAGAAGAACTATTTGGTTCGTCCTGGTATTCAAGGTACTTTGAATTATTTTTGATTTTTCTTTTTTGTGAAAACTTCTTCTTCACTTTGACTTTGATCCATGCCTGAACAGTCAAGATATTTGTTAGCTTTCGCTGAAGCCACAGAAAATTTTTCGTACAACTTTTTGGAAACTTGGAAATCTGTGTATTTTTCCATCCATTCTTTTTTATTCTTGATGTGCTTTGTCGAATTAAATGGAGGCCAAAAACATTCTTTGTCACCGACCCAAGTAATGGGCACTACCTCAACATATTCCAAATTATTTGGCCTATCAAAAAATGTAACAATTGTCCATTGTGGTTTAGTACTTTCCGCCATAACTAAAAAATATAATATCATTGTAAAATAGAAAAATATTCTTAGATTCAGAAAACCAAACCCGAGTAAGTGTTGACCGACCCTTTTAGAACAATAATGACCAGATCATAGATAAAGCAGATAATAAATTTTAAACTTATATACTATAATTTTAATTAAAATGCACTTTTTTGTATTAAGTTATTTCTCAAATAAAAATTGCAAAATTCAAATAAACGATTAAGCGCCAAACATATTACTTTGGTATGGCCATAAAAATCTAAATTTAACAGTAAATAACCAAAAACTATTAGTTTATAGTCTTAGAGCTGGTACAAAACATTGTCTCGATTCAGCCCTTATAAGAAGGGGTATTTGAATTTTTAACTTAAAGAAATTTTATTTGCAACAAATTTATTTTAAGCATGCTGAGATTCAGACAAAATAATATTCAGACATAACCAAAGAAGTATTCAAATTTTCAGGTTGCCTCAAATACGTACCCAAAAATTATCAGCTCTCCTACTATTACTCCTTTGACGAGACCTAAGGTATGTGATTTATTTATTTTTTATTTTATTTATTATATTTTTTTTAAAGGTGGTGTAATGAAAAAATCACAATATCTTTAACTGGCCAGTAGCAAAGGTTACTTAATTGCCTTACAAAAAATATAGCAAAACAAGAACACTTGCAAGGTTCAGTATAAAAGTCCTCCATTAACTCAAAATAATTCCCAATATCCAAAACATCCTTAATTTTACTACAAAATGCAAAATTTTTTACAAGAATTATTTTTCCATCTTTTAAAGTGCAACAGCAATCGTTTTCATTAAAGGAAATTTGAAAATCTTTAAAAGTAGCCCTTTTATACTGAGGGCCTTCACAATTTTGGATCAAAATTCCCTTAGAATGGGGTCTATCTAATTTAAAACCAGATACATTATTTGCATCATTAGAATGCATATTCTGTAAATGCACATTCATTTCAGTGATTCGCTTCAAGACTTGTGGCAATACGTCCGAGGGTTTCCTGATTAGTTTTTTTATTTGCTGCAAAAAATTCTCGCTCCCAAAATTACTGAAATTATCCAGACATCCGTGCTGACGTACATCAGCTACTAGGTGTAGTAAGTTATGAAAACTGAGGGTAAATTTCTAATCTCTTAATAGATGTGCCCCATAAATTATTTTTGTTAATTTGACAAAATGAATAATTAATTCTTCGGCATAATCCAAATAAAGAGAACAAAGTTTCTCACTTACTAATATGACAATTGCGACATGTAGAGTGAGAAAGTGTGTGTATTTCGTCTTTGAAAGAATAGACTTTAGAATCACAGGGCCAGAGTAAAGGAGGAACTGTCTAAATTCAGTAGCTTTCCAACGTTTACTTTCTATTAGAGATCTTGGAACTCTTGCAAAATCGGATGGTATAAATCTGTTTAATGATTCAAAATTAGAAGATACCTTATTAAAATCTCGGCTGCAAAATTTGTGGGGGACCGAACCAAACGTTCTCACAAGCATTGTCTTGACTTCACCTAGACATAATAGGTGCATATAATCAAGCGGTATGTCCGCAAAAAAATTAATACCTGGTATTTTTCCCTGTTCAGATTCTGACAATAAGCACGCATTACTCCGTGGCTGAAATCGGTGTCAGGAAAGCATACCCTATTTTTTATATAGCGGCCTTTTTGCGTGCATTTAGTACAAGAAAAATACCCACTATGGCCTTTAAAATATAAGACGCTGGCCTTGGCAACAGCATCAAACAAAAATATTGTAATTTTAAATTTATACAATTGTCCAAATATGATTATCCCATTTTCAGTTAGTTTTTTGGACTCGTCAACAGAATCTTTCAAAAAGTCGTTAAAACTTTTAGGCTTTTGATAACCGTGGTATATGCCAATAACTAAAATGTTATTTTTATTTTTTACAGATTTGTTTATGCACAAAATCGGGTATACCTGACTAGACGAACTACTAGCTAAGGGAAGACCGTCTATATTTATGCAAACATTTATGTTATTTGTGTTGGGCGTTAAATTAAGATTTAGATAATTCTGTTCAATAAAAGATTCGATACCAATATGGCAATAATCCAGTATCCAAATAGCGTTTTTTAATAATGCCGGGAGTCCCTAAAAATGTTCTGGGGTCTTCTGGACAATTTTTTAAATCTGTAATTTCGGGAGCAATATTTGTTAAAAAATCTCTTAGAGCATTATGACTAATGCTATGCTTAACAACCCAAGTTTTAATTTTTTCAGCCAATAATGGGCTGCTACTGCACGCGTATACAAAAGTATACGCTTCGGTAGTGGCAGGTTCAAAAACAAGAAAGTTTCTGTCAAAATGATCAGTTAATCCCCCGGTTAACTCATAATGCTGAGAATTACTTTCATTTAAGGAATTACTAATGCAAGAAATACTTTCATCACTTGTGCTAAATTGACAAATGTGATCATTAATGCTTTATTTTAATGAGTCATCATCGATCGTCATATCTTCATGGGAGCAACCGGGTAAATCATTTATATTTGTGCATAAGTCGGGCAATTTTTCAGCATCAGTTTCATTATTGTTAAGAAAAGCATTTATCTCTTTATTAATCAATCGCCTAAAGTGTCTTTTTGTTACTTTAAACTAGCTTTGGCATGTTGAAAAAATAGGTTTCAATTTAAAATCGAAAATCTGCCAACAAATATTAAACATGAATATATGTATATGGGGCATTCCACGCCAAACAGGATGGTTAAAAATTTTTTTTTTTGATTCCTTCTTTTTTTATATTTTGTAGTACTCCTTGAAAGAGCTTTCTCAGTAAATTTTGAGATTTTTTTGATCCCGGGTTCAAAAAATATCAAATTTTCAAAAAAACTGCTTTTTAAGTTTTTAAATGTTCTTTTCGAAAAAAAATATATTGAAAATATTTGAAGCGTTTTAAGTAAAGATTTTTGAGTTTTAAAGTTTAAATCGTGTTTTTAAAAATGTGTGTCTTCTTCGATTTTCGCGAAAATTTTTTATTTTTAACTTCTATCTATTCAACAACTATTCAGCCTGGTCCGGTAGTGGGCCTTCCATAATTACTAGGTATTTTTTTTTCGATTTTTCAAAATTAAAAAAAAAATCTCTAAAAATTATTATTAAATAATTTGAAATTCGGGACAGTAGTATACGAAAAGTTTTTGACGAGGTTTAAGGTCTATAGACCTTAAACCTCGTCAAAACTTTTCGTGCTTCAATTATTTATTGATTTTTTTATCAATTGCTATAAAATTCGAGGTGTTTCATATTATATATTAATATATAATATACCAACCCAATACACCGTACCTTCATTGGTTTGAAAATCTTTATGCCGAAAAATTATTTTCAACAATACAGCGTGTTCCATTTTTGCGGTATAACAAAAACATACATTTTTTTAAATGGAACACAATGTATTTATTTAAGTTTTCCGATACATCTTTCAACCTCTACATTGTTGTCCATTTACTTTTTGATTTAAATACAGTGTTGTCAACTTATAATTTTTTTTCAAAAAATCTTGCAAAAGCAAGCTGAACTTTAAAGAATCGTAGCGACCTCAGTTTTTAAAGGTAAGAATAAGTTTTAGCAACAATCCCAGTGCAGTTAATAAGCATTTAAATTTAGTAATACAGGGTGTTCAAACTTCAGAGTGGTTTAACTAATTTTTTTCAAATGGAGTGCCCCATATTTTATGTCATCATTCGATAGGTCTTTTTCTCCTCTTTAATGTAATATGCCATATCTTATTTGTAAACCTCATAGTTGTTGAGATATTCAATATTTTTCGCAAAAGTAACCATTTCATTACATTTTTAAGTAGAAAGTCAAAATGTAAGAGTCAAAATGACTTTTAATAACAAATAATACTAATACTAATAATAATAAGATTAATTATTTTATTCAAAAACCATGCAAGGTAAAAAAATTGAAAATACATAGTAAAAACGTTACTATAGTAATTGTTCAAAATGTCTTCCATTTTCATTCAGGCACAAATTAATTCGCTGCTGAAAAGACCTTTGCACTCTTCCTAACATTTCAGGTGAAATACTTGCAAAAGCGTTTACAATCCGTTGTTGCATATTCATAAGTGTGGTAGGTGGTTCGTTAAAAACAATTCCCTTTACATACCCCCACAAGAAAAAATCAGGTATTGTCAGATCCGGAGATCTAGCAGGCCATCTGGAGGGTCCATTTCTACCAATCCACTGGTTGGGGAAAATGCCATCAAGATATGCCCTCACGTCTCGCGAAAAATGCGCAGGTGCCCCGTCTTGTTGAAACCACATCCTGTTTCTTGTATGTTGAGGTACATTAGCTAATAATCCAGGTAAAACATTCAAAAATTTAAATACATAGGCCCATTGAGATGACCATCGAAAAAATGTGGACCTACCACATATCCTCCAACAATTCCTCCCTAGACATTCAAAGACCATCGATGCTGATGATCAACTTGTTTCATAACATGCGGATTTTCAGTTGAATAATAATGAAAATTGTGCCTGTTTACAGATCCGCTTTTATGAAATGTCGCCTCATCAGTGAATAAAACATACTGAAAAAACGCAGGATCTTCCTGTATTTTCAGCCTTGCCCAGGTGCAAAATTCGGAACGATATTGAAAATCAGCATTGCTAAGTTCTTGATGCAACTGAATATGGTACGCATGATATCGATTCTTCTTTAGAATCCTTTGTACTGATCTCTCGGTTATGCCGGTTGCTTCACCGATGTCTTTTTGGCTAATGTTGGGATGCTCAGTTGCTGTTAATAGCACTGAAAATTCGTTTTCCTCATTGACAACAGGTTTTGTTCTTTCTTGTTTTTTATAATGTACACTTCCCGTTTCAATAAATCTATTGAAGCTTTTCTCATCCGGGTGTCTTTTTTCTGGATAACGCATCGCGTAAATTCTAGCCGCCAATAAACAAGTTCGATCAGTCTCCCCCAATACAAAAATCATATCGACTAGTTCGTCTTTTTCAAAATTCATGTTAATAAGTTGCGGTCTACTTTTACGACAAAACAGAAAGAAGCACTTTTATGATACAAAAACAGCAACGTTTTTTCTAGTTTTTTTAAAAGTTTTTTTACAGGGTCAGTTTTTAATATTTAATACAAACTAATTAATAGAGACCGGACATTTAGCCATTTTAAGAGAGGCAAACAAGGCAAAACTTATTTTGCATGAAGAATTTTTAATGTCCCATTAAAATTGACGAAAGGTATTTTGCCTAAAATCTGGTCTTTACTAATTAACATTTCGAGTTTTAACATAAGAAAATTTTATCAAATGTTACATTGACAATTACTTACATTTTGCTTCAGCACGGCCTACTTCAGTGCATAGAAATTTAATTAAATGGTTACTTTTGTGAAAAATATTGAATATCTCAACAACTATGAGGTTTACAAATAAGATATGGCATATCACATTAAAGAGGAGAAAAAGACCTATCGAATGATGACATAAAATATGGGGCACTCCATTTGAAAAAAATTAGTTAAATCACTCTGAAGTTTGCAAAGTTTGGCATTTATTTCTGAACACCCTGTATTACTAAATTTAAATTGCTCATAATCAAAATGATGCACTGTTGCAGGACCCTGTATAGGGAATAGTTATTTACGTGTCAAGCTTTGTAAATAAATCTTTACGAGTGAGCTGGTTTGTGACCATGATCCAGTGAGCCTAGTAAAGATTAATTGCAAAGTGTGACACGTACAAACTTTTATTTTCACCTTTAGATATCGATTTTCAAATTTAAAATTTAAAATAATTTGTCAAATATTTGACAAATATGTGACATTTTATTTCATAAATTGCTTTTGTACAAGCCTGTAAAACTTTACAGGTCTTTTATACAAGCCCGTAAAATATTTCAGGTCTATTCCCATAATGTATCGTTTACTTGGATACAAAAACAACAAAATTAACTTATAAAATGTCATTTACTAAGTAGCAGGGGGGTGAAACTCATATAGGAATATGCGCAAGCTAGCTTTTAAGTATTTTTTGAGTTTTCATCTATATTTTATTCCCTTGAAGTTACAGTAAGTATATATATATATACAATAAATCAGTTGCTTTTGTTTTTTAGAGATTGACATCAAAGATAATACACTTTGATTGACATACCTATTAAATAATTAATTTGTATGTAATTTATTACGTTTAGTTTTTTTTGCAAAAACCAATACTACTTAATTATATTGGGACATTTGTTTTAATAGGGACTGTTGTAAAATTTAATGGAAGTTTTATACATTCTTCACTTCTAAGCCCATTTAAAATACAGATACACTTTTTGTATATTCTTAAATTTATTTTATTGTTAAAATTAGTGTATTATAACCATTTACTATTTAAAATAAATAAATGCAATTATTTTATTTTATTTATTAAATTTAAATAAATTAATATTATAATTATTAATATATACAAAATAGAGAAAGCCGGCCCTGTAGTATAAAGGTAATAAAATATTTGGAATACGGCCCTAATTGGCAGGCGTTTATGACCCTAAATCAGGTTTATGACGTTTGTGTTGCTACAGTTTAATACAGTGGTCGCCCTTCTTATATTCTTTTTCTATGCTAAGAAGGTGGAAATAAAATACATTTTATGTGGACCAGACAAGTCGAAGTCAGCGCGAAGCGAAAAAGTTCGCGCTGACTTCGACCTGTCTGGTCCACCTACAATGTATTTTCCCTATGTATAGCTTACAAATGAAGGTACGGTAGGTATATAACGAAACAAGCACAAAAAACGAGCAATAGAAATTAGCAATTAATGCCCAAATATTGAAAAGGTGTTAGTATTATATAAAATACAGTTTTAAACTTAAAAATAAATCTTGCTGTATCAGTAACACTATACAACAAAAAATATTACAATTTTTGCCCAAAGAAATGTCATAAAGGGTGTGAAAAGAACCATTTATATTCATTTGAACTAACCGATGCTAAAACGTGGTTAAAACAAAATCCAAACAACGAATTAATGGCGCTGTCCTTACATGTACATGAAGAACAATAAATACTACTGCAAGTACCAATATGTTGTGTTGCAGTCTTAAACACAACATATTCGTACTAGTCAATACGTAAAAAATGTTTAAAACCAATTAATTACCTTTTTCAATCGTAAAATGGTCGTTCTTACGTTTATCTCTGCTTCTTACACAGTGACAATTCTGAGACTGCGAATTAATTGCGCCGGCTAGGGATGGAAAAACTAACAGTAATTACTGATAGTTATCAGGAAGGACAAATATCAATAAGTATCAGTAAGGGGTGTTGTTACTGATAGTAATATTTCTACTTGAAGAAATTTTTAAGATAACTGTAAAAACCTTACTTTGTCAGAAAACAATAAAATGCATATTACCCAAAAAAATTTCGGAAAAATCAATTCCTGACTTACCGACCCAGTATTTTAAGTTGTTTTATAGATTGAACTAGTTAATAACCAGCTCCATTTATGAGAAAACTTTAAAACTTTCCAGATAGGTACATCTGGTTATTTTGCATTTTTTTGATATCTCCGAGTTTTTATAACCTTAATTATAACTTATCAATAAGGTTTCTACAGTACAAATTCTACCAGAATCTAGAAACTTTCTAGATTGCTTTAACTCTAAACGAGTGATTTTGTCGCGTTTTTAAACAGTGTTGTTTTCTGGCGTTAAAACATGCTGTTAGAAAAAAGTTCTTAAAAAAAAACTACTTTGCAATTTTTCCAACAAAGTACAAGTGGACAACCTCTTTCTATAATTATTTGAATACCTTTTCCAGCTTCCTTACCAAAATTGAATAACTTTTCGAATATCCCGCTTCGAAGAGGTGGTGGAAGAAGTTATTGATATTTACTGATAGTTATCAGTAGAAATTTTTAGTGATAGTTCCCATCCCTAGCGCCGGCCAATAAGAGCATCGGTCGTCTCCGATTCATCTCGGACAGAACCGTAGTTACCGATGAACTCAACGCGCCAGTTTTAATTTTTTCCTTTATTGTAGACTCTTTATACCGCACCCAGAGACATTGATGTGTCTCTGAACACATCTTTGAGGTTTATACCTATAACTGAACACTATAATCTTGTCAGTAGACATAACGTCACCCGAGAATTATAGTGTTCTATCTGTATTTTTTTTAAAATTGAGGTTAGTCTTGTTTTAAGTCTTAAAGATGCATATTGTTCTATCTATATATAATTGGGGTAGAAATTGTACAGTTTAAGCCTTAACGATAATTCAAATATAAAATATAACCAATTTATTGTTTTTTAAATATAAAGAACATTCACTGGGAATGTTCTTAGATGGTGCCTGGAAGTTTTAGAGGATCATTCTAGGAGTATTCCCGAGGAATATTCACTGGAAATATTCTTAGATAATGCTTGGAAGTTTTAGAGGATTATTCCTAGGCGATAGGAAATTTTCCTGGAATAGTTTCGAACCTTCATTGCAGTCTGGGATCCTATTATATCATTGATAAAAAAAAAATTCTGACAAAATTAAAAATGGTGTTTTTGAAAATTTTCAAAATATTTAATTTAAAAAAATCTTTGAAAAAAATATCATATAGGTAATACCTTATTTGAAAGAGCTTCAAAAGATCTTTAAAAAAGGCCACAATCTCGGCCACCGCTCAATGCTCTGCAGAAATTTACCAATATTTGCCTCTTTACGCCTTTAAAAAACATATAAGTATGTCGAGAACGGCTCGTCACATGTGACGAGCCGTTCTCGACAGGCTTAAAACACTTATTCTAGGTCCTTAAATTGGTAGAAATGGCCGTAATATCACATACTGACACTGACACGGAGACGTAATTGCATTCAGAGATAAAGAAGGTTGCATTGGCTTTTGTTTCTTAACATTTATTGCCTACGCCGCCGGCTATGATACTCGGTGCCGGCGCCGGGCAGGGTTGGGTATCTACCTACATTTTTGTTTTCGACATGTAGAAAACCTTTTTCGACGTTTTCGACGGTAGAAAACGTAAAAAAGTAGAATACTGTCAAATATCAAAAAATGTGAGGTTATGCAAGTTTGTTGTTTATTATGATTTGTTAAATGTTGTGAAAATTCAGACACCTACCATAAATTTGAAGTTATTTAGAGTTTTTTAACATTATTACGGTGGGAAAAAAAGGGCCACGTTTGGTTGGGAGACCCCAACATAATTTTTGGCATGAGGGCAAATTTTTATCAATTATAGAGAAGTGGAAGGACAAGGTCGAATAAGGTAATTTACGTAGGTAGAAAACCCTATACCCAGATAGCACAAAGGCATACTATGGACGTCCAATGGACGTATGCTCGTGGACGTCTGTATGTACATAGGATGTCCAGATGTCACAACTTTGGACATCCATAAGTCGTCCACCGATGGACGTCTATAAGGTGTTTGAACCATTCCTCCAGCATCCAGGACCTGCTTTTTTGCTTACTTTAACTGTTTTTTGCGACTGTATTTTCATTGCGATGTTGCAGAAAATTTTCTACAACATGACTGAAATGCCTTTTGTCTGGCTCAGTAACAATCCCACTAGGAATATAAATATTCTAAAAGTTGTTAAAAGTTACAACATTCAATGTTGAACATTGCAGGAAATCCTTGTATTCAACTCAGGAACATTACATTTGCAATACTACAAGTGTTTAACATTTCATTGAGAGCTTAAGTCCTTTATAGCACGCGCTTGCTTGAATGTCAGTGAGATTGATCATAACTGTTGTTATGCAGCCAACAATACGTTTTAACTTGCATTTCTGTAATAATAATTATGGACGTAAAATGGACACTATATGGACGTCCATTAAAATCGTACAAAGGATGTAAATATATGGACGTACATAGTACATCCATTTTTAGTCCGTGGACCAATGTACTTAAAATGGATCTTAAACGGACGTCCATTGGACGAATGGTGCTATCTGGGTAGGTTTTCGACGCAAGTCGAAAACAAGTTTTCTACCCTTTTCTACCAAGGTAAATTACCTAAGGTTTTCTACTGACCCAACCCTGGCGCCGGGTATAACCTAACCTCAATTTAATCGGTTTTGTCAAAAGTCGTGTAATCTTTCTACCTTAATATAGATTCATAGTCAAAAGTCCTGTATTCTTTCTGCCTTATTATAGATTTATAGATAAATTGCCTTATTTAATCAAAAAACGATGTCTGAGGTAATTTTGCTATATTAAGTTCAAAAATATTTATTATGTAAATGCTTTTATAGGTGTTAAAATTGGGCGATAAGTTTGATGACTGCCTTAAAAATCAACTGCATGAATATAAAAAACAAGTATTTAATGATTATTGGATTAGAGATAGTAGAACTATCGCCACACAGGCCAAAAACCCAGGTAGCACACTGACGTCTGATGACGTTTAAATGACGTTGAAATGACGTGAGCAGACGTCAGTATGCTACCTGGGAAATATCCTAAAAGTGTAGCAACCCGAGCAAATAGCAAACAGATAATTTATTATTATCTAAGAATAGCATGTATTAAAGGTGGCCGACTGCATACCAAGGAATCAAGAAATAAACACATTTACCTTTCCGCAAAAGTGCCCCGATGGTATATTTCTAAAATTAAAATCTTGCGGAAAATTTTTGGAGGTAATAGAATTAAATGAGGATTATAATCATCCCACCTCAAAAGCCTTATTTCAAAGTTTGCCACAACGGCTAAAAGATAAACTGAAATTTAATTCAAAAGTGGCACTCCAGGCACAGGCTAATAAAAAAATCATACAAAATGATAAAATAACAGAATCAGGTTGCCTGGTGACTTTAAAAGACAACAAATCTCCAAAGAAAGCCACAAAAGTGAAATCAAAGTTTGATGAATGTGTTGCAATTTTACAAAATATTTAGAAATGAGAAGTTCGAATTTCTGTTGATGAGGAAGCTAATTTAAAATGTCTTTATTTTCAAGATCCAGAAATGAAAAATATGTTTGCATCCTACCCCGAAATAATTTTTGTAGTCGGAACGTATTGTCTATGTTCTTAATAATTGTATCAATCGAGTAGGATAAAACGTTTGGAAAAGCTCTTCTAGAAAAAATATCGTGTTGACGCTATTAAATCACTTTATTAACTGACTTCTCTAATAGGGTATTAGACAAAGATGGCAACATTGCATATTAAAAATATATAAAGACAGATGTCGCCTCATGGCGCAAATATAGTATTGTGAACTTTTGGTGTATAATATTATTTACAACATTCCCACTTAACAAAAGTTAACTTATCCCCAACAAAAACATATTAAGTACAACCTAAACCTAAATATTTCACAAACCTAGAATTCTTAACATTTTGCAATGGTTTGGTTAAGATATCAGCTACCATTTCATCAGATGACAAGTATTTTAAGTTAATTTTATTTTCAGATAATGCATCTATTAGAAAATAATACCTTATATCAATGTGCTTAGATCTATCCTGGAAAACCGGATTGTTTGCCAGTTTTTGTGCACTTTGGTTATCGTTAAATATATCAATATGATCCAATTTTCCTGTAATATCAAATAAAAGGTTTTCTAAATATATGGCTTTCTTAGCAGCTTTGCTTAGAGCCATATACTCAGCTTCAGTTGTTGATAAAGCAACTGTACGCTGTTTACAGCTTTTCCAAGAAATTTAACCCCCAGAAAATTTAAAAACATAACCAGTAAAAGATTTTCTGTCTTGCCTGTCTAAACCCCAGTCAGCATCTGCAAACCCCATCAAACCCAAATTTTCTTTGTAAAACTTCATGAAAAAGTGTTTGACTCCCTTTAAATACCCGAGTAAACGCTTTGCACGCTGCCAGTACAACTTCCCAGATAACAATTGAGGGGCTTGGAAGTAAAACCGTGCAAGTGCACTTTTTTAAATAAATGGTCTAAGTGCAGAATATCACACCAAAAGAATATTCTAACTTAGTGGTAAAATTATATAAGTACATTTTACATTCCCTGGCGCCATTTCTTATCGTCTTTAAAAACGTGTCAAAATATTTTAAAATATATCTTTGGTAAAACGATTTAAGTGCACCTTTCACTGCTAAACATAGGCTATTATCTATGCTGCTAAAGCCTTGACAAGTATCTCGTTTCGACATATTGTGACCGGGGTCGGAACGACATCGGTCAGCGTTACGATTATGGCATCGGTCCAGACTGATGAGGATTCAACATAGTAACTATGTTCCTGACATCAATGAAGTAGTAGAAGAAGAAAGCCATGTAACTCCAGCAAAAACTAAAAAAAAGCCGCTAAGCACAAAAATTTACTTAGGTACCTTATTCCGCCAATTTACCACTTATTTTATAAAAACATAGAGCACGATGGAGATCCATAAAAAAAATGAAAAAAAAAGAAACAAACTTAGACCATAGCATTGAGCCAAAAAAAAATCCAATTTAGATCAACCCCAACCAAGACCAGCTAATTCAGATGAAGAAAACGTTGTATTAGATTCTGATTATGAATAATACTTTTTGTTGTAAAACTTAAGTTTGGGTAATTACCCAAATTTTAAAAAATAAAGTTTTATTCTAGTACAGTAATTGCATTTAAATCATTTTACCACTAAATTTTGTCTTACATGCATGACGATTCAAGTACATTTTTGTAAAAAAATTAACAAACAAGCGAAATTGAAAAATTCCTTTTTCTTTATAATCCTTTTTAGTCTTTAAACAAAACTAAAATATTTAAACAGTTTTTTAAACTCTTTTCTAGAATTTTAAAATTCTAGTTAACTTTAAAGCCATTTATCTCAGAACTAACAAAAATGCACTTAAACCCTTTTACTTCTAGGCCCCTCAATTATGACATAATTGAAGACATCAAAGTGAAATCATTGCTGATTCATTCAGTGATGTCACTGAGGTACGCATATGTGTTCCCCTTTTGATGATCAACATGATATCCTTAATGAGTCACACGATGAATTCATTGTGACATCAACGTGAAATCATTGGTGATTAATTCAGTGATGTGACTGTGGCACGCATAAGTGCTGCACTTTTGATGAGCAACGTAGGATCCTTAATGAGTCACACGATGAATTCATTATGAAATCAAAGGGATGTCATTAATGATTTAACTTAAGGGACTAAAAATGCTAAAATTAATTAAAATAAATATTTATTTTCTTAAATAAAATATAAAATATTTAAAACATGTTTTTAATAAAATTTAAAAAAGTAACTTGTATCTGAACAGTAATTTTTAATAAATAAAAAAAGTATAAAATAAAAATAAATAAATAAAATAAACTCGATATGCTAATAATCAGATGCAAGTTAATTTTTGGTACAGTAAGCGCATTGCTCAATTAATTGCTATCATTTAAAATTTCGTTATTTTTATTGAGCGATAACTTTCTGTAAGTTTGTTTTGCTCCTCTTAATATTTCTCCTATATCATTCGAGAAAACACTTTTTGCCCCTTGGCTTTTCTGGTACAGCTTTAGATTTAAAGCAGCTTCTGTAATAAAAAATGATCTGATTATATCGCCCAGGCCTCTTAATGCTAAAGCTGGATAACTCAACTTTCGTGATAAACAAAAAAGCCTTAACCAACAAATGTCTTATTGCTTGTTAAGGTATACAGGGTGTTTCTTTTAACTTGAGACAGCTCAATATCTCGAGAAATGCGCATTTCACGGAAAAAAGTCTTTAATAAAAGGTTAATGTGACTAAAGGGGACATTATTTGGTGCTACCGCTAGCCACCCCCTACCCCTCCTTAAGGGTGAAACGGGGGGTAACTTTGGAAGGTCAAATGGAATGACCCGATTTTTTTCACAGAGTTTGGTAGTACATAAAAAAATAAATATTTTTTATTTAAAACTTTTTTCAATTTATCAACAGATGGCGCTTTAATTCAAAATTTAAGAAAAATGAGTTTCCTTGTAAAATGTATTATTTGAAACGTTTGAAAAACAAAAATTAACATTAACAACAATAGTCGGCTATGAAAACAATTTATAACAAATGTTCGAAATGTCGTCATTCCATTTCAACACATTTTTGAATGCGGGTAATGAATTCTGGCACACAACGCGCCAACATATCGGGCGGTATCGCCGCACAGGCGTTTCTGATCCGCTCCACCATGTCCTCCCAAGTTGTAGGAATTGCAGCGTAAACTTTTTCCCACTGGAAGAAGTCTGGTGGCGTAAGATCAGGTGATCGAGCAGGCCAAATTACTGGACCACGTCTACCGATCCACCGCGGTGCACCGGCCATTGAACTCCCGATCCAACACCTCTCGAGCAATTGTCGAAGGACAACCATCTTGCTGGTACCACATGTTTTGGAGCCGTGCTAGTGGTACATCCTCCAAAAGGTCCGTCAGATCGTTTTCTAGAAAATTCCGGTACTTTTCGCCATTTAATGCACCGTCAATAAAGAAGGGTCCGATTAATCGTTCGCTTAAGGTACCGCACCAAACGTTTACCGACCAGGGACGCTGGTGCTCCACTTGGTGTCGAAATGGAAGGACGACATTTCGAACATTTGTTATAAACTGTTTTCAGAGCCGACTATTGTTGATTTAATGTTAATTTTTGTTTTTCAAACGTTTCAAAAAATACATTTTAAAAGGAAACCCCTTTTTCTTAAATTTTGAATTACAGCGCCATCTGTTGATAAATTGAAAAAAACTTTCAAATAAAAGTTATTCATTTTTTTATGTACTACCAAACTCTGTGAAAAAAATCGGGTCATTCCATTTGACTTTCCAAAGTTACCCCCCGTTTCACCCTTAAGGAGGGGTAGGGGGTGGCTAGCGGTAGCACCAAATAATGTCCCCTTTGGTCACATTAACCTTTTATTTAAGACATTTTTCCGTGAAATGCGTATTTCTCGAGATATTGAGCTATCTCAAGTTAAAAGAAACACCCTGTATATATATATATATATATATTAGGGTGAGCCAAAAAAACTAACCTATCGGATTTATGGGTTAAAATGAACCTACATACCGAGCAAAAAATTTCCCTGCAAGGCAATTGCTCAATTTTAAAAGGTGTCGGTGAGCATTCTAAGTTTTCCATTGAAATAACACGAAAAAAAATCTTTTTTCATTAAAAAGACTATAACTTTTGAACCGTTTTGAGATAAAAATTTTTACGTCGCGGATTCTTGTAGAGCATAAAATTTCCTAAAAAAATCTACCCCAGGATTATTTTTTTTAATTAAAAAATTGGTTTATTTGAAAGCTTTGAAGAGTGAAAAAAATCAAAATATTCAGTTTTAGTGATTTTTTA
Source organism: Brassicogethes aeneus (assembly GCA_921294245.1). NCBI lineage: Eukaryota > Metazoa > Arthropoda > Insecta > Coleoptera > Nitidulidae > Brassicogethes > Brassicogethes aeneus. Next base: position 67,630,446 of record OV121132.1, read on the forward strand.
CACTTTTCAAAGCTTTCAAACATACGAATTCTTGAATTAAAAAAAATAATCCTGGTATAGATTCTTTGGGAAATATTATGCTCTACAAGAATCCGCGACGTAAAAAATTTTATCTCAAACGGTTCAAAAGTTATAGTCTTTTTAATGAAAAAAGATTTTTTTACGTGTTATTTCAATGGAAAACTTAGAATGCTCACCGACACCTTTTAAAATTGAGCAAAAAATTTTGCCTTGCAGGGAAATTTTTTGCTCGGTATGTAGGTTCATTTTAACCCATAAATCCGATACGTTAGTTTTTTTGGCTTACCCTAATATATATATTTATATATATGTTACCGGCAATGTGAAAAATAATAATAATAATAATAATAGACTTTATTGTGTAAGATACATAATACATTACATATACATATATATATACACGTACATGCAAAATATACAAAAATAGTACAAACACAAAGGGTGTAAGCTCAGCATAGCTGGTCTACCGCTTAAACCAAATAATAACATAAATACATACAAAGAATAATATTCTTATATTATAATACAAACAGTTTAAAAATTCTGAATTCAGGTACATATGAGATTTAATATATAACTCTTAAACTTACTTTTAAAGGTGTTAACAGTAAGGTCAGGTTTAAATAAATGCATATGTTTATTAGCAATAGAAGCAGCTAAGTACTCAAAGCATTTTTCAAATTTAGAAGTTTTGTGGTATGGAATAGAATAAAGATTGGCGTTTCTTAAATTTACATTATGGCAATAATTTCTTTTTTCTAAGAGGGACCAAAGGTAGTCTGGTTTTGAAGATTTAATATTAAAGATTAAGGTTGCATATTGGCAGTAAAACACATCCTCCATTTTAAGTATTCCATGTATAACATAATACTGTGTTATGTGATCGCTGTACTGAATATTATAGGAGAATCTAAGACAGCAATTTTGAAGTTTTTGTATTAAATACTTAGTATTTAAATTTAAAAACTAAAATATACATTACTACAATAATTGGAGGGCTTTCTGCAGAATGGGACCAACCCACACCATGATGAAACTGAGAAAAAAGCTATCAAAGATTTTAATAATTTTAAAATTACCTGTTAATTTTATGCCGATTCTGGACTTACGGAGGTTTAAGGGATATAATTTAATAATTTCATCAGGTGGATTTTGTGATGTTATGTGTAAGGGTGACGAAAAAAATGGGCTTTTGTTGGTTGGTTCCTTTCTGCAATTTATGAAAACTACTATCTGATGTATGTATGTATTTAAAGAAAAGCGACAATTATTTATTTCCAAACAAAATACAACTGATATTACTATTATAATGGTAAGATGAATTAATTTTGATTCTATTTGAAATTCGTCCACATCATCTTTCAACCCCACCTCAACTTGTAAGCTACCAAAAAATGCATCAAGACTTTATATTTTGCAGAAGCAGGAAATCTTTAAAGACTTTGGTAGTGGGTCTACCAGCCTTCTTTTTTACAAAAAAGATCCAACCCACTTGCAGATATTCTACAGATTCTAATTCTGGATTAGTAATCCACACTATTATTGAATGTTGGTTGGTTCAATGATTAATAGATTTCACTACACTTGCATTTTGGCTATGACCTATTTTGCAGATAAATTATACATACTTAATTCATTCATAGGCTAAATATCTCGATTTTGTTTGGTTTTGTGGGTTGGTTCCTTTCTGCAGAAAGGCGTCCAATTAAAAGGGCTTAAAATCATGGTATTAGTAAGTTTCCATTTAACAGAGCTACTTAGGAAGTATTTATAGCAATAAATAGATTTAAACTTAAAATAAGTATTTTTTAAAAGCGTAGATACATGTTTTTCAAAATTTAAGTTAGCATCAAAATGTATTCGCAAATTTTTTACACAGTTTTCTAATTTTATCACAGATTCGTTTACTTTTATATCACAGGTCTTATAGGTTAATGCTTTTAGACACGTAGAACTTGTACCAACACATATAGCAACAGTTTTTTTTTAATTTAATATCAGACCATTATATTTGGACCACTTAGAAACACTCACTAGATCTTCATTAATTTCCGCAATAACTTCATCAATATCAACAGGTAAAGCTGATTTATAAATTTGAGTATCATCTGCATATTGGTGCATAGAGCAGAACTTGATGACCTTTTTTTAAATCTGCAGTAAAAATACTAAATAGAAGTGGACCAAGTATACTACCTTGGGGGACACCCTTAGATATCTGTAGCATGGTTGATTCTTGATTATTTTTTCTTACGCATTGTTTTCTATCAGTTAAATACTCCAGAAACCAGGATATAACAGAGTTGTCGAAGTTGTAATAATGTAGCTTTGCGACTAAAAGTTGATGGTTTATAATGTCAAATGCTTTGCTGTAATCTAACAATACAAGTAAAGAGATCATGGAGTAATCATTAGCTCGGCTTAGATCATTGGTGATTTTAAGAAGTGCAGTATTTGTACTGAAATTTTTTCTAAACCCAGATTGTGTTGAAGGCAAGATATATTTGTTAGCAAATTCCGATACTTGTTGCATAACAATATTTTCAAGGATTTTGGATGCTAAAGGAAGGATGCTTATTGGTCTCAGATCTGACGGGCTACTCGGCTTTATGACTTTAGGAACTGGTATCACTGCTGCTGTCTTCCAAAGTTGCGGAATTTTTCCTGTTTCTAATGACTTATTTATTATATATATATATGTGTTAGAGCTGGTAAGCAATAGGGGAGTACCAACTTCCATATTTTTAGATTTAATCTATCCATACCCTCTGCATTCGATTTAATAGTCACCAACTTCATAAAATTTAAGAGTTTCTGGGATGTGTTCATTAATATTATTTAAATAATGCATTATTAAGTTTTCATTGATATCCAGTTTAGGAGTGGAATTATTGTAAAATTGATTTAATTCTTCAGATCCAAAAAAGTCTATAGATTCACTATATGATTCACTTTTATGTATATTTAGTTTCTTTAATCCACTCCACAATTTCTTAGAATCATGGCCATTTATATTAACTAGTTGCTGTATATATGCTTGCTTTTTTCTACGTATAGCACCAACAATGTAGTTTCTCAACTCTTTGTAGTATCCAAAATCTGCACTAGATTTTGATTTTTGAAATTTTTTAAAAGCCTGCTTTTTAAGTTTTAGCATTTCTTTAATAGTGTCTGTTATGTAAGGTAGTTTTTTTTTAATCGTAGCCTTCTTGATTGGAGCGTATACATTAACCAGAGATAATATTGCATTATTCGTGAAAGTAACTTTATCATCAATAGGTATATCATTATAAACATAATCCCAGTTGATTCTTACTGCATCCCGGGCAAACACATCAGATACAATTTTATTTAAATACCTATAGTATATAGTTTTAGGGTCAGCTTTTTTGGGAGATATTTTAAGTTTGCACCTAACAAGAAAGTGATCGGTCATTTTGAGTTGGTCAACCATACCATCATCAGTATATTCTAGATTTTCACTTACACAGATTAAATCAATTAATCTTTGCGTTTGTTCTGTAACTCTTGTTGCTTCCTGAATAATTTGTTTTAGATTGTAAATCCGACAATGTGCGAAATGTCTAGATACTCTGCAAACTGACCAATTTACCAGACATTGTGCAAAATCACTACCATCTTGGGCAATCAGCAAATTTACTACGCTATTTTAGGCAATTTGCAAAATGTCTGATGCGATAGTCAATCTGGGGATTAAAGGTTTTTACTTCTCACATTGACTAGGCAGTATGCGCAACACTAATTTACGATAGAAATGTAAAATTGAAAAACTGAATTTTGTTTTTAGACAAGAAATACTACAAATAAAAATTAAATTTACAAGCACTTGTTATTTATATAATTGTACAACAAAATATGGTAAAATAAAACACTTTTAGAAAAGTATTTATTTTCGCCGTGATGTAATTATTTAGCTAACTTTCAAGTTGTATAAACATTGATTAAAATTTAATTAAGTGATTGAAATACAATTAACAACAAAATTAATGAAATGTCAGTATGAATTACTCAAACCAACCCAAACTCAATAACCCAACCCAACCCAACCGACCCCGCCCCATTGGCCTCCCCCGCCCCATTGAGCGACCATTCAATATTATACAATTGACAAATATAAAAATTTGCTAAATAAGGATTTTTTTCCACCCGGTGTACGTTTAATTCCCGTACTCCCGGTGTACTTCTATTCACTTTGATTTATTTTTGCAGGGATGACTGAATAGCGAAGTTCGACAGAAGTAAAAGTATTGCGCACACTGCCTAGTCAATGTAAGAATTAAAAACCTTTAATCCCCAGATTGATTATCGCATCAGACATTTTGCAGATTGCCTAAAATAGCGTAGTAAATTTGCAGATTGCCCAAAATGGTAGTGATTTTGCACAATGTCTGGTAAATTGGTGAGTTTGCAGAATATCTAGACATTTCGCACATTGCCGGATTTTTTACATTGCCGGTAACATATATATACATGTATATATATACCTAGCACGTGCTAAGTATAATTCATAAATTAAATTATAAAAATATATTTGAAAATACGATAATTTTTAAGCCTTGGTAAGATAAATCCATTCCCAAAACTTGTCAACACTTATGGTATATACACTGTTATGCACTTGCATAGTTCAGAGAAAAACCTTAAGGTTATAAATTTAAATTATGGCACTATGACATCAAATGCATTTCTGTGAAATCACCTGGACCTCACCTGCTGCTCATTAGCTAAATCATTGCTGAGCTCATTCTGAGTTAACTAGTTCTTGATGAGATCATTTGTGAAATAGAACTCAGGATGAGCTCAGCAATGATTCAGCTAATGAGCTCCAGGTAGGGTCCAGGTGATTTCACAGAAATGCATTTGATGTCATAGTGAGTTCACTGTGAGCTCACGCGATGATTATCACTGAGTGATTTTTTAATGACTCATAAATGTTATCTGGGTTGGTATAAGAACCATTATACAGCATAAGAAATATCAGGGCGTGTCATGACAGCTACATACATCAAACCTCCAATGAGTCCCTGGTAAGTAATTTCTGGATTACAAGTCTCACCCTCAATATTGCTCAAGTTGATACTGCTGTCCAGTGGAGTACAATCTTACTATCTACCATGCCAAAACGCCTTAACAAATCATCTATATACAGTTCTTGATCAATTGTTATATAATTACTATCATAATCTCGCTTAATTCTTACCCCTAAGCATTGTTTAGCCTCCCCAAGATGTTTTATCTTAAATTTAGAATTCAAATGACCCTCAAGGAAAATGATTTTTTTGGAATTAGCTGAGAAACAGAAAAAATCATCTACATAAAGAGCAACTATGGTTAACAGATTTCCTTCATTTCTCTTCATATACAAACTTGGATTTTTTATACCCAATTCTTGACAAAACTTCGTCAACTTTTTCATTCCATGCACGGCTGGACTGCTTTAGCCCATATAAAGCCTTTTTTTAATTTATAAACTTTATTGTCATTACCTTTTAAAATAAATCCCTCTGGCTGTTGCATGAAAACATTTTCCTTTAACACCCCATTTAAAAAAGTAGTTTTTACATCTAAATGTTAAATTCTTAAATCTAACTTAACTGCTAATCCTATTAACAATCTAAACGTTTCACGTCTCACCACTGTGGCAAAGGTTTCAACATAATCAACACCCTCTTTCTGAGTGTAACCTTTTGCCACCAATCGAGCCCTACTTTTGTCATCACTGTCACTTTTTACTTTAAACATCCACTTACACTGTACAACTGTTCCAGCCTCTGGTGGATTGACAAGCTCCCACGTTTCAATCTCACTGAATGAATTGATTTCTTCTATCATGGCCTGTCTCCACTCCTGCCCATCTGGCCTTGAAAGTGCCTCTGCTACTGCCCTTGGAATATCCAAAGAATCTTGTTTTTCTCCTCCATTACCAGCACCGAAGTAAGTTACAAGCTCATCAAAGTTTTTCTTCTTGATCTCTCTTTGTGATCTTCTTGAGGCCTCTGGTATTTCTGTATCAATAAGTTGCTCGTCAGGAACATAATCATTATCATCATCAGAATTGTTAGCGTTATCGTACAGAAATTCATAATTTTCTTTTCCCACTGAATCTGAATCATCCATTGGGGCTTCATCTCGGACAGTTTTGGTCTCAGCATGGGGTAATGTTATGTTTGCTTTTTCCATGATAGTCACATCACGGCTAACTATCACTTTTCTTGTTACAGGGTTAAAAAATCTATACCCTTTTGTAGTCTCATCATATCCAACAAGAAAATGTTTAATTGACTTCTGGTCCTACTTGTTCCTTTTAACCTTTGGAACATGAACCATGGCTATGCTCCCATACACTCGAAGGTGACTAACATTAGGTTTTTTACCAGTCCACAGTTCAAAAGGTGTTTTTAAAAGTTTTGAAGATTCTGAACGATTTTTCAGGTAGCACGCTGCATAACAAGCTTCAGCCCATAAAGACTTGCTTAGGACCCCATTTTGCCTTCTCAACAAGAGTGCGATTAAAGCGCTCAGCCATTTCATTTTGCTGAGGTGTGTGGATATTTGATGTTTGATGAATGATGCCAGCATTCTTTAAATACCTATCAAAATGTCTGTTACAAAATTCACCCCCATTATCACTTCTCAGCACTTTAATTTTTACATTTAGCTGATTCTCCAATAGACTTTTAAAATTTTTAAATATATCAAATACCTTATCCTTTGTTTTCAGAAAATAAACAAAACACACTCGACTGTAATCATCTATAAATGTCATAAAATACTTAGCTCCGCCTAATGATGTTATTTCCATGGGACCGCAGATATCACTATATCACCTCCAGTAGCTGCTGTGCTCGACTACCCTCCTTGGGAAAAGGCAAACGGGCCTGCTTGCCTTTACAGCACACCTCACAATTTTCAACCCTAACCTCACCCTTGCACGCAAGACCATCCACTAGCTTTGCTGTCTTATTTAGGTAGGTATTGTTTATGTGGCCTAAACGTTGAATGTTCATTAAACACCTCCAATTTGCATACATTGGTTTCAAGACTAACAGTTGCCACTAATTCTCTAGATTAAAAATATTACACCCATTTTCGTGAAAACATACTTTATTTCCATTACTTATCAACTGACAAACAGATAATAGATTTGTTGTTAAACCTGCTCAGCTAACATTGCTTGAGTTCAAAAAAAAAATCAAGCCTTGATTTATCAAGTTTTGATGTTGTCTTGAGCTCACATTGATTTCAATGTTTGAGGTAAAATTAATGCTTGAGCTCTCATTGATTTTATAAAATCAATGCGAGCTCAAGCGTTGATTTTATCTCAAACGTTGAAATCAATATGAGCTCAACCTTTGAGTTAGTCGAGTAAATATAAATTTATAAATTATGACTACAAACCTTGAACCGACTTTTTGAGGTTACGATCGTAACCTTAAAAAGTCGGTTCAAGGTTTGTAGTCATAATTTATAAATTTATATACATAAACCTAAATGTTTAGGATGGATAAATAAAAAATACCCATATATGGGTATACTTCTGGTAGTATTGTAAATGCATATCAAATAATGGTAGGATTTTGCAATGGTTTAAAATATCATTTTAATAATAATTATTAAAAATATAATAATAATTGAACCAGCAAAGGATTCAATTTTTAAATAATATAATATTTATTAAAAATTCGCCTCACAACTCGAGTATATTAATGTACTATTATTTTTAATTTCCTTTATTTGTCTTTATGTTTTTAGGTCATCTGCTCAAACTGTAGAGGAAAGCAGAATTCTTCAAGAGCCTGCTCAAGTTCTGTCAAATCAAAGGTAAATATATACTATACTATATGTACTATAAATACTGATGAAAATGCAGGTATTCTAATACTTAAAACTGAATTATTTCTCAAAGCATTGTCAAACAGAATGAATGCTTTGGAGGAGAGGACCAGTTTTGAAGCAAAAATTTCCAGCATCCAACAGTCGAAGGGATTTCCATTGAAAAATTGGGCAGAATTTAACCAGTGAAACACCTAATGAAAAAAAAAGTCTGGTGGGTTGAAATATGTTGAATGTGTGCCAGTGTTTATATTAAGATATAATTTTATTGCAGTTCATTTACCTAAAAAATCTTGGTGCCAAAACTCAGAAAGTGTTTGCAAATATGGATCTTAAAGAATCGATAACTGATATTTTGACAATGGAGTTCACCTTTCTGGGAAATAATAATAAAAGGGCCTTCATTGATACAAATTATGGCTCTTAAAGAAGCGATAACTGATATTTTTTCATTAAGTTTTAGTTTTCATTGGCAATTTCTTCTGTCTACAGTTGCTGTACAGGGTCTTGTTTTAAAGGCCCCAAATCAAATAAAGAGTTCTTGCCACACATTCAAAAAGCATTAAGAATCACCAGACAATGTGTGGCAAACAAATTAAAAAAAACATCAGAAAACATCAAAAAGTAAAGCAACAAATGATAATCCTTAAAACTATAGTTTTGTATACAGAATCAATAAGGATGAGGAGCAAATTTAAAAATTTTAATGTTTTTTTGTATATTTTAATATTTTGTTTATAAATTTTGTTTGTGTTTTAATTGCCTATTTTATTTTATGCAAGAAAGGCAAAAGGACTGTTTATTTTATGCAAAAAAATTTAAAAAAAAATATTATCAATTTAAATGCTAGCATTTAATTTGGTAATTATTTAGATATGTTTGCATCAAATAAACAGTATTTTGGCCTTTCAAAACCCATAACTTGATTTTTTCAAATATTTGAATTATTCCGACAAAAGTAGGCAGCGCATGCGCGCATCAGATTCGAATTTAATCGAAAATCAGGGTTTGATATAACATTGAGCTTAAATGAGGAATCAACTTAATATGTTTTTGACCTCAAAGCTTGATGTATAAAATCAAGCCTTGTGCTCGCGTTGATATCAACTTGAACACAACTTTGTTAGCTGGGTGGCATATACTGCACTCCTTTCAGCATTATTTTGTGCTTTCTGTCTGTAACTTTTTTTATTCACCAGCACATTTCACAGTAATTTTAGATTTATTGGCCACTACAATCTCAGGTAAATCAGGATTCCTTTGGTTTTTTAACTCTTGTTTACTTGCTGTCAAATGCACACTTGCTCCACTATCGACATATCAGCATACCAGTCTGTATTTTTGAAATTTCCAGTGGAAAAAACAGCACTAAATCCTCCTTTAGATCTATTGCTATTGGGGCATTTTGACATAAAATGTCCATTCTTTTTACATTTGTAACATATAAGGTCCTTTTTATTACCAAAATAACCCTTCGCACTTGAACTTGATTGACCCCCAGAAACTTCTCGACTCGACGTTGCCACATGACCACCAGTACCAATCGATTTTCCCTTGAAATTCGCACATACTTCCACACATATACAAATCATTTCTAACTGAGACTGTTTCCATTTCGTGGGGGTAAAGTAGGGGAAATGTTCTCACAGGGTAGCGGGCATTGAGGCGCATGCGTGAGCTGCATTGCCGGTTTAAAAAAAAAATAACATATTTTTGTCCCTATTTAAGAAGTATAATAAATACTTTTTAATAAATTGGATATAAATTGTATGAAAAAAGCATTTAACAATAATAAACTCACAAAATGATGATATTTTAGATTTTATAATGGCATTTTTATAAAAGCAAAAATTTGGCAACATCGTATTTTGATCACGATTATCGTATCATAGCCAAAAGATTTTTATGGTAGACATATAAATATGTAGATGGTTATTATAATTATCAATTTTGTTTGTTTTCTGTTGTATACCAATTGTTTTGGCATTGTTTTTTTGTTTTAACGAGATTTTAGTGGATTTTACATAATATGCATATTATGCCACTTTTTGCTTTTTATAAAGCCAAATCACTAAAAATGTTTGTAAGCTTAACCCAGGCTATGGAACCAAATAATTTAAAAAAATTTTATATAACCTAAATTTTGTTTAGTTGACAATTCGTATCATAAATGGACGTATTAATTTCTCTATCTAATGTTATGTGATGTCTATGGTATCATATATTTTAAATCCCCCACTTATGAACTGACTATAAAGGAAAATGGCACACTACGAGAACAAATTTCCCCTTAGAAACGGGAACAAGGTCATCTATACAAAATATAGGCAATAAGCGGTATATGTGTGGAAGTATGTGGAAATTCGTCCTATTAGCACCATCTCTGAATGGCTTCGAAAAACTTGCCTAAATGTTTTTTTCGCAGCAAACGCTCCATTGTGGTAATTTTAATCCCTGAGTGCTGCACAGCCATGATCATAGGCGAATATTTGTCAGGAAGACCCGCCAATAGCAGTGACCCCATCCACTCTTCGTCGATCTTGAAACCGGTGCGTCTTAATTTCTGCGACGTCTCAACGATTTGGTTTATGTACGACTCCATGCCATCGTGGTTTTCAAGCCTGGCCGATATAAGCGTACGCAAAAGTCCAATTTTACGCATGAAACCACTATCATCATATAGATTTTTTAGTTGGTCCCATACTTCTTTAGCTGTTTCTGCGTCCTTTAAATGTGCAAACAAAGATAGGTCGATCGTTAAAATCAATTTGGCCTTTGCTTTTGCGATGCTGGTTGTATCGGTCTCGCTACCGTCGATGCACTTGTTTAAGCCTTCAAGCTCGACTGCAAAAGCCCATTCATCATAGTTCTCTCGTCCCAAAAGTCTTGGCACGCTCGTCAAGTAATTGAAGGCCATTTTGTGAGAGGCACTTGCGACTTCGACACGATTAAACGATTTTTCTTTTACTTCCAGAACTACCTATTGTGTATTTGGAACCTCGAGTTTTAAGCGATCTGGGCCAATAACCTGTTAATAATTGTATCAATCGAGATAAAACGTTTGGAAAGGCTCTTCTAGAAAAAATATCGTGTTGACGCTATTAAATCACTTTATTAACTGACTTCCCTAATAAGGTATTAGACAAAGATGGCATCATTGCATAGTAAAAATATATAAAGACAGACGTCAGCTCATGGCGCAAATATAGTATTGTGAACTTTTGGTATATAATATTATTTACAACAGTCTACACAGCAGTAGAGCTGCTACATATTTAATTATGGTGGAAGACACAGAAGAAGGTGGTGAAGGAGTGGGAGTTGGTGTCAGTAAATGAAACTGAAGAAAATATTAATTGGTTTATTATTACTTTTAAAAAATTGAATGCCAAAGCATCTGATGACAAAGTCTGATAAAGACAATAATGAAAGACAAGTGTTTAAGAAAAAATTTCCCAATGCGTCCTTGCATATATGTTTATTTCATACCCTTCAAACTTTCAATAGAGAGGTGAGCGTGAAAAAAATGAGATTATCCTCTACTGAATGTGAAAAAATTATCTGCAGAAATTAGCATACGCTGACTCTGAGCAGTGTTACCAAGACTTTTACGTAGAAATGATGAAAAATGTTCCTGGAGTCGTTATGTAATATTTTAAGAATTGGGAGCCAATGGGTTTTATATCTGACTTTTGGAAATATGCCTTTTTTAAACAAGAGTAATAATAGACTTGAAGCTGTTAATGCCAAATTAAAATCCGTGATTTAAAAATTTTCGAACTTGGAGGATTTCATAAAAATTTTCTTTATAATTATTAACTCTTTACGTATGTATCAATAAAAACATACAAAATTCTAAACAATATAATAAGGTTACAACAAAATTGCCACAGACCCAGTGAAGGACTTGTATTCTAGACATTTAACTAATTATGCATTTAAGAAAGTTAAATTGGTAAGTTCCTGCAAAAATTTTCAAATTATTGGTGAAGAAAAATGTCTTTCGTCTACTAGTGAAGGTCTTTTAGAAACAACAAGTCATACTTGCCAGTGCATGTTTTGTAGCTCCATGAAACTACCTTGTCGTCACACCTTTAAACTTCGCTCGATATTTAATATTCCACAATTTGATGAAAAACTATGCTTGGAGCGATGGAAAAGAGCTTATTATGAGTCACATCTGTTGTTAGTATTGTTGGTCCATCGGGATTGACACAAACACTTATTCTTCTTAAGACTATCTTTATTATTATAAATATATAAAAACTAACTGACTAAAAACTATCTTGGTATTCACACCTTTTATCATGGCTTCCTTCTTCCATGTTATATTGGCTACCAACTACACAACTCTAAAGTAACTAAAAGTAACTAAATGTACACAGTGTTGCCTATTATTAAATGTACACAAAATATTCTCACTCCTTCTCGATTTTAATATTTTTTAACAAAAAATGTGTAAATCGTACTGCCCAATATCTTTAAAAAATGTTTTTTTTTATCTTATACAAGAAATGTCTCTTAATTTTGCAAATGTCTCTTTACCTAATGGTTTTGTTAAAATGTCTGCGACATTTTCTTTTGAACTCACATATTTAATTGAAAATACACTTTCATTTATCAAGTCCTTTAGGAAATGATTTCTAATGTCAATGTGTTTAACACGTTTTGAATTTTCATAACTTTTCGACATCATAATTGTGCTTTGATTGTCACAATAAAATACTGCTTTATTGTCCACGTTAAATTCACTTACTAGTCCTTTTATATTTACTAAATCTTGAGCTGTTGCTGCTGCTGCAATATATTCAGCTTCTGCTGTTGACAATGCTACGCAGCTTTGTTTCTTTGAGAACCAACTTACAGGATTTTTATGATAAAATATTATTGAGCCACTAACACTTTTTCTATCAGTTATGTCAGTGCCCAATTCGCATCTGAATATGCTTTTATGTCTTCTCCTTCTCTTTCGTAAATTAGATTTTTCACTCTTGTTTCTTGCAAATATCTCAGTATTCTTTTTCCTGCTTTCCATGCTTTTTCCGTAGGTTTATCCAAGAATCTGCTTAAGTATGATACAGCATATGCTATATAAGGTCTTGAAGTTGTAGATATGTACAACAGGCTTCCTATTAGTTGTCTGTAAGGTACTTCAACTCTTTCTTCTTCTGGATCTAACTGAAACCCTATTTCCATTGGTGTACTGGCTCCTTTACATTGTTCCATATTAAAGGTCTTTAATATTTTTTCTATTAGGTTTATTTGATTTATTGTTAGATGTTCCATCGATCTTTCAATTTCCATGCCAAGAAAATTCTTAATGAGTCCCAAATCTTTTGCATTAAATTCTTCTTTTAATACTTCTATTATCTTATGAATGCCTTCTTCTTCTCCTGTTAATAATATATCATCAACATATACTATCATAAGAACTGTTTCGCTGTAATATAAACAATAGTCATAACTTGTTTTTTATTGCAAATTCGTTAAACCGTTTATTCCACACTTTAGGTGCTTCTTTAAGTCCATATAAGGCTCGATTTAATTTTAATATTTTATTGGTTGATTTTACTCCTTCTGGTTTAAATATGTATATTTCAGACTCTAATTCACCATTTAAGAATGCTGCTGGAATATCCAATTGTCTTATTTTCCATTTATTTTCTAAAGCATGTGCTAGCATTAACATTATTGTAGATATTCGTGCTACCGGCGCATATAATGCATTAAATGGATCTTCCTCCTGAACTTGAAATCCTTTAGCAACTAGTCTTGCCTTTTTGGTACCATCTTCTTTTTCTTTAAATAACCATCTTGTTTGTATCGCTTTCTTTTCCTTTGGTAGTTCTGCTTCCGACCATGTCTTCTGTTTTTATGCGCTTTTAATTCCTTCTTAATTGCTTCTTTCCATTCTTCATTTTCGATTGCTTGATTAAAAGTTTGTGGCTCTTCTCTTTTCGTTAGTGAACAAAACGCATAATATAGTTCATATTCACTCAGATATTTTGGTATTTTCTTTGTTCGTCCTTCATTTGTTTTATCTTTGTTCTTATCTTCCTCATTTTCTGTGTCTTCTTCCCTATCTTGTTTATCTTCTTCTGTATCTTTTCTTTCTTCCTTATTTTCTTTAGATTATGTTACATTATCATTCTCTTTATTTAATACAAACTTCTCTTCTTCTATTTGTGCATACTTTTTCTTAAAATAAAATTCTCCTTCGTTAAATATTACATCTCTTATATTTATTACTTTTTCTTCTTTGATATTCCATAATCTATACCCACTATTTGTATACCCAATCATTACACATTTTTCTGCTTTGGCATCAAATTTATTTCTAAACTGTTTGGGTATATGTGCATATGCTATTGAACCAAAAATCCTCATATTTCGTATATCTGGCTTTCTATCATTCCATACTTCTGATGGAGTTTTATTTTCTAATGTTGTACTTGGACATCTATTTAAAATGTAGGCTGCTACTCTGATTGCTTCATTCCAAAAATACTTTGGCATACTAGCATCCTGAATTAAGGTCCTTGCTTTGTCTACCAAACTTCTGTTGAATCTCTCAGCCTTTCCGTTCTGTTGTGGAGTATAGGGAGTTGTAAAGTCAATTGTAGTTCCATTATTATTACAATATTGTTTAATTTTTTCTGAAATATATTCCCCTCCGTTGTCACATCTTAACACTGATATTTTGTTATTAAACTTGGATTGCACCATGTTGACATATTCTGTAAAGCATTCATACACGTCGCTTTTATTTTTAATTATGTACAAATAAACAAAGTTTGAAAAGTCGTCAATAAATGTCACGAAATACCTCCCATTATCATAGCTGATTGGTGTAATCGGACCAACCACATCAGTGTGTACTATTTCTAGAATTCTTTTAGCTCTATTCCTTGTTCCAAATTTTAAAGTTGCCATTTTTCCTTCAATAAAGGACTCAATTTTATCAAATTTAGTATCTTTTAAACCAATAACCATGTTGTTTTTTATTAACTTTTCTAAATTTGTATTGCAAATATGTCCTAATCTTTTATGCCATAGTTTTATTTCGTTGTTTTGTATTTTAACATTGAGACATTCATTTTTTCTTATTTCAAATGTAATTTCATATAAATTATTGCGATAACCTATTCCTATTAACATTTTATCTTTATATATAAATACCCTACCATTTTCAAAAATTACTTTCAAATTAGCCAACTCTAATTTCTTAACTGATAGTAAATTGTTTCTTAAGCTAGGTACGTAAAACACATTTTTTATTGTACACTTCTGATTATAATTTTTATTATTGCTATAAATTTCAATATTTCCTATTCCTTTTGCTTCAATATAATTGTTATTTTTAGCAATAGCAATTTTAACTGGAGTTTTTAAAATAACTAAATTTGAAAAATAGTCTTTATCATTCACTAAATGGTCAGTGCACCCTGAGTCTATAAAAAAATGAATATTGTTACCTTCATAGTTTTTTAAATTTGAACCTGTCATGAAACACACACCAGAGTTGCTTTCCTCTTCTCTCTCCACATGATTTCCTTTATTTTCTTCATTTCTTTCTTGATATGTAGAACCACCTCTTTATCTGCCTCTACTTCCGTCATAGCCACCTCTGTTATATGTGCCTCTGTTGTAAACACCTCTGTCGTTGAAACTACCTCGATTGTTGTAACCACCTTGATTGTTGTAACCACCTCGATTGTTGTAACCACCTCGATTGTTGTAACCACCTCGATTGTTGTAACCTCGATTGTTGATACCACCTCGATTGTGTTGATATATTCTTCCACCTTAGTAATTACCCCTTTGATTGTACATTGTACATTGTTTTTTAAAATGTCCTTTTTTGTTGCAATAATAACATGCATTTTCATTGTTTGTTTCAAAAGCAGCTGGTTTCTCAATTTGTTTACTGTTTTCCTTATTTACTACGTTTCTTCTTTCTACTTCTGACCTTAATTTATTTTTTGCTATTTCCAGTGTCAACTCCTCTGGGTTCATATTCTCTAATATTGAAATTACTGTTACAAATGATTCTGGTATAGCCAAAATAAAGTTGCAGACCACATCTTGGTCTTTGATTTCTGCCCCCGTAGCTTTAAGCTGTCTAGTTATTTCATCAAATTCTTTAATAAATGCTTCTAAATCACCAGACTCTTTTAATTTCATTGACAATAACTTTTTTCTTAAGATAAACTGACCAGGGAGACCCTTCTTTTCATATCTATCTTCCAAACCTTTCCACATAAAATATGCTGTTTTCTTTTCTCTTATTACATCTAACTGTTCATCATTAACACACTGAATTATAAGAGATTTACATTTGTTTTCTTTTTGTTTATCCATATCTTCTTCTTTTATTTCTGTTTCGACGTATTTCTTTACTTCTTTTTCTTCTAATAGAATTTCCATTCTAAACTTCCAAGCATGGTAATTTGTTGTATTTAAAAGTTCAATGTTATGATTGTTTATTTCGTTTTTATGAGCCATTTTGTTTTAAACCACGTTTTTATTTGTTCTTTAGAAATCACTGTCCTGGTAGATTTTCTGAGCCCATAACCTGTTGTTAGTATTGTTGGTCCATCGGGATTGACACAAACACTTATTCTTCTTAAGACTATCTTTATTATTAAAAATATATAAAAACTAACTGACTAAAAACTATCTTGGTATTCACACCTTTTATCATGGCTTCTTCTTCTTCTTCTTCTTCTCTGGTTTGATTGGCCTTTCCCTTCCGGGATTTAGCCAGCTGTATTTTATTATTATTATACTGGAAAAAGCGAGTCTAGGATAACCTATAGCTTCTCCTTTTCTTCTTGGTTTTATAGTTTATTAATTATTATTATTTATGTCACTTTTAGATTCTTTTTTCACTTATAGTCTTTTTATTCACTTATGTCCATCACTATCATTTTTGTCTTTTTTAGAGTTTATTCAATAAAGCTTATATCAGCAGCGAAAGTCACTTTTATTACACTTTTACACATACAAAATCACGATATTAGCAGCGGAAGTTACGAGGCAAAAAAAATTAAAAAAAAAAAAAACCGACTAAGCACCACATGGCTGTTTGCAGAAATATATTCAGTCCTTCAATATAACGATCATCCTTTGTGGAAATCCCTTGCATCTTTACCAATCCATTGTAGATTTTGTGGATTCAACAATTATCAACTTATTTATGGCATTAATAAATTTTATGCGATGAGTTTCATATTATCCACTCAAGGATAGCCGATCCATCTACTTCAGCAGATAACACAAAACTGAAATCATGGCTTCTTTCTTCCATGTTATATTGGCTACCAACTACACAACTCTAAAGTAACTAAAAGTAACTAAATGTACACAGTGTTGCCTATTATTAAATGTACACAAAATATTCTAACAACATCAACCATTTTTTGCATCGTCAATAACTGAACAGTTTGGCTACAATACTAACGAATCACCAAAAGTTTAAAACTATAAATGATGGGTGTTTGAGATTATTCCAGATATGTAGTGAGGTTTCGTCTGAGACTTTTTACAATCGATTGTAAATTATAAAGTCTTTAGTAAAAAAAATGGTCAAACTATAATGAAACTAATGTTAAAATTGACCAAGAACAAGTCAAGGGTAAATATGAAATTATTATTACACTAGTAAGTATACTTACTATTATAATGAAGAGAATAATATTCCTGATTTGAATGTGCAATTTAATCGAATATGAAATGTACAGATCTGACAATCAATAAAGAAACTTGTAACGCTGATGAGACAGCTAACTTAACATCATAAATTAAATTAATTAAAAAACATCGGTTTTCCCCCAGTTTTTTTTCAGACACTTTAAATTCCTAGTACCAACCAAAATATTTAGTAAAAATTCGTAAAACCCTACTGTACCTAATTTTAAGTTAAGAAATCAAATCTTTTTAATTTAAGGATAGGTTAATCTTTAAAGGAAGTTTAATGTATTCGTAGCCTAAGCAAATTATACTTAAAGAATAAAGGTATTCTCACATTTAGAAATCATTTTTGTCAGTGTAAGCTGCCTGAAATCATATGAGCTAAAAAGTTCTGCCGCTGGATTATTAAAAGTTTGATCAATATTTTTATCACCTAGAAATATTAAATTGTCATACTGAGGAGTAACAAACGTCAATACATCTTCAATATATGAAATAAATTCGTTTATATTTTTATAAGGCACTCTATTTAAGACACGAATAAGAATATGGATTTTATTAATTTTAAAATTTAAAAATAAATGTTTTACCCCATCAAGTAATTTAAAATCTCAATTGCATAAATGTCACCTTTAATATAAATACAAAAACCTCCCCCTCTACCTAGACAGTCTTTTTTTAAATGAGCAAAAATTGACATTCAATCATGTTTCAGAAATACAAAAGATGCTAAAGTTGTTAGAAACAATCAAATTACAAAGTGTTTAAAGCCTGTAAAAAGAGATTTAAATGGCCTATTTTAACAATACTATTCATAATTAATTTTCTTTCTATTTTTTATTGCTCAATTTTAAATAAACGCGTATGACGATTTGAAACATGAACCATATATGGTTAGTTAACAGATTTAATCTATATTTTTTATTAGCCTTTACACAGTTTATACAAGAATATACAAGATATATGGAGACACTTCGACTACTATATTAAATTCATTCTTGTTTTTTAACTTTGTTATTATTCCCATATAATTTTTTTCTGCGTTAAGATTATTAAATGAATTAATTTAAAACAGCAGATTTTTATTATTAGCACTCTTAGCGTCGATGTTATATATTAGTATTGTATTTTGCAGGTTAAGATACATTATATTTTTCTTTAATTGTTTGTGTTAAAGACTCTTTAAGTTTGTTTATGCCAAAACTGTCTTTACACTTAATCATTATTTCGTTATTTATAAGTTTTGTATTAATAATGCCAAGCTGATTTGGATTTATATTTGACTTTTCTACATTTAAAGTAGCCGAGTTATTTATTTTAATAAACAAAACAGCTGATTTATTTACAGTTTTTACAGAAGAAACCCCAGTTGACTCGGGCAGAGATGTCTGCGTTTTTTGCTGCACTTGGTTAATTATTGTAACATATACACTAGTTACTCCATTAGGGTCAATCCATACATTAATACACATAGTACTTTAGGTTAGGTTAGCTTGTTACATACAACTTTACTCCTCAACGATCTACGAGCAAGAGAGCTCGTGTGCATGTGCACTTAATACTCTGCGCTTGTGCGCAGGTTCTGACGTCACACTCCTACCCTAAGTTTGAACCTTCCCTATGCTTTCCAAATATGACTCCTTTAAATAAATTTACATTATTAATTTCATCTTGTTTGATACATTGTTTGCTATTTTTATACAATACCCTGTGTACATTACTTATTATATAGCTCATCATTATCTTACAACATTATACAGTCTACTGTTTATTCCTATTTGCTTCTATCTCTATACAATGCAATGTGCAACGTCAGTTAAATTATTATTATCATATTTAATAAACTTAAGTTATTGTAATGTGGGTACTCACGGATCTGGTACATTAGGAGGGTTAAGTGAAAAACCAATCTCTCCTAACAGGTATATTGATTCATTGTACCAAAGGTGTCTTAACAATGCTTATTAATTTAAACTATTACTAAAATAAAACATGGTTGCAAGTCAGCAATACGTCACTTGTTGCCTATTGATGATTCTGCTAATTGATCGGTATTTCGGAGTTGCAACCTACTTTATGTTTATATTAACTACATATAATTGCTTAAGCAATTTGTGTTGTAATGACCTATTGTCACTACACCTCCGGGGGTTGTAGAAAAAAAAAATAAAAAAACCTTATTTTTTTTTCTTTTTTTTTTTTCCTTTTAATTTTTAATTTAGCTTAAACTAAATTCTTACAACTAATAAATTTACAGGTAATACATTTTTTTTGCACTTTTATGTTTTATTACTTAATGTACTTTTTCACCCTGTTTTTATGCACTATTACTTCTTTGTTCTTATCTTTTAACACTACATTTGGAGACTCATCACGTAACACTTTATAAGGTCCCTTAAAGAGTTCATCCATCTTGTTTGTGCTATTATTTTCCACTAACACTAAATCTCCTATATTAAAACTTATTTTAGAATTACGATTATGCTTAGATTGGTCAAACAAATTTTTCCTTTTTTATTTTTGAATTTAAAAGATTTTCTCTCGCCTCTGCACTTGCTTGTTGTAGCCTAAATTTTAATTCAAGAGGATAGTTTTCGAACGAATAGAGTGGATCTATTTGTTCTAAATTTGATGGTAGTGAAGCTACTCTGCCAAAAACAAGTTCGTAAGGAGTGTATTCTGTTTACGGTGGTATTATAACAAAAACACCAAAAAGGTACCCAACTACTCCATGTTTGGGCATATTTTGCTGTTTGTGTTCTCAAATAAGTACCTAGATTTTTATGCGAGTTTTCTATGCCTCCTAAAGTTTCATGATGGTATGCTGTTGAGTTAAGTTGTTTAACACCAATAATCTTACAAGTTTCTGAAAAAACTTCTGACATAAATTCTGTACCCCGATCGTGTAGGACCGTTTTTGGAATACCATAACGCAGAATAAAATTATTTACAAATGCTTTTGCTACGGTTTCAGCTTCTTTATTTTTAATTGGATACGCTTCTACATATTTTGATAAGTCACATTGAATTGTGAGAATATATTTGTTATTATCTAAGTCTGTTAAAATTGGACCCATTAAATCTAAACTTATTTTTTCAAATGCTACTGATGCTGTTGTTGTTATGGTAAGTGGTTGAATTTTAGGAATTGAGTGTTTATATCTCTGACATTCATCACAACGTTGTACAAAAGATTCAACGTCCTTGTGAAGGCCTGTCCAAAAGTAATATTTTTTAATTTTGTTATACATTCTAGAGATACCTGCATGTCCTCCGGTTGGTAAGATGTGAAATTCGTTTAGGACTAATTGGCGTAATTCAGGATCTTCTATTGATTTTCTACCGCGTAAAACTGTAATATTTATATTTTTATCGCCTAACAGATCGGAATGTTCTTTCAATTTCTTTGCATATGCTATTACTTTATCATTATTTTTAATTATTGCAAGCTCATTAATATTATTTTGTGTGCACACTTTTGTGATTGCTTTTAGCGATGACCGAAGCTCACGCGCTAAAATTACATCACTCCATTTTAAATAAATTATTTGCAAATTTGCTTTTATTAAAATATTTTTATCGATAATTTCCATTCCGTCTTTATTTTTTAATTCATTAAATGTTTGAAAGTCGATTAATTTTAGTTCAGTGGCGTTTTTTGGTTTATTAAGTAACTCAATGATTCCTGGGTGATCAATCCGGTCTCCATTGGTTACAATTTGTTGCTTTTCAACATTTTTATCACTTAGTTGTTTACTTCGTGCTCTTGTTATGACGTGTATAACACCGTCTGTATAATTTTTATTTTCTTTTAATTGGTCAGATGATATTTCTATTCGCGACAACGCATCAGCAGTAACATTTGATGTACCTTTAATATAAACTATTGTAAAATCGTATTCCTCTAATATTAGTCTAAATTTGGTTAGTCTACTTGAAGGATTTGTCATGTTAAATAAAGAAACTAGAGGGCGATGGTCTGTTTGAATGATGAATTTCTTTCCGTATAAATATGGTCGAAAATGTTTAACCGCCCAAACTATACCCAACAATTCCTTTTCAATAGTACAGTATCTAGATTCAGCAGGATTCAAAGATCGACTGGCATATGCTACAGGTTTATCATTTTTATTAAATAGGGCAGCTCCTAGAGCTGTTCCTGAGGCATCCGTTTTTAAGTTGAATGTGTTATTTTCAGATAAATCTGGATAATCTAAGATTGGTGGATTAATTAATTTTTGTTTTAATGTTTCGAATGCCGTTTGGCATTCTTTTGTCCATCTAAATGGTGTATTTTTTCTTGATAATTTATTTAACGGATTTGTAATTTGAGCAAAATTTTTAATAAATGACCTGTAATAGTTTGCAAATGCAACAAAG
Source organism: Brassicogethes aeneus (assembly GCA_921294245.1). Classification (NCBI taxonomy): domain Eukaryota; kingdom Metazoa; phylum Arthropoda; class Insecta; order Coleoptera; family Nitidulidae; genus Brassicogethes; species Brassicogethes aeneus. The sequence continues at coordinate 67,652,394 of OV121132.1, forward strand.
CGTTTTGCCGAGTTTGCATCTGTTGGAACCGGATACTGTTTCACTACGTTAATTTTTTCTGAGTCGGGTGCAATACCATCAGCTGATATTAAATGACCTAGATATAATATTTCTTTCTTTAAAAATTCACATTTGTTAGGGTTTAGTTTGAGATTCACTTTTCGTAACCTTGACATTACTTTAACTAAACTTTTATTATGGTTTTCAAGACTATTTCCAAATACTATCAAATCGTCTAAATAAATAAAACAATTTTCGTAATTTAACCCTGACATAGCAATAGTCATGGCTCTAGAAAAAACACTGGGAGCTACTTTGAGTCCCATAGGCAATCTTGTCATTTGATATTGCCCTTTGCTAGTTGTGAAAGCTGTATAGGGTCTACAGTCTTCATCTAATTCTATTTGATAATAGCCTTGAGAAAGATCTAAATGCGAAAAATATTTAAAATATACATTGCACCTGAAAGAGAATCTAAAATTTCATTTATATTTGGAAGTGGAAATTTATCATCCTTTAACTTTTTATTTAATAATCTAAAATCTATAACAATTCGCCATTTCTTTTTTTCACCCACGTTTGCTTTTTTCGGTACGATTAACAAAGGTGCTGACCAAGCTGATTTTGTAGGTTCAATTATTTTATTTTTTAACATTTTGTTGATTTCTTTATCAATTTGTGACTTCTGAGCATATGCTAGTCTATATGGTTTACAATATGTTGGCGTTACGTTATCTTGTAATTGTATCTTATGTTTATAAATATTTGTTGTTGTTAATGGGTCATCGTCCAATTGAAAGATATCAGCATATTTCGCACAAATTTTTTCTAACCTAGTTTTTTCTTCTTTATTTAAATGATTAAACTTTAATTTTTTTAATACTTTTTCCACTCTACTAACTGTCATTTTGTCAGTTTTTCCGAATGAGATAATTTCAAAATCGTCGGCATATAACAATTTTGGAACAAAATTTTGAATTTCTACTTCTTTGTCAGTTGTGTTTAAAAATTGAATTGGAATTTCTCCCTCACTGGAAGTCTGCGCAATACTTCCGGCTACAAAGATTCCTTCTCCAATTTCTGCATTGCATACTATTGGACTACATAATTTATTTACTTTAAATTGTTTAATAATTTCGCAACGTGGCGGTATTTTAAAAGAATGTTTGTGTTTTGATAACATTTGTAAACTGACTCTAGTGTTTTGAATATAAAATGCTAATCTTGAATACTCATAATTAATTGATACCTTAAAGTTTTGGAAAAAATCTGAACCTAATATACCATCTATATTTTTGTCAAAAGATTTAATTATTATAAATTTTTGTTGGATTGAAAATTTTTCAAAATTTAATTTAATATACGCTGATCCCTTCGATTCAACAATACCCGATATGCCTGAAATATTTGTTTTATCTACGCGGTTAATGTTTTGTAAATTGTCTACTAAGCTTTCTTCAAAAAATATACTAACAGATGCTCCAGTGTCCACCAAAAGGTCAACGTCTTTGTTACCGTACCTTATTTTAACGAAATTTAGACCATTTATACTTAAAATTAGTTTTTTACTCGCGTTGGGAACGAAAAAACTGGTCACCGCGTTCGGTACTTTCTTGCTCTCTTGCAACTAGTACTCTACGGCTTCCGTTTCCAGAACCCCTTCTAAAATTACCGTTTCCCCTATTATGATTATTGTTATATCTATTATTATTACTAAAGTTATAATTCCTTTGATTATAACCGCTATTATTACTGAACCCCCCATTGTTATTATTAACTCTACCCCTAAAACTAGTACTATTACCTCTAAAATTATTGCTATTGCTTCTAAGATTATAACTACCTCTAAAATTATTACTATTGCCTCTAAAATTTGACTTATTTGCGAAGAATACCGAAGGACCCTGTTGTTCTAATGAACTTTCGCCTCTAGCTACATTTATAGCCTCGGTTAACGATCTAAATTGACGAGCTTTCATAGTGAGTCTTAACTCTGGATTTCGAATACCGCGAGCAAAAATGTTAATTGCGGTTTTTTCGTTATCCGCTCTAAAAACTGGTAAGACCTCACTATTATCGTTCGCCTGTGATAAAGTTAATTCCGCCATTAACAACTCAATTTTTTTCCGTATTCTTCTAACTAAGCATTACCTTGCTTCGCAGCATAAAACTGCGCCGCTAAAACATCCGGGCTTTGGCGAGTAAGAAAATTCGTCTTAAGATCACTTATTAACAACTCAGTAGAGCCATATTCTTCTTTCATTCTAATACTATCCTGAGAAGACAAACAAGCATTTAGCACAAAATTAACAATTTGTTTTTTACCTTCGTCATTTACGCTGGGAGCGTACAATTTTATACCCTTAATTAATTTTCTAACTGTTTCTGCATTACCATCTAGGGATGGCAGCAAGCTAGCCGCGGTTTTAAAATCAAAATTTGCCATATTTACGTTTTTTGTTTGAAAAATCTTTACAATATTTTTATTTCTTTCCTCTACAATAACCGAACATTCCTCTATGTTTTTAAAAATTGACTTAATTAACGCTAATATAACTGGTTCATCTTTTGATTTTTTATCTTTTTGTTCTTTTTCATAAAATTCCCTAAATTTTTCAGCTAACTCTATAACTTACGATCTACAATGTCCTTATCTTGTCTTCTCGCCTCGCTGTCTTTTTTCAAATTAACTCCGAATTTGACAATGTCACTGTGTAGTTGCTCTAGTTCTTCTTGTAACATCCCGCAATTCACTTTCACTTCCGATGCACCGCTTCTAAGGGTTTCTGGTGGTTCCTTGCGCGATGTTTAGGAGTTCACAGCTTCTGGCTATTTCTCTTTCTATGAGACGGTTGACGTTTTTATTTATTTTCTTCCAGCATAACCAAAGTACTCCTACCAGCAATATTATTGTGACCCCAATTGTTGCTATTATGCCGCATATTTCACCAACAGAAATGGATTCTATGTAGGTCTCGCTTATATAGTTTTTTCCGCCTGCGATCACTCCGGATTGTTCTATAGAAGGTTTCGAGTTTGACTTCCCCATTTTGATATTATTACTTCTTACTTTTAATTATTTATTTTAACTGGCACTATTTTCTCCATCCCTGTATATTCAACTGCTACTATTTGATCTTCTTAAACTATTTATTTTACTGGCACATATCACTAACTACTTTTTTCTCGGTGGCAGGATCGCCATGTAATGTGGGTACTCACGGATCTGGTACAGTAGGAGGGTTAAGTGAAAAACCAATCTCTCCTAACAGGTATATTGATTCATTGTACCAAAGGTGTCTTAATAATGCTTATTAATTTAAACTATTTGAACTATTAATAGATAGCATCTGTGATTTTGTTTTCCATCTGTGATTTCACACTGAAGTCAGTATAAGGTCAGATGTGATTTTCAGTCATTCAAAATCATGTATGATTTAATACTGAAGTCGGTATGAGATCACGCATGATTTTCAATATAAATTCTAAGTTCCAAATCATGCCTGATTTCATACTGGGGTGAGTATGAGATCAGGCATGATTTTCAGTTAAGGGTACCTATTCCATAAGTTCCAAGCTTACAAGCTAATTTTATTTAAGCTTATAAGCTATAGCTTATATATAGTTCTCGTTTAGATGTAATGTAATGTAATCTATAGGGTATAGTTGTTTATTTGTGCTTGTCCCATTGTGTATCGTCGAGGGGACTTTAGGCCAGCGGTCCGTTAATACCCCTTACCCGCACAAGCTATAGCTATAGCTATAGCTTGTGCGGGTAAGGGGTAGGAACGGACTTCCGGCTTAAAGTCCCCTACGAGGGACTATACACAATGGGACAAATACAAATAAACAACCATGGTTATGGGTATGCATACCCACGTGAGTTTCGATCGGGCGCGAATATTAGTTCAAAATCATGTTTGTTCTCATACTGGGGTCTGTATGAGATCACGTATGATTTTCAATATGATTCTAACCCAGTAAACATTTGTGATTGCGTATTGAAATCACTCCGAAATCTCGTCTTGACATCGTGATATCACTGACGCATTCATATGTTTCCACAATACACAATCAATGGGATATCAAGTCGTGACATTCAAGCGCAATACGCACTCAATGGGATATCACTCCGTGACATTGCTAGCGCGCATGCGCGAGCGAAAGTGCAGGGGAATATTTAAAACATGTTGGAGCTCTGATAAACGAAAAAAGCGTCGTCGCTATCGTTAATTGCGATGCAACGTCTTTTAAAACACGTTGCATCGCTAGTAACAATAGCGACGACCCTCTTATCGTATATCACAGCTTCAACAAACTTGCGGCCTTGGGTGAAATAAAATTATGGGCTAAAATATTAACAGTCAACATTTATTTAAATAAAATAATAATAAGACAAGTTTTGCACACTACCTTTATACAGGGTGCATCAAGTATCCTCCCAGCAAACACACTATTCCGGCCATGCAAGGCCCATTAATGTGCCATTGCATGGCCGGACTAGTGTGTTTGCTGGGCTATAAGTATAATACCTACATGTATACAGGGTTTCGCAGATTTTAATTGGGAAAATTTAGTGATCTATAGAAATCGAAAATATCAGAAGAAAAGTATTTATGTTTTAAAGCTTCGTTTTCGAGAGGCAGGGTGGTAAAGTTATTAAAAAAAATATTTATTTTTTGGGCGAATTTGATAAAACCTTTTAGGTTTTTAGTAGTAGGCAAAGGGCTTAATTTAATGTAAATTAAATTTAGTTAATCCAGAGGCGGCGCTGAAACATCCCAAATAGTTATTTAAAATAAAATTTTTGATTATGATACTGCTTTTTTTTAAGTTTATTATTATTTATAAATTAAAAATAAAACGGAAACGAATTTAATTTTTTTCTTCGCTTGCAAAATCGCAAACAAATATAAAGTGAAGTTATATATTTTTGGGGAAATAATTGTTTAAAAGCATTAACCTATAACGTGTCTAACAATAATAACATAATAGGTACGTAATTAACGTTTTATGACCAAATTAAAGTAATGTCATTTAAATGAAAAGTTTCGTTCCTGCGGGGTCACGTCGTGACATAAAAAGATCACGCGCGTGTCACTGCTGACATAAAACGACAAACTTAATCACTGTGCCAGCAATTGGATATCAAGTTGTGACATGTCACGTCTTGACTTTTTCGTGATATCACAAATGTTTACTGGGCCCAGCTAGCATTTATGATTTCATATTGACGTCAGAATAAAATCAGACGTGAAAATCGTTCGTCACGTCTGTCGAGAATCTGACGTCAGTAGCGCATACGCGAATGTCAGCAATATGAAGTCAGACTGAAATCAGATGTGATTTTTGTTACTGCTGACGTTGGCTTTGAAATCATACTGATGTCAGAATAAAATCAGATGTAATTTTGTAAAGAGACCGGTAGAAACCGGTAGAAAGAAAACTTTAAAGAATAAGTAAAATCAGTCGAGATTTTTGGTCCCGCTGACGTTGGCTTTGAAATCATACTGTTGTCAGAATGAAATCATACTGTTGTCAGAATAAAATCATATGTGATTTTGTAAAATGAACAGGTAAAATCGATTAATCAAATAATCGATTAATAGAAAAAAACGATTATTTTAAATAATCAATAATCGAAGTTAAACATCGTCTACCATGTCATTTATAGTTTGGCGTACGTTAAAGTATAAATGATATGGTAGACGATCACAAGTTTAACTTTTGAACGGGAACAGTAAAGACCAACGGCAATTAATACGCCAATAAAATTTGATTGCTGAAAAGTTAATTTTTTTATTAAAAATTTAGGTATTTACAAAAAAAAGATTTCTTAAATCTGGCGCAATTTACCTGGCGCCATTCCTCTATGGTTGAGTTAGAACTTAAAATTATACTGAAAATCATATGTGATCTCATACTGACCTCAGTATGAAATCAGGCGTGCTTTGGAACTTAGAATCATATTGAAAATCATACGTGATCTCATACAGACCCCAGTATGAGAACAAACATGATTTTGAACTAATATTCGCGCCCGATCGAAACTCGTGGGTATGCATACCCATAACCATGGATGTTTATTTGTATTTGTCCCATTGTGTATAGTCCTTCGTAGGGGACTTTAAGCCTGAAGTTCGTTCCTACCCCTTACCCGCACAAGCTATAGCTTGTGCGGGTAAGGGGTATTAACGGACCGCTGGGACAAGCACAAATAAACAACTATACCCTATAGATTACATTACATTACATCTAAACGAGAACTATATATAAGCTATAGCTTATAAGCTTAAATAAAATTAGCTTGTAAGCTTGGAACTTATGGAATAGGTACCCTTAACTGAAAATCATGCCTGATCTCATACTCACCCCAGTATGAAATCAGGCATGATTTGGAGATATTGAAATTTTTACATATTCATAAAAACTAATCTACTTACTTTAAACATAGTAATTTTTTACCTGTGGTAAATAAACAAAAACCAAAATAATAAACTATTAAATTGTGCATAATTTTCTAAAAACAGTTTTACCAATTTCTGTCATTTAAAAGTGTCAAATAGTTTGAAGTGTCCAAAAATGGATTGTATGTAGGTCTGTGATTGTTCCGTTGGAAAATTAATTAATGAAAAATGCCATAAAAATATTTTTCGCGATTGAATCTTGTACTATAAGGAGGAAAAGGGTTTAATAGAAAGGCGAGTGGATGCAACTGTAACCGATATTTGTACGTAGGTAGGTATCACAAATTAAAGTATCTACATTATTTTACCAAAATTTTTGGTGAAGTCTGCTGCGATCCATTTAAACGACATAAGTCGTTAGTTTATTTATCTTGAAAGACATTATACACATAAGAAAATTTTCCGATTCATATAATTTTATAAAAAAAAAACGACTTGTCTAATAGTCCAATCATCGGACGAATAAAATGAAGCTAGTCCTCCGAGAAGTTACGTCATAATTATAATCCGCTTTTGTTCACCGACCGTTTAATATTTGACAACAAGCTAGATAGCTTATATGGTAGGGCGTTCGCTTGGCATGCGAGAGGTCCCGGGTTCGATACTAAGAAGCTGTCGAATTTTTTTTTTTTTTTTATTTCATAAATTTGTTGTTTCTTTGTTAAACAGTGTTCGGTTGGGGCGGGGTCGGTTGGGTTGTGTTGTTGAGTTTGAGTCCGATAATCGGACGATTAATATTTTTTATTCGTCCGATTATACGGACGACTAGCAACGGCCAAAAAAAAATACTTTTTTTTCGTACATACCCTAACAATATGTTATGGATATCCATTTTCGGGTTTTTTAATATACATAATATATACCATGGATATATTATGGACATTCAGGAATATACATCATGGATATACTATGAATGTCTATATTACGAGTTTTTAATGTACTTGATATATGTCATGGATATATTATGGACATCCAGGAATATACATAAGATATACGTCATGGATATACTATGGATATCCATGGTATATCCATACGATATTCGCGAATATACGAATATGCATAGATGTATATCCTATGTATATCCTATCTATATTTTCTTGTTATGTGGGAAATGATATATAAAGAACGTCAGTGGCAAATATGTGGAGAAATTTTGTCTATGATACTCGGGCAGCAATCTGAAGTACCTATCCATGTTATTTGTGAATGTTTAACAGTAGAGTACCAAAAGAATGTGTGGCCCTCGAGATCTTCTTTTAACATTAGATTACATAATATAATAAGAAAACCGATTGTTAATCCATCAAAAATTCTTATTCCTCCTCTTCATAATTTTTTTTATTTTGTGGACCTGTTGAATTATTAGCTTATATATTGTATCTTATTTGATTTTGTGTTGGGTTAGGTAGAGGAGCCTGGGCTAGACTTCACCCCACAATTTATATTAACTTATTTACTAAATAAAAACTTTTTATTATTTTTATTGGTATTATTAAATGTCATTAAAAACTATACAAAATATGAAATTAAAATTAACAAACGTTAAAACGTTATGGTAACACAAATGAATAAATTTATTACCGCATAAAAAATATTTCCTATTTAAAAATCTATAATCTAAAACCTATACCTAATAGGTATAATAGGTAAGTACTTTTAAAAAACAATTAAACCTTTTAATGTAAAACACAGAACACTGGTACTATATAAAATTGAATAAATTATTTATCCCATTCCATTGATCTTTCCACAGCCATTTTCCACTTAGAGTACCTAACATCTCTTTGATTCTCTGTCAATTTCGGATCCCATTTTTCAAATGGAATATCCAGGCGGGATCCCATAATATCCCAATATCCAACAGCTGCACCTGCAACCATGGCAGCTCCTAAAGCCGTGCTTTCTGCCATATTGGGTTTTACAATATTTACTCCTGCTAAGTCAGCTTGCAATTGCATAAGTAATTTATTAGCAGTCATACCTCCATCGACCTAAAAATATTAGTAAAGTTTATAATAAGCTTCCCAAAGAACATTAGATATTCCTACAACATTTACTGAATAAACTTTTGTAAACATTGCATCATGCTTTAAAGATATATAGACGTAGTTTTGAATATTCCTAAAAAAGTCCATAGGGAATTCGTCAGATATTCTAACAATATCCCTTATTAATTTTTTAAGAATAATAGATATATACACGAAGTTTAGAAAATTCTTAGAAAAGTCGAATGGGAATTCGATATTCTAATAATATCCCTCAGGATTGTTCAAGATATTCGAAATATTCCAGGAATATTTATAAATTATAATTATAATATTTTTAAGGGGATTCCCGAAATACGGACCGATTTCGGGGAATCCCATTCGAACCCTATATACATATATAAAGGGCGAGTTTCATTACATCAGTGCGTCACGACGCGTCGTGGGTCGCAATTTATGCTTTGATCCATTTTTTAAATCGAAATTAAAAACATGACAGTGACATTAGTGACAGCGAATCTGAAAGTAGTCGGCAAGTGAAAAAAATTAAAATAAGTAAACCAAAAGAAAAGAAATTTTACGTTAAGTGGTTTAAAATGTGGCTTAAAGCTGTACCAAACAATAATAAAAAATGTGTATGCAAATTGTGTAACACAAAGATTTTATGTGGTAAAAATTAACTTACAAAACATGCATCCGGTCAGAAACATTTAAAAAATATGGCTGTTGTTAAATCTAGTTCAAGTATGTCTTTATTTTTAACTCCTAGTAGTGATAGTGTTAAACACCAAAATGCCGTGAAAAGTGCCGAAATAAGACTAAGTATCTTTTTTGCTGAACACAATGTAGCTACTCATATAATTGATCATTTGCCAAGACTTACAATTAGGAAGAACTAAATGCACAGAAATAATAAAAAATGTTGTTGGAAAATACTAAACCATTTTTCTTGTCAAGGATTTACGCAACACGTCTTTTTCTGTGCTTGTTGATGAGACCACAGACATTAGTAAAATGTATGTGTGTTTTAGTTCGCTATGCAAAACAATTTAAAATAGTGACCCAACTTCTAGAGCTGGTCCAGCTTAATGCTGCTGATTCCAGTGCGGTTGAACTGTTTAACCATTTTAAAAACTGTTTAATGAAATACCCGGGTATGGCCATTACAAACATATACCCATTACAAACATATATAACTATATAGTTGGTGTGGCTGTTTAATGAAATACCCGGGTATGGCCATTACAAACATATACCCATTACAAACATATATAACTATATAGTTGGTGTGGCTTCCGATGGAGCAAATGTGATGGTGGAAAAAAACTATTCCTTTTTTTTCGCATTTAAAAAATGAAGTTTCAGACGTCATATTAATGTGCTGCATTTGTCATTCTGCAGCTTTGGTTGCTAGTGCTGGTTGTGCAGAACTACATTTGTAGCTCTTACTAAATGTAGTAATAAGATACATTTTGTATTAAACTGTTTCATTATGAAAAAAATAAAAGATGTTAAAAAAACTGAGATTCTACGTTTTTTTATTTTCTTTGCAAGACTAACATCCTAACGGGGAATCAAGAATAGGGGCGAAGGATAAGATCCTCGGGTGATGTTGGTTTTAGCCATACTTTATTTTTAGTCAATGTCATTTTGACTCCTGTGGGTGATACTAACAACTTCATTCCAGCTAATACTAACTTTAGTGGTTTTGAAAAATGTTTGTATTCTATTTAGGTACTCATCACTTTCTATTCACTATTTATAGGTACCATGTGATTGGGAACGACAACCTGAGAAACGGAATTGCTGGGAGACACCTACTCCCAGACCGCGTCGATCCAGATAGTTCAATTGCTAAAGTTGTAAGGATGACCAAGATTCCTACAGCTTCTTCGCCATCTTTCAAAGGGGCGTCTACGTTGAACTGTCATCTGTCAAACGAGAAAAACGCAAAGAGGAATACATCTACATTTAAAGAAATCTACCTATTCCTTAAAGAGACCTTTTTTAAATCTTTGTTTCCAAGTTAAAAATAATACAGCATTGACCTTTCTTAAAAATCTCTACTCTATATATCGTCTAGTTATTTTGGTTGTACGATTTGGTATTTTATGAATATTGCAACTTTTTTTCAAACTTCAAACTATGCGCGCGAAAGTCTACTGTCAAACACCGGAAGCATTTTGGTTTGAGATTAAAAAAAACCCAACCTGAAAACGTCAGTCTCTGTCAAAATTTGTAAAGCCAATTGATCTCTTTACAATTATAACGAATTGACCATATGCAAGGAATGCGGTCGATGTTGCCAATGGTAAAAAAAAATAAAATTCCCTATTGGAAACATTCAATTATATTACGTTGGCTACACTGAAATTTTGAATTTCCCGCACAAACTGACATACATTCTAGTAGTTCCCAGAGATAAAGAAGGTAGTTCCAATGTTGTATAATAAATTAGGGTGCGAATTTCAAATGTGGGAATTATTAATATTTATTATTATTAAAAAAAAAGATGGAAATTAATTTAGTTTGTGCGGGAAATTAAAATTTTCAATGTAGCCAACGTAATATAATTGAATGTTCCCAATAGGGAATTTTATTTTTTTACCATTGGCAACATCGACCGCATTCCTTGCATATGGTCAATTAAGTAGCTTGTATAAAAAGTTAGTGGGTCTTGGAATGTAAACAAGCAGGCAAGGGGTTACCAAGAGAACGAAAAAAGGTAGGAATTCGACCGACAGACGCGAAGCCTGCTGTTGATAGTTTTTTTTAGTGCTTTGGTAAAAAATAATCCTCTAGGTAAGGGAAACATACCTTTTTATATTTAATTTACATATCTTATAGTGTGATAAATTTTTAACAGTTTTTTAACATTAGTTGTTGATTATTAGTGGGTGTAAATGATCTAATAATAACATTACGCAGTAGAGCCAGAGCGAGGTTTCTTTTTTATTTTGTCTAATTAATCAAACCGTTGTATGAAAGAGCCTAGGATGTATTTTATTAAACACACGGTGTTTAATAAACGGGCGTCATGCGGTATTCGGTTATTCTTTTTGCACATAGCCCACTTTTATAGTTGCCTCTTTGCAACTGTCCTTATTTTTTTTACAATTCTTTATGTATTAAACTGTGTGGTAAATTTCCACGAACATAATTATAATGGGGGTGCCTTCTCAAGTTAAAACCCTAAGGGGGACTAAGTTCAAGCTTGAGGATGGGTGCCTGCCTAAATACGATATATAAAAATAAATATAAAAAAAATACATACATATATACTACTAAACTGACTAATACAATGTTTTTGTGTCCCTAAACGGTAACAGGACTGAAATCAGTGTCACAATTAAACAGTTCACATACAGGGTGTTTCTTTTAACTTGAGACAGCTCAATATCTCGAGAAATACGCATTTTACTCCTTAAGGGTGAAAGGGGGGGTAACTTTGGAATGTCAAATGGAATGACCCGAATTTTTTCACAGATTTTAGTAGTACATAAAAAAATTAATAACTTTTATTTGAAACTTTTTTTCAATTTATCAACAGATGGCGCTGTAATTCAAAATTTAAGAAAAATGGGTTTCCTTGTAAAATGTATTATTTGAAACGTTTGAAAAACAAAAATTAACATTAAATCAACAATAGTTGGCTCTGAAAACAATTTATAACAAATGTTCAAAATGCCGTCCTTCCATTTCAACACATTTTTGAATGCGGGTATTGAATTCTGGCACACAACGCGCCAACATGTAGGGCGGTATCGCCGCACAGGCGTTCCTGATCCGCTCCACCATGTCCTCCCGAGTTGTAGGAATTGCAGCGTAAACTTTTTCCTTTAAGTAACCCCACAGGAAGAAGTCTGGTGGCGTAAGATCGAGATCGAGCAGGCCAACTTACTGGACCACGTCTACCGATCCACCGGCCATTGAATTCCCGATCCAACACCGCTCGAGCAATTGCCGAATAATGCGCTGGACAACCATCATGCTTTGGAGCCGTGCTAGTGGTACATTCTCCAAAAGGTCCGGCAGATCGTTTTCTAGAAAATTCCGGTACTTTTCGCCATTTAATGTACCGTCAATAAAGAAGGGTCCGATTAATCGTTCGCCAAAGGTACCGCACCAAACGTTTACCGACCAGGGACGCTGGTGCTCCACTTGACGAAGCCAGCGTGGGTTTTCCACACTCCAGTAATGCATATTATGCCTATTTACTTCACAGTGGTTGGTGAAGGTGGATTCGTCAGAAAATAGGACTCGGGAAAAAAACGAGTTGAGCCTGTGCCCAATTGCAAAACGCCACACGATTGTTAAAATCATCCCCATGGAGCTCCTGATGCAGGGAGATGTGATAGGGATGGAACTTTTGGCGTTTCAAGATCCTCCACACACTTGTAAGAGCAATCCCTGAGTCGCGCCATATTGCACGGGTGCTCACGTGGGGGTTGTAAGCTACTGAGGCCAACACGGCAATTTGATTGTTTTCTTCACCTGTAACAGCTCTACGAGTCTTTTTTTTTGTTTTATACTGCCTTTAGTTGTAAATTGCTTGACAACGCGATAAATGGTGGCACGGGAACGAGGCCCGTCGGGAAAACGTTCAGCATAAAGGCCCACAGCAACATCCACATTCCTTGCAGCCTCGCCATAAATTAAAACTATTTCGATTTTCTCCTGCACCGATAAATACTCCATGGCTTCTTTGATTTTCTATTCGAAAATTGCTTCTGTTAATCGCGAACTTAAATCGTGTTCAAATTTGAAATAAGGTAACTAGAAACTGTCAAATTTGAAATAAGGTAACTAGAAACTGTCAATCAAATAATACATTTAACAGGGAAACCCATTTTTCTTAAATTTTTAATTACAGCCTCATCTGTTAATAAATTGAAAAAAAGTTTTAAATAAAAGTTATTCATTTTTTTATGTACTACCAAAATATGAAAAAAATCGGGTCATCCCATTTGATTTTCCAAAGTTACCCCCCGTTTCACCCTTAAGGAGGGGTAGGGGGTGGCTAGCGGTAGCACCAAATAATGTCCCCTTTGGTCACATTAACCTTTTATTTAAGAAATTTTTCCGTAAAATGCGTATTTCTCGAGATATTGAGCTGTCTCAAGTTAAAAGAAACACCCTGTATATCTACTTAAACATTAAATATACATATCATGAGCTATTGTCCTATATAAAATTCTTATTCATTAGGTACATTTTTAATCGGTTCAAACATTGTCTTATATTTAAAGGTAACGAGTTAAAAGCTAACGTGGCTTGAGTTAAAGGGTTATGAAGTGTTGTTTGTTCTAATGTTGGCAAGATAAATATTTCTGTTATTTCTGATGTTATAGTCGTGAATGTCACTATTAAAATTCAAGTTACTATTGCATTTTAGGTCCTGTTAAAATTTTGAAGATTTGTTTACTTTGTTCAAGTTCAAGTAAATATCTCACCGGATACAGTGTTTTATTTTCAAAAAGCTCAATTGTAGGCGTAAGAAATGGTTTTTGAAAAGCTATTTTTATAGCCTTATTTTGGAGTGTTTGAATTTTATTAAAGTTTGTTACACCACATGTTCCCCAGATGTTAATTAGGTATTGTATATTCGCGACAATATAAGCGTTATAGATCATATATCGATTAGCTGTATTCAGGTAGTTAGTACATCTGTACAGAGGCCCAAGCATTGGTACAATTTTGTCATTTATTTTTTTAATATGGCTATCCCAGTTTAGTTTATCATCTATCATAAGACCCAGATATTTAGTTGTACTGACTCTAGATAGCTGAATGTTATTGATTTTTAGTGATATTCCTGAGATAACCGTGTTTTTTTGCTTGAATACCATATAGACAGTCTTCTCGGTATTAATCTTTAGTTTATTATGAATCAACCATTGTGAATATTTTCGGAAATCATCATTAATCATGGTCTCCAAAAGCTCTGTATCAGTCTCACTAAAAATTAAGACTGTATCATCCGCATAACTATAATATCTTCCTGTTACACCTGCCTGACTAGTGATAATACATGCAAAGAGTATAATAGTGGCCCTAATACAGAGCCCTGGGGAACCCCATATCCGATAATTTTTTTTGTGCTGTGTTTTCCCCCAAACTAACAAACTGTAGTCTGTTATTCCCATCTGCGCAAGTTTATTTAATAAGACTGAGTGGTCAACCACATCAAACGCTTTTTTCAAGTCAATAAATATTGCAATTACAATATGTTTGCGTTCGATTTCAGTTCTTATGTGGTTGATCGCGTCAGTAGTTGCACATAACGTGTTGCTCCCCTTTAAAAACCCATATATTTTTATTCTGATTGTATTGTTTTAGCTATGCAGTATGAATAATGCGAAAGGTGCTTTGTGCTATGGGAGTGAATTGAAAGTGGTGTTTAATTTATTAGATGGACGGTTTGTTAAATTATGAAATATAAATAATATTCACGTTGTAAATATTATCTTAGAGCATACATGTTTGGGATTTGATTACTTTTTATATGTATTTTAGAACCAACAGGTTGTGGGATGGTCAGGGTGTTATTTTGTTTTATTCCTAACTTTATCTTTGTTTAACTTAACAAAACCTAGAGAATAATAACCCACAACATTTGAACTCAAATAAATAACTAACTAAGGAGAGCGGGAATTAATTGGCAAACAACATTCCAAAACTCAAAAGAATAAATAAGACTTATTGTAAAATCTACATTGTTTAATAAAAAGATTACCACCATGCTTATTGTGTTTTAGTTTTTCTTTCTCTCTGGGTCTCTAATTGGCATTCGACCTATCTAGAAGCGAATTTAAATTACACAGTGTAGGGTTTTCGACTTACTAGACGATCATACTTTTTTGGCCACATTTGACAACATTGCAAATTTGTTGAGGTTAGGTTTGAATTTGCGAGATTCTTAAAATCTCTGTGGGTTACTACTTTTTACTCGAGTGTAGGGTACTACCCCATCGTGCCCATCACAGACTTGAATGTGAAGTTGTAAAATTTTGACCTGTTGACGAATATACTCAATTAAATCTTTACATGATGGAATTTCTGAATTACTTACTGAATTTTCAAACAATTGTATAATTTGTGGATCTAATTTGTTTAATGCCAAATGAAGAAATATAAAAATCCGATTGTTTTAATGCACTTAAAGAGGAAGAAAAGCGTTCTATAAAATTATTAAGTTGATTGGCATTATTAGACATAATCTTAATTTCAAATATATTATTCAAATAAAATGTTCCTAGCGCTCTCTTATCTTGAAACTTTTTTACTAACGAATCCCAGATTGTTACATAATTTTCTTCATTAGGAAGAATTCCTGATAAAACAGTGAGTTCCACTTAATTTAATTAGTTAGTTATTTAATTTTGTATTAAAGTGAATATTTGTTTTAAATGCTTCAGAAAATAAGGGCCAATTTTCAGGTTTACCATCAAAATTCGGCATTTCAATTGAGGGTAACTTTATTAAAACACTTAAATCCTTATTTGTTGATGCTTGTGGTAAAACTTTTCGATTTTCCAACACAGTTTCCCTAGTATCTTTAATTTGACAAAACAGGTTTTCAAAGGTGATCCATTCATCAAATTCAGGTTTATAATCTGCGTTATTTTTTAATTTATAAATTATTTGCTTCATCAGTTAATTTATTGTATTGTTCATATAAATTTTCCAAATTCATTTTGTTTGTCACAAATTCCTAAGTTTTTCTGGTGTCAGCCTTTGAAACCTTTTTTGCATTTTCATTCAAATTGAGAATTAAATTAAATAGAGCCTCTTACTACGTACTACAGGCCAGTTTAAATATATAGCGTCAAAGATACTTACCTACAAATCTGTTTATTTGTTAATATTTACAATAATTGTTATAATTTAATATTTTCTTTCTTCTAATTTCTTTCTTCTGCTCCTTTTTCTAATTTCTTTTATTTTCTTTTGCTTCTTTATTATCGTTTCCTTATCTCTTCATTTCTTTTGCTTCTTTGGTATCTTTCCTTATCTCTTTATTTTTTTTCTTTATTTCTTATGCTTCTTTAAGTTTATTATTTTGTATTTTTGTTTATTTTTATTATACACTTCGCGTCAAATTTAACGCACCCCTAAAAATGTTCCACAATTTCAAAGTTAATTTTCTCGCGAACCGTCAAACCGAATTTGGTGATTTTTTTATTAAATTATAGGTTTATTCTTCTGTAATAATACGTTTATTGAAATATTCTTTCAAATTTACATTTTGAGTATATACAGGGTGCAGGAGTAATAATAAGTTTTTTCCCGGAAATTTGAAACGCCCTGTGGGTTGTACCAGCTTTAACAGCATATGACTCATATAATTAAACTGTGCATATATTTTCTTAACAATTTGTTTTTTGATTTACGTCGCTATCTACTTTTTTAAATGAGATATACGGTTAAAGACTAAATAACTCCAGTTTAATGCAAAATGAAAGAACTTAACATAGGTAGGTCATGAAAGGTCAGAAACTCTCATTTTCATTTAAGTGGTCTGCATAAAGTTATTGTAACGGAGCGCCAAAGTAAGAAATTTTAATCGTGATGAATGTGTAAGAATTATTACATCGGCCGAGCAAGGATTAAGCTACCGTGCCATAGATCGGAGATTCGGAGTTAATCATACCTCAATATCCCGTGTTATTCGACGTTTTGAAGAAACCAATGATCATAACATCACGTCTGATATGATCATTGGTTTCTTCAAAACATCGAATAACACGGGATATTGAGGTATGATTAGGCATCGAATGACAACAGCCTTACATTATCGTTTTCTTTATTTGCATGCTTTGAGAGAACGATTTGTAACAGCAAGAAATCTACAGGTACAACTTAATGCTACTCATAACCTTCAAACAAGTGTGTCCACCGTAAGAAGACGTCTTGCGGAACAGAAATTGAGCTTCAGAATTCCAGCAGCAGAACCGAAGTTAAATACAAATCATCGTAGAGCAAGACTGCAATTTGCCAAACAACATGTTGGCTGGAATGTTGATAATTGGCAGCGTGTACTTTTTACAGACGAGTCCAGGTTTTGTTTATTCAGCTCTGATCGGCGAGTAAGGGTTCTCCGACGTCCAAATGAGATATTTTCTCAGTGTAACATTAGTGAAACCTCGCTATTTAATGGAGGTTCTGTAATGGTTTGGGGAGGAATTTCCTTGACAGCTCCCACAGAACTCGTTATTGTTCATGGAGGTATCATGAATAGTGTACGATATACCGAGGACATTTTATCTGAGCATGTTGTCCCTTTCGCCCCGTACATCGGTAATAATTTTTTACTGATGCAGGATAACGAAGACCTCACACCGCCCATATAGTGCAAGAGCACTTACATGAGGTGGGTGTTGAAACTTTAGACTGGCCTTCAAATAGGCCGGATCTCAACCCCATTGAGCATTTTTGGGATAATATGGGTAGATGACTAAGAAATCATGATCCCTTGCCTGCCTCCCTTGATGACGTAGCAAATATGCTACGAGAAATATGGAATGTCATTGATCAAGGCGAGATTAGATATCTGGGTTCGAGTATGAGCCGTCGATGTGAAGCCGTAATTAGAAGTAGAGGCGAAAATACGCGATATTGATATTCTTTAATGTTGGTTTTATTGATTTTGTTCACATTTTTATTGTTATTGTTACAATCGTTATTTTTACATTTTTTTATTAAACTGGAGTTATTTAATATTTAACTGTATATTTTTTTTTAAATAAAGATAACGCGGTGAATTAAAAAACAAAATGTTAAAAGAAGATGGGGCTATAGTTTGATTGTAAGAGACATATGCTGTTATAACTGGCACAACCCACAGGACGTTTTAAATTTGGAAAAACCTATTATTACTCTTGCATCCTGTAAAAAAACGTAAATTTGAAAAAATATTTTAATAAAGGCGTAATAACAAAAGAATAAACCTACAATTTAAAACAAAAACTACCAAATTCGGTTTGACGGTTCGCGAACGTTCGCGAGAAAATCAACTTTAAAATTGTGGCAAATTTTTAGTGGTGCGTTAAGTTTGACGCGAAGTGTATATATAGTAACTTTTATTTGAAACTTCAATTTATCAACAGATGGCGCTGTAATTCAAAATTTAAGAAAAATGTTTTAAATAAAAGTTATTTATTTTTATATGTACTACCAAAATCTGTGAAAAAAATCCTGTCATCCCATTTGACTTTCCAAAGTTACCCCCCGGCTAACGGTAGCACCAAATAATGTCCCCTTTGGTCACATTAACCTTTAATTTAAGACATTTTTCCGTGAAATGCGTATTTCTCAAGATATTGAGCTGTCTCAAGTTAAAAGAAACACCCTGTATATATTTTATGACTTTTTTATTATTGTTTTTTAAAAATACATACAACCAAACTTATATGAAATCACCCAGTAATTACGAGAAACATTATTTCACTTAAAACAAAGTGATTTGGAAATAAAAAGCACTTTATCTGAACCAATTTTATTACAAGAATAAATTATTAAAACCAATTTTCTAGAGAACAAATTACAAAAAATGTGAATTTCTTTGAGAAAAAACTTTACAATAAATTAGAATTTAGGAAGAAAACATAGGTTTTTGTTAATTTAATAATCAGTGTTTCACCTCTAGCCTCAATGCAAGTACGAATTTGACGAGGCATGCTTTAGATTCTGTAAACTTTTATCTGAGGAATCGTGGTCTGATATATATGGGGAAGGCGATTCTAGTGCTAAATTTGAATTTTTTCTTAATAGGTTTCTTTTTTATTATAACAGTTACTGTGCATTTCCATTGTGTAAAAAAACTTTGTCAATAAAAAATAAAGAATGGTTTACTAGAAATCTAAAGCAAATGCATCAACAATTATGCGAAATGAAAACCCTTTCTAGGACTCTTAATAACCCGACATATACGAAGCAATATAAAGAATTTAAGGGAATTTATGAAAACTCTATAATTAATGCCAAAAAAACAATAAATAATTCTAGAATTCAAAATGCTACTAACATCTCAAAGGAAAGTTGGAAGATAATTAATAAGTCTAAAGCCATAAGGCATTCCATATCTGAAATAATAGTAAATAATACTTCCTTTAATGATCCAAAAGATATGTGTGAAATTTTTAACAATCATTTTATTAATAATATAAACAATACTTTAGTACCTGAATTTGACAAAATTAATCTGGTACCTGGTCGGAAAAGTTTTTTTCTTCATCCTGTAACTCATTTTGAAATTATTGAAACAATTAAAAAAACTACTAAGAGACATGCAGCTGGATTTGACAATATCGACGGTAAAATCTTAAACTTGGTGGGAGAAATTGTAGCTATTTCTCTGTCGCACCTTGTAAACTTGTTCTTTTTTGATGGAGTGTATCCCAGCTCATTAAAGAAGTCTAAGTGTATTCCGGTGTATAAGGGGAAGGGTTGCAAAAATGATCTAACCAATTATAGATCAATTTGCCTATCAAGTCAATTTGGCAAGGTTTTAGATTATTTATATTATAAAAGACTGCGAGATTTCCTAGAAAATAATTACCTTGTTATTGAAAATCAAAATGGCTTTCGACAAGGAAAATCCACACATACCGCTATAGCTGATGCCCTTAATTTTATATATGAAGGTCTCAATAATTAGCAGCAAATGGTGGGCTAATTTTTTGACCTAAGTCGAGCATTTGTTATGGTTAATCATAAACTTTTGCTCAAAAAACTTGAATCCGTAGGTGTACGGGGTCCACCGCTTAAGTGGGTCTCCTCTTATTTATCCGACAGAACTCAGATTGTTTTTTAAAAAAATGCACAATCAAGGTGTGAAAAAGTCTTACTTGGGGTTCCACAGGGGTCAATTCTGGGTCCTTTGTTTTTTGTTATGTTTATTAATGACATATCTGTCTTATTTAATGAACATGCTAAATTTGTATTGTATGCTGATGCTACAAATGTTTTGCTTAGGGATAAAGAAGTGAAAAATCTTTCCACAAACTCTTCCTTGGTGTCAAATCAGTTTAGTAAATGGTGTCAACAAAATGGATTACTTTTAAATGTTAATAAAACAAACTTTA
Organism: Brassicogethes aeneus; assembly: GCA_921294245.1. Classification (NCBI taxonomy): domain Eukaryota; kingdom Metazoa; phylum Arthropoda; class Insecta; order Coleoptera; family Nitidulidae; genus Brassicogethes; species Brassicogethes aeneus. Next base: position 67,672,932 of record OV121132.1, read on the forward strand.
TGCAATTTTTTCCAAAAAATGCAAGGCTTGATTCTAGCCTATACATACACATTAATAGTTCATCAATTCCAGCCTGCGATTCAGTAAAATTCTTGGGGATAACATTGGACCCAAAATTGACTTGGGAACCACATATAAATTCTTTATGTAAGAGATTAAGCTCCTTATGTTTTTTAATAAGGTCTCTTAGAGACACAGTGTCCTTTCCTGTATTAAGATTAATGTATTTTGGCGTAATTCAATCTGTATTGTCATATGGTATTATTTTTTGGGGTGTTTCAGCTCATTTTGAAAAAGTATTTTTATTACAAAAAAAACTTATTAGATGTCTAGATAGTAAAAGTCCATCATATTCGTGTAAACCGTTATTTAAAAAATATTCATTTTAAACACTACCCTGTTTATTTATTTACAATTTAATTATATACAATGAAGAAAATAAAGGTTTATTTATACAAACAAAGGATATGCATAGTTATGGTACAAGAGGTAATAGAGTAAGATCCCAGGGCCGCCAGACCTACGTCATTTTAATACTGCTGAGATTTTTTTAATAAATGTTCTAATATGTAGTTAAAAACGTATGGGTACTTGCAAGCTTGAAAGCGGGGCCATTTTACAGATAACGGGCACTAAAGGTACATAAAAAAGGTACCTGTCTACGTTAAAGTAATACCGCTGGTTTTCATATATGTTTTACACATTGTTATTAAAAACCAACATTCATTATTGCCAGACGCATTCCAGGGGACCTAACTTCCGCCAGACGCTTTAAAGCTCAAGAAAAAAGGGCTGAACCTACGTTATAGTAGTACTCCTGAATTTTACATATATTTTTTGAGTGATTATTTTAAGACCTTTTGTAAGCAGCCAGACCAATCCGAGGGGCCCAAGCCCCACCCAGACGCTTTAAGGGTCAAGGAAAAAGGGGGGAATCTACGTTATAGTAGTACTCCTAAATTTTACATATTTTATTTGGTTGACTATTTTAAGACCTTTTTTAAGCAGCCAGGCCAATCCGAGGGGCCCAAGCCCCCCAGACGCTTTAAAGGTCAAGGAAAAAGGGGGGAACCTACGTTATAGTAGTACTTCTGAATTTTACATATTTTATTTGGTTGGCTATTTTAAGACCTTTTATAAGCAGCCAGACCAATCCGAGGGGCCCAAGCCCCCCCAGACGCTTTAAAGGTCCCGGAAAAATGGGGAAACCTACGTTATAGTAGTACTCCTGCATTTTACATATTTTATTTGGGTGACTATTTTAAGACCTTTTGTAAGCAGCCAGACCAATCCGAGGGGCCCAAGCCCCCCCCAGACGCTTTAAAGGTCAAGAAAAAATGGGGGAACCTTCGTTATAGTAGTACTTCTAAATTTTATATATACTATTTAATTGGCTATTTTAAGATCTTTTGTAAGCAGCCAGACCAATCCAAGGGCCTACGCCCCCCCAGACGCTTTAAAGCTCGAGAAAAAATAGAGGAACCTACGTTATAGTACTAATCCTAAATTTAACTTTTATTATTTGGGTGACTATTTTAGGACTTTTTATAAGCAACCAGACCAATCCGACGGGCCCAAGCCCCCCCAGACGTTTTAAAGGTCAAGAAAAAATGGGGGAACCTACGTTTTTGTAGTTCTCCTGAATTTTACATATTTTATTTTGTTGACTATTTTAAGACCTTTTATAAGCAGTCAGACTCATCCAAGGGGCCCAAGCCCCCCCAGACGCTTTAAAGGTCAAGGAAAAAGGGGGGAACCTACGTTATAGTAGTACTCCTGAATTTTACATATTTTATTTTGTTGAGCTTGGGCCCCTCGGGTTGGTCTGGCTGCTTATAAAAGGTCTTAAAATAGTCAACCAAATAAAATATGTAAAATTCAGGAGTACTACTATAACGTAGGTTCCCCCCTTTTTTCTTGACCTTTAAAGCGTCTGGGGGGGGGGTTTGGGCCCCTCGGATTGGTCTGGCTGCTTACAAAAGGTCTTAAAATAATCACTCAAAAAATATATGTAAAATTCAGGAGTACTACTATAACGTAGGTTCAGCCCTTTTTTCTTGAGCTTTAAAGCGTCTGGCGGAAGTTAGGTCCCCTGGAATGCGTCTGGCAATAATGAATGTTGGTTTTTAATAACAATGTGTAAAACATATATGAAAACCAGCGGTATTACTTTAACGTAGACAGGTACCTTTTTTATGTAACTTTAGTGCCCGTTATCTGTAAAAGGGCCCCGCTTTCAAGCTTGCAAGTACCCATACGTTTTTAACTACATATTAGGACATTTATTAAAAAAATCTCAGCAGTATTAAAATGACGTAGGTCTGGCGGCCCTGGGATCTTGGACTATAATAAAAACCTATATTTGCCTTATTCCAGATTGTCAGTCTCTCAAGCCTTTGCTTATCAGGGAATAAAATGTCATAATCATGTGTCAAATGTTATTTTATCTTGTAAAAATATTAATATTTTAAAGAAAAAATTACACACTATTTTTTTAAATAAAATGTACTATTCTGTTGAAGAATTTTTTAAGGATTCTTTTTAATTTTATCATTAAATTTTATTCTTGTATATGTTATAGTATTTAATATTAAGTGTCATTATTTTTACTTATTTTTGTGTGACTAGTCATATAGGCAAAATTTATTTTGTAATTTTGTTTTACTGATGAATAAATTATTATTATTATTATTATTATTATTATTATATTTCTTTTGACATCTGTCTGACCCTGGCATATCTTCGACGACATATCGGTCATTTTCTAATACCGCAGTGATAACGAATGGACCGGTGTGCTTCGACAGTATTTTTCTGCTTTGCCCATCGTTTGAGTAGGCGTTTCGCCACCTGTTGACCAACTTTATATGGCTCACATCTTAATCTTTTGGAGTCATAACGTTGCTTCTGACCAATTTGTTTCTCAGCAATTTTTGCTTCAGCTTCCTTTCATCGTTCATGTAAATTGTCCTGACAGGACGGTTCGCTGACTTCATTTGTGAGGAATGAATCGTTTGTTCCCCTCGGACGATACCCAAACAAAGGCTCATGTGCACTTTTTTCCGTACTTTTACATATAGAAGAATTAATCCCGAATTTTATTTGTGGAAGTTCCGCGTCCCATTTTCGTTCACCGTCCGTTGTTGTAGAGAGTGCATTTATCAGTGTTCTATTAAATCGTTCGACTTGGCCGTTTGCTCTAGGAGTTGCTGTCGCATTTTGTACCAGTTTGACGTTCAACCCATTTAAATACTCCTTAAAAGCCTTACTCGAGTAGCAAGTGCGCTGATCGCAAATTATTCTTCTCGGAGATCCAAATATTTCCACAATGCTCTCCGTAAAGTTTATTAAAGGTCCCACTTTTGTGCTTTGACGAGCACATATTTCGTAAATGCATCTACCGCGACTATAACATAAGAGTTTTCTTTTGTACTCTTTACAAACGGCCCAAGGTGATATATGTGAATAGTATTTAAGAAATGGCGATTTTTTCAAAGGGATGTAAGAGTCCTCGACGCTTTCCTGCAATTCTTTGTTATAAGCACACATTAAACAGCATCGTATGTGTCCGGCTACATATTACGTAATGGCCATCCGGTGTAATAAAAGCCGTTTTACAAATAGATTTTTCTGCCATGGGAATCTGATGATAGCCGCTCGCCATATCCAACGAAGTGAAGTCTTTCCAAGTAATTGTCAATTCTGGGTAGTGGGTAGCAATGCATAGTTTTAGCGTTCAATGCTCTATAATCTACACACATTCTGGATTCACCTGTTTTCTTCCGTACCAATATAATTGAACTAGCGTAAGGTGAATTAGATTCACGAATTATATCATTGTTTAATAGATCTTGTACTATTCCCCTTACGCGTTCTCGTTCAGTCAATGATAGACGATATGGCCTGTACGTTACAGGTTTATCGTCAGAAAGGACTATTGATTTTTCGCTTTCTGCCATACAGGACATTTCTCTGTTTGTCCTATTGTGTAGTAGTCCTTCGGAGGGGACTTTACGCCCGCGCTCCGTTCCTACCCCTAACCCGCACAAGCCATTCAGTTGGCTTATGGGACTTCTTAAGAAGTAAGGGTGGAACTAAAAGAGCACTTTTGTATAAACTTTTTTTTGTATCGCTTCATTTATCTTGAATTTCAACTTCGAATCCGAGAGATTCAATATTGGCAGTACCCAACTGGTGATCGAGGTGACACATCTTGGTAGACAATATTCTTGGGAAGGTTTGCAGCGCATTTGGAAATCAACAAAACAAGTCACCCCTATAGTCAAAATCAGTGATGAAATTGACATATCCAATATGATTTGGAGGAATATCCAAATCCTTGCCCACCATCATTTTAATGTTACTTGGTGGTAGTTTATCAATCTGTGGCAATTCGAGTGAGTCTGATTTAAATATCCTGACTTTGCCGTCCCTTATAATCAGTGCAAATTTTGCTTGATTTAATAAAGGCTGACCTATCATCAAGGGTATTTTTTGTATATGATCAACTATAATAGCTTTGACGTCAATTTGTACCAAGTCGACCTCAATGGCAATAATGCATTTGAACCCGTCTCTGCATTTGCCTCCAGCATATCCAACGATTTGAATGTCAAATCTTTCCCAATCAATTTTGAAACGTTTTGCATCAGAACGCCTAAAAGTGACCGCCGCACAGCCGGTGTCTATGAATCCGTTGCATGTAAAGCCATTCACTTTACACGGAACAATATAACAATTTTCATGGTAGCTCTAGTGTAAAAACGTTCTTAGTAGATCCACCATTTTGTCCAGTCATGCGTGATTTGCGATTTGCCTCAATGTGTCCCAATCGCTTGCACTTTCTGCATTCTAGTCGTGTTTTTGCACAGTTTGTCGATTTGTGTCCAAATTCTCCACAATTAAAGCATTTAAAGCGTGAGTTTAACGTTGCCACGGCAGTGGTCTTCCTGAATTTGTAGTTTGAGTCGTGTTTAGGAAATGATTTCTCGACTTTCTCTTTATTAGACTGTGGACGTTCCACAGGGGCCAACGTTGAGAGAAATTCCCGATATAACTCTTTAGGATTATTAAAGCCTTGGCACCGTTTTGTATGGCAGAGTCTTGTATTCCATCGATGATCATTGCCACGGTGTTTTTCTTAGTTATTTCGCATAATCTAATAAGCTCATTCTTGCAAAAATAGCGCCTCTTATTTTTAATTTGTTACCAATTTATAAGGTAAGCGCCTATATGTTCCAGACAAATAATCGTAAGCAACTCCGAGACATGGCGTTTGCGATTTAACATTTTGTCGCTTACGATAATATTGTGCTCCCGCCTTGATCTATCAAGGCGTTATTCCCGCTCTAAACAGTTTATTCGTGAGTGATTGCTACCAAGTTTTAAAACAATATTTTATTTTATCAAAACCTTATAATTCCTTTTTTCATTGCATTATTAATAGTTCTACTAAATATATTTGTTTGTACGCAGTGTGGTTCGTTAAAAGTGTTTTTTGTAGTAATTGTATGTTGTTCCAGCGTCAAATAATTTGACTCAAATTTATAAAGGTTAGATTATCGTACCATGGGAAAGATCATGGAGCCTACACAAGGAGTCCGAACATCATGTAAATAAGAATCTTCCTAAGATAAGAGGGCGCTGGTGTTCCGTTTATTCTGAAACAATTGTTTAATTTGTACCGAAACGACAATCGACAATCAGCGCCACTGGTGGTGAAAAAAAGAAACTTAATTTGTACAATTTAGAGGGTAGGTTTTGTCAATTTCCCCTATTAAGTTCGGTAGTTGTGTAGGCTCCATGGGTTAGATACTGGTTTGTGAATAAATATCTTTCGGTTTTTTTTCAAGGAAGGTTATGTAGAATTTCATTTTCAAACATTGGCAAAATATCGTTGGTGAAATTTTATAAATAAATTTTTTTGTAATTTTTTTTTATTTAATTATAAAAGTAAAAAAATAAATGTCGCTGACGATGTTTTGACAAAAGTAATCATCAAATCTATATCCCACAAAGTAACGTAAATGTAACTTAAGCGACAAGACAAATTTTACATTTTTCCAAAGATATTCTTATAAAATATCGTATGCCACAAAATTTAATAAAACTTTTAGATTGGATTCGATCTTACTTAAATATTTGAATTCTACATTAATAAAATAATGCCTCACCAGTTTTCAGATAAATAACATAAAAATAAAGCTCCCACACATAAAAAATCTCTCCTGTAAAATTTAGGTTTTGTCGCTTACGATGTTTTGTCAAATAACCGTCGATATGTCAAGTGACAAATGACAGGTGACAGATGACAGGTGACAAATGACAGGTAACAGATGACAGTTGACAGATGTCAATTGACAGATGACACATATAAGGTGACAGAAGACGTGAGAAATTTAAAATTTATCTTTAAAATTAATACCCAGTTTAGGTGGAGCGGTCGCGGAGCGATTCCCACCCGCAGCGAGCACCAACTTGGTGCCACCAAGCTCAGCTTGCTGAGCTTGTTGGGAAGCGCGCGAAGTGTGCTTCCCTATAGCGACCGAAAGTTCGACTAGCCACGTTGCCAGGTTGGACCGGATTTCTTAAATTCTTTTTAATTTTTCAAACATGCCACGTTGCCAGGTGGACCGGTCGCGGCGCGATTACCACCGCAGCGAGCACCAAGAAGCGGATCGCAAAAAAGTGACGAGGACAGCTAGGGCAACTTTAAAGGTATGTATCGACTCGTAATCGAATTTTAATTTTTTTATTTTCTGAGTCTGTCTGTGTATCGGTTTTCTTCGAACCGCCGTATCTTCCATTTTTCCGTCAAATTTTGCACTTTCCGTTGAAATCGCATAACTTTCAAACGAGCGGGGATTTTTCGGCCAAACTCGAGGAAAAGGTGCTTCGGGACGATAATTCTTTCTTATTGCAAACAGGGCGGATCCGCCGGAAACTTTTCGAGCAGCGAACTTTTTTGATTTTTTTCGAAAAATTTTCAAACTTTTTGTAGGGCGAGAGAAATTTTCGAAATTGACCGAACGAAATACACGAGACCAGTTTGATATATTAAAAGATGAGCTCCATCGAATGAAAACTAATCGGCTGAAAGCCAATTTAATTTTTGTTGGGTATTTAAAAAAGTTAACCAATTAAAATCCCCGAAATCAAATCGAAAACAGGGGGATTCAACAAAATATTGGGTAAAAATGCGGCATTGCCAAATTTAATTGCGGTGTTGCCAGATCTTTCATAAATTTCCCAAACGAAAAATATAATTAATGAAAATCGTTTATCGGGTGGATCTTTAAATTAAAGTCGATTTAATTTTTTTTTGCAAATCGTATACCGGGGAACCCAACAAAGTATTTAGCAACACTTTGACATATGTCAAGTGGACAGGTGACATACGTCAAGTGACAAAAATATAATTAATAAAATTCATTTAACAGGTGGATCTTTGAATTAAAGTCAATTTAATTTTTTTGACAAATCATATACCGGGGAACCCAACAAAGTATTTAGCAACACTTTGACAGATGTCAAGAGGAGAGGTGTCAGATGACAAATGACAGGTAACATATGTCAAGTGACAGATGTCCAGATGACAGGTGACAGGTGATAGATGACTGGTGAAAGATGAAAGGTGACTGGTGGTAGATGACAGATGATAGATGACAGGTGATATATGAGAGATGTCAGATGACATATGTCAAGATGATAGGTGGCAGATAACAGGTTATTGTTCACAATATAAAGGAGAGACATAATAAGAAAACCTTCAAAATATTGGAAAGAAAAATGTGTATTTTGTACGATATAGGCTGTATCTGTACACCGCCAGTGCACCGGCGTACAGCGGGGTATTTAAGCGATTTGGGCGGTCAAAAATAGATTTTTAAAAAGTAAATTCTGGTAGAAAAACAAATTATTCCGCGAAAGAATGATTATAGGAGAACAATAATCTTCCATTATTACCGTCCCACACGTGTAAACATACCTTCACGGTCAGTCGAAACTCTTTTGACATTTGAAGTGCAATTGTCGTTTGCGGCGTTACTTCAAAATTATTATTTTTCAAAAGTGATAGTTTTGTTTTGGATTTTAATTTCAAATGTATTGTTTTGGATTAAACGATGGCAGGTAAGTGAGCATACTTTTCAGATATTTTTATTAGATTAGATTAGTTTCTATTATGAGCCTTATATGTGAAATTTAAAATAGCTTGTTATTGCTTTTGGTTTGGCTTATAATTTTTAAAAAGGACCAAATTAGTTATACTTTCTGGAATTTCCCGGCATAATAAAAACTTGTATCATATATCATGATTATTCATGTTTACGACTTTGCTTAAAACTGCCACGGAATCACTTGGTTTTTGGAAATTAGAGTGTCCAAACTGTAAAGGTTCAAAATGACAATTATTTAGCAAATCTTGATTTATGTTTCTAATGATTTTTTTTTCTCTTGGGTCCATCAAACGTCAAAGAATAAAGATTGGTTGAAAGGCTAATTTACAATTTTGAAAGTTACTAGTCGACCAGGGCGGCCTAAGAAATTATTTCAAGAATTAAGTAAGAGATCAAAAAGAAGAAAAACTGAAGAACTAAGGAACAGTGTAGATGTGGAGGTACTGACTCATGCTACTCAGGTAAAATTATCAGCTTCTGGAAAAAGGGACGCTGCCAAAATAGTTAAAGAAATAATTACTTCACCGAAACGGGCTACAAAATACAAACGAGCATATTCTGTAAGTCAGCAGGGGGATAAAACAGGATCTCAAATGACGCCTACACAAGCCCTGTCGCTGTTTGTTGAAGCCAACCTTTCCAGGAGCCAATATGAAACCATAAGAAATGCTAACAAAAAACTATATCCCTGCTATAGCATTATACAACATCAAAATCGAATGCTATCCGGATAAGGAGTTAATCAATTGAATGAGACTTGTGCAGAAATTAATATTCAAGCGTTACTCGATCACACTTCGAAAAGATTGTTAATGTATTGGGTCAAGGTTTAGAAACATTAGATGAAGAAGAAAGAAACTCACTAGAAATGAGATGCAAATGGGGTTGTGACGGATCTCAGCAAGCTCAATATAAGCAGACATGGCAATGTGGCCTATTCGGATGCAAACGTATTTCAAAGCTCATTTGTGCCACTGCAGCTCATATGTTCTGGCGATTTGGCAGAATCCATTACCGTCATCGCCACGATATTGTAGACAACTGATATTACTCTTCAAGAAATCGAGCATGTAGAAAATGCAACTAATTCTTTACAAGTTTCTATGATAACAATACAGGACAAGACTTATTATGTCACTTATATAATGATTCCCACCATGGTCGATGGTAAGGTGTGTAATGCCGCTACAAAGACGACATCCATTTTGCGTTGTTATATATGCGGATTAACCTCAAAACATTTCAACGATTTAAAAACAAAACAAGAAGTTAATCCAAAGGCGCTAAAATTTGGATTATCTATCTTGCACGCTAGGATCCGCATACTTGAAAGTTTGTTACACGTGGCGTACAGATTGCCGCTGAAAAAAGGAAGAATTAATAAAAAAAAAGATGATGTATCCATAATAAATCAAAGGAAGGCCGAGATCCAAAAGGATTTTCGTGTTAAAATGGGTTTATTGGTAGACATGCCTAGGACTGGATTTGGCAATACTAATGACGGAAACTCAAGCCGCAGGTTTTTTGAAAATCCGGAACTGGTAGCTGAAATAACAGGCATCGATATAAAGTTAATTTTTCGTTTTAAAGTAATTCTGGAAACAATATCAAGCGGGCACAAAATTTACCCAGGAAACAGCAGAGTTATATATGCAACTGTATTCATGGTGTCCTATGACGCTGACTATGCACAAAATATTAATGCATAGTCCAACGGTAATAAAGCACGCCAACTATCTGAGGAGGCTGCAGAAGCACGAAACAGACATTTTCGTTTGTTTTGTCAAAATTTTGCCAGAAAGTTTTCAAGGGTCTCTTGTAATCAAGATGTGCTAAATAGATTACTGCTAACTTCCGATCCATTATTAACAGACATGAGGCCATTACCTCGAAAAAAAAACTAAACTATTTCTTAAGGAAATCATGGAAATGATGCTTTGTGTTGAACTTCCAGCAAAAAGCGATACGGTACAGAATTTTGATGACGAGGAAACTAAAGATGATACTGAATTAATGTCTGACGAAGGCAACTCATTTTCTGACTAACTCGTTATTAAGTTCCAAAAAGTTTTTATTTGTGATAATTAATTTTGTTTGACTAAATATTGATTTTCTTTAAATATTTAGCAATTTTTCTTTAAATTTTATTAAATGTACTAAAAAGCAGCAGGATATTAAAATTCGACCCAATTTAACCACTAAACAATTTTGACCGCCCAGATCGCTCAAATACCACACTGTGCGGCGGCAAAACAGCTAGGGAATATAAGTATTTTAAATTAAATTTTTTATAATTATTGCTGTTTATAAAATAGATATGTGTATTTTTATTCATAACATTAATTAGCAGTTTGTTTTCTTTAATTTTCGAGTAACCACGTTGCCAGATTGGACCGAATTTCCCAAATTCTTTGTTAATGTTTCAAACATTAAAGTTTTATTTCAAATTGCCACGTTGCCAGATGGACCGGTCGCGGCGCGATTCCCACCCGCAGCGAGCACCAAGCTCGCTGAGCTTGTTGGGAAGCGCGCAAACGCGCTTACCTATCGCAAGAGCAGCGGATCGCAGAAGTGTGACAAGAAGGGCAGCTAGGACAACTTTAAAGGCAGTGTTGCCAGGTGAAGCAAAACAAAAAGTGGTACGAAGTTCTCGATTTAATGGTATTTAATGGTACACACAAGTTATTTTTTCAATAGTACACATTTCATTCTTAAATATCCAAATATTACATTGAAATATTTAATTTAGAAAATTTTCTTGATCGTGTGTTTATGGTTCTCCAACTGTCAAACCACAGAAGTTCCTTTACAGAACACTATACATACATTATTCAGAAGTTCAGGAAATTACAGAACAACATTTGAGGAGTGATTTTTCAAAAGGTCGTATTTCCATTTGCAACAATTTTTCAAAAAAATGACTATAACCTGTATAGGTTAGGGCAATATAGATTATTAAAAAAAAAATTCTGATGAATATTTAATAATACTTTAGACCTGCTGTCATATTTCGCCGTTAATATATGCCTTTTAACCATACCTTTGGGATTTTGTCAAAAAATTACATTAAAGTAAAAATGGAAATAAGGCCTTTTGAAAAATCACTCCTCATTTATCGGTTGCGCGGTGCAACTTGCGCGCTGTTCTGGTTTAATATCACAAACATTTAATAGAGGGCGCAGGAAAATGTAATTTGTCTTGCCTACCAACGACGCGCAGTGTGTATAGGTAGGCAAGAAATTACATTTTCCACCATAAAGGTGGACACAAATTAACCAAATTAGCATCAAATTAAAAAAACATTCAGTCTAAAGTTAGTTTCATATAGAAGCGAAATGCGAAAAACGAAAAATGTTTTAATTGGTCCATTTGATTTGGCGAGAAAAGCGTTTTGACGTTTCGACAAATCCTGCGAATTCGTGCGATTTTCGCAATATATTGGATTTATCTCAAGATTCCCGCCCCCTAGATTCAAATCTTGCAAATTCGCAGGATCTGTCGAAACGTCGAAACGCTTTTCCCGCCAAATCAAATGGTCCAATGGAATCATTTTTCGAATTTCGTAATTCGCATATATATAAAACGGGCTTAAAAAATAATGGGACATAATGATACAAAATCGTAAAAAATGGTACATAAATTGACAATGGTACGAAGTACAAAAAAAATGGTATAAATACCATTATAATGGTACGACTGGCAACACTGTTCAAAGGTGTGTATCGACTCGTAATCGAATTTTAATTTTTTCATTTTTTTCTGTTGTCTGTGAGTCTCTGTATCGCCACTCGAAATTTGCATCATTTTTTTGTGCCCACTAGACCCATCGGTGGACAAAATTTTTCGGCTGCCCAAAAGGCCCAAGTCCATTTTTTTTTTAATTTTTCCGTCAAATTTGGCAGGTTGCGTTAAAATCGCATAACTTTCGAACGAGTGGAGATTTTTCGACCAAACTAGGGAGAAAGTTGCTTGGCACGATAATTCGTTTCGGATTAAAAACGGGCCGGAACCGCCCGGAACATTTCGAGTAACAATTTTTTTTTTCGAAATTTTTCGCATTTTTTTTCTCCGAAACCAAAACGAAATGAGGCAAAAAAATTACACGAATCGAAGGGTAAAAGATCGTTGCTTAACATACTTACAATCGTTATTCGAAAAAAATGTTCCAAGCAAAATTAATTTATTAAGGATTTCTTAATGGATTGGTGAAAAAGAATTCAAAATATTTTCTTCTTCTTCTTCGATTTATTTTAGAAAAACGTTGATAACTGACGAACCGTATCACCGTAACACACTCGTAACTAAGTGTAGGCGGATGGTGCACATGCGTACATAAAATATTATCAAAATCCAAAATCAATTGACCCATTTTTTTTTCAAAATTGGCATATTTTTCCCAAAAATTTTGTAGATTTTTTTTAAATTCCCATTTTGAGTCGGAAAACGTAATTTTAGCGAGACAAAGTTTATAAATTTAAAATTTTTTCTTGATGGCAAATAATTTGGTGAAAACGGTTCCAGTCCATCTATTTTCGTTTTCGAGTTATGATTTTTTGAAAATTAAAACCGTACTTGTAACGACAATATCGAGGATCACACTGACCTGCTGCAATAAAAGTGTGTACAATCAAGGTAATAAAGGACAAAAGATCATTTTAATTGTTAAAAACATGTTTGTGTTTATAAACATTATTTATTATCTAATTTACCAATTTACTACGAATAGCGGGAGTAGAGCCTCTCGACCGGGCACCCTGCCCGGCCGGCGCGCTGGGTCGGGTGCCTTCGCGCGGGCTAGCATTTAAATCCTACCGAGGCCTATGAGTACATATTTAGGCCATAATATTATATAAATTATTCTCACCCCAATGGGTAAAACTAACAAATATTTATATTTCATTTTTTAACGGTTTTTTTCTATAATTTTTGACCACTCGTTTTATAGTAAATCGAGGTCACTGAACCCGTTTTTGACCAAATTTTTGACATAAAGGGCATTGGGAAGATTTTGGTTTCTAAATAGCGAGTGATTACTCGTTTTAGAGTAAATTTAGGTCACTGAACCCAAAATTTTTGACCTAAAGGACCTTGGGATAATTTTGGTTTCCGGATATCCGAGTGAAAACTCGTTTTATAGTAAATCAGGTCACTAAACTCGTTTAAACACATTTTTGAACCAAAGTGCCTTGGGATAATTTTGGTTTCCGAATATCCGAGTGACCAGTCGTTTGAAAGTAAATCGAGGTCACTAAACCCGTTTTTGACAACAATTTTGACCTTGGATCTTTTCAAATTCCCATGTTGCCAGGTGGACCGGTCGCGGCGCGATTCCCACCTCGCGCGAAGCGAGCTTCCCTATCGCACGAGCCGCGGATCGCAAAAGTGTGACAAGGAGGGCAGCTAGGGCAACTTGAAAGGTATGTATCGACTCGTAATCCAATTTTTATTTTTTTATTTTTTCTGTTGTCTGTTAGTCTGTGTATCCTTTTTTGTGTAACAGCCGTAGCCAGGAAACTGTTCAAGGTGGACACTCAAAATTTTTGCCCTTTCGGTGGACCAAATTTTTCCGGTGCCGAAAAGGCTCAAGTCGATTTTTTTCCATTTTTTCTTCAAATTTGGTAGGTTCCGTTGAAATCGGTTAACTTTCGAACGAGTGACAGATAAAAGTGACAGGTGCCAGATGACAGGTGGAAGATGAGAAATGGCAGATGACAGATATTGACATATGTCACCTTTTATCTGTCACATGTCATCTAGATGACATGTGACAGATAAAAGGTGACATATGTCAAGTGGCAGATGTCAAATTGACAGATGATTAGTGGCAGATGACAGAAGACAAATGACAGGGGACAGGTGACAAATGTCAGATGACAGATAACAAATGGTATGTGACATTTGACAGGTGACAGATGACAGGTGATAGATGTCAGGTGATAGATGTCAGGTGATGGATGTCAAGTTGACAGTTGACAAGTGACAAATGACAGGTGACAGATGACAGGTGAGAGATGTCAATTGACAGATGACACATATAAGGTCACAGAAGACGTGAGAAATTTAAAATTCATCTTTAAAATTAATAACCAGTTTATGTGGAGCGGTCGCGGCGCGATTCCCACCCGCAGCGAGCACCAGCTTGCTGAGCTTGTTGGGAAGAGCGCGAAGCGTGCTTCCCTATAGCACGAGCAGCGGATCGCAAAAAAGTGACAAAGAGGGCTAGGGCAACTTCAAAGGTATGTATCGACTCGTAATCGAATTTTAATTTTTTTATTTTTTCTGTTGTCTGTTAGTCGTTTTTTTTTCAAATCGCCGTAGCTCGGAGGCGGTTGAATTGGCCGAACAAAATACACGAATCCACGGGTAAAAGACCAAAGTTTGACATACCGCCCTCGGTGGTGTAGTACTTAGCACTGCGGACTACAAGCCGAGAGGTCGTGGGTTCGAATCCCACCAGGGGCATGGTTGTTTATTTGTGTTTGTCATTGTGTACTTCTGTAATTGAGCCTGGTGCCTGTTGAAAGCACATTAAAAATAATAATAATAAAATAAAAAAATAAAATAAATGTACTAAAAGATGAGCTTTATGGAACAAAAACTAATCGGCCGAAAGCCCGTTTAAATTTTCTTCGATATTTAAAAAAGTTGACCTATTAAAATCCCCGAAATCAAATCGATAACAGGGGGGTCCAACAAAATATTAGGTAACAATGCGGCATTGCCAAATTTAATTGTTGCCAGATTTTGCATAAATTTCGCAAACGAAAAAAGATAATTCAGCCATTCCAAGTTACTCGGGAATTTTTGTAGCGTCCGTTACAATAAAAAATTGTGAGTAAAACTACCGTAATTATGATGCTTATAAGCTTAAGCCTAATTATTACAAGCATAATAAACATGTTTGCAATAGTAACTATTGTAATAGTATTTAATTTAATTACGGTAGCTTTTACTCACAATTTTTGATTGTAACGGACGCTACAAAAATGATAGGTGACGGATGACACATGCCAGGTGACAGATGACAGGTGACAGATGACAGGTGACTTATTACAGGTGATAAATGACAGATGTCAAGTTGATAGATGACAATTGACAGATGAATGGTGACAGATGGACAATTGACAGGTTACATATGACAAATGGCAGGTGACAGATGAAAAATGCCAGGTGACAGTTGACAGATGACATATGAAAGATGACAGATGTCAGATAGCAGGTGACATATGACAGATGACATATAACAATTGACAGATGGCATGTAAGAAATTAAAAATTTTCTTTAAAATTACCACCCAGTTTCATTATAATGGAAAGTTACTCGTGTCACTCCTATCTTTAAAGCGGGCAATTATCATGACATTGCGATTTTGTCCAACTTGTCGAAGCTTTTTGAGAAGTCATTATATTTTTACATCTACAATGGTATGTCCCAGAGCATCTCCCCCTTTCAGCATGGTTTTATTCATAAACGGTCGACAGTTACTAACTTGTTTGATTTTACTCAATATACTTCCAATGTTTTGGATCAAAAGGGCCAAGTGGATGTAATTTATACTGACTTCTCTAAGGCGTTTGATAAAGTTGATCATACTATCTTACTTTGTAAACTTGATTCTATTGGTCTAAGTAAACCGTTATGTAATCTTATTCGCTCTTACATTAGTAACCGCCAACTTTACGTATTTTTGAATGGTTTTAGGTCTAGTTGCTTTGTTCCTACGTCTGGAGTCCCTCAGGGATCAAATTTGGGTCCTTTGCTGTTTAATATATTTATTAATGATTTGTCGTCTTTGTTAAACTGTAAACATCTCCTATTTGCCGATAATTTAAAGTTGTTTGCTAGAATTACAACGGTTGAAGATTGCATTTTACTGCAGAATCATCTGAATGTGGTACATCAATGGTGCAAATTGAACAAGCTAGTTTTGAACATTTCTAAATGCAAAACTTGTACTTTTTCCCTTAAGAATGATTTGATAACTTACCAATACTCTTTAAACAATAGTGTTCTTTCTTTTTGTGAAAGTGTTAATGATCTTGGCGTATTATTTGATAATAAATTAACATTCTCGAGTCATATACAAAATTTAGTTTCCCAAGCATGTAAATTATTAGGTTTTATTAGCAGAAATTTGAGTGGATTTAAAACTGAAATCGCTTTAAAATCCTTATACTTCTGTTTAGTAAGATCTAAAATTGAATACTGCTCTATTATTTGGTTTCCGTACTATAACAACTCAGTTATATTACTTGAAAATGTTCAACGTAAGTTTTTAAAACTTCTGGCATTCAGGCTGGATAATGTGTACCCAAACAGGGGCATTGATCATCAATTATTACTTGAAAGATTTAATGTTGATTCGCTGCATTTTCTGGTTTAAAATTTTTGTACAAAGTTTTTCACAACGAGATTGACTGTTCTAATATCTTATTTATGTTTAATCTACATGTTCCTAGACTTAATTCTCGTAATAGTAATATGTTTTATTGCAATAATGCTCATACTGCAATGTTAGCTTACTCACCAGTTCATGTTATAACTAACAATTACAATTTAATAAGCCATTCATGTGATTTGTTTTTTAATAGCTTAAACTATTTATTAGCTATTGCTAAAGCTATATTTGAAACCTAAGGTTCTCTATTTGCATATAATTGTATATTTTTGTCATATTATTGGAATGTATTGTTCTGTTGGGCAAATAAATTATTATTATTATTATTATTATTATATGCATGTTTTAATGTGTGGTTTGATTAATATTAAGGAATTTTATTTTATAAAATAATGTGCAATACCGAGGGACCACTCGTTTTATAGTAAATTGAGGTCACTGAACAAACAAAATTTTTGTCATAAAGGGCCTTGGGAAAATTTTGTTTTCCGAATACCCGAGTGACCACTCTTTTAATGGTAAATCAAGGTCACTGAACCCGTTTTTGACAAAAATTTTGACATAAAGGGCCTCAGAAAAAAATTGTTTACTGTATACCCGAGTGACCACTCGTTTTATAGTAAAACTAGGTCACTGAACCGGTTTTTGACCTGAAGGACCTTGGTATAATTTTGGTTTCCAGATATCCCTGTGACCAGTCGTTTTATAGTAAATCTACGTCAGTGCTACGTTGCCATGTTTTGTAAAAAATTCCCAGAATAAAAGAAAAATTAAAATTGAATAAACAAGCGAGATTTAAATGATTTAAGGGGGATCAAAGGCGTTTCGGTCGAGTCGCGAATTTTTCAAACATGCCACGTTGCCAGGTGGACCAGTCCCGGCGTGATTCCCACCCTCAGCGAGCACCAAGCTCAGCTTGCTGAGCTTGTTGGGAAGCGCGCGAAGGCGCTTACCTATCGCACAAGCAGCGGATCGCAAAAGTGTGACAAGGAGGGCAGCTATGGCAACTTCAAAGGTATGTATCGACTCGTAATCAAATTTTAATTTTTTTATTTTTTGTCTGTTGTCTGTTAGCTCTTTTTCAAATTGCCGTAGCCCTGAGGCCGTTGAAGGTAGACACTCGAAATTTGCATCCTTTTTTCTGCTATACGTGGACCAAATTTGTATGTATATTGTATATGTATACTGATCAATTTTCAAATTTTTGTGGAAAAAATAACCACACTATTAAATTTTTTGGGACACTTAAAATAAAAAAGTTAAATGGGGCGACATTATAGGGGATTACCCCGTACCTAATGTATAAAATAAATAATTTTATAAATTTGTATTTGTAGTTTTATAGCTCAGGACCAAAGTATGTATAATATATAAAGAATAATCAATTATATTAATTAACATTTTTTTAAAAGTACTCGTACTCTTTACTCGTGTTTTCACGATTACTACTCGTAACCGTAACCTCTCTTTGCAAATGTACTTACGAGTAAAGTACTTACGAGTAAATATTTTAAGTACTACGAATACTTTTTTTAGTACTCGTGCCCAGCTTTGGTAGCGACTCGCTACTACCGAGATACGATTTTTTATAATCGAACAAACGTGATATTTTTAAGTCGCGTTTATTGGAAAATGTACCTACATTTTCGTGATATAAACGATAATCTAGCGGAAAAGTACTTAAAAAATAAGAATTGTTACCAAATGGTTTATTTCTACCAAAAATACCTATATCAAATAAACAATAAACAATTACGGGTACAGTAGAGTACCTAGCGAATATTCTTCTGTTTTTATTATTTTAGAATAATGCGGCTTCTTTTTAATAACGCGCTGTAAAGCCGACAAAAGACAAAAGGATGCCGCTCTTTAGGCGCGTGCCGAAAGCAAATTCGCTTTTGTTTTTATGCCAAGGATATAAATTGACATATAGGGCCTTGGGAAAATTTTGGTTTCTGGGTACCCGAGTGATCACTCGTTTTATAGTAAATCGAGGTCACTGAACCCGTTTTTGATATAAAGGGCATTGGGAAGATATTGGTTTCTAAATACCTGGCGACCACTCGTTTTTGACAACATTTTTGATCTAAAGAGCCTTGGGATAGTTTTGGTTTCCGGATACCCGAGTGACTAGTCGTTTTATAGTAAATCGAGGTCACTGAACCCGTTTTTGACTAAATTTTTGACACAAAGGGCCTTGGGATAACTTTGGTTTGGATGCCCGA
Source organism: Brassicogethes aeneus (assembly GCA_921294245.1). Taxonomy (NCBI): domain Eukaryota; kingdom Metazoa; phylum Arthropoda; class Insecta; order Coleoptera; family Nitidulidae; genus Brassicogethes; species Brassicogethes aeneus. The sequence goes on from OV121132.1 coordinate 67,691,733, forward strand.
GTGATCACTCGTTGGGTTGGGTTGTTTTAATTCCAATTGCCACCTTGCCAGGTGGACCGGTCGCGGCGCGATTCCCACCCGCAGCGAGCACCAAGCTCAGCTTGCTGAGCTTGTTGGGAATCGCGCGAACGCGATTACCTATCGCACGAGCAGCGGATCGTAAAAGTGTGACAAGGAGGGCAGCTAGGGCAACTTCAAAGGTATGTATCGACTCGTAATCGAATTTTAATTTTTTTATTTTTGTCCGTTGTCTGTGAGTCTTAGTCTGTGTGTCCTATACTTTTAAACGGACATATACTCAGGACTGTCAAGGCATTTACCTATAGTACTAACATTTTATATTTTTGTTTTGTTAAGGAACTCAAGGGGAATTACCTGTAGAGTATTTAAGGGTGATCCATAATCTTTATTCATTGCTTCCAAAATATCTCTAGTTTGAAAACAAACTGCATCTAAAGTCGCCCGTACAATATGGCATGCTTGTGTATCTTCAGTTATACCAACAATAACCCTAGAAAGAAGATATAAATTAAATATTTTCAGCGGACTAAAAAAAAGTTGTTAAATTTTTGTCATGTTTTGGTATTTTATACCCTTAAATTAAGTCGCGCTACTAGCTTGCATAGAAGCCTACGTTGTCCGTCCGTCTGTCCGTACTACGGCTCTATCTTTTGAACCGTAATAGGTAGCCAGTTGAAATTTTTTCAGAATATGTGTTATTATGGCGGATATCGTATCACATAATAGAAAAAGTAGCAAATAATCCAAGAAAAATATTAGTAGAGTAGGAGGTGGTTCGGGTGATTGTAATTTTTTTAAATACACAATACTGAGAAATCGACTTTCTAATGTTAATTGACATTCCAATAAAGTTCTCTTTATTTTCTAGAACATTCCTAAAAAATAAAAAGTATGCATTCTGGCGAGAGCCGAACCACGGACCTCAATCCGTGGCTCAATCAAACGAAATCAAAACATATTTATTTAAATATAAAATATACATAATAAAAAGAAGTCATAGTAAAAAGTAATGTGGTGATGATGTTGACTGTAAAAGGAGCATGGATATTAGGGTGGAGTGAAACTTTTTTTTGTAAAATTTTTAAAGCCTATACATGCAAAAGTTGTATTTGAAGACACAAAATTTGTGTGCAAAATTTAAGTTACATATGACGTCATCTTCAGGTCCCTAGACAACGCCAAAGTTTTAAAATTAATAAAAATTTGGGTGGGGCTTATGCTTAATCCGTTAAACTCATTTCAAATCACAAAACCTATATGTTTCAAATGTGACATTTGTAAAAGATAAAAAGAGTGTTTTCTCTATAATCGCAAAACTATTATTGTAATTACATAATTGTGAAAATGCCTAAAACTCGTAGTAAAAGTCAGTGTAAAATATTTGGTGCACCTTCTGAAGTAAAAAACAATGTTCTTCCAACTTAATTTGATTTAATGAAAGCTTATTTGTTTACCAGAGCTGCACTTATAAAAAAGTATAGTATAAAATATAATAATAATATAAAGTATAAAAAGTATATGGCAAAAAGGAGCATTGCCTGTTGTTTCAGATCAACAGATTTTGCACATGATAAAAGTTCATAACGAGAAGTACAAATCTATTAAGAAAAACATGAAGTCAGCATATAATAAGAAATGTCTTAAAAAGCTAAATCTATTTAAAATTGCTAACCGAAAGCTATTTGATATTTCGTCTTGCAAATGTGAAGATTTCTCTCTTTGCCGTTGCGTAAATAAAATACCACGATCAGAACGCGAGTTTTTAGCTAGTTGACCAAAGAACAGCACGGAAAATGGCGATTGGAAATATTGATATAGAAGCCACTAAAAAGAATAAGAAAAGAATCGCTCGAAGAATACTGGAGTCCGAAAAAGTAAAGAAATATAAAGACACAAAAAAACTGACTTTTATTGAGGATGTAGGAGGCAGAACAAGTTCAGATTTTATTTTATTTTTTATTTTATTATTATTTTTAATGTGCTTTCAACAGGCACCAGGCCCAATTACAGAAATACACAATGACAAACACAAATAAACAACCATACCCCTGGTGGGATTCGAACCCACGAACTCTCGGCTTGTAGTCCGCAGTGCTAACTACTACACCACCGAGGATGATGGTAAAATAAAGTAAGTACTTATTCTAGTGATGAGAACTTTAAAATTTCTTTAGAAGCTTCTACTTATACATCAAAGAAATGTCCTAAAACGCAAGCCAGAATAAAACTACCACATTTAGCTGCAGCTTGTGACAGAACAGGTTGTGATGGAACTGTGGTTAACACGGGACTGAATAACGGTGTAATAAGACAAATTGAGACTGCTATAGGTAAACCGGTTCATTGGTTCATATGCTTATTGCATTGTAATGAGTTACCTTTACGACATTTAATGCAACATCTTAATGTTAGGACAAATGACCCAAGATGCTTCTCTGGTGTTATTGGAAAAGCTTTAGACACATGTGAAAATATGCCGGTAGTTGATTTTGAAGCGATACATGTAGAACTGCCTCACATTACATTAAATAGTTTAAGTACAAATCAGAAGTATATGTACGAAATGTTTTCAGCATTTTCTAAAGGGAATATCTCTTTTGACTTGTCTCAACGACAACCAGGAAAAATGGCGTAATCAAGATGGCTAACCACCGCAAATAGTTTATTGAGACTATATGTAGCAACTAAACTCCTTAAGGAGCCTTCCAAAGAGTTACTTGCTCTCACTCAGTATATTATTAGAGTTTATGCATTTAGCTGGTTCCAAATCAAAACTAAACCTCTGTGTAAGGACGGTCCAAAACACATTTTGACTATGATCAAAGAATCACGTTAGTTGCCTAATGAACTAAAGGCAATAGTAGACCCGGTTATTAAACGCAATGCTTATTTTTGTCATCCCGAAAATATTTTATTAGCTATGCTAACTGATAACCGAAAGTATGTTAGGAAATTGGGTTTGAGGCGTATATTGAAGTGCAGATACCAAAAAACAGTCACGGAATTCGACAATTTCAAGTACCTAATTTGAAATGCCGCATACTATATCGACTTAATAGACTGGAAAACAATCACTATAAGTGAACCAGCACTAACAAGACAAATATCAAATGAGACGTTGCAAATGATAATTTTGGATGTATCTGAGACAATCGATATAACAAAATATCCCTCCCATACAAAAGCAGTTGAAAAATGTATCAAGTTGGTGACAGAAGCTTCGGCTTCAGTCTGCGGACGAGAATCAAGAGATGGATTTATACATGCAAGAATCACATCTCGACAAAGTTTACCGCAGTTTGAAACAAAGCAAGATTTTGTTAAAACTCTTCGACAATGAACTTTATTTTAGGTACTAATTTTTAAGGTTGGATTTTATTTTCATTCAAAATAGAAACTTAAAAAACCTATTTTAGAAGAATCAAATTTTAATGAATTGTTGTTGGTAATTAAATGAAACTTTTTGTTATACAGGAAAAATAAAAAAAACAAATATAGGAACCTCAAGACCTTATTTCTGTGACCTCAAATTTTGGAGGTTTACTAAAAAGACCCAAATGCAACTTTCTGTTATATAGTCAAAATCAAATTTTTATTTTTTTATTTTTTCATCAAAATTCACTCCACCCTAATCCTAAAACCTCCATGCGGAGGAACTGCATGGTACGAGCAGTGACATTGCATCATCCTGACGATCTCATTTACCCTGTTTAAAGAGCCCTGTCATATTTGGGTTTTAACACAATAGATTTTAATATATATTTATTTAATTTTTATTACTGATTTAAAGGTTCGTTGGAAAACCGATAAGACTTATATAAACTCGTTAATTTGACGTTTATTTAATACCTTCAGCCGTCCTCACGTCAGGCCGCAATCACCGGCAATATTACAATATGTTAAAGTTTTCTTAACCTACTTAGTTTTAGAAAACGGTCACCTCGCAGACTTGCGATGTAGTTTCACCAGACTGCTGAGCAACCAATATTCTTTACAACATACAAAATTAATATATAAAATTTAATATAAATGTAAAATATTATATACATCAAAATTATTGTCTATTTGTAGAATAACTATTGTCTTATTGTCTACCACTATATAGGACCCACGCAAAAGGGCAACTTTGTGTCCACTTTAATCGCGCACCATCACTTAGTCACCAATCTTATAATTAACATTTTGAACAAAATTATATACTTAGTTGATCTACACGGCGTTAAATGACGGTAATTTTCCGATTAGCCAGAAAACTAGTTCAAATGACATATACCGCGTTGTGGTGTGCACCGTATTATTGTATACGAAATACCAATAAGGCACCCAATAACTCCAATTGTTTCGCTGTTTAGCAATATGCTTCTGCCGGTATGCTAATAAGTTTTGTGAGAATATTCCAAGGCACAATGATGATAATCAGTTAACGTAAATCTTTTAATGTCCAATACGGTCATAGCAATAAGTTAATTCCATTTTTTTTAAACGTGGAATGGATAGAAATGTTTCTAGAGTGAACTTTTTTAATCCGCTTTTGACCTTTATAAGTATTCCGCACATACATGGTTGTCAGAAAATAACATAACAACTGATTAAAAAAGAATTTTTACCTAGTGATTTTGACGATGTGCTATTGGACGAGATTAAAAATAGAACTTAAGGAAAAAATGAACAAATAAATAAATATTTTAATGTATATATTTATATTATATATTTTAATATTTAAAAATGTTTTCACGGCTGACGGGAAAAAACAACCCATAACTGGTTTTTCTAAAATTCCTATTAAGATTAATAATACTGTTAAATTGCTTAAACTGTTGGTGGTTCCTTGGTATCGATTTTTGTACTTCAATTCAACTTTAGACTTTTCTTCGAATACTTGGCATAATAAATTAGACCATTTTTTTAATGAAGCCGTAGCCAAAAGTTCAGAGCTTGATGCTGGGCTATGTGATTTAACTAAACAACAGTTGTTTAATAACTTAAGAACTCTATATAATAATCTAACTAGTAATGCTTTAGAAAGAACTAATAAATTAATACATCACATCGATACCGGAGATGCCAAGCCATTTAAACAACGTCAATATTTGTTATCACAGTTCATGCTGGTTCATTTTAATAAGGAATTGGACAGTATGTTGGGTTGTAGAACCGTCGCGACGGTCGCATAGTGACTGGAATAGCCCATTATTATTGGTAATTACTACGCTGAAAGACAAACACTTTTAACACAGGAATACACGAGCTTCAAAGGCCTTATTGTGATTGGATCGGTGTGTCCAAGGAATGACGTCCTATGGGTTCTTCCTGAAGACTGCGCGGTGATGGAAGTACCATTTGGGACGAAGGTAGAGTGCTACATGCACCTGAAGTGTTATAACAAACGCTAGCAACGTTGGTATGTATGTGCTCCTTGAAGCACCTGGGACAAGTGGAGATCCATTGTCAGCAGTTCCAATAAATTCTATATTCGTATGTTTCTTCCGAAAATTCAGATACCAAGTCAATCTCTTCGAAGACGATGTCCACAGAAGCCTTGGTCACGTTGTCCAACACCAAACCAGAAGTTGACTCCGATGTAGCGTTGGAAACTTCAGAAACTTCGTTCAACTTCGCTATCTTGGAAGCAGAACGTGTAGTGGGCATAGCAGGAGATGGCCACCTTATTTACCAGACCTATTGCTGGTTGAGTAGGTTGGTAACTTCACCATTGGGAGCCACGGACACCAGACGGGATACAACGTATGTGCGTTTCCTCGCAGCAAGTTGCAATTTGAAAGAACGGATCAAAATTCATCAAACGTAACTTCTTTATGTTTGACTTACCCATGGTAATATTGTTTACAAAAAGTTTTTCTTTAAATAAATAAATTCGAATCTTTCAAATTTGAATTCAAAATAAATTCAATCACTTGAATTTTATTTAAATAAAACACAAGTTTAGTTATACGAAAATAAAATCTTTTGAAGTTAAATTCAAAATAAATTCAATCACTTGAATTTTAATCAGGTTTAGTTCTACGAACTGTTTTTAAATATCCAAAAATTAATTAACTACGAATCTTTCGTAGTTTAATTCAAAATAAATTCAGTTGAATTTTTATTCAAATAATTAATTCCCGAAGGAAATTAATTTTAAAATAAAAAATGCAAACAATAAAACAATAATTCAAGTCAAAATAAGTTACCAGGTGGCTTGTCGAGATCGAGTAGAGTCAATAGCTGGAAGTCGCTATTGAGCTCGTAAATTGAACTGATTTTAGTGCAGCAGGCACTACAATTTATATGAAATGTGAAAATTTGAAACCAATAAGATATTAAATCTCGTTTCATTACCTTATTTGGATACGAAAACAAAGCTTCTAGAACAAAATAGAAGCTTTGATATTACGTATGCCTAAATATGGTCATCTTAAAATGTTGTAAAACCAATAGAAAGTGTCATATTTTCCTTGATTTTGATTTTCTGAAAACAGAGTTTCTGGATAGCCTTGTTGTGAACGAGGCCCTCCGAGATGGCCTACTGAGGATCCACCGCGTAGGCCGTTCAATTGTTCGTCCAGGTGCGGGACGAGGGAGATCGCTGGTCCGGGCAGGCAAGGTGGTTTCTTTCCATCATGGGAGGCCAAGTCGTCCGAGGCAGTCGGAGGTTAGACCTGCACTGCGCTGAGACAATGCTTGCTGCCTGGTGACGGGCATTCACTGGTGTTGGGTCGCCAGAATCTCCGGCTTCTCGATGGATTTCCACGGAGTGATGTCCGGACCGTTTCTTTTCCTCGTTGATCACTGATAGGTCAGCTGGACGAAGGTTGTTTGAATAAAACACTGAGGCTTGGTAACTCATTGGCACGTAGGCTCTTTTACTATGGGCTGGTACATTGATGTATTACTTTCGGTGTCATCAGTGGAAGTGAAGTGAGTAGCGCTCCGCTACTCTTTATAGTTGAGCGAGGCATACCTATCGAATCTACCTCTCTTGGTGCATGCCCATTCGTCGTACCCGTCTAGCCAATGACTGCCTCGCTTTTCAACAGCCTTTTTTGGTTTTAATAAAAGGTCGGACGGAAGGCTGAACGCTGTTGCTATATAAACTTTATGTGATTAAATATTTATTAAATGTATCAAAATCTTAAATCAATCTACCATTAGTTCAGGAAACAAAGATTTTAGAAGGAAAACTCCCACGTCCCCTAATTTCATCCCCCGAAAGGGGAGTTTTTTTGTTTTTGGCTCATAACTCGCTAACCGTGCATTTTTTCAGAATTTGACCTTTAATACTTTTGATTATGTACTAAATAAGGCACACGTTAAACCCCATTGCGCACCTATATTAGCCAACATCAAGAAACTTTTGGACTTGAATATACAAAAGAAATATAAAATATATGCAGTTTAATCTAAAGATAAAGATATTGCTGACTTAGGGGAACATGGGTGGGTATGGATTAACAAGAAATTTAATGATTTTTTCAATGAAGAAGCAATAGTGGAGTACAATACCAAAGCAGGCAAAACATTGTATGTAATTTTGATTGACAAAAGAACTATAATGGGAAGGGATTGTGCAATTATTGAAATTCATCCTTATTGAATACAAATAATGTGTGATTTTTATTGAATAAAAAATTATTTATATATGTATATATTTAAATAAACAGACAGGCTTAGGAGGGAAGCCCACAAAAAGGGTATATAAATAAAATTAATATAATTTGGTTTTAATTTAAAAGCTCACGTGTATACAGTGTATGCAATGGATTGCAAAGGATCTTTTTTGCAAAGAAAACTTAAATTTTATAAAGATTTGCAAGCATTAAAAAGACAAATTATTCGATATAAGGAAAAAATTAAAACGGTTAAATTATTTGAAAATATGCGCCTTGTAGATTGCAGTAGTAGTAGTAAATGGCAGCAGATGTTTTGTGATAAAGAAAGGTTTCAAAATAATTGTACGAAAATTAAAAGAATAAAACCCTTGTAAGTGTTGGTTTAATCAAATATGCCTGAATAGGTACTACCAACAAGTGGCGAAATACAAGAAGCTTACAACAAAATAGAATTACACATAGAAACATTAAAAAAAAATAAAAAATTGGGCATTGGATAGATACCCCACAACGTAGGAAATACATGATTTTCTAAATAAAGAAAAACTTGAAAATTGGTATGACAAAAGGGATTTCTTGGAAAAATATCGTAATTTGAATGATAAAAATAGTTGCCATGGAAAGGGTTTGATGTATGCGGTAGATTCAAATGCGATTGTCAACCCGTTTCCGCATTGGTTAAATAAGTGAAACTTAATCTAATAATTTGTTAAACAATAAATTTCTTGAATATAAATTAATATTTTTATTTTTAACCTCACCGATTAATTGTCGAAGGATAGGTTAAATAATAAACGTATATATTATTTTAAATATTTTATTATTATTTTTAAATATGTTTGTTAATACATTTGACTATAAGAGCAGTACTCTTCAGTGGATTGCTGTTTGAACTGCTTTTCAAATAAATCAGTTGAAACATCGAAGTTATTCTCTTCGACATCCGCATCAATGTGGTGTTGCTGATTTTGTGCGGCATTAGTAAATTTTTGTTGATTTTATTTTAATTGCTCTTCCAATAAATATTTTGAATCATCCAAGCTTGTACACAATTCTTCTTCCAATGCATACCAATCATCGAGAGGTATTGCAGATGTAGTAAAACATTGTGTCACACAAAAATTTCTTCAATCGTTAATGGTTTAACTGTACCAAAGCTCACATAATAAACAGACATGATGTTTCTTAAATATTATTAACACTAAAAATATTTATTTAGTTTTGTAACCTATATACAAAAACTATTTTAAGAGTGGGGGAGGCAACATTGTCGAAATACCAATTTCTTAATAAAAGTAAATTTTCATTAGTACAATTTAAATGATTATATAAATGTTTTTTACAATGTTGCCTATTTTAATTTTTAATTCTAATATACTTGGACAATTTAAACTTTCCAAGTCTACAATATTTATGTGTTGCATAATAAATGGTTTTAGCCATTCAATTTATCTGTCCCTTTACAAATATAATTTCAACATTTTTATCATTTATTTATCTATTAAATATTTTTTTAATTTCCGAATAACAATAAACATCTTTTGCGTTTGTCCAAGTTACCTATTTATGTCCGTAAATCCACCTGTTTACGAAATCCGTCAACGAAGAGTACTCAGTATCAAAATTAAAAATGAAATGTTTTGTTTCTTCGACCGTATGCTTAATTGACAATTCTTTACAAATAAACTTACTATGTTTAAATTGGAATCCTTAAAAATCAACGAAAACAAAATTGTTTATGGTTAAGGTAGTAAGTTGGTCTTGATAAAAATAAATTTAATTTCCATAGTCTTTCTCTTATATATCGCGTTATATGCCGCTAAATGGTGTGTAATATACAAGGCGAGCGTGTAATATTAAGCAAAAGGCTGAAGTATTGTCTGGCATGTCTTTAGTGGTTTCGAATTCCAAGCGAACTTCTACAGTGCAGGAGTTTAGAATTTCGTTTTGTCTTGAACAATCAATTACTACCACAGGAGCAATACTTTTATACTCTTTTGAATTCAAAAGAGGCTTATTCTCGCGATCATAATATGATTGTTGAAAGTTCAAGTACATTTTATACAACATAGAATATTGATTTTTGTCATAATCAATATTTAAAATATCGTATGGGTAAATTTCCAAATTTAAATATAATTTTATATTTTTTTAAATTATAATTATCGAATAAAGAGCTATTTTTATGAAAACTATTTTTACGATCTGTTGGAAATCCTACAATAACATAACGCAGTTTTTCCAAATGGGTGGCATATTTTACATTCCACGTATGATTTTTGTTTATTTTTTGCAACAAAGGATTTCTATTAATTCCCAATTCTCTTCTATTTTCAATAAGTTCTAGTAGTTTTAAGTTTTCAGCCACCGATATATAAGGCATTTTCCAAACAATTTTGTTATTTGTAATTTTATTTTTTTATTGGCAGCGCTATTATTAATTGCATTATGATCAGAATTACTTCGAATTAAAATTAATTCTTGTCTTAAATTAATAATATTTTTTTTATTCTTCTGCAAACCACAAAATCATATTTAAGGGTAGATTAAATTCACCGGTTACAATGTAGTTTACGTCCACCAAGCAATCTGGGCTTTCAAAATTCCAACCGGAATTTTTTAAACGATTAACATCATTTTTATTAAATGATGTGTATCCCTTAAGGCTTGTAGTAATTCCAGAATTACTTACACGATCCACACTAAATAAATGATTAAAATATTTATTAACAAATTTTGCTGTTGCAGATACAGTGCTATTTTCTTTAAGTAATTTTCCCTCAATAGAAATATAACTCATAGGATGAGTAAACATTTGAGTTTGGGGTATGCAAATTCGTATTCTCGAATGCGCTAGAGTTATATGGTAAATGGGAATGTTTCTCTATATTTTTAAGAGAATTGTCCAAAAAAACTTATTTACGTTTAAAATACTCATAATTTTTTATTTTAAATCCTAAAGATTTGAGGTTTGCGATATTAGCAGGTGTTAACTGGTTAACCGTTTGACTGACACTGGAATTTATTGCTGCCGCACTTTTGTTACATATATTTTGTTATATATTGGAAAGAATTCGTGCAATGTATGTCCTTGTTTTCCATTATCATACGTACCCATCGCAAAATTGCATAAAAATTTATTGCGGTTACTTTTATTATGTCGACTGATTTTTTTGAAGTATGTTTAGTATTTTTTGTAAGTTTTTCACTATGAAAACCCAATTAATCTCCAATTGAACTACTGTTTGTAAAATCAATAACGTGATTAGATTTTATTTCACATTTTAGTGTATTTAAATTTGCTGATAATGATAAGAATAATTTATCATTTGTTGTTTTATTTAAATCAATGATTCATTTCTTTTAAAAAACTGTTAATATTATCAATATCATATGTTCCTTCGGGAATTTCAATTTTATGCGTGCCAATGTAAAATATTTTTATCTTTATAAATATTTGGTATAGCATTATATACTTCTAAACTTAAAAGTCCTATAACAAAATCATTTAAAATCTCTTAAATCTATCGGCGGATAGAAATCAGCACTTAAATCGGATTCCGTCCCCGAAAAACGTCCTCATTGCTTAAATGCTACTATTTTACTAACGTTTACTTACATGATTGTTAGCGGCATAAGATTATCAAAACTATCGTAATACAAAATTTGTTTTGGGTGTGTAGTAAGAATAGGGATTTACAAATAAACGAAGTCCTTTTTTATATTGTTTTAATTGCAATTCCTTCCCCATAGCTATTTCATTATGTCGTTGTTTTTCTTTAAGATCTTCTTGCGCCGATTTTGCTTTATTAACGGCACTAGCGATTGAGCTAGCACCTCCAGCCAAAGCTCCAAGAGCACTCAATCCCGCAAATAATGGAATAAGTGGTGGAAATCCACCGGTTTTTGGTAAAGCAATTATGCGAGCACGTTTTTTTTTTTTAATGCCTTTAACAGCTTTTGCAGCAATATTAATTGCGGATCTGATATCTTTGGGATTATCATTTTGAATTGCAATTTTAGCTTTTTTTAAGGCTTTATTAAATGAGAGAATTCCACCCTTTACTTTCTTTTTTGGTTTTCTCTTTTGTTTCAAACCCATTCCTAGATTACCCTTTTCCTTCATGGCAATTGTGACACCTAAAGCAGCTAGTTTTTCGCCAATACCAGAATCACGAGCCAAAACCCTTTTTAAAGCGCTGCTGGCCAAAATTTTATCTGCCTCGTGTCGTTTATCTAATTCCGCGTTTTGTGTATTTTACAGGCTTCATCCAAAGGATTTATACCCTTATCGTTTCGTGCTATTGTTTACCAAGCTTAGTTCAGGGTCCACAGTACACAAAACCCTTACCACCTTTCGCTCGAATGGGCTTTTTACGAATGGGCGCTATTGGGCTAAGTCAGTACAGACATAGCTTTGAAAGCTCATTCATAATGAACGTAACCATAAGATGCCCGTAAGAAATACGTAAAACGTAAAGTTGAATATTAACAAAACCAGTGTGCCTGTTTATAATGAATAGCCGTAATTTTTACGTTTTACGTTCGAACATAAGATCTTATGGGTGACCGTAAAAAATACGTAAAGTTGAAATCATCTCAACTTTACGGGTTTCTTATGTGTGAATTTTAGTAACTTTCATGATTTCACTAGAAAATTGTTGGTAGCAATCAGGGTAGTAGCCATGCAAACAGATGACAGATCCTTTTCAAAGTGTATTTTGGTGTATCCATAGAACAAACAATCTAAAGAACCATTCCTTATCCTTAAGTTTTCGTTCGAGTATTATTTGATGAAATTCGCCCTTTTTTTCTTCTCTTTGCCAACGTATATCGCTCATTACACTAAGGTTATGATAACACTGATAGTTTTAACTTAATTTATATTTATAATTATAATTATTATGTCTTAAAACTTTTAAGTTTTAAGACATAATAATTAGACGAAATCGGTCAATGCTGCCATTTTAGTGAACTTGGACATGCGCGCCTTATTAATATATACATAAAGCATACGTTCATTATAAACACATCTCACCGTTACGCACAAATTATGGTGATATTATGTTTACGTTTTACGGTCATCTTATGGTTACGTCCATTATGAATGAGCACTCAAATATTTTGAAGTTTTGTTGGCATATTATGACATTTGATAATGGGCCGTTAGACGGTTGCTCAACGCATTCAAATTATTCAAATTTACCAACAAAATCAATGTTTAATTCGCCAAACGTTTCAACGGCGTCATTTCACGCGGCGGCGATATCCAATGGCCAACGAGATCATGCGATCTAACGCCGCTGGACTTTTTTGTGGGGCTACGTAAAGTCCCTTGTGTACGTGAATAAGCCACGAACAATTGAAGCACTGAAGGCTAACATTACTCGTATAATAAATAAAATCGAACCCGAAATGTGCGAAAAAGTGATAGAAAATTTGACCTGCAGAATGCGCGCTGTGGAGCGCAGCCGCGGGGGGCATTTGAAAGATGTTATTTTTCATAATTAATGCCATAGCATGTTCTTTTAAATAAATATTTTTTTTTCCTAATATCTTAACTGTAGTTTGTTTTATTTCATTTTAAAGTTAGAGCACTCTTAAGTGGACACCCTTTACATGTATCTACATCGAAGGCTAAAATAAGACTGATGGTTTTGTATTAATTTATTTGCAATATAATATATTACAAATATTAAAATGTATTACACTATGCATTTAGTTAAACAGACCACAAGTCTTAAAATTACAAAATTTGAAGATTCATAGCAGCACGAGCTGTGTAATTTCAGGTCCATCTAATTGCGGTAAAACGAATGTAATGTTAAATTTACTTGAAAATATAAATGGTCTACGTTTTGAAAATGTATATATTTTTTTCAATTCTTTGTACCAGCCGATCTATAAATATTTTAAAAAAAATTTTAAGCCCATAAAGGGTATTAATTATTATAAGTATAATGATAATGAAAATATAATATCGCCCTCAAAAGCAAAATCAAATTCTGTTTTTATTTTCGATGATGTAGCTTGTGAAAAGTAAAGCATAATAAGAGATTTTTTTGCAATGAGCAGACATAATCTTATAGATTATTTTCATTTAACGCAAACTTATGCCCGCATCCCCAAACGTCTTATACGTGACAATGCAAATATGCTGAAACGAGATGATATGAACCTAAGACATATTTATAAAGATCATGTTAATACTGACATGTCGTTTGATCAATTTCATGATATGTATTGATTATGTTGGAATGATAAATATGGTTTTCTTGTTATATGTAAAAAAATTGATTTTAATAAAGGTCGCTTTAAAAAAGGATTTGATCAATACATAATTTCAAAATAACTGCTTTATAAACAGCACACTGTTTTTTAAAAACAGTGTGGTGTTGTTGGAGGGTTTGATAATAATAATAAATATACTTGTTTCGTAAAATTAATTTAGTATTTAAAAAACCTTGTTGATATTAACACGCACACAAATATGAAGGACAATATACTAACCAAAAATTTAATAAAAATTAGGAGGGATATTAAAGCTAAATTAAATGCTATTAAATCTGGTAGATTTCACCGCAGTCGCTGACGCAACCTCAACCAAAATTGTGAAGTCCTATAAAAAAAACCGGTAGCAGTACCACATTTTATTGATGATGGTGAAATATTTGATAGCACAATACAAGACGACACATTACAAGACATTACATTTTTACGATGACAGTATTCGCAAACAGCAATTTGCTACCATGGATGATTACATAAATCAAGATACATCTTTTAATTTGTATTTAGATCAATTTGAAATGCCACGTGAATATGTTAAAGGATTAATACGAGACACTGAAAATAGATTTAATACTCACTAAACTAAAGTTTAATTAGTACAGAAGATAGAAATAATTATAGAAATATTAAATTGAGCACGAATGCACAAAAAAGATGCAAATGCACAAAAAGCAGGAAATAGAGATAATAAGTATATAAATGTAATTAAACCACTACTTGATTTAGAGGAATTAAACAAACAAACAAACTGAAAACCAATACAGATCGAAAATAAGAGTGTCCCATCTAAAACAACAACAGCCACGTCTTGGGAAAGGATAACAAATGCCATACACAAATAAGTTAAAAGAATATGTGCATTGGGATGACTGTAATGAGTTAGTTGAACGATTAAGATTATTAATTAGTTCTCAATTCGCAGGGAATAACAGTCATGCGAATAAAATAAACGGCATAATTGAAGAGTTAAAAGAAGCCAATATAATCGAATAGTTTTCATAAATTAAAAACAATTTTATCATGTCCGTTGATAAGTTCGTACGTAGTTTACATAATCATTTGAGAAAAAAACAAGAGAAAAAAATATCCACATATGGTTTATTAAAATTTAATATTACATTAAAAACTGCTAACTACCACATCCACGCTAAAAAATTGTGTATGATTTAAGCACTAATTATTCAATTTATGAATTTCCAAAATGAAACCGATTGATGTGAATGTTACGAATGAAAATAATTTGTTGAAATCATCGGCGTTTAGCAATTTAAAAATGTTAAGTCCAAATATAAATTCAAATTAAAAGACAAAGTTCGGATAAGCAAATATCGCGAAGCATTTTCTAAAGGGTACACGCCAAACTGGTCAAATGAAATGTTTACTGTGAAAAAGGTTAAATTAACAAACCCTACAACTTACATATTGGAGGATCAACATGGAAAACCTATTCTGGGAGGATTTTATGAATTCGAATTGCAATGTTCATTTGGTCGAGAAAATTTTAAGGCGAAATGGCACAAAGGTCTCCGTGAAATGGTTTGGATTAAATGAGAAGAGTTGGATCAATAAAAATGACTTATTATAAAATGTAAAATATATTATAGGTTAAATAAACACAATTTAATATTTAAAAATGTTTTATTGGTATAAATAATAATTTAATTAATTCCAACAAAAGATTAAAAAATAGTTGGGACTACAAATAAAATAACATTTAATTTCACAACCATCCTTAGTGGTGCTTAATTCAAATCCTTTCTTCTAGAATTGTTGTGTGATTTGTGCGATGATAAAAATAGGAGTTTGTAACGGGTGCGCAGCATAAATTAATACTAATTATAGGGTGCAGCAGATAAACAAAAATTAAAGTAAAAGCAAAAAATTTAAAGTAACCCACAGGATAAAAAATTGTAAGGTAACAAATACAATAAAGTTAAATAATAATATAATGCCCCCAAGGCAAATCATTTAAAAGGGATCTTTTAACGTCAAAGCAACTTAGGCCAATTTTTTGTTGCTTGACACTAAAAACCACAGAACACATAGAACCAGAAAGCGCTTTAATTGGCATAGAAACTTGTGTAGCCCAAATCAGGGGAAAGAAAGGTGCGGGAGGAAACAAGTCATGCGAGTATGTTTATCATTTTAGCGATGCGCCGCTTTGATGAAACAGGAGGGTATTCAGGATTTTTTTTATTTAATAAATTTATATTATAATGTACATAATATGTACCCCATATCGTGTTATGTGTGCAGTGTGTTAAAGAAATATAAAGCTTGGGTCAAGAAATAAAAAGCTTGATTTAACTTTAAACTTTAATAATAGTATAATAAAGAACTAATGTGATAAGACGTCATTTTGTCGCTCGCGGACAATTTATAAAACGAGCGACGAAGGAGCGAGTTTTGTAATAAACGAGTGCGACAAAAGGCCTTATGACATGAGCTATTTTATCTATTTTGCAAAAATTCTATAAAAAAAATAATGTTATACCTTATATTTAATTTGGTCAAATTTTACTTTAGACAGATGGTATCACAGTCATTGGTTTAAGTTAATGTCAAAATCGATTCGCCATGCCCTCCTTAATTTACTAATTTACAATAAGCGGCTTTTAATGTTAAAGAAGAAAAAAGGATTTTCTTTGGTGTTAAACAAAATTTATAAAGTTATAAAAATAGTATAACCAATATGCAAAATATTATTTTACTAGTATGCTGTTTAAAGTATAGCCAACCTATGAAATCAAAATTTTGGGTGGGGTAAAGTATCTCATTACAGCACCGAAAGCGGTGTGTAATGAAGTCATTATAAATATGAATATGAAATACATGTAGATAAAATATATGTATAGTACATAAAAACACAATTAGTGTCCTCTAAATAATGTCATTTTATTTAATATATGACGTTTAGTTGGTTTAACATTATGAGATATTTTTGTCAAATAGTTCACTCGAATGTCAATATATTTTTCTGAAACACCTTTAATTAATTTAACTAAATGGTTGGTGATATTGTTGTCAAATTGATGAATTTTCAGTGATATAAAAATGTCTTTGTTAATAAATTAGAATCTATCAAAATATAAATTACGGGCCGGGCAGCCCGGTTTCTGACGAATTATGTTCGAGGATGAGACCAAAATAAAAAATATTAATTGACTGTATTATTTTACTTACGAAAAAAATTAAACTTTATTTTTCTGTTTATAACTGGTAGCACACCCATTTACCACGCATTTGCCTATTTTTTACTTTAATAACACTTAATAAATCGATATGTGCACTCGACGGAAGCTCAAATACTAATGACGGCAAAAATACGAACGGGTCTAAATAAGGACTAGATTTAGGTAACACGCGCTTTGCCCTTATTCTGGTTCTATGTGTTCTGTGCTAAAAACATAGTGCGCTATAGACTTTATTTAATTTTGATTTATAATTTTACTTGTTTTGGAATTTAGACAATCGAAATAATCTTGTTAAGTTATAGAATTTTAACAATAATATATTTAACAACCTTCGATTTTTTTACGCATTTTTCACCCTACAATTTAGAGCACAGACCAATAAAATGCGTCATAATTTCCCCGTTAAGTTCGTCTTTCATTAAACCGGGAACTTTTTTATTTAACAAAGGGATATTCCAACGATTGTTTATTGGATAATCGCTAGTGTCGAACATTTAAATATCTTTAAGTATAACTTCATCATATGCGTCGTTACAGGTAAATTCATAAAGCAAACTATCGGTGTCGGTGTATAATAATTTTGCGTTGTCGTTGTTGAACTTAGATAAAACATAATCGTGATGAAAGTCATAGACGAAAACCTTGGATATATCGAGTATTGACATACCAATATATAAAGGCTTGTTGAAGCACAAATTAGTTTTACTTAATTCAACAGCAATAATATTATCCTTAAAAATCCGATTCTGAAGTCTGATTCCCATTTATTTACCAATTTCACTAATCTATGCTTACGTTTATTTTCCAGAGTCCTGCCGAAAAGGGCATTAACCATTAATATGAATAATTTTTTTTTCGAATTTATTTTTGGACATTTTTTTGCAAATTTATGTTTAAATCTATGTGGGATTTTAACCAGGGTGATTAATATTCCTAATCGTGTTTTCAATTATTTATAATTTATTTGTTCGGTCTGAAATGACTTTGATATTTGTTACCTATATACACAATATTTAATATTAATCTCTATATTTTATTTAAATGACGTAAACCCTGAGGATGACTATAATAGTCGAAAAAAGTCGGTTTTGAAAATAAAAAATTCTACAAGTAGGGAAGTGCCTTATTCATTTAGAAGAATCTCCTTAATATATAAACATACCACTGCTAAAATAAATTACATAATAAAACAAAAAGTGATTAATTAAATTTTTAATTTCGATGAATTTTGGTTAATTTTTGTCCGTGAGATAAAGCTTGCTTTAAATTTCGATAAAGAATGATATTCTTAGATTTGTTAGTAAAGGTGGTTGGTGGTTTGTAGGGAATGCAATCTTGGTATACCAAGATCTCGCACTAATTCTGCAAGATTAGTCTTGCACGAAAATCATGCGCGATCTCGCAAGATTTGCGAGATTAGGACGCAGCGCATTCCATGTATGTTTTGTCTTTTTTGAGAAGTCATTTTCAAAATAATGTATAGTTTTTTCAATAAATAATTCTTGTTTATGCTTTTTGCTTCAATATCTTGTTGATTATTCGTATATAATATTATATACCACTAGTGGTAAAATTTTAACAATACAATTTTTGACTTTTATACGAATGTTTTTTTCTTTGAAATTTTGTTCGAGGGGTTAATTTTTAAAACCACGAGCCGCTAGGCAAGTGGTTTTAAATTAATGCCACGAGCAAAATTTCCAAAGAAAAATCTTAAGTAAATAAAAATAAAAAAAAATTTCAGGGAAAATTTTATTACGAGTGGTATTCGGCAAGGCTGTTTCACGAATATTTTTTTTAATTTAGAATTAACTGCCCACATTTTTTATTTTGAAATTAGAAACGTCAACATTGAAAATTATTTTTCGTATAGCAACCAATTGGTTGGTCGTATAAACCTACCTAAATAGGTAGGTTATGCGTTTCTTGTTCGGGACCCTTTGGTGACTTAAAAATGATATTTACCAAAATCCTAGCTGCTCCTCTTTTCGAAATTTTTTGAAAAATCTTTTTTATGCATTATGTGTTATGCTAAAATCATGAATTTACGCTTTTGCATTATTAAAAATAATTGATTTTTGGCTAACCCTGTATATATCAAATGATGTGAACAGTATTAAAAAGTATTCTCTAAGTCTCCTAAATAATATACTCCAATTTTATAAAAATCGGTGTGCAAAAAAAAATCATGAATTTTCGAACAATTTCGAAAAGAGGAGCAGCTAGAACTTAAACTTCCTTTAGGCACACTGTTAAAACGTTAGAACGGACGAGCTAGCAGCGAAGCGCGCCGCGTACTGATCAAGCGCACAGCGGGACAAAAAAATTAATATCTCCGGAATGACATATGAAAGACAAATTTTTGAGTACATCTTATTAAACGGAAACGTTTGCCGCATATTATGACACAAGATTATTTTTTTTTCAGCGTGAAGAACACATACAAAATTCCAATTGTTTATAATAAATGTATGCAAAATTCTTTTATTTAAACAAATTAACCTTAATTAAATGATCATTATATAGTCTAAACATTTCTACAATAGTGTGTAAAATTTAATTCAATTATACAGAGTGGTCCCAGAGATTCTATTTTTTCAATTTTACCGTGCTCTAAAGTTTGGCAAAATTGTCAACCTTAATAACATTACCAAAAAAACGAATTTTAAAACAATTTTTTACTGTGACATATGAGTCATGCCTACTACAGAATAATGTGATTATTTTCAAAATCGGTGATTTCGTGAAATTTTCTGGTCCCACTTGACGTCCCACTTGACTCATCTTTTATCTTTTAGTTTTTAGTGCCTACTGCTTTCCAAGTTGG
The DNA here is from genome assembly GCA_921294245.1 of Brassicogethes aeneus. Taxonomy (NCBI): domain Eukaryota; kingdom Metazoa; phylum Arthropoda; class Insecta; order Coleoptera; family Nitidulidae; genus Brassicogethes; species Brassicogethes aeneus. Next base: position 67,711,676 of record OV121132.1, read on the forward strand.
TGTAGTACCACGGTTTTTACTGATTTTAATCTTAAAAAATTCATGTCTTTTTGGACTAAAACTTCAACACCAATCTATAGATCAGTAAACTGTTGGTCTGGATATTCTCATAATCAAGAAAAATACTGGCAAACTAGGGCACGCGGTCTACAGAAAACCAACAAACACGGACCGCTAGGTCAACGCCCAATCTTACCATTACCCGTCACAACTGCAGTCAGTCATTAAGAAACTTTTCGCGCGATCCGAAAGGCTGGCGGATGATGACCACAAGAAACAAGAAGACCTGAAAATCCAAACGACGCTACAGCAAGACGGATTCTCCAAAACCATCATCAAAAAGGCTCATAGACCACGACGCCGGTTAAATACCACGGGTCAAAGGGACAACCGAGAGAATAGGCAAAGTTCCCAAAAAACATAACATTGATACCACATTTACTGCCCCAAGAAATATCGGTCAAATACTTCCAAACGCCAAACCAAAAATAGAGTTTGAGGCACAACGGGTGTACGAAATTCCTTGTAAGAATTGTGACGGAAGCTACGTGGGACAGACCAATAGACGTATCAACGTTCAACGCGAAGAACATCGCAACACAGTCTTGAAACAAGAAAAAACATCTTCCTTAGCTGAACACGTCCGAAAAACTTCCCATAAAATTGACTTTGAAAAAACAAGGCTAGCATCGAACAGGACCAAACGTACCATCCGTGAGGCCATTGAAATAGAAAAACGTCCAAAAAACCTCAACACAAGAGACGATACACAGAGACAACCAACTGCATGGAAACCAGCTCTTACAACCATCAAAACGCCACGCAGATTAACGAGATTAATGGAGCCGAACATAACACAGGTACAATCGCAGTCAATGACGGAGCAACAATACATATAACGACCGTGAAAACATATAGCAGAACATATATATAGTATTTCTTTTTTTTTTAACAATTTAACAGCTAAAATTTATATATATTAATTATTAAACAACATACCCTCTTGCTTCCTGTTGCCAATATGGAGCATATAATCCGCTAAATGCAGGAACAAAAGTAACTTCTCCCCTTTTAATAAGCTCAGCTTTTTCTGCTATTTCTTGAGCTTTAGAAAAGCTGGGTAAAATATTTAAATTATCCCTAAGCCAATTTAAAGCAGCACCTGCAATAGCTACAGAGCCCTCAAGAGCGTAAACAGCGGGTTGCTTCGGTCCAAGTTGATAGGCTACAGTTGTGATAAGACCATGTGTACTATTTACTTTTAAGTTCCCAGTATTGTATAGCAAAAAACAACCTGTTCCATATGTAGCCTTAGCCTAAAAACAGTGCTAAATAAACAAGTGCTTTCAAAATAGCATAACTTGATAAATATACATATACCCATATATACAGGGTGACAATTTTAAATCGAACAGCACTTCTTTAACTGATGACTATGTATATTTGGCGAAACACGTCAATTTACACATCAATGGGGACAACTGTTGAGCACCTACCCCTAAAATTTTAAATAGCAACTTCTATTTATTTCATCATTTTTGAAATCCTTATGTAATTCTAGATAAGTTATATTTGTTTTGCAAAAATTGAAGTGGTTATAACCTCACAAATGTATGGAATGTATTTAGTCTATAAATTAAAATACTGCTAGTTTTAATGGGGTTGCGCCGTAAAAGTGATAATAAAGATAATATAATTACTTTATTAATTGTTCAAAATGGTTTCTATTGTTTTGTAAGCACAAGTACAGCCGATATTTAAACTGTTCGTGGACGTTTTGAAGTGTCTCTGGTAAAAGGGCTACATACTTACAAAATCCTTTGTTGGAGTTGTTCAATTGAGTCCGGTTGGGTTTTGAATACAATGGATTTCAAATAACCCCATAGAAAGAAATCGAGCGGTGTCAGATCTGGTGACCTAGGTGGCCATTCAATGGGTCCCCTCCTCCCAATCCATTGCTCCGGATAATGATTATCCAACCACTCTCTTACTGGACGTACATAATGAGGAGGTGCTCCGTCCTGCTGAAAGTGTAGCAAATGTCCATCGACGTTTCTTTGATTTTCCACCCCATAAATTACACGAGGCTTAATTCTTCTGTCTAACATGTCTTCCGCATTCACCATTTAAATTTTCATCTATGAACAAAGGATCAATGATAGTATCGCCTAATATGCCCGCCCAAACATTAATTTTTTGAGGATATTTTGTATGCCCCTCTCTAATAATGTAAGGATTGAAGTCGCTCCAATAACGGCAGTTTTGTTTGTTCATCTTGCCATTTAAGTAGAAGGTGCACTCATACGTCTGTCCGGGTCATCATCCTCTAATTCTTGAGTAATGGGTGAAATTTATGAAGCTTCAATACTTTTTTAACATTCATGCGACAGCCCAGTTTGTTCTGCAGCTTGACGAAGCGACATAGTGGGAGCCATAGCAATTTGGCCAAGAACTTCAATCTGAGCGATCTCATTGACCAATCTTGGCCCATTCCTCTCAAATCCAGTTTCTTCAAATTTAGCTACTAAATCTCGGATGTACTTGTGTCTAAACATTTCTTTCTGGATGTCGATCATTAAATATGACAGCCGTTCTTGCGAAGCAACGGTTTTTCGCTAAATAAAAATCATTTCAACGCGTTCTGCAATAGTGTAAACCATTTTAAGAAAAGGATACAACACCCAACTATTATACAAATCAAATTAATAAATTTACACCGGGCGTACCAAATACGAACTGCACTTATCACTTCTAAATTATATCAGATATAACAAAATAAAAAAAATGCACAAAAAATTTGTTTTTAATAAAAAAATGTAAATAAAGGCATTTTAAACGTGGTTTCACACTAAATATTAAAATAAATGGCTGTGACGGCACAGTAAATGCAACCGTTTGAAAACTTGCATTATTTTAATTTGTGGATTAAAATTTAATACATTCCATACTTCGTGAGGTAATCCACTTTAATTTTGGTAAAAATAAATTAAAAAGAAATGTAACTTATCTAGAATTACATCAGGATTTCAAATATGGAGAAATAAATAGGGGTTGCTATTTAAAATTTTAGGGGTAGGTGCTCACAACAACAAATACCTCAACAGTTGTCCCCCTTGATATGTAAATTGACGTGTTTCGCCAAATGTTTATAGTGTCATCAGTTAAAGAAATATTAAGTGCTGTTCGTTTTAAAATTGTCACCCTGTATATATATACGAGCCCTGTCTCAGTGAAGTTGGCCCAACTAACAAAAATAGTTTTTTGAAGGTATTATACGGTACACGTTGTTTCAATTAAATAAAAAACGTTTATTTAATTTTGTACCGTTAAATTGTATTTTTAAAAAAATTAAGAAAAAACAATATTTTAAATAAATACATTTTAATTGGAAACTACCACTGCGTAACATCTCCTTTATGGCTTATTACTGCCTGTATACGTCTCGGCATGGTGTCAACCAATTTTTGACAATCATCCGGCGTAAAATTATTCCAAATTTCTTGCAGCTAGGCGAGCACGCAACTCTAAGACGGTTCTTGCGGGCTGTTCTCTGAGATTCTTTTTCATAATATGCCACAAAGTTTCTATAGGCGAAAGATCTGGACTACTAGATGTCCATTTTAAGTGAAATATTATTTTCTATCATCCAAGCTTTCACTTTTTTAGCCGTATGACACGCTGCACCAACTTGTTGGAAGATGCATTCAATATCATTTAAACGCGGTTTTAAGTTAATTTTTAGGACGTAAATATATTTATCAGCATGCATAATGCCCTCTACAAAGTGTAATTTACCGACCTCTTTAGCTGACATGGATCCCCAAATCATCACAGAGGCCGGTAACTTTATTTTTTTTAAGACAGTCATTGTGAAAGACTTCTGCCTTAGTTCTAATGACTCGGCTTCGATTATCACCAACGCAAACTTCAAATCTAGCTTCGTCACTCCATATAATTGTATCCCATTGATTTTGACAACAAGTCCTGTGCTCTTTTGCCCAGAGAAGTCTATTTTTCTTCTGTTTTTTGTCAATAAAGGTTTTTCCTTTACCTACGGATAGTAAAATTAAAAATAAATAAAAATCGTATACATTATAAGCAAACCTTGTAAGTTTTTGAGCAGCTCTATGACAGGTTGCTCTTGATAAACATTTACTCGTTGCCTGATTCCACAAAACTTTTAATTCTCCGTAATTAGCCCTACGATTTCTGGTTTCTGCGCCACAGATCCTGTAGTTTTGTGCAGTTTAATAATATTTCGCACTGTATATCATAACAAATTAACAGTTTCAGCGATTTGTGCAGCGGATTTTCTTTTCAAATGCAAGTGAATTATCACTTTTCCTATTTCTTCAGAAACAGCTTTTCCTCGGGACATTATTATTTGTCAACCACACCGAAAGCATAAATATAATGGAATGACACTACCGACTTGCTTACAATTATTTAAATGTCAAATATTATCATTACTTTTACCACAGCCGACTTGCATTAAAAAATCTGGCCATCCAAGTTAATGCATTTTTGTCGATTTTTTTGTATTGTACCCAACATCCAACAAAACTAAATAATATACATACACATATTTTTAAAAAAATTTACAACATGAAGATTGACCAAGAATCACATATGATAAAAAATTGTTGGCTTTTCATCGTATAAAATTACAAATTTTATATTTTGAGTGGTTGGACCAACTTCACTGAGACAGGGCTCGTATATATATATATATATATATATATATATATATATATATATAAAATTTGGCAACTATACATATAATATTCTTATATAACAAAAATATTATACGTACCAAATTTGTATGGTTACATACCTACACAATTTTTGTAAAAAATAATTTGTGTCTTAATTAATTAACGTAGAGCATTTTTTTATTTTTAAATTTCAGCCTTTTTGGGTAAAATTTGGTTTTTTTTCTGGTTGCAAAACTTCTTAAAAATTATTTTGAAACTTATATTTTTTAAAAACTAAATTTAAAATTGATTTGTCACATATTTTAAATTGAAAAAACCAAAAAAATGGCAAAATTATTCACAGTAAAATTGTATTTTTTTCATTGATTTATTTATAATATTTATAATATAATATATTTCATATACTGTATAAATTTACTATTTAAAATCAACAAAACTTTCAATACATAAAAGTAAATTTTGCCAATGGAAAGACAAATTATAAAATGTACGTAAGTGCATTATTCATCTATTTTTTAAAAACCAGCTTCTTTCTTTAACAAAAGCACCTGATGCTTTCAAAGAATATGTTACGGCTAAACACCGAAATTGGTTAGTCTTGACCAGGCGCGGGATGATTTTAGGGGCCTGGAAATAATTCCCTTACAGGGCTCTCACATGCCTTAGAGAAAGGGTTAAGGAACTAGTGGGGGTGTTGTGTTTGAGATTCAAATGTTACATCGCGTGCTGGGGCCGTCACTACTCACTAATAACCAGGGACTTGTAACGCATTTCTGTTACGATATCTTCTGTTACGGTTTCTTCATGTAAGGATCTAAATTAAATTAAATCGAAACATGCACCTCCGAAAATGATAACTAAACGTTTTGAAATTATACTTACTAGTACCAAACGAGTAACTAAATCTTGATAACGGTTAACAAAATTGTTATCGAAACTGTTTGTAACAAAAATTGCAGGTGCGCAACAACTACCGAAATACGGGATATTGAAACGAAACTGGGAAACTAACTGAGTAACGAAACTGTAACCAAACGGTAAATTTTAAAAACTTTTACAAAATGCGCATCAACACAAAGTTTTGGTTAAAATTCGTGATCCGTCTACTGGCTGTCAAGCTGTCATGCTGTCAAGTATTGGCATTGTCAAGAAAATTCATCTTGGGTAAAAATTTTAATAAACAAAATTATACAATTCCAGTAAGCACCAAACACTCGGCAAACAGTCGGCCTTCGCTCGGCATAGGCGGGTGACCGGCGGTTCGGCTTGCCCCAGCGGGCCCGCTTACGGCCCGCGTTATTATGTTACCCCGGTACCGTTTAGCCATGTTCTAACCGAAGTCGGCCAGAATACGGCATGCCGCTGCAAAATCCTTCGGATTGCCCTAGCCGGCCCGCTTACGGCTGGAATACAGCTGCTTACGCACGCGAGCTAATTATAAATAGCGATTGGTTGCAATATTTAGTTGGAAGTGTGCGTCCGTAATGGCATAGCTGAACATTAATTGTTTGGAGTCCCCATCTCCATCCTCATCTGCTCAGTAACGAATAATGTCTAGCTAGTCGAGTGTGTTAAAGAAGTATCTTGCCATTCAGAGAATTGCAGGACTGAACTTATAGGATATACCTCTCCAGGACGTCTGTGGGCTTTTTTTGAATGGCAAGTCAGTTGTGGCCGGCACTCGGCCAACTATACACAGCCGACACTCGGCCGAATAAACATAGCCCGACAGTTGGCCAGGCGGACATGCCCGTTCTACAAGCCGGAAGAAATACGTGTGTCGGGCCGCACGCGGCCGATTCGGCAAAACGTATTCGGGCCGTATGCGGGCCGGCTGGCTTGTGCTTACTGGGATGTATTATATTAATAGTATATCGTATATCGTGCGACTTCTAGGAGAAAAAAGAGATTCCTCCTGACATATAAAACTCATTTTTAACCTCACTATTTTCCAATTTTAACCTAAAGCTAACTTCCTGCTCCCCAATAGTGGGGAGAGTAAGTCACGCGGGTAAAACTCTCGAGTAAAACGCGCAGGTAGGTTACGCGGCTAAGTCGCGCGAGTAAGGCACGCAGGTAAATCAGGTTAGGAAATTTCGCGCGGATAATACTCGCGAGTAAGTCGCACAGTTGAATCGCGCAATAAGGACGCGCGGGTAACTCACGCAATTACCCAGATAGCAATCGTGCGTCGCACGTAGGTCGCACGGCGTGAGAACGCACACGTGTGGTCAATTTCACAGGCATATGAGTAGCATAACCGTGTGCGCCCACGCGATGAGCGCAGTATGAGCGCACGACGTGATCAATTATCTCTTACACTGTGCTTATCGGCAGTGATGCCAGATTCTATAAAAAACAGTAGATTTCGTTTTTATTCACCTTATAATTACAAAAATGATACAATCAATAATAATGAAATAACGTAAAATTGCAATTTGCATTGTTTCCTAGGTAAGTTCAATTAAAATGACATGCATCAACTAATTTATATATATATATATATATATACAGTGTGTATTAAAACGAATAGATACACTTAAATAAAACAAGTGCCAAACCCCGCCCCCTGTGGTAGGGATTGAATTTGTTTGCTTGCCGTATCATTGTCGTATGATCTGTGCGTCAGTTTAAGAAGTGTACTGAGACTTTGCGTACGTCTTTGTAAGAATAAAAAAGTATTTTCTCAAATAAATTGGTTTTTACCCGTGAGGAAAAATACCAAATTATGGTATGGCATCACACTGGTAGATCGTATCGCCAAATACAAACTTTATTTCAAAATATGTTTCAAAATAGGCCTTTACCCAGTGTAGCTACAATCCAGAGGATAATGTAGGTACAATATTCGAACGCATGGGTGCATTTCGCCGCAGAGGCATAAGACACAACGGTAGCCAAGGCGGAATGACGATAGAGAAGCAAGGGACATTTTGATTTGTGCAAGTGTAGAGCAAGACCCTACACAATCTACCAGAACACTTGCTGCTCAGTTTGATATTTCCAAGGATACGGTTTCCAAGATTTTCCTATAAATTGAAGAGGGGTAACGAGCAACACCTGGGCGATTCAGATCGCCGCATGGAATTTTGCGAATATGTAATGAACAAGGCGAACGAGGATGATAATTTTATCCCAAACATCCTTTTTACGGATGAGTCGAGTTTTTCATTACATGGTCGTCATAATTCCCAAAACATCCGCTGGTGGGCGAGAGGGGGAAATCCCCGCAAGGTGTATGCTGCCCGAACACAGCGCCCCCTGAAATTAAATGTTTGGACTGGAATTCTTGGAGACCATATCGTTTGGCCATTTATTATTGATGGTAATCTGCACTGTTCACTGCAAAATCAAATTGTTCTGGCACTTCAAAATTTGCCAATTCCGTTTGAAACCATATGGTTTCAGCAAGACGGGTGTCCTGCACATGATACTTTGGTTGTCAGAGAGTATTAAATGACAACTTTCCAAATCACGTGATAGGTCGTCATGGAGATATTATTTGGCCTCCAAGATCACCGGATTTGACTCCGTGTGATTTTTTCTTGTGGGGATACGTCAAGTCTAAAATTTATGGATTTCAAGAGCTCAGGGCTAATAATCTCGATGAATTAAGGGTGCAAATCTTTAATACATTGGGAGATATTAGTCCTGAAATGCTGTTTAACGTGACGGCAAGGGTATTGTTTAACTGCTGCTGCTAGAATTATTTTTGTTTGAGAATTTATAGGTTTTATTTTTATCGAATTCGTTTGTTTTGTTTTAATGCATTTCTGCAAATAAAAACAAAGTATTGTTTAAAATCCATTAAATTCCAGTTAATGGCGAAAATGTATTTCTTAAAAACTATACACATTACCCTATGACAGTGTCGGAGCTACTGAACAAACACAGTAGATCAAACTGCATGCCCTTGTATCTGGCTGCATGCCGCGCTGTTGCCATATGCTCCTATTGTTTCCTAAAAGGGTTGTTTTTCTTATTTTTTAATATTAAAAGTAAGAAAATTAACTAAATCAAATTATTTTTGACATATTATTAATTTTTTTGTTATTTTTAAAGTTTCAAACAAATAAAATTGAACTATTTATTAAATAATTATAATCGTTCTCTTCTGATTTAAAACAACCTGGCAACTATGGTTCGTAATTACGAATGGCTTGGTTTAAATCACGCCCAATTAAAGTTTGTTTCTTTTTCTCTGATCAGAATATAATTTGTCATCCTTGTCTCCAGCCTTACTTACTTGATTCTATACAGTCTGTATATATATATATATACATTGTATATTAGACTGGTTCAAAAAAATCGAATATTTTTTTTTCTTCAAAGCCCGCATTGAAATATCTTCCTAGTAGTGAAAAAAAAAGCCTGTGAAAATTGTAGCTCTTAATATTAATATTTAGAGGTCGCTCACCGTGAATTTCTATTTTACGTTTAAATAACACAGGAATTCTTTTTTCTTAACTTTGAAATTTTATATCTCGTTTTTGAGTGAACATATTGGAATAAGCGATACATATTTTTAAAGAAAATTGAACGCTCTACAAAAAGGTTGAAATTAGACATATAATAAATTTAACGTTTTTTTTCAATTGGTGGCATAATAATAAACCTTATCACTCATTATTGTACAGGATGGTCCAGTTTGTAATACATTAATTTTAATAGGTGATAAAGCATCAAAAATAAGGTAGACTTTCATAAAAAAACATTTCTTAAAAATGTTTCCTAAGAGAAATACAGGCCGTCAAAGTTTCCAAAAAAAATAGTTTTCTCTTCATAACTTTTAAACCACAAAATTAATTTGGCACACAATGTAATATAGTCAGTGCCTTAATAATGATGTAGATAATTATTATAAAAAACATCAGTGTCGCAGTTACTTGGGGGGCTGCTCCCCTTTTCACCTCAGTCTTTGACGCCACTGGAAATTTTAAAATAATAAATATGTTTAGGTCAAGTTTTTAATTAGGGGAAAAAATTTGCTCTTGTAAAATTTTGATTTGGGGCTTCGTTTCTAAAATATTTGCTCAAAAATGTTTCCTCGCAAAATTACATTTTTAGATTGTCTGTTCAATTTAGAGATAAAAAAACTACTGTGCTAAAATTTTAATTTAGGGCTTCGTTTTTGAAATATTTGGGAACACACTCCAAAAAAACTGCGGCAAAAGTATTCTTGGATAAATAAATAAATTATTTAAAAAATGAAGAACTAAATCAAAATTTTACATGAGTAGTTTTTTTCTCTAAATTAAACTGATAATCTAATAATGTGTTTATTATTAAAAAAAATTCCAGTGGCGCCTAAGGTGAAAAGAGGAGCAGCCCCCAAGTAACTGCGCCACTGATGTTTTCTTTAAATAATTATCCACATCATTACTAAGACATTGACTATATTGTGTACAAAATTTGATAAAAATTGATTAAGTGGTTTAGAAGTTATGATGGGGAAACGAGTTTTTTTTGTAAACTTTGACGGAAAGCGTCTCTGCGAGGAAACATTTTTAAGCAAATATTTCAGAAACAAAGACCCAAATCAAAATTTTACAAGAGTAAATTTTTTCTCTAAATTAAAAACTTGACCTACAAATTTGTTTAAATTTTTAAAATTTTTAGTGGCGTCAAAGACTGAGGTGAAAAGGGGAGAAGTACCCCACATTATTATTAAGGCACTGACTATATTACATTTTGTGCCAAATCTGATGAAAATTAATGTTGTGGTTTAAAAGTTATAAAGAGAAAACTAGTTTTTTTGTAATCTTTGACGGCCTGTATTTTTTTTAGGAAACATTTTTGAGAAATGTTAATTAATGAAAGTCTACCTTCAAATTAATGTATCACAAACTGGACCGCCCTGTATAATCTTTTTTTAAAAATTTATATAAATTATGTTTCTTGAAAAAAAATTATCGCTCATTCCAATATGTCCACTCAAAAAAAAGTTATAAAATTAAAAGTTAAAAAAAAATCCTGTGTTATTTAAACGTTACATTTATTATATGTCTAATTTCAACCTTGAATAACTATTAAAGGAGTGAATTTACGAAAAAATTATAGGAGACATTTTTTGTAGAACGTTCAATTTTCTTCAAAAATATATAGAGTTCATTCCAATATGTTCACTCAAAAACGAGTTATAAAATTTCAAAGTTAATAAAAAAGAATTCCTGTTATTTAAACGTAAAATAGAAATTCACGATGAGCGACCTCTAAATATTTATATTAAGAGCTACAATTTTCACAGGCTTCTTTTTTCACTACTAGGAAGATATTTTAATGCGGGCTTTGAAGAAAAAAAAATATTCGATTTTTTTGAACCAGTCCACAGTGTGTTAAATTAATTATCTAGCTAGACAAAACCTAATTTTAAAACAACCTGAAATTAAGACAAATTTAATTAAATAAGCTTCTTCAGTTCTCCCTGTTATGATTTCCATTAATTAGAACGTACTGCAACAGTGTATTCAGCACTATGCAGGCGTCAGTTCCGGGCGTATCATTTTTTATAAATATACTTAGCCGTGTATGTGTTGCAGAAAGGTGGAGTGATTTTGACATTGTTTCAAGTTAAATCAAATTTTGAACTTTGCCGCTATGAATCTAGGTATATATTACTTATTTTTTATAATTAGGGATTTATAATATCAGTAATCAGCAACAGGCTATATATATAGAAATTCACTTGGTGTTGTTAAATATGGACAATATTTATTAAGCAAGAAATATTGTAATCGAGCAATATCGGGTGCACTATCAATATTTGTTTTGTTTTATAACGTCTAAAGAATACTTATGTGCCTTTATTTCTTGCCCCAATTTGCCTCTTCTACAGGGTGAAACCAAAAACCGGCTCACTCCTTTTTTACTATTAAATTTTAAAATAGAGTTGAAATTTGGGAGCAATAATAAAGAGTTAATTTATAATTATTTCAACCTTCAATGGATACCACAAAAATTCCGGTTTCCCCGGAAATAATGCCAACTTTTGTTTTTTCAATGAAACCCTATGCATATCTTTGCATATTTCAAATCAGGAGAAAATTTTGAATTCGATACTTACACTTTCAGGGGAATTTTATAATGATCTTAATTTTTTTTGTAATTTAAGTTTTCCATAAGTGTAATTTTCGTGGAAAACACTAACCGAATTTTTATGACATTGGTTGGTTTTGATTGGGGAAAACATATGTATTTAAAAAACATTAGCAGCCACTCTGATGGTATTTAAAAAGTTGAGTTAATTAAAAAAACAATTTATCAGCAACATTTACTATTTATGCATTTTACTGCAAATTTGGATGGTAAAACTAATTGATTCTCCAAATTGCAGCTTTCTGGATTGAAAACTAAAACTGGACAAAAATTCAAGGTCAATTGCAAAATGGTAGCGAATGTGCATTTATCGGATTCAAAATTTTCTCCAGATTTCAAATATACAAAAATATACAGGGCGTTTCTTTGGAAAAACGAAAGTTGACCAATTTTCGACGAAGCCGAAAGTTTATTTTTTATCACAAGGCGCCGGCCATTTTGTAATTAACGAATTTAATTTCTGCATTTTGGATGTCAGATTTGGATTCAGTGAACCCAAATACCCCGCTTCCAAAGAAAATTTATAATTTTTTATGTCATTTAGGTTTTGTCTAGCTAGATAATCAATTTAACACACTGTGCAGTCTATTGTATATATATATACAGTGTGACCCATTTGTGATCCTTCTCTACAGCCTTACTTACTTGATTCTATACAGTCTGTATATATATATATACATTGTGTATATATATATATATACAGCCCGTTCACAGTAAAACCAAATATAGGGAAACGTATAGGGCGTGGCCTCGCCTCCCTCCAACGCGCGACACAGCAAATAGCCTGCATCGCTAATGAGATTTTTTGCATTATTATCATTTAATTTTTAAGGTCGTCTTACCTGCTCGACCTTTCGTCATGTCGTTTATCACACAAGCTACTGTGACGCGCGTTGGAGGGAGGCGAGGCCACGCCTAAAACGTTTCCCTATATTCGGTTTTACTCTGAACGGGCTGTATATAAATTATAATTTATTATATTGCATTTAAATTCAAATTTGCAAAAACATAACCTTATTACATTACTGCGATCGGGTTGTGTTTGTATTGTATTTATTTTTCTATTGTGTTTGTTGTGTCCACGTGTTATTATAGTTAGGTATAAATTGAGAAAAGTTATTAAGGATTTCGGGTAAGTGTGAAAAATATAAAGATTAAATCATAACAAGCATTTTCCCATCATAATTGATTATTTTTCTTGGGATTTCACAATAATTTAAATTATGAACCTGTGCATTTTTATTTGCTTTAGCGATTTTGTGATTTTTAAGGGATTTTGATTAAAATTTGCATTTTTATTTACTTTTTCCCTTTACTTGAATATATATATATATATATATATATTTATAAAAATATATATATATATATATATATTTATAAATATATATATATATATATATATATATATATATATATGTATTGGTGGTTTTCCGGATCTGCTACGTGTTGTCGGTTTTTGGTTCTTAGAAGAACCGTATGTCTGACGACGTTTCGGTACAATCTCATACAATCTCATGGTACCAAAAACCGACAACACGGAGCAGATCCCGGAAAACCACCAATACATATAACGCCCGAGGAAACCTAAAACAGAATATATATATATATATACATATATATATATATATATATATATATAAATATATATTTCGACAGGTTTAAGGCAAAACGGCACAAGCGCCAAAATTTTTAAAAATTTGGTACAGGTCGATAGAGCTCTAGCTAGAGAATTTAATTCTCTATCAACCTGTACTTCCAACAATTTTTTGAAAAATTTGGCGCTTGTGCCATTTTGCATTAAACCCGACGTTATATATGCATTTCCTTTTGACTCATTTATATGCGCTGGAAATGCGTCGGCACACGTGCGCTGCATATGAGACGCATATGTAATCGCATCTTTATAGTGATCTGCGCGCAGGCGTGCCTTTTAAAGACGCACGCGTGCACTCACAGTGCGCGCATCGTGACTACATTTTGCTATCTGGAGAACATGTGGCGCAGGAAAGAATATATATTTCTTGCGGTAACTGAATAAAACATTGTTTGCGATTTTTGGCGTGTTACTAACTTCACGTTCGTGGAATCACCTCTTTCTCCCACGAGTCGCACAATACTCGCACAATATTTACAAAATTATAAAGGTATTTTATAAGTACCCTCCTTCATTTATTCATCAACAGAAAACGTTACTAGGTGCTTAATAGTTTTCTTCGATATACAAGAAACGTAACTAAACTGCGCACCACTCAATGAGTCGCGACCAAAAAGTTCGTTCTTTCAAAACGACATAACTTTTTTGTTTCTTGAACGATTTTATTTTGGTCTGTTATGTCTGCTAGCATCATCCTCTGGCAATTCATGCTATAGATATGAAGCTCACGGTTCGTCAAATAAATTTCCTACAGGGTGATAACCGGGGAAAAATGTCAATAACTTCATCTAAGCCCCGTTTGTAAAAAAAAATTTTTTTTTTCGTTTTTACTTTGAAATAATGAAGTATTATGTGTTACCTTGAATCGTTTTTCAAATTTTTCGAATTAGAATCTTAGCAACGAAAATATGATTTTTTTCCCAAAAGAGTACATTTAAGGCGTTTTTGTAGGCAATACACTCAGTCTTTTTAGGAACAAGAAGATAAGATGGTAAAAGATTGTTCCTTAAATAATTCTGAACAAGCGACAAGCAACAAACTTCCATTATTTTCAGAGGGCCTAAGCTAAGACCACTTTTTGAAAATGACATCTTTGTGAAAGTTTGCAAAAACTAAACCTAAACCGATATTTACGTTCGTAATATGTTTTCTTCATAATTTTGACCTCCTGATTGTGAATCAGTTGTCAAATTTAAGTTTCAGATAAAACCAAAATCACTAAGAATCAAGATTCGAAAACAATTCCCGGCTGTTAATTAAATGTCTCAATAAAATCCGATTGCTGGTTTTTACTGTTTTTTTACTGTGTTCATGTCGCTGAATGATCAAATCGAGGATCAAATGATGGAAATTAGTTCTTGAAAAACATTCAAATCGCATTATAAGGGATATTCTTGATTTTTTCAGTTTGCTTGTGTTTTTCCAAATTTCGAAGTTTTTTGCACAAGTTATACCTACCTACCTACCTAAATACCTATCCCTATCTTACCCAGGTTACTTTTATTCTTCCTTCAAATGATTAAAATGCCAGACTTTGCTGCAGCTACGGGAATTAACATCTCCACATCAACGGTTCGCAGAAGATTGCACGAAACGGGAGGCAAGGGTGGCTTTTGGAAGTGGAGGAGTGACTGTTTGGGGTGGAATGGCGATGAATGGAAAGAGTGAATGCTGAGAGATTTAGAGATTTGGTTGTTATTGATATCGTGGTTCCTTATGCTCAAAATGTTGCCAATAATTGGTGTAGGTGGACGACAATGCCCGCCAAATTGAGAGAATTGGCCACCTTTGTCTCCGGATGTAAATCCTATTGACTATGTGTGGAAGAAATTGAAGATGAAAGAGAGGGAAGGACGCATGGAAAATTTGGATGAATTGGTAAATGCTATTCAGGAAGAATGGGGTACCCCAGGAATTTCTAAGGAACTTGGTCGAGGGAATGCCCAGGAGGGTTAACAAATTATTACGGGTTGGGGGAGGGCCAACGAAATATTGAAAGTAATTATTGTTATTGTTTGTTACATATTTCTTTTGAATGTTGAAGTTTTGATTATGATTAAATTTTCAAAAATGAACAAAAATATTTTTATTTAACTTTATTACCAATTAGGTAGGTACTTATCAATGATGTTATCACTACTGCGCAATGTAAATGTATATGTAAATGTGTATGTGTATGTAACATTATCCTAACCACTCAAACAAATTGCAGTAATTTCGCCCTAAAAATGAATCCCCAAATGGCATTTTCATCATAAATATGCAAGAAACACGCCAGCAATCGAATTTTATTAAGACATTTAACAGCAGGGCAGCAGGGAATTATTTTCGAATTTTGATTCTTGGTCATATTGGTTTTATCTGAAACTTAAATTTGACAACTGAATCACAATCAGGGGGTCAAAATTATAAAGAAAACATGTCACGAACGCATATATCGGTTCAGGTTTAGTTTTCGCAAATTTTCACCAAAATGTCATTTTGAAAAAGTGGTCTTTGCTTAGGCCCCTATGAAAATAATGGAAGTTTGTTGCTTGTGGCTTGTTCAGATTTATTCAAGGAATAATCTTTCACCATCTTATTTTCTTGTTCTTAAAAAGAGTGAGTGTATTGCCTACCAAAAGGCCTGTTTTAACCATAATTGTTATATATATTCCACCGAAAATTGCTCTTAACGACTTTAAAACGTTTGTTGACCTTTTATCTGACCTAGAGTACCTACATAACGAAAACGTTATTATTTTAAGCGATTTCAATGTTCCTAAATTTGTAAATATGGATAATTTGGATTCAAAATATTACTATTTATCTGTCTTAAGTGAGTTGTTTAATTTTTCCTAACTTAACACAATTTGTAATGATTTTCATAAGCTCTTAGATCTTGTTTTCTCTAATATTGATTGTGAAATTTCTTTGAATGAGTGTCCTCTTACTAATATTGATGTTTACCATCCCCCTTTGAACGTTAATGTTTGTATAGAGGTGCTTATAAACTTTAATATTAATTTAGATACCAAAACTTATAATTTTAGGAAGGCAAATTATCCATTATTGTATAATATGTTGTTAGATGTAGATTGGTCTTTTTTGTCGCAAATTAATAATATAAATGTAATGTGTGAGCAGTTTTATAAGACTATTTATGATTTGTTAGACATGTGTATACCCAGTAAAATTATTAAACCTAATAAACGTGCTTACGCTCCCTGGTTTAATAATGAAATAATTAGAAATATTAAAAAGAAGGATCAGTACTATAAAAAAATGAAACGTTTAGGTGGTTTGTATAGTAATCTATATAAAAATACCAGAACACTAGTGAAAAATCAAATTGCAATATCACATAAAAATTATATAAATAATATAGAAACAAATCTAAAAAAGGAACCAAAATCGTTTTGGTCATATGTAAGCTCAAAAAATGGATTTTCTCGTATTCCGGGAAGGGTAAACTACGATGGAGAAGATTTTTAAACCCCAAATGATATAGTTAATAGTTTTGCTAACTTTTTTAAGAGTGTGTACATAGAATCAATACCTTTGACTGATGTTAGTCCAGATTTGTCTTTGAATCACGTTTCCTTGAGTTGTATTTCTGAAGAAGAAATAACTAGTTGTGTTAAAAAACTTAAAAACAAGATGACTGCTGGTGTGGATAGCATACCCAGCTTTCTTGTAAAGGATTGTTGTGGTGTCCTTGTTTCACCTCTTTATGTAATTTATAACAAGATTATTGAATGTCAAACGTTTCCTGACATTTGGAAGGTTTCAAAGATCGTACCTGTTTTAAAAAAAGGTGATCCCTCTCATGTAACAAATTATCGTCCGATCTCTATACTCTGTAACTTTGTGAAAATATTTGAAATGATCCTTTATTCTAAACTATATAACCAGTTAAAAAATTGTATCTCTCCGTTTCAACATGGTTTTGTAGAAAAAAAGTCTACTGTAACTAATCTGGCCTCATTTACTCAATACGCCTGTGAAACATTAGATAGGGGTTCTCAGCTCGATGTTATTTATACTGACTACCAAAAAGCATTTGATCAAATTGATCACCACATTTTGCTAGAAAAACTAAAACAGTCTGGTTTAGATGACTATCTTTTAAGATTGTTTGAATCCTATTTGGTGGACAGAAAACAATTTGTTGCATACAACAATTATAACTCTAAACAGTTTATATCCAGCTCTGGTGTTCCACAGGGATCCAACCTGGGACCCTTGCTGTTTCTGATTTTTATCAATGATTTACCTTCAAAATTAAACTGTATGAAGTTGTTATATGCTGATGACCTCAAGATATTCTCCCGAATCAATAGTGAGGCTGACTGTACCCAACTTCAGAATGACCTAAATGTCTTAGGCCAATGGTGTAAAGTGAATAGATTGACTTTGAATATTTTAAAATGTAAAATAAGTAGATACATCAAAAAGGTCAATCCAGTGATTTTTAATTATAAATTATATGGCGTCGATTTGGAGTCAGTCAGTCTTATGAAAGATTTGGGAGTTTATTTTGATACAAGGCATATAAAACATTAGGCTTTATAATAAGAAACAGCAAGAGTTTTACAAACCCTGAGAGTCTTAAATTGTTGTTTTTTACTTTGGTGCGTAGCAAGTTGGAGTATGCCTCAGTTATATGGTCGCCAATTTACTTGTGTCATACTCAATCCATTGAGGCAGTACAGCGAAAATTTTTGAAATTTTTATCTTTTAAAACGTCAGGATTCTACCCACCTCAGGGTTTTGATCATTCTGTTTTGCTTGACAATTTTAATTTTGAATCTTTGGGAACAAGAAGAGATAAAATCTGCACTACATTTTTGTTTAAGCTAATTCATAATTTTGTAGACTGTGCTGACTTATTGGGACAATTAAACTTTTTTGTACCGAGACCTAATAGTAGGCAAGCGTCTGTATTTCAATGTCCAAAGGCACGTACTAACATTTTATTGATATCACCCATATATAATATGTCTCGAACTTTTAACAAAGTGGCAAATCTATGTGATATAAATTATTCTAGTCTTAGGGATATATTAAAATGTTTTTAATTGTATATACTCTTGTTTGTTCATACTCAATACTGTTTTGTTTATTTATTTACTTATTTATTTATTAATCTTTACTTATGTATTTTTTCTTTTTTTTTGTATTCACATCTATACCATTATTGTAAATTCTTTATATTATTGAATTATTAGAATTAGAATGTCCTGTATTGTGAAAACTGTTGGGCAATAAATACCTTTATTATTATTATTACTAAATGTACCGTAAACACGGGTGGCTTTGGCTCACTTTCAAACTTCAGCTTAAATCATAAACATTAAATTTTGTATACCAAAATATGAGTCTTGAGTGGCTCTTTCATAATAACTATGTTATAATATTACATAGGGCTGAGTTTCAAAAATAAACATTAAAAACTGGGTGTGCAAAGTTACCCCCTGGTTGCGGGTTACTTTGTCTCACAGTGTTTTTTCAGTATAAAATGAATGTAATATTATATTTTATTTTTATTAGACACGTGTTAGCAGCGACATATATCTATTGCAAGGGATTACCAATAAAAAAAATAAAAAATCGACCTGTAGTTAACCAAGGATCATCATTCCAATGGATTGCGCATAATATAGAAATTGTAACGCGTGTATTTCTAAGAGTTTTGCACTGAGTCGATATATATAATTTTAAAGTGTAATAAATCCCATTTATTTCTTTAAAACACTGATTTTCTTGTAATATAAACTAAATAGAATCGCTCAATTGACGGGTTTAGACCAACAAATTATAAATGTTAATTTTATCGAGCGCGAAAAGATTTTTCATAAATGGGTTAAAGTCACCCGCGGGGTGCAAAGTCACCCGTATTTACGGTACTCTTTTGGAAAAAAAATCATATTTTCGTTGCTAAGATTCCAATTCGAAAAATTTGAAAAACGTTTCAAGTTAACACATAATACTTCATTATTTCAAAGTAAAAACCAAAAAAAAAAATATTTTTTTACAAACGGGGCTTGGATGAAGTTATTGAAATTTTTCACCGTTTTACATATGACCCTGTAGGAAATTTACTTGAAGAACGGTGGGCTCAATATCTATAGCATGAATTGCCAGAGGATGGGGTTAACAGACATCACAGACCAAAATAAAATCGTTCAAGAAACAAAAAAGTTATGTCGTATTGAAAAAGGACGAACTTTTTAGTCGCGACACATTGATTGGTGCGCAGTTTAGTTTAGTTTCTGTACGAGGCTTTGTTACAATTTCGTTACTCAGGTGGCATTGCTGGTTTCGTGTCCATACCCGGTGTTTCGGTTCTGCTTAGAGTTTTGCTATAGCAAAACTATAAACTTTATTTTTGTTACTTTAAGTGTCATTACTCTTCTGTTTCTTGTTGGGAACGATTTCAACGTTCCGTTTCTGATTTATGATACTCGGAACGATAACGCCCGGTGGGCCAGCACGCGCCTGGTCTCGACATTTACCGGCTTCGCGGTTATAGGCTGAAGAGTTTCTTACGCTTCCACCTATAACTGGTTGGTTGTTTTAGTTTTAGTTACATAGTTATATATTATTTAATAATATATTGCTTTGAAAGCATAATGGAACTCTTCAGGCTTAAATTTGACATTACCCGGTTAATATCGAGACTAACAAGTTTCGGTGTTTAATTGTAACAATTTGTTACTAACAAATATACAACTAACTACCGATTAAACAGTTTGAAAGGACTACAAAGTAAGCAGACAGATGGGTCATACAATAGGTCTTTTCGGAAACCTACTCTTACCCGTGTCCCAAAAGTTACGTGACCAGAACTCAAAGGTTACTTACTCAAACACTTTAGTAAGCAAAAAGCACGTGTCACAAAATAAGAGATCTTTTCCAAATAAAACCGCCTAAATCAAATTTTATAATGTTGAAAAAACATTTTTTTTATTTTATTTTTATTATTATTTTAATGTGCTTCCAACAGACACCAGCCCAATTACAGGAGTACACACTGACACACACTAATAAACAGCCATACCCCTGGTGGGATTAGAACCCACGACCTCTCGGCTTGTAGTCCGCAGTGCTACCCTATTAAAAATGCCCTATAGAACCCATATTAAGGATGATAAGGAAACTAATATGGATTTATATGGTTCTATATGTCCTATATGGAACGACCTGGTTTATACTTTGGAATCTATATGGTTTAATATGGAATTTCATTTTAAAATATACAACTTGGGGATTTTTATATGGATTTATCTGGTTTCTGTTTTATGTGTCTTTTCATATAGGTTTCCCTATATGGTTGAATATGGAATTCCATTTTAAAATGTATATATATTTAAACGTAAATTGCATATTTAACCATATAGATTCCCCTATATGGTTAAATATGGATCTATACCCACCCTATTAAAAATGCCCTATAGAACCCATATTGATCCAGATAAGGAAACTAATATGGATAATATGGTTCTATATGTCCTATATGGAACAACCTGGTTTACACTTTGGAATCTATATGGTTCAATATGGAATTTCATTTTAAAATGTACAACTTAGAGATTTTTATATGGAATTATCTGGTTTCTGTTTTATGTGTCTTTCCATATAGGTTTCTCTATATGGTTGAATATGGAATTCCATTTTAAAATTTATATATATTTAAACGAAAATTGCATATTAAACCATATAGATTCCCCTATATGGTTAAATATGGATCTATATGGTAATAATTTTTTCATACCCAAACCATATTGGGCCAGATAGAGCTCCAATATGGTTCAATCTGAACCTATATGGCAACCCATATAGAAATCACTTTTCCATATGGTTTTCCATGTATGCAATTATATCTGGTTCAATAGTGCAATGTCTCTTTCAAATTCCTATATTGAACCAGATAGAACCATATGATTTTTATTTTGTGTTTCTATATGCCATTTTTAATAGGGCAGCTCTCATTGATGAAATCAATGTGAGCTCAACCCTTGAGTTACTCGTAACCTCAAAAAGTCGCTTCAAGGTTTCTAATCATAATTTATAAATTTATATACATAAACCTAAATGTATAGAATGGATAAATAAAATAACCCTATGGGTATACCTACTTCTGTTAATATTGTAAATGCATATCAAATAATGGTAGGCTTTTGCATATCAAATAATGGTTTAAAATTAAATTTTAATAATAATAATTATTAAAAATATAATAATAATTGAACCAACAAAAGATTCAATTTTTAAATAATATAATATTTATTAAAAATATAATTTTAATAATAATAAATATTATTAATATTATATTTTTAAACCATTACAAAAGCCCGCATTAATTGCAATTGCATGCAACCCATTCGAGAATCTTTTTTCGTGCATCAATACGCAAATTATTCTTGTGTCGTAAAAGTAAATATTAAAAATAAATTGGTAAGTAAACTTAAAATCCATTACTTGCCATATTAAAACACAAGTCACAAGGTCACTAACATCAATAGAATAAGCACAAAATGAAACTGCATTTCTTTTTAAATTCGATTTTAAGGGTATAATATACCATCATGAAGGATGTTTGTAATAAGGCAGTGGTTATTGTAAATAATTTTCGTGTAATCCATAATATTTACCTATTCAACAGTAATATTTGTAATTAGGTAATTTAAATTAGGGATTAAGGATAGTTTTTTTTTAATATTTTGAAAAGAAAAAAATGTTTGTAAGGTAGCAGATTGTTAAATAATTGAGGTGGTAACATTCCCAAAGAAAAAGTTTTTTTTAGCTTATATTTTGAAAAATTATGCAAAAAACAATCTACGTTTAGCATCAGCCGGTTTATCAAATATTTTTTTGAATCAAAACAAATCCCAAACATTTGATAAGAAAATGCGAAATTTCTTACTGATATTACTTTTAATGAGTATTATACTGTAAATAATATTTAAAATTAAAAGGGGTATAGATTGTGAATGTATAGGTATTTAAGAAATTAACCTATTTTGGACCATTTGTAGACGATAAACTTTGGGGGTTTTTGGACAGTTTTTACCATAGTACATCGCGACGCGTCGTTCCAAAGAAACCGACGATGCGACACGACGGTTTTTTTGCCACACTCATCAGTTTTTTGCGTTCCTAATCGTGGCGATACAAACGGATGAAAAAGTACGAAGTTTGTGGGGGCCTAGTTATGTCGAAGGGGAAACGTCAAAACTTGGAGTTAATTATAATTATTAATAACTAGAGACTATAGAAATAATTTTTAGTCCATGTAAATAAGCAACTTTTTACTAGGGTATGATATGGGTCTTTAACGTCAAGAGATCCCCCATTCCGCGGGCCCAGCGCGGCCCGTTCTGCACCGCACTGGCAGTTACAACAATTTTTAACTCACTAAATATAAAATTTCACAATAAATAATATAAATTTTATAAGTAGCGAGTTAAAAATTGTTGTAACTCGTTAAAAGATGCATATTTAAATATATGGGTTAAAAATTGCAATCTTCAAAAAAATGCAATTATAGTATACAATACATTGCATTATTTGAAAGCTCGTTATTGAAAAATTACTGAATCGATTTTGAAAATCTGTAGAAATTCTGAATAGCTGATTCTTTGACTCCTATGTCTAATTTTGGGAATACGATATTTTGCACAATATAATAATTCTTCCATATATATTAAAAATATTGGTAATGCCAACATTAAAAAGTTTATAAAGTTAGATGAAAAATTCTACGCCGAAATAAGTGTTTTTCAAACAAATTCCATACAAATTGAAGATGTCATAATTCCAAACGTATTTGAAATTAAACGTATATGTTTTCTAACAATTAATTTAAATATAAGCTTAATGATTAAAAAATGTCTATTTATGTCTTTTAACAAAGCCCTTATTTGTATTTTACCAAATAATATTGAAGTTCAATAAACTTATTTCCTTTACAGGTTGTGTTTATTCAAATAATTCCTTTTAGAGTTATAAAGTTGTGTGCCGTGAACGGCTAACAACCAGTTAGTTAAAGCTCAGTAAAATTTGACATAGCATACTTGACAGGCAAGTATACACGAGAAAAAGGAAAACAAAAAGCGCGAATGAAACCAGACGTTTGCGTACGAAACAGGACCGAAATGGACAAAGGAAATGCAGGCAAACCGAACGCGGATGAAAGCAGAGATTTGCAATTAAAAGCAGATGTTTGCAGATGTTCGCGGATAAAAGCAGGTATTTGCGGATAAATGCAGATGTTTGCGGATAAAAGCAGATGTTTGCGTATAAAATCAGATGTTTGCGGATAAAAGCAGATGTTTGCCGATAAAAGCAGATGTTTGTGGATAAAATCAGATGTTTGCAGGTGAAACCGTATGAAAGCAAATGTTCGCGGATAAAATGAGATGTTTGCGGATAAAAGCAAATGTTTGCGGAAGAAATCAGATGTTTGCGGATAAAAGCAGATGTTCGCGGATAAAATGGGATGTTTGCGGATAAAACCAGATGTTTGCGAATGATTGCAGATGTTCGCGGATAAAATGAGATGTTCGCGGATGAAAGCAGATGTTCGCGGATAAAAGCAGATGTTCGCGGATAAAATGAGATGTTGGCGGATAAAAGCAGATGTTTGCGGATAAAAGCAGATTTTTTCGGGGGTGCACTAACCGGATGAAATCAGGCGTTCGCAGATAAAAGCATGTTTGCGGATGAAACCGTATGAAAGCAGATGTTTGCGAATAAAACCAAACGTTTGCGGATGAAAGCAGATGTTCGCGGGTGGTTGCAGATGTTTGCGGGTGATTGCAGATGTTCGCGGATAAAAGCAGTTGTTCGCGGGTGACTGCAGATTTTCGCGCATAAATCAGATTTTCGCGGATAAAAGCAGATGTTGGCGGATAAAATCAGAAGTTCGCGGATTAAAGCAGATGTTCGCGGATGATTGCAGATGTTTGCGGGTGAATGCGGGGGTGCACTAACCGGATGATATCAGGCGTTCGCAGGTAAAAGCATGTTTGCGGGTGAAACCGTATGAAAACAGACGTTCGCGGGTAAAAGCAGATGTTCGCGGGTGATTGCAGATGTTCGAGGATAAAAGCAGTTGTTCGCGGGTGATTTCAGATGTTCGGGGATGAAAGCAGATGGTCGCGGATAAAAGCAGATGTTGGCGGATAAAAGCATATGTTGGCGGGTGAAATTGGACTAGGCAGACGTTTGCGGATAAAACCAGACGTTTGCAGATAAAACCAGACACAAAAATGCAGGTAATCGCGGATAAAACCAGACGTAAGCAGACGTTTACAGATGATTCCGGACAAATTCAGATATAAACGAAAAACAGTGAAGACGGTTAAAAACAGATGATTGCAGATGATTGCGGGGGTGCACTAACCGGACATAAAACACAACTAACCGGGTTTTCGCGGATATAGCAATGCGGACAAAAGCAGATGTTATCAGATGATATTTTTACCCGCTTTTATCCGGCTTCAACGAAGAATTTATACCCGCAATCATCTGCTTTTATCCGGTTTTGACGAAGAATTTATATCCACAATCATCCGTCATTTTCAGCAGGGAGGTCATAAATCCTTTAGATCTTATTGTTGTTGCAAGAATTGTAGCACTGATACAAGATGGTCGAGGACAACGTGAAACTTCAAGAATTGTTGGTAAGAGCCTATGTGCTGTACAAAATGTGTTCCAACGATACCAGAAGACTGGACTAATAACCAGAAGACCAGGATCTTGGCGAAAAGGATTTATCAACCAGAGAGATGATCGGTTTTTGTTGTTCGCAAGCATGCGGATTATAACAGCTTCTGCTGTTTTTCTGCGAAATCAACTTCAAGAGGTTATAAATGTTAATATTAGCGAATGGACCGTTAGAAGAAGGCTTAGTGCTAATGGATTGTCTTGTAGAAGGATCGCTACAGGGCCAACATTGCACCGCCGAAATCGAATTGCAATATTCACTTTTGCCCAAAATCTTGGCATGGAATGATGATGACTGGAGCAAGGTACTGTTTTTAGATGAGTCGCGTTTTTGCCACAATGGGTCATACGGACGTCGGCGTGTATGGAGAAGACCTGAAGAAAGATATGCAACAGTGTGTATAGACGAGAAAGTTCCATTTGGCGGTGGGTCGGTTATGGTTTGGGCGGAAATAATTTCATAAGTACGCACAGAGTTGGTCTTCATACAGAATGGGTCCATGACAGCTCACAGGTACATTACAGAAAGTTTTTCATTTTCATGCAAAATAATGCTAGACCCCATGCAGCCAGAGTTGTAAGTGAATATCTGGATCAGGTAAGAATTAAGCGTTTTGATTGGCCAAAACTCAGTCCAGACCTGAAACCCATAGAACATGTCTGGGATGACGTATCTGAAGGCATACACCAGCTCCAAGAACTGCCCAGTAGTTAAGAGAGTTGCTATTGAAGAAGTGTGATTCTTAATTTAATTTAAAGTATGCCTCATCGACTACAAGCAGTGATTAACGCAAGAGGAGAGAATACACGTTATTAATAATCAATTTTAGTAATTAATGTTAGGTTTTACTTGTTGATTTGGTTCCAAATAACAATAAGTCTAACTTCGTATGAACTGTAAATTTTATTTTTTTCCAGAATTAATCATAAAAGCCAAAATGAGGTGTTTTGAATAAATATTCATTATTAAAGTCAGCTTAGAAAATACATTGCGAGTATTTACAATTGGAAAATAAAATCTTAAAATTGAGAATTTAAAAAATATTTCACATTTTTAATGTGAACTAAATTTTTTGCTCGCCAGTGTATTTTGTTTGTATTTTCCAGAATGTATTTAATATTAAATTTAAATATTTTGTAAGAATTTGTAAATGGTAAAAATAATAAACATCCAAATGTACAATGTAAGTCCATTTGACGTCCAATGGACATCTTGTGCTGTATGGGTATCTATCTATCTATCTAAATATAAACAAGGTCACCCAATTATTTTTAAGTTGAAAAACTCAATGTTTATGCTATTATTTCTTTATAAATAATAAGGGTGGATTTTTTTAACAATTTTCTGTATATCATACATCAACCACCACATGGTGGTTCTGAGACACCCTGTAGAGTCAATAACACGAGACGCCTCAAGCCATAACATTATTTTTAAAGATATGACGATAATTCTTGGAACAAAGTTGCACAGTTTTTTGTCATCCATTTTTTTATTACTAAGCTTTTAACTAAAAAAATAGATGGCAATAAATTGTGCAACTTTATTTCAAGAAGTATTGTCATATCTTTAAAAATAATGGAGTTATGGTTTAGGGCGTTTTTTATAATTCAGATAAGTCTATACTCCTTTGCTTTAAGAATTTTATCAAACACAGTTGACCAAAAAACCTGTCTCACTTCATACTATGCCTATGTCTATTCGCGAATAAGATATGGAATAGTATTCTGGGGGAACTCAAAAGACGTGGAGAGAGTTTTTATTCTTCAGAAAAAATGCATAAGAATTATCTTCAATCTAAAATATAGAGAATCGTGCAAAATCACGTTTAAACAAACAGGCATACTCACTGTACCATCTATATATATTTTAGAATCGGCTATGTATGTAAAAAACCACTACCAAGAATTTGAACATCTTGAAGGAACCCACATATACGATACAAGACATAAATCCAACTTAAGAAGTACACATACGAAACTCACCTGGGTTCAGAAAAATGTTGTCAACATGCTGATTAAGATTTACAACAAAATTCCCAAATATATTCGAGACCTCCCAACAAAAAAATTTGAGAACATATTGAAGAAACTACTAAAGACTGGTTCATTCTACTCACTAAACGAATACTTTGAGTCAAACTTTCCTGTGATAAACTAGACTGTGATAACTGTACTATGATGTGAAACT
Organism: Brassicogethes aeneus; assembly: GCA_921294245.1. NCBI lineage: Eukaryota > Metazoa > Arthropoda > Insecta > Coleoptera > Nitidulidae > Brassicogethes > Brassicogethes aeneus. Next base: position 67,739,043 of record OV121132.1, read on the forward strand.
TCTATTTCTTGTAAATTTTATTTATACAAAAATGTAAATGGTGATATACACTTGTCCAATATTTATACAATATCTGTGTTAAATGTATTGTAATGTATGATTGCTTTTGACGTATTCTATCCTTATCATGTATTTTGTCTTTTGAATAAATAAATATCTAATCTCTAATCTAATCACCCTATAGGGTATCTATAGATATACATAGGTATAGGTTATCTGTAGATTCATTTAGAGGGTGTTTCAATCTCAAAAGTCGATAGAATAAGAAAAAAGATTATATATTTTATATAATTTTTAGGTTTTTAGTAATGAATGAAGGGCCTAATTTAATGTAATTAAAATAAATTTATTTAATCCAGAGGAGGCGCTGGGGCATCACGACTAGATATTTAAAAATAAAATTTGCGTACGCTACTGCTTTTTGATAAGTTAAATATTATTTTTGGATTAACCAATTAAAAATAAAAGTTTTTTGTATTCTGCGTTTTTTTAAGGGAAAAAGTAAAATTCGTTTATTCGTTCGGCTCTTAAAAAATGATGGTCACAAGCAGATAAACGAATTTAATTTTGTCTTCAAAATTTAGCAAGATAGACCAAAAACCAAAAAAAAACTTAATTGCCTAATCAAAATATCGTTCCCTTAATACTTCAACTGGGTAACTCAATATAAGAATTCAGTTTATGTTTTTTTATTAACCCTAGCTTTCTTTACTGCAACGTAAATGTGTCTTTGTAACAAATATATATATTTTTCAGCCACGAAAATTTTAACTCACAAGTTTTACAATCTGTATATTCAATTAGGTAGGTATGTGTTTTTCAAGTATTAAGTATTAAGGTGACTATATCATATTAAAATCATAAAAAAGCATTGCCGTGACCGTGTTTCAGCCACGCAAATTTTAAAATCTGTTTATTAAATATGTTTTTCAAGTAACCTAGTTGTAGTTTTAGAGTGCGTTCGAAATGAGAGTCTACTTTGGATATGGTATGAGGATACGTATATAATCACGTGACTTATCATATGTTTTGTGCTTAACATTATACCTGACCTCCTTGTTATTTTCGAACGCCGTGGAGCATATACCTATAGGTTTATACTCGTATATAAACTTTATGTTGTAGTGTTTCAAAACCAATTGGTTTTGCTTGTTATTTGACTGAATACATATAAATATTAAATTATTGTTTTTCAACTCTTTAGTTATATGGTTTATTCAAGTTTTTGTGCTATTTTTGTTTTATTTTTTTAGAGTTGATATTTTTTAAATAATTTATTTTAAAAATTTTTTTTTTATATTTTAAATGGATATTTATAAATTATATGAAGGTAAATTCAAAATTTGAATTTCAAATTATTGTTTGATGTACGGTACATCATGTACCCTATGCTCATGACGGGTAAAACTTAACCAAGTCTAAAGCTTGGACAACCGAGAGTGCACTCTGAGCATATAGGTACTTGCTGTTTTCGAACAGTTGACAGTTGTATGTATTTAGGTATATACCAGAGAAATCGAACGCGCAAGGTAAACTTGGAGTGTATCTAGAGTTCACTCTTGCGAGCAGTGTTGCCAACCTTTGAGAATTAAATTTCCCACAAAGAGGGTAAAAATTTCCCTTTTTTACTAAAATTTTCCCACGAATTTTAAAAATGGTAAAGTTTATTTTGGCATGGGTATTTTTTGTTTTCAGAAGAAAAATACAATATTTTGAGAAACGGTGAAATTTAAATTAAAAAAATGATAAATTTTTTTAAATCATTCATTGGATGAACTAGACATTACGAATTGCGTTTGTAAATAAAAACTAGTTTAATCCAACACTTTTTGTTTTATACAGCTCATAAAATAATACTTCACCCGCTTTTACAAAAATACTACACAGAAACTCAGGCCCACTTATTGCTACAAATCGCACGGATAATTCGGTAAATCCCCGAGTATATTTCAAATTGTAAGCAGGGTTGCCGTTTTGCCAGTAATTGAATGTGAACCAGGAATTTACCAGTAAAAAACTTGAAAGTTAGAACGAAAATTTTTATGGCGTGAATTTCTGTAAAACTGTGATTCAACTTAGATAATTTAAGTGTGATGCGGAGTATATACACTGTATTTATGTAAATACCCTGCTAAAAATAAAATTAAAAATTAACTGCATTGTATGCAAACCAAAAGTATTCTGCCAGGAATACAACGTAATTTTTTTCCAGTAATTTCCAGCAATAGATTTTAGTTAAGCCAGGAATTTAGCATTGGCCTTCCGGCAACGCTGATTGTAAGAAAAACTTGAAGCGTGCATAGAGCAGGAAAGCTATGTACGCAAGTTTGTGACGATTCACATAGAGTATGTCCGGGATGTATACTCATCATCAGTGACGTCACTATTAGGCCGCTGGTTTGTTGACTTTGGCTGTCCACAAACTTTATATGTTTAAGCTGTTATTTTTAAAAGAAAAAGTAGTACCTATTATAGGTATAATACTACTATAGTAAACATTTTTTCGGTAATTTTTTTTCATGAATGTTGATTGGACTTTTTTTTTCTAGTTGTTTTAGTTGAAAATTGATTGGACTTTACAATTTCCCACGAATACAGGATTTTATGTTAAAATTTCCCTTTTCCCTTTGGCACTTAAAATTTCCCACGAATCGGGAAATTTCCCACCAGTTGGCAACACTTTTCGGACGTGCTCTTAAGGTGACAATATCAGAGATCTGATAATATCACTCATAAAAAAGCAGTGGCGTGACCATAATTTTGTTTAATAACCTTAACACCTCGCATCTCAAAAACAAAGTTTTAAAGCATATATATTATATGTGCTTTAACTTTTATACCTACAAGTTCAAATAAAAGTTATCCTTATTTTTGCGAGATTTTTTTTTTATCAATTAAAATCTGAGACACCCTGTATATCTAGTTGCACATACTGCCCTGCTAAGCCAAACCCCCCTATGTACAATATTAAGTCATAAAGGACAAAAAATTATTTTACTTTACTCTAGTATACATTACTACCTATTATTATCTTTTGCCCTAAAGGGGTTTAGTTTAGTACTGCAGCATACATATCTGTGGTAAAACTTTATTAATTTCAAACTCTTAGGTAAATGTGTGTGTTAGTTACTTTGCATGGATTTATCCAGGACAAATAATATAGGTAAAGCATAAAAACATATTTTAGAGTTTTTTTTTTACCTGTCCTCGACTAAGACATTGTTGACCTACTAAAGCAGATTGTTGGTCACCAAGACAACCAGATAAGGGAACTCCTTGTAAAGATCCCCCTTTTATATTTCCATATAACTCAGAACTTGATTTAATTTTGGGAAGAATTGATGCTGGTATACCAAAAAAACTTATTAATTTTGAATCCCATTTTAATGTATCTATATTCATCAACATAGTTCTTGAAGCATTGGAAACATCAGTAATATGTACACCTCCCTGAGCTCCACCAGTTAAGTTCCATATTAACCAAGTATCTACAGTACCAAAAAAACAATTTCCTGCTACAATAGCTTTTTTTACTTTTGTAATATTGTCTTGTAACCATTTTAGTTTAACAGCACTAAAATATGGGGACAAAGGTAACCCACATAAGGGTTTTAAATAATTTTTATTTCTTGATCGGTTTGGAACCAAATCAAGTAATTGATCCACAGTGGAAGATGTTCGAACATCTAACCATACTATGGAATTGTAAAGGGGTTCACCTGTTGTTTTATCCCACACCAAGGTGGACTCCCTTTGATTAGTTACTCCAACTGCAACAATATCATTTACACTTCCACCTGCACTTATTAACTTGTCAATGGTTTTTTCAATGCATATATTAACAACTTTTAAAATTTCCAAGGGGTCCTGTTCTACCCACCCTTCTTGTGGATAAATTTGAGACAACTCTTGTTGATGAGATGCCACAACTTCTGCTGTACCTGCTTTAAATAAGATAAATCTGGCACTAGATGTGCCTTCATCAATTGCACCCACTAATGGAACCATTTCTGTTCTTTAGGAATTCTTACACAACTAACAAGTACCTAGGTAGTATAAACGATCATTTATACCTATATCATTACTTGACCTTTAATCATAAATATTATCTAACGGATAATCTGTTGTCTTCCTAAATAATGGTTGTTTTCGTAAATCCCAAGAAGTCTGTAGAGAAGGAGGTAAAACCATAGATTTTTATCTAGAGGTAAAACTAGCTACTTAATTTGGTAAATGATATTTAAAAACTTTAGCTACCTACCATTTATTATTTATTATTATTACGATCTGAAATCTAAATTCAACGCGATAACTGTATACGTCATTTCGGCATTACAATTCACAAAAGCTTTGAATAAAAAACCTAACTTTTTATTCAAAGCACAAAAGAATATTCTGTGAAAGGATCCTTTGATGTTCATCGCGTCAAACGCATGGGGGTGAAACCACAGAACATGGAGCCTACACAAGGAGCGGCTCCTTAGGAGCCCGAACTTAATAGGGAAAATTGACAAAACCTGTCCACTAAATTGCACAATTTAAGTCTTTTTTTTCACCACCAGCGGCGCTGTTTGTCAATGCGTCCGTATGACGTGAAAATAGTATCAAAAATACATGTGAAGTAAGCAAGTAATTTTGACAATTGATTTGCAATAATGTTTTGACGTACGAATCGTTTTGTTATTTATGGCTGTACCTGGTAGGTAGATTCTAATAAATAGGTTTTGGTTGTGAAATATAAGTGATTCTTTATAATCTGTGAAGTGATTTTACGACTCTGGAGAAGCAAAATAAATAGGTTTTGGTTGTGAAATATAAGTGATTCTTTATAATCTGTGAAGTGATTTTACGACTCTGGAGAGGCAAAATTAGATTTCCAGGTTAGAAATACACCGCTATTTAATAATTTAAATTTAATTTAAATAAAAATGTATGTATAAAATGAGTAAACAGCATATTTAATAATTTCCACCTTTATTTGTTTATATTGAACTTTTATTTAAGCCATCTACCTATAAAACTAAAAATAAATACCATATGGATTTAATATTCTGTTACTTTTACACGATTTAGCATCACACGACATTCTTTTATAGAAAAAAACACGTATTTATAAAAAACTGTACTATACTCTACATCAGAAAGTCCAACATGAATTCCAATGTTAAATTTGATATAAATTTATTGTAAATTAAGACCTTTATACACAAACCCAGGTACATGTGTACATTGTTTTCAAAAAGCAATAAACTGACAGTTGCATAACCTCAATTATTTCCACAATAATTATTGTTAATAAGTGGTCATATACTTAAGTATAAGTAAGTGGTAGGTAGTGGCGCCATCTCTGGTTATACCACTCTACTTTTTTGGACCGGTAGTACACCAGCGCCCTCTTATCTTAGGAAGATTCTTGTTTACATGAAGTTCGGGCTCCTTGTATAGGCTCCATGCCACAGAAACTCATATAGGAACAGCGTTGCCAACCCTCTGTGGAGAAAGAATCGTATCAAGTTCGTGAAATTATCGTATCGGATCGTATTCTGTTTTAATAATTATTTTAATTGTAAGTTTTGACTTCTGCCAACAATAGAAAGAATATTGATAACGGTAAACATGGAGCCTATGTGTAGGCTCCATGACGGTAAAGATCAATTTCTAAGCTTTTAAGTATTTTTTGAGTTTTTTTCATCTGTATTGCTTTCCCTTGAAGTTACAGTAAGTATATACAATAAATCAGTTGCTTTTATAATGTTTTTTTGGAGATTGACATACCTATTAAATAATTAATTTGTATGTAATTTATTACGATTAGTTTTTTTTGTAAAAACCAATACTACTTAATAATATTGGGACATTTGCTTTGATAGGCACTATTGTTGTTTGAAAGTAATTTCCAACGTACTGCAGTAGATATCATGATATCCCTGGTGGAAGAAGTTATTGGAATTTTTACTTTTGTTAAAAAATGTAATGCATTAATGGACATAAAATTTTGTTTAATAAATGTATGTATTTTTTAGGCCCAAAACCGATGCAGGAGGGAAGTTTTATACCTTCTTTCACTTCTAAAGCCATTCAAAATACAGATGCACTGTTTGTATATTCTTTAATTTATTTTATTGTTAAAATTAGTGTATTATAACCATTTACTTTTTAAAATAAATAAATCTTTGCAACTATTTTATTTTATTGGTCAAATTTAAATAAATTTATATTATAATTATTAATATATACAAAATAGATAAAGCCGGCCCTGTAGTATAAAAGTTAATAAAATCTTTGGAGTTCGGCCCTAATTGGCAGGCCACAGAACATAAGTGGCAGGCGTTTATGACGTTTGTGTTGCTGAAGTTTAACACAGTGGTCGCCCTTCTTATATTCTTTTTCTATGTCAAACGTGCCGCAGGGTTGGGTCAGTAGAAAACCTTAGGTAATTTACCTTGGTAGAAAAGGGTAGAAAACTTGTTTTCGACTTGCGTCGAAAACCTATAGGGTTTTCTACCTACGTAAATTACCTTATTCGACCTTCTCCTTCCACTTCTCTATAATTGATAAAAATTTGCCCTCATGCCAAAAATTATGTTGGGGTCTCCCAACCAAACGTGGCCCTTTTTTTCCACCATAATAATGTTAAAAAACTCCAAATAACTTCAAATTTATGGTAGGTGGCTGATTTTTCACAACATTTAACAAATCATAATAAACAACAAACTTGCATAACCTCACATTTTTTGATATTTGACAGTATTCTACTTTTTTACGTTTTCTACCGTCGAAAACGTCGAAAAAGGTTTTCTACATATCGAAAACAAAAATGTAAGTAGATACCCAACCCTGACGTGCCGTGGTCCGAAACCTAAGAGCCGTTTCACATGCGACTGATAAAGTCCTGACGATCAGTCCTGATGGTCAGTCCTGATGACTAGGGGCCATTGTTTAAATGAACTTTTTCACATGCACTGCGTATCATCGGTTGACTGATTCGTCGGCACGGGCATCGGGACAGCCCGTGCGCACTGCGTACCGTCAGAACTATTAAGGGCTGTTAGTTATATGGAGTATTTCATATGGTACGTACGGTCAGCAGAAACAGTGTTGCACAATGAGTAGTTTACGCATTGATACTGAAATTGTAATAAATAGCATCGAACAGCGAAGATGCATCTGGTATGCAGATGATGAGAACTACAAAAATAGGGATGCAAAGAACAAAGCATTTGAAGAAGTAGCGTAAATAGTAGTTCCGGATTTTGAAAATTTTGCAAAAGCAAAGAAGAACTTTTTTGCGATGTATTTTTCTCTTTATACAAAAAGCGGCAACAGCGCAGTTCCGGAGGCGCTGAGAACCGTCTCGTAGTAGACATTTCCGTACTATACGTTGCTTGTGAAACAATGGTCATGAGTCATGACCGTCAGTCCGTATCATCAGGACTGATCGTCAGGACTTTATCAGTCGCATGTGAAACGGCTCTAAGAACACGCGTGCCGTGGTGCCGAAACACGCGTCAGTCGCGGCACGCTTTTGTTTTACTTTCGGTTAATAGTTCATCCAGTTAAATGCAAATACCTAATTATTTTTGTTTTCTAAAGAAAATATACTTATGAAAAAAATAATTTCGATTTTTGTGGGTAAGTACACAATCCACCTCTCGTTTCGCGCATACTAAAAATCACTGCAACACTGCACGGCGGCCATTTTTATGTTGTTTACAATTCTTGTGCTTTGGGTTTGTGCTGTTGATACAGATCAGCGTTGCCAACCCTACGGATTTTTCCGTAGATCTAAAGCATGATTTATAGATTGCCTTCCTCCCGTAGAAGATAAACAATACAAAAACCGTTGTGCTGTTTAAAGATTCCCGTACGGTAATCTATAAATGGCACTACGACTTTCGTATTGTTCATCTTCTACGGGAGGGAGGAAGGAAGAAAGGAAGGCAATTTATAAGTCAGGCTTAAGGGTAATTAACAAATAACCGGATTTTGTCTGAGAATCTACGCATATTTGGACTTTATTGCGTAATTCATATATTTTATTTTATTTATTTAAACATGCAAGAAGTAACCCAGGCAACATTCGTGATATTCATACGAACATCATGTCGTGATTTTCACAAATTTTATTCATACTGATATCATACGGAAGTCACCGCGTGATAAATGAAAATCATACGAACGTCAAGTCGTGATTTTCACAAATTTTATTCATACGGACATCATCCGGATGTCACTGCGTGAGAAATGAAAATCATGTCGTGATTTTTTATGCCATCGCTGTTTGCGATTGACCGATGGCACAAAAAATCATGTCGTGATTTTTTATGCCAACGGTGTCTGGATAATCATTTTTGCGCCAAGTTCGTACACCAAGAGAAAAATTATGTTGAATAAACAGTTTTTGCGGTTAAATACATTTAATATTTTCTTGGATTTAAATTAACTATTGTACAGACTGTATAGAATCAAGGATGACAAATTATATTGTGATCAGAGAAAAAGAAACAAACTTTAATTGTGCGTGGTTTAAACCAAGCCATTGGTAATTACGAACCATAGTTGTCAGGTTGTTTTAAATTAGAAGAGAACGATTATAATTATTTAATAAATAGTTCAATTTTATTTGTTTGAAACTTTAAAAATAACAAAAAAATTATTAATATGTCAAAAATAATTTGATTTAGTTAATTTTCTTACTTTTAATATTAAAAATTAAGAAAAACAACCCTTTTAGGAAATAATAGCATATGGCAACAGCGCGGCTTACAGCCGGATTGTAGCTACACTGGGTAAAGGCCTATTTTGAAACATATTTTGAAATAAAGTTTGTATTTAGCGATACGATCTACCAGTGTGATGCCATACCATAATTTGGTATTTTTCCTCACGGGTAAAAACCATTTTATTTGAGAAAATACTTTTTTATTCTTACAAAGACGTACGCAAAGTCTCAGTGCACTTCTTAAGCTTAATTTTCATGTATCCGTTTGTCCGTCAGTCCGTCATCCGGGAGAGCCCTTATTGGTCCAATTTTAATTCAAAAATTATGACATTTAATATGTCCGTCAAGTTTTAACTTTGTACGTCTGACGGAGAAATTAAAATAATTTTACCTCATCCGTCACTAAGTTTATTTTGAGGTCAAAAACTGCAACAAGAAATTATTTTAGTAATGCCCTTGTTGATAGAGAATTCTCTTAAGATCTTAAGATATAAATGGGAGATTAATTAAGGGAGAATGGAGAAAATATCAGATATCAAACCTTTTGAATGTAGGAAGAGTGGCCTCAAATATGTATGGAAGAAATGCAGAGCAAACTAGAAGCAAACTATCTACATATTTTATTACTGAGGGCAGTATACCATTTCAATGGGATAAATAGATTGCACTATGTGACAAAACAGGACAGATTATTAACCAAAAATTTAACGCCTAGATTGTTAATGCCCTAAACGTTTTTATGTTTACTTAATTTCTGAACTCCCTGTTAAATTTTTTTGGATATCTTATGTATTAAACAAGAAGTTTTTATAAAAAACGATTTGTTTTGTTTAATTGGGACATTAAATCCTGTGTGTATATATTACTGATATTAGGCATCCAATTTCTGGTTATAACTTCAGTGAAATTGTTTTACTGTTCCAGTCTACAGATTACTTAATACAACAATAAATAATAATAAAAATGAATGTTTTAATCTCAAACAAAATTTTAACAATACTAAAATAAAAAAAAATTTTACTTAAAATTATGATAAATAATCTTTTGAATTCTCATATGCCACTTGTAACAATTTTATTTCCAGCCTGGTCCTAGGGCCTTGCGGCATTTGCTCTAATAATTGTGAAATCCTGTCACAAATTGGATTAATTTTAGAGTGAGGGCTTGGGTTTGTTACTTCTATTGGAGCATTTACTTTGTTTAACGCATCTAAAATAGCATGCTCAACATTTTTCCTCTCTTTGTCCTTAAGATTTTTGCCCTTACGTCCTTGTTGATTTGGCAAATCATTTGGAGAAGTAATTGGACTGGAAGTTATTGACGGGCTTTCAGTTCCAAGGGTATTTGGGGATAAAATGACGTTAGATAATGTTGCCTGATATTTTATAGTATCATTAAGGAAAGTCATATACTCAAAATACTCCCACTTTCTTTTTTTGGATGCAGCTGCCCCACTTGGAGTGTATTCCCCTTTTATACGCACGTACGTATCTCTCAAAGTTCGCCATTTTTTTGACAAGAATTCCACAGAAAAACCTGCATTTTCTCCAAATTCCCTATATATTTCCTGCCACATTTGGTCCCTAATTTCTTCTTTTTCCTTTTTTGTTAGTGTCATGTGGGCTAATTCAGATTTGTGGCCAACATGTGTTTTTACAAATTTCACATTACAAAAACCTGCAACAATTGTTACTTAAGTTACAATAATTTTCAAGATAAATTATTTGTCTTGAAAATAAAAAGTTCTGCAGTTTTTGCTTAAAATTTTAAAGGCAACAATTCTTAAATGTGAGTAATTTATTATTTATAAAAATAAATGATATAATATAATTTTTTATGAATTAAAAACCTTCCCAAATTAAAGAAATAAAATACTTGTGTCAAAATAAATTGCACAATTTTATTTACATTAAAATTAATGAAGTAACTTACCCTCAGTGTTAATTTTTAAACTAATAGAAGAAGGACAATATGCATTAATTTTTTTGGTCCCTTGTAATTTAATATGCCTTTTTCCTTGGCCTCTCGGTGCATACATTCCTGATCTACTACAAATATAACTTGTGAGTACATGGTGTTTACTAGATTTGGTGTATTGTTTTCGATATTGTGTGCTGAATTCCACTTCAACATGGTTTTTCCATTCATTAAATTCGGCAACAGATGAAAAATTTATTTCATCAAATTCAATTGTTACATCATGAACCATTTTAAAATGATTTTTTATCATGTTGTTGGAAAAAAAAATTTTGCACAGAGCACATTTTAACATTTTTTGCCTTGATAATGTATTTGGTTCATGGGTTTTTAAGTGATATTTGTAGGATCTTAAATGGTTAAAATGATTGTTGCAATGTGGACAGTTAAATTTATATGCAACTTCTGGGTAAACTTCATTAAAAAATTCAGAGTGAAAACGTTTAATATGCACTTTTAGAGTATATTGCCTTACAAATCCCTTTTGACAAAATCTACACATGATGCCCTTCCTAAAAAATCATTTAAAAATATTAAAAAATAAACAACCTGGGCCTTCTTAAAAAAAGTTTTTTCTACAAGCGTGCGGAAAGTTCTCCGGAGTTCGGTCAGCAGTCGAGTGCGGAAAAGACACTTTCAGCACGAGTTAGGTACAATGTTTTTTCTACAAGCGTGCGGAAAGAACAAAAGTTCAACTTTCCGCTCTAGTGCGAAAAAGTGCAACTTTCCGCACGAAAAAGTGCAACTTTCCGCACGGTTATGCGGGCTTCGCGTCGTTCGTTCAACTACAGTCGCGTGCGGAAAAGTATCACTTTCCGCACTTGTTAGGTAAATAACTATTAAAAAACTAATCATATAATAGCGTTAAGCGAAATCGATCCAAATGCCAAACTAAAATTTTGACATATTGTTCTTTAAATTTAAGTACGTAGTACTTAGGTATTTAAAAAATTCACAATGATTTTTTTAAATACCTACATAATTTCTCTTAGTGTATAAGACTTTTACACAAATAATAAGGCAACAGTACAAGTCGTTTTGTATACCCAACTCAAAAATAAATTTGGCGCTTGGATCGATTTCGCTTAACGTTATCCATATTATAACAAAATTTTGTTAACAACAAACTTTTTCTTATAAATTTTTTAACGTAATAATTTTTCAATAAGGCTTAGGTAGCTTTAAACCTCAAGCTATTCAATAACTTACTCTATGACTTTATACATGTTCTCAAAGTCATTTGGATGTTTATTCTTTACATGTAATTTTAAGGAACTACTTCTGGCAAATGTCTTGTCACATAAATTACAATTGGGCATGTCTAAAATTTAAATTTATAAAAAATGTATCCAAACTTATTAAGCATTATTACCTAAAACTTTTATTAGGAACAGAATAAACCAGTCGTAACTTACTAAAAATTTAATAATCTCAAGCCCTATAACTCATGGGCTTTGTCAACAGGAAAATAAACCAGATATTGAATAATTAAAGCAAGCTGAGAAAATCTATAATTTAATTTAATTAATTAAACACACCATAATACAACTATGCATAATTACCCAAAAAATGTATGAAAAAATCCACTTGTAACTGACACACTAGTGCACTATAGTATCTAAAATCCAATAATCACACTAGAAAAGAAAAAAAAGTTCTTCTAAATAAGGAAACGAACCACTTATTATATGAAAAATAAATAAACAATAAGGTATTGTCTACTGCGCCGCCGGCGGGTTTTTGAAAATTTTATGGCTTCCCCGCCGCCGGCGTTTTTTAAATTTTATTGCCGCACCGTCGTTGTTTACTAAGGTTATGTTATACCTTTAAACAGGGTTGGGTCAGTAGAAAACCTTAGGTAATTTACCTTGGTAGAAAAGGGTAGAAAACTTGTTTTCGACTTGCGTCGAAAACCTATAGGGTTTTCTACCTACGTAAATTACCTTATTCGACCTTCTCCTTCCACTTCTCTATAATTGATAAAAATTTGCCCTCATGCCAAAAATTATGTTGGGGTCTCCCAACCAAACGTGGCCCTTTTTTTCCCACCATAATAATGTTAAAAAACTCCAAATAACTTCAAATTTATGGTAGGTGTCTGATTTTTCACAACATTTAACAAATCATAATAAACAACAAACTTGCATAACCTCACATTTTTTGATATTTGACAGTATTCTACTTTTTTACGTTTTCTACCGTCGAAAACGTCGAAAAAGGTTTTCTACATGTCGAAAACAAAAATGTAGGTAGATACCCAACCCTGCCTTTAAATAACTTTATTCAAAGTGTTATATATAATTCCACTTATATAGGTATACCTATATAAGTGGAATTATGGTTATGTTATTAGCCGTATATATGTAAAAATGGAAGATATTGTTGTTGTTTCCTTGGAGTCACATTAAATTACATCACATTTGATGTTATAATAATTATTAATAATAATATCGTTACGTAAATGTGTAAAACTGACAAGTCCATTTTTTGCAGTTCATGCATTTTTCGTACAGTGGCCGACACGGAATTTTGAACGGCTTACGTCCAGTTAATATTAAAACCTTAACTTCCTTTATGGCCAACTAACCTTACTTCCGGTTATCACTAGTCTTGTCGTTTTGACAGCGAAAGCAAAAATGGACAATATTGTTTCTTTGCTATTTACAGATTTATACATGGACAACCAAATTATAACGTTCAAAATTCTGTGTCCGACACTGTACCAAATGAAAAAATGGTTTTACACATTTAGGTGACGATATGCAACATGTTAACATTTTTAATGTTAATTTCAAAATATTAGTTGAACAGTACAAGGCAGATCGTTGACTAAGATTTTGGTATAAAAAACAATAGGTAATAGTATTACTATTACGGGATTGGCGGTTCAACGCCATTCCACATCCTAAGATGTGGATATTGGTTATTCAACAGAGTTATTTAATAGTAAAAATGTTTTTTTAAGCATTTAAACCAATATTGGATAAAAAATGTATACATGTCCTAGCATTAAGTTAACAATTGTTAATATCAATTAACATTGATTTTTGACCAGTTATTCATACAAAAAAATCAGCTTCTTTTAAAAAAATGTGCCACCCATAAAAAGCTTGAAAATATCAAAATGCGTCAGGAGAAAATAGCTATTTACATACCATAGGAGGAAAATAATGCTTTTCCTCCCGTGAATAGTTTGATGCCCGACGCGAAGCGAAGGGCATTAAATATTCAAGGGAGGAAACGCATTTTCCTCCTGAGGTATGTATATGGTTTTTTCTATTACCTTTTAACGGTTATAAAGACATTTTAAGGGTTCGGGTTATTTTTACTAACCCGGTATGGGGCTATAATATTATGACAAAATATTAAGTAGGTTTTGCGTCGCCGACGTTGTGTTGACAACGCTTTGTTGCTATGGTATTTTTGGTAAAACAAACATAACAGTTGTTATAAGCTGTCATGTTATCATAAATTTGAAATTCTTCCTAAGTTTTAAAAATGAGTTCTAGCGAAGACCTGCCGCAAGATCTTGCTGAAGAGGCAAGAGTAGTTGAAATTAATCTTCTTCCTCAAAAATCGAAAAAGCGATATGAAAAGCAATATAGTCATGTAATTGTTTTGTAACTTTGACACTGCTAAAACATTTGTTATAAGCAAAAAACTAAACTAAACAAAGAATGGTTGAACAAGCGCGGAGTAAATCTTTTTCGTACAAAATCAAATAGGGCCATTTTCCTCCCTCGCTCGGGGGTGGAAAATTAAGTTTTCCATTAAGGTAGTAGAAAAAATACTTACATATATTGCAATATACTTTTATATTTCATTAAAAAAATCTTTTACACAAGAAAATTTAATATTTAAATTTAATTATAATATATAATTATTTAAGTCAATCTTTTGGCCCTTTTAATGATAAGCATTCCTTTTAATAATAAGCTACTCAATTAATTTTTTTCCTAGCGAAAAAAGATTTTTGTCATTCCTTATTTTACTTGATAAACATTCTGGAGAAAAAAATGCTTGTTTTATCTCATCTTAAGATCAAACCCTATAGACAATATATACCCAACTTGGGTGGCTGGGGATTTTAGTCAAATCCATTGTTTCCCTAAAATTAAAAAATCATAAACCTTATAAATTTAGAAATAGGTACTAATAAAACTTACGAACTCAAAAAATTTGGTACATTCTATCCAATTGTCTTATTTTAAATATACTATTGGACCACATTTAGATATTGCCTTTAAAATTGTGTGGGAAAAAGGCTTTGCAGCAGTTTTTACTTTTTTTCAAGCAGGACCTTGGACATTTGGAAAGTTTTTTTAAATTTCATAGCCTATTGACAAATCCAATTGGATTTGTCAATAGGCTATGAAATTTAAAAAAACTTTTGCTTGTTGTATTTAAAAATTCTTCAACTATATTCTTGTTTATTTCTTTGCCATCAATCATAAATCCATCCTATGCATAATCAAGAAAATTGTTACAAACTAATTTTAACAGGTGTGGTACCTACACCAATAAATACAAAAATGATTTCATTTGTTGTGGGATTCTTGAAGGTGTTGCTTTTTAATTGAGGTTTAACTCATTTAACATTCAACAAGTTTTCTTGTACCATAAACATAACCATATAAAATACACTGATGAAATACATAACATAACCTCTGTACACTAACGGCAAGGACGGTGCTGCAATAAAATTTAAAAACGCCGGCGGCGGCGTAGCCATAAGATTTTTAAAACCACGCCGGCGGTGCGGTAGACTCTGCCAACGCAAACATACAGGTTATAATAAACAAAGTTAGTTGGGGTTAGATTCTTCTTCTTCTTCCAAACATTATGCTGCACAAGCTGGCAACACTGCAATGGTTAAATGTGCAATCTGGATGCTGCTACACAGAATCTAGTCAGCCGCGAATCCCATAAAGGGGGCCTCGCTTGAACACACGAGATTAGTAGTTCCTCAACTGTACATGTTTTGGCAGTATGTTCGGAAGGCTCTGCTTCTTCACTAGAGTTATTAAAACCAGAACTAAAAGGCCCATCTTCTTCAAAACTATACATTTTCGCCTACCTTTTAATTTATTAGACAGATAATAGTTAAAGTCACAATTGTTGACATAATTGTAACTATTAGGTAAATTTAGTAAAGTGAATATTCTGACACTTAATTTCTATTTGTCGCAAAATTAATCCGTTAAACGTCATTAAATAACGGATGCATGAAAATTAGAACATTTCTTGCCGGACGATTTTATTGAAAAACTGACATACGGATGACGGACAAACGGATACATGAAAATTAAGCTTTAGAGGCCTATTCCCTTTCTTGCTGTTCGTAAACATCGATTTCTTAACATGTATGTTCACCCAACGACAAGCCCAACATCACCTATGTTTAATGGCGGGTTTACGAGTCACTCGCGTGCGTTTGGAGGTCGCGTTTACGCGAGCTAGCCAACGCGCGCGATGGTTTTAACTCATGGTGATGTAGCCTGAATAAATTAGCTGGACTATTTGCCCTAGCAAGGGTTGGGTCATGTGGACCCTTTGCCCTTACCTTGATAGTGCAGGAGGTTTGATGGTAGTATGTTTAAAAACAAAATTCTGGAGAGGTGGGGATGTTTTTTTGGAGGGGAAAGTATGGGGTCCGCCAGCGGCCATTACTTGATCTAGCAGGGGGATGGGAACAAACTATCTATAATAAGTTAGCTGCTCCCATCGTCTGCATTGGGGGGTCTAGATAGTGTTGCCCTGAAAGAAATTGAACAAAGATTTAATTGTTGTCATGAGTGTGGGAGATCGAGACATGGATGTTAATTGACATTGAATTTATACAGCCAATGTTTGACATTGTGTACACTTGTATTAAAATATTTATTGTTACACATCTTAGTTTGTTTTTATTGATAATTCAAAAAACTAGAGGTTGTATCTTTGTAGATGTCTAGGATATTATGTATGAGTTTGTTTTAAGATTTTAGTTTTGTGTGTATTGTATTTATGTTTGAATGTTATGTTAATTTAATATTGAGTGTTTCACATGTCTCGTCTCCATCTTTTGGCATTGGCTGTTTTTGGTTTGTCTTAAGGAATAAAATGTTTTGAAAATATCAAGGGGGTCTGAAGTCCACAATCGTTCCTCTGACGCCACGGTACAAGCGTCTATGGTTTGGAGTGTAATCTAGTGCACTATGCAGTGCACTGTAATCGATTGTATCCGTTCTTTCTACCGTGGCTAATGTCATCTGCTGAATGTACGTTATTATTGGTTGTAGTCCCAGTTCCTCCCTGATTTGTACATTTCTGACAAACCATGGTGCCCTTGTGATGGTTCTAAGGTATCTATTCTGTGCAACTTCTAGCTTTTTCCTGTGTATTTTGGCTGCCGTGGACCACGCTGAGGCTGCGTACATAATTATTGGTCTCAGAATTGTTGTCCAGATTAGGCGTCTTGTTTTTAGGTTAAGGTGAGTGCTGGCATACAGTGGTCTTAGTGCTGTTTTAGCTCCTGCTAGTTTAATCAGGGTATTGTCTATATGTGTCTTCCAGGTTAATTTGTCGTCCATCACGACTCCCAAGTATTTCACCGTAGAAGACCATTGTATGTTTTGATCTTGGTATTTTAAGGGGGTAGGTAGAGATCCGCCTTTTTTAAAGAAAATTGCTTGTGTTTTATCTGGGTTTAGTTTGATCCTGTACCTATCTGCCCAGGACTTGATTTTGTCCAGTGCTTGCTGCAATTTGTTCCTTGTAAAGCTGTTGTTAGACCCCTTGTATATTAGCGCTGTGTCATCAGCATACATTGCAAGTTGCACCCCTCTTGTGCTCGGTAGATCTGCCATGTACAGGTTGAAGAGCGTTGGCCCCAGGACAGATCCCTGAGGGACACCAGCGCTAATGGTATGAGGCATGGAGGTTGCTTCTTGTATTTTCGTGGTGAATTTGCGTTCCTTTAGATATGATGCAATTAGTTTGACAAGGGGTGGGGCGATTTCCATGTTGATCAACTTGATCAACAACCCCGTGTGCCATACCTTGTCAAACGCCTTGGAGATGTCTAATAAAACCATGCCAGTTCTTTGTTTGAAATCAAAACCATGGTTAACTATCTCCGTAATCCTTAGGATTTGGAGCTCCGTTGATAGATGTTTTCTGAATCCAAATTGCTCCTCAGGTAGGAGCTCCTTGTCTTCAATTTCTTCGTCTAGTTTTGTTTTTATGGCCTTTTCCACCACTTTGGCAAGCGATGGGAGAAGGGATATAGGCCTGTGATTGTTCAGTTGTTGTTTTGATTGTTTGCCTTTGGGTATCAGAATTACCACTGCTTGTTTCCACATCTCTGGGAAATGAGCAGTGAGGAGAACTCCATTTATGATGTTAAGAAGGTTTTCCACCGCTTGCTGTGGCAGTCGTTTAATGGCCAGGTTTGGTATTAGGTCGTGTCCCGGTGCTTTCCTGTTTTGAAGGCCCTGTATAATGTTTTTTATTTGTTCTAGGCTCATAGGTGTGATTGTTTCCTCATATCTGTCTTGCAGGTATTCCTCCACTAATGCCTCCATCCTTACATCCTCAGCAGCGTGTTTTTGCATAGGGGGGTGGGCCTTGAACTGTTCCTCCAAATGCTCTGCAAAACATTCAGCTTTTTCTTGATTCGTGAAGATGAGACCATCTGGGCCCTGCAACGGGGTGTTTTGGGCTGGCTCCTTGTTTTTTAGCCTCTTGACTAGCCTCCATATTTCTTTGTTGTTCTTAGGATCTATGTTGTTCAAGGTTTCACCCCATTTTTTACTCCTGTTGTCTTGGAGTGTCCATTTTACTCTTCTGGCCAGATTATTGTATTCATTCCTATCCTGTGGGTGTCGAGTGCGTTCTGCCTTTTTCTTCGCCAATCTCTTTTGCGTTATCAGGTTTTTAAGTTCCTGTGGTATGGAATATGGGCAAAATATAGGTGCCGTTCTGATGGCTGTGGCCTGCTCAAGTGCTTCAGTGATGCAGTTGGTCAGTATTTGGGCTTGCTGGTCTACCTCCTGCGGAGTACATGGGGCTGGTAAAACTGGGCATTGCCGTGATACTATCGTGTTATAGAGGGACCAGTTAGTTTTCTTGATAATTTTGTTGTTGTGGTTAATCTGGTAAGGACCGAGGTGGATCAGTACAGGACTGTGATCCGACGTGGAGCCTGTTAGAGTTTTTATGGTCATGTTCTGGAAGATGTTTTTGGTCAGAGCAATATCTAGAATGTCTGGTGGCTGGTGAGGGCGAGAGTATGTTGGGTCTTCTGGGCCCATGGATTCCCAGCCGTGGTCGTACATTAGCGAGAGGAGTTTACGGCCATTCTGATTTATTTTAGTGCTGTTCCATGTTGGATGTTTTGCATTAAAGTCCCCAGCTAGAATGGTGGGTATATTCTCCTGTAAGGTAGTGGTAAATTCAGCCGTTGGGAAAGGTAGCTGGGGAGGAAGATAACCAGAAATGACTTTTATGCGGCCTGCAAATGAAGTTTCCACGTATACGCCTGTTACTTCCAGGGAGGTATTTGGGGTGTCTGGGCACGCGCAGTGAGGAATGTTGTTTTTGACCAGGATTATTACCCCGCCTCCACCATCTTGTGTGGGCCTGGGTTGAATATACACTTTATATCCAGCAAATCTAGGGAAGTGTGCTGCCTTTGTACGAGTTTCCGTAATTAACACGACATCAGGATTTTGCTCCTTAATGAGGGCTTCCAGCTCTAGTTTTCTGGTTTTTAGGCCGTTTACGTTCCAGAGTATCATATCGATTTTTTTGGCTCTCAGGTGTGCTGCCATTCAACGTTGTTCATTATTCATTGCCTTCAGTAGGGTGGAGATTGTGTTGTCTTGATCATTTAGTCTTGAGTCTATTTTTGTGGTAAGGCCGTTTATGGTGTTTATTAATAAGGTCAGGGTGTTCGTGAGATCATTATGATTACTTTGCTGGGTTGGTACTGACTCTGGTCGTAATGCTTGGCTGTATATTTTATTTTTATTGATGGCTGAAGCTCTGGTTGATGGATTTGGAAGTGGGTTTGTGTTTGTCGTGGTTGGGGGTATAGACTTTGCATTTGGATTTCTGGCACATACTGGGGCGTTTGCCGTGTGGGCGCCATCGCAATTCGCGCATTTAGGTGTTGTCTCAAGAGCCTTTATACAGTCCCAGGTAAAGTGATCTCCAGCACATTTTACGCATCTTGGGTTAGCAGTGCATTTAGACTGCGCGTGACCAAAGCGCTGACACCTAAAGCATTGCGTGATTGTTGTTTTTCTTGCAAGTGGCTCGATCTTAACTCGGATTCTGCATAAGTATGCCAGATTGTATATTCTATCCTCTTCAGTTGGTAACTTGACAAGAACCAGAGGCATTTCTACCTTGTCTCTACCTCTCTTCATCCTAGTGACCATAAGTGGATGGTAGCCGTGTTCCACCAAATCTTTTTGTATTTCTTCAATCTTTAGTTCCAGGGGGAGACCTCTGATGACTATTTGCAAGGCTTTCTCCTCTGGTAACATGTAGGTATGGTACTCTTCTTTATTTGTTGAGAAAAACTTGGTGATCTTGCGGTAATCGTCCTCAGTGGCAGGGAAAAACTTTATTCCATCTGCTGTGTTCGATGCCTTGGTGAAATTGAGCCCTTGCTTGGCCAGTTCGGCCGAAACCATGGTCCATCTGGACTTTTTGCGCAAAATGATCGGTGGAATCTTAGGCATTTTTACTTTCGGGGTTTCTAGAACTTGAAAGTTAGCAACTGGAGCTGGAGATGGAGGAACATATTGGGTGTGCGCTGGAGCTGTTATACTTTGGCTGGCTGTTTCGTTAATCATAATCGTTGGTGTGGGCAGTATTGGCTGGTTTTGGATGTTTTCACCTGCCTTTTCTGCCACTTGCATACTGGATTCAGTTTCTGCCTCATTGTTTTGGAGTAACTTGGGCGGTTGGCTGTGATTCTCTACAGGTGCTTCTATTATTTCCATACTGGTGTCAATTTCTGCCTCATTGTCCTCATTATTGCCATTGTTTACTCTCCTTCTTTTTTTGGAGTTACCATTGATATTATGAAGGTCAGCTTGCATCGCTTCAATGGTTGCCGTAAGTTTATTTATTTGGCTTTGCAGGGTTGTTATTTGCTCCGCGCTCTTTGTTAGTAGCTCCGTTTGCATTTGGAGCTGGTTTGTCAAGCTGCCTACAGTGGCAGTGAGCCTATAATTTTCTTTCAGCAAGCGTGTTACTTCTTCGTTGCTTTGATTGTATACTATCATATCAGTTTGATTGTCTGTGTTAGAGTTGACAGTATTATTTTTAGTTATGAGTTTTGAGATAGCGGCAGCGATTGTTGGTGAAATACTTTGTTTTTTATTCAAGGAGTCATTCGACTTGTTGGTCGATTTGTCTAATTCTACCAGATTCTGCTCTGTTCGAGCTGTGTCAAAATCTAGTGGAGTTTTTGAGCCTTTATTGGCCTTTGTCTGGGATTTTTGATCATAATCTCCCTTTTTTGGGGTTCGTACGACTTTGGATGATTTATTGAAAACATCCGGCACTTGGGGGTCATTTGAGTTTGGGTTTTTGTACATTTTGTGGATGATAAATCCCGTAGGTCAAAAGTGGACAAAAAAAAAACAAAAAGAATTCTTATGAATTATGGGACAGTCACAGTGTATAGGGACAATACAAGGTGACTAGAAACAGTTAAAAACACAATGCACACAAAAATGGAGATAATGTGTTTAAAAGCCGTTTTGGTAGTATGTAAAATTGTATAGTGGCAATGCACGAGGTTTTGAAAAGTGCCCAAGTGGACGTGGCTTAGGATAAAATTGGCTCGGCCAATATTTTCGGCAGCAGTTTTCTGCAGCACTCCTAGCGCAGCGGCCGGAGGCTACAGAGCTTGGATTTTGGAAATAATGCTTTAAAAACAGTTTTATCTTTAGGGAAATGTTATCACAGAGTATAAATATAGCAGTAATAATAAAATATAGATTTAAAAAGTGCATTAAAATCAATAAAATCAGTAAACATGCATGGTAAAAACAAAAATAAAATAAGACTAACCTCGTGCACACTAACAAACATAATTTTCACAAAAAATATAACAAAAAATATGAACAAAAAGCATATAGGGGACCGACGCCTACTCAGTTCAGCGTCGGTAGGTCCTGTTAGCTCGAATTTACACAGTCGAGAGTGGGTGAAGGGATCGTTTATAAGTGACCTCGCGTGCGTTAAAAGGACGCGTGCGCCAAATCTCAGCCAGTTTGACGCGTCTTGGTTTTTATCCGGGGAAAAAACTTTACGCCGTAAAAAGATCGCGCGCGTTGAAGCCGATATCACGTGACATGGCCAGCCAATGGCATCAGCCGTAAAATTAGCAGACGAGCTAAATTCATTAATATTGCGGTTCGGCGAATTAAAAATGGGTCCATTTTCCCAAAGTATGAGACATATCAGACGAAATCAAAACACAAGCACTGAGGAACCAGCTGACGTTTGAAGGTGAGCAAACGCGCGCCTTTGAAACTCGTAAATGGGGTCGCGTCAGGAATAACGCGTTGACGCGAAGGCCCAGGAAACGCACGCAAACCTCAAACGCACGCGAGTGACTCGTAAACCCGCCATAAGGTTATTCCGTTTCTCATATGTTGAGAGTCTTGACCTTGAATCTTTCTGAACAGCGATAAATGTTTTTAGGACAGGGAGTTTCTTAGTTTTATAACCTAAAAGTCGCAGATCGTAAACTAAAATTGTGTTAGATAATTGTTTTAAAAATCATTGGTGATATTTAATATATTAAATGAACTTAAAAACAATTTGGGAAAATCCACAAATTCTAAAAATACTTGGGAAAAACGTTTTATGCTGAACTAGCCAAAGCACAGATCTTCTGGCGGGGCCATCCTTATATGGAAAAGGGTAATCATAAAATATCTTAAAATAATTATTTGTTACTTATTTTTACACACTTTTAGTGTATTGAAAATGGCAAGAAAACTACGCATTTCTCACATGGAGACTGGCAATGTCGAGGAGCCAGTAAAACAACTTAATTACTTTAAGGATAAATTACTAGCCGTAATAGAGGAAGCGCTGTGAAAGTATGTGGTGGATGGTAAGGTGGAGGTAATACCATCGTTGGAACTCTTCATTGACCAGCCTTTAAGGTCGGGTGGAAGGGCCCCTTCTACAACAGAGAGGCATAAAGAGAAAGTCAAACTCAAACTCTGACGAGTAGTGAAGGTGTAGAGGTTTTACAAGGTATTGATAAAACCTATAAGATATTAAAATTAAACCAAAAAGTTTTAGCTCCCATCCCTGCTTAAAATACCCCATAGAAACCCTGTTCAAACCGATAGATATTTGTATCGGGA
Source organism: Brassicogethes aeneus (assembly GCA_921294245.1). Classification (NCBI taxonomy): domain Eukaryota; kingdom Metazoa; phylum Arthropoda; class Insecta; order Coleoptera; family Nitidulidae; genus Brassicogethes; species Brassicogethes aeneus. The sequence goes on from OV121132.1 coordinate 67,762,128, forward strand.
TGTATGGTGTTTCTATAGGGTGTATCGGTTTGTATAGGACCCGTAATTGAGATTTATGGTTGTTCTATAGGGATATCCACCATTGATTTATTTGCTATCGGTTTCAATGGGGAAAATACACATAAATGTAGAAATTAGTTTTTTCCCTATAGGACCCTATATGTTTTAATAAAATTTTGTCAAATGTTTTATGGTTGCTCTATAGGGATATCCCTATATATCCTTCATTGAGTTATTTTCTATCGGTCTCAATAGGGAAAATGTAAAAGTTATGGTGTGCCTATAGGTAATTTCCTATACATTTTCTATCGGGCTGTATCCGGAAAAACCCATGGACAAATGCACATATAGAATCCGGTAGCGCCCGATAGATTATTTTGTATAGGTCTCTATGGGGTATTTTAAGCAGGGATGTGAAGAAAAAGTGTTTTTAGATGCATATTTTTTGTATTTTATTAGTTAAACTTTTCTTTGACTAATATTTTGTCTATATTTTTGAGTAATAATATTACATAGGTATTTGATATTTTATATTTGTTGTATTTTTTTAATAAAATATATTTTTCCAAGTTATTTTTTATTCTACCAATAAGTATATACCTATATAGTTTTAGAGGTCGTTTTTAGACACTCTTGTAACATACATATAAGTCTTGACTTTCCTCCTCCACATTCTCTCTTCACACTCAGTTTTTTTTAATTTTCTGTTTTTCTCTAAATAAATATTTATTATTATAATAAAATTATATTAAAAAAATCAGTAAAGCAAAATTTGTATTCTGGTAGGTATTATAATTAGTAAATACTTACATTTTAATAATTAAAAAACAAATCAAACATATTTTTAAAATTAAGTACCAAAAAATATATTATTATTTGTTTGGTGTAAAACCTTATATGATTTGTCCTATTCTCAATTATAAATAATTATTTATCATTTATAATTATAATTAATTAGGTATTAATTATGAAAAAGTAATTAATTTATAATTACTATGCTTGATAATGATACTGTACTGTATAGTATACAGTGTATACTGTACCAAACATCGCCGCAATTTATGATTAATGCAAGATAAAAAACCTTAACAGCACCTCTTAGGCAAGCGTTCGTAAACATACGTTTTCAAACATCATGTATGTTCACCAAACATCGAATTTTGGAAACGGAATAGCCATTTTAACACCGATGATGTTTATAAACATGGATGTTTAAGAAATTCTTCGAGCGCATGCGTCTATAGACGAAATAATTGAAAGGGAATAGGCTCATATGTTACGAAACATATGTAGTTCATGAACATGCATGTTTAGCGAAAGGGAATAGGCCTCTTAAACTGAGGCACAGAATCTGTGCCTCAGTTTAAAGCTGTGCCACAGATCATACGACAACAGTGTTGCCAGATGTAAAAGTTGAAATTATCGAATTATAGGTTAATAAAACTATCGAATTTTCGGAAAATTATGTTACAATAATTGTAATAATTATGTTACAATAATTGTAATAATTATGTAACAATAATTGTAATAATTATGTTACAAAATACTATAAAGCTGGATTTATAGTTCAAAAAGTAGCGGTAGCGGTAATGGCGGCCCCTCGCATAAACACTAAACTTACAAGGCGAGGCTGTCAACTAAAAACTGCCATGTGATTGGCTGGAGTGGCGGTTGAGGTAAGAAAAGATGAAAGATGGTCATCTCTTGCCGCTACGTTCTTGCCTCTACTTCCCTTACCACTACCTCTGACAACTATAAATTGTTTCATATAATATTCAATGCCCAACTTGGCTACCGCTACCGCTGCCTCTACCGTTACCTTTAAAACTATAAATACCGTACGGGAATCTATAAACAGCACTACGGTATTGTTGATCTTTTACGGCAGGAAGAAAGGAAATCTATAAATCAGGCTATATGCTTAATTAAATTAATTAATCTGGATAGAATTAAGTTAATTTTGTCCAGATACTTGGATTAAAAATTATGTTACAATTATCGATTATGTTACATATAATTTTCAAGCTTTGTTTTTAGAAAAATTTCTGTTACAATTCGATAATTATGTTACAAGTGGCAACACTGTACGACAATGATACGGCAAGCAAACGAATTCAATCCCTACCACAGTGGGCGGGGTTTGGCACTTGTTTTATTTAAGTGTATCTTCGTTTTAATACACACTGTATATAGTTAATTTAAATCCAAGAAAATATTGAATGTTTGTATACGCGCAAAAATAAATATCCAAACATGTCGGTGCACCGATGGCATAAAAAATCGTGTCGTGATTTTTTATGCCATCCGTGTTTGGATATTTATTTTGCGCCACATTCGTACATTGAAAGAAAAAGTAAACGGCCATTCTACGCGTAATGGATGGGACAGTTGCAAGTTTTTATTTACAAAATAACATTGTTCTATTATATTACTAATATCAAATTTTTATAAATAGTTCTAAACAAAAGCTGTTTAACAAGGTTTTTATTTGGCAAAATTAGGTATCGTGGTTGACTGTTTAATTCCTTATTATTTTTTTAATTCAAAGTACTGTTTTTGAATAAAAAAAAATAATTTTTAAGGAATTAAACAGACAACCACGCGTTCACGATACTTAATTTTGCCAAATAAAAACCTTGTTAAACAACTTTTGTTTAGAACTATTTATAAAAATTTGACATTAGTAATATAATAGAACAATATTATTTTGTAAATAAAAACTTGCAACTGCCCAATCCGTTACGCGTGGAATGGAATATCTTTTTTAATTGAACCCGGACAACATTCGTGATATTCAAACAAAGTTTTATAAATTATAACGGTGTAATGTGAATAACAAACTAGGTTTTAAATTCGCAGTTTGCAGGGCTCATACGCATGCGCAAATTTTGCAAATATCACACTGTGAGTTCTACATGATATCACTGTGATGAAGCATGTGTATGCACTCAGGATATCACAGCGTGATAAAAAAATCACGTTGTAATATCATCATGACTTCACCAGGAAATCCCGATTGTTGTCGGGGCTGTTAAAGCCAAATTTACGTTACATTTACGTAATATTTTCGTAAGTGGGGAATAAAAAGTTAGTAAATTTAAGGTATTTTGGAAATAGAAGAAGGCATTGTGACCAAGACTGTTATTGCAAAGCTGCCCAATTTTAAGTAGCTGTGACGTAAAATAGTGGTAATCTATAACCAATTATCAACCTGTAAGTCCTTTTAGTTCGATCCCACTCTCCGCTATTTTATCTCTGTCAAAATAATGCTAAAAATATAGGTACAAACACTATTATATAAATAAATATATCTTTAAAGTCCATTTTTAAAATAGGGCTTTTGAGTTACCTAGGGGCTAAATTACGGGGCGATTTTTTTGGTCAAATATCCTTACTGTAGCGCTAAATAGCAAAAGCGCCCTTAAAAATCCTTTAGAAAAACTTTTTTTAAATTTTTGTCGACAAATTGATCAATTTGGAATTTTCCTTATTTTATTTTATGGAGCGCTAAAAAGGTGGTTTCTCAAACAGCAGCTGTTAGATAATAGTATATTAATATAACATAATTATGTATCAAGTTTTATAAACGCCATTTTAGTTACGAGTTTAATTAAGCACGAGCGAAGCTTGCGAGCGAGTGTTTAATAAAAACGAGTGTCTAGAGAAGTTTATAAACTAGTTGCATACTATACTTTATCTACGACGAACATAAAACAGAATTTAAAGCCAATTTTATTTGTTAAAATTTTGACATCTGTCAACTGTCACCAGGGTTGGGTCAGTAGAAAACCTTAGGTAATTTACCTTGGTAGAAAAGGGTAGAAAACTTGTTTTCGACTTGCGTCGAAAACCTATAGGGTTTTCTACCTACGTAAATTACCTTATAAGGTATATATTCGACCTTCTCCTTCCACTTCTCTATAATTGATAAAAATTTGCCCTCATGCCAAAAATTATGTTGGGGTCTCCCAACCAAACGTGGCCCTTTTTTTTCCACCATAATAATGTTAAAAAACTCCAAATAACTTCAAATTTATGGTAGGTGTCTGATTTTTCACAACATTTAACAAATCATAATAAACAACAAACTTGCATAACCTCACATTTTTTGATATTTGACAGTATTCTACTTTTTTACGTTTTCTACCGTCGAAAACGTCGAAAAAGGTTTTCTACATGTCGAAAACAAAAATGTAAATAGATACCCAACCCTGACTGTCACCAGGGTTGGGTATCTACCTACATTTTTGTTTTCGACATGTAGAAAACCTTTTTCGACGTTTTCGACGGTAGAAAACGTAAAAAAGTAGAATACTGTCAAATATCAAAAAATGTGAGGTTATGCAAGTTTGTTGTTTATTATGATTTGTTAAATGTGAAAAATCAGACACCTACCATAAATTTGAAGTTATTTGGAGTTTTTTAACATTATTATGGTGGGAAAAAAAGGGCCACGTTTGGTTGGGAGACCCCAACATAATTTTTGGCATGAGGGCAAATTTTTATCAATTATAGAGAAGTGGAAGGAGAAGGTCGAATAAGGTAATTTACGTAGGTAGAAAACCATATAGGTTTTCGACGCAAGTCGAAAACAAGTTTTCTACCCTTTTCTACCAAGGTAAATTACCTAAGGTTTTCTACTGACCCAACCCTGACTGTCACCCGAATTTAACCTCATTTTTTCCCAATTTATAACTTCAGCCCGTGACGTAAAATGTCGAAAAGCCACTGTTGTTAACTTCAGCCCGTCAATAAAACGCCATAAAGTTACAGCTCGTCAATGTAGGAGTAGATAATAGTTATTTATGTATTAAGGGCATAATAAGGTTTTTATGGTCCGAGGCGCTATTTCGAGCCCGAGCGCGTTAGCGCGAGGGCTAGAAAAGCGTCGTAGGACCATAAAAACCAGTTATGCCAGCAATACATACAAAACTTTATGCACGATTAATATATTATTATTTTTAATATATTATTGTTTTTAAAGACGTTTACGTCAAAGAATTTTTGGTTATAATTGTCATATTATAATGTCAACTGACATCAGTCAGTTTTAAAGTTTAAAGATGAATGAAATTGAGGAAGCAGCTGAAAAGGCGAAAAATTGCGGCCTGCTGCCGGAAAAATCAAAATCTTTATACGAAAAAACTTACTTCGAATATATCAAATGGTGTAACATTGTTGTTTTTAATTTTTGACGTTTCATTATAGCCCGCTGGGTCATAATAACGCCCGCGGGCTATAAAAAGACGTTTACGTCAAAGAATTTTTGTTATAATTTTCATATTATAATGTCATCGTGCATAAAATTATTTTTTTCCTTTGATACCTACCCAGTAAACATTTGTGATATCACGAAAAAGTCACGACGTGACATGTCACGACTTGATATCCCATTGAGTGCTTATTCATAATGAACGTAACCATAAGATGACCGTAAAACGTAAACATAATATCACCATAATTTGTACGTAACGATGAGTTGTGTTTATAATGAACGTATGCCTTATGTATATATTAATAAGGCGCGCATGTCCAAGTTCACTAAAATGGCAGCATTGACAGATTTCGTCTAATTATTATGTCTTAAAACTTAAAAGTTTTAAGACAAAATAGGTAATTATAATTATAAATATAAATTAAGTTAAATCTATCAGTGTTATCATAACCTTAGTGTAATGAGCGATATACAGACTGTATAGAATCAAGTAAGTAAGGCTGGAGACAAGGATCAGAGATAAAGAAGGATGACAAATTATATTCTGATCAGAGGAAAAGAAACAAACTTTAATTGGGCGTGGTTTAAACTGGTGGCGTGCACACAGGCTAGGTAGATTAACTTTACGATGTGTGGCACATTCACTGGTTCCATTAATTTAAAATCAAAGTGGACTGTATTTAACTTGCTTTTATTGAGTAAACTTATAAACTTTGCCTTTTTGCTGTAACATTTCAACGGCTTTGCTTTTCGGCTTCTGTGTACTCATGGCCGACTCTGGCTCACTAGCGTCTGCCTTGGTTTAGTACTAAACTACTCTCTACTAAACCAAGCATGCAATGATACGAAAGCGCGCGAGTCGTGGGCACGACTACAAACGAATCATTGACAGTTGACAATAAACAACAATAATTGAGGTTAGTTTAAATTTTAAACTTTTTCTATGACAGATGTAAAGGTGGTTAACCACAATGAACATGAAATTTTAAACTTTAATTTACTATTTATTCGTAAGTAACAAATAATGTAAAATGTTTGATATTTTTCATGGTACCTATTGCTTTCCAGATAGAAAATAAGTAATAAATATGGAAAATGTAAAATCTGGAGTTACTTGTGATAAGTGCAATAAAATTTTTAAAAGTAACGCATCCCTTTCTGTACATCAAAAATGGAAGCACGAAAAAGGGTCCGAAATTGTGTGTACCATTTGTGAAAAGCAATTTTCAAGAAAAGCAACTTTACAATATCATGTACGAAAGTTTCATCAAGTGCAATCAGAAGTTTCGGAAAAAACTGAGAAAACTCAAACGCATTCACTGAAGTGCCCTTTAAATTGTGATTTTTCTTCGCATAATAAAGACTCCATGATCACACATTACAAGAACAATCATCAAATAAAATTTGAACATCAGGTTTTAAATTTTAAGAGCAATGAAGATTTTTATGCTTGGAAATCTAAAGTTGAAGTCGAGACAAAAGCCCAATTTGTTAATTCTTGGGGATCTCGAAAAAGATCTAATGGATCAACAGTTACTTATTTCAACTGTCATAGGGATGGAGTTTTTAAATCAAAAGGTAAAAATTTAAGACAGCTTAAAATTCAGGGCTCGAATAAAATAGATTCATGCTGTCCTGCTAGAATACGAACCCACTTAAGTTGCGGTTTAATCCACGTTGATTATATTGATACGCATATTGGACATGAAATGGAACTTGGGCGTTTAAGTTTGGCAAAGTCGGAGAAAAATATTATTGCTCAGAAACTAACATCAAAAGTGCCTTTTCAAGAAATTTTAAGTGGAATTCGGGATTCAATCACCAATAATGAAATTAAAAGGATTCATCTTTTAACTCATAAGGACTTATGGAATATTGTTGATGCATATAACATAAATCATGAAGAAATTTTACACAAAAATGATTATATTAGTGTAGACGCCTGGGTATCACAAATGAGGTCATCTTCAAATATAATAAGATTTTATAAACCTCAAGGTGTAGTTCTGGAGGAGTATCCTCAATTAGAAGAGAATGATTTCCTTCTGGTCATTATGAACCAGGCGCAACTTGAAATTTTACAAAAATTTGGGAACGATGTTGTGATGGTAGATGGAACCCACGGTTTGAATTCATATAATTTCCAACTTTTCACATTAATGGTGCTCGATGATGTCAGGCAAGGATTTCCCTGTGCATTTTGTTTTTCGAACTGTGGAGATGCCGAAAGAATGAAGCTTTTTTTTCAAGCTGTTAAAGATCCAATGAGTTCTTATGGAATAACGCCAAAAATTTTCATGTCTGACATGGACAATTCGTTCTACAATGCGTGGTCTTCCACGTTTACCACATGTCCTATGAGATTATTCTGCAGTTGGCATGTGGATAGAGCGTGGAAAAAAAATTTGACAAAAATAAAAACCAAAGAGAAGCAATCATTAACTTACAAAAAGTTGAAAACATTGATGTTTGAGACTGATCCAAATAGTTTTAATGAAATGTGTGAAAATTTTGTGATAAATTTACATTCGGATCCCGACACTAAAGAATTTGCGGTATACTTTGAGGGACACTACAAGATAAATGCTTCTGCATGGGCATATTGTTATAGAACACAAAGTGGGATTAACACAAATATGAATCTTGAAAATATGCACAAAGTAATCAAACATTTTTATTTCGACGGAAAAAAGGTCAAAAGACTTGATAAGGCTATCCATATCATCATGAAATTCATCAGAGATAAATTATTTGATCGTCTTATTCTTCTCAATAAAGGAAAACTAACGACTAAACTTAAGGACCTGAGATCTCGCCATAAAAAAGCGATGGAAGAAATAAATTTAATTCATGTTGTGAAGAATCCCAATGTCGAGAATAGTTGGAATGTGTCTTCTTCAACGCAAAAAAACATATATGCAGTTACAAAAAATGATGAAAGCTGTATTTGCACATTACGTTGTACTGATTGTAAGAGATGCATACACAATTTTTCATGCACATGCATCGATTCATCCATAAAATGGAACATGTGTAAACACATTCATGTTGTTTGCCGTTATTTAGAAGAAACAGACGATAACACAATCAGTAATGAAAGCATGAATGATCAACACAATTTTCAAGCTATTAATAAAAATGATGAAAATCAGTCCATTGTGAAGTCTTTTAATCAAAATACGACCGAAAAGTGGAATAAGAATGCTGCCATTGATGAGTTTATACAAAAATGTAAGTACATTGGTTCAATGATTGAAACGAAAGACCAATATAAAGCATGTATGAAACAAATTGCCCCTTTAGAACACATCTTAAGAGCAATACAGCAACAGGTTCAATGCAATGATAAAACAACTATGAACAAAGGTATTGATCAAAAACATGAACCTGCAAATAAAAAAATTGAACCTCAAAGAAAATTTAAATCTACCAAAAAGTCAACAGGCAAGACAAGAACGGGTCTTAGTAACCCTTCAATAGAGGAAACAGAAAAATTAGCACTAGAAATGGTTTGGGCAAATAGCACGGAAAACGCAACCACCTTCACACGAACAGATTTTTAAGAAAATATTTGCACATATTATAAGTGCAATGAAATTGTGATTTTTTTTGTTTTGTACCTGTTTTTTTAAGTTTTGTATTTTATATACATATTTTTTATTTTATATAAATATTTTTTTATAAACTGTTTTGGCTATTATTGTTTTTATTTTTGTAGACATTGTTTTTTAAAGAACAATTGTTAGAGGAAATAAAAGTATATATATATATATATATATATATATATATATATATATATAGATAAGTGGTCAGCTGTGACCTCCGTTAAGTTGAGAGGGCCACCTCTCCTCCGGGTCTGCGGAATGGACGATTTTTATTTTGATTGCATATATTGCGGGGGGGAGCCTTAAATATTAACGCCACCACAAGAGGGGAAGCAATTTTTAATTTTTTAAAATGTCAATTTTTTTACGCAAACTGGGGATACTCAAGATACAAAGTCACCTCCGAATATATATATAATTTCGGAGAAACAAACAGCCTTGTATCCTCCGACAGCGTTGCCGGATTTTCGGAGGTCGCAACGTATCTTTAGTATCTGGGATATATATCAGATTTATTTTGTCCACTGCTTCGTGCTATATGTGCCATACATTATTTAGTAATAATAATACTTATTATTATTGTTATAAAAGACAAAATATTAAAAATAATAAAAATGGAGTACTTTGAAATAAATAATTTATTTGATTTAAAAAAGAACGTATTGGTATATGATAGGTCTTGCAGGTATAATGGCAAAAAAAATGTTTTATTACATAACCCCTGTAAAATCTTTATTTTTCGTGCGATTTTTACCAGATTTGTTTTAAAGGTAAAATCTTGATAAACTGTATTTTTGAAGCAAAAAACGCCATATTTTTACTAAATACAAGGCCTACTATGTCAGTTTTTAAGAGTTAATTTTTAAGAATTCATATTAGCGATTTTTTTTAAACAAAATCTAAGCACGGCACTGGATTCACCACCCCTCAAAATGACCTTATACTATTATATTAAAAATGTAAATAGAAAAATATAGAGAAATAATAACTACAAAAATTTATTTTATCAAGTTATACATGAAATAAATAAAATTAAACTAATAGTATAACATGGTATACTTATTATAAGTTTAATTTTATTTCAATGTTTCTTTCATGTATAACTTGATAAAATAAATTTTTGTAGTTATTGTGCATTTTTCTACTTAAAATTTTTTAATAAAGTTTAGTAAAGGGTCGTTTTGAGGGGGTGGGGAATCCAGTGCCGTGCTTAGATTTTGTTTAAAAAAATCGCTAATATGAATTCTTAAAAAATTACTCTTAAAAACTGACATAGTAGGCCTTGCATTTTGTACAAATATGGCGTTTTTTGCTCCAAATATACAGTTTACACCTTAAAACAAATCCGGTTAAAATCGCACAATAATTAATGATTTTACAGGGGTGAGTTGTAAAAAAATGGGTCACATTGTATATGTACCGTTTTGCTTGCAAGTAGTTTTTTAAAAACTTTTTAAACCGATTGACTTTTGAAAGAATTATTAATATTATTATTTTTAATATTTCAATTGTATTTTTGTATTATTTTTATTTTTTCTAATTTTTTTATTATTTTTACTATTTTTATTATAATTATTTTGTTTTGGTAATATTTTTATTACGTAGGTATCTACTTCAATTCTTTATATTCCTTTTACAATCTTCATTATTTTTATTTAGTTTTATTGTATTATTTTAATTGTTTTATTAATATTATTTTTATTTATAACTTTAAAGAATTAATCTTATTGTTATTATTTTTATTAATTTTACTTTTTTAATTATTTCTTTATTTCTAATATTTTTATTTTTAATATTTTTGATATGTTTATTATTATATTAATAAAAATATAAGAAATAAATTTAAGTAAACAATAAATAGGGATAATTAAAAAACATAAGTAAAGTAAAACATTTTTATCTATTTAAATAGTTATGAATAATAATTATTATAATTATAATTATCATAAGGGTAACTAATTAATGTTTTTTTTCGTTTTTCTTAAGGTGTTGGACTTTGGCTTTAATAAGGGATACACTTCTTTTTATTTTCGTTTGTTCTAGAAAAGATTTAATTTCTCTGCTAGATGAATAAATATTTTTTTAATATGGTTAAGGAATTTATCCTTTATTAACCCGATTTCCATATTTGTGCAGCCTAAAAATAATAACACATTTTTAAACAAATAAAAGTGAAAAAAGATTGTGTGAGTAAAAAATATTGTTTAAACACATTTTATGTGTTAAAATTATTTTGTACTTTTTTTGTTTAAATTCTTTATCTTTTTTGGTAATGATTTCATCATTACTAGTATCGTCTAAATCTAAAAGAATTATTTTACAATATCCATTTCTATAAACATAATGCATTTACATAATTAAGTACTAAAAACTTACTTACCTTGAAAACCGACTCTCTGGATTATTAATTAAGTCCTGGAAGATATATTTTTAACTTAAATATTTATTTTACACTTAAGATGTTAGAACAAAAGCGAAACTGCGTAACAAATAACATATAAGAAGTATTAAAGATCATCAAGTCTGAACATCTATGACTGCGCGAGATATTGCAAGGTTGCCAAATTTCGGAGGTAACAAATATACGTATACATGACGGAGGTAACTTTGGTGTGGCTGAATCTGATTAAAAAGCGACACTAGCGCCAATTCATATATGGTGGAACTAAAAGTTCCTTTTTAAGAGACTGGGGGGTCAAAGTGACCTCCGAAATATTTTTGCACAGATTGATTACTGACACTCCCCCAATGTCAAAAATATGGTTAAACACTGTGACCTCCGAATTTGGAGGTCACAGCGTCATATATGAGGTCACAACGTATGAAGGGTCTCCGTTTTGGAGGTGACAATGTACCCTTTATCAATATATATATATATATATATATCATTAAAACATAAATGTAGGTAAGTACTAATAAGTAGCTTGAAGCGAGCTATGTTAAAAGAGAAATTCTATACCCATTAATTTTTTTATTAATTTTTATTAAATGTAAATTTAAGGTAAATAAAAAACATATTTACAAATAAATATTTATTGAATCTTAAATAACAAATTGTTATAAATTATAATTTATAACACACATTGTAAATACAATTAAATTGTTATAATGTAAGTACAAATAAAAATAAATAATAATAAAAACCTTAAGGTTTTTTTAAGTTTTTCATTATTTGGACACTAAAGCAACGTTGCAAATTTAGGGGTTTAGTTGGAAATTATTTCTATTAAATTGGCATCTATAAAATTTAAAACTTTAATAATGAATATCTGCAGTTAATAAATTAAAAAATATTTACCTATTAATAGGTTATTGATCAAAAAGTATTTCCTGTGGGAGAATTATTTGTACAAAAACGTTTTAAAATTAAACAAATGCATCAGAATTAAATATTTTTTGTTTATAATTTTACAAAAACTGATCAGTCGACATTGGGTACTTCTGCATGTTAAATTTTATTACATAAAATTTATGATAACAAGGGTTGGAAAAAATCAAGATTTTTTTTATTTTAATTACATTTTGAATAAAAAACATAAAAAAACAATAAGAAACAACTCTTTTAAATTTACAAAAAAATCGTAATTTAAATAATTTTATTTAAATCAATAATGAAATATATCGTCGCTGTTCTGACAAAGAGGCGTAAGGGACATTTTTTTCACATTGGATTTAAGTTAACCAAGTGATTTTTTACGCGTAAAAAATCACTTGGTCAACTTAAATCCAATGTGAAAAAAATGTCCCTTACGCCTCTTTGTCAGAACAGCGACGATATACATAACAAACTTAGTAATAAATTTTGGTTTTATAATGCCAGTAGAAAAAAATCTTTAAAAGCAACTGATTTATATACTTACTTTACCTTACTAATATTTACAATAACAAATAGGCCTTAAAAGCTACACAAATCACACATTGCTAGGATTTAGGCACCTTAATTGTGTGTTTGGTCTCAGGTTTTAGTATAAAATTCAACAAAGCCATTAATCGCAATTGCCCCGTTTAGTTATTGGAAACCTACGGAAAAATCAATAGTTATCAATCCCAAAATAAAACAGTTATTGCATATTTAAGAAGGAATTTTACTTACATAAACAATTGTGAAATGATCTTGAATCGTTTCTATTTATGCAGAAACTTTTCATTGAAGTGATCTAAGCACAACATAGAATTTTTAGACTAGTTTATGGATCCACATTCAAGCCCATATTTTGTATCCAAAGGTTCAATCTTTCTGGCTCTTTTAGAGGAAACCTACTTAAGGAAACAAAATGTTATTAACAGTTTAATTAGGTTCCACTATTTTTTTTTACTTACAAACAAAAACTTCTTTTGTTTATAGCGTCCGCTCTGACTCTACAATACAATAATTATGTTATATTAATATAATAAACCATTTTAGAATCACAATCGTGCGATTACTTCTTCTTCTTCTTCAACTTTGGGCGGACTTACGGCTCAACCACCGCCCTTTGGTCCTGGACAAAAGTCCTTATTAACCAGGTACAAGTTTTAACGTCCAATGGTTCCAGAAGACCCAAAAACCATTGGACAACGGTTGTCTATTAAACACGTGGACGACACAATTAGGTTATGTAACCTTAAAATTTATAGCTTTATATAAATTCCTCTATTCCTTTTAAAAAGGACAAAACGAGGAATATTATCTAGCACTGGAATCCGATTCTGTCTTCCCTGAGTCAAAGTCAACTATTTTTCACACTTTTTCATGGAGCAATGCAGGAGCGATGTGCTTCTCACCGAGGACAAAATCGTGCGATTAATAAAATTATAACCAAAAAACTAAACTGACATTTGAAAGCTAATGTCGATATAGTAGGGCGCCAATGTCGGTATAGTAGGGAGCTTTACGATATAACAATGTGGTTGGATCATGAGGGCGCTTTCGTATCATTGCATGTGTTGGGTCGGCAGACGCTTGTCTCTGGCTCGTGTTGTTAAAAATGTACAGGAAGCGCCCGCTCTCTTTATTTTTGGTGGGGGCCGATCTCCGGTTTAATTAAAGCGGGAAATTCGCGCGTTCATAAACCAAGCCATTCGTAATTACGAACCATAGTTGCCAGGTTGTTTTAAATCAGAAGAGTACGATTATAATTATTTAATAAATAGTTTAATTTTATTTGTTTGAAATTTTAAAAATAACAACAAAATTAATAATATGTCAAAAATAATTTGACTTAGTTAATTTTCTTACTTTTAATATTAAAAAATAAGAAAAACAACCCTTTTAGGAAACAATAATAGCATATGGCAACAGCGCGGCATGCCGCGGATTGTAGCTACAATGGGTAAAGGCCTATTTTGAAAGATATTTTGAAATAAAGTTTGTATTTGGCGATACGATCTACCAGTCTGATGCCATACCATAATTTGGTATTTTTCCTCACGGGTAAAATCCATTTTATTTGAGCAAATACTTTTTTATATTAAGACGTACGCAAAGTCTCAGGGCACAGACAGTGTTGCCAGTAGTAGAAAAATTAAAGTACTGAAATGGCAATAAAAACGTATTGAATTTGAAAGATAACGTATAGTATATAGTATAGTATATAGTACTGACTTTGAGAAATAAATATTAAACTTATATGAACGTAATTTTATTTTGTACTTTATCAATAAACACATGCACATAAATAAACTATAAACATCAAAAGAACAAAATAGATAATTATTATTATACCTATACAAAAAAACAATATTGTTGGTAAAATTAAAAAATAGTCTACCTATCGATAATTAATTTTCTTTTTTAACAAAGATTGAGGTATTTGGCTTCAATAATTCATATTAGGCTGTTGCTAGTGCACCGCGTGCGGTGTACTATTCTGCACCGCCAAATTATATATTACGTCATAAACCCAAACCAACACAAACTCAACAACACAACCCAACCGACCCCGCCCCATTGCCCCCCCGCCCCATTGAGCAAAAAACCCAACTAAAATGGGCAAATTTATGTTACGATAAAAATAAAACACTTTAACAAAGGAACAACAAATTTATGAAATAAACAAGTTCGACAACTTCTAGTAGATTTTATGTTACGATAAAATTAAAACTAACCAACCAACCCAACCCAACCAACCCAACCCAACCGAACACTGTTTAACAAAGAAACAACAAATTTTTGAAATAAAAAAATAAAAAAAGTTCTTAGTATCGAACACGGGACCTCTCGCATGCCAAGCGCCCGTCCTACCATCTGAGCCATCTAGCTTGTTGTCAAAAATTAAACGCTCGGGGAACAAAAACGGATTATAATTATGACGTAATTGGCGGTGTAGAATAGTACACCGCGCGTGGTGTACTAGCAACACTGTTGCTTGAAGTAGCTATGAAAAATGCACTAGAAAAGCACCAAATTCACTTTGGTGTAAATCCACCCGATCAGTAATCTATGCAGTAGTCTGAATTTCACTCTAGATGAACACAATGTATGAATGAGCAACCATGAAATAATTTCAAAATTAAACTTTATTTTAAGCATAGGCATTTCCACACTGGTAATTACCAGTGTGGAAATGCCTATGGATGTGGTGATGTCACAGTGACGTTTAAAAATTGTCAATTTTAAGGCACATTCACTACGTTTTTTAGTGATGTTCAATTTACGTAAAAATTACGCTAAAAAATAAAAGGTGCTGTCGAGCACGTCACTATACCGTCCAGTCTATGCCTTTTATTTTACTTTAGCGTATTAGGTGCAAAACACAACGTACATTTTACGTCACCAATGCGACACATGATAAATATGAATGGGATAGGTTTGCCAATGATAAACATTAAAATATATGCCACATTTACATTTTTGTTGGAAATTTGAGTGTATACTTAGATAATTAAATATCAAATTTAATTCATAATTTTAGATTAAACCAAACCAATGTAAGTAGGTACAATTATTATTTTAATGACTTATTATAAATCCCAGAGTGATTTATTAATTAATTAATATTACCGCTTATAAAATAATAATTATCGCATAGTGAGAGAAGGTGAGACATGTTTACGTAAGTGAGGTTTTATAGTACCCATTCTGGTATATTTTTATAATGAGGAGTTCGTTAACGTTTTCTGTTAAATTAATCTGAAATTTTCAGTTCCTAACACCTGAAAAATAAATCAGCAGTCAACAAAGTCCTGATGAGGTCTTCATTATTGAGATGTATAAGAACTCTGACGGTTTACCGTTATCTTCATGGGTTAGCAATCAGTGACAAGGAAAACCGATCGATGATTTTGTGGTAGTTAAACTGCAGTAAAATAGTATATTAAAGAACTAATTTTCTTAATTCACTTCTCCGTTAATATCAAATTTAAGTTTTTACAAATATTTTCTTAGTTTTTTTTTTCAAGCTTAGAGTATTCGGGTAACTGATACATATATGCAATATTATACATACCTACATATCTAATTATTTAGGTAAAATCTAATTTTTTTTTTAAATTGATACCAGAAAAATCCACAAGTTCATGATAATGACCCCAATATAAATTTTGAGTTCAATAATAGACCTATCCCATAAAACAGACTTTTGGATAGCGCGTGCCTGAAGAAGAGTGGTATCTCTTTCTCTTTTATATAATTAAAAAAAGACGACGTGCTTTTCACGCACGCGCTATCCAAAAGTCCGTTTTATGAGATAGGTCTATTGACGACGTCATACGATTAGGATGACGATAGATATAATTATTTCAAGTGACTATCGTCATAACAAGTAGTTTAACCTGCTAAATAAAAAAATACCCATAAAAGCAGCATACAAGTATAATTTCTATACATTTTAATTTAATAGTAAAAAGAACTCGCAAAAATAAGAAGAAAACTTTATATGAACTTGTATGCTTTAAATTTCTTTCTATAGATCACTAAATTTTCCCAATTAAAATATGCGACACCCTGTATACATGTAGGTATTGTACTTATAGGATACTTGATGCACTCTGTATAAAGGTAGTGTGCAAAACTTGTATTATTAATATTATTATATTTAAATAAACGTTGACTGTTAATATTTCTTGGATTTAAATTAACTATATATAGTTAATTTAAATCCAAGAAAATATTAAATGTATTTAACCGCAAAAACTGTTGATTCAACATAATTTTTCTTTTAGCAAAAATGATTATCCAAACACCGTTGGCATAAAAAATCACGACATGATTTTTTAGGCCATCGGTCAATCGCAAAGAGCGATGGCATAAAAAATCACGACATGATTTTCATTTCTCACGCAGTGACATCCGGATGATGTCCGTATGAATAAAATTTGTGAAAATCACGACGTGACATTCGTATGATTTTCATTTATCACGCGGTGACTTCCGTATGATATCAGTATGAATAAAATTTGTGAAAATCACGACATGATGTTCGTATGAATGTCACGAATGTTGTTCGGGGATTACCATTTTAATTGCTCAGGCAGCCCTTTGCCTTATAAAAAGAAAATATCTGTTAAGCCTAATTTATATATTGCCTTCCTTCCTTCCTTCCTCCCGTAGAAGATGAACAATACAAAAACCGTTGTGCTGCTATAGCAACTACGATTTTCGTATTGTTCATCTTTTACGGGAGGAAGGAAGGAAAAAAGGAAGGCCATCTAAAGGGTGTCCACTTAAGAGTGCTCTAACTTTAAAATGAAATAAAACAAACTACACTTAAGATATTAGGAAAAAAATATATTTATTTAAAAGAACATCCTATGGCATTAATTATGAAAAATAACATCTTTCAAATGCCCCCGCGGCTGCGCTCCACAGCGCGCATTCTGCAGGTCAAATTTTCTATCACTTTTTCAATTGTTCGTGGCTTATTCTCGTATACAAGGGACTTTACGTAGCCCCACAAAAAAGTCCAGCGCCGTTAGATCGCATGATCTCGTGGGCCACTGGATATCGCCGCCTCGTGAAATGACGCCGTTGAAACGTTTGGCGAATTAAACATTAATTTTGCTGGTAAATTTGAATAATTTGAATGCGTTGAGCAACCGTGTAACGCTCCATTATCAAATGTCATAATATGCCAAAAAAACTTCAAAATATTTGACAGCTGTGTCTGTACTGACTTAGCCATAGCCGCCTATCAAACATCGAGCGTACCTAATTGGACACCCTTTATAAATCAGGCTTTAGACTAACAAGATGTTAACGCTGATTGCGTTCCTTGCTCCCGTAGAAGATGAAGAGTACGCAAACCGTAGTACTGTTTATAAATTCCCGTACCCTAAGAATGCCCTTCCTTCCCTTTATCTTTAGATGGATTTATAGTTTTAAAGGTAACGGTAGAGGCAGCGGTAGAGGTAGCGGTTTCACGTTTGCAATTTATAGTTCAGAAAGTAGCGGTAGCGGTACTGGCGGCGCATCATGCATTATGCGCCGCGCATGCGTACTTGAATGCAATTTTTTTAAGATTTATTGGCTTTTTCAGACTATTTTTTAATAAACATCCAAGGCTGTGACCGGGCAAAGCCACCGCGACGGCCATGCAGATTGTAATTTTGTTTGTAAAATTTGACAGCAAAAGATTAAGTTTTTAACGAAAACATTGATTGCGAGGACAATGCTGTGCTTCTGGACCATATATAGCGTTGTGCGAAATATAATAATATAATACCTATACCCTGCAATACAATATATTATGTTGTATTGCAGGGTTTCAAGGACGTTATGGGGGTCGTCAATGCAACAACGAGGGAATTAAATCGGGACGCTATAAAACGAGGGAATTAAATCGGGAACGAGCTAAGAAAAGCTATTTCGAGTATTAAAAAAAACTGACTGATAAAGAGCAGTTCTTTATAAAGAACTGCTCTTTATAAATACACGGCATATGCCGGTGCCCATTTTTGACAATTTATCAAGTCTGGTTGCCCCTCGCATCTTTATCTTTAACAGTAACGCTGTAACGTTAACTGGGGGTAACATTAACGTCACTTAAACATTACAACAACGGTTAATGTCCGCCCCATGAACGTTTCAATGTTACATTGCAACGTCAACGTTGAAACAACGTTAAACCGTGCCGTACAGGTGCTATTATTTGATGCGTTAGCGTAACGTTAAAGTTAAACGTTAATTTACTGTTTTTAAATGAACGGTAATAAAACGTTAAAATTAATTGTTTTATTAACGGAGCTCTGAATGCCAATTCTTGGCGGGAAAGACAAACAAAGATATAGATTTAAAAAGAACTTGTTATTTTTACTTTTTTCGACATTATTTGTAAAAAATCTTCTTCTTTTATAATTTTTTCAAAACCCGTTGATGGCCTTGACGAAACCACTCCATAGCAAATTCTTCCGGATAGTTAAGTTCAACACCACCTGCAAAAAAACAGAAATTTAGCTTAAGCTGACAAGAACGATAATTTTAGATCCATGACTCTAAAATAATTGTTCTTGCGGACTTATTTACATTTTTAATTTTAATTTAGATAAGTTTATTTATAAATATTTCTGAATTAATACTTCAACAAAGCTATTGAGGCAAAAGGCGCCACGAGGTATATATCTAACAGAAATAAACAAATCTAAATTAAAAATGTCAATAAGTCCGGTATATACCTCGTATATATACAAATATACAAGTTGATGATTCACAAATGTGAATCAAAATGAGGTTTCTCCTAGGGAAATCGAAAAAGAAACAGGTGTCAAAAAAATGTCGGCAAGAAAAATTTTAAAAAGACACAAGTACAGACCTTATCGCTACAGGAAAGTACAACATTTGAGGCCAGTGGATTATAATAAAAGAAACATTTTTTGTCGGTGGTTATTAAGAAAAAAGCGACAAGATGCAACCATTCTAAAAAAAATTCTGTGGAGCGACGAAAGCAGATTCTGTAATAACGGATGGTTTAATAGAAACATCCACTATCGCTGGACCCAAGAAAATGAACATTTGCACCGAGAAACTGCATTTCAGGAGAGGTTCGGTATAAATGTTTGGCTCGGAGTATTGGATTCCAGTGTAGTGGGGCCTTTTTTGAGGAGCATTTAACAGGGGAAAGGTATTTGGATATGCTAAGAAATACCCTACGGGACCTCTTGGATGACCTTCCCCTAAGTGTCTTAAACAATTTTAAATACTTCCAACAGGATGGTGCACCAGCACATCGAGATAGGCGTGTTACAAAATTTTTAACTACGTTTAAACCAAATTGTTGGATTGGTAATAATGGACCCATAAATTGGCCGGCCAGGTATCCAGACCTAACCCCTATGGATTTTTCCATATGGGGAATTATTAAAGATAATGTTTATAAGACGACGCCCCGTGATGTAAATGATTTAAAACTTAAAATTAGGGAGGCGTGTGATAAAATTACTCCGACCGTTTTGAAAAATATTCAAAAAAATTTGACCATGAGAGCACACAGATGTGTATTAAACAATGGTGGTCATTTTGAACACTTTTTGTAGTAAATTTGTTGTTTTGTCTTTTATTATTTACTACTCTGTTGATTTTGATATTTTTATAGTTGTTGTTGTTTATTGTTTTATTGTTTCTTTTTATGACAACTTGACAGTTAGTGTGTTAAAAATAAAAAGTTGATTTTAATGGGTTTATTTTTGGCTAAAGTACCATGTATGATACAAAGTTAAAATCTTTAATTTTTTTTTCAATTTTTTGATGTTAAAATCCAATATGGCGGCCATAGGAAAAACAAAAGATAGTAGCCGTATCTCAAAATCTGGTTGGCGTAAAAATACACAAATTGGATCAAAATGTAATTTTGTATGTTTTAATATAAACATTTCAGTATTTTAAAGTTACTAGAAATAAAAAAGTTATAGCGATAATAAGTTTTAACCGATTTTTATATTTTTTTAATATTTTGAGAACCGCTGATTTTTTTTTGCAATCTTCTATGCCATACTAAAAGGCATGTAATTACGCAACTTTTGAACTCTTATCAATTATAGAGAAGTGGAAGGAGAAGGTCGAATAAGGTAATTTACGTAGGTAGAAAACCCTATAGGTTTTCGACGCAAGTCGAAAACAAGTTTTCTACCCTTTTCTACCAAGGTAAATTACCTAAGGTTTTCTACTGACCCAACCCTGTCCACTTCTCTATAATTGATAAAAATTTGCCCTCATGCCAAAAATTATGTTGGGGTCTCCCAACCAAACGTGGCCCTTTTTTTCCCACCATAATAATGTTAAAAAACTCCAAATAACTTCAAATTTATGGTAGGTGTCTGATTTTTCACAACATTTAATAAATCATAATAAACAACAAACTTGCATAACCTCAAATTTTTTTGATATTTGACAGTATTCTACTTTTTTACGTTTTCTACCGTCGAAAACGTCGAAAAAGGTTTTCTACATGTCGAAAACAAAAATGTAGGTAGAACTTCTGTGTTGTTATGTTACGTGAACGTTTCATATGACTACGTTAATTAACGTAGTCATATGAAACGTTCACGTTAGGGTTGCCAACCGTCCTTTATTTCAAAGGACAGTCCTTTATTTCTAAATACTGTCCTTTGTCCTTTTGAAAGGTGTCAAAGGACGGCAAATGTCCTTTAAAATCCGGAAATACAGATAAATCCACAATTATTTAAAAAAGGCCCATACAAATACCATAAAATGTAAAATTGGCAACATTTGAAATATTTTGGTAAATCCCCGAGCTCCAATTTATGTATTTTTATTTTGTTCCTCGTTGTGTTGAGCCCTTGTGTGTAGTCGACTAGTCCCTGTGTGTAAGGTGTTTTTTTAACCTTATTTTACAACTTTTTAACAGGAAACGGTAAGTGGAAAATGCAATATTAAAATTATACAGGGTGTTATGTAATTAATGTTATATATTAAAATGGGTTGTTCCTTAGGGTCCATCACAGAACATAAGGGGTCCATAAAGAAGCACCTGAAACTTTTTTTTCCCTAATTCCAAAGTCTAAAAATAATTTATAATAACCTTGATCCTACCAAAAAGGGGTACGCTTCGTGACACCCAAACACGAGAGATCTAAACTCGATGGGTCTAAAATTTAAAAGCGCGGTGGGTCTAAAATGTGTGGCAACGTTGTTTTTGAAACGTCAAAGGCGTAAGGCTTCGTTCACATTTTTCATAAAAAATCGTATTTTCTTAAATGAGATTCACCTACTTTCGTTCAAACAAGATTTCGGTCAAAGAAAAGTAGGTACTTCTGAACCAGATATGCAAAATTAAAAATTGTAGGTATGCTTTAGTTTTTTGCTTTGCCATATATAGATTGGATTATATATTATGAAAGGAGTTATAACAAGTTTTATGACAATTTTACCAAGGAAATTGTTTAGAAGGTAAAGATTGATATAAATGTTAATGTTTAATGTATGCTTAACTGGTGACATGAAAAAGTTTTACTTTAACGGTGAAAACAAACCTCAGGTCTCTCAGACTCGCTGGATTATTCTAATATTCTGACTAGGAAAACGAGGAGCCTCTAGGCAAAAATCCAAAAAATTACCTCCCCCACCAACTTGGATATCTCTTAGCTTGTTGAAGAAAAGTGCAGTAATTTGGAAGGTAGTATAATAATATTTATAATGTATTTAATTAATGTTGTTCTGTTTATTACTTTTATGTCAATACTAATTAAATTTCACTGTTACAGATTTCCAAGCAGGCAGTAATTTTTCCAAAAAGAGCCCTATTCCATCTGTATATATACCTATAGGTAAGTTTTCTGAGCTGTTCTTAAAACTGTTAGTGTACCTAATGAATGCATTTTAGGTGAAACATTCAAAACAGGTACTAGTTGTTGTTGCAATCCACAACTGTTATATAATATATATTATATACAGTCTCTGTTATTGGAAATTAATTCCAAAGTGGGAAAATGTGGAGCAGAATATCGTAAGGAAGTTTTTGAAAACTTCCTTTCTATTCTGAAAATTATTCAGCATTGGTAATTTCTTTTTTATCCATTATCCTAGAATTTTCATAAAGTTACATAAGTGAGTATAGTTTCTTTTTCTGATTTATAAGTTCAGTTTTTTTCACAACTTGGAATCTATGAATTTATAAGACGATGTCTCACACCCATAATTACAGATAGTCTAGATGAACAGTTCTCCTTCTTAGGGAAAAAAGGAAAAACTATGTTTGGAAGCTTATCATTAGCCAAAGCGATAATCGGTAAATAAAAATAGACTTTGAAACCCAACCCCTTTTGATTTTGCAGATTTTTTTTATATTTTTTTACCCCACTTAAAATAAAAGAATATTTCCAATTTTTTTTTATCCAACTATAGAAGCATCGAACCCACAGCTGAGTGTTTCTATGTTGGTAGTTACCCGGAAACTTTTTTTTAACAATATAATTTTTATTTCAGAATGTGCACAGAAATATGAGCATTCAATTAATTACAAAGAGGCTGAGCAACGAATTGGAGATTGGTTAAGAAGGGCAAAAGAAAGATGTTAAGAGGAGAAATAAAAAAAATTGAATTAAATGTTTAAGTTTAGCTATAGGTATATAATATATTATGTATGTATATGTATGTTTTTTTCATTATACTTTTAGAATTTTATGTAGCTGGGGTATTTGGTTCCTTAAAGGTCTTTGGGGTGCTTATTTGTTTCCTTTTATATTATTTATTTATATTATTTTATATTAACTGAGTATTTACAGTATTTCAGTTTTTTACTTTAAATTAAATATGTTTTAAGTATTTAAACATTATTACAGTTAAGTATTTGTATTTACAAATTAATTAACAAGTTAAGAAATAACATGCTGCAAGCTTATTTGTTTCCTTTTATATTATTTATTTATATTATTTTATATTAACTGAGTATTTACAGTATTTCAGTTTTTTACTTTAAATTAAATATGTTTTAAGTATTTAAACATTATTACAGTTAAGTATTTGTATTTACAAATTAATTAACAAGTTAAGAAATAACATGCTGCAAGCTTTAGGTAGTAATGGTATTGCACCATGGTGCCTGTTTGTCTGCATAAACTGTGTCCTTTCAAAATAAAACTTATTTTGAAAATTTTCGATTTATTTCAAACCTTTCTAAAAGTCATTTAGGAATATAAAATATAACATATCCCTGCTGAAAAAGCCGGGTGATTGCAGGTATGTGCGGGTGAAAAACCAAGCTGGTTTTACGCCCGGTTATATATGTATTTTGCCTGCCATACCAGATTTTGCCCGCACGCCTGCTTTCACCTGCGCTACCGGGTGTAAATATCACCCGCAAACGCCCGGTATTGACGTTAATTATATATAAGATTATGTTTTCGCCTGATTTCACCCGCGTTTACCTGCATTTTGATTTTCTGTTTTTGTCTGCATTCTCCCGGTTTCATCCGCGAACGTACGTTTTTACATGCGTACGTCTGCATTCGTCCCGCGAACGTCTGCATTAACCCGCGAACGTCTGATTTCACCCGCGAACGTCTGCTTTTGCCTGTTTTCACCCGCAAACGTCTACTTTTCCCTGCAAACGCCTGCTTTGACCCGCAAACGTCTGCTTTTACCCGCGAACGCCTGATTTCATCCGCGAACGTCTGCTTTCATACTTTTTCACCCGCAAACGTCTGCTTTCACCTGCGAACGCCCGGTTATACCTGTCTTTCGCCCGGTTAGTGCAAACTCGCAATCATCTGCAATCACCCGCGATCGCCGGCATTTAGTTTGATTTACTTTCGCCCGGTTTCATCGGCAAACGTCGGATTTCGTCTGCGAACGCCTGCTTTCACCTGCGTACGCCTGCTTTCACCCGCAAACGTCTGCTTTTACCCGCGAACGCCTGATTTCACCCGCAAACGTCTGCTTTTGCCTGTTTTCACCCGCAAACGTCCACTTTTACCTGCAAACGCCTGCTTTTACCTGCAAATGCCTGCTTTCACCCGCAAACGCCCGGTTATACCTGTCTTTCGCCCGGTTAGTGCAACCTCGCAATCATCTGCAATCACCCGCGATCGCCGGCATTTAGTTTTATCTGCATTAACCCGCGAACGTCTGATTTCACCCGCAAACGTCTGCTTTTGCCTGTTTTCACCCGCAAACGTCCACTTTTACCTGGAAACGCCTGCTTTTACCTGCAAACGCCTGCTTTCACCCGCAGACGCCCGGTTATACCTGTCTTTCGCCCGGTTAGTGCAACCTCGCAATCATCTGCAATCACCCGCGATCGCCGGCATTTAGTTTTATCTGCATTAACCCGCGAACGTCTGATTTCACCCGCAAACGTCTGCTTTTGCCTGTTTTCACCCGCAAACGTCTACTTTTACCTGCAAACGCCTGCTTTCACCCGCAAAAGTCTGCTTTTACCCGCGAACGCCTGATTTCATCCGCGAACGTCTGCTTTCATACTTTTTCACCCGCAAACGTCTGCTTTCACCTGCGAACGCCCGGTTATACCTGTCTTTCGCCCGGTTAGTGCAACCTCGCAATCATCTGCAATCACCCGCGATCGCCGGCATTTAGTTTTATCTGCATTAACCCGCGAACGTCTGATTTCACCCGCAAACGTCTGCTTTTGCCTGTTTTCACCCGCAAACGTCCACTTTTACCTGCAAACGCCTGCTTTCACCCGCAAACGTCTGCTTTTACCCGCGAACGCCTGATTTCATCTGCGAACGTCTGCTTTCATACTTTTTCACCCGCAAACGTCTGCTTTCACCTGCGAACGCCCGGTTATACCTGTCTTTCGCCCGGTTAGTGCAACCTCGCAATCATCTGCAATCACCCGCGATCGCCGGCATTTAGTTTTATCTGCATTAACCCGCGAACGTCTGATTTCACCCGCAAACGTCTGCTTTTGCCTGTTTTCACCCGCAAACGTCCACTTTTACCTGGAAACGCCTGCTTTTACCTGCAAACGCCTGCTTTCACCCGCAGACGCCCGGTTATACCTGTCTTTCGCCCGGTTAGTGCAACCTCGCAATCATCTGCAATCACCCGCGATCGCCGGCATTTAGTTTTATCTGCATTAACCCGCGAACGTCTGATTTCACCCGCAAACGTCTGCTTTTGCCTGTTTTCACCCGCAAACGTCTACTTTTACCTGCAAACGCCTGCTTTCACCCCGCAAAAGTCTGCTTTTACCCGCGAACGCCTGATTTCATCCGCGAACGTCTGCTTTCATACTTTTTCACCCGCAACGCACTCTGATATGTGGCGAACGCCCGGTTATACCTGTCTTTCGCCCGGTTAGTGCAACCTCGCAATCATCTGCAATCACCCGCGATCGCCGGCATTTAGTTTTATCTGCATTAACCCGCGAACGTCTGATTTCACCCGCAAACGTCTGCTTTTGCCTGTTTTCACCCGCAAACGTCCACTTTTACCTGCAAACGCCTGCTTTCACCCGCAAACGTCTGCTTTTACCCGCGAACGCCTGATTTCATCTGCGAACGTCTGCTTTCATACTTTTTCACCCGCAAACGTCTGCTTTCACCTGCGAACGACTGCTTCGCTTCGTCTACGAACGCCCGCAAACAAAGAACACCAAAGAAGCAAAACCGAAATAGGGCGAAAGGAAACAGCCGAAGGTACCCGAACAAGTCTGAGATGCTCTGGATCACGTCGTTGCCAACTTTAAATAAACAAAAACGTTTCTAACTTCACATTTATTATTATGTTTTTAAATCTATATGAAACGGGTTTTTTGAATGAAATTAGCGAAATTTTTTTCTGTTATTCGCAGAAATATGCTCCGGTGTTTTAATTAACCCATTGCCCATTTCTAAAAGCATACGCGTAATTAGGTATATAGGTAAATTGGGTGGGGGAAGCCAGTTTTTCAACGGACATAGAAAGAGATACTGTCGAATTTTGTTCGTATTGGAAAGTGCTGTAAAAAGTGAAAAAAAAAACAAAGTTAGGTAAGCAAAAAGTGATTATTAATTCTTCGCATGTTTGTTCAGTTATTAAAAACAAGTTTTAAGAATCTAATTGGTTTTTACGGACTTTATAAAATCAGCTGTTTTATAAAGCCAGTGGCTTTAAGCCACGCCCATCGTCTAAAAACAAGCAACAATTCTTAAAATTGCTAGGTACAATTAAATGATTTTTATATTATTATATCTAACTTTTTTAATAAACTTTTAGGCAAACAAGCAACAGGAATCCAAAAAGGAGATCAAGAGCTTAAGGATTTCATCTTCAAAATAGGAGCCACAAGCAGTCCGAGGAACTTTCAGGATCCGGTGAGAAATTGTTTATTTTGACTTGTAATTCTTATTAGTTTGTCAAAATAATGTCAATCATAAATGTTTTATCTGGGGTCAATATAATAAATAATTAGTATTTTTCTATAAAAAATGTTTTTCTTTAAACAATATAAATTAATATTAAATAAATTTAAAATTTTAGCTTATTTCATTTCATTTCATTAGTTATTTCAAAAATCATATAAGGCTTAATATTGTAAAATTTGTTTAATATTAGTTTTATATTGTTTAACATTGTAAAATCTGTTTTATATTGTTTAATACTACTTAGTTGAATATTGTGTAATATTGTAAAATTTATCTTATACTGTTTAATATTAGTGGTTTGTTGTAAAATCTGTTTTACATTAATTTTATATTTTTTAAAATTTGTCATATATTGTTTAATACTAGTTTTATATTGTTTAATACTAATTTTATATTGTTTAATATTGTAAAATTTATCTTATACTGTTTAATATTAGTTTACTTATTAAATTTTATTTATAAAAACTTTCTAGTTTTATTTATTCTTATATTAAATGCATTATACCTGTACATTACATTTAAAATTCCCGCCTAAAGAAAGAAAGAAAAAATAATCAGCGCCATCTATGCATTTTTATCTAAAACATAATAGACATGAAGCTCGTACGTAACATTATGTTGTGTAAGTTGGTAGCATTGTGACCTGTGTCAAGCGCATCTCAGACTTTCGGGCGATTATTGTGTTGCCAACTTTTAACCAGGAACTTTTGCTTCTTTGGTGTTCTTTGCCCGCAAATGTCGGCTTTCGTCCGCGAACGTCTGATTTTATCCGCGAACGTCTACTTTTACCCGCGAACGTCAGCTTTCACCCGCAAACGTCTGCTTTTACCCGCAAACGCCTGATTTCATCCGCGAACGTCTGCTTTCATACTTTTTCACCCGCAAACGTCTGCTTTCACCTGCGAACGCCCGGTTAGTGCAACCTCGCAATCATCTGCAATCACCCGCGATCGCCGGCATTTAGTTTGATCTAGGTACTTTCGCCCGGTTTCATCCGCAAACGTCGGCTTTCGTCTGCGAACGCCTGCTTTCACCTGCGTAAGCCTGTTTTCACCCGCAAACGTCTACTTTTACCTGCAAACGCCTGCTTTCACCCGCAAACGTCTGCTTTTACCCGCGAACGCCTGATTTCATCTGCGAACGTCTGCTTTCATACTTTTTCACCCGCAAACGTCTGCTTTCACCTGCGAACGACTGCTTCGCTTCGTCTACGACCGCCCGCAAATGTCGGCTTTCGTCCGCGAACGTCTGATTTTATCCGCGAACGTCTACTTTTACCCGCGAACGTCAGCTTTCATCCCTTCCCATAATTTCTTAACTTTAAAGGAATTATTTAAATTTAAAAAAATGTAAAGAAAATAAATTTATTGGATTTTGACATTGTTTCGCAAAACAAAAATTAAGTCTTCATTAAAAAAATTAATAAACATTTTTTCATTATTACACATGAGCTAAGGCACCTGCGCAGAAAAGCACGGTTGTCGTTTATTTTTACTTCTTAAAAACCGTACTCGGAGGCCGTTGAAGGTGGACACTCGAAATTGGCATCCTTTTTTTGTGCCCACGAGACCTACCCGCGGACCATCCGGTGTCGAAAAGGCCCAAGTCCACTTTTTTCGATTTTTCCGACAAATTTTGCCCGACATGTCAAGTGGCGGATGTCAAGTTGACAGGTGACAGATGACAAATGATAGGTGGCAGATGACAAATGACAGATGACAGGTGAAAGATGAAAGGTGCCAGATAACAGGTGACAGATGTCAACTTAACAGATGACAGGTGAAAGATGAAAGGTGACAGGTGCCAGATGACAGGTGACAGATGTCAAGTGAACAGGTGACATGTCAAGTGACAAAAGTCAAGTTGACAAATGATAGATGGCAGGTGCCATATGACAGGTGGCAGATGACAAATGGCAGATGACTGATCAAAAATGGTAGGTGATAGATAACATGTGACAGATGACGTGTGACAGATGACATGTGACGCGGCGCGATTCACACCTGCAGCGAGCAACAAACTCAGCTTGGTGAGCTAGTTTAAAACGTTGAGGAGAATTAAAATCTTTTTTTTTTTAATTAATAGCGTTGAGGAGACTTAAAATCATTTTTTTTTAATTAATAACGTATTTTTACTAAGTGTTATATTTATATTTTTTCTGAAATGGGGTTACTTTAATAACAAACTTGTAAGGCGATAAATTTGAATTATATTTCTGGGAGTTTCTGACTAAAGTGGCAACATGGCATCAAAGCACGCTTGTCAACAGAGACTGCTTGTCATTGGACATAACCTTTATTTGTGTAGGCATATCTATTGTTTTGTGTAGTTTTACTGTTTATAATTTTTTTTGGGGAACTTAAACTAATTAAAACGTAAGTATATAAAATTATTTAAATAGGAATTTATTTTGAATCGATGTTTATCTTGTTTTAGTTTGGTTTTACCTACATGCATTTATAGATGATGATACCTAGGTACCTCGCATATAATTAAAGCTGAACATATTTAAAATAAAGCTACAAATAAAAAAGATGTAGACTATAAAAAAATACCTTGAATGCCACAAGGCCTCCTGATAAGGACCCAACAACTAATTATGAAGCTTATGTGCTATTTGTGTAAGGTACCTAAAAGTGTATATATACCTAGTTATAGGCTATAACCTATAGCTATCTATTTATATTAATCTAAATGCATAAATTCTTTTTTAAGGGGCCATCCATTTATTATGTCAGCATGCAATGGGAATGTCTCGCAAATGATGGCTGAAGACCAGAGGGTGTGGGTGCAAATTGTTATGATTATTTCAGAAATCAAAAAGACACGTTTTGAAAGAAGTTTGCATGGAATTTTTAGAATCTAAAGATGACCTAAAAGACAAATTGAACATCCAATGCCAAAAAAGCGACCAATAAAGTTTTAAGAGTCGGAATTGGATGATAGTGAATCACTGTTTAAGTACTTAATTTTGTAAGTAATAAACATGAACATTCATTTACATATAATATATATTATGTTGCCATTATTATTATGCACAAAAGTTATTTTCCATTAATTAATCTAGAATTACATTATTCAATGTTAATAACAAATAAATTAAATTTTATAGACTTTTACATATTTAAAATAATAATTTTTAAAGCGTTTTACAATTTACATATGTAGATAAAATATTTTAAGAAAAAAAAATTGTCTACTCCCAACCAAATTATAATAATTTTTAACATTTTAAATTATTTTTAGACTGGAATTGAACCAAAAAATATTGATGAGAAAATAATGAAATCACTCGATTTTTTAAACTATTATTTAAGCAATTGACTTGCGTTTTTAGGCCATTTATCAGGAATATTCCATTAACTGGCTTTTGTTTTTTAGATCTCCTTTAGTTTTCTGTATATACATATTTTTTATATGCAAATATTTGATTATATGTATATTTATATGTATTATTTATTGAAAAATCAGAAATGCATATATTTTTAAGAAAACAAAAAACTGTTACTTAATTTTTTTACAAGTTAAAAAAAAAATTTTTTCAAAGAAATTAAATAAATTTGTTCAAATATTTTTACTCTATTTTGCGGTTTTCCTATAAAAAATATGCATTTATATTTTTTAAATAACAAGTACTTATAACATACAAAAAACGTTCCAGTAAATAAATATCCCTTATTGGCCTTAATAGCTTAAAAAATTGAGCCAACTAGTTGAATAATAGCTTCAGAAATTGACTGATTAGTCCCAAACCAAACCAAATTTTGTATGGTGAAAATACAACTTATTATCCAGGTATATTCTGTTAATCAATTAGACTTTATCTAAATTACTTTTTTTAGAAAGACAGGATATTTATAGGTTTCTTAGCACATAATAGCCTATGTGCCCGCCAAACCAAAATCAAAAATCCGCCATTGTATACCTTCTATTATAATAGGTGGGTTGAAAACAAAATGTTTGTTTTTTTTCCAAGCATGGGGGTAGAATTTGTACCTTATAAAAAAAGAAAATAAAAAAAAATTTACTCAATATCTTGAGGTGGGCCACTCGTTTTTTAAATAAATATTTAATCAAATGGGGTAGTTCCAACGGGAAATTCTTTTTTTTGTTCTAGAATCTGTAGGGTGTCGCCCTTAAAAGCCAATTGGAAGTCAAAAATTGAAAAAGTTTTTTTTCCATTGTTTTTGTAATTTAAGTAAAATATTAAAAGAACTTTCTTTTGTTTTATAAGGAAAGTTGAGTGAAAAAAAATCACATGTTTTCCACGATTTTGGACCAAAAAAAGAATTTCCCGTTGGAACTACCCCATTTGATTAAATATTTATTTAAAAAACGAGTGGGCCACCTCAAGATGTTGAGTCAAAAAAATTTTTTCTATTGAAAAATTTTCTTTTTTTATAAGGTACAAATTATACCCCATGCTAAGAAAAAAAAACAAACATTTTGTTTTCAACCCATTAAGTAAATTTTAATGAATACAATTACTAATTTTATCTAATATATTTTTTTAGGGAAAATGGATTTTCTTTAATAAATTATTTTTTTTAAACATGGTTTTATTGCTTTTAATTATGGTACAAATGGTGGGAAAAATCCCTTATAGCGTAGTGTAGACAAAATCGAAAAAATGTCAGGGGGTTGACTTTTATTGGGTACCCAATAATACGTATTAAATGTTTACATAACTATGCAAAAAGCAAACAAGTTAGTGGTGTACAAATTTTGTTCAAAAATTTTCTTTAAAACATTTGTTTATTCACCCTGATAAACCAATATTATTTCTTTATAAATTTATTTTATAATTCAAATTTTAATAACATTGGACTACTATATAAATAAATAAAATTTTAACACCCTCAATATACGAAAGGAAGCTTTTAAGGACCTAATTTAATAAAAGTTTTTTTTTCTAGAAGACGCTCTATAATAAAAGTGTATGAAACCGAAAGAAAACAAACAAACGAAATGCTGGCAATCGCGGATAAAATCGGACGAAAGCAGACGTTTGCGGTTGAAAACGAGCAAAAACAGACGTTTACGGGTAAAAACGGACGTACGCAGGCGTTCGCAGTCGAAATCAGACGTTTGCGGGTGAAAAAGTACGAAATCAGACGTTCGCGGATGAAATCAGGCGTTTGCGGGTAAAAGCAGACGTTTGCGGGTGAAAGCAGGCGTTTGCAGGTAAAAGTAGACGTTTGCGGGTGAAAACAGGCAAAAGCAGACGTTGGCGGGTAAAAACATACGTAAGCAGCGAAAGTAGATAAAACTAAATGCCGGCGATCGCGGGTGATTTCAGATAATTGCGAGGTTGTACTAACCGGGCGAAAGACAGGTATAACCGGGCGTTCGCAGGTGAAAGCAGACGTTTGCGGGGTGAAAAAGTACGAAATCAGACGTTCGCGGATGAAATCAGGCGTTTGCGGGTAAAAGCAGACGTTTGCGGGTGAAAGCAGGCGTTTGCAGGTAAAAGTAGACGTTTGCGGGTGAAAACAGGCAAAAGCAGACGTTGGCGGGTAAAAACATACGTAAGCAGCGAAAGTAGATAAAACTAAATGCCGGCGATCGCGGGTGATTTCAGATAATTGCGAGGTTGTACTAACCGGGCGAAAGACAGGTATAACCGGGCGTTCGCAGGTGAAAGCAGACGTTTGCGGGTGAAAAAGTATGAAATCAGACGTTCGCGGATGAAATCAGGCGTTCGCGGGTAAAAGCAGACGTTTGCGGGTGAAAGCAGGCGTTTGCAGGTAAAATTAGACGTTTGCGGGTAAAAAACAGGCAAAAGCATACGTTTGCGGGCAAAAACAGACGTACGCAGGTGAAAGCAGGCGTTCGCAGACGAAAGCCGACGTTTGCGAATGAAACCGGGCGAAAGTAGATTGCGAGGTTGCACTAACCGGGCGAAAGACAGGTATAACCGGGCGTTCGCAGGTGAAAGCAGACGTTTGCGGGTGAAAAAGTATGAAAGCAGACGTTCGCGGATGAAATCAGGCGTTCGCGGGTAAAAGCAGACGTTTGCGGGTGAAAGCAGGCGTTTGCAGGTAAAAGTAGACGTTTGCGGGTGAAACCGGGCGAAAGTAGATCAAACTAAATGCCGGCGTTCGCGGGTGATTACAGATGATTGCGAGGTTGCACTAACCGGGCGAAAGACAGGTATAACCGGGCGTTCGCAGGTGAAAGCAGACGTTTGCGGGTGAAAAAGTATGAAAGCAGACGTTCGCGGATGAAATCAGGCGTTCGCGGGTAAAAGCAGACTTTTGCGGGTGAAAGCAGGCGTTTGCAGGTAAAAGTAGACGTTTGCGGGTGAAAACAGGCAAAAGCAGACGTTTGCGGGTGAAATCAGACGTTCGCGGGTTAATGCAGATAAAACTAAATGCCGGCGATCGCGGGTGATTGCAGATGATTGCGAGGTTGCACTAACCGGGCGAAAGACAGGTATAACCGGGCGTTCGCAGGTGAAAGCAGACGTTTGCGGGTGAAAAAGTATGAAAGCAGACGTTCGCGGATGAAATCAGGCGTTCGCGGGTAAAAGCAGACTTTTGCGGGTGAAAGCAGGCGTTTGCAGGTAAAAGTAGACATTTGCGGGTGAAAACAGGCAAAAGCAGACGTTCGCGGGTAAAAGCAGACGTTCGCGGATGAAATCAGGCGTTTGCGGGTAAAAGCAGACGTTTGCGGGTGAAAGCTGACGTTCGCGGGTAAAAGTAGACGTTCGCGGATAAAATCAGACGTTCGCGGACGAAAGCCGACATTTGCGGGCGTTCGTAGACGAAGCAAAGCAGTCGTTCGCAGGTGAAAGCAGACGTTTGCGGGTGAAAAAGTATGAAAGCAGACGTTCGCGGATGAAATCAGGCGTTCGCGGGTAAAAGCAGACTTTTGCGGGTGAAAGCAGGCGTTTGCAGGTAAAAGTAGACGTTTGCGGGTGAAAACAGGCAAAAGCAGACGTTTGCGGGTGAAATCAGACGTTCGCGGGTTAATGCAGATAAAACTAAATGCCGGCGATCGCGGGTGATTGCAGATGATTGCGAGGTTGCACTAACCGGGCGAAAGACAGGTATAACCGGGCGTTCGCAGGTGAAAGCAGACGTTTGCGGGTGAAAAAGTATGAAAGCAAACGTTCGCGGATGAAATCAGGCGTTCGCGGGTAAAAGCAGACTTTTGCGGGTGAAAGCAGGCGTTTGCAGGTAAAAGTAGACGTTTGCGGGTGAAAACAGGCAAAAGCAGACGTTCGCGGGTAAAAGCAGACGTTTGCGGGTGAAAGCAGGCGTTTGCAGGTAAAAGTAGACGTTTGCGGGTGAAACCGGGCGAAAGTAGATCAAACTAAATGCCGGCGTTCGCGGGTGATTGCAGATGATTGTGAGGTTGCACTAACCGGGCGAAATACAGGTTTAACCGGGCGTTCGCAGGTGAAAGCAGACGTTTGCGGGTGAAAAAGTATGAAATCAGACGTTCGCGGATGAAATCAGGCATTCGCGGGTAAAAGCAGACGTTTGCGGGTGAAAGCAGGCGTTTGCAGGTAAAAGTAGACGTTTGCGGGTGAAACCGGGCGAAAGTAGATCAAACTAAATGCCGGCGTTCGCGGGTGATTGCAGATGATTGCGGGGGTGCACTAACCGGACGAAAGACAGGTATAACCGGGCGTTCGCGGATAAAGTAAAGCAGGCGTGTGCGGGTATGGGCAGATAAGATTTTCACCCGCAATCACCCGGTTTTGACGCATATTTCAATCGAAATTTACGCCCGCAATCACCCGGCTTTTTCAGCAGGGATACTAAAAACGACCTAAGGATGTTCTCAGAATGTATGAGGTTCATCCCAAGTTATCCTAGAAACATCCTGATGGGATAGACATGGAGTCTAAGAGACTCCCCTTCAACTTTAAACACATGTGTTGGCAAAGGGTGTGTTGGGTTGGGTCATATTTACATACACAATTTGGAAACAACTAATATTGGTAGAGAGTGTTAATACCATCTAGGATTGAAGGTACCTGGAGGATGAAACAGATTTAGCGCGAACTTTTAAATATGCACTGATTGCAAAGTGCTTAGGAGTCTGGTATAGGTACTCCAGGTCACCAATTAGGGGTTAAAATACTTTCATGCTGTTCTTTAATGGGTTAAACAGGTAAACAATTATTTCATAGCTATAGCTAGATAAACTATTTAATTTAAAAAAAAATATCCCAGATCGCCAATGAAATAGGATTATTTCTGATTTACATAATTAAGGGAACATTTTTATAATGAATAAACAGGATTGTTGTGGGAAAATTTATATTTCTATTGTAAATTATAATAGTTCCACACTGTGAGCAGATAACATCAAATAATAAATAAAATAAAAAGTTTTGAAATTAAACATTTAAAATACCTACTTATAAAAACCATAAACTGTTTCCCATTTCGTTTCCTTTGTGATTTTCCCGAGGATCCGGCCAAATTGTTTACTTGAAATTTGATACAGGCGGCCAGTTAATTAATTTTTATTTATTTTGACTAGGTAGGGAATAAAATTCATATTGGTCTATACTCCTTCATAAGCATTTTTAAGAGAGCGAGAAGTATGAGGCGCCGTTTGTGTAAAAATTAAAAGTGGAAAATAAACTTGTTTTGCTTTATAAATAATTAATGAAATGCATTTTTTCCCAAATTATTTTTTATCAAACTATTTCTTTACAACATTATTTTTTTATGAAATTATTTTTTTATGAAATTATTTTTTCATCGACTTTTTATTAACTTATTTTTTTATCAAATTATTATACAGGGTGTTCCAAAGAAAACTTGTATTTATGCCTAAATGACAGCTGTCACAATGACAGGTGCAAAAATAACAGCCGTCAAAATGACAGGTGCCTAATTGACACCTATTAAAATGACAGGTGATAAAATGACGCTCAAAATGACAGATCCCATTTGACACGTGCTAAAATAACGGCTGTCAAAATGACAGGTGCTAAAAACAGCTTTGATAAGAAAATAATTTCATAAAAAAATAATTTCATAAAAAAAATAGTTGATAAAAAAATAATTACCTAGATAAAAAAATAAGTCGATAAAAAAATAATTTGATAAAAAAATAATTTGGTAAATAATGCATATAATTAATTATTTATAGAGCAAATTAAGTTTATTTTGCACTTCTAATTTTGACACAAACGGCGCCTCATAGAGAAGCTTTAAAATAATTATTATTTTTACCGAGAATTTATTTTCTCGGTTTCGATATCGTCATTCTGTGGCTTGGTCGAAAAAGGGCCTATTAAACAAAATTAGGTTTTGATGTAATCAGGTATACCTATTCATAGATGTACCTATTTAAGTGGAAAATTAAAATGCTTATTATTTAAATGTTTCTTTTTCGAATTTGATAAAATTTTGTTTGGATCTACCAAATGGCATAATTATTCACAGGAGTGTTAGAGATGTAGGTACTTTAATTAAACACAGTAATTTACTATAGTAACACCCTGTATAATATTCCTTTAAGAGGACTACACACTAATATAAGGGTTCTGATGCATCTTTTCGTGAGAACTGATTGTATGAGAGTTAGTTTTTAGTCAGGTTCCTTGTGAATAATAATTATAATTTAAAATACTGAATACATTTTGACATAAAGAATAAAGGAAAAATATTTAAAAAAATATTTTTCGAAAGATAAAGAAAAAATATGCATTAGAAGTTTTTTATATTTTTTGTGATAGGTACGCCACTGGTTACACACTTGGTTTATCTCTGCAAACTTGTATTCTGTGACTACATAGATACCAACCAACAAAGTAGCTACGCGTTGCCAGATTTAAAAAATTGTTACTAAAAATTTTTCTTCCAAAAAATAAATAAAAACTCAATAAATACAAAAGTTTTATGCCCTTAAAGCTCTAACACCCTTCTGTATTTATTTACTCATCCAGCTATTAGCTTAAGCAATGATTAGAAAATTTAGTACCTATTTTTAAAAATCCATAACCACAAAATTAATTTTTTCATCAGTTTTTTTCTTTCTGTTTACTCATATGAAATTGGGACAGGTTAAACTTTTAATTTTTGTAAATAAATCCAAAAGCACTTCCCTTAGTTAAGATATTTACAATTTGAGCACATAACCTAAAATTTTAAAGAAATGCACTAGATTCTGCCATAAAAGTTGGCAGATTTTGTTTGAATTTACCTTCAGTACAAAAATGACATAACCATTGTTGCAACATGTAATTGCAATTAATAAAAACGCCAAATTCACAATTTGCATTGTTAATTTTGTCATTTTTGCAATTAATCTAAATTTAAACAATGTTTGTCAACTTTTTTGACAGATTTTGGAAACACTGTTGTTACCAAC
Organism: Brassicogethes aeneus; assembly: GCA_921294245.1. Classification (NCBI taxonomy): domain Eukaryota; kingdom Metazoa; phylum Arthropoda; class Insecta; order Coleoptera; family Nitidulidae; genus Brassicogethes; species Brassicogethes aeneus. The sequence continues at coordinate 67,799,529 of OV121132.1, forward strand.
CATAACATAATAAATTAACCAGATTAGCCTAAAGTTCCTAGTCGATCAGTGGCGTACTTTTTGGTAGGATAAAGGTTATTATAAATTAATTTTAGACTTTGGAATTTAGAAAAAAAAAGTTTCAGGTGCTTCTTTATGGACCCTAAGGAACAACCCAATTTAATATATAACATTAATTACATAACACCCTGTATACAAAGGCAATTTATGAGACGTTTGACATGGTTCTTTACTTACGACTCGCACCAAGGGTGCTGCAGCACCATGGTTTTAATTTAAATTTACACCTTAAGGTGTATTTAAATCTGGTTAATAACGAAAACCTAATTATCTAACGAGATATTTATTGTATAAAATTCTTATATTATTAGAAAACTTTTGGCCACTGCAGTATTTTACAAAGTAGGTCCTAAGTAGGATTTAGGCCCCAAAAAGTGTTATTTAAATCCTAATTAGGACCTAGTATAATTTTGTATGGCTACTTATTTAAATTAATCATTCAACGATTGACAGAAAATATTAATTTATTAAAATCTAAAAAATATTTTAAATTGTTTGTCCTTGAAAAATATGTAAAAATGCGAAAAAAGTATACTCTCTCGATTATTCATCTGTTTCGATTTGATCATTAATTGATTTTAAATTCATATAAAAAAATTGACTTTTGGGATGAATGTGACACAACAGAGTGTTGATGGGTAGGTATCATCCAATTTCCAGTTGTGTAATTTTTCTAATTTCGGCAATGCTTCACCTGATGGTTGTCTTTTTCGATATATCCTACACTTTAAATTCTTCATCTCCCTGCCGAAAATGCCCCTTTAAGAACAATATATTGTTCTATAGAAACCAATGGGAATTTATGTTGTAATGTATTGGGTCTTATAGGTTTGAATCTGGTGAATTGGTATCAATTGGAAAACATAATTGTCTTGAATTGGTTTGATTGGGTATTTCCCATTTAGCCCTAAAACCATTTGGCGACATATAGAACCCAATAAAAACCAGTACCAATACACATATTCAGTCCAGTACAAACCATTTCATTCTCTTATTGGTTTCTATAGAAACCATATGCATATATGGGTCATTTTCGGCAGGAAACCCAATTTTTTTAAATATTTAAAAAAATGTGTTTTCCAGAAATTGAACTGTCTACATATCCAGTTGCACGAGGACGTTTGCGACACCCTATATATTAATTTTATAATATGTTATAAAATATTACACTGAGAAAAAAGTTCCCAAATAAAAAAAATATTTAAATATGGGACAAAGGTACAGTTTATTTATCCTAAATATATTTTTATTCCCGACACATAAAGTTTTACAAAAGTATATTTATCGTTATTATTTCGACTATTTACTTAGAGGAAATAAACAATATATTCACTATTAATAAAAGTATTAGCTACACAGTTTATTTGTCTCATTTTTTTCTCAGTGTACCAACAACCCTATATACTTTTTCATTTTACACAGGTATACTCTGTATTACAGAGTCTGTAAATATTTTATTTAACCCTTTAGGACCTTTTGGTCCCATTTTTGTACGCTCCGCTTGATGTTTTTTAATACATTTTTACTTCATAGACATTATATGACCAGTCGTACACGTATATTTTTAAATTATTGTGGAGCCATCTATACCATATCTATTAAAGTTGGTACATAAATCATTAATTTAAATTCAAATTCTAAGATTGAAGACCGGGTAAGGGATAACATTTTGTATTTATTTTATGAAAATGGCAATCGAATAAATCTCCGGTTTTGCAACGAAGTAATCATAGATAATGAATAATAATAATAATCATAGATAATAAATTATAAATAATCCCTTTGTTTGCAATGTGCGTCAAACTCAAAAACTGGGTTTATCCATATGTTAAAGTGACCATCTTTCTAAAATAAGTCATTTTTTGAAACCGCAGATTAGAAGAAAAACACAACTCCACCATTACAAACAAAAAGCAAAATATTTTGACAGAAGTCAACACGTCACGTGACATGAATCATAACAAAAATGACGCATGATTTGTTTATTTAAAAATTATTTGGATATTACGGATTTTACAACGATTTTAAACTGAAAATAAATCAATAAACAATTATTAAAGGTCGTTTCCTTGAAGAGTAAAAATACAAACCTTACAAATTTAATAATAAAAAGTTACTTTTACAAAAATAAACTAATAATAAAATATACCTCACTGTTTGGTATTTTTTTTAATATGACATTAATATTTCTTTACAAAAATAAGAATATGCATAGGTATCATTTGACTTTAAGATATTACAAAATGCAGTACAAAAATGTTACATGTGAAAGTATCACTATTGAATTTAGTGTATTCAATGGCAAAGATTGATTATAGTTTATAGTATTGGGTAAAATATGCAACTAGTGCAGTAGAACTGCATCTTGCAAGAATGTCTTCTTTCTTGCATTGAATTTCACGTAAGTAGGGTTTATGTCCTCCAGTGTACAATAGATTCAAACTTGTAGGTTGTGTTGCATTTGTGTAATTAAGGTTTATGCTCTCAGGTTGGTGTCCCATGGCTTCCATTTTCCAACTCCTTTTAAAAATAATTTAATTAACAAACATAAAATTTAAAGCAAAAATATATTGGGCAATTTTTGGTAGAAAACTAATATAACAAACATTTAGACTGATAAACTATTAATTAAAAAAATTCTAGCTTTTAAAAAAAGTAACCTTAAACATTAAAAAAGATTGATTTTTTTAAATGGTCCACTGTTACATTCGAGGTTGCATTCTTTTTGGTTGAATTTTTCTCTTTTACATATCTAAATATCGTCCCCGTTCTGGCAAAAGTCATTAACTCCATTTTTGTCTAAAAGTAGTTGACTACCTTCGCGATCATAGAACAATTATATCTGTGGTCTAGAAAAATTATTAAGTGCAGTATTGTATTTTTAGCATGCTAGCAATACAATACTGCACTTAATAAGTTCTTCTAGACCACAGATATAATTGTTCTATGATCGCGAAGGTAGTCAACTACTATTAGACAAAAATGGAGTTAATTACTTTTGCCAGAACGGGGACGATATATTTAAAAACACGTTTTTAAAAAAAATTTATGGAGCTATTATGTACGTTACAAAAGCAAAATGCATCCAAAAGAGAATTATTGACTATAATAATTATAGTAAACCTTGGTTACAAACTAATGTTTAGGCTAACAAATTTATAAGATTTAACATTTGAAATATAAATTATAAGTTTTTATATTTTGCATTTTGCATTTTTTTTGCTTAATTTGTATTGTCACAAGGCCTAATAACCAAATTATTCTTTTTTATGAACCAACTCAACCTAAGTAATGAAAAACCAAGGTTTGCTAAAAAGCCAACAAGTTTTGAATTTAAAACATAATACTTACATTTTAAAACTATTTTACATATATCAATAAGGCTCCTTAAAAAGTTCTTAAAGCCAAACAGGACCCAATGGCACACAACTATCCATTAGGGGTCATGTTTCCAGTTTTGCCGATTCTGTTTCACACCTGTCACATACTATACTTTACTATCCTTCTTGTATGTTTCTCCCCTTTCTCTCACTCACTGTAGGTGGGATAAACTGATGATATACTGGTTCCAACAATTAGGCCACGTGAATTTTTTGCTTTTGGCCACATGGATATTTTTATTTATTAATTATCTCGACCAGTTTTGACTTTCGGCATCCTCTGGAAGTACTGAAAACATACAATATTAGTTAGGTATCCACATATTTAAAATACATATTAAATGCTCGTCAAATTATTTTTAAAAAGGTGATCTAATATATAAATTATATTATTTCTAAATTTAGAATGTTTCAAAAGGACGGGTTGACGAAGCTGACATGTATTAGTGTTGCCCTGAAGAACCATTTCATGGCCATGTCACAAACCAATCCTAAACTGACCAACTGTTACTCATAGATTAGATCAAAGATTAGATAAAGTTACTGCTTTCATCTCTGAATATATTTTTAAACTGTCAAAATCACTCCTTAGAAGTCAACCATAGAATAAGAATACAACATCACTTGCATACATATATCTATGATCATTTGTTATTGTTATAAAGCTTTTTGGTATATAAATAACAATATCAAATTGATATTATCAATGTACCTTTATGATGGCACCAGTAACTTTGTAAATTTTGTTGGTTATGGGTATATCAGAGGCAGGGTTGGGTCAGTAGAAAACCTTAGGTAATTTACCTTGGTAGAAAAGGGTAGAAAACTTGTTTTCGACTTGCGTCGAAAACCTATAGGGTTTTCTACCTACGTAAATTACCTTATTCGACCTTCTCCTTCCACTTCTCTATAATTGATAAAAATTTGCCCTCATGCCAAAAATTATGTTGGGGTCTCCCAACCAAACGTGGCTCTTTTTTTCCCACCATAATAATGTTAAAAAACTCCAAATAACTTCAAATTTATGGTAGGTGTCTGATTTTTCACAACATTTAACAAATCATAATAAACAACAAACTTGCATAACCTCACATTTTTTGATATTTGACAGTATTCTACTTTTTTACGTTTTCTACCGTCGAAAACGTCGAAAAAGGTTTTCTACATGTCGAAAACAAAAATGTAGGTAGATACCCAACCCTGATCAGAGGGGAGCAACTCGTGAGGTCTAAACCGACCGAACATTTACATTTCATTTAAGAAAAATGTAAACCAAACCTTATTTGAAGTGCGACGTTGCCACACATTTTAGACCCACCGCGCTTTTAAATTTTAGACCCATCGAGTTTAGATCTCTCGTGTTTGGGTGTCACGAGCTGCTCCCCCAAAAAGTACGCCACTGATCGACTAGGAACTTTATTATGTTATGGTTGGTAACAACAGTGTTTCCAAAATCTGTCAAAATAGTCGACAAACATTGTTTAAATTTAGCTTAATTACAAAAATGACAAAATTAACAATGCAAATTGTCAATTTGGCGTTTTTATTAATTGTTGGTTATGTCATTTTTGTACTGAAGGTAAATTCAAACAAAATCTGCCAACTTTTATGACAGAATCTAGTGCATTTCTTTCAAATTTTAGGTTATGTGCTCAAATTGTAAATATCTTAACTAAGGGAAGTGCTTTTGGATTTATTTACACAAATTAAATGTTTAAAGTTTAACCTGTGAACTGGTCCAAATTTCATCTGAGTAAACAGAAAGATAAAAACCGATGAAAAAATTAATTTTGTGGTTATGGATTTTTTAAAATAGGTACTAAATTTTCTAATCATTGCTTAAGCTATTAGCTGGATGAGTAAATAAATACAGAAGGGTATTAGAGCTTTAAGGGCATAAAACTTTTGTATTTATTGAGTTTTGCTTTATTTTTTGCGCAGCTACTTTGTTGGTTGGTATCTATGTCCTTACAGAACACAAGTGTGCAGAGATAAACCAGTGGCGTATCACAAAAAATCTAAAAAATTTCTAATGCATATTTTTTCTTTACTCCTTATGTCAAAAGGTATTCAGTATTTTAATATATAACATTAATTACATAGTTTTTTTGTCGCAATATATTTTTAAACTTTAATTGGAAAATTAAATTAAACAGATTCATGTAGCATTTTCTATTTTAAACAAGTTGTTGCCTAAATGCCAAATCATTATTTATTTGCAGGTTTTTGCTAAACATCATCAATCAAATCATCATGAACGATGCAAGTGATGATGTCCCAAAGTCACAGACATCTACGTCAAGCGGTGCCCCTTCTACACCACCTCGTCCGAAAAAAAAATCGGAAAAGCTGTAAAGTAGACGTGGCACCAAGAAAAAAATCCCAATTTGTCCTTTATTTCAATAACCGAAAGTTGGCAACCCTATTCCTGTTCGTATGTGTCCATGTCTTTGTCCGAGTCGTATTCCGATCTGGCTGACTATCGATAACGTTGCACCGCACTGTGCGGTTGTTTATTATTTCGCATAGAACGTAATTTATTTTTCCCATAAATGTGCTTAGTAATAGTAAACAGGAGTTTCTTTTGCCTAGTGCTTATCTGTACTTGAGTGATTAATAACTGCGTATGTGATCCCTTACTTATGAGTTCTTTGGCTATGCTTGCTGTTCTTATATATAAGAACAGCAAGCATACTCAGTTATTAGTTATTAGTTCTATAGAAACTGTTGGGGACTAATTATGGTGAAGTTCTTTATAAGTTGAGGTTGCACTTGGTTCTGTTAGATTACTTGTTAAATCATTAATTGATTTTATTAATTTGAACATCGATAGCGGTGGTAGCACTAGGAAAGCGAACGCGTTAAACGAGACCCTAGACACATGACCGATTGTCTTAAGGTGAGGAGGGTTACTTATTCATTCTTTTATTGTCATAATACAAATATTGTAATTTTACCAACCCACGTTAATAAAATTACTGTCACAACTTATGACACTGTTGATGAAAATTATGATAGGGACACAAGTCTTCATGTAGGGATTAATTTCAAAAATATCTTTTTCTACTCCTATTACGGAATTTGACCCTTCTAATATCACTTTTATCTATGGAATGACATATATTCCGTAAAGTGTTACAGAATGAAATATTCTATCATCTGATTACAGAATAAACCACAGACCTGTGGAATAAACACTCGTGGCGACATCTCTGTTTTTAATATCCAACAAATTTTGGACCGATCCAACCTCACTTTCTTCCAATTAAATTATTTTTCTATGGTATTTTTTGGAAACGTAGAAAAAGTATAGTCTGAAACACGTTTGGAATTGCATATTCCGCTCTCGTGAAACCGTCAAACTCGCCTTCGGCTCGTGTGACAAACTCTTCACTCGAGCGGAATATGCTGAATTCCAAACTTGTTACAGAATATACTATTATGCCACTGTTGCAGTATGAACTATGAGTAATTTTACAATTATTCCACTAAAAAACCCAAAATTCAGTTTTTTTGACTTATGACACTGTTGTCGCCCATGTGCGATATGTTAACACAAATAAAGTAATAAAATTACAGAAAATAAACACAGAATATAAATAAAACAAATGTCAACTATTTTTGTTGACATACGATTTGTACGGGCAAGCAGCCGGGAGGAAGGAAGGAAGAAAGGCAATCTATAATTTTATAATTCTGTTGGTTTACCGAAACAAAATATATGACCTGGCAACGCTGTTTAATAATGACATGTTCTATGCATAACCTTAAAACACGTTAACGTTGCTTAAACCGGTTTCTCTTTAAATTAATTAAAAATGAATAATATCTTGAAACTTGTTACCAGAATTAATGGGATTAGATTATTTTTACATCCGGGAAATAATGTAGTTCATAAAATTAATGCCCAACAACGACAAATAGCAAGAAACCTTTGGTACATGTGCAATTCTAAAAATGGTATAACAACGTTTGCTGAAAATAAGCACAGTAACTTGTGTAGTTGTGGCTGTAATATGACAAAACATGGAGTTCACAGTAAAGGTATTATATTTCTTCTTCTATATAGTTTAATTTATTATACATAAAATTATAGGTGAACGGGAACTTGTTGAGTTTCTTACTGAGGAAATATTAGCTGAAAAGAAAGCCCAAAAAGTTAAAACAGTGCCAACTGAGTTGGATGGATTTAAAGCTAATTTAAATGGAGCCGAAGTAACTTTAACAAAAACCATTGATAATGAAATGTAAGTCACTATATACAATGGTGGATTTAAGAAAAAAGGCCCAGGCTGCTAAGTTTTAAAGATTGAAATTCATGGTTAAAGAAATTTACATTTCAGCTGGGGGGCCTAAAGCCTTTCTGTTGGGGTGCTCAGGCGGCAACAGCGCATTTCCTACCCATTAAATCTGCCACTGACTATATATTCTTTGGAGGGGACTACTTATATAAAAGGTGCTTTCCAATTGACCATTTGTAGCATGCAATGCAGCCTCTGTGCACACCAGGTTTTAAAGAGTAATGGGAATGCAAACCTAAAACCTGGGGCTGCATTGTGTGGTCAAAATGGTCAATGGCAAGATACCTATTCATATTCATACTTAATTTTGCTTCTTAAATTTACAGAATAAATTACAAGCAATCGTCAAAATACTTAAAATTAATTTAAAAAAAATATAGGTCCTTTATAGACCAAATTAAACTATCACATAATTAGTTAAAAGATTAACTTATATCAAAAATAGTTATATCACAGTTTAGAAATTCTTGTATGGAGTAAAATGGATTTTGTAAGAAAAAATTGAACCTACAACTCGCCAAAGTTTTTTGTTTTGAGTGTGTTCCACCAATTTCAAATACTGACAGACAGCTGTTTTGACCTATATTGGGTCTCATCAGTGTCAGGCAACTTGGTGTAGTGGAACACACTCAAAACAAAGGACTCCCTGAGCTTATATGCTTGGTGGGTAAGCCAACAGAGGCGAGATGTAAGAACATCAGGTGAACCACACCGTCAAACGACGTGGCCTTTGCCGCAATCGGTACATACTATGCAACCAAGACTGCACACAGCAATTTTATAACAGAAATTAAGAAAATTGAATGTTTTCCTTAAAAATATTTTAGTTTAAACTTTAACTGTTTTATCTTTAGTTTTAAATATTTTTTGGTAATTTATTATAAGCTTTTATGCCAATCTGCTACTTTTTTAAACTTAGCCAAGCGTGTATAGGAATACTTAATAAGTAAGAGTTTTTAGTAGCTATTGAGTTTAAATCACCGTTCGTAATGAACTTCGATTTGAATTGAGCAACAATTGAAACAACAAGTGTAAAAACAGTCATTATTTTATTTTTAATAAACCATGGTGTACAATGACATCTAAGTTTTTTTCTCCACACAATGTTCTAAATTTTTTTTCTGAATTGTTAAAAGTCTATGAACATGTATCACGCCACCCCAGATTATTGTGCCATATTCAATGTGGGACTTTGTTCGTAGATTAAGTAAAGCATAATTACAGCTGTTTAGTTTTCTAGCTATATGATTAATATGCATGTCCCATGAAATATTATCATCCACAAACAGTCCCAATAGCTTAAATTGCGATACCTCTGTAATAATAATAATAATAATAATAAAATACTTTATTCATCCCAAGAAACAATGAGAACTTGTTTATAGAGGGACATCTCTATATACACGATACATATTTAGTATTAAATACAATTTCAAAATTTGAACTTAACTGACTACATATTACCATTATCACATTTATAAATATCACATTTCAGTCACAATCTGTACAGATATACTAACAAAATAAATAAACTTATTATACAAACACACTTATACTTATGGTTATTATAATATATGTACATGTTGGATACATGCATCCAACATACTCCACAAACATTTATATTTATCTTGGATGAAAGAAATTTTTTAAAGCCTTAACATTATTTAAGGATTTGACATTGTCAGGCAAGGTGTTATATGTAATTAAGCCTCTATACAAAATAATAGTTTTGTCCATACCTGGAGCCAATTTGTATCAAGTCTAAACTATTAACTTTCTGGTATGATTTCTAAACATTACTTTTAGATTAGAATGTTTTTTATTATTTACAACATTCTGTATAAAGGAACAAAAAACATTTTTGTACCATAAAACATTGTGTTTATATAAACTCACTTAATAATAAGTTATAAATACATTCTGAAGAAGTCACTGTGTGACGAAACAATTGTCAAAAGTGAATAAAACACGTGAAACTTTCAAAACATATTTGTTTTTATATCTACATAATAATAATAATATGAAGTTTCATCAAGTAAAGGTCGAAACAATCAAATATAACAAACTTGATATTTATAGATATTGTCCAAAGGCATAATGTTAAAGTTTCTATACAAATCCTCTGTATGATATCTAACGGGTAAGCAATAAAGATTTGATTGGTTTTAGTACTTTTTCATGTGTTGAGTACCATATGGCCGCCAAATATTGAAGGTGGGAGTGAATAAGTGCATAGTAGACTGATCTTAAATACTAATAGATTTTTTTGAGCAATAAACCAACAAAACTATCATTTTGAGTTTTGTTTAATTTAACTCCCGCAGATTTCTGCGGATTAAGTATTAATGAGTTTTCCTTACTCCATTGTTGCATTATGCTGGCAAGACAACTAAGGAATTCCAGAAAACTATCCAGATCGGACTTGACCAACGTCTGCATATAATATAATTATTATTATAATAATTGGCAGAATGTTTTGAATTTTGCGGGTATTCTGTCTAGAGTATATTTTAAAAGTTCATTACTAAATATTAAAAAATAAGAGGGGCGATAAAATTCCTCCCTGGGGGGTACCCCTATTCACCTTTTTTTCCTTAGAGAAAAATTTGGCCCTAACCTGTTGTCCAGTGTCCGCAGTTATTTCCACGAATTGCCTTCGGTTGGTCAAATACGATCTGAACCACTTTTGGACTTTTCCACTGACGCCATATGATTCAACTTAATTAACAGTGTTCAACATCGATGACATCGAACGCTCTTGTCATATTAAAAAATAAACCAGCGACAATATATTTACCGTCATCTACATTCTCCATTACAAAGTCTAAAGCTTTAAAAAGTGCATGACATGTGCCCAAACCAGACCTAAACCTAAAGTGAGAGGAGGATAGTAAATTAAATTTATCAAATAGTTTGTTAACCGAGGACACATAATTGTATCAATAATTTTCGCTAATACTGAAAGATTATAAATCTGTCTATAGTTGCCTACCTCAGATTTTGACCCTTTTTTATGTAAAACGATTACTCTCGCTCTTTTTAGTTTGATAGATTCCAGTTTCGAATGAGCCGTTAATCCAGTTCATAACAACTGGTGTGATTTCTTCAGCAATTGTCCCCAGTATATTACTGGTTCCGTCAGGACCAGCCGAGCTTTTAACTTCCGCCTCAGACACGTTTCACAAGAACATGCTGTGCGGTGTTTTTCTATCAACATTGTAGTTGATTGCCTCAGAGTCCGAACCTGGAATGTCAGAAGTGAAAAATTCGTTAAATATATTTGCAACAAATGTAGGGTAATTAACAACTTTTCCCTCATGTTCCACGCTTATTGTGTCAGAGCTGAGACATTAATACAGAGGTTGGTTTAACTGGAATGATATCAACTTTCTTATTTAGAATATAACACCCTTAATGTTTTAGCATTGAATTCTGCTCACTGTTTTTTAGGTATACTTTCAGAGTACACATTACTTTGTTAATACTTTTTGAGTAAATTTAAGTGTTTTTTTAAATGAAGCAAAAAATTATCCGACTTAATTAATTTTCATTAGGTTTTTTAACAAGGTTTAAATATTGAATTTTTTGAATTTAAATAAGATGTATACTTCATTGCTTGTTTAATAATTTTTATTTGGGACTAGTTTCGGTATTTAAGATACCATCTTCAGGCAAACCACAAAAAATGAGGTATATAATATAATAGTTAAAAACTTCGCTTTAACTAGAGGCACGCTAACGTGCCGCGATTCTAAATGTTAAAGGCACGTTAGTTACGTCATAATAATAATAATCCGTTTTTGTTCCCCGAGCGTTCTAAAATTGATGTCAAGCTAGATAGCTCAGATGGTAGGGCGGTCGCTTGGCATGCGAGAGGTACCATACTCAAAGGTTGTCGAACTTTTTTTATTTTTTTTATTTCATAAATTTGTTATTTCTTTGTTAAAAAGTATTGGGTTGGGTTGGTTGTTTTGGTTGCTTTGTTTTAGTTTTATCGTAACATAAAATCTACTAGAAGTTGTCAAACTTTTTTTATTTCATAAATTTGTTGTTCCTTTGTCAAACAGTGTTGGGTTGGGTTGGGTTGGTTGGTTTGGTTGGTTTGTTTTAGTTTTATCGTAAAATAAACTCTTAAGCTTGAATTATAGATTGCCTTCCTTCCTTCCTCCAGTAGTCGTGCCAGTACGATTTGTGCGTCTTGTAAAAAGTCAATTTATAGATTTCCGTGTAAAATTCCGTAACCATGCGCGATGAAACTTAAAATGGTTGACATTTGTTTTTGTTTATATTCTGCGTTTTACCCATTGTGTGTAAATATGAAAGATAAACATTTATTTATTAGTGCAGTGATCACAATTTTAATTGCCCAGGCAGCTTGTTGAATTATAATAATGAAAAAAAAAACATCGAACAAGACGTTGGAAGACTTGCCCACTTTACCAAGACCGGGAAACTACGGGGTTTTACAAAGCAACGTTTCTAAAAATGAAAGACATTGATCATAAACAATATCTAAATATCCTATTTAGAGACACAAATTATTTAATAAACTGAACACCTATCTTAAATAATACTAAACAATAGAGTATTTTAAATATTTTGTGCCTACGCGCTGTCACCTTACAGCGCATGTCCATAACAAGCACTGTGATTGGTCATGTCAAAGATCTTTACGGTGAAAGATAAATCTTAAAAATTTCTACGGGAGGAAGGAATGCCGTCCTTACGGTACGGGAATCTATAAATGGCACTACGATTTAAATAAACATTTTTGACGTAATTGTCACCATTAACATTGCCCGTTATTAATTTTAATTAAACTTAACAATTATTGATATTGATATTAAAATAACTTCAAAATATTATTATTTTATCCTATTTTTTTTATTACTATAATTGCAAAATATTATCACCAAGTATTAAAAATTCTTACACGGGAAATGTTAATGGTGACAATTACGTCAAAAATGTTAATAATTTCGTATTGTTCATCTTCTACGGAAGAAAGAAAGGAAGGAAGGAAGGAAGGAAGGAAGGAAGGAAGGAAGGAAGGAAGGAAGGAAGGAAGGAAGGAAGGAAGGAAGGCAAACTCTAATTCAGGATTTAAAATTATGACGTAACTAACGTGCTTTTAACATTTCGAATCGCGGCACGTTAGCGTGCCTCAAGTCACAGCGTAAAAAGTTTTAAAATGTTTGGTTAAGTTGTATAGGTTAGAATATTTGTCGTTAAAGTATATGGCTATTAAAACTGTATAAGTCTTCTCTCGTGTCAACAGTTTGTTCATCGTCGTGACTTTCAAAAAAATCTCCAATATTCAATTCAAAAACAACACTACACAAACACAAATATTACCTATAAACCGCGATAACTGGTAGTTAATTCACTATCTGACACTTGCAGCTTCCAGATAAATTTATTTCCAGTTATCTTAATTTAAGTTCTTAGTAAACGTTACTTGCATATTGATAAACAGTTTAAGTTAAGTTAAGTTTAAGACACTTATCTGGACATTGATAAACCGGCCCTGACAGTGACAATGTCCATAATTAGGGTCATTTTACACTACGATTTTATATATTAAGTTGCACATTATAGTTCTCCCACCTCTAATCATTCTGCTAAAACACGCCTGTGATTGGCTACTTTATTTTATTAATAACTGATCGAAAAACGGCAAAGACTTTTCAACTTAAGGACAAATTTTTAAAAACAATTTATAAAAACTTTGTAGAAGCTGTGATTCGAGATGGAATACTGGTGTGGGGAGGGTTGTACAATAATTTATTTTAAAAATACTAAGCCTAAGAGATATTCGACCAATATGCTTTTCTCTGAAGAAATACAAAATGAAAGACTATCAATTATACAATTATACATTGATACCTGTAGTAGAAAAGACCAACAAGTAAAAACGCCTTTAAGTTTCAACATAAATTTTAAATTTAACTTTATAACATCTTACCAAAGCATAAAGATATTAAAAAAGCAAGAAATTTCAGTAGGGCAGTTAAATCATACATTTATCAGTATTAAGTAGAAAAGTTAGAATTTATCTTTAGACAATTATAGACTCGTATATAACATTGACGTAATACGTAAATCGACTTTGTATTTGCAAATATATATTTCTGGTTGTATAGCACACACAGGTGTCTGCACACCTAGGTGCTACTTAATCAATTGTACTAAAAATTATGTAAAATTGTTATGTAAATGTTTAATAAATGTTTAAAAAACGTTTAATATAAATTTTGAGTTAAATAATGAAAATAAATTGATGATAAAAACGATACCGTCATTGTTGGTAGGGTACACATATGTATAAGGGTGCTTTGTTTTGAACGAACATTTTTTTACTCCCACAGCAAAATATTGATGTATTTGTTTCATAACCGGTGACAAAAAATTTAATTTCATATGGAAAATTAAAAATTTTAAAAACAAAATCAAGAATTTTTTAAAATTCTGTTTTGTTTTCAAGTTAAAAAGTTGTACTTCTTTTAGGTAACTAAAAATAAAATTATTCCGAAGCCAATAATTTTTGTAAGTGGGAAAAACGATAAAATGATCGAAAAAATATATAAATATTTATTTTGGACATTTTTAAAGTTTTGAAATTTTTAGAAATTATAAAAAAATTCTTTCAATTTTAATGTTCATTGAATCATTTTTTATAATAGTACCGTGCACATTTTTCCCACAATTTTTTTTCATTTTGAATTTGTCCTGCTATTTTTAAATGTATGTTACTATGTTTATAAATGTTTACAAATCAAAAAGTTTTAAGAATAATAGGCACCTATAGGTATTTATTTATTTTATTTTTTACCATTTTAGTTACGAGTTTTATTAGGCACGAGCGAAGCTTGCAAGCGAGTGTCTTATAAAAACGGGTGTCCAGATAAGTTTATAATACGAGTTGCATACAATACTTTATCTACGACGAACACAAAGAAGAATTTAAAGCGAATTTTATTTGTTAAACATTTGACATCTGTCAAATGTCAAGGGAATTAACCTCACTTTTCTCTAATTTATAATAAAGCTACCTTCAGCCCGTGACTAAAATGCCCAAAAGCCACTATTGCTAACTTCAGCCCGTGACTAAAACGCCATAAAGTCACAGCTCGTCAATGTAGGAGTAGATAAAATACTTTATTGGTTACCCAAAAGGCTATTGACCTTTCTGCCAGTTACAATTATACATTCCCTATTGTAAATGACCGATATAATCCAATAAGTAATTGGTTTGAATTGGTTTGAAATGTGTTTTGGCGCTATGAATCACCAATTTATTCCAGTTGCATTCCTATTGGTACAACAATTAATAATTGACAAATATTATATCACGATCGTGCGTTGTAAAATGAGTGCATTGCTAAGGTAATTTGATAATTAGAAGGATAAAATGTTTGAAAAACGCAAAAAAGATTCAGGAACTTTTTATAAAAACCAAAGAAGGGCACGTGCGGCGGAAAATCGAGTACTAGCAGCAACCTTTTCCAAATTCTTGCAAAAAGAACCATCATAGGCAGGTATAATAATTATACTATAATTAAACAATATTGCATATATGAAAATGAGGTTACATTTTTTTTGTGTACTTACATCTAAACATTGTTTTTAGAGGTCTAAAATCAATCTTCTGACGTGCATCACAGCAGCATTCGGTTTTGCCAAAGTCCGCTAAACTCATTACGTAATTATTAAGTTAATTTACTTTTAAAGATGATTCACCTGAAGTCAGTAAGTTACTTAAAATGTTCGGGTGCACTCTGTCTGTATATTTTTACATTAAAAATACGATACTATAATAGTGACACTATTTATAGTGTATAATAATATATATATATATATATTAGGGTGGTCCCTATTTAGGGTGTGTTCGAATTTTTGTTCACGATAGTCCTAAATAGGTTCCAAATACCTATATAAAAAAATAATGTGCCAAATTGCAGCTCTTAATTTTAAAATTAAGCCGGCCCCCCCGACAGCCAAAGTTTTAAATGGAAATAACATGGGAAAAGTTCTGTTATTACTTTGGATTTTTTTAAGTCATGAACTAATAAACGGATTATATAGAAGGATAAATATTCTTGTAACAAATTTAACGCTCTACAAAAAAGGTTTCTTGTGATTTTTTGCTAACTTGACTGGTTCAAAAGTTATTTGAGGTCAGAGTTCTAGTCAATTCCATGGTTTTTCCATTTTTATTGTGGTTTGATGATTCAAAAATGTAAAAAGGGTTATAATTTATATTCTAGATGACTTTTCTTATCTTGACGTTTGCTCTAAAAAGAAAAATATTTATTGATTAAATATTATTAAAATTTCAATGGATTAAAAAAAATACCAGATGGTAAGGCGGTCGCTTGGCATGCTAGAGGTACCGGGTTCGATAATACTACTAGAAGTTGTCGAACCTTTTATAAATTTGTTGTTCCTTTGTTAAAAAGTGTTGGGTTGGGTTGGTTGGTTTGTTTTAGTTTTATCGTAACATAACAAATCTTAAAATTATGACGTCACTCGGGACTAAACTTAAGTCCCGCCTCGGGACGGGAGCCACAGCAATGTTTTTATTAAGAAGTTTGAATTTAAAACTAGAGTTTATCAAAATTTTTACCAATTAAAATCAAAATCTTTTAACAATACCTATGTCCAAAATATCTTGCATATCCCAAAATTTTAAAAATCCTTTTAAAAGTTACGACAGTGCAAAAAAAAATGATGTAACTAACTTTTTAGGGTCACGAATACCCTGAAAGTTTTCTAAAAAATAGAACCATCTAAAATATAAATTATAACCCTTTTTACATTTTTGAATCATTAAACCACGTTGAAAATGGAAAAAAACAGAATTGACTAGAACTTCCATTTTGACCTCGAATAACTTTTGAACCAGTTAAGTTAGCAAAAAATCACAAGAAACTTTTTTTGTAGAGCGTTAAATTTGTTACAAGAATATGTATCCTTCTATATAATCCGTTTATTAGTTCATGACTTAAAAAAATCCAAAGTAATAACAGAACTTTTCCCATGTTATTTCCATTTAAAACTTTGGCTGTCGGGGGGGCCGGCTTAATTTTAAAATGAAGAGCTCCAATTTGGCACATTATTTTTTTTATATATTTGGAACCTATTAAGGACTATCGTGAAGAAAAATTCGAACACACCCTAAATAAGGAACACCCTACTATATATATATATATATATATATATATATATATATATATATATATATTATATCCTATATTAAAATACTAAATACCTTTTGACATAAGGAGTAAAGGAAAAATATTTAAAAAAATATTTTTCCAAAGATAAAGAAAAAATATGCATTAGAAATTTTTTAGATTTTTTGTGATACGCCACTGGTTTATCTCTGCACACTTGTGTTCTGTGAGGACATAGATACCAACCAACAAAGTAGCTGCGCATTGCCAGATGTAAAAAATTGTTACTAAAAATTTTTCTTGCAAAAAATAAATAAAAACTCAATAAATAAAAAAGTTTTATGCCCTTAAAGCTCTAATACCCTTCTGTATTTATTTACTCATCCAGCTATTAGCTTAAGCAATGATTAGAAAATTTAGTACCTATTTTAAAAAATCCATAACCACAAAATTAATTTTTTCATCAGTTTTTTTCTTTGTGTTTACTCAGATGAAATTGGGACCAATTAACAGGTTAAACTTTAAACATTTAATTTGTGTAAATAAATCCAAAAGCACTTCCCTTAGTTAAGATATTTACAATTTGAGCACATAACCCAAAATTTGAAAGAAATGCACTAGATTCTGTCATAAAAGTTGGCAGATTTTGTTTGAATTTACCTTCAGTACAAAAATGACATAACCAACAATTAATAAAAACGTCAAATTGACAATTTGCATTGTTAAATTTGTCATTTTTGTAATTAAGCTAAATTTAAACAATGTTTGTCAACTTTTTGGACAGATTTTGGAAACACTGTTGTTACCAACCATAACATAATAAAGTTCCTAGTCGATCAGTGGTAGGATAAAGGTTATTATAAATTATTTTTAGACTTTGGAATTTAGAAAAAAAAAGTTTCAGGTGCTTCTTTATGGACCCTAAGGAACAACCCATTTTAATATATAACATTAATTACATAACACCCTGTATATAGGATATAATCATTGACAAGTGATGCAATTATGTATTTATACAGACTGTATAGAATCAAGTAAGTAAGGCTGGAGACAAGGATGACAAATTATATTCTGATCAGAGAAAAAGAAACAAACTTTAATTGGGCGTGGTTTAAACCAAGCCATTCGTAATTACGAACCATAGTTGCCAGGTTGTTTTAAATTAGAAGAGAACGATTATAATTATTTAATAAATAGTTCAATTTTATTTAAAAATAACAAAAAAATTATTAATATGTCAAAAATAATTTGATTTAGTTAATTTTCTTACTTTTAATATTAAAAAATAAGAAAAACAACCCTTTTAGGAAATAATATTGTATAAGATTGTAGCTACACTGGTTAAAGGCCTATTTTGAAATAAAGTTTGTATTATTTACTCGTAAGGTTCAACATAAGGTGTTTCGTGATATTTTTATTCTTGGCCTATAAATTTATAGAATGTGCTTAATTTTGCTACCCTATTACACTATTGACTTTATTTATTGAGTTTAGTTTTATTCGTTGTTAATTTGTTATAATAATTTTAATTTTAAAATACATGGCAAACTCTTGTTTCTGATTTTATTACAAAAAATAAGCTATGGGCAAAAACGTTAATTTATTTATATCAACTGATTTAGCAAATCAGTGCATTTAGGTTTTTGCACGACATAGCAACGCTGTAATTTTCTTTTAAAACTGTTATTTTATAAAAATAAATTGGGTAATTATCTTTCAACGTTTATATTTTCTCTGAAAAATCGATTTCTACACATTGACATTTTAAATTAGACATAAAAGATTTATTTGACATTTGTAAGTAAGTCATGGAACTGTTATTTTATCAAATAAATTGGGTAATTATCGTTCAACGTTTATATTTTCTCTGAAAAGTCGATTTTTACACATTGACATTTTAAATTAGACATAAAAGATTTTTCTTACTACCTCGACTGAAAATACGTTGTTTGGTCCCCGATTCCACGGCAGAAAGTTTACGTTTCTTGCATTGGTCAAGCTATACGCGCACACTCTATAATAGCGGGAGTAAAAATTTTGTAGTCGTATGTTCAACATAATATGCATATTATGCAACTCTGATTACGACACTAATATAACCTCAAAATTTGGGCAGGCATCAATATGTTTCGATATACCCATTTAATTTTTTCCCGTATTTTCGGCCGGGTTGTATTTTCGGCCGAGGTAGTAAGAAAAATAGTATACACTACACGGGCAGAACGTGTGAGAGCCCTGAACTGAACTTTCTGCCCTTGTAGTGTAATATACTATATTTGACATTTGTTAGTAAGTCATGGATTAATGGATTTGTTTTGTTGGCAAATAAAATCATCTAAAATGTAAATCGGTTGATTTATATCATTCAAAAAACTAATTTAAAACATGAAAAAGATCAACAATTTTTATTTGTTAATACACTCCCCGGCACAAAATTCCGCCACCCTAAAATTTTGTCCAAGTTTGATGTTTTATAACTTTTTTATTTTTCATCCGATCTTCATGATTTTTTTACTAGTTTGAAGATCAATTTATTGTAATTGTTTTTTATCATTTTAATAACTTAAAATTTTTGTTTGGGCCATATTTTACAGGGGTAAATCAAAATGTTGTTTTTTGTAATAATACCCTGTGGGAAAATTGAGGCGGTTAATTTTGATTTAATCTTAGATGTATTCCAAACATTTTGTTTTTTGATTCATCCCATTATTTCATTTATTGTACGACCTGCAAGTTTTTCAATGAAACGCCGATTTAAACGTTATTTGTTATTGAAAAAATATAAACACTTTATAATAAAATTAAATAACAAATACATTTTAATAGGGCGTATTTCCACCTCTCGCAGTAATGACAGCTTGCAATCTTCTTGGCATTGAATGAATAAGGTTACTTATTTTTTCTTGAGGAATACCCAGATATTCTTCTCTTAGCGCCAGCCGTTACTCTTGCAAAGATTGTGGTTGTAATGGGCGACGTCGAACAGCCTTTTTAAGTTCATCCCACAAATGTTCGATAGGGTTGAGATCCGGGCTACATGCTGGCCATTCCAATCTTGGAAGTTCAACCTCATCCAGATCGCTCACTACCCGTGCAATGTGAGGTCTAGCATTATCATGCATTAATATAAATTCGTTCCCAATGAAAGGAGCAAATGGAACGATAACTTCTTGAAGAATATCCTCAATGTAACGGTGGGCGGTTAGAGTTCCATTATCAACAAATATAAGATCGGTACGTGTTTCGCTAGAAATACCCGCCCAAACCATCACTGAACCGCCATGATATGATATTCGCTCTGATATGGTGCAGTCGGCAAATCTTTCATTTTTGCGTCTATATACCCGCTCACGACCATCCGGCGACCTTAAACAAACCCTGGATTCATCTGTGAATAGTACGTTTCCCCACTGTTCTACGGTCCAGTCAGAATGGGTTCTTGCAAATCTCAGTCGCTGTTGTCGATGACGAGGAAGTAATTGTGGACATATTGCTGGCCTCCGTGAATGAAGCCCTGCTTTTGCCAATCTTCTACGTACTGTTCTTTCACTTACATTTACTTGACGAACCATTTGCAAATTATTTTTTAGAGATACAGCAGTAGATCGTCGATCTCTTAAAGAACTAACAACAACGAAGTGATCATCAGCTGCAGTAGTTAATCTCCTTCTTCCAGAGCCTTGTCGCCTAGAAAAGTTTCCAGTCTGTATATACCTATTCCAAGCATCTCGAACTGTAGACCGCGGAATTCCCAATGTACGAGCGACATAACTTTTACTTCGGCCATCCTCTATTAAGGCAACAATTCGACCCAAATCTGCTGTAGTTAATACCATGATGGCAACTCAAATTAATAATGTAACTGTCAAACATTCTATCACAACAATTGCCCTCTTCGATTATTTTTAACCGATATCTGGACGAATACAGTAAAATTTTTACCGTTTCATTGAAAAAGCTCGTACAAGAAACAAAATACTAGTCCTCTGTACCTCAATAAAAAAATATATATTGTACTTAGTGAGGTCTTTAATTTTTAATGTTTGGTAATATAAGTATCTATTAACCACATGGCTTTTTATTAAGACAAAATCTAAATTTCTTCTGGGACTTTTTTAGCTATTTTGTGTAAACAATAGCTTATAATGGTAATTACAGGAGTCATTTTGATACCATAGAAATATTAATACGTCCAGTTATATTACGAATTGTCAACTAAATAAAATTTAGGTTATGTAAATTTTTTTTTAAATCATTTGCGTACATCGCCTAGGTAAGGCTTACATAAATTTCCGTGGTTTGGCTTTATAAAGTAGCATAATATGCATATAAAAGCCACTAAAAATCTCGTACAAAACAATGGAAAAAACAATGCCAAAACAATTGGTATACCCTGCTGAAAATGACGGATGATTGCGGATATAAATTCTTCGTCAAAACCGGATAAAAGCAGATGATTGCGGGTATAAATTCTTCGTCGAAGCCGGATAAAAGCAGATAAAATCGGGTAAAAATATCATCTGATAACATCTGCTTTTGTCCGCATTGCTATATCCGCGAACACCCGGTTGGTTGTGTTTTATGTCCGGTTAGTGCACCCCCGCAATCATCTGCAATCATCTGTTTTTAACCGTCTTCACTGTTTCGTTTATATCTGAATTTGTCCGGAATCATCTGCAAACGTCTGCTTACGTCTGGTTTTATCCGCGATTACCTGCATTTTTTTTCGTCTATTTTTGTCGGGTTTTATCTGCAAACGTCTGGTTTTATCCGCGAGCATATGCTTTTACCCGCAAACGTCTGCCTAGTCCAATTTCACCCGCCAACATATGCTTTTATCCGCCAACATCTAGTTTTATCCGCGACCATCTGCTTTCATCCGCGAACATCTGCAATCACCCGCGAACATCTGCTTTTATCCGCGAACATCTGCAATCACCCGCGAACATCTGCTTTTACTCGCGAACGTCTGCTTTCATACGGTTTCACCCGCAAACATGCTTTTATCTGCGAACGCCTGATATCATCCGGTTAGTGCACCCCCGCATTCACCCGCAAACATCTGCTTTTATCCGCGAACATCTGCAATCATCCGCGAACATCTGCTTTCATCCGCGAACATCTGATTTTATCCGCCAACATCTGCTTTTATCCGCGAACATCTGCTTTCATCCGCGAACATCTGCAGTCACCCGCGAACAACTGTTTTTATCCGCGAACATCTGCAATCACCCGCATCCGCAAACATGCATTTATCTGCGAACGCCTGATTTCATCCGGTTAGTGCACCCCCGCAAACATCTGCTTTTATCTGCCAACATCTCATTTTATCCGCGAACATCTGCAATCACCCGCGAACATCTGCTTTCATACGGTTTCACCCGCAAACATGCTTTTATCTGCGAACGCCTGATTTTTAGAAGAATTTCAAAATTTGTACGGTGCAGCTAATATGTTATTCAATATTCACTTATTGAGCCATTTGGGAAAGTGTGTAAGACGTTTGGGCCCATTGTGGACCTTTTCCACTTTTCCCTTTGAGGAAAAAATTGGACAACTAAAAATCCTGCCTTTGCCAATGCCATTTGGGGATTCATTTTTGTTTGAGTGGTTAGGATATTGTTACATAAATTACATTTATATTGCGCACTAGTGATAACTTATTACTGATAAGTACCTACCTAATTGGTAATAAAGTTAAATAAAAAATTTGTTTGTTTATTTTTGAAAATTTTATGCGAAGATATAATCATAATAAAAACTACAACATTCAACAGAAAAATGTAACAAACAATAACAATAATAACTTTCAATATTTTGTTGGCCCTCCCCTAACCCGTAATAATTCGTTAACCCTCCTGAGCATTCCCTAGACCAAGTTCCTTAGAAATTTCTGGGGTATGGCTTCCCATTCTTCCTGAATCGAATTTACCAATTCATCCAAATTTTTCCATGCTTCCTTTCCTCTCTTTCATCTTCAGTTTCATCCTGCTCCACACATGCTCAATAGGATTCATATCCGGAGACAAAGGTAGCCAATTCATTCTCTCAATATCATGGTCCCTTAAATACTCATTTACGATATAAGGGCTATGCGGACGGGCATTCTCGTCCACCAATACCAAATTATTGGCATTTAATTTTCATCATTTGATCCTTGATTTGATCATTCAGTGACATGATAATAACGTACTAAAAATGCAAAACACAGTAAAAAACAGTAAAATCCAGCAATCAGATTTTAATGAGACATTTAACATCCAGGAATTGTTTTCGAATTTTGATTCTTGGTGATTTTGGTTTTATCTGAAACCTAAATTTGACAACTGAATCACAATGAGGTCAAAATTATGAAGAAAACATGTCACGAACGTAAATATCGGTTCAGGTTTAATTTTCGAAAATTTTCACCAAAATGTAATTTTGAAAAAGTGGTCTTTGCTTGGGATCCTCTGAAAATAATGGAAGTTTGTTGCTTGTCGCTTGTTCAGAATTATTCAAGGAACAATCTTTCACCATCTTATCTTTTTGTTCTTAAAGAGGCTGAGTGTATTGCCTACAAAAAAGCATCAAATGTACTCCATTGAAAAAAAAAATCATATTTTTGTTGCTAAAATTCCAATTTGAAAAATTTAAAAAACGTTTCAAGGTAAGACATAATACTTCATTATTTCAAAGTAAAAACGAGAAAAAAATATTTATTTTACAAACGGGGCTTGAATGAAGTTATTGAAATTTTTCACTGTTTTACATATCACCCTGTAGTAAATTTACTTGAAGAACCGTGAGCTTCATATCTATATTTAATAATTATCATATCGAATATGTTTGTGGTAAAATAGGCAGATCCAATTTCGCCCTATGCTCGCTATTACACACTTTGCCTAATCATTTGCTACTAAATGCTTACTACGCGCTTGTCTATCCCTACCTCTCATATAATATTATATTATGGGGAAGGGGCCCTTCCGAAGGGCTACAAATGTTAATCGCTTGTTTGTTCTGCAGAAACGAGCTGTCAGGTTAATGTTTGGCTTGGGACCCACTGAGTCATGCAGGGATTATTTCATTTCTAAACGAATTCTTACCTTGCCCAGCATCTACATATATTTTACAGCAATATATGTTAGAAAAAATCTGTCATCTTTACGAATAAATGGCAGCTACCATAATTACAGTACAAGAAATGCTAATATGCTCAGTATTCCAAAACATAATTTAAAATTATTTGAAAAATCACCATTCTTCTCTGGCATAAAAATATATAATAATATTCCACAACACATAAAAGATGCTAAAAGCTTTAATACATTTAAATTACTTTTAAAAGAAATGTTAATAAAAAAATGCTTTTATGACCTAAAAGAAATTTTAAAATAATTATTCCAATTGTAACTTGTTTTTTTATATTATTGTTTGTCAATAGTAAGTACCTACGTTCTTTTATTTTACACATTATATAATGTGTAAAATAAAAGAACGTAGGTACTTACTATTGACAAACAATAATATAAAAAAACAAGTTACAATTGGAATAATTATTTTAAAATTTCTTTTAGGTCATAAAAGCATTTTTTTATTAACATTTCTTTTAAAAGTAATTTAAATGTATTAAAGCTTTTAGCATCTTTTATGTGTTGTGGAATATTATTATATATTTTTGTAAACGTACTTTTTAAGCTAACTGTGTGTACTATATATATATATGTAAATAGTCTGACCTGTCCTATACAATAATTAATTGTCTTTTGAATCAATAAAATATTATTATTATTATTATTATAGCATGAATTGCCAGAGAATGGGGCTAGCAGACATCACAAACCAAAATAAAATCGTTTAATAAATAAAAAAGTTATGTCGTTTTGAAAATGGATGAAATTTTTGGTCGCGACACATTGAGTGGTGCGCAGTTTAGATGTTTGCGGATAAAATCAGATAAAACCGGGTGAATGCAGATATAAACCCAAATACAGGCATTTGCGGATGAAACCAGATGAAAGAAGACTTAGAACTAAATAGATAAAACCCGTTCGCGGATAATATTTACACCCGCAATTGCAGATAAAAACCGACATGCCGGGTAAAGATATGTCGGATGAAAACAGATATAAATGGACATAAAACTAGCTTGGTTTTTTATCCGCAATCATCCGATATTACCCGTCTTTTTCAGCAGGGTACATTAGAAAACAAACAAAATGGTTAATTATAAAAACCATCTACAAATTAATATGTCTATGATAAAAACCTTTTGGCTATCCTGGCCAAAATACGCCCTTGCCAAATTCTTGCTGTTATAAACATGCCATTATAAAATCTAAAATATCTTCATTTTGTCTGTTTATTATTGTTAAATGCTTTTTTTCATACAATTTATATAGGTACAATTTATTAAAAATTATTTATTAAACTTCCAAAATAGGGACAAAAAATGGTATTTTTTCTAAACCAGCAATGCCGCCACGCATGCACTCACCCGTGTGATTCTCATTTCTTCTACTTGAACCCGTCGAAAATGACACATTCTCAGTTAGAAATGATTTGTATTTGTGTGGAAGTATGTGTTAAATCTAATCTAAATTTATGTGCTATGTTGCCAAAATGGTAAAAACTTAAATCGGTTGATATGTTTAAATCAGTTGATATAAATAAATCATTGTTTGTGCATACGGCCCTATACCTCCTGTTACAGAAAATACTATATAAAGGGTGTCCCATTAAGACCGCCTATTTTAAAATTTAAAAAAAATGCCGTGTTTATTTAAATAGTTAAGATATTTTTATTGCAATAAAGAGGGAAGACATGGAGGTTAAATATGGAACACAATATCCGATAAATGGCCGCCTCGTGACTGACGGCACACGTTGATTCTTTTGACAAAATTTTCGATTAAATTTTGGCATAGTGCCGGCTCAATTTCATCAATGACCCGTTGAATCTCATGTTTTAGTTTAGAAACTGTTTCTGGGTTATTAGCATAAAGCTTTTCCTTCAAAAAAACCCAAAAAAAGAAATCTAACGGCGTCAAATCGCATGATCGGCCTGGCCACATCACATCCTCGCGGCGCGAGATAACTCTGCCTTCAAATTTTGTCCTCAATAATTCCATGGTTTCGTTGTTGTGCATGGTCTGCTGTCTTTAAATATTGTTTCAACCGAATCTTGTACGCATGAAAATGCAGGTCTTTGGCCAAAATTCGCTGTAAACTGCTTCGCGATAGTCTCAATTGCTGGGAACGGTGGCGAATCGAGGTGGAAGAATTATGTTCAACACTTTCACTAACTGCTGCAATATTTTCAGCAGACCGAGCTGCACGAACATGGATATGTCTCTTTTTGGTTTGAATTGACCCAATCGTTTCAAATTGCACGATTATAATCGGACCACAGTAAGGCGAGAAGGTGCGTTATGGTGACCAAAAAATCCACGATATCCTCAAACCGTTTCCGAAAAATTCTCACCATTTCGATAGTGGATTTTTACAATTTCTATGCGTTGTGCGTCCGTGTAAATCTCCATGACTAAACCTCAATGTTCACACATGACCACTGTCCAACAACAACGCTGTACGATTGACACAAAAAAAATGACACTAAATTTAAAATAGGCGGTCTTAATGGGACACCCTTTACAATAGGTACCCAGGTAGGTAAACTGTAGTACTTATTAAAACAGAAATTAATTTAAATTTTATTTGCAATTTTATATTTACTTTTTATTAAAAAATAATAAAATTATACTTAACCCAGGGTATCAATACTTTATAGTATCATTACTTTTTGGATTGGAACATTCCTAGTTAAAAGCAAGTTTTCTCTTAATATTCTTTGTAATTTCGTAGATAAATGCAATTCTCGGCCATTTCAAGCGGATGGACGGGACAAATCACAAAACTGTTTTTATAAAAAAAATTGTAGCTACTTTATTATATATTATTTTTGCATCAAAATTGTCAAATATATTCTTCTATTATTAGGGTATACATTAAATAAAAAAAATCGCAAGAAATATTTTATAAAAGTAGAGATAATTTCAATAATTGACAGGGATGGACGGGACAAAATAAATCTTTTTTTTGTCCCGTCCACACCTTTCAATTATTAAAATTATATCTACTTTCATAAAATATTTCTTGAGTTTTTTTTAATTTAATGTATAACCCAATAAAAGAAGAATATTTTTGACAATTTTGATGCCAAAATATTATATAATAAATAATCTACAATTTTTTTTGTAAAAACAGTTTTGTAATTCGTGCGTTTCGCGCGCTTGAAATGGCCGTTCTATCAAAATTCAGTAAATCCATAAATATGCCATAGTTACAGTCATTGGTGTAACTAAAGGTGGGGATAAAAAATAAAGACGAAGAATCCTTAAGTCCTTAAGAACATAACGTTAACACATACCATTGTAAATTTTGCTAACGTCAAATTCATAGAAAAATAGAGAGTTACCATATATGCATGCTTAAAAACCCCGCCATACGTAACTTTGTGAACTAGTACTAGCCACACATACACAAAATTTCCAAATATTGATTTATACCTAGACTGTTCTTGAATGGGAAAAAAATTAAGTAAGGTTAATTTAGGTTCAAAATTTTTAGGTTATGGGCCCATACTATAAAAGTTCGCTGTGATTAGAGGCACGCTAACGTGCCTCGATTCGAAATATTAAATATTAAAGTCATGTTAGTTACGTCATAATTATTTTACGTCATAATTTTAAGATTTTATGTTATGATAAAACTAAAACAAACCAACCAAACCAACCAACCCAACCAAACACTTTTTAACAAAGAAACAACAAATTTATGAAATAAAAAAATTAAAAAAGTTCGACTTCTAGTAGATTTTATGTTACGATAAAACTAAAACAAACCAACCAAGTCAACCAACCCAGCCCAACACTTTTTAACATAGAAAAAACAAATTTATGAAATAAAGAAGAAAAAAAGTTCGACAACTTCTGAGTATCGTAACCCGGTACTTCTCGCATGCTAAGCGACTGCCCTACCATCTGAGCTATCTAGCTTGACTTCAATTTTATAACGCACGGGGAAAAAACCGATTATTATTATGACGTAACTAACGTGCCTTTACCATTTCGAATCGCGGCACGTTAGCGTGCCTCTAGTTGCAGCGATAAAAGTTACCTAGGGCCCAAGTAGTTACAGTAATATTTTTAGTACTTATAATAAGAAATAAATTTAAAGATTTTTGCAAATAAATCTATAATTGAACAGGTTGATGCATAAAGGTGTTACTAACTAAAATGTTTGTGTTGCGCAAAAAGGTGGTTACTAAGTAACTAAATAATAAATTTAGCTTAGCGCGAAAATAATTTATATTTATATTTAACATTTTTCCTTCATATTATCGGTTCCGTAGCTGTTTAAGACAGCGTTTCTTAACCTCGGGTCGCGACCCAAATTTGGGTCGCGGGCCATATCGAGATGGGTCGCGGGACTTCGAGACTTTTTAAAAAGTGCGCCATATTCACTGCATCCTTAATTTAAATTAAGAAAATGTAGAAAATTGATGATTTTATTTTTTATCGGGTCGCGAGCTTCTAATATTTTTGAATTGTGGGTCGCCAGCCAAAAAGGTTAAGAACCGCTGGTTTAAGAGGATATTGCCAATTTTGCTTAATTTTTCGAAAATTTACACAAAAATAATACTGAGAATTACACCCAGAATATTTTTTTCACACCATTTTTTTATATTTGATGTTAAAGCCATCTATAACAAACAAATAAGCCACTTCTAAATAAAATCGGTTAATAAATGTATTAGACAATAAAATACAATCTAAATGTATTTTATAAAGATCGTTTTTACACCCAGAATATTTTTTTTCATATCAGATTTTTATATTGGATGTTGAAGCCATCTATAACAAACAAAAGAAGCCACTTCTGAATAAAATCGGTTAATAAATATATTAGACAATAAAATACAATCTAAATGCATTCTGTAAAGATCGTTTTTACACTGATTTTCCTTTTAATTTGTAGCTAATAAAAATATGTTAATAATCACTGTTATAACGCCAAATGATTACAGTATCTAAGGGTAACTAAAAAATCAACAAAAACAAACAGACTTGATTTCTTGCATTTTTACCTAAATGCTTATATTTTCTACATTTATATCCGATTATTAAGAAGTGGGGTATTTTATTTCTTATACAAGGTACATATAATAAGTTGTCATCCCTTGGGGAAAGATAGTTTACGCCAAAGTAAGCAAGGTTTTCCTCTATCACTTTTGTATTATTGCTATTGTTTTTGAATAAAAAAATCATGAAAATGTACTTAATTCTTCTAATTTGTTTGGCACGACACGGGATTCGTTTAAAACATGATCTACTTAACGTGTAAACGGTTGGGGTCGACAGACTAAAGCCCGCTGCACAACAGCCCGCTAATGGTAAAGATGGGAGAGACTAAGCAAACGTTACTGTTTGCTTAGTCTCTCCCACCTTTACTGTTGAGATTCCCGTTCCTGTTTCCGTTACTGGCCTAATATGCAGCATATGCAGCGGGTTTAAGTAGAATCGGCCAGTTGTTTAACTGTGGTTCTTATCGGTACTGCTGTCGATGATTTTAACTTCGAACTTTTACAGCTGTGGCTAAAGTGTCGTGCCAAACAAATGTTTAATAATTAAGTAAATTTTAAAGATTTTTTTTTATTTAAAAACAGTAGCACTAATGCAAAAGTGATAAAGGAAACACTTGCTTACTTTGGCGTGAACTATCATTCCCCCAAGGGATGACAAAGATAATATCTGATATTATAATTTTTGTCTACATTTTTTAAAACAGATCCCTAATTCATCAATAACTTTTTAAATATATTTCAGCTATAGCTGAAGAAATCAGTCAGAAAGATATTTTTACATAAGTAAAATATGTAAATTATAATAATATCAATATTCGGGGTCTTTATCTATCTTTCTTGCTAACTGGCCCGCTAAAAATATCACCAGAAAAGAAATAAGTTTTAGTTTGCGTTTTATTACCTGACAAGCTCATACGTTTCATTTAATATAGTCTTCTTTCCCCCACTACGTGTTTTCGGCTGTTCATGTTTACGAAATCAAAGCAGCCATGACTCATAAATCAATTTTAACAGATTCTAACCTTGAAATTTTAGCAGGTGCTTCAGAGCTCCCGTTTAATTAACAAACCTTTGAATTTAGCGCCACAATCGGAGTGAAAGGTTGGTACCGCGTTTTATTTCGGCGTTTTTATAACCTATAAATTTTCGTGAAACGTTTATCTCTGGTTTGTACCTAATTAACTATTGCTAGTCAAAAATGAACGATTTGGGTAATTTTACCACTAGTGGTATTATATACGACAATTAAGTTCACAGCCTACTCTATATATTTTATAAAAAAAGTAAAAATCGTATATTTTTTCAGGTCTTTTATTGGTAAATTTGTTTGATTACATTTTAATTATTATTTAGTTTGCATTAATTTATTAATAATGTGCAACTAATGTTTGGATTGCCAGAAATCAAAATGCTGTAAAAAGATCTATTCTTTAAAGAATGAGCTTGAAAATATAGAAGTTTAAAAAGTATATAGAAATCAATTATTACTCATCATCAGTGCATTACGTGTAATTTAGATATAAACATATTTTTCTTACTACCTCGACTCAAAATACGTTGTTTCGTCCCCGATTTCACGGCAGAAAGTTTACGTTTCTTGCATTGGTCAAGCTATACGCGCACACTCTAATAGCGGGAGTAAAAATTTTTTAGTCGTGTGCTTAACATTCAAATTTCGTACTGCCAACATGAGAAACACAAAAATATGACAGTTTTAAACCATAATTTTGCAATTATAACAACAAATAAACAATTTATGTTTTTACTTTTTTACTTTTTATGTTGTTTTAAGTGTTTAATGGTACTTTTATTTGTTATAAAGTAGTAATTTGTTAATTAAAATACAACCTTTTATTTTTACTGTATTGGCACCGCTGAATTACCATGACAACGCTACAGTTTGATTGATTTTGAATGTAAACGTCAGAATTAAATTAAACGTCAGATTTTAATTTTTGACACATGTTTTTTTATATACATTTAATTTTTTCCCGTATTTTCTGCGGGGTAGCAAGAAAAATAGTATACACTACACGGGCAGAAAGTGTGAGAGTCCTGAACTGCGCGCCATGATGCCCTCGGCTTCGCCTCGGCCATCATGGCGCGCAGTGCAGGAATCTCACACTTTCTGCCCTTGTAGTGTAATATACTATTGTTAAATTAGAATAAAAGGCTAAAATACTACCTATCGATTAAACACTATATTTTAAATTCAACTCAACATATACAAAAATAACCTGGACATGTTTGCAATATTGCAATTTTTTCCCAAAGGACAACTATAAAATACAACATTTTGTTCTGAAATGCTAAAATATAGAAGATTTTGCTTCTATATTATAAGAAAATAGTATTGAAAACTACTTCGGTTCTAAATAATAAAGCAACACGATTAGGCAAAAAAATCGTAAATAAAACATTTAATTCATAATAGGTATATTGTTCATTTAGGTTTTTCTGTGACATTGTTATTTGCTGTATTTGTAATCAGGCATTTTGATTCTTTCTTTTAAAAGTTTTGGTGGTTTCTTAAAGAATCTTTCTTCAAACAAAACACAATTATTCAGTTTCACACTACTAAGCCACTTATATTGCTTATATATATATATATATATATATATATATATATATATATATATATATATATATATATATATATATATATATATATAATATAGATTATATATATATAAGTATATATATTGCACCCCGCATAAAATTAAGCATCAGAAATTAATAACCATAATAAACTTGTGTTTATTTTCAATTTTTATAAATCATAATAAAAAAAAAATAAAAATATGTAAAAAACTATATAGTTCTTAAATTAATCGTTATCTTTAATCACATATTTATATTTAAATATGTACTTTTAATACATAACTTGTGTTGATTAATTTTATTAGTAATAGGTATGTTTATTAAATGTCATTTGTAATTATAGTCTGTATGTTGGCAGCACTGATTTATGTTGTTGCTTGTTGCTTCGCATTATACCTATCCACATAATAAATAATACTAATATTTCTTCATCTAAGGCCTTTTATCTCATTCTGTGTAGGTATACCAGAGATACGACACTGACTCAAACTTTCTTCCAAACCGTGGCAAACTACCATCCAAACTGAGCAAAAGTTACTGTTTTAACGGACCCGCTAAGTTAGCAAGAGATAGATCAAGACCCCAATTATCTGTTAAAAACTCTGTAACCAAAAATCTTGAATGCAGTACTTTGCGTGCTTTGTTCAGTTTTTTATTATCGATGAACCATATAAGTAATTGGGAAAAAGAAAACACTGTTTCACCACAAAAAACTATATTGAAAAAAGTAATAACCCGAGTGCTTTGCTGTTACATTTCGACTGTTTTATCTCCCGTTGCAAGGAGAATTACGTAAGTCAGCCTTTGCGCCGCGACTCGCCGGCGTGAATCTGTATGGGATGTGGTTACATATATCGAGCTTATTCTTAACATTAATATTTCTAAATTAAAATTACATAAAACTTAAAATTCCCCATAGACGGCCAAAAAAATAAAATACAATTAAAATAATACATAGGTACTCATAAAGACTAAGGATAATGCCACGACAAAAAATATAAAGATACAACCCTTTATTGGCGTAGAAAAAAAAACCACTTAAAGCGCTCTTTCAAGCTTAATACGTACTCGGTTTACCATCATCGTTGCCAAAAATGTTAAAATATTTGCCAAAGTCTTTGGTAGCGGTTGAGTCGGTTTTCATTAAGTAAATCCCTTTGAGACATTGCCCCGGATCGGTGGAGACGAAAGTTAGGGGACGGGAATTTCGACATGCCTTGACTTTCGTTAATATTGTGTTAAATTCCTAAAATAATAATAATAAGAACTTTAATAACTTTATTTCAATATTGCACATAAAAAAATAAAATATATTAATGTTTATAATACGTTACATAAATACAATTATTTGTATATAAAAATATAACAAAATAAATACAAAAAAATTCCTAGAATCATTACAAAATTAAATTAAATAAGTATCACATTTTTTTTAGTATATTGAAATTTTTTTGAGAATACAAAACATTTAGTACTTAAGATACTCTTGTATCTTTCTTTTAAATAGGTTATAACTTAAAATATTTTTAATTTCCAGAGGTAGTTTGTTAAACTCAATGGTACCGTTATTTATTGCACTGTAATTTTCACTGGTTGATAAATATTGACTCCGATGTATATCATTGTTTTCTCTCGTTAAATGTTGATGAAGTTAATAAGTAATTACCTATTACCTGAAATAAATTAGTTTTGCACGACTATAGCAGATTTCTAGTCCACCTATATGTATATGCCCCAATGCTGCAATAAAATGACAATTTTTTTTACCAGCGTTTAAAAACCCAAAAATGCGGTTTTGAACACCTTGTCGACAAATGGGCAAATTTTCGTTAAATGTACATTTGCTGTCCCCGGCTAATTTTATTTTTATTTTTGACCTTTGTTGATAATTTTTGTATTTATTATATTTAAATACCCCCTTCCTGTTAGGACCCATCGTATTTTTTTTTTTAATTACTTTATGTTTCTATATATGGCAGAAAAACTAGGTGAAATGTCCTGTAACCTAACTGTCCCCAGAGGCGATTTTTTAATTTAAATTATTATATTCTTCTTCTTTGCAGGTTTCTTTTGAAAAAATAAATTATTTTTGAACAATGGAAAGTTCTTTTATTCGTATATAAAAATAAAATAGTTTTCTACAAAGTAGTTTAAACAGAAAAAAATGTTAAAGTTGACATTCAAAAATCTTGTCTTTTTCCTAACGTCGTCTTCTATGCCGACTGCTTCGAAATAGAGACACGAGATAGGGATACTATCGTGTTATTTCTAGAGGGCATACATGTTTGATAGTTTGGCAACAAACAGTGAGCACGTCTAAAGTTTGTGAATTTTTTTGTAAATATTTTAAAGGTAAGATTTTTTTGCGTACACTTTTGGTGTCTTTTACAAAACGCTACATTCAACTCTTGTTTTAGAAGTTAACTTTTTTATTTTTATTTTGTATTATAGCATAGTAGAAATTAAAAAACAAATGCCGAAAGATATTTACATTTAACAGTATTTCTGAAAAATAACGTTTGAAAAAGTCAAAAGCAATGTGTCATAAACGTTCAGGAAGATGCGTCAGGAGGAGGACAATGTTTCATTTCTTCCTTGTGTTCCTTCCCTATTTCAGATTAACCCTATAAGTTTTATTTCTTTAAAGTTTATTTTTGTTATTTATAAACTTATAGAATTTTTTTGCAGTATATTACACTGTTCTATCACAAAATGTACATTTAACAAAAATTCGCCCAAATAAAATCATAAAGCATTTTTAATTCATTAAGTGCACCGGTGAAATTAGTAGTTATCGGAGTAGAGATCGGTTGGTTTTCCGCGTCTTGACACAAATGTAGTTTAAGCATATTTAAAAACTCAGTGGACAAATCGTGAACTAATTCTAGATAAACAGCCTTTGTGATAAAAATATATTAACAACGCTACGTACATAAGCCGTGGTTGGTTTTCCGCGTTATGCTGTTCACATTCAGCACTATTTAAAAAAAAAATTACAATACAAATAATAAATTACCTATATTATAATATTAAAAGGGCGAAAATAATTTAATGAAGTAAAAACTCATTGAAAGTGTACGGCTCAATTAACAACAAATATTCAAAAACACGTTTTTTAAAATGACTAAAAGTATTTAATGACTTAATGCTGTATGGTAATTTGTTAAAACATTTTATACATGAATAAAAACAAGACTTTTCATAACTCATTAAACGATGTCGATGCCGATGTCGATGCCCTACTAGGGCAGCCCTAGTTGCCGATATTGGCCAGTACCGTAATCGTAATATTGCTGCTAACCTGCATGCAAATAATTTTTATGGAGATTTCTTATAATAAATTCCATAAGTTTGTTTTGTGAGTAACAGGATTGGGTTTCATACGGAATGTCAGCTTGTCTGAGCCGGCCACCAACACTTTAAATTTTGTCATTGTCTAGAGGACCATAGGTTTGATTATCTTGCCGACAATTAGTGGTAAATCATAAAATGTATGCAGTGAGTTTTTTAAATGTCGAGTTATAAATTTGCGGAATTCTTTGCAAATAACTAGCACAACCATATGCCGCCTCACTGGAAACTCGTGGAACCCATGCAGTTCAATACCCTCACATTCTGGTAGTAAAACAAATCTTGGAATCGTAATTGTACACAGCTTGCAATTCCTTTATGTAATAATTATTAGACCACGCGTTTTTTAACTTTAGAGGAACGGGATCGTCCCATTTAACCTTGGTTTGCCAAAATTCACGCGTTTATCGTTAACGGGTTAACCTAGCGGGTCAAATATTATGGAGATTAATAATAAAATTGTTCTTTTTGTGATTGGCTTGCTTTCTGACAGCCTCGCTTCTTTCATGCATCCAATAAGATCTGTTCATCTAAATTTATGCCAAAGGATTTTACCGTATTGTTATTGTCATAATAATTTTTAAATAAAATAATCGCGTGTATTGTCTTACGCATTGCTGGAGACAATTAAGGTTTCATTGGACGCCCATTTTCGTAACTTAAATCCATGTATAGTAAGGATTACAGTTATTTTTTTTTAATCCAATGGCCTCATCAATCGTATTTGTTCCGGTCAGAATATCGTCAACATAAAAATGTTATTATTAAGGGAAACCGTTAAATTTCTTAAAACGCCAAATGTTTCCTTGTTTATTTGTATAAAATCAACAATTTTTTAATATGAATAAATATAATGGACGATGATTGTTTCTAATGATTGGATAATGCTACGTGCAGTGTTGACCACAGATGACTTAAGATATTAAAATTTATTGCCAACTGTCTATTTCACCGTCAAATTTGGGAAAATTTATTTGGGGAATTTTTACTGATATTATGAGTTCTTGAGTTAAATAAGGCCGTTGTGATACCTGAGATAATTGCTCAGCTAACTAATCCACGTCGGATGTAATTTAATTAGATCATTTACTTTGGTTGCTTTGATTTTCAAGTCGTTCATATTGAATTCAAAATTTCCTTGCAGCGTTTTCGATTTCTTTATTTCCAAAAACTTATTAATTCCGTAAAAGTCAGAATAAGTCTTCTGGAAGAGTTAATAAGACTTAATAAGACTTTTGCAGAGAAATGGTAGTTACCTATAGCGATATTTAATGAGACTTACAGTACCTACGGAAATTAAACATAATTTATTAATCTATAAAAATTAATAACTTTAGGTACATTTATTTTCATTTAGTTTCATAAAAGTATTTTTGCACCAGATTTGAAATTTTTTGTCTTCTTGAATATCACAGCAATGTTTTATGTCTTTAACTTCTTTGTAGAATTTTAGATTATCAGCAAAGAGTAAGTACTTACAATATTTTTAATTGGATCATATATCATTAATAAAACAATTAAATAATTGTGGATATAGATGACCACCTTGTAAAACAACAGATGTAAGTTACATCATGTAACATGAATTATTTTAGATTTATAGTGGTTGTTTGTGATAACTTTTTGAGTCCTATGGTTTAAGTAACTCTCAAGCCAATAATATAAGTTCCCCGTTATTCCCAATGCTTTAAGTTTTGATAGTAATATCCTATGATTTACGGTATCAAATGCCTTGGAAAAGTCTGTGAGCCTGAGTACCAAATTAGTGGCTGTAGACTTTCCCTTACAGAATCCATGATGCTCATTAATAATGATATTTTATTTGTAATTATTTACATTGCTTTTCTTCCACTTTTGTAAAGCGGTATAATATAAGTCTCCTTCCATATGGCCGCACACTCAGATTTTTTTCATAGATAAATTAAAAAGATGTGATATTGGTTTTGAAAGAGAAAATCTACATTCCTCAAGTATAGAAGGACCGGCACCTTTTAAAACATTTAGTTGCAATAACTCATTAAAAACATCACTCTAAAAAATAAAACAGTTATTTAAATTTACATTATTTGTATAATAAAAATCAGATACTTTAATATCACTATGAGTTGCATAAACTTGCTTGTTATTGTTTGTTCTGATAATTCTGACAGTTATTTAAATTTACATTATTTGTATAATAAAAATCAGATACTTTAATATCACTATGAGTTGCATAAACTTGCTTGTTATTGTTTGTTCTGATAATTGGTCTGATTCAGACATTGTGCGTCTGTTGATTATCGAAATTGAAATGAATAAAATGTCTTGACAATATAAGTAGCAAATACCCGTTACAACTTAAATTCGTTTTTCATAGAATAGTAAATGTAATGTATCAATGAAGGTCTTGGCCAGGTAAGTAAATTAAACGCAAGTAGGAAAATTTAAAGGACTCACTGCTTTTTTCTAATGCGAAGGGCTATGTTGTCTCAATGTGTCTGACTTAGTTGTCCCAATGTGACGGACTGACCACCATGTTGTAGAAATTGATATCGCTTCCTTAATCCATATCCGGCTCGAAGGACCACGAAACTGTTCAGTTTTTTATTATTGATTAACCATATGAGTAATTGGGAACGTAAAATAATTGCACAAGAAAACACTGTTTCATCACAAAAAACTTTATTAAAAAAAGTTGTGACCGTTGCAAACTTAAGGGATGACTTAAGCCAGCCTATGCGCCGCGGCGCGCCGGCTTAAATCTCTTTGGGAGATGGTTACTATGTCGAGCTTATTCATTACAATAATATTTCAAAATTAAAATAACATGAAACTCGAAATTTCTTAATAGTAAAAAGACTCTCTTTTTGAAACTTATTGCATTATTAGCTATTATACTTTCATAACTTTTGACATTTGTCATTTTTTGATTCAGCAGACAATTTT
Organism: Brassicogethes aeneus; assembly: GCA_921294245.1. Taxonomy (NCBI): domain Eukaryota; kingdom Metazoa; phylum Arthropoda; class Insecta; order Coleoptera; family Nitidulidae; genus Brassicogethes; species Brassicogethes aeneus. Next base: position 67,837,450 of record OV121132.1, read on the forward strand.
ACATAAGAATTAAAGTTAATTCTGTTAGTTCTGTTAAATGTCCGGAATACTATTTTTCTATGGGATAAAAATTGCTGTTGACAAGTATAATTATTTATATTATTTTATATATTATTATTATATTATTATAATAATATTGTTTTTTTTTCGAGAATAACGATAAACATTATAAATTCCCTGCCTATCAACGGGAATAATGCACTTATTATTCACGATGTTAGGCATCAGTGATTGGTCGATTTCAATATTTACTGTAATTTGAACCAATCGGGTTTTCAATTGGGAGAAGGTGACTATAATAACATTTAAAATTGGTAAAAAGTAAGGTTAACCATTTGACAGATTGTATTTAATTATTTTTAAAAATTATTTAATTATCTAATTCTTGGAGTATATAAAGTATAGTATTACACTCGAGATTATGCGCATTATTTACTAGGATGATTTGTCTCTCATCTGGCGACTCAAGACGCAAACCCCATCCCAGTGGCGGCTGTTGGGTTTTATGTATACCAATATCTCAGTTATTAGACATGGGACCCACACCAAATTTATAATAGTTTATAATGACATTAAATAGACAAGTTCGGCGCAAACAGAATTTAAATTGAATTTTGCGAAAAAAGTTAGTTTTTCCTGTCGGCTCACCTGCCTCCAGGCCCCCCTATTTGAGATAATTCAAATTAAAGTGGTGCAATTTATTATCTACTATAATTTATCGACAAATTTAAAACTTTATTTAAAAAATCCAAATATTACAGATTTTATTCGATTTTAAATTTTTATTATTTAGTTTGTTAAAATAAAAAAATATTTAAAATGGTGTAAAACCTCTAATATTTAGATTTTTTTAATAAAATTTTAAATTTGTCGATAAATTATAGTATATAATAAATTGCAACACCTTAATTTGAATTATCTTAAATAGGGGGGCCTGGAGGGGGTGAGGCGACAGGAAAAACTAACTTTTTTTCGCAAACTTCAATGTAAATTCTGTTTGCGCCGAACTTGTCTATTTAATGTCATTATCAACTAATATAAATTTGGTGTGGGTCCCATGTCTAATAACTGAAATATTGGTATACCCAAAATTCAGCTACTGCCTCATCCTCGTTAATAATAACCTGCATTATCTATAATAATATAATATTATTTAATTTATATCATTATTTACTGTATTATACAATTTTTATCAAACTTATTGTAAGACATGGCATGTTAAGGGAAACTTCTATTTTAGGGTGAAAATTTATTTTAATGTAAATCATACAGTGGATGCAGATGCAGAGCCTGAGCTACATGAAAACCTTGATAAACCAGAAATTGGTGAACTTAAATCCAAACCATCATTTAAAGTTGAACTTGTTAGAGGAAAAACAACAGTTAGTATTTTGTGTTCCTTTGTTGCTCCTAGTGACCAAGACGATGGTTATAGTAAGTATATTTATTTATTTTTATTAAAAAAATTGTTATAAAGTTAGAAGTAGGTATTGTAATATTGTATTTATTCAAAATAACGTCTTGCGAGACACAGATAAAAGCTTTACCAAATTATTGTTCTATTAAATTTAAGAAATTCATATGAGTTAGTAAATTTAAAGATTATACCAAGAGAAGTAAATGTTCGTTCCAAAACCATATTGCAAAGCGACCAACGGTAGGCCTGAAACCAGTCCAGATTGACCGGATTAGTACCACGTATTTTTGACGAATTTTGAATATATAATATATATTCAAAATCCGTCAAAAATACGTGGATTTGGGCCTATTTTAATATATTATATTAAAATAAGCCCAAATCCAGGTTTGTAGTAAAATCGCTCAAGCCGTTTCATTGGAGATTGAAATTTAGAGCAAAAAATGATTAATTTTAGTTTCCAAGCAGTTTATAAATGGAAAAGTTCCTTAAAATAATTTAAGGCAGTTACTTATTGACATGATTTTTCTCGCGATATAACGTGTACGCAAAACTGTAGATAAAGTCTTCGTTGTTATTTTTCTATCTGAATGGGTATTTAGTAAATAAATAAACATTTTAACAGTAATTATACAAATGTTTTTCTACTACTATTGCATATTATTGACATTATTTGGGCTTTTTTCGTAAATAATGGTAACCAATATAACCGCCCGGCCTAACAACGGGAATATTGAACTCATTATTCACGTCGTTAGGCATCAGGGATTGGCTGATTTCAATATTCACTGTTATTTGAACCAATCGGGTTTTAAATTGGCGACTGTAGTCATCGGTGTGGACATGTATTTATTTAAAAAAAAAGAATTACCTGTAAGAACTCTGTGGCTATCGTTGCATTATATTAAATTGTTTATATTTAGGAGTGACCATAAAATCAACACATTTTCATAACTTTCTTCCGTATTAGCAGTTATTCTCAGTAGAAATAACATTTTAACAACACTGTTCTTCAACTTGGTTGTTGCATCGGAATCCTTATAGGAGAATCTGTGTTTATGTCCATCAATGGCGTTGGTTTTTTGCACCTAGAGACATATTTTCAAAAATACCCTCCCCCGTCAATTCCAAATTTCAAATGGGTTTCATTTACATCTCTTTTATTTTTAATGAGTTTTAAAAGTCCATGTTACTGTAATAAACTAATGTTACGGTAACGATTGTCTTCTTATTCTTCTTCTCGGTGCGAATTACTTTAAACTCCTTTGAAGTAAAATAGCTATCCAAAGCATAATTGAGATTCCGTATTTTCTCTTTTAAATATGGTTCAAACATTTTTCTGTTTTTCGTAGAAGTACGAAGAGCCGCAGCTACACCCATCAGTGATTGGTGTAGCTGCGGCTCTTCGTACTTTTCTGTATTGTTATTGAGTGTGAGGTTTACCATGGCGTCAAGATAAGTGCATTTCAGCACCAGGTTCTTGAATATTGATATTATTTATATTTGTAATCAGATCAGTTACTAAATGTTTTTAAACTTTTGGAGGCAATTCTGATTGAATTGACTCGACTAGATTTGCATAATTGTGCGTTTTGAAATAAAAATGGGCTAGTCCTTTTTACAAAGATTTTCTACACCTTTTTCTTGGCACTTATATTTTTCACTATAAAATTCTGATGCCCCGGTGTTCGTACGAACTCGCTTAATTTTGCACTGACATTTTATTTTATTTTGTTTCCTTGTATGTTTTGGTAAAAATTGAAATGTAGACTAATTGGGTATCTGAACAGCAGACGAATTCGGATCCTTTTTTTTGGTAAATAAGTATTTTGCAAGCACTGCATATCACTCGTAAAAGACGGTAGTCTTCAGAATTAAAAAAATGTCCTGAACCGCGCTCCAATAATTTATGCATATCCGCCCTTTTTTAGAAACATAACAAGCCCAAGTTTTTAAATACATTATTTAAACGTTCATTATTATAAGGTTTAGAATTTTGCAATAAACTATTCTGCAGCGTATAAGCTCAATGTGTAGTTCAGCAACTATGTCCGTAAAGTAGACAGTTTGACCTTTCGTTGTGGCGCCACCTGACGGGCAAGTAGTAAAATCTTTTCGCGCGGAGGACTTGATTTTGATTGTTATAATGTCATTATGATTTTTATTTAGTAAACAACCAATGGTAAAATCATTTTCGGGATTTTATGCCCTAAATTTCGATTCCCGACGAAACGACTCGGGCAATTTTGCTATTAACAGGTATTTGAGCTTATTTAAATATATATTTTCGAAATCTGTCATAAACACGTGGTGCTAATCCGGTCAACATTGACTGGTTTTATGCCTACCGTGGACATTTCTAAAAAATTTGAATTATTAAATAATGTGCTTTTTTCATGTCATAAAAGAAAGACGAAAATTATTATTACAGGGTGTTTCCGAATTTCTAGTGTGCTAAATGTGAAAAAAAATTCCTAAGAACATGTGGTCAAAAATGCTTTATAAAGGAAATCCACGCCCCTTTGAAAATGTCACTCAATATTTACATTTTATTTTTTTATCTCAGGTGTACTTAGAATAATACATTTTGGCACACGCATTACAGTTAATAACCTTTCTCTTAAACAAATAATAGAAATTTTCCCCAACACCAAAACAAAACACAAAGTGCTTAAAGTACTTTTCGCCAACGATGTTAAGATCTTCAGAAGCGAAGTGTAACTAAATCTAAATGTTAAGTTAACCATATTTATAAATACTAATTATAAGCTAAGGTTGACTGAACCGTAAACGGACACCGTGTACCGTAATCGCTTCAGTGAACACGTAACGAGAAACTAATTTATACAAACTAGAGTGGGTACCGGTCCGTTATCGCTATTTAAAGATTTATTTATATTCTTATACATTTATAAAATAATTAATATAATTAATTAAATAGCGATAACGGACCGGTACCCAACTCTAGTTTGTATAAATTGGTTTGTTAGTTTCTCTTTACGTGTTTACTGAAGCGATTACAGTCCACGGTTTAGTAAACTGTGTCCGTTTACGGTTCAGGCAACCTTAGCTTATAATTAGTATAAAAATGGTAGATTTAGCATTTAGATTTAGTTACACTTCGCTTCTGATGATGCCAACATCGTTGGCGGAAAGGTACTTAACACTAGAAGCGCCGTCATTTCCTTCTACCTAGAAGCGCCGTAGGGGGTCATATTGACCATACGTTTTTAGGGATATAAATTGCTGACTAGGGAAAGAAAGTAAAGCTGGAATTCATAATTTTTTTATTATCTAATTTAATTGGGGATTTAATTTAAGTTGTAAAGTTGTAGAAGCGCCGTCATTTTCTTCCAACTAGAAGCGCCATAGTGGGTCATATTGACCCTACGTTTTTTGGGATATAAATTGCTGACTAGAGAAAGAAAATAAAGCTGGAATTCATAATTTATTAAACAAAAAGTAAATTTATAAGTTTGGACTATACTATTTAGTGCAATTTAAACAATTAACGATTTTAATTATGTCTTTAGTACACTAATTTATAAAAAGGTCTAAATTACCCCTTGTGGCGCTAATAGGTTGAAGTCATAAAAAAAACAGAAACTAATTATAAAAAGAGATTTATAAGTTGTGCTCATACTTGTAGTCTATATCAGCGAAAAGTCAAAAATTCTCATCTCCAAAGTTCTATTAGGTCAAAAGATAAGTTTAATCCGAAAAGGGTTAAAATGACCCATATGGCGCTTCTAGTGTTAACACGTTCACTGCCGACAAAATAGTCCGTCCATAATGCAAGGCCGATGGATTTTTTTAGAAATTTTAGATAAAAATGGACTAAAAGTTGTTTATTTCGTTTCTTATCGTATGGTTTTATATGAAAAAATACTAAAACAAATAAACAAACGCGATAGACGCGTTGGCGGCACTCAGCCACAAAAACCCTGCTACCGTACAGAACGCGGGTCCCGCGTGCTCGGCATATTGTAAAATATGTAAACACAAGAACGCGGTACCTAGCCGCGTTGCCGGCAGTTAGTGTTAAGCACGTTTTGTTTTGGTGTTGGGGAATATTCCTAATATTTGTTTAACATATCACCAAAGTTGTCCTTTCTCAAGAACCTTTCTCTTGTAGACCCTATATTGACATATTATATGAGGAGACCCAAACAGGGGTCATAGGACATCGCACTATGGTCAAAACCGCCGTTTTGCGGCAAAAATTCAATAACTTTTTATTACAACCAAATATTATTTTTTTCTCTTTGTCTTTATTGGAGAAAATACGTTTAATTAGGCATGTTCTTGCATAAAAAACTTAAGGCTTTTATTTTTTATTGCATTTTTATATTGTAAAAAATTTTGTTTTTACCTGTAGTAGGTATTATTTATGTAATAAAATAAACCATATTTAATCATAAAAATAGGGAGTTAATTTTTTAACGTGGGTTTTATAACTTTTTGGCGGAAATAATTTATTTTTTATTATTACCATAATATTATAAAAATATATTATATAAAAAAAATAGCCCAAAAGTAGCCGCATTGACACTAAGGTCCGACCAAACTTGATTTTTTAGTATAGGCCATAGAGAAACAATGTTCTTTATGGTCTCGGCCGAGACCGAGAACAAAATAAATTTTCGGCCGTGAGCAAGACAATGACAAAGTATAAAAAAATCGGAAAAATATACAATATTGCACAATTTGTTAAAAAAACGTTCAATAGGTGGTAAGTAACTTACATTTTTCATTCACAAGTTGTCAATGACAATTATTTTGTCTATTTGGAATAACATCCCGAACAACAATCGGGATTTTCTGGTGAAGTCATGATGATATCACAACGTGATTTTTTTTATCACGCTGTGATATCCTGAGTGCATACACATGCTTCTTCACAGTGATATTTGCAAAATTTGCGCATGCGTATGAGCCCTGCGAACTGCGAATTTAAAATCTAGTTTGTTATTTACATTACACCGTTATAATTTATAAAACGTTGTTTGAATATCACGAATGTATTCCGGGTTCAATTAAAAAAGATATTCGTGAACGTTTTGTTAAACATTGTATTGTAATAATTAATTAACTATAGTTAATTTAATTGAACGAAGGATTGAATGTATACATAAATATATTTAACCACAAAAACTGTTGATTCAACATATGGCCATTCCAAGCGTAATGGATGAGACAGTTGCAAGTTTTTATTTACAAAATAATATTGTTCTATTATATTACTAATGTCAAATTTTTATAAATACAGTAGTATAAAGTAGTTCTAAACAAAAGTTGTTTAAAAAGGTTTTTATTTGTCAAAATTACTTACTTACTATTTAGGTATCGTGGTTGTCTGTTTAATTCCTTAAATAGTATATTACACTACAAGGGCAGAAAGTGTAAGATGCCCGAGGCGAAGCCGAGGGCATCATGGCGCGCAGTTCAGGGCTCTCACACTTTCTGCCCGTGTAGTGTATACTATTTTTCTTACTACCTCGGCCGAAAATACAACCCGGCCGAAAATACGGGAAAAAATTAAATGTGTATATCGAAACATATTGATGCCTGCCCAAATTTTGAGGTTATATTAGTGTCGTAATCAGAGTTGCATATGTTGAACACACGACTAAAAATTTTTTACTCCCGCTATTATAGAGTGTGCGCGTATAGCTTGACCAATGCAAAAAACGTAAACTTTCTGCCGTGGAATCGGGGAAGAAACAACGTATTTTCAGTCGAGGTAGTAAGAAAAATTATTTTTTTTTTATTCAAAAACAGTACTAGAAGTCTTTTTGAGTAAAAAATTAATTTTTAAAGAATTAAACAGTCAACCACGACCTAATTTTTCCAAATAAAAACTATTAGAACTATTTATAAAAATTTGACATTAGTAATATAATAGAACAATGTTATTTTGTAAATAAAAACTTGCAACTGTCCCATCCGTTGCGCGTGGAATGGCCGTATACTTTTTCTCTCAATGTACGAATGTGGCACAAAATAAATATCCAAACACAGATGGCATAAAAAATCACGACATGATTTTTTATGCTATCGGTGTTTGGGCATAAAAAATAAGCATAAGCTACTAGATGGCGCATTTAGCTCGATTTGACGCATACTTCCACATATACTTCCACACGTGGGCGTTCCAGCTCAACTCTAAGAGGTCGCTGTTTTTATTTTAGTTTCCCATTTAATTAACATAGGAAAAAATAATTTTATGTTTGGAATTTTATACCTCTGTATCAAAGTAACTTATGGCAATGATCATTGCAGTGTCTTATATAAAATATATCGCTCTACATCGCTCTTATTATTATTCGATAAATTGATTTCTTTTAGAATTACTCGAGTTTGATTAACATCAAATTTTCTGTTTTTTTTTTAATTTTATGGTACAATTAGCAGACGGGAGGTGAAAGGGGGCAAAACAAGGCAGCGGGGGGGGCAAAATGGGGTTTATAGATAATTATATACAACCATAAATAAAAGACAATTATACGTAAATGAATAATCATATATGTCCATACATTATATTATACAGGGTGTTATGTAATTAATGTTATATATTAAAATGGGTAGTTCCTTAGGGTCCATAAAGAAGCACCTGAAACTTTTTTTCTTCTAAATTCCAAAGACTAAAAATAATTTATAATAACCTTTATCCTACCAAAAAGTACGCCACTGATCGACTAGGAACCGCGGATTAACCTTACCTATTACTTTTTAATGGAGTGTTGCCAAATGTAAAATTAAAAATGTATTACCTTATTTGAGATGCTCAAAATGATTTCATTATTTAGAATGCAAGCTTAAACTCTGCGAAGCATGCTTTCGCGCACCCGCGTAAAAATGTCTGGACTATTTACAATTAAGTTCCTGAGTTGCTGCCCAAATCCCGTCTCTCGTAAATGTGGCCTCATCGGTATACAAAACACTATGGCTCCAATACAAACTATTTTCGTGAATCGTGCGCCACGTAACAAAGTTTGTTGGGCAGTTAATCGTCTTGTACTAATTCTCGGATTTGCTTCCACTGCGCCCAAAATTTGTTCTTCAAGGGCCACAAATTCACGTCCCTGAGCCCGACCCCTATCACCAACAAATGCGCTAAATCTTCCGCGGTCCCTTAAATTTTGCACAGCACGTACAAAACTGCGGTGGATGTCCGTGATTTGCGTTGTGATAATTTTGAATATACCTACCTACAAAATTCTTGCTTGACGAGCATTTTGCATCGCTTCCCCGTAACACAAAACCTTATTTGTTAATTGAATATTTGTGAGCGCCCGACCCGCCATAGCATAAAATCTTTCGCACTAATTACTTATTATTATTACTAATAAAATACAAATGTTCAAACTTTCAAAATATTTATAAAAGAATAAAAACCTGAAAAAACTTGAAAAAAAAATAAAAACCTGAAATCGCTAGATCACCTTGTAAAAATTTGTAAACTAATGATTTTTTAAAAATCGTTTTAACATTGTGATTTAAAAACATACTTATAAAAAATATATTTAAATTTAGTCACACCAGATTTAAACTTTATTCATAATTCGTAATGATTTACTTTACTTTAAGTTAATCTGGTTTAATTTATTATGTTGGTTGGTAACACATTCTGTCAAAAAATTGTAGGTTATGTGCTCAAATTGTAAATATCTTAACTAAGGGAAGTGCTTTTGGGCGTTTGGATTTATTTACACAAATTGAATGTTTAACGATTAACCTGTGAACTTGTCCTAATTTCATCTGAGTAAACAGAAAGAAAAAAACCGATGAAAAAATTAATTTTATGGAGTTTTTAAATAGGTACTAATTTTTCTTATCATTGCTTAAGTTAATAGCTGGATGAGTAAATAAATACAGAATGGTATTAGAACTTTAAGGGCTTAAAACTTTTGTATTTATTTATTTTATGCAAGAAAATTTTTTAGTAACAATTTTTTACAACTGGCAACTCGCAGCTACTTTGTTGGTTTGCATCTATGTACTCACAGAACACAAGTGTGTAACCAGTGGCGTATCACAAAAAATATAAAAAACTTCTAATGCATATATTTTTTTATCTTTGGGAAAATATCTTTTAAAATATTTTTCCATTACACCTTATGTCAAAAGGTATTCAGTATTTTAATATATAACATTAATTACATAACACCCTGTATATGATCATACATAATTATATATATGATTATATATAAAAAAAATTCCGGGTAGTGCTCGTTGTAAAAGCAAGTGATACAATGCGTATTCGTATGTATCAGAAGAGTCTAGAATACATAAATTTAAATTTCAGTTGAATATTTCACAAATGCGAGTGACCTCAATCTATACGAAGTGTCAAGAATCGCGCCCCACTAAGCACTCGTTGTAAATGCGAGTAATAAAATGCTTATACGAATATATCAAAATAAACAAGAATACAAGAATTTAAATTTCATTCGAATATTTGACAAATGCGAGTGACCTCCAAGTGTCGAGCATAGCGTCCCTTCATCTTATTTTTTATTGGTGGCCAAAAGCCTTAATGATCTTTGTTTCAATGTACCATTTTAACCAGCAACAAGTTTTAACCTTCATGCGCTTCACGAAGCCATCCAAGGGAATGCGTTCGAACGATTTTGTGAAAACATATTCTTAACAATCCGTCGTAACGGTATTAGAGTTAAACTCCTAAAAAAAATTCCCTAAAAAAATCCTAATTATTTCTCCCCCTAAAAACAACTCAAGAATTTTTTCCTCAAAGTTATGGAGAAAATCCCTTAGTTGGCCACACTGCTTTATTCGAATCGGTACAAATACTAAGGGAATGCTTGCGAACGATTTTGTGAAACCATATTCTCAACAAGCCTTTACGAGCATTTAAAAAATAATCCTCTGTTATTTAGTGCTAAATTTTATCTTCAATCGGTCTATAATTTAAACGTTATGGTTGTAAATGCCAGTGATAAAATGCGCATACGAATGTATCAGCAGAGTTTAAACACAATTGAGCTCAGACAAAGAGACACTTTTTGGCCGAATGCACAATTTGTTAAACGATACATAAAACGTACAAATATAATAATAATTATTAAACGTAGAAAGTGAGGTTAGAAAGATCTAACAGAAGTTACATTTTTTATTGGCCCAAAAAAGTAAGTAATGAAGTTTTACTCCCTAGGCTGTAAAAAAACCCAATCCGATTAGTTTCAATCATTTTTAAGTTTCTAGGCTATCACTATAGACTGATTGAAGATAAATTACCACTAATCAATAGAGGATTATTTTTTAAAAACTTATAGTGGCATTTTGAGTTTCGGTATTCATTGCTTGTAAGCTTTGTTTTGTAGAAAATTAAAATATTCGTATGTTTACAGAATGTAACGCTTTGTTTTTAAGATAGTTTACGTCGTTGCCACATTTCATTCGTATAACCGATACGAAGGCTTGTTGAGAATATGGTTTCACAAAATCATACCCTTTGTATTTGTACCGATGCGAATAAAGCCGTGTGGCCGAATTAGGGGGGAAAAACTGCTTGGGGTGTTTTTAGGGGAAAAATGATTAGAGTTTTTAGGGAAAAATTGTTTGTGAGTTAATATATAATTATATGAAAAAATGCTCTTGAAAATGGCATAATATTTTTAGAAAAAAAAGTCAAGGTTGACGACAATTGATGGAGTATTTCACACCATATTAACAGCTTAACAGTTGAGTAGAAATTTGCCAAGTGAGCCCATGATTTTCGACGTTGTAATGAAAATTAAAAATAAATATTAAATCATAATCTACTAAGTAGTAGAAAGTTATCACATAAAATTTTTTGAAAAAACTTCATTCGTTTCTTTACAATGTGTGATTAAAAAAAATTGTAGCATTTGATTTAAAAATTAGTTTCTTGTAAACTATTTATAAAAAATTAATGAAAATTTGTGAGAATGGTAAAAAATAAATGCAGTTAACAATAAAATTTTCAAAAACGTGCTATTATTTTTTTTGGCAACTTTTTTATTCTTTTTTAATATAAAAATGGCAATTTGGCCTTGTTCTCCCTCAGAAAATTGAAAAAAATAATAGGTAAAAAAAGCTCTGAAACCTAAAGATTAAGGAACCGTTTCAACATTTTTGTGATCGCCCCCTGAGTCAAAGATAAATAATATTGTTCAGCGCTGCGCCACGTTAACAGGCGACTCTTTAAGAGGCAAGTTAACAGGCGCATCTTTGCGTACTAAATATTTAATCAAATGCCGTGCCCCAACGATCTTTCTTGAATTTTATGTTTTTGCATCAAGTAACTATTGACAGAAAAAACTTTATAAAAAAATGGATTATACCCTTTTTCTTTCAAGTTCCTCCAATTTTTTCCATACAAAATTGACATAATTTTAGGTTTAAATAAAATAATTGCAATTTATTTTAAGAATTATTCTACTGGCTTTAATTTTAACCATAAAAAATTATAACATTTGGTAAAAAATACTGCCGTATTTAATTTGTCCGATAATGTTTATTTAAATCCCATTTGTTTGTAAACAAATTTGTGCACTATAAAAACAGACCTGTACAAAAACCAAATTCTACAATTGGTATAAAAATAAAAACCTTATTATTAAAATATGTAGGTAATATTTATTTATTTAAACCAAATGTATTGAAACAATAACATTTAAAAGTTGTGGTTAAATAATTTTAAAATAGTTTTCGTGATGGGCCGTGCAAAAAGATGCTGCAATCCTTTAAATAAAAGTAAGCATAAAAAAGTAACAAAAAATCTTCATTTTGTCACAAAAAAATGGAATGCAATAATGCTAAAAAATAAATACTTTTCAAAAACTTTTGTTGGACTACATATGTGCAATTCTTGTCGACGATCGATTTACGAGAAAAGAAGTGAATCGAAGTATAAAGTCTTTCTTTCTAACCGAAAAACTCAAAATAAAATCGTTGGCGAAGAAAGTGACTCTGCAGATCCTGAACAAGACGAAAAAGGTGATCCAACGTTTCAATATGGAGAACCTTCAAAAAAACTTTCTCACAAAGAAAATCAAATGTGTAGTAAATTATTAGGTGAAAAAAACTGTACTGTTGATAATGACTTGGAAACTTTGTACATTCGTGACATAAAAGCTGCTCTATCTCAGCAATCCAACCGATCTGGAAAAATACAAATTTTGACAACTATCCCGCAACATTGGACCATTGCAAAAATGAGAAAAGAATTCGAAGTGTCACGCCGAATGGCATCAAAAGCAAAAAAATTAAGAAAAGAATCTGGGCATGGATTTCGACCAAATAAAAAAGCAGGGCGTAAGCTTTCAAACACGACTGTGAGTGCAGTGAAACTTTTTTATCTCTCCGATGATAACAGCCGTGTCATGCCTGGAATGAAAGATTACATATCAATTGTTAAAGATGGAAAACGAAGCCAAAAGCAGAAAAGGTTGCTTCTCTTCAATCTCATTGATTTGCATAAGCAGTTTAACGAGAAGTTTCCTGAAATGCCGATTTGTCTAGCAAAATTCAGGCAGTTAAGACCTCAAGAATGTATTTTGGCTGGTAAAAGCGGTACACACAACGTTTGCGTGTGTAAAATTCACCAAAATATGAAATTAAAAATACGCGGCCTGATGCAAGAACTGAAAATAAAAGGAGCTAATTTCACCGACACATATCAAGATTTAATAAAAAATTCAGTCTGTGAGAATCCATCATCAAATTGCTTTTTTTCTATCTGTGAAGAGTGTCCAAAAACTGAGTGTGTTATTAAAAAACTAAAAATTATCCTCGAAGAAAATTATGTGAAGGAAGTAAAATTCAGTCAGTGGGCGAACACCGACAGGTATTTTAAAATAAAATGATTTAAGTTTTTTTATTTATTTTAAAATTTGTGTTTATTTACATTACAGGTGCGAAATTTCACAAAAGACTGAAAGCAGAGACGAGTTTTTGTGTAATTTAGCCAACGACTTACCGATCTTAATGAGACACAATTTTCTTGCAGTGTCTCAAGCTTCGTATTTTAGCCAAATTAAGAATAACGTTAAGGAAGGGGAATTCGTTATAAGCATGGATTTTGCAGAAAATTACACATTTCATGTGCAAAATGCCATTCAGGCCCATCATTGGTCCAATACTCAGGCTACTCTCCATCCGTATGTAATTTATTATCGCCATAACGGAGTGCAAAAGCACGATAGCTTCGTCATTATTTCTGAAAAATTGACTCACGATGCATGGTCGGTTCATTTATTTAATTCAAGAGTTATTGAGTACTTGAAAAAAAAATTTGGGGATAAAAATATAAAAAAAATCTTTTACTTTTCGGATGGAGCCGCGTCGCAGTATAAAAATAAATTTAATTTTATAAATCTTTTAAAACATCAAGAAGATTTTGGGATCACTGCTCAGTGGAATTTTTTTGCGACCTCCCACGGAAAAGGAGCTTGTGATGGTATTGGAGGGGCTGTGAAAAGACAAGCCTATCGAGCTAGTTTGCAAAGAATAGATAATAACTACATTACTAATCCTCGAAGTCTTTTCCAATGGGCTGAAAAGCATTTTTCAAAAATATATTTTAATTTTTGCTCTCAAAATGAACATAAACGTCACGAGAGTTCGTTAAAGGCGCGCTTTGAAAAAGCGAGAACAATAAAAAATACCAGACAATACCATTGCTATGAACCTATAGATGATACAAATATTTTGTGTAGACTTTTCTCGAATGACACAGTTTTTGTTAAAAATGTAATTACGGGAAAATAGGAGGCTTAGTTAGGTATGTTAGGTATGTTTATATTTATTCTAATGTGTTCACTATTGTTAATTTTGCAATTTTTTAAAGTAATAAATCTACTTTATTCTTTTTTTATTTTCATCCTGCGTCTTATAAAAATAAATTGGCAATTGTTATTTTAAATGTTTATGTTAATTATAAACGATATTATAGTAAATATACCGTACCTTTTTTTATGGTTAAAATTAAAGCCAGTAGAATAATTCTTAAAATAAATTGCAATTATTTTATTTAAACCTAAAATTATGTCAATTTTGTATGAAAAAAATTGGAGGAACTTGAAAGAAAAAGGGTATAATCCATTTTTTTTATAAAGTTTTTTCTGTCAATAGTTACTTGATGCAAAAACATAAAATTCAAGAAAGATCGTTGGGGCACGGCATTTGATTAAATATTTAGTACGCAAAGATGCGCCTGTTAACTTGCCTCTTAAAGAGTCGCCTGTTAACGTGGCGCAGCGCTGAACAATATTATTTATCTTTGACTCAGGGGGCGATCACAAAAATGTTGAAACGGTTCCTTAATCTTTAGGTTTCAGAGCTTTTTTTACCTATTATTTTTTTCAATTTTCTGAGGGAGAACAAGGCCAAATTGCCATTTTTATATTAAAAAAGAATAAAAAAGTTGCCAAAAAAAATAATAGCACGTTTTTGAAAATTTTATTGTTAACTGCATTTATTTTTTACCATTCTCACAAATTTTCATTAATTTTTTATAAATAGTTTACAAGAAACTAATTTTTAAATCAAATGCTACAATTTTTTTTAATCACACATTGTAAAGAAACGAATAAAGTTTTTTCAAAAAATTTTATGTGATAACTTTCTACTACTTAGTAGATTATGATTTAATATTTATTTTTAATTTTCATTACAACGTCGAAAATCATGGGCTCACTTGGCAAATTTCTACTCAGTTTTATTAACAGTTTTATTCGTATTAAATTAATTTATTTGATACTACAGCCTGTTTAATACCTCAGTTATTTATACCCACTTAGCAGTGGCATCTTTAAATAAAAAAGAATTTAAAAATGTACCACTAATTAACAGAGGATTCATTCAAAGTCGTTTTTGAGTTTCGGTAATTGATGTCGATTTTTTAGCATGATTTATTTTTGTTGGTAAACGTTTGTTTTGTAGAAAATTAAAATATTTGTGTTTATAAAATTTTACGCTTTAGTTTTAGGTTAGTTTGCGTTCTTGCCACATTTCATTGGTGTAACTCGAATGCCAATACGAAGGCTTATTGAGAATATGAGGAGGAAAAATGCAAAAGGATTATTATCCAAAATTTTATTTTATTCAATTACTTTTTTGAAAAACGAATCCACGAGTAAGTTTCACATTCTAATTAAAAATACTGTTTCCATTTGAAGGTTAAGATGATAGTTGCTACAATGAAAAAAATATTATATAGTACCGGATATTGCTGCAATTATAAAATTTCTGTAATATTTGAAAAATGGATAATAATCCTTTTGCATTTTTCCTCCTCATGTTTTCACAAAATCGTTCGCACGCATACCCTTCGCACCGATACGTATTCGCGCCCCAGATATTATTGTTAATTTATTAACTATGTGGGCTGACTGCACGTTGTAATGCATTTCCACAGATAACAAAGCATTTAGGAACAAACTGGAAGTATATTAACGTATAAGATGTAACCAAAACCCATAAGCTAACAAAATGCCTCCAAAAGAAACCGACATCAATAAACAAAAAGAACATAAAATCCTATTTGCACGTCGAGAAGTTTTAAAAGGCCAGGTAACTCGATTCGAAACTTTCCTGGCTAAGTGTACAGGTCCGGCTTTAGAGCAATCTGTTATGTATGTATATTGAAATATTCAATAATTCAATTTGAATTACATCCCGTCTGGAGGCAATAGAAAAAATACGTATCGATTTTGAAAGCACTCAAAGTGAAGTCGAGCAAATTTGTTTAAGCTATAATTTCGAAGAAGCAGACATAAAGGAAAAAAACGTAATATTTTTAAGTTTCTATTTTAAGTAGCTGCTAAAGCAAAATTTAATAAATATATAATTCTGATCTTTTTCCGTTTCGCACTTGTGCCAACTGGGGCCCAACCTGGTCCATACCTCTACCACAATTTAGTGGTTCTTATGAAACTTGGTCCATTTTCGTAACACTTTTGAGTCGCTAGTCGACAAAAATCTACAAATTAACAACGTACAATTTTTTTATTATTTTCAATCTAGTATTAAGGACGTAGCTGCTCAAATTATTAGTTCGCTAGCCCCTACTAGCAACAGTTATTTTACCGCATGATCACTCTTAAAAGAAAGGTATAAGAATATAAAGGCTATTATTTACTCCCATGTTTTGTATTAATTTAAATTCTGTTAATTCAAATTTAAGAAACTTCTAGTTTTCAAAATAATTTTAACTATAGAAAATTTAGTTGAACCGGTTGATTATTGGTGTATTTATTATATTAATTTATCTCTTAAATTCTAAATTGGATTTGAACACACGACAAAAATGGGAAATATTTTTAAAGGACGAAGATTAACCGACTACTACCGAAAAGAGATTTGTAAAAGTTAATGAACGTAAAACATTATTTACTGAAAATAGTAACATTTCTTGTCCTTTATAAGATAATCATTTGATCTATGCCTGTAAAAATTCAGCTATTACACATGCAACCCAATTAATTAATTAATTTTTGCCAAATAATTCTTATTCAAACAATAAACGCACTAGTAAATCTGCAAATCGACTAATGATGGTCCACCAAATTCTCTACATTCCAAAGAAAATACATTTAAATTATCTTGTACTAAAATTGAATCCTAAATCATTTATATTACTTTTAACTGCCCTTATTTACGTATATGATAAAGATCATAAACCTATAATATGCCGATCTATTCTTGATATCGGTAGCCTATCCAACTTCATAACTAAATATTTATTTGAAAAACATTATCTACCCCATGAATCAACCAACATGTCCGTTTCAAGTTTTAGTCAAAGCACTACATTAGTAAATATTAATTTCAAAACTAACATATATCGAAATAAAATCCTTACATAATAACTAATAACGCTTAAAATGCCTGCTTTAGTTATAAATAAAAATACTAAATTTACGCCTCAATATTCCATAAATTTATGATATAAATAACATAAATATTGCTGATAATAAGTTCCATAAACCTTCCGTAGTACACATTCTTATTGGTGCCGGACTGTTTTTTTGATATTCTATGCTCAGGGCAAATTAAAATTGGAGAAAATATACTAATACTTCAGCAAACTAAACTGGGTTGGATTATTGGCGGTTCCATACCCTTAACGACCTTTAAAAATGACATTTTGGCTAACTGAGGAACCCACGGAATAAACCCTAAAGAGTCTTTCGGTTGAAGAATTTGAATGCGAAGAAAATTTTAAAAACACCACAACTCAAGAGCCCTCAACCCTAAAATCAAAAAATCCTATACTGATTTTATGAATGTATATCAACAACTTGGCCACATGTCTGAAGTAGAACTTAACGATTCAAACATTAATTCTGATTATCCACCATTGTGTTGAAAAACATGACAGCTTAACTACGCCTTTAAGAGTCGTCTTTGATGGCTCAGCCGCCTCTTCTACCGGCTTATATGTATACGATATCTTAAAAATTGGACCAACCGTGCAAAACGTACCGGCGATATAGCTAAAATGTATAGGGCTATATTAGTCTAATCATAGTTTTACCATTTTAACCTAAACACTGGTACATATGGCATGGCTATTCCGTCTTAGCTTGCCTTGTCTCAAGGAAATTTCCCTTAATTGTTCAAATTAATTTCCCACAGAAAGTTCCATAATTAATCTTGATTTCTACGTCTACCTAGTAAGCATGATAATAACAAGACAGTTATCGGCGAACAAACGTGTGGTTTTTCAATACATTAGTGTGGTTTTCAGTGCCAGAAAATTGGAATTTTTGTTCTAAACATCTAATGAGTGAGTACACTGTACCATTAGTAATAACTAGTGATTAAAAAACTACAAGGTATTTGAATTAATTAACAGAGAAATTTACTGTTTACGTGTTTTTTCTCACCTATCCAGGGCGGCAATTTATTTCACCAAGGAACTATTTTAACTCAATGAAATGCCTCCGAAAACCAATTGTAATTGTAATCAACTTAAAATGCATTAATGAGTTAAAATCAACTATTGCCGAACCGAAGTGAAAACTATGAAAACAACGGCTCGTGAATCGGCTACTCCAGTATTCAACGAGAAAATAGTTCAGGAAGTAGCGAAAAGGAATCTAAGAAAGAAAAATCTTATGATCTTTAATTTCTCTGAATCTAAAAAATTGATTTTCTAAGGAAAGCAAAAAAGATTAAATATAACCCCGCGTTTAGTAAAATTGTGCCATCATCTGATAAAACACAGAAACAAGTTGAATTCTTTTAAAATGTCAAACAACAGCTTACTGACCTAATAAGTAAGGGCGAAGCCAATCTGCGTATACAATATTTCAAAGGAATTCCACGTATAACTTCGGAAAACTAGCTGCTCACGGTGCTGTTCTGAGAGGTGATTTTTGGACTTTCTGTGAAACCTAATTTTTTTTATATTCTTGTTAATTAGGTCATATCTAAAATTTTAAGAGCAAAATAAAAAAAATTTGACGGTTGGAATTGTTTTAATTGGCTGTTTATTAAAAATATTATGCACTCTTTCAATTCTCCAATTAAAACTTGCGATTTTATTTAAATATTATCATAACTTTTTAAACCAGATTAAAGATTAGTTAATTTCCTAAAAAAAAAGGTCTATACATTTTTTTATATCTTTTACTGTTTTGTTGTAATACACGTTTAAAGTTTTAATTTAAGGTTAAATGTATAGTATACATTTATTAAACAATAATTCTAAGGGTGCTACATTTTATTTAGGGCCGATTTATTCATTTTTGATTTATTTGACGAATAATTTCTTTGAATACTAGATATTGGCAAGACATGAAAGTTATCGGCCCGATAAACTTTACTAAAGATGAATAAACCGGTCCTTAGTTAAATTATTTTGCTAAAATAATTGTTTTATTTTTATTATTAGTCCTTAGTTAAATTATTTTGCTTAAATAATTGTTTTATTTTTAATATTTTTAATTTTACCCATAAATATTTAAATTAAAACTAACCTTAAAAACAAACTTTTAATAATCAAACATATTAAATTACAAATGCAATGTATTGTATTGCATAATTGCATTAACTAAACGTTTTGGGTATTCTGGGTGATCTTTACCCAACTTGTAACGTGCCCAAAAAGTTTTCCATTCTGCATGGGCAGCTTTAAATGCCTGTTCGGAATAAATTCCCAAACCTTCTTCATACCTTTGTACAAATTCAGGCACATGATAAATAATCGCATGTATCTTGGGAGTTACTCCGATTTGTAGGTCTTCAAAATCTTTCATAAATTTGTTTATTTGGTCTAAATAACTTTTACTTATTTTTTTACCAAAACACATGTCCACAACCCTTTCCAAACTTGCAAAACATTGAATGAATTTTAGAGATTCCAGAGTAGAAATGTTTCTCAGGTAGTCAATTCTTTTTAACAATTTTAGACTCTCATTGCCATTAAAACACCATCCAGAGCCTTTAGTAAATTTTTTTTGGAGATTGCATTTTTTAAGCCATGTATCTACAATGATGGGAAATTTTTTTTGAAAAGAGTTAAAAATTGTTGTGACTGCACCTATTAAAAGATGCAGTTCGGGAGGCACGACTATAACATTTTTCTCATTTTCAATAATTGGTAAATTGAAACAGTTTTCGTATAAACTTAATTGTGTTTTATTGCCATTTTCTTTACGTAACCAATTTAAATAATTTTCTTTAATAATTTTCAATGTTCTGGGATCTCCGTTTTCTATTAAATTATTTTTGTTGGCATTGCACCATGTGCAGGGATGGGTAGAGCTATGTGGTTGTAGGCCATATAATATATTAGGAATTTTTAAATCGCAGGATAAGAAAAAAATATCCCTCAAAGAATTTAAATCCAAAATGTTCCAAATCATTTTTAAATTGTAATAATTTTCTTCTACTGCAGGAGCTATGGCTATTATAAAAAGCTTTTTAACACCTGTTTCTAAAAATTGTTTTTTTTCATTTGTATCTTTATTTTTAATGCAATACAGGGAAATACTAAACTTTAAAAATCCCTGGCCCCCGTCTATTCCTAATTTAATATTAAAGGGTATAACATAATTTCTATATTTCGCAGTAAAATTTATAAACTCTTGAACATCTGTGCAATACACTAAACTTCTTTTTTTCCATAAACTTTCATTGCCACTTTTAAAAAATAATAATTCTTTAACTTTAAAAAAATTTTGTAATTTGTTTTTGTTTTTTCTTATGTTTACTAAAATATTTGGTTCAATGGAATTTTTGCCATTGGTTTCTCTTATTGTTGTTAATAATTTTTCTAATTGTCTATTACTTAAATTTAACCGAGTCTGTATCCTTAAAATAGTCTTTTTTTGAATATTTAGATTTTTCTGTTCCTTATTATAATTTGCAGATTTAATTCCTAAATTTTTACTTAAATTCAAAATATTTTGTTTTTTTCTTGCTTTGGTGCACAAATGTTCCCTTCCTCTATAAAGTATACTAAAACAATGCTCGCATATTTTGACTATCTTTTTTCTTTGACTCTTAATATTTTTTATTATTTTTAAATTAGCATTGTTATATTGTTTTAAATGTTTATGCTTTTATACTTTTAAAACGTATTCACTGGCAGTGGTACACAATAAACATTTGCATGGGCCAATATTATGTCTTAATTCATGTAGTGTATAAACTGAATAATTAAAAAAAGATATATTTACATCCTCTTCTTTTTTTTTCTTATATAAAATATTTTTACACTTGGAACAAAGTGATTTTGGAAATTTTTTATTATTTGGGTTAAAGTCAATAATTTCTTCCTTTAAAATCGAATAAAGCGTCGCTGGGATTAATATTAGACTTGAATTTTTTTTAAAACAAACAACACACAATAAATTTCGATTTTTTTCATGAATTTCTTCGTAACTTTTACTACAATTTTTCATTTTTGTTTATAAAAAACACTTTACAAAACTAAACAAAAATTATAGAATACGTATACTGAAAATGACAATTCAAACGTCAAATAAATTTTTAATAGATCTAAGTTTCATGGCAACCTTTAAGGATATATTAATTAAGGGAACATAAATGTATACGTCAAAGGTTAGATTAAAAGTTTGAACGTTTATTGCAACATGTTTGTTAACAAAACAGTAAAATATATAAAAAAGATTGTAAAAGCCTTTTTTTTTAGTTATGCAATATTAAATATTTAAATTAAATCGCTAGTTTTAATTGGATAATTGAAAGAGTGCATAATATTTTTAATAAACAGCCAATTAAAACAATTCCAACCGTCAATTTTTTTTTATTTTGCTCTTAAAATTTTAGTTATGACAAGAATATAAAAAAAAAATAGGTTTCACAGAAAGTCCAAAAATCACCTCTCAGAACAGCACCGTGTGCTACAACGAAAAAAAACACTCTTATATGACATGTTTAAAGATTGCGAACGATACTGAAAAGTGTAAAAGTAAAGTAGTAAGTGGTGTAAAATTTGTTAGTGTAAAGGTTATTGAAGATAAGTTGATTTTGAACTGTGGAAGTGTTCCTAACCAAGAAAGTACAAATTCTTTCTTGACTGCCATTGGTGAGATGTCTACCGATAATAAAGTTGATGCTTATTTTTAATTATATAATTCAACAAAAAGATACCATTATTGAGGAGCTTTATGAATCATGGATATCTAAGGTGTGTTCTGTATTCAAATCGGGTGATCCTAGTCAACTAGGAAACTATCGTTTTATTTCCATTTTGACAAATTTTTCAAAGGTCTTTGAAATGTTTGTGTGCACTGAATTGCAAGAACAAGTAAAGGTATTTTTACCGACCGATCAGCATGGTTTCGTTCCGAGCAAATCGACTACAACAAATCTTCCAATAATTGAAAATTATATTACAGATGCGTTTGAAGAGTAGAGCCAGGTTGATGTATTGTACACGGACTTTTCAAAGGCCTTTGATAAGGAATGGAATCTTAATTGATAAACTGAAATTATACGGTTTTAGTGTGACTCTCATTGGTTTGGTCAAATCGTACTTACAAGACAGAATGCAATTTGTGATGTATAATCGCTCTAATACATATTCAGTTTCGTGTGTCTCGGTGTCCCGCTGGGATCAAATTTGGGTCCCTGGTTGTTCATTATATTTGTTAATGATTTGTCTTTTTCTTTATCAAGTAAAAAGCCTCTTCTCGCAGACGGTTTAAAACTTTATCGCGAAATAAAGAATTTCGAAGACAGTGAGGAGCTTTAGAAGGATTTGGACATTGGAAACGAATGGTTCATTTACTCTAAAGTCCAGCTAGATTGTATATGATTATAGTTTGAATAATGAATCTCTTATACGAACTGATAAATTTAAGGATCTCGGAAAAGTTTTTGACTCTCAATTGTCTTTTTTAGAACATATGTTCAAGCTACAAGTTTCTCAGCGGTCTTATACGTAACTGTAAGGATTTTAGGAATATTGAAACACTTAAAAGCATAAAAGCCTTATTTTTTACCCTTACTACACCTTACTACAAAATATACATCTCGCAATTGGAAAAAGTACAACGGAGATTTATAAAATATTTGGTTTTAAAATTGTGTATATCCGACAAGAGGATATGACCAAACACTCTTCTTATCTCGTTTTAACTTAATTTCCTTATCGGATAGAAGGTTCATAGTTAGACAAGTTTTTTTGTATATAAATTGTTAAAAAAATTGATTTATTTAAATTCGTTATTGTGTAGTTTGCAATTTTTTCAAATTCTCGATTTTACCTTACATTCTATAACCAGTTTTGTCGCACGCAATTTTAATGAAATTTTAAATTTATGTGATATAATAATTGCACCTTGAGAGAACTTATTAATTATTGTGTTACTTACTGTAGATCTAATTAATTATTGATTTCTGTATTTTTATATGTATTGTTATTATTGTGCTATTATTGTAATTTTCTGTTGGGCTTATAAACTTATTAATATTATTATTATTAATAGTCTTATGGCCTCGATTTAGGGAAATCTAAATAGTCAAGGATTTGTTTCTAACAAAGATACAAACACAAATTATTTGTTAGTTGTTTTTCATAATACAAAGACCCTTGGTGTTTATTGAAGCTACCAATTTGACACGTTTATTTACACTTCTACGATTAATTCAAATGCCAGGCTTGTTACTAAACGGATTATATAATCTATGACATCTCAGATTTTTGACCCGCTAGGTCTCCTGAAACAATGATAATCCAAATTAAAATTCTTTAAAAGCTCCCCAAAAAAGACTGGGGCAACCCCGTGCCTACTGAATTATATAGGATTTGGCAAAACTTTGGTTTAGTTGACTCTTTTAAGATTCCCCGAAAAGTTACTTTAAAAAATCCTATCTGCATAGAACTACACGGTTTCTGCGACTCCTTAATCAAAGCCTTTGGTGCATGTATTTATGTGCATTTTTTATTTCACGCCAATTAAAAACCTATGTTTGTAACCGAACTTCAGAAATTTCAAACTGTGATAATTGGTAACACATTTCTTAGTCTCATAACCCTGCAGATATTACATTCCGAGGAATCAATTCCAAAGATTTGCAAAAATGCACCTTGTGGTGGCATGGCCCGCACTTTCTTTCCCAACCTCGTGATACTTGAACAAAGAATAACTATGTTTCTAAATACAAACGCAAAAAAATGAATTGACAAATATCACTGAATTAAATCCTAAATCCGTTCTTAATTCAGTCACAATGTTAGATTTAAAATAAAATCAATTTACTCGACCCTTGTAAATGTCGTGGCCTATTGTGTTCGATTTATTTTTAATTCGAAACCTCTTCGAATTAATTTTACTTGTTAAAAAATCATCATTCTGCAACGATTTGCATAAATTAAAAACAAAAACAGGAAAGGAAATCACACGAAATGTCCTGAAACCTTTACAACACATACAGTCCACTCTCTCCCAGCTTAACAAAGGTAGGTAATAACAATCACATATTCCACTCGAGACAGTTGTACGCCCAAGCAACTTTGCATAGTACCTCCATGTGATAAATATCTAAAAATAATAAAGTTAATATATAATTTAAAATTTATATTATCTTACTAATTTATAACTTTAATTTAATTGCAATCTTTTCTTCTGGGCATATTTGATCTTAAATTTTTTGTTGTTTAAGAGTTGTTCGAATTGCCCAACAAAATTATTCAAATCCGGAATTGTCATCCTAGTATAATTAAAAAACTGTTAAGGATCGTTTTCTTAATTTTTTAAAAGATTGTTCTGTATTTTATAAAAGCCTGGATTGATGAATTGAGTCTTTCAACATCTTGATAGATGTTTCCTTTTTATAAGGCAAAGGGCTGCCTGAGCAATTAAAATGGTAATCACTGCACTTATTATAAATGTTCATCTTTCATATTTAAACAAAAATAAAGTAATAAAATGACAGAAAATAAACGTATAGGTTAAAATACATAATATAAACAAAACAAATGCGTTATGGGAATCTATAAATTGACTTTTTACAAGACATACAAGGAAGGAAGGCAATCTATAAATCAGTCTTAATAGTTAAGTTAAGTTTCTTAAATCCCTCGGATAACGGAAAGGGTCTTCTACGAGTAGGAGGCAGACTCGAAAATTTCAATCTTACTTTTGAATCCAAACACCCGATTTAACTTCCTGCTAATCATCCCTTTACCCGAATGATAATCAAACATAAACATGTTCGTAACCTTCACTCCGGCAATCAATCAACAAATCCTTCGTCAGACAAAAATGTTTGCCCATAAACGGCAGAAATTAAGTAATGTCGTTAATGCTTAGTATAATAATAATAATAATCTTTATTAACGCCAAATTAGCAATTACAATAATACAAGAAAAAAATATATACATAGTACAAATATAAATACTATTTTATTTGAAAATATTTGAAATTTTTTATTAGTGTTATTTTTGATTGCTGATATCTTTGAAACGGTTGACCTGAAGAACTTTGACCTTCAGATGTTTTTTGTAGAGCGTGAATTTGTCTATAAATCCTCTCGCTTGGGTGTTGCGAAAACAAACCATTCCAAAGTTATAAGAATTCAAAATGAAAAAAATAAAAATTCCCGTGTTATTGAAACGGAAAAACAAAAAATGAATTGAGGCAAACCTTAATATTAATATTAAGGGTTCAAATAGGCGCCAACATTTTTGTTTTTTAATGTACTATTAATATTTTAACACCATTGGAAAAAAAAATAATTGTTAATTTTTTTGAAACACCCTAATATATATATATATATATATATATATATATATATAAATATAAATATATATATATTTATATATATATATATATATGTATATATATATATATATACACACATATATAATGGTTTCTAAAGGGAAATATTTAAAAATTGAATAGCAACGCTCTAAAATGAAGCACCCTAATATATATAAACAAATAAATAACAATAATACAATTATTCTTAAGAAATATAAAACTAAAACATAATGAATCACATAAGCCTTCATATTTGGTTTCTGAATGCAGGTACATTCTTGACAAAAAAATTTATATCACTGTGGTTATTGACTGATTTACAAACACGAGCCAAGGGAGAGTTACCAGCATAAATTGTTCTAAAATTAGGAACCAAGAGGAATTCAGGTGTTCTAGTATTTCTACAAGGTGTTCTAAAATTAAAGCATGACAATATGTCCTGAGAATCAATTATTCCATTAACTACCTTGTAAAAGAACATCAGTTCACTGGAAACCCTCCTCTTCTTCAAAGTCAATAAACCCAAATAATCTTTAGCTTGAGCTGAAGTTAATTCCCTGTTAATTCCCGAACTGAACAATGTCTCAAAAGATCTAACATTTGCAAAATCGCGCCCCATTCTCGTTATAAAACGCAACATTCTCCCTGCCTCCGACACTATTCTGTCGCAATGTCCCGAAAATTAAAGCCTCGAATCCAGCACTACTCCCAAATCTCTAACAGATTCCACCCTGCATAAAATGGTGTTATTAATTTTATAATTTGTTATGACGTGGTTATTACTTCTTAAAAAAATCATAAACTGGCATTTATTATGATTCAAGTCTTGAATCATTTCAAGATGAGCTTATTTTTCATGCACCAGTCACATAATTTATTTCCCTGAATCATCTGAATATCACTCAAACCACTGATAGACCTTAACAACTTGAGGTCATCTGCAAACATTAAAAAAATTGAGTCAAATTCCAACCCAATATCATTAACAAAAATATTAAATAATATGGGGCCCAGGTGAGACGAAACCCCTTATTCTGACACATTGAGTTCTACCAGACAGATATGTCTGAAGCCAAGGACTAAAAGGCGGTCTTACACCATAACGGCACAACTTTTTCAACAAGATCTCATGATCCACAATATCGAAGGCCTTGCTGAAGTCTGTATAAATAGCATGTACAGGTAAACCCTTGTCTAGAGACCGAGTCACATAATTAACAAAAATGAATAGATTAGATACGGTAGAACGTCCCTCAGCAAAGCCATGTTCTTTTATAATAACATTTCTAAATGAGCCTGATAAAAACGGTGTCGCCACTTTTTCAAAAACTAAAATAAAAAAATTAAATAATTCTTTTAAAAACAAATAAATCAATTTTCTTAAAACAAAACTAAAAATCAATCTTCTTAAAATAAATTTAAATAAATTAATTAACTAATAAACGTTTGTTATTGTTTTAATTGACGGAATAGAACGTTCCGGATATTTAACTGAGAATAGGTCTCTTGTTTGGCGTAGAGAATTGCTCACTAAAGACCAGCTTATCATGTCAATTTTCTCTTGCAATGTGTAGGACATTATAACTTATAATTTTAAATAAAAGAAATAAATTTATGTTAAAACGCTCGAAATACATAGCAAATGCAAAACATAACTGAATCGTCGCCTACGGCAATCCCCTTACATTTCCTCATCGGTCATCCGCTAAACATGGTCCCTGATGTCGAACTGACACCGATTCCATCGAATCGCCTAATAGGATATTAGCACTTACGTTTAATGTACCAACACTTCTGGAACCGTTGGTCACGTGATTATCTCCATAGCTTACACCAAAGAACCAAATGGACATTTAAGGTAGACGATTCAAATTTAATTGGAGTTTTGGTTCTACTTTAGGAGGAAAACACTTTTCCCACGATTTTCGTTACTTGTTTTGTGCAGCCTTTCCTAAAATGGTTTTTGTTATATACTTATTTTTGTTAACAAAAAGTACTTTCAAGGGCGGCGGTATATTGTGTATTAGGTACCTTAGAATGAGAGGGTTCTAAGTGCAGTTAAGCAAAAATGGCTTATCTGCAATATTTAATATAGTAGATAAGTCATTTTCGCTTAACAGTTCAGCTGCACTTAAAACCTTGTTATTCTAAGGTACCGTATTAGGCCGGGTTTATAAACTATATGGGCTTACTGCACGTTAATGCTTATAAAGGCACAAAATTAGCTAAACTTGTTTTGTTAAGACAAGAAAACACAATCGTAGTTAATCGTATTTAAATGCCTATATAATTTTTTTTTTCTTAATTTTACCAAGGTTTCCTTAAAACGTTATTACTTTTAATTTTTTATCAAAATGGGAATTTTAATATAGATTAAGGTGTACTTTAAACATATTTAAAAAATAAATATACATTTTTTTGGTCAATGAAAAATATGGTTTATTTTTTAAAAGTTTGTAATTTTTAGACAATTTAACTGTTTTAAAAACATTCTACTTTAAGGTGTCATAAAATCAAAACAGAATTATTAAACAATAATTCTGTACCAAAATCTATTGGTTTGAGATGTTTTTAACGAATTGTCATCATAAAAATAACAAAAATTGAAAGTTTTTCAAAATATATTTTTGCCCCCATTTTTTTTGATTATTGTGGTTTCATTTTATGAGTTTTTATTTAATTTTACACAAAAAATAACTCTTGAACAAAAGGTCTAAAACAAACCGTTTTTAAGAAAAATCTGTTTAAAAATTTTTGATTTTACGTTAAAAAATTAAATATTAATTAATTAAAATTTAACTTTTGTTTACGCAAGGCTAAAGCCTGCTTACCATTTTAATTTTATATTGTTTTTGTTAAAAAGCGCGCAAAAAACCTCTTGTTTAAGCAACGAAAGAGAGTTGCGCTAAGTTGGTCATAGAAGTCAGGTCTAAAGCCGAGTTCATATAGATGCGAATTTGCGAATTTACGAATTTGCGAAATACGAATATTCGCATTTCGCAGCTCCTATTCATATAGATGCGAATTGTCGGACCCATTTTAGGGACATTGTTTTCTCACTAGGCGATATTTGCCATGGTATTTTAGGGACATTATTTTCTCTCCAGGTGATATTTGCCATACTTGGTTAACATTTTCTATAGGTAGGTACTTAAATAGTAAAGTTACTTCTAAAAAAATATGCTACTATAAGGTAAAATGAGACTAATGTACCTCCAAAAACTCTTTGTCCATTATAAAGAACAAAAAACAACTTTAGCAAGAAACATTTCAAATAAAACTCAACAACGATGCAATACAAATGAAATAAACATAAACAAAAATGGCGCGAATACATATAACAAATACGTATAATAGGCATCTGCATTAATGCGCATGCGCATCACGCCAAATTCGTGCGATTTTCGCAAAATATTGGATCAATCTCAAGATTCCCGCCCCCCCAGATTTCAAATAATGCGAATTCGCAGAATCTGTCGAAACACTTTTCCCGCCAAATCAAATGGACCAATGAAAACATTTTCGCATTTCGCAAATTCGCATGTCGCATCTATATGAACCAGGCTTTAAGCCATTGCAATATGCGAAAATATTACCATATTCAAAGGGTGCAGGCACTTAAACCTAAAGAGTATTTTTCTAGGTTGGTCTTTTGTCAGTGGCTGTTGATGCGTGGTCGTAATAATCATGTTTAAGCTTAAGAAAACCTTCATGCCTATTTTGAATTTAACCACCAACAAAGATTTTCAACGTTTGGGCGGGAGTTATTGGCAATAGATTAATTGGACCTCACAAACTACCTTATCGACTACATGTTGTTAATTTTCTAAACATTCTGAAAAACGTTTAAAAAGATTTACTAAAAGAATGACCGAGCAACGCCGCATTTTATGAGTGTGTTTGTTATAATTTTTAGGTACCCACATCCCATTATAACGTTTAGAATGGCTAATATTATGTTCAAGTTTTTAGTTTGATTATATTTTGTTGGCTCTAAGTTTTATTTATTGAAAAGCTAGCCACAAATTTTAAATATAGTTGACAAAAGGTTAATACCTTCATAACGCAGAACGAAAATTTTCAAAGCGATTTTTCATAAAAACGGTTGGTTTTAGACCTTTTAAACAAAAGGACCTTTTCTGTGTAAAATTAAATGAAAACTAAACTAAAAAAAATGGGATGCGATGCCTCATGACCCCCCTGTTTGGGTACCCCTGAGAATATGTCAATATCTGGTCTACAACAGAAAAGTTACATTTGTTAATTTTAATGCGTGCACGCATGTGCTAATATTTATAAATCTTAAGTTAAATTTCATAAAAATAAAATGTTAATGTTAAGTGCCATCTTCTACTCCCATAAAGCATTTTTGAGCCAATGTTCTTAGGATTTTTTTTCATATTTTGCGCTATGAATCACTCCCTAAAATTTTTGGAGAAACCCTGAATGCACTTTCAATATAAATAATTGATTAAAATAAATTAAACCACAATGTATTTTAAATTTTAGATGATGTGTTTGGAATTGATGAAATAAGCATTTATGAAGGTGAATGGAATGAAAATGTATATGCTGTATCCGGAGAAGTTGTTGATTCAGTAAGAGTGTGTTATATTTTTAAATTTTATTTAGTTTATTACAATTTATTGTTTTAGTATTTGTATGATTTGATTCTTAATTACCTTGAAGAAAGGGGCATAACAAATGAATTTATAGAAAAATTGTCTCAATACAGTACAGCCTACGAACATACAGCTTATATTGGACTTCTGGAAGGATTCTCAAAATTTGTATCTGGAAAGTAATTTTAATTTAGAAAGTATTTGTTATGTTTAAGCGATTTCTATTTTATAATTTGTGTTTTTAGATATAATATAATAAAAATTATTACTCTGATTTAATATTTTTATTTTTTATCAGTATTATTTTTGCTACAAAGACATAAAACCTTATCCGGAGATGAGACCCAATATAGGTCGAAACAGCTGTCTGTCAAAACATAAAACTTTGGCGAGGTGTAGGTTCAATTTTTTTTATGAATATTACCAGTAATGGGCCAAGAAAGTTTCTTAAAGAAACTAAGAAAATTGAATGTTTATCCGGAGATATTTTCTATTTCTAGGGCGCCGAATGGTTTAAACGCGGAGGAGTTTATTTTAGAACGAAATCATGTCTGATTAGAAAAATTATGTTTTAATTCTGCATTAAATCTATAGGAAAATCTGCTAAACAGTTTAACACCAAATATAGGATACTGTTACAAGTAGGATATAATAAAATGTATACATGATATTTAACAATAAGGTATTCAATGGTTTTCAAAAATTGTGGTAATTATATTTTAAAAATAATGCCAATTGATGTAAAGTTACTTAATAAATTAAAATATTAATATATCTAATTAGATATATCTAATACATATATCCACTGTTATATAAATATAAAAAGTCTACAGAGTGATTTATCCTAGTAATTTACCAAATTCAAAGTCAAATATATATTTGAAAAACTGGTTACATTTCTTAATAATGACTACAGTAAGTAGAAGAGTTCTAAACCGTGTTGCAACGGTTCCAGCTTATTTAAGTTGAAACTACACAGCAAACGAAAAATTATAGAAGTGTATAGGATGACTCCGCGTTTGAATATCAAATCTTAAAGTTTTATCATAACTGTATGGAATCGTGCTTTGTTTTTATATTTTTCGGCTCTATACCTATGCACGACTATATTTAAAGTCAAACTCAATGGTGTCTTACAAGATACATTATTTTGATTTTCTATATTCAACAGAGGAGTAGAAACTCGACCCTGTCGAATGGTGCAGTCATTTATGTCTCCAGAAATTATTAAAAAAGGGTTCAGTCCAATGGTGCAGCAACTTCGGATTCCTATTCTCCTCAGAGACATAGAAACTCAAGCTTTTCGAATTTTACTGGCAATGATTTTCGTTAATGTCCCCGAGAATTATACAAAAACAGCGCAATGCAATATCGCAACGGTTTCGACTTCTCTTTACTCTACCAAGTTATAGAAACTGGAATCTCTCTAATACTGTTCTAGACAATATTTCTGAGAGTATAAAAAGAGGGTGTAATATTGCAAGAAGTTTTGATCTTTTGATGGATGCAAGTAGTTTGAATTTTCTCCTTTCTGCATATGATTTTGTTGAAAATAGTTCCTTTCTTTGGTTCCTTTGTCTGATTTTTATTTACCGTAACAACTCAGGTATGTAAAGCACAGATGATATGATGTTAAGTATATTTATGTATTATATAAAGTACCTATATTTGTATTAAAAATTTCAGAGGTTATGTTGAAAAAATGATCGATATGCTATTAAACTTTAATAATTTAGTAATTAGGTCTGTTGGTAGACCCTGCACTATCTCCACTGGTATATGTTAGTTTTGTAATATTTAAATCTGGTTGATGAAAAAGTACACACCAGTGCAGGTTATTGTAGCATCTACGAACAAATGAATTAATGGCCCATTGGCAATTATACCTTTAGGAAAAATATTCAACACAGCTTAATTAATTAATAAAATGAAAAAAATCACAATCATGTCGTATATAGTTTTGTTTAAGCATAAAATAATTTTTATATTAATACTAGTTCAAAAGTGAAATTACGACCTCTACTGTGGAGAGTATTGAAACCCTCGACTGACGAATACAACTCTATACCGTAGGGAGATTTAGAAAACGATATTCAAACGTGGCGTCATCCTATACACCTCTATAATTTTCCGTTTGCTGTGTACGACAGTACAGTCTATTTCTGCGTCTGTACCAATTATTGAGAAGCTACAGTAAATTCATTGTACCAAAACACAATAAATGCACGCCAAGAGCACAGGATCGCATGAAACAGACGAAATCAGACATTGGCGGATAAAAAGGGATTAAATCAGACATAAAACCAAATGCGGATAAAACCAGATGACTGCAGACATAAAGCCACTTCCAGGCAGACATTTGCAGATACAACCGGATATAAAACCAAATGCAGGCATTTGCGGATAATACCAGAGGAAATTGGACATTTGCGGATAAAACCAGATGAGTGCAGACATAAAACTAAATAAATGCAGATATGTGCGGATAAAACAAGATGAAGGCAGACATGGAACGAAACCCTGGCGAAAATAAAGCGTGCACGAAAAGTGTGCAGTAAGTGTGTATTTAGAGTGCAAGTCTTTATAACAATGCACATATACGCTATTTTGTGGTAATGTCATACTTTTTGAAATAATTTTTCACTCTTAATGCACATTGACATCACGCTTTTTATTTGTCACTTGTCACGCTTATATTAAATTATTTTTTTGCACATTGTTTGCACAGTTTTAGTACATTATTTAAAGACAATTTTTCAAAGCTTCAGTCTATCTTACGCATGTCACATTTTATACACACTGTCGCTTTATTATTTCTCATTTATCACGCTTATATTACACATTTTACAGCCCCCTGTCTGTACAGTTTTAGCGAACACTTAACTGTTTAAGCACATTTTAGATATATCTCGCTTGTGTTGTGGTAAAACATTTATTTAAAAGATAAGGTAAATTACATCTTATGTATCGCTTCTCGGCAATCCCCGTCGTAGAGTTGACAGTTCCGGTATTTTTCTTAATAAAATACATGACAGGAATGTAAAACCTACATTGTGGGTATTTTTTTTTTTAAATTTTGAAAAGAACCTTTTCATTAGGTTAGTATTAATATTATTATTAGGATATTTATTTATTATACAAAAAAAAAGTGCTCTTTTAGTTCCACCCTTACTTCTTAAGAAGTCCCATAAGCCAACTGAATGGCTTGTGCGGGTTAGGGGTAGAAACGGACCGCGGGCTTGATAAAATAAATTTAAAAGACTATATATATAGGTCACCAAAAACAACAGAATGTGGCAAGAAACAGTGTGCAAACAATGTAAAATATCAAAAGGAGTTCCCTTTAGAACATTGTCCAGTGATTATTCACACTTGTAAATTTTTGGTTTTGCACATTGTTTCATGTTCCATTTCCCACCCTCTGCACATTGTTCTCAAATAATTTTGCACACTTTTTGCACATTTAATTTTCGTCAGGAACGCAGGCAAACACTGATAAAACCGGTCGAAATTGACATTTGCGGATGAATCAAATTTTTCGTTTTTTTAACATACAACCTTGTTACATTGGGAGAGCGGTGTACTATTTTTCCTAATGTTAATTAATTCACATGTTTAAATTCTTAAAATAAAGTTCTTAGTGTTTATATAAACAGGCGATAAACAAAGTGACTAGAAGTACACCGGGAGTACCGCCATTAAACGTACACCGCACAGAGGCGAAAAATCCAAAATGTATGGTCGAAACTTTTTTTTAATTTTAAAATCACGTAATTTACTTTAAAAAATATAAAAGCTAAAAAAATAAAATTTTCAATCAAATTTAATCGTTTTTACACGCTCAGCTCCCTTCTTTTAACTAACTAACTAACTATAGTTATAGTTACTATAGTAAACAAATCTATGAAATCGATTTTAACCTACTTCCACCCAACCGATTGTTCTAAAATTGTGAACACTTTTTGTTCTGGTGACAGAAAAATCTAGTATACTGTTTATTATATTTTATTCAAAATGGCTGCCACTTCAAGATGGTGAATTATTTTTTTCTTTGCAACCCCTTGATATGGGTATCAAATAAAAGGGGTTTTCAAGCAGAATACGTATTCTGCGTTATGTACGTGACGTCATTCTAATTTAAATATGGCGGATGTAACTAACAAACCATTTTACTCAACTAAATTTTAAGACTAAAAAATAAATAATCGTTCAAAAAGTTAAAAAGTATTGTAATTATAAATATCTTTAACTTTTTCAAATCAGATATGACGTATATAAAGCGCTTAAGACCTAATTAAGAAGAATAAAATAAACACTGGAATGTATTTCCAGAAACAGAAGGTGAAATTTTAATAAAAAGTAAATAATTAAAATTAAGTTATAACATTTAATATAAAAGTAATACAGAGCTTAATCACTCTGTAATCTCTTCTTCAATATTTTCATCTGAACTGACAGATTTTTTATAAATTGTAGGTTCATGCAAAAGCTTAAGGACATCTTCATCGTAGCTTTTTAATTTTTTTTGTTGTAACTTTCTTAAGCTAGAAATATATGGATCTAAAGATACTAAAGCACATTAAAGACATCTTCTAAATTTTAAATTCTTAAAAATTTTCTAGCATGACTTTTACGGTACCTCTTTATATCCTTATTTCTAGCTTCTTGAGCTTCTTCCCCCAATTGACCTATTGGAAGTATTGCTTCTGCTAAAATTTTAGAGCTATGCATTAGAATCTTGTGGACTGTGGTTGGCAAAGGGTACCACGGATACAGCTCCACGAACTTTGTAACATCATTTTTAGGTTAGGGTCAGTGACATATATAAAATGTCATTATTATTGGTATTGGAGGACCTCCAATGGAGGTATATAATAATTTGACTTTTGAACTGAACGGCCATTTCAAGCGGATGGACGGGACAAATCACAAAACTGTTTTTATAAAAAAAAATTGTAGCTAATTTATTATATATTATTTTTGCATCAAAATTGTCAAAAAAATTCTTCTATTATAAGGGTATACATTAAATAAAAAAAATCGCAAGAAATATTTTATAAAAGTAGAGATAATTTCAATATTTGACAGGGATGGACGGGACAAGATAAATCTTTTTTTTGTCCCGTCCACACCTTTTAATTATTAAAATTAAATCTGCTTTCATAAAATATTTCTTAAGTTTTTATTTATTTAATGTATAACCTAATAAAAGAAGAATATTTTTGCCAATTTTGATGCCAAAATATTATATAATAAATAATCTACAATTTTTTTTATAAAAACAGTTTTGTAATTCGTGGGTTTCGCGCGCTTGAAATGGCCGTGAAGTCTTTTAAAAAACAATATTTTTTGAGTAAAACCGCAACCTTCCGCAAGATTTTTTAATTGCGACTCATAAACGACTAATGTAGGCAATAATTTATAAAAATAACTTCACTCGATCGCTTTCGATCAGCAACCAAATCCTTCACTGAATTACGTAATAATATACAAAAATAAAGCCTTTAATGAAGTCACTTTATGGATTCAAAGAAATCAAAATTTACTTATTTTTCTTATATAAATTAATATTACACACCTCCAGGTATGATATTCATGCCTTACACTTCAAAAAAATAAAACCAATATAACTGAATATAACTGAATAATATTTAAAGTTTGTGATTATAGCAAAAAATATAAACAATACAATGTGAAATTGTTCAATTGAAATTATTGACAGCGTAATGTCATTTGGATTTGACGCATTATAATATTCATTTGTCATATCTAGATGCCTTACCTACTAGCTGCAATAAATTTTGGAAGAAAATTATTGATTTGGATATTTTTAGTTTCGACCGCAAAAATTTGCATTTTCGCTTCTGTGCACCGGGTGGAAAAAATCCTTATTTAGCATATTTGTCAATTGTATAATATTAAATGGTCGCTCAATGTGGCAGGGTCGGTTGGGTTGGGTTGTTGAGTTTGGGTTGGTTTGGGTAATTCATACTGACATTTGATTAATTTTGTTGTTAATTGTATTTTAATCACTTAATTAAATTTTATTCAATGTGTATAAATACAACTTGAAAGTTAGCTTAATAATTACATAATTAATATCAAGAGTTAACCAGCTGTTTACCAACTGTTATACAACTGGGCCTTTGTGTACCAATTTAATCTCAACCAGAGATAATGATCAACTAATAAATAAATAAATCCGAAATTTTACCATCAGCTGGTATGGAAACACGCATGCGCACAAACCTGATGTACGTTTAATGTCCGTACTCCCGGTGTACTTCTAGTCACGGCGTTATATAAAAGTGATAAAAGTCTTAAAGCAAAAACAACTCATAACAAAATTAACTCCATCACCCGGTTGCCTAGATAAAAAATCTTTAAATATTACTATTAATGGGCATAATTACCAGAGATTTCAAGTAATATGCATAATATCCAAAGCTAACCAACCCAACCAAACCATAATTGTACTGAAAAATTAATAGACCTGGCAAGAGTGCTCATAAATACCAAGCAAAGTACAAAGTATAATTCCCAAATTGTGTAACAATTAATAACCAGGGGCGTAATGAGCAATTCCACTTACTCAACTTTGTTATCAATAATTGTGAGTAATTATATATACTATGGGTGTTAAATTCCATAGGAAAGTCTAAGCTCCAAAATGGCAAACATTGTTTTCAAGATCACGCGTGGGGCGCGAAATTTAAAATTTGGTCGCCGCGTCTACAACCATCGTCACTTAGTTTTAGGTTAAAGTTTGCGAAGGCCCGGTAGCGGGGGCCCCCAGCGAGCCCAATACTGCACCCTTTTACCTAGACACCCCCTACATAGGGTACCCGACAGTCCTCCTAACCTACCAACACCTACCCCGCAGCCCCCCATCGAGCTTCCATTCTGATAGCCCCCCTCGTTAGATGTCCCCCATCGTCCGTTTGTTGAAAATTAAAGATTAGTAAAAATAATAAATAAAACGTAAACCTCTCGCTTCGCAGTCGGATGTGCTATCTAATGCTCTATGGTGATAGTGAAAAATGTTAAGGTATAGACTATACCGTATAGTAAGGAAAATGTTAAGGTCTAATGCATCGTTTCTTAACCTCGGGTCGCGACCCAAATTTGGGTCGCGGGCCATATCGAGATGGGTCGCGGGACTTGCGGGACTTTTTGAAAAAGCGCGCCGTAATCACTGCATCCTTAATTTAAATTAAGAAAATGTAGAAAATTGATGATTTTATTGTTTATCGGGTCGCGAGCTTCTAATATTTTTGAATTGTGGGTCGCCAGCCAAAAAGGTTAAGAACCGCTGGTCTAATGTATATTTACAAACTTAAATAATTAAAATACGTATCGTTAAATAATGTGTTGTTTAAAAGGAATTTTTATACAGTGATAACGCCATTTTATGCATTATATTAATTAAAATAATCTATTAATTAAAAAAATATATAATTTATACCTAATACACCTTAATTGGGTGTATTGATGGTAAATATACGACTATTTCTAATATTTTAAATTTCAGTTTTATTTATTCTTATAACTTATTTAAGTTTTATAAAACCAGTTTATATTTATTAAGTTTTAGTATTTTTATTTATATTTTATATTAATCATAAACTTACTATTTAAAGGTTCTTAAATGCAAAAGACTAAACTATAAATAAAAAATATATTTTATTGTTGCCAATTAAAATTAATACTGATAGACTGTATTATTAAGATATTTATAGCCTTTTTTAAGTTTATTATTAAATAATTGTGTCAAGATAACTACATTACCTACTTTACTTATAATTACAAAATGCTGTAATAAAAAATCTAAGAGGCCTATTCCGTTTCGTCAAACATGCATGTTCATGAACTACATGAACTACATAATATGTTACAATCAGGGTTGCCAGCTCGGTTTTAATTCCTTCAGTAAATATGTAGTCAAATATTCAGTAGATTTCAGTAGACTTATTTTTTGCTCTACAAATTTCAGAAAAGGGTACTAAAATAAAACTATAAAGTCGAAAAAATATGTATTTATTTAGAAATGAAAAAAAGTATCAAAGGGTAACAAAATAGTAACAAAATATGTGTTATAACCTTGATTATAACCAAACATTTTCATTAAAAAATATATATAAACATACCTTCGAATTCCGATGTTGATCATATTTTTTTTTCTTTGACGGACCGGAATCTTTATTTTATAGTTATAGTTCTTACTTGAAAACAAATTCAGTCGCAGCCATAGAAAAAGCAGCTGGGAAGTTCCCATCCCCATGGTCTTTCATATAACCACTTCTCTTTGACATAATTCCCCCGTAATCCCCGACGGGGATTCCCCGTGGCCCGTGGTCAGTATTACCAACATATCAAGCGCTAAGACGCGTTAAAAATGCTTGTAACTTTATTTAAATAGAGCGTTCGGAATTTATTGCAAGATAAATGTAAGTGATTAAATAAATATTATTGATAACCATAATAAATAAACGTCATATTTTTTTTTCAGTAGATTATAACATTTTTCAGTAGATCAGTAGATCAATCAGCAAATCAGTAGATCTACTGAAAAATCAGTAGAACTGGCAACCCTGGTTACAATTCCCATTCTATTATTTCGTCTATAAACGCATGCGCTCAAAGAATTTCTTAAACATATATGTTAATAAACATCATCGGTGTCTAATTTGCTATTCCGTTTTCAAAATTCGCTGTCTGGTGAACATACATGGTGTATGTTTATGAACGCTTGCATAAGAGGTGCTGTTAGCCAATATTTACAATAAAAATTTGTCCTTACTATGCAACAGTTATCCCTGTTGTAAATGACCGATTAATTCCTGTAGAAACCAATTGAAGTATTGGTTGGTATCATTAATGGGTATAAATTGGACATACTGGATTTAATTGGGCGCGATATTAAACAGAAATTGGTTTTTACTGGTATTTTCCATGATGGAAAAGTCCAAGTTTGATTCTAATGGTTTTTATTGGTTTCGATTGGATAAAGCTACCCATAGGTAATTTCCAATTAAATTCAATTGGGCATTTCCAGTGTAAGATTCAAAAAAGGAATCTGCTAATGTGTTATTCCCAATACTTTAAAATATGGAAAAATCCAATTAGGATTCTACTGTTTTTAGCGGTTTCGATTGTATAAAGTTACCTATAGGTAATTTCCAATTGAATTCATTTGGGCATAAGATTCGAAAAATCTGCTAATTGGTTATTCCCAATACAATACAAATATCGCAAGAGGGCTCTCATGTAGCTGCGCAAAATCAACGAGGTTGAGACGCCATCATAAAGAAAAAACAACAAGTCTTTGGAAGCCATTTATTAGCGGTTTTTTTATTAGTTGATTTCTGTGTTAAATGCCTAGTGTAAGAAGTGTACTTATATCATTGAGTAAAGAATGCTTATATGCTTATATCACAAAAAAAAATAATAAAGAAATAAAAATACTCAGTAACAATAAATTTTTTGTCTCTTCTGTGAAAAATTAACTCTGGTTTTCACCCGATTTCCTTCTGGGATCTAAAATTATTTTTGAATGAAAAATAAACTGGTAGGTATTTTCTAATCCAAATTTAAAAATATTAATTGGTTTTAATTGGTTGGAATGGGTTTGGCGCTATGAATTACCAATTCATTCCATGTGCATTTTTATTGGATTTAGCCAATAGAGACAAGCATAGGCTTGGATTGGTATTTTCCAATCCAAGCCGCTGACTTAATTGGAAATTACCAATAGGAATGGAACTGGAATGAATTGGTGATTCATAGCGCCAAAACACATTTCAAACCAATTCAAACCAATTACTTATTTTTTATTGGATTCTATTGGTCATTTACAATAGGGATGTCACCTATATGTAATGGCTCCTATGTCCGCCTCAAGACCCCTTCCTGGTTATGTAACTGCAGTCACATGTGATGTAACAGTGTTTTATCATAAATCTATATCTATATGTATTAGTTACTATGTAACTGGAATGCAACAGCGCCATATCATAGCTTTTTAAACGTGCTGAAACAATTATTTTCGTTTTACATAAATGTTGCATTCTATTTAGGCAATATTTACTTATTATCTATCTATTATTTATGCAATATTTACATATTATGTATGAAATATTATATATATATATATATATATATATATATATATATATATATATATATATATATATATATATATATACAGTATGTCTCAGTATCTTGGAATCATATGGAAAACTTTTTTATTATTAATTTTAGGAAAAAAAGTTATTCCTCATAAAAAGTTCTGCATGGTGTAAAACTTAAAATGCAACCCACAAATATTAATTTTTTTTAGTCGTATACGAGGTATGTCAAAAAATATGAATTTGGCGCAAGAGTAAAGTACCTTTATATTTGACGATATCAAAAATTGTT
This sequence comes from Brassicogethes aeneus, assembly GCA_921294245.1. NCBI lineage: Eukaryota > Metazoa > Arthropoda > Insecta > Coleoptera > Nitidulidae > Brassicogethes > Brassicogethes aeneus. The sequence goes on from OV121132.1 coordinate 67,878,139, forward strand.
ATAAAGAAAAGTTAATCAGAACTAAAAACTACGTTTAAATATGCAATTTCATACATTTACATTAAAAAATTAGGTTTTGTTAATTTTTACTAATCTTTCTATTTTAAATGAACATTTATCTGTTATGATTAAAAAAAACATGAAAACCTTAAGTTAAGTCAGGGGATCTAGCAGGCCAAAAAGTTTTAGAATATCAACAAATCATTTGTTTATCAGTGAATCCTAGATTACATGTTACAGTTAAATTGATATTGTAGACAAAAAAGAAAAAATATATTTTTTTTTAATGTAAATGGATGTAATTGCATATTTGAACGTACTTTTAAGTTCTGATTAACTTTTCTTTATAACAATTTTCGATATTGTCAAATATAAAGGTACTTTACTCTTGAGCCAAATTCATATTTTTTGACATACCCCGTATACGACTAAAAAAAAATAATATTTGTGGGTTGCATTTTAAGTTTTACACCATGCAGAACTTTTTATGAAGAATAACTTTTTTTCCTAAAATTAATAATAAAAATGTTTTCCATATGATTCCAAGATACTGAGACATACTGTATATATTTCAAATAATATATTATCTCACTGGTATTAAAAATTCCTTAGCCCTAACTTGGTAGGTATTATGGCACTTTAAAAATTTTATTGATTTTTTTTTTGAATTTGCAAAAATTTTACTTGCTAGTGCCATAGTATTAAATTGTTGTTAATTGTCAAATAAATTGTAAAACAATAAAAATACATAATGGTATACTATTTTATACATGAGTAAAATAGTATACGAGCCCTAACCACATAATGTTCGGACACTTCATAATTTATACAGAAATTTTTTTCGTGAATACTATCTCAAAATTATTAGAAGTTATGAAAAATTCAGCTTATTTTGGCATATACCCCTCGAAGCGATTTTTATTTTTAAAAAGTTTACCTTTTATTTTTAGCTTTTAAAAAAAGGCTAACTTTTTAACTTTTTTTTGTATGAGTAAAAAAAGTTATAAATGGACCCATTAAAAAGAGCATAAAATATTATACAAACCCTGAAAATTTGGTAAAAAATAATTAAGTTATAAAAAAGTATAAGTAATTTAAAAATGCTATTTTTAAAGAGTTTTTGCAATTTTCTTAGGAAACGGGAGATTTTGCAGATATATATATCGCTATAACTTTCTTATTATTTATACAATTTTTACCAAATTTTCAGGGTTTGTATAATATTTTATGTTCTTTTTAATGGGCCCATTTATAACTTTTTTTACTCATGCAAAAAAAAGTTAAAAAGTTAGCCTTTTTTTAAAAGCTAAAAATAAAAGGTAAACTTTTTAAAAATAAAAATCGCTTCGAGGGGTATATGCCAAAATAAGCTGAATTTTTCATAACTTCTAATAATTTTGAGATAGTATTCAAGAAAAAAATTTCTGTATAAATTATGAAGTGTCCGAACATTATGTGGTTAGGGCTCGTACATTGTATGTATTAATATATTGTATACCTGTATACATACTGCCGTCGGTAATTAAAATGCGGCAAGTGATTTTTTTTCGGTCTTGAGATTTTTGCATTTTTGGACTAATATAATCATGGCTTAAGTATATATACTATATATATATATATATATATATATATATATATATATATATATATATATATATATATAGTATATATACATAAATACACAATTCATATAAATGTAGTACCCAGTTGCATTTATTTTTTAGTTACAACTTAATACTATGGCGGTAGTAAAATTTCAGCTAATTTAAAAAAATGAACAAACTTTTAAAGTTGCCATAATACCAAATTAATTAGAACCAAGAAATTGTTAACACCAGTTGGATAATATATTACATAAATTTTAAATATATATTACATAAATAATAAGTAAAAATTGCAGAAATAAATGATTCTGAAAGAGATTAAAAAAAAACAAATCCTTTCTTCTCCAAATAAATCTAAAAACAAACATTGTAAAATATGAAAAAATCATCTTAATTTTAATTTTACCTTAAAAAAAACAAAAAGTTTTTTCGAGTGTTTCCAAACTTTTAAAAAAATTAATAAGCTACAAAATATATGGTAGAAAAAATAGAGCAATCTCATTAATAAGATATGCCTACCTTCTTTTTATGGGTATTTTGTTTTCCTTACATATCTTTGCTTTGCCTGCCAGAACCATTCGAAAACAATATTTTTAAAATATTTTTCTGTTAAAGTGCAAACAGCAGCTTAAAAAAATCCCATAAAATTTACATTTTTACCCTTAAATATTTCTATAAATTTTAAATTTTGTATTCTTTGATTGTTTCGTAGGCCTAGCCACACATCATGTGGGAAGAAGTATTTACTTTAAATTTTATAAAAATTATTAAAGAAATATATATATATATATATATATATATTATTCCAAAAATGCAAAAACTCTCTTGCTGCCTTTTAACTACCAACAGCATAAATACACAATTCATATAAATGTAGTACCCAGTTGCATTTATTTTTAAGTTACAACTTAATACTATGGCGGTAGTAAAATTTCAGCTAATTTAAAAAAATGAACAAACTTTTAAAGTTGCCATAATACCAAATTAATTAGAACCAAGAAATTGTTAACACCAGTTGGATAATATATTACATACATTTTAAATATATATTACATAAATAATAAGTAAAAATTGCAGAAATAAATGGTTCTGAAAGAGATTTAAAAAAAAACAAATCCTTTCTTCTCCAAATAAATCTAAAAACAAACATTGTAAAATATGAAAAAATCATCTTAATTTTAATTTTACCTTAAAAAAAACAAAAAGTTTTTTCGAGTGTTTCCAAACTTTTAAAAAAATTAATAAGCTACAAAATATATGGTAGAAAAAATAGAGCAATCTCATTAATAAGATATGCCTACCTTCTTTTTATGGGTATTTTGTTTTCCTTACATATCTTTGCTTTGCCTGCCAGAACCATTCGAAAACAATATTTTTAAAATATTTTTCTGTTAAAGTGCAAACAGCAGCTTAAAAAAATCCCATAAAATTTACATTTTTACCCTTAAATATTTCTATAAATTTTAAATTTTGTATTCTTTGATTGTTTCGTAGGCCTAGCCACACATCATGTGGGAAGAAGTATTTACTTTAAATTTTATAAAAATTATTAAAGAAATGTGCAATGTTTCATTTAAAAATATAATATGGTATTACGAGTGGCAGCTCAGCTATGCTGAAAATAAATTTATTAAATACCTACACGCAGGGCTTACCAAAAATGCTAGATTTTACTGGTTCCGAGCCAACTTTAATTATAATAGATGATCTAATGAAAGAAGCTGGTGGTGCAATTGTGGATATATTTATAAAATGGAGTCACCATAGAAATTTTACATAACACAGAATCTTTTTTATCACGGAAAATTTATTTAAAAAACCCAAGAGATAAAGTGCAAATTTTACATTTAGCTAGACAAGTCTGTCCTCTCGATTTATTCAAGAGGCATATAGAGATGCTTATAAGCACGCAGCTGTGTTGAAATTTTAGGCAAGGGCTAGTCCTAGACAGAGAAAAGTTATATTAAAAACTGCTGATAAAGGTTTAATACTTTGTTTGTGTGAGTGTGTCCATAATACAATAAAAGGAAAAGTCCCTCTTACTTCAACACAGAAACAAAAACTTAAACCCTACAAAATGACATTTAAAAGAAGAAGAAAATTATATTACAAAAAGGTGGGGCACTTTTAACCTTAATACTTATTCCATTAATAAGTGGTGTACTAAGTAGTTTATTTAATTTAAAAAAACATGGAACATGCTAAGATGTTTTTAATAAACCCAGAAACCTTTCAAAAATTGCAGATTTCAACGGATATTATTAACCCTCATACGCTTACACAATTAGATTTGGAGATGAAAGCAGTTTTAAACTCTAAAATAAAAGATAATGGGAAGTGGTCAAAGTATCAACAGGTTTTACAACGCTTTTTACATTTTTCACATAAGTACTGCTAAAAAAAGCGATTAAAGTACCACTGCTAGAACAAGAAAAAATTGAAGAACCCAATTCAACAAGTCCTGTTAAAAACGATGTGTTAACAGTCGAGCAGATTTTGGAGACTACCTAAAAATCTGAAAAATAAGTCATCAAAGCTTTTACAACATATTACTAAAAACGATTATATTCAATGGGATAAACAAGGGGTCGTTCGACAATCAGTTAATAAAAGACTCAAATATTATTGATATTGCTAATGATATATTAGGTAACCGTCAACCTAAGGATAAAAAAAATCAAGACTTAATAGTACAGAGTTTAAAACAAATAAACACTCCTATGGAATTTATTCAAAGTAAAGCATATCTAGATAATTTTATAAGCATGTCTAATGAGACTGTAAGTTCAACTAACCGGCAGAAAAAAAATTAGTGAATCATCAAAATCGAAACAAGGATATTCGTCTGACAAAAACACGGCAGTTCCTACAAGAAGAAAGAAAAAAATAAGTTCACCAGTAAGTAGGCTAGATTGGGAGAAGTGGTAAACGATGAATGACATTTATTACAACCCTACACATATAGCATCATTCTCATCTGTTAAGAACCTTAAAAAAGCAAAACCAGACATTAATGTTAGTGAAATTAAAAAATGGTTACAAAGCCAAGATACTTATACCTTACATAAACCTGTTGTTAAAAATTTTAAACTAAATAAATATCATGTAACAAATATTGATAATTTATTTGAGGCTGACTTAATTGATTTAAAAAGTTTAAGTAAATTTAATAATGATATAAAATATATACTAACAGTTATTGATGTATTTAGTAAATATGCCTGGGTTAGAAAGTTAAAAACAAAATGTTCAAAGGATGTTGCAATGGCCTTTGAAGATATATTTAAAAGTTCCAATAGAATTCCTATTAATTTACAATCAGATAAAGGTGGTGAATTTTGAGGGCCTGATACAAAAAAGTGTTTTAAAAAATATGGTATAAATCATCAAGTACAAACTGATATAAAAGCTAGTATTATAGAAAGATTTAACAGGACTCTAAAAGAAAAAATGTTTAAGTATTTTACATATAATAATAGCTATGGATATGTTAATGTAATAGATACCTACTTTAGTCGATATAATCAAACAAAACATAGCTCTATTAAAATGTCTCCAACTGAAGTAAACGAAAGTAATATATTAGACGTGTACAATAATGATTTTCGAATAACAGCCAGAAACCTAAAAAAAATAAATTTAAACTAAATGATTTTGTTAGAATTTAGTATAAGCATATTTTTGAAAAATTTAACGAAGCCAATTGGACTCTGGAAATATTTAAAATACTAAAAATTATAAAAAGGCATCCCAATACTGTTTATAAACTATGTGATTTACAAAACGAGACTGTAAAAGGATTTTTTTACGAATCAGAATTGCAAAAGGTGACATATTCAGAAGATGCATCTTTTAAAATAGATAAAATATTAGGCAGGCGAGTAAAACGCGGCATACGTGAAGTGTTCGTGTCTTGGAAAGGTAAAATTCAATTGCTGGTTACCACAAGAAAATATTACTTCACTCTAAAAATGCCAAACGAGTTTTTTCTTACTCTGCTTAGTAATAGTTCAATGGAACATTTTCCCAACAATAAAACCACGCAGTTTAATACTCAACTTCCTAATTTTATTTATCTTGAGGGGGAATGGTAAGTCGGTGTAACAGAATTTCAATATCCATGTTCAATGCTCACTGTGAGAGATACCCAAAATATTATATACTTAAAATAACGAGGCAATCCATCTTATGAAAAAGTCAAAGTAAAAACAGATAGTTACGATAGCCTTGATGCTTTACCAAGGCCGGATTAAAAGTTTTGAGGCCCTGGGGCCGACATTTGGTGGGGGCCCTTAATATTTCTAAAATTGTTGACATTGGAAAATTAAAACTCATGGCAAATTTTTAAGCTAGATGAACTTTACGTGATTTTTAATTATCCTTGAATCATTTATTATTTAATAAACCATATTATAAATTTTATTAAAATCGGCCAAAGCGTTTTTAAGCTAAAAATAGAATTGTGAATGAAAGTGTTTTTATATACTTTATTTTTTATATATTTTGAATAATACAAACATAACCTTTACTTTACCCAAGTAAAATATAAATTGATCTGAAATTGATTGATGTTTGTATTTTTAATACTTACCGCAAACTGAAAAAAAGTGCATCAAAAGTCGTATTATTTGTCTGTTTTTCATACAAAATCAAACAATAAAACAATCTTTTGTCCAAAGAAAAGCACGAAACAGTATTTCGGAAACACCGAAAAATATTCCACAGCACTCCAATGTACCAATAAAATTCTGGGACAAAAACTAACTTTAATATTAGATTATAAGTAATTGACTGTTTGCCTGTATTTACAAAAACGTTACGACAAGCACTAAAGGAGCAACTGTAATGGGTCATAACTTATGACTATAGACTATATAAAAACGTCTTCGCGCGTCAAAACTTTGAGTGTGATTATTTACACTCTGATTTGCAAGCGGATAAGCGATAAAAAATCCGCGATAAAATAGAGTTAGATCTACAAAAAATTAATTGAAAATTACAGGATTCGCGGTATAACCGACCCAATTTTTTGTTTTCTCCCAAATTTTTTCATATTCATAAAGTATATGTAAAAATTTCTGTTATTAGTTATGTTAGCACTTTATTATCTATAACTTTTTCAACTTCTTTGGCTTTACAATCGGGATTGGAAGTTGATCAAAATATACTAAAATATTGCCATGCTCAACATCCATCCAATATTATTTTGGGGTTGCCCTCGCAATTTTTCATTTATTGCGATATTATAACTATAACGTTTTTTACACGCTTCGCAAAAGTATGAAGTGGAAAACGCTGAAGTTAAGCTTAAAATAAGATTATAATAGTTATCTTCTAAAATTAAATTTATTGTTTTACGCGTGTCTTTGGGCTCTCCCTTAAAATATGTTTCACTACCCCTTCTATTATTAAACAAAACAATCGTAAAATCTTCTTTTAAAAAATCTTGAAAACGTTTAACGTCTTCAAGACTGCCTCCAGTCGAGAGATCCACGTCACATGCCTTACATAATTCTTTACCGCGTTGTCTTGAAAGATAAGGTTTTTTCCTGCAGAACTCGTCGAATGTTGCTCCTTTCAAAGAAACCCTTCCACGCCCGGCGGGGATCTGTACCCTGTTGATGGACAAAGTTAGTTCATTATTTGTGAAAAAACTGGAGTTGCTCTGCAGCACAATCCCCAGTGTATTGAGAATGACAGTAGTCGTCAGCTGGCTTCTTTTTTTCAAAGAAATAGCTAGGGGCCTATCCGGAAATTCAGCGTTGTTAATAACCATTCCAACTCTATCATTGTCGTCAAATCCTCGCATTTCATGGGTAATTAAAGATTCAATCCCAGCCTAAAAAATCAAAAATATGTTAATATAAATTTGTAACAAAAATATAAATAATGAAACTATACACAGTGTCCATAGCTGTATATATATATATATATATATATATATAGTTTTAATGTTTTAATTATATATTTACCTATATTATGTAAGTTTGTACTTTTTAATGTATTTGTGATTAGTCTTTTCTTTCTACTTTTTCTTTTTTTTGACGTTTGTATACTAATAAAGATTATTATTATTATTATATATATTTTTACACGATCACCCTGTATATTTTACATATAAGGAACTAAAATTATATTTAAAATTAGAATTGCATAAATACTGCATACTGCATATATGCTATAATACTACTACTATACACATATGCAGATGAGTCATTCCACGTCAAACCGGACAGCTTTCTGACCACTAGTTCTCTGATTTTAAAATAAATTTTTCTACAGGTTCTTTGGAACAAATGAATAGATAGAACATTTTTTTTTATCACCCCTAGTTTAGAAGTTACAAGGGGTTGAAATTTCGCGAAAAAGCCCAAAAATCGAAAACACCGCCTCCTTCAACTGCCTATATCTCCGGTTCTATTCAACCTACATACATTGTTATAAACAATTATATTATTCAAATGTGATTTTCGAGACAATTGTCACTTTTTAAATTTTGAAAAAAATATCATCGTATTACTTGATTGATTCTCTATAAAAACTTAAAATTATAGACTGGGGAATTGATAAGAACTGGGTCAAAACAGCGATTAATTCACAGGCGACGCCGGTGGCGTCCGCGACGCGCACTGTTTGGCGCGCTTCGAGGTGATTCACCCTCAGGTTATGATAGGCAAGCAATTTACTACACATTCTTACATGATTGAATGACGATTCTACATACTCGAATAAACTTCACGATTGATTACTATAGCACAAAATTCGTTTGAAATAGGTTTACCAAATTAGGTCCAAGATATCTTCAATTTTCAGAAGAGGGATTATAGGATTATCACCTTTTTGGTGCGGGACAGGTAGAAAACATTGGCTTGGTTTTCGAAGGGAAAAAGGATTATATTCGGAAGAATTTGTACGTTATCTATTTTTGTGATATATTCAGGTAACTTCTCCATGGTATATTAGGTGCTGTAGATACACAATTCAGCAGTAAGGACTTCGTGGATATCGACACATTGAACGCATCTTTCGTTGGATTGGGAGAATAACCAATTAATAAACGAAAATTGCCGCAGAAGGGATATTCTCAACATAAATATCAAAAGCTACAGCAGACACTGGCTTCTAAAGTATTTCAAGCTACTGATAATTGCATAGTGGATTTTTATACTTCCGATCAAATAAGTCGAGTCATGGCGGGCAAGAAAAATTACGTTACGGTTAAGGAAAATTGCGAAAAAGTTCAGAAACAGAAGCGGTTAATACTCAGCAACTTGAAGGAAACGTACCGGGTTTTCGAAGAAAAGTATCCAGACATGAAGGTCGGCTTTTCAAAGTTCTGCGAATTAAGACCGAGGCACTGTGTACTTCCTGGAGCTAACGGGACCCATTCTGTTTGCGTGTGTGCAATTCACGAGAATGTCAAGTTATTGTTGGATGGAGCAAGAATAGCACACCTCACAGCCGACACACCTCAACCAGTCAGTAATTATAAAGATTGTTTGGCCCGAATGCTCTGTAATTCACCGTCGATAGATTGTCATTTGAGGCAATGTTTAAATTGCCCAGGAACGGAAGGTTTGATAAATCAGCTGGAAGAGGTATTCGAAGCCGAATTGATAGATACCGTGCTGTACAAATAATGGACATCGGTAGATCGAACAAACTTAGAAATCAATCAATCGACAGTTGAAGAATTACTGGTAAAACTGGAAACAAAACTAAAAGCATTGGTCACGCATGCGTTCATCGCTCAGCAGCAGTCAGCTTATTTTTCCGAAAGAAAGGAGCAGTTGCAACCAGGGAGTGTTTGGTAGTGTGCGATTTGGCGGAAAATTACGCATTTGTAATTCAAGATGCAATTCAGGGAGTGCATTGGAACAATGACCAAGCCACCTTACATCCTTTCGTTGGTTATTACAAAGAAGTTGGCAGAATGAACCATAAAAATTATATTGCGATTTCCGAAAGTTTAAAACATGATACCGTCGCCGTTCACCTTTTTCAAATAAATTTTGTAAATTTTTTGAAACAATATTATACCCGGATTGAATAATATCATCTACTTCTCCGATGGAGCCAGCGGCACAATATAAAAACAAAAAGAATGTTTTGAATGTCTGCCTTCACGAAGAAGACTTTGGGGTTAGCGCCGAATGGAATTTCTTTGCCACTTCACACGGAAAGGGACCTTGTGATGGTATAGGAGGGGCCCTGAAGAGGCTAGCAACTAGAGCCAGTCTAGAACCAAATCTTCCGGAACCCATCAATTTACCACACACATTTTATTCCTGGGAAAAAAATAATCCAAACATAAAAAACATTGCAATAGAATTTTTCACGCACAATGATTATGCCAATGAAACCACTGCATTGAAAGCTCGGTTTGAAAAAGCAAAAATAATAATAACGAAGAAGAAAGTGTCAGCCAAGAGATACTCAAACGCAGAAAGCTCTGTCGAGGCCCTTGTTTCTAAGTAAATGTTTATATATTATTATTTTATTGGAGTGATTTTAATAAATAATTGTCTTAGCACTAAAACCACCGTATTATTCATACCTTCTACAATCCCTCGACAAAACCTTTTTTTCTAGAACTACAGCAGTTCTGTTCAATAGTTAATAATTTTATTCATGTATACATAATTCGAAAACGCTTCCATGAAAAAAAGTCATATGATTTACTTTATTTTACTTTTAAATGTAATAAACAAGTATATATTAAATCGTTATTTGGTGCATTCAATTCTTTCAGTACATATTATACATATACATTAGGCGTCCCATACTCTCAATTTGCCCTTCACAGGCCGTGTCGATTAGCGCTGTTTTGACCCAGTTCTTACCAATCCTCCAAGCTATAATTTTGGGATTTTATAGAGAATCGATCAAGGAATACGATGATATTTTTGTCAAAATTTAAAAAAATAACAATTGTCTCGAAAATCACGTTTGAATAATATAATTAATTATAACAAATGCAATAGTCGATTATCTTATAATTAAATATATATGTCGTGAAATGCATTTTTGATGAAGTCTGTAGGTTGAATAGAACTGGAGATATAGGCAGTTGAAGGAGGCCGTGTTTTCGATTTTTGGGCTTTTTCGCGAAATTTCAACCCCTTGTAACTTGTAAACTAGGGGTGATAAAAAAAAGTTCTATCTATTAATTTGTTCCAAAGAACCTGTAGAAAAATTAATTTTAAAATCAGAGAACTCAAGGTCATTTTGGATTGACTCAGATATAACAATGCAGTAGAACCGTTTATCGTACAAAAAACAGCTTTTGTAAGCATTTTCTACTCATAATAAGCTATGTTTTGTGCCAGAAAAAAAATTTTTTTACTCATAATTGGTGGAGATTTTGAAGGGGTAGCGGGTGTTTTTCTCCTTAACTTCTACGCCCCTGAAAAAAGTACGGTTTCGAGAAGCCCATTCGAACCGCCAATGTTTTCTACACAAAAAGGTACTCTTGGTCATAAGCTCTAAAATTGACCGTTTTCGAGAAAAATCAACTTTTATGTTTAAAAACATGGTCAATTTTTTGAAAATTTTTTTTATCACTAATTAAACAAAATTTATTTTAACGTTAGAAAAAGTAACAAAGCCAAACGATAATTGCAAAAATAAAAAAAAAAATAAAAAATGATTTTTTACACAAATGCTGAAATGTGCGAAATGCGTTACCTTTATGGTTTGGAGAATTTAGCAAAGACAACTTTTGAATCATTTTTTATTTTGCAATTATGGTTTGGTTTTGTTACTTGTTCTAATGTTAAAATAAATTTTGTTTAATTAGTAAAAAAAAAATATTTTTTTTTAAATTGACCATGTTTTTAAACATAAAAGTTGATTTTTCTCGAAAACGGTCAAGTTTAGAGCTTATGACCAAGAGTACCTTTTTTGTGTAGAAAACATTGGCGGTTCGAATTGGCTTCTCAAAACCGTACTTTTCATTTAGCAGTAAACTTAAAAGGCAAAAACATTTTATAAAAATAGCTAAAAGAAATGGTGTTAATATCGAGTAAAATTCACTAAACGTACTAGTGCAAAATAACTAATGCTCAGTTTATTTAAATCTAAATCGTTCTACCCTTAGTGGACTTTACTACATAATTGGGCTACTAAAATTAAGAACTAACCTGGGAGAATACACAAACACTTGTAACCATTACAATAAATTTCGTTTTAGTAAAAAAACGATGTTTTCGCTACAATTTTTAAACGCTTTCTGCCGCTTTCTTTGCTTCCCTCACCAAGTTTCGATGTTGTTTTCGCCTCATTCGGTCAACAGATTTTTCCCCATTTCAGGCAAAATTTCGGTCTTCCACGAAACTTTGTAATTTCTTCACCTAAACGTCCGTTTTTACCTCTTTACCTATTGCAAAGATTTTTACATTTTACAACACAATTTAGAAATTTAAGTACTGAACCATTACCTTACCTATATATATATATATATATATATATATATATATACAGGGTGTTTCATAATATATGCGCAGGACTTCAGGATGTGATAGCTCATCCAAAAAGATGAAAAAAGTAGCTATTAACTTACCCTCTAAAATGCACAATTTTCGAGATACAGGGTGTTGAAATTTTAGAAAAAAAATCGTTTTTTTCGAATATCTCCGGAACCGTTTATCGTACAAAAAACAGCTTTTGTAAGCATGTTCTACTCATAATAAGCTATGTTTTTTGCCAGAAAAAATTTTTTTTTACTCATAATTGGTGGAGATTTTGAAGGGGTAGCGGGTGTTTTTCTCCTCAACTTCTACGGTTTTGAGAGGCCCATTCGACCCGCCAATGTTTTATACACAAAAAAGGTACTCTTGGTCATAAGCTCTAAAGTTGACCGTTTTCGAGAAAAATCAACTTTTGTGTTTAAAAACATGGTTAATTTTTTGAAAAAATTTATTTTACTAATTAAACAAAATTTATTTTAACGTTAGAACAAGTAACAAAACCAAACGATAATTGCAAAATTAAAAAAAAATTAAAAATTATTCAGAAGTCTTTGCAAAATTCTCCAAACCGTAAAGGTAACGCATTTCGCACATTTCAGCATTTGTGTAAAAAATGTATAATTTTTATTATCAAGTAGGCTTTAAATTTTAAATCAAAAGGTACCTCCTGTCAAAATAACAATTAGTTTGTACCTGCAAAAAGTAAGTTTGTATTACAAAATTAAAAATGAATTACACAAACGCTGAAATGTGCGAAATGCATTACCTTTACGGAATGGCGAGCGGTAATTTCTCATTTAAAAGTATTATATTATGCTTTAATACAATCTCACTTATCATATGGAATTCTGGGATGGGGAGGGATCTTAAATAACCATTTGCATAACTTGGAAATTATACAAAAATAATTTTTAAAGATAATATATACGAAACCCAAGACTTATCCCACATGTGATCTATTTGATTTAGCTAATGTTTTTGATATAAGACAATTATTTTATTATAGTATTTGTGTAAATGTTTTTAAAAATAAAAATTATTTTGAAATTTCAAGTCACGATTACAATACAAGACATACTAAAAATACATATAAGGTACCAACTATGAAAACTTCAATTGGACAAAGAAGCCACTCTTTTCTTAGCCCCAAACTATACAATAGTCTTCCTCCTGATATAAAAGAAGCAAATTACCTAAGCATATTTAAAAGGTCTTGCAAGAATTTTATTATAGAAAAAAATCGTTTAGATATCGCCAAACAAATTGATTTGAAAAACCTTTAATATTACTTGAACTAGTATATTTTAAAATTGTTTACGTTTTTATATCCAAGTTTACAAATTTTTTACAATTTTTTTTTACATGAGTTTTGTACTTTTATTTATATTGTATACAGTATTGTTATTGTATCTACATCCATGTTGCTTATACTTTATAGTTAGGATTAATTTATTTATTTATTACTTGTGCGTACATTTAATTGTTTCGTAATATTGACTTGTTTTGATTATTTTAACTATTATATACTATGTTTTATAATGTTTTAAATAATTAATTACATATTTCTATTTTAACCACAGACAAGCATATACATATCCTTTTGTGGAATTGTATGTTTATTAAGGCTATTGTAAGGCTCTTGTAGTACTATTGTCCTTTTACTTAAATAAACATTATTATTATTATTATTATTAATTCGGCAGAAGCAAGGCGGTTGTATCAAGAAAGACATCCTGGTCAACAAGTACCACACCATAACTTGTTTCAACCACAGACCTGTGGTTTCAACGCATTCACCAACGACTATGGGAAAATGGAAGTTTTAAAAAGAATACTGCTGATAATGGGCGGCCTATGGAAGTTGCAAATCCCCAAGTAGAAGAGGCTGTCCTCAACGAAATTGAAGAAAATCCGAAGACAAGTACCAGAAAAATTTCTCACAGCTTAAACCTACATCACTCGACGGTATGGGAGAATTTTGAAAAGACAACTTTTGTGTCCCTATCATATCCAAAGAGTACAAGCCTTATTGCCAAGAGATTTTCCGCCTAGATTGGCTTTTTGTAGATGGATGCAAGACAAAATAGCTCAAAATCCTTAGTTTGGAGGCGAAGTTCTGTTTACCGATGAAGCATCTTTCTCGAGATATGGTATTTTCAATTTTCACAATAACCACATATGGGCTGAAGAAAATCCACATGAAATTTCAGAAGGCCATCATCAGCAGCAATTTTCCGTGAATGTTTGGGCTGGCATCGTCGATGATCATTTGATAGGCCCACATTTTTTACCGAACAGATTAAACGGTGCAGATTATCGACAATTTCTTGAAGAAGTACTGCCGAAACTGCTGGAAGTTGTACCGCTTTGTGTAAGACAGAACATGTATTTTATGCATGATGGAGCTCCAGCAAACTTTAGTTTTGTTGCTCGCCAATACTTGGACGACACATACCAAGACCGTTGGCCCTCGCGATCTCCCGAACTTAATAGTTGAGGAGATCTGCAAATACCCCCCCCCCTAATAAACAATCCGTGGGTTATTACGATCCTAATTGTTTAAAATAAATGCATTCAAAAAGCCATGTAAATAAAACTAACATTTAAATTTAGCGGGACGGAAATGCCATTGACGTACGAAGTAGCGTGTGATTGGGTAGAAAGAATCTCGTGTTTAGGTGGGAAAAGGAAGGGAAGAATGTCGGTAGTCAGACGGGGGGATCATTCGAGAAGAGCCGTGCAGCGACAAGGGTTTTAAAAATTATGTGTGCAGAAAAGTGCTTAAAAATGTAGGTTTGTACGTTTTAAATAACTAAATTATTGTATAAATATTCTCGAGCATTTTGGTATAATTAGTTTACACAAATACCTGGTGTAAAGATAAATATTCGATCAATTGACTTGGCGTCATCGTTCGATCTACTATAGGCTGCTGTTTTCAACAAACCACGTCCGTAATCAACTAATTAAATTAAGTTTAAATTAGGTATTTCGTATTATAATTTAGATTCTAAGTTATAAACAATTGGTACTTGATTTTATCTAATTAAAAGAGCTGGGTTTTACGGGTATTTTATCAAATTAAAAAAGGACAGGGTCGTATTTGATTTAATTTAGCTAAATATCAGGTTTGTACTCGGGTTTATTTAATTATTTTAAATAAATATTTCAAAAAGGGGATTTACCATAAACGCTGTATAAATTAAGTGTATTAAATATCGATTTTCTTAAATACGGGATTTATAAAATTGTACTCGTAGATTCATATTTATGTGATTTTTACCAGTCATATTAAATTATTTTATATTACGTTTGGAGTGAGTGGCAACAGTAATTGTGCGACAACGACATTAAATTTATCCCCACTGTCCGTGGAGTCCTGACACAACAAGCCCATTTTGAATTACCATCCTGTAAATTTTAAGAGGTGTGTAAAGGTCTGATTTCATCTGACTGCGCGACGCCGACATTGTTTTTGTTATTTGTGTCATTTTGATTACCTAGTATTTTATAGTAATTATCAATTTATTAAAGTTTGCCGACAAATGAGGCATAATAGACAATGACGAACCCTCAATTGGAATGACCTCGAAGGCGATTATTATTTACTCCCTTTTAAGAGGTGTTTAAAATCTGATTTTATCTGACTGCGCGACGCCGACATTGTTTTTGTTATTTGTGTCAGTTTGATTACCTAGTATTTTATGGTAATTTATTAATTTATTAAAGTTTGCCGACAAATGAGGCATAATAGACAATGACGAACCCTCAGTTGAAGCGATTTATTTACTCCCTTTTCTAACAGTTGATTGACCCTGAACTCTAATAAATATTACATGAAAATTTGTGTAACAGTAAACTTAAATTCAACAGTAAATAATTATAAAAACTTTATTTGGATGATGGAGGCCTAATGCAGATGGAATGCTTGATGAATAAAGTTAAATTTAAAATACAAAATTGGAGACTAAGACTCAATCTACTTTCACCAAACAAACAAGCAAATAAACAAACAAACAAACCAGCAAATAAGCGAAGAAACAAATTAAAAATTAAAAATGAAAAACGAGGAACACATACGACAGCTAAGCTCTAGTACAGCGGTTCTTAACCTTTTTGGCTGGCGACCAACATTTCAAAAATATTAGAAGCTCGCGACCCGATAAAAAATAAAATCATCAATTTTCTACATTTTCTTAATTTAAATTAAGGATGCAGTGATTACGGCGCGCTTTTTCAAAAAGTCCCGCAAGTCCCGCGACCCATCTCGATATGGCCCGCGACCCATATTTGGGTCGCGACCCGAGGTTAAGAACCGCTGCTCTAGTATGATGTATTATTTACGCTTACATAGTTTAGATTTTTTCTTTTGGGCCATCTAAAAACCCTAGTCTACGCTACTCCTGTTAAAAATGTTGACCAATTAAGAGAACGCATTGTTGCATCTTGCGACATAATTTATCCGAAAATCTCCGGGAATTTTCCTGCATGTTAGACAGTCAATGCTTCGAAGAATTGCTGCGTGCATTGAAGCTAACGGTGGACATTTCCAACATTTAATTTAAATTTAGAATCATTTTTTATATATTTTTTTAATTTTGAAATTATCGTTTGGTTTTGTTACTTGTTCTAACGTTAATATAAATTTTGTTTAATTAGTAAAAAAAAATTTTTTTTTAAAAATTTACCATGTTTTTAAACATAAAAATTTATTTTTCTCGAAAACGGTCAACTTTAGAGCTTATGACCAAGAGTACCTTTTTTGTGAAGAAAACTTTGGCGGTTCGAATTGGCCAAAACCGTACTTTTTTCAAAAAAAACACCCGCTACCCCTTCAAAATCTCCACCAATTATGAGTAAAAAATTTTTTTTTTGACATAAAACATAGCTTATTATTATTATAATCCTAATAGAATTTTTTTTTGTATTTAAGTAAAAAAACTTTTGAAAAATCGTTTAAAGCAATATTTTTTAACGCTAATAAAACAAGATAATGGATATTGCATATCAAGCTGTTAGTGCTAAGTCTAGCAAGTGTAGTGTGTTGGTTAACGGATTGCATAATCCGAAAACTTTAAAGAGTTTGGCCAGGCAGGTAGTCAACGAAAAATGCACTGTCTAGGAAATTGCAAAGGTTGAGCTACCAAGGACTCTAGTACAGGATGTCTTCAGAAATAGGATTTTGGACTGGAAACTAATTTTCCCCTTGGTATTTACCCTTTTACTCCGGGACATGTTTGGGCCGATTACGGGCTATTGGCGTAAGAAGGCGATGAGGAGATTCTGGGAGTACAGAGACAATCGTGTTGTTATTGAGAGTATAGTGCTCTCAATATTGCCGGCCTCCCTGGACTTTTGTATACATTACAAATACTACGATACCTCGCTTGGAAGGATCTGCGATTTGTGTTTGCGGAAGGAGTGCATACGCAAATTTGCAGATTTTCGGATGAATGAGTATGTGACAGAGCACTCATTCTTCCAGACAAGTAGAGGATCTAGTCGAAATTTTTTTTCACCCCCGGAGCTGGTGCGTTTCCTGCACGAGGCGCCTCTTATTTGTTTTGGTTCCCACCGATGAGTGTCACATAACAAAAATAGTGGACGGGAACCTTACAGATTGCCTAAAGGATGGCATGTCCGTAGATACGCCGAAGATAGCACCGACGAGGATTTGGAAGACGATTTATATGTATAGTTTTTTTTTTAATTTTATATTATTTTTAAGTAAAATTTGTATTAGTGTAATATTTTTAAGTTTAAGTTTTTAATTATATACATATATTTTAGGTAAAATTTTTGTAAAATTTATTTTATTATTATATTAATTTTATTTTTTTTAAATATATGTATATTTTAGGTTTAATTATATTTTTCTCGGTTAAATTATTTATTTAAGTTAATTTTGTATATTTTAGATTATTATTAAATTTTTTTTAATGTTTTTTTATTTGTAATAAATTTATTTAAAAATTTACTTACCTTTTTATCTTATACACATACTTATCATAGAAGCTAAATAAAAATGATGAGGTGAGTTTTAAAAGGATATAATCAAACAAGTTTATTTTCAAACTTAAATACTTTATTATTTTTTAATATAATTTTTTATATAATTACATTTAAATTATTTACATTATTAATAGCTACCTAATTAAATATAAAATCTATTACCTAATTAAATATAAAATCTATTACTAAACTGCGCACCACTCAATGTGTCGCGACCAAAAAGTTCGTTCTTTTTCAAAACGACATAATTCTTTTGTTTCTTGAACGATTTTATTTTGGTCTGTGATGTCTGCTAGCCTCATCCTTTGGCAATTCATGCTATAGATATGAAGCTCACGGTTCCTTAAAAAAATTTCCTACAGGGTGATATGTTAAACGGTGAAAAATTTCAATAACTTCATCCCCAAAAAAATTTTTTTTTTTCGTTTTTACTTTGAAATAATGAAGTATTATGTCTTACCTTGAAAGATGTATCAAATTTTGCGAATTGGAATCTTAGCAACGAAAATATGATTTTTTTTTCAAAAGAGTACATTTAAGGGTTTTTTGAAGGCAATACACTCAGTTTTTTTAGGAATAAGAAGATGAGATGGTGGAAGATTGTTTCTTAAATAATTCTGAACAAGCGACAAGCAACAAACTTCCATTATTTTCATAGGGGCCTAAGCAAAGAACACTTTTTCAAAATAACATTTTGGTAAAAATTTGCGAAAACTAAACCTAAACTGATATTTACGTTCGTGATATGTTTTCTTCATAATTTTGACCTCCTGATTGTGATTCAGTTGTCAAATTTAAGTTTCAGATAAAACCAAAGTCACCAAGAATCAAGATTCGAAAACAATTTCCGGCTGTTAAATGTGTCAATAAAATACGATTGCTGGTTTTTACTGTTTTTTACTGTGTTTTGCATCTTTAGTACGTTATTATCATGTCGCTGAATGATCAAATTGAGGATCAAATGATGAAAATTAGTTCTTGAAAAACATTCAAAACGCATTATGAGGGATATTCTTGATTTTTTCAGTTTGCTTGTGTTTTTCCAAATTTCAGAGTTTTTTGCATAAGTTATACCTTCCTACCTACATACCTACCCCTATCTTACCCAGGTTACTTCCATTCTTTCTTTAAAATTTACCGTTGATTTGAAGATGTTAATTCCCGTAGCTGCAGCAAAGTCTGGCATTTGCATTTTAATCATTTAAAGTTTAAATGATTAAAATGCCAATGCCAGACTTTGCTGCAGCTACGGGAATTAACATCTCCAAATCAATGGTTCGCAGAAGATTGAACGTTATTATTGTTATTGTTTGTTACATTTTTCTGTTGAATGTTGTAGTTTTGATTATGATTATAACTTCGCATACAATTTTAAAAAATTAACAAAAATATTTTTATTTAACTTTATTAACAATTAGGTTATGTAATATTATCCCAACCACTCAAACAAATTGCAGTAATTTGGCCCAAAAAATGAATCCCTAAATGGAATTTTAATATTAAATATGCAGCAATCTGTTTTTATTAAGACATTTAACCCAGCAGGGAATTGTTTTCGAATTTTGATTCTTGGTGATTTTGGTTTTATCTGAAACTTAAATTTGACAACTGAATCACAATCAGGAGGTCTAAATTATAAAGAAAACAAGTCACGAACGTAAATATCGGTTTAGGTTTAGTTTTCGCAAATTTTCTCCAAAAATGTAATTTTGAAAAAGTGGTCTTTGCTTAGGCCCCTCTGAAAATTATGGAAATTTGTTGCTTGTCGCTTGTTATGGATTATTCAAAGAACAATCTTTCACCATGTTGTTCTTAAAAAGTTTGAGTGTATTCCCACTGGGAAAGAAACCTTACAAAATATTGCTGCAATGTTCGCCGACTTTACAAATAAAATATTTCCTGTGCTACTTGCATTAACATAAATGAAATGTTACATTTGAAATATTGCATATAATAATTTGCAACAACCTTAAATTTGAAACATTATTTAAAGAATCACATTGACAGTTTTTACAATGTTATATTTGTAACATTTAGTATAAAATGTTGCATAAAAGTTTTTAAACATTACAATTATAATATTGCAGACATAACTTTTTTTCAATGTTTCAATTGAAATATTAACACAAGTTTCAAATGAAAAATGTTTGCAACTTTACTTTAAATATACAATATAAACATTTATTTTGGAATGTTTGGGAATATTTTTGAAACATTGCAATTATAATATTACATTGATAAGTTTTGGGCAATGTTTCATCCGAAATATTACATTAAGATGATTTTTGCAATGTTACTTTATATAAACAATATAAACATTTAATTTGCAAGGTTTTTGGAACATTGCAATTATAATATTACATTGATAAGTTTTTGGCAATGTTTCATCCGAAATAATACATTAATATGATTTTTGCAATGTTACTTTATATAAACAATATAAACATTTAATTTGCAAGATTTTTGAAACATTGCAATTATAATATTACATTGATAAGTTTTGGGCAATGTTTTATCCGAAATATTACATTAAGATGATTTTTGCAATGTTGCATTATATAAAAAATATAAACATTTAATTTGCAAGATTTTTGAAACATTGAAATTATAATATTACATTGATAAGTTTTGAGCAATGTTTTATCCTAAATATTACATTAAGATGATTTTTGAATTGTTGCTTTATCCCTACAAACAATAACGATACAAAAAACGATAAGAATTCCGAGGACTCGTAATCCGACACTTTTAGATTCTACATTCTTATCGTCACGATATCGTCAAATGACGTTGATGTCGATATGTATTTCGATATCGTGAACGAGTCAAAACGCGATATCGCCAACTAACGTCGATGCCGATATCGCGAACGAGTCGAAACGCGATATCGTCAAACGATGTCCGCCGATATCGTAAACGAATCGAAACGCGATATCGTAAACGAATCGACACGCGATATCGTAAACGAATCGAGAAGCGATATCGTAAAAGAATCGACACGCGATATCGTAAACAAATCGACATACGATATCGCGAACAAATCTAGAGGTGATAAAATTTTAAATAAAAAATATGCAATTAAAAAAGCCTTTTTTTATTTATGACATTTACAAACAAAAACCACAATGGCAAGGAATTGTTATTACAATAATAAATTTATAACATTTTTGAAACAAACTTAAAAAATAAAATAAACTTTTAAAACAAAATACAGTGTCACCAAATAAGTTGTGATAGTACATTCTTAAGTAAGCAAGTTATTCCCCTATTACTTTTGCATTAGAGCTAATATTTTTTAATGAGAAAAAAATATAAAAATTATTAAATAATTTTGACCCCGCCACTGATTCCTTTCTGACCCACTTAAACTTAATGGGTCAAATAAAATCAACATTTAACTGATTCTTTTAATTACTGCTAAATAACTGGCCATCTATACTTTATGGATTTTTGCAAAAACATATGTTTTTTATAGGTCGTTAAACAAAAAACAGCAGTGGCATAAGAAAAATTACATCAATTTTTATACTTTTTTTATTCAAAAACAGTAGCTTATTGCAACAGTGATAGAGAAAAAACTTGCTTACTTTAGTGTGTATCACCCCCTTAATAATAAAAATAAATAACTCTGATAAAACTTATTATGCCATAATAAAGTAACGCCGAACTCTATAGAAAGATTAAAGTGAAGTGAAACCAATGCAACTTGCATTATGCAAGTGAACAATTTCACCACTAATTTCAGAAAGACCCTAAGTCACAAATGAAGAAAACTAATTAAATTGCTTAATTATTTTTATATAAACTTACCAATCATTTATTTGTGAAATTAGCACCCTAGTAAAGAAATGAATGATTTTAAAGTCTATATAAAAATAATTATTTTTTTGAAGAATATCTCGAGTAAATTGACTTTAGGTGTTTCTAAAATCAGTGATTCAATTTAAATTGTATAGAAGTTTGAACATTTTTCAAATATTAATATTTAAATTATGTAAAAAGTTCTGCAATTGCCACTATCATTATCATTTAAAATTAAAGAGTCCTTCACTTAGGTTGGTTTCCTGTCCTTCATTTAGGTTGGTTTCCTGTCCTTCATTTATGTTGGTTTCCTGTTCTTCATTTAGGTTGGTTTCTTCTCCTTCATTTAGGTTGAATTCCTGTCCATCATTTAGGTATACAATACGAACAAATACGAACTATAATAAAACAATCTGTCTACTTACGTTTTAATTTAGAAGTATTAAATACAGCTCCACATCCATAGATTAGATAAACACAGCACTAAACAGACACAAATAGACCAGCCCAAGCCACAAGAACTCAGCTTCGCCATGTTATTAATTTCTATCTGTTAATGATACCTACATTACCGACATCACGTCGGCGGTATATTTAAACTTATTTCCTACAACACCAGCTATAATAAAATAATACTTTTTTCTATGATTTTGTCTTCTTACTATTTTCTATATTTAATATCAGTATTTATTTGCAATGCAATGACAGCGTTGCACTATAAGCGACATAAATTTAGTGTAAAACCGTTGAGTAAAGGAATAGGGTTGGGTACCTACCTTAATCAAATTGATTAAATCAATGGTAAAACTATATACCTACCAACCTATATATATATATAGTTAAAACAAAATATCGATACGCAAGACGATATCGTACGATGTCAAAGACCATATCGTCATTGTTTGTCGTCATGACGACCCTTTTGTCGATATAGGTTATATATCGACAAGAGGGTCGTTAGACGATTCGTCAAATTTGGGAAGCTATTTTAGAGCTTTGTTTTTATTAAATATAAAAATATAAATAAAAATCATAATGCACTGCAAAATTAGGACCAAGGAACATGCTGCGACTTGAATTTAGTGTAAAATATTTTTAAAAAAATATCGGTACGAAAAACGATGTCAAAGACGATATCGTTATGTTTGTCGTTTTGACGACTGTTTTGTCGATATCGGGACTTATCTCGTCAACGATATAGGTTTCTCTATCGACAAGACTGTCGTCCTACGAGTTGTAAACTTAGGGAAGTTCTTTTTAGCTATGTTTTGATTAAATATAATTAAAAATCATAATTATGTATTAATGCAATGCACAATTACGACCAAAAAAGATGCAGCGATGTGAATTTAGTGTGAAATAGTTAAAAAAAAAATAACGATACGAAAGACGATATAAAAGACGATGTCGTCATTGTTTGTAGGGATATAAACAATATAAACATTTAATTTGCAAGATTTTTGGAACATTGTATACAAGTTATAACTATAATATTACATTTATAATTATAATTTTAGTTTTGGACTATATTTCATTCGAAATATTGCATTAAGATAATTTTTGCAATGTTGTTTGCAGACGGACTTGCCGATGCATCTCGCCGCTGTCTTGTAACATTACACCTAACAAATGTCATGTTGCAGGAACCTTACATTAACAAAAATAACATTTAGTAACATTTCAATTAATACATTTAAGCAACATTTTATTTGTAAATGTAATATTCCTGAGCCGGACATAAGGCTTTGTTGCAATGTTCCTGCAACATTGCCACAAGGATTTTTGTAACATTACATCTAACAAATGTAACGTTCAGTAACATTGTAGAGATATTATTTTTCCCAGTGGGTTGTCTACCAAAAAGCCTTGAATCTACTCTTTTGAAAAAAAAATCATATTTTCGTTCGAATTCCAATTCGAAAAATTTGAAAACCAATTCAAGGTAAGACATAATACTTCATTATTTCAAAGTAAAAACTAGAAAAAATATTTCTTTTTTCAAACGGGGCTTGGATGAAATTATTGAAATTTTTCACCGTTTAACATATCACCCTGTAGAAAATTTACTTGAAGAACCGTGAGCTTCATATCTATAGCATGAATTGCCAGAGGATGGGGCTAGCAGACATCACAGACCAAAATAAAATCTTTAAAGAAACAAAAAAGTTATGTCGTTTTGAAAAAGGACGAACTTTTTGTTCGCGACACATTGAGTGGTGCGCAGTTTATCTAAAGTTTCATTTAGCTTACGTCCTATATTATTATATATAAAATAATAATTTTTTAATATAATTTTTTATATAATTACATTTAAATTATTTGCATTATTATAATAACAGCTACCTACCTAATTAAATATAAAATCTATTACTATCTTAAGTTTCATTTAACTTACGTCCTATAATATATATATATATTATATATAAAATAATCGAATTTATATACCAATTCAAGCCAAATCATATGGTTACTATATGGTTTGGCTTCTATAAAAGATTTGAACATGTTTGTGTTGTAAAAATGTCTATAATCACGGCAGATCTCAACTAATGTCACCTAAGATTGAATTAAACGTTTCCGCTAGACGTAATTCTTCATATTCTTCGACAATATTACTGTGGAAGGATTTTAACTCCAGAGTTGATTTTTGGACAATATCATAATTTCCAGATGATTTTCCTGTTATTTTCACATTATTGGCCGGCATCGTTTTTATCCAGCCAACTTGGCTGAAAAAATAAACAATAGGCAAAAAGCAAAAAGTACTACATCTAATAGGAATAGATCTATATAACAAAATAATAAAACAATTAAGAAAAAAAATAAAAATAAAAAAAAGATTAAGTAAGTAAAGAAGTTCTTGCATGTTTTATATATTTATATAAAGACATAGACTTTAAATCATCGCCAATCGAGTTGTAATACTTACTGCATTAAAAGAAAAAAAACGGATAAATAAAGCAGTAGAGCGTTTAGGTAAGGTAAGCAGGTTTAGATGTCGTGTTTGGCGATTGTGAATATTAAATCTAAATATAGATCAGCTTGGAACAAAGAAGGGAGTGACTTATTTTGTCGAAAGCTTTTGAATAGTCTAAGGAGACCAAGACCGCGGCCTGTTTCTTGTCCATGGCTTTAAAAATATAAGGTCCAACAGACATGTACTAGTACTGTGATTTTTACGAAAGCCCGATTGATGTGCAGGAATAATTTTATTTTTGTTTAGATATTCAACAATTTGAATATTAACAATTTTTTCAAGGATTTTGGATAGTACTGGCAACAAACTAATAGGCCTAAGATCTGACAAATCAGACGGATTCTTTATTTTAGGAACTGGGCAGACAATTGCTTCTTTTCAACTCTCAGGAAAGTAACCACAAGACAGCAGTTGACTATGTGCGTAATGTATTTTAAAATAATTGGAAGACAGAGCTTAATCATACTTAATGATATATTATCTGTGCCACAGGCATTTAAATTTAATTTAGTTATTATTTTATAAACATAACAACAGTCAACAAGAGAAAAACAAAATAATATATTACAAAAGTGCTCTTTTACAAAAGATATTGTCTTTATACTTGTTGTTGGTGTAAAAATGTATAACTTCTGGATTTACATCAGTTGTATTGTATACAGACATAAAATAGTCATTTATAATAGCAGGGTCACTTAGATGATCAGGGAAACCTGGTTTACTTTTACAGGTAACTGCGAGGTCATTTAAACTTTTCCAAAGGTCCTTAGAATTTTTTTGGACTCTAAGATATTCTAGATATGCTGATTTTTCCCTTCTTTCCGAGGCTAAAGCAAAATTTCGCATAGCTTTGTAATGATCCCAATTTTGTTTTGTCTTATTTATATTATATGATTGCTGCGCCTTATGTTTTTCCTTAAAAATAAGTTTTAATGTATTAGTTAGCCAGGTAGCAGGATGCTTATTTACACGGACGGTTTTTAAAGGTGCATGAGTGTTAAATATGCTTAATATGGCTGAGTTTAAAGTATTTATTTTTACATCAATATTTTGTTGGTAAAAAAAATCCAAATTAAGATTAGACAAATCTTCATTAAATTCAGCAATATTTAAATCTTTTAGGTTTCTAAAAGTAACAAATTTTTGTCGGGATTTTTGTAAGGTTATCTTGGATGGATACTATAAAACATTGCCATATATCAATGATGTATCATTGTTCCATTGTAGATATATAACATTGTTATATGGCTAATACATAAGGGGGATGTAAATATAACAAATTTATATAAATGTTATATTACTATGGTTTATCATAATTATGTAACAAAATAAAGAACTAATATGTAAATGTTATGTAAACAATTTTATAAGGCAATGTTCTTTGTTAGTTATATCATGGCTATGTAAATGGAACAGCCTGGTTTGCTGGGTAGTGAATGTATTAAATTAATTAGTAATCATGAATAATTATTTTTAAATGGGAATATGACAAAAGATATAGGGGGTCACTCCAAATAAATAAAAATATATTTTTTGCAATATTGAAAATATTTTTTTAATTATCATAATAATATCAAAATACAAATTTTGCTTTACTAAATTGTTTAATAAAATTAATTTATTTAAAAAAAACAAAAAATTAAAAAAATCTTAGTGTGACCTGAGAATTTGAAAGGAGTTAAGACTTTGACTATATAGGTATGTTACAAGGGGGGCAGGGTATCGACCTCTAAAAACTATATACCAGCAAACAGAAAGACGTCTCAAAGACGACGGATTTTAGTCATTTTGATAAAGTGTCGACGTCTTTGAAAGTCGTCTTAATAACGATTGGGAGACGGGCATATGTCACATCATAGTGCCGTATCTTAGTCGTCGAGCAAAAAGTACCTGCGGCGTTTAAAATTGTTGGTGATCATGTGATGGGACCTATTTTCATTGAAAATCTTAACGGGGCAAGATATCTGGATATGCTAAGAGAACAAGTTGTCCCAACTTTAGCAGAGTTGTTTCCAAATCCATTGGAACCTAATCTTCCCAATGAAAGGATATGGCTTCAACAAGACGGTGCCCCACATCACTATGCTCTTCCTGTACGGAATTATTTAAATGAAACCTTTCCACACAGGAGGATCGGAAAAAGAGGTTTTATAGAATGGCCAGCAAGATCACCGGATCTAACACCTCTAGACTTTTTTCTATGGGGATATCTAAAAAACAGGGTGTTTAAAACACAACCTGCTAATTTAGATGAATTAAGAAACAGAATTACTGGAGAAATTAGGAACATAACACCGGAGGTTTTAAACAGAGTGCGGGAACAATTTCACAGTAGATTACTAAAGTGTCAGGAAGTGGACGGGGAACATTTTGAACATTTATAAGATTGAAGAAGAGTTTATTTTTGAATTTTTAATTAATTTTAAAATAAAAAGTTTAGTTTTTTAATTTGTTATTATATTTCCACCCTGTATTGAAAACTGTTTACTAAACCCTACTTATATCGTCGTACTCAAAAAAATGTGCACTATCAATTTTCGATGAAAAAAAGTGGGGTTGTTATTTAAGATAAGGGTGCCTAATGTGCGGGGGGGAAAATGGTGGGGGCATAAAATTTAAAATTATCATTATAAGATTTGGAATAAAAAACTAAAGTTTACGCGTTCTTCATAAAAATCTTTTCTCAACGAATAACGAATTTTATTCCATAAGTGAGTTTCACACTGTATATATATAAATCAAAAAAAAAGTTTACAGTCTCCGGTTAACAGAATTAAAGTGATTTTACATAAAAAATATTATAAATATATATATGATATTTTTTTGTATTTTATGTGAAAATATTTGAAATTTTTTATTAGTGTTATTTTTGATCGCTGATATCTTTGAAACGGTTGATCTGAAGAACTTTGACCTTTAAATGTTTTTTGTAGAGCGTGAAATGGTCTATAACTCCTCTCGCTTGGGTGTTGCGAAAACAAACCATTCCAAAGTTATAAAAATTCAAAATTAAAAAAATTCCCGTGTTATTGAAATGGAAAAACAACAAATGAATTGAGGCAAACCTTAATATTAATATTAAGGGCTCAAATAGGCGCCAACATTTTTGTTTTTTAATGTACTATTAATTTTTTAACACCATTGAAAAAAAAATAGTTTTTTTAACACCCTAATCACGGGACTTTAGATTATACCTGACTTCCTTGTTATTTTCGAACGCCGCGGAGCATATACCTATAAACTTTATGTTGTAGTGTTCTAAAACCAATTGGTTTTGCTTGTTATTTGACTATAAATAATAAATTATTGTACTTCAACCCATTAGTTATTTTATTAAAGAAATCTTTACATTTTTGGTGCCGTGACCGGGATACATTGTAAAAGGAATCACTTTGTGGAGAACTGGGTTTATCGCAGTACCGGATTGTCTCTAGGGTTTTGTTGTAAATTATACTGAGCAAGCTTTAGTTCAAACACCGTATTAGTTTAATACATATAAGTAAGAGTGTATGTTAGAACGCTAATCTTTCAACAGGTTTATGTCTAGGGGCGAGAAACTTCCTGTCCGGCACTGTATTCTGTTTTGTAAAATTCTAATCCATTTGATATTTTTTCGGTAAAAACTTATGACGGAAAGCAAAACCAAAACCTTTAATAAAAGTTAAGGACAAATTTGATTGTAAAACAAAAAAACTTTTCATGGGCCTTTAAAGAATGGAATGAAAATTTAAGGTTTTACTTGTTGGAAACAGAAAACCAAATAGGTGACTCAATTTAAATATAAAAATAAGATAAAATAATAATATTTCTTTCAGCGATTAATTTTTTCGTTTGTTTAAAGAATATGGGCGAGAAGGAATCGAAATATACCAAGTGTTGTTTAAGATGTGGCCCAAATTCGGTACCTTTAAATTGGACATATGGCGGTGCCACACATATCCCGGATTTCGCCAAATTGGTGATAGGGATCGGTTTCGATGCCATTGTAACCCTCTCTCGCGGGTGCAACAGTTGGTAAAATAAGGAACAGTTGACTGAAGCTCCTTTGCAGTCAGTTATTTGGAAGTTGTGGTTTCTTTCATGAAGCCAGCTTATTAAGGGTCATCCATTAATTACGTAAGGCAATTTTGGCGATTTTTTGACTCCCCCCCTCTCTTTGGTAAGATGTCGTGAGATTTTGCTCAACCCCATCCCCCCTTCCTTAATCTCACGTGAGATTTTTTTAAAATGAATGGTTTTAATGTAAATTAGTTAATCTGTGCTTGATTCCATTAGATTTATTTAAAAAAACAATTTGCTTATAATTGTTTACTTAATTTAACCCAGTTTTCTCGCAGTTTTACACTGTTTCATTCGAAAAGAAAAAATTACGTGACATTTGCAGAGACCACCCTCCCCCCACGTGAGATTCGGTGAGGTTTGACTCGACCCTCTCCTCCCCCATAAACACCTCACGTAATGAATGGATGCCCCCTTACCCTTGTTATCTGTTGTCCCGCAACTTGGTTCTACTGTCGCTAAAACTAACAGCTAAATTAATTATAGTGGCAGCTGAGTAAATTACAGGCGGCGCAGCTGGATCTTCTTTGAAGGCAGTTTTTGGGGTAAACCATCGGTTTGCGGTTTTAAAACGACTAGTTAAACATCTTTTGGAGTAACTAAAAGAAGGGGTTTAGGTTAAAACCTAGTCTTATTATTTTTCAGGCTTATTTTATTTTGTTGCTAAATTTATTTTTATTTTTAACTTTAATAATAATAATAATATTTATTCAACATCAACAGGCGATGCCCAATTACAAAGGAGGATAAAATACAAATACATTTTATATTACATTAAGTAACAACAAGAAAATAATTAACTTTATCCTAAGAAAGTCCTACATTTAATCTATTATTTATATTTAAACCAATATTTTTTTTCCAAAAAATTTTAATATTACCATAAAAAAAGTTTATTTTACTCGAAACCAGGTTACCATAGTAGCTAAAGTGATACAAGGGTGATGTCATATACACATTTACTCTTGTGCTTGGGATGAGAAATAAATTATTACTTCTAGTTAAATTGTTTACTTTAAATTATATGTGTGATAATAAGTAACTATTATCTAATTCGTTACGTAACAACTTGTATAATGTAAATATGATGGCTGTAATGTGTTCTTGATTCCAATGTTCTGTATAGGTAAATATTGCATAAGTCTGCAAGTCAGCAAAATTGTCATAAACACCATACACCTTATATTTAAGATATTTTATGAACCTTTTTTGAACTTTTTCCACTGCATTAATTTAACAACTATAATAGGGATACCACACAATAGATCCGTACTCCATCCGTGAACGCACTATGGAATTGTAAAGCACTTTAATGCTGCTGTTATCAATAAAGTCTATAAAACCATGTTTTGATAATGAAGAGTTAATCGTAATATTTATATGTTCTTTAAAAGTAACTTGATTGTCCACAATTAATCCTAGATCTTTAAATTTGTTCGCTTTTTTAATTTGGTCCTATTTATGTAATAATTTTGGTTAACAGCACGAATTTTTTTTGTTATTGTCATTGACGCACATATTTTGTTATTTATCAAGTTTATTTTGATCACACCACCGTCCCTGATAGAGTTAATTTCTTTATAAATTTTTACATCATCAGCATAGATCAAACATTTTAACGATATTGTGTTTTCTGGTAAACTATTAATAACTAATAAAAAAAGAGGCCCCAAATTGGAACCCTGGGGTACTCCTGAACTTTGAGTAAAACATTTAGACCTAAAACCATTAACTTTAACAAATGCTTCGCTGTTTTCAATATATGATTTTAAAATATTTACTAAGGTAAAACTTACATAAAATTTTAACAGGTGCTCAACTAGTACCTATACTATGTTCCAATTTATCAAATGCTTTAGTCAAGTCTGTGTAAATAACGTCTATTCGTTTATTAATGTTCAAGGCATATTTAGAGTCTTAAAATTTAACATATTTGAGATTGTTGATCGTTTGGGCATAAAGCCGTGTTGTAAATCACTAATTTAAAATTTTACTTCATTAAATAACATTTCATAAATTAAAATTTCAACAAACATTTAAGTATACTCACAGGTCTATAGTTATTTGCCATATTCTTTTCCCCAGATTTAAAAATGGGAGAAATTTTACTTCTTTTTAGGGAGTTCGGAAAAACTCCGTTATCCAAACATAAATTAAAAATAAGCGGTTCAGCAATAAATTTAGCGCAATTTTTGAGCATTTTTATTGAATTTAGTATATCAGTTGTTGTTATTTTTATATTATTTAAATTATCTATTCAATCAAGCGTTTGGGTTTGTATTTGATAAGTAAACTGATTTAAAGAAATTAGCAAAAGCATTTGCAATATTTTGCCCTCCCTTATGAGACTCATCATCATAAAAAATTTGTTCTGGTATTGATACATATATGTATCAATACCAGTAGTCTTTTTTTATTTAACAAACTTCCAGAAAAATTTGGGATCGTCAATGACAGACCTTTGAACTTTGAGTATATAATTGTTATTACATAAAATTTTAATTTTTAAATTGACTAAACATCTATGGTTCTTGTAATTTTCTTAGTCATCTGACAAATTTGTGCTAAGGAATCTTTTACGGAGTTTACTTTAATCTTTTATAAATTATATTAATTATTTATTATAATATATTGGATATTTTGTATTTTTTTACATAGTCTTCCTGCAGGAACCGACCTAAAAATTTTCCATACATAAGCCCAAACAGCACACATACGTCCACTGGATATCCGAAGACCACGAATGGACGTCCGTAGGACTTCCAAAGTAGACACTTTTGGTTGGCCTTTGGCCGTCCTATTATGGTCTATTATGGACCGTCCTAGGACCAAATGTGGCCATAATTTGGCTGACAGGAATAAAAAATAATACACCTACAATTTTTAACTAAACATTTTTATTCACCTAACTACAGCACAAATGTTTGTGGTACAGTCTATTAGTCAAGCAAGTCAAGACCTTAACAAATTACTTACTTAAATTTATTTTCGATTTTATTATACGTCTGGGTACAACCAACTTCTAAGAAAATTTCTATGGAGTAGTTGGCAACGACAAAACATGAACACGATCTTCAAGCTGCTTATGTTAACATACAATTGTTGTTTATGAAAAGAAAATTATTAATAAAGCACGAAACAGCACTAATTGTACGTAAATACATTCTTTACCTCTGAAAAATTTTGATAAAATCCAAAGAGCAGAGAAGAAATACCACCATATACGCCATCATAGAAAAAGAACGCCATTGGCAACGGATTATGGGAAACGTCGTCACGAACGTTCGGTTATACCCGAAGAAGACCGATTTTTAAATTCAAAACTATGAGTTATAATAACGGTGTTTATATACATTTAAATAATTTAAACGATTTAAGAACGAATAGATATTATGAACTATATTTAATAATAAACTTCTGTTTTTTGTAAATGAATCTTTCTTATAATAAGGCTAATCGATTTGTTTGTCTCTCTGTGACCCCCTCAGGCTGTCCCACGAACATCCAAAGGAGGCAAAAGAGTAACCTCATAAAAATAGGTGGTTTATATAATTCGTACTTAGTTACATGATATTTCTCACAATTTATTACATATCCGAAAATTGCTTGAGGAGGTCCAATGGACGTCCTTTGGACATCCTGTGCTGTGTAAAAAGAGACCTCCTATTTAGGTTATTCTTGGCTTAGCCAGGCCGAACGGGTCTGGGACATCCATAGAACGTCAAGTCTAGACCCGGTCCGGCTTAGCCTTATTAGGCGTATTTTGGACGTCCAAAATACGCCTATCCAGGCTAAGCCGGACTGGGTCTAGATTTGACGTCCTATGTATGTCCCAGACCCGTTCGGCCTGGCTAAGCCAAGAATAACCTAAATAGGATGTCCGTGGGCTATCTTGTGCTATCTGGGAGGAAACATCATTATTAGAATACAAAAAAGTCCAGCCTTTATCTTTAAAAAGCTGATAAAGTAAGTTACAATTTGCATTTTTAAAATTTATTAATTTACTTTACACTGATGAAGATTTATTTTACGTATATTACTAACAATCAAGGAGGGATGACGGCTATCTTCTTTTGCTAAAGAAAAATCACATCTAGAAACATTTACTTCAAGATTTGTTATGATTAGTCCAAAATGGCTCCATGTAAGTCGTTTATAAAGTTCTTTTGAAAAAAGCAGTAAATTCCAAAAATGGTCGTAGTTCTGCCTTAGCTACGCTTTGTATCTTATGATAAGATTCTTATCATACATTCTTATAAGATTCTTATCATACATTAGTATGAAAGTCTCCCGCATTACACCATAGATAGGCTTTCTAACAAATAAAAAATAGACGTATACAATGTTTAGATATATAAAGACGAATATAATTTAATTGAAACGTCTTGTTAATAAACAATTTTGGATGATGTCAGTCCAAGAAGTTTAAAAAATATGAATTATTGTACTTGAAAACGACTACTTTGGTGATATGTTAAACAAATATTAGAAATATTTCCCAACACCAAAAAAACACAAAGTCCTTAATGTACTTTTTGCCCACGATGTTGGCATCTTCAGAAGCGAACTGTTACTAAATCTACCATATTTATAAGTACACAGTTTACTAAACCGTGGACTGTAACCGCTTCAGTGAATACGTAAAGAGAAACTAATCCGATATCGCTATTTAAAGATTTATTTCTATGCTTATAGATATATAAACTTTTATAACTATCTAGCAGACTTGGTTCCCTAGATTCCTTAATAAGTTTACACTTTACATCACTTCAGACTCGACATTGCACGCAACATAAGCAGGCTAGTTTTAACTTTCTTGTTCGTAGGTTGGTAAACTTTCCACTTAGTAACAATAGATACAAGAAAGAGCTCAGTTTTATAAAAGACATTGGTAGAGACAATGGTTTTAAACCCACTCTAGTACATAAGTTGGTAAATAAAATTAAATTTAGGTCTCGCCTTTCTAGGTTAACGACTTTTCAAACAGAGCCAACAGAGCCCACAAAAGCCAAGTTTGTAAAAGGGTTTTATTTCAAGGGGGAAAACTTTCCTTTTGATGCTTGGCGTCACTTACCTTGCTGACTTTCTAATAAAATCTCGGGCGCCAACTTCAATGGGTTTAAAGTGGTTGAAGTTCCACTGTATGCGAGTGTAGCTTTTAGGGTTAACAGTGGAGATAAAATTCCAGGGTTCAGGGGAATTTATGAATAAATGGTGTGGTTCGGTTAATACATATATTGAAATAAGCCCTCGTATGTACAAAACAATAAAATTATAAATAAAATGGTATATGACTTTACAATGAATAATACGAAAATAAAAGTGGAATTTTTGAAACAAGCAAACAAACAGAAGATTAGTTACAACAACTTACGTTATATTTGGGTGAAGTCGGTCGGTCGGCACTTCACTCGCTGTCCCGGCTGCTGCAGAAGTAATCCCTGCTCGGAGGCGCTGCTCCCGCTTATATGCCCTCTGGTCTCCCTCCTATGGCGGGATGCGCGCTTCTCAATCATGATCTCAGGATTGGCCAATCACGTTAAGGTTAGCTTTGTTGCAAATTTTATGGTTTGGCGTTGTCGAGTTTCGTTAAAAAACGCTGCAATAGGATTTCGGGGAAGGGCACAAGTAAACAATCGGGCTACTTTTTGCTGTGTGCTTAGACTACCATACGGGTCATTTCGGTGGTAGTGCTACATATGGGCTATTCCGGGGTTGTTTATGACTTACGTGAATTAAATCATTTGGATCGGGATCCTATGACACAGGGTGGGAATAGGGAAAAAGTAACTTCGTTACATCCCCCCCTTACTTCGGAAAAAAATCATTTCTTTTTCTCTTGCCCTAACCTCACGGCGATATCCTGTCGAATATAAATCAAACGGGGTGTTCTGGGCATTTCACACATTGCTGGGTTTTTTTTCGGGGTGTGTGTTCTGGGACTATTTCAAATTGAAACAGTGTTAATTTCTGGGCACGGGTTTCAGGTCTCTGATATGTATTCGGTTTAACTTTCGTCCTGTCTCTCCTTTGAGCTCATACACGACGGGCGAAATAACTTTAGTTACCGTGTAGGGGCCGGAGTATTTCGGGGCAAGTTTTGCGGCAAAACCTTTGTCGGCGGAGGATAAATGGACCACCCGTCTCATTACTTTATCGCCAACATGGCGAAAATCCTCATTAAAGGAATTTTGGGGGTTAGCCCGGGCCAGCTAGTAGGGGTGGTTCTTTTTAGGCTTTTTATTGGGCGCCACTTGGCTGAGCCAAGAAAAAACAATACAACAAAAAAGGGTTGCTCTAGTTCAGTAAGGTTTGAGAAAAATGCAATATGTCATAAAAATTAATTATATTACCATAGTTGTACAAAGTAGGTAGTAGTGTGAATAATTACAAAAATGGTTCCGATGGTGCCTGGGCCTGCGACCACGACTGGCTGGATTAATCACGGCTGCTGGTGGAGTCTTGGACCTTCCCCGGTTCCGACTTGTTCACTGCTGATCTCGCTCGTGGATCCTGGTGAAACGACGGTTGCAGGGCCTCGCTATGTGTACCCAAGGGCCTGACAGGCCAGGATCTCGGCGGCGTAACGGTGACTTGCTTCTTGTACAAAATCACCGGGGACCATCAGGATTTTCGCTCCCGGCAAAGTTGAAATAAACAATAAGCATTAATATCGTGATAATAAGGCAGGCACCAGGACACTGGACTAACTCCTTACCAGCTTATTCACACGGTTAAACAAATGAAAAGAATTCTATAAAAACAAAGTTGAATACTTAAAAACAAAAATGAAATATGCTACTTATAAAAAAACTGAATAATACAAAATATGAATGATGAAAGTTAAATACAAAAAAAATAGTATCTATAAAAAATAGTATCTATGCTCTTAAAATCTAACTAATTATAAGGAAAAAGGTAAAGCAGGAAAGACAAGATCGTTTTAATAAATCTGCTGGTATTCATGCAAGTTGGTCAAATGTCTGAAAGAATTATAAGGTGTGGCTCACAAAAAAACTGAATTAAGTTATAAAAACTAAGAAACGTCGTCTGACGTTAATCGAAAATATTTAGTGTAAGTAACCACCTTATAATAAATATACTACGCACAATATAAGAGAAAAGATAAATGAACTTAAACCAACTTACATGAATCGTCCACGCAGCCAGACCGGAGCGATTTTGTCAGAAACCAGGATCGGAACCAAAAGAGCTCCTCCACAACGTCCGCTTTCCATCAAGCCTTGCTTCCCCCACCGTATTTATTTTACCAATTGTTTAAAACTAAAAAACCCCAAAATTAAATATAATATTAATTATTAATATTAATTATTTCTATTAATTGCAAAACAAAACTAACTGACCGGTAACTTACCCCAATACCACTAAAAATAAAAGTAACAAAATTAATATTTACCTAAATATTAATTGCTAGGAGATACAATAAACAGTAAAAACATTCGAGACAAAACAATAGTTCCGACGTGGAAGTAACATAGGACAAAAAACGTTAATATTTACGCATACACTGACAGACACAAAACATTTAAGAACAGTTGATAAATCAACTGTTACAACCTCCATTCTCGTTATAGTTATAATGCTTACTCTGGGTAGTAAATGCTCGGGCTAGATTTACTCGGACAAGTTCAAAGATTTCTTGCATGCGGGCCAGGTGGTCGGCATGTAACTTTAAGTCGGCGTTAGTATTTGCGCTTTCGGGTTCGGGTTCGCCTGTGTCTCCACCATCGGGTTTTCGGTACGTAGCTTTGGGGACTTTTAAGTTCTCTGCCAAAGTTTAGAAACGCCGGAGAGAACCCGGTGGATTTTTGTCGGGAGGAGTTCAGGGCAAACACTAAGTCAGGCAGGTTATAATAATAATAATTAATAATAATTAAAACATTTATTGCATTATAAAATAAAATTTACAAATAACTTTACAATTTACAATAAGTTTGCAATAAATATGCTAATACTCTACACAGTAAATGTTTAAAAAACATTTGTGCGTGCATATATGAGACATTCTTTTACATATCGTACGGATTACAGAAAACATATTTTTTCAAATTTTTAAAATGACTTAATTTTTTTTTACAGCATCTTTTCATAAATTTAGCCGACCCCTATATCGGAATTTTTGCAGAAAATTTATTTTTCCATAGATATATTGATTTAAACTTTTGATAAAATTTGAAAAAATGCTGAATTCTTTTGTACTTAAAATTCATTATCTCCGGTTCTACTGATCGGATCGATTTCATTTTTTTTTATTTTAAACCATATTACATAGTCTTTTTAGATAAATATTTAAAAAGTTTGTGTTTTGTTTATTATATGAAAAAAATATTTTTTTTTGTATAATCAGATTTTTTGTGTTTGCCCCCTCTATGAAAAAAAAATAAAAAAATACTGTTCTATGCACTATTTATTACTCTACAAAATGAATTTTTCAGAAAAATGGAGACTTTTTTGGATCGGAAGATATTAAATATTTTCGAGCGCGTGACCAGTACAAGCCGTAAGGGGGCATCCATTAATTACGTGAGGCGTTTAGGGGAGGGAGGGGGTCAAGCCAAATCTCATCAATTCTCACGTAAGGGAGAGGGGGGGTCTCGGCAAATATCACGTAATTTTTAACAAAGTATGTTTTTTTAATAAATCCAACAGAATCAAGCAGTTTAACGTATAAACATTAAAAATAAGCATTTTTTTAAATCTCACGTGAGATTAGGGGGAGGGGGTTGAGCCAAATCTCGCGACATCTCAGCAAGGGGGGAGGGGGTCAAAAAATCGCTAAAATTGACTCACGTAATTAATGGACAGTGTCCATTGGACACCCCCTAATCAGACATCTTCGAAACGCTAACACATTTAGGATTAGTGATGCCGCCGATACGAGAGATTCTCGCCTCTCGTCTCGTCTCGTCTCGACGAGACGAGAGGGAGATTTTCTCTCGAAAAAAGGCTCGAGACGAGACGAGAGAATGCCCTCTCTCGCTCTAGAATTTCTCGTTTCTCTCGTTCTCTCTCGTTCTCTCGATTATTCCGGTAATAAGTTAACAATTTTTTTACATAAAAATTTTAATTTTGCGATATTTATTTGGACCAATGAGAACATTTTTCGCATTTCATAATAAACAAAATTTGTTCCTGTATAACGTTTTATTATATTATAACACAACTTAAGGTTAACCAAGAAAAAAATTACTTATAAAATAATATTAATTTTTAAAATTTACCCTGTATAAGCACATTTATGGCACTCCTTATACTATTAAACAACCCGTATGCTTAATAAGCATTGCTTATTAAATGAACTTATCAACAACATGTGGTTTTTGAGGGGCTGATTACAAATTTGATATCCATTTCTTCAAAAAATAAAATGGCTGATCCAATATGACGAAAATTTGTCGTTCGGCTTTAATGGTTTGGGTAAAATTTAGTATTTAGATATTTATGGGGTCCCTGATTAAGAATTTGATATCCATTCAAAAAACAAAATTGCGGATTCAAAATGACATGCGCAGTAGGTACAAGATGGTTGGATCTATGTGGAGTAGTTACATCATATAGACGCAGTAGATTTCAGATGGATGGATGATTTGATCCATCCATCTGAAAACTACTGCGTCTATAATATAGGCCCTATATACTACACTGAGAAAAAAAATGGGACAAATAAACTGTGTAGTTAATCCTTTTATTAATAGTGAATATATTGTTTATTACCTCTAAATAGTCGAAATAATAAAGATAAATATAAATATATATATAAATATTTTTTTATTTGGGAGCAATAAACTTTTTTCTCAGTGTTACAGTTACATCTATAGATGTAACTACTCCACATAGATCCAACCATTTGATTCAAATGTGCGACATTTTCGGCGTAAAAAGTCTTACTTTATCAGTGTGGTCTTGGCACAATTTTTTTTTATTTCCAGTTTAAATTTATATAGAAAAAATATAAACGAATACGTATTTAATTGCAAATAATTTTTGTATTCATACATAGGTACTTTTACCACGAGAGAAACGAGACGAGACGAGAGAAAGGCACTCTCGAGCGAGAAAAGAGTATTCTCGACGAGACGAGAGACCCATTTTCTCTCGCTGCACGAGACGAGACGAGAGAAGAACTTTTCTCGTCTCGTCTCGTCTCGCGGCATCACTATTTAGGATAGTGTAAACTCATACATCGTTTTAAAAAAATACCAGCGCTTTTTGTAAATTAATTCTGATTTTACAGGTTTTCAATAATTTTAAATAAATTAAATTTTAAATAATACAAACTCCAATTAATGAGTAAATTTATTAACTGGCAGAATTGACATTTGCACAAATAAGTCACCAATTAAAAGATGTCGAATCATGGCACTCTTATACCAAATATCACGTCACCCGCCACATGCACTAATACGTTTGAATATTACGCGCTTGACAGTCCTGTCACGCGCTCGAAAATGTTTAATATCTTCCGATCCAAAAGAGTCTCCACTGTTCTGAAAAATGTATTTTGTAGATAAAGAAAAAGCGCATAAAATAGTATTTTTTTCCTTTTATTTTATAGAGGGGGCAAACATGAAAAACTAGTTTAAAAAATTAATCTGTTATTAACTCCCTATACCAAAAAAAAAAAAAATTAATTTATTTATTTGAAAAGCCTATTCAATAAGGTTTAAAACAAAAAAAAAACAAAATCGATCCGATCAGTAGAACCGGAGATAATGGGTTTTATGTAGAAGAGAATTTATCGTTTTATCGCAATTCATAAAAACTTTATATCAACATATCTCTGAAAAAACAATTTTTTTACAGAAAACCTAATACACGTATCTGCTTATTTACTGAATAGAAGCGGTAAAAAAATTTTCATGCGAATCCAAACCCTGATGTCAAAATAGGTGTACGATTTGTAAAAGAATGTCTCATATAGACCATAATAAAAAATGTTTAAACAATGAAAAAGACAGAAAACATCAAATTAAAAATTTAACAATACAGTGTTATTAGCTTAAAGATATCAATAACTATATTAAGACTGGATGTAAACATAGACTAAACTTAAAACTAAAACTAAAACAGAAACCAAAAATAGAACCAGATCCAACTAAAACCAAAAGGAGGATTATCGCAAACACTAAGTCCAGGTACATATGTATTTTAAGTTCCTTAGTTATCCTGAGAATTTTTTTTTTTATTATTATTTTTTTAACGGTAAGTAGTGTTACGAGGAGTTTTTTAAATCAATTTGATTAGACACAAACTGACGGGATTTTTGCAATATATAACTTTTGCATATACTTTTAAACGAATTTGGAATAATTTTATTTTTCATATTTTCAGGTATGCTGTTATATAATTTCGGACCAAGGTAGGTTAAACATCTCTGAGCGATGGTTTTATAAATTTTTGGGACCGGTAAATGTTCTTTTTGCCTTGTATATCTACTATTTGCTAATTGAAGTGACTTTTTTTCAGCATGTTTGTACGTTAAGAGATTTAGATAATACAGTTGCCTACAATCCATCTTACCAGAAATAAGAAATAAATCATCCGTTTGGTAAGTAATTTTTACACCATGTATTATTTTGAGAATTCTTTTTTGTAGCATTTCCACATCCTTTAAGTGATTACTGTATAGACCTCCCCATCCAAGGATACCATACCTAAGATGCGACTCTACAAGTGCGTCGTAGACTATGTTTAATTGGGTAACATTTAGGATAGGTTTAAGTAATTTAAAATAATGTATAAGACTCTTTAGTTTTTTGTTTATTTCTCTAACTTGCAGATCCCATCTCAGGTGTGGATCTAGTGTTAAACCAATAAATTTTAGCGATTTGGAAGAGCTAATACAAATCTTCTCGCCGCCTGTAGAAAAGTTAAGGGTGTTTATTTTTGGTACACTATTCAAATATGATCCAAAACACATAAAATTTGTTTTTTCTACATTCAGTGAAAGTAAATTATAGTCGAACCATTTTTTAATCTTGATAAAGTCTTTTTCTATTATTTTTTGTAAGGATTCCCAGCTATGACTTTTATAAAATATTGTAGTATCATCCGCAAAACTCGTAATAGTGCCCTTAATATCCACCCTAAATAAGTTGTTCATATAAAGTATAAAAAGAAGTGGTCCTAAAATAGTTCCTTGTGGTACTCCGTATTTTGGTATCCTTTTATCACTAAAGCTTTTCAGATAGCCAGTCAAGAGTCTCAAAAGAACTCCCCTAACACCTATGTTATCTAGAACATTAATTAGCTTTTCATGACTTACCGTATCAAACGCTTTGGCAAGGTCAAGAAAAATGCCAATTGCAGGTGTATCTTTATCAATCGTATATTTGTTTAGTTAGTGATATTATAGCACTTTGAGTAGATTTGCCCTTTTGAAACCCAAACTGACTATGTGAAATTATATTATATTTTTTTATATGACTTTCCAAACGATCTTTTAATAGCATTTCAAAATTTTTTGTTATGTTTGTTATTAGGCTAATAGGTCTATAGTTTATTGGATTTAATTTGTCACCTTTCTTATATATGGGTATTACAATATATTTTGTAAATGTAGAGGGGCATATCCCCGCTTGAAAAATCTTATTTATAATTATTGAAAGTGGTTTTGCTATTGAGTCAGAAATATTTTTTAACGTGTGACTACTTATTTCGTCAATTCCAACGGATTTTTTGTTTTTTAGTCCTTTAATTGTTAGTTTGACTTATGCATCGTGGGTTGGCTTCAAAAACATTGAATTATTTAGTTTAAGGTAATTTTTATTGTAATTTATAGGTGGATTTAACTTTTTAGCTAGGTTACTTCCCATGTTTATATAGTGTTCGTTAAATATGTTACTTATTTTTGCTAAATCTTTTGTTACTTCATCTCCATCCATTATTTCTTTAATTTCATTAGATATTTTAATATTATTTCTTAGACTGTTTATTGTTTTCCATAATTCTTTATTGTTAGGGTTTTTATTTATTTTTTGTTTGTAGAAATTGCTTTTTGTTTTGGCTATCAGACTATTTAACTTGTTTCTGTATGTTGTATATTTATGTCTAATATTCAGGTCTCCTGTTTTTTTTATAATACTTGTATAATTTATCTCTGTAATGTATAGTTTATGATACCTTGTGTTATCCACCCTTTTCTTTTTTTGTTTTAATCTTTTTATAAATTGTGTTTTTATTTATATTCTGTTTTAGTATATTTATAAGTTTTTCGGTTGCAGGTTCTACTTCATCGTTTAACACCGTTATCCAGTCCACAGTATGTAAATCTCTATTTAAGTCTCTATAGTTAATTTGCTTAATATATTTACTGCCTTTACTTTTGTTTAATTGTTTGTTGCTTAATATGATTTGGGCCATGATTGGATAGTGATCCGTTATTTTCTATTTAACA
Organism: Brassicogethes aeneus; assembly: GCA_921294245.1. Classification (NCBI taxonomy): domain Eukaryota; kingdom Metazoa; phylum Arthropoda; class Insecta; order Coleoptera; family Nitidulidae; genus Brassicogethes; species Brassicogethes aeneus. The sequence goes on from OV121132.1 coordinate 67,920,478, forward strand.
ATTATCGGCAAGGTATAATCATCTATATTATTTTTTGCTTTAATAAATATGTGATCAATGCATGAAGTTTCATTATTTTGTTACCTTGTTATTTCATTTATGACTGACTTAAAACCATATTCCCCCATGATATTTAGGTATTCACTAGATACACCTAAGGGATTAGGTATATTTATATTTAAGTCGCCCACAAATACAGATATCCCTTTATTTGTTAAATTTGATTCAAAGTAAAAATCTAAATCTATCAAAAATTTTGTTAAATGAATCCCGTGTAATCTATATATGGGGCAAAACACCTCAAGTGTTCCCACCTAAAAATGATGTTTTCTCCGATTTTAACAAAACTTTGCCAAATCATTGTCCTATTGGACTACCTTAATTTTCCAAATGGGGGGCAAAAAGGATTAGCGGGTTGCAGAGATACAGAGGCCTGAAAATTTATATTTTTTCTCTTGCGCTTAAAAGACGTCGAAATATTCATGTATATAATAATTTTTTTTTAATTGATAATCAACATATCGTATAGCATTTTTTCCACGCTTTACGATAAAAATTTCAATTTTTTTTTTGTTAGAAGAAGGTCGATAGAGAATTTAATTCTCTATCGACCTACAGGTACATGTACTTCTAACAAATTTAAAATTTTTGGCGCTTGTGTCGTTTTGCCTTAAACTCATCGATTTTATTGCAATAGTTCAAATTAATAGCAATTAAAACCCATGTTTTGGTTTTTGTAGTCGAAAAAGAAAAATGTAGAAAGTAATAAGTTGCTCTTACTCTGAATAAATTACACGTGCACGTAAATGTACATAAGTTCTACTATTTAATGCATTTGCAAGTGTCTCACAATAATAATATACATTTTTCATGTAAACTTTTTATTGAACATTTTACCTATTTTTTATTTTTGGGAAATATATCATATTCGTTAGCAAACGATACAAAATTCCTTTTCCAAGTGATAATTCTGTGTCCCAAGAATTGATTTTGCAGAATCAAATCGCTTTTTAAGAATTTCTTTTCATATGATTTTTTTATATAGTCTATATTAGTTTGTCGAGTTTCTGTCAGTACTATACATTCAAATTTAGGTGTAAATTGTTCCAAAAAAATTTCTAACTCCGGTAGATTCTTTCTAATACTTCTAATATTTAAATGTATTACTTTAAAATTTAGTGATTCGGAATTTATTTTAAAAACTTGATTACATTGGTAAGCGCTAAAGTTTGTAATTCGCTGTTTTCAATAAAATCCTCCGGAAATATGTCCATTTGGAGTTTAAAATATACAAGTATTAAATTTAAAACCTCCTTTTAACTTTCAATTTAAAAATAATAATTTAACAAAAATAATTTAACAATAACTATCTTACCTCCTGACTAAAACCTAAAATCTGATCTAAAAATGTAACAAATACCGACACAAAACAAAATTTAAAATTTAAAGAGACCAATTACTATAAATCAAAATTTAAATTAATATATACGTGTACATGCAGTAGATGAGACAAAATTTACTATAATAGAAATGTATTATTTTATTTTGCTTAAGTTTGCTGCCGCAGAACGTGTAGTTTTACGTATCGTTTCAATTTTCTTGTCTGCAGTCTGTTTTATATCCGATGACAGCTTAGGTTTTTTATTTTCTTGGTTTTTTTCTTGTGCTGCTCCTGCTTCTAATTCCTCTTCAAGTGAAAGATTAAGCTCAGCGATTAGTCTTTTTTGTCGCTCTTGCGGATTTGGAGTAGACGGGGCACTTGTTGGTTTGTATTCAATATTGTTGCTAATTTCTTCAGAATTTACCTCAGTACTCACTAGATCCTCAATGGTGAATACTTCTTGACCAATAATTAATTTATCACCCCTAATTTTTGCACTTAAACCTTTTATTGTAGCTTCCTTTTTGTGTTTGTGTAATATTTTGCTTGTTGCTAGGTCTTCAGTGCAAAGGTCTGGGTTGATATATATTGTTTTTCCTTCTAGTTTATGTGCGTTTTGTAGAATCAGTTGTTTTTTTTTGGTAGAATATTAATTCCAATAGGATTGGCGTATTCGGATTTTCTTTTGGCCCAAATTTGTAGATGTCGTTGATATCTTCTTCGACAATAGCAACTTTCAGATGTGAGTCAAATAATTTAATTATTTGTTCAATTAGACTATTACTTTCTGTTTTTAATCCAAATATGACCAGATAGTTTTTTCTTAATTTTCTTTGAAGGGTTTAATTTGTTTTGTATAATTCAGTGTTTTGGTTCTCTAGCTCTGATATGCGTTTTTCTAAGCCTCTTAATGTTGTTTGTAAATCGGTTTTTATGGTTGTTATTTCCTTTTTAATTTCTGTTTTGACCTCCTCGCTCTTACTTATTATATTATTATTTAACTTGAAAATGATTTCTGTTATAAAAGCCTTTTGTGTTTCACTAAAATCACCCATTTTGTTCGGTACTTATTTTTATTTAAATTTAAATTATTTAGTGCGTGTGTGGACTCCTTTATTTTATTGTTGTTTTCCGGTTTAAATTTTGTTGGTAGGATGTGATTGTTTTTTCTATTTGTTTATACTAATTTGTCCACTTTTTTATGATATATTACTTATGAAGGCTATTTATTAATATTTGGCAAAACTTTTACTATTTATATTTAGGTTTAAATAACTATTATTTGTTTTAAAGTTAGCCGGACTTGCAGAACTGGGCGATCATGGTTTTGATCGTTTTGTTCGCTCTTTCTACTGGGTTTGCTTGCGGGGTATACGGTGGAGTGAACCGGTGACGGACGCCTAGTCCGGTCAAGAGTTGCTCAAATACTTTACCGGCGAACTGCGTTCCTTTATCGGATATTATGGTTCGGGGGCACCCAAACCTTGTTATTACTTTCTCGTATAAGGCTTGGGTTATGGCACGTGCTGTGGCATTTCGGAGTGGCTGACATTTCACCCACTTAGTGATATCGCGAAACATACCTGGCCAGTAATATCGGTTGGCAATTCGGGTGATCGTTTTCGCGATTCACGTATGTCCGGCGGTTGGGGCGTCGCGATTCTCTTGGAGAACGCTGACACGCGTTTCTTTTGGAATACATAGTTATCACGGGTCGGCCGTTTCGGGTTCAGTCAGATCTCCTGAGACCCAGAAATGGCGGTATAATCGGTTCTCACGGATACAGTAATCGGGGAATGCATTGGGGTTTTGTTGTACCTCCAATCGGGGTATACCACGAACAGGTTTCGTTATCCGGCACGGTCACAACGGCTACGATGGGGATTTCGTTCGGCAGGGGGTCTCTAGACAGAGCATCGGCGATTCGGTTAAGTATGCCTTTACGATATTTTATCTGGAAGTTGTATTGCTGGAGAAACAGGCTATTTCGGGTTAGACGTCCAGCAGGACTCTTTATGGAGTGCAACCACTGCAAACTTTGATGGTCGGTAATCACGGTAAAATGATAGCCTTCCAAATAATAATAATAATAATAATAATGATTTATTTGCAGAAATAACTACATTTTATGAAAATTATAAAATAAAGATATATCTTTACATTAGCACAGTTCTGCAAAAAGGACTAAAAGGCAGTAAAAACTGATATAAATTTAGCCCAGAAAAGTAAATTAAAGCTAAAACACTAATAACAACCAATTATATGATCTTTTGAAAAGACAAACGTACAACAAATTAATCTAACTAACACTAAATCTAAAACTGGCTATCAAATAAATTGGCTTTAAATTTAAATTTAAAATTTAAAAGATTTAAATTCTTAAGGTTTAAAGAGAGTCCATTATATAAGCTGTAAATGTTATAAGAGAAAGATCTGCGAAATAATACAGTATGATGTGAAGGTGGTGAAAGCATACCCTTAAAACGTAAATTCAGATTGTGAACATCGCTTCTAAATGTAATTTTGTTATACAGATATGGGGGAATTTTACTAATTATAATAGAATGATACAGCGTCGCAGCATGTAGTTTCCTTCGATTTAACATATTTAGCCATTTGGCATTTTTAAGTTTAAATGATACTGAATCATATTTCCGAATTCCGTATATATAGCGAAGACAACTCTTCTGCACCCTCTGTATGCGACATTCGTCTGCTTTTGTTAAACAGGGACCATAAACTGTGTCGCAATAATTAAAATGGCTCAGAACCAAGGTGTCACAAAGTTTTATTTTTAAATCTTGGGAGAGAATATGGCGATGTGGAAAAAGAGTTTTTAAACCAGCATAGCACTTTTTTAAAGTATTAGAAATGTACGATGAAAACCTTAAGTTCTCATCAAATAGTAATCCAAGGTTTCTGGCCGTTTTAGTATATACTAATTCATTCCCTTTAACTTTTAGTTTAAAATTGTTTAAAAAATTTTCCCTGTTCTGGCCAAATATAATAAAACATGACTTGCTAGAATTTATCTTAAGATGGTGGTTTTCGGAAGTCATTACTAAACTATCTAGGTCATTGTTTATATGATTGGCAGCTTGAAGCATTTGTGATGGTAGGAATGAGTACATCAGTTGTGTGTCATCAGCATATAGATAAGACTTGCAATAATTTAAGTTGTTGATGAAATTAGACGTATACAAACAAAACAACAAGGGACCTAAAATTGAACCCTGAGGAACACCGCAAACTACAAACTCTTCACTAGATTTGCCTTTGTTTGTTTCGACAAATTGCTTTCTTTGGCTTAAGTAGTTTTTAATAAGTTTTCTGGATTCTTCCGAGAATCCAATAAAATGAAGAATAGAAAGGAGTATATTGTGGTTTATAGTATCGAAGGCTTTGGAATAATCCAAAAGTATTAAAATTGATGTTTTACCTTTATCAACCTCTTTTAAAATATCATCCACAACATCCAGAAGAGCTGTAGCACAGCTAAAACCTTTTCTAAAGCCTGATTGACAAGAAGGTAAGATGTTGTTATTGTTAATATAAGTTCTGATTTGAAAGTTAATGATCTTTTCTAGGACTTTAGACAAAACAGGTAAAATTGATATGGGCCGTAGTTCATCCAAGCTGGAAATATTAGTTTTTTTTGGCAAAGGAAATACTTTAGAAATTTTCCAGATATCTGGGAACACAGAATCTAGCAAACATGAATTAAGAATGTTTGTGATATATGGTAGAATATAAGGACAACATAACAATATCATGTCTATACTTATTTCGTCTACACCTACGGCTTTAGTTTTTATTTCCAAAATATATTTGTATATAGTTTGTTCTGATACTAATTTAAAATAAAAAGGTGAATTTAAGCTATTTAATTTATTTTTATTATAGAAGTCTAATAATTTAGCATCAGGGGTTTTATTTAGAGAAAATTGAAGAAAAAAGTTATTAATATTATTAGGATTATTAATTAAGTCTGGAAGCTGAATGGATTTTTTTTTTTTATGTATATCAAGAATATTTAATGTATCCCATAGTGCTTTGTTTTTGTTTTTGTGTTTATCAATGCAAAATTGTAAATAACTTTTTTTTTCAACTCTGATGGCATTGGTGGTAAAATTTTTCAAGCTCTTATAGTATGTCCAGTGATTCTCCATTTTGGTCCTTTTAAATTTATTTAACGCTTTATCCCTTAATTTCATTAGTCTGGCAATGTTATCAGTTAACCAAGGTGGCTTAAATTTTTTAATGGTTAGTTTCCTTAGAGGCGCTAGTGTATCAAAGATGTTCAATATTATATCATTAAATATTTTTACCTTATTGTTAACATTGTTGTCAAATAAAATATTGTAAAAAGGAGAAACCGATAAAAATTCCAAAAGCAGATCCTTATCTATTCTCTTTAAATTTCTCGAACTAATAATTTTGGGCTCGTTAATTTCAACCTTTAGTTTTAATGAACAAAAACATAACAAATGATCTGATACATTAAACACTTCCTTAGTTCCACTGCTACAGTTATCAAACCGATTAGGAATAAGAATTATATCCAAAAGAGTGGCTGAGGATTTTGTTAAACGGGTGGGACTATTTACTATTTGCCTTAAATTAAACGTATCTATTGATTCCATAAATTTTATTGTTTCGCTATTATCCTTTGTTAAATCAATATTTACATCGCCTCCACAAAAAATCTCGCCATATACAGGAAGAAGCCCAGATAAAGTGTCTTCAAATATCTCATAGAATTCGGAAAGACTCTTTGATGGGGGTCTATATAAAACACCAAAGGCATAAGAGAAATTATGAACATTCAAACTCACCCATAACTGTTCTAAACAATCGCTTGCGTGGATGCTCAGTACGTTATACTTTAGATTTTTTTTTATGTAGATACCCACTCCACCCCCTCTCAAACCTCTATCCTTTCTAACTAAGTTAAAACCCTCTATTTCTACGTTAATATTAGGAATGTTATTTGATAGCCACGTTTCGGAGATACCAATAACATCATAGTCTTCCCCTAAAATAAAACTTTTAAAATCAGGAAAGCCACTAGTTAAGGATCTTACATTCATAAAGGCAAAACTAAAATCCTTCATAATAAATTTACGCAATACAATAAAATACAATAAAATTTCTACAATAAAATAATTTAAATAAAAAGTTCAATAAAGCAGCCAGAACGGTAAAAAAAAAAAAAAAACTTATACAACAATTAAAATATTCAGCAACAGATGTACCTATGACGATCATAATTACGTTTATTAAAAGACAAACATTTAAAACTATTTTTTTGAAGATGAGGGAGAAGCAGTTGACCTTAAATTTCGTGGTACAGATTTTTGAGTTTTTGATTCTGTTTTATTTTTTTTGTTAATTTCTTGTTCTGATTCTTCTAGAGGCCTCTTTTTATTTGTATTTTTTTCAGTTTTATTTTCTTCGGTTTTCTGTTTTTCTTCCTCAGTTGGGTTAATATTGTCCCTGGTATGCGTTGTATCGATGTCTTCTTGCAGTTGTTTGGAAGTATATTTCTTTCCGTTTAATATAATGAATGTATCTCTCAGTATGCAGTCTACTTTATTTTCCTTAGCTTGCTTATAATGTTCCCAAAGAAGTTTCTTGTCTTCTCTCTCTTCTTTGGTGAGATCGTTGGAGATGGAGATATTTGTACCCTTGAATTTTGTAATATTTTTGTAGATCTCTTGTTTTTTTAGGTTAGATACAAATTGTATTAATATAGGCTTATTTTTCTGTTCCTTTTTCCCTAATCTATAAAGATTATTTATGTCTTGTTTTGTAATTGAAATATTTAGTTTATTTTCCAAGAGAGTTTTAAATAGTTCGTAATCCGATTTAGATTCAGATTCTGTCAGTCCGTGAAGAACTATGTTATTATTTTTTTGTGCAGAAGAAAGTTGTTTAATTTTTGCTTTTAATTCCTGGTTTTCGGTTTCTAATTCTTGTATTTTTTCTGTATTTTGTTGAAGGTTTCGCGTATTTTCTTGGATCGTTTCGTGTAGTTTACTTAGTTGGTCTTGAATAGATGTGAATTGTTTATTGTTTGAGTCATTAGATGCTTGGATTGCAGCCAGTAAAGTTTCATTTGTAACATTCATATTGTTCTTACTAATTTTATGTTTATTAAATATATTTTTCTTCAAGATCTAATTAGCTCATCGGCAACACACCCGACTCCGACACAGGCGTCCGCGGCTCGGCCCCCGTCAGACGCAGATCCGGAACACTTTTGGAAGTCTGGCTTTTACCTTTTTTTCATTTAATTTATTGTTTATTGTTTTTATACCAATCTTTTTGTTGTTTTTACACACGAAAAACCTTGTTTAATATCAAATAACGCAAACAAAAATTGTTTAATTATGACACTTACTAGTTATAGAAATAGTTTTTTTTTATACTTCACTAGTCTTCGCGAACTGTTGTTTGTCTCACGAGAAAGTTTATTAATTAATTAGCACAGTTTCACCACAAACAGAACCGATGTTGGAGAGCGATACGATACGATCAATCAGGTTATATACAAGTATACAATAAGGGCGCATTTTTTCGATGCCCCAAACAATGGCAAGACATTCTTTCTCGGTCACGGAATACGCTTTTTCAGCAGGAGCTAAAGTGCGACTTGCATAGGCAATCACATGATCCCCATCGGTGGAGTTCTGGGTCAGTGCCACTCCTAGCAGCCCCTCGTCGAAGGCATCGGTTTGTAAAACAAATGGTTTTGAAAAATCGGGGCAGGCCAGAACGGGAGCGGATGTTAGACTGCTTTTGAGAAGCTCAAAAGCTTTGTCTTGTTCCGCCTCCCAGGCCCAACGGTGTCCCTTTTTCAACATGCGGTTTAGCGGTGCGGCGGTCTGGGAAAAGGACGGGACAAAACGACGATACCATGAGGCCATGCCTAAAAATCGTCGCATGCTTCGGATATTTTTCGGGGCTGGCAGTTTTCGGATCGAATTCACTTTATCAGGGTCGGTTTGAATAGCATTCAGGTGCCCCAAATACTTGAGTGATTTTCGGCCAAATTGACAATTGTCGGGATTTACTCGGAGACCGGCGGCTCGGAGACGGCTAAAAACCTCCTTCAGGTTTTGTAAGTGCTCCTGAAAGGTCCTGCCCAGGATGATTATGTCATCCAGGTAGGCGAAGCAGAACGGATCAAGTTCAGGGCCTATTATGCGGTCCATCAGCCTCTGAAAGGTAGCGGGAGCCAAGTGTAGGCCAAACGGCATTGCTCGAAATTGGAACAGCCCTCGACCCGGAACAGTAAAGGCGGTTATCGGCTTACTGTCGGGAGTGAGCGGGATTTGCCAATAACCTTGTTTAAGGTCGAGACTTGAAATATATCGGGCTGCTCGCAACTTATCCAGGATGGCGTTTATAAACGGTAGTGGATATGCATCCCTTTGGGTTACTGCATTAACTTTTTGGAAATCAATACAAAAACGCGGTTTTCCATCCTTTTTTCGGACAATAACCACTGGCGAGCTCCATGGACTCCGGGACGGTTCGATTATGCCTTCGGCCAGCATTTTATCGACCTCTGAGTTAATAATCTCTTGCATTCGGGGGTTTTGCGGCCGATAACGCTGTTTTATCGGTTCGGGGTTTGTCAGGCGTATCTCATGACTTACTAGAGATGTGGTTCCTTTTATATCCTCAAAGGCGGGTAGTTCGGCGATTAGAAAATCGTGAAGCTGAGCTTCTTGTTCGGACATTTGGTATTCGGCATCTACCTTCGGTTCGAATCGTTTCGCTTTGGCTCGGTTCAGTTCGACGCATTTTGATTCGGTTCGTTCCGGTTCGGTTCGGTATTTGCCAATTCGTCCTTACGGTTATTACTCCAACCTGGGCCGAAAAACACATCGTCAGCTTACATTGGGCCAAATGAAAGGTTACTCCAAACTTTGTCAGGAAATGCATCCCGATCAGTAGATCGGAGGATAATTTGGGCAGGTGCCCAAAAGTTCCAGACACGGTGCGGGTGCCTATCGAAAATTTCATTGGATAAGTTCTCGGTATCGGGATCTGTTGTCCATTGGCAATTACTACGTATATGGCATTGACATTTTGTTGCGGGTAGCCTAGAACAGCACACTGTTCAGCCACTCGGTCCCCCATATAGGAGTAGGCAGAGCCCATGTCAATTAGGGCTAAATACCGTTGATTGTTAAACTCAATCGGTATATGTGGCCGCTGATCTATGGTTATTATTTCCACAGAACTGACATAGCTTGTAGAAGGGAAAGGTGTTGGATCAGCTACTGTCACTTTTGTGGCAGTTGGCCGGCAGACCGGTGCTTTTGCTGCCAGGGAAGGTGCTTTTATCGGTGCATTCAGGGTCGAGGCGGCGGACGTGCGGTACTGTGTTTGCCTCGGCCCTTTTCGGGTTTCCCGGACACGGGCAGTCTCTGGAATACACGTCTGCCTTACGGCACCGGGAACAAAATATTTTCATTTCGTTCGTGCATCTTTGCTGGGTGTGTCCGGATACTCTGCACCTCCAGCAAATAAAATTTGCTAGTCCTGCCGCCGGGGTGGCGGACGGCGAATTCTGGGCCAGGGGTCGGGGCTGCTGGCTGGGCGCCATAGCCTGCGCGGGTCGCTGTTTCGGGACGTTTACTGGCAGGGCGCCTTGGAACTGATTGCGGGAGGAACGGTTCAGTTCTTTGCGCAACGTGTCGCATTCCTTTACCGATTTGGTCGAGGAAGCATTTATCGGGGCTGACGTATACACTGGGGCGGGGGTCACAACCTTTGCCGGGGAGGAATGGGCTAGCAAGTTACACGATTCATTTAGATCGACGGTTCTCAGGGAATTACTTTTTCCTGTCCGGAGAAATTGTATTAGTCGTTTTCGTTTGTCGACTCGGGTACCTGTCGTATCTAAATCGAAGTTACTTAACTCTTCCTCTTGTTCGGCAGATTTTAAAACCAACGCGAGCGTCGGTATAAGGTACAGGGTCAGAAATTACGTTTTCGACTTCCAGAGAAGCCAAAAATCCTGCCACAACCGGCTTCAGTGACCCTGGTTTACTACCACACTATTCGGAACCGAAAATTTTTCACCGGCCCTTTTGGCCAAAAATTTTCTCAAAAACGGCTTCAGCGACCCTGGTTTACTGCCAAACGAGGGGTCCCACTGCTATTCAGAACCGAAAATTTTCCACCGGCCCTTTTGGCCAAAAATTTTCTCAAAAATGGCTTCAGCGACCCCAGTTTACTACCAAACGAGGGGTCGCACTGCTATTCGGAACCGAAAACTTTCCACCGGCCCTTTAGGCCAAAAATTTTCTCAAACACGGTTTTAGCGACCCTGGTTTACTACCAAACGAGGGGTCGCACTGCTATTCGGAACCGAAAATTTTCCACCGGCCTTTCAGGCCAAAAATTTTCTCAAAAACGGTATTAAAAAGTCCCTGCTCGGGCGCCAATTTGTAAAAGGGTTTTATTTCCCGGGCGAAAACTTTCCTTTTGATGCTTGGCGTCACTACCTTGCTGACTTTCTAATAAAATCTCGGGCGCCAACTTCAATGGGTTTAAAGTGGTTGAAGTTCCACTGTATGCGAGGGTAGCTTTTAGGGTTCAGGGGAATTTATGAATAAATGGTGTGGTTCGGTTAATACATATATTAAAATAAGCCCTCGTATGTACAAAACAATAAAATTATAAATAAAATGGAATATGACTTTACAATGAATAATACGAAAATAAAAGTGGAATTTCTGAAACAAACAAACAAACAGAAGATTAGTTACAACAACTTACGTTATCTTTGGCTGAAGTCGGTCGGTCGGCACTTCACTCGCTGTCCCGGCTACTGCAGAAGTAATCCCTGCTTGGAGGCGCTGCTCCCGCTTATATGCCCTCTGGTCTCCCTCCTATGGCGGGATAAGCGCTTCTCAATCATGATGTCAGGATTGGCCAATCATGTTAAGGTTAGCTTTGTTGCAAATTTTATGGTTCGGCGGTACTCTCGTTGTCGAGTTTCGTAAAAAAAACGCTGCAATAGGATTTCGGGGAAGGGCACAAGTAAACAATCAGGCTACTTTTTGCTGTGTGCTTAGACTACCATACGGGTCATTCCGGTGGTAGTGCTACATATGGGCTATTCCGGGGTTGTTTATGACTTACGTTAATTAAATCATTTGGATCGGGATCCTATGACACAGGGTGGGAATAGGGAAAAAGTAACTTACAAGTTTATGACTACTTCTTTCGAACCCCAGTACACCCGTGGTCTGGAATGGATTTTATAAAAACTTGACTGAAATTTTTTTTTAGTTCAGGCAGTAACACACTTTAGACCCTTTTAGGACACCCCAAAGATAAGATTCCTAAAGTTGAAAAGTCGGGGATTTACGAAATAAACTGTCAAGATTGTGACAAGAAATATGTTGGAAAAACTAAACGATCCATCCAAGTAAGGTTCAAAGAGCACTTGGCCCATGCTAAATTTGGTAGGACTGAGAAATCGAGTGTTGCCCAACATAACATATTAAGCCGGGTCTACAATTGTCGCAGAACATAAGCTTGCGCAAAGTGACGTGGCGATGGAGCAAGGTTCTTTTGTCAGCTGGGTGCTTTGCGCAAGCTTATGTTCTGCGATCTGCGACCTGCGACAATTGTAGACTTGGCTTTATACTTGATGATGGTCAAAGAATTGGATTTGACAACCTTAAACTTATTAAGGAAGTTAGGCAACTAAGTTTGCTAGATAGTTATGCAAGTTTATACATCTATAAGAATAGAAATACATCTTTAAATAGCGATAACGGACCGGTACCCAACTCTAGTTTGTATAAATTAGTTTGTTTGTTTCTCTTTACGTGTTCACTGAAGGGATTACGGTCCAGGGTTTAGTAAACTGTGTCTGTTTACGGTCCAGTCAACCTTAGCTTATAATTAGTATAAATATGGTAGATTAAGCATTTAGATTTAGTTACACTTCGCTTAGGAAGTACGAAAAGTACTTTAAACACTTTGTGATTTGTTTTGGTGTTGGGGAATATTTCTAATATTTGTATAAATATGGTAGATTTAGCGGTTAGATTTAGTTAAACTTCGCTACTTAAGATGCCAACATCGTTGGCGAAAAGTACTTTAAACACGTATTTTTTAATTTATTTTTACAAGATTTTTCAATTCAAACCAGTACAAAATTGCCTTTACTGATTCAATTAAATTAAAATTTTATAATAGTTGGGATTATTAGTAAAAATATATGTTACTGGTGATAGGTTTTAAAATATTATTTGAAATAGTTTTTAAAATAATTTAATTTTTAACTTACTTTAATAAAATTTTAATTTGTTGGGGTTTCAGGCTATGGATAATTATTAAAGTTATTTAAAAACAATATTAAAGTTATTTAAACTCATAAACACATATAAATAGGTACATACCAGTGGTAACCTTTAGACTGAAAATAATAAGGCTATTATGTTTATTTTTAAAAAAATTTGATTGGAAATCAAATCTGTCAGGGATTGCGAAAAGGGAAGTAAATCACAGTTCTTTTTATAATACATTTTAATTTGCCTTTACATGAATGTAAGGTTTTTATAAGTATATAAAAATAAATAAATTATGGTCCCATCATTTGTTTATAAACTGTAAATAACTATTTAACAAATTTAATTTAAAACTAACTTAAATAAGGGCAAGAGCGTTGGAAATAGATTTTAGTATTTATGTATCCAATTGAAATATAAATAATGTTCATTATGTTGGTAAATTACGGTGTAGGTGTTATTAAAAGAATAAAAAAAATTCCAAGCTGTCAAAAAATACATGTCTAAACCATGTTTACTCCAGCTCTTTGTAAAAGCGTTGTTGAAAATAGACTCTATTTTCTACAACGCTTTTACAGAGAGCTGGAAGAAACATAGTTTAGACATGTGCTGCAGCGATGTAGAGTTTTTTTTAAGCTTAAATGCTTTAACTTGATAATAACTTGCCGGGTAAAAACTTAAAAACAAAATAATCAAGTAAATTTGTGACCACTGCTGCCTTAATTTAAATACTTCTATACCTAATATAATTTAAATTTAAATATATTCTATAAAATTAAATAAGTACCTACACATTATACATAATCACCAGTATAATACGAATAATTCGTAAATATAAATAATTCATTTGGGTGAATAGAAAAAAATATAATCAAAGATTTTTTAATTTTTAATAATAGTCTCGGCTTTACTCAGTTTATGTACATGACATGTAATCAATAAATTAGGTTTTATATTGAAAATCCCTATCTATTGATTGTCACTGGTCCAGAGACTCTACCATCACAAATGAAAATTTATTAAAATAAAGAAAGATTCCTCTTTCTACATAAAAAATAAATTTCGTTACATATACCGGCTGTTCGAAAAGTATCTAGACATCCCATTGATACAGTGCAGCACAAATGTGCATTTGTTTTTATTTTTTTTTATTATTTACAGTACATATGTAAAGTCACTAAAGATTTAACTTCAGTTATTGATGTAAAGCTTTAACAATCGGTTGCTGCTAACTTGATTCATGTGGCAAATAAAAATTCAATGCATTATCGTAAAATATGGATTTACAAGTTTAAAATGGACATGGATAAGCGGAAAAACCTTAAAAAGAGCCCATACCATAAATGATCATAGATGATTCTCAACGTGCTGCAACAAAGGAATACAGGCGATCCAGGTTGGGGTTGTGAAAAACTTTGGGAAAAAATAAATTGTTAATAAATAATTATTTTTTTTAGTTGATCCTTTTGAACAGAAGGAATGTACTTTGGAATTAGCCGAATAAATAGTAAGAATCTAGTGTTAAAATTGGTCCAAATATAAATTTGCTAAAAAATATGTTATTTTATTTCATTAAGGTATTTATGGGCAGTGCCGGATTTTTAAAGAGGTTTAGGGGTCCCCTTAAGCACATATTAATTTTTTTTTGTTATATGCATATACCTAATATAATATATTATTTATTTACCACTGTCCTTGTTCAAAGAACAAATATAAATAATGGATAAAAAGAATGGGAAGATTAAAATGTATTTGTAATTTTGGTATCAAAATATTGGGGTATAGGTACATCCTATAATTTTCAAAAAGTAAATAAACAAATTTTATACAATAAACTAACAATATAAAAATAGACTTTTATTACCGGTAAAACCTCTACAATGCGAAAAACAGGCATGCATGAATAGCCATATCGTCCCAATTATCACATAAGGGCGTACCTATCTCATATTTTACAATTTTTCAGAGCAAAGATTGAAAGTTTGTAGTTAATTTAAATTATTTTTTGCAAATTGTAAAATTGTTAAAAAAGTATGTGATAATTGGAAAGATATGGGACAATCCTTCCGCCAGCCTATCTCAAGTAGCAGGAGTTTGCAGACTGTTTCTGTTTTAGTATGCTTTTATAACAAATCATAATATAATTGTTAAACTTAATTAACAAATATACCTAGGAACCTCCATTTAATAAAAATCTAATTTGATATACATAAATAGTAAATGGTAATGGTAAACAATATTCCAACAACCTTATAAGGTGTGTACACACAAATTAAATTAATTTACACTATTTTTAAGATTAGCGAACAATATTAACATGCCATCTTTACAGGTTTATGAGTTTTTACATTATATTTTAATATTATATGATGAACCATTTAAGTTTAATGCAGTTTTATTGGGACACGCTTTGTAAATATAACAAATACAATATCTTATTTAACATTTATATTAAGTACATAAGTATATAATTTATAAATAAAATAGTCCATGAAAATTATACATTTTTTTTTTGAAAACATTTGTAACTAATCACGCGGCACCAGGCCCATGCGCAAGGGGGGTTTTGAGTATTCAAACCCCCCCTGGGGGATTTTCAATTACAATTTTTACCTGAAATACGAAAAAAATAATCTAATATTACATTTTTTTATGAAATTTAATAAACCACTCACGGTACTAATTAATATGAAACTTTCATACATTTAAAATATTGAAACTAAGCTGGCCCCAAAATGTTTAGCCTTTATCTATTTCTTTCCATATAAAGGTCTTATTTTTTCGACAATACGTAAAAAAACAAAGAATGAAGAAACAAGCCACACATTGATAAATTATATACTATGTTATTTACTATATTTAGTCTTATTATACATGTATGTAGAAATAAGCAGTGGCAGATTAACAGTTGGGTGGAGGTCTATAAGTAAATTAAAAACTACACCAATACTGATTCTAAAAAAAAATACTGTTACTACTAAACAATTGTTAGGTAATTAACAACTCGTGAATCTCTAAAAACAGTGTAGTTTTTAATTTAATTATATATTTTATAGTACTTTATTGTAATAAATGTGATTGTCACTACACTGAATATGGTTTTAGACTTAGAAAACATACAAAGGAAAAATTGGATGTAAGGCGGAAATATATTAATTAAAGGAAATGAGAAAACCTCTAACAGACAAAATTCAGTTCAGGCACAAGATTAAATAATAAATAAGCTTTTACCATTTGAATAGTTTTTATTAAATCCGCCACAATAAGCCAAATTAGTAAAACTTTAAAAAATAATTAAACAAGCATAAAAAAGATACTTAAAAATGATGAATCCTAGGATATAATTCCTATCCGTATGAGAAAGCCTGAACCATTTAGTGCATTTAGTGCATTGCAACAAATGTAAAGCTTTAATTTATTTAGATTGTACTAGGTTTAAAAATTCTTCTCTGGTTTTTGGATCATCTCTAAATACCCCAAGCATAGTAGAAGTAACAGTTTTACTGTTGATTTTTTGCACTCCTCTCATTACCATGCACATGTGCCTAAAATTGTAAATTAGTTTAAATATTACATTCAAAAATTTATTAAATCTTATTACATTACATAATCTAAAAAGTTGAAACAAACACAATATCTATGTTATTTTTAGACTAACTTTCATGAAATTTTGACAAAGTGACGTTTTTTTTTTGATTAAATAACGAAATAATAATAATTTAGTTGGTTTTTTAAACGTTGTTGTTTATAAAAATACTATACTCTGGTAAAAAATAACGTTTATCTACATTCAGACAACGTAGGAATTTTGTATGTGGTAAAAACGTAGTTAAAACGTTACATAAATCCCACGTATTAACAAGGTTTTATAATACATTAGAAACTAACGTTGTCATATAGGTAACGTAAAATTTCTACTAGGGTCAAGCTCAACAAAGACAACAAAGTTTAATTGGAAATCTGTTTTCTTAAAAACAACCATTTGGGTGATTTTGTAAATTATTATCGACTATTTCCCTCGTCTTAATTTCCACCAATGACAAACGCGCAATTTTGAATTACAAATGGTTTCTAGGTGAAAAAACTGTGTGACAGCACCTGTCAGCAGTTTTTTCGAGTTTACCCGCGGCAAAACTTGACAGCTGCTGTCACCAAAAATTGCAATTTATATTTTAATTGTTAACTGTTACTCATGAAATAGTCTTGTCAAATACCATTCGGGCATCTAATTTTTCCTGTGAAAAAAATCGAAAAAACACAATGCTAAGTAATATTTTTTAACAAAATGCATTCGTGCAGGTGCAAAAATCCTCCTCTTCGACTCGGATTTTTGTTGCCACCAGCACTCATGCATCTTGTTAAAATATTACTTAGCAACGTGTTTTTTCGATTTTTTTCGGAAAAATTAGATGCCCTTATGATATTACTTACGATAATATGAGCATTTAGATATGTATGCACCATGCATTTCACGCCAAATCGGAAACTTTTAAATCCTTTTCATTTAAATTTATTCAAATTTTACCCAACTAAAAATTAAAAAAAAAATAGTGCATGACTTTTCGTTTATAAAGTTGATTTTTAGAAAAAATACAAAAACTCCTATTTTATAAAATGTGTGAGTTTTTCGAAGAAAAATAATACATTTTTCAAAGTATCTACCTACGCCATTATTTTATTTTACTTTAATTTATTCTGCTTTAATGCTGCAATTCCTATGGTGGGTCAACTTTTCTCCTATTTTTTTCTAATCTAAATAAATAGAAAAAAAAGTTAGTCCACTATGGGAAAATAAATCAAAGTTTGGAAAAAAATAAAAAGATTAAAAATTGTCGAATTCATTTTTTTCTAAAGAAATTTACATCAACTTTTTAGTGGGTAAATTTTAGTTTAAAAGTGGTTGGTTTGGCGTGAAATGACCCATATACAAAGTTGCAGTTTTACAAAATATTAGGGATAGTTTTTATTGTGCAGGAAGACAATTATTTCTCAAACTGCTATATTAAATTTTAAATTAGTTTCAAATTCTCTGCCAGGGCAAAAGTTTTGCCTGTCAGGGCGGCGCCATAATTCGCCCCCCTGGCTACGGCCCTGCTTACGTACCCCCATTGAATTTTTCAGAAGACATGCCAGTAAACGAAGAAAAAAATAACTGTTAAAAAAAGTTTTTTACCTCGACAGGTCGCGACAATACACATCAAAATTAATCTTAAATTCAACCAAATTGGGCATATATTGCCGCTTCATATAGAAAAATACAAATACAAATAATATCCCTATTGTAAATGACCGATAGAATCCAATAAAAAATAAGTAATTGGTTTGAATTGGTTTGACATGTGTTTTGGCGCTATGAATCACCAATTCATTCCAGTTGCATTCCTATTGGTAAGTTCCAATGAAGTCAGCGGCTTAAATAGGAATATACCAATCCATACTTATGCTTGTCTCTATTGGCTAAATCCAATAGAAATGCACCTGGAATGAATTGGTAATTCATAGAGAAAAAACCCATTCAAACCAATTTGAACCAATTTATTTTTTTAAATTTGGATTAAAAATACCATTTGATTTTTCATTCAAAAATAATTAAGATCCCAGAAGAATAACCGGGTAAAAACCAGAATTCATTTTTCACAGAAGAGACAAAAAATTATTATAACTGAGTAACTTTATTTCTTTATTATTTTTTTGTGTTAGTGAGATATTTATACATATAACTTACTAACACAAAAAAGTAATTAAAAATAAATAAAATTACTCAGATATAATAATTTTTTTGTCTTAAGACAAATAAATAAAATTTCTTGAAAGGATGTTTGTAGGCATGGTCAAAATCAATATTATTTTTTATTTTGTCCGCTGTAACCACCATTCTCACGCCATCGTCCCTAAACCTTACACATATAAACATTTTTTAACTACCACTAAGCACAGAAACCCATAGATTATAAAAGAAACCGACTAATAAAAAAAACGACATTAAATAGCGTCCAAAGACTTTTCTTTGTATGACTACGTACGTTGGTTTTGCGCAGCTACACGAGAGCCCTCTTGCGATAAAGTATTGGAATTTCCAATACTTTATCGCAAGAGGGCTTTCAATTTGGAAATAATCAATTAGCAGATTCCTTTCTAGAATCTTACACTGGGAATACCCAATTGAATTCAATTGGTAATTACCTATTGGTATACCAATAGGTAATTTCCAATTGAATTCAATTGGGTATTGGCTATAGCTTAACCACTCAAAACCAATAAAAAAACAGTAGAATAATAATTATTATAATTATAATTAGATTATAATCGGACTTTTCCATACTTTAAAGTATTGGAAATACCCAATTATTCCTTTCTAGAATCTTACACTGGGAATGCCCAATTGAATTCAATTGGAAATTACCTAACCACTCAAAATCACTAAAAATAGTAGAATCCTAATCGGACTTTTCCAACATGTAAAATAGCAGTAAAAACCAATTTCTGTTTTATATCGCTACCAATTAAAGTTCAATTCAGACCTATTGATACCAACCAATACTTTAATTAGTTTCTATAAGAAATTAATCGGTCATTTACAACAGGGATGTCCCGAGTTTTGTAATTGTAATTTTGTAAAAAAATGTCTAATTTACATAAAATATACTTAATTAAGTTTTTGAGGTGTTTGAGTTTAATGGGAGAAATAGTTCAAAAATATAACCATCTTTTAATATAATATGCCTACCCTGCTGAAAAAGACGGGTAATATCGGATGATTGCGGATAAAAAACCAAGCTAGTTTTATGTCCATTTATATCTGTTTTCATTCGACATATCTGATTTTACCCGGCAAGTCGGTTTTTATCTGTAATTGCGGGTATAAATATTATCCGCAAACGTCGGGTTTTATCTATTTAGTTCTATGTCTGCTTTCATCTGGTTTCATCCGCAAATACCTGTATTTGGGTTTATATCTGCATTTACCCGGTTTTATCTGATTTTATCCGCAAACATCTACTTTAATCCGCAAACGTCTGCTTTATCCGATTTCACCTGCAAACATCTGCTTTTATACGTGAAGATCTACTTTCATCCGCGAACATCTATTTTAATCCACAAACATCTGATTTCATCCGCAAACAACTACTTTAGTCCGCAAAAGTCTGCTTCATCCGATTTCACCTGCAAACATCTGCTTATATCCGCAAAGATCTGATTTTATCTTTGAACATCTGCTTTAATCCACAAACATCTATTTTAATCCGCAAACATCTAATTTAGTCCGCAAAAGTCTGATTCATCCGATTTCATCTGCTTTTATCCGCAAACATCTGCATTTATCCTCGAACGCCTCCTTTAATCCGCAAACATCTGTTTTAACCCGCAAACATCTGATTCTATTCGCAAACATCTGCTTTTATCCGCAAACATCTGTTTTAATCTCCAAACATTTGCTTTTATCCGCAAACATCTATTTTAATCTGCAAACATCTGCTTTTATCCGCGAACATCTGATTTTATCCGCAAAAATATGCTTTTATCCGCAAACATCTGATTTTATCCGCAAACACCTGCTTTAATCGGCAAACAGCTGCTTTTATCCGCAAACATCTGCTTTTATACGCAAACACCTGCTTTTATCCGCAAACATCTGCTTTTATCCGCAAACATCTGATTTTATTCGCAAACATCTGATTTTAATCGCAAACATCTGCTTTTATCCGCAAACATCTGCATTTATCCGCAAATACCTGCTTTTATCCGCGAACATCTGCTTTTAATTGCAACCTCTGTTTTCATTCGCGTTCGGTTTGCCTGCATTTCCTTTGTACAGGGTGATCCCCTATAATGTCACCCCCCTTTAACTTTTTTATTTTAAGGGCCCCAAAAAATTTAAAAGTGTGGTTATGTAGGAACTAAAAAATACTTTTTTTCTACGTATAAGGAAAATTGAAAAATTTATCAGTATACAGGGAAAAACAAAAAGTTTATTTTTTTTCAAAGGATCACCCTATATATGTATTTATTTTTCGATTCCTTGTAAACCGTGGCATCAGAGGGACAATTTCCAACCTGAGGCCCCCCTAAATCTCTCCTTTTCTCCTTTTTCTGTTCTACCCTTGCCTTGCTTTTACTTTGTTGCTAACTCTTCAGCTTTTGCTTTTGCCAAGATCAATCCAGCATATGTCAAAAAAGGGAGACGAGACATGCATAAAACAAGTTTTCAGAAATCATTTAATCAAATTAGTCAACAACTTACTCCATATATAGTCAGATTCTACAAAGATTCTACTTTCTAAAAATACAAAAGTAAAATTTTTAAAATAAATAAATAAATAGATTTACAAAATTTCAAAGGCTGAGTTAAATTAAATTTAAACTCAATAGCATGTCTCGATCTCCCACCCCTCTACTAACGACAAATAAATTTCTTCCAGGACAAATCACCATGGCTCTCCAATGCAGACGATGGGAGCAGCTAACTTATTATAGTTAGTTTGTTCCCATCCCCCTGCAAGATAAAGTAATGGCCGCTGGCGGACCCAATACTTCCCCCCCAATCACCATCCTCACCTCTCCAGTATTTGTTTCTTATGAAACATCAACCAATCTCAATCTCCTGTAACTCCAGGGTAAGGGCAAAGGGTCCACATGACCCAACCCTTGCTAGGGCAAGACCCCAGCTATTGTTTCATGGCCACAAAAAAAAATAACTCAGTCATTTCAATTCAGTGAACCCAGTTCGACCATTCTGTCGACATCATTCAGTTAAGTTCCAAACTATCGGGCCTCGACATCCAACTTAAACGCTGTTGTAAGTTACACCACTATTTTCATTGTAAATAAATAACGTACTACGATCAACACAAGTGTTTAAATTCACACGCAAAATACCTCACTACAACCCCCGCAAATTGGTGACCCCGACGTGATCGTAAACATTTGTGACTTTTATTTTGTGCATAAACGTGCAGGGCGCGTAGTGAAAACAATAACACTCTTCTGAAATATATCAAAGTTTTTTTGTGTGACAAAATGGTGCTAGGCCGTGACAACGAGGAACGCGAGCGAGCTGAACTATTGCGCGAACGCGAGCAGCTCCGGACAACAAGAAGAGTTGCGGCAACAACAAGAAGCATTCGCGAAAGAACGCGGTACGGCCCCCCAGGTGCAATCGTTAGCCCCCAGTGTCGACCGCGTGGCCGTTCGATTGCCGCCCTTCGTGCCGAGCGACCCGGAGCTTTGGTTCAGCATGGTAGAGCGCAGCTTTTACGCAGCCAAGGTCATGACCGACTCCACCAAGTTTGGCTACGTTCTCGGCGTCCTCGACCCGAAATATGCCATTGAAGTCCACGACATCATCGTCAATCCACCGGACAGAGACGCCACCTTCGCAATCTCGGCGGCACGGCAGTATCGGAAAACGTTATCCGTGATTTTTTCAATAAAATTCCTAAATTTATAATATTTTTATAGTGTCCAAATGCACCCCGTACCTTGTCCAGAATCTCCCCGTATGTGGGGTGACTTTGGACAGATGACCGAAAATTTTAAAAATTTCGTAGCAAACCCATCTTACGGTTTAAAGTGCACATATTTATCTCTTTGCGTTTTCAAAAGTCAACACTATTACCTGAAACTTTGAAATTAGAAATAATTACATTTCTAAGAGACCCAGGCAAAAAAATCTAAAAATTGTCATTATAAAGTGTCGGGGTTTTGGTGAGGATTTTTTAGGGTTTCGAGCCATAAAAGATTTTATCCACTCCTACATTGACGAGCTGTGACTTTATGGCGTTTTAGTCACGGGCTGAAGTTAGCTTTATTATAAATTGGGAAAAAGTGATGTAAAATTCGAGTGAAAGTTGATAGATTTTAATTTTTAATAAATAAAATTTAAATTCTGTTATGTATTCGTCGTAGATAAAGTATAGTATGCAACTCGTTTATAAACTTCTCTAGACATTCGTTTTTCTTAAACACTTGCTCACAAGCTTCGCTCTAATTAAACTCGTAACTAATATTGGATTTATAAAACTTGATACATAATATACTATTTAATGTCCAATAATTATTTTACTCGTATATATTTTTACTTACGTTCCCTCCACTACAACCGCTACACCAGCTGGCTGCACTGCTTTAGTAACAGCAACTGCAATTTGCTTCGTTAATCTTTCTTGAACTTGCAATCTTCTGCAATATATCTCAACAATTCTGGCCAGCTTGCTTAATCCTAAAATTTTTCCGCAGGGTAAATATCCAATAGAAACTTTTCCGTAAAAGGGTACCAAATGATGTTCACACATCGAAAACATTTCAATATCCTTCACAACAACCATTTCATCGTGATCTTCATCAAATATAGCATCATTCAAAACCTCTAAAAAATTAAATGTTAATTAGTGAAAATATCCAGTTAACCTCTTTATCCATCATTAGAAGTGCATTTTTATAGCAATCGATTAGAATTCATTGTATTTTAAAAACACTATTTTTTAATTATTTAAGTATTTTTCTTAAAACAAAAATCGATTTTTTTTGTATTTCACGGTGTGCTTAGCACTGATTCAACCCATGAACTTCTGCACATCTGAGATTTTTTTAAATTCTGTATCTGCATGACCTAGAATTATTTTAACAATAAAAATTAAAATTTTCGGCGGAGCCGTTTTTGAGAAATTTACTTTTGATTTTTTTTGCAAAATGTATAAAAATAAATACGAATATTTTAATAAACGTTTCAAAAAATTAATTTAAGGTGATCTTAAATATTTATCAACTAAAAGTCTTCATAATATGTAAAAACTTTTAGTCACTAACTATAGTATACGTATACGATAAACTTTTACCGCAAAAATGTCTAAAGATCATGCATTAACGCATACTTAGTGTAAATAGATTTAAAGTTGGTTTGTTTTGTTTTAAAAAGAAAAAGCCATGTTTCCAATTAAAGACAAATTAAAACTTGTTGTTTTAAGCCTATTTGCAGATTATGATGTTGAGGAAGAAAGTTTGCCTGCAGCCTTATGTAGTTCCTGCAAGATTAAAATATATAAATCATAACATGGTTCTGGGAGAATGGAACTGAAGCTACCCATTTTGTCTGATGATGAGAAACAAAAGAGAGCAAAACGATCCCAAGATGTTACAAAATGTAGTTATAAACTGTGTCAAATCGCTCTAGCCGTACCGGCAAATATTGCTCAAGCAACATGTTATTTTATACCAGAACAACACAAAAAAGAAATTGTTGTTTCTTCGTCGGTGGAAAAACGGTGTAGTGTCTGTTGTACTATTCTGCCCTGATAAGCCAAATCTCCGTATGTACAATATTGAGTTATAAGGTACAAAAGATCATTTTCATTGTTAAAAACAATAAAAATTATCTGTTGGTCTTTATTACTGAATATTGCGAATACGGGGGTTTGGCTTAGCACGGCAGTATTCTAGCAAGAAGAAAACAACATGTTGTTTGCAACAAAGTTTCTCGAGTGCAGAATATGTCTGGATACTTGTCAACCCTGGATGAGAAATCTCAAAGCCAGGTAATTTAAAGTGCCCTTAAACGTAAAGTAAGCGACGTCGCTTACCTGCTTTGAAATTTTTCATCCAGGGTTGACAAGTATCCAGAAATATTCTGCACTCGAAAAACTTTGTTGCAAACATGTTGTTTTCCTCTTGCTAGAATAAAACAACAGACACTAAACCGTTTTTTCACCGACGGAGAAACAACCATTTCTTTTTTGTGTTGTTCTGGTATAAAATCATGTGTTACTTGAGCATTATTTGCCGGTACGGTTCGAGCGATTTAACACAGTTTATAACTACATTTTGTAACATCTTGCCAAGATGATCTTGGGATCGTTTTGCTCTCTTTTGTTTCTCATCATCAGACAAAATGGGTAGCTTCATTTCCATTTTCCCAGAACCATGTTATGCTTTATATATTTTAATCTTGCAGGAACTACATACGGCTGCAGGCAAACTTTCTTCCTCAACATCATAATCCGCAAATAGAATTAAAACAACAAGTTTTAATTTGTCTTTAATTGGAAACATGGCTTTTTCTTTTTAAAACAAAACAAACCAACTTTAAATCTATTTACACTATACGTTAACGCATGATCTTTAGATATTTTTGCGGTAAAAGTTTATCGTAGTTATAACTATAGTGACTAAAAGTTTTTACATATTATGAAGACTTTTAGTTGATAAATATGTAAGATCACCTCAAATTAATTTTTTGAAACGTTTATTAAAATATTTGTATTTATTTTTCTACATTTTGCAGAAAAAAAATCAAAAGTGAATTTCTCAAAAACGGCTCCGCCGAAAATTTTAATTTTTATTGTTAAAATAATTCTAGGTCATGCAGATACAGAATTTGAAAAAATCTCAGATGTGCAGAAGTTCATGGGTTGAATCAGTGCTAAGCACACCGTGATTTATGTTAAACGTAAAACCTTGGCGCCAAACGAGGCGTCTACTAAAGTAAAATTTTGCGATAAAAAATATTTTTGCACCGTTTGATTAAACAATTATTATCTTATTTAAAAAAAATGGATGAAAATTTTAGAGGATGTTGCAAAATAAATGCAATGAGCAATAACCGTCTCCAGTGGAAGGTTTGGCCCGGCCGGCTGTACCATCGCAAACTAGGAAGAAAGAGATTTGAGTGGTCGCATGCTTAAAAACAGTTGACCAGGCCCATTTTCAAGCAAAATGTAAAGCCGCCACTGAGCTGGCCATTCTGGTTTCATAAGTACCAGCAAATGACTGTATTATTATTATGGTATTTGTCAATGTTGCTAATTTATATAATTTTTAATAAATAAATGCCAATTTTGCCCTGTTCTCTACACGGATATTGAAAACTTTTCAAGTACTGGGAAGTCTAAACGCCTAAGATTCAGAAACCGTTTTAAATTTTTTGTGCTCCCCTTTGGGTTAATGATAAATAATATTGTTAAGCGCCGCGCGTAAGTGCAAACAAAAATGGCTAAAAAAGGGGCCAAAATTCATTAAAAAATCTAATGAAAAGATATCACTTTGAAATTTTCACACGATATTTTTGTGGTAATAATATTGATCCAATACAAATTTAAATTTAGTTGGCTCAGTAACAGCGATTTTGTAAGCGTTAAAAATTAAATTATTTTAAAAACTATTTAAAATGTAGAGTTCCTCAGGGTTAAATACTAGGACCTCTGTTTTATACTATTTGTACGTCCAATTTTCCTAGTTATATCAATTCTTGCAGTTACCACTTTTATGCTGATGATACTCAGATTTACTATTCTTTTCATTTGTCAAACACTTTAAAAGCCAATCAATGTGTAAACGAAGATTTACAATCCTTAATTCAGCAATCTCAAAAGCACTGTCTTAATATTAATCCCGAGAAATCACAAGTTATACTATTTGGTAGAAAACATTCAGTTGCAGCCTGTAAAGAGCACGTAAAGATTTACATAAATAATAATCAACTACAAATTGTTGAATCTGCCAGAAATCTAGGCATTATATTGAACAACCAATTGCGGTTTTCTGGTCACATTTCCTTATGTATCATAAAATCATTTTTAAATTTAATAGGTACTCCTTATTCCATTTCGTCAAATAATTGGATTGGAAACTAAAAAAATGCTTTGCGTATTATCCCATTTTAACTTTGGAGATACTGTTTATGGTAATTGTCTAACTAGAGAGGATTCTAACAGAATACAATTAATGCAAAATATCTGTGTGCGTTTTATTTGTAGTATTAAGCGCAGAGATCATGTTTCACCTAAAATTAAACAGTTAAATTGGCTTAGAATGAGGGAGAGGCGAGTACTACATTTACTTGTACTTTACAAAAATATAATTAGTACCAAGCTACCTCAATACTTACATAACAAAATAAAATTTAGAACTGACATCACCTAAATTTAAGGCATAAGGGTACTACTACAATTCCTCAACATACTTCCTCTATCTATCAAAGAAGTTTTACCTATAATAATGCACTTTTATATACACGGTGCTGTTCTGAGAGGTGATTTTCAGACTTTCTGTGAAACCTATTTTTTTATATTCCTGTTAATTGTTTTAATTGGCTGTTTATTAAAAATATTATGCACTCTTTCAATTATCCAATTAAAACTAGCGATTTAATTTAAATAAATAATATTTGCATAACTAAAAAAAAGGTTTTTACAATTTTTTTTATATATTTTACTGTTTTGTTGCAATAAACGTTCAAACTTTTAATCTGACCTTTGAATTAATATATCCTTAAAGGTTGCCATGAAACTTAGATCTACTAAAAATTTATTTGACGTTTGAATTGTCATTTTCAGTATACGTATTCTATAATTTTTGTTTAGTTTTTTATAAACAAAAATGAAAATTTTTTGTAAAAGTTACGAAGAAATTCATGAAAAAAATCGAAATTTATTGTGTTTTGTTTGTTTTAAAAAAAATTCAAGTTTAATATTAATCCCAGCGACGCTTTATTCGATTTTAAAGGAAGAAATTATTGACTATAACCCAAATGATAAAAAAATTCCAAAATCACTTTGTTCCAAGTGTAAAAATATTTTAAATAAGAAAAAAAGAGAGAGGATGTAAATATATCTTTTTTTAATTATACAGTTTATACACTACATGAATTAAGACATAATATTGGCCCATGCAAATGTTTATTGTGTACCACTGCCAGTGAATACGTTTTAAAAGTAGGAAAGCATAACCATTTAAAACAATATAACAATGCTAATTTAAAAATAATAAAAATATTAAGAGTCAAAGAAAAAAGATAGTCAAAATATGTGAGCATTGTTTTAGTATACTTCATAGAGGAAGGGAACATTTGTGCACCAAAGCAAGAAAAAAACAAAATATTTTAAATTTAAGTAAAAATTTAGGAATTAAATCTGCAAATTATAATAAGAAACAGAAAAATCTTCAAAAAAAGACTATTTTAAGGATATAGACTCGGTTAAATTTAAGTAATAGACAATTAGAAAAATTATTAACAACAATAAGAGAAACCAATGGCAAAAATTCTATTGAACCAAATATTTTAGTAAACATAAGAAAAAACAAAAACAAATTACAATTTTTTTTTTAAAGTTAAAGAATTATTATTTTTTAAAAGTGGCAATGAAAGTTTATGGAAAAAAAGAAGTTTAGTGTATTGCACAGATGTTATATAGAAATTATGTTATACCCTTTAATATTAAATTCGGAATAGACGGGGGCCAGGTATTTTTAAAGTTTAGTATTTCCCTGTATTGCATTAAAAATAAAGATACAAATGAAAAAAAAACAATTTTTAGAAACAGGTGTTAAAAAACTTTTTATAATAGCCATAGCTCCTGCAGTAGAAGAAAATTATTACAATTTAAAAATGATTTGGAACATTTTGAATTTAAATTCTTTGAAGGATATTTTTTTCTTATCCTGCGATTTAAAAATTCTTAATATATTATATGGCCTACAACCACATAGCTCTACCCATCCCTGCACATGGTGCAATGCCAACAAAAATAATTTAATAGAAAACGGAGATTCCATAACATTAAAAATTATTAAATTGGTTACGTAAAGAAAATGGCAATAAAACACAATTAAGTTTATACGAAAACTGAGAGTCTAAAATTGTTAAAAAGAATTGACTACCTGAGAAACATTTCTACTCTGGAATCTTTAAAATTCATTCAATGTTTTGCAAGTTTGGAAAGGGTTGTGGACATGTGTTTTGGTAAAAAAAAAAAAAAGTTATTTAGACCAAATAAACAAATTTATGAAAGATTTTGAAGACCTACAAATCGGAGTAACTCCCAAGATACATGCGATTATTTATCATGTGCCTGAATTTGTACAAAGGTATGAAGAAGGTTTGGGAATTTATTCCGAACAGGCATTTGAAGCTGCCCATGCAGATTGGAAACTTTTTGGGCACGTTACAAGTTGGGTAAAGATCTCCCAGAATACCCAAACCGTTTAGTTAATGCAATTATGCAAAACAATACATTGCATTTGTAATTTAATATGTTTGATTATTAAAAGTTTGTTTTTAAGGGTAGTTTTAATTTAAATATTTATGGGTAAAATTAAAAATATTAAAAATAAAACAATTATTTAACCGGTTTATTTATTTTTTGTAAAGTTTAACGGGCCGATAACTTTCATGTCTTGGCAATATCTAGTATTCAAAATTATTCATCAAATAAATCAAAAATGAATAAATCGGCCCTAAATAAAATGTAGCACCCTTAGAAATATTGTTTAATAAATGTATACTATACTATACATTTAACCTTAAATTAAAACTTGAAAGGTGTATTACAACAAAACAGTAAAAGATATAAAAAATGTATAGACCTTTTTTTAGGAAATTAACTAATCTTTAATCTGATTTAAAAAGTTATTATAATATTTAAATAAAATCGCAAGTTTTAATTGGAGAATTGAAAGGGTGCATACATATTTTTAATAAACATCCAATTAAAACAAAATTAACCGTCAAATTTTTTTTTTGCTCTTAAAATTTTAGTTATGACCTAATTAACAAGAATATAAAAAAAAAATTAGGTTTCACAGAAAGTCCAAAAATCACCTCAGAACAGCACCGTGTATAACATGTTACCTAACCATTTGAAACTATGTTAAATTTTACTGTTTAAAACCAAATTAAAACAATTAATTTTTAACAACTTTTTTAATTTATGTTAATCGTTAAAATTCCTTTTATTCTATAATATCTATTTGAGTTTTCATTAATATGTACTCGGTTAAATGTTGGTTATATTTTCTTTTATTATACTTTAATTTGCATATAAGCCTATTAATGTTGGATGTGTAATTTTTTTAAAAAATTTTTATAATTTTATTATTTACGAGTACTAGAATTAGCACATTAATTATCTATTATAAGCTAGGTAAAGTGGAAGAACAACAGCCCTTTGGCAATGTGTTGAACTTCGCCTTTTGTTAAACAAATTTCACAATAAGCTATTTTTTATTATTATTATTAAAATATTTAAATAAAATGTTCACACATATTTTATTTATTCATAATCTTAATTCTGTAAAAATTTAAATTTAATTGGACCAGGAGCGGCAATTTAAATATAAAAATCCATTAAAAGTAGATACAAAATTGGATTGTGTTACTGTTCTAGTTCTCGTGTTGCGGTTTTCAAGACATACCTACGTTCATCCAAAACTACGCCCAAGTATCTGGGCTGGGGAATGCAGTCCAGTGGAGAGTCGTTTATGAATAGACTAGGGCGGTAATGCGAAGTTCTTTAATTGCAAAAATGCATGATTTTAGATTTTGAGAGAGGGGGTCCCGACAGAAATATTACGATATCATCATCATATATAGTACGACATACATTAACACAGATAGTATCACATATAGAATTAATTGCTGTTCCAAACAGGGTTACACTTAGGGTGAAACATTGAAGGACCCTGTTTACCAAAGAGCGTTGGCTAGAAATACACTTACTTATAGGGACACGAAAGAAACGACCACTTAAAAATGACTTAACAAAAATTTGATATTTCCATGGTAACTCCATCGTTGGAGGGTTTCCAAGATTCCATACCTCCACGTAATGCCATAAGCCTTCTCAATATCGAAAAAAGCGGCAGTAAGATGGTGTATTTTGCTAAAAGCTGTCTGGATTGCCTAATCGAGAAAAACCAGGTTATCCAAAGTCGATCTGCCGGTACGGACACTTGGAAATCTGGCCATTATTTTCCAGACACAAGACCAGTCTTTTGTTCACCATTGATTCCAGAACTTAGCTTAATCATGACGTGAGGCTTATTGGGCGATAGAACTAGGATTGGTGTGATTCTTTGTTTTCTTGGGGATATTGATAAACAGTGGTTCCCTTTATTGAGTCGAGTATTTGCCTTTAGCCTCTATTTTATTAAATACCTTAATTAAATATCCTTTGAAGTCTACATGGGCTTCAACCTGACATTTTCTGAATTTTTTTCCATAGCAGTGAGGTTGGTGTGAGTGGATTAATATCAGTGACATATTTTTGCCAGGAAGACCTTTTACATTTAAAATGATGGGCTTCGACTTTGCTTGCTTGCTTGAATTTAATAAGATTTTCCATAGTTTGGTGCCTTTTAAATGTATTAAATGCTCTCTTTTTTTATTTTGTAGCCTATTGGACTTCACTATTCCACCAGGGTACCTGTATTTTGGATATATGATTGCCAGATCTTGGAACACCTCGATTCGCCGCTTCAAGAAGTATTTCCGTAAGGATGGTTACATCTTCATCCACACAAGTTTGGTGGGTCAATGTTTGGGTTAGCAAGTTCAACCTGAAGTTATCCCAATCGGCTTGATTTAGGTTCCATTTTGTCGGAATATAATGCTGCATTTGTCTGACATTGAATTCTATTTTTATAGGAAAATGGTCACTGTTATATAGATCTTCCAGAGCTCTCCATTTAAAACGGCAAGCAAATGAGGATTAGCTTAATAAAAGACCTATACGTAAAAAAAATTAGATTTGGAATTAAGGTAGGTTGATGAGCCATCATTTAATAATATTAAATAGGCGTTTCTTAGAATTAGGTACACTTCATATTATGTCAAAGTGGATTGTGGGCGTTAAAGATTCCGTTGCAATTCCATTGAATTATGGATTCCATTTTTAAAATTTTATAATGTTTGTAACAATAAATGTTTAAATGTTTATATATATATATCCGACGAGATTGATGAGATTGAGGATGCTGTCTCTGATTGCGATCTGACTATAGATAAAGCCGCAGGTACAATAAAAGTTTTGTCTTGCTTTGGCTTTGGCATATTTTTACAATTTTAGTTATTAATTCTTAAACTATATTCTTAACATTAATTTCCAGTTTTTTGTGCCTTGACGATCTCAGAAAAAGATTTTGGAAGTGATTTTTTGGATAACTTCCTCCTCCTGATATTTGGGGCAGTTAGTAAATCTTGCCGAATGGGATCCACCACAGTTTGCACATGTTGGTGATACACATTCGTCCTCGTGTTTTGGTTTACCGCATACAAAAACTTTTTTTCGGAGACATGACCGCACTTCTGGCATTTAAAGCAGCGTATAGGGTTTGGGAGGATCACTTCAAGGCGGTAAAAGGCAGCCATAATATATTTTGAAAGAGAAGGTTTATCAAAATCAGAATATGACTTGCAGTTTCGATAATTTTTCATTTTCTTGGTGACCCTCTTGACATCAATAACTCCTTGATCTTCTAAATATTGCAATATCTTTTTTTCACTGCAGTTAAGGAGGTATGGACAGTAGACCACCCCTTTATAGTTATTTAAGGTTCTATGTCAGCAGACTTTTATATCATACTCACCGAATCTAACTAGGTTACGAAGCTTCTTAGGCTGCTGGGTAGATATAGTTTCAACTAATAGACCTTCTTTAATGTTTTTTATGCTCTTTACTTCTCCTATTAATCCATTTAGGGTTTAAGATATAAAAAAGAGATTTATTTTGAAAAAATCTCCATCGCCCCTTTTGATTACCAAGAACTGGGGTATAATGACCTCCTTCTCTGTGGCGATACGGTTTTCGGTCCGACTTGTAGCTCTATCTGATTCTGGGGCCATGCTCGGTTTTTTTTCTGGGTTTTCTCCAATATTCTCCAATGGCCCGAAGGTGGGCTTTGGTGGTGCACTTTAGCTTGAGGGATGTTGACTCAAGCTTACTCCCTGGGACGCCATACGGTAGCCATCCAGAACGCACCACCTTAGCTCGGGTACGTCGGGTTCGCTATTCCCGTACACAGCATATATTATTATTATTATAATTATTATTATTATTATTATTATTATTATTATTATTATTATTATTATTATTATTATTATTATTATTATTATTATTATTATTATTATTATTATTATTATTATTATTATTATTATTATTATTATTATTATTATTATTATTATTGTAATTCTTTTTGCAAATTGCATTAATTTTTCAACATCCTCTAAAATTTTCATGACTTTTTTATAAATAGTTTACGAGATAATGATTTTTACAAAAAAAGTTTATGACGTGACTTGATGTTAATTAGTAGATTATTCTCCAATACGTAGTTTGGACATTTGTTTAAAGTCCAATATTAAAAAATGAGGCTTAGAATAACTTTTACTGTATTTAATAATGCCTATAGAACAATATTTTATTAAGTTGTGCAAAAGAATTACTTAAGTAATTACTATGTGGGAAGAAAATACTTTATTCAACAGGTCGGGTAAATATCCGACAATAAAATAAGAGAAAAAGATTTATTGGCAAGGGCTTTGTGTTTTATGTTAATTTAAGAATATTTCAATGTCCTTAATGTAATATAATTTTAAATCCAGATAGAAAAAAGTCATTTAGTTTATATGTATACTTTTTTAAATTCTTAAGCCCGCAAAATTATTTTAATATTGTTTGTGTTTTGTGTTGTGTGGGTGTTTTTATCTCAATTAAATTTGATTTTGAATTTTTTTAATTATCAAGAAGACATGTCCTGTTAAAATTTATTTTTTATACGCATTTTTAATTAATTAAATAATCGTTTACTATAGTAAATTAAATTAAATAATCGTTTACTATAGTAAATTTTTATACCTAATATTTTTGGATATTTAACTAGTATACTAGTTAAATATCCAAAAATATTAGGTATAAAAATTTGTAATTTTTGATAAAAAGACCGATAAAATAAAAAAACGGCACCCCCTTAATCCAAGATAAAGGAACCTTGAAGATGGCAAAAATATTTTTTCTTACTACCTCGGCCGAAAATACGTTGTTTCGTCCCCGATTCCACGGAAAGTTTACGTTTGATGCATTGGAATCGGGGACGAAACAACCTATTTTCGGCCGAGGTAGTAAGAAATAGTATATTACACTACAAGGGCTACGAAGGTTCGCTCGTGTCGCAAATGTCGGGGCGGGCATCAATATGTTTCGATATACACATTTAATTTTTTCCCGTATTTTCGGCCGGGTAGCAAGAAAAATAGTATACACTACACGGGCAGAAAGTGTGAGAGCCCTGAACTGCGCGCCATGATGCCCTCGGCTTCGCCTCGGGCATCATGGCGCGCAGTGCAGGAATCTCACACTTTCTGCCCTTGTAGTGTAATATACTATTTTCTGCTCAATGAATCGTAATAATAAAACCTAAATAGGTACCTATACTATAAAAATTATACAATGTTTATGTACCTAAATTTCTGTTGCCCGCTATTATATTAAAATTTGTGTTGCCCGCTTGACGTGACAAGCTCCATACTGTACGGTACAATAAACTATAATTACTAAGCATTCATTCATTCATTATAACCTGTATATTCCATGAAAATATAATGCTTTAAACATGTTGCTCATACAGGGTGCGTTTCCGGAATTTTGTATCACATTTTATCGTCAAAATATTATATATAATAGAATAAAAACGTACTTTTAAGTGGTGAAGATCTTTATTAAATAGGAACATTTATTTTTAATTAAAAATTTACATTAGATTTTCAAAATTTGGCTTATTTATCTTAATGCACACTGTTGTTTGTATGGCCTGAAAATTCTGGTAAAATAAAAAGACACGTATGCATTTTTGAAAATTGTATCCACTATTTTTTAATCACGTTGCCCATTTTTTGCCTACATTTTCATTCTATCTAATGATAAACATGATTAAGACCTGGCTTACTTGGTTTTTGATATATCATATATATATATTTGGGTATGCCAAGATGGAATCTGATATCAACATTTTAAAGAGTCAATTTTAAGATGCAAATTGTTTGCAAATCCATCTCAAAATTGCATACTTAACAAGTTGTTTTTGGGTATGCCAAAACCATATCTTAAATTATTTTACAAAATCAAAATTACAAAGAAAACAGAGCAAATTTTATTTAAAACTGCTCAGGTTTTTATTATTATATAATAAGTAAGGCGCAGATTCTAGGCAAAATGCCTTTTTAGCCCTAACCAGAATAAAATTATTCAGTCGAGTGGCGGAAGGCACCTGAACAAATATTTTTGCATTAAGCAACTAAAAATAAAAACAAATTTTTAGCAATGTTTCGTATCTTGCTTCGTATTTGAAAAAAAATCACTTCCTTACCTAAAAAAAATTGACAGAATCTTAAGAAATAATATAAAGCGCTCGGGGGAATTACGTACATAAGCCAGATTTGTGGAAAAATAGAGAAATCATTACTAAAAGGTGCCTCAAGATAGGAATAAAGCTTAATTTTCATGTATCCGTTTGTCCGTTATCCGTTTTTAAATAAAATCGTCCGATAAGAAACAATCTAATTTTCATGCATCCCTTTTAATAAAGTTTAACGGATTGATTTGGCGACAAATAGAAATTATGGGTCAGTATATTCCCTTTACTAAATTTACCCTATGCTTAATTGTCATAGTTACAATTATGTCAACAATTGTAACTTTAACAGTTAGCTGTCTAATAAATTTAAAGGTAGGTAAATATACCATATAAAAAGAATATACTAGCCTTAATTTACATTAATGTGTATAGTTTTAAAAAAGCAGGTCCTTTTAGTTCTGGTTTTAATATTTTTTTGTTTGTCTTTTCTTTTTTTCTGTTATTCTTATTAAATAAAAACATAACAGTAGAACATTATTTACATAACGAACATTATATTTCCGTTTTACAATCTTATTAAAAAAATATTAAAAGATTTGAAAATAAAGTATCTTAAAATAACGTTAGGCGTCAAAAACAGATGTGTAGTGACTGATGAGTTAAAATTATTTTTCTGTCAGACGTACGAAGTTGACGGACCGATAAAATATGTACATTTTGAATTATAATTGGACCAATAAGAGCGCTCCCGGATGAACGGACTTAAGCTTAAGCAACACAACAAATACTGTTCAAAAATAACAAGAGATGGCGCCACCGCGGTGGTGCACCGTGTCAAAAAGCTCTCGTCCTCCAGTCGAAATTTTATGTTAATTTTCAGTCAACAACGTCACAAGCCACTAGACTATAAGACTATGCTCCGATAGTAGCTCTGATTGCATATGAGAAAAATAATTATCGGTGAGTAATAAATAATGTGGCTTATGACCTTTTTACTGTATAGCTTTGCGGCATGTGTCATTATACTCAATTAAATAAAAACTATAGTTTGATATGTTTTTTACCAGTTTTTAATATGCTAAATTATTTTAAATAATGAAAAACATACCACAATTGACTTACCATCAATATGTTACATACGTGACGCTTTGATTATTCAATATTGTTTTATAGTTCCCATAGTGGCTTATGCACCTCTTGGATCAAAATTTTAATTTTCGCTATTAATTTTACATACTTCTCAAGATGATTCGCAAGGTTTTAGAAACAGCCTATAAAGCAACTCCATCTTGCTGGCGAAAAAAGTAATATTGTGTATTGTGTAGGAAGAAACAATAGACTATAAAAAAAGGGAA
The DNA here is from genome assembly GCA_921294245.1 of Brassicogethes aeneus. Classification (NCBI taxonomy): domain Eukaryota; kingdom Metazoa; phylum Arthropoda; class Insecta; order Coleoptera; family Nitidulidae; genus Brassicogethes; species Brassicogethes aeneus. Next base: position 67,956,657 of record OV121132.1, read on the forward strand.
CCTAGTGCACAGTTATGAAAGCACTAGAGGTAAAAGAAAAGGTCACCTTTTTAATGCGTTTTAGGAAAGAGCAACATAATTATCTGTTCGGGTCGATAAAAGCTATTTCTAAAAAACGCTCATACAAGAAGAAGACAAAGAGACAAGAATCGTCTAGAAAAGTAAAATACCAATATTTTGTTACAGTTAATGGGGTAGACAAACAATTATATAAACAGGAGTTTTTATCAGTGCACGGATTTTTTTTTCTAAACAAGTTCAACTTATTTTCTCTGATAGCAAAAGGAAAAACTGTTCCAAATAGTGATAAACGCGGAAAACACCATAACCAGGCAAATGGAACACCCTTGAAAAAAGTACAGTCGGGTCGGGACCATATCAAGGCATTCCCAAAATACGTAAGTCACTATGGTCGAAAGAAAAATCCAAACAGAGTTTACCTAGACCACGACATTTCAATATCTGGACTGTATAAGGATTTTTACCTGGACTGGTGCAAACAGAAAAAGCCCGTTAAAGAAGGTAGATACAGAACAAAACTTCGCTTATAATGTGGCTTCAACTTGTAAGAGAAGGTAAATTGAAAGGCATTGGGCATAGATGTCTAGTATCATGATAATCCTACAAGACGCACTTACTTACCTAACGACAGATATTTTGCTCTTGAAAAACATGAACGATTTCTAAGACAGGTATATTGTTTAGATGATTGGAATAAAGCAGAACATAGTCAGTAAGTAACATCATGCAACTGAGATAAAAAAATAAACCAAAAATGTATACGTTTCTTTTAATTAAAAAAAGTCATAATCCACTTTGTTTTTTTTAACATTGTTGATTTTTGTTAATTAATACTAAAATATAATATATTATTGCCCTTTATAACATTATTCTATGAAATAGCTCGTCAAAAATCTGATACCGGATTTCAGGATTTCACCAAAACCTTTGAAGTTAATTATCTCGAATTATGCTAGGGGCCGTATGCAGAAACGTTGATTTATTTATATAAACTGATTTACACATATCCACTGATTTAAGTTTGAACCAATTTGGCAACATAGCAAATTTTAAATGACAGCCTATTTGTATCCTGTTTCTATGGATTTGTAGGTTATCTTACATATACTTAAACACAGACCTGTGTACTTAAATATGTGTTTATTAAAGTATAAGAGTGATACATTTTTAAAATGTATTATTAAACATACACATAAATACATTTATAACTGACCACCATATTATTGACAAAAATAGTGGAATAGCCGACTACACCTGTTTTGCGAGTGATCTCGAAAGTCAATGAGTTTGAGAATATTAATTATTTTTTGTGGGTATTTAGTGAATCGTATGTTGTTTGTAAACATTGGTACCGTAAAGTTTGGTGAAAATAGACTTTACTATAGTGATATTAATAACTGTTGATGCCATATTCAGGAGACCTGGGCTGCAAGTTACCTGCAGCCCAGGTCTCCTGAATATGGCATCAAGTGAAAACTGCTTTTCATGTAAAGAAGCGTTTTTGGATGTCAAAACCGTTAAACAATGTACGGGTTGTTTATATTTTTAGCACGGAAAGTGTGTAGGAGAAGATTAAAGAGGATTTCATCTAAGAAAGAACGTTTTTAAATGTATAAATTGTGCACCGGGTCAAAGCAAAGACTGTGAGATTACTACTGAATTAAGGGCTAGAAAACGGAGCCGTGGGGATGATAATGAATTTAACATTGGAGAAATAATGAAAACACTAAAATATATTGTGGAGACAAACAAGGAAATGAATATAAAACTAAACGCAATCTTAGAAGAAGCTTGAAACAAGAGATTGCCAGTTTAAAAAACACAAGTCAACAGATACCAGTTACATCGTCTATTGCACCGACTTACTCTTCCGCAATTAAAAATAATAGCAAAATCCTGGTGGTTAAACCAAAAAGTGCATCAGAATACGTCAAAAAAATAAAATAAACTCTACGTGAAAAGGTAAATCCTAGTGATATTGGTGTGGGTGTAACCATGGGAAGATCAACAAAGAGTGGAGGCCTTATATTAAATTGTTGTTCCAAAAAAAGAAATTACTAACATTCAGAATCAGATACAAAATAAATTGGGCGATAACTACGATGTAAATAGACCGAAATTAATGGAACATAGGATTAAAGTGGTTGGAATATCTGAAAACGAATTTAATAACAGTGATGAAGACATTGTTATAAAAGTAATAAATCAGAATAACCTAACTGACCACTCTAACTTAAAAGTGAAAATTTTTCGCAAATCTAAAGTGGCAAAAAAAAGGTTCAACATAATCTTTGAATTGGATTCAAATACTTATAAAATGTTTATAGAGAAGCAAAAAATGAATATTGGATGGAGTAGAGGTATGGTCTATAATGAATACGAAATAATTAGATGCTTCAAATGTGCTTGTTACGGACATATAGCAAAATATTGCACTGGTAATAAGACTTGTGGAAAATGTAGTGCTGATCATGATACTAATGAATGTACAAGTTTAAATCTTAAATGTTCGAATTGTAGTCTGTCAAATCAAAAATATGGAATGAACCTGGACACAGAACATGCAAACTCGGATGTTATCAAATATGAAACTTATAAAAGAGTTGAGAAAGTTGACAAAGCAACAAATTTTTAAAATAGCAATTAGATAAACAAAAGTCTAAACCTGTTAATAAAAATGAGATTATTTACCTAAATTTCCAGGGATTCCTCAACAACGGGGCACAAATCAAACTGTTAATTCAACACGGTAAACCACTTATTTTATGTTAGGCTACAACGTGGAATAGTGCACTACTGAGAACTCAAGAGGAGGCGTATTATTGTTCATTAAGGATACGATATGTTACAATAATGTTGAACATATACAAGAAGGAAATTTTTTTTGGTTATTGTCAATACATTCGGAACATATCATGATCACGTTGATATACCATTCCCTCCATAAGGATGACGCCCAATTTATACGATTTTTCGAGGAGTATCTACAAAATATATAGAAATTGACAGGGATGTTGTTGGTAATTTTAACTTTGATCTCTTGAAATCAACATATTACTTAAATAGAATAAAAAATATAATTTATAAAAATGGATTTACTCAAAAAGTGACAAAACCAACGAGAATAACACGAAATAGTCAAACACTTATTGATTACGTTATTGTTAATAATACACAAGAGGAAGTAGATGTTCTTACCACTCCTAAAATAAGTGACCACTCAATCATTTCAGTTCCATTTTATTATGAAAATACAAACGATCAAAATCAGATAACAATTAAAACAAGATATACCTTCAACTTTGACGAGCATCAGTTTAAGTTAAACCTTTTGCAAAGAGACTGGGAGACTTCGGTCACGGACACTAACAGACTAGCGAATTAATTAGTACACAGCTTGGAAGAAGAATTAAATAAATTGTGTCCGGTAGCAGAAAAAAAAATATCAAAAAAATATATTAATAACAAATGGATTACACAGCTTCATCGAAATTTATTAGTGAAGAGCATTAAGTTAGCAAAAGATAAATACTACTTGGATATTCTTGACAATAATAAGCATAATTCGGCTGGAATGTGGAAAAACTTAAAGCAACTACTTCCTTCTAAACAAGGAAATCCGTCAAATAAAATCATATTCAACGGCTTAGAATTTACCTTAGATACCAAAATTGCACACAGGCACACAGTTTCAACTTATTTTTTGTGAACAGTATCCAAGAGATTGTGTCATATGTGCAAAATGATACTGACGTAGTAGTTAGTAAGATAATATCTTGTGACGAGAAATTTGACTTTTTTAAAAATAGTGGAGGCTGTAATGATGGTATATCTACGAAAATAATAAAGTCTGCGTTTAATATTATAGGGAACAGATTTGTGAATGTCATAAACTATTCGTTAACGTCTGGTATTTTCCCTGAGGATTGGAAAACTTCGATTATAGTTCTTGTGCCAAAAATTTCTAATGCAATAAACTGTGAAGATTTTAGACCTATAAATGTTGTGCCTGTGTATGAAAAATTACTAGAGATGTGTGTCAAAAATCAACTCGTTGCCTATTGTGATAAAAACAATGTGATATGTCATAACCAGTCTAGTTTCCGTGTTGGTAATTCATGTGAAAGTGTGTTAGAAAAAACTTAATGAATGGTTAAAATGTGTGGACAATGGTAAAATTGTTCTAGCGGTATTTTTGAATTTTAAACGGGCGTTCGAAAATATAGATAGAGACCTCTTACTGAAAAAAACTGAAAAAAATTGGTTTATACGGAACAGTTTTAAAATGGTTTCAAAGTTACTTAAAAAAACAGATATCAAAAAACTAAATTTAATGGAACAACATCAAACGAAATACAAACTTCATGGGGTGTGCCTCAAGGAACCATTTTGGGGCCAATGATATTATAAATTGTGTAAAAAAATCAGATATTTCCCTCTTCGCAGATGATACAATGATTTTTATTTCTGGAACAAATATAAGGGAACTTTGTAATAGTATTAATACAGCTTTAAAAAATTGAAATTCTTGGCTATGTGACAACAGATTAAGTATTAATGTGAAAAAATCAAAGCCTATAATATTCGGTAGCAAAATTCAAACTGTCAATATAAATGAAACACTATTATATGTAAATATAGATAATAAAAAAATTAGATTTTGTGAAAGTGATTAAATAACTGGGGGTACAACTGGATCAAAATCTTACATTCGATAAAAATACTATGTATAAAATGAACAAAATGTCAAAAAAAGCATTTTTTCTTAAAAGAATGAGTAAAAATTTAAGTTTACAAACAAAATTATCATTATATAAAAGTTTGCCCCTCATATTGATTATTGCTTCCCAATCTTATCTGGTCCTATCGTATTCAAGAAATGCAGTGTATACAAAACGCCTTTATGCAGACGATTCTGTCCTGTAATAGGTATACCTACACCAATTAAAACAATGTTAAATGTTCTAAATTTAATGTCCGTCAAATCTTATTTAATGTATTAATATTTATTTATAAAATTAAAACCAAAATGTTGCCAAAATATTTACACGAAAATTTAGAACTGATCACCATGTATACAACACAAGAAACAGAAATTACTTTAATGTGAAACTTTGTCGAACTGCGCAACTAAGAAGTTTGTTTTAACAAATGGTTTAAAACAATTTAATAATTTACCAAGTAAAATAAAGTATTGTGATAATTTTAATACGTTTAGAAAATTGTTAACTAAATCTATTATCTTAAAACACTAATTGTGATCTCTATTAATTAATATTAATATATTGTATTTGTTATATAGTTTTTACATTCTTCTATCTTGTTATTTTATTTTGTTTTTCACCATATATTATTATTCCGTGTTATATTTTTATGTTTTACTCTTTTATTTATATCCTTTTCTTTATGTAATGTTTTTTTATAGTGAATCCGCTAAATAAAGATTATTTATTTATTATTTATAATTCGGTTTTATATAGGATTGGGCAATATAAAACACAACAATTGGGTTATGTTTGCAATGTGTTTTGTTACAAGTACCTAAATTTGCATTAGAAGGTATTACGGCTTAAAGTCTCTGAAAAGAACAAAGAAATTTTGTTGATGTTGGTGAAAATTTCATCAAATTACCTACCCAATTTATTTTATAAAACAACATTTTTTAAAGGTTACAGGCGTTGCCATGTCGTGCAAATACCTATAACCTATCCACTGATATGCTAAATCAGTTGATATAAATAAATCAACGTTTCTGCATACGGCCCTAGATGTGGTAAAGATAACCTTGTTCCCCCGAGCGCTTCATATAATTTAAATCTTAAAAAAAATTGTTTATAAAACCCGGCGGCGGAAGCCTATCGCGATTTCTCCGACTGGTCTATAATGTACTATTTACTTTCCATCCAGGCAACTGAAAATAAATTACACAAAATGCGTTTTATAAGAAACTAAGTCCATATTTTAAGACCTGCTTGTTTTTGCCCAAACGCCAAAAACCGGCTTCAATCGCCTGAAACAGAATTGTAGCGCCTAAATCTAGAAAATAGTATGCCTACTTTAGCGCCCCCTACATTATTACACAACAAGTATTTGTATATAGGTTATGAAAATATATACTTTCTTAAGTTGAATTATTTTTTTGTAATGAAAATCGTTAGGTAATTTACACTTAATAACACTGTCTTAAAGAAGGCGCAATGATTTGTAATTAACATTTAATTGATAATGAATAACTTATTTATACCAATCGATGTCTTATTTCATAACCTGTTAATATCGTCAAATAATATTACACCAACGAAGTTTTTAATTAATAAAACAATATTATGTCAATATAATATAAAAAACATAAATCAAAATTTTTAATAATAATAATAAATATTATTTATTTAAAGTTTTTTAAAATGGATATGTAGAAATGATTATTGAAAATGAAATTATAAGAATTATAAAATGGAATGCACGATTAATAAGAAGACCTATACCAGGGTTCGACCGATATATATCACCGATATAAATATATCATAATATTTAATAAATATTATTTATCACGATATACGGTCCAGTTTGAGATACATTAGTTTTAGGAGGTGATAGAGAATCAAAAATGAAGGGGACTTTCCTAATAAAATATTTTTCAAAGTGCCTAATAAGGAAGCTATAGCCCTTCAAAGTGGGAAATAAATAATCGTTTTTTAGCATAACTTTTGAACCGTTTAAACCATTTGGTTTAAATTTTAACCAACGTTTGATAAAATAAGTCTTGTTCGACCAGTGATAACGCGTTTTATCAAAATAATTCAGGGGCGTAGATGATGGGGGGAAGCTCCCCTTTTTCCCTCCCCATTTTTTAACCCCTTGCTATTTTTATAAATTGTTTATATTTTTGAATTCAACATAAAATTTGAACAAAAAAGTTACCCTTGGAAAATTGTGACTGAAGACTTTGTTTTCGAGATATTCGAGTTTGAAGTTTTTAAAACATGTCGAAAATGTAGAATTCATGTTTTTGAAATGTAATATTTTTGCCCATTGCATGCCATGTGAAGCAATTTGAAATATGTAGGTAGTCAAATATATTTTTCCCCAATGTCTGCTTTTGTCTCACTAGTCATGTTCTCTTTTACCGGATTTTTAGGAATTAAACTTTACTGAAGCAATATTTTTTAAAGAACACAAGGGTTTACAATAATTTAATAATGATAATTTACAATAGATTTTCAAAGTGCAATCCTCTGGCCTCAATACATTTTTGACATCGTTTATTAATTGAATTGATTGCTGCTAATATTTGATGCCGGATTTCACCTAACTGGTGGCATGCTTGTTGAATTAATCAACTCTTCCCTTTATGTAGCTCCATGCGTAAAAATCTAATGGCGTAATATCGGGAGATCTTGGTGGCCAAGGTACTGGCCCCCTTACCACTTCTGGTGGATCGTTATTTGTGATTCGCCCTATCCATCTTTCCGGATAATTTTCATTCATCCAGCCTCTCACTTGTCGGCCAAAATGAGCGGGTGCGCCATCCATTTAGAACCAACTATTATGACGTACTTCGGCAGGTATATCATCAAACAAGTCGTTTAAGCTATTTGTTAAAAAGTTAAGGAACAGTGCCGAGTTTAGTCGAGGTGGTAAGAAAAATGGACCACAAACATAACCATTGATAAGCCCAAGCCACACGTTAACACTAAATTCATGTTGAAAGGAACGAATTCGAATCTGTCTTGGATTTTCTTGAGCCCAAATGTGAGAATTATGGTGATTAAATACTCCGGTTCTTGTGAAACTGGCCTCATCAGTCCATAAAATCTTATGTAGAAATTGCGGATTTTCTTGAACAGAATCCAATATCCAGTTACAGAAGGTTATTCGACGATTTTCATCACCAGGAAGTAAATTTTGCACTGGTTGTAAATGATAGGCTCTTTGATGATCTTTATGTAAAACACGCAGTACCTTAGATTTTGATTTTCCCAACTGCAGGGCTGCTCTACGTGAACTTAGCCGAGGATTGTTATTAAATATTCTGAGTATGGCATTATTTTCATTATTTCTTTCTCTAGGCTGCCAGTCTATGACGGTTTTTAAACCAAACTCACAAAAATTTCGATGAATGTTCACAAAAACGCGTGAATTTGGTTATCTTCTGCGATATTCTCTAACGGCCGCTGCGGCATTTCCATTGCAGAATCCATAAACAAAATGTATCTCTGCAGACTCGGCATTGCTGAAGAAATTTGTCATTTTTCGTAAAGATATTTGACAAAATCAATCGGACAAACAGAAAATAAGTTTACCAAATCTGGACCACCCTGTATATATATATATATAAAACTGTTACAATTAAATATTTAAAAGCTTTTTTTCAAAACATTTTAAAAAAGTATATAATTTTCTTAATAGATGGCGCTACTACTGCCTTCAATGTATAGTCTTTATTTCCATTCTACGAATTTAATACATATTTGTAGATTTTATTAAACACAAAATTTACAGTTAATAATTTAAAAATGTGATTTTTTAATTTTAAAATTTGCTTAAATTATTCGTTTACAAAAAAAAGTGATCTTTTAGTTCCACCCTTACTTCTTAAGAAGTCCCATAAGCCAACTGAATGGCTTATGCGGGTTTAATCCTGCACATTCTCTAAAAGACGATCGTATTGTCACAATTGTATACTGGCCGCGAAATCGTCATTTTATATTTTTAATCTATCTAGGGCTGTGTTATAATTGCAGTAATAAAAGTAATAAAATTAAATGCAAATGATAAAAAAATAAATTAAATTAAAAAAATTAAATCATAAAAAAATAACCCATATAAAAGATAAATTAAATTAAAAAAATTAAATCATAAAAAATTAACCCATATAAAAGATAAATTAAATTTAAAAAATTAAATCATAAAAAAATAACCCATATATAAAGTTAATGAACTTTATTTATTATAAATATTAACATATAATTTCATTACAAAAAATTAATGTTTGTTTAAAAAAATCCACATTATAAGCCGTTAAAATTACTTTTTTTATAAAAAAAATAGAATTATTGAAAAAAAAAATTGGTAGTCCAGTGATAATTTTTCTTTCTAATAAGATGCATTTTTATTATATATACGTATATTTCAACTATTAATTACGATATAATGTAACGTAATACCGAGATCTTGATTATTAGGGGCTAATAGAGCATACGTTCACGCTTTAGCGAATTGTGTGAGTGAACCTAAAGAATAAAATAGAATAGAATAGATTTTATTAGTTCAAAATATTGCAGTGTTTACAATGTTAAACACGTCAAAAAACAATACATAAATATTATAAAAATTAATATAAACAAATAAAATAAATTCTCTTAACTTAAAAAAAATCATCAACACAGTAATCACATCTGTTTACAAGATATGCTTTTAAAGAAGGTTTAAATTCCTTTAAATTTCGGTCTTTAATTGTTTTTGGTAATTTATTATATAGAACCAGAGCAAAGTTTTGTATACTCTTGTAAACAGTGTGGATCCTGGTTTGAGTAATAAGTGCCAAATCTTTTTTTCTAGTAAAATATGAATGTTCTCTACTAGTGTTATTAAAAAGAAAAAAGTTTTTTTTGTAAAAAATTAAAGTTTCATATATATAAATATCTGGTAGCGTAAGTAAGTTTTGTTTTTTAAATGTTTGCTTACAGGACTCATTAAATTCCAAATTAAAAATACATCTTATAATTTTTTTTTGAAAAGTAAACAAATTTTTGGTATGGGATGAATTCCCCCAAAAAATTATTTCATATTTTAAATTTGAATAAACAAAAGCATAATATATATTTAATAGTGCCACTTTTGGAACAATAAATCTTAAATTAAGGAGTAAGTAAAGATACTTATTGATTTTTTTTAAAACATTATCTGTTTGATTTTTCCATAACCATTTATTGTCCAAAGTAACGCCTAAAAATTTAATTGACCATATGAAAGGAATGCGGTCGATGTTGCCAATGGTAAAAAAATAAAATTCCCTGTTGGGAACATTCAATTATATTACGTTGGCTACATTGAAAATTTGAATTTCCCGCACAAACTAAATTAATTTTCATGTTTTTTTTAATAATAATAAATAATAATAATTCCCACATTTGAAATTCGCACCTTAATTTATTATACAACATTGGAACTACCTTCTTTATCTCTGGGAACTACTAGAATGTATGTCAGTTTCTGCGGGAAATTCAAAATTTCAGTGTAGCCAACGTAATATAATTGAATGTTCCCAATAGGGAATTTTATTTTTTTACCATTGACAACATCGACCGCATTCCTTGCATATGGTCAATTGAGGTACTTAACTCTATACTATATATATTATTAATATTAATTTTGCTATTCGTAAACCCATAATTTCCAAACTTAATATACTGTGTTTTGCTTACATTTAACTTGAGGCCGTTGTCTCGAAACCACTGAAATATATTTTCTTGTGTTAAAACAATTTTAGATATTAAATAACCTATTGTGGAAGATTTAAAAATTACAGTAGTATCATCTGCATACATAAAAATATTATAATGACATTGAGGCAAATCATTTACATATAAGATAAACAAAAGAGGGCCAAGAATTGAACCCTGAGGAACTCCTTTTTTTAAATCCACTGTATTGGAAGAAAATTCCAAACCATTTTCCAAAGATAGTTTCACTATTTGTTTTTCGGTTGGTCAGATATGATTCAAACAGCCTTAGCACTGACCTGCCATATCTTTCTAATTTTAACATTAATAGTTCTTTATCCATAGTATCAAAGGCTTTAGATAAGTCAAAAAAGGCAGATACTGCCAGGGTCTTGCTATTCCAAAGGTCCATGATTCTATCAATAAAATTGAAAATTGCTAATTCCGTATTACTACCTTTAACAAAACCATATTGATGTTTAGAAATTATGGAATGTTTATTACAATATTTTGTTAATCTTGTAGATATTGATATTTCTAAAATTTTTGAAAAAATAGATAATAAAGAAATAGGTCTATAGTTATTAACATCAGTTTCAGGACCTTTTTTTATGCAAAACCCTGACAATAGCCAACTTTAGACTATTCGGAAAAATAACATTTTGAAAACAAAGATTTATAATATGGCTAAGAGGACTTGCTATTATATGTGCGCATCTTTTAATAATAGTTGTTGGAATTTCATCCCCACCAGTGGATTTTTTATTTTTTAGATTATTTATGATGTTATACACTTCAACAGCATTTGATGGGTATAAAAACATATTTGAGTTAATGCGTGTAATGTTGTTGGCGTTAAGTTTTGGAGATGGCAAATTTAGAGTGTCAGATATATTTGCAAAAAATAAATTAAATTCATTAGCAACTTTCAATGGATTATCAATAACAGTGTTTTCTTTCTTTAAAATAATGTTTTTTGGTTTAGAAACTAAAGTTTTGTTTTTATTTATCAGTCTCCACATTTGTTGCTGGTTGTTTGGAGCATTTTCTATAAGTTTTATATTATATTGGAGTTTAGCTTTTTTTAGTTTAAATTTTAAAGTCTTAGAAATTTCTTTATAATTATTTTTTAGAAAAGGATAAATATTATTATTTTTACAATTTATTAAATTTTGATGCATTTTTTTTTTAATTGTGAAATTTGTTTAATTCTATTGTTAATCCACGGTAGTTTTGCCGAATTTTCTTTATTTTTATAACATTTTTTAGGAAACAAAACATCAAATTTGGTTTTAAAATTATGGTGAAAAGAATCAAAAGAAATATTTGGGTCTTCACAATTGTAAACAATATTCCAATCAAGCATAGTAAATTGGTTGATAAAATCATTAATAATTTGTATATCCTTTTAAAATGCATACATGTAGTTTCTTTTTTATCAATATATTTAAAACAGAACTTAATAGCAAAGTGATCTGAAAGATTCGACTTAATTACTGAAGAGGAAAAATGGGACAAATGAATGTTTGTAAATATATTATCGATTTGTGTACTTGAAATATTTGTTACTCTTGTAGGCTCATTAATTGATGATCTTAAGTTAAAACTAAATGTTAAATTAAAAAGGTTTTGCCTAAATGCACAATCGTTATTTAAAAAATTGATATTAAAATCACCAAGAACTATAATGGATTCATTATTTCTGGTAATTAAATTTAAAAGAATATACTCAAAACTTAACAAAAACTCCGAAAAATCAGCCGTTGGTGACCGGTACACACAGACAATAAACATATAATCCAAGCACTTTATAGCACAACAATTTTTTTCTTTTGATTGGACTAAAACTTTTTTTATTTTAATATTGTTCTTTGCATATATACAGGTCCCTCCATGAATAAAGCTGGTTCGACAAAATTCAGAAATGAGATTGTAGCTGTAAAATTTTTTGTAATGTATGGCTTCTTTTCACATCCTATGCTCCAAAAAACATACAACGTCTGGTTTTTCATTTTCCAGAAAAAGTTCTACTTCTTCCTGTTTATTATTAAGACTTTGAATATTTAAATGAATTATATTTAAGTTTTTATCAGTTACATTATTATTATTAGATATATTTTTACTATTCAGCACTTGTTGGTTGACTTTGGTTTTGAAAAAATGTTTTAAAATTAAAGTTTTTTAAAGTTTTAGTTACGCAGAGAAAAAAATATAGTAATAATTAATAAAAAAAAATGGGTAAAAATTACTAAATTTAAATTGTAATATTAAAACGCTATTGGACTATTTTAAAAATTTATATTCACAAAGGTATACTTTACAAAGCGTTTAGTAATTTTTTGTATACAGATGTTGAAGTATTCGGTATACTGTATAGTACTAGATATTGTAATTTTGTTAAATATTCGAGACTTCTTTTCTTCGTGTATATAATAAGGTTTTTTATATCTGTGAGGCAAAATAAATTTTGTAAGCCAAATTTGCCTCCGCCCTAGTCTCCAGCCTATTTAGCTTGTTATGTATGTATGTTCTAATTTTAAATTTAAAAACATTGGAGCATACTAAGAGAAATATGCAAAACGTTTTTAATATGACGTTATGGACCTAAACGCCGTTATCATGTTCACTATAATGAAAATATGATGAGATAAATTTTAAATTTTTGTCAATACTGTGCTAATATAATAGTTAAACGATTAAAAATAAATCTATCATAATTCATGTTGAATTGTGTTATTAACCGTTTAATAATTTACTTTTCAAGCATTAAGTAGGTAATAAAAATAACACAATCTAAACAGTATTGGACGAACCAGTATTATTTTAACACAAAGGCATATAATTTAAAATTTTGCCGCTCTATATAAATGCAGCACAGCATATTGCTATAGAAACGGCTTCTGAGCTTTTAAAGCACGGAAACTAAGCTGCCACCACTTTTATTTCACTCTTTTAACCGTGGTCCTTTTACCACTTACTAAACTTGATTCTAAAGGTCTCTTCTTTTAATTCGTTTTATTTTCACTTTAACAGCTATCATTTTTTAAGGCTTATTTAATTTATATTTATTTTATTGAAGCGAAGTTTATGTTTTAGTTTTGCTAAATAAAAACTTAATATTTTTAACAGTATTTTTATAAAATCCCGTTTTTTTACGTGATGCATGTGGAACAATTTATATGGAATAATAATAAGTTTTGTTTAATATAAAGTATATCCCATATGGTTTGGTGTTTAGAGCTTTTTTTAACTTTTTTTCCCGAATTATTTATTTATATAAATGTTGTAATGTAATTATTGGTCACCGGAATATATTTTTTTTTATTGAATATTTTGAAATTAAATTTTACAAAAAATTTGAAAATACTTTACTTTTATTATTTAGAACATACATTTATAAAGATATTTCAAAAATAGGTAAAATTAATATTTTTCACGCAAGTTATTAAATCGGTAAGTTGAACTTTAGTGAGATTATATTTAAAAGGCTAACATTAAATTTTATTGAAAAAACTAAGGAATCCTTTTTTGAAGAAAAGTTAACTTCCAACAAAATATGTACTACTTATTTCAAAATTCTAACTATACTGCGAGTTATAAAATTTAAAACTTTGACCCAAGATATCTTTTAAATTGCTAGGTTTACGAAAAAACATATTATACCATTTTTTATTATTATTAGTTGTTAACCCGCGGGCTCTGCCCCGCAAGTAACAGCTATGCCACGGACGGCTTTTTGTTACAAAAGTGGCGAATGCGCCGGGATTAGTTAATTAATATAAAGTATACTGACACGTATTTTCAGTATTATACTTTATTTTAATTAATTCATCCCGGCGCATCCGCCACTTTTGTAACAAAAAGCCGTCCGTGGCATAGCTGTTACTTGCGGGGCAGAGCCCCCGGGTTAACAGCTAATAATAATAATAATAAATGGTATAATATGTTTTTTCGTAAACCTAGCAAATTAAAAAGATATCTTGTTGCATCAAATGAATATTCATTTAATTACAGCTACGACCAACGACTGGGCTTTCATTCCACGGAAAGCCCAGTCGTTAGTCGTATTGCCGGCAAACGTTGTAATTAAATGAATATTTTTATTTGACGAGAAATAAATAGGCAATCCCTGAAATGAAGCATTTCAGTCAAACAGAAACATATTTAATTGATTACAGCATTTGCCAGATTTACGACCAATGAATAGGTTTTTTACAAAATGACGCATTACGTTCAATGACTACAACATATTACATACAAAGGGTGTCCCAAAAGTCAACGATATCCTTTGGAGGACTGACAGGCCTGCTTATGGACCTTATAATCATGAGCATGAAATTTTCATCAAACATTAGCATTTTTATGAATTTTGTGAAACTCGACACCTTTCGACACCGTTTTTCAAGTGCCACAGCTCCAAAATTCTATATTCTAAGATTCTATTTTATGTTGCGCAACCCTGAATAGGCCTGATATTTACATTTCAAGGTAAACAACTACTTTAAAGCAGCAATATCCTAAAAACTAACGATTTTTTAAGGGCATGCATTGATATTCTGAGTCGTCATGCGCTGGCCTATCAGTCCTTCAAGGGATATCGTTGATTTTTGGGACACCCTGTATATTATAGTGGATCTAATTTTTGTCGCTAGAGAAATAAATCTGTTTGCATCAATTGTTCATTTCGTAGCTAAACTTGACAATGATAATTATCATAATAATAATAATTTATAATTTTATTTAAATTAAACTTTGAAAGTTAATTAGCATAATAAATTATGAACGCTTTTATTTGCGCATTTTATGCATCAAAGCTTTTTTGTACAGCCAGAGTAAATCAATTCAAAATGTCTTGATGTACATAATGATTTGTTCACATTTTATAACATACTAAATATAGATTAAATTAAATTCGTAAATAAAATATATAATATTTAATAATATAGTATTCGTGTATATGAATCTGGTAAATTAAATTGAGGATCCTCAGTAGTGCTTTCAACGCTTTCATTACTTACTTGACTAACATCGTTACCTGTTGAATGAAGGAGCGAAGCTTTCCACAGTTACAGGCGATAATTTTCTCAAGAACCAATTATGAACTCTTAATTGGGATCCTTATATATCTTATAGGCTCTTCCAGACTCCATTAAGTTGAGTCTATCAATTTTGATGAAAAAGCACTTGCCATTTTTATTGCATTTACAACTGCGTTAACTTATTATTATGTCACTTTATTTGGTTTAAATATTATTATTATTAAGGCTTAAGTATAAAATTCAAAATAAGCAATTTTTTAGTAGAGCCTTAAAACATAATTACATTCATTCAGGAAAGATAAATTTCTTATGTGAGAATCAGATATTCTGTGGATAATTTATCACCTTATACCTTTTAGCCACAGATTTTTAATTAAAACAAAATTAATTAAGTTAATATACAAAGTGTTTTGAAAGATACATAATGCTAGAGATATGTATAAGACTTATAATAAGTACCTATATGCAGGGTGACCAACTGGCATTGAAACTCAATAAATCTGTGTTTTTCCTGCGTAATCTCAGGGATGTGGTTTTATACGAATTTTTATTAAATGCCTATCATTCATTATTCATGTCACACATAAGATATAGTTTAACAATCTGGGGTTTCAGTGCTCACGCGGACCGAGTGTTTGAACTTCAGAGGCGTGCTGTGAGAATTGTCTCTGGTAGCAGATATCGAGACGACATACAATATAATATAAATAAATACTTGTAATAACGACAGAATAAGGTTACAATTTCTGCGACTGGAATCCAGTCGAAATTGTTTCAATTATTACGGACCAACTCTATTCAACTCGTTGCCTGCTGAAATGACAAGCCTTTCAAAAAATGCATTTGAGAAAAGACTGCGGAATTATCTAATATCCCATGTCTTATATTCGGTAAATGCCTTTAAAGAAAAACTGAAAAGTGTCAATATATGATTATAATTATTTACGTATACTTTGATGTAATATATACTTAAATTGTGATGTAAATTATACTTTAACTGTGATGTCATAACTATTTTTACACTTATTCTTAATGTTTTAAATCTTTTTACTATTTAATAAGTATTTTACTTTCCTAGTTTTATTGACGAAGCTGTACTTAATTTAAGTTCTCTGCTAATAAAGATTATGATTTATGAATGGTGCATTAGGTATAAATAAATTGAAAAAAACTCCAACAAGTAGTTTTTAAGTTATTAAGTATTTAAGCGTTAATTCACCCAACGATTTAAGTTTAAAAAACTCGACAACGATGTGTAAATATGGTTGTTATAGGAAGTTTTTATAACAACCATATTTTCTAAAAGTTTGTATCAAAGTTATCATAATTTATTATTAATAATTTTTTATTTTTGAAACCTCTTTAAAAAAATGTTTTCTATCATTATTATTTATTAATTTAAAATTAAGTTAAAGTAGAATATTTATTTTGGAATAAAAATTAGACAAGATTTAAATCTGTAAGCGCAAGGCGAATTTTCTCGATGAAAAATTCGATGAATTAAAATGTTGGTTAACACTCGTAAACAGAATTTTAATTTGGCGCTAGTGCATAGTGCGGTTGTATAACGTACTACTGCCACGAAGCGAAACCACATAACGTCGAAGGTACATAAGCTCGAAAATAAATTAGGCAACAGTGCAGTCCAAAATTTTCAGTGCTATCAATAATGTATATCGACATGATTATGATTATTAAATTATGTTAGGGGTGCATTTCAACAAGACTGCCCTGCTGGCTAACCTCACTTTATAGACTCTCCTAATAGACAATTTAATTTATTTTGTTACTTGTCTATGCAGTAGGATTTCTCGTAGAAGAAGATATTTATATAATTACCAGAATTGTCCTACTCGTTAAGTGTCCGAGCCGACTACCTGTACAGTATAAATAATCCACAAACTTAATATAATTAATGGTGGATTGAAAATATTCTATTGTTTTTTATCTTTTAGTCAATAAAAACCAATATTTTAGTAAAAAAGATCTTCTTTATTTTTATTTCAAAAAATTAATCAATAAATTAGGTAAGAAATTAAGAAAAGCAAAACAGGTAAGTAAATAAAATGACAGCACTGAATTTGAATGCACCGTTGCCTAATTTATTTACGAGCTCATGTACGGTACATGATGTACCTTCGCTTAGTATCACAACCGCAATATGCACTAGCGCCAAATTAAAATTCTGTTTACGAGTTATAACCAACATTTTAATTCATCGAATTTTTCAGTCAGAAAATTCGAGGTACATAATATTTATTCCAAAAAATAAAAATAAGGAATTATTATTCTGTCACATACAAATAGCATTGAATTTATTATCTAAAAAAATAATCTGATTAAAAGAAATATGGCAGAAAGGTGGTTAAATGAAAATTTGTATTGCTAGATTTAAATAACATAATAATTAATAACAACCATACCACAACTTTATTCCCGTATAAAAATTGTTTTAAAATGTTTTAAACAACAAAATTATTCGTATTAAAAGTAAATATTAAAATTTTTAAAAATAACAATAAAAATAAAATTGTTTTCAATTCTTATTATTCAAATAAAATTTTCAGTAATAAAAACATTTAAATATTAAAACAAATATTTCTTGCAAAATATTTGTGTGTCGAATAAGAAACTTTATCACTTTAATTTCTAACAGGTAAATTGATTTTTATGTCGACGAGCAATAATAGAAAATAATTGCGACATGATAATTTCAGTATTACTTTTTCTTAAATAAATGTCGCGCACCTTGAATTAACTGGCTAAGAAATTCGATGAATTAAAATTTTGGTTCAATTTGACTGCGTGTTTCTCAAGTAACCCAAATTTTATTCATCGAATTTTTTAGTCAGAAAATACGCCATTCAGTTCCAGAATTAAAACTACTTTAATTCTTATTCTGTGCTTAAAATTGTGTACTTAATATACCAAGACATCATAAAATTTTTACTTTAAAATGTTCAGTCAATTTTTAAAAACGCAACTTGAATTAATATTTAGCTTTAATAAACATGACATTAAAAAGGAAAACGGCGTGCCATAATAAACAGTATTCAAACATTAAAATAACTGAAATAAAATTTAATTTTATAATCCATAAACACCCTGTATATATTCGTAATAAAATGTAAATAAATTTTGAATTATACAACATATCTAAACATATACATTTTCTTAGATATTTAAAAAATTATTAATATTAAATAATAATTTATAAAATCCAAAATTTAAGCATTTAAATTGGTTCATCCGGGGTGTGCCTAGCACCTTGGGAGTAAGAGATTTATTTGATTTTATTTTTTTAAATTAATTATTAACTTTAACATAAGTGTGTAAAAATAATATACATACATCATTTCATTGGATTTTAAAGAATATTATTTGATTGATTTGTAAAAATATTAAAGCCTGAAAAGTTGTTAATTTATTATAAGTATTTTAAAGATTTTTTAAACTAAGGCTTTTTTAATTTCAATTTTATTGTATAAATGTTTTTTTCTCGTCCTTACAAACATTTTTAACGCGATTATGTATAAATACTTCAATCCATCAACTTTTCCACAATCTGTCATTGGAATTGTTGGCCTATTGATTTTGATATTAATTTTTATTAAATATTGGTTAGACAAACATATAACTTTATTAAACAATATCTTAGTACTTTATGTGGCAACAAGAAATATTTAAAAGAAATACATATATATATCACATAAATTGAGTGGCCTATAAGTATATTTATTTTACCCACTTGAACGTTTGACCAATACCGTACCGAGCACTTGGCTATCCCGCGCGAAATGTTTATTCTAGTGAGTTGGTAATAGTATATTCTGTATCAAGTTTGGAATACGGCTCGAGTAAAAAATATACCAGAAAGTGAGGTTGGATCTGTCTAAAATTTGTTAGATATTAAATACAGATATGTCGCCTTAAGTTTTTATTCCGTCATCCGATGATGGGAATATATGTCATTCCACATTTAAAAGTGATATTAGAACGGTCATATTTCGTAATAAATAAATAAATAAATTTACTATAATATATTGTTTTACAAAATTTAATTAAAATAGGTAGTAGTAGGTGGTAGGTAGATATGACTTAAATTTAACCGACCACCAATGATGGATAAACTTGTCATAGGTTTTCACTAAAACCGTCGATGCGTCGCTACACTGTTCAAAATTTCATGACCATTTTAACACCAAATTAACACCACACATGGTCTATATCGATACAAACCAAAATGGTGTTAAATGTGGTCCGTTGGCCCGGTGTTAATTCAAATACTAAAATGGTGTTAATATAACTTTCACACAGTATTAAAATAAATTTTACCTGGTGTAAATTGAACTCCTTTTCAGTGTTAAATATTATGTGTTTGTGGTCAAATTAAATCATACTACACAGAAAAAATGAAAAAAAAAGGAAACAGGAAACAAGTTCCTTGACGCATTAATAGTATATTTCCAGTGGTATTATTCCAGAAAATGGAACCTTTAACTCGCTAGAGATAATGTTTTTAGTGCGTTCCACTAACTTAAAATACTTCAAGTATTGACAGCTGTTTCCACCTATTTAAGGTCTCTTTAGTATCGAACAACTTGTAGTGTCACACCAAAGCAAAGGATCACCTGGGTTTATATATTCTTCATGTAAGTCAACAGAGGCGAGATTTAAGAACATCACGTGATCCACACCGCCTTTGCCGCGATCGGTACACATTTTTAACCATAATTCATGGTGTTATATTAACACCACTTGGTGTTGGATTTTGACACCATTTTTAGATTACTTTTACACCACAGATATTTTAAACAGTGTACGGTGGACTGGTAGCCAGTGCTGCTGACTACAAGCCAAGAGGTTGTGGGTTCAAGTTCATATAAACATTATGTTCTAAAACGCTTTTTTAATGAAATACAGGGTGTCAAAAAATTTATTATTCATTTTTGAATAATAATTTATAGGTAATGGTTTTTATTTCATTTAGGCAATTCAGTCGTTTCTTAGTTAATATTTAAATTATTTACCAGTGTTCAGTCCATTTATAAGCGTAATTTGCTAAAAGATAATTTTTTACATATCTACTTTTGTTTTTTGTAAATTGATTTGTTTGTTTAATGTTAATAAAATAAAACGCA
This sequence comes from Brassicogethes aeneus, assembly GCA_921294245.1. Taxonomy (NCBI): domain Eukaryota; kingdom Metazoa; phylum Arthropoda; class Insecta; order Coleoptera; family Nitidulidae; genus Brassicogethes; species Brassicogethes aeneus. The sequence goes on from OV121132.1 coordinate 67,977,303, forward strand.
TTATCACAAACTATGACTGTCCCCTTCCTTAGATGTCATGTCACACAAAAAATATTTCTAAACGCGAACTTAATCCTTTATAAGATTAAATTCAAATATTTAATAAACAAAAAAATGTGACATAAATTAGAGAATAGAACAGGGGGTGGTTTTTTCTGCGTTTCATGAGTTATGCAAACAGGGCCGAGCCTAGGGTATCTGCCGCCCGGGTGCAAGAATTAAGTTTGCCGCCCCCATTAATGTAAAAAATTAGGTTGTCGGTAGGGAAGGAGTTCATAATTTATCATTCTCAATAAAGATATAACAAATTCTATAGTAAAATAACAAAGTATTTATTAACAAATACATAAAAGAATAAAATAAAAATACATTTAGGAAAAAAAAAACAATTAAACTAAACTAAAAAACTAAAATCTACTTTTCTCGCTTTTTTAATAGCAAATTCCCTAATCAAGTCACCTACATCCAAGTTGTTAGAAATATCTTCTTCAATACTTATAATTGCTAAATTTAAAAGCCTGAATTGACTCATATTGGATCTTAAATAGGTCTTAATTAGTTTTAATTTCGAAAATGACCGCTCTCCATGGGCAACAGTAACTGGCATCGTCAAAAATATTCTTAAAGCTACAAATAAATTCGGAAAGATGCCTTTTAAATCATTAACTAGTTTTTAACTTAAACGCATTAAAAGACAAAAGAAACTACTATGTTTGCATCCTATTTGCCTCACGTTAATAAAAAAAAAAAATTGCTGAAAGCTTGTAAACAATATCACGTGGTACACAGCGCGCGATTTGATTGGTTTCCCGTAAGCCCGCTTCCGTAAAACATGAAACTTGACGAACTCGAAGCGGACGGACGGAAAGCGAAGCGGGCGGGCGGCAATCTATAAACCGGGCTTTAAGAAAATTGTCATCATCATTTTTTGTGGCTATCGCGCGTTCGGTTATGTCTTTTTTATCATTGCCGCCTGACAGCACAATTTTGGCATTGTTTTTATGTGTAGAATAAAAACGATGATTCCTTGAAACGCCGACATCAATAAAACGCAAGTGATTTTTATAAAGTTTTTTGCCTATTGCAAGGTGGCTTTTTTATTCTTGATAATATGATACAATTTTTGTGATATGCGATATTTTGCCGCCCTGTGTTAGTGCCGCCCGGGTGCCATGCACCCCTTGCACCCCCGGCACGGCTCGGCCCTGCATAATGCAAACTCTTTTTCTGACCAATCGCCATTTGGCCCAAAATGATTTGGGAATTTTGTCGACCAGTGAGTGCGCTCGGCATTTAATTTAAAACAAACTAATACAATTTAAATACAATTTACGATAAAAAATGGATATAAAATTTGATTATAATAAACAAAAGATATTATGTATATCTAACCTTTTAAATGACTTATGAAATTTAAATTAATAGCTTCAGATATTGACTGCAAGTCGTGATTTTAAAATAATTATTAGGCTTAAAAATTATCCGATCATAATTAGCATCCTCCGTTATACTACGTTGTACTATGATAAATTAGAAATCAGCATAATTACCCACAATTTTCCTTGACAAAAGGTTTTAATGTTGAAATTATAGGAACAAAGGACAAATTCAACAAGTATGAAAGCACTTCGTACAATTGTCTTGAAATGATAGAGCGAATTGAGTTTTCAGACAATCTTGTTGCCATGGACACGTCACGGCTCTTTTAGAAATAAATCCGCTTATACTAAGAAAATTTGAAGTAAAGATAAAAACTTGGGCCAGATATTTTTTAAATATACATTTTTAGCACAGTGTTATTAATACTTATATATATATATATATACCTATATATATCTATATATATTAGGGTGGCCCAAAAAAAAAGAATATTTTTTTTCTTCTCATCTCTTGTAAAAATATGTTAGTTTATCATGCTGTAAGAGCCCTTTCAAAACATCAGCTCGATTAAAAATTTTGTAGGGGTCGCTCAAGATTTTTAAAAATTTTCAAAATCGTCAAAAATTGAATTTTTGTTTTATTTTAATTCTTTTTCTCGTCTCATTATTATTTTTTAGGTTGAAAATAATAAAAATTCTGTAAATTTCAAATCAATATTTTGATTTCTAAAGGTCGCTAAAAGTTCGTTGATATTTATATTCAGAGGTCGCTCGAAAACATTCAAAATACTCTACTTTAAAAGTTAAAATAATCTTGAGTGACCTTTAGAAATTAAAATATCGATTTGAAATTTTCAGAATCATTATTATTTTTAAATTAAAAAATAATGGGAGAAAAAAAATTAAAATAAAAAAAAAATACAATTTTTGACGATTTTGGTAATTTTTAAAAATCTTGAGCGACCACTAAAAAATTTTTAATGGTGCTGATCTTTTGACATGACAAACCAACATATTTTCACAAGAGACGAGAAGAAAAAAAATATTCTTTTTTTTGGGCCACCCTAATCTATATAGGTATAAGTGTTATTCAGGGTGCACCAAGGATACTTCTATGTATAAGTTCTTTATTTAAAGAGCTATAAGGTCGGTTAAATTAGACAAAAGTTGCGTAACTACAAGTCTATTAAAATGGTATATAAAAATTTTAAAATTTAAAAAAATCAGCAGTTCTCAAATAATTTGAAAAAAACTGAAAAGTTAGTTTTTCATATAAACATACACATACATAATTTAAATTTTCATCAAATTCATGATTTATTTTGCCTACTTGATTTTAAGATACCACCACCACCATTTTCCTGTGGATGCCATATTGAAATTTTACATGGTTAGGAATACAACGATATATCAAAATCAAAAGTTATTGCGGCCATTATTAAAACAAAAGATGGTGATTTATCATGGTACCTCAAAACATGGTAGCAAAAAAAAATGGATTAATGTGTATGTTTACATGTAAAACTTACTTTGTTTCAAAATTCCCAAGAATAACAAAGTTATATCAATTTTTTATTTTTAAAAGATTTTAGTTTTTTTGAAATATTTGGTGGTTTGTTCTTCAACTTATAAATTTCATGTTAATAGGCTTGTAATTACGCAACTTTTTTCTAATTAAACCCACCTTGTAGCTCTTGAAATAAAAAAAATACCCATAGAATTATACACATAAGATAGGAGGATACCTACTTGATGCATCCTGTATAGGTAAATGTTTGTACAAAAGTATTAATTAATGTTACATTTATTTATAATGAAATCAAATTAAATCGTATAATAATCGAGTACTACATATTACATCAAATTAACCCATAACATTCGTTATATTTTTTAATTACGTATTAATATTAATATTAATATTTAAAGGTTGCTTGAAAACATAAAAACGAATGAATTCAAGTAACATAGCTCTAGAAACTTTTATCATTTGTAAACACAGTGAAACATATACTTCGATACTGTATAGTTCGTTTCAATAAAATTATTATTACTTATCTAAAAAAAATACTAAAAACCATTAATTTGTCCCGAGCACAAACGTAAATAAACCTTTGAAAAAGGTAGGTAGGTATCTAAAAATTATGCATGTATGAAAGCAGACTTTTGTGTTTTTATTTTTATGTGGCCTCTTTGGAACGATCTTTTAGTAAACAAAACTGTTAAAAATTGTATAAGATCTACAAGTGAGCAGCGATTGCGTTATTTATCAATCTTGTCTAAAGAATATAATATTGTATTCAACTTGAATATAATTATAAGTTAACTAAATAATATAATAATATAATAATAATAATAATAATAATAATATAATTATAAGTTAACTAATTAATAAGTTAACTGACTTGAAGCCAAAAGCCAAGGGAGTTATAAAAAAATGGTTATGTGAGTTCTTCTGTTTTATAATTTTAAAAATATATTTATTTCCCATTATTCTTTCAATTATTTGTGTAAAGTAGGTAATTTTAAAAAAGTTAGTTTGTCTTGAAGGAAATCTTCAAGTTATGAGAGACCTTTAAAAATTTATATTTTGAGGTGAGACTTTGATAAACATTAAAACATTTTTGGGGCCACCCTAATGTATACAATCATAAAAATATAATCGTAAAATTAAATGAATTTTTAGAATGATGGAAAATTTATTGTGTAATAAAAAATAATCTGTTATAATAACTGCTATTCCTTTTTGTTGTATCGTACATAACTTAACAATGTTAAATAATAAACTATTTTAAAACGAGCAATGCTTTATAAATCTGGACCTAAAAAAGATATATGAGTTTTTTTAAAACCGTTTCTAGGATATGTGGGGGGAATCAGTATGACCACAAAAATGACTTTCACTAAGCACCCAGGGGTTGTAGGTGCTGTAGCCACCCAAACTCATTTTTTTTAAATGGCAACACCCTTTTTGTGATACCTCATTGGAAAGCTCTTCAAAATTGATCAAAATTTGAGTTGGGGTGGCTACAGACACAGTGGATGCTTAGTGAATGTCATTCTTTTGGTCATACTAATTCCCCCCACATATCATAGAAAAGGTTTGGAGAAATTTTTGCTTTCTTTTTTAGGTCCAGACTAATAGAGCACTACTCGATTTTAAATAGACACCCTGTATAATCAAAAGCACAAACATCTAAGCCTAGTTGTTTTTTAATTTTCAATTGAAAACGTGATTTTTTAAGATAATCTAATATTGTTTTGAGATATAGCGTTATAAATTTTCAATTTAATTTAATAAACTGTGAGAGATTTTAATAATACTAAAGTAATAAACTAGTAGAAAGAAGTATTGAATATTATTAAATTAGGCTGAAGGACCCCGGTCGATGGCCTTTTGTATATTTTGTATTATATGTTCTGTATTGTACTGAATATGCAATAAAAACTTTATTTATTTATTTATTTATTATATTTTAATAAAAAATGTTCGAGTGTCTTTTGATTGTTTTTGCTAAAAAACAAAATTATTATAAAAGTTTTTTTGGATGGAATTTCATCGCTAACATCCTTAAAATATAATAATTACACAGTTCAACACGATTTCCCTGCCATGAAAAATTTTAACAGCTTTTGAAAATAGAGGTTAAAAAACGTAACCGTGTCTCGCCGTTTCAAGAAATCCAAAAATTATACTATAATCGTTTTATTTATTTTTAAATAAAACAATTATTTAAATTTTTAATTTTAGATTTTTTTAATAAAACAGTAGTTTTGTATTTATCTTATTTATATTAAATATGCGTTGGAAAAAATCTTGGTCTTTTAGTTTGATTATACATTGCTTTAGAATCTATAGAATCTATATTTCGTAAATGTGCAATACCCTGTATAAAATTTAAATAATTTTAAAATGTAGCTTTAATGGTTGTCCATTTATTCAGTAAATTAAATTTTTCAAAAACTATACAGTCTAGCTGTTTTATTATGTGCCGAATACCGTAGATAAAACATTTTAGTGGATCGCACTGAAAAAAAACGACGTGATCTGAAAAAACGCTGAGATACGGGTATCATTTTTTTAAGCCTATTTACAAAATCTGTAGAATTTTTTCATGGGAGGGAAAAAAAATCAAATTTTGTCCTACTGTGTTATAGTTTAAGAAAGTGAACGATGAAATTTATATATATTATATTACTTCAAACGGTCCTGGAGGCCTCTTACAACCGAGGGCTCCGCCTCCACTAGCACTAGTTACGGGTCTGGGTGTAAGCCTACACCGTGTAGGTATCATTATACTTTGACTATAACTAGATCCGAGTAGATGTCATTGCCATGTTCTAATAGTATGTATGTAATTATTTTGCACGCGTTGGAAGGACCCCAATTCCAAATGCCTCTTTCTGAACAAACAATTTTCAGCGGTATTTTTATTAGACTATATCCATCAATCATCGGCCGATGATCGGATCAATGTTGGCAATTGATTTAGCCGATATATTGGCTAAACAAGTTGTCTACGTCTACATAATTGGGACATCATCTACCGATGTTTCCCATCGATTAACGTTCGACCTCTTTTTTCGACAGGACGCACTATGGTTTATCGGCGGAAAAAATACATATTTAAAAACTTTATATTATTGGAACTTTTATAACGACAATTTGTTAAAAACATCTCAAACCAATAGATTTCGGTAAAAAATAAATAATTCTGTTTGATTTTATGACACCTCAAAGTAGAATGTTTTAAAGGTTGTCCTGGAGTGAGTGTCGAATGATCAGAATTTGATAAAAATTTACAAATAAATTCTTTATTATGCTTCACATCATCCTGTTTAATTTAATAAAAATTCTTGTCATTGGGAGCCGAAACACATTTCAAAGTTGAGTAAAAATACACGGGTTCTTATGGCAGCACGTAGATTGTTACTCTTTTCTCCTCCGAAATAATGATTGATAATGATAGGATTGCAATGAAAAATGAGTATATCGTGGAGCGTAATTTCAAAACATGATACGCGAAGTTTCATAATGTCATGTCGGTAGGAAAAAAGTTCTATTGGATTAAATCGGTGAATTCAAGAAATTTGACGTTTGCACTGGAGATTCGTGGCAACGTCGCTTAAATAAATGGCGTTATCGTTCCGAGTAACATAAAAAGATTAAAAGAGTAACGACACTTAAGGTAACAAAACTAGCAAAACTCTAAGCAGAACCGAAACACAGGGTATGAAAACGAAACCAGCAACGCCACCTGAGTAACGAAATCGTAACAAAGCCTCTTGGTACAGAAACTAAACTAGTAACGTGTCTCCTATATCGAAGAAAAGTACCTAGTAACGTTTTCTGTTGATGAATAAATGGAGCAGCGTACTTATAAAATACCTTTAAAATTTTGTAGATATTGTACGAGTATTGTACGACTCGTGGGAGAAAGAGGAGATTCCACGAAAGTAAAGTTAGTAACATGCCAAAAATCGTAAACAATGTTTTATTCAGTAACCGCAAGAAATATATATTCTTTCCTGCGCCACATGGTCATCAGGTATACCTAATTGCGTGAGTTACCCGCACCATTTTCCCACGCGTCCCAATTGCGCGATTTACCCGCGCTACTTGATTTACCTGTGCGACTTACTCGCGAGTTATTTCCGCGCGAAATACCTGCGGCTTTCTAACCTGATTTACCTGCGCGCCTTACTCGCGCGACTTACCCACGTAACATACGATATTACTTGCGTGACTCACTCACGCCACCGTTATCAAGATTTAGTTACTCGTTTTGGTACTATTAAGTATTATTTCTCAAAGTTTAGTTATCTTTTTTGGGGGCGCATGTTTCGATTCAATGTAGTTTAGATCCTTACATGAAGAACGATACCCGGTATGGGATACCGTAACAGAAATGCGTTACAAGTCCCTGGTTATTAAGAAGTAGTGACAGCCCCAGCACGCGACGTAACATTTTAATTACAAACACAACACCTCCCCCAGTTCCCCAACCCTTTCTCTAAATGACATAAAATTTAAGGCGGGGGAGGGCCCTGTAAGGGAATTAATTCTGTTATTGGCGAAATTTTTAAAAGTTATGTTATAGATTTTTATTCATTCACATACACTATAACAACGCCTTATGAACTGACTATGCAAAATAATAAAAAATTCGCCTAAAAATGGAATTTATACCCATATGAATTTTGGTTGCAAGTTGTTGGCAACGGATTTTAAATGCTGTAGGATAGGACTCAGTTATATCACGATCGAAACACTAAAACTTATGCCTGGACAACCTTAAAACAGTAAAATTGGCTAAAAATTACGCACACATTTAATAAACCATATTTTGTAATCGGACAAAAAATGTATATTTATTTTTTATATATGTTTAAAGCACACCTTAATCTATATAAAAATTCCCATTTTATTAGAAAATTATTTAAGAATTAAAAGTTATAACCTTTTAAAAAATCATTGATAAAATTAAGAAAAAAAAATTCATATAAGCATTCAACTAGGATTAACTTCGATTCACCGGGTGATCTCTACGTGAGGTTGTTCAGTAAACTTTACTTTATATGCACACACAAAATTATCTGCATATACGTGCATATGAAAAAGTTATGATTTTTTAATTATCGCGCTACATGGTTAAATCGCGCTAACTAAGGCATTGTCTACGCACTCAAGAATTTCGAACCTTTAGATCTATGCTCAAAGGTTTTAGTTGAATTTATTTATTATTACATTTTGTATTTTGTTAATAATATTATCAAAAAATATATACAAAGTACCTACCTAGGTTTATTAATTTACAAATTATTGGGTAAAAAATTATTCGCTTTCATAGGTATAAATATTATTACCTTAAAATGCTATAGGATTTGTAAGGTAATTTACATATATAGGTATTGAAAGCAAATTTAAGTTGGACTATTACATTTTGACATTTTTCAAAATTAGTACTTTCTCCGTTTCTTTAGTTTTTTTAACATAACTATTTTTAAATAGTGACAAAGACATCAGTCTATTTTCTAAAAATTTAAAGAGAAGATTTCCAAATTTGGATGAAAATCAATTCAAACTTGTTATGGAAAAAATTAAACCGAACTTTTTATATAAGTTTAAGACCAAGTGGTTGTTATCACATCAGTTTTTAAATAAAAATTAAGAATGGTTAAACAACGAAATAATAATTGAATTTAATGAAGATTTATAAAAACCAGGTCCATCAGGTGTAGGAAGATCAAAGAAGGATTGTGCTGAACGTTTTAAAAGGCATAAGGTTAAACTCTTACTAGAATCCGTTGAATCTCAGACCTTTTATCCGCAGCTGCGAAATTCCCCAAAAATTTTGAGAAGAAAATGTATATGCCACCGGAACAGGCTTTGGCGTTGACAACGGATGCCCAATTGTCAAAGCATCAATATGAAGCATTTAGAAATGCCGTTAAGGATTGGACATGATATTTTACCACCTTATTATAAGGTTCTTATAGCCACAAAAGAGTGCTACCCAGATAAAATGGTACCCGTGTAGATATGCAAAGTCTTGTAGATCATACCTCAAAGCGAATTTTAAAATCTATCGATATTGATGTAGAAGATAATACAGAGTTACTTTTAGTTAGTAAGTGGGGATGTGATGGTGCTTCCGGGTAATCTGAATACAATCAAAAATATGTACAAGGTTATAATCAAGAAACATCAGATAGTAGCATCTACATGGTATCCATGGTGCCTTTACTACTTAGAACTGGCTTTGACTCAACAATTTGGAACACTGATTTGCCTTCATCTACGAGATGGTGCCGCCCTATTTATTTTGAATTGTAAAAGAGTCCCCTAAAAAAGTTTTGGATATTTACAACAAAATAACAAAAAAAATTTCCCAGCTAAAAAAACAGAAGTATCAATATCCGGAAAAAGTTTCTCTGTTAAACACGACATGAAATTTACCATGATTGATGGAAAGACAGCACAAATCATAACAAAAACTCCTTCTGCTTGTAAATGTTTTATATGTAAAGCAAATCCGACAAAAATAAACAATTTACAAAATGTTGTCCATAAGCCAACAAATGAAGAAGCTCTTCAATTTGGATTATCTACTTTATATGCCCGCATTACGTTTATGGAATGTATATTACACATTGCCTACAATTTACCATTTAAAAAATGGAGAGCCACAAAATATCTGCAGAAAATTAAGGAATCTGAAAAAAAAAAAGAATTCAACAGGAATTTAGATCAAAAATGGGTTTAATAAGAGACGTTGTTAAAACCGGCTCAGGTAATTCCAAGTCTGGAAACACATCAAGAAGATTTTTTCAAAATCCAACCTTAGTTGCTTGCAGAGATAACTAAGTTTGATTTTAACTTAATAGATAGGTTTTAAACCATTCTGCAAGCTATCACTAAACAAAGCTTGATAGATCCAAATAAGTTGGGAATGTTTGATCAGCAAACAGCAAAGTTGTTTGTGGAACTGTCCTGTAACAGTTCATAAAATATTAGTACAGAGTCAAGCCACGTCAAGTGGAACCAGAAAATTTCACGATATCACAGATTTTGAAAATAATCACAATATTGTGTGTGTAGTAGGCATGACTCATATGTCACAGTAAAAAATTTGTTTTAAAATTCGTTTTTTTGGTAATGTTATTAAGGTTAACATTTTGTCAAACTTTAGAGCACGGTAAAATTGAAAAAATATAATCTCTGGGACCACTCCGTATAATTGAATTAAATTTTACATACTATTGTAGCAATGTTTAGACTATAGAATGATCATTTAATTAAGATAAATTTGTTTAAATAAAAGAATTTTGCATACATTTATTATAAACAATTAAAATCTTGTGTCATAATATGCGGCAAACGTTCCCGTTTACTAAAATATACTAAAAAATTTGTCTTTCACATATCATTCCGGAGATATTAAATTTTTTGTCCCGCTGCAGCGCACAGCGCGCTGTGCGCTTGATCAGTACGCGGCGCGCTTCGCTGCTAGCTCGTCAGCACACAGTGTGCCTGAACGAGGTTTAAGTAACATAAAAATTCCGCCAAAAACTGATTGCAGTTTCTGGTTCGGGACCCTTTGGTCACTTAAAAATGATGATTTTTTTTTTAATTTTTGAGATAAATCTTTATCGTGCATTATGCTTTTTACTATATAAAAAAGTGATATTTGGTAACCCTGTATTTTCTAAGTCTCGTTAACAATATTCTCCAATAAAAATCGGTGTACAAATGTGTACCTACTCTTGCAAAGGTAGACTTTGCGATAAACAAATAATTAAAAGAAAATGAATTTTTTACAGATTTAAAAAAAAGCAAATAGAATTTTGGTAAATATCGTTTTTAAATCACCAAAGAGTGCCGATCAAAAAACTTCAACCAGTTTTTCGTTCAAAATTGAAAACTACTAAAAAGCCTAAATTAAACAAAATTTTAAATTTTCTCTAAGCGTTATTTTATTTAATTTTATTAAAAATGTATTTTTCTTGTAAAAGGTTAATAAGAAAGCCATTTTGTAACCTGATAAATATGCCAAAACCATGAATTTATTCTTTTGCTTTATTATAATTAAGTGATTTTTGGCTAACCCTGTATACATTAAATGATGTAAACAGTATTATAAAAAATACAAATGTGTACTCTGTCAAAGGTAGATAGGATTTCGGTTTAAGTCACCAAATGGTCCCGAACAAGAAACTGCAATCAGTTTTTGGCGGCATTTTTATGTGACTTAAACTTTGTTCAGGCACACCGCGGTGCACCGTGAGCACAGCTTTCCGTTAAAACGTTAGAACGGACGAGCTAGCAGCAAAGCGCGCCGCGTACTGATCAAGCGCACAGCGGGACAAAAAATTTTATATCTTCGGAATGACATATGAAAGACAAATTTTTGAGTACATCTTATTAAACGGAAACGTTTGCCGCATATAATGACACAAGATTAATTTTTTTTCAGCGTGAAGAACACATAAAAAATTTCAATTGTTTATAATAAATGTATGCAAAATTCTTTTATTTAAACAAATTTACCTTAATTAAATGATCATTATATAGTCTAGTTGCTACAATAGTGTGTAAAATGTAATTCAATTATACAGAGTGGTCCCAGAGATTCTATTTTTTCAATTTTACCGTGCTTTAGAGTTTTACAAAATTATTAACTTTAATAACAATAACAAAAAACCGAATTTCAAAACAATTTTTTTACTGTGACATATGCGTCATGCCTACTACACAATAATGTGATTATTTTCAAAATCGGTGATTTCGTAAAAAAATTTGGTTCCACTTGACGTGGCTTGACTCTACATGGAAAGGAGGTGATGGAAAATATATCTTTACCAATCGGGGTCCTTTTAGAGGAGGCACAAGGCTCCCGAAATAAAGATTTCAAAAAATTTAGGTACATTTTTTCAATAAAAAGAAACAGGACAGCAACAAATGAAGATATTTTACACCGACTTTTAATATCATCTGATCCTTTTATAACATTTGCAAGGAAAAAATATCATGTATAAAATACGAACTTCGAGATGAAGGATGGTAATATAATTTATTTAGTTTTGTTTGTATTTTTTAATAAATGAAACAACCAAAAGTAGTGTTTTTACAATATAACTTACTGTTAAAATATATCTATAATTATAATATGTATTATGGCAATAAAAAATAAAATTATTTCCGCCAAAAAGTTATAAAACCCATATTAAAAAATTCTATTCTATTTTCTATTTTTTTGGATTTATGTTATTAAATAAATCATACCTAGCACAGGTAAATAAAATAAAATAAATATATTTATATTTAAACGGTGTATATATAAACGGTGTATTTTTACAATTTAAAAATGCGATAAAAAATAAAAGCCTTAAGTTTTTGATGTAAAATCTTCGGCAAGACACGTCGGGCAATCATCATTGCATGATCATCGCCGATGTTTCCTATTGATTTAATGGCGACGTCTATTTCCATCATCGGGTCGACGTAAAATACATCTGCATGCGATGTTTGGCCATAACTCGGCCAACGTATTAATGTTTGCTGGACCGGGGCCCCGCGGGGGCCTGGGACGGACCTTAATATGATCAAAAATGGTCAGAACAGATATGTTTTGGTCATTTTTAAACGTTCTACAAAAATGGTCTTTTTTAAAAGTCATTCAAGCTTAAAGTGAAAAAAGCGTTTCTTACTTTTTATGTAAAACTATCGGATTTATTATAAAATGTCATAATACTTTTTTGTGGGATACTTTATATCTTAAAAAAATATGTTATTTTATAATTTTTAAATCCTACAGTTCAACAGTTACTGGTTTTACAAATTAACAATTAATTTCAAGAAAATAGCAATTTTATCTCAAAAAATTAATTTGTATAACCAGTAATTATGAAAATTTTTGAATGATATATTCTTGTGGAAAATAAAATGATCTACAAAAAAGATTCTATGACATTTTGACAGATGTCAGATGGTTTTACCGGAAAAAGAAAAAAAACTTAAAATTTAATATAAATTTAACTTAAAGCTTGAATAACTTTTGAACGAGTATATTTATTAGTAAATAATAGGAAACCTTATTTGTAGAGCGTTTTTTTTTATAAAAATATGTTTTTTTCATTTAAGTCCATTAATCCGTTTACGAGTTATACAATTCCAAAATAAACAAATCTCATTTAAATGGAAATAGAAAATCGCGATGAGCGAGACTATTACATTAAAAAAAATTGTTTTTTGCAAACTTTAAAGGCCTCTTGGCAAGTTGGGTTGAATCAACCTATTTTCAACAAAAGAGTATGTGGCCCTACATTGTATTGGCTTTTTTGGTACACCCTGTATAAATGCTAGAATGTTTTACCTATTTCTTTTATTTATATTATTTATTTATTTCAAGAATAAGTGTTATTTGTCTCTTGGTTTTTATTTTTGACCTAAGAATGTTGTTTTGTTTTTATTTGTTAATAAAAGTAATGCCTTTTATATTCATTTTTTATTTGTTTGTTATGTGGGTCATTCCGACGAAAAAAATAAATAAATTTTTTATTAAAACAGTATGTAAAGCATAAATTTAAAAAGTTGTTTAATATCTATAAATATTTGAAATCTTTTTGACAAACTTGACAAACAGCTTTTGTCCAGGGCTCCCATAGATAACGCCTCTGAGCTACGTTTAAAAAAAATACATCTTTTCAAAACCAAAACCTCTGTTCTAATGTATTTGTAATTATATACCTACCTGAGCAAATCCAAAAGGGTGTTTTAGTAGGTATACCTATAGGTACTCTCATTGTAGAGAAATTATTTAACGCAATTAGTATTGTATTACTATGGGATAATATTAGCTTTATTGACTTTAATTCTTATGATTTTTTGATTCCTTACAATATTTTATTCTAAGAGATAGGTAATACGGTTAAAAAAACTTGTGCAATTAATATTTTAACAAGAATAAAAAATATTATGGACTTTTATGAACTCATAAACTTACCCTCTAAACTTTGGTCATATCCTTTGGTAAAAAATAACATGGCTTTAGCAGCTCGTTCAGGTGTTTTAAGGAGACCCTGCCTATCAGGATTTTCTCCCAAAGAACTTAAAAGTAATCTATAGGATCTTGACATTTCTGGAAGCATTGCTTCTCTGGTTGGTGGCCTGTGATCTAATTCAAGGTCATGGTGAAATGTACATTTTTCATGCCCTAAAAATTGAGATAAAAAACACAAATAATTTTACAGGGTAATCAAAAAAATTCATATTTTTCTTATAATAATTTTTTTAAATTAATTAATAATTAAAATTTTAAAAATAAGTAAAACAAATAAAAAATAAAATTTGAGTTGAAGCTTGTTATTAAACCGATTTTTTTTCAGCGGTAAAAGGTATAGATTTTCTTGTCTGGTAGTTTGTTAATGTTCATTATTATTTTTAACTAAATACCTACCATTTATAGTTATGAAATAAAATAAAAACTTCCTTTAAACAATGACGGGACGAAATGGGGATAAAAATGCCAAGACTCGTAATCCGACACTTTAGAAAAAATTTAACCTTAATATATAAATCGCATTTTATTTTAAAATTAAATTTCAAATACGTTTAATTTTTGAATTTCCCTTATTAAATAAAAATAAATGCTGCATAACATTTTTCTATAAAACAACATGTTAAAAACAAGTGAAAAGATAATCTTGTCAAGACATACATAGATTTAACTTAAATAAACGTTTTAAAATAATAATGAAATTGTTAAATTATAATAAATATTATATTATATTTCCTTTTATAATTTTTCATGTTTTGATACATTTTGCCAATTTTAGGTACGTATCCACAATTTACATGGATTATAATCACAATTTGTGACGTATACATACTATCTTGATAAATCAAATTTGAGGCATTTCACGATAAGCGACAACAAAAATATAAAATGTGTTTGTATTACTACCATTTTTTTACTTAGAGCTCATGCATGCAAAAAAATGGATTTTATATGTAACCACCTTTTGGCTAGTATGATTTAAATAATTTCTTTTACAATTTTATATATTTTGAAATTGGCTTAAATTTAGTACGGGTAAGAATTAGTTTCGATTTTTCTTTTAATGCCTTCAAACGCAACTCTATTTAAAAAGATGAACATTTTTTGTTATTAATGTAAAATTATTATTTAATTTTTTGGAGAAAAGTTTAAAAAAATGGATTAAGATAAATTTCACTATGGCCTTAACCCTTTTAACACCTTTTCTGTATTCACAATGGTAAATTGTGTTTTAAATGCTCTATCAATATATTATGAACTTTGTATTAGTTTTCAGATAAAAATAAACTTTTTTGCATTCTGGCAAAATATATTAAAAATGTAATTAATTATAATCCTAAAGTTTGTGTTTAATACTTTTTAGTTATGGCATTTGTCTTCACAAGGTATTTGTTATAAATTTCATTAGTCTAACTGCAATCAAAATCCCATTTTGCAAAATATAATAGCTATTGTCCCTGACTTTCTGATTATTCTATAAATTATACCAGGCTTAACGTTTAAGTAGAACAGTGGTCAAGGATTTATATACATTTAATTTAGAATAATATTATATTATAATACTTTAAATTCTCTTTTATATACCTAACAACTTGAAATTACAAGGTAAATTTCATAAAATTATTTCGTATCCTTAACAAATATTACCTAACAATAATTTTGGGAAAAAAATTAACTTTTTATTATTTATTATAATATACCTATGCAAGTATTTATCTCTATTCTAACATAAATTAATAACAAAATATGATTATAAAACATTCTTATTCAATTAGCGTTTGTTTGAGTTTAAAAACAATAAAAAAATAAAGAGTTATTTAAGTTATCGTCATAAAAGTGTAATGAACAATTAGTACAGTATAAAGTAGACAAAATTGGTGTTGGTAAATTTTCTAAGCAATATATAAAACAAATAAAATGTATAGTCAAAGTTTTTGTTACAAATCTATTAACGAAATGGCGTGTAATTACATGTATGTACAACCGTTTTATCAAAAAACAGATGAAATGGCTTAATGAAGACGTTAAATTCCCAGAAATGCAGCCATACCAGTGTATA
The DNA here is from genome assembly GCA_921294245.1 of Brassicogethes aeneus. Classification (NCBI taxonomy): domain Eukaryota; kingdom Metazoa; phylum Arthropoda; class Insecta; order Coleoptera; family Nitidulidae; genus Brassicogethes; species Brassicogethes aeneus. Next base: position 67,993,298 of record OV121132.1, read on the forward strand.
AAAACACCACGAGGTAGACCAAACAAATTATTTAGAAGAACTGTGCTCAGCTGCAGAAACAAGCTTGGTAAAATCATGCAAGAGAACTGCAGCGCAAGTTATGAAATTGGCAACTGAAACTTCGCCCAAAAGACTAAAAAAATGAAGGTGGTAAATAATGCACCTTCTGCGACTGTAAGACCGTACAACCTGAAGAAGCTTTGGGTCTTATCTTGGGTTAACGAAAAAAGATTACACCACGATGCGACTGGAAAGCGGTGCCGATATTTATTCCTCAAATCATTTAATAGCAAAGGCAAAAAAGTGTTATCCTGCAAACATCAAATTAACCTTCTATGGTGTTGATGAGGGAGATAATGATGTGGATTTTAATATACAATATTATTTTTCTAGAAATTAAACCTTATGTACCTACCTAATTTATTAATTTAAAATACAGTATTAATTAAACATGCAATTGTTTTCTTTTTATTAGCCAAACTAACCTATGTTAGAAGCGCGTCTCCCGAATGGTATGGTCCAATGACTAATACACCATACCCACCATACCCAACACTGATAGACACTGTTTCGACCTGTTGGGTCTCATCAGTGTTAGACAGTCGGTGACGGGAGACACGCATCAAGCTCGGCACTGTTCACTTATAAAGAAATAATTACCAGGACAGCGGCGAGATGTACCGGCAAGTCAGTCTGGAGACATATACCGTCTAAAGACGTGGCCTCGCTGTGCGGCGTGCAATCACAATGCACTGTGCATAATTAAATCCTAAAATTTAATTTATTCGAAAGTTTTTAAGTCATTACAAAAATATAGAGTTATCACGTTTACGTCAAAACATTTTTTTAATTGGTAATGTTGGTGTCTAAATAGTGGGTAATAAATTACCATCAAAATTGCAAGCTTCAAAAGTTTTTTTTTTATACACGTATATTAAACGCTACTATACAAGAAAGTATTGCTGCTGTAATTGATGAAGTTATTGTGTTTTGGAAAAAAGCTCAAAAAATTATACGATGAGTGGCGCATACTTGTTAAACACAAAAATCGGAGTGACGGGGCTGTAAAAAAACGAAATGAATTTTTCAATTATTTGACATTGCACCGTGAAATGTATTTGAAGTTGTTGATGAAAATTCTAAAAAATTCTTGACCAATCAGAGATCAGATGATCGAATTGGTTTTATTGCGAATATTAAAACGAAAAATGATGAAGATGATAAAGATGTTAATAAATTAGACAAAGAAATGGATTTTGAAAAACGAAAAAAAAAGTGAAGAAGAAAAATCAATATTAGGTAATTTATAAGAATCAAATGTTCAATTGATTATTTATTATTCAATAACGTAGATAGTCTTATCATCATATTATTCTTCTTATTTGTTTTAGATAAAAATGTTAAACTTTTATCCATTTAAGAAAGTGCTCTATCTGCATCCAGTGAAGATGTATACTTTCCAACCACTGCCGGACCATCAGAATCCTCAGCGAGTTGTAGCTACTTTAGATCGATGTACACAAGTGACAGAGATGCTGTATTTATAGTAACAGCTATCTGTCAGTCTCTTATTGACATAAACCTACTAGATGTGGATATTAACTCTTTTATTATCAATCGATCATCCATTCGACGACATCAACAAATTCTGCGAGAGTCGACATAAATTGAAATAAAAAAACCTTTTCAAGACTTGAAGTTATCATCTATTGTTGTACATTGGGATGACAAATTATTACCTAATTTGTTAAATACAGAAACTCTGTGGGTAAAAGGCATATGGGGATAAGTTAAAAAAAGCAATATTTCAGTAGAGCCTTAAACATATTCGCATTTTACTTATCCCCTTATGCCTTTTACCCACAGAACTGTTCATCGATTACCTGTAATAATTACTTCGGAGGATAAAGAAATCATGTTAGGTGTACCAACGAGTGGAGATTGGACTGGAATGGCACAAGATACTATTGTTCATGAAACATTACTTGATTGGGGATTCGATACATCCGTTAAAGCGATATGTTGTGATACTACTTCTTCAAATTTAGGTATTTGAAATGGTGCTGCTGCATTATTAAAGAAATTTTTGGAGAAAGATTTGTTATATCTTTCGTGTATGCATCATATTTTTGAGATCGTCCTGAGATATATATTCCAAGCTGTTTTTCCGAATACTGTTGGGCCTAATGTTCCACTTTTTTATCCTATTTCAAAAGCAATGGGAAGCTTTAGACAAACTAAATTACAAAACAGGATTAGATAATCCGAAAATTGGAAATGTATTAACAAATGTAAAAATTAGGTCTCTAAAAACTTTTGCCACTGAACTTCTGATAACAAAGCTGCCTCGTGATGATTACAAAGAGTTTTTGGAGCTTAGTTTAGTCTTCATCGGTGTCATCCCAGAAAAATTTAATTTGCAGGCAAGAAATTTATAAATATTTACCACTGTTCACAAAGTTGAAAGATAATGAAGAAACCGACAATTAGATCTATTTAGATTGTCTAGTTGGCGCCCCAACTGTTATTCCGATATTTGTAGCATAGAATTTAAAAATGGGGTTATCGTTATTGCCCCCTGTTCTTAATTCCCCCACTCTAAAAGACCAATATAAAAGCAGGGGATTTTCACAACCTTTTTTGTATGCTACACTAATAATTTAAACCTTCTATTTTGTACCGAGGCACGCTCGTTTAAAATGGTAAAAAGTATTGGATTTCATAGTGGCCGCGGTACATTTTTACAACATTTTGTGTCCGTTATAGTTGCCGATTGTACTCAACGTGTTGTATTCATAAATATCAAAATTTAGTTGGTTAGGTACCTAATTGATTGAAAACCAAAATAATTATTGTTGTTTAGTTGATTCATTAAATACGCTTTAAAGGGGTTTAGTTATTGCTGTCAATAAAATGTCTTTAATAGATAAACTATTGGGTTTAGCAAATCTACTTTTAATTGCATGCATAACAATTTCTATATATTGGCAAAAAAGAAAGATGCCCCTACGACAAGCAAATTTGTATGGCCAAAACTCTTAAATTTTTAAATATTTCAAAATGGAAAATATTTTGTTTAGAGCGAATTATAATTACCTAGATAGGTATTATAGCATATTGCATTGTTTAAAAAAAGGAAATATAATACCGATGCAGAGGCGTTAAACAATTTTTCAATGGAGTATTATAAAAAAATTGTTTTATAAGAAATGTCGGTATTTTAATTAAACATTAATAACAATATGTAATAATATTTATTTTAAAAATTATTCTATTGCATTGCGTAAATTTAAATTTAATTTGTTTTTGATACATGCAATATTGCAATTATTATTATTAATAATTATTATTTTTAATATGCACGCTCCCTTTAAGCTTTTGAAGTTTTCTGTCTAGTTAACAAACAAAATTTGTTTGTCATCTTGAAAGTAAACTTCAAACTGAGGTATTATTTAATGATTAATTATTATTTAATGAGGTATGATTAAATTTTATGCAATTTTTATTCCAGAAACTTCTATTTTGTAGCTTTAAAATGCCATATGATCTTTAAGAGAAAAATGTATACATCTAAAAACGTAAAGCACAAAAATAAAACTTTTTAAATGCTTTATTTTGGACTGGTACTGGGATTCCGTGAAAAGTCAGCAGGGTTCCGCGAATCAGTGACATTTGTCCATAGGTGTGTGGGTTGTGGGCAGGGGCGTGCTGGCAGAATCAATGCAGGCCTGGACTAGATGGTAGAGCAGTCCAGGCACAAGCCAATTTCATATAAATTGTAAAAATACATCACAATTAAATACCTCGACTGAAAAAACTTCCCGTGATAACTCTCTTCGCAACAAAGAACTGTTTTCAGCTAATTCAATTATTAAGTCACAATCTAAACCATTTTGCACCAGCAATCAGCATAAAAGCTTCCAAATTTACGTCACTTCACACTAATATTAAAGGAAAGTATTATCACAAATAAATCAATACAAAAACTGCGAGAGGGGTCTTTTTTGGATGCTTTTGTAATTATGTTTCTGTTTGTCTATATATCCGTGCAGATCCCCCTTCCGAATTTATAAATTGACTAAAATTGCATTTTATCGAAGTGGCTCCGGATCAGTTTGAATTTCCAAAGAAACGGAAAAAAATTACGAAAGCATCCAAAATATCCCCACGGTTTAGGGTTTCCACCTGCGACTTCTTGGTTAAGGGTTAGCATAAAAAATACGCGTGAGTCAATTAAAACTTTCTTTTTTTTAATTTATTTTAGTGTTTAGTGATATAACTTGAAAAAACTTTTTGTTTGGTATAAAAATCTTTTTTCTATTTGCATACCATAACAAATCCAGCAGACCACCATGGTAGCGCAGGCCACCGGGCTTTCGCCCGGTGTCCCGGCGGCCCAGCACGCCCCTGGTTGTGGGTGCGTCTAAAAGAACCGCATATATGCCTATAAACATCTTTAAACTCCAATTTTAATTGCCGTATCCTTTATTTATTATCATTTTATGATAATAAATAAAATATATTATGGTTCGCGGAACCCCGCACAAAATAAATCATTTGCAAAGTTTTATTTTGTGTTGAGTTTAGGGGTGTCAATCCCGAGCCCTTTTACAAATCCCGGGACTTTCGGGACCAAAGGTAACTAATTCCAGGTCCCGGGATCAGTCCCAAAAAAATATAAATTTTTAATTTTAAAACCAATTTAAAATAAAGGAACAAACAAATTAATAAACGATATCTTTCGGACTTTACACTAGTTGAAGGAATGGTTTTCAACAATTCCTAGGCACATTGTACCCACGTTTACCCCCAATAACAAATAATTCCATTTCTTTTATCAATCGGGCCTTGTTGAGTTCCAATTGAGACTGTAACTTTCATTGAAATTATCGAGTTTGTGACATTTTTTCAGGTTTGACGTTTGAAATATGTTATATTATAGGTTATGAACATGAATTTATTCTACAGTGACCTGTAATTTTACATTTTTTTTGCTAATTTTATGCTTAACGCGATAGATGGAATCACTCTTGCTATGTAATTGCAATGTATTTTCATTATTGTACTGCGGTGTATAATATTTTGACTTTTGAGCTGGGTACAAAAATGAAGTATTTCTATATATGCTGTATACCTATATACTCATGTATTAAGTATATTTTATTCTTTGTAACTTATTACTAGGGATGGGATTTTAGTTATTTTACCTTTTTTCAACCGATGTAACTATTTGAAAACCAATAATGCCAAAATGTGTTTTAAAAGATTTTCTTTTATATGAACCTAACTTGTTTTCACCTTTTTTACCTTTTTTGGAGGTTTTTGCTTTAAACTACCTTTTAATACTTTTTTACCTATTTTTTTAACTTGTTTTCACCTTTTTTATTACCTTTTTTGGAGGTTTTTGCTTTAAACTACCTTTTTATACCTTTGTTACATATTTTTTAATTTGTCAGTTTATTTTCACCCATTTGTTACCTATTTTACTTTTATGTGTTCTTTTTAAATTTAGCGACAAATATTGTATCCAGGGCGTGCAACTCAACGGTATAGATTTTTTCTTATGGTCACTGTAACAGTAACCCTCTTTGTAGTGAGCTTATGTTCTGTCATAGAACTTCTGTGTAGTGAGTGTCACTCAGTGAAACACAGTTTATTGCATAGAAATAGTTTATTGTGGGTATGTTCTGTGTTTGGGTATCCGGCTAAACAAAATTATAAAAAATGCCCAAAACCAAAGAAAATCCTCTAAATAAACTCAGCAGTTGGTTAGAGGGGACGAATAAGGTTTTTCTATTGACGGAAAAAACTTATTTTGTAGAGTTTGCTTTAAAATTGTAAGGACTTTGAGGTTATATTAAAACCTCGGTTAAAACATTTTTCTTTAATTTATATACATTTTAGCTATCTGTTTGTTACTCCAGTAGTAAATTTGGTAAATATCAGGTATTCCCTGTTATATTTTCATTTCCTTATAGCTTTAATTAACTATTGGTCAGTTTATAAAAAAAAATTTTTATGTTACTTAATAAAAATAAACGAAACTTGAACTTTTAATGTTTTTTTTTACCTAAAATGCTGTTTTTTTTAACCTAAAATGCTTTTTTTAGTACCTTTTTAGTTACCTATTTTTCAGTTTTTAGTACCTAAATATCCCATCTTTACTTATTACTAAGATACCGGGATTGGGACTTTTGATCCGGGGATTTTTTACAGGATCCCGGGACCCCGGGATTTCGGGATCCGGGGATTGACACCATAAAATGGTTTAAATTTAAAAACTGCTCTTATAGAGAATGGTCTGAATTTTCACCTTTATGTAAAAAAACATATTTCTCTTAACATACATTATAATAAATTGTGTTTATTTCCAAATATCTCAAAAATATTAGTTTTCAATACATGAAATTACTTTAAACCTTAGATAATAATAATAAAAATAATAATATATCTTTATTGCCCAACAGTAAAAAACTTTTTAGTGGTGTTTCTCAAATGCAATAAAAAATCAAAATGCATGTATGATATTAACATTATCTTAGTAGCCTGTCGAAATTTAACTTTAATTAGAGGCTTTTAAGCAATTATTATAATAAAACATAATATAAAATATCCATCTTCAAAGTTTTAAATAAAAATTACATGTATTTTTATGCTCTTAATTATTTACTTAATATTTAATATACCTATATATATATATATATATATATATATATACCTATAGGTACCTATGTGTAAAAATATTACAATAACTCTATTAGGTTTTATAGGTATATGTAAATAATTAATTAAAAATAAAATTTTAATCTCGCAAATTGTATCCCTTAAAGGAATTCCTATTTTCGGGTTGTTTTCGTATATTAAATATATTTTTGCAATAAAACATCCTCTACATTTTTGTCTCAAATTGCAACTGCATTTAAAAACCAATAATATCTTAAATTCATACTAAATGATACCTAATCATTTAATGATTCTAAATGATTTATGGGTCTTACAAAGTGTAAAAACTATTGTGTTTGTGATGCAGTTGTCAATATATGTAAATTGTCATTACTAATTACTCATAACTGGTTTTTTATTATTTCTTAATAGCGTGTTTTAAATGTTCTAATCAGAGCCGGATTTTATTAAAAATCAAATATTAAATTCGAATAAAATACATTTAATACCAAAAAAATTTCTTAAATAAATTTAAGAAGCTGTTTTACCAAGAAATATAATAAACTCTTAAAAAATAAATAAGAATTTAACACTTCAACATATTATTACATATTTAAAAACTTTTTAAATAGGTATGTATATATGTATAAACTAGTTAATTATAATAAATTTTGCATTTTTAAATTAAAATTAGATTAAAATTTAAAAAAATGCGTTAATTTAAGAAAAAAATTAAGTTTTAATTAAATAATTTATTAAAAGTAAAGAAAATTAAGAATTTACTAATTTCTAACCTGGGGTAGTGGAAGTCCTAGGTGTTTTTGGTGTACCAGGGACTTCGACTTCGGTTTCATAATTTTCGGACCATGTCCTAGATAACACAGGTTTTGGTTTCTTTGCATTATTGCAATGATCTCCGTTTGTAGCCATGTCAAACAATTATTCTAATACTTTCACTAACTAGATCGAGGTTATTTTCAATCACGTGCGCAGGGCCCGGAAAATCAAAGCGGCAACGATCCAGAGCAAGAACTGAACACAAACTGACTGCTTGCAGGAATGCTGGACTTTATCTATATATTGCGCGCCATTAAAGTTGGGTAGGGCTGAATAATAATAATAATAACTATAAAATAAAACAGGTATATTCCATAATCCAAGAATTTTAAAGTCATTATTTGTTTCATAGTTCAGGAAAATTTATGAAATAGAAAATTAAATCAGAGAATGATAAAAAATATTTACAACTTATTAACTGTGTAATAATAGTAAAAACATATTAAAAAAATTCGTTTAATATACAAATTGTAAAAAAGTCTTAAATATAGAAAAATATATATTCAAACAATTTTATTTTTTTCAAACAATTTCAAAATTATATGTACAGACAAGGAAATGTTTAAGGTCTCTTTGAACGCTCCCTTGAAACCATTCGTATTTTGGTAGGATTAATTATAATTATCTGGTTACCAAACCTATTTATTTTTAAACTCAATAGTTCTACCATTATGTAGAAAGTGTATACTACTAAGTACAAGTCTTGTATCATGAGTCTTGTATACTATAATAAAAGTGTAAACCATTTAAATGTATAATTTTAAGATAATTTAAATAAAATTTCTTAAAATATAATTATAATTATATTATAATTACATACCTAACATATAAAAATTTAATACTAAATCAAATATGAACTTTCGCATAATTTTACAAATAAAATAGTTTATTAAACTTTATTGCAAAAGTATTTAAGGAATAATTTATTATGAAATAATTTAAATAAAATATGTGTTATATAATAAAATATTATATTTTATTTAAATGAAATATACTTATATCATTACAAATATTTAACATTCTTTTTTAAAATATAGGTACAAATTTATTACTAAAATATTTATAAACTTTTGAATAATTTTAAAAATAAAATAGTTGATAAATTATTTAAGAAATAAATTTTTTATTATAAATAAATAAATAAATAAGTTTTTATATAAATACGATTCGCGTTGAGAAACATCCATTTTGTTGTACAGGGTGAGCAAAAATACAGATTTTTAAAATTAAAAATTTTTAAATATTTTTTTTGAAGCGCTAATATAAAGAGTTGGTAAGGAGAAATAAAAAAGTCAAATGAAGTTTTTTCATATGAGTTTTTGATATGGAAAATTTAAGATATTAGTTTTCAAATTTTAACAAATAATTGTAGACATTGTAGACATGTCAGTTGAAAGCTTGGCTTTTTGGTTTCTCCTTACAAGGTCTTCATATTAGACCTATTTAACAATTTTTAATTTTGCAAAATCTACAATTGTTTTTTTGTGCACCCTATATAACAAAATAAAAGTTTCTCATCTTGAATGATATTTATATAATAAGCAGAAGAAATTATGAAGAGTGAATTTTCTTCGAAAAATTGAAAATAAATATTTTTACAAGTCCAATTTTTTATTAATAAAGACACATTAAATTTTGCATGGGTAATTAGGATATAAAATGCCACTTATAAGAGTACAAAATTAATTTTTGGAATTTCCGGTTTCGCCGGAAATGATACCAACTTTCGATTTTTAAATGGAATATATATATTTTTACATATTTATATATATTTTTAAATATTTAGAATCCTGAGGAAATTCTGAGTTAGACAGCATCCTCAAATTGACCTTTTGACGTTTCGTCATCAGAAAATGTTTCATCATAAAGATCAATCTAGAGTGCTTTGAACTATCTTATTTTCTTCTAATGGATTTACACCTGCCTGAAAAATGGAACTTGCCTTAGAAAATTGTTATTTAGCTATTCCACGCAGTCTAAACTTGTCAAAATTCGTTTTTCTCAAATAGTTCAAAGCACTCTAGATTGATCTTTATGATGATGCATTTTCTGATGATGAAACGTCGAAAGGCCAATTTAAGGATACTGTCCGACTCAGAATTTTCTCAGGATTCTAAATGTGTAAAAATATATAGGGCGTTTTATTTAAAAATCGAAAGTTGATATCATTTCCGGCGAAACCGGAAGTTCAAAAAATTCCTTTTGTACTCTTATAAGTGGCATTTTATATCCTAATTAACCATGATAAATTTCATGTGTCTATCTTTATAAATAAAAAAGTTACAGGGGTGCGCCTATTTTCAGATACACCCGGTATATATATACAGGGTGTTATGTAATTAATGTAATATATTAAAATACTGATTACGTTTTGACATAACGTGTAATGGAAAAATATTTAAAAAATATTTCCCAAAGATAAAGAAAAAATATGCATGAGAATTTTTTTACATTTTTTGTGATAGGCCACTGGTTACACACTTGTGTTTTTTGCGTACATAGATACCAACCAACAAAGTAGCTGCGCGTTGCCAGTTGTAAAAAATTGTTACTTAAAATTTTTCTTGCAAAAAATAAATAAAAACTCAATAAATACAAAAGCTGTATGCAATTAAAGCTCTGTATTTATTTACGTATCCAGCTATTAGCTTAACCAATTATTAGAAAATTTAGTCCCTATTTTAAAAACTCCATAACCACAAAATTAATTTTTTCTTGAAGATGAAATTAGGACAAGTTCATAGGTTAAACTTTAAACATTCAATTTGTGTAAATAAATCCAAAAGCATTTCCCTTAATATTTACAATTTGAGCACATAACCTAAAATTTGAAAGAAATGCACTAGATTCTGTCATAAAAGTTGCCAGATTTGGTTTGAATTTACCTTCATTACAAAAATAAAATAATAAACAATTAGGTAATAAAAACGCTAAATTAACAATTTGCATTGTTAATTTTGTCATTTTTGTAATTATGCTAATAAATTTAAACAAAATTTGGCAAGTTTTTTGACAGAATCTGGAAACCTTTGAATAAAAATCTCGTTAATGTAATAAATTTACGAAGGAAGTTGCCATTTTAAGAGTCTGATTATGAGTCATTTTTTCTGACTTGTGTTTGTTTATTTAGGTACCTACCTGTTTGGGCGTTTTTGGTTTGTTTAATAGGGTTTTTTGTTGTTTAATAGCACTTATGGTTTGTTCTCTGCGTTTTTGTTGTTTAATAATTAAACCTTGCAAAGAATTAAACGTTATAGCTTGGGGAAACGATTTTCCGCCATTTGTGGCGACCAATTGGTGCGGTCAGCTATTTTCTATCATTTACTCCTTCCTGAGGTTTTTTATTCAAAGCTGGAAACGCTGGTTGTTACCAACCATAACATAATAAATTAGGCAACCAGATTATACCAAAGTTCCTAGTCGATCAGTGGCGTAATTTTTGGTAGGATAAATTATTTTTAGTCTTTAGAATTTAGAAAAAAAAAGTTTCAGGTGCTTCTTTATGGACCCTAAGGAACAACCCATTTTAATATATTACATTAATTACATAACACCCTGTATAATATATTATTTAAGAAATAAAATTGATTTAGATACAATTTAAATTAAATATACTCAAGTTAAATAATAACATATATAATATAATATATTACCATATTTAAATGCAATGCAATATTGTACATTTGTACAACAGAAGTGGCAAATATTTTAAAAAAGAATGGCAAATATTTGTTATGAATAAATTACATAAATATAGAAAGTGATTATATTTATTATTAATTATTTAGTCAGTAAACTCCCTTAACTTTATTAAGGTCCTTTAGCCTTTATTTATCATTTTTCATACTAATACGTAAAATTGTCCATTTTTGAGACACCAAAATAAGAATTTTTAGTAGCCTAGGCAGTAGATTATTATTTTCAAATTTTCTGTTTTTTGTATGGGTATATATACCTAAAGGCATAAAGATTTATTGATGAGAAAGGGTAAATAATTATACTACGAGTAATAAAAATATGTGGAATATTTTCAGGTGTGATATAGCCAATATTGTTTGGGCAGCAAATATTTGTTTACAAGTAGGGTTGCCAACCGTCCTTTATTTCAAAGGACAGTCCTTTATTTCTAAATACTGTCCTTTGGCCTTTTGAAAGGTGTCAAAGGACGGCAAATGTCCTTTAAAAACCGGAAATACAGATAAATCCACAATTATTTCAAAAAAGGCCCGTACAAATACAATAAAGTGTAAAATTGGCAACATTTGAAATATTTTGGTAAATCCCCGAGCTCCAATTTATCCAGCATACCTTGTATTTTTATTTTGTTCCTCGTTGTGTTGATCCCTTGTGTGTAGTCGACTAGTCCCTGTGTGTAAGGTGTTTTTTAACCTTATTTTACAACTTTTTAACAGGAAACGGTAAGTGGAAAATACAATATTAAAATTATATTATTAGATTTTAGTTTTTTGTCGCAATATATTTTTAAACTTTAATTGGAAAATTAAATTAAACAGATTCATAAAAAGTAGCATTTTCTATTTTAAACAAGTAGGTAGTTGCCTAAATGCCAAATCATTATTTATTTGCAGGTTTTTGCTAAACATCATTAATCAAATCATCATGAATGGTGATAAAGTCGTCGATGCAAGTGATGATGTCCCAAAGTCACAGACATCTACGTCAAGCGGTGCCCCTTCTACACCACCTCGTCCAAAAAAAAAATCGGAAAAGCTGTAAAGTAGACGTGGCACCCAAAAAAAAATCCCAATTTGTCCTTTATTTCAATAACCGAAAGTTGGCAACCCTATTTACAAGTGGTATTCGGAGGACCATTTTATTGAACCAAAATTTAAAAAAAATCAAATTAAAGGCATTAAAATTGAGTTGCCCAAAATATTCACCTCTTAGTTAGGTACTATAAATTTTTAAACAATAAAAAGTAATTGTTGCGTATATTGGACTAGTACGAATTGCAGCGAATATTGTATTTACTAAAGGGTTTTTTTAATAGGGACGACCCATTTTGTTAATGGCATTTCTCGAATGGGAGTGTAGTTGGCTAAGCAATTCTATAACATTTTTAAACGTCAGTCTATGCCATTTAATCATGGAGAGATAAAGGCTTCAACAACGTCTGCAAACTGTTCAACTTTTTTATTAATGTTTACGTTTTACCGCGTCTACGTTGCGTATTCACTCGTGCTAGCGCTTCCGCGGCGGACATTTGAACGATGTCGTACTTCATAAATGCGAGTTTGAAAATGTGCTTGCATATCAAGATGGTATTGTAATCACTGGTATAAAATTTTGTTAACATTTAAAATTGCTTAAAAAAGTTTTAGATAAACTTAAAAAATCAGGCATTAGATTAAATGTTAATAAATGTGAATTTTTCAAGAGCAAAATTTCTTCTTTAGGGTTTGTTATTGACAAAAATGGGTTGACTGAAAATAAAGAAAGAATCAAGAGTTTATTAAACTCTCCAACTCCTACTAATGTTAGTCATTGGTATGATTAGTTATCACTCAATGTTCATACCAAATTTTGCACATAAGATGACACCATTATATACACAGAAAGAAAAACTTTACTTAAAATTAATAAACTGCTGTCGTCAATTTTTTGTACATTAATATTATGTATTGGTGATTATTACAATGCTTTTTCATCATAGATTAATAACTAAATACATTGAAACAATAAACTAGTCAACATTAAACGATAAATGAAAAACATCAAAAATTAATTATTTCCTTCATCAATATAATATAAAAATTTATTGATTAAACTATTGACGATCATAAAACGATGTTCTTTAACATTAAAACAATAAATTTTTCGTCATAGATCCATGAACAGCAAAACATAAATAATAATAAACTGTCTTCATTGTCCCAACTGTCACTAAACATTGATTTTACGAACTTAACCATTAACTTCTTAAAACGCGCCAATATTAATGCTACCGTACGCTGATTCAATCAACATAAACATTATTATAACGAATTGCTGTCGTAGACCGAAGGTCATCGCACGACTTTTGGATGGGGAATTTTTACATGCAATTTTTATCTTGTCAGTCTTCTATTCTATCTATTCTATCTATTCTGTAACTTTTCCTTTAAATTTTAAAGCCCTTTTAAATTTTTAATTTTAAAGGCCGGCTAAAATAAATAAAGCAAACTGCTACTCTGTAAGCACTTATTTTAGAGGTCCTTTAAAAAATTAAATTTTAAAGGAATCCTTTAAAACTTAAAGCCAGACATTTGGCAGCACAGCGTTTAAAATGATTTGATCTATTTGTAGTTCAACTGTCAACGTTTTGGCAGATTCTGCGCATTTTCTCTTATGATTTAAATTTAAAATCACAATTGTGTTTGCTTTATTATTGTGTTTTTAATCATTGCGATCATTTTTCATATCCTCTGTGTTTATCTCTAAACAATTAAAATGAGTCGGGCAGCACGTACCACGAAAAAACAAAAAGAGTTTTTAATTAACTTTTTGGAAGAAAACAGAATTCTGCTGGGTGGAATATTTAACCCTATGCATTTACCAATAGTAAATAAAACATGGGAAAACCTCACTTACCACTTAAATAATATAGGGCCAACAAAAACCGTAAGGCAATGGTAAGATGTAAGTATTATAAATTTATAATTATACAGTTGATATACAATTGAATCGTTTATTGTTAAAACAAGCCTGACTTTTTGCAAACCTTTCAGTTCTTCATATTCTAGCTTAAATTGACATTCTTTATACCTAATTTATATTAATGAATAGGTTTAAAGAATTAATTTAAGCTAAATATAACTTTCTTAAAATTTACTTAACTTGTTTTACCAATAAACAATTTAATTTATCTACTATCTAATATTTTTAGAGCATTAGTGGAATGAAAACCTCAGAAAGACAGCGAGCCAGAGACATTAGATTTGGGCAAACTGGAATTGGAGGAGGTGGTGCCATTAAGCCTCTCACAGAACAGGAAGAGAGAAATATGTTAAATATACATAAAGAATTTTCTGTCTAAACAACTCATTTTAATAAAATTTAGAAACTAAGATCAAACGTTTTTTTCTGCTGTAGGAAAGGATTTAAAAAATTGTTTAAAGGGAATATTTACTAGACCTTCACCAACAACATCAAAAAACGCCATTTTTATATCCTTTAAAAAATAAAGTGACATTTTATCACCCCTTTAAAATAATCGTTTTAACGGGCCACTTTAAAGGATTCCTTTAAAAAAATAAAGGAAAACTAGTTTGGTGAATAGCAACATAATTTTAACTGCCGTTAAGATTTTAAATGCCTTTAAAATTTAAAGGAAAAGTTACAGAATAGAATAGCGTCAAAAGTATAGTTCCGCGTTTAACCCTAAAGCTTTATTAGTGAAATTGTGATAAATATATGGAGCGAAGTCAAAGTGTGTAAGCTTGTGAAGTTATTTTAAACATTTTTGTCCTTTTTGGATTATTTTTTAAGTTTTGTACCTAACATACGAAACCGAGGTGTGTGAGCTTGTAAAGTTATTTTAAACAGTTTAGACTTTTTGAATATTTTTTTTTTAGTTTTAAGTGAATGAGTTTGTAGTTTTTAAAATATACACTTTTAATATTTTAAATAAAATAATTAAGGATTTTATGTAATTAAGCCGGTCAATATATATTTTAAAATTATTTATATATTAAATGTTGACTTTTTACAGGAAAACATGTTTTGGAACATTTTAGATAGATCATTTTTTAAGATATTTTTTTCCTATTTCTATGTTGCTAAAAAAAAATGCACCCACCTACCCAGTAAACCTTTATTTTAAATAAAAAGGTAAGTACATTTGTCAAATAATTTTAATTGGGTTTTTTTTGGATTTTATGTAAATTTAAGTAAATCATAAACTAATGCCTTTTTGTTCGTAGTATTAATACTATAAGGGATCATAGATCTATGGTAATTGTTTATTGATTCAATGTAAAATAATCATAAACTAATGTCTACCGTTTATAATAATAATAACATGCTTTTATATATCTATGTAAGTTGTTTATTGATTTAACGTATTAATCATAAACTTATGTCCAACGGTCGTTATATTAACAACCGCTGTTCATAGATCCATGCTCATAGATTATTAATTTAACGTACAGCATTCATAAACTGATGTAAATCTGTTTATCGTATTAATTACAGTCAAACATAGATCCATATTCCTCATTCATTGATTTAACTTGATGAATAAGAAAATCTACGAACGACTGTTCATTGTTTTAATAACACCCGTCATCGGCTGAAAATTAATGTTGTCGTTCATTGATTTGATGTACTTTTTTATTAATATCACGTACCTTTTTCGTTCAGTGTAGGTTATTAAAAAAAGATGCCAAGTTTGATTGGAATACGAAATGTCAAAATGTTTTTGATAATATGAAAACAGAAATCTGCTCAGATATTGTTTTGATACATTTTGATCCAAAATTGCCAATAGTTCTATCAACTAATGCTAGTAATTCAGCAGTTGCAGCAGTACTTTCTCATATGTGGAAGATGGAAAGTTGCGTCCAATTGCATTTATTTCTAGAGCATTAAATGATGCTGAAAAGAATTATAGCACGATTGAAAAAGAGGCTTTAGCTATTGTTTATAGTGTGATTAAATTAAAACAAGATTGATTGGGATTGTTTTTTACTTTAAGTACAGACCACAAGCCTTTATTACCTATTTTTGCTGAGAATAAGGGTATTCCTATAATGGATGCTTCTCGCATGCAAAAATGGGCAATAATTTTGTCTGGATTTAATTATAAAGCTGAGTACATCAAAGGATCATTAAATTATGCGGATGTTTTGTCTCGTATGTCACATTCAATAATTGGTAAAATTAAATAGAAGATATTCAAAATTATCTAAATTGATTGATTGTGTTCATGAGGGTACAATTTCCCAATTGAAAGGTAAATATAATTTGAGCCTTTTTATTCAAAAGCAATTGAGTTAACTGTAGAATCAGGTTTTATGTTATGGGGATACAGAACTGTTATTCCTTTTAAATTGCGAAAAACATATTGAACATTTTACATTAACCATATTTGGGCAAAGTGAAAACAAAAATGTTAGCACGTTCATATGTATGGTGGCCCAATTTAGATCTTTATCTAAAATGATTGGATTGTTGATCAAACAATATATATCTTGCCAAATGACACAAGTCCTCAAAAAAGTTCATTGATTCCATATTCACCAACTGAATCTGCATGGAAGAGAATACATGTTGATTTTGCTGGTCCGATAAATTCATTTTATTTACTTATAATTCTGCCGTGCTTAATGAAAACGCCGTAACCAACAATTTTGCGATTTTTGTTTTACGGCATTTTCTACTAGAACAATTCATCCTGCGTCTATCCCCGGTACTCAAAAAACCGTATATATATGGATAAGGTTTTTTGAGTACCGGGGATAGACGCAGGATGAATTGTTCTAGTAGAAAATGCCGTTTTAAAAAAATTGCAAAATTGTTGGTTACGGCGTTTTCATTAAGCACGGCAGAATTATAGATTATTATTCTAAATGGATAGAAGTTTTTAAGACAAAGGAGATAACTTCATCTTTTACAAATAAAAAATTTCGTGAAGTTATGTAGATTTGGATTATTTGGATTATTTGTACTTCAAATGAATTATCAGCTAAATTATTGTTAGGTGGAGAACTGAAGCTCGTTTCAATTCAATAAAACCACCTATAACTAAAAAATTAATTAACATAAAACTGCAAAATACATTTCAAAATTATAAGGGTAAACGTAATTTACAATTACTAAAAGGTCAAAAGGTTTTTGTTAGAAATTACAAAAATCCGAATAAAACAAGTTGGTCATCTGCAATTGTTAAACAGAGTTTTGGTCCAGTTGTTTGTTAACTCATAAAAAACGTGAAATGAAACGACATATTGATCAAATAAGAACTAGTAAAAAGCATCAATTAAATGAAACATTAGAAAATAAACAAATTAAACCTCGTTCACAATTACAATCTACTGCTTTCACCTCTATTGATGAATATTTTAGAACGACAAAAATCTTGTTTAGCAGACACTAAAGCTAAATAATTTATTTTAAAAATATTTTAATATGTATTAGTGATTGCTAAATTGTGGTTTAAAATTATTTGTATTCATGTCATGTAAAATAGTTAATGAAAAAGCTCAAGAAAGGGGTATTAGATGGCCAAGAAAAATAATGTCATAAGATTCATTCTTATCTGACTTTTGATAATGAATCATTATCATTATTAATGTAAAGAATAATTTAATAAACTAGTTCTTCTTTTCTTACAAACCACTGAACCAAATAAACTGCGCACCACTCAATGTGTCGCGACCAAAAAGATCGTCCTTTTTTAAAACGACATAACTTTTTTGATTCTTGAACGATTTTGTTTTGGTCTGTGATTTCTGCTAGCTCCATCCTCTGGCAATTCATGCTATAGATATGAAGCTCACAGTTCTTCAAGTAAATTTCGTCCAGGGTGATATGTAAAAAGGTTAAAAGCCCCGTTTGTAAAAAAATAATTTTGTTCTCATTTTTACTTTGAAATAATGAAGTATTATGTCTTACCTTAAAAAGGTTTTCAATTTTTTCGTATTGGAATCTTGGCAAAAAAATATGATTTTTTTTAAAAGAGTACATTTAAGGCTTTTTGGTAGGCAATACACTCAGTCTCTTTAAGAACAAGGAGATAAGATGGTGAAAGATTGTTCCTTGAATGATTCTGAACAAGCGACAAGCAACAAACCTCCATTATTTTCAGAGGGGCCTAAGCAAATACCACTTTTTCAAAATGACATTTTGGTGAAAATTTGCGAAAACTAATCCTGAACCGATATTTACGTTCGTGATAGGTTTTCTTTATAATTTTGACCTCCTGATTGTGATTCAGTTGCCAAAATTTAGGTTTCACATAAAACCAAAATCACTAAGAATCAAAATTCGAAAACAATTCCCGGCTGTTAAATTGCCTACAAAAAAGCCTAAAATGTAGGTACGCTTTTGAAAAAAAAAATCATATTTTCGTTGCTGCGATTTCCAATTCGAAAAATTTGAAAATGTTTCAAGGTAAGACATAATACTTCATTATTTCAAAGTAAAAACGAAAAAAAATTATTTTTTTACAAACAGGGCTTGGATGAAGTTATTGAAATTTTTTACCATTTAACATATCACCCTATAGGCCTATAGGAAATTTACTTGAAGAACCTTGAGCTTCATATCTATATCATGAATTGCCAGAGGATGGGGCTAGGACACATCACAGACCAAAATAAAATCGTTCAAGAAACAAAAAAGTTATGTCGTTCTGAAAAAGAACGAATTTTTTGGTCGCGACACATTGAGTGGTGCGCAGTTTACATTTTACTATGCATGTATAAAATAGATCTCTCTAAGCATCTAATTTTAGTTATATTATTTATATGTCCTTAAAACTCTTATTATTATTTATATAAAGCTGTATTGATTTATTTATTTTATTTAACCCTTGGGGGGGGGTTAGAACACCCAAAACCCCCGGTGCGCCTGATATAAACAAGTTGGTTTAATATACTGTAATGGTTCATTAATTTTTACAAATTTATTTTAAAGTTAAATTTGTATGTTTTAATTTGTGGTGTTAAAGGCAAAAGGCTTAGCAAACATGGGTAAAAGGGACATTTAGGTAAAGAAATTACAAGTTTTTCGAACTTTGCCTAAAAATCTGGTGTCCAGTTGATTCAAGAAACAAGGGTCCAGGTACACGTAGCGAGTAAAGGGAAGCAAGGAAAACAGTTTTTGAAAGTCATACACGTTGGTACATTTGGCGTTTTCAACTTAAAAAATATATAATCTTTCAAACATTTTTTTTTAAATAGTGATATTATTAGCTTTACTTTGCAAGAAAAATTAAAATCGCTTAAGTAGCCGTTGTGGAGTTATACACATTAAAATGTATTTTATAAATTAATGCGCAACAGTAAGCTTGTAA
Source organism: Brassicogethes aeneus (assembly GCA_921294245.1). Classification (NCBI taxonomy): domain Eukaryota; kingdom Metazoa; phylum Arthropoda; class Insecta; order Coleoptera; family Nitidulidae; genus Brassicogethes; species Brassicogethes aeneus. The sequence continues at coordinate 68,012,814 of OV121132.1, forward strand.
ACATGTGTTCTAGTGAAAATGACCACAGCAACTCGCTATATATATATATTAGGGTGTTTCAAAAAAATCCACTTTTTCTTTTTCTTCAAATGGTCGGCAAATTCTTTCAGAGGATGTCAACACAAAGACCTCGTCAAAATTTGAGCTTTTAATTTGAAGATTTAGAGGTCGCGGATCGCAATTTTCTATTTCCCATTTAAATAACATGGGATTTTTTTTTTAACTTTGAAATTTTATACGTCTGAATCAAATCAACTTATGTCAAGGATCATCTTAGATTTCTATAGTTAATTTAACGCTCTACAAAAAAGGTCTCCTATAATTTTTCTATAAATTGATTCCTTCCAGAGTTATTCGAGGCCAAATTTTGATTTCCATCGAATTTTCGCGTTTTTTTAACATTTATGGTACAATTATCATTATACGTGTCCCGAAATCAGGGGGCCAAACTTAAACAGTGCATTATTCGTATAAAAATAACACTTTTTTTGTTTAATAAACATGTATCAAAAAATGCTCCCTAAAGGACCTATAGCCCCCTGAATAGGAGCCTAAGAGGATAATTTTTTTAAAACTATTCCGAGAGGGTTGAACATGAACAAATGAATTTTCGGTACTTTGGTAGTTTTGACATGCTGAATCTAGATCTATGATCAAAACTGTTAAAATTTAATCATAGGCGTAACATTTGGAGGGGGCAAAGTTACAAAAATAGCCCCAACTTTTTTCTGGGTTAATAATTTAATTTTTTTTATGAAATTATGAGAATTTATAGTTTTTTACGAAAAATAGGTACTCTTGATTTGAATTTCTCAGATGCACCATTTTCGAGAAAAATGCATTTATAAATAAATTACTCTGCATATAATATAATAATTATACACATCTCATATTTTCATTAAAACTTTGTAGTAGGCTTTGGAAAAAATGAATTTTCGGTACTTTGGTAGTTTTGACATGCTGAATCTAGATCTATGATCAAAACTGTTAAAATTTAATCATAGGCGTAACATTTGGAGGGGGCAAAGTTACAAAAATAGCCCCAACTTTTTTCTGGGTTAATAATTTAATTTTTTTTATGAAATTATGAGAATTTATAGTTTTTTACGAAAAATAGGTACTCTTGATTTGAATTTCTCAGATGCACCATTTTCGAGAAAAATGCATTTATAAATAAATTACTCTGCATATAATATAATAATTATACACATCTCATATTTTCATTAAAACTTTGTAGTAGGCTTTGGAAAAAAGTGACGTTTTTTTGTTTTTTTGTTTTTTTTTTTACAACACTTCCTATGTTTCAGATATAAATATGTGATTTTCTTACTACATGATGCTAAAAGTTGAAAAAACGAGAAAATTCGATGGAAATCAAACTTTGGCCTCGAATAACTCTGGAAGAAATCAATTTATATAAAATTTATATAAAACACCCAATAGTTGGCAGGTACCCAGTTATTGGCAACGAGGAAAAATAAATCATTTTATAAGCAAATTTCCATATTAAGTTTTATACCTACTTACATTTTTATAACCAGGGGCAACAGCACCATCCCTTGAATCATTCAAGTTGAATGTCAATCAGGTTTGACATTACTCAATGTTTTAAAGTAAACGTTATCGAAAAATTGCCCACCTTTCGCGCGCAAAAAGTCGCCATTTTGGTAGTAATTGGTAAATTTTAAATACTTATTTTTTGCCTTAATAATGCATGTTAATAAAAGTTAAACAATTTGTTATATATTTAGAGTCATTATACAAAATTTTAACAATTTTTTATTTAATTATTTTACTTTTAAAAGTGAATTTTCAATATGCCCACTACTGGGTATCATATTTTAGTGCAAACCAATTATTGGCATTACTGCAAATAACTAAATTACTTGAAATTTGACCTGTACCAATTATTGGCGATTGATTATTTTTTACCAAATATTGAAAAAGAAAATAGCTAATACAAAAATAAGAAATCATATAAACAAAAATCAACCGACATTTTTTCTTCAACTGAACCAAGTACTAAATCAGGCCTTCCTATCAATAATGTGATATGCAACAAAGGACTTTGTGTCTCATGTACCAAAAATTTCTCTTTGTTAAATTATGGCATACGGTGTCAGACTTGTACAAAATCATACCATGAAAAGTGTTTAAAAAAACATGGTAACTACAAAGAATTTTATAAATGCAAAGTTTGCAAGGCTTTGGAGGCGTTTAAAATTAAACTAAATTAACAATATTTTATCTTGGTTTGTTAGGATTAATTGCCTATTTTGTATCATTTTAGTGAGCAGTTGTTTAGAACCATTTTCTTAGTTTTTTCGTTTATTTATTTTGTACATAACTTAGCTAATCAAAAAAATAAAGAATCAATTTATATTTTACTTAAACCTTTTATAAAAAAAAATTCGTAATTAAAAAATAAAATTTGGAAAATGGTTAATAGTTGGATCCAGTTACATGCCAATGACTAGGATAAGCGTCAATTACTGCATTTTATCTTTTGCCAAACACTGGGACTTGATGCCAATAATACGTTAAGTTATAATGCCAATGACTAGAGATATCTGCCAATAACTGGAAAAGTTACATAAAATAAAAAAAATATATTTTTTTTCCTTATAAAACTTATTTTTGAGTTATGTTTTGTTTGAAAACTATAAAAGAATCTTTAAAGACTTTCCATTTAAAGGGATAATTAGGTTGCTTTACTTTTAGTTACATAAAAACTACAAATATTCTGATAAGCTGCTTAAGGTGCCAATAACTGGGTGTTTTACCCTAGAAAAATTATAAGAGACATTTTTTATAGAGCGTTAAATTTACTATAAAAATCTAAGATGTTCCTTGCCATAAGTTGATTCGATATAGACGTATAAAATTCCAAAGTTAAAAAAAAAATTCCTATGTTATTTAAATGGGAAATAGAAAATTGCTATCCGCGACCTCTAAATCTTCAAATGAAAAGCTCAAATTTTAACGAGGTCTTTGTTTTGACATCCTCTGAAAGAATTTGCTGACCATTTGAAGAAAAAGAAAAAGTCGATTTTTTTGAAACACCCTAATATATATATATATTTATAAATATATATATTTATAAATATATATATTTATAATATATATATTTATAATATATATACATATTAAAGTGCTTAATATATAATATATACATATTAAAGTGCTTAGGTCGTCCATACGAGATCCAGCAATATGTCTTCTGCAAGAAGCATAGCGAATATATTTATTTTGATAACGTATGTTTACTGTTAGACACCTACAATATTACGTCAATCAAAAATATAATTTTTATTTTTGTTTAAACTGCTTGTACTTTGCGATGGTTAAGTCTTCCTTATACATTACAGTCCGATATCGGTCTTCCAGCAATACCCAATATGCTACATACTACAGTGGATACGTTAACCGGCGGTGTTGTCATATGTCTCATCATATGATTTTTGATTATCATACAACTTCGCAGGCTTTTTGCCTTAGTTTTTACTGGGTGTCTATTTAAAAACAAGCAATATATCTGGACCTAAAATAGATATCAAAAGTTGCTTAAAATAATTTCTGTTATATGCGGGGGGAATCATTATGACCACAAAATCCACTTTACTACGCAATCCCTGGGGCTACCCCAACTCATTTTCTTTTTTAATTTTAACATTTCTTTATTGCTAGCTTTTAAAACTTGCTATTTAACAGTACTAAGCAAAAAACCTTTTAATCTTAATTTTTTGAGAAATATGCGAAATAATGTTTTTAATTATTTATTCCAATTTCTAGTAACAAATATAAAAAAGCAATAATAAACACAAAATAATAAAAGTAAAATATACAATAAAGCATAAATAAACAAATTGTTCGACAATACTCAAAACACTTTAATTTTTAGCTATTTAAATTAAATCATTTTGTAAGAAATAGTAAATTCTATTCTAAAATTTCTTTTCGAAAATTTTGTCATGGAATAGCTCAGCATTCTTGAAGTATTCATTGTCGCAGTTCTTTAATAGAACGATGCTGAGTTTTAAAGACCACAGATATTAAGTAACCCCATAAAAAAGTCTACGGGAGATCTGGGAGGCCATTATATTGGTCACCTTTCACCAAACCACTGTTCTGCATAATTCTGATCCAGGCAAGTCTTGACAGCCCCATCTTGCTGAAAATGTAATAAATTTTCATCCAAAGCTAGTTCCCATCTTCTTTGATTGTCTAGTTCATTTAATATTAGTGGCTGTATTGTTTCATCCAACATTTTAAAGTAAACTTTACCTTTCCAATTTTAGTGAATAAATAAGGGACCAATAATACAATCTTCCAAAATTCGTGCATAGACATTAAGTTTTTTACGATACTAGGTATGATTTTCTCTGATGAGATAAGGATTTTCATTGCTCCAATAACGACAATTTTGTTTATAAACATTTCCATGTTGATAAAAAGTACATTCATCGCAGAAAATACCTATGTTTTTTAGTATTTGGATATCAGCGATGGGTAAACCACTGATTTTTTAAAATTAAAAATTTCATACGAAAGAACGCCCACAAACACAATCACAAGGGTAGTCATGCGCAACGCGTCGCTAAGAGAAATTTAATATTGATAACGACTGACAAGGAAAAAATCAGAACACAAAGTCCACATAACGTTCCAATAACGACAATTTTGTTTAAAAACATTTCCATGTTGATAAAAAGTACACTCATCGCAGAAAATGCCTATGTTTTTTAGTATTTGGATCTCAACGAGGGGTAAACCACTGATTTTTTAAAATTAAAATTTCATACGAATGAACGCCCACAAACACAATCACAAGGCTGATTTTAATGTGGTTTACTCCTTGAATCTCAGTTGTTATCTTATTGGTCATTTTGTCATCGCCAAGTTATTGTGTAATATGTATCTTGAATTGGAGGTGATGGTGATGTTTTAACACCTTCCTAACAGAGTCAGGGCAAAGCCTTCTTAATCAAGATGCCAAAGGGAGTAATATTGTGGCACCTATACCAAACTGGCCAAAAAACCCAAGTTATGTGGCTTCATTGAGTATTGTTAGGCGTTAGCCCAGCAAGAAATGCCAGGTGGTACCACTGAAAGCGCTTGGTGAAATGAAAACTGCAACATTGCTAGCCAAAGTTCTTTGTCTAGGACGCCCTTTGCACCAACAAGTGTATACTTGTGCACACTGTACTACACAGTGACCTCGTCTAGCTTGGAACCTTCGTAGAGCCGCAAGAAACGCTCTGGTTTTCATATCGCTTACTGCTTTTAGGTTACTTTGCTCTTTGGACATTCTAATTTGAATACGCCCGGCGTATACGTATACTATACGTATACTATACGTATACTATAGTTAATACCAGTGTGAGCAAAAGAAGGGAAAATATTGACATTTGGTGTGGTAGATTGTCCATCAGTTGTTGTAAGGTTTTGGCTTTTGCTCAGAAACTGTTTTGAAACTGTTTTAGCCATTAGGATTCAATATTTATGTCACTAAAAGTACTAAAGTGAACATGTTTTCTTCATGTATCATTTTGTGGTGGGCATCTTGAACAATAAGAGTGGCTATCATGTCTCCATGTGGAATGATTATAATATTTATTGGATGTTTCTCGTTATATATTAACTAGGAGTTGTCTAGCCTTCCACCCTAATTAAGCCATCCTCATCAAGGAATGGTAATAGTCTTTAAGGGGATTATTTTGACAAAAGGGCATAGATAATTGTTCATGTCTAGACAAGTATCCTAGTTTGTTGTTGTTGTTTGTTGAAACTTTGCAACAAGCTTTTGAACTTATTTATGACGCACATTTTGCCAGGGTGTAGTTTATTAAATGAAACTGCAGTTCGTAGAGCACAACGATTTTATGAACCATAAATGAAAATAAAACCTTTAGCCGTTGTGTAAACCATTTTGGAAAACAAACAATATTATTTAAAATAGCATAAATATCAATCTTTTTTGTAAACTTTTATAAACCTGATAAAAAAATCCACTAAAACATGTAATATGTAACATTGATGATTTAAATGTTATGTCCACACTTATAGAGCATCGCTTCTTTTTAAATTGACACCCTGCATACCTATGTCTGGTCTAGTAGTCTTGATTTATTTGACACCAATGACAAAAAAGATCAGCTGTTGATGCGAAAGTCGTTTACTTTACACAAAAATACCCCATTTTCTCATCGCTTAAAAGGCAGCGTAATTCGAATTTTCGCTGCATTTGTCATCTAAAAAATAATATCCCGAAAATCCAACCCAGATATATTTGTTTATCTAATTTTGTCGCACAGTGTAATTCTTTAGTGTGTTTTTGTGTCAGTATAAATAAACAAAACAGTTTTATCATTTATAAAGATCTAATAGTAATAATAATAATAATTCAAAAAGAGGTGGGAAAGAAAATTCTAGTCCAATCTCTGAAACCAAAATTTATTAAACTTTTTTCTTTGTACGACCGGTTTCGCAAGTTTTTTACTCTTCAGGTACATTTTAATCTACAAAAAAATCTTTTTTTTATAAACAATATTTCATTCCTCACCTTATAATAAAATTAGTTAATTTCTTTCTGACCTACCAATCATATCATTAATCACCTTAATAATTAAAAAAATATTATTGTTGATTTTGTTGATCCTAAATATTCCAAAAACAACATCAATCATCGCTACGGTAAATTGCTAAACAGGAATACCCAAAAAAGCGAAATTCCAGTCATAAGGCGTCCGTCTCAAATTTTGTCACAACACTCAGAGCAGTTATTGGTGGGTTTTAACACACGAAGCGTCCGTATACGGACGACCCAACGCAGCCGGAGGTGCTATTCAATGTAAATGGTCTATTAGAGGAGGACTTAACCAACGCAATATGTATCACGGTGTGGTTAGCACTGATTCAACCCATGAACTTCTGCACATCTGAGATTTTTTCAAATTCTGTTTCTGCATGACCCATAATTATTTTAACAAAAAAAATTAAAATCTTCGCCGGAGCCCTTTTTGAGAAATTTACTTTTGATTTTTTTTTCTGAACTGATCTTACATATTTATCAACTAAAAGTCCTAATATGTAAAAAACCAAAAGATCCCAAGATGTTACAAAATGTAGTTGTAAACTGTGTCAAATCGCCCGAGCCGTACCGGCAAATATTGCTCAAGCAACACATGATTTTATACCAGAACAACACAAAAAAGAAATGGTTGTTTCTTCGTCGGTGGAAAAACGGTGTAGTGTCTGTAGTACTATTTTAGCAAGAGAAAAACAACATGTTTGCAACAAAGTTTCTCGAGTGCAGAATATTTCTGGATACTTGTCAACCCTGGATGAAAAATCTCAAACCAGGTAAGCGACGTCGCTTACTTTACGTTTAAGGGCACTTTAAATTACCTGGCTTTGAGATTTTTCATCCAGGGTTGACAAGTATCCAGACATATTCTGCACTCGAGAAACTTTGTTGCAAACATGTTGTTTTCCTCTTGCTAGAATACTGCGCTAAGCCAAACCCCCGTATTCGCAATATTCAGTAATAAAGTGTTGTTCTGGTATAAAATCACATGTTGCTTGAGCAATATTTGCCGGTACGACTCGAGAGATTTGACACAGTTTACAACTATATTTGGTAACATCTTCGGATCGTGTTGCTCGAGCAAGAGATGTCTTTTGTTTCTCATCATCAGACAAAATGGGTAGCTTCAGTTCCATTCTCCCAGAACCATGTTATGCTTTATATATTTTAATCTTGCAGGAACTACATAAGGCTGTAGGCAAACTTTCTTTCTCAACATCATAATCCGCAAATAGGCTTAACAAGTTTTAATTTATATTTAATTGGAAACAGCTTTTTTCTTTAAAAACAAAACAAAAAATTTAAATCTATTAACACTATGCGCATGATATTTAGACATTTTTGCGGTAAAAGGCCTACACGCGCATTACTAATAAGAAATCTGACTTAAGTTTATTAGACTCGCTTAAGATACATACACCTTAGACTCGACCAGTGAGTCAGATATGAGGCGCGCGCATAAGGAAAATTCAATTGTGTTACGGTTTTTTTTCAATAAAATAAAAGGTTATTGTAGTTAGTAACTAAAAGTTTTTATATATTATGAAGACTTTTAGTTGATAAATATGTAAGGTCACTTCAAATTAATTTTTTGAAACGTTTATTGAAATATTTGTATTTATTTTTCTACATTTTGCAAAAAAAAATCAAAAGTAAATTTCTCAAAAACGGCTAATTCTAGGTCGTGCAGATACAGAATCTGAAAAAATCTTAGATGTGCACTAGTTCATGGGTTGAATCAGTGCTAGGCACACCGTGGTATATATATATATATGGGCAGATCCATTACTTTTCGACAAAAGTGTGCGGGGGTAAGTCACCGATTTGGCTGCCGATTTTTTTCTAGAAAGTAGGTCATATAAGGAGACGATCCTAAAAATTTGAGCTCGATATAGGTAATTCCGGCTGCAAGAAAATTTTTTGAAATATAAAAAAAGTCGATTTTTTAGTCATTTTCAAAAATTTGTATCTCAGCTCCTATTTAACTTAGAGATTTGATCAAGACGGCATTTTTCTCTGTTATCCCTCTTTTTTCAAGAAAAAAATAGGTTTTAAGTTTAAACTTAAATCCGGCTAAGCTGTAAGCCTCCAAATAAAACACTGCTTAAGATAAATTTTGCCAATTTTTAAAGTGCTCTCAAATCTACAGTTTTTGAAGCAGTGGAATAAATGACAGATGATATTTTTCGTTAAGGTATACTCTGTTGGAATTTACCCATTTTTTACTTGATTGCTTTGATTTCTCTAATGTATGGCCACTCAAAGACAATTGATTTTTGAAAAATCAATGTTTTCAGATACCTACAACTTTTTTCTATCGATCCGAAATCCTTTGAAAATTTCAGGGATTATACTTTATTCTATTCCCAAACAAACCATCAAAACTTTTCCTTGGGTATTGAAGTGGTTTCCGAGCTATGAATTTTTAAAAATGTCAAATTTTCAATATAATTTTCAATATAATTTTTGGTAGTTTTATTTTCAGTTAAATGAATTATAAGTAATACTTTAGTCAATAATCCATTGGACCTTGTTCATTTTTCTCGAAAGTAGGTCATTTAAGGAGACGATCCTGAAAATTTGAGCTCGATATGGGTAACTCCGGTTGCAAGAGAATTTTTTGAAATATAAAAAAGTCGATTATTTAACTTAGAGATTTGATCAAGACGGCATTTTTCTATGTTATCCCTCTATTTTTAAGAAAAAAATAGGTTTTAAGTTTAAACTCAAATCCGGCTAAGCTGTAAGCCTCCAAATAAAACACTGCTTAAGATAAATTTTGCCAATTTTTAAAGTGCTCTCAAATCTACAGTTTTTGAAGCAGTGGGATGAATGACAGATGATATTTTTCGTTAAGGTATACTCTGTTGTAATTTACCCATAAAAGCCATACTTATTTTTATACTGACTCGGAGCTCCATCAGAGAAATCAGGAACATTTTGCATATACAGTTCACGCTTTTTAAAACAAATTAGTGCAAGTTCTAAAAAAAGATTTCCTATGGATTAAAAACATTATCTATTTCTCTGATGGAGCTCCGAGTCAGTATAAAAATAAGTATGGCTTTTATGGGTAAATTACAACAGAGTATACCTTAACGAAAAATATCATCTGTCATTCATCCCACTGCTTCAAAAACTGTAGATTTGAGAGACTTTATAAATTGGCAAAATTTATCTTAAGCAGTGTTTTATTTGGAGGCTTACAGCTTAGCCGGATTTGAGTTTAAACTTAAAACCTATTTTTTTTCTCTTGCAACCGGAATTACCCATATCGAGCTCAAATTTTCAGGATCGTCTTCTTAAATGACCTACTTTCGAGAAAAATGAACAAGGTCCAATGGATTATTGACTAAAGTATTACTAATAATTCATTTAACTGATAATAAAACTACCAAAAATGTCATATTATATTGAAAATTTGACATTTTTAAAAATTCATATCTCGGAAACCACTTCAATACCCAAGGAAAAGTTTTGATGGTTTGTTTGGGAATAGAATAAAGTATAATCCCTGAAATTTTCAAAGGATTTCGGATCGATAGAAAAAAGTTGTAGGTATCTGAAAACAGCGATTTTTCAAAAATCAATTGTCTCTGAGTGGCCATACATTAGAAAAATCGAAGCAATCAAGTAAAAAATGGGTAAATTCCAACAGAGTATATCTTAACGAAAAATATCATCTGTCATTTATTCCACTGCTTCAAAAACTGTAGATTTGAGAGCACTTTAAAAATTGGCAAAATTTATCTTAAGCAGTGTTTTATTTGGAGGCTTACAGCTTAGCCGGATTTGAGTTAAAACTTAAAACCTATTTTTTTCTTCAAAATAGAGGGATAACAGAGAAAAATGCCGTCTTGATCAAATCTCTAAGTTAAATAAGAGCTGAGATACGAATTTTTGAAAATGACTAAAAAATCGACTTTTTTTATATTTCAAAAAATTCTCTTGCAGCCGGAATTACCTATATCGAGCTCAAATTTTCAGGATCGTCTTCTTATATGACCTACTTTCGAGAAAAAAATCGGCAGCCAAATCGGTGATTTACCCCCGCACACTTTTGTCGAAAAGTAATGGATCTGCCCATATATATATATATATATATATATATATATATAAAGAGCGAAGTACCTTTTTCCTTTAGACTTGTCCCATTTAATTTTACAAATTTAATACAATTAAAACTTTTATTCAGCAACAGCATTATTCAAATAACAGCTATATACAGTGTGTTATTTAAGTACGTGGCCAAACTTTAGGGGACGATTCTTTAAGTGATTCTAAGACGAAAAGTTCATATAAACATAGGTCCGGAAATGCTCCGTTTTCAACGTACAGGGTGTCAAAACTTAAAAAAAAAACATTTTTTTAAATTTTTTGCATTAATTATTAACCAATTCTTAACATCAAAATAGACCAGTAATATGGAAAAAATAACAGATACACCCCATTTTTGTATAGTTTGGTAGTTTTAATTTTTTATTATGTGGTCCCACGAACATGCAATTAAGTGATTTTTTTTTTCTCAAAATCGAATCAATATTCGAAAAATATGCTGGAGATAAAAAAGTTGTATTTTTAGTTGCTTAATTTGAAAAAAATATATAAAAAGTCAGTGGCGCTCATTTTGTTGTAAAAAATATTGATTCAGGTGTCTTCAGGGACGCCACTGGACTTAATAATTTTAATCTAGTTAGGGCTAAATTAGCCCCTTTCTACCCTTAATAACACTATTAAATTTCAACAAAATCGGCTAAAGGATTATGGGGATATTTGGGAAAATGATTTTTTTTTAAGTTACGTTGAAAACGGAGCATTTCCGGACCTATGTTTATATGAACTTTTCGCCTTAGAATCACTCAAAGAATCGTTCCCTAAAGTTTGGCCACGTACTTAAATAAAACCCTGTATAGGTCACCCTCGACTGAAATTTTTAATATTATTGATGAATTACAAGATTATTTGGAAGTAAGTGTTAATCCCGAGATATTAATATAGACATATAAAAAATAAGGTAAATAGTGCAATGTAAATGGAAAATTTAATTTTAAATCAACCATAAATAATTATTAATACAATTACCTAATCTAGTTGGATTTTAATCGAACAAGATTAGGTAATTGTATTAATCATATTTTTTTGAGAACAAGAGGGGATTTTGATGCCCTTGAAATGAAAAATTCTAGCTCCAAATTTGATATTAGTAGATACATCGAGTATACCAATTACAATCAACTTAGATCCAATCTACAAAATGAGACTTGGAATTCTGTATACCAAATAAACGATTTAGAAGTAGCTACAAATGCTTTTATTAATATTATTAAAGTGAATATAAAATCTTCTACTAACTTTGTAAAATTAAATCATTTAAAAAGGAAAAGAAAACCGTGGATAATGCCATTTTAAATTCCATTAATACTACAAATAAAATTCATGTTGATATTGATGGTTTGAAAGCAGAAACATTAAAAGAAACATCTCTTGAAATTGTGTCTCCTTTAACTTGGATTATGGAAAGCGGATATTGTCCCTCTGCCTTTAAGACTTCAGTGGTGGTGCCAATTTTCAAGAACGGTAATACAACTGAAGTCTTGAATTATCGCCCAATTTTACATATTACTAATTTCGCAATTTTTTTTGAAAAAGTGATGAAACAAGGCTTAAAAAATTTATAAATAAATTTAAAATTTTGTCACCTTTGCAGTTTAGTTTTCGGGCGAAAAAGTCAACTCAGGAATTGAGGCACTAAATATCTATAAAGCCTTGGATGAGGGCAAGCCTTCTATATGTGTATTTTTGGATCTAGCAAAGTCTTTTAATACCGTAAGCCATTTTCTCCTTTTAAAAATCATTGCAAAATATACGTATTTGGGGAAAATACTTCAAATTATTCTATAGCTAATTAAATAAAAGATACAATGTGTAAAAACAAAAATAAGGAAAGTAGTTTTCAAAATATTGACACAAAGTACGGGACTATGGCCATTGTTATTCATATTATACATAAATGGTTTATTCTGAATAAAGACCAAGGCTAAAATACTTAGCTTTGCTGATGATACTGCACTGTTTTATAGGTCTGATAACTGGGATAACCTGGAGTAAACTGTTGGAGAGAATATACCAATTACTTGTCAAAGAGCTAGAATGCCTAGATTTGATAAAATAAATATTAATGTGAATGACCAGGGTTTTTCTATTAAATATGCAACAAAATTTTAAATATTTGGGTATATAAATGGATAGTCAAATGAAATGGGATGAACATGTAAAATATACACAAAATACAATTTTTAAACTAGGTACTAAAAAACATTATTGACCTTGAAGACTTGATAATTGTTTATAATGCTCTGGTAGAAAGTCATCTTTCTTATCGAATTGTTGGATGGGGTGGTAGCTTTATATGATACAAATTTACACCTAGAAATTTTACAAAACAAATATTTTAAAAGTTATGCTTAGTAAAAACTTGCTTTACTACCCTGCTGAAAATGACGGATGATTGCGGATATAAATTCTTCGTCAAAACAGGATAAAAGCAGATAATTGCGGGTATAAATTCTTCGTCGAAGCCGGATAAAAGCAGATAAAAGCGGGTAAAAATATCATCTGATAACATCTGCTTTTGACGGCATCGCTATATCCGCGAACACCCGGTTGGTTGTGTTTTATGTCCGGTTAGTGCACCCCCGCAATCATCTGCAATCATCTGTAACCGTCCTCACTGTGTTTCGTTTATATCTGAATTTGTCCGGAATCATCTGCAAACGTCTGCATACGTCTGTTTTTATCCGCGATTACCTGCATTTTTTTTTGTCTATTTTTGTCGGGTTTTATCTGCAAACGTCTGGTTTTATCCGCGAGCATATGCTTTTACCCGCGAACATCTGCAATCATCCGCGAACATCTGCTTTCATCCGCGAACATCTGATTTTATCCGCCAACATCTGCTTTTATCCGCGAACATCTGCTTTCATCCGCGAACATCTGCAGTCACCGCGAACAACTGCTTTTATCCGCGAACATCTGCAATCACCCGCGAACATCTGCAATCACCCGCGAACATCTGCTTTCATCCGCAAACGTCTGGTTTTATCCGCAAACATCTGCTTTCATACGGTTTCACCCGCAAACATGCTTTTATCTGCGAACGCCTGATTTCATCCGGTTAGTGCACCCCCGCAAACATCTTCTTTTATCCGCGAACATCTGCAATCACCCGCGAACATCTGCTTTCATCCGCGAACATCTCATTTTATCCGCGAACATCTGCAATCATCCGCGAACATCTGCTTTTATCCGCAAACATATCATTTTATCCGCGAACATCTGCTTTTATCCGCAAACATCTGCTTTCATCCGCGAACATCTGCAGTCACCTGCGAACAACTGCTTTTATCCGCGAACATCTGATTTTATCCACAAACAACTGATTTTATTCGCAAACATCTGAATTTATCCGCAAACATCTGCTTTTATCCGCAAACATCTGTTTTAATCTCCAAACATCTGCTTTTATCCGCAAACATCTGATTTTATACGCAAACATCTGGTTTTATCCGCAAACATCTGCTTTTATCCGCAAACATCCATTTTAATCTGCAAACATCTGCTTTTATCCGCAAACATCTGATTTTATCCGCAAACATATGCTTTTATCCGCAAACATCTAATTTTATCCGCAAACATCTGCTTTTATCGGCAAACATCTGCTTTTATCCGCAAACATCTGATTTTATCCGCAAACATCCGATTTTATCCGCAAACATCTGCATTTATCCGCAAATATCTGCTTTTATCCGCGAACATCTCCAAACATCTGCTTTTAATTTCAAATCTCTGCTTTCATCCGCGTTCGGTTTGCCTGCATTTCCTTTGTCCATTTCGGTCCTGTTTCGTAGCAAACGTCTGGTTTCATTCGCGCTTTTTGTTTTCCTTTTTCTCGTGTATACTTTAGTTTAGTTTATCTGCTTTGTCAAATTTTACTGAGCTTTAACTAACTGGTTGTTCACGGCACACAACTTTATAACTCGAAAAGGAATTATTTGAATAAAAACAACCTGTAACGGAAATAAGTTTATTTAACACGACATTTTCCCAATGGGAAAGTAATTTAATTATATTCACCAGATTTAAATTTAAAAATAAGGTATACTATAGTGAAGAGTACCACAGAAATAATAAGTCTATTAATTCTTACATATATATTAATGAAAAATTCTACGCCGAAATAAGTGTTTTTCAAACATATTCCATACAAATTGAAGATAATTCCAAATTTTTTGAAATTAAACATATATGTTTTCTAACAATTAATTTAAATGTAAGCTTAATGATTAAAAAATGTCTATTTATGTCTTTTAACAAAGACCTTATTTGTATTTTATCAAATAATATTTAAGTTCAATAAACTTATTTCCTTTACAGGTTGTTTTTATTCAAATAATTCCTTAGAGTTATAAAGTTGTGTGCCGTAAAATTTGACAAAGCAGGTAAACTAAAGTAACTATACAGAGGAGAGGAAAACAAAGCGCGAATGAAACCAGACGTTTGCGTACGAAACAGGACCGAAATGGACAAAGGAAATGCAGGCAAACCGAACGCGGTTGAAAGTAGAGGTTTGCAGTTAAAAGCAGATGTTTGCAGATGTTCGCGGATAAAAGCAGATATTTGCGGATAAATGCATATGTTTGCGGATAAAATCAGATGTTCGCGGATAAAAGCAGATGTTTGCGGATAAAAGCAGATGTTTGCATATAAAATCAGATGTTTGCGTATAAAATCAGATGTTTGCGGATAAAAGCAGATGTTTGCGGATAAAATCAGATGTTTGCGGATAAAAGCAGATGTTTGCATATAAAATCAGATGTTTGCGTATAAAATCAGATGTTTGCGGATAAAAGCAGATGTTTGCGGATAAAATCAGATGTTTGCGGATAAAAGCAGATGTTTGCGGATAAAAGCAGATGTTTGCGGATAAAAGCAGATGTTTGCGAATAACATCAGATTTTTGCGGATAAAATCAGATGTTTGCGGATAAAAGCAGACATTTGCAGATTAAAATAGATGTTTGCGTATAAAATCAGATGTTTGCGTATAAAATCAGATGTTTGCGTATAAATTCAGATGTTTGTGGATTAAATCAAATGTTTGTGGATAAAATCAGATGTTTGCGGATAAAATCAGATGTTTGGAGATTAAAACAGATGTTTGCGGATAAAATCAGATGTTCCCGGATAAAAAAGGATGTTTACGGATAAATGCAGATGTTTTCGGATAAAAGCAGATATTTGCAGATTAAAATAGATGTTTGCGGATAAAAGCAGATGTTTGGAGATTAAAACAGATGTTTGCGGATAAAAGCAGATGTTTGCAGGTGAAATCTTATGAATCAGACTTTTGCGGACTAAATGAGATGTTTGCGGATTAAAACAGATGTTTGTGGATTAAAATAGATGTTCGCGGATGAAAGTAGATCTTCACGTATAAAAGCAGATGTTTGCAGGTGAAATCGGATAAAGCAGACGTTTGCGGATTAAAGTAGATGTTTGCGGATAAAATCAGATAAAACCGGGTGAATGCAGATATAAACTTAAATACAGGTATTTGCGGATGAAAACAGATAAAAGCAGACATAGATCTAAATAAATAAAACCCGACGTTCGCGGATAATATTTATACCCGCAATTGCAGATAAAAACCGACATGCCGGGTAAAATCAGATATGTCGGATAAAAACAGATATAAATGGACATAAAACTAGTTTGGTTTTTTATCCGCAATCATCCGATATTACCCGTCTTTTTCAGCAGGGTACTCAGAATTGTTGTTTCAGGAGTAGAAGGTTTTTGACATAAAACAACTTTACTTTTACACAGTAGCTATTCGACAATATAAACAAAAATATTGCTTACCAACACTGCTACATAATCACAATTTAAAAATCTATTGGCAAGAATAGTAGTAATTATATTGGAATAACATTTTTTAAAAGCATACCAGTGGAATTAAAAATACTCCTAAATTATATAACTATAGCCCTTCTGTCATGTTTTAATATGATTAACGCACTTTTTATAAATTATATTATTTTTATTTTATTTCAAATAAACTATTTATTATTATAATAGAATTAACAAAAAATTTTGCTTATCAACCTTCCGTTGGTGTGCCGCCAAAGCCTTGGCGAACATTTGGCCGATATTATCTTTCACACATAATTGCCATGATTTAACAATAACATATTTTTTTACAAATAACATTGTGTTATTTAATATTAACCTCGATCCGTCTTATTGGAACACCCTTTCTGTTTAAATATTTAAATGAGCTTTGCTAAACTCAATCCATTGGGTTCGTTTGTTGGTTTTGGTTAATATGTGGTTAAGGGTTTTTTTATTATATATGTCTGTATCAGACTGTAGCTATGTTAGATCTGACTCTGACACTATGACAAAAATTTAATATATAGTAGTAGAATGAAATTTTTCAAATTACAGAAATTAACTTAGCATATCATAAATTCCATTCATATATTCATAGGTGTTTCTTGATAACCACGTTCATGCATTTTAAATAACTAACACCTTGGAGCAATTAAAGCTTTAAAAAAATGGTGTTCATGGTGTTGCAGTTTTTTTGGAACGACATATAGGCTATATATAGACTGTAAAACTATACAAATTCACATTGTCTATATATGAATTAATGAAATGATTAATTGGTTAGTATTCAAGAACTGTTTTTTTTTTAAATAGAAAAACATGTTTTTTATTTTTATAATAAATTTAGTGAACTACCAAACTTTTTTTTTCAACTTCTTTTTCTTAACACTTTTAATGAAAGCAATAATTTGATTACGGATGTACCTATCTACAAACTGTAAGACATGTGTAAGAATTAAAAACCTGTTGCTTTTGTTTAAAAATTATATAAGTACTTACCATTTTTCTTGCAAGTTGCACTTTGCATATTGTTGTCATCACTTAATCCATTTGTTTGTGTTTCTTTCATTTTTCACTATTTAAGAGTATTTATTACCAGTATTAAATTAAATTAATAATAAAATACAATTCTTTTGATGTTGCACTGTATAAAGAATAAATCACTGTCAAGATTCTGAGATTTCATGTATTATATTACACATTAAATGTGACGTCACAAGATTGATTTATTTTCCCCCACTTTTTCTAATTTCTTTCTTAGTATCCTTGATTATATTTATCCCCTATACATATTTACAATTTATTATTTTGCGGTCCATTTATATTGGTGGGCGGCGTGCATTAAAGAAAAGAGTTTTTAAAAGTTTTTTGTGAATTGCAAATTTGAAATTTCAAAGTCATATTTCGTCATTAATCTCCGAAAATAATTAAAGAATAAATACCTTATACATTATTAGCCAATATTCTGTAATAATTTTTAGTAGTAAATATAAATATTAACAAACCTAAATATTGTTATTGTAATTAAATCTTTGGTATTTTTCCTTTCACTTTATGATTTAATTAGTTTTAAATTAAAATTGTATACAAAAGAATTATTGTAATTAATAAATCGGGTTTTCAGGTAGATAATAATGCAAGGGCATTAAAAATGTTATCATTTTATGGCACGCCGTTTTACTTTTTAATGTCATGTTTATTAAAGCTAAATATTAATTCAAGTTGCTTTTTTAAAAATTGACTGAACATTTTAAAGTAAAATTTTTATGATGTCTTGGTATATTGAGTACACAATTTTAAGCACAGAATAAGAATGAAATTAATTTTAATTCTGGAACTGAATGGCGTATTTTCTGACTAAAAAATTCGATGAATTAAAATTTTGGTTGAGATAATTTTAATAAGGCGCTACTTGGAAAAACAGGCAGTCAAATTGAAATTATGTAAACCAAAATTTTAATTCATCAAATTTCTTAGCCAATTAATTCAAGGTGCGCAACATTTATTTAAGAAAAAGTAATACTGAAATTATCATTATGTCGCAATTATTTTCTATTATTACTCGTCGACATAAAAATCAATTTACCTGTTAAAAATTAAAGTGATAAAGTTTCTTATTCGACACACAAATATTTTGCACGAAATATTTGTTTTAATATTTAAATGTTTATAATATTACTTAAAATTTTATTTGACTAATAAGAATTAAATGCAATTTTATTTTTATTGTTATTTTTAAAAATTTTAATATTTACTTTTAATACGAATTATTTTGTAGTTTAAAACTCTTTGAAACAATTTTTATACGGGAATAAAGTTGTGGTATAGTTGTTATTAATTATTATGTTATTTAAATCTAGCAATACGAATTTTCATTTAAGAATCTTTCTGCCATATTTCTTTTAATCTGACTATTTTTTTAGATTATAAATTCAATGCTATTTGTATGTGACAGAATAATAATTCCCAAATTTTATTTTTTGGAATAAATATTATGTACCTCGAATTTTCTGACTGAAAAATTCGATGAATTAAAATGTTGGTTATCACTCGTAAGCAGAATTTTAATTTGGCGCTAGTGCATATTGCGGTTGTGTTACGTACTACTGCCACCAAGCGAAGGTAAATAAATTAGGCAACTGTGCATTCAAATTACCTGTTTTGCTTTCCTTAATTTCTTATCTAATTTATTGATTAATTTTTTGAAATAAAAATAAAGAAAATCTTTTTTACTAAAATATTTGTTTTTATTGACTAAAAGATAAAAAACAATAGAATATTTTCAATCCACCATTAATTACATTAATTAAGTTTGTGGATTATTTATACTGTACAGGTAGTCGGCTCGGACACGTAACGAGTAGGACAATTCTGGTAATTATATAAATATCTTCTTCTGCGAGAAATCCTATTGCATAGACAACTAAGCAAATAATGAACCACAATTAAATTGTCTATTAGGAGAGTCCATATCTAAATTATTTCGTATAAAGTGAGGTTAGCCAGCAGGGCAGTCTTGTTGAAATGCACCCCTTACATAATTTAATAATCATTATCATGTCGATATACATTTAATGTATTACATTATTGATAGCACTGAAAATTTTGGACTGCACTGTTGCCTAATTTATTTTCGAGCTAACCTTCGACGTTATGTGGTTTCGCTTCGTGGCAGTAGTACGTAACACAACCGCACTATGCACTAGCGCCAAATTAAAATTCTGTTTACGAGTGTTAAACAACATTTTAATTCATCGAATTTTTCATCGAGAAAAATAGCCTTGCGCTTACAGATTTAAATCTTGTCTAATTTTTATTCCAAAATAAATATTCTACTTTAACTTAATTTTAAATTAATAAATGAAATATTATTATTTACATATAAGCACCTCTTTTAAATAGAAAAAAAAAATATTCATACAATAAAAACTGAGGCTTAAAAATATAGATCACACTAGAATGATGTAAATATATATGGAAACTTATCCAATACACCAAAAAATAAATTGGTAGATTTTAATTTATAATTAAATTTAATTTAGTAATTTTTATGAACGTTTATATTTTCTAGTCAATTTTTAATTTTGATAATATTTGTTTTGAGTTAATTTTTTGATGTCATTAAAAAGTAAAACGGCGTGCCATATTATTTCCTATTTTACATTTTCTGCTACTTTTATACCCTATTGGAAATTTTACATTAGAAACAAGTTTTTCTAAAGTTAGCAAAACAGTATATTATTATATGAGAGATAATGCAGGCTTTCACAAGGATGAGGTTTGTATCTTGAGCCGTCAGGCGAGAGACGTAAATCATCCGAGTAAATAATGTGCATTATTTCGAGTAAAGTACTATGCTTTTTCCACTCCAATTCAGTAATTTTCATTGATAACAAAATTTATTATAACCTCAGTTTACAATTTTAAAGATCATTATAGTCGCCCCTCGTATAAACAAGTCTGACATCTTTTAACCTAACTTTTTCCCAATTTCAAACCCGATTGATTCAAATAACTGTGAATATTGATGCCTAACAACGTGACTACACAGCAAACGAAAAATTATAGAAGTGTATAGGATGACTCCGCGTTTGAATATCAAATCTTAAAGTTTTATCATAACTGTATTGAATCGTGCTTTGTTTTTATATTTTTCGGCTCTATACCTATGCACGACTATATTTAAAGTCAAACTCAATGGTGTCTTACAAGATACATTATTTTGATTTTCTATATTCAACAGAGGAGTAGAAACTCGACCCTGTCGAATGGTGCAGTCATATATGTCTCTAGAAATTATTAAAAAAGGGTTCAGTCCAATGGTGCAGCAACTTCGGATTCCTATTTTCCTCAGAGACATAGAAACTCAAGCTTTTCGAATTTTACTGGCAATGATTTTCGTTAATGTCCCCGAGAATTATACAAAAACAGCGCAATGCAATATCGCAACGGTTTCGACTTCTCTTTACTCTACCAAGTTATAGAAACTGGAGTCTCTCTAATACTGTTCTAGTCAATATTTCTGAGAGTATAAAAAGAGGGTGTAATATTGCAAGAAGTTTTGATCTTTTGATGGATGAATTTTCTCATTTCTCCATATGATTTTGTTGAAAATAGTTCCTTTCTTTGGTTCCTTTGTCTGATTTTTATTTACCGTAACAACTCAGGTATGTAAAGCACAGAGGATATGATGTTAAGTATATTTATGTATTATATAAAGTACCTATATTTGTATTAAAAATTTAAGAGGTTATGTTGAAAAATGATCGATATGCTATTAAACTTTAATAAT
Organism: Brassicogethes aeneus; assembly: GCA_921294245.1. Lineage (NCBI taxonomy): Eukaryota > Metazoa > Arthropoda > Insecta > Coleoptera > Nitidulidae > Brassicogethes > Brassicogethes aeneus. Next base: position 68,034,142 of record OV121132.1, read on the forward strand.
TTAGTAATTAGGTCTGTTGGTAGACCCTGCACTATCTCCACTGGTATATGTTAATTTTGTAATATTTAAATCTGGTTGATGAAAAAGTACACACCAGTGCAGGTTATTGTAGCATCTACGAACAAATGAATTAATGGCCCATTGGCAATTATTCCTTTAGGAAAAATATTCAACACAGCTTAATTAATTAATAAAATGAAAAAAATCACAATCATGTCGTATATAGTTTTTTTTAAGCATAAAATAATTTTTATATTAATACTATTTCAAAAGTGAAATTACGACCTCTATACTGTGGAGAGTATTGAAACGCTCGACTGACGAATACAACTCTATACCGTAGGGAGATTTAGAAATCGATATTCAAACGTGGCGTCATCCTATACACCTCTATAATTTTCCGTTTGCTTCAATATATTGAGTAACTCAATTTGAGTTCAATATTCCCGTTGTTAGGCCTGGCGGTTATATTGGTTTAACCAATTTGGTTACCATTATTTACGAAAAAACCCAAATATGGCCAATAATGTGTGGGAAAACATAATTTTTTTGCATTATGTTATTAAATGTCTTGGTTTATAGTAAGTATAAGTAAGTTGACCTACGTTAGTATGCTTTATTATCATATATATATATATATACAGGGTGTCCCAAAAGTCTACGATATCCTTTGGAGGACTGATAGACCAACTCATGAGTAAGCAGAAAATCAAAATATGACCTTAGTAAAAAATCGTTAGTTTTTGAGTTATAGGTAGTCATTATTATGAATTTTGTAAAACTTGACACCTTAGATCAGTTTTTCGAATGCCACAATCTAAGAATATAGAATGTTGTAGTTGTGGCACTCGAAAAACTGATTTCATGTGTCAAGTTTCACAAAATTCATAAAAATAATAAATATAATAAAAACTAATGATTTTTTACTAAGGTCATGTTTTGATATTCTGATTAGGAGTCATCCATTAATTACGTGAGGTGTTTAGGGGGGGAGGGAGTCGAGCCAAACCTCACCCAATCTTACGGGGGGGGGGAGGGTGGTCTCGGCAAATATCACGTAATTTTTTTTTTTTCGAAGAAACAGTGTAAAATTGCGAGAAAACGATGGTTAAATTAAGTAAAAAATTATAAGCAAATTGTTTTTTTTTAAACAAATCTAACGGAATCAAGCACGGATTAACTTATTTAAACTTACTTATTAAAACTATACATTTTAAAAAATCTCACGTGAGATTAAGGGAGGGGGAAGGGGGTCGAGCAAAATCTTACGACATCTCACCAAGGGGAGGGGAGTAGAAAAATCGCCAAAATTGCCTCACGTAATTAATGGACGCCCCCTTAGTCATGAGCTGACCTATTAGACCTTCAAAGTATATCGTTGACTTTTGGGACACCCTGTATATATTTATATATATATATATCATATATTATATATATATATACAGGGTGTTTCACATTCAAATTCCATTAGAAGTTTCTGGGGAACGCAAAAAGATATCGATTTAAAATTTTAAAAGCGTTTATAATCCATTTAAGTATATTTTTTTAAATATTTTAAACAAAATGCCACTCCCGGTTTAACGGGAAGTGACATCAATTTTGTTATTTCAAATAGAGCACCCCATATATGTATATATATAATATATATATTTTTACGTTTTTAGATTGCACATAAAATTCTGAGTAAAATTACTCTACCATGTCCTATAGGTACCAGGTGAATAGTTTTCGATTTATTAATTTTTTTTTTAATTTTTGACAAATGCGCGTCAATCAAAAATAGCCAATAACTTGTTTGTTGTTTGCGAATATGGTAGTGGAATTTTTGGAATCTTAAAACATTGTTTAAAATATCCTACACCTAAAGTGAATAGTTTTCGAGTTTTTTCGTTAAAATTTAAAAAATGCGCGTCAATTAAAAATAGCCTTTAACTTTTTTGTTATTAGGTTTGCGAATATAGGGGTAAAATTTTTGGAATCTTAAAACATTGTTTAAAATATTCTTTGTCAATTTTAAAACATTTTTCAATTACCTAAGAAAATCCAGGGCAAGTTAGGCTAATTTGAAAAGTTAAAAACTTTCTTATTTTAAATGTTACACCCCCCTCTGAACATTATGGATGTGGACATATCACAGTGACGTTTAAAATTGTCAATTTTAAGGCTTAATAACTACGTTTTTTAGTGATGTTCAAATTGTCAAAATTACGCTAAAAAAATATAAGGTGCTGTTAAGCACGTCACCATAACGTTCAGTCTATGCCTTTTATTTTACTTTAGCGTATTAGGTGCAAAATACAACGTAGATTTTACTTCAGCAATGTGACACATCATAAATATGAATGGAGTAGGTTTGCCAATGATGAATATTAAAATATATGCCTAGGGCTGCCAGCTTTCCCGATTTAGGCGGGAGTCTCCCGGTTTTACAGCAAGCCTCCCGATTTTTAAAAGACGTCCTAAAGCTCCCGAATTCATTGAAAACCACCCGTAAACTCCCGTTTTTGGCAAGCTTAAGCGTAATTACGAAAAGATCATAGATTATAATCATCAAGTTCTTTAATCAACTGTCTTATTTATTTTAAACAATTTTTGTTAAAAAGTTGTGAATAGAGTGCTGTCATAGGTATTCAAATATATTTTTATTACAAATGCCTATGCTAGGGCACTCCATTAACAACTTTATAAACTTCGTACTGTACAAAACGTTTTTACGTTTACCTTATTTCCGCCATGGTGCGGTACTCGAGCTAAAGGACAAAATATTTTCATAAATAAAGAATATGGTCCTATAATTAGCGAGAAAAGTTTCAGTTTAATGGTTCAATAACAATGCAATCATGAAGAAAAGAGAGAAACCCTGAAATCGGAACTAATGGTTAAACATAACTTTACTGAATCTTGTTAGGAATTTTCCAAATTTTTGGCCTTTAAAGGAAACGATATTATTTAAATGGTGGAAACAAACCTTAAATCCTCTTAAGGTTATGTATAACCATTATTTTAATTAAAATTTGGAATATCCTATGTTCGACGATTTTGTTTGAGTATAAGTATGAGTATGGGAACGTATGGTAGGCCCCAGATATATTATCATCCACTGATCTCCCGGGGTTATTTTACCCCCTTTCCGTTCTCCTGCGTATCCCGCCAAATCACAGCATTACCTGTGTTTGTTGGATCCGAAGTTTTAACGCCGGCTGGTAGATCCACCATAGGAGTTCGTGGATGACAGTGTCAAAGGTTAAGGCCGCTCCCGGATTTTTGTCAGCCGGGTCGGGCCATACGTCCAGTTTAGGAAGGGTTTTTGGAGGACATTGAACTGACCCAAAACTAAGTACAATCCGGAATCCTCCTCAACCTAGGTCTTAGTAGTAACCCCATTCAATTGGTATTCATGAATGGGGGTGGGTATGTTAGTTCTTTGCTTACTCCTATCTTTGTTGGTTTACTTCCGGTTCGTCAGTGTCTGTGTCCGTCTCCGGGTCGGATTCCGGAAGTTGGTACAGTTTTTCCGTCTCCTCCAGCATACGGTTTTTGTGGGTGCTGATTTGTTCCCAGCTGGCGAGGTCGGTTTGTGAGAATTGGATTGTCTGCGCCAGGGTGTCGTGGAATGTGTAGCAAGGTCTACCGACTCTTTTTTTGATGAGGTCTAAATTTAAGGTGGCTTGTAATATGTGGTTTCGGCGTCTACGCTTGGCATGTGCCAGTATTTTTTTGACTTGTCTAATAATTTTTTGATGTTACTGGGGAGCGGTTCTGACGGTTTATTAAGAGTGAGGTTTGCCGCTAACTGTAGACTTTCTTTAATGATTGTCCATGTCTCTGATACGTTATTAAGGTCGGGATTGTGTGTTAGTAGTATCTCTTTTGCCGCGTTTTTGTAGTTAAGATTGTCAGTAGGGTCTTTTAAACGCTCAGTATACCATTTTGCCGGTTTTATTGTGGGGGACTGATAGTCTTTATCGTTTATGCTGGCGTCTGTATCAGGTCGCAATAAAGTGATTTATGATCTGTCTTTATGTCGAGTGACCAGCTTTGCAGGGTTTGTAAAGAAACCCGATAGTGCTGTTTCGAAGCATGTGGTCAATTTGCTTTTCGGTTGTTTATTTCGCCATGTTGTTATAACAATAACTATAGTATTGACTTGTGTTTTGACCCAGTCAGCAGAGGCGGATTATCCATAAGGCAAACTAGGCACGTGCCTAGGGGCGCGAGGTTACAAAAGGGCGCGCGCACGTAAGTTTTTAAGCAAAGACAATAATTAACATAAAATTAAAATAAACACATAAAGATTAGTTAATTCTATAAGGATGTAAAGCTTCCGAAGTGTGTTCCGCCTTCTTGATTATTCCTACATCGCCACACGGGTGTGTGTGTGTTCTTCGTGCAAAAAACTACTGAACCGATTGTGATGAAACCTGGTATGTAGATAGCTTTAGACCGAGATTTACACATTTATCCCGAAATTTCCACGGGATGTGGCCAGAGCTGTTCAGAGTACAATGAAAAAGTACTCGAGTACTGAATACAAGTACTCTTATATAAAAGTACTCGAGTACCAAGTACAAGTACAGTACCGTTGTACTCGAGTACCCATACGAGTACAAAGTACAGAGTACACTTTAGTTTAGCCATTCCACGCTACTCGGGAATTTTTGTAGCGTCCGTTACAATCAAAAATTGTGATTAAAAGCTACCGTAATTAAATTAAATACTGTTACAATAGTTAATATTGCAAACATGTTTATTATGCTTGTAATAATTAGGCTTAAACTTATAAGCATAATAATTACGGTAGTTTTACTCACAATTTTTGATTGTAACGGACGCTACAAAAATTCCCGAGCAGCGTGGAATGGCATAACTCAGCCATTCTACGCTACTCGGGAATTTTTGTAGCGTCCGTTACAATCAAAAATTGTGATTAAAAGCTACCGTAATTAAATTAAATACTGTTACAATAGTTAATATTGCAAACATGTTTATTATGCTTGTAATAATTAGGCTTAAACTTATAAGCATAATAATTACGGTAGTTTTACTCACAATTTTTGATTGTAACGGACGCTACAAAAATTCCCGAGCAGCGTGGAATGGCTGAGTTATGAAATGTTGGAAAAAATGCTAGAGAAATGGGGCGATTAAGAAATGAATTTAGAATCACTAGTGCAAAACTAAATACTAGCCGGCCTATTGCCTTCATCAAATATTGTTATTTCGCTTTATGTTAATTATCAATGCCGGCTAGTATTTTATTTTATTTTTTAATTATCTTTTTGAGGAATATTGTCACTTTATTTCTACCAAAATATAAACAAAATTACATTTCATACATAAGTAAAAACCTTTTGTTCAATGATTTTTCCTGTGTCTTTTTATTTATTGAGTGAGGCTGTCTTAAGGCTGTCGTGTGAGGCAGGCTGGCTGAGGCGGCATCAGGCAGCATGTCCGTAATTTGACAAGTCTGAGCAGTGTTGCTCATTTTCAACACCCCCGCACATATTTGCACATATGTGTCCACGCCAACCTCACCGCATAAAAATGTACTAATTGCATATTTTGGATGTACTTGAGTACACGTAAAAGTACTCGAGTACACGGGAAAGTACTCGAGTACATTTTTGCAATCTTAAATGTATCAAGTACAAGTATAAGTACATTCAAATTAAAGTACTCGGGACTGAGTACTGAGTACACTGAAAGTACTTGAAATACAGTGTTTGAGTACTTGTACTCGAGTACCGCACAGCTCTGGATGTGGCATCACGCGGGTGAAACCGTGGGGCGCAGCTAATTATTATATAAGTAATAGAAAATATATGGCCGCTAGAGGGGCGCCGATGAGGTGCTTGCCTAGGGCGCTCTCGACATTTAATCCGCCTCTGCCAGTCAGGCTATTATCTAGTTGATGAGCCAAGCTGGCCACTAAGCAATTTCTGTCGGATGGATTTTTAATTATTCCCACCGAATGATCAATCGTGTTTAATAATTCCATGTTTGTTATGGTTTGTGTTTATTTATTATTTATGGTTTGGCGTTTATTTATGGTATTAGTCGAGTGTTTATTTGGGGGATGGAGCTAATGTCTTATCTGCCTTTTCTGTTTTGTTTATGTAATGATTTGTGTGTTGTCTGTCTCAATAGGAATGTTTATTTTCTGGTGCCAGCTGGGGAGCTTGAAATTTACTCTTCGATATATACCCTGCTTAAAATACCCCATAGAGACCTATACAAAATAATCTATCGGGCGCTACCGGATTCAATATGTGCATTTGTCCATGGTTTTTTCCGGATACAGCCCGATAGAAAATGTATAGGAAATTACCTATAGGCACACCATAACTAGTTCAATAGGGAAAATGTAAAAGCTTTTACATTTTCCCTATTGAGACCGATAGAAAATAACTCAATGAAGGATATATAGGGATATCCCTATAGAGCAACCATAAAACATTTGACAAAATTTTATTAAAACCTATGGGGTCCTATAGGGAAAAAACTAATTTCTACATTTATGTGTATTTTCCCCATTGAAACCGATAGCAAATAAATCAATGGTGGATATCCCTATAGAACAACCATAAATCTCAACTATGGGTCCTATACAAACCGATACACCCTATAGAAACACCATACCCCAGTAAACACAATTACGTAAATATGACGTAAATATGATGTCATGTCAAGTCACGCTTACGTAAGATATAGGTCACACTTGAGTCATACAAGAGTCATTATTTCACACTTTCTTACGTCAGACTCTGACGTAATAAATATGACGTAAACATCTTGATGTAACACTGACATCATACCATTACATAATATTTACGTAATAAATGTGTCATAAATATGACCTCAGAATAACGAAGCCCCCTCCTTATTTTTCATCATAGGGCAAAATAAGTAAATACTGAAACAGCTCACTTGCAGTGTTGCCAACTCGAAAATAACAAATAACGCTACAACAATATCAAAATTCCGCTACGCTCCGCTACAGCCGAATCTATCCTAATTCCGCTACACCCGCTCTATTTTGGCTTAAAGTTTGGAATCCAAACTTTGGATACAATTTTTTTTAATGCAAATAAAGACAAGAAATGTTAAGCAAAATACTTTCTTCAAGTTCCTAATAAATATAAAAAACAGGTAACAAAAAATCCCTATATAAAACCAAAACAAAAATATTCTAACGCTGGAAGTCCCGCCCGCCCGTAAAAGATAAACAATACGCAAGCCGCGGTAGCATTTATAAATCCTACGGCGGCTATATATAGCATTTTACGGGAGGGCGGGAGAAAGTACAAAAGGAAATCTATAAATAAAGCTAAGCACAAAAGATTTTAACCCTTCATTAGTCTCACTGTTTTCTGAAACGCCATTAGTCGATTCGATGTATGAGACCGAAAGTTAAAAATTACGTTCATTAAATATCTTGTGTGTGTATTGTGTGTAATTTTTAAGAAAAACACTATTTTAATATTTTTAAATGTAATGTTTTTAATAAACAAACAGAACAAACTATCAATATAAGAAAAAAAATTAGTGTTTTAAATGTTTTACTAAAACGTACTTTAAAAAAAACTAAATTCCGCTACGTTTTGCCATCATTTTGTTCCACCGCCGCTACACCGCTTTTGGGGGTGAATCCCGCTATGCGTAGCGGAATTCCGCTACGGTTGGCAACACTGCTCACTTGGCTGAAATCAGTTCCCTCTTGACGTAAAATGAGTAAAATTATGGGTTCGCGGCTTTGGCCTTGCAAAGCAGGCACTGTTTAAGCAGAGGGTCACCGTGGCCCGGCCACGGACGATGATCGTCCGACGATCTAGACAGAACAATCCTGGCTCCAAGAAAGAATTCCAGTGAAAAGGCTAAATTTTCGTAGGCCACAATTCGTGACTTGTTTATTTGCCGAGGTTCGAATTCCTAAATCTCCAGTGTCAACTTATATACTTAACGAATAGTGCCACATAAGCGAGATGTATTATGCAATAATGGTTGCCTATGATAAGTAGGTTTCTACTATATTATAGTAGATGCCTTCTTATCATAGGCAACCTTACTGCATATTGCAACTGCTAACAATTAATATATCAATGTTATTTGACAACTTTACCCTTATATATTATAATATTATTATAAAATTTGTTTATCAATGAAAAATTCTTCTAATAGTTTACATATATTTTTAAAAATCTCTTGGTTTCTTAATACGTAATATTCTCAGTGTACTTAAATAATTTCGTTTGCCAATTTCATTTCTTTTATTTATCATTTTTTAAATTTAAAAAATATACAAATACCAACAATATTGGGCAAATACCTATCTATTATTATAGGTATTATATTAATATATTATAATACTAAATTCTTTAAATTTGTTTGTATTATTTTTTATAGTTTTATTTTTTGAACCTTTGTATTTGGAAATTGAAATTTTAGTATGTTAAACAAGGCATTAAATATATAGGTACTACCAGAGACAAGGGTACTCTGGGTACTACTTTTTGACTTAAATCAATTTTGAAAAATTTCTAAAATGGCGTCGTACTGTCAAAAGGTCACATTTTTTTCAATGGGAAATGGAATCATTATCGAAAAGGTATTTATTGCAAGCTGATACTTTATCTAATTTATGAACCTGATCAAAACCAACTCACAATGGATTTTGAACCAACTACTAATTTTTCAGATTCTTTACACGGTATGTCAGAAGTAAGAACAAAAAAAATCGCTTTTTATAAGTAGCTATAGCTATAGCTAGGGACAATATTCAACATTTAAAAATTATTTTTATTTTAGAAATTTAAAATTTTGGTATTTTAATAGGTAACATTTTTTGACATGCATGGATTAAAAAAAAACAAAGACGTCGTACTGCCAAGGTCACATTAAAAAAAATTTGAAGTGAGTGAAATATGATTTCAGGTCTTTTAAAGCGCAACTACTTATTTTTTCGATTGTACAGGGTGGAACAAAAAAATTCCACTTTCACCAAAAGCGCCATTTTCAAAAATTTTCAAAAAATAATAACATACAATACAAAAATAACACGTTAACACGTAATAACACGTAAATCTTTTATTGATAATTTTTTACAATTTAAAAAATAAAAAGGTACTTGCAACCATGGTTATGAGTACCTACATGATTTTTCAAATGACCATTGAATAAAATGTGTACTTTTGAAAGTACGACGCTATTTTCAAAATTTTTTACGTCATAAAGCAGTACTGCTTAGGAACCGGAATCATAAAAATCTATATAATGTTTATTACACATTAAATTAAGATACATTATTTTTTGATTGATTTTAAACCATATTTTCATTTAATCGACCAAGTACTAAGTAGCCAAAAAATTCAAGGAACTTCGCGTTATTTCTTTCATCATGCTAGATGCAAAGGTAATTTCAAAATATGAAATTTGTTGTATTTTAATGTTTGAATTAAACTGACTGGTAAGGAAAAGTATCCACTGATTTTATTGTTTAAAATAATTGGCGTCAATTTCAATTAATAGAATTTACTTACGTTATTTTACTCAATGATAGGAAATAACCATTTCAATCAATAAAAAATAAAAATTATGTTTGCCTATTTCACTCATTGAAAATAAAAGTCCATTCATTGAAATTAGTTTAATTCAAACATTAAAATACAGTGAATTTCATACTTTGAAATTACTTTTGCATCTAGTTCGTCTAAATAATATGTATGACAGATTTCTTATGTCAGTCTTACCTTACAAAGTGACCTTAAACTTATGTAATGGTATGACAGATTTCTTACGTCAGTCTTACGTAAGAAAGTGACCTAAAACGTATGTAATAGTATGACGTATTTCTTACGTCAGCCTTACGTAAGAAAGTGACCTTAAACTTAGGTAATATTATGACAGATTTATTACGTCAGTCTTACGTAAAACAGTGACCTAAAAGTTATGTAATATTATGACAGATTTCTTATGTCAGTCTTACGTAAGAAAAGTGACTTTAATGTTACGTCACGATATGACTTTAATATTACATAAGATGTACGTAATATGTAAGTCATTTAATTACATCATATAAAAGTCACGTTTTGGGTCAGTATTATGTCACTATGACGTAAAAATTGTATTACCTAGATATGATCTACGTGTTACGTAAATTTTAGGTCATAAGTCACGGTTTGGTTCACTGGGACATCCCGATACAAATATCTATCGGTTTGAACAGGGTCTCTATGGGGTATTTTAAGCAGGGTAGTACGTTTTACTTTAGATTTTTTGGAATAAAATGGTTTTGTTAATAAGACATGCAATTAGAAAAATTACTTAGCTTGATTATTAGGCTATAATCCTGATGCTAGGTCTTTCACGGTCTGTCCGTTGTTTCTTGACCTCCCTGCAGGTTTTTGGCAGGCTTTGGTTGTGACTATCCCTGCTGACCAGGTGGGCCAGTTGGCCTTAATTATTTATTCAGTTGCACTCTTTTACGGCTTTAACAGGGGATCTCCCGCACTTTTCACACTTGTTGCACTTTTTTGCACTTGTTGCACTTTTTTGCACTTGTTGCACTTATCGCACTTTCCGCACTTGTTTGTTTATTTATTTATTTATTTTTTACCGATTACCGATATTTCCGAATACTTAGGTTCGTTTTTGAAACTTTATTTACGTTTCTCTCGTATACGCTGCTAGGAGAGAAATCTTTAACCACTTGACGCGTCTATCCACTTCGAGTGTCAAGACCTATGTTCGACGATTTTGTTTGAATAAACTTTATTTTTTTGACCTCCTGCATTTTGATTTTGAAAATCTGGCAGCCCTACATATGCCACATTTACATTTTTTGTTGGCAATTTAAGTGTGTAGGTACCTAGGTAATTAAATACCGAATTTAATTCATAATTTTATATTAAACCGAAGGTACTTACTAATACATATAAACCTATGTAAGTAGGTACAATTATTAATTTAATTAGGTACTTAATATAAAACCCAAAGTGATTTATTAATTAATATTACCGCTTATAGAAAAATAATTAAGTATTCTATTATTATCGCATAGTGAGATTAAGAAATAATAAATATTTTATGTAAAATTTACGTAAAAAATTTCTTTTTTAGTCGATGTATCGGTATAAACGGGCCCTGTAACAGGGCAGTGGGATTTAGAAACGTATATTTTACGTAAAATTTACATAAAAAGGAATCGGGTAATTATAATTTCATTTCCAGTCGATATATCGGTATAAAGGGGCCCTTTAACAGGATATACTCTGTTTGCGTTGCGATTGCCATTCCACAGAACACAAAGAACAACGATCGAAGAAGCATTGATTCACTCAACGATCGAATTGTAAAGTGATTTTTGTTGCTGTTTGCTGTGTGATAGACATTGTCCTCCATAAGTGTTTAGGCGTTAATTGAGACTCAACGGTTTAAGTAAGTTGTATTTTTCATACGATTATAATATAATTAATTAATTATCCCAATATCGCCATGATGGTTCTTGGACAACTAAAAATTAGCGAATTTGCTTGTTGTTAAAGTTTTAAAAGGTAATTTACCTAATTAGGTAACTTAATTAAGTAATAACTTAAGTTATAAATGTTTGTTTTAGAAGCCAGTATGAAAATATTTCGCCTGACCGAAAATGACTGAGAAAGAGAGCAAGGAGTGGTTCCGAACCGCCAAGCAGCGATCAAAACGTTTTTTGGCGAAACACGGAGCTGAAAATAAGACCGAAAATTAATTATGTTTTTAAGTAAGTACCTACATAATATATAATTTTTATTTTTACCAAAGATTGTTTTTAAAGAATAATTTATTTTAATAAAAAAAAATATTTAGGTATATTGTGGGTGTTTTATTAAAAAAAAACATAACTAATACGTAGAAGTTCAAACAAAACCTATACGTCCATATTAAAATGAAATTTACGTCCTTTTAAAAACGCAATTTTTACGTCTCCTTATCCACGTAACGTTTAGGTCCAATTCAATTAATTTGACATATATTTTTTCTACGACCACTATGTAAAAGTCACATTTCGTATTGGCATCATTGCTTAGAAAATAAATATTTTCATTGGCAAGGCAAAACACGAATTGTAAAGTGACATTTTTTTGTGAAAAGTGACAGGTCTGTGTGAAAAGAAATTGACAGCATCGTTTGACATTCGTTTTAAAATTGGTATTGTATTTGTATATTTATGTCTAAATATCATTTAGAAAACAATTAATTGTGTTTGTATAATAAATTCTAATTTTTAGTGCCTTAATTTAAATGTAGAAGGTAAGTTTACTGATTTTAAGTAAAAATTAAAATAATAGCATGAAAGTAATTTTAACAGCTGTCAAACACGTTTTTAGGTTATTTTGTTTTGTATTTGAATATAATAAAAAATAAAAGGGTCGTAGAAAAGATATTCTGTTTCACTTATGAGAAAAGCTTTCTTCAAGCTCATGTTAATGCACACTCGGTCTGACGGCCTCGTGAGGAACTTAAACACTCTCATGAAAAAGTCGCTTTTCAACACTTGTAAAATAAATAACTCTTATACGCAGGCCCGTTCCTGGGGTGTCTGGCGCCTACGGGCAGCATTCTTCGGTGCGCCCCTTTTATATTTAAATATTATACATTAAATATTTTAATTTAAAGCCCTAAAATTTAAAAAATATATATTACAAACTGGCAATATGTAATTACATAATGTTAATGCAAAATGTAAAAAAAACTGCTTATTAAATTAACAAACAATCACAAAAAATATTTAGTAATAAAAATACTCTAAAGAAAATAAAAAAAAACATATAATTTCAGGCGCGCAAAACGCACGAACTACAAAACTTTTATAAAAAAAAATTGTAGATAATTTATTATTTAATATTTTGGCATCAAAATTGTCAAAAATATTCTTCTTTTAGTAGGCTATAGTATAGCCGCTATACATTAAATAAAAAAACGCAAGAAATATTTTATAAAAGTAGAGATAAAAAGTAGAGATAATTGTAATAATTGAAAGGTGTGGACGGGACAAAAAAAATATTTATCTTGCCCTGTCCCGTCCCGTCCACACCTTACAAAATATTTCTTGCGTTTTTTTTTAATTTTATGTATTGCCTAATAAAATAAGAATATGTTTGACAATTTTGATTCCAAAATATCATATAATAAATTACCTAGCATTTTTTTTATAAAAACAGTTTTGTGATTTGTCCCGTCCGCATGCCTGAAATGGCCCATAAACAATATAATACCTACAACTGGTTTTTAGTGACGTACTATGAATTAGTGAAAAATGACTAGTTTTCAAAGTGAAAAAGCAGTCACTAATAACTGTAGTCCACAGCAATTTGTATTCCAGACATAACAGCTTATTATTATGTATACATTTTATAAAATTGTCCCCTGAATCCGAAAAGACCGTCAAAAATTATGAAAGTAGAGCAGTTTTTGAAATATATTTAATTCCGTATTATATGGAAAATATACTTTTATAACTTTTGACGACAATTTTACATAGGAGTTGACTGCTAAATGTCCGGGATACAAATTGCTGTTGGCGATAATTATTATTTAATTTTAAAGAGTAAGCTCGTTAAGTCATGCACTGTTAAACTTTGTTTCCGTCAACTGCAACTATCAAACAAATACTATAGCTATTTGATATTAAGTGTGCAAAGTGATATATTGTCGCTCTGAGGAAGAAGTTTGACGCGCGACGCTTAGCGGAGCGCGGCTATCTCGCGAGAGCGGCAATGCCACTTGGCGCTCGGTTGTAGAAAAAAATATTATGACAACTTCTCTCCTTTTATTTTGATACTCATTTAACAAAAATTAAGCCTTCAATATCAAAGCGGCAAAAGGCGCTATAGCGGCCGAAAAAAAAGAGCGGCATAGGGCTTTAATGCGCCCGACGCAAATAAAGGCAGTAACCTTTATCCTATGTATGTTTAAGTATTTGTTAATTTGCAAGAAACTTTATCGTTACAAAGTACTGATTGATTCTTTGATTTTGCGCCCCCAAAATGTTGCGCATGCGTGCGTGCACGCACTGCACGCTCGCCAGGAACGACCCTGATTATAAGATTCTACTACGTCACAACTACAACCTTTGACGTTTATTTTACATATAATTTATGTTTTTTTGCTCAGTGGGCCGGTATCTTTTTACATACCTAATTATACAGGGATGGTAATGAGCTTTTAGGCCGTTTAATAAACAAAGATGCATGCTATATGAAACGTACGAATAAGTGAGATAAACGTATAAATAAGAGAGACAAACAACCATTGTTGAACGAATAGAATAACAAATTACTTATTTCCCCTCTGCCATAAGCGTGCAGTACAAGATTTTAAAACGATTAAATCAAAACAATTAAACGTCCGCCAATGTTTTACTTCCCCTCCTCTAATGCTTTACAATCCCACCAAGATACATACACCTTAAGATAGGATGGTGCGCATGTTGGGCGGTGCTTAAATATGCCACTTGATGAGTGTTTTTAAATCTTTAACGTGCTTTTTAATTATCTGCTGCTAAAATTCTTTGTTTTTGCGATGCTGTTGGACGTTAACTTGCTCTATTGCTCTATTTTTTGTTTAACTTGTTGTTTTTGCTTACGGTAAGGTTCGAATTTATTTTCAGTGTTCAAATTATTGTTATTGCGTTGTGTTAACCTGTTCTTTTTGTTTATTATTGTTTTTGTGTTGCGTTAACTTGTTTTGTTTGTGTTTTAGTTTGTGTCGTACCATTTGCATTTATTAAAATGCGGTGTGGCATATTTGGATGCAATTCAGACAACCAGTCCAAGAAAAACCCTTTAAATAAAAACATTAAATTTAATCGATTCCCGAAAAACTTTGATTTGTGGAAACAAAAAGAATAGGCAATTTAAAACACCAAACACCTAAATGTTATCAAGGACTAAAAGCATCTATTATCCATATTATAAAACTTTCTTCAATATTAAGTTTAATAAAAACGCACTATGTCCAGATATTTCTTTATTTTCTTTGATAATATTACTATTATTCGTGTATTCGCACGGCATGCGCGGCATGAACCAAAACTCGTACACGGGAGCATCCAGCCCTGGCGCGGCGCGGTCTGGCCTGCCCCACCACTATTACGTCACTCCACCACTCCCACGTCTCATAATGCATTTGTCTTTATTTATTAAACGGCCTAAGAGCACATTACCATCCCTGTATAGTAAATTAAAAAAACTTTTTATTTATGTAACTATTCCCTATACTTAGTTCATGGACACAGACAAATTTTTGGCGGGACCTGCTGCGTCACTTGAATAATTCATACACCTTTTATCCTATCATCAAAAAATTTTACCGGTAACTTGATGATGCCTTTAGGGCTGTATATGGCCTTTAAAAAAGTTTGACGGCTATACCCAGACCGCAAAATCACATTCCCTGCACATGTCAGGAATATTCCCAGGAATATTCCAAGCGTCCCAGAATATTCCCAGGAATATTCCTGGCATAATCAAATGTCCGCTTTTTGAATAACCCAGGCATCATAAAAAGAATATTCCATGTATCTGCCTGCAGAAGACTCAAGGATTATTCGGGGAATATTCCTTGATATAATTTGGGGATTATTCCCAGCCCTTATCCCAGGAACGTTTTGGGAATGTTCCTTACGCCGGTTTAAGGAATTTTTACAGGAATTATGCTCCACCACGTGACTTTGATAAAAATAATTAAGGTTAATTTTTTGTCAGAACCTATCAAGCTAATTTCGTCTTATTTTCTAAAAATAATACAATATATGTATTTTTTGTGTTCTAAATTAAGACCTTTATACACAAAAAGTTCATATATTGCATTGCATTTAGGAAATAGGATAAAATAAGCTTGACACTGACAGAAAATTAACCTTAATTATTTTTATCAGTCACGTGGTGGAGCATAGTTCCTGTAAAAATTCCTTATACAATTATCAGTCACATGGTGGGACTTTGATTTGTGGAGTATAGTATTAATAATAACAGAGCTGCAAAATTGTGACAAAACCATTTTATTTAAAAAAACAATATTCTTTCAAAAGTATTTTTTATAAAAGACATATTAATAAATAAATAATTTACATAGCGGCATCGAGCCTGCGTTGTGCCTTTGTTAACCAAATTGCCATCTGGTCTTCAATTTGTCGGGACGTTATTTGGCCATCTAATTTCCTGACTTCGGCTTGTCTGGTCCACCTACAATGTATTTTCCCTATGAATAGCTTACAAATAAAGGTACGGTAGGTATATAACGAAACAAACACAAAAAAGAGCAATAGCAATTAAGGTTAATTAATGCCCAAATATAGAAAAGGTGTTGGTATTATATAAAATACAGTTTTAAACTTAAAAATAAACCTTGCTGTATCAGTAACACAAAAAATATTAAATTTTTTGCCCAAAGAAATGTCATAGGGAGTGAAAAGAACCATTTTCATTCATTTGAACTAACCGATGCTAAAACGTGGTTAAAACAAAATCCAAACAACGAATTAATAGCGCTGTCCTTAGGTACCTACATGGAGAACAATAAATACTACTGCAAATACCAATATGTTGTGTTGCAGTCTTTAACACAACATATTCGTACTAGTCAATACGTAAAAAATGTTTAAAACCAATTAATTACCTTTTTCAATCGTAAAATCGTAGATCTTACGTTTATCTCTGCTTCATACACAGTGAAAATTCTGAGACTGCGAATTAATGGCGCCGGCCAATAAGAGCATCGGTCGTCTTCGATTCATCTCGGACAGAACCGATAGTTACCGATGAACTCAACGCGCCAGTTTTAATTTTTTCCTTTATTGTAGAGTCTACAATGTAGACTTTTTATACCGCATCCAGCTCTGAACAAATCTCTGTGGTTTATACCTATAACTAAACACTATAATCTTGTCAGTAGACATAACGTCACCTGAGAATTATAGTGTTCTATCTGCATTTTTTTTAAATTGAGGTTAGTCTTGTTTTAAATCTTAAAGATGCATATTGTTCTATCTATATATAATTGGGGTAGAAATTGTACAGTTTAAGCCCTAAACAATAATTCAAATATAAAATATAACCAACTTATTGTTTTTTAAATATAAAAAACATTCACTGGGAATGTTCTTAGATTGTGCCTGGAAGTTTTAGAGGATCATTCTAGGAATATTCCCGAGGAATATTCTCTGGGAATGTTCTTAGATGATGCTTGGAAGTTTTAGAGGATCATTCTAGGAATATTCCCAATGAATATTCCCAGAATGAAGCGGATTATTCCTAGGCGATAGGGAATATTCCTGGAATATTTTCGAACCTTCATTGCAGTCATGCCCCACTATGAGATTTTTTCAAAAAAAAAAAGGTGTGATGGGTCATGACGGTCATAACCGTCCATGTTTTTTTCATTTCTACTTATCCATTATGGTAGTATAAAGTCACTGGTGAACAAATTATACTTTAATAATGACAAAAAGTCTAGATTCAAATTTAAATATTTATTTTTAATCTTAACAGTCTATATATATCTATAAATGCTTATAATTTATAAGTTATAAAATACCTATAAATAATATAAAATTTATTTTATAAAAAGATATTGCATTTTTAGGACGAGAAAAAACATTTTAACGATAAAAATATAGTTATAGAAGTTATATAGTGATAAAAAATAATATAATTGTTCAAAAACTTATACTTACTAGCTTTGTTACATCAAAATTTTACTCAACCTTACAACAATCAAATTTTTACTCCACCTAACAACAATCGGTCACAAAAACGGCCGAATTTTAGGTTTAAAATCGATAGATAGATAGATACTCATATAAAAATTAATTTGCAACCAACTACATTCTGCAACCAAAAATACATGAGGTCTCATGGGACACATATGTCAGAGCTTCGGTCATCTATGCTGCATATGCAGGCTTGTCATAAATCAGCTAGAAAATTGCGACTGCTATAGCCGTCGTGTCATATTGGGCCCGACGGCATTTGCAGTTCTGTCCATGAACGTGTTAAGAGATATTTAACATTTTATAAAATTTTATTATATTCCCCTCCTTTTCCAATGGGTTTCATCCTACTGTTATTTTTTTTCTCTTTTTACCATTTTTAAAGGCTTCTGCACTGGTCTACTTATCTATGAACCTAGCAAAACTTATTAATGTTTGACATTTGACACTAGGAATTGTCGGTAAAACAGTGCGCATTAAGATAGTTTATCTTATTGCGCACTGTTTTACCGACAATTTCATTCGAAGTGTCAAATGTCAAACATTAATAAGTTTCGCCAACTCTTTAGAAACTTAGAACTAACTAAGTTATATTTTTTTTAATACTTTTTTAGCGGTTTTTGCAACTGTTATCCGCCAGAAGTTTTAATACTTTTCGCTAAAAAATCCGCTATCCGCTAAAACCATTTTTTATCCGTCAAGTCAATTTTTTTCCGCCATATTTGACGGGAAAACCGCCGTGTTGGCAACACTGCGTCCAACGGTCGGGGAGACACTAACTTTATTAAAAAAAAATCTAACTTCTCTATGCAGTTTTGTATTGTCTGCTGAAGCAGAAGGTTGTAGACGGCCTTCCTTGGGAAGACAATATGGGACTCCCAGTACAAAAATACGCTGGTATTTATTAAATATACAAAATCTACATCAGACATCGCATGGTTGAAATTAATAAAAAAAAGGTAAAATGGATGAAACTAACAAGAATTATTGATTGAATATTGACCAATTGGAGGAGAAAATACTGAAAAATATGGAAAACGAACTGGTAAAACATAAATTAAAATTTTTAGAAGAGTAGTATGGATGAATGGAAGTGTATTGAAGATAAATGTAATTAAATAGATGTTAAAGTATAAATGGATGAATAAGAAAAATTATTTGAAGAAAGAAAAACCGAAGATAAAAGTGTACTAAAGTGATAAAAGAAAATAGACATAAAGTGATTTTAAAATAAATATATTATATAAATGATTCAAGGGATGAGTTTAACTCAGACTCTCTTGATTGAGACCCTTGTTCATATTAACTTTTTTAAAGTTTTTTTAAACATAATGAGCTGGCCAAATAGCTTTTAAATTAAGCTAAAGGCCATTACCCCTGAACACAGTTATCTGTGTTCAGATTTAAGAAGAAGAAGAAGAACTTCTCTATGTATAAAGCTGGATTTATAGTTTTAAAGGTAACGGTAGAGGCAGCGGTAAAGGTAGAGGTAAAGGTAGCGGTAGCGGTAGCCGAGTTCGGCATTGAATATTGTACGAAACAATTTATAGTTGTCAGAGGTAGCGGTAAGAGAGGTAGAGGCAAGAAGGTAGCGGCAAGCTTTCAACTTTTCTTACCTCAACCGCTACTCCAGCCAATCACACGGCAGTTTTCAGTTGGCAGCCTCGCCTTGTAAGTTTAGTTTTTATGCGAGGGGCAACCAGACTTGATAATTTGTCAAAAATGGGCACCGTCATTTGTGTATTTAAAGAACTACTCTTTATCGGTCAATTTTATTTTATTTTAATCCTGGAAATGGCATTTCTTAGCTCGTTCCCGATTTAATTCCCTCGTTTTATAGCGACGTACTTGACGACCCCCATAACGTACTTGAAACCCTGCAATACAACATAATATCTTGTATATATTGTATAATATATTGTATATATAATATATTGTGTTGCAGGGTTTAATATATAATATTTCGCACAACGCCATATGGCCCAGAAGCACAGCATTGTTCTCGCAATTCATGTTTTCATAGAAAACAACCTTTTGCTATTAAATTTTAGAAACAAAATTACAATCTGCATTAAAGTACGCATGCGCTGTCAGTACCGCTACCGCTACTTTCTGAACTATAAATTGCAGAAAGTGATACCGCTACCTTTACCTCTACCTTTACCGCTGCCTCTACCGTTACCTTTAAAACTATAAATCCAGCTTTAGAACAAAAAATTTCATCCAATTTTGTATTTTAAGGTTAGAAAAATCTATTTCTGGATAAGAAAATAGTAGATTATGTCATAAGGAGTAGAAGCGACTCTTTTTGTGGTGAGTACAGAGATTGACGGCCGAAGCGTAGCTGAGGCAGGCAACTGTACGAAGCACAAAAAGAGCTTCTACTCCAAATAACATATACAATTTTTTTTTCAAGGGCGTAATATAAATAGGATAAGCAATGGAATTATTTTATTTACTCTTAACTCAAGTGGTATAAAATTTTGGCTAAAAGCATTAGAAATTATTGATAAAAACTAAAAAAACTTATAAACTGTGTTGACCCGCCCTCCGTCAAACGAGAAAAACGCAACCAAGAATACATCTACACGTAAAGCATCCTACCTATTCGAAATTAGACATTTAAATTAATGTTAAGTTTTTAAAATAATGCAGCGTTGCCCTTTCTTAAAAATACTTGAATTATATAACGTTTAATTAATTGGGTTGTACGGTTTGGTATTTTATGAATATTTCAAATGGGGTCCTGTTTAACGGAGCGCGCTAAAGCCGACCCTGTCGCAATAGGTTGGGTGGGGATCAAAAACTGGTCGAGCGGCAGATGGGAAGCAACAGGTGAAGGAAAGGGTTCGTCCGAGTGAATCGGGGGTTTTCGTGTTGTGAAATAAACCTTGGAGGTAAGCTAAAATGATCCTTTACCTTGTTTAAATTAACTAACTAAGGTGGTTGTATCTTTTAACCAAGTTTAATAATGTAGATTTGTTGTGTTTTGGGGATATTTAGCCGAGAGTACGTCACGCGTCTCTTTGCTCCGTAAGATGGCGGACGGGCGTGAAAAATGCTTGTCTAATGTATTGTGCCTGCTCGCGATAGGGAAGAGGATTATAGGAGGTATTATTATTATTAAATAAGGTAATCTAATCTAATCTAATCTCTTCACAAGACTAGAGCTCGCCAATAGAGTTCCTAACCCTTTAAAGGGGTCATACTGTGATATGTAATATGGAAACTATGCATTTATTATGTACACTGTAGCGGAATATGTTTAGATAGCTATAAAAGGTTTCAATACACTAGACAAAACGGTTTGCATCCAATAATATTTATTTTATAACCTGTTGGATTGTTGGGAGGGGTAAATTGTATTTGTAACATTTTATAAATCTGCTTTATTAACGCTTGGTATGACAAAGTCCAAATAACAAACGCTAACTAAAAAAACCAATATTCAATAAACACTGCAATACATAAAACGCTAACTACCGTCAACCAAACCTTTGTAAAAACTCCATTGTAAACAAACAATGAATAGAGAAAACATACAACCATACTTATTTTGTTTTATTATATACAAAAACTTATATATTAAGATCAAAAACTCTTGCATGCCAAAATAGACATTTTTATAGAAAAACAGTACCTTGCGGAAAAGGAATATTGGCGAAATGTTTTAAAAAGGTTAATAGCCGCTGTGAAGTTTTTATCAAAGCAAGGATTAGCATTTCGGGGAAGTTTTGAAAAAATAGGAGAAGAAGGATGTGGAAATTATTTAGCCACGCTCGAATTAATTGCAAAATTTGATCCCTTTTTAAAAAATCATTTAGAGAAAAAGGCAAATAAGGGAAGAGGCCACACTTCTTATTTATCCAAAACTATATGCGATGAATTTATTGACATAATGGAAGGATGTGGAAATTATTTAGCCACGCTCGAATTAATTGCAAAATTTGATCCCTTTTTAAAAAATCATTTAGAGAAAAAGGCAAATAAGGGAAGAGGCCACACTTCTTATTTATCCAAAACTTTATGCGATGAATTTACTGACATAATGGCAACTTTAACTACAAAAAAAATTATTGAGGAAGTAAAGCCCAGACAGCACATATATCCATTGGACGTCCAGCGGACGACCATTGTACATCCAAACGTCCAATGTAAGTCCATTTGACGTCCAATGGACATCTTGTGCTGTATGGGAGCATGCTAAATATTATTCAATTAGCGTAGATTCTACCCCGGATGTTTCTAATGTAAGTTGAGTTATATTTTACGTTATGTATTACCTGATGGATCGATAGTTGAACGATTTATAAAGTTTGTAAGTAAGGTTGGACATAAGTCTTCAGAAATGGAAACTGCTGTTTTACAAACATTAAATGAACTTTCTCTAAATATAACAGACTGTATGGGTCAAGCTTACGACAATGCCTCCAATAACCGAAAATGAGGTTTATAAACATTTACTTAGTATAAAATCGAAATCCGCAGGTTTTGACGAAATAAACACCTATATGTTATTACTTTGTTGTCCCTTCATATTAAAATATATTACTCATATAATAAATACTTGCATATGTAAATGCTATTTTCCAACTTTATGGAAAATTGCTCGTGTTATTCCGCTTCCTAAAAAGAAAGAACCTCAAAATTTTAGTGACCTACGCCCGATAAGTATATTACCTATACTCTCCAAAGTTTTTGAAAAAATTTTATATATTCAAATGCTGTCTCATATTAATACTTACAGTATTTTGCCTGTCTTTCAGTCGGGATTTCGTAGTAAGCACGGTTGCAACACTGCCTTGCTCAAAATTGTGGATGACATAATTACAGCTACAGATCAGGGTAAGGCAACAATACTTATTTTATTGGACTACACAAAAGCGTTCGATACCTTAAGGCATCAATTATTGTTACCAATCTTACATTATTGTGGTTTTAGCCATGAAGCAATTTTTCTTATGTCAAACTATTTAAAAAATCGCCAACAATATGTTGAAACCTCAGCAGGCAAATCAAGCTGTGAGGGTATAACTTGCGGAGTGCCCCAGGGCTCCATACTTGGGCCACTTTTGTTTTGCATTTATACGAATAACATATGCTCCTCATTAAAACACTGCACACCTCATCTTTACGCTGACGATACGCAAATATATTACTCTTTTGACCCATCTGAAAGACAACTTGCAGAAACAATTATAAACAACGACCTCAAAAATTTATTGATTCAATCAAAAAAACATAACCTAATTATTAATCACACCAAATCATCTATGCTTGTCTTCGGTAAACTTAAATCTGTCATATCATCTGAAATTAGTATAGTTCTGGATGACAAACAGTTATTACCTTGTAACGAAGCTAAAAATCTGGGAGTTGTATTGGATGTTGATCTACGTTTTAAAAAACATATTAATAAATGCATTCAAAAATCATATCTAAATTTAAAATTGCTTTATCCTCACAGACACATATTATCTCAAAATAATAAAATTGAACTTTCTGACTTGCTGATTCTATCCCATTTTAACTTTTGCGACACTGTCTATGGATCTTGTTTAGATAGGTTGTACATTAATAAGGTGGAAAGGGTACAAAAATCTTGCCTTCGATTTATATATGGCATCAGGCGCAGTTTTCCAGTGTCTCATAAGTTAAAGGACGCAAATTGGCTTAACATGTCAAAACGAAGGCTTCTTCATAGTCTCTGTCTTTTTCACAACATAGTAAAAAACAAAACACCACAATATTTAAGTAACAAAATTAGATTTAGACATGACGTACACAATTTAGGCCTTCGTTTTAAGGGACTTATATCTCCTCCTCCTCATAAAACAACTTTTTTTAAAAGATCATTTAGCTACATACATACATTGAATATAATAAGTTACCCAAGGAATTAAAGCTTCTAAATGAAGTACAATTTAAAAGGAGGTGCAAATCAATGTTATTGCTTAGCCATTTGTGATTGATGCGTTTTGTTGTGTTTGTTATTTTTTATTTTATTATTTTATTTTTATTTTTTTTTATTATAGTAGTGTATCTAGGAAATATAGGGTCATGTAAAGTGGTGTAGGATAGGTTAGGTTAGTGGTCTATGCAGGGTTGGGTATCTACCTACATTTTTGTTTTCGACATGTAGAAAACCTTTTTCGACGTTTTCGACGGTAGAAAACGTAAAAAAGTAGAATACTGTCAAATATCAAAAAATGTGAGGTTATGCAAGTTTGTTGTTTATTATGATTTGTTAAATGTTGTGAAAAATCAGACACCTACCATAAATTTGAAGTTATTTGGAGTTTTTTAACATTATTATGGTGGGAAAAAAAGGGCCACGTTTGGTTGGGAGACCCCAACATAATTTTTGGCATGAGGGCAAATTTTTATCAATTATAGAGAAGTGGAAGGAGAAGGTCGAATAAGGTAATTTACGTAGGTAGAAAACCCTATAGGTTTTCGACGCAAGTCGAAAACAAGTTTTCTACCCTTTTCTACCAAGGTAAATTACCTAAGGTTTTCTACTGACCCAACCCTGGGTCTATGTTAAGTTAGGTTAGGTTAGGTTAGGTTAGGTTGGGTTAGGATGAATTAGGTTTAGTTTGAAATGGTTGAAGCTTTGATCAGCAATCCATAAAATGGGTATGTTGCTCTTCAATCATTATTTGCAAATGTTTGAATCTCTTTAAGTTGTTAATTTTATTTTTAATATTTAATTTTTTTTTACTGTACTAGATATAAATGTAATTGTGGCATCTAATCTTTGCTGTAAACAGTTGCAAATAAAATTATTATTATTATTATATGTCCGGAAAATATTCGGGCCTTTAAGCACGAATTAAAAATCAAAATAAAAAAGCTGTATATATCCCATGTGCCGCTCATTCACTAAATCTAATTGGTTCCTGTGCAGCGGAAAGTTGTTTAAATGCCACCAATTTTTTTATGTTTTTAAACGATTTGTACGTATTTTTTTCAGCTTCCACTTTTAGGTGGAACATTTTAATAGATGCTTTAAAAGAATCTAATAAAAATTTTGTTCCCAAAAAATTATATTATATTATATTACGTACAACTCGATGGTCAGCTAGAGCAGTCGCCACTAAACCTCTCTACAAATCCTATGAAAGCTATCAACACGCTCTCGAATTACTAATAAATGATAACAATCAAACTCCCACTGTTAGAGCTTAGTGATATTATGAATAAACTAGAAACTGGATTATTATTAGTTTTGTGGCATAAGATTTTAAATCATTTTAATTCTGTAAACAAAAGCTTACAGGAACAACATATAGATTTATCAGTTGTAATAGATTTGTATAATTAATTGATAGTTTTTATAACTGAACTAAGAAAGGATACTAAATATGATGAATTTGAAAAAATTGGAAAGGAGATTTTAAGTTGTGAAGAATATGAGAAAGAAGTAAAAAGAAAGCGATTTAGAAAAAAAACAATAGATGAGGAAAGCGCAGATGAGGTAACTTTTAGTGGGAAACAAGATATGAAAGTCAATACATTTTATGTTATTTTGGATAATTTTTTATTTGAATTAAATCGAAGAAAGAATGCCTATGAACATGTATTTAATCTTTTTGGATTTTTTAATTCATTATGCGACATCCCTGATAATGTAATATTAACAAAAGCTAAAGAACTATTGTATATATATTCAACAGACGTGGACGAAGATTTTCCAGAAGAATGTATACATTTCAAATATTTTATAAAAAGCTTGAGACAAAAAAAATCTAATACAGAACACATGAAAATGACTGATATGTTAAAATTAATAAGACAACAAAAAATTATTTCTACTTATTCAAATATGGATACAGCTTTGAAAATATTTTTAACCATACCAGCAGAGCTGTTCCGAGTACAATGAAAAAGTACTCGAGTACTGAATACAAGTACTCTTATATAAAAGTACTCGAGTACCAAGTACAAGTACAGTACCGTTGTACTCGAGTACCCATACGAGTACAAAGTACCGAGTACACTTTAGTTATGAAATGTTGGGAAAAATGCTAGAGAAATGGGGCGAATAAGAAATGAATTTAGAATCACTAGTGCAAAACTAAACACTAGCCGGCCTATTGCCTTCATCAAATATTGATATTTCGCTTTATGTTAATTATAATTATCAAGGCCGGCTAGTATCATGTTTCACTTTGCCTTAGCTTTATTTTTTAATTATCTTTTTGAGGAATATTGTCACCTTATTTCTACCAAAATATAAACAAAATTACATTTCATACATAAGTAAAAACCTTTTGTTCAATGCTCTTTTTTGTGTCTTTTTATTTATTGATTGAGGCTGTTTTAAGGCTGTCGTGTGAGTCAAGCAGTATTGCCAAATTTTCAACACCCACGCACATATGTGTCCACGCCAACCTCACTGCATAAAAATGTACTCATTGCATACTTTGGATGTACTCGAGTACATGTAAAAGTACTCGAGTACACGTTAAAGTACTCGAGTACACGGGAAAGTACTCGAGTACATTTTTGCAATCTTAAATGTATCAAGTACAAGTATAAGTACATTTAAATTAAAGTACTCGGGACTGAGTACCGAGTACACTGAAAGTACTTGGAGTACAGTGTTTGAGTACTTGTACTCGAGTACCGCACAGCTCTGCATACCAGTAACCAACGTTAGTGGAGAAAGGTCGTTTTCGGTTTTAGGAAGAATTAAAAATTATTTAAGAAACTGCATGGGTGATTTAAAAACCAGTAATTTGTCACTTTTGTGTATAGAAAATACATTGGTGGATTCCTTAGATGAGGAAATATTAATTTCAAATTTTATAAGCTGTAAACTACGAAAAGTTTATTAAAAATTAAATCACGCTTTGGGTTTTTTTTCTTTTTATTTATTTTCTATAAAAAAAATTTCAAAATTTTCGAGGACGAAAAAATTGTGGGGCTTTTAAAAAATTGGGGGGCGCATGAAAACTTTTGGCCCCGGGCGCCACGAGACCTTAATCCGGCCCTGGCTCCATGGTTCCGTAAGTGGTCACGTGGTGGGACTTTGAGGTTTGGAGCATAGTACCATTAAAGTCTGATTTATAGATTGCCTTCCTTCCTTTCTTCCTCCCGTAGAAGATGAACAATACAAAAAGTTTTTGTCAAAAACATTTGTGCTGTTTAAAGATTTCGGTACGGGATTCCATAAATGGCACTACGATTTTCATATTGTTCATATTTTACGGAAGGAAAGAAGGAAGGCAATCTATAAATCATGCTTAAATAACATTAAATTTGAAAACTTATTAGGAAAAAATACAGTGACGTCATAACTCCCTGCGCGAAAAATGTATGTCTTGATTTTCTCTTTTTCGGGCCTTGGTAATTCCTTTCACTGGTATAACGCCTTTGTTCCACTGGTAGAATGAATTACCAAGGCCTGATAAAAAGAAAAGCATGAGATACAATAATTTTTCGCTGGGAGTTATGACGTCACTGTACTCTTTACTATAGTCACGGCCAAATCTATATGGGTGCACGTCATCAATGAGATATAATGACGTCATCATTACCAACTTTGAATTGTAAAGTTACTGCCGTTAAATTTGCTTTTTAAGGCGTAATTCTGATGTGTTATTAAAAAGAAATCATTCATTTGCGTATTGTTTACCAAGAACTGTAACAATTTCCTTGTTTTAAAACGTTTTTTCACGAAATTATCAAAATAAAACCATTCACTTAGTAATTTTTGTGTGTGCCAGTTGGTAATAGCTTAAGGCTGGCGCGCACCGTTCAATATTATTGATGGGTCGCTGTCATTTTATATTTGACGTATTTTTGTAATTGTGACATTTCGTCCGGAAGCATCGTTTGTTGCAAATTATTATAAATAATATTATACATTATGTTTATAAGATTCAATCCCTGGATTGTGCAAACAATGATATAAGGCTTGTTGGCAACTAGCCGTTATTAGATTTCGAAGACATTGCGCCCTTAATAATAAATTTGGGGAAATAATCAGACTTCAATTCTGACCTGGTTTGCTCTGATGACAAGGACGACTGGTAATTTATTATTTTTGTGTTTCTGATAATTTAGTATTTTTTTGTTATGTTCATATGTAATAAAAATGTAATAAACTCCGTTTGTTTTCTCTTTAAACACATTTAATAAAAATTTGCCTGTAACAAACTCCTAATTAGTTAGTGCAGAAGATTATAACAAGGACGTTATAATTCCATCTTAATAACAGCCCCCACCGCTATAAACAGTCAACAATACACGAGCGTTAGATGGTGTCTGGGCACGTATGAATAGACCTTAACGCTGACGTCATATGCCGTTGATGACGTGCACCCATACAGATTTGGCAGCGACCCAATTATAATAATTTTCTTTTGCTTCACCTGACAGTGTTGCCAGCGTCGATAAGTTTGTACCAAATTCAGTACTTTCGAATTAAAAAAAGTACGCAAGTACCTCGTTGATGGTTTTCAGTACGTTTTCCAGTTTAGGTTGGTGATACTGAGTTGTTTTAGTATCCTGGTAATTTTAGTTTTAAACTGTTGGCAGCGCACTTTGTCTACTCAGTGTTGACATAAGGTTTGTTCCAAGTTCGCCAAGAACCGTCCTAAAACTCTTTGCTCATGGAAATAAGATAAAAAACATTAAAAACGTTTACTTGCAAACCAATTATTGAAGCCAAATACCTTAATCTTTGTTAAAAAAAGGTAGACGATAGGTAGACTATTTTTTATTTAACAACAAATATTGTTTTTTTTTTTAAGTTTTTTTGTATAGGTATAATAAGATGTTATATAAATTTATAATAATTGACCATATGCAAGGAATGCGGTCGATGTTGCCAATGGAAAAAAATAAAATTCCCTATTGCGAACATTCAATTATATTACGTTGGCTACATTGAAATTTTGAATTTCCCGCACAAACTGACATACATTCTAGTAGTTCCCAGAGATAAAGAAGGTAGTTCCAATGTTGTATAATAAATTAAGGTGCGAATTTCAAATGTGGGAATTATTATTATTTATTATTATTTAAAAAAAGATGGAAATTAATTTAGTTTGTGCGGGAAATTCAAATTTTCAATGTAGCCAACGTAATATAATTGAATGTTCCCAATAGGGAATTTTATTTTTTTCCATTGGCAACATCGACCGCATTCCTTGTATTTTGTTCTTTTGATGTTTATAGTTTATTTATGTGCATGTGTTTATTGATAAAGTACAAAATAAATTTACGTTCATATAAGTTTAATGTTTATTTCTCAAAATTGTTAAAAAGTTAGTAGTGGCAGACACGGAATTTTGAACGTCATAATTTGGTTGATCATGTATAAATCTGTAAATAGCAAAGATACAAAGGAAAGCACCTAATATTAATATTGACTTTTTTGCTTTTTCTGCCAAAATGACAAATCTAGTGATAACCAGAAGTAATTACCTTAAAGTTAAGTTAAGTCCATAAAGAATGTCTCAACGGGTTTATAATCGTTCAAAATTCCGTGTCCGCCACTGTACGTTATGCAAGGAATGTGGTCGATGTTGCCAATGGTAAAAAAATAAAATTCCCAATTGGGCACATTCAATTATAATACGTTGGCTACACTGAAATTTTGAATTTCCCGCACAAACTAAATTAATTTCCATCTTTTTTTTTTAATAATAATAAATAATAATAATTCCCACATTTAAAATTCGCACCTTAATTTATTATACAACATTGGAACTACCTTCTTTATCTCTGGGAACTCCTAGAATGTATGTCAGTTTGTGCGGGAAATTCAAAATTTCAGTGTATCCAACGTAATATAATTGAATGTTCCCAATATGGAATTTTATTTTTTTACCATTGGCAACATCGACCGCATTCCTTGCATATGGTCAATACGTTTTTATTGCCATTTCAGTACTTTAATTTTTCCACTTCTGGCAACACTGAACAATGTATATAACAAAAACTGTTGGCAACACTGGTTAGCAGCCATGTTTGTTTAATAATTGATGCCGCTACATCTACGTTTTTCAACGTTTTGTGTCTGAAAATATTAAATATAATGTTAAGTAAATAAGTGCTTTAATACTAAAGGGTGAGAATATAATATTAATATATGAACTTAACATGTTACAATCAAATTAATTGCTGAATTACAATACTTACAAACGATGAAATTAATGAAGTGATACATAACCTAGTATTTTAAGCATTTGCGGTTTGTAGAATTTTAATTTTAATGTAATATAATATTTTATCTACGTAGTTCATTTAACTTATTTAATGTTTTAGGTTGTATTAGAGTCCACTAATTAAACATTTACAAAGTTTGCATAGGCTGTATAGAACATGTATTTATTAATTTATCTTAAAAAATGTCATAATATGCAGGATCATACATGCAAGTTTCATTTAAATTTTTGTTGCAGCAAAACTGTGAATGTTTTACAGTTTTGCAGCAATTGCTGGACACATCATTTAAAACTTTTGCAATAATAAATGATAATGTGTTCAGCAATTGCTGTTAGCGTATCTTTAATATTTAAAAACACTAGATACCTAGACTGCCGTGCTTAATGAAAACGCCGTAACCAACAATTGTGCGATTTTTGTTTTACGGCATTTTCTACTAGAAAAATTCATCCTGCGTCTATCCCCGGTACTCACTTTTGAGTACCGGGGATAGACGCAGGATGAATTTTTCTAGTAGAAAATGCCGTAAAACAAAAATCGCACAATTGTTGGTTACGGCGTTTTCATTAAGCACGGCAGTAGAACATTAGAAACCTTTAGAAATGGTCATTTTTGTATGGTTAAAAATCAATTAACTGCCAATACAGAAATTTATTTATTTACTTTATCTTTAACTCAATTATAAAATGTTCATGACTTCTTCCAGGGATATGAGGATATGAAACTTCTACAGGCATCGATTTCTCATAATCTTGTTAACATAAATATTAATAAATAAATAAGATATTATATATTAATTAAATACATCTTCTATAGGTACAGCTAATTGGAAAAAAACTGGGTTTTTTAAATAAAACCAATCTATTGGGCTTTTTTGGGTTTTATAAGTGGGTTTTATTGGGTTTTTTAATTCCATACAGATTTTAGTAAAAAAAAACATCATTTAAAGAGAAATACTGTCAATAAGTAAAATTCAAATATACCTACCTTCTCACTTCACTACCTTCTCCTTCACGACTTACTTTCACAGTTGTTTGTCAACTGTAAAATACATAAGACTATAGATCGGCAGGAGAACCCCTGAAGTTTTGTTAGGTCAATGGTTTAATCGTTTCTCAGTTTTAGAGTGTACTGCTTTTGATTAAATTATAGTTTTTACATACATAAAAATGTAATTATCTTTTTACAATATAAAAAGTATTAAGGAGTTCAAGTTTAAGAAAAAAACACTTTTATAAAACCCTGCAGGCTTTTTTGAGTAGATTCTACCCAAAAAAACTCAGTGGGCAGGCAACCCTGATTTTTAGCTACTTTAATATTTTTTCATTAGAAAACCAGTCGGACAATCTTACTTAAAACTTATTACTATTATTATTATTATAACAATTATTGGTGACTAAATATTGTCCCTGAACCTCCTTAAGTAAAATTATTCTTAAGACCTTGGCTATTTTTACTCTAGAAAAGAATACTTAATCTTATTTTTTATTTAAACATGATACTTGTTCAGGGAAATTTCTCAGAGCGATATTACTTTCATTACTTCAATTTATTTGTCTATGTATTATTATTATATTATATTATTATGCTTAATTATTTTCAGACAAATATGTCTTTGCCACCTTATTTACTGGGCCCAAATCCCTGGTTAATGGCTCAACAGCAGTTAGCTGCAGCTCATGCTCAAGCTCAGGCTGCTGCTGCTCAAGCTCATGCCCAAGCTTTACAACAACAAATTCCTCCTCCACACCCAAAATCAGATATTATAACAGAGGATAAACTTCAAGAAAAAGGTAAAATAAAGCAAACTTGTAATTTTTATTATTAATTTGTCCAAGAAAGTTGTCAAAATGTCCCCATTTTTATAAACTGTGAAATTGTTTTTAACTTAAAATAGTGGTTAATGGGGAAAATTTATCAGTCAATAGAAATAACAAGAAAAGTTTATATAAAGTTGCATACTCTATTGCTTTATTTTTGAGATACAGGGTTAAATTTAATAAAAAATTATAATTAGATTAAGCAATAAAAAATAAAAATTTATCTCTATCTTGCTTAATTTTCAAGAAAAAAAATTTCCTTTATCTGTTCCTGAATAAAATTTTTGCAGGGGCGAGAGAATAAACGAATTTAATTTTTTTCTTGAAAAATAAAACAATAGAGAAAATGCATTAGACAAAAAAAATGTATTTTAAATTAGTATTTTAAATTACTTAATCTAAAAGTAATTTTAAAAAAGCTGTACCTTCCCCAATTTTATTTTTAAATACCTAGTTGGTATGTTGCTCCAGCGCCACCTCTGGATTTATTAAATTAAATTTAATTACATTAAATTAAGCCCTTTATCCATTGAAACCTAAAAAGTTTTATTAAATTCGGCCAAGGACTTTTTGAAATTTTTGAAAAAAATAAATATTTTTTTAGATAAACTTTTCTTGTTATTTTTTTAACGACTACTAAATTTTTCAGATTAAAATCTGGGACACCCCGTATATTTGAAAACATATTAACCAATTTTATTAATGTGGACAGTTCCACATCTAAGGACAAATAACTATAGCTAGGTGAGGCTCAATTTCAAATATGTCACACACTGCGCTCAAATTATTGTTATAAAAATTATACCTTGAATTTATGCAGCAAGAGCACAATTATTATCTCTTAACTAAAGCTTAATTTTCATGTATCCGTTTGTCCGTTATCCGTTTGTCCGCTTTTCAATAAAATCGTCCGATAAGAAATGTTCTAATTTTTATGAATCCGTTTTTTATTACCGTTTAACGGATTGATTTGGCGACTAATAGAAATTAAGGGTCAGTATATTCACTTTACTAAATTTACCTAATGCTTAATTGTCATAGTTACAATTATGTCAACAATTGTAACTTTAACAGTTAGCTGTTCAATAAATTTAAAGGTATAGTCGTCGCGGCGAATGTCAAAAACCGATTTCTCGACATACGGTTAACCTAGCGGTTCCTTCGATTATATTATGTTAATTTTTTTTATCTGGACTGCGGCAACGTTGCAAATTTAGGGTTTTGGTTTGTAAATACAGTTGTCAAGTTGGTCGCATTGATTAAAACAAACTAAGCTAGTTATAAATCTAATTGTGGTTATGTATAAATTATTGTAGGTTACATTGTGCAGTTGTCAAGTTGAGTTGTCAAAATTCGTAGTTAAAAATGCAATTAATTTGGCTTTGGTGGTGCTTGGATGAGTAAAATCAAATACAAAAAGTAGTTAAATATAGGTTGCTTTACGGGCCAGAAGAGAAAGTATTCCTAGCGGATAATAATCTTCGCTTTGAAAAGAATTTATATAAAGAAATTAATTTTTTTTTGTGAACGTAAATGTTGTCCAATGGTGAATAATGTGAAAATAATGTGTGATGTAATATTTATAAACCCAAATTCGTTACTTTTTTACTCCAAAAATGTCCATAACGCGATGTACTTTTTCTTCCATTGTGGTATTTGGCATAATTTTATCAAAATGAAGTTTTGCCCTCAAAAGGGCTTTTACATTCGAATTCGTTACTATTATTTTTGGCGTAATTATCTTTTTATTTATAATTGACAAGTAAATTATCAATAATAAATATTATTGCCAATTTGACAGTGTCAAAGTATTTAATTAAATTTTTTAGCAGAAGTACCATTTTAAATACTAAAAATACTAAGTCAAACTGGCATAAGCCACCAACCTAACAAAAAAACACGACTCCAGATTTAAAAAAATTAACTGTACGTAAAAGAAAACAACATTGTAATGTATGTGCTTGGTTCAGAATTTGATGACGCAATTTGAAACATTCGCCGCGACAACTATAGGTAAATATACCATATAAAAAGAATATACTAGCCTTAATTTGCATTAAAAGTTCTGGTTTTATTATTTTTTTGTTTGTCTTCTTTTTTTCTGTTACTCTTATTAAATAAAAACATAACAGTAGAACATTATTCACATAACGAACGTTATATTTCCATTTTACAATCTTATTAAAAAAGTATTAAAAGATTTGAAAATAAATTATCTTAAAATAACGTTAGGCGTCAAAAACAGATGTGTAGTGACGGATGAGTTAAAATTATTTTTACTTTTTCTGTCAGACGTACGAATTTGAAACTTGATGGACCGATAAAATGTCATACATTTCGAATTATAATTAATAATAACTTTATTGACGGTATTAAACCACTTACAAAAAAATACATTAAAATGTCTACAATTAGGATTGATAACAATTAATTTTATAATTACATTGTTTCTTGAATACTTCCAATGAGCAATTAAAAAATTCCAAATCAAGGTTGTTTGCATCAAAGCATATTCTGCTTATAGGCATGAATTTAGCATATTCTGTTCTGTACTTTTTTATGTAAAATAATAATGTGTTACGCGTTCGTCTCATCGGGGTATTACACTACAAGAGCAGAAAGTGTGAGGTTCCTGCACTGCGCGGCATGATGTATATAAAAAAACTTGTGCCAAAATTAAAATCTAACGTTTAATTTAATTCTGACGTTTACATTCAAAATTAATCAAACTGTAGCGTTGTCATGGTAATTCAGCGGTGCCAATACAGTAAAAATAAAAGATTGGATTTTAATTAACAAATTACTACTTTATAACAAATAAAAGTACCATTAAACATTTAAAACAACATAAAAAGTATAAAAGTAAAAACATAAATTGTTTATTTGTTGTTATAATTGCAAAATTATGGTTTAAAACTGTCATATTTGGCAGCACGAAATTTGAATGGTAAGCACACGACCATGGAGCCTATACAAGGAGCCCGAACTTCATGTAAACAAGAATCTTCCTAAGATAAGAGGGCGCTAGTGTACTACCGGTCCAAAACAGTAGAGTGGTATAACCAGAGATGGCGCCACTACCTACCACTTATTGTGGAAATAATTGAGGTTATGCAACTGTCAGTTTATCGCTTTTTGAAAACAATGTACACATGTACCTGGTTTTGTGTATAAAGGTCTTAATTTACAATAAATTTATATCAAATTTAACATTGGAATTCATGTTGGACTTTCTGATGTAGAGTATATATAGTACAGTTTTTTATAAATACGTGTTTTTTTCTATAAAAGAATGTCGTGTGATGCTAAATCGTGTAAAACCATAAACTAACAGAATATTAAATCCATATGGTATTTATTTTTAGTTTTATAGGTAGATGGCTTAAATAAAAGTTCAATATAAACAAATAAAGGTGGAAATTATTAAATATGCTGTTTACTCATTTTATACATACATTTTTATTTAAATTAAATTTAA
Organism: Brassicogethes aeneus; assembly: GCA_921294245.1. Taxonomy (NCBI): domain Eukaryota; kingdom Metazoa; phylum Arthropoda; class Insecta; order Coleoptera; family Nitidulidae; genus Brassicogethes; species Brassicogethes aeneus. The sequence continues at coordinate 68,069,369 of OV121132.1, forward strand.
ATTATTAAATAGCGGTGTATTTCTAACCTGGAAATCTAATTTTGCCTCTCCAGAGTCGTAAAATCACTTCACAGATTATAAAGAATCACTTATATTTCACAACCAAAACCTATTTATTTTGCTTCTCCAGAGTCGTAAAATCACTTCACAGATTATAAAGAATCACTTATATTTCACAACCAAAACCTATTTATTAGAATCTACCTACCAGGTACAGCCATAAATAACAAAACGATTCGTACGTCAAAACATTATTGCAAATCAATTGTCAAAATTACTTGCTTACTTCACATGTATTTTTGATACTATTTTCACGTCATACGGACGCATTGACAAACAGCGCCGCTGGTGGTGAAAAAAAAAGACTTAAATTGTGCAATTTAGTGGACAGGTTTTGTCAATTTTCCCTATTAAGTTCGGGCTCCTTGTGTAGGCTCCATGCACACGACTAAAAAATTTTTACTCCTGCTATTAGAGTGTGCGCGTATAGCTTGACCAATGCAAGAAACGTAAACTTTCTGCCGTGAAATCGGGGACGAAACAACGTATTTTGAGTCGAGGTAGTAAGAAAAATTAATTTGCGCTAACAAGTCGGGGCAGTTTATAAAGTTATTAAGCATAAATAGAAAAACAACACCTACCAATAATAGCGCTTCCGGATGAACGGACAAACGGATACATGAAAATTAAGCTTAAGTATTAGTTTAAAGGTATTTAAATTTTTTTTTTGGAGTGCTTTAATCTAGATATAACTCTTAAGAATGCCAATTTAAAATTTAAACTAGAATGAATTTAGTTTCTGCATAGATTTTATTAGGTATATTTTATCATTATAATTGCCTTTACAAGGTTTCTTACATTTTAGCCCAAAAATGGCATCAGTTACAATCAAAAAGGTTTGCAGACAAAAGAAAGTTGGGTTTTGTAGAAGCCCAAAAAGAAGATATGCCACCAGAGCATATTAGAAAAATTATAAGGGATCATGGGGATATGAGCAGTCGTAAATACAGACATGATAAAAGAGTTTATTTAGGGTATGTTATTTCAACATTGCTTTGAAATGGTTTAATATGTACATTTTAGAGCTTTAAAATATATGCCCCATGCAGTTATGAAATTATTGGAAAATATGCCTATGCCTTGGGAGCAAATTAGAGATGTGAAAGTTTTATATCACATTACAGGTGCTATTACATTTGTAAATGAAATTCCTTGGGTTGTTGAGCCTATTTATATTGCTCAATGGGGGTAAGTCAGTTTATGGATCAGTTTAAAATGGGCTAATATTTGTTTTCTTCAGTACTATGTGGATCATGATGAGAAGAGAAAAACGGGACCGTAGACATTTTAAAAGAATGAGGTTTCCTCCTTTTGATGATGAAGAACCTCCTCTAGATTATGCTGATAATGTTTTAGATGTTGAACCTCTAGAAGCAATTCAAATTGAACTAGATGCTGAAGAAGACTCTGCAATTGCAAAGTGGTTCTACGATCACAAACCACTTGTTGGTTCCAAATTTGTTAATGGCTCCACATACAGAAAGTGGAATTTATCCTTGCCAATGATGGCTACTTTGTATCGGTTGGCAAATCAATTACTTACTGATTTAGTAGATACAAATTATTTTTATTTGTTTGATACAAAAAGTTTTTTTACTGCTAAAGCTTTAAATATGGCTATACCAGGAGGGCCAAAATTTGAACCCCTTATTAAAGATATGAATCCAGCGTAAGTTATATTTAATAATTGTTTGTATTAAGTTATAAGTGCCGCTTTTAGTGATGAAGATTGGAATGAATTTAATGATATCAACAAAATTATAATTCGTCAACCTATTAGAACTGAATATAGGATAGCTTTTCCTTACTTGTATAATAATATGCCACATTTTGTACATCTATCCTGGTAAGTCTTAAATTAAATTATTTATTTTAACCACCCAAGTTTTGTACTTATTGTTTATACAATGAGTATACTTAAAATGTGGTACAATAAACTGTGATTGATATGTTTTTCATTCTTAAGTTCATAAATGAAAAGGCTGATAGATCACAAACAATTTGTTTTATTTATTTTATGTTAAAAATTATTTGCAATGGCGATTAGTTATGTTGTATGAAAGTTTAAGGTAAATTGGGTGAAAAATTAAAAAAGTTTTATTAACATTAGGGTTGTGCCTGGTCAATTGACCGCGGTCAATTGACCGAGATTTTTACCTATTTTGACAGGAGGCATTTTGACCATGTCAAAATCGGTCGCGGTGGCGGCGCTACCTAGCGGAAAATATCAAAAGTATTAAAAAAATGTTCGGTAGTGGACCATGGTGCAATCATAATAATGCTTTTTAAATAGTATTCTGGGTCATTTTTGACTAATTAATTTTAAGAGAGTAAAGACAATGGCGAGGGTGGGTTAGTGAAGAGGATGATGTGCCGTTATCTACACATGCTAGAACCGTGTTGTCGGTTTTTGGTTCTTAAAAGAATCTTATGTACCATCTTCAGGTCTTATCTGCTGGGCTGCTGTTGCTGCTCTGCTGCGCGCTAGACGTGAATGTTCTTAAAAACAATGATATTATGAATGTTTTTTTGTACCTTAGAATGGTTTCTTTATTTTTTGTTGTTTTTCAATAAATATACGTTTCTATTAAAAATTAAGTAATTTTACTCATGCCATCATTTCTTTAGAAAAAACTAAGGACCGGTGCTTAGTCAATTGACCGGTCAATAGTCTAGTCAATTGACCTCAAAAGATTTTGACTTGTCAAAATCCCAACCCTAATTAACATGTATACAAAGAAATTGATGCTGTCAACATTATAATTTGCTGTATACCTATAGGTATACTATCCAATTAGCAGAAATAAAAAAATGAAACTTACTTACAAACCTATTGTTCAATATTTTCACTGTAATAACTTGACCTTAAATTGTCATGCAATACTAATTTAAGAATCATCCTTTATAATTGGAATATATTTTAGGTATCATGCACCTAACGTTGTTTACATAAAAACCGAAGATCCTGATTTGCCCGCGTTTTATTTTGATCCCCTTATCAACCCCATATCTCATAGACACGCGGTGAAGAGTTTAGAACCTTTACCCGAGGATGACGAGGAATATATTTTACCTGAAACGGTACAACCATTCTTGCAAGAAACGCCTCTGTATACCGACAATACTGCTAATGGTATCGCTCTACTTTGGGCGCCACGACCGTTTAATATGAGATCAGGCAGATGCAGAAGGGCGATAGACGTACCATTAGTAAAATCTTGGTACATGGAGCATGTTCCACCAGGTCAACCTGTGAAAGTCCGCGTCAGTTACCAAAAATTACTGAAATATTACGTACTTAACGCTTTAAAACACAGAGCCCCCAAACCTCAGAAAAAGCGGTATCTGTTTAGATCATTTAAATCAACAAAATTCTTTCAAACCACAACCCTTGATTGGGTTGAAGCTGGTTTACAAGTCTGCAGACAAGGTTATAACATGTTAAATCTGTTAATTCATAGAAAGAATTTGAATTACTTACATTTGGATTACAATTTCAACTTGAAACCTGTTAAAACATTGACAACCAAGGAGAGAAAAAAGTCGCGTTTTGGAAACGCTTTCCACTTGTGCCGTGAAATTCTTCGTCTAACAAAATTAATAATTGATTCCCACGTACAATATAGATTAAATAACGTGGACGCTTTTCAACTGTCTGACGGTTTACAATACATATTCGCCCATGTCGGCCAACTTACTGGAATGTACAGATACAAATACAAACTTATGAGGCAAATCCGCATGTGCAAAGATCTTAAGCATCTGGTGTACTATCGTTTTAACACAGTAAGTTACGATTAAAAAAAATACTAGTAATTTATTGTCATACGTTTTAGGGTCCAGTTGGTAAAGGTCCTGGTTGTGGAATCTGGGCTCCAGGTTGGAGAGTGTGGCTGTTCTTTATGAGGGGTATTACTCCGCTTCTTGAAAGATGGCTGGGTAACTTGTTGTCGCGTCAGTTCGAGGGTCGTCACTCTAAAGGTGTGGCAAAAACGGTCACCAAGCAAAGGGTTGAGTCTCACTTTGATCTTGAGTTGAGAGCATCTGTTATGCATGATATTGTTGATATGATGCCTGAAGGCATAAAACAGAACAAGGCTAGAACAATTTTGCAGCATTTGTCCGAAGCTTGGAGATGTTGGAAGGCGAATATTCCCTGGAAAGTAAGTCTAAAAGTTTTCCATTTTATTTATTAAGTCATTATAAAAAGTAAAGAGGTCACAAAAAATATTACTATTATATATATACAGGGTGTCCCATAACTAATGGTACACAGTAAAACTGCAGATTCCTTGGGTAAAAATATTACGATTTGACCAAACTTAGCTTAATTCAAAAGTTCACAATAACCGAGATACAAGGTGTCCCAGTGTAAATTTAATTTTCGATTTTCCTAATTAAAACTTATTTACACTCACAGGCAAAATAATCGATCCACACAAATTTTCGATGAATTTCAATCGCAAATAACTTTTTTATTTGATGTCGGATTTAAACGAATATTAAAGAATATTGTAGATAAATTGTTGAACAATCGCTCACATTTTAAAAAAATTACTAAACAATAGACGTACGTTTATAATATACAGGTTTAAACAAAAATATGTTTTTTACCATAAGTTTAAGACACTCTGTAGAGTGTAAATTAAGTTTTATTTATCAAGTCACATCTATTCTTAACAGTTTTGTTTTTGGTTCACCTCAATATATTTATTTTTGTGGAAAATATGGATTTTTAAAAAAACACTGCAATTTCCAATATTTTTCTGTATGAAGAACTAAGGTTGCTATGGTCCATCCATAGCCTATGGAGGATGACAGTGACAGTTTTGTTGAATCATCCCATACTTGGACATGTCATACACGGCTTTCAAAAGCTATCAAATTAATGTTTAAATTTTGAGGTGTCTTCTTACTTTAAAAAATGGGTATGTCTCCGACTGATGTTGCCAGATCCATTAATTTAATCCAGGATGGACGATCACAGTATTACGTGGCAAGTGTTTTAAACGTCACAAGAAGTAAAGTACAAAGGGCAACATCAGTCGGAGACATTTTTTAAAGTAAGAAGACACCTCAAAATTAACACATTAATTTGCAAAAAAAAAATTGATACCTTTTGAAACCTTTATTTGACATGTCCAAGTATGGGATGATTCAACAAAACTGTCACTGTCATCCTCCATAGGCTATGGATGGACCATAGCAACCTTAGTTCTTCATACAGGAAACTATTGGAAATTGCAATGTTTTTTTTTTAAAAATCCATATTTTCCACAAATATAAATATAACAAGGTGAACCAAAAACAAAACTGTTAAAAATAGATGTAACTTGATAATTAAAACTTAATTTAGAACAATATATGGTTTAGCCACTCTACAGAGTGTCTTAAACTTATGGTAAAAAACATCTTTTTGTTTAAACCTGTTTATTATAAATGTACGTGTATTTTTTAGTAATTTTTAAAATGTGAGCGATTCTCCATTAATGTATCTACAATATTCTTTTATATTTGTTTAAATCCGAAATCAAATAAAAAAGTTATTTGCGATTGAAATTCATCGAAAATTTGTGTGGATCGATTATTTTGCCTCTGCTCTAACAGAGTAATAACATAATATAATTTAATTTAACTTTAAAAGTACCTAATTTAATTTAATTTACTTGCGTTCATACAAAAATTAACGTAATTTTATAGTGTTTGAAATTAAAAACAATATTTTTAGAGAGTGCTTACTTCATATGTCTAAAACTTAAAGTTTTAGATATATGGCTTACTTTTGTAATTACAATCGAAATATTTTTCTTATTATTAAAACCGTTTACACAAAATAGGTTATGTTAGTACGAAATAACCTTGAAATAACGTTATTTAATTTAAAAGATAAAAGTTGGCCAACTATTAAATTAAGTCCCAAAATCTCTATACAGGAAAGGAAACTGTGCCCATGAATAGGAAATACCTGCTGTATTTTATTTATTAAACCTTCCAGTCTGCGTCAAAGCCATACAAAACCTTACCATTGTATGAACAAAAATATTAGTTCTTTTCAGTTTGAATCTGCATAGTTTGAGATATAAATCCATTAAAAAAGAATACACTTCATTTGGGCCTTTTGCAGCAATTCCTTCATAATAAACGTAGAAATAACTTTTATCAGAAGTTAAATCATAAATGCAAAATACGCTGACGCCTCGGCTGACGCTTAGTTGTGATAAGTAGAAGAGATCCTGAATGGGGACCTGTGGAAGCTGCAAATTTTGCATGAAGTCAAATACAATGTATAAAACTTCTTGGCTCTTCTTTTATGCACAATTTGTTCAGCTACTGCAGTGCGTTTGGCAGATTCGCTTAACGAAAAGGCTTTTAATCTTAAGGGTTAAATCTTCACACTGACAAAAAATGGTCCTGTTAAAATGTAAGCTCTTAATATTACATTTACAGGTCCCTCATAGGGAATTATTATTTCCCATTAAAATAATATGAGATTTTTTAAAATACTTTAAAATTGTATAACTCGTAAACGGATTAGTAAAACTGAAACAAATTTTGGTAGGGCTCTTTTAAAAGGTATTCAAGGTAAAAGTTGAATTTATAGAAATTTTCAAGAATTTCAAACTTTTTCAGCGAAACAAAATTTATGGTAAAATTTAGTAGTACCCTTTTTTAGGAAAATATTATCTAAAACCATGAGCAAAAAAAGCTGTCTTTTTATTTAAAAAGAAATGGTAAATAATTACATTAATACTTATAGTTAAAGCATGGCATTCCCAAAGGGTTTGGACCCAATTTGGTCAAATATTATATTAACATTTAAAAATAGTCTATGTGCCATGCAAAACGACTAAAAAAATATTCTCCATATTATTTTTGTATTTTAAAGATGGATGGATTTTCATTGATTTCTCACAATTTTATTTTTGACACTTAGACCCTTTGGGAATACCAAGTTCAATTATTATAATAATTATAAATTTATGCTGTTTCCATATTTTATTGGATTTTTATACATTGAAATAAGTTGGTATTGGGCAGATATTTCATAAAACAAGTAATGAAAACTAAAATGTTGATAATAGTATATTATTATACGAGAGATAATGCAGGCTATTATTCAAAAGGTTTGCATGTCGAGCCGTCAGGCGAGAGACGTAATTCATCCGAGTAAATAATGCGCATTATTTCGAGTGTAATACTATGTTTTTTCTACTCCAATTAAGTAATTTTCATTGATAACAAAATTTATTATAACCTCACTTTTCTCCTATTTTAAAGATCATTATAGTCGCCCCTCGTATATTTATTTATATAAATCTGACATCAATCAACCTTACTTTTTTCTAATTTAATACCGGATTGGTTCAAATAACAGTGAAAATTCCACACCTGTAATTTTTAACCAATCAAAACGTGTATTTTTGATAGATCACCATGGCAACGGTTGAATTTTAGTGGAAATTTTTTCCTCGTGGGTACCCAACAGCGAATTATACTGGAAATTTTTTGACGTTTATAATGACAGAATATTTTTTTGACAATCTGGTTTTTATTTGTTTACATGATAATTTTGATACATTTCCATTACAAAGTTTAGATGTTTTCTATATTCGTTGGACACCTCCTTTCTTCTTAATGGCGAAAATGCAGGAATTGAAATAAATTAAATGTCTATGTCTAATGAAATATATATAATATTTAGACACTATTCTATTCACCTTTTTTTCCATTTATAGTCCGGTCAATCTAGACATTCGAAGGTACATAAATTTACAACAAGCTGAAAATCAGTAAAATTGTTCAGAATATAATTATTAATAAAATTTTAAAGTTCCCCATCATTCCCCTGTATGGAAATTTTTTTATTCAAGGTCAAAGGTCAAAAAAATTATTTTTCGCGATTTTCAGCAAAACGGTAAGTTTTATCATAAAAATACACCAGACAAAAATTGTAGATCATAAAATAATCTATAAAAAATGTATTAATACTTTTTTTCTACGAGCCACCGTTTCTGAGATATAACGATTCGAAAAGTTGTAAAAGTTATAATCGCCATAATATGCACACGTTTCCACGCCACCTATGAGGTAGTTTACTAAGCGCGTTTTTAAACATGGTTTCCCCAGTAGGCCTATTTCACGGGTCACTTGTGATCCTGTTTAATTTGAAACTATTGCAAAATAACGGAAATTAGCAATGATTGGAAAAGATAATAGCGATGTAGTTTATTCGTCTGATTCGTAACATTTAAATTTTTTTTCTTGTTCTTCTTGATCTTCTTCTTGTTCTTGTTCTTCTTCTTGTTGTTCTTCTTCTTCATCTTCATCCTGGGTTCAAGTAAATTGCGTCAATAGCGATGTATCGCATCTCACCTCGTTGGAATTAAATGAATCATCCACTGTTGGTGATTCAACATTAGAGCACGACCGGCCTTGACAATTCGTACATGCCAGAGAATAAAACAGTCCGACTTTTTTGCAACCACATTTAGCACTGCATCCCTTTTTGCAGTTGCAAAAAATTGTGTTCAGCAGATTTTCCGGCGCAGTTGGAAGTAAAGTTTGAACTGGTTCTAATGTGTTGTTGACCAACTTCCAACCCTAGTCTGTAGGGTCTAGCTGATAACCAAGCCACACTTGAACATGGTAATATACTCGAAAAAGATGTTGATGAGCAGCAACTGAGGTTGGAGGAAGACAAGCTAATTGAACTTGTTTTTTACTTTTAGAATTTTTAACGAAACATGCATATCGATACTTATCAAAGCAGGTAGTTTTTTTAAGAGCTCCGTATATAGAAAGAAGAAATCGAATGCCGATAACTTCTTGTCCCGAAGACCCTTTTCCTCGAGTTTGGACGAAAAATCTCGGCTCGTTCAAATGTTAAGCGAAGACAACGGAACGTGCCAAATTTGACGGAAAAATCGAAAAAAGTGAACTTGGACCTTTTCGACACCGGAAAAATTTGGTCCGCGGATAGGTCTCGTGGGCAGAAAAAAAGGATGCAAATTTCAACCTTCAACGGCCTCCGAGCTACGGCGATTAGAAAAAAAGGATATACAGACAACGGAAAAAATAAATATTGCAAACGGGCCGGATACGCCGGCAACTTTTCGAACAGCGTTTTTTTTTATTTTTTTCAAAAAATTTTTAAACGTTTTTTAGGTCGAGAGAAATTTTCGAAATTGGCCGAACGAAATACACGAATCGACGGGAAAAAGACCAAAAAGATAAGCTTCATCGAATAAAAACTAATCGGCCAGAAGCCCGTTTAATTTTTGTTGGGTATTTAAAAAAGTTAACCAATTAAAATCCTCGAAATCAAATCGATAAGGTGGCATATGACAGGGACAAATGACAGGTGACAGATGACAGGTGACAGATTTTAAGTGTAAGTTAAAATGACCTATAGAAAAATATTTTAACATATATTACAACTCTAGAGATACGTGGCGTGCATATTATGACGATTACAACTTTTACAACTTTTCGAATCGTTATATCTCAGAAACGGTGGCTCGTAGGAAAAAAGTTTTAATACATTTTTTATAGATAATTTTATGATCTACAATTTTGTTTGGGGTATTTTTATGATAAAACTTACCGTTTTGATAAAAATCGCGAAAAACTAATTTTTTTGACCTTTGACCTTGAATAAAAATTTTTCCATACAGGGGAATGATGGGGAACTTTAAAATTTTATTTATAATTATATTCTGAACAATTTTACTGATTTTCAGCTTGTTGTAAATTTATGTACCTTCACTGTTATTTTTTGGTCTAATTTGACCGGACTATTAGCACTTTGAGTTTTGAATAGTTAAGATGCAAATATTCGTGAACAATTCAAAACAAATTTTCTTTCTTCAAGAAGGAGCCACAATCCTCTAATAATGCGGGTAAATAAGTCATTGCACGATGATTGATCATTACAGCAGACAATTTCACATTTTTTTACGTCGTGCCGCTTGACAGCTTCAAAATTGAAATAACTTTTAGGTTGGGATTGACTTAGTTGCCATGGTAACTAAATAATCAAGTCGAGGTCAAGTTAAATCAAAAAATAAATTTTAATTATTTGAACACAATTTGGTGTGGAATTTTCTTACCGAATACCACACGAGGTCAAATTAAATCCGGAAATTTTTTCTCCCTCATGAATATTTTTAGAAAATTATCCCTCGTCTTCGACTCGGGATAATTTTCAAAATATTCATGAGCTCGAAAAAATTTCCGGAAATAATTTGACCTCTAGTGGTATTACTAGTGAATATTAAAATAAGCCAATCACTGATACCTAACAACGTGAATATAATAATAAAACACTCACCGACAAAAAAAACCGACACCTAAATTTTTTTGACAATTTTGACATGTCATAACTTTTTTATTTTTGATTTTATTGCAATGATTTTTTCGCTGGACTATAGATCAATTTATTTAGATTGCGCTGCAGTTTATCCTAATGCTTAAAGGTTTATATACCAGGGTTAATAAAAATGTTGTTTTTATCCGTAAGTTTAAAACACATGTGGAAAAAACATGCAAATCAACCTTTTTCCAAACTGTTTTACGATAAATCTGGATGTGTTCTGAGTTTTTTGTTTTTTTACATCATCTGACCATCTCGTTTCTTTTACGAGCTACGCATTTTCAAATGAAACAACGTCACATGTGTGTTTAAACTTACGGATAAAAACAACATTTTTATTAACCCTGGTATATAAACCTTTAAGCATCCAAAATTTCATCAGGATAAACTGCAGCGCAATCTAAATGAATTGATCTATAGTCCAGCGAAAAAATCATTGCAATAAAATCAAAAATAAAAAAGTTATGACATGTCAAAATTGTCAAAAAAATTTAGGTGTCGGTTTTTTTTGTCGGTGAGTGTATAATATAATTCACTTTGAAAGGCCGGGCGGTTATATTGGTTACCATTATTTACGCAAAAAAAAAACAAAAAATTTCAATAATATGCAATAGAAGTAGAAAAACGTAAAGTGCACAAAATGCATTTTAGTTTAAAATTTTAATGGGTTTAATTTACATAGTAAAAATAAATATTTTAATTTATATTGCCCAGATAACAAAAAATCACATAAAAAGGTAAATACATTAAATAGTGTCCGACCGAAGCTTAGGCTTCGGCTTCGGCTTCGGCCACCTTCGGCCAAAAAACCACATTCGGTCGCACATTCGGCTTCGGCCAAAATCAGCCGAAGGATTTTTGCCGAAGCCGAAGGTTTGAAAATGTAGATAAACTTTTATTTTTAGCGTATAACATAAGGTTGTTTGATTTTGATTATTAATTATTATTATTTTGTTCATTTTTGGTTAGACACTATGTTTCTTAAATTCAGAATAGGTACTTTAATTTAGTTTTAAAAACCAGGTTTTGTTTGTAATACCTATTATTATTACCTTTGTATAAGCGTGTGTTATATTTTAATAAATAATAATAAATAAAGGTATGTTATGTTTTAATTAATATACATGAATAAAAATTAAAACTGGATATGTCCTATTTATATTGTTATATAATTTTTTTTAGTTTAGTCAAGTCAATTTTTTTAAGTCTTATTAAACCTTCGGCTTCGGCTTCGGCCGAAGGTTACAACAAGAGCCGAACCTTCGGCTTCGGCTTCGGCCAAAAACTGACATTCGGTCGGACACTAACATTAAACAGGGATATTAACAATTTTATTTGCAAAATTATGCAAAAGTTTATAATTATTTTAGTATTAAATGTCTATATTTAATTTAAATATATTATTTTATTAATAACAACTTATTAAATAATATATAGTTTATTTAATAAGCTATAGAACATATATTATATTTAAATTATTTCAGAATCAATGTTATTCCTTAAATATTTAATTGCATAAAAGCTTAAAAGTCAAATGAAATGTGCGTAGAAAGAATGGTAAATAGCAGGTAGGTAGAATTATTGAGTTTAAAAATAGATATGTTAATTTTATTAGCAAAACCCGAATGCCTCCGAACAATTACAATGGAGCATTTAAATAGACATTACTTCTTTCCGTAACTGTACCTACAGTAGAAACCACGAATATATGAACGTGACTCATCAGGCACAATCGTACGAAGCAATCTATCACGGTCCAGTGCAGTGCTGTTCTAACGGGGCATAAGCATTTTTTAAAAATCTTGAGTGTAATGTTGGTTGCTATACTTCTGATATATTTGCTTTTAAAGTTAAATTTTAATAATTAACATCTACGATAATGAAATAAAATGTAATTTTCTTAGAAACTAATTAATAAATAAACTTTTCTTTTAACTTTAATGAAATATTCTATCATCTGATGACAGAATGTACACTCGTGGCGACATCTCTGTTTTTAATATCTAACAAATTTTAGACCGATCCAACCTCACTTTCTTCCAATTAAATTCTTTGTCTATGATATTTTTTGGAAACGTAGAAAAAGTATAGTCTAAAACGCGTTTGGAATTGCATATTCCCCTCTCGTGAAACCGTCAAACTCGCCTTCGGCTCGTGTGACAAACTTTTCACTCGAGCGGAATATGCCGCATTCCAAGCTTGTTACAGAATATACTATTATTTTAACTGTAAACGCAAATATTTCAGAATTGGTGACAAAAAAACAAAAATGTTTACGCAGGTCAGGTACAAAGTGAAAGATATTTAAATTGTGTGGATATAAAAACAACTTGCGTTAGTTTCACGAAATTTATTAAATATTGACAATTGTTTCGCTGCACAGTAGCTTCTTCAGAATGTATTAAACTAATACTAGTACAAAATTTATATTATAAAAATATTTTTGTATTCTAGGCTATAGCCTAGAATTTCTAGGTAAGGATTTTTATACGACATCTACCTGTGTTACATAATATAAACCACTGCCACTACAACGTTTAAAACGATTATTAATCCGTAAACACACACCGTTTATTTAAAGTCCAAAAAACGTACAAAAACAATTGCAATACAGTCCAATAAACGTGCAATAACAATTGCAATAAAAACCACTAGCACTACAACGTTTAAAACGATTATTAATCCGTTAACACACAGCAGAAACACGATATGCAAAAACAAAGATCATATGACATAAAAACAAATGGCCGACGGTAGAGTTGGTTGCCTTACTATGTAATAAAATAAAATAAATTGCCTAAAACACGAACTCTACTGAATTCCAACAAAAATAAGTAACAAGCTAGGACACGCGTCATATGTCCATCTTTGTTGAACACCTAGGCAGTTTTACATCACAGATGGCGCATTTTAGAGCGGATGCTTAAAAACCTACGTGTGAGTACATTTACCGCTGTATCGAATGTACAAGACAAGTAAAATATTACTGCTAGCATGTCTGAGATATGTTCGGCACCCGATGAGTCACGTTCATATATTGGTGGTTTCTACTGTATATACCTTTTAAACTTACCTGCAAGTATTACGTTGTTTCTTAGCGTAAATGACTTTATTTCTGTTTTACTTTCTAAAATATCGTTTAAAAAAAACACCGTTACAAAAAGACTAAGCATAAAAATAAGAAAAACTTTACAAAAGTCTGCTTCCATACACGCATAATTTGTATCATATCATATACAGTGCTTGCAAATCCAAGTCCGACCGGGTTGGGAAGGATGGTTGTTCAATACCCGCGTGAAAAGAACAAGGATAGAATGCCAAACAGAATTTGATTGGTCAGAGCCGGCAGGCCTGCGTATTGTAAGCGCTAGAGCCCTGCACGGGCCGGTCCGCTATTTTTTAAATTCGGGCCGGGCCGGGCCGACATAAGTTTCTAGGCCATCTAGACATTCTACGCTGTATTTGTCTGTCGATTTAGGAATTTCCACTAAATAAGGATATCTTTATTATTAATAAAATATAATTATTATATATGATTTATATTATATTAAATTATTATAATATATAATTATTTTATATACTATAATATTATTATAATAGTATAGAAGGTAGATCGCAATTTGTAAAGTTTTTCTTCTTTTATATGTATAACATACATTGTATGTAGTTTTTTTAAACGAAAAATTAAAAATATATATTTGAAATTAATATATAAATAAATTAAATTTTGTTTTTTTTTTGTTAATTTTTTAATAAGTTTATTTATTATAAATAAATAATTATTAATTAACTAAAGTGTAATGTACATTTAAATTTTTTCTTAACATTTACATAAATAAAACAGCTTAAAAAAATCACAAAGCGTTTTTTTAGCTTTATTACAGCTAAAAACTGTTATTTATTGGCCGTTCTATATAAAATAGAATCGGTCCGAGCCTGGCCGGACCGGGCCTAATAAGTTATTGACCGGGCCGGGCTATAGTGACTGATTTTCGGGCCCGGGCCGGACCGGGCCTGAAAAATTCAGCCCGTTCAGGGCTCTAGTAAGCGCCTTCTGTTTGGCGTTATATCCTTGTTATTTTCACGCGTCCTTCCCAACCCGGTCGGACTTGGATTTGCAAGCACTGTATACCTTCTGTATGGTCATGTTTTATTAAATTAGGCATCTAACGATTTATATACTTCCTAGTAAATAATTAATATCTTTGTAAAAAAAATATTTTAATTATGATTAAATACGTATACGTACGGCGATTTCAAAAAATCAAAAGTTTATTTTACATTGAGAATATCAGAAAATTTGTGGTATACAGTACCGAGTGCATCCAAAGTCCTTGAAAGAAAGTGGTGATATTTTACCTCCTTCGAGCATCATTTGTGTTTGGCGGTGTCCCATCGGCGCTTAAAAATATCCCCACTCTTTTTTAAGGTGTTCGGATGCCCTCGGCACTCTGCACTGTATACCTTAGCGTAAAAATACGGTTTAAATAAATATTTTAGTAGGTATGCAATGGGTACATAATAATTATTATCATGTTATTTAACAATTTTCTTTATGTCTGGGGGCCCCTGTATGATCGGGGCCCCCGGGCACCGCACCGAACTGCCCTGTCATATTTTCGCCCCCGTAAGTATATCTCAACAAGTTTGGGTGAAGCTAATGATCTTGTATAAAATAAACTTATAAACTCACAACCTTATTAGACAAGTCTAAGCTCACAATTCTGTCTCACAACTTAGAACACCAACACAAGAATCTGTCAACTACTGTCAAAGTCAACATAGCTAGATGCTATCAGTGGTACTGCTATCAGTTAGGTCATTTATTAAATGATAACACCACAGTGTTTATATTCTGTGATAACAGTTAGTAAGAGAGAGATTAAAAATTCGGTAATTTTAAAAGTCCAGTGACTTATGTAGGTCCTTTTAAAAATATATATAAAACTTTACCCTACATAATATTGTATTTGCCAGATGCGGACTTGGTTCTTTTTAGCAACAAACAATCTGGCTTGGTCTAATTAATAAACAGCAATGTATAACTAAAAATGTCAAAATTGTGACATAGTTCCTTTTAATAATAATCAATTCAATTATAAGTTGCTACCTTTACTTTTAAATTAAAATTATCTAAACAATTATTCGTATTGAAAGTAAGTTAAATATGCATTTTACACCCTCATTTTAAATATTCTCTGCATTCAAACATTAAATACAAAATTATCAAATTTTTCTTAAATAAACATCCCAGAAGTCGAGCATCACCTTGGTGGATGATCTAAAGACCTCCAGGAATTATTTAAAAGAGCGTAAACAGTTTTTTAAATTAAAAATAATAGGTTTACCTTAATTATATTTATAAGTCGTATTATATAGATAAAGTCTAATGTACAACATGTTTAAACAATAGTTTCATTAGGAATTAATGTTTCGTCTTTGCATGCGTTTGGCAAAATGATGTGCAACAATTAATTGATTGTTATCTGTTGACATCACACTATAGACTATGATTGACAGTTGAAATTCAAAATTAGATTGTGTCATAGCATTTCTGTTAAATATCGATATGTATTTCTTTAGTGAGTATGAATGTTGTGTTTGCAGAATGCTTAAAAAATGCATTTGGCCTGTTTGTGTGTCATTTTAATGTAAATAAATCTATGGTTTTATTAGTTTCTACCTGTATTTGCCTCTGTCAAGACTGCCGTATAATAAATAACCTCTAAGTAAAAGTAACGTATTTAAACTTTTTAATATTGTTTGTTGTCATGATGATTAAGAATGAATCCAAAGATAATATTATCTTTTAATGAATCCACCAATTTATTAGTACGCAATGTTGCCATTTAACAATTATGTATCCCATGTATCTTTTAACGAAGGTAGATTTGTTTTAATAATTTTCTGAGATTCCTAAGGGTTCATAGATCATACACCTTCAAGGTGGTGCGCGACTGGGACACCCTGTATATGTAATGCTAAGTATATGCATTTTAAGAGATAAGATTTCTTACATGATGATTTGCGCAGGGGTCCTGAAATCAGTCAATACTGTGGGCTGACAATGATTTCCAATCGATTTTAGATTGATATGGGACTCTTTGGATAAATGCATTAACTGAACATATTACAACTAATAGTAGCTTAAACCGTTGCTAAGTTTGTCTCTAAGTATTACTAATTTAATTCAGGTACCTGGGCTACCAATTCCCATCGAAAACATGATCCTTCGTTACGTTAAAATGAAAGCCGATTGGTGGACAAACACCGCTCACTATAACAGAGAAAGAATACGTAGAGGAGCCACTGTCGATAAAACCGTCTGCAAAAAGAACTTAGGTCGCTTAACCAGGCTGTACCTTAAAGCTGAACAAGAAAGACAACATAACTACCTTAAAGACGGTCCTTACATTTCCCCTGAAGAAGCCGTTGCCATTTATACAACCACTGTGCATTGGTTGGAGTCCAGAAGATTCGCCCCCATACCTTTTCCACCGCTTTCCTATAAACACGACACCAAACTGCTAATTTTGGCTTTGGAAAGGCTTAAAGAAGCATACAGCGTAAAATCCAGGTTAAATCAAAGTCAAAGAGAAGAACTTGGTCTCATTGAACAAGCCTACGATAATCCACACGAAGCTTTATCGAGAATCAAACGTCATTTGTTGACACAAAGAGCTTTTAAAGAAACGGGGATTGAATTTATGGATTTGTACAGCCACTTGATACCAGTGTATGATGTTGAACCCTTAGAAAAAATTACAGATGCCTATTTAGATCAATACCTTTGGTATGAAGCCGATAAAAGAAGATTGTTTCCGCCATGGATCAAACCTGCAGACACGGAACCACCGCCGTTACTTGTATACAAATGGTGTCAAGGCATAAACAACCTTCAGGAGGTTTGGGACGTAAACGAGGGCGAATGTAACGTTTTGCTGGAATCGAAATTTGAAAAACTTTATGAAAAAATCGATTTGACCCTGCTGAACAGACTTTTGCGTCTCATCGTTGATCACAACATCGCCGATTACATGACGGCCAAGAACAACGTTGTTATTAATTACAAAGACATGAATCACACAAACAGTTACGGAATCATAAGAGGACTTCAGTTTGCCTCGTTTGTCACGCAGTATTACGGTTTGGTATTGGATTTGTTAGTTCTCGGCCTACAGAGGGCGTCCGAAATGGCGGGCCCACCCCAAATGCCCAACGACTTTTTGACTTTTCAAGATGTTGCAACAGAAAGCTGTCATCCAATCAGATTGTACTGCAGATATGTCGACAGAATACACATGTTCTTTAGGTAAGGCAACATCTGTTTATTTTATTTGTTGTATGATAAATTATGACAATGTTTAAATACTAAATGTTGTCAACATGTAGGCATCTACTGTTACTGATTTTGTAACAAATAGGTAGTGGTTAGAAGCAAACTGAACATAGTACACAATAACGTTCCTTTTCAGGTTTTCTGCTGAAGAAGCTAAAGACCTGATTCAAAGGTATTTAACAGAACATCCTGATCCAAACAACGAAAACATCGTTGGTTATAACAACAAAAAATGCTGGCCCAGGGACGCTAGGATGCGTCTTATGAAACACGATGTTAACTTGGGCAGGGCCGTATTCTGGGACATTAAAAATCGTCTACCGAGATCTGTAACTACTATCCAATGGGAGAACAGTTTTGTCAGCGTTTATTCAAAGGATAATCCAAATCTTTTGTTTAACATGTCCGGATTTGAGTGTAGGATTTTGCCTAAATGTCGCACGCAACACGAAGAATTCACCCATCGCGATGGTGTTTGGAATTTGCAACATGAAGGCAGTAAAGAAAGAACCGCTCAATGTTTCTTGAGAGTTGATGATGAATCAATGTCAAGGTTTCACAACAGAGTCCGACAGATTTTGATGGCTTCTGGATCTACCACGTTCACAAAGGTAAGTTATTTATGTTAATATAATAAATGAAAAAAAAAACAAGTGTTATTTTCTCATGATGATTCGCGCAGGGGTCCTGAAATCAGTCAATTATGTGGACTGATAATCAATACTAATATTGATGTAGATCAATAAGGTGTTGGTTGGATAAAGCGCTACTGATTACAAAATTCATAATTGATAACACAGTCATACAAAAAAATAAAAGTGCAAAATCCAATTTTTTTAAATTTTATGCAGGTATTTATTTAACCTTGAATTATTATGCAGAATATCGAAATAATATTAATTGTAGTTTTTGATTTTCCATTATTTGAATCAAGACTATATTCAGGACCTTCAAGTAGAGTTCAAACTGATGTACAGTAGGCTAGAGAGCGCTTTCAGCGTGCGGAAATTTAAAATAAGTATTTTATTTAAACAAAATTTAGGGAATTTTAATTTTTTAATAACTAGAAAATGAAACAACTTTAAATCACCTTCAAATTTGTTGAATTCTGATCAGGTAACTAGTACAGAGCTCCCACACCTCCTAAAATTCATAAAATTCCTAAAATTTGGCTTAAATCTTAAAAACTCCTAAAATTCTCCTAAAATTGCCATCAATCTCCTAAAACTTCTAAAAATTAAATATAAGTAGGCCAACTTGACTGCGTTTAATTAAGGTAGTTGTGCTAAAAAATTTCTTTTTTAAAAAGTAATTTAAAAAATATATATTTTTGGGTTCTAGTTTATTAAATTCTTTTTAAAATGATATAGGTATCACAACCTACATTTTTATTAAAAAACAACAAAATATACCATAAAACAAAATAGCTTCTAGACTTCTACAAAATTGTCATTTTTAGCCATATTTCGTTAATTTTCGACAAAAATATACCGTGTTATATATCAAACTGATTTTTAATTTTCTTTTAAATGATAGCTAAAATAGTAAACAATCTAAAGAATGTTTTGCTGTATCATGTACTTTATATTTTTTCTATTATGAGATTTTTTAGTAACAATACAAAAAAGTGCTCTTTTAGTTCCACCCTTACTTCTTAAGAAGTCCCATAAGCCAACTGAATGGCTTGTGCGGGTTAGGGGTAGGAACGGACCGCGGGCTTAAAGTCCCCTCCGAAGGACTAATACACAATAGGACAAACACAAATAAACAGCCATACCCCTGGTGGGATTCGAACCCACGACCTCCGGCTTGTAGTCAGCATGCACTAGACCACTAGACCACCGTCGGCATTACAATTATTGTTAGTTATTAACTAAACTGTTAATTTTTTTTTCAAAATATAAATATAACATCATTAAACTTTGGCCTACTTTTTTAGCCATATCTATCGACGCTTTTTTTTAATAAAATTAAAAGTGTGGTGAAATTTCTACTTGTAGATATATATTATTGAGGAGAAACTGAGCAGCTCACAAAGGCTAAAGACCTATGTTATAGGTGACTTTAATATGGACATTCTAGGAGATGCCAGCTTAGAATACAAACAGCTATGTATAAGTAATGGATTTGAGTTTGTAAATAAACTACTGCCCACAAGAATAACTAAAGACAGCTCCACACTTATAGACCACATTCTCACCAACTCCAATTTACAAACTTGCAAAGCATCGGTGATAGGAAGCTCAATAAGTGATCACGAACTTCAGATAGTAACAATTAATACAAGAATTAAGGGTAACACAATACGCAGTTTTACAAAAAAAATAACAGACTTAAAAAAAATTAAGGCTGATCTAACAAACTTAAATCACCATTATACTGAGGACAATAGTGTGGATGACAACTATGAAAAACTCATATTGTGTTTTACAAAAAACACAACTAGTGTTACCTTAAAAAATAAGTTTAAGGGAGACAGCAAGCCATGGTTTAATAACACAATATTTAAATTAATAAAGAGCAGAGATTACTATTTTCATAAAATAAAAAATGACCCTGGAAATGAGTTTATAAAAACTAAATATGCTGAAATAAATAAAACCACCAAAAAAGAAATTCGACAAGCGAAGTTTAGATTTTATAAAAATAAATTCGCAAATATAGGAGGCAACCAAAAAAAATGCTGGAAGGTTATAAATTCGTTAATCAACAACAAACAAAAAAACAATACAGATATATATTCAATAAAGGATGGTAACAACATTGTTAATGATGAGAGAAGTGTCTGTGACACAATGAACAATCATTTCACTAGCATTGCTAGAAAACTAGCAGACAAAATTCCAGATATGCCCTTGGACATGGAAATAGAAACCGGATGTGATGAGCTGTTCAGTTTTGTACCAGTAACTGAGGAAGAAGTCTTGAAATTGGTTGAGGGACTAGACTCGGCGAAATCTCCAGGATACGATAATATAGACGTAAATTCGATTAAACAGTGCAAAAACGAGATCTTACCAGTGTTAACTAGAATTACAAACCAGTCATTAAAAAGTGGATCTGTGCCAAGTGCTATGAAAATTGCTAAGGTGATACCAGTTTATAAAAGTGGTGAGAAATCAAATGTGAACAATTATAGACCAATATCTGTTTTGCCTCTATTCTCCAAAATCATAGAAAGTATAGTAAACAGACAACTTATAAGCTATTTAAACTCCATAAACTTCCTTTCAAAGCTTCAATATGGTTTTCGAAGATGCAGCGATACCAGCTCTGCTGCAGTGGACTTAGTAACAGATATTCAAATGAACATAGACAAATCATATAAATGCGCACTGGTGTCGCTGGATCTTTGTAAAGCCTTTGATACAGTGAGTCATTCTATACTCTTAAAAAAATTAAAACTGTTAGGTATAAGAGTGAAATGGTTTGAGGAATATTTAAGGAATAGAACTCAGGCAGTTGTAATAAACAAAATAAGCAGTGACAAAATTGAAATAAAATTTGGAGTACCGCAAGGGTCTATATTAGGACCCACACTTTTTATAGTATTTATAAATTCAATAACAAATTTAAAGCTTAAGGGAAACATTAGATTATATGCCGACGACACAACCTTAGTATACTTCTCAGACACTTATGACTCAATTAGGAGAAATATTGTTTGTGACTTGAAGATGATTTTGAGTTGGCTTAAATCTCATAAGCTAACTTTGAATATTGACAAGTCCTCGTATATGTATATCTATAGGCGTAACTTATTTGATAGGCAACCATTGGATGTGGCAGGTGAGAGTCTAAAATATTCTAGAAATATTAAATTCCTTGGGCTAATAATTGACGAATTACTGTCATGGCGAGACCATATTAATAAATTAAGAAGCAAAATTGCTGGACCCATAGGTATTCTATATAAATTAAATAATAATGTCCCAAAACAATATCTAAGATCAATATATTATTCATTAATACACTCTCACCTGCAATATCTAACGATGGTATGGTATACGGCTAGTGCTGTCACCATAAGGCCCCTAAAAACTCTTCAAAACAAGTCAATAAAGAACCTGTATTGTTTACCCTCAAGATATCATTCAGAAGATCTTTATACCAACTTTAGAATAATGTCCATTGATAATATTTATAAATATCAGGTGTGTAGCTTTGTTCATGGTTCTATACTTGAGAAGAAACACACGAATATTAATTTTAAAGCCAGAAATGAAATACATCTACACAACACAAGAAATAATAATAATTTAGCAGTTCCACACGTCTTTTCAAAGTATGGTAAAGCATGTTTATTATATAGAGGTGTTAATATATATAACAGCTTACCAGAAGATATAAAAACAAAATCGACAAGACATATAAAAGAGTATTTCAATCCTTGATAAGAGGCTAACCTGCGTGTCTTCTTCTTGAGTATTGAATTTGAAAAAAAAAAGTTCAGTAAATATGTAAATTAATGTATAAAGTATGTTTGTATATTGTATATTTGTAAGACTATAATTATCTTATAAGATAATGTTTTATCACTGTGATAGATATACTTATTGTAATTATTATATGTTTAGAGTTTGTCCCTCTATAAACAATCTATGTTTCTTGGGATCAATAAAGTATTTATTATTATTATTATTATATATACAGTGCTTGCAAATCCAAGTCCGACCGCGTTGGAAAGGATGGTTGTTCAATACCCGCGTGAAAAGAATAAGGATAGAATGCCAAACAGAATTTGATTGGTCAGAGCGTCAGGCGTGCGTATTGTAAGCGCCTTCTGTTTGGCGTTCTATCCTTGTTATTTTCATGCGTCCTTCCCAAACCGGTCGGACTTGGATTTGCAAGCACTGTATATATATATATAAAAGTAGTAATTTTGCCTCAGTTTTCATTTTATTAAAAAAAAACTCGTCGAGCGATTTGGTTAAAAAACTAGTCAATATAACACATTTGTACAAAAGAAGTGATATTTATTTATATTTTTGTTAAAAAGAATTACTTATTTTTTTTCTTATTTTTTAAGTATAGTGTAGATGTTTTTATTTAATTGAATAAATTCATTTGCATACATTTTTCTCCTAAAATTCTCCAAAAAACCTCCTAAATTCCTAAATAAAATTTGTAATTTAACCGTGGGAGCCCTGCGAATAGTAGAACGTCGCGTCGCTTAGAATAAGGAACGTCGACCTGTTCTGCAATTCGTTTAATTCAATTCTCACACATGCTCATAAGATTCCAAGTACGATAGAAAAAGTTAACGATATTTGAAGGACTGACAGGCCAACTCAATCAGAAAAACTAAACATGACCATAACACTTCCACTTACTGGCGCAAGCAATATATAAATATTAGATATAGAGTTTGATTTATCGGCTCTTCAAAAAAGGGTGTATCAAGGACAAATTTGGTCATCTCGGCGATAGAAAAATATGTATGGCGCCAAACAATTTTTTTTATGATAAATAAATTAATTTCAAATACATTATATATACAATATATTACTGCACGCCAAAATAGAGTATAGCACATTTTAGATGGAAATTAAGTAATATTCAGTAGGGCAGCAACCAGTAATAACTTTGCTTCTCTTTCCGAATCGAAATCAGAGGTATAATATATTATATTGTAATTTTACTTCTACACCAATGAAACTAATGAAAATAGTCAGGTAGTCTAGTAATGGGCCGACTGGCGTGTGTATGTCTTTCCTGTCGTGTAAAACATTATTTTTATCAGTAATAGGAGTTGAAATTTAATTCCTTTCATCCAGTAAAATCTAAATTTAATGAAAAATGATAGATTGTAAAAACAGACATATAAATATATGTTATTATTTGGAAATGTGTTAAACATTAGATTTTTAATTGTTTCGTTATTCTTAAACCCTGTATATTTTTTATTGTTATGAGTGGGTTAAAAAATGTAAAACATTGCAGAAGTATTAATTAGACAACATATAAACCGAATTTAACTTTAAATGTTTATAAACTCTTTTTTACACAAAAAATGTATGTTACTATCATTTCTGCGTCGATGTATATGAAATTTTTTAAACCATCATTGCTGAAACAGAAGTAAATATTTTTTTTTAACTCCACCGTCTTTTCTGCCCCAAATTTTGTCGACGCATCATTTATGCTCTTGTATTAAAATCTTAATATTATATTTATTTCCAAAAGATATATTTAAATTCATAATACCCAATAGGCATAATAAAAGTTCTTTAAAATTTAAATAATATGTATTTATTTATAATTTGTTGTTAATTATTAAATTATAATTTAAGGTTCTCTGAATAAATTCAATTTGTTAGCGTTAAATGATAAAAAGGTACCTTGCCAGGTTAAATTCTTAGTGATTCCTTTTAAAATTTGATGATTTGGTAACATAGAATCATAATTCCTTCCACCGCCCCACTGTGGGCCCTATGCCCAAACTAGTTTGCAATAAGTCATTATTGAAAATGTATAATTTGCCACTATTGTTTTATTAAAAACATATTCAAACTTGTAAAAACATAATTGCTTTTTGAAAATACTCTACGAACACTTTTTTATAAATGCCCAATGTCAGATCTTTAAAAGAAAGTCTATTTTTAATGCAATCGTTTTAATTAAAACTACGATTTTTGCGATTTTTTTTATAGCTTAGAGGGCCGTGAAAAGCAAAAGTCGTCTTAAACATTTCATAACTGACATTAGACCTGTCAATTAGTTGTGTTGGATACATAAAATTATAGAAAATTCGTGTTTTTTTTTGCTTTTGGCAAGAACTGATAAGGTAATTAACATGAATATTTAATTTTTTTATGTTTTGCAGAGTAAAAAAATAGGAAGGCCAACGAATGCCAAGCCAAAATATATATTTTTTATTAGACAAAGATGTAGACTACTAAAAACTGTTAACCAAAAAAATCGCAAAAAATCGCGAAACTTATCCCAGTCAAAAATGTAAACCTCTGAGAAAAGAAAATATTACCAATTAATATGCATCTTTAAGTTGTTTATCGCATGTATTGCTTGGGCAATGAGCAAATTATATACTTACATGGCGTTTAATATTTGTTAAAAGTGTTAACGCCTACTTATTCTTTTTATATTACATCAAGGTGGCATAGATGCGTTGTTAAAAATTGCTCAAAAGGCATTAAAAAATCACATTTATGTCCAGAATTATGTTAAGAATCCGAGAATGAAAATTTATATAGGGGTTTCTATTTAATTTTTTGAACCTGGACCCGTTTCCGGTGAAACCGGAAGTGACCGAAAAAATATGCGAAAACCCTCCTCTTTATACACCATTTACCTATTACCAACACTCTGTATTTCACTTTTTATCTGCTACACGAAGCAACTGCGTTGAGTCAAATTGAACTATTTTCAGAAAAGGAATCTCTAGATTTATATGTTCAATAATTCATTACAAAATAATTTTTTTCTGGCTAAACCGCTCATCCAACTTTTACAAGAGACAAAAAGTTTTTAAACAAAGTGAGCAACAGTAAAAAAAATACAAACGAAAATTAGTACCTAACCTGGCTTTTCTGATTATTTTAATTTTTAAAGATAACTGAGTGTAGCACCAAACGACGTTAATTGGCAGTTAAAAGTTACATTCGAAAAATATTCAAAATTCAATAATTCGTTTTTAAGATATTTAAAAAAATAGTTATTTTTTAAAACTTTAAAGGCCTCTAACGACTAAACTAAGCAACTTAGTGTATAGATAATTTGAGTTAAATCGACTTATTTTGATCCGTAGATAACGTTGGCATGGTTAGTTACACTAGTTGAATTTTATAAATTAATTTCCAAAAATACCAATGTGGCAACACTGGAAAATGAAAAAATAAATTATATAATTAATTACCAGCATTGGTTAGTCTCAAAGTTTATTTATTTTTAAAGTTTTAAGTAAATAGAAAAAAAATTGAATTAATGCAACCTAGTTTGGACATTGGGCCCACAGTGCGCCCCAGAGCTATCCGAAATATAAAAATTATAAAATTCAGACGAGGGTTTTTTATGTCATAACTAACTTTTTCAAAATTGGGCAAATTGGTTTTCAAAAAAAAAACAAGCTAAATGGGGTCCCGATCAATTTTAAAAACACAAATATTTTCATATTAGACATTGACTGGGGGTCCGCCCATTTCGCTTGTTTTTTTTTAAATTAAAGTACTCAACTTTGTTCAAGTTATTTATGATCAAAATAACCAAATTGGCTAAAAAAAATTATATTTATATTACTACCGTTTTTTGCTCCAGCTCAAACATAATTTTTATGTTTGCCATGGCTCTGTGGCAGTGGAAGGAATTTAAAAATATATATATTTTTGTCACCAAAATGTTTATTGAGTATGAGTATGAGTATCAGTAAGTTTTCCAAAATTAAACACTTTGATTTTCAAAAAAAAGAAACCAAATCCGCGGATATCCGTTTTATCTGAACTATGAAAATATATTTAGCTAATTTTTTTTGGGAATCAAATTCCTTTATTTTGTAAAAGTTAATTATGCTAAAAATAACATAACAACTGTTTTCCATTTCCGTCTGAATATTATAATTTTTATATTTAAGATGGATTTGAGGCGGTGGAAGGAAATTAAAAAAAAAATACAAAAAATATTTATTTTTAGTATACACAAGTATTCAATTTTAAAAAAATTTCATATTTCGCACCATGTGTATTAGGGTGTCCGTTATTTGGGCGATGTGCGAATTTTTTTGCTCGCACCCCCCAAAAAGTTGTAGTTTGGGAAAAAAAAATTTTTGGTAATTTTTTTAGATTTTTTTTTTAATTAACCAAGATAAAAAACCGTTTTTTGGGATTTTTGACAGCTATTTTGACAGCTGTCATCAATGAAAATGTCAGATTCGAGTTCAGCGATGTCAAAACCATAAGTATACCAATTTTCAGATTTTTTTATTGAAAACTGGCGACGTTACAGGACTTTGAATGTGAAAAGAGCCTAATCCCATTTTTCATCCGATTTGCGATTTTACCTACTCCCGACACAGGCTATTCTAAAAAAACGATTAATGAAAAAAAAAACGAATTTCAGATTCGGGTTCAGCGGTGTTTGAACTATAAGAAAACCACTCGACAGACTTTTTTCATTGAAAAATCGTGGAGTGGTAAGCCTATAGTGAAAGGCAAAATTTAATCATATTTTAACAATAATTAAATCTTTAACCCTCTTGCGGCACGGGTTAATTAAAAAATAAAAATCTAAAAAAATTACCAAAAATTTTTTTTTCCAAACTACAACTTTTTGGGGGGTGCGAGCAAAAAAATTCGCACATCGCCCAAATAACGGACACCCTAATGTGTATGCTCCTACCAGCGGTGTTATCATTTTAAACGATTTATCACTAAATGGGCAATTTGAGAACTACCAATTGGACCAAAACTTTTAAATTGGGGATTGGCGCAAAATGGTCGTGGTCGAATATTTTTTTATTGAAAGACCTTATTTATTTTGTTTTTAAATTTGCAGATTTTAACTGTTTCTAGTGACGTAATTTTTCTTTTTATATTAATATTTTTCAAAAAATGTCATCAGGTTTTATAAAATAATCGTTTTTCTTGAAGAGACTTTTTGAACGAAAAAGATTTAGTTGAACATAAAGTTGCGCAAGCCATGCTTTCTTCTGCATTGCACAAAAGAGCAAATGAAAATAAATTGCAAAAAGACGCAGATAAAATGACTAGCACATTTTGCAAGAGGAAAACTTCAGTGGTCTCTGATACCATTAAGAAGCAAAAAAAATAATGTTTTAATATGATAAACAATATTTTATTTAGTGATAAGCTTTTTTATAGAATGCTTTTGTTTTGTTTTTATTTTGTATTTTTTGATACAATATTTATTCACGTACGGTAGCCCAAACTAGATTCTGGTTACCCAGTAATTTTTGCTTTGTATTGTCAATAAACGATGTCAAGTGAATTGGTCACAGAGTGTCAAAAATTTGTTAACCTCCCCCCATCATCATTTATGCACGATGCCTTATAAGATTAACAATAATTTGATCTGTGATAAGAGTTTTGTTATATTACGTTTAAAATATTTTTATTAATATTACAGTTTTTCCTTTGTTTTATTAGGTTACTATTGGCTACTTTTTTAAACTAAATGGAGGTTACTTTGTTACTATTTGAAATTCGAAGTTTAGCGGGCGGCCTGCATATATCATATTCGTTTTGGGCAGCCTGTCGATTCTTTGAGTTTAGACGCATCCGTGTATATTGTAATTATTTGTTTTATATACCGCCGACGGTGGTCTAGTGGTCTAGTGCATGCTGACTACAAGCCGGAGGTCGTGGGTTCGAATCCCACCAGGGGTATGGCTGTTTATTTGTGTTTGTCCTATTGTGTATTAGTCCTTCGGAGGGGACTTTAAGCCCGCGGTTCGTTCCTACCCCTAACCCGCACAAGCCATTCAGTTGGCTTATGGGACTTCTTAAGAAGTAAGGGTGGAACTAAAAGAGCACTTTTGTATATAAACTTTTTTGTATATATTTTTAAAATTCAGCGTTGAACTTTGTGCTGCTGTTAAAATCGTGTTTTTCCAATTTTAGGTTTGTTGTTTTTATAGGGGTTATTTGGTGCTCTTATGCGACTGAGAAGCATGATAATTTGTCCCATTATTTGATTTGGAATGAGCTTATGTTTTTTACTCTGGAAACAAGAAACGAGGTGCTCTTTCTTCTCCAGTATGGCGTAATCATATATGTTTCCAGTTCGGCCACTGACTTTCTAAGTGGGTTATAAAAGTATCTTGCATTTTTTAGTAGTAGCTTTGTTGCTAGCCATTGTATTCTTTTCCCTATGCTTATTTCTCCACATTCCGCCTCGATAACATTTGTTGGTGTAAGATGTCCTGTGATGGCTCTTAGCGCCCTGTATTGTTTGGTCTTTTGTTTTTTAACCATACTCCAGGTGAGCCCGCACCATGGTGTAGCACAGTCCCAGTAGTATAGGGTTTGTTAAAATTGAGGATATAATAAAAAAACACAAAATTAAAAAAAATTGGATTTCGACTAATATCGACCAATACTGCAATACTATGTAGGTCGTTTTTTTCGCACCGCACATTTTTGTTATTTTGTGTGGCTGTGTAGAGGGCTTTTATTATCTTATGGCGGGTGACCTTGAAGGAAGTTGCTCAATTTGTACAGTGGCGGACACGGAATTCACGGTGTCCCTGAATAACTTTTAATTGAAAGGTTCAGACGTATCCGATTTTTTTCATATTTTAATAAAAAATTACTTAGAAGACAATTTTTTTTCAAGATAAACTCAATGCTTGGCACTTTTTTAGAAAAATCAATTTTTATAAAAACATTAATGATTTTTAATCAATTTTTTGAGATTTTTTATTAGTGAACTCCAAATAATGACTAACAGCTTTTAATGTATTTGTTACATAAAATGTACAATTCATTAGACTAGTGAACTATTGACATATGTCACTTGTCACATGTCACATGTCGAAATCGTGATTGAAAATACCGTTGCGATATTTTACCGTTTTTTTTTCAATTTGTCGCAGATTTATTTATAAATTAGATATTGTAGTCCTTCACAAAAGTAGAGCAGACCCTACCAAAGTCGGCAACTACCGTCCAATAACGTTATTACCTTTTTTATCCAAATTATTCGAGAAAATCATCAGATTACTCCTTGAAGAGACTACAAAAAATGCAATTCCGAACTTTCAATTTGGTTTTCAAGCCCAATTATCCACATCACATCCGGTTTCCATATTGGTTTCAAATGTCCAAACTGCAAAAAAAAGAAAACTTTATTCTTCTGCCTTGTTCTTAGACATTAACAAGGCTTTTGATTCCGTGTGGCACAAAGGCCTTCTCTACAAACTACATCTCCTTAAGGTCCCCAGACATTGATAAATATTGTAAGGCAATTCCTGGAAAACAGAAGACTTAGAATCAAAATCAACAACGTGTATTTCCCTGACTTTTTAAATTTTCAAGGAGTTCCACAAGGATCCCCCATTTCCCCATTGCTATATAACCTATATTGCTCTAATATTTTCCGACAAACCACCCCCACTCAGTATATACTGCAATACGCCGATGATACAGCCCTAATAACTCATGAGAAAACTCTGAAAAAGTCTGTGGAGAACCTGCAAAACATAATAAACCAAACTGAAAATTGGTTCAACAAATGGAGATTAAAACCAAATCCAAACAAATCTAAGTTCGATATATTTAACCACAAAATTAACCCTCAGAGTCCACATTTGATACTATATAATCAACGCATCAACGCACCCGCAAACAACACTACATACCTGGGCCTACAGCTAGATAACAAACTTAATCTTAATCTCCATACCCAAACGGCAAAACAAAGAACAGTCGCAAGAGTCAAACTATTTACAGGACTAACCAACAGATGGGGTGGAATAAATATGAAAACTGCAGCTATCGTGTACAAAGCCATCTGCCGCCCCCTTCTGGAATACTGCCACCCAGTTTTACTAAACTGTCGAAAACCAGCCCTAAATAATATTGCAACTGCGGAAACAACAGCCCTAAGAACAATCTCCAAAGTCCGCCATCCCCTAAACCCTCTTCACAATCCTCCCAACGGCCTTCTTTATCAAACATTAAAAATCAAAGTTCCAATTCTTGAAAGATTAAAAAATCTTTTGCTGCTAAGGATCACAACATTGTGATACTATAAAAATTATGCATCACCAGAGAAGTCGATGAAAATTCCACAAAATTCCCGGAAAATACAATATTGGAAATAATCTTACAATTGTCTAATAATAATTAGTTTTTTTGTATCACTTAAAGTAGTTTGTAACAGGCTGAAGGGCCCCGGTCGATGGCCTTTTGTATATTTTTTATTATATGTTCTGTATTGTACTGAATATGCAATAAAAACTTTATTTATTTATTTATTTTAATTAGATATAAATAATTATATTTGCATTGATTATAGTATATAGTGCAATGAAGCTAATAAAAAACCATGCATGGACTCACTCGGATAATCGCGAGAGAATTTGTTTGTTTTGTCTTAAAAAAAATTGAAATTGAAAAAGATTCTGGAAAAAGTTCAAAGCATAGTAGTATATGATGTAGAAGATGAACGATTACCAAAAGTTGTATGCAAAGGTTGTGAAATTTATTATATAAAGCAGCTAAACAAGAAATTTATAGAAACACGTTAAATTTGCCTGATTTTTCTAATTGGAAATAATTGGGTATAATTTTATAAAAAGTGCTAAAAATAAACCCATTAAAAAAGAAAAAATGCGTGTGGTGAGAAAATGTTTCAAATGTTTGTCAAGTATTGTTGGTGGCCGCGGTTAAAACATAAATGTAAACCTTGAGTAAAAGAAGAAAAAATTGAAAACGATATTAGTGAAACTTTAAGTCCGAAACATCAGTAGCAGTTACTATCGCTCTTTCTTTTTTCTTTTTTTAAAAGAGCGATAGTAACTGATGCTAATGTTTCGGACTTAAAGCTATGCTTTGAACTTTTTCCAGAATCTTTCCACATATTTTAGACATTTTTTCTTTTTCCTTTTTTATAAGACAAAACAAACAAATTCTCTCGCGATTATCCAAGTGAGTCCATGCATGGTTTTTTATTAGCTTCATTGCACTATATACTATAATCAATGCAAATATAATTATTTATATTTAATTTATAAATAAATCTGAAACAAATTGGAAAAAAAACGGTAAAATAACGCAACGGTATTTTCAATCACGATTTCGACATGTGACATGTGACAAGTGACATATGTCAATAGTTAACTAGTCTAATGAATTGCACATTTTATGTAACAAATACATTAAAATGACTAACAGCATTATTTGGAGTTCACTAATTAAAATTCTCAAAAAATTGATTAAAAATCATTAATGTTTTTATAAAAATTGATTTTTCTAAAAAAGTGCCAAGCGAATTGAGTTTACCCTGAAAAAAAATTGTCTTTTAAGTGATTTTTTATCATAATATGAAAAAAAATCGGATACGTCTGAACCTTTCAATTAAAAGTTATTCAGGGACACCGTGAATTTTGAACGACTATCATTTCGTTGACATCAAAATCAAAACTTCCTTTATGGACAACTAACCTTACTTCCGGTTATCCCTAGTTTTGACATTTTGACAGCGAAAGCAAAAATGGTCAATCTTTGCTATTTAAACAGATTTAAATATGGACAACCTAATTATGACGTTCAAAATTCTGTGTCCGTCACTGTTCATTAATAAATGAAAACTAAAAACATGCGTTTTTACGTAGGTTATATTACTAATAAATTGGTTAAAATGAGCAATGCAATCTGTTTTTTCGACAATTAGATTGACAGTTGTTTTTAGGTCGGCGAGTATTAGCAGGACTGGACTAATTTAAGATTTCTGCGCACTCAAGGTCAAACTCCATAAGATAACAAAAGCACTCTATTTGAATTATTCCCCGACCTAAAAACAATTATATTAATTGTTTTAAAGTTTATCAGTCTCATATTTTTTTCAGATCGTCAACAAATGGAACACAGCCCTTATAGGTCTAATGACATATTTTAGAGAAGCTGTGGTAAACACGCAAGAACTGCTAGACTTGTTGGTAAAGTGCGAGAACAAAATTCAAACTCGTATCAAAATCGGTCTTAACTCTAAAATGCCCAGCAGATTCCCGCCCGTGGTGTTCTATACTCCCAAAGAATTGGGCGGGTTGGGTATGTTGTCGATGGGTCACGTTTTAATTCCGCAGTCCGATTTAAGATGGTCTAAACAGACCGACGTTGGCATCACACATTTTCGTTCAGGTATGAGCCACGACGAGGACCAGCTAATTCCCAATTTGTATCGTTACATACAGCCGTGGGAGTCGGAGTTTATCGACTCCCAGCGTGTCTGGGCCGAGTACGCACTCAAAAGACAGGAAGCAAATGCGCAAAACAGGCGTTTGACATTGGAAGATTTGGAAGATTCCTGGGATCGCGGTATTCCCAGGATAAACACGCTCTTCCAGAAGGACAGGCACACCTTGGCTTACGACAAGGGCTGGAGAATCCGAACGGAGTTCAAGCAGTATCAAGTTTTGAAACAGAATCCGTTCTGGTGGACTCACCAAAGACACGATGGCAAACTTTGGAACTTGAATAACTACAGAACAGACATGATTCAAGCGTTGGGAGGTGTTGAAGGTATTCTAGAACACACTTTGTTCAAAGGTACATATTTTCCCACTTGGGAAGGTCTTTTCTGGGAAAAGGCTTCTGGTTTTGAGGAATCCATGAAGTACAAAAAGCTCACCAACGCCCAAAGATCCGGTTTGAACCAGATTCCCAATCGTAGATTTACGCTTTGGTGGTCACCTACAATTAACAGGGCCAACGTTTACGTTGGATTTCAGGTACAACTCGATTTGACCGGTATTTTTATGCACGGTAAAATTCCAACTCTCAAAATCTCTTTGATTCAAATATTCAGGGCTCACTTGTGGCAGAAGGTCCATGAGTCGATAGTCATGGATCTTTGTCAGGTCTTTGATCAAGAATTGGACGCTTTGGAAATTGAAACAGTTCAAAAAGAAACAATCCATCCCAGAAAGTCATACAAAATGAACTCGTCTTGTGCCGATATTTTACTGTTCTCTGCTTACAAATGGAATGTATCCAGACCGTCCTTACTGGCAGACACAAAGTACGTTTTAACATTTGACTAAATTAAATTGATTTCTACTAAATTAAAATTGTTTTTTTATAGAGATACCATGGACAACACAACCACCCAAAAATACTGGATAGACGTGCAACTGAGATGGGGTGATTACGATTCCCATGACGTTGAGCGTTACGCCCGTGCCAAATTCTTGGATTACACCACAGACAACATGTCCATCTATCCATCACCAACTGGTGTATTGATCGCCATAGATTTGGCCTACAACTTGCACAGCGCCTACGGAAACTGGTTCCCTGGTTGCAAACCTTTGATTCAACAGGCGATGGCAAAAATAATGAAGGCGAACCCCGCGCTATATGTATTAAGAGAGCGTATCCGTAAAGCTCTCCAATTGTACTCTAGTGAACCTACTGAACCCTACTTGTCGAGTCAAAATTACGGAGAATTGTTCTCGAATCAAATCATTTGGTTCGTTGATGACACCAATGTGTACCGTGTCACCATCCACAAGACTTTTGAGGGAAATTTGACGACGAAGCCAATCAATGGCGCTATATTTATTTTTAACCCCAGAACTGGACAGTTGTTCTTGAAAATTATTCATACTTCTGTATGGGCCGGACAAAAACGTTTGGGACAAGTAAGTGTTATCTTTCAACTGTAGGGTTTTAAAACTAAAGATTTATTTAATTGTTGACTAATAGTTTTTACTATGTTTTTCTGTAAAGTTATTATTCTTGCATTACAGTTGGCAAAATGGAAGACCGCCGAAGAAGTAGCCGCTCTAATTCGTTCGCTTCCCGTAGAAGAACAACCCAAACAAATCATCGTTACCAGAAAAGGAATGTTGGATCCTCTTGAAGTGCATCTTCTTGATTTCCCCAACATCGTTATCAAAGGATCCGAACTACAACTGCCTTTCCAGGCTTGCCTCAAGATAGAAAAGTTCGGCGATTTGATTTTGAAAGCTACCGAACCTCAGATGGTTCTGTTCAATCTTTACGACGATTGGTTGAAGACCATTTCGTCTTACACCGCCTTCTCCAGGTTGATTTTGATATTAAGGGCATTACACGTCAATACAGAAAGAACTAAGGTTATTCTTAAACCAGACAAAACCACAATTACCGAGCCGCATCATATTTGGCCTACGCTTTCTGACGATGAATGGATTAAAGTTGAAGTGCAACTTAAGGATCTTATTTTGGCGGATTACGGAAAAAAGAACAAGTAAGTTAAACATTTTTGTAATACCTAAATACTAATACCTTTAGATTCATATACACTGTATATTATACAGTCCGTTCAGGCTAAGTTGAGCGCTTTGGTGGGGGATCATGTGGCCGTTGATTAAATTAAATATCGAATCGTCGCGAGATTTCGGTAACAAGAAGATGATTTATCAGTGCCGGGGCTTGCCGTTTGTTCGTACAGAGCGGCTACCGAAATACATGTATTTAATTGTGCCTGAACAAGATGATGGACGGGGTGACATTCCTTAGACCTCTCAACTGAACGGACAGTAGATTATCCTTATATATATATATATATATTTTTCTGCTTAAAATACTGGCTTTTGAGTTAAAAAAATGTGCCAGTATTGTCGCCGATTGCACATTTAAATATATTGAATCCTTACGCCGCATTATGGTCTAGATATCGATTTTAGCGCAAATTAATTAATAAACTCGGTTACTTCCAATATCCTAGTGCACGGCGTTCTCTATACCAGGCGAGAGTGTAGTCCCCACTCCTGCATCAAAACTGTGACGTCAGGAGGCCGATCGGATCAACGTAAGCCTATTGTATTACATTGCGTTGGAACCAAAGTTATGTATTTTTATTGCTTTTAAGGAGTATTTTTTACTAAAGCAGTGGACAATGCATGAGTACATATTCTATCAAAATCAACAGAACAATATGTACTAAGTAATTTATTGAAAACAAACAGAGAACTGCTATTAAAATAGTAATTTATTTAAAACAAAGAGAACTGCACACAAAAAATAATTCTGTATTTTTAAAATAACGATTGTTTTGGATTTGTATATTTTAAATAAGTTTAGTCTAATTTTTATAATTAAATTTTGGAATATTAAATAATAATTTTCTTAAGTTTAATTTTATACAAAAAATTAGTTTAATTTATCTATTACTATTAAGAATAATTAAATAATTCAATTACATTTTCTTGTATTTAAATTTAGAATGTATACTTTTTTAAATATTAAGATTAACTTAAAATAAATTAATATATTCATTTAAAGATGTTTTCAAAAAGCATAATAGATTTTATTTAAAAATAAACACAAGTAAACTTATATTTGATTTGAATTAAGAGTATAATATTTTTGCGTACAAGTATGTATATAACCATACAAATGTTGGTCATTTAATATAAATAAATATTTTTTTGTGTATGCTCTTAAAATAGTAATTTATTTATAACAAACATAGAACTGCTATTAAAATAGTAATTTATTTAAAACATAGCCTATGCAAAAATAACTAGCGTCATGGGTAACGTATTTTTATCTAATTACAAAAAACTGGGAAATAATAGATGTAAGAAAATAAGATGTTAATGCGCCCTTTTTAGTTTTCAGGGCGCATTAACATCTTGTTTTCTTGCAGCTATTATTTCCCAGTTTTTTGTAATTAGATAAAAATACGTTACCCATGACGCTAGTTATTTTTGCAAGTGTGTCGGCTTATTACATATGCAAGTATCTTAAAACTGTTTTTATAAAAAATATTGTAGGTAATTTATTATATAGTACTGACAAAGAAATTTTTTTCTGCTGAATAAAAAAGGAACAGTAAGTGTTTTTTGCCCAAAGAGGCTGTCTTGCATTACCGCGACTATTCCACTCATTACTTTTTGGACCAATCAGATTTCAGAAAACGAGTGGTTTTTTCAGTTTTGCAGCGATAAAACTACTATTCAGGTGAAAAAACCACTCGTTTATACGAGTTGCATAACAACCAATTGGTTGCTATGATAAAAATAATTGTCACTGTTGACGTTTTTAATTTTAAAATTAAAATGTTAAAAAATATGCGTTTTGGTCCAAAAAATCATACAGAAATTGAATCAGCAGTTAAAAATATTCGTGAAATAGTCTTGCCGAATACCACTCGTGATAAAATTTTCCCTGAAAAAATTTTTGATTTTTATTTACTCAAGATTTTTCCTTGGAAATTTCGCTCGTGGCATTAACTTCAAACCACTCGCCTAGCGGCTCGTGGTCTTAAAAATTAATGCCACTTGCGAAATTTCCAAGAAAAAAACATTCGTATAAAAATCAAAAATTTTATCGATAAAATTTTACCACTAGTGGTATTATATACGATAATATATTTGTTTTCCTGTTGTCTTTTAGGAACGCAACATTTTCTTGGTATTTTTTATTTATTTAAGTGTTTTAAAAGTAGAAAACTAATGCAATATTTAAATCAACGTTAAATAGAGCGATATCAATAATAAAGCAATAGATTTACCATGAGCTCGCTGGCACCCGAATCCAATACAAAAACGATTTCATTTTTGTTCAATTTATTTCCATTATTCCAATCGTTATCATTTGTATAAATAGCCAATGGAGAGCTGCACACAATTGAATTCTTTCTGATAGGGCCTCACTTCTTCTTGTGGCATGTTGAAGTATGTGCCCTATGTCTGCAAAAAGAGATTCCATGTTGACTGATGACATTCGAAATCTCTCATTGAACTCGTAAAAGGTGACAAAATTTAAATTTGTTCTTAACCTAAACGTCCGAGGTCTTCGATGACGGCGTGGTTGTTCAAGTAATTCATCTTCAGAGGATGATGATTCCCACATTATACTTTTTAATATTTGACACCACAAATACACAA
This sequence comes from Brassicogethes aeneus, assembly GCA_921294245.1. Classification (NCBI taxonomy): domain Eukaryota; kingdom Metazoa; phylum Arthropoda; class Insecta; order Coleoptera; family Nitidulidae; genus Brassicogethes; species Brassicogethes aeneus. Next base: position 68,106,713 of record OV121132.1, read on the forward strand.
ATAAATTGATTTTACAAACCTCTAGATGTGGGTGAAAATTTTTGCTTATTTTCACCTGCGTAAAGTTGTAACTTGTGACAATACCTAAAACTACAAGAGTAATTCTATAAAAACGTTACTTGTAAGTAGTGAAAATTCGCTGGTTGTTACAAGTCTTGTAACGTTGTCTTCGTGAAACACTAGTACTTCTGATTTATTACAGATTGGTTAAATTTTACTGGTGACTTTGTAACTTGTTACTTTTGTGAAACGGGCCCCAGATAGCAATTCCTATACCATTTCATCAAATATCATGAAATGTTGCAGTAAAGTTTGATTTGGGTGAAGTTTTAAGTTAAATTTTTTACATGCTGCCAGTTGCGACGCCAAACTCTTTCGTAAATGCTATCCAATTTTTTTAATATGTTAAAACTGTAATTTTCTTCTTGCACAATATTCGAATAAAATATTACTTGCAATCGTATCTTGCTGCGTCCATTGTTTAGTAATTTTATTTGGTATTGGTTGCCCCACACACTGTAGCACATTTTTTTCTTTTAATAATCCCTTGATTCGAAATTTCCACACCTGATATTTTGCACCATCCAATGGTTGAATGTTTCTTTTTATTGTGTTTCACAAAAATATCACTGTTATTTTAAAACAAATATTAAACGTTAAACTGGGTCCATAACCTGTTAAATACAGGGCAGTTAATTAAACAAATTACCAATAGCACAATAGACTTTATTGGAGTAAAGCACAAATAAGACTGAGAGTATTATTATATATTTACTTATTCCTAAGAATGTGATTCCCTGTATTTTCTAAGTCTTCGGATTCTCGGGTATTTCCGTAATAAATAAATTTAAGCATGTTATACTTTCATTTCGGGAGTTGTTAATTGTGAATTGCTGATTGTTTACTTTGTTACGATGAAAAATTATGTGGATTTTTAGTGGATTTTTTAGCATTAATATTAAGTCTCCAATCTTTATGCCATTTGTTGATGTTCAAAAAGAGCATGTTTAATTATTCGGCGATTTTTAATTTTTTTAAATCAGTGGTTTACCCCTTGGGTCAGCTGGTGTGATTTTTGATGCACAAAAAAATCTGTGTCGTCTGCATATTGTTGAACTTAGCTTGCTCCCTTTGGCAGTAAAATTTATCAAAGCAAAATATGATGTACAATATAGTTAGGAAAGAACCCTGTGGAACCCCTTGTTTGGCAATGAAAGGAAAAGATTTTTAACCATTGAGACACACATAGAGAGGTCTGTTTTTCAGATACTTATTTAAATAATAAACTAGTTATCGAATCCAATCTTCTTGTAGATTAAACCCTTGTCCATGTCCATGTCAAATGCTCTTTTATTATATAGAAACAGAGCTGCGACGAATAAGTTATTTATTCTGGCTGTTTTATTGTTTGATATGACATGAGTAAGACGATGTAGTGTGAATCTGCTAAAGCCTAATTGATAGTTTGGGATTTTGTCATCAATTTTTTTGAATGCATTAAACGCAGCGACATAGTGTTCAATGATAGAAGATCATTACCATGTTTCAATAAAGTTCTGCAAGCATTGCCTTCAAAAATCTCACCCTGGCAATTTTTGGAAACAAGGTTTAATTTTTTAGGCCAATCTAAAGCAGTTTCTCATCCAAGAAGAAGTACTAAACCTTTCCAAAACAAATGGTTGACAAAGCCTTTGAGCAGATGAAGCTCGGGAATTAAACATTTACATCACCAAATTCAGTGACCAATTAATTATACTGAAACAGTTTTTAGCACAGTTGGGATCATTATTAAACATTGTTCTCAAATTCAACTGATTTTCTGTTCTGGCCTTTTGCTGAAAGTTATTATTATCAGATCTTAATTTTTTTTAAGGAATAAAGCATTATGGGGAGGGGAAAGATGCGGTTGCAGTTTGCATTAATTACACTGTATGTAAATTTAAAACTCTTGAAATATCACAGCTCGGACACGTAAACATAATTTTTGGTCGTAGATTCCAAATCCGTGCTCGGTTTAGGTGTATCAGGTCTAAACAAGTTTTTCCTATTGGCAATCCGATCCGGGACACACTGTATACTGGTATATTATAATTTGTAAAATAATATATTTCACCTCTTGTAGTCCTAACATTTGTACAATTTTTAAGTATTACTTTTTTTGCGAACTCTAAAATTGCAGAATTTATGTTATTTTTTCTTTACGGAAGCGCCTTAAATCGCGCGACTGATCGACTTACCAGTCGGGACCCGTGGGCTGACGTACGGGCCGCATGGTCTTGTCGGCAGGCCAGCTTACACCGTATGCCCTGGGTTTTCCGTTTGGTTGCTCTTCTGATTACCCTCCTGAATACGAGGTGAAACTATTCCCGCTCTTTTGATGTCGTCTGCTGTGGGCGGGCTCATGGACGCCGCGTGCGGTGCCTGCATCGGCTGGTCCCAGCTGGTGCGGGCCGCGTGTGCGCCGTCGGTGGGTCAGCCCACTTCGCCTGTCCATGGTACTCTCTTTCGCTTTCTCATACATACCACCCTGCTAGGTACGAGGTGAAAATGCCTACTATGCTGCTGTCTGGCCTGCGGACGGTGTTCGTGACGCCTGCACTCGGTCTGCCCAGCCGATGCGCCTCACGTCCTTCGATGTCGACCGCTGTGGGTCGGCTTGCCGACGGTCTCTGGGTTATGCACCGGTGGTTGCTTCCAAGTTGCCCTTGATTCCCACTTATGTTTTACCCGGTCCCACCTTTTTTAATATACATATAAAGCTTCTCAGGCGTCCATCCCAAATTTTTACGTATTATATGATATACATATATAAACTGTATTTTTATTCCAGATAAGTATACTAACACATAAAATAAGGTAAAATGTATAACTAACCGCTCTCGGGCGTGTGAACCAAAATGAAAAACTAAAACGATTGATTGTAAACATGAACAAATAAATATATTAATTGAAAACGGCCATGAGGCAAGGTAGGGAACTGGGGAGATGGAGTGGTAGGCAGGGGCTTGTGGGTTGTGTTGGGAGTATCGCGGTTGGATGGGGCGATTGCGCCTCTCCCACAGCGATGTCCGCAACACCTGGGGCCTTCCCCTCTGTCTCTCTTTTTTTACCAGTCGGGACGTGCAAAAATCACGACTAAAATTATTTTACACAAATTAATAATTATTACCAAATACACCTTTGCGAGTATACAGTATATAATTGAGAAAAACATGCTAGTATTCATTAGATACATAATCTTCCTATTTCACACTAATTGTGAAATAATAATTACATTGGCTTACAAAAAAGTGATCTGCGGCCAAAAAACAATTAAATAACATGGTTTTATTCATATCACAGGTCACTATATTTATGGGCCTGTAAAATAAGTAAATAAATAGATTAATTTAAATTAAATATTAAATAAAAAAATAATAATAAATTAAATTTAATTCCTAATAATAATAATTCTGTAGTTAGACTTTAATTTGAATTGTCAACGATTTTCTCTTATTAAATTTTTCTATAAAATAGTAAGTAAAAAGGTACTCTCTTGTTTTTATAATTTCTGAGCACCATGTACTGTTTAATGAGAATCTTGCAGAAGCAGAAGTTTTTATAAAGAATTTTTTTGTAAAACGCATAATAAAAAGTATTTCCAATATATTGGCAAACCCATTCGTGGACACTGTAGAAAAAAATCCAGACGTGTAGGGGCTAAACAGTTGAGATTCAGTTTCAGCGAGCGAAAATACATAGTTTTATTCATGGTGCAGACCACTTGTTTTATTTTGTTGGCCTGTGTTATTATTACGTGTGGCCTGTGTTACGCGCTGAGTCATATTTAGTTTCCAAATGGGAATTGTCACTAAAAAATTGAATATTTCTTGATGACCTTTAATAATTTCTGAAGTGACCCAGCTAGTAACTTGTCAGTTTTATAGGTCAATTCTGGGTTCTCTTGTAAAATTTCTGTAAATTCGTAAATCTATAGCTTACGATGATCTATAATGCTTATAGAATCGTAAAAAATGCCATCGTAACTGATTCCGAATTAAGGTACCACATTGTACATTGTACATAAAGACCGCACGCAGATATGGCACTCAATCACGACTTGCAATTTCTAAAAAAATTGCATGAATATAAATCCATTGGCGATGAGGTGTCAATGATTACTATTAATAAATTCAAAAATCATTTGTAGTACCTTAATTCGGATCTGTTGCGATGGCATTTTTCGATGATTCAGTATCACTGAATACGAAACGAAGCATGGTAACGGAATCAAATCAATCTGAAGATATAGAAAATGTGATTCCTTAAAGAATTGAACAAAAAAAAAGTTATGGTTATTTTCTGTAAAAAAGAAATGGATGATTTTGTAACGTCTCAAACACGAAATTTCTTTGTTCGGTTCGGAATCAGTCAAGACTTTTGTATATTGATCCAGCCCTTTGGAGCGAAAGTGAGATATATCAAAATGCATTAAAAATCGTAAAATGTTGTAAATGATGTTGCTGAAAGGGGGGTTAATTCATTTACCGAGTTTAATCAATTAATAACGAAAGATGAGGACCAAAGACAGTGTGCTCCTCAGCTCATCTCTGAATACCGCAAATTCTTCGCAGGTGCAAATAAAGAAACCATATTAAAACCATTTTAATTTTTTAAATACAGAGTGATCAAAATTAAGTAAGCGTTTGTATTCTAAATTTTGATATTGTGAATATCTTCAAAGTGAATCGTTTAATTATTTTTATCGTTTTACCTTCGCAATCAGCAGAAAAAATACTGATTGTTTGCTAATTTTACCGACATTATAGGGTCAACAATAACGAAGTTAGCAATGGGGCGCCCTTAATTTGGATCACCCTGTATAGTATTGTATGCATAATTTGATTAATATTTCTTCCGTAATTATAATAATAACAATTATTATTATTTATAATAAATATAAAATAAAAAATTACTTTATCATTTTTAATTAAATAATTAAATTTTTAGTGAAAAAGTGGTTTACAGGGGTAATCTACGATAGACCTATAGGGCTGAAATTTAGCACACATTTTTTTTACTATTTTGAGTCAATTTAAGGGGCGGCCCGATTAATTTTTTTTACCCGACATAACGACCACCCTAATATACAGTATACTGGGACTGTCACTGTGTGTGTGCGCCGAGAATGCTGATAGATCATGTCTAAGACTTTCTGATTGGATATTATTTATTTTATACATAACCCTTGTGTGAAGAGTAATTTGTTTTCGAGAACCCCCAAAATGTACAGATTGAATTTCTTCGGAATATTTAGTATTCAAGTTTTCACTAAAGTTATTGATCAGTATCTCGTTGTATGTCATATTTTCTTTTTTTACACGTCTACCAGTGAACTGGTGTTGATATTGCCACAATGGGCCATATACTTGAAAGAATTTTTAAGTCTATATATATATTAACAAGATCCCCCACGTTGCTCGTGCTTGGTTATTTGTACATTCTTATTTTTTCATCATACCCTTGTTTCCTTTTTAGTAATCCATTAAAAAACGACACTTTGTCATTGGAAATAAAGTCGTTATAAAAAATATGTTTGTCGTTACAACGAATGCACTTTCTAAACAGACATTGCTCTTCCTCTTTTTCCGAACAACATAATTGTTTTATTAAATCTTATGGACTTAGAATTTATAACCGTTTAAACAAAACAGTTTATGTACAAGCATTTTCATATTGCTATGAGTCTCACATAAGCATGTATCTCGTTTATCGATTTTTGAAGTCCTTATCCAAAATGGTTTAAATTGATGATTGCAAAAACTCCTCATGTAGAATCTTTAAATTACTATTAAGGTATCGAATTTGCATCTGCCTTTTATCTTTTATAATTATGTTTTTAGGCCTGGAATTAATTTACTACTTTCTTACTTTCTTCTTTTTCAAGGAATGTACGAACTTCTTTCTTTTATGTTTTTTCCTTGCTTAACTACATTAAAGTTATTTTCTATCCCAAACATTTTTCATGCTTCTTTTACTAATTTATATTTACGAACAAGTCTTCCATTAATACTTTTCCGTAGCAATTGTTTCTCTGAAGTACGAAAAGACGTTTGGTAGATGTTAGTTTTGTGCTCCTTAATTACCTCTGCAAACAGCATTTTCTTTTTAACAACATCATTAACTATTTGTCCTTTTAACATGAATCCTTTGAAATTGGTGTTAAGGGCATTATTATTTTCAAAAAAATTGTTTAAACGATCAAGTCGTTTTCTGAAACGATATGCTCCCTGTATCGCTTTCGATCTTTTTGTATAATTTTCTTTTGTTTGCCTTTCTTCTTTTTATTCCTGACTGTACACGGCCATCTTCTCTTTCTCCCTCTGTATGTTCACTTGCTGGGGGCGTATATTTATTTATTAGGATATTAGATCTGTTCACCATTTTTTTTATTGTTACTCTGTTTTCTCGGTCCTTTTGCTCATTAATTAATTTTACCTGCTTTTTTTTCTTTCTGTTTAGGTATTTTACATGATTCTTCGGTATTTCTTGAGGTAACAACGGATTTTCTTTAATTTGTTGTTGTCGTCTTTTTTCCGCCTCTCTTTTTCTCTAACCGTTCTGCTCAGGACTGAGCCATATGTTCCTGCTGTGAGATTAAACATTAAGCCTTAACATTACGGAATAAGGACGACAATAAGAGAATAATACAATCTCAAACATTCTCCTGTCATGCAGTGTTCCCATACCTACTGAGAAATCAGTAGAACTACTGATTCTAGGCTTAGTCTACTAACCCACTGATTCCATTCACAAATAGTTGATTAAAAATAAAATATCCATGGATTTCGGAAAAGGCGAATTGAAGTACCATAATTCTAATATGTATTAAAAAAAAAACGATGACGAGCTTACAGACAATGACAGTAATTGGATTTTTATATACTTTTAGTTACAGCTGTGATAGACTAGTAAAAACCCCATTTTTTATTTCCCAACCGGCTTTAATGAGCCAGTTCGTTGTACCCTAGATTTTTAGGTACACTTATCCTCGTAACGATTCCGTAGTTTTTTTTAATTATTTTAATTGCAAGTGCCCCACAAAAATTAAAGTTTTGAAAAAAGAACCCCCTGTTCATTGAAAAGCAGTAACTTTTGAAAAAAGTCTAGTACCTCAAAAAATCGTCAATTGGGTTATGTTTGATTACCGTAAGGTTTGTGATCGATTACTTTTAAAATTGGGCTATAATAAAAAAACAAAAAAGTGATTTTGAAGGCAACGCTTAACTTTGCACACTGCGCATAGCAAAAGGGCACATCATAAAGGTGCGAAATGGGGTTTAACGTGTGCCTTATTTAGTACATAATCAAAAGTATTAAAGGTCAAATTCTGAAAAAATACACGGTTAGCGAGTTATGAGCCAAAAAGCAAAACAACTCCCCTTTCGGTGAATGAAATAATAAAATTATTTTAACAAACAGGATAAACTTATTTTTTTGAAAATCACCCGTATGTCTTATGGTTCAAACTTAAAAGTGCTAAAATATCTCCATTTTTCAGCGTGAACGTTGCTTCTCTAACCCAATCAGAAATTCGCGATATTATTCTCGGTATGGAGATCAGCGCGCCATCTGCTCAGAGACAACAGATCGCCGAGATCGAAAAGCAAACGAAGGAACAGTCGCAACTCACTGCTACTACTACAAGAACTGTCAACAAACACGGCGATGAAATTATTACCAGCACCACGAGCAATTACGAGACGCAGACGTTCAACTCGAAGACTGAATGGAGAGTGAGGGCAATTTCAGCAACTAATTTGCATTTGAGGACAAACCACATTTATGTCAGTTCGGATGATATTAAAGAGACTGGATACACCTATATTTTGCCCAAGAACGTCTTGAAGAAGTTTGTCACCATTTCCGATCTTAGAGCACAAGTAAGTGAACAATTTATATTTTTGGTTAAATTGAGTATATTTTTAACATATCTTTTAATTACTTTACTATGATTTGCAAAATTTTGTAATGCTAGCAGACGTCCAAATAAAATAATAATAGGCGCAAATTTGCGAACCAGCAATCTCTCTCTATTTTTATCCACTACGTCCAGGAGTATCCTAAGCCTCTCCCTCAGTAATGGAGTTGGTCTGAGCCGTTGTTGCTCTTTTAACCAGTCACCAGTAGATTTGTTTGGATTCTTTTAGTCCAAATTTTCTGGGTCCCGCTGCTGTATGTGTGTACCAGATTTTATGTTTATCTTAGTTGTATGTGCCTTCACTTTTATAAGTAAGGTTAGGGTGGGACAAAACAAACATTTGGAGTTTACTGGAAAAAAGGATGTTTAACATATCTTAATTTTATTTTACTATCTCCAATATATCTGGATATGATGCTGTGCGTTCTCGTTAAAGGACATGCTAACAGTGAGCGTATATTGAAAGGCATGCTATGGCCGATGTTTACTAATCTACTAATTAAAGTGTTTATATATATATAATAATTATATATATAATATATCTGGATATGATGCTGTGCGTTCTCGTTAAAGGACATGCTAACAATGAGCGTATATTGAAAGGCATGCTATGGCCGATATTTACTAATCTACTAATTAAAGTGTTTATGTTGTTAACATGCAACCCACAAATGAAGAATAAATGGTTTATATCCACTACCTGGCCGCATTCGCAAAGCGGACTATCTTTTACGCCTATTCTATATAAATGATGTGGGGATCAACAGTGACCAAATCTAATAATTAATGTAATAGATTCTCTATTTAAGTATTTAATGTTATTAAACCACGGGACTCTCCAAGATTTATTTTGTGATATTGTGTGTATCTCTGTTTGGAGGATTCTTGCCAAGAGTTTTTCCAATTTAAATGGAGATCTAATAGTGCAACCTTAATTATCTCACTGGAAGGGATTTTAAGTTTTATAATATTATTTTTAGCTCCATTTTTTGCTAGCTGATCTGCTATAAATCCAGCTTAAGATTCCCTGACCCCCTGAGTGAAAAATATCAGAGAACATTTCGACAATTCCCAAACAAATGTTGTTACTGTTTCCGTCCCACTTCGTATTTTTATAGCTTTGAAGAGCGCTATATGAATCTGATAGAAGAAAAAATTTCTTAATGTTTGTTTCAAGGCACATGACCATGATGATTTCTTAATGTTTATTTTGGGAATTTAGATACCAAATGAAGTTGTATTATTTATTGGGTCTACTGATCCGTCAGTATAAATTTGTGTGAATTCTGGATAACGAGATAATTTTTGTTTAAGTATTTTGTTAATTAGTAATGGGTTCATGTCCTTTTCGACTCCCCAGTTTAATTCAATTGAAATTTCTGTTAGTTGTTTAAAAAAGTCAAATTTGAAAATCGGTATGGTTTTGTTGGTAATAATTTCTGTTTTAATTTTTTTGAATTTTTTTATTGAGATGAGTAGGCAATGGTTTTTAGAGATTTTGTGCTTTGATATTGTTGTAGGGTATTTCTCTTATAAGTTATTTAAATTTTGTAAACGAATATTGTTTTCTACTGCCATTTTTTTAAGGATAAATCTATCCCCTAGATATTTTCTCCTAAGATTAAGCGGTGGAAGACAAGATTCTAATAGTAAAGCGTTGGTTGGGGTTGATTTCATGACAGTCATGCATATTCTGGCAGCCTGATATTGGACTTGATCCAATTTGTTTGATAGTTTTTTACTGCGTGTATAAAAAGAAAACTCAAATAATCCAGTCTGGAGCGAATGAGACCTTTATGTAATGTAAGAAGAGTTTTAGGTTCTCCCCCCCAGTAAACCTTAGTCAAACTTTTTATTATATTAATCTGATTAAAACAGGTAACTGCTGTCTTTTCAATGTGTTTTCATGTTAACTTATTATCAAGATAAATGCCCAGAAACTTAAATGATTTTACAAATTCTACTTCTGGGTTGATTAATAATATCCTAGAATTTTCCAATTTTCCAATTAGTAAACAACATTGCTTTTGATTTAGATGGGTTCAAAGTAAGACCATGGTCTGATGGGAAGCTATTTAATTGATTTAGGGATTCATTTATAATATTTCTGGATGTATTTATATTTGTATCCTCATATTTATACTACTAAATCATCCGCATATTTTAATAATTTAACACCTTGACGTAGGGATTTTCTTATAAATGTCGTATATAAGTTAAATAAAAGTGAACTAAGAACTGACCCCTGAGGGTCAAGATGTTCTTTCTAATATATCGCCAGAATTTGTTTCAATTGAAATTACTTTATGATTTAGTTGCCAGATTATCTATACTTAGGGGAAGAGGGGTTTTGATTTTTAGGAGAATTTCTACCAGTTTGCATGGTAATACGTTGTCATAAACTGCTGATATATCTAGAAAAATTAATAGTGTGTGGGATTTTTTCTTGAGATTTGATATGACATCTGTCACAAGAATGGAAACGTTCTCTATGGAGCTATATCCTTTTCGAAAACCTAACTAGAAAGGCGGGTATGTACCCTCTCTCTCTATCCACCATCCATTCTATCCTTTATCATATCGCACATGGGCGACAACAGTGTCATAAGTAGTAAAACCTTAATTCCGAGATAATGACCGTCAAAGATTTTTGAATAATAAAATTCTCACATATTTGTAAAATTATATTTACTTAAAGTATTTTCTTTGCAAATGAAGAACCACACTAAGATTCTAAGCCAGTTAAAAATTAGATTTTAGAAAATACTCTTTTAGGATAAGACCTATTTGTAGATATGTCTGTGTTGCCGAAGAAGGTGTGCATTAATTTTGGAGATATGTCTGTGTTGCTGAAAATATGTGCATGAATTTTGTATATATGTCTGTATGGCTATAAATGTGTTGATCAATTTTTTATTTATTCATTCTTTTATTTTTGATTATGAATATGAGGAACGTCCCAGGGTTATTTTACCCCACTTCAGTTCTCCTACGTATCCCGCCATTGCACAGCATTGCCTGTGTTTGTTGGATCCGAATTTTAACCTCGGATGGAAAATCTCGCCTAGGAGATCATGGATGACAGTGTCGATGGTTAAGGTCACTCGGAACTAGTCTAATCCGGAATCCCCCTAAACCAGGTATTAAGTAATTACGCCTTAAACTGATTTCCCATGGTTATTTTACCCCACTTCAGTTCTCCTACGTATCCCGCCACTGCACAGCATTGCCTGTGTTTGTTGGATCCGAATTTTAACTTCGGCTGGTAAATCTCGCCTAGGAGATCGTGGATGACAGTGTCGATGGTTAAGGTCACTCGGAACTAATCTAATCCGGAATCCCCCTAAACCAGGTATTTAGTAATTACCCTATTTAATTGGGGTTCATGAATGGGGCTTGGTTGGTTAGTACGCTACTAGGACCTATCCTTGCCTTGAAGTACTTTCTGTTCATATGTGTCCGGGTCTCCGTCGGAATTAGTTAGTAAGTAATCTACAGATGTTTATTTCTTTAGGATGAGATTCTTTTGCCTAGTGTTTATCTGAACTTGAGTGTTTAATGACTGCTTATGTGAGCCCTTATTTATGAGTTCTTTGGCTATGCTTGCTGTTCTTATCGAAACTGTTGGCGAATATTTAATTTTTACCTGGAGGAGTTCTTTATAAGTTAAGGTTCGCATTAAAATTTAGTATTTGGGTATTATAAAGGTCATCCAATTTTGGTAGATTTACTTATCCTGTTTATGCAGACTTGGACTTTAGGTGTATTGACAGGCAGGTGTTGTGAAATTATTCCTTAACCTCGACAGCCAACTATTAGCACGTGTTCTTTCTGTGTTGGTAATCCAGGAAAAATTATTCGTTGTATCCAATCACCTCCCTCAGACTCTTTTTCACAGGTAGAACACTTTGGGACTTAATCCAGGAGGAGGTGCCACACGCAATTTGCAAAAAGCACTTGCTTGGTAGATCACGTGTAGAATTATTAATTGATTTTTTGAATTTGAACACCGATTGCGGTGGTACAACTATGGAAGTACGAACGCATTAAAGGAGACCCTAGACACACGACCTTTTGGCTTTAGGTGAGGAGCGTCACTTGTTCATTATTTTATTGTTGACAACTTTAACTTTACTAACCCACGCTAACAAAATTACTGTCACAAGTTACAGGAAACTTACTTATGACACTGTTGATGAAAATTATGATATGGATTTTACAAATTGCAGCATAAACTTTGAGTAATTTTACACTAATTACACTAAAAACCCCAAAATTTAGTTTTTTTGACTTATGACACTGTTGTCGCCCATGTGCGATATGTTCAAAGACCTTTCTCAGACATGAGGATAATGCGATTGATGTATAGCACACATTATAGAAAAAATGTTCCAGTCATCAGGTATTTTGGTTTTATAGCAATGGGGGGAATATTTTTTAATATCGAATATGATATTTGATCTACTCCTGGAGCAGATTCTTTCACTCTGGATATAACCCTATTTAACTCAATCATATCAAATCTCCTCAGAATATAATTATATTTATTACTATGTGGAGAAAATGTGGAAATAAAATGACAAGTGGGAGGGTCTAGGGAAGTCCATTTTCCATGTATCATCTTTACATACAAAATGGTTTTTTCTATTAATTCCTTTATTGTAGATTTTGACTTTATTCCAAACCTCTGAAATGTTTGTATCCCTGTTTAAACTCGTAGCAAATTCAAAAAATGATTTTTTTTTAAATTTAAAATTTTCTTTTAATTGCACAAATTTTTTAAAGTTTTATAAAAGAAATAAATGTTCTAAGTGGCCAAGATAAGCAAGTGGCCAAGATAAGATTTTTAACGTCAACATTTCCTATGCATTTACACTACTTTAAAACATATAATTTACTTATACAGGGTGATTTATTAACTCACCATCAAATTTTGGACATCAATTCAATTTGAGAAAAAAGTGTTAAGCAACATTTACTTAATTCGTCAATTTTAGTGGACATTTATGTATAATAGGTGCGTTCTTTTCACCTGAGATCTCAGTTAATCTCAGCTCACATCGGTAAAATTTGCAAATGTGCGCGTTCTTTTTGCTTCACTCACCATAAAGTGAGCTGAGATTTTTCCTCCCCCCTCACCGATACTGCACATGCTGTGCGGGGGAATCAGTTTGAATTAAGTCGGAAATAAAGTGTAGGGGATAAAGAAATTATTGATTTGTTAATTTTTTAAATAACATAACCTTATCTTATTTAGGTAATTTTTTGCAATAAAACAAATTTTTTTTAAATTAGCTATAAACTTTATATAATAAATAGAATTCGAATAAAATTGTTTTTCAGAAGTAGAAAAACACTTTTTACAATAAAATTAAACAAAACATGTGAAAGTGAAGTTTTTTTTAAATTTTTATTTTGTCATAAAATTAATAATTCTTATAAAAAAATTGTTGTTTTTGTTTGTCACCCAATTATGGAAAGAATAAGTATTATAGATCGGGAAACGTCTTTAATATATACTCTAATTTGTCCACTAAAGATACACAGAGGGTGCAGGAAGGTATTATCCATAAAGCCTGATTTATAGATTGCCTTCCTTTCTTCCTTCCTTTCTCCCGTAAAAGATGAACAATACGAAAATCGTAGTGCCATTTATAGATTTCCGTACGGGAATCTATAAATGGCACTACGATTTTCTTATTGTTCATCTTTTACGGGAGAAAGGAAGGAAGGCTAATCTATATATTAGGCTTAATTCAACGCAAATTTAAACATAGAAAAACACGAAATTTAAACCTTAAGGATATGACACAGACCATAATTATCAGAGATAGGTTATGTTGCCTCTTATTTACGCATTCGCCGTCAGGTTGCGCGTTTCAATTGAGTGTGTCGTTCTTTTTAATGCTTACTCAGATCACTACATCTTATATCACATTAACTGAAGTGAGCTGAGATCTCAGGCGAAAAGAACGCATCTAATGTCTAATAGAAATTTAAATTTGGAGGTTATAGCATTATGACTTAACTCTCAAAATATCAGGGTGACTTAATATTATCTTTGTGAAGCAAAATGGTTGAAAAGTCTACTTAATATAATGGGTGAACGATCTGATGAACCGATCATTATATACGAAGACAACCAATCATGCATTAAAGTGGCAGAGGAGACATGATAACATAAACGTATATATGTTTCATTCGTTTGAAATTTAATTTCATCCTGAATTGGTTAAATCTTTCGTTCCTAGCTCGTGATGATTGTTTTAAACCGTACAACGATTTGTTCAATTTGCAGACTTTTTCTTAGTTTTTGAATCCCTCAAGCAACTCCATGTAAATTTCTTCTAAAAGTTCCTCCTTCAAGAAAGTACTCTTCACGTCCATTTGTTCATTAAACATGTTTTTCTGCGTTGCAACTGACAATAAAACGAGAAGCATTATAATTAAAACCAATGATATTTAAAAAACCTATTGCAACAAGCCTGGCCTTGTATTTTTCGATATTATCATCTGATTTTCGCTTCAGTTTGAATATCCATTTACATGACACTGGTTTTCTGTCTTTCGGCAAATCGGATATGGTCCACGTATTATTCTTCATCAATGCTGAGTATTTTTCGTTTATGGCTTTATCCCATTCATTCCAATTAGTGATGGGCGTTCCGGGTCACTCTTTTGAACCGGATCACTGGATCTGGATCACATAAGTGAACTAGTTCAAAAGAACCGTTTGAATCTCAGATTAATGAAAAATAACACTTAATTAAATCATTCGGATCACATAAACTTTATGTTTATGTTAAAAATGTTCATTACTTTAACATTTAGGAGCCTTTATTATATTATATCGTGCCTTAGGCAGACATTGGCATAAGGGAAATCATCTCATATTTCTGAGTTTGTAAAAAAATTACCAAAAGTATAAATTTGCTCAAGGTAGTAACGCGACACAGCAGAACACAGAACGCAAGAAGTTCGGTCCCGAACGATCCGACCGGCATAGGCACTAGCGAACTGCATGATACAACAGTCATGATCGAGCCGCGCCTAGAGAATCGAGATGTTTTGGTCAGATCTGGATCACAGAAAACAAAACGTACTGCGAGCGCGAGTCGTTCTTAGCTCCAGGAAGCCGGCTAAGATCTTACCAACATATCTCTCGCGTCCCGCCACTCGCCATGAGCCGGACTTCGGCTCACTGCAGTGAATCGGAGCTTAGAACGGCTTGCGCGCGGCCGCTAGTCAAACGCAGTAATTTGTAATTTCGGACCCGTGAGCCGGTTCGTTTAATTTTCGTGAACCGGTTCACGTAGATCACTTATAAGACCCGGTTCAGATCTGACCGATACATCTCTAATTCCAATCACTCCGTTTTTGGGCTTCAGTGATCATTAACGGATCGTTCTCGACAAACTGTTTCGCCGATGATGCAAAATTTGCATTCATGTCCCAGCCATATATTTCCGGTGCTTGACGCTTCCTACTGCTTCGACGCAATTCAAATTATTCGTTTTCATTAAGACGCGATCCGGTGTCATTAATCCCATCTATGCCCATTGCTGTTTTCATGATCATTGTCATTGTGAATATATTTCGGTAGTTCGTTTTCCGCCTCCGAATCTGACCTGATGCTGATGCATCACAAAGGCTTCATTAAAAACCACATTTCGACCTACAATCAATTTGTTTGCAATGTCTCAGAGACGGTGAACGTTAAAAGATACATAGTCCAACATGATGCACCTGGTTAATTTTTCAAAGGTTTTTCCAGATGAATGTAATTAAAGCACATTAAACCAAATATTTTAAGATTTGACAAGTTAGGTTTCTTACCAAACCATATTTCTGCCGGTGATTTATCTTGAAATTGTTTACCATATGCACTTCTATTTTTAAGATAATTCCGTCTGATCAACATTTTATATTTAAATTACTTGCAGTTAACATTGTTCTGCCCTTTACTAGTGTTCTATTCAACCGCTCAGCCACCGAGTTCATTTCAGGATTATACGCAACTGTATAATCCAATTGAATACCTCTTTCAATGCAGAAATACTTGAATTTCATATTCATATTCACCGCCATTGTTGATCGGCAACCTTACATGCGTGAAGGGTTTCCGCCATCGCAACATATTCCTTGAATTTGTTAAATACTTCACTTTTTCGTTCGATGCAATAAACCACAGTAAAAGTAACGAAATATGTTGAACCACCATGAGCTGAAATAGACATTGGTCCACAAACATCACTGAATCATTTCAAGAATTCGATTTAATCGTGCTTCTCTTTTCCGTGGAAATGGCAATTGCGACTGCTTTCCAAGAATACAAAATTCGCTAAATGTATCGTTCACATCTACCTTCAATTGACGCGTTTCTCGAAAAAACATCATTAGTCCAAAATTAACATATTTGGGAAAATGAAAAAAACTCTCCGACATTCCCATTTTTTACCAAAGTACTTTATTGACCTATTTAGACGTAGACGCTTTTCTAGAGTGTCCAAAAACGTCACATGTTATGCACATGTGACTTTCTTAGACGAAACGGAGTGGACTTGTGATGTTTTTAGAAGAACAAGCTAAATTTCATATTTAATTATTATGGAACTTATGACATTTTTACGAGAAACACTTATTTGTATACGTATATATGGAGGTTAGGAAACAGTTGGTGCTAATATCTAAATTTCGACGATATTGGACTAATGATGTTTTTCCGAGAAACGCCTCAATTGTTCAATAACATTTGCCATATTTTTATCGACCAATTTCTTTATATCTATTATTCAAATGACCTAGTCGAAAATGCCAAAACATCTGCATTGCAACCTTAATTATTCTCACCAGTCAATCCAGCAAACTCATTACGATCGATTTGAAAATTAACTTCGTACAGATATCCCGACAGGTGGGCAACAAATTTAAGATCATTTCCTTTATTCGCAAATTCAACAAACGCACTCATGTTGACCACATATTCCTGATTCGGTAGTATTCGCGCTGTTATTTTTATCGTCCTTCTTCGTGACCGTTTGAGACCCACTTGACCACAGCCGTAGCAGGTTATGTTTGCATTCATTGCAACAGATTAAGTTTTACCGCTAGAAGAAATTGAATTCCTCTTGTTATGTTCATCCAACCAACAACATTTTACAAAATCCAATGTAATTTTGTCTTTATCCATCGTTTTAATTGCTTTGACCAAACCATCAAATCCTTTCGGCATTGTAATTAGCAAATGACACAATATCCAGATCCTTTATTTTTGCCTCTGCTGATTTCAATTCTCTAACCTTTTTATCAAATTCGAGCAAATGATCGCGCATATCGTCAGATTCATCGTAGTTCATCGTAAGCAATTGACGCCTTAAAAATAATAGTTTGAAATACTTTTTCGTTCATATATGTTCGCAAACAGTCCTTCCTTTGCAGTCGATTTTCCTTTAATAATTTCCAATTGTGAATCATGAATCGATTAAACGATAATATTTTTGCATTTCTTTTCCTCCAATTCGATTTTTGCTTTTCCTCAGCTGTTACAGCAGCCAATAGCAAAACATTCAATTTTTGTTTGATGAACCCCTTTTCATCCAGGGCAATTTCAACACGAAACCGCCAGTTGTTCAAATTCAAGCCGTCGAACGTTGGAATTCCAGTTTTGTTGACTCATAAATCGTTCATTCTACTATAGACTCTTTACTTTACTTTTAATTAATTTCTCAGCAAAACGTTCCTGGGCCCATAAACCTAAATAAATATAATAAATTCATTTGGAAAACCAGAACTGAGAAATAAAAGTAACACGAGCAATATTTTCTGTTATATTAGGTGCGTTCTTTTCGCCTGAGATCTCAGCTCACTTCATTTAATGTGATATGAGATGGTGAGTAAGCATTAAAAAGAACGACACACTAAATTGAAACGCGCAATCTGACGGCGTATAGTGAATAAGAGGCAACATAACCTATTTCTGATATCATTATGTCCTGTGTCCTATCCTTAGAGGTTTAAATTTCGTGGTTTTTTATGTTTAAATTTGCGTTGAATTATAATTATGGATAATACAAAAATAATAATAAAGGTTTTATTTCATGAAGACGATGAAGGTGATAAAATGACATAAAATAAAAATTTAAAAAAAAAACTTAACTTTGACATGTTTTGTTTAATTTTATTGTAAAAAGTGTTTTTCTAGCTCTGAAAAACAATTTTATACGAATTTTATTTATTATATTAAGTTTATAGTCAATTTACAAAATTTAATTATTATTATTAAAATTTAAGTTTTATTGCAAAAAATCATTTTTTTTTTAAATAATAATTTTATGACATAAAATAAGAATTAAAAAAATCTTCACTTTTACTTTCTTTGTTCAATTATATTGTAAAAGTGTTTTTCTTGTTCTGAAAAGCAATTTTATTCGAATTCTATTTATTATATCAAGTTTATAGCTAATTTACAAAAATAAATAAGATTAGGTAATGTTATTTAAAAACTTAACAAATCAATCATTTCTTTATCCCCTCCACTTTATTTCCGACTTAATTCAAACTGATTTTCACGCACAGCAGTATCGGTGAGGGGGGAGGAAAAATCTCAGCTCACTTTATGGTGAGTGAAGCAAAAAGAACGCGCACATTTGCAAATTTTACCGATGTGAGCTAAGATAAACTGAGATCTCAGGCGAAAAGAACGCACCTAATATTGTAAAAAGTGTTTTTCTCGTTCTGAAAAGCAATTTTATTCGAATTATATTTATTATATCAAGTTTATAGGTAATTTACAAAATTTAATTATTTTTATGGAAATTAAGTTTTATTGCAAAAAATCACCTAAATAAGATTAGGTTTTGTTATTTAAAAACTTAACAAATCAATAATTTCTTTATCCCCTCCACTTTATTTCCGACTTAATTCAAACTGAGGAAAAATCTCAACTCACTTTATGATGAGTGAACCAAAAAGAACGCGCACATTTGCAAATTTTACCGATGTGAGCTGAGATTAACTGAGATCTCAGGCGAAAAGAATGCACCTATTATCTGACAAATTTATTTGACAGAAATAATAACTTCAAGTAACAAGCTAGTAAATGTTTTAAACTAAAGTTATAAACAACTTAAACATATACATCAATCAATAAGGAAATTATAATTATATTCCAATAAAATTGTGTATATTTTTAACAAATCTTTTAAATACTTATCTATGGTTTGCAACATTTTGAAATATAATTTTTCTTCATACCTCGGTCGAAAGTACGTACTTTCGTCCCTAATAGCAGGGACGAAAGTTTAACATTTTCTCCCTGCTATTAGGGACGAAAGTAAGTACTTTCGACCGATGTATGAAGAAAAATAGTATACACCACACGGGCCAAACGTTGAATTTTCGGTCCTGCGCAGAGCCAAAAATTCAACTTTCGACCCTTATAGTGTAATATACTATTTCTTCATACCTTGTTCGACAGTTACTTTCGTTCCCAATAGCAGGGACGAAGGTTTAACATATACTCCCTGTGCTATTAGGGACGGAAGTAAGTACTTTCGACCGATGTATGAAAAAAATAGTATCCACCACACGGGCCAAACGTTGAATTTTCTGTCCTGCGCGTCATGATGCCCGAGGCGATAAGTATCTAGTTAGCTAAGTTCTGGTCCTCTGCAGTGGTGCGTTTCTTATTTTATCTTTTATATCATTAGAGCGGCATACTTTTTCGTTAGATCCTTGCACATCAACACATGTCTCTTTCCGCACGAATAGTTCTGCTGCGTCTTTCTTTCACTCCAGCTTATTGCGAATATTCTTTACTTTCTCGGTCTCTGTCGCAATGCCGAATCCATTATTTGCCAACATAATCCTCTTTTCGGCTTTGACTTCAGTGCCGATAAATTTCATAAGATAATCTAGTTTTCCTTTACTATCGGTTACTTGTCTGGAATCGGAACCTTTGCCATACACGCAGTGCGTCCTCAGGTAGAGCGGACACGACTAAAGGGAAGACCATGGCAGCACAGGCTGCTTAGACTCAATTTTTCTACATTACTGGCCGCATTTTGCAAAACTAGGGTCAACAATTCCCCCATATACATCTCTACCAAAAATTTGTCCCGTCCAAACCGGTTTTTTAGACTGTCAACAGCATATACGGTCAAATATTTCTTGGCTAAGCCGTCTTGCTTTATAGACGCCGCCATAAATAAAATCAGGGAAGAATAAATAATAATAATAATAAACTTTTAATTTAACCTTTTACCAAATATTTTAGTTTACAATTCCAAGTGGTCACCTAATTTTTAGTATGTTATTTTTAATAATAAAATACCTGCATTTTGCCTTTTTAGAGTATTACTTTGTTAGCTATAAATGGTTTAAATTAGGGTGTATGGCACGCCGTTTTAGCATTTATTAGATAAAAGTTTAAAAATTAAAGTTTAGCACTTAAATTATGTTTTAACAGAAATTTATCTTTTTAAACTAAACTGCGCACCACTCAATGTGTCGCGACCAAAAAGTTCGTTCTTTTTCAAAACGACATAACTTTTTCGTTTCTTGAACGATTTTATTTTGGTCTGTGATGTCTCTCTTAGCCCCATCCTCTGACAATTCATGATATATATATATGAAGCTTAAGGTTCTTCAAGTGAATTTCATACAGGGTGATATGTTAAACGGTGAAAAATTTCAATAACTTCATCCAAGCCCCGTTTGTAAAAAAAATCATTTTTTTCTCGTTTTTACTTAATAATACTATGTCTTACCTTAAAACATTTTTAAAATTTTTTTAATTGAAATCTTAGCAACGCAAATATGATTTTTTTTACAAAAGTGTACATTTAAGTCTTTTTTGTAGGCAATTTAACAGCCGGGAATTGTTTTCTTAGTGATTTTGGTTTTATCTGAAACGTAAATTTGACAACTGAATCACAATCAGGAAGTCAAATTATAAAGAAAACATGTCACGAACGTAAATATCGGTTCAGGATTAGTTTCCGCAAATTTTTACCAAAATGTCATTTTGAAAAAGTTGTCTTTGCTTAGGCCCCTCTGAAAAGAATGGAAGTTTGTGGCTTGTCGCTTGTTCAGAATTATTCAAGGAACAATCTTTCACCATCTAATCTCCTTGTTCTTAAAAGGACTGAGTGTATTGCCTACCAAAAAGCCTTAAATGTACTCTTTTGAAAAAAAATCCAATTTTCTTTGCTAAGATTCCAATACAAAAAATTTGAAAACCTTTTCGAGGTAAGACATAATACTTCAATATTTCAAAGTAAAAAACGAGAAAATTTTTTTTTTTACAAACGGGGCTTGGATGAAGTTATTGAAATTTTTGAACGTTTTACACAGGTGATACCCTGTACGAAATTTACTTGAAGAACCGTGAGCTTCATATCTATAGCATGAATTGCCAGAGGATAGGGCTAGCAGACATCACAGACCAAAATAAAATCGTTCAAGAAACAAAAAAGTTATGTCGTTTTGAAAAAGGACGAACTTTTTGGTCGCGACACATTGAGTGGTGCGCAGTTTATTTTGGTAGAAAATGTTTTATATGTGTTTTTATTTTAAATGGCTTGATACTATTTTTAAATACTAAAAAATTTAACTTTACCAAATTAATCATATATTATATCACGAGAACTATGAATTTAATCGGTTAAACTAGGCTCAGTAGTTTTTTGTTTGGTTTTTGTTGGAAAATGTTGAATGCAAAATAATTTAATAAAATCACGAGACCGCGTAGCGGTCGAGGGGTTTTATTTTTAATTATTATTATTGCATGAAACTATTTTCCAAAACGAAAAATCAAATAAAAAACTTACTGACCATAGTTTGACAGATTAAATTTATAGGTTGAGTGATATACGTCTAGATTATTTCTGGAATTAAAGGAAACTATTTGACAATTCATAAAATCTGACGTATGTGTCAAAATTTATAAATATCTTTTTAGAAAAAGAAAATTCCATTAATTTAAGGTATGTAATAAGTAATAATTGATATTTCTAGATAACTTATTTTTTATTGATTTTTTTTTAAATGTTTGTTAAAACTTGTAAATAACACCATAAAATCGTAAACAAAAATCCAATATGGAGGCTAAAATTTAATCGCTGTTAAATAGTTCTAGTGATTTAATCGCTTATTTAAACGAAATTTATTCGAAAATTCAATGCTTTTGATTGGTTCATATTATAATGAGGGAAATAATCTCAATAATTTTATAAAATATTTATTTAAGTTAACAAAATGCCACCCAAATATGTTGTACTTGGGAAATTATTTTTATTAAAAAATGATAGTTAAAAATTTTTGCTAAAATTAATAGAAAATAATATTGTTTAATACAGAAGTGAACTGTTGGTTAGTAAATTTTGTCTTTCAATACATGATAGTTGAAAATATTATAAATTTATAAATGTAAACCTAAAATTTTTAGTTAGGAAAATTTTAAACCAAAAAAATTTTAAATTAAAAAATTACTTAATAAATGTTAAAACGGCGTGCCATAAGGGTGTAACTAATGATTTTTAATGCCCAATATGCGACGCTTTTAAAGATTGCTAAAACATATCTTTGTATCCCAGCAACTAGTAGGTGTTTTCTACGGCAAGAAATATTGTTCCAGCGTAGAGGAATTATTTGTTACAAGAAAGTACTGATATGCTCATAGTTCTATACCAAAACGAACAATACTAGAAGCTTTAATGAACTAAAAAATGCTCTATATGGGAGGAATTAAGTCACCTTATTAATATTATTTCCTGATAATAGTGATAATTCTTATAATATACTAATATTTATTTTTTTATAAATTGGTTAGAACAGATTTTAAATACATGTTGATAAAACTTTTAAAATTTATAAAACTTTTGGTGTTTTTTCGTTCTCTTATAAAAATTGCTAAATTAGTAAATTACTGGTTAACTACCTGCCGAATTAGTTTTTATTAGCCTAGCAAGCCAGCTTAGTTGAGAAATATTTGACCATCTAAGCTTTGCTAACCAGTTTACCTGGTCAAGTCCAACAGCCCTAATACATTTTTTTTATTAATTAATAAACATTTATTAATAAATAAACATTAATTTTTATTAAAAATGAATGTGTATTTTGAATGCAATAAAACCTAGAATTATCTTTTTATTCTCGTATAACAAAATAAAAAAGTGATATTTTTCTTTAAAGATTTGCGGCTTTTTGTATGGCGTCAGCCCGCCCGACAATCCTCAAGTGAAGGAACTGCGCTGTTTAGTGCTGCCACCCCAATGGGGCACACATCAAACGGTTCACATACCACACACGCCGCCAAACCATCCGTTCCTCAAGGACATGGAACCTCTAGGCTGGATACACACACAACCCAACGAGTTGCCTCAACTGTCACCTCAGGATATCACCAATCATGCCAAACTGATGGCCGATAATCCCGCTTGGGATGGTGAAAAGACCGTTATCATTACATGCTCATTTACGCCCGGCTCTTGTTCGTTGACAGCGTATAAGTTAACGCCCTCTGGGTTCGAGTGGGGCAGACAAAATACTGATAAAGGTAACAATCCCAAAGGGTACTTGCCCAGTCACTACGAAAAGGTTCAGATGTTGCTGTCTGATAGGTTTCTAGGGTTCTTTATGGTACCTACGCAGGGGTCTTGGAACTACAACTTTATGGGTAAATATATTAGAATGGCGGTTAAGTTTAAATTTATAATACTTATTTTCTTATAGGTGTCAGACACGACCCAAGCATGAAGTATGAATTGCAATTAGCAAATCCAAAAGAGTTTTACCATGAAGTTCACAGGCCGGCTCATTTCCTCAACTTTTCGTCTTTGGAAGACGGAGATGGTGCTGGTGCCGATCGCGAAGATGCATTCGCTTAATTTAGTTTTTTTATTTTATAAACATTAGAGTTGTAAATACCATTTGTATAAGTTTTCTTTTAGTAAATAAAGTCGAAACGAAATATTGAGAAATATGGAGTGTTTTATTTTTTGCATCAGTTTGGCAAAGTAAACTAAAAATGTAAGGAGATATTTTATTATAGTAGTTTACATAACAAGAGTGGTAAATAGCAATTTACGCACAAGCGTAATTGCTTTACCACTCGAAAAATGCACTCTACTTTTTCTACAACACAATATTTTTAAACCTTTTTTGAATTTCACATCAACAGTTCTGACAAACATTTATAGTCTAAGATCTTGGGTATGGTCGACCTTCACCCATCTGCTTACCAGATGAAAATTATATTTTATCAAATAAAATATGTTTCTGAACATAAACCAATAGGGTTGCCATAAAAAATATGATCAAGGCTAGCTATAATAAATAAAAAATTAAAAAAAAATAATTAATTTTTTAAATTTCACCGACTTGCTTGCCAAATGAACGAAATTCCAATGGAAAGCATACAACATACAGAATATGTAACAGCTAGGTTGCCTACCTTTTTCTGGTCCCTATTACCTGGTTGCTTTGTACAGGGTGATCCCCTATAATGTCGCCCCCCTTTAACTTTTTTATTTTAAGTGTCCCAAAAAATTTAAAAGTGTGGTTATGTAGGAACTAAAAAATACTTTTTTTCTACGTATAAAGAAAATTGGAAAATTGATCAGTATACAGGGAAAACAAAAAGTTTATTTTTTTCAATGGATCACCCTATATATGAATTTATTTTTCGATTCCTTGTAAAATTCTAAGCATATTTCATATATCATACCATATACCTAAATTCAACCGTTTCTGAAATATTTAAATTATTTTTAAGATAATAAGTTGAAATAGTTTGTTTTTCTCTGTCTGAGTACGCCATTTTTACTTATTTAACAACACTTATTGACATAATGTCACTATAGTAATTTATTTTCAATAAAAATTTTGGTATACTGAGGCTTCTTGATTTCTAACAGTTTAAAAAAACATTTAATGATGACATTTCGAATGCGAATATTTATTTTATTTTGGTTTGTTATATAAATTATGCTCAGAATTTTACAAGGAATCGAAAAATAAATTCATATATACGGTGATCCATTGAAAAAAAATAAACTTTTTGTTTTTCCCTGATCAATTTTCCAATTTTCTTTATACGTAGAAAAAAAGTATTTTTTAGTACCTACATAACCAAACTTTTAAATTTTTTGGGACACTTAAAATAAAAAAGTTAAAGGGGGGCGACATTATAGGGGATCACCCTGTACAAAGCAACCAGGTAATAGGGACCAGAAAAAGGTAGGCAACCTAGCTGTTACATATTCTGTATGTTGTATGCTTTCCATTGGAATTTCGTTCATTTGGCAAGCAAGTCGGTGAAATTTAAAAAATTAATTATTTTTTTTTAATTTTTTATTTATTATAGCTAGCCTTGATCATATTTTTTATGGCAACCCTATTGGTTTATGTTCAGAAACATATTTTATTTGATAAAATATAATTTTCATCTGGTAAGCAGATGGGTGAAGGTCGACCTTACTTGGGATCCTCTACTATTACTTAATTTTGTAATGTTAGAAATTAATCAAACAAGCAACAATTCCCCAGCACAACCAGTGTTGCCAGATTAGGGAATTTTTCCCTATTTATGGGGATTTTTTGGAGAATAGGGAATAAGGGAAATTTTCGTTATACCCAGACAAAAACTTTTACTGGGTAGATATAAAGTTTTAATAAAAAGTGATGTTATAAACTAAATAACTATTGTAGAATTTTGGTTGATTTCTTATGCAAATATTGCTGCGAGCGTGTAATAAATTAATACTGATGATAGTTGGGGTCACCCCAATGGGGTGCCGTTCGGTTACATTGCGCGATTTACTAATAGATGGCGCGAGCAAATTTAATATTTTCATTGATTAAGGAATTATTATTAAGGATTTGATCAAAAAACTATGTTTTCACCACCCTCCTTTAAAAAATCTGACAATAAGTTAAATTAGTTAGAAAGTTTAATTTTTAAATCCTCAACGCCAACGACTTTATAAGTGGTGTTCTACGAGGCCAGCGCCAGAGCAACGCTGACGCCAACTGAAAGTTTATAAATCGAGCTTTAAAACTCTTAACTAGCATAGGGTAGAGACCATGATAGGGACTAAGAAGAGTGGGGGGTCCACAAGAATGTCGCACGTGTACAATGCCCGAAAAGAATGTATCTTTTTAACCCCTATTATTTTGTGCATCTGTCAAGCGTCAAACCAATGTTTACCTTTACCAATTTCGTAAATAAAAAGATTATAATGTAATTATATTATAATATTTTATATTATAATAAAATCTTAGTAGTAAACAGAACAGTTTGTTAAAACATTGAGTAAATTTATGAATTAATCAGTATTACTGTCGTAGCAGAAAACGTAAACTGCAGTTTACATGTAAACATGCATGTAATAATGTTAATTTGCTTATCAGTAATGTATTTTCACATATAAAATTACTGAATTTTGCAATGTAAAATCAGACAGTTTCTTCAAGTTCTTTGGTGTAATTATTTTATTACACCGTAATGTTTTGTTATAAACTTACTAATGGTATTTCAAATAACTGATGTGTAGGTTTTTTATCCCTTGACAAATTAAACAATCTTTAACAGCACAAACATTCCATATGTAGTGATTTGCTCAAATAATAATTTTGAAAGTAAAATAAAGCTTGTCAATCAACCTTCTTTATTTCTGTTATAAATCTTCCAATCAATGCGTGCACGTGCAGTCTGTCACGTGAGTTGACGGTCTATGCGCGGTTGATTAATAATTATTTGTGCGCATTGTACACGACGCGACGCGTTTTCTATCCATTCTCATGCGGAGTTGAAGCTCCTGAATATAATCTTCTTAATATGGACTGTAATGTACTCTATGTATTTTCGTAACCCGATTCTTTAAGTATACTGAAATACTTGTTTTGGGATATTCGTGATCGTCTAGATAATTTACTTACTTTATAAAAATTAGGACTCTACGTTGTGTATTTACGTACATTGATAATAAATAAATTGGTCAGGTTTAATGGAACACAAGTATTTAATTTTAAACCCCTGATTTAATTTAAGCAAAGACAAAGGGGTAGCCCGTTGAGTCAAAGCACAGGGAAAAGGGACCATAAAAACCCTGGCGACTTACACAGTTCAAACAAAAATAAAATACAAAATATACATGGTCATATGGGTCATAATCACAAGAATACAGTATAAATAATAATTGAATAAAATAACATGAAAAACATATAAACATATTTCATATAATTTGGGTGTTTTTATCAATATTCAAAACATTTTGTACTCAGGTAAAATAGTTATAATAGAGATCGTCATTTTATGACGAAGTGTTGTACTATTTGTTTACCTTACCACGCATCTTCGAACTATAGTTATATATTGAACGAGGATTCGATCTTATATAAATAAACTACAGCAACGACATACATATCTCTGGTAGAGAGAATTCAAATGCCTTTCCTTTGGAGGGAAACATGGAAAAATATAATCTAATGCAAATATTTAACCGTAGCCAATAACCACACTATGGAACAATAGCATCTCTGTGAAGTGATATAGCGAAACCTAATGTCCTTATCTCACTATAGTATCCCTATATCATAATATGTTTAGATATTCTCGCAAAATCAATGTCCAGCACAAGACAACAGTATTGTGAAAATATACAAACAATTCTGCACCCAGAGTATATGTAGGTAATAACATAAAAACACTATTTTTCTTTCAAGGATAAATCCTTTTGAAATAATGCTAATATATATTACCCATGTTCAAATATTCATGCATGAGCACTCTCCAAACGAAAACACAAATACAAATATAGACACAAATAAAATAAACAATATGCAATAACATAAAATGGTATAAAATATAAATAAAATACAATAAAATAATAATTATTACTATTTAAATAGGAGAGCGTCATAACAAGAAATACCTAAACATGGCCCGAACTCTAACCACCAGAAAGTGTCGCGCTGGATAATAATATAAAGAGATTTTTATGATATATAGTAACGTTAAACTCATTATCAAATATTCCAAATAAAGCGCTAAGATAAGCAGTTTAAATCAAAGTCTCTATCCAGAATCTATCAAAAGGCTAAACGATACTATTACCTTACCATGATATGACCTAATGGTAATATCAAATTGAATAATAATAGTAATAGCAATAATAATAATAATAGCAATAATAATAATAATAACAATAAACCTTACCCAAATAATACCAATATTATAATAGTAATATAATTGTTAAAAGCTTTGGCCTGAGTACAAATGCAAAGAGTTAAAATAAATAAATACCTTAATACCGAGATGATACACTGAGTTTCATAAACAATAAAATACATTTCAGTTAAATAAAAAGTTATACAAAGTTATACAAAAGGAAACAACAAAATCAAGGCCAGTGTAACTCAAAATAAAGACAATACAAAATATTAAAATTTAAGTTAAATGTAATTCAGTGTATATGGTAAATGCGACCACATAAAGATTGAAACTCAGTGTATGCGCGATCCCAAGATATTAAACCAAAATAATGAAGTAGTGATACCATAAAAATTATTACCAAAAATCACTCGCTATTTACACATATTAAAATGATTAGGACCCAATAAACTAGCAATGATATACGTCATAGACCAAAATGCGAATTAAATAATATTGTTCAAAATTATAAGCAAAAATGTATTAAGAAAACCCAAAACGAGGAGTGGTTTATCATTACTACCAAATATTAAAATTTAAAATTTATAAAAGTGTACATAGGTACCAGAAAATCGGTAACAATTACAAAAACTATAGCTATATTATAATATATATCTCACTAACTTTTTAACAGGAGTATCTCGAAGGGCGAGCAAAAACCCTCTGTGTGTATTCTATTTATTTCCTAATCTAGCTTTTAAACTCTGTGCCACTTAAGCAAGAATGTCTAACATAAACAAATTCACCCTAATATTTCTACGCTCAGATACAAAGAAGTGAAATTTTAAAATTCAATAGGTTTTTAAAACATAAGATAACTTAAAACTATAATACTATTTTTAGTGGATTATTTAAATTTTCCTTGGTTAAACTAGCGCCAAATTTGAATTCAAAAGTTTATGTACTACAGGACCCTTACAGGACCTTGTATATTTTTGAAAAAAAACGTCAAAAAAATATAGGGAAATTCATAATAGCAATAGGGAATTTTTACATCACTGGATAGGGATTTATTTTTTACCCATCTGGCAACACTGAGCACAACTGTTATGTAACCAGGGCCGTTTCTGGCTAGCGCGCAGTGCGTGCACGCACACAGGCGCAACATTTTGGGGGCGCAAAATCAAAGACGCATGATGCGTCTGTCACAATAGTGTTAATGTTAAAGTTAATGGTAATGTTGATGCTAATGGTCATGTAAATTGTGTTAGTGTTCGCAATAATGTAAGCGGTATGTTAATGGAAAAGATAGGTTTTAAAATTAGCGGACAGTGAAATAAGGATTGCCAACCATGCATTGTGAAATGTTTTGAAAATGTTAACCTGAAATGTCATTATTGTTTCAATAATAGTGATAATCTGTGATAATAGTGGCACATCCATCATTTTAATGATATTTATTACAAACTGTTTAAAAACAACAATAAACAAAGCATCCATAAAAGAAACAAAGCCAAAATAACCTACAAACATTCAATGTTACTTTTGTGCGATTGGCCTATGCCTGCGCTCATTGCTCCCATTGGTAGATGGTACAGAAGATGTTAGTGGTAATGGTAAAATGCAGCAGTGGCGGCTCGTGCCTTCCGCGCTGGGGTAGGCGACACCCACTAGTGCCAGTAGAGTGGCTACATCGATCGTTCGATCGTTTTCATTAAGGCGAGAAAATGGATTTTCAAGTAATGAGCAAATAATGTCATGAAATGGGCCCTCCATTATTGCAAAATAATACTCTTGTTTATTAAACAAGGCTAATAATCAACGCTAATACTACCTAACTTTTAGGTAGTACCTAATAGAGTAATTGCATCAAAAATGAAAATCCCTAAAAACCATTTTATTGTAATCTAGAGGTAAAAACACATTGCGAAAATATTTTTTTATATTCCAAAAGTTCAACCCGGCCCCAAAATATCAAATTGAAAAAAAGGTACTTTTCAAACGTTCCGAACTCCCGCCATATTGCATGACGTCATAAGCTTCACCAGCTGTCAGAAATCAAGATGTCAACAAATAATAAACACCGATAAGTTTATGTTTATACATGGAAAACGTGAAACCAAAAATTGGTTGTAAATATTGTTTTGTGCCTTGTACAAATACAACCTGGAAAACTCCTGGGAAAAGGTTTATCACCGTGCCAAAAGGGAAAATAAGGATAAAGTGGATTAAAATAGCTCGGCGCGATATCAAAACATCGTCACCATTTTATTGCTCATTTTAAGGATCATTTTAATGTAAGTAAAATAAAATGTCGTTTACCTACTAGGTATATGGTTTGAATAGGAATGTTAAATATTAATAAATTCAAGAAAATACGGCTAAGCCGTAACTACTCTCAGTGTAGGGTCATAAACTTTGCTTTTGATAATTGAAGGGACAACTTTCCCAGGAGTTTTCCAGGTTGTATTTGTACAACAAGGCACAAAACAATATTTACAACCAATTTTTGGTTTCGCGTTTTCCATGTATAAACATAAACTTATCGGTGTTTATTATTTGTTGACATCTTGATTTCTGACAGCTGGTGAAGCTTATGACGTCATGCAATATGGCGGGAGTTCGGAACGTTTGAAAAGTACCTTTTTTTCAATTTGATATTTTGGGGCCGGGTTGAACTTTTGGAATATAAAAAAATATTTTCGCAATGTGTTTTTACCTCTAGATTACAATAAAAAGGTTTTTAGGGATTTTCATTTTTGATGCAATTACTCTATTCTAATACAAAATAATACTACCTAATTCTAATACTAACAAATAATAATAAATAATGATACAGTAATACTTAGCGGGTAATTAATTTCCTGACACAGTCACAAAAATAAAGTGAATTTGGCTTAAAACAATAATTATTATTGTTTAGCTCAAAAACATCTAATTGACAGAACTAAAATGTAAGAGAAATCTGCTTAAAATCCCTTTATCGTTCGAATTTATCTCAACAGATGTCACTATTTTAAATTAATTATTTATTATATTAATATATTCTTGCAAATAATGTTATTTACAGGACTTTTAATATTAAATTCATACCTATTATATTCTAAACCTCTTGCATTGAGATCGATCATTTTATCGATTACCGGCTTAAAAAAATAACTTACTGACAAAAACAAGTCGGAAGCCGAATCGGCTTTCGGATAGCCAAAGGCGAACAATCGTGTCGCCTAGTAGACGCCTACCCATCGCAATTTTACCATACGTCAACGGCGTTTCTATTGGTCAGCGGTATAGCGTTCTTTACTTGGTTGACGTGCGGGAATCAAATAAATAGGCGCTTGTGATAGTCGCCTTTGCAGCTTTAGATGCTGATTTAGAGCATAGATAAAGGTGTAAACTAGCTACTTTCGTCATGACGCATCACGTAATAATTCAATAAAAGGTTTTATTTGCGATAAATAAGATTTATGAATGCAATAAAAATAATTTAATTAAATTTGGTAATTTTATTAATGTTAAATTAGGTACTTATATTTATTATTTTACATCCATATTTCCAGGGTAGGCGGCGCCTACCTTGCCTACCCCGACGAGCCGCCACTGAAATGCAGACACTTTTTGGATCGTAAACCACAAGTTGTGGTTTACGATCTAAAAAATGTGGTCCACAACCATTAACATCACCATCACCATTACCATTATTGTGAACGGATTCACGCTTTTTATATGCTTTGGATATTAACATTAACATTAACACTAGTGTGACAGACGCATCAATCGGTGCTTTGTAATGACAAACTTTCTTGCAAATAAACAAATACTTAATATAATAAATAATAATAATAAATAATAAATTCTTTATTTGCCCAACAGATAACCATTTACAGGACAAAATACATACATGAAAAAGGTTGCCGCTATTTTTTTCGGACGCTATAAAGCGCCTTTTGCCGCTTAGATATTAGCGACTTAATTTTTGTTGATATAAGTATCAAAATAAATGGATATAAATTGTCATATTTTTAGTATTTGTTTTATAGTTACAGTTGATGGTAGCAAAGTTTAACAGTAGTCTACACAGTGCATGACTGTAACTATAGGTACTCTTTAAAAATGAATGAGTAAAAATGACTAATTGCCATAACGAAAAATCAACCACTAAAACACTGTAGGGAGGTGAAAATATCACAGCTAAACTTAATTTTTGGTCGTAGATTAGTTTAAATGTATCAGGTTAACTGTATCAGATCAAAATTCAAAGATATTGAAAACATCCTTTATAAATCTAAACAACCACATATCAGTTCCAAATTAAAAAAAAAAACAAATTCTTGCAAAATTCATGAGGGTTCCACTATTCCACTCATTACTTTATAGACCAATCAGATTTCATAAAACGAGCGGTTTTTTTCAGTTTTTCAGCAATAAAACTACCCAAATCCTTCTGGATAAGCTAAAATTTTATGGAATTCGGGGACCACCACTAAATTTGATTAAATCATACCTCGAAGACAGAAAACAAGCGGTATATTGGAATGACAAAATAACAGCAGAAGCTACTGTAAAGTATGGGGTGCCGCAATTGCGGCAGGATCTATATTAGGCCCAATATTATTTTTTATATACATTAATGACCTAAAAATCCATGAAAGCAATGTCTGTACTTACCTTTATGCAGATGATACCACCTATTTAATAAATTCATTTAATGAAAAAGACTAAAAACACTTGAAGAGTCAAAGACATGGTTTGAAGTAAACAACCCAGAGAGCCATGCTTTGGGAAAGAAATTAGTCAACTTTTTCCCAAATAAGTTTGGACTACGATATTTTACATTTATTGGGGTTTATTTGGATATATTAATTGTATTTTCATAAAGTTTGACCAAAAATTGACATATGTTTTATGCCAAATTATTTTCCAATGCGATAGCACAAAAACTACACAAATATACAGTCCTAGATAGAATTATTATTGGCCAACGTCGTTTGTAATGAAAATTGGCAAAGCGTTTGTAATTCAGATTGATCGAAACTTGGCAAATAATTGACCATATGCAAGAAATGGAAATTGGAAACGGATTTTGAACGGATTTTCATCAAATACGGATTTTTACGGATTTTTAAGATAGCTTCATACTAATACTAAAAAACATCATTTTTGCCCCGTTTTTTGATCATCTTTGTCAAGCTTCTATTCCTCTTCCTTTTTACTACGTTAGACAGAAAAAGAAAGCGGATTGAAAAAGGATGTGTTCTTAATATAGGGTTCTTAAACGCCGAATATATGCGAAACATATGCTTTTTCATTGAGTGTGACAAAGAGAACGATAGTTTCATATCATTTGTTAAGGTTTTATAACACGTTGTTATTGCTGCCAATATATAAGCGGCGCAATGCCACCAATAGTAACGACTAACCAATACTGACTCCAGTTCAGTGCATTGAACTGCATTGTGGCAATATTTTGATCTCAAAGTCAATGTTTATTATATATCCGAATCTGTATATAAAATACTTTATTTTGTGAAAAATGGAAAGTGAAGAGAATTATATCACTGACGAAGAGGTTCAAACTTCTGAAACTCCCCCGAAAAATTCTGAGATGATTCGGATTTTCTTTGACGAAAGGTATGTTTTGTCACGAAAATCCCCCTTATAGAAGAAATTTTTCGAAATTTAGACAAAAACGGATTTTTACGGATTTTTCGAGGCTTTCCCCCACCCTTTCCACGAATATATACGGATTATCCGACCATCTGCTCTGGCAGCACTGATTGCATAGGATAGTATGCTATGGCAGTTGGCAAAGTATGTACAGAGAGCTGCTTCTTGTGTACTGAATTTTTTTACAACTCGAAGGGAATATATTGCAGAAGACATACTTTTTATTAAATATTCCGTATGCGTTGTACAGGTAAGTTTGTTGTCTATGGTTACACCCAAGAACTTTAAATTATCCTTTTCCTTTTTTCCAAAATAAAGATGTTGCGTTTTATCTTCATTACCTTTGGAAAAGTTTTGCCAATAAATGTACTATGTAGGACTGTATATTCCTATGGTATTTGTGCAATCGCGATGGCCAACAACAAATGACCAAATTGTGCCCAATAATATGCCAAAGCAGTTTGGATAAATTAGGTTACCGTTACCGTTGGTTTAATTTTGGGAATGTTTGGGCATGGAAAAACGATGACAAATTTTTGATGTTTATTTGGGCAATTAGGCTTATTTGGACAAATCCAAAGTATTAACAAATATTATTATTATATTTGAAAGAATATTACTCTTTTTCTCATTTATATTAAAATTTATTAATCTATTTATTAATTTTTTGGAGAGTATTTGAAAATTGGGTAAATAAAACGCTTTTTATAAAACAAATAAAAAATTTTGTATTTATATTTTTTAAATATAATAAAAAAATTGCAATTACCTTGCTCACTTCTAGTACGATAGATCTTAAAACCCAATAAATCCTCTTTTTCCTTCATGACATTAGGTAGAAAATTTATTTTTAAATCTGCTTGTAGTAAAAGCCTAGTACCCATAAACACTATTTACCTAGAAAAAGGCAGTTATTTTTCTTCACTGCAACTTCAAGATAAAAATCTGTAACAATAATTGTACTTATTTTTTGATAATTATTATCAAAAAATAAGTACATAATATAGAACTACCAATGTAAATTTATATTACTTCAAAATTAATAAGGGAATAAAATCTTCGAGAAGTAAGAAATTGTATAATAATTGAATGTTTTATTAAAAACTTTGAAAACATAACCTTAATTACTTACTCAAAATTTAAAGCCGTTTAAAACTTAACACGTTTAGTTAGTGGACAGATGATTATATTTTTTTGTAATAACTATCACACAAGCACTTTTTGACGCCTTTTTGTAGATAAGGTCTTGAAATTTTAACGACATACCTATAACTCGCCATTGCGATTCTTTTTCCATGCTGATCAATTGACCATATGCAACAGAGACAACTACTCTATGATATGCAAGGAATGCGGTCGATGTTGCCAATGGTAAAAAAATAAAATTCCCTATTGGGAACATTCAATTATATTACGTTGGCTACACTGAAATTTTGAATTTCCCGCACAAACTGACATACATTCTAGTAGTTCCCAAAGATAAAGAAGGTAGATCCAATGTTGTATAATAAATTAAGTTGCGAATTTCAAATGTGGTTTTTTATTTTTATCTTTTTCAAAAAAAAATTTTTTTCCACGAAATTTGGTGAAAACTTACCTTTTTATGTCCCAAATACACTGTAATTTATTTGATTTGAAATATTTCTTATTTCGCCTTATTTTGACTTAATATCAAAAAAGCACCCTAATTTTCAATGGAAAATTCTCGCGTCAAAATATCAGCTTTTTTCAAGAAGTCGGTGTGCTTTTTGTTTGTTGAAATCTCTACTTTCTGATGGTGTAAAAAAATATACATTACTATGGTAAATGTTCTCAGAAAATGCAAAAAATATTATAATGAATAACGAAAAAAACTCAAATTCGAAAATTTATTTTAATCATTATGTACAATTTCATCAAAAAAATGTGATTTTTGCAATTTTTTTAGTTAAAAAGTTTATTTATTAAATTCTAATAACATTTATGTCAGAAAATCTCATAATATATAAAAATACATGTAAATCATACTATTGAATTTAAATCTAATTAGATACTTCATTCTGATTACGTTATTTATTATATTTTTTGTATTTTCTGAGAACATTCACCATAGTAATGTATATTTTTTTTTACACCATCAGAAAGTAGAGAGTTCATCGAACAAAAAGCTTTTTGAAAAAAGCTGATATTTTGACGCGAGAATTTTCGATTGAAAATTAGGGTGCTTTTTTGATATTAACCCGTAACCGGTACTGTACGACTTTCAGGTCATAAACGGTACTGAGTGGTCTGAGAGACACCTGCCTTTTAAAATTATAATTTATATTATTTTTTTTATCTGAGGCTTTGGGGATACTAGGAACTATATATAAAGTTAGAATATCACCAAAAATAATACCTAAATAAAATAAAAATTTAAACAAATAGGTTTTAATCAAAACATGTACAAAAAGTGCAGTAGTGCAAACTTTGTGATTAAACTATAAAAAATATTAAACCAAACAAAATAAACCGATCTTTATTTCGAAGAATATACCTTAAAAAATAACATAAACAAAAAAAATTCAAATATATCTTTTTTAAACAGCAAAAATAACTGCTTCAAACTATAGCTGATTTTTACAATTATTTTTTCCGTAGTAACTTTTTTGTTTTTTTTTTAAATTCCTAAAAAATTTCAAATTCTTCACCATCTGACCTCATAAAATTATTTTCTATAGACTCTTCACAGAGTCTGACACAGACAAGTCCTGAATCGCTGCTGTGATTATCTTCAACGACATAATCACTATAATGGTTATGTAATATACTACAGTCATCTATATCACTTATATCAATGTCGATTTCATAAAACTACTACATTACAGTTTCCTTAAAGCCCTTCTTATCACTTTGGACACTTTTAGAAGGCCCTTGTTGCGAATCCATAAGGAATTAATTGTTTTATAAAAATTACGTAAACGGTACGCAGTGGTCTACCAGACACCTCAACACTTTGACTCGTAATAATTTGTCCGTTTGACAATCCAACTTGTTCAAAGTCTGAGAGCATATTGATAACTGCTTAACTTAAAAGTATTGGAAGCGACAGATTTTTAAAACAAAAGGTGAGGGTGTGACAGCGCTTTGTTCGTTGATGAGTGTCTCCCAGACACCACAGTACCGGTTACGGGTTAAGTCAAAATAAGGCGAAATAATAAATATTTCAAATCAAATAAATTACAGTGTATTTGGGACATAAAAAGGTAAGTTTTCACCAAATTTCGTGGAAAAATTTTTTTTTTTGAAAAAGATAAAAATAAAAAACCAAAAACTTGGATTTTTGAATTTTTCACATAAATTTTGAGGTTATGTGAAAAAATTGTAAATACAAAAGTTGTAGATCTTTTTATTACCTACAACTTTGACATTTAACTTTTTTCCATAGGACTTGTAGTTTTGCCGGAAATCGAGATAAACCATTTTTTACCCTTAAACCCCCCCCCCCTCCCACTTCCCGAACTCAGATCGCCCGTAATTTATTTTTCCTTTAATTTTTATTATATTCCCCTCCTTTTCCAATGGGTTTCGTCCTACTGTTATTTTTTTTCTCTTTTTACCATTTTTAAAGGCTTCTGCACTGGTCTATATGCTCCATGACACTCTATGATCTATATTTACCAAAGTGGTGCCTTGTGGCGGCAAATCTCTGTACATTTGTTTTAAATAACCTTTGAACTCCATAACAGCCATAAAAGAAGTTTATGCATATTTAAGCATTTTTTTTAAAATCAAGATAAAGTTTAGATTTGTGTAACGCATTGTATAACAATAAAATTTTAAAAATTATTGTTACTGAATACGTGTTGGTATTAAGTTAACCGGGCAATTTGCAAGCTTAGTTATCATATAAAATAAAACTATAAAAAAATATATAAGTTTTTGTTAAGGTATGAAGTTATGCTGTTTAATTTGTAATAGTCAGTTTAATAAGGAAAATAACAAAAAACATTCTTTACGAAAAACGCCTTCTGTACTGTTTAGTATGTTGCCAAAAAAAATTGTTATGCTTATTTTTAACAAATTTGAAGTTTTTGGGAGACATTTAAAAAAAAAATGATATCAAGTTAGTAATTTTGCATAATTGCTGTATGTCCACTCACATATATGAGCTCGATCCACTGTGCGCCCTACCATCTAAGCCATCGAGCTTGACACAAATTATAAAATCTCGGGGAATAAAAACGGATTTACAGTGTGTGACGTCAATCGGGACTGAACTTAAGTCCCGCCTCGGGACGGGAGCCACATCGTAAAGAAAAACTCGTTAAAACAGAAACAAATTTTTTTAACTTAAACAAAATTCACTATTTAATAAATTTACCATTTCAATTTTTTTTTAATTTATTTATTTAAGTTAATACCTTTTTTTTATTTTCCACTTGTCAGGATGTAATTTTAAGTAATATCTTTCGATAAATTTCTAAACACAAGAACCTTCAGTTGGGTATTTTAAAATATAGTCCAAACATTAACTGAAAAGCTTAAAAAAAACTTGCAGATTGAAGCAATCTTTTTTTTTCAATATAAATATAAAGTTCTTTAGCTGGAACAGAAAAATATGTAAAAAAGTTTTATAAAAAAAAATGTAAATATATTTACACTTACCTATCTTTACAATACAAGGAGACTGTGACTTTGAACAGTCTAACTCATCAGATTCTTCGTATGAAATCTAAAATAGAATATTTATTTAGATAGGTGAGCACCTATATACTATTATAAGTTTTTTTATTTAATTTAAAAATTTAAACTTAACTACATTTATTTAAAAAAATATCGCTAAAAAGCATTTAACGCTTTGAGAATATTCAACATCACTGCAATGTGATTGTTTAATGTGTACATATAATTTTTATAAGTTAAAAATTCCCTTAAACAATCTTTTCTCAAGCGTTTAAAATGCGATTTATAATTAAATATATGATATTTTAAATGATCATTATATCGAATAATTGCTTTAAATGTTAACTGACAAATATATTACATTTGTAAATTATACTTACCACAATAAAAAGGAACAAAACGGCACAAGCTTTAAGTGACACGTTCTAACCAAAAAGGCATTAATTCGATGCAAAGTTGTCGGGAGCGTCACGTGATATATTTATCTTATTTGATTGGTCGAACTTTACAATTAGTTTGTAAAATTACAAAAATATTGGATGTTTCTGTCACGTGAGTATTTTGCTTTATTTCATTGGTTATTTTTTTTACAATAAACTTGTAAAATTGATAAAGGATTAAAATAATGCAAAAACAATGTAATTTCACACACAAAAAGTAAAACTAATAAATATTTTTACAATGATATAGTAAAAATGTTAAGTTTTTGTAAAAATAACAGAAATTCCTTGTAATTTTATTTTTACATGTATTTTATGATAAAAATACCTTGAAAAACCAGATAGTTTTACAATAAAATTACATACATTTTTTTCAGTGTACTTTTTACACTTTGCCCTTGAAATAACCCTGAAATGCCTTTGAAATAACATCTGGGCGACCTTTCCAGGTCAATTAAATGCCAAATTAAGCGACCCCGAAAACCTTTAAATGAAGGTTTTTAAATAGTTTCAAACACTTTTACACACTTTTACCTTGAAATAACCTCTGGATGACCTTGCCGGGTAACAAACGACAGTTTTGGATTCTGCGATCCGAAAAGTTTAATATAGGTACTTAATTTTTTTTTCTAAGTAATTCTTACTTTGACCTTGAACCTAATGTGATAGAGGTCAATTGACCTCGGATACGAAATCAGCGACCCCAAAAACCCCAGGGTGCCCTACTGAGGTCTATTGATACTTCTTATATCAAATGTTGACCTGTGTAATTCAATTAGGGATCAAATAGATTTAATAAACATAATAAACAGTAGTAATGGTAAATCCATGAGAAATCAAACAAGCAACGAAAAGTTAGATATTTTTATTTAACGCTTTTTTTAATTTTTAAAATTCGTTCATGGATTGCCAAGTTTTAAAATTTGTGAATTTTTGAATGGATTGTAAAAATTAAAAAAAGGTTGAATAGAATCAAAATACGTTTTAAACAAGGTATCACAAGCCCCCTTATTCTATTTAGTCCTGCCATCTTGGCACTTGTTAGGCAGGCAAATGTCAATTTGACGACTAAAAGTAGTATACATAATATTTTTGACCCTGGTTTTTTCCTGACCTCGATATCTTTCTTACTTTGTTATTTATAAATTATTTTTTTCAAATAACAAAACTACAGATAATGTAACTATTTTAAAGAAATAGTTTAAGTATCAACATTATATAATACTAATAATAATATAATAAAACCAATTTTTTTATAAGAACTTTACCCGCGCCTATTACTAATGCAGATCCTTATCGTGGTGAGAATCGTTGGATGAGGCCGATAAAATATAAATCGAGTAGAAAATACAAAGCGATGTTGCCAAATTAGTTGAAGCCATACTATACTAAACTCAACAAATATATACACGTAATGTATACGCAAATCACGACTGCAGCGCCAAAATGTATGAACTAAAATATACAATTTTTGTTATTTAACGACATTAGGACCTCACTAATTTTTTAAGATTACGCCCTTATTTAATAAAAAATAATAGATTTCTATAATTTTTCATGTTCAAAACTTCCATTACTATATCATAGATGTCACTTAAGTTAAACATTTTAACCGCAGACAGTAAAAATTGGCAAAAACATTACGGACTCAATATACTGAGGCCGTAAATCAGCTGAGGCCGTAGTGAATGGCGGCTGCATGTTAGAAGAGGTCGCATTGTTAGTAGAACAAATATATATATATATATATATATATATATATATATATTAGGGTGATTCAAAAAAAGCCTTTTTTTAAAAATGAACCCGCACTGGCCTAAATTATAAAGATTACATTAAAACTAAAAGATTGATACCAAAAAATCCAAATTCGATGAATATTTAGAGGTCGCTCAAATCGATTTTCGTATTTTTGCACATTTGAGCCGCGAAATTATTACTGCGCAAAATAGTAAATAACTCCGTTAGTTTTTAATCGATATTATTAAAAATTTAAGGGTTACCTAGTTTTTTAATACCCTCTGAGACAGTGTATAGAACTTAACGGAAATTTTTTTTTTTTCATGAAAAAAAAACTATTAATAAAAACGTATCATCTTCTAAAATAAGCAACAATTGGAATCGCACTATGATGGTACCGTAAAAAAAACTAAGAAAATAACACTTAAATTATTTAGTATACAGAAAACCTGCCGAAAGAAATATTTTATTTGATTTATGTAAAATATAACCTAAAAATAATTAAGTAATTTAGATTTTTCCCATTTTCATACGATTTTATAAATAATTTATATCCGTTTTATTAATTATGACGTATTTTAATAACATTTCTTTATTTTTTATACCATATTTAATTAATTAAACTAGGTAGTAATTAAATTAGGTCCTTTTTACAACTAAAATAAAATAACGTTAACTACAAAATTATTCACTGCCTTGATATGGCTTAAGCAGAATTTTATTAAAATTATTGACATACAACAATTCTCAAATTTTAATACCAAAATTATTTGATTCTGTCTAGATGGTGCTAAAATGACCACAATAATAATTATTATTCTTAAATTTTGATAGTAGGACGTACTACCAGGTAGTTGATAAATTATATAAATATAAATATATATATATATATAATATATATATATTAATTACTTAATTCAAAAGCGTCTAAGTACCAAAACTAATCTTTTGAGAAATTAAAGAAAAACATCTTATACCTTGGTGGAGATAGATAGCATGCTCGATGGATGAACAAAGCTATATACTCTCTAAAGATTTTCTTATTTCGGGATCAATTTAAACTAACAATGAAAATAAGTCATTGCGTAGAATTTGTATTTTTATTATTTTGGTTTACCGTAAAGTCACCTAACTTTGACTGTTCCTCTAACATTGACCAAAAGATCATTGACTGATATAATGCACCTTAAAAAACTGCAAATGTACAGTGCTGGCGATTTCTACTTACAAATAGTTAGTGTAATGACTTATAGATGGCACTGTGTCGCGGCATGCATGTTCAATTAAAAATCAGATGCACAGTAAACTTTGACCGTTTGGACGAAAAGTTCGTTGAAAATTGTCACGTGCAAACTATCCCTCGTGGAGAGCAAACAAAATATAATCAAGAGTCATTATTACTCACGGTAAGTAACCTATTATGTATGTTCGCAAATGCATGTGTTAGATTTTGGGTTAATAATTTATTTAGAGTTCAGGGATTTTTTTCAAAATTTTCTAACCTAATTTTTTTTCGCGTTCCTAACTTTGACCACCGGTCAAAGTTACTTCCCCGGTCAAAGTTAAGATCAAAGAATAAATTAATTGAGGAGTAGGTTTGTATAAATTTTATTTTTATTTTTATAGACATGCCCAAAAGAAGTTATCGGAACTATAATGATAAAGAATATAAATTAAAGCTAGATAAAGTTTTAAATATGATAAAATCCGGAAAAATTTCGCGAACAAGAGCCGCTAAAGAGTTTAACATTCCCAAAGGAACTATAATAAATAAGTTAAAAGATCAGCATGGCGGTAAAATTGGGCGACCATTTGTTTTTTCTACCGAAGAAGAAGAGGCGATGCTGGCACACATTTTAAAAGTAAGCGAATGGGGATATCCTTTCTCCCGAGTTGATCTACAACATTTAGCCAGCGAGGTTTTAAATAGAAAAGGTGTGAA
Organism: Brassicogethes aeneus; assembly: GCA_921294245.1. Taxonomy (NCBI): domain Eukaryota; kingdom Metazoa; phylum Arthropoda; class Insecta; order Coleoptera; family Nitidulidae; genus Brassicogethes; species Brassicogethes aeneus. Next base: position 68,149,258 of record OV121132.1, read on the forward strand.
GATTGCCCAATTTCAAGATAACTTGCCAACCTTAAAATGGTGCACCAAGTTTATAAAACGCCATAAGAATTTGTTGTCATCTAGAATGTGTCAAAACCTTAAAACGTCCAAAGCTGCAGTTTCACCAGATGCTTTAAAAATATATTTTGAAGCTTTAAAAGTTACTTTAACCGAGAACGGCGACTATATTGACCCTTCTCGTATATTTAACTACGATGAAACAAATCTCTGCGATGATCCGGGTACAAAAAAATACATTTTTAAAAGGGGTGTAAAATATCCGGAAAGAATTCGAGACTCTACGAAATCCAGTGTTTCTGTTATGTTTTGTGGGTCAGCGGCAGGGCAGATTATACCACCTTATGTGGTATATAAAGCCGAAAAAATATGGTTGACTTGGATGGAAGGAGGGCCAGTATATACTCGTTATAACCGCAGTAAAAGTGGGTGGTTTGACGCAACAATTTTCACTGACTGGTTTGTAAATCTCTTTGTCCCGTATATAAAGAAGAACATAAATGGACGAGTTGTATTATTAGGAGATAATCTTTCTAGCCATTTTACCGAAGATGTCTTAAAGTCAGCTGAAAAAAATAACATAACATTTGCTTGCTTCCCGAAGAATTCCACACATCTATGTCAACCGCTCGATGTTGCCTTTTATGCTCCTTTAAAAAGGAAATGGAGAGGAATTTTAGACACTTGGAAACAAGCCCAAAAAAAAACCTCCCAAACTATTCAGAAAGATCAGTTTCCACGTTTATTAAAAAAATTAACTGATGAAATCGCACCTGACAATTTCTCACAAAATCTAATTTCAGGCTTCAAAAAATGCGGTATTAGTCCTTTCAATCCGGAGGAAGTCATAAGTCGTCTGCCACAAGCTAACACTGAGGATGGGAATACTAGTACCGCATCAGACATGGTTTCAGGTGTAGTAGTAGATATGCTAAAAACCATGAGATACGGCAATGAAAATGACACTCCTAAAAAACGCAGATGCAAGGTGAATGTTCAAGCAGGAGCTAGTATTTCTGTAGAGGATCTATTGGTAAATAAAACTCCCCCCGTTGTATTGCCCGGATGTTCGAATTCCAAGAAAAAAACACCCAAGAAATTAAGAAAGAAATTGGCAAAGAAAGATAACAATATCGACGAACTCCTGCATTCAGATGCAGATATACCCTACATGGACTCTTCATCAGAAGAAAATTGGGAGACTTATTGTGAGAAACTAATAGACGAAGAAACAGAATTGTGGAGTGATGACGAGGAGCCATTAGTGCAATTGACTTCAGCGTTTAATTCAAATGAAGAGAAACAAACCCAACCCCACAACGAAAGTGAACTTGACACACCATATAACAAAGACAGCGAAATACCAATCGACACAATGGAATGTGAAAATAATAATGAAAAAATAAATACAAATTCTGTTCAGGTAGACGATTACTTACTTGTTAGTTTTAAGACTTCCTCGAAATGTAATACCAAGAAATATTATGTGGGAAAGGTAATTTTAAATGATTCGGAAGTTGAAGTTTCATTTTTACGAAATAAAAAGTTGAATTTTTATTGGCCAAATGTAGTGGATCAATCAATTATAGAATCAGAGCAGATAGTTATGAAACTAAAAAATCCTTCTAATAGAAAACGGGGATTATTTTTTGAAGAACTTCTTCTCAATCCTCTAAAAATAGAGTGAAATTAACCAGTAGATATTAGCCAGGTTAGGTATAAGTTTTTTTTAAATGTGTTCTGTTTTACACCAAAGAATAAAGGTTTATTTTATTTGCAATATTAGATTTATAACCTATATAATCCAACTGACTGTTTGAAAAAAAAAAGAATTATGTTTTATTTTCGTTAGAATTTTAGTTTTTTTAGTAAAAGTTAGTTATATAATAACATTTTGTTAATAAGAATAAATAAATGATTTAAAATGTTGTAGTTTTCTTATTCTTAATTCGATTGTTATGATTTTTATAGCCTTAGAATTTTTTTAAAAACATTTTTAGTGGTCAATCTTACTCTCTGAGGCTGTAACATTAGTTTATTTCAGTTTTTAGATCGGTGGTCAAAGTTGCCGCCCCAGGTCGTAACTTTGACCACCCACATTTAAAAAAGAAAAAACGGTCTGTGTTAATGGAACCAAAAATATTATCACACGTCCCTAAAATATCAGGTACAGCCCCAATATTAGCACTTTTGTTTGATTTTTGTCGCCTTCAAGTAATGCAATATTGCAGTGTAAAGTTGAAAACCGGTCAATGTTATGTCACTTTACGGTACATATTTGCCTGGTTCTAAGCTCCAAATGCAACTTGCGCGCCCAAAAATGGTTTGAAAACACTTCATGAACTTGTTTACAATAATTTGCAAATAGAAGAGCTAATTTGTTTGGCATTTTTTCATAAAAAAATACCTACTGAAACAAAAGAAAAAATGGTTGAAAAAATTAAATTAGAAACAATCATTGCAAAGAAAAAGATGTAGAGCAGTGGATTTTTTTTATTTTAATTATAAAAAGGACCTAATAAATACAGAGTTTAATTAATTAAATATGGTATCAAAAATAAAGAAATATTATAAAAATACGTCATAATTAATAAAACGGATATATATTATTTATAAAATCGTATGAAACTGGGAAAAATTTGAATAACTTAATTATTTTTAGGTTATGTTTTATATAAATCAAATAAAATATTTCTTTCGGCAGGTTTTATGTATGCTAAATAATTTAAGTGTTATTTTTTTAGTTTTTTTTACGGTACCATCATAGTGGGATTCCAATTGTTGCTAATTTTATAAGATGATAGGTACGTTATTATTAACAAATTATTTTTTTTTCAAGAGAGAAATTTTTTTTCCGTAAAGTTCAATTCACTGTCTCAGAGGGTATTAAAAAACTAGGTAACCCTTAAATTTTTAATAATATCGATTTAAAACTAACGGAGTTATTTACTATTTTGCGCAGTAATAATATCGCGGCTCGAATGTGCAAAAATACGAAAATCGATTTGAGCGACCTCTAAATATTCATCGAATTTGGATTTTTTGGTATCAATCTTTTAGTTTTAATGTAAACTTTATAATTTAGGCCAGTGCGGGTTAATTTAAAAAAAAGGCTTTTTTTGAATCTATATATATATAGTTTATTTAGCCATGCTATTTATAACAACATTAATAGCACGCCAAAATGTGCATTTGTTTTTATTTTGCGTAGGCACAAATTTATTTTATATATACTTCTTCAATAGTATGAATTTACACTTAGTGTGATAGTATTATTAGTCTAATAGTTTTAAGCTGTAAATGCCAAGTTAGATAATTTAAATTGCATAAAATTAAAAATGAAGAAATTTCGCAAGAATGATTAAGCAGCGATGAAAGTTAATATAAAATGGCGGGTATTTTTTCGGTTAGAGATAATGAAAGAAGGTTTACTTCTAAAATTATTACAGAAAATTAGCTGATGATAAAAATATTCTAATAGAATGGCTGTCCGGAAATAACGTTAACATATTTTGGGGGTTGATTCTACACGTAAAAATAATTAAAAAAAAATTCTATAAACAGCAGTCCGGAAATTCCTTCTGGGATTTATAAATTCCAGTTATTAAACACAGGAAACAATAGACCTATCCCATAAAACAGACTTTTGGATAGCGCGTGCCTGAAGAAGAGTGGTATCTCTTTCTCTTTTATATAATTAAAAAAAGACGACGTGCCTTTTCACGCACGCGCTATCCAAAATTCCGTTTTATGGGATAGGTCTATTCTTATATTAATAAATGCTTAAAATGACCGCCGCACAGTGGTCCAAAAGCCCAAAAACCTGGTCAAAATATGAAGGTTTAGTTATATGTTTACCAAAACAGGTACTTAAACATTTTTGGGGTCACTGATTACGAATTTGATATCCTTTTTTTCAAAAACAAAATGGCGGATCCAATATGGAGGACATTTTTTTAACAAATATTCTAATATCGCTTAAATTTGACAACTTGTGGTTTTTGAGGTCGCTAATTGCGAATTTTATATTTATTTTTGAAAAACAAAATGGCGGACCATTATGGAGGACATTTTTTTCAAAAAAATGTTCTGATATCACTCAAATTTAGCAACCTGTGTTTTATGAGGTTTATGAGGTAGCTGATAACAAATTTGATATCCATTATTCCAAAAACAAAATGGCTTATCCAATATGGCCGACATTTTTCAAATAAATTTAGACTTTTTTTTTGGTTTATGAAAGGATTAAGGATTAGAAAACACATAGAATTTAAGATGGATAAACAAAATAACGATGCAAAATAAACATTTATTCAACGCAATAAAAAACTATATGTGTACAAAATTTCCACACAAGTGCAAACTATTAAAAATCGTAATCGGACAAGCATTCGTCGTTATCAGTAGGTCCGCTATCGCTTTCTTCAACATTAATGAATTTGGCAGATGTGTTAACTAAAAGATCAGAAACTTCGGGCTTGAAAGGTTTGCCGGGTTTGAATTCATAATTTTGTAAATTCGAGATGAGGGGATCCGAAGATGCAAGAAGTCGGTGAAAGACATCTTCCATTGTCTTTTCACGAGAGTACTTTCGAGAAAAGTTTTCGCGATAACGTCTGATGTCTTTGTTACGTGCTTCCTGTGCATCTTCGGATAACCGTCCAATTGGTAATGGAGATACTTCAATTATAGCGTAACCATGGATAAGAATAACATGTACTGAGGTTGGCATTGGGTACCAAGGGTACAATTCAACATACCGTTTTGCAAGATTTAAGCAGTATACTTTGAATTTCTCTGTATCTATTCCAAACCCACTTGAAATTGCCTGCAACAGTACCTTGCTTTTTGCTATTAATTCCTCGTCCACCCCCAAAATTCTTGCAGTTGACGAAACATCTTCAAAAAATCGCCTAGCTGTGTTCCCGTCATTAGTTGTACCGGACCCAGCTTTCGGGATATCGATTCGCAAACCGTACAATTGCTTGAAATCGTTTTGAATTTTTTGCTTACGAGCAGCTACCTTTTGTTTCTGTTCTGCAGTACGAGCCTGCCACTTTTTTTCGGTTTCATCACCGCATTTGTATGCTAAGTGAAGAAACCACTCCATACACCGAATCCATGCATGCAACGATGATATACCAAAACATAGATTCTCAGTAACGACTTTTTGTTTTAAAACTAGGTTTATATCATTAAATTGCTTTGATGTCGCTTTGCAAATGTAACATCGCATTGAAGAGTCTGTTTCTGTGATTGCATTTTTAATTTTTCCATCAATCATTGTGAAAACCAGTTTATATTCTATTTTAATTTTTTTTCCATGAACATTATAGAATGGCAAAAGAGAACGAATTTGCTGTTCAATGTATTTTTGCTCTTCGCGAGTACTTTTAACACTTTCTTTAAGAAATTGTAACCTAATCGGTCTACAAAATCGCGATGAGGAAGGCCTTGGATTTTGCCAAACAACAATGTTTTCATGATTTTCATTGACAACAGAGAGCTGCAATGGAACAGTTGAAGTAAAAAAGATATTGGCGTCACTGCTGTCTTTATCACTAAACTTTTGTTTGTATTCTTGACCCGTGGAACCATCACACCCCCACTTTAAAATTAACTGCATTTTTTCAGAATATGTCGGATGTAATTTGTTTATATCTTCAAATGTCACTTGCAAAAGCCTTTCGGAAATGTGATCTAGCAGAGCTTGCAACTTTACTTCAGCGCTTGTTTCTGTTACAGTCATAGCAGATCGGTCAGGGTAACAGCGACGTTTAGCAGCTAAGATTTTATTGTACGATGGATAAACTAACGTACCGCAGTTCGTGTTTGTCAAATTTCTCATTAATTTGTAGGTTTCTTTCGTCATTTTACCTGAGATGATCAAATTTAAAGCAAGATCGGCGGGTATCTCGCACGTGGGTGGTTTTTGAGACGCTTTGAGAGCCGCTTGATACCTAGAAGCTCGCATAGGAGATTTAGTAGTTATATCTTTCAGAACACTTGAAGCCTGAGGGGCGCCGGATGCACGAAGACTCATTTGTGTTGCGTATGCCAACTCCGATGTACTGTGTGATGCACGCAGATTCTCTGTTTTTCGACGTTTGCTTCGCTCACTCGAAGCGTCGAATTCTGTAGAACCTCGACCCAACTTCTTTAATCCTGTTGAGGATCGGCCCGGTTGGTACGTTTTATCCAGCTGCTGTTCCGCTTCATAAGAAATCTACAACACAAATGCGATTTTTTTACACTGTTTCAACTTTTCGGTATAACTCACAAATTAAGAGTTATTTTGAGGGTTTCACTTTCAACTACTTAAGATTTGGTTAATATAAAAAATAGGAAATTTGTAAATATATAATTCCAATATTCGCTTTAAGAAAATTGAAATCACAATCTTCCTCAAATAAAATCTTTAACGCCTTGAAATTTAAAAAAGATGATCCCTGAATCTTGCATTTACATTTGAAAATTTAAAAAATTTAAATTTATACATTTATATATTTTGATTTTGTGTAATAAATACATAATATGAATATTATTTGAATGTTATAATAGTTATTGACAATTTATAATTATTGACAATTTTGTATACTTTAATATATAAATATTTAATTAAAATTGTCTCTATTTTTTAATGTAAAACATTTAATTTGTAAAATTTCCAACAACTGATTTTCGAATTTTTTGATAAAACACAAAATCTGATATGGAGTTTATCTAGAGTATAAATCTAAAATAAAAAAACATTATACAATACTCACTGAAATAGTTGTGGACATATTTAACCATACTTTATTTTTACTGAGAAATATATATATATATATATATATATATAATAGAAATTGATTACAGAATCTGGGTTTATCTTAAAAGGTACGCGTGACTTTTGATTAAAATATTTTTCCAAAAGCAGAATCTGCGCGTCTAGCTCCGTTTGAAAATTTTTTTTTACCACTTCATAAATTTCCTTGCGATTGTACGTCACAGTACAGGGTACTGCAAAGTAATACAAACATATTTAATACATAGTAACTAGCTTCGTTTAAGATACATTCTTGAATTTAAAAATATAAACACTTAATGCCTTAGAAACAAACACCCTGTACATAGATTTATAACTTTTTTAAGAGAACGTTAGGTATAAAGGGGACAAGCGCCTAACCATTGTAGGCTAATCTGTTATAATGATAAGGATTAAACCAAATTTCCCTGACATTTCTCGGTTTTCCAGCGATTTTTTATATATTTTTTAGTATATTGTTTTTTGCATTAAATATAGTAATTTGATTAAAAAACATTAATTAATCAAACAGTTTTTAAAAGTTTAGAAAGATTAAAAGAAAAAATTCTAAATATTTTTTATTTATAACTATCATACATACAAATTATCAATACGGTTTTATAACATTTTATATAGATATTAAACCTGAGATATAAATATTAAACCTGAGACACCCTGTATATTTTAATATAATTTAATATAATTTTTATCAAAATATTCATTGTAAAATAAATAATACTAAGAAGAAATAAGACCAGCACTTCTCAAAAAAAACTTGTTTAATATTTCCAAGAACCACTAATAATTCTCAGAAGTATTTTGAAAAATAAATATTTTTTATTTTGCTATAGGCTGTAACTTATTTAAATCGTTTGGCAAAACATTTCTTTTAATACATTAAATTTTATAACAATTTCATTAATTATTTCCTGATAAAATAAATTCCCTGATATTTCTCTGTTTTCCAGAAAGTAGCCACCCTATGTTATGCACTAAAAGAAAAACGCGCGGCTCTACAAAATGTAATGCTACAGCCAAAACGCAAGAAATTCGCAAGAAATTTTTGTCGATTTATATTTGTTATATCAATATTTCAACTTGAAATTTTACAAAAGCATAAGATCTCGGTTGTTGATAACTATTTCAATGCTTTTTATAGGACGAATCGATAAATGTTCATATTATACAGTTGCTTATTCAATGTCATTTTTATATCTTATAAAATATCTTAATTTAGGATTTACAAGTGTGAGATTATTTTACATACCTTTAGGACCACCCTCCATCACACCGATTTGGAAACTGACACCGCGATAATTTGTTTGCAGTGAATTACTCTTGTAGTTATTTTAACGCATAAGGCGCATCGAAATACTTACTCTGGCGGAGCTTAATTGTAACTGACCTACAGATGCGAGTACCGAAGCCAACTAATTTTCCCTGTAGTTTAATACGTAGAATAGGTCCATTTACCATTTTACATACACAAACATCACAATTTTTCATTAAATTTTTCGGCTTTTGGCCAGCTTTTTTTGATTTTGGACCACTGTGCGTCGTGCGTCTTTTGGACGATGCGTAAATTGACGTTTACTTAGGCTGTCAGTTGTTTTACATAGTGGTTGTAGATAAAATAAATTAATAGAAGTGTTACATACAGTCTGTTTTTTTAATGTTTGCTGTATAGTAAAGTAATTTATTAGTCTGATAATGTTACAGCACAAATACATGTAATTATATACTTAATATGGACATCGTCAAAGTTTACAAACGTGGAATAAGTCTAAAAGATTTTAATCATTTAAAAACTCATTTAAAGAATAATAGGTTCTGTTTGTTGTAGCAAATTTTTTATTTAATTGGAGAAGTTTTTTCATGCATATTATCCCTGCATAATCAGGGTTTTTTTCTGATACCTTTAGTATCGCAATAGGCTGTATTGTATAATTTTTGTGCCTGGTACCATGGTGTCATAACCGTGGACATCCTCTCTAGGTAAGTGGGGTTTGGACTTGATATATGTTAATAATGAATAAAGATAGAGTTAGGATTCCTTGTTCTCTATAACATTCCCTGCAAGATGTTCGTTTGCTTAGTCCGAACATACCTATATCGTAGTGCTTTTTTTGTACTGTAAGAACCTTAGCCACTTCCGTAGCTTGCCCCCACAATAAAATGCCGCAGTTCAATCTTGACTGAAATAGACCATAGTATGCCGTTTTTAGTAGTTCGGTCGAAACTGTATTTTTTAGATTTTTTAAAAGATAGCAAGAGCTGTTAAGTTGTGATAATTATTTATTAATATGCATACCCATGGGTAGAAAATGTTATTTTTTTATCCATGCGGAGACCTAAAAATTTTGTACTTGGGCTAATTGGGATTGATTTATTTTTATGTTTTATAAGAGGATATTTATTAATAGATGCGTTGGATCGGAAAATCTGCATAGCCATGGTCTTTTCTGTATTAATTTTAAGTTTCTTCCTGATGGCCCACTCCGTGACGATTTGGATACATGCATGCGCCTTTTTCCCCAGGTCATCAATGTTGCCCGCATCAATCAGTACATTAGTGTCATCCGCGTAGAGTACTGGAAGTCCTATGTCTTCCAGTAGTCCAGGCAGCGAATTTATAAAAATATTAAACAAGGTAGGTGATAGGCATGACCCCTGTGGTGTGCCTATGTCTGTATATATAGTATCCGAAATTACTATATTACTACTATTTTCAAATTTGAACTAAGTTTGGCGCAACTCAGATGGTTTTGGTTTGCACACACAACACATTTTAATCCATTAGCTACTTTAGATTTGCACCTTTTACACATCACAGAGCCAGAGCCACCTACCTCGAGCGACATCTTGATTAGTCTACCAAGCAGACACTACAATGTATACGTATGTGGGATGTATGCCGGACGTATGTCGAAAAACAGGTTTTTGACATTTTAAATTAATGATGCAATGTAAAACATTTAAAAAATAGACCGTAAGTATATAAAATATTTTTGTATTTGAAATAAAATTGTTAAACAAAAAATGTTAAAAACACATTTGAAAATAATTTGAATAGAAAAGGTAAGTTAATATATTATATATATTATAATATAATAAAAAGTAGGTATAAATGTAAAAATTCATTTATTTTAAATACATACTAAAGAACATCAAATACAATTTATTTACTTGTCATGAATTCAATACAATGTGATTACATCTACTAACTTACATAATGATAATTAAGGTTAAAAAAAAAACAATTTTTAACAATCAATATTTCGTTAAAGTAAACAGATATAAAATAGGAAGCAAAAAATAAAAAAGTAAACCAAGAAGCACAAATAGCGTACCCTAAATTTTACCATTTGACCATATCTTTATTTATAAATGTTTTTTTTAAGTTTTAAATAAATAACATAAATATTTATAAAAACCTTTATTTCAGAAAACCCCTATATATTTATATTATAAAATAAAAAAAAAGATTAGGTAATACTTTTTGTCAAACTTTGAGGCTTGGGACTTTTTTAAAATATCGTGCATGACGTGAAGATATAAAGTTTTGTATTAAAAAAAACTTATTTTAAACTGACTAGGAATATTTTGTTTATATTGTTTATGGTCTTAAATTATGTGAATTATTGTACTATAGTATACTATAAATACTAGATACCCTCTAATGTATACATTGGTATACATACCAATAACACTGTAGGTAAATTTTCAACTCTTGAAATATCACAGCTAATCGCTCGGACACGTAAACATAATTTTTGGTCGTAGATTCCAAATCCGTGCTCGGTTTAGCTGTATCAGGTCTAAAAAAGTTTTTCCTATTGCAAATCCGATCCGGGGACACACTGGTATATTATAATTTGTAAAATAATAAATTTCACCTCTTGTACCAACATCTTATGCTTTTTATTTCAATTAATATAATATCCTCAATTATACTCAATAAAAAAATTAGCAAAAAAGATTTTGAATTTCCTAAATAATCTATAAAAAACCCGCAGGGACACGTGTTCCTTTTGATTAATTAACTTTTTTTTAAAATTTGGAACTGATGTTTCGGTCCAGTCAAATTCATTTTTTTTTTAATTTATACAGGGTGTGTTCAATATCTTTGAATTTTGACCTGATACAGCTAAACCAAGCAATGATTTGTAATCTACGACCAAAAATTAAGTTTCCGTGTCCGAGCGTTTTAGGTGTGATATTTTCAGCTCCCTACAGTGTAATTAAAGTTAGCTATCTGTCAAAGCGTATGTTTTGCGAAAATATCAAAGAAATAGTACATTATAGTCTATAATTTATAATTTATAGACCAGGCGGAGAAAGCTAATTTTTTAGCCGAGCATACATTTTACTGCGAAGCGTTGAATTAGAATTTTTATTTAAGATTTTAAATCTTTATGTTAGATTCAAAGGACATTTTAGCTTCATTATTGTACGGCGGTGTAATATAATAATAATAATTTGACTTTTGAACTGGATAGTGAAAATATGAATTCTTTCTATATATAGTGTTGCCCATAATTTTTGCAACCACTGTAAAAAAATCTAACTCCTAAACGCCTTCATTATTCTTTATAAAATTTTGGATAAAAATACCTCAACTTATATCTCAGTTTACGTGTTCGAGGGTTTTTCGAGAAAATATTTTTAAAGCCCTTTTATTTAATAATGAAAAAACGTTCGAAAAATAACTTTTAGGGAATATTTTATTTTTATCCAAAATTTCATAAAGAATAATAAAGGCGTTTTAGAGTTAGATTTTTTTTACAGTGGTTCCAAAAATTATGGCCAACATTATATATACGTCCACCCACGTCAAGTGGGACCAGCAAATTTCACGAAATCGCCGATTTTGAAAATAATCACATTATTATGTAGTAGGACGCATATGTAACAGTAAAAAAATTGTTTTAAAATTAGTTCTTTAGGTAATGTTATTAAAGTATTAATTTTGTCAAACTTTAGAGCACGGTAAAATTGAAAAAAAGGAATTTCTGGGACCACTATGTATAATTGAATTAAATTTTACACATTATTGTAGCAATGTTTAGACTATTAAATGATCATCAAGAAAAAATACATATTTCTTTGCCGTCCTTTTAAAAGGACGGTGGCACTATTTGGGTTAAGGTTAATTTGTTTAAATAAAAGAATTTTGCATACGTTCATTATAAACAATTGAAATTTTGTATTTGTTCTTCACGCTGAAAAAAAATGAATCTTGTGTTATAATATGCGGCAAATGTTCCCGTTTAATAAAATGTACTCAAAAATTTGTCCTTCATATGTCATTCCGAAGATATTAAATTTTTTGTTACGCTGTGCGCTTGATCAGTACGCGATTAATTTTTTTCATCGTGAAGAACACATAAAAAGTTTCAATTGTTTATAATAAATGTATGCAAAATTCTTTTATGTAAACAAATTTACCTTAATTAAATGATCATTCTATAGTCGAAACATTCCTACAATAGTGTGTAAAATTTACACTGTAAATTATAATTCAATTATACGGAGTGGTCCCAGAGATTCTATTTTTTAAATTTTACCGTGATCTAAAGTATGACAAAATTATTAACTTTAATAACATTAACAAAAAACCGAATTTTAAAACTTATTTTTTACTGTGACATATGCTATGCGTCATGCCTACTACACAATAATGTGATTATAATATGCTTAAAAAAAAGTACATATTTAATTATAATTTGACAGATACCTAACCTTAATTCTTTGTTATCGTAGTGGCGTGTTCACTGAGCCTACTTAAGAAGTACGAACTCCATGTATGTATACAAATGGCTTCCCCAAATAAGAGGTGATCTGTTTGTTGTTTGGTTTTTACCAAAACAGCAGCCGTACAAAATGAAAATCAGCGCCGCTAGTGGCAAAAAAAAAAGAAAACGAAATGTTTGCGATTTATAAGGCAGATTCTGCCAATTATCTCTTTGTGTAAGCTGGTGGTGCGTTTCTTATTCAAATGTCAAAGTGGGCCTTTTTGGTGTGGAGCATATCAATGAGTTTCTGCCAAAGTATCGCAAGCAACATAACTTAAATTTAGGGAATTGAAAACATTTTTTGTCTTAAAGTCTGTTTTAAACTAAATATAGTCTAAAGGTTTTATAACAAGTAAATAGCTTATAATTATAGCTATTTACTTGTTATAAAACATATAGGTTATATATGGTTTAAAACAGACTTTAAAATAAAAAATGTTTTCAATTCCCGAAATTTGAGTTATGTTGCTTGCGATACTTTGGCAAAAACTCATCGATATGCTCCGAAAATTTTACAGAAGAGGAAATTTTGTTACAAATGGAACAAATGGAGGAAGATACAGAAAATAAGTTTCTAAAAAAAATGTTAAAAACACATTTTAAAATACAGAAAATAAGTTTCTAAAAAAGAACCCTGGCTTAATTAATATAAAAATTACCTAAAAATTTAATATATTTGTATAAAAGGTATATTGTTTATAATATTTTTAATTAATAATACGATTATTACAAAAATATATGTTTTAAATGTAGGTAGGGGAGACCTGGGGTAGAACGGTGTTTTATTTAAATTTCCCGCTGCAGACGATCGATAGTACTTCAGATACTTCATTCTGATTACGTTAATCATTATAATATTTTTTGCATTTTCTGAGAACATTTACCATAGTAATGTATTTTTTTTTACACCATCAGAAAGTAGAGATTTCAACGAACAAAAAGCACACCGACTTTTTGAAAAAAGCTGATATTTTGACGCGAGAATTTTCGATTGAAAATTAGGGTGCTTTTTTGATATTAAGTCAAAATAAGGCGATATAATAAATATTTCAAATCAAATAAATTACAGTGTATTTGGGACATAAAAAGGTAAGTTTTCACCAAATTTCGTGGAAAAAAATTTTTTTTTGAAAAAGATAAAAATAAAAAACCAAAAACTTGGTTTTTTGAATTTTTCACATAAATTTTGAGGTTATGTAAAAAAATTGTAATTACAAAAGTTGTAGATCCTTTTATTACCTACAACTTTGCCATTTAACTTTTTTCCATAGGACTTGTAGTTTTGCCGGAAATAGAGATAAACCATATTTACCCTTAAAACCCCCCCTCCTACTTCCCGAAGTCAGATCGCCCGTAATTTATTTTTCCTTTCATTTTTATTATATTCTTCTCCTTTTCCAATGGGTTTCATCTTACTGTTATTTTTTTTGGTTTTAAAAATTATCGACCCTGGTCTATTGGATTTTATGCACACAGTGCCAAAAGTGAGCTCACAATTCGTGTGAGGGGATAGAGAGTGATGACGATGATGCAGAACTTGTCTGTGAATTGTGTAAGCCCGATAACCCCATTCTGCCCCGTAGGCGGAGCGGAATGGAGTAAAGGACACTTTTTTTTAACACGATAATAAAAAAAATTGTTAAGCATTTATGTTAATTTTTTTTGTATTTTATTTATAATACTTTAATAAATCGTTCTGCTTTTTTTTTAATTTGTACCACGACTCTACTCCACTGAAAATAATTTTTAAACGTTGTAATCCCCATTCCGCCCCGGTCCCCCTACCCGATTTCCTTTCAATTTTGTAATTTTAAATTTCGTGGTAAATTTTACATTGCGCATTCCGTAGCATCGGTATCGGTCTTCATGATGTGACGTGACTGATGCAAATAATTAAGGTTAATCAGTGTTAAGCTAATTTCGTTCTATTTTCTAAAAAATAATCTAATATATGTATTTTTGTGGATGTCTTAATTTAAAACCAAAAAATACATTTATTGTATTATTTATAGAAAATTAGACGAAATTAGCTTGACACTGGCATAAAATTAACCTTAAATATTTGTATCAAAGTCGCGTGGTGGGACTTTTGCTGTGAAAAACTAAGGACAATTTTTAAGTAAAGACAGTAAAAGTTTTCAGTCTTACTTTCCCTTAAAAACTCAGAATATGACTTCCCTGTTAAAAATCACCCATAGAGACCAATAGAAACCAATAAAAAATCAGAATGGAATGAATTGGTCTTTATTGGGCCTATTGGTTTCTCAACAGAATGAGCATTGGTTTCTATTGGTAATTTCCGTACTGGAAAATGCCAATAGATTACCTAATGGTCTGAATTTGTTTTTATAAGAAGTTACAAGTACAGGAAATTCCCAATTGAAATTCAATTGGTAAATACCACTTAAATGTTCAGCGCCTACGCAATTTAATACAAATGACCACTTGTTTCTATTGGCAATTTTCTTACTGGAAAATACCAATAGATAAACTAATGGTCTAAATTGGTATTTTATCGGTGTGTAGGTACAAGGAACCCTATTGGTATATACCACTTTAATATTTATTTTCAAAATTCCCCAATAGGTAGGCAACCCTTGCATACCTCTCGCCTCTGTAGCACAATACATAGGCCTATAAAGGTGGAATGCCTTGAGCTGCTAAGTAAGGATTCTTTACTAAGGCAAAATTACTGGCCATGGAAACGCTTGGCGTTTTGGAATTTTTAAAGGGGCACAGGTCATCCTGTGGCCCAATGCAAAAAGTAAGCAGTGGGCCCCACTACTTACTTTTAGCAGAAGCTATTTATAAAATTTAAATTAAATGTTAAACAGCACTATTTTTGAGAAATTATTTAACCATCAAAACACGTAATTTTTTACCTTAAAGGCGTCTAAAATTTTAAATGGATAGTGGGGACCAATTCAAACCAATAGCGGTACCTCTGGAAAATCCAAATAGCTCTTCTATTGGGAATTACCATTAACATTTAATTCACCTCTATCATTCTCTATTGGGAAATTCGATTAGTCTCTATCGGTCTGTATTGGGATTTTCCAGCGGTGTCGCTATTGGTTTGAATTGGTGATTCATGGTACAGATAACACTATTGAGACCAATTCAAACCAATAGAGCTACCGCTGGAAAATCCCAATAGCTTTTCTATTGGTCTTTATGGGTGATTTTTAACAGGGTTGGTAAGTAGGACTAATAGCAATATTTGGGAATCTTCTGGAAGACTTATTCTGACTTAATAAGACTTTTAGCAAAGAAGTTGTATAGCGATAAAAATAAATATTCGGAATTATTCAGAGATGTTTTATTTGGTTATTGTAAAATAAAACACGAAGGAAAGTATTTACAAACATTTCTGTGTTGTTATAAGCCAAGTTTATTTTAATTCATCACGGTAACATAATCGAGACGTAGGAAAATGTAAAATACATAAAAAACAAGGTGTAATAATTATAACAATAATAATTTTTTGCAATGCATACGATGCGTTTGACTTGCTTTGGATCAATGCTTGTGTTCCAACATTATCTAAATTAATCTAGGCGAATACCTACGTACCATGAAAGAAAGTCGAGTATATCACGTGTTGCAAAAAATTATAGTTGTTAAAGTTATTACACCTTATGTAATAAACAAGCCATCTGTATGTACACAAACCAAACTGTTTTATTGTGATGAATTGCTATAAACTTGGCTTATATTGTGAATATTGCTTCTGTGTTTTCTTTTACAATAACCAAATACAACCTCTGATAAATTTCTAATATTTAATTTTACTTCTTTGCTGAAAGTCAGAATAAATATTGCAAATAGTCTGACTTAATAAGTGCTATTCTAAGTTTTTAAGAAAAAGTAACTCTTATTTTTACTTATTAAAGCTTTTTTTTAAGTTTTTCAGAGAAAAATGTCCACAAGGGTGGAGAATAGTACGTTAGTATACGAATGGGCATAATGCTCGTGCGCAAACTTAGAGTCTGTCAGTGTATATATTGTAAATTACCCAGCTAGCTTTGAATTATTGCTATGCGCGGTGAGCACTTCGCGCATCTGTATAGACTTCACAAATTACGTTTTATTTTTTACCACTAGCTGCGCCGATTTCCATTTTGTACTAACATCTACAACAAACAGAACACTGGCGCCTTTCCACAAGTGTGAACATAGTGAACATAGTACGTCAGTGGTAACCTACGGATTGGCAAAATGCTCTTGCGCACACTCTGTGTCTGTGAGTTTATGTATTGTAAATTACCCAGCTAGCATTGTATGACAGCTATGCGCAGTGGGCACTTTGCGCATCTGTATAGACTGCAGTCCAGATGCGCAAAGTGCTCACAGCGCATAGCTGTCATCCAGCCGTCCCGGCGTAACATATTATGCCTTGTGGTTGTGAGTTACTCCACCTGTATTTAGTCTTCTTGATTAACGGATATGAATTGGACAATAAATAATTTATTATTGTTTCCTAAACTATTTAAAAATAAGTACATAATAATCACATTTACTCGTGCTTAAAATTATACGTAAGCGTGTTTTGATAAAAAAAATCTTTAAATCTAGTAATGGCACCACCTCTAAAAAGTATAATAGGGCTACTGTGACAGGATTATCTACAAACAGTGCTTTTTAAAATATTGAACAGTGATAATCTTAGAAAATGTCTAATTAAATCTCAAGGCTGAAGGTAATAATAGTTTAAATATAAAATTGGCAAAACCCGTAAATGTTTTGGAATTACAATGATTTTTTATTTGGTTTTAAAATTATCTACTTCCCAATATGAAGTCGACACTTATAATATTTAATAATTCGAGTAAAAAATCCTTTGGACTTTTAAAATTATGTAAATACATCATACATTTTACTCCGTTTTAAAAATATTCATGAAAAAGGTCCTAATATGCTAATATACTTTTAATATAATGAATTATTACATTATTACACCTTATATAAATGCGTATTTATATTTAACAAAGATCATTTAAAGGTATTTGATTAAAATATACAACGCTTGCAAAAAGTGCCAATCTCATGCATGGACAATTCTTAAAATTTGCGATGATTTTTCGATAATGATAATAATTTTTGGTGAATACTGATTAAATAAAAAATCGCACAAATAATTATTAGCATTTTATAAAGCATTAAACACAAAAATGAAGGGCCACCAATTTGTAAATTATTTTGGTTTTTACTTTTTTTAGTAAATAGTGTTTTTTTGTTGTGAATCGATTAGTTGAATGGTCTGTATATTCCTATTCTCTAGCCGTAAGACGATAAAGCTCTCCATTGGTCGGTGCATCACTAACTGAGGTATTCGTAGCTCTTGTTTGTTGGGATGTACTCATAGTGTGGGCTAATTGCGGTCTGCCAGTGAATACATACCATCTAAAATTTTAAAATAAATTAGTAAAAGTTAATTTTTACATTTTTAAGCCTTATAAATTTACAAGAATTGTGTAGTAAGAAATATGAAATGGAGATGATTATCACCATATATACACCCTCCTACTGGGAAAATTAATATTTCTAGATTGTTACTGAACATTACATTTGTTAATGTACCCTTGTGGAAATTTTTTTCTGAAAAAGTTTTAATAAGTAAAAGTAAGAGTTTTAAAAGTCTTCCTTTCTCTTAAAAACTCTGAATAAGTCTTATTAAGTCGGAAAAAGTCAGGATAACTCTTAGTAATTCAGACTAATAGCAAGATTTGGAAGTCTTCTGGAAGAGGTAATAGGACTTTTAGCAGATAAATGGTAAATGGTTATTCAGAGATGCTATATTTAACTATTGCAAAAGAAATCACAAAGAAAAGTATTTATAAATACTGTTTTTGTGTTGTTTTAAGGCTTATAAAAACACGAAAGAAATGTTTTTAATATAGGTAAGCAACGTTTACTTAAAAAGAATACAGATCCATTGTTGATTAATAATAACTTTAAGAATTCTTCGAAACGCATAGGCATGATGTGTTCGACAGTTAAACTGATAAAACAAATATGGTTGATCTTCGAGGTGCTTTCATTGCTTGTGTGTTTGATAGTTCGTAGGTTTAGTGTTGCCGGATGAATGTCATAAAAGTGCCTGGCCAAAAATTACAAAATACTAAAATAACTAGTTTTATTTTAAATTTACTAGCGCATTCGCCCTGCTTTGAAAAATAAATTAAATTAATTTAAATGTTATGTAAGTCATTATAAATGTAACAGGATAGAATAAAATAATTGTGCATATTTAGTAAATATACAATATTTTTTACTGAAAACTTTTAGTTATTATTTTAATTAAAATTTGCAAATTATCCGATTTTAACCACTTCAAAATTCTACCCGCAAACATGACGAAAATAGCAGATTTTCGAGTAAAATACTTGCAAACGGCAACACTCGGTCGGAATAATGATGCAATTATTGGTCAGCTGAGAAAACTAATATTGCGTCTAGAACACATGTGTTGTTGTTTTTGGAACAATTGTTTGGAACAATGGTTAGATGAATATTTGCGTATATAAAAAGGAACTATTAAAATAAAACGTACAGTGGCAACAATGAAAGCAAATTAAGCGCATCGTATGTAAAAAATTATAATTGTTATAATTATTACACCTTACATAATATGTTATTATGTTATTATATAGGTAATTATGTACAACCATAAAACCTCTCTGAATAATTCTGGATATTTATTTTTATTGCTATAGCTAAACCTAGGTACCACCATTTCTCTTCTAAAAGTCTTATTAAGTCTTATTAACTCTTTCAGAAGACTCCCAAATATTGCTATTAGTCTGACTTACTAAGACTTATTCAGACTTTTTTAGACTTAATTAATAAGTCTTATTCTGAGTTTTTAAGAGAAAGTAAGACTTTCAAAACTCTTATTTTTACTTATTTTTCAGAGAAAAATTTCCACAAGGGTAATGTTACAAAAATCTTTGTTGCAATGTTTCTGCAACTTTCCAGCAAAGCTTTATATCCGGCTTAGCAACATTTCATTTGAAATGTTACAATTGTACTGTACACTTTAATTTAATTACAATGTTACTAAATGTTCCTTTGGTAAGGTTTTCTTGCAACTTTGGGCCTAACTTTCGAAAGACGTCTTAATTAGAAATATTTCAAAAACATTCCGTTAATATGTTACAAATTAAATGTTATTTTAAAGTGGCATACCTATAAATTTAAGATACACAAGTTCAAATGGTCTGAATTCAACCACAAAACAAACACGTATAATAATAATTCCTAAGACTATAGGCTATAACCCAGAAACATATTCTAGTAGTAGTCGCGTCGCACAGTGTCTTTTAAACAAATTAATCATTGGTTAAAAGCTTTTAAACCTATATTTACTTATTTAATTTACTTACAGGATAATATTTTTATAAAATATATTAAATACTAATTTTTTGCTTCGTTAAATAACAAAAAGAAGATTTTTTGGATCTAGATATGAAATTGCACACTTTTTAAAAATGAAACTTTTTAACAGTTAAAGAATTATATATAGGGATTTCAATCCAGCTGGATTTTTGCTGGATCAATATCAATACAGCCTTCAAAACTTTTTTTAAATTTTTTTAATACTTTAAAACTTTTATTATTATTCTTAAATGAAATACAATGTTCGACAGCAATTAAATTAATTAATTTAATTTATTCATATTAATAACTAACATTTTTCATTAATATTTTTTTTAAATTTTACCAATTTTCATGTTTAATTAATTTTTAAGTCTCTGTTTAATATAGGGTTTTTTTGATAAATTATTTAAAAAACTACAGTGAATTATTATTTATTATTTGTAAAACATTAAACTGATTTTTATTTTAAAAGCTGGAACAAAATTAATGTTAAGATTATAAGAAAATTATATTTATTATTTTTACAATAATTATTATTTGTGTTTTTTTGCTCCCAATGTAACTACTGTAATGTAATGTTTATAAATTAATTAAAATTAAATTAAATTACTCACAATTCTTACAACAAATAACCCGGTCCATAACGGTGCCAAGAAGACACTTATTTAGCATGGAAGTTTATCAAGCGAGAGCAAAAAGTGCGGTGTAGAAAGGGGTGTAGCACGTGCCTCAAGCGTGACAGAACGGTAAGGTCGCTCCCGCCGAGGATTTTTGGGCGTTAGAGCACCTAGCAAAGCGACAACGCTGTCAACGTAGACTTTTGCGCCATTATTTGGAAAGTAAAATATTTGCGGATCGGCACTGCTGGATCCAGCAACCGGTGCTGGATCCAGCTGGATTGCTGGATGAGGGATCCAGCAATTGCAATTCCTAATTATATAATATATATATATATACAGGATGTCCGGGAAAATGTAGGAAATATCTCGGATTCAGATAGAACATGAAAAAATAAGAGTTCCTATAAATTTTTTTCCTACTGGCCCTCCTTATGGAGACATGGGCCCCGAAAGGACGCCGCTGCAAATTGGTTTTCCTTGAATAACTTTTAAAGTACTAAATATAATTTAATAAAAATTGAATATGATGGATCCTGGTAAGGAAATATTTTTTGCTTTTTTTTGTTTACCAGGGGCGGACTAAGTTTTACACCTTAATGCTTAAATTTTGAACACCCAGTATGACAAAGACTTAAAAAAACTAAATCTGCATAGCTTGAACCTTAAACTAAAATAAAGGTACTCTTGTTTATTGTCAATAAAATAAACCGTTTTCGAGAAAAAGAATAATGATGAATTTATGTTTTATTTTTAATAAAAAGGACCATAAAAAATAATATAACTTATTGTTGCAAACCATAAATTGTAGGACGATAATTGTAAACAATGAATTAAAAACTTTATAAGAGGGTTCAACATGGGCTCCGTGAACTCTGTTACATTACCTACAATAACCCAGCATGGTTTTTTATCATACACAATGAAACGTGATTATCTGTGGTTGGCCAATTCGTTGAAATTTGAAATAATAAGAAGAGTTTAATACGTCGAAAACAATAGTGCATGAAGTTCTTTAAGAACAGCTGTTATATCCGTATCATATGCAAAAAGTGCATTAATTATTTCTGAAGATTTTCCTCGTAGAATTGCAGTTTGCAAACTGGCTATTGGATCAGCAACAAAATATAGCAACAAAATAATGTAAACTTCATTAGCACTATTCATTTTACGGATGAAGCAGCATTTACCAAAAAAGGTGTCACGAATTTACACAACACACATGTATGGGCTGATGAAAATCCTCATGCCACTATTGTTTCGCATTATCAACACCAGTTCCAACCAATTAATATGTGGGCAGGAATCATTGGCAATATTTTGATTGGACCAATTGTATTTCCGGCACGATTGAATGGACAACCTAATTTGAGTTTCTCCAGAACGCTTTTCGGGATTTAATAGAGCCTTTACCACTTGAAACCCGCCTAAACATGTACTTCTTGCACGATCGGGCATCACCTCATTTCAGCGTTGCTGTGCGGAAGCACTTGAATAACGGAGGGCAAGTAGGAAATTTTTTTATAGGAACATGTCATCTTATTTTTTCATATTTTATCTGAATCCGAGATATTTCCCACATTTTCCCAGACACCCTTTATATATATATATATATTTACAAGTTGTCCCTAAACTTAGTGGCATAAATTTAGGATCAGATTAAGCAAGTCAAAATAACACGAAAATCTAAATAAATATTTTTCCTAATTAGGTATGTTTAAAAGATACAGGGTAATAAAGTGTTACTTATCCTATCAGTTTTTTTAATATAACTTCCACTATGGTAGACTTGGAAAGGTGATATTTTGCGAACAGTCACTTACTACCAAAACACATATTCACACATAATTACAATTGTTCGAGTAAACGCAGTGTCGTAGAAACAGGGGTTGCTTAAGCTTATTGTCCCATACAAACTTTGAGGTTAGGTTTTTATACCATTTGATGCAATTTTTCGATTACTCAGTTCGGCTACTATTAAAAAGGTGTACCTCTCAAACTTCGATAAAATAAACCGTTTACGAGATATCCGAGATTACAATAATTGTTATATTGCATTAAAGGACTAAAAGGTATATGATAACAAATTTTTTAATTAAAAAAACTACAATTTTTTTTAATGTGTCGGTCAAGGCAAAAAGTCTCGAGGCTCATGGAATGCCATTTTTAGTTTTTTCAATTAAAAAATGAAATTTGTTATCATATAGGTACCTTTTAATCCTTTTAAATAATGCGATATAACAATTATTGTAATCTCGGATATCTCGGAAACGGTTTATTTTATCGAAGTTTTTAATGGTAGACGAACTAATATAAGTTATCGAAAAATTGTATCAAATGTTATAAAAACCTAACCTCAAAGTTTGTATGGGACAATAAGCTTAAAGCAACCCCCGTTTCTACGACACTGTCTTCTCTCAAACAATTGTAATTATGTGTGAATATGAGTTTTGGTAGTAAGTGACTGTTGAAAATGTGCAAAATATCACGTTTCCAAGATTACCATAGTAGAAGTTATATTAAAAAAAACTGATATGATAGGTAACACTTTATCACCCTGTATCTTGGAAACATAAGTAATTAGGAAACATATTTATTTAGGTTTTTGTCTTATTTTGACTTCTTTTCCTAAATTTATGCCAATAAGTTTAGGGACACCTTGTATATATATAACAACGATTATATATACCCAAATTTGTAAATACTCGGCCAACTATGATTTTTCATTTATTTTGTCATGATAGTAGCTTCTTGATAACGATACATCAAAAAGTTATTGAGAAAAGTTGCTTGAAATTAAAATCTAAATATGTATACTAAATTTCAAAATCATCGGCCAACTTCCCACATGACAAAGAACGTTTTAGAAACATTTTGTTACATTCTCAAAAAGGTCACATTTTGAACGTTTAAAATTTACGTCTCAATCTTGTTTCATAGACAGTAAATATGTGCTCTCTTTTTAAATGTGTCCCATAAATGTTTCTCGGACGTCCGGATTTCTACTTGCCCTGATCAACATTTATGAGCCATTAATTTTGTGACGTTATGGGACTGTCACCAAAAATACATCAACAAAACAGTAATATCGTTACGTTTAAAATGTGATGTCTATAAAACAAAATTAAATGTTCATCATTGTGACAAAACTGAATTTACGTTAATTAAACAGTTCATTCTTGACGTTAAGATTAGGATGTCTCTAACACGAAATTATACGCTTGTTATTGGAATGTTATTATATTAAAACCGTAAATTCGAGACGGGTCAGTCTACGTATTGCAACGACAGGTGGTTATCGTCGCATTTTTCTAATTTTTAATTTAAATTTAATTTAGTGTGTTAGTGAGAAATATTAAATACAGTGTAAGTGCATTGAAGGTTGTATAATTAAACATAAAAAAATATAGATAATTTTTAATAATATTTCAAAAACAATTAGTAGGTAGGTACTTAAGTACTTAATTAAGTAGGTATTATAAAATATTTTAAAATTGTAATTATAATTACAATTTTAAACTAAACTATAGTTGAATGCATACCTATTCATAGTAAAAATATGTTTGTCCTTCCCTTCTTCCACAGATAGACAAAATCAATTTGTCTCCTACAAAAATCAAGGTTAAAAAGTACCTACCTACTTATACCTAGGGCTGGGTTGGTTCATTTGAAAATTTCAACTTTGAAAGTTTCAAACTTGAAATATTTCATTTAGTTGGAAAAGTGAAATTTTTGAAAATTTCAAATGAAATTTTCAATCCGAAAATTTCAACATTGCCTGTGAAACTTTCAGAAATTTCATTGAAAGTTTCGCAATTTACTGAAAATTTCGCATAAATTTCACATGAGGCTTCCCCTGGAACCTTTAATAATAATTTACAACAGATTCCGAATCGACCAATAAGAACGAGTTATCAAGCGTCTGGGCGTTTTTGTTTAGTTCGGCTTGGATTTGAATACACTATAAGTAATTATTGTTACTTATATGCATACATTAATTTAAATAATTTAATTCAGTTACTAATTTAATTTGTAAATTAAAACAGACTTTAAAATTTTTTTAAAAGTCATGATTAATTTAAACTTTTACTTTTGCTATAATTGCATCGGAAAACGGATAAAAAATGCCTTTGGCTCATAAAATTTTGATGAAGTTTCTTCAATTTTCGTAAAATTTCAGTAAAATATTTAAAAATAATAAATATATATAAATATAAAACAA
Source organism: Brassicogethes aeneus (assembly GCA_921294245.1). Taxonomy (NCBI): domain Eukaryota; kingdom Metazoa; phylum Arthropoda; class Insecta; order Coleoptera; family Nitidulidae; genus Brassicogethes; species Brassicogethes aeneus. The sequence goes on from OV121132.1 coordinate 68,174,077, forward strand.
TGAAAGTGGCAAAATCTTATTAGCTTACCAAAAAGTTCTATATCTCTTTTAGTTTTAGTAATTTTAAAAATATTTTAAAAGGAAATCTTCAGAAATTTGTGGTAAACATAGGTATTTACTATTTATATTATTGGTGCAGGGGCCCACAGAGGGGTAGGACGTAAGAGAGGCAATTTGCCATGGTCCCCGAGTGGGCTTATTTCAATATTAATATATTACACTTAAAGTGATTGAAATTTATTGAAAGTTTCAATAAATTTCATGAAATTTCAGAAATTTATGAAATTTTAATAAATTTCATAAATGTCATGAAAATTTCAAGTGAAATTTCAAGTACAAGCAAAAAGTGAAATTTTCCCAACCCTACTTATACCTAAGTATACAGCAGTTTCAATCATTCATGTTCACAATTAAGTTATATATAGTACCTACTATTTTTGTAGGAGAAACAGCGACAAATGGAGTTTTTCTATTTGTGGAAGAAGGAAAGGGCAAAAGACGCGTTGCCGTTGAGGCTTGGAGCCGGTAAACGGTAGCCATTTGCTTTGTTTTGTTTTTATTCTTGTGGATTCTAGGTAGTTTATAAATAATGTTCCTTTTATTTTGTGTTGTTAGTTTTTAATTTATTTTATATTATTCTTTTTTAAGAGTTTATATTAGTGATGCCGCGAGACGAGACGAGAAAAGTGCTTCTCTCGTCTCGTCTCGTGCAGCGAGAGAAAATGGGTCTCTCGTCTCGTCGAGAATACTCTTTTCTCGCTCGAGAGTGCCTTTCTCTCGTCTCGTCTCGTTTCTCTCGTGGTAAAAGTACGTAAGTATGAATACAAAAATTATTTGGAATGAAATACGAATTCGTGTATATTTTTTTATATAGAAATTTAAACTGGAAATAAAAAAAAATGTGTGCCAAGACCACACTAATAAAGTAAGACTTTTTACGCCGAAAATGTCGCACATTTGAATAAAATGGTTGGATCTATGTGGAGTAGTTACATCTAGTATAGGTGTTTCTTTTAACTTGAGACAGCTCAATATCTCGTGAAATACGCATTTCACAGAAAAATGTCTTAAACAAAAGGTTAATTTGACCAAAGGGGACATTATTTGGTGCTACCGCTAGCCACCCCCTACCCCTCCTTAAGGGTGAAACGGGGGGTATATTTAGAAAGTCAAAAGGAATGACCCGATTTTTTTCACAGATTTTGGTAGTACATTAAAAAAATTAAAAACTTTTATTTGAAACTTTTTTTCAATTTATCAACAGATGGCGCTGTAATTCAAAATTTAAGAAAATTGGATTTCCTTGTAAAATGTATTATTTGAAACGTTTGAAAAACAAAAATTAACATTAAATCAACAATAGTCGGCTCTGAAAACAATTTATAACAAATGTTCAAAATGTCATCTTTTCATTTCGACACATTTTTGAATGCGGGTAATGAATTCTGGCTCCACCATGTCCTCCCGAGTTGTAGGAATTGCAGCGTAAACTTTTTCTTTCAAGTAAAGCCACAGGAAGAAGTCTGGCAGATAGTTTTCTAGAAAGTTCCGGTACTTTTCACCATTTAATGCTGTTCGCCAAAGGTACCGCACCAAACGTTTACGGACCAGGGACGCTGGTGCTCCACTTGGTGTCGAAATGGAAGGACGACATTTCGAACATTTGTTATAAATTGTTTTCAGAGCCGACTATTGTTGATCGAATGTTCATTTTTGTTTTTCAAACTTTTCAAATAATACATTTTACAAGGAAACCCATTTTTCTTAAATTTTGAATTACAGCGCCATCTGTTGATATATTAAAAAAAGTTTCAAATAAGTTATTCATTTTTTTATGTACTACCAAAATCTATAAAAAAAGGGTAATCCCAAAGTTACCCCCCGTTTCACCCTTAAGGAGGGGTAGGGGGGTGGCTAGAGGTAGCACCAAATAATGTCCCCTTTGGTCAAATTAACCTTTTGTTTAAGACATTTTTCTGTGAAATGCGTATTTCACGAGATATTGAGCTGTCTCAAGTTAAAAGAAACACCTATACTAGATGTAACTACTCCACATAGATCCAACCATTTTATTCAAATGTGCGACATTTTCGGCGTAAAAAGTCTTACTTTATTAGTGTGGTCTTGGCACACATTTTTTTTTATTTCCAGTTTAAATTTCTATGGTCACATTAACATTTTTGGTCACATTAACATTTTTCCGTGAAATGCATATTTCTCGAGATATTGAGCTGTCTCAAGTTAAAAGACACCCTGTATCGGCGCAGTAGTTTTCAATGGATCAAATCATTTGATCCATCCATCTGAAAACTACTGCGCATATATTATGTAACTACTCCACATAGATCCAACCATCTTGTACCTACTGCGCATGTCCGTCATTTTGAATCCGCAATTTTGTTTTTTTTTAATGGATATCAAATTCTGAATCAGGGACCCCATAAATATCTGAATACTAAATTTTACCTAAACCAAGCCGAACGACGAATTTTCGTCATATTGGATCAGCCATTTTATTAAAAAAAAATGGATATCAAATTTGTAATCAGGCCCTCAAAAACCACATGTTGTTGATAAGTTTATTGAATAAGCAATGCTTATTAAGCATACGGTTTTTTTAATAGTATAAAGATTGCCATAGATGTGCTTATACAGGGTAAATTTTAAAAATTAATATTATTTTATAAGTAATTTTTTCTTGGTTAACGTTAATTTGTGTTATAAAATATTACAACGTTAACCAGGAACAAATTTTGTTTATTATGAAATGCGAATAATGTTCTCATTGGTCCAAATAAATATCGTCATTTATGTGCAAAATTATAATTTTTATGTAAATAAAATTGTTTACTTATTACCGGATTAATCGAGAGAACGAGAGAGATCGAGAGAAACGAGAAATTCTCGAGCGAGAGAGGGCATTCTCTCGTCTCGTCTCGAGCCTTTTTTCGAGAGAAAATCGCCCTCTCGTCTCGTCGAGACGAGACGAGACGAGACGAGAGGCGAGAATCTCTCGTATCGGCGGCATCACTAGTTTATATATATTAGCTAATAGATACCTAGGTATTTATGTTATTTTAAATTATATGAATAAAAATTTATTTTATTAAGACGTTTTTTCATTACATCCAGGTGATTTTACCCCATGTAACATTTTTTCCGATATATAAATGTTACAATAGAAGCGTAATTGTAGAGTACAGAAATTGACGTCATAAAATCTGCTAATTCATCACAGTACAGCAACGTTAATTTTGTGACGTAACAATGTTACATCTTTGAAGGCGGACATTAGCAGTCCCCATGACGTTATTAGTACGTTTATGTTACATTAACGATAATGTAACAATGTCACAAGGGACGTTTTTGGAACGTTTAGGTTGCAAGTTCTTGCCATGTGGGTTTATTCTCTCGCATTTTATTTTGTTTATTTTCTAAATTAAAGAATTTTATTTGTAACCATTTCTTTATTTTAAAATTAAGGATACGGACCTAGATTTTGATTTTAAGCAACTTGTCTCAATAACTTTTTTACATGGGCACGTACGTACGTACGTAAGCTACTTTCTTGACAAAATAAATTAAAAATCATAGTAGGGCGAGGATTTTCATAATTTCTATATAGGTCTAGGTGGTGATTCTCAACCACTTCATTATAACTTTGTGTCACATCGGCAACATAAAAGGCACTTTACTCTTGAGAAATTTTAAACTTCTTTTTAAATTAAAGCATATTTATTAGGGTGTTTCAAAATAAGGCAATATGTTTTTTTTAAATTCATGTGATATTCTTGTCACTATTCTCGCCACTTATGCTAAATAAAAATTCTGTCAAAATTTGACCTCTTAATATTAATTTTAAAAGGTCCATCATCGAATTTAAAGTTTTTCCATTGATTTAACATGGAAAAATAGTTTTTTAAGATTTATTTCGCCTGCATGCTATGTAGAACTTTTTTTTTATAAACAATCACTGGTCCTTTTTTAGCATTAAATTATCTATAAAACGTATAAATTCTAAAAAAAAAATATATTTTTACATTTAGCGGCTAAAGTACTAATCGTAGAAGAAGAAGTTAATTAGCAATTTTGAAGATCTTTTAATGCTCTACAAATTTGTTTTAAACAATTTTTTTTATCACCTACAGTTCAAAAAAAAAGTGTCTAAAATCCTATTTTCATTATTCTGCATAATATATTATAATAATATTCACTGCAGGAAAAAAAAGTTTAGGGACAATTTTGCAGGAAACTCGAAGCTCTATAAATAACGTATCAAGATTCTTTAATACACGAAATTAATCGCTGAATTTAAGCTAAAATAGCTTAACTTTTATGATATTCTTAATTTCATGCTTCGCTTCAAAACAGTTTTGAAAATCATTTTTAAGGTTTAAAATTATTTTCAGTATATCAGAATTTTTGAAGTATAAAATTTTATGTGCAGTCAACAGCTGGATAATGAAATTAAGAATATCACAAAAGTTAAGCTATTTTAGCTTAAATTCAGCGATTAATTGAGTGTGTTTAAGAATCTTGGTACGTTATTTATAGTGCTTCGAGTTTCCTGCAAAATTGTCCCTAAAGTTTTTTTCCTACAGTGAATATTATAATAATATATTATGCATAATCATGAAAATAGGATTTTAGACATTCATAACATTTGAATTGTAGGTGATAAAAAAATTGTTTGAAACGAATTTGTAGAACATTAAAAAGATCTTCAAAATTGCTAATTGACTTTTTTCTACGATTAGTAGTTTAGCCGCTAAATGTAAAATCTACAGACTGGACTCTGTAAGATTTTTAGTAGACAATTTGTACATAGCATGCAGGCGAAATAAATCTTTAAAAAATATTTTTCCATGTTAAATCAATCGGAAAACTTTAAAATCGATGATGGACCTTTTAAAATTAATATTAAAAGCTCAAATTTTAACAAAATCACATGACTTTAAAGAAAAAAAATATTGCCTTATTTTGAAACACCCTAATATTTATTATTTATTTATTTAAAACATAATCTAATATTGCATCATAATTATTTTTACATTAATTTCAATAAAATTATTTAAATTCGCCAAATTTCGGAAAATTCTCTTTGCGAAATTAACATTTCTACCTAAATATTTATTTTTATTGTATGTACCTTTGGCGTCCCCGAAATGTAAAGGGCAAAATTTAATCGTGTAATATGGGCTTTGCATGAGTGTCGTCGGTCGTTGTCAAATTTGATAATAGTTGTCAATTGCAATATTAAAAATGCCATCCCACTTAACCGAGACTCAGGGGTACAGGGCAATAGCCAAATTAGAAGAAAATTGGTCTTTCAGTGAAGTAGCTGCAGATTTAAATGTCAGTAAAAGCTGCATATTTTATATCAAAAAACGTTGGCAAGAACAACAAAGATTAAGAAGACCTATCAGGCAAGGTGTAGGAAAAATCTCCAACGAAAATGAAGACAATGCTCTTGTCGCACATATTAGGCAAAATCCTTTCAATAGCGCAGTTAAGGCCCGAGAAGATACACAATTTCCAGGATCTCTTCGAACAGCTCAAAAAAGATTGAAACAAGCTGGTTTAAAAAACTGTGCTGCTGCTCATAAGGTTTTTTTAACTGACGAAAATAAGCGCAGGAGAGTCCAGTTCGCCAATGACTATTTAAATTATGGAGACGATTTTTGGAATAATGTTATATTTTCGGATGAAAAAACGTTCCAATCTTGCAATAATGGAAGGCTGCATGTATATCGTCCAAGAAACGCAAGATTTGAGGAGAACTATACATTAAGAACCTCAAATAGTGGACGCTTTTCCATAAATGTTTGGGCGTGGATAAGCATCCATGGTCCGGGAGTATGTTGGGAAATTGATGGTATATTAACGGCTGAGCACTATACGAGGATTTTGGACAACGTTATCCTACCTTCAGTTAGACATGTGTTTCCAGAAAACTTTATATTCCAACATGTAAGAAAACTGTATAGTATTCAAAAACGATTCTAATAAATATTATATTACAGGACAATTCACCAGTTCACACAGCTCGCGTGGTTACAGAGTGGGTAAACAACAACCACATAACTGTTTTGCCATGGCCAGCTAGAAGCCCTGACTTAAACCCCATTGAAAACGTGTGGGGTTTTATCTTACCTGAAACAAATCCTTTTTTAACATTATAATATAATATTATTACATCTGTTCTTTTTTTAGTGTGGAATTTATCTTTATTTTATCAATATTGATTTTAAGGTATTTAAATCTTTAAATTTTAATATTTAATTTAGGCGGTTTTATTTGAAAAAAACTGTTATATTTGGTAACCCGTGATTTTTGCTTATTAAGGTGATCGAGTAAGTAACCTTCGAGTACTGGTCATGTGACTTTTTGGACCCAGAGAAGTTTTCGAAAAAGCCTCTAAACATTATATTATATGTACGTTCTTATTAAATACATTTTGGAATATAAATAATAAGGCAGAGGTATACCTTTAAGTAAACTTAATTTTGTATTAATATATAACATATTTTTATTCTCCAAAGTAAAAATGTCATTAAAAGCACCTACAAATAAAGCTAGATTGGACACATGTTTATAGCAGTAGTTACACTTCGCTTCTGAAGATGCCAACATCGTTGGCTAAAAGTACTTTAAGAACTTTGTGTTTTGTTTTTGTGTTGGGGAATATTTCTAATATTTGTTTAACATGTTTATAGGAAAAATATAGTTTTTTTTCATGCACCATAATTAGGGTGGTTATAAAATATTAATACAAATGAAGCTAGATTGGACACATGTTTATAGCAGTAGTTACACTTCGCTTCTAAAGATGCCAACATCGTTGGCTAAAAGTACTTTAAGTGTTTTGTTTTTGTGTTGGGGTATATTTCCAATACTTGTTTAACATGTTTATAGAAAAAATATAGTTTTTTCATGCACCATAATTATGGTGGTTCTTAAGAGTATTGTTTGAAATTATTATTGAGCCACTGGAAGCATAAATACAAAAACCCTAAAGTAATTATTTTGGTACATTGCACCTATGTATTAATGTTTATAAACAATAATAGTAATAAATTGTATCATTCAATTAAGAAATATTTCAAATCAATTAATGTATATAATTATTATCAGATGGTCCCAGTTAAGATTATATGTTATTATTCAATTCCATAAAAATATTAATAAAAATAATGGTTGTGCGCAGGTTACCAAGTTTAAATATCAAACGTTGACCAACCGTGCATGTGCATTTAGTCACGTGTGTCGACGGTCTATGTGCGCTTTGTACACCGCTTCTTCCGAGCGACGCTTTTCCTCTTTTCGCATATGTGGAGATGAAGCTCCTGAATATATTCTTCTTAGTCCCAGTATAATTTAAACAAATGGTTTGGTAATAATTACCAAATTATCTGTTTAAATTATTTAAAATCTTAAAAATATTTATTTAATTAACCAGTCAGATAATTTTAACCTAGATAATTTAAACATTTAAGTGCAATATATATATATATATACCATGCTGTTAGTTACAAAACCTTTCACCGAATACTTTATGATGTTTAATTAGAGTGGGCTATAAATTGTATTATTGCTTTTGCTATTTGAATATTTTTAAAAAAAATTATTTTTGACTTTAAATTTATTAGTTGAATTAAGGATAGTTGTCTCTGTGCAATATTTTCAGAGCGTGTAGATTATAGTCCACACAGTAAGAAAAAATTACAGAATATTACGTTGGCCACAGAATAGCCAACGTTTTATTCTGTAAAATATTTACCTTTTACAGAATACATTCGGTAAAAGCACTCAATAACCGTAATAATGTATGCGTTTATTTGAAACACCATATTTTTTATGTAATTACATATTTTTATCCGTAATTTTACCATCATTTCTTACTGTGTGGACCATAATTTGCAGGCTACTTATATTAAGGCTGGGAATTTGTTAGTTTTTGGAATTCGAATCCTCGTTTAAAAATTATTTGAAATACTCGAATTATTCGAATATTCGAATTATTCGAGTATTCGAATTATTCGAATATTCGAGTATTCGATTATTCGAATATTCGAATATTCGTGTTCTAGTAAATTCGAATAATTCGAATATGCATGTCTTTATAATCTGTGATTCATGTCCTCGTACATTCGAATAATTTGAATATAGAGTACATTTTTAAATATTCAAATAATCGAATTTTTAAATACTCGAATATTAAAATATTTCAATTAATCAAAACTATCTTTGCTTTGCTTATTGTTGATGACATGGGGGGTGGGGGTCTAGATGGTGATTACGTCAGCAGTAGTTATTTACTTTTTTACACATATGGCAACCCACACATTGTCTATGCTTGAAATTAGTAATTACTGATTACTTTTTGCTACTGTCCAAAACGAAGCGACTACATATATCGCTTTTTTCGAATTTGGTTATTTTTGGAATTTTCAAAATTCAAAAGCCATCTAATTTTTGATGAGAGCTGTTAATTTTTTTTAATAAAAATGACAAATTAACATATTCGAAAAAAGTTTTTTTTGCACCACCCTTATATATACTAATTTAAAGTGTTTTAATATTCGAGTATTCAAATATGCGAGTATTCGAATAATATTCGACGAATATTCGAGTATTCAAATATGCCAGTATTCGAATATTCGAGTATTCGAGTATTCGAATATTCAAATATTCGAATATTTGAATATTCGAGTATTCGAATAATTTATAATCGATTTCCACCCCTATTCGAATACTCGAATATTCGAATATTCGAATTATTCGTAATCGATTCCCAGCCTTAACTTATATAGATCATCTCCTATAATGGATGTGGTTTGTCTTCAACAGGAAGACTCAAAAGCTCCGATAATACAAATAACAAATTATGAGCATTTAGAGATCGCAATTTTTAAAATAAGTTTGTATGATGTCAATACACTTGATAGAATTTTAATTAGTGTTTTTTTTTACTCAATATTAAATAAATAATATTCAAAAAATAGCAACTTTGATGTTGGACTACATTGTTATAGCAATTTGTTTGTTAATAGGTACACCTTTAACCAGCAGATTGAAACCCTATTATTTAATGGAATTATTTCTTTCAATAAATGATTAAGTTTAATGGCGTTACTTTGATAGAAAAAAAAGTCATTAAAATTAATGAAAACGTGGATTAGTGTTAAATTTAGCAAAACCACCAAGTGCAATGGCAATATTTTCAATAATTATCGACTTACTACCACATTTCACCTGGTAAACAGTTTAAACATCAAGAACTTCCTGTTACCACTGTTTGAATCTCTTTCTTTGGTTTAATCCACAATAATCTAAAACTTGCATATAACAAAAAATGTTAACTACTTATTTTCGGTTGTCAGTTATCGTTTATAGACGAAAATATTAGTTTAACTTAAGACATACCTTTGTTTTAGTATTTTTCTTGTATTATTGTTTAGGACAACAAATATAATGAAAATAAACAGTCCGTAAATTGCATTGCAGAAGTCTGTGACCGCCCAAATTTCTTTTGGAAGTTGAGTGTATTGCTCAACTGCCCACGAAACAGTTTCCAATATCCAGTTGATACCCATTGCAAGGAGTAGCTTCATGTACAGATGGAACCTAAAGAAGCATTTTTTTCTAAAATGTTTGCTATTTCATACTTAATTTAAAAGCTTAATAATATTACTTACATTTTAGTGTCAGAAGTTGATCTATTATCACCTTTCTTTAACACGTTAGTTTCCTGTTTAACCCTCCTTATTTTAATTGCTGTTAAAACAAAAAATGTTGTGTTGATAATAAGTAAAATAGCCATGGGACCATGAAAGTAAAGCAAATAGGGTATTCCATCTAAAATAATATAATTACGTTTTGCTTTTTATAAATAATATTCGTTAAGACTTACCTTGAAGAAAACATTGTTGCTCACCAATTCCTGGGTAGTATGATTTTGTTGCATCACCAAATGTGTTAATAAGATATATAATAAAAATTAATAAAGAGGGTGCTAAAATTGCATACAGCGTGTAGAAAATAAATCTTTTGCTGTCCTTATTTCTTATTCCGTTAAAACCCCTTCTGCCACTATAATATATAATAACAAATTATAAGAAAATATATTTAAAATATTCATACTGCTCATACTACCTAAATGTTAAGTATATATCGAAACAAATTATATTCATCCAAAATATTGACGATATAAAAAAGAATAAGCTTGCATGTCCTAAAATAAAATATGTATATATATATATATATATATACAATACAATATATATATTAAAAACAAATTATTGTATTAAAAATACCTATAAAGGTGCACATCCAAGGTGGACTGATGGTCGAACTCAGTTCAATGGATACCAGTAAAATGTAAGACATCATTAAGTTGAAAACATAACACATCAGGGCATTCATATGAAGATTTCTGTCTTGAATTAAAACGTGTGCCATCAGTGTCAAAAATAGGAATGGGATGGATATAAGCATTCCTGGAAAAGAGATATTAAGATTAGTTACGTCGACATCCTCGAATGCCTCAAATACCATTAATTTTCAATAATTAAGATTTGTTTGATATCTTCTAGTTATATTACAAATATAATCGTACTCTGATATATTTTAATAAATCGAAAAACGACATATAGGTCATGTCGAACTGACATACATTTGCGCAGACATGGTTTGTAGGGAAGTTGCTGGAAATACTACATTTAGGTCCCATGTTTTGTGGACTGATAAAGTGAATTTTTTAAGAGAGGGATATTTAAATCAAAACAATAACCATTATTATTCTTTAGAAAATCCGTATATAGCTAACTGTTGAACATAATTATTAACAACGCTTTGGGGTAAATGTGTGGGCTAGAATTCTGGGTACTGGGCTTATTGGATCAGCCATGTTGCCTGTCAGGTTAAAAGGAAACAATGTTCTTAAATTCTTAACAAAAGAACAGTAGGAACAGCTTCTAAGGGTCCTGTGGTACATAAACTTTTAAATTAAAATTTGGCGCTTTTTTAACCAAGAAGAATTTAAATAATGCACTAAAATTAGTATTATAATTTTAAGTTATTTTATATTTTAAAAACCTATTGAGTTTTAAAATTTTACTTGTTTGTATTTAAGCGTAGAAATGTTAGTGGTCGAGAAATTAAAAGATAGATTAGGAAATAGAATAAGGGCAGAAAAGTATAGACCGTCATACGCATGATAAAAAGTTAGTGAAATTATATTACATATTACAATATATTACAAGTATAATTATTGTAATTGTAACCGATTTTCTGCTATAATTAGGTATGTACAATTTTATAAATTGTAATTTTTGCTAGTAATGATAAACAACTTCTCGTTTTGGGTTTTCTTAATATATTTTCGCTTATAATTTTAAACATTATTATTTAATTCGCATCTGGGTCTACGACGTTTATAATTGCTAGTTTATTGGGTCCTAATCAATTGAATATGTGTAAATAACGAGTGATTTTTGGTAATAAGTTTTATTGTATCACTATTTCATTGTTTGGGTTTAAAATCTTGCGATCGCGCATACACTGAGTTCCAATCTCAAGCTTTATGTTGCGGGTTCATCATATTCACAGAATTACATTTATCTTAAATTTTAATATTTTGTATAGCTTTGTATAACTTTGTCCTTAACTGACATGTACTTTATTTTTTATGCAACTCAGTGTATCGTCTCGGTATTAAGGTATTTATTTATTTTAACTTTTTGCATTTGTACTCAGGCTAAAGCTTTTAACAATTATATTATTATAATAATATTTGTATTACTTTGGTAAGGTTTATAAAAATACTATTATTATTATTATTATTAAATTTGATATTACCATTAGGTAATATCATGGTAAGGTAATAGTACCTACCGTTTAGCCTTTTGATTTAAACTGCTTATCTTACCGCCTTATTTGGAATAGATATATCTGTATTTGTATTTGTGTTATCGTTTGGAGAGTGCTCATGCCTGAATATTTGAACATGGGTAATATATTAGCATTATTTCAAAAGGATTTATCCTTAGAAGAAAAATAGTGTTTTTATGTTATTACCTATATAAACTATGTGTGCAGAATTGTTTGTATATTTTTGCAATACTTGTCTTGTTCTGGACATTGATTTAAGAATATTTGAACATATTGTGATATACCGACACTTTAGTGGGATAGGACCACCATAGCTGTCATTATAACACTTCATAGAGTGCCTGTGCTATTGTGGATATTGGCTACGGTTAAATATCTGCACTAGATTATATTTTTCCATGTTTCCCCTCCATTTTAAAGCATTTGAATTCTCTATATCGCACATGTGTCGTTGCTGTAGTTTATTTATATAAAATCGTATCCTCGTTCAATAGTTCGAAGATGCGTGGTAAGGTAAATAAAACATAAAATGACGATCTCTTTTAACTACTTTACCTGAGTATAAAATGTTAAATTATTTGAAATATGTTTATCTGCTTTTCATGTTATTTTATTCACTTATGATTTATACTGTATTCTTGTGATTATGACCCATATGACTATGTTTTGTTTTGTATTTTATTTTTATTTGAACTGTGTAAGTCGCCAGGGTTTTTATGGTCCCTTTTCCCTGTGCTCTTACTAAACCTGCCACCCCTTTGTCTTTGCTTAAATTAAATCAAGGGTTTCAAATTAAATACTTGTGTTTCATTAAACCTGAACAATTTCAAAATAACGTTATTATCAATGTACGTAAAAACACAACGTAGAGTCCTAATTTTTATATATTTTTATAAAGTAAGTAAATTAACTAGATGATCACGAAAACAAGTATTTCAGTATACTTAAAGAATCGGGTTACGAAAATACATAGTGTACCTTACAAGCTAGATGATCTTCCCCTGGCGAAATTCAGAACATGTGGATCCAATTAAACGGACCCCAGTTCACTTTGCTATCCAAGCAAGAGTATGGCTAAATGGGGAATTTTCCGGACAGTTGATAAGTCGAAATGGGCTCTTGGCCACTAAGATCCCCAGATCTTACCCTGCTCGATTTTTTTGTGAAGCTACATTAAATACCTTGTTTATAGGACTTCAGTTCAAAATGAACAAGATCTTACAAACAGAATTCAAGATGCTTTTGCTACCGTAACGCCTCCAATGCTGGAACAATTTCCGAACAACAATGACAAAATTTGAAGCAGTTTTTGTAATTATTTTGGTACATTTTGTAATTTTTCTTCAAGTTTAGTTTCTTGATTATAAATATAAGTTTTTCAAAGGGTTCCGCAGCCTAACCTTTTTTTATTTCTTCGACTTTATTAAATCATTATTTTAGTCATAAATTTAAATGACAAACTCAAATTTTATATATTTTTTAAAATTTACCTATGTATTCATTAAGAAAAACAAATCATATAAACTTAAAAAGTACAATAGGAGATACCATAAGTTGTCTTGTTAAACTTTAAAAGCCATTGAGTAAAGAACCAACTTCCTTACTCAATGATATAGCTTTGTTTTTTATTATTATTTCCGTACTCTACAGATTTTTCTCAACAACGTACTGAAGTATCCTTCTATGTAGGTATATACTTCTATGGGTAACTTTTTTTATTTAAGAGGTACAAGTTCCGTTAAATTAGAGAAAAGGCAGCGGTTCTTAAAATATTTAAAATAAATTAAAAATCGTTATAACTTCGTTATTACTGGGAATTTTGAAAATAAGTAAGTTTCACATGTAAACATACACATAATTTTAAGTTTTTAACCCAATTTCTTCGCTACTGTATATTGAGTTATGTAGTGTGATACATCGTAGGATTCCTTGAATTTTTTTCTATCTAACCATGCAAAATTCCAATATGGCGATCATAGGAAAAACAAAAGATGGTGGTTGTGACTTAAAATCTAATAGAAGAAAAAAACTCAAATAGGATGAAAATGTAGATAAATGTGTAAATGGTACTTTTACATGTAAAATTTTGTACAAAAATATGTTCTTGGATTTTGCTGTATATTTAGTTGTTCAAGAGAAAAAAAATAAATGTTAAAATCCCCTGTTATTTAGAATGGGAAATGTATCGTGTTTTCGGCAAGGTTTAATATTAATATTAAAAACTTTTTTTGGTTTAATAAATTTTTTTAGGATACAAACTAAAAATTTAGGGGGAGCTGTTTGAAAAAAAACAGTAGGTAAATAACGGACACCCTAATAAATAAAATTATTATTGCTGCTATTTTATATAATAGAAAAAACTTGTTTTAATAGGAAACCTCCGCATATTCTAAAGCTAATGCAAATGCGACTATGCGTATTTTTGCCATTACTGTACGACTAAATAAATATTTTGCCGATAAGAAATGACTCAATGCAATTTGTGATAAAAATAAAGCTGGTACATAATTTATTAGATAAATTATGAATTTATTATTTATTAAAAGTTATATCTAATTTGTAATATAATATACCTACGATGGGTACTTACAGACATTAGTCAATGTATTGTTATGTTTAAAAATTTACATATTTTCAAGGATCCAGAATAATATTGTTATAAAAATAATATTAAATCTTATGGGTTTTAAAAAAACTATATTTTAAAATTTATTATTTAGAACTATTATTTCACAAATTTAATTTTTATCTGCAAAAAATTAATGACCAATGACTTTTTAGTAACTAAATTATTTTTTATCAACCTCAACATCTACGCCACTGATGGTAACTATAGGTACCATAGGTACTATTATAATGGAAAACTATAGCTAATTAAACAGTTAAAAAATTTGAGCTTAAAGTTTAAATATGGAATTAATAGAAAACTGAACAAATTAATTTAGAATCTAGGTCAAATATTCCATTTAATCATCAGTCAGAAATAATTAATTTAAATCTCCAGAGATTTGTATTTGCATTTTTTATTGATGACAGCTGATTCTCAAAACTATTTTCGTGTAAGTATATTTTACGCTACGGTGCCTTTGGGAATCCAATTCCTATTATCTGTTGCCATCATTTCACACCCACTTTTAAACATAATTTCTATTTCGTTTTAGAAAAATATTAATAAAACGAACTGGATAACGTTAACATTTCATAATTCATTTTAAGGTTTTCAGGTAAATAAAGTCTTATGTTTTATATTTTTATAATGTATTTAAGTAAACAATTTTAATATTTAAATAAATACGAGTAGGTATACCACTATATATTTTAATAAATAAGAGTATAGGTACTCGTATTTATTAATATATTTATTATTATTATGGGACTTCTTATAAGAAGTAAGGGTGGAACTAAAAGAGCACTTTTGTATATTTATATTTTTTACTTAAATTCATTATTTAATTTAATTATTAAAATATATGATTATTATACGAGTATGGTTTTGTGAAAAAAAATAATGTAGGTATATAAGTAAAAAATATAAATATTTTAATAAATACGAGGATGCTTGACATTAAAAGAAATTACCTATACTGTGACGTGAGATAAAATTCGCTACAACATTTAAAATTAGAATATGTAAATTAACCAAAAATCTTATTCTTTGTTTATAAATAATTTAATTTGTATCGTACCTACCTATATACCTTTATATATGAATATATTTAAATAATTGTTTAATAAAATACGCGATTGCTTGAGGCCAACCTGCATTCTGCGAAAATCTTTGCGAGAAAGTATGATTCTGACGTTATAAAATATACCTATGGGTAATTAAATGAATATTAATTCGTGTTGGATTTTAATTAAAACGGTAGCTAAAATTTGTATATGTAACGCGCTCTCAGAAAATGAACCTTATGTCAAAAAAATGATATTCGAGATTATGATTATGTATACACTGAGAGAAAAAGTGTAGTTTATAGTTAACAAATCTTTATTTGGATAGCATTTATTTACAATAAATAAAGTAAATTTATTGTTAATCAACCTTTTTAACTATTAATAATCTGCGTAATATTTTTTATTTAGCAGAAACAAATACTTTGTTTGTTGTCCATATGTTTATTATTAATAATGCAAATTTGGGAATAATAAATACCTATTTGCTTAGGCGATCTTTAAAAATTTATTTATTATAAATTTCGAATTTATTTTTAAGTAAGAATTAATATTAACAATGAATAAATATTTATTTCTTGTTTATTGTACTCAAACTTCTGTCAAAACGCATCAAAACAGCATAGACGTTTCTGGAATGGTCTGCGTGGTGTACCGCCGCGGTACTACCGCGTGCGTATGGTGTACCGCCGCGGTACTACCGCGTGCGTATGGTGTACCACTTGCCTTGCCAAGTTTACTGATTCTGCAGAACATGTTCTGTGTACTGTTTAGTTTAGTGATTCTGTTCTTTAAACTGTTATTTCAGTGTTTCAGTATTTCGTTTGAAATGTTTTTGTAATTAATTGTAATTAATTTAAATTGTACCTATAGTGTCAAAATACCGCTCATTTTCTATGTGCCGGCTAGTCCAAACATGGAAGATCTGCAAACCATGGACGAGCTATGCAAATTTTTAGAAAGCAATGGATTCAACGACTTGTTGGATACATTTATAGTGAATTGAAGTATAGGTTTTACAAATAAAGCTTTATATCTTCTAAATATTTTAGTATTTATTATTAACAAGCATTTATTTATCACAAATAAAAAGAAAATTATTATAAATTAATATTTATTTATTATAAACAAGCATTTATTTTTTCACAAAAAAGATATTTATTATAAATTTATCTTTATTTTTTAATAACAAGATTTATTTAAACAATTTTAATCAATGCTTTGTTTGTCCTAAATAAATGTTTATTCCGCCATAATCGAATAAAGCATTTATTACTTATTGATAAATCTAGTTAATTGTTAATAAACTGTTCTCTCAGTGTAATATTGACGGGTGACGTTTACAATATCGAAATTCATTATATCGAATTCAAAATATCGAACACTTTTTATCGAAAATCAAAATATCGAAAATCAAAATATCGAAAATTCAAAATGTCGAAAATGATAATATCGAAAATTAAAATGTCGATTTGAAAATGTCGAATAATTAAAGGTAGTGTCTCCCCGACCGTCGGACGGACGTAGAAAAGTGTGCTCGACCGCCCTCGGACGGACGTAGAAATGTGTGTGCTCAACCGTCGCATATTTTAACCTCATTTTCAACTAGAGGCTAAATGTAGCAAAGTATTCCTCAAGGTTATGACGAATAGCTGTCATTTTGGTTATGCAGGTACACTGCATTGTGCATTGTGCAAAATGTCACAATCCAGCCTGCCCTTAGATATATTATACCTCTATTGCTCAATGGGGCGGGAGGGGCCCAATGGGGCGGGGTCGGTTGGGTTGGGTTGTTAAGTTTGGGTTGGTTTGGTATGGCACAATGCAGTGTACCTGCATAACCAAGATGACAGCTATTCGTCATAACCTGTATGACAGCGGTCGAGATTTTATTTTCGATAAATTGAAAATTCGATTAAATAAAATTTCGATATTTTCATTTCGACATTTTGAATTTTCGATATTTTGATTTTCGACATTTTGTATTTTCGATATTTTGATTTTCGATAAAAAGTGTTCGATATTTTGAATTCGATGTAATGAATTTCGATATTGTGAATGTCACCCAATATTGACAATGCTAAGAATTTCCAAGGTCGACCGTTACAACACAAACGCCTATGCTGCCCAAACATCAATCGCCTCTCTAAAATTTAATTTTTGGACCCAAGGTTCGTTTTCTAGGAGCACGCCACATATAATATATTATTTAATTATAACCCAGACAGCAATATGACGTCTTAATTGAGTCTGCATAAGCTCTATTTTATGATTCGGACGTCAAATACAATATCAGAAAGAAGTTTTTAAGAAGTTGAACTAATCAAGACTTCTCAAAAAAGAACTCTTGAGGAACCCTTTTCTTTGACTTCGCAATTAGTGATGGGCGTTCCGGGTCACTCTTTTGAACCGGATCACTGGATCTGGATAACATAAGTGAACCGGTTCAGCGAACCGGTTCAACAGAACCGTTTGAATCTCAGATTAATTAAAAATAACACTTAATGAAATCATTCGGATCACATAAACTTTATGTTTATGTTAAAAATGTTTATCACTTTAATATTTAGGAGCCTTATATATATATATATATATATATACAGGGTGGTCCAGGTTATAGTAGCAATAATTCACCATTCGATAGTCCATCGAAAAATAAGTCGACATGCATGGTAATTTTTTTCTCCAAAACCCCTCTTAAGGGAGATACAGCCCTTCAAAGTTGAGTTTTAAAAATTTTTTTTTGCCATAACTTTCAGGAAATAAAAGCGTTTTTGACCAAATTTTGTACAAGTACTTATGAAATAGGTACTCGTTACCTGACGTAAGTAACTTTTGTCAAAATTGTCCAGTGACGTAGATACAGGGGGTTGTTTCACTTTTTCCACCCCATTTTTTACGCCACTGGATATTGGTTTAAATTGACCTATTTTTCTAATTCCTTGTTCAATTTTGAGAAAAAAAGACACTCTTGTCAAATTTTGATTTAAGGCTTTGTTTACGAGATAATTGAGTTTAAAAAAAACATACAGTACTGCAAAGTTCAGTTTTAAATATCTTTTTTTTGTCATAACTCTAACTCTAAGATCGCTAAAGCGTTTTTTACCAACTTTGATACAAGTACTTATGAAGTAGGTACTCGTTACTTGACCCAAGTAACTTTTTTCAAAATTGTCCATTGGCGTACATACAGGGGTTGTTTCACTTTTTCCGCCCAGGATTTCACTGAAAAATAACTCGACATGCATTGTTTTATTTTCTTCAAAACTTCCCCTAAAGCCCTTCAAAATTCAATTTTAAGATTTATCTTTTTGTTATAACTCTCATATCGTTTAAGAATATTTGATTAAATTTGGTATAGGTATTTAAAATAGGTAACCAACACTTGACATATTTTTATTTAAAATTATCAAGTGGCCTGATGCGCTTTATCCAATAAAATTAGGGCGGCCCCACTCTAGTATGAACTGTCAGTCTTAAACAACTGAAATAGCTGTCAGAGTGTTAATAAAGGTTTTCTATTATTTTTTACAGTCTGTTAATATATATAAAAATACAACTTTTTTGTCTCTTGAGTATTTTTCGTATCTTACCTCGTTTCGAAAGAAAAAATAAAAACCATATTATTACATGAAAATTGACAAAACGCATATTTTACACGCATTATGTTTGAGGAATAAATAAGTGGGCTTTGGAATAAGTAAAAGGTTGACAGATTGAAAATTAAATAAATTTGATATTATTGCTTTCAAGTAGAGATACTTTTGTAGTTAAAGTGAATTTGTTAGTTGTGTAAAAATGCCTTTTATAAATTATTCTTTACATCAATTGTCCGATATGCTCTTAGTTTATGGTGAAGCGAGGCAAAATGCACACGAAGCAGTAAGAATTATCATAGAAAATTTCCTCAAGCACGAATTCCGCATAAGAATACATTTGAAAATTTACTTCGTCGCTTAAGGCAAACTGGTTCTCTAAAACCAGCCAAATTTAATTCTGGACGTAGAAGATACCGGCGTACCGTTCAAGTTGAAGAAGCTATTTTAAATAGTGTTCAAAATGACCCAACTACAAGTACAAGAATTGTTGCAAATGAGTTAGGAATATCAGCGTCCTCTGTGTTAAGGACCCTACAGGAGCAACAATTGAAGCCTTACCACTTTACAAAAGTCCAAGAGTTGTTGCCTAGGGATTTTATTCCCAGGCAAGGATTTTCCCAATGGTTTCTAAGGAAGTTAAGGCACCATAGAAATTTTTCCCGAAATGTACTATTCACAGATGAAGCTTTATTCACCAGAAAAGGAATAATAAATTTTCACAATTTACATACTTGGGCTGACGAGAATCCAAATTTATTAAGAATAGCCAATTCACAATACCAATTTTCCAACAACATATGGGCCGGCATTATTGATAACATTTTGCAGCCGATGTTCGAGCTTATCTCAATGAAACATACGGTGTTCGTTGGATTGGACGAGGAGGTCCTGTTCGTTGGCCACCTCGTTCACCCGATTTAAATCCTTTGGATTTTTATTTTTGGGGTCATCTAAAGGAAATTGTGTATAAAACGCCTGTTCTTACAAGAGATGTACTAATGCAACGAATACACGAAGGATTTCAAACAATTAAAGAAAATCGCCATGTTTGTAACAGAGTACGAAAGTCCTTACGTCGTAGGCTACGAGCCTGCAATGAAGCTGGTGGTGGTCATTTTCATCATTACCTTAACTAATATTTTAGAAGTAAGTTAATTGTCTATTTAAGGGTTCAAAAAATAAATGTTCATAAAAAACAGCTTGATTTAACAAAAAATAACAAGAGGCAGTTTTTGTTTAGGTAGTTGGAATCATTTTTTAAAAGATCAAACATGGCAAAAAGTATAAAATATGAGTTTTGTCAATTTTCATGTAATAATGTGGTTTTTATTTTTTCTTTCGAAAACGAGGTAAGATACGAAAAATACTCAAGAGACAAAAAAGTTGTATTTTTAGTGGCTTAATCTAAAAAATGTATAAAACCTGCAAAAAAATCAGTGGCGCACATTTTTTTTCTTAATAATATTTCTTAAGGTGCCCCTCGTGACGCCACTGGACTTGAAAATTTTAACGTAGTTAAAGAAAAATTAGCTACTTATTACTATAAATAACGTTGCCAAATTTCAACAGAATCGGCCAAAGGATATTTAAAATATTTTAAAAAAGCCGTTTAAAAAAAAAATATTTAACACCCTGTATCTTAAAAACTAAGCATTTTCGGACCCACGTTTATATGACTTTTTCTTCTTATTTTTGGATAAGGAATCTCCAGCCGAGCGTTGGCGCATGTTTTTGAAACACCCTGTATATACACACTGTGACCCATTTGTTTGCGACTCACCCCTGTAAAATCATTATTTATTCTGCGATTTTAAACGGATTTGATTTAAAGTGTAAATCTTGATAAACTGTATTTTTTGAGCATAAAACGCTATATTTTATCAAAATACAAGGGGTACTATGTCAGTTTTTAAGTGTAACCCAGTAAGCACAAGCTAGCCGGCCCGCATACGGCCCGAATATATTTTGCCGAATCGGCCGCGTGCGGCCCGACACATGTATTTGTTCCAGCGTGTAGACCGGGCTTGTCCGCCTGGCCGAATGTCGGCTATGTTTACTCGGCCGAGTGTCGGCTGTGTATTCAAGAAAAGCCATCTGAATTCACGAATAATATTATCAAAGAAATATCTGGACAAAGTGCGTTTTTATTAAACTTAATATTGAAGAAAGTGTTATAATATGGATCATAGATGCTTTCAGTCATTGATAACATTTAGGGCTGCAGTTTAAGCGTTGGTGATTTAAATTAAACTTACAGTCACTGTCCAGAAAATGTTTATAGGAACCAGAAGCGGTCTTAACGTTAATATTGTCTATTTTTTTGTGGTATTTAACCACTGTTTGCACAAATCAAAGTTTTTTGGGAATCGATGAAAATTAATGTTTTTATTTAAAGGGTTTTTCTTCGACTGGTTGTCCAAATTGCATCCAAATGTGCCACATCGCATTTTAATAAATGCAAACGGCACGACACAAACTAAAACACACACAAAACAAGTTTACGCAACACAAAAACATTAATAAACAAACAGAACAGGTTAACACAACGCAATAACAATAATTTGAACACTGAAAAGTAATTCGAACCTTACCAAACGCAAAAACAACAAACAAAATATAGAGCAAGTTAACATCCAACAGCATCGCAAAAACAAGAATTTTACCAGAAGATAATTAAAAAGCACGTTAAAGATTTAAAAATATCAAGTGACGTATTTAAGCCCCGCCCAACATGCGCACCATCCTATCTTAAGGTGTATGTGTCTTGAGTAACTATTACTATAAGTTTAATTTTATTTTAATTTTAATTTTAATATTTGTTTCATGAATAACTTGACAGAATAAATTGTGGAGTTATTATTGTGCAATTTTCTACTTAAAATTTTTTAATAAAATTTAGTAAAGGGTCCTTTTGGGGGTGGTAAATCCAGTGCCGTACTTAGATTTTGTTTAAAAAAATCGCTAATATGAATTCTTAAAAATTTACTCTTAAAAACTGACATAGTGGGCCTTGTATTTTATATAAATATGGCGTTTTTTTCTCAAAAAATACAGGTTATCAATATCTACACTTTAAAACAAATCCGGTTAAAATCGCACAATAAATAAATATTTTACAGGGGTGAGTCGCAAACAAATGGGTCACACTGTATATATATATATATATATATATACAATACAATATATATATATATATATATATATAAAGTGTGACCCATAATTATTTCCCATACTCTCATCCTTATAGGGAGGGCATGGGGTAACTTTAAAATTTCCAATGAAACACCCTATTTTGTATTGCAGATTCGGATCAGTCGACTAAAAAAAGGTAGATTTTGTCTAAAACATTTTTTCATATTTGAAATAGATGGCGCTGTAATAAAAAAATCAATTTTGTTCGATTTTTCTTCTGTATACGATTCTGCAATAATTTTTCTATAAAATACTTGTTGGTTGTTATTAATAATAATACAAATTTAGCTCAAAACAATTTTTATTTTTCGAATTTTTATTAAAGTAGGTGCCTTAATGTACTTATTAATTCGGATTTTAAATAAGTCTACACAAGTATCTGCTGGAATTACGGCACCAGCATTTCTAATTTGCCTAATCATATTTTCACGGGTTGTTGGTACTAATTGATACATACGGTATTTAAGATAGCCCCACAAAAAGAAGTCCGGCGAAGTAAGATCAGGCGATCTAGCAGGCCAACTAACGAGGGACCATTAACATTGCGATCAAGTACTTCACGTGCTAACACCAAATAGTGTGCTGGGCAACCATCATGTTGAAACCACATGTTCTGTCGTACTTTGAAGCTTAAGACTTGTGGGCAATTTATTTTCCAAAATTTCTTGGTACATTTAAGTTCCCTTCAATGATGTAGGGACCGATGAGTTTGTTGCCAAGCATTCCATACCACACGTTGACAGTCCAAGGACGCTGATGTTCAACTTGAAGGAGCAAACGCGGATTTTTATCACTCCAGTAATGCATGTTGTGCCGATTAACCGTTCCGTGGTTCGTAAAAGACGACTCGTCGGAGAACAATACAAAATGGAAAACATTTGGATTTTGTTGCATTTGCTCGTATCCACTGACAAAAATTACCCGATTTTGTACATCGAAACCTCCTGATGTAACGAAATATGGTAAGGATGGTATTTATTTAGTTTTAATATTCTGATAACACTGCTCTCAGGTATTCCGGAATTGCAAGATAATTCTCGTGTGCTTGCATGACGATTAGCAGCAACGGCTGCTAATACATTAATTTCATTATTTTTACCGGTGACTGTTGCTTGACGAACTTTTTTTTTCGGTTATTTCGTTTTTTTGCACCATAGAAAAAAAAAGTAGCCAATTGCGCCTTAGAGCCGGACTCTTTTTAGCCTCAACACGAGGATAACATAAAATATCAAACAAAAACCAGAATTAAAACTCGTGTAATTTTTTTAATAAATGAAATAAGGTAAAAAAACTTTAACTTAAGGAAATTTAGATATTAGTAAAAAAAATTATTTAATTTAATAACATAATTATTTCCAATGAAAAAGTGATATATCACTTTTATATTTTTATTGAAAAATTATTAAAGAATTGTATACAGAGGGGAAATCGAATTTTTTTTTAATCCAAAGCCATCTTGTACAATTATGAAAAAATGTTTTAGACAAAATTTACCTATTTTTAGTCGAAAGATCCAAATATGCAATAAAAAATAGGGTGTTTCATTGGAAATTTTAAAGTTACACCATGCCCTCTCTATAAGGATGAGAGTATGGGGAATAATTTTGGTACTGTCTGTCCACTCTAAGTTGGCGGAACTAAGGAATTTTGTTGTTTAGATATTAAAGAATTGTCGTACTGTGTGCTTTTAAAACAGATTTTATATTATAAATAATACTAGTATATAATATGTACTAGTATTATTTATAATATAAAATCTGTTTTAAAAGCACACAGTACGACAATTCTTTAATATCTAAACTACAAAATTCCTTAGTTCCGCCAACTTAGAGTGGACAGACAGTACTAATTTATTTCCACCTCGAATCATTTAATTTTTATTTTAAACATTTTTTCGTAAAAGTGAGTATTTACTGAGATATTTCATGGTTTCAAGTTAAAAGACTCAACCCTGTATATATCAGTGGCGGCTGGTGGATTTTATGTATACCAATATCTCAGTTATTAGACATGGGACCCACACCAAATTTATAATAGTTTATAATGACATTAAATAAACAAGTTCGGCGCAAACAGAATTTAAATTGAAGTTTGCGAAAAAAAGTTAGTTTTTCCTGTCACCTCACCCGCCTCCAGGTATTATCTACTATAATTTATCGACAAATTTAAAATTTTATTTAAAAAATCCAAATATTACAGGTTTTATACCATTTTAAATATTTTTTTATTTTAATAAAATAAATAATAAAAAATTAAAATCGAATAAAATCTGTAATATTTGGATTTCTTAAATAAAACTTTAAATTTGTCGGTAAATTATAGTAGATAATAAATTGCACCACTTTAATTTGAATTATCTTAAAAAGGGGGGCCTGGAGGCGGGTGAGGCGACAGGAAAAACTAACTTTTTTTCGCAAACTTCAATTTAAATTCTGTTTGCGCAGAACTTGTCTATTTAATGTCATTATAAACTATTATAAATTTGGTGTGGGTCCCATGTCTAATAACTGAAATATTGGTAAACCCAAAATCCACCAGCCGCCACTGGTATATAATAATAATATTATATATATATATATATATATATATATATATATATGTATAAATTTTTTATTTTTTGTTTTTTTTTGAATTATAATGTGTTGTGATTTAAATCTTCCGCCCTTAAAAACTTAACTTAAATTTAGGTGGCAACCCTGACGCGTACATTTGAGTCAACAAAGCCGACAAGCCAAGGTCCCGGTGTTGAAATATAACTGTATTTTTGGATAATACTGCAAGCTGTACAAGGGATGGAGTGGATGTTTCAGGATTGAAGTTTCCACATTGTCGAATGGCGGATGTAGCTTACTGAAACCGCGATACGTTAAAACTTGTATTTGGCTAGTAAGAGTCCATTAGCACCCAGTTCTCCACAGAGAGAACGAAAAAGTAGAAGAAGAAGAAGAAACCGACAAGTAAGAAATGTAGTGTGCCTATATAAACAATCTGCAAATACTACGAACCCAAAGAGTGGCGACGAGGATACTTTACAATAGGTACAAGAAACAATGACAACTACCAGCATTGTATTTCAAGTCGAAGTTTTCCGTAATACCAAGTTATATTGAAATATATGGGTACCAAAAGGTAACAAGTTACTCTACATTTTACATTATATGGGCGCTGAAACGTTTGATTTACTGTGTGATAAATTGGCTCAGGAAGAAATAGTAAAATTGTTAAAGGATCATTACAGTCCGGCACCATTAGAAATCGCAGAAAATGTCCGGTTTCACCAAAGAAAACAGCAAGAAGGAGAAACTATAAAGGAATTTTCTACAGCTTTGCAGAAGTTGGCCATAAATTGCAAGTTTGGTGATTACCAAAAAACAACACTAAGAAATCAACTAGTTTTGGGGATGATGTCAGAAATATATACAAAACCGGCTACTTGAAGCAAAGGACTTAACCCTTGATAAAGCTCATAAAATTGTGTTATCATGGAATTATCGGCAAAGGACACGGCACAATTACATATAAATGTTACGACTGGTGCAGTGGGGATAAATCGTCCAAAGGACAAAAAGAATTTGAATTTGAAACAAAAAATGCAGTGCAAAAGCCACACTCAAATATAACAAACAATGCATACACCAAGTGTGACAAAATAAATGTGATTTCCAAGTTTTGTAAAATAAAAGGACATTTACAGTCAGTATGTACCAAGAAAAATCAAAACACCAACCAGATAAAAGAAATTGTACAAGTGAAGATACAGAGTACAGAAAAAAGTTCAATACATCTTTAAGAGTTGGCGGTAGGGGTGTCAATTTGGAGGTGGATTGGAAGCTACAGTAACCGTAATAGGTAACGTAGGGGAGACCGGGGTAGAACGGGGTACCGGTGTTTTATTTAAATTTCCCGCTGCAGCCGATCGATAGTACTATCGTCCTTTGTTATCATTTACTAGAAGGCCAACACGTCAGTTGGTAATGACAAACGGGTTACTACAAACGTTTTAGTGTGTTTTGACTAAACGTGGTGAAATTGTGTTTAGTTTTATTAATTTTCGATATATATATTAGGGTGGTCGTTAAAAATTAAATTTTTTGCGATGCCGCCTAAAAAGCTTCGTTTTGATAAAAAAACACTGGGAATTTTTTTTTATTTAAAACAACACGTGCCTCAAGACGATCTAAGTTAATTTTTTGGTATAATCATGTTTTTTTTGGGAATTTCTTATGAAAAATAATTTTTTTTTCGAAATATAAACAATTATAGATCCAAGATCCAAGATCCCGCAGTTTTCACACAAAATAAACTTTACATCCTCATGTTTGATCTAGAGAATTCAGGAGAATCACCAACAGAAGCTACACAAGGCCTACAATATAGTCAAAATAATGGACACGATTAAACTCGTATACTGCATATCAATAGTTTCAACAACAATAAGCACATCCTATATCACACCATCCAAAAAATGGGCATCAAAGGCACCCTACTTGTGGAGACCAAAACTAAACCCTCCTACAACACCTCTTACCGGAGCTTACTGGAGCAGACTACAAATAGATGGCAATACTGTAAACCTAAATACCAGAGGGGGTAGTCTAGTACAAATGCATCCTGCATTAAAACTTAAAAAAGACAATGCTCCCATAATAAACAACCCATTAAACGAATGCGTGCACTTCTCCATTCCATTTAAGGACGATTCTTTGCATTTTCTTCTAGTCTATGTTCATCCAAGTGCCCAATTAGAGGAATCTATATTTTTAAAAGCAACTCTCTTTAAATACTGTATAATAATTGGGGACTTTAACCTAAATCTCAGAAAATTTAAACAGTTAAAAAACTTTACCACCCACTCGAGTTTTAAACAACTCCACACTCCCCCAACTTTTTTAATGGAAAACAATAACGACTCCACGCCAGATATTATACTTCATTCGCAGAACCTTACACAATATGTAGCAATAGACCTAATTGCTGACTTAGGCTCTGACTACCTGGCCATGCTTTTAAGCCTTAAAGCAGACAATTTTGTAGAACCGGCTCAAAGGGAAAATTAGTTTTTAACAAATGCAATATAGAATCCATAAACCATGAAATGATAAATTTCATCAATGATCATGCATTGCCAAGTCCCAATATCATAAATCAATTTAACACTAAACTCAAGGAATGTATTTTAAGTAACACTCCTAAAAAACAAGTGACAAGCTATGTAAATTAGTTACCGCCGTTTGTCGTCCGACTTCTCAAACTAAAACGTAGAATGTACAGGGAATATAGAGCTGATCAAGATCCCAATATAAAATCCAATATTAACAAATTATGAAAAAATATAAAACATTTAATTTCTATTTATGTCAACAACAAGTGGACTAAAGCGTGTAAAGATATAACCAATGCTAAAGGAAAAGATTTCTTCTGACAAATTAGAAAACTGTCGAGATACAAAAAACAACATAATAATAAAAATATTAATAATAATAATAATTTATTTCGTGTTATTATACAATCAGTATTTACACAAGTCAGGCAAATAAAAATATAAAAGTATACAACTAAATACATATAAGCAATAGAAAAACATATACATATAAAGAATATTTTAAAGATGATATGACATTGTGACCTACACTAAAATCTTTGTTTAATACATTAGTTTATAAATTTAAAATCTAGGTATTCTTGAATAGAGTAAAAAGCATTGGCAATTATATATATGCTCTGATATTTTTCGACAACCTACCCCCACTCAGTATATATTGCAATACGCCTCTAAAAAAGTCTGTGGAGAACCTGCAAAACATAATAAACCAAACTGAAAATTGGTTCAACAAATGGAGATTAAAACCAAATCCCAAAAAATCTAAGTTCGTTATATTTAAACACAAAATTAACATTCAGAGTCCATATTTGATATTATATAATCAACGCATTTCACCCTCAAACAACACTACATACCTGGGCCTGCAGCTGGACAACAAACTTAATTTTAATCTCCATACCAAAACGGCAAAAAAAGAAACAGTCGCAAGAGCCAAACTTTTTACCGGACTAACCAACAGATGGGAAGGAATAAATATGAAAACTGCAGCTATCATGTACAAAGCAATTTGCCGCCCTCTTCTGGAATACTGCTACCCAGTTTTATTAAACTGTCAAAAACCAGCCCTAAATAATATTGCAACTGCGGAAACAACAGCCCTAAGAACAATCCCCAAACTCCGCCACCCCCTAAACCCTCTTCACAACCCTCCCAATGGCTTTCTTTATCAAAAATTAAAAATAAAAGTTCCAATTCTTGAAAGATTAAAAAATATTTCAACTAAGTTTGCTGCTAAAGATCACAACATCGAGATACTAACCTAATTATCACCAGAGAAGTCGATAAAAATGCCTCCACAGAAAAAACTATATATTCAAATGGAGATTTTATATATTTTTAACATTATATGCTTTATTCAAGGATTCATATTTTTATTTTAAACATGTCGGCTCAAATCAAGAATGTCAATAATTTTAAAAAATGAATAATATATTTTCAAAATATATCTTTAATTCTAGTAAATAAGCTCGTTTTAAAATAGTTAAAACTGTTATTTCTAAATTACGAATTCTTATTTTGAGATTTAACCAGTTCTAGTATAATATTATAATCGTCTTAGAATGAAAGGCTATAATCTTAAAGTAAAAGGCAATATATTTATATTAAAAATATGGAATTTTTTTGTTTAAGACTTTGTGATACTAAAACTAAAATTATATATAGTTAGATTCTTTTAATTTAAGCATCCGTATTTTCAATTTTAACAATATCCGACTTTGTACATACTTATTTTAAGAATATGGTAACATTATAATGTAATAAATTATAAAGTTAGTCACCTTATTCTAAAGATATATTAAAAATATTTCTTCAATTTGAAGATACGATTGGGCTGTACTACTTGGTTTGAGCATATCACATCCCCGAGTTTTACGACGTAGTACGCGGCACCCTGTCACTTGCCGGTACCGATCTCATTTGATCTTCGCTGCTCGCGTTGACAAGTTGAGATGCAAATTTAACCCCGCGCGAGAAGAATTCTATTATTCAATCTGTATTCTTTTTCTATAAGTGTAGTTTAATTATTGTGTACCTATTCTATGGTATTAACCCAACACGCAAGATGGAAGACAAGTTAAGAAGTTGGGGTCTTTCAGATGCAATTATTACTGTATTTAAAGGTAAGTGACTATACTATGAAGTAATTTACTTATTATTATTATTATTATTAACACTTATCTGAGTAGAAACTGGCAATTATAAGTAATATTATGGCAATTTTAAGTTATAATAAGCTAGTATACCAGGTATACTATAGGTATATAGGTATACTATACCTACGTAGGTACTAGCCATAATTGCCATCTCCTCAGCAAGTGTACATTTACCGATAAATCACCTTGTATGTTATCGTTATAACGTAGGTTCCTTCTGTAAATCATAATGTTGGTACATTATGATTTAAAGAAGGAATCAACATACAGGGTGATTTATCGGTAAATGTAAACTGGCCGGTTCGAGCCGGTTTGGGCCGATTCTATATTTAGTGACTAGATAATTTTTATTAATTACCAAAATACAGGGTGTGTAACTGCTTTATCCTCTTTTGTTTCTCAGAGTTACAACATTTTTATGGAACGCCGTTTAAGTCAGTATTATTTGTTTTTCTAATTTTTTAATAAAAGTTCTTTTTATTTTTACCGCGATACCTAAATAAAAGGCTGCAAAAATATAATATATTTTGACCGGTCAAATAGCTAGCAGTCAATTGACGTTTATAGTGTCTAACAACAGTTAATTGTCAAGTTAATATTTAAACCCTGTTTATTTAAAATAAAATTTATTTAATATGGTTAAATTATTAGGCGTTGTTGCAGTGGTCAGAAGCAATTCAATGTGAAGTTAGCGGGAAACTTTTTTACTTTTCTCCTATCTTCACCGTGATAGTAATACCTTAACATAATCTTTAAAAAATTCATATCGCACTTGTTTTTTGCTTTTTTTATATTAGTTTAAAACTTATTCACTGGCTACATAGATACACTTTTATTTTAGAAAATGAAATCGATGAACAGCAACTACCTTATCTTACAACTGACTTGCTTAAAGAGTTAATTCCTCATGTAGGACCTCGTTTAATTGCACAGCAGAAAATTTTAGAATTAAAGTTAAGTCAAGACGAAAATCAAACCATTAACAAGGTAAAGTTACTTCATTAGGTTTTTCAGGTGGTGCACATGTATTTCTTAAAGTTTGCATAACCTTGTTCAGGTAATTCGGTTAATTATAACATTTTTAGGTTGAGCACAGAGTCTCTAGTATGAGTACAGTAAGCGATAATACTGAAAACTCTTTTGTTAGTCTAGAAAATGTCCCTATTGTGATTGCTAATACTGATGATTCTGCCTTATGTGGATCAGGCTTTGATTACGGGAATATACTAAGTTTAATACAGCCGAAGTTTGATGATTTTGACCTCAAAACTCTATTAGCAACCACTGCACTTGGAAAAAGTATTTTGTCCTACTATGCTGCTAATCAAAATCTTGATAACACAAGACGAAATAGACTAGTCTCTATTATAGTTAAACACTTATACAATTACATTGTCAAAAAGTAAGTGAACATTTTTTTTACATAGAAATCATATTTTTTAAATTGGACTAAAATATTTTTATCTACGCCAGTGAGATAAGAACATCTTATCCCACTTATTTTGAGTGAGATAAGAAGTTCATTAACGCACGCGTTTTTCTCTGCTTTTCAACAAATCAAATAAAAAAGTCAAAATGTCAAAATGTCAAAATGTTACCCTAAATTAAGTCTTAGACAAAAATAATTACCGTTTATTTTTTCATTTAGAGGCGTGGATAAAAATTTGTACAATATACGTCTGATAACGCTTTATTAACGTACTTCTGCGATTGCCCAACTCGTGCTACGCACTCGTTGGGCAAATTTCGCATGCGTACGTTAATAAAGCTCTTATCCCACTTATATAGTAAATAACTAAAATCAAACTGGCATAAACTGGGGCATAAACTAACTTACTGAAACGTTGCCGCAGTCCAAAAATTGAACTGTTGTTTACATCATTTAAAATTTTCAATTGGAAAATGGTAGAAAAACTGTACATTTGTTTTAGACGTCTTAGTAGGGAAGAGTACAATATGTTAGCAGCAAAAATTATATCAATTTTCCCCACAGAAACATTAGGGGTTTATTATTGCCCCCCGATTCGCAAGGGAGAACACCCACTAAAAAAATCCGTTATGGCAAAGGGCAAGTTAGTCAACCAAGTGCGAAATATACTATTTCGCTCAGGCGATACTACCTTACGCAGAACTACTGGCAGTAAAAGGGATTCAGAAGGAAGTGAAGATGCATCTTCACTTTATGAATATGATGATGGGCCGTCAAAAAAAAATAAAGGTAAAAATCCTGTGGTCTCCATTCAGTGAATTTACTCATAACGAAAAACTGCGAAATTTGGAATTTGATTGATATTTTTTTGCAATAGAATTAATATTAAATTAAAGCCTTCTTTTGAATATTAATAAAAACAAATTCTATGTAGGTACGTTTTACTGATTTTCTAGGCAATGACAATAACGAAGATATTTTATGGCTACAACATAATTTTGAGCCGTGGGAGAAAGTATTAGAAAAGTGGAAGAACACCTATCATTTTAGAATGTCTAATAGCAAAGTTACAAATGTTACTGAATATTTCGCCCTTTGGCCTGTTTTACATGATATCCGAGGAGACGTTCTTGTAAGTTGGTATTATATGGGCTTTTGGTAATAATAAAATGGAAAAGTATTATTACTTCCACCTCCCAAACGAGGGGAAGTATTGTTTCGATAAAAAAAATAATTTTTTTATTACAAAACGTAAAAAAAACAAAAAATGAGCAAAAAAATTTTGTATGTCTGTTTCCACGATAATTTTTGAATAAATAAAAATATTGATTTGAAATTTGGTAGACGTTAACAACTCGACAATATAATTGGTTATGAGCAAAATCGCTTCATAGGAAGGGGTGGAAAATAGGGGATGTTTATGTTTTTTTATTTATTTTTATTCTATTTTTTGTAAAATGTTGTGAACAAATTTAATATTAAACATAAAACGAATTTTTTGAAGTATAGGGAGCGAACGAAAAAAAATCATGTTTATATTTTGAATGGGGTTGAAAGGGGATAAAAGGATAAAAAAATAATGTTTTATGTCTTTAGGGGTTTTCGTGCTCGAGGATTTCAATTGCACCAATATTTTTTTGATAAAACTTTTTGTAAGGTCTAATTTTTTTTTTAAATACTTAATAATAATTATTATAATTATTGTAATAACAAAGTGCAAATATTTAAAAAACAAGTAACCATAAGCAATACAGAAAAACTTCATATAATTGATGAATTTCGGGAAGTGACCCACGAACCAACCCCAATTATTACGTTATTAATGCACTAAAGATCTGGCCCTATTTAAAACCAGATGAATCCTGGCATCTAGGCCTTTTATAAAAAAAATCTAGGTCTAGTTTGTTTTAAATTAAAATGAATAAAATTTTTATTTTAAACTAAATTTAAAAAAAAAAAACAAGTGCGTCGGATAAGATTATACCTATGCACTCAACCAAAAAAATATACATACAATTAATTTTCCTGCTTATAGATATAGTTTTTTTGTCTAGAAAACATATTCCTATGTAATGTTTTATTACAGATTAGCTTGGATTTTGAAAGACTTTATCCTCAGTCCCAAGTCTCGTTTTATTTAAAGTGGAATTCATTCTTTGAGCAAGTATTAAAGTCCAAAATTGGAGAAATTAGGGATGTCCAAATAAAGGAATTGCACAAACTGCTACTGGAAAAAACCGATGAAGGTATCGTTTATTATAATATTTACAATTTAAAGGGCGCTTTTAAGTATAGCGAATTTGTAATATAATACGTTAAATAACGTCTACTGAAAAACTTTGTTCTCTCCTTTGTATTATATTTTTTTCTACTTTTGTTAAAGCTTAAGTTTTCTTAGCGATAATGTTATAAAAATTTTGCGATTTTAGATGAAAAGCTACCAATACAGCTCACTTTACTGGGTCACCTACTTCCGCCCAGAGGCAGAACTAAAAACTGGAAATTTTCCATTCTAGAAAGTATTGAAGGAATAATTATTCATGTTGAGGTTAGTATATTTTAAGTTTCACTCACTTTTATTGATAAAGATAAAAAAGTACAACAGAATAATATTTTGGCTTTGTTTATACTTTTAACATCTCTAATAAAGCTTTTTTCTATTATATTTTCAGAATCCTGGTGACATTGAGATGACCATCCAGAAAACTATTGAAAAAGCTTACGATCGAAAACTCACGGTGCAGCCTTACTTATTGGTAGAAGGTAACACAATTGACAACATCCGGTCCTCATACTTGGTTTTTGATAAAATTAAATATCAGTTCAACACCGTAACAAAGGCTTTCGATTTGTTATTTAAAAGTTACCATGCTTTAAACATCCAGTACCCGCCGCAAAGTGCCCATATACTACAGTTAATTCAAAACGCGGTTTACAACATTTTCACCAAGTACGACACAGTATATCCAGAAAACCTGGATATACTGAGATTATTTAAAAATGAATAAAAAAATATAAATTCATCTAGTAAAGTAATGCTCATGTGTCTATAACTTGTTAAATTTAAATTTTAAGACATATTACAGTTCCCCTTTTGCGTCATGAAATGCACAAATTGCAGTAAACACTTTTCATGCCTTAAAAAGTATGTTATACATATAGAATATGCTCATCACTTAAGTAATTATTATAAATGTCCAATTAAAAACTGTCATCGGTTATATAATAGGCGCGATAATTTTAAGAGACATGTGGTCACTAAACATTTGGCACATGTTAAGCCTCAGCAAAAAAAATCTTCTGTTGAAAGTATACATCAAGAGACTAGTTCTTTACCTACAAATCATGGTAACAATGACTTTGCAAAGATTTCCGATAATCAGAAAGAATCAAAGCAATTTAAATTTGATCTAAAGCATAACACTAGACAGTTTTCGCATCTTCTAGAATCTACAGTAGCAAACTTATCTTCTAAATTATATAGTAATATGGGTTTTAACAGAACACTTATTCAATATGTTATTGAAACGGTTATTTCATTTTTAAAATCAGGAATATTAGATATAGTTAAAAATCTCTGTTCACATGCATTAGATAACAGCAATAGCTTTAAAGAAATATTAAATGCCATCAGTATAATGATGGACATATTAGAAAATTCGTTCGATCCTCTAAATACAGAATATAAAAGATTCAAATATTTCGAAAATTGCCAATATTTTGTTAAACCACAAGAGCAAGTAATTGGAGTTAGTGATGACCAAAAGAAACAGAATAATCAAAAAATTATGATTTTAAAAAATCACCTTTCATATTCTGTACC
Source organism: Brassicogethes aeneus (assembly GCA_921294245.1). NCBI lineage: Eukaryota > Metazoa > Arthropoda > Insecta > Coleoptera > Nitidulidae > Brassicogethes > Brassicogethes aeneus. The sequence continues at coordinate 68,208,941 of OV121132.1, forward strand.
AATGAGAATGACACTAAAATCATTTTTTGAAATTCCAGGAGTTTTTAAAACTGTTGAAAGTTACCATAATAAATTAGAACAAATTGTTGTCAAAGATAACAATAATTGTATGACACATCTGTTACATGGCAGTTTATGGCAAAAAGTCAAAAAAGTATTCGCTAATAACCAAATTGTTTTTCCTCTAACTATATATTTCGACGATTTTGAAACTTTAAACCCTTTGGGATCTCACGCTGGCTGTTACAAAATTGGTTCTGTTTATTTTTCATTACCTTCAGTTCCTCCTGATTACGCTAGTCGCTTAGAAAATATTTTTTTATCTCTAATTTTTTATAGCGGCGACAGGCAACAGTTTGGAAATAAAAAAACGTTCGATGTGATCGTAAAGGAGTTAAAGTTTTTGGAAACGACCGGAATAAACATTACCATAGACAAAGGAGAAGTCGTAAATGTAAAATTTTGTCTGGTAGCCCTAACAGGTGACAACCTAGGAGTACACGCGCTTTTGGGTTTCAATGAGTCATTTTCTTCTACTTACTATTGTCGCTTTTGTCTTTCACCAAAAAACGCAATGAGAAGTCAAACAGTTGAAAATCGGAAAGTTCTTAGGCACAAAGAAAATTATAACGAACATGTTGCAAACAAACTTGGAATAAAAGAATCCTGCTTGTGGAATGAATTGCCAAATTTTCATGTCTATGACAATTTATGTTGTGACGTTATGCACGATTTGTTCGAAGGCGTACTTCGATACGACATGGCACTAGTCATATTTAAATTAACTGAGGCAAAATATTTTACAGTCGAAAGACTTAACGCAAGAATAAAATATTTCACCTATAGTAACGCTGAAAAAAACATTTGTCCTGGAATAAATAAAGATCATGTATCAAATGACGGATGCCTTATTATGTCAGCTGCAGAAATGCTTTGTTTAACTAGAAATTTTTGTTTAATTGTCGGAGAACTTGTACCAGATGAAAGTGATGTATGGAAGTTTTATTTGATAATACTCAAAATTACCCAAATTCTAACATCAACAGCACACATAGAAATGTTTGTTTTAGGGCAAACAAATTCATATATTTAAATGCGTATACTAAATGGAAAGATATTATATTTAAAACAAATCTATAACTATTGATATGAATTTAGTAATTTATTTTAACTGAATCTTTGATTTATTTAAAAGATATTTTATATTTTACTTTACAAGTGTATCTTAAAGCTATTATACTTTTGTTAAGACAATTGCCAATAATTATGTTGAACATATGAAAACATTCATTTTAAATAGAGCATTATTCATAAAGTAAGTAATTCAATTACTTAAAAGTTTATGATATATTAAATTAGAATATTTAATATGTTTATTTACTTTAACATCAAATATATGAAATTCTTCAACAAAATAATTGCTTTCAAATATTATAAAGTCTTGTTTTAAGACGATCATTCTTTGAAATTGGGAATATACGAAATATTTATTACAAACAATTCATTTAATCGCGCATATAGGAACTAACGGTATATTTCAAATAAATAACATATATTCACAGCAAACACTACGTTTTTTGTGTGAGCAATTACCCAATCAGTACTAGAGCTTCTTTCTTCCTTAATAATTATCCACAACGAAATGTACATGAAAATAAGTGGAGAACATCTTAAACCAAAATTTCACTTTTTGATCCATTATCCCAGAATTATATCGAAAATTGGCCCTCCAATTTTATTGAGTTGTATGAGATTTGAGGCAAAACATAGGGAATTAAAAAGTGTCTCTCAAAGAACGACTTGTAGAAAAAATCTGCCGTATACACTGACACTTAGGAATCAGCTAAAATTTTGCTACCGGTTAATGGCGAAAGAAGGATTAGGTGACCAAATATCTCTAGGAAAAATCAGCGATATTGATCCAGATCGTCTAGTAGAATTTCAGAAAAATTCTCTAAATTTTGAATTTTTTTTTGCTCAACATTTTACGAAATAAATGGTGTGAAATATGAAACTAACAGTATTCTTTTGGACAGTGTATATCACGATATTCCGAATTTTTGTCAAATTAAAGAAATTTTTATTGATAAAGACAATTCGAAAAATATATATTTTTATTGCTTATTGCTAAAGAGCATAGATTATAACGAACATCTTTATGCATATTCTGTTGGGTTAACTGAGATTTCATCTCTTTTTTCTGAAATTCCTACTGTGCTTCATACGGTTAAATCTGCTTTGTATATTTCAAATCTATGTACAGGGTGAGCATTTTCTAAAGTATTCGACACACATACATCAGCTTATTTTATCCAAAAAACTAAGTGCTTACTATTTGGACAAAACAAAACATGTTATTAGTTTCCTTTTAATTTTTTTAACGTTTTGATTCCTCCGGCCTCTGCATTGACGACCCTTGAACTGAATATGTCTTAATTCGTTTCTAGTTTTGCATTCAGAAACTTTTGATCTTATATTTGAAGTTATTAAATTAGGACGGAATTTGCCGTTTTAATTTAAATAAAGGTATTAGAGAAATAAAGACTTGTAATAATATGTTCCTATAAGAAATTAAAATATAATATTAACGTTTGTTCCTGTTATAATATAAGAATTAAATTAGTTTTTTAAACGTGTTACTTTCTTAGTTAATAGGTATAATAGTTCTTTTTTATATGACTTAGCCATATTTAGTAGGTGATTTTGTTTTATTATTTCACTAGAAAGTAATAAAACCAACGACGTAAAAGTGAAAAAGGACGAGACCTGTTTATAAAAAGTATTTAAAATGAGTGATCTAAGTGTATACTTATAGTCTGATACCTGTTCGTTCGCCCTGTATACCTACCTTTTAGACGATTTTCGTCACATATTTTTTTTAACACTGGGTCCTACTTTTTCTCTTCTACATTGTTGATTTAAACTAAGAATAAATCTTTTTCGTTCATACTTTGTGATATTACGTTAATAATTAAAACGTAACATAAGTTTTTTCGTTGGTTATTTTATTATTTTGTTTTATTTTTATATGCGGCAAAAGAGCTGCTGTCTGGATGTATATTTTTATTTATGTTTGTTTATACATGTAATTGTTTATGTTTGTTTATACATGTAATTCGCTATTAATAAAAACGCTTCAAGTTCAAAAGCTGTTTTTTTCCTTTTATTAATTATATTATTATATTAGGCAGAGAAAAATGTAAAAACCACTCATACAATTGTACTTAATAAATATCCTTGTTTTACTTTTTAGGATGCCTCTATATGATCTACAGGGTTGGCAAAATATGTAGGCGTTGTAAGTTGCTGCAGGATGGGTTTCAAAGAATGGGAAAACTATTAACTAGGTAAAGAAAATATAAATATTTATCTACGCCAGTGAGATAAGAACTTCTTATCTCACTCATTTTGAGTAGGATAAGAAGTTCATTAACGCACCCGTTTTTCTCTGCTTTTCAACCAATCAAATAAAAAAGTCAAAATGTCAAAATAACCCTAAATTAAGTCTTAGACAAAAATAATTACCGTTTATTTTTTCATTTAGAGGCGTAGATAAAAATTTGTACAATATACGTGTGATAACGCTTTATTAACGTACTTCTGCGATTGCCCAACTTTTAAAACTCATCGTGCATAATGACTTACAAAGCCGTCGTGTTTTGCCAACTACGTAGATCAGATTTATCGACACATTCGAACAGGTAAAATAAATCCAAGGATATAGAAAATCTTAATTCAAGAATATGCAATTTCAAAGCAATTCTTAAAATGATTCTAACATATTTTCAAATTAAAATGTTTTATTTTCAAAAGAAGCCTCTCGAATTCTCCTTATTAACAAGACACATTTTAATCTAAAAATTTTCCAATTTAAATCAAAGCAATAATATACTCAATTTAAGCTGACTGCATTCTAAATGCAATGTTTTATATATTAAAATAAAGAATAGCTATTGTCAAAATTAATCGACGTATACTCCGTCCAAGCTGCTATATTAAATGTTGCACATTTAAGATAAAGCGATATATGCTTAATCTAAAATGACGGCGCCTTTGATAAAAAACTGTATTTACTCAAAAGAAGCATTCCTGTTTTGTTAAACTAAATTGACATATGCTTAGTATAAGTCTGTATAATTAAATTTACATGTTTGAGATAAAACGATGTAAGCTTACTTTAAAATTAGCGAATTTTTATTACAAAATGGTATTTACTCAAAAGAAGCACTTTAATTTTCTTTAAATAAATAGACAAATGCTTCGTTTAACCTGATATATTTAAGAATTTGCTATTCTCATTTTAAGGTGATATAGTCTTGAGTATATACAAAGCTAACTTAAGCTCAAATTGAGCATAAGCTGTTTAATCCAAGTATTTTGTTTTTTCCGTGTCCAAATTCCCGGAAAAAACAATATTGGAAATAATCCTACAATTGTCTAATAATAATTAACCTTTTTTTTGTATATCACTTAAAGTATGTTGTAACTAGGGTTACCAGATTCTGTCAAAAAAAATCGGGACATTTTGTGTGAATTAACATTAATTACGAAAATGACACAATCAACAATAATTAAGTAACGTCAAACTTACTATTTGCATTGTATCTTTATGTCAATTTTGTAATTAAGATAAATTTATAAATTTGTATAAATAAAAAATGTCCCGATTTTTTTTGACAGAATCTGGTAACCCTAGTTGTAACAGGCTGAAGGACCCCGGTCGATGGCCTTTTGTGTATTTTCTATTTTATTGTTCTATATGTAATACATATTATGTACCTATGCAATAAAAATTTTATTTATTTATTTATTTAATTTTTTTGAGATTTACAAATTATTAACAATGAAATAACTTCACCTTATAGTGAAGAAATCTAGATATTAAAAGTACGTTTGTACTAATTTAGTTTTAAAATAAAAATATCAATTTGAATAGGTATCTTTTTTTTATTTAATAGATCAAATCAACTGGGAAAATTTTTGAATTTAAATTTTTGTCTATTGTTATTTCGATTAAGTATTGTTTTTTTATTGATTTGGGTTCTATACCTAATTGTTTATATCTCGAATAAAATTTTATTTAGATTTTGTATATGTTATGGCTAATGTGCAAACTTGGATAGTTTATAAACTAGCCAAACTGTTAGCTATTTTAATTGAAAACATATTTTCAACTAAATTAGCGGCTAGTTTACAAAATAACCAAGGATCTTGGCTAATTTACTTGAAATTATTAGGGAAACTAAAATAGCTGGATAGTTTGTATACTATCCAATTTAGTTTGGCTAATATGAAAACCAAAATTTCTAGTAACACAAAATAGCCAAGCTTTAGCTAGTTTGTAAACTAACCAACAAATTATCTTGCTAATTTATTAAAAAAGTGAGGTTACGGCATTGTTTTTCGTTTTGCCGGCTTAACCGGATTTGTTTTGTGCATTTTAACGTTTTTAAAATGAATCATAGGCAAAATTTTAACGCTTCCTTGTTAGAAAACTCAAAAACACAACCCTACCGGCCCCGCCCCAATGACCCCCATTGGTCAAATGGTCAAAAATGAGAGAAAAAAACCCAAACCAACCCAAACTCAACAACACAACCCAACCGACCCCGCCCCATTGAGCAAAAAACCCAACTAAAATGGGCAATAGACAGAGAATTAGTTGGTTAGTTTACAAACTAGCTAAAGCTTGGCTATTTTGTGTTACTAGAAATTTTGGTTTTCATATTAGCCAAATTGAATTGGATAGTATACAAACTATCCAGCTATTTTAGTTTCCCTAATAATTTCAAGTAAATTAGCCAAGATGCTTGGTTATTTTGTAAACTAGCCTCTAATTTAGTTGAAAATACATTTTCAATTAAAATAGCTGACAGTTTGGCTAGTTTATAAACTATCCAGCTAGTTTATAAACTATCCAAGTTTGCACATTAGCCGTAACATATATATGTCACGGCTAATGTGCAAACTTGGATAGTTTATAAACTAGCTGGATAGTTTATAAACTAGCTGGATAGTTTATAAACTAGCCAAACTGTCAGCTATTTTAATTGAAAATGTATTTTCAACTAAATTAGCGGCTAGTTTACAAAATAACCAAGGATCTTGGCTAATTTACTTGAAATTATTAGGTAATTAAAATAGCTGGATAGTTTGTATACTATCCAATTCAATTTGGCTAATATGAAAACCAAAATTTCTAGTAACACAAAATAGTCAAGCTTTAGCTAGTTTGTAAACTAACCAACTAATTCTCTGGCTATTGCCCATTTTAGTTGTGTTTTTTGCCCAATGGGGCGGGGGGGCTCAATGGGGCGGGGTTGGTTGGGTTGTGTTGTTGAGTTTGGGTTGGTTTGGGTTTTTTTCTCTCATTTTTGACCATTTGACCAATGGGGCGGGGGGTCCAATGGGGCGGGGTCGGTAGGGTTGTGTTGTTGAGTTTTCTAACAAGGAAGCGTTAAAATTTTGCCTATGATTCATTTTAAAAACGTTAAAATGCACAAAACAAATCCGGTTAAGCCGGCAAAACGAAAAACAATGCCGTAACCTCACTTTTTTAATAAATTAGCCAGAGAATTGGTTGGTTAGTTTACAAACTAGCTTGGCTATTTTGTGTTACTAGAAATTTTGGTTTTCATATTAGCCAAACTGAATTGGATAGTATACAAACTATCCAGCTATTTTAGTTTCCCTAATAATTTCAAGTAAATTAGCCAAGATCCTTGGTTATTTTGTAAACTAGCCGCTAATTTAGTTGAAAATATGTTTTCAATTAAAATAGCTGACAGTTTGGTATAAACTATCCAAGTTTGCACATTAGCCGTAACATATACATATATATATGTATGTATGTACGGGTGTGCCAAAAAAACTCGATATTTTTTTTTCTTGCTCTCCACCCAAAATATCGTAGAATATGTCCAAACAAATATTCTGTTAAAAGCGGAGCTCATAATTTCAATTTTAAGAGGTCCCTCATCGAATCTGAAGGTTTGCCGCTTAAATAACACAGAAAACTGACTTTTTACCTTATTTATTCTTGCAACCTAGGAAGAATTTTCTTTTTCATAAAATCCATGACTAATTCTTACAAAGCATTAAATTTGGACAAAAAAATCTTACTAAGCCGAATTTCTATTTTCATTATTTGATTTTTTCCAGAGCTTTAAATTTAAAGTTAATAAGACAAAAATGATGACTTTATACGCCTGTAACTTTTAGAATATTGACGATACAAAAAATTCGCCAAAAACTTTTTTGTGGTCCATCAGACAAGCTAAAAAATTGCCTTTTGACTTTTTCGTCTAACTTCAATAGTTTAGCTGAAAAAGGCAAAAAAGGTAAAATTTTAAATTTAAAGCTCTGTAAAAAATCAAATAATGAAAATAGAAATTCGGCTTAATAAGATTTTTTCGTCCAAATTTAATGCTTTGTAAGATTTGGTCATGGATTTTATGAAAAAAAAAATTCTTCCTAGGTTGCAAGAATAAATAAGGTAAAAAAGACTTTTTCTGTGCTATTTAAGCGGCAAAACTTCAGATTCGATGAGGGACCTCTTAAAATTGAAATTATGAGCTCCGCTTTTAACAGAATATTTGTTTGGACATATTTTGGGTGGAGAGCAAGAAAAAAAAATATCGAGTTTTTTTGGCACACCCATATTATGTATATAAACTAATAAGATACATAATCATGTTGTTTCTAATACTTTCTGACACTTTGTTTTATTTTGTGGAATTACAGAATACAAGTCTTTAACAAAACATTCTCCCACATTATTACCATCTAAAAACAATAGTCCAAAAGTCCTAACCTATCTGAGAATCATTATTTGTGTATTATTATTATTATTTATTATTATTATTATTACATATATATATAAATTCCAATAAGCTAATAGCTTGTCTAGGCATTAATATATAAATGTTTTAAATATACTAATTCCAAATTGTTTTGCAAATATTTTATTTATTTTTTCTAATTTAAATGTATATTTATTAAAATAATATTTATAAATACAAAATGTCTAAAAAATCACTAAACCGAAAAATCGTAATCGAAAACAAGAGCTAACATAAAAACCAAGCAGAATTTAAATTCAATTGAATTGAACTTAAGTTTGCGAAAAAAAATTTCATTAAAAAAATCCAAATTATACAGATTGAATACCATTTTAAATTTTTAATATTTATTTTCCAATGGATTCAGCGTACTCAAATAAGGTAATCCCCCCGGGTGCCCTGCTTGTTAGAAAAGAGTAGTGTAATTATTGTTAAATATTTTATTATTTACCGAATAATGCCGTACAACAGGTAATAAAATATTGCTGTAAATTTAGCCCTAAAATATATTATTTATAATTATTCGTTTCTGTTACATACTTCTGTTATACAAGTAGCAAATAATTGTAACACTGCTAAAAAATAGACAGTATTTTCTTAACTACCCCATAATTAAAAATATGGTTCCAGGACAAAATGGAAAGGCTGGCCGTAAAAAGTTAAGATTAATTGGAAAAAACTAAAAATAGCGATAACATTTCCATCGCGGAGATTATACGGGCAGAGGGATAAATCTTTTGAAGTCTTACAGCCTTAATTGGTACTCACCGAAGACCGATTTCTATTTTTTCGGGACTGATCCCGGGATTAGTTACCTCCCGAAAGTCCCCGGATATACCTATGTACGTTGCTATACCCAATAGGGTGGGTCAAAAAAAACGACTATTTTTTTTTACTTTGTACTCTGAAAAATCGGTTACTAGACACATCTAGAGAATTCTCACCAATCATGAGCTCTTAATTTTGATAACAAGGTTCTCCGCTTTACAATTTTCCTCAGTATAAGAAACAAAAATTTATATCTCTTCGACAACTGATCGTTAAAAATATCTCTCCTCATATTCTTTAAGGAAATCAAACGCTCTACAAAAAAGGTCTCCTACAATTTTTTCGTAAACCTCACCGTTTAAAAGATATCGAAGGTTAAAGTTTAATTATTTTAAGAGAAATTTCTGTTTTGCTTATGAATTTTATAATTTTTCAGAGTACAAAGTAAAAAAAAATAGTAGGTTTTTTTGGCACACCCAAGTAGCATTTTAGTGACGAAAACTGATATCACCACTTCAAATGAGTGGCAATAACGTTTAAATAACTAAATCTACCACAGTTAAAATATCTCCATATTATATTAGCATAGTTGTAATCATGTGATTTGCCCCAGCAGAATATACTTTATAGTTTTATAACTTTTTGGTGTATTAGTCTGGTATTTGAAATGAATAGTAACTGTAACCAAATCACATCACTTAAGTATTACTTTGAAGTGGTAGTAGTTATAAAGTGGGTATATTAGTTTTGGCAACGTTTTCGGAACTTGATTATAAAATTGCGGTGGTGATTGCCACGTTCTTGCTAGATGCTTAAGTGATTTCCACGTTTCGTATAAAATTACCACTTTAAAGTTACTCTCTTCAAAAGCAGACATGTTTACAAATAATTGCCATTGTAGGGAAATAAATGTGTAGTTTAAAAACAAATAATTCTGGTTAATACCGCACCGAATTTAACACGTTGATACATATTTATTGGTTTCAGGTGCCCAGTAATAATAAAAAAATATTTTAGGCCTCTAGATAAATAATTTTCATATCCGCTAAGTTAATAGATTCTTTTATTTTTTTTTATTACTACATATTTTAACAGGGCGTGCTTATATTTCAAGCTATGAAACCCATGTTTATCAGTCAAATTGAATTCGTGTTAATTTTATGTCTTTGGATTATTTTAATTCTAGTTATTATTTGCAAGCTGTACTTACAATATTATAATTCAGTGTTAGTTTAATATCAGAGTCAGAGAAAGCAACGATAATAAGATAAATAATATGCTGGAAAGAGACGGGAATAGAAAGGCTTTAGATTAGTAAAGTTGCGATTAAGTTTTGGCCACTATACCTCCACGTTATAGTAACGTAATCACAACGTGGTAGTAACGTGTCTGTATACAATTAAAGAACGTTGTTGGAAAGTAACTGACACTAAAAAAGTGTTCCCCATTTTAGTCACTTCCACGTAATAGAACCGTTTCTACCACGTGGCAGAGATTTTGGCAATATACAGTTCCATGTATAAGTGGCCAACACGTTTTAACCACTATAAATGCTACTTGGGTAATGAATGTGTTAATAATAACATGGGAATGGAAAAAGTTGGATATCCAAAAACTTGTCAAAAATTGTGTAAATATTATGCACCTATAATCAGAAATTTATAATAACAGTATTTATTAAGTTTTTTTGTATTTATTATTATTATTTATTAAAAAGCATTATAAATATGTTTTGTTAGAAGCTAAACAATAAATGAATACGTTTGAATTGCCTTATCTTTTATTAATTACCAAGGGTAATAAAATTTTATAATTTAACTTATGATTGTTTAACAGTTGTTATAAAATAATGTGGCCATTTAATGTTCAAAAATGTTATAGGGATAGTAAACAATCCTTTTCTTATGTTTTTTTAAACGAGGTACTATTTAAATTAAAATTATTATATTTTTGAAATAGAAATATGCCTATTGTGTTTACATATTAATTAATTTCATAATTAATTTTAAGAACAATAATTGTTCTTAAAATTAATTATGAAATATAATTGTTCTTAAAATTAATTATGAAATTAGTTAATTATTACGAAGTTAATGATGATGCGTGCATTTTTATTGTCAATTCAAATATGTTTTAATGTTTTTAATACAATTAATAAGCCAGCCTTTTAAATTGTTAACGATTGTTTTACTAGGATCAATATTCAAGCACATTTTAATGAAGCAGAAAACAAAAAACAAACCATATTATCTCATACAAACAGTAACGAAGTTAATATGTTTTAAGAATATGTTTTCTTGAATTAGAAAAATTACTTTTTTAAACAACTTGATTGTTTGAAGGCAATAATATATGCTTTGCTGCAAAGCTTTTGCACAAAACAAAAAAGGTAAATATTAATCAAATGGATCAGATAACAAAGGACATAAGTCATTGGATTTATAATGAGACTCGTCCTTTATCGCCAATACAATAATTGAATTATTAATTGATAAATTGATACTTTATTAAATAAGGTAAATTTTAAAATATCTTAAATTTATATCCCAAATGTGTTAATTGTTTGTTATTATTTTTAGTTCTTTGTCCGGTTTTTAATAGTTTTTGAGGTGTGTTTACCAACGTGTTTATTTAAAAATATTCCGTTTTTTGTATTATTAGTTTAAAAATTCTATTTTTTTGTTTCTAAAAATAGTACCCTTAAAATAATATGTAAATTTAGTTCTTTTTATAAGGGGATTTGCCATAAAGTGTTATTATTTAAAAAAACACAAAACATAATAATATATCTATCAATAATATTTCTATCAGCACGCCTAATTTTTGTCTGAAAAACATCTTAACTGCTTTTTTAATGCCACTAATAAAACAAACAAACATATACAATTTCATGGGCCAAACTGGCAGGGATTTTAAAACCAGAATTAATGAACATAAAAAATCTTTTATAAATCAAAAACCAGATTCAACTTATGCCAACCATTTAATTCAAGAAACCATTCATTTAACAATAAATTTAAAATTTTACATGTTGCAGATAAAGGTACGAAGTTAAATCTACTTGAATCATTAGAAATTAATAAATTAAAAAAATCTGATAGTATCCTCAATGATCAAATAGAAACAAATATATCCCCTCTGTTAAATTTATTCTAATATTATATAAAATTCCCCAAAATTAGTTTATTACAACTGTTGTTAAATTATACTTCGACAGGTAAAATTGTCATACTGTACTAAAATTTGTTAAAAAAAAACATTACCTGCAATAACTTGTTTGTTATTAGAAAAAGTTTGAAATCATTTCTAAAGTAGCCACTGTGTTAGCGGAACAATTGTCAAAATAAAATTTAAATAAATTCGTGAAACTCAAAAAACAGTGTTTGTTTTTATCTAGTTATACATTGTATACAATTTTGCAAAAATACTCTTAAAATCCAGCTTTCATGATTTAAACAAATTCAAAAACAAAAAAGCATCGGTAAATTTAATAAAATAACATTGGCATTGTTTTTTAATTATGTATATTTTTAATTATTTAAATATAGTTTGATCTTCTGGTTTCAAAAATATATAGTTCATATATATTTGTGTTCAGTAGCGTGCAAAGGTGATCGGGCCCCCCCCGCAAATTTTGAGCTGGGGCCCCTTTGTCACTTATACCACCAAATGTGGTTCTCTACGGGGCCCCCCTAAGGTTGCCCCCCCCCCCCGCACCGCGGGCCCTGCGGGGCCCGTTCTGCACGCCACTGTTTGGGTTTTGTTAATAACTGGCCCGAAAATTATGCTAAATTTAATGCGAGAATCATGGTTAACCAGTTCTTTATCGATGGCAGTTGCCATCGATAAAGAACTTTTACCATAAAATAAACATGTCGTTAGGAATAATTATTAGCGTTTTGTTAAACATTAATAATAAAAACATGGTTACGTCACGACGTGAGTTCTTTATCCATTGCAACTATCATTTTTAGGTTAAAATAAGCCAGGTTTTTGGTTTAATTATTAAGAAATTCAACATATATGTACAAATGACAAATTTGAAAATATTTCTATTGTATCATTTCTGTATAAAAAATATGTGCATTTAATGCACTGCATTAACAATATTTGACTAAATTATAAATAATGCTTTAATTACTGTTTAGATTTTAACATTTTGAATAAAATAAACAACTATATAGGAGAAGTATATTGGTATATCTACTATGGTTTTTACCAAATTTGTTGCGACCGATGTTTATTTGTAAAATAAATGCAAATTTATTCAATTTTATATTTTATGTTTGTTATTTCACATCGTAAATATTTAATATGGAAATCATAAGGTAAAAGAATCTTAATTAAAACCTAATTAGGTATCATAAATACGTAGTTTTATAAAAATAAGTACCTATTTGTTTTACCCTTTTCAACTCCACTTTTTCCTTTGGCTCTGGAAAACATACCAATGCTGCTAGCCCACTATAATTTTGATTCACATAATGATCAATACAAAAATATTCCGGTTCAAAAGTTGTGCCAGTAGGACTGATATACAATCTATAATCATTTTGCAGGAAAATATCTTCTTTTTCGTTTTTACGCATGAGATAAAACGAGCAGTTCATCACTCCTGCCTTATATTTATTAAATGTTTTATATTCAAGGAATGTGTTTCCATCTTTATAAAGAGGTACTTGAAATGGTTTCGTAGAATTGTTTTTTTTGCAATATTTTTTTATCAGGTGAAAACCTTCTTTGCAACATTTTCTAAAGCAGGGAGCAACATCACAGCCACAGTTCACTGTTCGAATTTTTTTGTACATATAATCTATATCCAATGAAGAGTTTGCAGAGCAAGAAGAACTAATGTTAATCACTAAATTACTTAATATCACGAAAAAAAATACTTTCAAGTTCGGCATTTTGTAGTCTTGCACTGTGTACATAAACAAGTTTCGATTCACATGTTGAATGACCGCTGACTGAATACAGCACGTTTTGAAATGTAATTTGTTGGAAAAAACACGCGGCAGGATACGACTATAAACGAATGAAATCCTTCAGCGTTTTCATTTGATTTTATTTGAGTAGCATCTTGAAATGGTTGATAATGATTTTATAGGTAATAAATAAACTCTTTGAGTGATAAAAATTGTATCTAAATAAATATATAAATAAATATAGTTACTTTATTTATTTAATTGATAATATAAAATAATATCTATATTTCGTTATCAAATAAACAGTTATGTTATTATTAAATTTTTATCAAACCTCTTCACCCTTTTTTTATAAATAAACAGATGCGAAGATAAATAAATAATTAATTGCAAAAAATAAAAACATTTTATTTTTTATCTATATTTATAATTTTAAACAACCCGTTGTTGTTTACCTTATTAAACTGATAAATTGTTTTTAAAACTAAAAATTATACTAATATTTTATTTCCTAGTTCTATAGAACTAGCAAAACTTTATGCCTCAACCAGCGCCGTAGCAACAACCCAACGGGCCCGGGTTCGAGCCTATACCCACGGGCCTCTAGATGTTTTTTTTATTTTGTACTAGTTAATATTTTTTAGGTTATATTTGGGAGGGACACAAAAACCTTTATACCTCCTTAAATCTTCGGCTTTGATAGTGAAGAAAAAAATTAAAGACTATTTACATATATCTTGTCTATAAACTTTTATTATATAATATACATAGGAAAAATAAACTAAAACTAATAAAACTATTTATAACAATACATTATAAACAAAATATAAGCCGGCATAAAAAATAAAGGTGTGCCCATTAAAAAGCTACTTTCCTAGATTTAGCAGCGGCAAATTTTGTAATAATTCCATGTAAATTTATGGAGCGGGCAACTGTATTTTCAATGGAGATCATTGCCAAAGACGATAATCTATTTTGACTCATAGAGTTCCTTAAATACTTGTTTATTAACAGGAATTGTAAGGTAAAGAAAACATTATTATTTCGGTAAAGCTTCTACTGGATGAGTAATTGTAACCATAATAAATTTTAGCAAATTCTTTACTGACTACATATTTTTAAGTTTGTCAGAAAAACATTTTTGAAAAGCTATTAATTGATAGGAAAGTCTATTTAAAATATCAGCTTCATATATATATAAATATATATATATATATAAATATATATATATATATAAATATATATATATATATATATATACAGTGTTGGCCATAATTTTTGCAACCACTTTAAAAAAAATCTAACTCTAAAACGCCTTTATTATTCTTAATGAAATTTTGGATAAAAATACTTCAATTTATATATCAGTTTAAGTGTTCGAGGGTTTTTCGAGAAAATATTTTTAAAGCCCTTTTATTTAATAATGAAAAAACGTTCGAAAAAAAACTTTTAGGGTAATTTTTAAAAAAAAAATAAAAAATATGCTGTTAAAGACCGTATTTTTGTTAGTAGGTATACCCTGAAAATTTTGTACAAATTAAACGAACAGTAACGAAGATACAGCGCTTCAAAGTCGGTAAAAATGGTCCCTTTTTGATTATTTTGCAGAAAAGTGGTCATTCGATTACCCCAAAGTTATAAACAGGGAATGATTCTACATCGTTTCAATAAATAATTAATGAAAAAATAAAATATTTCCCTGAGCGCATTTTTTTTCGCCTTATTAAATATAAGAACATTATTTAAGGGGTTAGATACACTCACTACGCCAAAAAAGAGCAATTTTTTACTAGTTTATTCATTTTAAAATAAATATGTTGACAGCTGTTTTGACGTATTTCAAAAAGTTACAATAATCACAGGCGCCTGTTTTCTCTCGATCTAAGTGTGTTTTGAGACGTCAAAAGTTAGTTATTTATTAAAGTTTAATAAAATATTAATAATGAAACCAATAAATTTAACTCGTAAGCAAGTGCTTTCACATAGTGAGTGTCGTTTAAAGTTATGTTTATTTTGTAAAACGAAGAAGAAAGTTATTTTCGAAATAACCGAAATAGTAATAAATAAATATATTACATACAATAGTAATGATGAACGGTTACCAAAGGCTGTGTGCAAATTGTAAACGAAAGCTATATAGCTATATAAAAAAAATCTTGTAATGCATATAGGTACTATTGTAATGCCAGATAATTCAAAGTACATAATGATGTCTAATACTCGATCAAGTTCTGGAAAATCTTGTGGATGTGAATTATATGCATTTGTGCATTTTACAGTTAAAAATCAGAGTGAGTTTAATTTTTCAAAAATAAAATGTAGTTAAATTAATGATAAAAAGCTTAGGAAAAAAATCAAACCTACGAACCCTAAATGTGTGGAGTGCTTAACAGTTATCGGACAAGGTAAACGACACATGTGTTATAAAACTGAATTATTAAAAATTCGTTAGAACATAAACAGAAAGAACATTTGGCATGTGATATAATAATGGAAAAATTAAATAACGAAGCAAGTGAAAAAAAGGCTCAATTTTATTGTCAAGAAGTCGCAGCAAAGCAATTTCAGTTCATCTTTCTCAAATTTAAAATGATAATGCAATGTTAATATCTGCTGTTAGTATGTCTAAAATTAGTACTAATTTTGGACTGTCAACAACTGCAGATCCAATTACTTGTATTCCAATGTAGGTGTACCCCAAGGATCTGTCTTTGGACCCCTACTATTTATAATTTACATAAATGATCTTCCCAACTTTATTAATCTTGGCCAGATTGTCATGTTTGCTGACGATACGACTCTAATGTACTCAGGTAAAACAGAACAGTCCCTTCAAAATGGTTTATCGAATGCAGTCTCCATGTTGGATACCTGGTTTAGTGGTAATACCTTATTAATAAATTCTGAAAAAACTGCTTTTATAAAATTTTCATTGAGGTCAAACACGGGCCATAGTCACGGTTCGCCAAAAAATGAAAATTGCCGAAAAAATTGTCCAAACTTATTTTTTGTTCTAAACAATTTTTTTATCATTTTTATGATAATAAAAAATTAAATCAAAATTTTTCAACGATTATTTTTTATTTTATTAACAAAATATTGAATTTAACAATAAAACCTAAGAAAATCCTAATTTTATTTTAAATATGACTACTGTTATAGAAAGTAACAGCTTCTAATAATTTCTTTGAAAAATTATGGTTATTTTCATGCACTTTGAACCTATTCCATACTATAGTGAAATCAGAATGAACTGATTCGCTGGCCTGTTCACTATAAAATCCCAAACCTTTGTTTGTTCTTTGACAAAATTCCTTAACGTGAAAAAATACGGTATGTATTTTAGGAGTTGGCTTAATACCCAATTTATTGAATGATACTTTAAAATTATCCAGTTTCTCTTTATAATCAGGACACAAATTCACTTTAAAAGCGCTTTTTGTAACTTCTTTAAAATCTTCAAAGCAAGTAACATATTTAACCAAATTCAAAGGTAAATTATTCTCTAGATATTCCAAATTATTCAATAATTTTTTACAGGAATTTCCTGTAAAGGACCCTCCATGCATTCCTTCTCTTTCAACGTGACAAAAATTTATCCATTGATTGCAAATGTCTGGAACAAGTTTAAAAAGACTGGAATATAAGGTATTTACGGTGCCTAAAAAACAAAAATTGTGAGGGATAGAAAAACATTTTAAACTGCACCTAGTAACCTATTAAAGTATAAAAAAGTAAATAAATAAGCGGGACAAATAGTAATTACCCAAGAGTAAGTGCAATTCAGGTGGGGGTATCACCAAGATCACAGGTTCTTCTAATTTTTAAGGTATAGGTTCATGAATGCAATTAAAAAAATGCTTTGCTTTCTTCAGGCTGTTTCCACTTGCCGTCCATCTCAAATATTGGTTTCGGATGTTCTCGAACGTGCGCAAATCTCCCTCATTGTTTAGGTTTTGTGCATTGGATTGACACCATGTACAAGGAAAGGCGGAGCTGTGAGACATCAGGCCCATCAAAATATTTGCCAATTTTAAATCTGTTAAAATACTGTAACTTCCTAGTTCATCAATTTTTAGCAGTTTCCAAATATATAAAACATTAAAATAGTTTTCTTTGATGTTTTTAACAATGGCCAAAATAAAAAGTTTTTTTACTCCAGAGTCTTTAAGGTCCCCACGGTTAGTAGTTTCTTTTGTCTGAATATTCAGACATACTTTAAAAAAGCCACCTCCTCCATCGAGGCCAATTTTTAAGAGTTCAACATTTTTTTGTTTTAGGTTTCTTTTCTGAACAATAAAATCCAAAAACGCCAAAATATCTTTACAAAAAATAATGTCTCTCTGAACAAATTCGTGCTTGTTTTCTTGACCATTTTCTAATTCTGCCGTCATCTTGTCAAATAATGTATCTAATACATGCCTCTTTTCTTGTAATTTTGTCTTTACATAGCTCTCAGTTATTTTTTTATTAGTTTTTGATTTTAATTTCTGTAAACAAGACGCTAATTTAATTGTATTGTTTGTACTTAGGTTTAAAGTTCTTTGCATTTCTGAGATATCTTCTATAGTTACAGCATTGTTTTGAACAGTTGGGACTTTTTTATTTGATGCAATAATGTTCAATTTTCCCTTATTTCCAGTTTCCAATTGAACATATGAGTTGGGAACACTATTTTCAACTTTTTCCTTAATGATAGTTGAAACAAATTTTTCTTTAAATTTTGGAGAATTTGATAAACTAGCAAGTTGTGCAAAATTTTGTGTTCGTAAGCTCTTGCGGCAATCATGAGATTTTCCTTTTTTACAGTAACAAAGCAATTTTTACAGATTTGAATATTGGTATTTTTTTTCCTGAGAGACAGTTTGTTTATTGAAGGCCGCCCAACTCGTTTTTTAAGTGAATATCTGGCTGTGCTGTTTAAATTTGTTTTTGCAATGGAGCACAGGGTACAAAAACAATTAATTATTAGGTTTGAACGAGTACGGGGATAGGTGTTAATCTTTGAATAATCAAAAAGCTTTACTTTTCTCTTAAAATTACCTTTGGCGTATTCTTCAACGGTGAGACGACATGTAGAACACAAGCTAATAGGGTAATCCACTTCGTTTACTGAGTACTGTTTTATAAAATGTATCTTTATTGTTTCTTCTTGCTTCAATGACATTTGTCGCATTTCTTTTGTACGATTAAAACATAACGCACATATTGCAGCCCTGTTTTCGTTGTGGGATCGCATTTAAAAAAAATATTATTTGCAAAACTTGTTTTGGACAATAATGACAAACAGTGACAGATCATGACACAATTGTTTACATAGCAACTATGTAGGTATATACTGTTTAAACCAATACCTAGGACCAATAGATTCAGAGAAATTCTAATGATACGTATCAAAAATACATTTTTGATGATAAAAAGGAAACCAATCGTCAGAAAATTTTAATTTTATTTTTAATTATCATAAAAATGTCTAAAAAATTGTTTAAAACAAAAAATAAGTTTGGACAATTTTTTCGGAAATTTTCATTTTTTGGCGAACCGTGTAGTATGTTGGTTAGATATAACAATTTATTCATAAGGCAAGTTATATCCCACAAATTTCTTGGACTAAAAATAGATCAAACGCTGAACTGGAAATCGCACATAGATGTAGTTTGTAAAAAAGTGGTTAGATTGTGTTTCAGTTTAAGACAACTAAAAGCTCATGTTTGTATGTTCGTTTTAAAAACCTTTTACTTTTCGCAAATTCATTCCATAATATCTTACGGTATAATGTGTTGGGCTTCTGGAGCAGAATGTTCCAGAGTCTTTATTTTACAAAAACAAGCCATCAAGGAGGGCTATGACAAATATAAACAATAGAGACTCTTGCAGACCATATTTTAAAGCATTGAAAATCTTACCGTTACCCATGTATTAAATCCTTAAATGAGCAGCAACACTATAATACCAGGAACAGTTATATTTTGAAGGTTCCTATGCATAATCTAAGTAAATATAAGAAATATCCAAAATATCAATGTATTTGTATATACAACAAGCTACCAAGGAAACTTAAAAGACTTACTTTAAACAAATTTAAAATCGGAGGCCAATTGGAAAGCAGCTAGGAGGTAAATTCGACTTGGATACACAATCCGGTTCACCGTTCTTACGATGACGGCGCTACTGTTTTATACAGATGTTTACCAAATTAAGTATACCAGTTGATATACCTCCGAACATTTTCTATTTAACCGAAATTTGGCAACAGGGTACGGAGGCCATTTAATGCCACGAGTATGAATTTCTGTAAATGTATCTTATTTAAAAAAAATTATATTTTTAATACGTTAATGAAATAATGATATACATTTTATGATTAATCGTATACGAATTATTTATGGGTTTAAACATTAAATACAAAGTGTAAGTCTGTAAACTGCTCAAAATGTATCCATACAATCGTTTATAACACTTTATTAGCAAATACTCGTAAAATCGTTCTTTTTTAGGACTAAATATAGTTCTTCTCTTGTGATACACTTTTTAGCTCCACAACTTGAAAATTAAGACGAAAACACTTAAATGTGGAAGTATGTGGAAAAAAAAATAATTTCCTTTGATTAAGCTGGCGCTCAAAGCGAAACTTTGCGAAACTTTTTTTATAACCTTTTATGAAGTTTAATAATAAACTAAACAATGCAAATCTTACTCTGTTTAGATAATTGGATAATTGACATAGAGAAATTAGATTTACATCGTTAATAAATACGTTGATACGTTGATTTAAAGTACTTACAACATGGTAACACCTCCATTTTAAAAGTTTTAGATTTACTTCGCGGTGACTGCAAAGTTACACAATGTATTAGCACTAAATTTGGCAAAATACAGGTTGCGCGCACGACTACCTGACAACACGCGAACAATATGACATTTTTTCAATCCTGTCTTTATGCTTTTTACAATTTTTTTGTTCCACCGAACCCACGGAACCATTGTAGCTACGGCGTAGTGACTGTACAGTGTAGTGGTAGCCATGTTGCCTGGTTAATATTTTATTAGGCGTGCAATGGTTTATTAATAATTATTTTATTATTTAGCAATTCTCTTAATGTATAAAGGTCCCCATATGATCGGGGCCTCCGGGAAGCACACCGAACTGCCCGGTCATATGTCCGCCCCTGTCCTATTTGCCGTGTGACGTTTCATTTAGAGAATACATATGTAGTGTAGATATTGTATGTATGCATTTATTTTCGTATTATATTTATTGTTGTTTTTGTCATAATTTTTTCGTTGTTATTATAAAACAAGCCAGATAGACAAATAAGGCAAGAATAAAGTAAACTTTAGATATGCAATTGTTTTATTCTACACGTAGTTGGGTACACATCAGTGGCGGCTCGTGGCAGTAAAATTTGTGAGTTCTGCCAGTGGGGTTTAAAAAAATGTGGCGCAGTGGGCATTTAATTAAATGGTACCTACAGTTAATTAATTAAATCATAATTAAATCATACACCACATTCATTCTTACAAAAGAATACAACAACAAACACAAAAATACACCGAATTAACAGTATTCTAGTTAAAATAACAAACGTGAACGCGAAGCGTAAAACAAACGACTGGGAAGTAGGAACTGTATGTTGGTGCAGCTCCGGTTTGGCTTAAATTTCACTATCTTAACCTAGGGCCAAGAGCGGCGCGGAGCAAAATTACGGTATTGAAATGGGAGCCAGAACTCGAAAGTGGCCCAGCTTTGTTGTATTGTTAGCGTTAAGCGTTAGAAACCTTTACCGGTCGTTTGGATGACTGTAGTGGCCAAGTACGGCGAATGTTTATAATAAAAACTTTTTATGCAGCCATGCGTTTGAAATATTCATACACTGTCGCACTTAAATATTAAATAATTAAAAAATTAGTCAAGTAATAAGAAAATTTTGGGAGTTCTGCAGCTCTGCAGCCCTTATGCACTAGCCGCCCCTGCACATAATAAAGTTTTTATCAAATAATTCAAGCTCGAAAAGCAACATTAAACCAATATATATAATAATATTGTCAGAGTATTTTCGTTGTTATTATAAAACAATCCAGATAGACAAATAAGGCAAGAATAAAGTAACAATTGAGATATGCAATTGTTTTATTCTACACGTAGATGGGTACACATAATAAAGTTTTTATTAAATAATTCAAGCTCAAAAAGCAACATTAAGCCAATATATAATAATATTTATTTGCATTTGATAAAATAATGCAAAAATTGTGTTATATTTGGGATATAAGAAATTAGATTCTTTAAAAAAGTTAATAAATACTGTTAAAATTTGCATTTTTTAAATTAACATGTATGTTTTTTTTAAACGTTGATTTTATGCATAACATAACTATATGTGTATTTGCAATAATAACTCTAGGTATGTACACAAAATAATGCAACAATAATCCAACGGTAAACAATACAAAATAATGTTAATATTGAGCAAATATCAATTTACACAATCGACATATCCCTACAAATGGCCAAATATTGGGATATAGCAAGAGTTTTATGCTGATTGGATAAAATTAAGTTTGACGGGATTAAGCTCACGACGCGTCGCGACGCTCAGCGGAGTCTTCTGTCTCTAACGCCGTAAGTGTTTTAAAGGCCTTCTATAAACGCGTATCTTAAAAGTCACTGACTTTAAGTCAGTTAGTGATAGTGATAGTGATAGACCGAAATCGGGCAGCCGCGGCTAGTCATATTTACATAGTGCGTGCATGGGGTAAGCTAATAAAGAAGTTAAGAAGAACTGCAGAACTATCTACGAACAATTTAATATTAAAAAATGTCTAGTGGCATAATTTACTTCAAATATAATGTTATAGGTATAGGTTTGTATACCTATTATACAGTTGGTATACGTATTCTTCTAGTTTTAACTTTACTTTATATTACCATTTTATTTTAAGTAATATATTTGAAAAACTAACAAAACAAAAAAATGCAAAGTTCTTGTATTTTTAAATTTAAAGGAAGACTAATAAGAAATGTTGATTGTAAGTTAAGCTATGAAAATGCATGTATAAAATAATTTCATTTTTTGTAAAAAGAATGTTAAGATTTATTTTTACTTTTATGTAAAAATTTATTTAGACACCAATTTTTGCAAAAGGAAAAATAAATAAAATAAAATTAATTTATTGTTTGAAGTGTAAATTAATTTGAGGAATTATGATGTTTTGTTAATTTTTGAGCTCTCTGTATTATATAGAAGATATTTTTTCGATCAAATAAATGAAGAATAGAGACTACGAGTTATATTAATGTTGTTTTTGTTCGATTTTTATGAACATGAGCGTGTGAACTAAACAGAATTTTTCTTTTTCCATTTACTTATTTTTAAATAAAGATCTATTATTATTATTATTTTTACCAGAAACATGTATTTACCGTACATACGCGTATATGCGCTTTTCAAAGCACTCCACACACAGACAATATACGAGTAGCACGAGAATTTTTCAACTTAAACATCCACTCAATCCGTTGTCCAAATAACAAAATACCTCGCTAAAAGGTCAAAGCTTGTATTCTTACAGGTATATTTCTATACCGGAAATCCAATCTTGTTCCTCCTGGGTTGAAAAGTAACTAGGTTTCACACTATCTCAGAGCGGTCCGAACACCATGATTTTTTTAAACAATAAATTTTTTGTTTAACATAAGGCCTTATTATTACAAAACACATTCTAGAAGTTTATTTAAAAGAAATTATGGCTATAAATGCAATCAAGAGCAAATCTCGAGATGCGTTCAGGTCTTTAAATATATCACAACGAATAGAATCTCACATGTGCCAGTCAAAGCACTTGACATTTTTTTTCTGCTAAAGTAATTTTAAAAAAATTGATGAATATCTACCTATAATAAAAAATATATTTATTTTATAGCAAACATCTTCCATAACCATAACAACAAAATAAATTTAGGTTTCTTTAAAATAAACAACCAAATTGAGTTAAACTTAATAAACAAACTAAATATACAGTTTTAAACAAGAATAACATAAACAATAACATAACTAAATAAATTTGGGGTTCTTTATAGTTATAAACACATCAATATGAAATAAATATGCAACTACCTTCATATTTGTTTTAGTAATTTTAGTACCTATCAACCTATTTATAAATAAGTACCCTTCTAAGTTTAACAATTAAATAAAATTAATTATAAATATAAACATTTATTGTTTTTATTCAACAATAGGCCAGTAATAGCGTATGTTGACCCAATACTTTTATACACGTTGAAATTTTATTTTTAATCATAAGAGCATAAATTGATCAATTGAATAGTATATATTCAACCCCCGCGACGCCATGGCCCGCCATTTTAAAAAACCTAACTTTCTGTTTTAATAACTTACGAAACGTTTATCGCACAGAGGATAATAAACTTTTAAAATTTACAGGCAATTTTAAGACCTACATTTTGCTCACAGGTGCGTTGTTGCATAAATATATGGGGCTATATGGACTGTGAGATTCTATTCGTTGTGATGTATTTAAAGACCTGAACTCATCTCGAGATTTGCTCTTGATTGCATTTATAACCATAATTTTTTAAAAATAAACTTCTAGAATGTGTATTGTAATAATAAGGCCTTATGTTAAACAAAAATTATATTGTTTAAAAAAATCATGGTGTTCGGACCGGTCTGAGATTGTGTGAAACATAGTTACTTTTCAACCCAGGAGGAACAAGATTGGATTTCCGGTATAGAAATATACCTGTAAGAATACAATAATCGCAAGCTTTGACCTTTTAGCGAGGTATTTTGTTATTTGGACAACGGATTGAGTGGATGTTTAAGTTAAAAAATTCTCGTGCTACGATGGTTGCCTTTTCTATTTCGGGAATAGAGAAAACAAACAACAATTAATCATCTTACATAGCTTTATTGTTTTTCAAAATATTCTCCATGAAGGTCGACACACTTTTGCATGCGCTTAAACCAGTTTCCGAAGCATTTTTTCCACTCTGATTGAGGCACCTCCAAAACATGCATTTTGAACGCATCAACCGCTTCTTCAGCCGTCGATAAACGTTGACCCCTTAATTTATTTTTTATGTACGGGAACAAAAAGAAGTCATTGAGTGCTAATTCAGGGCTGTACGGCGGATGACCCTTCAATTCGACCGTTTCAGTCCTCAAAAAGTTTATTGATTAAGCGGATGTGTGAGAGCTCGCATTGTCATGGTAAAGAATGATCCGTCTTTGGCGGTTGGTTTACTAATTTTTCCGAAGACTTTCAGCAAACAAATGGTTGTGTACCATTTAGAATTGACTGCCCGACGTTGCTCTAATGGTACAGTTGCCACATTCTGAAGAAACAGGCGACCATTTGCTTCGAAGTGCTCCGTGCGCGAACCACTTTTGTTGGATTTGGCTCATCTTTAAAGACCCACACAGTCGACTGCTGTTTACTTTCAGGTTCATACGCATAGATCCATGATTCGTCACCTGTTACGATGTCATGAACATGTTTTGAAGCACCGGCATCGTATTTTCTAAGCATTTCGTTTGACCACTCGACACGAGCTTTTTTTGATAGATTGTCAAATTATGTGGGATCCAACGGGAAAAAATTTTTCTTACGGCCAAATGTTCATTTAACACGTTAAACGCCACGGCGTTATTGGTGATTTTGTTTATTGGGCCAAGTTGATATTTTACTTGTATCGTTTTAAAAAATAAAATCGTCAAAATACAGATTAAAAAATAAATAATTAAAAAACTCTTGTATCTTCGTCAGCCGTCAGGGCCAAGCGGTCCTATGCATGCTTTAAAATACCTTATACGAGCGGTCCGCTGGCCAGAAAATCATGTTAAACTGTTAAACAAAAAATTGACAGGCGGTCCCTAGGGACCGCCGTGGCCTGGATGGAAAAACTATTAGCGGTCCCCTGGGACCGCCGTGGCCGTTAAAGTGTTAATATTGAGTGTATGCTGGTCCCACTAATGCCCAAGGATGACTCAATCTCACGATGACATGACGATCTTGCAGTACCAGTTCACGCACAGCATCAATGATTTTTGTCACAACGACTGATTTTGGACGACCTTCACGAAATTCGTCTGTGAGCGAACCACGGCCACGATTGAATTCGGAATACCACCGATATACACTTGTTTTTGATGGTGCTTTATCGCCAAAAGTCAAATTAAGTTCATCGATGCATTGTTGTTGGGATAATCCACGTGTAAAGTTGTAAAAAATTATCGCACGAAAATGTTCACACAATTTTTCAAGTTACTTTTTAAGTAAGAACACCATCTAAAAGGTCGAACTCACATACTTCCAGTATGTGGTCGAACTCATATACTTACCACAGGTAAGTATATGGTCGAACTTAACGATAGAGACATCTGTTGTCCGATAGTAGCAACAGGATCGGCCATTCCCGAAATATAAAAGGGATGCTTTGTAAAGCGCATATGCGCGTATGTACGGTTAATACATGTTTCTGGTAAAAATAATAATAATAATAGATCTTTATTTAAAAATAAGTAAATGGAAAAAGAAAAATTCTGTTTAGTTCACACGCTCATGTTCATAAAAATCGAACAAAAATCAACATTAATATAACTCGCAGTCTCTATTCTTCATTTCTTTGATCGAAAAAAATATCTCCTATATAATACAGATTAGCTCAAAAATTAACTAAACATCATAATTCCTCAAATTAATTTACACTTCAAACAATAAATTAATTTAAGAGATAATAAATTTTAATTTTATTTTATTTATTTTTCCTTTTGCAAAAATTGGTGTCTACATAAATTTTTACATAAAAGTAAAAATAAATATTAACATTCTTTTTACAAACAATAAAATTATTTAATACATGCATTTTCATAGCTTAACTTATTACAATCAACATTTCTTATTAGCCTTCCTTTAAATTTAAAATACAAGAACTTTGCATTTTTTTGTTTTGTTAGTTTTTTAAATATATTACTTAAAATAAAATGGTAATATAAAGTAAAGTTAAAACTAGAAAAATACGTATACCAACTGTATAATAGGTATACAAACCTATACCTATAACATTATATTTGAAGTAAATTATCCACTAGACATTTTTTAATATTAAATTGTTCGTAGATAGTTCTGCAGTTCTTCTTAACTTCTTTATTAGCTTACCCCATGCACGCACTATGTAAATATGACTAGCCGGGGCTGCCCGATTTCGGTCTATCACTATCACTATCTGACTTAAAGTCAGTGACTTTTAAGATACGCGTTTATAGAAGGCCTTTAAAACACTTACGGCGTTAAGAATGCTGTAGCGACGATTTCACATAAGTCGTTTTTTCGCGTAAATACTATGTAATACTACGGTTAAATAAGTCATGACGTCACAGTTAATTCATATAACCATGGTTAGGTTTCTAACGTTTACTTGTTCTTAACCTATAATTTTTGAAATTTGTTTTTACCTATTTATATTTTATTTCTATGCTTTTACCGGTGTAAATAAATTTCTTTGCCTCTTCTTATACCTAGTATATTCTTTTTCTATAGGTACTAGTTTTTTAAATACACGTTATCCAATTCTCCTACATGTTTAATACAAAATAAGGAAGAATATAAAACAAACCTGCATATAATTCCTCCACTTGTGGAGATTCCACAATATGGAGCACCCTATAATTTATTTTTACTGACAACACCCCGTTTACCATTTTAATACAAAGTTTAAATTCGGTTTAAGAGCAATTGTACCTACTTAAAATATTTTAAATTTCAAATGTGAACAACTTTTTGACAGATCGAAACAGAAAAATATATATTAAAAAAAGAACGACTATTAACCACGTTGAATAACTAGCTCAGCGATAGTTTTATGGTCTGGTATTTGTGACGTCATAGTTAGGATTTTTGAACGCACTCTTAACGCAAAAATGCCTTAACTATTAACCAAGGTTAAGTTTAATAACCATAGTATTTCATGGTATTTACGCGAAAAAACGACTATAATGTTCACATAGTGTTAACAATAATTATTGTGTCATAATTACCACTATTGTGACAGAGGTATAACTGAGAAAAAAAGTTTTAACGATTCTCTCTCTCTCTCTCTCTCTCTCTCTCTCTCTCTCATACACACATTAATATTTTCAAACTATTTTTTTATTAAAACTCCAAATTATTTTTATTCTAATTTATTTAAAAAAACAAAACAATCAAATTAAAATATCGTCGATGGTTTAACAATAACTTCTATATGTGCAAATTAAATTTTTTTAAAAGACTTAAGAAAAGCTTAACATATTTAAAAAAAACTTACTATTACAATAACAATGTTTTAGTTTAATTAGGTATTTATCTAGGTACTCTTTTAGCTCTTGTTAAAACATTTTAAGAAAACATAGGTTTTTATTTTAACTAAGAAGGAAAAAGTAATAAAATTATTAATAATTTTATTATTAATATTCTATGATTTTACTAATAAATTCTTTCTAACTGCGACGCGACGTTTTCTGAGTCTCAATAAAAAAACGAACCGTTTACAATCTCCAATAATTAACAAAAAAAAAAGATGGTGTAATTAGATACCTCTAGAAAAGTGATAAGCCAAAATTGACGAAATATTATAACTTAAATTTTAAAAGTTACTTAAAATTACTTTTACAGTTTAAGTTATAATATTTGGTAAAGTCGCGACTAAGGTATTTAAGACATTTAATTTTTGTAAAATTCCCTTCTTCCCCCAAAGGCCTTCAATTTTAGCTTTAAATTAAAATAATCCATCATTTTGTATAATGCCATTAAAACGTGTACATATCTATATATATGTAAGATTCAAATGAAATGAATATAGTTATAGGTTTAACATTAAAATAATTAATTATTAACATATCAATAAAATTGGTATTTTTTTTATTCAGAAAACTACAGTTAGTTCTATAAAACCAGGGTTCATGATTTGCATATTTTAATTTGCAATAGATGCAAATTTTAAAATATGTAGACAAATAACTTTTTCTTTCTTACTTAAAATAAAAATCTATGTTTTCTTAAATTTTTTTTCTACTCCCACCTTTAAAACGCCCTTTATCGTAAATGTTTTCATGACACTAAGTGACCTTTTAAATAAACATTGACAAGTTGTCGCTTTACGGCGATTTAGTCACGGGCTAAAGTTAGCAACAGGTTTTTAGTCACGGGCTGAAGTTAGTTTTAAGTTAGTTGACAGTTGTCAAATGTCATACAATCGTTAAAATAAAGTGCCTTTCTTGTAAAATAATACTAAATGTGAAAATTATTTTATTATCTCAATACAAAAATACAAAAATATTAAATAGTTTCTCAACGCCAATATTTGAAAAGTTTATATGAACATTGTACTGACCTTTTAATTTCGCCGGCAGTTAACTATAACTTAAATTCGGGCACGGACTCTACTGGAAAGTCCTCATAAAACATTTCCTTTACTTTCACTGTGAAAAACTATCAATTTTCAAGATACATTTCAATTTATAACCTTTATAATTGTGTTTATAAAATGTAAAAATGTGATATTTGACAGTTTCCCCTGTTGTTTGATGAATGGCGCTCTATACAAATTTTTGATTTAAATCATTTTAAGAAAATAATAAGTATATGTCGTAAAAAAAGTATAGTATGCACCTCGTTTATAAACTTTTCTATACACTCATTAACGTAAGCAGTCGCTCGCAAGCTCGCTCGGGCATAAATTAAATTCGTGTATAAAATGGCGTTTATCAAACTTGATACATAATATACTATTAACGAGAGCTAAAAGAGTACCTAGAAAAATACCTAATTAAGCTAAAAATTGTTATTGTAATAGTTTTTTTTGAATATGTTAGGCTTTTCTTAAGTCGGTAAAAAAAATTTAATTGTTACATAGAAGTTAGTGCTAAACCATCGACGATATTTTAATTTGATTGTTTTGTTTTTTTATAAATTCAATTTGACAGTGTCAAAGTATTTAATTAAATTCTTTAGCAGAAGTACCATTTTTAAATACTAAAAATACCAAGTCAAACTGGCATAAGCCACCAACCTAACGAAAAAACACGAGTCCAGATAAAAAAAAAATGAACTGTAGGTAGGTATTTATACAATCTACATATTATTTAGAGCTGTCATATGGCTCGTTAATAACAATTGATAACAATTAATTTGTTATATGCATAGATAATAATTTATTATCTATAATAAATCATTGGTTATATGTGTAAGGTTATATGGTGATGTTAAGTTAATAATAAGTAGGTAAATACTGTATTTACAAAGTTAATTGTTGCCAGGTAAGTAAATTAATAGCAAGTAAAATAAAGATTGTCCACAAAGTGGAAACTCTCTTGTAATGTATTTTTGTAACATTTCGTAAAAGGAAACAGTTTTATGGACAATCCTTATGTTATTAATTTACTTACCTGACTTCAATTAACTTTGTAAATACATTTGTATTTACTTATTATTAACATATACAACTTGTTATTTAATAACAGTTAATTAACAAGCAATAGCGCAAAATATGACAGCTCTAATTAATATGTAGATCACAATCCACACAACAAGATCTGTTCTATCTCATGCTAAAAATACTAAAAATCATAGATAACAAAGCCTAAAAATCACTGCAACACTGCACAGAGTTTAACGGCGGCCATTTTTGTTGTTTACAATTCTTGTGCTTTGGGTTTGTGCTGTTTAATAATTGTTTTAAACATTTGTATTTACTTATTATTAACATATACAACTTGTTATTTAATAACAGTTAATTAACAAGCAATAGCGCAAAATATGACAGCTCTAATTAATATGTAGATCACAATCCACACAACAAGGTCTGTTCTATCTCATGCTAAAAATACTAAAAATCATAGATAACAAAGCCTAAAAATCACTGCAACACTGCACAGAGTTTAACGGCGGCCATTTTTGTTGTTTACAATTCTTGTGCTTTGGGTTTGTGCTGTTTAATAATTGTTTTAAACGTTGTGTTTCTTACAGAGGCACTTGTAAGCCTCAAATAAGGCCTTTAAGTGATAAGGAAAACCATTTTACTCCTCTTTTATAATAAATATACATTATTCTATCAGGGCTGTCAAATGACAATTTGAAGGTTAATTTGTGGGTTATAATTTAACCTTAAAATTGACATTTGACAGTTTTATGACAGCCCTGACAGAATAAACTTTATTTTTTACAATAGAGGAGTAAAATGGTTGTTCTTAGCACTTTAAGGACTCTTTTAAGGCTTACTATGAGAAACACAACGTTTAAAACGATTATTAATCTGTATAAACAGAGCACAAACCCAAAGCAAAAAAATTGTAAACAACAAAAATAGCCGCCGTTAAACCATAGATGACCGAAGGTTGCAGATTTGCAGTGATTTTTTGTATTTTTAGTACAAGATAGAACAGACCTTGCTGTGTGGATTGTAATGTAGATTGCATACATGCCTACTTAGATTAATGGTTGTAGAGCGCCATCTATTAATTTAATTTATCTATTAATTTATGTGAGAAATATTTTTGTTAATGTGAATAATTTTTCTTCCGAGAAATATTTTTATAATTTAAGAAAGTTTTTGTTAGAATAAGAAATTGTTTTTGTGGGAAAAAATATTTTTGTGAGAAAAAGTTTTCTTATTGTGAAAGAAAGTTTTGTCGCTCAAAAAATATTTTTATAACATAAAAGATTTTTTTTGTAAGGAAGTATTTTTAAGGAAAGAATAGTTTTTGTGTGAATAATATTTTTGTGAGAAAAATTTTATTGTGGGATAAATATTTTTGTACAGAAAATATTTTCTAT
This sequence comes from Brassicogethes aeneus, assembly GCA_921294245.1. Taxonomy (NCBI): domain Eukaryota; kingdom Metazoa; phylum Arthropoda; class Insecta; order Coleoptera; family Nitidulidae; genus Brassicogethes; species Brassicogethes aeneus. Next base: position 68,240,313 of record OV121132.1, read on the forward strand.
AACGTGGTAAACACTTTTTCATATGAAATGTATTTCCTACTTGCATAAAAAAGTTTTTTTACCATTGTTTTACGTGGCCCAAATGGCGCTTCATAGCTATGGTCAGTAGGGTGGAGTGAAAAGGTAGAAAACATTTTTTTTTCGTATTTCTTCTTTACTGTATTATTTATTTTTGACCACATATGAGTACATTAACTATGCAAAAAATTTTGACTCTAGGACTTTATCTTCAGGTGGCGCTCGCAGCAAGAAAAAAACAAATTCTGTTTTAGGCGCGGATTTTTATCAATAGATTAAATCAATATTGATCTTTTTATCATGTCTGAATATAAATATATATATATATATATATATATATATATATATATATATATATATATATATATATACAAAATTCTATCATTGCTGCGTCCATACATTTATAAAATCCCTATTCTTATTGCGTCAACGACCTTACTGCGTCAGTATATCTGACGCACTAATGTCAAGCGCTTATTTCTTAAAATTTACTTCATCCCAGCACTTTCTAAGATTCTTGCTAATACAGATCTGTGTAGAATTTAATGCCCAATTTTTGTGTCCAAAAATTTTTTATGTCCGACCCTGCGTTTTTTAAATATTTAGAAAAATTTGAACACAAAAAGTGTGCAGCAACATACTAAAAATGGAAAAAATGTGTATATTTAGTTCAACCCATTTGACGATGAGGGCGTTGCGATAATATACGTTTTCCAATATACGTGTTTTTAAATACTGTATGTTGTTGCGTCGCACAATTTGGCAACGTCTCGCCTATGATTTTAATATTTGAATTAAACTCACGATACTGTTGCGAATGGTAGCGCTGTCTCTCTCGCACCGTGTGACGCGTCATGACGTCACGCTAGAGACAGTTGTTCTTTCGTTTAAATGTAATCATATTATCTTGCGCGCGTCGAGTTTTATGAAATTTACAATTATGACGGTCGATTTATAAAAAATGATTGTAAGATAAAATTGTTTTCTACATAAGTAAATGTGACAATGTATTTTTTAAATTATATATGCAGATGCAGATTTAAAGGCAGAAAACGATTATTATTTTTTTACGCTTATAATCGTAAAAAAATGATCATCGTTTTTCTGTTAATTTTACTATTTCAAAAATAATAAAAGTTTTTCATGTTTTTAGATAGGTACTTAAAAAAATATGTAAATAACTACAATGTGTTTTTAAAAAAAATTAAAAAAAAGTAAAACATCAATGTTATAAATACAGGGTGTTTCTACTAAAAATTGACAATCTAAATTAGGCTTTCTAATAAATATTTTTCAATTGAGCTTTTGTTTTTGAATTATCAAACTTTGTTTTGAAGTAAAACTTTTTATGTAAGATATTTATGGGCGGATTAAAAACATGACATTTTTTCTTTAGTATCTTTAGTAGATTTATTACAGTTTTTACAAAAAATAACAAAAACACAATACAAATTTGAATGTCTTATAATAATAATTATTATAATTTTAATTATTGTAATAATAATATTATTATAATAATAACATTACTAAACAAAAGTAAACATAATAATATCATTAAAAAATGCAGTAGCAAGTTAAATAAGTAGTTTCGAAACTCGAATGTTGAGCGGTCTATGGAATGTCACCCCGTCCATCATCTATATGTTCAGGCCTACTTAAATACAGGTAAATCTTAAAATCAAATAATACCACACAATGTTAGTTAAAAAAAAATTGTCTTAATTTTAAAAACATTCAATCCCCCGGGCGTGACAAAAATTATTTTTAAAAATTAAAAAAAAAACACCTTATACAAATACCCTTCTCACAACTTTTTTTTAACTAAGTGAGATTTCCAAAAATAATTATTTCAGCCCAGCCTACCGAATTTCTAATTTTTGCCGCGCCCCCGGGGGATTGAATGTTTTTAAAAATTTTTTTAACTTACATTTTGAGTTTGGCATATTGAAAAACTATAAGGTACTCACTTGTAACACAAAAAAAATCTTGTTAATAAATTTTAATTTTAAGCCCCTCCCCAAAGCTTTTATAGTTCTAATATGCAGCGTGGTGCTCGGCGTAAAATTAAAATATATAAATATTTTTTTCCATTGTAACACAATTGTCAGAGACGTTGACATTGACATTACTTCATAAATACGAAATAAAAGACAATCCAACGCACACTACTCATATTAGAAATAAAAAAAATAAGCGGTTTTTTCACATTTTTTGTAATATCTCTGTAAATATTGATTTTAGGTATAGGGAATGCTGCAGCATTTCAATAGAAAACATTATTTTGTGTCCAATAATATGAAAATTGTATGGTAGTTTCATTTGAAATAAGAAAGTTATTGGTATTTTAAGTGACAAAAAAGTCAACGTAAATACCGGACACCCTGTATAAAATTTTCAAATACTATTAATGGCTTTCGATAGAGTGCTCCTTAGTTAATTGTTACACCAAAAATTAACTTTTTAACATTACAATTAGTGGTAATACAGACATATTAGTAAGACAATCCATCTGTCAAAATTTAAAAAAAAAATTAAATATCTCAAAAACTGTTAGAAATAAAAAAAAATAATCAAATTTTAGTATTTCTAGAATTCTACGTAGAATTCAAAAATGCAATAATATTTATATGGTTCCATTTGAAAAACCAAAGTTGACATCACTTCCGGTTTAACCGGAAGTCATAACGCATTAAAAATAATTTTAAAAAGTAGTCTACATTGGCTTATAATTGCTATACAAATTTCAAATCGATATCTTTTTCCGTTCTCCATAAACTTCTAATGAATAAGTTAGGTGAATCAGAATTAGTAAGGAAATAGAGGAATTAGTGTACACATTTTCTTTAGCGGTAAACCGCAGGGGAATTTTGGTGTACAATCTGTAGGAATTAGTAAGGAATTAGAGGAAATTGTGGGGAATTAGAGGAATTTGTGGAATATTAAAGGAATTAGTGGGGAATTTGGGGAATTACTCGGTAAATTAGTAAGCAAATTGTGGAATTAGTGGGGAATTATAAGAAAATTGATGTCTCGTTTAGCACTTGAATATAAAGAAAAAAACAAAAAAAAACCCGGAAGTTACAGAGCTACTCCATTCTTTGCCAGTTCCAGATTGGGAGTAGTACCACTGCAGCATTGAAAAAAATGAAGAATGTTGTGTACAGCACACCACCCATATTTTAACAAAAATTAGTACTCGTTTCCTAAAACCAGGAATACATCTGCCAATTGGGAAATACACTGTCTTCTCTGGTCATCTCAGGGAATTAATTTTAAAGTTTCCAAAAGACAAACATCTCCTGACAGATTCTGATCTCAAAAGTGAAGACAAGATGAATTTTGCATCCGCAGAAAAAATGTGCAGTTTGATAGTAATTGAATGACTAAATAAGGAAATTCCACAAATTAATTAGAGCGTGGCGTATCTCAAGCTAATGTACTACATCGAATCGTCGTTCTTAAATTTCAGCACTGTGTTGCATACTAGATTATATCGCATCTGGGTATGTTTTACTAGAATCTGGAAAGCCTGGATTAAAGAACAAAAAAAATATAAAATAACAGACAACTTTTTGACCAGTAATTGTAACCTTTGCATCGAAACGCCCATGCTTTGATTAAACTAATACTGAAGCTTAACAGCAGTGAGTTAAAACCAGATATGTTCATCACCGGCATTTTTGGTAGCCAAGCATGTGAATCCTTATTTCGGGCAGCCAGATCCATGACTTCTACGTATTCAACAATAATACATTTTAGTATAAAGGATATGCTGAACCGAATTGAGAGAATTAAGACAACTGATACGATAGGATACGATCTGAGGGGGACTTTTACATTTCCAAGGGAAGACAAAAGATTAAAAACCAGACTAATAAAAGAAAATTTACCACGTGAAGAAGAAATTTTAAATTTGGATATTAAATCTACAGTTAAAAAAGCTCTACAAAATGTCATAGAGGACATGAAACATCTTGGAATTAATGAAACAGAAAACGATTGGAAATATATGCATGTAGGTACCGTTAACCGTTAATAAGACGGAAACAAAATATTGCAATTACACAGGATAATGAAGACGCCGAGGAAGACAACGCTAAAATTGTCGTAAACCCCGAAGAAAATTGGCAAAAACAAATATTAGTAATGAGGACGATAAAGTTATGGATGAAGTTATGGACTTAATTTCGAACGAGATTTCTAATGAAGATCGCGAATGTGATACTTTGGAAACGAGTTGTATAAGTTTAAAGGACTTTTCTAAAAAAGTGCACAATGTATCGGAAAAATCACCGTACCTATATAATATTATATATTCAATTATTAAAAAATCATCGTACTGCTGGCTTTTAGATCAGTCCGACGGTAGAGTAAGTACTGGCCGATTAAAAAGATTTATAGGCAGTACAAGGAAAACACCGAAGAAAACACCTTGCAAAAATTCCAAGTCGACCTTGACTATAAACAGAAGCTATGCATGGATCAAGCTAGTAGCACAAGCACTGTATCCTCCTCCGACTCTATCGTGATGAAACTCGACGACTCCGATGATTTGGAGTTTTCAGATGAGATCTTGTCGTATAAATCAGAAAATGTATCGAAATTTGCCGGACTCGAGATACACTTAGAAAACTATTATGCGGTTTTCTATGACCAATCGTGAGCTTTGCTGCAGGAGCGAGGCGAATGTAGAACACACTATTTAGAAATGGCAGCCTTGCACCACGAAATATGTACACTATTTTTTATGACAAAATGAAAATTCGACTTTCGCTGCCCTTTAAGAGAGGAAAATGGTTAATGTTTAATATTTTAATATTTTAATATTAAATGGTTAATATTTAATATTTTAATATTTTAATATTTAAGTTAATTCATAAACAAAAATATACCAAACTAAAGACAATAATTGGCTTAATTAATAATATTAATTATTAAAGAACTTATGTTAAGCGAAAGTCGAATTTATGCTGCTAGTGTCATGAAAAAACATTGATTAATATAATACTTTTCTTTACGATTTTTCAAATGTGCTTAATAAAAGTGTTGCTGGGTAAAAAAGGTTTGATAACAAGAAAACGTATACTTTTCTTTACTATTTCTCTTAGTAAAGTAAGTATGCTATTTTTTTATTAAGAAAACGAACAAATATAGCCTTAAAAAATATACCCTTCAAAAAGAATTACTATAGTAATTACTATAATATTAATGGTAATTATTTATATTAAAATGTATAGCAAGAAAAAAATAGAAACTAAAACCTTGAAGGCTTAAAAAATAATAGGGATATTTAAAATTTAATATAAAATTAATTAAAACTTTTTAAACCTCACATTCCTAATACAGACATTATTTTATAAAGATGCAAAATATCAATATTAAAAATTACATAGAAGAAAAATCACATGTTAAAAATTCATTTATATCTTATTAAAGTTGACTCGCCGTATTTCTAGAAGACGCAATAAGGTCGCGAAATGTAATGACGCAATATTGTATTACGGATATATGTATATATATATATATATATATATATATACATATACATAAATATACATCCTTAGTACAATATTGCGTCATTACAATTTGGCAACACTGTAGGACGCAATAAAGTCTGTACAAGCTATATAAAATTTAAAATGAAATATACACGTGACTCAATATTATATCAAGATTAAAATGAGTTGATAATGTAGTGACTTTTGAAAAAAAGTGTATATCTTATTTTTTTAGATAAAAAAAATCTGACCAGATTTTTGGAATCAGCAAAAAAAAGTACGCCAATATACTCTTCTATATTTTCGCTAAATACCGTATTTCTAGTAGACGCAATAAGGTCGCGAATTGTAATGACGCAATATTGTATTTGGGATGTATATTAGGGTGTCCCTTATTTTTTATTTTTTTACGCATACCCTCTAATTATATTTATTACGTGTTTATATACTCCCAGTAAAAATTTCAGCTCATTCTATAAACGGGAACCCGTGCCGACTTGCATCTGAACCCTCCGTGAGCCAACGTTAGGCTCGCGGTATTTTGTAACACGGTTGGCCGCGAGGTCTTCGATCGTAAGTCATTTTGTGTTTGTTATTATGTGACCCTTATATTATAAATTATTGACAAATCGTCACCTGAGAATTATAGTGTTCTATCTACATTTTCTTTTTTTTATTCAGGTTAGTCTTGTTTTAAGTCTTAAAGATGATATTGATGTATCTATATATAATTGGGGTAGAAATTGTAAAGTTTAAGGCTTAAACTGTACAATTTCTACCCCAATTATATATAGATAGAACAATATGCATCTTTAATACTTAAAACAAGACTAACCTGAATAAAAAAAAGAAAATGCAGATAGAACACTATAATTCTCAGGTGACGAAATGTTAAAATATAGTTTTATTTATGTGTATACTTTGATAAAAATGTATATTTTCACAGGGAGTGGCTAGTTACCCGGAAGGGTCTAGTGAATATGCCGTAAACTCTGAAATTGATAAACTTAATGGGATTTACTCTAAATAACTAAAAGAGTCTTTTGTAAGAGATGACTACCGAAAACTGTCTGAAATATTTTTGGGAGGACATCAAGAAAAGAAATGCTTATAAAAAGCTGAAATTTCATATAACAGTATATTTTAGCAATACTAATTAGTATATTAATATATTTAAGGGATAAAATCAACTAATTTTTTTTTGGTTATTTTTTAGTTGTCATTCAGATATAATAAAAAAAAGAGTTTCGGGTAATTAGTTTTACGGTCTATTTACCCGACACTTCCGGGTAACTAGCCACTTCCTGTAAAAATATTCATTTTTATTAAAGTATAAACATAAATAAAACTATATTTTAACATTTTTTAATAATTTATAATATAAGGGTCACATAATAACAAACACAAAATTACTTACGATCGAAGACCTACCGCGCGCCTAACGTTGGCTAATGGAGGGTTCAGATGCAAGTCGGCACGGGTTCCCGTTTATAGAATGAGCTGAAATTTTTACTGGGAGTATATAAACACGTAATAAATATAATTAGACGGTATGCGTAAAAAAATAAAAAATAAGGGACACCCTAATGTATATATATAATCTATATATAATATATATATATATAATATATATATATATAATATATATTGTAGCGAGTACGGCTCTGGATCTCGGAATGATGACTCATCGCCGATGAGTCATCGCCGGTGACTCAGCGCTCGAATAATCGAGAGTGTGCAGCTCGCTGAAATGTTTCAGAAGACGTAGGCGCTGTAATATATAAGGAACGGCGCTTCACAGAGCAGTCAGTTGAGCTTTGGTACTCGCGAAGAAATAAATAAATATAAGTGCAAATAAATAGACTCTTGAACAGTAGTGATATATAAATAATTAGTAGTTAAGTGTTTAGTTAGTTTTATAGGGTTTTAAGTGAAGTTAAGCTATTAAATAAATAGTTAAGTTCGTTAATAATCCAGTGCGTGTTTTAATTCAAACTACGAACAGTTAAAAACGTTACAATATAATATATATATACAGAGAAAAGTAATCTCTTGATTTAAGAAAATGCTTTTATTTAAAACAGATTTCTTTGTATGAAGTAAAATTTTCTCATTCGTAGTAACTTGTTGTTTACAATAAGAAAATACTATTATTTGGTTGTAAATTATAAGTTTCTTGAAAACAAGTTATTGTTGTGATTAATTATAAAGAAATATTTATTTAGAGCAATTAATTAAATTGTTTGGATGTGGGTTTTGTTTCTTTAAGTAAGCTTCTACTAAACCTGAGATAAAAAGTCAACTAGATATTTACTTGTATTAACCAAATATCAGTTTAAAAAGTCAAATAAACCCAGCAGTCAATTTAAAAAAAAATGTTATGGATTTTTAATTCGAGACAAACGTCGATTTTCCATAGTGCACCAATGCAACACTGCTTAAAAGGCAGTGCTTATGCCCCTCATTCACCAGTGTAGAGACTTTTTGGGCACACCCATATCTCAGTTGTTAGACATGGGACCCACATCAAATTTATATGAGTTTATAATATACATTATATAGACAAGTTCTGCGCAAGCAGAATTTAAATTAAAGTGGTGCAATTCATAATTTACTACAGTTTATCAACAAATTTTAAAATGTATGTAAAAAGTCCAAGTATTACAGATTTTATACAATTTATATATTTTTTTAAATTTAAGAATAAACTGCAGTGAAAATATTGTACTACTTCAATTTGAATAATCTTAATTTGGGGGGCAGAATGCTGGGGGTACACACTTAAAATCTAACTTTTTTCGCAAACTTCAATTTAAATTCTGCTTGCGCAGAACTTGTCTATATAATGTCATTATAAACTCATATATAAATTTATATATAAATTTGGTATTGGTCCTATGTCTAATAACTGAGATGTTGGTGTACCCAAAATCCACCAGCCGCCATGCACCCCTTACAAGGGGTATAAGCGGTGTTGGACTGGTGCACAATGGAAAATACGTTTATTACCGTATAACAATTTTCATATTATATTATGTTAGATAATGTACTATTTATTTATATATTTCTTATTATTAAAATAAAAAAATTTTTGGTGTTAATCAACATGTATGTATATTCAAGGTTTTTTAATTACATATAAAATACATATTTTTCTTATAAAAAGCCTGATTTTGTTTTAGAAATACTTTTTTAGTGCTATAAATATATAATATAAATATTAATTTATTTTAAACTTTTGGGATTTTACATTTATTTAAATACAAAATTAAAATATTAATTATAATATGATAAATTTTAAAAACTTCTAAAGATATTGAAAAAAATAAATTTCCATTATAGAATAATTCTATCATAATAATTATTATCAAAATCGTGCATCAAAAACTTTACCCTGCGGCGAGCTATGTGAATTATTGAAAATTTCTATACATATATATCGAGTCAAATGTAGTTAAAACATTGATAAAGTTATTAAAAAAAAAATTAATTTGCTAACTTTAACGGTTGTTGAAATATGAATTTTTATGCAAGATTCCAAACGGAGAAGCGATTGTATTCCAATATAAGTGTGGGTGATAACATTAACCGTTGTATTAATTCTAGAATACAATCTAAAATTCTGATTTTTTGCAGACTTATACTTGAAATGTGAGCGCTTCTAATAGCAATTCAAAAATTTTAAAAATTTCTAAAGATTTTGAAAAAAAAAATTTTTAAAATAGAATTATCAAAATCGTGCATCAAAAATTTTACCCTGCGGCGAGCAATGTGAATTATTGAAAATTTCTATACATATATATCGAGTCAAATGTAGTCAAAACATTGACACAGTTTAAAAAAAAATTAAGTCGCTAACTTCAACTGTTTTTGAAATATGAAGTTTTATCCAAGAGTCCTGTATTGCCCGTTAGAATAATATAATAATTATATAAATATATATAATATTAATAATTATATATAATAATATATATTATAATAATATAACTGGAAACAAATTTTCGAAAGCAAGAACGAAAAATACGCTCTACCTGGAATGTCCTTAAAAACCCCGTATAGCATAAGCCTCGCCCACTGACGGCGCGAGCAGAGCAGGCAAGACAGAGAAAGCATGCTTAGGCAAGACAAGTAAGCCTATACATGTTTGTTATATGCCTATACAGGGTTTCAAATATCCGAGCACTGCTTGGGTACCTACATACTTATATATTATGCCTTATTTATTTATTTATTTATTTATTATTTATTCGTATCCAACAGGCCCAGGGCCCAATAACAGGATTACGTTTTTATACATTTTATTTTTATTTTCACTCCAACTTCGGAACTATCTTAAATAATATTCATATCCATGTCCATATAATAAGTACCCATATTTTATGTTTTTATCTATATTAGAATAATTCTTATTATCTTCTGATTTTTACAAACAATTTTGCTTTAACTTTGACATTACTTTGACAATATTTTGATGTACTATACCGATTTACTGCCAACTACCTAATAGTATTAGGCTAATACTGCGTCTGCGAAATAATGAATATTATAATATACATATTTAATTTGTAAGTATCTTGTAATTATATAATTAATACTATAATATACAAAGTGTACGTCCTAGGAAAACAACATCTTCTGGACTATCTGTTTACGAAAATAAAAAGGCTTGAAGAATAACACGAAGAAAACGAATGAGCCACTGATTTATTTCAAGATTTACTTCGACCTAAAGTTAATAAAGGCATGTCGAAAGATATTTTAGTTGTATCTAGAGATAATAGAAAACTCTAGATTGTTTAAGGTAACATTTATATAAACATTATAATTAATTATATACCTTAACAACTAATTTTTAAATTTCAGAAACATTTAAAGTCAGTACCGTCTTGACACTCGAAGAGGTCGGATGCGTCAAGATCCCTCCTAAGTGGCGTATACGATACAAACGTAAAGTACCAAAAACGAAACAAAGTATCCGGAAATATCGGTAATCGTTAATAAATAATAAATAAATACATAAATAAACAAACAAGTGCAAGAAGTGCGAAAATTGTGAGATAACGCCGTAAAAGTGTGCAAGTGAATAAGTACCTAATTGAGGCTAGGCAGCAACGATAAGTCAACCGGCGCACCTGGATCGGAGCGTTCCAAAAATATCCTTTTTCTATGCAAAAACCTGCAGGAGAAGGCCACCCCGCGAAAGACAAAGCATCAGGTTTATAGCATAATAATCAAGCTAAGTAATTCTTCTAATTGCATGTCTTACCGTATATTCGTTAAATGTTTATATAAGCATTTCACAATGTTGCAAAAAAATCTAAGAATTCTATTCGTCTTAAAAATTAAATTTTAAAAAATAATAAGAACATTTCCGTAACTGTTAAATAAACAACCTAATTTTCTCATAGTAGACAAACGTAAACAACCAGTGTAAAAGGCGTAAGTAAATAAACCAATTCAAGCAAGAAGACAAAAATTTATCATAAATAAATTTAGGGTCACACCCATAAATCAAAGCCAAACTAATACACAGAACTCAAGAGCCAAGCAGGCCATAAGGCCGCATTCCACTATATACACTACAGGGCCGGCTCTATTTTGAAGATTGGTATTTACATAAAGTGATTAACTAATTAATTAATAAATTAATTGATTGATTGGTATTGATATAATCGTATTGGTATTGGTATTGATGGTAATATTGTTGGTATTAATGTTGATGTTGATATTGGCATTATAGATATTGATATTAGTATTAATATTGATTGATTAGTTGGTTGATACTGATATTAACGTTAATATTGATTAATTGATTGATTGGTTGATATTGGTATTGATTATTTGTATTATTTGGTATTAGTATTGGTATTGACTAATTGATATTTATATTGAATTTATATTGAATTTATATAGATACTAATTTAACAGGAAACCAGGCAACAATTGATCATTGCAGAGGGCAGCGTGCGTGTGTGAAGGGAAATCAAGTGGGTGCGTCGCAATATTATATTATTGTATTATATATATTATATAATATACACATAAGCTCGCGCAAGCAAAGCTTGGAGGATGGCGAAAGTAAATGGGCAAAGCCCCCACGTGAAAATGAAGTGGTAGGCCATCTATTGAGGCATGCGTTGCACGCCTGACATAGGGGCCGGGTTTCAAATATTGACGCGATACACCACAGGGCCGGCTTTATCTATTTTGTATATTAATATTTTTATTTTTAAATTAATTTGAAAAAAAATAAGTAAGAAGGCAAAGATATAAATAAATGAAAACGGTATGATCACTAATATAGCAATAAAATAAATAAAGAATATACAAGGTTGGTAGCCGGAGTAAGCAAAAAACTAACATACCCACCCCCATTCACGAATACCAATTGAATGGGGATACTACTAAGGCCTAGGTTGAGGAGGATTCCGGATTGTACTTAGTTTTGGGTCAGTTCAATGTCCTCCAAAAACCCTTCCTAAACTGGACGTATGGCCCGACCCGGCTGACAAAAATCCCGGGAGCTGCCTTAACCTTTGACACTGTCATCCACGAACTCCTAGGGTGGATCTACCAGCCGGCGTAAAAACTTCGGATCCAACAAACACAGGTAATGCTGTGATTTGGCGGGATACGCAGGAGAACGGAAAGGGGGTAATATAACCCCGGGAGATCAGTGGATCACAATATATCTGGGGCTTGCCATACGTTCCCATACTCATACTCATACTCAGAAACATTTAAAGTCATGGAACAGAAGGAGAAAAACTAATTTTTAGAAAATTTGGAAAAGGGTTCCCCCAATAATTGCCTCTACAAATGGGTCTGAGTTGAAAAATTGTGAAAATTTTATTTTCGATGGAAAACTGTAAATTTGTAATCAAAGTCAGTAATAAAATATAGGCTCAGACTAAATCAGAATCGGGGATTTTTGTGAGCATTATTAAAACCTACTTCCGTTTTGAACTCTCGGCGATAATGGTATTAGTAATAATAGGTATTAACTTAATACTTAATATTATTTACCTCGATTGTTTGATAAAGCTGTAATGATATGATTGAAGTTTTGAATTTATCACAGAATGCAAAATCTTCAGCTTAAAATGCAAAAACCATTATTGGAAGCTATGTAATCCGACTATATTTTTCGAGTCTCCTATATATATATATATATATATATATATATATATATGTATATATATATATATATATATATATATATATATATGTATATATATATATATATTATAAAAATTTGTTACTTTATAATGTAATGTAGCTTTCTCCAAAAATCAGCTCGATTTAATAGTTATTTATGGTACTAGTGTGATATGTTGAAAATAGGTCACGCGAGAAAGATAAATTCTCAAGTGACTTAGGAAACATAACACACGAGTGGCATACAATGTTTTATGAAGAAGGATTTCCAGTCAACCCGATCAATTTGTGTAAAAATACATGTCTTTGAGACCAAAGAATACTAGTTCTAGCCGCTTTTTTGTTTTTTTTTACAAAAATGGGAGGTGTACCCCTGGTGCCAGTGTGTACGTTGTCAAAGATACCTTCAAGAATTGCAATGTTTTTGAAATTGTAGTAACCAGCGCTCTACACCGCGGTGCACCGGTCACTGCCTGAAAAGGTCTTCAGCGACTCTTTTAGCCAATGCAGGTGCTAACATGACTACTCTGAAGCGTCACGGAGTATGAAAGTCCTCGACGGTAGCAGAAGGATACCTAGAAGAATCGGTGCATAACAAAATACAAATTGCAGAAAAAATACAAGGTTCTAATGCTTCGGCTTCTTCCAGCACTATCAGCAGCTGTACCGATATGGGAGCGTCCAATGAACCAACGAATTTTACAATGACTTCAAATTCGAATAAACCATTAGCGTTTTCCTTTAATTTAAATATCAATGTGAATTCTGCTTGTAATAGTAATAAATAAATAAAATACTACTTTAAATATGAACGTGAGTTATAATACATAACTCACTAGTGAGTTATGGATTATAACACAATAGTGTGTTATTTGATAGTTTACTTGTCTAAAATGACATTAATAATGACAGTCATAACTGTCATGTGTTGGATAAAAAATATTAAGAGTCGCTTACGAATTTAGAAAATGTTGTACAAAAGTAATAATTATTATAATAAAATAACCCATATAATTACTTCTATTATACATATTTATTAAATTAATTATTATTATTTAAAGGTCGCTTAACCCAAATATGCCTACTGTCCTTGTAAAAGGACACATAAATCTAGGAATAATTTTATTTAATTTTGGGAATTTAAACTTTTAATTGATAGATGGCGCTGGTTTGTTTCTCTTTATAGAGACATTGTTTAAGTGTTTTGATATTTCAGTTGAGGTTAAAACATGATAGAGAGTTTATATACAGTGAAAATTTTTAAAAATGGATAGCCCAATGGATCTAAAACTTGTTGGGTAAGTAAATATATATAAAATACCTACAAATACATTTAACTACCGTTGTATTTTATAAAACTGTTACCCAGGTTTGGGTTGGAACTATTTAGTTAAGAAATTATTAGTAATTGGGGGCCCATTTTGATATTTGATCGGGTGTCCTTTTAAAAGGACAGTAGGCTAATACATCATATATTTTTTCAGAGGTCTAACATTTGATGAGTTACTTCATGAGTTGGAGGACGATAGTGCTAATTTTCCTGACGATGTAGAAGTTGCCCTTTTGCCACCCACAAATGCATGCGATCCGGTCACGGATGAAGATTCCGGTGACGAAGATTATGTCAACGTAAATAACTTACCCGGTTCCCAACTACGTGCAGAAGCGGAAATCTTCCATGATTTGGATTCTTTGCAAATATTTTCACCAAGATCTTCACCTACGCCAGTTACGATTCCTGAACCAGCAAACATTAGTGATGAATATAGTTCTGAAGACAATTTGCCGTTGAGTGAAACCAGACCGCGAATAAAAAAAACTAAAAGCACCAAGAGCGGACCAATAAAAAGGAGTTATAAATGGGAAAAGCGTGACATTGACCTGCCTAATATAGAAATACCAGTGGTTCATAATGTTTTAAATAATAATTCACCAATTGAACTTTTTGAATTTTTTTGGAGTGAAAAAATAATAAATATGATTTTAGAATTTTCCAATCGGTACGCAAGTCAACATAATAAACCGGCTAATATTACTAAAGAAGAAATCAGATGTTTTTTTGGTATTTTATTGGTCAGTGGATATGTTCACATCCCTCGTCGCAGGATGTTTTGGGAAAATACAGCAGATGCCCATAACAATTTAGTTTCAAATGCCCTTTCTAGAGATCGATTTGAATACATTTTTAGTAATATACATTGCTGTAATAACGCTTCTTTGGATAAATCAGACAGATTTACAAAAGTGCGACCATTGATAAGAAAAATGAATGAATCGTTTCAAAAGTTTGCCCCTTTACAAGAAAACCATAGCGTTGATGAAGCAATGGTACCCTATTTTGGTCGGCACGGAGCAAAACAATTTATACGTGGCAAACCTATTCGTTATGGGTACAAGTTTTGGACTGGTGCTATTGATTCAGGATATGTTGTATGGATTGAACCATACCAGGGCGCTAAGAGCGAAATAAAGGTCCAATATAGAGAGTTTGGGTTAGGACCATCAGTAATTCTTCAATATGCAGAGATTCTTTTGTCAATTAGAATTTATCCCTATCATATTTTCTGTGACAATTTTTTAACAACAATTCCTCTAACAGATGAAAAAAGATGAACATACGATTAACAGGCACCATAAGAGAAAACCGAACATCAAATTGTAGTTTAATTAGTACAGCCGAGATGAAAAAAAAGAAGCGAGGATACCTAGACTATAAATCCAATAAAAATGGGACAGTAGTTGTAAAGTGGCATGATAATAGTTGTGTTTCCTTGGCATCCAATGGAGTACCTGTACATCCTTTACATTCGGTTAACCGGTATTCTGTAAAAGAGCAAAAAAAAAATAAAAGTCGATCAGCCCAAAAATATATTTGAATACAACCGTCACATGGGTGGGGTTGATAGGGCTGATCAGTACATAAGCCTTTATAGGGTAGCTTTTAGAGGCAAAAAATGGTACATTCCTATAATATTTCACATGCTTGATTTGTCTGTACAAAATGCCTGGCAACTTCACAGACAACAAAATGGTAAGCTGGACCATTTGACCTTTCGCAGAAGGATTGCGCTGGCAATTTTGGAAGGTCACCAAAGAAAATTTGCAAAAAGATCAAGACCGTCTCTATTAGAAAATGCAGATTCTAGGTATGATCGAATGGACCATTTGATCATACCCCAAGAAAAACAAACTAGATGTAGGCAGTGCCACAAAAAAGTTTCTACCAAATGCGAAAAATGTGATATAGCCCTACATATTGCATGTTTTAAGCCATACCATACTCCACAATAAAAATATTTGTTTTGTGTCACACTATACTAGTTCTAAAGTTTGATTTTTTAATTATTTATAAAAGTTTATATTATGTTCGTATTTAAATAAATTTTTGTATTCATATGCCTACTGTCCTTTTAAAAGAACACCATTTTTTTCATTCTTCCCATGATGTAAATTTTAAAAACCTCGAAAAACATCATAAATACATACCAAATAACTAGTTTATGCAAAAAAAAATTAAATTTTATTTATAAAAAATTTCAGGCATATCTGGGTTAAAAACATACAAAGCAATGAAGTAAAAAAAATAAGGCTAACTTTTAGAAACTTATTCATTTTTCGTGTACAAAAAGTTACCAGCAAGTACAAAAAAATATTATTGAGTATTGTTTTAAATTTTCAATTTCATGAGCGACCCTTAAAAAAGCTCTTAAAAATAGTAGGTTTTATTGCGCCATCTTAATATACAGGTGATTCATTTAACTGATGAATGATATCGATTTAAAATTTGTATAGCAATTATAAGGCAATGTAAACTATTTCCAGTTAAACCGGAAGTGATATCAACTTTTTTTCAAATAAAACCATATAAATAATATTGCATTTTTAAATTGTACGTATGTAGTACCATCATTCGACATAAAAAAATGTTTTCTATTGAAATGCTGCAGCATTACAGATATATTACAAAAATGTGAAAAAACACATTATTTTTTTATTTGAAATATCAATAGTGTGCGTTGGATTGTGTTTTATTTCGTATTTATAAAGTAATGTCAATGTCAACGTCTCTGATAATTGTGTTACAATGAGAGATAATAATTACACTAATCAAGATATTCTAAACATGTTTTTATACATAATATAAAACTACTAAAACTAAAACTTTTCCGCACGTTTTAGAAACAACAATAATGAGAGGTATCCCAATTTAACCCCACTCAAAAAGTGCGCAAGCGTTTTCGGAATTGTCCCATGAGGCAATTTTCTGAAGGTGTCTTGCGACGAATCCATGATACAAACGATCGATATATCGATATGTGTCGTGAACAATAATGGCGATACATTGAACAATTACTTTAGATTTGTTTTATTTGTAACATTTGTTTATTTTTTCAATATAATTTTTGAACTTTCACCAATGCACACTACTGACATTAGCGGTTTTTACATTTTTTGTAATATCCTTTAAATTTTTATTTTAGGTATAGGGAATGCTGCAGTATTTTAGAAAAAATTATTGATGTGAAAATTGTATGGTAGTTTCGTTTGAAGTGACAAAAAAGTCAACGTAAATAGTAGACTCTCTGTTTAAAATGTTCAAATACTATTAATAGCTTTCGATAGAGTGTTCCTTAGTTAACAGGTACATCATAAATGAACTTTTTAACATTACAATTAGTGGTAATACAGACATATTAGTAAGACAGTCCTTGTCAAAATTTAAAAAAATATATCTTAAAACTGTTGAAAATAAAAAAAGTAATAAAATTTTCGTATTTCTAGAATTTTACGTAGAATTTAAAACTGCAATAATATTTATATGGTTCCATTTTGAAAACCAAAGTTAACATCACTTCCGGTTTAACGCATTAAAAATAATTAAAAAATTGTTTATCTGCCTTATAGTTGCTATTCAAATTTCAAATCAATATCTTTTTCCGTTCTCCATAAACTAATGAATAAGTTAGGTGAATCACCCTGTATATATATTACATAGCTTAAATATGTTTTTCTTATGTATCACCTGTATTGTTTGCCTGTTTTCCATTAGTCTCGTCTTCAAAACATACAATGGTGGCAAGCCCAGTAAAATTTTGCGTCACGCATTCATCAACGCATATATTGTTCGCATCTCTATATCTGCCCGAAGGCGTAACGTAAATAGAACCATCTTGTTGAACAAAAAAATCATCATCGCCTGCCTTGTACAATAAATAATAAAACGAACAATTTATTCCACCGGCCAGATAACCAGACAGCGTTTGGTTATCTATAAAAGTTGTACCTTCAGTATATATTGGCACATTAAACTCTGTGTGACCGTCTTTGTACTTGGTGCAGTTGCGACCGTTTAGGTAAAATCCCGGCAAACAGCATTTTCTTATGCACAAACTAGCGTTTTGGCAACCACAATCAAATGAAGTGCTGTTTCTGTATTGATACGAATTGATATCCTGTGATATAGCATCATCACATGTGCCGTTGAACACAAAACCTTTCACTACATTAATTGTCAATAATATTAGCATGCATAGTATTACTAATGGTTTCATGTTTGAACTTAAACTTAAAATATCTAAGATGTGTATTTCATGACTCGAACCGGATTACTAAGTAGTAGGTACGACTAACAGCGATGGTTACCGAGGGAAATAATTGACTGGGAATCCAGAATTCATGGCATCCGCTATTATAATAGATAATTCACATTATGTTATAATCTATCGTGGTTTTATCATTTTTGTCGAAGTTTTTAACAAGATTATTAAATTATAAACGGTTTTGTCGGGTACTACGAAGTTGCAAATCAACTCGTTAAGGTATACAAGTTTATTTCGATATAAGTTGGGCACCATACTTTTTATTGTAAATTAGCAATTTTACTTACGAATTTTAATGTAATTTATCAGGAACACAATTAATTGTATTTAAAATAGGCAATGGGTTGATTTGGTTCAACCAAATTTAATATTTTGTAAGCATGACATATGAAATAAGTACTAATCTTTTTAAAGGATTCCTTTATCTTTTTTTAGTACTTAATTATTAAACAGTTAACAATTAAATAGGATATAAATACGTAATAATAGTATATTATGTATCAAGTTTGATAAACGCCATTTTATACACGAATTTAATTTAGGCACGAGCGAGCTTGCGAGCAAGTGCTTAAATTAATGAGTGTATAGAACAGTTTATTAACGAGGTGCATACTATACTTTTTCTACGACAAATACTTATTATTATCTGAAAATGATTTAAATCAAAAATTTGTATAGAGCGCCAGTTATGAAACAATAGGGGAATCTGTGAATCTGTGTATCACCGTCAAATGTCACATATTTATATTTTGTAAACACAGATTATAAAGATTATAAATCGAAATGTATTTCTTGAAAATTGACAGTTTTTCACAGTGAAAGTAAAGAAAATGTTTTATGAGGACTTTACAGTGGAGTCCGTGTCCTAATTTAAGTTATAGTTTACTGCCGGCGAAATTAAAAGGTCATTACAATGTTCATATAAACTTTTCAAATATTGGCGTTGAGAAACTATTTAATACTTTTGTATTTTTGTATTGAGATAATAATAGTATATTATGTATCAAGTTTTATAAACGCCATTTTAGTTACGAGTTTAATTAAGCACGAGCGAGTGTTTAATAAAAACGAGTGTCTAGAGAAGTTTATAAACGAGTTGCATACTATACTTTATCTACGACGAACACAAAACAGAATTTAAAGCCAATTTTATTTGTTAAAATTTTGACATCTGTCAACTGTCACCCGAATTTAAACTCACTTTTTTTCCAATTTATAATAAAGCTAACTTCAGCCCGTGGCGTAAAATGTCGAAAAGCCACTGTTGTTCACTTCAGCCCGTCAATAAAACGCCATAAAGTCACAGCTCGTCAATGTAGGAGTATACTCTATATATCTATAGATAAAATAATTTTTACATTTAGTACCTATTATTTTACAATAATGGCACTTTATTTTAACGATTGTATGACATTTGACAACTGTCAACTAACTTAAAACTAACTTCAGCCCGTGACTAAAAACCTGTTGCTAACTTCAGCCCGTGACTAAAGCGCGATAAAGCCACAACTTGTCAATGTGTATTTAAAAGGTCACTTAGAGTCATGGAAACATGTACGATAAAGGGCGTTTTGAAGGTGGGAGTAGAAAAATATATTTATAAGGTTTATAAAGCTGGTTGTAAGGGCTATTAATATGCTTACAAATTATGATTGTGTGGTCTTTATAAAGATTATATAATTATAATTCGAAAGCATATAAAATGCATCCCTTTCTTATTTAAATGAGATTTCGGTACATTAGAATGACAAGGTTCTTAGTACATCTTCACTGTTAAATTACTACAGTACCTACCTAATAAATATTGCAGATAAGGCATTTTCGCCTAACAGGGCAATTGCACTTAGAAACTCGTCATTCCAAGGTACCGTTTTGTTTATATAGGATGGCCAAAAACTAAATCGACAAACGAAGTCAATAAATTATAATTATTTATTGCCTGTATTATACTATAGGGATTATTTTTGTTCGGTTTAATAAAAATTGTCTTCTAGAAGGGTCAAACTAAGGTTGTGTGGTTTTATTGTCAAATATTTTTTAAAATTGTAATCATTTGTAGTTCTTTACTAATACTTTTATTCTTACTACTATTTTTTAACCTTCACCAATTCATTTATCAATTTAGTTTTTAGACACACTGTTACAGTTTATACAGTATACAAAATGCATTTAAATATTACAGTTTGAGTGGATCAAACGTAAATAAAAAAATAACAATAAATAAAAAAAAATGAGACCAGCCTTTCAAAAAAAAGTCTCCATGATCGATTGACAAAAATTAAACCCAAAAATTACTTTAGAAGTAACAGGTGAATTAAAATTAATATTTCATGAACAATGATGTTTTTTAAGACTACTTTTTTAAACTTGTATTCCTGTTGATGACATATACAGGGTGGCCACCCACACATTAAAAACAGTCCAGCAAGGTTTACGGCTTTGTATGTAAAAATGAAAAAAAAAAATCTGACCCGTATACTTTTGTTTTCAGGCGGACATTTTTACACATTAATTTTATCACTGTAACTTCAACCACTTAGCGGGGGTGGCATTTACCCTTATTTTTTCAAATGAGATGGGGTAAATTTTTCGGCAACCCGCAGCACAAATTTAAAAAAGCGAAGCCTCATTTTAAAGAAAATTTAATGCCCTTTCAAAAGATTTATCACAACATATCCCTTGCCATTTGAAAAAATAAGGGTGAATTCCGCCTCCGCTAAGGGGTTAAAGTTACAGTGACGAAATTAATGTGTAAATATGTCCCCCTGAAAATAAAAGTATACGGGTCCGAAGATTTTATTTTATTTTTACATACAAAACCGTAAACCTTGTTGGACCTTTTCGATGGGCCACCCTGTATATAATTATAAATTATTAATATTTATTATTATTAAAAATTAAATAATTTTTTGAAATTTCATACAAAAATGTATTACTTTTTTAAATTTTATACTTTTTGACAAATGACAAATTATTGTTAGGTTCGAGAAGTTAAACTTATACACAGCCTATGTAATAATTAAAACAAGTGACTAAATAAATATTACAACATATTAAAAATCAACAATGACAACATTGAACTGATAAAAAATAATCAGGGCGGTATAATAAGGCCTTATTATACCGGTAAATCTAAAGCCAGTACGCGAGTTCTCGAGTCCGAAAATGGCAGCCAACTATTTGTCTACAATTTTAAAGCAACAAGGCCGTGAAAACTATGAAGAATGGTGTTTCGCCATATAACAGTTTGAGAGGTACACCTTTTTAATGGTAGCCGAACTGTGTAATGGAAAAATTGCATTAAATGTTATAAAAACTTAACCTCAAAGTTTGTATGGAACAATAAGCTTAAAGCAACCCTCGTTTCTACGACACTGTGTTCACTCAAACAATTGTAATTATGTGTTTTGGTAGAAAGTGACTGTTCGCAAGATATCACCTTTTCAAGACTACCATAGTTACAAGATACAGGGTGATAAAGTTTTATTTATAATATCAGTTTATATATAACTTCTACTGTAGAACTATATCACCCTGTATCTTGGAAACATAAGTAATTAGGAAAAATATTTATTTAGGTTTACGTCTTATTTTGACTTGCTCAATCTTTTCCTACATTTTTGCCAATAAGTTTAGGGACACCTTGTATATACAGTATGTCTCAGTATCTTGGAATCATATGGAAAACTTTTTTATTATTAATTTTAGGAAAAAAAGTTATTCTTCATAAAAAGTTCTGCATGGTGTAAAACTTAAAATGCAACCCACAAATATTAATTTTTTTAGTCGTATACGAGGTATGTCAAAAAATATGAATTTGGCGCAAGAGTAAAGTACCTTTATATTTGACAATATCGAAAATTGTTATAAAGAAAAGTTAATCAGAACTAAAAACTACGTTTAAATATGCAATTTCATATATATGTATATATATAAATATATATATATATATATATAAATATATATATAAATATATATATATATATATATATATTATGTAATAATATAAATTATAAAATTATATAAATATATAAAAGTAATTGCTAATATGATAAAAATTATATTTACTTAATATTTACTTAAAAATTTTACTTTAGGAAGGATATTGCATGTCACCAATATTTCCGCAAAAATGCATTTCATAAAAATTAAATTCTTACCAATCGCATGGGTTATAGATTCTTTATCCGGTTGGGCACAAATAACTGCTACAAAATTATTATTTTTATATTCCAGGCAATATTGGTTTACATCGAACTTAACTGAAGTAAACTCCAGGGTTAAATCATCGAGGATTGTATATTTATACACCTCATGTATAGAGGGATCCAATCAGTAGCGTGCCGTGGGTCTAAGGGCGGGAGGGGCGAGCTATCTTAAGGGCGGCAATTTTTTTATTTAATAAAAAATAGGGACTTAAAATCAGGTATAATAGTAAACGAACTGACAATAATTATTATTAGTGACGTGTTTAATAAAATACATATTAGTTTATATTAACAATATTTATTAAAATTAAATTATAACAACAACCTTCGTGTTTTTACACCTTTAATAGAATCTAAAACCTTATCGTAATCTATCATTTGTGCCGTCTTTTAAACAACAAAATAAACAAATATTACCTTATTATTATTTTTTAGAAATTTAAATTGAAAAAAATTAAATATGTTATGTAATATTTAATTGAACAATATTTTGTTTTTAATAATAAAATTATAAATTTATTTAATTAGTTGGTTTTGAACATGCGCGTGAATGGAAGTATGTGGATGAAAGTCAGCAGTATTGCCATCTATTAGATACATCTGCTATCTATTAATGTCTGATTTTTTACAACAGGGTAGCACTGATTTTTAATAACAGACGGCAGGTGGACCAGCGACAGTGGTGCTACTGATGGAAGAAAAAAATAAATAGCCTGCCTATAATTTGTATAGTAAATAATTACTTGGAAAGATCGTTGGAAAGGGCGCTCTGGGCAGAGGGGCGGGGGGGGCGATCGCCCCCCCTGGCCCCCTATACGGCACGCTACTGGATCCAATATAATAGAAACTGCCTTGTCATTGTTCTCGCAAGACCGTATATTAAATATGTCATCATAACTGGAAAACTCTCTGTATGGACAGAATCCCTTAATACACTCATTTTTATGGTTAAATATTTCTCCCGCTTTACAACATTTATTAACTCCACTGGCGTGTACAAAGTTAATAAATAAAAATAACAGTATAATACGATACATAGTTGAGAAAACACTAATTGAAAGGTGTAAATCTTATAATTTTGGTGAGATAAGATAACATATTTACCCAATGAATAATCAGTGTGTACATTGTTTAAGTACGTATTTTCCACTGTTTTAGAAATTGAATTACAAAATATTACTAATAATTAATCTTACCGATAATCCCTTCTTTTTCTTCCTTGTTTGAAGAGGTACAAACGATCGCAACATAAACGCCATTTTTAAATTCAACACAATACGATTCATACTTAAAAATTGTACCTCTAAAGTCCAAAATTCCACTGGAAGGACTCACTTTAAATTTAAACGCCTCTGATGATTGAGGATTTAAAAGAGCAGCAACATTATTTTTAGGGCAAGCACTTCCATGACTTACAACACATTTTGAATAATCTTCTTTATTGTAGATAAAATTTTGAGTAAGATTAGTAGAAACACATTGTGTAGAATTTATAAATGAACTTCCCTCACCACAGCATTTTCGTATAAAACACGTTTCACATAAAACGCACGATAAAAATATTGTGAATATCCAAAACATCTTAAAACAAATTAGCGATGTTCGCCGGAGAGAACTGCTGGGAATAATGATTAGTTGCTATAAAACACATTTCGTTTACATTATAAATGTTTATGAAACTTCTTTATTTTAAGACCGCTTATTATTATTTTTTGTTTCTTTACAACGAGCGAATTTGGAACGCAACAATTTTAAGTAAATAAACCATTAATGTCGAAGTGTGGAATATGTTATAGTATAGTATTTTAATTTAAATATTAACTAATTCGTCTAAAGGTACTTGGTACTTTACTACCAACAAAAATATCGGCAATTTGTATAAGGTTGGCAGGTTCACCATCACCAAAATATACTTAGCGTCAAATTTAACGCACCACTAAAAATGTTCCACAATTTCAAAGTTGATTTTCTCGCGAACCGTCAAACCGAATTTGGCGATTTTTTTATTAAATTGTAGGTTTATTCTTCGGTAATAATACGTTTATTGAAATATTCTTTTAAATTTACATTTTTTTGAGTATATACAGGGTGCACGAGTGATAATAAGTTTTTCCCGGAAATTTGAAACGCCTTGTGGGTTGTACCATGGCTGCAGCTGAAGCTTTAACAGCATATGACTCATATAATTAAACTGTAGCCCTATATTTTCTTAATATTTTGTTTTTTGATTCACGTCGCTATCTACTTTTTTCAATGAGATATATATATATATATATATAGATATATTATTATAATAATATAATTTATTTTAATTTAATTTATTATTAGTTAGAATATTTAGGTAGGTAAAGTGTTATTAGTAAAAATAGCGATTAACGATAGGTATTTTGAATACATATATTTTTAAAAATGTAGGTATACAATAATAGATTAATGACAGGGGTTTTAATCCTTTTAGAAATAAACAAAAATTTTGTTAGGTAGGTTTTTCATTAGCATAAATATTAACAAATATAGGTAGAAGGTATTCTTTTGTAAATTCACCTAGCGTTAACAACATCATGGCTGATATTTTCAATAAGGATTTAGTATACTATACCTATAGGTTTTGTATTTGAAACCGAAAATTTTGCTGATTTTCTCTTAATCTTTCAAGAAAATTACGATGCGAATATTGATGAAAACTTATCTAAGAAGCTGGAAGCATTTTTTAGAAATACGAAGAATCGTTTACAAAATTCAAGTCGCAACAAACAAAAATTTTTAATTTAAAAATCTGAAATCTCCCGGAAGGCCAAAGATGGATTTTGTTGAACTATCACATAGATCAAAGAGACAAAAAGCTGCAGAATTTAAAGAACAATTTAGCATTGAACGTGTGTAAATCAACACATAAACACGATAAAGAAAATTTAGAACCTTCGACATCTAAATCAGGAGAGATGAAAATTTGGAGCTACTAGGAAAATGGGGTTGTGATGGAGCTTCTGTGCAATCCCAAAAGAAGCAAAAATTGCATATGCCAATACATCTGATGCCAGTATTTTTATGTGTTCATTTGTGCCCATACAGTTAAATGATGATAAAGAAAATATAATTTGGGAAAATGCACACCCTTCTTCAACAAGATATTACCTACCAATATTATTTGAATATGCTAAAGAGACCCCAGAAAAAACGAAATGTACCGTAAACTACATAAAACTTCAAATCGCTTCATTAAAGCCTACAATTTGAAAAACTGAAAATGCTGAATATGAAGTAAAGCACACTTTATTTTCTACAATGGTGGATGGCAAAGTCGTTCAAGTGTTGACAGAAACACCTTTAGCAGCTTCTTGTGTTCTTTGTGGATCAAATCCAACCGAAATGAGTAGGTTGGATAGGGTTAGAGATAAAAATATAGATCCACAAGCTTTAGAATATGGCCTTTTAAGTCTTCACGCGTGGATTAGGTTTATGGAATGTGTAATACATATTGCTTATAACCTTCCATTTAAAACATCGATATATAGAACTGATGAAAATAAGGCCATAAAATTAAGAATTCAGGAAGAATTTTGGGAAAAAAGGGAATAAGAATAGATATGCCCAAACCAGGAGCAGGGACTACCAATGATCGTAATACAGCTCGTAGTTTTTTTAAGGATCCAAAGATCTGGAAGAAGAATAGATGTTGAAAAATTTAAGAAATACGCACAAGAAACAGCCGAGCTCTATGTGTCTCTATATAGTTGGTACTATATGCCATCTTCAGTGCATAAAAACCGATCCGATCCATTTATATAAAAAAAGAATATTTTTAAAAAAGAACAAAACGGATTTAGATTCTACATATACAGAACTGTTATTATAAGTTTATTTACTGCAGACAAAATATTCTTTGGAGAATATTTTTATGAGCAATATATGTGTATTATTTCTGTTTCAAGCCACAGATTTATAGTCAAACGAATAATGCAATTTTATGCAGTATAATTATCTTATTAAATAATTTATAATTAAATTTATTTTTAAAAATAAAGAAGTTTAATATTTTTGAGTATTAATAAATCTTATTAAAATTTTAATGTTTAAACCCTTATAAGATCGCCGCCACTGATCTAATTAAATTCAAATTTGATAAAAATAAAAATATTTATATATAAAACTTGTATTAAAATTTCACGAATATATTTTAAATAGTTTTAAAAATAATAAATAATCTTTAACTTAGTTTAACAAATTTTGAATCATTTAAACCCTTATTAAATGGCCGCCACTGAGCCAATTCAATTAAAATTTGGAGAGAGTTTAGATTATTTATATAAAAAACTTGTGTTAAAAATAAAATTTAAAATATTTTACAAAAATAAATGAATTTTTAACTTACTTAAACAAGTTTTAATCATTTAAACCCTTATAAAATCGCCGCCGCTGAGCCAATTAAGTTAAAATTTGTACAGGATTAAGATTAATACCATATAAATATGGTGTTAAAACTTCATTATGATACCTTTATTCGTTTTTTTGAATGAATTTTGGCCACTCTTTTGCCATTCCAGTCCACTGTGAGTCGATGCGAAGCCGTAATTAGAAGTAGAGGCGAAAATACGCCATATTGATATTCTTTAATGTTGGTTTTATTGATTTTGTTCATATTTTTATTATTATTGTCACAATCGTTATTTTGACATTTTTTTATTAAACTGGACTCATTTAATATTTAACTGCATATATTTTTTTTAATAAATTTATTTCTCTTATCTTAAGATAACGCGGTTATCTTAAGATAACGCGGTTATCTTAAGATAACGCGGTTATCTTAAGATAACGCGGTTATCTTAAGATAACGCGGTGAATTAAAAAACAAAATGTTAAGAGAAGATGGGGCTATAGTTTGATTATATTGTTATAGTTGGTACAACCCACAGGGCGCTTCAAATTTACGTGGAAAAACTTATTATTACTTTTGCACCCTGTATATACTCAAAACGTAAATTTGAATAAATATTTTAATAAAGGCGTCATAACCAAAGAATAAACCTACAATTTTAAACAAAAACAACCAAATTCGGTTTGATTCTTGCATCCTGTATATACTCAAAACGTAAATTTGAAAAAATATTTTAATAAAGGCGTCATAACCAAAGAATAAACCTACAATTTAAAGCAAAAACAACCAAATTCGGTTTGACGGTTCGCGAGAAAATCAAAATTGTGGCAATGCCTTGGTGGTGCGTTAAATTTGAAGCAAAGTGTATTTTTGTAAATTTCACTTGGCATTGTAAAAAAGTTTGAGATGGGTAGAAAAGCTATTTTTTTTTAAATAAAAAGAAATGTTTTAGCCGCGCCCCAGGGGACAACAATTTCTTCAAATATAAATTTTGAATTTGGCATAGCAAAAAAGTGATAGCTATTATAGCTAATATTAGCTTACTTGCAACACAAAAAAATGTTAATATGTGAATTTGTGAAGTTAAATTTGAATTTTGGATGTTATGCTCATAAAATTTGCTTGCAACAGCAAGAACACACTGGGTATGCCCGTCAAGGCGTGCATGCGGGCGATCCTCGGTATCTGTCCGAATTGGTGACATTTCTAAAGGCCTGGTAACGTAATTGGTCACAGACATGGATCACCAAACCGGGCAGCCATATGTTAAAATGGGTCTTATTAGGGTTTTATAAAAGATTATTTTGTTTTCAAGGCTCAGTGCAATTTTCTTATTTATAAGAGGGTACACTGAAGCAATTGCCGAAAAAAGTCTGTGTTTTAGTGTGATTTGTCATCTATAGATAACCCTATATATAGGGTTATCCCAAGATACTTGAGATACACCTGATCGGTGAAAATATTTTATTGTTAGTGAATTTTTTTGGGTAAAAATTTCTCAACCCTTAAATGCATAAGATTTTATTATTGTACAAAATATACATGGAACGTTTTCAAATGGCTAATATAATATAGGAAAAATAATTAAAAAAATCAAAATTGAAAACAAAAATTTATTTTGAAAAAAAAACAAGCAATTCAACAAAATCATCCGTCAGACATTTTTTGCTACTCATGCTACAAAAAGATAGACTTAGTGCATATTGTTGCAGATGTGCTACAATCAGTATTTAAAGAAAAAGACAATCACCAACTATTTTTTTCTTCAATATTATTATTTACAAGTACCTCACTTATATAGTAGAATATTTTTTTTATTTAGTAAACAATTAAATAAAACTGCCATTCAAACGCAATCTATGGTCAAATAAATTTGTTTAGCTAATACTTCACTATGTTGCACCATGCATTCGAGCTAATACAAGTAATACAGGATGTCTACTATAAGATTTCCCGGAGCGTTGAAAATTTGCTACGCGATGCATTTAAGGGTTCAGTCAAATTTTTTCGTTAAAATTATATTTTTTGGGTAAAGTTTAAGCACCCTCACCGATTTGCCAAATAATTCCTTTGAAAAATTTATTTTGTCTCAAACAATAATTAACAAAGTTTTAAGACACCTTTTTTGAGAAATTAATATCTCCTAAAGTAATGTGTTGATTTTGAAAATTGAATCACCAATTATTTTAGATTTCAACGTAGTTTTAGTATCCTCATAAATTTGCATGTTTATATTTTTTATGTTAATATTTATGAAAAATTGTAAAATAATAGTGTAAACAAAAGAAACGTTATTAAATAGAATTGCGTTCAGTAAAAAAATGAATATCCTCTAGAAATGGAGATATGCACAGGCGCGCGCAATAAAACGGGTAGTCGCGCTGAGCGCGTTATCTTCAAGTTTCGGAGTTCATTGTTATTCAAAAAACAAACGTGTTTATTGAAAAAAATCTTTATTTGTCACTTATTATTAAATTAAAATTTAAATCTTGCAAAGCTAAAAAAACTAATTTTTTTATCAAAACTACTTTGAAATCTGAATTAATTGGTGATTCAATTTTTAAAATCAACGCATTAGTTTAGAAGATATTAATTTCTCAAAAAAAAGTGTCTTAATTTTAATTAAAATGTTTAAGACAAAAAAAAATTCTATCAAATTCTTTGGTAAATCGGTAAGGATACTTAAACTTTACTCAAAAAATAAATTTTAAACGAAAAATTTGACTTGAGGGTTTTTGGGTGGCCCACTTGAGAAATTTTTATCCATCTCTCTTTGCGCCGTTAATTTTGATCTTTCACCAATCAAAAATTTTCAGGAGTAAGTCAAGGTTAGGTTAGGTTAAGTTATTTTGGTTAAAATATTTGTTAATTACGATTATTATAAATATACCTAGTTAAACATGTAAAATTAGTATCTACTTACAATGTCAAGTTTTAAAGTATGAGTTAAAATAGAATAATATATTACGAACATAGAAGTTTTAAACAATTTTTACACTTTATAAATAAATACGACTTGTCTAATCGTCCGATCATCGGATGAATAAAATATATTAATCGTCCGAACATACGGACGACTAATATATATTATTCGTCCGGTAATAACATAACGTTAGTTACGTCATAATTATAATTCGCTTTTGTTCACCGACCGTTTAATATTTGACAACAAGCTAGATAGCTTATATGGTAGGGCGTTCGCTTGTCATGCGAGAGGTCCCGGGTTCGATACTAAGAAGCTGTCGAATTTTTTTTATTTTTTTATTTCATAAATTTGTTGTTTCTTTGTTAAACAGTGTTCGGTTGGGTTGGGTTGGTTGGTTTGTTTTAGTTTTATCGTAACATAAAATCTACTAGAAGTTGTCGAACTTTTTTTATTTCATAAATTTGTTGTTGCTTTGTTAAAAAGTGTTTTATTTTTATCGTAACATAAATTTGCCCATTTTAGTTGGGTTTTTTGTTCAATGGGGCGGGGGGGGCCAATGGGGCGGGGTCGGTTGGGTTGTGTTGTTGAGTTTGAGTCCGATAATCTTTTTATTATTTATTTATGTTATTACCGGACGATTAATATATTTTAATCGTCTTTTGTTCACCGACCGTTTAATATTTGACAACAAGCTAGATAGCTTATATGGTAGGGCGTTCGCTTGTCATGCGAGAGGTCCCGGGTTCGATACTAAGAAGCTGTCGAATTTTTTTTATTTTTTTATTTCATAAATTTGTTGTTTCTTTGTTAAACAGTGTTCGGTTGGGTTGGGTTGGTTGGTTTGTTTTAGTTTTATCGTAACATAAAATCTACTAGAAGTTGTCGAACTTTTTTTATTTCATAAATTTGTTGTTGCTTTGTTAAAAAGTGTTTTATTTTTATCGTAACATAAATTTGCCCATTTTAGTTGGGTTTTTTGTTCAATGGGGCGGGGGGGGCCAATGGGGCGGGGTCGGTTGGGTTGTGTTGTTGAGTTTGAGTCCGATAATCTTTTTATTATTTATTTATGTTATTACCGGACGATTAATATATTTTATTGGCCGTTGCTAGTCGTCCGTATAATCGGACGATTAATATATATTATTCATCCGATGATCGGACGATTAATATATTTTATTCATCCGATGATCGGACGATTAGACAAGTCGAAAGGCCGTTGCTAGTCGTCCGATCATCGGATGAATAAAATATATTAATCGTCCGATTATCGGACGATTAATATATTTTATTCATCCGATGATCGGACGATTAGACAAGTCGAAAGGCCGTTGCTAGTCGTCCGTATAATCGGACGAATAAAATATATTAATCGTCCGATTATCGGATAAATAAAATATATTAATCGTCCGATTATCGGATGAATAAAATATATTAATCGTCCGGTAATAACATAAATAAATAATAAATCTGTACGAGTTCCAGTACCAAATTTTAAGTCCCTAACAAGTAGTCAATATTGAAATTTTTTTTTGTATGTGAATATATTAAAAATATAATATTATACCGATGATCGGACGATTAAAATATATTAATCGTCCGGTAATAACATAAATAAATAATAAAAAGATTATCGGACTCAAACTCAACAACACAACCCAACCGACCCCGCCCCATTGGCCCCCCCCGCCCCATTGAACAAAAAACCCAACTAAAATGGGCAAATTTATGTTACGATAAAAATAAAACACTTTTTAACAAAGCAACAACAAATTTATGAAATAAAAAAAGTTCGACAACTTCTAGTAGATTTTATGTTACGATAAAACTAAAACAAACCAACCAACCCAACCCAACCGAACACTGTTTAACAAAGAAACAACAAATTTATGAAATAAAAAAATTAAAAAAATTCGACAGCTTCTTAGTATCGAACCCGGGACCTCTCGCATGACAAGCGAACGCCCTACCATATAAGCTATCTAGCTTGTTGTCAAATATTAAACGGTCGGTGAACAAAAGCGGATTATAATTATGACGTAACTAACGTTATGTTATTACCGGACGAATAATATATTTTATTCATCCGATGATCGGACGAATAATATATTTTATTCATCCGATGATCGGACGATTAATATATATTATTCATCCGATGATCGGACGAATAATATATTTTATTCATCCGATGATCGGACGATTAGACTAGTCGTATTTTATTCATCCGATGATCGGACGATTAATATATATTATTCATCCGATGATCGGACGATTAATATATTTTATTCGTCCGATTATACGGACGACTAGCAACGGCCTTTCGACTTGTCTAATCGTCCGATTATCGGATGAATAAAATATATTAATCGTCCGAATATACGGACGATTAATATATTTTATTCATCCGATGATCGGACGACTAGCAACGGCCTTTCGACTTGTCTAATCGTCCGATCATCGGATGAATAAAATATATTAATTGTCCGAATATACGGACGACTAGTAACGGCCTTAATTATATGCTGTATCTCTTCAGGTTTATCATTTATATGTTGGTGAAGTATTTTTTCAACGATTTTTAATGTTTCTACAATGGGTATGTTTGTATATAGATTGGTAATATCGAATGAAACGAGGATATCGTTTTTTGTTAACTTTGTTTTGAGAAGTTGATTTATTAGGTCTTTTGAATTTTCTATTGTATATTTTGGTTTGTAATTGGTGATGTTTAGAAATGTTTCTATTGTGAATTTATGTAGATTGTATGTAGGGGAGTTAATAAAGCTAACTATTGGACGAATAGGAGTATTTTGTTTGTGTAGTTTTGGTAGGCTGTATAATTTAGGTGTTTTTGGATTCATGGGAACTAGGGGTTTATATGATTTTCTGTATGAATTGATTGTAGTTATGCAAGTTTTAATTAGTTCGGTTTTTTATATGATTCAAAATAAAAATATATAAATTACAAAATTAGTAATTTTTTAATGGTCACAATGCCTTCTTTTAAAATCATCGAACAACTAAATCATTTCCATAGATCCAGTGATGTACAGTGACTTTAAATTTTGAGACCAAAAGTTGACACAATAATTTGTACAGCTATATGTTTCATTCTGCATAAAACGTATCAACTAATAAGTTAGAATAATTATATTTCTTCTTTAACTAAGTGTTTTTATTACTAAATTTAACTAAATATAAGTACTAAAGAAATCTTAAATATGTTGGCTGTTATAACAACAAATACATCGTAAAAGATTATTTTAGTAGCATGCTGAACGAGGATTCAAGTTAAACTTTTTAGAAAATAATTTAAAGGAAAAATGAACCTGCTTAGATGCTTGTTCCGAGTAAAATCCTAGAGCTCTATGATTGTCTCTTATAAACTCTGGAACATGATGCAGAACTGCATGAATATTTAGAGTTATCTTAATACCCAAGTTGAATATTTCCAGTTTAAATTGTTCGATGT
Source organism: Brassicogethes aeneus (assembly GCA_921294245.1). Lineage (NCBI taxonomy): Eukaryota > Metazoa > Arthropoda > Insecta > Coleoptera > Nitidulidae > Brassicogethes > Brassicogethes aeneus. The sequence continues at coordinate 68,273,565 of OV121132.1, forward strand.
CATGTTCAAAATTTCCTCCAGTAGATTGTTTCCATAAATTTGTATTTTCTGTGATACTTTTTATAGTTCTGAATGATCCTTTCGTTTCCATTTCCTTTACATTAACATCACACCATGGGCAAGGGTGGGTGGATGAGTTTGACCAAAGACAAGGAGCATCATAATAATCTTAAAATCAGCAGCAAAAGTATAGGAACAAATACCACATATGGATTGCAGATCTAAGGTCTCAAAGAGAATTTTTATGTTAGTATAAGATCAGTCAACTTTGGTCCTAAGCCAATTATAAATAGTTTATTAATTCCAGCACTTTTATATTTCTTAAAATATTCGGGATCATTTTCAGGGAGCACATTAAGGCAAACTTTAAGTGATCCACCACAACTTTCAATGCCAATTTTTACATGAAAATCTTCAGATATTTCTCTAATTTCCAAAATATGTGATAGAAGACCAGATAAATCTGAGCAGTATACAAATGTTGTGGTAAAACTAATATTTTCTGAATGGTTAAATGGTAAATCAAAACAAGAGAAAAAACTATCTAGCTATGGCTTTTTTCCTTTATTTTGGTGTAGCTTTGGATTCAATGAAACTTTCTCTAATATGCTGACGTATTTTCTCTAGATCATTAACGGTTCAAAAGTTTAACGAAAAAATCTATTATTTATTTTTAACTTTGAAGGGCTATTTCTCCGTTATTATTTATTTTTGAAATATAATTTCTCAGGAAAGTTTTCTTAATTTTTGATTCTCTATCACCTTCTAAAATTAATGTATCTCAAACTGGAGTGCAATCACAATGCACTTAGACACACACAGTGGTAGGTTTTATCAAACCGTACGCGGCTCAAAAGAGTCTTTGCTTTGACCAGCTATACGGCAGTATTTCAGAAACAATAGGTTTTCTACTTTACGCCATTAGTAGGCAACCAATATTTCAGACTAAAATGCCTTCCATCTCGCCACCGAGCCGGGCCGGCCTATTGTTTCTGAAATATTGCGCTTCAAGCCCTGCTTGGTGTTAGAAAAAATTTTTTCTCAAATAGTTCAAAGCACTCTTGATATTTATGATGATGCATTTTCTGATGACGAAACGTCGAAAGGTCAATTTGAGGATGCTGCTCAGGATTCTAAATATGTAAAAATATATAGGGCGTTCCGTATAAAAATCGAAAGTTGATATCATTTCCGGCGAAACCGGAAGTTCAAAAAATTCATTTTGTACTCTTATAGGTGGCATTTTATATCCTAATTAATCATGCTAAATTCCATGTGTCTATCTTTATAAATAAAAAAGTTACAGGGGTGCGCCTATTCTCAGATACACCCGGTATATGTATATATATATAGGTATATATAGTATGTATAATATATATATATATATATAATATGTATAATATATACAGGGTGTTATGTAATTAATGTTATATATTAAAATGGGTTGTTCCTTAGGGTCCATAAAGAAGCACCTGAAACTTTTTTTTTCTAAATTCCAAAGTCTAAAAATAATTTATAATAACCTTTATCCTACCAAAAAGTACGCCACTGATCGACTAGGAACTTTAGGTTAATCTGGATTTATTATGTTTTGGTTGGTAACAAGTTGTTACTAACAACAGTGTTTCCAAAATCTCTCAAAAAAGTTGACAAACATTGTTTAAATTTAGCTTAATTACAAAAATGACAAAATTAACAATGCAAATTGTCAATTTGGCGTTTTTATTAATTGTTGGTTATGTCATTTTTGAACTGAAGGTAAATTCAAACAAAATCTGCCAACTTTTATGACAGAATCTAGTGCATTTCTTTTAAATTTTATTGTTTTCATATTGTAAATATCTTAACTAAGGGAAGTGCTTTTGGATTTATTTACACAAATTAAATGTTTAAATTTTAACCTGTGAACTGGTCCCAATTTCATCTGAGTAAACAGAGAAAAAAACTGATGAAAAAATTAATTTTGTGGTTATGGATTTCAAATTTCAAAGGTACTAAATTTTCTAATCATTGCTTAAGCTAATAGCTGGATCAGTAAATAAATACAGAAGGGTATTAGAGCTTTAAGTTTAAGTTTTAATTAATTTTTTGCAAGAAAAATTTTTAGTAACAATTTTTTACATCTGGCAACGCATTGTTGGTTGGTATCAATGTACTCACAAAATACAAGTGTGCAGAGATAAACGAAGTGTGTAACCAGTGGCGTATCACAAAAAATATAAAAAACTTCTAATGCATATTTTTACTTTATCTTTGGAAAAATGTTTTTTTTAAATATTTTTCCTTTATTCCTTATGTCAAAAGGTATTCAGTATTTTAATATATAACATTAATTACATAACACCCTGTATATATATATATATACAGGGTCCGGCATCAGAATTGAACGGTTTTGAAAAGGTTGCTATGGAAATACTATTGATTTGGTAGATGTCAAATAGTGACAGACTTATACCTTATTTTCGAAGGTTTCGTGTGCAATGGCAAACTGGCCGATTAATCAAGGGATCTGCTGTAAATTCGTGTACCCTGACCCAGTCCTTCGTACAAACGCAGAGACGCTTTCGTCGTAAATATAATTTGCCAGTGCGCTCGGAAGTCCCATCAAGAAATGCCATTTTGAGATGGGTAAGAGATTTTAAAGAAAAAAGCAGTGTAAAATCAAAATTCGCCGGTGGAACTCGTACATTTCGTACAAAAGAAAATACTGGAAGAGTCAGAGAAGCGTTTGAGCGCAGTCCACAGTTTGGCACTCGATTGCTCTACACATTTCAGACCAAAGTTTGCAAACAATTTTACATCTGGATTTAAAACTCCATCTGTACAAGATACAGACAGTCCAGAGGCTAAATCCCATTGATAAAGTCAATCGACTCGATTTCTGCACACAATTTTTAGAGACAATGAACAACAATGCAGAAATCCTTAACTATTTGACATATATCAAATCAACATGTAGTATTTTCATAGCAGCCACGAAACTTTCGGCAATAAGGTACAAGTCTGTCACTATTTGACATATATCAAATCAATAGTATTTCCATAGCAGTATTTTTAAAACCGTTCAATTCTGTTGCCGGACCCTGTATAATATGTAGAATGTTTATAAAACTTATAATATATTTAATGTTTTAAATTTTAAAACTTTGTAATTTGGGTATAATTATTTTATTTGACATATATTTTTTTCTATGTGTGACATTAACAAACAAAAATGTACTATTTTAAATGAAAATAAACGTTTATTATTATTATTATTATTATTTAAATTTCAAACTTTGTCGCCCTGTATATCGAACATGAAGCTCTAAATTGAAAAATGGTATTATGAAAGTCTTATTGTTTTAACTCAAGAAATATATGGTTAACGGATTGGCCTCCTTTTCCCGGACACCCTGTATTATATTATATAAAAACCAATTATGTTTAGTGAGTTATAACGAAAATACATTTATTAATAAAAGTTGATCATTCTGTTGTTTTAATAAAGGCGAAGCTTTAATTCGATCTAATAAAAATACTTTCTTTATCAATTAATTACGTAGATATATTGACAGCTTAATTCAATATTTAATTCATTAAAAACCTTATAAATATAGAAAAAATATTACCTTCATAATTTAAGGATTTGTGATCTTCAGGATAACATAATAATGCACCAAACCTTTCCTCTATATTATCGATGCAATATTGATATAAGTTATAATATTTCGTAATATTTACATCAAGTAAAAAAGTCACGTTTAAAACTCCTTCATTGCTAAATTTAATATTGGAAACGTCGTCATCATAAATTAATACTGAAACCGGATCTTCATAAGGGCAAATTTTTCCGATTATAAAGCTGTAGTCAAAATCCACATTTAAAATCAATGTTTTTAAACTTGGAATACATGTATCGTTTAGCAATTCAAAATTAAGAGGACAGCATTTTCGTATATTAAAATTTAAATTCATTGTAACACTACACTACTACTTTCATACCGAACTTAATACCTAAAACAGCTAGCTTAACTGTTTAAACTAAATTTTAAAGAATAAATATATCTAAGGCTTATTTACATTTCACAAAGGAAGTACTTAAAGCTAAAAGAATAGAGGTGATTTAAATGTTTATTTTTAAACTTAAAAATAAGTAAACGAATATGTATTTCTAGAGAAAATTTGTATTTGGAAATGCGAAAAACAATTCATTGTTGAAATACTTATTTTAAATTTATCTGATCTGTAGTAGACAATCGCAAAACAATCGTCTGACAAATTATCAACAATAGGAATGTAGGTATATTAAATAAAACTAACAAAATTTAGTAGCCTATCACAAAAACTTAACGAAGCCAATAAAAAAAATCAATTTAAAATTAAAATATTTACGTATAGGTAATTTTTTTGTGAAAATTGTACACCTATATAGGTAATAGGTAATTTATATTTTTGTGAAAATTGTACACCTATATAGGTAATAGGTAATTTATATTTTTTCATACTGAATTTTTTACATAATATATTATAACATATTATGTTAAAGTCAAAGTATATATTTCAGTAAACGTATACAGTAACTATTGTATGTTAGTTGGGTTGGGTTGGTTGATTAGTTAGATATACATTTGTTACATATTTTGACTAATAACACTGTGCGACAATTTTCGGGTTATCAAAATCAAACCGCACCGGACCATTTTTTTCTGAAAATATACCTATCCAATAGCAAAACCCTCGCTGGGTTTGTAAAAGTTAGCTCGAATTTTTTTTTATGGCCGTTTGTATTTTCGAGCTTTATATACCCCAATTTAGACCTATTTATCCCAAATATTGGGTTTTGGGATATAGGTTGTTCATAAAATGGGTTTATTTGTTCAGTAACTACATTTCTACAAAAAATCTTGATGATATAATTCGAATATATGCGAAAAAAATCGATTAATAAGTCTAAATTGGGATATATGAAGCTAGAAAATACAAACGGCCATAAAAAAATAAATCGAGCTAACTTTTACAAACCCAGCGAGGGTTTTGCTATTGATTAGGTATATTTTCAGAAAAAAATAGTCCGGTGCGGTTTGATTTTTGGTGTTGCACAGTGTAATTTACGTGGATGAATGTATACCTACATCCACATTAAAAAATACACTAGCTATTAAAGCTATAATAGATAATGTATACACTGTTATAAAAATCAGATTTGTTAACATTAGTTTGTAGTTTGTTATTTTATTTTGTAAAATTTTAACATAATTTTTTGTAGAAAACCAGGGTTTGTAATTATTTTAACAAAGAAAAATATTTTACCGAAAGTTTGGTAAAGGTACTATGCAATTTTGTAAGCATTTTGTTAATTTCAAAGGTAACAGATTATTTTGTTATTGTTTAACAAATTATTTTGTTGAAAAAGTAAACGGGATTTCAGGCAGTCAATCAAAACATTTTACACTGACAATGCGCATCAACAAGTTCAACTGACTTTCAGTGTCTGCATCTTATGTTTCTGCTTACTTTTCCTATTTCGTAACGTGTTTGTATATAATAATATATTACCAGAAATCTGTTATTATTGTTATTCGGATTACTTATACATATTTAACGAGTGTGCGAGGTGCGAAGTATCCGAAAAAAGATGCCATCACTGGTTTTCAAACTAGGGGAGTGGGTTAAAGTTACAAAATATATCAGTAAGTGTTATAATAGTACTGATAATTATATTGCACCAAATTTCTTTATAATTTGATGATTTTAGAATGGAGTATTATTTAATTGTGTGTATGTTATTTTTGTGTTCATTTATTGATTAATTAATTCATTAATAAAGCAACATTTCGTATGAAAATGCTTTTTATTTAAGTTCCCAATTTACAACAAATACTTTTGTAACTTGCACTAAAACAAGGTTTGTAAAAATAAGGTCCTTTTTGAAAATTTCAAGAATTATGGTTTAATTATTGACATAGGATTTTGTTATTAAATCATACATACGTATATACGAGGTGTGTTCAGAAAATATCGGGAATTTTAGTTTTGCTGCCACGCGTTTCATACCCAAAACATTCGAAAAAATTTTATTTGATGATCCAATCGATATACCAACATCATCAGCGACTTCTCTGATGGTTTATAACCATTTCTTCCACTTTTTTCATGTTTTTATCGGTTGTTAATGTGCTTGTGGGTTCGGGGCGTTCGTCATCTTCAACGTCTTCACGGCCATCTTGGAAACTCTTATACCACTTGTAAACTCTTGTTTTACTTATAGCAGACTCACTATAGGCCTTTGTTAACATTTCACAGAATTTATTTAATTTTTTAAGCAAAATTGGATACAAATTCTTTGATCCATTTCTTTTAACAAACGAAATATCGCCGAGCTCATAAAACACGTCTAACCTTAGCGGCTGCCACAGTCAAAGTAAACAATGAAAACAGCTAAAGTTTTTATCATACTTCGGGGGCATGTATATCAACATAATAAAGAAAATTTTATGACAACCGGACCCTCCGAACCCGCGAAATTAATATTTTCAAACAATATGGGTCGGCAATATCTTGTTGAAGAAGGATGTTAACTTTCCCAAATTATGTTTTCTTTCTCGTCTTTTTATTGTGTGGTCACAAACGAAAACATAAAAATACTGTAATCAGACCTATTGTCATCTGTACATTTTTGCTTATATATAAGCAAAAATCCCAATATATTGGGATTGTCCAGAAGCTTGAATTTTGATCTCAGCCTTTGTTTCACCGACTTCTAAGGACTCAGGGTAACATTTTTTTATTCTAGAATGTGTTCGTAGACAGGAAACAATTCAGAATTGTGGCCTAAGGCAAGCTGCCTAATAGTTTGCTTTGATTAAATTTAAATCGGTAAACAACGCCAAAGCCTCTTCTTTTAAAAAGTGAACTTCTCCTGATTTAGATGTCGAAGGTTATATATTTTCTTTTTACATTTGTGGGTAAATTTATAAAGATAACAACGCTTTTAACACCTAATTGATTTTTTAGTTCTGAAACTTTTTGTCTTTTTGACCTTTGACCTTGTCAACAAAATCCTTCTTTGGCATTTCTTGTGGTATTCAAATTGAAAGTTTCGTTAGATTCAAAAAGGGCTTCTCTAGCCATCTTTTTTTTTTTAAATTAGAAATCGTGTTTTGTTTTAACTTGAATTTCGCAGACGATCCTTTGTTCTATTAAATAAATCCAGCTTTTTGCATAAAGTTTTATTAATGTTCGCATCGTAGTTCTTTTGAAAAAGTAAGAGAAAATCAGTAAAATTGTCAGTTTCAAATACAAAAGGTATTAAATCCTTGTTGATAATATCACCTATAACGTTAACGTGAATTTACAAAAAAATAACTATTACCTATATATATTATTATTTATATCTTGACCTTAAAAATATTATATTATAATCCTATTTTTGAGACATATATTGTAATATGACCGGCAAAAGTATGGAACTAAGTCATTTAAAAATTTCCTGTAATTTAAAAAAAAATCCTTGAACACGTCGATTTTGTTTTTAAATTACGCACATTTTGATGAAACATTTTTATATTTGGCGCCATTTTTGTAGAAGCTATAACGTCATCGGCCATTTTTTTAAATTGCACTCCCAACTTTTTTGCAGATTCGAATAGAGTATGAAATTCTGGTTTCAGCAATATGCACAATGTGCATTGCATTGCACATGTATACCTTGTGGGCTGATAGATATTTATAATTGAAAAATTTATAGTTTTTTAATGATTTTTTGACAAAATAAAAAAGTAGTTATCGCTGAAATGTTTATAAAATCTATTTAAATACTTTATTTAAGGTATAAACTTTTTCAGTCGTACTTGTTTTTTATATATTTTTTTTTGTCCTACAAACAGCAGGTGTCGATGTATTTCTTTGTTGGTGTATGATTTTTAACAAAAATTGGCTTTTAGTTGAGTGTTCACTGAACACTGTTCAGCGGTTTTTAAATCTTTCCAAGTATGGCCCATTTGACAGAAATACAGCGAATTGAAGTTTTAATTCTCGTGGCAATAAAACTAGAACGCAACAAGAAGCATACGATTTGTTTAATGCAAAGTATCCAGCTCGACCTATTACTTATTCTACTGTTAGTAAAATAGAACAGAAATTTAGAGAGACTGGACATGTCAAAGATATTCCAAAACCTGGCCGTCCGAAAATTAGTGAAGACGCAAAAATTGACATTTTGTTAGCCTAGTCACAGCTGAAAGTCAAGTCAGTATTACGTCTGATGAAAAAGAAAAGTACCATCCATACAAAATTAGGCTCGTGCAGGAACTTAACGAAGATGATCCGGATCGTAGACTACAATTTTGTGAAACTATGATGAATTTATGTCACAATAATCCACACTTTCCTCGTAAAATACTTTTTTCGGACGAAGCTACCTTCTGCTTAAATGGAACAGTTAACCGTCAAAATTGTAGGTACTGGAGCAGAGAAAATCCTCATTGGATGGTAAAGGCACATTCTCAATTTCCGCAAAAAGTGAATGTCTGGGCAGAAATAGTGGAAAATCGGATCATAGGTCCTTTCATTTTTGACGAGAATCTGACAGAACAAAGATATTTGGAATTTTTGCAAATCTCTCTTTTTCCTATATTAGCGAAAATGTTTCCCAACGAGGATGGAGATCCCAATCTTTCAAGTAATACTATTTGGTTTCCGCACTATGCGCGTCCTGTCCGTACTTTTTTGGACACCTGTTTTCCTAAAAGGTGGATTGGAAGACGAGGACCGATAGAGTGGCCCGCGAGATCTCAGCTATTTATTATGGGGCTACCTTAAATCAAAAGTCTACATCAACAGGCCACAAAATTTAGAAGACTTAAGAAATCAAATTCGTGAAGAATGTCAGTGTCAGTGCGGAAGTCATTAAAAAGGTTGTCAGAGAATTTTCGGATAGACTTGCTTACCGCCAAGAAACCAACGGGTGGCAATTCGAGCATTTATTGGTTAAATGGTGTAATTTGAATTTCAATTCAAATCTGTAATAATGGCCGATGACGTCATAGCTTCTACAAATCAAGAAGACTCAGGATAACAAAATGTTTATTGAAAATAAATAACTATAGTGACATTAAGTTATTATTAATTATTAAGTGAGTAAAAATGCCGTACTCAGAGAGAGAAAGACAAACTATTTGAACTTATTATCTTAAAAATAATTTAAATATTTCAGAAACGGTTGAATTTAGGTATATGAACATATATGAATTATGCTTAGAATTTTACAAGAAATCGAAAACTAAATTTATATATAGGGTAGTCCGGGTGATCAATTGAAAAAAAAGTTTTTTGTTTTTTCTAGGGCAATCAATTGAAAAAAAATAAACTTTTTGTTTTTCCCTGTATACGGATTAATTTTTAATTTTTTTTTACAAGTAGAATAATAGTATATTAAAGAACTAATGTCATAAGACGTCATTTTGTCGCACGCGGACAATTTATAAAACGAGCGACGAAGGAGCGAGTTTTATAATGGACAAGTGCGACAAAAGGTCTTATGACATGAGTTCTTTATGCTATTTTATCTATTTTGCAAACATTTCATAAAACAAATTAATTTTATACCTTATATTTAATTTGGTTAAATTTTACTTTACATAGTTGGTATCATAGATAACAAAGTTTGAAGTTTGAAAGGTCATTAACCTTTAAAACATTATCACATTCTTTCGCTATGGCATCGTTAATTTACAATAAGTATTTACAATAAGCGGCTGTTAAAGAAGAAAAAAGGATTTTCTTTGGTGTTAAACAAAATTTATTGCACGAAAAGTCTCGTAAGTACTAGAAAACAAATCATAAAAATATTATAACCTATAGGTATTCAAAATTGTATTTTACCAGTAGCCAACCTATAAAATCAAAATTTTGGGTGGAATAAAGTACCTCATTAAAGAACCAAAAGCGGTGTTATAATGAAGTCATTATGAAACCAAAATAGATAAAAGTATTTTTCAGTACCTACATAACCACACTTTTAAATTTTTACAAGGTGTCCAGAAAGGGCAGGGGATATTTGTAAATTCAATTAAAATAAAACCACAAGTCAGACACAAGTTTTTTTTACTGTTTTGACTGTTTTGGAAAATTGAGTGCCAAAGATTTTGTTGTCCAAATGTTGACCCTCGCGCTGCTGGCATTCCTCTAACCGAATGGGGATACCTTAAAAAGAAAGTTTATAAAAACATACCACGAACTCTCCTGCAATTAAAGCACATCATCCGCACCGAAATGGCCGCTGTTTCCTGAGATATGTGTAGACGCGTGATAGTTAATTTCCGTTTTCGGTTAGAGAAATGCCAGCAGCGCGAGGGTCAAGATTTGGACAACATAATCTGTGGCACTTAATTTTCCAAAACTTTGTCTAAATATTACAAAAAAAAATTTCTTACTTATACTTTTATATTTATTGAATTTATAAATACCCAGTGGCGGCTGGGCACACCCATATCTCAGTTATTAGACATGGGACCCACATCAAATTTATATGAGTTTATAATGACATTATATAGACAAGTTCTGCGCAAGCAGAATTTAAATTGAAGTTTGCGAAATAAAGTTAGTTTTTAAGTGTGCACCCCAGCCTCCTGCCCCCCCAAATTAAGATAATTCAAATTAAAGTGGTACAATATTTAATTCATTGAAGTTTATCGACAAATTTCAAATTTTATTAAAAAAATTCGAGTATTACAGATTTTATACCATTTCTTTTTTTTTATTTAGTAAAACCTGTAATTCTTGAATTTTTTCAATACAATTTTAAATTTGTCGATAAACTTCAGTGAATTAAATATTGTACTACTTTAATTTGAATTAGCTTAATTTGGGGGGGCAGGAGGCTGGGAGGCACTCTTAAAAACTTATTTTCGCAAACTTCAATTTAAATTCTGCTTGCGCAGAACTTGTTTATATAATGTCATTATTAACTCATATAAATTTACATTTTTTTTAAATTTTGTAATTATCGTTTGGTTTTGTTACTTGTTCTAACGTTAAAATAAATTGTGTTTAATTATTAAAAAAAAAAATTCAAAAAATTTATCATGTTTTTAAACATAAAAGTTGATTTCTCTCTAAAACGGTCAACTTTAGAGCTTATGACCAAGAGTACCTTTTTTGTGTAGAAAACATTGGCGGTTCGAATGGGCCTCTCAAAACCGTATTTTTTTAGGGGCGTAGAAGTTGAGGAGAAAAACACCCGCTACCCTTTCTAAATCTCCACCAATTATGAGTAAAAAAATTTTTTTCTGGCACAAGACATAGCTTATTATGAGTAGAAAATGCTTACAAAAGCTGTTTTTGTACGATAAACGGTTCCGGAGATATTCGAAAAAAACGATTTTTTTCTAAAATTTCAACACCCTGTATCTCGAAAATTGTGCATTTTAGAGGGTAAGTTAATAGCGTCTTTTTTCATCTTTTTGGATGAGCTATCATATCCTGAAGTCCTGCGCATATATTATGAAACACCCTGATAATTAAGTTAAAAATATTGACGTAACTTTTCCTTTAAATTTTAAAGCCCTTTTAAATTTTTTATTTTAAAGGCCGGCTAAAATAAATAAAGGAAACTGCTATTCTGTAAGCACTTATTTTAGAGGTCCTTTAAAAAATTAAATTTTAAAGGAATCCTTTAAAACTTAAAGCCAGACATTTGGCAGCACAGCGTTTAAAGTGATTTGATCTATTTGTAGTTCAACTGTCAACGTTTTGGCAGATTCTGCGCATTTTCTCTTATGATTTAAATTTAAAATTACAATTGTGTTTGCTTTATTATTGTGTTTTTAATCATTGCGATAATTTTTCATATCCTCTGTGTTCATCTCTAAACAATTTAAATGAGTCGGGCAGTACGTACCACGAAAAAACAAAAAGAGTTTTTAATTAACTTTTTGGAAGAAAACAGAACTCCTGGGTGGAAAATTTAACACTATGCATTTACCAAGAGTAAATAAAACATGGGAAAACCTCACTTTCCACTTAAATAATATAGGGCCAACAAAAACCATAAGGCAATGGAAATATGTTAGTATTATAAATTTATAATTATACAGTTGATATACAATTGAATCGTTTATTGTTAGAACAAGCCTGACTTTTTGCAAACTTTTCAGTTCTTCATATTCTAGCTTAAATTGACATTCTTTATACCTAATTTATATTAATGAATAGGTTTAAAGAATTAATTTAAGCTAAATATAACTTTCTTAAAATTTACTTAACTTGTTTTACCAATAAACAATTTAATTGATCTACAATTAATATTTTTAGAGCATTAGTGAAATGAAAACCTCAGTAAGACGGCGAGCCAGAGACATTAAATTTGGGCAAACTAGAACTGGAGGAGGTGGTGGTGCCATTAAGCCTCTTACAGAAAGAGAGAAATATGTTAAATATACATAAAGAATTTTCTGTGTAAACAACTCATTTTAATAAAATTTAGAAACTAAGATCAAACGTTTTTTTCTGCTGTAGGAAAGGATTTAAAAAATCGGCTGATGGTTGGATTGTTTAAAGGGAATATTTACTAGACCTTCACCAACAACATCAAAAAACGCCATTTTTATATCCTTTAAAAAATAAAGTGACATTTTATCACCCCTTTAAAATAATCGTTTTAACGGGCCATTTTAAAGGATTCCTTTAAAAAAATAAAGGAAAACTAGTTTGGTGAATAGCAACATAATTTTAATTGCCGTTAAGATTTTAAAGGCCTTTAAAATTTAAAGGAAAAGTTACAGAATAGACCCCATAACCGACTTAAAATTATAAAAAGGCAACATTTCGAACATTGACCTCAAAAATTTAATTTATTCCCTATGCCTAGAAATTATTTGATTAAATTTTAAAAAAATAATATTATGTCAGGTAGTCTAAAAAAAAGAGAAAAAAGGCATTTTTATAAGAACATTAACCCCTTAAACTAAATTTTATTGCTTTAAATATTTATAATTATAAATTATTTTGAGATGAAAAACCTTTTCACAAATTATCGGAACGAGAAACAATATTTACTTTGCTAAAAGAAACAATTAAAGAAGCATAAAGGCATTTTAGCATAAAAATAAGTTAAGTGCAGAATTGGGTAGTTTAGAGTCCAATTTTTTTTTTAATTTTCTTATAATGTAAAAATTGTACATGTTGATTAATACAAACATTGAAACAATTACCTATCCAGATTTTTGTATATAACAAAAACTTTAGTTAATAACCCCACTTCTCTTTTTTGCACTTATACCCTTTTGCTTCTTACCCCTTTAATTTGTAGACGAAATTTGACGTAGGTACTAATTAACAATAAATTACCCAAAACCTAAAAACTTCATAAGGCCATAAGAAAATAATTCGAGCAAACTTTGACAATCACTGGATTTTCATTATTAAATAGATATACTTTAAGGGAAAATCAGTAAAATCCGGTTTAAAATTGGCCACCCCACAGTGTTATTGTTTGATTTTTAATTTTTATGTAATTATTTATCAATATATTAAACTAGGTAGGTACTTTATAAAAGAAAAGAGTATATTTTTATAAATTAGTATTATTATTTATATTTTATATATTACTGGAATTGCAATGTGAATTGCTAAATCTTAACAATTAATAAAACGTAAATAACTTGATAAAGTATTCATAATATTATTTATTTTTACCTGTACTACACGTAGATTTATTTCCGCCATCGTAACATAACAATGCTCCAAATGTATTGTCAATATAATCCACGCAATAATTATTTAAATTATCTCTTGTGCCATTAAAAGTCACTTTTAAATTGCCATCACCTGTAAAACCTTCCATTTCTTTTTCATACACCAGAACAAGAAATGGATTTTCGTACTGACATTCCCTATCAATTTTTAAATCATACTCATAACTCAAATTTAAATTAAATTTGTTTGTCAAACTCGTTATACACTTATTGTTTGAAATCTCAGAATCAATTGGGCAACATTTTTTTATAATTGCTTTCATTTTAGTAACACTGCGGAAGGCACTTGTTAGAGCAAAAGAGCGACATACATTAACTAGATTAGTATTTTGTTGTCTTTGTTTATTTTGCGACGATGATGTCAAACTATTGCTTGTATTAATATTTGAACGAGGGAAAGAATTCCATATTTTTATATTAAACCATCCTTGACTATCTAATTATATACAATGAACATATGGATGAACATATATTAATATAAACGTTTTATATAAAGCGTAAATTATATTTACATTATTTAAAATCATAATAAGCTATTTATAAAACTTTGTTTTTCTTAAAACAAATATCTAGCAGTGATTTTTTAATAAAATTGTAAAATTAACATTGAAAACTTTTAAAAAATTAAGATAGAATAGAACAGCGGGGTTGTGACCAGGAAAAATGGATGCAGTAGGTATTACAAATAATTAATACGTGTTTCGCGACTTGTTTAAAATACCTATGTATAAAACTTCAATTTTACTGAGGTTGTCCTTAGTAAAAAATATACAATGTAAATTTTGTTTAAAAATATAAAATAAAAGTATAAATAAAGTGTACCTAACTGCTTAAACTCTAAATACTTGCATTGTAAATTATTCCTGAGACGAAGCCGAAACATAATAATTATTAATTATTATAAAATCAAGCATAATTACCTGTAACAAAGTTCAATTTTAATTACCTATGAAAAAAAAACAAAAATTAAGGCTTCAATAAAATAAATTGGGTCATAATATAATATATATATAATCTGAGATTGAAGGCAGTGTACAGAAATGTTAAAAAATTAAGGAAAATTTCCCTAATTTTTAAATTTTAATAATTATTATGGTTATTTATAACAAAAAGGACAAGTAATTACGTGTCCAAAAATGAAATCCCTTCCTAACATTGCGTGTATATTTGGAAAGTATCCTAGGGGGCCTTGAGCGATTATTGCTAAATCTTATAAATCATCGAAAAAAAATAGTAATTTTCTGAATTTGCTCGAACCAAATATACCAAAATGTTCGTGGCAGGCCACAAATTAATAACCCATAAGATAAAGCGGGTAGCGTCTACCATATATGCAAGACGCGGCCTGGTAGTGAATATTGTGTCTTGCATATATGACAGACGTGGCCCCTCAGGAAGTAGCACTGTCTGTCTCATATGTCAGACGTGGCACGCAATGTGCTAATAGTTGCACAATATACCCAAACTTATATATATATATATATATATATATATATATATATATACAGGGTGTTTCACGTTCGTGGTCCATTATAAGTTTCTCGGGATAGGAAAAATATATCGATTTGAAATTTTAAAAGCGTTTATAATCCATTTAAGTCTATTTTTCTAAAATATTTTAAATAATATTCCTCAATATTTACATCAACTTTGTTATTTTCAATTTTTATAAATAGTTCTAGAACTATTTATAAAAATTTGACATTAGTAATATAATAGAATAATGTTATTTTGTAAATAAAAACTTGCAACTGTCCCATCCGTTACGAATGGCCGCAATATATTTTTATATTTTTAAATTTTACATACAATTCTGAGTAAAATTACTATACCATGTCCTATACCTAAAGTGAATAGTTTTCGAGTTATTGATTATTATGTTAAATATCTCTAAAATTATTAACTTTAGGTATAGGGAATAGTTACATAAATCGAAAGGTTTTTTAATTTTGATTATGTAAAAACATACAGGGTGTTAAATTTAAAATAAAAAAGTTATTAACGTTTCAAGTTAACCTAAATTGCCATTGTTTTTCTCAAGTAATTTGTTGGGAAATATTAAAAATTAACATAAAATCTTTTAAACAATATTTTAAAATTCAAAACATTCTAGCCCCATATAGGCAAACCTAATAACAAAAATGTTATAGGCTATTTTTGATTGACCCGTATTTGTCAAATTTTAACGAAAAAAAAATGAATAACTCGAAAACTATTTACTTCAGGTGTATGACATGGTATAGTTATTTTACACAGAATTTTATGTAGAATTTAAAAATTTAAAAATATATTGGGTGTTCCATTTGAAATAACAAAGTTGATGTCACTTCCGGTTAAACTGGAAGTGGAATTTTGTTTAAAACAATTTATAAAAATGTAATTAGATGGATTATAAACGCTTTTTAAATTTCAAATTGATATATTTTTCTGTATCTGACGTATCGTTAATGTGTTTATAAAAAAACAGTCATTATGCATAATAACTACGCATTTTAGCAATTTTACGCAAGTCTAAAGTTCTTAGTTATTATGCATAATAACTAAAAACTTTAGGCATTATGCATAATGACTATTTCAGCTAATGCCACTTCTCAATTAAACCAAAATATAGTTTGTGGAAGGAATGAAAAGTATATTTATTAATTAGAACAACATTGTTTAGTGTCTCATTGTATTATTTTAAAATGTTTAATAGGTATATGTTTAATATAAAATTTGGTGGAGCCTTTTTATATTAAACTAAAGTAGCTTAGGAACAGTGGCGTACCTGAGAATTCAGCCCCCCCCGCGAAAATCTCAATATGTATCAATATAAAAAAGGACTAACGAAGCTCTGTAACACAAAGGGAGTTGTTAAGGGTTTGAAGGTTAAAAACGAAAGAAATATTTTTTCATCAAATTTATTTTTTATTTAAAAAATGCTCATTTTGGCACTGCAAACATTGTCAATTTTTTATAATAATAGTACAGGCTGTAATTTATATTAAATATTTATTGTATGTCCACAATCCTCACAATTGTTGTGTTGATTGTGGGTATGTCCACATAGATTAAAAAAACAAACAAGCCAAACCTATGTATGTAACACAGGGCGTTTGCGTTAAGTTATATTAAAAGTACAAATTAAACCTATTTAACGCGTTAAATAGGTTTGATTCTTGAGTATAAAAGCCATTTCTTAATACATGCACAATTAGTATATCATCGCAAATGCCCTGTGTTACATGGGTTTGGCTCGTTTGTTTTTTAAAATCTATATACATATATAATAAATAAACGCTGACACATTGTGTTTAAATGGGTTTTAATTGTCTACTTTAAAAGCAATATATTGGGGATTAAAAATATATTGAAATTTAAAGTTTTTTTTAAGTGTTAGCGAGGCCCCTCAAAGCTCGCCACCACCACCCGCGCCGCGAGCCCTGCGGGCCCTGCAGGTAGGCTACTGCTTAGGAATATACAAAGCAAACGCAAAATCAACTCAAAAATTGCAGGTTTTGTGTCAACCTAGCGTTGTATTTGCGTTTATTTGGCCTAGACTTTTATGATAGTATGGATTGGAGTTTAGTTTGCGTTTAGTTTTAAAATTAAACGCAAATACAATAAAATAGATTTGCGTTTACTTTTCGAAATTAAACACAAATATTTAATATTTTTATTGTTTTTGTAAAATATGGTCAAGTTTTCGTTGAAATATATTTTTTTTACGTAAATCGAACGCAAATTCAAACTGAATATATGTTTTTTTGTCGACTTGACATTCATTTTGGGTTGATATTTTCGTTAAACTTTGCTTTGAAATTTGCGTTAAATTTTAAAATTTTAAAATGTAAACGAAAAAACAAATAAATATTTTTTTGGATGTTTTTCATAAAAACTCTAGTTTTGGGAACAAAAAATAATTGATTTATAATATAATATGCATACTTAATGCATAATAATACATACAATATAATATGCATACTTAATAATTTATTAATTTATTAATAATAAAAATATGCAACACCTGCCTAACTGAAAATTGGCATCAAATGTTTCTTGTTTCGTAAACGTTGGCATCAAATGTTTCTTTTTTCGCAAACATTACATCATTTCAAGTACAAAATTAACGTTAATATAAATGTTAAAACGATTAGTTAATTAATATGATTAAATTTATTTGTAGTCTAATCCACCATATACCTAACCACAGATACAGTGTTGCTAAATACAATCTTCTTCTTCTTTTGATTTCTCTGATCACAAATCTTTGTTCAGAAAAATATGTTCTGTGGGAATATGACATTTAGCTTAATTTAAAAGCGATTTATTATAAATTATTTTTTAATATAATTAAGAAAATCTAAGATTAACTCATCCCTTAAATCATTTATTTACTTTTTATTAATTTAAAGTCACTTATATTTAGAGCAAAGCACCTACAATTGTGTTAGGTTTGTGTTGCGAAAAAAAAATCAACGCAATGTAGTCCCCATTTTATAAAAAATAACCTAATAATTTAACTCTATGTATACAGTTGAGTTTTCGGTTGTGAACACAAAACTAGCGTTCAAATTCTGTTGATTGTGCAGCATGTTTCGTTCAAACCAACGAAAATATTTTGCGTCGACTGAGCGTTGAAATTAACTGCTTAACTTAAAAGTAACGCGAAATTTAAAACTTTCGTTGACATTTATATAGTTAAACACTAAATCAACCCAAAATCAACTTTATTTTACCATTCAACGAATTCGCTAGGGTATTTATGTCAAAAGGTTGAGAATTGAGTCTTTTTATCAATAATAAAGCTTTAATTATAAAGAACGCTTAAAGATAAAATGTTATTATTATTAAAGAAAAAACTGCATAATACAAAAAATTCACTAAAAAAACTAAAAATTTAACTGCTTAACTTAAAAGTAACGCGAAATTTAAAACTTCCGTTGACATTTAAATAGTTAAACACTAAATCAACCCAAAATCAACTTCACTAAAAAAACTAAAAATTTGTTTCAATTATTTATTGTTAGAACAGCTAGCTGACTTTTTGCAAACTTTTTAGTTCATATTTTGAGTTTCTTGAGTTTGCAAAAAGTTACTTTTAAGTAGATATTTTCTTAAAAGAATTAAATCATTCGTAACCTTGCATAGTACCAGAAGAAATTATGTGGCATCAATGTATTGCAACGGATATTAACTGAAATATTTAGTTATTATGAATAATAACTGTTTAGTATATTGGCGGTAATATATACAATATTACATTTTAATGTTTTAAAATACTAATTATTTCATTTACCCCTTGCACAAAGTTTCCTTATATTTTCTTGATATTCGGATGTTTCAGCAGAAGCACACACGACTACCGTTGGAACCGAATCATTTTTTGAAAAGTCAAAACAATAATCCGCATATGAAAATATTACAATACTTTCAGGAGTTGTTAATAATAAATCTTTCGAGTCATCGCGAATTTCGAAAACATCGTCTTCAACAAGTGAAACGGGTATTTTAGATAAATCGCACATATTATCTGGATAAACGGTTTCATAATTTTTATTTCGAATATTGGTTTTATTTAAATATCTTGTAAAACACCTTCTGATTTTAACACTGTCAGTTCCTATAAAGATGTATAAATATAATAACATCACTATAACATACACTTGATTTATTTTAAACTCCATTTTGGTTAACACTACACAATTTATTATTTAAACATAAAACAGATTAGATATCAGTAACAAGTGAGACAAATAACCAATGATTTAGAATAAAACTGATTAGAAGGTATTTTCTA
Source organism: Brassicogethes aeneus (assembly GCA_921294245.1). Classification (NCBI taxonomy): domain Eukaryota; kingdom Metazoa; phylum Arthropoda; class Insecta; order Coleoptera; family Nitidulidae; genus Brassicogethes; species Brassicogethes aeneus. The sequence goes on from OV121132.1 coordinate 68,293,080, forward strand.
TAAAAATATACTAAATATGTTTAATTTATGCATGTTTTATATTCCGTAAACAAATATGCTTTATTTTAAACATTACATCATTTTATAATTACGGCATTACTTATAACTTATAAGTTATAAGTATATAACCTCTCGAAATTGTCATGGGGATCCCCACCTATAATTTCTGTAAATAATACTCGACATATATATGTTTGCCGATAATAAAGGTGCAGCTAACTAAACAAAATTCTTGTTAAGTATAATTGAAAATGATAAAAACCGGTATTCTTAAGAGTTGCTTTATAACAATCAAATATAAATTTAAAAGTAAAATTAAATGGTATTTTAAAAATTAATTTGCTTAAAGGCTGGCTCATTGAATCTAATATAGGTACCTACTCTAATAAAAGAGTTGATGAATCAGGCTGCGATTTTAACCAACAAAAAAATAATATAAAAATATAACAATTTAAATTTTCAATCGCTCGGTAATACTTGTTAACGTTATCGTATACGTAAATAAAAGGCTCATACTTGGCATATATTTTTTTTATAATATACAAAAGTGCAAATGTAAATGTTTACGAGGAACTTGACTGAAAAGTTATCTAATTAATTAAAAAAAATTTCTCTAGCATTTTCTTTTTTGTTGTATGTATATATTAATATTATTGTTATTTTTTGATTCCTTATTTATTTAAATTTGTACTTATTTTGATTCTTGAACCTAACATGGATAATGAGACAGAATACATCAAAACTCTTACATTTGATGACTTATGCAAGGGTGCGAAAATAATTAGTATACTAATTGACAGATACCTAAATGTTTTAAATCTCAATATTATAAGTTTATGTAAAAATTTAAATGACCTTCTTGTAAACTTAGAAATATTAACTTTTGGAAACATAGATATTATAATATTATCACAAACTTCATATAATTCGAAGTTTAACCGAAAGGACGAATGTATAATATTTGTTAGAAGCCCTTTAAATGCCAAAGTAAAAGAGATAAAAATAGAAAAATCAGTTTTGCTACGGTTAACTTGAGAAATAAAAAATATTACTGTCCGCCTTTAACAAATTTACAAAAATTACTTTATTACCTACTTTACAACAAATGAATATTGAACTTTTTGCTGGCGACATTAATAAAGGGTTTTCCAATTGGGGCGGGTCGAAGTTGGCGGGCTATGTCGGCCATGTTATTTTGGCGACATTTGTTTAACCCGTTGTTAATTATTCAGTCACTAATTACAAATCACCATGGCAAGTTACACGATTGAGCAGCACGTCCAAATGATAAAACTATATTATCAAAATGAGTGTTCGTTAGTGAAAACTTTGCACGCATTGCGCCCATTTTACGGCAGACGCGGTGGCCCTTCAAAGTCGACTCTCCAACATTTGGTGAATAAACTTGAAACCACCGGTTCATTAAACAATTCAAAGAAACGTCAGATCGGAGGAGAACATCGCCGTTGTTCGTGAAAGTGTGCACAAGAACTTGGCCTTTCGCAGACTTCAACTTGGCGAATATTGCGTAAGGACTTGGGCCTGCACCCGTACAAAATTCAATGGACCCAGGAGCTCAAAGTTCATGACCACAGAAAACGCCGTTTGTTCGCTGACTGGGCTTCGCAGCGTTTAGAAGAGGACCCCAATTTTGGCCGAAAAATCATTTTTAGGGACGAGGCGCATTTTTGGATGAATGGCTATGTAAACAAGCAAAATTTCCGTATATGGAACGACGCGAACCCCCACGAGGTTCACCAGATGGCAATGCATCCACAAAAAGTTACCGTTTGGTACGGACTTTGGGCCGGCGGCGTCATTGGTCCGTACTTTTTCGAAAACGACGTTGGTGAGGCGATCACCGTCAATGGCGACCGCTACAAAATGATGATAACAGACTTTTTGTGGCCCAAATTGAACGCTATGGACGTAAACGACATGTGGTTCCAGCAGGACGGCGCTACGTGCCCCACAGCGGACGCCACTATGAACTTTCTGAAGTCACAGGTCTATGCCAATAAGCCGCAATCGACCGACGCGCTTAAAGCTAACATATCCCAGGCAATCGCTGAAATTCAGCCGGATCTATGCGGCAGAGTCATTGAAAATTGGACCACTCGAATTCGTGCCACCGTGAGAAGCCGCGGAGGATATTTGAACGATGTCATATTCCATAAATAATGGCATACATAGGCCTTTCAAATAAAAATATAATTTTGTTGATTCCTCACACACAGCTTGTTTTATTTAATTTTAACATCGACCCGCTCTTATTGGAAAACACTTTATAAACCTCCTTGATTTGAATAAGAACAAGGCAAATTACTACGCTTCTTTCTTAAGCTACCTTGGTATGTTTTCATATATTAATGAACCCACTTTAGAGTTGTCTGCAAACAAAACCATACTGAAAAAACTCTTATAGATCACATTTTTATCGGAAATTTTTATAACAATACAAACAAAAATAATTTTTTGCCAGCAGTCGAACCTCACAGATCATTATTTTACGTTTTAGCTATATCGTCTCCAAACATACAAAACAGTAATAAAATCTCAACATAAAGTTACCAAAATTAATTATTGGTTACTTAAAAATAAATTGGTCAGAACTCTATAATTTGCAGGACACTGATATTGGTTATAACTATTTCATAGAGAAAATCCAAAGAAGTATAGATCAAAGCAGGGAAACATGTAATTTAAAAAATAAAAATTTAAAAATTAAACCATGGATAACGACAAAATTGATTCAATCTAAAAGGAAAAGGGATGTTTTAAAAAAAGTTTACTAAACATTTTAATGAAAATTTAAATAAAAAATATAAAGGTATAACAAGCTAATATTTAGTACAAAAAATAATTACTACAAAAATCAATTGAACCAAGCAAGTAATAAATATTAAAAAGTTAGGGATGGAATAAATATACATGGGATTTTAGGTTGCCAAATTTATAAAAATAGGTACCTAAATGGGTTAAGTTTTTAGTAAGGTAAGAAAATTATTAAATTAGGTACGTAATTTACAAAAATAAGTACTGGTAAGGAACTTTTGAGTGGTAAAATATTTTAATTCATTATTGTATAAAATTGTATTGAATAAGATTTTTATGATTTAAAAAATTTGAATATAACTGACAAATATATCTTTTCGGCACATTTAAAACGTTTTTGTTAATAAGCATACAATTGCTGAAAAAAACATTTATTATGATAAAAATGTTTAAAAAAACACAAATTTGCTAGAATTTGTGAAAATACATGAGATTTTTAAATAAAACATAACATGAGAAAAACTTAATATCTCATGCAAAAGCATGAGACCTGGAAACATTGCACATGAATGTCATATTCGCGTCGCTGTTCGCGATTCCCAAACACTCCCAACCAACCCACATTAGAGTAAGATCACCTCAAGTGGGCCCCCCATTTCCCATTTAATCGTGGATTTCAAATAATATAAAGCAGTCACCATCAATAATAAAACCCAATAACAGTTTTTTGAAATTTTCATCTTAACAACATATTTTTTACAATGAAAATTTTTGAGGCTTTTAATTAAAAAATAGATAACAGAAAAACCATTAGAGATATTTTAATGAAATTTTTAGGGTTTATTGTTTAATATTCACATTCTGAAAAACAATTCAAAATTTTAAATTATTTATTTATTATCATATTTTTAATTAACTTTTAAATAAATAAATGAAAATTTTAATGACTTCTCCCTCAAATTATAAATTTGTTTTATTTCAGTTAGATGCATTGTACACTTTATTCTGCAAGAAAATTCCACTGTCTTAAGACTGTAATAATAATAATAATATTAATATAGCAATAGCTATTTTCATACAAATTTTAATTATACACAAAATAAATAATAATAATAATAATAATTATACCAGGGTTGTGAACCGGTCCAAGAACCGCTGGTTTGTTACGGACCGGTCCGTACCCAAAATAAACAAGTTATAATTCTGGACCGGTCCATGGACCGTCCCGTTTTTTAAATTACTTGGACCGGTACAAATTTTGGACCGAACCGTTTTCAAGTGTTTTGGAGCGGTACTGGACCGGTTTAAAAACTTTGAACCGGTCCAAACATTTGTATTATTAGATTATTTCCACTCCTATTTCATATTATTGACATTATTATTATTACTGTGATTTGAACCAATCGGGTTTTAAATTGGAAAAAGTGAGATTGGAACTAACAGATGTCAGATTTTTTTTATATATTATATGGGTCATTCCACCAAATAAAGTTTTTTTTTGTTGTCCCTCGCGGATTTTTGAAGTGAAACTTTAAACGCGCGCAAAGGAATAACTGCTCTAAACCCAATTTTCATATAATAATACGAGCCCTAACCACATAATGTTCGGACACTTCATAATTTATACAGAAATTTTTTTCGTGAATACTATCTCAAAATTATTAGAAGTTATGAAAAATTCAGCTTATTTTGGCATATACCCCTCGAAGCGATTTTTATTTTTAAAAAGTTTACCTTTTATTTTTAGCTTTTAAAAAAAGGCTAACTTTTTAACTTTTTTTTGTATGAGTAAAAAAAGTGGAAAAATGGACCCATTAAAAAGAGCATAAAATATTATACAAACCCTGAAAATTTGGTAAAAAATAAATAAGTTATAAAAAAGTATAAGTAATTTAAAAATGCTATTTTTAAAGAGTTTTTGCAATTTTCTTAGGAAACGGGAGATTTTGCAGATATATATATCGCTATAACTTTCTTATTATTTATACAATTTTTACCAAATTTTCAGGGTTTGTATAATATTTTATGTTCTTTTTAATGGGCCCATTTATAACTTTTTTTACTCATGCAAAAAAAAGTTAAAAAGTTAGCCTTTTTTTAAAAGCTAAAAATAAAAGGTAAACTTTTTAAAAATAAAAATCGCTTCGAGGGGTATATGCCAAAATAAGCTGAATTTTTCATAACTTCTAATAATTTTGAGATAGTATTCACGAAAAAAATTTCTGTATAAATTATGAAGTGTCCGAACATTATGTGGTTAGGGCTCGTATACATATAATAACAGGTACACACTACGTGCTGGTATAAGTATATATAAATGGCGTCCACGCCAGGTCGGGTTGTCCTCCGTGACATTGTTCTTTCTTAAATAGGACACTTTAAATTCTAAAATTTGGCGAAATGGCTTTTAGCAACGTTGCCAGGTTTTTTGATAGCCGTCCAAGACAGTTTTTTTGTCAGGGACCGTGCATATTAAACAGTATTACATACATATTTAAATTTTAATTAATTATTATGTATTTGCATTATTGCGCAGTGTGTACCAGATGTTTTTTTATGCGCAGTAGGTACCAGATGGTTGGGTCCATGCGCAGTAAGCACCAGGTGGTTTTATGTGTGCGCACTGTGTACCAGATGATTTGATCTATGCGCAGTGGGTACGAGATTATTACGTCTATACGCAGTAGGTACCAGGTGGTGGTTTCCATGCGTAGTTGGTACCAGCTGGTTTATTTTTATGCGCAGAAGGTACCAGATGGTTGGATCCATGCGCAGTAAGTACCAGGTGGTTTTATGTGTGCGCACTGTGTACCAAATGATTTGATCTTTGCGCAGTGGGTACGAGATTATTGTGTCTATGCGCAGAAGGTACCAGGTGATAGTTTTTATGCGTAGTGGGTACCAGGTGGTGGTTTCCATGCGTATTAGATACCAGTTGGTTTTATGTGGGCGCAGTGGGTACCAAATAAAAAAAACAAATATCGTCACAATTCGAAAAATAAGTACTATAGTTAATATTAACAGCTCAAATCTTCAGTGAGTCATTATTATAATGTAGAGAATAATTCCACAAAATTTTAAAAGAATTCTGAAGGGGTCCCCCCAAAAAAAAATTATTTGTTGAAATGACCCATTTATTATATAAGGGGCGACTATAATGATCTTTTAAATCGAGAGAAAGCATGGTTATAATAAATTATGTCAATAATCCAAATTACTTAATTGGAGTAGAAGGAGCATTTTACACACGAGATAATATACTATTTTACTAACAAATTACTACTCATTACTACCACTTTTTATTTTGAATTGTTAATTGACTATATTGAAAAGTAATATTTTAGAATATTCAGTACGTAGGTATCAAACATATAACACCTTTTGACGTTTACTTGAAAACTCGAAACGTCAAAGCTAAACAAAAAGCTCGCGATCGCAGCCAACTTTAAAATTTAGTTTAAATAATGTCTATAGACCAGGGATCGCGAACCTTTAATTTAAGATCCACGTGTCATTTTTTCTCTAGAAATGTTTAATGATTAATTATTAAAAAAAACTAAATACTATCAATATAATAAGTTATTCACGAGAAAGCGATTTTCCGAAAATTTTAATTATTTTCTGAAAATTTTTTGTAATTGGTAAAATAAATATAAAAATCTAACGTGGAATGATAAATCTAACATTATTTCTACGGGGACAAATTTTAATGTACGTTTCATGAAAAAATTAAGTAAATTAAGTGAAAAAACAATAATGTTTTTTTTACAATTATTGTAAATCAACGAGAAATTCGCTCAAAGTGATTCTCTCCATCTTCCGTTGTTCACAATGGCAACTGTCAAAATGACAGGTGTCAAAATAAAGGCTGTCAAAATGGCGGAAGTGCGGAAATAACAGCTATAAAAATTAGTGATGATAAAATGACAGGTGCCCAAATGACAGCTGTCAAAATAAGTTGTAAAAATAACTGGTGATAAAATGACAGGGGCCCAAATAACAGCTATCAAAATGACAGGAGCCCAAATAAAAACTGTCAAAATGACAGGTGCCGAAATGAGCTGTCAAAATGACAGTTGCTGAAAAAACGTTATCCGAGCAAAACCGCAAGTATACAGCTATTGAATAAATCACCTTTAGCTAGTGAATCACCATTTATAAGATTTGGAGCAATCCTAATCCACATTTGCTCCATGAGACCCACAAAAAAGTTGATTAAACTTTTTTTTGCTTTTCTCTTAATTTACCTAGTTTAAAAAACTGACCAACAGATTTATGAGAAAATTACAGTATCTTATTAAGAATTAAAAGACCTTTAAAACGATATCACTTAAACCCCAGTGCAATTTAAGATTTTGGGGGCGGGTGGGGTAGAGCGCGTAGGGGTGCGGGTGGGGTCGTACAATAAAATGTCTTCCTTTACAAATAAAAATTGACATGCCACATTCACCCTTTAAAACGTTTGGGAGGATACGTTTTCGTTCGTTCGGACCGGTCCATGGACCGTGGACCGGACCGTTTTTCCACACTGTCAATGTTCCAAAACGGACCGGTTCAGTCGAACCTATTTTTGCTGGACCGGTCCAACACAAACGGTCCACAAACGGTCCGGTTACATGGACCTTTTTTGGAACTGAACCGCTGGCGAACCGGTCCATGGACCGAAATTTTGTTACGGTTCACAACCCTGGTTTATACACACTTTCTTAAATATTTTTAAATTTTCACATATTTTTATATCACTTGGTAAATTATTGTAAAGACTACAAATAAGCATGTGATGGCTAATGAGGAAGCGTGAAAAGACATCGTCTACAACAAAGTTACAACTCGACAATGATAAGCTCATTACTACTGCAGTCATTATATACAAAATTGGCCGAAAATTCATTTAAAAAAATTTTGGTTTTTGCTCTCAAGAGTAACATGATTCTTATGAACAAAAATACAAACTACGTTTTCAACAATCTGTTACTATAAAAATTACGCGCCAGTTTCACTATTATATAGACGGTGTATCATCACATCAGTGTAAGCTTTTTTCGGAAAATTAATTAATAATTAATTTAATTATTTGTTAATTTTTATAGTCTTTATATATAAATACAAACAAATATTATATCTATTTGTTATAATTATTACATTAAAAAAAATTAATTGGAGCGTTGGCCGTGTCTACGGCGCGGGGCATATTGTTTAAACTAATAGCGGGCAGTGGAATTTTCTTGCAGAATATTTAACTTGAGTATACAATGCAATTTTTTTATTTATTTTTTTAAAAGATAATTTAAAATATGATAATAAATAAATAATTTAAAATTTTGAATTTTTTTTTTAAAATAAGAATATTAAACAATAAATCCTAAAAATTCCATTAAAATATATCTAACGGTTTTTCTATCATCTATTTTTTAATTAAAAGTCCATAATTTTCAATAAAAAAAAATTGTTAAAATGAAAATTTTAAATGGCTTGTAAAATTCATTTGTTATTTACGTTTATATAAAAAACAAATGAAGATAATTAAAAAAAACATAATAAAAAAGTAGGTAGGGGAGCGACGGGTATTGGCGTACATGCGTTATTGACAAATTTTCGATTACGCCATCTATTTTGGAAAAGTTAAAGCAGAAAACGATGCCTACTTAGATATGTGGTAGATGGCTGCAAGAATTAAAAATCTACCTTATCAACAAAAACTTTCACACCAAAACAAAGTTTCTTGCATGGCGTCGTATAAGACCGCTGTGACTTTTTAATTACAACGAACAGTGATTGAATTGGTTTTTTAAAACAGTGCTGCCAGTATACGAACAATTAGTGTTTGTTGTTGATTTAAGTCTGAAATGTAAGTTGAAATATTTCAAATAACATCGTAGTAAATTTTTTTAACCCACATAGTAGATTCGGGTATTATGATAATCGTAAAGACTATATTTGCGACTACTGAACAGGTTTGCAGCACTGAATATTTACTATAGACCACATTTTTTATTTTGTTTTAATTTGTTGTGTGCTATTATTTATGTTTATATACCAAATATATAGAATTTGTTACCTTTTTTATATCTAGTTTATGCATGTACGCTAATACCCGCAATGAAGGATAATGCCGAACACAAACCGTTTTTTGAAATATACATTTTTGCATTTCTGGCTTAATATTAATATATTTGTTTCCACCGGATATCACTACAGTGAACCTTAGGCTACGCCCACAGCAAATTTTGAAGCTATATCTTCCCAGGTGTATCTGTAATTAATTTTAATGCTTAGGTGTATGTATGTATAAATAATATCTATTTGTTATAATTATTACATTAAAAAAAGTAACATAGTTTTATTGTAAACAACAGTTTATTATTTATTATTACTGATTGGAGCGGATGCCGAGTCTACGGCACGCGGCGCACAGTGGATCGATAGATAGGAATTTGTGGACATAGCACCAAAGTGTGAGAAGATGAGGACATTTTAGGTTTAAAATAAATACTTATCAATTAAATAACGTTGTTATTTACAAAAGTAAATATAAAGTCTAGTTACTTGATATACAAGGCGTTTTAATACACCAAGGTCCACTATAGAAAAGGTTTACCAAGTTTTTGGTTTTTTATTTTTATCTTTTTAAAAAAGAAAAATTTTTCCACGAAATTTGGTGAAAACTTACCTTTTTATGTCCCAAATACACTGTAATTTATTTGATTTGAAATATTTATTATTTCGCCTTATTTTGACTTAATATCAAAAAAGCACCCTAATTTTCAATCGAAAATTCTCGCGTCAAAATATCAGCTTTTTTCAAAAAGTCGGTGTGCTTTTTGTTTGTTGAAATCTCTACTTTCTGATGGTGTAAAAAAATATACATTACTATGGTAAATGTTCTCAGAAAATGCAAAAAATATTATAATGAATAACGAAAAAAACTCGAATTCGAAAATTTATTTTAATCATTATGTACAATTTCATCAAAAAAATGTGATTGTTGCAATTTTTTTTAGTTAAAAAGTTTATTTATTAAATTCTAATAACATTTATGTCAGAAAATCTCATAAAATATAAAAATACATGTAAATCATACTATTGAATTTAAATCTAATTAGATACTTCATTCTGATTACGTTATTCATTATAATATTTTTTGTATTTTCTGAGAACATTCACCATAGTAATGTATATTTTTTTTACACCATCAGAAAGTAGAGAGTTCATCGAACAAAAAGCACACCGACTTTTTGAAAAAAGCTGATATTTTGACGCGAGAATTTTCGATTGAAAATTAGGGTGCTTTTTTGATATTAAGTCAAAATAAGGCGAAATAATAAATATTTCAAATCAAATAAATTACAGTGTATTTGGGACATAAAAAGGTAAGTTTTCACCAAATTTCGTGGAAAAAATTTTTTTTTTGAAAAAGATAAAAATAAAAAACCAAAAACTTGGTTTTTTGAATTTTTCACATAAATTATGAGGTTATGTGAAAAAATTGTAAATACAAAAGTTGCAGATCTTTTTATTACCTACAACTTTGACATTTAACTTTTTTCCATAGGACTTGTAGTTTTGCCGGAAATCGAGATAAACCATTTTTTACCCTTAAACCCCCCCCTCCCACTTCCCGAACTCAGATCGCCCGTAATTTATTTTTCCTTTAATTTTTATTATATTCCCGTCCTTTTCCAATGGGTTTCATCCTACTGTTATTTTTTTTCTCTTTTTACCATTTTTAAAGGCTTCTGCACTGGTCTATATGCTCCATGACACTCTATGATCTATATTTTCCAAAGTGGCGCCTTGTGGCGGCAAATCTCTGTACATTTGTTTTAAATAACCTTTGAACTCCATAACAGCCATAAAAGAAGTTTATGCATATTTAAGCATTTTTTTAAAACTCAAGATAAAGTTTAGATTTGTGTAACGCATTGTATAACATTAAAATTTTAAAAATTATTGTTACTGAATACGTGTTGGTATTAAGTTAACCGGGCAATTTGCAAGCTTAGTTATCATATAAAATAAAACTATAAAAAAATATATAAGTTTTTGTTAAGGTATGAAGTTATGCTGTTTAATTTGTAATAGTCAGTTTAATAAGGAAAATAACAAAAAACATTCTTTACGAAAAAAGTATGTTGCCAAAAAAAATTGTTATGCTTATTTTTAACAAATTTGAAGTTTTTGGGAGACATTTAAAAAAAATGATATCAAGTTAGTAATTTTGCATAATTGCTGTATGTCCACTAACATATATGAGCTCGATCCACTGTGCGGCGGCGCGCTATACCGAGAGCGCTCGCGCTCGGGTATAAATAAATTCATATTGTTTAAACTAATAGCGGGCAGTGGAATTTTCTTGCAGAATATTTAACTAAAGTGTACAATGCATGTAACTAAAATAAATCAAATTTATAATTTGAGGGAGAAGTCTTTAAAATTTTTATTTGTTTATTTAAAAGTTAATTAAAAATATGATAATAAATAAAAAATTTAAAATTTCGAATTGTTTTTCAAAATGTGTATATTAAACAATAAATCCTGAAATTTTCATTAAACTATCTCTAACGGTTTTTTTGTTATCTATTTTTTAATTAAAAGCCTCCAAAATTTTCATTGTAAAAAAATTGTTGTTAAAATGAAAATTTTAAAAAACTGTTTTAGGGTTTCACTATTGAAGGTGACTGCTTTATATTAAAATATATTAATTTAAATTCCAAGATTAAGTGGGAAATGGGGGGTCCACTTGACGTGATCTAACTTATTACCAATCCTGTACATAAGAGTTATGTCATCCGAATACGCCAACCCCAATATTACAAAAAAGCATGTTTTTGAAGGTAAAACTTCAAAATTTGGTTCATTACTGTTAAAAAATTAGAATTTAGGTTAAATAGGTAAAATTACACTAGTTTAGTGGTCAATTTCTCTAAAAATGAAAATTTAGGTAAATTAGGTAAAATAAAATCAGACTCAAATAATAATTTTCTTTAAAACAGATTTTATTCCATTGCACCTAAAGTTATGATTAGCAAATAGGTAAACACTAAAATTCCATCTCTAGTAATAAATAAGGCTACTAACTCCTGCATAAATAATAAAAAGGAAACATTCAACATAGTGAATGAAAATGATGAATCTCTGGAGTCTGACAAGTCAAAAGTCAATTTCTTTAATAGCTTTTTTACAAATATAGGGGAGAATATGATAAATAAATAAAATTAATCAGGCAAAAAATCAAACTAATTCAATATAATAAGATTAATGAAAAATGGGTTAAAAATCTCTAGGGGGCAAGGGGGTCACTTGACCCACCCACCGATTTTTTCAAATTAGTTTGTTTATATATATTTTAAAACGTGCAGGGGACAAGGGGGGTTACTTGACCCCCCAGCTTTTAACAACTTGGTTTTTTTGTACAGGGTGATCCCCTATAATGTCGCCCCCCTTTAACTTTTTTATTTTAAGTGTCCAAAAATTGATCAGTATACAGGGAAAAATAAAAAGTTTATTTTTTTTCAATGGATAACCCTATATATGTATTTATTTTTCGATACCTTGCAAAATTCTAAGCATATTTCATATAACATACCATATACCTAAACTAAGCCATTTCTGAAATATTTAAATTATTTTTAAGATAATAAGTTGAACTAGTTTGTCTTTCTCTTTCTGAGTACGCAATTTTTACTTATTTAACATAAGACATATTGTCATAGTGTCATTATAGTAATTTATTTTCAATAAAAATTTTGGTATACTGAGGCTTCTTGATTTTTAACAGTTTAAAAAAAACATTAAATGAGAACATTTCGAATGCGAATATTTCAGAAACTGTTGAATTTAGGTATACCATATACAATATATGGTTTTTTATATGAATTATGCTCAGAATTTTACAAGGAATCGAAAAATAAATTCATTTATAGGGTGATCCATTGAAAAAAATAAACTTTTTGTTTTTCCCTGTATACTGATCAATTTTCCAATTTTCTTTAAACGTAGAAAAAAGTATTTTTTAGTTCCTACATAACCACACTTTAAAATTTTTTGGGACACTTAAAATAAAAAAGTTAAATGGGGGCGACCCTGTACCTATAGGTACTAGGGAATGCAATCTCGGTATACCAAGATCTCGAAATACCAAGATCTCGCACTAATTCTGCAAAATTAGTCTTGCACGAAAGATCATGCGCGATCTCGCAAGATTTGCGAGATAAGGACGCAGCGCAGTCCATGTGTGTTTTGTGTTTTTTGAGAAGTCATTTTCAAAATAATGTAGTTTTTTCAATAAATAATTTTAGTCAGGTTTATGTTCTTTGGTTCAATAGCTTGATGATTATTCTTAAATAAATTATTTAATTTATGTTTTATTTAATTATTTTGCCCTTACGATATAACCTAAAAAAGTTGGAACCCAAATAACTATACTAATTTATTTTTTTATGAATCTTAACCCGTAACTGGTGAGGTCACTTGTTTGTTACATAACTGGTGAGGTGGGGTTTGCAAAACCTCAAATAAAAACGGCGATTCTGCGAAATCAAAATAAAATAACGAGTATTTTATTCACTTTTGGGTAACCTTTATTTATTATAATGCATTTATAGTATGAACTTCATACCTACAAAAAAAACAAAAATTTTAGCAGTAAGTAATTAAATTTTATCGTGGGGCTCCACAAAACTTACTTTTAAACTTATTTTTAATTGCAGTAAGTAAAATATAGAATAAAAAAAAATTGAAAATATCGAAACACGTTTCTAAAATTTGTTAAAAAACATACAAAGAAACAAAGTTTAAAAAAAATCGTATTTCTAGTAAACTAGTAAACTGGTGAGGTGGGGTTACGCAAACCCCAATTCGTACAAAAATCGTAATATCGTACACGAAGTAAAATAACGCGCTTCGTTGACACAGGTAGAGTACTGACGGACAACTGGCCTGAAGCTACACAGGGGATAGCGAGCCTCGCACCATTATTTAATACGTGGAAAAGATTCTTAGAATCGGTGGGGTTTAGAAAACCCAACCTCACCAGTTACTGGTTAAATCTGCAAGATCTCGCAAAATACCGAGATCTTGCGAGATTTGCCCTCTTAAATCTTGCAATACCAAGATTGCATATTTTGCTGCAAGATTGCATTCCCTAATAGGTACATATATTATGTAATACCTATAGGTATTTATAGATATTTGTAGATATTCACGAATTATTCAACATTATTCCACAATTAAAAGTAGGAATTTTATGGGCAACGAAATACATTTACATTTATTATATCTGTATATTTTTGTAAAACCTAACTTAAATGTAATTTGTTTCTCTCTTGTTCTGGCGACCATATATTTGCAAAAATCACACAAATAAACATTTGGGCGATGTGTTGGGCTAATAAACTCACATACATAAAAAATGTATGTAGAGAAGAATTATGATTATTACCAAACTTGTTACAGAATATACTATTACATGATAACATATGATAGGTGCCTCTTCAGAGGTAGCATGGTATTTTAGTTCGGATTTGTCACTGGTGGAGTGAGCTTTGTTCTATGAAATAGTAAGTGAAATATAAGTGACTTTGCGACCCATGAGGGACAAGATCGGATTCCCATGGAAGAAATACACTGTTATTTATTGAAAATATTTAAAAGATGGAACAGGTGACTTAAGATTGACATTTTTTGAAGAAATTCTGTGCATACAGCCATGTAGTGAATGGTGAAAGAAAATGTAACATGGTGATATACAAACTAATATAAATTAATAAAAGAGTAAAAAATGATTTAAGGGATAAGTTATTATCAGATTTTCTTAATTGAGACCCTTAACAATATTTAAAAAAATTAAAGAACGCGCTGGCCAAATAGATTTTAAATTAAGCTAAAGGTCATTCCTCTGAATACAGATTTGTGATAAGAATTAAAAAGAAGAAGAAGAAGATAATTGTATTTGGCAACACTGTATGTCACTGTATCTGTGGTTTGGTATATGGAGTTAAGTTGGTTTTGTATTTTACCAAATTCTGGGCAAGCTACAAATAAATTTAATCATATAAATTAACTAATCAAGGTGGTTGTTACGTTTTAACAATTATATTAACCTTTAATTTGTACTCGAAATGATGTAATGTTTGGGAAACAAGAAACACAAGATGCCAATTTTCATTAAGGCAGGTGTTGCACTATATTTTTATTGGTATTAATTATTAAGTGCGCATATTATAATATAAATTAATTAATTTGTACCCAAAACTAGAGTTTGCTTTGTGCTCAACCCAACGTTAAATTTGCATTTGCCTGATCCGCTAGGGTACCCGCCAGCTTTTGGTTCGCACATGACGTCACACGGTGCGAGAGAGATAGCTATAACATGTGCACCAGCATACCGGTTTTTGTGTAACGTGAATAACATGACACGCTGACCAGCGTTGCCAACTTAGCGACTTCGTCGCTAGATCTAGCGTTTTGAGGTAGCCATTTGAGACATTTTTTTATGATTTGCGACGTGTCTCAAACCTAGCGTTTTTCACATTGTGTTGGCGACATTTTTGGAGACATTTTAACATTGATAATGAAATTTGTTTTTAAACAAAACAACAAAATAATTTCTAGTTTAAAAAATTTCAAATTAAAATTTGTTACGTTGGCATGGCCAACTTGGGAACGACGCATCCGTACGTCATCCGTCAAATGTCAAAAACTGCAAAAATAGCCGGGCAATTGTCAAATCCCATTATTTATTTATTCTTTTATAATCTGTGTTATGGAAAATCTTAAGGGATTTTGGCACTTTGCAGGCTTATATTAATGACGATGCAAAATCGACTGAATTTCTTGAAAATTTCGAGGAAAATTTATTAATAAACTATTTTTTTTTAAATTTTTTATTTACCTTAAGAATTATTTATTTTTATATATTTTATTTATTTTTCTTATTTTAGAATGACTTGATTTTTTAATGTTATGTTATTTAAATAAAATATTTGTTAACAATTATAATTATTAATTATTTTTGTGTAATGATAAGGTAATGCCACAGGGTAATGCATATACCTATAACTTATAGGTTATAGAGTTATAGGTATATGAGATAATGCCATTATCTAGTGTCCTTTACTACACCACGTTAAAATTCTTTGTTTATAAAAATCAATTCTGTTTAAAATTTTGCAACCACTTTAAACTTTTTTTTCTCTTTTTTTTAAATTTGCGACATCTGGCGATTTTTAAGTGCCAAATAATTTAGCGATTTCTGGCGACTTTTGAAGAGCTTGGTTGAGACTTTTCACAATAGACTGTTGGCAACACTGACGCTGACAACAGATATTCAGTCGCACACTAACTGGCGTTGTTGAAGTTTAGTATTCATTTCTAAAACGCATTGCGTTATTATAACGTTAATTTACTTTTAAAAATGATTCAGATACTTGTAATGTAATGTTAGTCACAGTAAATGATTAATTTAGTCGAATGTGTAAATCATTATTTGTTTTCCATTTAACTAAAAGGTGTTTTTATAAAATCGTTTAAACATAAAACAATTCTCTTAAAATCAAACTAAAAATTTAATTTAATTAAAATAATAAATTATCATTTCTACATAAATATTAAATGCTTATCTTTAAACGATCATCCACGTTGCACCAAAGAAAAGCCCAGTCTATCGTAAAATTCGATAGAAACATTGGCCACCCTTGTGGAAATTTTTCTCTGAAAAAGTTTTAATAAGTAAAAATAAGAGTTTTTAAAAAGTCTGATTAAGACTTATTAAGTCAAAAAAGTCTGAATAAGTCTTAGTAAGTCAGACTAATGCAAGATTTGGAAGTCTTCTAGAAGAGTTAATAGGACTTTTAGCAGAGAAATGGTAGGAACCTAACTATAGCGATTAAAATAAATATCCGAAATTATTCAGAGAGGTTGTATTTGATTATTATAAAATAAAACACAAATAAAAGTTTTTAATAACATTTTGTCTCTGTTGTTATAAGCCAAGTTTATTGCATAATTACCTATATAATAACATATGTGAGGTGTAATAATTATAGCAATTATAATTTTTTACATACGATGCGCTTGACTTGCTTTTATTGTTGCCACTGTACGTTTTATTTTAATAGTTTTTTTTTATATACGCAAATATTCATCTAACCATTATTCCAAACAATTTTTAGACACAGTATCGATTTTCTCAGCTGACCAATTAGAGCACAGCTGATCTGTCATGTGATGGCATTTTCCCGCGTTTTAAAGATAGCTCTCCTGTCACTACTTACCAAGTGCGTTTGCGGGTATTTTACTCGGAAATCTGGTATTTTCATCATGTTTGCGGGTAGAATTTTTAAGCGGGTAAAATCGGATATTTTGCAAATTTCGATCAAACTACTAACTGAAGAAATTTTCAGTAAATAATATTATATATTTACTAAAAATGCATAATTATTTTTTTCTATCCTGTTACATTTTTATTTACTTTTATAAAAATTTTAAATTAATTTAATTTTTAGTATTTTGTAATTTTTGGTCTGTAACTTTTTTGACATTTATCCGGCAACACTGTATAAAACACATAAAGTAATTAAAGCAGCTCGAAGATCAACCATATTTAATTTATGAGTTCGACTGTCGACCATATCATGCCTATGCGTTGCGAAGAATTGTTATAGTTATTATATATACTATACCTTATGTACTTATTCAACAAGGGATCTGTATACACAAACCTAACGTAATTACGTATCTCCCAACTGTTTTATTCTGTTCAATTAAAATTAAGTTTGTTTACCTTTATTGTAAACATTGCTTCCGTGTTTTTATTAGAGATGCCACGAATAGTTATTTGGCCGAATACCGAATACCGAATATTCGGCGAGACTCTTGGCCGAAGCACCGAATATTTGGCAGCCGAATATTCGGTAACACTTAGAACTTTCCGCGGGTTCAAGTCGTTCAGTTCGGCCGAATCGCGGCCCCGGCTTTTACCCCGTGTCAAAGAAAGAACGCACCATTCAATCTCGCGCGCCATATCAAAGGCGCAGCTCCGACTTGTGGAGCTGAGAACTTCTCAGTGAGAAGTAAGCTGCGGTAGTACGTAGGAGGAAGTCGCTGCAGAAAATGTACATTCAGATGAGAGAGTGGAACAGAAAAGTTCGGTTGCAAATGAACTTAATTTCTACATGTCATCTGTTCGCTTAGATCGAACAGCAGACCCTTACAAGTGGTGGTCAGCAAACGCAAAAAAATATCCAACCCTTTCTCAATTTGCTAATATTTATTTATCATCTCCCGGTACCAGTGTGTATAGTTTTCGGAAGCAGGTATAATTTATGAGGAAAAACGCAATCGTCTGTCAACAACAAATGCTGAAAAAATTGTTTTCATTCATCATAACTTACCACTGGTAGATTTTAAATATTAATATATTAATTTATTGGTTAATTAAATATATTTGTGAGTAATATTTTAAGTTCTTTTTTTTACATGATTTGCTATTCGGTATTCGGCCGAATAGTTTGCAATATTCGGCCGAATACCGAATAGCGAAAAAAGTGGCCGAATAGCCGAATACCGAATAGTTGCCGAATATTCGTGCCATCTCTAGTTTTTATAAGCCTTATAACAACACAAAAACAGTGTTTATAAATACTTTTCATTGTGATTTCTTTTGAAATAACCAAATTCAACATCTCTGAATAATTCCGGATATTTTTTTTAATCGCTATAGGTACCTACAATTTCTCTGCTAAAAGTCTTATTAAGTCTTAATAAGTCTTATTAACTCTTCCAGAAGACTCCCAAATCTTGCTATTAGTCTGACTTACTAAGACTTATTCAAACTTTTTCCGACTTAATAAGTCTTATTCTGACTTTTTCCGACTTAATAAGTCTTATTAAGACTTCTTAAGAGAAAGTAAGAGTTTTAAAACTCTTATTAAAACTTTCTCAGAGAAAAATTTCCACAAGGGCAGCATATCTCGAGTAATGCTATTAAATGCTGCAGGCATTCTTGCCTTCAATTCGTCCAAATTATTAATTCTATTATGTCGGTACAGTTTGGATTTGACATATACCCATAAAAAATTATTGGAAGCCAAGTATGGTGGATAATCCCTTCTTAAAACTGACTATTCTTGTGTTATGAGACGAGCAACCATCCTGTTGATACCAAATGTTATCCAAATTTGGGGTTATGTTTTGTATTTCTGAAATTATACGGTTTCGAAGAAGATTCAAATAACTTAGTCCGATTTATCCAATTATTAAGTGACCAATAATATTAATATTATAAATACCAGACTACACTTTTCATTTTTAATAGACCAGAACCGAAAAAATAGCAGGATTGTGCTATTCATGTAACGGAAATGTGGATTTGTTAGTAAAAACAATATTTTTAAAGAAATGTTTATACACATTTGCACAAAATTCCATTCTTCAGTACTCGTCTTAAAAAATTCTTGGTGCACTTGATATTAAATATAAATTTTATAGAAATAATAATAAACTAACTTAATTAACCTAATTTAATTTGGCGATGCTTGGTTTTTATATACGGTTTAGGAAAATACATGCACAGTCAGTTCAGGCTAAATTAAGCGCTTTGTTGGGGGATCATGTGGCCGTTGCAACGCGTTGATTAAATTAAATATCGAATCCTCGCCAGATTTCGGTAACAAAAAGATGATTTATCAGTGCCGCGGCTTGCATTTTGTTCGTACAGAGCGGCTACCGAAATACATGTATTTAATTGTACCTGAACATAGAGATGATGGACGGGGTCACATTCCTTAGACGGCTTAACTTAGCCTGAACGGACAGTATATCATTCTTTGTACCATGTATGTACATATAATTATACACATTTTTTTACACGAAAAATTAGAAAGACAAAAATTATATTTGGCAAGATTATTTCCTGATACCTAATATCATATTATGCCTTCATTATTCTAAAATGGGCTTTTAGTTTAATCGTATATTCTGTAACAAGTTTGGAATACGGCATATTCCGCTCGAGTGAAAAGTTTATCACACGAGCCGAAGGCGAGTTTGACTGTTTAACGAGAGCGGAATATGTAATTACAAACGTGTTTCATACTTTACTTTTTCTACAACTAAAAAATACTATGGAAAATTTAATTATTTAATTTAATTTATTTGGGAGGAAGTGAGGTTGGATCGGTCTAAAAATTTGTTAGATATTAAACACATAGATGTCGCCAGCAGTGTATATTTCGACATCCGATGATAACACTTTAAGGAATATAGATGTCGCCAGCAGTGTATATTTCGACATCCGATGATAACACTTTAAGGAATATATATATATATATATATATATATGTACAGTGCTTGCAAATCCAAGTCCGACCGGTTTGAAAAGGACGCGTGAAAATAACAAGGATAGACCGCCAAACAGAAGGCGCTTACAATACGCACGCCTGACGCTCTGACCAATCAAATTCTGTTTGGCATTCTATCCTTATTCTTTTCACGCGGGTATTGAACAGCCGTCCTTTCCAGTGCGGTCGGACTTGGATTTGCAAGCACTGTATATATATATATATATATATATATATATATATATATATATATATATATATATATATTTGGCCAGCATACAAAGTGAGGACTTGTCTTAGCACGTATATTATGAGGACCGGTAGAAGGAGTCAAAATAGAAACACAATTAATATTAAGTTACGCTTAATATTAAATTAGTAACAGGTGGGTAAAGAATATACACGTAAAATGTTCATTTAAATATTTTCGAGTATATCAGAACAAAGTGAGGACCGTATATCTGTCTATTCAAGTGAGGACCGTTTATAATTTTTTATGCCACCCATTTTATGAGGTCCATCGTACTTTTGTAAAACTGTGTAACAGTTGGCAATACCACAAAGAAATTACATCCTTGGACAAATATACAAAAGTTATATACAAAAGTGCTCTTTTAGTTCCACCCTTACTTTCTAAAAAGTCCCAAAAGCCAACTGAATGGCATGAGCGGGTTAGGGGTAGGAACGGACCGCGGGCTTAAAGGGCCCTCCACCTTTACGGGTTAACATATGATTAGACTTATTAATATTTATTAGATATTTTGTTATTTATTATACAGGGTATTAATTTTAAAACTTCCCACACTAAATTTCTCTTAAACTGAAAGGTTTATGAAAAAAAGCCGAGACATGTAAAGTTTAATATCCAGGGGTACAATTTTGCATGACAAAAATTGGTTTCCCACCCTTACCCTCTGCGCCCTTAAGAATTTGAATAGGTATCGAGTAATACATCATTTTAAAGATCTTTGAAGTCGTACGGTGTTTTAAATCAGTCTGTTCGTTTTTAATATATTTTAGAAAAAACATTCTTAGGAGACATAATAGAAAAAAATATTGTAATAAATGCTCAAAAATTTGGTTACCCACCCTGCACCCAGCAGATATAGGAGTAATACATTTTTTAAAGGTTTTTAAAATCCCTATAAATCGGTATTTTTTTTAAATCGTTCTGTTTATTTTTGAGATATTTCAGAAAAAACATTAAACACAATGTATTGGAATACACAATATTTGTAATGTAAGAATTAACTGTATAGGTTATTTTAATTCTTTTTTTTATATTACAAGAAAAGTTTCCTAGTTTTTACAGTAAATCGAGGTCTCTGAATCCGATTTACACAAAATGTTTGACTTTAAATTTTGGTTTCTGAATGCCCGAGTAAATCAATGTCTAAATATATAAATATATTTAAAAAAACGTTTAACCTAAAGGATCTTGAAAAAATATTGGTTTACGGATACCACTTGTTTTATTGTAAATTGAGATGTCTAAATCCGATTTCGATAAAATTTTTGACCTAACAGGCCTTCAAAATATTTTGGTTTCCGGATATCCGAGTCACCACTTGTTTTATAGTAAATTCCATTTGGATAAAATTTTCAAAATTTACAACTAGCACTAAACTGGGCGGAAATTTAATAATTAAATAATATTAGTTGCGGTCGCGGCGCGATAATCTTCATGTTAGCCAACTATAGCTAGTTTAATAATAATTAATTATTAATTATGAACATTAATATAGTTCTACACTATTTTATTCAGTTTTTTTAACATTTGATTTGTTTATTAGTGTTGCATTTGTTTTTGATTTTTTGTAAGGCCTATAGGCCCATACGGTATATATACATTTGATTTTGTCTTAATAAAGAATTAATAAAGAGTTCAAATAAACTAAAAAACACAAACCGGCTCTTTTATACAAAAAAACACGCTTTTAAGCACTAACAACTTCAAAATAATGTAATTTAATTAAAAATATTTTGTTCCGATGGACAAGGTTTCAAAAAACTTACGCCAATGCTTAGCTGGAGATTTGTCATCCAAAAATAAGAAAAAAGTTCATACAAACGTAGTGCCAGAAATGCTTAGTTTTAAAGATACTTACATTACACACATTTTTTTCAAAACTTTTTTAAAATATCTTAAATATCGTTTGCCAGGTTTTTTTGAAAGTTGGCAACGTTATTTATTGCTTTTGTTAATTTTCTTCAAACCCCTTGATTAATTAAAAAATAATAGGAAGTATTTTTTGTTTAGCTTAAAAAAGGTGCAAAATATGGGTTTTGTTAATTTTCATGCAATAATATTGTTTTATTTTTTCTGTCAAAAACGAGGTAATAAACAACTTGGGAGACCAACAAGTTTTTTAGTGGCTTGATCATAAAAAAATATATAAAAATAGCAAAAAAAGTTTAGCTAGTATAAATAACGTTGCCAAATTTCAACAAAATCGGGAAAACGATATTTAAAGCAGGGTACAGACCAAAAACAAAGAGTTCGCGAGCTGCTCGTGAACAGCTTTCAAATTGAACCTGAGCAGCTCGCGAACGTGTCGTCCACACTAGAAAAGTTTGCATGTGAACAGTTTCGGTGAGCAACTTTGTCCGAGTTCGTCGAGGGTTCCATAATTCAAATTTAAACATTCAAATAAAAATAATGTCATCGCTGAAAAGCGATTAAGAAAGCGATCTAATAATTGCTTGTGCGGCCTATTTTTTAATAAAACAAAATTCTTCGATTAACCAAACAATATCTTCCTCTGTGTCTATGTTTAAAACAGCTTTTTATTAAGGTTAATTATAATATTTACGTTGTTAAATAATAAAAACCCATACTGTCCATCATAAACTAAATAAATAAATGTCAAACCACAGAGGTTCTACTCTGTGTGCAAAACTGTCAACGTCCACATGATACAAGGAACGTCCACACACATACCAAGCCCGCCACGTGTTTGCGAACAAACCCTTTGAAGTTACCGACTCGACCCGGAACTTGAACGAACAGCCGAGCTGTTCTAGAACTGTTCGCGAACTCGCGTACACACTAGGCTCGGAAAAGTGTTCGCAAACTATTCGCGAACAGCTCGCGAACTTGGTCTGTACCCTGCTTAAGATATTTTGAAAACTAAACATTTCCGAAACTATGTTTATTAAGGTCATATAACTTTTTTTCCTATTTTTCGATGACGAATCTCCAGCCGAGCATTGGCGCATGTTTTTTAAACACCCTGTATAAACTTACCTATCACTTCAATGACTATACCAAAAAGAGTTTGTAGCTATATCGAAATTATATTTTGCCTCAAAATTAATGAATGCATATTATGCATTGCCTAACTGACATATATAAACTGCTTCATCGTCTTCACTTTCAATTAATTCTTAAAAATAAAAAAAATTCTTTCGGTCAACGCGTCAGTATTGCAAGGTGCCGCCATATTGTATTTAGTATGACTTAACTTAATTTATCATTTTTTTTCAAACCCTTTCATTTGATACCCATGTCAAGGAGGTTCTAAAGAAATAGGTATTCTGCACCCATGGGGCGGCCTTCATATTGGATTTAGTACGACGTCACTTACTTTATTGTTTTTTATTCGTCAAACCCTTTCAATTAATACCCATGTCAGGAAGGTTGTGAAGATAAAGGCAATCTTCCATCTTGGATTTAGTATGACTTTATTTAATTTATGTTTTTTTTTGTCAAACCCTTTCATTTGATACTTATTTTAAGGAGGTTGTAAAGAAATAGGTACCTATTCTGTCACCTTGGGGTGGTCTCCATATTGGATTTGATTCGACGTCACTCACCCTATTGTTTTCTACTAGTCAAGCCCTTTTATTTGATACCCATATCAAGTTGTGAATAATAGATAAATCGCCATCTTGGAGCGGATGACATATTGGATTTAGTATAACGCCTTATCTTCAAAACCTTTCATTTGATACCCAAATCAAGGGGGTTGTAAAGAGAAAGGTAATCCTATACTTAATTGTACTGTCTTCAGCACCTAAAGTATGTGCAAAATTTCAGCTCAATCGGTTAAGTATAAGTTGGTTAAAATCCACTTGTGGACACTATTACAAGGGAAGCTAATATAACCTAATCGCTATGTTTTGGTCTAGCCAATTACTTTATATCTATAATAATAATATAATATTTGGAAAAACATATCTAGTGGTCTCTAACAAACCACTTAGTAGCGGTTAAAGGTTAAAGCAGTTTTCCGCCAGATTACTTAAAGAATCAATACCCTGGCACAGATCAAACCAGACAAAAGACAAATTAAAATTATAGTCAACAAACCATTCCTAGCATTTAGTGAGGACCGTTTACAGTTGTCAATTTTATGGTCCTCACTTAATGCGTAGAAAGTTGCTTATAAGCACCTAAAAATATACGTCTTGAAAATATACTCAACAAGAAGCGCCACCAAGTTGCGGTAGCAGCGCCACCTAGTAGCGGTTTAAGAAACTAAAATGCAAAGTGAGGCTTTTTTTATGTCTTACTGAAACAACATTTTATGTAACACAGAAGCGTTCAGGCATAAAATTATTGCTTTGACAAAGTGAGGACCATATACGGTACTCACTTTGCCATGGACCTCACTTTAATAGTAAATTACCTTCGAAAGTGGCTCACTTTGTATGCTGGAAGTAAATATATATATATATATATATATATATATATATATATATATATATATATATGCCATTTCCCATTAAAAAGTTATATTAGAACGGTCATATTCCGTAAAAAAGTTTTTACATGATAAGTTATGGGTCCAATTTTTAATTATTTTAAACATTTTAAACGCTAAAAGAGCACTTTTGTATATAAACTTTGTTGTATTATAATCGAAATTTTTCGAGATTATTTACAAAATATAGGTAAAGTCATGTCAATCTCTTAAAATTAAGGCCAATTTTGATAGTCTGTATATTTGTTATGTTTTACCCAATTTAAAAAATTATTTATTAAATTTTAGATAATTTTATATACCTACTTACTTTAAGAAAATGTCCAAGTTTAATTTTTTCGAGATTATTACCAAAATATAAAGTCTTGTCAATTTTAGTTCTTTTTAAATTTAAAGAAATTTTGTAAGTCTTTACTTTTGTTATTTTTTACACAATTAAAAAAATATCTGTACCAAATGTTAAATACTTTCATGTACTAAGAAAATATAAAAAACTTGATATGCCCCAGTACAAATTTTTTAAGATAATTAATAAAATACAACGTTTGATAATTTTAAGTCCGAAAAAATATTTTTTGTTGTGTAAAAGTTTTTTCGTAAAATTTAGATAATCCAACAAAAAATTATACAAACGTTAGGTAAATGTTTTTTTGTGTTATATTACTAACGTTAGTTTTATAACACGATACATACAAACACGGTATGCTATTGCGCATGGTAGCGCTGGCTCTCTCGGTCCGAGTTGTTCACTCGTTCCAATGTAATTTAATGTAATTTGGAGCGTGCATTCAAGTTTTATTAAATTTACAATTATGACGTTGATTTATGAAATTGATTGTAAGAGAAAATTGTTTTACGAGGTAGGTGGTATTTCTACGAATTTGTCCTTTGTCAATAAGTCATTGTGTCAATGTATTTTAAAAATTATGTATGCAGATGCAGATTCAAAGGCAAATAGGGGTAAAAAAAAGAATCGTTTTTCGGTTATGGTTATTATATTAAAAAAATAAAAGTTTTCATGTTTATAAGATATTAAAAAAAAGAATAATATAAATGTTATAAATACGTGTTTTATGTTTTTACCAGGTAACTTATTTAAAAGATATTAAAAAAAAAGGAAAACATCAATTTTATAAATGTATAGTGTCTCTTCCAAAAATTGACAACCTAATAAAGAATCATCAAGACAAACTTTTTTCAAATAAATATTTCAATATTATTTATGGGGTGATTCAACATTTTTTTGTTGTAATTTTAATATAATTTAACCTACAATTTTGGTATATATCAACCGACGAAAATAAAACATCCAATAAAAAATATTTATTTTAAAAAAGTGTCAGACTTGATAATTATTTCTTATATGATCCACAACCTTTATTATATTGTCCACTTTGAGTAAAAACACCCTGTATATTATTTTATTAATTCTATAAAAAAGTAAAAATGCAACAACTTTATTACGGGACAAAAAGGTAAATTAAAAATAATATTAAAAAAAAGAATAATAAATGTTATTAATATGTTTTATGTTTTTACCAGGTAAATTATTTAAAAGATATATAAAAAAGAGGAAAACATCAATTTTATATATGTATAGTGTTTCTTCCAAAAATTGACAACCTAATAATATATAATATAATATTCACCAAGACAAACTTTTTTTTAAATACATTTTTTATTTGGGCTTTTGTTTTCGAATGATTGAACTTTGTTTTTACGTAAACTTTTATATCTGTTATTTATGGGGTGATTAAACGGTACGGGACAAAAAGGTAAATTAAAAATAATGTATTATTTTTTAAAATTCATAAATTTTGACATTTTCTTCTTTAGTACCTTTTGTAGGTTTATTACAGTTTTTACATTTAGACAAAGCCCAGTTCGGCATTATAAATTAATTCCACACACGCAATAAATTATAATTTTTATAAACTTCCGAAAACATATTTTTTCTACTTCCACCTTTAAAACGCCAATTATCGTACATGTTTTCACGACAATAAGTGACCTTTTAAATACATATTGACAATTTGTTACTTTATGGCGTTTTAGTCACGGGCTGAAGTTAGTTTTAATTTAGTTGACAGTTGTCAAATGTCTTAAACGATTGTATACATACAATCGTTAAAATAAAGTGCCTTTCTTGTAAAATATTACTAAATGTGAAATTTATTTTATTATCTCAATACAAAAATACTAAAGTATTTAATAGTTTCTCAACGCTAATATTTGAAAAGTTTATATGAACATTGTACTGACCTTTTAATTTCGCCGGCAGTAAACTATAACTTAAATTAGGGCTCGGACTCCACTGTGAAGAGCTCATAAAGCATTTTAATATTTCACTATGAAAAACTGTTGTTAATCCATTTTTATTAAACACATTTTGATTTAATACCTTCATAATCTGTGTTTATAAACACATAAAAGTTTAAGATTTGACGGTAACACAGATTCCCCTATTGCTTTATATAGATGGCCCTCTATACAAATATTTAATTTAAATCATTTTAAGATAATAAGTAAAGTATTTTTCGTAGAAAAAGTATAGTATGCACCTCGTTTATAAACTTTTCTAGACACTCATTAATTTAAGCACTCGCTCACAAGCTCGCTCGTGCCTAAATTAAATTCATGTTTAAAATGGAGTTTATCAAACTTTATACATAATATACTATTTTGTGCTAACAGTAATAATATAATATAATATAATAATATAAGTAAATAAAAGTAGGTATTGGTTATAAAAATAAAAATTAACCAAAAAATTTTTTTTCAAGCGGCCATGATATACAACCTTATATGCATGTATAGAGATAGTTGAAGTACGTCTTTTTCATTAGCGGCAGACAAAAAACTCAAAAAAACCTAGGGATAGAAGTAAATCCATAGGTGACTCAATAGACGTCAAATAATAAAATTAATTTAGCATTTCATACAAAGCAATCACGATGTATTAATTATATTAATTATAATCGCACGGAATATTTAGTGATTATTTATTAAATTTTAATTGAACGAAATAAAGAACAACTAGTTTATTAGTATAATATAATGATGATAGACGAGTCGCCAATGTCGGAACTCCAAACAAATGTCAGTACGTCAAAATTAATTCAAGCGCAGCATTTTGACAGAGCAGTGTTTATTTTTAGTTTAGGATATTTATCGGCATTGTAAGTAAGGGTTATAAGTTTTTTTACTTTTTATCAATAATTTGTAATGCTTTTAGCCAAAATTTTATACCACATAGTTATAAGTAAATAAAATAATTCTATTGCTTATCCTATTTATATTACGCCCTTGAAAAAAAAATTGTATATGTTATTTGGAGTAGAAGCTCTTTTTGTGCTTCGTACAGTTGCCTGCCTCAGCTACGCTTCGGCCGTTAATCTCTGCAGAGTACATGTACTCACCACAAAAAGAGCCACTTCTACTCCTTATGACATAATCTACTATTTTGAAAAAATACGTCATCTTTACAAAAACAAATCTCACTTTCAAACAACGTTCGAAAATTTTAAGTCCGAAAACATATTTTCTATATCTATCTATAAAATAAATGCTTTGGCACTGAATACTTTTACTTGAAAATAATATAGTTGCCTTATTTTATATGTTAAACTGTTATGACTGAACTTTCTGCGTTTTTCTTGATGCCACAAGTCCCATAAAGGTAATAAAAACAATGTCCAATTTTAATTTTTTTGAAATTATACTTTCATATTATAATATATTATAATAAAATAAAAAATAAAAAACACCAAAAAAAAAATACTTTTTTCCTGTGGAGTTAAATAAATTAAAAACATTACAGAAGAGCCATTCCATGCCAAATCAACACACTTTAAAAGGAAATTTTTCCTCACCATTTCAGATTTTCCTAAAATTTGGTATACTTATACTATGTACTAAGACTAAGAAAAATACCAATTTTTAAATTTTTATCTCACACCGTTTCCGATATATGGCTATGTAAAGTTTTTAAAAACTCGCGAAAAAAGTGTGAACGTTTATTTTTTAAATTGCGCTGGAAGCTGCCCTAATTTAGTTAGAAAGCTGGGAGAGGTGTCATTTTGCAGCATTTTAAATGCTCTTTCAAATGACATACGACTGCCTAAGGTATTAATGAAAAGATTTTGTTCAAAATCCATATATATATTTTGATTCAATTTTTTTTTAAAAGTACATAATTTAAAATTCTCAAAATATTTGTATAAATACTTGGTAGTGTTCTGAATCATATAATAAAATATTAATGTGGGGTCTTAATGGGTTCATTGTTAAAAAAAATATTTCTGATGCTGGTTTTTCACTTTTAAATAATTTTGACATTATTCAACGTTTATCAGGCTTAAGCCTGACAATTGTATTTTTTTTATAATGTCGGCTGTCATCATTCCCGACTTGTGTAATTTAATTACTGTGATACGCTTGTTTTGGCGATTCATATTGAACTAAATTTTAAACAAAACAACATAAAATGAATATTTTCAAAAATATAAGGGTTCTAAGAACCCTAATAATATCGGCTGCCTACATTCCCGACTTTTTTAATTCAATTACTGTGATACGCTTTTTTTGGGGATTCATATTGAACTAAATTTTAAACAGAACAACATAAAATGAATATTTTCAGAAATGAAAGGGTTCTAGGAACCTGCTCGAGCAAACAATTTCCGCGAAAACCTTATTGATAAATTTTAAACTCGCTTAAAAAAAAATTCAGGGAACTTTTATCGGACCCTGTATATATTCGTAGTTTATTTAAAAATAAAACTATAAATGAGGTGTGTTTAAAGTGATTTTGGTGTCAAGATGGAGCCTACTATTGTAAGAGTACAGTGTTATAATCCAATGAAAAAAACAAATAATTTTTTTAACATGAACCCATTAAGACCCCACATTTATATTTTACTATATGGTTTAAAACAGTACTAAGTATTTATACAAATATTTTGAAAATTTTAAATTATGTACTTTTTGAAAAAAAATTTAATCAAAATATATATATGGATTTTGAACAAAATCTTGTCATTAATACCCTTGGCGTTCGTATGTCATTTGAAAGAACATTTAAAATGCTGCAAAATGACACCTCTCCCAGCTTTCTAGCTGAATTAGGACATCTTCCAGAGCAATATAAAAAATACACGTTCACACTTTTTTCGCGAGTTTTTAAAAACTTTACATCTCCATATATCGGAAACGGTGTGAGATAAAAATTTAAAAATTGGTATTTTTCTTAGTCTTAGTACATAGTATAAGTATACCAAATTTTAAGAAAATCTGAGGTGGTGTGGTAAAATGGGTGTGTTGAGTTGACATGGACTGACCCAGAAGTAGGATACTTTAAAATACCCATAATACAAATTTCAGTCAAATTAAAAGTAGTCTTTTCATTTTAAAATTCACTATATTAAACATTTTTATAAAAAATATGTATTGTTAGGTTATTTTTCAGTATCTTAAGTAAAAATTCTAATTTAAAACCCTCCTGACAACCCAAAACCCCCCTTGTGCACGGGCCTGGTTTATATTAGTTTGTGTTTCATAAGATCATAAAAGGGTCAAAATTCAATTTTAACATAATTTTGGTACAATTTTTAGTAAAATCAACATTAGTAAGAGTGGGTAGATTTTTGTGTGATTTTACATACGAGTATCATCCAGAAAATGCGTTCTAAACAAAAATTTTGTAAAATGTTATCCATGTAATACTTGGATGTGCATAATTTTTTAAGTTGCAAAATGAATAACAGAAATATTTAATTTTGGAAAACCACTCCGCGTGAAAAATGAAGGTACCTCTTCTACTCCATAGGCAAATACTTAAGGATTTGGCGGAAGGGGTTGTAAAAAAAAACAAGTTGGGCCGGTTTTAAAGATATCGTCCGTCGCTTGAAACATGCCCATCCGCCCCTGAATAAAATAAATAATAATTATTATTTCTAGCATAAAACAATTAATAACGCATTAAGTTTTACCATTAAAATATATAATTATCTGATGTATATCCTACCAGCAATTTTATAAGTTTTCTTAACTATTTCTTCCTCATTCAAATATTGATACATACAAATATCGTTATTTTCTTCAAAATAATCCACACAATATGTATCATAACCAATCTGTCTGTTTGTAAAAAGGGCTGAACTGTTAGCCAAAATAATAAACTCACTATCATTTTTACTGCACAATTTTATTTTCATTTGTTTATTATTTCCGTAAACAATTTCGTAATCTCTTTCATCAATTACCACTTGCTTAAAATTAACAATTTTACTTGATGTTGTACACGAATCATTTTTGATGATGCTATTTTCGTTGCAACACTTCATTACACAGGGATTTTTTAAACAGTATTCTTTGTTTGTTTTCATCCTGTTGCAGTTTATAATGCAAGTATAATTTTTGTCTTGGATAAATTTCTTACATAAACTTTTGGAACATTCTATATTTGTGTAATTGTCATTGTTATTGTAACAATAAAGTATTTCACAACTTGAGCTTGCATTTGTAAAACAGTTTGGGCATTTTTCTTCACCCGTAGATAAATTAACCATCACAATTAATATCAAACAACCACTTGTAAAAACATTCATTTTGATTTTGTTTATTATGAGCTACTGGATAAAAACAACAGAAAAATTATCTGTAGATAACATTAACCGGCTTTAGAAACACTTTGAAACCAACAGTACATATCGATTAAGTAATAAAGTGGAAAACAATATGAGCTTTCAATTAAATGGACATTTAAGGGCGTGTTAACCTGAATAAATTAGTTTGCTTTGGTATTTTTATATACTTAGTTGGTTTTATTAAGAGAATCCTTTTTAAAGATAATTTGTTGCTAAGTTTACCAAATTCACTCTTGATTTATCACGCCATTATACAAATTTACAAAAATATGTATGGAACTTTATAAAAAGTTCTTATAGTCATGTGAAATTATATAAAATTAAAACGTGAACCAATCAGATAAAATTAAATAAAACAGAATAAATTTCACATCATACACGATTTCTTATTAATATGGTTAATGTACGATTGGTATTATACTATAATAGTAAATGCTCAAAATTACAACTCAAACAGGATTCGCATCGAGGAATCATTGATTGTCGCTCAAGAATTCCGGGGCTATTACGTACTATACAAAGTGATATAATTATGATTATACAGTCGTGGAGGTCTTCTTAGGTAGGATTTGAAGTAAATTTGTTTCAGATAACCTTACACGAAAAAATATAATGTAGGTATCAGAACTTAAACGTATCTGAACACAACTCCCCCGCAAAATTAGCGTAGCCGTTTGCTCGCTAATAATTGTAATGTGCATTAGGGTGGGTCAAAAAAACCGACTATTTTTTTTTTACTTTGTACTCTGAAAAATTGGTTACTAGACACCTCTAGAGAATTCTCACCAAACATGAGCTCTTAATTTTGATAACAAGGTCTTCCGCTTTACAATTTTCCATTTTTTCCTCAGTATTAGGAACAAAAATTCATATCTCTTCGACAACTATTCGTTAAAAAATATCTCTCCTCATATTCTTGTAGGAAATCGAACGCTCTACAAAAAAGGTCTCCTACAATTTCTTCGTAAACCTCACCGTTTAAAAGATATCGAAGGTTAAAGTTTAATTATTTTAAGAGAAATTTCTGTTTTGTTTATGAATTTTATAACTCGCTTAAAAATTTTTTTTATGAAACGCGCAACTCATAGTTTTGTACGAAATTAACTGCTCTACAAAAATGGTCTGATTTGTCGATTAAATTAAGCGTTTAAAAGAAATTCATCGTCAAACTTCAATGCATACTAATTTTAACAGTTTTTGATGAATAATTCAAAAAAATTCAATTTAATTTTTGAGTTTTATGAATTTTTGTTTCTAATACTGAGGAAAAAATGGAACATTGTAAAGCGGAGGACCTTGTTATCAAAATTAAGAGCTCATGTTTGGTGAGAATTCTCTAGAGGTGTCTAGTAACCGATTTTTCAGAGTACAAAGTAAAAAAAAATAGTCGTTTTTTTTTGACCCACCCTAATGTGCATGTATCTAACAATGTCACAGTGACATATTATGTCTGCTACTTCTTTTTCGGTTCAAAACTTGAAATGTAAATCTTTGTTGCTAAGAAAAAATCCTCCATTATTTAATTCGAATGAAGAAAACAACTTTATTTTTTGCTTGTATTAATTTTAAAATTGGCCTGTAACTTTTTATGTAAGCATTTTTTGACATATGTAAAATATAGTTTTGTTCCTTTTATTTGGTTTGTGCAAGCAGTTGTAAGGGTCCTGTGGTATATAAACTATTAAATTCAAATTTGGCGCTATTTTAACCAAGGAAAATTTAAATAATTTACTAAAAGTAATATCATAGTTTTAAGTTATTTTATGTTTTGTTTCTATATTTTTTCTTATAATTTCGCACGACTTTATTCAATTCCCATCTTGGTCGATGTCGTTTATCATTGCTAGTTCATTGGGTCCTAATCATTTTAATATGTCTAAGTAGCGAGTAATTTTTGCTAATATTTGATATTGTCTTACTATTTCTTTGTTTGGAATAGATATTTTGGAAGCGCACCTAAACTGAGTTACATTTATCTTAAATTTTAAGATTTATTTTAAGTTACACTGACCTTTGTATAAATAAATTTTTGTTGTTGTTTTCTTTTGTATAACTTTGTCTTTAACTTTTTTTTTGTTTATGAAACTCAGTGTATCATCTCGGTACTAAAATATTTATATATTTGCATTTGTATAAAGTTTTTAATAATTATATTATTATTATAATATTGGTAATACTTGGGAATGTTTATAAAACGCTATTATTATTATTATTATTATTATTATTATTATTATTATGGCTATTATTATTATAAAATTTGATATTACCATTAGGTACTAAGGTATTGGTGTTGTTTAAAACGTTTTATAGATTCTGGTTCGACTGCGCTTTATTTGGAATATTTGATTATGGCCTTTTTGGTAATGTATTTGGTCTAAATATTATTTTGTTCGGTAGGACACTTTCTTTAAGTTTGAGTTTTAGGCTATGTTTGTATGTTTTTGTCATGACACTATTTATTTATTGTATTTGTATTTTACATCATTTTATTTTATTGCATATTATTTATTTATTTGTATTTGTATTATATTTTGTTTGGAGAGTGTTAACCCCTTAATTTTGATTCTAAGTACTTCCTTTTTCATTTTGAATTTTTCCTATTTAAAAAGCATGTATTTTCAATCACTTTTTTTTATTTCTATATCTTTGCCGGGTCTATTGTGGTTTATTGTTACTAACAGAATATTAACGCTTTTTTAAAGAGCCTTTAAGAATTTTCTTCCAACTTGATTCACCTTGATGGTATCACCTCTAAAAGTCATTTTCTTTTTACCATTTTTTACATATTTCTAAAAATATTAAGAGAATGGCTTGTCTT
Organism: Brassicogethes aeneus; assembly: GCA_921294245.1. Taxonomy (NCBI): domain Eukaryota; kingdom Metazoa; phylum Arthropoda; class Insecta; order Coleoptera; family Nitidulidae; genus Brassicogethes; species Brassicogethes aeneus. Next base: position 68,327,365 of record OV121132.1, read on the forward strand.
ACCAAAAAATTTAAAAAAAAAGTTGTAGAAAACCTAATTCTCTACAAAAAGTCCTTACCTTTATATCGCTAAAGTGCACAGTTTACAAGATATGAGCATTTTTATATTTAAACCATTGAGTAAAGACTCAATGTTTAAACATTTGTATTTTATTTAGATTAATTTGTCTTAAATTTGATTCCATGAGCATTACATATCTTAAACTTAAACTAGGGGCAAAAACTTTGAGGGAATTTTTTTTAGATGTTTTGAACAATATTTTGGAGTTTCGGTGAAAAACAAAAAATAGTCGTTTTAAATGAAACACCCTAGTGTTCATACAAGAATATTTGAGCATAGGTAATATAGGGACACTATACTGAGATAAGAACATTTGGTGTTGTTATGTTATTACCTAATTATAAACTCTGTGTGCAGAATTGTTTGTATATTTTTACAATACTGATGTCTTGTTCTGGACATTGATTTTGTGAGAACATTTAAACATATTGTGATATAGGGATACTATAGTGAAATTAGGTTTCGTTATATTATCACTTCTCAAAGTATGCCATTGTTCCATAGTGTGGTTGTTGGCTGCGGTTAAATATCTGCACCAGATTATATTTGTTTGTTTCCCATCTCTTTTAAAGCATTTGAATTCTCTCTAGTAGAAATGTTGCTGTAGTTTATTTATATAAAATCGTTTCCTTGTTCAATAGTTAGAAGATGCGTGCTAAGGTAAACAAATCTTCGCCATAAAATTACTATCTGTCATAAGGACTTGGATTGTATTCTTGGGATTATGTTATTTTGTTTTACCCTGTATTTTATTTTTATTTGTACTGTGCAAGTTTTTACTTACACCTGATCAATTTTAAAATAACCTTATTATCAATGTACGTAAATACACAAAGTAGAGTCCTAATTTTTATAAAGTAAGTATTTACTTACTACAGTAGAAACCACCAATATATGAACGTGACTCATCAGGTGCCGAACATATCTCAGACAAGCTAGCAGTAATGTTTTACTTGTCTTGTACATTCGATGCAGCGGTAAATGTACTCACACGTAGGTTTTTAAGCATCCGGTCTAAAATGCGCCATCTGTGATGTAAAACTGCCTAGATGTTCGACAAAGATGGACATATGACGCGTGTCCTAGCTTGTTACTTAATTTTGTTGGAATTCAGTAGAGCTCGTGTTTTAGGGAATTTATTTTATTTTATTACATAGTAAGGCAACCAACTTTGTTTTTATATGTCATATGATCTTTGTTTTTGCATATCGTGTTTCTGCTGTGTGTTTACGGATTAATAATCGTTTTAAACGTTGTAGTGGCAGTGGTTTATATTATGTAACACAGGTAGATGTCGTATAAAAATCCTTACCTAGAAATTCTAGGCTAGAATACAAAAATATTTTTATTATATAAATTTTGTACTAGTATTCGTTTAATACATTCTGAAGAAGCTACTGTGTACCGAAACAATTGTCAATATTTAATAAATTTCGTGAAACTAACGCAAGTTGTTTTTATATCCACACAATTTAAATATCTTTCGCGAAAATGGCGTAGTCAAGAAATTAACCAAATTTGTCCACATACCAACTTACGGTTAATAAAAGACGTCTTAACGACGTCGGTAGCTCGAAATACCAACTTCCGACGAAGTTTGAGACCTCGAGTCATTTAAACTACCTATTTTTCCCTCGTAACGACCTACCTAACGGTTAGGTTAAACCTGAAAATCATATGTCAAACTGAAAAACTGCGCGCTTTTTCTGTTAGGGAAGCTTTGCTAATTCGGTCCAATGCATTGCAATGTTGGTACTATTATTGTGTGTTGTCTATGTTATTATGGAGCATTTTAAAATGGTGTATGTTAAGGAATTGCCCCAAGGGGAAAGTGGAGCCCGTGCCGCATAGGTGGGAAGAGAAAGAGACACTCTGGTTCCCCAAATCAGTGAGCCAAACGATTCTCTTTCGAGAACAAATTAATAGTTCTCCCGATAAAAAAAATTGGAGGCAATATAAGTGCAAGGCTATGCAACCTTTAAATTTTCCACGGATGCTGCAAACAATAACTTCAGCATCTGAACAAGAGCACGAGGCCCCCATACATATATTGCAATATCTGTATGGGGGCCTCGTGCTCTTGTTTAGATGCTGATGTCTCTGACACTGAGATACCACAGTTATTGTTTCATGAATACTAGGAGAGAGGTAAAACCTTCCCTAAAATATAAAGAGTATGATGATGTACCATCATATAAATTGGCTAAAGAAAATTTTACACCGCAACTAGCCAAAAAAGTGTGTCAGAAAAAGGCTGACGAAAGCACTACAAAAATTCTTTTTTTCTTTTCTTTTGGCATTTTTTTTTATTTTAATATTGGTTATGTATACTATTTTGTTCTTCTTCTTTCTTCCAGACTATATTCCCGTCGAACAATTTTTTTAACCAAAGTGAAAGTTACGACTTGACGTTGAACCGACGTAAATATACGTCGAACAGTGACTTCGGATACAAAGTTATTATCCGACCGCAATTTTCACTTCAAGCGACGTCGAACATAGTGCAAGTTTAGTCGGAAGTCATAAAAATGTTTATTGGGATAGTAAGAAGAAGAATGATAATAATAAAAATCTAAAATACTAGATATAATCATAGTTTAAAAATTAAAATTTAAATTACAATAGACTACGAGTATTATACATTGACTATAATTGGCACTGTGATATCACATAGGTTCAGAGTAATAAAGATATTCATCATAATTATAAAAGGCTTTTCCTAGGAGATAAGTTTTAACAGTCTTTTTAAATTCTTTAGTTTCTTACATTACTAGACAGTTCATTATAAAATTTAGGTGCATAGTATTGGGAATAATTTTGAGATTTATTTAATCTAAGATGTTTCGCGATCAAGTTATTTTTGTTGCGAGCATTGTTTATTTTTTACGTTAAAATGTATGTTGAAATCACCAGTTATAATTACATATCTATATGATTTGCTTACATATTCTAGAATTTGTTCCACAATATCCAAAAATAATATAAAATCACCATATGGATGCCTGTATATACTATTAATGCAATATTTGTATAGGTAGACACATCTCCATGGCTGAGATTTCGGAGTTCATTTCGTTTGATAGTTTTTCAATTTTTGTTATTGGTTTTGATTTTTATTTATCTTTGCATAGGATGAGTGAGCTACCTCGGTTGTGCTCACTCCTTGCGTAATGGGAACTAACACAAACATTTTTTAAGACCAAGCTTTGAATTTAATTATTTTTTAAAAAAATGTTCATTCACACACATTATGTCATAGTTTTGACATTGCATAAAATGTTCGAATTCATTTATTTTGTTTTTTATAGAGCATACATTAATGTGCATTACTTTTAAGAGACTTTTGTTGTGTTTTGCGTTGTTATAGAGCTTTGTCTGGGGCGATACCTTGTAGACATACTTCAGTTTTTTCTATTTGTTCCTTTATTTTAAAGCTAAAGCCCACCTTGAATGATTTATTTTTGCTTTTATGAGTTCGTGTTTTTCAATTTCTTCTACTTTGAATTTTTCGTTTGGAAATTTTGTTCCATTATTTGTTGACATGTTGTTTTTGCGTTGACCTTGCCAACATAAAACTACGCTGCCCCTCTGCGGCACCAAAAATGTTTTCTTCTGTTGCTGTACCTTTTATTGTATTTGCATTTGCTGATGCCTTCTTTTTTTTATTAATTACTTCAGTCCAGTTTTCCTCCTGTTGAGTTATCTTTTTTGTGTTTGTTTATTTATTATTTCTGGAGTTTTTTCCCCGTTAGTTGAGAGATTCTGCTTTTGTGATGGCGCCACCTTTTCTTTGGTAGTGGTAGCTTTTTCGGTGTTATTGGCGGCATTTCGATTCGGTGTAGCTATTTTCTTGTTCTTTGCATTATTTTTTTCTTGTACATGTAAAGAGGAATAACCTCTTGAATTTACTTTTAATTGCCCTTCGAGCCTGGCAATTTTTTCCTGTATCAGTCTGTTATTATCCATTAGTACCTATTTTGTTTTTATTCATTAGTTCTTCAATTAATATTTTTTGATATCGTATTTCTATTTCGTTTGCACTTTTTGGTTCGAAAACTTCAACCTTATTTTCAAACTCGTGGTTGCACTCGCCTTTCACAGCCACATTTACACATCCTGGGTAATAAAAGTTCCCACATCTAGTACAACTAACTTTATCACGAACAATCGCCCTTTGCAAGTGTCTACACACAATTTCTTCGGCAGCGTCAGGAGACAAACATCCACTCGACGCCATCTTAATTAACGTGTGACAAACAGAATCGGGTTACGGAAATACATAGTGTACCTTACACAGTTACATCCCATATTTCATAAAAACAAATAGTTTATTTAAACAAATATTAGAAATATTCCTCAACACCAAAACAAAACACTAAGTGCTTAAACTACTTTTTGCCAACGATGTTGGCATCTTCAGAAGCGAAGTTTAACGCGCATGGGCAGTGTGCACGGATTCTTAGGTATAGTGCAGAGTTTTAGGTTTGATTCTTAGGTATAGTGCAGAGTTTTAGGTCTGATTCAGGCGCGTGTAAACGGCCCCGCAGACCCTACCTATGTATATCAAACAAACTCCAAAAATACAAATATGCACCAAAGATCAACTTAGTCTTGTGTTTAGACATATTAAGCTCAAAGAAAACAAATTTAAGGTTGAAGAATCATTTCTGGGATTTTACGAAATGACAGGCCAGTGAAAGTGAAATTTTAAAAATTCTACAGTACAAGTTTCCCTAGACAAATGTAAAGGCCAGAGTTATGATGGTGCTGCAAATATGGTACGGTAGGAACATTTAAATTATGTTTTTTTGAAAACTAATATGGGGCAAAATTTGCCAAGTGTACCAGGTGAAAAAATTTTTGTCACCGATTTTGTTTAAACTTTACTTATTTGTTGTTCTTATAACGAAGAATCATAGCATACAATTTTTTTGCTCTAGGATTGTTCATTCAAGAGTTATGGATTATTGAAATTTATCGATTTATTACTTTTTGGTGAAATCGCTTTTTATTTAAAAATTCATAACTTCTGTTCATCTCTTTATTAAATATTTCAATTTAACCACCTTAAATGATTTTTTCCCTACTTTTCAATGGGCTATACCGTTTTTGCAAAAAAATAAAAATTGCAATTATTTTTTGAAATTTTGCAAAATTTTGCATTTTTTGAAACAATGTGTATTTTTTATTTTTTTTAAAATAGCATAAAATCCAAGTTTATTATGTTTCCTTTGATAAAAAAAAAATTTAGAGTGGGCCCGACATTTAGAAGGGAAGTTATTCATATTTGAATGCCGCACGGTCTAGCCATCGAATAGCTACTACACTGCCGTATGCGTTTATACCTAGTAGATGCGAGTAAACGAATACAAAATGATAATTTAAAATGTTAAATTATGTTTGAGTAGTCAATGATGTATTTTAAATATTTACACTGCCGCACGATATAGTTTTTTTTATTGTGTATTAGTCCTTCGGAGGGGACTTTAAGCCCGCGGTCCGTTCCTACCCCTAACCCACACAAGCCATTCAGTTGGCTTATGAGACTTCTTAAAAAGTAAGGGTGGAACTAAAAGAGCACTTTTGTATATAAACTGTATTTTTTTGTACAAATTGTTTAAGCATGGGTCTACATAGATTTCGCAAGGAGGGTCGATAATATTAAATAAAAAATGTATTGTTATAACCGTAAAGGCTCAGCTTATAGGCAAGCCGTTACGGTTATAACAATAAATTTTTTATTTAATATCATCGATCCTCCTTGCGAAATCTATGTAGACCCATGCTTAAACAATTTGTGCAATAATATACAGTTAAAAAACTATATCGTGCGGCAGTGTAAATATTTAAAATACATCATTGACTACTCAAACATAATTTTACATTTTAAATTATCATTTTGTATTCGTTTACTCGCATCTAATAGGTATAAACGCATACGGCAGTGTAGTAGCTATTCGATGGCTAGACCGTTCGGCATTCAAATATGAAAAACTTCCCTTCTACATGTCGGGCCCACTCTAAATTTTTTTTTTATTCAAAGGTTACATAATAAACTTGGATTTTATGCTATTTTAAAAAAAATTAAAAAATACACATTGTTTCAAAAAATGCAAAATTTTGCAAAATTTCAAAAAAAAATTGCAATTTTTATTTTTTTGCAAAAACGGTATAGCCCATTAAAAAGTACGGAAAAAATCATTTAAGGTGGTTAAATTGAAATATTTAATAAAGAGATAAACAGAAGTAAAAAGCGATTTCACCAAAAAGTAAAAAATCGATAAATTTCAATAATCCATAACTCTTGAATGAACAATCCTAGAGCAAAAAAATATTATGCTATGATTCTTCGTTATAAGAACAACAAATAAGTAAAGTTTAAACAAAATCGGTTACAAAAATTTTTTCACCTGGTACACTTGGCAAATTTTGCCCCATATACATTGTACACTATACTTTTTATTGATTAAAAAAATTAAGTTGTCTTAAAAGTTCAAAGGCAAAAATTAAAAAAAAGCTTTCCTATCATTAATATGGAACCTTATAAAAATACGCAGGTCTGCAAGCTCTAATCAAACAACGACAACCAAATGCCGATTATGCTATGAGCAGTGCAATGGACATGTCCATTGCACTGCTCATAGCTTAAATCTTATTTTAAATGACTCTGTAAGCAACATTGCCGAAATAAGAAATTTTTTTGACACAGTTCAGTCTCTCTACGTATTTTTTAGTGAAAGTCTACCAAAGCTTAAACTACGAAATAAAAAGAAATGAAACTGTTGGTTTAACTCTAAAAAAATTATGTCCAACTAGATGGTCGTCAAGATCCGATAGTATAATATCGTTAAAAAATATATTTTTTTTTCGGTTGTCAAGTGTTTATCAAATTTAACTTTAATAGCCAAAAAACGCAGTGATAGAGATAAATAAAATAGAAAATTTTGAATTAATTTTCTTGCTATGTTTTCAAGGTACTATTTTGGAAAATATTAATATGCTTTCAAAATGTTTGCAAAAGAATGACATTGACATAGTACAGGCAACAGATCTAATATCAGGAGTTTTTGCCAAATTATAGAGTCTCAAATTTTGAAAATGTGTATGAGTTATCTATTTCAACTGCGAAATCATGGAATATTAACCATCAACTGAAAAGCAAAAAAGTCAGTATAGTCAAAAAAATTTTTAATGGGATTGCAGCGGATGAGCCAATTGAAAATAATAAAAATCGTTTAAAAGTTACAATTTTTAATGCTTGTTTGGATATAATATTAACTCAGTTTAGAATCAGGTATGAAGCATTTAAAAATATTTATTCTAAATTTGAAATTTTAAACCCACAAACATTGATAAACGCGCAAGAATCTGATATTTTAGCTAATGTCAGATTATTAATAGAGAAATATCCTAACGACTTAACTCAAAGTCTAGGATTGGAACTAATACAATTAAAAAATTTACTTTACGAAAAGATTAAAAATTTTCATAGCATAAGAAAGTTTTCAGATTTTATTTTTGAAAAAAATCAATTACTAATAAGTAGTATAGGTACCTGAAATTTGCACTGCGTTCCAGATGTTTCTAGTACTTCCCGTTACATCGGCTCAACCAGAAAGGACTTTTTCAAAGTTGAAGCTAATAAAAAGCTTTACGAGATCTAGTATGGTACAAAATCGCCTTAGCTCATTGGCCATAATCTCAGTAGAAAATGAACGAGCGAAAGATGTAGATTTAGACAAAATAGTTGACAAGTTCCTTTCGTTAAGGTACAAACGTTAGGATATTGTATACGTAGTTTTTAAAATAATGCATATTTAATTCCATATCTTTGTACTTATTAGTTAAATATTTGTTGTATGTTTTCCTTGTTTTAGAAGAACATTTTTTTTAGAACTTTTTAATCATCCCTCCTATAATATAATAATTTATAGAAATAAATAATATATAAAAATATAATAATTTATAGAAATAAATTTAGTTTCAAAAATTCGCTGTGTTTTTTAACTATTAGATAATGATATTGTGATATTTACTATAATGGGTTATTTTTGGAAAATATAATAGTGACATAGGGGGCCTCAAAAAAAGTTCGCGGGGGGCCCCCAAAAAATTTGACATGCTACTGGTCTGATTAAATACTATATGGTTATTAATAAATTGGAAATTGGTCATGTAACAATAAATTACAAATTCTTTATTTAACAGTTTTATTATATTGTTTAAAGCAATAATAATATTAGAAGTTTAGAAACTTTGGGTCAGTTTTTTATTTTGTTTTTTTCTTCTAAAAATGTTTTTTACATGTATTCAGTCGCCGAATACATGTAAATAATTGCAATTTATGGGGAATATAGACGAAACGCTCGAGAAGCTGCCAGAGTTTATCAAGAACGATTTTCCGGGAAAAAATGTTAAGGCTTGTTCATTTTGTAGGTAAATGTTGTAAATTGATTGAAGTCAAATTTCAGAAATGCGTTTCAATTTTTTTAATATTCGGAGCTGTTAGTTTACTGTGGCGCATTTTTATCTGTGTTTAAAAGTTCAGAGCAGTAGAACTTAAAGTTGTGGCAATTTATAGGCGCTTAATTCAGCTTAAAACTTAAAACGCGATTATCTCTAAATTGTATTTTTGTGCCGTTGCAGTAAGCACAATTTCTCAAAAATCAATCTTTTTGAAATTTTGATAGTGTAGTTGTTCTTAATTACATTATTATTCGTGAATAAAGCCATAAAAGTCAATTTTTAACAATAACACTAACAATAATCGTTGTTAGTCTGCAGCTCTCCCATAAAAATATTTCTGATCTTGTTGGAATTATAACGGGTCACTACAGACTCAACAAACACCTGCATACAATGGGAAAATTGGACAGTCCTCTCTGTAGAGCTTGTAACTGGGAAGAAGAAAACGTGATGCATACATATTATTTATGTAATTCATGATCTGCAGATTAGGTATTTTTTTGAAACATACCTTTAGTCTATAGCAGATTTAGTACTTTTTCGAAAAAGTATTAGTAGTACCTGGCAACTCGGTATATAATTATAATTAAATTTAAACATCATTTAACTCTAAAATAGTATCCTACCTCGTTTGCTTAAATAACCACCCCATGACTGTTCAATAGCTTCGGGATGTATACACCAAGTAATACAGACATCTTCCGTAATGGTTTGGTTTGTGGAGGAAGTGACAAAATTATCTATACAAAATTCGTCATATGGTATTAAAGTATCCTCATAAACCTTAGCAAGCCCATTTTTAGAGATTTTTATCTCTCCATCGGACCCATTACAATGCAGAATTGGTATGTAACTTGTTTTACAATAAAACGATTTATTCGTCCTAAGATTTAATAGTTCTGGAAACTTTATTTCAAGCAAGCCCTGGGTAGAATTATATGTTTCACATTTTTCACTTTCAGAAATGTAAGTTTTTCCTTTTGGGCAACATATATTAATACACTGAATACTTGCACATATGTTATTCTCTTCACTTTCACCGTGTGATTTTAAAATATTGCAAAGTAGAATATAAAAAATCCATTGAAATAGATACATTTTTAAAACTGTTTGTTACTTTAATACATACTACTTTTCGATAAATGTGTATAGATTAGATATGTTTTCTTAGTAAGTAAGCAAATAATGTGATAAATTTATTTTAATAATAATAATACAATAGGACGTTTTTATCTTAAGGATATGATTCAAATACAAAACGGGGGAAATTACACATTATGATGCGGTTATGAATTATCATCGAAGGGCAACGAGCATATATTATTTAATATATCCTGTATGTTTGGTACATATATAGACATAGACCAAAAAATAGCTTGGCCAACATATTTTTTATCCATATAATACAAAACATATTATTTCTAAACAGTGCATATAAATAATATCTAAACAAATATTAATGCATTATAAAAATATTAGTAAAATGATGTGATTATCAAAATTATGGTCTCATTCGAGGTCTCATTTAATAAGTAAATGTTTTTCCAAAATTGATCCAAACTGAAAAATTATGGATTGCCACATTTTTTTTTTAATGCAGTAGATAGATAGATAGATAAATTTATTAAGTAATAAACATTACATTAAACGTCAGGTATATATATAAAATTAAAAAAATAAAATGAACATAGTTATAGGTATAAAAAACGTATTAAAAAAACGGTGTGTACATATAATATAAACAACAACATATTTATAAACATTGTAAGTTATAATTAGTATTCAAGTATTTATTTAAAGAATAATAACAATTTTGAATTAAAATACTTTTCACAGATTTTAAAAAAGCTTTGAGATTATTTAGTTTATTCGGTCCCCAATAGTGAATACATTGTTGTGCCAATTTCCTTTTGTGAAGTGGAATTTGAAAAAAGTTAATGTGCCTAGTATTGTAGGTGTTTTTTTCAGAATTTATATCAAATTCGTCTAACTCTTGTTTACATACAGAGTTTTTAAGAAAATCTACATTAGAGTCCACTGATAAAAATAAATTTGTATCACTATAATTATTATTTACATATTCCAAAACCAAGTTCAGTTTTTCCATAAAAATATTCATATTTCCCAAAGGAGACCATATTTTTTTTCTTAATATATATCCCTGCAAATTCTATATACTTTTCAATTGATATATTTTTTTATTTCAGGTAGTTCTGCACATTTTAAACTATCATGCACCAATATTGCTGCCCCTCCATGAATAAAGTTTTTTCTGCAGAACTAGCTTGCCACTGAATAGTTGTGGATTCTTATTTTTGTAATTATTTCATCTGTAAGCCAGTGTTCTGTTAATCCCAAAATGTGTACACTAATATTTAATAAATGATTATTTAAGGCATTCATTTTTTTTGTCATTGACTGTATATTTAAATTTATAATTTTGAAATCTTCTTTTGATTTTAATTTAATTTAATTCTGCTCGAAAAAAGTAAAATCTCTTTATATAGATTCCATTTGGCCAGGTTTATGGTTTATAAAGCTCTTCTAATAATTCTATATCCGCTCCCAATTTAAAAGACATGCTTGTAGCTTCGGTAAATTCTTTACTTGGGAATTTATTCTTTAAATAATAATAATAATAATAATAATAATAATATGGTTGACAATAGCAGGCGGTTAAACCGATGAAGCTATTGTTACTTCTTTAGAGTTGAAACAGGTTTTTTCGACACTGCTTACATGCCGTAATGAACAATTCGTTCTGCGTTCTGCTTTAGCTCAATATCGATGCGATTTTTAAAAACATTCGTGTTCGAGGCCGACACTGTTTCTTGTTTCAAAGAATTTCAAGAATGGACTATTCGGTTTAGGATGAAGTTTTTTCTGGGGAGCTTGGCTGATCGTTCTTTTTCAAGTTTTTTTGAATGTCCACGTAGATGGAGGTTTTGACTGGGGTGGAAAATGTTTCTGACATCACATTGGTAGTAACCGCTAGTAATTTTAAAAGTCTCGATTAAATCGCCTCTATGTCTTCGCTCTCTAAGAGATGTCAAGTTGAATTTAATTAATCTCTCTGGATAAGGCATATGTTTTAACTCTAGCGGAATTTTAGTCACTTTAAGTTGTATTTTCTCTAGGAGTTCGATATCTTTCACATAATATGGGTTCCACACAGTAAAAGCATATTCGATTTTGGGTCTTATGTAGGTTTTGTACAACGTGGATATCATTTTAATAGAGTGATCTTTGAAAGCTTGGTTTATCAAATAGACAAAGGAATTTGTTTTTTTACAGATTTTGGTTATTTGGCTATGCCACTTTAAATCTGAAGTCATTAGAACCCCAAGATCGTTTTGTTCGTTTACTGATATCAGGGTGGAATTATTTAGAATATATCTATTGTTAGGGTTGTTTGGACCGATCCTTAGCACTGTGCATTTAGAGGCGTTAAGTTTCATACCCCATCTTTTCGACCAAATTTCGATATTCTGCAGGTATGCCTGGAGTTGGTATGAGCTGGTTAAAGGATTTGCGTATATTTTGCAGTCATCTGCAAACAGTTTAGTGGCTGACTTTATACATTCAACCAGATCGAAAAGGAATACTGTAAACAGAACTGGGCCAATGACTGATCCTTGGACAACGCCACTGCTCACTTTGTGGGGGCTGGAAAGTTCTCCGTTAACTATAACTTGATAATACCTTTCGTCAAGCAATTCTTTAATCAAGTAGCTTTCCTCTGACTCCATAGTGTTCTAGTTTTGCTATTAAAAGGTTATGTGAGACTTTATCAAATGCTTTTTCATAGTCGAGATAGATTACGTCTGTTGGTTGACCGTTGTCATGGTTTTTTGTCCAGTCGTTTAAACATTCTAAAAGGTTGGTTGTTGTTGAACGCTTTGGTAGTAATCTATGTTGGGAGAGGGTAAAAGGTTATTTTCCAGGAAAAACGATATCAATATTTTTGTATTTTTCCAGCTTGAGTTCCCATTTTGATCTTGCTTATACAAAGCCAGGCTTTTTTAACTGCTTCAGCAAAACTTTGATGTTGATCAATTGTTTTAAGAGCCTTTGGAGTTTCTTTGATTTTTTCTATTTCACTGGTGGTGTTTTCTTGGATTTTTTTATTTCCTTTTTCGTCTATTGCCGTTATATTTTTATTCTTCTTGTTTTTCCCTTTTTTGTGGGAACGTGTTCACATTGGTAACGTCGCATATATTTTGTTTAGGTTGCGAATTCTTTAATAGGCCAATAATTTCTGTTTGATAATCAATTATTCTTTCCAATTCCGTTACCAGTCTTTTGGTATGTTGTAGATCCATTTAAACTATTTCTAATTCATGCTTTACACCTACCTCAACTAAGTTATTTTGAGGTTTAGTTAAGTTTGCCGTTATTAACTTTGTCTGTTTCACAATTTTCATAACTTTCAATGTGTTTTCCAAGGGATTCACTTAACGTAAGACTTGGTGGTACTTTTTTGTTAATTATTACTTTAATTAACTCAGCACTTAAATTTTCGTTGTTACTAACACTAGATTTATAAAAAAACTACTTATAAAAACTATCTCTAGATGCAAAAATCCTCTAAAGCTATGTTTATTAACTTTGTTAATTATATAAATTTTCACAGAGATTACATTATATGATTTTTCTCAACTGTCCAACCACGGAGGGAATGATTTTGACAAAATTATATGTACCTACCTATAGTGTATTCCATTTAAGTATAAAACGTTGAGTTGAATAGAATTTATTTTAAACCAATCACGACACAGGCCAAAAGTTGAAAACCTCTCTGTCTAATAACGTAGCTCTCATACACTGAATTTTCTCATACAGCATTACCATGGCTTCCAAAAACAAATTTAGAAACTGATATAATTATATTATACAATAAACTTCTTATATTATTGAAATAATAAAATTATATTATATTAGCGTTTGTCGTAAATTTGTCGAAAATATTTTAATTATACAGTGTGTCGCACTTAAGATGAAGACACCCCCATATTTTCGCTATTTGAATACAGATTTGAATTTTTGCACAGTCATACATATTGATGGATCACATTTTTTAAGATACTGAAATCTGAACTTTAAACTCAGCCTACTACGAATTCACAAACAGGTTCAATTGTAGATATTTAGCTTCGTGTTAGAGATAAGTTGTTCAGAATATCATTATATACCGTATACCGATTTTCATAACAAAATACGCATTTTTAATTTTTTTTATTTTGTTCCACACAAAATTATTAAGTTCATTTTTTAGTTTGATAATAAGGTAGCCATAAAAAGTAATAATTTGACACTAACTAAAGTGTTAAATTTCAAATTAACTTTGAGTTTATTGCGTTAATTAGTGATTACAGAATTAAAATGCCATTGATATAAGAGAAACCATCGAAATAATCCGGTTGTTTGGTGATCCTGCTCGTAGTAGCAGGGAAGTTGCTGCAGAGTTTAACCTAAGACATCCCCAAGACGCTCCCATTACTCATGAAAAAGCAGCCATTATAAAGGCTCTTTTTAATGAAACTGGCAGTGTTATGGAATGGTCAACCTCGTTGAATACACCTGCATCTCGAGAATAATGATATATTGGCGGCAAATCGAGCAAATCCATGCATGAGATTTATCATCTCAAATGAATATTAGCAAGGATAAAATCACAAGATCAAGCCCTATAAACCAGTTTTTGCATACATTGAAAGGAGGTGATCAAAAGATTACACTATTTTTATTGGGCCCAAGGTAATTTTTTAAATGACAGACATTTTCTGAAGAAGATTATGTTTACTGATAAGGCTACATTCACCACTAATGGGGTGATATCGTCTCAAAACTGTAGATACTGGGCCAAATATAATCTCCACTGAGTTATAAATTGTAAAGATCAATATTCCCACAAAGTCAATGTCTGATTTTAGGAAACCTAATAATTGGGCCTTTTTTATTGAATTCTGATCGTTTAGTTACTTCTTCGATGGGGAATTGAATGTAATTGAAAATCTTCCACTTAATGTACGACAGCATATGTATCTGCAGCTAGATGGTGTATCCATCCACCATTCAAGGATTGTTCTTCAATGGTTGAACCAAAAATTTACTATGCGCTGGATAGGAAGAAACAGTCCTTCCCTACTTAAAATTCCCCATAGAGACCCATAAAAATATTCTATCGGGCGCTAACGGACTCGATATGTGCATTTGCCCATGTTTTTTTTTTTCGGATACGGCCTGATAGAAAATTTATAGGAAATTACCTATAGGCACACCATTACTTTTATATTTCCCCTATTGAGACCGTTAGCAAATAACTCAAAGAAGGATATATAGGGATACCCCTATAGAGCAACCATAAAACATTTGACAAAATTTTGTTAAAACTTATGGGGTCCTATGGGAGAAAAACTAATTTCTACCTTTATGTGTATTTTCCTATTGAGACCGATAGCAAATAAATCAAGGGATATCCCTATAGAACAACCATAAATCCCAACTATTGGTCCTATACATACCGATACACCCTATAGAAACTCCATACAATCCGATACAAAAATCCATCGGTTTGAACAGGATTTCTATGTGACATTTTAACCAGGGTTTTGAACTATGGCCTATATATCTCCCGATATTACAACCCTCGATTTTTATTTTTGGGGAATGGTAAAAAATAAAGTTTACAAAACAAAGCCCAGAAATCAAGACGAACTTTATGCCAGAATAAGGCAAGCTTGTCAAGAAATTAGCATCCCGGAACTTAGACGAGTAACTAAAATAATCGTAAAAGAATCGAAAAAGTATTCGACTAGAGGGAGGACTAGTTGAGAAAGATCGTATTTGATAGTTAATTATTTTTTTAATTTTTTTTTATTATTTATGTACACCTTTTTTAAAATTTAATCAATTATAATTGATTTGTATTTAACAAAAATTGTTTTACTTATTTATTTAACGGTCATAAACACTAGTTAGTGTCAAATTATTACTTTCCATGGCTCCCTTATTATCAAACTAAAAAATGAACTTGTAATAATTTTGTGGACCCCAAAAAATACTTGCGCAGAACTTGTTTATTTAATGTCATTAATATTATAAACTCATATAAATTTGGTTTGGGTCCCATATCTAATAATTGAGATATCGTTATACCCAAAATCCACCAGCCGCCACTGGAAGGAAAGGCTACGTCCCCATTAAAGAAATCAAAGCGGGCAAGTCAATATGATAAATTGAGTAAAGAACAAAAGAAGCGCCTAAGAAAAGTTGTTCATAACTTTTTTATAAATAATGAAATTTAAGTTAAATTCATCAAGTAAGTGATTATGTTTTTGAAATATGTTTAATAATTAAATAAAAAAATATTAATTCCCTAAATTAAAACAATAAATAAAATAGAGCACCTTGTGATCAGGTGCTGTCAAATAATAAAAATAGGTTTTGCTTTAAATAAATAGGTTTTTAATATTAAAACCAACGTTTTGTGTATATAGGTACTAATTATTTTTCTTTTTTTAGGCTGTAAAGAAAGTTGACTTACCAGTGGTAAGTCATCTGGTAAGTTACCACCAATTTCCCGGATAAATTTATGAAGAATTTAAAAAAACTAGGCTTCAAGTATGAAAAAACCGATTACAGGATCAAAAAATATATTACGTGGATGAGACTTGGATCAATGCAGACCACACGACTGGACTAAAAGACCCTTCAGGCAAAGGTAAAAGGCTTATTATCACCCATATTGGTTCAGAAACAGGGTTTGTGGAAGGTGGCTTAACTGTATTTGAGTCAAAGTCAACAAGGGATTATCATGAAAATATGAATGGAAATGTTTTTGAGACTTGGATAAAAAATGTTTTACCAAAATTAAAAGAGAACAGTGTTATTGTAATGAATAGTGCCCCCTATCATTCTGTTAAAATTGAAAAAGTCCATCAGCAGCATGGATAAAAAGGATATTTTTGACTTTCTTACAATTAATTTTTTAATTTAAATTGAAAAAACTGTATTACAAATAAATGTTTTGAAAACTAAAAAATATATTTTAAGGGAATATTAATTATTACGATTGATGTATTAATTTTAATTCTATAACCAAGTTGAAATTGGGAGGTCATCTTGACGTGATTCGTCTCTGTAAGTGTTTTTTTTATAAAACTTTCATTAATTGCATTTGTATTTTATTCAAGTCTTACTATTTTTGAAATAACTTCTTTTAGTGGGGTAAGTAGGGACCCCATGATAGGTAGTTACGTATGTTGTTTACAATAAATGTAAAAAAATCATACAATAAATGTAAAAAAAAATCCAAATCCAAATTTTTACAATAGCAATTTATTGATATTAGTTACATTAGGTTAACCCAAATTTTATTTTATGTTAAAATATAATTTAATAATATATATATTAGGGTGGGCCAAAAAAAACTTTTAATTTTCTTTTCTTTAGGTACCATGAAAATATCGTCCAAGATGACGAAAAAAAAATTCTGATAAAGTTTCAGCTCTTAATATCAATATTAAGAGGTGGCTCATCGCGATTTTTTATTTTCCATTTAAATAACACGGGGAAAAAACATTTTTTTGTTTGTAATTTTTTTGCGTTTTAACGAATCAGTGAGTTGTAGAAATCAATACATATTCTGGTAGGGAATTGAACGATCTACAAAAAAGATCTGATATGATTTTTTGCTTAGTCAACTCGTTTAAAAGTTATTTGAGGTTAAAGTTCAACCTCAAAAAGTAAATGAAGACTTTTATAGTTTTTCATACTCTATTACGAAATATTGGCTCAAAAATATGAAAAATCATATTTTTCGTGAAATTTATCGAGTGTCCATCGGTAAAACAATATAATTTTTACGAAATATCAATAATCGTGAAAAAAACAGTTGCGTCTTGACTGTTGAAGTGTAAGGGCGTCCAAAGACATCTCCTAAGCAGTGTATACGATACAAACGTATTGAAGTATCAAAAGCGAATCTAAGTATGCGGAAATACCGGTAATCGGTAATAAATTAATAAATAAACAAACAAGTGCAAAAAGTGGAACAAACGCGAAAAGTGCGCCGTAAAATAAAAAAATATCAAATCAATATCGATTTTACACGGGATAACTGGTTATCGCCGTAAAATAAAAATAAATCAATATCGATTCTACAAGTGATAACTGTCCCAAGTGCAAATGAGTGCAAATTGTGTGTGGTACCTCCCCCTGGACTAAGTCCTCAAGTGTTTGACCTGGTTAAAAGGTGTGAGAGAGACAATCAGTTCCAATGAAAATTTCCTGGGCTCCCACACGTGCGGGCGGCATGCGATAAGGATCAATCTAAGCACACCAGCATGGCAATTTCCCGAAGTCCCAAGTCTGCATAAACTAGATAAGTAGCTACCAAATTGCATGACCATGTCCACCCAATAATATTATTACTAGTTAATACGAAATTCACAACCTTTAACTAACAATAATTCTTCAGGTAAATTAATTAGTAACAAACAATTTCCAAGATTCTCATGCAAATGAAACAGTAAAAAAAACCATAAACCCAAGGGCACATAAGAAGCCATTAATCACTTAAGTTACGATAAACATTAAGCAAAAGAAACCATCCTAAAGAAATTTATTTATTTATGTTTACATCTATAGATTACCAAGACGTAAGGGTTCATAAATTAAGTAAAAATCGTTCTAAGAATCACTGGGATCACGCACATTGGGAAAAAAAATAATTCGAGGGTCGACAATTCCAGTAGGTTAAACGTATTTCCACATAGTCAGAGGGCAATATTACGGCGGGGTGCGGCCGGCAACACTTCGGTTCGGAAGATAAGACTCAATAACGCACAGGGGGGCAAACAATTCTAAAGCGGCTATCAGGAAGTACACCATCAAGAAAAGGCGCTAGCAGCATACTAAATCCACCCACCCCCATTCAGGAATACCAAATGAATGGGGTTATTACTAAAGCCCTGGTTTAGGAGGATTCCGGATTGTACTTAGTTTTGGGTCAGTTCAATGTCCTCCAAAAACCCTTCCTAAACTGGACGTATGGCCCGACCCGGCTGACAAAATCCCGGGAGCGGCCTTAACCTTTGACACTGGCATCCACAAACTCCTAGGGTGGATCTACCAGCCGGCGTAAAAACTTCGGATCCAACAAACACAGGTAATGCTGTGATTTGGCGGGATACGCAGGAGAACGGAAAGGGGGTAATATAACCCCGGGAGATCAGTGGATGACAATATATCTGGGGCCTGCCATACGTTCCCATACTCATACTCATACTCATATCAATAATCGTGAAAAAAAGTTTTTTTTCCATACTTGATTTACTTGATTTTTTCAAAAAATAATAAATATTCTATTTACACTTGACTATTAGGTAATAAAAGCCATGTTTCAATAATTTATCAATTAAAATAAACATTTTTTATTTTAATTGAAAAATTATTGAAACATGACTTTTATTACTCTACATTACCTAAGTCAAGTGTATACACTTTATAAATAGCATATTTATTATTTTTTAATGATTATTTCCCTCATTATAATATGAACCAATCAAAAGTCTTGAATTATCGAATAAATTTCGTTTAAATAAGCGATTAAATCACTAGAACTATTTAACAGCGATTAAATTTTAGCCTCCATATTGGATTTTTGTTTACGATTTTATGGTGTTATTTACAAGTTTTAAAAAACATTTTTTAAAAAACAATAAAAAATAAGTTATCTAGTTTACGAAATATCAATTATTACTTATTACATACCTTAAATTAATGGAAATAATCTAGACGTATATCACTTAACCTATAAATTTAATCTGTCAAACTATGCACAGTAAGTTTTTTATTTGATTTTTCTTTTTGGAAATTAGTTTCATGCAAAATAATTTTCAACATTTTCCAAGAAAAACCAAACAAAAAAGTACTGAGCCTAGTTTAACCGATTAAATTCATAGTTCTCGTGATATAATATATGATTAATTTTTTTGTCTCAGGTAAAGAAAAAATTTTGAATTAAAAAAAAAATTAAATATAGGAAAAAAACGTTTTTTTCACGGTTATTGATATTTCGTAAAAATTGTATTGTTTTACCGAAGAACACTCGATAAACTTCACGAAAAATATAATATTTCATGTTTTTGAGACAATATTTCGTGATAGAGTATGAAAAACTATAAAAGTCATCATTTACTATTTGAAGTTGAACTTTAACCTCAAATAACTTTTAAAAGAGTCGACTATGCAAAAAATCATATGAGATCTTTTTTGTAGATCGTTCAATTCCCTACAAGAATATGTGTTGATTTCTACAACTCACTGATTCGTTAAAACGCAATAAAATTCCAAACAAAAAAATGTATTTTTCCCGTGTTATTTAAATGGAAAATAAAAAATCGCGATGAGCCACCTCTTAATATTGATGTTAAGAGCTGAAACTTTATCAGAATTTTTTTTTCGTCATCTTGGACGATATTTTCATGGTACCTAAAGAAAAGAAAATTAAAAGTTTTTTTTGGCCCACCCTAATATATGTAATATAAAGAAACACCCTGTATATATATATATATATATATTATATATATATATATTATATATATATATATATATATATATATATACAGGGTGTTTCTTTTAACTTGAGACAGCTCAATATCTCGAGAGATACGCATTTCACGGAAAAATGTCTTAAATAAAAGGTTAATGTGACCAAAGAGGACATTATTTGGTGCTACCGCTAGCCACCCCCTACCCCTCCTTAAGGGTGAAACGGGGGGTAACTTTGGAAAGTCAAATGGAATGACCCGATTTTTTTCACAGAGTTTGGTAGTACATAAAAATATGAATAACTTTTATTTGAAAGTTTATTTCAATTTATCAACAGATGGCGCTGTAATTCAAAATTTAAGAAAAAGGGGTTTCCTTGTAAAATGTATTATTTGAAACGTTTGAAAAACAAAAATTAACATTAAATCAACAATAGTCGGCTCTGAAAACAATTTATAACAAATGTTCGAAATGTCGTCCTTCCATTTCGACACCAAGTGGAGCACCAGCGTCCCTGGTCGGTAAACGTTTGGTGCGGTACCTTAAGCGAACGATTAATTGGACCCTTCTTTATTGACGGTGCATTAAATGGCAAAAAGTATCGGAATTTTCCAGAAAACGATCTGACGGACATTTTGGAGGATGTACCACTAGCACGGCTCCAAAACATGTGGTACCAGCAAGATGGTTGTCCTACACATTATTCGACAATTGCTCGAGAGGTGTTGGATCGGGAGTTCAATGGCCGGTGCACCGCGGTGGATCGGTAGACGTGGTCCAGTAATTTGGCCTGCTCGATCACCTGATCTTACGCCACCAGACTTCTTCCAGTGGGGTTACTTGAAAGAAAAAGTTTACGCTGCAATTCCTACAACTTGGGTGGAGCGGATCAGGAACGCCTGTGCGGCGATACCGCCCGACATGTTGGCGCGTTGTGTGCCAGAATTCATTACCCGCATTCAAAAATGTGTTGAAATGGAATGACGACATTTCGAACATTTGTTATACATTGTTTTCATAGCCGACTATTGTTGTTAATGTTAATTTTTGTTTTTCAAACGTTTCAAATAATACATTTTACAAGGAAACTCATTTTTCTTAAATTTTGAATTACAGCGCCATCTGTTGATAAATTGAAAAAATATTTAAATAAAAGTTATTTATTTTTGTATGTACTACCAAACTCTGTGAAAAAAATCGGGTCATTTCATTTGACTTTCCAAAGTTACCCCCCGTTTCACCCTTAAGGAGGGGTGAGGGGTGGCTAGCGGTAGCACCAAATAATGTCCCCTTTAGTCACATTAACCTTTTATTTAAGACATTTTTCCGTGAAATGAGTATTTATCGAGATATTGAGCTGTCTCAAGTTAAAAGAAACACCCTGTATATATATATTAATTAATATATTAATTAATTTCATTCGTTCAATTAAATTAAATAAATATTGCAATTGCAAATAATGTTAGGGTAGCAATCGCTTACCTAAACCAAAACAATTTGTTTTGGTTTAGGTTCGCTTATAACGAACCGTAATGGACCATGTTGGTTCGTTTTAACCAAAAGTTTGCTATACCGGGTTTGTAATAATAATAATAATATTAATAATAATATTTATTTATCCATAAAACAAATTACAAAACACAATTTGCTTATAAGACTAGTCAATAAAAATAAAAATTAATTAAAAGAAAAACAATCTTACATTTACATTAAATAATTAAAATATACTAGAATAAAATAAATATTATTTTTAAAAACTATCATTAAAAAATTCACTAACTGAATAGTACATTTTTTCTAAAAAAAATTTTTTAAATTTTTTCTATTAAATATTATTATTTTTACAAGACATAATAATTCTGGAGGCTTTGTTATGAAACTTTATTCCCTGATATGCAAATGCCTGCGCAACTGATAATCTAGAATAAGGCAAATATATGTTTTTGTTACCTCTTGTCTCATAACTATGCACATCCGCTGTAAGAGTAAATAAACTTTTATTTTCTTTAATATAAATAATTAAATTATAAATGTATAGACATGGTAGAGTTAAAAATGAATAATTTTTAAATAATGGTTTACATGGAAATGTTGGATTTTTATTGTCTAGACATCTAATATTTTTTTGCATTACTAACTCTTTCTTAAAGAGAGCCGAAACCCCCCAGAAAATTATACCCAGGCCCGTTCCTGGCGAGCGTGCAGTGCGTGCACGCACGCAGGCGCAAAATTTCGGGGGCGCAAAATTTCGGGGGCGCAAAATTTCGGGGGCGCAAAATCAAAGAGTCAATCAGTACTTTGTAACGATAAACTTTCTTGCATATGATACCTAAACATATATGTATACATTGGATAAAGGTTTCTGCCTTTTTTCGGTCGCTATAAAGCGCCTTTTGCCGCTTTGATATTGGCTGATTATTTTGTTTTGATATGAGGATCAAAATAAAAGGAGAGAAATTGTCATATTATCTTTAGTATGCAGTTGACGGTAGCAAAGTTTAACAGTATACTGTTAAACTATAGTAACTCTCTAAAATGAAATTATTCAAAAATGACTAATTCAATTAGTCTAATTGCAATAGCGAAAAAGCAGCGATTAATAATTACACTAGTAAACAATAAAAAAAGGTCGGTAATAAAAATAGCTCAGTCCTATAGATTTTGACCTGCTCAACGCAAATCCGGCGACCAAAAAATTTTCCAAAGTCTCGTTTAGACGATACGGGCAGGACCATGATACAAAGAAAAATTGTTAAATAATAACGATAAAAATAAGTAAATAAAAAAGGTCGGTAATAAAAATAGCACAGTCCTATAGATTTTCACCTGCTCGACGCAAATCCGGCGACCAAAAAATTTTTCAAAGTCTCGTTTAGACGATACGGGCAGCACCATGATATAAAAATAAGTAAACAAAATAATTCGATCGATAAAAAACAGTAAACATCAAAAAAACATGCCTTAAATTATTACAATATGTACAGATATGTTGTTCATGGAATGCTGAAATATAAGTTAAAAGTAACGTCATCCTAAAATTTTCAAATCTATGCAATAAATGGTACCAAAATACTGTGCTCCTATTTTTTTATTTCCGACTTCAGAAATTTTTTTTAAAACATTTTGGATCTATTTCAGTCATAAACAATCGAAAAATTCTATTTTTAACCAGGACCTTTTTTTTAAGTTAAAATTTGTTGCCTAGTGTTATTGCCAATAGTAATTTGTATCCCGGATATTTAGCAGTCAACTCCTATGTAAGATTGTCCGCTGAATCCGAAAATTTTGTCAAAATTTATAAAAGTAGAACATTTTTAAGATTTAGTAAATTTTCCATATAATATGGTATTGACTATATCTTAAAAACTGCTTTACTTTTATAATTTTTGACGGTATTTTCGAATTCAGGGGACAATTTTACATAATAATAAGCTGTTAAATGCCCGGGATACAAGTAGCTATGGACTAAAGTTATTAGTGACTGCTTTTTTACTTTGAAAACTAGTCATTTTTAGAGAGTACGTCACTAAAAACCATGGCAGTTGTAGTTATTATATTGTTTAGATTGTTTTTTTTTCTGTAGAGTATTTTATCACTGACTATTTCCCTCGTAATAAACCAATCACAAACGCGCAATTTTGAACTACAAATGGTTTCTAGGTGGAAAAACTGTATGACAGCACCTGAGAGCAGTTTTTTCGAGTTTACCCGCGGCAAAACTTGACAGCTGTTGTCACCAAAAATTACAATTTATATTTTAATTGTTAACTGTTACTCATGAAATAGTCTTGTCAAATACCATTCGGGCATCTAACTTTTCCTATAAAAAAATCGTTAAAACACAATGCTAAGTAATATTTTTAACAAAATGCATTCGTGCAGGTGCAAAAATCCTCGTCTTCGACTCGGATCTTTGTTGCCATCAGCACTCATGCTTCTTGTTAAAATATTACTGAGCAACGTGTTTTTTCGATTTTTTTTGAAAATATAGATTCCCTTATGATATTACTTATTTTTTATACGGTTTTTTTACATTTACATAATATGTAATATGTAATACATATTGCCAGTTTGTCGCAAAATATATATTTTTTAAATTTTACTGCTTTAAATTCAAATATTTAATGTATTATATTTAAATATAAAAGGGGCGCACTAACGAAGGCTGCACGCAGGCGCCAGACACCCCAGGAACGGGCCTGATTATACCATAGTTCAACACAGATTGAACCATACATCAATCTCAAAACAAAGAAGAAAACAGGGTCCCTATGACCCCTTATCAAAAAACATACAGAACTTAACCGTTTACACAAACTAATTATATGAGGCTCCCAGGTCAATTTTGGGTCCAATGTTATGCCTAAAAATTTAACTTTATTACAAGCTGGAATGGATGATTTATTATAAGTGACGTAAAGACTGTAATCAATACTTTGGAAAAAATTTCATAAAATTTGTTTCATTTACATTTAATATTAGTCCGTTTCCCTGACGCCAGGCATTAAAATTACCTGATACCAACAGTTGCTTGACAAACATTCCAGTTCTTTATGCTTGAGAAATACATTCGCATCATCAGCGTACAATATGAATTTTTGATTATTATTAAATAAAGAAGAAATATCATTAATAAATATAATGAAAAACAAAGGTCCCAAAATTGAAGCCTGTTGAACCCCAAGCGAGACTTTCTTATTACTTGACTGTATATTATTTAAAAATACTATTTGACTTCGGTTTGATAAGTACGAGGAAACCCACCAAGTGGTGGACCACGCACACCAACAGATTCAAGCTTTCTGATTAGAAGCTTATGACTGACCATATCAAATGCTCGGCTAAGACCTTCATAAATATAATTTAGGGCATCTGCTATAGCAGTATGGGTGGATTTTTCCTACGAAAGCCAAAAATTGACTCAACTTGTTATAAAATAAAATATCAAAGACTTTTCTTAATTGACTGGATAGGCTAATGGATCTGTAATTGTTTAGATCATTTTTGCAACCTTTGTTCTTATATACTGGTATACTTTTAAAATTTTTTAATGAATTAGAATACTCTCCATTTAGAAAACCCAGGTTTACAAGATGTGCCAAAGGAATGGCTATAATTTATTTAACAAAATTTAATATTTTACCATAAATGTCATCAATTCCAGCTGCAGGTTAGTGGTCTTTTGTATTGCATCTATAATTTTAAAGGGTGTAACAGGATGAAGGAAAAAACTTTTAAAATTAGAAACAATTTTTACATTATTTAACTCTGGGACTAAATCGTTATTAACAATACTAATAAAATGGTTGTTGTTATTTTTTATTGGGTTGCTTATTATTAGAATACAATGTTTGATATTTTATTAGAGAGAGAGCAGGACTTCTATTGTTTCTTACATAAAATTCAAAAAGTTTTAAACGCTCATATAGATACATATGTATTTTTAATTGTTTTTAGATAGGTAGCCAAGTTGGCTAAGCCAACAATCGTAATTATACATTTATACTCAACATACAATTAATGTTTGTTTATTTGAATAGTTTTTTAACAACACAATGAATATTAATTATTTACCTTAATTTAAATTATTTTTTTCCTAATACACAATTTCTTGTGGATATTCTTATTAGTGAAATTTTTAATAAGAATAAGAATAAAAAATTCCCTATTTATTTATCAAATTCTTAAAAATACAATTAGTTACTAATAAATGAAAAAACCGTAGTCATAAATATAATAATAATACTTTCATATTAATTATTAACCATATATAATACATACCTATACAGTGAGCGCGTTAAAACCCCCCCCTGTTAACTTTTGAACCAAAAAAAGATATCGATGCCAACTTTTTTGTTTTAAATACCCATACCAATATCCTGTTTTTAAGAAGATACAAAAATAAAATAATTAATATCTTTAGTATTAAATTGTTAGTTGTTCATGCAATTTAAATTAATATTTGAATGTAAAATGGTTCGACATCGCCCATTAGATGAAAAAACGGAGGCTATTTTTATTTATGGTGAAATGGGGCGAAATTTGCACGAATCAGAAAGGTTGTTTAATGAAAGGTTCCCAGAAAACCCAATTTGCAGGAAATATCTACGGGATTTGGTGGCAAAATTTCAAACAAGTTGAAGTGTGGGTAGGCAGAAAGGATCGGGAAGTAAATCAATTTCCGAAGAGAAACAGGTACAAATAGTTGGTTCGGTTGTCAATATTCCACAACAATCGATGGCCGCAGTTGCAGAGACTTATGTTGTATCTCAAACAACTGAAATATTTAAAGAAGAACAAATTTTATCCCTACAAGCTTCAAATACTCCACCAACTAACTGAAGATGACCCTGATCACCGAATGCAATTTTGTGAACTTATGTGTGAGCGCATAGCACAAAATCCACTCTACATAAGTTCAATTTGCTTTAGTGATGAATCCACTTTTTTTCTAAATGGTACTGTTAATAGACAAAATGTACGCTACTGGTCAATGTTAATCCACATTTTTTTCGAGAAGGTCACACCCAGTATCCGCAAAAAGTTAATGTATAGGCGGGAATACTGGGAAACCACATCGTAGTAGTCACAAAATCACCTAAATTTCCATCCCATTAATTGGAAATTTTGGAATATCGAAAGTGACGAAAAACTTGAAGGTGTGTGACATCCCCTCACACCCATCCACCGCTACGTCCCCACATTAATCTACATTTTCATTCAATTTCTTCGCTACTATATTTCAAGTTACCATCACAAATTGGATAAAAATGTAGACAAATATTTGGTTTTAACATGTTATTAATTTTTTTCAAATTATTTGAGAAACTCTGATTTTGCACCAAGTATCCTTATATGTATGGGTATCTTTTATTTAAAGAGTTACAAGGTAAGAAAAAATTGAACCTACACCTCGCCAAAGATTTTTGTTTTGAATGCGTTCCACCAACTTCAAATACCGACAGACAGCTGTTTCGACCTTTATTGGGTCTCATCAGTGTCGGGCAACTTGGTGTAGTGGAACACAATCAAAACAAATTACTCCCTCAGCTTATATGCTCGGTTGTTAAGTCAACAGAGGCGAGATGTAAGAACATCAGGTGATCCACACCGTCAAACGACGTGGCCTTTGCCGCAATCGGTACATACTATGCAACCGGGACTGCACACAGCAATTGTATCACAGATACTAATATGGCCTAAAGGAATCTAGAATTAACCCAAACGGGCTAAACATTAAGGTAAACATTCAATTTTCTTAGTTTCTTTAAGAAACTTTCTTGACCCATCACTGGTAATATTCATAAGAAAAAATTGAACCTGTTGACTTAACAACCGAGCATATAAGCTGAGGGAGTAATTTGTTTTGATTGTGTTCCACTACACCAAGTTGCCCGACACTGATGAGACCCAATAAAGGTCGAAACAGCTGTCTGTCGGTATTTGAAGTTGGTGGAACGCATTCAAAACAAAAATCTTTGGCGAGGTGTAGGTTCAATTTTTTCTTATGAATATTACCAGTGATGGGTCAAGAAAGTTTCTTAAAGAAACTAAGAAAATTGAATGTTTACCTTAATGTTTAGCCCGTTTGGGTTAATTCTAGATTCCTTTAGGCCATATTAGTATCTGTGATACAATTGCTGTGTGCAGTCCCGGTTGCATAGTATGTACCGATTGCGGCAAAGGCCACGTCGTTTGACGGTGTGGATCACCTGATGTTCTTACATCTCGCCTCTGTTGACTTAACAACCGAGCATATAAGCTGAGGGAGTAATTTGTTTTGATTGTGTTCCACTACACCAAGTTGCCCGACACTGATGAGACCCAATAAAGGTCGAAACAGCTGTCTGTCGGTATTTGAAGTTGGTGGAACGCATTCAAAACAAAAATCTTTGGCGAGGTGTAGGTTCAATTGTTTCTTATGAATATTACCAGTGATGGGTCAAGAAAGTTTCTTAAAGAAACTAAGAAAATTGAATAGTTACAAGGTAAATGGAGAAAATAAGCCTATTTGGAAGTCAATTAAAATGGCATTAAAAAATTGAAAAAAAATCTGCGGTTTTTAAATAACACTGTTGGTAGATTCCAAATCCGTGCTCGGTTTAGCTGTATTAGGTCTAAACAGGTTTTTCTATTGGCAATTCGATCCGGGGACACACTGTGTACCAGTATACTGGTATATTAATATTTGTAAAATAATACATTTCACCTCTTGTGCCCACATTCCTATGCTTTTTATTTCGTTTAATTTAATATAATTTAACATCTTCAATTATACCTACTCAATGAAAAAATCAGCAAATAAACATTTTGAATTTCCTAAATTATTTAAAAAAAAAACACTGTGACACGTGTTAACCTCAAAATTTTGCAATAATTAATTTTTTTAAAATTTGAAACTGTGGGGGGTATAGCCAAATTAATTTTTTTCTAATTCATACAGGGTGTTTCCTAATGGGATGCTCTAAAACTTTAAAATGAAATATCTTCGAATTTTGACCTGATACAGCTAAACCAAGCACGGATTTGTAATCCACGACCAAAAATTAAGTGTACGTGTCCGAACGTACGATATTTTTACCTCCCTACAGTGTAATTTATGTTTATATTAAGTTATAAAGCATTTACGTTTAAAACTCCTAAGCCGATATCACACTTTTTTTTAAATGGTTGTCATGGAAACATAATAAAAAAGTCCTCGAAAATTTTTTCTATATTATTTTATAGCCTCAAACATTAAAAAATAAAATTCAATTTTAAAACCTTAATGCTCGAAAAGACAACAAATTATACTTTTTATGGCATTTTCGGGATGCCCTAGCAGAGCCGTCTTAAACACCCGGAGCGGCTGTTTAAGGGGCAGTCATTTTTTGGGCCGCTTATTTATTTTACCGCGGTCATTAAAAAATCAAATTAAAATACCTACTGTGTGATTTATTTGTCAGTCAATTTATTGTATAAGTTTGTAATGAGTTTTTAAATAGAAGTGCGGCTTTCTTTGCAATATCGCCGACAAAGAATTAATAGCACGCCAAAATGTGCATTTGTTTTGATTTTGCGTAGGCACAAATTTATTTTATATGTCGGAGAATAGACATTAATTTGATTGACATGTTTATAAGTGCAGTCCGATAAGGATGCATTAGTAAAGGTGATGACTAACGATCACCAAACGTAGCCACGGTCTCATGGGAACGTGGAGATAAAGATCCAAAAAGGTGGATATGTACCAACCCTCGAGGAGGTGAGAGAGCCATTCTTAATCGGGCAATAAGACGGTAAAGACGCGTGTAAACCAGGAGACCGCGGATTCGTTATAATTGTTAGGTTCATACTTTAATTTACTTTGTGCGTATAATCTTTAGCGTCTATCGTTTTGTTCAGTTAGATATTTGTAATTAAATGTACTAGTTGTCGAAAATCAGTGTTTGATTGTTGTGAATGTTGTCCAAGTTCAAGCAACGCGGCCCCGAAAACACCGATTCGACTTCAGAAGCGGGATCGACTCCAGAGCCTGGAGTATCACAGAAAGAATGGTGCCTTTTTTTGGAACATTAAAACCAAAATATGATGGAATTAATAAGTGCAATTAAAACTACACCAGCTAGTGTACCCAGAGTATCATTACCGGTTTAACCTGGTGGATCCAAGTGCTGAACCTATTTCCTGGTGTTCTACTGTTGATATGTGTTTATCCAAAAATTCATTGAAAATTAGTGCACTTAGTAAAGCACTGAAAGAAGGTGTATGTTTCCCTGGTATTACCTGGCCACAAGTCAAGGATCTCTTCGTGGAACGTTACGTCCAGATGGAAGTCAATGAGCATCGAAGAAATAACGGTATCGGCCGTATTAGCACACATGGCCCAATTTAATAATTAACTGAACCGATTATTATTCACCACAAGTATAAAAATCAGGGCTTAATTGCAAAGCGAGTTAAAAGCCATTCTCGTAGAGTAAGCGGAAAGCCGCTTTAGAAGATTCTACCTCATCTTATGCAAAAAGACATAAATCAACTACAATAAAGGGTCATTTTTGTGGAAAAGTGGGTCATAAAATGAGTGAATGCCATTTGCGAATTAACGAAAGCAAAACCACATCTGAAATCTATCAGTCCAGTGCTAGTGCATCCCCTTAAATAAATCTGTTTTAAGGTGCTTCAGATGTGGTGCTTCGGTCATATTGCGTCAAAGTGCCCTTTAGCCACCAGTGGGTCGTATTCTAAATGTATTTAGAAGCACCACATCTGAAGCACCTTAAAACAGATTTATTTAAGGGGATGCATATAGAGAAGAGGGTAAGAGTGGTCAAGCCAGCCGGCTCGCTTATTCAATCTGGTGAGTCTTATTTATTCTGTTTTGACTTGTTTACCGATATTCACTTATTAAAGAAATTGTAGCCTCCAGTTCTTAGCTAAAAGAGTTAAGAATTTGATTATTTTGAGAGGCATTGGGAACACTACTGTTCATAGCACTCTACAAATACCTACTGTTTAAAATATTAACAATTATACCTTAGAAATTATATTTCATGTAATACCTCATGCTTAATTACAAAGTGATATTGTAATGTCATATCATCTATGATTGGCTGTGAAATTATTTTTCAAGGTTTACATGTTAACCTGACGTCCAATTAAAATTAATTCGAATACTATCCTAGATTTGTAGCTTTACTAAGGTTTTGTCTTTTGGATGTATTGTTTTTATTGTCTATAATTTATATGATATACTACTGTGATATGATCTACACCCTATGGGCATTATGTATATAATTTTAAAGTTCAAATAAAGAGTTTTATTAATATTAT
The DNA here is from genome assembly GCA_921294245.1 of Brassicogethes aeneus. Lineage (NCBI taxonomy): Eukaryota > Metazoa > Arthropoda > Insecta > Coleoptera > Nitidulidae > Brassicogethes > Brassicogethes aeneus. The sequence goes on from OV121132.1 coordinate 68,358,259, forward strand.
TATTATGGTTTAGATCTGTACTAAACTCGACGATACAATACATTCTAAAAATGTAGATACCGATATCATTGGCGATGATAAATCAAAACTATTGCTTCTCACAAGAATTCTCTGCTTCTTTTTATAAAATGCATTCTATCTACTCAGATCGCCACCGATGAGATTAAAATACGTCTAATTAATCCTAATATAAATTTTCAGAGACGGTCATATTGTTCAGATAAGCGACAAATAGTAAAGGATAAAATAAACGAATTGTTAAAGGCTCGTATTATTTGGTCCAGTAGTTACTTTTGCTAGCCAAATCTTATTAGTTAAAAAGAAAAGATAGATCTAATCGTTTTTGCATAAATTATCGCGAATTAAACAATAATACAGTACTGTCTCTTATTGCCGATCAAATTGCTAGACTTTGTGGCGCCCATAATTTTTATAGTTTAGACATGTCAAGTGGTTTCCATCAGATGCCGATTTACCCAGACTAAAGGTACCGTGTTTGTCTGACAACCTTTGTCACCCCAGATGGGCAATAGCAGTATCTAACCATTCGGTTTAAAGTATACACCATCTGTTTGCAAACTAGCCGTTATAAAAGAATTTTGCGTATTCTTTTATTCTTGTTTATATGAACGATATTATAATAGTTTCTCTTACAATTATTGTATTAATCAGGATGCATTTGATAAAACTTTAATTAGACCTTAAAGTTTTTACAAGAGCAGGATTAATATTTTAAAATTCTTAAAAAAAAATAGTACAGAGTATCTTGGTTATGAAATTAATAGGTCAATTCTGGGTTCTCTCGTAAAATTTCTGTAAATTCGTAAATCTATAGCTTACGATGATCTGTAACTATAATGCTTATAGAATCGTAAAAGTGGCAATTCTGGGATGTTATCTGTAAATGTCTAATTTAAAGTAGTATAAACGAACTACTGCAACTTCACGTCGATTTACTTACGATCAGACATAACCTATATTTTTATATGGATTATTTGGTTTATCCACAGTTTATCGGTTTTCATTTATGTATCAGCATATAATATAATACAAAAAGTAAGAAATTTAAACTGGTTGATGATTCATCAATGATGAATAAAATGAGGTAAGATAATTTTACATTTAAAAGAACATATAACATATAATGAATAAAATTGTTAGTGCGTTGAGTAAAGAAGTCAATCAATGGTTAGTGGTAACGCAAAAGCAACAAAGAGAAAAAGATAAAAAACACCACTCCTCAACAGTTGAACTATATTTGGATGCAATGGATGGAGATTATCCATTGGGCCAACCATGGTAGGATAAATTTGAACAAGGAGCAGAAAATCAAAAAAAAAAACATTTTGAGCTTATTAAAAACTATTTAGAAAATTATATAAAGCTGAAAGAAGAACAATTAGGATTTGAAATGAAAAAAATTAAAATTTTAAATCCAAATTTTGATATTTGACCTATTACCTAATTTTTGACTAATTAGAATATTTATTTATTTTGTTGTTTAATTCTTTTTTTACCGAGTAGGCTGTGGTTTATTTTTTTAAGAATATTTTATTTTATTTTCATATGTAAAATAAAAATATAAAGTTTTTGATACAATTATTGTTTTATTTAGTCAAAATTGACCTTATTTCTAATGTAGTTAGCCCAGGCTGCTTGTCCCAATTGATAAATATTACCATTATCATATCCACATTGACATTATTAAAAATATTCATGTTTTTAATCTTTAAAATAGCTTTACATAACCTAACAAAAACAAACTGTAACTAGCAACGATTGGGAAACACCCGATCGTAAATATTTACGATTCTATAATATTTTCTGTAAGCTACAGGAAGCGCAGAATTGCAAATTGTCTATAAGCTTATAGAAAGTTACAGATTTGCTTATAGATGCTTACAGATGTGCGCAGAATTGACCTATAAAGCAAGCGAACTCCGACCTGATGGTCGTAAAATTAAAGCACTTACAGTAAGTCTCTACCTGCTTCTTAGATTGTCTCTCAGCTGAAACAGTTCATCGGCCTCGCATAATATTTTCGACAATTTGTACCCAAATTGTCTCAGATAATAAAACCTCTATTAATTAATTACAAGTAAATGTTTACTTAAAAATAAACAGTTAAATTAAACTAAAAATTAAAATAAACTTGATCTAAAGTTTAGACGCCCATTTTTGATAGCAGAAGTTCTAGAAGGTGATAGATATACCTTCAATTTTTTAACAAATAATTATTTATAATAGATCTTACAAGATCACTTGAGAAAAATGCCTTACAGCCAGGTCCCCAGTAAGTTAGAGAGTTCTAACGAGGAAAACACTCAAAGAGGTGTTGTAGCTCAAGGTGTTGAAAGAGATATCGCAGCTAAAGGTGTTGCAAGACACACCGTTTTTTTAGGGTGTTGTAAGACACACCTATAATAGTGCTACATGCGCCAGGCTGTAGTCGCAACTGCAAGCCTATAGTGGTTTGATCAGGGCGTGATGGGCAGCTGGTAATATAGCGGGGGCCTAGAAGAGCATTGTTGGTTGTGTAAATTGTAAAACGTGGTGTTAAAACCTTAAATCTAAATATTGTAATTGTACCCGAGGACGTGTGATTTTAAGGTTGGCCGTGTCGGAGAATAGACATTAATTTGATTGTCGTGTTTAATAAAATAACAATTTGGTAAAATAAGGAATGTTGTTTATCATAAATAAGACTTAAAAAATAGATTTTAGAGGAACAGTTATTATGTCTGCAGTCCGATAAGGATGCATTAGAGAAGGTGATGACTAACGATCACCAAACGTAGCCACGGTCTCATGAGAACGTGGAGACAAAGATCCAAAAAGGTGGATATGAACCAACCCTCGAGGGGGTAAGAGAGCCATTCCTAATCGGGCAATCGGTAAAGACGCGTGTAAACCCGGAGACCGCGGTTTCGTTATAATCGTTAGGTTCATAATTTAATTTACTTTGTGCGTATAATCTTTAGCGTCTATCGTTTTGTTCAGTTAGATATTCGTAATTAAATGTACTGATTGTCGAGAATCAGTGTTCGATTGTTGTGAATGATGTCCAAGTTCAAGCAACGCGGCCCCGAAAACACCAAGGGGCAGCCATTTTTTGGGCCGCTTATTTTCTTTACCGTGGTCATTAAAAAATCAAATTAAAATACCTACTGCGTGATTTATTTGTCAGTCAATTTATTGTATAAGTTTGTAATGAGTTTTTAAATAGAAGGTCGGCTTTCTTTACAATATCGCCGACAAAGAATTTAAAAAAAAAATATATATATATATAGTTTATTTAGCCATGCTATTTATAACAACATTAATAGCACGCCAAAATGTGCATTTGTTTTTATTTTGCGTAGGCACAAATTTATTTTATATATACTTCTTCAATAGTATGAATTTACACTTAGTGTGATAGTATTATTAGTCTAATAGTTTTAAGCTGTAAATGCCAAGTTAGATAATTTAAATTGCATAAAATTAAAAATGAAGAAATTTCGCAAGAATGATTAAGCAGCGATGAAAGTTAATATAAAATGGCGGGTATTTTCTTTAGAAACCGAAACATAAGAAGATTTTTTTTGATAATGATAAGGAGCAAATTTAATTGATACATTTTTTCGGTTAGAGATAATGAAAGAAGGTTTACTTCTAAAATTATTACAGAAAATTAGCTGATGATAAAAATATTCTAATAGAATGGCTGTCCGGAAATAACGTTAATATATTTTGGGGGTTGATTCTACACGTACAAATAATTAAAAAAAATTCTATAAACAGCAGTCCGGAAATTCCTTCTGGGATTTATAAATTCCAGTTATTAAACACAGGAAACAATTCTTATATTAATAAAGGGTTAAAATGACCGCCGTTCTATTCTACACATCTCCTATAGCGTTTTTTCATAGATCTTCTAACGTTTTCAAAAAATCCAGGTTTATTTCTTATGGATTCACAAGCATTTACAACCCGCATTCCTCAACGTTATAAATTGGGACTGCATACACCAATGATTTTAAATATCCCCACACACAGAAGTAGCGTGTATTTAAATCTGCAAAAAGACGATATCCATCGGGCGTAAAATGGGGGTGAGGCGCCAACATTTATGAAAAACATCTTAAATGCCCTATAGGGCACTTTATAAAGGAGATTTATGAAAACGTTTTGGATAAAATACAAGTATGTTTCACCGTTCAGTCGATTTGGTAAGTCGTGAGGACCTATCAAGAAATCGCCAAATATTCCTTCCCAAACGTTGATAGAAAATCTTTGCTGGTGCCTTGATTCAATAAAGGCATGCGGATTTTTATCAGTACATCCATGACTATTATGAAAATTAATAATTCATTCCCTATTGAATCCGGCCTCGTCGGTAAACATATTTTTTTCAATAAAGTTGGGGTCTTAACCAGCAACAGAATTCTAGTCTACATGGAATCATTTATCCGATTTTATACCATCAGATGATTTATTGCCCAGAAAATGTTTCTGAAATAAGTAGGTAAATAATAAAAACCTGATTTTCCGAAACAGTTTAAAATTCCTATAGCACCTCCAGGAGGCATTTTCTGTTACCTGTTTATATATTAACGTTATTTTCGGAGTCATTTAATTCAGTATTTTGCTTTCCGTGCAACCCAACCCAAAGATTTGAATTATCTTGAGCTAAGAGGTGAACTGGCATCCCTAATCAGAACCGGAATAAGGGGAATTGGGCTAAAAAATGTAGGGGACCAGAAAGTTCTTTATTAAAAGAAAAAAAAATTAGTAAATAATTGGAAAAGAAAATTGCACTGTTTAGTAAGTTCACACGCTTATATTTATAAAAAGTGAATAATACCGAGCACTCAAAAGTTAACAAAACATGAAAATTTCTAAAATTAATTTACACTTTTGTTTTAAATTAAAAAAAAAACATAAATATTGGTTGTAACAATAAATGATGGTAATTTTATTTATTTTTACTTTTTCAAAATTGGTACCTGGGTGAATATTTCAAAAGTGTAATTCAATCGGTTTTGGCTTTTTATTTTAAAAGTTATTATCCCACTAACAATACAATTCATTAATATTAGAACCAATAAAATGCCAGCATTCCATAGTTACGCATTATTTTAAAAGTTATTATCCCACTGACAATACAATTCATTAATATTAGAACCAATAAAATGCCAGCATTCCATAGTTACGCATTTTATCTCAGCGGAAATATTTTTTATTATCTTGTTTACACGGTACTAAGGATTTTGACACTTTTCTTGATTTAACATTTGTTATCATTTAAATTCTGTGTTTGATATATATCAATAAAATAATGAATTATCAACTCTACAAGATCGATGGGTTGGTGTAAACGATAATGAAATTAAGGTAAGTTTGAATAAATAAGGTTTATTAAAGTCTTTTTATATTTTAAAGCACATTTTAATTTTAAATGTCAATCTGACAATTTTTTAAATCCTAAAATTCATTGTATTTTCTCACTAAATATAACTCGTGGTATGATTAATAATCGAAGATATTTACTCATTGAAACCGAAGCAGCACATTTCACTCGTCCTGCGGACTCGTGAAATCTGCAGCTCGGTTTCAATTCGAAAATATCATCAATGATAATCATACCACTTGTTATATTATGGGTGAAAATAAAATACTTGATGTCTAGTTTAATTTACTATTTTTACTTGATTCCCTACTTTTTTTAGTCTAAACGAGCATAGTAAAAAATATATTTTAAATGTTGTGTCGCAAACATCATTACTGTGCCTTGTTCACATTCGAAGAACTACAACATATTAGTTTCTTACATTTATTTACAAATTAATTCTTGCAATATCCCGTCTAACATAGACTAAGAAAATACAAAATAATACAATGCCAGCAAGAAACTGCATTTTAAAATGTTAATTTTTCTTTTAATGCCGTTTCAACTTTGTTCACACCCATGAACGTCATTGCCGTACCTACTTACTAATATGTCTAATTTCATATTTAATTACGCGATACATTCGGAAAGTGCCGGAAGTTTCCGAACGTCTGATATGTAAATATCCTGCCTATCTAACGTCTACTAGCATATGTGCTACTACCTTGCTCGTCATTGTCGTGTCCTTACATGTACACGCAAATGACAACTATGACGTTTTTTGATTTAACCAATTTAAAATATTTCACTTCAGTGGAAAATTAGTTTAATTGACCAAACCCCGAAACAAGTTGACCAACGAAGAAAAGCTTGAAGCTAAAAGACAAGCAGAACGTAAAAGACGCAGAAGAATAAAGCCCATATTACAGTCTGGAATTTAGTTACTATTTTTCCAAAAAGTAGCTCTCTTTCTTTTCTTTCATTGCCTTCTTCAAAATAATAATTTGTAATAGAATAGAATAAATAAATGGTTCCGAAAATCATCAGTCTTAAAATATTTACCCACCTACATAAATATGCACCTATTTTTCATAAAGGAAAAATAAATATTAACATTGTTTTTAGAAAAATGATATCATTTAATTTATGCATTTTTATAGCTTTTTAACATATCTTGTAAAGGTTTTCGTCGTAAAAACACTTCTCATAAATATTCCTTTTAAAATGTAAAAATGGGAGTTTGCATTGTTGTATGTTTTGTTAGTTTTTTATAGTATAATAAACTGGCAAAAGAAAATAACGCAAGTTACGACGAACACCTGTACAAGAAATGTGCTGTGCTGTGCACCGATAAGGACCCTTTATATTAAGTTATGCTAGTTTCTATTCATTCTTCGCCTGCTTGTTATTTGTAACGTTAATTGTAAAACTTAAGTAAAATTAAATTGTGAATTATAATTATAATTATAAATGTTTTTTAAAAACGATTTTTGTGTTCGTAAAACGTGACTGGCGCAGTCGGTAGGATTCGTCGAAGCGTAAAAAGAATAAAAACCGCGTGTTATATTAAGGACTTAATCGACGAATCCGTGAATTTTATAAAAAAAAAATTGTGCGTTACAACAGTGACCCAGGAGTGCGAGCTTGTGGACGACAACCAATTTCGTCAAATTCACTGGACTAGGAGGTGACTAATGGTTGTTATTTCTATTTTCTTTAACAAAAAGTAAAATATTTTATTGTAAACAAAATATCTATTTTAGATATAACATTTTTTAATAAGTAGCTAAGTAATAAAATAAGTTTTAAATATAGATAATTTAATAGAACACTTTAACAGACTTAATATTGAAATGGCAAATCCCCCAGTATTAAATTTAAATTAATTTTAAATTAGTTAAGACCAGAAGTTGCAACAACTTGCCTATTCCAAAAATGAAAAAAACTGTAGGCCAACGTTGTCTTGCCTACTTGGGCCCAAAATTAATTTTAAATTAGTTAAGACCAGAAGTTGCAACAACTTGCCTATTCCGAAAATGAAAAAAACTGTAGGCCAACGTTGTCTTGCCTACTTGGGCCCAAAAGTGTATAATATCCTACCTGATAGTATAAAAAATACCAATGATAACTCTTACAAAAAAATACAGACAGTTTACTGATAATGAAATTGATCTTAAAAACAAATAATAAATAACTTACATTTTGCATATTTTAATTTGTCCAAACGAAGTCAATTATTGTTATTAAATTATTTAATTAATTGAGCATTTTTTTTTCCTAAATACCTTTTATTTTATTTTTTTTATTTTATTTAATTCTATTCTATTCTATTCTATTCTATTCTATTCTATTCTATTCTATTATATTATATTATATTATATTATATTATATTATATTATATTATATTATATTATATTATATTATATTATATTATATTATATTATATTATATTATATTATATTATATTATATTTTATTCTATTCTATTCTATTATATTCTATTCTATTCTATTCTATTCTATTCTATTCTATTCTATTCTATTCCATTCCATTCCATTCCATTCCATTCCATTCCATTCCATTCCATTCCATTCCATTCCATTCCATTCCATTCCATTCCATTCGATTCGATTCGATTCGATTCTATTCTATTCGATTCGATTCGATTCTATTCTATTCTATTCTATTCTATTCTATTCTATTCTATTCTATTCTATTCTATTCTATTCTATTCTATTCTATTCTATTATATTCTATTCTATTCTATTCTATTCTATTCTATTCTATTCTATTCTATTCTATTCTATTCTATTCTATTCTATTCTATTCTATTCTATTCTATTCTATTCTATTCTATTCTATTCTATTCTATTCTATTCTATTTTATTTTATTCTATTCTATTATATTCTATTCTATTCTATTCTATTCTATTCTATTCTATTCTATTCTATTCTATTTCATTCCATTCCATTCCATTCCATTCCATTCCATTCCATTCCATTCGATTCGATTCGATTCGATTCGATTCGATTCTATTCTATTCTATTCTATTCTATTCTATTCTATTCTATTCTATTCTATTCTATTCTATTCTATTCTATTCTATTGTATTCTATTCTATTCTATTCTATTCTATTCTATTCCATTCCATTCCATTCTATTCCATTCCATTCCATTCCATTCCATTCCATTCCATTCCATTCCATTCCATTCCATTCCATTCCATTCCATTCCATTCCATTCCATTCCATTCCATTCCATTCCATTCCATTCCATTCCATTCCATTCCATTCCATTCTATTCTATTCTATTCTATTCTATTTTATTCTATTCTATTCTATTCTATTCTATTCTATTCTTGTCTATTTTATTTTATTTTATTTTATTTTATTTTTACTAACCCTTACAAAATATTACTTATTAGGTATTATTGTTATTTATATTTCTATTTCTATACACGCACAAATGTTTAATTACTTTTAAGTGTTTTAGCATATTTATTGATTTTAATGTAACTCTCAATCTATGTATTTTCTCCACTTATCAATAAATATTATTATTATTATTATAATTTTTATTATTATTATATGTGTCTACATACAGGCATAATATGTATATAAATTAGGTATTTTGTTTAAATTTAATTTTTTAGTTTAATGTTAGTATAGCTAGTAGTTTTTAATTATTATGATTAGGTATGTTAAAAGGTTAAGTGGAAGAACGGGAGCTCACATTATTTGTGTTCAACCGAACTTTTCCTTTTGTAATGAATTATTGTATTTTTTACATTTTTTATTGCAATAAAGAGATTAATAATATTATTATTATTATTATTAGTATTATTATTATTATTATAAAAAGTAACTAGATAGGTACTGTATCTAGTTACTTAAAACTAGATACGTTACAACACTGGTTCTATCAATATTATTATTCTATAGCTGTTCTATGCTATAGCAATATAAATTTATTTATGCCTATATTACAATAGTAGCCAACGAGAATAGAGTTAAAATTTACCATATTCATGGAAATTGACTTCCTCTTCAGGTTTATCACAAATAAAAGCAACTAAGTCACCACTATCCTTATATTGCTCTAAACAATATTTATTTTTTGTTATAACCTGATCGTTTTCCAATTGCAGTGCACCATTACATTTTAAAACGTATTCTGTTTCCGTTACAAGAATATCAGCACATGAAAATATTATGGGATTATAAAAATACACATAACTACCACTTTTCACATCTGGGATCGTTTTTGTATAATTTAAGACGCAAGACGAATTAACGATTATTTCATCCTTCTGACAACATTTTGGATAACACGGTTTAATATCACAATAACTTCTTTGGTTTATTGCATCGATTGGGTAAAAGCACACGAATAACCAAAACACACGCATAATCTCAAACAAGCTCGAGATCTTAATTAAACGAATTCCCTAACATAAATGATCGTATTACATGGTCGATTCCACGCGCCGAGTATTTATAAACAAATTCAGATTTTAGCACCTCAAAACCGTACGGACATTTCAATAGTTATGTTCTATTTGTTGCATGCGAATTTCATTTTGTTAATTTAACTCAAGCCTATAGGCTTGTATACAACATGCAAACGTGTGATTGTGATTAATTACTGTTAGACCTTAATTTGGACATGAAGGTGCAAAACTTATTACTTTTGTAGTGACAAACCCGTAGTACGCTAGGCACGCGAACCTATTTTCAAAACTTTTAATATGCTGTGATGTTATTAGATAACAAAATTTCGTTAAGCAAAATATATTCTTAAGGAGCTGTTTCTGAAGGTATTATATTTTGTTTGGTTTTAGCTGGTGTTCCTGTTTATATATATATATATATATATATATATATATATATATATGCATTTTATACAAGTTAAATTGTTTTGAAATTAAAAATACCTGAATTTACATTTTCGCTATCGCTAATAATATACTAATAAAATATGAGCAAATTCCTCATTCGTCAGACCTTTTCTGCTACTCATGCTACAAAAAGATATAGGACTTTAACTCATATTGTTGCAGATATGCTACTATCAGTATTTCAGAAAAAAGACAATCACCAACGGGTTTTTTCATCAATATTATTATTTACATAAAAGTACATACCTTACTCATATAGTAGAATACGTTTTTATTCAGTAAACAATTAAGGTAGTTGTCGTGGTACAATATTGTCAAAAATTTTTAGATTATACGCACCGTAAAAGTATACGAGCTTGTAGCTAAGTGAATCATAATTTATTCGCAAGACTGTACCCTGGAGACGTTACCTTTACGTAATACTTTCAAATATTTTCAAGTTTTAATCCGGCAACGTCGCTTATGCTCGACCAATAGATATATTGGAGACTGAATCAGTGTTTGAATTTACTGCGGAAATAATATCTATACTCGCGTACAGCGTTGCCAAGTTGTTTTTATCTGACACTAGTTTTACAAATTGTTGAACTTTAAACGGTTATTTATAAACAATTGGACGGTCAAAAATTTTTAATTATTTTTTTTTAAACTCAGCTAAAATACATTAAAAGACTGTTAGTTTTTTCGGTATAACTAAGAAACTGGTACAGAACTACAGAAAGCCTATACAATCCATGTTAATTATCCAATTTTTAATTGAATTTATCTCGGGTTATAGACGGTCAATCGACTTCAAATTTTAAGGATAATTTTATTGTCATGTCCTTAATATGTATACAAAAATTTAAAATTTTCTGATGGTATGCTTACAGCACGACAACTACCTTAAATAAAACTGTCATTAAAACACAATCTATGGTCAAATAATTTTTTTTAGCAAATACTATGATACACAATTATGGTGAAACCATGCATTCGAGTTTGCGGAGCGTTGCAAATTTGCTACGCGATGCATTTAAAGCTGGGTCTCCACCAAAGCAACATTTGTCGCCGACAAATGTTGGCAACAAAGTTACCGAAAATTTAAAAAAGTTGCCGACTTTTTATGTCGCAAATTGAAATCGCCGACTTTGTTTCGTTTCCCGTCGAAAAGCGGTACATCAAAGAAAAAGCAGCCCCACGACAATGTTTACAGATAGGTCGAAACACGTATCCACCGAATTAGATGCGATTGGTCATTCGTACGGTGTGCCGACAGTAGTGAAGTTTGGTAAGCCCTTTACCCAAAACCTACTGTTTCTATTTCTAAGAGCAAGCACATTTCTTGAAAAATTTTAAAGCAGAAAATAAGTTAAACATGGTCTAAAACTTAAAATTCTTCAAAAGTATTTAAAAAATAAGACAAATATTTTTTAAATACAATTTTGGTTTTATTTTATAATCCTTATTATTTATTAAATGAAACACTATAATTAGATCCACGTCGTTCCACATGTTCCTAAACAATAAATGAAGTTTTCCATTTTTAGTCGATAAATAAAGTCGGTAACAATATTTCTTTAGTGGGGACAACGTGATATTTCTCGACAACGTTTATGAAAATAGCAACAAAAGTTGGTGACAATGTGCGTCAACTTGTGTTGCTTTGGTAGAGACCCAGCTTAAGGGTTAACTTTAACTTTAGACCATGGGAAGAAAATAATAATTGATATTTAAAAGTATTTTCATACTTTTTCAAGGTAACTGTGTATCTGTTTTGAAACGAAAAATACCTGAAAATATGAAATCTCTATAATATACCAATAAAAATGAGTTATCGCTTATAAAAAAATGTATTGTTACAACATAAAAACAAAAAACAAACATAAAATAGTATATTATCTATCAAGTGTCATAAATTTTAGTCACGAATCTTAATTAGGCACGAGCGACCTTGCGAGCAATTGTTTAATTAAATGAGTGCCTAGAAAAGTTTATAAACGAGTTGCATACTATAGTGTGATAAACGCTATGTTTAATTAAATGAGTGTCTAGAAAAGTTTATAAACGAGTTGCATACTATACCTTATTTTTTACGACAAATCCTTATGGTGGATTTATGCCGCACAAATTAAATTAAGATTAACATTAACATTGTCATTAAAAAGTTAAAATGTAATATAGATGGCCAACTTTTATCTTCTTAAAGATAATATTAATTTTTATTCCTCCTGCGCAGGCTGCGGTTCAATTTTTAAATAAACCGTGTTAGTAATATCAACATACCCGTAAACAAAATGAAACGTGCTACTGGATGATTAATTTTTTGTTTAATGATAGTTTTCTTTGGTTTATTGTTTGACGCGCAGGTTACAGTTTTCCTTCGTTTTACGGATGCTAAAACGGGGCTAAAACAAAATTCAAACTATCCAAAAGTGTAAAATGTCAAAATATATTAAACTTAACACGCTCGGGTAATTGGCTACTAATTTTTCTGCATAAAATAACTACATTAAAGTAGCTTAATGTTAACTTAATGTTAATGGGTGCTGCATACATTTACCATTATTATTATATAAAAATGATTTAAATTTAATATTTGTCTATACATCTATAAAACAATAAAGTAACCATTTTAACTTGGAATCTGTATTACCGGAGCGCTGGTCAAAATGTCAAATTTTTAAGTGTAAATCTAAATGTATCCCATGAAAATTAAATAGAATCAGTATTTTACAGTAAAAGTGAAGATGTTTAATGGGCACTCCACTGTGGAGTCTCCACCCGAAAGTTTTGGTTAATCAGTTAAATCTAGTTTATCTAGTTAATTAGTTAAATCTAGTTTATTGCCGGCGAAATCAAAAGGTCAGTACAACGTACATTAAAACTTTCTAAATATTGGCGTTGAGAAACGATTTAATACTTTTTTATTTTTGCATTGGGATAATAAAATAATTTTCACATTTAGTAATATTTTACAAGAAAGGCACTTTATTTTAACGATTGTATGAGAACTGTCAACTAGCTTAAAACTAACTTCAGCCCGTGACTAAAACGCCATAAAGCCGCAACTTGTCAATGTGTATTTAAAAGGTCACTTAGTGTCATGGAAACATGTACGATAATGGGCCTTTTAAAGGTGGGAGTAGAAAATATATTGAAAGTAAGGATCTTAATATAATTTGAGAGTTAATTAACTGATAATACAAAGTTTTAAAGGTGGTAGTGGAAAAAATACATTAAAAACATAATTGTAAATAATTTTGCGGCGGTGCCACACATATGTTTAAGATACACGTATTTTATACAAATATTGCAATACAAAATCACTCTAATATACAAATGAAATATCAGAGTTAAGCAAAAGTACAAAAATTATTGTTTTTACAAAATAAAAACAAAAAAACATATTTTTATATCGAAATGGACGTTCCATTAGTGGCTCCGAGTCTAACAGACACGATACACCGAGCAAATCTAAGAGAAATATTATTATTATTTTATCTGCTAGAATCGGTAACATACTGAATGTTATAAAGGTACCTACTGAAAAGCGGTACCTATCATATGTTGCCAACCTCAATCTGTTTTGCAATTCTAAATATTGTACTAAGAGCGAATGCATGATAAAAAATATTGTTTACAAATTATTTTTTAAAGCACTCTAATAAAAGCATATAGAACATAACATACCAAACTTTAAAACCATTGTTTTACTATCCTCTTCCGATTTTTCGCAAATAAGACTTATATAGTCTTCATTAAAATGATCGATGCAATAGTCTGCAGGTGAATATGTTTTCTTGTTACAAGAGCCATTTTCTTGGCACATATGAACCTCTATATATCCATTGGGGAGCACAATAAAATTAGATTCACTGACTGTGTAAAGCCCTGTTCGACAATCTTTATTAAAAATCATGTGATAATCAATACTAAGATTTGGGTGGGTATTTAAAAGTTTAAATTCTGTCATGTTGTTTCTGGCCCTGCCTACGCATTCAATGGTATCTTCAGAATCAACTAAATACTCATCGTAAGCGCAGCATTTTCGAATACACGTTTTTAAATTGCACACACAACCAAACATGGAGTTATTTAATTTAAAAATGTTGTGACTTTCAAATAAAATGTTATTTTTTCTGTAGATACTACTATTAACTTTAAAGGATGCGTTTAGAGGCATTGATAAATACAAAGGGCACGAACTATCTGCACAAACATTTTTAAAAATTATTACTATATATAGTATATCAAACGATTTAAACAGGATCATAGTGAACTAACTAACTAACCAAAAAAAGATTGTTGTATACATAAGTGTTTACATTCCCCATTTCCGATATTGGTAGGAAATGACTAACTTTTATCTTCTTTTATCATGGTGTAACCGAAAAACTCGCTGTATTTACCAATTTTCAAAATTTTAAAAATTAAGTTAGATAAAGCACTTTTTATTAAAACAAACACAATTCCATCGAGAAGCAGCTTTGCGAAGACAGTGTCGATGCGCATTCATAGACAAGGGATAGGTTGAGAGGGCGGGCCCAGGTAACACTTCGTGACGATAATTTTCTGCAGATCATGATGTCACGAAAACGTGACCCAAATTTCTTGGATTAACGCCAAATTAAACGAAATCTTTACGTTTTAGAGACGATAAAAAGCTAAAGAAATTTTCACGATACTACGTGACAAAAAAGAAACTTTTCTTTACGCAATCGTTAGGTTTTCGTAATTAAAATAGCTGAAGAACTCTAAAAGCATCTGTCACGAAAGTATAATGTAGATATTTGAATATCGTTATGCATTTTCTTGGAGAAAAACATACCGATTTTGTAAACGAAAACTTCACGATTTCGTTGTTTTCAAATCTAAATTACCCCACTCCATCTGCTCTGCCATTTTTTTGTAGCTTTTGCCGGTTTTACAGGCCAGTTTATTTTATTCGGGTTGCTTGACGCGTGAGTTTTACGAATAGTAGAAATAAGTATTTAATTCAATTAAAAATAAATTAAAGTGTTTAGTGAGTGCCATATTGTAATAATTTAGGACTTGGTTCTGCTTAAAACTAAAGGTTAACCGATAAAATGTTCTGATTTGATATATTTTTGATGATATTTCGTTAGATAAGAAATAGCCTTTGCACCAGAAATAAAAAATCTAGAGTTCCATTTTTACTTGAATGTAATTTTTTGACAAAATCCCAAAGGTATGGTTAAAAGGCATATATTAACGGCGAAATATGACAGCAGGTCTGAAGTATTATTAAATATTCATCAGAATTTTTTTAAAACAATCTATATTGCCCTAACCTATACAGGTTATAGTCATTTTTTTGAAAAATTGTTGCAAATGGAAATACGACCTTTTGAAAAATCACTCCTCACTTTATTTATTGACTAAATTTTGACCTTATATCATGATATATATATATTGACCTTATATCATGATATAAGGTCAAAAGGAGGTTTTTCTTAATCCAATGTTTCAAATTAATGTGTTCCCCAGAGTCTGGTCTGCATTATTTTCTAATGGAGTTGGGACATGATGTAATTTTTGTTTACTACAACCAAAAGAGCTTTTTCCATTTTTTATTTTTTATGTAGGTAATAATCAGTTTTATTAAAAAAATATATTTAAATCACAACCCTACGATTGTTATTATTGTATTATCTATGCATAAATGCATAGAAATAAACATAAAAAACAGCATAGGTTCTTAATTAAAATATTCGAAAAAATACTGCAACCCTTATGTTTATGGTTAAATAAAATGCTTTTGTTAAGTAAAATTTTTATTAGACCCATCAAAATTTTATAATTTTATAACAGTTTTTGCTATTAATTTGTCTTTAAAAATGACCCCATTTATAAATTATTTGGGTAGCGTGACGTCTCGAAGTTATTATAAAAATGGAATATTGGTATAGTCGCCGCGGTGAATGTTTTCCGTTGCGTCATCAATTTCAAATGTAAAAACCCGTTTATCAATATACGCCCGGTATACATCCCACATACTTATAGAAAGAAAACAGCAGCAATAGCAGTAACAGTTATGTCTGTTCACAAATTTATGACGAAACGGAAAACATTCGCCGTCAAAAACCTGTTTTTCGGCATACGTCCCACATACGTATACAAAGAACAGC
The DNA here is from genome assembly GCA_921294245.1 of Brassicogethes aeneus. Classification (NCBI taxonomy): domain Eukaryota; kingdom Metazoa; phylum Arthropoda; class Insecta; order Coleoptera; family Nitidulidae; genus Brassicogethes; species Brassicogethes aeneus. Next base: position 68,374,658 of record OV121132.1, read on the forward strand.
AAACTGTAATGTCTGCAGACAGCACATGTGCTTGGTTTACAAATGGACTCAATGTAAAACATTCATTTATATTTTAGGCAAAAAGTAAGCAGACGCAATAAATGGAGAAGATTTACATTATAAAGTGATCCCCAAAGCCAAAGAGTTTCTTGTTTTTAGAAGAATTTTGTTTTTTATTTTTTAATAAATTCTTGTAACAGTAAAATTTGTGTTACCTATTTATTTTGTTTTTTTTCCTTAGATGCTGTGGTAATAATGGCTAATTTACCCTATGTGCAAAGCAAGAATTATTTTGGTGCAATTCATTACCTACCATTTCAGCCACGCGACTCAAGTATTTTGATTAGCCTTTAATGTGGGTGGATATTTTATTGCATTGCATAAAACATGTTAACATATGTTAACATGTTTTATGCAATGCAATAAAGTATGTTTTATGCAATGCAATAATATATCCAACTACATTAAAGGCTATGGTTTAGCCAATCAATCAATGTTAACATGTTTTATGCAATGCAATAAAATATCCACCCACATTAAAGGCTATGGTTTAGCCAATCAAAATACTTGAGTCACGTGGCTGAAATGGTAGGTAATGAAATGGTGATATTAAACTCATCGTGAACCTAACGATTTTAAGTAATTTTTATTTAGAAAAGGTAACGCGTTTGTTACAATTTTATTACAATTTCAACACGCCAAAAATGTTAAATTTGTCAATAAAACTTTACTTTATAGTCACTATCACGTTGAGAATACGTACAAAATTATTGAAATTTCCGTCACGACTTACTCAATATTTCGTATCGACTTTTGTAACGATTTTGTCACGATTTTACCACGTACTTCAGTTAAGTACGAAAACGAAGCTTAAAGTAAGAGCGGTTTGGCCACTATTTCGTCTACGAATTAGTTATGAAATTGAACACACGATCACCTCACGTTATGTGACGAGTTTCACAGTTTCAGTAATGCTTTTGTGACGGTGTGCTACCTAGTTAGATGGGCAACTTAGTATTAAAGTTTGTTCTGAAACTACTGCGCCCTCCAGCGGGTGGAGTAAAAAATAGATGTTCAAATTATTGTTTAAAATTTTGTTCTACTAGATAAATAATTCTAATATTTTTCTAGAGAAAATAAAAAAAGGAATAATAAAACTACATTTTTGTAATTATTATTTTATTTCTCAAAGTTAAAAAATATATATTCAAATTATTGTTTAAAATTTTGTTCCACTAGATAAATAATTCTAATATTTTTCTAGTGAAAGTAAAAAGAGGAATAATAAAACATAATAAAACTACATTTTTGTAATTATTATTTTATTTCTCAAATTTAAAAATGTATAAACGCAAATATTTTAAACACAACTTAAAATCAGTCTACATAATAACTTATCTAACTCTTCTATTCCTAATTTTATAATTCTATAAGGTAAAATAAATTTATATATACCTATAACAAGAGAAATTTCAAAACTTGGTGCTAAGAGAATCAACATATTTTTTGTTATTTGAGCAACAAGCTGGACATACCTTATCGTTTTTGTGAAATCGATGCATTTTCTGCTTTTGCACTTTTGTACACAACAAGAATAAACCATAATAATGATGAATACACAATACAAATTTAAAAGGCCATAAAGACTTCACAAATTTAAGTTAATTTTTACATTCGCTTTTATGTCTAATTATTATGACCACTTTCATTATGACAACTTTGGCGACATTAGCGCCTCTTGCAAGCGTAGTCTAAACTTCTCAGCGGACAAGTTTTTGTACAGTAAGGATGCACAACCATTCGCGCATTTAAAAATAATATGCAGGGCTACCCTGTTATTGATTTTGCTGTCAAGATGACAACCAATGAATCTCAAGACTTTAAAAAAAAATTGGGTAAAATAAACCTAAAATTGAAATATTAATTTCAAGAATATTACAAAAATATTATATTGTTTACTGAGGGTTTCCGACCAAGCGGAAGGCAAGTGAAGGAACTCATTAAGTAATTGCCATTCCACTTGAGGAAAACACTAAACTTAAATTAAAGAATTGGATTCTAAAAGCGGGATTTTTTTTTCGTCACAAATATGTTTTTACGTAATCTTATGTTTAGGCAATGAGTTTCTGAAAGTATTGGGTCGTCATTTTTTTTAATTGAAGTTATATGTTATCAAAGTATTGCTCGGTCTTTATTAAAAATATTAATATAATAACTGTATATGTTATTAAAACAAAAAATATCTACATCTGGACCACCAAGAAGATGCAGTTAGTCTAAATTATTTTATAGAATATAGGCACCGTAGAATGATTCGCTTGTTGAATCTGCCTTACGATACCTTATAGGATACACCTAGGGTAATTACCCAGGGTATTTACTAAATAATGTGTGAAATGTCCAAAACAAATCTATATCTTTTTATTTAATTTGAACCAACTCTATAATATAACTTGCTTTGGCAATATAAATCTTATAAAACAATATGAGCTTACTAGATAATAAAACAAACAGCACTTAGTATTTCTTTAACTGATTGATTAACCCATTGAATAGCCACCTAGGTCACCAGATCTGACACCGCTCGATTTCTTTCTATGGTGTCATTTGAAATCCATTTTATTCAAAACCCAACCGGCCTCAATTGAACAACTCCAACAAAGGATTGTGCAAGAATGTAGAGCTAATTTACCAGAGACTTCAAAACGTCCGCGAACAGTTTGAATATCGGCTGTACTTGTGCTTAGAAAACAATGGAAACCATTTTGAACAATTAATAAAGTAATTATATGTTCTTTATTATCTCTAGCAGTATTTAAATTTATAGACTGAATACATTCCATACATTTGTGAGGTTACTACTTCAATTTTGGCAAATAAAATGTAACTTATCTAGAATTACATAAGGATTTCAAAAATGGCGAAATAAATAGGGGTTGCTATTTAAAATTTTAGGGGTAGGTGCTCTGGAGGTCATGGGGTTAAATGTAATACAACAACAAATACCTCAACAGTTGTCCCCCTTGATATGTAAATTGACGTGTTTCGCCAAATTTTCATAGTGTCATCAGTTAGAAAAATATTAAGTGCTGTATGTTTTAAAATTGTCACCCTGTATGTATATACATTGTATACAGTATGTTCCATTTAAAACGAACCACCCTAAATTTCTCGGAACCTGAAATTTTTTTGAAAAAACGCCGAGACACGTTTTATATCGAGGGGGACAACTTTTCATGTCAAATTTTGGTTTCTCACCCCTACCCCTTGCCCCCAGGAGCTACCCCCTTAAGAATTTAAATAGGGAAGGGGTATCGACCAATACATCATTTTAAAGATCTTTAAAATCCCTATACATCAATGTTTTATTTTTTAAAATCTGTCTGTTTATTTTTGATATATTTTAGAAAAACCATGCATATGCTTTTAAAAATTTCCACTTTAAATTTTTTGAAAACTGGAAGAATTTGGAAAAAAACGCGGACACACTTAAAGTTTTATATCGAGGGGGACAACTTTTGGCACTACTGCTACTGCTAATCCCTAACTCAAAAATCCTAAATTGCAAAAGGTATTGGTGTATCAAAGCACCACAGGTTAATAAAAGAAGAGATTGTACTTACAGTTATATATTCTTTATTTTGTTATCTATATTTATTTATTTATTTATTTGTAAAAATGCATCAACCACTTTGGGTTATTAGCATATGTATAACATTAGTATTGTATTAGTATATGTATAACATTATATTTTGTTGTAAATGTTAATTTCATGTAAAAAGTTGATGACCATGTTAGGCTTGGAGAGGATTTCTTTGATGTCCTTTGGTAGGTTGAACTTGTCTCGAGAGGCTTGATACTTTCGGCAGTTGGTAAAAATGTGTTCTATGGACAGTGGAACTGTCAATTTTCACAGTTGGGTGGGACTTCTCCTTTTAAAAGGTATTCGTGCGTCAGTTTTGTGTGGCCGGACCTGAGACGGGAGAAGACTATTTGGTCCTTTCTTTTAATAGGGGTTTCAACGGAAGATAAGACGTTCGGGGTAACTTTAAAAAGTTTGTTGTTTTTTTTGGGTTTGCCAGCGCTCAATCCATTTTTTGTTTATTTCATCTTTGATTCTTTTTTTATATCGGATTTGGGAATCTCATTTATGGTGCGTGTGTTTGGCATTCTAATAGCTTCTTTTGCTAATATATCTGCGGATTCATTTCCTTGTATATTGACGTGTGATGGAACCCATAGAAATTCAACATTTTTTTTATGAGATTTAAGTCGATGTAGGATATTTTTATGAATATGAGAAAGGGATGAGTTGGGTATAGTTGTTTTAAAGCGGTTAAGGAGCTGAGCGAGTCAGATATGATTAAGAATGATGTCAAGGGTTCTTTATGAAGACATGTTTTTAGAGCCTCAAGGATGGCATATAACTCTGCACTAAAAATGCTAAGATCGGGTGGTAGGTTAAAATGATGGTGTTCTTGAAGGTTTGTTACCCCGGCTCCAGTTACATCGGCTGCTTTAGAGGCATCTGTGTAAATCAAATGATAGTTTTGGTATTTGTCGATTGTTTCATAAAATAATTTTCTTAGGAATTCGTGGTTGGTGTTTTCTTTTGGAAAATTAGTTAGTTGTTATCTATATAATATGTGTAATTTAATTTAAAATTCATCTAAATAAATATTTTAATATCTTATTTCCTCCATATCCATGAATATCTTCTTATATTTTCTTAATTTATTATCTTTCTTCTTATTTTATTCGTGTATTTTTCTTATATTTTTTCTTGTATTTCTTCTCGTATAATTTTCTTTTATATTATCTGTATTTTGTTTATGTAGGTATGTTATATTATTTATTTTATTTATATTTTATGATGTATATTAAATTATGTAAATTTTATGATTATGATTCTTTTTCTGTTATTATTATGTTATGTTATTTTTGTTATAGTTATCATGGATAACTATTTTTTAATATATAAGTATCAAAGATATTATTGATAGTCTTAAGTTGAGACTCTCAACTAACAATGACACAAAATAAAGGTTATGTAACCAAAGTCACATCGACAACTTAAACCAACCCATGGCGCAATACTTGGCGCCAACAGGTATCATGTGGCACATCATTTTAAAGCTTGTTTAATTTTGCAATTTGTTTTGTAATTTATTGGTTGCTTTTCAAGAAAAAAAACAATATTTATTGTTTGGAAATTGGTTTTTCCAAACCAATTGGTATACAAATTTATTTATCAATTACAAATGAAAATAAAAAATAATAATATTTTTAGGTCAAATGTTCAAAATGTCCCCCGTTCTCTTGCAAACAATAATAAAGCCTGGATTCAAATCCCTCCCTCACATTACGGAACATCGCTGGAGTTATTTGACGGCACTCTTGTTATAATCCAAAGACGCAGGTTGTCACGAAAACTTTCGACTTAAGGTATCCCCACAAAAAAAAATCGAGTGGATTTAAGTCAGGTGATCGGGCAGGCCACTCTACAGGACCTCTTCGTCCAATCCAACGTTCAGGATATCGCATATCTAGATGCCGACGAACTGGAGCTGCGTAATGAGGAGCGCCGTCTTGTTGGAAATGTAAGTCCTGTTCAGCAAGCAAGGGATCATCTTCCAAAGTTTGGATTATCAAGGCATCAATTTCATTTTCCATCATGTTTAGATACATTTCGCTGTTCAAATTACCTTGAATAAACAGAGGTCCAATTAAATGGTCCCCCAAGATTCCTGCCCAAACATTCAACTTCTGCGGATGTTGAGTATGAATTTCCCGGTATAAATGAGGATTTGTATCTCCAAAACCTGCAGTTATGACTCGTCCGAAAAGCAAATGTACAACAAATTTTTATTTTGAATAAGACGTCACTCATGATTTCGCAGAATTCCTGTCTTTTATCGAAATCGTCTTCATTTAATTCATGTACCAGCCGAAATTTGTAGGGATGAAACTTGTTTTTGTGTAAAATTCTAAACACGTTAGTGCTGCTCACGCCGGAAGTTGCAGATATTTGCCGTATTGACTGCGTATTTGGCATAAGTTGGATATGTCCCAATATCGCCACAGCAGCTCCTTCATCATGCACAAGTCCTCTGGAAGCCTTTTTTTTTTTTTAAACTGAACCCGTTTCAAAAAAATTTGAGATTAATTATCCGATGTATTTGTGGCCAACATTGCGATCGGGGTGATTTTTGTTGAACATTTTTGATTTTCGTAATAGCAGCCTACCAACTCAACACGTTCTTGTGATGTGTACACCATATTTAAACAATTAAGCAAGGTAAGAATAGTAACTTAACTGATTTACAATGCATCGAACGTTCAAACATTAGCGTTTTTAGGTAAAAACTTTATTTATCAACAATAAGCAAAAAACAATTGACGACAAGTAAGTTATTTTAAATGGTTTAGTTCTTCAAACAAAAACAGTAAAAAAATTATTAGAATGTAGTTGGTAGGCATTGGTTTTTTTCTAAATCTAACCGAGTTTCTTTTATTTTTAGATTTTCATCGATGAGATTTGTTTAGTTCCGAAATTTATTAAACATAGACATATAGATACGGTAATGACAATAAAAATTGTTTTTTTCTTTACAACCTATCGGTAAATTACAAAACTACACAGTTGTATTGCAAATTAAAAGAGCTTTAAAATGATGTGCCACATGATACCTTTTGAAATTTAGGATTTTTGAGTTAGAGGTTGCAGAACTCAAGGAGGTTGAAGTAGCAGTAGCGCCAAAAAATGTGCCCCTCGATATAAAACTTTATATGTGTCCGCGTTTTTTCCAAATTCTTCCAGTTTTCGAAAAATTTAAGGTGGGAAGTTTTAAAAGCATATTGCATGGTTTTTCTAAAATATCTCAAAAATAAACAGACCGATTTTAAAAAATAAAACATTGATGTATAGGGATTTTAAAGACCTTTAAAATGATGTATTAGTCGATACCCCTCCCCTATTCAAATTCTTAAGGGGATAGCTCCTGGGCGCAAGGGGTAGGGGTGAGAAACCAAAATTTTACATGAAAAGTTGTCCCCCTCGATATAAAACTTTACGTGCCTCGGCCTTTTTTCAAAAAAAATTCAGGTTCCGGGAAATTTAGGGTGGTTCGTTTTAAATGGAACACACTGTATAATAAACGATACAAAAAGCAATATTGTAATAATAATTCCCATAAACAATTCGCAAATACCTTCAGTAAATCCTACATCAGCAAATAATCTTAGTGAATATTTAAGAAGAAATGCTTGCCAATTCTCTGCCATACACTATGTAATTCAAATGTTTAATCTGCTGCTAATAAAGTGACATTTAAAAAAACCTAAAACTATAATTCAAACATACCTAATTATAATTACTGTGATATTACTGTCAACGGTGGGCTTTGATCAAATTTTAATCAAAAGTGCTTGCACCGATTGGATCTTTTTAAAAATCACTTTTACGATTCCTTACAGGTATTTTAAGATAGGAAAATATTCGGTAGAGGGATTCCCGAGAAAACTCTTTTTTTGTATGTTATATGGCGTTTTTCGATATAAAATAAAAAATTTAGGTCCGGAACCTATTTATTAGCAGAAAATTTATTTTTAATTTGCTATTTATTTAAAATGGACATAAAAATTCAAAATAAATTTGATTTTATTTGCCAGAATCATGAGGACGAGCAATTTTTTTGAAGTCACAAACTACGACATTTTGATCTTACTTATTCTATTTCCTAGATCCGTTTTACATTGTTTACTATAAAGTATATAATAATAAATGTTTTATTTAAAATATTACAATAATGAATTAAGAAAAATAAAAAACCATTTTAATTATAAGTAACTCTTTAATAATCAATTTTTTTAACATTAATTAATAACCATTAAAATGAATGCAAACCATTATATTCGCAAAGAGCATGTAGAAGTTGTTTTGGGAATTCTGGGTGATTTTTTGTTACTTTATATTTTTCCCATGTATGTTTAAAATTAGCGTGGACAGACTCCATCGCCTGTTCGCTATAAAAAACAAGTCCGACTCGCATTTTGTCGCAAAAATCGGATACATGAAAATATACTGCGTGAACTTTGGGTGTTATAGGTATTTCCAACATAATGTAGCTCTCTTTAAATGCATCAATATTTTTTTTTGAAATCAGGATCTAGATTTTTACCAAAGCAGGTATGAACAATATCTCAAATTTTTCTAAAACAGTTACATATTTTAAACATCCAATATTATGACTTCTAGAACGTAGTAAATCGAGTTTATCCAACAGTGTTTTACATGAATTTCCGTTAAAATTTGAACTACCATGGCGTACATCGCGAGTCACACAGCATGTTTTTGCCCACTGAAAGCATCTTGCTCAAATTCTCCAAGAAAATGTTTATATAAGGTGTTTACCACACCTATCATTAAATGCAACTCTGGCGGAGGAATTATTTCTAGAAATTGTTTATCTTGAGGGGTAGAAAAAAGAGGACGATGGACGCAGTTCTTATAAAATTTTGCATTTGCTTTCTTAGATCCTGCTAAAGACCATTGATTGTAATTTTCCAATGTATTACTTATAGTTCTGTATGTATCGCAGACCTTCAAATTATTTTTGGATGCATAGCACCAGGTACACGGGTAGTTACTGCTGTGGGACATTATACCAACCAAAATGTTAGCCAATTTAAGATCTTTTGCGATTGTTCCCTTAAAGTTATTAATATTTATTTCAGACCAGAGCTGGGACATATTATATAATTTTCCTGAGAACTAGGTGCGAGAGCAAGTACACGGAAAAAAATCTATACTGATTCCAAGAAAATTCAACTCTATCCAAGTATAGCTTAGTTTCCCTATTCCGCAAGTAAATTTATACTTGTTTCAAGTATCCTCATATTCTTATAAAATAAAGATAGCTTCGGTTTAATCTAAGATTACTGCTATACTAAAAATAAGAAACACACTAATTTTGAGTTAAGTATACAAATTTGTCTTCAATGAAGAGTACGGTATTCTTGTTGTAACGTTAGTATGTACTTCATCAGAGTATAGTTTCTTTGTAAAATCTTTACAGTATTCTTGATTTAAGAATATACTTTCTTTAAAATTTATTTATTTATACTTATTGTAAGTACACGCTTTACTTGCATAAAATGCTTGTATTCTTACTTTTCCTTTTTTTATATTTGATAAAAGTATAGTATATATTTAAAATAACTTTACACTATTCTTAAAGAAAGTGGTTGATTAGAAAAAAAAATTCCCTCGTCTAGCGACTCGGAATAATTTTTACAAAAAAAACATTCGTGACCCTGAAAAATATTTGTATTAATTATTCTACTACTACGGAAAATACAAGTGAAAGTGAAAATATAATCGTTATGACAGTAATTTAACAGTATTTTTGGCATATTATTTTAATTATTTTAATGTACTAAAGTACTAAGTATAATAGGCACTGATATCACAATAGGTTTATTACCTAACAGTCTTAGAGTTATTAGAAAAAGTACTGTCAATTTATATAAATTCATTCTTTCACGGTTAATTAACATAGATACTATATTTTACATTTTATTTTTTTAAGTACCTAGGTATCACATTTTTGGTGCTATATGTAAAGGTAAGGTTTTTTAATCACAATAGTTAATATTTTTTTAAGTAGGTATTTTTATTGTTAGTAAAATTTATCTCCAGCTAAATAATATGTAAAATGAGTCTCTAAGAAGGCTACCATTATCATCGTAGATGGTTTGGTGTTAATTCTTCAATTTTTTCTCTACACTTGATCCTCAATCCTATTTTTGGAATTAATTCCTTTAAATTCTCCTCGCTTAGGTTTACCATAATATCGATATCTATCTCGTTTTCTAAAACAAAAATAATATAGCTGAATTGGAGGCTATAGCCTTTCTGCTGTTTATGTTTTATTGTCTATTACCTGTCGTATGCTATCCATTTTACACTACAGTATACCTATCCATTTTACACTACATTTTTACGATCATGCCTAGTTAATTACTTTAAATTAATGAAATATTATTTACTTACCCAAAAATGTGTCTAGTAAACATTCTAAGCCCCAATTTTTAAGTTTCTTCTCCATTATTTTTTATTAAAAATAACATCCAGACCGAAGAAGGAAAAAACGAACTGCCGGTGCCGACACGTACACACGCTACCACCATAAAACACAGGACAGAACTGAACACAGAAACTGCGTCTTTTCTTTTAGCGAAGCGGTCTTAGAGGGTGGACGGTATTTACTTAAGCGAAGAATAAGGTATTTGTTTTAATAATAGCTATACTTAAATACAGTACAGTGTATTCTTTGTTCTAGTCTTATACTTAAATTGAAGTATAAGCGTTCTTGTATTAAATATACATATATTTAAATAAAGTATACCGAAATTTCATACAAATATACAGAATACTTAAATCAAGTGGCAATATTCCGCTTTGAGTAACCAACTAGAGGTCTTTCATCTAAGTATTATTGTATATTTGATTTAAGTATACCAATTTTCTTTAAAATAAAATACCTTTAAACTCAATCCAAGAATACTCATCTCAAATCAAGTAACAGTTTTTCTTAAAAATTAAGTATATCCCATTACTTAGTTTAAATGTACGCTAATCTCATAGAAATAATAAATATACTTAAATCAAGTTCCTAACATGAAGTATAGAACTATTCTTAAACCTAGTAAGGGATTTTTTTCCGTGTATTATTAATTTATTAACACCCGAATCCTTAAAGCGTTTAGCGCAAATACCATCCTCAAATTTCTGCTTGCATTTACGTGAATCTTCATTTTCTACTGTAGACAGAATGGATAAACAAATTTTTAAAAATCCGCCTCCGCCATCAATTCCGAACTTCAAGTGATATTGAGACAAAGAACGTTTCTCTTTAATAAACTGTATTAAACCCTCAAGATCTGTGCAGTAAGCGACTGTCTCAGGAGCAGATGAAACTGTCAGCTATAACTTGAGTAAAATTAAACGGCTTTGTGCAAAAATATTTGTCTACACAGTGGCTTTTAATTGAGAGCTTACTTTTTAAATTTGGTTCCACAATTTTTGCATTTTTTGTGGCTACGCGTACAGCTGCAGCAATTGCTATTGTCTTTTTTTGACTTAAATTTAAACTGGTATGTAGTTTTAGGAAATCATCCGCAGAAAGGAACTGCTTTTTAACATTATCGTTAATTCTTTGATTAAGTGTTACCTGTAAATGTTTATCGCGTGGTTGAACTAACGATATAGAAGGTGTAGATTTAATTTTTTTTCATTGAACTTTCGTTTTAGTAAAGATGAGACAACTTGATCTGCATTTTTCGAACCTACGCTTAGGATATATTCCGTCAAGTTCTCCAAGCGCGTAGTCAAGTTACATTTATGAGATAGTCCTTTTCCAATAATTGAGCAGCAATAACTGCAACGACTTTCGATACAACGTATCTTCTCTTTTTCTACGTCGAAAGATTAAAAGTTGTATAGGAATTATTAGAAATGGATTATTTAAAAGTAGTCATAAAACATTTTAATAAAACAAAAATAATAAAATTTGTATTTAAAAAAATAAAGCAATAAAATTAAGCTAAATTATTTAAATGTTTTAATAAATTCGATACAATATCCTACCTGCAAGTTGTACATTCGTCGTATCGGCCAGTATACCGATTCGTTTAGGCAAAATATTACCCTTTGCGAAATTTCCAGATGCTGGTTTTCGAGCAAGATCACATATATAACAGTCACATACAGAGTTGCTTTGATCTAGTACACCTCCTAATACGCTTCAGCTCAGAAAATGTTGGCAGTCTTATAGGTAGTCTTTTCATTAATACGGTACAGATCTCGTTTGCAACTACTGCACAATACCACAGGCAGTCGGTCATCTTCGTCTTTATATTCAAAATGTTTCTTAACAAGTAATTTTAGTCCTTCCTTTATGAAAAACATTGTTTTAGATTTTCCATAACAAAACAAGCAAACCTGCAAGTGATTTTCTTTGTGCGTTCTTGCTTTCGGCATTTTTAATTTATAAATTTAATGTTTGACAGCAATTTATTTATGTATCCAAGGTAGTGTGGCAATTATTTATTCGATAAATAAATAGAGATTTATTAAGAGGCGTTTAATAAAAATGTTTATAAGATAATATCTGATAGGGTATATTATACCTTATCAGATATACAAAAATCGAGTTTTCTCGCAAAACCCTCTACCAAATATTTTCATTCGGGTCTTAAAATACTCCAATCAGTGCAAGCACTTTTGATTAAAAGTTTATCGAAGCCCACATGTCTAGTTAACAAAGAATGACAAAATAAATAATGCATTTACACTTTATTAAATATTAACATAAAATCAATAACTACAAAGATCAATTCATTAGGCTCGATCCATCTCAAATCACCCAGGCCATTTATGTCGAAAAATTTTTTTTCGGCGATACTTTCAGAAATGGTTGTTTAAACTATTTCAGAAAACACATATTTTTTGTTTTTGCTCGGCGTTTTCGAAAAATTTATTTTTTTCTCTGAGCGCACAAATGCGGATTTTTCATTTTTCCATAAACATCATTTTTGCGAACGCTTATAACATTTGTAAAAATGCATGGATTTGAGTGCTTTTTTTAATTTGTAGGTAATTGTTCAATCTACGAAGGGCATTAAAGAAAAAAAAAATTTGCGCATAATTTTTTCAAAATTGTTAATTAAGTAAAAAATACATTTTTTTTTCAATTTTTTTTCTTGATAATGCCACATTTTTTTTTCTTTTAATAATTTTTTATATTAATGTGTGATGTATGAACAACAACATATATAAAAGTCAATATGCTAAAATTCGTTTTTTTCGAGATATGATTTTTTGAGTTTTCACGATTTTTTTTATATACATATATATGAATATTTAAGTATCATATGATATATATACTAGCGAAAACTGTAGACTTTATAAATATGATAGAATTTTGATAACAGACAATGCGTCACCCTAATATTGCAAGGTTGTATGTTACATTTTTAAATTTTTTTGCTTTTTAGTATTACAAAGCCCTAGGGGACAAATACTGTATTTTAAGCGTGAAATAAATTCTCTAGCTCATAAAACCATTATGGTTCTATAAGCTGGAGAATTTATTCCACGCTTAAAATGCAGTATTTGTCCCATAGGGCTTTGTAATACTAAAAAGCAAAAAAAAAATAAAAATGTAACATACAACCTTGTAATATTATGGTTTAAGTTAAAAATAAAATTGTTTACAAATAATATTTATATATTATATGTTTATATATTTATATGTTTATAAACAATTTTAAGTTTATTCAATAGCACAATCAATTTACAATTGTCCACACATGGTCGCTCGTTTTCGCAAAGTAGGTTTTTCCGTCGCTTTCCTTCTTCCAAACGTGAGTTTGCCGGATTCCTTTCAATGATTTACAATTACCCCATTCTTTTTGTTTTTTGTTGCGAAATTTTTTCAATTTCTGATCATCCAGTAAGCAGATCTTTACATTAGGCAAGGTTATACACCTTGGATTATTCCGGCAAACGTTTTGGCATCTTGAATACATTCAAGTGGTCCTTTTCGCAGATTGTGGTTGGTCGCAAAATGTTTAAGAAGTCCTCCGACCCCATCACAAGCTCCTTTGCCATGTCCAGAAGCTGAAAATATCCATTTTCTCGAACCTGGAGATTTTCCGAATTCGGAAAATTGATACCGATTCTTGAAATGACTTGGAGCTCCATCGGATATAATTGTTATGTTTTTAGTTATAGCATTTTGGTATTTCTGATAAATATCATCGATAATAATGTTGATAGCTAGCTATGATAGCGTGTGCTGAGTCGTGATTGCGATCATTAGTAACAACTGCATAGCTCAAGGTATCTTTGTGATAATAACAAACCGCTGTAAAAATCGATACTTGATCATTTTTCCAATGATGACCTTGAATTTCATCTCTCAAAATAACCGACCAATTCTCAGCAAAATCGACTTGAATTATCAAATGATCAGATCGCAATTTACATGATTCTTTCTCGTTACGAATGGCTTTTTGTTGTATTTCTTTGAAGCGCAAGTGAGGACTCTTCTTTGTAACGCATTCAACCAGATGTTTTAAATAGTTTTTTATTGTTGTTGTTTTTTTAATTATCTTTCCAAGCAGCGTAAGTAATGTCATCGTTTTCATCAATATCTTCAGAAAATCCAAGAAGTTCTAATGTGATGACGCCGGGGCCCGGACACTTCTCACATTCTTGTAAAACGTACTTGTTATCTCTTGAGCACACAATCGATAATAATATTGACTCCCGGATTCGGTCTACAGTTTTTTTTATTATCTTTTTGATAGCTTTTCAAAGTTGCAAGTAGCAAATCAAAATTGGCACAATAAATACAGAGACAGACTTCTTGGGGAGAATTCAAGCTTACTTTGGACGCAGAGTGTAAAATTTAGATATTCCCATTTTCACACCAGGATTGTTTTCTTTGAATATCTGATAAGTTTCTTTAATACTTCTTGTCATGAAACGCTTCACTTTTTTCATTTCTACCCCATTTTCTACGATTTTTTTGACATCGTTTTTATTGGGACTTTGTTGAGAACAGTCCAAGTCATCATTCAAGTAGTATTCTTGAGCAATATTTATCGACGTTTCATCAATAGGATGACCGCAGTAAGGATCTGGATTGTGATATACTCCTTTCTCCTTCACTACTTTCTTTGCCTCTCTGATCATATATTCGGTAACAGAAGGAAATCTGATAAGCATATCACTTCTTGATAGTGAATTCAGCGGAATAGTAGTCAACAGACGTATCTTCTTGGGTTGACGAGCAATTTTCCAAGGATCTGTTAAAACTCTCTGTCCAGCTGACACAAAAACCACAGTCGTTTAGTTTTGAAAATGGAACAGGGTACATTTCGTCTTCTGGAATATTCAACACTTTTCGTATTTTCTCAGATACTTGTGAGTCGAAGTTGGTGGTTAATTGTTTTCGTTTATTAGATGCATATGTAACAGTAGTTTCACAATCGTTTATTTTTGATTTTTTAATGGAGATACGTCCAGCTGAAATTTTTCGATCTGCGAGTTAAAGTTGTCGAATTCTACTTCGGAATCATGTTTTCGGAAGAAGATGGAGACGGTGGACTGCAATTTGGCGTTGAGTCAAGTTCGTTATCTGTGACTTTTTCCAGAGGAGCTGAAAACCGTGAGCGTAATTTTTCATAGCAGGCAACACAAACTGTGTCTGTGGCGCTCAAAAAATTTCCCGATGGGTAACGAATTTTGATGATTCTTGGAGGATCCATACACTTTTTTTTATGTACACGTTCCAAGTCTATACACTTCTGTCGTCGAGGAAACCGTTCTGAACTCATTATGCAACAGAATATGCTCTTTTGATAAAATACGATCTTTTCCTAAAAAAGCGAAATAACTTCGTAAGCATAAGACCAATAAGAATTATCTCAAACATTCTATTTCTTAAAAAAAAGAGTTCATACCACAAAAACGAATGCGCTATCGGAATAAGGACCCTCTCTAGAGTTTAAAAACATATTTTTCAAAATTGTAGTTGATCCTTTTGTTTAATTTTGGACTATAATTCAAATATCAATTTAGTGACTTATTTAAGATTTTTTGCGAATTTCTTGAAAACTGAGCCCTTTAGGAAAAAATGTTTAAATAAAGAATTAAAGACGACTAAATTTTCAATTAAATGATGCTTTAACAACCGCAATCATTGGCGTAGATATGAATTTTTTAATTATAATATGTTTAAAACACAGCAGTTTGCAAATTAATCGCCGAAAGCATATTTTACAAATAAAAAGGAAAGGACGACAGAAAATGGTCTATCTATTAGGAAAACTACATATGTATTTAAAAAAAGCAGGGCCCTTAAATAAATTGAGTACCTAAGTAATGTATGTTCAGTTGAGGTATACGCTTACGCAATAATACCGCCACCAATTATTTATATTTAATTGCGAATTAAATAAGGAGTAAATAAAAAGATCTAGTTAGCCATCACCGTTCCAGGCAACACTAGTTTAATAAATAGCGATAAATAGTTATATTTATTTAATATTTTTGTCATAATTTTGGTTTAAATATAATTTCAAGAGTCTTTCAATTCTTTTCTTATACTGCTAATTTAACTTCTTTGCTTATCCTAAATATAATTTTATTTCCACACCCTGAACATACTTTTCGTCTATTTTCTTCATGACTTACCTAAGATGCTGGTTTACTTTTCGTGTTTAAATAATGATTTTATTAATTGACTAGCTGACTAACAACGATAATTTATGAGAGACACAAAACCTGTCAAAACTATTTATTAAACAAAAGTGTTACCTAGCAACGGTGATGGCTAACTAGATCTTTTTATTTACTCCTCGTTAGCAATTAAATGTAAAAAAAACTGGTGGCGATATTATTGCGTGAGCGTGTACGTTAACTGAACACACTTTACTTCGATACTTAATTTATTTAAGGGCCCTGCTTTTTTTAAATACATAGTTTTATTAATAAATAGACCATTTTCTGTCGTCCTTTCCTTTTTTATTTGTAAAATATGCTTTCGGCGATTAATGTGCAAAAACAATAAAGTATTAAACATTTTGTAATTAAAAAAATCATATCTCGAAAAAAACTAATTTTAGCATGTTGACTTTTATATATATTGTTGTTCATACATCACACATTGATATAAAAAATTATCAAAAGAAAAAAAAATGTGGCATTACCAAAAAAAAATTAAAAAAAAAATATTATTTTTTACTTAATTAACAATTTTGAAAGAATTATGCGCAAAATTTTTCTTCAATGTAGATTGAACAATTACCTACAAATTAAAAAAAGCACTCAAATCCATGCATTTTTACAAAAGTTATAAGCGTTCGCAAAAAAGTTGTTTATGGGGAAAATGAAAAATCCGCATTTGTGCGCTCAGAGAAAAAATTAAATTTTTCGAAAACGCTGACTTTAAGAGCAAAAACAAAAAATATGTGTTTTCTGAAATAGTTTAAACAACCATTTCTGAAAGTATCGCCGAAAAAAATTTTTTCGACATAAATGGCCTGGGTGATTAGAGATGGATCGAACCATTAGCATTATTTTTAAGTCAAAATAATATAAGCAGCAAATTATTCAAAATATTATCATTGACCAATACAATATTATCAGTTGTTTCTGCAGAAAAGACTTTTTGCATGGCGGTGTACTTATTTTATTTAAAAATACTATAAAAGCTAAAAATATTATAAATATTAGTGACTTATCTATTGAAAACGTAAAGAAATAGCTTTTAACAAACATATTATTTTCATAGCGGTATATAGATCCCCGCCAGGAAACCTTGAACAATTTTTACAAATTTTCTATAAAGCTTTGCAAAATATCACCAGTAGATTTAAAAATATAATTATATACTTATCTGGGGATTTCAACATCAACTTTTTGTAAAAATCTCTTGAAAAATCGCAGCTACTAAACATACTACAAATTTATGGTCTAACTATTATAATAATATAATGTATACATGTGGCAGTTTTTGGTTAAATTCAGAAAGTTCAGTTATTATGGTTTTTAGTTTTTGGAAAATCGATTAGCGTTGTAAGTTCGACCTCGGCTACACAAGGTATATCTAAATAGTGCGAAAATAACAAAAAAGATACTGAGTGTTTTAAATCCATAATTCAAAATTTATATAATGAGATACCACTTAATAATATAAAACCAATAAGGCTTGGTAAATTCGACGGCACGAAAGCCAACTCAAGAACAGTTAAGCTGGTGTTAGAAAATGAAGGATACGTTCATAAAGAAATTCAGAATGCCAAAAAACTTAAGGACCTTCAAATATTCAACAATATAAGCGTCTCTTATGACCGTAGTCCTAGACAAATTCAATTATTTCGCACTGTTAAAACGGAGCTGGATTGCAGAGTTGCTGAAGGTGAAAGCAACTTGAAAATTAGGCATGTTAATGGTAAACCACAAATAGTACATTTAAACTAATTAGGCCCAAGGTAATTTAAAACAACTTTCAAATCTATACACAGAATGTTAGAGGACTAAACTCCAAAGTTACAGAATTTTATTCTTCGGTTACAACAACTGATTTCGACTTCATTGCCCTTACGGAGACCTGGCTAAATTGTGATGTATGCTCAGAGCTGTTTCCGGAGTGCTATAACGTTCTTCACAAAAATAGACGTTTTATTAAAACCAATTTATTGCGTTGTGGTGGTGTGCTTTTAGCTTGTTAAGACTTTTTTAGTGTTTCTTGTTTAGATCTTAATGAAAGTAATTATATGTGCTCTTTAATAGATATTTTAGGATGTAAAATTCAAATCGAACAGAAAACCGTATATATTTATGTTATTTATATACTTCCGCAAGTATCAAATCAGGATTTTCAATCGTTCGACTTTTTTGAAAACTTATTAATTTCGCAACAAAATGTAACAATCATCAGAGATTTTAATGTTCCAAATTTTTATAAAGGCGATTTTTGTGATACTAAATCTAACATTGTTAATAATTCTTTAAACTTCCTTACCTTACGACAGCTTAACGTAGTACTCAACAACTATAACAAAATGATGGATTTAGTAATGACTGATTTAAATTGTGAGGTGACTCGACAAAAAACGCCATTAGTTACAGAAGACAATTTTCATACAGCGCTTATTATAAATTATCAAATAACCACATCTAAAACATTTATGTTTTCAAGTATTGTAAATCATAAAACCTATAATTTAAAAAAAGCCAATTTGAAATTACTTTACGATGCTTTTATCTGGTTTTGCCGATGTTAATGAAATAAGTGAACAGTTCTACAATAAATTATTTACCCTTTTGGGCACATATTATGTTTCCACCTATAAAACTTAGCACCTACCCGATAATTCTGATATAAAAAATCTAAAAGTAACTTTTATTACCAAGAATTTTCTAGGATGAGAGCCTTGATTAAGAGAAAATTCTCTTATGCTTACAATAACTACCTAATTAAGATACAAAATAATATCACAACTGATCCTAAACAATTCTGGAGCTAAATCCGTTCAAAAAGGCCTCTTCCAAGGTAAGGTTTATCTTCACGATATACATTTTGCACAGCCAATGGATATTGGTGAGAGTTTTGCAGACTATTTTAAGAGCGTATTCTTGCCTCCCAGTATTGATTGTAACCTTATAACTAACTTTAGTACTCAGTCTATAAACTTTAGCTCTTTTTCTAGTAATGATATTCTCAAATCAATTAAAAAATTATCCAATAAAATGACTTCGGGGCAAGATCAAATACCAAGCTTTTTTATAAAACATTGCTCCACTGTTTTTGCAACTCCGTTAACAATAATCTTTAATAGTATTCTAATGTTCCAAACGTTTCCTGAGAAGTGGAAAGACGCCAAAGTATGTCCGATATTAAAATCTGGCGATCCTGCACATATAACAAACTATAGCCCTATTTCAATTCTTAATAACTTCGCTAAGGTCTTCGAGATGTCCATGTATGAACGCCTCTACTACCAGCTAAAATCAGTTAATGCTTCCCAACAACATGGCTTTATTGAAAGACGTTCTACAATAAGTAATTTAGCAGAGAAAAACTGAATTTATTACTAATGTTATTAACGAAGGGCAGGTTGATGTTGCGTACAGACTTCTCGAAGGCTTTTGACACAATTGATCATAGAATTTTATGCTGCAAATTGGAGGAATATGGTTTTTGTGATTCGCTTGTTGCACTTTTACGTTCGTATTTATATAATCGTAAACAATTCGTGGTATATAACAGCTTTAAGTCTCAAGCTTACTTCGCTACGTCAGGAGTTCCACAAGGATCCAATCTTGGTCTTCTTTTATTTACAATTTATATTAATGACCTAACGAGTAAACTTTATTGTAAAAGTTTGTTGTATGCAGATGATCTAAAGATTTTTAGCAATATAAAAGGCGTATCTGATTGTATAAGCCTGCAGTCACATATTGATAATGTTCAGTCATGGTGTTTAATTAATAAGTTAGGTATGAATGTTGGTAAATGCAAAGTCTGCGCATACACTACATAAACAAAATGCTATTATTTACAACTACCATTATAACAATACCGTTAGTTCGATGCAATGAGGTCAAAGATTTGGGTTTATTGTTTAATTCTAAACTCACTTTTTCTGCACATATCAATAACATCATTGTGGCTTCTTGTAGATTGTTGGGATTTATTATAAGAAACTGTAAGACATTTACAAACATAACCGCCTTATACTCATTATATTGTTCTCTACTAAGGTCGAAACTTGAATATGGTGCCTTAATATGGAATCCTATTTTTAACACCTATATAAACTAAATTGAAAATGTTCAAAGAAGATTTTTAATATTCTTATCTTTTAGAACAGATGGTGTTTACCCTCCAAGAGGTACAGATCATGCACAACTGTTAACCAGACACAATTTTATATCTTTGCGTATCAGAAGAATACTTTTATCTTTTACTTTTTTATTTAAACTTTTGCACAACTTAATCGACTCACCATTTCTACGAAGCAAAATTAATTTTTTTAGAGCCCAGACCAAATTTACGAAGTCACCCTGCTTTTTACTGCAGGCTAGCGCGAACAAATGTTTTGCTTAGGTCGCCAATTTATAATATTTGTTCCAAGTTTAATGTAATATCCGAGCTAGTTGATATACACAATAATTTCTTAAAATCAATCCTGGTTGTAGCAACTGAATATTTTATGTAGTTTTTCTTTTTTATCCCTTTTTATTTTTTTAGTTTATTTTGTTACATATTGGTTTTTGCATGTATTATACTTATTTTTTTAGTTAGCTCTGCCTTAAACTTATTAATTAATTTTTTTTTAGTTTAGCTCTTACTTAATTAATTGTTGTCCTATTATTGAAGTTATTATTCTGTTGGACAACAAGGATTTATTAATATTATTGTTATTATTATTATTTTTTTTTTCATTAAGGTGCGTCGACTGCTGCGGTCATTGGCAACATAACCGGAGAGGAAAATCCTCATGGACACCCTAACATTACGCTGGGTAGTGCCGGACTCTTACCGGCTAAAAACCTCTCCTGACTAGATTTAACGAAAAGATCAATAAATAAACAGGTAAGCATGATACAATAATAAAATAAATGACATACACTAAAATGGGACTTGGTATCACAGATGTTACTTTAAATTTTATTTTAAAATCCAATTTCACTAAGAAAGTTAAGAACTTGTTCAATATGAATTGAATTATATTCAAGCATTTCTTTTAGTTGGACGTTGAATATACTATGGTTTATTCTTTTATCATGTAAAGAGGGACATTCGACAAGAATGTGTCTCACCGTAAGTACTTCACCACAGCCTTAACAGGTAGGTACCTCAGCACCTTCCAGGAGGTAACATTTGGTAAGATTGGTGTGACCCAACCTTAACCTTGTTATAACAACTTATCGCTTACGGCTCAACGTAGATGTTTTGCATCCACTTACAAAGTCGGTTATATTATTTAAAAATGTCTCCTTTTCTGCCCATTCCTCACTCCATTTCACTATAATCCTATCTTTAATATTTTTTGTAACCTGAGTCTTTTCCAATTTTAGGCGTTGAAGATCGTTCAGGTATTCAACAGTTTAGGGTGGATTATTGGGAACAAATGAAGAGTCGCCGATGTGTACCTAGGATTTCTCAAGGGTACGTCATTAATAAGGTAAGGGTGGACAAAGTTGGTAATTCCCCATTTTCTGCACTTGGCAATGTAAGATAGTGCCAAAAACAGTCTTCTGTTTTCCAGGGACATAATACCAGATTCTACGTGAATACTATGAATGGGTGTTGTCGGAAAAGCTCCTACAGCATATCGTATTCCCGCATTGTGTAACACATTAAGTGGTTGTAATGTGGACTTTGGAGCGAACCCATATACAACAGATCCGTAGTCCAGCTTGGAGATAACCAGTGATTTAAATAAGTAAAGAATCTCTATGTGCTCCCCATTTAGTATGGGCAAGACACTTGATCAAGTTAAGGGCTTTTAAGACTTTTCCCTTTAAATAATCCATATGCTTTTTCCAGGCAAGACGTTCATCCCAAATGAGCCCAAGGTATTTTAATTCTTCCACACAATTTAAGGGGTTTCCCTTTAGGGTTAGGAATGGACGGTAATGGGGAGTCCTTAAGTGGCAAAAATGCATAGTTTTTGATTTGGAGGGGAAGAACTTGAAACCTCTATCTTCGCCCGCTCGTACAATCTGATCTATTGCCATTTGCATTTGTCTATTTATGTTTGATTTTATAGGACCAGAAATAAAAATCATGATATCATCGACGTACACACTACGCTTAACGTTAACACTTAGATTATCACAGATTTTATTTAAAGCAATGGAAAACAGAGTAACACTCAGGGTAGAACCTTGGGGCACTCCATTCTCCAGAAGACGACGCACAGTGGGCTAGATAGCCAATTTAACGCGAAGAAATTATTTGGTTAAGTAATTCTTAGTTAATGTTAATTTTTTTGGTCTTATTGATAAAATTTCAATAAAAATTACTTTTTACTACCAATAGAAAAACAAATCGACAATATAATACTTTAACAAAAGTATATTTGTGTGAAGGCAAAATTAAGATCTAGTTTTAATGAGTAAATTACAAAAATGTTCAGTTATATTTTTGTAATTTATATAAAAATAAAACCTAATTGTTACGTATGACAGTATTTTATACAATAATATTACTTCTGGGCTTTCAGCGTTTTTCTATATTTTTTGAAAAAAATTAAATTTTTAAATTAAGTTTTTTCCGAGATCCATTTACTTTTGTAAATGCATAGTCTACTAAGTAATTTAAAAGCAACTTTCTATTAAAATGCTTCAAACAAAAAATATTTGTGGCGCCTACTAGCTCTTGATTTTAGATTTATTTAAAAGAATTTAAATGCTATTAAAAACACTTAACAGAGAGTGTGAGAATGCGTGACATTTTTTAAAACCTTAGTATTGTTCATACATACATAAAAAATATGCAGCGCTTTCTTTATTGAGGTAGGGACAGTACAATAATTATAAAAACTTACCATTATTTGTTTCAGTCATAACGTATGGCAGTATTGAATACAATGATGGTCAAAAATTAAAAATAAATTAGGAATTAACATTGTAAGAGAAGCAAAACCTTCACGCGCAATTTACCAACACAAAGCAAGTAATTATAATTCTTAAATTTTGACTGGTTACCTGATAAAAATTCAACAGATTTGAAAGTGATATAACATTATTTGATTTGCTACAGATATTAAAAAATTCAAAATTCACTAAATTTTGTCGAAATAAAACACTTACTCATTTTAAATTTTCGCGCGCTGGAAGCGCTCTCTAGCCTACCGCGGTGGTGGCAAAAAGTATTAATATTCACTAATAGTTATCAGTAATTAATTTAAAATTATTAATTGTTATTAGTAGCTTTTTAATTGATGGTTTCCATCACCAATGTATGACAATATTTAATACAATGATATTTCTTCTGGGCTTCCAGCGTTTTTCTATATTAAAAAAAAAATTGAATAATTTTTTTTTCAAGACACATCTATTTTTGAAAATGGGTAGTCTACTAAGTAATTTAAAACTAATTTTATATTGAAATGCTTCAAACTAAAACACTTTTCACAAAGCTCCGTATGAGTTAGGGATAATGTATTAACTGAAAAAAATAAACAAACCATATTTGTTGCGCCTAGTAGCACTTGATTTAAGATTTATTTGAAAGACAGAACGGTAAGCTATTAAAAAAACCTAAACACAAAGTGTGACAGTGAGTGACATTTTTTAAAACCTTAATAATGTCCATACATACATTAAAAGTATGCAGCGGTTACTTTATTAAGGTAGTGACAGTACAATAATAATAAAAACTAACCATTATTCGTTCCAGCCATAACGTATGACAATATTTAATACAATTATAGTCAAAAAGTAAGAATAAATTAATAATAAACATTGTAAGAGAAGCAATACCTTTACGCGCAATTTATCAACAGGAAGCAAGTAAGTATAATTCCTAAACTTTGAATGGTTACCTGATAAAAATTCAACAGATTTGAAGGTAATTTAAAGATGTTTCATTATCTACAGAGATTAAAGAATTCAAAATTCCCTTAATTTGATCGAAATAAAACACTTACTTATTTAGAATTTCTTCGCGCTAGAAGCGCGCTCTAGCCTACTGTGCGACGCCCTGAAAAGACATTTCCAAGACGAACACGAAAAAATCTTTCCTTTAGAAAGGACTCAACAAATAAAGGTAAGTTTCCACGATACCCCCACTGGTGAAGGTATTGTAGGATCCCCAATCTCCAAGTCATGTCGTAGGCCTTCTCTATGTCAAAGAAGGCGGCTGTCAGGTGGTGTCTTTTAGTAAAGGCTGCCT
Organism: Brassicogethes aeneus; assembly: GCA_921294245.1. Classification (NCBI taxonomy): domain Eukaryota; kingdom Metazoa; phylum Arthropoda; class Insecta; order Coleoptera; family Nitidulidae; genus Brassicogethes; species Brassicogethes aeneus. Next base: position 68,399,143 of record OV121132.1, read on the forward strand.
GAATATTATATTCTAGATATATCATATTATTAAGGGCTGACCTACCGACACGAAATCCCGACTGGTAATGTGAAACATGATTGTTGCTTTCGAGACACCAGACAAGTCGCCTGTTAACCATAGATTCTAGAAGTTTACTTAGACATGACGTGAGGCTTATTGGTCTGTACGATCCAGGTAAGGATGGGTCCTTACCTTCTTTTAATAGAGGAAGAACTGAAGCTTCTCTCCACTGGAATGGATATAAGTTTTTGGACCAGATTTTATTATAAGCTTTTAAAATATAATTTTTGAATTCTACATGTTTCTGGGAACAGAAATCGTACAGCACGTTGTCTGGTCCAGGACAGCTTTTCTTTGTTCTGGCCAAAGCTACATCAAGCTCTTCCATAGTAAATGGTGCGTTATAATTTAAATTTTCGTGAGTAAAGAAATTTGGTTCTTCAACTTCTTTTTGTTCCAGGAAGTTAGGAATATTGTTTATTGAGCTGCTGACACTAGGAAAGTGATCTGCAAGCCTTTCCACGATTATTTCCTGGTCGTTAATATTGACACCATCCTCTTTTAAATATGGTACACTAATAGCTTGCTTGTACCCAGACATTTTTTGTATTTTTTTCCATACAAGAGAAATAGGCGTTTCGGGGTTTATGCTGGCCACATAATTTTCCCAGGAACTTCTCTTGTGTTTTAAAATCGTACGTCTGGCTTTGGCTCTTGCACGTTTAAAACTAATCATGCTTTCAAGAGTTTTATGTCTTTTAAAAAAATTAAACGCTTTCTTTTTTTCCTTTATTGTATCCTTGACTTCTTTGTTCCACCAAGGGACCTGCTTCTTGGAAATATAGTGACCTTCTGAGACTGGGACTCCTTGCATCGCTGCCTCCACGAGACGGTCCGTCAGGATTGCGATCTCATCGTTTACTGGTGTATCTTCCAGATACATTGGAGTAAAAAGATTGGCTCTAAATATATCCCAGTTGGCCTGATCAGTTTTCCATTTAGTGGGAATAAAATGTCGAGTACGTACGACATTAAACTCCATTTTTATTGGAAAGTGACTGTCTAAGCCCTTCCATTTTAGATGAGGTGCCATTGAGGCAGTAACATTGAAAGGTCAATTTGGGAAAAACTGTTGGAACGCGCATTCAGGTAAGTAGGTTGGCCATTATTTAAGAGTATCATATTTGAATGAACTAAAAAGTTTTCTACTAGACGTCCTCGAGCATCTGTGGTTTTGGAGCCCCATAAAGGATTGTGGGCGTCCACAAGAAGACATGGTTGAGGAAGCTGAGAAACAAGATTTTTTAGGTCCTTCAGTGTCCAGTCAAAACGTGGTAAGTATATATTACAAACGTACAACAAACGTGGAAAATTAATCTTAATGGCTACCGCTTGTAATGTTGTGTTAATAGGGACTCTGTCTGCTTTTATATTTTTTCTGATACCTATGGCAACTCCGCCATTCGCTCGTTGATTTACCTAAGCGTCTCGCCTAATAAACTCGTAATTCTTTAGGGAATATGGTTGACCAGGTTTCAGATGTGTTTCCTGTAGGCAAATGCAGAGAGGATCATATTTATTTATTAGGAGTTTTAAATGGCAATATCTTGTAGTTATACCATTACAATTCCATTGAAATATGTTTTCCATAAATAATGTTTTGAAAGTGTATTGTAAATAAAGTAATTATAATAAATAAATATTTCAATAAATAAGTGTATAAATCGTAGTACAACCAGGAGGGTAAATAGGTAACTAAAAATATGTTCAGGTAAGTATAAAATAGAGTAAAAGTAAAAATAAAATATATGTATAAATATCACAGTTGGTTATCACAGGTTAATATCAGGAATTGTTATCACAATATTAGTTTTGGGATCTGTTACGGGGGGGGGGGGAGGAGGGAGGGGGCTTGCGCTTACGTCCCTTTTGTCATCCTGGTCCCTTCTTTTTTATCTTTTCTTTTTTTGTAGTTACATCGGCATCAGAATTTTAAAATGGATGATTCAGTGTCTGACCCTGTCTCGGACGCTTTGCGTTTTTCGGCAACCGAATCAGTGTTGGATTGTGAATCATACTGCACACCATGTCGGGATATAGTTTTTTTGGACGGTAGGGCAAATGTTTGTGATTGCGGTCCGGAAATGCAGGCCCCGGCTGAAATAATAGACGTAACAACCTTTGTTATTTCAGGAATTAAGGCTTTTATAATGTCCTCTATTTTGAGGTTACTGGCGGCTGGTGCAGTGGTTTTGACAACATCCGAAAAGTTTTTAGGTAGGTTTATATTTTTAGACATATTGTATCGACGTTTAGCCTCAAAATAAGTAACTTTATCTAAAGTTTTAATTTTTTGTATTGCAGCTTCTTCCTGATAAACCTGACAAGACCTGGACCTCGCCGGATGGCCTCCGCTGCAGTTCACGCACTTGATTGGAAGGGTGCAGGGTGTTCCCTCATGGAGAGGTTGTCCACAAATACAAATTTGTACTTTGGACTCACATTTATCGGTAATGTGGCCAAACTTTTGACATTTAAAACATCTTAACGGGTTAGGGATATATGGTCTTACCTCTAATCTATGGAAAGCAGCATTTATTTTCTTTGGAAGGACAGGTGAGTTAAATGTTAAAATGTGGGTTGGAGTATCTATAAGTTTGCCATCTTTTTTTGTTTGGATTCGTTTGACATCTGTTACTCCCTCAACGATCAGATGCCCCTTTAGTTCTTCCACGCTGCAATTTAGTAGATCACTACAGTAAATGACACCTTTACTGTAGTTTAATGTTTGATGGGTTTTGACCACCACATCAACTTCACCAAAACGCACCAAACCTGGTAATCGTTTAGCTTGCTTTTCATTTTTAGCTTCCACTAATAGACCATCTTTAATTTTTTTTATTAGACGTACCTCTCCAACTAGACCAAACTAAGTTTTTGAAATAGCAAAGGGACTTTCCTTTGAAAAGTATCCTTCACGTTTGGAAATTATCAAGAACCGGGGAATAACCTCCTTTTCATTGGAGTTACCCGGGTTTTGGTTTGAAGATTTATGCGCATCTTCTGGGCTAATTTTCGTTGTTTCCAAGGTATCTTTTTTTCCCATAACGTTTGTTCGCCAGCGCATCGTGCGCATAGGGGCGGGCCTATCCGCCACCTGGGGACGCGTCTGGTTGCGGTTACAGGTGTCCGCTCATGGGAAGGTGTCCCATGCTTCCAGATTATTATTATTATTATTATTTAATGAACCAACCAGAATTTGAAAAAACAGATCAACATGCATAGACAATATAGCAACTGATACAAATATTTTGCATTGCTCATTAAAGACGATTAATCCACATGGCTCAATTAATTATATATCCAAGATATATGTTTCTTAAACAAAATAACGTAAATTATATTTATAAAGCAGAAGTTCATACAGGTAATAATTACACTTTTAAAGAAATGTTTCTATCCATTCCATAAAACGAAGAACGAGAAAAAAGTATATAATAATAATTTTACTAAACAAAAAATATGGTCAAAACATATACAAAATATAAAAAACACCTTTGATGCCCTGGCTGTTGTTGTTAAAACATAATTTCCAGTTTAAAATCGAAAACAACCGAAGACATATATGGTTTAACAACCCAAGTATATCTTAAAATGTGATATTGGTTGCCATCTCTAAGGTGTTTAAAACTCTCATTAAAAAATGAATTATGGATTACTTTAAGCAAAAAAAATATTTAATAACACTCAACACGGATACAGAAAAGGTAAATATACAATCACTGCCATTTACGATATTAAAATCAATACTTAAAGCACACGACACCTCCGAAAAAACATCAATTATAATTATAATTATTATTATATATATATATATATATATATATATATATATATATATATATATATATGCTGTGACTTAAGCAAAGCTTTTGACACAGTTAATTATTTGGTCTTGCTAGAGAAACTGGAGTATTATGGAATAAGAGGCCATCTTTTAAAATTAATGTCATCATACTTGGAAGAAAGTACACTTTTAAAAATAGGTTTGTTATGAGAACTAATTTTATATATGTATATATAATATTTTATATATATTTTTTTAAATTAAACTTGTATTGCTTTATTAATCTTCAAAGTTAACAATGTATGTATCTTTTAAACATTTTTGTTTAAAATGGCCTAAATTTGCAAGGCTTTCGGTTCGATCCTTTACTAGTTACTAGTCCAAAATAGGGCCACTAATTCATGACTGGCCAACAGTTGCACCATTAGGGGCATTGTACCGGGTAAAATGTACCCGGTGTTTGTACCATGCAATAAACCCAATCTTAGACATTTAATTGTCTAAGTACCCAATTAATGTTAAAAACTAGTATTCAACAAGTGGACATAGCCTAACTCTTTATACATACAATGTTATAAATATGAGCATTATAATCAACAAAGCTACCTTAAACAAAATACGTGTTATGTAAAAGTATAATATTTACCTTTGAAACACAGTAATAATATGTACACATAAAACTCGCCCTTATGAAATTGGCGAAAACTGCCCGTGTATGCGCATATATGGATATGATAGGCAGCGCTATTCGGTTTAGTTATGCTAACTATTAGGTTGTTGATGCAACAATACTGTTTGATTTGATAGCGAATTTGTCAACTGAAAGAATTAAATAATACCATTCCAAAACACATAAAATATTCATTATAAGAAACTATTTTATTTCTAACAACTAAACAGGTCTAATTGGAAATATGATATTTCAACTGAATTTTTCTTTGTTACAACTAACATGCAGTAAAAGTTTTACTAAGTTTTTGTAACTAGGCATTATGACCACCATTTATCAATTCCAGCGAAAATAATTTGATGCTCTCACCGAACCAATTCAACTAATAAAATTTCGTTAGAAATACCATGTCATTTTTAAGAGTGTATTATGGAATTAGAGGCTATCTTTTAAACTTAATGTCATCATTCTTGCAAGAAATGCGACAATGTGTAAAATGTAAAGATGAAATTTCTTTCACAAATATGGTTGTACATAGAGTGCCTCAGGGTTCAGTGCTTGGACCAATTTTATTTAATCATATACTTAAACGATGTTACAACCAATCTAACTGATGAATCTAAAACACAAACAATAAAGTTTTTTACTGCAAATGAAATTATAGTATTAAAATTCTTGGGTACTTACTTGGACAATAAATTTCAGTGACATATATTGCATAAGAACCTTTTCATTGTAGAAGGAAATCAGGGATGATTTCCGTACTAAAGAACTTGTAGCCCCGTAGTCTAAAGGAGTGTTCTGGTTTAAGATGAGTTTCTTGTAGGCATAACAAAAAAGGATCAAATTCGGTAAGTAATAACTTTATTTCAGGGCAATGAGTTGCGCATCCATTGCAATTCCATTGTATTATATTGTATGTAATGTTCCATAACAAAATTAACCTTTAAACTAATAATAAGTAATTTAAAGCTAACTAAATTAATTTGCAGATATACGTACCAGATGCACAAACAAGTACGTGTAAGAATAAAAGAAATATAAAATTTGAGAGGTAAGTATGAATACAGATAAGATAAGATAAGGTAACAGTACTAATTAGATACTGTCCATCGGAATTACTACTTCTTTATCACAGGCTTTATTAGTTTCTTCTTTTTCAGAGCTGGATTTTGGTAATCTGGGTCTGCCTTTTTTACATCCTGGTTTGTTTTTTTTTCTTTTTTTTTTCATTCACTTGTGACGAGGAAAGATCGGAATCCCCGTCAATGCTGGAGAGCTCGTCTCTAGGACGTTTACTTGATGAGACGTCCGATCCTGCTCTCGGTCTTAGGCCTGGCCTAAGACTGGGTATTGAAAACGATGAACAAGCTGATGTTTTACCTACTTTGGGTTTGGGCTTTTCCCCCCTTGTGTTTTTAAGGGTATTAATTATAACTGATTGGGTAATATTGGAGATAACTTCTGTTAGTTTAGGCATTAATTCATCAATTATATTTTTTATTTGTAAATTTTGGGATGTAATTGTGGTGACGGCTTGTGCATAAGTAGTTTTTGGAATATTATTTTTTAGTTTATTCTTAGCTTCTTGGTAACTAATATTGTCCTTAACTTTTATTTTTTAAATTTCAGATTCATGTTTATAGACTGGGCATCCCTTATATCTTGCCGAGTGTGTCTCTCCACAGTTGATACATTTTGGATTTGAACATGCTGTATTTTCATGCCTGTTTTGGCCGCAACTACATAAACTTTCACAGGCACATTTTGATGCTATATGACCAAATCGGTGACACTGAATACACTGTAAAGGTAAGGGAATCCAAGGTTTAACCGGTAAATTATAAAGTGCCGCTTTTATGTAAGTAGGAGGTTTTGGAAACCGGGAAAACGTTCCACCGTCCCATCGTTTAGAATAATTCTAAAGACCCTACTGCTTTTCCTTGCTGTAGCGTTTGAGGTGCCGCTTGGTCCACCCTGACTAAGTGTCATTTTTTTATTTAAATTGGTTTCCTCATTATCTTTACTGCCCATAACTTTTGTTAGCCAGCGCATCGTGCGCATAGGGGCGGGCCGAAATAACCAGGAACGGGTATACCCTCAGCTTCTTCTAGAAGACTTACCCCAGTTCTCTGAGGCCTGGCCTTCGTTTTCCCCATCCCAATAAACTCTGAGGGATAGGGGCTCGCCCGAAGCAATGTAGAATCCGTCTTTCACATCCAATGCGCACTTCCTAATTAGGGACCGAAGTGGCTGGTTTCAGACCTACACCGCAACTTATACCTCGGCAGAGCAAGCTCACATCAACCTTTCCCGGAAACATGGTAATCGGTACTCCCAGTGGGTTACAGTGCAGGACAATCTCGCGTGCAATCCTGTTGGTCCACGGGGGGGGGAATTCCCCCCCTACCCACCAAGTTGCTGGCTTGCCACCCAGCGGGCCTTTCCCTATCCGCCACCTGGGGACGCGTCTGGTTGCGGTTACAGGTGTCCGCTCATGGGAAGGTGTCCCATGCTTCCAGAAATTGTATTATTATTATTATTATTATTATTATTATTATTAATATTATTACTACTACCTAACCGTTTTTCGACTTCCTCATACCTTTGGATTTAACAATGTTTATTTACAAAATATTTACAAAAAATAATACTCTTGCTAATACTACTGTAAAGCTCATACACTAGAGAAAAGTGTACCGCTGATAAAAGAAATAGCCAAATAATAATGACGTGTTCAACGACCATAGTACTATTAACACTAATTGCTGTACATTGCTTAACTATAATATCTTCGTTAATTTTTACATGCCATTTTTTTCTTAGCGGTATGCTTTTCTCTTGTGCGTAAGCTTTACGAGAGTATTTGTTTCATTTGAGTCTATAGCAAAAAAGTTTTTTACAACCCTTTATTAACATTGTTAAAACTTTTAAAAATAAACATTTTTGATCTTAAAAATTACCCTATCTAAAGACAATCTAATAATATGTAGCAGTCGAAAATCGGTTAATTAATTAAGATTACTTCCCTAGTAGAAATATTACGTACAAACAGCGTTTTTCCCACGTTGGAAAAAACTAACTTTTTTGTACAATATTATGTTGAAATGTCCCGGCTTATAACGTTATATGACAACGTTAGTTTCTAATGTTATAAAAAAGTGATATTTATATTATATAGAACGTTGGATACACGTAGGATTTATGTATTATAAAACGTTGGAAATACGTAGGATTTAATTATTATAAAACTTTGCAAATACGTAGGATTTGTGAATTATACAACGTTGGAAATATGTAGGATTTATGTATTGTAAAACGTTGGAAATACTTGGAATATGTGTATTATATAACGGTGAAAATACATCGGATTATTTTATTATAAAAAGTTGGATTTTCTAATAAATTTAAGTAGAATTTTACACTGCCAAAATTAATGGAAAAATAAAAAAATATTTAAAAACATAACAAAAATGTATTGTAAAAAAACAAATACACTTTGGAAAAGACAAAATATTTCCAATTTACTGTAATAAGTAAACAATATAACAAAACCTAAAACCTAAAACATAGCCTAAATAAAAAGAGCAGTTTTAGGTATTTTGAAAATAAAAAATATTGCCTATTAACAATTATTAAAATTTTTCTAAATAAAAGATAATACAAATTATAAATTAAAGTCTAAAAATATATTTAAGTAAGTTAAATAAGTTAAAACATAACAAAAGTCTAAATAAAAAATTAACAAGGAAGTTGACTTTTAGGTCACAAATTTTTTATTTTTATTAAAGTTTTTGATGCTTTACAAAGTAAATTTTGGAAATTACAAATATATAAGAAAAATGTTAAGATTTTCGCTTTTAAATTCAAATTCATTGCACAAGCAGTAAAGGTAATAAAAATATAAGCAAATATAATAATTCTGCTTATATTTTTTTATAAGTATACTTACTTAAAAGTTTTGAAATTCATTTTGTATAGTATACAAATTTATTTATTAAATGCAAAAGCCTGTACCCTAAAAATGCTTCAAATTGATTTACATAGTTTAAGTTTATTATTATGAGGATTGCTAGCCAAAAATCTGAAAGATTTGCCTGGTAGACATTATACAATGGTAACCTTTCGGAAATTGAAGAGTTGCCCAATATTTTTTGAGCGTTTTTTTAATTTTTTCACAAAAACTGTTTGTTATCCTGGGACACCAGGTTCTGGCAAAGCATCCATTTGTTTTTCTTTTTTGTAAAAATATTGGTTTAGTACATCATCATGAACTTCTGCGCTGGATCTCTTCATATTCTCAGTATTTCTAAGACAATTTTTGCTTCAGGAAAAATTTTAGCCATTCATTGCCACTGGCAATTTGCCAGGAAGGTTTTCTTAAAAACAACGAATTATCATTCCTTTGTGGTTTAGATATGACTGCACTCTTTTGTATATTCTTTTGCAAAAGATTATCCATAAATGGCGACTGTAATTATTGCACTTGTTATATGCCTTTCTTTGATTTCGCTTAATGCAGGAGGCCTCCCAAATACATCAAAATACTTTCTTCTATATTTGCTGTATAAATTGGAGTAGAAAGACAATGCAGATTCTATAACACCAGTTCACATGACAGCCGCATGGTGGCGCTACTTGCTTGGTGTCTACACGAGGGCCGCCATTTTGGATTCCCAAATATCTCTAGACAGTGCTCCGGGGTCCCCCATCAAGGTGTAAACCCCATGGAGCCCGCTATTAAGGTTATGATTTCATAAAAATGATGCACCTAGCGCCCTGCTGTGATAACAAATCTAATGTATTGTTGGTAAGTAGAAATCTTTCATAAAAATGATGCACCTAGCGCCCTGCCGCGATAAAAAATCTAATGTATTGTTGCTAAATTAGAAATCTATTATAAGTCGGTATCACCTAGCTACAGAGACTACCATTTTGGATTATCAGATATCTCTAGAGGGTGCTCCGCTGTACCCCATCAGGGTGTAACCTCCATAGAGCCATACATTAAGATTTTTTTGTTATGATTTCATAAAAATGATACACCTATCGTCCTACTGCGATAACATATCTAATGTATTGTTGGTAAAGTAGAAATCCATTATAAGTCGGTATCACCTATCTACAAAACGGTAGATAACGCTAATCCTCAGAAATATATATTTTATTGACCCCTTTTAGAGCGAAAATTTTAAGAATATGTCACATCCTAGTAACATAGACTATTTTGGTATAGATAGCACATAGCACGGGAGTTAATTATTATAAAAAGATTTGTGCAGGTAACAAAAATACATTCCTTATTATATACAATGCAATGCAATGTTAACATTTAATAATAATGAAAAGAAGTTTGGTGGCGGTTTATTAAATCCAGTAATTAATAAACTACCATTCGAGGCACACCTCTTAGGGGGCTACTAGTACTGTGTTCCCGGTACTAAATTAGACAAGAGAATTAAGAGGGGTGATGCTGGTATAAACCCATTGGACGCTGCAAGTAAAGTCCACGATATTGTCTATTCAAAAAATACTAGGTTGGAGGATAGACACAAAGCAGATTGGGTATTGGAAAATCGAGCTTGGGAGCGAGTAAAGTCCTCCGATGCAAATTTGGGCGAAACAGCTAATTCCTGTCTAGTAACCACAGGTATGAAAGTCAAACTAAAACTAGGAATTGAAATAAAGCCAAAAAAAATAAAAAATTAGAAATGGAAGTTACCCAAAAATATAAAAAGGCTAGATCGGCAACAAAGAAGAGACCAATTTCTTTTAAGCAAAATATCGTTGATGAAACTTAAAAATCTCTGCTAAAAATACTTCACATTTGGACGTTTCCAATGAAAAGATATTGAAAAATCATCGGCAGCATTTTTCGTGCAACTCTTATGTTTGTAAAAAAAGTGGGTGGACGGAAAAATGTACGCATCCTGTATAATCCCATTTAAAAGCGGTTAAATTTTACCAGTTCTGTCCATTTTAGCTGCATTAAAGCCGGATTTATAGTTCTAAAACGTAGCCGTAGTCGTTGCAGTTGCAGTTGCAGTAAGTAAGTAGCTAATTTTTACAATTTATAGTTCAGCGCGTAGCGGTTGCAGTAGTGGCCGCGCATGCGTATTTTGGTGCCACTTGACATTTTGTTAGTTACATTTGTTCTGTTTACAAACATTTCGAGTATTTTGTATCGGTGATTTTCGCTTCGTTTATTTTGTTTATTTGGTTTAGTTTACTTATAAACATGGTTTGGGAGGATGAAGCCTTGTTTTTGAGTTTAACAGGATTATGTGGGGTGTTGTTGCTATGTGCTGCCGCGCTGCATGGGGATGGTCGGGTGCGTCGATATAAAACGAGACCCATAAACAGGGAACGTGCCACAAAGGGCCATTTTAAACATTTTTTAAAAATGAAAGCGAGGGATGAGGAGCAGTTTTTAAGCACACCAGAATGACGGTCCCTGTTTTTAACCATCTTTTAAACAAAGTTGCCCCCCGTATATGTAAGAGGACACTGCCTGATGGCATCTCAGCCAAGGAAAGACTGGCAATTACTTTACTGTAAGTACTTATTTAATATAAACTGTATATTCACCCACATTAATCGAATTCATTGCAAATTCCTATCCCAAGGTGGCACTATGCAAAATTTGGCTTGGCAGCATAAAATTATACTGGAAACGTGCAGTGCTATTTGGGATGTGTTGTCGCCAGTATATTTGGCCACTCCATCCACACAGGAGGAGTGGAAAGCCATCTCCAAAGACTTTTTTGAATTATGGAATTTTCCCAACTGCATTGGTGCTCTGGATGGGAAACACATCCATATCCAGAGTCCATCAAAAAGCGGCTCAAAGTTTTTTAACTATAAAAAAACTTTTAGTATTGTCCTGATGGCTGCATGTGATGCGAATTACATGTTTTCGTTGGTGGACATTGGAGCATATGGGTCCCAAAGTGATGGGGGTGTGTTTCGTGACAGCAACTTTGGCATGAATTTTAAGGATGGGACAATGAATGTGCCACTGCCAGAGAAAATTCTAGGCATGAATATGACAGTGCCACATTGTTTAGTTGGGGATGAAGCATTTCCGCTGAACCCTACATAATGCGTCCCTACCCAGCGCGTAATTTAACGGTACCGTAGCGTATATTCAATTACCGGTTATCAAGGGCACGCCGTTGTATCGAAAATACGTTTGGCATCTTAGTAGCGCGGTGGCGAATCCTAAGGAATATGATAAGTTGTAAAGTGGACAATGTTGACACTATTGTAAAAGCTTGTGTGGTGCTACACAATTTTTGTAAGGCGAAGGGAATTGGTAGGAATTCGCGAGCCTCCTATTGTCCACCAGGATATGTGGACAGCAACGACCAAGATAACGGCGGCTGGCGAGCTGAGATCGATGCACCGCTGCGGTCCGTAGGACGTTTATCCTCAAATAATGCCGTTCGGCAAACTTATGAAGTGCGCGCGACTTTAACCAATTATTTTATGTCGCCCACAGGGCAGTTACCATGGCAAATGGATAGGGTATTGCAGGGTACCGAACCACAGGGCTAGCCCTTTAGTGTAGTTTATAAATAGGTATGGGATTTTAGTTATTTTACCTTTTTTCAACCGATGTAACTATTTAAAAACCAATAATGCCAAAATGTGATTTAAAAGATTTTCTTTTATATGAACCTAACTTGTTTTAACCTTTTTTACCTTTTTTGGGGGTTTTTGCTTTAAACTGCCTTTTTTATACTTTTGTTACCTATTTTTTCAACTTGTTTTCACCTTTTTTACCTTTTTTGGAGGTTTTTGCATTAAATTACCTTTTTATACTTTTGTTACATATTTTTTAATTTGTCATTTTCACCTATTTGTTACCTATTATTACGTATTTATACTTATTTTATTTTTTTGTGTTCTTTTTAAATTTTGCGACAATATTTTATCCGTTGCAACTCAACGGTATAGAATTTTTTCTTATGGTCACAGACTGTAACAGTAGGTTTTTTTACAGTTACCTTCTTTGTTCTGTCATAGAACTTCTGTGTAGTGAGTGTCACTCAGTGAAACACAGTTTATTGCATAGAAATAGTTTATTGTGGGTATGTTCTGTGTTTGGGTATGCGACTAAACAAAATTATAAACGAAACGTGATCTTTTAATGTTTTTTTTATACCTAAAATGCTGTTTTTTAAACCTAAAATGCTTTTTTTAGTACCTTTTTAGTTACCTATTTTTCAGTTTTTAGTACCTAAATATCCCATCTTTATTTATAAATATTTTTTCAAAATAAAAAAATAAATTTTTAGTGTAGTTTATAAATATTTTGTCTAAATAAAAAAATAAATATTTTTAGTGTGGTTTATAAATATTTTTATTGTAGTTTATAAATATTTTTCTAAATAAAAAAATAAATATTTTTAGTGTAGTTTATAAATTTTTTTAGTGTAGTTTATAAATATTTTTAGATAGTTTATAAATATTTTTTTTAAATAAAGTTAATAAACATTAACTTGTAAATATACATTATTACTAAGGACCTATTACATCATGAACACCCCCCTTTCTTATCATCAATTGTCAGCATTCATTTTAAATAATTAAGGTTTTTTTTTAAACTGATTTTTTACATGCCCAGTCAACATTTGTAAGACCTTCCTCCCCCTGTATGACGACAATAGATGGAGTTTGCATATTTCGTCACGCAATTTTCGACCCCCCCTGGTCGTCACACGGTCAAAACGTACCACACCCCACTAATTCAAATTTTATCGAAATAAAATTGCTACAGTGACGTTACGAAGTTATTTAACCCCCCTCCCCCTAGTCACAAATTGTCTGACCACCCTCCCCCTATAGCGTGACTTAAGGTGAAATTTAACTGCCAATTAATTAGTATGACCTCCTTTAACTATTGTGATATTGCGAGGATGGAGTATTAAAACAAAATTAAATGTATTTTAAAATTATACTATATTTTTTTTTCTTTTTTGGAGAAGATCCTCTTCTTCTGCATCTTGGGTCAGCTGTAGTAATGCCCTTCGTAATTTAAAAGCACGACTTGGTTCTAAAGAGTCAAGAACTAACTTTATATAGCCCACAGCATGATCATTAATCCCAACTGTTTCCTCAGGACGTCTCATGTTTTGAATCCCTGTAGAAATCCCTCGAGCTATATCCAGTAAGTCCTTGATATCTGGACCCTTGCGTTTATGTCCTCCTACAATAAAAATATGTGTTTGCACTGAAATTTTTTACACTTACACATTTTGTAATTCACTTTGGTCAAGTTTTTAATGTTTAAAATAAACAGTTTTTGAATCCTATGTTTAATTTATTAAGTTTCCAAATTTTTTCTTAAAAAAAGTTTTATTTCTACTGCTTTAAAAAAAAAGTTTCATATGAACCCTGCTGAAGAATGAAGAAAGTGAAGTTCAACTTACTGATAGGGGTTTCTGCCCTGGAGGTCGGCCGGGTTGAAGCAGTTGCCGACATGGACCGAGATGATGTGTTGGAGACACCAGGTCAGGGGTATCATGCAACTCTGCCTGCGACTCTGCCTGTGACTCTGCCTCTTCATTGCCTTCTTCCTCGTACTCCTGCATGGACTCAGTGGGCATTAAATGCTCCAGAGAGCTCCAGGGGTTTGCTTCAATGGTGTCCTTAGATGAAGTCGATGGTGCCACCTCTGCAGGCACTCTTTGTGTGGTTGTAACTCTCCTAGCAGCAAACAATACAGTTACAAGTTATATAATAACATATTATTAGAATACTACTTTCTGCGAACTAAGCACTTATTATAAAAAGACATGGCTTGAAAAAACTCCCATCTATATGTACCACTGCCGGAGCCTGAAGGTAGCATTCGACTCTCTCTAGAGTAGCGGTCCCTCAGACTTTTCCATAGCTTTTTGCAATCAGAAACTGTAAATATTTCACATAAAATATTATATTATATCTCCTCCAATATCTTACCATTGGACTCCATGGCCCATGCCATCTGCAGCCAACTCTGCTCCTTCATTTCCGCATTTTTATAATCTTTATTTTTCAAGTCCCATAAATGCGGAAACGATTGAATCATAATTATAAATAATGCAATATCCATTGTCAAAACTTAACTAAACGTTCGTTCCGCGGAGAAAAAGTTTATAAATATTATTTATTTTCAAAATCAAACGCACAATAAATTCTTTTGCCACAAAATGACGCTCACAGAACAAACACGTACCAACTTATGTTGCCAACTTTAAGTTATTACAAATCTCTGCAATACCTGCAATTTGATTGGCTGTAGTAGTCGTTGCCGCAAGAAAAGATAAAAGTTGGTCGTCTCTTACGACAATTTACGACAACGACCTTGGATGCTACTGCAAACATCCTCCAGCCAATCACAGACTGGTTTTGCCCCTATAGGGCAACTGCAACTGCAACGACTACGGCTACGTTTTAGAACTATAAATCCGGCTTAAGGGCTTTTTGGTTCGCTTGCGGGCGGCGCAAGCGCTGTAGCTAAAACTGTTACGAGTACAAGAAATGCTAAAAAGAAACTGGAAGAAAAAAATTACATAACCAAATCATGGACGAAATAGGCAGCCAAGGATCCAGGCTTTACTTAAGAAAACACGCCAAGGGAGGCTTTTTAAAAAAAAATACCAATAAAGCTACCCAATAGAGCCTTATTCCATTTTGAATTGGTAAAATATGCACAAAAGCTTAAAATATCTTATTTTAAAGGTTTATTTATGAAAGATAAATTGCCTGCTAAAGTAAAATTAAATGAATGTGTTATTCTTAATTTAGACATTTTAAATAATGCAGGTACTTTGGGTAGCTTATATTAAAAAAAGAAACTCAAGAACTTATAAATTATTTGAGTAAGAATGTTAAAATCGTATATAATAATTTAAGCTATAAGAAATTTAATGCATTTTTTGGTGACATTTATATTTAGAATTTATATATATAAATAAATAATATTTTTGAAAAAATAATTAGTATTGTTTATCCATTTGATAGATGAGGGTGTATGGAAGATTATGTCTTTAATTTATACATTAAAAAGTTACAATCACGTTCTCTATAGATTTTCCAAATCCAATCGAGCTTGAACCTGAATCAAATTACGGTCTAGACCTGACAGAGCCCGAAATGTCTGATCCGTTGAAACTGTGTGTTCCAAAAGAGATAAGCGTGAGTGTTCTCTAAGAAGAAACTGTCCAAAAACCCCCTAACCCCCCTTCAAATTTTTTGTTATATGGTTTAGAAGGACCCTGCCTTCATTGGAAAATTTTTTAAAGGCAAAACAAAGTTGCACTCGAAAGCGGGAGCCACATTGTAAAATTGGGATATATATATATACACTGCGCGTCAAAATTAACGCATAATAAGTAAAAAAGTCTAACTCTAAAACGTCTTTATTAATCTTTATAAAATTTTGTATAAAAATACTTCAACTTATATCTCAGATTACGAGTTCGAGGGTTTTTCGAGAAAATATTTTTAAAGTCCTTTTATTTAATAATAAAAAAACGTTTGAAAAATAACTTTTAGGGAAATTTATTAATTATGTAAATAAAAAATATGCTGTTAAAGACCGTATTTTTGTTAGTATACCCTGAAAATTTTGTACAAATCAAACGAACAGTAACGAAGATACATCGCTTCAAAGTCCGTAAAATAACCCCTTTTTGATTATTTTGCAGAAAAGTGCTCATTTTTGACGACTTTGAAGCGCTTTATTTTTGTTACTGTTTGTTTGATTTGTAGAAAATTTTCAGGGTATACTAACAAAAATACGGTTTTAACAGCATATTTTTTATTTACTTAAAAAAAATTTCCTATAAAAGTTTTTTTTTCGAGAGTTTTTTTATTATTAAATAAAAGGGCTTTAAGGATATTTTCTCGAAAAACCCTTGAACACGTAAACTGAGATATAAGTTAAAGTATTTTTATCCAAAATTTTATAAAGATTCTTAAAGGCGTTTTAGAGTTAGAATTTTTTTACTTATTATGCGTTAATTTTGACGCGCAGTGTATATATATATATATATATATATATATATATATATATATATATATATTTATATATATATATATATATATTCTAATCAAAAGTAAGTTTAGGAATAGCACTTTTTTACAGATAAGTATATTGTAATGCTATATTTTTTATATTTAATCTATGAGATCCAATTTTTCAAATAATTTAATAAATGTGTATTTTATTTTTTCGTTTAACTAATAAAAAATATCTATAGATATAGTTTTTATTTATAAAGTTATCTTTTTATTTTTTAATGTTGTTATGTTTACAATGTATGTTTTATGTGAATAAACTGCTATAAACTTGATTTTGATTTAATTGTATATTTAGATGTAGTTTTATTAACTTGATGTACTATTTACATTTTAAATAACTATAATGTTAATACATGGTTTAAATTAATATATGTAGAAGAAAATAATCTGATATAAAACTATATTTTATTATTGTAACAGATTTATTTAAATAAATGTTGTAATACAAATAATGAACTATCTACAATTTGCTTCCTAACTAAAACTATCCGAAAAATATTGTCATTATGTTTAATTAATTTTTTATTCTATAAATTAAATAAAGTTAACAACATACCGTAAAACGGGGTTACATTGAACTCCAGGGTAACATTGAACAAGTTTGCAATGAAGATTATATTTTTCTACAAGTAGGCCTGAAAATTTTTATTGGTGCCGACAAGAAAATATTTCTTGAGGGTTGCAAATATGTTTCCCTTGGACTTTACAATGGAGTTTAATCTCAGGTTCTCAAAATTAACAAAAAAAAAACAAAAAAAAATTCTGAAAAAAAATAGGTAACAAAAAATATAACGACCTTGGCCTTGAAAAAAAATAATAAAATGACCCCCTCCCTTCTAATCTTAACCGCTTGTTTCAATGGCGGGGTTACATTAAACGAATAACTAACCAGTTGGCCCGTGGACACCTATTTATACTATTGCTTAATGTTACGCCAATCAGGGGGTAAAATTTAACAGCAACTTTTGTATAGCTATCTCTACATAGCTACGCACAATGCCCATGCATCCTAATCAACACGCCTACAGGACAGCCATATCGACAGAGACCGCTCTTCACAGCCTTGTGACAAGACTGGAGAGAGGGACCCGTCCTAAAGAGATGGCTCTGGGCGCGTGTCTAGACATTGAAGGATCATTCAACAACACCTCCTTCGAGTCGATAAATGGAGCTGCAGAGGGCTTTGGCATAAAGAATACCATTGTCAAATGGATCCGTGTTAAGTTTGAAAGCAGGATCATTACAAGCTCGATTGGAACTACGGAGATCGGCTCAACCGTAGTCAGAGGCTGCCCTCAGGGAGGGGTTCTATTGCCCTTGCTGTGGTGCCTAGTGCTGGATGGACAACCTCGTCATTATCGTAGCCGGAAGGGTACCAAACACTATTAAAGAGAACATGCAAAGAGCTCTTAATAAGGTGCAAAGATCCGTCAATCCGGATAAGACAGAAGTAGTACCATTCACCAACCGAAGAAACGTGAACCTTGAAAGGCTCACGATTTTTGGATAAAGACTGACCCAATCCAAATCAGTCAAATATCTGGGAGTCATCATTGACTCTAGGTTGACCTGGAAGGAACACGTTAACAGAGGACCCAGAGGGCCACTTATAGCCTTTGGGCATGCAGAAGGACCATTGAACGCACCTGGGGCTTACAACCGCACAAAGTGTACTGGCTTTACACAACAGTTATAAGGCCAATGATCACATACGGCAGCCTTGTACGGTGGATGCGTTGAGCAAGCCCACCTACAGGAACAGTGGGCTCACGGGGGGGGGGGAACTCAGGGCATGGAAGGGCCTGGACTGAGACTATCAACCGGGACCCCCTTCTCTTAAGAAGGGATGCAATGCCAAAGATACAAAGTGGTTTTCGCTTCTAGAAACGACTGGAGCGAGCCTGACCCAGTCTTCCTCAAACCGGAAGGGCTGATCTGGCACACAGACGGGTCTCTAATGAAAGAAGGTGCAGGAGCTGGTTTATATGGGGAACGAACCGGTGTCAAGAATAAACCTTGCACTAGGTCATCACCCAACGGTATACCAGACTGAAATCTTTGCCATCCTGCGCCCAAGAGAATCTCCAGATAGGCTACTCGGGTAAACAAATCTACATATGTAGCGACAGTCAAACAGCACTCCGGGCTCTTCACTCAGAAAGGGTCAACTCGAGGCTTACACTGGACTGCATAAAAACCCTTGAATTACTCAGTGTGCTCAACAAGGTTAACCTTATCTGTTTACCGGGTCATCGAGGCATCAAAGGCAACGAGGAAGCAGACCAGCAGGCTCGTGAGGGCAGTAACACGCCCTTTTTGGGGCTGAACCAGAATCAGGAACTGGACTAACAACCAGTTCCAGAACAAATGGTGTAAACAACAAGGCCTCTGGCAAAGGTCTTTAAAAAGGGTCCTACTAACTGCAAAGAGGCAAAAAGATTCCTGAAACTTAACAGGAACCAGTTAAGAGCCATCACAGGAGACCTAACAGGACACTGGGTAGTCAAATACTACCTACACAAAACCGGACTTTGCAACGAGGCGGATTGTAGGTACTGCAGCGAAGTAGACGAAACTACCGAGCATATAGTCTGCGAATGCGACGCTCTAGTCAATAGTAGACTAAGACACCTAGGGAACAGATATTTGGAACCAGAGAAAATAATGCATGCGGGCTCGTAAGGTAAGGCTGTTTTGCAAAATGGGCCGTATGTGTGCCTACTTGCTGCCTGCAAAGGCTCCCCTTCAAATCAAACAAATCAAATCAATCGTTTAGTTTTCTATTTAGCTCTATTTGTCACTTACAAGGTCCTTTTTTAACTTATCTAAATCTAATTTTAATTGTTTATTTTCACCAGTTTATTTTTACCACTTAAACCTTATTGATGTCGTTTTCGAAAAATAATTTGCTTTCCCACTCATTGTTTAAATTTTCTTCAGTCTTTTCCATTAATAACTCACATTTTCTTTTCTCACTATGGATATCTTTCCTTAATTTCTTTGAGAGTGTAAGCCAATCTATTATTATTTTCATTGCAATACAAATTTAAATCATTTAAATCGGGATAATTATCATTTACTATAGTGCTGTATACAGCACACAATGCATATAAACACAAAATTATGGTCATTTTTAAATAATACAACTTGTTTTCATGACCATGTTAAGTTAACATTGTTAACAAGTCATTTTTAAGCTTGAGAATAAATTTAAAATAAAAAGTTGTCTCTGTTAAGTTTTTTCAGCAATTATACAAATATAAAATTTATTAAAAGGTCGAATTATTTAATAACAAAAAAGTATATTTTAAAATTCATCAAAAAAAGTATTTTAAAATTTATCAAAATGTATTAATTGGAAATATGTATTTGTTTAGAAAAGTAATAAAATACAGGGTGATGTAATGGGTTTTTAAACGGTCAACTTAATAAACTTAAAATTTATAAAATATTTAAGTATATAAATATTTAATTATAAGATATTATAACACTATCTTACATAATCAGTATATGTGAATTGCTATGAAAAATGTTTTAACGTTTTAAAAGATTAGGTCATTGCACAATACACAAAATCATAAAATGTTGTATCTTTAATAGGTACTGCCACAGACAAAATAGACTTGCCCTGTTCAGTATCGCTAACATGAAACCAGCGTGCCATAAATCGGGGAAGGGGGCAAGGGAATGTATACATTATATTATATATTATATAAGAAAAGATATGTATTCTGCCAGGCCCGTATTAAATAATTTCGTACGAGCGGTATCTAATTTAAAATATTCCTAGTGGATTATCAAAGAAATTCATCTAGTTTTACGCTCCAGAATGAACGAAGTACGGCTCTGTGCACAGGAGAGAACAAT
Source organism: Brassicogethes aeneus (assembly GCA_921294245.1). Taxonomy (NCBI): domain Eukaryota; kingdom Metazoa; phylum Arthropoda; class Insecta; order Coleoptera; family Nitidulidae; genus Brassicogethes; species Brassicogethes aeneus. The sequence goes on from OV121132.1 coordinate 68,419,602, forward strand.
ACAACATCTGTGTGCGCAAGCAAGATATTGACATGCAAAATTAATAAAATCGCTTAAAATTTATCTCGTAATTACTACTTACTGGAAAAAGGAAATTGGTTGAAATTGGCTGGAACTAGTTTCACTACGACTAGGACACACTTTGACAACACATTTACCCATAATGTTCAAAGAATTTTACATAAATAATATATCATCACAGGTCAACTGCTCAAATATGAATGATGCGAACTGGAAAACAGGCACCCGTTCAGGCACCCGCCCGGCCGTATCATTTTCTCCCTAAGGCAAGTCTATTTTGTCTGTGGGTACTGCTCTTTTTTTTAATTCAAATCATTAGATTGAATTATTAATATTTAAATTATTTTGTTATTTAATGATCTTATGTTTTTAGTAAATACTACTTACAGTGGATATTTCAAGAGGAATTTCCTCCCCTTTCTGGAGGTTGTAAAATGAGGGTTGTGGGGTGGACTAAAAAGTAAGGAAGCTACCAACTTAAAAAGTATGCCGCTTATTTAACGAAGCCTACCCCAACTATGCCCCGATCTCGCAATCTTGTATTTACAAACAAAGAAAACCAGACAAAACGGTGATAAACGCAAAAAAATCAGGCCGACCCAAAACAGCCACCGAGGAAAATTTGGCATTAAATGTTTTGTTAGAAATAGAAAATGCTCCAAGAACATCCAGCAGCTAACTTGCACAAAACCATAATATTTCAAAAAGGTCACTTGACAGAATAAAAAAAAATTACCTGTTACAAGAGTTGATTGAACATGACTTTAACAGAAGGCTACAATTTTGCGAAGTTATGCAGCGCATAAGGCAGAAAAATCAAAACTTTTTAAATAAAATTTTGTCTTCTGACGATGCCACCTTTATGCTAAACGGAACTGTCAAAAGACATAACTGTCGGTACTGGTCCCAGCAAAACCCTCACTGGAGTATCGAATTTCGCACCCAACGACCCCAAAAAGTCAATGTCTGGGCAGGCATGATTGAAAAACATTATCGGACATTTCTTCATAGAAGGGAATTTAACAACAAAATAATGTTAAATGTTTGTAGAAACCACAACCCTTTAAAATTTAAAGTTTAAATGAAACTTTCCATGCCTCCTTCCCATTTTTCACATATAATAAACTGTAATAAACTGCATGTTTTCCTTGTATATATACACCTATATTCCGAAATTGAAGATACAATATTTGTAAAAGCTTCGTTGTATAAATTTGCTGTAATAATAGGGGATTTTAACGTAAATACACAAAAGAAAAAAAACATAACAAACTTCTTAAATAATTCCAATTTTACACAAAAACTCCCCCTACTTTTATTATGGCGAACAATCCCAACTCCACCCTGAATATCTTTTTACAAAAAATATCTCAAATAATATAAAAAACGTGTCAGTTCTCCCAGACTTATGCTTAGACCATTTGGCTATACAATTTGAAATTACTGTCTAATCCACTAATGAGTTCTTTTTAAACTTTAATAAATGCAATTTTGAAAAAGTAAATCTGGAAATATTACATTTTTGCTCTTTGGAAAACCAATTGAACCAAAACTCTATTAACAACTTCTTATTACAACTGGAAAAAGGCGTTGTATCCAACAATACAAAAGTCAAAAGAACATATTTTAAAAATATTAATGATTTGAGAGGTAAAAACTACGGAAAGAAATTAAAAGACTTACAAAGTATGGAAGGGGTTCTCATTCTCAAAAAATCATACAAAATAGCCAAACATCACACGAAGATAATACAAGAGCTTTTTTAAACTACTTTAGTAAAAGATAAAGAATTTTTAGATGACCCAAATTTCAATGCTACAAATCTAAATTTTAATAATAACTGGTATAACCTTTTCTTTAACTCAAAAAATGACTATTTAACGACGCCTACCATCAGCGAAACAGATAACAGATTACAAGGTCCTTCTTGAAGGAAAAAACTCTGCCCCAGGACATGACCATGTCAACAGAAAAATACTAAGAAATCTGGCTTCAGAAATCCACCAGTACATCCTAAAAATTTATAATTTCTGCATAGAACATCAACACTTCCCTACAAGATGGAAAGAAGGAATTATTATTACAATACCCAAATCTAACGCCGCTTTAAGCTCCGCTTCAAGTGATTTCAGACCAATTACACTTCTATCGGTGATCTATCGAAAATCGAAAAAATCATCAAAAACTTCCTTCTTCAAGAGCTTGGCGATAAGATCCCGCAATATCAATTTGGCTTCAGAGAAAGACACTCTACAATTGATCTTCTTATCATCCTAGTCTCAAATTTACAACATCACAACATTATGGGTCATCATTCAGCAGCCGTTTTTCGGACATCAGCAAAGCCTTTGACAGTGTATGGCGTAGAGGTTAATTATATAAACTTTATCTACTAGACTGCCCGGAATATTTAATATGGCTTATTAAAAACTTTATTGATAACCGCTCCCTTATAATTAAAATCAGACAATTTATTTCATCTTCATTTTTACTTGCCCAAGGCGTACCACAAGGTTCCTCACTCTCTCCAACACTGTTTAACTTTTATGTTCATGATATAATAGATACCACCTCTATCACGGCGTTCTCTATACCAGGCGGGAGTGTGGTAGTGGGAGGTGTGACGTCAGGAGGCCGACTGCAATAGCAAATTAATGTAATAATGTTATAATCGCGGTAATACAATACAGTTAAATATAAATTATCTATTGCTTTACTATTGATATCGCTCGATTTAACGTTGATTTAAATATTGCATTAGTTTGCTGCTTTTATAAATAAATAAAAAATACCAAGAAAATGTTGCGTTCCTAATAGGCAATAGGAAAATAAATATATTATCGCGGTAATGTAAGACAGTTTCATATCAATTATCGATAGTCAGAGCCGGCCCGAAGTTTTTTGCCTCTCAGGGCAAAAAACACTGATTGCCCCTTTTTTTATTCAGCAGAAAAAAATTCCTTTATTTAATGTATAGCCTGATAAAAGAAGAATATATTTGATTTGATATATTTGATGCCAAAATACTATAAATAATAAATTACCTACAATATTTTTTTTAAAACAGTTTTAAGATACTTGCATAATATGCATATTACATATTATGTAATAAGCTGTTATCCTACACACTTGCAAAAATAACTAGCGTCATGTGTAACGTATTGTTTTCTAATTACAAAAAACTGGAAAATATTAGCTGTAAGAAAACAAGATGTTAATGCGCCCCGAAACCTAAAATTTTTGATGTAGCTTACCGCTGTATTTTTTATTTTAATAACAGTTATATATGTTTTAAATAAATTACTATTTTAATAGCAGTCCTATGTTTGTTATAAATAAATTACTATTTTAATAGCATACACAAAAAAATAATCATTTACATTAAATAACCAACATTTTTATGGTTATATTACTTATTTTTAAATAAAATCTATTATGTTTTTTGAAAACTTGTTTTTTAAATGAATATATTAATTTATTTTAAGTAAACCTTAATATTTAAAAGAGTATAATTTCTAAAATAAATGAAATAAAATTTAATTAAAGAAATTATTCCTAATAGTATAATAGATAAATTAAACTAATATTTTGTATAAAATTAAACTTAACAAAATTATTATTTAATATTCCATATTATAAAAATAATACTAAACTTATTTCAAATATACAAAACCAAAACAATCGTTATTTTAAAATTACAGAATTATTTTTTGTGTGCAGTTCTCTTTGTTTTAAATAAATTACTATTTTATTAGCATTTCTCTGTTTGTTGTCACTAAATTACTTAGAACAGTAGAAACCACGAATATATGAACGTGACTCATCAGGCAAAATCGCACGAAGCAATCTATCGAAGGTCACGGGAAATTGTATTCCAGTGCAGTGCTGTTCTAACGGGGGCATAAGTATTTGTACAAACACTTAAGTGTAATGTTGGTTGCTATACTTCTGATATATTTGCTTTTAAAGTTAAATTTTAATAATTAATTAATCTTTGTATTTACCGTTTTAATCCAAAAAACGTGCAATAACAATTGCAATAAAGTCCAATAAACGTGCAATAACAATTGCAATAAAAACCACTAGCACTACAACGTTTAAAACGATTATTAATCCGTAAACACACAGCAGAAACACGATATGCAAAAACAAAGATCATATGACATATAAAAACAAATGGCCGACGGTAGAGTTGGTTGCCTTACTATGTAATAAAATAAAATAAATTGCCTAAAACACGAACTCTACTGAATTCCAACAAAAATAAGTAAAAAGCTAGGACACGCGTCATATGTCCATCTTTGTCGAACACCTGGGCAGTTTTACATCACAGATGGCGCATTTTAGACCGGATGCTTAAAAACCTACGTGTGAGTACATTTACCGCTGCATCGAATGTACAAGACAAGTAAAACATTACTGCTAGCATGTCTGAGATATGTTCGGCACCCGATGAGTCACGTTCATATATTGGTGGTTTCTACTGTATATATTGTTCTGTTGATTTTGATAGAATATGTACTCATGCATTGTCCACTGCTTTAGTAAAAAATACTCCTTAAAAGCAATAAAAATCCATAACTTTGGTTGCAAAGCAATGTAATACAATAGGCGTACGTTGATCCGATCGGCCTCCTGACGTCACAGTTTTGATGCAGGAGTGGGGGCTACACTCTCGCCTGGTGTAGGGAACGCCGTGCCTCTATGCATCAAAAAACTTATATCCTACATTATGCTGATGACACTGCCTTAATATCACATCACAAATCTTGCTCAACTTCAGTAGCTAACCTTCAAGAATCGATTAATATTATATCTGACTGGTTTTCAAAATGGAGAATAAGGGTTAAAAGGATCACAAAATAAAAGATAACTCACCACATATTTCAATTGACAACCAACTAATCTTCCCCACAAACAATATTAAATATCTCGAAATAATTATTGAACCTTGTAACTTAACTTCAATTGCCACACAAAACCAAAAAACCAAAAATTAGTTACTAGGGCAAAACATTTCAAATCCTTAACTTTTAAAAAGGAAGGTATAATCACTAAAACAGCTACCAATATCTACAAGATGATTTGTCGGCCCAGGCGCGTGCTGGGATGATTTTAGGGGCCGGGAACTAATTCCCTTACAGGGCCCTTCCACGCCTTAAATTGTATTGTCATTTAGAGGAAGAGTTGGGGAACTGATAGGGGTGTTGTGTTTGTGATTCAAATGTTACGTCGTGTGCTGGTGCCGTCACTACTCACTAATAACCAGGGACTTGAAACGCATTACGGTATCCGATACCGGGTATCGTTCTTCATGTAAGGATGTAAACTAAATTGAATCGAAACATGCGCCCCCGAAAATGATTACTAAACTTCAAAAAATAATACTTAAATCATTTTCCAATTTTAACCTAAAGCTAACTTCATGCATTTCCGAGCACTAGTGGCGCGAGTGAGTCACGCGGGTAAAAACTCGAGTAAAACGACCAGGAAGGTAACGCAGATATGTGGCGCGGATAAAACTCGCGAGTAAGTCGCACAGGTAAATCAAGTAGCGCGGGTAATTCGCGCAATAAGGACGCGTGGGCAAATAGTGCGGGTAACTTACGCAATTAGGTATACCTGATGACCATGTGGCGCAGGAAAGAATATGTATTTCTTGCAGTAACTGAATAAAATACTGTTTGAGATATTTGGCGTGTTACTGACTTCACGTTCGAGGAATCTCCTTTTACTCCTGAGTCATTCTATAATTTTTCACCAAATTTGACAAAAATTGAAAGCTGACCTTATTGGATTTTTTTAAAACTTTCAGGGTGTGTGTTTACAAATGCAGTTTTTTTAGTGCTAAATTTACCCTTCTTTTAACTGAAAATGTCAATTTTCTGCCATTGATATTATATACCTAGTAGGCTATGAAAATTGGATTTTGTGTATATTTTTATTTAAACTAATTATAAATATTGATTGAAATATAAAATGCGAAATTATAAAAAAGTATCCAAATTGCAGGAAATACCATCATAATTATGAAAATTTCCCATTTTTGGAGAAAAAAATGCATTTTTTCGTCCAGAGGGACGAAAATTCTTCAAAATTTAACAGAATGTTCTTCTCAATATAAATTAAAAACTTCAACAAAATTTTTTTTGTGTATTTGCCTTGCTAGGTTTGAAATACCATAAATTGTATAGAATATGGAATTATTTTCATGGTCTTTTTTATCAAGATGGCTTTGATAAAAAAAAGAAATATAAAAAAGTAAAAATTAAGCTACATAAACATTAAATAATTATTTTATAATTATAATAAACAAAATAACGCATACAGTTGTCGCGGCGAATGTTTCAAATTGCGTCATAAAATTCTGAACCAAGCACAGACATTACAATTATTGTTGTTTTCTTTTACGTATATAATCCAAGGAACCGCTAGGTAAACCGTATGTCGAGAAATCGGTTTTTGACATTCGAAATTGATGACGCAATTCGAAACATTCGCCGCGACTTTACATAATAATTAATATAAAATAAAACAAACAATATTTGTATTGTTATCTTAAGGTACAGAATGATTACATATGATGATTACATCAGATTCACTTGTTTAATTTAACACAAGAACAATTTTGGTACTCTGCCTAAGTGAATAATTATGTGTATTTTAGCCCAAAAATGGAAAATTTTTATAATACACACAACGAAAAACGTACGTAATATTAATAAAAAAAAACATTAACGCAATGATTTTTTACATTAATTTTGCTCCGATGCTCAAAATCATTACCACAATGCTTTTAAAGTATTACTCAATGTACAAGGACGTAATATTAATGCTTGGCGGACATTGATTTTAATCAGGAAGATCTCAAATAAAAGTACTGATATTAATGACCATTAACATGGATTAATGTCCTAGTACATTAATTCTATGCCCAGTAAACATCAACCAATTAATAAATTTTTAATCAATTAACAATTAAAGAACATTATCCCAATCACCTAATATACATTAATAATGATCTGTTAGCATTATCATAATGCAAAGAAGCATTAATAGTAGGACTGAATTAAGGGATGGAAAAATATCGATAAATCGATATTGGTATACCGGAATGGATCGATATATATATACAGGGTATCTCAAAAGTCAAGGACAGCAGAAAAGGGGTGGATAGAGGATGGAATTTTAAGTCGATTGAAAAACGGCAAAGACCATTCGACTTAGAATCCCATCCTCCATCCACCCCCTTTTCTGCTGTCCTTGACTTTTGAGATACCCTGTATATATGTATATATATATATATATATATATATATATATATATATATATATATATATAAATTATTACACTTACCTTAAGTTTTAACATTAAATCAATTTTTTTGTTGATCAGTTAACAAAAAGAGCTAGAAATATGTAAAAAAATATATTAATAATTATTACTATTAATATTACGTATGTGGTGATGTTCTCTTTAGCCAGTTCCCTTTACAGAAGTTCCCAAACATTTTCTACAGGGTTTATGTCCGGGTCACCGCAAAACTGGAACTGGAACTTTACATATTTCTAGTCCTTTTTGTAAATATTATGAAACTAAAGATTAATATAAAAAAATAATAAGAACCCTTGGTAATTTAAAATCCTTATATTTATTACAAAAAATTTATTAAACATAAATAAACCTTAACTTTTTAACATTGTCTTACTTACATTCTAAAAGTCACATAGATTTTGGATACTGTATTAGAATGCTTCATTTTAAAAAAGTAGGTTTCAATAATTGACCAGACCATGACACATTCTTCTGGGAAATAAAGGTTAAAAATACTTGCACTTTTTTATATTTCATATAATAATAAACCTAAACGCACAACAATCGGGATGGGCGGGCAAGCACGTCGCAACAGGATTAACAGGAATACTAAACTGTTGTTAAATTGTTTTCTTACTTGCATTTTTAGGTGGTGGGAAACAACAGGGTCTAATATTAATGTATTTAGACATTGGCTCAACGTATTTGGCGATAAAGTTATGATTTGTTGTATTATTTAATATGTTAGGGCATTATATTCATGCTAGGGTACATAAGTTGATGTCTATATAGGCATTAATGTAATAATTTTAGATTATTAAATTATACCATTTAGAGTATTAAACTATTAAGCCTTGACATTAATTTTATCACTGAGCAATGATTAACTAATGTACTCTAGGTTATTGATTTAATGTAAAAAATCATCGTATTAATGTAAAATATCATTGTCTTAATGTATTTTGGCTAAAAAATAATAAAATTTTTGCACTAGGATAATGACCAGGCAGACATTGTGACAATCCAATAATACATTAACTCATATTTTTTAAGCATTATCATAATTACTTGATTGCATTAATACTATGAAAAGGACATTATCGTAATGATTTTGCACTTAATGATCGTAGGACATTAATATCAGGTACGATATTTTTTTCTGTGTAAAAATGGTATTTCCTGAAATTTGGCTACTTTTTTATAACTTTTTATTTTATTTTTTAATCGATATTTATAAGTACTTTAATTAAAAATATACACCAAATCAAATTTCCATAGCCTACTACATAATATCAATGGTAGAAAAATCACTTTTCGGTTAAAATAAGCGTAAATTTAGCACTAAAAAAACTGTACTTGTAAAAATATTTGTATAATTTTAGGTATATATTAAAACTACATTGTTTTATGGTTAAAACAAAATATTAAGCGATAATAAATAAAAAATTTCTCAGGGTGTTTAAATAAAAAAATATTATTGTGATTTTAGTTCATCCCAAGCATTGATCTTAATCCTAAAACTTTCAGTTTAATCTTAGATGTGGAGCTTTTGTCATTAGGTGAAATTTCATGGAATGAATGACTCTCCTACGAGTCGCACAATATTTACAAAATTATGTAGGTATTTTATAAGTACGCTGCTTCATTTATTCATCAATAGAAAACGTTACTAGGTACTTAATAGTTTTGTTCGATACACTTGAAACGTTACGATTTACGTTACTTTGTTACGATTTAGTTACTCAGATGGCGTTGCTGGTTTCGTTTCCATACCCGGTGTTTCGGTTTTGCTTAGAGTTTTGCTAGTTTTGTTACCTTAAGTGTCGTTACTCTTCTGTTACTTGTTGGAAATGATTTTCAACGTTCCATTTCTGATTATACTTTAATCTTTTTATGTTACTCGGAACAATAATGCCAGAAACGGTGTTTCATTTTTAGACAAGGTTTTGTTACAAGTCCCTGCTAATAACATCTAACTTAAATTTATTACGTATCGGGGTCCTGGGGCCCCTTATGGATAATTTATGAGGGCCCACCGGGAAACTCCCGGTCGCCCGTTGGGCTAGCACGCGCCTGTGTCGGCCACTGTTAGATTATGGTTCCATCAATTTCCAAATCTGCAGAAGTCCATCCCTGAGGAATCTGGAAAGAGCTGAAACAATTAGCCTTCGACACTTAACCAGGATCAGACATCAACAAAATCCATTGCATAACCCATGGAGCTTACACAAGGAGCCCAAACTTAATTGCACAAATTAAGTCTTTTTTTCCACCACCAGTGGCGCTGATTGTCAATGCGTACTGAGTCTGCTCTTTTGGTAGCGTTTCGGTACAAATTAGTCAATTGTTTCAGTACAAACGGAACACCAGAGCCCTCTTATCTTAGGAAGATTCTTGTTTACATGAAGTTCGGACTCCTTGTGTAGGCTCCATGGCATAACCCCTCAAATTTGCTCCTATATGAAATTACCAACCTAACAACAATTACAAAGAGATTACGGAAACTGTCTAAGAAATTCAACAATATAACGTCAAATTTGAATTGAACCCATCATTTTCCCAGATGCAGAAGGTAATAATAAAAAAAAATTCCCAAAGAAGACCCTATGAAAAGTTATTTTAGATTTTCAAGTCCATTAAATATTGCTTTTTTTATATAATAATTATGTCATAAATATTATCTTACCAAATTGTTTGTTAATATATAAATGTATTTATATAGGCAGAAAGACCTCGGTCATTAGCCTTTTGGTTTATTCCAATAAAGATATTTACTACTAAAATATATTTTAATAAATATCCCTTAAAATAAAAGTAAATCACAGCATTTTAATTATTAAACTTATTTAAAAACTAGACTTGAACGCTTCGACTAATGTAATCATCTCCATTTAAAAACTGAAATTCCTCCTGCGTACTATAAGCACTTAAAATTGATGTAGGCCTGTCGCTGCTCTCTGCGCTCTCCTCTATATGGTAATAAGGCTGATAAGAATTTTCTTCAATATGATGTACATTTCGGTTTACGAAAACGTATACAGAGCATATTATTGTTATTGTGGACATCAGGGCTATAATGATTATGCTCGGATGGGACATTACCTCCTCTACAATTGCTTCCGGTATACCCATATTTCTGTAATTTTAAGTTAAATTAAACTATGCACACTCCGTGTTAATGTAAAATTAATGGCAACTTAAATTTATTCATCTTTATTAGGTTAAGTAGTAAAGATTTTCATCTAAATCCATCAAAATGTATATTGATATGTCATATATGTTGTTAAATATATTATTACTATTTTATTTTTAGGTTACCTATGATTATAATAAAATTTCATTGTTTTTAACATTTAAATAATTTCTAGAGGTAAACAGGGAAACACCCCATTTTTAATTTAAATAAAATAGTTGTCTATAATTAAAGACATATGTCTATATAATATTATTTCACTTTTTTATTTTAGAATATTGTTTTTGCAGGGTTGTGAACAAGTCGAAGAACCGCTTGTTTGTTACGAATTAGTTCGTATCCAAAATAAAAAAGTAATAAAAAGTTTATTGTAATATAAATAATAGGGGCAAGCACCCTATTTTTAAAAGAAAAAAACATCTTTTTCTACTCCTATTACAGAATATGGCCGTTCTATTATCACTTTTATCTATGGAATGACATATATTCCGTAAAGTGTTACAGAATGAAATATTCTACCATCGGATGACAGAACAAATACTTGTGGCGACATCTCTGTTTTTAATATCCAACAAATTTTAGACCGATCCAACCTCACTTTCTTTCAATTAAATTATTTTTCTATGGTATTTTTTTGAAACGTAGAAAAAGTATAGTCTGAAACACGTTTGGAATTGCATATTCCCCTCTCGTGAAACTGTCAAACTCGCCTTCGGCTCGTGTGACAAACTTTTCACTCGAGCGGAATATGCCGTATTCCAAACTTGTTACAGAATATACTATTCTGCCCTACTATGGATAAAGGCAGTAACTGCTAAACAAGAAATTTGTGGGAAATTAGCATAAACTACATTTTTATAAAAAGCAGTAGGTATTTTATTGATTTTTTTTAACTTATGAGATAGTTTACTGCATTTCTGTGTTGAATTCGGATACAAAATTTCCATAGCTTTACCATGGCACAAGAAAACGCATTTTGCATTTTTTTGTAGTTACTGCCTTTCTCCAAATGTATACATATAGGTATTATTTATTAAATTAAAAAAACGGTAAATGCCAAAAATTTATACCTACCCTAAAAAAATTTTTTTGTTTGCCCAAAATAGACTTTGGGCGTGACACCCAGAATTTTTTTTGCTAGCAGCTTTTCCCGTATAAGGGCCCCTACCAGATTTTTGATACGGGGCCCCCTCGAGGCTAACTACGCCACTGAAGGGAAGATGAACTTCAGATTAGCGAACATGGTAACAAATTACTAACACCGATTGTGGATACATTGTCATTTTGTTATTTTTTAGTTCAACATATTGAAATGGATTTATCCATCCCAGAGGGTGCACTATTCTGCAAAACATCAAAATGCCGGCCAAGATTAAAAAACTTGGGCGTCCAAAGGGTTATGGCAATACCGTAATTGGCCTTAAAAGAAGAAAGCCTAAGCCAAAAAATAAACGAGACTAGTTTGTACCTGAACCTGCTATTTACCTAATTATCTATATTTATTAGGGTGGCCCAAAAAAAAAGAATAATTTTTTTTCTCTTGTCTCTTGTGAAAATATGTTAGTTTGTCATGTTTTAAGAGCCCTGTCAAAAGATCGGCTCCATTAAAAAAATTGTAGGGGTCGCTCAAGGTTTTTAAAAATTTCCAAAATCGTCAAAAATTGGATTTTTTTTTATTTTAATTTTTTTTCTCGTTCCGATAGTATTTTTTAATTTAAAAATAATAATGATTCTGAAAATTTTAAATGGATATTTTCATTTCTAAAGGTCGCTCAAGATTTTTTTAACTTTCAAAGTAGAGTATTTTGAATGTTTTCGAGCGACCTCTGAATATAAATATCAACGAACTTTTAGCGACCTTTAGAAATCAAAAATTGATTTGAAATTTACAGAATTTTTATTATTTTCAACCAAAAAAATAATTTCGAGAAGAGAAAAAAAATTAAAATAAAATAAAAATTCAATTTTTGACGATTTTGAAAATTTAAAAAAATCTTGAGCGACCCCTAAAAGTTTTTTAATCGAGCTGATATTTTGACAGGTCTCTTACAGCATGATAAACTAACATATTTTTGCAAGAGACGAGAAAAAAAAAATATTATTATTTTTTTGGGCCACCCTAATATTTATACTATGGGTACTCTATAACCTATTATATTTTATATTTGTATTCTCTTACCTATTTTATATATATATATACTCTATAACCTATTATATTTTATATTTGTATTCTCTTACCTATTTTATATATATATACCTATAGGTACGTATAATGTTTTTGTTAAATATTGTTAAATGTCTTATTATTGCAATAATTTTTGTTTTTAATTTTAATATTTAGAAAATCATTTAAATAAAACACTATGATTTTTTCTCGGCAGTTCGTACGAGTGTCGAATCCGGCAGCTCATTGAGGTGCCATTGCCGGCAGAAAATTCGGCAGCCGTTGCCCTTTCAGTTGCCGTTGCCGGCAGCAGAGGCACGGCCTTTTTTCAAATATTTTAGACAAGGTAAGGTAATTAAGATTCGACATTTCTAGCTATAATAGTAAATAAATAAAAATTTCCTTTTGTTTAATTTAATTTAAAAACTTAAACTTAATTTTAATTTAAAATGTAACTTTGAATACTATTTATAGTATTAATAAATACTTGAATAATATAAAATAAATAAATAAATACGTAACAAACCAGTCTACACAGTGCAAAGGTGTAATAATTTTAACCTATATTTCTAATTATTTTTAATTTTTAACTTACATTTAAATATAACTTTTACCTTCTCAAACTCAACACGAATAATAAAAAGGTGGTTAGAGAACTGAATCACAGAAACGATTAAAATAGATTTATATGACTGTATTCCACGAATTACATTTTAATATATTCTCATAAACAAATAATAAACAGGACGATTAAAACATTTTATTTACTGGTATGGCTTGGAAATGATAAGATAGCTTGTTCAAATTTACGCAGGCAAAATTGTCATGGGACTTGCGTATTTAGTTAAGTAACGATAACGTTGTTCTTGAATCTCTGTATACTGTATACCACAAAGATTGGTCTTCAAATTTATTTACATTTAATCACAGGACAAAGCAGTATTTTATTGTTATAATAATTAAATATTTAGTTAACATTTTATTACTTATTTAGCTATTTATACTTATTTCCGAGTACTTAATATGTATTTTAATGTATTGGTAAGTAATAAAGAAAGATCAAATAAAAATCAAAACCCACATTGTAAATTACTAAAAAAGTACAAAAAACGACAACTAGTAGTTGTTAATGTTTAATCCTAAATAACTTTTTTAAATCGTGCATCAATAGAAATTATTTTTTGCATAATGATTTATCTTGATCATCATTCTTTTTTTAAATGTATTTATATCTTTGTTCTAAAATCCACATTTTAAAGAAAACCTTAAGAATTTTATTTTTATTAAAGAAAAAAATATTGCCTCGTTCTATAATAACTTCTACAATAATTGTGATAAAACGAGGCAATACCTACCCGATATGAATATATATTTTTATTGTCAATTGCCATATGCGAATTGTTTTATCACTTTAAAGTATTAATTTTTGTAGGATATATTTTCTTTTGTCGTATGTAATTCAGATCTTAGTTAATTGTGTGTTACGAATTTTGCTATTTAAATTTCGCAAGGTCTGTGGCTTTCCTATAGGAAAAGATATATCTTTTGGTAATTCGACATATTTACCGTGACCCTAAAGCTGGTGGGTATACCCGATCTCATCGTTTAAAATGTGTTGGAAGCATTCGCGTTAGGCAGATAATCTAGTTTGACGAGGATATTATAGTTTTGGTTTTGAATCCTCCAACATATCGGTTTAGGCCGGAGAAAAATATTTATTTTGTTTATTATGTTATGAGTAAAATAAAAATTAGGTATAAATATTAATATTTAAAGGTCGCTCAAAAACATCAAACGCAATAAATTTAAATTTTTAAAAAAGTTATGAGCGATCTTAAAAATATATATTTTGAGCTAAAACCTATTTAGTTTTCGTGTACAAAAATTTACCATAGCGAGCAAACACATAAAGAAACATGTATTTTGACTGTTTTTAGAATTTTTAAAGCTGATTTTTGGAAAGAGCTCTTAAAACATAATAAACCAATATATTTTAATGTAAGACGTTTTTATGAGTTGGCAACATATAGGAAACTTTTTTATTATTAATTTTAAGAAAAAAAGTTATTTTTCATAAAAAGTTCTGCATGTTTTAAAATCTAAAATACAATCATTAGATGTAAATTTTTTCAGTCTTATACGCGTTTTTTTTTAAATATACTCAAGAGTAAATTTACTTAAGTATTAAGTATTTATATTTGACAATATAGAAAATTCTTATTAAAAAAAGTTAATCAAAACGTTCAAATATGCAATTACTTCCATTTACATGAAAAAAATCATTTTTTCTTTTTTGTTTACAATAAAAATGCAAATGTAACCAAAGTTACCTGTAATCTATGATGTAATCTATGATGCACTGACAAACAAATGATTTGTTTGTAATAAATAAAAAAGATTAATGTTCGGTATCGGTAATTTGACAAAAAATTGTAAAAACAAGTTTTTAAGTAGATGAATGTAATTGCATATTAAAACATACTTTTTCATTCCGAACAATTTTTCATAATTACACTTTCGATATTGTCGCAAAAGTTATCAATGTGAATAAAGACAACTGGATCTGCAAGTCGTGCTTGCCTACTGAAAAATCATTAAATGAGCAAGAGCTAATCTATTGCAAACGTGAGTTAAAACTAGTGCATGAATACAACTTACAACTGAAAATAACTAATAAATTACTGCAAGAAAAATTATTAGAATCAAATAACAATTACAAAACTTTATTTCAATAAGAAGAAACAAAATCTACAAGTAATTTTATTTATTTAAATGGAATCCAAGAGATGGGGCAAGGTAGTACAAAATTAAAGTATAATGAAATAACAAAAAACCAATCACCTTTTCTAATTGTAGAAACAAAAAACATAAGCAATGACATAAAGAACTTTACACAAAACATCAATCCGATTGACCTAGGTCCGGGCATAACAAATACATATAAAAAACGTAAACAAAGAGAAATGATTGTCACCTGTTTAGATGAAAATGCAATGAATAATATTAAATCCAATATTGAACGATGCGCCGGTAATGACTTTAAAGTTTAAATTCCTGATAAATATAAGCCAAGAATTAAAGTTTATGATACGCTTCCTACTGAAAAATCCAATGAAGAGTTAGCTACAAGTATAATTAAATTAAACTATTTAAATGTTACTTATCCAAATAATTTTAAAATACTTAGTGCATGTAACCAATTTTAACGATAATGAAAGTGTAAATATTACTATTCAAGTTTCACCTGAAATCTTAAATAAAATTTTAGATAAGGGGTTTCTGTTTGTCGAATGAAAAAAATGCAGGATTATAGAAACATGCTATTTCGAGATGCTACAAGTGTTCTGAATATGGTCACATTGAAAAAAATTGCGTTAATAATGTAGTTTGTCCTTCATGTGCTAATAATCATAGACTCAAAGACTGTAACAAAGATGATACAAAATTACTATGCATCAATTGCCCCAATTACAATAAACGTTTTAAGTCAATTTTAAACTGTGATCACTCTTCAAAGAATCCAAAATGTCCAATGTACGTTAAACAAATAAATTTTATTAAATCAAAAACTGAATCCTGGTGTACTAATGATGATATTAATAACATCAAAATTCACAATTTCAACAGTATTGGTCATTACACTAGAAGCAACTTTCGTCACGGAGGAATCATAATTTTAGCAAAAAAATGGTTTAAAAATTGTTGTGTCCTTCCAGGCTACTCGAAATTTAATGAAGAAAAAGTGTTTGAGTGTGCTGTGATAAAAATGGAATCAAATTGTTGTCTATTTTGTATAATTTGTGTGTTATAGAGCACCAAGCAGTGATCTAAAATTGTTTTTTGTGAAGTTAGAAGCTGTTAAACCTAATTAGTAATAAATGAACCAACGAGAATAACTAAAACATCTCTTTCGGCAATTGATTATGTATGCACAAACTTTAATAATTCATTAACTAGCTAGTATATCTAATAATGATTTAAGCGATTACACTGCTCAAATTATTAAATTTTTAGTTGAAGAAGATAACATCGGAAATAATGTAAATAAAAGTAGATCATTTTCTTTAAAAAATATTAAAAGATTTATTAAATACTTAAAGTTTGACAATTGGTTTTCAGTTTTGCTAGGCGATAAAGATATAAATATAAAATTTCAAAACTTTATTAATATACTGGACTACTACTACGAGCCCTAACCACATAATGTTCGGACACTTCATAATTTATACAGAAATTTTTTTCGTGAATACTATCTCAAAATTATTAGAAGTTATGAAAAATTCAGCTTATTTTGGCATATACCCCTCGTAGCGATTTTTATTTTTAAAAAGTTTACCTTTCATTTTTAGCTTTTAAAAAAAGGCTAACTTTTTAACTTTTTTTTGTATGAGTAAAAAAAGTTATAAATGGACCCATTAAAAAGAGCATAAAATATTATACAAACCCTGAAAATTTGGTAAAAAATAAATAAGTTATAAAAAAGTATAAGTAATTTAAAAATGCTATTTTTAAAGAGTTTTTGCAATTTTCTTAGGAAACGGGAGATTTTGCAGATATATATATCGCTATAACTTTCTTATTATTTATACAATTTTTACCAAATTTTCAGGGTTTGTATAATATTTTATGTTCTTTTTAATGGGCCCATTTATAACTTTTTTTACTCATGCAAAAAAAAGTTAAAAAGTTAGCCTTTTTTTAAAAGCTAAAAATAAAAGGTAAACTTTTTAAAAATAAAAATCGCTTCGAGGGGTATATGCCAAAATAAGCTGAATTTTTCATAACTTCTAATAATTTTGAGATAGTATTCACGAAAAAAATTTCTGTATAAATTATGAAGTGTCCGAACATTATGTGGTTAGGGCTCGTACTGCATATGCTTTCCAATCCTGAACAAAGAATATACTAATAAAAAAATAATAATAATTGGATTACTCCCGGTATAATAAAATCATCCAAAAATCTTTAAAAAAATTATAGAGACTTGCAGTGTGGTATTTTTAACTTAAGTAATAATGACTAAACAAAAATTGATATCTGATGATTTTATTTTAGATTTTAGATCATGCAGAAATTTTTATAAAGAATAATTTTTCTTCGTAGACTCACTGTATGTATGTCATAAATATATGTCAGCTACAGGGGCGTGCTGGGCTGCCGGGAATTTAATTTAAGTTAAGTTAATACAAAGATTAAATATACTCTATATAAAGAGTATATTTAATCTTTGGTTAATATAAAAAAACGCTTGATCAGTTTTAATGCATACAAATTATCGATTGTTTCGCTGAGGTTTAATCAGAACAGTGGACCGTGTGTTTTCTAATGTGGGATTCAAATAAAAAATTAGAAAATGTTGATGTTGAGAATAATAGGGCGTATGAAAAATATTCCACGAAAAAAATTATCTAACTATACGATTAAAGATGCATATACCAAATTTACCATAGACGTAGCTCTATAATGTAATTATGTAATTTTATGTAAATGGTCAAAATTTCTTTAAATAATGGTTATGTAATATTATATTATTATAGTATATATTTTTTTATCATTAACATGTACCTATACTATATTCCCTTAAAAAAAACTTGTACCATGTTAACATTAACATAACGTTTCAACTTGGTTATTTTAACAATCATCAGAAAGTTATTACAACATTATTTTTTTCTTTTAAATTTCGTATTAAAAAATATATGAACAATTTTTCAGCCATAGGAATAAATAACGTCATGCAAAATAACTAAAAACATAAAAAGATGCAATTGTTGTATTTTTTAATCTTATTATTTATTTAAACAGTTAAAAAACTCATTGACGTAATGGAACTTTAAATGTATCTTCAAAAATCGTTCAAATCGCGCTAAAGGATCATAATGGTTGTGCATTGAAAAATGGTGAAATTAAGGGTGATGTGTTCATAGGCAAATGTTGTGTTTCTAATGAAATGGTTTGCAATAAAATATTTGATGTTATTCAAATGAATAACTCAATTAATAGCGAAAATTCCATCTACAAGCAATTAGTTGAGGAGATGAGAGAGAAAAATGAATTACTAAAGGATAAAATAAATTGTTTAAGTGAGTCCAATAATAAAAATAATTTACCAGCTACATATGCGCAAGTAATAAAGTTCCACAAAAATTCTATCGAAAAAACCGCTGATCCGCCAGCGAAGGAATTTGAGAAAAAAACTGTCACAAATATAAATAAACAAAACAAAAACAAACCAAAAACTATACAAGGAACGGCGAAACCAGAGGAAGATGACAATTCAGAAAATGCACTTTGCGCAGTTAAAAAACATGCCTGGATATATGTTGGAAATACCAAAAAATAAACTACAATTGCTTCTCTTAAAAATTTTCTCAAAAATTAATGTCCAGAATTAAATGCCTTGCAAAAAAGAATCTTTGAATAGCCAAGCATTTACTGTGGGAACAGACTTTGAAAATATAAGTATCCTTAAGGACAGTAAAATTTAGCCAAAAGGAATCTTGATTAAAAATTTTTACTTCTACTAATCGTTTTTTCGTCAACGAAACCAGGAATCAGTCCAACAGGCAGAATTCAGAAACACATCCTAAAAATAATTTAATGTTAATACATAATATTCAAAGTTTAAACAATAAAATAGGGGAGGTTGAAATATTTTTAAAATATGAAGATCCAGATTTAATATGCTTCTAAGAACATTGGATGACTGCAGAACAACTAAAGTTTGCAAAAATCTTTAACTATAAACTGCCTTTTGCAGAACAAGCTTTCTTCATGGAGGTGTTTGTATGTATGGAAAAAAAGGTCTGAAAACCCAGGAAGTCACAGTAAAATCGGTAGAAAAAATATGCGAGTGTTGTGCAATAAAGTGTCCAGATCATAATTTATTTGTGGTATGTGTTTATCATTTTCCTTCTGCAGATTTTAATAAATTCTTATCAAATTTTGAATTTATATTATTTAATTTAGTAACAAGAAATAATGAATCAATTGCCATCTTGGGGGATTTTAATGTAAATTTTTTAAATAATAATTGTCCACAAAAACAAAAACTTATTAATATTTTTAATAGCTTTAATCTTCATTTTACTCTTAATATGCCTACAAGAGTTACAAAAAAATCTAAAACACAAATTGATAATATATTTACAAATAATCATTCGTCATTCTATACTTCTTCTGTTATATATCCACTATGCTATAAGACTTTGTTTTAAACATAACATTGAAATACAATACAATAAACTACAATTTAAAAAATCATTTTTCGAGTCGAATATTGGTGGCTTCATGGAGAAGTTATCTACAATCAACTGGAACTGCGTCTTTAATTGTATTGAACCAAATTTGTGTTTTGAATCTTTTCATCAAATTTTTAAATTCCACTTTGATGTATTTTTTCCAAAAAAGAGTTATAAAAGAAAAACTTGTTCAAATAAAATACCTTGGATAAATAACAGAATTAAACAATTATCTTCTATGAAAAGAGAAATGCATCAGAATCTGTTAAATTGCAATGCTTATGTTTACGAAACTTTAAAAAATAGATACAAAAAAATTTGTAAAACTTTAAAAATTGAAATAAATGTAGCCAAACTTAATTTTAATAAAAATTTAATAGAAAATGCTTCTAACAATCAAAGGGAAATGTGGAATTTAATTTATGCTTTGCTAATATGTCTGAAAAAATTAATCTACCCACACCAAATTTAAATTGTAATATTGATTGCCTTGGTTCAAATATGTTTTTGTTTCCTACGAATTCTTTTAAAATTTTTAATTTAGGTAATTATGAATTTAAAAAATAAAAAATCAACGGGTTGGGATGAAATTCCAACCATGTAATAAAAAGATGTGCTTTTATAATATCAGGCCCTCTAAGTCATATTATTAATGTAAGTTTTGTACATGTAGTACAGTCATCTTGGTCAAAAAAAGGGATCAACCTCGAAATCTAACTGAATAAGCTGAATTTTTGTGAAAACCTTTATTTTAGCATTACAAATTTTGTCTTAAAAGTCACATATGCCAACTTGTGAGCGGCCTTAGATATTCAAGGTCAAAGGTCGCAAAAATCAGTTTTTTAAGAATATCTCGGTTTCTATGCCTCCTATCGTATTTGCATTTATTATAAAAGTTGTAGAGAATAAAATTCTCTACAAATTTTGTTTACAAAATTTTTTATACGTCGAACCGTTTTTGAGATAGAGGGCGCAGAGTGTGGAGCGCTCAGCCATACGTACCTTTAGCGCAAGGTAAATCGTGAATCCCAATCTATTATACCGTTTTTTTTTAATTAATAATATAATAAATATTACTAAAATAAAAATTTAATACCTTATCTTAAATCAAATATATTTTATCTTCATATATATCTTATATTTTAATTTAATTTTAATGAAGGATAATTGGATCGTAGTAGGAAAAAATGTTTTTATTTATATCAATATTATAATTAATATTATTATTATTAATATTTATCTTCTTCATCCTCATCTTCTTCAGATTGGCCAGCAATTTCAGACTCATTCTCATCATCACTCTCCTCGTTATCATTGACATTAATTGTCATATCTTCAAAAACTTACTTATAACCCGTTTGTACTTTGCAGATTTTTTTGCCTTTGTTGCCTCATCAGCGACTCACCACAAAATAAGCAAAATATTTTAAAATCAAACACATCATTTCCTTTTTTACGAGGTACAGTTGATGACGTTGAAGGTTCAATCTCTTCAAGGCGACGTTTTGCTGCTGCAATTTTACTATAGTAGGTACGCTATAGCGTACAATTTTCGACACTCAATATGAACGTTCACAGAAGTCAAAGTATTTAGGTAGTTTATGTTTATTTCTCTCAATAATTGCTTCTTTTAAAGTCTTTATACCGCGCACAAAAGTCACAGAATCACCTTCAGAAACTTTCTGACAGAAAGTAACTTATTACAAATAAAACACAAATCAGCCATGTTAACCTTTAAAATATTACGAATATTATCTGTCACAACCCTAGACCTATACCTAGGGTCACAACTTGCTTTAAATATAGGTATACCTAACCTTTTTATTTATAGCAAGCCCGCTATAGTATTTCCAGGTCTGTTATTTTAAAAGCAATATCTGGATCCAAGAGATGACCAGAGACATATTCAAGGCAAATTCATTTAATGTCTTTTCTTCTTAAAATGCATTTATCATTATTAATGATTCATTAATTAGAATAACATTAGAATATATTTAGAATGATTCACTTCATTATTTAATTATTTGTAGGTATGTCAAAAGTAACTAATATTTAATGACTATCTGTTTTAAAAAAATATATAAAAATAAATATAAGGTTTTAAATTGTTATTTAAGTAATATTTAACAAATAATTAATTAAACAAACGGTATAATAGATTGGGATTCATGATTTACCTTGCGCTAAAGGTACGTATGGCTGAGCGCTCCACACTCTGCGCCCTCTATCTCAAAAACGATTAGACGTATAAAAAAATTATTTAAACAAAATTTCTAGAGAATTTTATTCTCTACAACTTGTATAATAAATGCAAATACGATAGGAGGCAGAGAAAAGGAGATATTCTCAAAAAATTGATTTTTGCGACCTTTGACCTTGAATATCTAAGGCCGCTTACACGTTTTCATATGTGACTTTTGAGACAACATTTGCAATGCTAAAATAAAGGTTTGTACAAAAATTCAGCTTATTCCGTTAGATTCCGAGGTGAAATGCTAAGATGACTGGACTAATGGTATATCCCAGAAATTCTTAAAATGGCTGTTGTCAAGGAATCAGCAACCGATATAAACAACTATAGACCAATATGCTTATTACCAATTTTTTCAAAAATAATAGAACTTTGTATATCAAACCGAATAATGAACTATTGTAAAAAATATGATATAATTTCCAGCCAGCAATTTGGTTTTATTAAAGGTAAAAATACTGAATTGGCTATATTTCATTTTATTGGTAATACTTTAAACCTATGGAATAGCAAAACCTTGGCAATATCTGCTTTTTTTGATTTGTCCAAGGCTTTTGACAGTATAGATAAAGAGTTACTTTGCATTAAATTGGAAAAGTATGGCATAAGAGGGCCTGTTTTAAGCTTGTTGTCTTCATATATGTCGAATAGAAAGCAATTAGTCAAGTTGCTATCAGAAAATGGTCTGGAATTTACTTCCAACATAGTTGGACTTTTACTTTTTGTATTATATTTTAATGATTTAATCAAAAAAGTTACAAACAATTGAATAGGTGAGAATAAGAACAGTACAAGTCCAAAATTTGACATTTTCATCTGAAATAGCCATTTTGTTTTAAATTCGAAGCAGCAACGAAGAAGTAGAAGAACATTTTTAAAATCGGCTTGTTAAGGTGTTTGTCAGAGCTAACTGTGAAGCATTGAGAATAAGAACAGTACAAGTCCTGGACTTTTACTGTTCTTATTCCCAATAAATGCATTTATGTTGTTGTTAATTATGGACATTATATACCTACTAAAAGTTTAAGGTGGTCATGCTCATGAAAGCTGTCAGTTGGTATTTTATTCTGCTTCAGTGTAAAATACAACAATGTTATCATCTGATAGTAGCGAAAATGATAGAGACATAGGAAAAATCCAGAACGATGAAAAATTAATAACAGAAAGTTTGTACGTCAGCGTGGTGAGTTTTATATGTCTACATTTGGAAAAAAATTCTGGACCACCATGTAATGAAAAGAAAATAAATGATATAAATTTTTTTTTTAATATAATGAAGTAGATCAAGGGAGAAGATCTAGAGTTTTACCACCATGTAACATCCTGGCCAAACACTAATACGGATGATGATGCCGGTATACAAAATTGATTATTTAATATTTTTGTTCAATAAAAATGTTTATTTTGTTCAATAAATTCCGTTTTGATAAAAAAAAATGCTTTTTGTTAAAAAAAATGCTCTTTATCTATAAAAATGCTTTACCACATCGTGATGTTTTATTTTTTTCAATTCTAAAACAAAATTCTAAAGATTATTATAAGAATTCTGTGTCAAAATTTTAGAGATTAAGAACAGTACAAGTCCAAGTTTATTTTTTGTGTATAATAAAGCATGCACGTGGTATAAAAAAAATATTTTTAGTTTAATGGACGTCTAAACTTATACACCACAGCTTGTCTGTACTTTTAAACCTAAAAAATCCTAATAAACAAAATAAACAGTTTATTTTGTTTTCTCAAAATTCAAACATTTGGACATGTACTGTTCTTATTCTCACCGATTCAATTATAAAATATATATGTATGCTAATGATACTGCTGCAATATTTAATTCTGTAAGCTTAGAAACTTTAATAGTTAATATTAATACATCACATCAAATCATTTTTGATTGGTTTCAAGACAATGGTTTAAAATTAAATGTGGAAAAAACACAGTATATAAAATTTGAGGTGTATGGGTTTTTAAGTAGTTCGCCAATAAACATCAAAAAAGATTTTACCATTGAATTTTGCGAATCAGTTAAATTCTTGGGTCTCGTCTTGGATAGTAAATTTTCGTGGAAATATCATACAGAACATGTTTTAAAAAATATTAATTAATACCATTATTTTCAAAATTTAAAGTTTATTGTACAAAAATAAGTTTTATTAAAGGCGTATTCATGCTCACTTAAAATAAGAAATAAGAAATAAGAATAAGAAATAAGGAATAAAACTTAATTTTCATGTATCCGTTTGTCCGTCAGTCCGTTCATCCGGGAGCGCTCTTATCAGTCCAATTATAATTCGAAAATTATGTTATTATTATTATTATTTTATCGGTCCGTCAAGTTTCAACTTTGTACGTCTGACAGAGAAAGGTTAAATAATTTTTACTCATCCGTCACTACACATCTGTTTTTGACGCCTAACGTTATTTTAAGATACTTTATTTTCAAATATTTTTATATTTTTTCAATAAGATTGTAAAACGAAAATATTACGTTCGTTATGTGAATAATGTTTTACTGTTAACGGAAAAAAAGAAAGGACAAAAAAAATTAAAACTAGAACTAAAAGGACCTGCTTTTTTAAAACTATACATTTTAATGTGTATTAGGACTAGTATATTCTTTTTATAAGGTATATTTACCTACCTTTAAATTTATTAGACAGCTAACTGTTAAAGTTACAATTATTGTCATAATTGTAACTATGACAATTAAGCATTAGGTAAATTTAGTAAGTGAATATACTGACACTTAATTTCTATTTGTCGCAAAATCAATCCGTTAAACGTCATTAAAAAACGTATGCATGAAAATTAGAACATTTCTTTCATTGAAAAACTGACATACGGATGACGGACAAACGGATACATGAAAATTAAGCTTAAGAAATAAGAAATAAGATCGCGATTGATCGTTCATGCTGATAACATAAGAAATAAAAAATGTTGTCACAAAATTATATTTTATTGTAGTGGATTATATTGGCTATAAACGTAAACAATCGACAGCGACACTCAACGCGATTTCCAACACCATGGCTCCATGGCCAGCACATAAAACCCATCAAAATAATTCACAGACCCATTTTGGTTCTTTGCGCAGTTTTATACGCAAGAATAAGAACCAAAGTTAAAAATTGTTAATCTTTATTCTTATTTCTTATTTCTTATTTTCATGAGCATGAACGCAACCATTACTTTACACAGTTTTAACTTTTTATCTTATTTCTTATTTTTTATTCTTATTTCTTATTTCTTATTTTAGTGAGCATGAATGCGCCTTAAGTGTTTACTATGGATATATTTATTCTAACCTAAAATATGAAATTATGTTCTGGGGAAATTCTTCTCACATAATCTATTTATTTTTCAAAAGAAATGTTTAAGGTGTATTTTTAAATTAAATTATACTGAATCGTGTAGGTCTACATTTATTAATTTATTTTTACAAAAGAGGAGTAAAATTATTGTTCTTACCACTTTGAGGTCTATTTTAAGGCTTGCAAGTCTCTCTGTAAGAAACCTCGTTTAAAACGATTAATAATCTGTATACAAACCCAAAGCACAAGAATTGTAAACAACAAAAATGGCCGCCATTGTATGATGGGCAGTGTTGCAGTGATTTTTAGTATTTTTAGTACGAGATCGAACAGACCTTATTGTGTGAATTGTGGCAGAAACAATATTTTTCCAGCAGTCAGTAAAGTTCATAAATCTTTGCTGGGGACAGTCACGGATTAGACATTTACTATATTTCAAACTAATTTTAATACATTTTCAATACCTTATTGGGAGATTTTGTACATAATTTAAAGAGCCTAAGGATTGTTTTATCAGATCTATTCTTGACATTTCATTTTAGTTACGAAAATAAAGGACAGCAAGTGGCCAACTTTTTGAAATATACCCTTATAACCACTTAGCTGGGCGGTAAAACGCTAGTTAATTTCTTATCGAATCGGCATGAATCATGTGCTCATACCATAATCAATCACTTTAGTATTGAGAACAATTATTTAATCTTTAGAACGTTTAAAGATAAAGGTAATTATAATCAGTGTAGCAATAATATTTTTATTAGATGATATATGACAAATTTTCTTAAAAAAAGGTCCAGCCATTTTTTTCTTTTTAAAATATACAAATATTACGCATAAACAAAATATTGACAACATTTTAAGTTTTGGGTGATTGCCAACCCACTCCTCATTATTAAATTTTCTTAAAAAAAGGTCCAGCCATTTTTGTGATTGCCACCCCACTCCTCATTATTGTTCACCACACAAGCGTCGGGTTAATGCATTTATAAAGGGTATCTAGGTTAATGTAGCTAAGTAAAGGTTTATTTGCATTAGCTAACCCATTCATTTTTGACGTTAAAATAGAAATAAATTATCAATTTACCAAACCACTGTCATGTTTGTCATTTAAAATTCATAAAATTTCATTTAATACATTTCACTCATCAAAATTATAAGTAATAAAAAACATAAAAATGTCAGAGGATAAAAAAGAAGATAAGAAAAAGAAGGGAGAAGCTAATAAGAATCCAAGTAAGAATAGCAAAAACTTTGGTCTATTGATCAAAAAAATATCCATCTAAAATTAACTTATTTCTATATACTTTAAGATTGCAGTGTAACAATAGGTCCAGGGCCAAACAAATATGAGCTTCCCCCTGTTATTGGAGCAATTCACAAAAAACCCAAAAAACATGATTTTACGAGATACCAAAATCCTGCTTGGTCAATGCAACCTAGACGATACGTAGGAAGCAAATTTAAAACTCCTTCCCCTGGAGATATTGGTAACCTGCATAGAATAAATCCCCCAGCATATACTATTAAAAGTAGACATCCCCCACTCAGTAAGTAATCATTTAATAATAATAATAATAATAATAATAATAATAATAATATGCATCAGGATTTCAAGTCTAATTATTCCAGCTAAAAAATTTTCCTATTTGCATGTACTAATAACAATACCAATTCTATTCTAATCTATAATCTTAACGTAAAACTTAATATACTTCGCAACGTAAATTACCAAGAACCCCATCTGGCATCAGAAAACAAACAGATCCCTATAGGGATAGCCAACCCATAAATCAATACATAAACTAAACAGAAAAAGGCAGACATAAGACATTAGCATCATTCCCCAAATAAACATTCGACTAAAACCAAAAATAAACGCCATAAATCTTAATAAACCCAAACCAAAACAAACATGGACATCGTCAATACGATATATCACTCACTAGGCATAATTAAAATTCTATCCGACGGAAATTGCTTTGTGGCCAGCTTAGCCCACCAACTAGACAATAGCCTGACTAGGTCAACAATAGGAAGTACACAAGCATTAAGTCAAAGACTGAACTACCACATCAGAACCCACATATAGACATACAGACCATATGTACAGGATGCGATCCTTGACCAACCCCACCGGTACGCGCATATTATTGACTGGGAACGTAAAACTCACAAAACAGTTTCTGGGTGGGATTGGAAAGAATAATAGCAGCATCGGACATATTTAACATCGCAATCGAGAGGGGCAAAGACAAGATATCCTTCAGACAGAACGACAACCGCACAGACAGGTATTTGGACCTAAAACGTGGCCAAAAATCAATTTTGTTAATTTTTATTGCCAGATCTAAGATTTTGTTTTAAAGAAGTTAGATAACATGGCTATCTTTTGGCGTAGTTGAAACTTGAATTGGCCATCCCAGTCCGATGTACCAGCAGCTAGAACCTAGCGCTCTTTTACATCGTAGGTCTTCGTTCGCTACACTCCACAAAAAAACAAATTTTTGCTGTGTTGTTTCTTATCATAAGAATCTTATGTTAAAAGAGATTTTGGTGAAAGAAATTAATATGGATGTCATTAATTAAGGTATGTACAATATTTTAGGCAATATTTCATTTGTGTTATAAACTTTATTTATTTATATCGAGTACTATAATTAACTACCTAGAAATTCTTAATTTTTTTCGTTTTTAAACAAACAATGGTGTTTTTAAATATCGGCAACACCTCGCAACGGCATCCGCAATACATTTTATTAAACTTTAGGATATCTAGAATAATTGCAGCCATCAAAGTCATCCACATGTTTCCACATCACGAAAAAATATACCCTTGAAAACAGACACTTTAGTGCGATCTTATAAGATTTTTAGGTAAATGGATGTATTTTTTATTTTTTAAAGGGCACAAAAACTTTAATATATGTTTAATTTAAATATTTTTATTGCATTACTTGCATGTAAGTAGCTACTTTATAATTTTTTTATAAATAAATTTGTGAATACATACTTTTTTTTAATTTATAGTAAAAGTACCTAATATCACTTGTATACCTTTAAAAATATGTTTTTTGGTCATTTGCTACCCTTTTGATAAAGAAAAAGTGCCCAAATATTTTTGGCCACGTTTTAGGTCAAAATACCGCTCTGTGCACCGGTCAATCGCAATTTGTTACAGACTAGGCTAGACAGGAACGTACAATCACTACGAAAGTATAGTACAAATCTGGCAACATTGACATAAGCCTTGCTTAACAGGCAGGAAACATAACCAACATAAGAACCTGCGGTAACGGTGAATATACGCAAACACAATCGACCGGTAACGGGATGATAAGTTTAGACAACAGTACACGACAACACATTATAAAAATAGGCACACACATCGTAAGGGGCTGTAGGCAAGCAGACAAGAGGGAAATAATTGACGACACATTATCCCAACTAAACCTAGACATAATAGCATTACAAGAAACATTCATGACAATTGGACGCGCTAAAATAAACACGTACGACTGGTACTTTAGCGGAGGAAACATGTTGGTACATTAAAAAATATATAATCTTCCAACAATTTTTTTTTAAATAGGGATATTATTAGCTTTACTAGAAAAATTAAATGTATATATACAGTATGTCTCAGTATCTTGGAATCATATGGAAAACTTTTTTATTATTAATTTTAGGAAAAAAAGTTATTCTTCATAAAAAGTTCTGCATGGTGTAAAACTTAAAAGTTAAGTCAGGGGATCTAGCAGGCCAAAAAGTTTTAGAATATCAACAAATCATTTGTTTATCAGTGAATCCTAGATTACATGTTACAGTTAAATTTGCATTGATATTGTAGACAAAAAAGAAAAAATATTTTTTTTTTAATGTAAATGGATGTAATTGCATATTTGAACGTAGTTTTTAGTTCTGATTAACTTTTCTTTATAACAATTTTCGATATTGTCAAATATAAAGGTACTTTACTCTTGAGCCAAATTCATATTTTTTGACACACCCCGTATACGACTAAAAAAAAATAATATTTGTGAGTTGCATTTTAAGTTTTACACCATGCAGAACTTTTTATAAGGAATAACTTTTTTTCCTAAAATTAATAATAAAAAAGTTTTCCATATGATTCCAAGATACTGAGACATACTGTATATACATAGGGTGGGTCAAAAAAACCGACTATTTTTTTTTATTTTGTACTCTGAAAAATCGGTTACTAGAGAACTCTAGAGAATTCTCACCAAACATGAGCTCTTAATTTTCCATTTTTTCCTCAGTATTAGAAACAAAAATTTATATCTCTTCGACAATTGTTCGTTAAAAAATAACTCTCCTCATATTCTTGTAGGAAATGAACGCTCTACAAAAAAGGTCTCTTACAATTTTTTCGTAAACCTCACCGTTAAAAAGATATCGAAGGTTAAAGTTTAAGAGAAATTTCTGTTTTGCTTATGAGTTTTATAACTCGCTTACAAAAAAATTTTATGAATCGCGCAACTCATAGTTTTGTAGGAGATTAACTGCTCTACAAAAATGGTCTCTTATGAATTGTCGATTAAATTAAGCGTTTAAAAGATATTCATCTTCAAACTTCAATGCAGAGAGTTATTTTTTAACGAACAGTTGTCGAAGAGATATAAATTTTTGTTTCTAATACTGAGGAGAAAATGGAAAATTGTAAAGCGGAGGACCTTGTTATCAAAATTAAGAGCTCATGTTTGGTGAGAATTCTCTAGAGTTGTCTAGTAACCGATTTTTCAGAGTACAAAGTAAAAAAAAATAGTCGGTTTACTACGTGGACTGACCCATATATACAGGGTGTCTCACCAGCGATGGTACCTTAGACGTTTGCGGAGAACGGCTGAAGATATCAATTTGAAATTTTTATAGCAATTATTATACAATTTAATCTACCTTTTAAAATTATTTTGAATAAAATTCCTCATGAAATTGCTGTACCATTCCTTGTATTACCGAAACCTTACTATTTAGGTATAGGGAATGGTTATACCAATCGAAATGTAATTCATATTCCTATTTGATTATGTAAAAACATGCATAACTTTCCGTTGAAAATAAACAAGTTATTAATGTTTGAAGTTAACCAAATTTACCACGATTTTTCCCTGGCTTTTGATCATAAATATGAAAATTTCAGACATGGAATCTTTAAAACAATGTTTTAAGATTCCAAAAATCCTTACAACATACCAGCAAACCGAATATCAAAAAAGTTATAAGCAATTTTTAATGAAGGTGCAACTGTCAAAATTTTACGAAAAAAATTATTAACTCGAAAACAATTAAGTTTAGGTATAGGGAATGGTACAGCAATTTCATTAAGAATTTCATAAGGAATTTAAAAATAAAAAAATTTACAGGGTGTTCCATTGGAAATAACAAAGTTGATGTCGCTTCCGGTTAAACCGGAAGAGGAATTTTATTCAAAATAATTTTAAAAGGTAGATTAAATTGTATAATAATTGCTATAAAAATTTCAAATTGATATCCTCAGCCGTTCTCCGTAAACGTCTAAGGTCCCATCGCTGGTGAGACACCCTGTATATATGGGTCAGTCCACGCCAAATCGGCCAAGAGTAAGACTTCATGTTTCCGATTTGCTTCAAATTTTCAGGGTCGATAGACTAACTAAAGTAATGGAGAAATCTAAAATATCAACCTCTTTTATGCATTTTTGTAGGTTTTACATAATAAACAAAAAAATGTCACTTCTCTTATTTTTCGATTATTTAAAAACCCGAGAGACAACAAATTTCGAAAAAAATCATATAAACATATTTTTTGACGCTCTTTAAGATAAAATAAAAATAAAAAAATTTTGTTAAAAAATTCTCAAAAAAAAATCTAATTTTTTTTTTTAAATTTAAATTCCCAAAAAACGCCACCTCAAATTAAAAAAAAAATCATCATGATGATAGCCCTAAATTTTCCGCAAATTTTGACTACTTATTTTTGGGGGGGCTCAAAAACTGTAGAAGTTATGAATTTTTTTGTAAGAAATGCATGTGAAATCGTCGCTACAGATCCAAGCCTACGCGTAGCAGCGCCGCGGCGCGCGGTTCCGAGAGACGTGCGCTCGGTCTTACGGAAAAAAAAATGGTTTAACGATTCTTTCTCTCTTTCTCTCACACACACATTAATATTTTTAAACTATATTGTATTAAAACTCCAAATTATTTTTTTTTCTAATTTGGATAGCGTTTATCGAAAAGGAACCAAGCGCCAAAAACTTTTTGTGGGGTAAACAAAATTATTTGCACAATAACTCATTTTTGATGCTGCTCAAAAAATTAATGATTTGGGATCCTTCTCAATCCTTTTGAGAAAAGTCCCAAATGATGATTAACCTTTTGAGCATTATTAAATATGAGTTATTTTACAAATAATTTTACTAAGCCCAGAAAAAGTTTTTGGCGCTTGGTTCCTTTTCGATTGGCGTTATAAATTTTATTCAAAAAACAAAACAATCAAATTAAAATATCGTCGATGGTTTAGCAATAACTTCTATGTGCAAATTAATAGTATATTATGTATCAAGTTTTATAAACGCCATTTTAGTTACGAGTTTAATTAAGCACGAGCGAAGCTTGCGAGCGAGTGTTTAATAAAAACGAGTGTCTAGAGAAGTTTATAAACGAGTTGCATACTATACTTTATCTACGACGAACACAAAACAGAATTTAAAGCCAATTTTATTTGTTAAAATTTTGACATCTGTCAACTGTAACCTCACTTTTTCTCAATTTATAATAAAGCTAACTTCAGCTCCTGGCGTAAAATGTCGAAAAGCCACTGTTGTTAACTTCAGCCCGTCAATAAAACGCCATAAAGTCACAGCTCGTCAATGTAGGAGTAGATAATAGTATATTATGTATCAAGTTTTATAAATGCCATTTTAGTTACGAGTTTAATTAAGCACGAGCGAAGTTTGCGAGCGAGTGTTTAATAAAAACGAGTGTCTAGAGAAATTTATAAACGAGTTGCATACTATACTTTATCTACGACGAACACAAAACAGAATTTAAAGCCAATTTTATTTGTTAAAATTTTGACATCTGTCAACTGTCACCCGAATTTAACGTCACTTTTTCCCAATTTATAATAAAGCTAACTTCAGCCCGTGACGTAAAATGTCGAAAAGCCACTGTTGTTAACTTCAGCCCGTCAATAAAACGCCATAAAGTTACAGCTCGTCAATGTAGGAGTAGATAAAATTTTTTAACGGACTTAAGTTAAGCTTAACATATTTAAAAAAACTTACTATTACAATACTACATTAATTATTGCAACATGTATCAATTAAATCATGTACCTAATACTTTTAACCAAACTCTTGACCTTATATTTTGTGATAATAATAATTCTAGTCAAGTTATTGAATCAATCGACAAGCTCCTCCCTTGCGATAATTATCATCCAGCCTTAACGTTGAGTTATCCCATTGGCAACCAGGATGAATCAACGCTTAATGCTCAATATTATTACTTTGATTTTAAAAATGCTGATTTTAACTATTTATGTCACTGTTTGTCAACTGTTAATTGGGACCTTGTTTTTTGTAGCAATAATGTTGATATTTGTGTTGATAGTTTTAACGAAATTTTAAACATTTTTAATGAAATTTGTGTTCCTAAAAAGAAATTTGGAAATCATAAATTTCCTAAATGGTTTTCCCAGGAACTTAAAAATAAAATTTTTGAAAAAAAACTTGCTCACAGGGAATATAAAATTAACCAATCTGATGAAAATTACAAGAGATTTAAAGAACTACGTAAAATGTGTAAAAATTTGGTAAAACAATGTCACACAATAAATCTTAAAACTGTAGAGAATAACATTATCAGAAACTCTAAAAGTTTTTGGTCACATGTTAAGTCAAAGCAAAATGACAACTGCCTACCCAAGCATATGTACTTAAATGATAATGACTCTGAGAAGGAACAATGTATAGCTGATTTCTTTGCACGACACTTTTCTTCAGTTTATCAAGCAGACAGTAATATAACTGTACCTACTTTTAATATGATGCACACTGTTGATATAAACAACTGTAATATTAACGAATCAGATGTTTTCGATGAATTTGTTAAATGTAATAAGTATATTAGTCCTGGTCCTGACAACATACCTATGATAGTTTTATTTAAATGTAGATTTGTTTTAACCAAACCAGTGTGTTTTTTGTACAATTTATCGTTAAGTTCCTCAGTGTTTCCACATGCTTGGAAAACTTCATATGTTATTCCCATACATAAAGCAGGTGACAAGTCAAATATTAAAAACTACAGACCTATCTCGAAGTTGTCAGTAATACCTAAACTTTTTGAGAAAATTATTGTTAACAAAATTGCTATCAACTTTCGTCATGCAATATCTAATGAACAGCATGGATTTTCATCTGGGAAGTCCACTACCACCAACTTGCTGATTTACAATGAATATCTGGTCGATGCTTTGGAGAAACAGGGTCAGGTGGATGCCATTTACACTGATTTTTCCAAGGCATTCGACAAAGTAAATCATACTATTTTACTAGCCAAATTACAAGCTTTTGGTGTATACGGTGGACTTCTAGAGTGGATTGCCAGTTATATTAATGACAGATCTCAGATTATACTTATAAATAATAACTGCAAATCATCTCCCATTTCGGTTCTGTCTGGTGTCCCGCAAGGTGGTCATTTATCACCACTATTGTTTAACTGCTTCATCGATGATATTTGTTCTGTTGTTAGGTTTAGTAGGTGCTTGTTATTTGCGGATGATTTAAAAATATTTAGGGTTATACGAAACGTCAATGATTCTGTGCTTCTGCAAAAAGATCTTGATAAAATTGTAGAATGGTGTCGTGCTAATTCAATGAATTTAAATATTGAAAAATGCAAACATATAAGCTTTACACGTAAAAAAAGCCCTATATTGTTCCGATATAAAATATTGGATACTTACTTAGATAAACTGTTTGAAATACGTGATCTTGGCATCCTGTATGATACCCAGCTCACTTTTACTAGTCACATAAACTCAGTAATTAACAGGTCGTATAGAATGCTTGGATTTATGAGAAGACAGCTTTTGGAGTTTGAAAATGTTTATTGCCTTAAATCAGTGTATGTCTCATATATACGATCTATTGTGGAGTATTGTGTGGTCGCCTTATTACAACGTTCATGTTAGTACTGTTGAAAAAGTCCAGAATAAATTTCTCAAAACTTGTGCATACAAATTAGGCATAAATTGTGAACAAATAGATTACAGTATGTTAAGACAGATAATGGGTCTGCAATCCCTTGAGCAACGTCGCGACAAATTAGCCCTAATTTTTCTGTTTAAATTGGTTAACAATATCATAAATTGCCCTGAACTACTCAGTTTACTTCAGTTCCATGTTCCTCAAAGGCGCGTAAGGAATCATTATCTGTTCCGGGAAGTCACGCACTCCACAAACTATGGCTTTAATTCACCTGTCATCAGAATGTGTAGATTGGCAAATAAGATAGATATAGATTTCTTTAATAATAGTTTATATAAATTTAAATCTTCCATATAACCTCTGTGATCTTGTAAATTGATTTATATAATATGTATGTTTCCTATATATATGTTTGTTTTTTGTAATGGTTATTTACCGTAAATAAATATTATTATTATTATAAAAAAACAATATTTTAGTTTAATTAGGTATTTTTCTAGGTACTCTTCTAGCTCTCGTTAAAAAAATTAAGAAAACATAGGTTTTTATTTTAAATACACATAGGGCCGGTTTTTCAATCGTTGGTTAACTTTATCTTACGGTTAATTTCCTTAGATACTATTGTTAACACAATAGTATCTAAGAAAGTTAACCGTAAGTTAAACTTAACCAACGATTGAAAAACTGGCCCATAAAGAAATCTAACATTTTGTCTAAATGTCAAAGAATTTATTGCGTTAAATGTATACATAGTATACATAATATAGTAACGTTATTAAATAAATCAAATTAGTATTTAATACAATAACATTCTAACAAATAAATATTACTATAAATATTAATAGATTTAGGAGGGTTAACTTTTGGTATTATAGGAACTGTTATTTAGGAATACGGATAACAAGATCCCATTAGTTTAATGGCTCACCCATTCACTCATTTTTCTGTGTAAGAAGAAAAAAGTAATTTGTCTTCATATTTTAAAATTTTTGCAGCTATTGCAAATTAAAATATGCAAATTATGAACCCTGGTTTTATAGTTCTAACTAACTGTAGTTTTCTGAATAAATAAAATACCAATTTTATTGAAATGTTAGGTAATTAATTATTTTAATATTATATCTATAACTATATTAATTGCATTTGAATCTTACATAGATATAGATATGTACACGTCTTAATAGCATTATAAAAAATGATGGATTAATTTAATTTAAAGCTAAAATTTAAGGTCTTTGGGGGAAGAAAGGAAATTTTACAAAAATTAAATATCCAAAATACCATAGTCGCGACTTTACGAAATATTATAACTTAAACTGTAAAAGTAATTTTATTAACTTTTAAAATTTAAGTTATAATATTTGGTCAATTCGAGGCTGTGGTATTTAAGAAAACTTAAGATTTTGCCAAATTTTGGCTTATCACTTTCTTTTCCAAAGGTCACCATCTTTTTCTTTTTGTTAATTATTGGAGATAGTAAACTTTAAATTACGGTTCGTTTTTTTTATAAAGAATCAGGAAACGTCGCAGTTAGCTTCATTGACTTAAACAATTTAAACTGGTGGAAAATATATTTATGGTTGTGTTAAAATTCCATTTTGAGTTTAATTTTTAACTATTTTCTTCAACATTTTTGCTAAAAATCTTTATAAACTGCTCGTCATAAAAATCGACGCACCTAGTTTTTTGGAAAATATTTAATAGCTCGTTATTGGAAAATTACTGAATCGATTTTGAAAATCTTTGGAAATTCTGAATAGCTGATTCTTTGACTCCTATGTCTAATTTTGGGAATATGTTATTTTGCATATAGCATTATACTACAGGGTGTTAAACGAAGAGATGTATTTTTTCCAAAATTTCAAGTTATTCCCATTCATGTGCACATAGCATTTTACTACAGGGTGTTATAAAAAGAGATGTTTTTTCCAACATTCCAAATCACCATTCACAGGGCAGTTGAGCTTGATAGTCATAATATCCCTTCCTAATAACAGGTAATTCCTCGGGACATTTTCAAGATTTTGTGGATATCTTGGATAACTACGATTATATGGCAGTTTTTAGAAAATTCACGTTATTCTTCACTTAAGTCCCAAACCGGAAAGTATCAACACAGCATTTTATAGTAGGTCCCGTGCTTCCAGTTCATGTACGCTGCGTGATTCATTAAAAGTGAAATGTTTCACACAAAACCATTTTTTTTGGTTAAATTCAAAATAAAAACGCAAACCAAACAAAATTATTCTCGTAAACTTATGTAGGCTATATTCATGCAATTTTCTACAAACAGTTGACTAAGAAAGTTTAAAAAATATGGCGCATATCTGGTTTTGAGTTTCCGTCCTTCAATTATTCTTGTCATTTTTGTCGTCGAATATGAAAACATTTTTCAAACAGCAAAACACATTTAAAAAAATAAAATGACGGATGTAAGATTGCATACCACGCAAGACGAAGAGCTACCTGCCCTC
This sequence comes from Brassicogethes aeneus, assembly GCA_921294245.1. Taxonomy (NCBI): domain Eukaryota; kingdom Metazoa; phylum Arthropoda; class Insecta; order Coleoptera; family Nitidulidae; genus Brassicogethes; species Brassicogethes aeneus. The sequence continues at coordinate 68,456,788 of OV121132.1, forward strand.
TTTTTCTTCTAGAAGAAGATGGGCACAAGAACATGCAAATTGGGGAAACGATGTGTTGATATCTAATCGATACCTTTCGTAGTTTGCTCATTTTTGGGAATTAAGTGAAGATAACGACAATATCTGTAGTATCATGCTATGTGCACAATATCGTATTTCCAAAATTAGACATAAGAGTCAAAGAATCAACTATTGCTCATTTTTTGAACTAAAATGAAGAATAACCTGAATTTTCGAAAAATTGCCGTATAATCGTAGTTAGCCAAGATATCCACAAAATCTCGAAAACGTCCCGAGGGATAACCTAACTGTTATTAGGAAAAAAATCATCCCTTTTTTTAACCCCCTGTAGTATAATGCTATGTGCACAATATCGTATTCTCAAAATTGGACGTTAGTCAAAGAATCCACTATTGCTCATTTTTTGGATCAAACTGGGAAATAACGACCATTTTCGATAAAATGGCATATAATCGTAGTAAGCCGCGATATTCACAAAATCTCGAAAACGTTCCGAGGGATTACCTTACTTATATTAGGGAGGGGTATTACGACTATCAAACTCAACTGCCTCATGAATGGAAATAACTTGAAATTTCGGAAAAAATACATCTCTTCGTTTAACACTCTGTAGTATAATGCTATGTGCAAAATATCGTATTCCCAAAATTAGACATAAGAGTCAAAGAATCAGCTATTCAGAATTTTCAAAGATTTTCAAAATCCATTCAGAAATTTTTCAATAACGAGCTTTCAAATATTTTCCAAAAAACTAGGTGCGTCGGTTTTTATGACGAGCAGTTTATTATTATTTTATGTCTAACTGGTTAAATACTAGTGAAAACTGTGAACTGAACAATATTTGTCAAAAAATTATTAGTATAATCATAGGATATTAATAATTATTATTACTTTTTCCTTAGTTAAAATAAAAACCTATAGGTTTTCTTAAAAAATTTTAGAAGAGTACCTAGTAAAATACCTAATTAAACTAAAACATTGTTATTGTAATAGTAAGTTTTTTAAAAAATATGTTAAGCTTTTTTTAAGTCGGTTAAACAATTTGTACATAGAAGTTATTGCTAAACCATCGACGATATTTTAATTTGATTCTTTTGTTTATTTTTTAATAAATTAGAAAAATAAATAATTTGGAGTTTAAATAAAATATAGTTTGAAAATATTAATGTGTGTGAGAGAAAGAGAGAGAGAAAGAGAATCGTTTAACGATTTTTGACTCTTTAGCAAGACTTCATATTATAATAATTACTTGTAGTTCAATAGTCAAATTATTATAAATCTTCAAACAAAAATGAAGCTAAAATGTCATTATGTCAATTAAACTAAACCTAAAAATAATGTGAAAAAATCTTAAAGAAATATTTTAATTAAATGCTTAAAAAAATAGAATATAGAACTCGGTGACGAAAGCTTATTAATTGCCTTGCACACATTCTACTCCCTCGGCTAGCGCCTTGGCAGTAAAATGTATGCTCGGGTCTAATTATAATTGAGGAGCATCCGTGCAAAACCGGCTAAATCAATTTTATTTTATTCAGTTTTTTGTTTTTTTTGATTTCGCATCTTTGGGTTCATTTCTATCGACAACCAAGATAATTCGGTTTAAATCCGACTATATCCATTGTAAAAGTCACATTTAAAAGGTAGCTTTAGGAGCAAAACCGGCCAAATCCACGTTTTTATAACAAACCCGGCTATATCCAATAAATAATAATGATGAGCATGCATGCATGCTGATATGTCGATACTAAAATTTGTTCTGTTTTTTCATGTTTTCACTAAATTTATTTTGTTAATATTTCTGAATAATAAAGGTTTTTTTCACATTTTATTTGTATTTTTTTGAGCAAAACCGGCTATATACAAAACAATTTTTGAAATTTTGGCCTTAATATAAAGTTTTTGAAAACGAAAGTATGTCTTATAAATCAAGTACCATAAAGTCAACAAAACTCAAGTTTGCTTTTTTTGTTATCTGTAAAGGCCAGAAAACACGCGTCTTTACTGTCTTATTGCCCGATTAAGAATGAATCTCATCCCCCCGAGTGTGAGTACATTTCCACCTTTTTGTGAATCTTTATCTTTACTTTCCCACGAGACCGTGGCTACGTTTGGTGATCGTTAGTCATCACCTTCACTAATGCATCCTTATCGGACTGCAGACTAAATAACTGTTCCCTAAAATCTATTTCTTAAGTCTAATTTATGATAAACAACATGAGAACCTATTCCTAATTTTACCAAATTGTTATTTTAATAAACTTATAAACTAAACACGCTTAAATTAATGTCTATTCTCCGACACGGCTGTCCTGACGATCACACGTCCTCGGGTGCAATTGCAATATTTAGATTTAAGGTTTTAATACCACTTTTACAATTTACACAACTAACAATGCTCTTAGTTTAAAAGTCCATTTGGATAACAAAAAAAATTCACTCAAATACATACTAGGCCCCCGCTACATCACCAGCTGCCCATCACGCCCTGATCAAACCACTTTAGGCTTGCAGTTGCGACTATAGCCTGGCGCATGTAGCACTATTCTCGGTGTCTCTTGCAACACCTTTAGCTGCGATGTCTCTTTCAACACCTTGAACTACGGTGTCTCTTGCAACACCTTCAGCTACGGTGTCTCTTTCAACACCTTGAGCTACGGTGTCTCTTGCAACACCTTTAGCTGCGATGTCTCTTTCAACATCTTGAGCTACGGTGTCTCTTGCAACACCTTCAGCTACGGTGTCTCTTTCAACACCTTAAGCTACGGTGTCTCTTTCAACACCTTTAGCTGCGATGTCTCTTTCAACCCCTTGAGCTACGGTGTCTCTTGCAACACCTTCAGCTTCGGTGTCTCTTTCAACACCTTGAGCTACGGTGTCTCTTTCAACACCTTCAGCATCGGTGTCTCTTTCAACAACTTGATCTACGGTGTCTCTTTCAACACCTTCAGCTTCGGTGTCTCTTTCAACACCTTGAGCTACAACACCTCTCTGAGTGTTTTCCTCGTTAGAACTCTCTAACTCACTGGGGACCTGGCTGTAAGGCATTTTTTTTTTCAAGTGATCGTGTGAATTCTTGTAAGATCTATTATTTTTAAAGAGTTTAAGGTATATCTATCACCTTCTAGAACTTCTGCTATCAGAAATGGGCGTCTAAACTTTAGATCAAGTTTATTTTAACTTTTCATTTGGTCACCTACGTTAAATCTAATTTTTAAACTTTATTATTATTAAATCTAGACTTGATAAGTCTAGATATGCAATGGAACACTTTTTATATTTTGACTTGCGCGATTTCTTACGTTAGTAATATTAATTTCGGATTATCTATCAGCAACAGACATCAATTAGAAAGGCCTAGCTATCTTGCTAGTCAAAAGTTCAAAGGGACTGGCTTTAGTGACTTAATTTAATTTTACCTGTAGTTAATTAATAGAGGTTTTATTATCTGAGACAAATTAATTTGGGTACAAATTTTCGAAAATATTATGCGAGGCCAATGAACTGTCTCAGCTGAGAGACGTTCTCAGGATCAGGTAGGCACATTTACTGTAAGTGCTTTAATTTTACGACAATTACGTCAGTGTTCGCTTCCTTTAATTTCATAACCAAGATACTCTGTACTATTTTTGAAGAATTTTAAAATAATAATCCTGCTTTTGTAAGAACTTTAAAGTCTAATTAAAGTATTTAAAATGCATCCTGTATTGTACGAGAAACAATTATAATATCGTTCATATAAACAAGAACAAAAGAATAAGCAAAATTCTTTTATAACAGCTAGTTTGCAAACATATGGTGCATACTTTAAAGTTTAAACAGAATGGTTAGATACTGCTATTGCCCATCTGGGGTACCTTTAGTCTGGGTAAACCCGCATCTGATGAAAACCACTTGACATGTCTAAACTATAAAAATATTGGGCGCCACAAAGTTTACCAATTTGATCGGCAATAAGAGGCAGTACTGTATTATTGTTTAATTCGCCATAATTTATGTAAAATCGATCAGATCTATCTTTCTTTTTAACTAATAAGATTTGGCTAGCAAAAGTAAATACTGGGCCGAATAATACGAGCCTTTTACAATTTGTTTATTTTATTCTTTACTATTTGTCGCTTATCTGAACTTAAACAATATGACCGTCTCTGAAAAGTTATAATAATATTAATTAGACGTATTTTAAACTCATCGGTGGCGATCTTAGTAAATTATAGACAATAAAAACAATACATCAAAAAGACAAAACCTTAGTAAAACTACAAATCTAGGATATTATTCCAATTAATTTTAAAACTATTGGACGTCAGGTTAACATGAAAACCTTGACAAATAATTTCACAGCCAATCGTAGATGAAATGACATTACAATCCCACTTTGCAATTAAGCATGAGGTATTACATGAAATATAGTTTCTAAGGTATAATTGTTAATGACTATTTTAAACAGTATTTGTAGAGTGCTATGAATAGTAGTGTTCCCAATGCCTCTCAAAACAATAAAATTCTTAACTCTTTTACCTGAGAACTTGGAGGTTACAATTTCTTTAATAAGCGAATATCGGTAAACAAGTCAAAACAGAATAAATACGACTCACCAGATTGAATAAGCGAGCCGGTTGGCTTGACCACTCTTACCCTTTTCTCTCCGGTCGTATTTTCTTAAATACCTTTAAAACATGACCCACTGGTGGCTAAAGGGCACTTTAACGCAATATAACCGGAAGCACAACACCTGATGCACCCTACAACAGATTTATTTAAGGCGATGCACTAGCACTGGACTGATGGATTCCAGATGTGTTTTCGCTTTCGTTAATTCTAAAACAGCATTCACTTATTTTATGACCCACTTTTCCACAAAACTGACACTTTATTGTAGTTGATGATTTATGTCCTTTTGCATAAGATGAGGTAGAATCTTCTTAAGTTAAAGCGTAAGATATGTCATGAGGCGGCTATTATAGGACAAAAGACATTCACTTTCTTTAGGACGACCGATGAACATATTAATTAAAATGGCAGCCGAACTTCCAATGGATTTTTGGATAAACACATATCAACAGTAGAACACCAGGAAATAAGGTCAGCACTTGGATCCTCCGGGTTAAACTTCGGTAATGATACTTTGGGTACACTAGCTGGTGTAGTTTTAATTGCACTTATTAATTCCATCATATTTTGGTTTTGATGTTCCAAAAAAAGGCACTATTGTTTCTGCGATACTCCAGGCTCTGGAGTCGATCCCACTACTGATGTCGAATCGGTGTTTTTCGGGGCCGCGATACTTGGACTTGGACATCATTCACAACAATCAAACACTGATTCTCGACAATTAGTACATTTAATTACGAATATCTAACTAGACAAAACGATATACGCTAAAGATTATACGCACAAAGTAAATTAAAGTATGAAACTAACGATTGTAACGAATCCGCGGTCTCCCGATTTACACGCGTCTTTACTGTCTTATTGCCCGATTAAGAATGAATCTCATCCCCCCGAGGGTGAGTACATTTCCACCTTTTTGTGAATCTTTATCTTTACTTTCCCACGAGACCGTGGCTACGTTTGGTGATCGTTAGTCATCACCTTCACTAATGCATCCTTATCGGACTGCAGACTAAATAACTGTTCCCTAAAATCTATTTCTTAAGTCTAATTTATGATAAACAACATGAGAACCTATTCCTAATTTTACCAAATTGTTATTTTAATAAACTAAACACGCTTAAATTAATGTCTATTCTCCGACATATATATATATATATATATATATATATATATATATATATATATATATATATATATATATATATATTGATGAAATGTACCAAGTCACTTCCGAAATAGGTACGTAACATTCGTTGTGACTTCCAAAATTGGAAGTGGGAACGTATATATGGAAGTGACAACGTTTCGCCTTGTTGTCAGCATATTTAGCCACTAGAGGGCACAAGGAGCTCAAATCCGAAAAAACGGGTGGAAGTGACTACGTAGCTTTCGTACCTTTTCAGTTTGGCACTTAGTTCAGGTATATGCCGCTGGCGCCACCATCGATATATGCATTTCATATATAGCGACGGTGTCACTTCCGATGCATAGGCACGACTATGTCACTTCCGAAATGTGGCAACATGGCAAAGTGCACGAAAGAATTAAGGATACAAGCAGAGACTTTGATATAAGTTACGCTTTGTTCATTGCGTTAAAAAACGCAAAGCGCAAACCTGCGAAATTGTTTTGAAAACGCCACACTATGTTTTATCGGCGGAAAAAATACATTTTTATAAACCATTTTATTATGGGTATTTTTATGACGATAATTTGTTAAAAACATTTTAAAGCAATAAATTTGGGTAAAGAATTATTTTTAAATAATTATGTTTTTATTTTATGACACCTTAAAGTAAAATGTTTTTAAAACAGTTAAACTATATCTTTTAATCGAACAAAATATATCTTTTTTAAATAAGTTTAAAGTAGACCTTAATCTACATATATAAAAATTCGTGTTTAAAAATTAAAATTAAAAGTTAAAATGTTTTAAAGATACATTAGTAAAATTAGTAGAAAAAAATTCATATATATATGAATTTAAATACGATTGCCTCTGATTTTCACGTTGATAAAGTTGTTCAGTAAACTTTACGTTATAAGTACACAAAAAATTAGCTGCATATACGCACATATGGAAAAGTTATGAATTTTTATTTATCGCGATGCATGGCTAAATCGCGAGCGCTCGTATATACATAAGTAAGGCATTGTCTACCCACTCAAGATTTTCGTACAGATCTATGCTCATAAGTTTTAGTTGAATTTATTAATTGTTATAAATATTTTAACCCTTAAATGCATATGATTTTATTTTTATAGAAAATATACATAAAACGTTTTCAAATGGCTAATATAACATAGGAAAAATAATTAAAAAAATCAAAATAAAAAAAAAAAAATTATTTTGAAAAAAAAACAATATGTAGCAAATATGCAACTTTATGCAAAAAAGATGTTTATGTATGGAACAGTCTAAAACAATTTTTATTTTTGTTAAAACATAGCGTCACTCCACACTTTTCACAAATGATGCTGGTGAACCCGTTGCATTTGGGAAATTTGCATCTGACCCTTTTTTCGACAAGTAAAGGCCAGTGACCTGCTTGATCAGTGCGTATGTCTTGGGGAGGGGTGTGCTGAGCTGGACCTCTAGCTTTCTTCTCTTGAATCTCTTGTTCAATTCTTGATCTACCACGTTTTTTGTTAACTCCAACATTGCACAAGCAGTTCGCGACTTCACTTCTGAATTGTGATTGTGATAAGAGTTTGGTGTTAAAATTATCCTTTCCAATGGAGGCTCGTTTGTATAACAGCCATGCATTGACCATTGTCACATCAAGTAAATGGTAGAAGAGACGCAAATACCACTTTCTGCTTTTATTCCTGATTTTGTATCTTCCAATGTTGCTGTCCATAAGGTCCACCCCACCCATGTGCTTGTTATATTCTTGAATTACAAAAGGGCAATCTATGTCAACCTTTTTTTTTTTGTTTCTTATCAAAACGTTTTACATATGTTTTTGGAATTGTTCCAGCAAATGTTGATAGCATGGTAACATATTTGTTGTCTTTCCATATCAATGCCGACACCTCTACTCCATCAACTAGGGTTGTAAACTCATCACTTTTACCACGTGTTGCATGACTTAGGCTTTTATCAGTTGGCAATGGACAATTGGGTATTCTATCTCGTCTGATGGTGCCCAGAGTGTAAATACCCCGTTTGGCAAGGTACGCTACAAGCGATAAAGATGTGTAATAGTTATCAAAATATAGCCTATAATTTTGCATTTCTGGTATTATCCTTGACAAGCGTACAACAACGTTGGCTGACGCGCCAAGATCCGGTTCATCATCAGGTCTTTGATGTAAGTTTTCTTGTCCTGAATATATTTCAAATCGATAAGCAAAACCTGACACACCTGCAAGAACGAATAACTTGAAACCCCATTTATGTGGCTTTTTTGGCATATACTGCTTCATGAAGTGCCGAACTTTGGTGGAGCACATCTGCTCATCGATTGAACTATGGGCTTCCAAAGGGACATTGGAAAATTTCTCATTTAGATGGTCAATAATGGGACGGATTTTGTGCAACCTATCATGATCTGCGTGATCTCTTGGCAGATGTTTATTGTTATCATTGAAATGTATGAAACGACGAATTTTTTCAAAGTTGTTTACTGGCATAGTATTTTGAACATGAGGAAAACATAAATCGTCACTCCAGTATGATCGTGTATTTGGCATACTTACTAAAGACATAAAATAACAAATCCCAATAAAATTTCCGATATCTCGGGCAGTGAAATTTGTTGGCTTGCTTGGGTCTTTCTGAGTAGCATATAAATTGGTTTCTGATGCTATTTGATCAAACAGTTCATCAGTGAAAAAGTACTTAAAGAAGCTGTATGGTGTCTCCAAATTTAAAATAGCAGAAGGAAGGTCTGTAGATCCATGAAAGGTAAGTTGTTCTTCATTTAGCTTGATACCCACATGGTTCCATTTTACTTTCTCTTTCTTCTGTTTAGATTTACCTTTTCCTTTTTGAGATTTGGACTTGGGTAACGTGTCTTGCGTAGCCGTTGAAGTGGAGGGTTGATCAAATTCCAAGACACTTTCACTTTCAATTTCATCCTCTTCATTTGCGAAAATTATTGGACTGGCAGTTCTTGCATCATCTTCGTCGTCACTCGGTAAATATGGAGGGTCAGCCACACTATCAGTGTCTGAAAAGTCCAGACCATCCTCACTTTCTGATAAGTTCGCTAATATCTTTGCTAATTCCTCATCCGTCAGACCTTTTTTGCTACTCATGCTACAAAATATATAGGACCTTAGTGCATATTGTTGCAGATATGCTACAATCAGTATTTCAGAAAAAGAACAATGACTTTGCTTTGTAGGTTATCTTAATTTTATAAATTAATTAATAATCCCTTGTTTTGCATCTTTTTGAGGAAACTCAAGAATCTAGACATAAGGATTTTAAAAAATTGTTATATAATATATTATGTTTTCGAGAAAAACAAATCGAAAATCAACAAACGAAAATATATTTCATCGTCTTTTAATATCGTCTGACCCCCTAATAACGTTACTAAGAACGGCTACTTAGGAGAAATACAAAATTTGTAAAATATGAGGAATTATTATAGGAAAAAATTTTAAAATTTAAATTATGTTTATTTATTTCTTAAAGTGTGCTGAGTATGTGTATAATATGTATTTATTTACAATAAAAAAGTTATTGAATTAATTTCGCCATCATTTCACCGCGAACATTTAAAAAAGGCATTTAAAAAATAAAGACCTTTATTTTTTAATTAAAGTATAGTTAATTATGCCTATTAAGTCTTATTTAACACAGTTAAAAATAGAAAAATAAATATTTCATGCAATAAAAAAGTTTGATTTTTTCCTTAATTGATGCTTTAATTAGGACCACCTAAAACGCATTTAAAAATTAAAATTCGTTATATTTTTCAATTAAAATAAAGTTAATTATACCTAATAAGTCTTATTTAACAAATAAAAAAATAAATATTTTTTTGCAATAAAAAAATTATGGGGTTATTAAAGGGTGTATCAATAAGAGCGCAAGATTTGAATTTCGCCTCAGTTTGGCAACCATGATGTCACATGATTAATGACATGACAGATTGATATGAGACAGATGGAAGTTAGTAAATATAGAGCATTACACGATAGAACAACCCGTCCTGATTGTTAAACACTATTATCAAAATGATGAAAGTTTAATTGCCACGATTCGTAAAGGGCGTCCAATATTTTTTCGAAATAATGTTCCTAAATCATCTACTGTAAAAAGAATAATCGAAAAATTTGAAAGCACTGCTTCGGTTAGTGATGTGAAACACACGACACGAGCTCGTTCAGAACAAAATGTCGCAGCAGTTCGCAAGAGTGTGGCCGAGAGTCCAGAGACGTCGATTTGCCATCGTGCACAAGAATTGGACATTACAAAAGCCACTCTTCTGCAAATTCTTACTTAAGATTTGCATCTTCATGCCTACAAAGTCCAATTGACTCAACAACTCCAGCCAAAAGACCATGAACAGCGAAGAGAGTTCACCAATTGGATCCTTGAGCAGCAAGAAGTGAATGCCGATTTTGCGGACAAAATCATTTTCAGTGATGAGGCCCATTTTCACCACTATTTAACACCCTTGGACTTTTGGCTGTGGGGTTATTTGAAGTCACAAGTTTATGCCAACAAGCCCGCCACCATTGAAGCCTTAAAAGCAGAAATTAGACGCTCTATCAACGAAATACCGCCACATGTATTCAATAATGTTATTGCAAATTTTGCCAAAAGAATACCTACGCTTGTGCCAGTTAAGCCGTGGTGGCCATTTACCAGATGTGTTATTTTATACATAATTTCCAAATGTGTACTTTATAAATCAATAAATATTTCAATGCTTTAATACTTAAAACCATGTTTTACTAAACTTTGAAATCTTGCGCTCTTATTGATACACCCTTTATAATAGATATTTACTTATTATTTATTATTATTATACATTATACGAGCCCTAACCACATAATGTTCGGACACTTCATAATTTATACAGAAATTTTTTTCGTGAATACTATCTCAAAATTATTAGAAGTTATGAAAAATTCAGCTTATTTTGGCATATACCCCTCGAAGCGATTTTTATTTTTAAAAAGTTTACCTTTTATTTTTAGCTTTTAAAAAAAGGCTAACTTTTTAACTTTTTTTTGCATGAGTAAAAAAAGTTATAAATGGGCCCATTAAAAAGAACATAAAATATTATACAAACCCTGAAAATTTGGTAAAAATTGTATAAATAATAAGAAAGTTATAGCGATATATATATCTGCAAAATCTCCCGTTTCCTAAGAAAATTGCAAAAACTCTTTAAAAATAGCATTTTTAAATTACTTATACTTTTTTATAACTTATTTATTTTTTACCAAATTTTCAGGGTTTGTATAATATTTTATGCTCTTTTTAATGGGTCTATTTATAACTTTTTTTACTCATACAAAAAAAAAGTTAAAAAGTTAGCCTTTTTTTAAAAGCTAAAAATAAAAGGTAAACTTTTTAAAAATAAAAATCGCTTCGAGGGGTATATGCCAAAATAAGCTGAATTTTTCATAACTTCTAATAATTTTGAGATAGTATTCACGAAAAAAATTTCTGTATAAATTATGAAGTGTCCGAACATTATGTGGTTAGGGCTCGTAATGCAGTAAAAAAGAAAAAAAATGGATATTTATTTGTTATAAAAAAAGTTTGTGAATTATTTCTATAAAACAGTGCTTTTTGATAATCTAAAAACGCATTTAAAAAATAAAAACCTTTAAAATTAAAATATGGTTTATTATACGTAATAACTCATTTAACACATTATAAATAAAAAATTAATATTTACAAAAAAAAATACAAAACCGTGCTTTTTGACGTGCGTTGCAGCACAAAAACAGAACAGTAAATTAAAATAATAACAATATTCCCATTATACTTACATTACAATAAAAAGAAATAGCAAAGATATTAATTCTTAATAAATTTATCTTGCTTTTTGCAATCAAGAAAGTACTTATTATTATTACAGTCTGGAAAGGTTATTATCAAACTGTCTTTAATCGAAGATTAAAGGTTCAATTCATATTTTAAATCTGGCGGTTTAAGGACCACGCCATTTTGATTGGCTCGCATGTTTAATATATGCAGATGCAGATTCAAAGGCAGTTCGTTTTTCTGCTATTGTTATTATTTTAAAATAATAAAGGTTTTTGCATGTTTTTAGATATTTAAAAAAAGGATAATATCAATGTTATAATACAATGTGTTTTATGTTTTTACCAGGTAATTCAAAAGATATTTTGTGAAAAAGAAAACATCAATGTTATAAATACAGGGTGTTTCTACTAAAAATTGACAACCTAAATTAGGTTACCTATAGAGATCTCATCGAGACTACCACTTTTTTCAAATAAATATTTTTAATTTGAGCTTTTGTTTTTGAATTATCGAACTTTGTTTTTAAATAAACCTTTTTATTAAAGTTAATTATATGCAGATTTAAAAAAAAATTGTAATTTTAATTTCTACCTACAATGTTTGTGTTAAACATTTAAAAAAATTTATCAACCGACGAAAATAACAGCTCCAATGAAAAATATTTATTTAAAAAAGTGTCGGACTCGATAATTATTTCTTATAAGATCTACAAACTTTATTATGTTGTCCACTTTGATAAACACCCTTATTAATTCTATAAAAATATTAATTTTAACATTTTTATGACGAGAGAAAAAATTATATTAAAAAATACGTATGTAAGTAGGTACTATTTTTTTAAATTCGTAAATTTTGACATTTTATTTTTTAGTACCTTTTGTAGATTTATTACAGTTTATACATTTAGCCACAGCGCAGTTTGAGATTATAACCCAACACATAAAATAACAAAAACAAAATAAAAATATTAAATTTGGATGTCTTACACTTAAAATAATAATTATTATAATTTTAATTTGGAAATAATATAATAATAATACACGCAATATTCTCTCCACTCAAAAAATATTAAATTATTATTATTATTATTAAAACATTACCAAACATAATTTAACATAATAATATTATTAAACAATGCAAGTTTAATAACTAGTTTCGAACGTCGAATGTGCCGTACTTACGCTTGGCGAACGAATCGTGGTTACTAAGTGTTGCACATAACAGAATATTTACTTTAAGCGTTTCGAATTAAAAAAGGTCCGCATGAGCAACGGAGAGAGATAACTAGACTAAATCTATTTTTAGACTCGAAAATCTGGCAACCCTGTCGGAAGTGTCTACGATGCAATTGTCTCTATATATGATGGAAGTGACTAAGTCACGGCCATAGTACACAAATATTTATTTGCGAAATCCTTTCCCCTCTCTAGAGATTCGGATTACGTAGGTTCCCCTTCACTTATATATAGTTTTAAAATGCTTGTATAAGCCTTCGTTCATGTGGAAGTTAGGACGCCTTGTTTATACTACGGAAGTGACAACTTAACAGGCATCGATATATATATATATATATATATATATATATATATATATATATATATATATTTATATATATATAAAATCTATTTCTTAAGTCTAATTTATAATAAACAACATGAGAACCTATTCCTAATTTTACCAAATCGTTATTTTAATAAACTAAACACGCTTAAATTAATGTCTTTTCTCCGACATAAAAACCAATTTAATTTTGCACTTAATTTTAGAAAGGCCCATCGATCCTGCTTTGATAAATCTAAGGGACACAGATAAACCAAGAGCTCCAATCTGGACACTACATTTAAAACCTAAAGATGGAAAAGGATTTCAAACTCCAGGTCCCTCCATGCTCCCTTCTACTTTAAATATAAAACATTATACATTGTAAGTTGTTTTAATATCGGGCGTTCTATAAATAACTCCTAACACCTAAAAGGGGTAAAGTCATGAATGTTTATGATTTTTTAATATGTTTTTAAGTTCAAGTAGTAAATATTTTTGTCTTTTTTATTTTTCTGAGCAAAATAACCACTATAAAATCATAAAAAACTACTAATAATATCTACGAAAAAAATAAAGGCTTTTTGTTGCTCAATCATCTGAGGTTTACATTGAAAAGAAGAAATAAAAAAACCTTGTTTATAAAGCTCTTTTTAAATAAATACAAGAAAATCGTGAAAATAAGGCATTAAATATAGTTAAATTTTTTTGAAAAAATACTATTTTATAGTCTGATCTCTTTCTAAGATTTTCATTTTTGTTTCTTGAGGTCGGTTTTATTTGTTACTGATATATCGAATTGCAAAGCGCGACGAACAGCGTGGCGCGTGACCGTGTCGCGCCATGCGCTTGCTCATGCTACAAGAAATCTGTCGTTTTCCCTAGGGTGTTATCGAAAAAAAGGTTTATCGCCCGGGGTTGCATGAAAGTAAAAACCCAGTTTTGCGTGCCCCAAAACACTACTACGCCGCCATTTTGATAAATGTCTGTTTTTTTCGGTTTTGCTTGTAGTTGAGCTTAGACTTCATCAAACTTGACGCCGCCATTGATAGGGGATTTTTAAATCAATCTTTTTAAATTATTTATGCGCTGGCGCCCTAAAAAAAAGTTATACGCCAGTCAACATTTTAGCTCTGCATTTTACGTTCCTTATGTATAATTATGACAGATGACAAATGAGCTATAAGAGATGTCGGTAATCTATTATTTGATCATTTTTTATATCTGTCACCTGTCATTTCTGTCATCTGACATCTGTTATAGCTTATTTTTGTCATCTGTCAAAATGTTAATTTTAAACGCGAATAAATTTTATCTAGTGCGACGTAAATATAAAATGTACACTTCCTTATGGGTATTTCCATTGTAAATGATGCGACACTGACACTGCGTTTTTTTCATGATAATAAAGTGTTGGTTCAGACATATCAAGATACGTTAATATACAAAAATAGTATAAAAAATAACATATTTAACTCAAACAAAATGTCAATATAAACTTTCAGAGAAAACCTTTTATAACGTTATGGATCGTGGGGCGCGAAATTAGAAAATAGACAAATGCGACCAAGTTGGCTTCCAAAGTTAATCCTCTAAAATTTTGGTTGAAAGCGTGTAGTAACATTTTTTTGTGTAAAACTTCAATAGTAATATTGTTAACTTTATTTTCTAAAATTATCTTATTATGTAACAGGTGCCACATTTGAACAATATTAAAAAAATGTAACATTTAGTAATGCAGTCCCTGTTTTCCATTACTTCAGCTAATCTATTTGGGATTGACTGAATTAAATTTAATTTAATATTTGTATTATTATCTACTCAGCACTCCTGCTGAAATATAAAGGTATTATTCGGATTTATTTGCTAGGCAGATTGTAGCAGTATGTTCTCCAAAACATAATTTTCGGCATTAAACCTTTTCTCTATGCTCCAACAAACACCATGTTCCTAAACACTTATCCAGCCCCATACGTTCACAGAGAAACGGCGATGAAGCAAGGGGGTTGTTGGTATACCGTTCTTCAAACCTAGTATTATCGGGACCATAAACACGAATTTAACCGTTATTTGACTGAAAGGTCTTTTCGTCAGTAAAAATTACCCTGGGATTGCGGTATATGTAATTTAATGCAAATATAACCCTTGATTGTTTTCGTTCTTTTGTAAGAAACATTTTTTTCAGCTGGTCTATTTTATACTTCAGATTTCTTGACCCTTCTGCTAAAGGTAGGTTGAGAGCCTGGAAATTATGTATCAATAACAGCATCCCTCGCTGTTGCAAATGGATTATTTCTTAAATATACCCAAAAAAGCAGCATCCTGTTCAGTGGTGGACAGTTTGAGACGACTTCAACCTACTTTTCGGTTTAGTAAATCTCCCAGTTCCCAGCGTTGCTTAATTTTTAATTTAGTTTTTTTTATTTATATTATGCAACTGCCCTATAGCAGGAATTCACCATCGTTCTTCGATTCTTAATACTAATTGAGCCTTTTCAACTTGAGATAACTGATTAGGCATTTTTATTTTCTACTGTAAGATATAGTGACTTAAGTCAGTGGAAAGCCGGTTTTACGCAATAATGTTGACAGTTTTAATGTATAAAACTGTAATTCACAGATGTTTGAGTAACAAAAAGCATCCAATGATTTTTTTGTATTTAAAGTGGTCATTTTGCCCCCTAAAAATGAAAAACATAAAAATTGAAAAAAAAAATTTAAATAAAAAATTGTTTCCAAAATTATTTATGAAACCAAAACATTTATCAGCCATTATCTGTGTTTGTGAGAAGCTCGAGCGAAGCAAAAAGACTCAACTTTATTGCAATATAAAGTCATGTAATAATATCCAATGGAGATCCTTAAAGACACGAATACTCACCATAGAGATGTAGAAATATGAATGTATGTTTTGATATAGAGCTTGATTTTTAATTCAAATTGTTTCATACCTTCATAATATATTCATATTATATCAAAATCAATAAAACCCCAAAATATATTTTCTCATTCCACATCACATGTTACCTTAATTTGAAAAAAATATATATTTTAGTGACTATTCTTATATCTATTATGTGTATGTATGTAAATAAAAATGCCTGGTTTTTATTACCCAAACTGTTATTATAATAACAGTGTGTGTATTAAAATTATAAAATTACCTATATTATAATACAAATTTAATATTTTAGAAAAGGCCGTTATCCTGGAAAGCAAACACAAAGCCCGCCTCTTTACGATCCCGTGGAACTAAATATTTACAAAAACAAAAAACCAGCATACAGTATAAGACCCAGGATTCAGGGACCAAAACCAAAACCGACTCCAGGTCCTGGAGACATCAATGATTGCTTTTGCAACAAAAATCGTGGATTCCAATTTGGTTTAAGAACATGCACTAAACCGTATATTACAAAAGATGATGAAATGCCTTGCCAAGATATTGAATATTATTAATGTATTAATTTTCTCTATATAAACTTTGACATTTTATAAATGTGTTTTGTTTTAAAGGCGTTTTTTCGCGTAATTACCACGAAATAGTATTGATAAATAAGTTATGACGTTCCGGTTAATTGATTGACATTTCAGAAATTTGAAGGCATCGGCCGCCGACGCTATAGGTTATACTTTTTATACATTTAAATTGTTAGTATCCAATAAAGGGGTGGTTTTTCGGTCAAAGCCTATGTTCGTTTATTTTAAGACCTTCGGCCGATTTTATTAAATTGATATTAAATTGCACTATTATTTTTGAAAACACAGATACAGATTGGCTACATACAGCTATACTGCCCTACTGTGGAAAAAGGCAGTAACTACAAAAAAATTCTAAATGCGTTTTCTTGGGGTGACGTTCACAATATCGAAATTCATTATATCGAATTCAAAATATCGAACACTTTTTATCGAAAATCAAAATATCGAAAATACAAAATGTCGAAAATCAAAATATCGAAAATTAAAATGTCGAAAATGATAATATCGAAAATTAAAATGTCGATTTGAAAATGTCGAATAATTAAAATTTCGAAAATTAAAATATCGATTTAAAAATATCGAAAATTAAAATGTATGATTAAAATCGAAGTGTATATATACAGAGGCGCCTCTGTAGATAAAGTTACGGTTATGCACCGAATTATCTTGGCTCCCTGGCTCCTGGAGATGCGCGTTTTATAGAAATGTACTCAAACTCAACAACACAACCCAACCGACCCCGCCCCATTGGCCCCCCCCCCGCCCCATTGAGCAAAAAACCCAACTAAAATGGGCAAATTCATGTTACGATAAAAATAAAACACTTTTTAATTACATAAATTAGCCCATTTTAGTTGGGTTTTTTGCTCAATGGGGCGGGGGGGGCCAATGGGGCGGGGTCGGTTGGGTTGTGTTGTTGAGTTTGAGTACATTTCTATATCAGAGGCGCCTCTATACATATACACTTCGGATTAAAATAATATGTCGATTAATTGAAATATTTAAACAAAATATCAAATTCAAAATAAGAAAATATGGTTTAGTTTCACATTAAAATTCGATAAAATAAAATTTCGATATTATCATTTTCGACATTTTAATTTTCGACATTTTGTATTTTCGATATTTTGATTTTCGATAAAAAGTGTTCGATATTTTGAATTCGATAAAGTGAATTTCGATATTATGAACGTCGATATTTTATTTTCGATAAATTGAAAATTCGATTAAATAAAATTTCGATATTATCATTTTCGACATTTTAATTTTCGATATTTTGATTTTCGACATTTTGTATTTTCGATATTTTGATTTTCGATAAAAAGTGTTCGATATTTTGAATTCGATAAAGTGAATTTCGATATTATGAACGTCACCCGTTTTCTTGTGCTATGATAAAGCTACGGACATTTTGTTTCTAAATTCAACAAAGAAATACAGTAAACTATCTCATACGTTAAATAAATCAATAAAATACCTACTGCATTTTATAAAAATGTAGTTTATGATAATTTTCCACAATTTCTTGTTTAGCAGTTACTGCCTTTCTCCATAGTTGGGCAGTTTATATATCTACGCCGAGCAGGCCCGTGAGCAAGGGGTGGTTTGGGGGTTGAATCCCCACCATTTTAGGTCCAAAAAAAATTTACCCAAAGAAAATCGTAACTGTAAAAGCAATACTAATAACCACTACAATAAACAAGTAAACAACTACCGTAAAACCGGGTGACTTGGGACACTTTTTTACTATTTTCATGGAATATCTTCTTAGGGTTTTAGGATAACAAACCGATTTTTTGCATTTAACAATATGGTTATCTTACCAACAAGTTAAACTGTGAAAAAAAAATGTTGAACTTTAAGGATCCCGGTTTAAAAAAAAAACTTGAGTGTCCCAAGTATCCTGCTAGTAGGATACTTGGGTCAGTCATTTTAAAATGCAGTTTAAGCATGTTAAAATAATATTTGGACGTGTGATATAGTGTAGGCGACTTGGAACAACACCTAGATTTTTAAAAAATTAAAAAAATACAAAAAATCCTTAAAATTATTTAAAATAAGAACAAAACTCATAGAAAAGGGTTAAAAAATTAACGAAAACCCTTTTTTTTTAAGTCACATGTAAAAACAAATTTTCCTCTTTTATCTGAGGGTTTTGGCAACTTCTTAGTAATTTGAGTGACTGAAACTGTGGCTATATCTTCAACAATTGGGAAGATGTAGCACTTCAGTTCGGAGTTAAATCTAATACATTTTACTTCATATTCCTTACCGCCTGGAATAGGGTGTCCCTTATTTTTTATTTTTTTACGCATACCCTCTAATTATATTTATTACGTGTTTATATACTCCCGGTAAAAATTTCAGCTCATTCTATAAACGGGAACCCGTGCCGACTTGCATCTGAACCCTCCGTGAGCCAACGTTAGGCGCGCGGTATTTTGTAACACGGTTGGCCGCGAGGTCTTCGATCGTAAGTCATTTTGTGTTTGTTATTATGTGACCCTTATATTATAAATTATTGACAAATATAGTTTTATTTATGTGTATACTTTGATAAAAATGTATATTTTCACAGGGAGTGGCTAGTTACCCGGAAGAGTCTAGTGAATATGCCGTAAACTCTGAAATTGATAAACTTAATGGAATTTACTCTAAATAACTAAAAGAGTCTATTGTGAGAGATGACTACCGATAACTGTCTGAAATATTTTTGGGAGGACATCAAGAAAAGAAATGCTTATAAAAAGCTGAAATTTCATATAACAGTATATTTTAGCAATACTAATTAGTATATTAATATATTTATGGGATAAAATTAACTAATTTTTTTTGGTTATTTTTTAGCTGTCATTAAGATATAATAAAAAAAAGAGTTTCGGGTAATTAGTTTTACGGCCTATTCACCCGACACTTCCGGGTAACTGCCACTTCCTGTAAAAATATTAATTTTTATTAAAGTATACACATAATAAAATATTTTAACATTTTTTAATAATTTATAATATAAGGGTAACATAATAACAAACACAAAATGTTACAAAATACCGCGCGCGTAACGTTGGCTAATGGAGGGTTCAGATGCAAGTCGGCACGGGTTCCCGTTTATAGAATGAGCTGAAATTTTTACTGGGAGTATATAAACAAGTAATAAATATAATTAGAGGGTATGCGTAAAAAAATAAAAAATAAGGGACACCCTAGCCTGGAATAATTTGTCTGATTTGACAAACAAACTGTTTATTTGTTTCTTTTTTTGTACCTTTATTATAAAGAAAGTTACTTAAAACAAAATCTCCTATTTCTATTGCTTTTTCATTGCACTCCTCCTTCTTAGTTTCCTCATCAACTTGATGAAGGTGAGTGCACTCAATCTGCATAGTAAAATCGTCGTTTTCTCCTTCAGGTTCCTGGAATATTCAACAATTTCTCCAATTTCTTCAGGCTCAGGATCTTCAGTGTGGCAATTAAACTTAAACAAAGTACCGTTTGTCCCAAGAATCCTGCACTGTCCCAAGCCACCCGGTTTTACGGTATTAATTAAGTTCTGCGAGCTTCAGAGATATCTATTATTATTATACTAATGTAAAGTATGTTTGTAACTTTCATACTAAAATTATATATTCAAATTTGTTTTTTCTGCAAAAATTACACTGTCTTACAAGGAATTTGCAACAGAGCGGAGATATTTGTTTTCGAGTTCAGGGCACCAAAAAACTTTGAACTTTGAATAAGATTTCCGAGGTAGTTTTAGGGTATAGTAAATGTGACGTCATAGTTAAGATTTTAGAACGCACTCTAAACGCGAAAATACATTAACTATTAACCAAGGTTAGGTTTAATAACCATAGTATTTCATAGTATTTACGCGAAAAAATGCCTTAAGTATTTTTAATTGTTATTAATGACAGTATTTAAAATAACTTGCAATCTTTAATGATATTATATTGTTCTTTAAGAAAACAAATGGTTGTATAAAAACACAATTTAATAATTTTACTATATTTTAAATATAGTGTAGAATACGTTACAAAATATGTATTATTTGTATTACACAAATGCAACGAACTAAATAAATACACCGAGAAAAATAATTTAAGACCATCTGTAAGATTCTTAATCTCAATTATAATAAATTATTTAAGATATCGCAGTAAAATAGGGGACATTAAGACCGTTTAAATACCATTATTGGATTCAATTTAATAACTATACTTTGTGACCACCACTTAATACAATTATCATAAGACCATCAAAAGTTTTTATATCGGCCATTAATATATATCTTATAATAGTTAAAATATTATTTTAGGATCATCTTAATATCATTTTAATATCTTCTTATGCCATCTTAATATAATCCTAAATTGGTACATATATGGCTAATAAATAATATATTTACCATTATAAGATCATTTATTTGCCATATATGTACCAATTTATGATCATATTAAGATGGCATAAGAAGATATTAAAATGATATAAAGATGATCCTAAAATAATATTTTAACTATTATAAGATATATATTAATGGCCGATATAAAAACTTTTGATGGTCTTATGATAATTGTATTAAGTTTGCCTATTGGTGGTCACAAAGTATAGTTATTAAATTGAATCCATTAATGGTATTTAAACGGTCTTAATGTCCCCTATTTTACTGCGATATCTTAAATAATTTATTATAATTGAGATTAAGAATCTTACAGATGGTCTTAAATTATTTTTCTCGGTGTATTTATTTAGTTCGTTGCATTTGTGTAATACAAATAATACATATTTTGTAACGTATACTACACTATATTTAAAATATAGTAAAATTGTTAAATTGTGTTTTTATACAACCATTTGTTTTCTTAAAGAACAATATAATATCATTAAAGATTGCAAGTTATTTTAAATACTGTCATTAATAACAATTAAAAATACTTAAGGCATTTTTTCGCGTAAATACTATGAAATACTATGGTTATTAAACCTAACCTTGGTTAATAGTTCATGTATTTTCGCGTTTAGAGTGCGTTTTAAAATCTTAACTATGACGTCACATTTACTAGACCCTAAAACTACCTCGGAAATCTTATTCAAAGTTCAAAGTTTTTGGGTGCCCTGAACTCGAAAACAAATATCTCCGCTCTGTTGCAAAATCCTTGTAAGACAGTGTAATTGTTGCAGAAAAAACAAATTTGAATATATAATTTTATTATGAAAGTTACAAACATACTTTACATTAGTATAATAATAATAGATATCTCTGAAGCTCGCAGAACTTAATTGATACCGTAAAACCGGGTGGCTTGGGACAGTGCAGGATTCTTGGGACAAACGGTACTTTGTTTAAGTTTCATATACTTACCTTACCTGGTAAGTATATGTTAAGTTTAATTGCCCGCGCCATCTACTGGACAGTAGACGAACTGAAAAAAATACGGTCGTGTAGAATAGACATCAGGTGAAGAAATCTTGTTGTCGGTTTTCTCTCTATTCCCATAATTTAACTTCAAAAAAATATTATTTGGGAAGTAAATTATTTACGTTTTTTGAAGGTTGTTTATAACTCCTCAAAACCAAGTAAGTTTTTTTTATATTTTTTTTTGCCATGAATATCCAATAACACTATTTCTTCTGAAGGCTGTACAATCGTCGATAGTTGAAAATATGACTGGATAACCTAACTATTCTGTATTTTAAAAAATAGCGTTTTTTGTATGAGGCTTGGGACTGTGCAAAAATATATCGAATTTTTATCAAAGGAAGCCTGGGGCCAGGAAGTATAAAGATTTTAGTGAAGAAGATTTAGAAAGGGCTTTAACTGCTGTTGCAGAAGACACGTTATCAGTGCGCCAAGATGCTGAGCGGTATGGCATCCCAAAGTCAACAATCCACCGTAAGTGCAAAGGGCAAAATGTTAAAAAACCTGGAGGACAGACAGAGTTTTCACAAAGAGATGAAGAACATATCCTAAATGGGTTAATAATTTCTGCCAAGTGGCGTATGCCTTTTACTCCTATGGATGTAAGACGATTAGTTAAGCGATTCCTTGATCGAAAAGGGGTCCCGAAGCCACGGTTTAAAAATAACTTGCCAGGTCGACAGTGGCTAAATAACTTTTTGAAAAGAAACAAGAAAGACTGACTTTAAGATTATGTGAAAATGTGAAGAGGTCTCGTGCTCAAGTTAGTGTAGCGGTCATTAATGACTATTTTGATCACATCAAAGAAACTTTTCACCTACAAATTTACTGAATTACGATGAAACAAATGTAAGCGACGATCCCGGCCAGGAAAAAGTTATTGTTCTTAAGGGTACAAAACACACTGAGAGGGTCATCGATGCCACAAAGAGCAGCCATTCTGTTATGTTTGCAATAACAGGAAGTGGGGAACTTCTACCAGTGTATATTGTTTATAAATCTAAACACGTTTATGATAGTTGGACTGAAAATGGTCCAAAAGGTGCAGTATACAATTGTAGCTCAAGTGGTTGGTTTGGCAGTGCCATTTTTGAAAGCTGGTTCAATAAAGTTGCATTTGAATATTTACGTAAACTGGATGGCCCCAAAGTGAATATCGGTGACAACCTGGCTAGCCACATTTCAATTTCCGTTCTAGAAAAGTGTGAAAACCATAATATCCGCTTCGTTTTACTTCCTCCTAATAGCACGCACTTGACCCAGCCTTTGGACGTTTCATTTTTTCGCCCTTTTAAACGAGCCTAGAGGAACACTTTACTGGAGTGGAAGAAGAAAAACAGAGGTACAATGCCAAAACCAAAATTTCCCGAACAACTGAAAAAAGCTTTAGAATCTATTACAAATCTCAAAGAAAATGCCATATCCGGTTTTAGAGCATGTGGATTAGTTCCAATTAATAGAAGTGAGGTTTTAAAAAGACTTCCAGATATTGATAAAAATTTAGATTAGTCCGGAGCCGATTGGTGTGCTGTTTTTGAAGAGTCCATAAAAAGCCAACAAGAAGACCGCACGCAGTCATTGCGACAAACTAGAAAAAAGAAAAATAATGTGGCTCCAGGAACCGCTATAACTAGAGCCAGATTGGATCAAAATGTACCTGCACTTGTACCTGAAGTACCTGAAGTCAATCAATCATACACTGAAGAGCCTGAGCCTGAAGAAATTGGAGAAATTGTTGAAAATTCCAACTCTCAGGAACCTGAAGGAGAAAACGACGATTTTACTATGCAGATTGAGTGCACTCACCTTCATCAAGTTGATGAGGAAATTAAGAAGGAGGAATATATTATTTTATCATCATCTTAATTCCATCGTAATGCTATGCTATCTTAATAACATAAGGAGTGTTAGGAAAAATTTGCCCGAACTTGAGGTATTTTTGGAGTAGTTTTTGAATCAATTTGATTGCATAATTTTATCGGAAACGTGGAAACTAGATGTTAATTATGTCAAACTGGATGGATATAATAATATATATAGTGAAGGTACGTTGAATCAGAATGACGGGGTTATTATGTTTCTTAAAAATAATCTAGATTATACATACTCAATAGAAACAATAAATGAATATAAAATTATTAATAATAAAATAAATTTTAGCAATAGAATTATAAATGTCGTAGGTATCTATAGATTGCATGGGGTCGATCTATCACAATTTTTGGTAAGTTTGGACTCGTACCTGAAATCAAATCATTTAAACTCAATGTATTTTCACTGGGGATTTAAATATAAATCTATTAAATCTCGGAGGATTAACTAGCGAATATCTAGATGTTATGTATATGTTATGTAATATGGATTTAAATCTGTTGTGTGTAGACTTAGTAACAAAATGTTAATGTTGGCAACGTCGCACATGTCTAGTAGTTAGCAACGAGGCTTGTAGCTCGATCTAAATTAATGTACTTATAGTTAGTTGTATTATTTTAATAAATGTGTAATCACACTTAAAGTGTATTAATAATTGTTACACAACATGTTGGCATAAGGTCCAACATAACATGGCGCTGTGAACAGGATATACCGAATTTGTCCTTAATAACGTCGAACCTAAGAGATCTTTTAAAAAATGATGCTTTGTTTACATGGAATAATATTCATGAAAGTAGTTTTAATGAAATTAAAAATTTACTATTCAATGCGCCAATTTTAGCAAATTTTAATGAAAAGCTAGAAATAACATTGCAAACAGATGCCAGTAAAGATGGGTTAGGTTGTTGTTTATTCCAAGAAGGAAAAATAGTTTGTTTTGCGTCAAGGTCCCTAACGGATTCAGAGAAAAATTATGCTCAAATCGAAAAGGAGTTTTTGGCCATTGTATTTGCAGTATCTAAATTTTATTTGTATATTTATGGTAAAACTGTAAATGTTCATACAGATCACAAACCACTTGTGTCAATAATGAATAAGACAATTTCTAGCATAGTTTCTCCAAGGTTGCAAAGGCTAAAAATCAAGTTGCTAAAATATAAATTAAATGTTAAGTACGTACCAGGCAAATTGTTGTATGTAGCTGATACATTGTCGAGAGCGTTTTTAAAAGATGAAGTAAAAGATGATAAAGAAATGTTAGAAGTAGTTCATAGTGTTAAAAGTTTTGTTAGTATCACTGATGAAAAGAAAAATGAATTTATTATAGAAACTAAAAAAGATCCGATTTTATCAAAAGTAATAAATTTTATTCAAGAAGGTTGGCCCAATGAGAAACTTTTAGGTTTAATAAATAATTATAAAATAATAAAATGTGACCTTCATATAATTGAAAATCTTTTGTTTTTCAAAGATAGACTTGTTGTGCCCAACAGTCTAAGACAATACATGCTTAAGTTATTACATGAAGATCATGTAGGGATTGTAAAAATGAAGCTAAAAGCTAAAAATTCAGTTTATTGGCCTAGTATTGAGAAAAGCATAGACGATTATGTAAAAAAGTGTTTAATTTGTGAAAAATATAAACCAAATAATATAAGAGAACCGTTAATAAGTCACAGTATTCCATATGCGCCTTTTGAAAAAATTGCCGCAGATATTTGCGAATATGGCACTAAAACTTATTTAGTCATAATTGACTATTTCTCAAAGTGGTTGGAAATAATACCGATTCAGGGTAAGACGGCTAATGTTTTAATTGAAAAATTTAAAATATGTTTTTCCAACTTGGGAATACCAAAAATATTAATCGCCGATAACATGCCTTTTGGTTCTTATAATTTTAAAAAATTCGCTAATGACTGGGGGTTTAAGGTAAAAACTAGTAGTCCTAGATATCCAAGATCTAATGGTCAAGCAGAAAGCGCAGTCAAAATCGCAAAAAGTTTTATTAAGAAAGGGTGTGAGTTAAGCACTGCTCTTTTAAATTATAGAAATACACCTATAATAGGCATAGGTTTATCACCTAGTCAAATTTTGAATGGCAGACAATTAAGAACTAAACTACCCGTTCTTAATAAATCTCTAGATCAAACTATATTTAATAATAATCAAGTTCATGATAGCATCGTAAATAAGCAAAATTTGTCTAAAAGATATCATGATCTTAAGGCTCACGAAAGGAAAACTTTTTTGGTAGGGGATAATGTAACAGTTAAAGAAGGGAATAAATGGGAAAATGGAAAAATTGTAGGAATTGCTGATGCACCTAGATCTTACTTGGTAGAACGAAATAATAATGTTTTACGAAGAAATAGCTATCATTTAAGACCATCCCTTAATGAACCATCGACCTTACCAAATTTAGATTGTAATGATGAGGAAGGTAATAATGACATTGTAAATAGTAGAATAGAAAGTGAAGTGAGTGAGAATCTAAGACGCTCAACCAGAGTGAAAAAAGTTCCTGCAAAGTATAATGACTTTGAACTTTAAAAGGGGAGATGTTGTGTGTAGACTTAGTAACAAAATGTTAATGTTGGCAACGTCGCACATGTCTAGTAGTTAGCAACGAGGCTTGTAGCTCGATCTAAATTAATGTACTTATAGTTAGTTGTATTATTTTAATAAATGTGTAATCACACTTAAAGTGTATTAATAATTGTTACACAACATGTTGGCATAAGGTCCAACATAACAAAATCTCTAATAAATGATATAACTAGGGAACAGGATAGAGAAAAATCATGCATTGACCATATATTCTTAAAATCAAATGATGGTCTAGAGAACTGGGTCATACCAGTCATTATAAAAACTAAAATTACTGATCACTATCCTATTGCTGCACAAATAATTCTTAATGATGAAAATAAACAAATCAAGTATTTTAATGCCAAATATATTGGTCAAATAAATTACAAAAACTTGAACAAAGATTTATTGAATTTAAACTGGAATGAAGTTCTAGAAGGTGACATTGAACCAGTAACAAAAAAATTTATTACTATTGTGACACAAAACATAAAAAATAATACAATATATAAAAAGAATATAGGAAAAGAAAACCCTGGATAACGCAGGGTATAATAAACTCTATAAACCAAAGAGATGAACTTTTAAAACAATACCAAAAAACTAAAAATATTGATTTAAAAAAGGAGTACTCTTCATACAGAAGTAAATTAAATAATCTAATAATAAAGGCTAAAAATGATTATTATAGGCACAAAATTAAAACTAGCTTAAACACCAAAGACATCTGGAAAACCGTTAATAGTTTTAAAAATTCTCAAACTAAATCAACTGAAATTAAAGAAATAAAGGATAAGGAAATAATAATAATAGATAAAAAACGCATAAGCAACGTATTTAATAAGCATTACATAAACATGGGTATGGAACTGGCAAATATAATTAAAGTACCAAAAGAATACAAACAAAACTGTTTAAACCTAAGTAATTTAATGCCCACAAACCCAACTGAAATTAAAATAACAATAAATAAACTAAAAAATAAAAAATCTCTAGAAATAGATGGCATAAATAGTGAAGACACTAAAAAAACTAACAAATTCGATACCTTTCCCCTTATCCCAACTAATTAATAAGATATTTGAATCAGGTGCGTGTCCATCACTTTTTAAAACTTCAATAGTGATATCAATATATAAAAAGGGTGACAGACAGGATCCCATAAATTACAGACCTATTTCTTTAATATCAACATTTGCAAAAATATTCGAATCACTTTTGAAAAATCGAATAGATGGCTATATTAAAAATACAACATCTTATCAAACAAGCAATTTGGATTTCAAAAGGGAAAATCAACTCAACACGCCATCATTAATTTAATGAAAGACATATGGGGCAAAACACCTCAAGTGTTCCCACCTAAAAATGATGTTTTCTCCGATTTTAACAAAACTTTGCCAAATCATTGTCCTATTGGACTACCTTAATTTTCCAAATGGGGGGCAAAACGGATTAGCGTGTTGCAGAGATACAGGGGCCTGAAAATTTATATTTTTTCTCGTTCGTTTAAAAGACGTCGAAATATTCATGTATATAATAATTTTTTTTTAATTGAAAATCAACATATCGTATAGCATTTTTTTCACGCTTTACGATAAAAATAGTCTCGAAAGCGAGAAAAAATTTTTTGGTTAACGAATATGATATTTTTCCCAAAAATAAAAAATAGGTAAAATGTTCAATAAAAAGTTTACATGAAAAATGTTTATTATTATTGTGAGACACTTGCAAATGCATTAAATAGTAGAACTTATTTACATTTACGTGCACGTGTAATTTATTCAGAGTAAGAGCAACTTATTACTTTCTACATTTTTCTTTTTCGACTACAAAAACCAAAACATGGGATTTAATTGCTATTAATTTGAACTATTGCAATAAAATCTATGAGTTTAAGGCAAAACGACACAAGCGCCAAAAATTTTAAATTTGTTAGAAGTACATGTACCTGCAGGTCGATAGAGAATTAAATTCTCTATCGACCTTCTTCTAAAAAAAAAAATTTGGCGCTTGTGCTGTTTTGACTTAAACCCAACGAAAAATACATTTATTTCTATATAAAAATAATTTAAAAGTTGTATTGACCCTCTCCAATTAATCCACTAAGTAGTAGACCGAGCACCGCTGCAATAGGTATACATACTATAGTAGCTGCTCGCCGCACGGTCCCTACGCGCTTCAACCCTTATTTTTTTCGACTTATTCTTGGGATCCCATCTTCATATTACATGAAAATTTAGGGAATTGAAAAAGCTTTCTTTTAATATTAATTAAAAAAAAATCAAATGTGTCGCATTTCGAGAAAAAAACAAATATATTTTTAAAATCGATTTTTTAAAACCAAAAAAATTTTTCTGGCTTTTGAAACCATTTTTATCGTAAAGCGTGGAAAAAATGCTATACGATATGTTGATTATCAATTTAAAAAAAAATTATTATAAAAATGAATATTTCGACGTCTTTTAAGCGCACGAGAAAAAATATAAATTTTCAGGCCCCTGTATCTCTTCAACCCGCTAATCCTTTTTGCCCCCCATTTGGAAAATTAAGGTAGTCCAATAGGACAATGATTTGGCAAAGTTTTGTTAAAATCGGAGAAAACATCATTTTTAGGTGGGAACACTTGAGGTGTTTTGCCCCATATATGACGCTGTTGACAATTTCAATCCAGCAATTGCCATATCATTGATATTTCCAAGGCTTTTGATACAGTCAGTCATAAAAAATTATTAAAGGTTTTAAAGGATATAGGAATCAGAGGCACAATTTTAAAGCTTTTATCCAGCTATCTAAAAAATAGGGTGCAAATAGTAAAAATAGGAGATAACTACAGTAGCCCGATGACACCTTATAATAAGGTCCTTATTATGGAGTTCCACAAGGCACCATTTTGGGACCCGTATTGTTTCTTTTATACATCAATAATTTATTTAAGGTTAAAACCAAGGGTCTACCCATAAGTTTTGCAGATGACACGACGATATTTTATAGAGGTGAAAGCTGGGAGTCTCTAAAAAACACAATTGAAAAAGATTTTGTCCAGATTAAAGACTAGTTTGACTTTAACTCTCTCACTATAAATGTCGATAAAACATGTTTTTCAAACAGTGCTAGCTTACTTAAATTTACATCCCTTAAAGTAACCAGTGAGAATGTAGCTTTAACATTAATCTATCTAACTCTATGAGGTTCTTGGGTCTCACATTGGCTCCACATCTTAGATGGGACTTGCATGCACTTGAACTCACTAAAAAATTAAGATGTTTAATACCATATTTCAAAATATTAAATCCAATTCTAAACTTACATCAATTAACCTTGGTATACAACTCTCTTGTGGAGTCCCACCTAAGATATGGTATTCTGGGATGGGGAGGACTATACAAAAATCAGCTTTTGGAAATTGAGTTAATACAAAAAAGAATTTTAAAAATTATTCAAGGCGTATAATTTACTTACCCAACAGATGATTTGTTTAGAATTTCCGGAGTGATGGATTGTAGGCAATTGTATTATCACCGCCGACGGTGGTCTAGTGGTCTAGTGCATGCTGACTACAAGCCGGAGGTCGTGGGTTCGAATCCCACCAGGGGTATGGCTGTTTATTTGTGTTTGTCCTATTGTGTATTAGTCCTTCGGAGGGGACTTTAAGCCCGCGGTCCGTTCCTACCCCTAACCCGCACAAGCCATTCAGTTGGCTTATGGGACTTCTTAAGAAGTAAGGGTGGAACTAAAAGAGCACTTTTGTATATAAACTTTTGTATATAGCCATGACTCACATTCATCCTGAAACGAAAACATTTAGATTGGTTAATACAAGACAGCAAAACCATCTACCTTACTTACCTTGGTCCTAAACTCTATAACAACCTTCCCCAAAACATGAAGAATGTAAATCTATTATTACACCGTACAACACAAAATAGCCCGCATCGATGAAACTTGAAAAATCGGATAGAAGACGATACAAAAAAAGACCCGTGTATCGGCGATTTTTTTTCCACCTTAAAGTTTTTAATTACGAGTTTTTAAACAAAAATATACCAATTTTGCTGTGAACCATATTATTGAAAAGGTATAAAAAATTAGGGAGAATGTTATATAATGTACCGCGAGTATGTAAAATTGGTAAAATTGGTAATTCAGAAGATTAAAGAAAAAATTAAAAAATAAATCTTAAAAATTCGTATGATAATTATTACTTTGAGCATTTATGTATTCTTGGTTAAAAACAACGTAAAATTTTTTTTGTTTTTTTGTATATACACTGTGGGTTTGTTAATCTAAATGATATGCATATAAATGTACGATTTTTATTAAACTGCACCTACAACACCATAAAATCGTAAACAAAAATCCAATATGGAGGCTAAAGTTTAATCGCTGTTAAATAGTTCTAGTGATTTAATCGCTTATTTAAACGAAATTTATTCGAAAATTCGAGGCTTTTGATTGGTTCATATTATAAATAATCATTAGAAACTTTATTAAGTATATTTTTTTCTTATTAATTTCTCGGTTAATTTTCTTCAACTGCGGGATTAGTTTGGAAAAACGATGTGGTAAAATTATATAATTTGGAAGTTCCTTAATTTTAATAAATGGTAGATTTTGACAATCATTCAGTTTGGCAAGAATGTTACTCATGATTATTAAGTAGGTACAACGGTACCAATACTTGAACAACAATAAAATTAATATAATAAAAGTAATAAATAAATTGACTTTATATATTATTTTACTTTCCCCTTCTACTATACAAACCAAATCTTATTTTTTGCTCAATGTTGCATAAGTTTTACATACTTATGCTTACACACACACACAAATTTAAAATTAAATTTTATTTTATATTATACGAGGGTTGCCTGTTTATTTCGGGAATAGAGAAAACAAACAACAATTAATCATCGTACATGGCTTTATTGTTTTTCAAAATATTCTCCATGAATATCGACACACTTTTGTAAGCACTTGAACCAATTTTCGAAGCATTTTTTTCACTCCGATTGAGGCACCTCCAAAACATGCATTTTGAACGCATCAACCGCTTTTAAAGACCCACACAGTCGACTGCTGTTTACTTTCAGGTTTATACACATAGATCCATGATTCGTCACCTGTTACAATGTCATGAACATGTTTTGAAGCTTCGCCATCGTATTTTTAAGCATTTCTTTTAACCACTAGACCCGAGCCTTTTTTTATCGATTGTCAAATTATGTGGGATCCAACGGTAACAATTTTTTCTGACGGCCAAATGTTCATTTAATATTGAATGTATGCTGGTCTTATGCCCAAGGATGACCCAATCTCACGATATGTCACATGACGATCTTGCATTACCAGTTCACGCACAGCATCAATGTTTTTTTCAAGAACGAGTGATTTTGGACGACCTTCAAGAAATTCGTCGGTAAGCGAACCACGGCCACGATTAAATTCGGAACACCACCGATATTCACTTGTTTTTTATGGCACTTTGTCGCCAAAAGTCAAATTAAGTTCATCGATGCATTATTGTTGGGATAATCCACGTTAAAGTTGTAAAAATTATAGCACGAAAATGTTTACGGGTCAATTCCATTTTTTTGGCCGACATTAATTTTTCAAGTGACTGTTAATAATACTAATTGCGCCCGCACATCAAAACGTTTTAAGTAAAAACACCCTCTAAAAGGTCGAACTTAACGATACAGACATCTGTTGTCCGATAGCATCAGCAGGTTCGGCCATTCCCGAAATATAAAAGGCTACCCTCGTATATTTTAAGGGTTTGTTTATAATTTTTCTATTCGTTTTTCCATATTATCAAACTTAATAATATATG
The DNA here is from genome assembly GCA_921294245.1 of Brassicogethes aeneus. NCBI lineage: Eukaryota > Metazoa > Arthropoda > Insecta > Coleoptera > Nitidulidae > Brassicogethes > Brassicogethes aeneus. The sequence goes on from OV121132.1 coordinate 68,489,125, forward strand.
TAGTATTATTAGAATTTTTCTGTAATTCAAAATATTTAACAGCTTTATTAAATTCTTCTAATTGAATTTCAAAGTTTTCAAATTTTGTATTAAAAGATACAGTATTAATTGTTGCATCTATTGCTTGTTGATCTAATAACTTTTAATTTTTCTTTATAAGTTTTTCTTGTTGATCAAGTATTTTTTCGAAATATAATTTTTAATGTTTTCTCTAAACTTTAGAGTCTAAAGCCTCGTTTAATATTTTCATTTGTTTTATTTACTATATCTTTATAATCCTTTTTTATTTTACTTTTTAAATCTTTTTCCAATTTTGTTACCTGTTATTTTATTGATTTAAAATTAGTGTCTCTTGTTTTAATGTTTTTATTGTTAGAATTATTTTGATTTTTATTTTTAAGATTTAAAAATTCGATTTCTGAACTATCTATTGTAAGACCCATTGATTTATTTAACACTTAACTGATATCGTTAAAAATCACCGTCTTGACACTCGAAGAGGTCGGATGCGTCAAGATCCCTCCTAAGGGGCGTATACGATACAAACGTAAAGTACCAAAAACGAAACAAAGTATCCAGAAATATCGGTAATCGTTAATAAATAATAAATAAATACATAAATAAACAAACAAGTGCAAGAAGTGCGAAAATTGTGAGATAACGCCGTAAAAGTGTGCAAGTGAATAAGTACCTAATTGAGGCTAGGCAGCAACGATAAGTCAACCGGCGCACCTGGATCGGAGCGTTCCAAAAATTATCCTTTTTCTATGCAAAAACCTGCAGGAGAAGGCCACCCCGCGAAAGACAAAGCATCAGGTTTATAGCCTAATAATCAAGCTAAGTAATTCTTCTAATTGCATGTCTTACCGTATAATCGTTAAATGTTTATATAAGCATTTCACAATGTTGCAAAAAAATCTAAGAATTCTATTCGTCTTAAAAATTAAATTTTAAAAAATAATAAGAACATTTCCGTAAGTGTTAAATAAACAACCTAATTTTCTCATAGTAGACAAACGTAAACAACCAGCGTAAAAGGCGTAAGTAAATAAACCAATTCAAGCAAGAAGACAAAAATTTATCATAAATAAATTTAGGGTCACACCCATAAATCAAAGCCAAACTAATACACAGAACTCAAGAGCCAAGCAGGCCATAAGGCCGCATTCCACTATATACACTACAGGGCCGGCTCTATTTTGAAGATTGGTATTTACATAAAGTGATTAATTAATTAATTAATAAATTAATTGATTGATTGATATTGATATAATCGTATTGGTATTGGTATTGATGGTAATATTGTTGGTATTAATGTTGATGTTGATATTGGCATTATAGATATTGATATTAGTATTAATATTGATTGATTAGTTGGTTGATACTGATATTAACGTTAATATTGATTAATTGATTGATTGGTTGATATTGGTATTGATTATTTGTATTATTTGGTATTAGTATTGGTATTGACTAATTGATATTTATATTGAATTTATATAGATACTAATTTAACAGGAAACCAGGCAACAATTGATCATTGCAGAGGGCAGCGTGCGTGTGTGAAGGGAAATCAAGTGGGTGCGTCGCAATATTATATTATTGTATTATATATACTATATAATATACACATAAGCTCACGCAAGCAAAGCTTGGAGGATGGAGAAAGTAAATGGGCAAAGCCCCCACGTGAAAATGAAGTGGTAGGCCATCTATTGAGGCATGCGTTGCACGCCTGACATAGGGGCCGGGTTTCAAATATTGATGCGATACACCACAGGGCCGGCTTTATCTATTTTGTATATTAATATTTTTATTTTTAAATTAATTTGAAAAAAAAATAAGTAAGAAGGCAAAGATATAAATAAATGAAAACGGTATGAACACTAATATAGCAATAAAATAAATAAAGAATATAAAAGGTTGGTAGCCGGAGTAAGCAAAAAACTAACATACCCACCCCCATTCACGAATACCAATTGAATGGGGATACTACTAAGGCCTAGGTTGAGGAGGATTCCGGATTGTACTTAGTTTTGGGTCAGTTCAATGTCCTCCAAAAACCCTTCCTAAACTGGACGTATGGCCCGACCCGGCTGACAAAAATCCCGGGAGCTGCCTTAACCTTTGACACTGTCATCCACGAACTCCTAGGGTGGATCTACCAGCCGGCGTAAAAACTTCGGATCCAACAAACACAGGTAATGCTGTGATTTGGCAGGATACGCAGGAGAACGGAAAGGGGGTAATATAACCCCGGGAGATCAGTGGATGACAATATATCTGGGGCTTGCCATACGTTCCCATACTCATACCCATACTCATACTCATACTTAACTGATATCGTTAAAAATCGTTCACTTGAAATATGATACAGGCGGCCAGATGCCTAAGCCGTCGAACGTATAAAGTTGTATATTATTTTAAAATATTTGGCAAGTGAATAAAAATTCATATTAGTCTATACTCCTTAATAAGCATTTTATAAAGAACGGAAATCTTTATTATTTTACCGAGAATATCGTCATTCATTATTTGCTGGTGACACAGTCAACTGAATTATAAATTTGTTGTGGAAATTAGACTAGATTAGACTTCTGTGTTTGTGCATTCTCAAGTGCTAATTAGTGTATTGTTTTACACGTTATTAGGTGAGTTTTCACTGAGCATTCCTATTGCACGAATATGATTGTTATTTATTATTTTATATTAATGATCTCTTAATTTGTCTGTTTTGCCTTGTTTTTTTGTTAATATCTGGAGCAGTTAATAGTCCGTTTGTCGGTAGATTACATTGCACGTCTCAGAAGGTATTAGCAAAGTTCTGTATTGGAGCGGACCCTTGTGTTTGGTGTCCATTGCACAACTCGGTACCGACCAGAGGAGTTTGCATTAGTTTTGTTAATATCTGGAGCAGATAATAGTCCATTTTTCGGTAGATTACATTGCACGACTCAGAAGATATTAGCAAAGCTCTATATATTGGAGCGGACCCTTGTGTTTGGTGTCCATTCCTAGCTCAGTATAGAGTAGATAATGTTTTGAGGTCATGACCGGGTTGAGTAAAAACTAAGTTTTGTTGTGGGCACTTTGGATGAGTATACTGTGTATAATACCCATTGCACTTTCGAAGCTGGTGCTATTTTGTTTGTAGTACTGGGAACAGACGTTGCACTTAGTTTGTTGAGGAGAGGCAATAAATAATAAATAACAAAGTGAAATAAATAGATAAACAATTAATTAAATTAACATTCAAATAAAGTTATTTAAGGAGCTCAACTAAAGTAATATTAAAGTCAATTAATTTATATAATCTGATAGTAAACTTGACTGTAGTGTAAGTTAAACATTTCAAGGATAGGATTTGCTCATAGTTATTTATTCTATTCCAGATAAATCACCCCTGGACCAGCATTACCATGAGTCGCCTACCCAACCAAGATATTTCTAAATTACTTTTATAATTTCTATAATAATAATAATAAACTAGGGTTTTAATAATTTTGGTGTTGTTAGACCCTGTATATTTATTTGGTAACAGTTTGTTTTTCTAATGTATATTAAATAATCTTTTAGTCGTGATCTTTAGGGTGATAAAAAATAAGTCCATAAATTAAATTAATAAAAAGTTCAAATAGTTCAAGTAATTATTACGCATCATTAGATATTTCATAATTTCAAAGACAGCGCTTCTATTTTTCCATTAACTGATAAAAATTATCGCGCTGTATAAAAGCTCATTTTTAGAAACCAAAAGACCACTTACTACTTACTTTTCACTCACTTAACTTAAGATTTAACTTCTCGAATATTTATTATTCATTTAATTATTATGTAAAACTTATTTACAATAAACGATCTTACGAGTCAAAGTGTTAGTTCTTCGTATCCCAACATAAAATTTGGCGCAGTCGTATTGGATTTGGTCACAAGAAGAAGAATCAAAAATCAAATAAATCAAGAATCAAAAGGGCAACTCATCTATATTTCTTCAACTTGGCGAGTTTCAACTCCTTGGATCAACAAAGAATCATCAAGCAACACAAAGAACCCTCAACCACAACGAAGAACGCACAAGACAGACAATATCAAACGTAAGTCGTTTATTCCTTTCTTTTTCCTTATTTCTGTTTCCCCATTTTATATAGCAGGTTTAAATCTTTTTTTACTTTTCTTAAACATTTATTTGTATTTTCGCGTCTTTTACTATTCACAATGCCTGAAAATAACCCTCAAACGCTTCGAAGTGCTGATAGCAGCAACATAACAGACATTCCTCCACACAAATTAGCTTTTCTTTGTTCACTTATACCTAAATCATTCGACGGAAATCGCACAGAGTTATACGAATTTATTTCTAATTGCGAAAACGCCTTTAAATTTGCCCACATTTCTCAAAATGAACCACTTATAGCATATGTGATTTCGAAAATAACAGGTAGTGCAAAAGCACAATTGCGCGATAAAGAAATAAACGATTGGAAGGACCTTAAAGAACTTTTAATACAACTATACGCAGATAAAAAACATTACACACAATTAATGGAAGATCTTAATACGATAAGACAAAATTTTAACGAATCTATTCTATCTTTTCACAACAGAGTCGATAAATTATACACCCGCATTGTTAATTGTTTTTCCGATAACGACAAAGGCACTCGCAAAGCCAGAGTTCAAATTATTAAAGAATTAGCTTTGCAACGCTTTATCCTCCATAGTCAACCGGAAATATCGCGTTTTTTAAGAAGTAAAAACTCTAATAATTTATCAGACGCTCTAACTAGTGCTTTAGAAGAAGAAAGAGCTCTTCAAATTTCGAAATCTAGTTCTTTAGGATCCCGTCCATCAAAATTCTGCAAAAATTGCAAAACAAAAACACATAACACACAAGATTGCTTTAAAAATAAAAAATTTAACTTACAATTAAATAAACCTAGCGAAAATTCAAATACAAATAACCATTCAAATACAAATTACAATTCAAATAAAAATTATAAATCAAATGGAAACTATAACTCATCTTATCAGTCTAAATTTTGTAATTATTGTAAAAAGAATGGTCATTTAATAGACGATTGTTTCAAACGTCAACGAAAAAATGAAGGAAATAGTTCCAATCAAAATATAAATTATAATTCAAATTTCTCCAATAATACCGAATCTTTAAACGAGAATGCGTCCCAGAACAACGTCGTTTCTGCGGATTTGGAATAATAAAAACCGACGTAAAAACCTTAAATAAGCCCTTTCAAAATAATTCTTGCCGTAGATCTGAAAAATCAGGTTGCTATCCGGTTCAAAATAATTCTTGCCGTAGATCTGAAAAATCAGGTTGCTATCCGGTTCAAAATAATTCTTGCCGTAGATCTGAAAAATCAGGTTGCTATCCGGTTCAAAATAATTCTTGCCGTAGATCTGAAAAATCAGGTTGCTATCCGGTTCTAAATAATTCTTGCCGTAGATCTGAAAAATCAGGTTGCTATCCGGTTCAAAATAATTCTTGCCGTAGATCTAAAAAATCAGGTTGCTATCCGGTTCTAAATAAATCTTGCCGTAGACCTAATAATTTTGGTTGTTATCCGGTTCCTAATAATTGTAACAAAATAATTAAAAATCTTAAAACATTTAATATTCTTTTAAATAATAATGTAAGTCCGTGTATAGAAACATATTGTGATAACATTAAATTAAAATTTTTAATAGATACGGGAGCATCTGTATCACTTTTAAAAAATCAAGCGCATCTTTCTACTTTTTTATCAAATCTTAATATTAATGAAAGAATTTTATTAAATGGGCTTAGTGCTAATTCTCCTGTAGAAACAGCAGGAAGCATAATCCTTCACCTTAGTCTAAACGATCAACCTATACCAATTAAATTTCAATTAGTTGATCAAAATAATAATATACCCTATGACGGTATCATAGGAAACGATTTCTTATCATTACAAGGCGCAATAATAAATTTAAACAATAGCGAGTTACAATTAAATTCACTAAAAATACCTTTAAAAATTATATCTCAAATTCCTAATAATCATAATAATGAAAATTTATATTCAGTTGTATTAGAACCTAGATCAGAAACAATTATCAAAATTGAAATCTTAAATAAAAATTTATCACAGGGTATCTGTCCAGAAATAAATATTGCCGAAGGTGTATTTTTAGCAAAAGCTATTCTCAAAGTGGAAAATGGCACTGCCATTACTACTATATTAAATACTCAAAATCGAAAATTAAAAATAAATAAATTACAAGTTTTTCTAGAACCTTTTGAAGAAAAACAATCTACAATCTTTATTAATGTTAAAAATCAATCAGTAACAAATAATCGCATCAAATTACTTAAAGAAAATCTAAGACTAGACCATTTAAATCCCGAAGAAAAATATTCTATTTTAAAATTATGCGAGCAATATAACGACATTTTTTATCTTCCTAATGACACTTTAACTCACACAAGTATTCTCGAACACGAAATTAAAACAACCGACCCTACCCCAATTGCAACAAAAATTTATAGATTCCCAGAAGTTCACAAAAGAGAGGTCGAAAAACAGATTGAAAAAATGCTTAAACAAAAAATTATCAGACCATCAGTCTCTCCTTATAATAGTCCCTTATGGATTGTACCTAAAAAATTAGACGCATCAGGTGAACGTAAATTTAGAATTGTAATTGACTGTAATTGACGCAAAATAAAATGAAATTACGGTTGGTGATAAATTTCCCTTACCAAATATCGAAGATATTTTAGATCAATTAGGACATTCAAAATATTTTACAACCCTTGACCTCGCGTCCGGATTTCATCAAATTCTCATGAAAAAGGAAGATATTGCTAAAACTGCTTTTTCTAGTCCATTAGGTCATTACGAATATCTGCGAATGCCATTTGGTTTAAAAAATGCACCAAGTACATTCCAAAGAGCAATGAATGCTGCCCTAGTGGGTTTACAAGGCCTTCAATGCTTTGTGTACTTGGATGACATCGTCATTTTTGGTAGTACGCTAGAAGAACACTCTTCACGTTTAAAAAATGTTTTTGACAGATTAAGAATTAATAAATTACTTTTACAACCCGATAAATGCGAATTTATGCATAAAGAAGTCGCGTATCTTGGTCATGTTATAAATGAAAAAGGTGTCTCACCGAATCCAAATAAAATATCAGCTATTAAAAACTACCCTCAACCTAAAACTTCAAAACAAATTAAACAGTTCTTAGGACTCATTGGTTACTATCGTAGATTCATTAAAGATTTTTCAAAACACGCACCAATTCTTAAATTTCCAGATTTTTCTAAGGATTTTATTTTAACCACAGATTCATCAAACTTTGCAATAGGTGCCATCTTGTCACAAGGTGAAATTGGTAAAGATTTACCAATCGCATATGCCTCTCGCACGTTAAATAAAGCCGAATGTAATTATTCTACTACGGATAGAGAACTTTTAGCGATCGTTTGGGCAACACAACACTTTAGACCATACCTATATGGTAAAAAGTTTATTATCTGTACAGATAATCGTCCACTTAAATGGTTAGCAAATTGTAAAGATCCTAATAGTAGATTAGTTCGTTGGAGACTTAAACTCGAAGAATTCGAATACGAAATTCATTATAAACCAGGTAGAATAAATTGTAACGCTGACGCACTTTCGCGAAATCCCGAAAATATTCAAATCAACTTAAATAAAAATAAATTAGAAACTTATAGCGATTTTATTAAATTCCATTATATGAATAAAAAATTAGCTGACATTGAAACGATAAAAGATAATGTTTTTTCAAAATTTCCCAATATTCTTTTATATTCAAAAGATCTCGATGAAAACAATCCTTGTTACGAAAGTCTTATTATTAATCAAGACATTAATCAATTAAATCATGACAACATTAATCTTTATGACACTATTACTTTAAAAAACTCAAATAATCATACCACATTTTTAGTAATTTCAAAATTAAATCATTTTGACAAAATAACTTACAATGACTTATTTTACTCTTTGCAAAAACTCCGGTCTATTCTTTTAACAAATAAGATTTTTACAGTATATCTTAAAAATCCTGTAGAAGAAAATAAAAATATAAAACAAGATTTATTTAACGAATTAATAGAATTTTTATTCTTAAAATCAAATATCAAAATTGTACTTGTAAACAAACCAAAATTTTGTCCTAAAACCCGCGAAGAAATAAAAAATATTTTACGAGAGAATCATTCTTCGTCAGTAGCCGGTCATCCCGGAGTTTTAAGAACTTATCATAGAATTAAAGAAAATTATAAGTGGCCAAATATGAAAGGTGATATAAAACACTTTATTAAAAGTTGCCAATCTTGTCAAATTAATAAATTAGTTCATAAAACCCCAAAAGCTCCTATGGAGATAACTACAACGAGCGAACGACCTTTTCAAAGATTAGCTATCGATGTAGTTGGTCCCTTATCATTAACAGAGGTAGGCAATAAATTTATCGTTACCATGCAAGACGATCTAACAAAATATTCATATGCAACATCTGTACCTAATCACGAAGCAAAAACAGTCGCTGACGTACTCTTGCAATTTATTTGTATATTTGGTATACCCGAGACAATCTTAACAGATCAAGGTACAGACTTCACCTCAAATCTAATTAAAGAAGTAAATAAACTTTTTAAAATTAAACACATTTTATCTAGCCCTTATCATCCCCAAACGAACGGTAGTTTAGAAAGAAGCCACTTGACTCTAAAAGAATATTTACGACACTACATAAACGATAAAACAACTAATTGGGACGAATACGTACCCTTAGCTATGTTCACTTACAATACCCACTATCATAAATCTACTAAATTCACACCTTACGAACTACTCTTTGGTCATAAAGCTTTTATACCTAGTACTCTTACCAGTAAACCAGAATTTAAATATACTTACGATGATTATTTTTCTAACTTAAAATTAAAATTAAATAGGTCATTCCAACTAGCTCGAGAAAATATAATAAACGCCAAAGAAACTTCTAAAATTTATTATGATAGAAATGTTCATTCACACAATTTTAAAGTAGGCGATTTAGCATATATCCTAAATAAAAATATTACACCCGGTATTAGCAGAAAATTACAGCCAAATTATAAAGGTCCCTATAAAATCATAAACATTCATCCTAATCAAACGGTCAAAATACAAATTAGTCACAAGAAAACATCAGTCGTTCATCATAATTTATTAAAACCTTTTGTTCCAGAAGATGAAAACCCTTCTCGTTCTGACACTAATTAACATATTAACACTCCCGCCTATTTTCGGTAATATCCCCTATAAAAACCAAAAATTAGATTTTAAATCAGGAATATTTTATCAAGACTTAGGTCAAGTAAAACTAACCCAAGACTATTTTACACTCTTATCATTCAATAATATAAGCATTTATGAAATGAAATTAAAATTTGCCGAAAAATCGTTTTATATCTCAAAACCCTTATGCATGCACCCTAACGATAAAAATGTAACATTCAGACATTCTGAATTTTTATGCAAAGAATCTCTAGAATTAATAGAAATTCGACTTGAAAAATTAAATAAAAAACTCGAAGCCATAAACCACCTAACAGGTCATGAACCTGATAAAATGTCACTTAGAGTAAAAAGAGGATTAATTAACGGTGTATCCAGTTAACAGCTGGATTGCAAAGCGTAAACACGTCTGTAACGCGCGCAACATAAAAAGTTAACTAGTGCTAAAATGAGTGAAATTTCATTACCGGAAGATTCAGAGATGGATTGGGAAGCCCAGGGAAGACAAAAAAAAGAAAACGTAAATCAAAAACCAAAGACATCCTAGCAGAACTCGGAATATCCTATAGTGAGTCTGAGAGAGAGAAAATTCTCGATATCATCGGTGTAAAACGAATAGATAATAAAAACGAGCCGTCAACTTCAAAAAAAAACGCAACAAAAAACTACAAATCAACACAAAGCAAAAAACAACAACAAACCTCATAAAATTCAATATTCCGAAAGGATTAAAGAATTAATAAACAAAACATTTAAAAACCTATTTTATATAAATACTGAAATTGAATTAACAAGAATAGAAATGGCCGAAAGATGGTCAAACATTACAACCAACAAAGAAGATGTCATACTTAAAACAAAAAAAGGTTTTTTACTAAAATCAAACACAGACAAAAAAGAATTGGAAGAGAAATTAAACTCACTTATAACCAGTGCTGGATTAACCTATAGGCCAACCTAGGCCATGGCCTAGGGCGCCGAAAAGCCAATAGGCGCCCAGGCAAAAGGCTCATTTTTTTTAAGTGGGTTAAATATTAAAATTAATCAATTAAAATTAAAAATTAAATTATTACTTACAAATGTTAAAAATCAACTGGCCAGTGGTTGTAGTTTTTTATTTTAAAATCCTAGATTATTGATCATGCATGCAATTTTTTTTAGCGGGGTCGCAGTGCATTGTCGGCCCGTGGTATAGGGGACATCCATAAAAGGATAAAAAAATTATTCATATTTCCGATTTTGTTATTAAAATAAAAAAGGGTACTCTCTTAAAATGAATTAGTCAAAAATGACTAATTTAATAGTTATTAGTGGCGCTTTTTCTTTTCACTTGTACCATGGTTAACCATTGGATACCATGGTATCCCAAAACATAACAGCCAATTCTTATGTAAAATTGTCCCCTGAATCCGAAAATGTCGTCAAAAGTTTAAAAAGTAGACTATATCTCAAAAACTGCTCCACTTTTAAAATTTTTGACAGTATTTTTGGATTCAGGGGACAATTTTACATAAGAATTGGCTGTTAAATTTTGTGATACCATGGTATTTCATGGTTAAACATGGTACAAGTGAAAAAGCAGCCACTAATAACTATTAAATAAGTCATTTTTAACTAATTAATTTTTAGAGAGTACCCTTTTTTATTTTAATAATAAAATCGGAAATATGAATAATTTTTTTATTCTTTGATGGATGTCGCCTATACCGCAGCGCGTGCCGACAATGCACTGCATGATCAATAATCTAGGATTTTAAAATAAAAAACTACAACGACTGGCTTTTAGCTAGTTGATTTTTAACATTAAATTTTAACAAATTTTGTAAGTAATAAATTTTAATAAATCGTGCCCTACTTGCTCTCCTTATCAGTGCGCCCCTTTCGGCTAAAATGTATTGTGTTATATTAAAACCATAGGTACTAACATGGCATATAATAATTATTATAGGCGCCATTTTATTATTAGCCTAGGGCAACAAATTGTCTTAATCCGGCCCTGCTTATAACTAACAAAAATATAAAAAGTTTTAAAGAAACTACATCCACAATAATTAACAGCAACTCAAAACTTCCTGAACCCACCTATGCCGCAGTAATTTCATCAGTCGAAACATATATTAATGACGAATTAATAAGTGAGCATTTAAAACAAAATAACATCAATCACAGATTCTGCAAAAGGATTATTGCAAGAGCGACAAACAAAACAACAATGATGATCAGAATTATAACTGGGTGTGCTACGTCATTTGAAAAACTCATCAGCCAAGGTGTATTCTACAAAAACAGACACTACCCCGTGTTTCCCAGCCAACCTCCACCTCCCCTTCCAATACCCTGCTCTAAATGTGCAAAGTACGACCACGTCACGGAAAAATGTCCCAATCAAACAAAATGCGACAAGTGTATCGAAAATCACCCCTCCGAAAAATGCGAAAAGAATCTGCCTCACAAATGTCTGGGATGCGGATCTGATGAACACAGAGCATGGTCAGTAAAATGCCCCAACCGCCCGAAAGGCGCAATAGAAGGTATTCCAAACACAAAAATTAAAACTCTCAATAAAACTTCAAGTGAAATAGACAAAAATATCACAAAAAAAACAGAATTCACAGTCCCTTAACAATACACGATCATATAATTCATACTTATATATACAAAATAAATAAGCCTAACCTTAAGGATCGGGAAGAATTACTTAAAAAACTAAAACAAAGATTCATTCAACTCTACCGAATCGAAACCACAGCTGCTTTCTGTGGAAATAGAATGTATATTCTAATGCACGACCTTGACACCCCCAACAGCGAATCACCTACAGAAACTCTTCAAACAGCAGAAAATGTTCACGTCAGAAATTAAGTTACTCTACAACAATATTAACAGTTACAACAAAAGAAAACACCTTCTTAACCACTATATTGAAAAAAATAACATAAATTGCGTGCTATTGGTAGAAACTAAACTAAAACAAAATGCAAACATTACATATAGAAATTGGCACAAAATTCAAAAACATGGCAACATTATCACGAACAAGGAAAGAGGAGGTAGTTTGATCTTGTCACATCCAGGCTTAAAAATGGGAAAAGCAAACCCCCCTAAAATAAACAACTTTTTAAATGAGGCAACGCACTGCACTTTTCCATTTAAGGACGAGCCACATTTTTCTTATTTACATTCACCCGACTTCAAAAATAGAAGAGACAATATTTACAAAAGCTTCACTATATAAATATTCAATAATTATAGGAGACTTCAACCTCAACAACTCAAAAAGAAAACAGCTAAGAAATTTTCTAAACAATTCGAACTTTACAAAATCAGAGACCCCTCCCACATTCCTACAAAACCTAAATCAAGATACGACTCCAGACCTAATATTGCACACAAAAAATTTAACAAATGTTCTATCCAAAGCCCAGCTCACGCCTGATATTGGTTCAGACCACCTAGCTTGCGTACTAAAAATTGACCTAAATTCACAAACAACAGAAAACTTAGAAACCAAGATTATATTCGAAAAATGCAACATTGAAGAAGTGAATAGAAATATAATTGAATTCATTGAAACAAATAATGATACTGTAACAAAACCATACATAACCAATTTTAATAACAAATTAGCAGAAGTAATTTTAAAAAACACTCCAACCAAAGCAGTCAAGTTTTATCTCCAAGAACTACCGCCATTTATAATAAGAAATATTAAACTTAAGAGACAAATGTACAGAGAATATCTGAAAAATCCAGACCTAAATTTCAAGAAAGATATAAACAAACTAAATAAAGATATACAAAAAATGGTCCATGAATACAGACTTAACAACTGGCTCAAAACTTGCAAAGAAATAAACAATAAAAGTGGAAAAAGTTTTTTTCAAGAAATAAAAAAACTGACAAAATATAAAAAAAGATCAGGAATACAAAACATTGAAGAAGGGAATTCCTTTTATGACACTGATGAAAAAAAAGCTAACGCATTCGCTGATTACTTCAAACAAATTTATGCTGCAAATAATAATGCAAATCATAATCAAACCCATATTATGGTTGAAGAGTGGCATAGAGAATTCCTAGAGGAAAATATGGAGGATGAAGAAACAGACATTGAAGAAGAATTGTACTACAATGTGCTTCACAAAAACAAAAGCACTGCTCCAGGTAAGGACAAAATTACACACAAAATAGTAAAAAATTTAGATCACAAAATACACGAACACATAATAAAAATTTAACAATTTTGTCTCAAGAACGCATATTTTCCAAAAGAATGGAAAGACGGAGTTATAATTACAATTCCAAAACCTAATTCTGATCATAGCAAATTGAAGAACTATAGACCAATAACCCTTTTACCAGTTCTGGGAAAAAAATTCGAAAAAATCATCAAAAACAAAATTGAACATGCTATAGGCGAAAACATTCCCAGTTTTCAGTTTGGATTCAAAGCAAACATATCCACAACACACCCTATAACAATTATCCTATCCAACACACAGACAGCAAGACTTAAAGGTAAAAAAACAGCAGGCTTATTCTTAGATATAGAAAAAGCGTTTGACAGTGTATGGCATAAAGTTCTTCTATTTAAACTTAATAATCTGAATTGTCCAAAAAATTTGTTAAGAATCATCAACAGCTTTTTGCAAGAAAGATCACTGTTAGTACAAATTGGACAAAAAACCTCAAATGCATTTCCAGCAGAACAGGGAGTTCCACAAGGTTCCCCCCTTTCCCCTCTACTATACAATTTGTACTGCTCTGACATCGTCAACCTACCTACTATGGATATCAATAGTTACATTCTACAATTTGCAGATGATACTGCTATAATAACACACGAAAAAACAACAAAAAAAGCCACGCAAATACTTCAAAAGGCACTAGTAAAAGTGGAAGAATGGTTTAACATATGGAAACTTAAGATAAATCCTCTAAAATCTCAATTTATAATATTCAACCACACTCCCAAGCCCAACTCCCCTAGTCTGAATCTAAACAACACTCCAATCCTCCCAAAAACATCAGTAAAATATCTTGGCATCCATCTAGACAACAAAATAAACCTGAAACAACACTCACAGATGACCAAGAAGAAAATTCAAGCAAGAGCAAAACACTTCAGAGCACTGACCTACAAGGGAGATGGGATAAACATGGACGTAGCCTGCAAAATATACAAAACCATTTGCAGGCCCATTTTAGAATATGCTTGGCCAATTTACTCAAATTCTCAAAAGTCCACAATAAAGAACATTCAAGTGGGAGAGACATCAGCACTTAGGATACTTACCAGAATACGGCACCCCAACAACCCCCTACACAATCCATCAAACATACTGTTGTACAGGAGAACAGGGATTGAACCAATCAAAGATAGACTTCAAAGGCTAACCACAAATTTCTGCCTAAAACAACACAACATAGAAACACTGGAAGAACACTGCTTTACAAGACACCCAGAAGAACAGAAATTCAAACATCCCGAAAAGACATTACTAGAAATTTTCAAATCCATTTTAGACTAACTTTTTTTTCTTTTTTTTTCATTCTATACTAAAATTAAAAAACATTACCATTGTCATTATTATTATATATTATCAATTTAAAATTAAGCGCATTTGGCTGAAGGACCTCGGTCATTGGCCATTTAATCTTTGTTGTAACCTTACATAGTATGTATTTACATAAGGATTAATAAATACGTTATTTATTTATTTATTTTTAACGGTGTATCTTATACATTTAAATGGTTATTTGGAATCCCCGATGCAGATGACGCAGAATATTATAATGACGCAATTCATGCAGTAGTAAATCAAAATCAAGACATGCAAAAACTTTTAAAGCAACAAGTTCATATAATCTCTGAAGCGATCTCTGGTTATAATAGGTCAGCATTGACACTTAAATTTAATGAAGAAAAGTTAAACAAAAATATAAAAATATTTAATAAATTTTCAAACTCAAGCATTATTAGAATAAATTCATTAACCTACGTTCAAACAGTAATGGATCATTTAAATTTATTATCTCAAATTACCGAAGAATTAGACGAAGAATTCGATGTTATTATTTCTTCAATATTATTTTCCAAACAAAATATCTTACACCCTTCAATAATTACTCCAAAATCTTTACGCGAAGAATTATTGAAAATTAATAATAAAAGAACTGATTTAGATTTTCCAATAGACCTAGATGATAATGCAAACATTTTTAAATACACGCAAATATGTTCACTCTCAGTAGTTTACACAAATAAGGTTTTAATTTATGCAATTAAGATACCACTAGTAACTAAAGATTTGTATCAACTATATAATTTGATTCCCTTACCTGTTCAATATCAAAATTCTTCAATATACTCCTATATAAACCCATCTTTCCCTTACCTTATCCTAAGTACGACAAGAACATATTATGGAGAGATGTCAGAATTATCGAAATGCCAGAAGATATCACCATCCGAGTACATTTGTTCCAACATCATCATACATCTAATCAAGGAAAGACCTACCTGCGAAACGACTCTGAAACTTCAAAAACCTGAAAAAATTCCATCAAACTCCGACACCAAAACCATGAAGTCAGAAATCGAAGTTTGGCATCCCCTCTCAACAAATCAATGGCTATACACCCTAACACAACCAGTCACTGGGACCATAAGCTGCGATTGCTGTATCAAGGAGCAATCCTACCTCAAAAATGAAGAAATGTCTTCAATCAAACTCCACAGTCTCAACCTCAATGAACTGAGTCATGCCCAACATAAACTCCAACAGTTCGACGACGTCCTACAGAAAAATATAAACCAACCATTCATTATCAACCATTCCAAATGGTACACCATCTTCTTTGGAATAATTGGAACATTAGTAATGCTAATAATATGCTACTATGTTTGTTGCCGATGTTGTCGTTGCAGATTTCTAAACTCCATAAGGAAATATTTCAACCCCGACCAATGCCGTCACCTGGTTTGTATCAACAGCCACAATACTGTATCTGACAACCGAGTCAACCTGGATGATTTTCCACCTCAAAGAAGAAGCTATCGTAGTCTCAACTCCGAAGCGGATGCAATGCCCATGGAGAACTTAGAACCTGTCTACACGGAGATGCGTAAGCCTCGTCTTTCGAAGAAATATTTTAAAATTTAATTTTATAATAATTATTATAGTTTTGTTTAGGTATATAATTACCACTATTTTATTTTATTTTAATTTTTATTTTATATATTGTACACTAATTTCATAATTAAAGTTTTGTTTAGTTATATAATTACAACTATTTTATTTTATTTTAATTTTTATTTTATATTTTGTACACTAATTTCATAATTATAGTTTTGTTTAGGTATTATAATAACAACAATTATATTTTAATTTTTATTTTATATATTGTACACTTTAAATTTTAATTGTATCTTTGTAGTTTACTTAGTGTTTTATAAGTTTTAGATTGTATAATTTAATTTTACCATTTAGTGTGTAAGGGTCCTGTAGTATATAAACTTTTAAATTCAAATTTGGCGCTATTTTGACCAAGGAAAATTTAAATAATCCACTAAAAATAATATTATAGTTTTAAGATATTTTATGTATTAAAATCATATTGAGTTTAAAAATTTCACTTCTTTGTATCTGAACGAAGAAATATTAGGGAGACGTGTTTATATTACACATTCTTGCTTAAGTGGCCGAGATGTTTAAAAGCTTGATTAGGAAATAGAATACAGACAGAGGGTTTTTGCTCGCCCTTCGAGATACTCCTGTTAAACCGTTTGTGAAATATATTAAGTATAATATAGTTATAGTTTTTGTGATTGTTGCCGATTTTCTGCTATAACTACTTAGGTATGTACACTTTGAAAAATTGTAAATTTGCTAGTAATGATAAACAACTCCTCGTTTTTTTGCTTATAATTTGCTTATAATTTTGAACAATATTATTTAATTCGCATTTTTGGTCTATGACGTTTATCATTGCTAGTTTATTGGGTCCTAATCATTTTAATATGTGTAAATGGCGAGTGATTTTTGGTAATAATTTTTATTGTATCACTATTTCATTGTTTTGGTTTAATATCTTGGGATCGCGCATACACTGAGTTTAAATCTTTATGTTGTCGCGTTTATCATATGCACTGAAGTACATTTACCTTAAATATTACTATTTTGTATTTTCTTTATTTTGAGTTATACTGGCCTTGATTTTGTTGTCTCCTTTTGTATAACTTTTATTTAACTGAAATGTATTTTATTGTTTATGAAACTCAGTGTATCATCTCGGTATTAAGGTATTTATTTATTTTAAATCTTTGCATTTGTACTCAGGCTAAAGCTTTTAACAATTATATTATTAATATCATATTGGTATTACTTGGGTAAGGTTTATAAAATGCTATGATTATTATTATTATTTCTATTATTATTATTATCACATAATTTGATATTACCATTAGGTAATATCATGGTAAGGTAATAGTACCGATTAGCATTTTGATAGATTGGGATTGGAGACTTAGGGTTAAACCTGCTTACCTAAGCGCTTTAATTTGAATACTTGATAATGACTTTTGGGTACTATATTATGTTCTTATAATATTTATTTTATACAGCGCGACACTTTCATGTGGTTTGAGTTTTAGGCTATGTTTATGTGTTTTTGTAATGACGCTCTCCTATTTACCATTTATTGTATTTATTTATATTTTACCCCCTTTTATTTTATTGCTAATTGTTGATTTTATTTTTGTCTGTATTTGTATTTGTGTTTTGTTGGAAAAGCGTTTTTACTTGAACATATAAGCATGGGTAATATAAAGGCATTAGGTGAAAGGTGGTGTCGTTATGTTACTTACCTTTAATTTCTGTGTGCAGGCCGTGTTTGTATGCTTTTACAATACTATTGTCTTGTGCTGGACATTGATTTTGTGAGAGGATTTAAAATGCGTAAGTGGTATAAAGGCACTAAGTGAGAGCAGTGTCGTTATATTTCTTCCACAGATGGTTTGCTTAACATTTTTCCATAGTGTGGTTATTAGCTACGGGTAATATCTGCATTATATCAATAATTTCCCGCGTTCCTATCCTATTTAGCATTCGAATTATCTCTATATGAAAGTTGTAGTTGCTGTTCGTTTATTATTATTATTATTATTATTATTATTTTATAAAATCGTATCATCGTACAATAGTTCGAAGATGCGTGGTAAGGTAATCAAATAGTACAAATCTTTGTCATAAAATGACAATCTCTAAGAATAACTTTACCTGAGTACAAAATGTTTTGAATATTGATAAAAAACTCCCAAATTATATGAAATATGTTCATCTGCTTTTTATGTTATTTTATTCACTTATTATTTATACTGTATTCTTGTGATTGTGACCCATATGACTATGTTTGCTTTTGTAATTTATTTTTTATTTGAACTGTGTAAGTCGACAGGGTTTTTATGGTCCCTTTTCCCTGTGCTTTGACTCAACGGGCCACCCCTTTGTCTTTGCTTAAATTAAATCAGGGGTTTAAAATTAAATACTTGTGTTTCATTAAACCTGACCAATTTCAAAATAACGTTATTATCAATGTACTTAAATACACAACGTAGAGTCCTAATTTTTATAAAGTAAGTAAATTAACTAGACGATCACGAATATGCCAAAACAAGTATTTCAGTATACTTAAAGAATCGGGTTACGAAAATACGTAGTGGACCTTACAAGTGTTTCAATAGGATTTTTAACCCTTATCGAAACACTTAACGGGGGAGGTTTGTTAGACCCTGTATATTTATTTGGTAACAGTTTGTTTTTCTAATGTATATTAAATAATCTTTTAGTCGTGATCATTAGGGTGACAAAAAAAAAGTCCATAAATTAAATTAATAAAAAGTTCAAATAGTTCAAGTAATTATTACGCATCATTAGATATTTCATAATTTCAAAGACAGCGTTTCTATTTTTCCATTAACTGATAAAAATTATCGCGCTGTATAAAAGCTCATTTTTAGAAACCAAAAGACCACTTACTACTTACTTTTCACTCACTTAACTTAAGATTTAACTTCTCGAATATTTATTATTCATTTAATTATTATGTAAAACTTATTTACAATAAACGATCTTACGAGTCAAAGTGTTAGTTCTTCTTATCCTAACAGTGTATATTATTTGCTCAAGCCAATGATAAATATTAAAAAAAAAAGTATTCACTCTCTTTCATATATTATCTTTTAATTACTACCTGCCAATACACCCTGCTATTGGTATTGATGGTGATTACACTATTGTATTGTATTGAGTCAATACTATTGACTCGTATACACCTTTATAAAAATCATTTAAATTATTTTTAAAATATTTTTTATCAACGACATCGCTTTTAACATGAATTGAAGTATGATGTCCGAATTTGTCTAAGCTCATGATTATAATGACCAAACCTAATTTAAATAGATATATTTAAGTATATAGCCCCTTGTTGTTTTGATATTTGCATTTTGTATAAATATAAAAATGCAAATCATTTAAACTTTTATTTAATTATATTTTCGAAATTTAAATACGAAAGTTGAGAGAAGCAAGTAAACTTGTTTCAACAAGTTAACACAGCTGCACCTGCATAATTTAATCTTCAAAACATGATGCAGATAACTTTAGCTGATAAAATAAATTGAATTTTTACAACATGCGAAATCTTTGTGTTACAAAGTAATATGCAAATTTTAACTTATACGAGGTAAATCAACATAGTAAAAAGAATTTTTTTTTATTAATAACATATAATTAATTTGGCTAGGATCGGAGTACATTGTGCTCGATTAACTATAGCTATCAAAAATTGCATGAGTTGAGAAGCATTATTTTTTTGTTTTTCAACCCCCATCCTATTCATTTGCATGTAAGGGGATTCTATGACACAATAAATGCAGATATAGTGAGTTCTGCAATTTTCCTTTCGGTGGATATAGTTTGTTTAGCAAACTCGGTGATTTTTTTGCTTGGGCGTTCATTAGATCGCTTTTGAAATTCTTTATGTTTTTTTTATTTATTATGCAATAACAAGTCTTTTTATGTGATAGGAGGGAACAATTACAAAATTTGCAAAGAGCTCGTTTATCGTCATCGGGATCTTTTGCTATCCAATCTAACAAAAAACAAAGCTAATTAAAAATAACAAATAAACTAAACACTGTAACCGTCATTTTGATAGTTACCCATTTATTTTATTTTATTAGTTTTTTACATCTAGAACGGTATGGATGTACACTGTTAAGTGTTTTATTTTTAGTTTTACTAATTGTTAAGTAGGTATATTTTTAACAAGGATAATTGTTAAGTTGTTTAAATGCCTCCTTCCAAGACAATTTATTAGTTTTATTGGAATTCCTTTTACTGACACATGTTTAGCATTGCCTAGGAAGTATTTAAAATTCTTTTTAAGCCATTTATTTAATTTTATTCAAAAACTTTAATTTGATAGTATGCAACACAGAACACTTCCGTGTGGGAGGGTTGTGTGTACACGGAAAAAAATCTATACTGATTCCAAGAAAATTCAACTCTATCCAAGTATAGCTTAGTTTCCCTATTCCGCAAGTAAATTTATACTTGTTTCAAGTATCCTCATATTCTTATAAAATAAAGATAGCTTCGGTTTAATCTAAGATTACTGCTATACTAAAAATAAGAAACACACTAATTTTGAGTTAGGTATACAAATTTGTCTTCAATGAAGAGTACGGTATTCTTGTTGTAACGTTAGTATGTACTTCATCAAAGTATAGTTTCTTTGTAAAATCTTTACAGCATTCTTGATTTAAGAATATACTTTCTTTAAAATTTATTTATTTATACTTATTGTAAGTACACGCTTTAATTGCATAAAATGCTTGTATTCTTACTTTTCCTTTTTTTATATTTGATAAAAGTATAGTATATATTTAAAATAACTTTACACTATACTTAAAGAAAGTGGTTGATTAGAAAAAAGTCTAGCGACTCGGAATAATTTTTACAAAAAAAACATTCGTGACCCTGAAAAATATTTGTATTAATTATTCTACTACTACCCCAGATAACAATTATGACATCATTTAAGACATCAACGTGAAATCATTGCTGATTCATTCAGTGATGTCACTGTGGCACGCATATGTGTTCCCCTTTTGATAGGCAACATGATATCCTTAATGAGTCACACGATGAATTCGTTGTGACATCAACGTGAAATCATTGCTGATTCATTCAGTGATGTCACTGTGTTGCACTTTTGATGAGCAATGTGAGATCCTTAATGAGTCACACGATGAATTCATTATGAAATCAAAGGGATGTCATTAATGATTTTACTTAAGGGACTAAAAACGTTAAAATTAATTAAAATACCTAAATATTTATTTTCTTAAATAAAATATAAAATATTTAAAACAAGTTTTTATTAAAATTTAAAAAGTATCTTGCATCTGATTATTATTTTTTAATAAATAAAAAATGTATAAAATAAAAATAAATAAATAAAATAAACTCGATATGCTAATTATTAATAATTATATAATTATTAGCATATCGAGTTTATTTTATTTATTTATTTTATACATTTTTTATTTATTAAAAATTAATAATCAGATGCAAGATACTTTTAAAATTTTAATAAAAACTTGTTTTAAATATTTTATATTTTATTTAAGAAAATAAATATTTAGGTATTTTAATTAATTTTAACGTTTTTAGTCCCTTAAGTAAAATCATTAATGACATCCCTTTGATTTCATAATGAATTATAATCACATGCAAGTTAATTTTTGGTACATTAAGCGCATTGCTCAATTAATTGCTATCATTTAAAATTTCTTTATTTTTATTGAGCAATAACTTTCTGTAAGTTTGTTTTGCTCCCCTTAATAATTCGAAATATTATATCATTCGAGAAAACACTTTTTGCCCCTTGGCCTTTCTGGTACAGCTTTAGATCTAAAGCAGCTTCTGTAATAAAAAATGATCTGATTATATCGCCCAGGCCTCTTAATGCTAAAGCCGGATAACTCAACTTTCGTGATAAACAAAAAAGCCTTAACCAAGTATAACTCATAAATTAATTATAAAAATATATTTAAAAATACGATAACTTTTAAGCCTTGGTAAGATAAATCCATTTCCAAAACTTGGCAACACTTATGGTATATACCATGGCAACACTGTTATATAACACAGCACAGAAATATGTCAGAAATGTTTCTTAGATATAACATTGCAACATTAGAAATATTGCAGTGGTATTGCAAAATGTTGCCGAAATATCTCTGATATGTTTCAGACTTAATAAAATGTCCGCCCTTGGAAACATTTCTTTGTAATGTTTCAGAAATATTACCTGGAAATATTTAATTGATATTGCAAAATGCTGTTGAAATATTTTTGATATTTTTCAGGCTTATTAAAATGGAAATATTTTTTATGGTGTTTACAAAATATTACCTGAAATATTGCTGGAATATTAAATAAAATCTCAAAAACATTTATATGGTTTATTTAAAAAATCTACATTGTAAAGCTCTTTTAATTTAAATTAAAAATTAAATAAAAAAATATATGTTTACATGTTGACTTCATTCTTCTTCTAAAAAAAATATTTTATTAAGTACTTATAAGTATATGGAAGTAATTTAATTTTAAACTCACCGCTTGCTCTCTGTTAATGTGTAACCCGCCTTGTATTAGCCACTTCTCTATAATTTTATTGATTTCATCTTCATTTGATTCAGTGTAGTGAAGACAAACCACTTTTGTAAAAGGAGCAGAAAAATTTTATTTAACATAATATATTATATTCTGTCATTTATTATGAATATGAAGTACCTTTAGAAGCATTACTCTATAATTTTAGCATTAGCTGATAGTAAAGCAAATCAGGAAGTTTCTTTTATAGAAAGATGGGCACATTCCCTATACCTTCTATACAAAATTTAATAAGTAAAATTAAACACACTTCTTAAGAGAACACCCATAGAATGTGGCTCTATTTTTTTATTTGTTTGTATTCTATTGGAAACGTTATGCAGATCTCGAGCCAAAGCAATGGATCTAGAATTGCATACATAGGTAGAATGTTTCCATTGGAATAAAGACAAATTAAAAAATAGAGCCAATTTCCATGGGCCACGAGACTTTATGTTCGGATGAAATTGTTTAAGGCAGGAAAAATATCCCTGAAGGAGTTCAGGAGGTCAGGGAAATGTAATATTCATTTTAAATATCTCTTTAATTTACTTACTTAAGATTACTTTGTGAAGTATGAGTTCTTTAAAACCCTTTTTGTTTTTTTTACCCATCAAATGTGGACTGTACAGCTAATTCATTTTTCACCAAATGATTTAAAATTTTTGTAGTGGCATCATTTACAGAAGTGCCTTTCCCGATTCCTTTAAGAAAAATAACCTAAAACAAATATTTACCTAAGTCAATGTTATCAAAATAATAAAAATACACTTACAACATTTTTAAAGTATACAGGGTTACTAAACTCTTTTTCAATTTTATTTAAAACTGCATGTGTAAAAATATTGATCTGAATTGTTATTAAAAAATTCACAAACAAGAAAAATGTAGGTATAATATGATTAGAGTTGCCTCGGCAATGCCTCCTAACCTAAATGTTTTTGAGCGTACTGGAGTGAAGTCAAAACCATAGAAAAACATTGTAGGTACTTACCAGAGTGAGTACTTCTTTTTTTATACGTTTTTCCTTTAAGTTTACACCATACACAATATTCTTTATTATTATTGTTATTTAGAGAACAAAAAAACCGTTACACACAAGAAAGCGTCACTTTAAGCAGTGTTGCCGGATGAATTTCATAAAAGTTCCCGACCAAAAATAACAAAATACCGAGGGGTAAACCACTGATTTTTTAAAGTTAAAAATCGCTTATGAATTAACGTCTAAGGATAACAATAACAAGGGTAGTCATGTACAACGCGTCGCTAAGCACTGATTAAGCACCGATTAAGCAATTTTTCCTTATTGATAACGACTGATAAGGAAAAAAATCTCAACACAACGTCCACTTACATTGAACGTTGGTCTCTAAGATTTTAATGTGGTTTACCCCTCGCAAAATACCCTATTTTACTTGCCAGGGTAAGAAAAATGTTTTGTTTATAAATTTTCTACCGTATCCGTTTTATTTTAAAAAATTAATAAAATTGAAGGATGGTAAGAGGGTAGAATAAAATAATTTGGTAAATATACAATAATATTTGCTGAAAATATCCGATTTTCAGGTAAAATAATCGCAAACGGCAACACTGCCTAAAAGCCAAACATTGAAATATTTCTGAAATATTTTTCTATGATTTCTGACATATGTTGTGCTGTCACTGCTGTGTGGGATGCACTTGCATAGTTTAGAGAAAAAAAAGGTTATAAATTTAAATTATGGCACTATGACATATGTCATGATATCAAATGCATTTCTGTGAAATCACCTGGAGCTCATTGGCTGAATCATTGCTGAGCTCATCCTGAGTTCTTGATGAGATCATTTGTGAAATTAATTTCACAAATGATCTCATCAAGAACTCAGGATGAGCTCAGCAATGATTCAGCCAATGAGCTCCAGGTGAGGTCCAGGTGATTTCACAGAAATGCATTTGATGTCCTAGTGAGCTCACTGTGAGCTCACGCTATGATTATCACCGAGTGATTTTTTAATGATTCATAAATGTTATCTGGGGAAAATAAAAGTGAAAGTGAAAATATAATCGTTATGACAGTAATTTAACATTATTTTTGGCATATTATTTTAATTATTTTAATGTACTAAAGTACTAAGTATAATAGGCACTGATATCACAATAGGTTTATTACCTAACAGTCTTAGAGGTATTAGAAAAAGTACTGTCAATTTATATAAATTCATTCTTTCACGGTTAATTAACATAGATACTATATTTTACATTTTATTTTTTTAAGTACCTAGGTATCACATTTTTGGTGCTATATGTAAAGGTAAGGTTTTTTAATCACAATAGTTAATATTTTTTTAAGTAGGTATTTTTATTGTCAGTAAAATTTATCTCCAGCTAAATAATATGTAAAATGAGTCTCTAAGAAGGCTACCATTATCATCGTAGATGGTTTGGTGTTAATTCTTCAATTTTTTCTCTACACTTGATCCTCAATCCTATTTTTGGAATTAATTCCTTTAAATTCTCCTCGCTTAGGTTTACCATAATATCGATATCTATCTCGTTTTCTAAAACAAAAATAATATAGCTGAATTGGAGGCTATAGCCTTTCTGCTGTTTATGTTTTATTGCCTATTACCTGTCGTATGCTATCCATTTTACACTACAGTATACCTATCCATTTTACACTACATTTTTACGATCATGCCTAGTTAATTACTTTAAATTAATGAAATATTATTTACATACCCAAAAATGTGTCTAGTAAACATTCTAAGCCCCAATTTTTAAGTTTCTTCTACATTATTTTTTATTAAAAATAACATCCAGACCGAAGAAGGAAAAAACGAACTGCCGGTGCCGACACGTACACACGCTACCACCATAGAACACAGGACAGAACTGAACACAGAAACTGCGTCTTTTCTTTTAGCGAAGCGGTCTTAGAGGGTGGACGGTATTTACTTAAGCGAAGAATAAGGTATTTGTTTTAATAATAGCTATACTTAAATACAGTATAGTGTATTCTTTGTTCTAGTCTTATACTTAAATTGAAGTATAAGCGTTCTTGAATTAAATATACATATATTTAAATAAAGTATACCGAAATTTCATACAAATATACAGAATACTTAAATCAAGTGGCAATATTCCGCTTTGAGTAAACAACTAGAGGTCTTTCATCTAAGTATTATTGTATATTTGATTTAAGTATAATTTTCTTTAAAATAAAATACCTTTAAACTCAATCCAAGAATACTCATCTCAAATCAAGTAACAGTTTTTCTTAAAAATTAAGTATATCCCATTACTTAGTTTAAATGTACGCTAATCTCATAGAAATAATAAATATACTTAAATCAAGTTCCTAACATGAAGTATAGAACTATTCTTAAACCTAGTAAGGGATTTTTTTCCGTGTAGTTATAATCATAAATATAATTAATATAATCATTTGGTGTGCGGTGTTGCCGTTATTGATAATTTAGTGTCAGTGGTTGCGTTTAGGGGGGTAGGTATTTGGGTTTTTGGTATGTCACTAGGGGCGTATCAGTGCAAGTGTGGCTGAGGGAGTATTGACGGTTGAAGTTTGGGTTCTGGTAGAATTTGCGGGAATTCTTTGGAGAAATGTCTGTTAACATAGTTGGGATTTTATTTGATTCGAGACTTTTCCAGCAGGTTTTCTATGCATCAAATTTTGAGTTGAGCGTCGTTGAAGAGTTTAGATGAGAGTTAAGTTTGTGCTTAAATTATGGAAAATTTCCAATAACACGTGGTAAATCTCTCAATCTAATTGTATAGTTCCGACTAAAACACTTTTCGTGTGGTACGATGAGCTCTGGGTGAGTTTTTGACCTGTTGCTGAATTTAAATATCTTATCCACGAGGTTCTCCATTTTCGGTGTGTGTTATCCCCTCATTTTTGGTCTTTATCCGGTCCTGACGTTGTATAGTTATAAAAAATCCTTTAAACAAGGGGAGTTTTTTAGTTGTTTGGGCATCAACCATTTTTTTAGGGTTTTTATGTTGGAGTTTTTTGTAAGACTTTTTATGTCAGATTTGTTGTGAAGGAATGGTTTTTTACCCTGAAGTTGTTTTGGATAATGGCAAGTTCTTACGTTACTGAAAAGCCATCCTGTAAAATCTGACATAGTAGGAGACTTCAACATCGGAAGCCAACCCATTTGAAAACACAATCTATCAGGGCCCCAACTGCGTTCAGGTCTTACCAACTTTGTATATTTATGTTAGAGAACATAGCGTGCGCTACACTCCTTTTACGTTTGTGTACTTTTGAGTCGGGAGTTCAACATAGTCTTCAACTTTTAAATTGTAGTTATTTTAAATATATTTTTGTTATCATCGGTAATATTTTCTCTGTTAATTTAGTCTATTGGACTTTGGTTTTTGTAAACCATATATGGCCATATAAGGGTGCACCAAAATTATAAATCGAACACATGTTTAATATTAAATGAAAAGTAATCACTTCAACATCGGTGAAACAAATATAACTTTGATTTATTTTTTTAGACAACTACCCCAAATAAGACACTGGCGCCCAATTTTGATTTGCTTTAGTAAACACACGTAAGTATTGAGAAACAACATTTGCCCATTGACCTATCTCTCCGCTGCTTAGCTGCCGTTTGCCATAGCCCTCAAGTTGAGGTTACAACACTTTAAGTTCATTATCTTTTTCCCAAGCCGTCCTATATTTATGAGCATATGATGTCATGACCAACAATCCAATCGAGCTAAACCAAAAATCCTTTGTTTTTCAGCCGGTAATTCTAATTCTCTAATTCACAAAACAAAAAACGAATTGACGAATACACTAATTAACGAAAACAGCCTAACCTTTTCTAGCCTCCTGTTGTATAATATTAAAAGTCATTCATACACGGGAAATCCCCGTTGTCCGATTTTATTTTAGAACAAAACAAAACATTTTTGATCGTTTACCGTTTGAACAAACACATTTGCAACAAACTGTATTTTTTAATATAAGGTACTTGGCTGAGAAAAGAGATGGCGCAATAGTTTCAATATCTTTAGGTTTTTAAAATAATAAATTATATTCATAAAAAAATCACCCTTCTCCCCCAAAAATAAAAATACTTTCCCCAAAAAATACCCCAGTAAAAAGTATCCCCCAAATTTTTCCCCGTCCTCATAAAAATCCCCTAAATTTGGGGGAAAATGCCCCAACTTGGCAACCCTGGTAGGGACCCATCAGCCAATTGTACCTGGCTAGTACATTTTTTTCTGGTTGGTTTGGTAGATTTTCTACCACGGATTTTCGGATATATAGCTCCGGTATCCAAAAGAGCATTTCATTCCATTCCTTTAATTTTTAATTTAAGGAGGATATCCTGGGATCGTTTGCCACATTTGCTGGTTGATTGGCTACAAAATTTGGATTAATCGTCGGGATTTTTGCTTCACCTTGTATATTTTGTCCCGAGTACGGTCCTGGTGAAGCCGGTAGGGGCGGAATTTAGACGGCTTCAATTCCTGTTCCCTCTGGAGTTTTCCAGACGTGGGCATGTGCAGTCTCTTGACATAACATTCTGCTTACCAAGTCTAGAGCAAAAAATACGCTCCCTTTTGGACATTCCGTGCGAAAATAACCTTTGCCACACCGCCAGCATATACGATTTATGTCGTATAATGCATGTGATGTCTTATACAAACAACTGTATGCAAAATTTGATATTCACGTTCCCAAAATAAAAAAACGTTGTAATAGATCATATCCTCCTTGGTTTACAAGCACAATAATATTCAAAATCAAAATGAAAGCCCACAATTTTAAAATGTTTAAAAAAACTAAATGTTTATTTTATAAAGAAAGATTCCTGAATCTACGTTGGTCCATTAAGCAAGACATTGCAGAAGCATATAATATTTTTATAAAAAATACAGAAGACTCCATTAAAGATGATCCACAAAAAATCTGGAATTTTATCAACTGTAAAAAGAATGTAACCCGGATCCCAGGAGAAATGGCTCGCAATAATCAATTATTCTCTACACCACAAGAAATAATTAATGGTTTTGCAAAGTTTTTTAGTGAAGTGTTTGTAAATCCCGACGAAAGTGATAATCTTGTGAATAATGACGAATGTGTTACGAATGTCAACGTATTCAATATTAACTATATAACTGAAAAAAATGATGTGATCAATGCTGTAAATAATATTAAATCAAATTTTACCACTGGACCAGATAAAGTACCTGCAATTTTTATAAAAAAGTCGATCTGTTGTTTGCTAAAGCCACTTTGTCATATTTATAATCGTATAGTAAAAACAAATGATTTTCCAAATCAATGGAAAATTGCACGTATTTGCCCAATATTTAAGTCAGGTAATAAGGATTGCATTGAAAATTATCGAACAATTGCCATTATCTGTAATTTTGCAAAGTTATTTGAAACTATTCTAACAAAATATATCTATTGCCATATATCACCTCAATTAAACCCATCTCAGCATGGTTTTGTAAAAAAAACGTTCAACTGTAACAAATCTTTGCAATTTCCTAGAATATATATCTGAAGCTCTTAATGCAAAAAACAAGTGGATGTGATATACACCGATTTTACCAAGGCGTTTGACCGAATTCCCCATGGCATCCTTTTAAAGAAATTAGACTCCTTTGGCTTTTCTAGGTCAATGATTTCATTATTTAAATCATATCTTTCGAAGAGAGTTCAATACGTTGAATTCAAGGGTGTAAAATCTTATGTGTATCACGCTACTAGTGGTGTAACACAGGGAAGCAATCTTGGTCCATTGATGTTTCTCATATTTGTTAATGATATTTCCTGTAATATTCAATCATCAAATTTGTTATACGCAGACGATTTCAAGATATTCAGATTAATTAATACCATAAATGACTGTCATCTTCTGCAAGACGATCTTAGTGTATTGGATGCGTGGTGTGTAGGAAATCGGCTTTTATTAAATATAAAGAAATGTAATATCAGGACATTTTCAAGAAAAATCAACAGCATAACATTTCAGTATGGAATTGGTTCGGAAAAAGTTAAAAGAGTGGATACAATGCGGAATTTGGGTGTTCTGTTTGATGGTAAACTTTCATTTGTTCAACACATTAACAATACAGTTGCATCTGCAAATAGAATGTTGGGGTTT
This sequence comes from Brassicogethes aeneus, assembly GCA_921294245.1. NCBI lineage: Eukaryota > Metazoa > Arthropoda > Insecta > Coleoptera > Nitidulidae > Brassicogethes > Brassicogethes aeneus. Next base: position 68,519,291 of record OV121132.1, read on the forward strand.
GTGATTAGAAACTCTAAACAATTTACTAATATTCACGCTATAAAATGTTTATTTTTTGCATTTGTTCGAAGTAAATTTGAGTATGCATGTGTTATTTGGTCACCATTTTACTTTGTTCATATTGATAATATTGAAAGAGTTCAAAAGAGATTTTGTAAATACTTCTTTTTTAAGATTAATGGCTATTATCCGTTAATAGATTTTGATTATGAAACTGCACTTTTTTACCTTAATATGGAAAGTCTTGAAATGCGTCGTCGAAATGCAGGATTAATTTATTTATATAAGCTAATTAATGGGTTAATATTGGACTCTGAACAACTACTAAAAATCAATATTCACGTGCCTAGAGTAAATGCAAGATTTTGTCCAAGTTTTTATTTAAATGCTTATACAAACAACCAGCATATGCATGCTCCATTGACGTCGATGTGTAGAACTTATAACCAAATTTTGAATAATTGTGATATTTTTAACCAAAATTTAAATTCATTTGTTCGAATTATTCGCTCATTATCCTAAGTTGTTTTATTTATGGTATTTTGTCCTAATTAGCTATTTTAAATTTATCAACCTATAACTGTAATTTGTCACTGTAATCTAAATAATTTACATCCTTTATATGGACTGTTGTCTGTTGGATTAATAAAGTATTATTATTATTATTATTATTATTATTATTATTATTATTATTATTATTATTATTATTATTATTATTATTATTATTATTATTATTATTATTATGGGGTATTAGGTGGCTTCACCTGTCGGTGTGGGGTACAATTTTGCTTTGACAGCAAGATTGGGGCTACTTGAAGAATTTGAACCGCCCTGGCAGGTTTTTGTGTGCCTGTCCCACTAAATCTTTAATCGACTTGGCATCGGCACGTTGGATGTATTGACGATATTCTGGCCGTGAGTTTTATACAAGGTGTACAACTCTTCCTCTGAGCTGTATTTTCCATGTCGTCGCATGTATTCTCTAAAACGTTCCTTGGGTTGCTGTTTTCTTTGAGAGATTTTTTCGAGTAGGTGCTCGGTATACCTAAGGGAAAAATAGGTTTGCTTAAAATCCTCTAGGAAATCAGTACATAAGAAAGGTGAGAACTGGCTCACTTAAATACCAAATTAACATTATGAGAGTACTGCATTACTTAATAATAATAATAATAATAATAATAATAATAATAATAATAATAATAATAATAATAATAAGTTTATTAGTTCAAAAAATTGTATATACAATGTAGAACACGTCACAAAAATACATTAATAACAATTTAGATACCTAAATGCAAGAAACTAAATAAATTACAATAAAAAGTAGGCCACGTACACACATTATGTGTGTACGTGTGACACATATGCTATACATCTTTATTACATAAAAAATTCGTCAACACTATAATCACACTTATTTACAAGATATGCCTTTAGGGCAGGCTTCATTTTTTTTAGATTAAGGGATTTTAAATTTTTCGGTAATTTATTAAATATTTTTAAAGCAAAATTTTGTAAACCCTTGTAGATAGTGTGAATTTTAGTTTGTTGAGTTAACATTAAGCTTTTATATCTTGTATGGTGGCTATGCTTTCGATCATTTTCTGCAAACAGTGCAAAATGCTTTTTATAAAATAAGATAACTTCAAAAATATAAATATCTGGTAAAGTTAACAATTTATTATTAATAAATGTAGACCTACACGATTCAGAATAATTTAATTTAAAAATACACCTTAAACATTTCTTTTGAAAAATAAATAGATTACCTATGTGAGAAGAATTTCCCCAGAAAATAATTCCATATTTTAGGTTAGAATAAATATATCCATAGTAAACACTTAATAAAACTTCTTTTTGTACAATAAACTTTAAATTTTGAAGTAAATAATGGTATTTATTAATTTTTTTTAAAACATGTTCTGTATGATATTTCCACGAAAATTTACTATCCAAGACGAGACCCAAGAATTTAACTGATTCACAAAATTCAATGGTAAAATCTTTGTTTATGTTTATTGGCGAACTACTTGAAAACCCATACTCCCCAAATTTTATATACTGTGTTTTTCCACATTTAATTTTAAACCATTGTCTTGAAACCAATCAAAAATGATTTGATTTGATGTATTAATATAACTATTAAATTTTCTAAGCTTACATAATTAAATATTGCAGCAGTATCATCAGCATACATACTAAAACTAAAACCGAATATATCTATAATATAAGTTTCTTGATTTTATGGTGTCACTTCGTCAGATTACGCGTATGTATATATATATATATATATATATATATATATGGGGCGTGGCCTCGCCTCCCTCCAAGGCGCGTCACAGTTGCTTGTGTAATAAACGAGATGACGAAAGGTCGAGCAGGTAAGGACTTAAAAAATTAAATGATAATAATGCAAAAAATCTCATTAGCGATGCAGTCTATTTAGCTACTGTGTTGCGCGTTGAAGGGAGGCGAGGCCACGCCCCATATATATATAGATTCTATATATATATGGGGCGTGGCCTCGCCTCCCTTCAACGCGCAACACAGTAGCTAAATAGACTGCATCGCTAATGAGATTTTTTGCATTATTATCATTTAATTTTTTAAGTCCTTACCTGCTCGACCTTTCGTCATCTCGTTTATTACACAAGCAACTGTGACGCGCCTTGGAGGGAGGCGAGGCCACGCCCCATATATATATATATATATATATATATATATATATACGCGTAATCTGACGAAGTGACACCATAAAATCAAGAAACTTATCGGAACGTTCACGCACCCGGATTTTTTGTAATGTATAAAGACTATTTGGCACCTATATATGGATTTTATTCATATATACTAACTGGCGCCGTGAGATCATATGGAAATAGGATATAGAAATAAAATACTTACCTACTATTTTATTGCGAATTTATTTTTTCTTTAAATACTGGATTTTACTTTTAATTTGGCTAATGCTTCTTAGGCATTGGTGATTTTTTTTTTAAAGTTTTATTTCTTCGCCTGATGGATAAACTGAATCTATACCTTTTTTTATATTTTTAAATGTTGTTTGTTCATTATGAAATTAAAAATATGTTATTTATCATAGTATTGCTATATAAGGTAAAGTTTCATGTAACGTCAATATGTCCCTAATGCTCGCCCTAATGGACTGGAAAAATATTAAAATTAATATAATGACAATAGTTTAAAGGGCTATAAATATTATATTATTTTAATTTTTAACAGATTTATAACAATTTGATTAATGATCTTACTTTAAAAATGTTAGTACCCTCATCGACCTCTGATTTCGATTCTATACTTGTGAAATCAGTTGCTTCTGTATATGAAAAAATATTACTATAGGTATGCTATATTTAGTAGGTATATTAAAAATATAAACTAAAGTAATTTTTTTAAAAGTACACAGAAAAAATTAACGAAAAATTTATTATTTTAAAAATAAAGAACATCGTTTAATGATCGTCAAGAGTTGTTAATTCAATAAACTTTTATATTATATTGATGAAGGAAATAATAAATTTTTGATGTTTCGCGTTTATAGTTTAATGTTAGCCAGTTTATTGTTTAAATGTACTTAGTTATTAATGTACAAAAAATTGACGACAGCGGTTTATTAATTTTACAGTTTTTGTTTCTATTATAAAAGATATATCCATTAATGACGTAAAAAATACTAACGTTGGCTATGAAAAACCCTTATGTTTAAAGGAGAATCATTTATTATATCGGATAGATAAAAAATACTGGGTGTTTCATTTAAGTTTAGCAAGTTATTCAGGTTTAAAGAAGTTAATGATAAATCAATATTTTTGGAACAACCTGTATATTTATTCTTAATAATAAATATTGCAAATAGTAGAAATAGTAGCAAATCAAGTAATTCACCCATTGCATAGTTATTATTTTTTAAGTGACATTAAGAAAAACCGATATATCTAAAAAAAACTAAAAAAGATAGGTTCAGGGAATCTTTAAGAAATACGGATTATTTTTTTAAGTTAAATTAAAAAATTCTGTTTTGTTTAGGGCGTTTTATATAAAAAAACATAATTAAAATATGCCACATTTTTTGGAAGCACCCTGTATATTTATAAATATATTTAAATATATATATATATAAATTTTCGAAATTGTTATAGTTTATACACCATGTGACGACTCTGGTATACGACATTGATATACCCCAAATTTTAAATTGATTTGTCCAGTAGGGTGCCACTTATTTCGGTCACTTTTGAATTTTTGGTCACGTACCTTCAAAAGTGTAAAAAGAAATCTACAAAATTTGAGCCATCTACGAAGATGTGGAAATTATCAGCAGTTAAAATTTCCATTTAATTAACATGGAGTTTTTAGTTTTTTTTACTTAGCAGCTTTTTATTTTAAAAATTTAACAATGCATAAATTAAATGTATAGGTATTGTGTTTAAGTTATTCATTTTTTTATTATATCTAACTTTAAGCTATAAAAACAATAATTTTTAATAATTTATCCTCAGTCGCGTTATCCTTCGTCATGCCTTTAAAATAATAAGTCAAAATAAATTTCAACCTGAAAATTCCAGGGAAAGAAAGTGACTCCTTTTCCATAGGTAGGGGCGCCCATAGTTTTAATTAAGTGGCTCCCTAATATCCAGTAGTGGCGCTTATTGCCTATATTTTTTAGTTCTACTGTTACAATAGAAATTGCACCGCTGTTAAAAATATTATTATTTAAACCAAACTAGGGTTTAAATAATAATGTTTTTAATTTAAATTACAGTTTAAAAAATTAATTGTTTTTAATAAATATAAGTTCGTATAAAATTGTTTATTCAATTCAAATTTTATTTAGTTTAATAAATCATTTTTTGTGCAATATAACGCCCTGTATTCTTCGGAAATTATCGAAATGAAAGGAAATGTTTAGTTTAACTATAGAAATATTATTACAAGTTGGTCAAAATATGTGGGTAATATTAAAATAACATTAGAACACGCATAACTAGGTAATCCCGTAAACGATACATTGCAGTAAAATTTAGTCAATCCTATAGGAATGTGCAAACTTACCTGAACATTCAAGTGCTTTACCCAATATTTTGGCGGTCCTTGATGAGACACGTGGGTTTTGCAATGTCCCTAGGATTTTTTTAATTTTCAGAGAAATAAATAAAGAATTTTTCTACGACCACTATGTAAAAGTCACATTTCGTAATGGCATCGTTGCTTAGAAAATTAATCTTTTCATTGGCAAGGCAAAACTCGAATGTAGTGTAGTGAGTGTAGTTTTAAGAGTATGTAATTAAAAGTGAAAAAAGGATTTATGGTGCCACAACGTGTTGGTATATACCGCGAAATATAAGGTGCCACTTCGTAAAATTACAGAAATTGGAAACGGTCGTAGCGCTCCCTGGCAAAATGTGGTTAAACTAAAATATATAATTATATATATAAAAAAATGGTAGAAAAGGCACCTTTTTAAAATTACATCATTCTTTTAGTTTCAATATAAAACACTTAAAAATGAGATAAAACGTACTGGCACCAGAAAATGGTGCCACAACGTTTATATAGGTGTCACAACGTCTATATATGCCCGGATTTGGTGCCAGTAGGTTACATTACCTATATATATATATATATATATATATATATATATATATATATATATATATATATTCGGTTTTATTCTAAACAGGCTGTATATATTTTATCATTGTTTGTAACTTTTTTGGGTAAATCATTAACATGTAATACAAAAAGTAAAGGTCCCAAAATTGAGCCCTGGGGAACACCTTTATGTAATTCAACAATGTTGGAAGTAAATTCCAGACCATTTTCTGATAGCAACTTGACTAATTGCTTTCCAATCGACATATATGAAGACAACAAGCTTAAAACAGGCCCTCTTATGCCATACTTTTCCAATTTAATGCAAAGTAACTCTTTATCTATACTGTCAAAAGCCTTAGACAAATCAAAAAAAGCAGATATTGCCAAGGTTTTGCTATTCCATAGGTTTAAAGTATTACCAATAAAATGAAATATAGCCAATTCAGTACTTTTACCTTTAATAAAACCAAATTGCTGGCTGGAAATTATATCATATTTTTTACAATAGTTCATTATTCGGTTCTATTATTTTTGAAAAAATTGGTAATAAGGATATTGGTCTATAGTTGTTTATATCGGTTGCTGATCCCTTTTTATGCAGAACCTTGACAACAGCCATTTTAAGAATTTCTGGGAATATACCATGTACAAAACTTACATTAATAATATGACTTAGTGGGCCTGATATTATAAAAGCACATCTTTTTATTACAATGGTTGGAATTTCATCCCAAACCGTTGATTTTTTATTCTTTAAATTCATAATTAAATTAAAAATTTCAAAAGAATTCGTAGGAAACAAAAACATATTTGAACCAAGGCAATCAATATTACAATTTAAATTTGGTGTGGGTAGATTCATTTTTTCAGACACATTAGCAAAGTATGAATTAAATTCGTTTGCTACATTAAAACATTCACTAATAATACCATTATCCGTTTCTAATTCAATTTTTTCACTCTTTGGACATAAGTTTTTATTTTTATTAATTTTCTATTAAATTTTTATTAAAATTAAGTTTGGCTACATTTATTTCAATTTTTAAAGTTTTACAAATCTATTTTTTAAAGTTTCGTAAACATAAGCATTGCAATTTAACAGATTCTGATGCATTTCTCTTTTCATAGAAGATAATTGTTTAATTCTGTTATTCATCCAAGGTATTTTATTTGAAGTTTTACTTTTATAACTTTTTTTTTGGAAAAAATACATCAAAGTGGAATTTAAAAATTTGATAAAAAGATTCAAAACACAAATTTGGTTCAAAACAATTAAAGACGCAGTTCCAGTTAATTGTAGATAACTTCTCTATGAAGCCACCAATATTCGACTCGGAAAATGATCTTTTAAATTGCAGTTTATTTATTTATTTTTTTTATTTATTTTTTTTTTCATTAAGGTGCGTCGACTGCTGTGGTCATTGGCACCATAACCGGAGAGGAAAATCCTCATGGACACCCTAACATTACCCTGGGTAGTGCCGGACTCTTACCGGCTAAAAACCTCTCCTGACTAGATTTAACGAAAAGATCAATAAAATAACAGGTAAGCATGATACAATAATAAAATAAATGACATACACTAAAATGGGACTTGGTATCACAGATGTTACTTTAAATTTTATTTAAAAATCCAATTTCACTAAGAAAGTTAATAACTTGTTCAATATGAATTGAATTATATTCAAGCATTTCTTTTAGTTGGACGTTGAATATACTATGGTTTATTCTTTTATGATGTAAAGAGGGACATTCGACAAGAATGTGTCCCACCGTAAGTACTTCACCACAGCCTTCACAGGTAGGTACCTCAGCACCTTCCAGAAGGTAACATTTGGTAAGATTGGTGTGACCCAACCTTAACCTTGTTATAACAACTTGTCGCTTACGGCTCAACGTAGATGTTTTGCATCCACTTACCAAGTCGGTTATATTATTTAAAAAGGTCTCCTTTTCTGCCCATTCCTCACTCCATTTTACTATAATCCTATCTTTAATATTTTTTGTAACCTGAGTCTTTTCCAATTAAAATCGCCCACAAGAAGACATGGTTGAGGAATCTGAGAAACAAGATTTTCTAGGTCCATCAGTGTCCAGTCAAAACGTGGTAAGTATATATTACAAACGTACAACAAACGTGGGAAATTAATCTTAATGGCTACCGCTTGTAACGTTGTGTTAATAGGGACTCTGTCTGCTTTTATATTTTTTCTGATACCTATGGCAACTCCGCCATTCGCTCGTTGATTTACCTCAGCGTCTCGCCTAATAAACTCGTAATTCTTTAGGGAATATGGTTGACCAGGTTTCAGATGTGTTTCCTGTAGGCAAATGCAGAGAGGATCATATTTATTTATTAGGAGTTTTAAATGGCAATATCTTGTAGTTATACCATTACAATTCCATTGAAATATGTTTTCCATAAATGATGTTTTAAAAGTATATTGTAAATAAAGTAATTATAATAAATAAATATTTCAATAAATAAGTGTATAAATCGTAGTACAAACAGGTGGGTAAATAACTAAAAATATGTTCAGGTAAGTATAAAATAGACTAAAAGTAAAAATAAAATATATGTATAAATATCACAGTTGGTTATCACAGGTTAATATCAGGAATTGTTATCACAATATTAGTTTTGGGATCTGTTACGGGGGGAGAGGAGGAAGGGGGCTTGCGCTTACGTCCCTTTTGCCATCCTGGTCCCTTTTTTTTATCTTTTCTTTTTTTGTAGTAACATCGGCATCAGAATTTAAAATGGATGATTCAGTGTCTGACCCTGTCTCGGACGCTTTGCGTTTTTCGGCAACCGAATCAGTGTTGGATTGTGAATCATACTGCACACCATGTCGAGATATAGTTTTTTTGGACGGTAGGGCAAATGTTTGTGATTGCGGTCCGGAAATGCCGGCCCCGCCTGAAATAATAGAAGTAACAACCTTTGTTATTTCAGGAATTAAGGCCTTTATAATGTCCTCTATTTTGAGGTTACTGGCGGCTGGTGCAGTGGTTTTGACAACATCCGAGAAGTTTTTAGGTAGGTTTATATTTTTAGACATACTGTATCGACGTTTAGCCTCAAAATAAGTTACTTTATCTAAAGTTTTAATTTTTTGTATTGCAGCTTCTTCCTGATAAACCTGACAAGACCTGGACCTCGCCGGATGGTCTCCGCTGCAGTTCACGCACTTGATTGGAAGGGTGCAGGGTGTTCCCTCATGGGAAGGTTGTCCACAAATACAAATTTGTACTTTGGACTCACATTTATCGGTAATGTGGCCAAACTTTTGACATTTAAAACATCTTAACGGGTTAGGGATATATTGTCTTACCTCTAATCTATGGAAAGCAGCATTTATTTTCTTTGGAAGGACAGGTGAGTTAAATGTTAAAATGTGGGTTGAAGTATCTATAAGTTTGCCATCTTTTTTTGTTTAGATTCGTTTGACATCTGTTACTCCCTCAACGATCAGATGCCCCTTTAGTTCTTCCACACTGCAATTTAGTAGATCACTACAGTAAATGACACCTTTACTGTAGTTTAATGTTTGATGGGTTTTGACCACCACATCAACTTTACCAAAACGCACCAAACCTTGTAATCGTTTAGCTTGCTTTTCATTTTTAGCTTCCACTAATAGACCATCTTTAATTTTTTTTATTAAACGTACCTCTCCAACTAGACCAAACAAAGTTTTTGAAATAGCAAAGGGACTTTCCTGAAAAGTCTCCTTCACGTTTGGAAATTATCAAGAACCGGGGAATAACCTCCTTTTCATTGATAAAATCTCCGGAGTTACCCGGGTTTTGGTTTGAAGATTTATGCGCATCTTCTGGGCTATTTTTCGTTGTTTCCACGGTTTCTTTTTTTCCCATATCGTTTGTTTGCCAGCGCATCGTACGCATAGGGGCGGGCCGAAATAGCCAGGAACGGGTATACCCTCAGCTTATTCTAGAACTTACCCCAGTTCCCTGAGGCCCAGCCTTCGTTTTCCCCATCCCGGTAAACTCGGACGGATAGGGGCTCGCCCGAAGCAATGTGGAATCCGACTTCCACATACAATGCGCACCTCCTGATTAGGGACCGAAGTGGCTGGTTTCAGACCTACACCGCAACTTACACCTCGGCAGAGCAAGCTCACATCAACCTTTCCCGGAAACATGGTACTCGGTACTCCCAGTGGGTAACAGTGCAGGACAATCTTGCCTGCAATCCTGTTGGGGAAATTCCCCCCTACCCACGAAGTGGCTGGCTTGCCACCCAGCGGGCCTTCCCCTATCCGCCACCTGGGGACGCGTCTGGTTGCGGTTACAGGTGTCCGCTCATGGGAAGGTGTCCCATGCTTCCAGATGCAGTTTATTGTTTTGTATTTCAATGTTATGTTTAAAACAAAGTCTTATAGCATAGTGGTCTGATAAGCTTGAATATATAACAGAAGAAGTATAGAATGATGAATGAATATTTATAAATACAGGGTGTTATGTAATTAATGTTATATATTAAAATACTGAATACCTTTTGACATAAGGTGTAATGGAAAAATATTTTAAAAGATATTTTTCCAAAGATAAAGAAAATATATGCATTAGAAGTTTTTTATATTTTTTGTGATACGCCACTGGTTACACACTAGTGTTCTGTCAGTACATAGATACAAACCAACAAAGTAGCTGCGCGTTGCCAGTTGTACAAAAATTGTTACTAAAAAATTTTCTTGCAAAAAATAAATAAAAACTCAATAAATACAAAAGTTTTATGCCCTTAAAGCTCTAATACCATTCTGTATTTATTTACTCATCCAGCTATTAAAGGTGGGTTTATGCAGACTTAAGACTTAAAACTTAACATTTAAGACTTAAGAATTAAAAATTAAGCGAAAATTTTGTGGCGTTCATGCAGCATTTATCTTAAGACTTAAAACTTAAGAGGTAACCAATCAAAATCGATAAAAATATCACGTGGTATCAAGTTGGTAATACCAACATTAAAATGACAATTAACATTGAAATTTTACCGTTGTGTTTTGCGAATGCGTATATTTTTTTTGTCAACCTTTTTTTATACTCTGTGTTTACTAGTTTAATCTAAAATGGATCCAAACTATCTATCATTTTAGCACAGTAATTTCAAGAAAAACATGAAACACGAATTTTTAAATTTTCAGTTACAACAACCATAGAAAAAGAAACAGTTTAATTTAAAATTCCCTAGTTAACGCTTGCGCAAATGCGATTTCATGTAAGAATTAAAAATTAATAGGTCAATTCTGCGCACATCTGTAAGCATCTATAAGCAAATCTGTAACTTTCTATAAGCTTATAGACAATTTGCAATTCTGCGCTTCCTGTAGCTTACAGAAAATCTTATAGAATCGTAAATATTTACGATCGGGTGTTTCCCAATCGTTGTGTAACCTTAATATTTGAATTTAGCGACAATAATACATTTTTATAATATTTAATTATTTATTTTAAACATTGAACGTATGCAACCCAGAACACGTTAATTATCTATTGTTTTATCTGCCTTTAAGAATCTAATGTAAATAACTTAATCATTTGAATTGCCTTTATATAATTAATACATAATCATTATTAAAGTATTTCAAAATTTAGATGAGTACAGTCATTTGATTGATTAAAATGAGTATAAACATTTAATTGATTCATTCACCAAAAGTATAGTTGTTTGTTCAAACTACCTGCTATTGTTTAAAACTTATTTAAATAATAATATTCATACCATTACTTTTGAATTCGTTTGTCTATGTTTATTAGCTTAATGTAGATTTTTGATACCTTCTCTTGCTAAATAGATGTTTTTGTGATTCTTTATTCTGTATGTTGTCTAATTATCTTTATTTTTGTTTTCTTGATTTATTTAAATTTATTGCCGCGCAATTTACCAATTGCGTCGATTGTTTTTTTGCTTGATTTTTTTTGGGCATTCTAAAATGGTTTCTGGTTGAGTGTGCAAGTATTGTTATTAAATTATTGGATATTGGTTCCATCCTTAGAAATTAAGGGATTTGTTAATAACAAAAGTTTTCTTTAAAAAAGTGATTGAGTTAGTGTGGTTGATATTTTTGGAATATTCACTTTTTAAAACGCTCCGGCGGATAATTCACCTCAACAGGAATCAAGCCTGAAAATCTTTACTTTTCCATCTAAAGCCCAAGGAATTCTGGATTTTGTGTTTATACCCTTCGTGGAAGGTATGCCTTATTTTTATTGTTTTTTCTTGTTGTTAATTTTCTTTTCTTTTGAACTTTTTAGGGTTTTAGTTTTCCGTATTAGTTTTAATTTCTAGTGCCTAGCTCCAGCTTCGATTGAGCCACTAATTCCTAGCTGAATGTCATTGTTAAATCATTGAAGTATATTACCATAATACCTATTGTCCGAAATAATATCTGCAAACGCTCGTTGTAATCACGAAGAATCTCTACCGCTGTAGGATCGTGTCCTGCTCTGCTGCAAGCTACTGTCAACGTGGGATCACAAGTAACAAATTGTTTATCTTAATTTTTATTAAATTATTGTTTTGAATAATTACATATATTTTTAAGTTTAAGTTTTAACAAAAATAGATATATTTTCTTTGGCTTTATTATAGCCAAGTTATTTATTGGAATATTACAAAAATTAATTTGCAAATTGGAAAAAAGTAACATTAAAATAAAATCTGTGCGCCAAAGGTAACTGCAGTATACTGACGGTAAATTAGACTTATTATGTTTCTTGGTTTATTTAAGAAATTTATTTAACGAATATCATAACCAATTTAATTTCATCCTTAAACTAATATCTAATAAATAATCATTTAATTTTCTTTTCAATACTAGTTTGTTTTTTTTTAAACCTAAAAGATAAATAAATTGCTGTGAGAGGTAGCTGCAGATAAGTTGTGGATTAAAATATATTATTTTTATCGATATATTAGATTTAATTAAATTTTCGTAATTTTTATAAATAATTGATAGTAAATTTAAAAATTACGTGGCGCCCTATAACATCTTTTAAATCTATTTATTCAAAATTATCAATTAAAACTTTATTCCATCGTCTATATATCTTTAAAAGAAAAATATTGTCAATAATTAGTGTCTGTTTGTGTATTTTTCTATTTATATTCTAGGTCTGTCTATTAAACTATTTTTTTTAAAAGCCACACGCCCACAGCCACCGCCGTAACCTAGCCAGGCCCATGCTTTTTTGATTATTTTTAATTAAAGTGTGTAAGAACCCCTTTTATAACTTTCCTTTGGTTAAGGGTGCAACATCCCTTAAATTTTGGTTATAAATTTTGGCGCCCAACGTGGGCAATGTCTTCTGCAAAGGTATATGGAAATTTTGGCGCCCAACGTGGGGCTATAAAAAATTTGATACTTTTCCCTTGATTTCACCCCTAAAGGACTTAGAATATAAAAAAATTTTTGGTTTTAAGTTTTTTTTTTTTGTGTACTCATTTTATTAGAGTGAATAGATTACATTGGTAGATATATACATATTAATTCGGTTTTACTTTTATTTGGATTGCATAATAATAATTTTTTCATCATGGGTAACAGTAAACTTAAAGTATATCTTTTAAAACAGGACGAACTCCAGTACGAATGTACCGTAAGGGGTTTGAATATAGGTACTGTGGCTGAAATGAAAAAGTCTTTATCATCATTTTTAAAAATTCAAAAAGAAGGTGTTTCTTTTAAGGCTCCAAAACATCCATATACCTTTGCAGAAGACATTGCTGCGATTAAAGCAAAATTAGAGGAAATTGAGTCTGCACTTGATAATATCCCGACGGCTTCAGAGTTTCGAAAGGTTTTTCCCAAATTTGAGTCCAGGTTAGTTCATGTTATAGGGAGGATAGAAAAATCTGTTTCTGTGGAGGATGACGAAGAAAAACAATGTCGCGATATGTTAACTCGCTCAGTATTGCTTATGGACACCCTTAAGGAAAAATGTGAGTTTTCCAAAGATACTGTTGCAGATATTAGTGTTCTTAATGTTGGTACAGACTCTGAAGATTCTGATGTTGAGTTGTTGGAAGTTTCTGATGCTTCTGCTGATCCAAATGTTTCATTGGGACAAAACACAACTTTTCGATATGATAGGCGTTTACAGTTAAGCAAGTGGAATCTTGTATTTTCGGGAGATAAGAAAGGTTTATCGGTTAACGCATTTCTGGAAAGAGCACAAGAGTTGGCTGAAGCCAGGGGTGTGACCGAGGCTGACCTATTTAATGGTTGTGTAGATTTGTTCTCCGGTAAAGCTCTCGTTTATTATCGTGCCATTAAACACTCTATATCAAATTGGAAGTCTTTAGTTAAAAAACTTCGGGAAGAATTTCTTCCCCCCTTTAATAATGAGAAGCTCTTGGAGGAGATTAAAAAGCGAACCATGGGCTCAGATGAGTCTGTAGGCATTTATGTCTCAACCATGCTTTCACTTTTTAATAGGTTGACATGTACTATTCCTGAAAGGATGAAAATAGAAATAATTAGACGTAACATGTTACCTTTTTTCCAGACCCAATTGGCTTTAGTTGACATTTCTTCTGTGGATGATCTTGTTAGTCGATGTAGACAGTTAGAAAACACCCGTGTTTCAGTGGATAATTATGTACCTCCACCAAGGAAAAACTTATCAACGTTAGAACCTGACTTGGCGTATATTAGTAGCGATCATGATCATGATTTAGCTGTAGCTTCTTCCTCAAACTCTTCGTACGCCGGTGATTCTTCCAAACCGATTATTTGTTTTAATTGTCAGGAACCTGGACATCGGGCTATAGGTTGTGGAAAGCCTAGACGAAAGCATTGCTACAAATGTAAGTTGGAGAATCATACTATTCGAAGTTGTCCCAGGTGCAATAAGATTCCATCTTCGGGAAATGCCAACGGTCGTTCATAGGAGGTCGATATGAAGTGGCCGGTAATTCTTTTGTGACCAATAAATTTCAACCTATTCTAAATTATATTCTAGATCATGTTAAGGATGATGAACGCCCTTATTTGTCTGTTCAGATATTTGGAATGTGTGTAAAGGGTCTACTAGATTCTGGTGCGTCTAGAACTTTTTTAGGTGGTTCTGGTTATGAGTTATTTCGTAATTTAGGTTTATTTGTTGACTGTAGTAAGTCCACCAACGTTGTTTTGGCCAATGGTAGTAGATGCAATACCTTAGGAACTTGTGTTGTACCCATAAGTTTGAGAGATCGTACCCGATTAATTGAAGTTATAGTTGCGCCTGAAATGCCTCATCTTTTAATTCTTGGTGCCGACTTTTGGGTGAAAATGGGAATTATCCCAGATTTACGTAATAACGAATGGACTTTTTCAAAGGATCCCCATTGTTTCTCTTTTGATTCTCACCTTAAAGCTCATTGTGTTTTGTCTCAAGATCAACAACAGTATCTTCAGGATGTGATTGATAAGCATCATGAACTATTTGGTGAAGAGCTAGGTTGTACAAGTGATGTAGAACATGTGATTGTAACTGAGTCACCTCCTATAAAACAGAGGTATTATCCTGTTTCCCCTGTCCTTCAAAAAGTTATCAATGATGAGCTCGATGAGATGTTATCTAAAGGTATAGTACGAGAAAGTAAAAGTGCTTGGTCCTCTCCGGTAATTATGGTTAAAAAGAAGGATGGCTCTTATAGGTTTTGTGTAGATTATCGGCGGCTTAATGCGGTAACCGCTAAAGATTCTTACCCTCTTCCCTACATCACTAATACCTTGGATCAACTCAAAAATGCCAAATATTTGTCGAGTATTGATGTCAAGTCCGCTTTTTGGCAAGTACCGGTTGCAGAGTCGTCAAGGTCCTATACGCCTTTAATGTTCCCAATAGAGGATTGTTTGAATTTTGCCGCATGCCTTTTGGTCTGTCTAATTCTCCCGCTACATGGCAGAGGCTAATGGATAATGTTCTAGGTTATGATCTTATGCCGAATGTATTTTGTTATTTGGACGATGTGATAATTGTGACTGAAAATTTTGAAGATCACATTCGTATTTTAAGTGAAGTATTTTCTAGGCTTAAGAAGGCTAATATCACCATCAGTAAAGAAAAATGTCAATATTGCCGTAGCGAGTTAAAATATTTGGGTTATGTAGTAAATTCCAAGGGGATACATGTAGATCCTGATAAGGTTCAGGCAATGTTAAATTTATCTGCCCCTAGGAACATCAGTCAAATTCGAGGTATACTAGGCACTTTTGGATGGTATAGACGATTCATACCAAATTTTTCTACGCTAATTGCCCCTATTACCAATCTCCTTAAAAAATCCAAAAGGTTCGACTGGAATCAAGAATGCGAGGATGCTTTCCAAACCATTAAGGAAAAACTTGTGGTTGCTCCCATTTTGAGCTGTCCCGATTATTCTCTGCCATTCGACGTTCAAACAGACGCATCTGGGTTCGGAATAGCTGCGGTGCTTAGTCAACCTCACCCTGAGGGCGAGAAAGTAATTGCATATTTAAGTCGTTCTCTTACTAAGCAAGAAAGGCAATATAGTACTACTGAGCGAGAGTGTCTTGCGGTGATTTGGGCACTTGAAAAGTTAAGGCCATATTTGGAGGGTGTATCAAATGTAACGGTCATAACAGATCATTATTCGCTGGTTTGGTTAAGTAATCTTAATAATGTTAGTAGTCGTCTTGCCAGATGGGCTCTCCGCATGCAGGCATTTGACGTTAAAATTGTACATCGAAAAGGGAAAGAGCACATCGTTCCCGATACCCTTAGTCGTTCCGTCCCGGTTCTGGATTCCATAAATCTTTCCTTAAATTCCAAGGATCGATGGTATATCGCTATGAAAAATAAAGTTAGTAAATTTCCTTTAAAGTTTCCCTTGTGGCGATTGCGAGATAACCTTTTGTACAAACATGTAGCCCCAGAATACCCCAATATGTCGGAGTCATGGGAGAATTGGAAAGAGGTAGTACCAAAAGAAAATAGGAGGGATATTTTGGTCAAGGCTCATTCTGACCCTACATCAGGACACACTGGTGTTTACAAAACCTTCTCAAGAATTTGTCAGACCTATTATTGGCCTAAATTGAGAAATGATGTGGCAAGATTTGTTAAAAGTTGTGTAGTTTGCTTAAAGTGTCGTAGTGACAACCGAAAACCAGCAGGTTTGATGTTATCCCACTCCCACTCGGTTTCTCGACCTTGGGAGGTAATCTCTTCTGATTTGATTGGTCCGCTAGTTAAATCAAAGAAAGGAAATTGTTATATTCTGGTAGTGACTGATTATTTTAGTAAATTTAATCTGGTCTTTCCTTTAAGGAATGCAAAGGCTGCTGTTATTGCAAAAAAAATTGAAGACGAAGTATTTTTGTTGTTTGGGGTTCCTCGTATAGCATTAAGCGATAACGGTCCTCAGTATAGAAGTAAGGAGTATAGGGATTTGTTGGCAAAATATGGGGTCATTTCAAAATATAATGCGCATTATCACGCTCAAGCCAATCCGACGGAAAGGCAAAACCGCACCTTAAAGTTCATGCTCATGGCTTATGTCTCTGAAAACCACCGCTTATGGGATGAGAACTTGTCTAAAATCGCTTGTGCAATTAGATCCTCCAAAAGTGAAGCTACAAAGCAAACTCCCTATTTCATTAATTTTGGCAGGCCGATGATTTTGTCTGGTAAGGAATATAACAAAAAGGACATCTTTCGAGATAATGATGATGTTGAGGGAATAGACAGGACTAGTGGGTTTAAGAAAGTTTATGAAGATGTAAAATCTCGTCTGAAAGTAGCATCTGATAAGAATGCCAAATACTATAATTTACGTCGTAGACACGAAGAATTTTTACCCAATCAAATGGTGTGGCGTCGTAATTATGCTATTTCAGACTCACAAAACTTTATTTCCAAGAAACTATGTTCGCGATTTATAGGGCCATTTCGAGTAAATTCAAAACTTTCACCTTGGACCTATGAGCTTGTTGATGAACTAGGCAATAAAAAAGGTATATGGAATGTGAAGGACTTGCGCGCTCACCCTTGTGAATTTGAGGATTAATTTTTTTTTTATTTGAGAAAATTAGGGTAATTTTCTTGAAGGTGGGGAAGTGTTTGTAACCTTAATATTTGAATTTAGCGACAATAATACATTTTTATAATATTTAATTATTTATTTTAAACATTGAACGTATGCAACCCAGAACACGTTAATTATCTATTGTTTTATCTGCCTTTAAGAATCTAATGTAAATAACTTAATCATTTGAATTGCCTTTATATAATTAATACATAATCATTATTAAAGTATTTCAAAATTTAGATGAGTACAGTCATTTGATTGATTAAAATGAGTATAAACATTTAATTGATTCATTCACCAAAAGTATAGTTGTTTGTTCAAACTACCTGCTATTGTTTAAAACTTATTTAAATAATAATATTCATACCATTACTTTTGAATTCGTTTGTCTATGTTTATTAGCTTAATGTAGATTTTTGATACCTTCTCTTGCTAAATAGATGTTTTTGTGATTCTTTATTCTGTATGTTGTCTAATTATCTTTATTTTTGTTTTCTTGATTTATTTAAATTTATTGCCGCGCAATTTACCAATTGCGTCGATTGTTTTTTTGCTTGATTTTTTTTGGGCATTCTAAAATGGTTTCTGGTTGAGTGTGCAAGTATTGTTATTAAATTATTGGATATTGGTTCCATCCTTAGAAATTAAGGGATTTGTTAATAACAAAAGTTTTCTTTAAAAAGTGATTGAGTTAGTGTGGTTGATATTTTTGGAATATTCACTTTTTAAAACGCTCCGGCGGATAATTCACCTCAACAGGAATCAAGCCTGAAAATCTTTACTTTTCCATCTAAAGCCCAAGGAATTCTGGATTTTGTGTTTATACCCTTCGTGGAAGGTATGCCTTATTTTTATTGTTTTTTCTTGTTGTTAATTTTCTTTTCTTTTGAACTTTTTAGGGTTTTAGTTTTCCGTATTAGTTTTAATTTCTAGTGCCTAGCTCCAGCTTCGATTGAGCCACTAATTCCTAGCTGAATGTCATTGTTAAATCATTGAAGTATATTACCATAATACCTATTGTCCGAAATAATATCTGCAAACGCTCGTTGTAATCACGAAGAATCTCTACCGCTGTAGGATCGTGTCCTGCTCTGCTGCAAGCTACTGTCAACGTGGGATCACAAGTAACAAATTGCTTATCTTAATTTTTATTAAATTATTGTTTTGAATAATTACATATATTTTTAAGTTTAAGTTTTAACAAAAATAGATATATTTTCTTTGGCTTTATTATAGCCAAGTTATTTATTGGAATATTACAAAAATTAATTTGCAAATTGGAAAAAAGTAACATTAAAATAAAATCTGTGCGCCAAAGGTAACTGCAGTATACTGACGGTAAATTAGACTTATTATGTTTCTTGGTTTATTTTAGAAATTTATTTAACGAATATCATAACCAATTTAATTTCATCCTTAAACTAATATCTAATAAATAATCATTTAATTTTCTTTTCAATACTAGTTTGTTTTTTTTTAAACCTAAAAGATAAATAAATTGCTGTGAGAGGTAGCTGCAGATAAGTTGTGGATTAAAATATATTATTTTTATCGATATATTAGATTTAATTAAATTTTCGTAATTTTTATAAATAATTGATAGTAAATTTAAAAATTACGTGGCGCCCTATAACATCTTTTAAATCTATTTATTCAAAATTATCAATTAAAACTTTATTCCATCGTCTATATATCTTTAAAAGAAAAATATTGTCAATAATTAGTGTCTGTTTGTGTATTTTTCTATTTATATTCTAGGTCTGTCTATTAAACTATTTTTTTTAAAAGCCACACGCCCACAGCCACCGCCGTAACCTAGCCAGGCCCATGCTTTTTTGATTATTTTCAATTAAAGTGTGTAAGAACCCCTTTTATAACTTTCCTTTGGTTAAGGGTGCAACATCCCTTAAATTTTGGTTATAGTTGCTAGTTACAGTTTGTTTTTGTTAGGTTATGTAAAGCTATTTTAAAGATTAAAAACATGAATATTTTTAATAATGTCAATGTGGGTATGATAATGGTAATATTTATCAATTGGGACAAGCAGCCTGGGCCAACTACATTAGAAATAATTTCAATTTTTACTAAATAAAACAATAATTGTATTAATACAAAAACTTTATATTTTTATTTTACATATGAAAATAAAATAAAATATTATTCTTAAAAAAAATAAACCACAGCCTACTCGGTCAAAAAAGAAATAAATAAATATTCTAATTATAATTAGAATATTTACTATAGTTAAAAATTACTAGGTCAAATATCAAAATTTGGATTTAAAAATTTAATTTTTTTCACTTTAAATCCTAATTGTTCTTCTTTCAGCTTTATATAATTTTCTAAATAGTTTTTAATAAGCTCAAAATGTTTTTTTTTTATTTTCTGCTCCTTGTTCAAATTTATCCTGTCATGGTTGATAATCTCCATCCATTGCATCCAAATATAGTTAAACTGTTGAGGAGTGGTGTTTTTTTTATCTTTTTCTCTTTGTTGCTTTTGCGTTACCACATAGTGGTTATAACCATTGATCAGTGGCGGCTGGTGGATTTTGGCACACCCATATCTCAGTTATTATACATGGGACCCACATCAAATTTATATGAGTTTATAATGACATTATATAGACAAGTTCTGCGCAAGCAGAATTTAAATTAAAGTTTGCGAAAAAAAGTTAGTTTTTAAGTGCAACCCCCAGCCTCCTGCCCCTCCAAATTAAGATAATTCAAATTAAAGTGGTACAATATTTAATTCACTGAAGTTAATCGACAAATTTCAAATTTTATTAAAAAAATTCAAGTATTACAGATTTTATATAATTTCAAATTTTTTTAAATAGACTTAAGAAAGATAAAAGTTTATTATCTTTCAAGGTCATTTTTCTTAGTTCTTAAATGTTAAGTCTTAAGTCTTAAATGGTGCATAAACGACCTTAAAGGAAATCAATGAAATAACCTAACTTTTAACTTCTTAATTGTTAAATGTTAAGTCTTAAGTCTTAAGTTTTAAGTCTGCATAAACCAGGCATAACTTAAGCAATGATAAGAAAAATTAGTACCTACCTATTTAAAAACTCCATAAAATAAATTTTTTCATCGGTTTTTTTTCTTTCTGTTTACTCAGATGAAATTAGGACAAGTTCACAGGTTAATCGTTAAACATTCAATTTGTGTAAATAAATCCAAACTCCCAAAATCACTTCCCTTAGTTAAGATATTTACAATTTGCGCACATAACCTACAATTTTTTGACAGTATTACCAACAATAACAACATAAATTGGACAAAGTAAATCATTTCGAATTATGATTAAAGTTTAAATCTGGTGTGTCTAAATTTAAATATATTTTTTATAAGTATGTTTTTAAATCACAATGTTAAAACGATTTTTAAAAAATCATTAGTTTACAAATTTGTACAAGGTCTAATTCTAAAATCTAGCGGTTTCAGGTTTTTATTTTTTTTCAAGTTTTTTCAGGTTTTTATTCTTTTATAAATATTTGAAAGTTTGAAAATTTGTATTTCAGTTGTGGAGTTCGATTTTGTCTTTCGTGTGTGGTGCATCGTACTTTCATCTCTGGGTCATTACTCGATGAAAAGTCTGAAACATAGCTGACTTTGACCCAGGAGGGACAAAATGGAATTCCGGGTATAGAAATATACCTGTATTTTTGGACAATATCGCAAGCTTTGACCTTCTAGCGAGGTATTTTGTGAATTGTACAACACATGGAGTGGATGATCCAAGATTTGGAAAATTCACGTGTCTATGGGTGGATGGCTTCGTGAAGCGCATGGACATTAAAACTTGTTGCTGGTCAAAGTGGTTCATTGAAACCGAGACCATTAAGGCCTTAGGCCATCAAGGAAGAAGAAGAAGAATTATTTCAGTTGTATAATCTGTGTTGTATTTTATTAGTAATATTAATAAGTAATTTGTGCGAAAGATTTTATGCTATGGCGGGTCGGGCGCTCACAAATATTGAATTAACAAATATGGTTTTGTGTTACGGCGAAGCGATACAAAATGCTCGTCAAGCAAGAATTTTGTAGGTAGGTAGGCAAAATTTAAGGGACCGCGGAAGATTTAGCGCATTTGTTGGTGATAGGGGTCGGGCTCAGAGACGTGAATTTGTGGCCCTTGAAGAACAAATTTTGGACGAAGTGGAAGCAAATCCGAGAATTAGTACAAGACGATTTACTGCCCAACTTGGACAAATGTCCAACTTTGTTACGTGGCGCACGATTCACGAAAATAGTTTGTACCCCTATCACCTACAAAAAGTTCAAGCTCTTCAGGATGGAAATTATGCACTGCGGTTGGAATTTTGCCATTGGTATATACAGAAAAATCAAGAAGATGCTGATTGGAGCCGTAGTGTTTTGTATACCGATGAGGCCGCATTTACGAGAGACGGGATTTGGGCAGCAACTCAGGAACTTAATTGTAAATAGTCCAGATATTTTTACGCGGGTGCGCGAAAGCATGCTTCGCAGAGTTTAAGCTTGCATTCTAAATATTGAAATCATTTTGAGCATCTCATAAGGTAATACATTTTTAATTTTACATTTGGCAACACTGCATTTAAAAGTAATAGATAAGGTAAATCTGCGGTTCCTAGTCGATCAGTGGCGTACTTTTTGGTAGGATAAAGGTTATTATAAATTATTTTTAGTCTTTGGAATTTAGAAAAAAAAAGTTTCAGGTGCTTCTTTATGGACCCTAAGGAACTACCCATTTTAATATATAACATTAATTACATAACACCCTGTATATTATCAATTTGTGTTTTAGATTTTTTTGTAACTCTTGTAGGCATATTAAGAGTAAAATGAAGATTAAAGCCCCAAAAAAGATTATTAAGTTTTTATTTTTGTGGACAATTATTATTTAAAAAATTTACATTAAAATCCCCCAAGATGGCAATTGATTCATTATTTCTTGTTACTAAATTAAATAATAAAAGTTCAAAATTTGATAAGAATTCATTAAAATCTGCAGAAGGAGAACGATAAACACATACCACAAATAAATTATGATCTGGACACTTTATTGCACAACACTCGCATATTTTTTCTACCGATTTTACTGTGACTTCCTCGGTTTTCAGACCTTCAGACCTTTTCCATATATACAAACACCTTCATGAAGAAACCTTGTTCTGCAAAAGGCAGTTTTTAGTTTATAGTTAAAGATTTTTGCAAACTTTAGTTGTTCTGCAGTCATCCAATATT
The DNA here is from genome assembly GCA_921294245.1 of Brassicogethes aeneus. Taxonomy (NCBI): domain Eukaryota; kingdom Metazoa; phylum Arthropoda; class Insecta; order Coleoptera; family Nitidulidae; genus Brassicogethes; species Brassicogethes aeneus. The sequence goes on from OV121132.1 coordinate 68,542,205, forward strand.
CTGAGAAACATATTAAATCTGTATCTTCATTTTTTTAAAATATTTCAACCTCCCCTATTTTATTGTTTAAACTTTGGATATTATTATGTATTAACATTAAATTATTTTTAGGATGTGTTTCTGAATTCTGCCTGTTGGACTGATTCCTGGTTTTGTTGACGAAAAAACGATTTAAAGTAAAAATTTTTAATCAAGATTCCTTTTGGCCAAAATTTACTGTCCTTAAGGATACTTATATTTTCAAAGTCTGTTCCCACAGTAAATGCTTGGCTATTCGAAGATTCTTTTTTTGGAAGGCATTTAACAATAAAGTTTAATTAATATATAAATATATATATATACATATATATATACATATATATATATATATATATATATATATATATATATATATATATATATATATACAGTGTGTCCCACCGAAAACTTTCAATGGCCAATATCTTTAAAAGGAAAATAGATAAAAAAAAAGAAAAACCCGTTTAGAGGGTTCGAAGGGGGAACCAAAACAAGGCACCTTTAAACTCACCCCGATCTACCACAACAGGGGTAGCAACCCCAACTTCAAAATTTTCAATGGCACTATAGGTCATGTGATAACTTGTTCGAAAGGTCTTTTAATTCTCTAAACGATTCTGCAAAAAATATTAATGCAACTTTAAATATTTCTCTAATTTTAATAAAAAAACTTTGATCGAGTGCAATTAATAAAAATTGCAATTATTATAAGTAAAATATTTTAATTAATTAATTAAATGTTCAAAATGTTCTCCATTATTCTAAAGACAATAGTAAAGACGATTTTCAAATTCTTGTCGTACTTTTTCTAAAGTTTCTGGTGTGATGTTTTGGCATGCTTCAACTATTCGATGTCGTAAATCTTCTAACGACTCAGGTGGAGTCTGATAAACTACATACTTAATGTATCCCCATAAATAAAAGTCCAAAGGGGTTAAATCTGGTGATCTTGGGGGCCACTCTAACGGTCCTCTTCGGCCAATCCATTTGCCAGGAAAACGTAAGTTGAGCCAATTTCTGACTGGCAATGCATAATGAGGTGGTGCTCCGTCTTGTTAAAAGTGAAGGTTCTCCTCACTAAGCATGGGGTTTCCATCCCTATCTCTCTGATTTTCGAGTTCTTCTGTAATTAATACATCAATAGTTTCTTCCAGCAAGTTTAGATAGATATCTCCCGTAAGATTTCCTTCAATGAAAATTGGGCCAATAATTTTATTTCCCAAAATGCCGGCCCACACATTTAATTTTTGAGGGTGGTGAATATCTTTCTCTACAAAAATGTGAGGATTGTTATCACTCCAGTACCTACAATTTTGCTTATTGACCTGTCCATTTAGGAAAAACGTGCATTCGTCGCTGAAACAAATATTTTGAATAAGTGTAGGGTCTTCATTTATTCTCGCCGTTATACTTTGATAACATATTTTGAGTTATATTGAGGGGTTCAAGCAGAGTTTTACATGCAGATCCCCAGGCTATAATACCATAATTTAGGATTGACTGTACAATTGGGTTATATACCATTATTAACATTTTTGTGTCCAAAATATTTCTTAATAGGTAAAATTTATAGATTGTTTTTTGAATTTTACTTATGTTGCTTTTAATGTGCTCATCCCACCTTAGCATGTTGTCCATATAAAGGCCCATTTTTTTGAGAAATAACACGTTTGCATTTACAGTTTGTTAATTGACCTTTAAGACATGGGCTATGAATTTTTAGAGTAGTTTTTGGTGCTGGGTTTACGAAGCTTTTGGTGAAGGCTAGGTAATGTGTCTTTGAGTAGTTCAACGTTAGCAGGTTGTTGTCAAGCCAGAGCCTAAGTTTACTAAGGGCTTACTCTAACTTTTTAAGCACCCCTTCCCATTTTGTACCATTGATTAATACCAAGTCATCAGGGTAGCAGATAACCGTAATATCGTTCTCAAGGGCTGTTATAAAGTCATTAAAGTATATTAAGAATAATATCGGGCCAAGGACCGTCCCCTGTGGCACACCGAACTCTACCACTCTGCTATGACTGTATATTCCATTTATTTTTACCAAATGTGTTTTATTAGTAAGGTAGGATTTCAATAAGTTTAGGTGTACCTCTTATACCCATATAATAAAGTTTAGTAAGGAGAATTTGGTGTGACACAGTGTCAAAGGCCTTGGCCAGATCAAGAAATGCAGCAAATCTCTGCAAAATTTTATTTTTCTTTGAGCTAATTCTTTACAATCCATGATGATTATGGGGTAGATAACTTTGAAGCCAATTATCCAATACTAATGCGTGTGTTGTACTACACTTACCACTTGTAAAATGGTCCAAACAAATGAGGGGTTTGTTTTTAAACACAGGCTGCTCCCAAACGTTAAACGTTTTAATGTTTATAATTTTTATATTTGGTAATAACTGCTCGCGGACGGTTTTTAAATATTCATAATTTTGATTTTATTTTGTGTAAAAGTATCTTATACAGCCAATAATTCCATTAAAATGTTGTTAATCTCCACTTGAATATCGTAGACCATGAATTTTTTCTTCAAAGCAAACTTGCTTTTATTTTTTTCGTGATTATAGCTTAAATTCTACCATTGGTTTTAAGAGATAATGATTTTTTTGCAATCCATTGGTAACCGTAACTTCTTTTGGATGAAAAATACATTTTTCGTTTGAGAATAAATTAAATCAATATATGAATAAAAATATAAAATAGTGAAACTTTAAAACAGTGTTGTTTTTATTTATATATTAATAATATAGAGTTTCATCAAGTAAAGGTCGAAAAAATCAACAATAAATTAAATCCCTGAATATTTATAGACACACCCTTCATTTTACACAGAATAATTTAAACTAAACAGCATTTTGATAAACTACGAACTATTTCACTGAGTGGAGGATGCTCCATAATAACGTCATGTATTATTATACAATATGCTTTTATGTTATCGGTGGAGCCTTTTTTCGCCTCAATATCAACTTTGATGTCAACTGTAATCGATTTTAAGGATTCATTTTTTCTAGAACAATCAATTACAAAAAAAGCCCTATGGGCTTGTGTGGACTATTTACAATCTAAATTATATTTATAAAATGTAACTTATAACTTATACTAGTTTTAATATATATACTAGGGTGTTTCATTTTTCCAAAGATGTGATTTTCATACGACTTTGCTTACGCCCCGAGTCTCAGTGATGAAAAAGATATATATGCCAAATTTTAAGAAGATTGGATAATATTTATTTTATCTCATACTAGTGAAATTTAGGTATCCGGAATTTTGTTGGAAAGGAATTTGTTTGAACCAGTTTTATTTTATTTGCAAGGTTATTTAATTTAAGATCATTTAATTTGTAAGGTAAAATACAACATTTCATTTTATTTGTAAGGTAAAATAATAATTGTTATTGTAATTACATTAATCCATATTAATCTCTGCATTTATAAATAGGTATACCTAAATTGGTTTAAATTCCCTTACAACAATTGACAACCTCAGTTATAGAACCGAAATTAAACTTTAAAATGGGAACCAAAAGAGGAATTTGGCTGCTAGAAAAGTTGCCTAGTGATGAGTTTTTAGGAACGCGGCTCCCTTCAAAGGAACAAGTACTTTTAGTTTTTATTTACCATCACAAGGAAATGAAAGAAACACTTTCGGGTGCTGCTAAATCTACCAGTACTAAACTACAGAAAGTGTGGAGGAAAGCAAATATTCCTGAGGAGAATATCCGTATCCATACAGAAACTGTACAAAGAATACAGAAATATGGGTAAAGAGAAATCAAGAAACACGGAAAAAGCAAATGTGAGAAGGCAGATTTGGAAAGGTGACCTCGTCGAGTTATTTGACATTTCCCGGAAAAATGTGATGGAAATGTCTAGCGTATCACAAGAAGATAAAGAATTTCTTAGGTCACAAAGAGAAGATCGCATGAGTTCGTCAATGGGTGGAGTAGACAAGGTTTTCGCCTCGAAATTAAGTACTAAGTGTAGAAAAGAAGAAAAAAAAGAATCATATAAGAATAAACATTAAATAGCTATCACTGAAATTAATAAAACAGTAATAATGAAAGACTTATCTTCATCATCATCAGCACCAAGTGACGAAGAGGCCGAGTTTGAAGGAAAAGACCTGAGCCATTTTGTTACTAATAAAACAAAAACATTCTTTGAAATGTTTGGGATCAACGACGTGACAGAATACTGCACTGATTCTCTAAGAAGCCATGTGAATGCTCTTAAGGTGGTCAATGATACCGCAGAAAGAGGAATTGCTCTGATAAAAAAATTTAACGAATCTGTCAGGAACGAGGAACAAAAACAATTCCTATTGAGGGTAGTCGAGCATCACAGACAAGTCGTCACTAAGCGAACAAAAGAAGGGATTGCATCGTTCAAAGTTGATTAATAACACATGTTTTGCCTAACACTCTACTTATTAATATTTGTTTCTAGTTTTAATATTATTTTATTTTTGTGATTTCTAGTTTTCCCAATAAAAGTATTTAACATTGAAAAATCGTATTTTTGACTACCTTTAAAAAACTGTTCAAAGAACAGAATATTATCCAATCTTCTTGAAATTTGGCGTACATATATTTTACATCACGGAGACTCGGGGCGCGAGCAAAGTCTGCACAAATTTTACATTTTATTTTTTACCCTACAAAATGAAACACCCTAATATATACCATATGTAACCATAACAAGTTTACCAAATGTTTGAAAATCGGAAGTCATGTAATTCTTAGGATTTTGTTTAAATATTAATTCGTAGAGTCCTAAGGACCCCTTAATAAATGATTATTTACAAAAATTCGGGGGCTTTAAAGTCCACAATTGAATTCCAAAATTTAATATTGTCTGTCTCCAAATCGTGGTGAATATAAGAATGATCATTAAAGATGGGATATTTAGGTACTAAAAACTGAAAAATAGGTAACTAAAAAAGTACTAAAAAAAGCATTTTAGGAAAAAAAGGAAACTGTAAAAAAAATTACTGTTACAGTCTGTGTAACAAAAGTATAAAAAGGTAGTTTAAAGCAAAAACCTCCAAAAAAGGTAAAAAAGGTGAAAACAAGTTAAAAAAAATAGGTAACAAAAGTATAAAAAAGGTAGTTTAAAGCAAAAACCTCCAAAAAAGGTAAAGGTAAAAAAGGTAATAAAAAGGTAAAAATGTAAAAACAAGTTATATATATTTGAAAACCAATTATGCCAAAATGTGTTTTAAAAGATTTTCTTTTATATGAACCAAACTTGTTTTTACCTTTTTTACCTTTTTTGGAGGTTTTTGCGTGCAACTCAACGGTATAGAAACTATAGTTACATCGGTTGAAAAAAGGTAAAATAACTAAAATCCCATCCCTAATGATCATATTCATTGCTAGTATCTCTCATATGTCTTTCGACAAAATTTCGAGGTAATTCATCGAAATAATCTGCTATAAAATTTGGATACTTTTTTATAATTTTGCATTTTATATTTTAATCAATATTTATGAGTACTTTAAATAAAAATATACACAAAATCAAATTTTTATATCCTACTAAATAATATCAATGGTAGAAAATTTACATTTTCATTTAAAAGATGCGTGAATTTAGCATTAAAAAACTGCATTTGTAATACCATTTGCATAACTTTAAAAAGTACACTGTGTTATGGTTAAAACAAAATATTAAACGATATAAAATATAAATAAACAACAAAGTTATGCAGGGTTTTCTTAGACACCGATTTGGTAATATTTTATGCAACATGACCATGCCTACTCTTTTAGAGGGTTTAAATAAAAAAAATTTATTGTGGTTTTTGTTTATCATAAGCATTGGTCTTCACACCCTAAAAGTTTTAAGAAAATTTAATAAGGTAAGCTTTCAATTTTTGTGAAATTTTGTGAAAAATGAATGACTCCGCCGGGAACGATAGCGGCGTTGTCCATATTTTGTATGTTTGTTTTGTATTTATTATATTTTTTATTATTGTTTAATATTAATATAATATAGTTTATTTGCTTCTGTAGGTATGCATAATTATGTATGTTCATTTGTAAGAAAACATATTTTTACTTATTCGATACTGTTGTCAATGAACTTAAATAAATTGAATTTGAATTTGACAGTTCATGTCTTGGTTTTTGTTGGAATATATTTTTTGAATTTTATATTCAGAAATATTTTTTTATCCAATAATCTGGTCCGTACAATTCGGATCCCGTTTTATTGCATCTCAAACTTGCTTAGACGTTGCTGTAACTTTTTTAACACACCCTTCCACTATTGATAGGGATATATTTTAAAAATATTGTCATCTTTTAACGCTTTAACTTCCAGGTCTGTAGAAACTGGCCAACTGATCATGTCAACGTAGTTTGTGGCCATAGGACTCATACTTATGGGCAAGGGGGGCACTCGACCCCCCCGTGGAAATTTCCAACCCAACCATTACTACATGTAATTAAGAAGTTTGTATGTGTTATTTTGGTAATAAATTATTACTAAAAACTTTATTTTATTTAATTTTAAATGGTATTTTTGAATAAGAATATCTCCAAAAACTGGTCTGCCACTGTGTACCTCAGAGCCAAACTGTATTAGGTCCACTTTTTAAAAAACACATAATATATTTTTTGCCTACATTTTTCCGAAGAGATATAAAAGAATAAAAATTTTATTGAAGAAAACCGAACAAAATCTTCATTCTATTATTTTTACCATTTTTTTATGGAAAGCGTAACCTTAACAGGTAAAAATTATAATAAACAATGCAAACACATTATTTTTTACTCGCAAATCCAAATTGTATGTATTAAAATAATTTTATATTGATTTAAATTTTTTATATATTTTATTACAACTATATTAAACAACTATATATTTTGCCACTAATTCTAAATAAAATCGTTTTTAGCCAAATTTCGGCAATTTTCAAAGATAAAAGTGCTGTTAAGGAAACAATTTTTGTACAACAAATTTTCAAAATGTTTAGGTTTTAGGTATATACAACAAATAAATGTCAAAAAAATAATAAACAGGATTTATTTAAAGAAATATTAAAAATAATTTTTTTATTACTTTTGTTTACAGATTTAAGAAGTAGTACACGCGCCAGGAGCAGAAATGACTACCATTATTGACATACGCGGTTGATTTAAGTGTCATTTTAACAATGTTTATATAATTTGTTAAATTTTGTAAATTTCATTAAAATCGATCAAAAATTGTTCGCGTAACAGTACTCTGAATTTTGAAAATTGCTGAATTTCGACTAAAAAAATTGATTTCGTTAAAATATCTTTATAAATGTGTATAATTTATTTTTTGTTTAATTAGGACTCATAGCTACATTTCCATTGACGCTTGATTGAAGTATTTGAAAAAACAATATTTACGAATTTGATTGTTTGCATATTGAAAAAAACTGCTTTTCTCACAAATTCGCAAGAGCAAATTAAGCAAAATGGTCATTATTGGAATCAGTGCACACAAATTACCCCAAAAAAGTTGTTGACAGCTGCTGTCAGACAGCAGACATTTTATTTTGCCGGCATTTTGGGCGCCCATATCTGGGGCATAAAATTATATTAATAAATATTTGTAATTATTGCAGATAAGTTCAAAGTCAAAGAAAACAATGATTTGAAATCCCTGATATAATTTTTTTGTTACAGAATTTTTAAAATGTCATGTCATGATCAGCTGACAATATGGGAACATCACTGAACCTATAGATAATAAATCCTCCCCTTATCCAACAATTAACATTTAATTATGAAGATTGAAGCAAATTATTAGAAAATGATCTTTTCAAAATGTATCTCACATCACACACAGCTTTTTCACAAATAAAAGGTGCCCAAAGTTTTTACCACATGAACTTAATTATGGTTGGAGTATAGTTACCTACCACCTGTATAAAATACCTACTTATTCATAATTAAATTTTGTACTAATATACTTTGTACTTTATGAACATAAGAAACAAATTATTAACAATTAAGGAACCGGAATTTAAAGACAATTTTATTTCATATTTTATCTGACATTTGGCATTTGTCAGACAATTTCAACTTAATTTTTTCCAATTTTATAATACTTTTTTTTTCTTTTTTAGGTGAACTTTATTTTAACTTTTTTTATTATTATTTTTATTACCATTTAATAAAAATTATGAATAATATTTAATTTAAAAGTTCATCTGGTAACCTTAGACCTTGGTAGTTTAAAAAATTAGCTCTAAACAGGTTTTATCTAAATTTGTTATTTTTTACAAAATAACCAACAAAGCTTGATTGATTACACAGACTCAGGACCAAACTAAGTACACTAAGTTCACTCACTTAACATTATTTAGATTTTTTTTTACCAAAACCAAAAAACGATTTTTACGAAAGATTTTTAATTAACTTACCGTTTTATAAGTAAACCACAACTTTTGACACCCCTTGCCGTAGTTCAAAAACTACATTTTTAGACCCACTCTACTATATTATGTATAATTTAAATTTATTTTTATTTTGTGTTATTTAGAAAATACTCCTTATAATAATTATTTATAATATTAATATTAATTTAACAATAATAATATGGTAACTGGTTACTTGGACGGTCTTACAATAAAGTATTTATATTAATATTTGGTAAGCAGCTTTTATGTGTAAGTATACTATAATAAATAAATAAATAAATCGTTTATTAGCGAAAGCTATAAATGTTACATTTTATATATAAATATACTTATTATCACAATCCAAAAGCCATTTTAAATTTACTATAATTTGACTCACTTTTAATTATCACAGGTAAGTTATTAAACAAAATTAGACCATTATAGAATATTGTTCTATAAAGAGCACAACCACTTGCTGTATCCACATAAAATTCACTTGCTGTTCTCGTGTTATATTTATGAACATTATTAACAAATATTAATTTGCTATATAAATAAAATGGTGTCATTTTATTTTTTATTTTATAAACTAAATCAAGAGTACAGTATAAAAGTCCTTGGTTAACATTCATAAAATTGAGGACTTCCAACATAATATTAATTGGAGTATATCTGTTACAATGCAAGATTGACCTCATATAAACTTGGAATTGTTCCTTTTCATTTTTATTTAAAAGAAATAATATAGAGGCACAATAATCCAAGTGTGGCGCTATAATGGATTTATACAACAGGATTTTAGTTGACATACTTAGATAATTACCCATTCTTCTCATAAAGTTAATTTTTTTGGACATTTTATTCATTATTAGCAAGGCATGGCTTTTAAAACTAAGATTTTCATCTATGTTTACACCCAGGTATTTAATTTTATGAACTTTTTCAATTACAATATTATCTATTTTAACTTCATGTGTGAGATTTCTAAGCTTTGAAATAGCAAATTTTTTTCCTATTAACATATATTTAGATTTACTCAAATTTAAACATAAATTGTTATCACAAAGTCAACCATATAATGATTTAAGATCATCATTAATACATTGAAACATTATCTAAATTATTACCTGTAAACTGCAACTGCAAACATGCACAATTTACATTTTTGTACATGATAAACTATATCATTAATGTATAAGTTGAAAAGAACAGGACCAAGTACAGTTCCCTGAGGCACACCATATTTAGTTTCTAATTTTTCAGATAAACAGTTTTTGTATTTTACTTTTTGCAATCTATTCTTTATAAATATAGATAAGACTTGAACCAATTTAAAACACTGCCTCCCAGTCCTATTCCTTTCAACTTACACACCAATAAATCTTTATCCACAGTTTCAAATGCCCGTTTAAAATCCAAAAACACAGCTACCACAAATTTATTATTTTCTAAACATTTGTACCACTCATCACATACATTAAGTATAATTTGTATCACAGAAATTCATTAGTTGATTCTTAACCTCAACTTCTAAAATTTTTTCATAAATTGTTACAGTATTTATTGGTCTATGTTCTTCCACTAAAAATGTGTTTGGAACTTTAGGAACAGGGATATCTACTGAAACTTTCCAATTATCTGGAAAAACTCCAGTTTGTAAAGATTGGTTTACCACCTCAATAAAACGATTTCCAACAACTTTGAATCTTTTATCATTCAATTTTATCTTCAATGTTAATTGTGTTTTTTAATTTCATTATGATTTTTCTTAGTTTATGCATTGTTATATTTTCAAACTGATTTAATTCATTTTTTTGCTGAATATTCTTTAATGTTACTTCATAATCAATTTTTGTTTTAATAGTTTTTACTATGTCACTGATACTTGCCAAAAAATAATGATTAAATTTTGATGCTATTATGTTTGGATCAGAAGCTTCAATATCATTAAACCTTATTGTGTCCTGCATTGCACCTGCTTTATTTGGTAATAATTTTTTTAATTCTTTCCATAACTCCATATTGTTTTTGCTATCTTTAATTTGATTTTTGTAATACATTTCTTTGTTAATCCTTATTTTTGTTGTAATTTGGTTTCTCTTTAGTTTATATAATTGCCAGTCTTCCTCAGTTTCAGTAAATAAATATTTTTTATACTAAATATCTCTCTCCCTTATTAATGATATTATTTCTTTATTAATCCATTTTTTTGTTTCATGACACTAAAATTTTAACTTCTCTAATTTCGCTAATTTTGTCTATTGATTGTTTTATGTTAAATTCCAATTGTGAAGATAATAAATTTACATTTATAAAATTGTTATTCCATATGGTTTTATTTATTTTTTCTTGAAATCTATCTGTGCTGTAATTTGTTAAATTTCTTATTTTTATACTTGAATATTTATTGTTAAGTTTATTTATATTATCTTCGATATCTATTGTCAATATATTATGATCACTTATCCTCGGTGTTGTAAGAACTTCATGTTTTAGTTCTTTTTCATTTTTTTTGATGTAATCAATTATGGTTGAACTGTTATGTGTTGTTCTAGTAAATTTTTTAACTATTTGATAAAAACCGTGTCTGTAAATTATTTCTTTAATTTTTTTGCTATAAAATCCATCTTTTGAAAGATCAATATTAAAGTCGCCATTTATTATTATTTTACCATTAAAATCCATGCTTTCTAAGTAATCATCCATAAACTTTAGAAATATATTATCCTTTTTTTTGTGGAGGATGGTATAAACTTACAATCAAATACTTTTTGTTTCCTAACCATGTTTCTATAGCTAATAACCATAAATAGTCTTCATAAACTTTATTACAGATAACTTTATACTTGAGTTTTTTTTCAATATATATTACTACTCCACCTGTTCTAGAGTTTTTTGTCGCGCACTTTATAATTTTATAGTTTTAAATTTTTATTTCCTTGTCATAAATTTCTTCCCCTAAATATGTTTCAACAAGACATAATAAATGTGGTTTCCATTGTTTAGCTAAAATATTTATTTGATCGATATTGTTTAGCAAACCCTGACAATTAAAAGCTACAATTTTATTATAAACATTTGGCATTAATTGCTATATATTATAGTTAATTCTTTTACCTGCATTTTCAACAGCTCTTTTAAAGCAAGGACAATTTTCATCGTAAGCTGCATGATTTATATAAAAAGAAAAAAGATATTTAAGGCCAACTACATTTATGTGAAAGCTTCTAAGCCGGATGGAAATAAATAACTGGTGCAAAAAATAAAACAATAAATCCTTGTATACACCTATAGCTGGGCTTTCTCTATAGGGTGTAAATATTTATTATTTTTCATACATATATACAAAACAATTGATTTATAATACCCTGCCTAAAACATCTAAGCAGAACAAATAAATACAAATATTTATAATTCGACCATTGTTGATACAGTTGTAGACCATTGGCATTTTGATTTTCGGAAGCCTGGGATGTAGGGAAAAAATATTTCTTTAAAAACTTCTCGAAATTTTTGTGACATAATACAGTAGAGAAAAAAGTTTATTGAGCAGTAGAGAAGAGCTATTAAATCCAGAAATCCACCTGAAACAAAAAAACTATATAAATATTTAAAGTAAAAAAATAAAAAAATACCATTCCAACGTTTTACCATTTTTTAATTGGACCTTTATTATAAAAACGTTTTTAATTATTATTCAAGAAAATATAAGGATCATAAAATTGTTGTTAAACTCCTAATAATTGGTTTTAAATATAAATAAAATAAAAAATGTATGACCTAACCATAATAATACCTACATATAAAAATATATATATATATATATATACAACTATAAACACATCACTAACAAAATTTGATAAAAGTCAAACACCACATTCCATCATTCATGTACACCTTAATGACATAATTGACAAATATCCTGGATATGTCCAAGTTTATACAGATGCTTCCAAATCGAATCAAGGAGTGGGAGCTGCATTTGTCACGGCTAATACTGAACAAACCTTTAACATGTCCAAACTATGCAGCATATTTACAGGAGAAATGTATGCTATATGGGAAGCATTAAAACATATAAAAGAAAAAAAAATTCACCCATATTAACAGACTTACTTAGTTCAGTAGAAGCGTTAAAACAACTATACCCTAAAATTAACTTAGTAAAACTGGTCAAGCAAGAGCTGTATAATATCCAAAATCAGAATAATGAAGCTATTTTCATATGGGTACCATCCCATATTGCTATAAAAGGCAATGAACTAGCAGATCAAGCCGCAGCCCGTGCACTGACTAATGCGGCCTGCATGGAACAAAAAATAACAGCCGCTGATTTAAAAACACACATCATACAAAAAAACACTGAAGTATGGCAACGTATTTGGGAGCAAGGGGATGCAAAGCTACGGGAACTAAAACCTTTTACCTTACCTTGGCCTTCTATGAAAAACAGAAAAGAGGACATTATTTTAACCAGACTGAGAATAGGAGAGGTATATTCTGTCTTATGTTAACACCTGCTAATGACCCTTTGAGGTAGAAGCAGAAACTCAATAAATAAATAAAATAAAAATCTATCAGTTTGAACAGGGTCTCTATGTGACATTTTAACCAGGGTTACCGCTTATATTTAAGTGTTAAAAATTGATATTTTTTTTATAGTATCACAATTACTAAGGTTGGTTTAGGAATTTAGGAAAATAAATTGTGCATTTAATGAAATTGTGTGGTTCCAAATAAGTAATATTTTTGTGCATTTGGTATACATATCTCGTTTTCTCCTTAAAAAAAGGTTTAACTAAACAGAATTTATTAAAAAAAGCCAAGCCTCTGTATAATAGAATTAAAATATTTGTATCAAACCTTAGTTTATATTTGTAAAGAAAATATTATCTAATTTTGTAATTTTAAGGTTAGAAAAAACCTTTTTTGACCAAAATAAATAAGTATTTTAAAGATTTTGGTTTACCTACTAAACAATTGTTGAATATGGTTCGAGTCTGATATCGAAGATATCGAACAATACTCTAGTATTGTTAGATCTAATCACTAGGGTATCTAAAAATGGTAGCTGGCTATCTTTTTCCAATTTAAATGTAAATTTAATAAAAGGAATACAATTATTTAATTTGAAAAAGAAATAAATAATTTAAGCTGCAAGCGTTTTGATCGAAAATAGCAAAGATATCGTCCACGGTATTGAACCACTGCACACAACATAAGCAGGATAGTTTTAACTTTCTTGTTAGTAGGTTAAACTTTCCACTTAGTAACAGCAGATACAAGAAAGAGCTCACTTTTATAAAAGACATTGCTAGAGACAATGGTTTTGAACCCACCCTAGTAAGTTACTAAATAAAATTAAATTTTAGTCTCGCCTTTATAGGTTAACGACTTTTTAACCAGAGCCATTAGAGCCCACAAAACTCTAGTTTATGACTATTCCTTTCGAACCCCAGTACACCCGAAAAAGTGGAAGGAATTTTTCAAAAACTAGACTACATAATTTCTTTTAGTTCAAGCAGTAACACACTTCAGGCCCTTTTACGCAACCCCAAAGATAAGATTCCTAAAATTGAAAAGTCGGAGATCTACGAAATAAACTGTTAAGATTGTGACAAGAAATATACTGGATCCATCCATGTAAGGTTCAAAAAGCACTTGGCCCACGCTAGATTTTGGTAGGACAGAAAAATCGAGTGTTGCCCAACATATACTTGATGATGGTCATAGAATAGGATTTGACAACCTTAAACTTATTAAGGAAGTTATTGAACCAAGTCTGCTAGATAGTAACGAATGTTTATACATTTTTAAGAATACAAATAAATATTTAAATAGTGATAACGTACCGGTACCCAACTCTAGTTTGAATAAATTAGTTTCTTTTTACGTGTTCATTCAAGCGGTTACGGTCTACGGTTTAGTAAACTGTGTCCGTTCACGGTTTAGTTAACCTATAATTAGTATAAATATGGTAGATTTAGTAGTAAGATTTAGTTACACTTCGCTTCTAAAGATGCCAACATCGTTGGCGAAAAGTACTTTTTCTACTCCTATTATGGAATTTGACCGTTCTAATATCACTTTTATCTATGGAATGACATTTATTCCGTAAAGTGTTACAGAATGAAATATTCTATCATCTCATGACAGAATATACACTCGTGGCAACATCTCTGTTTTTAATATCTAACAAATTTTAGACCGATCCAACCTCACTTTCTTTCAATTAAATTATTTGTCTATGGTATTTTTTGGAAACGTAGAAAAAGTATAGTCTGAAACAAGTTTGGAATTGCATATTCCCCTCTCGTGAAACCATCAAACTCGCCTTCGGCTCGTGTGACAAACTTTTCACTCGAGCGGAATATGCCGTATTCCAAACTTGTTACAGAATATACTATTAAGCACTTTGTGTTTTGTTTTGGTGTTGGGAATATTTCCAATATTTGATTAACATTGACGTTGACATCGTATTTTTACTGAATTAGTGTTTTGTGCATCAATAGTTACTGTTTTATTTTCTCCGTGTACCTTTTTTTTATTAACCAAAGGTCGACCCAAAGGTGCATTGTGCTGGTTTACTGGCTTAGTCCCATCTAGGGACCTCCCATCTCGGCACCTTTCCCAACTCGGGACCCAGACCCTAAGCCATAAAGTTTCCAAAATTAAAAAGTCCCATCTCGGGACCTATAAAAGGTAATACATTTTTATACCTTTCATGAACAAAATACTTAAGGAGGCTGCACGGCTTTTTGTTTTTAACGGGACACTTTAACTTATTTTATATTAACAGCACAACAAAAAATTAAAAATATTTAATACTATAGGTTTATATAATTTGTTTCATATATTTCGTCGGTTTGGAACAAAACTGTGATATAAAAACTATAGCTGTAAACGTTTATTTAAAATATGCACTCTGATGCATTAATTTAAAAAAACTGAACGACACGTTGTAAAATTTCCATACTTTGTTTTGCTCCAAATCTATATTTTTCAATGGTACTTTAACTTCTTTTATATTAACAGCACTTAATAAAACAGCAACAAGAAATTAAAAATATTTATACAATTTGTTTAATATATATACATACTGCAATAATTTTAAATAAACTGAACGATACGTTGTAAAATTTCTATACTTTGAGCTAGTGAAACTGGCGTTCGCCGAGTCCGGAATAGCAGATGAGTCCTGAAAAACTTCATTTAGGTACGTGTGACAAACACTATTTTGTGTCATACGCTTTTTACAATTATTCAGAACGCTTAAATTTGAAAATTTTCCATAATATTTAAATATTTTCGAAAAAGTTGGCTTAGAAATAATTGATATCGTAGCATCAAGTTTGTTGATTTAATAATTTGGGAATGTTATTCGAAATTTGTTAGAAAGTCACATAAATTTTAAAATGTTTCAAAATCCAGAATATATTGCTACTAAGGCTAAGAAATCGTGTTGGATTTACTTCCTTTGAAGTCTCGTGACATTTACCATAAAGAATATGATGCTTTTATTAAATGGAAACACGAAAATGGCGTAATCGTTGTAAATGAAGATGTATTGCTAAATTATTTACACAAAAGAGTAAGTAAAGATTTAAAAACCTAAACTTAGTTACGCAAGATGTATTTTGAGGTTTTTAAATTAAAATACTCTCTTAAATTACACAAACGTTCAAACCGTCGACATTTTGGTCGAAATATGTTAAAGAACATATTCATATCGACAAATTTCCAAAAGTTATTGCTTTTTTGAAGAGTAATTCGGTTGGTGGGCCTAAAAAGTCTAAGAAATTTTGGAATAGTCCGGAAAGGTTGCCATGGCGACTTTTAGGGACTAGGCCGAAAAAGAAGCATTTTACGTAAAATAGCTATTTTTGGGAGCAAATGACAAAAAAATTGTTTCGGTCCACAATATGGCTTGTGCAATAATTTATTTTTATGAATAATAATAATAATTATTTAATGAATTAATTTTTAATTTGTTAAAACATTTTGTTATTGAACTTATTTTATCTATTTCATTTAGAAAACAAATGAAAAATAATTTATTTACCTAAGAGAATCTACAAATTTTGCAAGGAAATACTTTGAATTGGTGAAAGTCTTGATTTAAAGATTTAAAGTACACGAATAAAACTGATTTTTTAAATTGCATATAAGAAGTTTAGGAATGATTACTAAACAATCAAGGAAATTGGGTATTTTGGGAATAAGCGCTTTTGCCTGTAACAAATGAACATTAACAAATAAATAATAATAATTTTAGTCTATTTTATTATTTTATCTTATTATTACTAGGCAACGAAGATAAAATAAAAAAAAATATTTTTTAACTTCCTATGTGTAAAAATTGTAAGATTTATACTCTTTTGTTTCCTACAAAAAAGTAGTATACGACACAAATAAACAGATAATGCTATGCAATAATTTTATAACAAATATTTGTAAACAGATAAAGATATAGCAAGTTAAGCCATTCGCCGGGTACGACGTTCGTTGTCCAAATTTTTGTTAGAAGTATCGTAAATTTCCTCAGGGGCTTCCTTTAGTAGTTCGTTTTGAAGTAGGTCTATTCCCGGTGCTGAGTTTTTTCGCAGTTTAGGTATTGTTTGTTGTATAAATTCTGTTTGGCGGGCAGGTTAAGGGTATTTGGTCTGGCGCCTGTCTGTCTCTAAGTGAGATGTCAGAATTTACTGGGGCGCTTTGTGTCCTTTTGAAAGTTTTATTGTGTTTGTATGTGTGTGTGAATGGTTTAGCCGGTTCGTAGTCGTTAAGGTTTCTAAAGAAAGTGTAGCTTTTCGCTATGTCTGTGTGAGTGGTTCCTGATAGCTTTTTGTAGCTTAACTATGCTGTCGTATGTAGGTTCCGTCGGTTTTGATAGCGTGCGGTTGGCTGCTATTATTAAACAGTCTTTTATATAAGACCATAACTCTGTTACGTTTTACAGGTCGGGGTTACTATTTAGTAAGATATTAGTAACCGCAGACTTAAAGTTTAAATTGCCTTTGTGCTCATAACGACTGCCTAATACATTTATTGCGTCCTCGATGTAGGGTCTGTAGTACAGACTCTGTACGTTCCGACGTTATTACGTAAGTGATTGTTTAGTCTTTGTCTAGTTTCTGCTGTTGTTTCAGTTTCGCGTAGCGATCCTATCTTTGTGTTGAACAGCTTGTGAGCAATCGCTGCAATTAGGCAGTTGCCAGTGCGGATTTTACTTTGTTTATGTTTTCTTAATTTATTGAGTGTTCTAAATGTCAAATGTTTATTTGGTCTCGATTTTGTTAGTCTTGGACTGTTTTGTTGACAGCTTTATTGTCCTAGTCAGCTTTGATGTATGGCCGCGATAGATTCGGTTGGGAAGATTCATTTGTTTTTTGGTTAGTATTGACTTTCTAATGTTTTGATTGTTACCGATGTTTATTGGTTTTTTTGTAGGGATTAGGCAATGTGCCTTATCTTGTTAAATTTGCAAATTATCTGTTAGATCATGCAGATGAGTTGAGGACACTTTTTATATATATTTTTTGCAGGTGGCCTATTCCTCCCTTGTTTGACCTCTTTTGTTTGGTCACCTAACACTTAACACTTAACTCTTTTGACCGTTTTACTATATTAGTTTGCACTTGTCACTTCACTCTTCCTTATCACTTAGCACTTAACTCATTCTTGACCGTAGAGTAGTCTGTACTGTATTTGTTACACTATGAGGGATTATTTGTTGGATATGGTTTTTACGTTTTACGTTTTAAGCTCTCACGATGCTACAAAGCGTCCTACTCAGTCAAGTACTGGGACGAGACTGTTTTGAGTTGTATTGTTATTTTTTGAAATAAAATTAGAAAAGGGCGGTTAATAAACAACATTTATGTGAAAGAAAAGATATCTATACAATAAAAAAAATTGATTAGTATATAAAACTTTGCACACAAAAATGACAATCATTATCATCCTAGTACGCATTCTGAGATTTTTTTTAATTCCCAAAAAAATTATGAAACATTCTATAGTTACTTGGATCTGTTATCAGATTCTGACATCGACAAAAACAAGGTTTTGCCCTACTAATTTTAAAAATTAATTAAAACAAGTCTTATTAATCTGTTTCAGTGAATTTTGAGTAAATCGCGAAAATGTCCTGCTAGATATGTTTAAATATTTTTAAAAACAGTATTGGGTAATCTTTTATAGTAGTCTAGTGCATTAGTAATTGAGCCAAATATTTCAGGTACTTTTTTACTTTATTGCTCATTCGAAAGGTGCTAGACAGTAAAGGCTTTTATTTTATAAAATTTAATTTATAAATTACAAAATAAAATTATTTTAGGCAATTCCAAATCAGGAAACAAAAATTCAGTGATAGATCCGTAGATAAATTCTTCACAATTTTATTTAATCTTCTGTAACATGTTTAAGAGTATCTATAAACTTTAAAATTACCACGTTTGTATTTTATTTTAACACTATAATAATAAATAAAACCCAAGAATAAGCACACAAAACAAAGACACAAAGCCAACTATGTAGGTAACAATAAAAACTGCAAACCATCACTTTTTTAACGAGTTGGTTGATTAACGTTAATTTACCATTTGGTAAAATACATTTGGTAAAATTCAACTTGTTGGTTAAAAAATATAGTCAAATTAACCAAAACTGTGCTTAATTTACCTAAAGGTTCAATTTATAGTTAAAATGAATATAACAAGAAAATTAACTACTCTTTACCAGTTTCATTGGTTAAAATTGAAAGTTAATATAACGTTATATAACTTCTAAAATAACCTACTTATTAACTAAGGTAAATTAAGGTTATTTTAAAAATTACAATTAACACTAAATTAACCAATTATTTGTATTGTATCACTCATCAGTTAGTTTTAAAGTTAAATTATAGTAAAACATAACTTTTGAATTAACTCTTAAGTAATAGCAACTAGTTGGTTAATTTTAAGTTTTTTTTAGTTTATAATAACCGTAAAAAAAACCTAATTGGATAATTAAACTAATTGGTTAAAAAAACAAGTTAAAAAACGTCATTTAACTTGGATTTCGGTTAATTTACTTATAATACTAGTTATTTAACCGTTTGTGCTACTTGGGTACTACGTACTAATATGCAATCCCCAATTTACAACATAACAGGTGTATCAATGCACCACAGGTTAATAAAAGAAGATATTGTACTTACAGTTATATTCCTTTATTTTGTTATCTATATATGTATAATTATTATGGCATTTATAAATTTAATTTAAAATTTATCTAAATAAGTAATTTTAATTTATTATTTTCTCCATATCCATGAATATCTTTCTTCTTATAATTTCTTATTTTATTATCTTTCTTGTTATATCTTCCTTCTTGTATAATTTCCTTTTATATTATCTGTGTGTTGTTTATATATGTTTTATATTGGCTATTTTATTTATTATTTTATGATTATGATTCTTTTTATTTTATATATTTTTTACTATTTTTATTGTGTTATTTTGTTATAATTATCACGTTCAAGTGCTCGTCAAAGTCACGTTCAAGTGCTCGGCAAAGTCGCATCTTGCATCTTGCTGTCGCGATCTTGAAACTTACAAACATCAATGCTTGCAATGATTCCTTAATAAATGCAAATAGTCTGTAGTGTGGCAACTAGTGTTTGTGTAGACCACCCTAAGGTCAGGGAAGTGTTGAAGTTGAAGTTTAGTGACACCTTACGGGTGGTCGATCGCGGTCTAGCCACGCATTTGGATGCTTTCACGAGACAAACTAAAGAGGATAACCAAGGGAGGAAAGGTTAATTTGCAATTATCGATAAGTAACCTTAAACATCTGAATGACCTAATATATTATTTGCCACCATGACAGGTACCTTGAAACACCCTAAATGAGGCATTTTTCGCTTAAACATGAGAAAAACTAACAAAAAAAAAATAACAACAAAAATAAAAAATAAAAATAAACAAAGTGTACCAGTAACATTGAGGCAATAGTAACAAAATAACAACAACAAAAAGCAAAACAAAACCTCCCCAACTCTTAACTCGGTCACAGGAATGCTGACAAGGACAATAAATCTATCAATAACAAACGACCAAGACTAAACCCATAAACGATTAAATAAAGATAAATAAAGACTTCTAATCCAAACGAACATAAATTAAGAAAACATAAACACAGAATATTCTAATGGAATTGGTAATTACATTAGTATACAGAGGAAGCCAAAATACCTCCCATCAATTGCACAGCAACTGTTTAATACAAAGAGAGGATTGCAACGCTAACGCTAAAGTGCAGGAACGACCCGACACGGACAGATAAAATAACGGTCAAGACGTTGACCACGACCAGTAAATTAGGCCCCTGCAGCGAACTAGGCCCCTGCAGCGAACTAACAACTCCCCAACTCCAAACAGTAATCCCAAATGTTTGGAGTAATACTAACTTCCCGGTCTAGGGGGATTCCGCGTCGTACTTCGTACTAGATTTATGTTATATTTTTTTAACAATTCAAATATGTTGCTTACTACTGGTATATTATCTTCTGACTCTAACTCAGATCATAGTATTATTTTTTGTGAACTTAAAACTAAAGTTATACGTGCAGAACCAAAAATTGTAACCTATAGAAATTATAGGGATTTTGGATTATGTACTATTTTGGACCGAATTAAACAATATTAGATGGGATGAATTGTTATACTTTAGGGATATTAATGATAAAATTTACTTTTTGTCTCAGACAGTACTGTACTTATTTGATAAATATGCACCACTTAAAACATCCTGTATTATAATACTACTATACTAATCCTTAGTCACCATGGCTTACCAATGCCATAAAACAAATGATGAAGGACAGAGATATTGCGCTAAGTATCTATAAAAAGAATAAAAATATTAATCACTGGCAAAACTATACAAAATTACGTAATTTGGTGGTTGCTTCGATAAGGCGAGAAAAGTCATTGCTTCAGAGAAGTAATGATAAAAAGGCCCTATGGAAAGGAATAAATAATTTGAATGTTACAAAGACAACAAATCACAACATACCAAACAACCTAAATAACGCGAATGCTATTAATGATTATTTTAGTTCTGTATTTCTGCCCTTCCAACAACTGCCAAAAAAACTGTAAATTGGTACAAAAATAAAATATTTAAAAACAATTTAAGCTTTAAATTTAATTTAGCAACAGTTGAAGAAATTGACAAAATAATACAGAATTTAAAGTCAAACGCCACTGGCTCAGATGGTATTAGTGCAATTATGTTAAAGTATTGTTTGCCTGTATTAAGTAAATACATCATTACGCACATTATTAACTGCTGTTTAGAAATTAGATATTTTCCGGATCAGTGGAAATTATCTTTGGTAAAACCGCTTCCTAAAATTAGTAAACCTACTCCTCCTCAGACTTAAGGCCCATTACTATAATTCCTACTTTAGTAAAAAATTTTAGAATCATTTTAAAAAACACAAATATATGAATATATTTTACAAAATAACATCATATCGGGTTTTAGAAAAGGACATAGTACCTCTTCTATATTGCTTAACGTATCGGACAATATTTTTTCAGCCTTGGATAAGGGTTTAGCCGCAGTATTGGTACTACTTGATTTTTCTAAAGCTTTTGATACTCTAGACCATTACTTATTAATAGCTAAACTTGAATATTATGGCTTTGACTTAACATCTTGTAATTTTTTTAGGTCATATTTAACAAAAAGAACACAAAAAGTGGTAGCAAATGAAATTTTATCCAATTCCTGTGCTATAACTTCTGGGGTACCCCAGGGCTCTGTCCTGGGACCTATATTATTTTTAATATACACTGCTGACATTTTTACTTGTGTTAAATATTCAATAGCTCAAAGATATGCTGATGATACTCAATTATTGTATACTTTTAAGCCACAATCCATAACCCAGGCGTGTAATCAATTAAATAGTGATATTAAAGGCATTTCGGAATATTCTATGGACAATAACTTAAAACTCAATCCTTCAAAGTGTATTCTTATTACTTTTTCATCTCAAAACGTTAAGGCCTTTGTTAAACAAAATTTAAAATTATACGTCGATGGCAAGTTACTTGAAATTCAAAGTAAAGTAAAAAATTTGGGAGTAATTTTCGATGAAAATTTAAGGTTTGCGGATCATATTTCTGTTTTGGTACAAAAGTCCTATAACTTACTTAAAACATTTTATAGTAACATTAGCATAATTAACTATAAATTGCGAAAAAAGTTATGTAAAACATTACTCTTGCCCATGCTTAATTATTGTAATATTTTATATGTTCCATGTTTGGATAAATGTACTCTGTATCGTATACAAAAAATTCAAAATCAGTGTTGCAGATTTATTTTTGGATTAAAAAAAAAAATTGAACATGTTACTCTAAAAATAGAAGAATTGGGTTGGTTAAAATTGGAAAATTTGTATAGGTTAAACTTATCAGTGTATGTACACCAAATTATTTTGACTAGTACCCCCACCTACTTGCGAGAAAAACTTATTTTCCGTAGAGATCTTCATTCAGTTTCAGTAAGACAAAATAATGATTTATCTTTACCACAGTTTCGTTTATCCATGTTCACGCGTTCTTTTAGCTATAATGCTGTTGTACTTTATAATAATGTAAACAAAGAATTAAAATCTCTTTCATTAGCTGCATTTAAGCGTAGGCTAAAACAAAATTTTTTGTATGCATTAAAGGGTTAATAATTTAAAATTATTTAGTTAAAGAATGTTTTGTTATATTTTTTTTTCTCGATGTAAGTACCCAAAACTGTCATACTAGGTTAAGTGGAGTAGCCTGAGGCTATACTTCGCCTAGTTGAAGAAAATGTAAAAAATAATTTTTACTCAAATAAAGACATTTTATTATTATTATTATTTAAGTCGACGTAATTGTCCCCCAAAAACCAAACTGTCTATCCTCCCCGTCCTACCTCCTTCATGACCCTTCTGGGTGTATAGCATCGGCTCGGCGAACCCGGGAATGGCTACTAAACTATTGGCATTTCGCTCTCGAGCCCTAATTAGGGGACAATACAGGACGCAATGGACATTCGCAACCAGCAAACACGGGTGAAGCCGCGCCGTTGCGGGGCCCGGGAGTCTTAAGTTGAGACTCTCAACTAACAATGATACAAAATAAAGTTTTGTAACCAAAGTCACATCCTTAACTTCAACCAACCCATGGCGCAATATTTGGCGCCAACAATAACTTTACTTTATTGACGTCAGTACTAACATTATTATTTTTATCAAGTTAAGTAAAGTTGCAAGTGTTTTGAGATGGCTAAAAGGTTTTTACAGGCAAAGAGTAAGCAAAAATATGAAAAGAAGACAGCAATAATGAAAATGGACCGTATTATAGCAGCGATAGTGATTTGGACTATTTAAATTAAAAAAAAAAACTGATCATAATTTCGGGCACAACCAAAGTGACACTGATAATGACTACGTAGAAAGGAAAGAATAATAACCTGAAAGCGAAAAAGAATTGCCAGAAAATGGAGAAGATAGATCACATAATGAGCAGAGCCCACCAGAAAACATGGATGTTGACGATTAGAGGAAACTGCAGAGGAAACCATGGTTGTATAATATACAACTAGTTTCATATCATCTACATATATTATAGATCCACATCTATACACTGAGAAAAAACAATGGTTATCTTAATCAAATATAATAATAATAATAATAATAATAATAATAATAATAATCTTTATTGATCCAAACGAAATACAACAGTATTTATAGGACAGGTCAAACACAGAATGTATAAACATTACAAAGCACAAGATTGTACAAAACAAAATTAAAATTATAGAAACAATCAAATCAGAAAAAAAACTAGTTCAATTCAAATAAATCGCCAGGCCCGTATGGACATTTAGTTATTAAAAACTTTTTTAGTTCTTTATTAAATTTGTTAGGATTTGTAATTATTTTATTTTACTTGGTAAGCTATTGTAGGCTTTTATTCCAGAGTAATAAGGCGATTTCTCATACAAAGTAGTTGCGTGTCTCGGAACACTTAGGCATGAGGCATTTCTTGTCTTATATTTGTTATAATCGTTGTTGCATAAAAATTTGGAATAGTTGGAACAAACATATTTTATTAGATTAAGCATATATATACCGTAAACTGTGAGAATATTATTATTCAAGAATACATCCTTACATGATTCCCTGGAGTCAAGGTTAAAAATAATTCTAATTGCTCTTTTTTGCAGTACGAATACTCGGTTTATTGTCGATGCTCTGCCCCATAGTATTATGTTATATGACAAAGTAGGATAAACAAGACCATAGTAAGTATTTAATAGAGCTTGCCTTGATAAATTACGAGACAGTGATCTTAGTGCAAAGATTGAACTACTGATTTTTTTACAAATAGAGTCAATATGATCTTCCCAGCGAAGCTGAGCATCCAGAAAAACTCCCAGAAATTTGACACATCCTTTTAGATTAAAGTTAAAGTTTAAGTTAATATTATTTTTACGGGGGGAAAAGTAGACGTATTCAGTTTTACCTTCATTAAGTATAAGCCTGTTCTTAGAGCACCAGTTCGTAAATTGATTTCTCGCCTCCTGAACGTTTTGGACCAGTTTATCAGGGCTCACTGCGAACACAACTACAGATGTATCATCTGCATACATCGTCACCTTCCCACTTATGAAGTTCGGAAGATCATTAACAAAAAGCGAAAATAAGAGTGGTCCCAACACCGAGCCCCGAGGAACCCCCACATCACTGTCCATATTGTCAGAGACTTTGTTTTTTATTTTAACACAGAACTTACGTCCATTTAAATATGATTTCATCCAACAAAAAAAGTCACCTCTAAAACCCATATGATGCATTTTATTTAAAAGAAAATCTGTGTTAACCACGTCGAAAACACGGCTTAAGTCGAAGAATAGTCCCATAACATGCTGTCCTTTGTCAAGTTCTTCATAAATAAAGTTAACCAGTTGACAAGATGCTGTTTCCGTTGAACATTTTTTCCGAAATCCATGTTGCGAACTAGTGATAACTTTATTTACGTTAAGAAATGAAACCATTTTAACATATACAGTTTTTTCAATTATTTTGGAAATTGAATTTAATATAGAAATAGGTCTATAATTATCCATTAAATGTGAGTCTCCTTTTTTAAAGATTGGCGTGACACAAGCAATCTTCAAAATATCTGGATATGTGCAGCTTTTTATTGAGAGGTTAGTTATATATGCTAGAGGTTCCGCTATAATATCAATAATTGATTTAATAACCCTAACAGAAATTTCATCTACACCTGCAGAATTAGTTGATTTAATAGAGTTTACAGCTTCTATTATCTCTCTGGATGAAGGTTCAAAGAAACAAAAACTATTACAAATCGGAAAACCCCGCGTACATTCCTGGAGGGGCGTATCTCCAAATTGACTTAAAAGAGTTTTTTGTGATATATTAGCAAAATATGAACCAAAAGTTGAGGCAACCATTTGTGAATCAGTCAAAGTTTGGTTATTATGAGAAATATGTATTTCTTTAGTTGTATTTTTTTGTCTATTTAGTTGAGTGTTTACTAGGCCCCATAATGTTTTTGTTTTATTGTTAGAAATATTTTTTTTTTCAAAAAACTCTTTTTTTGCATGACTAATCTTTTTTTGAAGCTGTTTTTTCTTTATTTTGTATGAATTGTATACTGTTTCAGAACCTAAACTCCGCGATAGCCAGAAGATTTTTTTTAATTCTGAGCTTTCTTCTATTAAAGCCGGTGTTAACCAATTTTTTTTTATTGTTTGTATCTGTATTCAAATTTATTTTTTTCGGAGGACAATTAATTGACAATCCTTCAGAGATTATGTTTATAAAGTTTATGACAGACTTATCTATATTTTCACAATACACACCCTTCCAGGAGCAAGCACGCAAAAAATTCCCCAATTTACAAAGGTTATTTAGACTAGTGTTTTTTATTAAAATATTTGTAGGTGTTTGTTTAAAGTTCAAGTTCAAGGATAATTTAATAACTATTGCGCAGTGATCAGCAATATTGGGATTAATTACTTTTTTGGATAATATGCAGCTGTCAGAAAGATTTGTAGCTATATAATCAATTACTGAGTTAGAAATATGCGTCATTCTTGTGTATGCATCTGTGGTCGGTTTCAATTCAAAAGATTGGAAACATTCAATTAAATTTTTTTTCAATAAAGTTTCCTTACGGAAGTCTATATTGAGATCGCCGCAAAGGATAATTTTCTTAAACTTACTGTGGCAGAAGGATAAAATATCATTTAAATGATTAAAAAATAAGTTTGCGTCACCACTGGGAGACCTGTAACAATTTATAATACAAAATTCATTTATTCCAGATTTAAAAGAAATGCCACACACTTCAATGTGTTTTTCAAGGATCATATTTTTATTAAAATTTAATTCCTTGATTTGATAGGTATCCATTAATGATTTTTTTTACAAAAATTGCAACACCTCCATGTATATATGTAGATCTACAAAAGGAAGATATCAACATATAATTATTAATTCCAACGCATTGCAATTCTACAATTCTACACAGTATATCATTTTTCTCTGTAAAGTTAAAAAGATCAACAAGATCTACTTTATTTTTAATGGATTGTACATTAACATGACAAATTTTTATTGACTTTATATTAATTTTTACATTATCGTCTTTTTCTATTGGTTTTAAATTAGTTAGGAGCCTACCGTTGTCGTTTGCTTTTTTTGAAAAAAACGCGAAACATATGCACCACTAGGCCACAGATCAGGGTTCATTGCTGCATTGAAGTTCATCAGATTGATGGTTACTTTAAAGGAACTATAGTAATCCGGATAGTTTGATGTCACATTCTCACATATTGCTTCTACAAAATTTTCTCTGATAAATGTTTGCAACTGAGTTGTTGTTGTTTTGGGATCCAGTCTGCTAACATAGAGAAAAGCTTTTTTCGGGACTACTTTTAGGCTTCCATTAGCAGCCTTTCCTATGACACAAGGTTTTTTGTACAACTTTGGTTTTGCTTTGTGGGTCACTAAGTTCCATTCATTTTTGGAAACTTTCGCAGTTTGTTTAGTAGTTTTTTCCGATAAATTCTGGATATTGTCCATAATCATTTTGGTTTCGGCATTATTAATAGCATTGGCCACTTGTTGTTTTGATATTTTATTTTGTTTATTTACTTCTATTTGTTTATTTACTTTTTTACCAATTTTGTCGAATTCATTCACCTTTGACGCAGTTGTATTTTTTGCTGTATTCGTTACCGAGGTTTTTGCACTGGTAGACACTTTTTGTGCATTGTCGTCTTGTCGTCTTGATATATAGTAACTTTTACTAAATTAGTATAGGCACAGCCATATTTACTGTTATGTTAACCATGTTTATATTGTAATAGTTTTATTGTCACTTTAACTATATTTTTGTTGTTGCACAAAACAATAATTTATTTAGTTATAATAATCATATGCAAATACCTTATAACCCTCTATATGGTTAAATATACTAGGTATACGTATGATATGTATAAACTTTCTGTATAGTAAAAACTACAACAACATATTGTTAATATTGTGTGACAACATTATATTGTTATTGTAACCAGATAATCTTATAATTTTAACCATCTAGTGTAGTACTAACAGTTTAGCCGTACATGATGGTTGTAATAGCCTAATCAAATATCTAACTTTACTAAATTTTTATAACAAAATGATTAGAGTACATATAACAAAACTAATTTTACGTATATTGTTATTACAACCATAAGTTATAATTAAATGAACCATATTTTGCATAACAAATTACAATATATTTTCTTAGAGTGTAGGGTTTTCCATTAAGAGCGCCGCATTTTTTAATTTACATTTCTTGTAGGTGTGAACCCTGCTGAGTTTAATGTTTTACATCTGTACTTGTCATTGTCTACCATTTCATAATTACTCGCTTCAACAACGTTTACGAATTATTCATTTTGATTCGCGTTTGATTGCAACAACTACGTCTCACAACAGGGTATTCCGATTATTTCCCGTTTAATGGTGGCCGGAGATTATCTGAAATCTCTGGCTTACTTGCATAGACCAATGACCTTGCTGAAACCACATATCACTCAAATTATTTTCTTTTAATTTACCCCAAAAATAGCTTTTAACTGGTTGCAGGGATGTTCAATTGCTATGATCCACATTAACTCGACATCATTGCGGTCTTCACTTACACTCTTATGGAACGCCGTTTTGCTATTTAATGTCATGCAATTGTGCTATATGGAAAAAAGTAAAGCTTGTATAGAGAAAAGTTAAATATTATACATAGTTTTGGCAATTATCATATATTGCAAAAACTCTAAGAGTTTTGACAATTATCGTATATTGTAAAAAGTCTAAGAGTTGTATGTAGCTATTCACATTAAAAGGTGTCACTAATACTTTTGTAGACTTGCAGGTTATTGTATAAATAGTTATTGCAACACTCGTGTGTTGAAAAACCTTATTAATTAAAAGAATATAAAAGTTAAAATACTTTTTGCAATTGTCATATATTGCAAAAACTCACTTTGTAATTGTTTAGGTTTATGCGATTGTGCTTTATGGGAAAAAGTAAAGCTTTTATGGAGAAAAGTTAAATATTATACAAAGTTTTGGCAATTATCATATATTGCAAAAACTCAAAGAGTTTTGGCAATTATCGTATGTTGCAGAAACCCAAAGAGTTGCATTTAAATTAAAAGACGTCACTAATAGTTTTGGAGACTTGCAGATATTGTATAAATACTTATTGCAACACTTGAATGTTGAAAAAACTTAAACTTTACTTAAAATACAAGTATTGCATTCGACTTTTGACAATATACGAATGTTGTAAAAAGTATGGCAGACCTGTCTAGGGGAAACAAAAAACACTAGATTTAAGGATTTTAAGGTGTTGTCTCTGGTAAGACGGTGCAGTGCGCGGCAGGTTAGCCAACCGTTGGCGGGAATATGTGTTGTTCTATGGTTGTCTATAATACCTAACAGTTTGCTGTGTTTTGGAAAGTTTTAATTATAATAAATAAAAGCAAGAGATTTTCGAAGATAGATACTGGGTTTTGTAAGAAAATGGACAGAAGAAACCTTAATAACAGTGTTTTTTGGTGTTGTCACCAGAGATAAAGAAGGTCACTGCACTGCAGTGTTACCAATGTCATATATTAAAATTATCCACCCAGATGTCTGAAATTATCCGCCAGGATCCGATTTTTTAAAAGGGAAAAGTGTTGCAATAAGTATTTATACAATATCTGCAAGTCTCCAAAACTATTAGTGACGTCTTTTAATGTAAATACAACTCTTTGGGTTTCCACAACATACGATAATTGCCAAAACTATTTGAGTTTTTGCAATATATGATAATTGCCAAAACTATGTATAATATTTAACTTTTCTCCATAAAAGCTTTACTTTTTCCCATAAAGCACAATCGCATAAACCTTAACAATTACAAAGTGAGTTTTTGCAATCTATGACAATTGCAAAAAGTATTTTAACTTTCATATTCTTTTAATTAATAAGGTTTTTCAACACACGAGTGTTGCAATAACTATTTATACGATAACCTGCAAGTCTACAAAAGTATTAGTGACACCTTTTAATGTGAATAGCTACATACAACCCTTGATTTTTTACAATATACGATAATTGCCATAACTCTTTAAGTTTTTGCAATAAACGATATTTGC
The DNA here is from genome assembly GCA_921294245.1 of Brassicogethes aeneus. NCBI lineage: Eukaryota > Metazoa > Arthropoda > Insecta > Coleoptera > Nitidulidae > Brassicogethes > Brassicogethes aeneus. The sequence goes on from OV121132.1 coordinate 68,572,370, forward strand.
CAAAACTATTTTTAATATATAACGTTTCTCTATGGATTTGGATGGATTTGTTGGGTGGAGGGTAGCCACATTGTGGCTACATGCACTTAGGCCACAGTTGGCCCTTTGTACTGCCCCCGAGATCCATTTCCCCATTTGTGTTTGCTCAAATTTTTTTTTTTAATCCAGCCATCCGAGTTTCCGAAAGAAATCTAGAAAGACGGCTGGAGAGATGGAGCTAATGTTGGTTGCATCAACCCATTCTTCTCCTAAAGTGGATTTTCTGAATTCGAGAAGAGCAGGACATTCACAAATAATGTGTATTACATTCTCTTCGCCCCAGTTACAGGCTCTGCAAAGAGGACTGTCTACTTTTCTTATCGTATGAAGATGTTTGTTTAGTCTACAGTGTCCCGTTATAATTCCGACAAGGTCGGAGAGGTTTTGACGAGATAGCTGTAGACTGTACCTGGCCAGCTTGTCAGATGGATTAGTGATAATATTTTTGGTCTGACGACATGAGCTTAGATTAACCCATCTTCTTAGTTGTTTTACATGGGTTAGTTTTTTTATCTGGACTTTTAAGGTTGAGTTCGTAAGTGGCAGGACAGGTTCAGGGCCCACTGGCAGCTTTTCCGATCCCTGTCTTGCCAGTTCATCAGCCTTTTCATTTCCTTCATTACCATTATGTCCTTTAACCCATACTAGTTCTAGGACATTATTAATCGTTATCAGCTTCAAAGCAGCAATGCATTCCGCTACCAGTCCCGAGTCAACTATATTGTGACTCAAGGCCAGCAAGGAGGCCCTGCTGTCTGAGGAGATTCTTATTGTTTTTCCATGTATTTGGAGCTCTATTACTTTACGAGCAGCCTCCAGTATGCCTGTGATTTCACACTGGAATATGGTCGCATAGACACCCAATGATATACTGAGGCGTATGGATGGGTTCTGACAATATACTCCAGCTCCAGAGCCTGAGTCGGTTCTGGATCCATCTGTAAAGATAGAAAGATCAGGCGAGGTATACGTTTCTCTATAAAAGCTTTACTTTTTTCCATACAGCACAATTGCAAGTTATTTAAATAGTAAAACGTTTGATAACTATTAAAGATAAAATAAATATCAAATTGGCGCGCGCTGTTTTACTATTTAACATAACAATTTGCGCTATGTTATTAAATAGTAAAACGGCGTTCCATACACTCTGGCGTACGACCGCAATACTCTCGGCACTCCTTGAATTTCTTTGTCTTATTGGCACGGAATAATTATGAAGTGGGTACCTGGAGTCTAATTTTAACACAAGACGTTCCATTGTTTTTGTTTATTTTTTGGTATGAGTTTAAGTTAAAAGATTTAAGTAACACAGTTGCCTGAAATCCATTTTTTTAGAGATAAGATATAATTAATCAGTTGGGTGAGTAATTTCCAAAGCATTTATTATTTTAAGAATTCTTTTTTGTAGCAATTTCCTATCCTGTAATTGGTTACTGTACAATCCACTGCAAGCAAGGATACTATATCTAAGATGCGGTTTAAGTAATTTAAAATAATGTAAAGGGTTTTTCAATAGAGGTGATATGTTTTTAAATCAAGAGTGTGGCCGTATTTAAAATGCCAAAATCTTCTGTCACTGTCAGTTATATTAAGTAAGGTGTGCAATTTAATCATGAAAAAATACACTCCTTAACAACGTTTGGAAATAATCCATTTTTTTTTATAAAAATAATCGTCCTTATATTGCAACTTATCGTGCACTTCCAAATTATGATCGTCATAATCAGCCTAGTATGCTCGCTATTCGTCGAACTGTCGAAAATTTTGAACGAAATCTTTCTTTACAAAATGTTCTCATGCCACTGAGACAAAGTTCCTGTCGAAGAGAGGAGAATGTTGCTGTCATTCGGGCAATTGTTGATAAAGACCCTAATTTATCAATTCCAAGACGTTCTCAACACTGTCTGCCACAAAAACATGGCGTATTTTACGGTTCAATTTGGGCTTGTATCCTTTTAAAATTGTTATGACGCAAGAATGGTCTATGCTAATAGACCAGCAACAATTGAGGCATTAAAATTATATATTGAACACCAAATTCGACAAATAGTTCCTAATGTATTAAATAAAGTGATCGAAAATTGGACACCGTATTCAGCTCTGTAGGAGAAGCTTTTTAGAACATAATTGCTTAGATTATACTTAAAAATAAAATAAAAAATTGTTGCTTCAAATTATTTAAGAAAGAAAACACACCACTCTTATTAAAAAACCCTTTATAAGGCACATAAGCTTTTTGTTTATTTCTTTGACTTGTAGGTCCCGCCTCAGGTGTCAAACCAAAGAATTTTACTAAATTGGTTGAGTTAATACCAAATCTCCCCTCGCATGTAGAAAAGCTAAGGGTGTTAAATTGTTTGAATATAAACCAAAACACATAAAACCTGTTTTTCTACATTTAATTAAAAGTAAATGATGGTAAAACCATGTTAACAAAGTCTTCCTTATTTCACTTTTTAGGGATTCCCAATTTTAACTGAAGAATTGTAGTGATCCGCAAAACTTGTAATAATACCACTAATGTTCACTCGAAACAAATTGTTTATATAGAGTATAAAGAGAAGTGGTCCTGCGGAACTCCGTATCTTAGTATTATCATCTCTGTCTGTTTCCGATTTCTCAGATAGCCGATCAATAGTCGCTCAATAATCGCCTCTTACATATTCCAGATTTGAATATTTTATTAATTATTTCTAATAGTGGTTGTGTTATTGGCTCAGAATTTTTTTTAATGTCTTACTACTTATTTCACAAACCCCACAGTTTGTTTGTTTTTTAATCTTTTAATTGCTAGTTTGGTCTCTGCCTCATGGGTTGACATTAAAAATATTGAGTTGTTTAATTTTAGGCAATTTTCGTTGTAGTTGAGCGGTGGTTTAATTTTTTGGGCTAGGTAACTTCCAATGTTTATATAGTGCTTGTTAAATATATTACTTATCTTTGTCTGTTGTAACCACATTTTTATATTTTATTTCTTTTATTTCATTGGGTACTTTACCATAATTTTTGAAGCTATTTATTATTTTTCACAATTCTTTTGGTGTTTTACTTATTTTTTGTTTTAATAATAGACTATTTAATTTATTTCTGTAGGTTGTATATTGTTTGCTAATATTTAGGTTTTTTATATTCTTTATATATAGATTGTCTCTGAAATGTATAGAATTTTCCTTGTGTTATACACATTTTTCGTTTTTTTTTTTTCCTTTCTATTTTTTTAAATCTTATTTGAGTTTATACTTTGGGTTATGATTTTTATGATTTTTTCTGTTGCAGATTCTGCTTCTTCAAGTAAAGCTGTCTGGCCACATTATAAAAATCCTTGTTTAGGTCTTTATAGTTTATTTGCGTAAAATATTTTTTGTAATAATTTTTTGTGGTTTTTAATGACTATGATTTGTGTTGTAATAAGATAATGATTAGTTATTTAAGTTTTTACTATCACTGACAAGTTCCTCCAAGAGTTTTTTATTTAATAAAAATATGATCAATGCATGATTTTTCATGGTTTTGCTCCCATGTTATTTTATTTATTGCTTACGCAAAACCAAATTCACTCATAGTAATAAGGTACTCAGTGGATAGTCCATTAGGATTTTGTATATTTATATTTAAATCTCCTGTAAACACGCAAACGTCTAAGTTACAGACATTTGACTGGAAATATAGGTCTAAATCTAATAAAAACTTGGTGAGGTTTATACACTCCTAAAACATTAACACTTCTATTGTTTATATTAATTGTTGTATTTATAATTTATAATTTGATCAATTTTAAATGTAAAATCCAAACCATCTCTAATAAACATAATAACATCGTCGTTTTGATTATTTGTGCCTTAGCTATATTCCTTTATACCCATTTAAGTTTTTCGAGTTTCGGATACAAACTTTCCTAGCACTTCTTATGTTGAGTTGTAAAACTTTAAATTTTAAATTAAAAGCTTGAAAATTAATTTCAAACATTTCATCACATTCCTTGGCACTTTCTAGAATATAAGTATGTAAAGAATTTTCTTCAATAAATTCATCCAAGAAAGTGTCCATTTTTGCATATAATTAATAATAAAAAAAAATTCGTTTAATTTTTTTGAATTGTTGTTTTTTATTGGAATTTTATCAATAAAATTTGAGTTAACGCATCCTTTAAGCCTCACTACATCCCTAAGGACCTAATTGAATGAACAAATAAATCCAAAGCATGATACACCGTATTTAACTGGCAAAAACGCGCACCAGTACTCACCGTACTGGGAAGGTAAAAAGTCTTTATGCTCAATTCATGATACAGATAAAATAACGATAAAACTTTACAGGGCGATTGCGCCAAAAACTTCTAATTAGTAAAAGTAAAAGTATTTCAAAAACATTCTAATTCAGATAATCGACATTTGATTTATAAATGCAATATATATATATATATATATATATATATATATATATATATATACATCCCTAAAAATAAGATATACACTTTTTTTTCAAAAGTCACTACATTATCAACTCATTTTAATCTTAATATAATATTGCGTCACGTGTATATTTCATTTTAAATTTTATATGGCTTGTACAGACTTTATTGCGTCCTACAGTGTTGCCAAATTGTAATGACGCAATATTGTACTAAGGATGTATAGATATATATATATGTATATTTATATATATATATATATATATCCGTAATACAATATTGCGTCATTACATTTCGCGACCTTATTGCGTATCCTAGAAATACGGCATTTAGCGAGTCAACTTTAATAAGATATAAATGAATTTTTAACATGTGATTAGGAATGTGAGGTTTAAAAAGTTTTAATTAATTTTATATTAAATTTTAAATATCCCTATTATTTTTTAACCTTCAAGGTTTTAGTTTATATTTTTCTAATTGAATGAACAAATAAATCCAAAGCATGATACACCGTATTTAACTGGCAAAAACGCGCACCAGTACTCACCGTACTGGGAAGGTAAAAAGTCTTTATGCTCAATTCATGATACAGATAAAATAACGATAAAACTTTACAGGGCGATTGCGCCAAAAACTTTTAATTAGTAAAAGTAAAAGTATTTCAAAAACATTCTAATTCAGATAATCGACATTTGATTTATAAATGCAATATATATATATATATATATATATATATATATATATATATATATATATATATATATATATATATACATCCCTAATACAATATTGCGTCATTACAATTCGCGACCTTATTGCGTCTACTAGAAATACGGTATTTAGCGAAAATATAGAAGAGTATATTGGCGTACTTTTTTTTGCTGATTCCAAAAATCTGGTCAGATTTTTTTTATCTTAAAAAATAAGATATACACTTTTTTTTCAAAAGTCACTACATTATCAACTCATTTTAATCTTAATATAATATTGCGTCACGTGTATATTTCATTTTAAATTTTATATGGCTTGTACAGACTTTATTGCGTCCTACAGTGTTGCCAAATTGTAATGACGCAATATTGTACTAAGGATGTATAGATATATATATATATATGTATATTTATATATATATATATATATATATATATATCCGTAATACAATATTGCGTCATTACATTTCGCGACCTTATTGCGTCTCCTAGAAATACGGCATTTAGCGAGTCAACTTTAATAAGATATAAATGAATTTTTAACATGTGATTAGGAATGTGAGGTTTAAAAAGTTTTAATTAATTTTATATTAAATTTTAAATATCCCTATTATTTTTTAACCTTCAAGGTTTTAGTTTATATTTTTCTTTTGCTATACATTTTAACATAAATAATTATCATTAATACTATATTAATTACTATACGGCCATTCCAAGCGAAAAATAATGTAATAGTAAAATATCATTCAATTGATTAGTATCTTTTTATTATTAATTTTTGTTTAGAATTTATTGTAGAATAATAACACATAAAAATTATTATAAAAAATTGTATTAAAAAAAATATATATATCATAATTATAACAAACATGCAAAAATAGTCCATTAATTCGTTAAGTATGTGGTATTTTGAAGAGTAGGCCGTGACAAAACAAAACAACTCCTGACCGCGTCGTTATTTTTTGACATTTAAAAATTGCTTTAGGCGACAAGTAGTAGTGATTCTTTTATGAAAAGGTAAGTGTTTATATATTTTTTTAATAATTTTATGAGTACAATTATTTTGTCCCGTCCATGGGTCAAAAAATACAAAAAATTGTAGTTTGGGGATGGAAAAAGGCGCTTTATATTTAAATACTATTTTAGTTGCGTCAATTTATCTAAAAAATGGCTCCTAAGTCATTATAAATCCACAGTTTTTCTTTTTTGCATAAAATAAAATAAAATTAAAATGTGTCCCGTCCATGGGTTTTACATATACTAGTGCAAAACATAAGAAGAAATAATAAAATTGTACCCAATACTTTGCGTTTTTTTAAGCATTAAGGATAGAAATAAGTAAAAATTTTTCAAAAGGATGAATTTTATGACTGACTTGACCTTACTTCTAATGAAAAATATTTTTTGACTCTTTCTTGGTGGACAGAAATGTGTTTTTTGCACCAAATGTACAGTTTTCTCAATAGAAAAAAAATGTTATAATATTTTATAGTTCATTTTCCTACAATTTTTTTATTTGGATTTTTAGACGGCACGCGTAAGAAATATAGAAAAGCATAATCATTATGAAAAAATACGAAGAGAAAAGATTAAGTTAAATAAAGACAGATATAAAGCTTTTAAAGAAAAAGATGCGGAAAGAAAGAGACAGTTTCGGAAAAAGCAAAAGGAACTTGCTGAACAGGGATTTATAAGCGCTGCACAAATAGAAATAAAGAAAAGTTATGCGCGAAATTACAAAAAAATGTACCGGGAGAAAGTCAAATCTAAAACACAATTAAACGAGAAAGAAAACAATGAAAAATTAGGTCCATACCAAACACCACAATCACTGGGAAAGGTACTAAAAGCAGTTAATAGAGTTCTCCCAAGAACTGAAGATAGACGTAAGCATATTGTAAGAAAATTAGCTGTAAAAGAATTTCCCTATTTAAAACATTTTAATGATAAACCTGCAAAAACAGAACCCTGGAATAAACTTAGTGAATATGACACTAAAAAAATCATCAATTTTTACAATCGTGATGACATCAGCTGGCAAGCGCCAGGAAAACGAGATGTAGTATCCTTAAGAGAAACATCGGGAGAGAAAAAGAAGATGCAAAAAAGATATATGATGGTATCTTGTAAGGAGGCTTATTCTTTTTTTCTTAAAGAATATCCTATACCTATATAAGTTTATCCAAATTTTAGGAACATCGACCAAGACATATTTTGTTAAGTTCGTTAATGCCACATAATGTTTGCGTGTGCATTTATCACGCAAATTTTAATTTTCTTGTTGAATCAATTCAAAAGGTGATTCTAACATTTCCTAAAACAACTAAGGATCTACTAACAGTACTTTGCTGTGACATTAACGAAAGTCAATGTATGAATGAAGTTTGTGAAATATGTGAAGATGATATCGAGTATGCACTAATACCTTTACAAACTGGTATGGATTTGCCTATTACCTGGAAAAGTTGGGAAAACGTGGGAAACCAGCAAGTTGTAGAAATTTCTGGATCATTATCAGCTGGTCTAGCGGCTCTAGAAAAATCTCTAAAACTATTTAAAATCCACTGTTTTGTGAAACATGTACAGGAGAGTGAATTTGAGAATGAAAAGGCCAATATATCTCATCAAAAGGCGGTGCTGCAAGTCGATTTTGCAGAAAATTATAGTTGTATTAGCCAGGATGAGATACAAAGTGCTCACTGGGGTCATAAACAAGTTGCTGTGTTTGCTGCTGTTGCATGGATTGAAGATCAATCCCACTCTTTTGCCATAATAAGTGATAACCTATCACACGACAAGTTATGCGTCTTTGTTTTTATCAAAAAAATTGTTGAGTGGCTTATTATCCCTTACTGAAAGATATTGTCTTCTTCTCGGATGGATGTGCCTCACAATTTAAAAACAAATTTACCATGTCAAATTTACTTTATATGCCTCAAGATTTGGGAATTAATGGAATTTGGAATTTCTTTGCAACATCCCACGGCAAAGGTGCCGTAGACGGTGTGGGTGGTAAAGTAAAGAGAATCGCTTGGGAAATGGTTAGATCCAGAAGAGCAAGTATCAACGATGCAAGAGAATTCTACGAATGTGTATCTAAAAAAGTTCAAGCTATAAATTTGCTGTATATATCTTCGGACGAAATTAAATCATACAACAATACGATTACAAAACGTTGGGAAAAAGTTTTACCAATCAAAGGCATTCAATCTAAGCATTATTTCAGGCCAAGCGAGAGAAACAATAATTATTTACTGGTAGGCCAAACTGCAAAAAATGACCACAATGAAGTTTTAGCTTTTAGAAATTAGAACTGTTAGTATTTTTACACAAAAAGTTAATAAAACCGTTTCATTTATTTTTCAAATTTGTTTTGTCCCGTCCATGGTGTCCCGTCCATGGGTAAAATATATACAATTTACAAAATTATTAAAAACTTTTTCATAATTTTAAATTCAAATTATATTAGATTTGTTATTACTATTTAAGATTTTTTAACCTCAGTGATTAAGTTATACACAAGTTTAGAGAAATATGACTATGACATAAAATCAAAACAGACTTCAATTTCTAGATGCCCCGTCCATGATCAGTTTTATCTGGCCTTATATGTAGTATGTTACTAATGTTTGTTAATTTGATTTAATCAAAATACTTCTTCTGATTTGGCTAATACTTCTCATAAATGCTCGTAGAAAATATAAGTAAACTTAAGGAAGTAACAAGCATATATTTAGACATGTTTCTGATGTGTCCCGTCCATGGGCTTGGAATGGACGTATAGTAATTCTTTTTGAAGGGTATATTTTTTAAGGCTATATTTGTTCGTATTTTTAATGAAAAATAGCATACTTACTTTACTAAGAGAAATAGTAAAGAAAAGTATACGTTTTCTGGTTAGCAAAACTTTTTTACCCAGCAACACTTTTATTAAGCACATTTTAAAAATCTTAAAGAAAAGTATTATATTAATCAATGCTTTTTCATGACACTAGCAGAATAAATTCGACTTTTGCTTAACATAAGTTCTTTAATAATTAATATTATTAATTAAGCCAATTATTGTCTTTCGTTTGGTATATTTTTGTTTATGAATTAACTTAAATATTAACAATTTTTCTCTCTTAAAGGGCAGCGAAAGTCGAATTTTCATTTTGTCATAAAAAATAGTGTAGGTACATATTTCGTGGTGAAAGGCGGCGATTTCTAAATAGTGTGTTCTACATTCGCTTCGCTCGTGCAGCAAAGCTCACACTCTTCAGAAATCGCCGCCTTTTCCCATATGCAATGCTATATGCAATGCACTATCCCATTACAAATATGACAAAACAGCGTGGTTAATGGGTGCACTACAATTTTTTTATCTCGTGGAAAATTGATATTTCCATTAAATAGAAATCTATCCCTTTTTCTCTTTACTTATAGAATAATTAACTATTGTTGATTTGCATGAATTATTTATTTATCGTTATTAAATTTTTATAATTTTTAAATAAAATTAATTAAAATTATTAATTTTATTTTAAATTTCTTTTTATTTTTGTATCCTTAAATGTTTAAGTTTTTATTTGTTTTACCTTTGTTAACATTAACATAAATAAAATTAAGTATTTTTATTATAATTCCACAACCCTAGTCTTATACAATAAATTTTAATAATTATTATTTAGAAAACGTCTAAGAATTTTCAAACCCCTAATATTTTGCTGTAAATTATTTTAAATATAATTACCTAATTTTATTTATTATTTAATTTAAATCGTATAAAAATAAACAATCAACCAACAGATGAGACTAGGGTTGTGGAATTGACCGTTTAAATTGTTTTAGTACAATTGATTAGTCAACTTACTAAAATAAAATTAAATAAAACAAAAAGTTATTGTTGTGCTGAGATATTATAATAATATTTCATATTATTTTAATTTTACTTTGTTAATTTATTTTAAAATTGTGTTTTTGTTTTATAATACATTTTTTTTTCTTATTTATTTTTTAATTTAAAATAAAAAAATTTTACAAACAAATGTTTTTTGTTAAAAATTACACATAACTATAATTATTTATTTATCGTTATTAAAGTGTGTTTTTAAATAAAAATAAGTATGTACCATGTTAATTATAATTAATTTTATTAATTATTATATTTACTAATAATTATTAATTTTATTTGAAATTTCTGAATTATTTTTGTAACCTTAAATCCCAAGCAACACACTCATTTGCATAATCGTTTAATAAACGTATAATAAACCATTTAATCGTATATTTTTGGTTTTGGTATAATTATTTAACATATATTAAGCGTTTTTTATAAACGTACATATTTCAGTCGTATATTCTACGTACTTGATATACTATTTTAAAATCATAAAACTATCAATTTAATATATAAATTTATATTAATCACCCAATCTATATATATATTATAAAAACAACTATAAAGCATGTTTATGAAATTGGAATTATTTACCCTTATCAAATTTGTTTACATTCAAGTGTTTTGTAAACGTTTTTTTTGTATATATATTTTTTGTAAGCTCAACGTCTAAAAATACGAGAAATCTACGTCTATAAATTTTGTTGTTGTTGTAAGCCAAGTAATATTTAAATGTATTTATCACCGCTAACAAATTTGTTAGCGATAGAAACAATGTTTATGTCATATATTAGCTGGATATTTGATTTTGTACCTAAATAAAAATAAAGTTGTCTATCGTTTTCCTAAAAATAAACGTTACTTATAGGTACCAATAATTTTCTACGTGGTTCAGTAACTGAACTTCAGTTTTCATAATACTTGTATACATATGTTCATGGTTCGCACTGTTTCGGTATTACTCGTAACTAAGACGATTGTTTAAACCAATAGGCGCGTGTCACGTGATCATTCCTTCTAGACGCTTCGTTTTGCCGTTACCGGTCACATGTGTCCTGTGTTGATAATGGCTGCCGTATAAGTTATGTTTACTGTTTACTGTGAGTGGATAGCGATTAATTTATTGTATTGTTTGGTGGGAATACAGCTAATAAAGTAAGTATATACCTACTTTAATTGAAATTTCAGATTACTTAATTTGCACCAAATAACTAATAGGTAATTGGTGGTTTTATTTGACGAAGCCGGCAAAAATCCGTAACCTTTGCAGAAGTTTTAACCATGCGACATATTCGTTTTGCATTAAATTAGATGGTTTATTTTTGGATTAGGTTAACATCACTTTAGAATTTTTAAAATAATCAATATTTTTTATTTTTTTAAAGATCTATTATTGGTTTATGGTATACTATTTATAAACGTACATTATAACCACTTATTTATTATATTTTTATTTTACCACAGAATAAAAAGTTAAAAGTTATTTAAAATATATGTAAACAGTCGTACTTTTAAGTAACATTGTTTTTTACTGTTTTACAGAGGCAGTGAAACTGTCCTTTCAAGGAAAAGATCAAGTCCAGGGAAATAACTGACAAAGCCATAGGACAAGCCTGTCAAGATTGGCTCAAATTATCAAAGCAATGATTCAATGATGTTAAAACTTAACATTTGTTTAATTAGTTATTTTAAAATAATAAATAATTATTTATGAAAATATATTCGTTTGTCATCTGCTCAGTTTCTTTTTAAACTTTTTTTTTACCTTGGAGTTACTACTACACTTAGGTAAGTTTTTGCAAATCTGGAAAGAATATGCCTCACTTAAATTAAATGCAAAGAATAAATATAGTAAATTTTACTGTAATTTTAATTATCAATGCATTGATAACCGTAAAACCATGCATGGTTTTACGATTTTAATTTAATGAAAATGGAATTATTAGAGCTAAAAATATTAAAAAATCATTCAAATGTAAAAACTTTTGTTTTTATTTTCTTTTTCCAGATTAGCAGAGCCGCGGCCTAAACAATAATGTTATGTAAAAAATTTCACCTTAAAATAATATTCAATATTAACGTATATCGTTTATGGCTTTTAGAAGTTTTTGATAAACGTTTAATTTTGGTATATTATATATTAAAGTGTAACCTTTATAAAAAACAGATATTTAATTGTCAAGTTTGTATTATAAATAAACGTATAGTGTAGACGTTTAAAATATGGATATTGCTATAATATGCATCAACCTATATTAGGCGGACATTTTAACCTATATTAGAGGTAGACAATAAACCAATGATATACCATTGGTATAGACAAATATTAAACGTCTATTAGACGATTTTGTGTTGCTTGGGATGTTTAAATTTCTATTTTTTACTTCGTGAATATTTCTCCCTTACAAATTGTTTGTGACTTCAGTAGTTTCTGAGATATATGGGTCACTTTACGTGGACCACCCTGTACACTGTACAGTGTACAGTAGGCTGGGCAGAAAAAGGCAAAACATTTTTTTGGAAATCTCACTTGGCTTAGTTAAAAAAAGTTGTAAGAAAGGTACACCACTAAGCTGTTTTTTTCAAATTTTTAAAAACAAATTTAGCCGCGCCCCCGGGGGGTTGAAATTCCTTAAAATTCAATAAAAAATATTTTTTAAGTTAAATTTTGAATTTGGCATATTAAAAAACTATTAGTTATTAACTTACTTAAGACACACAAAAAAAATATTTATATATTTTAATTTTACGCCGCGCACCACGGCTTTTTTTTTAATCGAAGAGCTGCATATAAGAACTTTAAAAGCTTTGGGGAGGGGCTTAGAATTAAAATATATTAACAAGATTTTTTTTATGTTACAAGTGAGTTAATCCTTATAGTTTTTCAATACCTATGCCAAATTCAAAACGAACAGTTAAAAAAAATTGTCTTAATTTTAAAAAACATTCAATCCCCCGGGGGCGCGGCAAAAATTAGAAATTCGGTGGGCTGGGCTGAAATAATTATTTTTGTAAATCTCACTTAGTTAAAAAAAAGTTGTGAGAAGGGTATTTGTTTAAGCTGTTTTTTTTTTAATTTTTAAAAATAATTTTTGTCGCGCCCCCAGGGAATTGAATGTTTTTAAAATTAAGACAATTTTTTTTAACTAACGTTGTGTGGTATTATTTGATTTTAAGATATACTTGTATTTAATTATGCCTAAACATAGAGATGCTGGACGGGGTGACATTCCATAGACCGCTCAACATTCGAGTTTCGAAACTACTTATTTAACTTGCTACTGCATTGTTTAATGATATTATTATGTTTAATTTTGTTTAGTAATGTTATTATTATAATATGATGTAATATTATTATTATTACAATAATTAAAATTATAATAATTATTATTATAAGACATTCAAATTTGTATTGTGTTTTTGTTATTTTGTGTAAAAACTGTAATAAATCTACTAAAGATACTAAAGAAAAAATGTCAAAATTTACTTAAAACTTTTTTTTGCCGCTCATAAATAACTTACTTATAAAAAGTTTTACTTCAAAACAAAGTTTAATAATTCAAAAACAAAAGCTTAATTGAAAAATATTTATTAGGAAGCCCAATTTAGATTGTCAATTTTTAGTAGAAACACCCTGTATTTATAACATTGATGTTTTACTTTTTTTATTTTTTTTAATAAATTAAAATTATAATAATTATTATTATAAGACATTCGAATTTGTATTGTGTTTTTGTTATTTTGATATTAGGAAGCCTAATTTAGATTGTCAATTTTTAGTAGAAACATCCTGTATTTATAACATTGATGTTTTACTTTTTTTAAATTTTTTATTAAATTAAAATTATAATAATTATTATTATAAGACATTCAAATTTGTATTGTGTTTTTGTTATTTTGTGTAAAAACTGTAATAAATCTACTAAAGATACTAAAGAAAAAATGTCAAAATTTACTAAAAACTAATTTTTTTTAATCCGCCCATAAATAACTTACTTATAAAAAGTTTAACTTCAAAACAAAGTTTAATAATTCAAAAACAAAAGCTCAATTGAAAAATATTTATTAGGAAGCCTAATGAAGATTGTCAATTTTTAGTAGAAACACCCTGTATTTATAACATTGATGTTTTACTTTTTTTTATTTTTTTTGAATTACCTGTTAATAACATAAAACACATTGTAGTTATTTACATTGATATTAACCTTTTTTTTAAGTATCTAAAAACATGAAAAACTTTTATTATTTTTAAAATAGTAAAATTAACAGAAAAACGATGATCATTTTTTTACGTCATAATTGTAAATTTCATAAAACTCGACGCGCGCTTCAAGATTATAATATGATTACATTTAAACGAAAGAACAACTGTCTCTCAACTACCATTCGCAACAGTATCGTGAGTTTAATTCAAATATTAAAATCATAGGCGAGACGTTGCCAAATTGTGCGACGCAACAACATACAGTATTTAAAAACACGTATATTGGAAAACGTATATTATCGCAACGCCCTCATCGTCAAATGGGTTGAACTAAATATACACATTTTTTCCATTTTTAGTATGTTGCTGCACACTTTTTGTGTTCAAATTTTTCTAAATATTTATAAAACGCAGGGTCGGACATAAAAAATTTTTGGACACAAAAATTGGGCATTAAATTCTACACAGATCTGTATTAGCAAGAATCTTAGAAAGTGCTGGGATGAAGTAAATTTTAAGAAATAAGCGCTTGATCTTAGTGCGTCAGGTATACTGACGCAGTAAGGTCGTTGACGCAATAAGAATAGGGATTTTATAAATGTATGGACGCAGCAATGATAGAATTTTGTATATATATATATATATATTATATATATATATATATATATATATATATATATATATATATATATATTTTTATGAATAAATCATATATAAATTATCATGAAAAATAAAATAAAAATAAAATATTTTAGATTATGAGCTTTACTACAATAACACTAAACCGATAAAGGTTCAAGCTTTCATTACACATATTGAAAATACGTTTCATATCTTTTCGCATTGTAAATTTTTATTGTCTTAATGTAAAAGATAAAAATAGATTTTTTTATTAAACAAAGTGGTAGTAAAAGATATTGCGATACAATCGTTAAAAAATAAATATCGTTATTCGTAAAAGTTTAAAAAAGTTTAAGATGTTTATAAAATCATAAAGAAAAAAGTTTTAAAACAATTAAAATTTCATATCTAGTATTATTGATGGTAATAAATAAAAACTAAAAATGTAATGTAAAGTTTGCATTTCCTGCCAAACATCCTTTTCTATGCTAGCGTCTTTTGTTATACAGTGTGACCCATGTGTTTGCGACCCACCCCTGTAAAATCTTTATTTATTGTGCGATTTTAACCGGACTTGTTTTAAAGAGTAGATCTTAATAAACTGTATTTGTACAAAATAGAAGGCCTACTAAGTCAGTTTTAACAGAACTTAAATAATTTAAAAGAGTGGGTACTTGAATGTAACATTTCCCTTATACATGTGGTTTGATGTCTTAATTTTTAGAAACAATTTATCAACAGACCAAATTTTCAAGGAAGGACAAGGATGGCTACGGAAGCATATCCAGCAAAGGAGATTAAGACAAGAAAAATAATTAAATAAGCTTAGTTAATAGTCACACAAATGTTATGCCATCAACCTATATAGGTACTTTAATTTTTTTTAATGTTAACCTATTAAAGAGCAAAAGTTGTTTTAAACGATCGCGACCAATGGTCGCCGACCATTTAAAACAATAAATTTTGTTAATTAATTTATTTTACTAAACTAAAATTTTCCAAAATTAATTAATTTTACATTAAACTAATACTTAGGTTGTTTAATTGCCAAAATCCTAGGTTATAGTCCAGGAGGCAGTGAAGTTTTTTGGTACTAATTTTTGCCAGCAAACATCGATGGAATTGTTCAGTTAGTGTTTCTATGCAAATATACACCGATGCAAAAGAAAGGGGTCGATTCCTTTCGATAATCCAAGACCTTTTTTCCTTTGCCACTTTGTTCAAAAATCAAAATTAAAAATGTTATCGGCGATTTTAAGTAAGCCAATCAGAGCGCGTTTTTGGCCTGAGACGTCGCGGAGACTGGTATTTGTTATAAGTATTTAAAATATATTTTTTTAATAAACCGATTAGCCTAATTTTAAATTTTTATTAAATTTAACAAACGTTAATAATAATTATAATTAATAGTTTAATAATATTTAAAACTGACAACTTTTAAAACTGTTAGATTATTCCTTAACAGACCTTAAGATTACAATCTTAAAGAGGCAAGTGATAAAGGTGTCACGTTAAATTTAAATTATAACAAAACATACAATATTGTTTAGGGGTTGTTACATATTTATTAGTAAAGGACAAAAAAATATATTTTAATTTCAATATAAAAATAAATTTAATATTGCAATTAAAATATATTTTTTTGTCCTTTACTAATAAATATGTAACAACCCCTCCATCCATCCAAGTGGATTTCACTTGGTGTGCTAAAATGTACTATTGTGTGACGTTATTATTGCATGGTCAGGCAAGGGAAATTCTATACACAAGTTATTTGAAACCTGTCTGGAACTTGAAATAAATTCTAGTCGGCAAACTTAACTGGGGTTAGATACCCCATTTTAAGTCGAACCGAGAAATTAATCGAGAAAGAAAAGAAGAAACAAACGCGTTTGTACTTCTGCGTCTGTTTAATTTTTTTTATACTAAATTAAACCTAATCTCTCCATTGATAAAAAAAATTGCAAATTTTCGTTGCTTATACGCAAAATTGTCTATACGTTGCTGTAAGGTGCGTACTGACTTGCAACAAATTACTCCGAAAGAACCCAACACACCGCGCGCCAGTGTTGCCAACCTCAAAATAAAAGTTATGGTACACATTTACAAAAATTATGGTACATTATGGTACGCTCCAAACAAATATTATGGCACAAATTATGGTACATTTTAGGAATAAAATTTAAGCAACTAGTCACTTTAAGAAAAGTCATATTTATTTTAACACAAACTTTGATGAAATAAAATAAATTAGGTATAAACAAAAAAAAAACTTTGGTAAAAAAATAATAAATTATTTTAAACTAAATAAATAAACACTTTAAATCAAAAATAATATCGCATTCATCACAGTGCTGATTATTGTATAAATTCTCGAAATGTATACAATTTTTTTTTTAAATTTTTTATACCGCTCTAAATAGTATATTACACTACAAGGGCAGAAAGTGTGAGATTCCTGCACTGCGCGCCATGATGCCCGAGGCTTTTTTTTCTTACTTCCTCGGCCGAAAATACGTATAGCTTGACCAATGCATAAAACGTAAACTTTCTGTAAACAGCTGTTTATGAAAATTTAATACTATACTGGCAGGACTGATCGCAACGTTGCCTAATTTATTTTCGGTGCAAAAGCATGCTTAAACATTATAATACTTAATTTATGTTAAAAAAATATTGTAAAAAAAGAAATTATGGTACAAATACCATAATTATGGTACTGTTGGCAACACTGCCGCGCGCGTTGCTACAAATTGCGCTAGTGAGTACGTCGCGCCGAACAGAACGGAACCCGCCAAACTTTTTCGGATGATTGTCGGTAAATCGGATTTGCGCAAAGGGATTTTCGCCGAATTAGTCGTTTAGCAGTTCTAAGTGTGAACTCGTGTTTGCCCTGTTTGGCCTGTTTGTTGGTTTTAAGTCTTTATTTTTATTGATTATAATATAATAATTATAATTACAAAATTATTATACGAGAGTGCAAAGATGGAATGGAGCAAGGAAAAGTGCCTCCAATTGATAGATGAATATGAAAAGCACCCTTTATTAAGGGATGCCAAAAATCTTCTCTTCTTTTGCTTAGAATATGTTGGACTATTAACTTTTTGAATGAGTGGTGTGTTTTATGCCTTCAGGTAGGTCTTGCTCCCTCTGATGCCAGTCTTTTCTCTCCCATTTTTGATTCTGATTTGGGCAACCTGTATATCTTTTCCTCTCGTGTTGTGGCTGTGAAATTTACAGTTCTTTTATAAGTTTAATTCACTAGATTGATGCATTATTTTTAGGGTTTCTACCTGGCTCAATTTCTCTATATTTAGTAGTTTTGTGGTTTGATAAACTTGTTCTGTTGGCGTGTCTTGTTTCAGTTTGTAAAGAGCCTTTATTACTTTATTTTGCACCCTCTGCAGGTAGCACAAGCAACTCTTGACTTTATGTATGCGTGATAAACTGTGTTTTTAGGTAATATATTTTTTAATTTGTAGGCTAAGCATATGTACTTATGGGAGTGTTTTTTAGTATATTGGTCTCTAGTACCGCACATATGTTGAGTTCGGTTAATCTTATGTTTAGGAGATTGTTTTCATTTTTATGGTTTATGCTGTTGTTTGTTTGGTAGCGTATTAGTGGGTTTATGTAAAAATCTCGCCTCCTTTTGTAGTTCTACATGAGTGGATGCTGTTGTAGTTTTTTAGACTGTAATAGATAGTTTCTTGTTGTGTCAGCCATGTCTCTGTGAGAACTATGATGTCAGGGCTGGTTTGAGCTGCTAGTATTTCGATTTCGTTTAGTGTAGATTTTAGGCTACTTATGTTCAAGAATGCATATTTTAGTTTTAGTTACCCTGTGGGAATTTTTTCTTGATTTTTATTAGAGAGCCTTTACTATTGACTTCGAGTATTTTGCTCTCCTCATCTTTGCGCATCATTACCTTGTTATGATTGAACCATGCGTATTTAAATTTAAACTCTTTCTTTAGATCTCTAGCTTTTTTAAATAGAATTTGGTTTTTCTGTGTCATGTCGTGATTTATGTAGATTGTGTCTGTTTCACTTTGTTCTATTTGCTGGCGTGTTAGACCTCGATTTGTTTTATAAGTCAACAGTAGGTTTTGTTTTACCTCAATTGTATTAAATTGCACTTTTAGCACGAGTTTGCTTACATCTTTGCAAATGTTTTGTACCTGTTTTATGTCATTTTCTGCTATCTTTGTGTTGATTTAATGACCAATCTTTACTATTAGTTTTTTATATTCTTATGTAGTCCTTACTTTCTCCAGACCCTGTATTATTACGTTTTTACTTAGTTTATCCTGTTTGATTTTGTTTGATTCAGTTATACTGGTTGTTGTTTGCTTTTCAAGTTGTTTTTGCTTATTTTTTAGGTTCTTGATTTCATTTTTAAGCCTTGTATTTTCTTCTAGTATTTCTTGGAATTTATTTGGTTTCACTTTTTTCCAGCTTTATCATTACATCGTTTAATGTAAATTTTGTCTGTGATGTTAAACGCTTGTTTTTGGTTCACTTTTTGTCACTGTCAACGGCTTCATTTTCAGAGTCTGCATCATTTTTATGCTTTCTCCTCATACTTGGCACATGTTCAGTTGGATAGAACGCCCGTGCACTCTTGATGCGCCCACTTTTTACAGCTCTGGCACTGTAGTTTAACTTAGATTTTGCCCAGGGATTTTTCACATACCATACACCTGGTCATCATCTTTTTCTTCTTGAGCATTATGCTTTTATACCTTGTTTATAGGTGTGTATATTTAGCTCGCTCCACTGATTGGGTTAAATAAGTGTTTGTTTATTATTCTATGGTTTTTCCCCTTTTAAATTGAGATTTAATAAAAATAGAAAGTTTGATGCTTGGAAACTGATTTGCGAAAATTTAAAAATTATATTTATGTACCTTTCTTTGATTTCTATAATTATAAAACTGATTCGTTGTTTCTAAATTTTAAATAAATATTGTAAACTAGTATAAGAGTCTCCTGTAGCTAAGAAGCGTATACATTTATTACTATGATTATTATTACAGCTAACCTATCTTGAACAGGTATTGCCTTTCGAAGTGGCGTATTTTTCTTTGCTATTTTAGGACCCACCAGACGTATCAGGTTCTCAAAATATTCTGCAGACATTCTCATAAAATTTTGTAAATTAATGTAATCCAATTCCCTGAGTAGTTTAAAATTTCTACGACGCAAAAATAGACGTCCTGACCACTCTTTTTTTTCACTTATTGCTAATTAAAGCACATAGAAAAAGCACCAGCCACTATTATTATAATATAATTATAATGATATTATATATCATCTGCATTCATCCTGACGAACACATCTTTATTAGCGGGAACGCGACAAACAGCAAATGCTCAAGAACGGCACGAACTTCCACAAAAATGTCCGTTGCATTGAATATAAAAGTTGCGTACAACATTACTGGCAATGATAGCGCGCAATGAGTCACACGCCAGAATTTGTGGGAGCGACTGTATCTACGCAGATATGGTAGTTAAGCAGGACAGAGGCGCGAATAACGCCGATTTTTGTGGGCAGCTGTATTATTTTTTATTTTATTTTGTATTTACATGTAGACCCACTTTATTTATAATGGTGTGGTTTAAAACAGGTTTCGATCCCAAAAAAATGTGAGTATGCACAAGGTACATTGTACGTACGTTTCTATTAAAGACCGTGGACTTCAAAGTAGCCAAGATCCCTATTAAAAAAAAAATTGTACTAGAATATTGGTCCAAATTCACTCTGAAATCCTGGAAAACTTGTAGATTGGGTAAAAGTTTTATTTATCAGCATTTATCCAATATTGTTGACTTTACCAAAATAAATAAGTATTTACACAGTTAAACGCATCTTTTAAAAATATAATATTTTATAACAATGTAAAAAATTATATTATATCTTCATTAGGATGGCAGTTACTTTAGTCAACCTAAGCATTAAGTTTAGACGACCTCATTCGCCTTCTGGCAGTGTAGAAAAACTGTCGAAAGGACGTCCCTAAAAATAGTTATCTGGTAGGATCTGTTGGTTGGTGACCCAAAATTAAAAAGACTGCTGTAGCAAGACAAATAAAGCATGTGCACCGGCTTGCATATTAGGGTGGAGTCCACCCGGTGGAGTGAATTTTAATGAAAACATAAAAAGAAAAAATTTGATTTTGCCTATATAACATAAAGTTGGATTTGGGTCCTTTGAGTAAACCTCCAAAATTTGAGGTAATAAAAATAAGGTCTTAAGATTCCTATATCCAACAACAATTCATCAAAACGTGATTCTCCTAAAATAAGTTTTTAAAGTTTCCATTTCGAATAAAAATAAAAATAAATTAAAAGTTTCCAACCTTAAAAATTAGTAAAATAAAGTTCATTGTCCAAGAGTTTTAACAAAATCTTGATTTGTTTCAAACTGCGGTAAACTTTGTCAAGATGTGATTCTTGCATGTATGAATCCATCTCTTGATTCTCGTCTGGAAACTGAAGCCGAAGCTTCTGTCACCAACTTGATACATCTTTCAACCGCTTGTGTATGGAAGGGATATTTTGCTATGTCGATTGTCTCAGATACATCCAAAATCATCATTTGCAACGTCTCATTTGATATTTGTCGCGTTCTGATGGTGGTATTTTATTAACGCAACGGCAAAGAGAAAAAACTTCACATTTGCAAGACAAAATATTAAATAGATTTCGGTTAGCAATTTTAAATAGATCTTTTTTTTAAGACATTTCTTATTATACAAGGTGTCCCTAAACTTAGTGGCATAAATTTAGGAGCAGATTAAGCAAAAATAAGATGACAATCTAAATAAATATTTTTCCTAATTACGTATGTTTTAAAGATACAGGGTGATAAAATGTTTTTTAATATATCCTCTTCTATGGTAGTCTTGGATAGGTGATATTTTGCGAACAGTCACTTACTTCCAAAACACATATTCACACATAATTATAATTGTTTGAGTGAACACAGTGTCGTAGAAACGGGGGTTGCTTAAGCTTATTGTCCCATACAAACTTTGAGGTTAGGTTTTTATAATAATTGATGCAATTTTTAGATTACACAATTCGGCTACCATTAAAAAGGTGTACCTCTCAAACTTCGATAAAATAAACCGTTTCCGAGATATTTGAGATTACAATAATTGTTATATATATATAAATATAACTGATTTTTAATACCTCCTAAACTTTTGCCTGAAACCAATATAGTAAGATCATCTGCATATTCGCAGTGATAAGTTTTTACAATACTATTAATTTCATTAAAATATAATAAAAACAGTAACAGACCAAGGACACTGCCTTGCGGCACTCCGGTTTGTACTGTAGCCTGTAACGATTTGTTTTCACCGTATAAAACAAATGGTTTTCTATTGATAAGATAACTTCCAAGAATTTTATTGCATTTCCCTCGTAGAATGATTGTTGATTTATTTTTCCTAAAACCATGCTGCGAAACTGATAATATATTAAAATGTTCAACAAATTTTATAATGCGTGATACTAAAATGTTTTCAAAAATTTTTGAAAAGAAAGATAAAAAGTAAATAGGACGATAATTCGACATTAATTTTGGATCACCCTTTTTAAATAAACATATAACTTTAGACAATTTTAATACACTTGGAAAGCAACCTTCATTAATACATGAATTGATAATATGACAAACAGGGGGGGCTAATTCATATGAATTTTTTTTTTAATATTGATGGGAATATTATCTGGACCGGAAGAAAATGAATTTTTAAGAAGTTTTATAATTTTTACTTCTTGCTCATTACTTTCATAAACAACAATGGATTGAGGATTGTTATTAATAATGTTGTAATTAGGAAGATTTACATTTACTTTACGCAAATTTAATGCTTGATTAATGAAGAAGTTATTAAAAGCATTTGCTATTTGTGTATGGTTTTTTATTTCGTCGTTGTTTATTGTTATATGGGAAATTTCATGGTTTTTTTCTTGTCTGGTAGAAGACTGAATTAAATTCCAAACCGTTTTTTATTTATTTTATTTATGTTGTGCATTCTTTTCGCTTCGTTAATAACTTTATTGTAAAGAGTTTATATTTTTTGTAATATTCTCTTGTAACTAGACCATTTTTATGCATATTATCAAGTAGTTTTAATTTGCATGAAGATACTTTAATGCCTGGGGTAAGCCATGTTTTACTATCAATTTTTTTGTTTACACGTTTAAAAGTAAAAATATTTTCAAAATAAAAATTTAAAATTTTGATAAAAGATTAAAATTTTAAATCCGCGTTAGAAGTAGAATTAAAAATTGTATTCCAGTCTTCATTTATTAAACAATTTTTAAAGTTAGACACATTTTTATTTGAAAATGATCTTCTATTTACAGTAGACGGCGGTAAATTATTTTTCTTACTACCTCGACTCAAAATACGTTGTTTCGTCCCCGATTTCACGGCAGAAAGTTTACGTTTCTTGCATTGGTCAAGCTATACGCGCACACTCTAATAGCGGGAGTAAAAATTTTTTAGTCGCGTGCTTAACATTTAAATTTCGTACTGCCAACATGAGAAACACAAAAATATGACAGTTTTAAACCATAATTTTGCAATTATAACAACAAATAAACAATTTATGTTTTTACTTTTTTACTTTTTATGTTGTTTTAAGTGTTTAATGGTACTTTTATTTGTTATAAAGTAGTAATTTGTTAATTAAAATACAACCTTTTATTTTTACTGTATTGGCACCGCTGAATTACCATGACAACGCTACAGTTTGATTGATTTTGAATGTAAACGTCAGAATTAAATTAAACGTCAGATTTTAATTTTGACACAAATTTTTTTATATACATTTAATTTTTTCCCGTATTTTCTGCAGGGTAGTAAGAAAAATAGTATACACTACACGGGCAGAAAGTGTGAGAGTCCTGAACTGCGCGCCATGATGCCCTCGGCTTCGCCTCGGGCATCATGGCGCGCAGTGCAGAAATCTCACACTTTCTGCCCTTGTAGTGTAATATACTATATGTTCACAATATTTAATGTTTGTGCAGAGTGGTCATAGAGACCGTTATGAATTACTTTTATTATTATATATTTATTATAGTTTATAGAGAAGACACTCTTTTTATCTTTTACAAATGTCAGATTTGAAATGTCACATTTAAAACATAGGTTTTGTGATTTGAAATAAGTTTAACGGATTAAGCATAAGCCCCACCCAAACTTTTATTAATTTTAAAACTTTGGCGTTGTCTAGGGACCTGAAGATGACGTCATATGTAACTTAAATTTTGCACACAAATGTTGTGTCTTCAAATACAACTTTTGCATGTATAGGCTTTAAAAATCTAGCTATTATAGATGGCATGCGTACAACTCTAAGAGCAGCCATGGACATTCAATAATAGTAGCAAATGTGTCCATGCAGTGCATGATCAGATTGTACGGAGCTATAATTTTAATACTCCCTTTTAGGTGTGGATAAATGGATCTTCAAATATTTCGCATAATATTCCTATCTTCACATATGGATTCAGAAATCGGGCTCTGGAGCGGGATTATATTGTCAGAATCCATCCATACGTCTCAGTATATTACTGCCTATCTATACAACCATATTCCAGTGTAAACCGGCTTACTGAAAGCTGCTCGTAAAATAACAAAGCTGAATGTAAATGGAAAAACAATAAGAATCTCCTTAGATAGCAGGGCCTCGCTGGCCTTGTGCCACAACATACTTGACTAGTTCTGATAGCGGAATGCATTGCAGCCTTAATGCTTAAAACAATAAACAATATCCTTAAAGCAAATGACAAGGCTGATGAATTTACAAGACAGGGATTGGCAAAGCTGCTTGTAGGTCCTGAACCTGTTCTGCCTCTACAAAATTAAGCTTAAAAGTCAGGTTTTGACCGGCCATTGTATCCGTAGAAACACTCCGTTTTTAATAGTAGCAGTTTGTACGGTTTTATAAAATTGCCGGTCTGTAGTCAAATTTTTTTAGTAACGATTAGGCCCACTTTCACCTCTCTAGAGCCGTACTGGGCTGACAGTAACCAAAAGCAACTTCACCGTGTGCCGTTTTTAAATTTTGGGTCATTGAGTCTTATTTTTTTAGGAGGATGTACGTTTAATTACCGTTAATGCTCAACGTTATGTTTTCATGTTGATCCATTTTTTAAACCTCAATTAAAGAAATTAAGTAAGAAAACAGATCTCATCTGGTTCCAACAGAACGGCGCTACAGTCCACACTCACTTTGGTCAAAAAGCAGCGTTTTGCGGAAAAAAATTCAATGACGTTTTTATTACAAATAAATATTAATTTTTTTAATGTGTTAAATAGGAGTTATTACGTAGGTCTAATTAACTATATTTGAATCCAAAATTTTAAAGGTTTTTATTTTTAAAATGCGTTTTTAGATTATCATAAAACACTGTTTTGCAGAAATAATTCACAAACTTTTTTTATTAAAAATAAATATATATTTTTTTTCTTTTTAACTGTATTATACCGACCGGTTTGGGAAGGACGCGTGAAAATAACAAGGATAGAACACCAAACAGAAGGCGCTTACAATACGCACGCCTGATGCTCTGACCAATCAAATTCTGTTTGGCATTCTATCCTTATTCTTTAGAGTTCGATTTTGTCTTCCGTGTGTAGTGCATCGCATTCGCAGCTCTGGGCCATCGCTCGATGAAAAAGTATGAAACATAGCTGACTTTGACCCAGGATGGACAAAATTGGATTCCGGGTATAGAAATATACCTGTATTTTTGAACAATATCGCAGGCTTTGACCTTTTAGCGAGGTATTTTGCGATTTGTACAAAAGATTTAGTGGATGTTTCAAGATTGGAAAATCCATGTGTCTATGGGTGGATGGCTTCGTGAAACGCACAGACGTTAAAACTTGCTTCTGGTCAAAGTGGTACAATGAAACCGAGACCATTAAGGCCTTTGGCCACCAAGGAAGAAGAAGATTCTTTTCATGCGGGTATTGAACAACCATCCTTCCCAACGCGGTCGGACTTGAATTTGCAAGCACTGTATAAGGATTATTACGTATAATTAACTATCATTTTTTTTGCAAAAAAATGTTAATTTTTTATTTTTTACTTTGTTAAATAAGACTTATTACTAGGGATGGGATTGTAGTTATTTTACCTTTTTTCAACCGATGTAACTATTTAAAAACCAATAATGCCAAAATGTGTATTAAAAGATTTTCTTTTATATGAACCTAACTTGTTTTCACCTTTTTTTACCTTTTTTGGAGGTTTTTGCTTTAAACTACCTTTTTATACTTTTGTTACCTATTTTTTAACTTGTTTTCACCTTTTTTACCTTTTTTGGAGGTTTTTGCTTTAAACTACCTTTTTATACTTTTGTTACATATTTTTTAATTTGTCAGTTTATTTTCACCTATTTGTTACCTATTTTTACGTATTTTTACTTATTTTATTTTTTTGTGTTCTTTTTAAACTTTGCGCCAATATTTTATCCAGGGCATGCAACTAAACGGTATAGAATTTTTTCTTATGGTCACAGACTGTAACAGTAACTTTCTTTACAGTTACCTTCTTTGTAGTGGCTAAACAAAATTATAAACGAAACTTGAACTTTTAATGTTTTTTTACCTAAAATGCTGTTTTTTAACCTAAAATGCTTTTTTTAATACCTTTTTAGTTACCTATTTTTCAGTTTTTAGTACCTAAATATCCCATCTTTACTTATTACATATAATTAAATATATTTTAATCGAAAAGCATCACGGTTTTTATTTTTTAAATGCGTTTTAGATGGTTCTAGAGCATCAATAATTGATGCTCTAGAACCATCAATTATTGAGGAAATAACCAAAAAACTTTTTATTGCAAAGAAATATTTTTTTTATTTTTAACTGTGTTAAATAAAAATAGGTATAGTTAACTATATTTTAATAAAAAAAAGGTCTTTATTTTTTAAATGCCTTTTTTAGATGTTCGAGGTAAAAGAGATTGCGAAAATAATTCAATAACATTTTTATTGTAAATAAATACAAATTTTTTTTAACTATCACACTTTGGGAAATAAATAAAAATAATTTGAATTTTAACATTTATTCCATTAATAATTTCTTAACTTCTTCATCAAGCTCACATTTTACAAATTTTGTATTTCTTCTAAGTTATTAGTGGGTCAGAGTTTGACCGTCAGACGATATTAAAAGACGATGAAATATATCCTCGTTTGTTGATTTTCGATTTGTTTTTCTTGAAAACATATATCGAAATTTTTTAAAATTCTTATTTCTAGATTCTTGAGCTTCCTCAGAAAGTACTCATATTGGCAAACATATATTTTGCATAACTTATTTTCCTAAATTCGAGTTTCCTGCGCCTCTTTTTACAACGTCTATTATTAGACCCATTTTGATTTTGAATTCATGTTGGATTCTCTTTTTTTCGGCTTCTCTTAGTTCCTGGGTTGCTCTCCATTTTTTAAAGAACAAGTTGTATGCAATATGCATAATAATGGGTACCATGGATACCAATGTATACGCTAGAATCTGACAATTCTTGATTTTCTTTCAACGAGTATTTTTATTTTTATTTAAATTAGCTGGTAGCACCTTCACATCCACACTTACTAACCAAAAGTTTTCATTTTCATTTTCTTCAATTTCCATAGCTTTCAAAATTCGTTTTGAAGTATGGTCCAAAAGACTTTGCAAATTAACTTGTGCACTTGTTTCGGTAACAATTTCATCTGGATAGCATTTTTTTGGCTTCAAGAACTAATAGGGTGGTAAAATGTCATGCCCAAAATTCTTTGCGGCATTTCTAAATGCTTCATATTGCCAATTATTGGCATCTGCTATCAATGCCAAAGCTACTTTATTAGGCATATCAATTTTTTTCAAAACATTTTCTGGAGATTTCGCAGCTGCATACATCTGTTTTATTTTTTTAGCACACTCAGTACAATCCAAAAAATACTTCTTTGGTCTTTCAACGCCCGATGGACCTGGTTGTGATACATTCTTTTTCAACCATTCTTCATTTTTAATTTTAAAGTTATTTAAACACCGATGTGATAACAACCACTTTGTCTTAAACTTATATAAAAATGGTAATTTAATTTTTTCCATAACAAGTGTGAATTGATTTTTATCCAAATTTGAAAATCTTCTCTTTAAATTTTCAGAAAATAGACTTGCGTCTTTGTCACTATTTAAAAATATTTCTGTTAAAAACTAAAAAGAAACGCAGAAAGTACCCATTTTTAAAAATCACAAAATTCATGTAAAATATTTTTAGGTACCTTATAAATGAGCGAATAATGTTTAACCTAATAAGCCAAACAAGAGATTTTTAATTAATTTCTAAGATATTTTTCCTTTAAGATACCTACAAAGCAAAGGATTATCTATTAATTATTAATACCTAATTTATTTGTTATGAATAGGTAATTAATTATTAATCCTATAGGATAAGTATATATTTTTTAATAATATTAAAAAAATTAATACATCTTGAAATATTTGTAATAATTAATAAATTCAATTAAAACTTAAGAGCATAGATCTGTGGGTACAAAAATCTTGAGTGCTTAGAGAATGCCTTTGTTAGATACGAGCGCTCGCGATTTAGCCATGCAGCGCGATAAATAAAAATTCATAACTTTTCCCTAATGCGTATATGCAGCTAATTTTTTGTGTACTTATAAAGTTTACCTAACTACCTTAAGTATATATCAACGTGGAAATCGGAGGCAATCGTACTTAAATGCCTATATGATTTTTTTCTCTCTTAATTTACCATTGTGCAATTAAAACGTTTTTTTATTCAAATAGGAATTTTTATTTATGTAGATTTAGGTGTACTTAAACTTATTAATAAAAATATATACAATTTTTGTTCGATTAAAATATATAGTTTATTACATGTGTGCGTATTTTTAGCCAATTTTACTGGTGTCATAAAATCAAAACAAAATTATTTAAAAATAATTCTTTACCACAATATATTGCTTAAAGAGGTTTTTAACAAATTATCGTCATAAAAATACCCATAATAAAGTTTTTAAAAATAATTTTTTTCGTAAGTAATATCATAAGGGCATTTAATTTTTCCGAAAAGAATCGAAAAAACACGTTGCTAAGTGATATTTTAACAAAAAGCATGAGTGCTGGTGGCAACAAAAATCCGAGTCGAAGAGGAGGATTTTTGCACCTGCACGAATGCTTTTTGTTAAAAAATATTACTTAGAATTGTGTTTTCTCGATTTTTTTCAAAGGAAAAATTAGATGCTCGAATGGTATTTGACAAGACTATTTCATGAGTAACAGTTAACAATTAAAATATAAATTGCAATTTTTGGTGAGAACGGCTGTCAAGTTTTGCCGCGGGTAAACTCGAAAAAACTGCTGACAGGTGCTGTCACACAGTTTTTTCACCTAGAAACCATTTGTAATTCAAAATTGCGCGTTTGTGATTGGTGGAAATTAAGACGAGGGGAATAGTCGCCGATAAACCATAGTGACAAAAAATGGCGAAACTGAGACAGATGTTTCTTGAGCGTCTCGTCTCTCTGCGGGGTGAGGTGGGGGGAGCCTGCCCTTTCCGGTTTTGAGTGTTTGTGACTTCTTTTTGTGGGTTTACATTAAGGAAAAAGTTTTCAAACATCGTCCTCCCACTTTGGAAGAAGCGTTCGAAGAGTTTCGAAATTGCCTTTATCAATGCATCGCTGCCGATGGCCATTATTTTCCTGATGTAATTTTTAAAACTTAAAAAAATATCGGATGTCTACTGATTTGAAAAAAATAAACCTTATTTAAGTAGCGAGGTTCCTTTTTAATAGGGCTTCAAAACTGATTTACATTTTTTGCCCCACCCTCTTTGCAGAGCCTGTAACTGGGGGAAGAGAATGCGTTACATTTTATTTGTAAATGACTTGCTATTCTCGAATTTAGAAAATCCACTATTGGTTAAGAATGCGTTGAAGCACCCAATAATAGCTCTATTTTCTCGCAGTGTTTCTGGATTTCTTTCAAAAGCGCGGATGGCTGAAAAAAGATTTAAATCCGCAAAAGCAGAGAATTGTATAGATTTTTATCGCTGTAGAACTCATAAAACCATGGTTTTGCACTCATTTTGTGAAATCTAATTGGTCCAAAAAGTAAAGAGTGGAAGAGTCATGTTTATAAACTGCCGATAGACAGAAGGCCCGAATGACCAGAGAAAAGAAAAAAATATCCTGTTCTTAAACAATGCAACATGCCACTCGTATATTCAGATAAACAACATTTCGTTAGTTTTTTTGCCACCCAATACATTGTCCGCCGCTAGGCCATCGAATGAAACGAATTATAAAAAACTATAAAACTCTATAAACTCAAGTTGTTTCAACATAAAAAATCACAAAAATGATATTCCAAATTTTAGTTTTAAAATAAAAAACTAAAATAAAAACACTTTTTATTGTAACCTACGAGTACACCTTTAAAGTTTGTTTTTAAGTCACCTGTCATTTGTCATATGTCAGCTTTCACCTGTCACCTGTCATCTTTCACATGTCATTTGTCTTTTGTCATCTGCCACCTGTCATTTGCCACCTGTCATTTGCCACCTGTCACCTTTTATCTGTCACCTGGTACCTGTCATCTGTCACCTGTTATTTGCAACCTGTCACCTGATATCTGGCACCTGTCACCTTTTATCTGTCACCTGTCATTTGCAACCTGTCACCTGTCATCTGTTAACTGGCACCTGTCATCTGTTAAGTGGCACCTGTCACCTGTCATCTGTTAACTGGCACCTGTCACCTGTCATCTGTCATCTCTTACCTGTCACCTGTCAACTGTCACCAGTCATCAGCCATCTGTCACCTGTCATATATAATCTGTCAACTTCAAATCAAAATCAAAATCAATTTATTTTCCAATTAAATAATTACAAAATATAAAAAGAGTAAATAAGTACAGGCCGCAATGTGGTGATGGGGTTGGCTGTAAAGAGGCGCGTGGATGCGTGGTACGGGTGGTAGCAGCGTAGTCTTCCGAAGGTCTTTGTCCCTTGTACGAAGCTCTTTTTATTGACATGGAGCTTATCTGGCCTTTTCTCGCAGAGCGAATGTGAGGCCAGCTTGATCCGGGTAGAGACAAAAAAGTCTTGAAAAATTGACAGAATAAGATGTTGAAGTTTCAGGAATTTAAAAGAATGTTTTCGAGGGAAAAATAAATCAAAAAAACCCCCTTAAAAATTTGGAAAAATAAACAAAAGATAGAGAAAGAGTGAAGAAAAAGACCTGCAGCACCATGGTACTACGGTTGGATTTGAAGTTGATGTTGAAAGTCTGGTTGGAGATGTCTTGAAGGTCGAGAATATGTCAACTTGACATATTCCACCTGTTCACTTGACATCTATCAAAGTGTTGCTGGATACTTTGTTGGTTTTCCCGGTCATCTGTCATCTGCCACCTGTCATCTATCACTTGTTATTTTTCATCTGTCACCTGTCCACTTGACACCTGTCAAAGTGTTGCTG
This sequence comes from Brassicogethes aeneus, assembly GCA_921294245.1. NCBI lineage: Eukaryota > Metazoa > Arthropoda > Insecta > Coleoptera > Nitidulidae > Brassicogethes > Brassicogethes aeneus. The sequence goes on from OV121132.1 coordinate 68,603,769, forward strand.
GATACTTTGTTGCGTTCCTCGGTATATGATTTGCGAAAAAAATTAAATCGACTTTAATTCAAAGATCCACCCGATAAATGAACTTTATGAATTATATTTTTTTGTTTGGGAAATTTATGCAAAAGCTGGCACACGGCAATTAAATTTGGCAATGCCGCATTGTTACCTAATATTTTGTTGGATCACCTTGTAATCTATTTGATTTTGGGGATTTCAATTGGTTAACTTTTTTAAATACCCAACCAAAATTAAACGCTCAGCTTCTGGCCGATTAGTTTTTATTCGATAAAGTTCATATTTTAGTATGTCAAACTTTGGTCTTTTACCCGTCGATTCGTGTATTTCGTTAAGCCAATTTCGAAAATTTCTCTCGCCCTACAAAACGTTTAATATTTTTTTGAAAAAATATTAAAAACATCGTAACTCCAATAGTTTCAGGCGGATCCGGCCCGTTTGCAATAGAGTCAATCCAAATGAAAACACCAAAAATGAATTTAAAAGTGCGCTGCATGATTTTTTATTGTAATGAAAAAATTTGAGGATGATCTTTTAGGTGTCGAATATAAAAATCCGTTGCCGTTTTAATTTTTTGTTGCTTTACTTTTATTTGGCACCCCTTAGAAGTCTGAAATACTGTCAATTTCTTACTCTCTTATAGTGGGCCAGAACTTTTTTTCTGTGACAAATATTGAAATAATTTTAATTTTGTTATACTGTCCAGTAAGTGTGTTTTCGATATAAATTATTTTTATCCAATTAGTTAATCTCATAAAAGAATGGTAAACCACTAAAGATTCATGATAATTTGCCAATTTTTGTGATTTTTGTCTGGCTCCTGTGCCTATTCTACTGAATTTAGAAGGTTCATTTTTTTCAGGTATAAAGTACTTATACAATAGAAAACGTAACTATTATTTTAAGTTCCTAGACTATCAATTTCTTTATTAAAAAAATTATTGAAAATTGATAATTCTCAAAATTAGCCAATTTTGCCCTCAGAAATCATTATGTTGAGGAAAAAATAAAAATCTGAAACTTTCAGGAAATGTAGTCCCCACCTTCATCTTTTCAGTCCAGTTAGTCTTGTTTTGTTATTTTTATTCCTTTAAAAGATATATTAATTTTTTAATGCCCGTTTAGTAGCGATATTGTTAGTTTTATTTATAATTTAAAATTTAGATGGCTTTTACTTAGTCAATTCATGTTTGGTAGAGAAATGTCAGAGCCGTCAAAAATATTTCATAAATTTTATTTGTGTGTTTTTAAATTGTGATTTCAAAAAGTTTGCAAGTTTGCAAGTGTAATAAATGACGGAGTGTTCGAGATTCATGAATTTAATTGCAATTAAAAATGCAAGAACATATCATAGTTTTGTACCTCTTTCTTATAGAAAATATTTAAGTTCTGAGAAGTTTTAAATTGTTAAAAATAAGCAAAAACCAAAAAATATTCTAAATAAACCCCTTTATTATAACTTGTTTTATTCTAACCAGTTACCTAAAAACTAAAATTTAAAGAAGTATTTACAGATTGTGTAAATTTTTTCCAGCACTAACATTTAAAATACATACATTTAACTTTTAACTATTTAGTGCCTTACTAAGGGATCAAAATAATAGAACAAGACTAACTTGGTTTAAATTGTGAAAGAAACCGACAAAAAACTGCTTAACGCATTTTTTATACGTTTAAATTAACTCTTTATTAATTTCACTTATTATACTTAATTATTATATATATATATATATATATATATATATATTATTTTTCAATACATAAAATATAACATAACTACCAAAAATATCAGAACTCTCAAAAATATTTCATAATTATTATTTGTGGTATTCCTTTGGTGATTTTAAAAAGTTTTATATATAACATAATATTACATATTATGTTATATACAAAATTTACCAAAGAAATACGCACAAATAATATTTATGAAATATTTTTGACAGTTCTGACACTTCTCCACCAAACATGAAAGCCATCTAAATTTTAAATTATAAATAAAACTAACAATATCGCTACTAAACGGGCATTAAAAAAATATATCTTTTAAAGGAATAAAAATAACAAAACAAGACTAACTGGACTGAAAAGATGAAGGTGGGGACTACATTTCCTGAAAGTTTCAGATTTTTATTTTTTCCTCAACATAATGATTTCTGAGGGCAAAATTGGCTAATTTTAAGAATTATCAATTTTCAATAATTTTTTTAATAAAGAAATTGATAGTCTAGAAACTTAAAATAATAGTTACGTTTTTTATTGTATAAGTACTTTATACCTGAAAAAAATGAACCTTCTAAATTCAGTAGAATAGGCACAGGAGCCAGACAAAAATCACAAAAATTGGCAAATTATCATGAATCTTTAGTGGTTTACCATTCTTTTATAAGATTAACTAATTGGATAAAAATAATTTATATCGAAAACACACTTACTGGACAATATAACAAAATTAAAATTATTTCAATATTTGTCACAGAAAAATAGTTCTGGCCCACTATAAGAGAGTAAGAAATTGACACTATTTCAGACTTCTAAGGGGTGCCAAATAAAAGTAAAGCAACAAAAAATTAAAACGGCAACGGATTTTCATATTTGACACCTAAAAGATCATCCTCAAATTTTTTCATCAAAATAAAAAACCACGCAGCGCACCCCATTTGGTGTTTTTATTTGGAATGACTCAATAGGAAACGAATTATCGTCCCGAAGAACCTTTTCCTCGAGTTTGGCCGAAAAATCTCCACTCCACTTCGAATACCGAACATTAAAACAAAATCCGATGTAATATTTTTTTAAAATAGAAAAAAATAAATTGAACCGGCGGCCATTTTGTTTTGGTTTCAAGACGATTATTTTTTAGTATGTTAAGCAACGGTCTTTTACCCTTTGATTCGTGTAATTTTTTGGTTTTTTGGTTTTGGAGAAAAAAAATTGCGGAAAATTTCGAAAAAACATCGTAACTCGAAAAGTTACGGGCGGATCCGGCGCGCATTTTTCCGTCTCCTATAGGGCTAGCGCAACCGAGTGCGCTAATCGTGTAGGATACGGAAGCGAGACCTGTATCTCCCTTCCCTAAGTGGTTAACGCACCGCCTGTAATTAGGTATTATCACTAGAGGCTAAATGTAGCAAAGTATTCCTTAAGGTTATGACGATTAGCTGTCATTTTGGTTATGCAGGTACACTGCATTGTGCCATACCAAACTAACCCAAACTTAACAACCCAACCCAACCGACCCCTGTAATATTTGGATTTTTCAAATAAAATTTTAAATTTACCGATAAATTATAGTGAAGTATAAATTGCACAACTTTAATTTGAATTATCTCAAATGGGGGGGCCAGAAGCCAGGTGAGGCGACACAAAAAACTAACTTTTTTTCGCAAACTTCAATTTAAATTCTGTTTGGGCCGAACTTGTCTATTTAATGTCATAATAAACTATTATAAATTTGGTGTGGGTCCCATGTCTAATAACTGAGATATTGGTATACCCAAAATCCCCAATCCGCCACTGGCCCCATTTCGTTTTGGTTTCGGAAAAAAATATTCCGAAAATTTTCTTAAAAAATCGAAAAAAAATCGTAACTCGAAAAGTTTCCGGCGGATCCGGCCCGTTTGCACGAAGCACCTTTTTCCCGAGTTTGGTGAAAAAATCTCAACTCGTTCGAAAGTTAGGCGATTTCAACGGAACCTGCCAAATTTGACGAAAAAATGGAAAAAAAATCGACTTGGGCCTTTTGGCACCGGAAAATTTACCCCAATTTAATTTACGTTAACTTTAACAAACAAGCAAGGGGTGACTCTTAGGAGGGTTCGGCCAGGGAAAAAGAGCCTGAGAAAAAACCCTGGTCGGCTATGAAGTAGGAATACACGGTCAGGCATTGTACTTTAAAATTTACGCAAATTAATGTATTGGCCATATGGCTCGATACTGCATTTAACAAAGATTTAAAACTGAAACATATTGGTGTTAGTTAACCGGGCTAAACACTGGGTGTAACGAGGTCTACAAGGGAGGCAACTCGCCTATTTTAGTTAAAGGTTCGAGGAAAAGCGATGCAGCCCTAGAGAACCTAGGACAACCTGTTCCCCTCACGGGAGAAAATATTAGTTCATACAACAAAGGCCCTCGCGCACAATCAAAGAGTACTCAAAGTTTAACAATAACGGTCAGAACTCCTGTTTAAGCACCGAGTAATTTTGCAATACATAAATAAATTTAGACTGATCATAAAACAATGCTTAACCACGTTATAGAAAAGGTACAAAATGTTGGGTTAAGCACAAAACAAATTACAATGTTACATTTGAGCAGTACAAGCATTGAGCATAGCAAATTATTAAAATTATAGTGATAACAGTAAAACCAAAAATAGGTGTAAAAACAACAGCTAAAAGAAAAGGTTTAAAATTAACGTAAAATACAGCTAAACGTAATAATAAAGGATAAATACTCATAATATCAATATTTATTGTTAAGTGTTTCAATTAGTTTAAAATACTATATAAGTTTGTACTTTGTTGAAGAGCGCATATGCGCACTCCCCTCCAATGTAACTATCCATGTAATAGGTGCACACATAAGAGTCTGAAAAAAATTGTCATACAATCAAGATCGAGAATAAAACACAAAATATTACAATAATTAATTTTAATTCAAATCCAAAACCAAGTCGCAGTTTATAACACAACAAGAGAAAATACCTAGGAGTTCCTATAGATCCTTAACATTGGTCACTTCGAACCAGGATAATCGATATTTTTGAAAATCCAACCACGTGGAAGATCCAGCAACGAGGTCCAGCGCGTAATTCACGAGGTCCACCGCGTCTTTCATCAATCCACGTCTCTACCCAGAGGTTTGCAAGCCAGAATATCATTTTTTGGGAAAAATCTAACCAAACCAGGCCACGAGGTCGCCCATGTACCGTCAAAAGTAAGTCCGTTCCATCATCCATCCAGTTCTCCCATTTTACCATTTGCTTCAATTTGTGCAATTTATACAATTTGTTTAAAATCATATAAATAATTAATTTCATTCATAAATTTAAAGTAAATAGTAGTATTTTTTATTTAATTTTTTGCCTTCATTCATTCATACAATTTACAATTTCGTTGCTATACAGGCTGTTTTACATCTCACATAAATCTCAACATTTCATTATTTTTCAATTGCTAGTTATCTTGTTTTGCAAATATGACTGATGTTAAAGCTTTAGCACAAAGACGAGGTTTTATTAAGGGCTCTATCACCAAAATCGAGACATATCTCAAAAACCCTGATAACTCTAAGAAGTTTTTTGATTTAAGCGAAAATTAAATGAAGCATTTTACGAATTCAATCTTATACAAACTAAAATTGAATTGGTTTCTCAAGATGACGAGTCTGAATATAGAAAAGCTATAGAAGAAAAATACTATGAGTTAGCAGCACATGCCGAACGTCTCCTAAGCTCTATCACGTCATCAGAAACCAGTTCAAAGGAAGCTAATATAAGATTACCATGAATTAGCCTACCTGAATTTTCTGGTAAATATGAAAATTGGTTGAGCTTTCACGATACCTTTAAAGCATTAATCCATACTAACAACTCCCTCACCAATATTCAAAAGTTTTATCTTAAGTCTGCTCTTAAAGGTGAGGCGTCAGGAGTCCTTAAGGCTCTTGAAGCAACAGATGCAAATTATGACATTGCTTGAAAAAATGCTTCAGGAACGGTATCTAAACAATAAAATAATCATATACTCAGACATAAAAAATATTGTTGAACTGCCTAAAGTAACAAATGAATCACATGTACAATTGCGAAAATTACTAGACAACTTTTTAATTCATTTTAGATGCCTTTAATCTCTAAAACAACCTGTAGATCAATGTGATACCTTATTAATTTATTTACTAGCAACAAAATTAAGTATTGAAACTAGAGTGGGAATCAGAAACAACAGCCTCTGAACTCCCAACTCTAACAGAATTTACAAAATTTCTCAATGAAAGATGTCAAATTTTAGAGACTATTGAAACTAAAAATGATAAAACTTTTGTTAAACCATACTCACACGTGTCAACTAATGAAACAAATAATAATCAAAATATCACTTGTAAATTTTGCAAGGGTACACATATCATTTTTTATTGTCAAAAACTATTAGCACTTGATCCCAAGCAACGTTTTAATGAAATAAAAAGACTAAATTTATGTATAAATTGTTTAAAATCAGGACATTCCACTAATTCATGTTTTTCTGGTTCATGCAAAAAATGCGGTAAAAAACATAATACGCTTTTACATATTGAAAATTTACAAAACTTAAATCATAATTCTAACATTAACCCTAACGAACAAAATCAAAATCTTATTTCTCAAAATAACCAAACCAATAAATGCTCATTGTACCTATCCAATTTGTTCAAAAATTTTATTGCAAACAGCAATAGTGAAAATATTCAATTCCAATGGACAACCGGTACAGTGTCGGGCTCTGTTGGACTCTGGCAGTCAAGCTAATTTCATGACTTAAGAATAATTATTATTCAACAAACTCAATTTAAATTCAAAAAATATTAATTTACCTATTACAGGCATAAATAATTCAAATTTCAATATATCCAAATTCACAAATGCTACAATACAGTCCACTTACAATGCGATACTAAACAAAATATATATTCGAAGGAGGAGTTAGAGGTCGAAAATCATTTTTTAAATAATTATAATAGGGATTTGTCTGGACGTTTCGTTGTTAAATTGCCATTTAAATCAAATTACAAAAATTAGGTTCAAATTTAGAAAAGATTATTTGCAATTGAAAGAAAACTTATTTCTAATTCTAATTTAAAAACGCAATATCATTCATTTATGCAAGAATATTTAGATTTGGGTCACATGGTTAAGATAGATCCCAGACTCGACTCAAAGGAACAATTTTTATATGCCACATCATTGTGTCGTAAAAAACTCAATAACAACTAAGTTAAGGTGCGTTTTTGATGCCTCTTGCGAGTCAGAGTCTGGTATTTCTCTTAATAATGTTCTTAAGGTAGGCCCAGTCATACAAGATGACTTACTTTCTATTTTAATTAGGTTCAGGCAATATAATTATGCAGACATTGCAAAGATGTACAGACAAATTCTGGTACATGAAATTCATAAACCTTTTCAACGAATTGTTTGGAGATTCGACCCTAATTCTTCCATAGACCTTTTTCAATTAAAAACCATTATGGTATAGCTAGCGCTTCTTTTTTGGCCACAAGGTGTCTTCAGCAATCAGCTGAATCTTTCAAGGAAAGTCACCCTTCAGCCTACATGGCAATAAAAAGGGATTTTTATGTTGATGATCTTATAACTGGGTCAAATGACATTGAATCTACAAAAGGGTTAAAGGAGGATATTTCTAATATTTTGATAAAATCAGGGTTTCAACTCAGAAAGTGGAACTCCAATTCAAAATTTTTTTTACAAGTTTCTTTAGAGGAAACAGAATCCTTTTTAATCAATAACGATGAGGAATCCAAGATTTTCGGCATTTCTTGGAACTCTCACCAAGACACATTTAAATATTTAATTCTAAAAAATCAATTTAATACCAAAAAGGTTACCAAAAGAATAATTTTATCTTAAATTTCACAAATTTTCGACCCATTGGGTCTCATAGGTCCCATAATTTTAAAGGTGAATCTAATTTTACAAGAGCTGTGGCAATTAAAATTAAATTGGGATGAATCTGTGCCCATAAATATTTTTACAAAATGGCAGCAATTCCAGTATGATGTTTTTAATCTAAACAAATTAACAATACCACGACATGTTATGTTGTTTGATGCAGTTGACGTGCAACTGCATGGTTTTTGTGATGCAAGCCAAACATCATTTTTGAATATGTTTAGTAAACGAGAAATCCAGTTATATCTTTATTATTCGATTAATACAATTACAATTATCAAGAATTACAAGTGACTGACATTTTTATTTATTTTATATTCTGTCAACTGTTTTTGCATCTATGGACACCAACACACATTATAGATTAGATTTCTTTCAACACCTTCCCGTAATCCATAATGTAACAAATGATAACTTTTCAAAAAACAAAATAAATTAAACTAAACATTTAGTTTAGCTACTAATCTTCACATTCTTGAACTAGAAATTTTTTAAATTTTTGAAACTTTTCTCTTGGTAGAGGTTTTGTGAAGATATCTGCAATTTGTTCGTTTGTATTGCAGTATTTAATCTCCAATTTTCTCTCATTAACTTTCTCATGTATATAATAATAGCGAACATCAATATGTTTACTTCTTTTATTCACTATACCATTCTTCACCAGTTTTATAGTACTTTGGTTGTCAACATTTAATATAGTCTTTATATCTTCATTTAATAGTTCTTCTAGTAGCGATTTTAAATGCATTAATTCTTTCACGCATTCTGCAGCTGAAATATATTCCGATTCAGTGCTTGATAATGCTACTATAGGTTGTTTACGTGAACACCATGCTATCGGACATTCACAAAAATATATATCAACGCCAGTAGTGCTTTTACGATCCTTTAAGTCTCCAGCATAGTCTGCATCAGAGAAAGCTTCTAATATTTTTGTATTTTCAGTCTTGTGGTATTTTATTCCATTATTTAAACTTCCCTTTAAATAACGCATTGTTCTTTTTACATTTTTAACATCTTGCGATGATGGATTATTCAAAACTCACAGAAAACGATATGTCCGGTCTGGTTTTATTTGCTAAATACAGAAGACTTCCAACAGCCTCTCTGTATGGGAACGTTGGTTCATTTTGTGCTTCAATGTTCCTGTCATTTTGACAAATCGGAGTTTCTGTAGCGTGAGCTTCTTTCATTCCAAATTTACTCAGTACAACTTAAGCATAATTTTCTTGTTTTAGTGTTAGTTCATATTCAGTTTTATTTATCTCTATTCCAAGAAATACTTTTGGATTATTAATTATGCGGATTTTAAATTCTTCTTTTAATTTAAGCAAAATTTTATTCAAAGTTTCACGATCTTCACCCATTAGAATTCCATCGTCTACATAAATACCCAAAATTACTTTATTGTCTACTGATTTGTATATGCATCTTTCAGATTTGATCATTTTTAAACCCATTTTATTTAGAACCATGCTAAATTTTTCATTCCATTTTAATGGAGCCTGCTTTAAGCCATAAAGCGACTTTTTTAGTTTGCATACTTTTCCTTCTATTTTATAACCTTGGGGCAATTCCATAAATATATCTTCATCTAGGTTACCGTATAAAAATGCCGTTTTAACATCAAATCCGTACATTTTATAGTCGTTTGCTGTTGCCAATGCAAACAAAAGTCTTAGCGAGTTACTGCTTATCACTGGACTGAATGTTTCCTCAAAATCTATTCCCTTTTCCTGTTCAAAACCACGAACAACGAGTCTAGCTTTGTATATTCCATTATCTTTGATCTTAAAAACCCATTTGTTTGAAAATATTTTCTTATTTTCCGCTTTTTTCCTGTTTTCATGTTTTATTTTCTTTTAATGAATTTTTCTCTTCTATTATTGCTTCTACCCACTTTTCCTTGTCTTGACTTTTCATTGCTTCTTCAAATGTTAGTAAAGCTAAGTCTTCTTCACCCATTTCGTAATCTTTGAATTTTTCTGGTAATCTTCGTTGTCTCTTCTCTCTTTCTTTTTTGATTTCTTTCTCACTTTCATTATTAAAACCTGCCTCAAAAAAATCGTTATCACTTTCTTCTTCTGAATCTTCAATTTTCTTATCTTCGACTTCTTCTATTTCATCTTTATCATCAAATTCAAAACTTTGTTTTTGAGTACTTTCGTCAAATATCACGTCTCTGCTTAATTTTATTTTTCGATTTTCTTCATCCCATAATCTGTACCAATGTGAAGAATAACCAACCATTTTGTATTTTTCGCTTCTGTCTTCAAGTTTCTTTTTATAACTCAAGATTTTGGCAAACGAATCACACCCAAACGATCTTATATTTGACAGATTTGGTTTTCTTTTATTCCATTGCTCAAATGGGGTTGTTTCTACCGTTGTCAAGGGACTACGGTTCGTTAAATAGGCTGCCACTCTCACAGCTTCGCCCCACATTTCTTTTGACATATTTGAATCTGACAATAGAGCTGATATCAAAAATATTATCGTCACTTCCTGAGAAGTTCAAACATTTTGTGAGTGCATGGGACTCGGCAAATAAAACTGAAAAAACTGTAACAAACCTAATATCAAGATTGCTAATGGAAGAAACAAGACTAAAACCGAAAGAAAACGAAAATGATGTAGCCTTTAAGACAGAAAAAAGTAATAATCTAAAATGGACTGAGAAAAAGTGTTTTAACTGTAATAAACCAGGACATTTTTCTCGAGATTGTAAATTTTCGAAACAACCACAATGTGGTATATGCAAGAAAACAAATCATGCTGAAAAAAATTGTTTCTTCAAAAATAAAAATGGGAATTCTTCGGGAAGTTCTCAAATTAAATCAAACAAAAATAAAACCGAACAGAAGAAAGAAAAACTAGTATCATTTCTTGCTAAGAACGACCATAATGATGAAAAAATAAATTCATTCATTGTAGATTCTGGTTCTTCATCGCATTTGATTAATTCAAAAGAATTTCTTTCAGACATAGAAAATATAAACAAAAGTATTGGTATTGCTAAAGAAGGAGAGTTTATGATAGGAACTAAAATTGGTAAAATTAAGGGAGAAGATTGTTGTTTAAATAATGTAGGTAGTATTTGTACCAAAATTAAGTAAAAATTTGCTATCAGTAAATGCAGTTACAAAATATGGGGGTGAGGTCATGTTTACAAAAGAAAAGGTACTAATAATGAAGAATAATAAAACCATCCTAGAGGGAAAGAAATGTCAAAATGGTCTTTATGTTGTTGATATAAAACCAAAATTGGAATGTCATCTAACTGGCAAAAGTGAAAATGTGCAATTGTGGCATAGAAGGCTCGGACATTTGGGGCGCAATAATATGAAAAATATAATCAATATGACGAAGGGAATAAATTTCACAGAAAAGGATTGCGAAAAACTTGAAGAAATATGTGAAATTTGTGTAAAAACCAAACAAGTCAGGTTACCATTCAAGTCGGTAAGAAATCGAGCGACCAGACCATTGGAAATAATCCATTCAGATTTATGTGGTCCGGTAGATCCTAAAACGTGGGATGAGAAAAAGTATTTCTTAACTTTTCTTGATGATAATACTCATTACTGCGAGGTATATTTATTGGAAAATAAGTCTGAAACCCAAAATTATATACAAGACTTTATTGAAGAAGCTGAGGTTTTTCAAAATCTGAGAGTGTCAAAGCTTAGATGTGATAATGGTGGAGAGTATGCAAGTACAGAGCTGAAAAACTGGTGTAAGAAAAAAGGCATTAAAATCGAAAATACAATACCATATACCCCTCAGTTAAATGGTAAAGCTGAAAGGCTGAATCGAACATTGACAGAAAAAACGAGAAATCCAGTTATATCTTTATTATTCGATTAATACAATTACAATTATCAAGAATTACAAGTGACTGACATTTTTATTTATTTTATATTCTGTCAACTGTTTTTGCATCTATGGACACCAACACACATTATAGATTAGATTTCTTTCAACAATCATATGGGGCTGCCATTTATGTAAGAACAGAAAATGCTGCGTAGTAGCTGTGAATTTATTATGTGCCAAATCCAAGGTGGCACCACTAAAAAAAATTACAATACCAAAACTCGAATTATGTGGCGCGCCGTTTTACTTACCAAATTAATGATAAAAATGTATAATTCATTGAATGTCAAAATTTCCAATAAATTTTACTGGACAGATTCAAGAATTTGCCTTGCCTGGATTTCCGCACAGCCCAGTAGCTGAAAGTTGTTTGTTTCCAATCGTGTATCGGAAATCCAGCAGCACTCTAAAATTGAGCTGTGGAATCATGTCAGCTCGGAAAATAATCCAGCTGACATAATTTCTAGAACAGCCAAAATAAATGAGCTTATTGATTTACGCCTATGGTGGCATGGGCCAACTTTTTTAATGCTCAATCGTGAATATTGGAATTTAAAAGTTAATAAACAAAATACAGGACTTGAAATTCCAGAAAAAAATCAATTAAATGTTTTAATTTACAAATCACAGAGGATTTTATTTTTTATAGATATTCCCCAGTTATAAAACTTTTAAGGGTTATGGCATACATTTCACGTTTTATTCATAACTGTCAAAATAAAAATAAGGATTCTAGATTGAAAAACAAATTAACAAATGCAGAAATTAAAAACTTAAAAATAATTATATCAAGACTTGTACAAAATTCAGAATTCAGTAACGAGTTAAATTCTCTTAAACATTCAGCTAGTGTTGCAAGGGGCAGTAAATTAATCTCATTATCCCCATTTTTAGATTCTGATGGTCTAATTAGGGTTGGAGGCAGACTAAAAAATTCAAATTTATCATATGAACAGATCCAGTAGTTTTGCCTAGTAATCATAAGTTTACAAAGTTGATTATTCGCAATAAGCATCTTAAAACATGCATGCAGGGTCACAATATGTTTTATTAGCAATTAGACAGGAATTTTGGCCGTTAAATGGCAAATCAGCAAGTTTTAAGAAAATATGTAACATGTTTTAGATACAAACCCTCAAGCATTTTTCCACAAATGGGCAATTTACTTTCTAAAAGAGTCACACCAGCTAGACCCTTTACTAGTTGTAGTGTGGATTATGCAGGCCCAATTTTAATTAAAAATTCTGCGTTTAGAAACAAATCATTCGTTAAGGCATATTTATGTATTTTTGTAGGTTTTATGACAAAGGCAGCACACATTGAAGTGGCTGTCGATTTAACTTTCCTTTTTAAACGTGTTAAGGCGTTTTGTCTCCAGACGTGGGCTTCCTGAACACATCTGGAGCGATAATGCCACAAATTTTACAGAGGCGAATAACATTTTGCATGATATTTATCAAACAAGTGGTTTTGATGACTTTATTTTGCAAAACAAGATAAAATGGCATTTCATACCAGCCAAAAGCCCCCATTTTAATGGTTTAGCTGAGGCTGCTGTTAAATCAGCAAAATCACATTTATTTCTTGTAATTGGCAGTTCAAAACTAACATTTAAAGGCCTTTGCACAATTGTAACACAAATTGAAGCAATTCTTAACTCCCGACCTTTGTTTCCTTGCTCCAATGATCCAAATGATTTGGTTTCTTTAATACCTGGCCATTTTTTGATCGGAGACGAGTTAACCTCATTACCACAACTGAAAGTTGAAGAAACAGCATTGAACAGACTTTCCCATTATAAGCAACTACAACAAATGGTTCAACACTTTTGACAACGATGGGCAAGGGAATACTTACATACTTTGCAGCAGCGTAACAAGTGGCAAACATCAAATTCGTCTCAGTTGGCTCCAGGCGCTCTTGTGCTTCTCAACGATGACAACACGGCTCCTCAGCAATGGAAGCTTGGTCAAATTACTGCGCTTTATCCTGGTGAAGATGGGGTTGTGCGTTGCGTTTCTGTTAAAACAATAACTGGTGAAGTTAAGCGTCCAATTCATAGAATTTCAGTTGTACCTACCTGTGACGATAATGTGGTGTAGAGTTATTCTTTGTTTCTCTTTCATTTTTTTATTTTAAACAATTTTTTGAACATTTTTTTTTGTTTATAATGTCAAATTATCTGACAGCAGTTATATGCGCAACACAGAACATGCGCACTTGTCCACTAAACTTAAAGTAAATTAATTCGTGTTTTTGAATATCACCAATATAACAATATTTATTGCTTTTTTTAAGTTTTGTTAAAAAAAAAGATATATGCGTTTAGATATTAATATATTATAATTAAAACTGGTTTTTTTATGGATCTTTACAGACTAATAAAATGTCTTTGTGGTCCACAAATTGTGGAAACAATATATACAAAAGTTTATATACAAAAGTGCTCTTTTAGTTCCACCCTTACTTCTTAAGAAGTCCCATAAGCCAACTGAATGGCTTGTGCGGGTTAGGGGTAGGAACGGACCGCGGGCTTAAAGTCCCCTCCGAAGGACTATATAAATTGCTACTATGCGCCATTTATTTTAAATACCGCCAACTATTCAAAAGCACCTACAGTATAGACCAGGCGGAGAAAGCACATACTATAATCAAGTAAATTATGTGCGAGGCAAATAATAGACGGGTTTTATGTACTATTTTTGTAAAGCATTTAATTAGAATATTGCTTTAAGATTTAAAAAAATTATTATAAGTTTAAATTTAACTGACATGATGACATTTTAAATAAATTAATATGAAGTCTTTCTAAACAGACTTATGAGTTATTGTATTTGTACAAATTTTTATCTACGCCTCTAAATGAAAAAATAAACGGTAAATATTTTTGTCTAAGACTTAATTTAGGGTTATTTTGACATTTTGACATTTTGACTTTTTTATTTGATTGGTTAAAAGCAGAGAAAAACGCGTGCGTTAATGAACTTCTTATCTCACTCAAAATGAGTGGGATAAGAAGTTCTTATCTCACTGGCGTAGATAAAAAAAATTAACTGCCTTGCAAAAATTTAAACTTGAATCGTTTTCACTTTATTCCTACTGCTTTACTTTTAACCATTAAATTAGTGACTGGCTTGAGTAAAAATAACAATTAAAATATAACACTGTGCGACAAAATTTAATAAAAAATAAATAGTAAAAAATAAATAATAAATCCAATAGGAAAAAAAATTAAATACGTATTCATTTATTTATAATACTGCATCCATTTTTGCTGGTCCCAACACAGCAAATTTATGCTTCACAGTGTAATTTATAAAAATAGGTATATATTACACAGTGCAACATTTTTGAGGTCATGGAATGTAAACACCGTTTTGAGTGGTGTTCTTCAAAGTACTTTATAACAGTAGCAAAACCCCAGTTGGGTTTTGCTAGTTTGTTTCCAATAAGGATTTTATTGCATTTTGAAAATTTTGACTCAGGCCTGTGTATGTTGTAGGATATATTGGCCTATTGATAACCGATTTTAATATATATATTTTTAATTTGTAGTGTTTTTGTTAGGGATGATCCCATAAAAATTATATGAAAAAATACCACCCCTAAGGGTGAAAAATTGGCGATTAAACTACAAATAGGTCTATTACGAGATATCTTCGCCAACTGTGAACTGTTTTTTTTTAATTCTTTTAATAATGTGTAGGGTTTATAAATTTATTGAAAAAAATCCACTCCTAAGTATGAAAAAAATGAAAATTAATTTTTATATTGGCATTTCATCAACTTCCCGTTTTGAAAATTGTTTCTTGGATTAAAAAACATATACCAAGGGTTGTCCCATCCTGACATGGTGTTGTGGTTTTGGAAGCTGAATGTAGGAAGAGTTTTGTTTTTAAATTAATTTTAAATCAAATAAAATATTTATTCTTATAAAATGTGAAAAAAATATTCAAAAATGTGTTACATTGTAATCTTACTAGGTATAATTAATCAATATCCATTGCCATTGACGCCTCTAAAGATCTCGAGCATCCGGGAAGATTCAGGGGCATATCTCTATTAGCGTCTCCATATTCAGTCTCCTCAGGATCTTCAGTGCTTTCATATTGAAATATTTTTTGACTCCACCAACATACTTCCGCAAGCAATGCATCCAGATTTTTTCCCCTGTATCGTTTTTCCATTGGCATGGTTACCTGATGGAAACGCTCTCCTTGTTTATCCGATTCAGTGGGCAATTGTTGTAAAAATTCATCTAGGTGAAAATGGAGGAAATGCAATTTTAATGTCATGGATACATTAATTTTTTGAAAATAATAGAGCATTTGGCCCACCAATTTCTTCACTTCGTCTCGCTGCACACGATTCTTCCCTAAAACGCCCTCGATTACAGCTTTTAGTGCATCCCAAACATTCCGGTGATCGTTCTTAAGGATTTTTGTGAACCTATTGTTTGCAGTTAACTTTCTGATATCTGGTCCATTAAGCACACCTGTTAAAAATTTTATTCACAATTAGAATCAAGCGTAGTTGATATAATTGGGCCGATAGGACATGGCCGATATGTCATCACGGTATTACTCAAGTTCAGACGAATGACATTTAAAGAATTTAACCTCAATACGATAAGATGAAAAACAAATGCAAATGTCCGAACTTAAGTCATACCGTGATGACGTATCGGCCATGTTCTATCGGCCCAACTATATAAAAATGTTATAATAATTATAATTATTATTTATAAATAACAGTTACCATGTTTAATTTTGTCGTTGCTAAGTTTTGGAAATATGGTTTTCAAACAGTCGAACACTTCATCATCATCCTTAACAGCCACTTCGATAAATTTTTTAACAATGCCCAATTTAATGTGAAGCGAAGGCAGTAATATGTCATTAATGTCTTTATTAAAGGATCATTAACCAATTTTCATTGTGGTTTGTTTTCGGGAGTTCTTCTAACCCACCCTTTGTTATAATACCTTGTAATATGTTGACAACTTTTAAATCACAGCATATTTTCCATTTATGATCATTTTAGTTGATTTTCTTTAATATATTGTTCAATGTATCATAAGACTTCTTCATATTTGTACCCAATGCTAAGGGAATAGACGGTTTTTGGTTTGTTTTGTGCAACAGCACAGCTTTCAAACTTGAAACGGACCCATCAATGAATAAACGCCAATCTCTAGCAACGTACTCCATTCCCAAATTATTCGCCAAAGTTTTGATGTTATTGCAGTAAGTGAATGTATTTGTGGTATCACTGGTATATAATTTCTGAAACTCACTTT
This sequence comes from Brassicogethes aeneus, assembly GCA_921294245.1. Taxonomy (NCBI): domain Eukaryota; kingdom Metazoa; phylum Arthropoda; class Insecta; order Coleoptera; family Nitidulidae; genus Brassicogethes; species Brassicogethes aeneus. Next base: position 68,620,628 of record OV121132.1, read on the forward strand.
GGCGTTTCCTATATGCAGTGATGCTTACATTCTGCTCTGTGAGTTTCCTATGCTTCAAGTATGAGGTCAAAAATTCAGAATTTCGCTGTGATAAATTCATCTTAGCCACAATGTAGTCCATTTCTGTTTGTGTAAGCGGTTTTCGTTCTTCGTCTTCGGAATTGTCTATATAATTTGCATCTTGCAAATTGGTTCCATCGGCAAAAACGCTATCGCCTATCAATTGGGACAAAACATCGGGGCTTGGAGCTTTGGGTGGTTCTACATCTTCAAGGAGTGGCAGTGGAAGTGTGCCAGTAAAAGCGGCAACATATTTTTTTAATTTCGATTTTGTCCTGTTAATTCGAGGCACAAAATTAATACATACGTAGCACCTGGATGCATCATGACCGTTTGGGTCTTTTATCCACATCACCGGCTTAGAAAAAGGCATATTCGTTCTTCGTCGATGTAACCAATGCATCAGATTGATATAGCAGTTATTGCATACTGTATTTGGCGTAAAATCTTCAACACTCGAATCCGCTTCGTCAAAATATAAAGTGTATGCTTTTTTAAATTCTTCAGCGAAGAAATTTTTTTCGATCTTTCTGCTGCAATTTAGGCACTAAATGACCATACACGTAACAAAATGCATTTAATTTTGGACACTTGCTATTTTCCATAATAACTTGTTCACTTAAAATCACTTATCTGGGCTACAGGGAATTTGTATCGCACGACGCTAATAGCAAGTATGCTGTTTTTTGGGTTAATTTCTTATGTACTTTTTTTCTTCTAGTCGATAAATACTATTCCGCTACAGAGAGAGAAACAATACACAGTTAATGCGAAAACATTAACTGATTTCAAAAAATAATAAACATATTTATAGACATTTAAAAGGGAAAAATAATTAATAGGTAATACGTTAAAACCTTTCCAAACTTTATGCCGCATTTATAGATTTTATAATATTATGTCTTTTGATGTGTTGAAGAGACTTCGGAAAGATTTTAATGTCTCTAATATATAAATAATTATTGTTAATTTTTGCATCTAATATATTTTATAAAGTCAGTTTTTTTAGTAAAACTTATTTTCACATTTTACTGTAATTTTTTCTACATTCGGCTTCCAAAACCGCCCCATCATGTCATCTTGAGAATGAGACAACCCATGGAATATACCTTTAAAACCAAGAAACAATTTTCAAAACGGGAAGTTGATGAAATGCCAATATAAAAATTAATTTCCATTTTTTTTCATACTTAGGGGTGAATTTTTTTCAATAAATTTATACAGACTGTATAGAATCAAGTAAGTAAGGCTGGAGACAAGGATGACAAATTATATTCTGATCAGAGAAAAAGAAACAAACTTTAATTGGGCGTGGTTTAAACCAAGCCATTCGTAATTACGAACCATAATTGCCAGGTTGTTTTAAATCAGAAGAGAACGATTATAATTATTTAATAAATAGTTCAATTTTATTTGTTTGAAACTTTAAAAATAACAAAAAAATTATTAATATGTCAAAAATAATTTGATTTAGTTAATTTTCTTACTTTTAATATTAAAAAATAAGAAAAACAACCCTTTTAGGAAACAATAATAGCATATGGCAACAGCGCGGCATGTAGCCAGTTGCAGTTTGATCTACTGTGTTTGTTCGGTAGTTCCGACGCTGTCGTAGGGAAATGTGTATAGTTTTTAAGAAATACATTTTCGCCATTAACTGGAATTTAATGGATTTTAAACAATACTTAGTTTTTATTTGCAGAAATGCATTAAAACAAAACAAACGAATTCGATAAAAATAAAACCTATAAATTCTCAAACAAAAATAATTCTAAAATAACGAAAATAACTTTTTTTCTAAATTAAATGTTCAAATAGACCACCAGCAGCAGTTAAACAATACCCCAGCCTATCATAAAAATTCCTGCGTACGTTAAACACCATTTCAGGACTAATATCTCCCAATGTATTAAAGATTTGCACCCTTAATTCATCGAGATCATACGACAATGATACGGCCAGCAAACAAATTCAATCCCTATCACAGTGGGCGGGGTTTGGCACTTGTTTTATTTAAGTGTATCTATTCGTTTTAATACACACTGTATACCCTACACATTATTAAAAGAATTAAAAAAAAACAGTTCACAGTTGGCGAAGATATCTTGTATCATAGCTTCAAAACAGACCTATTTGTAGTTTAATCGCCAATTTTTCACCCTTAGGGGTGGTATTTTTTTATATAATTTTTATGGGATCATCCCTAACAAAAACCCTACAAATATATATTAAAATCGGTTATCAATAGGCCAATATATCCTACAACATACACAAGCCTGAGTCAAAATTTTCAAAATGCAATAAAATCCTTATTGGAAACAAACTAGCAAAACCCAACTGGGGTTTTGCTACTATTATAAAGTACTTTGAAGAACACCACTCAAAACGGTGTTTACATTTTTAGTGTTGCACTGTGTTATAATCCTCTTATTTTAAAAACAAGTTAATTTACACAAAAAATATCTAATTTCAGAAATAAAGAAAATACGTTGACAGATTTATTTTTCTTTATTATTTCAGTTTTGTTGGAACTATTTTAAGATGTAACAATTTATTTAAATATTTATGTTTAGGATGAAAGGTTTAGAGTTATACAAATAGTTTCTAACGATTATTTTTTCCTGGATAAACATGGTTTATGCACATAAGTTTATCTAATAATTTCATTTTTGCCTTGGAATGTTTCAGTTGGCAATAAAACTGTTTTTGCTAAAACGCTAATCATATACTTAGTGTGTTAGCCGTGCGTTTGATACCATATATGGCAATGCATAGATACACATAATTTTTAGTAGATAAATTGTAAAGGTTGGGTTTTAGGGAGACCCCTTTGACATGGTTAAAATCATACCTTACATATTATGTTTCTTGAGATAGATAATGCGCAAATCTGGTCTATATCACAGTGGTAAAGGGTGCAAGGAAATGACCAACCGCCTTTTGGTCAACATGGGCAAAACAAAATAAATTTATTTTTTGCTAAAAATATCGTAAATATTCTAAACGTCGTAAGCTAAAACATTAAATCTCAGTACTTTTAAATAACTTGGGATAATCGTGTAAAAGAGCGTTTCTTAAACTTTTTTTGGAGATCTAATATGACGGAGTTTTTGTAAAAGAAATAAAATAAAAATAATTTAACCAACAAGTGTGCTTTTAATAAGACTAATGTGACGGAGCCCATTTGTATTATTCGCACCTACGAGGAGCACATTTTAACAGGTTGATTGCTAGACATGTTTTTTTTTAACTTAAATTATGTCTACACAATTAACCTTAAATTTTACTTGTGTCCACCCGAATGGGTGTATAGTCACTGAACACTGTGTAAGCTAATGGCTCTACACTGTACAGTAAGACAAAGAAATTGAAATAATCATAATAAAACAACTAGCAAGGAAAAATAAATTTCCATTAAAAATAATAAACAAATTAATCAAAATCCAACAAAGAAAAGTTTTAAACAAACAACTACTAAACGAAACCACCAAAGAAGAAGGAAACAAAAACTACCGTTGATTCACTTACCAAGGTAACATCAACAACAAAATAGAAAGAGCCCTAAAAAAATATGATATCACCTGTGCTACATCCCAAAAACAAAACATCCTAAAAAATGCAAAAGTGTAGGATCACAACACCTGGACAAAAATGGAGTTTATTGCATAAAATGCAACAATTGCCCCGCAACATACATCAGAGAAACTGGAAGGAAAATAAGAACTAGAATACAAGAACATATTAAAGACAACAAAAACTCAGTGTGTAGACACCTACACACCACTGGACACAATTTCGAAAATTTTGACAAAAATGTTAAAATTCTACACAACGAAGAAAAAGGCACAAAACTCACCTTATTAGAAGCCATGGAAATACATAAGTTCAAACAAAACAACAACGACATCCTCCTTAACGACCAAGTTAACTTAAACTATTTACCATTATTTAAACAATTAAAACTTAACTAACTAATTCCTGATTCCCCCCCGTATTCGCGTAGTATATACCACAGATTATAAAGGGTATATACCAAAGATAATACACCCCATAGATTGGAAACTGCACTAGCGCTAGCGGCAAAAGGCTAAAGTAAATTAACGCCTAGGTCTACAATACCCTTAATGGCAAAAATTGAAGTAGATTTCTGTAACATATATTGGCGCCATATTTGAATGCTTAGTAGGGTGCCTTTATTTATTGAGATAAAGTACTTAAAAATGTATGTATAGTTCAAATGCGTCTTTTTTGCTAAGAGAATAATTTAATAATAAAGAGATGAGTCTTTTTGGCTTAGGACGGCAGGATAGTAAATACTTACAAATTGGTTATATTTCCGCACCCAACAACAATATATTTCACAACCATTAACACGTTTTATCACTTTTAAGGCGCAAAAATGTATTTAATAATTCAAAAATTATGATCGACATCAATAATTATGATTGACATTGACATTTGCAAATAGCGTTTGTACAGATGTCTGCAATTTACAAATAGATATAATATATAATATATATATAATGTAACAAGATATTTCTGTTTAACTTTTAAAATAAAATACTTTAATAAAATTGAGTTTATTATGCACATAACACCATCTAGCGGCAAAGGAACATAAGCACGTTTGCCGTGTTTTTACCCATTTGTTCTGTGATTTTTCGGCATTCTGTCATTATTAGTTTGACAGTGAATTAAATAAATTTTGTTGAAAAGGTGCCAATAAGACCGTGGAAAAGAGGTAGGTCATTAGCCTATTGAGGATTTATTGTTAGCGTAGTTGATTTTAATGAATTAATAGTACATTGTCCCAATTTACGGTTCACCGTTTGTAAATTACACGAGGTTAGATTTGGAGTGGTGCTCCCTCAAGTCTATTGCATAACCTAGATGATAAATATTGTATTGCCCTAGCTCATGTCGGCTCTCCACTGAGTTAAACAGTATTGCTTGGCCTTCCAGCTGGTTCTTAACAAACTGGCTTGGCGCAGAACTATCTTGGCCCTCCAGATAGTTTTGGGGCTGTATGTTGGTGACTTTTTATTGGGGATTTGTTATTAATGACTTATCCGTTTGCTGTTGTTGGTTGAGCTCATACCAGGGGTACGCGTTATTTATTAGTTGACATAAGTGCTCATAAATATTTATTTTGTTTTAGGTTTAGGGCTGGTCTGTCTCTCTATGCCAATGCGCCGTAATTCACTTAATTACTGAAGGTATCTAAGGTAGAATTAAATGTTAATTACTTGGTCTTTAAAAAAAAAAAAGAATAAATGAATATTAAGAAAGTGTTTTAGGAATATTTTAAATTTTGTAACAATTCAGAAGTGGGATAGACAGATTCAGACTGGCATTGACCTTAAGCATTCATTATTTTCGTAAACTAAATGTATACGTACTTTGTACTGTTTTGCGAGTTTTCATTTGTTTTGTTGTATTTTGGCAAAGATATTTGTGATATTACCTGTGTATAATTTGTGATTGTAGAAAGTGCAAGTGACGTTGAAATGGCGCCACCGAGGGGTATGAAAAGAAGGGCAGTAACCCAAGCTAGCCTGATCATGTCAAAATCACAGCGAGACGATGAGAACTCTGGAACATCTGAAGCAAGCAGACCAAGCTCCGATGCTGCCATTGAACCAGTAGATGTTTTTCGTCAGTTTACTGATGTTATGGCTAACTTTTTGGAGATATCACATCATCGTCCAAGCAATGCCAGCACCGGATCTGAAGCCTTGCCTGATTTTGATCCAAGTAAGCCAGATTTTTCTAGCGAAAAGTGGTGTAAGAAGGTAGATGAGTGTAAAGCTGTATTTCATTGGACAGAGGAGTCTACTATCTTCTTTGCAATTAGAAAATTCAAGGGGATGGCTAATCTTTGGTACAAAAGCTTGCCAACTATGATGCTAACATGGAAGGAGTGGAAAACAAAACTACAGGCGGCATTTCCAAGTCAGACCGATTACCATGCACTGTTGCAACGTATGATGGCTCGTGTAAAGAAACCAGAAGAAAACTATACTACTTATTACTATTGTAAATTGTCCTTATTGAATGAGTTAGAAATAACAGGTAGTAATGTTGTCTCATGTATAATTGGTGGGATTTCTGATGTCGTAATAAGGACGGGTGCGAAGGCTGGCAATTATCAGATTCCTGAAACGTTATTTTGTTATTTAAGTAGTATAAATGATAATTCTAACCTACCTGACAAACATTTTCGGAAATAACCAATAACTAGCAGTAAATCCAAGCCAAAGCAGCCATATAACCGAAACACATCGATCGAAATTATTTGTTTTAAATGTCAGAAGCCTGGGCATACTGCAAATCGTTGTACTGCTAAAATTTCAGATGATCGATGTGGAATTTGTCGTAGCCATGGTCATATTGCTCGTAACTGTAAGGCACGGTTAACCAGAAGTGGAGATCAACCGAAAACGGTTGCCTTGATCGGTACTACGACTTTAGTAGAACCAGCTAACCAGAAATTTCATAAGGATGTATTAATTAATGGGCATTCAACTAGGGCGTATATTGATTTGGGAAGCTCTTGTACAACAATTACCTTGAAGGAGGTTCAGCATTTAGGTGTCAAGGGATTAAATGTCAACCAAAAATTAACGTTACAGGGATATGGAAATGGAATGCTGACCACACTGGGAACTGTACAGGTGACTTTAACAGTAGATGATGTCGATCCTCTGATTACTGCTGATGTGGTAGATAATTCTGCACAAAATATTCCAGTACTAGTCGGACGGAATTTCACAGAATTGCCGAATGTAGGATTAATTAAGGACCACACATCATTGAAATTCTTTAAATACAATACACCAAGTGTGTCAGAAAATACCCTGGAAAACAAGCAGACGTTATACATATCAAAGGATACAGTTAAAACCATCGATGCAATATGGTCATTTACCAGTTTATCATAAAGGTTGGGATGGTAATATTTTTATCGAATATAGTACTCGACCGGAACCAGGTGCGGAATATATTGTACCTAGCACTGTCCTGCAGCTACAAAAGGAACCATTAACCGTTTTACCAATTATAAATGTATCGAAAAATGATATTAAATTTAAGAAGGATCGAATTGTCGCCAGGGGTTGAAGATGTATAGAAGATGACATACCATTAACGATTCTAAAAGTGTCCAAGACTAAACTTTTAGATTTACCTTGGGATAAATTAAAGATCGGTGAAGTAGAGCCATAAATAAAAGAGAAGTTAGTTAAATTACTTTCAGAATATCGAGATTGCTTTGCATTAAATCTCAATGAACTTGGGTGTTCCAGAAATAAGGAAATTAACATTCAGTTAAAAGATGAAACTCCATTCAGCTTCAGACCATATCGCATGGCACCCAGTGAAGCTGCTAAAATTCAAGAAATGGTAAGAGAATTAATTGAGGCTAATATCGTTCAGGAATCTACTTCAAGCTATGCTTCTCCGATTGTCTTAGTGGGTAAGAAATCCGGGGAGAAACGTCTATGAATTGACTACCGGAAACTTAATTCATTGACAGTAAAGGAGTGTCATCCCTCACCAAGAATAAACGACCAAATTGACCGCCTGCAAGGAGGGAAATATTTTACAAGTCTTGACTTAAAATCAGGATACCATCAAATATTAGTGAATGAAAATTCTCGAAAGTATACTGCTTTTGTAACGCCAACGGGACAATATGAATATGTCCGTATGCCATTTGGGCTGACTAATGCTCCCAGAGTGTTTCAACGGTTTATGAATCATTTGTTTCAACCTGTGGCAAATAGAGCTGCTGTTTATTTAGACGACATTCTTTTGCATTCTGTTACCGAACAACAAGCGTTAATTGATTTAAAAAACAAATTTGACATTTTAAGATCTGAAGGCTTAACCTTAAATTTTGAAAAGTGTGCTTTTCTGAAGGGAACTGTTGAATATCTTGGTTTTGAAATAAGCAATGAAGCAGTAAGACCAGGTCTTGACAAAACGCAAGCAGTGCAGAATTTTGCGACCCCAAATAATGTTATGCAGATAAGACAATTCATTGGGTTAACTGGATACTTTAGATATTTTGTTAAAAATTATGCATGTATTGCTAGACCACTTACAAATTTGACACGTAAAGAGGTTGCTTGGAAATGGGGACCAGAGGAAGTAGAAGCATTTGCCAAGCTCAAAGAAATATTAATATCTAGACCAGTTTTAGCTTTATATGATCCAGATGCAGTTACCGAATTACACACCGACGCCAGTGCCTTAGGTGTCGCAGGTATATTATTACAGGGATAAACGATTGCATCCCGTTGCTTACTATAGCCGACATACAAACAATCATGAACGAAACTACCATTCCTTTGAGCTAGAAACGCTAGCCGTTGTAGAAAGTATTAAAAAGTTTAGAGTTTACCTGCTGGATATTGAATTTACGGTCGTGACTGATTGTAATGCGTTGAAAGCAACGAGCAATAAATACCCATTTGATACCCAGAATAGCAAGATGGTGGCTGCAGCTGCTGGAATTTCGATTTATTGTCAAATATCGACCAGGAAGCCAAATGAGTCATGTAGACGCGCTAAGCAGGAACCCTCCTGAAAATAACCAGAGAACTAAGGACATTTTTCAATTGGAAAAATCGGATTGGGTCTTAGCTGGACAACTAACGGACCTAAAAATCAGAGAGCTGCGTGAGATTTTGCAGAGAACTCCATCCACAGAATATGAACACAAAGTGTACAAAAATTATGCGCTACGCGATGGCAGAGTTTATCGAATTACCCGTCGAGGAATTCAATGGGTAGTACCAGTTGGAATGAGGCAACAAGTTGTACGAGCTGCTCACGATGAAAAAGGACATGTTGCGACAGAGAAGACACTTAATCGATTATCAGAGTGTTATTGGTTCCCAAGAATGAGGGATTATGTTGTCAACTATATTAATTGCTGCATTCCATGCATTATTAACAAGAAGCCCATGGGGAAACACAATTCATTTGGACCACTTGGGACCATTTCCTAAGAGTAAGCATGGTAATGTCCATATAATAGCTGCAATCGATGCTTGTACCAGATTTCTTTTTATTCGAGCTGTTAAATCTACAAAAACCAAATATGTGATTAGTTTTCTTGATGATTTGTACTCTATCTATGGATCACCAAACAGAATAATTTCTGATCAAGGGAGTTTCTTCACCTCTGTCAGGTTTAAACAACATTGTGATGAACATCACATCAGCCACATTAAGACCGCTGTTGCAACCCCCCGTGCCAACGGACAAATTGAACGCCTAAATCGTAGCATCCTAACGGTACTAATAACATCTACTCTTGAAGAAGAGTTGTGGGACCAAAATGTTCATAATGCCCAGTTCTCCATTAATAATGAAGGCAAAACCCCGACTGAATTAATGATGGGATATAAACCACGTCATGGTTCTGATTTGCCCTTGAGGGAGGAGGTTCAAAAGATACCCTGCTTGGTAAATGATCTACTGCAGTTGCGACGGGAAACCCATGACAAAGTAATTGCAGTACAAGAACGTCAGAAGACGTTATTTGATAAACATCGAAAGGCACCTAAGCAGTACAAAGTTGGAGATGTGGTTGTGGTACTTAAGAATCCAATAGCCACGGAAGAAAGTAGGAAGTTAGTGCCTCCATATGGCCAACCAATGATTGTGAAGAAAGTTTTGGAAAATGACCGCTACCTGGTGTCAGATATGCCAGGTTCCCGTCGAACTTCTCGACGAGTCAACTATGAGAGAGTGATTGCAGTAGATAGAATGAAACCTTGGGTAAAACCTGGAGGAATGTCTGATGAATCAGATGGACCTAATGCCGAAGATGAAGATGGAGTGGTTCTGAGCGATTCTGAGGAAGAAGTGCTTCGGGACGAAGCAATATCTCAGGATGGCCGAATGTAACAAGATATTTCTGTTAAACTATTAAAATTAAATACTTAAATAAAATTGAGTTTTTTATGCACATAACACCATCTAGCGGCAAAGGAACATAAGCACGTTTGCCGTGTTTTTACCCATTTGTTCTGTGATTTTCCGGCATTCTGTCATTATTAGTTTGACAGTGAATTAAATAAATTTTGTTGAAAAGGTGCCAATAAGACCGTAGAAAAGAGGTAGGTCATTAGCCTATTGAGTATTTATTGTTAACGTAGTTGATTTTAATGAATTAGTAGTACATTGTCCCAATTTACGGTTCGCCGTTTGTGAATTACACGAGGTTAGATTTGGAATGGTGCTCCCTCAAGTCTATTGCATAACCTAGATGATAAATATTGTATTGCCCTAGCTCATGTCGGCTCTCCACTGATTTAAACAGTATTGCTTGGCCTTCAAGCTGGTTGTTAACAAACTGGCTTGGCGCAGAACTATCTTGGCCCTCCAGATAGTTTTGGGGCTGTATGTTGGTGACTTTTTATTGGGGATTTGTTATTAATGACTTATCCGTTTGCTGTTGTTGGTTGAGCTCATACCAGGGGTACGCGTTATTTATTAGTTGACATAAGTGCTCATAAATATTTATTTTGTTTTAGGTTTAGGGCTGGTCTGTCTCTCTATGCCAATGCGCCGTAATTCACTTAATTACTGAAGGTATCTAAGGTAGAATTAAATGTTAATTACTTAGTCTTAAAAAAAAAAAATGAATATTAAGAAAGTGTTTTAGGAATATTTTAAATTTTGTAACAATAATAATATATAATATATATATAATAATTGTAACGTTTTTATAAATCGTATTTCGATCTATTAAAACTAAATTGCGGAGTATGTGTTTTCAATGCCAAACTCATAAAAAAAAACCTCTCAAGGTGGTAGAAGGTCATTGTTTTCGGTGCTGGAATTTTCGCGAATGTTTTACGCGCGAGGGCGAAGGGTTTAAATCTCAAAAATACATAACCGTATTACGTTTAATTTTGTTAATACAATACTATAGCAAATGTTATTAAATTATGGGTTTTATGCTACAGTTAACACGTTCGCTGCGGAAGTTATTTTTAAAGTATATTTCTGGGTGCGTTACGGGTCAGAACTGCCCCGTATTAGTTTTGCACAGAGTGCGTTACGGGGTATATGTGTCCCGTAAGCACTGTGTTGCATTTTTATTCGTAACTTAGTACATGCTTAAAGTAGTGAGGAGTTAAGTTGGCAAAGTAATCTAATTCACTGCGACCGCGCGGGGCTCCTTACAAAAATTTACATTTTATTGCAAAAAATCTTTTTTTTTGTGAAAAATATTAATTTTATGGCATAAAATAACTTTTTTCTTAAAATTTATTATAAAGTGTTTTTCTTGTTCTGAAGATTCTAAATTTTTTTTCGAATTCTATTTATTATAGTCAATTTACAGAATTTAATTATTTTTATTTAAAAAAGTTATTTTTTTGTGAAAAATATTAATTTTATGACATAAAATTAGAATTAAAACAAAAACCTTCACTTTTTTGATTAATTTTATAGGACACTTAGGTTATGTGCAGATCATCAAAAGTCACTGCTTGACGATGAACCCCGTACCGCACACAGTGAAAAATTTATCATCCAGTGCGTTACGGGCCGTATATATCCCGTATTATTTTTGGGGCCAATAAAATTAACAACAAAGTATGGATTCGATATGTACCAATAACATTTAAATATCTTTAAAGTTGACTGAGTTATTGCTTCCGCATTTTAAGAAGGATATGCTTTATTTTTTGCCGCACGGCAGGAGAATGCGTTACGGGGTCGTATCGACCCCGTAACGCAGCGAACGTGTTAAGGCGATCAGACAAATAATATTGCAGTTATTTTAAGTAAATTAAATATTAGGGCTTTTTGTTTCACATAATTGGCAATAATGCATTTTAACGGTAGACGCGTGTTTCAGAGAATTCAAAACCTAATCGGACTTTGTCCGTTCTTGGCCACTAGCTGTCTGCTACTGCCAAACAACGTAATTACGTTGTTTGGCAGTAGCAGACAGCTAGTGGCCAAGAACGGACAAAGTCCTATTAGGTGTTGAATTCTCTGAAATACGCGTAGTGTCTTGGAACTTGTAAAGTTATCAATTAATAAAGTATTGCGATACATACAGGCTGAATAGTCTAGTTAGTTAGTTTTACTACGTGAGTTGAATAAACCACCTGTCTGCTGCCAAAGTGATCGTTCTCAATACGCCATTGTATGGTAAGATTATCTTTGAGTTTTTTAACCATCCTTGGTCTGATCGTCGCTTTTTATTTGATTTTAGTTCCAGTAAGATTCTAATCAAGTCTGAATAATAATATTTTTTGAGTTTAAGTAAAAACCGGACAAATATCCGTAAGTGAATTTTATTTGTGGGAATGCGGTTATGTAATACATAATATGTATTTACTTTTGATTTAAACCTAGGGTTTTTCTGGGGAATTCGATAATATTCTGAACTGGATGACGTGTTGTGCCTGTGTCCAAGCCATTTGAGTTCTACAACGCTTCGATAAGCGTTACACAGGGTATTACGAGCCTTAATACAGTCAGGAGTCCAGTCAGGAATCCAGTCAGGAGTCCAAGTCAAGAAGTCCAGTTTCCAGGCGTGTCCTCGAGTCCGGATTCAAGTTTTGCAGTACAGTACGAGCAGTGAAAGTGTCAGAGCCACAAAGCTGAGTATTCTTATTCTTTTTAAACATTGTTGTTAAACTCTAAAGCCGAATTGTACAGTATAATCTGAGTATAAATGTTAAAGATAAATTCGATCAAAGTATTTATTTAAGTATAAATTTATTCATTAAAGTGCATTCATTCTGGAATTATTTTACGTTTTAGCCCTTCGAGGACTTGTTAAGTATTGATTATTGTAAATATAAATTTGAATGTTTTATACCATTAAATATTCTGGCGCCTGACAAATTATTTTATTTATATTAAGTGATGATAAACACAACCAATTCTTTCCTTCGTCAACCTACGACCTAAAGCTCTCCAAAAAGGTAAGACTGCCGTTAGCATTTTGTGAAGCCTAATTAGAAAAACCAAAAAAGGTTACATAATATAATAGATATAATATACAAGGTGTCCCTAAACTTATTGGCATAAATTTAGGAGCAGATTAAGCAAGTCAAAATAAGATGAAAATCTAAATAAATATTTTTCCTAATTACGTATGTTTAAAAGATACAGGGTAATAAAGTGTTACTTATCATATCAGTTTTTTTAATATAACTTCTACTATGGTAGGCTTGGAAAGGTGATATTTTGCGAACAGTCACTTACTACCAAAATACATATTCACACATACATTCAATTGTTTGAGTGAACACAGTGTCGTAGAAACGGGGGTTGCTTTAAGCTTATTGTCCCATACAAACTTCAAGGTTAGGTTTTTGTAACATTTGATGCAATTTTTCGATTACACAGTTCAGCTATCATTGTTGTTATATCGCATTATTTAAAAGGATTAAAAGGTATATGATAACAAATTTTATTTTTTAATTGAAAAAACTAAAAAGGGCATTTCATGAGCCTCGGGACTTTTTGCCCTGACCTTCACATTAAAAAAATTGTAGTTTTTTCAATTAAAAAATTTGTTATCATATACCTTTTAGTCCTTTAATGCGATATAACAATTATTGTAATCTCGAATATCTCGGAAACGGTTAATTTTATCGAAGTTTGAGAGGTACACCTTTTTAATAGTAGCCGAACTGAGTAATCGAAAAATTGCATCAAATGGTATAAAAACCTAACCTCAAAGTTTGTATGGGACAATAAGCTTAAGCAACCCCTGTTTCTACGACACTGTGTTCACTCGAACAATTGTAATTATGTGTGAATATGTATTTTGCTAGTAAGTGACTGTTCGCAAAATATCACTTTTCCAAGTCTACCATAGTAGAAGTTATATTAAAAAAACTGATAATTTAGTAACACTTTATCACCCTGTATCTTTTAAACATACGTAATTAGGAAAAATATTTATTTAGATTTTCGTCTTATTTTGACCTGCTTAATCTGCTCCTAAATTTATGCCACTAAGTTTAGGGACACCTTGTATATTATAGCTCTAGAGGGCAGTGGTGGGAGAGTTTCCAATCTATGGGGTGTATTATCTTTGGTATATACTACGCGAATACGGGGGGGAGTCAGGAATATATATTGTTGACATTCGTAATTTAATTTAGTTCAAAAGTCTGCTAAATTCAAATTATTAGTATTATATTCTTTTATTAATGAATTCAGCCCTAATTGTTTGTTTATTTTGACTTTGTTAGTTTTATATCCATATATTTGTTATTTAAAATTATTTAAAATCACTTTTCCCAAATATTAGACATAACCTCACAAAAATTAAACCTAATATTTACTTATTTATATTTTAACAATATTTTATGTTTTATGTCTTAACGATATGTTTGTTGTAATTTGCCTGAAGATGGTCTAAAGACCGAAACTAGTCGCAAATAAATATTTACAAATAATAAGGAAATATTCATTACGTACACATAAAATAAATCTTAAATTAAGAAGTAAGTACCTAGAAATACAACAATTTATTGTCCAAAGTAACGGCTAAAATTATTATTAATATTAATTTTGCTATTTGTAAACCCATAATTTACAAACTTGAAACCACTGAAATATATTTTCTTGTGTTAAAACAATATTAGATATTAAATAATCTATTGTGGAGGATTTTAAAATTGCAGTAGTTTCATCTGCATACATAAAAATATTATCATGAAATTGAGGAAAAGGATTTACATATAAGATAAACAAAAGAGGGCCAAGAATTGAACCCTTATTTTTTTAAATCCACTGTATTGGAAGATAATTCCAAACCATTTTCCGAAGATATTTTCACTATTTGTTTTCGTTTGGTCAGATATGATTTAAACAGCCTTAGCACTGTACCTCTTATGCCATATCTTTTTAATTTTAACTTTAATAGTTCTTTATCCATAGTATCAAAGGCTTTAGATAAGTTAAAAAAGGCAGATACTGCCAGGGTTTCGCTAATATCTATCTAATATTTCTAAAAATAGGTAATAAAGAAATAGGTCTATAGTTATTAACATCCGTTTCAGGACCTTTTTTATGCAAAACCCTGACAATATCCAACTTTAGACTATCCAGAAAAATACCATTTTGAAAACAAAGATTTATAATATGGCTAAGAGGACTTGCTATTATATGTACGCATCTAATGGTTGTTGGAATTTCATCCTGTCCAGTAATTTTTTTATTTTTCAAATTAATAATATAATAATGTTATACACTTTAACAGCATTTGAGGGGTATAGTGTTTTTTGGTTTAGAAACTAAAGTTTTGTTTTTATTTATCAGTCTCCACATTCGTTGCTGGTTGTTTGGAGCATTTATTATATTGAAGTTTAGCTTTTTTTGTTCAAATTTTAAAGTCTTAGAAATTTCTTTATAATTATTTTTTAGAAAAGGATAAATATTATTATTTTTACAATTTATTAAATTTCTCTTTTTAATTGTGAAATTTTATTATTAATCCACGGTAGTTTTGCCTAATTTTCTTTATTTTTATAAAAAATTTTTAGGAAACACAACATCAAATTTGGTTTTAAAATCATGGTGAAAAGAATCAAAAGAAATATTAGGGTCTTCACAATTGTAAACAACATTCCAATCAAGCATAGACAATTGGCTGATAAAATCATTAATATTTTGTTCCGAGTATATCCTTTTTAGTTTCTTTTTTATCAATATATTTAAAACAGAACTTAATAGCAAATTGATGTGAAAAATTTGATTTAATTACTGAAGAGGTAAAATGGTATAAATGAATGTTTATAAATATATTATCGATTTGTGTACTTGAAATATTTGTTACTCTTGTAGGCTCATTAATTGTTGATCTTAAATTAAAACTAAATATTAAATTTAACCATGGTACAAGTGAAAAAGCAGCCACTAATAACTGTAGTAATTAGTCATTTTTGACTAATTAATTTTTAGAGAGTATACTCTAGTAGGTATACCTACCTAATGTATTTATTATATTTTTATTTGCATAATAATAATTTACGCTGACCATTGTTCATTAATAATTGTTCATTGGTCATTATAGAAGTTACACAAGAAAATAAAAAATAATGACACACCTTTTCTTCCTGGGAAAAAATATATAGGTACATTAAATTTCAAATAATTGAAGCTTACTATCTAAAAATGAATTAGTCAAAAATTACATTGTCATATCGAAAAAGCAGCCACTAATAATTCTAGTCAATAACAATTCCAAACATTTAGCAGTCAATTTCCATGTAAAATTGTTCCCTAAATCCGAATATGTCGTCAAAAGTTAGAAAAATAAAACAGTTTTTGAGATACAGTCAATTTTCCATATAATAATAATTTAATTTATTTATTTACGACAAAAAAGGTAAAATACATTTGAATATGATTTCCAGTAAATAAATAATAAATAACCCCTTAAGTTTAACTTCTCTGGGGACCTTATACATAAAGTTTACATTATAAATAATATTTACATTATAAAAGTAATAAATTAACATTATAAAAAGTAATAAATTAAATTATTAGCCAATAAGTAACACACTATTAACCAGCAGTGAATAATACTGGAGTATTATTCACTGCTGGTTATCTAATAGTGTGTTACTTATTGGCTAATAATTTAATTTATTACAAAGAGGAAAAAGAAAAAAAACTAAATACTATGAGACAACGGACAAATAGAAACTTAACACAATACAATGTAACCTATTCTAGTCTTAGCTGCGATTATTTATTAAATTGTTAATTAAAATTTCTGGTGCTTTCATTAAAAAATCTTTTAAATGAACTTTGAATTAATTAAAATTTGAAATACTTCTTACTGATTGAGGGACAAAGTTGAATATTTTTGGTGCCAAAAAAGAAGAAAGAAGGAGGTACGTATCGTTGCGGCGAGTGTTATAAGGGTGTTCAAGCGTAGGTAAGTTGTTTTTCTTTTTATATTGATTTTGACATAGTACAAAATAGTATAATAAGTCCTTAAAGGTTAGGTCCGAGGGGTGGGTTGAGTCCTTTCCGAGCATTATTCTTAAAATTCTTTTTTGGGTTGTTTTCAATATTTCTAAGTGTGCGTCAAAGGCACCTCCCCATCCGATTAAACCGTATATCAAATGGCTTTCAACTAGGGCGTGGTAAAGAACTATTAAGTCATTATAGTTAAGAATAGAATTTAGAAATTTAAATTTATATATTATAGTTCTAATTTTTTTTAGTAGATGGTCGACGTGTGCATCCCATTTTAGATAACACCCAGATATTTTATTTTCTCAGTTTCGTTTATGGTTATGTCTGTACCTTTTATTTTAATCATATGAAATTCAGGACGATTGTAATTATGACAAGTAAATGTCAAATATGATGTTTTGTCAAAATTGATGGATAAGAGCATGCTATTAAACCATTCCGTTATGTTAGTAAGATCATGTTCAACGCTATTTTTTAGGTTTTTCCAACTATTGGATTTATAAAATAAAGCAGTATCATCTGCAAAACTTATTACTTTTGCAGCAGTAGGAACAAAGAAGAGTCCATCCATGTACAAAGTGAAGAGGATTGGGCCTAATACAGTTCCTTGAGGAACACCCCAGCTAATCTTTTTGAAATCGCTATACGAATCTTTGATTTTTACAGATTGTGTTCTATTGCTAATATAGCTTTCAAGTTTTTTTCTTTTGCTAGTTTGTAATGTTCCCAAAGAACCTTCTTGTCTTCTCTCTCTTATTTTGTGAGATCGTTTGAGATCGAGATCTTAGTAACCTTTAGTTTTGTAATATTTTTAAAGATTTGCTGTTTTTTTAAATTAGATACGAATTGTATTAGTAAAGGCCTATTGTTTTGTTCTTTTTTCCCCAACCTATAGAGGTTATTTATATCTTGTTTAGCAATTTCAATGTTTAGTTTGTTTTCTAAGAGATCCTTTAATAATTCGTAGTCCGATTCAGATTATTTTAGTCCGTAAATAACAATGTTGTTATTTTTTAATTCCGACTGAAGCTGTTTAACTTTTCCTTTTAATTGCAGATTTTCGATTTCTAGTGTTTGTATTTTTATTGTGCTTTGGTAAAGAATTTCTGAATTTGCTTCAATCGTTTTGTGTAAATTGTTTAGTTTGTCTTGTATAGTTGAGAATTGTTTATTGTTAGTGTCGTTTGATGCTTAAATTGCGGCTAATAGAGTTTCATTTGTGATACTCATTGTGTATTTATATTTGAAATTTTTGTTAATGTTTACTAAGGAATTGACTATATCTCAAAAACTGTTCTGGTTTCATAATTTTTTACGGTATTTTCGTATTCAGGGGACAATTTTACATAAGAATTTGATGTAAATGTTGGGGATAACATAATATAATATATGGTATAAGTGAAAAAGCAGCCACTAATAACTGTGTTAATTAGTCATTTTTGACTAATTCATTTTTAGAGTGTACTTATTATTATTATGGTTGCAGTCCTTCATACATACACTGCCATACAAGTCTAAAATGCATACTTCAATTTAAGGACAAAATATCGTTTTTATTATTTATAACGACGGATATACGGACACTGTTCGTCGGACACCCTCACTCCCCGAATTTAAAAAGTTTTGAAAATAAAATTATCAAAATCATTTTTTTTTATTTTTTACAAAACACAATCTCATTGTTTACATTACATTTATTTTTTGTAGGTATGCTTTTAAGCATACAAGTGGCCAAATCGCACTTCTATTTTCGACAGAAAGGGTCGTCAATCACAATTTTTTTTATTAATTTATTTAATAAAATATTAAATTAATAAATTTTAATTAAATTATTTTTATTTTATTTTAAATAACAGTAACATTATAAATATAACTACACCCATATGAATTTGTAAACTTAATTTATATTATTGGATAAATGGATGATTTTAAATGTCCTTTTGTACAGTAACAGAATTTAAGCACTGATTTAATAAATGTTACGTGTAACAATGTTGTAATTAAAAGCGATAACCGCCATACCCCGCCGCTAAGTTTAATTATATTGTGGAAAGTTTCAATTCCAGTCAAATGGTTTTTAGGAAAAGTTGGATCAGTTTTAATCAAGTTAAAACTGAATTCCAGTGGCAACTTTTAAAACATTATTATAAATTACAAATATCTATCTGGATCATAGAGTATAAAATATTAAGTTGGTAATAGTCAGTTTTATTTTTGAGCTGCACGTAAATCTTTAGCAATATTACACCAAATGAGTTTGTGACTGTAGCAAGGCATTCGACTGTATTAAACTCGGTAAACTAACATACACATTTGGATATACTATTTCTGTAATAGTAATACTATTATAGTATATCCAAATGTGTGTTAGGTCTAGTGTATTGCTTACTAAATAGTTATACATACTAATTTACACAATACAAATGTAATGTAATGCATTCGTGAATAAACCACACAGTTTTATTCTTGGCCCTGCTATTTATGTAAACTATGAATCAATGACTCGTACTGTCTACTTGAGGCATGAGTCAATAGCATTTTTATAAATGACTATTTTATAGGTTCTTGGGTATTATTCCAATACAAATATAAATTAGGTATTTTTTATATTTCCTATGGCTTGGCGGTATTTTACGCTACCACAATTTACATAGGTTTGTACATAATTAGATACCTACTCTTTAAAATTAACTACAACAATTTTAATACAACAAATATATTTCGACTTGTATACGTTACCGAAGTAATAGTTTTAATAAAAAACAGTATTCTTTAATTTTACGCCAAAAGTGTTACAGGTAAAAAGTAGAAAAGGTTCTTTGTAATAAGTTTCCCTTTTTTACCAGGACATTTACCTATTTTTTTATTTTGGTATTGTTTTTTTTTGCGGGATAATTGTTATTTCTCTTTGTTTGATTTAACCACATTTGTTTTAAAGTGTAGATCTTAATAAACTGTATAAACACCATATTTTTACAAAAAATACAATATACACCATGTCAGTTTTTAAAAGTAAATTTTTAAGAATTCATATTAGCGATTAAAAAAAAAAATCTAAGCACGGCACTGGATTCACCACCCCTCAATACGACCCTTTACTAAATTTTATTGAAAAATTTTAGGTGGAAAAATGCACAATAAAAACTACAAAAATTTATTCTGTCAAGGTATCCAAAAATACATTGAAATAAAATTAAACTAATAGTAACATGGTACTATAACTATAAGTTTAATTTTATTTTAATGTATTTTTATGGATAACTTGTCAGAATTTTTCAATAAAATTTAGTAAACGGTCAATTTCATTTATACTTTTAATTATTTTAAAACATACATTTTATTTTAAAATAAAATTAAACTAATAGTAACATGGTACTATAACTATAAGTTTAATTTTATTTTAATGTTTTTTTATGGATAACTTGTCAGAATTTTTTAATAAAACTTAGTAAAGGTTCGATTTCATTTATACTTTTAATTATTTTAAAACATACATTTTATTTTATGAGAAAATATTTCTAAACTTTATGTTTATGTAGTAGAGTATTAAAACAGTTGTTTTTAATTAGAAGTTTTGTATGCAAATCATTTGTGTTATGCTGTTTATTTAAACCACTTTAAATTAAGTGAAATGCAGGGAATTTTGTATTGTATGAAATCATTTTGTATGAAGTTTAAAATTAACTTATATTAAGGCAAACTAAGCTAAAGCTCATTTTCCTTATTTTTTTAAATGCCTAAGAATGATTTATATTATAAAATAAATACACAATGCTTTCTACACCTTTTCCAATTGTATTTCAGAAATGGTGAAATTTATTTCAGAAAGCATCAAATGTAATTCAGAATAATTAAATGTATTTCAGAAAGCGTTAAATGTATTTCAGAATAGGCAAATGCATTTCAGAAAGCGTCAAATGTAATTCAGAATTCGTTAAATGTGTTTTAGAAGGCGTGAAATCTATTTCAGAAAGCATCAAATGTATTTCAGAATATTCAAAATATATATTTTGAAGCTTTTTAATTGCTACCATGGTTAGTTACTACAACATGTATGTATTAGGGTGGTTCTTATTTGTCCGATGTCGAAATTTTATTCGTACCCCTCATTTGTTTTTAAAAAATATTAAAAAAATGTATGCCAAATTTGAATGTCCTAACTCATTTCCTTCTATTGCCTGTAACAACGAGAAGCTTTCCAGATAGAGGATTTTTGCCTTTAATGTATTAATTTTTAAAAATTACTAAGAATCTATGAAAAAGTATAATTTTTTGAGAAAATGTAAAAGACTTAAGTTACTTTTAAACAAAAAAAAATTTTCATCCTAAGGTCTTTTTTACTTCGCTCGATTATTACTTACAGTTTTTCAAATAGGGGATTTTTGATTTAAAACGCAATAATTTATAAAATCATTAACAATTCTAATGTTTTGAGGAAATGAAGGGAAAATATGGTAGTTTTAAACAAAAAAAGAATAGAAGGAAATAAATTAGGACATTCAAATTTGACATACATTTTTTTATATTTTTTAAAAACAAATGAGGGGGCGGCACGATTAAAATTTTGACATCGGTCAAATAAGAACCTCCCTAGTATACATGTAGAAAACATGTATTTACATAGTTATATATATGACCTGAAATTAAATTTTTTTATTTTATAAGTACAAATGTATGTATTTAGAGCCCCACTTGCATATCTTCCATAGCTAAAGCTGCAGCATGAAAAACTGTTGAATGTTGAGCATCTCGTGCGCAGTCTCCTACAACGGTATCCTTGGCATTATCTATAATAAAAGTGGATCAAACGTCAATGTTTGGTCAGGAGGATTTAAAAGATTCAATTTAAGGTAGGCATTAATTAACCTTACTCCAGATAATCTCAATAGCGTTGAGCATGGGAGAATGGTTTAAAAGACCAGATTACTTCATCGGCCAATCCGAGCAGAACTGTTTGGCAGATTATTCATCAAGGTAACAAAAAACTAACAAATATTCACCTAAAACATTATAATGAAATTATAAAGTCTCCTAAATTAGTTACAAACAAGTTTAATAATTGTTTTGTGGATATTGTTAAAACAACACGTAGCAAAATTCCAAACATATCTAGAATGTCAACGCATATGAGTAAATTATCCAATAGTATGTGCCTTATGCCATTCACTGAATCGGAAGTTATGGGTTTATTTAGCAAGCTTAAAAGCAAAAAATCATATGGTCCAGATGAGATTCCGGTGTGTTTATTGAAGAAAGTATGTGAACCGCTTATTATTCCTATAACCCATTTAATTGACAGTTATTTTGCAAAGGGTGCCTTTCCCGATGCTCTGAAGACACGCATAATTCCAATTTATAAAAAGGGCGATCCAGAAGGTGTGGAAAACTACAGACCTGTGGCTTTAACTTCGTCATTTTCAAAAATATTTGAATGTGCTATGCTTGACAGACTTCCTAGATATTTAAAGAAAAATAACATTTTATTAGATAACCAACATGGTTTTAGGTCTAAACATTCCACACTTTCTGCATTAAACATTTTTTACCAAAAACTAGTTGAATTTATTTACGCGGGAGAGTGCCCTGTGGGCATATTTTGTGATCTTAGCAGGGCATTTGACTGCGTTGGTCATAACATTCTTATAGATAAACTTGAAAATTACGGAATTCGTGGAGTTGCCAGTGATTGGATAAGGTCGTACCTAAGCAAAAGAAAACAATATGTTGAATGCATGGGGGTCTCATCTGAACGCACTGATAATAAGACAGGTGTACCTCAGGGATCAATACTGCGCCCTGTTCTTTTCATTTTGTTTATGAATGATCTACCTGCAATGCAGACAGACACTCTTCATGAAGGTATGCAGGTCCTGCATACCTTCATGAAGAGTGTCTGGTGATGTACGCCGATGATACCACTGTTTTGGTCTCGGATAGAGACAATAATAAACTCTTGGAAAGGTGTAGCAGAGCCGTATCAAAATTATGTGACTGGTTCTGCCAAAACAAATTATACTTTAACACTTCCAAAACTAGTTGTATAAAATTTCACACAATTCAAAAGAGCATAGAGCCAGTCACTGTTAGTATAAATAACGCAACTGTCTCAAATTCCAGAGCGGTAAAATTTCTCGGCGTATATTTCCAGGATACTTTAAAGTGGAATGAGCATTGTTCGCACTTGATCTCCACGTTAAGCTCAAAATGTTATCAAATAAGATTTTTAAAACCCATTTTAACATTGCAACAGATTAAGTACTATTACTATGCGGAGGTGTACTCGAGACTGGTTTACGGTTTATGTTTTTGGGGCTCTTCACATATAGCTAAAGGCGTTTTTATTATACAAAAGACAATTTTAAGGTGTATTATGGGTCTACCATCATACCACTAGTGCAGGAACGTTTTTAAAACATTGGGCATTTTACCTCTTCCCTCCATATACATTCTTGATATTCTTAAATTTGTTTATGGTTTAAAAAATACATACAAAGTCAACAATAAAGTTCATAGCCATAATACCAGGCAAAAATACAACTTTTATCCGCCGCGGCCCAGAGTTGACATATTTAAGAATTCACCAGGCTACCAGGGTCAGAAGTTCTTCAATGCATTACCAGAAGAAGTCAAACAAATAAACAGTTATACTTAATTTAAAAAAAAGATCTTGGCAATGCTTAAGGAAAATAATTTTTATAGTATAGATGAATTTATAAAATTTTTAAATAAATAATATATAGTATTACATTACTGTAAATGTCTTTATATCTTTTTGTAAATGTCTTTATAATTGATGTTATAATATTTTGTATTTTATCTTTTGACATGTCTTATACAATTGTAAAATTGTCTTTTGGACTAATAAATATATTATTATTATTATTATTATTATTACCACCATTTACCCAATGTTGCAATAAGTTTGCAATTCACAGCATCTGCCGTAAAAATCCCCGACGATGCTCAATTAAAACAACAACTGCAGCAGATATACCTCCAATTACATGAACATTGGGTCCTTTTAATGCTGAGCAGCTTTGTTACCAACACGGGCAGGACCTCTTGTCCTTCGGCAGAAAAGATTAAAATTAATATCGTCGATCCATACAATTTGTTTTCCATGATGATTATGATCATTTAAGGTTCTGACATAATTTGCACATTTTAAATTATTTTCCGCTGAATTCATGGTAACAGGTTGATAATACACCTGTTTTATGGTGAATAATTTACCTTCTAGGTAATTTCCAATCCTGGATTTGACTATTCTGAAATACATTTAACGCTTTCTGAAATACATTTGACTATTCTAAAATACATTTAAAGCTTTCTGAAATACAATTATAAAAGGCGTTCTGAAATACATGTTACGCTTTTTAATTGCTGCCTTGGTTAGTTAGAAAAGAATATACAACTTGAGTTTATATAAATAAGAATTATACTGGATTTATGTAGAGAAAATGTATTTACATAGTTATAAATATGAAAAATAAAATAAAATATTTTACAAAACTAAATACCAATATATGTATTTAGAGCCCAACACATTTGACTTTTCTGGAATACATTTGACGCTTTCTGAAATACAATTGAAAAAGGCGTTCTGAAATACATTTGACGCTTTCTGAAATACATTTTACTATTCTGAAATACATTTAACGCGTTCTGAAATACATTTGACGCTTTCTAAAATACATTTGGCGATTTCTAAAATACATTTGACTATTCTGAAATATATTTGATGCTTTCTAAAATACATTTGACTATTCTAAAATACATTTAACGCATTCTAAAATACATTTGACCATTTTGAAATACATTTCACTTTTTCTAAAATACATTTTACTATTCTGAAATACATTTCAGACCATTGTGGGGCGCCTTCGGCGTCGTGGGGCCTTGCCCTACTATATTAGTAGTAGAATACTGGCGTGATCTGAGTGATCTGAGAGGTACATTTACGAGGCAAAAATTATTCTTTAAATATTTGCCTTTTTTATGTTTTTGAGGGCCGGTTTATTAAACTTTGGTTAAGTTCCAGTTAGTCTATTTGACAGTTAAATTCCATATCGATCGTTATGAGAACAATGGTATCCATAGAAATTATCTGCCAGATAACTAACTGCAACTTTAACCGGGCATTGATAAACCGGCCTTGAGGGTGCTAAATTTACTATGTTTTATATTTGAAATAAGTAATCATATTTTAAAAAATCATTATAATTGTGCAATGCACAATGCACAATGCACAATGTGCATTCTATTCAGTGAAATAACGTAAGTGAATTCTATTGATTGAAATTGACGCTGTTCATTTCAAACATTAAAATTAGTGGTTAATTTTCTTTACCAATCAGTTTAATTCAAACATTCAAATACAGCGAATTTCATACTTTGAAATTACTTTTCCATCTAGCATAAATTTCAAACAATGAAATAACGCAAATTTACAAGTTTGTTGAATTTTTTGGTTACCTACTTTAAAGTTGTTCGATAAAATGATAAACTGCATTCCATTACTTCGTTTAAAATAAACTTTTAAATTAAATGAATTTAACTCCGATATTTTCATTAATAGTTTTAACGACAACTGTAACTTTATTCATTAAAATTTGTCCAATTTATAAGACTGGTTAATAAAAGGAACTGGGGAGTATATAAAACGATTTTTTTAAGCTAAAATGCTCAATTCTCGGTTGCAATTGATCGAACATCTAAAACCATATTTAAATAAACCAATCCGCATAAGTAAATTTTATTTACTGAAATTCACGATGTTAATTTCAAACATTAAAATTAGTGGTTTATTTTCTTTACCAATAAGTTTAATTCAACATTGAAATACAGCCATTGAAAGCCACAAGGACTAATGCTAATGATTTAAGTGAATCTTTTTCAGGAAAAATATTAAATTTTCGCTCTGCATTTAGAGTGAGTTTAAAAAATATAGATACAGTCATTAAAGTGATTTTTTTGTAAACATCAAACACCTTTCTCAAATTTTCCCGACGGTTAGTTATTTGGTATGGCTGTAAATAAAAAATATACGTTTAATATTATGTTGTATTTTTTATTTATTTAGGTATTCAGGCGTCAGCCGATAGGTTCGCCCCCGGCGCCGATATTTCTAGCTACGCCACTAGTAAATTAGTATTATTAATAGTAGAAGTGGTGGTATTAGTAGTAGATATTTAACTTTACATTTTAAAATACATATATGTTACATATATCTTTATATAAAGGGTGGGCCATCGAAAACATACCACCAGGCATTACAGGCTGGGAAAGAACTTTTCGACAAAATCCAAAAACATTTCAAGTTTGTTTTGAGGCAAAAAGCATACCAGAACCTTTAATCCCCTAAGTGGGGGTGTCATTTACCAATTTTTTTCCATGGAATAAACATCAAAAACAGCGAATTCTTTTAAAGGAATTTATTTTAATAATACGTTTTGTTGGTATTTTAAAGCTCCATAATTTTTTGAGTGGATCGATTAAAAAATCCAAGCAGCAATGTATAGGGAATAAAAAGCCTTTTTTAATGAGGTATTACTTGACCGCCATTCCATTTATAAAAAAAACTCGAAAAGTTCTTTTCCAGCTTGTAATGCCTTGCGGTACGTTTTCGATGGGCCACCCTGTATATAATTTTTCTGTTTGTGTGCACTTTGCATGTCACTAAACTCCTCCTAAACAGCTGGACCGATTTTGCTAAAATATTTTGTGTGTTTAAGGGGGGGGGGTAAGGTCAAATCATACGAAAAAAGCCATGTTTTCGTGATTTTTTTTTTGACGACGCAGTTAAAATTTCTTTACTCAACCAATGGTACATTGAAGTATGACATTCGAAGAGTGTTTCATCAAATTTGTACGAAGAAATATTAAAAATACGGCAATGGCAGCAATTGTTCTATTATCTAACGAATGAACTTTGATTTTTTGATTTCAGATGATCCAGCACCAAGTTATGAGGGGCACCGCAATTCAACTTTTTTTCGAGACACGTCCGAACAATTGCTGCCATTGCCGTATTTTTTAATATTTCTTTGTACAAATTTGATGAAACATTCTTCGAATGTCATACTTCAATGTACCATTGGTTGAGTAAAGAAATTTTAACTGCGTCTTCAGAAATAAAATCACGAAAACATGGCTTTTTTCGTATGATTTGACCTTACCCCCCCCTTAAGTGGGTCCCTGGATGGTTTAATTGCAAAAAAAATATGAAAATGATTTAAGAGAAACACTGCACTCTTATTGTTTTTAACACTTCGCCAGCTTCTGCTAAAAAAAAAACGTTTTCGAAGCTCAAGCTCATAAAATACTATTTGAGAAATACCATTATCCAGACAAGGCTACATAGTAGGGTGTTTCAAAATGAGGCAATATTTTTCTTTTTTCAAATTCATGTGAAACTCTCGTCACTTATACAAAAAAAAAATTCTGTCAAAATTTGAGCTCTTAATATTAATTTTAAAAGGTCCATCATCGAATTTAAAGTTTTCCCATTGATTTAACATGGAAAAATAGTTTTTTAAGATTTATTTCGCCTGCATGCTATGTACAACTTTTTTTTTTTATAACAATCACTGTTCCTTTTTAGCAATAAATTGTCTACAAAAAATCTTACAGAGTCAAGTTTGTAGATTCAATTGTTTCTTTTTTATTAACGTTGAAACGTATAAATTCTAAAAAAAATGATATTTTTACATTTAGCGGCTAAATTACTAATCGTAGAAAAAAAAGTCAATTAGCAATTTTGAAGATCTTTTATTGTTCTACAAATTAATTTTAAACACCCTAGTACATAGCCTAACAATATAAAGTATAGAAAATGAATTTTCTCAAAAAAAATAATTTTTGAAAAAATAATCGATCAATTTGCGTGCATTAAAAATAGCAGAAAAAATCTCTAATGTTTTAAAGGTTTTTAAATTACATTTATAGGTTTGTATTTAAATGTGTTTCTGGTTATTTTTTGATATGGCTGTAAATAAAAAAATATACGTTTAATATTTTGTTGTACATATTTTTATCTACTTGGATTTTATTGACGGCGCCAGCCGATAGGTTTACTCCCGGCGCCTATATGTCTATAGCTATAGCTATAGCGTATATGCCACTGCCAGTACTAGTAGTCGTAGAAGTAGTATTTACTAAACTTTAAGTTACATCTATGTTACATATATTTTTATTCCATAGATTTGGGTGTTTAAAAAAAAGCGATTTGTTTTTTTTTCTTTCAAACAGGCTCAATAATTAATGCTCCACTTTTCGATGTTCCATAGGAATAACATGGGAAACATTTTTTTTGTTCCTTCTGTTTTTTGTAATTTACCAACCAAAGGTCATACAGAAAATGTGTGCTCTAGAAAAAAGATTTCCTATGATTTTTTGGTAAATCAATTGGTTAAAAGTTATTAAAGACCAAAGTTCAACCCACCAACAATTTTTCCGATTTTTTCGGTATTGCAAATTGAGCACGAAATTTCATGCGGAACCTAAATTTGGCATTACAAGAGTCGTAAACCAATATTTTTTTTTCATTTACAAATTTAAACAGAACACTACTTAATTAATTGAGGAGGTGCATTCCAAAATCGGCTTATCCATATTAGTTGTTTTTGAGCAAAATGTCAAAATTCTTACACGTGAGTACTAACCCATATCAGACTAACACAATAATTTGAACGAAATATATAGGCTTTTTTTTTGTTGTTAATTGTTAAAATTGTTTTGTTTGCAAACCAATTACAGTTTGGATAAATTAATTTACTATATACAGTAAAAAATCTGTGTAGTTTTAATTGTTTATTAATGTAAACATTCCTATATATATTAGGTAAGTGCCTTAATTACATTACTAAGATGTTGTTTTTTCATGTTTTGTATTTATACATAACCAATAATTTAATGTTGGATGAAAAACTACACATTTGAAACACAAAAATGTAATATTCTCTTATCAACCATAATTTAAATGTTGCTGACTATGAATCATGTCTTTTCACACAATGATGCTGTGATGTTACAGTTTTAATAAAGTGTAAATAAAATTACATGATTGTAATGTAATTTACCCCTTCCCATTTTATTTGGTTTTCGTTGCAAATAATGTATAAATGTAAATTTCCGCGTAATAATATGTAAAAAAATTAGGCATGTAATATTGCACCACTTGTCTGGATTTTTTTACGAGACCGGTGAAAAATTACACTATTCGACATGTACTTTACTCTGGAATCAAGGGGAATCAGTGCCATTTTGATTTTGTGTTTGACGTGCATGCATACGCGGTGTTTGTGGTGTTTTTTTGAGAGTTTTTGAGTAATAACCCTAGCTACAAGTAAGTAAATATGTGTAGTTGCGAATTTTGTTTATTTAAATGTGTAACAATTAGAAAATATGAGTTACATCAATATTTTCACCAAAATGGGAAAAATGTAACCTACAAATGTAAGCGTGCAACGTGTAGTTTAACTTTTCGTAGTTTCAATGCATTTTCAACTCACATTTATCGATTTAATTAAGAAAGTTGTATTAAAAATGAAAAAGTAAAACATTGCGGAATAAATAATTGTATCTTTGTTAGCTCTAACGATATGGATTTTTTAAGACATATGTATTTGGATTTTAAAGATGTTAGCTTTAAAGGAATTCAATGTCCTTTACGAAATGATTGCAAAAATGAAACTTTGTTTGCATCTCTAGGCAGTTTTCGCTCTCATGTAAGCGTAAGCACTTTTTAATTAAAAAAGAAGGTTGGTTTGTATCGATATAGACCATGTATGGTGTTAAAATGGTCATGAAATTTTGAACCTATATATGTATATACCTAGTTATTATGTTTTTCATTGTTTTAAAAGCGTTACCTATAGATAAAAACATTACCAACTTAATTATTATAAATTTTTCCTGCATGGAGTATACCTACTATAGTTTTAATTATTTTATTTTTTTCTTTCAAGGCGACGAAAATAATCGACTCTTTTGCGTTTATTTTGAAAAAGCCAATGTCTACTTGGATGGATCCAAGACATTTTTGGAGGCGTTTAAATATGTGATGGCGCTATTTTTTATTTTAAACCTAAAGTATCCAAAAAACTTAAGTGCAACATTGGAATTTCTGGAAAGATTATATTTGAAAATTCACCCAGATACTGGATCAAAAGCGGGTAACAAGAAAACAACTGCCACAAAACAAAAAGTAATTAATTAAATGCTTAAACTAAACAAAAGCAAATAAAGCCAATATATTGGCTATATAACTAATAGTTAAAGATAACTATATAATTAATAGTTAAAAACTATTCTGTTTGCCATGTATATTTTATTTTAAAGAATTATTTTTTTGTTATTTCTTTTATTAGGTATACCTACATAATAATATTATGTACCTATATTATAGGTATATTATATATTATACTATTTATTTTATGTTTCTGGTAGGTACCTATGTGCAATCCACTTTGTTTTTTTTTAATTAATCCAAACCAATCTGTATAAGTTTTGTCAAGACATTAAAAAATTAATATGGTAAGTACAAACTTTAATACAAATTTTCATTATCAGGTCTCAATTTTAAATTGGCTATTTTATTTAAGTAAACTTAGTTTTAACTTATAAATATGCAAGGTGCACATGTTTCATAAGTAAAATATTTGAGAAATGCATTAAAATTTAATATTATTTTTTTCTATAAGCATAACTTTGTAAAAAAAAGACATCAGAAAATGTACATGTTAGGTTTTTCTAATATAAAATTACTAAAAAAAGTTTATTTATTTTTTTAACTTATTTTTGTTGCATGTTTTAGTTTTTTTTTATAAAAGAGCAAGTTTAAATAGGTACCTAATAGATTTTTAATAATTCGTGAATCAGTCTGTGTTCAAAAAAAGTAAAAAGATAAAATTAATAGGTTTTTTGAAACAGATAGTTAAGTATAAAATAAAATATAGAACTGCATGCAGTTCAATGTTTTATTTTGTTTAGAACTATCCCTTTTTTATACAAAATTTTAATTATTGATTAATGAATATTTTTAAATGATTATAGAATATTCCAAACTTTTTCGGCCTCACCTCCTAAAAAGTTTATATTGGGTCTAATTATAACACACACAAAATTTGAGCCTCATAAATTAATATTATAATATTAATATTATAATATTATCCTGTGCCAATGAGCGCTTGAAGTTTAAAAAAAAAGTACCTACCCCTTTTCTAAACCTTTAAGCGCTCGTAGGATAATATTAATTTAAGAGGATAAAATTTTGTGTGTGTTATACTTACACCCAATATAAACTTTTTAGGAGGTGAGGCCGAAAAAGTTTGGAATATTCTATAATCATTTAAAAATATTCATTAATGGGGCATTCCACGTTACTCGGTAATTTTTGTCCCGCCCGTCACAATTAAAAATTGTGAGTAAAAACCACAAGTTATGAAATTAATATTTTATAATATTATTTTTATTGTGCTTATAACTTATTAAATGCATAATAAAACAATATTTTTAAATAAATTTTATAACGTGCAGTTTTTACTCACAATTTTTAATTGTGACGGGCGGGACAAAAATCCCCGAGTAACGTAGAATGACCCTAATCAATAATTAAAATTTTATATAATTAAGGCATACCCTACTATTTCTATTCTATTTTTTAGAAAATGTAAATTTACATAAAATATATAAAATTATGTAAAAATACAAAAGAAAACCAGTAAAAAATAGGCATTAATAATGTTAATTTACATGATTTATAAAGAATTCTTAAAGAATATTAATATTTATTTAACGCGTTTAATTTTACACTAAAAAATTTGTGAAAAGTAAGCAAAAATAATGTAAAATTACATAATTTACATGGTATTTTTATTTAATGTTTATGAATTTGAACATTAGAAAACCTGTAAACAATAAGCATCAATAATGTAAATTTACATAACTGACGTGGTCTTTTTATTTAGTCTATAAACTTTTACATAATTTTTAAAGAAAATTTTACATAATTAACAAAGTGAAGTATTACATTATTAATTTTGAAAATTATTGATTGATTGGTTATGGCAATAAAAAAGCCAACGATTGGTAGTGTAAATATTCTTTACTATATATAGTAACTATAATTATATTAAAAGAAACACCTCAGAAATACCAAGTTACGACTTAAACTTTATTAATTAATAGGTTTGGCGGACGTATTTTGTTACTGTGGTGAAATTTTTAATAATTATATCTAATTCTATCTAATATCAACAATGGCAAAATTAAGATCTCATTCAGATATGTTGGAACTAATATCCTGTGTCCTGAAAAATGATACTGTGAAACACATAATTGATGAAATTATCAAGTCCCAATTGGAGCCTGTGTTGGAGCTGGTAGAGAAATTACAGACTGAAATGAGGGACCTACGTGAGTCTAATATACAACTTGTTCATTTACTAACATCTGATCAAAAGTTATTTAATTCAACTAAAAACATAGCAAATAATAATTCTTCAAATACATCTATAAATTTCCTAAGCAAAAAGAATGCTAAGAATGTGAATGTTAATAAAACTCAGTCAGTTTTTGTTGACAAAAAACATCAACAAACCAATGCAAATAAAACCGATTTGCAACATTTAACAGCTGGTAAAGTCAATGAACCTTTAAAGAAATTAAAAGAAAGTATCAATAAAAGTAACCAATATACAGGGATTTTCGGAAAAAATAATTCAGCTACAAATAGATTAACTGCGGTTAGTCGTAAAGCGTGGCTGTATGTTGGCCGTGTTACTCCTGGATTGGGTGCTGATGCTTTAAAAGAACATCTAACAAATACATTTCCAAATGAAGAAATATCTGTTGAGTTATTACCCAAGTGGAAAAATGGCAACTCAGATTCTTTTAAAGGAGGAAAATTGGCCGAAAAATGTATTAGTAAAAAAATAGTTTTTTCGTAAGTAATATCATAAGGGCATCTAATTTTTCCGAAAAAAATCGAAAAAACACGTTGCTAAGTAATATTTTAACAAAAAGCATGAGTGCTGGTGGCAACAAAAATCCGAGTCGAAGAGGAGGATTTTTGCATCTGCACGAATGCATTTTGTTAAAAAAATATTACTTAGCATTGTGTTTTTTCGATTTTTTTCACAGGAAAAATTAGATGCCCGAATGGTATTTGACAAGACTATTTCATGAGTAACAGTAAACAATTAAAATATAAATTGCAATTTTTGTTGACAACAGCTGTCAAGTTTTGCCGCGGGTAAACTCGAATAAACTGCTGACAGGTGCTGTCACACAGTTTTTCCACCTAGAAACCATTTGTAATTCAAAATTGCGCGTTTGTGATTGGTCGAAATTAAGACGAGGGAAATAGTCAGTTAAAAACAGATAGTGAATAATATTTCTTCCAATTTCTTACAAACTCAAAAAATAACTAATCTAAATATTAATAAAACCATAAATAAAACTATTAATAATAATAATAATTATTATAATAAATTATTATAATTAATTATAATAATTTATTTGCTCAACAGAACAATACATTCCAATAATAAGACAAAAATATACAATTATATGCAAATAGAGAACCTTAGGTTTCAAATATATCTTTAGCAATAGCTAATAAATAATTTAAGCTATTAAAAAACAAATCACATGAATGGCTTATTAAATTATAATTGTTAGTTATAACATTAGAGTATACTATCAAAATGTAAGAGGACTTAACACCAAAGTTGATTCTTTTTATACTGCTGTATCAAATAATGAATACGATATTATATCTATAACGGAAACATGGCTTAATAAGGATATTAATAGTAGTGAATATTTTCCTAATTCTTTTAATATTTATCGCTGTGACAGAAACTTTGATGCTGTCCACATGACCAGTGCCGGTTTAACAGGGGTTTTTTGGGGACTATAGCACCGGGCGGTAAATATTTTTGGGGCGGTACCGCGTACCGCCCATAATTTAAAAAAAATACTTAATCGTTAGAATTTAGAAAAAAAATTATTGCGACACTGCGTCGGCGGATACAACGGATACAAATGAGAAAAATGTTGTTATAGTTAAAGCAGCAGAAAAACTTGATTTATTGGAAACGGAATAATTTGAACTTTTTGGATAGACGTTTTGCAAAGGGTTAATGAAACCAATAAAGCAGTCCAAAAACAAAATATGGATTTAAGCACAAATGCTCATCTTTTGTCATTTTTTGTTGAGAACTTTGATTTTTTACGTGATATCATTTTGATCATTACGAGGAAATTAACAGGAAACAAAATTATGCTCAGAAGCGGATAATCATAAGAAAATTACAATTTGAAGAAAATAATTCAGAGGCAAGTTTAAGCAAAAAAAAAACAATGCGAACAATAAGTTTTATTTTAATAATTGACAATCTATAATCCAAAATCATTTGTCGATATGATAAGAAATCTGGCACAAACAAATTTGAATTTTTGTTTAATCTAAAAGCATAAATCTTCGTGGAGGATTTGGATGAGTTTTTTCCTCAAAAATGTGTCCAACTCAAGAAACTGATAACTTTCCTTTCGGAAATAAAAATAGAAACTCCATTGGAATTAGTATAAGTTTTATACGAAAATAAATTAATATCTTCATTTCCGAATATTAATAATTGTCTGCGAATTTTTTTTTATAATGGTTTCAAATGCAAGTGGTGAACGATCTTTTTCTGCTCTAAAAAGGGTAAAGAACTACCTAAGAAATACAATTCCCCAAGAAAGATTTAACTCCTTAGCAATTCTGTCCATTTATCAAGACCTGCTAGATGAAATAAATGTAAAGTGTTATAAAACAATTTGCTACTATAAAGACTTGAAAACAACCTTAGTATTGTTTATATAAACCAAAGAATGTTTTATTTTTTAGTTAGTGCTTTTGATTAGTTTTTATAATTTGTTTATAAAGGCTCATTTTATATTTTATAGGATACTAAGTTTACTGTTAGATACCAGCCTAACCAACCTAATCTTCCACTTGACGTGAGAAAGTAAAACTTAAAAATTTAAAAATGTTTTAAAAAAAGTAATATTTTAAAGCATTGGGCGTTGTGTTTTTGCCAGAACCGGGCGGCGAACTAACTTAAACCGGCACTGCACATGACCAGAGGCGGAGGAGTTATGTTAGCTTGTAATAGTTTATACCAATCTTCTGAAATTAATTTTAAAATTATAAGAGATTCTATTCCCAGTATTGATTTGGTTGGATGCAAAATTAATATTTACAATTACGTTTTTTATGTTTTAGTAATTTATATACCACCTTATATTAATGCAGATATGTTTGAACATTTTTTTGAGCTTTTATTTTTGAATGATTGGTTGTATGATAAAAAGGTACTGGTTCTAGGTGATTTTAATGTCAATAACTTTATAAAATCCGAAATCTTTGACCCAAAAACTAACTGTGTAAATAATTTTAATGCATTTTTTGATTTATTACAAATTAATTGTATACTTAATAATCACAATCGCCTATTAGATTTGGTTTGTACAAATATCAACTGTCAAGTTGTAAAAAGTAATTATCCTGTAGTAAATGTGGACCCTTATCACCCACCTTTGGAAATTGACTTTTTGGGACAAAATTTAAAGAATAAAACATTTAAATGTACATATATTAAAAGATATAATTTTCGAAAGGAAAATTTCGTTAATTTATATCATGAACTTAATAATATTGATTGGTCATTTTTGAATAATTTTAATAATGTAGATTCTGCTTGTGATATGTTTTATAGCGTACTAAACTCCACCTTTGATGACTTATAACTTAATTACTATAGTAATAGTAGCATATATGCTACGGGAAAAACAGAATGCTTTCAACGATTACAAAACCTGTAAATCAATGGACGCTTACAAATTGTTTGACACCCTACGTAAACAATCGAAAGTTAAAACCAAGTTGGATTACTCAAATTATGATATTCAAAATAAAGTGAAAACTGATCCAAAATTATTTTGGTCCTTTATCAATGGTAAAAAAACGGAGAGTAGAATTCCCGGTTTAATGCAGTTCAGAAACGTTGAATATTCTGAGCCACAACCCATAGTTAATGCATTTGCTGAATATTTTTGTGTCTATGTGCATTCCAGACACAACATTTTAAGTGATATGTCACTATCTTCCCCAATTATATCTCTAAATTCTAAGTTTACAAAAGTGGTTTAAAATCAGAAATTAGTAACTATAGGCCCATTTGTATTATTTCAAATTTTGCTAAGGTCTTTGAATCAGCGCCGGATTTAGGGGGGGTCTTTGGGGGTCTATAGACCCGGGGCGCAAGCTTACAGGGGGCGCAAAATTTTTGACTGGTAATTTTTGTTTTTTACTACAACCTAAAGGGTTTTCGTGTATTAATGAGTTTTAATAAAAAAATTATTTAAATTAATTTAAATTGTTGGCATAGTATTATTATCTATGCATAGTATACGAAATATGTCATGTCACGTATTACGTAGGGCGCCCGACAAGTTGTTGGGCCGCCCAACTTGGGCGACAAGAACTTTAGTTTGCAGAAATTGATTATTTCCACCGATGCGATGCGTATGAGCGTAAAGGTTTTTTAATATAAGAATATTTTATTACACAACGAACAACTAATAATTTAAATTAGTTTAAAACTATAGTTATATACAGTACCAGTCATATACAGGGTGTCCCAGAACTCGCGCCACAGAGAAAAAGGGGGCGTGCCGATAGCAATGGAGATGCCAAATTTAAAAATAAAAAATTTCTAGGTAATAGTGTAATCAAATGAGAGCAAAAAAGCGGCAGCCAATACCGAGAGCTCTCGCCTAGGTTAAACGTAGGAGCTTAAAAAATTGCTAGGAGACGATAGAACATTGTTGTATTAAAAACATTTAAAAATCTTTTGGCCAACTGTATTTACTAAGTTGTCAAAAGCTTTCAAAAATGAGGTTATTAATCTATGACTTATACTTCAGAACGCCAATGTTTTAAAATAACGATTAGGAAAGGGCTGGGAAAAACTCGCGTTGTCTCCCTGGCGTTGCGCCCACACTAAATAAATAAATAATTATCATTTCAGTATAATCATCTAAGGAAAACATTATTTATAATAACCTAATATAATATTAATGACAGGAGTTTGACAGCAGTGTCACAATGAATTGGATTCCAGTGGACCAAATATTTTACATATTTTTTATTATCAAAAATGCAACCTAAGTATCCTAGCAATTAAATTTTAAAGAATTCCCTAAGGCCATCTATTGGGATTGGCTATCGTTTTTTATTCTTATCTCGCTTATCCTTTGCGTTAGACAATTTTAATTTTCAAATATGTGTTTCACGTTACTTTCGGCACGTTCCGTTTTTCTATGTGGCTCGAGTTCTGGG
Organism: Brassicogethes aeneus; assembly: GCA_921294245.1. NCBI lineage: Eukaryota > Metazoa > Arthropoda > Insecta > Coleoptera > Nitidulidae > Brassicogethes > Brassicogethes aeneus. Next base: position 68,658,063 of record OV121132.1, read on the forward strand.
ACACCCTGTATATATGTATGTATAATATATATTATATACAGTATAGGTATTAGCCTATTGAAAGATGACGTCAATATTGCGATAAACAAATTTGCTTCTCTAAAAGCACGCAAAGTTAAGTTGGCAAAATGTTAATTTTCTTATTTAGGTATTTGTTTTTTATATAGTTTTTGTTTATGTTTTTAGGGTGGCAATATTTTTTCGACATTTTTTTTATTTCGGAGCTCACATGAAACAATTTAAGTTTAAAGTATTCAATTTTCAACTCAAAAAAAAATAAACGTCGCTCAAATAAATCAACTAAATTGGAAAAATAGTAGTGGTTACAAGATCAAAATTATTAAAAAAATCAAGAAATGTATTTCAAAAATATTGAGCGACCAATAATATTTTGACTTAAAAATGTATTATGTTCCTATACGACCTGCAAAAAAATAGTGAGAAGCCAAAGATTTTGAGAAAAAAGGTTGGTTTAAAAAAGTTTTGAGCGACGTCTAAAATTTTTTTATCTGTTGAAACTCAAATACTTTAGACTTATTTTTTTTATTTAATCTCCAAAATCAAAAAAATTTTAAAAAAATACTACAATCCTAATGTTTATGGTTAATAAATAAATCCTTTTATTAAGAAGTGACATTTCTTTGAATTTATTATATAGGTAGGTGCGGAAAATTTTTATTAGACCCGGGGCGCAAATTTTTATAATCCGGCGCTGCTTTGAATCGATAGTACATAAACATATTTTTTCAAACATTAAATGTAAACTTTCTCCATATCAACATGTTTAATCAGTATGTTTCTGAATCTATTGATAATAAACATCAAGTAGACGTTATTTACACGGATTTTAAAAAGGCATTTGATCAAATTGATCATTTTGTTTTAATTAGCAAACTGAATTCTTTTGGTTTCAATGACAATCTTAGTTTATTTAAATCTTACCTATTTAATAGGGAGCAAATAGTATTTTATAATGGTTTTTATTCTAATCCCATTGTATCGACGTCGGGTGTTCCTCAGGGTTCCAACCTGGGACCCTTGCTATTTCTGATTTTTATTAATGATTTGCCAGATATTATTAAATGTGATAAACTATTATTTGAAGATGATTTAAAAATCTATTTCACCAAAAATGTTGATGATTGTTTCTTTCTACAAAATCAAATGAATAAAATCAATGATTAGTGTAATAAAAACAGATTATATCTAAACATTTCTAAATGCAAAGCTATGACTTATACTACCAAAAAGAATAATATAAAATTTAATTATAATATAGACAGTACTGTTCTGGAACGCTGTGATAATAATAATAAAGATCTAGGTGTTACATTTGACACAAGTCTCTCATTCTCTAATCATATTAAAAATATTTGTCTTTCGTCCACAAAAATGTTGGGTTTTATAATTAGAAACTCCAAAAATATAACAAACATTGATTGCCTTAAGGTGCTGTATTCTTCATTTGTTCGTTCAAGGCTGGAATATTGCTCGATAATTTGGTATCCTATATACAATATCTACAACAAGCAATTGGAATCAATTAATAGAAATTTTTTTAAATATCTTAATTATAAAATAACTGGTATCTACCCACCTCAAACACTGCTTGACAGATATAATTTCTTATCATTAGAAACTAGAAGAGTTAATACTTCGTTATCTTTTCTTTATAATTTATTACATAATAATATCGACTGTGATATTTTATTGAATAGAATTAATTTTTAGGGTACCCGTCCTGTCCAACTTTTTATTGCTGTAGATGTCGTACTAATATTCTTAAAAAATCTCCTATTTATATTATGTGTAGAAATTTTAACATGTTAAATGGTTCTCCTGAAATTAATTATTCCTCAATAAATAATATTGTGAATAGAATCAATCTTTAAATTTGTCAAATAGGTTATATTTATTATATTTACTATATTTTATTATATATTTTATATGTGTTGCACTTTGTTAATATGTAATATTACTGTATGTGTTATAAATTGTCCTGTAATTGGTTATTTGTACTGTTGGACAATAAAGTATTATTATTATTATTATTATTATTATTATTATTATTATTATTATTATTATTATTATTATTATTATTATTATTATTATTATTATTATTATTATTATTATTATTATTATTATTATTATTATTATTATTGTAAGTAAAACATTTATATACCTTGATTAAAAAGGTATAGCTCCAATTTAAAATAATTTAAAATTACATACGTATATACCGAGTTCTGCATGATAAAACCAATAGATAAGGAAAGTTTTCGAACAATTTGTAAATGAATTTTAAATGGAATAAGGTGAGTTTTAGAATATTATGAACTTTTTAGGTTATAGGGGGATACATGTTAAATGTACAGACACCACTAACTCATTTTTATTAAAAAGTGGATAAGCCGAGTTTTGGAATGGACCACCTCAATTGCATAATACATATTTTTTCAATTGTTCTGTTAACATTTGTAAACGACTCTTGTAATGTCAAATATTCCGCATGAAATTTCGTGGTCAATTTTTTGATAAAACTGAGTAGTTGCTGCAATGCCGAAAAATCGGCAAAATTGATGGTGAACTTTGATCTTTTATAACTTTTTAACCAATTAGTTAAGGAAAAAATCAAAAATCCTTTTTTGTATAGCGTTTAATTCTCTACAAAAATATCTAAACACATTTTCTGTATGACCTTTGGTTCGTGAGTTACAAAAATCAAAAGGAAAAAACAAAAATTTTCCATGTTATTCTTATAGAAAATCGAAAAGTGCGATGCGGACCATTAAAATTAAGAACTGTTCACCAGGGTTAGGTAGTTAATGCAACAATAAATTTAAAATCCGATAAACTTAATTTACCAAACACAATGTTAAATATCAAGTTTATTCCTAATTTTTGTATTCAGACTTCGTTTTTTAACTAAAAACAACTTTTTCCTATAAAACAAAATAATTTAAAATAAAGGTACTTCTCTCTTGAATCGGTTTAAGGTATTTCTAATATTGAACACCCTGTAAATAAAATCACAATTTTTTTATGTCAATATTATTTAATCGACAATCAAAATTTTTAACAAGAATGACTTATTTTAAAATCCAAAAATGTTTTCCTCTTGTAAACAAAATTCATGAATTGGTTCGAACAGATAAAAGTTTAAAAAGTACCTACATATCTTTTCGTGTTGTTTTTTTTTCATTTCTATTATAAAGATTGGTAAAGTGGTTGGTCAACTATTGGCCGAATTAGCCTTATTACCCTAGCGAGCCGGCTTAGCTGAGAAATATTTGACCGCCTAAGCTTTGCTGACCAGTTTAGCTGGTCAAGTCCCACAGCCTTAATAACAACCACATAGTAGTTCAACCACATTCAGGACAAATAGTTCAAATAAAAGTAGAAAATGACAAAAATGGCAATTGTATTTTATCATCCCAAAATTTTTCTTAAGTTGAAATTCCCGAAAGTTTATTAGAAATAAAAAATAATAATGCTCTTACTACCATAGTTAATAATACCAATGAAACACTTTGTATAAATTTAACCGACACGTTCAAAGTCATTCCCGTATCCGATTTTGAAATCACAAAACTTATTTATGCAATAACTTTAATAACATTAATACTTCAAAAATGAAATTTGATTTAAGTAAACTTGCTAACAACATTTAAACTCCGAAGCAATAATTTAATTACTATAAAACTATTCAGATATTTTTCATTTCGAAGATAAGGCTTTAAAATGTTCTAACTCAACTAAACATAAAATTCAGTCAAAAAATTAAACATCTATTCATACTAAAACTTTTAGATTTCAATACATACATAAGCAGGAAGTCAATCACAAATAGAAAAAATACTTAAACGAGGCATTATAAAACCTAATACATACATAAGCAGGAAGTCAATCACTATTTGAGTGGTCCCAAACAAGTTACACGCTTCCGGTAAACTTACATGGAGAGTTCTTATGGACTATTGAAAATTAAACGAACAAACTGTAGATGATTGATATACTATACCTAACATCAACGACATTTTGGACAAACTTAAAAGTCAATACTTTAACACACTTTATCTCGCTTTCGGTTTTCAAAAAATAGAAAAAACCGCTTTTATGGTCGAAAACAGTTATTAAGAATTTATTGGTATGGCACTTGATATTAAAAATGTGTTTAAAGGAATCCAAAATGAAGCTTGTTTCGTTTACTAGACGATTTAATAATTGTTTCCCCCTCTTAAATTTACAAGAACATATCCATAGACCTTAATTATTTTTTGAGCAATTTCGAAAATTTAACTTGATAAAAGCCAATTTTTGCATAAACTAATTAATTATTTAGGACACGTAATAACCACCGAAGGCATAAAACCAAGAGCAATATCCAAATATTCAATTCCAAAAGCCCATAAACAGTTAAGAGGATTATTGAGCCTATTACTACCGTAAATTTATTTATCTACGCCAGTGAGATAAGAACTTCTTATCCCACTCATTTTGAGTGAGATAAGAAGTTCATTAACGCACGCGTTTTTCTCTGCTTTTAACCAATCAAATAAAAAAGTCAAAATGTCAAAATAACCCTAAATTAAGTCTTAGACAAAAATAATTACAGTTTATTTTTTCATTTAGAGGCGTAGGTAAAAATTTGTACAATATACGTGTGATAACGCTTTATTAACGTACTTTTGCGATTGCCCAACTCGTGCTACGCACTCGTTGGGCAAATTTCGCATGCGTACGTTAATAAAGCTCTTATCCCACTTATATCGTAAATAACTATTATCTACGCCAGTGAGATAAGAACTTCTTATCCCACTCATTTTGAGTGAGATAAGAAGTTCATTAACGCACGCGTTTTTCTCTGCTTTTAACCAATCAAATAAAAAAGTCAAAATGTCAAAATAACCCTAAATTAAGTCTTAGACAAAAATAATTACCATTTATTTTTTCATTTGGAGGCGTAGATAAAAATTTGTACAATTTACGTGTGATACGTTTCGATTGCCCAACTCGTGCTACGCACTCGTTGGACAAATTTCGCATGCGTACGTTAATAAAGCTCTTATCCCACTTATATCGTAAATAACTAAAAGGATTTTGCAAACATAACCAAACCCTTAACCAGTTGCTTAACCCTTAGTTAGGCGCGCCCAATTTATTAATTTGAATTTTAATTTTCTGTTCAGGAATGTGTTTGGACCTTTAGGAATACTATTGAAAATGTGTCGACTTAATATAGATTAATATTACTTTTATCAAAGAACAAAAGATTTTCCAATATACAAAATTAACAAGAGGAATATCTTTTAGTAAATATTCAATTAAGTAATTATTTACCATTTGGAGGTCTTGAATAAGATTATATACTTTTTCTGACATATTATGCCCAGTTGCAAGATTTTGAGCCAATTAAATCGAAAAATTTGACGTTTCAGTTTATTCCTTGGGGATGGCCTATTATAACAGTTATTGTTATAATTGTTGTGTTTATTTATTTCAAATAAGTATGTACAAAAAGGTTATACTATAATATTTTATTGACTTGTTCCACTATAACAACAAAAACTAAAAAAATTAAAGAAATTACCATAGCAAGTCCAAGTTGCACTATTGGTCGCGTGGGGTGAAAATGAGCATTTTAAGAAATACCACAAAAAATTGAAAAACGCTGATAACTGTAAAATAGAAATGTAAAACTTTTAAAGGAATACTTAAATGCATATATGCACCTATATGGGGTTATACAAGCAACATTTAAAAACAAATATGCTGGGATTGTGGCCACCCCGCGCGCCTAACTAAGGGTTAAAAAAGATTACGTTATTAATATTAATGATTTCGCATACAAAAATCTTTGTAAACGTATTTTATAAAATGAACCAATTAAGAAATATCCAAATTTTTAAGAACAGTTTGTTCTAGCCACCGATGCATAAAATTATGCAATTGGTGCCGTTTTAAATCAAGGACCAATCGGATCAGACCTTCTGTGCGCATATGCCTCCAGAACATTAAATGAATATAAACTTAACTTCATCATATTTTTATGGCAGAAAATTTAAAATTTTTGATTATAAACTTTAACAATTACTTTTCCTACCAAATAATACATTTTTGACAATGATATTAGGTAAAGGTTTATCATAGTAAGACTAAGACAATAAAACATCTAAAAACAAATCTAACTAAACAAAGCCATGTGGGTGTAAAAACACCAGACAAAACAAAGAAAAACAGAATATATTTGTTTCTGAAAATCTTTTGCTAATAGCATGGCAATTTAAGTAAAAGGGACTTTCTGCCTTGAATTAAAGTAGCTTTGCATGAACTAATCAAGATAAGAGTGGAATCTCGCTGTGTTATGTTTTTAATTAATTTTAGTTATTTTACTTCGCTTCTTCTTTTTGTTGTATAAAATCTTTTTTCTACTCCCACCTTTAAAACGCCCTTTATCGTACATGTTTCCATGACACTAAGTGACCTTTTAAATACACATTGACAAGTTATGGCTTAACGGCGCTTTAGTCACGGGCTGAAGTTAGTAACAGGTTTTTAGTCACGGGCTGAAGTTACTTTTAAGTTAGTTGACAGTTGTCAAATGTCATACAATCGTTAAAATAAAGTGCCTTTCTTGGAAAATAATACTAAATGTGAAAATTATTTTTTTATCTCAATACAAAAATACAAAAATATTAAATAGTTTCTCAACGCCAATATTTGAAAAGTTTATATGAACATTGTACTGACCTTTTAATTTCGCCGGCAGTAAACTATAACTTAAATTCGGGGACGGACTCTACTGTGTAAGTCCTCATAAAACATTTACTTTACTTTCACTGTGAAAAACTGTCAATTTTCAAGATACATTTCGATTTATAACCTTTATAATTGTGTTTATAAAATGTAAAAATGTGACATTTGACAGTTTCCCCTGTTGTTTCATAGATGGCTGTGGTGCGCTGTACGAAATATTGCAACCTAAGCACTGACCCACTAATTGCTATATAATATATATGTAAGGCAATGTGACGAGGAGTCGAGCTCGGCATACCAAAGTAAAGGTATGACGAGAATAAAATCCAAGTGTAAACCAATGTTGATGTTTTACTAGTTTCCCTGTGACCCAAACCTTTTACATGGCGACCGTGACAAGTTAAAAGTGACAGTTTAAAATTTTTGAAGAAAGAAAATGGGTACAACAAAAAGCAAACCAGTCAATCAAGAATTAACAGAAACAGGGGTAGTAAATTCAAACTTCGTGGTGCAAGAACAATCCATCCAATGCCCGATGGACTTAAAAGTGATGTTTTGCATAGTGTTTGTCATAATAGTAGTTAAATTTTTGGCAAAAATCTACTCCAAATATACGAGGCACGTGAAAAGAAGAACCCTTCGACGTAGTGCGTCTGCAACTGTAATCTAAGACAGTTAGTCACAAGTTCCTGAAGGAGGTCCAACGTCGTCCCCAAAGAAGAGGTCATCGGTTCATCAGTTTAGTGTTCCCATTTTAACAGCGTTAGTGTAGTGCAGTGTCAGGATATGAAGAAATCGACGAGTAAAAACTCAAGTCAGCATTTCGACACTGTTGAATGGAATTAGTATAAGGTATTTTAAAATAATTAAGTAGGTTAATTAAAAATGTTAAATATTAGGCTAGATGTGGCAAGAATTACAAAATCACTTAAATCTTATAAAAATTGAACATGATAGACATTCTAAAAGAGCACTAAAGAGTAACCCTCCTAAACACCAATCATCTAGGAAAGATATTATAGATAACTTAATAACTTTATTCAATTGTTATGTTAAAAATGTAAATAAGTATTGGCCCAATTTAACTTCTGAGCATAAAGAGTGGATTAATGAGCAATTCGGAAAGTTACGCGATAAAACCGTCCGTTCATTCGAAAAATTAGAAGTCAAATACCAAGTACCAAGCGTTCCAACCCAATTATTAGATGTTACAATATTATTGAGCGACGAAGACGACAACTGTGACGAAAACATTGACGAAACTGACAACAAAATGGCTTTAACTTTAAACGAGTTTTTTAATTTAGCAGACAAACTTTTGCCTAAATCTTTTGATGGAGAATCATCTGCATTAAATTCCTTCATTGATTCGTTGACACTATTAAAGGATAACTGCGGTACGCATGACGCCTCGGCGCTCACTTTTATCAAAACTCGATTAACGGGGAAAGCTCGTCTTGCTATCACGGATGAAATCGCTGACATTGACGGTGTAATCCGCGCGTTAAAAGAAAATTGCAAAGGTGAAAAATCGAGCGTACTAGAAAATAAATTAAATAATTTTAAACAAAACGGGAAAGATTCAATTGCTTTCACAAAACAAGTTGACGAGTTATCATCGGCCTTACTTCACGCATACATTTCGGAAGGAGTCCCTATCGAGACAGCAAAAAATTTTGCAAAAAATCGTACAGTAAAAGCAATGGCCAGCAATGCGCGTTCGGAAAAAACTCGTCTTGCAATGGAAATCGGTACGTTTGATACGGTTCAGGACGCTTTAACAAAATTTGTTAGTTTCGACAGTACGGAGAACAACAATACTATTCTTTTTACCAACTCGCATAGAGGCTATCGCGGCCACTACAAAACAGTATATAATAGTAATCGCGGAAATCGCAACGGGTATCAAAATCAAAATTATGGCAACGAACGACCTAGTCATGAACGCCAAGGCCAAGGAAGCAGAGGATCGCGTTACAATAATTACAGCCGGTCAAGTTACCATAACAATAATAATAGGTCTCAGCGCCCGGGAAATAACCAAAATTATGTACGTTCGTATCAGACAACGACCATACAGAATTCGGAAAACTCCAACCACCCCCACCCGGGTCGGTTGGGGGACAACATGTAAATTCAGTCAATACCTATAATCTTTCATTATCTAATTTTGTCACAGTAGAAACAGAAATGACCTTAGGAACATGTGTTTTTCTTATTGACACCGGGGCAGATATTTCTTTAATTAAAAATAACAAAATAAATATCCAACATCCAACTTATACTCAAAAGTGTACTATACACGGAGTAACCAGTTCCACAGCAGAGTCTTCTTTAGCAACCATATCAAAATTATACATAAACCATAACGTTATTAACCATAATTTTCAAATAGTCGATAGTTCGTTTCCGATACCAGGTGACGGTATTCTTGGTAGAGACTTTCTTATTAAATTTAAATGCATTTTAGATTATAACAATTGGACTTTAACAATAAATACAAATCAAAACATAAATATGTTACCTGTTTGCAGTGGCCCGGAGGAAAATAGTTTTGTTTTACCAGCTTGGTCAGAAGCAACTCGCGAAATAACTCTTAGTAACAATTTTGACCAATCTCTAATACACGACCAGCAAATATCGCCGGGAATATTTGTCAAACGTTCAATTGTCAAAGGCTCAAAAGTGCTAGTGACTTTTCTTAACACAAATTCTTCAAATATTATTTTACAAAATATTAATCTTAAAACTGACGATTTAAATAATTATCACATATACGGCATTGAAAATGATAATACTAATAGAATTTCGCAACTCTTGCAGCAATTAGATAACAAATTTCCTTCTTTTGTAGCCAAAGATTTATCTGAACTCTGTAAAGAATTTTCAGACGTTTTTGCTCTAAAATCCGATTTTTTAACGCACAATAATTTTTATGAACAAACACTTCATACGTCAGATAATCAACCAGTTTACACCAAAAACTATAGAATTCCACACTCACAAAAAGCCGAAATAAACGCCCAGGTTACAAAAATGTACAAAAATGACATTATAGAACCATCAGTTAGCAGTTATAATTCACCTATTCTATTAGTACCAAAAAAATCAGTTTCTGGGGACAAAAAATGGAGATTAGTTATAGACTTTAGACAAGTAAACAAAAAAATAATTGCCGATCGTTATCCCTTACCCAGAATCGATGATATTTTAGATCAGTTAGGACGTGCAAAATGGTTCTCGGTTTTAGATCTAATGTCAGGGTTTCATCAAGTTCCTCTCGAAGAAAATTCGAGAGATATTACAAGTTTTACGGTAGACTCAGGAACTTTTCGTTTTAAAAGATTACCTTTTGGTTTATCTGTGAGCCCTAATAGTTTTCAGCGTATGATGAACATCGCATTCGCATCACTCTCACCTGAAAAGGCTTTTATGTATATGGATGATCTAATTGTAACAGGCTGCTCAGAAAAGCATCATTTAAATAATCTTAAAGCAGTTTTTGAACTATGCAGAAAACATTGCCTTAAACTCAATCCCGAAAAATGTCAATTCTTCAGAACCGACGTAACATATCTGGGGCATCGATTAACAGACCAAGGAATTCTACCAGATGAATCTAAATTTGAGATTATCAAAAATTATCCTAGACCGGACAATGCGGATGCAGTTAAACGTTTCGTAGCGTTCTGTAATTATTACCGAAAGTTTATAAAAAATTTTGCTGAAAAAACAATTTCTTTAAACAAACTCACGCGTAAAAACACAAATTTTGTTTGGACAGATGAGTGTGAAAAATCATTTCAAAATTTAAAGCAATCCTTAATGCATCCACCTATATTACAATATCCGCAGTTTGACAAACCATTTATTATAACAACCGATGCGGCAAAACTGGCCTGCGGAGGTATTCTAAGTCAAATTCACAACGGTCATGACCTTCCCATAGCTTATGCATCTCGTGCTTTTACAAAAGGCGAAATAAATAAATCTACTATAGAAAAAGAATTATCAGCCATTCATTGGGCGATTATGCATTTCAGACCATACATTTTTGGACAAAAGTTTTCAGTTCGCTCAGATCATCGACCACTAGTTTACTTATTTTCTATGAAAGATCCAAGCTCCAAACTCACACGTATGAGGTTAGATTTAGAAGAATTTGATTTTACCATCGAATACATTCAAGGAAAAAACAATGTCGGAGCTGATGCTTTATCTAGGATAGATTTAGAACAATTAAAAGAAACACAAATATGTCAAGCACATTTGGCAGCAATGCAGACAAGGTCAATGCGTAGAAATAATAATCTAGCAATAACAACATACAATAAATTAGGTACTACAACTACAAATTTAAAAGTTTACGAAGTCCTTAAAAACTCTGAAGCATTTAGTTTTCCTAAATTAGTATTCAAGATAACGAATCATAATACACTAGATATAAAAGTAGAAAAATGTCATAAAAAAGGCCTTCATATAAATGTAGTAATTTCCGAAAATGTCCTTAAAGAAAAATTTGCTCTAGCGCAAATATTTTCTCAGCTTGAAACAGTAGCGAAGGATAACGGAATAAATAATATTCAGCTCGAGCTAAATAATAAAATATTTGAGTATATATCTTTATTAAAATTTAAAGAAACAGGAAATACAAAGCTTCATAATTTAAAAATTTTACTAACTAAACTAATCCAAATAATAACGGGGAAAAAAAAAAAACAGGCACTCATCGCAGAATTTCATGAAAATCCTATTTTTGGTGGCCATTGTGGTCAAAAGCGACTTTTAGCAAAACTGAAAGCGTACTATTTTTGGAAAAACATGAAAAAACATATATCTCAGTTTGTCAAAAAGTGCCCTCAGTGTCAACTTAATAAATCAAAAATTCAAAATTCGGAACCGTTTACAATTACTCCCACTCCATTTAAAGCCTTTGATATCGTAATAATTGATACGGTAGGCCCATTACCACGTTCTTTATCGGGAAACGCGTACTTAGTCACGATAGAATGCGATTTAACAAAATATCTCGTAGCAGTTCCTATTCCAAATAAGGAGGCTAAAACCCTTGCCAGCGCGATTTTCGAAAATTTCATTTTAGTTTACGGACCAATGAAGGAGATCCGCACAGATATGGGTACAGAGTATGTCAATGAGACTATTGAAGAAATTACAAAATTATTTCAAATTAAACATTGTACGTCAACACCTTATAGGCCACAAACAGTAGGGACAGTAGAACGAATTCATAGAGTAATCAATGAATACCTTAGATCTTACGTAAACGACAATAAAAGCGATTGGGACGAGTGGACTAAGTATTTTACTTATTGCTATAACACCACACCGTCAACGGTACATAAGTACTGTCCATTTGAACTTATATTTGCAAAAAATCCAATATTGCCAAATGAGTTTACAGAATTGCGCGTTAATCCATTATACAATATAGACTCGTATGCGAAGGAAGTTCAGTATCGTTTACAAATGGCACTCTGCCGAGCCAATGCGTATTTGCAGCAAAATAAAGCTAAGCAAAAGACAGTTTTCGATGCTTCGGCAAAACCATTGTGTATAAGCGTAGGTGATTGGGTGGTAGTGAGAAACGAGGCCAGACACAAACTGGACCCAGTGTATAAAGGACCTTTTAAAGTGTTAGATATAGTTGAACCGAATTGTATAATAAGAGACAATAAGGGAAAATCATGTTTAGTTCATAAGAATAGGTTAAGTCAGTACAATATATAATATAAATGGGTTACTAGTATTAGGATAATCCTGGCCAGGAATAGTTTATTAGTTGTAATAGGTTATAGTATATCAGATTCTATATATATAAACAAACAAAAAATAGATTATGATATTAGGTTAGTTACATTATAGTCATTTAAGTTTTAAGATAGGGTAATATGTACTTTATATTTGTAATTGTCTATTATATTATAAGTAATTGAAATATGGTTGAAAATGGTTCGTACACGGATTTTTCGTTAGTTAATCTTCTCTTTTTAAAAAGGGAAGGTATAGTGGACATTATTATTCACTTCCTTAAGGGGGAAGGTGTGGTGCGCTGTACGAAATATTGCAACCTAAGCACTGACCCACTAATTGCTATATAATATATATGTAAGGCAATGTGACGAGGAGTCGAGCTCGGCATACCAAAGTAAAGGTATGACGAGAATAAAATCCAAGTGTAAACCAATGTTGATGTTTTACTAGTTTCCCTGTGACCCAAACCTTTTACATGGCGCTCTATATAAATTTTTGATTTAAATCATTTTAAGATAATAATAAGTATTTGTCGTAGAAAAAGTATAGTATGCACCTCGTTTATAAAGTTTTCTATACATCGCAAGCTCGCTCGTGCCTAAATTAAATTCGTGTATAAAATGGCGTTTATCAAACTTGATACATAATATACTATTTTCTTCTCCTTTAATGAGGAATTACATATATTCCTTTAAGTGTTAAAGAATTAATTATTTTATCACCGGATGACGGACTAAACTTTTAGACCGATCCAAGCTCACCTTCTTCCAATTAAATTATTTTTTAATGGTATTTTTTGAAAACGTTAAAAAGGATGTCTGAAACACATTTGGAATTGCATATTGCGGATTATGCCGTATTTCAAACTTGTTACATAATATACTATATTCTACTCCTATTACGGAATATGACCGTTCTAATATCACTTTTCAATGCGAAATGATATTCTTTTACACAGAGGATGTAGTTCATTAATTAAATAATTATTTTTTACGTTTAACGTTCGCTGCGTTACGGGGTCGATACCACCCCGTAACGCATTCGCCTGCCGTGCGGCATAAAATAAAGCATATCCTTCTTAAAATGCGGAAGCAATAACTCAGTCAACTTTAAAGATATTTAAATGTTATTGGTACATATCGAATCCATACTTTATTGTTAATTTTATTCGCCCCAAAAATAATACGGGATATATACGGCTCGTAACGCAGTGAATGATCCAATTGGGTATATGTCATAAAATATATATTCACAAAAAAAAAAAAAATTGTAATAAAATGTAAATTAATGTAAATACGGGACCATGGAGCCCCGTGCGGTCTCAGTTACTTTGCCCACTTAATTCCTCACTACTTTAAGCATGTACAAAGTTACGAATAAAAATGCAACACCGTGCATACGGTAAACGCACTCTGTGCAAAACTAATACGGGGCAGTTCTGACCCGTAACGCACCCAGAAATATACTTTAAAAATTACTCCCGCAGCGAACGTGTTATATGACTGGAAATTTAAACTAATTTCATGCTAGTTTATTTTCTCAATTTTAACACCAATCAAAAGTGGTCGATTTTAAACGATTAGTAATTATTATAATAATAATTATTCTAGCATTTTTTTGTACTATAGGATATAAATATATATTTTTTCTTCTTATATAATTTTTTGGGAGTTTAATTAGGGGAAGAAGCTGTAAAAATGCGCACCTAAAATATTTTTGCCCCTGATAAATCAATAGTTTTTACAGACAACTTGGGAAATGTCTTTAATAAAAATGTGTGCATTTCTTAAACTGATTTATTGAAGAAAATATTTAAATTAAATCATTTCTAATAAACAAAATCATATTAACAAATTATTGCATATGCGTACTATTTGCAGTCGAAGTTTGTAAGAGTACGCACAAGGTATTCTAAGAGTACGCGGCATAATTACCTCCAAGATAATTTGAGCAAGATTCATGCCACCATTTTTCGCATTTTTGAATCAATCCCTTGTCTGGTGGATATGTGAGTTTTTCATCGCATCCAGGAGATATTGCGTCTGTTTCATTGGGCGCCTTTTGTTTATTTTAGAAGATGTTTTTTTCTTTCTTTGAACTTTTTTTCCTATTTCTGATTTTCTCTCCTTTTTGTATTATCCGGTATTTTCATTGCTATTGCAATTCTTTAATATACCTGTTTTTGTTTTCTTTTTACGATTATCAGTTGCTATTAAGAACCTCTGATTTTTGTGAATTTCATCTCCGATTTTGGAAGTGAACATAATTCTTGAGTGGTCACTAATATCATTTCTTCAGGAGTCTTTGGTGCTGATCTATTTCGGTCGATTGTTGTCAGAATAACGTGTTCGCAATTTAATGTTTTCTTTTTTTTGTTTGTCTTTTTTTGCTGAATTTCTATTTCAGATCTTGTTTTCGTTGCGTTAGTACTAGGTATGTATGAGTTTTTAAAGTCGATCAAAAATTCAACCTCATCGTCTTTAAGTTTAATTCCTAGCCACGGCATATTCAATATATTTAACGTGCTATTTGCATCCTCATTTGCCCGTCTATCGTTAATTTCTAGAATATTGTTGTCATCTTGGTTGATTTGTTCTACAAGTACGGGCTGCAGAGCATATTTTCTATTTGTCACTAGTCACGGTGCAAAATCCTCATCATCAAAATTTCTGGATTAAGAGGCTAAATTCCAGTAGATTTAAAGGCATTGACTGCCTTATTAACATTTAATATTTTATTATAAGACTTAGTTAGTAATTATCAAAGATGAGCAATACTGGATTTTTTATTATTGGATTAGTGTGCTGCTTAAAATGCTTCATTCATTACAGTAACAGATCTGAGTTTATATTTATACAGATCTTCATTCATTCTTTTCCTCTTCAAAATAATAGATGGAGGCACATACGTACCAGCACTGCTCATGAGAGATAAATGATCTAAAAGCATTCATTTCAGTCCAACATGTATAAAATACACTTATAAATTTTAAAATGCGCACTCTTATAAACCAGTACCTTTTTACATTTATGGTAATGTTCTGCTCACAAAGCTTAAACAACGAAATTCTGCAGTAAAAGTTTCAGATGGACAATATGAACTGAATATTACAGAATAGCTTAAGCGGTTACAAAAATCTGCATTACTATCAGATATACTATATGGTACATTATCGTTATAGGTGGCGGTAGGCTGTTAATACCTAAAAACGGACACCGCTTACCCTTACACGCACAGAACGCTCACTCTTACCCTACCTTACCCTATAGATTTTTAAAAGTTAGCTTGGAATAAAGCTTGATTTTTTTCATACGATAAGTATATTTTAGAAGTGAGATGGAAATATTTAAATAATAGCCAGCGTTTGCCGCTAGAATCCCTGAAATCAACGAAATGATTTCAATTTAATTTATTGGATATGTAAAGCACACAAATACCTAACTAAGTAAAAAATAAAAATGCATAGTTTTAAAAAATTACCGCTTCTTAAGACTCTCTGTATAACTCAGTGGTTCCCAAAGTGGGGGGCGCGTCCCTCTTGGGGGGTGAAGTAATGTGAAGGAGGGCGTGAGATCATAGAAAAAAAACTGATTCTAAAAAAAAATTTAATTATTTTGGTTTAAAAAAAATCAAAAATGATATTTCTTGCTAACAAAGAAATATAAAGCATTCATTATTTAAATTTTTAGTTTAAGAGTTGGAGCGGTCAGATTGTTTTACCATTTTACCGCATAATGTCGCGTTCGCGCATGATATCGAGGTCGCAAAGAACTGTTTTAAGACTACATTAAAAGACAACGAAACAAGCCATAATGGGTATAATGGGTTGTTTGTAGTTTTATGTTTTTTTGTGAAATAAATAAATATAAATGTTATTGTTCTTTTGTAAATTATCAGAGGGCGTAATATCTATTTATGCATCAAAGGTGTTATTGAGATGATTATGCCCAGAGAGTGCCACCCAGCCCAAGGGATAGATGTCGCTCCATGGGCGTAATCACATATACTTACCACACATATACCGCTTATTTCCTATATTTTGAATAGATTACCTTGTTTCCGTTTTTAAGGGGAAGCTGGCTACTCTCTATATTTTGCGCATGTGCAGTTCAAAAGTGGTAGATTGAAAAATCAATAATGTTTGTTGGTTATGAATAAATAGAAATGTCAGTTTAGAAATTTAGGTTATATTAAAAAAATATTAGAAAACTAGTTTTAAAATGCGAAAGGTTTTGCTGTAAAAGTTATTATATTTTTGGCCAAGAATTGGAAATGAGATAATTGTATGGAATTTTAAATTGTATTGGTAATTTTTCTTTAAGTGCCCATGATATTAATAATACTGAGGGTGTGGATGCTGCTTCACAGAATAAGCTGCTTAAATTAATTCAAATATATATATAGTTATATTCAATTCAAATTTCAAATCGAATATTTAAACTATTCGAATAATTTAAATGTTTCGAATAGTTCAAATAAAATATAAAATGTTTAACAATAATAAAACTTGTTTACAAACGAAAAACACTAGCCTAATCTAAATCTAAAAAATCCTAACCCTAAATGAACAAAATTATTCTAAATTAAATTAAGGAGAACAATCTATGTAAATATCTATGTAACACATTCCAAAACAGAAATAGAAAAGGTCCAAAAATCGTAAAACCTCAAAACAAAGTAAACAATAAAAACAAAGCCAAACAGTAAACCAAAAATGGTTTGTTCTGTGACCAAAATGTTTGATTATAATCTCCTTGGCAAGAAGTCCTTGGGTAATAAAATAAGACGTAGGCAAATTTCTAATGCTAAAAAACATTTTTATAAAATTAAAAAAATAATACTTCTTTTTAATATTTATACTTAAAAACATAATTAATATAATTTTTTATAAATTTTCGATATTACATATTTTTATAAGCTTTATAATAACGAAAATAATATTAGAATATAATTACATCTGACAACACGGCCCCACGCATGTGCAAAACTGCATAATTAGCAAGCCCCTACTTTAACCCCACGAAAAGGAAACAGCCTGAAACCAAAATGATCTGTATAAGTGTGGTATGTATAATATAATATAATATACATTGTATATGCGTAATCATCTAGTAACGCCAGTGGTGCATACAAGATTTTATTTTTCATTTCACATACAACAAAGGGCGTAATAAAACCATTACGCCCTCTCATTACTGAAAAACTGAAGAAAAAAAATGTTATTTATTAGGCCCTCTCATAACGTATCGGTTATTATTTAACCCCACGAAAAGAAAACAGCCTGAAACCAAAATGATCTGTATAAGTGTGGTAAGTATATGCGTAATCATCTAGTAACGCCAGTGGTGCATACAAGATTTTATTTTTCATTTCACATACAATAAAGGGCGTAATAAAACCATTAAAAAATGTTATTTATTACGCCCTCTCATAACGTATCGGTTATAATGAATGCATTTACATATCTCGTATCCAAAGCGTTATGAAAAAATAACAGCTAAGTAAAAAATAAACATTTTATAATATTAAAAAGGGGGTGCATAGGAAACAGTTTTGGAACCCTTGGTATAACTCATAGTTATTTGTTTTACAAGCTTTAAAATGCGACTTTTTTATGCGAGTGCACAAGCTTGAAAAATACTTTTTTTTACAAAACACAATGTTTTTTTACGAACAAAACAAATAATTTTTTTTCTTCAGAATTTACAGCCAATTTTATTTGATATCTGACAACGATCAAGCGGTTTTAACCTCTCTTTTTACCAATCTGACTTTCTTTTCACACATACCTTTCACTTTTCATTCGAGTTTTCCCTTGTAATTAAAAAAAATAATTTTCTTTCTTTCCTTCAGCGACGAAATGTGACTGTGGTAAAATGTGCTAAAGTTAAAGTCTAAAAAGTATTAAAAATCAAACTTAACTGAGTTAGAGAAAATGGAATGTCGAGTGCTTCAAGTCTTATGTTCACAAAAATAATTTCTCAGCAAAAATGTTTTATTGTAAAAAATTCTCAAAGTAAAAATAACTCCAAACAACATTAACTCACCATTATCCGGGGACCTAGATAAAAATTCCCATTATTATGCATAATCAAGCACCACACATAAAGGAAAATGGTGGTGCTCAGCACCACACGTATCTTCAGCAGAAAAATTGCATTTTTTTACGGCATATAACAAATAATATTTGTCAAATATATTGCGGTCTCTAAATTTTTTATCCTGCTAGCCTGGGATACACACCAACGCCCTCTACAAATTTACTGTTGAAGCTGAGGAATCCAAAGTTTAAAGCAGCGGTTCTCAAACTTTTTTTTTCGCGTACCATTCATGTGCAATGTGGATTAATCTTTAGTACTCACCGAACTAAATAAAACAAGTTGTGCTGCGTGTACGTATTTATTGAACTTGTAGTTTAATAAGAAATATTGATCACTGTCAAACAGAACCAATTTTTATAGTATTAAAACAACAATTTGTCAGAACAAAACAAAATACGCATGACTCGTCAGGATTTTAAAACGAGCAGGGGATTACCCGTTTAATAAACACCAACAACAGTGTTGCCATTTACAATATAAAATGTGGAAAATGATAGATTTTCAATAAAATTGAGCCAACGATAATTTTATTTGAAGGCAAGTACATCTATTATCTATTCGCGTACCACCTTTGGATGCCTTACGTACCAAATGTGGTACGCGTACCACAGTTTGAGAACCGCTGCAGCGCGCTGGTTTAAAGTATCAAAGTCGGTCGGTATAGTATGTATAAAGCCCGCTGCACAATAGCCCGGTAACGGGAACGGGAATCTTAAAAAAAACACTGTTGATAGATAGGTTTCGCTGAGTCTCTCCCACCTTTACCATTTAGTTTCCCGTTCCCGTTACCGGGCTGTTGTGCAGCGGGCTTAAGTGTATGTTTCTTGGTATAGGAATAACATACCGACACGTCGCGACGTGTATTTAGGGTATTTCTACTATACCGACGGTAACCGACCAAACTTTGAGTTACATATTATTATTATTTACAGTTCGTGCGGTTTGTTTATTATCTCTGAGTTCGTGTTTGCTACCACCAATTAGTGGATAGATACCCGACTTTTTATCAACAAATGTAAGTTAGTTCGAATCTTAGAGTAACTCTGTTTTAATTGTCTCTCGTAAAAAAATCTAGAACCTAAATCTAAACCCGTATTTTTGATGCTGGTAACCCTTGATCCAAGAAGTGGCAGATGCCAACCCTAAAAAAGACCGATGTGGCAGTAATATACCTATCCCATTCGATTCCATTACAGGGTGAGTTTTTTAACTTATAACTTTAAAAATATCTGGCGTAATAAGCACTGTCGAAAAAACTATATAAACTAAATTTAATCATTCCGGGGGGATATTATAGTGCTAAAATTAGTAGTGTGCTTATTACGCGAGATATTTCCAAGTTAAAAAACTGTGACTGAGTTTGATAAATAAATTGACTAACAAACTATTCCAATTTTATTTTGTTCTCCTTCCCGCAACCCCCAAGGAAAAGAACACCCACACCCCCCATCCATTAACCACTGCTACCAACCAACTGTACCACACGTCAAAATGAAAAGCTGCCGGCCCTGGGCATAATTACTAAAGATTTCAAGTAATACGTATAATAACACAAATGGGGTATGTTCGCACTTTGCAAAGTGTTCTGTTATAAGTAAATTTGTATAAGAAGTTATGAAAAACAAGATTAAGAAAAGTTAGATCTTAAAGCCTATGAAAAGAACAAAGAAATTTTGTTGAAGTTTGTGTAAATTTTATTTTTCTACTCCTATTACGGAATATGACCGTTCTAACATAACTTTTTAATGTGAAATTACATATGTTACACATATATTTTATGTTTTACCTACAGACTGAATTATTCTTATCATCGAATGATGGAATGAATACTGGTGGCGCCATCTCTGTGTTTATTATCTAACAAATGTCAAATATATCTTAAAGAAATTTTAATTGTTTTCTATTTAATTCAAAATGTCAATTTTATAAAACAGCAGTTTTTAAAGAAAATTACTACGTTATGTTGTGCAAAAAGCTAAATCCACTGATACGCTAAATAACTTAATATAAATAAATCAATGTTTCTGCATACGGTCCTAAGAAATACAATGAGAAATTAAATCAGTCACATTAATTCAGTCAGAAATTATTGAAGTAAGAAATTAATGCAGTTAGAAACTATTACAGTAAGAAATTAAATTTTGTCCTATTATCTGAGAAAATAAAATCGGTCATCAATGTCGAGGCATTCTTAAGCCTATTCCTTAAATATTTTCATCACACTTTAAAAATGCATCTTTCTTTTAAAACAATTCAAGCTTTCTTTTTAGCTTGGTGGAAAACCCTAAAAACCTTAAAATGGGTAACTATAGTGTTCCGTCCACAAACAAAACTACCCGTTTTCCCCGGACGGCCAGGTTCTCTTCTTAAGACAATAATGTCAAGCAAAACTCTTTATTAGCACACAGTTTTAACATAACATAATTAAACCGGTCATGTCTAGAAAAATAATAAATCTAAAAACTTCATTCTAACAACAATTAAATTCTGACAGTGATACAACACTCTCTGACACTTCGTGCAGTGATATACAGGGATATAAATCAAAATTTACATACATTGCTCATAAGTGTCATAATAGCCATAATTGAACAAATACTTGTCAGACAGATGTCAACGTGTATTCTAATATTGTATTTAATAAAATATGTTTAACGTGTACAGTGTATTAATTAAAGTAGTATAACAACTATATTACGACATGGCGCAGTCGAGGTACTAGAAGAAGAAAGAAGAATAGTAAAAAAGAACCTTATAAAATTGTGCACGTGGAAAACAAACTAACAATTAGGAAAAAGCCGTAAGAAGTGCGAATTAAAGAGAAAAAAAACGTAATAATTACGAAATAAAGGATAAAACGTAAGAAGTACGAAGTAAAGTTTAATAATTAGACAAGACTTCAAAATATGGAGGGTAGAATACCAGATGTTTTGAAATTTGAAGGCAATGTAGCTGATAATTATAATAAATTTATGCAAGCTTTTGAGATATATTTAGAAGCCACTGGAAAAGACAGTAAAACAGATTCAGTTAAGGTAGCAATCCTGTTAAATTTAATTGGACAAGAAGGCATCGATGTGTACAATACACTTAAATTAGGTGACACAGAAAAGAAAGACTATAAAAAAGTAGTGGCAGAATTTAAAAAATACTGCATACCAAAGTCAAACAAAATATATGAGAGGTTTGTGTTTAATAAGCGAAGTCAGAAGGAGAATGAACCTTTTGAGCACTTTTATGGGGATTTAAAAAAACTAATAAAGTCATGTGAGTACGGAGACCAAGAGGATTCAGTCCTAACAGACAAAATAGTGTTGGGAATAAGAGACCTTAAAGTACAGGAGAAATTATTAAATGTGGAAGACTTAAAACTTGATAGAGCAGCAGAAATTTGCAGAAATGCCGAAATAACTAAGGAACAAATCAAAATAGTAAGAGATGGTGAAAAAGTTGAAATAAATGCAGTTTTAAGTGGAAATAAAAATTATTCAAGGAAAGAAACAGTTCCTAAAAATAAAAATTATGTAACAAATAAACCAGGTATTAAGGAGAAAAAACCATGTTTAAAGTGTCTAACAACACATGGGTACGCTAAGTGTCCAGCTTTTGGAAGAAAATGTTACAAGTGTGGGGGTATGAACCACTATGCCACAGCATGTAAAGTAAAAAAAGTAAAAGACTTGGTTCAATCACAAATAGAAGAAGACTTATTTGTTGATGTAGTTCAAATAAATAAAGTAAAAGAGTCCAGCTGGTCAGAAGCAGTAGTAATCAATGGAAAGCAAGTACAGGTGAAGCTTGATACAGGGGCAGAAGTAAATATAATGTCCAAAAAGCTGTTCCAAGATTTGGTGACTGACAGTAAGAAGATGAAGCCAACAGAAATTATACTAGAAGCTTATGGGGGTACAAAAATTAAACCTGAAGGTAGTATTGATCTTGGTTGTATAGTCAAAGATAAAAAGTTTATAGTAAATTTTATTATTGTTAATAAAAATGCAAGAACTTTGCTGGGATTAACAGATTGTAGTAGGTTAGGTTTAATTAAAAAAGTAAGCTCTGTAGATAGTTTTAGTAGTAAGCAAGAATTTATAGATAGAAATAGGGACATATTTGAAGGTTTAGGAGAGTTTAAAGAGATTTGCAAACTGGTTCTAAAAAGTGATTGTGTGCCTGTAGCAAAGCCAGCGCGTAGATTGCCTTTAATAATTAAAGACAAATTACAGAAAAAATTGACCGACTTAGAAAAACAAGGTATTATAAAAAAGATAGAGGGAGCAACCGAGTGGGTTAATAGCTTAGTGGTAGTAGAAAAAAGTGATGGGAATTTAAGGTTGTGCCTTGACCCTCAGGAGTTAAATAAATGCTTACAAAGGGAGTTTTTTGAGATACCTAGTTTGGAGGAAATTAGTAGCAAATTATGTGGAAAAGAATATTTTACGGTGTTAGATTTTAAAGATGGATTCTATCAAATAAAATTAGATGAGGAATCTAGTAAAATTTGTACTTTTGCAACCCCGTTTGGATGCTATCGTTTTACACGCCTTCCATTTGGGATAAATGTAGCACCGGAGATTTTTCAAAAAATAAATGTTAATAATTTTGGTGACATACCTAACGTAATAATTTACTTTGATGACTTATTAATATGCGCGAGTAGTATCGAGGAGCATGATAAAATTATAAAAAAGGTAGTAGATAGGGCAAGAGAGGTGAATGTTAAATTCAATCAAAATAAGGTACAGTATAGAGTGACCGAGGTGTCTTATTTGGGACATGTTTTTTGCAGTAAAGGCATTAAGATAGATAGCAATAAATTAAAAGCTATTCAAAATATGAAATCACCGAAAAATAAAAAAGAGTTACAAAAACTAATGGGCGTTATTAATTACTTAAGAAAGTATATTCCTAATTTGGCTGAGCTATCTTACCCTTTAAGAGAGTTATTAAAAAGTAACATAATATTTATTTGGTTAGAAGTTCATGAAAATACGTTACAAAAAATTAAAGAGGTCATTAGCAATTCGGAAACTTTAACAAATTTTGATGTTAATAAAGAAATAGTCATACAGACAGATGCATCAATGAACGGTATAGGGTGTTGTTTATTGCAACAGGGAAGACCAGTAGCGTATGCCTCAAGGGGGCTCACAGAAACAGAAAAAAGATGGCCCATAATAGATAAGGAAATGCTAGGGATCTTATATGCGGTTCAGAGATTTCACAACTATGTGTATGGGAGGCCTATAACAATTATAACCGACCATAAACCGAACGTAGCTATTTTAGGTAAAGCAATAGGTAGTATACATTCAGCTAGATTACAAAGAATTAGAATTAAGCTATTAAAATATAATATTAAAATACAATACTTACCGGGAAAGTATATGTATTTGGCAGATTACTTATCAAGAAATTTTTTAAATGAAAGTGTTGAAGATGATACTGAGTTAAATGAAATGGTCCATTCAGTTAAAAAATACTTGAGAATCAGTGAAAGTCGTAAAACGCAATTTACAGAAATGACTAATGAAGATGTGATTTTACAAAAGGTTAAAGACAGAATATTAAATGGTTGGGTAAAACCAAATAGTGTCGAGTTATTAGTTTATTTTAAAATTAGAAACGACTTACATATAATAGATAATTTATTATTCTATAAAGATAGGGTTATAGTACCTACTAAGTTAAGACCTGAAATGTTAAAAATTTTACATGAGGGACATTTTGGAGTAAACAGAACAAGAGATAGGGCAAACACAACTTTATATTGGCCAGGCATGTCGGGAGATATAGAGTTAGAAATAAAAAAATGCGCAATCTGTGAAAGGTACAGATGTGTAAACAGGAATGAACCCATGATTTTACGGGAAATGTCAGAATTTCCATTTCAAAAAATAGCTTCAGATATCTTAGAATATAATAATAAAAATTATGTTGTTGTTATAGATTATTTAACTAAATGGTTAGAAATAATACCACTTAAAACTAAACAAAGTTCAGATATAATACCAGACATAGTTGTATCAGACAACATGCCATATTCCTCCTATCAGTGTAAAAATTTTGCCAGAGAGTGGGGCTTTGAAATTAAAACTAGTAGCCCACGATATCCTAAAAGCAACGGTTTAGCAGAAAGGCCGGTTCAAATTGCTAAAAATATACTAAAAAAATCTGACTTACATTTAGGGTTAATGGAGTATCGAAATACCCCAATAACGGGGCTAAAAAGGTCGCCAGCAGAGCTTTTATTAGGAAGAAAAACTAAAAATAAATTACCTTTATTATTAAGTAAACCGGAAAACTTAAAAAATTACAATGAAGGTTTAGAAAGAAAACGGGAATTATATAAAAAATATTATGATAGAAAGGCAAGGGAAAAAGAAGACTTTAAAGAGGGTGAAAGTATAGTCCACAGAGTAAAGGGAAAATGGGAGCCAGGTACAATCGTTAAAAAATTAGATGAACCAAGGTCTTATGAAATAGAAACAAGTCTGGGTACTAAACTTAGACGAAACTCAAATCACTTAAGGCAATCACTAAACAAAACAGTTGTAGTTGAAGAACCAGATTTAGAATTAGATTCCGATTTAGACTTTAAAGCGAATGACGCAGATTTTGAGACAAATACTAGTTCAAATGTGTCAGATAGAGTTAGTAATAAGAGAGACATAAAAATACCCCATAGGTTTAGGGATTTTGTTATGTATTAGTTAGTTTTGTAAAAGGGGAGGTGTCATAATAGCCATGATTGAACAAATACTTGTCAGACAGATGTCAACGTGTATTCTAATATTGTATTTAATAAAATATGTTTAACGTGTACAGTGTATTAATTAAAGTAGTATAACAACTATATTACGACAATAAGCAACCAAGATTTACACCATGCTTTTTTCTGCATCTAACATATAGTATAACGTATAGCTGGCCCCATCAGCATCGTCTCTTGCGTACCCTGCAAGTGCATTTTGTAGGTACCGTTCGGTTTTCTTCCGTTTTCAGAAACAGCACAGCTTTATCCGTGTTGGCTGGTAGCAGGTGACCACCACGCTTATACGTCACCCTTTTTGGATTCGCAAGGCGATGGTTTTAGACTAAAACTTTTAGTAGAACTTTCCGAATTTAGACGAGTCGGACTATACACTCCATAAGATTAAAAAGGTGATAGGAACAGGGAGGATGACATTTTTGTTGCCGGGGGACAGTTACGCGGAATCTCCTTAGACCAGGACTTTATTATTAGCTACAAGCATTTTGAAGTCATGTTTGCGGATGGGGTGTTGTTAGTTTGCGGTGGGGGACTAACATTGTGTTGTACGTGTCACTATCTCTTTTTCAACGTATGTACGTATGTTTGACCGTAAGTCTTTTGCGTTTCGCTTTATATCTTCCGGTTTTGCAGTGCCACTGATGTCTAGAGGTAATAGGTGTTTTTTTATTTGGACTTATTTATTGTTGCTTGGGATGTCAAGTCTTGTTTATTTTTGTGGGCACTCTTTTTGAGATTATGGCTTGATTTTATTATTCTTAACAAGTTATTGACCTGCAGTAAAGGTCTTTGCTTTGCGAAAAAGATTTCCGTTTAATTTGCAGCCCGCCCGTGTTTATTAAGTTGTTTACATATGTATGTTATACTAACGTATGGGATTTAAGTCAATTGTCTATGGAACAAGGTACCTCCAAACATTAGCCTGAAGAAATGTTGCTTTTTTGTTTTTATTTCATAAACGCAGTAGTAATCATGCACAAAGATTTAAAATTTTGAAATGTTAATTTAGTTTACCATTTTAGAATTCCAGATTACTCAAATTTTAGTTTGTGATCATTTAATATAACACTATTGATATTTTTATGTTTTTGGATTTGGATTAGACGTCATTAGTTATTGTACTGGCACGTTTAAAGTAACTAAACTAGATAAATGGTTATATCAAAATACTCCTTATATAAACATTTAAACAATATTTAAGATCCACACGAAATTATGTTTTATTTATTGTTTAATAAAAAGCAGAAGAATCATCACTTATAACTAATAACTCGTTAATGTTGCTTGGTCCAGAGACTTTTTAGCTCATGTATACATTTACATTTATATTTACATTTACCCACATCAATCGAATCTAATTTGGATTTTAATATAATAAAACCATGTAAAATTAAAATTTAACAAAGAATTAGATTTTTTAGCAAAATATTTTGGGGGCCCCCTTGGACTAATTTTAAATATTGTCTTCTTCTGATGACACTGGCAAATATAGAAACAAACACATTTGTACGGTTTTACATGCGATCGTATCACAAATGTGTCCAACTCGTACTATGTAATATTGTGTATACCAATAAATCTCATGCGAACGTAAATTCTATCCAAACACAGAAAAGCAAATTTATTTGCTGATTTGTGTATTATTTAAATTATTTCCCTTTAAAACAATAATTTTACCACCGATATCATACTCGATGCATAAATGTACATTTCTTTATTAAGTTTAGGTAGTTTTTATACGATTTCATAGGATACGTATTTTTAAATTAGCATTTTTAGCATTTTGGGTGTAATAAAATATAAATACCAAGCTTTTGCTATGAATATTTTCTATCTACGTATTATGCATTTAAAGCGTTATATTGATTTTAATAAAAGAATAAGACTATAATGTGTTTTTAAAAAATGGTGACTTGATGGAGATGGTCTTATCCTGGGTTAATAACGTATTTAGAGTTTGTACTATGCTGTTTGCAGCTTAATTTCTTAATCTTTACAGTCCTAAGACTTTTTCTTTTAATTGGCATTTTAGTTTAATATTTTGTCGAATTTCGATCAAAAAATGTGCGTTTTTCTTTCAAGCACGATGGGGTGTATATTTCGTAAGCTAGGCATGTTTTTTTTAAATAACTTTTAAAATATTTTTTCCAACTATCAGAAAATAAAAAATATTTTATTTTTTTACAAAAATATGGTAATTTGTTAAAATTAAAATTTTATCAATATAATTTGTGTTTTGTGGATTATTTACCAAAGTAATTATACAGAATGATTATAATTACAAAATTTATTGTTTAATTCTGATTATGAATATTAATTATAATCATACTTTCATAAATAACGTTATTCATGATTACAACGTAAAATTTGATTATAAAAAATGAATATTATTTAAGTAAAGTATTCATGAATATTGACTACATAAATAATCATTAATCACCAAAATAATTACTATTTATATTCATGATTACAATTTTATTCGATTACTGCCCTACACGGAGAGAAATGTATAGTAAATTTTAGATAGTTAAAAAAATATATTAAAATTTACTTTAAAAAATGTTTAGTTTAACAATATTAAATATTCGTCAGTAAAATATAAAGATTGTAATACGAAATAGTATTTTTTATTGTACAATGTTAGTAAAGATTACAACACCAATATTATTAGATCAAAAATGTATAATACGTATTTTAATTTTAAATATATTCGTATAGTAAATTGATTTTACTATCTACAAATAGTAATATTTACTATATGATTTAATTAAATGTATTATACAAAATAATAAAATACACTATTTAGTTTCTTATGGGTTACGTATCTATTATATTTATTTTTAAAATTTACTATCTAATTATAATAAGAATTAAAAACAAAATTGGTTGAGAATAATAACCTTAAAGTTTAATATACATGGATATTTAAAAATTACTAAATATGCATAGTAAGTGGCAATATACAAGATAGTTGTCCCAAATAGTAATATATAATATAGTAAAGGGTATTATAATTATGGTAATCAGTAGGGATGGGATATTTAGGTACTAAAAACTGAAAAATAGGTAACTAAAAAGGTACTAAAAAAAAGCATTTTAGGTTAAAAAACAGCATTTTAGGTAAAAAAAAATCATTAAAAGTTTAAGTTTCGTTTATAATTTTGTTTAGCCGCATACCCAAACACCAGAACATACCCACAATAAACTATTTCTATGCAATAAACTGTATTTTACTGAGTGACACTCACTACACAGAAGTTCTATGACAGAACATAAGCTCACTAGTAGTGAGTAACTACAAAGAAGGTAACTGTAAAGAAAGTTACTGTTACAGTCTGTAACCATAAGAAAAAATTCTATACCGTTGAGTTGCACGCCCTGGATAAAATATTGGCGCAAATTTTAAAAAGAACAAAAAAAATAAAATAAGTAAAAATACGTAAAAATAGGTAACAAATATGTGAAAATAAACTGACAAATTAAAAAATATGTAACAAAAGTATAAAAAGGTAGTTTAAAGCAAAAACCTCCAAAAAAGGTAAAAAAGGTGAAAAAAAGTAAAAAAAATAGGTAACAAAAGTATAAAAAAGGTAGTTAAAAGCAAAAAGCTCCAAAAAAGGTAAAAAAGGTGAAAACAAGTTAGGTTCATATAAAAGAAAATCTTTTAAAACACATTTTGGCATTATTGGTTTTCAAATAGTTACATCGGTTAAAAAAAGGTAAAATAACTAAAATCCCATCCCTAGTAATCAGTAATATACTTTTCTCTCCGTGTACTCTGCCCAATATAAACGTCGTCAGACATACGGTTCTTTTAAAAACCAAAAACCGACAACACGGAGCAAATCTCGAAAAACCACTAATATACTGTAATGGTTCCGAAAAAGAAATACCCTGTATAAATTTATTAGAATCCTTGTTTATAAATATACTTCATTTTTCTAATATTAAAATAGGATTAAATAATAAAACATTATTGTTAAGGCAAGTAAAATTTCAAATTTAGGTAGAAAATTTGCAAGCAAACAAGAGAGGTATACTTGGAGCTTGAAAAAAGGGCACATCTGGCGTACAGATTTAAGCGAGGAATTTCCACGAGAGGTAATCGAAGAAGGTTTTGGAAAAGGAGAAAGGGAGAAGCGTTTTGAATTTTGTGCAGTACAGTTCGTTTTCTTTGGTAAAATTGTAAAAGTAAATTATTGTTCGAAAATCATTGTTAAAAGTGTTGTTAGTGTATTCTACAAGGTTAGTTCTAAATATTTAATCTATTTAAATGTGTAGTAAAATTAACTAAACGTAATATTGTGCATTTTCAAATTGTTAAGCTTATTATTATATAATTATTGCTATTATGAGTATATTTACGCTTTTCTATTACGTTTAGCTGTATTTTACGTTATTTTTAATCCTTTTCTTTTAGCTATTACCACCCCTATTCTCGCTTTTATTATTATCACTATAATTTTAATGCTTTGCTATGTTCAATGCTTGTACCGCTCAAATGTAACCTTGTATTTTGTTTGTGCTTAACCCATCATTTTGTACCCTTTTTCTATAACGTGGTTAAGCATTGTTTTATGATCAGTCCAAAGTTATTAATGTATTGCGAAATTACTCGGTGCTTAACCAGGAGTGCTGACCGTTATTGTTCCAACTTTGAGTACTCCTTGTTTGTGTGCGTGGGCCTTTGTTGTATGGACTAATATTTTTCTCCCGTGAGGGGAAAAGGTTACCCTAGGTTCTCTAGGGTTGCTTTGCTTTTCCCCGACCCTTCAACTAAACTAGGCGGGTTGCCTCCCATATTGGGACCTCGTTACATTCTGGGCCTAGCCCGGCTAACTAACCCCAATATTCTTCAGTTTTATATCTTTGTTTAAATGCAGTATCGAGCCATATCGCCAATACATTAATTTGCGTAATTTTTAAAGTACAATGCCTGACCGCGTATTCCTTTGCTACTTCATAGCCGACCAGGGTTTTTTCTCAGGCTCTTTTTCCCTGGCCGAACCCTCCTAAGAGCCACCCCTTGCTTGTTTGTAAAAGGTTAACGTAAATTAAATTGGGGTAAATTAAGCCACTGTATTTTATTTCTTATAAACCTATTTCTCCCACGTATCATTCTTAAAGCAATGCATCTAATAAAACAAGTAAGTAAACACAGCGTAGAGGTCCAAATTTGGGTAAGACGATCACGAGCCAAAGCCACGAAATATTTAATTTATCAATTTTTCATAAAACTTGTTTTAAACGAACCTGGGGGTAAAGAGAAATCTATACAATACATATATATATATATATATATATATATATATATATATATATATAAATTTCGGGAAATGAAACCATTTTTTGTTTTAAAGTCTGTTTTAAACCATATATAACCTATATGTTTTATAACATGTAAATAGCTATAATTATAAGCTAAGTAATTACTTGTTATAAAACCTTTAGGCTATATTTAATTTAAAAAATGTTTTCAATTCCCGAAATTTGGGTTATGTTGCTTGCGATACTTTGGCAAAAAGTCATCGATATATAAATGCACGGCGATCAATACGAAGCCCGCTGCATAACACTGACTAGTCGAAGCCCGGTCGTGCGGGAGGGGGCGGTTATAATTTATGTGGTGCATATACTGCAAGATACACATATCGCTGTATATCCGAAGCCCTGCGGTGTTGCCTCACTTATTTATTCAAAAATTTAATAACCATCAATATTAAACCTAAACAAGCGCGTTAGGGCGCTAAGTAATATTTATAGGTATTTAAATAATAAACTTTCGGTGGCTTGGGTTGATTAATTAATTAATTAATATTAATAGTATAAATATTATATATTATATTATAATTATAAGTAATTGGATGCATATTTAGTAATTATTACAATACAATTTATATAGACTGCCAATTCTCATATAACTTTTAAAATTTAAAAAATATATTTATGAAAGCAGGTGCCCCAAAACTCACAGACGCTATAATATATTCATTTTGAAAAAGTGCTCATTTTATTTATTATCTTGATTACCATTCGTTGAGATTAGCAGCGAATATAACAGAATAATGGAATTATATCTCAATAAAAATTACCTTTATTCTATTTTCCATGTTTTTTTGCTGAATTAATAATTTAGTTTCATTTTCCTTTTTACCACCCTTGCAACCCAAAAATTATTATAATTTTTAAACAAATTTGAGAAATTATTATCAAAAACACTTAAATTTTCATTTTAGCTTTTAAAGTTTGCTTTTGTATGATTTACTTCGATTAGTAAGTTTTAAAGATTTTAATTGATTTTATGAGCAACAGATGGTGGCACTTTATTTAACCCGATAGCAAATTGCATATTATTTGTAAAGGACACAGTAGTGAGTGTTTACTTGTCTATCACATCTGTAACAACTGCCCTTGTGTATTAAGTTAGAAAATAGCGTCAAGACAGTGTACACAGGATAATGATTCATTCTGTTTTAGTTGCGGTGAATTTATTAAAGTAACAATCAAAAAATTTGCTTTGGCAACAAATTTGAGGCTTTGCGAAGCTTATGAAGTCTATTTTAATCTGAAAATCCGTAATCAAGATAAAAATAGGTACCCCACTTTGCCAAAATTTTAAATTAAAAAAAAAAAACATAATAATGTTCTATATTAGTATTTTTATGCTTAAAACTTAAATTACACTAGTTGTTTTTGCTATTTTTAGCCTGGTATCCAGAAGTATATCGACACATGAAGTTTGCAGTGCCAAGACTTTGGAGGGAACCTAGTGATCATGTGCAAGACTGTTATTTTTGTATTGTTAATCAGTAAGCGTCAAGATGGTAAAAATGCTGAAGAGATTTTTTTACCCTGAACTTCCTTCAACTTCTTCTCCAATACCTCATGGTGAAGATTTTCCGGGTCCCATCTCGTTTATTATTAGATAACTTCAGAATTCAATCGTCGCAAAGTTTAACAGAATCCAGTGCGCCGCTTAGTAACACCGATGGTAGTGAATACATGATAAAGTCGCAGAATTTTGGAGCACATTTCATCAGCTTTACATAATTTAATGATTTAGTACAAGACTTAAACTTACCCAAGAATAAAGCAGACATTTTAGGTGATAAAAATAACTGCATACCTTTTGACTGGCGGCTTTTTATCGATAGGTCTTTAAAAAGCTTAAAAGCAGTTCTTATTTACAAACCAATTCCCTGGTCTTCCCGTAGCACATTCTGCAATGCTTAAGGAGAATTACGATAGTGTGAAAATGATACTGAAAAAGTTAAAGTTTACAGAATACAATTGGCCAGTAAAAGGCGATTTTAAGATTGTTGGTTTTCTGATGGGTGGGTATACTAAATACCCTTGTAGAGTAGAATTTTAGATAATAATAATAATAATAATTAATAATAATAATTAAAACATTTATTGCATTATAAAATAAAATTTACAAATAACTTTACAATTTACAATAAGTTTGCAATAAATATGCTAATATTCTACACAGTAAATGTTTAAAAAACATTTGTGCGTGCATATATAGACCATAATAAAAAATGTTGTAAACAATGAAAAAGACAGAAAACATCAAATTAAAAATTTAACAATACAGTAATACTATTATTAGCTTAAAGATATCAACAACTATATTAAGACTGGATGTAAACATAGACTAAACTTAAAACTAAAACTAAAATAGAAACTAAAAATAGAACTAGATCTATAAGTAAAAACTAAACTAAAAGGAGGATTATCGCCAACAATAGTCCAGGTACACATTTTAAGTTCCTTAGTTATCCTGAGAATTTTTTAACGTAGTGTTACGAAGAGTTTTTTAAATCAATTTGATTAGACACAAACTGACGAGATTTTTGCAATATATAACTTTTGCATATACTTTTAAACGAATTTGGAATTATTTTATTTTTCATATTTTCAGGGATGCTGTTATATAATTTCGGACCAAGGTAGGTTAAACATCTCTGACCGATGGTTTTATAAATTTTTGGGACAGGTAAATGTTCTTTTTGCCTTGTATATCTACTATTTGCTAATTGAAGTGACTTTTTTTCAGCATGTGTGTAGGTTAAGAGATTTAGATAATACAGTTGCCTACAATCCATCTTACCAGAAATAAGAAATAAATCATCCGTTGGGTAAGTAATTTTTACACCATGTATTATTTTGAGAATTCTTTTTTGTAGCATTTCCACATCCTTTAACTGATTACTGTATAGACCTCCCCATCCAAGGATACCATACCTAAGATGCGACTCTACAAGTGCGTCGTAGACTATGTTTAATTGGGTAACATTTAGGATAGGTTTAAGTACTTTAAAATAATGTATAAGACTCCTTAGTTTTTTGTTTATTTCTCTAACTTGCAGATCCCATCTCAGGTGTGGATCTAGTGTTAAACCAAGAAATTTTAGCGATTTGGAAGAGCTAATACAAAACTTCTCGCCGCCTGTAGAAAAGTTAAGGGGGTTTATTTTTGGTACACTATTCAAATATGATCCAAAACACATAAAATTTGTTTTTTCTATATTCAGTGAAAGTAAATTATAGTCGAACCATTTTTTAATCTTGATAAAGTCTTTTTCTATTATTTTTTGTAAGGATTCCCAGCTATGACTTTTATAAAATATTGTAGTATGTAGTATCATCCGCAAAACTCGTAATAGTTCCCCTAATATCCACCCTAAATAAGTTGTTCATATAAAGTATAAAAAGAAGTGGTCCTAAAATAGTTCCTTGTGGTACTCCGTATTTTGGTATCCTTATATCACTAAAGCTTTTACCTATCTTGACCATTTGTTTTCGGTTTTTCAGATAGCCAGTCAAGAGTCTCAAAAGAACTCCCCTAACACCTATGTTATCTAGAACATTAATTAGCTTTTCATGACTTACCGTATCAAACGCTTTGGCAAGGTCAAGAAAAATGCCAATTGCAGGTGTACCTTTATCAATAGTATCGTATATTTGTTTAGTTAGTGATATTATAGCACTTTGAGTAGATTTGCCCTTTTGAAACCCAAACTGACTATCTGAAATTATATTATATTTTTTTATATAACTTTCCAAACGATCTTTTAATAGCATTTCAAAAATTTTTGTTATGTTTGTTATTAGGCTAATAGGTCTATAGTTTATTGGATTTAATTTGTCACCTTTCTTATATATGGGTATTACAATAGATGTTGTAAATGTAGAGGGGCATATCCCCGCTTGAAAAATCTTATTTATAATTATTGAAAGTGGTTTTGCTATTGCTATATGCTTTTGGATTGGGAAACATAATGTCAAATCGCAACCAATTGTAGAGCCTAAGAATATATGCCGCCGTTTTATATAAAATTGGGCCTAACGAAGCAATTTGTGAAAGCTCTGAATCCAAATTCTGATTTTGAATATTTAAAGGGAATTTTTACCAAATTATCTAAAGCTAAAGTAAAAGTGGGTATTTTAGTCGGACCACAAATAAAACAAATAATGAGCATTGATGATTTCACAAAATTACTTAATGCTTATGACAAACAAGCCTGGTAAAGTTTTAATGCTTTTCTTGGTAACAACAAAGCTGTCAATTATGAAGAGTTTATTGAAACTATGCTTAAAAGATTTAAAATTATGGGCTACAGAATGTCCCAAAAACATCATATGCAAAATTCTCACCTGGATTAATTTAGGACAATATGGATGCCTACTCAGAGAAGCAAGAAGGACGTTTTCACCAAAATGTTATAGACTTTAAACGACACACAGTCTGAGAGGTAAATTTACGCGGAAAAAATTATTCTTTAAATATTTTTCCCAAGACGTGTGTTTTTTATGTTTTTAAGGGTGCTAAATTTACTTCTGATATAATTTTTTTTCAAAAATATTTTGTTATGAGGGGGCTAAGTCTAATCAAATGATATAAAATGATTTTTTTTAATATTTGTGTATTTTTTGTTTTTTTTCATGTTTTATATTTAATAATTTATTTATTAAATAAATAAATGTTTATAGTTCGTACCAGGGGGCGATCGCCAATGTTGGCGATTGCAACATGGCGCAAGCATAATTTTTTATCATGAAAAACCGAAAAACCAACACCTTCAAAGTATTAAAAATATATTATTATATCAACATTTTACATTTCACCATATTTCTTTTTAACAACCCTTTAGCCAATATCGAATGGGAAAAATTATTATTTTTATTGAGCGTTAAATACTGTTGCTTGTTTTAAAAATGAGATTCCTATAGAACAATTGTACTAACTTCTTGACGCACTTTGCTATTTGTTTTATTTTCTGAACACCCTGGACATTTAATTAAAAATGTTTGTTAGGAATCTCATTTTTAAAAACAAGCAGAAGTTTTTATGAAGAATGATTTTTTGCGATTCCGTTACGAATATCTTACCACATTTCTCTCTTATTTTGATATATAATTTTTTTTTAAATTATTGAGCACCCTGTATATATCATTTATCTTTTTATGAAAGTCTTAATTTTTAACCATCAAATATTTTTCCATAAAACGCACTTCTAGTTTTTTGGGTTTTTTTAGTTTCTGAGCACCCTGTACATTTAATTCAAAATGTTTGTGTAGAAATCTTATTTTTGAAACAACCAATAGTTTTTAAAATACATGTTTTTTTTTCGTATCATACCTAATAAAAAAGTTTTTTCTATTGTCAATACGATCCGTGGGCACACTGTATAATATACAAAGTAATATGTAATATTATGTAATTTAAAAAATATATTACTTTTATGACCAGGTGAGCGGTAATTTGTAGGCCATTTTTCATTTTTGCATAACTCTCTTATAGGCGCATAAAGGCAGATGAATTTTTACAAAGTCGGAGCTGAAGGTTCATATTTTCGAATGCACTATGTGGTTCTGGGCAAGTAATTATAAATTTTTACTTACATTCCATTTATTATTTGTAATTACAAAACTTGAAAATTTGTAGGTTAAAAAACGCAATATTTTTGACAAAAAATCCAAAAAAACATTTTAAAGTTGTATTTGTACTTAAATTTGTCCCTACTATAAATTTTTGACACTAATTTTCACTATTATATTTACGCAACACCTTTTTTACACGAAAAAGATAAGATTCCGAAAGTAGGAATATTTTTGACAATTCTTTTATGTATTTGTTATAACGCAACGCATACGCAGTAAATTCTACTTCGCAGTTTTAAATCTTAGGTAATAATCTGTCACGAACAATAAAGAGGCATCAAAATGCGTTTTTAAAGTGTTTTAAAAATTGTATGTATACAACGAGAATATGATAAGAGATTACATTTGGGGTTTAATTACGAGAAGGCATGCACGTACAAACATAAGAGAACTACTAAAATGATTTAATTTTTGAACTGTATTTTTTGTTATATTACATGTGTATGCTATTGTTTATCACAAGTTTTAATTAAAAAGATTTTTTATGTTCAGCAAAACCTTTGTTAATCGTAATTAAAAATAAAATTATAAAAAAATATAGGTATAAAAAATAGTAATTTTTATTTTTTTTCAAAAACGTTAAATTGATCTAATTTTTAGTTTTTTCCTTTATTTGAAACAAAGGAGACCGGATATTAGCCGACTACTATAATTATTTGCTACAATTTTGCACAAATTGTTCCTGTCACTTTTTTAGCACCAATTTGTTGAACAAATTCATACAATTATGAAACCGAATCCAACAAATTTCTCTCGAACATTATTGGACTCCGCGTCGGAGAGTTTTTTTATTACAAAAGTTAAGATTACCAGTTACCAGAGAAAATACAGGATATAGTTTAATCTAGTACGGACATTTAATATAAAACTAATATAAACAGATTTTAATATTTTAATATTTTTTATTTAATTTTAAATATTATAATAGAATTTTGTTAAGCTAATTTAAATATACCAAAAAATTTTAAATTAGCAGGCGATAATTTTAAAGTTAACGTACTTTTAGGTGCAAACGTTTTTTAGAACGTTATGTGTGGCAATCGCAAAACTTTGTGTAAAAATATACCAATTTTCCAAGATACTTGGGTGATCGATAGCCGGACATTGCTCATACACAAAACCAATTTTATCAAAAACAGAGATTTTTCGTAAAAATCATATAAAAAATAATGTCACCAGGCACATTACCGGACTATTCATTTTAAGTATTAATTTTAAGGATAACTTGCAAAGGTAAAGTAAGTCCTCAAATTTTGGTGGTTTGTGGAGGCTAATATTTAAAGCCTTAAGAATCATTTAAAAATGGTTATTGGTAAAACATATTTAACGTACGGAGAGTTTTTAACCGTACTAATCCAAATTAAAGCAATCCTAAATTCTCGTTCTTTAACTCCTTTGTCCGAAGACCCAAACTAACTCGAAGTATTAACGCCTAAGGATTTTCTAATTGTAAGAAAATTAACTAGTGCATGCTCCAGACCCTAATGTAAGGGGGATACCGGTTAATCATCTATCACGATATCAGTTACTACAAGCCATACAGCAGCCTTTTTGACCCAGGTGATTTAACGAAAACCTTTGCGAGTTACAAAGCAAGAACAAATGGACAATGTACAACGAACAGTTAAATTTAGGTGCAATATTGTTACTTCGAGCCGAGAACTTGCTGCCACTGCGGTGGTTCCTAGAACGGTAATTTGCAAATGGTTATTGTTAAGACAAAGCACGGGGACATAAAACGGGTACCCAGGTAGCACACTGACGTTTGCTGACGTTTATATGACATCTTCTGATGTTTAAATGACGTTAGCAACGTCATATAAACGTCAGCAGACGTCAGTGTGCTACCTGGGTAATTTTAAAACTGTGCTTTTTACCCATTGAAGAATAGACACATGGTGCAAAATATTTATATACTAAGGGTTGTTGAAATCTCTTATTTCAAGTGGGCGGCAAATTACGATTTAAATTATTTAAATAAGCGCGCCATAAAGACAGCAATATCATTTGTACCGCGACAAGGGGTAAAAAGAGAGAGTGAAAACAATTAATATCAAAGAAACTACTAGAGTAAGAGGTAAAGAAAATATCCGCAGCAAATAACATTAGTAAATTATCTTGTGGGTCTCGTTGAAATTCTTTGATTCATGTTTTGCTTATTAAATTATATTATAACAAAAAAAAAATGTTTTAAAATAAATCATAAAACTATTTAAACTTCTTTAAAATCCTACCACAGACAATTGTAGGAAATTTTGTTAAATAAACTTCAAAATTAAAGAAGTTATACACAACAACATTTTATGGAAACCAAATTAATAAAACTTTTGGGTATATTTTTAAGCGATTGCCTTTCACACCATCTAAAAATATGCCGATTTGCTTTTTTAGGACTCAAAATTTTTAGGGAAAACTTCTGAAGTTGTGTTGTGGTGCTTCAGTTTCCACGCATATTTCACATATAGAAATATTACCCAACACCAAAACTAAACACAAAGTGCTTTTCGCCAACAATGTTGACATCTTCAAAAGTAAAGACTAAAGACTAAACTAAATATGACTGCTAAAACTAACCTATTTATACTCTTTATAAGCTAAGATTGACTAAACCGTAAACAGTCATAGTTTACTTTACGGTTCAGTTAACCTTAGCTCATAACTAGTATAAATAGGGTAATTTTGGCAGTTATATTTAGTTACTTTTCTCTTCCCTATATGCCAACATTGTTGATACTTTAAGCACTTTATTTTTAGTTTTGGTGCAATATTTCTAATAATTTTGTTAAATAAAACCAAAGTCGTCCTTCTTTAAGTATATTAGTGGTTCATAGTCGCGTAGATACTGACTTGAACGTACATGCAGCGAATAGTTACGCCCACATATGCATTCGTGCAGACTCAATCCATTTCGGTTATTCATTTGTGTTCGTAATGGCAGAAGTAATTATAGCTCTTTTTAGTCATTTCCAGAAAATTGAAATAATAAAAGAAACATATAAACAAAGAGGGCAAAATAAAATATAAAAATATGTAAAAGTATTTTAATTCAACTTAATAAAAAGCAAAGTACCAGGGCGTTCTCTATAGAGAACTCCGTGAAGGTACCCAATTATCACCAAACATGAATAACTAATAATAATAACTAATAAAATCATGTCGAAGCTTTGAACTTAAAAAAGCTAGCTTTGATGTGTCGAAAAAACTCACAGCGTCTGCGTTATGAGCACCTTGAACATGTTCCGACTCAGCGCATTTACACTTAAGTCAGTACTGGGCTTTAGATACATATTCTGAAAATCCTGGAATAAAAAGTTACAATCCAGGAATTTTTTAACATTGTACCAAAAGATAATAAAAGATTCTGGAGTCAAAAAACTATTCATAATTGGTATAGTGCAAGATGTACAAGAGAACTATCATAACGTAAAAAAACTATGGTACTAAGTTAAATGATGTTGGCAAACTTTGGTCAAAGCTTTCCAACATAATTACGGAAATAATAACCCATAGCTCCATAAATCCTTGCACTTGGTTTGATGTTGACAAGTATCATTAGTTTGACAGTGGTACTTTAATAACTTTTAAAACTAATACAAAACTACAAACAGTATTTGGCTTGTGAAAGTAAACCACAAACGTTGAAAAATGTTGGTGGTTGTATATTTCCTCCTCTTATTAAGGCTTCAGTTGAAAGTACCGACATATTAAAAGATATTACTCCGCTAGAATTACACTTGCTGTTGGTTGCGATTAATACGATTTACAACGCCATACTTAATGAGCTTTCCGAAAATGGTGTGAAATTTACCATTTGGAGAGAGAAGCTATTTATTGCGGTACCTAACAATTTATTGTGCCTGTTTTAATTTAGTACTTCAGTTTTTTTATATTTATATGTAAGGCCCGGATTTTTAGGTCATAAAAAAGTGATAAAAGGTTACTAAATTAGGTGATATTTTTAATAAAATAGGTTATTATTTTAGGTACCTATATTTTAGGTACTTAATTAAAAAGTTAATATTGGTTGGCCCGTATTTTTAGGTTATAAAAAAGTAAAAAAAATGCAAAAAATAGGTCACATAGTTATAAAATTAGGTTATTATTTTAGGTGCCTACATCTTAGGTACTTAAATAAAAAAATAAAAGCTGATTTATTGAAATAAAATGTTTTCATTATAATGTCGATATCGTTGTAAAACCATACATAGGTCTTATGTAGTTTTAGTTACATTATAATTGCATTGCCTAATGTCCGGCAATAAAGGTTTTAAATTAAAAATGAAATAGTTATTAAAATAATATTTATTATTAACATTAACTGAACAAAAATGTTTGGTTGGAAAAATAACAAATAAAATAAAAGATTCTTTAAAAAAGTAAATATATCATATCACAAATAATGTAAAATAGCAAAAAAAAACATAAGAGGAACTTTAAAATTACAAAAAAAACCAAAATAGGAACTCTAAAATAAAAAAAAAATAAATTTTATTAATTTATTTAACGCTTATATGCATGACAGACAAAATATTTCTCCAAGTTTTCAGAAGTAAAGCTAGTGCGTTTATCAGTCAACAGGACGGGTAAAAAAAGTTCATTTTAGGTATTAAAAATACAATTTAGGTGCAAAAAAGGAAAATAGGTGAAAAAAATATAAAAAAGGTATTTTAGGTCAAATAAAACTTAGTCAGATGACTCCATTTTTTATAAAACGGACAAATACAAAAAAATATCTTTAAAACCTAAAAAACCAACAAAAGGTGTTTTACCTAAAATCCGGGCCTTATTTATATGTACGTTTAATGAAACCTCCTGCCGTTTGATTTTTTAAAAGCAACGACGAATTTTGTGCAATTGCTCCAATAAACTGTTTAAAATTTGTCAAATGTCTTTGTCTTCTTTTAAAAGCAACTTGTTCATGGATTTTAACGAAAAGATACAACAATTTCGTAAAGACTTTTTGGAACTGGAAATTAACGTGACTCCAAAAATGTATGCCATATTTTTTCGTATTCATGAATTTTGTTTATTTTAAAATTGCGCCTTGGGAAACTTTAGCGAACAAGCTTCGAAAGTCGTCTAATCCAACTTTTAAAAAGTATGGGAAAGATACCGAGTTCCCAAACTTCACCCCGAATTTTTAAAGAAAATGTTAAGTTGCGTTTGTGTTTACAATAGTATTTATTGTAATTTTTTTCTTTTTCGTAAAATAAATTTGTTCCAACTTAAAAAGAGTTGTTTTTAACAAATATCTCTAGGAGTTAATTAAACTAA
Source organism: Brassicogethes aeneus (assembly GCA_921294245.1). Lineage (NCBI taxonomy): Eukaryota > Metazoa > Arthropoda > Insecta > Coleoptera > Nitidulidae > Brassicogethes > Brassicogethes aeneus. The sequence goes on from OV121132.1 coordinate 68,699,688, forward strand.
AAACTTATTGTTTCTAATAAAATGATTTTTTAAGAATAATTATAAATAAGTATTAATAAAAAAACTAATCGGCGAAAAATTTTGATTCAAGCAAAATTTGACAGAATTATAATATTTTTATATAGAACTAAAACACTAGAAAAACCTCAAACTTGAAATTTTTTTAAATATAATATATATTTGGACGAACCGTGAGTACATACCATGTATAATAATAACCCAGCAAACATGGTGACGTCATAATCACGGCATTTTTTGGTCACAAGTTACGTCATATTCACCCTTAACATCACGTCAAAATCACGTCTTTGAAACGGGCAAATGTCACAGACCGTTGACGTCATATTAGGACGTACAAATAACGTCATTTGAAGACGTCTATATGACGTAAGTACTGACGTCTTAAAGACGTACAAGATTTGTCATTTATTGTAATAAATAAAACAAGGAAATATATTATAAATGTCATATATTATAAAATATAAATAAATAATAATAAACTTAATAGAGTAGACCTATCCCATAAATCGAACATTATGTATAGCTCGAGCTATCATGCGTGATAAAGCGCCTTGTCGTATTTGCACTGTTGTTTATGAGGTGGCCAGTAAACTTCTTTTTTGCGAGGAGTTAGCCACTTTGTATTGATAGCGGAAATTCCCCCGTCACCGTCGTGTGCAAACTCAACTACGGCGTACATCTTTTAAACACCTAGTATAGGTATAGGTAAATAAATTAAGAATGATTTAATAATTATGTAAAACCTACCTATTGATCCGCAGTTACTGCACTTAATTGTAGATTTGCACAACAGTTATTAAGTAACTTAATTTAACCGAATAACAGAATGAACGCCACCGCGGTAGTGCACTGTTGCAAAACATGGACGGTTACAAATGATCAAGCAATCGCAGCCTGCCACTAAAGTCAGCTGATCTCACAGTAGTCAGCTGACTGAATCACAGTCTGTGATTGGTGGTATCGAGCACAGCGTTCTTTACTTCTCGCCATGTATCGACACTTCACAAGTTCCACGAATTTTTGTCTGTTTTTTTATTCGGAATAATATAAATACCTATATAGGTATTGACAGCAATGATATTGTAAAACTAAATTTAGAATTAAAAAATATTTTGTTTAAAATAGTATTTCGTTATTGTCCTGTAGGATAATTATTTGTTCATAGACGGATTTGCGTGTCATCGATGATAGGGATTTTTTTTTATTTTTTCTGATAAAAAAATAAGTTTTGATCTACAAAAAAATTGGGATTTTATCTACAGGGTGTTCAAAAATTAGGTAGTACGATCTATACCTACTATAGTATACGTATTATTATATATTTATTACGTGATATAAAATCACCTATTGAAAACGTCAGAAAGACGCAACATAAAAACGTCTAAATGACGTCGGAAATGTGACGTCATAAACCCGTCTTTTATTGGTCATGTGACGTCGCCGACGAAAGGTGACCTTAAAATGTCGTCCTAATGACGTAACCTTGCTAGCTGGGAACCCTGCACAAATAAATATTATAAATAATAATTATATATATATATATATATATATATATATATATATATATTATATATAATATAAACCAGTATAAATGAATAATAAAAATATAATACATTTATGTTTTTTAATACATTTCAAATTTTAAAACACTTCTTTAATAAAAAACAACTTGCACACGTGGGACTGTAGAGTGCTGCCATTACCATTGTGAACATTGTATTACAATTTTGTGCAATATATTTATTAATTTAATATTTAATTTTACTTAATTGGATTTGCTTGGAAAACATTTAATCACTTTTGAAAATTCGGGTTAAATAATCAACTCTTTATACCTATAACTGTTTAGTACAATTTAGTAAACAAACTAATTTTATTAATTGCGATGCAGCGTTGATTAGTTCATAAACATTAACAAGTTTAAAGTTTTGAAACGCAATACACTTTTGGTATAAAAATATTAGGAGTATATGATTATATTTCCCTAGTTATATAATAAATGAGTCATGCTACCAGATAATTTTATTTACGTACTTGAGAAAAGTAATTAAACTCTTTGGTTTAATTTTAATAAAAATCACACATGATAACATATGGAGTGTCACTCCACATATGCTATGTTTAATTAATATTTTACCTTCCATTTGTAAAAAAGTTTTTCTTTTGGTTTAAATATTTTATGTCTAAAACTTTTTATTAAAACATATTATACAGGGTAATTTTGGTAAATAATCCACAAAACACAAATTTTATTGATAAAATTTTAATTTTAACAAAATACCAAATATGCATATGCATATTTTTGTAAAAAAATAAAATATTTTTTTATTTTCTGATGGTTGGAAAAAATATTTTAAAATTTATTAAAAAAAAACATGCCTTGCTTACGAAATATACACCCCATCGTGCTTGCATGAAAAACGCACAATTTTTGATCGAAATTCGACAAAATATTAAACTAAAATGCCAATTAAAAAAAAAAGTCTTAGGACTGTAAAGATTAAGAAATTAAGCTGCAAATAGCATAGTAAAAACTCTAAATACGCTATTAACCCAGGATAAGACCATCTCCATCAAGTCACCATTTTTTAAAAACTTTAAAAAATATTATAAAACAAATATTATTACCAAATTATTTCTCATAAATTTTAAGTCAACAAAACTATACCTAACTTATGTAGCAAATAAGGTCAAGATTTAATCTACTTGGTTTGGTAAAACTATTTTTTGTGGTCATCAATTGAGGCGTTTTAGCCACTGACGCTTCACCTTACGGTGTAGGTGCTGTGCTATCACACATATACCCGGATGGTTCGGAGCGTCCAATACTATTTGCATTCCAAACATTGTCGGATACGCAGAAAAAATATGCGCAAATAGATAAGAAAGCCTACAGTATTATTTTCGGTGTAAGAAAATTTGACCAATATCTATACGGAAATAGATTTATATTTTAAACGGATCATAGACCCTTATTACAAATTTTTAGTCCAAATAAATCATTGCCAGTATTATCAGCTATACGAATGCAACATTACGCTATTTTTTTATCATCTTTTAATTATGATATTCGTTACAAAAATACCAATGATCATGGAAATGCTGATTGTCTTTCGAGATTACCTATAAAATCAGAAAAACTTTACAATTACGATGAACCTGATATTTTTGAATTTCGAAATAAATCCAATTACGTTTAAGAAATTAGCGGAAGAAACCAAGAAAGACCCTATTTTAAATAAATTGCTGTTAGCGTTAAAAACAGGAAAAATATTACATAAAGACTTACGATTTAACATTGATCTGACCGAGTTTTCCTTACAACAGGGTTGTATTTTAAGGGTTTTACGTGTGCACAGAAAAAACTCTAGCATAGCATGAATGGGTGAGCCATTAAACCAATGGGCTCTTGTAATCCGTATTCCTGAATAACAGTTTCTATAATACCAATAGGTAGTTAGCACTTGGTTTATAATCGTTTACTGTTTTTAAATTAACAACAAAAGTTATCGCTCCTAAATGTATTGATATTCATTTTGATATTTATTTATTAGAATGGTAGAATGTTATTGCATTAAATACTAATTTGATTTATTTAAAAATGTTACTATTGTATGTATACTATGTATACATTTAACGCAATAAATACTTTGACATTTAGGCAAAATATTTCCCTATTTTGGTTTAATAGTAATTAATTGAGCAAATAACAATTTAGATTGCTTCAATTTTAATGCATTCAATGACAGCGCTGTTCTTGGTACTATGTTAGATTTTTTTCTGTGTGGTTATACCGAAATCTTCACAAAAAGCAATTCTAGATGAATTGCATTCGGCGCATTTCGGAATTTTTAAAATGAAGGGTTTAGCGCGAAGTTACTGTTGGTGGAACGGGATAGATACTGACATATAAAACATTTCAAAAAATTGTTTCAGTTGCAACAAAATAAAAAATAATTCGGTTATAGTACCTACGCATTCGTGGGAAAAAGTAGATATACCTTTTTACAGGGTGCATGTGTTACGGACACTATTTTCTTATTTTGGTTGATTCTTATACACGTTGGCCTGAGATTATTATTACAAAAGATATGACTGCGCAAACTACCATAAACGCTTGCCGAGAAATATTCGCTCGTTTTGGAATTCCAAAAATATTAGTAAGCGATAATGGTAGACAATTTGTATCATTTGAGTTTCAAAATTTTCTAAAATTAAATGGCGTTAAACATTCTTTAAGTGCATCATATCATCCTGCAACAAATGGCTTAGCAGAAAGATATGTTCAAACTTTGAAAAAGTCCATTAGAGCTATGACAAATAATCCATCAGATGTACAAAAAGAACTTTGCAAACTTTTGTTACAATATAGAAAAATGGCTTATAGAATTACCAATAAATCTCCATCATTTTTAGTCTTCGGTAGAGAAATTAGTTCTAGATTAGTTTTAATTAAGCCCACAATGAGTAACGCGGATGTAAATGGTAGGGACAGTAATGGTTTATCTTTTCGACAATTAAAGGTAAATGATCAAGTCTCTGTCCGAGGCTATACAGACGAGAAATGGAAATTTGGTCATATTGAAAGCAAATTTGGTAAGCTGCATTATTTGGTAAGGTTAGACGATGGTCGTCTTTGGAAAAGACATATCGACCAGATTCGCGAAATAGGAGCTGCAACTCCAAAAGAAACACCGAACATTGACACACCACATCTACCAGAAGATTGTTCTATCACTAAAGAAGAATCTGTTCCTGATGAAATTCCTGATACGACAATTCCACAAGATCATGACAGCGATGTTCGCGAAGTGCCAATAGACAATACTGTGCGCGAAACAGAGACTGTTCCAGAATCTTTACCCAAGACCACTTTGCGCCGATCTAACCGTGCACCACAAAGAATGAACTTGTAAAACTTTTGTAAGTCGGGGAGGAGCTGTTGTGATTTAAATCTCCAACGTTTAAAAAACCGAACATAATCTAGGTGGCAACTTTGACACATACATGTCAATTAGCAAAGCCGACAAGTAAATGGCTGTTCTTTTTCTTAAACTAATTTTGTAACTATAATTCAGTTCAATATACCATATTAAAGTTTTCTGTGCTTATATAAACAATCTACAAATACTACGAACCCAATTGCCTATGTTGACGATCTTATAATCTATACAAAGAAAGAGAAACTGTTAGCAGAAAACGCGGGACCGGGTAATAGCACAGTAAAAGTATATTATAAAAAACGATTTCAGAATATATTTATTTTTATGACATATACATGACATTCAAAATACAATCACTATAAATATTGTTTTCTCACTGGTACATATTGTGCATATACAGTGTAATATATTTAAATACATTTCAACAGCCCCTCTATTTAAAAATTTTTAAACATTGCACACCACTGAGTCTTTGTTTTGTCAATCGCTTTAGTTAATGAGTCTGCTACTTCCTTATCTGTAGATACATATTTTAGCTCAAGTAATCTCTGCTCAATCTTCTCCTTCAAGAAATGATGCCTAACATCTATATGCATCGTGCGCGCGTGATATGCACCATTTGCAGCCAAATTTTGCGTCCCTTGGTTATCCACGTATAATAATGTGAGTCCATTACAATAACTTAACTCCCCACTGAGTCTGCTTAACCATAATGCTTCTTGAGCTGCCATGCTCATGGCGATATATTCATTTTCAGTCGTTGAAAGTGCTACTATATTTTGTCCATGAAATAGCTGTACCATTTTTCACAAAAACATATCCGGTTGTTGACCTGCGATCATCAATGTTGCTCGCCCAATCAGCATCAGTATATCCTATTAATTGGCTTGGCTTCATCCCATCAAACTCCAATTTGTATTGGGTGGTGCCTCTCAAGTACCTTATAATGCGTTTTGTTGCAGTCCAATGTATTACGTTATTTACGGTGTAAGATATATCTGGCCTTGATACTTGGGCAGCAAATAGTAAGCTACCTATAGCTTCTTGATATGGCCCATTGTACATTTTCGATTTCATTCTCCGTTTTTGGACTTATATTCTTTGACAATTTTTCTCCAAGTAACTCCGGTCTTTAATAATATTGATGCTTTGAAGCTTTTGTTTAACTGCCTAATTAGGTCTAGGCTCGAGTATGGTGTTTTAATTTGGTTTTCTTTTTATGTATGTCATGTCCAGCGTATCGAGGCTGTCCAGAGAAGTTCTTGAAGTATCTCGGTTATAAGGAGGGATCGAATTTACCCTGAAAGAGGCATAGACAATAATTTCTTATTAAATAGATTTATAATCTATGTAACAATAAAATACACTGTCCATTTTTATTAAGTTCTTTAAAATTCTTAGTGCACGGAAAAAAATCTATACTGATTCCAAGAAAATTCAACTCTATCCAAGTATAGCTTAGTTTCCCTATTCCGCAAGTAAATTTATACTTGTTTCAAGTATCCTCATATTCTTATAAAATAAAGATAGCTTCGGTTTAATCTAAGATTACTGCTATACTAAAAATAAGAAACACACTAATTTTGAGTTAAGTATACAAATTTGTCTTCAATGAAGAGTACGGTATTCTTGTTGTAACGTTAGTATGTACTTCATCAAAGTATAGTTTCTTTGTAAAATCTTTACAGTATTCTTGATTTAAGAATATACTTTCTTTAAAATTTATTTATTTATACTTATTGTAAGTACACGCTTTACTTGCATAAAATGCTTGTATTCTTACTTTTCCTTTTTTTATATTTGATAAAAGTATAGTATATATTTAAAATAACTTTACACTATTCTTAAAGAAAGTGGTTGATTAGAAAAAAAAATTCCCTCGTCTAGCGACTCGGAATAATTTTTACAAAAAAAACATTCGTGACCCTGAAAAATATTTGTATTAATTATTCTACTACTACGGAAAATACAAGTGAAAGTGAAAATATAATCGTTATGACAGTAATTTAACAGTATTTTTGGCATATTATTTTAATTATTTTAATGTACTAAAGTACTAAGTATAATAGGCACTGATATCACAATAGGTTTATTACCTAACAGTCTTAGAGGTATTAGAAAAAGTACTGTCAATTTATATAAATTCATTCTTTCACGGTTAATTAACATAGATACTATATTTTACATTTTATTTTTTTAAGTACCTAGGTATCACATTTTTGGTGCTATATGTAAAGGTAAGGTTTTTTAATCACAATAGTTAATATTTTTTTAAGTAGGTATTTTTATTGTCAGTAAAATTTATCTCCAGCTAAATAATATGTAAAATGAGTCTCTAAGAAGGCTACCATTATCATCGTAGATGGTTTGGTGTTAATTCTTCAATTTTTTCTCTACACTTGATCCTCAATCCTATTTTTGGAATTAATTCCTTTAAATTCTCCTCGCTTAGGTTTACCATAATATCGATATCTATCTCGTTTTCTAAAACAAAAATAATATAGCTGAATTGGAGGCTATAGCCTTTCTGCTGTTTATGTTTTATTGTCTATTACCTGTCGTATGCTATCCATTTTACACTACAGTATACCTATCCATTTTACACTACATTTTTACGATCATGCCTAGTTAATTACTTTAAATTAATGAAATATTATTTACTTACCCAAAAATGTGTCTAGTAAACATTCTAAGCCCCAATTTTTAAGTTTCTTCTCCATTATTTTTTATTAAAAATAACATCCAGACCGAACGAACTGCCGGTGCCGACACGTGCACACCATAGAACACAGGACAGAACTGAACACAGAAACTGCGTCTTTTCTTTTAGCGAAGCGGTCTTAGAGGGTGGACGGTATTTACTTAAGCGAAGAATAAGGTATTTGTTTTAATAATAGCTATACTTAAATACAGTATAGTGTATTCTTTGTTCTAGTCTTATACTTAAATTGAAGTATAAGCGTTCTTGTATTAAATATACATATATTTAAATAAAGTATACCGAAATTTCATACAAATATACAGAATACTTAAATCAAGTGGCAATATTCCGCTTTGAGTAAACAACTAGAGGTCTTTCATCTAAGTATTATTGTATATTTGATTTAAGTATACCAATTTTCTTTAAAATAAAATACCTTTAAACTCAATCCAAGAATACTCATCTCAAATCAAGTAACAGTTTTTCTTAAAAATTAAGTATATCCCATTACTTAGTTTAAATGTACGCTAATCTCATAGAAATAATAAATATACTTAAATCAAGTTCCTAACATGAAGTATAGAACTATTCTTAAACCTAGTAAGGGATTTTTTTCCGTGTGCCAAGATTTAACTCAAGAAACTCTTTTTTTTATCTCCTAGCACCAAGAACTAATGTAATGCAATGCTCACCTATATTTAGAATATGTACTTTGTTTAATAGCATAAGTGATATATGTGATATTCACAATAGTCCCCTATCATATATTAATAATAATAATAATTTATTTGTTGTAAAGAAACATAATACATTTCATTTTAAAAGTATAAAGAGAAATATACAAAACTAATCTGATACAACAAAATGGACTGGAAGGCAAACTAATCTGATTGTAATTCCAGCCCAAAACAAATTTAAAAACAAAATAAACAAAATTAATATATGTCCATGACTATTTTAAAATAAAAATTAATGTAGAAAGAGGTTTTAACGACAAAGTGGTTTTTCAGGAAATAGTGGTTTTTACAAAAGCTTGTTAAGTATCAACCTTTTTAAAGCAGATTTAAAAGGTTTTAATTTCCGAGTCTTAAGATGTGCGGGTAGGTCATTGTATATGGCATAAACGTTATATGAAAAGGATCGTCTAAATATTGCAGTTGTATGAGCAGGTGGGGATATTAGGCCTTTGAATCTTAAATTTAAGCTGTGAACATCGGTACGGTATTGAATTTTCCTATGTAAGTATGGTGGTGTTTTACTTGTTATTATGGAGTGAAACAGTGTTGCCGAATGAAGTGTTCGTCTTTCTTCCATATTTAGCCATTTTGCGTCTAACAATTTGTAAGATACTGCATTAAATTTCCTTATACCATAAATATATCTTAAACATGATTTCTGAATGTACTGTATACGATTTACATTTCTTTTATCTATACAGGGACCATACAGTACATCACCATAATTGAAGTAGCTAAGAACCAAAGTGTCAGTTAATCTAATTTTAAGCTCTTGTGATAATATTTGGCGGTGAGGATAAAGAATTTTTAATGCACTGTAAGCCTTTTTTAGACAATTAGTAACATAATTGTCAAATCGTAAATTACAGTCAATTTCGATACCCAGGTTCTTAGCCACCTTACTGGTTGTCAGATCATTTCCATCGATTTGTATTTTAATCAAGTTTGAGATTAAGTGTTTTTGCCTACCAAATATAAGAACTGAGGATTTTAGTGAATTTATACATAACTGGTGATTGTTGGATAGTTTGACTAATGCGTTTAGGTCGTCATTTATGCGAGAGTTGGCCAACAATAAGTTGTCTGGTTCGAAAGAATACATTAACTGTGTATCATCTGCGTATAAAAATGCTTTGCAGAATTTTAAACATTTAGTTAATTCGCAAGTATATATACTAAAAAGTAATGGACCCAGAATAGACCCTTGCGGCACACCACATTTTATTTGAGTTTTTCTGGATTGACCCTTGTCAGTTTGCACATATTGGACTCTGTTAGTTAAGTAACTTTTTATTAGATTAATGGAGGAATAAGAAAATCCAATATAATGCAAGATGGAATATAATATTTCGTGGCTAATGGTATCAAATGCCTTTGAGTAATCCAGAAGAATTAGACAAACAGTTTTACCTTTATCAATATCTCTTATGATATCATCGACTACGTCTAGGAGGGCAGTTGTGCAACTGTATCCTTGGCGAAACCCTGATTGGAATGCCGGTAGTATATTAAATGTATTTAGATGTTTACGAATTTGGATATTCATTATTTTTTCCAATACCTTTGAAAGTACCGGTAAAATGGAAATAGGACGCAGCTCATTAAAATTCGTTATTTCTGTTTTCTTTGGCAATGGAACTACTCTGGATTCCTTCCATTGGTCAGGAAAATAACTTTCAAGAAGACATGAATTTATTATGTGTGTTAAATAAGACAATATAGTTGACAGGCACAATTTAATCATGTCAATACTCAACTTATCAGATCCAACCGATTTTGTGGTAATATTATTTATACAAGTTTTAATTTCATCTTCAGTTGTTAGGGAAAAACTAAATAATTCTACAAAATTTTGCTTTAAATTTGCGTTGTAATAACTTAAAAGATCTAAATTTGGAGGTGTATATTTGGAGTATTGCGATAAATGATTATTTATTTCCTCAGGTTTATTTAAATTATCTGGTAGGGTTCTAGATTTAGGTTTATTGTGAATATTTAAATCGCCTAACTTATTCCAAAGGACCCGGCTGTTGTTACGATAATTATTTGCACAATACTCCAAATATGCTTTTTTTTCGTTTTTTATTGCCGATGTTAGTTGGTTTTTAATCTGTTTATAATAATTCCAATGTTCTTCATGTTTGGTACGTTTAAATTTTGCAAGGGCTTTATCACGCAAGGACATCATTAATTTAATATTGTCAGTTAGCCAAGGAGGATTTTGCTTTTTAATTATTACTTTTTTAACAGGCGCTAATATATCAAAAATATTCATAATTATTGCATTAAAAAATTGTACCTTATCACATATATTATCAATAAGTAAGATATTATAGAAGGGAGCAGTTTCCAGAAAATTTGAAAGCAAATTATGGTCGAGGTATTTCAAGCTTCTGCACTGAATATATTTAGGACTAACTTTTGGTTGAACATAATTTATATTACAATAAACTAACATGTGATCTGAAACATTATATATTTCTTCTGTACCAGTAATGTATGATTCGTTGTGATTATATACTAAAATAATGTCTATGAGACTTGCTGAATTTTTAGTTATTCTAGTAGGAGAGTCAACAATTTGTTTAAGATTAAAAGAATCAATACAGTTTAAAAATGTCAAGGTTGATTGATGTTCAGACTGCAACAAATCTATATTAACATCACCCCCACAAATAATTTCATCACATTCGGGCAAGAAGTCAGATATAGCATTGTCTAACGATTCAATAAAATCAGGTATTTTTTTATTTGGTGGCCTGTATAGTACCCCAATTATATATGACTTATAATTAAACCTAATTTTAACCCAAAGTTGTTCAACACAGTTATTAGGGTCCGTATATAATAGTTCACAGCTTAAATTGTTGTTCAAATACAATCCCACTCCACCACCTCTACTTACTCTATCTCGACGAAAGAACCTATATCCATCTATATCAATTAAATTAGTGTTTACATTTTCAGACAACCACGTTTCACAAACACCAATAAAATCAAATTTTTTTTGTGAGACAAAAACCTTAAAATCTGCAAAATTGTTTGTTAATGATCGTACATTATAAAATGCAAAAGATAAATTCCTCATTCCGTAAGTGTACTTAACAAAGAAAACCAGAAAAAAATTTAAAAAATAAAAAAATTCTTAGGGTATAAAATAAATTGAATAGATATTGTATAAAGAAAATAAAAGAAAAAAATAATTATATAAGCAGTAAATTTAAAATAAGCGGTTATATTGTTGTTTTTTCTCCCAGATCTCCTTGGACTTTCTTAGCCTTAGCTCTGGTGTTCCTTTTTGGTGCTGCTCCTATAGGTTTGGTGGGAGTTAATTTGAATTTTCTTTTTTTATTTTCCTCGTCCTCTTCGTATGTATTTCTTAATATTTGTTCAATGTTCTCATGAAGGTTTTTTTGTAATGATTCGTAGACTTCTTCTGTTTCAATGTTTGCTTTATTATTTAGTATCTTGGAAGTGTTTGATTTAAGTTGATTGCAAGTGTATTCTTTTCCGTCGACTACAAGTTTGTTATTTTCAATTTTTGCTTTATATTTTTTTTCCTTGGCAGCTTTTAAAAATTGGCTTAGTAACTTTCTTTCCTTATAATCTTCGGATGCATATTATTGAATGTTTTTTTGGCAGATTTTAATTTATCTGATACGTTGTTCATTGTTTATTTTACTGTACTGTTAATAACATTTCCTGTAATTGGGTGTTTTCCTGTTGGAAATAAATTATTATTATTATTATTATTATTATTATTATTATTATTATTATTATTATTATTATTATCTCATCTGAAATTCAAAGAAATGTTTTTCGTCCTTGGTCCTAGCACCCTTGATCATCATGCATTCTCTAGCAATATACAACTCCATTTTGATGATTGTATAACCTATAGCCTTTGATTTCTGTGCTATAACCAACCATTATGCTGGAAATGGTCTTCCTATCCAACTTATTTCTCTTTTATTTTGGGATAAGTCCCTTAAGCTTTGGCTTTGTCCCACTCCACGCTTCTTCTGGAGTTTTTTCCTGCACACATTTTGTTGGAGATCTATTCAGCAAATAGGCAGAAGTATTAGCGGCCTCAGCCCAAAAACTATTTGGTAGCTCAGAATCAATCAGTAGGCATCTTGTCTTCTCTATGATGGTTCGAATGAATCTCTCTGCTTTGCCATTTTTTGTGCGGTGTATGGTACTGTAAGCTGATGGACAATTTCACAGTCTTTTAAAAATCTATTAAATTCAGCATTGACGTACTCCCCTCCACTGTCTGTACGTAACATCTTGATTGACTTGCTAGTTTGATTCTCTACTAATTTCTTAAAGGTCTAAAATATTCAAAAACTTATTTTTTACCTTTTAAGAAGTACACAAAGACCTTATGCGTATAATCATCCAGGAATGTTAGCATATACCCTGATCCTCCAATACTTTTATTTTCTATAATAGGCCCACATAAATCTGAGTGAATCAACTCTAAAACCTCACTACTTCAGGATTTATTCTCCTTAAATGGTAATCTGTGGCATTTACCCTGTATGCAAACTTCACATTTACACTCCAAGTCTGCATCACCATAAAATAGTCCCGATGCCAAACCATTTTTTAGTTTATTTAGGTTGGTAATATTTATGTGCCCTCCTACGGTGCAATAACATTTTTAAACTATAGACAGATGCATGGTATGCTGAATCACTAGCGTTATGAAGCAAATCTAATTTAAAAAATTCATTTTCCAACTTTCCATTCACAATCACCTTGTTGTAAATCATAAATTTTACATCCATCTGAAATGAACACAACTGAACAATTTTTCTTTACTATTTGACTAAGTTTTACTTTTAAATCTGGAACATATACAGTATTAGTTATTTTGGCATTACAGTGTTCAGTAATTGGCAACACAGCACTGCCAATCTTATTGGCACATCAGCTGATTATTTGCCGTACTAATATTATGATCTGTTTTAGTTTTAACGTCCTGTGATATATTATTATCATTGGTCATATGTATGGTAGCTGCCGAGTCCAAAAACCACCCATTTTTGTTGTGCTCACCACGGGCTGTTTCCGAGAGTGCTGAATATAACACTACATTTTGATCCTTTACCTTTTCTAAGGTAACACAGTTTTTAGCAAAATGTCCATACTGATTACAATTAAAACATCTAACGTTCTTGATCCTAGTTCCACCACCACTGTTCCACTTTCTCCTGTACGCATTGTACATTGCTGTCTGTTCGAAACCTACTTTAATATCTTGCAGCAGTTTTGTCTTGATTGAATCTCCAGTCTCAGCCACACCTGAGCTTTCTATTCCCATAATCATAGTTGATAATGTTCTGGTAAGCCAGCAAGAAGAATTGTACCAATCCACTCTTCATTTACTTATAAACCTACACCAGAAAGCTTATGTGCTGTACTCATAATCTTATTAACATAGTATTCCACAGAATCACTCTCATCTAAATGAGTTGTAATTATTGTCCTTAATAGTCCCATACGACGGGTCAAACCTTTATCTTCAAAAGCGTTGTTAAGGTTAGTCCAAATCTCTTTAGCTGTTTTTGCCGAATGAACATGAACATAATTAATCGGTTCAATAAGCAAAATTAATTTTGACTTAGCTTTTGTCACCTTCTTGACATCTGTATCTGTACCATCTACACAGTCCCAAAGCTCTTCGTGCTCCAAATAAGTTTTAACGGCGAACTTCCACATGTCAACATTTTCTCGGCCTTTTAGCTTTTCTATCTGAGGAATCAAAGCCTACATCGTAAAATTACGTGATATTAACTGATATCTAACTTATTAAACTGCACCTGGGCCCATAACCTGTTAGCAGGAAACGCAGGCCCGGTAATAGCACAGTAAAAGTATATTATGAAAAACGATTTCAGAATACATTTATTTTTATAACATATACATGACATTCAAAATACTAACAATCACTATTTATATTTTTTTCTCACAGGTAAATATTGTTCATATACAGGGTCGTAGTTAATACATTTAAATACATTTGAACAGAAACAACTAAATGAAGCGAAAAGGAAGTTACTGAACAACTTTAAAATAAAGGATCTAGGGGAAATCCAGAATATACTAGGAATTTGTAAAAAACAAGACAAAAAGTCTGGACAAATTAGTCTTAACCAAACAAAATAAATCGATACTGTTCTGGGATATAACATGAGCGACAGCAAGCCAGTAACCGTACCCATGGATCCAAATTAAAATTGTCAGATTCCAGACAAGAACCGACGGCGGATATTCCATATCAGGAACTAATAGGATGTTTGTTATACATTGCACAATGCACAGAATTAGACATTTCGTTTGCAGTAAATGCACTCAGCAGATATAGCCAGAAACCTACCAATGCACATTGGACCGCGGCTAAGAGAGTGGTTCGATACTTAAAGAATACCAAAAACGAAACATTGGTGTATGAAGCAGATGGAAACTACAGCCTAATTGGCTTTATGACTCTTACTGGGCAAATGATTGTGTCACAAGACACTCTACATCTGGGTATGTATTTAAATTACAAAATGGAGTCGTTGCTTGGAGCAGCAAGAAACAACGGGCCGTGGCGCTGTCAACTACAAAGGCGGAATACATGGCATTATCAGCTACATGCCAAGAATTACTATGAAGCTTAATCATCGACATGGACAGTGCCTTAGTAAAAGGGCCAACGATAATTTATTGTGACAACCAAGGGGCAATAAAATTGGCGCACACAAATGCATACAAACCCAGAACCCAGAAATCATTTTATTAAAGAAAAAATTGAAGATAAATCTATTATGATCAAACCAACAAAACCAACAAAATAGTAGCAGATTCCTTAACCAAACCTCTTTTCAAAGAAAACATGAACATCAAAGCCACATAAAATTGTTTTGAAAAGAGTGTGTAATACAAATTTGATGTGGAAGATGTTGGTAACACTGCCAATATAAATTTTAAACAGTGGCAAAACAGCCTTTTTTATTTTTATTACATAAATGTCTATCTCTGTCCTCGACTATTAATGTGTAACGAAGACATTTTTCTTCAAGGATTCTTTGGATTCTTCAAAAGTAATATCAGATATATAGGCCCAGGCCTTGGTCAGGCTTTAAAAATGGCTTCCAAGTCTTTGAGCAAGCTTAAGCCAGACTTTTAAGACCGAGTCTTGGCTCCCAAGTCTGACCAAGCTTCTGCCAGACTTTGTCCTGACCCAGAGGTTCATTACCAGTCTTGGCACAAAGTTATTCGAGACTCACCCAACCTTAAACCAGTCGGGCTTTAAAGCTTGGACCAGAGTAGTGAAGAATTGGGCCAAGCCAGGATCAATCTTGGGCCCTTTGTTTTCCCTACATGGGTAATGGGTTCATTATTCCCGTTGTTAGGGTTTCGGGATCGGGCTTCCGATTTTGAGATTTTATGATTATTGGAAATAAGTTCGGGGTTTCGGGAGTGATCCGAATTCCTGAAAAATATAAATTAATAAGTGCCATTTCTTTGTCACCTAGTTAAACATATACATATTTATTATCCACATTTTATAACGAAAAAAGCATTTTTTCGCAAAATTGACAAATCAAACATAAAAGTTTATTTTATCTGTTTGTGTTGTGACAAAACAAACTAATAAAAAAATATTTAAATAATTAAAACTTAACTATTAAAACAGTATTTTCATACACTGTACTTTTTGTCTTACATTAAGAATTAATTAGCTATATTGCTCAGGCAATTAACTATATTTTTTTTTAAATAAAAAACGTATTAACCTTAGAAATTAGTCTACCGCTTTGATCATAGTAGCGTTTTGGGTCATTTCGGGATTACCTATCCCGAATACGAAAATTGGGCAAATTCTACATTTTTGAGATTAGATTGGAAACCCTACGTAAAGGTACAGTGGCGTCCATGTATAAATCTGTAAATAGCAAAGAAACAATATTGTCCATTTTTGCTTTCGCTGTCAAAAGGTTAGTTGGCCATAAAGGAAGTTAAGATTTTGATATTAACTGGACGAAAGCCGTTCAAAATTCCGTGTCCGCCACTGTACATGTATGATTTAAAATAATTTTAAACAGTTTATGAAGCGATCTCTTACCACTTTAGTTTATAACACCCATTAATAATAATACAATAATAAATAGTTTATTTACATTCAAAATAAAAAGAGATCAAGGTTTAAGACTATTAGTAATTTAGGTAAATAAACTTATAATCGCCTTAAGTAAAACTTGTCTGGGGGTATTAATAAATACTATCAATAAATATACAAACTTAAATGGTATTTGGCAAATTATTGGCAACATGGACTTGTTATAAATAAATTCAATACATAGACCTGCAATATTTACATACATAAAAATTTAAATAATGTAATTAAAATAATATAATTTATAAAAAGTTCGTAAAACATATTAAAACATGACAGAGGAGCTATAAAAAGGCTATATGCACGACTAATTATTAATTAAATTATGTACCATCGACCGAGAACGATAACTGCAATTAAGTGCAATTAATAATTATTTAGGAATATTTCCATTGGTATGCTATTAAGGATTTTTATTCCAATATAATCACTACATCTTTGGCTAATAATTTTTTTCATTGTAAAACACAAATATTGGTTTGATTGTCGTGTATTGTAATTATGTTGCAGAGTTGCAAAGCAATCTTTTTGTTTATATTGTCAAAAAACTTCCACCCCTAAAAAAAACAATTTTGTGCAGTTTTTATTAAACATAATTTATAATAATATTATTATTTTTTGTAAAATTTCTAGGTTATGTAAATGTCTATCAAAATGTAATGGTTCTGTAAAAATACCAGTTTTTATTAAACATAATTTATAATAATATTATTATTTTTTGTAAAATTTCTAGGTTATGTAAATGTCTATCAAAATGTAATGGTTCTGTAAAAATACCCCTTTATAAATTTATTAGAATACATGTTTATAAATATATTTTATTTTTTTAATTGTTTTAGAGCAGCAAAATGAATGTCTTGGAGTTTTAGGAAATAGTATTATTTTCTTTTTAAAACAGTTTTATTTCTCGTAATGTATAGAACCAAAATCGTGTGTATGTTTTTATATAATATATATATATACATATTATGTATTTTTAATAATACATGTATTTTTAATAATACATGTATTTTTAATATATACAGGATTCCATAGAGATTACATATGTTTATTTAATTAGCATATATGCTACTTGAGTAACTCAATCTCGAACATACTCCCCCGCAATTGCGAAGTCAATTAATACAAAATATAAACAAGAACGCTCAGCAATAACAGGGCTGGTATTTAGAATAAGATTAATCAGTACAGTAAAATATTATTTAATATTATTAATAGGTAACTTAACCAATTTAACAATTGGACGCTGAAACTCTAAATTTGCAGTTTTAATAGTAACAGCGCGAACCAACCCATCAGCACCAGGATGAGTACTGATAATACGACCCAATTCCCAGTTATTTGGAGGCAGATGTTCATTTCTTACTAAAACAAGATCGCCTTTCATTAAATTAGGTTGAGTACAAAACCACTTTGAACGCATTTGCAATTCAAAAAGATATTCTCTTTGCCATTTACGCCAAAAGTTTTCCACAACCTTATGATAAAATTACCAGCGAGTAAGTTTGTTATCAGTTAAATCTAATACAGAAGGAGTGGGAATCGACTTAAGAGCACATCCTACCAAAAAGTGTCCTGGTGTAAGAGCATCATAACTTTCTTTGTCATCATATATCGAAGCTATAGGCCGAGAATTTAAAAGACCTTGAATTTCACTTAATAAAGTCCGAAATTCGTCTGCACTAGGTGTAACATTTGCAAGTTGAGGTTTAAGATATTTTTTTACACTTTTTATTCCAGCTTCCCATAAACCTCCGAAGTGAGGAGCAGAAGGAGACAGAAAGTGCCAAGTTATTCGATCTTGAGCAAAACTATTATGGAGTTCAGGGTCAGATTGTAACTGAGTTAAGATCTCTCGATCGGCTCCCTTGAAAGTAGTGGCATTATCGCTATAAATAAATACATTTATAAAAGCTTTAGTAGAACAATCGTTTACATAATCTATATAAACTGGTTTAACTGAAAAGCAAACAAACACAACAACCCATACTTTATGGGATTTAGTACCCCGACCAATACCATTAAGTATGGAAAATACATTGAAAATGTCTATCTTCAGGAGTAATACTGATTTGTCGAAATATTTTTTCCACATCGCTCTGTAAGAACATAACGGTGTTGTCTCCAGCGAGTTATAATAGCTACTATATCTTTTTGCAAAGCTACTCCAGTATAAAGACAATCATTTATAGAACAATTATTTGAAGTTTTAGCGGAGCCATTAAATACCACTCTTAACTTGGTAGAGACCATCCTGACGAATAACTGGATGATGAGGAAGAAAGTTTTGACCAATAATATGTGAAATAATATGTGAAAGTGACAAATATTCTTTCATAAATGCAGAATATTGCTCAAATAACTCAGGAGTTCTATTTAATTTCTTTTCTATAGAACAGAAAGTACGAAAAGCTACTTCTTTTGGCACTTAGAATTGGCGCATCAGAAAGAAAAGGAAAGCTTTAACTGATAAGCCCCATTAGAAAGTCTAATATAAGTATTTTGAAAATGCTTTTCACATTCACGCTCAAATTTGGAAAAATTTAAACAAGACGGAACTTTTTCTATTTCCCAGAATTGCCTCAAAGTTAAGTCCAACGATTCTTCAACTGAAGCATGATGAACATAAATAGTATTAAATGAAGAAATATTGCCAATTATTTTGAGAGACGAAAAAGTCTAACGAAAAGTTTATCGGATAAATCGTTAACTATATATAGCATAAACAAAAAATAATATTTATGTCATAGAAAACCATCGAAAAATTATGCGACATTTGAAAACGAATGCCTAATTCCGCTCGCAGAAAATCACTCGCAATTGGTGCGTATACGTATCCAGTGTGAGCGGTCAAGAATACAAAATACACGTCTCGAATGCAATGTCGTATACGTTAATAAAAGTCGAGCGCTCGAAGATAGCACCCCAGCTGTGAAGTTCGTTCCAAAAAATAACTCTTTATTCTAATAAGATGCTCGGAATACTCCATTGTTTTGGTTTTCATATCCAAAATATATTATGTATCAATTGTCACCCCTGACAGAAGCAATTTAATAAAATATTAAATTATTATTTATAACTCTAACACGATAAGAGAATCTTGATCCAAATCTACGGCGCAACCGTATTGGGTCAGGAGGAACAAATTCCAAATTTCAGCAAAATTTTATCTAGCACGATAAAAGCTCCAAATCCAAATGTACGGCGCAACCATATTGTTTTGGAGTTTTAGGAAATAGTATTATTTTCTTTTTAAAACAGTTTTATTTCTCGTAATGTACAGAACCAAAATCGTGTATATGTTTTTATATATGTATTTTTAATAATAAATAATGGTTCCCTAGGAACAGGGTTCCATAGAGATTACATATGTTTATTTAATTAGCATATATGCTACTTGAGTAACTCAATCTAGAACACTAATTTTAAAATATGATTAGGTTATAAAATTTTATTTTAAGGCAAACAAAATTATAAATTTAGGTAGAAAATTTGTCAAGCAAACAAAAGCTTGAGAAAGCGTATGTGGCAAACAGATTATCCGGGGAATTTCCACCCAGAGGTAAACGAAGAGGGTTTTTGAAAATGAGGCAGAAGCATTTGAACTTGGTACCGTACAGATCGTTTTCTTTGGTAAAATCAAGTTATTGTTCTAAAATCATTGTTAAAAGTGTTGTTAG
Organism: Brassicogethes aeneus; assembly: GCA_921294245.1. Taxonomy (NCBI): domain Eukaryota; kingdom Metazoa; phylum Arthropoda; class Insecta; order Coleoptera; family Nitidulidae; genus Brassicogethes; species Brassicogethes aeneus. Next base: position 68,719,940 of record OV121132.1, read on the forward strand.
TATATTCTATATATTTAATCTATCTAAATGTGTTGTTAAATTAACTAAACGTAATATATGTGCATTTTTAAATTGTTAATATTATTATTATATGTTTATTTTTATTATGAGTATATTTATCCTTTACTATTACGTTTAGCTATATTTTACGTTATTTTTAACCCTTTTCTTTTAGCTGTTACCACCCCTATTTTCGCTTTTACTGTTATCATTATAATTTTAATAATTTGCAATGCTCAATGCTCAAATGTAACATTGTAATTTGTTTTGTGCTTAAAGCAAAATTTTGTACCTTTTCTATAACGTGGTTAAGCATTGTTTTATGATCAGTCTAAATTTATTGATTATTGCGAAATTACACCCCTATTTTCGCTTTTACTGTTATCACTATAATTTTAATAATTTGCAATGCTCAATGCTCAAATGTAACATTGTAATTTGTTTTGTGCTTAAAGCAAAATTTTGTACCTTTTCTATAACGTGGTTAAGCATTGTTTTATGATCAGTCTAAATTTATTGATGTATTGCGTACTCGGTGCTTAAACAGGAATGCTGACCGTTGTTGTTCAACTTTGAGTACTCTTTGTTTGTGTGAGTGGGCCTTGGTTGTATGAACTAATATTTTCTCCAGTGAGGGGAACAGGTTGTCCTAGGTCCTCAAGGGCTGCATCGCTTTTCCCCGACCTCTCAACTAAAATAGGCGGGTTGCCTCCCTTTGTTGGCCTCGTTACATTCTGGGCATAGCCCGGCTAACTAACACCAATATTCTTCAGTTTTAAATCTTTGTTTAAATGCAGTATCGAGCCATATCGCCATGGCATGCAATACATTAATTTGCGTAATTTTTAAAGTACAATGCCTGACCGCGTATTTCTTTGCTACTTCATAGCCGACCAGGGTTTTTTCTCAGGCTCTTTTTCCCTGGCCGAACCCTCCTAAGACCACGTCGTACTTGCTTGTTTGTAAAAGTTAACGTAAGTTAAATTGGGGTAAACTAATCCACTGTATTTTATTTCTTATAAACCTAGTTCTCCCACGTATCATTCTTAAAACAATGCATTTAATAAATCAAGTAAGTAAACACAACGTAGAGGTCCAAATTTGGGTAAAACGATCTCGAGCCAAAGCCACAAAATATTTAATTTATCAATTTTTCATAAAACTTGTTTTAAACGAACCTGGAGTAAATAGAAATCTTTACAATATATACAATTTTGATAGTTCAAAGTCAAGAGTTTTTTAGTAGTTTCAATTTACAAATTATTGTTCTTATTTTATTTTGTGTATAGTTTACATGTTTATTCCATTTCATTTAACTATACATATATACGTATATTTACCAAAATATTTTGGTGACAGATTTAATACAAAAATAATATTTATTTCATTAAATCTAGGTTTTCTTCTTTGACAAGTAAATGGTAAAAAACAGGTTTTAGCAAAATTTATAGACAACAACATATGATTAAACCACATCTTTATATTTATTATATCCTCTTCCAGGCCCGTTCCTGGGGTGTCTGGCGCCTACGTGCAGCACTCTTTGGTGCGCCCCTTTTTATTTAAATATAAAACATTAAATATTTTAATTCTAAAATTCTAAAATTTAAAAATATATATATTTAGCGACAAACTGGCAATATGTAATTGAAAATGTAAAAAACTGCTGAAATTAAGCATAAAATATATATATATATATATATATATATATATATATATATATATATAAATAATATAATATAATAATATAATATATAATATAATATATAATATAATATATATATATATATATATATATATATATATAAATATATATTTTTTACAGGTATTTTAAACGGTAAAACATTAAATTTAAATAGTAAGTACTTAAAATTTATATTAAGAGCTCAAACTTGTTGAGATTTTTTTTCTATATATATGCAGATTAATATTTTGCTTGAGCACCGAAGAAAACAAAAACTTTGCGGAAATGAATCACCCTAATATATATTAGGGTGATTCATTTCCGCAAAGTTTTTGTTTTCTTCGGAAATGAATCACCCTAATATATATTAGGGTGATTCATTTCCGCAAAGTTTTTGTTTTCTTCGGTGCTCAAGCAAAATATTCATCTGCATATATATAGAAAAAAAATCTCAACAAGTTTAAGCTCTTAATATAAATTTTAAGTACTTACTATTTAAATTTAATGTTTTACCGTTTAAAATACATGTAAAAAATATATATATTTTTTCAAATTTCTAATGCTTACCCACCTTTGACAATATTGCAAATCGGTTTAATACACCTTATGGGGAATTTCACGCTCTTTAAAATTGCTTTTGAGTTTTTTTTTGTAACTCGCATTGGTTCACCAGTAGGAGTCGTCAAAGGACAGTTTTTAAAAAAAAATCGTTTTTTTTTTAAATTTTTTCTAACAAACCGCAAGAAGTAGGGAGAAAAAAGGGCTGAATCATAAAAAAAGTTAACCAACCTATATTTAATAAATTTACAGCCATTTTTATGCTGAAAACGTAAGAAATTGATAATTACCAACGCATAATGTTATTTAGATTGATTTTTTCTATTTATTATCATTATATTTCCCTACACTAAGAAGTTTTTTAAAATTATTGATTTCTCACTTATAATGAATACGAAAACTACACAAATTCATAAAAAAAAACAATAAGAAAATTGTAACGTGGATTTTGCAATTTTTCAACATTTGCAATTTTTCAACATTTGTCATATAGCAAAAAAATATATATGAGTGAGAAATCATAATAATTTTAAAAAAGTTCTTAGTGTAGGGAAATATAATCATAATAAATAGAAAAAATCAATCTAAATAACATTATGGGTTGGTATTTATCAATTTCTTACGTTTTCAGTTATAAAAATGGCAGTAAATTCATTAAATATTGGTTGGATAACTTTTTTTTTTATGAATCAGCCCTTTTTTCTCACTACTTTTGGCGATTTGCTCAAAAAAATAAAAAAAACGATTTTTTTCAAAAACTGCCCTTTGACGACTCCTACTGATGAACCAATGCGAGTAAAAAAAAAACTCAAAAGCAATTTTAAAAAGCGTGAAATTCCCCATAAGGTGTATTAAACCGATTTGCAATATTGTCAAAGGTGGGTTTAGAAATTTGAAAAAAAAATATATTTTTTACATGCATTTTAAACGGTAAAACTTTAAATTTAAATAGTAAGTGCTTAAAATTAATATTATGAGCTCAAACTTGGTGAGAATGTTTTTTCCTATATGCAGATTAATATTTTGCTTGGGCACCGAAAAAAAAACAAAAACTTTGCGGAAATGAATCACCCTAATATATATAGGTATATTTATAAATATATTTATTAAATTACCAAACAAACCAAATCACAAAAATTCAACTGGTTTTTAGTGACGTACTCTCTAAAAATGAATTAGTCAAAAATGACTAGTTTTCAAAGTAAAAAATCAGTCACTAATAACTAGTCCACAGCAATTTGTATTCCGAACTATATCTCAAAACCTGTTCTACCATTTATTAATCATTCAACCGTTCTACACACAGAAAAAACGCTAGCATAGCATGAATGGGTGAGCCATTAAACCAATGGCATCTTGTAATCCGTATTCCTGAATAACAGTTCCTATAATAATAATAATAATAATAATAATAATATTTATTTACCATATAAGATTTACATTATTAAAGGACTTACAAATAGAATAATAGGTAAAATAAATACAAAAAAAAACCCGTAAGTTCTGAACTTGTCTGGGGAAATAAGTACAAGAAAAAAATAGTATTTAAATAAGAATAATATCATACATACAATCCTAAAGCACAAAAAAAAAAATTTAAACACAAAAAACAAACAAATACGATTAAGTAGTAAAAACATATGTTTTATTATCATAATTGTTATTTACTATATAGTAAATAACAATTATGATAATAAAAAATTCTATACTCAATATCAGTAGAACTAGTAGTGGCTAAAATGTATTTCAGCTACGGTTATTAATTAATTCATTTACTGAGCCTTCTGGAGTGTCAATGAGGAATATTTTTAAATGTTTTTTAAAAGAATGAAAGTGTTCAGTAGGTGTTATATTACTCAAAATATAATTAAGAAATTTTGGACTTAAATATGCAGCAGATCGTTGACCAATTACTTTCTTCATTTTTGGAACCACATATTTATTCATACGGCGAGTCTCATAAGGATGGATAACTTTCTCACACTTCAAATTTGTGTCTCAGAGAATAGCAAGTCAGACGGATAGGTTAAATCTTTATTAAGCATTATCTTAAGAATTCTTTTTTGCATTTTTTGCAGAGGATCCAAATGAACGTCAAATACTCCCCCCCAACCAATAATTCCATATGATAGGTGACTTTCTACAAGGGCATGGTATAGGATTTTTAGATCACTGAAGGCTAGTATTTGTTTAAGGTATTTTAATTTATAAATTATAATTCGAACTTTTTTCAGTACATGTTGGATATGCAATTCCCATTTTAAATGTTGATCAATCACTATTCCAAGATATTTAATTGAGCTTTCCTGGTTAATTTTAAAGTTAGTTTCTCCAATTTTAATTTCATTAAATAATGGAAGATTGTAATTATGGCATGTAAATGGTATGTAACACGTCTTGTCAAAATTTATCGAAAGTAGCATATCATCAAACCAATTTTTAATACTCATTAAGTCATTTTCTACCATGTTCTTTAGATTATTCCAGCTATCTGCTTTATAAAATAGTGCTGTATCATCGGCAAAACTGACTATCTTTGCAGCACTAGGCACTGAGAAAAGCCCATCCATGTATAACGTAAATAATACCAATAGGTAGCTAGCACTTGGTTTACAATCGTTTACAGTTTTTAAATTAACAACAAAAGTTATCGCTCCTAAATCTATTGATATTCATATTGATATTTATTAGTTAGAATGTTAGAATGTTATTGCATTAAATACTAATTTGATTTATTTAATAAACTTACTATTGTATGAATACTATGTTTACATTTAACGCAATAAATTCTTTGACATTTGGGCAAAATATTTCCCTATTTTGGTTTAATAGTAATTAATTGAGCAAATAACAATTTAGATTGCTTCAATTTTAATGCATTCAATGACAGCGCTGTTCTTGGTACTATGTTAGATTTTTTTCTGTGCACGGAGAGAAAAGTTAATGCTGATTACCATAATTATAATACACTTTACTATAATTTATATTACTATTTGGGACAACTATCTTGTATATTGCCAGATACTATGCATATTTAGTAATTTTTAAATATCCATGTATGTTAAACCTTAAGGTAAAATATTATTATTCTCAACCAATTTTGTTTTTAATTCTTATTATAATTAGATTTTTTCCATTACTAATAAGTATAGTAAATTTAAAAATATTATGTTGCATTTTAAATATAAAATATTTTAAAATCGAATATTTTTATATGTTAACAATTAAAAATTGTAACATATTTATTGTACTTTTTAATATACAAAAATGTTATGAGAAAGAATTGAACCTACACCTCGCCTAAGTTTTTTGTTTTGAGTGCGTTCCATCAACTTCAAATACTGACAGACATGTGTTTTGACATATATTGGGTATCATCAGTGTCGACACGACACTATCGAGCAACTTGTAGTAGTGGAATACACCCAAAACAAAGAAATACCTGAGCTTATATAACATGGTTGGTAAGTAAGTAAATTTTACTATATTTTTTTTACTATCTAAAATTTACTATACATTTCTCTCCGTGAACTTTTATAACTTTTGACTACATTTTCAGATTCAGTGGACAATTTTACATAGGAGTTGACTGCTAATTGTCCGGGATACAAGTTTCTGTTGACGATAATTGAAGGGGTCAATGCAAGAAGTCACATTTTAAATTAATTTACATCTAAGAGTGTTTCACGTAAGGTTTCAGGTGGTATTTTCAAATTGGCAGAAATATGTGCCCAAGTGCCTTAGTTTGCATTTACTTCAATGGGAGTTTGCCTAGTTTTCAACTTACGTGAAAACTCTTAGATGAAGCCACAATAACAATTTAATTGAAAATGTGACTTAGGCACTTCTTGCATTGACCCCTTTAATTATTAGTGGCTGCTTTTTCGCTATGACAATTAGTCACTTTTGACTACTTCATTTTTAGAGAGTAAGCTCGTTACAAAGTCAAGCACTGTGTAGACTACTGTTAAACTTTGCTACCGTTAACTGCAACTATCAAACAAATACTAAAAATATTATGACAATTTAACTCCTTTTACTTTGATACTCATATCAAAAAAAAGTTAAGCCGCCAATAACAAAGCGGCAAAAGGCCAGTCACGTTCTAACTCTCGACATAGCAAGATGTCTCGGATAGCGACCTCTTAAAAACATAAAAGCCTAAAACCCATACATAATTACTTTGTGCAAATAAAAATATAGTGAGTAGTGTGAAGTATGAAGTGATAAGTGTCAGCTACAGGGCGGTCTTACCACCTGTCAATTTGACTATTTTCACAAGACAAACAAAAGAAGACAACCAAGGGAGGAAAGGCTATCTGCAAAATCAGATAATTAACCTTAAACATAGCACATAATTTGCAACATTGGACACGACACTTACTAGTGATGCCGCCGATACGAGAGATTCTCGCCTCTCGTCTCGTCTCGTCTCGACGAGACGAGAGGGCGATTTTCTCTCGAAAAAAGGCTCGAGACGAGACGAGAGAATGCCCCCTCTCGCTCGAGAATTTCTCGTTTCTCTCGATCTCTCTCGTTCTCTCGATTATCCCGGTAATAAGTAAACAATTTTTTTTTACATAAAATTATAATTTTGCACATGACGATATTTATTTGGACCAATGAGAACATTATTCGCATTTCATAATAAACAAAATTTATTCCTGGTTAACGTTGTATTATTTTATAACACAACTTAACGTTAACCAGGAAAAAATTACTTATAAAATAATAATAATTTTTAAAATTTACCCTGTATAAGCACATGTATGGCACTCCTTATACTATTAAAAAAAAACCGGTATGCTTAATAAGCATTGCTTATTCAATAAACTTATCAACTACATGTGGTTTTTTGAGGGCCTGATTACAAATTTAATATCTATTTTTTTTTTTTAATAAAATGGCTGATCCAATATGACGAAAACTCGTCGTTCGGCTTTAATGGTTTGGGTAAAATTTAGTATTCAGATATTTATGGGGTCCCTGATTCAGAATTTGATATCCATTAAAAAAACAAAATTGCAGATTCAAAATGACGGACATGCGCACTAGGTACAAGATGGTTGGATCTATGTGGAGTAGTTATATATATGTGCAGAAGTAAATTTAAGAAAAATGTATTATTTGAAACAATAATTAACATTAAATCAACAATAGTCGGCTCTGAAAACAATTTATAACAAATGTTCGAAATGTCGTCCTTCCATTTCGACACCAAGTGGAGCACCAGCGTCCCTGGTCGGTAAACGTTTGGTGTGGTACCTTTGGCGAACAGGATTAAATGGTGAAAAGTACCGGAATTTTCTAGAAAACGATCTGCCAGACTTCTTCCTGTGGGGTTACTTGAAAGAAAAAGTTTACGCTGCAATTCCTACAACTCGGGAGGACATGGTGGAGCCAGAAAATCAAACTATCTAAAATTTACTATACATTTCTCTCCGTGAACTTTTATAACTTTTGACTACATTTTCAGATTCAGTGGACAATTTTACATAGGAGTTGACTGCTAATTGTCCGGGATACAAGTTTCTGTTGACGATAATTGAAGGGGTCAATGCAAGAAGTCACATTTTAAATTAATTTACATCTAAGAGTGTTTCACGTAAGGTTTCAGGTGGTATTTTCAAATTGGCAGAAATATGTGCCCAAGTGCCTTAGTTTGCATTTACTTCAATGGGAGTTTGCCTAGTTTTCAACTTACGTGAAAACTCTTAGATGAAGCCACAATAACAATTTAATTGAAAATGTGACTTAGGCACTTCTTGCATTGACCCCTTTAATTATTAGTGGCTGCTTTTTCGCTATGACAATTAGTCACTTTTGACTACTTCATTTTTAGAGAGTAAGCTCGTTACAAAGTCAAGCACTGTGTAGACTACTGTTAAACTTTGCTACCGTTAACTGCAACTATCAAACAAATACTAAAAATATTATGACAATTTAACTCCTTTTACTTTGATACTCATATCAAAAAAAAGTTAAGCCGCCAATAACAAAGCGGCAAAAGGCCAGTCACGTTCTAACTCTCGACATAGCAAGATGTCTCGGATAGCGACCTCTTAAAAACATAAAAGCCTAAAACCCATACATAATTACTTTGTGCAAATAAAAATATAGTGAGTAGTGTGAAGTATGAAGTGATAAGTGTCAGCTACAGGGCGGTCTTACCACCTGTCAATTTGACTATTTTCACAAGACAAACAAAAGAAGACAACCAAGGGAGGAAAGGCTATCTGCAAAATCAGATAATTAACCTTAAACATAGCACATAATTTGCAACATTGGACACGACACTTACTAGTGATGCCGCCGATACGAGAGATTCTCGCCTCTCGTCTCGTCTCGTCTCGACGAGACGAGAGGGCGATTTTCTCTCGAAAAAAGGCTCGAGACGAGACGAGAGAATGCCCTCTCTCGCTCGAGAATTTCTCGTTTCTCTCGATCTCTCTCGTTCTCTCGATTATCCCGGTAATAAGTAAACAATTTTTTTTTACATAAAATTATAATTTTGCACATGACGATATTTATTTGGACCAATGAGAACATTATTCGCATTTCATAATAAACAAAATTTGTTCCTGGTTAACGTTGTATTATTTTATAACACAACTTAACGTTAACCAGGAAAAAATTACTTATAAAATAATAATAATTTTTAAAATTTACCCTGTATAAGCACATGTATGGCACTCCTTATACTATTAAAAAAAAACCGGTATGCTTAATAAGCATTGCTTATTCAATAAACTTATCAACTACATGTGGTTTTTGAGGGCCTGATTACAAATTTAATATCTATTTTTTTTTTTTAATAAAATGGCTGATCCAATATGACGAAAACTCGTCGTTCGGCTTTAATGGTTTGGGTAAAATTTAGTATTCAGATATTTATGGGGTCCCTGATTCAGAATTTGATATCCATTAAAAAAACAAAATTGCAGATTCAAAATGACGGACATGCGCACTAGGTACAAGATGGTTGGATCTATGTGGAGTAGTTATATATATGTGCAGAAGTAAATTTAAGAAAAATGTATTATTTGAAACAATAATTAACATTAAATCAACAATAGTCGGCTCTGAAAACAATTTATAACAAATGTTCGAAATGTCGTCCTTCCATTTCGACACCAAGTGGAGCACCAGCGTCCCTGGTCGGTAAACGTTTGGTGTGGTACCTTTGGCGAACAGGATTAAATGGTGAAAAGTACCGGAATTTTCTAGAAAACGATCTGCCAGACTTCTTCCTGTGGGGTTACTTGAAAGAAAAAGTTTACGCTGCAATTCCTACAACTCGGGAGGACATGGTGGAGCCAGAATTCCTTACCCGCATTCAAAAATGTTTCGAAATGAAAGGATGACATTTTGAACATTTGTTATAAATTGTTTTCAGAGCCGACTATTGTTCATTTAATGTTAATTTTTGTTTTTCAAACGTTTCAAATAATACATTTGGGGTCATCCATTAATTACGTGAGGCAATTTTGGCGATTTTTCGACTCCCCCCTCCCCTTGGTGAGATGTCTTGAGATTTTGCTCGACCCCCTCCCCCCTCCCTTAATCTCACGTGAGATTTTTTTAAAATGCATGGTTTTAATGTAAATTGATTCCGTTAGATTTATTAAAAAAACAATTTGCTTATAATTGTTTACTTAATTTAACCCAGATTTCTCGCAATTTTACACTGTTTTATTCGAAAAGAAAAAATACGTGATATTTTCCGAGACCACCCTCCCCCCACGTGAGATTGGGTGAGGTTTGGCTACAAGTAAACCCAATTTTCAAAATCTGTGAAAAAAATCGGGTCATTGCATTTGACTTTCTAAAGTTACCCCCCGTTTCACCCTTAAAGAGGGGTAGGGGGTGGCTAGCGGTAGCACCAAATAATGTCCCCTTTTTTTCTGTAAAATGCGTATTTCACTAGATATTGAGCTGTCTCACGTTAAAAAAAACACCTATTATAGTATAATACTAGATGAAACTACTCGACATAGATCCAACCATTTGATTCAAATGCGCGACATTTTCGGCGTAAAAAGTCTTACTTTATTAGTGTGGTCTTTGCACACATTTTTTTTTATTTCCAGTTTAAATTTCTATATGAAAAAATATAAACGAATTCGGATTTCATTCCAAATAATTTTTGTATTCATACTTAGGTACTTTTACCACGAGAGAAACGAGACGAGACGAGAGAAAGGCACTCTCGAGCGAGAAAAGAGTATTCTCGACGAGACGAGAGACCCATTTTCTCTCGCTGCACGAGACGAGACGAGAGAAGGACTTTTCTCGTCTCGTCTCGTCTCGCGGCAACACTAACACTTACCTTAAAACTTAGTTAGTCACTTTGCTTAAACTCTAGAAAAAAACATAAAGTAAACAAAGTGCATCAGAAACAATAGTAACATTAGTAAGACAATATTGTAAGCAAAAATAAAGACAAATGCCAAAAAAAAAACCAAAACCGCCCCACCCTACATGGTCATTTATACGAAAGCTGAGTAGAACAATAAATCTGTCATGGACGAACGCGTAAGGCAATAAACCCATTAATTTAAAAGAACGGCCCCAACAAAATAAACTTTAAACTAAACCAGACCAAATAAACAGACACTTGGAATCCAAACTTAGCGAAGATGACTAACGTGCTAGGGCAACACAATTATAAAAAAATTGTAAGAAATTTCGCACTACTGCGGTAATAAACTTAAAATAAAAAAAGTAATCCCAAATGTTTGGAGTAATACTAACTCCATGGTCTAGGGGGATACCGCGTCGTACTTAGATTTGAGTCGGCGTAATTTTCCCCCAAACACCAAAATGTCTCCCGTCCTACCTCCTTCATGATCCTACTGGGCCTATTATAGCATCGGCCCGGCGAACCCGGGAATGGCTATTAAAGCTATTGGCATTTCGGTCTCGAGCCCTAAATAGGGGACAGTACGGGTCGCATTGGATATTCGCACCCAGCAAACACGGGTGAAGCTGTGCCGTTGCTGGTGGCGAAAGAAAATCTACGTAAGGAAACAGAGGCCTATGCGGGGCCCGGGACCGATGAGGCAATGGGGCCGGTTATACGTCTATTATACTCATACTCAATAATAAAGCGGCAAAAGGCGCTTTATAGCGGCCGAAGAAAGAGCGGCAAAAGCCTTTAATGCGGCCGACGCAAAGAAAGGCGGTAACCTTTATTCTATGTATGTTTTAAGTATTTGTTTATCTGCAAGAAAGTTTATCGGGTACTGATTGACTCTTTGATATTGCGCCCCCAAAATGTTGAGCCTGCGTGCGTGCACGCACTGCACGCTCGCCAGGAACGGCCCTCTCCAACATATTTCTCTAGGTTATCCCAGTTATCAGACTTATAAAACAGTGCAGTATCATCAGCAAGATCATTTTCTTTCAAAAATTTAAGTTTCAATTGGCGTGAGCCGCTTTGAGTTTTGTTGATCACAATTAAGAAAAGCTTTGAAATTAGTTCATCTTTCTTAAAAATATCTATATCTTTATTTAACGATTCTGTGTTGTAGGTATGTGTTTACTCTAAACCTATCCTTTTCAAGAAAAGTCACCTCTATTGTTCTTGTTTCATCGTCATAAATTTTCCAAAGTTTTACTCTGCATACAAGTGTTCGCTTGAAAGTTAAAAACAAGTGATTTAAGTGATTTAAAACTATATTTTTAATTACCCACGTACCCTTACCTTTATCTAGTGAAAACGATTAAAATTTGCCGTCTGTGAAAATTTTCCGCTCTAAGCAGCTGCCTACCTTGCCTGCCCGGTAAATCCGCCATTGTTTATGGCGAGTATTTTAAAATATTTATCTAAATTAAAACTACTAGATTTTAAATTGTTTCCTTTTGGTTATATTTTCATAATTAGGACATACAAATTCTATTTGTATATTAATATACATTTGTTTGCATGAATGGTTTCAAATTAAGCAGATAAACATAATACGGATGTAATTTATGACTGAAACTCATACCTATATAGATGGTTTTAACAAATTTAATATAATTAATATTGTATTTACGGTTTCCAAATTATTTGAGTGGATAACACATAATCGTTAAATTTTTATTCTGGAATATTTTTCCATAAATGAAAAAATATTAGCAGTTTTTTAGTTAATTATAATACAAACAATAATAATAAAAAAAATATTTGAAGGTAAATGCACTGTTCAAAATTTCATGACCATTTTAACACCAAATTAACACCATACATGGTCTATATCGATACAAATCAAAATGGTGTTAAATATGGTTCGTTGGTCCAGTGTAAATTCAAATACTAAAATAGTGTAAATTTAATTTTCACACATTATTAAAATAAATTTTACCTGGTGTTAATTATTATGTTTTTTTGGTCATACTACACAGAAAAAAAGGAAAAAAAAGGAAACAGGAAGTTCCTTGACGCATTACTAGTATATTACCAGTGGTATTATTCCAGAAAATTGAACCTTTAACTCGCTAGAGATAATGTTTTTACTGCTTTCCACCAACCTAAAATACTTCAAGTATTGAGCGCTGTTTCCACCTATTTAAGGTCTCTTTAGTATCGAACAACTTGTAGTGTCACACCAAAGCAAGACTACCTGAGCTTATATACTCTTCATGTAAGTCAACAGAGGCGAGATTTAAGAACATCACGTGATCCACACCGCCTTTGCCGCGATCGGTACACACTATGCAACCAGGAATGCACGGAAAATTGTTTTAATCGTTTTAACAGAGTGCTTTTAGTTGAAGTAACTCTTATTTTACAAAAAACATATTTAGTAAACTGAACCATAGAGCGGGTTGGTTTCACTAAAGTTTTCTGGGTTAATTTAACCAATTAAATAAAAATAACTATCTGATTTAGTAACGTCAAAATAATCTTTGTTTATATTAACCTTCCCACAGTTGATTTAAATAGATACTTATGGGTCAACTAAATTAATATAGGTAAATGAACTATTCTTTTTTTCTGTGTAGGTGCACTTCTCAAATATTTTTAGATAAACACCGTTTTGTTGTTTTTCAACCATGATTCATGGTATTTATATTAACACCACTTGGTGTTGGACACCATTTTAAGATTACTCTTTACACAGATATTTTAAAAGTGTGGCATTTAATTATATGCGTTGTTTAAAAAAACCTGTTCGTTGACATCACACATTCTTTAAATTTGGTTATAATTCTTTGGTGTAACCTAATTAGGTTAACATACAAAATAGTATTAATTAAAAATAAATTACTTTGTTAAATTACACTTAATAAATATAAAACGTTTATTAACGGATTGTCTATCCTCCTTAATAATTCTGCTTCAATTGCTGCTTAATAATAAATCGGCGTAAACAAAACACTATTTTTAAGCGCCTTTAAGCCTGATTTATAGATTGCCTTTCTAACTTTCTCCCTACCCCCTGTAAAAGATTAACAATATGAAAACCGTGGTGTTGTTTATAGATTCCCGTACCCTAAGTCCCGTAGAAGTTTTCAATTCTTATCTTTTACCGTAAAGGTCTCATGTCAGACCAATTACAGTGTTCGATATATACATCTGATATATGGCTATGGCGCGCAGATAAAAAATATTTTATATAAATGATAGTTTCTTAGTACTTATAAATAAAAATCATTACATATTTAGTTTAAATTAAGTTTTATGCTATATAAATGTGTTTCTTAAGAAATATATTAAAAAATAGCATATATCACATTTTGGTGTTTACAAGTTTTTAAAAATAACAGCTGTTATTATTTATGTAGTTTTATTTTGAATTAATACTTATTTTTACAGAAAAATAATCATAGAACTAGTTTAAAGGCACCGACATATAGACAAATATTTGAAAAGAAGATAATAAAATTAAATAGCTATAGCTATATACTATATATAATATATATATATATATATATATATATATGTATATATATATATATATATATATTTATATCTATATATATATATATATATATATATATATATATTTGGTATAAAATCGAATTTCGAACGACTATTTTGATATTTGACAAAAAAAAATCCCTAAAATATCCCAAGAAATATCACGAGATATTCATAAAACCAAAATTGCCGAAGGTCGCCGAGTGACTGAAAAACCTGGGGAATGATGAATCCCCCTAAGAAATTTTGTACCCCCCTGAAAATTCCCCTAAGAACTCCCCCTGAACGTTTAAAAAAAACTAAATCTAGGAGGAAAACCCCTGATCTGGTAACACTGTGTAGGATTAATTTCTTGATTTTGTCCCGGTCTTGATGAATTGAGTCTTTCAACATCTTGTTGCCTTTTTATAATGCAATTAAAATGGTGTTCACTGCACTTATTATAATGTTTATCATACATTTTTAAATACCTACAAATAAAGTAAAAAATCCGACAGAAAATAAAGGTATACGTTAAAACACAGAATATAAACAAAACAAGTGTCCACTATTTTGGTGTCAACGCGCATGCTTATACGGAATGCGGTACGGAAGTCTATAAATTTTTTCAAGACAAAAAAATCGTACGGTTAAGGTCAAAAATAATTTGCGATTTAATTAATTGAGATAGAGCTTTGCTTTTTTTTAATTGCTGAGAAATAAATAGGCTTACAGTGGTATAAACAAAAAAAAATTATGCATACTTTTTTTTTATTAGAAAGCACTAAACTTAAAAAATTACATTCTATAGTTACACTATCTTAGTAAAAATTATTTGTGACCTTATTAATTGGGATAGAGCTCCATTTTTTTTTAAATTTGTTCAGAAATAAATATGCTTTACAACAAATATATGTATACCTTATTTTCTTTTATAAAGCACTAAATTTAAAAAATTATGGTGACACTATTTTAGTAAAAAATATTTTGTAAATTTATTAATTAAGATTAAGGTATTTTTTTTTAATTTGCTTAAAAATAAATCTGCTTTATAGTCATATAAACAAAAATGTATATTTATTTTAATAAAACTAATAAAATTCTTACAATTTCTTTAACTTTAACTAACTAACTAACTTTTTTACATTTATTTTATTATTAAAGAGATTTTATTCAATATAATTTAGGCAAATTATATTTATAACTATAAAAAATGGTCATTAATTTCAAAATGTGTAATAAAAAACTAGAATTAAAATTTAAAAATTACAATTTTACTACATCAAGGTACTTTCTGAAGTAACTTGGAACTTATACCTATACTAAAATTAAATAGCAATACATATTTACAGTTACATATTAACATATTTACAAATTTATATTTTGTAAAAATAATAAATATAAAGCTTTATTATTCAACTGTCTATATTTTGGCGTCAAATAGTGTCGTTTACCAGTAATCATCGGGTCAGATGTTGCAAGTAACAGGTTTTTAGTAATTCCAAATAAAAACACCAAATGGGGTGCGCTGCGTGATTTTTTATTTTGATGAAAAAATTTGAGGATGATATTTTAGGTATCAAATATGAAAACCTGTTGCCGTTTTAATTTTTTGTTGCTTTACTTTTAATCGGCACCCCTTAGAAGTCTGAAATCGTGTCAATTTCTTACTCTCTTATAGTGGGCCAGAACCTTTTTTCTGTGACAAATATTGAAATGATTTTAATTTTGTTTTACTGTCCAGTAGGGTCGGCCGAAAATCCGCTTTTTTAGAATTTCGTTTAGTAATAGCAAAAATTTTGTTCATTATGTTGTAAAAAAATTTTGTGTAAAAGATTAAAATTTTCGATCAACATCCTAGGCTCGCCCAACGCAATTAAAGATCAAAATGTTCAAAAAAATTTTGATACTAAAATCGGTTTTATTTCTAAAACTATCCATCTGAAGTAATTTAGTGTAAGGACCTTTTTTGTAGAGCATAAAATTTCCGATCGAATTAAGTTAGGAAAATTTTTTTTTGAACATTTTGATCTTTAATTGCGCTGGGCGAGCCTAGGATGTTGATCGAAAATTTTAATCTTTTACACAAAATTTTTTTACAACATAATGAACAAAATTTTTGCTATTACTAAACGAAATTCTAAAAAAGCGGATTTTCGGCCCACCCTACTGTCCAGTAAGTGTGTTTTCGATATAAATTATTATTATCCAATTAGTTAATCTCATAAAAGAATGGTAAACCACTAAAGATTTATGATAATTTGCCAATTTTTGTGATTTTTGTCTGGCTCCTGTCCTATTCTACTGAATCTAGAAAGTTATTTTTTCAGTTATCAAGTACTTATACAATAGAAAACGTAACTATTATTTTAAGTTTCTAGACTATCAATTTCTTTATTAAAAAAAATATTGAAACTTGATAATCAAAATTGGCCAATTTTGCCCTCAGAAATCATTATGTTGAGGAAAAAATAAAAATCTAAACCTTCATCTTTTCAGTCCAGTTAGTCTTGTTTTGTTATTTTTATCCATGTAAAATATATAATAATTTTTTTAATGCCAGTTAAGAAGCGATATTGTTAGTGTTATTTATAACACTGTGCAACACAAAAAATGAACTGGGATCAAATCTGAAAAAATCGAATCTAGGCAACCCCCAAAACAAATCCTTTAAGGGGTTTTACCAGTTTAGCTCGAATAATGGAGATATACAGGGTGTTTGTTTTAACTTGAGACAGCTCAATATCTCGAGAAATACGCATTTCACGGAAAAATGTCCTTAATAAAAGGTTAATGTGACCAAAGGGGACATTATTTGGTGCTACCGCTAGCCACCCCCTTCCCCTCCTTAAGGGTGAAACGGGGGGTAACTTTGGAAAGTCAAATGGAATGACCCGATTTTTTTCACAGAGTTTGGTAGTACATAAAAAAATGAATAACTTTTATTAAAAAGTTTTTTTCAATTTATCAACAGATGGCGCTGTAATTCAAAATTTAAGAAAAAGGGGTTTCCTTGTAACACCCTGTATATCTCCATTATTCGAGCTAAACTAGCAAAACCCCTTTAAAGATTAGTTTTGGGGGTTGCATAGATTCGATTTTTCCACATTTCATCCCAGTTCAAATTGTAAGGTCAAAATTTGTCGCACAGTGTAATTTAAAATTTAGATGGCTTTGACTTTGTCAATTCATGTTTGGTGGAGAAATGTCAGAACTGCCAAAAATATTTCATAAATATTATTTGTGCGTATTTCTTTGGTAAATTTTGTATATAACATAATAATATTATTTCATATTATGTTATATACAAAACTTTTTAAAGTCACCAAAGGAATACCACAAATAATAAATATGAAATATTTTTGACAGTTCAGCCATTCCACGCTACTCGGGAATTGTTGTAGCGTCCGTTACAATCAAAAATTGTAATTAAAAGCTACCGTAATTAAATTAAATACTGTTACAATAGTTAATATTGCAAACATGTTTATTATGCTTGTAATAATTAGGCTTAAACTTATAAGCATAATAATTACGGCAGTTTTACTCACAATTTTTGATTGTAACGGAAGCTATAAAAATTCCCAAGTAGCGTGGAATGGCTGAGTTCTGACATTATATATTGTATAATTATAATGAAGTATTTAATTCGTTAATTGGTGTTTAAAGAAAAATAATGTAAAAAATATATTTAAGATCC
The DNA here is from genome assembly GCA_921294245.1 of Brassicogethes aeneus. Classification (NCBI taxonomy): domain Eukaryota; kingdom Metazoa; phylum Arthropoda; class Insecta; order Coleoptera; family Nitidulidae; genus Brassicogethes; species Brassicogethes aeneus. The sequence goes on from OV121132.1 coordinate 68,737,769, forward strand.
TTATGATTTATATCGTAAAGTATAATAAGTTATATTAATAAAGAGTTAATTTAAACGTATAAAAAATATGTTGAGCAGTTTTTTGTCGGTTTCTTTTACAATTTAAACCAAGTTAGTCTTGTTTTATTATTTTGATTCCTTTATTAAGGCATTGAATAGTTAAATGTTATATGTATGTATTTTAAATGTTAGTATTGGAAAAAAATTGACACAATCTGTAAATACTTCTTTAATTTTAGTTTTTAGGTAACTGGTTAAAATAAAACATGTAAGTTATAATAAAGGGGTTTATTTAGAATATTTTTTTTGATTTTGCTTATATATTTTAACAATTTCAAACTTCTCAGAACTTGAATATTTTCGTACTTTTAAATTTTCATGAGAAAGAGGTACAAAATTAAGAAATGTTCGTGTATTTTTAATTGCAATTAAATTTATGAATCTTTCCATTAAATATGTTTCTGCAGCTTTAATATCTTTTTTTGAAACAAAAAATAATTTGATTCCAAGAATATTATCTTGACAAAAATGAAACATTGTTTGAGGGGTTAAGATGACTACCTTGGGTTCTTTGTAGACTGGCTTTTCTTACAATTCTCTTAATAGTTCCTCCTGCACCATCACAGGGGCTTTTCCCGTGAGAAGTAGCGAAAAAATTCCATTCTGCTTGCAACCCAAAGTCATGATTATGCATAACACAAATTAGCAAAATTTTTTTTATTTTTATATTGTGAGGCTGCCCCATCACTAAAATAGTGTACCTTTTCAAACGCTGAGTATTTTTGTTTAACATATTCAATAAAAACCTTTTGAAATGCACAGTGCTATGTGTAATACTGTCACTAATAACACAAAATGTTTTACAATGAATTAAACTATCTTTTTTAAAATAAATCACAAAAGGATATAAAGTTGCTTGGTCATTTGTCCAGTGAAACGATTGCACTTCGTCTTAAACCAGAAATGTAAAATTTTCTGACAAATCTACTAATATTATGCACTCTGAATCATTAGGTAATTTTTCCTTTATAATTTTTAAATATTGAGATTGTTTTTTGGCAATAAAATGATGATGTTTTAATCCCATAGCAGTAAGTAAGTGACAACGATCGGTGGATGCCCATTGCCTGTATGGTATCATGGACAATAATTCAGCATCGTCACAAAATTCAGAATCAATTTTATCTACCCCTGGACATTCTTTGCAACATGATAGCATACAATTTTCATTGGAATCATCGCAAACAATTTAAAATAGTATTTAAAATAAGTAATCACCCATTTATTAACATATTTATTATAAGATACAAGTTCAAACGCTTTAAGAAGAGAGAACATTAAGATTTTTAAATGGAAAAATCTGAGCGCGCAGAATTGTAAAAACTGCTCTAATTTTTTTCCTTGTCACCTCCTGGTAGGATACTCATAGCAGTAATTCGTAATACTTCAAGCTACAATTTGGTGTAAATTTTAGCTTGGGCGGAATTGGACATTGAAACTTATCCCTATAGTGTCGAATTTCATATGTATTTAATATATTTGTAAAAATAATATTAATTTTTTTTTAAATACTTGTTTTTAGAAACATGTAATCTTTGCTTTTAGTAAACATAAATTTATTTTTGTTATAATAACGGCTCAAAAGCAACGCAAATTTAATTTTTATATACAAATTTTTTAGGTAAGCGCTAATTTAAATTTCTTTATATAATATATAATATTCTCTATATTATAGAGAATATAATTTTTACTATTGATTTATAAATATTATATACCTATATATATACAGTGTGTCCCACCGAAAACTTTCAATGGCCAATATCTTTAAAAGTAGAATAGATAGAACCAAAACAAGGCACCTTTGAACTCACCCCGATCTACCCCAGCAGGGGTAGCAACCCCAACTTCAAAATCTTTAATGGCACTATAGGTCATGGGATACCTTGTTCGAAAGGTCTTCTAATTCTCTAAACGATTCTGCAAAAAATGTAACTTTAAATTTTTCTCTAATTTTGACAAAAAAACTCATTTGATCGGGTGCAATTAGTAAATGTGATGGGAAATCGAATTTTAACGTAATAAGTAAAATTGTTTAAGATTTTGAAAAAAAAATAAAGATTTTGTTCTTTTAAACCCCTTTTTACTGCATCTTAGTGTATTATTTTTATCAATCCAATAAAAAAAGTTTAATTTTTTGCTGTTATGCTGTTAAAATGTATTAGTATACCATTCAATAAAATCATTACCTGAGTATACTCTTTGAAAGAAAATTTTTGCGAAATGGTGTACAGATTAGAAGAACGTATCGAAATAATTTTTATTTATGGTGCACAAAATCAATCTGCCTACAGGACTGCTGCGGAGTTTCGAGTGAGACATCCAGATAAAAACTTGTCCCATACTCATGTTAACAATATTGTGGCCAAATTTAAAGAAACTGGATCCGTAAAGAATAAAAAAGGGAACAACCTCGCATCCTTGCAGAAAATGCTCAAATAGAGGTAAATATATTATTTTAAATATTTAAAGTTGCATTAATATTTTTTGCAGAATCGTTTAGAGAATTAAAAGACCTTTTGAACAAGTTATCACATGACCTATAGTGCCATTGATAATTTGAAGTTGGGGTTGCTACCCCTGTTGTGGTAGATCGGGGTGAGTTTAAAGGTGCCTTGTTTTGGTTCCCCCTTCGAACCCTCGAAACGGGTTTTTCATTTTTTTTTATCTATTTTCCTTTTAAAGATATTGGCCATTGAAAGTTTTCGGTGGGACACACTGTATATTATATATATAAATAAATACATTATGCTATAATTTTATATTTAATCAGAGAAAGTTGACTTTTAGGGCTTTTTGGCCAGCCCCAGACCGACCGGAGGAAGGAAGGAGTTAATTTTAATCTACATTTTCATTAAATTTCTTCGCTAGTATGTTTTGAGTTAGGTACCATCACGATCTCTTGCTTTTAATGGCCGCCATAACTCATGTGATGATACATGGATTCCTTGATTATTTTTATCTAATCATGTAAAATTTTAATATGGCGGTCATGGGAAAAACAAAAGATAGTGGTGGTATCTCAAAATCCAGTGTGTAAAGAATAACAAATTGGATCAAAATATAGTATATATACTTGTGAAACTTAATTTTTTCAAAATTCCCAGGAACTTTTGCTAAACTTTTTTAAAAAAGGTCGTATGCATTATTTGAAGGGTATTTAGTGTGCTTAGGAAAAAAATGAAAGGCCCGTCATAATTTTAGAAAAAGTCAAATCTGCCTACTGATATAGCTGAAAGTATACGACAAAACTTAAAAGAAAATAGTATCAGTTTTTGTCGCCAAATTAATAAATCGTGGCAAGAATGCTTCCGATCACGCAATAAACTTGAAAAAGACTATGCTGCCTGGCTTAATGGCACAATGAATATTAATTTAAATAAACGCCCAACAACTAGTCCACAGGAAACTCTAGTTCAATGGAAAGACCCCAAAAATTATTCGAAGAATTGTCTATAACAAAAGTAAAATTCGGCGAGTAGAGGCCCTAGTGAAAAATCATACTTCGTAGGAATTGTGTTTTGCCTCCAAAAGATCGACGCGGTTTTCGACTACCAAAAGAAATACATCAATCTCTAAATATATGACAACCATAAAGGCCATTGTGTTATTTTATTATCTTAATTTAACTGTCAGGAAGTACGAAATTTTACGTTCCGTTGTAAACGCGATACTTCCTGACTCTTTTCCAAGCTATCGTTCCCTTCTTACAACGAAAAATAAATATTTGCCAGACCATATTTCTGTAACAGCTGAAGTTAATCTTTAAGAACTTTTAGACAAAACAACAATGATTATATTAAATATTAAATTAATAAATAAATAATTAAATATTTCAACTGAACTAAATTTCAAACAGGTGATTTAAGACTTATTTGTAAATAGGGTTTTGACGGTAGCTTGTGGCACAGTCTTTGCATCCCCTTCTGCCACTGATGAATATATGTATAGGTACGTATATTTGAGATGCTTTTTACTTTGTATTATGTATTTACAAATTATTCAGCAAAATGCATCATTTGTGAAGCCACTCCTAAAAAAATTAATCTGGACACAGTTTTTACCAAAGTATTCAGTGAATACTATTCACACAGCCACAATATAGCTGTATAAGTTTTTTTTGTTAGCGATAGTACATCTTTGCTTGCTCCAATTTTTTAATTTAAAAGTCTAGCAACCGTTATTTATGAACGGATTTTTCAAAGCAACCCTATACTTCTGTATTCGTAATAAAATTGCCTTCATTTTGATATATTTTTTAAGTGGTAAGCATATGATATCAACTTACCTGTTTGTACAAGGGCAATTCCATGCGTAATAGGGACCAGAAAAAGGTAGGCAACCTAGCTGTTACATATTCTGTATGTTGTATGCTTTCCATTGGAATTTCGTTCATTTGGCAAGCAAGTCGGTGAAATTTAAAAAATAAATTATTTTTTTAATTTTTTATTTATTTTAGCCATGATCATATTTTTTATGGCAACCCTATTGGTTTATGTTCAGAAACATATTTTATTTGATAAAATATAATTTTCATCTGGTAAGCAGATGGGTGAAGGTCGACCTTACTTGGGATCTTAGACTAATAGGACTGAACTGCCAGTGACACTAATGAACAAAAATAAATTAATTAATTTATCGAACGTTTTTAAATAAACAAAATGTAAATAAAATTATTAAAGTTTTGTGTATTTGTTGAAAATTTATTTAAAAAATAAAATTTATTAGTATGTATTAAACCAAATTTATGACCAGATTATAGTCACTACAGTAACAAATATTTTTTTACGCATGAAGAATACCTAATACAATACTCATCTTCTAACTTTCCATTTATGCATATAAAAAATCGTAAGGTATAAGACGATCACAAACTAAAATTAAGCCACAAATTAGCCTCTAAACATATATGTTACATAATATGTAATACATATTAAATAAAGTCAATGTCAGTAATATTTTAAGTTAATATGTATTTGCAAATATAAATCCTTTGTGCAAGATGATTACCAAGTTTACTAAAATAAGAAAATGGCACTGTCATTGATTTAATTAAATTTTTGGAGTGGAGTTAAAGTGCAATTTAAGTGATTTTAACGACCATTTAAAATAATGAATAAAACATAATAATAATATACTTAAATATAATCAGCAGTCTGTGGTGTGGTACGAAAACGCTTCGCAGGGAAGGTTTTGGTCTTAAAAAAGGGTATAAATAAAAAAACTGCAACATTCACCAAAGAAAAAAAACTAGTATAAAAAAGTAAATTAAAAAAAATATATAAAAACACAATTTTCATTATGGTTATTATGTCAATTAAACGCCCCACTGTCTTAAAAAACAAATCACTTTTTTTTTAATTCATTGTTAAGTAAAATAAGTTTCATACAGACATTGTACGCTCTCAAAAATGAATTAGTCAAATATGACTAATTACTACAGTTATTAGTACATGGTATACCATGGGATAGCAAGGTATCCCCGATATAATAGCCAATTCTTATGTAAAATTGTCCCCAGAATCCGAAAATTATAAAAGTAAAGGAGTTTTTAAGATATAGTCAATTCCATATATGAAATTGACTAATATATTATTTAATATAATATAGATATATATATATATATATATATATATAATATAATATAATATAATATAATATAATATAATATAATATAATATAATTTATAATAATATATTATATCTAAAATTGACTATATCTCAAAAACTGTTTTACTTTTATAACTTTTGACGACATTTTCGGATTATGCGGATAATTTTACATAAGAACTGGCTATTATATCGGGGATACCATGCTATCCCATGGTATACCATGGTATAAGTGAAAAAGCAGGCACTGATAACTGTCATTTTTGACTAATTAATTTTTAGAGAACGCTGTAACAGAGTGCTTTAAAGAATCATCAATTAATTACCAACAAATTAAGTACACACATGATCAAAATTGTTGCATATTTTTGTATTTTAATTTTCGCTTTGTATAACGTTCTGTTTTTTGTTGTTTTGAAATAAATTTTCATTGAATTGTTATAATTCGTAAAATAAAGAAAATTTAAAAAATTTAAGTATTTTTCTAGGAAATAATAAAAATAAAAGTTTCCGAACCAATCATCCTCCTCGAAGACGATAGTTCCGACGAGGATGATGACTTTGACAACAGTATTTAGATAAATAATTTATTGACAATAAAATGCATAGTGTACATTACAATTATAAACAATTTTGAGAAAATAATCACCTTCATTCTATAAATAAAATTTATATTTAAATTTTTTTTTCACCTAAATCGTTTCTGATAATTTAAAAAAATTATATTTAGTTTTATTTTTAATATTTCCTACAAAAATATATACTTTAATATATTAAATTTTCTTTATTTTACGTATTATAACTATTAAATGAAAATTTATTCCAAAAAAACAAAAAACAGAATGTTATACAAAGCGAAAATTAAAATACAGAAATATGCAACAATTTTGATCATTTGTGTATATATTATTTCAAAACCATTAAAATAATGAAGGCGACCCTACAATACTTAAATAATACTGGGGTTTAAATAAATTTTATTACAATTTTGTATTATTAGTTAATTAATATGTTCTCAAATTATATTAAGATCCTTACTTTCAATATATTTTCTACTCTCACCTTTAAATATTTACTACTCTCACCTTTAAATGTTTACATGTAAATGTTTACATGTCACTAAGTGACCTTTTAAATACACATTGACAAGTTGTGGCTTTATGGCCTTTTAGTCATAGGCTGAAGTTAGGAACAGAATTTTAGTTACAGGCTAAAGTTAGTTTTAAGTTAATTGATAGTTGTCAAATGTCATACAATCGTTAAAATAAAGTCCTATTCTAGTAAAATATTACTAAATGTAAAAATTATTTTATTTTCTCAATACAAAAGTATTAAATGGTTTCTCAACGCCAATATTTAAAAAGTTTATATGGATCTATGGCCTTTTAGTCATAGGCTGAAGTTAGGAACAGAATTTTAGTCACAGGCTAAAGTTAGTTTTAGGTTAATTGATAGTTGTTAAATGTCATACAATCGTTAGAATAAAGTGCTCTTCTAGTAAAATATTACTAAATGTAAAAATTATTTTATTTTCTCAATACAAAAGTATTAAATAGTTTCTCAACGCCAATACTTAAAAAGTGAACATTATACTGACTTTTTAATTTCGCCGGCAGTAAACTAGATTTAACTTAATTTCGGTTGGACATTCCACCCTGGAGTGCCTATAAAACAATTTCTTTACTTTTACTGTAAAAAACTGCTTTTATATCGGATTAAATGGTCCATTTTTAAGGGATGCATTTCGATTTACACATAAAAATTTGGCATTAATACAAATTCCCAAGTTGGTTACTCTATTCTTTCATAGATGTTGCTCTATACAAATATTTAATTTAAATCATTTTTAAATAATAATAAGTATTCGCGTAGACACTCATTTAATTAAGCACTTGCTCTCGTCTAAATTAAATGTTTGTCTAAAATGGCCTTTATTAAACTTGATATATAATATACTATTATTAACAGGTTTGTTTTTAAAAATAAAAGTGTATAAAAGCATTTTTGTTTTAAAGTTAAGGAAAAATACTAGTAATAAATTTCTTAATGTCATTTTACACAAGTTTCATTTCAAGGGGTTAATTAGTTGTTATGATTATTGAATTTAATAACGACTTGATTTACGAATCCCAGTATAAATTTGCATGTTTAAATTTAATAAACTTACCTATGGGTTGATAACATTCAATTTGAAAAACGTCTCCAATGATGTGATTAAGCAGGCCATAAATTGCTTGAGGAAATTCCACAGATAGGAAGAGCATCAAAATAACCAAAAGCATTTTCGTTGTTCTGTAGGCTTGTTTTTCTTTCTCCAAAAATCTTTGATTCACTTTTTTCTTAATCATACTATTTCCTTCTTTACCTGTAGTAGGAGCCATCAGCTTTCTTCTTCTCTCCTTCGTTGCCAGTAATTCGATAATTATAAGTATAGATAAAACCGTTAATAAAATGCATGGCACCAACTTTACAACTACTCCATAAATAAAAAGACTGATGGGTTTAAAAATGCTCTCGTTGGAATTGGCATAGAATAATTTGACTTTGGTAAGGTTCTCAGTGTTATTTCCGACTTCCTTGAGGCCCAGTATGTTGTTGTTTTTGTCGACGTAAGCCACCGTGTTTGAGACAGTGGAGCTTAGAAGAATCGGAACGCAAATATACGGACACAGAGTGTATGTAAGAAAAATTGTCCACATCGTTATTCTAGGACTACACCACTTTTTGTTATTCGCCGGAAACTTGACAGCGATATATCTCCAGAGAGCCAAAATAATGGTAATGCAACAAGATATAAAATGAAAAGACTGCGAGAAGATCGCGTGAAGTATTATATAAACGGCGAAATAGTAGCTGTAGTAGTAAGCGGAATAATCAGGACCTTTAGCGGTTAAATATGAAAACGGCATGTACTCTAACATTACCAATATATCCGCCACAGCCAAACTTAGTAGGATGGAATTTGTCGGGCAACGCATCTGCTTTCTGCTGAGTACAACTATATTAAAACAGTTTAAGATGCACCCGGAAATGCAAACAATAAACACCATATACTCGCTGTATTTCGAGAAGCCCTTATGAAATACTTTCAAATCACAGTACGTCACGTTGTTTGCCATGGTTGGCCGTCACTTGTAGGAATACCAAAACAAGTATGCTTATTAGCACTTAACTGAAGACAATCGTAGCACAAAGTTTAATTTGTAAGGAATTATTGAATCGCTAACACATACAAAGTTTAACAAGTTCCAATAAGAGCAAATTATTTGCGGCAAATATTTCGTTTACGCGATACACGACGACAGATGCGGCAACGTGCTTTGACCTGGCTGTTATTGGCATCATGCGCGCTGATTTGAGAATGAGCGCTTTTCTCCGTTAAATTTCTGCGAAAATTTTTAACAACCAACGCGCATGCCTTTCCACCCAACACACACATTTTTCCTCATCCTTGAATTTATTTATTTACGTTAATTGTTTTCCCGTCCATTTTGATTATATTATTTTCTAATTAAATTTATATCGTTACAGAAATAGTTTTAAGGGTTTCATTAGTATTATATAAAATACCTTTATTTTTTATTATTAATAATGCAAATAATAAGTTAAATAATGGAATTGTCTTAAATTTTACTATATTTATTTACATTTTATCCTTATCCTTAACAAACGCATAAAAACTTTATGAAAATATTTTTTTTTAATGAAAACATATTTTTAATAAAATTTTTGTAATCATTTACTATTATTAACAGTAGGCCGAAACTCAAAAAAGCTGTTTAAAACATGAAGGTCTTCAAAATTCATAAAAATCGGTAGCTGGGGAGTTTTCGAGGTCGCTGATTACGAATCCAAAATTTTAAAACAAAAAAAGAATGCCTCAAAATGACACGAGATTTGTGATGAAATAGCTTTATCTCCAATAAAATAACTAGGAGGGTTTTTGAGGCCACTGATTATAAAATCGATATCAGATTGCTACATTATCGCTAAAATATGAGAAATGGTGTTGACAACGCATAGCAGATGAAATAAATTGAAGCAAATGGGCGATTCAAAAATTAAACCAAAAGTGAGTAGAAACTGGTGATCCGAGTAGGATAATGGGTTCTGGGGGTTAAAGAAAGACAACTGCAGTAAAAGATTGGTTGAATATTTGAGGAAAAACCCACATTCAAGCCAGAGGAAACCAAGTTTCCAGCATCAGTTAGGATAGCAATAAAACTGGTGCAAGAACAAGGTTTGATTATCTGCGTGAGTGTTAAAAGCCTTGACGGAAGAATGATGCAAGAGTAGAGTTTGCTAATATTTTTTTAAAATTAAAACGCTCAATATTGGGAGAGAGTTTTTTTCGTATATAATACCACTACTGGTAAAATTTTTTATATATTATATATTATATTTTTTTTATACGAATGTTTTTTCGCAAGTGGCATTAATTTTTAAGACCACGAGCCGCCAGGCGAGTGGTTTTAAATTAATGCCACAAGCGAAATTTCCAAGGAAAAATCTTGAGTAAATAAAAATCAAAAATTTTTTCAGGGAAAATGTTATCAAGAGTGGGATTCGGCAAGACTATTTCAGGATTTTTTTTATTAGAACTAACTGCCGATCCAATTTCTGTATGAGGCAATTGCGAGTTTATCGTCGCAGAAATCAGTTTGATAAAAAATATCTGCACAAAACTGACAACAGCGATTCTGTCATTAATTTCTTCTTCTGAAGTGTCTTGTGGAGTGCATATCGTAGGAGGTCGATAAACTCGTAAATGATACGTAACTATTTTATATTTCAACACGTAACACCTTTTGATAAACCTATTTAAAAAAATATTTTTTATTTTAAGAATAACTCGCCAGTAACTGTTTACCTACATTGCTAATGTGGTTCGTAATTGGTTTAAATAAAATCACGTAAAAACGCTTCCTTGGCTGTCGAAGAGCCGTTATTTAAATCCAATCGAAATATTTTGGAATGTCTTGTAAAAAAATGTATAAATATACATTTACATCAAGAAATAGAAATGAGCTTATTAATATTATTTAAATTGAGTAAAACAATTTGAAAGAAAATAACAACATGCAAAATTTAATTAATTCCATGCCTATAAAACTGCAAAATATTATAGAGAAGAATGGTTTTACCAAATATAAATAAATTCATTTTTTATATTCATTTTTTCACCACGTTTTTATTTACTCGCTTTCTTTTCAGTCTTTGAGTGACGTCAAGCTAAATCTAATATGGCGGCCGCCCAAGAACGAGTTATCAAAAACAATAAATGATTTTTCTTTTGCAAAATTGGTACCTACAGAAATAAGTTCCTATTTTTCGTAAAGTAAAAATAAATATTAACATTATTTTTAAAAGCAATGATATTATTTAAATAATGCATTTTCATAGCTTAATTAATTAAAATCAACTTTTTTCATTAATATTCTTTTTAAAATTTACATTATTTTTAATTATTATAATTTTTAAAAGCAATGATATTATTTAAATCATGCATTTTCATAGCTTAACTACTTAAAATCAACTTTTTTCATTATTATTCTTTTTAAAATTTAAAAATAGGAGTACTTTGTATATTTTGTTAGTTTTTGAGCTTATAATACAATAGGTACCCTTAGTACACGATCAAAAACTAACAAAACGTAAAAAAATGCAAACATTTTCTATTATTAAAACTGATTCTTATGGTGGATTTATGCAGAACAAATTAACATTAAGTTAAGATTAACATTAAAAAGTTAAAATGAATGTAATACTATGAAAGCATTTATGCAACAATGTTAATATTGATTTGTGCTGCATAAATCCACCATTACCTTATGTTTAGCAGATCCACTAAGGTATTTTCTGCCACTAGACATTTGTTCGTACACAAGTGCACTAAAACCTTTATTTTTGCCATTCTAAAACAGTCCTTTGATGGCGAGCCGTTAATGGATTGTTTTAGAAGTGTACCGGGAAGCCGAGGCTGCCCGACTAACGTTAGTCTGTTAGCGATCAAAGAGGTAATAAAATATTTTTTTACAGTAGTACTTATCGACTAGACTACTATCTGACGCCTACAAAACATAATTTATGTTTAGGGATGTTTTTTGATAACATACACTCCGCCAAGAAAGTATCACCTATAAAACTAAAAATATTACCATTAAATTTAATTCATTTATACAATGCAATAAATGTTGACAAACGAAAATACAAAAACAATGTATTGTTTCACAAAAAACTGCGAAAAAACTTTTTTGTCAGATTTAATCGGATTTAATTACTTATTATTTTATATTTTGCTTTGTTTAAGTGCACACAATTTGTGTTTAATTACAAATTTTGCAAAGAATATTGAATATGGAAGGTCGTGCAAACATAAATTTAAATTTAACTAGGGAACAAGTAATTAGAATAGTTTCTCTTGTTGAAGATGGACGAAGTCAGAGATACAAGGCTAATTTAGTAGGTGTAAACCAATCGACAGTATCCCGAGTACTTGTTAGATTCCGAGAGACTGGAGGATATAACAGACGAGCAGTATCAGGCCGGCCGACAGCAACTACGCCTGCAGACAATAGATTTTTGACTCTTCAGGCTCTGCGTCGAAGACATGTAACTGCAAGTCAACTTCAGCATGACTTGGCTGAGACTCGGAATGTACGTATATCTTCAGAAACTGTGAGAAACATCTTAAGGCAGTCTGGAATTAGAGCCAGAGTAGCTGTCATTGCACCTCAACTCACCAGGGAACACCGTGTAGCACGATTAACATTTGCTAGAGAACATGTTAATTGGAATATTGAAAACTGGGGTAACGTACTCTTTACAGATGAGTCAAGATTTAGTTTATACACATCAGACCGAAGAATACCTGCACGGAAAAAAATCTATACTGATTCCAAGAAAATTCAACTCTATCCAAGTATAGCTTAGTTTCCCTATTCCGCAAGTAAATTTATACTTGTTTCAAGTATCCTCATATTCTTATAAAATAAAGATAACTTCGGTTTAATCTAAGATTACTGCTATACTAAAAATAAGAAACACACTAATTTTGAGTTAAGTATACAAATTTGTCTTCAATGAAGACTACGGTATTCTTGTTGTAACGTTAGTATGTACTTCATCAAAGTATAGTTTCTTTGTAAAATCTTTACAGTATTCTTGTTTTAAGAATATACTTTCTTTAAAATTTATTTATTTATACTTATTGTAAGTACACGCTTTACTTGCATAAAATGCTTGTATTCTTACTTTTCCTTTTTTATATTTGATAAAAGTATAGTATATATTTAAAATAACTTTACACTATTCTTAAAAAAAGTCGTTGAATAGAAAAAAAATTCCCTCGTCTAGCGACACGGAATAATTTTTACAAAAAAAAACATTCGTGAACCTGAAAAATATTTGTATTAATTATCCTACGGAAAATACAAGTAAAAGTGAAAATATAATCGTTATGACAGTAATTTAACAGTATTTTTGGCATATTATTTTAATGTACTAAAGTACTAAGTATAATAGGCACTGATATCACAATAGGTTTATTACCTAACAGTCTTAGAGGTATTAGAAAAAGTACTGTCAATTTATATAAATTCATTCTTTCTCGGTTAATTAACATAGATACCTACTATATTTTATTTTTTAAGTACCTAGGTATCACATTTTTGGTGCTATATGTAAAGGTAAGGTTTTTAATCACAATAGTTATTATTTTTTTAAGTAGGTATTTTTATTGTCAGTAAAATTTATCTCCAGCTAAATAATTTGTAAAATGAGTCTCTAAGAAGGCTACCATTATCATCGTAGATGGTTTGGTGTTAATTCTTCAATTTTTTCTCTACACTTGATCCTCAATCCTATTTTTGGAATTAATTCCTTTAAATTCTCCTCGCTTAGGTTTACCATAATATCGATATCTATCTCGTTTTCTAAAACAAAAATTATATAGCTGAATTGGAGGCTATAGCCTTTCTGCTGTTTATGTGCTATTGTCTATTACCTGTCGTATGCTATCCATTTTACACTACATTTTTACGATCATGCCTAGTTAATTACTTTAAATTAATGAAATATTATTTACTTACCCAAAAATTTGTCTAGTAAACATTCCAAGCCCCAATTTTTAAGTTTCTTCTCCATTATTTTTTAATAAAAATAACATCCAGACCTAAAAAGGAAAAAACGAACTGCCGGCGCCGACACGTACACACGCTACCACCATAGAACACAGGACAGAACCATTGACTCAATGACAGAACTGAACACAGAAACTGCGTCTTTTTTTTTAGCGAAGCGGTCTTAGAGGGTGGACGGTATTTACTTAAGCGAAGAATTAGGTATTTGTTTTAATAATAGCTATACTTAAATACAGTATAGTGTATTCTTTGTTCTAGAGGTCTTATACTTAAATTGAAGTATAAGCGTTCTTGTATTAAATATACATATATTTAAATAAAGTATACCGAAATTTTATACAAATATACAGAATACTTAAAATAAGTGGCAATATTCCGCTTTGAGTAAAAAACTAGAGCTCTTTCATCTAAGCATTATTGTATATTTGATTTAAGTATACCAATTTTCTTTAAAATAGAATACCTTTAAACTCAATCCGAGAATACTCATCTCAAATCAAGTAACAGTTTTTCTTAAAAATTAAGTATATTCCATTACTTAGTTTAAATGTACGCTAATCTCATAGAAATAATAAATATACTTAAATCAAGTTCCTAACATGAAGTATAGAACTATTCTTAAACCTAGTAAGGGATTTTTTTCCGTGTGTTTATAGACGAGACGGCTAGCGCTATTCTCAATGCAACATAAGACCTTCGGCAAATTTTGGAGGAGGGTCTATTATGGTTTGGGGAGGAATATCTTTAAGTGGTTTTACGGAATTGGTGGTGCTAGATGGACAGTTATATGATTTTATTTTTATGTCATTTCATAGCTGGTTTGCCAGAACGGTTGCAACCAAAAATGGGTAAAATTGATAATTTTATATAGACATATTAGTAATATTAAGAGTAAATGATAATTGAACGGGCAAGAGGATGATAATTTTTTTATAATAAAGGGCAAACAAAATTGTTACTGCCATACCAAATTTATTTTAATTTATAATCACAATATTGTTTTTTTCTACTTTAATGAAAAAAATTTACTTTACCCCTTGAATAAGATCACATGTCTCAATATGCAGGCCCTGTATAATAATGTAAATTAAATTTAAAAAACTCGGTATGCCAAAATTATTATTGTCACAATTTATATTCGTGAAAAAACAGCAATCACATGAAATGTGTAAAAATGGATTTTTTGTTTTGTACACCCAAAAACGAACTTTATGTAAATATTGTAATTGTTCCGTACTGACACGGTTTACAAATTTATTATATCAAGGAAAGTAATGTTTTTTTATATATTTTACAAATTTATTTTAGAATAAATTTGAAATTTTTAAATTATCGTGTTAAAGGCAAAAAGTTTTGCAAAAGTGGTAAAAGGGTACACTTAGGTAAAGGAATTACAGGTTTTTCGAATTTTGCCTAAAAATCTGACGTCCGGATGATTCAAGAAACGATGGTCCAGGTACACGAATCGAGTAAAGGGAAGCAAAAAACAGGCAGAAAGTTTTTGGTGTTAGCGAACGGATCGTTTCTTGTAAATTTTTGCTAAAACTAAATTTATTGCAAAGTTCTATTTAAATTATTGTTAGGACTGTTTGTGTATTCTCCAAGGTTAGTTTTTAATTTAGAATATTTAAAACGAAAAGTAAAATAAATGTGATGACAATAAATATTTTATTCGAAACATCTGACTTATTATTTCGACAAAGGACTTCCTAAAGCGAGCAATATTTTAGTTTTACTTTTATAAAACACTAACTTTCAAACAAAGGTATTATATATCTGTATAGTGTCAGAACGCATATATACTTAAAAAATATATAAGGTGCCATTAATTCACATTAAGCGCAAACAATATTGGGTGCGGGAACGTCAATGTAGTTTTTGGTGTCACTTGGTACTTTTACGCGTATATATGTATATATATATATATATATATATATGAGTAATTCCATTACATTTCGAATAATTTCTCGGGAGAGGTCAATCGATTTTGTTCAAATTTGGGAATCTTGGAGTACATCATAAAAGATCCCCACAAACCAAAATTCAACCCTCTAAGTGCCATAGGTCACGAAAAATGACTATTTAAAGGACTAAAATTCACTATTTTTAGCCTATTTTTGAAAATTTCACTCTCAATAACTTTAAGCCGGAATTAAATTATTTGTATCAGGTTTTGTTTATTATATCTTTTAGTATGTATAAAAAAATATTTTAGACCTCTAGACCATTTGACCTTTATTTGGGACGTAGTTAAAAAAAATAAAAATTTCAATAAAATGACCATTTTTAAATGGCCGCCAAAAATTCAATTTTTAACTGATTTGCTCTCGCTATAGTTCATTTTTTTCGTTGATGTATGCTCTTCAAGCGAGTAACTCAAAAAACTTTATTTGCCTGCAAGGATCGCTAATATTGCTTTTCAAAGTTGGTGTTTTTAAAAAAATTGCAAACTTTGACCCTCCAGTACAGATTTCTATCAACTCCGAATCGCACAAAAATTTAGGAGGACCTAGGGTTCTATGTCTAGAATAAGCACTCGAAGGGATTTTCTTGGCCCGAACTTCTATGATTATTTATAATTAATTAAACATAAGTAAAATCGACCGAAATTTGAATAGTTAAATTTAATAATAAAACTGCTTTTTCGTCTCATTGTTTATTATGCTTTCATCCGAATACTACAATATTAAAATATTATGGACGTCAATACTCAAAAAACGTCTTTTCAAAATAATTTTAATTTTTTAGTACTTCACATTGATCTATCATGTGATGCATTTTCTAATAAATCGTCGAAAGGTCAATTTGAGGATGCTGTCTAACTAGGGTTTTAAAATTTCCTGAAAAATTGAACCGGCGGAAAAAAACCGTTTTTTCGGGAAAAAAATAAAAAATTGACTTTTGCATTTTTTAAATTTTATTCAAAGGGTAATAGGAAAAAAATGCCAGTCAATTATCCAAAAATTTCCAAATTTTTACGGATAATATTCGTACACTAATATCCAGAACAAAGTGAATATCCGACTCTGATTATGATCATATAATATTATAATTATAATATTTAATTTAATTCAGTAAGGATATTCTACCGGGCCTAAAAAAACCATATTTGGTGCTGTACTGACACAATTATTATTTGAACATCGATTTATAAAATTATAATTTTGTAATTTTAGTTTCAATATGGATATTTTCAATGGACAGTGTCCATTGGACACCCTTTTGCAAAAAGGGCCCAACCGATAATATATTTAACGTTTACGTTTATTTTATTAAAAAAAACGCTGCAGTTAATTTGAGTGTAGTAAGGGCCTGAGTATATATTCGAGGAAGCGTGCTCGAAATGTGTAGCGTATTCGAAAAAGTTTTCCGGGAAATTTTTCAAGGAAAAAAATCAAAATAATTCATAGAATCTGTTTATTTAAAATCGAAGAATATTGCAGTACATAATTTGGTGAGCAAATATTTAATTGTCATTGTTTACTTGTAAATATGCATTTTAACATTGTTATTAATAATATAATACATATATTACTTTATTATATTATTATAATTTTATATAATAATATTATTATAATATTATATATTAATACTATTATTTATTATCTAATGCTTTTAGAAAAAAATGGAATAAGATTTTTATAACTTTAAAAAGAAAAATCAATTAAATTCATATATGCTAGAGCAATGTTTAGTTTTATTTGTATTTTTTCTAATAAAATTTTTATAAAGGATTTTTAAAAATTAAAATTAGGATAAGTTGTTAATTCCTACTTTTATTAAAATGTGTACCTATATTTTTTAAGAAAAATTCAATTTTCCCAAAAAAAAAAAAATTTTCCAAAGAAGGTAAACCTTTTACCAAATAAAAATAAGTTTAAAATTATACTCAAAGATAAAGTAGTCCAATAATGTATTGTTATCTTGATGTAAATTACATAATAAGGTAATCAATATTTCTAACTTTGTGTATAGGAATGCATAGTAAGTAAACTTAAGCTTATATAACCACAAAACGAAAACTTTTTTGATAACTTTAATAAAAAATCAAACTTAAATGTACGTACTACAAAATTAACATTATTTTGAAACGGCTTTTTTAGACTTCCCGCTGTGTTTATATAATTTTATTATTGTATTATTTGGATGAAAGTATAATAAACAATAAGAGACGAAAAAAGCAATTTTATTATTGAATTTAACTATCCAAATTTCTGTCGATTTTACTTATGTTTAAATAATTATAAACAATCATAGAAGTTCGGGCCAAGAAAATCCCTTCGAGTGTTTATTCTAGACATAGAACACTAGGTCCTCCTAAATTTTTTTGCGATTCGGAGTTGATAGAAATCTGTACTGGAGGGTCAAAGTTTGCAATTTTTTCAAATACAACCCACTTTGAAAAGCAATATTAGCGTTCCTTGCAGGGAAATAAATTTTTTTGAGTTACTCGCTTGAAGAGCATAAATTAACGAATAAAATGAGCTATAGCGAGAGCAGATTAGTTAAAAATTGAATTTTTGACGGCCATTTAAAAATGGTCATTTTACTGAAATTTTTATTTTTTTTACTACGTCCCAAATAAGGGTCAAATGGTCTAGAGGTCTAAAATATTTTTTTATACATACTAAAAGATATAATAAACAAAACCTGATACAAATAATTCCATTCCGGCTTATAGTTATTGAGAGTCAAATTTTCAAAAATAGGCTAAAAATAGTGAATTTTTGTCCTTTAAATAGTCATTTCTCGTGACCTATGGCACTTATAGGGTTGAAATTTGGTTTGTGGGGATCTTTTATGATGTACTCCAAGATTCCCAAGTTTGAACAAAATCGATTGACACCTCCCGAGAAATCATTCGAAATGTAATGGAATTACTCATATATATATATATATTAGGGTGTTTAAAACTTAAATTATTTTTTTTTCTAATGGTGTTGAAAATTAATAATACATTAAAAAACAAAAATTTTGGCGCACATTTGAGCCCTTAATATTAATATTAAGGTTTGCCTCAATTCATTTGTTGTTTTTTCATTTCAATAAGACGGGAATTTTTATTTTTTAAATTTTGAGTTCTTATAACTTTGGAATGGTTTATAATTTATAATAAAAAAAAGTTTACAGACTCAGGTTGAAAAAATTAAAGTGATTTTACATAAAAAATAATATATTATTATTATATATAAATATGGCATATAATATTTTTTTTAATTTTATTTGAAAATATTTGAAATTTTTTATTAGTGTTATTTTTGATCGCTGATATCTTTAAAACGGTTGCAAGTATATATATTCTGTAACAAGTTTGGAATACAGCATATTCCGCTCGAGTGAAGAGTTTGTCACACGAGCCGAAGGCGAGTTTGACGGCTTCACGAGAGCGGAATATGCAATTCCAAACGTGTTTCAGACTATACTTTTTCTACGTTTCCAAAAAATACCATAGAAAAATAATTTAATTGGAAGAAAGTGAGGTTGGATCGGTCTAAAATTTGTTAGATATTAAAAACAGAGATGTCGCCACGAGTGTTTATTCTGTAATCAGATGATAGAATATTTCATTCTGTAGCACCTTACGGAATATATGTCATTCCATAGACAAAAGTGATATTAGAACGGTCAAATTCCGTAATAGGAGTAGAAAAACTTATTTCCATTGTATTATATGCAAAACAAAAAACGTGACGCGACGCTTAAAAATTATGGCAACATTGTAAGATTGCTTAGATTGCTAGTTATCTTTGTATGTTATAAAAATATGTTATTATTTTTCTATTATTTTAGTAGTACGACAAAATTTAAATTATTTACACAGATTTTGAAAATAGACTTAAAAAATGATACCCGTGTCTCGGCGTGTTTTCAGATCACGGCTTCAATAACAGCTAAATGTATAGTTTTTGAAAAATTTTATTTAATGAATAAATTTTATTTCAAAAAAATCAAAAATTAATTTTTTTTTTATTTATATTTATAGAATTTTTTTTGATTTAAAAATTTTTTTTTAAGTATAATTTTTCTATTATTTAAAACATTCAATATTTGAAAAAATAATTTATAACAAAATAGAAAATTAAATATATGTATATGTTCAAATAATAAGAATGGCTGTATAAAAAATTTTAATGACGTGATTTCGTAAAACGGTAAGTCACGGACATGTTTTTTAACCTATATTTTAAAATCTGTTAAATTTTTTCATGGGAGGTAAATCGTGTTGAACTGTATAAGAAACAGTGGAGAACCTTATTAAAAAAAAATATTCTTTCGCATTTTGTAAAAAACTTGTTATTGTTATTTTTCGTTTACAAATATTTTTTTTAATAAATAATAATAATAATAAATAAAAATAATAATTTTTATTTTCAATATAAAAACTTGTATGTGAAATCAGGGGGCCCAGTAAAGATTTTCGCGGGGGGGGGGGCAAAATTTTTCGCTACGCCAGTGAGAGAGAATAAAGATTTTAAAACCTGTTGCCTTAACAACAAATGTAAAAAATACTTTATTAGTTTCCTGGCAATAATGATAGATTATTTCTAATGTTTTGATTGGTTAAAACATACATATGAGACATTCTTTTACAAATCGTACACCTATTTTGACTTTTGACAGGGTTTGGATTCGCATGAAAATTTTTTTTACCGCTTCTATTCAGCATTTTTTCAAATTTTATCAAAAGTTTAAATCAATATATCTTTGGAAAAATAAATTTTCTGCAAAAATTCCGATATAGGGGTCGGCTAAATTTATGAAAAGATGCTGTAAAAAAAAATTAAGTCATTTTAAAAATTTGAAAAAATATGTTTTCTGTAATCCGTACGATATGTAAAAAATGTCTTATATGTATATATGTTCGTATATATATATGGATATCCATGACTGAAATTCAAATACTTATTCTATTGGTTTTTAGAAAATGCTTAATAATATTCACACAAATACAATAAGTATAGTCGTCTCGGCAAATGTTTTACATTGCGTTATTAATTTGTGAACCAAGCACAGACATTACAATTTGCTTGTTTCTTTGTATACGTATGTGGGATGTACATATGCTGGACGTATGTCAAAAAAACAGGTTTTTGGCATTTTAAATTGATGTAAAGAATTCGCCGTGACGACTATACCTACTTTTTTATTAGAATTGATGAAACGTGATAATTTAACGTTAAGTTTGTGTTAAGAACACTTTTCTTTAAGATTTACCAGTTAAAATTATGCAATAATATTGCTTGTTTAAAAAATCTAGGTTAGAATAATTTGTTTGGTATTAAAAACAGTGTGGTTTTGTATATACTTAAATAAAAAAATATCTGCCTGCTGTTATGTTAAGTATTGATTTTTATTTTTTAAATATAAACAAGAAAATACTTACTAATTTTTGTGACCTAGTCATAAAACGTGCAAAAGCATCTTTAACCCTAGTTTCTGCAAATAATTAATTGTTTCCCTAATTAATTTAAAAAAGTTTAATTACTTAGTACCTACTTACCACCAAAAACTTTGTATTTTTGATCCATTTTTATCTAATTTCACTACTTCACTAGCCGTAAATAATATTAAGACTAAGGAGCCAAATAGATACTACTTAATAGTAAATTAAATTAAGTCTTAAATATCGGGAAACGTCTAGAATCTAGACTCAAGAAATACATGGTGCCGCAACGTCCTATTGTATGCAGGGTGTCCCAAAAGTCAACGATATCCTTTGGAGAACTGATAGACCAACTCATGACTAAGCAGAAAATCAAAATATGACCTTAGTAAAAAATCGTTCGTTTTTGAGATATAGCCATTTTTATGAATTTTGTAAAACTTGACACCTTAGATCAGTTTTTCGAGTGCCACAGCTACAAAATCTCTTATTTATTTAATTTTGAATTGTAATTAATAGCAGTCCTATTCAGGGTTACGTAAAATAAAATATAATCTAAGAATATAGAATGTTGTAGTTGTGGCACTCAAAAAACTGATCTTATGTGTCAAGTTTCACAAAATTCATAAAAATGCCAATATCTTAGAAACTAATGATTTTTCACTAAGGTCATGTTTTGATATTCTATTTAGTTATGAGCTGACCTATTAGTCCTTCAAAGGATATCATTGACTTTTGGAACACCCTGTATATTCTATCATGGTGCCGCTACGTTGCATAGTATTACGTAGTAGATTAGATTATAAGGTTCAACTAAAATTGTACTTTTTTATATATATGTATATATATATATATATATATATATATATATATAGCCCAAGTGGCACCATCTGGAAATTTTGTAGGTATAATACTATGACACATTAAAGTTTATATATGAAATAAAACGTTCTGGCACCTACAAATGGTGCCACAACGATTATATAGGTGCCACTTGGCCTATATATATCCGAATTTGGTGCCGTAACGCCTCTTTATATATACAGGGTGGCCGATTTATCTGAAGACATTGAAATATTTCGAAAACTATGCATCGGATCAAAAAAAGTTTTGAATAAAATTTGTTCGCCTGGAAGGGGGACATCCAATGATACCAAAGTCGACCCCTCACCACCACCCCATGGGGTGGGGGTGGGGGCAACTTTAATATTCTAAATAGGAACCCCCATTTTTTATTGCAGATTCGGATTTACTATTAAAAAATAAGTAACTTTTATGGAAAAACTTTTTTTAAATTCCTGATAGATGGCGCTGTAATCGCGATTTTTGGGAATATCTTGAAAAATTGCAGATTCGGATTTCCCATTAAAAAATATAATTAGTGTATACGAGAATTGTAAGGGAATTCAAAATAAATTAAATTAATTAATTCCTTTTGATGTTCCCATGTTCCCATGGCCATGGGGTGGGGGTGGGGGCAACTTTAATATTCTAAATAGGAACCCCCATTTTTTATTGCAGATTCGGATTTACTATTAAAAAATAAGTAACTTTTATGGAAAAACTTTTTTTAAATTCCTGATAGATGGCGCTGTAATCGCAATTTTTGGGAATATCTTGAAAAATTGCAGATTCGGATTTCCCATTCTTGGGTAATTTTAAAAATAGATGTTAACTTATTGATATACGAATAAAATCCAAAAATTAAACAAGTTTTTCTTTTTTTCGATCCGATGTGTAATTTTTTAAGATATTCCCAAAAATCGGGTTTCTTGCGATTACAGCGCCATCTATCAGGAATTTAAAAAAAGTTTTTCCATAAAAGTTACTTATTTTTTAATAGTAAATCCGAATCTGCAATAAAAAATGGGGGTTCCTATTTAGAATATTAAAGTTGCCCCCACCCCCACCCCATGGGGTGGTGGTGAGGGGTCGACTTTGGTATCATTGGATGTCCCCCTTCCAGGCGAACAAATTTTATTCAAAACTTTTTTTGATCCAATGCGTAGTTTTCGAAATATTTCAATGTCTTCAGATAAATCGGCCACCCTGTATATATACAGTCCAGGATTAATCTGAAAAATTTTAATGATCGATAGAGCCTGAAAAAACAATAAAAACAAACCCAAAAACATTTTTTAAAAATACACACTAACACACTAATAGCCCTTCAAAGGCAAAAAAACGTTTTTTTTAATAACTTCTGCTCAAATTTTGTGTAGGTAAAATTTCTTACAAAAGGCCCAGCGGCGGAGATTTTGGGGGGGTTTCCCCTTTTTACCCCCCTATTTTGACACCACTGGATTTTATTGGAAAATAATCAGATTTCTTATTCAATTTAGAGGCAAAACTTGTGTGTTAAATTTTCATAAGATTAGTGGTTTCGGAGACTTTAAAATTTCAAAAACACAGAGTACACGGAATTTTATCATATTTTATTTTAAATCGGTAACTTGGTAACAATTATGCCACGTTATCAGTTTATAAAATATTTTAAAAATAAACTAGCGTCCAGGAGTCATCGTGCAGTTGTTACTGAACCCGTCATATTTTTAGGTTGTTTTATTGTAACGTTGATTGATGATGATTAATAATTAATAATTTAATTGTATTATAATACAAAATCAAACCAACCCAAAAACCACCCTATTGAAAGCGATTATTCCATTATTTCATTTTATTGGCCCAATACAATCGTTCAGAAAAAAAATAATGTTTTATTACTTCCGGGTACCTACACAGTGTTTTTAAAATTTTAAACTGAAATATCTTCGAAACCATTGACCTGATAAAAAATAAACATAAAAGTTTTGCTTTTAGATTGAAAAAGGATAAAAATAAATCTGATGATTTTCTAATAAAATCCAGTGGCGTCGAAAATATGAGGGTAAAAAGTGGAAACCCCTTTCAAAATCTCCGCCACTGGGCCTTTCGTAGGAAATTTTCATTATATTATCGACGGAAGCTTAACCTACACAAAATTTAAAAAGAATCGGTTTGATGGTTTAAAAATTATTTTGAAGGACTATATCTACGTTAGTATGCATTTTTGAAAAATGTTTTTGTGTTTGTTTTTATTGTTTTTTCAGGCTCTATCGATCATTAAAATTTTTCAGATTAACATAGGGATAATAGGATTTCCTGCACATGATAACAAGAAGGATAAAAATTAAGTTTAGTTTTTAACACTTCGCATGTTATTTTTAAAATATCATGATAATATTTATCAAATTTTATAATTCTAAACAGTTTAAGTTTTTTTTTAAATTAAATTATTTAATCCAAAAATTTCAAATACATCCTTTAACCTTATTATATCCATCAGTATTAATTTAAATATTTCAATAAAGCAGCAACAGGAGTTCTACCACAATTTCTGGCATTTCCCCATGTTAAATCCTATAGGAAAATTTATCCGATCTCTAGACCCGCTCGATGACATCATTAATACCAGAGATTAGAACCGCTCACCTATCGCTTCGCGGTCAAAATCAAATCAAATCAAATATATTTATTCATATTAGTGTATAAACTATATAATATTGTAAAATAATTTCAAGTATATTATAAAAAGTGGAAGTTACCATATATGCGTTTTAATGCAACATAGCAACCCCCTTGGCCGATGTTTTGGCCTACTTGAAACACATTTCACAATTTAGTAATTGATTCGCAGCTCGCCATTCCCTTCGCTAATGGGATACAGGGGCAATATTATTAGGATGTTTCGCGTGTGGATATTAAGGACTGTCAGGTTATAATTTTTTATAGATTTTTATGATAGTTGTTAAGCTTCGCGGTCAGATGCGCTATCAATGGGCTAACGAGAGAGTTGTAATAACGCAAATGAGATGCCTACACACACGCCGTATAAATATACAGTTTTAATTCCTCAAATTAAATTATTATAATGATTTAAGAAAAAGCACTATCTAAACAACGCAGATAAAAAAATATTAATTTATGAATCAATTATTATACATCCGAAAACCTGCAGATAAATTAGAGATTAGAGTAATTTTTAATAGTTAAATCTAGCTTTTATTAATAACATAAATAAATTTAAGGTTTAGATATTGTTATTTGCAACGAAATGTAAATAAAATACATTTCAAAGTAAATATTTACATAAATAAAAATTATAAAGATACAAATTTATTTTTAATAAAAAATTAATAGTATAAGGTGCCTATTATTCCTAATAAATATATATATATATATATATAAGTGTGAAAAATTATCAGTTGTTAGTT
Source organism: Brassicogethes aeneus (assembly GCA_921294245.1). Lineage (NCBI taxonomy): Eukaryota > Metazoa > Arthropoda > Insecta > Coleoptera > Nitidulidae > Brassicogethes > Brassicogethes aeneus. The sequence goes on from OV121132.1 coordinate 68,763,213, forward strand.
ACTATCATCGAATAATCATGTTTTCAACTGTTAATTTTTTATTACTATCTACATTTATAAATAACACATTATATGTAAATTTCCCCAAAAACACTCAGGATTGTTATGCGGCATTCAGTGTTAATAATCAAATGGTAAAGACTTGATGGCCAAATGATTGGAATCCAATGGATGCAGCCCCTGGTACATTCAAGATTCAAGTTAATGCCTCAGCAAATAGCTCTATATTGCATTATCAATTAAAATATATTTTATCAGCAGATGGTGGGAAGACTAGAACCCTTTTTGAAATAAATAGTTTAAATAGTGTAATAACTAATTTAACCAAATTAAATTTATCTACCACTACAGTATCAGGGGGAATTCGAAGAGACGAATTCAACAACATTTTTCACAAAAAATATTTATAGAATGTATGTCTCTGTTAGTAGTAGGAATTTTTTTACTAATTATTTATGGATTTTTATACTTTTTATGTTATGTATTTAATAAATGTAAATAAAATATTATTTTACTTACCTTTAAGTTTTATTCTAATTTTAGGATATACATAAAAACAATATAATATTATTGAATTACATTTAAACACATAATTTTTTTGTAATTGGTAATGTCAAGTGAATTCTTCCTCAGATCCTCAGAAATGCTCATAGCAGCAAAAGCCTTGCACAGTAAATACATTTCAATGTTTTCTTTTAATGCTTGCAAATCTTAATAATATTTTATTTTTCTTTGAGCTATTTTTTTACAATCTACCATGATTATGCGGTATACCGCATAATCTATAGATAACTTTGAAGCCAATTATGTAATTCTAATGCGTTTGTTGTGCTACACTTGCCGTTTTTTAAAAAATGTCCCAAACACATGAGGGGTTTGTTTTAAAACATAGGTTGTTCTCAAAGGTTTAATGTTCACAGACTGTTTTTAAATATTCATAATTTTGATATCCTTTTGTGTAAACAGTATCGAATTCAGCCAATAATTCCATTAAAAAGTTGTTAATCTCATTGAAATTCACATATCCACTTGAATATCGTAGACCATGAATTTTTTCTTCAAAGCAAACTTGTTTTTTATTTTTTCGTAATAACAGCTTAAATTCTACCATTGGTTTTAAGAGATAATGATTTGTTTGCAATCCATTTGTAACCGTAACTTCTTTGGGATGAATTAAACATTTTTCATTGGAGAATAAATAAAATCCCTAAATATTTATAGACACAACCTTCATTTTAGACAGAATAATTTGAACTAAATAGCATTATGATAAACTACGAATTATTTCACTGAGTGGAAGATGTAAGATAATGACGTCATTTATAATAACACAATATGCTTTTGTGTTATCGGGATATTTTAAGGATTTATTTCTTCTGGAACAATCAATTACAAAAAGGGTGTGGTTCTTAAATTGTTTATAATCAAGTAGAGAGTGTTTTGATATTGTTAAATCATTTTTAAAGCCTGAATAAAATTGTGTATAATTGTAATGGGCCTTAATAAAATAATTTTTTTCAAAATTAAGGCGCATGCGCTCTATAGGATAATATTCACCATTAACACGTATATCTGATATATCAATGTTGTCAAAATATGATGGATGTTTTGTATCATTACCTCTTCTATTGGTATGAAAAGCTTAAATTATATAGCGTGGACTTTCCAATGCAGTGCACGTTTTAACTGCCCATATTTCCTTAGTAGCATCTTTAGTTAATTGGGGTAGCTCATGGGAATCCCATATGGGTCTGTCTCATTGATTCCAACAAATGAACCTTTAATAAATCATTGGGTGTAATAACTTGTACTTTTAACGAGATATTTAGCCTTTGTTGTGCCAGCAGCCGCAGTTTTTTCTGTTAAAATTAGGCAATCAGATTCATTTCGAGCTCTTACAAGACGTATAGTTTGTTTACCAAATTGGGCTAGGTGATAATCATTAAATATACCAAATAAATGATGCAATGGTATCCGTATATTAAAAGTTAAAATTTTGGCTATTGTTGAGACTATTGGTTGAGCTGGGTAATTCCACCCTACAATGCCTAAATGGTTTGAATCATTGCTACTGTAATTAAGATAACCCTTAATTGTGCTCACAATACCCGGATCGCGTATACCATCAATTTCTTTTCCATTTATTTCATAGAAATTCGGTCAAACAAAAATGCACCAAAATTATTGACTAGGGCTGCATCACCATCTCCTTTAGTTATCTCCAATTTACCCTCTATTAATATGGCTGCATCGTGCATAAGCAACCAGGAATCTCTTTGATTTATTGAAATTTCTATAACATCATTATTATTAAAAGATTTAACATAGGGGTAATAAGTTCTGGAGTCAACTTTTTGGATTGTTTCACTAAACTGTGGTTTTCGATAGATGTCGAAGATTTGGTCTAATGATGACGTTATATACTAATGATTGTAGAAAGAGTCTATTTAAATAAGTAAGGTTGTTTGAACTAGGCAAGCGTTTGCTGTCAACTGATTTCAAATTGTTTGTGCTGGGATTTTTATAATAATTATTAAATGTTAGCCCCATTATGATATTTTTTTAAATTCCAAACGAACTATAACTTTCTCTCCACAAAAATTAACTGGCTTAAAATCTTGGTTTAAAATTACAAAAGTAATATTAAATATTTCCTGTTTATTTACTATTGGTAAATATATTAGATTTCGTTGATTGTATAGCCCGGATCAACTTCTACTGAAAATTCGTAAATGGTGTGTGTTATGTGTGGTAAATAATTATAATAAACTCCTGTAGATATATTACAATCAATGTGATTCGTGATTTTTAACCGACTTTAAAGTACTCTTTAAAAATCCTAATATTTTCCCTATACCATCTGCTTGTGAAAAATCTATTTCCAACGTATTGCTTTGAATTTCACACTTTAAAGTATTATTATTTGGTTTTAACGGTGTCGGAAATAATTTTTTGTCTTAGGTAAGTTTCTATATCTAATACTTTATAAGTACCGGTTGGTATTATTATTTTCTTATCCACATTCGCGTCTTTATAATAAAATGCTTAAAACATAATTTTTACTTTTTAAACGATGGTTAATAATAGACTAAACATATTTTATTATCTCATTTATTTTTATAAAGAAACCACAAACATAAATGACCACAATTAATTTGTTTAAAGTTTTGAAAACAATCATTATTATAATTATTTTTAACATTTTTTTCTAAATAATTTACTAATTCTTTTGGTGGTTTTAGACCACCAAAACTATCAAAATAAATAACAGAATTGTTTCTTTTAGTTTAAGCTACCCAATGTGTACCCGAATTTTAGGAAGTGTCTAAATTTAGGGTTGCAGATTCATTTTTATTTTTATTTTTGGTAAAAACCCCTCTAAAATAGGGTATTTTAAGCTTTTGCGCATATTTTACCAATTCAGAATCATATAGGGCTCTATTGGGTAGCTTTATTGGTAGTTTTATTGTTAAAAAAAACCATATCCTCCCTTGACATTCCTTTTTAAATATAATCTCGAGCCTTTTTTCCCAATTTCCTTCATAACCCTTGTTAAGGATCTATAGGAAATCCTGGGTATTTTCTCTTATTGTGTTATAAACTGCGACTTGGTTTTGGATTTGAATTAAAGTTAATTATTATAATATTATGTGTTTTATTCTCGATGTTGATTGTATAACAATTTTTATTAGACTATTACGTGTGCACCTATTACATAAAATTTTTACATTTGAGGGGAATGCGCACATGCGCTCAAAGTACAAACTTATATAATATTTTACATTAATTGAAACGCTTAACATACCGCCCACCTTGAAACAGGCCGGTGTTTCAATTAAATGAATAAATCTATTAAAACAAAAAAAACAATAAATAATAATAAACTTGACATTAAATTTTGAAATTAAGTAAATAAAAGATTTAAATAGTGGAAATTTATCCAGTGAACTAACACAATGTGTCTGACACATACGCATGTCCTGTGTTGCGCATATAATAGCTGTCAGATAATTTGTTATAAACAAAAAAAATGTTCAAAAAACTGTTTAAAATAAAAATGAAAGAGAAACAACGAATTATTCTACACCACATTATCGTCACAGGTAGGTAAAACTGAAATTCTATGTATTGCACGCTTCACCAGTTATTGTTTTAACAGAAACGCAACGCACAACACCATCTTCACCAGGATAAAGCGCAGTAATTCGACCAAGCTTCCATTGCTAAGGGGCCGTGTTGTCATCGTTGAGAAGCACAAGAGCGCCTGGAGCCATCTGAGACGAATTTGATCTTTGCCACTTGTTACACTGCTGCAAAGTATGTAAGTATTCCCTTGCCCATCGTTGCCAAAAGTGTTGAACCATTTGTTGTAGTTACTTATAATGGGAAAGTCTGTTCAATGCTGTTTCTTCAACTTTAAGTTGTGGTAACGAGGTTAACTTGTCTCCGATCAAAAAATGTCCAGGTGTTAAAGGAACCAAATCATTGGGATCATTGGAGCAAGGAAACAAAGGTCGGAAGTTAAGAATTGCTTCAATTTGTGTTACAATTGTGCAAAGGCCTTCAAATGTTAGTTTTGCACTGCCAATAACACGAAATAAATGTGATTTTGCTGATTTAACAGCAGCCTCGGCTAAACCATTAAAATGGTGGCTTTTGGCTGGTATGAAATGCCACGTTATCTTGTTTTGCAAATTAAAGTCATCAAAACCACTTGTTTGATAAATATCATGCAAAATGTTATTTGCCCCTGTAAAATTTGTGCCATTATCGCTCCAGATGTGTTCAGGAAGCCTACGTCTGGAGACAAAACGCCTTAACACGTTTAAAAAGGACTCTAAAGTTAAATCGACAGCCGTTTCAATGTGTGCTGCCTTTGTCATGAAACATACAAAAATGCATAAATATGCCTTAGCGAATGATTTGTTTCTAAAAGCAGAATTTTTAATTAAAATTGGGCCTGCATAATCCACATTACAACTAGTAAAGGGTCTAGCTGGTGTGACTCTTTTCGAAGGTAAATTGCCCATTTGTGGGAAAATGCTGGAGGATTTGTATCTAAAACATGTTACACATTTTCTTAAAACTTGCCTAACTGCTTATTTGCCATTTAACGGCCAAAATTCCTGTCTAATTGCTAATAAAACATATTGTGACCCTGCATGCATGTTTTTAGGATGCTCATTGCGAATAATCAATTTTGTAAACTTATGATTACTAGGCAAAACTACTGGATGTATCTGTTCATATGATAAATTTGAATTTTTTAGTCTGCCTCCAACCCTAATTAGACCGTCAGAATCTAAAAATGGGGATAATGAGATTAATTTACTGCCCCTTGCAACACTAACTGAATGTTTAAGAGAGTTTAACTCGTTACCAAACTCTGAATTTTGTACAAGTCTTGATAGAATTATTTTAGAGTTTTTAATTTCTGCATTTGTTAATTTGTTTTTTAGTCTAGAATTCTTATTTTTATTTTGACAGTTATGAATAAAACGTGAAATGTATGCCATAACCCTTAAAAGTTTTATAGGTGAGGAATATCTATAAAAAATAAAATCCTCTGTGATTTGTAAATTAAAACATTTAATTGATTTTTTTTCTGGAATTTCAAGCTCTGTATTTTGTATATTAACTTTTAAATTCCAATATTCACGATTGAGCATTAAAAAGGTTGGCCCATGCCACCATAGGCGTGAATCAATAAGCTCACTTATTTTAGCTGTTCTAGAAATTATGTCAGCTGGATTATTCTCCGAGCTGACATGATTCCACTGCTCAATTTTTGAGTGCTGCTGGATTTCCGATACACGATTGGAAACAAACAACTTCCAGCTACTGGGTTGTGCGGAAAACCAGGCAAGGCAAATTGTTGAATCTGTTCAGTAAAATTTATTGGAAATTTTGACATTCAATGAATTATACATTTTTATCATTAATTTTGTAAGTAAAACGGAACCACATAATTCGAGTTTTTGTATTGTAATTGTTTTTAGTGGTGCCACCTTGGATTTGGCACATAATAAATTCACAGCTACTACGCCATCAGCATTTTCTGTTCTTACATAAATGGCAGCCCCATATGATGTTTGGCTTGCATCACAAAAACCATGCAGTTGCACGTCAACTGCATCAAACAACATAATATGACGTGGTATTGTTAATTTGTTTAGATTAAAAACATCATACTGGAATTGCTGCCATTTTGGCACAGATTCATCCCAATTTAATTTTAATTGCCACAGCTCTTGTAAAATTAGCTTTACCTTTAAAATTATGGGACCTACAAGACCCAATGGGTCGAAAATTTGTGAGATTAAGGATAAAATTATTCTTTTGGTAACCTTTCGTGTATTAAATTGATTTTTTAGAATTAAATATTTAAATGTGTCTTGGTGAGAGTTCCAAGAAATGCCCAAAATCTTGGATTCCTCATCATTATTTATTAAAAATGATTCTGTTTCCTCTAAAGAAACTTGTAACAATTTTTTTGAATTGGAGCTCCACTTTCTGAGTGGAAACCCTGATTTTATCAAAATGTTAGAAATATTCTCCTTTAACCCTTTTGTAGATTCAATGTCATTTGACCCAGTTATGAGATCATCAACATAGAAATCCCTTTTTATTGCCATGTAGGCTGAAGGGTGACTTTCCTTGAAAGATTCAGCTGATTTCTGAAGACACCTTGTGGCCAAAAAAGAGGCGCTAGCTGTACCATAAGTGATGGTTTTTAATTAAAAATGGTCTATGGAAGAGTTAGGGTCGAATCTCCAAACAATTATTTGAAAAGGTTGATGAATTTCATGTACCAGAATTTGTCTGTACATCTTTGCAATGTCTGCAGTAATTACATAATTATATTGCCTGAACCTAATTAAAATAGAAAATAAATCATCTTGTATTACTGGGCCTACCTTAAGAACATTATTAAGAGAAATACCAGACTCTGACTCGGAAGAGGCATCAAAAACGCACCTTAATTTAGTTGTCATTGAGTTTTTTACGACACAATGATGTGGCATATTGCTCCTTTGAGTCGAGTCTGGGATCTATCTTAACCATGTGACCCAAATCTAAATTTTCTTGCATAAATGAATGATATTGTGTTTTTAAATTAGAATTTTTATGAAGTTTTCTTTCAATTGCAAATAATCTTTTCGTTGCATTTTCTAAATTTGAACCTAATTTTGTGTAATTTGATTTAAATGGCAATTTAACAACTTCTCCTTCGAATATATATTTTGTTTAGTATCGCACTCCTCAACCAGCCAAAATCTTTCAATTTTAGAATCTATGCTTGACAATGAACTTAAATGCGATTGAACCTGAACCTGATTGGCAGATATATTAGTTAATGTACCTGATACAAGCCATCCTAATTTTGATTTTTGCAAAATTATATAATTGTTTAATTTTATTTGACCCACACACAGCAAGTCAAAAAATATGCCCGAGCCAAGTAATAAGTCTACCTGAGTCGGAATGTTGAACGTTGGATCTGCAATAGATATGTTGGTTGGAATTTGTATAAATGTTTTTTCAAATGAAACTGATGGTATAGTACCTGTGATTTTATCGAGAATTAAAAATGATATGTTGTTTTTATATGCATTATAAGTGTAGCATTTGTGAATTTGGATATATTGAAATTTGAATTATTTATACCTGTAATAGGTAAATTAATATTTTTTGAATTTAAATTGAGTTTGTTGAATAATTCTTGAGTCATGAAATTAGCTTGACTGCCAGAGTCCAACAGATCCTGACACTGTACCGGTTGTCCATTGGAATTAAATATTTTTACTATCGCTGTTTGCAATAAGATTTGTGAACATATAGGATAGTTACAATGAGCATTTATTATTTGGTTATTTTGAGAATTAAGATTTTGATTTTGTTCGTTATTTGAGGTGGTGGAGTTATTATTTTGGGGTTGCATGCTACGGTTAATGTTAGAATTATGATTTAAGTTTTGTAAAATTTTAATATGTAAAAGCGTATTATGTTTTTTACCGCATTTTTTGCATGAACCAGAAAAACATGAATTAGTGGAATGTCCTGATTTTAAACAATTTATACATAAATTTAGTCTTTTTATTTCATTAAAACGTTGCTTGGGATCAAGTGCTAATAGTTTTTGACAATAAAAAATGATATGTGAACCCTTACAAAATTTAAAAGTGATATTTTGATTATGATTTGTTTCATTAGTTGATACGTGTGAGCAGGGCCGAGCCTAGGGTATCTGCCGCCCGGGTGCAAGAATTAAATTTGCCGCCCCCATTAATGTAAAAAATTAGGTTGTCGGTAGGGAAGGAGTTCATTCTCAATAAACATATAACAAATTTTATAGTAAAATAACAAAGTATTTTTTAACAAATACATAAAAGAATAAAATAAAAATACATTCAGGAAAAAAAACAAAAATAATTAAACTAAACTAAAAATCTAAAATCTACTTTTCTCGCTTTTTTAATAGCAAATTCCCTAATCAAGTCGCCTACATCCAAGTTGTTAGAAATATCTTCTTCAATACTTATAATTGCTAAATTTGAAAGCCTGAATTGACTCATATTGGATCTTAAATATGTCTTAATTAGTTTTAATTTCGAAAATGACCGCTCTCCATGGGCAACAGTAACTGGTATCGTCAAAAATATTCTTAAAGCTACAAATAAATTCGGAAAGATGCCTTTTAAATCATTAACTAGTTTTTAACTTAAACGCATTAAAAGACAAAATAAACTACTATGTTTGCATCCTATTTGCCTCACGTTAATAGAAAAACTAAAAATTGCTGAAATACGCAGCCGTCAAATCGGAAGAAATTATGCTTTAACTTAGCTTCACCTTGTAAACAATATCACGTGGTACACAGCGCGCGATTTAATTGATTTCCCGTAAGCCCGCTTCCGTAAAACATGAAACTTGACGAACTCGAAGCGGACGGACGGAAAGCGAAGCGGGCGGGCGGCAATCTATAAACCGGGCTTTAAGAAAATTGTCATCATTATTTTTTGGGGCTATCGCGCGTTCGGTTATGTCTTTTTTATCATTGCCGCCTGACAGCACAATTTTGGCATAGTTTTTATGTGTAGAATAAAAACGATGATTCCTTGAAACGCCGACATCAATAAAACGCAAATGATTTTTAGAAAGTTTTTTGCATATTGCAAGGTGGCTTTTTTATTCTTGATAATATGAATTTTTTGATGATATTTTGCCGCCCTGTGTTAGTGCCGCCCGGGTGCCATGCACCCCTTGCACCCCCGGCACGGCTCGGCCCTGCGTGTGAGTATGATTTAACGAAAGTTTTATCATTTTTAGTTTCAATAGTCTCTAAAAGTTGACATCTTTCATTGAGAAATTTTGTATATTCTGTTAGAGTTGGGAGTTCAGATGCTGTTGTTTCTGATTCCCACTCTACTCGAGTTTCAGTATTTAATTTTGTGGCTAGTAAATAAATTAATAATGTATCCCATTGATCTACAGGTTCTTTTAGTGATTGGGGGCATCTAAAATGAATTAAAAAGTTGTCTAGTAATTTTCGCAATTGTACATGTGATTCCTTTGTTACTTTAGGCAGTTCAACAATATTTTTTATGTGTGAGTATATGATTATTTTATTGTTTAGATACCGTTCCTGAAGCATTTTCCAAGCAATGTCATAATTTGCGTCAAGAGCCTTAAGGACTCCTGACGCCTCACCTTTAAGAGCAGACTTAAGATAGTAAAACCTTTGAATATTGGTGAGGGAGTTGTTAGTGTGGATTAATGCTTTAAAGGTATCGTGAAAGCTCAACCAATTTTCATATTGACCAGAAAATTCAGGTAGGCTAATTCGTGGTAATCTTATATTAGCTTCCTTTGAACTGGTTTCTGATGACGTGATAGAGCTTAAAAGACGTTCGGCATGTGCTGCTAACTCATAGTATTTTTCTTCTATAGCTATTCTATATTCAGACTCGTCATCTTAAGAAACCAATTCAATTTCAGTTTGTATAAGATTGAATTCGTTAAATGCTTCATTTAATTTTCGTATACGTACGCTTATATCAAAAAACTTTGCAGAGTTATCAGGGTTTTTGAGATATGTCTCGATTCTGGTGATAGACCCCTTAATAACACCTCGTCTTTGTGCTAAAGCTTTAATATCAGTCATATTTGCAAAACAAGATAACTAGCAATTGAGAAATAATGTAATGTTGATTTATGTGAGATGTAAAATGAAACAGCCTGTATAGCAACGAAATTGTAAATTGTATGATCATCATTCATATGAATGAATGAAGGTAAAAAATTAAATAAAAAAATTACTATTATTTACTTTAAATTTATGAATGAAATTAATTATTTATATGATTTTAAACAAATTGTATAAATTGCACAAATTGAAGCAAATGGTAAAATGGGAGAACTGGATGGATGATGGAATGGACTTACTTTTGACGGTACATGGGCGACCTCGTGGCCTGGTTTGGTTAGATTTTTTCCAAAAAATAATATTCTGGCTTGCAAACCTCTGGGTAGAGACGTGGACTGATGGAAGACGCGGTGGACCTCGTGAATTACGCGCTGGACCTCGTTGCTGGATCTTCCACGTGGTTGGATTTTCAAAAATATCGATTATCCTGGTTCGAAGTGACCAATGTTAAGGATATATAGGAAATCCTGGGTATTTTCTCTTATTGTCTTATAAACTGCGACTTGGTTTTGGATTTGAATTAAAATTAATTATTATAATATTTTGTGTTTTATTCTCGATGTTGATTGTATAACAATTTTTATTAGACTATTACGTGTGCACCTATTACATAAAATTTTTACATTGGAGGGGAATGCGCACATGCGCTCAAAGTACAAACTTATATAATATTTTACATTAACCAAGCGGCTGCTTTCTCCCCTAATTACGAGTCTTTAGATTTCACCCTTTGCCAAGCTTTATTTTCCAAAATCCAATCTGCTTTATGCCTGTCCTCTAAACTTTTATTTTCTGAATAAGCAATATCGTGATCTTTATAGCGTCGAAGGGTTTATACCAGTATCACCCAGACTGAAATCTTTGCCATCCTGATATGCGCCCAAGAGAATCTCCAGAGAGGCTACTTGGGTAAACATATCTACATATGCTCTCTTCACTCAGAAAGAGTCAACTCGAGGCTTACACTGGACTGCATAAAAACCCTTAAATTACTCAGTGTGCTCAACAAGGTTAACCTTATCTGGGTACCGGGTCATCGAGGCATCAAAGGCAACGAGGAAGCAGACCACCTGGCTCGTGAGGACAGTAACACAGCCTTTTTGGGGCCAAAATCTGTCATAGGGATCGCCTTCTGTCTGGTAAAAACTAGAGTACTGGACAACCAGTTCCAGAACAAATGGTGTGAACAACAGGGCCTCAAGCAGTCAAGGGGGTTTATAAAGGGTCTTACTAACTGCAAAGAGGTAAATAGATTCCTAAAACTTAACAGGAACCAGTTAAGAGCCATCACAGGAGTACTAACAGGACACTGGGTAGTCAAATACCACCTACACTAAACCGGACTCAGCATCGAGGCGGATTATAGGTACTGCAGCGAAGTAGACGAAACTACCGAGCATATAGTCTGCGAATGCGACGCTCTAGGCCAGCGGTTCTTAACCTTTTTGGCTGGCGACCCACAATTCAAAAATAGTAGAAGCTCGCGACCCGATAAAAATAAAATCATCAATTTTCTACATTTTCTTTATTTGAAGTAAGTTAAAAAAATTTTTAGTAATCAACTAACACAAATCCAGCAAGTCCCGCGACCCATCTCGATATGGCCCGCGACCCAAATTTGAGTCGCGACCCGAGGTTAAGAAACGATGCTCTAGGCAATAGTCATTCGAGTGCGTTTAATCGAGCAGACAGGAACTACCGACGCCGGATCGAGTAGGCGTCGGTCCCTATATGCTTCGTTTTTTGTTTGTGCCCCTATATATTGTTCATTTTGTTTATTTTGTCTACTACGTGCACGAGGTAAGTAATCATTGTATGTGCCCGTCCCATTTATCTTATCAAATTTAATTGTATATTTTATTATTATGTGTCAATTACTTGTTCTATATTTTATTCTTACTCTTGGCATTACGCTTATAAATATAAGTTGCTAAACAAATAAAATATCGAGATCCATAGCCTTCGGCCGCTGCGAAGGATTTGCTGCGGCCACAGGTCGCTCTCAGGCTTTATAGCCCGAGCAAAAGAGCTCACAAAGCCATTAACACTCAAGACGGCGTTAAGTTTTTCCCCATCTCCAGTGATGACTACCGAGGCATAACTAAGTTCCTCTCTGAAAATGGTGAGGAATACCATACCTTCATGCTTAAGGAAGAGAAAACCGTCCAGGTAGTCATCAGAGGCCTCCCCCTAGAAATTCCCATTTCCGATGTTGAGCAGGACCTTAAAGACCACAAGAGTTTCAACCAAACAATCAAACTTTCTATAGATAAACACGGCAGATACTAATTTTAATTTTAATTTTATTTCTCATTATGTGACATCTATAATAAAACAACTTTCTTTCAGTTCTTCAAGACTTTTCGATTCGCTCAGACATTCAACATGCAAACAATGGGAGCGACTGACTTATTATAGCCAGCTCGTTCCCATTCCCCTGCTATATTAAGTAAAGGCCGCTGGCGGACCCATACTCACCCACCCACATCTTACCTCATCCCAGATTAACTATGCTATGGTTTTCCCACTCCCACCCAAGCATTCCCATCCTCAAAGAAAGGCAAAGGGTTACTATGACCCGTCCTTTGCTAGGGCAATAAGCCCAGTTTTATTCATTTGGAGGCTACAGTAGGCAATAGTAGACTAAGACACCTAGGGGACAGATATTTGGAACCAGAGGAAATAATGAATGCCCGGCCAGAGCGGGTCTGCGCTTTTCTTAAAAGTAGCGGGCTCGTAAGGTAAGGCAGGGCTTCATCAAAAGGGAGTTTGCACAATGGTTGATTTGTATACCAACATTTCGTTTCACTGAAGTTAATATCTGATCTGGTGATGGACTAGCTAGACAATTTTCTGGTTTTATAAGGGAACATTTCGAAAGTATTTTCCTAAAGCAAATAAAACTGTTTGTTCCTTCATAACAATTTTTAAACCATTTTCCATTAGAATAATAATTTGAAGGTAAAATAATTAAAATATCGTCAGTAGAAGGAAAGGATTGGATTTTTTATAGTGAAAATGTTTCTTTGGATAAGATCGAAACTTTTAAAATTATTGAAATTAACATAACAACAATAATAATATTTTTGGGGCAATTTTTATTCTTCAAAAATCAATAATTAATTTATAAATTAAGTATATTAAACATAAATTGGCTACAATAGAACGATGAAAAATATTATTTAATTTAAAAAAATTATTGAATAAAAAATGTTTTTTACTCAGTAAAATTTAAAGAAAAATATTTTTTAATTAATTAAAAAATATTTTATGCTGTGGCGGCACTACCTCCGTCTTAAAAACATCATAAACCCAGGCAAATAATCATAAAACAATATTATAATTACGTGACAAAATGTACGCTGGCTGTCGAGGTTTAATCATAATCCTACCCGAAATCCTTATCCTTCGTAGAGATCCTATGCAAATTACTCTTCAAAATCCCAGCCATAGAAAAAACCCAATCGTCCCGATCTGATAGTGAGGTCCTTCAATACATAAAACACTTAACATAAATGCAGCATTGCAGACATAAGGATCATAAACATAAGTTATTGTACAAAGCATTCAGTACCAAAGACTTTGTAGTCACTCATATAAGCTTGTTTTCCATACCAAAGCTCGTATGGAGTTTGCCCATTCACTTTTGAAGGCCCCGTTTTATTTATTACATAAACGTATTGTCTCTCTCTACTACACCATTTTGCTCCGGTGTATAGGGTATCGTCATCGCATGCTTTATTTCTCTCTTCCCCAGGATTTCAGTCACAATTTTATTATTGTACTCTTTACCGTTATCAGCTCTCTAAAAATGAAATAGTCAAAATTCTACTATTTGAATTAGTAAAAGCATTTTTTACTAATAAAATAGTCGTTTTCACTTTTAAATAGTTATTTTTTACTATGTAAATAGTTAAAGTTTGACTAATTTAAGATTAGTCACCATATTTGACTATTTCTGACAGTTAAAAGTAACTAATTTCTTTAGTCGTTTACGGCCAACAACAAAGTATTTTTTGAATTAAATGCATATACCTCTCCATGGTTAAATGACCCATAAAACAAATAAAGATGCAAAAAGTTTAGCTCAAAATAGCAAGACAAATAATATATTAAACTTTAAAATATTATGAACCATATTTATTGACAAATAAAATTAATTTTCATAAGAGCGGCTGACAGCCGAATGCGTTAAGACGTTAGCTTGACAAACTTGTCAAATGACATACCTGAGTTCAATCCCAGGCTGTGTCAAAACTTTTTTTAAATTTAAATTTACTAATTTGACTATTTCATTCAGTGGAATTTGACTAATTATTAGTGACTGCTTTTTCACTATGACAATTAGTCAAATATGACTTATAATTAGTTATTTTTGACTAATTCATTTTAAGAGAGAGAGTTAATTGTTTTAATTTCACTCCCAAAACGCCTTTTTACTTCCGCACAAAAATGTTCTAATTTTGTAGCCACTTCCGATTTTTCGCGAATAAAGTAAACACTTCGAAATGAGCTATAATCATCTTTAAACAAAACATAATATTTCTTTTTACCTAGTGATTCTACACTCATTGGCCCACAAACGTCAGAATACACCAACTCCCGTGAGTCCGATGCTTTATTCTTCCTTTCTTTAAAACTTTGACGATGCTGTTTACCGTACACACATCCGTCACACAAATCATTGTCTATCACCGCATTTATATGTTGTCCTTTTAAATACGACAGCACATATTTATAATTTTGATGTGCCACAGCTGCAAGGAATTTACTTGTCCTGCAATGTGCGCTTTTAACTTTGGCTTGATTACCTGTAGCACAATTTAATATAAATTGTCCACTTCTACGCCGATTGCGACAATTTTTTCATTTCTTAAAAACTGGCACTTTTTACCATTGTCTTTTACAATGAAATCAACCCCCTTTTTAGCAGCCATTTTCACAGAAAAAAGGTTTTGAGACATTTTTGGTGTAAATAACACATTATGCAAGAAACCTGGCAGCCATTTGCCTTCGGCATACGTTTCGATTTGAATTTTGCCTCGACCTAACGCAGGCACTTTTTCGCCGTTTCCAACAGAAATCATTAGAGGCTCATTAAAATTCTCGTACTCACAAAAATAGTCCCGTTGATTTGCCATGTGTTCAGACGCACCTGAATCTATGATCCATTTATCCGCACTATTTGGTGCACTTTGTCCCATAAATGCTTGTGAATTTCGCGAACTCGATCCGACGTTTCGTTTTTCTGGGCACGTTTTTGATAAATGTTCCTTAGAACCGCACACAAAACATCCTGGACACTCACTTTTCTTATGATTCTGTTTTCCACACAGAAAACACCCAAACTTCTTCGGTTTTTGGTGTTTGAACTGCTTACTAGAACCACCACCTTTTTGATGTGTTTTTCTCGAGAAAAACGCAGCTGAAGTTTCAGTGTCCTTTTCTTCATTGCCATTTATTCTCAATTCTTCAGTCAATAAACGAGATGTCAGATTTTTTAGGGTTCTTTTGTTAATTTCTGTTGAATCCCATGCACTATGGAAATGATTGTACTTTGGTGGCAATGTCTACAATATTCTTGTAATTAACATTGAAACCGGAATCATTCCATCAAGAGCTTTCATTCGATGCGCTAATCGTTCTAGCTTGGAAATATGTTGCGCAATGCTACCTTCAGGTTTCCACTGGAATTCGAAGAACTGCTTCTGCACCAAAGAGAGGCTTTCTTCCGATTTCATTTCGTACACATTGTGCAACTTCTTCCACATATCCTCAGCAGTTTCGCAATTTAGCAACAACTGTAACGGTTTTGACTCTACAGACGTCACTATCATAGATTTTGCGGCTCTGTTTGCTTTGTTCCATGACTTTAACTTTGTTTCATAATCTTCTGCCTGATTATCGGTTGGTTTCACTATAACTCCATCACAGACCTCCAAAGCTCCCATACTATCAATTAACATTTTCATTACAAATTGCCATTGTTGCCAATTTTCGGAACCTCTAAGTTTTTCAACCTTAGACGATCTATCCATGTCAAAATCCATTTTTAAATTTCAACACCACTGTTAACTAACTTTCACTAAAGTCCAATTAACGCGAGAAATTGCAACACGCACTCACTTATTCTTAATATCAAACCCGCAGCAACCCCTTAGCACACTGGGCCCATAACCTGTTGTTATTTTGGATGAGGTTGCAATGAGTTATTTATTAAAAGTAAAGAAAAGTTTATTTATAATAAAATGTATAAAAGCGACTTGACTCTATGCCCGGTACAGGCCAACTGTTTTAAAAAAAGGTCCTTATTAAGTAAGAATACTGTCTTACTCTAAAGTGGCACTTGTGTGCATAAAACCATCTGTGAAAGGTTTTATGACACTTGTTTCACTACTATCTTATCTAACTGAGGGTTGAGTTTTCTATAAGTATTATTGACATGTAAAGAACTGCAATTAATCTTAACAGTTATCATAAGGATCATAAACATAAGTTATCATAAGGATCATAAACAAAAGTCATCATAAGGATCATAAACATAATTCATCATAGCTTCATATTATCAGAGGCATAAATACCCTTAAAAGGTTTTTGAGTAAGTTGAAAATTCTCAACATCAGTAATTAAATATCGATCATTACTCAAAACTTTCTTAACTTGGTAGGGCCCTCGATACTTAGGAATTAACTATGGACCGACAAAATGAATTGTTAATAGCAAACTCTACCTCCGGTAAGTATTTATCCCAGTTATTTTTAAATTTTGTCAGTTTTGACAGCGTGGGGTCCTTTGAAAAAATAAGATAAAATTACAAGTACATGTATAAATACAAGTAACATACTTAAGTAAATGCTTTTCAATTAAATGTAACCCAAAAGCGCGTTATAACATGTTTTATGTCTGTTTAGTTGGTAGTCCGCCATTTTTAAATTGGATTGACTTCACGTATCCGTCTCGAGAAATCTCTTTATTTGATACCCATTTCAAGGAGGTTGTGAACAAATATATATTCCGCCATCTTGGGGTGGCCGCCATGCTAAATAAAGTATGACTCACTTCATCGTTTTGTACTCATTAAGCCCTTTCATTTGATATACATAACAAGGGGGTTGTAAAGATAAAGGTAATTCGCCATCTTGGGATGGCCGTCATATTGGATTTAGTTGTACCTTACTCACTTTATCGTTTTATACCCATCAAACGCTTTCATTTAATACTCATATCAAGGTGGTTGTAAAGAAAAAGGTAATCCGCCATCTTGGAGCAGCCGCCATATTGGATTTAGTATAACGTCGATAACTTTATCGTTTTGTACTTATAAAACCCTTTCATTTAATATACATATCAAGGGGTTTGTAAAGATAACGGTAATTCCCAATCTTGGAATGGCCGCCATATTGGATTTAGTGATTCCTTACTTACTTAATCGATTTATACCCATCAAACCCTTTCATTTGATACCCATATCAAGGAGGTTGTAAAGAAAAAGGTAATCCGCCATCTTGGGGCAACCGCCACACAGTGGGGCAGGGGATACCGAAACGTGGAAAAAATTCCTATAACCAATTTTAAATAAACTTTTGCTATTCAAATAGTGTATTTGTCATAAATATAGCAAAAATAAATAATAAAAATCTTTCCCCTTAACTTAGTGATGACTATGCGTAATGAAACATTTTTCATTAGGTTTTTTTTATTATAATTAAAGTTACAATGCTTTTTTAAACCAAAGTTTTTCTTTTTTACAAATAACATTGATCAAAATGTTTTATTATGTCAAAGTATGTCAACTTGAGTGAAAAAAAATATATTTATTAATAACTTTTAATGGTCATTATTATCTAGTCCTTACAACTAAAATATTTAAACAAAAAGAATTTTTAAATATTTGGTGTACAAATCATGTAGAAGATAATTACTTAAGTAAGCAAACAAAACAGAGTAGTTGGGCAATTTTAAATTCTTTTAGTTACAAATAGTAAAAGCTTATTAACAAAACTTAGTCCGAATCTAAAGAATTTTTATTAGCTGATAATATCATCTAATAAAAATTCTTGATAATATCAGCTAATAAAAATTCTTCAGATTCGGACTTAGTTTGTTAATATGCTTTTACTATTTGTAACTAAAAGAAAGCCTCCTTCAACTAGCACTGAGTGCTTTTTCTGGAGTTAACATTATTTTTTTAAATTTATTGGTATTTTCCGAAGCGCTTACGTACTTTGATGCTCTGTTAGGACTGTGGTTATCTCATGTACAAATTTAGAAGCTTGAATATTACCGGATTTTCTTAATTCCATCGACGACCACATTTTTTGTCTTAAATACGCAGTTTTTTGAAGCTTACTTCGTTCGCCACTAGCCGAAAAATCCAAGAGGGGACGACCACATTTTTGTTGTTTTTAATATATTTTTTAAACTTAATGTTATCCTCAAGCAATTTTCTATTATTTTCTAAAAAAAACTCCAGAATTTCTTGATGCTTTTCGTCACTTTTCTTTAAATTTATGCAAAAAGTTAGATACAGGAAGAGAGATTTCCGAAATATTCTCATCTGGACAATTGGTTATTCCTTTGACATATTCTTTATTGTAGATATGTTGTCTGTTGCTTTTTACAGAAGGGCATTCTCGAATTTTTTTCCAAAGATCATTGCGGCTTATTTCTATGTAAGCAATTATATTTTCTGAAAAGAAATTAAAAAAAAGGTATTCACACACATTAGAAATATTGTCATTTTTTTTAAACCGAGAAACTTTAAAAAAATATTTTGGCGTTATACGCAAAATATCGCAAAAGATTTCAATGGGATATTTTAATATAAATGACAATTAATAAGCCTTTGTAAAAACTTTATTGTAATATGGCGGAATATATGACTTTTTGACAAAGCAAACCTTTACATAATAAAACTTAACATTAAGTCAGGCAGCATCTTAAAATTAATGTACTTCTACAGGTAACTAAATAGTAGGAATTATTTAAGTTATACTAAAAAAGAAACTACTTACCGAATTTATAGTTAGCCATTTTTCTTAATCTTTTTATTTCAGTTTTCACCTTATAAAACACAGTTAAGTATCGCAGTTTTTTTAAAGAAAAACGCTCAATAACAAAACAATTTGCGTAACGTATTTTGACAAGCGTCTTTTGACTGACAGCGTGTGTTATTTGTTTCAAGGCTAATGTGATTTAATAAAGAGATAAATTTACTTGAATTTTAATTGATTTGTTTCGCAAATTATTAAAATTTGAATTTGGAATTGTTTCCACGTTTCGGGCATCCGCTGCCCCAGTGTGCGCCATATTGGATTTAGTATAACGTTGATCACTTCATCGTTTTTTACTTATCAAACCCTTTCATTTAATTTATATAACAAGGGGGTTGTAAAGATAAAGGTAATTCCCCATCTTGGAATGGCCGCCATATTGGATTTAGTTTTACCTCATTCACTTAATCGTTTTATACCCATCAAACCCTTTCATTTGATACCCACATAAAGTGCGTTGACCCACAATTACTAGACAATACTAGATTGTATTGTCAAAAGTGTGTGCAAAATTTCAGCCCAATCAGTTGGGTGGAAGTAGGTGTAAAATCGCATGCAAAATTTGTACCGAACAAACAGGCAGGTAGACAAGAAGGCGAGTTAATAAAAACGTGTTAAAATATTAAAAATATAGCGGCAACACTGTCAGATCTCTACTTGAACGTAATATTGGCCATAAAATTAATTTATACATGTTATTATGAAGTACATATCAAGTGAGATCTAGATCTTACTTTGTTTAATAATCCCCATAGTATATAAAAAAATTAAAATATCTTACCCCTCTCTTTTTGCCATAAGAGTACTTACATTTTTGTCAAAAAAAAGTAAATTCAAAATAAATTATTGTTATTGAAAGTAGTGGATCTCGGGTAGTCCTAATTACGATCGGATCTCATCTTGATGTAAATATATGTATATATATATATTAATTTATTATTAAAATTATATTGGATTGCGTAAATATAATAAATTATTAGTATTATATTTGAATAGATTATTATAATTATTATATTTTTTATGTTATTATTTTGATGTATATTTTATATGACTTTTTTTTATTTTTAATATAATATATATGTATTAGGGTGGTCGTTATGTCGGGTAAAAAAAAATTAACCGGGCCTCCCCTTAAATTGACTCAAAATATGAAAAAAAATGTGGGCCAAATTTCAGCCCTTTAGGTCTATCCTAGATTACCCCTGTGAACCACTTTTTCACAAAAAAATTTTAATTAATTAATTATTTCATTAAAAATGATAAAGTAATTTTTAATTTTATATTTATTATAAATAATAATAATTATAATTATTATTTTATTATAATTAAGGGAGAAATATTAATCAAATTATGTATACAATACTATACAGGGTGATCCAAATTAAGGGCGCACCATTGCTAACTTCGTTATTGTTTATCCTATAATGTCGGTAAAATTAGCAAACAATCAGTATTTTTTCTGCTGATGGCGAAGGTAAAACGATAAAAATAATTAAACCATACACTTTAAATATATTCAAAATATCAAAATTTAGAATCCAAATGCTTACTTCATTTTGATCCTCTGTTTTAAAAAAATTAAAATGGTCTTAATATTGTTTATTTATTTGCACCTGCAAAGAATTTACGGTATTCAGAGATAAGCTAAAGATCACACTGTTTTTGGTCTTCATCTTTCGTTATTAATTGATTAAACTCAGTAAATAAATGAACCCCCCTTTCCGTAACATCTTTTACAACTTTGAGATTTTTTACGATTTTTAATGCATTTTGATAACTTTCACTTTCGCTCCAAATGGCTAAATCAATATATGAAAAGTCTTGACTGATTCCGGACCGAACAAAGAAATTTCGTGTTTGAGACGTTGCACAATCATCCATTTTTTTTTACAGAAAATAACCATTTCTTTGAATTTTAGTTCTTTAACCTTTAACGGCTACGGTCCAAAAAAATCCTTTAACCGCTACAGCGTGGTCTCACAGACTCCCCATTAGAATTCGTATTAAAATTTAAATTAACTTCAAATAATACTTAGAATTTGGTTTAAATAAAACAAAAAACTTTAGAAAACCTGTTTCAAAAAAAAAAACTTGGCTTTATTTCCAAAATCATCAAGAGTACAAAATAATAAAATATTTTTTATTCATTTTTGTTTTCATTACATTTTAAACAAATTTTTCGGGAACATTGTAAACAAATTGGTTTTTTACAAATAAAACATAAATACTGAGTCTTTCTTTTCAATTTTGGACAAATATGGCATAACCGTTGAGTTTCCAGACGCTCTTCTTCAGCTGCTATTTCGATATTTGCAGTTGTCTTGTTTAGAATTCGTTTCAAAGTAAGTTTTAGTTCTCTGAGTATATTTTTATTTTGCAATCGTCTTTCCATGAGTGTCGTGTTCACTTTCCAAGTAATCAGCGTCTTCTAAGCCGTCTTCGCTATCCAAATCAAGTTCATCAAAATCTGATGGCTCAACCAAAAGATTTTGTGCCCATTCTTGAAATTTTGGGTCATCTGGATGCATTCTTGAAGATCCCGGAACACCAGCCATGATAAAATATAAATAATTTTATAGAAAAGTCGAATAATAAAAATATAATCAGAAATAAAAACACTTACGTAATCGCTACGCTGTAGTCTAGCAGACCACTGTCTATCTTTGGGGTATAATAATAAATCACAGCACGCGCCACTGACGTTATCACTTTACTGATGTGTGTAAAGGTCGTCGACTGAAAGGTACATGGAGCCCCATCCCTCAATATACAAGCGTTTTCAAAATAATAGTAAAAGATTTTCGCGAGGTGTCTGGCAGACCACCGTGTAGCCGTTAAAGGTTAAGGAATCACATTTTCTATATCTATTTCTATATCGTATTCAGTGATAATGAATCATCGAAAAATGCCATCGCAACTGATCCGAATTAAGGTACCACAGATGGTTTTTGAATTTATTAATAGTAATCATTGACACCTCAACGTCAATGGATTTATATTCATGCAATTTTTTTAGAAATTGCAAGTCGTGATTGGGTGCCATATCTGCGTGCGGCGCCGTAAACCAGGCCTTTATGTATAATGTACAATGTGGTACCTTAATTCGGAATCAGTTGCGATGGCATTTTTCGATGAATCAGTATCACTGAATACAAAACGATGCATGGTAAAGAAAATTAATCAATCTGAAGATATAGAAAATGTGATTCCTAAAATGATTGAACTATAATACAAAGATATGGTTATTTTCTGTAAAAAAAAATGGATGATTTTGTAACGTTTCGAACACGAAATTTCTTTGTTCGGTTCGGAATCAATCAAGACTTTTGTATATTGATCCAGCCCTTTGAAGCGAAAGTGAGAGATATCAAAATGCATTAAAAATCGTAAAATGTTGTAAATGATGTTGAGGAAAGGGGGTTCATTTATTTACTGAGTTTAATCAATTAATTACGAAAGATGCAAACCAAAAACAGTGTGCTCCTCAGCTGATCTCTGAATACCGTAAATTCTTTGCAGGTGCAAATTAAAAAACAATATTAAAACCATTTTAATTTTTCAAATACAAAGTGATCAAAATTAAGTAAGTAAGTATTTGTATTCTAAATTTTGATATTTTGAATATCTTCAAAGTGTAAGGTTTAATTAATTTTATCGTTTTACCTTTGCAATCAGCAGAAAAAATACTGATTGTTTGCTAATTTCACCGACATCATAGAATCAACAATAACGAAGTTAGCAATGGTGAGCCCTTAATTTGGATCACC
The DNA here is from genome assembly GCA_921294245.1 of Brassicogethes aeneus. Classification (NCBI taxonomy): domain Eukaryota; kingdom Metazoa; phylum Arthropoda; class Insecta; order Coleoptera; family Nitidulidae; genus Brassicogethes; species Brassicogethes aeneus. Next base: position 68,786,240 of record OV121132.1, read on the forward strand.
CTGTATAGTATAATATGCATAATTTGATTAATATTTCCCCTGTAATTATAATAATAACAATTATTATTATTTATAATAAATATAAAATTAAAAGTTACATTATCATTTTTAATTAATTAAATTTTTAGTGAAAAAGTGGTTCACAGGGGTAATCTAGGATAGACCTATAGGGCTGAAATTTGCCACACATTTTTTTTCCTATTTTGAGTCAATTTAAGGGGCGGCCCGGTTAATTTTTTTTAAGCGACATAACGACCACCCTAATATGTATATAGCAACCATAGCCGACTAAATTTATATTAACAAATAGACTTGCAAACAAATCAAAATATCTACATACTCAAACTAACCTGTGGCGCAAACACACCTCATCACCGTGCCTCTCATCGCGATGAGAGGCACGGTGATGAGGTGTGTTTGCGCCACGATGCATCGTTAGACATAATTTCACTTTGAATTCTTTAGACCCACACCTGAAGCTGTAGTAGACACGGCTGATAAGGTAAATAAAACACCTTAGTTTCCCTTCTTAGCTATATTTTTTATAGACACTGTTAAAAATAAAGCTCATAAGTACGCCTACTCTTCTTCTTCTTCTTCTTTCCCAAGTTACAAGAAGTAACCAACAGGAAGGCGCCAAAGTATTCAATGGCGGGTAATTCAAATAAAGCAAAATAATGCCACATATATATTAGGGTGTGCCAAAAAAAGAGTTATTTTGTTTTTCATGCTCTCACCCCAAAATCTCTCAGAGAATGCTCAAATAAAGCTTCTGTTAAAAGCAGAGATCCATATTCAAATTTTAAGAGGTTCTCCATCGAACTTTAAGTTTTTCCGTCTAAATAACATGGAAAACATGGTTTTTTGACACTTGTTTTATGAAAATACATAAATGGACCTTTTTTATCATTAAATTTACTACAAAAAGTTCTATGAAGTCAAATTTTTATCTTCAATACTTGATTTTTGACAGAGCTTTAAACTTCAAATTATCGGTTTTCTGCATTTTTTTAGCTATACCATAAGAGTTAGAGAAAAATGTTAAATAGCCGATTTCTAGAACGTTTAAAATCCTACAAAAAAGTCTTAATCAACTTTTTTGTATCACCAATAGCTACAAAGTTATAGCCCTACAAATATTCATTTTTTCAAATTTTTCCTTCTACGAACTAAAATATCGATAATTAAACTAAAACTTCGATACAAATTCACTATAACATCAAATTTGCAACAAAATTAAATAGATAAAAAATTTTATAGCATAAAATATTCAAAGTTACAAGCTTATTTTCGTCGTATTTTTATAATTTTCCAACTCTATTACAAAATATATCAATAAAAAAATGAAAGTTTATTAAGATATGAAAAATGCATTGTTCTGATAATTATTTATTATTATTTTTAAATCCTGATAAAATTAAGTTAATTGTGCTGTTGAATACTCAAATTGAAATTAAAAATTTTCCGAGCACTTACTACCAGCGCTCTCTGCGCATTCGCCGATTTTCTGCACAACCGATCAATTTACCGCTTGAGTACATCAATTAGCGATCTCTATTGTCTTTTGATTTCATTAGTCCTTAATTAGAGTAGTTTTTAGGTTAGTTTTTAGCTTGTTATTGCAACAATAGCAACAAGTGTAACAAGTGTATCTTTTTGATTAAAATATACCAGGTCTGAGAAAACAAATCAAAGAAATTACATAAATTTAGTGGGCTTCGAGTCTAAAAATTTATGTGACTCAAAATTACCCGTGTGGCGCGAAGTTTTACCTTTGTTTATTTATAAAAACCGAACAGAAAAGCTCGTGATCCGCGAAAGTGCAATATTTGTTCTTTGTGAGGTTATTAAAGTGTGGAATAAATTTTTGTTACCTGCAAACAATTCACACAATTCTATTGTGAAAATTGAAAAATTGTACAAAGACTGGCAAAAAACTCAAGTTCACAAAAATAGAAAAAAATCCCTAGCACAAAAATTAGTTGAGAAAAATTTCAGCGGTTCTCTCGATACTTTGTTTGATATAACTCAGCAAAATGATTTACAAAACTTAAATCCTGCTCAAAAACAATTTTTAACTGATAGTCGGGAAATCCGTAAGTGCAGCCAGTTGTTAACATCTGCAAGAAACATTCAAGAGGTACAAAGTACATCAACTGTACACCTGGAAAATGACTTTAACTTTGTTGAGGAAGAAATTTCAGAATCAAATTTAGGCGTTAATGAAGTTGATGTAGCAGGTATTTGAGATATTTACTGAACTTCTATTTTTTTAATGCTTTTTTCTACACATTAAATTTTATGAACTTTTCAATATTTTCTTTTCTCACATGTATTCTTTATGAAACTCTATTATCATAACTAAAATTTTTTTCACACTATATTTTGGATGCTATTGTCAATCTTTTAAAAATTAATGCTGACATAATCAGCAATTTATTTTTGCTCTCTTCTATTGTTTTTCAGAATTTCATGGATGAAAAGAAATATACTTTTGTCGTTATAAAAAATAACAATTATTTTTTCTTAGCTCAAAAAAGCCATTTTTCTGTGAATGAATAAATTGAAATATATTCTTATCTTTGCTGTATTTTTCAAATTTTTCATTTCTAGACTCTATGCTGCCTCTTTTTCAACACTCCACTGTTTCTACTGTATCTCACAACTCGAAACGTTCTAAAACATCTAATTTTTCTGATGAACTAAGAACCAAAACCTAAGAGAAAGAAATTGATGACACCAGAAGTTGTTGCAGCATTGGATAGAGGTAATATTAGCAGTAGACGCGCTGCACCTCTTATGTATGCAATTGCATCAGCTTTAGGATAAAAAGATTTGAACAGCATCTCCACTAGCCATCGTTCGATCCATCGAAATCGGGAGAAAATCAGGAAAAAGATTGCGCAAGATTTAAAAGCTGAGTTACGAATTGCTTATTCCACTGTTATTCATTGGGATGGGAAATTGCTGCCTGATATTACTGGTCGGGAAAAAGTTGAAAGGCTTCCAGTAATCATATCAGGTGTTAATACACAACAATTGTTAGGAGTGCCGAAACTCGAACGAGGGACTGGTTTAAATCAAGCAATCGCTGTTAAAGACACTATCAATGATTGGAAAATTTCAGATCGTATTAAAGCTGTTATTAAAATTATAGTATATAAAAAATCAAACATTCCGATAGAAATAATCGTATTGCAAATTAAATAAATTTTCAGTCTATTTCTTTTACATGATTGGCGTATTATTTATTGTTTGTACTATATGGTCCGGAATTTTGAAATTTTTATTGTGATTCTCGACAACTTAACGTTGATTGATACATAATTTCATAAAAAATTTTAATCAATTTCATTGCAGGAGTTGAGAAAGGAACATGTGTTCGACTAGAGAAAATGTTAAAAAGGCCGTTATTATATTTGGCATGTCGACATCACATTTATGAATTGATCTTGAGGAGCGTTGTTAAAGTTGTTTGGCCAGGAGTCAATTCTCCCAATGTTGCGGTTTTCGTACGATTCCAAAATTTTTGGAAGAATATAGATCAAACAAAATATGAAACTGGTATTCAAGATCCCTTTATAATGAGCCAAATTCACGGAAAAAAAGATAAAATAATCAAATTCATCGTTAATAAACTTTAGGTAGTTATAATTACCTTATTTTCAGTTCAAGTAGATATAATAAATTTATATTGAAAGTCAAATTACGAATGATAGTTGTTCAATGATATTTACGAGATAACGTTGATGTTGTTAATGTATTAATCAGTGATAACTCTTGAAATGAACTCCTACAGTTTTCCGAATAAATAAATTTTATATTTCAGCAAAAACATGACAGAGATGACTATAAAGAGTTTTTGGAATTGGGCTTAATATTTTTGGGCGGTACTCCGATAAAGTTCAGAGCTCCAGGGGCGAACCACCATGCAAGGTGGATGTCAAAAGCTCTATACGCTTTTAAACTCTTCATATTTAGGAAACAGTTCAGGATTAATGCAACGGAAGTCGATGGACTCAGATATGTCTGTTTATTTCTGATACATTTTTATGTCGTTTCATGGTTTAATACGCCTATTGCTATTAAGTCATCGCATCAAGATTTAAACATGGTTAAAAATCTTTATGAATTCCGTTCTGTTCATAAAAAAATTTCTAATGCAGCAACATTGACAATATTAAGGCATTTATGGTACTTGTCAGAAGAGTTAATTGGTTTGGCGTTGTTTGATGACGGAGTTTCGCGAGAAAGTAATCCATCAAACTTCAAAAAATTTATTGCTACAGGCATAAACTTAATACTAAAAAATTCCCTAACTTCAACAAATGTACACTTATAACTGCTTACTCTAAAAAATAAAAAAAATCTTTCCACGCGTTAAAAACTATGCTGTCATAATTTGATTCATTCATATAAATTCGAAAACCTCCTTTTTCTGATTCTACTCTTACTACTGAAAAGAACAATCGATTCTCAGATTAATTTCTAATAGCTTATAATTAATTGATACATTTTATTTATGTATGTAATTTCGATATTTAATTCAGTAATGTTTTTATTTGCATCTGTTGAATATTTATTTAATAAAAAAACAAAACAATAACAATAATTTTTGTGACATATTAAGCTAAAGGTTATATAAAAAGTTTACCAAGTTCAATTTAGCCGTAAATTGACTGTAATTGACGTCTTATGTCTTAAAAATCGTTCTTATCTATTTAATTTTGTTGCAAATTTGATGTTATAGTGAATTTTTATCGAAGTTTTAGTTTAATTATGGATATTTTAGTTCGTAGAAGGAAAAATTTGAAAAAATGAATATTTGTAGGGCTATAACTTTGTAACTATTGGTGATACAAAAAAGTTGATTAGGACTTTTTTGTACTTAGGATTTTAAACGTTCTAGAAATCGGCTATTTAACATTTTTCTCTAACTCTTATGGTATAGCTAAAAAATGCAGAAAACCGATAATTTGAAGTTTAAAGCTCTGTCAAAAATCAAGTATTAAAGATAAAAATTTGACTTCATAGAACTTTTTGTAGTAAATTTAATGATAAAAAGGTCCATTTATGTATTTTCATAAAAAACAATTTTTTCACACCTTGCAGGAGAAAAAAGTGTCAAAAAACCATGTTTTCCATGTTATTTAGTTCGATGGAGAACCTCTTAAAATTTGAATATGGATCTCTGCTTTTAACAGAAGCTTTATTTGAGCATTCTCTGAGAGATTTTGGGGTGAGAGCATGAAAAAAAAATAACTCTTTTTTTGGCACACCCTAATATATATATATATTTATATATACGTATATATAATAATGAATTTACTTATTATTTTAAGTAAGATATTTTACTTTTATGTTTATTTATATTGGTGAAAGATTTGCTTTACATTTTACAAGTGAGTCAAACCACGTCAAGTGGGATCAGAAAATTTCACGAAATCACCGATTTTGAAAATAATCACATTATTGTGTAGTAGGCATGACTCATATGTCACAGTAAAAAAATTGTTTTAAAATTCGTTTTTTTTGGTAATGTTATTAAGGTCGACAATTTTGTCAAACTTTAGAGCACGGTAAAATTGAAAAAATAGAATCTCTGGGACCACTCTGTATAATTGAATTAAATTTTACACACTACCTATTGTAAAAATTTTTAGACTATATAATGATCATTTAATTGAACCGGTGAGAATAAGAACAGTACAAGTCCAAAAATTTAATTTTGACAAGTCATTTTTTAAAATTAATTTTAAAGTTTAAAATACATTTTTGTGAGAAGATTTAAATCATTTTACAGAATATGAACATTATATTTTATAACATCGTTAAAATATTCCCACAAAAATGCTTTTAGAACTTTAAAACTGATTTTTTAAAATGTTTTGTCAAAATTTTGACTTTTGGACTTGTACTGTTCTTATTCTCACCGGTTCAATTAAGGTTAATTTGTTAAAATAAAAGAATTTTGCATACATTTATTATTAACAATTGAAATTTTGTATGTGTTCTTCACGCTGAAAAAAAGTTAATCTTGTGTCATAATACAGGGTGTTTCAATAAAAATTCCCAGGCCAATTATTTCGAAAACTAAAAGTGGCATTTAAATTCTGTAAACGTCAGTTTTTAGCCTCTATAGATATATATATATATATATGATATATGATTGGCTTTACAACTGCGTAAAAAATGTGTTTGAATAATACAAGATGTAGGTGGCGCCACTGTGCAAAGAATTTTTTCGATGGCAGGTACTTTTAAATTAATTTTTGATCAAATTATGTCCCATACAAATTTTTGATAAATCCGAAATGAACGGAGATATTTGGGTTAAGTTTTTTTAAAATAATTTTAACGAGTGTTTTAATTATAAACATTTTTTATATCCTTTAGCAGATGTTCATTTAATTCTGTTAATGATAATTTTAGTGATAAAACGCTCGTGTAGCGCTAACTAGATTAAAATTATTACGTCCAGTGACGTCTCAGATAATATTGGCAAAAAATAATACCCCACTGAGTGTCTGGTAATTTTTAAATTTTTTTTGGATTATGCAACTAAAAATATCCTTTTTTGTCTGTTAAATTGTTTTTATATCTTGCTTCGTTTTCGAGAAATAAAAATAAAACCATTTCACTGCATATCTCTGGAAAACAATAATCATTAAATAAAAACAAATGAATGTTAGAAACATCAAGTACATTTTTCTTCACTTCACTTAGTGTCAGTGTAAGAATTTGCAATTTCTAAAATAAAAATGGTTCACCATACAAATTAAGACAAATTGAACATACATGGTTTTAGTTTATGGAGAATGACATCAAAATGCTTCAGAAGCTGGATAACTGGATACGACAGACTAAATTTCAAACACGATTTGGGGTAAATGTATTGTAAATGGTTACATAGTCGGGCCCTATTTGTACCATGAACATTTAACTTTAGTTCGTTATTTACAATTTATGCAAAACGATCTCCCTTTGCTGTTACAAAATTTGGGAATTGACGTAAATACTATGTGGTTTCATCAAGACGGTGCCGCAGCACCCAATAGCAATATCGTTATGAATCATCTAAATAACGTTTCCAATGAAAGTGATCAGCACAAATGGGGATCTTATGGCCAGCAAGTTCCCTGATTGACTTTTATTTAAAGAGCGGCTTACAAAATGAAGTCTACAAGGAACCAATTGACCTGTACAACAAAATCTATGTTACTATGGCCGCTATTAATCGAAATACACTATTGAGAGTTTGCACAACCGAATTATTATATCGATTTGATATGTGTGTATAAAAACGGCAATAATTTTGAACACCTCATTCGACCTTATTATAACTATAGTTAGTTTTGTTCTAATTTTCATTAATAATTTTGTATAATTTCTCACCAGTTCTTTCATAAAATTTAAATTTTTATTTCGCGAAAACGAAGCAAGATATGAAAACAATTCAGCAGACAAAAAAAAGGATATTTTTAGTTGCTTAATCCGAAAAAAATATAAAAATTACCAGAAACTCAGTGGCGTATTATTTTTTGCCCTGAGACGTCACTGGACGTAATAATTATAATCTAGTTAGCGCTACACGAGCGTTTTATCACTAAAATTATCATTACCAGAATTAAATGAACATCTGCTAAAGCATATTCAAAATATTTATAATTAAAATACTCGTTAAAATTATTAAAAAAAAAACTTAACCCCAAATATCTCCGTTTATGTTGGATTTATCAAAAATTTGCATGGGACATAATTTGATCAAAAATTAATTTAAAAGTACCTGCCATCGAAAAAATTATTTGCACAGTGGCGCCACCTACATCTTGTATTATTCAAACAAATTTTTTACATAGTTGTGAAGCCAATCATAGAGTCTAAAAACTGGCGTTTACAGAATTTAAATGTCACTTTTAGTTTTCGAAATAATTGGCCTGGGAGTTTTTATTGAAACACCCTGTATGCGGCAAACGTTCCCGTTTAATAAAATGTACTCAAAAATTTGCCCTTCATATGTCATTCCGGAGATATTAAATTTTTTGTCCCGCTGTGCGCTTGATCAGTACGCGGCGCTTCGCTGCTAGCTCGTCAGCACACGGTGTGCCTGAACGAAGTTTAAGTCACATAAAAATTCCGCAGTTTCTTGTTCGGGACCCTTTGGTGACTTAAAAATGATATTTACCAAAATCCTAGCTGCTCCTCTTTTCGAAATTTTTTGAAAAATCTTTTTTATGCATTATGCTTTTTACTATATAAAAGTGATTTTTGTCTAACCCTGTATAAATCTAAGCATATATATAAAAACAGTTTCTCTCGTTTACAATATCGGTGTACAAATGTGTACTCTGGCAAAGGTAGACTTTGCGATAAACAAATAATTTTAAAAAAATTGAATTTTTTACAAATTAAAAAAACAGTTAGTTTTGGTAAATATCTTTTTTAACTTCAACCAATTTTTCGTTCAAAATTGAAAACTACTAAAAAACCTAAATTAAACAACATTTTAAATACTCTCTAAGCGTTATTTTATTAAATGTTATTACAAATCAATTTTTCTTGTAAAAGGTTAATAATAATGCCATTTTGTAACCTGATAGACCTAGAAATATCTAAAAAAAATTGGGAATAAATATTTTTCGCGTGTTATGCTAAAATCATGAATTTACGCTTTTGCATTATTAAAAATAAGTGATTTTTGGCTAACCCTGTATATATCAAATGATGTGAACAGTATTAAAAAATATTCTCTAAGTCTCCTAAATAATATACTCCAATTTTATAAAAATCCGTGTGCAAATGTGTACTCTGTCAAAGAGATAAACAAAAATTTAAAAAAAAATCATGAATGTTTGAACAATTTCGAAAAGAGGAGCAGCTAGAACTTTGGTAAATATCATTTTTAAGTCACCAAAGGGTCCCGAACAAGAAACTACAATCAGTTTTTGGCGGGATTTTTATGTGACTTAAACTTTGTTCAGGCACACCGTTAAAACGTTAGAACGGACGAGCTAGCAGCAAAGCGCGCCGCGTACTGATCAAGCGCACAGCGGGACAAAAAAATTAATATCTCCGGAATGACATATGAAAGGCAAATTTTTGGTACATCTTATTAAACGGAAACGTTTACCGCATATTATGACACAAGATTATTTTTTTTCAGCGTGAAGAACACATACAAAATTTCAATTGTTTATAATAAATGTATGCAAAATTCTTTTATTTAAACAATTTAACCTTAATTAAATGATCATTATATACTCCATTTCTACAATAGTGTGTAAAATTTAATTCAATTATACAGAGTGGTCCCAGAGATTCTATTTTTTCAATTTTACCGTGCTCTAAAGTTTGACAAAATTGTCAACCTTAATATCATTACCAAAAAAACGAATTTTAAAACAATTTTTTTACTGTGACATATGAGTCATGCCTACTACACAATAATGTGATTATTTTCAAAATCGGTGATTTCGTGAAATATTCTGGTCCCACTTGACGTGGTTTGACTCAAGTATAATAAGGTTTTACTTTTATTTATTCATACGAGCCATTGTTTGCTAAAGTTTGTGTTATTATTTTTATTATGTATTTTATATTAAGAGATACATATGTATTTAATGTTTTATTTTTATTGATAGTACCTGAATAAATGTTATGTTTAATCGTGTTGTTTTTATTTCATATTGACTATTTGAGGCCAATTTTAGGCACTTTCGGCCTAAAACGGCCTAAAATTAGGTTTTTATTGCCTATTTATGTGTCCTAATTTCCAATTTTTAACGGCCTAAAATCCGGTTTTTGGTGATGAATGGACTAGCCTAAGACCACAATTTAAGAAAAAAATACGAATTTTTCTAAATAATTTTTGCATGATAAAGACTAAAATTGACTCATTTCATTAAATTTTTACTATAAACTTTGTGTCCTAGAAATCGATTAAATACACTATGATAGTTCGAATTACTAACATTGTCCACCCACTTATTTTGCTCTAAATCTATTTTGGATGTACAGTCCCTAAATATTTTTGACGTTTTTTGTCAAAAATATACAAGGACAAAGTCATCGGTAGGTATATGAAATAGAAAATATTTATATTTATAATTTTTTGTTCCAATGTAGAAGTAGTAGTATAATATAAGGGATATTTAGTAAAGCACTTTTAGAAAATATTTAGACCAATAGTATGTCATTTTAAATACCAAAACTAAAATTATAATGTTTATAAATTTATTAAATCTTATGATATGGGGCCGAAAATTGGCGCATATTCATTACAAAAAATGCTCTCCGCTTTTTAAAGAATTGACGTTAATATGTCAATAAAGAATAGTATATTCTGTAACAAGTTTGGAATTCAGCATATTCCGCTCGAGTGAAGAGTTTGTTACACGAGCCGAAGGCGAGTTTGACGGTTTCACGAGAGCGGAATATTTAATTATTTATTTAATACATCATCTTACAGTCCTTGGACCAATGACAAGATGAGAAAATTTAAAATTTTAAGTATTACATATTTAGCCTTATACATATAAATTCATATAAAAAATACATAACAAAGTTGAGACACAAAAAAAACCGTTAAATATCAAATATATGGCAAAACAAAATCACAATAATATTATAAGGAGAGATAAATAAATTAGGTATTTATAGTAATACTCCTTATTATTTGAACATTACATGAAAAAATATCAAATCTGTCTTGCAAATAATTGTACCTACTTTCCACACATGAAGTATAGGGGTGAAAAATTTAATATATTTGTTTTAGGTGATGGCAGGTAAAATGTAAAATAAGGGCAGTCTATACTATTATTTAGAAGTTTAAACAAAAATACTAAGGATGCTTTGATTCTGCGTTCCTCCAAGCTTTCAAAATTAAACCTCTCAAGTAACGTTTTTTGTGGAAAACCGATTGGTGGGTAGAATCCATCAATTCTAAAACTAAGAATTTTGAGAAAGCGATGCTGTATGTGTTCAAGCGAATCGGAATGTGTTGCATGTGAAGGATTCCATATTACACTGGCATATTCTAATTTAGATTTAACAAAAGTGTTGTAAAGTAGAAACATCATGAAAATCTAAGGAATTTCTGACAATGAATCCCAAATTTTTGTTACTCGCATTTATAATATTTTTCACATGCAAATTAAAGTTTAATTTGTATATGTGACCCCAAGATCTTTAATGTGTTCACTTTGCTTTACTATTCGGGAGTTCAGAGTGTAGTCAAATCTAAGAGGATATACAATATGCAATTCCAAACGTGTTTCAGACTATACTTTTTCTACGTTTCCAAAAAATACCATAGAAAAATAATTTAATTGGAAGAAAGTGAGGTTGGATCGGTCCAAAATTTGTTAGATATTAAAAACAGAGATGTCGCCACGAGTGTTTATTCTGTCATCAGATGATAGAATATTTCATTCTGTAACACTTTACAAAATATATGTCATTCCATAGATAAAAGTGATATTAGAAGGGTCAAATTCCGTAATAGGAGTAGAAAAAAACATTTTCTTCATTTTCATTCCTAAAAATTTGCCAGATGAAGATGGAGAACGATTTAACCAAGTAACTGTAAATCTAGAGCATTGGTATTATATTGGTATAACATTGATACGACGATCAGCAATTTTTTTTCCTTATTAAAATGACTATTAAACAGCATAACTTTACACTATAACAAAAACTTATATATTTTTTATAGTTTAATTTTTAAAATATTATTGTTATACAATGAGTTACTTTTTTTTTAAGACAATGCCATTAACATAAACAAATTTTTATAACATTTAGAGAGAACAAAAAAAAACAAGAAATCAATTACAATTATTCCAAGATATTAATTATAATTATTTCAATCTATTAATTACATTCATTATAATTATTACTATAACTAATGTTACTAATTAAGAACTAATTTAGAAGAAGAGTTTGATGCTTTAGGCCAAAGGCGTAATTGATCTCGCGCTGCAACTGTTTGTCGTTTGCCACCCTTACTCGGGCAATATCTATCATTTGGCAAGACCTCTTTTACCACAAAAGGGCCCTTATATCTGGGACCTAATTTGCCCCTACTTGGTGTTTGAATGTCCTCCATTAAGACTCGCTCACCAACAACAAATGACCTTGCAACTCTTCGTTTTTTATTTAAGTGCTCCATATTTATTTTTGAACTATCTTTTATCTTTTTGCTTACTCTGTCTTTTACAGTCTTTAAATTTACCAAGGGTTGATAAACATTTTTCAATAAGGATTTTACGCAACCAAGGGAGAGTTTTTGCCAAACATAAGCAAGTGGTGATGTTTGGGTGGATGTATTTATAGTGTTATTAATACTATCTTCAACTTGAGGTAATATTTGGATCCATTTGTTCTCCTTTTGTGCGGTTAAAGTTGATCGCATGAGATTAAATATGGTTCTCATCAGGCGCTCTACTACACCATAACCTCTGGGCACTCCTGTAGCTATTAAGTGTAGTTCATAACCAAGAGCCTCAAGGAACTCACCAAATTCCTTAGATAAAAATGCCGTTCCCCTGTCGGCAATAACTTTTTAGGTTGTCCAATATCTTGAAACACTTTATCTAGAGCCACAAAATAAACTTTAAGCATCTATAATAACTAAAATTTGGGTGCAACCATTAGACTTTGTCAATGGGCCTGCATGGTCGATATGCCATACTTGAAATGGCTTATCAGGTTTATCACCTGACATTTCCCAAATGTGATTTTCCGATAGCACATGATCTATACATATTGGGTCAGAATTTCTCAAACGGGCCACCTGAATTTGGTCAAAATTAGTTTTTGATTGTAGATACATTTTTTCGATAGTATTTTACATCACTAACACAAATCCTAAAGGATTTTGTAAAAAAAAAATTTTCAATTGACATATTCATGATATTAAAAGTAAAAGTTTTTAGTAATTAAAAAATAAAAAAAAATCATTATGGCTAAACTAATTATCCGATTCCAACGATTTAACTAGCGTTGGAATCTTGTTTTGACATAGATTCTTTGTTATTTTTTTCAATTGTACAATTTTCATTTAGGTCGATTTTTTTTTGTTTTTTTTATAACAAATTCGGAAATAATTGGCTTCTGCGCCAGCTATCGAATCGAAAAAAAAAACACATATGCTCCAATCATTTTTCGAAATTATGCTGCTGAGAAAAAAAATGGCCCGCAGGTTCCAGACCACCGTAAGACGTCGCGTCACAAGCGCGTACAGCGTACACGGTTCGGAGCGTGAGCTGACACCGCGCGCGGCCACAAAAGGACGAATAACTTTTTGTCAACCTGCGGGCCATTTTTTTTCTCAGCAGCATAATTTCGAGAAATGATTGGAGTATATGTGTTTTTTTTCTCGAGTCGATAGCTGGCGCAGAAGGCAATTATTTCCGAATTTGGTATAAAAAAAACAAAAAAAAATCGACCTAAATGAAAATAGGACAATTGAAAAAAATAACAAAGAATCTATGTCAAAACAAGATTCCAACGCTAGTTATATCGTTGTAATCGGATAATTAGTTCAGCCATAATGAATTTTTTTATTTTTTAATTATTAAAAACTTTGACTTTTAATATCATGAATATGTCAATTGAACATTTTTTTTTTACAAAATCCTTTAGGATTTGTGTTAGTGATGTAAAATACTATCAAAAAAATGTATCTACAAACAAAAACTAATTTTGACCTAATTTAGGTGGCCCGTTTGAGAAATTCTGACCCTATTGTAACGTTTTTAACTGTTCGTAGTGTGAATTAAAACACGCACTGGTTAATTAACGAACTAAACTATTTATTTAATAACTTAACTACACTTAAAACACTATAAAACTAACTAAACACTTAACTACTAATTATTTATATCACTACTAGTTTATTTATTTGCACTTATATTTATTTATTTCTTCGCGCGTACCAAAGCTCAACTAACTCTCCATGAAGCGCCGTTCCTTATATATTACAGCGCCTACGTCTTCTTGAACATTCCAGCGAGCTCCACACTCTCGATTATTCGAGCGCTGAGTCACCGGCGATGACTCATCGGCGATGAGTCATCATTCCGAGATCCAGAGCCGTACTTGCTACATTGCCCCCGTCTCCATGGCGATATTTGCATAGAGATCCAAACTTGCATTGTGACGTCCTATAGAAGTAACAGTCTACTGTCTTCCTACCGGTTGTTCTTTTAGGGTTGTGGCAACAGACAAGAATGTGTATGCCACTTAATCTGAAGATAACTTCCACCATACTTCTAATTATTTTCCAGTCTAAACCGTCAAGTCCACAAGCAATCTTTGGTATCGCCAGGTTCATGATGTCCTTGGACGAAAGGGTATCCCTTAATTTATTTAAGACATTCCATACGTCACGGTAGTTTGGCTTCTGATGGGAGAGCTGCTTCGTTACCAGATAGAAAATACTTCTGTTGCCTTTCTGCTCATTATTCACAATTTCAAGCACCTCTCCAACTTTGGGATTCTGCCTTCGTAGCTCGTCGACCCGTCCAAAGTTGTTTTTAAAGACAACCGCTATTCCCCTGGACATCCTTAGGTCTTCTGCAACACAGTGAGCCAAGGAGTAATCGGCCGAAACCGTGAACAGATCTTTTTGTTCTTCTCGAGTGACACCATACCGAGCTTTTTTACCGCTCGAATATAAATACATGAAGTCTTCAAAAGGCAACTCGTCTTCCGGCGGATTAACTCTCCTTACTCTAGCATCGTCATTGTTTCCTGCGTAAGGGGACAATCAGTTGAAATGGATCACTTTCGGCTTTCCTCTTGGTTGTTTCCTGATCCTGTAGATGATGTCATTTATTCGATCCATGACTTCATATGGTCCCTCCCAAGAAGTCTGCAGCTTCGGTGAATAACCACGACGGCGCTGAGGGTTGTATAACCAAACTAGGTCTCCAGGTTAAAATCCTCCATTTTCCGCCTTGATGTCATATGCCTCTTTCATTCTATCACTGGCACTCTGGATGTTTAAACGAACTCGGCTGTGAATGTCGCTCATTTTCCTACGTAAATTGTTGACGTAATCTTCTCCAGCAATATCATCCCCTGGTAGGCAACCAAACCTCAGGTCACAAGGTAGGCGAAGTTCACGTCCCATAACAATGCTAGCGGGTGTCTGGCCGGTTGTATCGTGGATAGAGAAACGGTACGCCAACAGGAACAGATGAAGGAAGCGGTCCCAGTCTCTTTGGTGATCAGAGACTACCTTGGACAGGTACCGGTTTATCGTTCGATTCATTCGTTCTACCATTCCATCGGACTGCGGATGTAATGCAGTCGTCCTCGTCTTCCGAATGTTAAGAATCTTACAGACATTCTGGAACAATATAGATTCAAAGTTCCTGCCTTGGTCTGAATGCATCTCCATTGGCACACCAAAACGACAAATCCACTCCTTGATAAGGGCATCGGCCACTGTGGCAGCTTCCTGGTTTGGCAAGGCGTACGCTTCCGCCCACTTGCTGAAGTAGTCCATTACAACTATGATGTATTTATTTCCAGATTCTGTTTCCGGAAATGGACCCGCCACATCGATTGCAATTCTCTTAAATGGGCTGCCCACATTGTACTGTCGCATTGGGGCTTTTGGGCGCTTCTGGGGTCCATTGCTTGCCGCGCAAACGGCGCACTTCTTGCACCATTCCTTCACATCTCGTTGGCTGTTGATCCAATAAAACCGTTCCCTAAGTCTTCCGAGCGTCCTGGTCACCCCAAGATGTCCTCCAGTAGTTCCATCATGGATTTCCTGCAGCACTTCTGGTATCGTGTTTCTGGGGATTTTTATCTGCTTCCGGTCTTCCCCCCCTTCTGGCATCTCCAGAACGCGCTTTAGAAGTGCGTCACTTAAGATGATGGAATTCCATTGGGCCCAGTACGATTTCACATTCGGCGAATATTGGGCGACTTCCTGCCACGTTGGTTTACGGTCGTTCTTCTTCCAATCGATGATAAGTTTCAAATCTGGATCCCTTTTCTGGTCTTGTTGAACCATCCACGATTGTAGTCCTGCGAACAAACACATCCTTTTCTTCGGCCCTGAGACAATGTTTACAGTCTTCCGGGCACGGTCTTCTCGATAAGGAGTCAGCATTTCCATGGATGGTCCCAGCCCGATGTTCTGTGTCAAAGTCGAACTCCTGTAGTCTTTCAATCCATCTTGCTACCTGTCCTTCAGGATTCTTGAATTGCAAAAGCCATTTAAGGGCAGCGTGATCCGTTCTTAGTAAGAATTTTCTTCCATACAGGTACTTGTAAAAGTGTTCGACTGCTTTTACCACTGCCAACAGCTCGCGTCGAGTAACACAGTAATTTCGCTCTGGTTTCGATAGAGTTTTACTGAAGTATCCAATAACTTTCTCTTTTCCTTCTTGAATCTGCGACAAAACAGCTCCCAGGCCCACATTGCTGGCGTCCGTGTCCAAAATAAATTCACCATCCGGAAGAGGATAACTTAGGACTGGTGAGCTGGTCAACGCGTTTTTCAGGTTCTTAAAGGCTTCCTGACATTCGTCGTCCCATTGGAATCGTCTTTCTCCCTCTGTTAAACGTGTCAAAGGCTTAGCAACCTTTGCAAATCCTGGTACGTACCGACGGTAGTAGGTGCATAATCCAAGGAAACTTCTTAAGTCATGTTTGTTCTTCGGTATTGGCCATTCCCGCACCGTCTTCACCTTCTGTTTGCCCACTGCCACTCCTTGACTCGAAACAACATGGCCCAAATACTGCACTTCCCTCTGGAACAAGTGACATTTCTTCGGGCTTAGCTTCAGACCGGAACTTCTTAAGCGCTGAAAGACTTCCTTCAGGTTCTTCATATGGTCTTCAAATGATTTCCCAACCACAATGATGTCGTCAAGGTACACCAAGCATGTCTTCCAGGATAGTCCCTTCAAAACCATTTCCATGAGTCTTTCAAAAGTTGCAGGGGCATTACATAGTCCAAACGGCATGACAGTAAACTGCCACAGTCCTGCACCCACAGTAAACGCCGTCTTCTCTCTATCTTCTGGTGCCATTTCAACTTGCCAATAACCGCTTTTTAAATCCAAAGTTGAAAATATCTGTGATCCAGCCAATGTGTCCAGGGTGTCATCGATCCTAGGTAGAGGGTAACTGTCCTTCTTCGTCACGTTGTTCAGCTGACGAAAATCGACGCAAAATCGAGTTGATCCATCCTTTTTCTTAACTAACACCACTGGGGAAGACCATGGGCTGTTGGATGGTTCGATCACCCCTTCCTTCTCCATTTCTTGCACAATTTTATCAGCTTCCTCTCGCTTGGCAAGTGGTAGCCTTCTTGCCGACTGTCGAATGGGCTGTGCATCACCGGTGTTAATTTTATGCTGGACAATTCTTGTCCTACCCTTCTTTCCTTGTCCGTCGTCAAAGACATCCTGATAATTGTGAATCAGCTCTTTCAGCTTTATCCTTTCATTGGGTTTCAAATCCTTTGAAGAAGTCGACAGAAGATTCGTAAATTCATTGCTAACTTTCTTGGCCGGAACTGCTGACTCACGAATGCCTCTAATAATCGAGGAAACTGAAGAACAGTTTCCCAAAACGATTCCTTTCTTCAAGTTCACAGAGTAACCATTAACATTCAATACTCTTACAGGCACTTCTTTTCCGACGCGTATTAAAGTCTTCCCTACTACACCGAAAAAAATAATGTAGTTGAGTTAACATTTGCCTAAATGTCATTTTTAAAAATGTTGTTTCAACAAAAAACCTATTGGATTAATCTATATTTTGGTGTTAAAGCAAAAGTCAGAGTTTGTCAAAGTTTATTTGTTCATTTGACAGTTTAAATATTAATTTAACATAAACTAATATTTTGAATTAAAATGTTTATCGTACTTTGATTTAATAGCTGGAATTTGTTGAATCAACTACTGAAATTTTTAGTATTACCTAAAAAAACTATTAAATTAACGTTTAGTTGCTCTTTAATCCAAAACTTTAAATTTGTTCATTTAACAAATTTAAAATGTTACTTTAAAATTTAAAATGTAAAATTTGCATTCATAAAATTGCCGAGAATGGCGCTTTGAACACTCACGCCACGTCATTAGACAATGACGTTTTCTTACATCTCGCCTTAGTTAGTTTACGATTAGGTGTATATAAGATGAGATATCTGTTTGTTTAAGGTGTGTTCCACAGTAGAACTTTCACTACACCATATTGCCCGACACTGTTAAGACCCTCAATACAGGGCGAAACAGTCTGTCGGTAATTAAAGTAGGTGGAACACATGATACAAAGATGTATCATGGGTGGAACACGCTCAAAACAAAAACTCTGGGCGAGGTGAAGGTTCAATTCTTTCTATTTATATATAATAATATATTATTTCCATAATTTTGTTTTGGATACCAACCTTTAAAGAATTTTACATTTTCAGAATGTTAATTTAACATTTTATTGGTGTTAAGTGAATATGCTAAAAAGGTTACCTGGACATTTCAAGAAATTTACCTTAACACCCTAAGAATGTTAAATTAACCAAATTAGCAGATTAGAACAAATATTCTTATTTTGTTCATTTGACTGTTATTTGTTGTTCAATTAAACAATACAAATTGACATTTTTAGATGGTTAAGTAAACGTGCAAAAACCATTGCTTGTATTTAAAGTGCATAAAGAGTTGAATTAATATTTTTTTTGTTGTTTCAACAGCTTATTTTTTTCAGTGTACAATTCCTCGACCGACCTCTTTGTCATCAATTCTCGGCTCCAGAAGCATTATACTTCCATCTTCTGATTTACAATCCAAGAAAGCCTTCAATATCGTCTCGCTGTTTTCCGGTATCAAAGCATTACACGAATATTCTTTTCTTTAGATCGATGCAACACGACTTCCTCTCCATTTACCCTTAATATTCCTTGCTTAAAGTTCAGTTCAAATCCTATTGAGTTCATAATGTCCATGCCTACAATAACTTCATCTTCAATATCTGCAACTAATGCTCGATGTTTAAATTTCTTGTTTCCTATGACCATCGTGATGTCCACTTCTCCACGAACAGTAGCGGTTTCACCTGTTGCAGTACGTAGTCGCCGATTGGTAGATTTGATCTTGGAAGTTTCGACAATATCTGGCCTTATAATTGTCCTCGTCGCACCTGTATCCAGCAGCAGCACATGTAATTTTCCATTAATTAAACCATCTACAAAAACACTGCTGGACTGGTGTAGAAGAGATGCAACGCGTTCGATATCTTCTGGGGCATGCTGGTTACAGGTCGACGGTGGCCCCTTTTCCTCGACCCTATCTAGTTTTCCGACTGAGACGAAGTCGGCGCCACCTGGCTTTCTCTGCAACGACTTCGTATATGTCCTAGCTTTCCACATCTCCAACACCGGATTTCCTTCTTCTCTGGTAAATTTTCTTTAAAAACTCGCCTGATTGCTTCAATTATACTAGGTTCCTCCTCTTTCTCTTCCTCGACTCTCCGTATTCTAGGCTGGCTCCTGCAGCTCTGCTTTGCCGCCTCGAATTCCAAAGCTCGAGCCAATGCATCAACCAGTTGGCTCGGACGAGCCAGTGTTAGAGCCTGTCTTGTTTCGTTGTCTCGAAGTCCATCCAAAAAGGCTTGAACCGCTAATCGTTCCATAACGGTCGTTGGAGTAGCTGGATATGCTAGCCGGACCAAGCGTGCAATATCAGCCTCGAATTCTTGCAAAGTCTCGTTTGATTTCTGGCAGCGGTTCTTAAGTTGGGAATGGTAGACATGTTCCAAATGTGTCTGGCCATATCGCAGTTCCAGATGTTTCACCAACGCTTCGTAATCTTCTTGTTCGTTGGGAGAAAGTGTCTGCAAGATGTCGGTTGCATCTCCGCGTAAAGCAAGAGTCAATGCTGTAGCCTTTTCTTCTGGTAGCCAGCCATTTGCTTTTGCTGCTGCCTCAAACTGACGTATGTAGTTGGTCCAAGAAGTTTTTCCATCGAACTGAGGTGCTTTCATCCGGAGTCGGCTCCCCTCCTGCACTGTTCCTGGTTCCGCCAGCATCATGGGTAGATTTACAGCTTTTAATTTACTATTTATTTCTCTAATTTTGACATCCAATATCTCGTTCAATTTGTCTTCTCTTGTATCTAATTCCCTTCTTACGTCGTCAAATTTCTGTCCTACTTTTTCTTGTAATTCAATCCTTACGTTCTCTTTTAATTCATTTACATTATCTAAAATCTTCTGTTCCAAATACTCCTTTAAATTTTTAGAATTTTCCAGAATTTTCTGTTGCAAATCATCCTTTAAATCGTTGACATTTTCCAGAATCTTTTATTGTAAATCGATTTTCAAATCGCTAGAGTTTTCCATCATTTTCTGTTGCAAATCGACTTTTAGTTTTTTAGAATTTTCTAGCATTTTATTTTGTAAGTCGTTGGAATTTTCCAGAATGTTTTGTTTTAAATCACCTTTCAAATTTTGCAACAATAAATGCATATCACACGAACCTTCAAATAAATACGTATCTGGATTTTCACCCTCATGTTCCAACGCTTCTCGAAGCCGCTGCTGCAACACATTCTTTTTTCCAGTTGTTTCACATTCTCTTTCTTCTAGCTCCCGCTTAAGGTCCGCCACTTTTAAGTCCATTAACGAAACCATTTTCGCGAAATTTCACACTAACCGCACTCC
The DNA here is from genome assembly GCA_921294245.1 of Brassicogethes aeneus. Lineage (NCBI taxonomy): Eukaryota > Metazoa > Arthropoda > Insecta > Coleoptera > Nitidulidae > Brassicogethes > Brassicogethes aeneus. Next base: position 68,806,928 of record OV121132.1, read on the forward strand.
TGACACCAATTGTAACGTTTTTAACTGTTCGTAGTGTGAATTAAAACACGCACTGGTTAATTAACGAATTAAACTATTTATTTAATAACTTAACTACACTTAAAACACTATAAAACTAACTAAACACTTAACTACTTATTATTTATATCACTACTAGTTTATTTATTTGCACTTATATTTATTTATTTCTTCGCGCGTACCAAAGCTCAACTAACTCTCCATGAAGCGCCTTTCCTTATATATTACAGCGCCTACGTCTTCTTGAACATTCCAGCGAGCTCCACACTCTCGATTATTCGAGCGCTGAGTCACCGGCGTTGACTCATCGGCGACGAGATCCAGAGCCGTACTTGCTACAATATATATACTGTATACAGTTTTGAACATATTTTCTAACACACTTTTGCATGCGTGGCCAATATAATATTTCCTGCATCTTGATTATCATTTTTACTGCACCGATATGAAAGGCCTTTAAAAGATGTAAGCGTGCTTTCTGTGGAACGTAACATCGTGAGATCTTCTTTGGTCCCATTATTCTGTAAACTGACTTCATATTGATGTTCTGAATGTGGAAGTGTCCCTGGGTCCCTGGCTTCTAAGCAAATGTCATCCTGAGCTTGATATTCTTTCAAGGGTTGAAGTGGTTCATCTAATGATCTTGGGGATTTGACGATGCGCTGTACTCTGGCAGTTGAGATAATCTACGTGAGGCATTTTATGACCAGGATGATATTCAATATTAAAATCAAATTCCTGAAGCTGTATCCACCAACGTGCAATACGAGGATGTAATTCTTTCTTCAAGGCGGTGGCGCTAACTGCATTGCAATCCGTAAAGATTGTAAAATGGCACCCATACAAATAAACTCTAAGATATTGTATGGCCAGGTCTCAAGATCGTAATCAGTTGTTTTACGACCAAAATATGCAACCAGATACAGGTTGCCTATGTGCTTTTGAAGTAACATGCCGCCGATGCCCAAAGCACAAGCATCAGTATGCAACTCTATATCAGCATCTGGATTGTAGATGGCCAGTATCGGCTGAGCTTTTAATAACTTAATAATGTCTTGCCGAATGTTCTCATGATTTTTGGTCTATTTAAATAAAACGGCATTGCGTATTAAAGTTGTAATAGGTGCAGTAAGGACAGCAAAATTTTTAATAAATTTCCTAAAGTAACTAGCCAATCCCAACAATTCTCTAACACCTCGCTTATCAGTGGGCGGCGGGGATTGTGCTAGCGCTGCTATCTTTGCTGGGCTTGGTTTAACACGTCTATTTCCAATTATTAATCCTAGATATTCTATTTCTTCCTTAAAAAGCTACTTTTTTAATAATTAATTGTAAAACCTCCTTTGGCCAGTACTTTTGATAAATTTTCATATGCTTCGTCTTTTGTTTTTCCAGGACACAATATGTCATCAACGTATACAAATTATCCTAAAGCCCTATCAATAGCACGTTGAAAACAATATGAAGCGTTTACAAAACCAAACTGCATAACATTATATTCAAAGTGACCATCTGGCGTGAAAAAGGCAAAAAGAGGTTTACATTCTTCCTTAATTTTCATTTGATGAAAGCCCGCCTTCATATCAAGCACCGAAAAATACCGAAAATCAAACAAAGCATCTTTTAAACTATTCGCTATTATTAACACGCACAGTGACTGTCTTTACTTGCAAAGTGAGTTAAATCTGGTATATGATTGGTGTAGTTCTAACAAACTGAAACTTAATATAAATAAGTGCAAATGTTGCACTTTTTCTATGAAAATGAAAACAGTTGATTATAACTATAGTATTAATAATATTGCCTTGAATTCAGCAGATTTTGTTGATGATTTAGGTGTATTATTTGACAAAAAGTTATCATTTAATGATCATGTTAATCGAATTGTATCTGGTAGCTGTAAACTGATTGGTTTTATTAGTAGAAATTCCATTGGTTTTACTAACAAATCTGCTTTAAAATCCCTTTATTTTTGTATTGTCAGGTCAAAATTAAAATATTGTTCAATTGTATGGAACCCATACTATAACAGTCCTATTAATATGATTGAAAATATACAGCGCAAGTTTTTAAAACTCCTGTCTATATAATGTGTATCCAGTTAGAGGTATTAGCCAGGAATCTCTTTTGGAACGTTTTAGTATGGATTCCCTAGAGTTTGGAAGGGTTTGTTCTGGTCTTAAATTTCTGTTTAAGCTTTTCAACAATCTGATAGATTCAGCCAACTTATTGTGTCAATTTAAAATTCTTGTACCGCGTATCAATTCTAGAAGAAGTGATTGTTTTTATTGTGACAGTGCGCGAACAATAAGTTTGGTTAAATCACCTGTACTTACTATGTCTAGAAATTTTAATTTTATTAGTCAAGAATGTGATTTATTTTTTAGTAGTCTGAATGATGTAATTTTTATAGCTAGATCTTACTTTAAGTTCATACTGTTAAACTATGTAATTATTTGTTTATTATTTTTGCTCTGTTATTGGAGTATTACTCTGTTGGGCAAATAAATTATTATTATTATTATTATTATTATTATTATTATTATTATTATTATTATTATTATTATTATTATTATTATTATTATTATTATTATTATTATTATTATTATTATTATTATTATTATTATTATTTGATCCTGGATTCGAGGTAATGGGTAGCGGTCATTAGCCACCCGCTTATTTAAATCGCGGTAGTCAACACACAACCTTAAATCACCATCCTTCTTTATAACAAGAACGATTGCATATTCAGATTGGCTTTCCCTCGCGATTCCATTTTGTAACATATCATTAATTAAAGCTTTTACGCGAATACGTTTCGAATAAGCTATATGCGATAGGAGTTGGATCTTATTTAATTCTCCAGTCGAAATAAAAGGAGCCGTTTCGTTTTGAAAACGTTTCAACATTAAAAGTAAATGCTTCTGATCAGTTTTGGCCAGTCCTGACAACTCTGGAATTTTTTGGTCATTTTTTTGAATTTTTTAACTGTTGCAACATGTTCGAACAAACTCACTTTTAAGACAAAGGTCAATGAAATTTTCAGATTTTCTAATTTCTAATCCAGGTCTTCTTACAACGTCCAAACCAATGAATGCTTCGGTAGGAATTACATAATCAGGTACCACCCAAAATAAAACTTCTAAAGTAACTTGAGAAAAGGCGACAAAAAGTAGGCATTGTCCAATACATTTGATCGATGTCCCTACAGTATTCAGTGTTGATGTAAATGGCTTAATTACACTATAAAAATAGTTTTTTCGCGAATGACAGACACTTCTGCACCCGTATCTATAATATAAGTAAATGTAAATGCTTTTTTGTCTGCCATTATGGTGGCAATTGGCCTGCTCCACTTTGAACGTGATCGTAAAATACATTGTACAGTTTTATTAGCACTATTTTTTTATGCGACACTCACTTTCAACGTGAGCCTTCCTATTGCAAAACGTGCATTCTTTTGATGAAAATTTATGAGAAGAGGTGGATTCGTATTTTCCGGCAGAATAACGAAAATTTATTTCTCGATGACACACTTGAAACATTTTCCACCAAATTTAGAAAAGCCTTAATTATTTGAATCATCCGGCTTATTAAAATGTTCTTTCCTACTTGTCGTTTTTTTTTTATGAACGATATCCATCTATTGCTGATATGTTGGCTGCCTTGCTTGAAGTAATTCTGGTGCACTACGATTTTCCAAACCAGAAATATAATCCCACGGAAGAGTATTTGAAAATCGATTTAAATAACGAATTTTTGTTATTGCATAATCAGTTAAACTCTTAAATTCGGAACTGTTTAGATTCGCGGCCAGTACCATGAGTTTCACCGTCCGGAAAAGCATTTGTAACAAAATTATCCCAACTTCTGGCAATAGGCCGCCAATGATTATAAAAGTCTAAAGCCCTTTCTTTAAGAGCATCCGCACACCGCACTATCATTCAACTTTCATCAATAGAGAGTCTGTTTTTTATTTCACTTACTTAATCTAGCCATTCTACTATAGTATGCGTACTGTCATCGGGATTAAAAGCCGTTAACCGAAAGCGCGCATGGGGTTTAATTAATTGAGGCGCGGAATGTTCTGCCCTCTCCGATTTCTCGTCAATATTTTTTAAATGTTGTAAAAACATTTCCATTGTCTTTTGAAATGCTTCCATACACGGGACAACCTCATGCGACACGCCACTGTTCTGCACATTGCCACCGCTGCACTCACCGGCACTATTATTACTGTTCACATTATCTCTGTCATCCTCACTATTCATTATTCCATCACCAACCACGCATCTATCAGTTTCGGACAATTCTGCCACACTTTCGTTATTTATAATTGAATCCATTGTAAGCATTTTAGGTAGATCCCACTTCTGATGTAATAGATTCTTATAAGGCACAGCTCAAATCTATCCAACCATCACACCGAGCTTGTATATTCTCTTTTAACATTACAATTAAAAAGCAGTATGCACTCAAACAGCGTTTAGTGACTGACTAACTTAACGACAATAAGTTTGTCAATCTAAAAGCAAACTGTTGTTTATGATGATCTCATGCCGCCTGCATGAGTTCATCGCGTACCGTCAAATGTTTTGTAAAACAATAATATTAAAAATACACACATATGTCATAAAAATTTAAAAATTTTGTCTTAATCATGCGTATTTTCCAAAGAAATGAAAAACGAAGTAATAATTACAATTCCAAAACCTAACTCTGACAACCCAACCCTTTTGCCAGTTTTGTAAAAACCCAATTTTTAATTTAAATTCCAAATTGTGTAGTGGGTCTTAACGTTACATTCTTTTATCTTTTATTACATCTTGTTGGATTTCTTCTAATGTAAGATTTAATTTTACTGTCGCAGTGTCATTATCGCAGTAGGTTTATGCTGTTCTAATAAGAATGCAACTTTTTGGTATCGTCTCGTTGGGGTGTGATATGTCTCCTCCTTACATCCTCCAGTCTTCTTTGGCCCATTTGGCCTCTGTAAACAAAGGGTTTCTGAATGCAATAGTATGGGACGAGGTCCCCTCTGCTGGTTCCTCCTCCATTGGGATCTGCACAGTGAGCTCTCCCTCAAAACCTTGCGATGCGGTTGGAGTTTGGGACGTATGGTGTTGGTTTCTTGTCCGTTAGGGCTTGTTCAACGAGCTTCCCTTCTAATTTTATTTTTCGAGCTCCTTTGTACGACGCGCTCCCAGTTCATATTAGCACGTTCGTGGCAAAAATTTAGTCGCCTTTCTGCGTGCTCTGGACTTAAAAATATTTTTTTGCAGGGATTCGGCCCCTCCTTATGAAGGTAGTTCCTTATTTTTCTTTCATGGACCTGTAACTCTAGCCTTTTATTTTAAGGGGAAAACTAAAATGTTGATAATAGTATATTATTATACAAGAGATAATGCAGGCTATTATTCACAAGGAATAAATAATGCCCATTATTTTGAGTGTAATACTATGCTTTTTCTACTCCAATTAAATAATTTTCATTGCTAAGAAAGTTTATTATAACCTCACTTTTCCCCGATTTTAAGGATCATTATAGTTGCCCCTCGTATATATAAATAAACATATCTAACATCTGTTACACCTTAATTTTTTCCAATTTAAAACCCGATTGGTTAAAATAACAGTGAATATTGAAATCAGCCAATCATGCCTAACAACGTGAATAATGATTTCATTATTTACGTTAATAGGCCGGGGTTATATTGGCTACCATTATTTACGAAAAAAACAAATAAAGTCAATAATATGCAATAGAAGTAGGCTTTAATTTACATAGTAAGAATAAATATTTTAATTCAAATTGCCCAGGTAACAAAAAAGGTAAATACATTAAAGAGGGTTATTAACAATTTTATTAGCAAAATTATGCAAAAGTTTATAACTAGTTTAGTATTAAATGTCTATATTTTATTTAAATATATTATTTTATTAATAACAACTTATTAAATAATATATAGTTTATTTAATTTAAAGTTATAGAATATATATTATATTTAAATAATTTCAAAATCAAATTTAACCCTTAAATATTTAATTATTGCATAAAAGCTTAAAAGTCAAATGTGCGTAGAAAGAATGGTAAATAGTAGGTAGGTAGAACTATTGAGTTTAAAAATAAATATGTTAATTTTATTAGCAAAACATTAGCAAAACAATTTCAATGGAGCATTCAAATGGACATTACTTTTTTCCGTAACTGTACATACAAAAATATTATCTTTGTAAATTATTTTACGTTAAAAAAATTCAATTTATAGCATAATAAATAATAAATATCTGAATATTTGAAATAAATCTAAAATTGAAATATTTAATTACTCTCCTGGATTAAACCCTTACATTTTTAGCATTGTTATAATGATATTTACTATTTTAATTTTTAAAAGCTTATCAATAATAAAATATTACACCATCTTACAAAGATTTAATTACACATTATCACAATAAACAAATTATAAATCATAAATTATATTTAAATTAAAATAATGAAACAAAATGTCCTTTATAAGTTTAAGTGATTGCGAAGGTTAGAAAGATACTCTTGCTATTATTTCTCACTTAATATACATACTATATTATTTTTTTCTTATTATAACAATATAGATAGTAGAAAACACATGCAATAGAATAATGCGTACAAGATTTTTAATTTAAATTTATTAACCTAATGAAGGTTAACTGAAAGTCTGGGAAAATTGTATAACATTATTAATATATTTTAATAAATCGGCAATAATAAAATATAAGTTTAAAATATTATAATAAAGGAATAGTACTGAATGAATTATTTTTTCTTATTTTGAATGAATTTTTAGGAGAGCAATATGGAATAAAGGTAAATGTAAAAAATGTGCACCAATATCCTCAGTGATTAAGTAACCATATAAATTAGCAATATAAACTGTAAAAAAAATCATAAATTAAATTTTTATTTTATTTTAATAAAAAATTGTCAAATCAAATTAATTATTATCTATTAACATAAAGTGTGAAGGTTGGTCATATTAAAATATTTAATTAATTAATTCCTTTTCGTATAATTAAAGGAAGTAAAAAGGAATGAAAATGAAAGTTGACAAGGTAATTAATACCCACGCATAATTAACAATTTAACGGAATTTAAAAAATAATGGGGTAAAAGGAGATGTACAGGGTGTCCCAAACTCGACGCCCCAACCTTATTGTGAAAAAATGGTGACATTAAGAAAAAATACTGCTAGTAATTTCTAAATTAGGCGCTTTAAAGAGGTGCTATACCTACAAGAAAGTTTCAAATTATTTAAAAACTTATAAACCCAACCAGATAAATTTAAGTTTTCTGTAAAACAATTAATTCTCAATGATCTGTTATTATAAATGTTGAAATTTTATCCAATTAATAAGATTATTTTAAATAACTATTACGGGAATGTTGTTTTAAATGTGTAGAATATTACCTATTTTAATTTTGGGTATATAATTGTTTTTTAGTTAATTTTTATGGTTGAGTGGAATAGCAGATACTTTAGATACTCTGCCTTTGACAGACTGTCATCTATTGTTTAGTTCGCCAATAAAAGCATTTAATATATTTATATTTTTATTATTATTATTATTATAATTATTAAATGTCGTATACAGGGTGTCCCAAACTTGACACCCCAACCTTATTGTGAAAAAATTGTGGCATTAAGAAAAAATACTGTTAGTTATTCCTAAATAATGGGCTTTGAAAAGATGGCGACGCTCAGCGCCGCGACGCTGACGAAAACATTTTTTCCACGAACATACTTTTTTTTTACTACAGTTGATAATTGAAATCTTTTTTTTATTAAAAAAATTATTTCTATCTATTATAGTTATGGAAGTTATCACAATTTTATTTATGATTTTAATTTACTTTATCTCTTTACACCTAGAAAAAAACTAAGATTTAAAATTATTATTTATTAAAAAACACAAATAAAACAGTTTTATTATATAAGATGCTCAAAGTGACCGCCATTTACTTCCATACATTTTTCATACCGTCGTCTAACTTCTCGACTGGTAACTCTAAAAATTGTTTCTGCATTTCTGCAAGCATCTCTATTTTTTTGTTTAAGATGTTCCATGTTATTTGTAGGAGTTTGATAAACAATATTTTTTAATGTTTCCCACAAGAAAAAGTCCAATGGACTTTAATATGGCGACTTAGCTGGCCAACTTACTGGCCCGATCTACCAATCCATTTATTGGGAAAGTTTTGGTTCATAAATCCACGAACAATTTCGGTGTTATGGTATGGAGCACCATCCATTTGCCAAAATATTTCTTCTTAATAAAAGCGGCACTCCATCTAATAACTCATACAAATATGGATCCAAAAAATTGTAAAATCTGTCTCCATTTATGATTAATCCATAAAAAAATGATCCCACCAGATGTCTACCAAGCAGACCACACCAAACATTGATCCCAAAATGACCTTGATTTTCTATTTCGTTTACCCAATGTGGGTTTTCAATTGCTCAGTATCTTTCGTTTTGACGATTCGGCCGCCGTTACTTTCAAATCTAGTTTCGTCAAAATATGATAAAACAGACGTGGGTGTTTGGTTCCTAGATTTACAATTTGCGCTAAAAAATCAAGTCTTCAACTCTGTTTTCTGGTGTTAAAAGTGGCAAATTATTACTTTTGTATGAAAATTATTTACTGGTTTTTAAAGTCCGCCCCAATTGATACTCGTGACTTGTTTTAAAGCAAGACTGGCACGCAAAGATGTTCTTGTCTATTTTTAAACACATCAAAAATTTGTGCGACGGCCCTCATCATTTCAGGCTCGTTTGCGTATCTGAACATTTTTTCTCGTATGTTAAAGGCACCTTTATTCATGCCTAAGATTTTTTTTCCAATCTTTTAAACATTTTGTGGTCGAGAACTATTTCATTTGGATACTTTTGTCTATATAACCTAAGTGCTACCCTGGAAATACGATTTGCCTCACCATATTGTAATGGTTCAGTATTTTAATACGTTTTACAAATTAATTTTTAAATAAGTTTGGAATTTTAAATTGTGTTGTAAAATGTAAAAATCGTTCCAACACAGGTAAAAAAACGAACGGTTAGGTAAAGAAATTACAAAGTTTCGTGGAAGACCGAAATTTTGCCTGAAATGGGAAAAAATCTGTTTACCAGATGGAGCGAAAACAACATCGAAACTTGGTAAGGGAAGAAAATAAAGGGGCAGAAAGTGTTTGAAAATTGTATCGAACACATCGGCTCTTATATATAAGAGGGAGAATACACAAACACTTGTAACAATTATTTAAACAGAACTTGACAATAAATTTCGTTTTAGTAAAAATGTATACATTTTTACTAAAACGAAATTTATTGTCAAGTTCTGTTTAAATAATTGTTACAAGTGTTTGTGTATTCTCCCAGGTTAGTTCTTAATTTTAGTAGCCCAATTATGTAGTAAAGTCCACTAAACGTAGAACGATTTAGATTTAAATAAACTGAGCATTAGTTATTTTGCACTACTGCGTTTAGTGAATTTTACTCGATATTAACACCTTTTGTGTTAGCTATTTTTATAGAATGTTTTTACCTTTTAAGTTTACTGCTAAATGTAAAAATTTATATTCCTTTCTTTTATTGTCTTAGGCTTAATTTAGTTGTATACTACTCAAATGTTTAGACCTTCCCGCAACACGATTATGCATTTTTTGCGGTAATTTTAAAACAAATATCAGTGTAATACAGGACGTTTAGTTGCTTAAAAGGGAGGATTGACCGTTAATTTTAAACTTTGAATGCTCCTTTTTCTTTAGTACGTAGTTTGCAGTAGATACTAAAATACTCTCCTACGTGAGGGATAACTGGTCACCTAGGTTCTCTAGGTGGCATCGCAACTTTTATCCCGAAACTGCATCTTTACGCGAGTTGTTTAAAGTGCGGACCTCGTTCTCCACAGGGCAACGTTAACGTTGACAGACTAACAGTTAACTGCCCTGTTAAACTAACAAAGTTTTTCCTATTTTTTTGAACCCGTAGGGGTAGATAGTGTAACGAGCGTCGTGTCATTCCATTTGATTTGCATAAACTTTTAAAGAAACCATGCCTAATCGTGTAATCCTTTGCTACTTCATAGCCGAACAGGGTTTTTTCTCAAGCTCTTTTTCCCTGGTCGTATCTCCCTAAGAGCCACACCTTGTGTTTTTTTTCTGTTTGTAAAGTAAATTAAATTGGGGTAAACAAAACACTGTATTTTATTTTTTTTGTTAACCTAATTTTCCCAAGTATGATTCTTAAAGCAATGTATTTAATAAAACAAGTAACAAGTAACCACAACGTAGAGATCCAAATTTTGATAAGACGATCACAAGCCATAGTCACAAAATAGTTCATTTATTAATTTTTTATAAAACTTGTTTTAACGAACCTGGTGTAAGGAGAAATCTTTACAATATATTAAAAGCATATCGACTTTTTCTTGATACCATGATGACTTAATTAATGATAAAAATAAGAAAAAAAATAATTAACAAACTTTGTTACAAGTTTCAACTAATTGTTTGACACTTTACTTTAAGAACTATTTTGTTTTATAGAGTAACGTTAAAAAGGCTTGGCAAGTGCATGGATTTTTCTAATAAAATTGTAATAACTTCAAAACTATAATATAGATAGAATTTTTTTTTTAAACTCTTGGAATTTAATTATCTTTCCAACCGTAGTCAAAAAACTATGTTCGTAAATAAAATACTTTTTTATTTATTTTTTGCTAAATTTACTCTTCAAAGCTCCTAATTTAGGAATAATCAACAGTATTTTCACTTAATGTCACTAAAGAATAGATGAGTCTGTTAAAGGCAGAGTTCAGACTAAAGTGTCTGCTCTTCCACTTTGTAACGATACACATTACGACATCTATGAGATGATTTTCTAACTAACCGACGTCAAGGAGGAGTTGGACTACCAGAAACCTTAATGTAAAATCATTATTTATTTTGCATTTATAAATGCAGTTTTTTATAACTGAAAGATGTTTTCTTATAAAAATAACGTTTAAACCATCTCTTGAAATCAAACTTATTCTGGGAGTTTTGTGACATTTACATCCCAAAATACAACCACTTGTCGTAAACCTTTGGATAACCTTTGCTATGGTTTGAATCGACGAAATAGGACGATCCGGATATTTAACCGAGAATAGGTCCCTTGTTTGACGTAGAGAATTTCCACGTAAAGACCAGCTTATCATTTCAATTTTCTCTTGTACTGAGTATAACATAATGAATAATTTATTATTCAATAAAAAATAATAATAGAATATCTGAAACTTGGCAAATACAAGAGTTGAGTAATTTTAATATTCCTGACTTTAATATTTTTTATAATAATTCTAAATTTAATCAAAACGATGGATGTATTGTTTACATATAAGAGATTCGATTAATATGAATGTCAGGATTATTGAATTTAGTCAAATGAATTTTATTAGATGTGAATTTGAATTATACAAAAAAGTTTTGGTTTAACAACATATTATAGACCATTTGGATCAAATACTAAATTGTTTAATAGAGATTTGGAATGTAGGGGAAGGTTGGGGAATTCTGCGCATCTAAGCAAAATCTCTAGTATCTTTGTTAAGTTTAAATGTGAAATTTTGCAATTAATACCAGCGATAGTCTACTATGTTTACTATGTGTATATAATGCGCAATTTATAAAAAAAAATGTTTGGTGTGCAAAAACTACATTTTTTTAAATAATGCATTTGCGCAAAATTACCCACCTATCAGGGTAATTTTGCGCATCATAGTGGGAAAATTTGCGCTGTATAGAGAAAGATTTGTAGGTATCTAAATAAACCGTTTATTTCTATAATATTATTATATTAAAACATAAAAATAAAACAATAGTTATTTGTTTTACAAGTGTTGAAAAGCGACTTCTTCATGCGAGTTTTTAAGTTGCCCACGAGGCCGTTAGGCCGAGTGTGCATTAACACGAGCTTGAAGAAAGCTTTTCTCACAAGTATAACACAATGTTTTTTCTGCGACCCTTTTATTTTTTATTATTTTTAAATACAAAACAAAATAACCTAAAAACTTTTTTGACAGCTGAATGTCAAACGATGCTTTCCGGTTCTTTTCACACAGACCTGTCACTTTTCACACAGAGATGTCACTTTACATTCGTGTTTTGCCTTGCCAATGAAAAGATTCATTTTCTAAGCAACGATGCCATCATGAAAAGTGACTTTTACATAGTGGTCGTAGAAAAAACTATTTTCTCTATGAAACAAACAAAATCAAAAATAAATAACTAAAAATAAAATTTTTGTTCTTAGAAATAAGAGGGTCTACATGCAGCATTTGTCACATATGTAGTTTTGGGGGTTTTTTTCGCTACACTCCGCGTGTGCCCAAATGGAACTGTTTATGCTAAACAATCTAGGCTCCTGTATACCAAAGCTCCCATATTGGCCAAATTTTGCAGCGCAAAATTACCCAAATTTTTCAGCGTAAAATTACCCCCATTGCAAGAAAAATATTGTGATACTAAAAAACTTTCCAAAAGTTAACGCTGAAAGAAATATATACTAAAGTTAAATAAAAAAATAATTAGGGCAAATATATTTTATGTTTCATATATGGACTACCACATACATTGCTAAAACAAATATATTCATTTGGTTAGCAGCCTATTGCTGCCCTAGCAATATAAATGTGTTTCTAGCAATATTTTTTTGCTGTAATTCACTTATAGTTTACATTTTATAGTAAGGGTAAGTTTATTTTTATTTAGATATTAACATATCTTCTTTACAATAAATGTATTACAAAATGTAACATACATTCATAATAAACAGTAGTATAAATGTGTAAAGCACTAGTATAAAATTTTTAGTATAAATTTGTATTTACTTTTAGCAACAAATTTCTTTCAGTGAACCTGAACAATTTAAACATACACCAGATTACTCGTATACGAGGAAAGATCATATAAAGTTGTGTTATAAACATTTAAGCGATTGGACAGAAATTTAAACTTAACTCGTAGCGGAAACGACATGGATTTCTTAGATCAACGTACATGTATCACAGTTAGCTAGAGACCATGGTCACTAGCTAAAAGCTACAAGCTTAATTGCGGTACACTTTAGTCCCCGTATACCCAAAGCAACGTTTCCAAGTTTGCAACATTCATATCTGTAAGAATTGTTTATGCGTAAAATTACCCACCGCGCAAAATTCCCCCACCTTCCCCTATATATAATAATTTGCAAAAACAAGACATCGAAATTTTTTGTGGAAATATAAATATTGATTTATTGAACCGAAATGACAGCGATGTTAATGATTATCTAGAAATTTTTTATCAAAATAATATGTTTTCATATTTAACTGTACCAACTAGAAAACAAAAAACTTTAATAGATCATTTTATGATAGGGCTAAAAAAAAATCAAACAAAAAATGTTGACATTTTTTCCTATCTTTTTCAGGCTGATATGACTGATCATGATTTTATTTTCCTACACATTAACGAAAATATACGTAGTACAAATCTGAATCATAATAAAAATGAATATAATAAAACTGATTTTATAGCTTTAAATGATTTATTGGGTAAGGAGGCCTGGTTGTCAATATATCAAGAATCAAGAACTGAAAACTGTTATAATAAATTTATATCTAAACTACAAAATTACATAAAAACATGTAGTAAAATAATTATAAAAAATAATAATAAAAGGGTAAAGCTAAAACCTTGGATAACATTGGGATTAATTAAAGCAATTCGACATAGGGAAAATTTAAAAAAAGAACTAAAAAAAATATTTTCCAATATCCGTTTATATGAATATAAAAAATATAGAAATATGCTTAATAATTTAATTAAAAAAGTAAAAAACGAATACTATGAAAATGAACATAAAAATGCAAAAAATGATTATAAAATAACATGGAATATTGTCAATCAGGTCACCAAAAATAATAATAAAACTAAGAAATTTATGATATTATCAACTCAAAATAAAATTTGAAATGATAAAGATAAAGCAGACTTTTTTAATGATTTTTTTATAAATGTTGGAGAAAATATTATAAAAAATATTGGTGTCAATGTCAGTTCGCTTCATTGTCAAGAAAATCCTGCCTTAAACTCATTATTTTTAAAACCAGTCACAGAAAATGAATTAATTCAACATATTTCCAAATTAAATAACAATTCAGCCCCTGGTCCTGATAACATATCTGTTAAAACCATTAAATCTATTCACAAACATATATTATCCCCTTTAAAATACTTGTTTAATTTAATTTTAGAAAGGGGTGTAGTTCCCAAGTCAATGAAGGAGTCGATAGTAACTACCGTGTACAAATCTGGAGATAAAAAACTAACCACCAACTATCGCCCAATATCAGTTATAAGTATTAAAGCTAAACTTTTTGAACAATGCTTAAAGTCTCGCCTCATGAATTTTTTTTGGAAAATAATAAGCTACTTAATAAAAGACAATACGGATTTAGAAAGGGAATTAGCACTGAAACTGCCATAATTGATTTTTATAAAATTGTACTTGATAACTTAAATAACAAGAAAAAATGTCTTTCAGTATTTCTGGACCTTGCCAAGGCCTTTGACACCGTTGATCATAACTTGCTTATAAAGAGACTTAAAAAAATCGGCATAAGGGGTGTGGCCTTGACAGTGTTCAGAGACTATTTGACGGATCGATTCCAACGTGTCAAAATAAATAATGTGTTAAGTGATCCCCATATTATTTCTCATTTACATTAATAGTATATACACAATTTTGAATTTTCATGGTGAAATTATATCTTACGCTGATGATACAGCGCTAGTATTTCTGGGAGATTCATGGGGCGAAGTTTATAAAAATGCTGAGGATGGGTTGAGGTTGGTAAAGATTTGGCTGGATACAAGTCTTCTCAGTCTATATATAGGTAAATCCAATTTTATTACATTTTCTGCAACAATTTTTGACCAACCAATTAACAACACTTTAAATCTGCATATACCAAACTGCAATTCAAATCAATGTAATTTTTAAATATAAAACGCACGAATTAGGTAAAATATCTTGGTATCATTTTAGACCAGTATTTAAAGTGGAAATAACATATAAATTATCTATGTACAAGACTGAGAGGATTTGCATATAAGTTTTATCAAGTTAGGGACATTTTAAATAAGAAACTCAAATTAATAATATACATGGCTTTAGCCGAATCTATTATACGTTATTGCATCTGTGTCTGGGGTGGATTATATGCAAACACGCTTCAAGACTTGGAAACTATACAACATTCTCTTTTAAAAATATTATTTAATAAAAAAAGGGACTTTCCAACAAACCTTTTGTTTAAGATATCTGAAGTTTTTACTGTTAGGCAGATTTATATATATATATATATATATATATATATATATATATAATTCCATTATTTGGACCCATATAAATCAGAAAAGAATTGGCCAACTTAATCATAATTATATAACTAGATCACACAATAATAAACATCTTTAGATTCCCCAATTTTTAAGTAATGTAACACAAAGATCAATTTTTTACTTTAGACCTACAATGTACAATATTATTCCTTACGAAATTAAAGCTTTAAAAAATATGTTATGTTTTAAACAAGAGCTTAAATTGTTTATTAAAGAAAATGAAATTATTATTGTTAAGGTCTTTCAAATGGTAATTGTTATTATAATTAAATATAAAATGTCCATTTATTGTTTCTTATAGCTATTTCTCCCTCTCTCTCTCTTTAGCCTGATCTCGATCTCTCTCGCCCTCTCTCTCGCTCTCTCCTAATTATAATATACATATTGTTTATTTTTGTTATTATTTGTTTATACTTATGCATACATAATATATATTAAGTTAAGAAATCCGCACACAAATGGTTAATTTAGGCGGATTAATACAGAAATTGTTAATTATTTATTGTATGTTGTTTAAAATAGAAAAATAAAGAATTGAATTGAATTGAATATTAAGTTTAAGAATTAATAGGATGTTAAAAGAATAATTTAAGAGTTTTGAAACAAACACTTGCAAAAGCAAAACAGAAATGTTATGTTTCCCGCAGGTTCAATGCTCCGCCACCCCTTCCTAGATATTTTACAGCGGCTGTAAAACATTTAGGGAGGGGAGGCGCCGTTCAAGTTTGGGTTTACTCGTGCTGTATACTTTTAAAATGAAGATTCTGTATATTTAACAAATGCGGACTACAAGTCGAGTGGTCGTGGGTTCGAATCCCACATGGGTATGGCTGTTTATTTGTGTTTGTCCAGGGTTAAGTGGTAGAACAGCTAATGCTGATAATTGATCAATGAAGAGTCTTCATTGAAGACTAAAAAAAACCGGAGGACGCGACGCGACGAATACGACCGAAAATATCCCTGTCTCTCTTATTCGCAACAAGCGAATATGATCCCCACCCATCTATGTATTGCGCCACTCTACCTCGACACCGCTGTATTTTGGCGTTGAACGAAAATTCGTAATTTTGTCCCCATATACACCGAACAAACATAATATGTTTGTTCGGTGTATATAGGGACAAAATTACGAATATTATGTACCCCGAACCCTTTCGATTTGGCTAAAATTTTTATCTTTTTCTACCCTATCAAAAACATTTTTTAGAATTTTTCAAATTTTTTTACTAAACCGAAAAAGTTATGAATTTAAAAAAATTGGCTGATAATTTTTAAAATATCTAGGTATAACTTTTTTAAAAATTGTTGTTATTTTCAGACCGATCTTTAACGTTTTTTTGAATTCTCGAAAAAAAAACGGTGTCTTTTTTTTTCTTTCGTTTTTATTACAAACTTAGGTATTTCTGCAAATTTTTAAAAATTTTTAGAGTGCCGTTTTCTATTTTTTTTTATTTAATTTTTTTTAACTCAGATTTTTGTCATCTCACTCTTGGGATTTTTAAGGATGTAGAGAGAACCTCAAAGATTGTAAAAAAATAATAAATAAAATTGCAAGTGGAAATAATCAAAAAAAAAATCTCAATGTTTTTCAAAAAAGTAGTTCTGAATAATTTTTTGACAACAATTTTGAAAAAAACGACCCGATAAGTTAAAACAGTTGTAGATATTTGAAAAATAATGAGCCATTTTTTTTAAATGTATAAATTTTATTCGATTGGGTAAAACAATTTTAAAATTTTAAAAGTTGTTTTTGATAAGATAGAAAAAGATAAAAAAAAGTTTTAGCTAAATCGAAAGGGGTCAAGTCAAAAGTGTTCAAATGAACTTGTCGAATTTTTTATTCAGTATTAACATCAATAGACTTATTTAATCCCCGGCGCAAGATACATTGTGGTTAAACTTTTGTTTACGTCTACTGATTGCTTGTTAAAGATGCCTCCAATCATTGTAGTCACTGCCAATGGATAATTAGTTTGTCCAAATAACCAACAAGGAGGTAGTAGCATTTGTCCAGGATTTTAGAGTAACCAAGCCACAAACGCTCAGGTTTTATCCCTGAAATACTAGTTTTAGTGTAGTGAAAAGGCGAGAAACTCCACCTTTATCATCTTTAGGAAAGGAACCCAACGGTCTACACTCTCTAAAAATGAATTAGTCAAAAATAACTAATTTAATAGTTAATAGTGGCTGCTTTTTCACTTGTGCCATGGTTAACCATCGAATACCATAGTATCCCAAAATTTTATAGCCAATTCTTATGTAAAATTTTACCCGGAATCTGAAAATGTCTTCAAAAGTTAAAAAAGTAGAACAGTTTTTGAGATATAGTAAATTTTCCATTTAATATGGAATTGACTATATCTCAAAAACTGCTCCACTTTCATAACTTTTGACGGTATTTTCAGATTCGGAGTACAATTTTACATAAGAATTGGCTATTAAATTTTGGGATACCATGGTATTCGATGGTTAACCATGGCACAAGTGAAAAAGCAGCCACTATTAACTATTAAATTAGTTATTTTTGACTAATTCATTTTTAGAGAGCAAGGTACATTAGCAACTAAAAATATTTTTTTGTGGTTTTAAAACCGTTGATTTCCTCGACATGGCAGTACTATATCTTTCAATATTTTCCTTTTTTTTCAAATAAAATTATTCACTAATATTGTCACCAGTCTCGGAACTGGATTCTGGCTCGGTAGTGCAACGTTCTACCGACGGAGTCATATCTTCCGGGACTTCAACTTAAATAAAAAAATCTTAAATGGAAATAATCAAAATTTTATTATTTTGACTTACACAGAGAAAAAGCTTTCATATTGTGAATGGTATAAACATTGAGCCAATGGTGTACTGTATTTGCAATACCTGAATTACAGCTATAATCAAATAAATGATTGTCTTACATTTATTTGTGCAAACCTGCTTAAAATTAGTTCAAACATATGAAGTCATTGAATTAAATTGTGATTCTATTAAATCCGTATTAAAACTTAGTTAGTTAAAGCATAAGAAATTACTGAATTAAATTCTTATTTAATTGAAGCTTGGCTACATTAAATGCAATCAAAGCTCTAATTCCTTTAAATATGTATATTCTTATGCAAATATTAGTTGTATAATACATTAATATGAACTTTATATAAAATAAATTCTGAAAACTGCTTCTGGTAGTCTTGTGAAGGCAGGTTTTTCGATCCATAAAATAAAATTGTTCTGTTTTCTGTAGGAACTATTAGGAACCCACTAGAAGTGTTGGTGATATTAGGGTCTAAGAAAGTTGCTGACCCATCACTAGCAACAGTTACTGTATTGGATGTGCAGGATCTGCCTGCCTTGGCACATAGTTATTCTAAAACGAAACACTGGACACTTTTAGATAAAACTGTCAATGATGAAGCATCAGCAGATTGAAATGGGGTGTAAGACCCATCATGTTCATATACATGTTTTGCAGAATCATCCAGAAAAATATCGTCAATTGATCTAATACTTTCTCCATCAGCATGGAAAACTGCCGGGATTACAGATTCAACTTCAACGTAAGCGATTTTTTCGCGGTGTTCATATTTATAGCCAAAGCTCCTCGTTTCGTTCAGACAAAAGTGACACAATTCCGGAGAATGCTCTCTATTTACTACCGGGTCATTATTTTTACATAATGACCTATAGCAGTGCGTGCATAACAGATCGGGAACGTACCATAAGTATGGAACGTAATTGGTTTTAAACTGTCGCTGAAACGAAAGACCATAGTGGTTTTGGTTATATTACGAACATGGTTCACACTTACATATAAACCACACACATAACAAAATTTATTGCGATTAGGACACACCATTTTAATTCTCAACGAACAAAACTATAAAAGGTGCAGTTTAATAAAAATCGTACATTTATATGCATATCATTTAGATTAACAAACCCACAGTGTATATACAAAAAACAAATTTTTTTTTACGTTGTTTTTAACCAAGATTACATAAATGCTCAAAGTAATAGTTATCATACGAATTTTTAAGATTTATTTTTTAATTTTTTCTTTAATCTTCTGAATTACCAATTTTACCAATTTTACATACTCGCGGTACATTATACAGGGTGTCTCACCAGCGATGGGACCTTAGACGTTTACGGAGAACGGCTGAGGATATCAATTTGAAATTTTTATTGCAATTATTGTACAATTTAATCTACCTTTTAAAATTATTTTGAATAAAATTCCTCTTCCGGTTTAACCGGAAGCGACATCAACTTTGTTATTTCCAATAGAACGCCCTATACATTTTTTTATTTTTAAATTCCTCATGAAATTCTTAATGAAATTGCTGTACCATTCCCTATACCTAAACTTAATAGTTTTCGAGTTAATAATTTTTTTCGTAAAATTTTGACAGTTGCACCTTCATTAAAAATTGCTTATAACTTTTTTGATATTCGGTTTGCTCGTATGCTGGAAGAATTTTTGGAATCTTAAAACATTGTTTTAAAGATTCCATGTCTGAAATTTTCATATTTATGATCAAAAACCAGAGAAAAATCGTGGTAAATTTGGTTAACTTCAAACATTAATAACTTGTTTATTTTCAATGGAACGGTATGCATGTTTTTACATAATCAAATAGGAAAATGAATTAAATTTCGATTGGTATAACCATTGCCTATACCTAAATAGTAAGGTTTCGGAAATACAAGCAAATTTCTGTAAAAATCCAATATTTTGACATATTTATCTTAGATACCGATGAAATGTCACAACAAATTAGTTATGTCATTGATTGACAGTTGATACATTTCTTAAAGAAGATATTTTAAAAATAATGGAAAACAACAATTAAACAAAGTTTTAAGAATTTAATTATTATAAATTATAAAAAACGTGATGGAAAAAATAACAACGAAAATACTATTTTAATAAATGTTCAAAATGGCGACCATTGACTTGCAAACATTTTAAAATGCGGTGCTTGGGAGATTCCGTTGTGGCCCTCCTTATCTCGCTGGGATCCAGCTCATTGATTGCATTAATGAGCCGTTGGCGGAGATCTTCTTTGTCTATAACCGGGGTTCTGTAGACTTTTTGTTTTAATGTTCCCCACAAATAAAAGTCTAAGGGAGTGAGATCGGGAGATCTTGAGGGCCAATTCCACGGTCCCAAACGTCTCAGCCAACGGTCATCAAATAACCTATACAGCTCCCTTGAGACTGCTTCAGTACAATGAGCTGGTGCTCCATCCAGCTGCAACCAGCTAGTCGCATATTCTGCTAATGGCAGATCCTCCAAAAACTGAACCACAACTGTTTCAATTATTTCCAGGAACTTTTGAGAATTTAAGTTCTCATCATAAATGTGGTATTTAATTTTATCATCTTTTAGCATGGCAAAAACATTGAAACCGAATTTCTGTTGATGTGACATTTCTTTAACCAAAAATGTTCATTTTTTCTATTGAAAATCCCATCCCTTGTAAATTTTGATTCGTCTGTCCAAATAATATTTTTGAGAAAGTTAGGGTCTTCTTAAGTCTTCACTAGAAGGGTTTCACAGAAGTGAATCCTATTTTGAAAGTCAATTTCTTTTAGGGGTTGAACTTTGTTGTATTTAAATGGGTGTCTAGCGTGGCTGTCAAGGATTCTCTGGACCGAAACGAGTTAATCCCAAATCCGCTTCCGCACTTCTGATAGAGGCATTTGGGTGTGCTTCAAAATAAGCCAAAACATTTATAATATTGTCTTCATTGCATACAGGCTTGGGTCTTGGTCTATCTGCTCTCAGTCGTGACCCAAAATTAATAAAATTATGTTTTATTCTTCTAAACTTCTTCTTGTTCAGTGGTGGTAAATCTGGGAACCTGTCGTTGAATACTCTGCATGTTCTTGTTACAATTTGATTACATTGTCCGTGAATAGTAAATATTTGCATCAAAACCTCATGGAAATAGTTGTTTCTATCCATTTTACTTAATTTTTAAACGCTTTTGGAAATTTTGAACACCACTTGGTTAAGAAAAGTATCAACTGTCAATCAATGACATAACTAATTTGTTGTGACATTTCATCGGTATCTGAGATAAATATGTCAAAATATTGGATTTTTACAGAAATTTGTTTGTATTTCCGAAACCTTACTATTTAGGTATAGGGAATGGTTATACCAATCGAAATGTAATTCATTTTCCTATTTGATTATGTAAAAAGATGCACACCGTTCCATTGAAAATAAACAAGTTATTAATGTTTGAAGTTAACCAAATTTACCACGATTTTTCTCTGGCTTTTGATCATAAATATGAAAATTTCAGACATGGAATCTTTAAAACAATGTTTTAAGATTCCAAAAATTCTTCCAGCATACGAGCAAACCGAATATCAAAAAAGTTATAAGCAATTTTTAATGAAGGTGGAACTGTCAAAATTTTACGAAAAAAATTATTAACTCGAAAACTTTTAAGTTTAGGTATAGGAAATGGTACAGCAATTTCATTAAGAATTTCATGAGGAATTTAAAAATAAAAAAATTTACAGGGTGTTCCATTGGAAATAACAAAGTTGATGTCGCTTCCGGTTAAACCGGAAGAGGAATTTTATTTAAAATAATTTTAAAAGGTAGATTAAATTGTTCAATAATTGCTATAAGAATTTCAAATTGATATCCTCAGCCGTTCTCCGTAAAAGTCTAAGGTCCCATCGCTGGTGAGACACCCTGTATAATATTCATCCTAATTTTTAATACCTTTTCAATAATATGGTTCACAGCAAAATTGGTATATTTTTGTTTAAAAACTCGTAATTAAAAACTTTAAGGTGGAAAAAAAATCTTTTTTTGTATCGTCTTCTATCCGATTTTTCAAGTTTCATCGATGCGGGCAATTTTGTGTTGTACGGTGTAATAATAGATTTATTGGCTTGTTAATAGATTAAACAGTAATAACAGTAGAATACAAGATCTATTGAAACATTTCTAGTAAACTTCTTAGCAGTAAAATCTACAATACATTTTTTTTCCTACATTCAATATTCTTACTTCCTTTAAGAAACTTTCTTGACCCATTACTGGTAATATTCATAAGAAAAAATTGAACCTACACCTCGGCAAAGTTTTTTGTTTTGAGTGCGTTCCACCAACTTCAAATACCGACACACAGCTGTTTCGACCTATATTGGGTCTCATCAGTGTCGGACAACTTGGTGTATTGGAACACACTAAAAAACAAAGGACTCCCTGAGCTTATATGCTGGGTTGGTAAGCCAACAGAGGCGAGATGTAAGAACATCAGGTGATCCGTCGTTACACGTGCTCCTCATCATTAGTTAATTGTTGATTGCATTGGGAAATTAACGCAATGTTTCTTTAAGCAACATCATTTAAAACTTTTAATGAATTGAAAAACTGAAGATTATTTTGAAAGCTTCTTTGACTGTAACGGGGTTTTTTATTGTTTGCTATACTTTTATTTCTTATTCCTTGGTTGGCCTAAGAGAGCTCGTGGGTTTTGATGTTTTCGTATGAGGGTACCCGTTACAATCTGACCTTTAATCCGGAGAAAATTGTAGCGGTCTCGGTTAGATGATGTCGGATGGACGAGTCTGAGTAGAGGCGAAGTATTTCCGATATGGATATTCGAACACTAAACACACACGCGTCGAATCACTCGGAAAACTTAAAAAACGATCACCGTTCACTGTATACTTACTATTTGATTCAAGATTATTTCTTATAAAACGACAGTAGTAACAAAGCGACGTTTTAAACGATATAAATATATTAACCAACAAAGAATTAACAATAAAAAATTAGAATATAAAAAACAAGGAAAATTAAGTTAAGTTAAATTACAAAGAGGTAATCCAAGGATTTAATCAAAGAGTAGTTTACAAAACAGGATAGAACTCTAGATTAAGAATTTTGACTAAACGTAAACTAAAATAAAATGTAACAAATTATAAAACTAATAAAGTAAATGAAATAAATACAAAGTAAATCTAATCTAAACAAAATTGGTTTGAAATACAATAATTACTATAGATACCTTACACTGAATCAATTGAAGCTGGCAAATAGTGGCTAAAACGGATATCTGCGGACGTTGGAAAGGCTCGATAAAATCCAGATAAGAACTGGCAATTCAAGGGTCGCGTTGTTTTTAAGGACAATTTAGAAGGGATTAATTTATTGGTCAAAATCATGGTAACTCGGGAGGGGTCATAGAAAATTGTCTGGTTCAAAGGTCTAATACCAACCTAAAATGACAGAGCGCTATTGGATTCAAGCTAAGCGGTCATATAGTTCTTAAGAAAGAAGGCGTTACCCTTGAATTTACTCGGCTATTTGAAAGACATGGAACAAACTTAGCGGGGATTTTATTAGGCATTGGGTGGAGGTTTTTTGCCTCTAATACCAACTTCAAGATATACTATAATTCACGAAATTTGATAAATATTAAGATCTCTCACTAACATGGCTTAAACGTTACAAGGGTTGCCTAATGATTAAATCCAATATTTTTCTATCTGGCTTTAAAACCGTATTAATTCAGTTTGATTTTATTCTCGGTTCGCCAGAAGGAAGTTTAATTGAAAATGTTTTGTCGCCTTAAAATTAATTTTAATTATGATTCCTAGATATATTAGACATATTTTGATATAGTTTTTGAAATCAATTTACGGGGCCGATTTTTAGAAAATTGAGTTTGAATGAAAAAATAGAATTTCATTAGGCATCAGCATTTATTCAATATATGTTAATAAATAAATAGTACAAAGAAATTTAAAAAAGCTTAAGCATATATCTATTCATGTGTACTATTGTAGCTACGTACAGCTCGAAGAAGTTTTGTCGTATAATTTTTGATATACCTTATAATTTTTCCACTTTTCGTTAAAATCATTATGCACAGATTCTATAGATTGCTCTCCAAAAAATCCCAGGCCCATCTGATGTTTTGAACAAAATTGTGCTACGTGATAAAAAATTGTGTGCACTTTTGGTGTTACTGAAATTCCTAACTTTTTTTAAATTCTCCAATATCTTGTACTAATCTGGCCGTAACTTCAGTGAAAATAGTCGTCGACGACTGTTTTAAACTTTTTGAAAGCATCTACGTACCCGCTAGGCCTCCAATGTTAACTTCGCAAATCCGCTGAAGTTTATCAACATTGTTGAGTAATGCATTACATGCATTTCCTGCAAACGAAAATTTGCCACCATTTTGTAGCAATATCGGGATACAGTTTATCCATGCTACCATAAAGAGTGTTAACACAGCCCAATAAAAGATGCAGTTCTGGACATCCAAAATTAGTTTATCGTCATCTGAATAAAACAAAGGTGGATTGATGCAGTTTTTGAAATCTTTTTTTACTCTTCCATGATCACACCAATTATTATAATTATAAAGACAGCTAGTTGTTGTCCTTAAAGTACCATACGAACTTAAATTATTTTTTGTGACATCACACCAAATACATAGGCAATAACTTGCGTTATTTGTCAAACCCATAATTATGTTTTCAAGTTTTAAGTCCGTCATAATTGTCCCAGGATATTCAATCAAAGAGTCATTATTTTTACCACGTTGTTGTAATTTTTCTGTATATCTGGGGCAAGATCAAATATAAATATCCTTTTTTACTCCAGTATCCTTCCATTTTTTAAAGTTCTTTGAAGTGTTTTTGTCATTGTTATTATCTTCATTCTTTGATTGAATAGACAAAGTGAATTTCAAAGAACCTCCGCCACCATCAATTCCAAAATTTAAGTGAAAATAAAAAATATCCCTAGAATTAATTAATATTAATTAATTAGAATTAATTATTATGTTGTATAAACAGCATCAAATTATTACAAACAACAGCAAAGCCTGAAAGTTTTGTAACTGCCTCATTTTTTAAAATTTCAAAATCAAATGAATTTACATAAAAAATGTATCTAAATTGTGGGACTTTTGAAAATTTTTTTTCTCGGGCATATGGTTCAATAATATCTCGTGAACATGTCTTCTTTCTTATAAATTCTGAAAAATCACGTACCTGACGATCAGATAAATTTAAATCATTCCGCAAGCCACATAAATCATCCGATGATATTTGACGTATTTGTTTTTTCTCTGCATTAACGATAATATTTAATGGCTTACAACGCTGCTGAGATAGGGATAGTGCAAAATTAATTCTTTTTGCTTTACTATTTAATTTATTTTCAAATTTCTTTTTTGCTAATAATCCAGAAATCAAATTTTCACTTTGCTTTGGGGTTTTGATACTTTCTCGAACATTTTTTAGGAATGTAGTTGAGTTACAATTATGACTTATCCCTTCACGTATTAAAGTAAAACACTTCGTGCATCGCCTACTTATCGTCTTCAGCGGTTTGAGAGTCTTTTTTCACTATTGACTGCATCAAAATTACCTTGTCTAGATACACCCACATTCACATTCTTTTTCTGTATTTGATGAACGGGTTTTCATTTTTAAATGGTACTTTAACTCAATTGATTCCGGCATTTGAAGTGAACTTTTCAAACTTGTATTTACATTAGCTCTTGTTATTTTGAGCCTAGAACATCACAAACTACAGCAGGTAATTGCAAATCCATTAGGTATATTAAAATCAGGAAATAACCTTTTGATTTCAGTTCCTATTTTACCTGTAGTTTTATAATACTTTTTTTTCGGTTTCATTGTGCACATCAAAGACATACTGTGACGATTTTGTTCGTGAGTTCTGGCTGATTTACCTTGTGACTGATGATCATGCAACGTTATTACAATTACAATTACAAAAGCTCTTTGTAATCACCTCTTTGGTGTGCACGTTGGTACATTTGGCGTTTTCAACTTAAAAAATATATAATCTTCCAAACATTTTTTTTTTAAATAGTGATATTATTAGCTTTACTTTGCAAGAAAAATTAAAATCGCGTATGTAGCCGTTGTGGAGATATACACTTAAATGTATTTTTTTTATAAATTAATGCGCAACAGTAAGCTTAACATCTGTTCTAGTGAAAAATACCACAGCAATTCGCTATATATGTATATATATATATAAATATATATATATATATATATACCTATATATAAATATTGATGGTTTTCCGGGATCTGCTCCGTGTTGTCGGTTTTTGGTTCTTAAATGAACCGTATGTCGGACGACGTTTCGGTACAATCTTATGTACCATCTTCAGGTCTTATGTGCTGGGCTGCTGTTGCTACTCTGCTGCGAATTCATACATATAACGCCAGTGGAAACCTAAAGCAGCAGAGCCGCAACAGCAGCCTAGTAGATAAGACCTAAAGAGGGTACATGAGATTGTACCGAAACGTCATCAGTTATACGGTTCTTTTAAGAAACAAAGCACAGAGCAGATCCCGGGAAACCATCAATACATATAACGCCCGTGAAAACCTAAAGCAGAACATTAATCTCGTTAATTTGCGTGGCGTTTTAGTGGTTGTGAGAGCTGGTTTTTATGCAGTTGGTAGTCTCTGTGTATCGTCTCTTGTGTTGAGGTTTTTTGGCCCTGTGTTCGATGCTAGCCAAGACTGCGTTACGATGTTCTTCGAGTTTAACGTTGATACGTCTATTGGTCTGTCCCACGTAGCTTCCGTCACAATTCTTACAAGGAATTTCGTACACCCCTTGTGCCTCCAACTCTATTTTTGGTTTGGCGTTTGGAAGTATTTGACCGATCTTTTTTGGGGCGGTAAATGTTGTCTCAATGTTATGTTTTTTGAGAACTTTGCCTAATCTCTCGGTTGTCCCTTTCACGTAGGGAAGGAAGGTCTACGAAGTTGGTTTGTTGTATTAGTCCTCTTTTGTATTTAACCGGCGTCGTGGTCTAAGAGCCTTTTTAATGATAGTTTTGGAGAATACGTTTTGCTGTAGCCTCGTTTGGATTTTCAGGTCTTCTTGTTTCTTGTGGTCATCATCCGCCAGCCTTTCGGATCTCGTGACAAGTGTCTTAATGACTGACTGCAGTTGTGACGGGTGGTGGTGTGACTGTGCTTCTGCCCAAGTTTGCCATTATTTTTCTTGATTATGAAGAAATCCAGAAAATGTAATTGGTGTTTTTCTCGGTTTCCATTGTGAACTTAACCATTTTGGAATTCTGTTGAGATGGTTCAGGAATTTCTTCAGTTCCTCTTCTCCGTGGGTCCAGATGATAAATGTGTCTTCTACGTATCGTAGCCATAACTTTAATTTTAGTATTGCCGTTTCAATTGCTCATACTACTATGTCTTCCATGAATAAGTTGGCTATTGCTGGCTATATTGGAAAATTGACTTTAAAAAAACAAGGGTCTTGGCTAGCATCGAATACAGAACCAAACGTACCATCAGTGAAGCCATTGAAATAGAAAAATGTCCAAAAAACCTCAACACAAGAGGCGATACACAGAGACTAAGCTTACTATTGCAAATTAATTTATAAAAAATACATTTAAGTGTATATCTTCACAACGGCTACATACGCGATTTTAATTTTTCTTGCAAAGTATAGCAAATATTATCACTATTTAAAAAAAAAATGTTTAGAAGATTATATATTTTTTAAGTTGAAAACGCCAAATGTACCAACGTGTGTGATATCTATTTAACTAAAATAGGGACATTAGGTCCGAATGATGTAGGCCACAACGATTCAAATACAGATCTCAAAACCAGTTCAAGAATGTGATGACGACATGGCAAATAAATAAGCTCTCTTCCTAATTTGATTTTAAATTTTTATTATTTATTTTATTAAAATAAAAAAATATTTAAAATGGTATAAAACCTGTAATATTTGGATTTTTTAAATAAAATTTTAAATTTGTCGATAAATTATAGTAGATAATAAATTGCACCACTTTAATTTGAATTATCTTAAATAGGGTGGCCTGGAGGCGGGTGAGGCGACAGGAAAAACTAACTTTTTTTCGCAAACTTCAATTTAAATTCTGTTTTCGCCGAACTTATCTATTTAATGTCATTATAAACTATTATAAATTTGGTGTGGGTCCCATGTCTAATAACTGAAATATTGGTATACCCAAAATCCACCGGCTGCCACTGAGGGCAGGGCAAAAAAGTTCTTAGGAGGTTTCAAACAAGCACATTTTTTTTAATTTAAAAATATTTTATTGCAGTTTGCACAAATAACTAACTATCAGATTTAAGCTTACTTATCAAGCAAAAAAACTGATTAGTAATTTAATTTTTAGCCGCCAAATATGCAGGTTTCGCTTAAAAAAATTATGACAATCGTTCACACAATGTCCTAGTATTTTGTTTTAGTTCCTGTTGATTAAATGTACCAAATAAAGGAAGTAATTATTAATCTACTTTATTTATTGTTAAGTTTTACCAATAATTAATTTATTTTTATATTGGCCGCCAAGTTCCGCTTAGAGGTCATTTATTCGATGATGCGTGGATTTGATCGATAAATCGATTAAATTACCTTGCAATAGGTGAAAGTCAATCAACCTTAAAAAATACGACTATTACATTTATCAATACTAAAACTCCATCTAATAATTAAGATTAAATCAAAATATTGGCATTAACGTTTTTCTTATCTAAATTTTAAAGTTTTGACTGGTTGTAGGTTTTTAGTGGTAGGTGGTAAAAATACAATAGACAACCTAATTTATACTGTAAGGGAAATTAGAAAACTAAGGTAAAAACTAAGCTAATCCATCACACGTTATACAATATATATATTTTAGGCGGTGAACATTATACAAACATATTGAAACTTGTTGCAATATAAATTTTATGAAACCAAATTGTTTAAAGATCTAGCCCTTTACTTTTTCACCGTACTTTTGTCTTAAGTATGCTTCACAATTAGGCACCGACAGACAACTTGTTTCGTTTTTTTGGACCATTTCTTTATTGCAAAATAATTAAAAATAATTTGCGCTCAACTTTTGTCAACACAGAAATAGTTTCTCATATACAGTATGCATCACGTATCAATTTATGTGTATTATTATACTTCTATGGGTTTTTTTTAATTGTAAAGCCCTGCGGTATTGCCTCACTTATTTATTCAAAAATTTATTAACATTAATAAAAAACGCAAACAGGCGCGTTCGGGCGCCAAGTAATATACATAGATATTTAAATAATAAACTTTTGGTGGCATGTGTTATAAATTAATATCAATAGTATAAATAATATTTATTTTATTATAATTAGATGCAGATTTAGTAATTATACATGTTAAATGATAGATACGTGAATTTTCCAAATATTGGATCATCCACTCAATGTATTGTACAGGATGATCCCCTATAATGTCGCCCCCCTTTAACTTTTTTATTTTAAGTGTCCCAAAAAAATTAAAAGTTTGGTTATGTAGGAACTAAAAAATACTTTTTTTCTACGTATAAAGAAAATTGGAAAATTGATCAGTATACAGGGAAAAACAAAAAGTTAATTTTTTTTCAATGGATCACCCTATATATGAATTTATTTTTCGATTCCTTGTAAAATTATAGGGGATCACCCTGTACAAATCACAAAATACCTCGCTAGAAGGTCAAAGCTTGCGATATTGTCCAAAAATACAGGTATATTTCTATACCCGGAATTCCATTTTGTCCCTCCTGGGTCAAAGTCAGCTATGTTTCAAACTTTTCATCGAGCAATGTCCCAGAGATGAAAGTGCGATGCACCACACACGAAAGACAAAATGTAACTCCAATTAGAAACCTTCTGATAGAATGGCATTACAATGACAAATGATAATGGTTCATTTAAACTACTTAATTGGAAATTTTATGTCGATATGCCTACGCCGCAAAACACTACTACTAATATTATATAAATTCACACTCAAACAATGGCCGAAGCATATACATAATAAATTATAAATAAAATAAAATCTTCCTACAAACATTAAAACTAACAAATAAACACGAATAAAGTACAAATCCAACTTAAACCCTATTTTTATACTTTTTTATCAAATTGTTCTTAGAGGTATTTATTTATAAAAGTAAATGTCTCATTGTTGTTTTTTAGCCCTGAGGAAGAGAGCAGGAAATGCCCTCGAAACGTCGGCGAATTTAAAATAAGTTTTTAATTTTCCTGTCCGAATACCCACAAACCTAACCTCAAAAAATTATCATAAAATTTCGTCACAGACGCAATAATATATTCATTTTGAAAATGTGGTCATTTTTTGTATTATCTTGATTACCATTCGTTGAGTTTAGCAGTGCATAGAACATCAAAATTATGCACTCTTTTGAAACAAAAAGTTTATAAATAATTTTTAAATTTAAAATATCGGATAAAAATTGCAAATATCATAGCTATAATAGTTCTGTTATACGATCGAGCTTAACTATATATATCTTGGTGGGTATGTTCAAAAATTCCATTTCGGTTACCATAAATATACCTTTTTATTAAAATATGTCAAATTAATTTTATTTTACATTTAAGTTTGTTAAGGTTTAAATAGCTGTAGATAAATATTTAATATTTAAATTTAAATTATAATACCTATTATAATAACTTCAAAAAATTAATAATAAAGATTTTTTATTGCAGTTATATAGGTATAAAAAGCCTAAATTTATAATGTATTATTTATATTATAATTGATTGATTTATAACACAAGCCACCGAAAGTTTATCGTCAACGCGTTAGGGACCGCGCGACATTAGAAAAATGTTCATATATTCCCTAATATTAATAGTTAATACCTTTTTCTAAATTTATCAATAGTTTTACGATTACGACTGTTTACGTATTAAGATAAAGATTTTTTTTGGAATCGAAAAGGTCAACTTTGTCTAATTAAAACAAAAATTATACTATCATATAGAAAAAATAATAATTTAAAACCTATATTTTTAAAAAGAATTGGGATTTTTAAAGTCGACCCTCGCCTAAAAAAATATTCATAAAAAAATATCGTATATTTTGTAAAATTATTTATATTTCCAAATTTATATTAAATAATGTAATACCTTGAAAAATATAGAAATTCAATACTTAACTATAGTTATTTTATCCCTATGGAAATAAAATTGTATTAAAAAAATTACGAACAAAGGAACAAGTTAAAGAAGTTTATGAAAGGTACCAAGATTTCTTGTTTAAAAATGGTTAAGGTGACCAACTTTCTAAAATAAAAAACCAGAACCCCTCCTCACCCTTTCAAAAAATAAAAAAAACTATTTTATTAAATGTTTATTACCCTGGCGAAAATAGAGCATGCATGAAAAGTGTGCAATAAGGGTGTATTTGGAGTGCAAGGCTTAATAACAATGTGCATACACGCTATTTTGTGGCTTATATTACCTTATTTTTTAGCACATTGTTTGCATATTGTTAGTACATTGTTTAAGACAATTTTGCAAAGCTTCGGTCTATCTCAAGCATGTCACATTTTATATACACTGTTAGCATGCTTTATTATTTCTCATTTATCACGCTTATATTACACCTTTTTATAGCACATTTTTGTACAGTTTTAGCTATCACTCAACAGTTTAAGCACATTTTAGATATATTTCTCTTGTGTTGGGGTAAAAGATTTATTTAAAAGATGTATCGCTTCTCGGTCTATGGCTAAGATCAAAGCAATCCCGGTCGTAGAGTTGACAGTGCAGGTATTTTTTTTTTATTAGGTTAATATTATTTATATTTATTCTTTAATTAAGTGTAAATTTAAAAGACTTTATAGGTCACCAAAAAGAATCTGTTTTTATAGTAGGCACACAGAAGGTGGCACCAAACAGTGTGCAAACAACGTGAAAAATCAAAAGGAGTTCCCTTTAGAACATTTTCCAGTGATTATTCACACTTTTAAATTTTTGATTTTGCACATTGTTTCATGTTCCATTTCCCACCCTCCGAAAATCATTTTTTTATAGATTGCAGATTGTTGGCACATTGTTCTCAAATAATTTTGCACACTTTTTTCACATTTTATTTTCGCCAGGGAACGTCAATAATAAAAAAATTATCCTGTAGGTACTCCTAAAAATTCAGATCTTTTAAATTAATAATTAACCTGAGCCCCGACCGCTTTTAATAAAAAAATTAGATCAAATCCTAAAAAAGTGTGAAAAATTTCAAACGTTTTTTCTTACTTTTTATTATGCTAAGGAACTCCCAAAAATTCAGAATTTTTTCATTAATTTTTAACCTAAGCCCCGACCACATTTAATAAAAAAAATTAGAAAAAATTCTAAAAGAGTAAAAAAAACTCATAAATAAAAAAAAACAAGGTTTTCTTTTACTTTTTTACTATCCTGAAGGTAATCCCAAAAATTCAGATTTGTAAATTAAGTTTTAACCCGAGCCCCGACCACTTTTTAAAAAAATAATATATATAAATATATATTAGGGTGGGCCAAAAAAAAACTTTTAATTTTTTTTCTTTATTTACCATGAAAATATCGTCCAATATGACGAAAAAAAAATTCTGATAAAGTTTGAGCTCTTAATATTAATATTAAGAGGTGGCTCATCTCGATTTTTTAATTTCCATTTAAATAACACGGGAAAAAACATTTTTTTGTTTGTAATTTTATTGCGTTTTAACGAATCAGTGAGTTATAAAAATTAATACATATTCTTGTAGGGAATTGAACGATCTACAAAAATGATCTGATATGATTTTTTGCTTAGTCGACTCGTTTAAAAGTTATTTGAGGTTAAAGTTCAACTTCAAATAGTAAATGATGACTTTTATAGTTTTTCATACCCTTTTACGAAATATTGGCTCAAAAACATGAAGTATCATATTTTTCGTGAAGTTTATCGAGTGTTCTTTGGTAAAACAATATTATTTTTACGAAATATCAATAATCGTGAAAAACCGTTTTTTTATACTTGATTTAAAAAAAATCGAATTTTTTTCTTTACATAAGTAATGACATTTTCTCAAAAAATAATTAATATTCTATTTACACTTGACTATTAGGTAATAAAAGCCATGTTTCAATAATTTATCAATTAAAATAAAAAATTAAAATAAAAAATGTTATTCCATAACTTGTTCACTATCTTAGAATCAAACATTTGTTGTACTCTTCTTTTAATGCAACTCCTCTTTATGCTACATCATTGAGAACGCTAAGACGTTTGAAAAATACTAGTTTATCTTGAGAGCTTTCCTACTGGGTCCAAAATTCTACATTCTTATTGATAAATGAATGGGTAAATCAAATATATTAAATATATATATGTATATTTGATACTTATTGCGAGTAGTTAAAAACCACCGGCAAAAATATCCCAATTGTAACAAGAAAAATTTAGTTTGATTCTAAGTGAAAAAGTACAAGTTATGAAATAACAATTTTTATTTTAATTGAAAAATTATTGAAACACATGGCTTTTATTACTCTACAATGTAGAGTCTACATAACCTAATAGTCAAGTGTAAATAGAATATTTATTATTTTTTAAGAAAATGATTAATTTTTTTGTCATTACTCAGGTAAAGAAAAAATTTCGAATTTAAAAAAAAATAAATATAGAAAAAACCGTTTTTTTCACGATATTGATATTTCGTAAAAATTGTATTGTTTTACCGAAGAACACTCAATAAAATATGATATTTCATGTTTTTGAGACAATATTTCGTGATAGAGTATGAAATACTATAAAAGTCATCATTTAATATTTGAGTTGAACTTTAACCTCAAATAACTTTTAAAAGAGTCGACTATGCAAAAAATCATATCAGATCTTTTTTGTAGATCGTTCAATTCCCTACAAGAATATGTATTAATTTCTACAACTTACTGTTTCGTTAAAACGCAATAAAATTCCAAACAAAAAAATGTATTTTTCCCGTGTTATTTAAGTGGAAAATAAAAAATCGCGATGAGCCACTTCTTAATATTGATATTAAGAGCTCAAACTTCATCAGAATTTTTTTTTCGTCATCTTGGACGATATTTTCATGGTAGCTAAAGAAAATAAAATTAAAAGTTTTTTTTTGGCCCAACCTAATATATATAAACATATAGATATCCGAAATATATCACAAACAGCAATGCTCGCGACTCGCGTGCGGGAGAGCTCTTGAAACGTAAAAGTTTAAAGATGAAACCAACAATAATTAAAAAAAAGGGGTGCGAACTGATAAGTGAAACAAACATTTTCATGGAGTGCAAGCTAAAATGGTGTAACGGTCATTGAGGAGTGGAGTGTTGGGTGATATGAATGTCTTGGGTGCCACCTGTCATTGGAGGCTTTTCACTGGACGGACGGGGGAGGTCGGAGAAGAGGGGAAAAATCTGATAAGTTTTACTTTAAGAGTATGCATGACCTGATACAAATCTGCAATATAAATACGGCAGATCCCAGCAAGCATTTTCCGTAATTTGTCACCATTAACATTGCCCGTATTCATTTCATTAAACATAACATTTATTTTACTTGAAAATGTTAAAATGACTTTAAAATATGATTATGTTAAGAACATATTTTACTCTTTAAACAATTGTTTTGTTTTTAATTACTATCATTGCAAAATTGTATTAAAAAGTGTTAAAAATTCTTACACGGGCAATGTTAGTGGTGATAGGTATCGTTAAAGTGTTTATTGGGATATCTTTAAAACCTAAGAAGGGCACGCAGCGTGGGGCAATAAGTCTGTCAACAGCAAATGCGTAAGGCGGTCCCAATCGAGCCGGAAAATAAACACTGGACTGACAGAGTAAACTAACATTGAACAAAATTCTAACACATTAAAAAAAAGGGCCTAATAGCCAAACTCGAGTTTGTAAACATTAGACAACAGAATAATCGCGCTTGTGATTTGTTTGACTAGTGAATAAATGCAATGCTTTGGAATTTGATAAACAAAGACGGAACTCTACCACAAAACGTGCTTGGGACAAAAATTATTAAAAACAACTGACACACTTTACCAAGGTCAGGAACTATCTGACCAGGACACGGACAATGACAATAACGAACAAGACAAAGACATCGACTAGGAAACTACACCCCTGCAGCGAAATAACAACTCCCCAACTCCAAATAGTGATCCCAAATGTTTGGAGTAATACTAATCGACTGGTCTAGGGGGATTCCGCGTCGTACTTAGTTTTAAGTCGGCGTAATTGTCCCCCAAAAACCAACTCCCTCCCGTCCCTCATCCATACCCCACCGAGCGTATAGCATAGGCTCGGCGAACCCGGGAATGGCTATTATAACTATTCGCCTCTCGCTCTCGAGCCCCAAATAGGGGACAGTACGTAACGCAATGGACATTCGCACCCAGCAAACACGGGTGAAGCCGTGCAGTTGCTGGGGAAGAACAAAAATCGGCGTAAGTAAACATAGGCCTGTACGGGGTTCGAGAGTCAAGAGGAAATGGGGCTGGTTATACGTCTCTTATACTCATACTCATACTCATATAGATATCCGAAATATATATATATATATATATATATATATATATATATATATATAGATATCCGAAAAGAGTGAGAAAAAGAAATATTTTTTTTATAACGAGGTTTTTTCTTATTTTTTTACTCTTCTAAATGTACCTCCTAAGTTTTAGTTTTTAAACTTATTTTTAACCAAAGCCCTGACCACTTTAAAAAAATGCTAATAACGTCAATAATAAAAAATGTATAAACCAAGACCAAATCTGCAAAACCAGGACAAAATCAATACACAATTAAAACCAGGACACATTAGTAAAAACCAGAACCTGTCCTGGGTAAACCAGGATGGTTGGTCACCTTAAAAATTGATAAAGTGCGCGCTTTAACTTATATTTTACAATAATTACGTTAAAACATAGTTTATATTTATTTTCAATATTTTTATTCATTTGTCATAAGTAGAATAGATAAATATATTGTAAAGATTTCTCTTTACCCCAGGTTCGATTAAAACAAGTTTTATGAAAAATTGATAAATTAAATATTTTGTGGCTTTGGCTCGTGATCGTCTTACCCAAATTTGGACCTCTACGCTGTGTTTACTTACTTGTTTTATTAGATGCATTGCTTTAAGAATGATACGTGGGAGAAATAGGTTTATAAGAAATAAAATACAGTGGCTTAATTTACCCCAATTTAATTTACGTTAACTTTTTACAAACAAGCAAGGGGTGGCTCTTAGGAGGGTTCGGCCAGGGAAAAAGAGCCTGAGAAAAAACCCTGGTCGGCTATGAAGTAGCAAAGGAATACGCGGTCAGGCATTGTACTTTAAAAATTACGCAAATTAATGTATTGGCGATATGGCTCGATACTGCATTTAAACAAAGATTTAAAACTGAAGAATATTGGGGTTAGTTAGCCGGGCTAGGCCCAGAATGTAACGAGGTCCCAATATGGGAGGCAACCCGCCTAGTTTAGTTGAAGGGTCGGGGAAAAGCGAAGCAACCCTAGAGAACCTAGGGCAACCTTGTCCCCTCACGGGAGAAAAATATTAGTCCATACAACAAAGGCCCACGCACACAAACAAGGAGTACTCAAAGTTGGAACAATAACGGTCAGCACTCCTGGTTAAGCACCGAGTAATTTCGCAATACATTAATAACTTTGGACTGATCATAAAACAATGCTTAACCACGTTATAGAAAAAGGGTACAAAATGATGGGTTAAGCACAAACAAAATACAAGGTTACATTGAGGCGGCACAAGCATTGAACATAGCAAAGCATTAAAATTACAGTGATAATAATAAAAGCGAGAATAGGGGTGGTAATAGCTAAAAGAAAAGGATTAAAATAACGTAAAATACAGCTAAACGTAATAGACAAGGGTAAATATACTCATAATAGCAATAATTATATAATAATAAGCTTAACAATTTGAAAATGCACAATATTACGTTTAGTTAATTTTACTACACATTTAAATAGATTAAATAATTAGAACTAACCTTGTAGAATACACTAATAACACTTTTAACAATGATTTTAGAACAATAATTTACTTTTACAATTTTACCAAAGAAAACGAACTGTACTGCATCGAATTCAAACTGCTTCTGCCGCATCTCCTTTTTCGAAAAACTTTTTCGTTTACCTCTAAGGAAATTCCTCCCCCAATCTGCATGCCAGATGTACTCTTCCTTCAGCTTAGCGCGTACCTTTCTTGTTTGTTTGGAAAATTTTCTACCTAAATCTGTAAAATTTCTTTGCCTTCAAATAAAGTTTTATAGCTTAATCCTATTTTAAAATTCGAAAAATAAAATTATAATAACATGTTTTCTAATAAATCTATACAGGGTGTTTCTTTTCGGAACCATTACAATATATTAGTTAATTAAATTATTCATTTCAATTCTGATATATATATCCCTTTACCATACTATTTATATTATGTAATTAATCCCTATTATAATAGGTTCTTAATCAATGCTAATAGTAACTATTATTAACTGACTACATTGATTAAGACATTTAGAAATTCTAAATAAGAATTAATTAAGTATTTATTATTAATTTTATAAATCTTATAAAAAATAAAGATTAAAAGGTAAATAGTTTAATTATTTTAAAAATAGGTGAAAGGTGAAAATTCTTCAGATAAATTATATATTTAATTTAATTACGTTTGTTTATTATAATTTCATGTTTAATTTTTTAAACATTATATATATATTTTTAAATTAATATATATGTTCAGTCAATGTATACACTGACTAGCTTATGTATACAATAACTGATTTTGATACGTAAATGTATTCAGAAGCGCATTAACTTACTAGTAGATGTTTAAATTGACTTCACAATAATAATATCTATGTTATGAAAACCAAGTCTTATTAAATTACAAAATTTAAAAAATGTGAGTGCCTCACCTTTATAAGCACACTTTTGAAGTAAAACTTCTAATGCAGATGGTAGGAATCGAAATTCAGAGTAATTATAATTAATTGTGCTCAAGCCTGCTTGAGCTACTTAAAAACCATATAAAAACTAAATAATAAGTTTTGTTTAATAAAAGGTATATCCCGCATGGTTTAGGATATTTGGGATATTTCCCAGATATCCTAAACCATGCGGGATATATCGCAATGTGCGGGTGATATACCCGCGATATGACATATTTTTCCGGACTCACACCTCGCTTTCACTTTAAAAATTAACTGGGAAAAATTGTAATTTTTAATTTTAGCGCCCTATAAAAAAGAAAAATGTAATACCAACAAAATATTTTAATAGCAAATTAAAAAAAATTAAATTCTTAAAATAAAGTCACAAATAAATAATGTTTGTAGAATGTTATCCAAAAATTTTATTATTGAGTCAAACCACGTCAAGTGGGACCAGAAAATTTCACGAAATCACCGATTTTGAAAATAATCACATTATTGTGTAGTAAGCATGACTCATATGTCACAGTAAAAAAATTGTTTTAAAATTCGTTTTTTTGGTAATGTTATTAAGGTTGACAATTTTGTCAAACTTTAGAGCACGGTAAAATTGAAAAAATAGAATCTCTGGGACCACTCTGTATAATTGAATTAAATTTTACACACTATTGTAGAAATGTTTAGACTATATAATGATCATTTAATTAAGGTTAATTTGTTTAAATAAAATAATTTTGCATACATTTATTATAAACAATTGAAATTTTGTATGTGTTCTTCACACTGAAAAAAAATTAATCTTGTGTCATAATATGCAGCAAACGTTTCCGTTTAATAAGATGTACTCAAAAATTTGCCTTTCATATGTCATTCCGGAGATATTAATTTTTTTGTCCGGCTGTGCGCTTGATCAGTACGCGGCGCGCTTCGCTGCTAGGTCGTCCGTTCGAACGGTTTAACGGTGTGCCTGAACGAAGTTAAGTCACATAAAAATGCCGCCAAAAACTGATTGTAGTTTCTTGTTCGGGACCCTTTGGTGACTTAAAAATGATATTTACCAAAGTTCTAGCTGCTCCTCTTTTCGAAATTGTTCGAAAATTCATGATTTTTTTTCAAATTTTTGTTTATCTCTTTGACAGAGTACACATTTGCAGACGGATTTTTATAAAATTGGAGTATATTATTTAGGAGACTTAAAGAATATTTTTTAATACTGTTCACATCATTTGATATATACAGGGTTAGCCAAAAATCACTTATTTTTAATAATGCAAAAGCGTAAATTCATGATTTTAGCATAACACGCAAAAAATATTTATTCCCAATTTTTTATAGATATTTCTAGGTCTATCAGGTTACAAAATGGCATTATTATTAACCTTTTACAAGAAAAATAGATTTGTAATAACATTTAATAAAATAACGCTTAGAGAGTATTTAAAATGATGTTTAATTTAGGCTTTTTAGTAGTTTTCAATTTTGAACGAAAAATTGGTTGAAGTTAAAAAATATATTTACCAAAATTCTAACTGTTTTTTTTAATTTGTAAAAAATTCAATTTTTTTAAAATTATTTGTTTATAGCAAAGTCTACCTTTGCCAGAGTACACATTTGTACACCGATATTGTAAACGAGAGAAACTGTTTATATATATATGCTTAGATTTATACAGGGTTAGATAAAAATCACTTTTTTATATAGTAAAAAGCTAAATGCATAAAAAAGATTTTTCAAAAAATTTCGAAAAGTGGAGCAGCTAGGATTTTGGTAAATATCATTTTTAAGTCACCAAAGAACTTCGTTTAGGCACACCGTGTGCTGATGAGCTAACAGCGAAGCGCGCCGCGTACTGATCAAGCGCACAGCCGGACAAAAAAATTAATATCTCCGGAATGACATATGAAAGGCAAATTTTTGAGTACATCTTATTAAACGGAAACGTTTGCCGCATATTATAACACAAGATTAATTTTTTTTCAGCGTGAAGAACACATACAAAATTTTAATTGTTTATAATAAATGTATGCAAAATTATTTTATTTAAACAAATTAACCTTAATTAAATGATCATTATATACTCTAAACATTTCTACAATAGTGTGTAAAATTTAATTCAATTATACAGAGTGGTCCCAGAGATTCTATTTTTTCAATTTTACCGTGCTCTAAAGTTTGACAAAATTGTCAACCTTAATAACATTACCAAAAAAACGAATTTTAAAACAATTTTTTTACTGTGACATATGAGTAATGCCTACTACACAATAATGTGATTATTTTCAAAATCGGTGATTTCGTGAAATTTTCTGGTCCCACTTGACGTGGTTTGACTCTATTTTAAGTTTTGCGTAGGTACTGTAAAATTAACATTTTTTGTCCATTCTTCTGAATTTTTTGTTTCTAAATTAAACAACATTAAATATAAACCTTTATGTCTATATATAAGGTAACAAATATTTTTTAATAAAATATTGTAGTTCTAAAGTTTATGGCCCATAGTATACATAACTTATTTT
Source organism: Brassicogethes aeneus (assembly GCA_921294245.1). NCBI lineage: Eukaryota > Metazoa > Arthropoda > Insecta > Coleoptera > Nitidulidae > Brassicogethes > Brassicogethes aeneus. The sequence continues at coordinate 68,847,745 of OV121132.1, forward strand.
TGTTATAGCAGTTGGCAGTTTTTTTTCCTTAACAAATTAAAACAAAATTGCCTTAAGTTCACAAATTAATTTTGACCCGAAAAGTAGGTTTTCAGGTTAGTGAGATTCTCCCTCAGCACAGTTTACCGCTGTGCACCGCGGTAAACTGTGCTGATGGAGAATCTCTTGTTCTCTGGGTGATCGGGGCCACCGGACTTTTTAAAATAAGTTTTATTTAATTTTTTTGTTTTTGATTGGAAAAAAGGGGATTTATAGTTCAGTTTACATTGTAACCGATAACAACTGATGAATAATTATTTAAAATTCACAACAGTCAAAAACAAAATTAACTAGATTTTACTTAGGAAAATCTGGTGGCCCGGATAAATTCATATCTCAGATTATCATAATTGAGTTATCAATTTCATAAGCAAAACAAAGCAGTTTTTTACTTAGGTATTTACAACTTACTAATTCAGCTATTCCCATTGATTTTTAGAGAGTAGCATATGTAATTCAGATAACACAATTGCTTTTAAGAAAGTAGCAATTTTAATTCAGATAACACAATTGATTTTCAGAAATTGTAATTCAGAAAGCAGCAAATGTTTTTCAGATAAAATCAAATGTAATTCAGCCGCAGCAATTTTTTCAGGAACAGTGGGTTGCATGCAGTAAATCGATGATGAATGAAAGTACACGTTATCTTTATTAGTAGTAGTAGTAGTAGTACGGTTGGGTAGGCTCGAAGCCTGACAATTAGACTCCATGGTCCTTTTTATCTGCCCCTCCTAAACCAACCAAACTACTCCTCATCTTCCTCTTCGCCCATACCAGCCCTTTCGAATCTTCCAGACCTTCTTATAAAGGTCAGGATATCCTGCCAGGCAAGAGAGGCCAACTCTTCCCTTTGGAGTGTCATCACTCCAAAGATTTTATACCTTAGTCTGCCGAGGGCCTCACATTGTCCCAGGAAGTGAAAGGAGGTTTCATCCTCCCTTCCGCACTGGGTACAGGAGGAGCTGGTTTCAGCCCCTATTCTCGTGAGGTGTTTCCTTAGGCCATGACCCGTGAGTATGTTCACAAGTGGGCCCAAGGAGGTTCGGCTCCTACCTAGAAGCCAGATGGATTTGGGTTTGCTTAGGGTGACCAGGAAATCCCTGGTCTGCCTACAGCCACCGCTTCTTCTCCAGCTTTCGTTCGCCCTTTTATCAGCCCAATTATTTAGGGCTGATTTGACCTGCTTTCTCGTAATTCCAAAAATTGGTTCGGGTTCTACACAGGGGGTTTCAGATCCCAATCTGGCCAACTCATCAGCCCGTTCGTTACCTTCAACCCCACTATGACCTGGTACCCATACGAGATGCACTCTTTTTGTGCTTGCTAGCTTTTCCAGCGCTTCCTCACACTCTTGAACCAACTTCGATGTGGTTCTCGCTGCCCAAAGCGCTTTCAGAGCTGCTTGGCTATCTGAGCAGATGTATATATCTGTCTCGCTCCCTGTTCTTATATCCTCACAGTTTGCAACCTCAAGTATGGTAAACACTTCCGCTTGAAAGACAGTGGTATATCCTCCGAGCGGGTAGCTCCTTTGGATATCCCTGTCCTCCACGCAGAACCCTGCCCCTGAAGACAGTGTACTCGCCATACGAGAGCCATCAGTGTAGCACACTAGTGAATTTTGTGCAAAGTGTACATCCTTTTTCTCCCACTGCTCTCTTGTTGGTATCGTGAGGGAAAACTTCTTTTTTAAACTTAGGCGGTCTTTTGCTGGCATCGTTCTTATACTGCTAATTGGGACCTCCCTCTCAGCCATATCCGCGATGCCCTCATGACCATAAGTTATTCCTTTTCCTAACCAATTGTTGGCATCCCTCATCCTTAAATGGCTCGCCATTGCTTCTCTCTTTATCCAGAGGGAAAGACTAGGCAAGCTCAGCAAGGCCTCTAATGCCGTCGTTGGAGTAGTCCTCATTGCGCCTGTGATACCGAGACATGCCAGTCTCTGTATCTTGCTCAGTTTTTGAGCGATGGTGGTTTTGCTCACACTGCGCCACCAGACCACTGATCCATAATGTATCCGCGGTCTGATGACAGCAGTATAAATCCAGTGAAGGACTTTGGGATTTACTCCCCAGCATTTTCCCACCACCCGGCGCAGCTGCCAGAAAGTTGCAATCGATTTGTCAACAACTCTGTCGACGTGTGATTTCCAACTTAACTTCCTATCTAGGGTAACACCTAGGTACTTGACCTCTTGAGTAATCTCAAGAGGTCTTCCATACATGACTGGTGCCCTGAAGTCCTGTATCTTCCTTCGTTTGGTAAAAAGAATCATGTCAGTTTTTGTTGGGTTAACTGACAGACCGTTTTCTTTGCACCAATTTTCTATTATTCTGCATGCTGTCTGCATTCTGTCGCAGACTACACCTAGAATGCCTCCTCTGATTAGGACTGTACCATCATCTGCATATGCTTGTGCATACAGCCCTTCGGCCGTCAGTCTCTCCAGAAGTCCATCCATTATTAAACACCATAGGTGGGGTGATAGGCAGCCGCCTTGTGGGCAGCCGCCCCTCACACCGATGTCCAAATGGCAGTCTCCCAGAGATGCACTGACCTGCCTCTCCTCCAATGAGGATTTAACCCAACTAACCAGGACTGGGGGAGTGCCTCTGGCTTGTAGCGCTTCACAGATTGTAGATGTCCTCGCCTTATCAAAAGCCCCCTCTACATCAAAGAAAACAGCTAGTGCCATTTCCTTGTAGTGCAGTGCCTTTTCGACTCTATGCACTATAGAATGAAGAGCCGTTTCGGTCGACCTTCCATTTCTATAGGCATGTTGATTCTTATGGAATGGGTACCTTTTCAGCACCCCTTCTTGCAGGTACCGGTCCACAATCCTTTCTAATGTTTTAAAAAGAAAGGATGTTAGGCTTATTGGCCTGAAGGACTTTGCAGCCGAGTAGTCTTTTTTCCCTGCTTTGGGTATGAAGACCACTTTAGCTGCCCTCCAGGCTCTTGGGACATATCCCAGTGCCAGACTGGCTCGGAATATTCGTTCTATTCCTGGGAGAAGAATCTCCAAGCCTCTCTGTAGCAATGCTGGGAATATTCCATCCGGTCCTGCTGCCTTGTATGGATCGAACGCATTTACTGCCCATTCCACCGATCCCTCCTTCACAACGTCTTTGGCAAGGCCTAAGTCCCAGGTAAGGATCTCTGGCCCCTCCGTTGTTGACGTGTGGGAAGGAGTTTCGCCGGGGAAGTGTGTTTCCAGGAGATGTCTTAGGGACTCTTCACTGGTGTTCGTCCACGATCCATCCAACCTTCTTAGGATTCCTACATTCCTTTTTGAGTCACAACTAAGGATCTTCATCAGCCTGGTTGACTCCTGAAGTGACTCTACAGTTCCACAGTATGTCTTCCAGCTGATATCCTTGCTGCGCCTTAACTCTTTTTTGTAAGACTTTCTAGCCTCCCTGTACGTGTCCCACGTGGATTGCAGCCCATCCTTGATAGCCCGGTTGAATGCGCGCCTTGCCTTCTTTCGAAGGTCGTCAAGCACGTCACTCCACCACGGAACCTTTCGGCCCTTAGCCATCTTGGCCGGGCAAGCAATCTCGTAGGCTGTGGCAATCGTACTATTTAGGTGGTTAACTTCCTTCTCTAACTGTTCTTTGGTGGTAATGTCCACAGGAGGTTCCCAAGTTTGACTTTTTAGATTGGTGAGATATTTCTCCCAATCTGTAGCCCTTGGATTCCTCCTTGGGTAAGGAGTGACCTTGTCGACATTTAACTCAAATATGATCATCCTGTGATCAGACATCGTCATATCGTTTGTCACTCTCCAGTTAGAAACATCTTCATATACTGACCTTGATGCCAACGTTATGTCTATTACTTCCTTCCGGTTGCAAATAACAAACGTTGGTTCTTTGCCTCTGTTTATTACCTCTAAGTCTGTTGATGCCAAATACCCTAGCAGAGATTCTCCCCTGCTATTGGTGTTGGTACTGCCCCACACGTAGTGGTGGGCGTTGGAATCACATCCTAGCACGAGGGGTATGCACTTGTCACTCGCGAACTTAATTAAACGAGTTAGCTCCGGAGTAGGGCACGGTCCCTCGTACGGTAAATAGACGCTTCCTAATATAATCCTATTTCTAATGCCTCTTACCTTATATTCCAGCAGAATCGCCGTGACATCCCTGGCCCCCAATTGTGGTAGTGGTAGCACATTGAGTTCCTTGGACGTCAGTATGCATGTTCTGCTGCTCTCCTCCTCAGTGCCGACCATGATGTTTAGGCCAGTGGCACCCATTCCTCTAACCCCTTTCCTGTAAACATACGGTTCCTGTACCAGGACAATCTCGCCCTCCCTCCCTGCCAAGACGCTTGCCAGTTCCCCAGCAGCATCCTTGCAGTGATGTAGGTTGATTTGGCTTACCCGTATGGTGTCCATGACGGAGTGTATCATGGTACGGCCTCAGCACCTAGTTTTCTTCAGTCTGCTTCGAGGTTCCAGCACCAGACGAGCCCTGGCGCACCACGCTACTCCAAGCCGAGACCCTCTTTACAGAGAGGGTCACCAACTCGAAGTAGAGGGCCCACCCAGACTCCTCCAGGCGCTTCACAACCTCTTGGCTAACCAAGAAGATTAGATGCCATGCTCCTGGTCCCCCTGTGGTCTCCAGATGTTTCCAGTTCCCCACGTTAAGGGAGTGGTTCTGGAGATCAAGCATCCTTGTGACCTCTGCCAGGTCCACCTTTTCCTGCCTAAGCCAGAAACCAATCTTCACTGGCCATGGAGCTTCGGCGGCTTTCACCGAAGTGAAAACCACCCCCTCAACAGTCAGAGAAGACCAGCTCTCCAGCAGCCAACGCATCGAGGTGTCGTCCCTAGCCGATACCAAGTACCAGCCCGGGTCGACAAGGCCCGACTTGATGAATTTGAGTTCCAAGCGGGAGGATCCCTTAGTGGAATCCTCCATAGCTCGCCTCATTTCACTGATCAGGCTTGCCCTGATGCATTCGCTTTCATTTGGCAGAACAGTACCTCCAATCCTGTTCGACAAGATGACCACTTGAAGACTTTTGTCGATTGTTGGTCGACTAGTAGCCTCCTGTCAAGCTTCTACCTTTCCTCTACTTTTCGGTCCCCTCTCCGACGCCTCGACAATGTCTCTTTAAGGGGGAGACATACCGCCTAGCATCAGAAAAGGGCCTCGACCTCTTTTTATTATATTCCGGAGGTGTCCCCTTATCCGCCCTCTGCCTTTTGCTGGAGGCTGGACCAGGGGCTCTTGTTTGAGCCCCCGTTTCCTGCCTCCCTGCATTAGCCGGCGCCGATGGTAATGGGGGGACGTTTTTACCCTTTCTCAGGTATTCCCTCCTTTTCGGACCTCTTGGAAGCTTGCCAGGTTCCCCAATTCGATTTGGCTTTACCCTTACCTGGCTTGAGCAGCTTGGTTGGGGGTCAGCCATCTCGGATCCGGTTGCCTGTTGAGGAACGTCAGATACTACTAGAGAACTTTAATCCTCCTGTAGCCTCTTCAGTTCCTTTTTAGCCTCCTTTTCCTTGATTCTCTTCCTCTTATTTTTCTCTCTAGTCCTCTCCTTCCTCCTTTGGGCTTTGATCTCCAGAGCAGTGGCTTTGGCCGGCTCTGGTGATCCAGCAGGAGAGTTGAGAAGATCTACCTCTTCTACTGTCAGTGGTGACGACTCGCTTGCCACCACTGTGGAGCTGAGGGGCTCCGGTGTACGTTCTTTTTGCACGTTACTAAATTCTGTTTTGTCTCCTTCCATGATTGGTTTTTTTGTTTTGTTTTCCTGACCAACACACACGCGCACACACTTATTTGGGCAGATATCTTTGGACTTTGGGCCTCCCAAAACTTCTCCTAGGGCCAACATAACACAACGTGGATCCCGATGAGGAAGGTTGTCGGCCGCTTTCAAAAAGTGAAGCCCCCCGGAACATGCAGCAGGCCCTCGCCCAGGCGCTACCTGGAGCTACTACATGTAACGAGATTATACACCGATTGATAGGGCAGCCCCCTGGTACTAGCTAGGTAAGGGTGGGCCCCTGTACTACTCGGCGGCACGGGTGTGCGGTCCCGCTTTATTTCACCGCTACCGAACCAACTCGACCTCGATACGGGGTCGCGTAGCGTTAGCCCCAGGAGAGAGGGAAAGCCTTCCGTCCATGCCAGGTATTGGTGTAGAGCGTGTGTGAGCGCATGCGTCAATCAGGTTGGCTACCTGCAGGAACAAGTTCCTGGGCGATGGGGTCGCCATATCCCGACGCCAGGGGTTACCTTTTAGTCGCCTTTTACGACAAGCAGGTATTACTGTGGGCCAATTCTACTTTAGTGTCCCCGGTGCCACAGGGGGTTATCTTTATTAACTAAGTAAATGAAATTTATATAAAGTACAAAATAACAAAATTCGAACAAATCTGAAAAAGCTACGAAGCAATTATGTAAAAGTCAATGTTTTTCGTGCCAACTGGTATATCGTCAAGCATCAATGCTGCATGATGGAATGTGCTGCTGTGTTGAACAGTGCGAGCACAATTACCGCCGGTGATACTGACTTTTGCGCTGTCCATAATCTCTTCTACATATTGGAGACGTTGCTCTATCAGTCCAGGTGCGATGACATTGGGAACTCGCATATGAGTCTTTACATATAGTTTCACTTTAGACCAAATTATCTCTATTATATTCAGCATTAGGGAGTATGGTGCAAGCTTTAATAAAGTTTCAGCACTGTTATCAAAGATGGTATGCAATGATGTGTGACAAGGCGCGTTATCTGCAACAACGATAAGGTCTTCTAAGTTATTACCCAAATTTTCCCAAGTATCCAACAATGCTTGCACCCATGCATTGTCCAAAACTCATGAGTACTTACCACCAAAAACTTTGTGTTTTTCATTCATTTTTATGTAATTTCACTTACTGCAGTAATTAAACTTTTTTAAATTAATTAGGAAAACAATCAATTATTTGCAGAAACTAGGGTTAAAGATGCTGCACGTTTTATGACTAGGTCACAAAAGTTAGTTAAAAAAGCATTAGAAGATTTTCGTAAGTATTTTTTTGTTTATATTTAATAATAAAAAACAATACTTAATACTTAATACCTAACAGCAGGCAGATTTTTTAATTTAAGTATACTTATACCTATAGGTATATATATATATATATATATATATATATATTTATATATATATATATATATATATTTATATATATATATATATATATCTAATCAAACTGTTTTTAATATCAAACAAATTATTCTAACCTAGATTTTTTAAACAACCAATATTATTGGATTTATATTATATTACATTTTTAAGAAAAGTATTCTTAACACAAACAAAACTATAAATTATCACGTTTCATTAATTCTAATAAGAAAAGTAGGTATAGTCGTCACTGCGAATTCTTTACATTACGTCATCAATTTAAAATTTCAAAAACCTGTTTTTTTGACATACGTCCTGCATACATCCCACATACGTATAAAAAGAAACCAGCAAATTGTAATGTATGTCTGTCTTTCTGGCTTGCTTTACAAATTAACGACGCAATGTAAAATATTCGCCGAGACGACTATACCTATTATATTTGTGTGATTATTTTTTTATCATTTTCTAAAAACCAATAAAATCTTTGAATTTTAGTCATGGATTTATGTTTCAAATCAAAACATTATTAAATTAGGAATAATCTATCAATATTGCCGGGAAAATAATAAAGTATTTTTTGACATTTGTTGTTGTGGCAACAGGTTTTTAAAAATCTTTATTTTCTGTTGTAATCTGCCAAATTTGCTTTAATTTCAGGAATTGATTATATGGTTTTATTTTTACGTAATTTAATTTTTAATTGATTTCACATATTTTTATATTGAAAATAAAAATTATTATTTTAATTTATTATTATTATTTATTAAAATAAATATTTGTAAACGAAAAATAACAATAACAACTTTTTTACAAAATGCGAAAGAATATTTTTTTAAATAAGGTTCTCCACTGTTTCTTATACAGTTCAACACGATTTACCTCCCATGAAAAAATTTAACAGATTTTAAAATATAGGTTAAAAAAACATGTCCGTGACTTACCGTTTTACGAAATCACGTCATTAAAATTTTTTATACAGCCATTCTTATGATTTTAACATAATATGTATATTATACATACATATGTATATTTAATTTTCTATTTTGTTATAAATTATTTTTTCAAATATTGAATGTTTCAAATAATAGAAAAATTATACTTAAAAAAAAATTTTAAATAAAAAAAATACCTAGACTATACCTAAACTTAACCTATATTTTTAAATAATGACGTAGGTATACTTAAATATTTAATAATATTGTTGAATTATAATTATTATAATAAAAATTATTATAATAATAATTATTATTAAATTAATTATAAGTCATTATTTAAAAATATTGTCTAAATTTATAATTATAGGCAAATTTGATTTAAAATACCTAGACGATACTTAAACTTAACAATATTCTTAAATAATGACGTAGGTATACTTAAATATTTAATAATATTGTTGAATTATAATTATTATAATAATAATTATCGTTAAATTATAATTATTTATATTATAATAATTTATAAGTATTGTTGAATTTAGGTACCTATAGGTATAAACATTTCATTTATTTTGTTTATACATCATAATTTTGAAAACGTTTAAATATATTATACAGGGTGCTCTACAAGCTCTATGGCAAACTTTGTCAGATGATAGCTGGGTTAATTATAAACATTTTTTCTTAAATGACATGGATGCGATTCGTTTTTGTTTAAAAGTTAAGCCTTTAAAAAATATATTTCCATATGTTAATAAAAAATATACAAATATATCAATAATTATAATTATTATAAGAATTAATAATTATTGTTTAGGTTAGGTAATTTTGTGTAAAACTTTAATGGGAATCAAAACAAGTGAAACTGACTGAATATTTTCTTCATGAATTATAAAGACATCTAGTTTTTTTTTAAATTATTAGATTTAAATACACCAAAAATTCTAAAAAATCTAAATAATGACGTATACTTTAATACACTGTCCGACAAAATTATCGCAAAATAAATATAAAAAAATTAACTCTAAAACGCCTTTACCAATCTTTATGAAATTTTGGATAAAAATACTTCAACTTATATATTACGTGTTAGAGGGTTTTTCGAGAAAATATGTTTAAAGCCTTTTTATTTAATAATGAAAAAAAGTTCCAAATATAACTTTTAGGGAATTTTTTTAAATAAATAAAAAATATGCTGTTAAAGAGCGTATTTTTTAGTACACCCTGAAAATTTTGTACAAATCAAACGAACATTAACGAAGATACAGCGCTTCAAAGTCGGTAAAAATGACGCCTTTTTGATTATTTTGCTGAAAAGTGGTCATTTTTCACGACTTTGAAGCGCTGTATCTTCGTTACTGTTTGCTTGATTTGTACAAAATTTTCAGGGTATACTAAAAAAAATACGCTCTTTAACAGAATATTTTTTATTTATTTAAAAAAATTCCCTAGAAGTGATTTTTCGAACTTATTTTCATTATTAAATAAAAAGGCTTTAAACATATTTTCTCGAAAAACCATTGAACACGTAAATTGAGATAAAAGTTGAAGTATTTTTATCCAAAATTTCATAAAGATTAGTAAAGGCGTTTTAGAGTTAATTTTTTTTATTTATTATGCAATAATTTTGTAGGGCAGTGTATTTAAAAATAGTGATTTATAATTATTTTAATAAAAACTATTATATTATTTAATGAATTATAAGTCATTATTTAAAAATATTGTCTAAATTTATAATTATAGGCAAATTTGATTTAAAAGACCTAGACCAGAGTTGAGGAGCATCCGTGGAAAACCGGCTATATCCATTTTAATAAGTTGGGAAAATTTAGGAAAACTAAACCAAATTAAAAGTTGAAAAATTAAAAAAAAGAAGTGGGGAAAATTGCTATTTAGTTTAGCATCCTATAAACAAGAAAAATGTATTACCAAGCAAATATTGTTTTATAGCTACATTATAAAGTTAAAGCTGCCTTTTATCCAATAAAAATCGTAGATAAAATATTACTTTAACCAAAACGGTTGATAAAATAATATTGTAATGGTAAGTATAAATGGACAATCCTTATCTAAAAGGAACCAAGCGCCAAAAACAATTTTTGGACTTTACAAAATTTTTTGTAAAATAACTCATTTTTAATAATGCTCAAAAAGTTTATCATTATTAAGAACTTCTTTTAAATTATTGAGAGGACTTTCAAATTATAATTAAGTTTTTGAGCAGCATTAAAAATGAGTTAGGTATATACAAATAAGTTTGTTAAGCCCCGAACAAGTTTTTGGTTCCTTTTAGATAAGCACTATCCAAATAAAGAACCCAATTTATTATTGTTGTTTGGTCGTTTGGTCGTTGTGTGCCATGTATAAATAAATTAACCAGTTGTGAATGTTAATTGAAAAATTGCCATGAGAAGCTATCTGTCAAAAAGCAGTTTTTGCAATTCAATGTTACATTAAACATCATACCGCTCTTGGAAATTTTTTAAATAAATTAAAAATTATTTTTTTTAAATTATTTAAATGTAACATTGAATAATAATAATAATAATATATACAAATCCCCTTGTTTCCCCAATTAAAACTATGTAAAATATCTGGACAACTTGTAAAACCGCCCCAAAGAAAAATGCACTCCAAATAATATTTCAAAAATAAATAATTCTTTAAAATTAAGTGTAAGTATTACGAAAGTATTTAACAAAACATTGCCTTTTAATCCACGCCATGTAGTGAACAAAACATAATTTTGGGAATATAACATTTATTTTGAAAATCAGTAGATACAAATTTAAGAATCCCGCATTATTTTCCCCGCCTTCCTATCAAAAAGTCATCGAGCGTATAGTCCCCATTGTTGCCAGATGTACGGGCTTCGTATACTGCGTAATACCTATACAAAGCTGTATATAATCTCGTTTGACTCGTGTGCCCCCTACCGCCAAAGCATTGGAACTAAGGGTGTATATTTTGATAGGTTTGAATGGCATTAGGAAGCCCACCACTTTTTCGCCATTGAAACAAGGGGGCATCACTTAACTCTAAAACAAATTTATACACGTTAATTTTAGGAAGCCCGATTTCGGGCTTCGTAAAAACCGAGTGGGCTTCTATATATATATATAGATATGCAATCCTACATTACCAAGCCCGAAACGTTACATTGTACAGTATAAACGAAGTCCGCTTCCTAAAATTAGCGTGTATAAATTTGTTTTAGAGTTAAGTGATGCCCCCTTGTTTCAATGGCGAAAAAGTGGTGGGCTTCCTAATGCCATTCAAACCTATCAAAATATACACCCTTAGTTCCAATGCTTTGGCGGTAGGGGGCACACGAGTTAAACGAGATTATATACAGCTTTGTATAAGTATTACGCAGTATACGAAGCCCGTACATCTGGCAACAATGGGGACTATAAGCTCGATGACTTTTTGATAGGAAGGCGGGGAAAATAATGCGGGATTCTTAAATTTGTATCTACTGATTTTCAAAATAAATGTTATATTCCCAAAATTATGTTTTGTTCACTACAAGGCAATGTTTTGTTAAATACTTTCGTAATACACTTAATTTTAAAGAATTATTTATTTTTGAAATATTTTTTGAAGTGCTTTTTTCTTTGGGGCGGTTTTACAAGTTGTCCAGATATTTTACATAGTTTTAATTGGGGAAACAAGGGGATTTGCATATATTATTATTATTATTATTCAATGTTACATTTAAATAATTTAAATAAAAATATTTTTTAATTTATTTGAAACATTTCCAATTTTAATAAAAATAATTTTTAATTTATTTAAAAAAATTCCAATAGCGGTATGAAATAAATTAAAAATTATTTGTATTAAATATCATTTTAATGTAACATTGAATTGCAAAAACTGCTTTTTGACAGATAGCACAACTGGTCTAAAGTTTGACAAAATTGTCAACCTTAATAACATTACCAAAAAAACGAATTTTAAAACAATTTTTTTACTGTGACATATGAGTCATGCCTACTACACAATAATGTGATTATTTTCAAAATCGGTGATTTCGTGAAAATTGGTCTCACTTGACGTGGTTTGACTCCTATCATATCGACAAATGATTTCGGATTATAGATTGTCAATTATTAAAATAAAACATATTGTTCACATTGTTTCTTTTTTGCTTAAACTTGCCTCTGAATTATTTTCTTCAAATTGTAATTTTCTTATGATTATCCGCTTCTGAGCATAATTTTCGTTTCCTGTTAATTTCCTCGTAATGATCAAAATGATCACGTAAAAAATCAAAGTTCTCAACTAAAAATGACAAAAGATGAGCATTTGTGCTTAAATCCATATTTTGTTTTTGGACTGCTTTATTGGTTTCATTAACCCTTTGCAAAACGTCTATCCAAAAAGTTAAAATTATTCCGTTTCCAATAAATCAAGTTTTTCTGATGGAGAAGCTGCTTCAACTCTAACAACATTTTTCTCATTTGTATCCGTTGTATCCGCCGACGCAGTGTCGCAATAATTTTTTTCTTAATTCTAACGATTAAGTATTTTTTTTTTAAATTATGGGCGGTACGCGGTACCGCCCCAAAAATATTTACCGCCCGGTGCTATAGTCCCCAAAAAAACCCCTGTTAAACCGGCACTGACTCCAGCTTAGTTTAACTAATTTTGGGCCGCTGATTTCAAAAATGTCATTTGTTTTTCTCTAGAACGTCTAGGATTTAAAATAATTTCGTAATAAAATGCTCTGCTCAATCACCTCAAAATGTATGTTTTTTGTTAGTATTTTAATTATTTATTAAATTATTTTGGCTTAAATTTATCTTGAATGTACTGAAGTAATTGGTAGACGTCAAATAGATCATATTTATCTTAACAATATGACATTTTAAATACTAAAACTAAAATTTTAATGTATTTTATGTAAAAAAACATCCATTATTTGACATTTTTGTCGTTTATTTTAATTATTGTATTGAAAGGGCAACAAAGTAAACAAGTTTTGGTTTTTTTATACAAATTAAGCCAACGAAATTTAACGCATTGCATAATTTTGCTTTTTTCTACCTTAAATTTATTAAATCGTATCAAATATCGAATTGAATTATAGTATTATTTTGCTTAATCCTCATCATCGTCGTACATATGTTGCTGCAAATTCCAGCAAATGTCTTCCACCAATGAATTCAACTTCTTTCCGCTATACCCATACCTATACCAATGCTCTAGATTTGCAGTCACTTGGTGAAATCGTTCTCCATGTTCATCAGTTCGGCAAATTCATCAGGATAAAAAAAAGAAAATGTATTTTAAATGACATATTAACTGTAATTATTTACAAAACGGAGAGCATTTTTTCAATGAATTGGCGCCCATTTTAGGCCCGATATGAACCAAGAACATTTTCAATGACAGCTTTAACACTGCCATATGCGACAAGCTCGTCAACTTTGAGAGCATTTTTGAATGCTTAATCTTTCATTAAACGTCGTATATACGGTCCATTTAATATGCCTGCAAAATTAAAGTAGTAGATATATCTCATAAAATTTTGTAATGAAATATTGCGTTGGTTTTTCTTGGGCGTAAAGGTACCGCAACATATACAAAACAAATTTACAACGACAAGGTTCGTCTCCTTTCTCTTTCTCTGCCACTTCCATTACCACTTCCATTTCCTGCTCTTTTTTAATTTTTGGGTTTAAAATCACTTTTAAGTAAAAATACAATTTAAAGTTTAAATTTTAAATGTCAAAAATTAATAGTTGCACTTTAATGTGCTTGTACATAAAGGCGCCTTTATACTTCAATTCGATATTAAATCTCGATAAGACTTAATAAATAAGATTGGAGATTGAATTTTTGGATACTTTAGGCATAATGTGAATAAAAAAATATCAAATAATAGTCGAAGAGTAATGTTTATACCGAAACCCATTTACTTTATTGCCTTTTCAATTTAATTAGTAGGTAATTAAAAAACGACACAAAAATGTCAAAAAATGGTACCAAAAAACATAATAATTTTAGTTTTGGTATTTAACACTACTATAGTATACGGCTACAATAAAACAAAAATATTTCTATTTGACATTTATCTACCGATGACTTTGTATGGAGTCCCTGTATATTTTTGACAAAAAACGTCAAAAATATACTGAACATCCAAAATAGATTTAAGGCAAAATAATTTAATAAATAATCAAAATATTAACGAAAAACTTACATTTTGCGATAATTGGACAGAGCATTTTATTACGCAATTATTTCGAATCCTAGACGTCCTGGAGCCAAACGAGTGGCATTTTTTAAATCAGCAGCCCAAAATTAGGTAATATATAAGGGCGTGTATTGATATATTTGTATATTTTTTATTAACATATGGAAATATATTTTTTAAAGGCTTAATTTTTAAACAAAAACGAATCGCATCCATGTCATTTAAGAAAAAACGTCCTGGAGCCAAACGAGTGGCATTTTTTAAATCAGCAGCCCAAAATTAGGTAATATATAAGGGCGTGTATTGATATATTTGTATATTTTTTATTAACATATGGAAATATATTTTTTAAAGGCTTAATTTTTAAACAAAAACGAATCGCATCCATGTCATTTAAGAAAAAATGTTTATAATTAACCCAGCTATCATCTGACAAAGTTTGCCATAGAGCTTGTAGAGCACCCTGTATAAGATATTTAAACCTTTTCAAAATTATGATGTATAAACAAAATAAATGAAATGTTTATACCTATAGGTACCTAAATTCAACAATACTTTTAAATTATTATAATATAAATAATTATAATTTAACGATAATTATTATTATAATAATTATAATTCAGCAATATTATTAAATATTTAAGTATACCTACGTCATTATTTAAGAATATTGTTAAGTTTAAGTATCGTCTAGGTATTTTAAATCAAATTTGCCTATAATTATAAATTTATACATTGGCAACACCGCAGGGCTTCTGATATACAGCGGAGTGTGTCTCTTGTTGTTTATGCACCAACGAACAGTTAACCGCCCCGTCCCGCATTACCGGGCTTCGACTAGCCAGTGTAATGCACCGGGCTTCGTATTGATAGCCGTGCATGTATATATATATATATAGGTAATGTAACCTACTGGCACCAAATCCGGGCATATATAGACGTTGTGACACCTATATAAACGTTGTGGCACCATTTTCTGGTGCCAGTACGTTTTATCTCATTTTTAAGTGTTTTATATTGAAACTAAAAGAATGACGTAATTTTAAAAAGGTGCCTTTTCGACCATTTATTTAGCAATTATATATTTTAGTTTAACCACATTTTGCCAGGGAGCGCTACGACCCTTTCCAATTTCTGTAATTTTACGAAGTGGCACCTTATATTTCGCGGTATATACGAACACGTTGTGGCACCATAAATCCTTTTTTCACTTTTAATTACATACTTTAAAACTACACTCACTACACTACATTCGAGTTTTGCCTTGGCAATGAAAAGATTAATTTTCTAAGCAACGATGCCATTACATTTATTTATTTCTCTGAAAATTAAAAAAATCCTAGGCACATTGCAAAACCCACGTGTCTCATCAAGGACCGCCAAAATATTGGGTAAAGCACTTGAATGTTCAGGTAAGTTTGCACATTCCTATAGGATTGACTAAATTTTACTGCAATGTATCGCTTACGGGATTACCTAGTTATGCGTGTTCTAATGTTATTTTATGTCATTTTAATATTTTGACCAACTTGTAATAATATTTCTATAGTCAAACTAAACATTTCCTTTCATTTCGATAATTTCCGAAGAATACAGGGCGTTATATTGCACAAAAAATGATTTATTAAATTTAATAAAATTTGATTTGAATAAACAATTTTATACGAACTTATATTTATTAAAAACAATTAATTTTTTAAACTGTAATTTAAATTAAAAACATTATTATTTAAACCCTTTAACCCCTTTTAAATAATAATATTTTTAACAGCGGTGCAATTTCTATTGTAACAGTAGAACTAAAAAATATAGGCAATAAGCGCCACTACCTATGGAAAAGGAGTCACTTTCTTTCCCTGGAATTTTCAGGATGAAATTTATTTTGACTAATTATTTTAAAGGCATGACGAAGGATAACGCGACTGAGGATAAATTACACTGTGCGACAATTTTCGGGTCATCAAAATCAAACCGCACCGGACCATTTTTTTCTGAAAATATACCTATCCAATAGCAAAACTCTCGCTGGGTTTGTAAAAGTTAGCTCGATTTTTTTTTTTATGGCCGTTTGTATTTTCGAGCTTCATATACCCCAATTTAGACCTATAAATCGATTTTTTTCGCATACATTCGATTTATATCGTCAAGATTTTTTGTAGAAATGTAGATACTGCACAAATAAACCCATTTTGTGAACAACCTTTATCCCAAAAACCCAATTTTTGGGACCAAATATTCGAAAATAATTTTTTTTTAAATTTTTTGATAATATTTAAAATTTCTTGCTACTTCTTCTGGCAAAAATGTTGTAAAGTATACTAAAAGAAGTAATTTATAAAATACGCACACAAAACTGAACTTTAAGTTTGCTTATTTGCTGGAAAATAATGTTTAAACAAGATTTTCCAAAATATTCATCATTTCACACTCAACACCAAATATTTTGCCGAAAAATCTGTAGGAAAAAAATAAATAGATAAAATAGAATTGTAGAAAAGTACAGAGAGTTTGATTTTTTATTTAGTACCTATTAATTTTATTATTAAAAAACTTTTTTATATCAAAACATTGAGTAATCTGATTCATTGCTGAAGAATTCCATCCCTTCCACTTCTTCTCCTTTATTTCCTTGCTCTTCATTTTCATTTTTTGATTCATCACTAGATAATTTCATCCCTTCCACTTCTTCTCCTTTATTTTCTTGTTCTTCATTTTCATTTTCTTCCTGATCGTAGTCAAAAATATGTTTACTTCAGCAAAATGTTTCGGCTAGTATAGCATCTGGACTTCGTTTTCCTCTTTATCTGGACTCAAATGGCATCGCAGTTTGATGATTGTGTCGATAACTGTCAACTGAAGTAGTCCAAATGGCGATAAGGGAAATGAATTTTTAGCGACATATTGACTCCAATTTTGGAAAAAAACATCCAACATTCGTCCCACAGATCCTTCATAATTGGGAGAACGATGTTTGCCTAAAAGTCCAAGGATGATTTCTCTTATCGACGCCCACGAAACTCATTGTCAACCATGGCCCTGTCAAAGTCTTCATACTTTACCAATTTCCGAATATCAGGACCATTTAAAACGCCTGAAATGAAATGAATATAAAATATATATGAAATGAAGGGATAGAATTCTCCAGTGAAGAATGAAAATGAAGAACAAGAAAATAAAGTAGAAGAAGTGGAAGGGATAGAATTCTCCAGAAATGAATCAGATTACTCAATGTTTTGATATAAAAAAGTTTTTTAATAATAAAATTAATAAAAAAATAAAAAATCAATCTCTCTGTACATTTCTACAATTCTATTTTATCTATTCAAGTTTTTTCTACAGATTTTTAAAGATTTCGGCAAAAAATTTGGTGTTGAGTATGAAAAGATGAATATTTTGGAAAATCTTGTTTAAAAATTGTTTTCAAGCAAATAAGTAAACTTAAAGTTCAGTTTTGTGTGCGTATTTTATAAATTACTTCTTTTAGTATACTTTACAACATTTTTGCCAGAAGAAGTAGCAAGAAATTTTAAATATTATCGAAAAATTAAAAAAAAAATATTTTTCGAATATTTTGGGATATAGGTTGATCACAAAATGGGTTTTTTGTTCAGTAACCACATTTCTACAAAAAATCTTGATGATATAAATCGATTATATGCGAAAAAAATCGATTAATAAGTCTAAATTGGGGTATATAAAGCTAGAAAATACAAACGGCCATAAAAAAATAAATCGAGCTAACTTTTACAAACCCAGCGAGGGTTTTGCTATTGGATAGGTATATTTTCAGAAAAAAATAGTCCGGTGCGGTTTGATTTTTGGTGTTGCACAGTGTTATTAAAAATTATTGTTTTTATAGCTTAAAGTTAGTTATAATAAAAAAAATGGTTAACTTAAACACAATACCTATACATTAAATTTATGCATTGTTAAATTTTTAAAATAAAAAAGCTGCTAAATGAAAAAAAAATAAAAACTCCATGTTAATTAAATGGAAATTTTAACTGCTTGGTGGCAATTATCTTCGTAGATGGCTCAAATTTTGTAGATTTCTTTTTACACTTTTGAAGGTACGTGACCAAAAATTCAAAAGTGACCGAAATAAGTGGCACCCTACTGGACAAATCAATTTAAAATTTGGGGTATATCAATGTCGTATACCAGAGTCGTCACATGGTGTATAAACTATAACAATTTCGAAAATTTAATATATTTAAATATAATTATAAATATATAGGGTGCTTCCAAAAAATGTGGCATATTATAATTATGTTTTTTTATATAAAACGCCCTAAACAAAACAGATTTTTTTAATTTAACTTAAAAAAATAATCCGTATTTCTTAAAGATTCCCTGAACCTATCTTTTTTAGTTTTTTTTAGATATATCGGTTTTTCTTAATGCCACTTAAAAAATAATAACTATGAAATGGATGAATGACTTGATTTGCTACTATTTCTACTATTTGCAATATTTATTATTAAGCATAAATATACAGGTTGTTCCAAAAATATTGATTTGATTGATCATTAACTTCTTTAAACCTGAATAACTTGCTAAACTTAAATGAAACACCCAGTATTTTTTATCTATCCGATATAATAAATGATTCTATTTTATTTATTTTATTTATTTTATTATTTTTAATGTGCTTTCAACAGGCACCAGGCCCAATTACAGAAATACACAATGACAAACACAAAATAAACAACCATACCCCTGGTGGGATTCGAACCCACGACCTCTCGGCTTGTAGTCCGCAGTGCTAACTACTACACCACCGAGGGCGGTCTTTTAAACATAAGGGTTTTTGATAGCCAACGTTAGTATTCTTTACTTCATTAATGGATATATCTTTTATAATAGAAACAAAAACTGTACGTAAAATTAATAAACCGCTGTCGTCAATTTTTTGTACATTAATATTAAAATTATTAGTAATTGCCTCAATGCTTTTTTTATCATAGATTAATAACTAAGTACATTAAAACAATAAACTGGCCAAAATTAAACTATAAACGCGAAACATCAAAAATTTATTATTTCCTTCATCAATATAATATAAAAGTTTATTGAATTATATAACAACTCTTGACGATCATTAAACGATGTTTTTTATTTTTAAAATAATAAATTTTTCGTTAATTTTTTCTGTGTACTTTTAAAAAAAATACTTTAGTTTATATTTTTAATATACCTACTAAATATAGTATACCTATAGTAATATTTTTTCATATACAGAAGCAACTGATTTCATAAGTATGGAATCGAAATCAGAGGTCGATGAGGGTACTAACATTTTTAAAGTAAGATCATTAATCAAATTGTTATAAATCTGTTAAAAATTAAAATAATATAATATTTATTGATAACCCTTTAAACTATTGTCATTATATTAATTTTAATATTTTTCTAGTCCATTAGGGCAAGCATTAGGGACATATTGACGTTACATGAAACTTTACCTTATATAGCAATACTATGACAAATAACATATTTTTAATTTCATAATGAACAAACAACATTTAAAAATATAAAAAAAGGTATAGATTCAGTTTACCCATCAGGCGAAGAAATAAAACTTAAAAAAAAAATCACCAATGCCTAAGAAGCATTAGCCAAATTAAAAGTAAAATCCAGTATTTAAAGAAAAAATAAATTCGCAATAAAATAGTAGGTAAGTATTTTATTTCTATATCCTATTTCCATATGATCTCACGGCGCCAGTTAGTATATATGAATAAAATCCATATATAGGTGCCAAATAGTCTTTATACATTACAAAAAATCCGGGTGCGTGAACGTATATATATATATATTATATATAGTATACTATTTTGGGGATCATCTACAAATGCTTTAGAAGTATTTAAAATGCAAAAGAGAGCCGTACGAAACTTAGCTGGTATGGGTTTTGGAGAATACTGTAGAAGCATTTTTAAGGAACTAAATATATACTGGCCGCAAGTGAAATCCGAACACCCCGAAAAAAGCAAGTTTTATTAACAAAATTTTGTACAAAGACAGTATAATACTTAACTAAGGTAAAATAATCAAAAACAATAAAAAACTAAACTTATTTAAAAAAAAAACTAATAATTTGTGGGACCGCCATGTAGGCGAATGCACTCCTGCAGTCGACGAGGGATGCTATCAATTTGATTGTTGATGTACTCTAGGGGTACAGCATTCCAAGCATCTTCAACTGCATGACGAAGTTCATCCAAAGTGGTCGGGGGCTGCGGCAAATTCCGAATATGAATACCCATCCAATCCCACACTTTTTCGATGGGCGATAAATCTGGCGACCGAGGTGGCCAAGGTAAGGTGGGGATATGCTCCTCCTCTAAGAACCTCATAGATGTTCGCGCAATATGGGGCCGGGCGTTATCTTGCTGAAAAACACCATCTTCAAGCCCCCTTACATATGGAAGAACAACGAGCCTTAGCACCTCATTGACATAACGCACGGCTGTCATTGTGCCACGAACTATGATTAGAGGAGATTTGCTACCAAAAGCAATAGCCCCCCAAACCATAAGTCCGATGGTACGGTGGACGTGACGCTCAACAGCAAACTCGAGATGACGCCGTTCTCCTCGTCGTCGCCTGACTCGCCCTCTACCATCATGACTGCCCAAACAGAATCTTGATTCGTCAGAAAAAGCAATGTGATGCCATTCATTGCCCCAGTTCCTGCGTTCATTGCTCCAGTCTAGACGTTGACGACGGTGTTGAGGGGTTAAGGGGAGGACGAGACGCGGACGGTAAGAAGTTAGGCCCATTAAGCGTAACCTGTGGTAAACGGTCCTAAGCCGAATGGGCCTTCCTACTATTCCAAACCAAGCATCAGCAACCGACCAAGTAGACCTCAGCCTGTCTCTTAGGGCCATTAATTGAAGCAGACGATCTTGCCGCGGGGTAGTTCTTCTGGAAGCTCCTGTGCCGCTGGCTCGTTGTGTTCGCCCTCCTTCAGACCACGCTCGCCATACTGCCATCACGGTAGCTACGCTGCGCCCCATAGCTGCAGCGATTTCACGATATGAAGCACCACGTTCTCTCTGCCCTACAATACGACCTTCAAATGGGGTTAATTGTGAAAAATTTGGTTGCTGTCGCCTGCGAGGCATGATTAAAATAAACTAAGCAAAAAACAAACATTTTTACAGTAATTGATACCTGTAAGTTTGAAAAAAACTTCAATTTCTTTTTCACATCTTAAAAACATAATTTAAAAAAAAAAATTGTAAACATTGTCCGAAGCATATGAAATTTTAATCGTTTGTTAGGGTCGATGCCACCAATATTTCACCAAAATTTCATTTTAATAAAATAATTTTTTCGGGGTGTTCGGATTTCACTTGCGGCCAGTATATTAACAATATCGTGTATTTCTATTAAGGAGGTATAACTTTTTAAATTTAAATTTATTTTGCAAACGTTAAATCTGTCAATATTAATTTTTTCTCAGTGTTCTATAATTTCAGGTTATTTAAAACAATAAAAACTTGAATAAAAATATTTGCATTTGTGTATAGTTATTTTTTGCTAATTAGCAATATTAATGTAATTTTGTCAAAAATACCACATAAGTAAACAATTAATAATTTTACACTGGATTTAACAAAGGAAAAATGTCTAGTTAAAAAAATACTGGTGAAGCCAATTATATGGAACTGAAGGATAATTGTTGCATTTGCCGTGTTCCTATGAATAGAATTGTAGTAGCTGCAATGCCCTGTAATCACCTAATTCGTTAAAATTGTGCCAAACCAATTCTACAAAATGATGGAGAAGCATTTTCCCAAATTTGCCGTGCGGTGATTGTAGACTCTGAAGTGGTGCAAAGAAAATCGTACAACAAAAATACTGCACAAGACAAGGAGAGCGTTGTCGCATGTGCCAATCGGGGAGAATATTGGGCTACTTTAGCACAAACATTGGGTGTAAAGTATAAAACGGCCTATCACTGGGTGCGAACGGGAGATGACGAAATGAAGATGCGAGGTGGAATAAAACGCAAACTTTTGTCCCAAGACGAGATAGATTTTCTCATCACTTGAGTGGCCGAATGCGACCTGACCTTAAACAAATTCAAGTTAAAATTCTCCAAATTATTAATAAAAATATTAGTTGTAGTTGCATTGCAAATTACCTGGATGGGCAGTTAGTATCCTAAAAATGGCGCATAAAGAGTCAGTGACCATAAATTCTCTGGAAAATAACGATGAACGCGCTACATATGTCTGTGCTTTAAATGAATTTATCCAGCAGGGCAAACAAATCGTATGAAATCGGATGAAACGAATTTTAATTTATTTTGCCGCCGGAGACATTGTCGCGCGAGAGTTGGACATCGCGTTGTGCAGAAACTTCCGGCATCCAGAGGGACAAATATTCATCTTATCGGCGCAATATCTTTAGCCGGAATTGTAGCCCTAGAGAGAAGACGGTGGTTTTGGACAATCCATGGGTGCAAGCATTGTTGGATACTTGGGAAAATTTGGGTAATAACTTAGAAGACCTTATCGTTGTTGCAGATAACGCGCCTTGTCACACATCATTGCATACCATGTTTGATAACAGTGCTGAAACTTTATTGAAGCTTGCACCATACTCCCCAATGCTAAATATAATAGAGATAATTTGGTCTAAAGTGAAACTATATGCAAAGACTTATATGCAAGTTCCCAATGTCATCGCGCCTGGACTGATAGAGCAACGTCTCCAATATGTAGAAGAGGTTATGGACAGCGCAAAAGTCAGTATCACCGGCGGTAATTGTGCTCGCACTGTTCAACACAGCAGCACATTCCATCATGCAGCATTGATGCTTGATGATATACCAGTTGGCACGAAAAACATGGACTTTTACATAATTGCTTCGTAGCTTTTTCAGATTGGTTCGAATTTTGTTATTTTGTACTTTATATAAATTTCATTTACTTTGTTAATAAAGATAACGTGTACTTTTATTCATCATCGATTTACTGTATGCAACCCACTGTTCCTGAAAAAATTGCTGCGGCTGAATTACATTTGATTTTATCTGAAAAACATTTGCTGCTTTCTGAATTACAATTTCTGAAAATCAATTGTGTTATCTGAATTAAAATTGCTACTTTCTTAAAAGCAATTGTGTTATCTGAATTACATATGCTACTCTCTAAAAATCAATTGGAATAGCTGAATTAGTAGGTTGTAAATACCTAAGTAAAAAACTATGTAATTTCACTTACTTCCCTAGCCGTGAATAATAATAATAGTAAGGAGCGAAATGGTCACTACTAAATAGTAAATAAAATTAAATCTTAAATATCGGGAAACATCTAAAATCTGCTCACCTGATTCTGGTTCCGCAAAGTATTATTGTATATATTCTATCATGGTGCCGATACGTTGTATATTTTACTCACGTAGTTAGCGCCCTCTGTAGATTATATGGTTCAACTAAAATTGTACTTTTCTATATAGGTATATATAGTCCAAGTGGCACCATCTGGAAATTTTGTGGGGATAATACTATGACACATTAGAGTTTATATATGAGATAAAACGTTATATATATATATATATAACTTACACGTGAGTAAAAATGTGCATAATAATATGAAATAATAACGCTTCTATTAACTATGCTATTGAGCCTATAACAAACATAACAAACTCTAGATAATTGTTTACATAATTCAGTTATATGATATTCCCAACTTAAGCATTCATTGAGATAAATTCCCAAAAATTTAGTATTTTCAACTTGCTTTATAGATTTGTTATTGATTTTTAACAGTTGACTTTCGGAATTTTGCGACTTGAAAGTTCATAAAAACAGTTTTATCGGCATTTACTAAAAGCTTATTTTCCTCAAACCACTGCATAGTATATTTTGGACACGTAGAACTGAAATTAGAAAAGTGGATTCAGATGAAAGATATGAAGTGTCATCGGCAAATATGACTAAATTTTCTTCATTTACAATCAAAGATACGCAGTTAATAAAAATTATGAATAAAAGAGGACCTAATACAGATCCTTGTGGAACTCCGCATTTAACATTCAATTTTTCAGATCTATTTCCATCCATATCAACAATTTGTGATCTACCAAAAAGGTATGATTCCATCCAATCATATATTTTGCCGCGAAACCCATACATATTAAGCTTTTTTAAAAGTACGCAATGATTTACTAGATCAAAAGCCTTGCTTAGATCAAGCAGAATACCGATACACCTGTTAAAATTATTTAGATTCTCATACACATTTAACAAGAACTCAGAAAAAGCCGTTTTCGTTGATTTCCGCTTTAAAAATCCATGTTGTGATGATGATAAAATATTGTTTTTTTCTATATACTGAATTAACTGGTTAAAAATTACTCTTTCTAGTATTTGAGATACTGTTGACAATAAAGAAATCGGTCGATAATTTTGAATGTTGCTGTAATCACCTTTTTTGTGCAACGGAATTACTTTAGCAGTCTTTAGAATAGTAGGAAAAACACCTTCACAAAGAGTAATTTATTGAGTATGTTAAAAGTTTTACAATAAAATGTAGAGACTGTTTTAAAACAATAGAGCTTATTTCATCAAAACCAGCAGATCCTGAGTTCTTTAGACTATTTATTATATTAAAAATGTCCGAATCATTTACGGGATTAAGAAAAAATGTTGGATAGTTTTTGTCAGGTTTCGGTTCATAGTGTCTATTTTTTAAGATATTAACTAAATTTTTTGGCGCATTGACGAAAAAATTAATAAAAATGTTAGCAATGTTAGTTGGATTAGTAACAGCTCTTTTATTATACAGTGCTTGCAAATCCAAGTCCGACCACACTGGAAAGGACGGCTGTTCAATACCCGCGTGAAAAGAACAAGGATAGAACGCCAAATAGAATTTGATTGGCCAGCCGGCAGGCTACGACAACGCATACCCATCGCGCACCTCGCAGCGTGCTTGACACGAGGATATCAGAACGATATCCCCCTCCCACTTCCCAAAGTCAGATCGCCCGTAATTTATTTTTCCTTTTATTTTTATTATATTCTTCTCCTTTTCCAATGGGTTTCATCCTACTGTTATTTTTTTTTGGTTTCAAAAATTATCGACCCTGGTCTAATAAAACTCTAAAAATAAATAAACTGAAAAATTAAATTAAATGTTCGAACAAGCAATTATTAACGGTTCGTCGAATTGTTTCTCTGTTTGGTCTGGCCTCGAACATTCCCGCAAATAATCTTTGAATTTCTCGTTCAGAATTACCAGCAAAATGCCAGATTAAAATCTGAACTTTTTGTTCCAACGTGTACCTACATTTTTTAATTAAATAATCTTTTTTACTAAAATTACTACCTCTTGCTCGCACCACTGCAGTTCTCGTTCTGATATCCTCGACGAGGATTCCTCGTGTCAAGCACGCTGCGAGGTGCGCGATGGGTATGCGTTGTCGTAGCCTGCCGGCTGGCCAATCAAATTCTATTTGGCGTTCTATCCTTGTTCTTTTCACGCGGGTATTGAACAGCCGTCCTTTCCAGTGTGGTCGGACTTGGATTTGCAAGCACTGTATATTATTTCTTTAAGAGCTTTTATGTCCGTTAGAAATTGTTGTTTTGAAATAGTGTTTTGATATTAACAAGCCTTTTTAGATTATTAAAAGACCATCCTCTGAATCTGACATGATTTAAAGAAATTTCAACTTCAAAGAAGTCAATTTGGAACCCCACATTACAAGTTCCCCAAGTTCCCAAGTATCAGGTCGTACTAAAATTTGGTTATATTAACGATGAATATATATTATATGCACTACGCTCTGTTCATCTGTAGTGTAGCTTTGGTTTATTGAAATTTTAACCTATATGACTATACTCTTTAACTTTAATAATATGTTAAATTAAATTTGTATTTGTATTATAGATTACACCTTTAAATATTTTTTTTTATTAATTTAATGTCAAATTTAGTCTTATTGATTTGTATTTGTATTGTCATATAATTAAAAATGGCGAGCGACACAAGTCCTGCTGTCGATCCGTCCAGCGAAAAAGTTCTAAATTTAGCCATTCCAAAGGAGAGTAAACACTGTAGACGTGCAGTAGTTCGGGAGAAAGTGATATGCAAAAAGTGCAGAAGTCTTTTTCACCCGGGGTGCGGAAAAGCAGCTAATAAAAGCAGTGAATGCCAGCATGAAGCCGAGGAGGTTATGGATTTAATCTCCGTTATATGAACTGGGAATACCATTGAAAACCTACTTTTTCAAGAGCTCATGAGTAAGAATAAGATCCTGATGGACTACAATGGTACATTAATTAAGAAAATTGAATTTCTTAAGGAAAAAGTTGCCAGTCTAGAAAACCAGTTAAAAACCGCCAAAAAAACTGAGGTAAACAAACCAAATATTTCAAATAACATAACCAATATACCGGCATCCTCGAATAACACTACTAACACAAAGATGGCGCTACCTCTTAACTATGCTGAAAATGTAAAGAAAACACTGAAGAAAGCTATACCGCTGACAGTACAGTTACCTATCACACACACACCTGTAGCAAAACAAACTCCTGAAACTGTAATGCCGGTACCAGCTGATAAAAACATAACCAAAAATATTAGCAATGATGATTTTACTACAAAAACTTACAAAAACGCAAGGAAAAATACCGGAATAATCGGGAAAAGTACTGTGTCCACAATAAAAGGGGTTGCAAAGACAGCTTCTATTTATGTAACGAGATTAGATACCAATGTAACCGAGAAATCTCTAGGTGAATACATAGAAACGTTGGAATTCAAAACGGGGGTTTTCTAAGCATCCAAATTTGTACAAGTCCTTTATTGTCACTGCCTACCAGACAGACTTCATACTGATAACAGACAAAGAGAAACTAGTCCAAAATTAGGAATACCATTAGTCACTCCTCAGTTATCTTTTAATTTATTTTACCACAATATGCAATGCCTGCGAACAAAAGTTAATGAGTTAGAAGCATATATTGGAGAAAAATTTAACATGCTCTGTATGAATGAAACTTGGTTAACGGAAACTGAAACGGAATATTTAAAGATTGGCAACTTTAGAACGGCCTACCAATTCTCTAGGAAGGTTAGGGCGCATGGTGGAGTTGAAATGCTGGATAACACACTGTCCTACGAGAAACTTGAGGACTTGAATTCACTATCAATTGAACAGCATTGTAAAATCTCTGCTGTTTTAATCCCAGTTTTTAACTTAACTGTCATAACTGTATACAGGTCACCAAACCCGAAAGGAACTTTTGTGATTTTCATGGAGATCATTGAAAAGGTATGTAACAAGGTCAACTTTAAGATGGGTAATGTTTTGATCGTAGGTGATTTTAATGTATGCTTCAAAAATGTAAACAGGCAGGATGATGACGATGATGCATAAAGATTAATTGACCTGCTCAATGGTTTTGGTCTATCAAAACTTGTTGACTTGCCTACCAGAAATGCTGACACAATTGATAATGCTTTCACAAACATAATAAATACTCATGTTGATGTTATCGAAACACATATTTCTGATCATAGGGGGTTGGCAATAGAACTAAAATTCGATTTAAAATCTAAACATATAAAAGTTCCCATACTTACTAGACCAATTACAAATAGGGGCAGAAGTATGCTTATTGATATTCTCTTAACATACGACTGGTCTCCAATTATAGATTCAAATCAGGACCCTGACTTGAAATTCACAGCTTTTGTGGGTGTATTTGAAAATATGTTCAAAGAGGCGTTTCCTGAGAGGGTTATTTATAAAAAACAGAGCAGCTATAATAAGTTAACCTTGTTTTCGCCGTACCTAAAAAATCTCCGTAATATAGTAGGGTTACTGAGTGATTCCTATATTCTACGTAAAACTAATGAACTAAAATTTTTTTTAAGGAATTATAAGAAATTGTATAAAAAAGAACTAAAAAAGGCAAAAATTGAGGCTAATGATATGTACATACATAAGAAATTCGGGTAACAGCTCAAAATCTAGTTGGAAACTAGTAAATTCTATTCGAAAGCCAGGTAGGACAGAAAATAACTGCTCAGTTTCACCTAACACATTTACTGATTTTTTCAGTTATATTGCTAATAACATTGTTAACACGATTTCTCCCACAAATGCTGAATTGGTTTAATGTTAAATGTTTCTCATTGAAGTGCGCGAAACCATAGTATGTCTTAAAAACAGTAGGAGCAAGGATCTTTATGGCCTAACCACTGACATAATAAAGTGTAGTAAAAATCAGATTTTTACTCCACTTACAAAATTGATTAATCAATGCATTACTTCGAACATTTTTTCAAGAGTGCTCAAAAAAGCGGTTATCATACCTATTCATAAAAAGGGCAACATAAATGAACCCAATAATTATAGACCAATAGCTTGCCGGTGTTTTCAAAAATCTTTGAAAAGCTTCTGGTAGCTCAGGTTGTCGAACACTTTGAAAATAATAACTTGTTCTCAAAGCATCAATTTAGATTTCATCGAAGCTTGTCTACAACAAGCGCTATTATGTCTTTTGTAGATACCATAATCGAATGCTTTGAACAGCGCGAATTTTCTGCAGCCAGTTTGTTTGACCTCAGTAAGGCCTTCGATTGTGTCCCACCCCTTATACTGCTGCGAAAGCTTTAGTTTTACGGATTCTCCCCGGGCACTTGCCGCTTGATTATGTCTTATCTGACTGGTAGAACGCAGTGTGTGACTTGTGGATATTGGGGTACCCCAGGGCTCTCATTTTGGCCCCGTTCTCTTTCTTATATATATAAATGACCTCCCTGACACGATTCTTTTGGGAGCTAGTGCTACTGAGGGCTCCACTGAGTTCGGGGTAGATAATGTAACCATTTTTGCAGATGACACATCTTTCCATACTAAGAACAGGGTCTTGGGTGTGGCAGTTGAGGCCAACACTAGAGCACAGTTGAGGGCTTCACTGTGGTTCGGTACAAACAGGCTTCTCCTAAATGTGGATAAGACTATAAACTTGATGTTCACACTACGACGGTTTGATAATAATAACTACTCGCAGAGTGCCAGATTCTTGGGCTTGTATATTGACCACAAACTACTGTGGAAAGAACAGGGAGAGCGGGTTGCTGGCGTGATTGGCAAGGGTTGCTATCTTCTGCGCGGTCTCTCTGGGTCCCTGTCCAGGGCTGTTCTTCCTATGGTTTACTTTTCTGTAATCCAATCTTCGTTATCTTATGGTATTTTGGCTTGGGGCCACAGTTCCTCACGGGATAGGATTTTCGGGTTGAAGAGGAGGGCGGTGCGAATTGTTGGCGGGCTGGGGTACAGGGACGACTGCAGGGGGAGTTTTGTCTCGCTTCGCATTCTCACGTTTCCTTGCCTTTTCATACTGGAATGTCTGCTCCACATAAAAACAAACCTAGGTAACTTTAAAACCCACCAGAACTTTCACTCCTATAGCACCAGTAATGCGAGCAATATTTATCAAACTCTCCTGAGACTGAAAGTGACACGGACTGGAACAAACTACTTTTGTATTCGTTTTTTTGTCCTGCCCCTCACGTACGCGCCTTACCATTTTTGATTTTTAAATCCAAAATCAAAAATTACTTTCTCTTGAAAGCTTTTTGGAGCTTTGACCAGTACCTTTTAAATGACTTTCATGATTTATAATTTTTTATTTATTTATTATTTTTTTGCTAATGTACTAGTTGTATTATATATTTGTGTATTGTATGTTTGGTGTTCTTGGATTTTGTTAAACATTTTTCATTTTAAATTGTAAATTTTTAAACATTTTGTAAACATACAGTACAAAACTCTTTTACTTGTAAATGCTTTTCTTGTTTGACATGTGTAAATACTCTTTTATAATCTTTAGCATAAATAAACTTACTTACTTACTAACTAAACCAAATATGGCCTTATAAGGGAACCCAAAATTATAATTAATCAACATCATAAAGTGTAAATATCCTCATTAATAACTGAGATATTCATTATATTTATAATTTTTAATTTGATATTTTATAATAATTACCTTTTTTCTTCAGTAAGGTTGTGTCATACTTAATGAGACTTTAACAACTGGCCCAAATAAGACACCAGCGCCCATGTTTATGTTTGCCTTTAGTTTCAAGCACGTAAGTATTGAAAAACAACATTTGCCCATCGACCCATCTCACCACTGATAAGCTGCCGTTCGCCATAGCCCTCGAGTTGAGGTTACAAAATACGAGAATCAATATAATATATAGGAACCATTTATATTTAAAATTAAACTAAATCACTACTTAATAAATAACATACTATAGTCAACATTATATACTACATACTGTTTCAGATTGAAACTAGGTTATCCTGTAAAAAGGCTTTTTAATCAGGTATGATTTTATCACAGTTTTAAATAAACTTAAAGGAAAGTCTGTTATATGTTGGGGCAATTTATTATAGAAGGTAGGGGTATAATACATTGTTGTATTTCTTACTTTATTTAATCTATGAATGGATAATTTAATATCATGGGAATCATGGGTATTATGGATATCATAATAAACTACATTGGATTTTAAATAAATGAAACACTCATAAATACATGTATAACATGATGGAACTGTTAAAATACTATGCTTTATAAATTTACACCTTACATCATCCCTATACTTAAGTTTACACAATATACGTAATGCTGTTCTTGGCAACATAAAAATTCTGGTAGCATGAGCTGTATGGCCTTATATTAATAGACCATACTGCCGTGAGGAGAAACATAGTAACTGCAGAAAAATTAAAACGGAGTAAATCCAGTTTTTATCTTATTATCTAGCCATAGAATACAATTTGACAAAAATGTGTGTGTGGTGAACTATATATTATTATGATCGATAACGATTCTATCTAAATAAAAAAATATCAAAAAGGCCTCTAATTAGTCCAAAAATGCATTTACTGCGTTCCTCCTAATCATTTATTTCCTAAGTAAAGCCATCCGCTGAAAGAGAAACGCAGTAATGCATTTTTGTATTGTATCAGGTGTTTAGGTGTCTGAAATCGCAGTATGACAAAAAAAACAACCTGAACGAAACTTATATTTCAAAACATAATCATAACAAAAAATCAATACATATTGGCACATTTGTCACTATTATGCCGCTTACTTATCTAGTAGGCATATTTAACCAGAACTCTCTTCGATTATTGGGTATAACTTGGTCCAGGTTTTTGAGTAAAGCATTTCTTTTTTCTGCAGGAAAACCGCAAGGATGCGTTAATGGTGAAGGAGTTCTCAAACCGTTTTTAATTGCCTTAACGGTTAAAAAATCAAGACAGTTGAAATGCTCGGTTTCAGAATAAAAAGTCTTATAAAGTAAATAAATAATTAATAAAATAAATAAACAATAAACAACCCCAAACCGCTGTTATTTGAACTATATTATTTAAATATATGGGATTTGCTTGTTTTAATTTTTTTTGAGAAGAATGGCTCTCCCACAAGGAGAAGTCACTATGGCTCATCTCTTTATTATCTACTTTTACACTGTTGGCAGATTGAACTGCCGTCACAAAATCCGGAAAATCATATGTTTTGCCTTGGTGTTTCAACGAGAGTTCCACTTGATGGTAAAAACTGTCTGCCGACATGAAAGTATGTCCTGGTTCAAAATAGTGAATATTAATAGTTTCAGTGGAAACTTATTTTGAGTTAGTCATATAAACTAAAAAGCTCAAAAATGCCCAATTCTTATTTTGGCTTGAACAGTCAAGCCAAATCGTCAAGGATTTCAAATCCCGATTTTAATTACAAAATACATGAAATGTGCTTATAAGGCTTCCAACACTGATACCTTTATGCTTTCAACACTGATACCTTTATGCCAAAGTACAGCAAAAGGTTTACTTTTGGTTTTCTTCCCTACCGGTACAAAGCTGTCATTGTAAACAGTTAGTCTCTTAGTAACAATTACTTTTTTAAATGAATCTATTCTTGACCACATAATTATTTTCTCCAAATCAGCTGAAAAGCATGATCCATCGATATTTGATTGTGCCATTTGTCTGTAAAGCCTTCACCTTTTAGTGGCCAATTCGATATGGTCTTTCCACGAATCACATTTGTTGCAGTTATCTATCATGTTGTCTTTTTGTGTCCATGTTAAACGATTCGCAGGCTTCACATTCTTCGTTCCCGAGCTTTGGGAACAAAATGTTTTGGGCTTTGACTTGTAGACGATAAACTTTATATGATACCTTGATTGTTGGATGCTTCTCCAAAAAGTCTGTGTGCATAAAAGCCACTGTTGCGTCACTGGGAAAATATAGAATATTTGGAGCATGCTTCCTACGATAATGCGATGTTACAGGATTAAATGATTCTATAATATATTATGAGCTTTAATTTCTTCCTTACTGGAACCTTTTGGTGTTTTTGAAATGATCATTGTTGTGTTTAAAGCCTAACTTGGTCAGGAAAAACACTACGGTATTTAATAAGTATTTAAATGAAACATTTTTGCTTCCGTTATCATTATCTTTAGAGCGCCTTTTAACAATCTGGCGTTCGCAGCAACCTAAAATATAGGCTCTTCGTTGTATATACGACATGTTCCAAAACTCGTCGTTTATACGAATCCGCATTTCTTGTAAAATTTGAAGATTACACTTTAATTTGCAACTTTTGCATGATGGAAGCACAGCATGTTTTTGTCTTGCTACTTCTTGTTTAGCTCTCTTTCCCTCTTCGAGTGACTCCTGAATCATCCTCCTTTTACGCACATGTCCTGATTAGGTATATTAAACTTCACAATTACCAGCTCGCTGAAAAAGCAAATATAGTTGAAATGAGCATTTTATACAAGCCCATCTTGGCTT
Organism: Brassicogethes aeneus; assembly: GCA_921294245.1. Taxonomy (NCBI): domain Eukaryota; kingdom Metazoa; phylum Arthropoda; class Insecta; order Coleoptera; family Nitidulidae; genus Brassicogethes; species Brassicogethes aeneus. The sequence continues at coordinate 68,880,923 of OV121132.1, forward strand.
ACCTCCGCTATTTATCGTATGTGGGTTGGGAGCAAGTCGGTCTTCAACGAAAAACGACAATGACATATTTATTTCATTAATTGTTATCTTGATAAAATGAAAAACATGTTTTTATACCAACCTCATCAAACTGACTTTTAACACCTTCATTTTCAATAAATCTATCAATATTATTAGCTTTATCATAAGTAATGGGAGGTTCTTTGGTAATTTCGGACTCCTGAAATATTGATGAAATAATGTATTTTTTGTCAAAAGAATATACACATTTTCAATAATTAATGTCACTACCAAAAATGTGGTCAGACCTAGCTTCCAGTTCCTGATATATCTTTTTACTGCTTTGGGTCTGAAAGGGTAACTTCAATGGAATTTAAATTGTTATTACTTGAGACATATTCTGAAGCTGTTGGATGTTTTGTAAAATGAATCTCAAAATTTTCAGGAAAGATCATTTCTGCTTCCGTGATATTAAAATTGTTTGTGTACAACAATTACCGTATTTTGCCGGCCGGGCGGCAATAGATTGACGTTGTTGTTTTCTGGCAAAAACTTCTTATTATTATTGCCGTTTTTAGTGGAAAGTGCACTCTCCATGATCAATCTTGTTCGTCTTGACATTGTTCACAAAAATTTTTGCACTGTTACACAAAAAAAACTCTACGAACTGCGATTGTCTTCAAGGAAAGCCTTTGAATTCAACGCTCGCACCACAAAAATCGCAAACGAATTACTAGGAAATTCTCAATGATATCTTCTTTCAGTAAATATTGTAAAAAACTCAAGCAAAACAGCCGCATCTGATTTGTGCTTAGGAAAAACGCGTTTATCCTAAGTAAATGTTCAAATATTTGGTAGATGCGGAATTAATACATATGCGCTTTATGGTTTAAATATTAAATACGGCATTTTTATCCAGTACCCAAGATAGGCATTTGAATTTCTGATGTAAAAAATTAAAAATTCACATCGGGTGCAGTTACGGCCTTTTTGCTAATCATGGCAGCATACATAGAAGTACCCTGGATAAGTGACTTTAAAACTACCTTAGCCACAGCAAACTCAACACTTTTGATAATATTTTTTAATAAATATAATTTTTTTGAATTTTAATAGCAAGGTTGGAGATAAGGCACTTAACTGTCAATGTAGGATTCAAGTGTATACCCAAAAACTTTACATATCTACTTTTATTAATGTTAACGCAAGCTAAAAATCAGATTGTCAGTTTTAGGCTCATTAAAACTCAACTTATTGGCAACTCATTAACATGTTCAACATTTAAACTCATTTCTGCTGAGCAAATTTAAATCTGAATTAAAATGGATAAGGGTGGTATCATCCGTGAATAAAATTACTTCCCCCGAACGCAGTGACGCAGGAATATCATTCATAAAAATCAGAAGGTCCAGAACCGACCCCTGCGTTACTCCAAACCGCAGTTATTTGTCACCTACTTTTTAGGTAAGATTCCATAAACCTCGGACTCGTCTCGCCAAAACCATACACTCTTAGTTTACTAAGCAGGATCTGGTGGACAACAAACTCCTTATTTTTAAAACCGTTTAATATTTTTTCCATTGAAATGTTTATTGCACCAATAGTAGACCAACCAGCTCTAAAAACATGTAGGCAGTTGCAAAATAGGTTCTGGCCTTTAAAATACGCGTACAATTGTTTTTTATAAGGTGTTTAAATACCTTAAAAATACTAATATTAGCGATATGGGTCTGAAGTTTCCTGGATGTTTATAACTCCCCTTTTTGTGGATAGGCACAACTTTTGAGAGTTTAAAATATTTAAAACATCTCTTCCTAATGCATATATTCATGTTACTTACTTCTGTACCTGATTTACCTTTCCTATATTGGTTAATAATATCCCAACTTGCTTTAGTTTTGTTTACTGAGTCTGCTATGTACTTTGAATTGGAAGCCCTTTTTACCCTTCGGAGTTCATTTCTATGAGGTTTTTTTGAATTTTTTTACAATGGCATGCATTTTTGGACACCTATTGTTATCATAAAATTAAATTAATTATTTTATGTGATTTCGCATATTATACAAACTATTGTTATAATACCCATGATACCTTATTTTTTTTACATTGTATAGAAATCACTGGAAAACATGTATTACATTTTGTTTAAAATATTGACAGTAATCTTTTGGATAAATCCTCCACTGTAATATCATCATTTAAAAATGACCAACATTCATTTTCAAAATATTGTAAGGTTTAAATTTACCCGTTTGAATATAAGGCCGATGGGTTAAAATCACATTTTTGTTTGACCTAATTTTTCCTTGTATTCTTATTCACTTAATTCCATAACAGTTGACCACCTCGATGAAATCAATGTACATTTTACATTTCTCCTCATGAAATGAAATGTTAAAGTCTCCTGCAATGATAATATATATTTAGTTTATGTGCCTACATATTTCATTAACTGCTCAATAACTCCAACTAATACTGAAAATTCACTATTTGGGGGTCTATATATTGATATAACGATTATGTTTGCATTTAGGATTTCAATAGCAGAAATTTCACATATTGCTTCTACACTTAAGATATTTATGCTATCCTAAGGTTCAATAGTATATTTGTTATTCTTACATAGTATTAAAAAGGCTCCATGTATTGTATTTACTATATATACAGAAGCTGGATTTTATGCTATAACCTTCAATTAATGTTGAGTTTACCTTATTTTCTACGAGCCCTAACCACAAAATGTTCGGACACTTCATAATTTATACAGAAATATTTTTCGTGAATACTATCTCAAAATTATTAGAAATTATGAAAAATTCAGCTTATTTTGGCATATACCCCTCGAAGCGATTTTTATTTTTAAAAAGTTTACCTTTTATTTTTAGCTTTTAAAAAAAGGGTAACTTTTTAACTTTTTTTTGTATGAGTAAAAAAAGTTATAAATGGGCCCATTAAAAAGAACATAAAATATTATACAAACCCTGAAAATTTGGTAAAAATTGTATAAATAATAAGAAAGTTATAACGATATATATATCTGCAAAATCTCCCGTTTCCTAAGAAAATTGCAAAAACTCTTTAAAAATAGCATTTTTAAATTACTTATACTTTTTTATAACTTATTTATTTTTTACCAAATTTTCAGGGTTTGTATAATATTTTATGCTCTTTTTAATGGGCCCATTTATAACTTTCTTTACTCATACAAAAAAAAGTTTAAAAGTTAGCCTTTTTTTAAAAGCTAAAAATAAAAGGTAAACTTTTTAAAAATAAAAATCGCTTCGAGGGGTATATGCTAAAATGAGCTGAATTTTTCATAACCTCTAATAATTTTGAGATAGTATTCACGAAAAATATTTCTGTATAAATTATAAAGTGTCCGAACATTTTGTGGTTAGGGCTCGTATTACAAAATATTCACTGACACAAAATATCAATGGAATTCATCTGTAAATATAATTCCAGTTTTTCAAGCTTGTTTTTTATTGATTGTAAATTTATATAGCAACAGTAATAAAATTATTTACCTTCCCATTCGGTTCTGGGACGAAAAAATGTATAATATCTAACAATAACATTTCTAGGCCATGCATCTCTATCCATTATTTGTTCCATTATTTTCAAATCAAAGCCAATTGCTTTTAATTTTATTACTCTCTTTTAGCTCACTCGTTAAACCAATCCCTATAGACATTTTCCACACAGATTTTTGTTTTTTTATCGATAAATTAATAATTTTACTAAATTTTTGGAGAGCACATTGATTGCAAAACTAACAAGGTCGCATGTTTTAAAAATGTGATCATTCTTGTCAAGGTAAAACCATTTTTAAATAACATAAATGCACCATCTTTAATAAAAATCCACACTAATTTCATAAATAACATTTTATATAAGTTATTATTATATGATACACCTTAAAAGTTGTATATCAAATTTTTATAAAAAGATATGTTTAAAGTGTTAGTAGCCCCTGTATAATAAGGTGAGTCAAAAAAAGGATTTTTTCGATTATCGAATTCTAATAGTGCGCAAAAGTGGCATCTGTGCATGTTAATTAATGGAAATATAATAAAAAAATCATACTTTGAATCTTCAGTTCGCACAAAGGACCTAAAGTTTTGTAAAAAATTAGGAAAAATATAAAATTTTACATTTACGCTCAAAATATACGGGTAAACTTTTTTGGCCTTTAATAGCATCTAAGAACTTCTTTTTAGTCGTTTAAGGACAGAAAAATTATATTTAAAAATGTTAAGTTAAAAAATAGGGTTTCTCTTCAACTTACAAATACACGCATTGTGGTACTTTTTGAGTTTGCACAAAAGGTCTAAAATCATCATATTAATTAAGTGAATGGGAGGGGATGACCTCGCTTTTGTTTTTCTGTCGGCAGTTTTGCCAGTAGCTATTTGGCGTGACGCGTTATAACACCTCGTTGCAGCGCTGTTCAATACTTAGAAGGACACACGACGGGACCAGCATCGTTCTCTGGAAAAATCGGCAAATTGCTGCATAACTGCGAAATTACCCGTTGCAAATTGATGACGACAGTAAAACTTATCTTAGTAAAGACCAGCAAAACCTTCTGAATATTGTCAGAGCAATTCAAACAGGATAATGTACTTCAGATCCTGGTCCTCTTAGTCACTCCCGATGGCTGACATGTGTAAATCGTGTCTTACGGTTTTTTATCTTCCAAACAAGTCCTACAAACGAACATATGCCCATGTCCCAATTTGACATTAAAATATATCAGTCAGTAAAATATGAGCCGACACATATCTTTAAAGTTGTTCAAACAACAAGACATTTGCCACATGACATTAAAAGAATCATCGATCAGAGAAACGCCTTTTCTGTCACCCAGAGAACCTGTTGTTGGCTATGATAGTCGATGAGAGAGAGAGCACCTACGAGAGTTGGGTTACAGGAGAGTAGTACTAAGGACAAGAACTGAAATTCCGAAAGTCTGTTAGAACTTTATGACTTCCTTAATAAATTTTCAAGCCACGAACTACACTGTTAATAGATTGGACTAAATGTAAGCTGTCGCCGCCTCCAATATTTAAGTTTAACAACCAAAACTATGCGCGAAAGGTGCTTGAAGCTTGTCACGAAGTCTGCACAAAAAGTGTGCGAAAAAGAAATCAGAGATGGATATACCAGAACAACGTTTTTTTTAAGATTAACAATGCCAAAATTTGATAAAAAATCTGATTTTAATGTAACCGCATTGGCTAAATCAACCCAAATTACTACAATTTTATAGGTTAGATGGTGGGAAGGGTGTAAGTGAAACTGGAATTGCATCTAACTTTTCGTGGTAAGTTCTGGGTCATTTTATACAAAAATGTAAAATGAATGAAGAGCTGCAAAGTTATGCGATAATTTATAATTGAAAATACCACAGTGCGCGGTGTATTTGTATGGTAATTTAAGGCCTTTTTTGCGAACTCAAAGAGTTGCGTTTAGTTTTTAAATATAATTTTTCTTTGACCAAACGACTAAAAAGAAATTCTTGGATGCTTTTAGAAGCCAAATAAGTTTACCTGTATATTTGGAGCCTAAATGTAAAATTTGATGTTTTTATTCATATTTTACAACCTTTAGGTCCTTTTCGCGAACTGAAGATTCAAAGTAAGATTTTTGTATTATTTTTCTATTAATTGGCATTCAAAGACGCAACTTTTTCGTACTATTAGAATTCAATCCACTCTACTGTATAATAATATGAAAATGTATTATGTAATCAATAAACGGACCTCTAAATTTTTTACATCGTACCAGTGAGTCGGTTTAATTAAGAGTCGGTTTAATTAAGAATGAAGTCAATAATATTTATAATATATTATGGTTGTTTTAAAAGACAGTTCGTTCTAAAAGGCAATTTGTTTAAAAGTTATTGTAAATTATACAAAATTTTCCAAATTAGTGGGTTTTATCATGTAAGCAAATGACAACTTGTTTAAAGGCTAAATCTCTTCTTGTTGAAGTCAGTATTTGTTAAGAGTATTAAATCTTTCTTGAAGCCAGCTTCTTATTTTAACCAACCCGACAAGGATGTAAGAGTAAAAACGTACTCACGCTTGTATGAAGCTGGGTCTACAATTGTCGCAGGGGTCCGATCGCAGAACATAAGCTTGCGCAAAGCACCCCGCAACGTGACGATGGAGCATGGTTCTTTTGTCAGCTGGGTGCTTTGTGGCACAAAGCCGGTTCTACAATTGAGGCAGGTAGCAGATCGCAGAACATAAGCTTGCACAAAGTTTGTGCACAAAGTTTTTGCAAGCTTATGTTCTGCGATCTGCTACCTGCCTTAATGTAGAACCGACTTTAAGGGCAAATATTGGTCTTAATGGATTTTGCACAGTGGGGCAAAATAATGTGTGTATCTGTTTTTCCTTTTAAGACTAGTAAAAGACAGCTTATTTAAGCGACTGAATCTTCTTAAGTAAGTTTTTAGTAAGAGTGGCTGAATCTTCCTTGAAGCCTGCTGCCTATTTTAAACAACCAAACACAGACAGAGAAAGGGAACCAGACGCCCAAGACCCATCATCTTCTTTTTTTGCAATGCTGGTTTTTAGGAGCTTTTAAAAATTGAAAAATCATACTTTATTAAAAAACTATTTTTTTTTTAACTAAAGAGGGTGATTCGTTGGTCATAAAAAGAACTCCACTTTTTTAAATTTGATACCAAATATTAATGCATTTTTTAATAATATTATTAAAATTATTTTAGTATGAAAACACGCTAAAACTTTTTATAAAATAAAATTAAAAAAATAATTGAGGTGGTTAGAATCAAAGGGGTACCTATAAGTAATTGCTCAAATTTTTTTTGTTTTTTTACACAGTTAAAAGTATACTAAATCATTTAAATATTTTGAAACGGCTATAAAAAGTTATATCCAATCGCTCCATAGTGCGGTCATTGTAGGGAATCTCTGGCAATAGATAAAAAAATGAAATACTTATTTCCCTTCTTGATAGAGCCTCAGTAAAAAAGAGTTTTGCGACTGCCTCACTCATATCTGTTAACCGACCAAAACTTTTCGGAATTGTTTGTGTTGTACATTTTTTTATGGAGTACCACAAGGTTCGATACTTGGACCTGTATTATTCTTAATTTACATTAATGACTTACCTAAAGCTTCAGCTAGTACCAATTTTGTCTTGTTTGCTGATGACACGACATTAAGTAGAAGAGGTAAAAATTTTGAGGTTCTTGAAGAGGATATCATGGGTGCGCGGCTGGATGTTGAATCGTGGTTTAGGGCAAATAAGCTTTGTCTTAACTCGGATAAAACTGTCAAAATTACATTTACCCTAAAAAATCACTGCAAGATTGAACAAAATAGTGTTAAATTCTTGGGGATTCACCTTGATTCAAGGCTTTCTTTTGCAACACATATTGAGTCGGTCTGTAAAACCTTGTCCAAAAAAATGTTTCTCTTTAGAAAACTAAGGGAATCTGTTTCTCAGGATACTCTAGTGAATGCATACTTTGGACTAGTTCACTCCATTTTGTCCTATGGCATTCTAATCTGGGGTCACTCTCCTAGAGCTGCTGAGGTATTCTCGATTCAAAGGAGGGTAATAAGAATTATTTGTAATCTAAATTATAGAGCTGATTGTCGTCAATCGTTTAAAGATTTAAACGTTTTAACTGTCCCTTGTCAATATTTATTAAATGCCTTGGTATATGTAAAATCAAATATCAATATTTATACTACACAAAACAACATACACCATTATCAAACAAGAAGTAGGAATAATATCCATATTGAATTCCATAGGATAAATAGATCTAGGGATGCGTCAAATTACTTTGCTCCTAATTTCTATAATAGACTTCCGAATGAAATAAAAAAGTTACCCCTAAAACAATTTAAAGCACGTCTTAAGAAACTTTTACTGACTAAAGCGTTTTATTGTTTAAACGAATTTTTAACATGTGACCTGTCTTTGTAAATTTTAATATTAAAATTATTACTTGTTTTTTTCCCTGCATAATGTTATTATTTTAGATCTATGATCAAATATTTGATGTATATGTCCTACCTTAAATTTTAAATTTTTGTATTGTATAATTTCTTTTAACATATAAAATTTTTTTAATTTGTATCTTTTCCTTGACTTGTGTAAATGTAACTGTACATATTAACATGAATAAAGATTATTATTATTATTATTATTATTATTATTATTACGTCGCCTTCAGGAGAAAATCACGTAACTCCACATTTTCATTAAAATGGTATTTTAGTGGCATCTATTAGATAAAACTGTAACTAATTTATATGCAAGTTACAGAAGTCCTAAAATAAACCGTTAATTTTAAATTTAGAAAAAGAAATATACGTATCTCCAATCGTGGAGGAGCGTCCAGGGAATAATGCCTAACTCCAGAATACAAATCAGTGCCATTGACAAGTATAAGTTATTGCCTAGTTATTTTTTCTGTAAAGCCATTGTTTTCCAAAGTGAAATTTGTTAAAAGTAAGTATGAAAGATTGTATAGTGTGTAAAGTTAAGGTACCATGAATAATTTAAGGTTACTTTTATTAACATAAAGTACAGATTGGAGATACGTAATTTTCCATTAAACAATTTTTTGGCGGTAATGTGGAGATACACCAATACACCTTTAATATGTTTTTCTTTCCTCCTGTAAAATTTTACAACATGGAGTTAAGCAATTTTCTCCTGAAGGCGACGATTATTATTATTATTTTAAAATCGCATTTTTATAAGTTTCTTGTGCATTCGATTCATTACTTTTAGGTATTTAATACTTACTTTTTATTATTTTAACCAAAATTAATTTACATATAGGTACGTTTCACATCTTTTAAAGTAACACATGCAAAAGTATTAGAAATTTATATATAATTTAATTTACTTACTTAAGAGCTTTTCCGGTGAAACCAGAAGTGACATGTGAATGTTAAATATGTCAAAAAGGTTTAAATTACACTTTATAAAGGTCACTCCAGTTTTATGACCCTATATAAAATACCTTTACTAGAAAATTACGTTTTTATTAATAAAATATTAATTCCGAATCGACGAATTTAGCCAACTCGGGACTTTTAGTATAAGTTGTTCATACAATCAACTTCAAAAAAAAAAAATATATAAAGAAAAAAAATTTGGCAATGTCAAAATTTTAACTTCAATACAAGTCTCATAGATTTCGGTAGAGAAAGTGTAACAAAAAATTTGTTGAAAAATAACGACCTTTTTGCCTGGTCGATTTGAGATGAAAAGACCCATTTCCATTTAACATCATAATTTCAGTAAGCAATTTTCCGAAATATGGAAAATATCGAAAATTATTTCAGTATACAGTATAATATATTAAACTTACTTTAAAATTGTTACAGATTGCAATTCATTTAGAACACCCTTTTGTAATAGAGACGATTCCGAGGATTGGAAGGTGGTGGCTGGCTATTCAGAAATCTTCATTTGAGATTGTTTATCGCCAGGGATTCAAGATGTCACATGCTGACGCATTGAGTTGGGTTCTTCATGTAAAAATGTCAGGCGAAAGTACAATCTATACCTAGTAAAAGACCCTGACGTCTTAATTGAAGAGGCAATTTTAAGGGGTCGTTTTACTAGATAAAATAAGAGCCTTTTACGTTGGGGTTAGCTATGGGGAAACCTTTAAATCTAACGAAAAGAGCACTTAAACGAAGGGACGATAAATAAATAAATAAAAAAATAAAATCATTTATTAATCCAAAGACCTTTGCAGATATAGAACAAGTCATAAAAAGCTAATTAATAATTATAAAGAAAATAAAAATAATAGTGAAATTAAAATAAGAGAAAAAAACAAATTAAATTCTTATTCTAAAACCATGAATTAAACTTTAAATAGTCATTTAAATCGTAAAAACAACATTTAATCTGGTAGCTTATTATATAAAAGAGTACCAATATAGTACGGTGTTTTTTAAAACAAAGTTACATTATGTTGACAAAAAGTGTGTTATGTGTATGCAAAACATTTAATGATCTAAATTGACTTTTATTATTGATAATATTTTAAAAATATTAGGATGGAAAACTCAATATCTTATTTTTATGAAAAAAGGTCTACAATATTCGATTGTATATAAACCAAAAATACATCCTATTGTTTTTTTTTGCAACCGAAACAGACGATTTACGGAGGAGCCATTTTTCCGTAAATACGATTCAAAATTTGAATGATAAAAACAATAACCTGATAACCTTTTATAAACAAAGTCAACATGCTGGTAGAATCTTAATGAAAAATCAAGTAACGCTATATTTTCCAAATTAAGCCGTAGTTCTAGCTATGGCTAGTGTCAGGATTTTTATTTTTTTAACAACTATTATATCATCTGCAAAACATACGATTTACTAGACATAATGTTATTAATATCATTTAAATACAATAAAAAAGCAATGGCCCCCAATACACTACCCTGCTGAACACCGATTTCTACGTTTAGCAATTTAGAATTTGCATTATTATATGTAACATATTGTCATTGCAAGGTTAGATATGATTTTAATAAATCATTGCACCTACGACGAACAACAAAAAAAAACAAGTTTGGACCACAGAATTGATTGTTGCACACAATAAAATGCTTTAGATAAGTTAACGTATAAAGCTATAACTTTTTCATTCATATCAAAACTTTTATATATGTAATCTAAAATTTAAATTCTAATTCAAATTATTATACAGGGTGTCCCAGAACTCGCGCCACAGAGAAAAAGGGAACGTACCGAAAGTAATTTGAAACACATATTTAAAAATTGAAATTGTCCAACGCAAAGGATAAGGGAGATAAGAATAAAAAACGATAGCCAATCCCAATAGATCACCACAGGGAATTCTTTAAATTGCTAGGATACTTAGGTTGCATTGTTGATAATAAAAAATATTGTAACGTTTTTAACTGTTCGTAGTGTGAATTAAAACACGCACTGGTTAATTAACGAACTAAACTATTTATTTAATAACTTAACTACACTTAAAACACTATAAAACTAACTAAACACTTAACTACTAATTATTTATATATCACTATTGTTCAAGAGTCTATTTATTTATTTCGCCGCGAGTACCAAATCTTAACTGACTGCTCTGTGATGCTCCGTTTCTTATATATTCAGCGCCAAGGTCTTCTGGAACATTCCAGCGAGCTCCACACTCTCGATTGTTCGAGCGCTGAGTCACCGGCGATGACTCACCGGCGATGACTCATCGGCGATGAGTCATCACTCCGATATCCAGAGCGGTACTCGCTACATTGCCCCCGTCTTAAAACATTTTCGTCCCGAAAATGGTCCTCAGCTCCATGGCGATATTTGCATAAAGATCCAAACTTGCAGTGTGACGTCCTATAGAAGTAGCAGTCAACGGTCTTTCTTCCGGTTGTTTTTTTAGGGTTGTGGCAACAGACAAGAATGTGTATGCCACTAAATCTGAAGATGACTTCCACCATACTTCTAATTATTCTCCAATCTAAACCGTCTAGTCCACAAGCAATCTTCGGTATCGCCAGGTTCATGATGTCCTTGGACAAAAGGATATCCCTCAATTTATTTAAGGCATTCCATACGTCACGGTAGTTTGGCTTCTGATGGAAGAGCTGCTTCGTTACCAGATAAAAGATACTTCTATTGCCTATCTGCTCATTATCCACAATTTCAAGCACCTCTCCAACTTTGGGATTCTGCCTTCGTAGCTCGTCAACCCGTCCAAACTTGTTTTTAAAGACAACCGCTATTCCCCTGGACATCCTAAGGTCTTCCGCAACACAGTGAGCCAAGGAGTAATCGGCCGAAACCGTGAACAGATCTTTTTGTTCTTCTCGAGTGACACCATACCGAGCTTTTTTACCGCTCGAATAAAAATACATGAAGTCTTCAAAAGGCAACTCGTCTTCCGGCGGATTAAACCTCCTTACTCTAGCGTCGTTTATTTGGTCATCATTGTTTCCAGCGTAAGGAGCCAATCGGTTAAAATGGATCACTTTCGGCTTTCCTCTTGGTTGTTTCCTGATCCTGTAGATGATGTCATTTATTCGATCCATGACTTCGTAAGGTCCCTCCCAAGAAGGGGCAGCTTCTGTGAATAACCACGACGGCGCTGAGGGTTGTATAACCAAACTAGGTCTCCAGGTTGAAATCCTCCATTTTCTGCCTTGATGTCATATGCCTCTTTCATTCTATCACTGGCACTCTGGATGTTTAAACGAACTCGGTTATGAATGTCGCTCATTTTTTTACGTAAACTGCTGACATAATCTTCTCCAGCAATATCTTCCCCTGGTAGGCAACCAAACCTCAGGTCACAAGGTAGACGAAGTTCACGTCCCATAACAATGCTAGCGGGTGTCTGGCCGGTTGTATCGTGGATAGAAGAACGGTACGCCAACAGGAACAGATGGAGGAAGCGGTCCCAGTCTCTTTGGTGATCAGAGACTACTTTCGAAAGGTACCTGTTTATCGTTCGATTCATTCGTTCCACCATTCCATTAGACTGCGGATGTAATGCAGTCGTCCTCGTCTTCCTAATGTTAAGAATTTTACAGACATTCTGGAACAGTATAGATTCAAAATTCCTGCCTTGGTCTGAATGCATCTCCATTGGCACACCAAAACGACAAATCCACTCCTTAATAAGGGCATCGGCCACTGTGGCAGCTTCCTGGTTTGGCAAGGCGTACGCTTCCGCCCATTTGCTGAAGTAGTCCATTACAACGATGATGTATTTATTTTCAGATTCTGTTTCCGGAAATGGACCCGCCACGTCGATTGCAATTCTCTCAAATGGGCTGCCCACATTGTACTGTCGCATTGGGGCTTTTGGGCGCTTCTGGGGTCCATTGCTTGCCGCGCAAACGGTGCACTTCTTGCACCATTCCTTCACATCTCGTTGGCTGTTGACCCAATAAAACCGTTCCCTAAGTTTTCCGAGCGTCCTGGTCACCCCAAGATGTCCTCTAGTAGTTCCATCATGGATTTCCTGCAGCACTTCTGGTATCCTGTTTCTGGGGATTATTATCTGCTTCCGGTCTTCCCCCCCTTCTGGCATTTCCAGAACGCGCTTTAGAAGCCCATCACTTAAGATGATGGAATTCCATTGGGCCCAGTAGGATTTCACATTCGGCAAATATTGGGCGACTTCCTGCCACGTTGGTTTACGGTCGTTATTCTTCCAATCGATGATAAGTTTCAAATCCGGGTCCCTTTCTTGGTCTTGTTGAACCTCAGCGGATTGCCAATGATCATCCATGATTGTAGTCCTGCGAACAAACACATCCTTTTCTTCGGCCCTGAGACAATGTTTACAGTCTTCCGGGCAAGTTCTTCTCGATAAGGCGTCAGCATTTCTATGGATGGTCCCAGCACGATGTTCTGTGTCAAAGTCGAACTCCTGTAGTCTTTCAATCCATCTTGCTACCTGTCCTTCAGGATTCTTGAATTGCAAAAGCCATTTAAGGGCAACATGATCCGTTCTTAGCAAGAATTTTCTTCCATACAGATACTTGTAAAAGTGTTCGACTGATTTTACCACTGCCAACAGCTCGCGTCGAGTAACACAGTAATTTCGCTCTGGTTTCGATAAAGTTTTACTGAAGTATCCAATAACTGTCTCTTTTCCTTCTTGAATCTGCGACAAAACAGCTCCCAGGCCCACATTGCTGGCGTCCGTGTCCAAAATAAATTCACCATCCGGAAGTGGATAACTCAGGACTGGTGAGCTGGTCAACGCGTTTTTCAGGTTCTTAAAGGCTTCCTGGCATTCGTCGTCCCATTGGAATCGTCTTTCTCCCTCTGTTAAACGTGTCAAAGGCTTAGCAACCTTTGCGAATCCTGGTACGTACCGACGGTAGTAGGTGCATAATCCAAGAAAGCTTCTTAAGTCATGTTTGTTTTTCGGTACTGGCCATTCTCGCACCGTCTTCACCTTCTGTTTGTCCACTGCCACTCCTTGACTCGAAACAACATGGCCCAAATACTGCACTTCCCTCTGGAACAAGTGACATTTCTTCGGGCTTAGCTTCAGACCGGAACTTCTTAAGCGCTGAAAGACTTCCTTCAGGTTCTTCATATGGTCCTCAAATGATTTCCCAACCACAATGATGTCGTCAAGGTACACCAAGCATGTCTTCCAGGATAGTCCCTTCAAAACCATTTCCATGAGCCTTTCAAAAGTTGCAGGGGCATTACATAGTCCAAACGGCATGACAGTAAACTGCCACAGTCCAGCAACCACGGTAAACGCCGTCTTTTCTCTATCTTCCGGTGCCATTTCAACTTGCCAATAACTGCTCTTTAAATCCAAAGTTGAAAATATCTGCGATCCAGCCAATGTGTCCAGGGTGTCATCGATCCTAGGTAGAGGGTAGCTGTCCTTCTTCGTCACGTTGTTCAGCTGACGAAAATCGACGCAAAATCGAGTTGATCCATCCTTTTTCTTAACTAACACCACTGGGGAAGACCATGGGCTGTTGGATGGTTCGATCACACCTTCCTTCTCCATTTCTTGCACAATTTTATCAGCTTCCTCTCGCTTGGCAAGTGGTAGCCTTCTTGCCGACTGTCGAATGGGCTGTGCATCACCGGTGTTAATTTTATGCTGGACAATTCTTGTCCTACCCTTCTTTTCTTGTCCGTCGTCAAAGACATCCTGATAATTGTGAATCAGCTCTTTCAGCTTTATCCTTTCATTGGGTTTCAAATCCTTTGAAGAAGTCGACAGAAGATTCATCAATTCATTGCTAACTTTCTTGGCCGGAACTGCTGACTCACGAATGCCTCTAATAATCGAGGAAACTGAAGAACAGTTTTCCAAAACGATTCCTTTCTTTAAGTTCACAGAGTAACCATTAACATTCAATACTCTTACAGGCACTTCTTTTCCAACGCGTATTAAAGTCTTCCCTACTACAATTCCTCGACCGACCTCTTTGTCATCAATTCTCGGCTCCAGAAGCATTATACTTCCATCTTCTGATTTACAATCCAAGAAAGCCTTCAATATCATCTCGCTGTTTTCCGGTATCAAAGCATCTTCTGTTAGCATTACACGAATATTCTTTTCTTTGGATCGATGCAACACGACTTCCTCTCCATTTACCCTCAATATTCCTTGCTTAAAGTTCAGTTCAAATCCTATTGAGTTCATAATGTCCATGCCTACAATAACTTCATCTTCAATATCTGCAACTAATGCTCGATGTTTAAATTTCGTGTTTCCTATGACCATTGTGATGTCCACTTCTCCACGAACAGTAGCGGTTTCTCCTGTTGCAGTACGTAGTCGCCGATTGGTAGATTTGATCTTGGACATTTCGACAATATCTGGCCTAATAATTGTCTTCGTCGCACCTGTATCCAGCAGCAGCACATGTAATTTTCCATTAATTAAACCGTCCACAAAAACACTGCTGGACTGGTGTAGAAGAGATGCAACACGTTCGATATCTTCTGGGGCATGCTGGTTACAGGTCGACGGTGGCCCCTTTTCCTCGACCCTATCTAGTTTTCCGACTGAGACGAAGTCGGCACTGCCTGACTTTCTCTGCAACGACTTCGTATATGTCCTAGCTTTCCACATCTCCAACATCGGATTTCCTTCTTCTCTGGTAGATTTTCTTTAAAAACTCGCCTGATTGCTTCAATTATACTGGGTTCCTCCTCTTTCTCTTCCTCGACTCTCCTTATTCTAGGCTGGCTCCTGCAGCTCTGCTTTGCCGCCTCGAATTCCAAAGCTCGAGCCAATGCATCAACCAGTTGGCTCGGACAAGCCAGTGTTAGAGCCTGTCTTGTTTCGTTGTCTCGAAGTCCATCCAAAAAGGCTTGAACCGCTAATCGTTTCATAACGGTTGTTGGAGTAGCTGGATATGCTAGCCGGACCAAGCGTGCAATATCAGCCTCAAATTCTTGTAAAGTCTCGTTTGATTTCTGGCAGCGGTTCTTTAGTTGGGAATGGTAGACATGTTCCAGATGTGTCTGACCATATCGCAGTTCCAGGTGTTTCACCAAGGCTTCGTAATCTTCTTGTTCGTTTGGAGAAAGTGTCTGCAAGATGTCCGTTGCATATCCGCGTAAAGCAAGAGTTAATACTGTAGCCTTCTCCTCTG
Organism: Brassicogethes aeneus; assembly: GCA_921294245.1. Taxonomy (NCBI): domain Eukaryota; kingdom Metazoa; phylum Arthropoda; class Insecta; order Coleoptera; family Nitidulidae; genus Brassicogethes; species Brassicogethes aeneus. The sequence goes on from OV121132.1 coordinate 68,897,071, forward strand.
GTACCCAGCCATTTGCTTTTGCAGCTGCCTCAAACTGACGGATGTAATTTGTCCAAGAAGATTTTCCATCGAACTGAGGTGGTTTTATCCGTACTCGGCTTCCCTCCGGCACTGCTCCTGGTTCCGTCAGCATCATAGGTAAATTTACAGCTTTCAGTTTACTATTTATTTCTCTAATTTTGACCTCCAATTTCTCGTTCAATTTTTCTTCTCTTGTATCTAATTCCCTCCTTACGTCGTCAAATTTCTGTCCTACTTTCTCTTCTAATTCATTTACATTATCTAGAATCTTCTGTTCCAAATATTCTTTTAAATTTTTAGAATTTTCCAGTATTTTCTGTTGTAAATCATCCTTTAAATTGTTGGAATTTTCCACCATTTTCTGTTGCAAATCCTTAGAATTTTCTAGCATTTTCTGTTGCAACTCGTTAGAGTTTTCCAAAATTCTCTGTTATACATCGCTAGAATTTTCCAACATTTTCTGTTGCAACTCGTTGGAATTTTCCAGAATCTTTTGTTGTAAATCGACTTTTAAATCGTTGGAATTTTCTAGCATTTTCTGTTGTAAGTCGTTAGAATTTTCCAGAATGTTCTGTTTTAAATCACCTTTCAAATTTTGCAACAATAAATGCATATCACACGAACCTTCAAATAAATACGTATCTGGATTTTCACCCTCTTGTTCCAATGCTTCTCGAAGCCGCTGCTGCAACACATTCTTTTTTCCAGTTGTTTCACATTCTCTTTCTTCTAGCTCCCGCTTAAGGTCCGCCACTTTTAAGTCCATTAACGAAACCATTATCGCGAAATTTCACACTAACCGCACTCCTGACACCAATTGTAACGTTTTTAACTGTTCGTAGTGTGAATTAAAACACGCACTGGTTAATTAACGAACTAAACTATTTATTTAATAACTTAACTACACTTAAAACACTATAAAACTAACTAAACACTTAACTACTAATTATTTATATATCACTATTGTTCAAGAGTCTATTTATTTGCACTTATATTTATTTATTTCGCCGCGAGTACCAAATCTTAACTGACTGCTCTGTGATGCTCCGTTTCTTATATATTCAGCGCCAAGGTCTTCTGGAACATTCCAGCGAGCTCCACACTCTCGATTGTTCGAGCGCTGAGTCACCGGCGATGACTCACCGGCGATGACTCATCGGCGATGAGTCATCACTCCGATATCCAGAGCGGTACTCGCTACAATATGTAAAATATTTGGTCCACTGGAATCCAATTCATTGTAACACTGCTGTCAATCTTTACTTCTGTCATTAATATTATATTTGGTTATAACACAGTTATAAATTAAGTTATTATAAATAATGTTTTCCTTAGATGATTATACCGAAATGATAATTATTTATGGGGAGTGTGGGCGCAACGCCAGGGAGACAGATAGAGGTTTTTCCCAGCGCTTTCCTGATCGTCCCCTGGACAGTAAAGTAATCCTTAGAACTATCACAAGAACCCGAGACCGGTCAAGTTGTTCCGCTTCGTAAGGGGATTGGAGGTGCTCCCAAACGTATTAGAACAGTGGAAAATGAAGAAGCTGTTTTGAATGCGTTTGAAGAAAATAGTAGGAAAAGCATAAGGGAAGTTGCTCGAGAACTGGATATTTCCCGCTCCACAGTTCAGCGGGTTATGAAGAACGATCGGCAACACCCTTTTCATTTTACCCGAGTGCAGCACCTTCAGCCGGAAGATTATCCCGCTAGAGTCGAATTCTGCCTGTGGTTGCTGGAGCAAGAAAATCTCCAGCCAAATTTTGTTTCTAACATTATGTTTTCGGATGAGTCAATTTTTGCCAGACAAGGATGCTTCAATGCCCATAATTTACATGTATGGGCAACCCCCTGTGGCACCGGGGACACTAAAGTAGAATTGGCCCACAGTAATACCTGCTTGTCGTAAAAGGCGACTAAAAGGTAACCCCTGGAGTCGGGATATGGCGACCCTAGCTAGTACCAGGGGGCTGCCCTATCAATCGGTGTATAATCTCGTTACATGTAGTAGTTCCAGGTAGCGCCTGGGTGAGGGCCTGCTGCATGTTCCGGGGGGCTTCACTTTTTGAAAGCGGCCGACAACCTTCCTCATCGGGATCCACGTTGTGTTATGTTGGCCCTAGGAGAAGTTTGGGAGGCCCAAAGTCCAAAGATATCTGCCCAAATAAGTGTGTGCGCGTGTGTGTTGGTCAGGAAAACAAAACAAAAAACCAACCAAATATGAAAGAAGACGACGAAACAGAAGTAAGTAACGTGCAAAAAGAACGTACACCGGAGCCCCTCAGCTCCACAGTGGTGGCAAGCGAGTCGTCACCACTGACAGTTGAAGAGGTAGAACTTCTCAACTCTCCTGCTGGATCAAAGCCCAAAGGAGGAAAGAGAGGACTAGAGAGAAAAATAAGAGGAAGATAATCAAGGAAAAGGAGGCTAAAAAGGAACTGAAGAGGCTACAGGAGGACCAACGTTCTCTAGTAGTATCTGACGTTCCTCAACAGGCAACCGGATCCGAGATGGCTGACCCCCAACCAAGCTGCTCAAGCCAGGTAAGGGTAAAGCCAACTCGAATTGGGGAACCTGGCAAGCTTCCAAGAGGTCCGAAAAGGAGGGAATACCTGAGAAAGGGTAAAAACGTCCCCCCATTACCATCGGCGCCGGCTAATGCAGGGAGGCAGGAAACGGGGGCTCAAACAAGAGCCCCTGGTCCAGCCTCCAGCAAAAGGCAGAGGGCGGATAAGGGGACACCTCCGGAATATAATAAAAAGAGGGCGAGGCCCTTATCTGATGCTAAGCGGTATGTCTCTTCCTTAAAGAGAGACATTGTCGAGGCGTCGGAGAGGGGACCGAAAAGTAGAGGAAAGGTAGAAGCTCGACAGGAGGCTACTAGTCGACCAACAATCGACAAAAGTCTTCAAGTGGTCATCTTGTCGAACAGGATTGGAGGTACTGTTCTGCCAAATGAAAGCAAACGCATCAGGGCAAGCCTGATCAATGAAATGAGGCGAGCTATGGAGGATTCCACTAAGGGATCCTCCCGCTTGGAACTCAAGTTCATCAAGTCGGGCCTTGTCGACCCGGGCTGGTACTTGGTATCGGCTAGGGACGACACCTCGATGCGTTGGCTGCTGGAGAGCTGGTCTTCTCTGACTGTTGAGGGGGTGGTTTTCACTTCGGTGAAAGCCGCCGAAGCTCCATGGCCAGTGAAGATTGGTTTCTGGCTTAGGCAGGAAAAGGTGGACCTGGCAGAGGTCACAAGGATGCTTGATCTCCAGAACCACTCCCTTAACGTGGGGAACTGGAAACATCTGGAGACCACAGGGGGACCAGGAGCATGGCATCTAGTCTTCTTGGTTAGCCAAGAGGTTGTGAAGCGCCTGGAGGAGTCTGGGTGGGCCCTCTACTTCGAGTTGGTGACCCTCTCTGTAAAGAGGGTCTCGGCTTGGAGTAGCGTGGTGCGCCAGGGCTCATCTGGTGCTGGAACCTCGAAGCAGACTGAAGAAAACTAGGTGCTGAGGCCGTACCATGATACACTCCGTCATGGACACCATACGGGTAAGCCAAATCAACCTACATCACTGCAAGGACGCTGCTGGGGAACTGGCAAGCGTCTTGGCAGGGAGGGAGGGCGAGATTGTCCTGGTACAGGAACCTTATGTCTACAGGAAAGGGGTTAGAGGAATGGGTGCCACTGGCCTAAACATCATGGTCGGCACTGAGGAGGACAGCAGCAGAACATGAATACTGACGTCCAAGGAACTCAATGTGCTACCACTTCCACAATTGGGGGCCAGGGATGTCACGGCGATTCTGCTGGAATATAAGGTAAGAGGCATTAGAAATAGGATTATATTAGGAAGCGTCTATTTACCGTACGAGGGACCGTGCCCTACTCCGGAGCTAACTCGTTTAATCAAGTTCGCGAGTGACAAGTGCATACCCCTCGTGCTAGGATGTGATTCCAACGCCCACCACTACGTGTGGGGCAGTACCAACACCAATAGCAGGGGAGAATCTCTGCTAGGGTATTTGGCATCAACAGACTTGGAGGTAATAAACAGAGGCAAAGAACCAACGTTTGTTATTTGCAACCGGAAGGAAGTAATAGACATAACGTTGGCATCAAGGTCAGTATATGAAGATGTTTCTAACTGGAGAGTGACCAACGATATAACGATGTCTGATCACAGGATGATCAGATTTGAGTTAAATGTCGACAAGGTCACTCCTAACCCAAGGAGGAATCCAAGGGCTACAGATTGGGAGAAATATCTCACCAATCTAAAAAGTCAAACTTGGGAACCTCCTGTGGACATTACCACCAAAGAACAGTTAGAGAAGGAAGTTAACCACCTAAATAGTACGATTGCCATAGCCTACTCCTAACCCAAGGAGGAATCCAAGGGCTACAGATTGGGAGAAATATCTCACCAATCTAAAAAGTCAAACTTGGGAACCTCCTGTGGACATTACCACCAAAGAACAGTTAGAGAAGGAAGTTAACCACCTAAATAGTACGATTGCCATAGCCTACGAGATTGCTTGCCCGGCCAAGGTGGCTAAGGGCCGAAAGGTCCCGTGGTGGAGTGACGTGCTTGACGGCCTTCGAAAGAAGGCAAGGCGCGCATTCAACCGGGCTATCAAGGATGGGCTGCAATCCACGTGGGATACGTACAGGGAGGCTAGAAAGTCTTACAAAAAAGAGTTAAGGCGCAGCAAGGATATCAGCTGGAAGACATACTGTGGAACTGTAGAGTCACTTCAGGAGTCAACCAGGCTGATGAAGATCCTTAGCTGTGACTCAAAAAGGAATGTAGGAATCCTAAGAAGGTTGGATGGATCGTGGACGAACACCAGTGAAGAGTCCCTAAGACATCTCCTGGAAACGCACTTCCCCGGCGAAACTCCTTCCCACACGTCAACAACGGAGGGGCCAGAGATCCTTACCTGGGACTTAGGCCTTGCCAAAGACGTCGTGAAGGAGGGATCGGTGGAATGGGCAGTAAATGCGTTCGATCCATACAAGGCAGCAGGACCGGATGGAATATTCCCAGCATTGCTACAGAGAGGCTTGGAGATTCTTCTCCCAAGAATAGAACGAATATTCCGAGCCAGTCTGGCACTGGGATATGTCCCAAGAGCCTGGAGGGCAGCTAAAGTGGTCTTCATACCCAAAGCAGGGAAAAAAGACTACTCGGCTGCAAAGTCCTTCAGGCCAATAAGCCTAACATCCTTTCTTTTTAAAACATTAGAAAGGATTGTGGACCGGTACCTGCAAGAAGGGGTGCTGAAAAGGTACCCATTCCATAAGAATCAACATGCCTATAGAAATGGAAGGTCGACCGAAACGGCTCTTCATTCTATAGTGCATAGAGTCGAAAAGGCACTGCACTACAAGGAAATGGCAGTAGCTGTTTTCTTTGAGGGGGCTTTTGATAAGGCGAGGACATCTACAATCTGTGAAGCGCTACAAGCCAGAGGCACTCCCCCAGTCCTGGTTAGTTGGGTTAAATCCTCACTAGAGGAGAGGCAGGTCAGTGCATCTCTGGGAGACTGCCATTTGGACATCGGTGTGAGGGGCGGCTGCCCACAAGGCGGCTGCCTATCACCCCACCTATGGTGTTTAATAATGGATGGACTTCTGGAGAGACTGACGGCCGAAGGGCTGTATGCACAAGCATATGCAGATGATGGTACAGTCCTAATCAGAGGAGGCATTCTAGGTGTAGTCTGCGACAGAATGCAGACAGCATGCAGAATAATAGAAAATTGGTGCAAAGAAAACGGTCTGTCGGTTAACCCAACAAAAACTGACATGATTCTTTTTACCAAACGAAGGAAGATACAGGACTTCAGGGCACCAGCCATGTATGGAAGACCTCTTGAGATTACTGAAGAGGTCAAGTACCTAGGTGTTACCCTAGATAGGAAGTTAAGTTGGAAATCACACGTCGACAGAGTTGTTGACAAATCGATTGCAACTTTCTGGCAGCTGCGCCGGGTGGTGGGAAAACGCTGGGGAGTAAATCCCAAAGTCCTTCACTGGATTTATACTGCTGTCATCAGACCGCGGATACATTATGGATCAGAGGTCTGGTGGCGCAGTGTGAGCAAAACCACCATCGCTCAAAAACTGAGCAAGATACAGAGACTGGCATGTCTCGGTATCACAGGCGCAATGAGGACTACTCCAACGACGGCATTAGAGGCCTTGCTGAGCTTGCCTAGTCTTTCCTTCTGGATAAAGAGAGAAGAAATGGCGAGCCATTTAAGGATGAGGGATGCCAATAATTGGTTAGGAAAAGGAATAACTTATGGTCATGAGGGCATCGCGGATATGGCTGAGAGGGAGGTCCCAATTAGCAGTATTAGAACGATGCCAGCAAAAGACCGCTTAAGTTTAAAAAAGAAGTTTTCCCTCACGATACCAACAAGAGAGCAGTGGGAGAAAAAGGATGTACACTTTGCACAAAATGCACTAGTGTGCTACACTGATGGCTCTCGTATGGCGAGTACACTGTCTTCAGGGGCAGGTTTCTGCGTGGAGGACAGGGATAGCTACCCGCTCGGAGGATATACCACTGTCTTTCAAGCGGAAGTGTTTGCCATACTTGAGGTTGCAAACTGTGAGGATATAAGAACAGGGAGTGAGACAGATATATACATCTGCTCAGATAGCCAAGCAGCTCTGAAAGCGCTTTGGGCAGCGAGAACCACATCGAAGTTGGTTCAAGAGTGTGAGGAAGCGCTGGAAAAGCTAGCAAGTACAAAAACAGTGCATCTCGTATGGGTACCAGGTCATAGTGGGGTTAAAGGTAACGAACGGGCTGATGAGTTGGCCAGATTGGGATCTGAAACCCCCTGTGTAGGACCCGAACCAATTTTTGGAATTACGAGAAAGCAGGTCAAATCAGCCCTAAATAATTGGGCTGATAAAAGGGCGAACGAAAGCTGGAGAAGAAGCGGTGGCTGTAGGCAGACCAGGGATTTCCTGGTCACCCTAAGCAAACCCAAAACCATCTGGCTTCTAGGTAGGAGCCGAACCTCCTTGGGCCCACTTGTGAATATACTCACGGGTCATGGCCTAAGGAAACACCTCACGAGAATAGGGGCTGAAACCAGCCCCTCCTGTACCCAATGCGGAAGGGAGGATGAAACCTCCTTTCACTTCCTGGGACAATGTGAGGCCCTCGGCAGACTAAGGTATAAAATCTTTGGAGTGATGACACTCCAAAGGGAAGAGTTGGCCTCTCTTGCCTGGCGGGACCTTTATAAGAAGGTCTGGAAGATTCGAAAGGGCTGGTATGGGCGAAGAGGAAGATGAGGAGTAGTTTGGTTGGTTTAGGAGGGGCAGATAAAAAGGACCATGGAGTCTAATTGTCAGGCTTCGAGCCTACCCAACCGTACTACTACTACTACATGTATGGGCAAATGAAAATCCGCATGCTATATTCCAAGGGGGGTTCCAACATCGATTTTCTATTAATTTTTGGAGTGCTATAATAGGAGATCGCGTTGTATGTAAACTATTTAGGTTTTCTTTTTTATTCTAATTTGGCCATTTTCCTCTAGGTTGGACCTTTTGAATTTCCTGCACGGTTAACAGGCCAAATTTATGCAGACTTCTTAGAAAACAATTTAGAGAATTTGTTAGGCGACGTGCCACTGGTATATCGAGTAAATGAATGGTTGCAGCACGATGGGGCACTACCACATTTTAGTCGCGACGTTCGGCGAATCTTGGACGGGCAGTATCCTGGCCGATGGATAGGACGAGGTGGGCCACAAAATTGGCCTGCTCGTTCACCCGATTTAAATCCCTTGGATTTTTTTCTTTGGGGACACCTTAAAAACTTTATTTATAGTGTACCCATCGAAACAGAGGATCAGCTTAGGAACCGCATCCAAGACGCTTTTGCGACGGATACTCCTGAAATGGTCATGGAGTCAAAATCCAGCCTTTTAAGAAGAGCGCGGATTTGTTTACAAATGAATGGTGCACACTTTGAGCACTTATTGTAAACAGATTAGCATATTTTTTTTATTTAGTTGTTAACACATTTTCATAATATTTAATTTAGTTTTACTTAATGTTGTTTGTTTACTTTTACGGAAATTTATAGTTTTTGTAATTTTTTAAAAGTTTGTTTATTTGTTTCTGTAACTTATGACTTTTTCTAAAATTTTAACTAAAAAAGCCTAAAAAATTACAACTTGTTTGATTTTTTACTTTAAAACATTGTCGTTCTGAGGTATCAGTCATTTTTGACAGCTTTTGACAACTTAGTAAATACAGTCGGCCAAAAGATTTTTTAAAAGTTTTAAGACAACAATGTTCTATCGTCTCCTAGCAGTTTTTAAATACGTTTAATCTAGGCAAGAGCTCTCGGTATTGGCTGCCACTTTTTTGCTTTAATTCGCTTACACTATTACCTAGAAATTTTTTATTTTTAAATTTGACATCTCCATTTCTGTCGGCACGCCCCCTTTTTCTCTGTGGCGCGAGTTCTGGGACACCCTGTATATTCCCTTTTACAAAAATAGATTTTTTAAATAATGTTATTTTGGGGAATTGTAGTAAATCTTGCCTGGTATTATAATTATATCACACCATTTCTCCTAGCTCAGGATTCTTATATTTAAATTTGAAAACATTTAAAGCAATGGTTCCCAACCAGTGGTCCGTGGACCACCAGTGGTCCGCAGAAGCCAAAATATGGTCCGCGCGGCCGCCGGCTCGGCAAAGACGATACAACGTCTGCGATATGCCCACAATTGAACTTGTATCGTGTGCAAGGAATTACCTACGCTTTGCGCTGTCATTTGTTATATTTAAGTGTCAGTAATAGTATTTAGTATTATGATGAAGCAACTTGTGGTAAGTCAGCCTCGTTATTTAATATGGGCACAAACTCATTATCTTGTATTTCCAACGATTTTACCGTTTCGTAATCTGGTATAAATACAAACTCTTTCAATAATTCACTTTGTTTTACTAATTCACTAATTGTATCTAATAATAAGTTCGAAAACTTTTTATTTGTATCCATATTGTTATTAATTAAAGTTTTATAACTTATAGTATATTAATGTTCTTAAACAACAAAAAAAGAATCTGCCAACAAATTTTGAGTGTCCACATGATTTAAACTGAATTTACTAGTTAACAAAAAAATCTATTGTTAAAAACATCAACTGATCGAAATAGGACATTAAAGTTACTTATTTATTGGTTATAGTTATACAGGTTGTTGTGTAAGTTTTTCGTCCTTGAGGGGGATTATACTTTAAGCCAAAGTAAGCAAGTTTTTCCCTTTTGCATTAGTGCTACTGTTTTTGATTAAAAAAAATCATGAAAAATTGTTAAAGCAATTTGGAATTCGACTGGAATAAACACCATTACCTACTTCAAAGCGTTAACCGAATTACAGTAAAGTACAAGCCATGTTGCAAGCAATTAAACTTGTGGTGCTTACAACTAGGGATGTCAATGATATATCGATATTTTTTTTAGATATATTAAAAAAGAAATCCATAGGTTTTTAAAAATATCGGTATATATATTTTTTATTTTTGTTATAAAAAAAATTCATTTTAACGTATTTTTTGTATTGTATTTTTGAAATTTAAGCGATTATTTTAGGCAGCTCGACTTTGAGAAACTTAATATAATAAAACAAAGGTTTAGTAATAGCGCCGATTAAAAATTGTAATAAAAATAAACCTTCTTTTATTAAGATCAACCTTAAAATATGTAATAATTAGAAAAGGGTGGGCTCTTTTAATATTTCTCATAAATGCCTAATAAGCATTGCCTATAAATGCTTAAAGCTCAAGCGCTTTTAAAAATTCAAAGTTTATTCATGGGGGTGTTGCTATAATAGCAAAAAATAATATTTTCTGCTCAGAAATTGATCTTTCCCATTTATGTATTCACTGAGAGAACAGTTTATTAACAATTAACTAGAATTATCAATAAGTAATAAATGCTTTATTCGATTATGGCGGAATAAACATTTATTTAGGACAAACAAAGCATTGATTAAAATTGTTTAAATAAATCTTGTTATTAAAAAATAAAGATAAATTTATAATAAATATGTTTTTTGTGAAAAAATAAATGCTTGTTTATAATAAATAAAGATTAATTTATAATAAATTTGTTTTATTTGTGATAAATAAATGCTTCTTAATAATAAATACTAAAATATTTAGAAGACATAAAGCTTTATTTGTAAAACCTATACTTCAATTCACTATAAATGTATCCAGCAAGTCGTTGAATCCATTGCTTTCTAAAAATTTGCATAGCTCGTCCATGGTTTGCAGATCTTCCATGTTTGGACAAGCCGGCACACAGAAAATGAGCGGTATTTTGACACTATATATAGGTACAATTTAAATTAATGCTATTACAAAAAGATTGCAAACGAAATACTAAAACACTGAAATAACAGTTCAAAGAACTGTGGCAGAACATGTTCTGCAGAATCACTAAACTTGGCATGGCAAGCGGTACACCACGCAGACCATTCCAGAAACGTCTAATAGACGTCGTCTATGCTGTTTTGGTGCGTTTTGACAGAAGTTTGAGTACAATAAACAAGAAATAAATATTTATTCATTGTTAATATTAATTATTACCTAAAAATAAATTCGAAATTTATAATAAATAAATTTTTAAAGATCGCCTAAGCAAATAGGTATTTATTATTCCCAAATTTGCATTATTAATAATAAACATATGGACAACAAACAAAGTATTTGTTTCTGCTAAATAAAAAATATTACGCAGATTATTAATAGTTAAAAAGGTTGATTATCAATAAATTTACTTTATTTATTGTAAATAAATGCTATCCAAATAAAGATTTGTTAACTATTAACTACACTTTTTCTCTCAGTGTTGAAATAGATTTTGAGTGTACAGAAATTAAAATTAATTTAAACAATGTTAACTATGCTATTACTTGTATTTATAGAGCCCCAAATTATAACATAAATACGTTTTTTTTAAAGATTCCAAATGTGCTTAGATGTTTTATTCACTGAAAGCATTCATAAACTTGTGGTTATTAACAACTTAATAATATCAGCAGATGCTCATAAATTACTGGATCTAACAAGATCTTACAACCTATTATCTGTGGTGTCCCGTCAATTCATCGCGCGAAATTTCATCGCGCGACAATTAATCGCCGAAAATTCATCGCGGGACAATTTATCGCTACAATAATTCATCGCGCCACACAACTCTAAATGCTAAAATTCAAGCTCCATTTCAATAATAATTATTAAGTGTTTCAATATTTGTGATTAACATTAAAATTACAAATAGTGTTTTTCAAAAGTTATAATTTAATTAATTTATAAGGTAAAATGTTTATAAAATAATTTAAATTTAAATATTTGTACTTGTGGACAAAAAACGGTACTTTCAATTTTAATAACAAAATAAAAATTCCATATATCGTTGGCCGGCTACTGAACACCATGCAGAACTTTTTATGAATAATAACTTTTTTTCCTAAAATTAATAATAAAAAAGTTTTCCATATGATTCCAAGATACTGAGACATACTGTATATAAATATATATATATATATATGATTTTTCAATACATAAAATATAACATAACTACCAAAAATATCAGAACTGTCAAAAATATTTCATAATTATTATTTGTGGTATTCCCTTGGTGATTTTAGAAAGTTTTATATATAACATAATATGACATATTATGTTATATACAAAATTTACCAAAGAAATACGCACAAATAATATTTATAAAATATTTTTTACAGTTCTGACACTTCTCCACCAAACATGAAAGCCATCTAAATTTTAAATTATAAATAAAACTAACAAACAATATCGCTACTAAACGGGCATCTTTTAAAGGAATAAAAATAACAAAACAAGACTAACTGGACTGAAAAGATGAAGGTGGGGACTACATTTCCTAAAAGTTTCAGATTTTTATTTTTTCCTCAACATAATGATTTCTGAGGGCAAAATTGGCTAATTTTGAGAATTATCAATTTTCAAAAAAAAATTTAATAAAGAAATTGATAGTCTAGAAACTTAAAATAATAGTTACGTTTTCTATTGTTTAAGTACTTTATACCTGAAAAAAATGAACCTTCTAAATTCAGTAGAATAGGCACAGGAGCCAGACAAAAATCACAAAAATTGGCAAATTATCATGAATCTTTAGTGGTTTACCATTCTTTTATGAGATTAACTAATTGGATAATAATAATTTATATCGAAAACACACTTACTGGACAGTAAAACAAAATTAAAATTATTTCAATATTTGTCACAGAAAAAAAAGTTCTGGCCCACTATAAGAGAGTAAGAAATTGACACTATTTCAGACTTCTAAGGGGTGCCAAATAAAAGTAAAGCAACAAAAAATTAAAACGGCAACGGATTTTCATATTTGACACCCAAAAGATTATCCTCAATTTTTTTCATTACAATAAAAAATCATGCAGCGCACTTTTAAATTCATTTTTGGTGTTTTCATTTAGATTGACTCATATACGTGGTCAATGCCATAACTTAATAAGAAGATTTCTACATGATAGGAGACATTAGGTAGAATATTGTAACTTCCGCTCATTTGAATTAAGATCTAACATTGGCGTTCCGCAGGATAGTGTGTTGGGACCATTATTATTTCTTATCTACATTAATGACACAGATAGAAATCAGTTCATTTTTTGTGCATTTGCGATGATATTACAACGATCTCAAGATCAATTTGGAATAGTTTCAAAAGTAAATGAGACAGTTGAAAAATTGTTAAATTACTTACAATAAACTTTTAATAAATTTAGAAAAAACAAACAGCATGCAGTTTTATCACTGCTTTTAAATTATACAGAAAGTCCTTATGTAAAAGCAAAAGACCATTCAACATGTATCGGAGTTCAAATTGTTGGGAATTTATGTAGATTTTAGCTTAAATTGGAATTGCCACATTCAACATGTTTGTAGTGCTTTAGCACCTAATTTATTTGCCTTAAAACGCCTTGGTCACATCGCAAACACCTCAGCTATAAGAGATTTCTATCACTCTAACATTGAATCTAGACTTAGGTATGAAATAATATGCTGGGGCTATTCCACCTCTGGGCACCGTGTTTTTGTTATTCAAAAGAGAGCCATTAGATTTATTTTTTGATTAAGATTTCAAGAATCATGCAAGCCTTTGTTTATTTCTAGAAAAATATTAACTGTTCCATGTTTATTTATTCTGGAAACATATGTCAAACAAAATCTGTCTAATTTTTCAATCAACATGACACGTACAACACTAGGCATGGTTTTAACTTAGAATTAAGTATGCATCGATTGGAACTATTTAAGTCGAATCCATTTTACATTTGTGCATTATTATACAATAAATTGGAAAACAGACTAAAAATGCAATCTTTAAATTTATTTTTGCTTGAGAAAGCTTATTATTGAGTTTTTAAATGACTAATGTGAGATGCATCGAATTACCATAGCTTTCTTTCTTTTTTTATTATAAGTTATAGTTAGAAAGTGTTTTTGTATTGACTTGTCTTTATATATTATATTGTCATTATTTATGATCCTTAGACAAATAAATAATATTTTTATTATTATTATTAAAGTGTGAATAAAGTGTAAAAATTGCAGAACAATACGACAGTGAGTATCAAATAAATGTGGAATTGCACAATAAACAAGCACATAAGTTAATTGTGTAAGTGTTTGCGGTGCTTTCGAACTCGCATTACGAGGACATGATCAAAGATAATACCCCCCATAGATTGGAAACTCTCCCAACACTGCCCTCTAGAGCTACAATACCTAAACAATATCTATTTGTAAATTGCAGACATCTGTACTATACTATTTGCTATTTGCAGTGTCAATATCAATCATAATTATTATTATTGAATTATTAAATAGGTACATTTTTGCGCCTTAAAAGTGATAAAACGTGTTAATGGTTGTGAAATGTATTGTTGTTGGGTGCGGAAATGTAAGTATTGAAGCCAAAAAGACGCTTCTCATTATTATTATTCTCTTAGCAAAAAAGACGCATTTTAACTATACATACATTTTTAAGAACTATATAGCTCTTAAAAATTGCTAATTAAATTTAATGTATCTTAAGAAAAAACAATAAATCGCAATATAAAGTAAAAATGTTGAGATTCGTCTTTTTGGCTTAGGATGGCAGTATCGCTCTAGCGTAAAAATACTGTTTGTTAATTATGAAATATTTAGGATTGCTTGTTTAATAGTAATTTAGTCCAGTACTTATGGTTGTTCCAAAACCAAGTGCTGGCAAGATGGATTTTTCACAGTTGGTTAGAACTCACACTCAAAAGCCTTTACAAATTCCTATATGTCAAGTTTAAAATCGTATATATACGTATACGTAGCCTAAACTACATACTAACTACTACATACTAAATTACCAAGTTTTGCAATATTCTAATATTTTTTAGGTTTTGCACTCCCCAAACAATTGACTGCAGCTGACCCAGACTTACCATAAATGTTGTAATATTTACCGATTATGTATATAATAGGTACATATAGATGTATGTATTTTATTTTTTATTATATTATTACTGTAATAAATAAATCATATATATGAGGAGGTGCATTCCAAAACTCGGCTTATCCATATTAGGTGATTTTGAGCAAAATCAGGCCTACAGAATAATGTAAAGAAAATTAATAGGCATAAGTATAAAATGTATATACCTTGATTAAAAAGGTGTAGCTTCAATTTGAAATAATTTAAAATTACATACGTTTAAGCCAGTTCTGAAATGATATAACTTATAGATAATGCAAGTTTTGGAACGATAGTCAATTTTTAAATGAATTTTAAATGAAATATGGTGAGTTTTAGAATATTATGACCTTTTCAGGGTATAGGGGGCTACATGTTAAATGTACAGATACCACTAATCATTTTTATTAAAAAGGGGATAAGCCAAATTTTGGAATGGACCTCCTCATATAAATTTGTTTTATTTAAAATACAGCAGTAAATACAATATAAAAAGGCAACCCCAGAAGCATTAACATTTAAATATGGCACCAATACTTGTTACAGAAATCCACTTCAATTTTGGGCATTGCTTAGGTATTGTAGACCTAGATGTCGTCACCTTTACTTTATTTTACTTTAGCCTCTTGCCGCTAGCGCTAGTGCAGTTTCCAATCTAGGGGGTGTATTATCTTTGGACATGATGATTTTAACCAAAATGTGATCAAAAAGTTTGCTGCCGCAAAAGATCGGCGAATGAATTTATTAATGTTATATTTTTAACTTATTTATTTATTTTATTTATATTTTACATAACTTTTTATAGCCAACAAAATAGTTCTTAACTGGTACCGCTAGTCTATAAAATTTGTTTCCATCCAACTAATCTTTATTCTTCTTTCATTGCCTTTTCCAAAATATTAATTTGTATTAGAATACAATAAATTTTGACTGACAACTATTTTCACAAATATATATAATATATTATATATATATTATATATATACAAATATATATAATATATTATATATATTTGAATTTTATATTTTTATAATTTAATTTTTATGACCCAATTTATTTTTTAATGCGATCTTGGCTTTGCACATCTCTCGTAATTTCTACACCTACATATGGGTGCAACCCCAGATTTTTAAGTCATGAGTCGCCACTGATATTAAACTTTAATAATTAAAGCGTTTAAAAATACTCGAGAATTTTGGATCATTTAAGGACACTTTTAAAAGTACCCGAGCATCTGCCATCTCTAATGATAATATTTTTTTTTTGTTTTGGTATTTTTATAATACACTTTATTTTGGTTGGTTAAATAAATGTATTACATTTTTTATTGAAACATAAAATTTCAAACATTTTTTATTTTTTACGATATATAGAAAAAATAAGTTCAATATGCCATCCCTACTCACCATTTGTTTTATTTAACTCTATTTTAGTAACGTGCTGTGCTTATTTCCTTTTGTACGATTTTTATTTCAAATTCCAGGATGATTACATATTATTAAAAAAAAAATCACCCAGCAGAAAAATATTTATAGCTGATAATACAATAAAAGTTTGTGAAAGTACTTAAGTGCATACCTACTTAAAAATAATGTTGAATTTTTAATAAATGAATTTCATACAATTACAGGCTTAATCCGAAATATTTGAATTATTTTTTCTTTACACCATTCGGCTTATTTCGAGCATTCATACTTAAAAATCTGGCCACCCTAAGGTAATGGATTAAACAAACCAGTGGCTTTCTTTTTTAACAATTTTCGTTTTTTTTTTATTCAAAAACAGTAGCACTAATGCAAAAGTGAAGAAGAAAAAATTGCTTACTTTGGCTTGAAATATCTTTCCCCAAGGAATGAAAACTTATGATGACCCTGTATTAAATTTTATTAAGAAATGCTTTTCTTGCTTTAAATGTCACTGCACTTCACTTTTATTCTGTAATATGTTGTTTATTTTATTATTTTGCTTTTAATACTTAATACTTCATAAAATTATATACAATAACCGGAATACTTTGTTGTAATTTCTGGTAATTTATTAAGGAAATTTCTCATAATATAATTAAATACAGTGCACTTAAAACATATCATTATTTGGTATTTTAATATGGAGTAATTAATATAACGCCCCAATTACTTATTTTTAAACCTTCAATAATTATTTGGTAATGCAGGATTTGGGTTACATATTGTTAAAACTAGAACGTTACTTTTTTGTACATATTTCTTATATTAAAAGCATATTTAAATATAAATTTTAAAGTAAAAAAAATATGTATTATGAAAAACGCATTTACTTAATCAGCTTTAGTTTTTTTTGTTTTTATAGGTTATATATTAATTATCTTATTGAAGCAAAATTGGTTAAGCATCAACAAATCGTTAAACAAAAAAAATGTACGCGCAAACATAAACTTTTCCTGTTTGCTTTTAGGAATTCTAACCTAACTGTAACATTATGCAAAATGGAAATTAAATTATATTTTAAAGATTAATATATTTAATAGTTTTTACAACTTACTATTTACTTTTATTTGGACCAAGTTGACAATATTTAAAAAAAAAAATTAGTTGGATAGATGACAATTTAAAAAAAAATAATGTAGGGAAATAATCAGCAATGATGGTTAATCGGTTTTATTTGCAAGTGACTTTCATATTACACAATAAATTTAAAAAAAGCTAAAAATTAAAGCAGGGTTTGAGTTGGCCACGGCTCGTCCAAATCTGTTTTTCTTTTCGCTCGCAGGTACCCCTCTTGGCTAAAAACTCTCTCTACCTCTCTTTAACTGTTCTTATGTTTGTCGCCAGATTGCCCCAAAGAATTACAACATTTGACCTAAATTGCTCTTATCCTATCATAAAAAAACAAAAAATATACATACTTAAAAGCAAAACCGTGTATTACCAGGGTTTCTCAGGCAAAAAGGAAAATGTATTTAATAAAACTTAAATATAAACATACAATAAATTACTACAAAAATATTTCTTTAAAAATCTTTTGAAATCAAAATAAAATTGATGTATTATGCATAACAGAGCATTGGCTTAAACACCAAGTTATTTTAAATATTCACATTAATTAATACAATATCATTAGTTGTTTTTGTAGGAAAGAATACCTGCATATCGGGGGTACTTATTTTGGGCAAAAAACAATTTAAAGGCTGAAAAGATAGAATATATCAGTGACCTATCTATTAAGAAACATATTGAAATAATAATAATAATAAAGTTTATTTCAAAAATAATGTTTAAAAGTTACAGTAAACAGACAAACAGTAAATAGAAACTAGTCAAAGAATGCAAACAAAAGTTGGATATCATGGCCGAAAATTTTACAAAGTAAAATCACTTAAAGCATATGGTTCCATTTCACAAATATAATCATAAAGGGTTGTTTTAAAAACTTGTATTGTTTTTATGCTTTTTATATCTTCTGAAAGTTTATTATAAAAAGATATACAAGAATGTAAGGGTCCTTTCTCATATAGACTTAGTCTATGTGGAGGAATATTGTAGTTGGTAATTCTTGTGGATTTTGTTTAAAAATTTTTAAAAACAATACAGATTCATAAATATACACACCATACACAGTCAAAATTCTATTGTTTTCAAAAATTGTTCTACAGGATTCCATATATTTTAAACCAAATATTACCCGCATGACTCTCTTTTGTGCAACAAATAACAGATTAAAATTTTTACATTTTCCCCAAAAAATAATACCGTATTATATAATACTTTGAAAATTGGCAAATATATGGTATTTAAAGTTCTGTGGTCAACGTAACTCCTCAACACAATTGTGTAGCATACTTTATTAAGCTTTGTGATCATGTATTCTATATGAGAACACCAGTTTAGATGTTCATCTATATATAAACTTAAAAAATTATTGTTCAAATAGCTGCGATACAGCTGATAACTAAGAACATTATTGTTTTGTTCAAAACGATAATAATTCAAAGGGATTCAAATATGTTTTGGCGTCATTGGTGTGTCCCATTAAATTAATAGGTGTATAACAATTTTTTTTGAAACAACGTTGAGAAAGGCAATGAAATAAATAGATTTCTTTTTGAATATATATTTTAAAGAGGGTACACTTTAAAAGTGTTTAAAAGTATTGTAAAACTGTTGGTAAATGAATATAAAACTACAATTTTTTCTATTTGAATCAAATTTACCCGATTATTTAAATTAATATAATTTTATATGCTTTTTATGGCATGATATTTCTCTGTGTGTATATCGATGACTTTAAGCAATTTTTACAAATTCTTGATGAAGTTTTTCAAACTATCTTAGTAAAATTTTACGATAGACTCATATATTTATCTGGAGACTTTAAAATTAACTTTTTGGAATAATCTTCTTAAAAAATCGAAGTTACCGAACCTACTTGATGTATATGGTCTAAAAATTACATTCAATCAACCATCAAGAATATGGAAAAACAGTTCAACATGCCTATGCATTATATATAGCTACAAACTCTAATATTACTTCGTGCCTTTTGGAAACAATTAATCACATGGTTCAATTGATTACAGATCCAACACACATGATTCTAAAACAAAAAAATCAAAGTTTATTTACAAAAGACAAGTTATTAATATTAATACTTACAATTACGAACAGATGTTTTTATCTATTCCAACAAGCTTTCACCTACTTTCATGATACAATCATAAGACTTTATCATATTGCATATCCTTTTAAAAAGAAAAAAGTATACGATAAAAACTTAAGTAAACAAGAAATATAGTGAAATTATATAAAAAATATGAAAAACACTCTTGATGCACCAACTCGGCTTCATACCAAGCTTATATTATTAAAAAAAAAGAGAAACTGGAAGATGGGCAAAAAAACACAACACTAACTATATAAATACCTCTTTAAACAAAACAAAAAGCTATATAGGAGGTTATTAAAAAGTAAACAAATCAAACAACAAAATTTCTAAACAATTTAATTCATATTTTATAAATGTGCCAAACGATATACTATCAAAGCTCAACATCTTCAACCCAGAACAAGCCAACTAAGCCAACTAGAAAATGTAAATCTACAATGACTCCTATATATAATGTTATTAAATCAGTACTTGAAGCACATGACTACTCTAAAAAAACTGATTTAAAGAAAGCTTTTGATACTGTAAATCAATCAATTTTGCTAGAAAAGCTAGAATATTATGGAATAAAAGGGACCTTTTAAACTTAATGTCATCCTACTTTAAATAAAGTCCAATGCGTAAAATAGAAGGAATACGTTTCTTTCAAAAACATAGTTGTCCATGGAGTTCCCCAAGGTTCAGTTCTTGGGCCAATTCTGTTTATTATATATCTAAACGATGTTACAACTAACATAACTACCTACAAAGCAAGTAAGTGGATGACATTTCATTTATAGTCAAATCCAAGAGTTACGAGCACATCGATCAAGTTGTAATGGAAACTGCTTTGGATGGAGAGTAACAATTTAGTTTTTAGTCCAAAACCAAACAATGAAATTATTCGATGAAATTATATCAATATGGTTAAGCCCGATATTGCATGTTTTTTTTTTATTTTTTAAATAATTTTGTTTTCGTTTTGGTAACTTTCGAAACTTTTTCTTGAATAATCTCAAATAAATGCATTTGACAATAAATTCAGTATTTCATTAAATAACTAAGCTAAAAACGTAAATAAAAACACAAAATGCTTAGAAAGGATTGGGCTATGTATTGGTTTAGACAGGCATCTATTGGTGCAGATGGAAAGTCCCACAGGATGCGACAAAAATTAGACAACAAACTGGTTTCTTTTAAAACACCCTGTATAAGCTTAAAACTTTTATTTAAATGAAAAGTTGTTTCACAGAGTCATTCCTGAAGATTTAAGCTGCAATTTAAAAAAAAATGTCCAAATCGATTCAGCAGTTTGCGAGAAAATTATCTTTGAAATTGTGGAAAATTTTAGTGGTGCGTTAATTTTGATGCGAAGTGTATATTTAATATTAACAACTTTTACACCAATCCAACCTCATTTTCCCCCAATTAAATTAGTTTTTCATGAAAAAGTAAAGTCTGAAACACATTTGGAATTGCATATTCCGCTCTCGTGAAACCGTCAAACTCGACTTCGACTCGTATGGCAAAACTTTTTAATCGAATATAATATGCCGTATTTTAAACTATTTTAACATTGATTACATATATAAACACTTAAAATTTCGGGACCATTTTCTGAATCGAAAAGTACCGGGACCTATCAGAGAGGTCCTGAAGTCCAGGAATCCTCTCAAGCCCCGTGACTTGGAAACACAATGTTATATGTATGTGGTTATGTGAGTTACCTCATTATTAACCACCTACAATGTAGGTCCTACATATAAAATGAGACCATATTTTTTTTAAGTTATGTAACTCAACCGTCAAAAGTGAAGGGTCAAAGATCAAAAGTAAATGTCTCCCACCGCCTCTTATTCTATTAATTAAGTATGACATACAAAACAAAAAATTAAAAAATAATTAACAACTACGGTCACTGTCATTGTCACTGTGTCCGATTTATAGCTCTGCAAATATAGGAAGATATGCGAAATGTGTACACCCATTATTGGGCAATGGACAGCGACCAAATTTGCCATTTACATTGAATTTGCTGTTAATCTAGCCATTTCTTTTCATCTTTTCTGGTCGCCGAAGTTGTACATTTATGAGCCTGAACGTTGTGGTATCGTGCATTGTCTATAACCAGCACGCCATTTGCTGGTACGTTGGTTGTTAGTTTTTCTTTCACCCATTTGTGTAGTTATTTTAATTTATTTTTTTCGTTCCAGATTTGAATTTAAAAAGTGCGTTACTTCTAAAACCCATTTAAGTGTTATTGACTTCGAAGAAAATAATATTATCGTTGGAGATTTTAACATCCCAGAATTAAATGAATTTTATATAAATAATGCATCTACAAATTGCGTAATTGAGTTCAATAATTTTTTAAATTTCTGTAATCTCTCACAAGATAACTTTGTGGTGAATACAAATAATAGAATTATTGATGTCATACTTACAAATTCTGAAATGCCTTATGCAGTAGAGCGGTGTTTAGATCCTTTAGTAGATGAAGATCACCCCGCTCTATATTTTGAATATAATATGGTTGCAAGTAACATAAAAAACTTAACGGATAAAGGAGGTAGTTTGAAATACAATTTTAAAAAGACAAACTTTACAGGTCTTATCTCAGCATTGGAAAACATAAATTGGGAAGAACTGTATAGTAAATGCAATGTTAACGAAGCATGTGATGCAAACAACTGTATGCAAAATTTGATATTCACGTTCCCAAAATAAAAAAACGTTGTAATAGATCCTATCCTTCTTGGTTTACAAGCACAATAATATCCAAAATCAAAATGAAAGCCCACAATTTTAAAATGTTTAAAAAAACTAAATGTTTATTTTATAAAGAAAGATTCCTGAATCTACGTCGGTCCATTAAGCAAGACATTGCAGAAGCATATAATATTTTTATAAAAAATACAGAAGACAGAGATTAAAAATGATCCACAAAAAATCTGGAATTGTATCAACTGTAAAAAGAATGTAACCCGGATCCCAGGAGAAATGGCTCGCAATAATTAATTATTCTCTACACCACAAGAAATAGTTAATGGTTTTGCAAAGTTTTTTAGTGAAGTGTTTGTAAAGCCCGACGAAAGTGATAATCTTGTGAATAATGACAAATGTGTTACGAATGTCAACGTACTCAATATTGACTATATAACTGAAAATGATGTGATCAATGCTGTAAATAATATTAAATCAAATTTTACCACTGGACCAGATAAAGTACCTGCAATTTTTATAAAAAAGTCGATATGTTGTTTGCTAAAGCCACTTTGTCATATTTATAATCGTATAGTTAAAACAAATGATTTTCCAAATCAATGGAAAATTGCACGTATTTGCCCAATATTTAAGTCAGGTAATAAGGATTGCATTGAAAATTATCGACCAATTGCCATTATCTGTAATTTTGCAAAGTTATTTGAAACTATTTTAACAAAATGTATCTATTGCCATATATCACCTCAATTAAACCCAGCTCAGCATGGTTTTGTAAAAAAACGTTCAAGTGTAACAAATCTTTGCAATTTCACAGAATATATATCTGAAGCTCTTAATGCAAAAAAACAAGTGGATGTGATATACACCGATTTTACCAAGGCGTTTGACCAAATTTTCCATGGCATCTTTTTCATTATTTAAATCATATCTTTCGAAGAGAGTTCAATACGTTGAGTTTAAGGGTGTAAAATCAGATGTGTATCACGCTACTAGTGGTGTAACACAGGGAAGCAATCTTGGTCTATTGATATTTCTCATATTTGTTAATGATATTTCCTGTAATATTCAATCATCAAATTTGTTATACGCAGACAATTTCAAGATATTCAGATCAATTAATACCATAAATGACTGTCATCTTTTGCAAGACGATCTGAGTGTATTGGATGCGTGGTGTGTAGGAAATCGGCTTTTATTAAATATAAAGAAATGTAATGTCATGACATTTTCAAGAAAAATCAACAGCATAACATTTCAGTATGCAATTGGTTCGGAAAAAGTTGAAAGAGTGGATACAATGCGGGATTTGGGTGTTCTGTTTGATGGTAAACTTTCATTTGTTCAACACATTAACAATACAGTTGCATCTGCAAATAGAATGTTGGGGTTTGTGATTAGAGACTCTAAACCATTTACTAATATTCACGCTATAAAATGTTTATTTTTTGCATTTGTTCGAAGTAAATTTGAGTATGCATGCATGCACATGTGTTATTTGGTTACCATTTTACTTTGTTCATAATGATAATATTGAAAGAGTTCAAAAGAGATTTTGTAAATACTTGTTTTTTAAGATTAATGGCTATTATCCTTTAATAGATTTTGATTATGAAACTGCACTTTTTTACCTTAATATGGAAAGTCTTGAAATGCGTCGTCGAATTGCAGGATTAATTTATTTATATAAGCTAATTAATGGGTTAATATCGGAACAACTACTAAAAATCAATATTCACGTGCCTAGAGTAAATGCAAGATTTTGTCCAACTTCTTATTTAAATGCTTATACAAACAACCAGCACATGCATGCTCCATTCACGTCGATGTGTAGAACTTACAACCAAATTTTGAATAATTGTGATATTTTTAACCAAAATTTAAATTAATTTGTTTGAATTATTCACAAGTTGTTTTATTTATGGTATTTCGTTCTAATTAGCTATTTTAAATTTATCAACCTATAACTGTAATTTGTCACTGTAACCTAAATAATTTATATCCTTTATATCCTTTATCTGTTGAATTAATAAAGTTTTATTATTATTATTATTATTATTATTACCACCTGCATGTACAATATTCATTTTTTGATCCTTTGAAACTGGCTTATGTAGAATGAAAATATGTTTTATCCATATAACCTTTTGGGCGTTTTTTTTCTCAAAATTTTTACACTTTTTTTCTAAGGGTCTGCACGGAAAAAAATCTATACTGATTCCAAGAAAATTCAACTCTATCCAAGTATAGCTTAGTTTCCCTATTCCGCAAGTAAATTTATACTTGTTTCAAGTATCCTCATATTCTTATAAAATAAAGATAGCTTCGGTTTAATCTAAGATTACTGCTATACTAAAAATAAGAAACACACTAATTTTGAGTTAAGTATACAAATTTGTCTTCAATGAAGACTACGGTATTCTTATTGTAACGTTAGTATGTACTTCATCAAAGTATAGTTTCTTTGTAAAATCTTTACAGTATTCTTGTTTTAAGAATATACTTTCTTTAAAATTTATTTATTTATACTTATTGTAAGTACACGCTTTACTTGCATAAAATTCTTGTATTCTTACTTTTCCTTTTTTTATATTTGATAAAAGTATAGTATATATTTAAAATAACTTTACACTATTCTTAAAGAAAGTGGTTGATTAGAAAAAAAAATTCTCTCGTCTAGCGACTCGAAATAATTTTTACAAAAAAAACATTCGTGACCCTGAAAAATATTTGTATTAATTATCCTACCACTACGGAAAATACAAGTGAAAGTGAAAAAATAATCGTTATGACAGTAATTTAACAGTATTTTTGGCATATTATTTTAATTATTTTAATGTACTAAAGTACTAATAAGTATAATAGGCACTGATATCACCTAACAGTCTTAGAGGTATTAGAAAAAGTACTGTCAATTTATATAAATTTATTCTTTCCCGGGTAATTAACATAGATACTATATTTTACATTTTATTTTTTTAAGTACCTAGGTATCACATTTTTGGTGCTATATGTAAAGGTAAGGTTTTTAATCACAATAGTTATTATTTTTTTAAGTAGGTATTTTTATTGTCAGTAAAATTTATATCCAGCTAAATAATTTGTAAAATGAGTCTCTAAGAAGGCTACCATTATCATCGTAGATGGTTTGGTGTTAATTCATCAATTTTTTCTCTACACTTGATCCTCAATCCTATTTTGGGAATTAATTCCTTTAAATTCTCCTCGCTTATTAGGTTTACCATAATATCGAGATCTAGCTCGTTTTCTAAAACAAAAATAATATAGCTGAATTGGAGGCTATAGCCTTTCTGCTGTTTATGTGCTATTGTCTATTACCTGTCGTATGCTATCCATTTTACACTAAAGTATACCTATCCATTTTACACTACATTTTTACGATCATGCCTAGTTAATTACTTTAAATTAATGAAATATTATTTACTTACCCAAAAATGTGTCTAGTAAACATTCTAAGCCCCAATTTTTAAGTTTCTTCTCCATTATTTTTTATTAAAAATAATATCCAGACCGAAAAAAGAAAAAACGAACTGCCGGCGCCGACAGGTACACACGCTACCACCATAGAACACAGGACAGAACTGAACACAGAAACTGCGTCTTTTCTTTTAGCGAAGCGGTCTTAGAGGGTGGACGGTATTTACTTAAGCGAAGAATTAGGTATTTGTTTTAATAATAGCTATACTTAAATAAAGTATAGTGTATTCTTTGTTCTAGAGGTCTTATACTTAAATTGAAGTATAAGCGTTCTTGTATTAAATATACATATATTTAAATAAAGTATACCGAAATTTCATACAAATATACAGAATACTTAAAATAAGTGGCAATATTCCGCTTTGAGTAAAAAACTAGAGCTCTTTCATCTAAGCATTATTGTATATTTGATTTAAGTATACCAATTTTCTTTAAACTCAATCCAAGAATACTCATCTCAAATCAAGTAACAGTTTTTCTTAAAAATTAAGTATATCCCATTACTTAGTTTAAATGTACGCTAATCTCATAGAAATAATAAATATACTTAAATCAAGTTCCTAACATGAAGTATAGAACTATTCTTAAACCTAGTAAGGGATTTTTTTCCGTGTGTATTTCTAGTTTTTTCATCAAAATTGTCCCCATCGAAACTTAAATTTTTAAATTACTTTTCTTGACGATTCGGTGTCTTGTACGAATTTTCTTTAAATTCTCCGTAAGGTTGGAACTTTTTTTTCAGTGACGTAGAAATAAATTATGAGTCGACAAAGTTCTTCTCTATCAAAGTCATCCAATTGGGTTTTTGGTGCAGATTTTCTCTTTTTTCCTTGGTTGTTAAAAATAAAGTGGGAGAACCATCTTCAATGTCCTTCATTTTCTTGGAACACCGTTACTAATGCAGCATGCTCTTGTATTTTTTTTAAATTAGGGATGGGCCGTTAAGTGCAGCTTCTCGCTGCATAAAAGTAAGGACATTTGCTATTACCTCTAGTTTGCCCCAACAAAACTTTACGCTCTAATTTTGATTTAAACTTCATTGCCAATTGTCCATTACATCGGCACATAAAAAAAAATGTTTAGTGCAGCTTCTCGCTGCATAAAAGTAAGGACATTTGCTATTACCTCTAGCTTGCCCCAACAAAACTTTACGCTCTAATTTTGATTTAAACTTCATTGCCAATTGTCCATCACACCGGCACACAAAAAATTGTTTGAATCAGAAGTGAGAATAAATAAAATTCACGTATTTTTGTTTGCTGAAATAGAATCCGCCATCAGTTTTTTTATATCTCATCAAATGTTTCAATAGATCGCCAATTTTCTTTTTAAAAAAACATTATTTTTACTCAAAAATCAATATAAATTCAATGAATTGGTGAATCTGTGCATTCTTCTAGTATTTGTTTGTAAGTGGTATTTCTTCTATTCGCAAGATTCAGAAGTCTATGTTCAATATTTAATCTGAACTGGAGGAGATTAAAAGATTTAAAATAAATCCCAAAATCAGAAATAGGCACACATTTTAATGTGATTCCGGAATCTTTTTCCTCTATTTCAATGACTCCATCCCACTGATTGCGGGTTGTCATCGCCTACTATATCGTTTTCTTTTATCCTCAAAAGATCGATGGAGTCCTGACCGCTTTTTCCCTCGCTGCTCAACGTCCCGCTTTAGCATCCAGAATAGTCCGCCATCATATTAACGTCCCACTTGCCTTGATACCTTTTTTCCATCGTCTTTATGTGCTGATGAAATCGATCCCCTTTTTTCTCACTGACATCGCCAAGATTATCTGGGAACATTTCAAGATGTGAGTCTAAAAAATGGAGCTTTATATTCATCAGGCAACCCAACTCTGGATGTTATTCACCAAATTTCCCACAAATATAGCAAAACCTATCAATATTTTGAATACAGTTTTCAGAAAAAGGGTTGTTTAAATTTGAATTAGCCATAAGAATGTTAATAAACATTAGAGATTCTAACCCGATCGTAGGCGAGTCCACCGTCCTGGAGGTGATAACTCCCATGCCTTACTTATCGTCAGACACACTACGGCTTCCTCACTCTCTAATGTCCCTCTGGAAGGCAGTGCGCCTACACTGGTTTCGATAACCCATGACACTAGGGATGAATCATTCCACACATCCTTTAAAAGGCAGTTGTCATCACAACGTCATGTCAAGAGGTAGCAGAATTTAAAATATAGGGAATGTCCTTGCCAAAGGAAAATTCCCTAAGTCTTTGGAATAACAAAAACAGAAAATTTCTGTTCTAGATAGTTAATGCTGCTTAAAACTAGATGTTGTAAGGATCCTTGGACGTGGAATTTCAATGGTTCTTTGAGATTTAACCCAAAATTTAAAAAAAGAGTATCAAAATAAATAGCATGGGATATAGAAAAACCGATGGCGGATTCTGATTCAGCACACAAAAATACGTTAATTTTCGTTATTCTCACTCCAGGTTTTTTTTTGTGCCTGACATTTATTATAATTATAATCAACCATAATAATAATAATAATAATAATTTTATTAATCCAATTGACATAGATAACATTCATATGTATAGGACAAGTCACAGAAATACAATACACGAACTACAATTAAATATACTCGGAGATACCTACAAATTTATTCTAAAAACTTATTCAGTTCATAAGGACATTCCTCAATTAAAAAGTCTTTCAGTTTTCTTTTAAAAACATTATAATTTTTTGTTTCCTTAATATAATTGGGCAAATTGTTAAAAATTTTGATGCCAGAAAAATAGGGTGACTTTTTAAACAAAGAAGTTGTGTGTCTCGGTACACATAGTCTTGAGTCACTTCTTGTGGAATATGAGTGAAAATTACTATTAGTTGGAAATTTTCCTAAGTTATTAAAAACAAACTTCATAAAACTATATATATAAATTCCATACAACGTTAGTAATTTTTTATTTATAAAAGTATCTCTACAGGAAGCCCTACCAGGTAGGTTAAACATTATTCGGATTGCGCGCTTTTGCATAATAAATACTCTATTTGCTGATGTTCCTCTTCCCCAAAAAATTATATTATAAGATATGTGCGAGTAAAAAAGTCCATAATAGGCATTTAAGAGTGATGTATAAGATAGACTGTTGTTTAGTGTCATTAAGGCAAAGTTTGAAGCGCTTAGTTTTTGGCAAAGGTTATCTATATGGTTATCCCAGTTTATCTGAGCATCCACTATTAGCCCCAAAAATTTCACCTTTTTCGATATTTTTAAATTAAGGTTATTAAGGTTACTCAATCCACTTAAACGGAGAGAGAAGTATACATATTCAGTTTTTTCAGAATTTAAAATAAAACGATTTCGGGTGCACCATTTTTTAAAACTGTTGTTAACCTCATCAACATATTGTTTAAGTTTCTCAGGATTCGGTGCTGATACCACAACCGATGTGTCATCGACATACATTTTAAGTTTACCCATAATAAATTTAGGTAAGTCATTTATATAAATTGAAAACAAAAGAGGACCTAGAACCGAACCCTGAGGAACACCTAGATCATTTTTAAAGTTTTCAGATAAGGAATTGTTAACTTTTACTTTAAACTGCCTATTTGACACATATGATCGCAACCATTCCAAAATTTTACCTCTAAATCCAATTTTAGATAATTTTTCTATAAGGAAGCTTGCATTTATTGTGTCAAAAGCCTTACTAAGGTCATAAAATAGACCCATAACATGTTTACCCTTATCCAGTTCATCAAAAACAAACTGCATAAGCTGAATGGCTGCTGTTTCAGTTGAAAAGTTTTTTCTGAAACCGTGTTGTGAGTCAGTTATTAGGTTATACTTATTTAGAAAATCTACCATTCTATTGTATATTATTTTTTTGATAATTTTTGATAATGCACAGAGTACTGAAATCGGCCTGTAATTCTCTTTGCTATCCTGGCAGCCTTTTTTATATATAGGAACAACTGAAGCAACCTTTAGGCAATCAGGATACAAACCAGAGTTAACTGAAAGATTTGTAATGTATGCAATTGGTTGAGCTATTTTATCTTGTATTTGTTTTAGAATAATTATTGATATACCATCAATACAAAAGTTTTATATAAAAGTGCTCTTTTAGTTCCACCCTTACTTCTTAAGAAGTCCCATAAGCCAACTGAATGGCTTGTGTGGGTTAGGGGTAGGAACGGACCGCGGGCTTAAAGTCCCCTCCGAAGGACTACCTCGGATGGTGAAACTTCATAGAAAGAGAAGCTATTGACTATGTTATCGTTAGAGGTACATTCCTGTGAGAGTGTGCCTTGAAAGTGATTATTTACTGTAGTGTTTGCCGCTGTGGCAAAATAATGGCCAAAAATAGAAGAAATTTTGGTAGAATCAGAAATATTTACATTATTTTCAACAATATGTAGTTGTTTATGTTGTTTCTGTTTTTTTATTTATTTGAGAATTTACAATATTCCATAGTGTTTTTGTTTTATTCGACGAATTATTAATTTTATTAGTAAAGTAATCTTTTTTAGTTTTGTTTATATATTTCTGTAAATCTTTTTTCTTTTGTTTATATAAATTATGTCCTTCTTGAGAGTTAAACTGCTTGGTTAGCCAGTAATAGTACTTTAAATTTTCACTTTTTTTAATAATATCCGACGTGAGCCAGTCTTTTGTTTTCATCTTATCATATGTATGTTTTATAAGTTTAAAAGGGCACGTGTAATTTAAGCCTTCCAGAATAAGTTTGGTTAGATATTCAACAGATGATTCTATATTATCCGTGTATACTACGTCACAGGATGATCCCACAAAATAGCTTCGAAGATTGCTAAGTTTTTTCTGGCTGGCGTTACGTATAAATATATTATCAGAGGTTTTCTAAGCGTTATTACAACATAATGATATATCAAGAATAATGGCATAATGATCAGCAACATACGGGTTAAGTACTCTGCTGGACATTATATCATTTTTATCTATATTGGTAACCATATAATCAATACAAGTTTTAGAGGTAGCTGTAACTCTAGTAAAGTCAACCGTTGTTTGTATCAAATTAAATGAATTAAATATATCCAAAAGCATTTTGCTATTTTTGTTACATAGGTTGCTGTCTATGTTTATATTTCCGCAAAGAATTATTTTATTGTATTTATTGTGACAATAAACCAAAACACTATCAAGATAATTAAAAAATAAGTTTATATCGCTGTTGGGTGGCCTATAACAGTTAACTATACATAATGTATCGCCTAAAGAATTAAAGACAACACCACAAACCTCAAAAAGTTTTTCTAATACCATATTATTTTTGAATTTAATGCTTTTAAAATTGTAAACATCAACAATGGACTTTTTTACATACACTGCTACACCTCCATGTATATAGGTAGACCTACAAAAAGAGGACATTAGGATATAATTATGCAATACAATATTCTGAATCTCGGCTTCAGTGGCCCAATGTTCCGAGACACACAGTATATCATATTCCGTGATAGGAGTAGAAAATAGTATATTCTGGAACAAGTTTGGAATACAGCATATTCCGCTCGAGTAAAGAGTTTGTCACACGAGCCGAAGGCGAGTTTGACGGTTTCACGAGAACGGAATATATACAAAAGTTTATATACAAAAGTGCTCTTTTAGTTCCACCCTTACTTCTTAAGAAGTCCCATAAGCCAACTGAATGGCTTGTGCGGGTTAGGGGTAGGAACGGACCGCGGGCTTAAAGTCCCCTCCGAAGGACTAATATACAATAGGACAAACACAAATAAACAGCCATACACCTGGTGGGATTCGAACCCACGACCTCCGGCTTGTAATCAGCAGCACTAACCACTAGACCACCGTCGGCGATATGCAATTCCAAACGTGTTTCAGACTATACTTTTTCTACGTTTCTAAAAAATACCATAGAAAAATAATTTAATTGGAAGAAAGTGAGGTTGGATCGGTCTAAAATTTGTTAGATATTAAAAACAGAGATGTCGCCACGAGTGTTTATTCTGTCATCAGATGATAGAATATTTCATTCTGTAACACTTTACGGAATATATGTCATTCCATAGATAAAAGTGATATTAGAAGGGTCAAATTCCGTAATAGGAGTAGAAAAACTGCATTTTTGCCTCTGTATTGGTTGCCTTCAGCAAGGCGATTTTTATTTTTGTCCGGCAGTCGAATATTTTTACATGGATTCCAAACAATTTTTTATTTGATTTAATTAGATGCGTGCGGAACATATACTTGATAAAGCAGGTTTACACCCTCCTTTTAATAAAGCAGTCGCGATTAAAGGTGCTGGCTTGTATCATTCCTTTATATCCATTGACACCAAAATTGTAGAATGCAGAATAATTTCCTCGTCCACTGTTTTCGATTTGTATACGAGTACAGTTTTGAGCTCTTACTGTTGTAAATTTAATATTGGGTTTGTCATGAAACATAAACATTATTGTTTAATACCTGTAATTATTACGTAAGGGGTATTCTGTGAGCTTAGGTTTAGGGATTTTTTAGTTATGGTTAGGGTTTAAAATTGATTTGTATTTTCTTTATTTGATTGTTAAAGAATTTTTATTTTTTTAGAAGGATTTACCACAATTTTAGAATGCACCCTGTATATGCATTTGTAAATAAATAAGATCACATTTACCTCGCGCATTTTTGATTTACTACATTAATTGCTCAATAAACTTAATAAACAATTTTACAAACGGGTACGATGAAACCACGCGCAGGGAGTTGAAAAATACAGCCGCGGCTGCCCTCTTAGGTTTTTAGTTCAACTATAAATAAGTGGCTCTATCTTTTTTTCGACAGAATTTGACTTTTTTAAGGGTTCAATGTGCCTTTTTATATTTTCTTCATATTTTTGCAAGGCCACAATATAATTAAAAATTGATTTTCTAACCAATTACTTAAAAAAAAATAAACAAAATAATATTTTAACTTTAATTAATTAATTAACTTTCATTTAAGCAAAGTTCTGTCAAAAACGGTCAATACATTGAAACCTCTTTAAAAAGGATACCACAAAATTCAATTTTTTATAAATTTTGCAATTTTTTGTGCAAACCTGCTTGGCAGGCTTATTTGTATCATGCAATTTAATTTTTTTAACAAAAAATATTTTGTGCTGATTTTACGACCTCTAGTAATACAGATTTCGATTCTTCAGCAAATGCTTATTCTATTTTTGTATACACTGAAAAAAAAGTTCTTACACAAAAACGGCAAAAGCCCTTATTAGGGTGGAACCTCGTCTAACCCTCAGCAGAACAGCAACAGCAGCCCAGCAGATAAGACCTGAAGATGGTACATGAGATTGTACCGAAACGTCGTCAGACATGCGGTTCTTTTAAGAACCAAAAACCGACAACACGGAGAAGATCCCGAAAAACCACTAATACTAATATATTATATAAATATATATATATATATATAATTTGTTTAAATTAAACGTGTAAACGCGATCGTACGTATTATTGAAGTCAAGATTATTAGATGTTTGTTTGAAGGTGGTAGGCAAAGTGGTGTTTTGATTTAAACATATTTATAGACTTCTATCGCCTTTTTTAATGATTAATTCACAACGTTTCAATTGTCCCGTATCTGCAATCGTCTTCGGGTGATTATCTTTGAAAAGAAATATTAAAAATTTAAAATGGTATAAAATCTGTAATTTGGATTTTTTTAATAAAATTGGAAATTTGTCAATAAACTATGGTAAATGATAAATTGCACCAATTAAATTATTTATAATATATTTATTAGGGGCGCCATGGGGCCGCGGCCGGCCAGTACGGCCGAGCAAAAAGTTATCAGCAGAACTTGTTTATTTAATGTCATTATAAACTCATATAAATTTATATATATCTAATAATTGAGATATCGCCATACCGCGGTATACCCAAAATCCACCAGCCGCCACTGATTTAAGCCGAATGCATTGAAACTGGTAACGTGTAGGGTACCAAAATTGTAAACCTTTTTTTTTTTTTTGGCGAGAAAAATATGTCTTTACGCGCAAAGTTTTTAACGGATTATTAATAAGAAGGGCCTGATTTAACAATAAAAATATTTGTATTGAATTTTGTTCGGGGAAGCTAATGTAAACAATGACCTTAGATAATTTCCCCAAATAGTTAGAAAGTAATAAAAATCTAACAGTAAAATAAAAAAATCGTTTATTAGAATATTTGAAAAGTAACTTTTCAGAACAACTTTTCAAGTAAGTCGACCGTCCTGTTTTTCTAATTTCCCTGCCCGTTCAATAAATTAACACAAGCTAATTAATAATTTACTTTTAAGTATTTGGTCCATCATGGATCGCACAACTCTATAATATAATATACCTAATAGAATGTTTGCTTCTGATCTTCAAATTTTTGTGAAACCTTTCTAGACAAACATGTTTTCTCTGAGTTGTATAACTTGTAGTGGTATAATAGTATCATATTATGATACTTCAGTATCATAATTTACATTTTGTTGTAGTATTGCATACAACACTACGTTGTTTTAATTTTCGTTGCAGTATTTAATACTACAACAGTAGTATGTTATATTTTGTTCAATATATCGTATAGGCACAATGTATATGAAGTGAAAATATATATAATACCAGTTGTAGTCGTAAAACTAAAAAAGACATGTAGTATTTTATACAGCGGCATTTACCATTATATAAACTTATATCAATACTTTTCCGTTGTTCTATTTCAAAAATTACGTGGTTGTATTTAATAAAATAACAGTAATTTTGATTAGAAAAAATATCGTTTAACAATACCATAGATGAAATAAGACAACAAAATATATTAACATTTAAGAAAATTTTTTTTAGTGTAGAAGTCGCTCCATACAAGTATTTAATTTAAATCATTTTTAGATAATAATAAGTAGGGATGGGATTTTAGTTATTTTACCTTTTTTCAACCGATGTAACTATTTGAAAACCAATAATGCCAAAATGTGTTTTAAAAGATTTTCTTTTATATGAACCTAACTTGTTTTCACCTTTTTTACCTTTTTTGGAGGTTTTTGCTTTAAACTACCTTTTTTATACTTTTGTTACCTATTTTTTTAAATTGTTTTTACCTTTTTTTACCTTTTTTGGAGGTTTTTGCTTTAAACTACCTTTTTATACTTTTGTTACCTATTTTTTAATTTGTTACTTTATTTTCACCTATTTGTTACCTATTTTTACGTATTTTTACCTATTTTATTTTTTTGTGTTCTTTTTAAATTTTGCGCCAATATTTTATCCAGGGCGTGCAACTCAACGGTATAGAGTTTTTTCTTATGGTCACAGACTGTAGCAGTAACTTTATTTGCAGTTACCTTCTTTGTAGTGAGCTTATGTTCTGTCATAGACCTTCTGTGTAGTGAGTGTCCCTCAGTGAAACACAGTTTATTGCATAGAAATAGTTTATTGTGGGTATGTTTTGTGTTTGGGTATGCGGCTAAACAAAATTATAAAAAAATCCCAAAACCAAAGAAAATTCTCTAAATAAACTCAGCAGGATAGAGGGGAAGAATAAGATATTTTCTATTGACGGAAAAAACTTATTTTGTAGAGTTTGCTGTAAAATTGTAAGGACTTTGAGGTTATGTTAAAACATCTTTCTTTAATTTATATACATTTTAGCTATCTGTTTGTTACTCTAGTAGTAAATTTGGTAAATATCAGGTATCCCCTGTTATATTTTCAGTTCCTTATAGCTTTAATTAACTATTGGTCAGTTTATAAAAAAAATATCGAAAAATATTTAATGTTACTTATTTTATAAAAATAAACGAAACTTGAACTTTTAATGTTTTTTTTTTACCTAAAATGCTGTTTTTTAACCTAAAATGCTTTTTTTTATTAGGTACCCTTTTAGTTACCTATTTTTCAGTTTTTAGTACCTAAATATCCCATCTTTAATAATAAGTATTACAAATTTACAAAAAGTATAGTATGCAAATAGTTTAAGCTGTGTCTTAAGTTCCGCCTGGGGACGCTAGACACAGCGAATCGTTTATAAGCTTTTATAGATACTTATTTATTTAAAGACTCGCAAGCAGGCTCGCTCGTTGCCTAATTTAGTTTCGTGACTAAAATGACGTTTATCAAACTTAACATATTTTATAAACTTTTGAAATAGTGTGTTTTATGCATAAAAATAAAATCCATAAAATACATGTATTTTATGGATTTTAAATGTAAAGTCTAAATTTGTTGTTAATTTTTATACTACACGATTCTATATTTTTTCATCATTGAGGTGTCAAAAATTTTGAATCAATGGATTTGATAGTAGATTTTGATTTATTATAATAATTATAAACCCGGGTAACCAGCCTTTTTCAATATGTGTGTAAAAGTTCGGTCTGTAACTATAAATAATTTTTGAAAATTTTTATATTCATCTTTTTAAAATTCTCTGTTATTGTATACTTATCTTTTGAAAAGGAAGCAGTAGCAGCACGCGGTGGTTCGCAGGCACCTGCTGAGCGCTTGTCTGCGGACGGCGACGAGTTTCGGGTGGGAAGGAAATTCCGACCGCTCGACATCGACCTTAACACCACTAACTATAAAAACTTGCAAGTCTTTGACTTTAACTTTAGTCTAAATCAATTGAGATAAGGATTGACTCCGAAAACCAGGGGGTTAGCCTGATCGACAAAAATTTGTGCGAAGTGCTTTTAGTGTTGTGTCTTGTGCCATACCAAAAAATTGGATAATTAAAAATGCCACCACAAGAAATTTTACCGGAAATCGGAAAGGAACCTAAATCCACGGATTCCAGCTGCAACGGTTTAGAATTGGTGTCTAAAAATGGGTATACAAATACTGGATTTATCGGAGAAGACGCTAAGAATGACAAGAATACAGAAGCAATAAAAAAAGATGATAAAAATGATGAATCGTTTGAGTTTGATGATCTTTTGCCACACATTGGCGAGTTTGGGATTTATCAGAAGATTCTTTTCTTGCTGATGATTCCGTTTGCGTTTTTTGTGGCCTGGGTCTACTTTTCGCAAATTTTTATAACCCTTATTCCTGAACAACACTGGTGCTGGGTACCAGAACTTGCCAATTTAACAATTGAAGAAAGGTTGGTAAAAAAAATTTAAAAATATTTTTTGGGTATTATGCAATTATAGAGAATGTAAAACGATTTAAATTAAACCATTTAAAATCCATCCATCTATCTATGATAAAAACATTTTTATTTAAATTTATATATATATGTATATATATTTATCTATATATATATATAAATGTAATTTACTGTAGCTATGTAAAATTTACTTTAATTAACTTTATAACTATACTATTTTTAATATTTTTTCATAAAGATTAATATCAAATAACGCTTGTTCAAAGATCTTCTTAAAATCTCATCCAGAATTAAGAAATTTCCTGAATAAAAATATAATCTTAATGTTTTTTTTAAATTAAATTTCCATATTTATGTAAAAAACGTAAGGTATTTCATGGTTAGAATTTAATTCAATACAATTACAAATATTCACATATATTTACATTTAAGGTCAGAATAATGCCTCTTTTTCATTAAAACATTATTTTAACCTATAGGTTAAAAGGTTATTTTGATGTTAAATGCAATTAATTTAATTTTAATCATATATTATATCACGAGAACTATGAATTTAATCGGTTAAACTAGGCTCAGTAGTTTTTTGTTTGTTTTTTTTTGGAAAATGTTGAATGCAAAATAATTTAATAAATTATTTTCCAAGAAGAAAAATCAAATAAAAAAACTTACTGAGCATAGTTTGACAGATTAAATTTATAGGTTGAGTGATATACGTCTAGATTATTTCTCGAATTAAAGGAAACTATTTGACAATTCATAAAATCTGACGTATGTGTCAAAATTTATAAATATTTTTTTAAAGAAAATTCCATTAATTTAAGGTATGTAATGAGTAATAATTGATATTTCGTAAACTAGATAAACTAGATAACTTATTTTTTTTTAAATGTTTGTTTAAACTTGTAAATAACACCATAAAATCGTAAACAAAAATCCAATATGGAGGCTAAAATTTAATCGCTGTTAAATAGTTCTAGTGATTTAATCGCTTATTTAAACGAAATTTATTCGAAAATTCAAGGCTTTTGATTGGTTCATATTATAATGAGGGAAATAATCTTGGTAAAAAAATAATTTTTTTCTTAAAATAACAACCAATAACTGCCGGAAAAAATAAGATATTAAAAGATTCGTCAGAAAGAGAAAATTAACATTTATAATTTGTTGTAACCTGTCAATTGAGCGATTCTATTGAGTTTATATTATAGGAAAATAAGTGTTTTAAAGAAATAAATGGGATTTATTACACTTTAAAATTCTATATATCGCATCAGTGCAAAACTCTTAGAAATACACGCGTTACAATTTCTATATTATGCGCAATCCATTGGAATGATGATCCTTGGTTAACTACAGGTTGATTTTTTATTTTTTTTATCGGTAATCCCTTGCAATAGATATATGTCGCTGCTTACACGTGTCTAATAAAAATAAAATATGTTTATGATTGTTAAATCCACAAAAATTTTAAGCTTAAGTTTGAAAGTGAGCTAAAGCCATGGCTTACGGTATACTATATATGCATATAAACCATATACGTTTTGTCTTTGATACAAATATTTTCCATTATAGTGTTTAAAATCTAATATCCCATGGGATATGCATATTTTTTGCTGGTAGTATATAATATTTATTATCATAATATTATTATGTATAATTCTGTCAAAAAACTAAAATTTATGTAGTAAAAATATCTAAATATTTCTAAACAATAGTTTACATGTGTAAACTCGTTGGTACTTAATAATAAATTTTGAAATGTATATAGGTACTTGCATTTATGCTGACAACATTAATAATTTATCTAAGTGCATTTATATTGGTTATTAGTACAGGTTGTTACTATACATATCGTGCCTTATCTATTATAGAGTAATAAAATAACTTATATGTTATTGCTTAATTATTACCTTATTTATTTATTAAAACATTGTTTTATTCGAGATAGTATAATATAAAGTATATAAGATCATTGGCATTTTTAGATATAATAATAAATGAATGATTTTTTATGGATATAATTTTTAATTATTGTAATAGCGATAAGTTGTAAAACAGTAGGTTGTTTTGTTTCGTGACTAATATAATATTTGTACTTATAATAACCACTGAATTTAACATGAGTTAATGTAATGATAATTAAATACCGGTTTTTTGTCAATAATTTTGGTGTAACAATTTGTTACTAACAAAGCTTTAAAAAGAACTATAAAAAGTTTACTTTTGTTTTGAAACAAACATCCATTTAGTGGAATTTTGAGATAAAATAACATTAAATTAAATTAAACGCATTTTTTTTACTTAAAATTGTGTCTCTAGTTATTAAATTATAATAAGATCTTATATTATACTAATTAAAATAAAAATAAATATTATCTATGTTAAATCAAACTTTTTAGTTCCAACAGTATTTCTTAAGATGTTGTTAAAAACCATTTAATTTTTAATTAGTAACTTATCCTTGTACTAACTAAACTCTCCAGTAGCAAACAAAAGCAAAATTCATTATTTTAATACCTTTAATTATTATCATTAATAATATAATACAACACTGACATAATTTTTACAATTAAAAACCAACATAACCATGCAAATTCGTTGTTTAACGAAGATATTAGCAATTTATTAAGAAAATTTTACAATTGTATAATTATGTTTAATTAGCAACTGAATGTTAATATGTGAAAAACATGGTTTTAATTTGTTGGTTTTTATTTATAACAATGGTTATAGGTATATTTTTATAAATAACACTGTGCAACAATTTAAGGGTTATCAAAAATTATCTGAATGCGGTCTAGATGGCCAAAATCTACAAAGGATTTTTAAAAGTTAGCTCTGCTTTAAAATTTACTGTTTAAAGTTTATTTATTCGCTTACTCTTTATTGACCACTAAGTCATAGGTATAATGTTTATTATAAATATCTATAGACCTATATATATATTAAATGGAAAATTTTTTTTGATGATGTTATGAATTATATAAAAAACTACTCCAAATATATTTTTATAAAATTGCATAAAAATAAAAAAATTGCATTTTATTGGCATTTTACATTCTTTTGTACATAATTATTTAAATATAGGTATAGGTAAAAAAGTAAACAAAACATTTGAAAAATATAAAAAATTTTTGTGATTTTTGTCTGGCTCCTGTGCCTATTCTACTAAATCTAGAAAGTTATTTTTTTTTCAGGTTTATTATTAAAAAAATTATTGAAACTTGACAATTCTTAAAATTAGTCAATTTTGCCCTCAGAAATCATTATGTTGAGGAAAAAATTAAAATATGAAACTTTCAGGAAATGTAGTCCCCACCTTCATCTTTTTAGTCCAGTTAGTTTTGTTTTGTTATTTTTATTCCTTTAAAAGATATATTAATTTTTTTAATGCCCGTTTAGTAGCGATATTGTTAGTTTTATTTATAATTTAAAATTTATATGGCTTTCATGTTTGGTGGAGAAGTGTCAGAACTGTCAAAAATATTTCATAAATATTATTTGTGCCTATTTCTTTGGTAAATTTTGTATATAACATAATATGTCATATTATGTTATATACAAAACTTTTTAAAATTACCAAAGGAATACCACAAATAATAATTATGAAATATTTTTGACAGTTCTGATATATTTGGTAGTTATGTTATATTTTATGTATTGTATAATCATATATATAAATATATATAATATACAATACACAATATATAATTTATACAATCTGTAAATACTTCTTTAAATTTTAGTTTTTAGGTTAAAATAAAACATGTTATAATGATAATAATAATATTTGTTGGTTTTTGCCTATTTTTCATAATTTAAAACTTGACAACTTGAAGTCAAAGCCATCTAAATTTTAAATTAAAAATAAAACTAACAATATCGCTTCTTAACTACATTAAAACAATTATTATATCTTTTACATGGATAAAAATAACAAAACAAGACTAACTAGATTGAAAATATGAAGGTGGGGACTAGATTTCCTGAAAGTTTCAGATTTTAATGTTTTCCTCAACATAATGATTTTTGAGGGCAAAATTGGCTAATTTTGAAAATTATCAAGTTTCAATAATTTTTTTAATAAAGAAAATGATAGTCTAGAAACTTAAAATAATAGTTACGTTTTCTATTGTATACGTACTTGATACTTGAAAAAAAGCAACTTTCTAGATTTAGCAGATTAGGCACAGGAGCAGGACAAAAATCACAAAAATTGGCAAATTATTACAAATCTTTAGTGGTTTAACATTCTTTTATGAGATTAACTAATTAGATAATAATAATTAATATTGAAATTTGAAAACATACTTACTATTCAGTAAAATAAAATTACAATCATTTCAATAATTGCCACAGAAAAAAAGTTTCAGCCTCTTATAAGAGAGTAAGAAAATGACACGATTTCAGGTTTCTAAAGGGTGCCGATTAAAAATGAAGCAACTAAAAATTAAAACGGCAACGGTTTTTCATATATGATACCTAAAAGATCATCCTCAAATTTTTTCATTAAAATAAAAAATCATGCAGGGCACTTTTAAATTCATTTTTTGTGTTTTCATTTGGATTGACTCAATTGTATTATTAGAATAATATTAAGATACAAAAGTCAAATTAAAAGAAAGTCTGGGCACTTCATCCGTTTGACATTTTCAAAAAATTGTTACTTGGCCTCTGTTACTTTTTCTCCTAAATTGTGGTTAGTTATATACTTACAAATACAAACTAATAATTGTATTATTCGAATAATATTAAGATACAAAAGCCAAATTAAAAGAAAGTATGGGCACTTCACCAGTTTGACATTTTTCAAAAAATTGTTACTTGGCCCCTTTTACTTCTTCTCCTAAATTGTGGTTGGTTATATACTTTGAAAATTATTACCAAAGTAACTAGGAATGTTAAAATGTTAATTTGTATTTCCCACCAGTATACTACTATAATAATTTTTTTAAAATTAAGTACAATATTTGGCTTAATATTTATCTTTAAAAATAAAAAAATATATACAATTTAAAGGGTATTTTAAAATAACTCCTACATACAGGATGTCATAAAAAATAAAGTTATATTCTTTTAAATAACACAGAACTGTTCAAATATTTAATCTAATTTGTATTTCCCACCAATAATACTACTATAATATTTTTTTAAAAATTTAGTACAAAATTTGGCTTAATATTTATCTTTAAACACAAAAAAATATATACAATGTAAAGGGTATTTTAAAATAAGTCCTATAAGCTTTTTTGGGGATACAGGATGTCATAAAAAATAAAGTTATATTCTTTTAAATAACACAGGGTTTAAAATATTAAATCTAATTTTTTTAATAACTTTTTGATATCTGCACCTCAGAAAATAAGATATTAAAATAATGTTTGGCCTAAACAATGCATATTATAAATAGTAGTACTTAAAATAAAACATTGTGGCTGACTCAATTTTTCCCATAAAAAGTTGTCTTCTTTTATAACAACTTTTAGGTGTTTACAATATAATTAACTTCTGTAAATTGAGAAAACCACACTATTAATTCATTCATATTTATAAGTGCATGCGTCTTTACCGCACACATTGTGCTTCCATAACGAGTAGGTATTTTTCCTGCCTCTGGAAATTTTGCCTTAATCACGCCTCGTGTAAAAGAATATGTAAGAGATACTGGGAATTAACGTTAACGTGGTTACATTTTTTTACAGGTTACGTGGTCCCAAAATTCCTATGAATTTAATGCAATTTTAGCAAACATTTAAATATATTATTATTATTTAAAATTATAATTTAAAATATACCTATAACTATTTAAATTCTAAAATAATTTACATATTGTATAAATTGTTTTATTTTAATATATTAAAATAAAACAATTTATACAATATGTAAATTATTTTAGAATTTAAATAGTTATAGGTATATTTTAAATTATAATTTTTATGCGGAGCAAAATACCCTTCAGTTTTAATAACAATATTTTATTTTACCAACCCAAATTTTTATACCAAAATAAAGATAATAATTAACTTCATAAAAAAAAAAATTATATTATCTATAACAAAGTAAATAAAATTCCCAATGACATAGAGGTAAACAACAAAATTTTAAGATTGATAGTTTTTCTCTAATTGGAAATCGATCTACAGTAAGTTTGTATAATAATAAATAGTAGACAATATTAATTATTGGCATAAATATTTTATAAACTTATTTTTTTAATTGTAATGGACACGCTCTAATTACAGCGAACATAATTAATTGGTTCTTGAAATATCATCCTTTTAATAAACAATGTCTTCTTTAGATAGACTTCATTGGCGCAGAAAGAGTCCATTAAAACTTTAAAATATTAATAATTATTAACAATCTTTCAAAACGGTTATGAGTTTGTCTCCATCAAGCTTATGTACTAGTATTTAGTTAACTTCAAATTTAGGCATAACATCATTAATGTAAACTGCAATAATTAGGTTAAACTATTAATTGATAGGCTCCTAAATATTATTTTGATTTATGCAATATTATAAAAATAGTATAACCTACAATTATTGCAAAATACTTACAGAGCATATGTAAGACGTACAATTTGAACCTTGAATTATATTTATTTGACCATTAAAGTAAATATTGCAAAATCAGGTGAAAAACTGGGAGATAACTAGTTATTTTTTAATTATCTTGCGTTGCTTTTAGCGTTTTTTCCAATATTAACCCACATTGTTTTTAAGTACTCGTTTAATGAAAAATTACTTAAATATAACAAAAAAAAGGTTCTTGAAATAATTATTTAAAGATTTAATATAAATTTATATAACAATGTTATAAACAAATAATGTAAAATATTAGTAATTGGGTTGCCAGGCTATTTCAATTTAATAGAAGTCGTCTATATTTAACATAAAATATAATGTACTATTTAAGTCTTTGTTTATTTTAATTTACCAAAATATGTTTGGTATGAAGGTATTTATTTTAATAAATTACACTTAATGAAATAAATGACTTGTTTAAATGTTGTATATATTTTTGTACTTCTATATTTTCTGTTTAATTCTTTTATTTACGTACATTTTAATTTCTGGCAACCCTAAACAAAGGTTATTAATCTATGACCCTAATTATTAGGGGTCCATAAAGTACGTCCAACATTTTTTTGGATTTTAGACACCTCTCTTCCTCCTGTCACATATTGTCACAAAGTCTCAAATCCGTGTCTTCCCAAGGTCACACGTCACTTGTTTTACAAACAATATTATATATTATTATTAATTGAAAAATAAAAATGTTAAGAATATTTTTAATATTGCATAGAATAGTATAATATTATGAATTTGAATTTGCTGGCAGTTGGCCCTTTGTCCGAGCTCCATTTTTCCTAGATTGTTTAAAGGTTTTCCAGCCATCCGAGCTTTCGAAATAAATCCATAAACGTCGGAGGGATAGAAATCACAAGAATATTTTTAATATTGCATAAAATTGTATAATATTATATATATATATTAAATATTATATAAATAAAAAATAAATAAATAAATTTGCTGGGTGTAGGCCACAGTTGGCCCTTTTTCCGAGCTCCATTTTTCCTAGATTGCTTAACCGTTCTCCAGCCATCCGAGCTTCCGAAAGAAATATAAAGACAGCGGAAGAGATAGAACT
Organism: Brassicogethes aeneus; assembly: GCA_921294245.1. Classification (NCBI taxonomy): domain Eukaryota; kingdom Metazoa; phylum Arthropoda; class Insecta; order Coleoptera; family Nitidulidae; genus Brassicogethes; species Brassicogethes aeneus. The sequence goes on from OV121132.1 coordinate 68,941,252, forward strand.
AATAATGGTTTCATCAACCCATTCTTCACCTGTGGTGGATTTTATGAATCCGAGAAGAGCAGTATATTCACAAATAATATGTATGTATCTCTTTCCCCTAGTAACAGGCATTGCACAGAGGACTGTCTACTTTTCTTCCTTCTCAGTGTCCCGTTATAATTCCGACAAGGTCGGAAAGATTTTGACAAGTTGGCTGTAGACTGTATTTAGCCTGCTTTTCAGAGAATTAATATTTATAGTTTTGGTCTGACGGCATAAACTTAAGTTAACACATCTTCTTAGTTGTTTTTCAGGTTTGTTTTTTATGTGACAGGACAGGTTTAGGACCCACTCTCAGCTTTGTCGATCCATGTCTTGTAAGTTCATGAGCCTTTTTATTTTCTTTATTACCATTATGTCCTTTAACCCATACAACTTCTAGTACATTGCTTATTGTTATTAGCTTTAAGGCAGCAATGCACTCCGCTACCAGCCCTAAGTCAACTATATTGTGGTTTAAGGCCAGCAAGAAGGCCCTGCTGTCTAAGAAGATTTTCATGGTTTTTCCATTGACATGAAGCACTATTATTTTACAAGCAGCCTCCAGTATACCTGTGATTTCCCGCTGCAATATGGTCGTATAGATTATATATTAAAACGTATGATGGGTTCTGACAATATACTTTCGATCCAGAGCTTGAGGATACATCTGTGAAGATAGGTATATCAGGCAAGTTATTTAGGGATCAATTTATCCATCCTGGTAGGGAGTGTTGACATTATACCTCCGTACAATCTGATCATGCACTGCACCTAGACTAGGTCCCTCGGACACTTTTAGCCAGGATGCAGGTGTGACCTGTGCTAGAGTTATTTTATTTCCACAGTTTAGTGATCTAAGATTTAGAGAGGATTTTCCTCTACAAACAAATCCAAATAAATTGCTTATATGGCTGTTGAAGTTGTACGCATGCCACCTATAATAGCTAGACATACAAGCCGTTGCACATGCATGTAACAGTGTAAAGTATGGCCTACTTACATGTTAACAGTTCTGTATTTGACAATTTACGCAGCAGTCGCGAGCGGCGAGGTTACACACTATGCCGCTTGCGGCGAGTGTGTAACGTCGCGATTCGCGTAATTGCTTTACATCTCGCCTAATATAACGTACTTTATCTACGACTCCATTAATTTTAACCTTCTTTATTATAAGTAAATTTATTTTTACATTTTTTAAATTTGACATTGACAATTCTGACAAATATATATTTACTTGGGTATTATTTTTTTTATTATATGGACCAACATAGCTATGAGCATTAACAGTTTCCAAAAAGGATTATACTTAATTTTCGGCGCGTCAGTCTATGAAATTTAAATACATTTTTCATATATATTCTTAGATTTAAAAGGTAGCAGATCGGAAATGATGTTTTAAGTTTGTTTAATTAATTCTTGGGTTTGTAGCCATTTTATTTGTATCACTCATTTTTATTTGTAAACTCATTTTTCAATATTTTAAATTTTACACTGACAGTTCTTACAAACATTTACTCCGTGTCGCCACCATAACAAACAAAAATTCCCTAACACAACAGTCGTAGGGTTAATTCCATTTAGTAGCCACCAATGAGTGCACCTCATATACTTACTCTAATTTTATTTCTTTTTTAACTGTAAATATACAAGGACGCAAGAAGTGAAAAAAACTCTTTTCTTCCCCTATCACCTATTTATACAGGGCTACGCAAAAGTTACTGTGCAGACCTAACTTAAAAAATTGTACTTCTTTTGCTAAACAAGTTATCGACATTAAACAAACTGTTAATTGTTAAGAACATATTTTCTTTTTAAACCATATAGGACACATTTAGTTATTGATGCCCTAAATGGTCTTTGGGAATTTTTTTTAAAAATGCAATTTTTTGGCAAAATTGTCTAATTTTATAAATTCATATATTCTTGAAACAACTTGCCATGCAGCAAAATTTTTTTAATTTAGTTTATTACTCTATATAAAAGCAATAAATACAATTTCATATAATACCGGCTTAAGAGTTAAAAAAAATATATTTAAAATTCATGTTTTTGAAAAATCACTATTTTTATTTTAAAAAGGCTATGTTGGAGTGAGTCGATTGTATGCTTTTCATAACAGGCACTTATTAGTCTCCAATAACCATGCATGAATAAAATTATTTTGTATTTTTCTTTTAGCTGGGCTGTGGATGTACACCTTTGACTAAATTCATATATATTAACCATATATTTCAAAAAAGCATATTACATCTTTAAAATAACTCGACTTCTAATTCATTCTGTATAAAAATATAAAATATAAAAACCACATACAGTGAGGCCGAAAATTAACTACCCATTTATTTATTTTTTAAATTGAGAAAACATAATCTAATGTACAAAAAATTAATTAAATGACTAAAAGACATATGTAGATACTGTTCATAAACTTTATATTTAGACAAAATAAATTATTAAATCCTAAATTTAAATTAAACTTAAATGCATATAATTAAACTGAACAAATCATATTCTTAACTTTTACAATCACCTAAAAATACCTATTTACTATTTTTTACCTCTAAAAAGTTATATGATTTGGAAAATTTTCTTATGTGGATAATATCTATTAAGACGAATAAATTAACGACTTATGACGTTTAAATGGATCGCAGCAGACTTTACCAAAAACTTTGGTAAAATAATGTAGATACTTTAATTTGTGATACCTATTATACGTATAATACGTATACGTACAAATATCGGTTACAGTTGCATCCACTTGCCATTCTATTAAATCCTTTTCCTCCTTAGTACAAGATTGAATCTTGGAAAATCGCGAATAATATTTTTTATGGCATTTTTCATTAATTAATTTTCCAACGTAACAATCCATTTTTAGACACTTCAAACTATTTGACATTTTTAAATAACAGAAATTGGTGTGTAAACTGTTTTTAGAAAATTATGCACAATTTAATAATTTATTATATTAGTTTTTTTTTATTTAACAAAGTTTTTTACAAAAGGTAAAAAATTAGTATGTTTACAGTAAGTAGGTTAGTTTTTATGAATATGTAAACATTTCAATATCTTAAAAATATTTTCATTATTAAAACAAAATCTTAAAAATTGTCTCTTGCGAATTAAAACTAAAATTCAAGTTTGCTACCGATTTTTTTTATAAAATATATATTTAATATAATATTATGGATTTATATTAATATAATCGATATTATGGATTTAGTCAGGTGGGCATATTGTGTATTTTGCTTATAGCTGGGATGTCAAGGATACAGCCACAGCCCAATTAAAAGCAAAATACACAATAATTGCATTCATGGTTATTGGAGGCTAATAAGTGCATGTGATAATGAGCATAAGTTGGTTTAAATAGACTCACTCAAACATGGCCTTTTTAAACCATGAAATGGCTGAAAATAGTGATTTTTCCAAAACATGATTTTTTATTAAATTTTTTTGAACTCTTAGCCAATATTATTTGAAAATATTTTCATTGATTATATATAGAGTAAGATCTTTGGTAAGAGTCAATCCAAATGAAAACACCAAAAATGAATTTAAAAGTGCGCTGCATAATTTTTTATTGTAATGAAAAAATTTGAGGATGATCTTTTAGGTGTCAAATATGAAAATCCATTGCCGTTTTAATTTTTTGTTGCTTTACTTTTATTTGGCACCCCTTAGAAGTCTGAAATAGTGTCAATTTCTTACTCTCTTATAGTGGGCCAGAACTTTTTTTCTGTGACAAATATTGAAATAATTTTAATTTTGTTTTACTGTCCAGTAAGTGTGTTTTCGATATAAATTATTATTATCCAATTAGTTAATCTCATAAAAGAATGGTAAACCACTAAAGATTCATGATAATTTGCCAATTTTTGTGATTTTTGTCTGGCTCCTGTGCCTATTCTACTGAATTTAGAAGGTTCATTTTTTTCAGGTATAAAGTACTTATACAATAGAAAACGTAACTATTATTTTAAGTTTCTAGACTATCAATTTCTTTATTAAAAAAATTATTGAAAATTGATAATTCTCAAAATTAGCCAATTTTGCCCTCAGAAATCATTATGTTAAGGAAAAAATAAAAATCTGAAACTTTCAGGAAATGTAGTCCCCACCTTCATCTTTTCAGTCCAGTTAGTCTTGTTTTGTTATTTTTATCCATGTAAAAGATATAATAATTTTTTTAATGCCAGTTAAGAAGCGATATTGTTAGTTTTATTTATAATTTAAAATTTAGATGGCTTTGACTTTGTCAATTGATGTTTGATGGAGAAATGTCAGAATGCGAAAAATATTTCATAAATATTATTTGTGCGTATTTCTTTGGTAAATTTTGTATATAACATAATATGTCATATTATGTTATATACAAAACTTTTTAAAGTCACCAAAGGAATACCACAAATAATAATTATGAAATATTTTTGTTAGTTCAACCATTCCACGCTACTCGGGAATTTTTGTAGCGTCCGTTACAATCAAAAATTGTGAGTAAAACTACCGTAATTATTATGCTTATAAGTTTAAGCCTAATTATTACAAGCATAATAAACATGTTTGCAATATTAACTATTGTAAAGGTATTTCATTTAATTACGGTAGCATTTAATTACAATTTTTTATTGTAACGGACGCTACAAAAATTTCCGAGTAGCTTGGAATGGCTGAACTATCAAAAATATTTCATAATTATTACTTGTGGTATTCCTTTGGTGACTTTAAAAAGTTTTGTATATAACATATGACATATTATGTTAAATACAAAATTTACCAAAGAAATACGCACAAATAATATTTATGAAATATTTTTCGCAGTTCTGACATTTCTCCACCAAACATGAATTGACAAAGTCAAAGCCATCTAAATTTTAGATTATAAATAAAACTAACAATATCGCTTCTTAACTGGCATTAAAAAAATTATTATATCTTTTACATGGATAAAAATAACAAAACAAGACTAACTGGACTGAAAAGATGAAGGTGGGGACTACATTTCCTGAAAGTTTCAGATTTTTATTTTTTCCTCAACATAATGATTTCTGAGGGCAAAATTGGCTAATTTTGAGAATTATCAATTTTCAATAATTTTTTTAATAAAGAAATTGATAGTCTAGAAACTTAAAATAATAGTTACGTTTTCTATTGTATAAGTACTTTATACCTGAAAAAAATGAACCTTCTAAATTCAGTAGAATAGGCACAGGAGCCAGACAAAAATCACAAAAATTGGCAAATTATCATGAATCTTTAGTGGTTTACCATTCTTTTATGAGATTAACTAATTGGATAATAATAATTTATATCGAAAACACACTTACTGGACAGTAAAACAAAATTAAAATTATTTCAATATTTGTCACAGAAAAAAAGTTCTGGCCCACTATAAGAGAGTAAGAAATTGACACTATTTCAGACTTCTAAGGGGTGCCAAATAAAAGTAAAGCAACAAAAAATTAAAACGGCAACGGATTTTCATATTTGACACCTAAAAGATCATCCTCAAATTTTTTCATCAAAATAAAAAATCACGCAGCGCACCCCATTTGGTGTTTTTATTTGGAATGACTCGTAACAAACTTTATAAAATTAGACAATTTTGCCAAAAAAAGACCATTTAGGGCATCAATAACTAAATGTGTCTTATATGATTTAAAAGAGAAATATTTTTTTAACAATTAACAGTTTGTTTAATGTCGATAGCTTTATTAGCAAAAGAAGTATAGTTTTTTAAAGTTAGTTCTGCACAGTAACTTGCATAGCCCTGTATAAATAGGTGAAAGGGGTAGAAAAAAAAAGGTAATTTTTTTACTTCTTGGGTCTGTCTATTTACAGTTAAAAAAGAAATAAAATTAGAGGATATAAGGTGCACTTATTGGTGGCTAATAAATGGAATTACCCGTAGGTAAATTATTTTAATTTTTATAAAATATACACATGTGCAAAACTGTCTCCAGTGTTATGCTAATTTAACCAAGTAAAAAGTAAATTTAAAAGGAAAGACTTATACCATCGAATGTGAAAAAATTTAAAACTTTTAAAAATAGTAAAACATTTTAAAAATCTTAAACAGTAAGTGAAAAAAATGACAATAGTTTGTGTAATTTCTAAAAATTCCGAAGCAAGCCGATCGCAAAAAATCGAGTGCGGTTTTTTCCAGAGGTTTTTTCATATAAAATGCACTTGCCTTACCGAGAGTCAATTAAGAAGCAACGATGGTTTTTATTGGAAATGCCCGGATTGTGAAGCAAAAAGATAACGAACTGATTATGAAGAAAACAAAAATAATAATGATTTATTTAAAATCATAGAAGAACTTAAAACCACAATTTTAGGTTTAAAAGATGAAATTCGCGAATTAAAAACTGAAAAGGTAAAACAAAACGTTGAAACTACTCTCTAAAAATGAAACAGTGGATTTTCACTGATTGACAGTGCATATTAACTATTTGCCGCAGTGATAAGTATACCACTAGCAATTAGTGAATACTCACTTTTTCATGTAGCGATTTCTTTGCACTAATTTATTTAGTGGAAATTACACTTTACAAATTAGTGAAATAGGTTTAGTTCAAAAAAGTTAAAATTTCACTATTTTATGTCGAGAGAGGAGTAGAAAAGTAGTGATAATAAAAAAACACTAATTTTACAGTGAATAATAACTCACTGACGGAAATAGTGAAAATTTCACTGTTTCACTTTTAAAGAGTATAAAAGGTGAAACTGCTGACCGAAAGAAAAGATAAAAGAATATCATATTTTTTAATGTCAACGAAATTAATGGTGGAGAATTGAAAAAGAAGGAACATGACAAAAATAAAATTATAGATATACCTACTAAGTAAAATATCAAATGAAATTGATTTTTTAAACATTACCTAAACCTTTCAGATTAGGAAAAATGGCCCGAAAAGACCGCTAAAAGTAACCTTAGAAAATGCTGAAGTTGTAATGCATGTTATTCGAAATAATAGAGTGTTGCGAGAAACTGATAATCAAATTATCATTTCTTTGGATAACACTCCGCTGCATCACATCATTTGTTTGACTGAAATTCCCAGTGAAAATTATTTAATTGACAATGATCATTTAGTTAGAAGTGATCGTGTAATTAGGGGGGGTGGTGTAGGAGTATACATTAGTATACAATACTATAGTGAGCTTAGGTTTATGCGCTTATTATGTCTCAAATAGTTGTTATTTGTGGAGTTAATATTAAATATAAGTGGTTATCAATGGAACTGTATTATTTTTTTAAAAACTCTATAAATAAATGTTCAGTAATTTAATGGAATTAATTATATATTTAATTTAATATTGCCTCTACAGTATTGTTATTTTTTATGGCTCCTACATTTTTCCTAAGAATCTTAAAAATTCCATATAAATTTCAAAGATGAGGTGTGTTTATAAATAGTATAAGTATACTTTGAAAAAGGTAACAACCCTTTAAAAAAGTCAAAAAATTAAATTGATTTTTATTACTTTAAATTAAAAAAGCATATAAATCTCATTTTGTTTAAATTAAATACATTTCATTAATTCGTTTAAATTAAATTAAAATGCAATTTACTTTTATGTCCTCTTATTTGTTAATTTTTTAACGACAAATAAAATACCATTTGCACTTAATTAAAATTTTAAACTTAAAAATCATAAATAAAATTATCATTAAACTTTATTTCTAAACTACATATTACAGATATATTATTCAGATTATGAAATTTTATAAATTTATTTAAAAAAAAAATAAAAATAATTCATCAAACCTTAGACGGAACAACTTAAAATCTAAAACCTTACTCACACGGATTTAAATTAAACGTATGCAATATTTTACTCATGGTCATAAAACAAGTTCAGTGAAAATGTTTTGCTTTTTAACAATTATTACCTTAATTAATTATTATTGTTACCAACAAGAGAATGTAAGATTATGTCAATTAATACAGGAAGAAGGAGTGCAATAATGAGATATTTTTCATTAATTGTGGCTTAGTAAAATTATAATTGTTGTGACAATGACATACCAGGTACCGCTAGAAGGAAAATATACTAACGGCATTTTGATAATGTAGACGATTTGCGCAATTTATGTATACATTTTGATAAGAATGGATAATTACGAGATGCATACATTAAGATACAGAATTTATAAGGGAAAATGCTGTGCCAGTGGCACAGTGCCATTCAGACAGTAAACATAAAAAATTCCAATTAGAGCGATATATTACTGAATTGAAATAAATCAATAGGGAATATAGTGCTTTTTTATTTTAAAATGTTATTGTTGTCATAAAGTTCTGAAAATGACATTATTCAAGTGATCGCACTCTAAGAAAATATATTGTAATACTTAACAATATAGATTTGTTATGCAAAATATGGTTCATTTAATTATAACAATATACGAAAAATTAGTTTTCTTATATGTACTGTAATCATTTTGTTATAAAAATTTAGTAAAGTTAGATATAGACTATTACAACCATCATGTACGGCTAAACTGTTAGTACTACACTAGATGATTAAAATTATAAGATTATTTGGTTACAATAAAAATATAATGTTGTCACACATTATTAACAATATGCCGTTGTAGTTTTTACTATACAGAAAGTTTATACATACCATACGTATAGTATATTTACCAATATAGAGGGTTATAAGGTACTTGTAACCCTACGCATATGATTATTATAACTAAATAAATTATTGTTTTATGCAACAACAAAAATATAGTTAAAGTGACAATAAAACTCATACAATATAAACATGGTTAACATAACAGCATATATGACTGTGCCTATACTAATCAGAATATTCGATTAAAATAACCATTGTTTTTTCTCAAAAAAACGTGCGTCTACGTTTCTCCTATTGTATACAAGACAAAATATTCTTAGCCAAATTTTAATACATCATTTACCTTTGGTTTATTCTTAAAATAATAGATAACCCAACCCTTCTTGGACGCGTTTGATATACATAGGTATACTAATGTACATTAAACTCACCAAAGCCTAAATTGTTTTAAGTCGACATGAGCGAAATTACATAATATATCACTTTTTCTTTTCACAATGCCCGCTTTTTAGTATGACAAGGAAGTTGTCAAAATTAAAACCAAAACCAAAAACCAAAATTTTCAAGTTCACAATTATTAAAAACTATTGTAATTTACTAAACTAAACTAAATTTATGGTCTAGTAATAATCATAGTCAATTAAAAAAATCTATTTAATTCATGGTCATAAACTGTTGCAACCATATATTACTAAAATAATGTAAAAAACCGCAAACATGAAACAAATTCTTAACTGTACTAAGTAGGTAGTATAAACATTTCTTAATGCGTTAAAATAAAAACCCATATCTATTACTGACTATTAATTTAATATTTTAAATTAAGTCGCTTGTGACGAGATAATTGTGTGTGTGTGAACACTTTAGTTTCAATGAACCTACTTTAAGCATTAGAGGTCAGTACTTTTATAAAGATAAAAATAGTTTTTTGAGATGAAAAGTAAATTTAAGATTTACTTATGGTTGTTAGTGGTTTAGAAAATTGCTTTTATAATTAATTTGATTTATGTTTTTAGTCCACATTTTTTATGTTTTAAAATATATATACACTTCGCGTCAAATTTAACGCACCACTAAAAATTTGCCACAATTTTAAAGTTGATTTTCTCGCGAACAGTCAACCGAATTTAATAGTTTTTGTTTAAAATTGTAGGTTTATTCTTTGGTTATGACGCCTTTATTAAAATATTTGTTCAAATTTACATTTTGAGTATATACAAGGTGCAAGAGTAATAATAAGTTTTTTTCTGTAAATTTGAAACGCCCTGTGGGTCGTACCAGCTACAACAGCATATTTCTTTTATAATCAAACTATAGCCCCATCTTCTCTTAACATTTTGTTTTTTATATCACCGCATTATCTTTATTTTTAAAAGAAATATACTGTTAAATATTAAAGAACTCCAGTTTAATAAAAAAATGTAAAAAGAACGATTGTAACAATAACAATAAAAATATGAACAAAATCAATACAAACCAAAATTAAAGAATATAAATATCGCGTATTTTTGCCTCTACTTCTAATTACGGCTTCACATAGACGGCTCATACTCGAAACTAGATGTCTAATCTCGCCTTAATCAATGACATTCCATATTTCTCGTAGCATATTTGCTACAAGGGAGGTAGGCAAGGAATAAAGATTTCTTAGTCGTCTACCCATATTATCCCAAAAATGCTCAATGGTATTGAGATCCGGAATATTTCCAGGCCAGTCCAAAGTTTCAACACCCACCTCATGTAAACTTTGAAATTGTGGAAAATTTTTAGTGGAGCGAAGTGTATTATGTTCTAAAAGTGATTTAATAAAAGTTTATAGTAAGTCTCAATTAACCAAACTTGCTGAAATCTATAGTTTGATTTAATCATTTGAAATTAGTAAAGCAAGCTGTTTTTAGCATAATAAGAAAGTAAAAAAAAATCCATAGTATTATACAATTCCAAAAAATAAACATAAGTGGAAATGAAAGATCATATTTTTAATAAATTTTTATAAAAACGTATAGTCTGTGTAAAAACAAGTAAAATGAATGTAGAGGAGTTTGCGAGTTTGGCTTGTATAACGGAGCTATAAATAATTAAATGTTTATAAAATAAATTTCTGTAAATTCCCATCCAATTTTCGAATAATTTTAAAAAATCACCTGCGTTTTATTCTCGGGCAAAGGGGCAGAACTTACTGCATCTAGTCTCAACCGCGTGGATAAAAATACCAAAAAGCCACTGCCATAAGTCACAGCTTGTCAATGTAGGAGTAGATATTAGTATATTTAGTATTGTTAACATATTACGTAAGAAACTAACAAATTGTGTTAACAATGAATATTTCTTATGAAACGCTATTCAATTAAATGCAATAATAAGAGCTTTAATGATCCGTAATTAAAATAAAACGTTAATTATCTTAATTATTTGTTTTAATATTTTTTTGAATGCACTTCTTTATGCCGTTCAAAATCCTTGGAGTATTGAGAAAAAAAAACTGTAAATTATTCCCGTCGGGATATGTTACCATAAATTGGCAAAAAGATGCGATGAAAAACCTTGAAAATCTATTTAGACGTCGTAATTTTTAATTAGGATCATTAAAATTTGTATTAATTAGAATTCATTCAACAACAAAACAATTAATTAAATGGATTAATGACCATTAGTATGTAGATTATGGGATTATTAAAAAAGTCAACTACAACCAAATTGTTTTTATAAACCGTCCCATCAAATTGTAAAGACTGTATTTAACTTTATTTTTATTTTATATTACGTACATACAATATTTTGTCTTAGCAATGCGTAGGTATAATGGAAATTATATTTTCAATGAAATTAAACGTATGTAATTGTAAAAATAATAGGTATAATTTGTATGGAATTAAGTAAGAGGTACTGATTTTAAATTGCCTCTTGGAGGTCAAGTTCTTTAAAAAGATATGAATTTGCATAACTAAGTTAAAATACCAACTTTTATTCGAAGAAGGAAGCAAAATCAAAATTTATTACTATTCTTTAATAATTATCCATTAATGTAGTAAAAATTATTATTCATAGTGTAAGTAAATTAGTTTTATTTATGCCTATATAATTATAAATTATAATTTATAATTGCTATTATTCTTAAATTCAATTGTGTTCTAATTTAATAAAATAATTGACATTTCAAAAATTCCAATTGCTTCATTTCATCAAAACAATAAATTATTTGTATTGGGTAATGTGACATTATCCTTGATAGTATCTAAAGTCAAGACTTTATTTAAAGGCAGTATATTGCTTAATATATCAAGATCAACGTCATTGCACTTGTTGGTTTTCTTGGGTACCTACATTTGCAACATGTATTTTATGTGCTTTTATGGATATACTTAAGATGCCATTAAAATTTTAACTTATGGTAAAATTTACTTGGGTAAAATTAACTTAACTTAATTAAGTTATAAAAAACTCAACTTTAGTATTCAAGAGTTAAAAAATCTTATCATTATTTATTTTACTAAAGAAACTGTGCAAAAAAATGCTTATGAGGTACCTATTTCAGTAAAAAGAGGTGCTCTTCCATCAAGGGGTCGGCCATATAAAACCGATAATTTCTTATTATAACTAAAAATCCGTATAAATATCCATATTAAACTAAATAATTAAAAACTTATGTAATATTTTATTAAGCTTAAAAAAGAATGTAAGAATTGTAAAAAAAAAACTTACTCATATATCGCTTACTACTTGTTTTTGCATAATGCTTCAAATGTAAATAACCAAGTTTAAAAAGTTTTAAATATAAAAAATGTTTTTATTATATTTTTAGGATAGCACTTGCCATACCTACAGGAAAAGATGGCCCTGATAGATGTCATATGTATGATGTAAACTACAAGGAAATTTTAATAAATGGTACCACAAAACCTAACGAAAAATGGTCCATCATCCCTTGTAGAAGTGGGTGGGAATATAATATGACTGAAGTGCCATATTCATCGATTGCCACTGAAGTAAGTTATTAAAATAGGCATAAAAAGTTAAAAAAACCTTTAAGGACTATTATAGTAACAGAAACAGTAGTAACAACTCTAAATTAATCGACTTTACCATGTAATGTAAAATAGTACATGTATTTATGTATCAAGTTTAATAAACGCCATTTTAGTCAAGAATTTAAATTAGGAACAACCGAACTTTTGAGCGAATGTTTAATTAAATGAGTGTCTAGAAAAGTTTATAAACGAATTGCATACCATACTTTTTCTACAACAAATACTTATTATTATGTAAAAATAATTTAATTTAAATATGTGTTTAGAGCGACATCCATTCAAAAATAGAGTAACTGTAAAAATGGAAAGTTGTATTACCGGCGGCATATGTCAAATTTTCTATAAATCTAAATTTATCCCTTAAAAATGGTCTAACAACAGTTAAAACAGTGACATATTTTAGGAAGGGCGACAGGGGTGATCGGTCGATTTAAGTTATTACACTGTTTAAAATATCTGTGGTGTAAAGAGTACCTAATCGTAAAATGGTGTCAAAATCCAACACCAAGTGGTGTTAATATAAACACCATGAATTATGGTTCCTGGTTGCATAGTGTGTACTGATCGCGGCAAAGGCGGTGTGGATCACGTGATGTTCTTAAATCTCGCCTCAGTTGACTTACATAAAGAGTATATAAGCTCAGGTAGTCCTTTGCTTTGGTGTGACACTACAAGTTGTTCGATACTAAAGAGACCTTAAATAGGTGGAAACAGCTGTCAATACTTGAAGTATTTTAAGTTGGTGGAACGCACTAAAAACATTATTTCTAGCGAGTTAAAGGTTCAATTTTCTGGAATAATACCACTGGTAATATACTTGTAATGCGTCAAGGAACTTCCTGTTTCCTTTTTTTTTCCTTTTTTTCTATGTAGTATGATTTAATTTGACCAAAAACACATAATATTTAACACTAAAAAGGAGTTCAATTTACACCAGGTATACCTAATAATAATAATAATAATTTTATAAAATTTATTTTAATACTGTGTGAAAGTTAAATTTACACCATTTTAGTATTTGAATTTACACTGGACCAACGAACCATATTTAACACCATTTTGTTTGTATTGATATAGACCATGTATGGTGTTAATTTGGTGTTAAAATGGTCATGAAATTTTGAACAGTGTAAGGATAAACTTCAAAAACCTTTTTTTTTTTACAAAAACCAGCTCAAATTAGGCTCCTTTTTTAATTCTGCGAGCGTCTGCAATGCTGTAGCTTTTTCTATTTTCGCTCCCCTTAAACCGTCCCTGCGTTTAAATCCCATATAGAAGCAGTTTTTCATAGTAAAAGTATAGATAATGTTTTATGGGAACTCCACGGTGGAGCCTCCACCCGAAATTTTGAATGCTTTATCAGTTAAATCTAGTTTACTGTAGGCTAAACACAGTGCTACCCTGCATTTTTTAAGTTTTAAAAGATGTCCACCAATTTTTTTTTTCAAATTAATATAATAGGTTTATTGCTAATTAAAAATAACTATTACTAAAAATCGGAACAGATCCTTTTGTTATTTTTTTCACTGGAAACTATTTTTTTTCAAAATATATTTTGATATATCGATATTTTTTTATTTCTAAATAAAAAAAATTAATTTACTGCATTAAAGTATGCTATGATTTTATTGTAGTGCATCATTAATTAATTATCTAGTATCCCGCGTTATGTCAGCCTACAAAAACAAAGCGCTTGAACTGTCACATTTATAAGCAACTGTGGTTTTTGTGGTTTGGATTCCAACTTACTATAATGAAATATTTCTACTTAATAATAGTTTATTTGGAAAGAAAAATTCAAATTATAAATTATATTTGCGTAACGTACTGTTGTCGTGTATCGTACTGTGCTTATTATTGTTTACAAACAGAAAAAGTAACATATAGACCCTGTAATATAAACAGTTGCCATAATAGTATTTTTTAATATTTTGAAAAAATCGGTTTTTGACAGGTCCTATTTTTTTACGTAATAAACACAATTTCCTTCGTAAAAAAATGCTGTGTAGAAAATAATTAACATAATGTTATTTATCGTTCTGAGGTTGTTTATATTTTAAGTTTTATTTTAAATAGTCATATTTTGACCTCAGAAACCTATTCTTAAAGTATGATCTACATGTATATATAAATTGTATGTCCGAATATGCCCTATAATAGAACCCTAGCACAAATATATTTTTAATAGGTGATTTTAAGGATCACAAATCAATAAATATTTTGAATTTTTATCACGCTAGCCTTCTAATTTATTAACTCTAATTTACCTTTATGGCGTCATAAATGAAATATCAACATAAACCGTAAATAAATTTAAATTTCTTTTAAAATAGTGCCATAGGAATATGTTTTTAAAAATATATTTTAAATATTTCATTATATTATTATGCTTAAAGAAACGTTTTTGGTAAATATTATAAATTATAAATTTATTGAATCATTCAATTTGAATGTAAAAACCTCAATTCAGACAATTTATTAAATCTACCCACTGTTTTTCAATTAAATCCCTTAACGACTAAAAAACTCTTAAAATATCTTTTTTATTTCCAGCAAAACTGGGTTTGCGAAAATTCCGCGCTTCCTCACACGGCTCAATCGATCTTCTTCTGCGGTGCTATATTAGGTGGACTGGTGTTCGGGTGGATCGCCGACCGTATGGGCAGAATTCCGGCCCTCGTCGGCACAAACATTGCCGGACTAATTGGAGGCATCGCAACCGCTTTTTGCACGTCCTTTTGGTCTTTCTGCGTATGTCGCTTTCTGGTCGGAATGGCATTCGATAATTGTTTTACTATGATGTATATTTTGGGTAAGTAAATAATATTTAGTTAAAAACTATTAAATCAAATTACATATTATAATATACTATATTATTATACTTTTGTATTATTTTTTATGAACATTATAAATACAATATATCTCACTATCAACTAAAAACTACAGAAACGGCAAGTTTTTATTAAAATTTTGCATTTAGAACAAAACAAGCATTTTTGGATAATTAAGCTGACATACATCTGATAAAAGAATAAATATAGAGCAAAACAACCTCTTTAAAAGTAAATACAAAAAATGGAAAGTTAAAAAATGTTTGGTCTCAGGAAAGCAATATTGGAAGTTTATTTTATTGGGTTTTATTAAGTATCTAGCAGTATCCCGTTGTTTTTATACTGATTTATTAACTTATAAGCATATCTCGCATATGTGCAATAAATAAGTAAAAAAAATATTTACGATATAAAACGAGAATTTAAATTTAAAGAGGATTTATTTAATTTTTACCATATATTTATTCATGGTTTTTAAGGATCTGCTCCGTGTTGTCGGTTTTTTGTTCTTAAAAGAACCAGACATACGTTTTGGTACAATCTCGTGTACCATCTTCAGGAATTATCTGCTGGACTGCTGTTGCTATTCTGCTGCGAGTTAAACGTGGAGTGAGCTCCGTTGCCGCTTATCGTTGTATATATATATATATATATATATATATATATGTATATATTAGGGAGCTTTTTTTCACGAATATTTTTATTTTTTCGCTCCCAATTCAAAATCTTGTTGAAAATGTTCAAAAAAAATTCCCTGAAAATTTGAGCCCTTAATATTAACTCAAAGAACTCTACCTTACTTTAAAGAGAAAAGATATATCTAACCTAAAAATTGATATAACGAGGTGTATAATAGAGAACTGAAACAATCAAGCATAATTATAATTAAAATATCATTTTGTATGTTATACACTAGAGTGTCTCAAAAAAACCGACTATTTTCTTTTTTTCAAAGAACATTGAAAATTCGTCAGAGTATCTCTAGAAAATGACCCTGTGAAAGTAAGAGCTCTTAATATTAATATTTAGATGTGACGTTTTGTAATTTTCTATTTCCCATTTAAATAACATGGGAAATTTTTATTTTCAAATTTGGAATTTTGTAACGTGATAACGAGCTACTTTATAAGTATGACGAAATTACTCCTTATAGGAAATTTAATGCTCTACAAAAAAGGTCTGATTGACTTTTTGCGTAAGTCAAGCCGTTTCAAAGATATCGAGCCTCAAACTTCAGAATGTTGAAAATTATGCTTTTTTTTTCTTAAATACAAAAAAATCAGGAGATAACAGAAGAAAATTGATATAAAGTGAAATGGACTATTAACCTGACTATATAAACAGTAAATATATAATTAATACATAATGTAAATAAATGTATAGTAAACTTCTACCAAATTAGGTAAGTGAATATTTTTTTCTAAAAATCAATAAAAATTATCATTTATCAAATTATTAAGAATTTTAGATCTGCATTCCATCAAATATATGCATATATTTATTCTCAAGTTAATAATTTTGGGTCTTAAATACATATAAATTGATTTTTTTGTATTTAAGAAAAACAATAATGGTAATTTTAAACATTCTGAAGTTTGAGGCTCAATATCTTTGAAACGGCTTGACTTACGCAAAAAGTCAATCATACCTTTTTTGTAGAGCATTAAATTTCCTATAAGGAGTAATTTCGTCATACTTATAAAGTAGCTCATTATCACGTTACAAAATTCCAAATTTGAAAATAAAAATTTCCCATGTTATTTAAATGGGAAATATTATTTTATATTGGTACCGATATGTAGATGACATACTTACATGATTTACAGGGACTACAAGACAGTTAATTATTTTCTTAAATTTTATGAATAATATTCATCCGAACATTAAATTCACAATGAAAGTAGAACAAAATAAACAAATTAACTTCTTCTTAGACCTGACTAACCAAAATAACAAAGGTATCCATTCATTTAAAAAGTTACACAAACCCAGTCACACAGATACAGTTATAATTCTTCCTTATACCCGTTCCCACACAAAATGGCAGCTTTTAATTCTATGATTCACAGACTCGTAAATGTACCATTATCTGAAATAGATTTCAAATCGAACTAAATTTAATAAAACAAAAATCTGTTAATAATGGATACAGTTAATTGATAACATTTATAATAAAAATATACATAAAATAGCAATCAACCAAATATTCCCAATAACTAAGAAACCTATGAATACATACATACAACACTTTGGTACTAATTTCTTAAACAAAAACAACATAAAATTCACATTTAAATCCAACAACAATTTAAGAAATTTCATTAAAAATAATAGAGATAAGACAAGGAAAAATATTAAATCCGTTTAGCAATTAACTTACATATATGTTTTGTGGTTTATAAATGATTTTCTATGTTCGTTTATTTAAGTTATAAAGCTACGACCTATTTGTCCTATAGGACAAATAGGTCGTAGCTTTATAACTTGAATAAACGAACATAGGAAATCATTTATAAACCACAAAACAGATTCCACCTTTGCAAACCATCTTATAAATGACAACCATAATTTTAATTCTTTAAAATCTTACATATAGAAAACAAAGGTTGAAACTGAATTTATTGAAAACTGACTTTATTCTCAATGACCAAATAGAAACCAATAATTCCTTGCTATGAAACTTATTTTAATAAATTCAAAAAGTTTAGTGTTATATAACTATAAAGATTATAGGGCTATCCCCTATAATTGTATAACGCTAATTTAATTTATCCTTAATATGGTACTAACAATATTACCGGTAAAACCATAATTAGAAAATTAATATTAAATTGTATACGATCTGAAGATGCTTCTGTGTAGCGAAACAATTGTTATATTTAAATAAAATAGTGAAACTTTTAAACAGTGTAGTTTATATTAACATAATAACAACATGGAGTTTCATCAAGTAAAAGTCGAAACAATTAATTATTTAAACTATTTGTATTCCAATTTAAAGTAGGGACTTTTGGGTTTGGAGCATAGTACTATAAAATTGCTTTATAAGTTTTTGACTTAAAATAATAATTAATAGTTTACATACGACAATTAATACATCATAAAAATGTACTAGTGAACTTTTTAATTATTATTAATACAACAAATTTGTAAGAAACAATTTATTAGAACATTAAATTTACTATAAAGTTGCTATTTAACTTTTTGACCTAAAAACCCAGAAAACACGTAATTGTTAAAAATTTCCATTTTCTAAGTCCTTCACCGAATATCGGAAATAAAAAAAATCAAATTCTATCGATTCCTTTTCTAGATATTTTAAGTTGAAGTGGCAACAGCTCATTTCGTTTTTTACGCAATCAGCACCATCCGGAGAGGCACGTAAATAGAAAATTCGTTTTGGAATTGGTGGCAAGAAACAGTATCAGTAGCGAACAAAATACGGATCTTTGGAACTAAACGTGAATGTCAGGAATGATGCTGCCGAGGTAGGAGTCTTTGGACAAGTTGTTGCTGACCCAACTTTGAGCACAAGAAAATTATATACTGTTTGGCATTCTATCCTTATTCTTTTCACGCGGGTATTGAACAACAACGCGGTCGGACTTGGATTTGCAAGCACTGTATGGTAACTTACATTTCAAGAACGATCATTTAACAATTCCTCAAATCTCATAAATTTCGTCTAAGATTCCATAGTCCATGAATTAAATGAGGATGATTTTGACCAGCGACTGAAGTTTTGCGAAACTATGACTAAACGAATAGCTAAGGTTGAAAATTTGATTTTTAACATCTGTTTTTACGGTTTTTTTTTAACTCAACTGTCAATCGCCATATTTGTCGTTACTGGTCAGATGCAAATCCCAGGAAGTCCACACTTAAACTCCTCAAAAACTGAATGTCTGGGCAAGTATTTTTGAAGATCGTCTGGTTGGAACCATTTTTCTTGATGGTAACCTGACAGGAGGAACGTATTTAGAATTACTGGAGGATGTAGTATATTTCTTACTAGTCGATATTGTTAAAAATAATAGCTACTTAAAAGACTATTAGGACACCTCCACACTATGCACTGCATGGACAATGGATTGGCCGAAGAGGAGCTCTGGATTGTCCGGCCAGAGTAAAATTTACAACGTATTGTGGATAAATGCCCTTAAATGACTCCCTAAATACTTCAAATTGTTAAAAGGCGTTTTAAACAAAATTTATATTTTTGGAGGGAGACTTTTTTAATAATAATAATAATAATAAGAACTTTTTTATTTTAATAAGAAACGAAGTGTGCCGTTTTAAATTTAACTTAAAATATCTCGAAAACAAATCAACGCAATTTGATTTTTATTATTCCCGATACTCAGTGGAGCAAGACCTTTTAAATTAGTTACCACTTGCCCTATCATGACTATTAAAATTTTAGGGGTTGTGTCTAGGGTTGGGACAGTTGAAATTTTCAAATGAAAATTTCAACTTTGAAAGTTTCAAACTTGAAATATTTCATTTAGTTGGAAAAGTGAAATTTTTAAAAATTTCAAGTGAAATTTTCAATCCGAAAATTTCAACATTGCCTGTGAAAGTTTCAGAAATTTCATTGAAAGTTTCGCAATTTACTAAAAATTTCGCATAAATTTTACATGAACCTGGGACCTGGTTCCCGGTCACTTTCCCGAATGCAATTTCCCGACTGACCAATTTCCCGATAGACCATTTTCCTGACAAACCATTTTCCCGTCGACGTTTTTCCCGACAGCACTCTTCCCGACAGACTATGTTCACGACAAAAATTTTATTATCCAGTTAAGAAACGTTTTTCCCGATAGCCCTTTTCCCGAAAGATTATGTTCACGACAAAAGTTTTATTATCTAGTAAAGAAAAACATAGCTGGTCAAAAATGATTTCGGTATCCGCTTGTTCCTTCTGGAAGTCTGTAAGGGCCAATGGGGCGGGGTCGGTTGGGTTGGGTTGTTGGGTTTGGGTTGGTTTTGAAGCGGGCGGACTCGGGACGTTGGTTAAGGAAAAAAGATCTGCTTCTCGTCCTAAGATTGCGTCATTGGATGACGTCACTCTGTTAAAATATATTGTGTCGTTTGTGGTAAAAATTATTTGTCTTAAAAATGACTTGTCGGGAAAATGGCTTGTCAGGAAAATGGCTTGTCGGGAAAACCACTTTCGGGAAAACGACTTTCGGGAAAATGGTGTCGGGAAAAATCTTGTCGGGAAAATGGTGTGTCGGGAAAATGGTCTGTCGGGAAAATGACTTTCGGAAAAGTGACCGGTAATAATAATAATTAATAATAATTTACAACAGATTCCGAATCGACCAATAAGAACGAGTTATCAAGCGTCTGGGCGTTTTTGAGTTCGGCTTGGATTTGAATACACTATAAGTAATTATTGTTACTTATATGCATAAATTAATTTAAATAATTTAATTCAGTCACCAATTTAATTTGTAAATTAAATCAGACTTTAAAATTTTTTTAAAAGTCATGATTAATTTAAACTTTTACTTTTGCTACAATTGCATCGGAAAACGGATAAAAAATGCCTTTGGCTCATAAAATTTTTATGAAGTTTCTTAAATTTTCGTAAAATGTCAGTAAAATATTTAAAAATAATAAATATATATATATATATATATATATATATATATATATATATATATATAAATATTAAACAATGAAAGTGGCACAATCTCATTAGCTTACCAAAAAGTGCTATATCTCTTTTAGTTTTAGTAATTTTAAAAATATTTTAAAAGGAAATCTCAAGAAATTTGTGTTAAACATAGGTATTTACTATTAATATTATTGGTGCAGGGGCCCACAGAGGGGTAGGAGGTAAGAGAGGCAATTTGCCATGGTCCCCGAGTGGGCTTATTTCAATATTAATATATTACACTTAAAGTGATTAGCTGGCCATACACAGACGTGTCCACACGCCACATTCCGCGTCACGGTTTACCTTTGCTTGGCAAAATTTCACGTTGAAAATTTGTACATGATCACATGCAGTTTCAAACGACTCGATAAATGACACTTTTTGCCCACTCACATACGATTTTTCCTTTGAAACTGATATACCACGGGCAATCACTTGCTAAATCATTTGAATACTTTATCAAGTGTATGGAACATGACGCTTTTTTTGCCATGCCGTTCTTTCGTGCATACTAACCGCTACATCCCAACACGCCACGATAAACCGCGTGAAATAACGCCTGTGTATGGCCAGCTATTGAAATTTATTGAAAGTTTCAATAAATTTCATAAATTTCATGAAATTTCAGAAATTAAGGAAATTTTAATAAATTTCATAAATGTCATTAAAATTTCAAGTGAAATTTCAAGTACAAGTAAAAAGTGAAATTTTCCCAACCCTAGTTGTGTCCACTTCAAAAAGGGGTGAAGTGATTTGTAAGCAAAATATGTTTCCCTCATAACTTAAGTTGACGTATCATTGCGTTTTTTTAAACTCACCGCTTACTATCCGAAAACTGCTGTTAATCATTTTTTGTTGGGGCAGGTTGGAAATTTTACATAGTATAGTTATGGTTAATGCATAAAAGGTTTGAAATTAACAAAAAAAGGTTTTGTATACCATTAACATTAAACAAGTCAAATATCATCTGTATTTGATAAAAAATATTTTATTTAAAACTTATGTAAATATATAAAAATTCCAATACAAAATGTACATTTGTTATTTTATTAAATCGTATTTCTATGCCATTTGAAATTAAGTTTGCTGGTTATGGAGGAATCCCTTAGTACAACTGGCTGAAAGCCTTACATGTAAATATGCATATTTAAAAAAATACTTTTCCAAAAAATATAACAGTTTGTTTTTATTTTTTTATATTTCCTTTACTTTTAATGAATTGTGTGCACATTATATAAAATATTAAACAAATTATGCTACGAATTTTGTTATTTTAAAACAATGACGTAACGGGGGAGGGTTAAAGGGATATCACAACCCCCAACTTTTCCGGATCATAATTTTCCCAGGTATATTATATTTTAAAATGTCAAATAAATGGAAACAAAATTTTAGTGATTTTAAAAAAGATATCGAAATTTTTCGGAAATTATTTAGTTTAAGATTGTTAAAGATACGAACGTGAATTCAGTTCCTCATTTATTTGTAAATTTGGTATTTTGGAAAGTTTTATTAACTGCAGACTTATGCCGACTGCAGGTGCAGCTAATGCGGTGACAGCTAATCAATTTAAATATAGTAGACAAAAGAGTTTACTAATTTATTTTGAAAAGACTCGGCAAATTTACGATCTTTTAGATGGAAAGTCGGGAATGATTAAAAGACCTTTTTGTATTATTTTAAAACAATGTAGACAACTTGCAGTAATTTTCCAGAAACTCAGATTTTTTCTTACTTATTTTTTTAGTCACAAGCAAATGCTAAAGTAAATTTAAATATGTTAGTAAAATTTATCAGGTACATAGGTAATTTAATAATAAAGACTTAAAGCGGTTTCATATAGATGAGAAATGAGAAATACGAATATTCGCGATTGAGATTTTGTGTTTTTATTATGGATGAACAATTATACCAGTGGCAATTATAGTATTGGCGATGAAGGCTTGCAATTGCGCTTATTTATTGTTGAAACGAAGACAGAATTAATTAATGCGCATGGGCATCACGACAAATTCGTGCGATTTTCGCAAAATATTGGATCAATCTGAAGATTCCCGCCCCCCAGATTTCAAATCTTGCAAATTCGCAGGATCTGTCGAAACGTCAAAACAAATGGACCAATGAAAACATTTTTCGTATTTCGCATTTCCCATTTCGCATCTATATGCGCTTTTAAAGAGAAATTTAAATGGTTATCGTCATGTTTAATGATTTGTAAAATTTCGTTATTCGTTCGTGAATTTTCTAAATCCCGAAATGAATTGTCATTTTAGAGTGATTTCAGGGTCTCAACAGAAAATGTTTTCGATTTTCGTTAAATACTAACTCTTTAAATGTCAAACATTTAACAAAATTTCTGTAATGAATTAGTATTTGCCCTGGGTGGAAAATGTTTTAGTTACGCCAGTGATCTTCAGACAAATTTATTTTATCGCGAATTGGTGTCCCTTATAAAAATGTTATAAGGACTAATTCATTAAGTAAGTCACACATTTTTTTGTGATTTTAGAACCTCTCTCCCCCATGTCACGTATTGTCACAAAGTCTCGACTCCCTTTCCCCCAAAGTGACTCTCAGTTTTTTTCTAATTTATTGTTTTTCTAAATCTTATTAATTTTCTTGAACAATGTTTAGTGGATATTGTTATTTGTTTGGTGTAACGTTAAGCACAATTCGGACCCCTCACCTCCATAACAGACTACAAAACAAACGGTAAACGCCCTCCCCATTAAACGGGTGACGTACTTTGTGGGGGGTCCTGAGCAGTCGAATAAATATCAATGCCTCTGAGATTTTTGTTTTATTTTAAAATTTAAAATATCTTTAAAAAATCGGCATTTAATGAAAAATATGCCCCTATATTCGGAACCTTTGACTTTTGGAAACCACTTACAGTTAAATTGAAAATAGTAGTTAAACAATATGTATTTATTAAACCAACCCAAGAATCTCTGAAGTCAAAGGGTCACGTAGGTACCTACTAGGAAATCAATTAGACTGAAAACGTTTATGGATAGAACAAAATGAATCCATTCAAATATCGTTGAGTTAAAGTGTCCACTGTTAAAAAAACTTACTTAATATAACAATTTTATTTTTGCTTCTGTTGTTTTTTTTTTGTATATAAGTTATAATTTATGTGGTCCAAAGGTTTTATTTATGTTATGACAGTATATAAATATATTAGTATAGTTATATAGGATTTGCCAAAACCAATAATTATAAAAAAATCATCCACATTTCAATGGCTTGACATACAGTGTCATACGAATGTATGACTAATGAATTGTAAATGTACTGTAAATTGTTTAATTTAGGAAATTATGAAGAATCTGACACTTACACATATGTTTGCTCCATAAAAATGCTGTATAAAAATCGTATTTCACCAGCTTGACGTATATTTTTAATAAAAATCAATAAGCATAAATTAGTATCCTATTTATTATTGATAGGTGCCAGTCATACATATTATTTATAATTCAGTTAAATCTTCTGTTCTATTAGTTTAATGTCTTTATAAACATAAAGTATCACCAAGGCAAAATCTATCGGTATAAATCGAAAAATCTATGCTTACAATTACTATTATTTTACTAAAAAAACCTTGACCCAATAAGTAAATAACTATACATTTAAATTAACCTTGTCATATTTGGGGTAGATGGAAATTATCATTTGTACTTGATAAAATAAACCAAAATTTAATAGGAAATAAATATTAAATTCAATGTATAAATTAATTAAAATATTTTATTTGTAACGTCTACTTTGTGGCTAGGTATATAATTTAGCATAACTTACTTCCTTTATCCAAATAAATTGATAATTAATCCGTGTTAATTACCCTTGAAAAAAGTACCATGGCTAAAATATCTGGTACAGTCAACAGTATGTATAATATCAGTAATTACAATCAGGGCCGGATTTAGGACGGGGCCAGCGGGGCCACGGCCCCAGGGCCCCCACCATTTAGGGGCCCCCACCAATGCAATATGTAGCTTTTTAATAAAACGAATATGAAAAAAATTAGCGAAAAAATAAAAAATTGGGTCGGTTATACCGCGCGAATTCTGTAATTTTCAATTAATTTTTCGTAGATCTAACTCTAATTTTTCGCGGATTTTTTTATCGATTATCCGCTTGAATTCAGGATGTAAACTATCACGCTCAAAGTTTTGGCGCGCGAAGACGTTTTTATGTAGTCTATAGTCATAAGTTATGACTCAAAACAATTGCTCCTTTACTGCTTTTCGTAACGTTTTTGTAAATACAGGCAAACAGTCAATTACTTATAATCTAATATTAAAGTTAGTTTTTGTCCCAGATTTTTATTGGTACATTGGAGTGTTGTGGAATATTTTCCGGTGTTTCCGAAATAATGTTTCGTTCTTTTCTTTGGACAAAACATTGTTTTATTATTGATGATTTTGTATGAAAAACAGACAAATAATACGACTTTTGATGCACTTTTTTTCAGTTTGCGGTAAGTATTAAAAATACAAACAAAACATCGATCAATTTATATTTTACTTGAGTAAAATATATATAAGGTTATGTTCGTATTATTCAAAATATATAAAATATAAAGTATATATACAAACACTTTCATTCACAATTCTATTCTACTTTCTACGTTTTTATAGTTTTGCATACGAATTTATAATTTCTCAGACTTGAGTAAAATGTATATGGTTATGTTCGTATTATTCAAAATATACAGGGTGATTCAGACTTGTGGTGACAAAAGCTCAGGGGAAATTCATCAAAATATGAAAAAAAGTTCCTATAAACACGTGTCCAAAAAAGCTTCATTATCGAGATTTTTCGTTTAAAAAAAATTAGTTTTTTATTTATAGCTTAAAAACGCTTTGGCCGATTTTATTAAAAATTTATATGGTTTATTAAATAATAAATGATTCAAGGATAATAAAAAATCACGTAAAGTTCCTCTAGCTTAAAAATTTACCATGAGTTTCAATTTTTTTTAGAAATATTGAGGGCCCCTACCAAATGTCGGCCCCAGGGCCTCAAAACTCTTAATCCGGCTCTGATTACAATAATTATTTAGATGGATTAATTATTCAAAACAAACGGATATAAAATTATTATATGCTGAACATTGGCATTCGACTTAATTACCAAGTGTTAATAGACACAAATTTAACTAAAAATCGTCAAATACCAAATAATTAAAATTTTGTAATTACAATGACTGAACCATGAACTAAGTTTTTCGTAATTTTCGTAAATAATGTGTTACAGTTACCAACAGGTTAAAACAGAAATCCTCACAAATTTTTATTATAATTAATGCTTAAGGTTTAATTAACTGCATTCATTAAATAAATTAAAAAAAGTTCATCTTATTAATTGTACTGCACTTCATAAAAATTTAAGTAGTATAAAATTATGTTTTTAAATATAAATTTAATTGAAATAATTTAAATGTTAAAAAAATCTGCAAATTTGCTAAATTTAATAAACAGGGTTTCTCAAAAGTCTAGATAGAATTCTTGGACTCAAAGTCCTTTGACGTTTTTTATCTCATGCACCCTTAATTACTCGGTTAACAATTGTGAATTTACGATTAATTCACAATCAGTTCACAGCCGTGGACTTCACGAAATGATGCCAATGTGAATCCATTTTAACTCCTCGTGGATCCACGGTGGGTTCAAATTCAGTTTATAGCTGTGAACTGAATGTGAACTTATCGTGGATCCATAGTTAACCCATGGTTAAGTCCACGGGTAGCCGTAGATTTATCTAAATGATGCTGATGTGAACCCATCTAAAGCGCTCGAGGATCCACTATGTTAATAACATTGAGATCACATACGTGAACTCCACCAAATGACGCTAATTTAAATCCATGTAAAGTACGCGTAGTTCCACGATATATTTACATTCAGTTCACGGGTTTAAATTTACGAAATTACATTAATGTAAATCTATTTGAAGTTCTCGTGTATCCACTCGTTCATTTCATAGGGGTAAAATTTTCGAAATTATATTGATGTTAATCTATATATCTATATAAGTTTGCGTGGATCCACGATTTAATAAAATTCAGTTCAAGGGCGAGGATCACATCGATTGAAAAAATCCCAAGGAGTTAAGTGTAGTGATCTTGGGGGGCCAAAATGTCAAAATAAAGTTACATTATTACATATTTATGCAAATATCAATAAATAAAAAATTATATAATGTTGGACTCTTTTCATTATATGTCAATATTATTTTTGGTCATTTAAAACATGCCACTATAACACCTTTTGCAGATTATACTACCATTTATGTTAATGGAAATGAAGAAATTGCAATTATTTATATAAAACGGTTTGCAAAAAAATTAAAAAATGAATTCTTGAAAATAATATTTTATTCAAACACATTTTTATTTTTTCCAACTATATTAATTATCTTATAAGGTGTTTATTAAAAACAAATCAATTTAACGCATTAAACTAATACAGAATTTATTTATACTTTCAAATATATTACCTGCAACTTTGTATATAAATGTTTGTATATAAATAAATATTCAGTGTGTGTGATTAAAGACCTCCACGCCTCATTATTTCAAAAGGTGTTGGCCGATTTTTATATATATTTTTTAGGAACATAGTACTCGATAAGCTCTATTTAATGATGTGGTAAAATTTTCATTTTTTCAAGGCCTACTAAAACTGCTAAATGGGTCAAAATTTAATGAACTACCATTAAACAATTTTTTTTGAAAAAATTGGGTAACGCATTCGATTCAGACTTACCTCAATACCTTTATACAAAGTTTGAGCTCAATATCTTATACAGGGTGTTTATTACAGCGTATCAAATTTTCAATTTCAATTTTTTGACTTTTTGAACTGAGCATATTTCTAAAACAAAGCGTACTTATTTCATATCGCGCCGCGATAATCGCGGTCAATTACAGTAATAATACATCGCAACAATTAAGTGAGCACCATCACAAAATTCTTAAACTGAAGAGGTCTGCCACAATAAATAATAGAATTTAAAACTAATCTTAAAACCTAAATACATACTAATTAATACATAAGCCAGCAAATGAATTTAGTTAACACAACAGACATAGTAGCATGCTAGCAGTCATAAATAAACCTTCCAATCCAGTTACATCAATTGCACACCAACTGCCCAACACAAAAATTAAAGAAACACAGATGTACAAACATATTAACTTACAGACCTTACGTCGATAATCCAATAATCAAATTAAATGGTGGTTATAAACCTATTACAGATAGAGACGGACAAACCAAAGCGCATTTAAACGACTATGGGGGCATTCCATGGTGACTGGTGGGACATTTGACTCCGGAATTAGACCAATTACGAGCTATAATTATGTATTTGACAAGTATACAATCGCAAAATGTATCTTATAATATGAAGGAATAACTAATTAACAACATCCCTAAATAAAAAACCCCGATTACTTTCTGAGTTTCTTGTAATTATCACTTGAATGAGTGTGACTGGTGGGACACCGAAAAACCCTCTTCTCTTACTACGGTGTACTTGAAGACAAATTTCAGTTCGACCACTAAACTTTTAAGAGAGATTTTCTTTTTAATACAAAATCTATTCCATGTTCTTTCATTTTTATCAAGAATTAGATTGATTATCTAGGTAAAAACAATTAAAAAATTTTTTTTCAATTGTGACTGGTGGGACAGGCATTTGTGACTGGTGGGACAAGTACAAAATGTGTAAACGAAATTGTTTATTAATAACACTTCTATATTTTTTCAATCTTTAAAACATTATTATTTATGTATTTAGCTATAAATTATTGAGAATAAATAAAAAAATTTATAAAAGAACACTAATAAAGAATTGAGCATGCTGATAACATGATCTTAATAAACTCAGTTATTAATAACAACAGTTCCTATTCACTATCACTGGAGTTATATACTTCAGAGTAATTTAATTTCTCTTCTTGGATTATTGAAACCTTTTTGTATTCAGAAGATGTTGCTGTCAGAGTATAAACGATACATGTATTTCCTTCACCTTCAAAATGATGGTGTTTTTGTATATGAGGAATTGTTTTAATATTTTGCCATCTTTTGTCAAGATTTGCTTGGTGTTCCTTAATATCATCTGCACCAATAAAGATAATATGGAATCCATTGATACCTTTTAACACTAAGTACTCGTAGCAGTCCCTGCTATTTTTAATTACTGCTTTTCTTGTCATAATAGCAGACCAAAGAGTCCTTTTTGCTATTGCTCCAATACCATCAACTACTCCTTTACCATGACCAGAAGCAAAAAAACTCCAATTTATTTCAATGCCCCAGTCCAGTACAGAAAAGCATAGTGTCGATAGTGTAAATCGATTTTTAAACTGTGCAGCACATCCATCTGAGCAAATATTCACTTTCTTGAGGTTCCCATATCGAGATTTTAAATCATCTATAATCTTTTTTATAAACAACCATACAGAATATTTATTGTGGGTTAATTCGTCGCTCATGATTACATATGAATGTTTTTCTTGACCTTGGCTGGCCCATGCACATCCCGTAAACAAAGTTACTTGACCATGGCTCCAGTAAGCAGATTGAATTTCATCCTGATTCATAATAGCGAAATTTTCTGCAAAATCAATTTGTAGTACTATTTCTGTCTCTGTACTTTCTTTAATTTTTGTCTTAAAGTATTTCGATTGTTCATTTTTTGTAAAGACATGATACTTGAACTTGAGTGTTTTACTGTCAAGCTCTTCTAGAAGATCTTTTAAAGTTCCAGTAGCAGTCACAATCTGAAACCTGTTTTCAACAGATTTCCACTGGTTCCATGTCACTTTCATTGTTGTATCCAACTTTAGAGGAAGAATATCCGAAATTTTATAACATTTTGAACATTCGCCAGCTATACATTTTTCATTTGATATATCGCAAGTAATTTCTTTTAAAAATTCTGTAGAAGAACCTGGAACTATTGGCGCTATCTTGTTTAAAGCCTGTAATAGAAAATTATAATTTGCATGATGAATACAAACGCAAACGTTGTGTGGCATGTCACTCATTGGTCTTACATGTAAAGGTCTATATTCAAAGAATTTGCTCTTCCCAAGATTAACGTCAGGGTTATCAGTGACGAATAATGAGTAAGCTTCAGCGACGGATTGTCATGTGTCTTTTAGCTATATGAGTACGTTCCCCTGATTGCGAATCTTTAATTGACATTGTATCTTTCCTGTTAGGAGAAGCACGGCTAATGTCATCTGTTTCGTAAAAAGCTTGAACTTTCTTCTTTACTTCATCTGTAATAGCATTGTTACTTCTTCTATCATCAGGTTTCTGGAGTAATGTAGGCATTTGCAGATTAACCTCCTTGAACATTTGCTGTAAAACTGCTGTTTTTTTGGTAGGACTCTGAGGCAGAGCTTTTTTCGTTTTTACTACAGCTTTTTTTAAAGTATTTAAACACTTGTATGACCCCAGTCCTGAATTGTTATAATTTTGTACTTGTGCTAACTTTTTATTTTCTCTCTGCTTTCTTTTACGCAACCTTTCTTTTTCCTTGTAGGATTCTCTTCTTTCCTGACTTTCCTTATGCTCTTGTCTTCTTTTTTCTCTTCGTCTTTCATCCCAAACTTTTTGTTTTTCTTGAACTTCTTTCCATTTATCCTCATCCTGTCTCATCCTTTCTCGAGATTTTTTTTTTCTCTCTGCTACACTCATCTAAAATAAACAAATAAATGGCCTAATTAATAATAGACAAAAACACTAGAGCATGCAAAATCAAACTCAATCTGAATCTAAATAATGGTTAAATTAGCATTTATTTAAGTTAAAAAAAGAGTTTAATCATTCAATTAAAGATCACATCGAGAAACAAAGCTGTAACTTTCAGTACTTGAACAAAATTCAATCGTGTATTGACCATAAGCCAGAGTCTGAACAGTCACATGTGACTGGTGGGACATATTTCAAAAAAGCCTCAAAACTATAATGTGGACTTTTTAACAATTATAAGAAATTTAAATCATTTAAGACATATTTATGGTTACTTCTAACTAATTGAAAAATTGAATAAGCCAGATTTGAGGTTAAAAAAACAACTTTTATATCTTTTTGCGTGACTGGTGGGACATATGACATGCTTATATTCAGACACTAAATATACAAAAAATACGTACCTTTTCTTTTGAATTAAGCGTAGTTCTTTTCATTATCTTACTCTTCTTCTGAAATACAATGATAAACTTGCTGAAATTAATTAGATGGTTAAAAATAAATGTTGCCAACTTGAACAACATTTGTACATTGATACAAGGCAGTACAACTCAAAAGTTACTAGCAGTTAAAAAACGATCTTTTGATTAATTTGACAAAATTTTCTTTACGGATTAGTGAAATATAGACTTTTTATTATAAGTAAGGACTAAATTAATAATAATTTCAGGAATTTTTAAATTTTAGTCATTTTCCTTTTTCGCATGGAATGCCATATGGTAAAAAAGGCTTTTGGGTAGGACTAAAAACAATGTTAGACGCATCGGACGTCTTTAGCGTCGCAAGTATACCACGAACAGGACGGGAAAGACAAGATCTTCGCCGGACAGGGAGATAATCTCTAGATAATAGCAATATGCTATAGACAATGTCTATTAGACATGCTACCTTAGGTACATATAACCACTATGATAGTATCTTAAAGATATGTCTAAAACAGTTACAGACACCTGAGAACAAATAAATAAAACATAACGCAATCAACTAATAACGACAGGGCAGAATCTGAGGTAAACATTCAACTCGACAATTATTTTTTTTTATTTATTTATTATCACCAAATTCCTTACATTGCAAGGACCTATAGGGCAAAGGTTGGTCCCTTAAAACTAAATTTAATATGTCATAATTTAACATAATTATAATTTATGTACCTTATTAATTATTTGGTTTAACAAATTATTAAACCCTAACTTAATTAAAAAAAATATTTTTGCTGTACAAATTATTAACCCTAACTTAATTAAAACATATTTTTACTTTACATTTAAGTTTTTTATCACCATCTTAATTTTCTTTTTTATGGACTGCTTTAATTTAGATTTTTTATGTTGTTCGGTAATTGGTTGTAATAATATATAGCATAATATTCATAGCCTCTTTGCACTATTAATAATATGTGTCTTGGTAGCTGCAGACTCTTGTTTCTTGTATTTCTGCTTTGTTCATCGTATTTGCTTTTTAATGTCTCATATTGCCTCAATATAGCCTTTACAACAAAAGTTTGTTTTATGTCTAATGGCCTGATTATGTCATCTTGTTTTATAGCAATTATTTTGAGTAATTTTTTTTGTAAAGTATCCAGTTGTTTATATGCGTTTTCATAAACTCCTCCCCATCCTATGATACCATACGTTGATATGCTGTTGAAAAGTCCATAATATAGTTGGAGCAGCTGTTTGATAGATAATATTTTCTTTAGTTTATAAAATACAACAACTAGATACTTTAGCTTATTTGTAATATAATTTGTATGAGTCTTCCATCTCAAATGTTGATCATACATTAGGCCAAGGTATTTGCAAGTACTAACATGTTCGATCTTACTTCCATTTATGAATATCTGCATATTGGTTGGTATAGTATCCACATAATTGGCAAAAGTCATATATACTGTTTTTTTTAATTTAAGACTAATTTATTATTAGATAGCCAGTTATATACTTGGTTAAGTTTGGTATTTAGACCATTTTGTATTTGGATCCAATTCTGACCTGTCATTGGGATCGCAATATCATCTGCATATGCTACCATTTCAGTATGTTGATTTAGTAGATCGTTGATATACACTATAAAAAGTAAAGATCCCAAAATTGAGCCCTGCGGCACACCCACATTTACCACAACAGAGTCACTTTTGGTACCATTAACTTTTACTAATTGTTTTCTGTTATACACATACATTGTACAATTTATCACATAATCTGCTATGATCTACGGTATCAAAAGCTTTTGAGTAATCCATGAAGACCATAGCTGTTGGTTTAGTTTTCCCTAGGTTTGAATAAATAAAATTTGTTGTAAGTGCCACCGCATCTTCCGTGCTCTTTGATTTAACAAAACCATATTGTTTTTTGTTTATAATATTACAGTTTATCAAAGAGGTGCAGAAGAGTGAAAAAAAGGGCCGAATAGACACTAGACCATTACAACCTGGACATAATAGCATTACAAAAAACGTGGGGGAAATAACAATAGACACGTACGGGGTCGCGATAACAAGCTACCCTAAAACTAGACCTTCTAGGCAAAAAAGCCGAAAGACTGTGATTTACGTTTTACGAAACATCAGCTCAGAAGAGCACTTGGATAAATAATATATTAAAATATATAATAATAATTTACAAGGTGTCCCTGAAATGCCTGTACAAAATTATACCACAAATTCCTGAGACCAAAATAATGCAATTTAACCAAATTTACCTTTACTTTTTTATAAAGGTAAATTTGGTTAACCGTAAATTACGGTTAAAAAAATAACGGTTTTTAAAAGTTGAATTTTTGTTTAATAATTTTTAAATGCCTTAACATATCTAAATTCAATTTGGCTATATAATTTTTAGTTATATTAAAGGTATTTAATTGTTAGTGAACAAAACATGCCTTGTTATTTTACATAAAATTTAATTTTGTATTACATTTTTTAAGAAAATATTAATTAATTCATTATTACCTATTTTTTTAAATAACTTGTATGTAAGAAATTTTAACATTAACAACTTAATATTTTTAATTTTTTTTTTTAATTTATTTAATTTTTTATTATATAAAGAAACTAAAGCTTAATCATTAATCACAAATATTCTAAATAGATGACTGACGAGAGCTCATCGCTGAGAAGTTAAACCTTATTTATTGTTGCAGTGCTGGAATACGTGGGTCCTAAATGGAGAACGTTTGTTGCCAACATGTCTATAGCGATATTTTTCACGTTCGCTGCTTCCATATTGCCATGGATTGCCTACTATTTGGCAGACTGGAAGATGCTCTGTTACGTAACGTC
The DNA here is from genome assembly GCA_921294245.1 of Brassicogethes aeneus. Classification (NCBI taxonomy): domain Eukaryota; kingdom Metazoa; phylum Arthropoda; class Insecta; order Coleoptera; family Nitidulidae; genus Brassicogethes; species Brassicogethes aeneus. The sequence goes on from OV121132.1 coordinate 68,975,454, forward strand.
TGCTCCTTTGGCATTAGCCATTTTCACTCCTTGGGTTATTCCCGAATCTGCTAGGTGAGAAAAAATCCTTTTAAATAAAACCTTTTTGACGAAACAAATAACGAACAAAATTAGACTCGTCACTTCACTTTTATCGTTAACGTCATATGAGTCTTCAGAATTAAAAAGATGTTTATAAGCTTTGCTTCTCAAAATTAAATGAAATAATTGCATAGTGAATCACAATTTGTGATATATAATTATAATAATAAACTCGCTGCAATAAAGATTTAGAGCTTTCGAGCATTGTTAGATTGAATAAAATATTTGCATTTTGATGTATAATAAACCTTTTGCATTAGAAATTTTAAGTCAAATAATTGAAATAAATTGTCGATACGTCTGACGACGACATAAACGATATCGTTATTGTTGGTATGTGTATTTGTTTTATCTTGATTGACATGTAAAACTATTCCTTCTCTTTGTGATGAATCTTTTTATATTCTTTATTTTTTGCCGTCAATTTATTTATTTATCTAAAATTACCTACCATTTGGTATGGGTTTTTTAATTTTATTATTTGATTTTTTACTTATTAATTAGAACATTTTAATGTAAATACTCTAGAACATGAGTTCAGAGTTTTTTGAGCAATCAAGATTTATCTTAAAAGCATTTTCTAAATATTTTAAATCAAGAAAATCAATTAGCGTAAATCAAACAAATTGTCAAAAATAACATTGTACCTATGTGTTGACTATAAAGTCCAAGCAATGTTCCCTCTCCTGTTCTTATTTCGTCATCATAGATTTTCCAGTAAAATAAATCTAAACTTGTATGTTTCTTTAACAAAAACTAAAAAGTTTGTAAAAAAACATTTTCCTTAAATTTATATAAAAATTATTTAAAATAACTTTATTTGAGACTGTTCAACAACCTGGGTATGGCAGTGTAAGCTTTGGAAATCCGGTTGCTTTGGTGTACCAATCCTCATACGTGATATATTTTAATAGAGGAGGAGAGAGTCCAACTATTTCACCGAATCATATCGACCGTCGCGACGCGTCGCGACGGTGCACCACCACCACCTCCGTGGTCTGTTGTTTCGAAGTTGAGTTTTGTTTTGGTAAATTTACTGATATTAGAATATTTTGGACCAATATAAAAAAACATTATTTTGACAAATCATTTTCTAAAATCAATTTAAAAGTTTTAAATGCATTTTTACCCTTTGCAAAATTTTTCAATGCAGGTTTTCGAGCAAGGTTACATTTATAACAATCACACACATGGTTGCTTTTTGATTTTGTCAATCTTATAGTCTTGTCATTGAAACGGTACAAATCTTGTTTGCAACTACGACACAATACCACAGTCGGTCATTTGCGTCTTTATATTTAATTTTTTTCTTTACAAATAATTGTTATCCTCCCTTTATGAAGATCATTGTTTTACTTTTCCCTAAACAAAACAAGCAAACCTGCAAACGATTTTCTTCGTGTGTTCTCGCCTTCGGAATTTTTATTTTATAAATTTAATGTGACTAAAGTGACAGCAATTTATTTATGTATTCAAGGTAGTATGGCTATTATTCATTCAATAAATAAAAAGCGATTTGATTAAAAGGCGTTAAATGAAAATGTTTATACGATATACCCTATCAGATAGGTAGGTAGAAAAATCAAGTTTTTTCGTGAAACCCTCTACCAAATATTTTCATTCGAGTCTTAAAATACTTGTGAGGCATTTTAGAAGTAATTTTTAAAAAGAACCAATCGTTGCAAGCACTTTTGAATTAAATTTTATCAAAGCCCACCTGCACCTAGGTTTACATAAATATATAGGTGGAATTTTGGTACCTTTAAATAATTATTTAGGACAAACCATGAACCTTAGTATATACTATAAATAAATAACAAGTGATAAAGACAATATTATGGTTAACTTCGTTACATTTCAATTTATTCCAATCTAATATTTGGATGTAAACTGAACTTGATCTCGCAAGCTAGTTAATTTAAAAGAAATATTATTTTCTTTATCAAAATATAGTTGTAGTACTTGGTTTTAAGTGTACGTTATGATAATTATATCAAAAAAGCAGCTCTGAGGCGGTATATTTAAATAATCATCAATATTAAATAATAATTTCAGGAACTTTAACCGAAAAATTAATTCATAAACAATTTCTAATTGATAAAAATAAAACCAATGTTATAAAAATGGACATCCCATCCACAATTATAATTAATTAATTATTAATGTTTATGCGCTTTCCACAAATATCTTTTATGCTTGCTTAATAGCCGACCGCTTAGGCCTATCACTTTAATTTTATAATTAATGATTTTAATGTTATTTTTTAATTTAAAATGTTTTTGTCCATTTTAAAAAGTATATTTTTAGACAGTTTTCCTGAAAAAGCTTGTTTGAATAGTTCACAGAGCAAAAAAAATTTCAATTGGTTTAATAATGAATTACACCAAATAAGGAATACGTTTTTATCTGATCTGTATAAACAAACAAGTAACACCAACATATTAAAGCAAAAAAGAGATTTTGGAATCAAATATAGAAAAGCTATATGTAATGTGAAAAAGGGATATAACAACAACAAAATAAAAACTGCGAACATCTAGTAAAAAGTATGTGGGACATAATCAACAAAAAAAGAGGAAGTAATCATATAGATTGCGCAATTTCCCCTACTTATTTATGGTTTAAGTACAAGTATCATTTAAATAGTCAAATATTTAATTTATATCCCTCTAGCCAGCTGTGTTTTTTAAAGTCTGAATTTCCAGATATTCTAAAGGATGCCCTTATTATACCAATAAATAAGAACGGTGATATAAATGACCCCAACAATTTTAGGCCTGTTTTCTTGCCTGTTATAAATAATATATATTATCAGGATGTGTATCCTGATATATTATTATTATTAAATAATCATTAATTATTAAAAATACTTTTTACACACAATGCGTTTTTTTATATAGATGGTTAGTCTCCCAAGGAAAATTCGAAAAAGCCATTGGAATCCTTAAGAAATTTGAAAGAATTAACAAAACTAACGTAGGAGAAGAAGTTTATGGAAAATTTAAAGTAATATTACCTAAATAACATTAAATATACATTCTATACAAATAAACATTTTCCAGGCAACTTGCATTAAAGCTCAAAAAGAAGAAGAAATGGAAAAAAACTACACCGTATTAGACCTTTTTAAAACACCTCGTTTAAGGAAGATCACAATAATTCTTATCTTACTCTGGATGGCAATTTCTTTGGTATTTGATGGTCACGTCCGTAACGTTGGTACTCTTGGTTTGGACATATTTTTGACATTTACTATCGCTAGTGCCACTGAATTTCCAGCCGACACATTTCTTACCATGGTTTTGGACGTATGGGGCAGAAGATGGTTAGCTTGCGGTTCCATGGTTATCAGTGGCGTTTTTAGTTTGTTGGCTACAGTAGTACCATTAGGTAAGTAACTTAACAGGTTTTAAAAATATATTTACTTTATTATTCCTTATGATGTTAGAGGAGAAATTGGATAACGAGCGTAGCGAGTGATACACCCCTCAAATAATATACACACTCACATTATAGAATATTTTATCTACAAACACTATTATACACTGCCCGTCAAAATTAACGCATAATAAGTAAAAAAATTCTAACTCTAAAACGCCTTTACCAATCTTTATAAAATTTTGGATAAAAATACTTTAACTTATATCTCAGTATACGTGTTCAAGGGTTTTTCGAGAAAATATTTTTAAAGCCCTTTGATTTAATAATAAAAAAACGCTTGAAAAATAACTTTTAGGGAAATTTTTTTTTAAATAAATAAAAAATATGCTGTTAAAGACCGTATTTTTGTTAGTATACCCTGAAAATTTTGTACAAATCAAACGTTAAAGTTGAAGTATTTTTATACAAAATGTTATAAAGATTAGTAAAGGCGTTTTAGAGTTAGAATATTTTTACTTAAAATATGCGTTAATTTTGACGCGCAGTGGATTAAATGTAAATAATAACAAAGTATTGAAAACAGCTCCATAAAAAAAGTCCGACAGACACATCCTATGGATTTTTGGTCGCTGAAAGTAGTATACAATGCAAGGTTAAAAAAACCTCATTATTATTATTATTATTATTAAGTGTTTTAATGTAAAATAAATATTTAGTTTATTATTGTTATGTATATAATTAAAAATATGAGATTTAATAATAATTTCTACTTTATATATGGGAAAATTTAAATTTGCTGTTTAACTGATTAACCATTAACCTGCTTAATCAGTTAACTGTTTGACTAATTTAACCGATTAACTAGTAAATTTATTTAACCGGTTTATTTGGATTAACTAGTTGGCAGATGAACTAATTAACCTGGTTAAATGTAACTTTAAGTTAACTTTATGGCCGGTTTGGGCGGCCAAATTGTACAGCACTAATATTTTGTATTATATAATTAACATTTATACAATATTGTATTATATTACATGTTTATTTATTTTCTCTTCTCTCTTCAACCTTTGTGGAGCATGGCGCAACCAAGACATTATTTCTAGTTCTATGTCATTCCTTGAAGCACTTATTTTGGTGTTACGCATTACACCTTCAAAAATTAATGAAAGCATGTAGGGAGCGACAAACTAAAAAGAATGTCAGAAAACTAAAAAAAATGACAGTGACAACTTTACAATTTTAAAATTTAAATTCATTTGTTCGAATTATTCGCTCATTATCCTAACTTGTTTTATTTATGGTATTTTGTCCTAATTAGCTATTTTAAATTTATCAACCTATAACTGTAATTTGTCACTGTAATCTAAATAATTTATATCCTTTATATGGACTGTTGTCTGTTGGATTAATAAAGTATTATTATTATTATTATTATTAATTAAAGTTAATTTACACTACCTACTAGAAAATGTGAATTCGGGACTTTTGTTATAATATATTATGGGCGGGTTAAAAGCAAACACTACCAGTACTGAAAAACATTCTTATAAACGAGATCCACGAACAGAGTACGAACCCGTGAACAATACCGTTACTCTATCTACCTGTTACCGCGCACCCCGCACCCGTAGCGTCAATCAGAAATTGACAGTTTCACCTAGTGTAAGTTCTGTTTTTTGGAGTTTTTCTAAACGTCAAATTTCCAAAGTGAATTTGTATGTTATCAAGTTCTTCTTACGAATTGAAAGTGATGGATTCTGATAAAAAAGGTAAGAAAGTTACAAAGTACGTTGATTAAGTCATGATCTACTATTAAACAACAATTTTTTTTTTTAATGAAAATACTCATTTTCGTACCGTGATTTCCTTCAATATTTTTTCTTTACTAGTGTTTTTGTTTATGTATCGGAGTAGATCGGGCTATGGCTATTATTATAGGTTATTATTTGATCTTTTTTCTTATAACTACTATTAAAAACATCCGGATAAATACAGTTTTGAGGGATTAAAGATATTCAGCGAAATTTCGTATAAAATTGGAAATATTTGTTAGCGACTTTAAACATAGTGTATGTTTTAGGCTCAGAGGGTGCATCGGAAGTAAGGAGTGTGGCCCGACAATACTTGACCGCATGAATAAAGAAAATTTGCCTAATTTAGATGCCAAATTAAACTTTCTAAAAGATCAACTTATGTCATGTGAAGGTTATAATGAAGACCAAATTTTTAATTTGAAACGGGGTTTCAATTTGAAATCAGAAATTAAACAAAGGTGGGCCAAATCTCATTATAAAGAAGACAATCGGTCTTGGCTGGAAGGTACTTTTAAAAAGTCGTTCGAAGATTTATGTGAGGGGAGCAAAAAGCGAAAGACGGAAGAACTTCGTTCTAATTTTGATAAGGAGATCATAATACAAGCTGCGAAAGTGGAACTGGGAAAATCTGGAAAAAAAGATGCATCAAATGTCCTAAACGATATCACCAGTTCTCCAACACAAACAACTAAATATAAAAAAGCATTTTATCTTACGAAATCAAGTAAAGAGCAACAACCCTCCTTGACACCAATGCAAGCTTTGCAAATGTTTATTGATGCCATCTGACACAAGGACAGTACGAAATTATAAGAAAGACCAACAAGAAGTTTTTTTCGTGCTGTAGTGCCTTACAAAAAGCCAATAAGAAATGTTACCCACCTCAAGAGTCGATTACGCTAACGAGTACCAATGCCGAAGCTCAGTTACAGCCTCTAATGGAGTACCTAGAAGGGGTATTGATAACTTTAAAGGAGCAAGAGCGTAAATGCCTAACTATAATTAATAAATGGGGCTGCGATGGGTCCCAACAATCACAGTCTAAGCAAAAACTCGAAAGCGATACAGATTCTGATTCAAACATATTCCAAAGCTGCTTCGTGCCTCTTCAATTAGTTTGTGGAGATAACAATGAAAAAGTTTTATGGAATAAGCCGCGATTTTGTCGACCAATAAGATTTCGTTTTATTATGGAAACTAATGATGTCACTGAAGAGAAAATAAGACACGTTAAAAGCGCTATTAACTCTTAAGTCCCAACAGAGGTCGATATAGCAGAGAAAAAGTTCATAATTAAGCACACATTTATAACGACCATGGTAGACGGAAAGGTCTGCAATGCAGCCACAGGCACAAAGTCTACAAGTAGGTACTACATATGTGGACAAACCTACACGCTAGAATTCGAACATTTGAATTTATTCTACATTTAGCCTACAAACTGAAAGTGAAAAAATACAGTCAAAGAAAATCGAAAGAGGAAAAAGACCTAGAAGATCAAACCAAAGAGAGATTCAAACAAGGTTCCGCACTGAAACAGGTCTAATAGTATACTATATATCTATATATATGCCTAAATCGAATTTCGGGAATACAAATGACGGAAATACCAGCAGAAGGTTCTTTGAAAACCCCAGATTAGCTGCAAAAATAACTGGAATCAGCTATGAGCTAATTTACAGACTAAAAGTCATATTGGAAACAATTTCAAGCGGGTTCAAAATTGATCCAGTAAAATATGAAAGATAAGCTTCAGAAACTGCTCGTATTTATGTGAACCTATATGATTGGCATCCTATGACGCCAACAATGCACAAGCTTTTGGTCCATGGCGCAGTCATCATCGAAAAGGCATTATTACCAATCGGACAGCTTTCCGAGGAAGCAGATGAGGCTCACAACAAACATTTTAGATGTTATCGACAAGATTTTGCGAGAAAATTTTCCAGAGAAAATTGTAATCAAGATATTTTTAACCGCCTTCTACTTAGTTCAGATCCTGTGCTAAGTAGCATGCGAACTGTAAAAAAAAGAAAGCAAAAACGTTTTTGCCTGAGACCTTGGCCGTGTTTGTATCTGCAGAATCCAATATATCAGAAAATTCAACAGAGAGCGACGAAGAAAGTCAAGAAACTTAGTGTTATTATGTTTTTTGTCCTTTTTACCGACCTAAAAATTTGTATTTTTTGTAAATAATTTTTTTTTGAAAATACATAATTTTGTTATAAAAATAGTTTTTCTTATTTGTTTACGTTTTTTAGATACCAATTAAGCATACAAATAATTTTGGCCGCGTAGATCGTGCAAATACCTGTACGTCGGATGGCGTCTTCCGGGAGACGACGTGCGACTGTTATTATCTATGGCGACCACAGGTTGTGATGGCGACTGTCTCCACGAAAGCTGTCAATTCAAGTCTTATTTTGGCGCATTATTCAAATTAAAATTATAACTTTATAGTGGTCGATGGGGAATCAAATAATTTCTTATATAAAAAGTTTTCTTTTGTGCTGTTATATTGTTTGTGCGCGGCGACAAAAAAGTTAGAAATCGAACAAACTGACACAGATAACAGCTGAGCTGTTGAAGAGATACTGCGCGGTGCCCCAAATTGACGATATATTCGCGTACTGAGAGGATAACCGAAGATCACCGAATCATACTCGGAATGGGTACATTTCAAACTGTGCCCCGGCGACCAGCGCTGTAGCGTTGCGGAAAGAAGGTTTAAATCCAACCGTTTGAGCAGTCGGAACGAAGTTTTGGGACCATCCTTAAATAGTAATTACAAAGGTGTTACGTATAACTAAAATAATGCACAATGCAACAAATAACTTTTATTACTTTTTATCTGGGCGGTTGGGTGGGCACGTGCCCTTGTGCCCTTTAGAACCAGCCGCCACTGCCAAGGATCAAGTGTGTTAACTGGATAAACAACAATTTACACAACTATGTTTTTTAAGATTTATCTAGGTATATGTACCTGGAACCTTCTGTACCAGGTATAATATATGTTTTACTGCAGTAAAACATTATATATCACCTATACCTAATATTATACCAGGTAACATGCAACTTTTTTATATCATTTTTATAAAATATAAATTTAATTTAAACTATAGTTATATAGTTTTATTTATAATTAATTAATACAAACTTAAGCTTCACGTAAAATGTCGTGATAACATATTTTTTATTAAAATTTAAATTTGTTAAAAGTTTTAATAAGCTTTGAATTTTTTTTTAACAAATTTTAATTAAAATTCTACTTGAGAATTTTCACCAAAAATAAATCGATTTATAAGGATCATTATCACTTACCCACATATATTATATTAAATAATCCTTATTTTTTTGGAATCAAAATCCTCAACTAATTGAAAATTATTTTTGTAATGACCTGGATAATTTTCTTAAATTATATACCCATAATTGTATATAATTATAAACAATTTTATATACCTTAAAATAAACATATATATATATATATATATATATATATATATAAACAGATGATGTATATTATACTATATAATTATATAGACACTTTAATAGAGTCTCATATATAATTATAAATTATTATATATTATTGTATATAATTATATATAAGTATATATGTTACGGCTAATGTGCAAACTTGGATAGTTTATAAACTAGCCAAACTGTCAGCTATTTTAATTGAAAATGTATTTTCAACTAAATTATCGGCTAGTTTACAAAATAACCAAGGATCTTGGCTAATTTACTTGAAATTATTAGGGAAACTAAAATAGCTGGATAGTTTGTATACTATCCAATTCAATTTGGCTTATATGAAAACCAAAATTTCTAGTATCAGAAAATAGCCAAGCTTTAGCTAGTTTGTAAACTAACCAACTATTTCTCTGGCTATTGCCCATTTTAGTTGGGTTTTTTGCTCAATGGGGCGGGGTCGCGACCGGTCGGTTGGGTTGTGTTGTTGAGTTTGGGTTTTTTTCTCTCATTTTTGACCATTTGCTCAATGGGGCGGGGCCGGTAGGGTTGTGTTGCAGCGTTAAAATTTTGCCTATGATTCATTTTAAAAACGTTAAAATGCACAAAACAAATCCGGTTAAGCCGGCAAAACAAAAAACAATGCCGTAACCTCACTTTTTTAATAAATACGCCAGTGAATTGGTTGGTTAGTTTACAAACTAGCTAAAGCTTGGCTATTTTGTGTTACTAGAAATTTTGGTTTTCATATTAGCCAAACTGAATTGGATAGTATACAAACTATCCAGCTATTTTAGTCTCTCTAATAATTTCAAGTAAATTAGTCAAGATCCTTGTTATTTTGTAAACTAGCCGCTAATTTAGTTGAAAATATGTTTTCAATTAAAATAGCTGACAGTTTGGCTAGTTTATAAACTATCCAGCTATTTTAGTTTCTCTAATAATTTCAAGTAAATTAGCCAAGATCCTTGGTTATTTTGTAAACTAGCCGCTAATTTAGTTGAAAATATGTTTTCAATTAAAATAGCTGACAGTTTGGCTAGTTTATAAACTATCCAGCTAGTTTATAAACTATCCAAGTTTGCACATTAGCCATAACATATACAATTCTATAGAGTTATATATAATTGTATATCATTATATACAATGTTATATAATTATATATGAATTATATATAACTTAATATACATTTTATATAATGATATAAAATTATATAAAATCTTTTTTTATCGGGTAAACGTATATTTTTTATTTAGTGCGCTTATATTAAACTATTTTGCAGGCATTCCTTCTGCTACTCTGGCTATCTTGGGCAGATTTGCCGTAAATATTTCATACAATATTGGACTTCAGTATGCCGCTGAACTCCTTCCTACTGTTGTCCGAGCTCAGGGTGTTGCATTAATTCACATTATGGGATACGTATCCAGTATTTTGGCTCCATTTGTTGTTTATTTGGTAAGAATAAAATACATTTATAATATTTTCAATTCAATTTTAATATTAAGTTAACGAAGTGAGGTAAAAATAGGAATGGTATTACTGGTATTATGACTAAAATAATTTGATCTATATAGTTAATAATTATTATTAATACTATGAAGAACTTTTTAAACCTATAATAACCTAGGTATAAACGGTTCTTTATAGTATTAATAATTATCATAATAAATGTAGAACAAATTAGTTTGGTCTTGGATACCTTTAAAAATACCAGATTTTAAATAAAAGCCGTTTAAAAATATAAAACGTAGCATTTTCATCATTGTATTGTTTTAAAGCATCTATTTCTATAAAACCCATAAAATATTATGTTATAACAGTGTTGGTAAGTATATAAATATACTTACCAACAATTGCGGTATTGATTCTAAACATATACTTACTAAACTTGAGATATTGAACTAATTTTGCAAGGTTTTGGACAAAAAAAAATTGGCCGATTTTCTAACGGGACTAAAATAGTGACTAGTTTATGTGTATGATCGGTCTCAATCGATTTAATAATTTTACATTGAAAACCTTAAACTTATTCTGACATTTAAATAACCATCCCACTTTACCTTGTATCTGAGACGGAAACCCAAAACAACTCAAAGAAAAGGAACTACCAACCAACAGGAATGTATTATTTTTTTTGTTACCCATAACGTAAATGTTTTAAATATTGAAATACACTTGCGTGCATAGAAATCGGCCCACTATAAACTTTTGACTTAAACTATATTTCTTTTAGTAACTATTCATCAGATCAAAAAAAGAAATATACTGTTTGAAAGACAACTAGCCTTAAGATTACCTTAAATTTATTTCGGCTTCTTAGGTGTTACAAAGTGAAATTAAAGCATGAAACAAATTAACCTTTTTTATTACTAAAATAAATACGGATATTGACAATTATCTTAATTAAAACTTAATTTTTAAGAAAGGGTATGACCCCCTCTTGCCCTAATAACATCTCTCATACGGTTAGGCATAGATCTAATCAAGTTTGCTATTGTTTTTTCTGGTATATTAGGCCACTCTTCTTCTACTGAACAAATAAGCTCTGGGATCGAGGTTGGGGCAGTCTAGCTCAAATTCTTCGTTTTAGCTCTTCCCATAAATGTTCGATCGGATTTAGATCGGGACTGCATGCTGGCCACTCCATAACTCATGCATTAAAATGAATTCGTCTCAAATATAGTCCACGTAAGGTACCATATGAACTGCTAAAATCTCCTCGATGTACCTTGCACCCGTTAAACATCTTCCGTGACCACGGTCGCCCCTACTGATAAAGGCAGGGTCGGTTCGAGCTCCATTAGAAATTGCACCCAGATCATGCAGGAACCACCACCATAAGCAATCCGCTCTTCAATGCAGCATTCTGCAAATTGCTCTCTTGGCCTCCGGTACACTTTTCTTCTTCGGTCGCTACCATAGAGACATATTCGTATCTCATCTGAAAACAGATGTCCAATTCAGATGATCCCGTGCAAAACGCAGTCGTGCTTGACGATGAGCTGGGAAAAGTTTTGGACAATATGTAGGTGTTCTAGGAGTCAGGTTACTTTCCTGCAGTCTTCTTCTTACTGTCCACTGACTAATAGCCACTCTTCGTACTTCACGGAGCTGTTGTTGCACTTGAACTGCATTAAGGTGACGATATCTTAATGTTGTTGACACAATAAAGCGGTCATCACGAGCCGTTGTAAATCGTTTTCTGCCTGGTCCAGATCGTCTATGAAAGGATCCAGTCTCCTCATACCGTTGGTAGACTCTTCGAACCGCTATGCATGTCATTTCCAGTTGTAGGGTAATAGCTCGCTGGCTAAGTCCATTTTCGAATAAAGCAATAACTATAATAAACTAACACTCTTAAAAACCAATTAAATTATGAAAAAAGAATATTGTGCAAATTCTAATTGCAAAGGCAATAATTTCAATATTTAACAAGTTTGTTGTTCTCGTTGTAACCACCATATAAATACATTTTATTTCTTTACCGGTTTCTACGCATAAGAACGATAATCACTCTTGATAAATTTAGACTCATATATAAGCATATTAAATTGTCTTTCAAACTGCATATTTCTTTGTTTAATCGGATGAATAGTTTCTAAAAAAATATAGTTAAAGTCAAAAGTTTGCAGTGGGCCGATTTCTATGCACTCAAGTGTATTATAAAAAAAGTACGTGGGGGACCCAATTTAAAAACGAATTAGAATACAAAAATTACAAAAGTATATTTTTTAGGACGTATCTTGACATTATAAATGCTGTGAGCACAAAAAAGTTTTTGCCAACGATTATCTTTCATAATACTTAACCCTTTACAGAATCTTTTAATACCATAATATATATTAGGGTGTTTAAAAAAAATATTTCCGATTAGGGTGTCTATTTAAAAACGAGAAATGCTTTATAAGTCTGGAGCTAAAAAAGATTTTAATTTAATTTATTAATTTCATAAACTTATTGAAACCTTTTTTAGGTTATTTAGCTGTAGTTACTCCAGCGCAATTTTTTTAAATGGCAATCAGCCATTCCACGTTACTCGGGAATTTTTGTTGGGTCCGATATTAAATTAAATACTATTATAATAGTTACTATTGCAAACACCTTTATTTTGCTTGTAATAATTAGGCTTAAGCTTATAAGCATCATAATTACGGTACTTTTACTCACTATTTTTTATTGTAACGGACGCTACAAAAATTCTCGAGTAACGTGGATTGGCTGCAATGCCTTCTTTGTGATACTTAAAAAATTGCTATTTAACAATACTTTTTAATATTTTAATTTTTGTAAAATACGCAAAATAATTTTTATAATTATTTATTTCAATTTCTCGTGATATTAATATTATTAATTAATTAATCTTAGATTTCCAGTCCGGTTCTCTTTAGAGTTAAAAAAGTTAATAACTGCAAAAAAACTGGATCACAAACATTACAAACAATTTATATCCAATGAAAACTATAGCAAATTCTCAGAAGTCTCAAACTATATAAAAATAAGGACAATAATATAAATAATAACCAAAATATTTTCGGCAATATATAAGATCGAAAAAACAAGACACAGCATTGCCAAAAATAATGTAATCGAACAAAAAGTATTTCTGATCCTACAAACAACTAGGGTTGGGATTTTGACCGGTCAAAATCTTTTGTGGTAAATTGACTGGTCAATTGACTAAGCACCGGTCAAATTCTTTAGTTTTTTTTTTAAGAAATGAAGGCATTAAATAGAAACGTGTATTTATTGAAAAACTGCTATTAAAGGATAAACAAACCATTCTGAGATACAAAAAATAAAAATATTCTAATAATACTTATGACGGCTGGCAGTGCTGGTATGGGTAGATAACAGCAAATTATCCTCGTCACTGAACTCAGCCTTCTTCAAAATCATCGATTTCATCCTCACTACTAAAATTTAGCGCTGGTTCCTCCGAATTTCCACATTTTTTATTTTCACTTCCACTCAACAGCTTCAAGTTGTACTTTATATAAACAGATATAAAGAAGCTAGGTTATGAGTAAAATTCAATTTGGGATTCCCAAGTTTACTTCATTACTAACTTTAAAAAGCATTATTAAGATGGCACCATGGTCTACTACAGAACACTTTATTAATAGTTTTGATGTTTTCCGTTAGGTAGCGCCGTCGCCGCGCGCGGTTGATTTAAAAGTTTTTGACCGATTTTGACATGGTCAAAATCTCTCCGGTCAAAATAGGTCAAAATCTCGGTCAATTGACCGCGGTCAATTGACCAGGCACAACCCTACAAACAACTAATTTATTTGCAAATCACTTTGCTTTTGTGTATAGTCCGAAACATAATACTGTAGTACCTGATTTTAATTTTGAAAAAACAATTGATAATTTTAATTTTGTGTTCAGTGATTGTAACATCTTTAACGAACTTTCTACTCTTAACAACTTGAAACCTTCAGGTCCAGATTCCGTATCACCATCTGTACTTTATTATTGCAGATTCACTTTAGCCAAGCCAATAAAAATGCTTTTTAATATGTTTTTAAACTGTGCCACATTACCTCATATCTAGTAACTGTGTTGAAAAGCGGCGATAAAACTAATGTAGCTAATTACAGACCAATCTCCAAAATATCAACGATACCCAAATTAATAGAAAAATACTTTGCACATAATTGTTAGACTTAATTTTGCCTATAATAAATGAACAACAGCACGGATTCTGTCGCAAAAAATCTATAACCACAAACTTACTTAAATATGAACAATTTCTGTTGAAGGCCATCGAAAACCATGACCAGGTAGATGCTATCTATACTGATTTTTCGAAGGCCTTCGACAAGGTTGATCATACTATACTGCTTTATAAGTTTGAGGCACTGGGAATTGGAAGGAATATGAGTGAGTAGTAGCTGTCTAGCTACTTGGGTGATGAAATTGTTTTAATTGATGGGAAAATTCAATCGTCCTCTATCGCAGTTACATCCGGGCTTCCTCGAGAAGGTCATTTGTCACCTTTACTATTTAACTGCTTTGTAAATGATAAAGTCTCAGGCTTTCAACACAGTTATTGCTGATCTGGGAGTATTATTTGACTATAAACTTACCTTTAATGATCATATAAATGAAATCATAAACAGATCATACCGTATGTTGGGGTTTGTAAATCGGCAATTAAAGGATTTTGATATCTCGTGTCTGAAAACAGTATAATATATATTATATAAGTTACATTAGATCTATCCTAGAATTTAATAGTATCATCTAGTCACCTTACTATAACATCTATATTAGGGTGAGCCAAAAAAACTAAACTATCGGATTTATGGGTTAAATTGAACCTACATACCGAGCAAAAAATTTCCCTGCAAGGCAAAATTTTTTGCTCAATTTTAAAAGGTGTCGGTGAGCATTCTAAGTTTCCCATTGAAATAACACGTAAAAAAATCATTTTTCATTAAAAAGACTATAACTTTTGAACCGTTTGAGATAAAATTTTTTACGTCGCGGATTCTTGTAGAGCATAAAATTTCCCAAAGAATCTATACTAGGATTATTTTTTTAATTCAAAAATTCGTATGTTTGAAAGCTTTGAAAAGTGTAAAAAATCACTAAAACTGCAGTTTTAGTGATTTAAAAATAATCCTAGTATAGATTCTTTGGGAAATTTTATGCTCTACAAGAATCCGCGACGTAAAAAATTTTATCTCAAACGGTTCAAAAGTTATAGTCTTTTTAATGAAAAAAGATTTTTTTACGTGTTATTTCAATGGAAAACTTAGAATGCTCACCGGACACCTTTTAAAATTGAGCAAAAAATTTTGCCTTGCAGGGAAATTTTTTGCTCGGTATGTAGGTTCATTTTAACCCATAAATCCGATAGGTTAGTTTTTTTGGCTCACCCTAATCTATATCAATCGAATTGAAAGAGTAAAAAAAAAATTCTTAAAAACATGTGCTTATAAACTAAATAATATTCCGATTCCAGCGGACATAATAGTCATATTATGTGACATAAGGTTAATAATAAACTTTTCCTCATTAAAAACTACAGAAAAACTACAGGAAGGCAGGAAAATGACATAATATTTCTGTACAAAATTATAAATAATGTAATTAATAGCTTCTCACTTATGGCCGATATTAGATTACATGCACCTCTAAGAGTTAACAGACTGAATACTTTATTTTGCACAAACTCTATTGGATCGTGCACTTGGCTTGCAAACGTAGTCAATATTGAATTTTATTTATTTTTGTAAGCACACATTAAAAATAAATTCAGCTGGGATCTAAACATTGGTACGGATTTGAAATTACTGGTATTTATTTTGTTAAATGTTTTTATGAACATTTATTTATTTATGTTATATTTATTTTATATCTTACTTAAACTGGGGAACATAAAATAATTTTAACAAAAGTTTAATAAACTAAAAAAATATTAATAAACAAATTGTTGAACAATAATCAAAACACTTTAATTTTTAGCTTTTTAAATTAAATGCAGAGTCTATTGAGTCTATTCTAAATGGTCTTTTATTATTTTGAAATTTTTGTCGTCAAATATATTTAAATTCTTAATGAAATGTGTATTTTTTGGTGTTTTTTTGTATCAAACAAAAAAATACTGCTATTCATGCTGATTACTTTTAATATTTTAAATGATGATGCTGACAGGCGTTTAGAATTTTGTAAAATAATGACCTATTTAGGAACAAATCAGTGTGATGAGTGTATCTAAATGAAAATGTTAACAAACAAAATTGTAGTTATTGGAGCAATGAAAATCTTTCTCTCATTAGAGAAATTCATACCCAGTATCCAATGACTGGACAGGCATTTTGGGTCCCTTATTTATTGAACAAAATTGGAATGGTCAAATTTATTTTGAAAGGTTAGATAAAACAATACACTCTTTAAAAATGAATTAGTCAAAAATGACCAATTGTCAAATAATTCTCGTCAATAGCAATTTGTATCCCGAACATTTAGCAGTCAATTTTTATTTAAAAATGTTTCCTGAATTCGAAATATCGTCAAAAGTTAGAAAAGTAGAACAGTTTTTGGGATATAGTCAATTTTGCATATAACTTGGAATTGACTACATATTAAAAACTGCTCTACTTTCATAATTTTTTACAGTTTTTTCGGATTCAGGGGTCAATTTTACATAAAAATTGGCTGTTAAATGTTGGGGATACCATGGTATCCCATGGTTAACGGTATAAGTGAAAAAGCAGCCACTAATAACTGTAGTAATTAGTCATTTTTGACTAATTCATTTTTAGAGAGCAAAAATATTAAATGAGCTGGAAGATTAAAGAGGAAAGGATGATGAACTAGCTATGTATGAAAATTTATTAGATTTTTACCAACTCATTACACCTCATTATGTAGTAGTTTGGCTGGACTAGAATTATCCAGAACAGTGGATTGACATCATTAAACTTTTTTTATGGGGTAACTTAAAATCTGTAGTCTACAAAACAGCCTCATTCTATTAAAGATCTGCTACAGCGAATATTTCAAAATGTTCGATGGAAATTTGAGAATATTGCTTACAAAATAATTTGTAGTCATTTTAAGTATTTAATTTAAGAAACTAAAAATTAAAGTGTTTTGATTATTTTTGAATAACTTGTTTATTTACGCTTTTTTATGTAACGGGTTAATTTTGTCGTGTGCTTTACTTTTATTTCTTATTCCTTGGTTGGCCTATGGGAGCTCGTGGGTTTTAGGGTACCCGTTAAAAATGACTAATCTAATCTGACCTTTAATCCGGAGCAATTTGTAACGGCTTCGTATAGATGATATCGGATGGACGAGTCTGAGTAGACGCGAAATACTCCCGATATGGAATTAACACACTAAACTCACTCGCGTCAAATCACCCGGAAAACTTCACATACGTTCACCGGTCACTATATACTTACTTTTCGAGTTAAATTGATTCAGGGCTATTTCTTATATTTTTTTAAAAATTGAAGTATTAAAAAGTGTTTTTTTGGTAGGTACTGTTAAAAAGCATTTTTTAAGAGATTTCTAATGAGGTATCACAAAGAGGGTGTTGCCATTTAAAATAAGTTGGGGTTGCTTAGTGAAGGTCATTTTTGTGGTCATACTGATTTCCCCGACATATCCTAAAAACGGTTTTAAGAAATTTGTTTAGGTCAAAAGTTATTGCTCGTTGTATACTTAATGCAAATAAACACCCAGGCAACTAACCATAATTATTATAAATAATCCTTTAAATAGAAGCTTAATTAAAAGTAAAGGGTGTATCAATAAGAACGCAAGATTTGAATTTCGCGTCAGTTTGGCAACCATGATTAATGATATGACAGATTGATAGGAGACAGTTGGGAGTTAGTAAATATGGAGCAATACACGATAGAACAACCCGCCCTGATTGTTATTCATTATTATAAAAATAATGAAAGGTTGATTGCCACGATTCGTAAAGTGTGTCCAATATTTGCTAGTAGAGGTCGTTCGAAAAAAAATATCGTAGCAGTTCGCGAGAGTGTGGCCGAGAGTCCAGAGACGTTGATTCGCCATCGTGCACAAGAATTGGACATTACACAAGCCACTCTTCAGCGAATTCTTACTAAAGATTTGCATCTTTATGCCTACAAAGTCCAATTGACTCAACAACTCTAGCCAATAGACGATGAATAGCGAAGAGAGTTCACCAATTGGATTCTTGAGCAGCAAGAAGTGAATGCCGATTTTGCGGACAAAATCATTTTCAGTGATGAGGCCCATTTTCACCACGATTTAACAACCCTTGGACTTTTGGCTGTGGGGTTATTTAAAGTCACAAGTTTATGCCAACTACCACCGAAGCCTTAAAAGCAGAAATTAGACGCTCTATCAACGAAAAACCGCCACATGTATTCAATAATGTTATTGCAAATTT
Organism: Brassicogethes aeneus; assembly: GCA_921294245.1. NCBI lineage: Eukaryota > Metazoa > Arthropoda > Insecta > Coleoptera > Nitidulidae > Brassicogethes > Brassicogethes aeneus. Next base: position 68,994,108 of record OV121132.1, read on the forward strand.
TGCCAAGAGTACGCATGTGCCAGATAAGCCGTGGTGGTCATTTACCAGATGTGATATTTCATACATAATTCCCAAATGATACTTAAATCAATAAATATTTCAATGCTTCACAACTTAAACCCATGTTTTATTAAACTTTGAAATCTTGAGCTCTTATTCATACACCCTTTATAATAATAAAACAGTTTTACGAAGCTAAATTAAAACGTATTCCTAAAATCCTACGCATGCCTACGGTTTTTAATATTTGGGGTTTAAAATGTAAAATAATAAATTTTAAAATGTGCATGCCTAGGATGTCCGAAATAGTTGAGGATTAGCACCGCGAAAAAACTTATTAGGCGTTTAGGCAAAATCAGCAAATTTATGATCCAAAGCCCTTAATGCTTGTATAAAAATAATTAATAAATAGTTAAAAATAGTTAAAAGAATGCAAGGCGTAATGCTTATACGTATAAGTATAAGTTAAATACGTTTCAAACTCCCAATTGTTTGAACGTTTTGAAATACATTTGGGATACATAATTAGTTTTTTGTAAAACATAGAAAATTAATATGATATGTCTAACCATTGTATAAAAGTTTTTATTTAATAAATATTATTATCTTTTTTTAAATTAATTACAACTTTAACGCAAGTAATTGCAAGTAATTATTATTCAGTTATAATAGTTACTTGGGTATAATAACAAATAGTTTACCCAAGTAACTATATTTACCTATAGGTATTACAAATATTAAAATTCAATATTAATAATAAGGGTAAATAACTTTTTTTTAATTAAAAATATTTGATTTTAGGCTAATATTTCTGTATCCTTGCCATTGTTGATATTAGGAGTTCTAGGTATCCTAGGAGGTATTTTAGCTCTTTTTCTGCCGGAAACTTTAGATCAGGAACTTCCACAGACATTACAAGATGGCGAGAACTTCGGACTAGGACAAAAGATTTGGGACTTCCCTTGTATTAAGTAAGGTTTTTTATTTAAATAATTACCGTACATTAATGTTATCATTGATATTTTTATTTAGTTTCTTTATAGCATTTTTTAAATATACAGTAAATTTTTTAATTTTGACTTGCTTAAAAAGATAATTTCAATTTTATTAAATTTTCTTGATATAATAATAATAATAATAATAAAACCATACATCTCGGAACAAAGGAAAATTTTTGAACCTTAAGATTTATAGTTACACTTATTAAATTTATTCATTTAATCCTTGTATACAAGGTATGTTTGTGTATAGTTAATTAAAGATTTTTTTTTAGAAAACATGACGATGAAGAAAACAAAACAGAACTCAAAGAAGAATTTAGGAGGACTACATCGATAAGAGGTTCAATGAGGGGGTCGTTTAGGGGTGAAATCAGATCAAGCATAATAAATAGAGGTTCCATAAGATCTAGAAAATCTATTGCAGTTCCTGAAAACGAAGTTGTTTAAAAATATTAGGTTAGTACGACGAGAAAAAAGTTATTTGATTTTAAACTCAGTTTTATTGTATACCTACGTATTATAAATTTTGCCATATTACAAAGATTCTTTCTGAGGTCGTCTGTTTAAATTTGCTGTGATCTAATGTTTGCATTGGATGGGATGGCCAGCCATCTGTTTATCTGTGGTATTATAACTAATGTGTAAATATTTAAAAATTTGTAAAAAAAAATATTTTAGGTTTGTATATAAATTTCACATTGGTGTAGTATTATTTTAAGCCAAGTATTGCTTAAATCTTGTAAAAATGCATTTTTTAATTTATTTTAATTAAGTATTTATAGTTCATGAATAAAACTATTTAAAACTATGATGTTGTTTTTCTTAACTCTTAATAATTTAATTAACCGTACGGTAGACGCGTTGCATAGATTAGTTTTCTTTAACAAATAATTTTTCTATTGTAAATAAAATTAAATTAGGCAATTCCCTGCTGTACATTTTTTTAACCTTAACCTTAACTTTTACTAAATTTAATTTTAATTTTTATTCAAGATTTAATTAACAAAAAAAATTTTTTAATGTGTTTTAATTATATTTATATCTGTAATGTCCATAATACATATTATACTTGTTCTAATGTCTGTATATTTTTATAATATTGACGTGTAAGTAATAATTTAAATCTCTATATTAGCATATATCTTTATACCATTCTTGTAGAAACCCTGAAGATGCCGTAAGGCGAAACCGGTCGGTTATTAAAATAAAATAAAAAAATTTACAGCAGGGAAGTGCCTAATTTAATTTTATTTACAATATTAAAATCCCACTGCTAAAATGGATTATACAATTAAACGTTTAAAAAAATAATTTTTCGTTACGCTCTCATATATGGGTCAAAACACGCCAAATGTTTCCACCTAAAAATAAAGTCGTTTCCGATTTTGAAGAAATTTCGCTAAATCACTGTCCTATCGAACTACTTTAATCAGTGGCGTAACTATCACCGCTGGGGCCCGTGGCAAATCAGATGGGCCCTAATTTAAAGAAGTTTAATGTTGCTTATAAATTATTTTGTGCATAACTATGAATGCAAAGAACGTATAAAATTAAAATTAAAAAGGATTTAAAAAATTATACGGACAGCGATGTCCTTTTTAGGTCTAGTATTTGCCCCTTGTAAAATAATAATAGATTAAATTATTTTTGAATATAACATACTTTAATCATTTTAATCATTTATTTTTGTTGTTTCACGAATTCAGATAGTAATTTGGTTAAATTTAAATTATATTTTTTTACCAATAAATCGTACAACAATGTGAAGTAATGTCAATAGCATTTTGTCATATGTTCGTTTTGCATTCCATTTAGGAAATAATATTTTAATTATTATTGAATTATAATGTATTTTATTTATCCTTAATTTAAATTTATTATTTAATTTAATGTAATAAACAAAATAATTTTAAATAATATAAACAAATAAAAAAAACTATTGGATTACTCCAAAAGGCTAAGGGGCCGTCCATAAATGATATCACACGTTTTTTTAATAAAAAAATATAATTATATAATTTTGGGACATCACAACCTCCCAAACCCCCCTCGGCTGTCACAAACTGTCACATTTTTGACGAAATGTGTGTGACATAATTTATGGACGGCCCCTAACGACCTTAGTCTTTCTGTCTATATCAAAATTTACGAATATATTTTTAATGCCATAAATCGCACAACAATGTTAAATTATCTGTCATTAGACGCTAACGGTTTTCGTTCAAATTCAAAAATATATAAATAAATAGGTATAAACGCTTTTGTCAAAATTTATAGAAGAATTTTGTTCTTTTGGGAGTACAGTAAGTACCTATGTATCAAAAAAGTAACTGATGTTATTATGCTAAAGATTATACTTAAATCTTACAGGTTTGCCCTACTGTGCTCTCGGGCCGGGGGCGTTCGTCGGCCGGGGGTCCCTTAGGCTGGCCCTGTGGCATTTTGCCCGTTCTGTCACCCTGTAGTTACGCTACTGACTTTAATTTTACGTGACTGTAAAGACGGGTTGCAGATTAACAGGAGCGCGTTCGAAAACTCGCAAGAGTGCACTCTGGATACACTCCAAGTTTACCTTGCGCGTTCGAATTCTCTGGTATATACCTAGATATATGCAACTGTCAGCTGTTCGAAAACAGCAAGTATATGCCCAGAGTGCACTCTTGGTTGTCCAAGCTTTAGACTTGGTTAAGTTTTACCCGTCATGCGCATAGGGTACATCAAACAATAATTTGTATTTACCTTCATATAATTTATTTATAACTGTTTAAAATTCAATAAAACAAAAACGAAAAACATTAAAATAAAAGAATTTATTATAATAAATTATTTAAAAAATTTCAATTCTAAAAAACAAAACAAAATGAAGCACAAAAACTTGAATAATCCATATAACTAAAGGGTTGAAATTCAATAACTTAATATTTATGGGCGTTTCTCTGTAAACTGGGCAACTCATTGTCTCAAGCTAATATTGTTTAGAAAAATAACAGATCATAAATATTTCGTAGATAACTTCAAAAGATAATAACCTAATCTACCCATGCTCGACGTTCAAAATCCCATAAAATAAACTTTAATGTATCAAAATCGTTTTTATAGTCCTTAAAAACCAGTCCCCTGACGTGTCACCAAAGCAAAATGGTCACTTCAGACTAAATTAATTAAAGACAGTAACTATTGGAATCAACCTAATTGTTTAATTATTCAACCAATATTGTTTGCTTGTTACTGTGACTTATTTATTTTTTATAATTATTATTTTGTAATTCTAAAAAAGTCATCTAAACTTTGTCTCCGGATTTTATAAACAGTCCCCTGTATAGATTTTTCAGAAAATGCTCAATGTTTTCCAAAGTAATAGGAATATTTTTTGGTAGATCTGCCACATACTAATAAATAGACCGATATTTATTCCTCGAATAACATTTATTAAATACAACAAAAATATAACAAAAAAACGTGCCTAGACAATTTCTTACTTCAAGTTGCCCAGTTTACAGAGAAACGCCCTTATATGTATTCAGTCAAATAACAATCAAAACCAATTGATTTTAGAACACTACAACATAAAGTTTATAGGTATATGCTCCGCGGCGTTCGAAAATAACAAGGAGGTCAGGTATAATGTAAAGTCACGTGATTATATACCTATCCTTTTACCATATCCAAAGTACACTCTAATTTCGAACGCACTCCAAGAGTTTAAAATTTAATTTTCTTATTGTACTTGTTCTTTATGTCAAAATTGTAAAGTTGTTTTGTGATGCTTAGTAGAAAGGAATTGAACACGAAGTATGTAAACTTGAATCTTTATTTAGTTAACGGCTGAATAATACAATGACTTAAATGGTGGCTTAATATTATTTTACAATATGCCTTTTTGAAGTGGCTGCAGTAGCCGTACTGACTATAATAAAAGAGATCATTCCTTGGTAAGCACTTGAGGAAGGAGCTTTAAGCAGCGCATGACGCTGGAGGCGCTTATATTATGAATTTACAAACATACCGCCCATGTTGAAAGAAGGCCTTTCAATTAATTATTAGGACATAAATAATAAGATATAAACATTAGTATAGTAGTGAATCAAAAATAAGTACTCTGTCTAAAAATAATAACTAAATACTAAACATTTAATTTTCATAGTTTCTTTAATAAACTTTCTTAACCCATTACTGGTAATATTCATAAAAAAAATTAAACCTACACCTCGCTAAAGTTCTTTATTTTGAGTGCGTTCCACCAACTTCACGCACAGCGTCGTAATCAAAGAAGACAACGTTCCTGTAATGCAATGGAAGTTGGGGCGCATTTTAGAAAAGCACTACGGTACGGACAACGTGTGTCGTGTAGTGTCAGTGAAAACACAAACGGGTGTTTAAGAGAGCAATTTCAAAGGTGTGCGCACTTCCCATGGAAGAGAAAAGTGCCAGTGACTAAAAACATTAAACATTGTATACAAATTTATGATTATTTGTAAATACTACTTAGTATTTAGTTAAAAAAAAATTGAACCGACACCTAGGCAAAGTTTTTTGTTTGAGTTTGGGTCTCATCAGTGTCGGGAAACTTGGTGTAGTGGAACACACCCAAAACAAAGGACTCCCTGAGCTTATATACTGGGTTGGTAAGCCAACAGAGGCGAGATGTAAGAACATCACGTGATCCACACCGTCTAACGACGTGGCCTTTCCCGCAATCGGTACATACTATGCAACCAAGACTGCACACGGCAAATTGTATCACAGATATTAATATGGCCTAAAGGAATCTAGAATTAGCCCAACCGGGCTACACATTAAGGTAAACATTCAATATTTTTATTTTTTTTTAAGAAACTTTCTTGACCCATTACTGGTAATATTCATAAGAAAAAATTGAACCTACACCTCACCAAAGTTTTTTATTCAGGGAGTCGTTTGTTTTGGGTGTGTTCCACTACACCAAGTTGCCCGACACTGATGAGACCCAATATAGGTTGAAACAGCTGTCTGTCGGTATTTGAAGTTGGTGGAACGCACTCAAAACAAAAAACTATGGCAAGGTGTAGGTTCAATTTTTAACCTGTAATGGGTCAAGGAAGTTTCTTAAAGAAACTAAGAAAATTGAATGTTTATCTTAATGTTTAGCCAGGTTGGGCTAATTTTAGATTCCTTTAGGCCATATTAGTATCTGTGATACAATTTGCCGTGTGCAGTCTTGCATGGTTGCATTATATGTACCGATTTCGGCAAAGGCCACGTCGTTAGACGGTTTGGATCACGTGATGTTCTTACATCTCGCCTCTGTTCGCTTACCAACCCAGTATATAAGCTCAGGAAGTCCTTTGTTTTGGGTGTGTTCCGCTACACCAAGTTGATGCTGATGAGACCCAATATAGGTCGAAAAAGCTTTCTGTCGGTATTTGAACTTGGTGAAACGCACTCAAAACAAAAAACTTTGGCGAGGTGTAGGTTCAATTTTTTTTAACTAAATACTAAGTAGTATTTACCAATATTGCAAAATTTTTAGAAAACATTTAGAAACGAAAAGGTTTTCATGTTTTTTGTAATCATAACACATAAATGATCATTTAAAATTAGTAAAAATTAACAAAACCTAATTTTTTAATGTAAATGGATGAAATTGCATATTTGAACGTAGTTTTTAGTTTTGATTAACTTTTCTTTATAACAATTTTCGATATTGTCAAATATAAAGGTACTTTACTCTTGAGTCAAATTCATATTTTATGACATACCCCGTATACGACTAAAAAAAATTTAATATTTGTGGGTTGCATTTTAAGTTGTACACCATGCAGAACTTTTTATAAACAATATCTTTTTTTCCTAAAATTAATAATAAAACAGTTTTCCATATAATTCCAAGATACTGAGACATTCTATATATATATGTATATATACAGTGTGGAACTCACTTATGGAAAAAAATTCGTTATTCGTTGAGAAAAGATTTTTATGAAAAACGCTCGGACAAGGAAACTTTAGTTTTTTATTCCAAATCTTATAATGATAATTTTAAATTTGATGCCCCCACCATTTTCCCCCCGCACATTAGGCACCCTTATCTTAAATAACAACCCCACTTTTTTTCATCGAAAATTGATAGTGCATTTTTTTTTAGTATGACGATACCATATAAGTAGGGTTTAGTAAACAGTTTTCAATACAGGGTGAAAATATAATGAAAAATACTAAACTTTTTATTTTAAAATTAATTAAAAATTCAAAAATAAACTGTTCTTCAATCTTATAAATGTTTAAAATGTCCCCCGTCCACTGACACTTTGGTAATCTACTGTGAAATTGTTCCCGCACTCTGTTTAAAACCTCCGGTGTTATGTTCCTAATTTCTTCAGTAATTCTGTTTCTTAATTCATCTAAATTAGCAGGTTGTGTTTTAAACACTGTTTTTTAGATATCCCCATAGAAAAAAGTCTAGAGGTGTTAGATCCGGTGATCATGCCGGCCATTCTATAAAACCTCTTCTTCCGATCCACCTGTGTGGAAAGGTGTCATTTAAATAATTCCGTACAGGAAGAGCATAGTGGAGTGAGGTCTTGTTGAAGCCATATCCTTTCATTGGGAAGTTTAGGTTCCAATGGATTTGGAAACAACTCTGCTAAAGTTGGGACAACTTGTTTTCTTAGAATATCCAGATATCTTGCCCCGTTAAGATTTTCAATGAAAATAGGTCCCACCACATGATCACCAACAATAATAGCCCAAACGTTGATTTTCTGAGGACGTTGGGTATGACTTTGTCGCATCCAGTGGGGATTTTCTTCTGCCCAGTACCTGCAATTTTGTCTATTTACCTCGCCATTTAATAGAAAAGGAAAAAGAATATCTGCAGAAGAAATAACATTCGTGTTTAACATATGCAGCATTTGCACGCAAAATTGTAATCTTCTATCAGAATCACCATCAATCAATTCTTGTACGTGTTGTAGTTTATATGGATGCATTTTTTCGGCTTTTACACATCTTAAAACGGTCGAATGACTAACGTCGTTTTCACGTGCAACCTGACGCGTAGAAGTTGTTGGATCTTCTTGAAAAGCTAATAAAATATTAACTTTCACATTTTCATCAATAAAATGAGGCGTCCTGCGTAATGGTGTAACGTGTCCATATCCACGAAATTGTGCATGTATTTTAGACACAGTTGCCTAGAAAGTGGTAGTAAATCTGGGTATTTTCCATTAAAAAGGTTTGCAACTTGCTGTTGTGATCTGCACATATCACCGTAACCAATCATCATTAATATTTCTATTCGCAGAGTTTCTGTCAAGTATCGCATTTTTTAACTAAAATATTAACTGATACTTGGATCTAACAAAATACTTCAATAAGTAAAGCCCAAAATGTTTCATTAATAATAAAAATTTAAACAATGCAAAAAATGTAAACAATGCTAAAAGGCCAAACGCAAAAAATGACATTAACATCAAAAGTTATTCAAGGTTAAATTTGAAGTCAAAACGAAATTTTAACCTTAAATAACTTTTGATTGAGTGAATTTAGCCAAAAATGATAAAAAAAAAATTTTGTAGGGCATTTGATTTCCCATAAGAATATTTATCGTTTTTTTCAGGGTACTGATTTTTACATGAATTACAAAATTCCAAAGTTAAAAGATTAAATTGTAAAACTATACCAATTTTTAAGGCATGATTGTAAGAAAACGGTTCATCTGACGGGAAATTCCAATCAAACCTTTTTTGTAGAGCATTATTATGTATATATATTTTGTATATATATATATATATATATATGTATATATATATATATTGTAATGAAACATTTACATTGTGTTGTATCAATGTATTTATTAAACTTAGGCAACCAACATTACGGTTAAGCCCGCGAATTTTTAATCATTTTTTTACTAAGCTGGGTGCAAAAAATCTCTCCATATTGAAGTTTTGGGAAGAGGATCGCGGAGTGCGAACCTTTTAAAACCTAAGTTTATTTTAAAGCTCTTTTAAGTTTTTATTATTACGAAACTACGGTTTTTGGTCGTATTTTAGGTAAGTTGCTATATATTTTATGGTATTAATAATACTTACTTTTTGTCTGTTCGTGAAACTTATTTATTATAGTGTTTTCTTATTTATTAATAGTCATGCATAGTTTGTGGTAATAATGAAATGTCTTTCGTATTTTAGATTCTCTTTTTTCCTTTACAATAATTATACACTTTTTGGAACTGGTAAATTGTATGCACCAGGAAATATATTGTTCCTACCGAAGCACTTGTTTAATTTGTACTCTCGAACATCCTACACACCCTGAGAACGAGCTGGACTAGCCACCCAGCATCACCAGCCCACCTTTTTGCCATCGAGTAGCCACTCCACATTTGGCTGTTCCGCTACAATATATATACATATACATATAAATTTAAATAAATATTTGAAATTCTTTATTTTATTTATATTACACCTTTTTTGGTGCTAACTTACAAATTCGTGATCGGATTTTAATGTTTTAACTTGAATCAGAAATTGAATTTTCTTTATTTTTAAAAATATTGTAGTAAGGGTAGTTGGAGGTGAGAGAAAACACTGTATTTATACCTTCGGTCATCTATGCTTCCCCCTCGATATCTAAATCGAGGTGTTTTTGCTAAAGATCGTATTAAAAAAAAATTGTCACCTACTGTGTTATCTGACACAATATAATGAATGAAAATAATTTTAATAACCTTTTAAAAGCTACAGGCTCCTAAGGTAAGGCAGGGCTCCACCAAAATGATGTTTGCACAGTGGGCCTGATGTGTTCCTACGTGCTGCCTGTCCAGGCTCCTCTTTAAATCAATCATTCAACCTAAGAAATCGGCGTATTGACTACATTATTAATTACTAAGATTTTTTTGTTCAATATTTGATTTTGACGGTGTGATGTCAATGTCAGATAACACAGTATGTACAAAATTAAGATCTTTTCGTCTTCTATTTAAATAAACTAAACTTATATTTCTATATTTGGATTTAATAATCGTCAAAGATTGGATGAAGAATTATGCAAAAATTGGTATCTGTTCTATTCTTTTACATTACATTTTTGGTTACTTATCTAATATTACTTTGATCAACATATATCCCTTGGAAACTTTTTTTTCGAAAAATCTCACTAACCAGAGTGACGACTTGGTTTTCACAGAGAAATGAAGTCCATAAAGTCGCGCTATCAGAGATTTTTAGAAAAACAAATGGTGAGAAATTATATTTGGTTCCTCATAAATAAATCTGATACCGAAAAAAAAACAGAGAACGATCAAAAAGATCAAACTATTTCTAATAAATGAGTATCCTAAAAATACAACAATTAAAATAAACGAAATCTATTACATAACCTATGAATAAGATATAAGTTCAAAAATAGTATGAAAGATAAGTGCTAATGATTAAAGTCATTTTAATTTTTTACCTACTGAGTTATCTGACACAATGGAATAACAGAACAGTCAACACAAGAAAATATCCAATTGGTAACATCACACTGAAATTCAAAATTTGAACCAAAAACTTCAGTAATTAATAAATCAACAATAAAAAACTATTTTCACAAAAATTATTGTAAATAACTTGCATGTTATTACAATATTCGCTACTAATAAGGTGAAAGTCCAAAAATAAACAAAAAGTTAAATTTTGCTTCTTAATAATAATAATAATAATATATATATTTATTTGCCCAACAGATTACAAAATCCAATTACAGGACAAAATTATAAAATCGTGCAAACTTAACAAATAATTATAAAAAAACCTACTTTAACAAAGTTTACAATAAAAATAAATAAATTATTCTAAGCTAAAATTATTAATAATGTTAGTTACGATGTCACCCAAAGAATCAAAATAAATATCACAGATAGACTGTATTTTATTATAATTATTGCCCATAAAAGTTGGAGACATAAACATAACATTGGTTTTTGCCAAACCAGTACTAAATGCCAATTTTTGGCGAGAATTTAGTCTGGGAACATGAAAATTAATTGCAGATAATAATTCAGCACAGTCCACTCTATTTATAAGTAGATTAAATAAAAATTTAATTGAGTAAATAAACCGTCTATCCCTTAAACTTACAAAATCAAATTCAGTTAACAAAGCATAATAATCGTAACCTCTAATTGGATAGTAACCATGACTCTTAAAATAAACAAACTTAAGAAACTTTCTTTGTATTATTTCAACCGTGTTAGTATGTTCATTGTAAAGTGGGTACCATATTAAAGAGCAGTATTCGAGTTTTGAAAGAACATATGACCTAAAAAGAAACTTACAAACTTCAACATTACGAAAGGAAGAAGAGTTTCTAATGATAAAACCCAATAATTGATATGCACTTTTCGTTGTAGCAGTGATATGTTCGCGAAATGTGAACTTGCTGTCAAACCATACACCGAGGTCTTTGATAGTATGTCTCCTCTCTAGGGGGACGGAATTTATTTCATAAGGGTATTCGAGGGTTTTCTTCTTTCGATAGAAATAAATAACCTTACATTTGCTAATATTTAAAGAAAGCCTATTATTACTGCACCAAGAAGCCAAGTTGTTGATTTGAGCTTGAAGTAAAATACAGTCCCTTATTGAAGAAATGGAGAAGAATATCTTTAAATCATCTGCAAACAACAGTTTTTTGCAGTTAAGCATTTCACATAAATCGTTAATAAATAATGTAAACAATAAAGGACCTAGATTTGAGCCTTGTGGGACTCCTGAAGAAGCTATAAAAGGAAAGGATTTAAACCCATTGTAAACAACCATCTGTTTCCGTTGGAGTAGGTAAGAGGTCAAAAGTGATATCAATGAATAACTAAAATCAAAATTGTTTAGTTTTTTAACAATAATACTATGATCAATGCGGTCAAACGCCTTTGCAAAGTCAGTATATATAACATCAATCTGTTTATTACTATCCAAATTGCGTAAAACAAAGTCAGAAAAACATGCCAGATTCGTAACTGTTGACCTTTTTTCGGTGAAGCCATGCTGAGATGGAGAAATCATGGCTTTAATATTTGCATATATTATTTTGTATAGGACCATCTCGAAAACTTTTGAAAAGTTATTTAAAATTAAGATCGGTCTATAGTTTGTAACATTAGATGCATCTCCAGTCTTTAAGATAGGACAGACATGTGCTATTTTCCAGACGTCAGGGAAAACGCAGGTTTTTAAGGATAGGTTAAAGATATACCTAAGAGGCTTGGCCAAAACATATTTGCAGTCTTTAACAATGAAGCTGGGTATAGAATCATTGCCTGCTGTGGGTTTATTATTTAATTTGTCAATACTCTTTAGTATGTCCTCTATTTCCAAACTGGCAATGGAAAAACATGAAGTGCAACGATCATTTAAATTATTTGTTATAACTGCTATATTGTCTACATAAACGCTACTAAAATAGGTAGCAAAGCCATGAACAATGGTTTCAGGAGTATCGTAAGTGTCTTCGTTAAGATGAACTATTCCTGGAATTCTAGTTGAACCTTTTTTATTTCTAAAATGAGTCCAGAAGTTTTTCGGGTCATTTAGGATAGAATTTTCAATTTTAACTAAATAATTAGAATAAGCATTGCGGATTTGAGCTTTTAAAATTGTTCGAATTTCTTTAAATTTGTTAATGTTAAACAGGGTTGAACTCCTTTTTTGTTTTTTAAATAGGAATTCTTTTAATTTCAAAGTGTTAATAATTGTTAATGTATACCATGTTGGATACTGCTTTGGTTTTGGAATATACTTAGGAACAAACATGTCGAGAATGAAGTACAATTTTTCATAAAAGAGAGAACAAGCTAAATTAACATCAGTTGCCATACCAAGAAAGTTCCAATCTGTGCTAAGCAATGTTTGATAAAGTGCGGGAAAATTAGCTTTGCGAAAGTTATATTGTTTTTGAGATATTGTATTTATAGGGAAGTTAGCTGGCTTATTGGACTTCCAAGTGATTGTGATAGAAAAAGATGGATGATGTGCGTCTTCATTCGTTAAAGGGTCAATACGAAAAACGTCAACCAGGTCCAGATTACTGCAAACTAAGTCAAGTGTTCTTGCGTTAAAATTAAGTACATTATTAAACTGAACCAGGCCGTTTTGGTCAAGGAAGTTGTTCATTAACTGACATTTTCGGTCGTTACTTGTATTATTAGTAAAATGAGTAATATTAAAATCGCCAACAATAAGAGAAAAGCGGTTATTTAACAAGTGCTGCGACAAAAGATCAAGAAAATATTCAAGATTATGAACAGAAATGTCAGGAGGAACATATACATTATATACAAATAAGGTGAGACCTTGGAGGTACATTTTGCAACAAACAATATCTACATTTTGCAGTTGGTCACGTATATTCGCTAAGTCTATGGGGGAAACGCGTAGAGGTTGCTTGTAGGCAGAACAAACGCCTCCTCCACGCATAACACCCATTGCTTCAAAATCCCTATCACATCTGAACACATTGTAGGTATTAGGAAAAAACTCATTACTGTTAATATCACTAGATAACCAAGTCTCAGTTAAAAGAACTAGGTCATACCAATACTCACTAACTGAAGGGAAGAAGACACCAGCTTTTGTCCTTAGGCCACGCACATTCTGGTAAAAAATACTAAGGCTGTATGGTTCTGAATCGTTGGGCAGCATTAGTTTAAAGACTTAATTTTTGGAACTCCCTTCTCATACTTAATAAAAAGATTAGTTTCTCTACTCTTTGTTCTGTTGTCCATTTCCGTTTTAAGCTTCTTGTATTCATCGACCTGTAGAGGTGTTCTATCAAATGCAAAGTGAATGTTTTTGTTGTCACTTGTGGAGTCCTTCAGCAGTTTGGCTTTGCGAATAGCTTCATGGACACAAGCCTCTCTATTAAAAGTGATCTTGAGTGGACGAGGTCGATATGCAGTTGTTGCAAACTTTCCAAGTCTTGTTATGTTTGTTATGAGGCTGGCATCCAAAGAGATTTCATTACAAATCCCAGCAAAAGTAGCTTTTTCCTCGAGATCTCTTTCTTGTACATAATCAAACCCTGCTGAAAAAGACGGGAAATATCGGATGATTACGGATAAAAAACCAAGCTAGTTTTATGTCCATTTATATCTGTTTCCATCCGACATATCTGATTTTACTCGGCATGTCGGTTTTTATCTGCAATTGCAGGTATAAATATTATCCGCGAACGTCGGGTTTTATCTATTTTGTTCTATGTCGGCTTTAATCTGGTTTCATCCGCAAATACATGTATTTGGGTTTATATCTGCATTCACCCGGTTTTATCTGCAAATACCTGCTTTCGTCTGTTTTTACTCGGTTTTATTTGCGTTTGCCTTCATTTACTTCTTTGCCTGCTTACGTCTGGTTTCATCCTCGATTATCTGATTTTATCCGGTTTCACTTGCAAACATCTGCTTTCATCTGCGAACGTCTGATTTCATCCGCAAACATCTATTTTAATCCGCAAACGTCTGCTTCATCTGATTTAACCTGCAAACATCTGCTTTTATACGCGAAGATCTACTTTCATCCGCGAACGTCTGCTTTAATTTGCAAACGTTTACTGAAGTCCGCAAAAGTCCGCTTCATCCGATTTCACCTGCAAACATCTGCTTTTATCCGCGAAGATCTGCTTTTATCTGTGAACGTCTGCTCCAATCCATAAACATCTGTTTTAATGCGCAAACATCTGTTTTAATCCGCAAACATCTGTTTTAATCCGCAAACATCTGCTTTTATCCGCGAAGATCTGCTTTTATCTGTGAACGTCTGCTTTAATCCGAAAACATCTTTTTTAATCCGCAAACATCTGATTTCATCCGCAAACGCCTGCTTCATTCGATTCACCTGCAAACATCTGCTTTTATAGGCAAAGATCTGCTTTTATCTGTAAACGTCTGCTTTAATCCGCAAACACATCAAGCGTTCGCAGATAAAAGCATATGTTTGCGGGTGAAACTGTATGAAAGCAGACGTTGAGTATAATATGTATAGTATGTATAATATACATAATATGTATAGTATGTATAATATACATTGTATATATTTTGGGCATAAAGACTTTAATCGGTGGCATTAAGGTGGTTCGACGTCGGCAAAACGATTATTTCCATGTAGGCTGGTGGTGACAACCACATTACTTCCGAAAACATGGTAAATATTAAATACCTAATAAAGCACGCCAGGGCAGTGTTGCCAGAACCGGGCAAAATACGCGAATTTAGCGTAATTTGGTAAAATATAGTTAAAAACCTATAATAATAATAATATATTAAATATTATAATAATTTATTAATTAATAATATTATAAATCAAAATATATTTTTTAATTTCCGTAGGTACTTAAGTACATTTCTAAGAATATAAACAAGCGCGTTATACGATACTTTCTATAGATAACATTCCTGATTTTATATCAGAAAACCTAAATATATTATATATAACAAACAATATAAATATAATAGGTGTAATATATTATATTATTTGGATAATAAATTAAATAATTAAATAAGTTTGACAACGTCGATCCATCTGCATGGTGCGTATTTGGCTGCCTTTGCCAAACGCCGTTTGGTATGATTTATAGCCTGCACCATTTAAGTATATTTTTCTTTACTTTCTTTCTGTGCTTTCTTTGATAGTTCCTAGTGACAACAGATTGCCTTGTTTATTCCAAATTGTTTGAAGATGTCACAGGAAAACTAGTGAGTAAATTTATATTTGTTGGTTTACCTTATGTTCTGTAGGTTTCCTTATAGCCAAAGATATTCTCTTTGCCTATAGCCATTTAAGTTTAAGGTTAATAAAAACTTTATTCAACAATTATTATAATATTAATAATTCATTCTATATAGGTATTGTCAAAATTCTATTGATCTAAACATAATATTATGCTTTTAAATATCCCTGTAACGTTGAGGAAATAAACTTGATACCTACATGTATAAAATTGTTGCAATTAAGCAATTGCTTCAGTATTAGCTATATATGTACTAGGGTGATTCAAAAAATAAAACAATTATTTTTTTTCTAATAAAAAATAAATAGTAAATTAAAAAAAATGTTGGCGCCTATTTGAGCCCTTAATATTGATATTAAGGTTTGCCTCAATTCATTTGTTGTTTTTCCATTTCAATAACACGGGAATTTTTATTTTTTTAATTTTGAATTCTTATAACTTTGAAATGGTTTGTTTTCGCAACACCCAAGCGAGAGGAGTTATAGACAATTTCACGCTCTACAAAAAATATCTGAAGGTCAAAGTTCTTCAGATCAACCGTTTCAAAGATATCAGCGATCAAAAATAACACTAATAAAAAGTTTCAAATATTTTAAAATAAAATACAAAAAATATCATATGCCATGTTTATATTATTTTTTATGTAAAATCACTTTAATTCTGTTAACCTGAGACTGTAAACTTTTTTGATATATATATATATATATATATACATAAATATAAAGGGTTTTTCATTTAGAGCGTCAGAACTTTTAAATGAGATAAAAAAATAACTACATGTTATAATGCCGTAATCTATATTTTATTTTGAAGAACGATCGATGACATTATGTTTTAAATATAATATCGTTTAAATGTCCCCCTCGACTTTGCCTGACTGAATGCATTCTGAAGGCCTAATTTTCTACTATTCTTTTACAAATATCGCGTGGTATACTTTGAATAGTGCGTTTAATGTTTCGTTTAAGGTCGAGAATTGTTCGTGGCTTATTTTTGTAAACCTGAGATTTCACATGATCCTTTAGATGCACAAAAGTTGACTTATTTGCCAGTAAACCAGTTTTACTTAAACGATAAACCTTATATTTCTCGCAACTTGCAAAATGTTTGGCAAACCGAACATGCATTTTGATGGTAAATACGAATTATTTTTAAGCGCTGTTAAATTGTTATCTGTCCATATTAATTTGACACAATGTACTGAACACATGTGTTGTCAAGATTTGACATTTACATTCCAGAGCAGCCTTATTTTTAGGGTTAAAGTTATGACGCTTTAAATGGAAAACCCTTTATAATAAAATACAAAAAATATCATATGCCATGTTTATATTACTTTTTATGTAAAATCACTTTAATTCTGTTAACCTGAGACTGTAAACTTTTTTTTTGATATATACATATATATATATATATATATATATATAACCTGAGACTGTAAACTTTTTTTTTGATTTATATATATATATATATATATATATATATATATATATATATATAGATATGCAATCCTACATTACCAAGCCCGAAACGTTACATTCTACAGTATAAACGAAGCCGACTCGGTTTTTACGAAGCCCGAAATTGGGCTTCCTAAAATTAGCGTGTATAAATTTGTTTTAGAGTTAAGTGATGCCCCCTTGTTTCAATGGCGAAAAAGTGGTGGGCTTCCTAATGCCATTCAAACCTATCAAAATATACACCCTTAGTTCCAATGCTTTGGCGGTAGGGGGCACACGAGTCAAAGGAGATTATATACAGCTTTGTATAAGTATTACGCAGTATACGAAGCCCGTACATCTGGCAACAATGGGGAATATACGCTCGATGACTTTTTGATAGGAAGGCGGGGAAAATAATGCGGGATTCTTAAATTTGTATCTACTGATTTTCAAAATAAATGTTATATTCCCAAAATTATGTTTTGTTCACTACATGGCGTGGATTAAAAGGCAATGTTTTGTTAAATACTTTCGTAATACACTTAATTTTAAAGAATTATTTATTTTTGAAATATTATTTGGAGTGCATTTTTCTTTGGGGCGGTTTTACAAGTTGTCCAGGTATTTTACATAGTTTTAATTGGGGAAACAAGGGGATTTGTATATATTATTTTTATTATTATTATTATTATTCAATGTTAGATTTAAATAATTTAAATAAAAATAATTTTTAATTTATTAAAAAAAATTCCAATAGCGGTATGAAATAAATTAAAAATTATTTTTATTAAATATCATTTTAATGTAACATTGAATTGCAAAAACTGCTTTTTGACAGATAGCTTCTCATGGCAATTTGTCAATTAACATTCACAACTGGTCAATTTATTTATACATGGCAAACAACGACCAAACGACCAAACAACAATAAGAAATTGGGTTCTTTATTTGGATAGTGCTTATCTAAAAGGAACCAAAAACTTGTTCGGAGCTTAACAAACTTATTTGTATATACCTAACTCATTTTTAATGCTGCTCAAAAAATTAATTATAATTTGAAAGTCCTCTCAATAATTTAAAAGAAGTTCTAAATAATGATAAACTTTTTGAGCATTATTAAAAATGAGTTATTTTACAAAAAGTTTAGTTTTTGTTAAGTCCAAAAATAGTTTTTGGCGCTTGGTTCCTTTTAGATAAGGATTGTCCATTTATACTTACCATTACAATATTATTTTATCAACCGTTTTGGTTAAAGTAATATTTTATCTACGATTTTTATTTGATAAAAGGCAGCTTTAACTTTATAATGTAGCTATAAAACAATATTTGGTTGGTAATACATTTTTCTTGTTTATAGGATGCTAAACTAAATAGCAATTTTCTCCACTTCTTTTTTTTATTTTTCAACTTTTAATTTGGTTTAGTTTTCCTAAATTTTCCCAACATTTATTAAAATGGATATAGCCGGTTTTCCACGGATGCTCCTTAACTATGGCCTAGGTCTTTTAAATCAAATTTGCCTATAATTATAAATTTAGACAATATTGTTAAATAATGACTTATAATTCATTCAATAATATAATAGTTTTTATTAAAATAATTATAAATCACACTATTTTTAAATACACTGCCCTACAAAATTATTGCATAATAAATAAAAAAAATTAACTCTAAAACGCCTTTACTAATCTTTATGAAATTTTGGATAAAAATACTTCAACTTATATCTCAATTTACCTGTTCAAGGGTTTTTCGAGAAAATATGTTTAAAGCCTTTTTATTTAATAATGAAAATAAGTTCGAAAAGTCACTTCTAGGGAATTTTTTTAAATAAATAAAAAATATGCTGTTAAAGAGCGTATTTTTTTAGTATCCCCTGAAAATTTTGTACAAATCAAGCAAACAGTAACGAAGATACAGCGCTTCAAAGTCGTGAAAAATGACCACTTTTCAGCAAAATAATCAAAAAGGCGTCATTTTTACCGACTTTGAAGCGCTGTATCTTCGTTAATGTTCGTTTAATTTGTACAAAATTTTCAGGGTGTACTAAAAAAAATACGCTCTTTAACAGCATATTTTTTATTTATTTAAAAAAATTCCCTAAAAGTTATATTTCAAACTTTTTTCATTATTAAATAAAAAGGCTGTAAACATATTTTCTCGAAAAACCCTCTAACACGTAAATTGAGATATAAGTTGAAGTATTTTTATCTAAAATTTCATAAAGATTGGTAAAGGCGTTTTAGAGATAATTTCTTTATATTTATTATGCGATAATTTTGTCGGGCAGTGTATTAAAGTATACGTCATTATTTAGATTTTTTAGAATTTTTGGTGTATTTAAATCTACCAATTTTAAAAAAACTAGATGTCTTTATAATTCATGAAAAAAATATTCAGTCAGTTTCACTTCTTTTGATTCCCATTTAAGTTTTACACAAAATTACCTAACCTCAACAATAATTCTTATAATAATTATAATTATTGATATATTTGTATATTTTTTATTAACATATGGAAATATATTTTTTAAAGGCTTAACTTTTAAACAAAAACGAATCGCATCCATCTCATTTAAGAAAAAATGTTTATAATTAACCCAGCTATCATCTGACAAAGTTTGCCATAGAGCTTGTAAAGCACCCTGTATAAGATATTTAAACGTTTTCAAAATTATGATGTATAAACAAAATAAATGAAATGTTTATACCTATAGGTACCTAAATTCAACAATACTTTTAAATTATTATAATATAAATAATTATAATTTAACGATAATTATTATTATAATAATTATAATTCAACAATATTATTAAATATTTAAGTATACCTACGTCATTATTTAAGACTATTGTTAAGTTTAAGTATCGTCTAGGTATTTTAAATCAAATTTGCCTATAATTATAAATTAAGACAATATTTTTAAATAATGACTTATTATTAATTTAATAATAAATATTATTATAATAATTTTTATTATAATAATTATAATTCAACAATATTATTAAATATTTAAGTATACCCACGTCATTATTTAAAAATATAGGTTAAGATTAGGTATAGTCTAGGTATTTTAAATCAAATTTGCCTATAATTATAAATTAAGACATTGGCAACACCGCAGGGCTTCTGATACACAGCGGAGTGTATCTCTTGTTGTTTATGCACCAACGAACAGTTAACCGCCCCGTCCCGCATTACCGGGCTTCGACTAGCCAGTGTAATGCACCGGGCTTCGCATTGATAGCTGTGCATGTATATATATATATAAATCAAAAAAAAAGTTTACATTCTCAGGTTAACAACATATGTTTGCGGGTGAAACCGTATGAAAGCCGACGTTCGCGGGTAAAATCATATTTGCGGGTAAAACCGGATAAAATCAGACGTTTGCGGATGAAAGCAGATGTTCGCGGATGATTGCATATGTTCGCGGATGAAAGCAGATGTTCGCGGATGCAAGCAGATGTTCGCGGGTGATTGCAGATGTTCGCGGATAAAAGCAGATGTTGGTGGATAAAAGTAGATGTTAGCGGGTGAATTCGGGGGTGCACTAACCGGATGATATCAGGTGTTCGCAGATAAAAGCATGTTTTCAGGTGAAACCGTATGAAAGTAGACGTTCGCGGGTAAAAGCAGATGCGGTTAAAACTGGATAAAACCAGACGTTTTCGGATGAAAGCAGATGTTCGCGGATAAAAACAGTTGTTCGCGGGTGATTGCAAATGTTCGCGGATAAAAGCAGATGTTTGCGGATAAAAGCAGATGTTGGCGGGTGAAATTGGACTAGGCAGACGTTTGTGGGTAAAAGCATATAATATGCATATTATGCTCGCGGATAAAACAAGACGTTTGCAGATGATCCCGGACAAATTCAGATATAAACGAAACACAGTGAAGACGGTTAAAAAAAGATGATTGCAAATGATTGCAGGGGTGCACTAACCGGACATAAAACACAACCAACCGGGTATAGCGAGGCGGACAAAAGCAGATGATATCAGATGATATTTTTACCCGCTTTTATCTGCTTTTATCCGGCTTCGACGAAGAATTTATACCCGCAATCATTTGCTTTTATCCGGTTTCGACGAGGTATTTATATCCGCAATCATCCGTCATTTTCAGCAGGGCAGTTTTATTTAACTTTGTCATTTATCCATATATTTTTTTTGTAAATAGCCTTTTTTTTCATAAAACTGCAAACTTAAAGATAAAAATAGGTTTCTCCTGAACCAATTAACTTCTTATGGCATTCGTGGAAACGCTGGCCTCTGGGTGAATGCATACCTATCAGATAGGGTTCAGAAGGTTCATATAAA
Organism: Brassicogethes aeneus; assembly: GCA_921294245.1. NCBI lineage: Eukaryota > Metazoa > Arthropoda > Insecta > Coleoptera > Nitidulidae > Brassicogethes > Brassicogethes aeneus. The sequence goes on from OV121132.1 coordinate 69,015,618, forward strand.
ACATGATAAAACTATTTTCAAATCTAGAGTTCCTCAGGAAAGTATACTTGAACCTTTTTTTACATAAACCATATTGTAAGTAATTTTAATCAAACGTTTATTACAATATATGCTGATGACACATCGGCTGTGGTAGCAGGTGATAGTATACAATCTCTGAATAGCTTAGCAACTGAATGTGTAAATAACATGCAAATGTGTAAATAACATGCTTGGTGCAATAAAAATGGCCTTATTCTGAATCCTAAAAAAGCCAACTCATAATGTTTCATTCCAAGCAAACTTCTATAAATTAAAGTGTTAAGTTTTTGGGGTTAACTTTTGATAAAAATCTTTCTTGGGAGCTGCATATTTAAGATCTCGTAAATAAATTTTCTTCTAAAAATTATTGCATGGCCCAATTAAGAGGAGTAGTGAACTTACCCACATTGAAAACTTTTCATTTTGGATGTGTTCATTCTATTTTTTTCTATGGAATATTTTGATGGAGCAATAGCACCTATAGTAATGGGGCAGTTTAAACATAAAATGGGTCAAGTGTAAATCATTGATCTGGGATAGGTGTTTAATAGGTCAGTTTATTTTTTTACTTTGACGTTTTTTATGTTATATTTCTTTGTATTTTAATACTTTGTAGATATTTTATAGAAAAAATAAATATTATATTATTATTATTATTATTATAATCTTGAAATAAGAGCAAAACACAAATCAATTGAAATATTTCATATAATAGTTTTTTATATATTTTTTAAAAGCTTATTTGAAAATAACAAAAAAAAATGTCTTATGTATAACATTTATTAAAATAATCCAACAATATACACATTTTTTCTAACCGTACATACATTGATATTTTTACAAGCGAATCCATATATGGTCGATATGGTTAGTTATTACTTTAACAACTAAATTATAATTTATTTTATTATAATTAATATTTTGTTGGCAAAATAAATTTTGATATAGATAAAATTGGTTTGTAAATAATGTAAAGTTCTATTAAAAAATAGGTAGGGTCCACTTACTTAATAAATAAATATAATTCTTTTATATATAAATATAAATTTAATAAAATAGCGTGCTTTATCTATTTATATTAATTACATTTACATACGTATATAATATTTGATTGCTATGTACAAATATTTATTGTTATCATAGCAGTATACATCGTCATTTATACATCTTTTTGTTGAACACATAACAAACTTTTACTAATACATTCATTATAACATAAAATATATAGTAGATACTTGTTTACATTATAATTCATAATTTCTTAATAAGTTGTATGTTTTAAAATGGTCTAATTAAATGTTTTTGATATTTGTCTAAAATATAATATAATAAATTATCTAACACTTATGCTGAGGTCTGAAACTGCATGGCAAATTAAGATTTAAAATTGCATGACAAATTAAGATATTATTCTTTGTTTCTTTATTAAACTTGTATAAATATATTGGATTTATGTAAAAGCAAAAAAGTTAATTTGCCATTTTTCTAGTTATGTAACTTATACACATTTAGTAATTAATAAATATTTTTATTAGAAAAACTAATTCGTAAAACTATAAACGTATAATAAAATCTTAACTAAAGTGGTAATAAAATATTAAACAATGATAAAATATTTAGTTTAGCTTAATTTATATACAATTTTAATATGACTTACAACCATTATGGGAATATACACCCCATTATTTCATCAGTTAAATAGTTTTATTGATAATAAACCTTTCGAAAATTATCGTACAACTGTTATACCTATTTATTAAGTTATACTTAAGGAACAAATTTGTCCAATACACATTCCATTTTATAAGTCGTGGAAAAACTCGGATACTTTGGAGCAAGGAATAGGGATGTTAATGAGTTAGCTTTATGTTCCCATATTAGGACCGTTAATACCAAGTTGTTTTTTTTAACAGCGCCCCAAATTTTTAGTTAATTCTAAAAAAAAATAAAACCAAATAAAATATATAATATTTATATTAAACCTTTCCGAACACACGATAGATTTTTTAAATTTTTATTTAAATAACAAGATTTTCAAGATCTCTCAAACAAGCAAATATACAGTAGAATCTAATACATATTTTTGTACTAAATTAAACACTTAAAAATTCCTTTTAACTTACAATAAAATTACTAAAGTTATTACCTACCGGCCAAATGGTCAATATGCCTGCTTGTGCACTATAGTGGGTGGGCCCAAAAATGTCGCCATAGTTCAAAATCGACCTTTTTCCTAGTGCACAAGCAGGCATATTGAGCATAAACTCAACTTTGAATAAGTAATTTTATCGTAAATTATTAGGAAAGTTTTTTTGTAGAGCGTTGTATATTGCTGTTTATATATTTGTTTAAGAGAAAAGAATATAATGTATGAAGTAAAAAATCTCATGTTATTTATAAAGGAAAGGTATCGTGTTTTCGGCGAGGGTTAATATTAATATTAAAAACAATTTTAAGGTTATAAATTAAAAATTTAGGGGGCGCTGTTGAAAAAAATCTTGGTAAATAACAGACACTAATAGGTATAAACCATCTCATATCTATTGAACCTATTCTAATGATTGGAATAAGGGGTCAAGTCAAGATTTTGATTGTACGCAATATGATACATATATCAGATCTGATACAGACGAATGACAGAATAGATGGTAAAATATTATTTTAGTTAAATAAAAAATAATTTTAACTACCAACTTTGTTTTGAAAATAACACTTTATTGTGATAATATTATTAACTATAATAACCTAATAATATTCTGACAATCTCTTCATATTATAATTAAATTCTAGAATCTATAAACTCTATAGAGTTTAGACTTTAGAGTTTTATAGACTATAGTCTTACAGTAGATACAATATTGTACCAGAAAGAAAATCTGTTAAACTACGAGGGTATTTCAAATTTTAACCGGACTAATTAAATTGATAGTAGTTTTAAAACTAATTATAATTATAATTTTTACAAAAGAAAACTAAAGTATTAGATTTTGTTGGTGTATATTTCCATGTTTATAACTGCCTTTTTAAGAGTCAGTTATAGGTCGTCGAGACACCCAATCAGCTATGCTGGGTAAATTGTAGACTTTATTTTTAAGGCCCTTTAGATTTGGATACTGATCCAAAGCAGCTCTTCCAAAAATGTGTTCGAAATTTTCGAGGGAAACAGCAAAAACAAAGTCGCACCAAGTCACCTTAAAAATAAAAAAATAGATTAAATATATATTGTTAAAATTAAAAATTTACTATGATTATATCCCTCATTATAATATGAACCAATCAAAAGCCTTGAATTTTCGAATAAATTTCGTTTAAATAAACGATTAAATCACTAGAACTATTTAACAGCGATTAAATTTTAGCCTCCATATTGGATTTTTGTTTACGATTTTATGGTGTTATTTACAAGTTTTAACAAACATTTTTTAAAAAACAATAAAAAATAAGTTATCTAGTTTACGAAATATCAATTATTACTTATTACATTCCTTAAATTAATAGAATTTTCTTTAAAAAAATATTTATAAATTTTGACACATACGTCAGATTTTATGAATTGTCAAATAGTTTCCTTTAATTCGAGAAATAATCTAGACGTACATCACTCAACCTATAAATTTAATCTGTCAAACTATGCTCAGTAAGTTTTTTATTTGATTTTTCTTTTTGGAAAATAGTTTAATGCAAAATAATTAAAAATAAAACCCCTCGACCGCTACGCGGTCTCGTGATTTTATTAAATTATTTTGCATTCAACATTTTCCAACAAAAACCAAACAAAAAACTACTGAGCCTAGTTTAACCGATTAAATTCATAGTTCTCGTGATATAATATATGATTAATTAAATAAAGTAATAAGGTACTGATTATAAATTAGCTAAGTAAAATATTAAATATTTAAAAATAAATTCCCGTATTTATTGCTGTAACAACAAATTTTTGCAGTTTATATATTAATTATGTGTTACTATAGTTTAAAATGTGATAATAGTTTATATGTAATATGGTGTTAGGAATTTAATTTACCGGCTTTCAAAATTAAAGCGTCCGTTTTTCAAATTTGTCTGTAAAAATTGAAATCTTGTCAACTAACTTAAATCCAACTTCAGCCGATGACTAAAAAGCCTGAGAGCCACTGCTGCTCAGTAGCGTGCCGTATAGGGGGCCAGGAGAGCCAAGGTACGATCATTTCACAATCAACATCTGGTAACACTGAGCATCAGGGAAAATATGGAAAATAAAATTGTACATATATACCTTTTTCGACGCGAACAATAATACCTAATATTTCATAAATATTTAATAAAATAATTAAATCGGTGAGTTCAAGAACAGTACAAGTCCAAAATTTAAAATTTTGACAACTTATTTCATAAAATTATTAATCTAGATCGTAAAGTGCTTGTTTGGCATGCGAGAGGTACCAGGATATATGAAACGTATAGATGCAAAACTAATTTTTTGCTAAAATCCTAGTTTTCTCAATATTTGTTATGTTGTTTAACTTCATTTAATACATTACTAAAAAGCATTTTATGTCTAGAAATTAGAGGTATATACAGGGTGTTATGTAATTAATGTTATATATTAAAATGGGTTGTTCCTTAGGGTCCATAAAGAAGCACCTGAAACTTTTTTTTTCTAAATTCCAAAGTCTAAAAATAATTTATAATAACCTTTATCCTACCAAAAAGTACGCCACTGATCGACTAGGAACTTTAGGTTAATCTGGTGGATTTATTATGTTATGGTTGGTAACAACTGTTTCCAAAATCTTTCAAAAAAGTTGCCAAGCATTGTTTAAATTTAGCTTAATTACAAAAATGACAAAATTAACAATGCAAATTGTCAATTTGGCGTTTTTATTAATTGTTGGTTATTTCAATTTTGAACTGAAGGAAAATTCAAACAAAATCTGCCAACAAATTGTAAATATCTTAACTAAGGGAAGTGCTTTTGGATTTATTTACACAAATTAAATGTTTAAAGTTTAACCTGTGAACTGGTCCCAATTTCATCTGAGTAAACAGAGAAAAAAACTGATGAAAAAATTAATTTTGTGGTTATGGATTTCAAATTTCAAAGGTACTAAATTTTCTAATCATTGTTTAAGCTAATAGCTGGATCAGTAAATAAATACAGAAGGGTATTAGAGCTTTAAGGGCGTAAAACTTTTGTATTTATCGAGTTTTTATTTATTTTTTGCAAGAAAAATTTTTAGTAACAATTTTTTACATCTGGCTACTTTGTTGGTTGGTATCTATGTACTCACAAAATACAGGTGTGCAGAGATAAACAAGTGTGTAACCAGTGGCGTATCACAAAAAATATAAAAAACTTCTAATGCATATTTTTTCTTTATCTTTGGAAAAATGTTTTTTTAAATATTTTTTCTTTTTTCCTTATGTCAAAAGGTATTCAGTATTTTAATATATAACATTAATTACATAACACCCTGTATTTTGTACATTGAGCTTTTAAAATGGCAAAAACATAGATTTGCAACTGATTATAGCATGACACAATAAAAATAAGGGTTAATAAGGGTTATTTGTCCAAAATAGACAATAGATAATGTATTGAGGAGATCTGAAAATACCCCCTACTAAACAATCCGTGGGTTATTACGATCCTAATGGTTTAAAATAAATGTATTAAAAAAATCATTTAAATAAACTAACATTTAAATCTAGCGGCAAGTAGAAATGTATTTGACGTAGAATTCCGAACGATACGGGCACTCCTGTCTTAGGTGGGAAAAGTAAGGGGGGAGAATACGGCATTCGAGAAGAACCCTTACAACGAACAACATGTGTAAATTTGGTGAATGTAAAAGTGTTTAAATTTGTAGGTTTGTAACTAAATTATTGTAGTTTAAATATTTTGGTATAATTAGTTTACACCATGCACATGCCTTGTGTAAAGATAAATATTCGATTAATTGACTTGGCATCATCGATCTTCTATTCTGCCATGATGGCTGCTGTTTTAATAAACCTCGCCCGTAATCAACATGAAATAAATTTACGTTTAAACTATCTTGTATTATAATTTAGATCCTAAATAATAAACAATTTGTTCTTGTTTTATCTAATTAAAAGGGCAGGATTGCACTTGATTTCATCTAATTAAAAGGACCATGTTGTACGGTATTTTATCTAATTAAAAGGGCAGGGTTGTACGGGATTTTATCTAGCTAAATGTCAGGATTGTACTTGAGTTATTTAATTATTTTAATAAATATTTTTTAAAGGGGATTTACCATAAACGCTGTGTAAATTAAGTGTAATTGATATCGATTTTCTTGAATACGGGATTTATTAAATTGTACTCGCAGATTCACATTTATGTCCCATAATTAAGTGATTTTTTCAGTCATATTAAATTATTTGGTATTACGTTTGGAGTCAGTAGCAACGGTAATTGTGCGATAGCGAGATTTAATTTATCACCACTGTCCATGGAGTCCTGATATAAAAAGCCCATTGTGAATTACTATCCTGTAAATTTTATTAGGTGCCGGACGGTCTGGTTTCATCTGACTGCGCAGACATTGTTTTTTTTATTTGTGTCATTTTGATTACCTAGTATTTTATGGTAATTATTAATTTATTAAAGTTTGTAAAGGTTTTAAATGAGGCATAATAGACAATTGGGAACCCTCGGTTGAAGCTATAATTTATTGGCTCATTTTTCTAACAGTCGATTGAGCCCAGATGGAATACTTGACGGATAAAGTTTAATTTAAAATACAAAAATAGGGACTAAGACTCAATCTACTTTTACCCAACAAATAAACAATCTAAAAATGAAAACGAGGAACACATACGACAGCTAAGCTCTAGTATTTATTTATTTATATTATATGAGTACATTAGATGCAAAACTCGGTTTTGGCACATTTTTAAAAAATATATATTTTATCTTATTTATGTTCATAACTGCACTGCCCACAGCATAACTAAGTAAACCAGATGCATAAGTTAATATTTGTAGAATAAAATACATTTATAAACTAACCGCAGCTGCAAAACTGGGTATTTGTCGGATGCAAAACTCGGTATTTGACCAATCACCAATCACGTCGCTAGTATACGCATTAACTGACGGCATAACAATCACCTGATTAATTGTTATTTTTTTGGTATTTGCACTTTTCACTTGCAAAACTTGGTCTTTGAACGAGGAAGATGCAAAACTATGTTTTTAAATCTTTTGATTTCAATTATTTACTAAACTACTTAATTTTAAAGGACTTTTTTTTACTTTTTTGAATAAGAAATGATGCAAAAGCACGTCTATACGATTTTTGTATTTTTTTTTAAATATGACCTTATGAGCGGTTTTTCGTGTTTTTCTTAAAATCACTTATCCTGCAAATACAGAGTTGTGCATCTAATGTACTCATATGTGGGTTGTGGTCGCAGTAAGGAGATATTGTATGGTTTTAAGGGTTTGTAGGTCCCTTTTTTTCAGAGTTCTCTTGCAAAAAATAAGTAAAATGTCGTTTGGGTTACGGTTATTGTTGTTACTCTATCCAAATAAATATCATTATTGTTTGTTATAAATTTTAGTGTTTTATACGTTGAACTCTATCCCAAAATCACTCATTTTGGAAGGTTTTATGAGAGATATTTATATAAAAATAAACGGGAGCCTTCCGGATGTTTCACCTGTTTATTTTATTGTCTTTTATTTACTGTATTTATAAATTCTCTTTTAATACTTTCCCCATTTAATACAATACCTCAAAAGTACCTTGGGTTGCTAAATTAATGAGCTTTAATACCGTAAGTATTTATTTTATTTATTTGTCGTAATTTAATATAACATTTGCGCTGATGTTCCATTTCATTTATTTACATACATATTTCATATGTTTTTTAAAAATTTAATTTTAAAATAATACAATTTGGTGCTAAAAAACTTGTTAGTTTATAGTTTACTCTTATTTAATACATTAAATTGAATTAAAATAGTTCGAAACTATGCTAAACCCGCTTACATTTTAGTTAAGAGTAAATGGTAAATCGAGTCTGCTAACAGGACACAATGTCATGCAAAGTTTAATAATTGGAAATTGGAGAAGTCACTAATGTTTACGAATAGTGAATAATGAGTGCTATGTTTGAATAACTACCAATAGAAAATATAAAGTTGCAAACAAATTTCTCTTCGATTGTTCAATTATCAAAAATTGTTTTTGTTCTAGTTAAATTTAAACAGAAAGATCTAAGCCGAGTTGACAACGAAAAATGATTTCCATTAAATATAGATAGGAAAGTAACTTACATCGTTTCCAACGGAAAATCCTCCATTTTCTGAAAGGTGTTTTTCAAATTTCGATAAATAAAAAGGAATCGTTTCCCGCATCAACCGCGCCTTTTTTTCTTCTTTTTTTATCGCGTCCTGTTCCATTCTGTATTGAGCTAAAACTGAAAACAAAAAAAAATCAATTTTGTTATTCAAACACAGGATCGTGACAAACAGTATTAATATTAAAAGAACCAACTATATTTTAAAATGAATTTAATTTGTATCCAAGGCAACACAATAAACATAATTTTTAAAACACTTTTGGAAAAATGCTATAATATATTTTATTTATAAATATTAAAAATAATGAAGTGCCCCTAACATAAAACATTTATTTAATATGGGCTCCTAAACTGTATAAAGTACAGTACAGTCTAGGGTTCATACAAATCTTGTAAACAATTTTATAAACTTTCTATCTGTTTGTGATCTGAAGCAATTTAACAATACTACAAATGCAAATACTAAAATTTTAGACATTGTTGCGGCCAACTTTAAATGTCAAATAGAGAAAGATGATGGTCTAGTTAATGAAGATCCTCATCATCCAACTTTAAGCGTTGAATTAATACTACCTAATATTTCTGAAAAAAAAATTGAACCTCCTAAATTAGGAGTCCTAATGTATCTACATATAATTTTAAAGCAAATTTTATGTTAATGTATAGATTACTTCAAAGTCAGGATTGGTCGGAAATTTATACTCAACAAGACATCGATGTAGCTTTTAATATCTTTTACAATATTATACATATATACAATATTTAATGAATCAGTACCTAAGACCCGAAGAAACAACAATTTTCCTCCATGGTTTACAAAAGAAATAAAAAACCTACTAAAAGATAAAGAGAGAAATAGAAAATTACACAAAAAATATAAAAATAAAACCTATTTAATCGACTACAAACGACTTAAAAAAATCAAAACTGATATAAATACAGCTTATCAAAATTACACAATAAGTGCTGAGAATAATATAAGCTCAAATCCAAAACAATTTTGGTCATATATTAATAGTAAAAAAAGAACATTCCGTTTACCTCCCATAATGTACTATGAAACAAAAGAATTAACAAATGGGAACGACATAGCTGAGGCTATAGCAGACAACTTTAAAAAAGTTTACGCTAATATTCAAAATATAGATTATGACTACTTTCGACATCATGAAGCAAGTAATATTAGTCCTATTGAGTTGAAGAAAATACATAACATTGATGTTTTGGCAACAATAAAGAAACTAAAACCACGAGCGGCACCAGGTGAAGATGGTGTTCCAGCGTATATAATTAAAGGGTGCAGTGATGTGTTTGTGAATCCTCTGTGTTATTTGTTTAACTTATTATTAAAATCAAAAAAGTTTCCAAAAGTTTAAAAAAATGCAAAGGTGTCTCCACTGTTTAAGTCTGGTGATAAAACAAGTGTTATAAATTATCGCCCAATTTCTGTATTGTCTTGTGTGAGTAAAATATTTGAGTCAATTGTTTATAAATATATATATAGTAATGTTGGAAATATGTTTTCTCAAAATCAACATGGCTTTGTTGGTAAAAAATCAACTACTAGTAATTTACTTAATTTTATTGAATACATACATGACTCGTTGTCTAATAACGTTCAGGTTAATGTTGTATACACAGATTTTCAAAAAGCATTTGATAAGATTAATCACAGAATTATAATGTATAAACTTAAAGCTTTTTATGGATTTACCGATAATTTTTTTGAGTTCATATGTTCGTATTTGCATGATCGTAAACAAAGGGTTTTTTATAATGGCCATATTTCATAATCCTACAATTCTACCTCAGGTGTACCTCAGGGTTCAAATTTGGGACCATTAATTTTTATTTTTGTTTATAAATGATATCTGTGATGTTATAAAATATTCTGAGATACGACTCTTTGCGGATGATGCCAAGATTTTTTTAAATATTTCTAAAATGTCTGGTTGTAACAAATTACAAATGGATCTAAATTCAATTTTTAGATGGTCAGATAAAATAACCTTCCACTTAATATTAATAAATGCAATATAATGAAAGTTTCTTATATAGATTTTACTTATAGTTTAAATAATATTAATAAATAAGGTTGAAATTGTTAAGGATCTTGAAATTTATATTGACCCAGTTTTAAAATTTGATCCTCAAATTGAAAATATAACTAAAAATAGTTATAAAAAAATAGGATATATTGTTAGAAATTGTAAAGAATTTAAAAACAAATCCACCTATACTTGATTATTTAATATGTATATACGACCGCAATTAGAATATGGTTGTGTTCTTTGGGATCCTTTTTACAAAAAATATACAGCATCTATTGATAAAATACAAAGTTACTTTTATAAAATTACAAATTACTATCTTTAAATTCCAATTGAATACAATTATTGTGACTTGGCGGGGAATTTTAAAGCAATCCGTTAAAGATAGGTGGTGAGTAAAGTTTTTCCATATTCGGAAAACATCTTTGGGGAACGGGATCATCCCAATCTATTTTGAGTAACCATAATTTCTGTAAAAGAATTTTGACTTGTAAAACCATAGGCCCTAGAAGGCCAAGAGGGTCAAAAATCTGTGAAATAAGTGAAAGTATGGTACGTTTGGTTACAGGCTTTGTGTTATAATCAATAGTGGAGTTGTAGATAAAAATATCTTGTTCTGAATTCCAAAATATGCCTAGAGTTCTGTGGTTGTGAGATTCGTCAAATGTTAAATGCTTGGATTGAGTAAAAGCCGAATCCTTTATATCAAATATTACAGATTGACTATTGAAAGAAAATTTTCTTAAGTCAAGACCGTATGATTTGAATATTTGTACGAGGTTATTACGTATGACTAAAAGAGATTCCTCATTCGAAGTTCCAGTGATGAGGTCATCAACGTAGAAGTCGTTTTTGATTATCTGACTTTCAGTAGGATAAGAATCTAGGATGTCGTCTGAGATTTGGTTAAGACAACGCGTGGCTAAAAAAGCACTACTTGACATGCCATAAGTGACGGTGTTTAATTCAAAATGTCTTATTTTGTCTTGAAGGTCGTCACGCCATATAATTCGTTGAAAGCAACGCTGATTTGGTTTGATTAAAAACTGGCGGTACATTTTAGCGATATCACCTGTTAATACAAAATTATGTTGTCTGAAGCGCAATACTACAGTAAACAAATCGTTTTGGACAGTGGGTCCGATTTTTAAACAGTTGTTAATAGATATACCGGAAAATGAATTAGCAGAACCATCGAAAACAACTCTGAGGCGCGTTGTGAGGCTTTTACATTTTTCCACGCAATGGTGTGGGAGATAATAAAAGATATATGTTGAATTTTGGTTAGTGATATCTGGGGTTATTTCAGACATATGTCCAAGAGTTTTATATTCGGAGATAAAGTCGCAATAAGATTGCTTCATATCAGGATTTTTAGCAAGTTTTCGTTCAAGGCCATAGAACCTTTTTAGGGCTGTTTGAAAGGAGTCTCCAAGTTGAGAAACGTTGGGTTTAAGAGGAAGGCTTAATACAAATCTCCCAGAGGAATTCCGATGTGTAGAGGTTTTAAAATGGTTCTCGCACTCGGTTTCTTCTTGAGAATATTTATATTTGGATGTTTGTTCAGTGGTTTCTTCAGAGTTCCAAAAAAATTGCAAACTATTCTGAAGATCTTCATTAAGATTGTTAGTACATTTTAAGGAAGTTACATATTGACTGTCAGTGGTTAGTAAGGAGACAGGGCCACTCACTACCCACCCTAGTTTGGTGTCCTGTAAAATAGGATTGTTTTTACCCAATTTAATTTGGATTGTATTAAGTAGGTTGTAGAAAACACCTGCGCCTAGAAGTATGTCTATATTGGCAGGTTTAAGAAATTCAGGGTCTGCTAATTGAATATTGGTTGGAATATTTAAGTTGGAAATATTTATAGAGAAGGGAGGAATTTTTTCTGTTATTTTATTTATTACCAAGACTGGTATTTTAGTAGAAAAGTTATTATGGGTTGATTTTATTTTAAGTTGAGTGCGTTTAGTAATATTGGTGCAGTTTTCGCTAATTCCTGAAACAGACATGTTGATAGGCTCAAAAGGTAGGTTTAATTTATCGAAAAAATTCTGAGTAACAAAATTGGATTGGCTTCCATTGTCAAGTATTGCCTTACATACTATAGGCTGATGGTTTTTGTCAAATATTTCAACAAAAGCAGTAGAGAGTAAGACAAATGAATTTTGGGTTGCATTAGAGCAATATAAATTTTAAGAGTGGTTATAGGGTGTATTTGCAGTATTTTCTTTTGTCTGAGTTATATTGGTAGTATTTGATATAGAGGGTTTTGAATGTGCGGTATAATTAGTATGAGTATTAGTAGTGTCTTGTGGATTTACAGTTTTTGTATGAGTTGTTTGCATATGTAGTAGCGAGTGATGTTTACCTTGACAGGTTCTACAGGTATAAGTAGATTTGCAATTGCTTTGGCGATGTCCTGGACGCAGGCAATTTGTGCATAAATTTGCACGCTTCGACTCCGAAAACCTATTACTTACAGGTAAGTCAATAAATTTTTGGCAAGAATAAATAAAATGGTTATTTTTACATAGCGGGCACGGAATGGTATTGTTATTTTGGGTAAGTAATGTTTTACGCTCATATTTTTCAGGTTTGTTGGGCACAAAAGGTTTTTTAATATTTAATTTAAAGTCGAGAGATTCCAGAAAACGACAACGCTGGGATAAAAAAGTTATGAAATCTTGAGTGGAAGGATTATCAATTTTTCTTGAGAAATGCTCCCATTCTTTACGACTATTATAGTCTAATTTTAAAGCAAGTAAGTAAATTAAAATACTACTCCATTGGTCTACAGGTTCGTTTAAATTTTGTAAAGATTTAAAAGTATTTTGAAAATTGTCAAGAAGTTTTCTTAAACTAAGATGAGAGTCATCTTTTACTTGGTTGAGTTCAAAAATGCAGTGTATAATTACTTTTTTGTTTTCGAACCTTTCCTGTAGGAGTGCCCAGGCAGTAGTATAGTTGTTTTCGGTTGCAGCTAACGAGCTGATTATTTGCGCAGCTTCGCCCTGTAAACTGGATCGTAGGTAGTAGAATTTTTCTATATTATTAATTTGTGAATTTTTTTCAATGAGGGTTATGAAGGTATCTTTGAAGTTTGTCCATGTTTCGTACGAACCGTTAAAATTGGGTAATGGTATAGGAGGAAGGCGTGAACCATACTGATCATATGGCGAAGGCAGAGAATTTAAAAATAGTGGGTTTACTGAAAGGCTAGATGAGGGTGCACTTGGAGGGGTTTGTACGGCATTAATTTTGTCTATAATTCCTGATCTTTTGCTTCTTCGAATTGATTACTCAAACAAACTTGCTCGATTTCAATCTGGACATGCTTAAATTTGTTAATTAATGGTTCAATATTAATTAATCTTGTGCTTAAATCGATTAATAAAACAGGATTCTTTAAATCAGCGCATTTAGTTTCCAGAAAATTTTTAAATCTATTTATTTCATTTATGATAGCGTCACGGCGAGCTACAAGATTATCATAAATGTTTTTGGGTTTAGTCATTTTGAGGGATTATGGTAACAATGGGTTACAAAAACACAATAAAGTATACACTGTAGGTTAAAGGCAAGTTAAAGGGTTCGATAAAGTGCGTTAAACATGGTTAAAGTCGCGCAAAAACATAAAAAAATGGCTAACAATGGTTCAGATGGCTATAATATTGGTTAAAGGATTATTAGAATTAAGGTTTGGAAAGTACTGGCCTTTATTTTGTCGATGTTTCTTCAAATTCCAACAAAATAATTTTCCATCACACTTTCTCCATGTTTTTAAGGATGTACAACGGCGTCTGGCATCTTTGACGTTGTTTACTTGCTTGTTGGCGGTTTCAAAATTAAAGTTTCAATCGGGCTCGAAGGACCAGCATGAATTTGTTGACTTCTTGTAGATTCCAAATTAACATGGATAAGATATTTCTCTTTGTTTGGTTGAAGAAGGCACTACTCGTTTATTTTAATAACTTTTATTGTAATGCTTTGATTAACAGTGAACTGTTTATTATATGTTGCTAAGGTACAATTAGCGTTAAAAGAGTGCCGAATGCAACTAACATTACAAATAACAAAGAAGCGTATTACATAGTTTTTATAAACATAAAATTATTCAGTTAGGGAACTTTGTTGACGGTTTCTGGTAAGGGTCTGTGATACAGCTTTGCTTTGACAGGCGCATCCAATTGCCAATAATTGCCAGTTAACCAATTTAGATTGACAAAGAATGGTTAGCAGGGGCGTAGCTACCGGGATATCAGCTGTATCAATGATACGGGGCCCCCGGCTTGGGGGGCCCCCGATTGGCTTCGAAATGCGTAAGCAAAAATCATATTACCCACTCTCTAAAAATGAATTAGTCAAAAATGACTAATTGTCATAGCGAAAAAGCAGCCACTAATAATTCTCGTCAAAAGCAATTTATATCCCGAAAATTTAGCAGTCAATTTCCATGCAAAATTGTCCCCTAAATCTAAAAATGTCAAAAGTTGGAAAAAGTAGAATAGTTTTTGAGATAAAGTCCATTTTCCATATAATTTGGAATTGACTATATCTCAAAAAATGTTTTACTTTTATAATTTTTGACGGTATTTTCGAATTTAGGCGACCATTTTACATAAGAATTGGTTGTTAAATGTTGGGATACTATGGTATTCCATGGTTAACCATGGTATAAGTGAAAAAGCACGCACTAATAACTGTGGTAATTTTTCATTTTTGACTAATTCATTTTTAGAGAGCAAATGTTCAAAAAGTTTTGTCATGAAATTAAATTAATAAATAAATAAATAATATTCCTATTTAATTGTTTATATCCTCCTGTTCCAACGATGCCGTAAACTCATACGAATTGTTTCTGCCCGCACCTTCCGCTATGAGTTGTCTGCGGCGCAGTCTGCGCATTTTGTTCTGTGCTCTGCGCCGCATACTGAGTATGTTTTGCGTGTTATTTTCATAGGTTATATTAATAGCAAATTAGAAATAATTATTAGCGTTACAATTATTTTAAATGACTAGACTTTATTTTAAAATAGAAACCTTTTAAAAGATGTTGAAGAACGGTAAATGTCTAAAACCAGACCAAATTTTAAAATTTGCCTGTACATAAAAAGCTATGTATACATATATTATTTATTAAATTATAAAAAATTGGTAAAAAAAAAAAAATGATACCCTAAAAATTTTTTTGTTTGCCTAAAATAGACTTTGTGCATTACACCCAAAATTTTTTTGCCAGCAGCTTTTCCGTTAAAGGGCCCCACCAGATTTTTGATACGTGGCCTCTTCATGGCTAGCTACGCCACTGATGGTCAGCTAGGGATATTGATATGAAGTTGTTGTTTTATGGTCTTATTTTATTATTATTGATAATCATTTTATGTTGCTATATTTGATTTGCACTGACATGTTTTTATTACTTGATTATACCTGATTGTATTTGTTATTTATGATGTAAAATTAAATTGCATTACCGTTGTCCACTTGTCTTTGTTTCGGTTTTATCTAAATGTTTTTAAAGTGTCCACACCAGATCTAGTGCACGAATATACATATATGTAGGTAAGGTAAGAGACAATAATGCCCAGAAAACATAAAAACACACCAATAACCTCGCTGAGTTCCCGCCAAAAAAGACGATGTTTGGCAGCTCTTAGCAACCCCAAAATAAAAAAAATTAAAAACAATTTTAATTAGTTAAAACTAGCTTAAGTATTAATAAATTAAGACTGTGAAAGTATACCATAAGCAGATAATGTACAGGGTATTTTTTTATTTATGGGGTACCCCTATAAAAATATTTAAAACTTTTTTAAGCCAACTTGTTTTTTATTTTTTTTTATATATCTACAAATATAAATTTTATAGGGTTGTAACATTTATAAAAAAACACCCTGTACCAAAGAATAATAATTTTTTTTTAATTATTTATAATTTATATAACTTAAAATGTATTAAGCCTGACTCATAAAGTTTCGGTTGGCATTAAATTAAAATCATGGAAAATACATACATGCACATACATACACTTTACAAATGCACATGCATACACTTCAAAATGCAAAAATAAATTTTCAATGTATTTTCCTGTAACGTGAAACACCAGCGCTTACTCAAACGCCAAAAGAAAGTTTATGAATCTCGCTTACATTTTAATTATATGTTAACCATTTTTATATACCAAAGAATGACTTTTAATTTATTATAATTATTAATTATATAATTCTATCTTTTAGTATATAAAGGTGTAGAGGGTCCAACACCTTTATATAGGTTATATACTTAAGATTGTTTTGTATTTTTATTTTCTCAAAGTTGTTTTTTAATTTTATTTTTTATATTGTAAACTGGTTTATTTTTATTTGGATAATATTTAAAAATATTATTTTTATTTTTTATGTTGAAAACTGATTATGTACCTATATGTATAATATATAATATACAAAAAAAAATTTTTTCTTTGGCTGTTTTTTTAATAAAAGTTTTTTATTACATTTGATTTTTGTTTAAAACCAAATATAAGCCTTATATGAGGCGTCTAAATGCAAAACTCGAGATCTAATATTGAGTTTTGCAATGAAGGGTGTAATGGTACGATATACGGGGCAGTTAATTTTTAACATTTCTTAATTTATTATTTTAAGGCTTTACGAAATATGAAACTACTTCTAAATATTTAACTTAAAATTGTATCAAGTGGTTATTAGTAACTTAATATTTGGACCCATTCTGTTTATATTATATAATTTATTAGGGCAATATTTAAACTAAGCATTCCAGAGTCTTTGTCAACACGTAATAAAAATAGGGTATAGTACGTCTGACAGAATGATATTTATAAATCACTGTCTAGGTGCTAAGCGTAGACCTACGTGTTGGTGTCTTTAAGCATCCCATACTGCACTAGGGAGACTCACCAAAACCGCACGTATGTCTGAGCCATATCGGTAGACAGAGAAAGTTATCACGTTCCAAATGAACCATATCGATAGGCCTGTGGCTTTGAGAAAATAAACATAAAAAACAGAAAAGCATGTTAAAAACTGAAGGGAGGGTATTTTTTAAAAACAGTGGAGTTTTGTTATTTGAAGTAGACAGTTTGGTTTTGCTATTTGAGCAAGTAGTATATTTTAGACAGTTGAAGGGATTAGTTGAATTCTTTAATTTTGTAACAGTTGGTTTTGCTATTTGAAGGGAGAGTTACGTTTTACTATTAAATTCTTTAACTTTATCAGGGAGTGAATTTAACAAATCTTACAATGTTTTTTTGTATAAATTCAGTTTAGTGAAAAGTGTTGTTTATTTAAATAGGTATGTCTTTTCTATATTTAGTTATTATAATCTGAGGTCACAAATATCATAATGAGTGGTTAATTCTTTAATATTTAATTTAAACTATATTTTATTATTATTATTTCAACTTATTCTATGTGAGAGAAAGGATAAGCTGAATTATGTTATCTTAATGTTGGTGGTTGGACAACCAAATCATAATCATTATTTTATGTTTATAATTATTATATTTAAATTACATTTACTTTAACATATTATATTGTAATGTAATTTTACATTTTACTACATATTTATATTTAACATTTATATACGTTATTTTGTACAGTTTATCTTATTTTATTTATTTGATAAATTGATATTCATTATTTAATATGGTGAGACTTGTTTCAAGTTCGGCATATCAAATGAGTTATTTAGTTAGGGAACTTTGTTGACGGGTTCTGGTATGAGGTGGGTGGATACAGCTTAGCTTTGACAGGCGCACCCAATTGCCAATGATTGCCAGGTATCAATTTAGATTGACAAAGAATGGTTAGATAGGGATATTGATATGAAGTTGTTGTTTTATGGTCTTATTCTATTATTATTGATAATCATTTTATTTTGCTATATTTGATTTGCACTGACATGTTTTTATTACTTGATTATACCTGATTGTATTTGTTATTTATGACTGTACAATTAAATTGCATCACCGTTGTCCACTACTACACCACTTGTTATTTATATATTTTATTTATACAAATACCATTTATTATTGTTGCTTGTGACCTAAGTTATATTATACTTTATGTTTCACATTATTGTTGTTTGTTGCTGTACATTGATAATTATTTTCAATGTGTATTTGCTCATCTACACCGTCCGAGCCTACCATTTATGTAGGTGAATAATCTTAGCAATATGATAATATAATTTATTATATTCATATTGATTACTTTGATTTTGTTGTATTATTTATATTGTTGAGATGTGCGACATATATGCATGTCTGTATTGTATATGTGGGTTTTTAAGGTTTTACCTTATTAACTTAAATCAATCATACTTTTCAAATACAAATGTTTTTATTTATATTATGAATGTACAGTAACAATAATTAACTCTTGTATAAATTGCCTTTATTAATAAACTTATTTTAATTTAATACTTTTTCTTTGCTTTTTAAATATCTTTTCAATTGCTCAAGTACTTACGTATCCAGAACCGTATTCACAACAAAAAGGGGTCCTAACTTAATTTCTTTAAACTAGACGATCACGTGTTTTGGCCAAAGGTAGTTTTTTTGTGGTTTTAATATTCTTTTTAATTATTAATGTGTGCCCCCCATGTCCCGTTCGTTACAAATTGGTGCCGTGACCAGGATTTTGCTAATTTATTTATAATTAATGTCAAATAACCAGGATTCGTTTGGTCTAATATTGTTTTTTTATTTTTGTTGATTTGTTCTTGCTAATTCATTCCTAATAACTAGGATTTATTTTATTTGATATTTGTTTTATTTTAGATTGGTGTTATTTTGTTTAACCATTTTTTTTTTGCATGATTTATTTAACCTGAATGTTCGCATGTTATAATTATGAATTGACTTTGCTATGATTTGCTATGTTATGTTATGTTTTGCTATGTCTTGTTATGTTTGCTATGATTTGATATGTTTGCTATTTTTTACTATGTGTTATGTTTTGCCATGTTTTGTTATGTTTGCTATGGTATGTTATATTATAAAATGTTTATTAATGCTATGTTATGTCTTGCTATGTGTTGTTAATTTTTGTTATGTCCGGCTCACGAAAAATTAATACCCTTTTCTAGGATTTTGTATTGTTCATTTAATTTTTAATTTTTATTCGTGTTCCCGTCACTTTATGTCAGGTGATTAGAAGTTTGTCTATTTATTTTAGTTGTATTTTGTATTCCTTGTGTTACCATGTGTCAAGGGTGTTAAAAGTTCTTTTTGTTTATCTCTTGTTTTGCCAAATTGATGATATGGGTTGATTTTGGTCTTGTTGATAGATTTATGATTTTCGCACAGTGTGGTAAAATAATTTTTGTTTATCTGTGTTTAATTTTGTTTCGTTTTCATAAAATACAGAATTCCTGCTTTCCTTATTTTATTTTCAGCCATCTTAATAGTTTGTTTTTTATAGTACCTTCTTGTTAATAATTTTGTCTGGTTTACTACAACATTTGCTGTGCTTTTCAGCACAAATTGTTGCTGCTGACTGGAGGATACGTTCTTAAAAAGTACTGGGCATTTGATTAGATAAATTTTTATTTTTTATGTTATGATTTTACTGCTTTTTTTATTTTTATTTTTATGCAACCACTTTAATTGAATGACGACCTGAGTTTTACCAAGGAATATTTGATGACATAATTACCAAATGTTAAATAATTTTGGAATGTGCTAAACTGGAACTACTGGATGATGAGAACTTCAACTGCAATTGATAGGACTGTCAGGATGATCATGATGTTGGCGATAATCAATGATGATTTAATTTTGATCAGGTGTGTCATGTTTATTTTTATTTTATTTTAAATTTTATTATTAATTTTTGTTTTGTAATTTCTTTCTTTATGTACCGACATTAATTAACATTGTTAACATTATTAACCATTGACATGTTACGGTGACGTTTGACTTTACACTTTTATTGTATATTTTTGACAATGTTTATTTATTTTAAGTTTATTTTCTGATTAGTCTTTCTTTTATTTTTTATGTATTTTAAATGTATTTGATGGGAGCTATGATATACCTATGTGATGACGTATAAATGTGGAGATGCACAGAGAAGGGGCGCACGGTGCGCCGCGCACCCAGCAGATAAGGACCAGTAGTGAGCAGGGGCGCACTCAGCCCAAAGGATCAGCAGTGAGCAGGGACGCACTCAGCCCAAAGGATCAGCAGTGAGCAGGGGCGTACTCAGCCCAAAGGATCAGCAGTGAGCAGGGACGCACTCAGCCCAAAGGACCAGCAGCGAGCAGGGGCGTACTCAGCCCAATATAATATGGAGGACAGGGTCGTATTTAGGTTTAGTTACCAAGGTTTAGGGATGTTAAAAGCTTGACAAGCCTCCTTATGTCATTTGACAACCTTTCAAAGGGGCGTCTGTAATGGTACGATATACGGGGCAGTTAATTTTTAACATTTCTTAATTTATTATTTTAAGGCTTTACGAAATATGAAACTACTTCTAAATATTTAACTTAAAATTGTATCAAGTGGTTATTAGTAACTTAATATTTGGACCCATTCTGTTTATATTATATAATTTATTAGGGCAATATTTAAACTAAGCATTCCAGAGTCTTTGTCAACACGTAATAAAAATAGGGTATAGTACGTCTGACAGAATGATATTTATAAATCACTGTCTAGGTGCTAAGCGTAGACCTACGTGTTGGTGTCTTTAAGCATCCCATACTGCACTAGGGAGACTCACCAAAACCGCACGTATGTCTGAGCCATATCGGTAGACAGAGAAAGTTATCACGTTCCAAATGAACCATATCGATAGGCCTGTGGCTTTGAGAAAATAAACATAAAAAACAGAAAAGCATGTTAAAAACTGAAGGGAGGGTATTTTTTAAAAACAGTGGAGTTTTGTTATTTGAAGTAGACAGTTTGGTTTTGCTATTTGAGCAAGTAGTATATTTTAGACAGTTGAAGGGATTAGTTGAATTCTTTAATTTTGTAACAGTTGGTTTTGCTATTTGAAGGGAGAGTTACGTTTTACTATTAAATTCTTTAACTTTATCAGGGAGTGAATTTAACAAATCTTACAATGTTTTTTTGTATAAATTCAGTTTAGTGAAAAGTGTTGTTTATTTAAATAGGTATGTCTTTTCTATATTTAGTTATTATAATCTGAGGTCACAAATATCATAATGAGTGGTTAATTCTTTAATATTTAATTTAAACTATATTTTATTATTATTATTTCAACTTATTCTATGTGAGAGAAAGGATAAGCTGAATTATGTTATCTTAATGTTGGTGGTTGGACAACCAAATCATAATCATTATTTTATGTTTATAATTATTATATTTAAATTACATTTACTTTAACATATTATATTGTAATGTAATTTTACATTTTACTACATATTTATATTTAACATTTATATACGTTATTTTGTACAGTTTATCTTATTTTATTTATTTGATAAATTGATATTCATTATTTAATATGGTGAGACTTGTTTCAAGTTCGGCATATCAAATGAGTTATTTAGTTAGGGAACTTTGTTGACGGGTTCTGGTATGAGGTGGGTGGATACAGCTTAGCTTTGACAGGCGCACCCAATTGCCAATGATTGCCAGGTATCAATTTAGATTGACAAAGAATGGTTAGATAGGGATATTGATATGAAGTTGTTGTTTTATGGTCTTATTCTATTATTATTGATAATCATTTTATTTTGCTATATTTGATTTGCACTGACATGTTTTTATTACTTGATTAGGGGAACCCGGGGCAGAACGGGGTACTAAGTTGAAAATACCTTTTAAAAGTTCTAAAGGGTTAATTTGGAAAGCTGAAAGATTTTCCATGATAACATTATAATGTAATGATCATAAAAATACAATAAAACTGTAAAAAAAACAGAGTAGAAACTTTTTTTTTACAAAAAAAGAAAGGTATGTCATTTGCCCCATTCTGCCCCGGGCATGGGGCAGAATGGGGTGGTAAGGATAATTAATTTTAAAATCATTAAAAAATAGTTTAAATGCAGACAAACTAAGTTTGTTATAATGTATATTATATTTAATTAGTTTTAAGTGACTACAAAGGTTTGACTTAAATATTCATTGATTTTGTCCTTTTCTCAATCCGATTCACAAAATTCACACACAAGAACAGCCTCATCATCCCCGCTATCAATTCCCGCACAGAAATTGTGTGCCCATTTATTGCACACAGAACAGGCGGCCCAACCATCAATTGACTTTGAATAAAATTCACCACAATACAAACATTCACAGTCAGATAAATCCTCAGAATCGCTTTTGTTAAGTTTGCATTCTCTCTTCAGGTCCTTCTTTTTTCCATTCGTCTTCAGGCACTTTCCTTTATTTTTTTCAGTCTTATTTTTCTTATTTTTACTCTTTTCCAGTTTTGCCCTTGCTCTTTCTTCCTTAGCTAAGTTCTTTTTCGCTTTTTCATTAATAGCGGTTTCCAACTCTTTTTTGTATGGTGAGTCTGTTAAAACTGCAGTCTTTCCCCTCTTTCGATTAGCCCTTTTCACGGTTTCTTTTACTTTTGGAATAGGCATTAGAATTTTTGGTGAAACATGAAATGAAGAGGCCCTGTTATCAGTTGACATCCAAGAGCAGCCAGGAGTGGCACTATCTTCATCAAATCGAACTTTCTTTGCCGGTGTGTGATCCTTAGAGTTGGCTAAATCCTCGCCAGCTTCATCATCCAACCTGAGAGGCATGTGTTTTTCGACTGTTGTGCTAGATGAAGGCAATTCCAGTTGTTCAGCTTCAGGCACGACCTCTTCACTTGCAGGTCTGCCAAGTCCAATATCAGTTGTGTCTGCTGGGAGAAAATCAACGTCGGTAAATATGGATGGGTCAGTTGGCCATATTCCTGTAGCTTGGAATCCATTAATAGCAGTTTTCATTGTTGCGCTTTGGATGAAAGCTGATCCAAAAAGATTTGAAATTTGAAATAGAGTTACGACTTTCCCTGGGTTGCCTCTTAGCCATTTTCTAAGCTCATCGCTGTAATAAAGACTTAAAGGCTTCATAAAAGAAACATCAAGTGGCTGAAGTCGGTGAGAGCAATGTGGCGGTAGACACAGTAACGAAACGCCACTGGCCCTCGCGTAGTCTATAACTTCAAGGTTTTTGGTATGTGTTGAGTGGCCATCTAATATAAGAAGAACCGGGAAGTCCTTTGATGCCTTAGAAAATTTCACAAATTTTTTAAACCATACAAAAAATGATTCAGTAGTCATCCATCCAGTGCTGTGCACCTCAGCCCAACCTCCTGGTGGTAATCCAAACTCAAATTCTTTCTGTTTTTTCTTTCGAGGAAATATAAGCATAGGGGGCATGTAAGCTCCGCTTGCTGACATACAAATAAGGCAGGTTACGGTTTCACCCCTTTCTGCGGATGTTAACGACCCTACTTGACGTTTCCCTTTGCAAGCTATGATCTTTGATTGGTTCTTAGGGTTCACTGAAACGCCCGTTTCGTCGCAATTAAAAATTTGAGAAGCCGTTAGTTTGTGCTTGTCGACTAAATTCGTTAACAACGAAAAAAAACTATCCACAGCTACTTTATTAAAGCCCATGGCTTTTGCACCAGATGTTGCTTCAGGTTTGCGAATGGATAATGGATGTCTTCTAAGGAATCCATTAACCCAATCTTGGCCTGCTATTTCATTTTGAAATCTATGATTAAATCCATTTCTTACAGCTAACTGATAAGCTAAGGTTCTTAAGTCTTTCATCGTTAGACCGAACAACCTAGCTTCCATATTTTTTAAGTATTTAACAAGCTCAAGTTCCTGCTCTACTGTAAAAACCTTTTTAAATTTTCCAGCGGTTTTATCAATAATAAAGTCAGGGTTTTCCCTTTTTTTCTTAACGTATCTTTCCAGTGTAGATTGGGGAACATCAAAATGGTTCGAAGCATTCAAATAACCAAATTCACCAGAAATAACCGCCTCGACCGCATTATTCATTGCCTCAATAGACCATGATTGCCTATTTGTTT
The DNA here is from genome assembly GCA_921294245.1 of Brassicogethes aeneus. NCBI lineage: Eukaryota > Metazoa > Arthropoda > Insecta > Coleoptera > Nitidulidae > Brassicogethes > Brassicogethes aeneus. Next base: position 69,040,045 of record OV121132.1, read on the forward strand.
TTTTCTTGTATACCCGAACCATCTAAAATCGAAAAAATTAGGAGTTTAATAAAAACGACATCTTAGTTTAAAATTGCGGGGCAGAATGGGGTACCCCATTCCGCCCCACCCGTTCCGCCCCAGCGACACGATTTAGATTTGTGAAGTAAGGTTATAAGAGAAAGGCACGTAAACAATAGTTTAACTACGCCAAACTAAAGGCAATTGAACGTACTTGAATCATATACTAACTACAGTTGTAAAGTAAACAAACATGTATATCTTACCTTGGTTACAAAATCATCAGAAGTTGTAAAACACGAGCAAAAAATCACACAACGAAAACTTCACGCATTAACGCTAAAGAAAAATAGCTAAACATGGCTGACGTTTTAGAGCAGTGACAAGTTGATCTATTTCCACTTATTGCCGCTTGCTGGCATCACCTCCTTGACATCGAAAAACGTCAAACTTCATTCCGCCCCGGTACCCCGTTGTGCCCCGGGTTCCCCTATACCTGATTGTATTTGTTATTTATGACTGTACAATTAAATTGCATCACCGTTGTCCACTACTACACCACTTGTTATTTATATATTTTATTTATACAAATACCATTTATTATTGTTGCTTGTGACCTAAGTTATATTATACTTTATGTTTCACATTATTGTTGTTTGTTGCTGTACATTGATAATTATTTCAATGTGTATTTGTTTTTCTACACCGTCCGAGCCTACCATTTATGTAGGTGAATAATCTTAGCAATATGATAATATAATTTATTATATTCATATTGATTACTTTGATTTTGTTGTATTATTTATATTGTTGAGATGTGCGACATATATGCATGTCTGTATTGTATATGTGGGTTTTTAAGGTTTTACCTTATTAACTTAAATCAATCATACTTTTCAAATACAAATGTTTTTATTTATATTATGAATGTACAGTAACAATAATTAACTCTTGTATAAATTGCCTTTATTAATAAACTTATTTTAATTTAATACTTTTTCTTTGCTTTTTAAATATCTTTTCAATTGCTCAAGTACTTACGTATCCAGAACCGTATTCACAACAAAAAGGGGTCCTAACTTAATTTCTTTAAACTAGACGATCACGTGTTTTGGCCAAAGGTAGTTTTTTTTGTGGTTTTAATATTCTTTTTAATTATTAATGTGTGCCCCCCATGTCGAAGCCAATTCGCATTGAATAATTTGCGCCGAAATCCGCTTAATATTTTAATAAATAAATGTATTTTTTGTCAAATGCACTTGTATTTAGGTAATAATTACATTCTATAAATTTTCTTTGAGTGCATGTGGCAAAATATACATTTCTATTAAAATATTGGATTTTGCTGCAAATTATTGATTGCGAATTTGCCTTGGTGTAATTGTTCTATCAAATTTACAGTTTTTTTTTATCGATCCTCTACACTGTAAATTTGAAAAATTACAGAAAGGACATGTAACAAGGATGGAGCGTTTTAAAGATCTGTTATGTAAATTTGACAATAATATTAAAAAAATAAATATGTAACAACTTTGATAACACAAATTAGAACAAATAAAATGCCAGTATTCCATAGTTACGCATTTTATCATAGCGACAATATTTTTTATCACCGTTTACACGTTGCTAAGGATTTTGACACTTTTCTTGATTTGACATTTGTTGACATTTAAATACTGTGTTTGTTAAATGATTAAAATAATGAATTATAAACTCTAAAAGATCGATGGGTTGGTGTAAACGATAATTAAATGTAAGTAAGTTTAAATAAATAAGGTTTATTAAAGTCTTTTTATATTTTAAGCACATTTTAATTTCAAATGTCAAACTGACAATTCGTTAAATCCTAAAATTTATTATATTTTCTCACTAAATATAACTCGTGGTATGATTAATTCGATGATATTTACTCATTGAAACCGAAGCAGCACTCATACCACTTGTTATATTATGGGTGACAATATTATTAGTGTCGTATTTACATGTTTCTTTAAAATTTTGTAACATTTATATAACAGCAATGTCAGTTGAGGTGGTCATTGTTTAGAACTATTATTATGTTTTGTAGGGTTTTTTTTTCAAAAATTCTGGGCATTTGGAAATTGGGTGAATGAGATTACACAAAGAACAATTATTATTTTGCGCACCCGTTTTTGTATTCACTACTAACGATGTATGTTTTGCGGGAAATTTGCTGACAGGAAGAACTATTTGTTGCAAATTGTTTAGGAGAATATGTATCTATGGATTCAAATGCATGTCTATGATTTTGCTTTTAATGACTTAAAACTATATATCATTTAACTGTTGTTGTCTTTCAAAGCGTTGTCTTATGAAAATATCCAGATTAGACAATAACAAGTGGAAAAGTACAAAGTCCCATGTTTTGTAGGTAAACCAAGGTTTTCTATAATATTATATTCTCAGAAAATACGTCCAGCAGTCTTTCATACGATCTATGATTTTCTGATGTCAATTTTACCGATAGCAATTCTTCGTTTATTTTGATATTTTTCTACGAGTGTTGTGTACGCTTCTTAATAGTTTTTTTCGCTACGGGGGAACGCATTTAACAATGAAAGCGGCTCACCGGCTAAACCAGATATCAAATACTGAAATTTCTCAACAGCGCTCAGATAAGTATATACCGTACCTTCATTTGCAAGCTAACCATAGGGAAAATACATTGTAACTGGACCAGATAAGTCGCAGTCAACACAAAGCGAGAACCTTTTCAGAAATGATTTGGATGCATCGTCGAGACATGCGTACTAAAACAAATTTTACCAGATTTACACCACACAAAATAAAAAACAATAATAAAGCATCGATGTATGAAGCAAGGTCAACTGTTACGGCGCATGCTAGCCTACTCGTCCAGGCGTCCAAATCATTTCTACAACGTTTTTCGCTTCGTGCTGACTAAGACTTATCTGGTCCAGTTACAATGTATTTTCCCTATGGTTAGCTTGCAAATGAAGGTACGGTATGTTAAAGTTGATTATACAATTACTAAAATGTAGGCCAAAGTTTTAAATTAGTAGCATCGAACTTTGGCAAATCTATTTTTGGTAACTTAACATTTAAGACAGGAGCAGAGGAATTGGGCACTTGTTTATTAACAACCAATATTTTATAAGCATTATTACATTGACTATTTCCCTCGTCTTAATTTCCACCAATCACAAACGCGCAATTTTGAATTACAAATGGTTTCTAGGTGAAAAAACTGTGTGACAGCACCTGTCAGTAGTTTATTCGAGTTTACCCGCGGCAAAACTTGACAGCTGTTGTCACCAAAAATTGCAATTTATATTTTAATTGTTAACTGTTACTCATGAAATAGTCTTGTCAAATACCATTCGGGCATCTAATTTTTCCTGTGAAAAAAATCGAAAAAACACAATGCTAAGTAATATTTTTTGACAAAATGCATTCTTGCAGGTGCAAAAATCCTCCTCTTCGACTCGGATTTTTGTTGCCACCAGCACTCATGCTTTTTGTTAAAATATTACTTAGCAACGTGTTTTTTCGATTCTTTTCGGAAAAATTAAATGCCCTTATAATATTACTTACGACTATTTCCCTCGTCTTAATTTCCATCAATCAAAAACGCGCAATTACAAATGGTTTCTAGGTGGAAAAACTGTATGACAGCACCTGTCAGCAGTTTTTTCGAGTTTACCCGCGGCAAAACTTGACAGCTGTTGTCACCAAAATTGCAATTTATATATTGTACCATAAATAATTAAGTTTGTAGTATTTTGTGATTAAATAAATTACCTATTTTTCAGTTTTAAAATTAAAACCTACATATTTATTATGTTTGCATGCATAATAGGTAGTATATTTTGTAAGCTATGTGTATGCAGAATAACTGTTACTCATGAAATCGAAAAATCGAAAAAACACAATGCCAAGTAATATTTTTAAACAAAATGCATTCGTGCAGGTGCAAAAATCCTCGTCTTAGACTCTTATTTTTGTTGCCACCAGCACTCATGCTTCTTGTTAAAATATTACTTAGCAACGTGTTTTTTCGTAAGTAATATCATTTTTAAATAGCATTTAATTTTTCTGAAAAGAATCGAAAAAGCACGTTGCTAAGTAATATTTTAACAAAAAGCATGAGTGCTGGTGGCAACAAAAATCCGAGTCGAAGAGGAGGATTTTTGCACCTGCACGAATGCATTTTGTTAAAAAATATTACTTAGCATTGTGTTTTTTCGAATTTTTTCACAGGAAAAATTAGATGCCCGAATGGTATTTGACAAGACTATTTCATGAGTAACAGTTAACAATTAAAATATAAATTGCAATTTTTGGTGACAACAGCTGTCAAGTTTTGCCGCGGGAAACTCGAATAAACTGCTGACAGGTGCTGTCACACAGTTTTTTCACCTAGAAACCATTTGTAATTCAAAATTGCGCGTTTGTGATTGGTGGAAATTAAGACGAGGGAAATAGTCGGTATTACATACGAAAATACAATCGTCTGCTTGAACTCTGTACTCGCCTTGCATTTTTATTTCTTTTTTTAAACAAGGGCTTCTAACACTTCAAAATGACACCACTCAAACTCCTTCATAACCTGAGACAGCCGTGCAAATCGCGTTTTAAAATCAATAAGTTTATTAGCTGCTTCAGAGTACTCTGATATAGATTTAATTCTACTTAGAGCCGTAGATCTTTTTTCAATGGCGGAAATAATTAAGAATTAATTATGTTAGTACAAAGGGTAAAACTGTCTAGTTCCGAATGAACACTATTGCAATAACAATATTTTGCATTGACCGCGCCACCATACAAGAGTGGAAACTATAATATTAATAGGAGGTGGTGCATCGCGCACGACGAATTTAAACAAATGCAATAAAAACTAAGAGTAATATAAAAACTACTATAAAAAACTACACGTATATTCCAAACCAATTTTCCATACTAAAAATGTTTAGGGCTGGTACGAAAAAAAATAAGTGTATTGTAATTTGTAAGGAACTGCGTCCTACCTTTTTTCTAATGTGCTGATGTTGGTTGCAACCTTTCTTTCTTTCTTCTTTGTGTTAGAACACACTTGGGTTGAGGGGATGAATTTAAGGGAATTAGGAATTTTAACTAGTTCTTAACAATTTTAACTAACTATCACGACTTAGTAAACCGAGATTCTCGGGCTTATTCTGCGTACTAACTACCGGCAAAAAACTATTTACAAAAAAAAAACTTAAAACAACATTTATCGCGGTTAATTTAAATTAAACATTTTAACCGTACATAAACATTTTCTATAACCGAATCAAAACTAGTTTGCCGAAAATGGTATAGTCAAATCAATCATTTATCAATGCAATTATAAAATATGAGTTTTTATAAAAAATCCTTGGTAAACGTCGCAATTTGTTCCATTTAAGTAAAAATAGTTTTGTTGAAGACGTGTCGTATAAATAAAGGTTTAAATATATTTGGAGCCGTTATTTACCTTGCTTGAGATCTCCTAGAGTGTCGACGAGCACGTCACATTGCAACGCCTCCCATTCGTCTTTTCCGGCCAGGCCGAATTGCTTGGCCAAGTATCGGGCCACCGCGTTGCTCTGCGCTATCGCCTTGCCATCAATCTCTAGCACCGGAAGCATCCCGAACGGCGTCCCTGGAAATCGAAACCAATTATCACTAGGAAGAACGATTTCACGATTCAAATGACTTAAATATACCTACTTCTTTTATGTAGTACAATAATTGTTTAAACTAGTTTTTAAATTTAATTTTAAACCCAATATTTTTTTATTTATTATTTGTTAATTTTAGAAAAGAACAATAATTGTTGTATAATATACATTTTAAGGTACTTTTGGTATATCGATTGTGTATTTGTTTAGTGTTTATGACTAATTACTAATTTCGTTTGTTGTGCTCTTAGGCCGTTTAATAAATAAAGACAAATGGATTATGAGACGTGGGAGTGGTGGAGTGACCTAAGAGTGGTGGGGCAGGCCTGACGAGAGAATGTGTTGTAAGTAAGCGGAAGTACGTTTGTTATAAATTAGAAAATATTCTCTAATAAAAATGGTTTACACCCTTGAAGAAAAGATTCAATGTTTAACGAGGCATTTAAATGGGATCTCAGATCGAGAAATTCAAAGATTATTTCCAAATATGTTCCCAAATAGACCCTTACCAGCAAGGGCAACAATTCAAAATGTTGTAAATAATTTTTTAACATTCGGCAGTGTTAATAGGGTTCATAATAGGGAACCGCAAGCAAGGCAAATAAATGAAGAACGCGAATTACGGGACACTTTAATTTGTGCAAGCTTCCAACAATATCCAACCCAGAGAACCAGACAAGTTGCCGAACAGTTCGATCTATCACGGGCTATGGTAGGCAAAATTTTAAGAAAGCATGGGTATCATACAAATTAAAGAGGGGTAATGAGCTATTTCCTGATGATCCATACCGTCGCATGGAATTGGAAATGGCGAACCGGGATGAAAATTTCACACGAAATATCCTTTTTACCGATGAGTCGTCATTTTTTATACATGGTAGGCATAATTCCATGAACTATCGGTATTGGTTCAGGACCAATCCTCATCAGCATTATCCTGCCAATACTCAAGGACCACAAAAATTAAATGTTTGGTGTGGAATGCTGGGAGACCATATTATAGATCCATTTTTTATAGATGGTACCTTAAATGGTCAAAGTATCTTGAACTGCTGCAAAATGAAATTGTTCCCGCAGTTCGTGGTCTGCCTGTGCCTTTTGAGTCGGTATGGTTTCAACAGGATGGGTGTCCCGCACATAATACCCTATTGGTAAGAGAATATTTGCAAGACACTTTTGCAGAACGCATAATAAGTGGTCACGGAAATATTCTCTGGCCAGCAAGATCACCGGACTTAGCTCCATGCGATTTTCTTATGTGGGGATATGCCAAATCCAAAATGTACGGATTCCAGCATATCAGGGCAAATAACCTTAATGAATTAAGAGAATTAATAATTAATACATTAAGGAATATCAGACATGAGATGCTGTCAAATGTACGACAAAATTTTTATAATAGGTTTACCTATTGTACAGCAGCGTTTAGTGGCCTATTTGAACATTTACTTTATTTTTTTTTATTTAAACATTTTAGAATACCATTTTTGTTTAAGAATATTTTTTTTTATTACAAGAACACTATCTTATTTTTCACATTTTCGAAAAAAATTCAATAAGTATTCGTTTTTGTAAACAAAATTATATGATTAAATTTTAAAGGATATTTAAAATTCCTCCGACAGCACTCCAACGTGGACGGAGTAATACTGAAATTATATCGAGACCATAGACAAAAGAAAATCTTCCATGATCAAGACTCGAATCGATCTTATGTAGTATCATGCTATCGAGTCACTCGATAGCATGATACTACATAAGATTGGTTACCAGTCACTGGTAATCCGTCGCACCGCTTAAAAGCGGACCGGTTTCAAGGCACTGCGGCCGGTGAAAGAGATAGCGATGGAAAGGGCTTGTGGCCGACTGAAATCCATATAACTTTATAGTAAAAAGCTTGATTTGAACGTTTATTAATCATTTTTATTGAAGGAAAATGCACTGCATTAATATTTTTAAATAATATCATCTTAAAAACAGTTAAATTGATTTAATAAATTACTTTTTCTACTCCTATTACGGAATTTGACCGTTCTAATATCACTTTTATATGTGGATTGACATATTCCGTAAAGTGTTAGAGAATGAAATATTCTATCATCGGATGACAGAATAAACACTCGTGGCGACATTTCTGTTTTCTAACAAATTTTAGACCGATCCAACCTCACTTTCTTCCAATTAAATTATTTTTCTGTGGTATTTTTTGGAAACGTAGAAAAAGAATAGTCTAAAACACGTTTGGAATTGCATATTCCGCTCTCGTGAAACCGTCAAACTCGCCTTCGGTTCGTGTGACAAACTCTTCACTCGAGCGGAATATGCTGTATTCCAAACTTATTACAGAATATACTATTATTCATTAATATCAGTAAAACTTGTAAAAGAGGAAAATATAGTAAAACAATGATTTAAGTAATACGAGTTATCTACTTTATGCACAATTACCTATCAATACTAATTTATCAACAAAACTTTATTTATTAGCATGAGGTAATAAAAATTATAAATAGCAAATCAAATTTAAACTGATACCTAAATAGAGTGAGTCGAATATACGCCTTTTTTCGAAATTAATTTGGTAATGGCAATAATAATAATCTTTGAGGTAGAACAAATTATTTGCAAAGATAAACAATTTTTGGACAACATCTTAAAACTTTAAATTTATGTAAAAAAAATTTATCTCACACAAAATAATTTCGAAAGAAAATTTAAAGGCAATTCAGGACATATAAATTTATTAAAAAGCTCGTTAAAAAGACTTTGATGAGTTTCAAAAATATTAACATTCATAAAATTCATAAAAGGAGCTAGAAAATATACGAATTCGTATTCCTTAAGGAATATATTTTCCAAGTTTGCTTTTTTCACGTTGGTAGTATCACCTAACTTATTTGTTTATTTGTTTGGTCTTAACACAATTTTGAAAAAACAGAAAAAAACAATATTTTTTTTGTAAAACTAAAATTTTCCACGATTTTTTTTGCATTTTTTTATTTATTAGCTTTATTAGTTTTCTTATAATTTAAACTTATAATTTAGGTAAACGACATCGAAAAATGTTTTTTTACCAAAATTGTTTTTAGAATGAAAAAAAATAATTTAGATTATACCCAAGTGAAAAAGTCGACTTGAGAAATAACGGACACCCTGATTACATTGATGATTCTTGCTTAGATTTTCGTCTATTTTTTGACGCTTTTTCTCAACTGAAGACTGTTTAATAAATATCCTTCGCTTTTTGACCGCTTTATAGAGATAGGTGGGAGATTGCAATAATTGCAATAAATAAATAATTTTTTAACATACATATTATATTCAAATTGTTTTAAAATTAAGTAATGTTTCAAACATGTTTGTCAACTTAAATACCGTATGTATATTTTAAATATAGTTACAGTTATACTTAAAATTAATGTTTCAATTAAAGATCATTTATAATTGTATTTAAATTTTAATATTTAAATTAAATAAAGCAATTGTTTAATTTCTTAAACATGCATTAATATTGATTAAAATGTTTCGTAATATTACGTATATAACTTAAAAATATCGTTTACATTTTTATGCGTGTACGACGCGTTTATTTTGTTCCAGGAAACTTTATCCTGTTATTTTATTTACGTTATTGTTGGGGCACCATTATTTCCTAGTCTTATCATGCTAGTTTAGTGTATTTATTACCTTATTTAATTGTCAAATATTTATCCTCGTCGCCAATATGTAGTGTCCACTTTACTCTTAGTTTGGTATAAATAAAACATTATTTATTCCTAATTCGTATACGAATTAGGAATATATACAGGGATATTCTTAAAAATTCATAATTATTATGAATTTTTAAGAATATCGTTATAAATGAGTTTAATAAATAAGTTTTATGTGTGTTCCCATTATAAAATAAAGGTAATACATTGATTTAATAACCTACTTTTGATACTTTGACGATTTAATTGAAACTTATTATCAAAGACCGGATTTTAGGCCGTTAAAAATTGGAAATTAGGACATAAATAGGCAAAAAAAACCTACATTTTAGGCCGATAATAATTGTAACGCTTATAATTATTTCTAATTTGATATTAATATAACCTATGCTAATAACACGCAAAGCAGACTCAGTATGCGGCGCAGAGCACAGAACAATATGCGCAGACTGCGCCGCAGACAACGCATAGCGGAAAGGTGAGGGCAGAAACAATTCGTATGAGTTCACGGCTTCGTTGGAACAGGAGGGTACCTATCAAATGTTAATTTAATAAATCGAAGTATAAACAATTAAATAATAATATTATTTATTTATTTAATTTTATACCTCAATTTTTTTAACATGTGGGTAATAGGTTTTTTGCTTACGCATGTCGAAGCCAATCGGGTGCCCCTCTTAGCCGGGGGCCCTGTATCATTGATACGGCTGATACCGCGGTAGCTACGCCCCTGATACCATATGTACTATAGTACAGGTTGCTATATTTTATTTGTTAATAATTTGCTAAATTAATTGGTTAAATCAACAAATTCAATTAACAAATATATTATATTACATACATTTTGCTAAAACAACGATTTAAATTGATAATTTATCTTTTTATCAAAGTATTTTGTAAATTTAAAAATTTAATTATATATTTAATTGAATTGTATATTAACAAACGTAATTTAACAACTTTGAAATGCAAAATATTTTACTATAGCATACTTACTATAACAGCAAAAAAGTGGACCTCTTGGAATAAACTTTTTTTTATTGTGTAGGTATGTTAAAACCTTACCATCTTGGCACAGCTTTTGCAAAATATTTGGGTGTCATCGCACTGATTTGGCTAAAATATTTTATTTTTGTCCAGCTCCTACAACCACCCTGAAACCTTTATCCCTGCTTTGGCCTTAGGCATTTCTAGGATTACTAAAATAAATTGTTGGCAATATTAGTAGTTTTTGTAAGTGAAATACCTTTTATTTAATTAAATCTCTATAACCTTACCAAAAACAAGCAGGCCGACGCTGAACAAATAATATAAGCAAATACCATAGACAAACAAACAAACAAAATTTGCCTGTGATAAATACAAACAAAAGCACGATACGTTGATTTCAACGGTTGTCAAAGTTGGCTTTAGCCATCTATTGCAATGAAAAATATATTGTTTTCTGAAAAATTAAAAGAGCCTATTTTGGGCTCATAAAAATGTCCTTTTAGGACAATAAATCAAAATTTCGCCATTTTAGGCTTTTAGGCAAAAAAAGCGGTGTCAAACGCTTAATTTTTTAAAATTTAGTATTACTTTCAAGGTCCCAAACAAATTCCTAAAATAGAAACAAAAAGGCATTTCGCCTAAAATCCGGTCCTTGCACTGTTCAAAATTTCATGACCATTTTAACACCAAACATGGTCTATATCGATACAAACCAAAATGGTGTTAAATAAGGTTCGTTGGCCGGTGTAAATTCAAATACTAAAATTTAACTTTCACACAGTATTGAAATAAATTTTAATTGGTGTTAATTGAACTCCTTTTCAGTGTTAAATATTATGTGTTTATGGACAAATTAAATCATACTACACAGAAAAAAGGAAAAAAAAGGAAACAGGAAGTTCCTTGACGCATTACTACTATATTACCAGTGGTATTATTCCAGAAAATGGAACCTTCAACTCGCTAGAGATAATGTTTTTAGTGCGTTGCACTAATTTAAAATACTTCAAGTATTGACAGCTGTTTCCACCTATTTAAGGTATCTTTAGTATCGAACAACTTGTACACCGAAAAAAATAATGTAGTTGAGTTAACATTTGCCTAAATGTCATTTTTAAAAATGTTGTTTCAACAAAAAACCTATTGGATTAATCTATATTTTGGTGTTAAAGCAAAAGTCAGAGTTTGTCAAAGTTTATTTGTTCATTTGACAGTTTAAATATTAATTTAACATAAACTAATATTTTGAATTAAAATGTTTATCGTACTTTGATTTAATAGCTGGAATTTGTTGAATCAACTACTGAAATTTTTAGGATTACCTAAAAAAACTATTAAATTAACGTTTAGTTGCTCTTTAATCCAAAACTTTAAATTTGTTCATTTAACAAATTTAAAATGTTACTTTAAAATTTAAAATGTAAAATTTGCATTCATAAAATTGCCGAGAATGGCGCTTCGAACACTCACGCCACGTCATTAGACAATGACGTTTTCTTACATCTCGCCTTAGTTAGCTTACGATTAGGTGTATATAAGATGATATATCTGTTTGTTTAAGGTGTGTTCCACAGTAGAACTTTCACTACACCATATTGCCCGACACTGTTAAGACCCTCAATACAGGGCGAAACAGTCTGTCGGTATTTGAAGTAGGTGGAACACATAATACAAAGATGTATCATGGGTGGAACACGCTCAAAACAAAAACTCTGGGCGAGGTGAAGGTTCAATTCTTTCTATTTATATATAATAATATATTATTTCCATAATTTTGTTTTGGATACCAACCTTTAAAGAATTTTACATTTTCAGAATGTTAATTTAACATTTTATTGGTGTTAAGTGAATATGCTAAAAAGGTTACCTGGACATTTCAAGAAACACCCTAAGAATGTTAAATTAACCAAATTAGCAGATTAGAACAAATATTTTTATTTTGTTCATTTGACTGTTATTTGTTGTTCAATTAAACAATACAATTTGACATTTTTAGATGGTTAAGTAAACGTGCAAAAACTATTGCTTGTATTTAAAGTGCATAAAGAGTTGAATTAATATTTTTTTTGTTGTTTCAACAGCTTATTTTTTTCAGTGTAGTGTCACACCAAAGCAAAGGATTACCTAAGTTTATATATTCTTCATGTAAGTCAACAGAGGCGAGATTTAAGAACATCTCGTGATCCACACCGCCTTTGCCGCGTTCGGTACACATTTTCAACCATAATTCGTGGTGTTATATTAACACCGCTTGGTGTTGGATTTTGACACCATTTTAAGATTACTTTTTACACCACAGATATTTTAAACAGTGTGCTTATTATTTCTTATGTTTATATTTTATAATATGATAATTTCATTTAAAGATTGTTATGTAATATTATTAAGTAATGCGTTTTAATCACTGTAACAAAAAAAGAAGGAAGTTTTGATTTAAATTAAATAAATAACAAACGTGGACAATGTAAATAAGCTTGGGTAACATATGTAGGGGGTACCGAAAAAAAAGGAAAATACATATTTATAAATATGGAATAAGCAACCAAACAAATCCTTACAGGATGCTTCCTGGAACTATGGCTAATACAAATATATCTAGACGTTTCAAACATAGAGGACAGTACCAAAAAGTGATCGCTACTTCTACAGATTGGAGGTGTATCTCTACAGGATTTTTTTTTTACAATTTGCCCCCGCAAATATTGAGGTTTCAGCAGATGAAAATCAGCGTTTCAAGTTGCATTGGAAATATTAGACGAATATTTTTCTACCAAACAGAGTATAATCTACGAACCACACAATTTCCGTCTTATACATCAGGAAGTGTCAGGACCCTTTGACAAATTTCTTATTAAATTACGCCATCAGGCAAGTAAATGCAAATTTACCGATTTGAATGAGAATCTTGATCAAATTCTGTAAAAATGCAACTCAAAGGAGCTTAGGAAAAAATTCTTAGTTTGGGAGATGAAGCAAAACTAGACGACATTGTTAAAAAACTAATGCTTTGGAATCAATTAATAGGCAAACGAAAAAAAATGATTCAAAAAATATAACCCTAACGGAAAATATTTGCAAGATCAAGAATCAACAAAAAATAAACACATATTATGTACGAGGTACAATAAAAAGTGGGGGTCGGTGTGTTCAGCACTAAATCAAACATGCCACAAATGCAACAAAAAGGACATTATAAAAAATTTTGTAAATCACACAGGTTTGCGGGAACTAAAAGGAAAGCATTCCATAATGAAAAGTATAACGCCAAAAGAGAACGTTTCGATCCATCTACTTCAAAAACAAAGAAAGAGGTAGACTACATATTTTATTTTGACAGCGACACCACCGTGCCCTGCAAAATTGGAGAGATAGAGTTAAACATAACAATTAATTCAGGCAGCAAAAATAACATGTAAAAAGTTAAAGGAAAAAGGAATAATTGTTAAAAACCAAGAAAAACAACAAGAAAACAAATTATGTCATATGCAAACAACACTCCTTTGACGACACTGGGTAGTTTTGACGCCTCTATTGAGATCGGAAGAAAGAAAATGAATACAAAAAATGGACGGAGATGTTTATTGGGCAAAGATACATCAACAGCAATGGGTGTCCTAAAATTAGGAATTGACATTAACTCAATTACAGAACCTTTTCCCAAATTTTTGGGAAAGATGAAAAAGAACACGATGAACAAATAACGAAAACTCTAACCACCTTGAAAGACTCAAATGTACTCCTAAATAAATCCAAGTGCATCTTTAATGTTGAATCCATCCCATTTTTGGGTCACTGGTTAACAAAACACTAAATCAATGCTTTAGAATGCCATGTTAATTCCATAAAAACATTTCGTGCTCCAAACACTATAGAAGAAATCCAAAGTTTTCTGCTTTTTGTTGGTAAATGGATTCCAAATTTAGCTACAATTTTAAAACCTATTAGATCTATTCTTAGGAAAAAAACAAACATAAAAGATCTGTGGAAAAAGGACCAAGAACGTGCATATGAACAAGTAAAAGGAGAACTATCCTGCAGTAAAACATTGAGATATTATGATCCAAAAGATCTCACCCAAGTTATAGCAGATGTAAGTCCGGTTGGACTGGGATGTATACTTATCCAGATTGACAAAATTTTTCAAGGATAATTGCGTACGGAAATAAAAGCCTAAACGATTGCGAAAAGAGATACTGCCAAACCGAAAAAGAAGCATTGGCGTTGGTCTGGGCAGTGAAGCATTTCCAAATTTACTTGTTCGGAATGAAAGAATTTGAACTCATTACCGACCATAAACCACTGGAGGGAATATTTGGGCTAAAATCCAAACCTTGCGCAGGAATAGAAAGGTGGGTACTCCGTTTGCAATCTTTCAATTATAAAGTGGCATATAAACCAGAAAAGTCAAACATAGCAGACCCACTTTCGAGATTATGCATTATGTACCCAATCCCAAAGTGCAATCACAAGGAAACAATATACCAGGTTGTTGAATATTCAACACCAACAGCGGCACCAATAACCGAAATAAATAGAATATCCAAAGTAGACCCAGAAATTTTAAGCGTCAAGGATGGTCTGTATGAAAGCAAATGAAAAGGGTTATCAAAACCATATAAGATCTTTGAATCTGAACTGTGCTTTTATGAGAAAATATTTTTGCGAGGAAACAGAATTGTTATCCCTAGAAACCTTAGACCTCAAGACATCCAGGAGTGGTTATGATGAAAAAACGATTAAGAACGAAAGTTTGGTGGCCACTTTGGTATTTGCCCCGAATCCCCCGGTCCCAATAAAGCAACGAGAATTACCTTCAAAACCATGGGTCGATGTAGCAATAGATTTCATGGGACCATTACCTTTCAAGGATTATATTTTTGTGATGGTTGATTATTACAGTAGGTACAAAGAGGTTAAAATCATGAATCATATAAAACAAAAAACACAATTGACGTTCTTAAAGAAATATTCTCATGACTGGAAGTCCATAAACTTTGACGGCTGATGGAAGACAATTTTGCAGCTTAGAATTTAAAAAATTCTGCACCGAATATAACGTCGTTCTTCACAATACCATTCCGTATTGGCCTTAACAGAATGGGGAAGTTGAAAGGCAAAATAGATCCATAATAAAAATAATTAAAATAAGCCAAGCCACCAAACGCAATTGGAAGCAAGACCTTCTAGAATACCTAATGATGTACAATAGTACACCACATTGTACAACAGGCAAAACACCAGCAGAGTTATTTTTTGAACGACCGTGATAAGCTTCCAAGCATTCCAAGTTAACAACCCACAGACGGAGAAGTTAGAGACAAAGATAAGGAAGAAAAAGCTTAAGGAAAAGTTTCGCAGACAGAAAAAGAAAAGCCACAGAAACTGACCTAGAGCCAGGAGATAAAGTTTTCGTAAAGAATCAAGTTAAGGAGAACAAGCTCACCACAAACTTTAATCCTGAAACTCACACGGCTATAGAAATTCAGGAGGAGATGCCACAGTAAAAAATGACAACAGGAGAAGAGTACATAAGAAATGTCGTTCAATTAAAAAAAATAGGGGATCAGTGGACTGTTTGTATACTATAGTAGAGAATTCTAATAGCTTTAAAGTATCTTGATAACTTGTTAAAATATAAATATTTAAACCTAGGTTCAGTAAGTGTTGTTTATACATAAATTAAACATGTATATTATATAAGATTGTATACTAATTTACTTAAGATAATTGTGTTACTGACTACAAGCCATGAAGTTGTGGGTTTAAGTCCCACATTGGTATGGTTGTTTATTTGTCCTATTGTGTAAGGCTCCTTTGGAGGGAAATTTTGTGGACATCCTTTTACGACTTCCCGCTCTTTAAAACTGGGTGTGGGGTAGTCAAGCGTCAATTTTGGCGAAATTAAGTTAAATACACAAAAGCATTTGAAAACCAATAAAAATGCTGTGGTCAATAAATTTGGGCACAACATGCTCTAATTTAAAATAAACAGGGTGTCATCTAATAAGTTGTCATCCCTTGGGGAGATAGTTCACGCCAAAGTAAGCAAGTTTTCCTCTATTACTTTTGCATAAGTGCTACTGTTTTTAACCTACCCGCGCTCTAGAATTTCGCGTAACTACCCGCGCGTATTATGTACAGTTACGGAAAGAAGTAATGTCCATTTGAATGCTCCATTGTAATTGTTCGGAGGCATTCGGGTTTTGCTAATAAAATTAACATATCTATTTTTAAACTCAATAATTCTACCTACCTGCTATTTACCATTCTTTCTACGCACATCTCATTTGACTTTTAAGCTTTTATGCAATAATTAAATATTTAAGAAATAACATTGATTCTGAAATAATTTAAATATAATATATGTTATATAACTTATTAAATAAACTATATTTTATTTAATAAGTTGTTATTAATAAAATATAATATTTAAATGAAATATAGACATTTAATACTAAAATAATTATAAACTTTTGCATAATTTTGCAAATAAAATTGTTAATAACCCTCTTTAATGTATTTACCTTTTTATGTGATTTTTTGTTATCTGGGCAATATAAATTAAAATATTTATTCTTACTATGTAAATTAAACCCATTAAAATTTTAAACTAAAATGCATTTTGTGCACTATTAATACGTTTTTCTACTTCTATTGCATATTATTGAAATTTTTTGTTTTTTTTGCGTAAATAATGGTAATCAGGCCCGGCCTATCAAAGTGAATTATATTATATTATTATTATATTCACGTTGTTAGGTATCAGTGATTGGCTTATTTTAATATTCACTGTTATTTGAACCAATCGGGTTTTAAATTAGGAAAAAGTAAGGTTGACAGATGTCAGATTTATTTATATATACGAGGGGCCACTATATAGATCATTATATAATGATCTTTAAAATAGGAGAAAAGTGAGGTTATAATAAATTTTGTTATCAATGAAAATTACTTAATTGAAGTAGAAAAAACATAGTATTACACTCGAAATAATGCGCATTATTTACTCGGATGAATTACGTCTCTCGCCTGACGGCTCGACATGCAAACCTTATCCTTTTGAATAATAGCCTGCATTATCTCTCGTATAATAATATACTATTATCAACATTTTAGTTTTCATTACTTGTTTTATGAAATATCTGCCCAATACCAACTTATTTCAATGTATAAAAATCCAATAAAATATGGAAACGGCATAAATTTATAATTATTATAATAATTAAACTTGGTATTCCCAAAGGCTCTAAGTGTCAAAAATAAATGTTTTAGTCGTTTTGCATGGCACATAGACTATTTTTAAATGATAATATAATATTTGACCAAATTGGGTCCAAACCCTTTGGGAATGCCATGCTTCAACTAAAATTATTAATGTAAATGTTTACCATTTCTTTTTAAATAAAAAGGCAGCTTTCTTTGCTTATGGTTTTAGATAATATTTTCCTAAAAAAGGGTCCTACTAAATTTTACCATAAATTTTGTTTCGCTGAAAAAGTTTGAAAATCTTGAAAATTTCTATAAATTCAACTTTTACCTTGAATACCTTTTAAAAGAGCCCTACCAAAATTTGTTTCAGTTTTTACTAATCCGAGTTATACAATTTTAAAGTATTTTAAAAAATCTCATGTTATTTTAATGGGAAATAAAAATTCCCGATGAAGGACCCCTAAATGTAATATTAAGAGCTTTCATTTTAACAGGACCATTTTTTTGAGATTCTGAACAATATTTTTGAGGTACTTTAAAAATAAATATTCGATTTTTTTGTATAAGTCTAATAATTATATAATATTTTTTATCAAATATTTAAAAATTTGTCCTATATTTAGAATATTAATATGAAATTAAATTAAAATACTTTTTAACATTTTAGTCCGGAAGAACTTTGCAAAGTTCATAGGATCATAGTGTTGCACGATATGGAAACAAGTGTTAGAGAAATATCCAGGGATACAGATTTTTCACTAAGAATTCATAAAATTATTTATATATTGACAATATAAAACTAATATAAATATTAGGGTGCTCTTACCCTCTCAAATGTTTCTATTTAATATAAAAAAAATCCTCACCAAATATGGGCGTCCCAGCTCAACTCTAAGAGGTCGCTGTTTTTATTTTAGTTTCCCATTTAATTAACATGGGGAAAAATAATTTTGTGTTTATTTTTATTAAATAATATTTTAATAAAAATAAACACAAATAAAAATACACATTAACCTACATATAATAAGAGAGCAAAAAATAAATATGAAGAAATATATAATATATATATATATATATATATATATATATATATATATAGTTTTATAATATTTATATATTTATATAATATATATTTTATTATTTTATACCTATTTATGTTTATATCTTTTATATTATAATTATATTAAACATTTTTTGATAGATCCTAGTATATTTAATTTAAAAATAAACCAATTATAAAAATTTTAAATATATGTTTTTAATTTTAACACATAAAAGTGCAACAAATAATAAAATGTGTTTTTACTTCTTTGATGTAAAATAGTGTATTGAATCATTGCTAGTTCTGAAAAATGTAAAGTAAGTTTTAAAAAACTACTACTTGATAATATTATTTATAGCCTAAAAAGTTCTTATTAAAAGTTTTTTCATAGAATAAATGTTTATAAAACTATACAAAAATATATCAAAAAATTAACGATTTAATAAAAATACAGTTAAATAAGTAATATACCCAAAATAATTAATTCAATACGAGCAGGTAGTAAATCCCTAAGAGGCAGATGTTGACTATTTCCGAATGCCTCCGAACAATTACAATGGAGCATTCAAATGGACATTACTTCTTTCCGTAACTGTACACCACATCTATGAATGTGATATTGAGAGCATAAATCAATGTATAGGGATAAGAAAACACTTTGCCTTGATTTTTCATGCTTTTTTATTGAAATATAACATAAATTAATATAAATCTGGAAAAGACAAACTCTTAAACAAAGAAAACATTCAATAAAAAATATTAAAAAACTCTTAAATTTAAAACCTTACATATGTATGGTTAGTTTGTTTTATCCGCTGCTTGAATCGCCATTTTTGCAGGAATCGCAACTGTTGTCATATGTTGTTTGCAAACTGACCTATTGCAACTTCCGCAGATGACAGTTGTGACCTACCGCAAATAAATTAATTGTCAATAAGGTTAATTAAAAAAATCTTAAAAATATAAGGCATTTGATGGGCTGATTTGGTTGCGTCAGCTGAACAACTGTAGTCCGACGAAGTATAGTCGGACCTTAAAAATTATCGACAGCACTACCGATAAGTACCACAGTAAAACAATCCGACGACTTTACTTAGTCTGTCGACCCCAACCGCTTACACCTTAGGCAGGTCATGGTTTAAACGAATCCAGTACCCAAAGCCTTAAAATTATGTTAATTTTCATGATTTTTAATTCTAAAACAGTAGCACTAATGCAAAAGTGATAAAGGAAAACTTGCTTACTTTGGCGAACACCCCAATGAATGACAACTCACGAGCATGCCGTAGACGTGATTAATTTTAATCACGCGAACACGTAAAGTTAACAGATTATCACTTTTAAATAAATTGAGTGGTAAAAACTTACAAAACAATTCCAATTTTTATATCAATAAAATTAGTGATAAGTTTATGTGTTGCTTCTGTATCTAACGTTTTATTATTGTTTCTCCCTATAGTAAAAGTAGTTAAATTACTTAATTAATTGTTCGTAAAATGTATAAAAAACGGTAAAAAAGGTTATAAGAAATACATAAGAAATTTAGCGATAAATTAACATTTGTTTAAAAAATATAAAAAGCTATTTCTCCGTTGTGAGTGAAACCGCGAACCTTTTGATTGCAATACGGGTGCAAATCAAATTAAGTCAAAAATATTTATTCAATAGTTTTACAGAATGTTTTTAAACAAAGACCTATTTAAACTTATTTTAGAAGTTAATAACTCACTAAAGAAAAAAAACGGTTGAAATTCAAACTGTCCAAAAGTCCTAAAATGAAAAAATATCAATTCGTTCTCTCGCTGCCATGTTAAATCAAATGTTAACACCAGTGGCGTAGCTAGCCTCGAGGGGGCCCCGTATCAAAAATCTGGTAGGGGCCCTTAAACGGGAAAAGCTGCTGACAAAAAAATTTCTGGATGTCACGCCCACAGTCTATTTGGGTATTTATGGTATCATTTTTTTGCATTTACCAATTTTTTATAATTTAATAAATAATATATGTATGTATACATTAGGGTGCTTTTTTTTCACAGCTATTTTTATTTTTTCGCTCCCCACTCAAAATCTTGTTAAAAATGTTAAAAAAAATTCCCTGAAAATTTCAGCCTAAGATATTAACTCTAAGTACTCTCCCAAAGCGTATAAAGAGATTTCCCATTTAAAATGCACGAAAACTTTGATTTTTTTTAAATATCTATATCTCAGCCGCATTTTATTGCTATTGCATTGTCCAAAAAGGGATTTACTCGTAATCAAAAGTTCTACAAAAATGCTTTATATGCCATAGCTGTAATCTACACCTGTAGGATGGTACGGGTCAATAAATCTGATTTTAGTGAAAAATTCTTATATTTTTGAAGATATTGCAAAAGTGACTGGATTCATCGAAAAAATGTAAAAAACAAACTTGTGGGAAATTTAATTTTCTTTATGAAAGGGCCTATCAGTTAAATCGCTAATATTTCTTCTGGACGTCCAGCGTTTTAATAAAAAAAATATTTTGAAGTTTTTTCCGAGATAAATCTATTTTTGTAAATGCGTACCTACACAGAGAAAAGTAATCTCTTGATTTTACTATATCTGTCTTGACTCAAATAAATTATTTATTTCGATATGATACAAGAAGATATTTATTTAGTGGAAAACTTGGGTTTATTTGACTTTTTAAACTGATGGTTTGTTTAATACAAGTAAATATTTAGTTGACTTTTTATCTTACTTAAAGAAACAAAACATTTACTTGTATCAATTCTATTATTTTGTTAAAATAAGATATTATATGCTTGTATTAACATTTGATAAAACTAAATCCCTACAACCTATATCCAAACAATTTAATTAATTGCTCTAAATAAATATTTCTTTACAATTAATCACAACAATAAGTTGTTTTCAAGAAACTCATGATTTACAACCAAATAATAGTATTTTCTTATTGTAAACAAGAAGTTACTACGAATAAGACAATTTTACTTCATACAAGAAAAACTGTTTCAAATAAATGCATTTTCTTAAATCAAGAGATTACTTTTCTCTGTGTAGTCTGTTAAGCAATCTAAAACTAACTTTATATTGAAATGCTTCAAAAACCTTAGTTATGTCCATACATACATTAAAAATATGCAGCGGTTACTTTATTGAAGTAGCCATCACCTATTTAATACAATTATAGTCAAAAAGTAAGAATAAATTAGTAATAAACATTGTAAAAGAAGCAATACCCTTACGCGCAATTTACCAACACAAAGCAAGTACCTATATTAGGGTGTCCCTTATTTTTATTTTTTTTACGCATACCCTCTAATTATATTTATTACTTGTTTATATACTCCCAGTAAAAATTTCAGCTCATTCTATCAACGGGAACCCGTGCCGACTTGCATCTAAACCCTCCGTTAGCCAACGTTCGGCGCGCGCGCGTTATTTTGTAACACGAAACACTTTAAAAAGAAGATATACTTTATGACTGTATTTTTCTAATGATTTTATTAAATATGATTACTAATTAATATTATTGCTTTTGTTTCTATCATTCACTAATTTAGTTGATTTTATCCCTTAAATATATTAATATACTAATTAGTATTGCTAAAATATACTGTTATATGAAATTTCATAATTTATAAGCATTTCTTTTCTTGATGTCCTCCCAAAAATATTTCAGACAGTTCAATAAGTTTTCGGTAGTCTACTCTCACAATAGACTCTTTTAGTTATTTAGAGTAAAACCCATTAAATTTATCAATTTCAGAGTTTACGGCCTATTCAATAGACCCTTCCGGGTAACTAGCCACTCCCTGTGAAAATATACATTTTTATCAAAGTATACACATAAATAAAACTATATTTTAACATTTGTCAATAATTTATAATATAAGGGTCACATAATAACAAACACAAAATGACTTACGATCGAAGACCTCGCGACCAACCGTGTTAAAAAATACCGCGCGCCTAACGTTGGCTAACGGAGGGTTCAGATGCAAGTCGGCACGGGTTCCCGTTTATAGAATGAGCTGAAATTTTTACTGGGAGTATATAAACACGTAATAAATATAATTAGAGGGTATGCGTAAAAAAAATAAAAATAAGGGACACCCTAACCTATATGTATAATTCTTAAACTTTGACTGGTTACCTGATAAAAAATTTAACATATTTGAAGGAGATATAATGTTTTTTCATTATCTACAAATATAAAAAATTCAAAATTCCCTAAATTTTGTTGAAATAAAGCACATTTATTTTGAGTTTCCTCGCTCTCTAGCCCACTGTGCGTTTGCTTGAATCTATGTTCAATAGATTCAATCAAACTTGTTGAACTGTAGAGTAAAAGTGACTGTAGACCATATTATATTATATTTTCTTTATTGCTATTTAATGTATTCTTATAAGTACATTAAAAAAATCCTTCAATACCAATATTTACCCTTGTTTGTAAAAATTTGCGCCTTTTCGTTCTCTCGCTGGATTTCAAAAAAAGCTTGGTAGGTGATTTTGTTGTTGGTGTTAATAAGTTTCACATTTACCTTTTGTAAAAATAATGAAACTATTTTCAAACCAAGTCTCATTTTTTTTCATAAAATAGTTCCTATTGTGCCTGACGAGTATCGTCCTCATCGTCTTGCTTATTAAGTTCAGAATTCACATTTAAATGTAAAAGTACTATACTATACGATAATTATAAATTTTGATTAACAAAGAAAAATTTGAGATTTTAACGCCGGTAGATTCTTAAGTTAGAAATTCTAAGGGGAATTCCAATAAATACAAACGGTAACTTTTTGCACCTATACAATTTTTCGTGTAAGAATTTTTAATACTTTGTTCCTAACATAATCATATTTTGAAGTTATTTTAATATTGTAAATTATCAATAATCATTATTATAATTGTTAAGTTTAATTAAAATAACAACGGGCAATTTTAATGTTGAAAAGGACGTCAAAAATGTTTATTGGGATGGTTACTTTATTTTCGTATAGATGATGGTAGAATCATTTTTTAGATAATATTAGAAAACCTCATTTATAAACTTTTCTAGTCACTGATTTAATTAAGCACTAAATTAAATTAAACACAGAGCCTACGTTCTTACGCCACTAACTTTAAGATTAGTTACAGAAAATACAATATAAACCAAAAAAATTAAGTAGTAGAAAGACTAAGGGTACGTACAATTAATATAAATCAAAATTAAACTTTTTTCGTTTACTCAAACCAGATGTAATAATAATAATTATTATATATCATTGAGTAAATGACTATTGCAACCTGGGATTATTTTATATGGGATTGTTTTATATAATAAATAAAATAAAATATATTTTTAGTACATAACAAAAGGTTTATTAACACATATTATAAAAGTAAAAAGTAAAGCAATAAGTAACACATATTATATTAAAATAATATAACGAATTTTCTTTAATTACCTCTTCTTTGATTTATTATATACAAATATTTATTTATTTTTACTCCTAACGAAGAAACCAAAATTGTTTAAATTTTTTTCGAGATTTTTTCCCCACGGCTTCATTGTCGATTTTTTAAATTTTGTTGGAAAGAGTCCATTCTTTTTCTTTAAATTGTGCAGAGGGGCTTTTTTACTCCTTCTGCAGTTGTTTAGGAATATAAAATTATATATATACCTACATGTTTACGATTATTTTCGCTAGATCTTCGCTTCCAGCTGTTTTATAAGGATCAGATTCTTCCGATAAGTATAATCATATACATTTTTTAAACCTGCATCTAAAAAACATTTTTTTCTCATTTTTTATTAAAATAAGTTACTTTTTATTTTAAAAACTAAACTCAGAATCAATACCAAAAGATTCCCAGTAAACACCAAACACTCGGCCGCCGCGGCGCGCCGCTCGGCATAGGCAGATGACCGGCGGTTCGGCTTACCCACAGCCGGCCCCCTTAGGGCCCGCGATTTTTTACCCCTGTTACCGTTTGGCCACGTACTTACCGAACTCGGCATAAGCGCTACATCTCACGACTGCTTACACACGCGAACTAACTATAAATAGGGATGGATTGCAATATTTAGTTGGATGTGTGTGTCTGTAATGGCACAGCTGGACAATAATCAATTAATTATAACCAAACTAATTGGAATTAGTACCGACAAATAATTAATTCGATGACTGTCATAAATAATAACATTAACACCCCCAATGAATTAGAAAACGAAATTAACATTTTCACTAATAATATAATAACAGCGCGTGATAGAACAACTACCAAAAAAACCAAACCCCCCACGACAGTCTTTCTGACTATATTCTTGATAAAATAAAAAACGAAAACAGACTCAAAAAAACCTATAATCTTTACGGCAATAATACTTAAATCATATAATATCAAATAAATCAAATTATAATAAATTAAGATATGAAATCAAAACCGATATAAGAGACCACAAAAACAAAATATGGACAGATACCTTATCAAAACTCTCCCCCACCAACAATAGCCTCTGGACACTTCTTAGAAGACTTAAAAAGCCAAAAACAATTATTCCCACCCTAAACAACAATAATCAAGAATATATTACCGATGAGGAAAACTTATTTGCAGAATGTTTTGCAAACATCTTCTTAACTGATGCAAATAACTTGACTGAAGAACAAACAATTATAAAAAATACAGGAAGAGATATTTTTAACCATCACCCAACCCCGTTATCTCCTGAAACTCTAAAAACATACATTACAACACCAAATAAACTAAACGACATTATCAGGAGACTAGGAAACAACAAAGCACCTGGCCCTGATAATGTCGATAATATCTTAATTAAAAATCTCCCAAAAAAGGCTGTAGTTAAGCTCCACTATATAATCAATAGCATATTGAAATTACATTTCCCACCAAAATTGCCACATAATTCCAATCCCGAAACCCGGCAAAGACAATTCAATCCCCAGTAATTACCGTCCTATAAGCGTTATAAATAGCTGAGAGAATTATTCTTACTCATGTAAACAAATGGGATAAAGCTATATAAAACCATATGAACAATTTTGATTTCGCCCCAAACACGGAACCGTGCACCAAGCAGGGTCGTTCATGAGGTCCAGCAGTTTAGTCCAAAAAATGAGCAATAGTGGAATCTTTGACTTACGTCTAATTTTGAGAATACGATATTGTGCACATAGCATTGTACTACAGGGTGTTAAAAAAAGGGATATTTTTTTTCTAAAATTTCAAATCCCCATTCACAGGGCAGTTGAGCTTGATAGTCGTAATACCCCTTCCTAATAACAGGTAATCCCTCGGGACATTTTCGAGATTTTGTAGATGTAGATATCTTGGATAACTACGATTATATGGCAGTTTTTCGAAAATTCACGTTATTCTTCACTTAAGTCCCAAAAATGAGCAAACTACAGCGTTTTAAGGTAGGTCACGTGCTTCTAGTTTATGTAAGATTGCGTTATTTATTAAAAGTAAAATGTTTCACACAAAACCAATTTTTTTCGGTTAAATTCAAAATAAAAACGCAAACCACACAAAATTATTCTAGTAAACTTATGCAATATTCATGCAATTTTCTACAAACGGTTAACTATGAAAGTTTAAAAATATGGCCCATATCTGGTTTTGAGTTTCCTTCCTTCAATTATTCGTGTCATTTTTGTCGTCGATTATAAAAACATTTTATAAACAGCAAAACACATTTAAAAAAATAAAATGACGGATGTAAGATTGCATACCACGCAAGACGAAGAGCTGCCTGCCCTCTTTTTCTGCTAGAAGAAGATGGCCACAAGAACAATTGGGGAAACGATGTGTTGATAACTAATCGATACCTTTCGTAGTTCATTTTTGGGAATTAAGTGGAGAATAACGACAATTTTCGAAAAATTGCTATATAATCGTAGTTAGCCAAGATATCCACAAAATCTCGAAAACGACCCGAGGGATTACCTAACTGTTATTAGGACTATCAAGCTCAACTGCCCTTTGAATGGGGTTTTGGAATTTTGGAAAAAAATATATCTTTTTTCAACACCCTGTAGTATCATGTGCACAATATCGTATTTCCAAAATTAGACATAAGAGTCAAAGAATCAACTATTGCTCGTTTTTTGAACTAAAATGAAGAATAACATGAATTTTCGAAAAATTGCCATATAATCGTAGTTAGCCAAGATATTCACAAAATCTCGAAAACGTCCCGAGGGATAACCTAACTGTTTTTAGGAAGGGGTATTACGACTATCAAGCTCAACTGCCCTGTGAATGGGGATTTGAAATTTTGAAGAAAAAAAAACATCCCTTTTTTTAACACCCTGTAGTGTAAAATGCTATGTGCACAATATCGTATTCTTAAAATTGGACGTAAGTCAAAGAATCCAATATTGCTCATTTTTTGGACTAAACTGAGAAATAAAGACAATTTTCGATAAATTGGCATATAATCGTAGTAAGCCGCGATATTCACAATATCTCGAAAACGTTCCGAGGGATTACCTTACTTATATTAGGGAGGGGTATTACGAATATCAAACTCAACTGCCTCATGATTGGGAATAACTTGAAATTTCGAAAAAAATACTCTTCGTTTAACACCCTGTAGTATAATGCTATGTGCAAAATATCGTATTCCCAAAATTAGACATAAGAGTCAAAGAATCAGCTATTCAGAATTTCCAAAGATTTTCAAAATCGATTCAGTAGTTTTTGAATAACGAGCTTTCAAATATTTTCCAAAAAACTAGGTGCATCGATTTTTATGACGAGCAGTTTATTTCAGCCATACCGTTTGACTGTACATAAGTTGGTGAAGATATAACGTAATTAATTCCCAACTTAAAAAAAAAACTTTAACTGTTATGATGTAAAATTAGGCCCTTCTTCAAATACAACTGTTACAGGTATGCCATGCCTAGCAAATATTGATTTACAATATTGCTTGTATCATTTTTCAAATTCGCTATTTTGTCATATTTAGAGAAATAGTCTTTCAAAAATAAGTAGGTATTTATGACCATTTATTTCAAAAAGATCGCACCCAATTTTGTTCCACGGTAAAGTTGGTATTTCATAAAAAAATAAAGACTCGTTGCTCTCAGAATTAGAATTTTAGACATAAATGACATATTTTTTGTTTAATTTCGTTTCGCAATTAAAATCGTTTTTGAATTTGCTTCTATTCAACGTGATTACTGATGTTCCCATCTCAGCTATTTGTATTTTAGACAAATCCATGATCGTACACTGCTTTTTGTAGTGTTAATTCATCTTCCTGCAGAAGTTTTCCGCATTTGCGGTTCTGTCACTCCACATACGAGTACAGTTTTGGACAAATCTTCCTCCAGGTCCCCTAATTTACACTTTTTTGCTTGACTTTTTTAATGGTTGTGATAGACTGGTCCAACGACTGTTCTGGCGTTTGTTTTATATAGAATAATTTATACCTTCCTCCAGGTCCCCTAATTTATACTTTTTTTGCTTGACTATAATGGTTGTGACAAACTGGTCCAACGACTGTTCTGGCGTTTTCTTTAGAGAGAATAATTTATACCTTTCACAGGAAAGGTTTTCTCTTAATAAAAAATATGATTCAAAAGCATTAATGGATGTTGTACAGCTTGTTTTTGTAGTAGTAGTAGTAGTAGTAGTAGTAAATATTTAAAACGCCTCATCTCCTATGTAATGAAGAAGTTGGGCGCATTGAGTTTCTTTGCTTTTTTTATTTATTTCGCTAGCGAACCTAGAACACCACATTTTTTTACTTATCCGCCACGTTTCCTTCCATTTCCAGTGGACGTATTCCTCTGTGTTCTCCCATCGTATTTTTTTATTTATTTGTGCACGTACTCTCTAAAAATTAATTAGTCAAAAATGACTAATTACTACAGTTATTAGTGGCTGATTTCTAACTTATAACATGGTATACCATGGGATAGCATGGTATCCCCGATATAATAGCCAATTCTTATGTAAAATTATCTCCTGAATCCGAAAATACTATCAAAAAAAAAAGTAGAGCAGTTTTTAAGATAATAATAATAATAATAATAATAATGTTTATTTAAGTAAAAGGACAATAGTATTACAAGAGCCTTACAATAGCCTTAATAAACATACAATTCCACAAAAGCATATGTATATGCTTGTCTGTGGTTAAAATAGAAAAATGTAATTAATTATTTAAAACATTATAAAACATAGTATATAATAGTTAAAATAATCAAAACAAGTAAACATTAAGAAACAATTAAATATACACACAAGTAATAAATAAATAAATTAATCCTAACTATAAAGTATAAGCAACATGGATGTAGATACAATAACAATACTGTATACAATATAAATAAAAGTACAAAACTCATGTAAAAAAAAATGTAAAAAATTTGTAAACTTGGAAATAAAAACGTAAACAATTTTAAAATATACTAGTTCAAGTAAAATTAAAGGTTTTTCAAATCAATTTGTTTGGCGATATCTAAACGATTTTTTTCTATAATAAAATTCTTACAAGACCTTTTAAATATGCTTAGGGAATTTGCTTCTTTTATATCAGGAGGAAGACTATTGTATAGTTTGGGGCTAAGAAAAGAGTGGCTTCTTTGTCCAATTGAAGTTTTCATAGTTGGAACCTTATATGTATTTTTAGTATGCCTTGTATTGTAATCGTGACTTGAAATTTCATAATAATTTTTATTTTTAAAAACATTTATACAAATACTATAATAAAATAATTGTCTTATATCAAAAACATTAGCTAAATCAAATAAATCACATGTGGGATAAGTCTTGGGTTTCGTATATATTATCTTTAAAAATGATTTTTGTATAACTTCCAAGTTATGCAAATGGTTATTTAAGATCCCTCCCCATCCCAGAATTCCATATGATAAGTGAGATTGTATTAAAGCATAATATAATACTTTTAAATGAGAAATGTCCATAAAATTTGTAAGTTCTTTGAAAAGATACAGAAGACTTCTTAATTTCTTTACCAAACTATTTGTATGGACATCCCATCGGAGGTGACAATCTATATTTATTCCCAAGTATTTAATGTTTTTTTGCATTTTAATTTTAAATTCGGGGGTCTGAAGGTGGTCATAAAAAGGTAGACCATCTATCCTTATAGAAAAAGGTACAAAGAATGTTTTTTCAAAGTTTATGGTTAAAAGCTGGTTGTCAAACCATTTTTTTATTTTGATTAGTTCTTTTTCAACTTTTAACTTTAGCTGTTCCCAAGATGTTCCCTGATAGTATAAGACTGTATCGTCCGCAAAGCTTATGATGTTTCCTTCTAAAGTGGTATTAAATAGATTATTCATATAAATAATAAATAATACTGGTCCCAAAATAGTGCCTTGGGGGACACCATATTTAATTTCTAGAAAATTACTTTTTTCATTTTCAATTTCAACGCACTGTTTTCTATTTGTTAAATAGCTTTTAAATAAAGTAAGTGTTATACCTCTTATACCGATATTTTCTAATTTTTCAAGAAGCTTTGGGTGGGAGACTGTATCAAACGCCTTTGCTAAATCTAGAAAAACCCCAAGCGAAGGTAAACCTTTATCAAGCGACTCATAAATGTTTTTTGTTAGCCAGGCAATCGCATCTTGTGTCGATATTTTTTCTCTGAAGCCAAATTGTTTATCAGAGAGTATATTAAATTTTTTAAGAAAGTTTTTAAGTCTTGAACAAATAATGTTTTCAAAAATTTTTGTATAGTTTGTTATGAGAGAGATAGGCCTGTAGTTATGTATTTCATTTAAATCGCCTTTTTTAAACAGAGGTTTGACCACTGAGGTTTTTAATATTGTCGGTACCTCACCTTTGATTATTATTTGGTTTATTAGAAAACTTAGTGGTTCTGATATTTCGTTCGCAATTTCTTTTAATGATTCCGCTTTTATATTGTCAATGCCAGTAGCTTTATTATTTTTTAGGTTTTTTATAATATTTTGTATCTCCTTTTTATTTGTTGGTTGCATAAATAATGAAAAATTATTTCTTTTATTTGGAAATGAGATATTTTGATGAACTTTGATTTTTTCGGCTAGGTCTTTACCTGTTTTTATAAATTTAATATTAAAGGCATTAACAATATCTTTGCGATTATTAATCTCTGACCCATTTTCATCTTTAATTGTATTTATTACATTTTTGTTAGAAACATTTTTATTGCGTAGTTCGTTTACTGTTTGCCATATAAGTTTTGTATTTTTAATATTCTTATTTATTTTGTCTCTATAGTAATTATATTTAGTTTTCCGTATTAAGGCAGTTACTTTATTTTTAAACAACTTATATTCTCTTATAAGATTTTCGTTATTTGGTGAGATTCTAGTTCTTTTATACATCTTGTCCCTTTCATTTATTTTCCTAATAACTTCATCAGTTACCCAATTACATCGTTTTGTTTTTTTATTTTTAATAGTAAAGTTTATAGTGTGTCTTTCTAATGCATAGTTAATTGTATTTAATATATTATCGGCAAGATCATTAATTGAGTCGCAGTGATAGAGTAATTCCCAATCTATATTTTTTAAAAAGTTTTTTGCCTTATTGTAGTGAATATATTTTTTTATACATCTAGAAGTATTTACAATTTTTGGTTTAAGGGTAGGAAAATTTATTTGTAGAATCGTTGTAAAGTGGTCAGTTATATCATTTTCAACAATAATCGGCATGCAAAAATCTTCCAAATTTTCGTTTGACTTTAAAAAGATGTGATCAAGGCAGGATTTTGATTTTTTTTGGACCCTTGTATAATTGTTTACAGTGGATTTAAATCCGTTTTGGTATAAAATATTTAAATAGTTTTGCGATTGGGTTGTTACTTTTAAAATGTCTATATTTATATCGCCTGCTATAATATTAATATCATTATTATGAGATTCTATTAAGTACGTGTTTAAAGCACTGTTAAAGAGATCGAGATCTGTAGAGGGTGACCGATAGATAGCAAAAATTGAAATAATTTTATTCTCAATGCAAATGGTTATTTCTAGACAATTACTTTGAGAAATTTTTATATTTTTAAAATTAAACCTTAAAGATTCCTTAATATAAACTACAATGCCATCAGATTGATTCAAATGACCTTCATTATAAAGTAGGTTATACCCCGGTATTTGAAAACTATTTACATCCAAAATATTCCAAGTTTCTGTTAATATTATAGAATCAAAAGTCTCCGAAAATTGACTAATAAAAGCATTAAATTCGTCAAAATTTTTTCCTATGCTCCTTATATTCAAGTTAAGTATTTTAAAGTTAAAATTTTTGTTATTAACTCCAATAATCTGATCCGCTTCCCTTCCAGTACTTACAATTTCAGTCTTAATATCAGTTACTTCAAAATTTCTAAGGTATTCATCCATCTTGCCTTTACAAAACCAAATTTAAAAAGAAATAAAATGTACACATATAAAATTCTCAATAAAGAAATATATAATTCAAAATGTTTTACCTAATACTACTACATTCATAAACAATTTATAAATAAATTATAACAAAAACAATTTATTTTAAAACCAATTATTCAATTTTTGATGCAGAACGAGTTGTTATTTTAGAAGAATCAGAGGATGATTTATTAATTTTGCTTTTTTTTGCTTCTTGTGTTGTATTCCCTTTTTCTTCTTCAATTAGGTTTACTTGAGATATTGTGCGTTTTTGCCGGTTTTTTGAGATATAATCAATATATCTCATTTTCCTTTTATAATTTTTGACGACATTTTCGGATTATTGCGGAAAATTTTACAACTGGCTATTATATCGGGGATACCATGCTATCCCATGGTATACCATAGTATAAGTGAAAAAGCAGCCACTAATAACTGTAGTAATTAGTCATTTTTGACTAAATAATTTTTAGAGAGTAGACGTGTTCGTAGCGCCATGTATCAAGATTGTCTTGTTAATTTATAAAGAAAATAAATAGATTTCAATGAAATACATTTGACTTAGTTTTATGTCAGTAATTCACTAGTTATTATAGAAATACAAAATAATAGAGAGATAACTTAATCTCTTTACAATGATCATTGACGCGTATTTTTCTGGTATTCCCGCCAGAAGTAAAGAACCAATCCAATTTTCATCAATATTAAAGCCTGTACCTTTTTACTTATGTGCGTAACTTACGATTTTATGGATTCACAGCTTTCTAATCTGATAGAAATTAGCGATCTTAGAAACTCAATTTTTCTGCAGTAACCCTTGTAGTCAAACAATTTCTGCAACTAAGTCCACAATTCACTGGTTTTCTTTGCAACTTTAATATGCACATACAAACTCGGATCAATGGTTATTTCGCTTACGCCTTAACATCCTTTGTACTGTCCTATTCGGTACCGTCTAAGCAATTTAATAAGTCATCCAAAACTAGCATGTTCCGAACCGCAAAAGCCCAATTGCTATAGCAATTGGGCTTTTGCGCTTCGGAATATATATAGTTCTTTTGGCCTTTCAACTTTGACACACTTGACATAAAGTTGACTGCCATGATTTCGAGATAATCAGAACACGAACTTACACAAAACTCACTTTAACTTTGATAACTGGCGCTATCTGCGTCCATAACCTGTTAAAATGGTATGCAGATATAAACACATAAGCTCGTTTATCAGTTGGATCTCGACTATTTTTTATAATATTTTTTATAACTATATAAAATATACCACAATCCACACAAAAAGAACTGTTTTATTTCGTTTTGCGCATACTAAAAATCACTGCAACACTACACAGAATTAAACGGCGGCCATTTTTATGTCGTTTACAATTCTTATGCTTTGGGTTTGTGCTGTTTATACATATTTAAAATCGTTTTAAAGTTTGTGTTTCTTACAGAGGCACTTGTAAGCATCAAATGAGTAAAGTGCTAAGAACAACCATTTTACTCCTATTTTGGTAAAAAATAACCCTTATTCTATCAGGGCTATCATCAAATTGTCAAATATCAAGTGCCTCTGTAAGAAAAACAACGATCTGTATAAACAGCACAAACCCAAAGCAAAAGAATTGTAAACATCAAAATGGCCGCCGTTAGATTCTGTGCAGTGTTGCAGTGATTTTTAGTATGCGCGAAACGAGATAGAACAGACCAACAAAATATTAAATGATAATTGGTATATAAAATAACAGCAAATCTGCAGACAAATTTACTTATTACTCATACCAAATATTGTGGAAAGTCTTCTTTACCTTTCTATCAAGACTCGGCCGAATATTAGTTTTGCTGTAAATTATGCCAGCAGGTAGGTCTACAATAAACCCTATAAACAAGATGATAAATGTGAAAATAATAATGAGGTACATTAAAATTAAAATATGCTAATGGAATTCATTATTCTAGTGGCAATGAAAATGTTTATACACTTGATGTGTACCTACTGTGATTCGGATCTTGTAGAAGATAAAGAAAACAAGAAGAGCACTACTGGTGTAAAACATCGCTGCTGTCCTATGTTGTAAGGAGAAAAAATATGCATTCGCGGCTGGTGACCTACGCGGAGGATGGGCAAGCGCAGTTTTCGTTCATAAGTGCCAACGAGACCGACAGAGTAAGAAGATGAACGTAGGTCACCGGCCGCCACTAATAATATGTCAAATCGGTTTTTCTAGAAATGTTGTGAAGAAAAGTTTATGTAAGTCTGCATGTAGACAGTCGGAGTTGTCAAAGCAAATTAACTGACAAAAAATCGATCTGAAGTACCACCTGATGAATACAAGGAGCTGGTTGAATTTTTTTTTAATTTTAGACTAATTATAACAAAGCTGATGTCAATTTTTTTTTAAACCAACTTACAAGCTGTAAATAGTGATTGCTATTTTTTTGGAGGGAGTGATTTTTTCTTTTAAGCGAGTGTGTTGACGTTTTTGTGTGTGCTAGTCCGTGACTAAAACCCAAGTCATAGCTCGTGAATGTAGGAGCAGATTAAATAACTTATGACTTATAAGTATGACGTAAAAATAACAAACTGAGTTTTTAAATAAGTGCACAAAAATAGAGAAATATTCACCGATTCAAGAACATAAATTTAAACTTTAAACTACCCTTAACTAGCTTTATTCGTGTATGTGACATTTACTTGAACAAATGATTCTGATTAAAAATGGAATTAATTCGTAAAAATGTATCTATGTGAATATTTTTCACAACTTTGGCGTAAAATATTTCTAAAATAGTGTATCGTTTAACATAAGAATTTATATGGTGGTAAAAAAACAATGTATAGGTAGTATTCATATCGGTTTAAGAATTCAATCGTGCTCGTAATTTTACTGGAGGACGAACGTCCTTCAAAATGAGTTTTTCTCCCAGAAAAAATCAATGCTATAAGTGAAATTATACTGCAAGACCTTCATTTCATTTATAGCAAGATTAAGTCCTAAATAAAATATTGCACAAACATTTGAGCTCCCATTTTCTGGTTTCTGCCTTGATTAGTTATAATAAAATATAATATATAATAATAAATAAACATTCTAGTAGTATTAAAATAAAAAAATGTCATTATAATTATAACTTAATTATGTATATTTATATAAAATAAGCAAGATTCGTTATTTCATTTTAATTCAATTAATAATGTAGGTCGTTTTAAATTTGATTAGGTTATAAGATACATTTTTTTACAAAATCAATATTTTAAACTTTGTAATTAATAATTAATCTAGTCACTAATAATTGCTGAAAATAATAATTATTAGTTAGTATATATATTATATATATATATATATATATATATATAGCAACAGCAGCCCAGCAGATAAGACCTGAAGATGGTACATGAGATTGTACCGAAATGTCGTCAGACATGCGGTTCTTTTAAGAACCGACACGGAGCAGATCCCGAAAACCACTAATACATATAACGCCGGTGGACAAGTCAGTTGGTACAAACATTAAATTACATAGAATTGTTAATTATCTACATACTAAAATATTCTTCTAAATTGTAAAATACATTATTGGTAAAGAATAAATACAATTGACTTTTAAAAACTTTAAAACTTTCAATATTCTTTAAAGACCTAGGTAGTTTATTTGATGCCAACATAAATAGGATTATTTTTATAAATAGTATGAGAGTGTCTTGGGATAACCAAATCATCCCTATTACGAGTACGCCATGACTACACTTCTACTAGCAACCTGATTTAATCTGTACAATACATAACAGCTAGAGGAAAGTAAACTACATAGTTCATTGGTATGATGTTCCCATCGAAAACCTTTGTCTATATGTAAGCCCAGAAACTTGGCCACGTTTACTTGTTGGATACTTTTATTATCAATTCTCATCAAGTAGCTTTTATCTGCAGATGATTTTAATTCAATTGTCAAAAAAGTTGTTTTTGAAGGGTTTGTAAATAAATAGTTATTTCTAAACCATTCAACGACAT
Source organism: Brassicogethes aeneus (assembly GCA_921294245.1). NCBI lineage: Eukaryota > Metazoa > Arthropoda > Insecta > Coleoptera > Nitidulidae > Brassicogethes > Brassicogethes aeneus. Next base: position 69,076,068 of record OV121132.1, read on the forward strand.
TTTTTAATGTTTCTTGAGATTTCAGAATTGTATCTGATATTTTGTTTTCCGCTTTAAAAATCTAAGTGTCGTCTGCAAGTAGAACTGGGTCTCCAGAATCCACCACATTTGCTAAGTCATTGATAAATATTATAAAAAGAAGAGGCCCCAACACTGATTCTTGAGGCACACCACACTCAATTTTAAGAGTATTGGATTTAATACCCTTGATTTCCACCAATTGCTCCCTGTTTGATAAATAACTTCCCAACCAATCCGAAATTCTACCTCTTAATCCATACTTATTAAGCTTTTTCAACAGTAATGAATAATTAATCAAATCAAAGGCTTTGCTTAAATCCAGGAAAATACCGACACATTTGTTTTTATTATTAATATTTTCATATATGTTTGGTAAAAAATCCATTATTGCAGTATTCGTAGATTTACCATTGAGAAATCCATGTTGGACAGAAGATAAAATACCGAACTTGGCAAGAAAATTTGTTATTTTATTATATATATATTATTTTTTTAATAATCTTGGATATAGTGGAAATCAAGGATATTGGCCTGTAATTTTCCATATTTTCTCGGTTGCCCTTTTTATAAATTGGAATGACTTTGGCTGTCTTTAGGATATTGGGATATATACAACTATTTATTGACAAGTTAATAAGGTAAGTTAACGGAACAAGTAAATAATAAATACTCTTTTTTAGCAGATTTGAAGATATTAAATCTAAGCCAGTTGAATTTTTTTAAGTTCATTGCAGTGTTGTATACTTCCGTAATAGTAACATTCTCTAGATTCAGAATTAATTTTTTTTGGAATGTCAATAAAAAATTTATTAAACTTATTGGCAATAGTTTTAGGATTTGATAATAATTCATTGTTTTCTTTTATTTTTATTCCAGTGTCCAGCCTTAGATTTATTGGAAGAATCATTTAAGATAAAATCATTACACAACACCTTGGCACCACATAATACTCTTTTATAAATGCTTTTATATGTCCTATAAAATTTTATATCAGCTTCACAGTTAGTAGTTTTAATTTTTTTGTACAGTAGTTTAAGTTGTTTAGAGGACGTTTTAATGCCTTTGGTTATCCACGGTTTTTTATTTCTTTTACTGTTAATTTTCAAATTTAATAATGGAAAGCTAATATTTATGTAATAAAGCATTAAGTTTAAAAAATTTACAAAAGAAATTTCCACCGAATCTTCACTAAAAACATCATACCACGTTTCCCTACTCAAGTAGCTAAAGAAAGTCTGATAGTTGTTTGAGTTACATATTCTAGTGGGTACGTACTCATGGCTGACATTTTGATCTAAATCAAGTTGAAGAACTTGTGCATAATGGTCAGAAATAGGTTCCTGTAAAACAGTACATTTAATATTTGGTAAATAAAAATTAGTACATATATAATCTAATCCAGATCCTTTATGTAAAGACATTCGTGTAACATCTTTTACTAAATTGGAAAAATTATATGATTTTAAAATATTATATAGTTCAATTTTATTATTTAGATTTGTTTAAAAATCAATATTAAAATCAACACACAAACCAACTTTTACAGTTTTTTTACAGCTCACTCTCTTAAAAACTTGTTCTAGACTACTCAGGGTGATAACCCTGTGGAGATCTATACAGCGAAATTACCACAAATTTCAAAATGTTTTTCTTTACATAAATATTCAAAACTATTAATATTACGCATGTATTTACTTAACGATTTTTTTATAAAAATTATAGTACCACCATGCTAGCATATAGTAATCATTGATTTTTAGAGATTTGACTTCAGATATTTTTAACCAATGTTCCTTGAAATAAGCTATATCAATGTTTTTATCTGTTAAAAACAATTTCAATTGATCTACTTGTTTTTTATACTTTGCGTATTTAAATGTAAAATGTTTAGGGTTTCTGAAGTCCTACCTCTTCGATTTAGTTGCTATGCATTAATATTATAATTGATTTTATTTTTTTCACTTAACATTTTTTTTGTAAGATAGTACAATTAATATCGAAACAAGAATGATTTTCATTTAAAGTTTCTGTAGTTTTTTTATTAAATTCAACACAGTTAACAAATTTTATATTTTCACTTTTGCAGTCTTCTTTGATATGACCAGCTTCACCACATTTTAAACATTTCTTATCAGTACAATCCTTTGCACCATGATTAAAACCTCCACAGTCAAAACATCTAAATACATGGATATACTCAAAGAAACGACATCTCGACCAGTTAATAAATATTTTACCATCTTCAGGAAGTTTTGAAAATGTAAGTGGATCACATTCTACGATTGCTATATATAATAATTTTTGATCATTTTCTTAAATTTAATGACTTTTAAACTTTGATGTTCATGAACCAAGTACTTGTTAAAATTCTTTATATGTTCAACTAATTCCTCATTGCATAATTATCTATCAATATCTACTATTTTGAAGCAAGGTGAGCGCATTTTTGAGATTGAATTTTATAATTTTCACTGAGTTTTTCTTTAGCCGCAGTTGTTATTTGCTTAACTTCGTTTTACATCTAATTAAGATTCCTCCATCGGTTATATTTTTAATTTCTAACATTCCAACTTGGAAAGTATTAGGATTTAGATTTTCTTGTAATACATTACGTGTAATTTTGTTACCTTGCGTTACTTTTGGTTTATTTAGAACTATTTCACTTGGTTTTACATTTAAAGAACATACGTTGGCAGAGTTTACTGAAATTTTTAGATTGCATATTTCTTCCTTCATTTCGGTTTTAAATCTGTTAAATTCATTATTAAAATTTGCTCACGAAATCTATTCATTTTTCACATAATTTACAAAACCATTTAATTCCTTGTGTTTCCTCCACAGTTTTAACAAGACTTGCTTTAAGATTAACACATTTAATATGGAATGACTTTTTACATAACCCAGAACATATGTTCTGGTATATACCACAAATTTCTCATTATTTTTAAATTTAAAATTAAATTTTGAACATTCGCCACCCATGACGACGACTACATCGACCCGGTAGGACACAATATTGTGAATCTTAGATTTGTTCTAGATATAGTTTATGTAAGAAACACTGATTTTAAACGAATATCAATCAACTGCATTTGCATCTAATGTTCACTTACTTATGCTTACACGGTCCTTTACTATAGTAATATATATTCACATTCACAGATATTTTTGAGAGAGCTTAGTGCACATTCAAACACATGTGCTAGCCATGATAGCCCAGAAAGCATATCTGTTTTCATAAATTTAAATTCAATAAATGATCTAAAACTGGGAAAATAATGTTTTTTTTGTCGTTCTCGGGTCTACAACAACAACTAACACCATTAGATTTAGCGTATTCAAATTAGGTAATCCCCCTTGGTGCCCCGCTGGTTAGATTTTTGAACTAGCACAGTGTTATTATTAATAGTTTAGCCATTTAATTAAAAACAAAGGTTTACAATTTTTACTATTAATTGCTATTTTTTTAATAACAAATTTAACACATTTTTATTGACATAAAAATGTTTCCCTTGAGAATTTTAATTTTAGGTTGAAACATTTAAATCAAAACTAATTACGTTTTAAACATAAAATTAGATTACTTGCCAGATAAATTTTGTTGTTCGAAATATTTAATTAAATTTTTATCTTTAAAAGTAAGTAAATGTAATTTACGGGTCAATTATTTTTTACTTAAAATACACACTACCATTACACAACTTTTTAAATTAGATTGTTGCATTGAATGTGTAATACATATATTCTTTAGAAATTATTATTCCAATACTAACAAATCTGATAAAATTGTAATGCAAATTAACTTTTAAAGTTGATATTTGTATATTTTTTTATCTCGTTAAAATGGTTTTATAAATTTGTAACCTAAAAATTATCCTTAATAATAATATATTCGTCATAATTTATAATTTAATTTAATTTTTTTAAATATTACAATATTTTTTAATTGTTAACAGTTAAAAAGTTAAAATTAAAGAAATACACCATTGGCAATGGCAGAGATAACAAAAATTGCTACATAATTTATGTAAATAGCCGCAAAATTTAAAGATTATGGGATATTTTTAATTTATATTTTCCATATTATAATCTTACATGGTTTAAAAAATGTATTTTTATTAATTATTATTTAAAGTATTTTTTTTAGTTACGAAATGCTTTGTTGAATTGCATAACAACTATTTAGCTTTATTATTAAAAATTGATGTAGATATACAGTTATGAGAAAGTGTCTCATTTAATGGGTTGGTTTCACCATATTTAACTAAAAAGTATTTTTTTCTTTATGAATGCAGTTATGTTTATGGTAAAGTAATATATGTAGGTATGTACAATTTTAAAGAAAAGTGATGAAAATAGAAACAATGCGTGCTTTATAAAAGTATAGCTAGAAGAAGGTATTAAGAAACAGTTATGAGCTTTTAGAATTTAAAACGTACTTTTTTGCAAGTCCGTTTGACTTCAAAAGGCACTTTACAGCAATTCTCTTCTTGAAATCTATAAATAATGCATGGCTGTCCTAGTTTTGCGCTTAAAACTTCTTACCGCCACTGACGTAAAATATACGATACTTACTTTTTTTTACTTCGGGCCATTTTTCCCGCGGAATCCTTTCGTCCTCGAATTCCACTCCCGCGTAAGCAAAAATGAACCTGATGTGCTCGGCGCGTCCTCTGGCGTTAAAATACATCAATTTATAGTGGGACGACATTGTACTAACTGAAACAAAAAAATAAGACAGGTGAGTAGAAATTTTATCAAATATGCCTACTATTTTTAAATTAAAAATAAGCATTGGAAAATATTCTACTCATTAATAAAAAAAATTGAAAAAAAATATTGGTTTATTAATATTATTTATTATCTCGTAAACAATTTATAAAAAAAAATTAAAATTTCAGATCATGTTGATGCCTTTTAATTTTTTCAAATATATCATTTTTAATAAACAAATGCCGACTTTATCCTTTACACGAAATTTGATGTTTTTTAGGTACTGGGAAGTGTAAACGGTTAAGATTCAGAAACCGTTTTTACTTTTTGTGCTCGCCTTTTGGGTTAACGATCAGCATTAAAAAAACCTTTTGTCGAATTAATATTGATCATCTACAAATTTTAATTTAATTGGCTCAGTGGTGGAAATTTTATAAGGGTTTAAATGATTACAATCTTGTTAAAAAGTAAGTTAAAAATAAAATTAATTTAATTTTAACCCAAATTACATATGTTTATCATCCTAATTCTGCACAATATTAATTTAATTTGATAAGTATACTATTCTATCCTATACCGGCGATTTTATACTGGTTTAAAATCTTGTAAAAGTAGAAGAAATTACATCACTTTATACACTATTTAATGTATACATAGATATATCTTTATAACATTTTAACACATGTTTTGTGATTCTGTAAAATCTTAAATTAAATGAATCAGTGGCAGCGAAAATATTCTGGTTGTAACTCAAACAACAATTAAGAATACAGTGGAAATACCTTTGAAATATTATAAGAATGCATTAAATAGTTTTTAAAATAATGCAACTTTTTTCTACTTTTACAAGATTTTTATAAAATAACAGAGGTTCTTAAAAAAATTTAAAAAAAACTTCTCAAACCCAAAAATCTTTTTAACTTTCCTGTGAATTAAATACAGCATATAAACATTTAAAACATGTGCTCCTGATCAAACATAACGAAAATAATTCCTGAATTTTTTGCCAAATGCAATGCTTATGCAAAAAAAATAATTCTAAAACATTTTTGAAATCTGATTAAAAACTTACCTTTAAAAACAAACTTTCACTTGAATAACACTGTGCAACACAAAAAATGAACTGGGATCAAATCTGAAAAAATCGAATCTAGGCAACCCCCAAAACAAATCCTTTAAGGGGTTTTACCAGTTTAGCTCGAATAATGGAGATATACATATATATATGTACATATATCTCCATTATTCGAGCTAAACTAGCAAAACCCCTTTAAAGATTAGTTTTGGGGGTTGCATAGATTCGATTTTTCCACATTTCATCCCAGTTCAAATTGTAAGGTCAAAATTTGTCGCACAGTGTAATTTGTACAGGTTAAGGGGTAAGGAGTTATTTAACAAATTAAAAAAAGTATGACGCATCTTGCGAAAATTAAGAGAATTTTAAAACAAAGTAAGTAGGTAAATGACAGGTGACATGTGTCAAAAATAAGCTATAACAAATGTAAAAATGATCCATATAAAACAAAAATACAAAACAAAGTAAGCTGACATCTTTCATCTGACAATTTACGTAGCATTAATTGAGACGAGACGAGAGAATGCCCTCTCTCGCTCGAGAATTTCTCGTTTCTCTCGATCTCTCTCGTTCTCTCGATTATAAAAAACAATTTTTTTTACATAAAAATTATAATTTTGCACATAAATGACGATATTTATTTGGACCAATGAGAACATTATTCGCATTTCATAATAAACAAAATTTGTTCCTGGTTAACGTTGTATTATTTTATAACACAACTTAACGTTAACCAAGAAAAAATTACTTATAATATAATAATAATTTTTAAAATTTACCCTGTATAAGCACATCTATGGCACTCCTTATACTATTAAAAAAAAAACCCGTATGCTTAATAAGCATTGCTTATTCAATAAACTTATCAACAACATGTGGTTTTTGAGGGCCTGATTACAAATTTGATATCCATTTTTTTTTTAAATAAAATATGACGAAAATTCGTCGTTCGGCTTTAATGGTTTGGGTAAAATTTAGTATTCAGATATTTATGGGGTCCCTGATTCAGAATTTTATATCCATTAAAAAAACAAAATTGCGGATTCAAAATGACGGACATGCGCAGAAGGTACAAGATGGTTGGATCTATGTGGAGTAGTTACATCATATATGCGCAGTAGTTTTCAGATGGATGGATCAAATGATTTGATCCATTGAAATTTTCAATTTGAAAACTACTGCGCCGATACAGGCTGTTTCTTTTAACTTGAGACAGCTCAATATACAGGGTATCCCACAATTAGTGCGACAAAATGAAGGTGTATTATCTACAGACCCCCAGGAATTGTTTAAAAAAATTTTCCTTCATTATTTAAAAAGATACAGGGAAGTCACGTTTTCTTTGTATGGCAACATTGCCTCATAACAAAAAATAACCATATAAAATAAATATGACTCCCCTGTATCTTTTTAAATAATGAAGGAAGAATTTGGGGGTCTGTAGATAATACACCTTCATTTTGTCGCACTAATTGTGGGACACCCTGTATATCTAGAGAAATACGCATTTCACGGAAAAATGTTTTAAATAAAAGGTTAATGTGACCAAAGGGGACATTATTTGGTGCTTCCGCTAGCCACCCCCTACCCCTCCTTAAGGGTGAAACGGGGGGTAACTTTGGAGAGTCAAATGGGATAACCTTTTTTTTTACAGATTTTTGGTAGTACATAAAAAAATTAATAACTTTTATATAAAACTTTTTTCAATTTATCAACAGGTGGCGCTGTAAATGATGAAAATTACCGGAATTTTCTAGAAAACGATCTGCCAGATTTCTTCCTGTGGGGTTACTTGAAAGAAAAAGTTTACGCTGCAATTCCTACAACTCGGGAGGACATGGTGGAGCCAGAATTCATTACCCGCATTCAAAAATGTGTCGAAATGAAAGGATGACATTTTGAACATTTGTTATAAATTTTTTTCAGAGCCGACTATTGTTGATTTAATGTTAATTTTTGTTTTTCAAATGTTTCAAATAATACATTATACAAGAAAACCCAATTTTCTTAAATTTTGAATTACAGCGCCATCTGTTGATAAATTGAAAAAAGTTTCAAATAAAAGTTATTAATTTTTTTATGTACTACCAAAATCTGTAAAAAAATCGGGTCATTCCATTTGAATTTCTAAAGTTACCCCCCGTTTCACCCTTAAGGAGGGGTAGGGGGTGGCTAGACATTTTTCTGTGAAATGCGTATTTCACGAGATATTATTGAGCTGTCTCAAGTTAAAAGAAACACCTATTATATATAACACCTATAGGTGTATAATAGGTACTAGATGTAACTACTCCACATAGATCCAACCATTTGATTCAAATGCGCAACATTTTCGGCGTAAAAAGTCTTACTTTATTAGTGTGGTCTTGGCACACATTTTTTTTTATTTCCAGATTAAATTTCTATATAAAAAAATATAAACGAATTCGTATTTCATTCCAAATAATTTTTGTATTCATACTTAGGTACTTTTACCACGAGAGAAACGAGACGAGACGAGAGAAAGGCACTCTCGAGCGAGAAAAGAGTATTCTTGACGAGACGAGAGACCCATTTTCTCTCGCTGCACGAGACGAGACGAGAGAAGGACTTTTCTCGTCTCGTCTCGGCTCGCGGCATCACTAGATCCAACCCTTCGAACAAAATAAAAACACTTTTAGCACTTAAAAATAACTGCTATTTAAGAATGCTACGTAAATTGTCAATACTCTAAAGAAGCATCTGGTTTTTGCAACGCGCTCGCCCTCTGGTGGGGTTCGAGAGCATTGTGTGAATTCAATAATTGTCAACAATACATTTAAAGCATACGCACTTCACATAATTTTTAAATAAATAAGTAGTTTGTTCAAAAAAGAGAGGAGAGTCTTACTCGACAAATTTTGTTTAATTGCACAGCTAAATCGCACACGTTATTTGTGTTTTGCGTTGCAAGTAAAAACTAAAAAACTTTGATTTAGTACTCGATTTCTATTTATTATTTCTTATCATTGATTAAGAAACTCAACGCTTATTTAGTTACGTTAGAGGGTGTATATTATCTAAGAGATCATCGTAAATTATTGTGTTTTTTACTTGTAAATAAAATTCAAGGACTAAATCGTTCATTTGCATGTTTTGCCACAGGATACAATGGGGAACATTTATTTGTTGGTGCCCAATTAACTAATGATAAGTTTGGACATTTTTAAGAAATCTAACAAAAAATAATTGTTATACAAACAACATTAAAATCAATTATTTTTATATTTAAGTCCTCTAAAAAATCGCCGACAACTGCATTTTAAATGACAAAATATACCTACGAATTCATGGCAACATAATATTATACATAATACATAATATACCTAATACCGGTTCCCAACAAATCGTAACATGTCTATCTGTATTTTACAATGTAAAAGGGTTTATAAATCTTAGGCGGTTAGACTTGGTACTATTTTTTTAAATTCCGTGTGGAGAACAGGGCAAAATTGGCATTTGTTTATTAAAAAATGAAATAAATTGGCAACAAAGACGACTGGCACGATAATAAAAAGGTTATGCATTTGTTTCTTAACATCCTATACAATTTTTATCAATGGTTTATGAAAGAATGATTTTCCGTCAACAATGCAGAAATATTTAATTGCACGTTGTTAATGTTTTCTCAAAAATCCCATTATTTTTCAATACTTAGTTTTTTTCTTTCAATATCAAAAATCGTAGGATCATTTGGAAAATTTCTACAACTTAAACGCACAGTCGCGACTATTATTAAGATCGTGATTCTAGCTAATAATAAACAAAAGTCTGAACTCAATATAAACTTTAAAAGGAAAAAATTGCCGGCAAAAATACATTTTTAAAAACTTTTTATATTTGGAACTTTTATGACGACAATTTGTTAAAAACATCTCAAACCAATAGATTTCGGTAAAAAAATTTTTTTAATTATTTTGTTTTGATTTTATGACCTTTCAAAGTAGAATGTTTTAAAATAGAAAAATTGGCTAAAAATTACGACCACATTTAATAACCCATATTTTTAATAGGGTAACCCTATTAGGGTTAATAGGATTAACTTCGATTTACCGGGTGATCTCTACATAAGGTTGTTCAGTAAACTTTACTTTATTTGCGCACAAAAAATTAGCTGCATATACGTGCATATGGAAAAGTTATGATTTTTTATTTATCGCGCTGCATGGTTAAATCGCGGTAGCTCGTAACTAACTACGGCATTGTCTACGCACTCAAGATTGTCGAACCTTTATATCTATGCTCATAGGTTTTAGTTAAATTTATTTATTATTATAAATATTTAAACAAGTATTACATTTTGTATTTTGTTTATAATATTATCATAAATATATACAAAGTACCTACCTAGGTTTATTAATTAATTACCAACTCAAAACAAATTATTAGGTGAAAAATTATTCGCTTTCATAGGTATAAATATTATTACCTTAATGCTATAGGATTTGTAAGGTAATAATATTTTACATATATATTGAAAGCAAATTTAAGTTGGACTATTACATTTTGAGATTTTTCAAAATGAGTACTTTCTCCGTTTCTTTGAAGTTTTAAACAGAACTATTCTTAAATAGTGACAAAGACATAAGTCTATTTTCTGAAAATTTAAAGAAAAGATTTCCAAATTTGAATGAAAATCAATTTAAACTTATTATGGAAAAAATTAAACCAAACTTTTTATATAAGTTTAAGACCAAGTTCGTGTTATAAATAACTTTAAAATTAAAAATGAAGAATGATTAAAAAACTAAATATTAATTGAATTTAATGAAGATTTATCACAACCAGGTCCATCAGGTGAAGGAAGACCAAAAAAGCATTTTTTGGATTGTGGTTAAACTTTTACGAGAATCCGTTGAATCAGACCTTTTATCCGCAGCTGCGAAATTCCCCGAAAATTTTGAGAAGAAAATGTATATGCCAACGGAACAGGCTTTGGCGTTGATAACGGGTGCCCAATTGTTAAAGCATCAATATGAAGCATTTATAAATGCCGTTAAGGATTTTGGACAAGATATTTTGGAAGCTATCGATATTGATGTAGAAGATAATACAGAGTTACTTTTAGTTAGTAAGTAGGGAAGGTGATAATCAGGAAACATTAGATAGTAGCATCTACATGGTATCCATGGTGCCTTTACTACTAAGAACTGGCTTTGACTCAACAATTTGGAACAATGATTTGCCTTCATCAACGAGAGGGTGCCGTCCTATCTTTTTTGAATTTGTAAAAGAGTCCCTTGAAAAATTTTTGGATGTTTACAACAAAATAACTAACGAAATTTCCCAGCTAAAAAAACAGAAGTAACAATATCCGGAAAAAGTTGCTCTGTTAAACACGACATGAAATTTACCATGATTGATGGAAAGACAGCACAAATCATAACAAAAACTCCTTCTGCTTCTACATGTTTTATATGTTTAGCATATCCGACAGAAATAGACAATTTACAAAATGTTGTCCATAAGCAAACAAATGAAGAAGCTCTTCAATTTGGATTTTGCCCGCATTAAGTTTATGGAATGTATATTACACATTGCCTACAATTTAAAAATGGAGAGCCACAAAAGATCTGCAGGAAATTAAGGAATCTGAAAAAAAAAGAATTCAACAGAAATTTAGATCAAAAATAGGTTTAATAATAGACGTTGTTAAAACCGGCTAAGGTAATTCCAACTCTGGAAACACATCAAGAAGATTTTTTTAAAATTCAACCTGAGTTGCAGAGATAACTTAGATTAACTTAATAGATGGTTTCAAACCACTCTGCAAGCTATCACTACACAAAGGTTGATAGATCCAAATATGTAAGTTGGGAATGTTTGCTCAGCAAACAGCAAAGTTGTTTGTGGAACTGTATCCATGGTACTACATGCCTGTAACAGTTAATAAAATATGGAAAACATGAAAAGGAGGTGATGGAAAATATATCTTTACCAATCAGGGTCCTTTCAGAGGAGACACAATAATCCCGAAATAAAGATTTCAAAAAATTTAGGTACATGTTTTCAAAAAAAATAAACAGGACAGCAACAAATGAAGATATTTTACACCGACTTTTAATATCATCTAATCCTGTTATAACATTTGCAAAAAAAAAAATATCATGTATAAAATACGAACTTCGAGATGAAGTTAAGGAATTGTTAATGATTAAAACAACTAAAAGTAGTGTTTTTACAATATAACATATTGCTATAATATATCTATATTTATAATATTATAATAATAAAATAAATAAATCATACCTAGCACAGGTAAATAAAATAAAATAAATATTGTGTTCGCAAAACGGTGTGTTTTTACAATATAAAAATGCGATAAAAAATAAAAGCCTAAAGTTGTTGATGTAAAAACATGCTTACTATACGTATTTTATCCTATTTAAGGCATTAGAAAAGAAAAAAATATATTTATTTGTAATAAAAAAGTTATTGAATCTTTGCCGCAAAACGGCATTTTTTGACCATATATGGTCTATAGTGCGCTGTGTCCCGGCTTGTTTGTTGTGAGAATTGTGAGTAATTTTACTGAATTTTAATTGTAATTTATTTATAAACATTACTTTACATTACAGTAGTTACATTAAAAACAAAAAAAATTGTAATAATTATTATTATAAAAAATAATAAAGATAATTATCTTATAATCTTTACATTAATTTTGTTTAAGCTTTTAATAGTTATTTACGTGTCAAGCTTTGTAAATGAATCTTTACGGGCGAGCTGGAAGTTTGTGGGGTGAGCGACGCAGGAGCGAACACCATAATCCAGTGAGTCTAGTAAAGATTAATTGCAAAGCGTGACACGTACAAACTTTTATTTTCACCTTTAGATAACGATTTTCAAATTTAAAATATTAATTAATATGTCAAATGTGTCATTTCATTACATAAATTGCTTTTCTACAAGCCTGTAAAACTTTACAGGTCCTTTATACAAGACCGTAAAATATTACAGGTCTGTTTCCAAAATGTATCGTTTACATGGATACAAAAACAACAAAATTAACCTATAAAATGTCATTTACTATGAAGGTGGAAATAATAGTTATTTACGTGTCAAGCTTTGTAAATGAATCTTTACGGGCGAGCTGGAAGTTTGTGGGGTGAGCGACGCAGGAGCGAACACCATAATCCAGTGAGTCTAGTAAAGGTTAATTGCAAAGCGTGACACGTACAAACTTTTATTTTCACCTTTAGATAACGATTTTCAAATTTAAAATATTAATTAATATATCAAATGTGACATTTCATTACATAAATTGCTTTTCTACAAGCCTGTAAAACTTTACAGGTCCTTTATACAAGCCCGTAAAATATTACAGGTCTGTTTCCATAATGTATCGTTTACATGGATACAAAAACAACAAAATTAACCTATAAAATGTCATTTACTATAAAGGTGGAAATAAAAATATTTAATTGTCCTGTAGATATAATTCATATTATGGGGTTTAAAAGAGGATAATTGTACCAAAAAATAAAATATACGAAATAGTACAATAGCTTCCAACTTGTGTAAAAGAAATAAAAAATGCAATTCATAAAAAATAAAAACTCTGTTGGTATTGATGGTAATTACAACAAATACCTTAAAAAACACAATACAAAATATTGCATATCCCTTATCTATATTAATAAACAAAAAAAACAGGAATATGCCCCATAGCATTTAAAACTTTAATTGTTGTTCCCGTTCTAAAAAAGGGAGATACTCTAGCTCCAGTTAACTATAGGCCTATTTCTCTTATAACCAATATAACCAAAATATTTGAGGCTATTGTAAGGGAAAAAATTAGTAACTTTATTAATAAATATAAAATAATTTCCGAAAATCAATATGGGTTTCAAAAAGGTAAATCTACTCAACAAGCTATAGTATCCTTAATGGAAGATATCTATGAATCAATAGACGAAAGTAGACCAGTCATATGCATCTTCCTTGATCTAGCAAAAGCCTTCGACACGGTTTGTCACGAAAAACTCTTGAGTAAATTGTCAGACATTGGTATTAGAGGTACATTTTTAGAATTAATAGGGAGCTACCTTAAAGGCAGACAACAATATACTAAAATTGGCAATCACATAAGTGACCCACAAACCACAATTCATGGCGTACCACAAAGCACTATTTTAGGATCACTTTTGTTTCTATTATATATAAACAATTTATTTTAAGTAAAAAGCCTGGGAAAAATAATTAGCTTTGCAGACGATACTACCATTGTATATGAGGGATTTAACTGGGAGGAACTGAAGCAACGTGTAGAAAACGACTTTGTTCTGATCAAAGATGTTTTTGACAATAATTTACCCACCCTAAATATTAAAAAAACTATTTTTTTTTTTTGGATCATATAAAAATAGCTTACCAACTTTTAATACCCTTAACTTTTCATCAATAACTCAAAATTTTACTATCAAATCCACAAAAGCTATAAAATTCTTAAGAATTACAATTGACCAACACTTAAAATGGAATCTTCACTTAAAGCAAATAAATAAAAAAAATCGTTGTTTAATACCATATTTTAAAATACTCAAACGCGCTTTAAATGTTGAGCAATTAAATATAGTCTATAATGCCCTAGTTGATTCCCAGTTAAGATATGGTATTCTAGGATGGGGCGGAGTATATAAAGAATTTCTTGAAGATCTACAGGGTGTTATGTAATTAATGTTATATATTAAAATGCCGAATACCTTTTGACATAAGGAATAAAGGAAAAATATTTAAAAAAACATTTTTCTAAAGATAAAGAAAAAATATGCATTAGAAGTTTTTTATATTTTTTGTGATACCCCACTGGTTACACACTTAGTTTATCTCTGCACACTTGTATTTTGTGAGTACATAGACAAAGATAATACACCAACCAACAAAGTAGCTATGCGTTGCCAGATGTAAAAAATTGTTACTAAAAATTTTTCTTGCAAAAAATAAATAAAAACTCAATAAATACAAAAGTTTTATGCCCTTAAAGCTCTAATACCCTTCTGTATTTATTTACTGATCCAGCTATTAGCTTAAGCAATGATTAGAAAATTTAGTACCTTTTAAATTTGAAATCCATAACCACAAAATTAATTTTTTCATCAGTTTTTTTCTCTGTTTACTCAGATGAAATTGGGACCAGTTCACAGGTTAAACTTTAAACATTTAATTTGTGTAAATAAATCCAAAAGCACTTCCCTTAGTTAAGATATTTACAATTTGAAAACATAACCTAAAATTTAAAAGAAATGCACTAGATTCTGTCATAAAAGTTGGCAGATTTTGTTTGAATTTACCTTCAGTACAAAAATGACATAATCAACAATTAATAAAAACGCCAAATTGACAATTTGCATTGTTAATTTTGTCATTTTTGTAATTAAGCTAAATTTAAACAATGTTTGTCAACTTTTTTGAGAGATTTTGGAAACACTGTTACCAACCATAACATAATAAATCCACCAGATTAACCTAAAGTTCCTAGTCGATCAGTGGCGTACTTTTTGGTTGGATAAAGGTTATTATAATATATTTTTAGACTTTGGAATTTATAAAAAAAAAGTTTCAGGTGCTTCTTTATGGACCCTAAGGAACAACCCATTTTAATATATAACATTAATTACATAACACCCTGTATAAGTTACACAAAAATATATTCTAAAAATTATCCATAACAAAGAAAGAACCTACTCATCAGATGAACTATATAAATTATATAAAAAACTAGACTGTCGAAAATTATATTATCTTACCCTACTTATACACGTACAAACTACAAAAAAAGAAGTTAAAATTTCCAATAGAAGACATTAAACTCATTTGCATGTTTCAAAAATGAAGAAAACTATAGGCATCTATATTGAGCAAATTGATTTAAAAATAATTAGGGCTAAATACTTATAAGTAATAATAATAACAACAGAAAATAACAGAAAGTAGATATATCTACTTTCTGTTGTTATTATTATTACTTATTTGCTTTCACTTGTTATTATTATTATTATTTTAGTATTAATAATATTTTTAAAATTGAACAAATGATCCATATATGTATATATATATATATAAATGTATAATATTTGTATTGTTATTTTCCTGTTTATTATTTATATAATTGTAGGTATTTTAATTTCTTAGAGTAATGAATTGCACGTACAAATGCACGTTGTTGCTTTTTTGTGTATACCGTACCTTCATTTGCAAGCTAACCATAGGGAAAATACATTGTAACTGGATCAGATAAGTCGCAGTCAACACAAAGCGAGAACCTTTTCAGAAATGATGCGTCGTCAAGACATGCGTACTAAAACAAATTTTACCAGATTTACACCGCACAAAATAAAAAACAATAATAAAGCATCGATGTATGAAGCAAGGTCAACTGTTACGGCGCATGCTAGCCTACTCGTCCACGCGTCCAAATCATTTCTACAGCGTTTTTCGCTTCGTGCTGACTAAGACTTATCTGGTCCAGTTACAATGTATTTTCCCTATGGTTAGCTTGCAAATGAAGGTACGGTATACCCATATTTATTGCTGTAAATTCTATCAAATATTTTGTGTCTTATATTCGTTTATGTGTTTTATGTACAGCAAATAAATATTATTATTATTATTATACAAGTTTTTTAGTCCTGTAAAAATAATAATAATTTTTAATTTACCTGTAGGTTTACATATTACTATAGTAGTTACTATGTACATAATATTATAGCCAGCTAATCAGTTTTTTAACTATATAATACAGAGACTTTAAAAATTAACAAAACATGAAAATTATTAAAAGTAATATGTTTTAAATAAAAAAAAAATAATGAAAAATTTTATTAATAAATTAAATCAATTAAATATATGTATTGCTGTCGAATTAAATTTTAATTTTATTTATTTTTTATTTTCTATAAATTGGTACATACCTATCTTAGTTTTTTTTTATGAAAGTAAATAATATAATAATCGTTTGATCCAGCAAAAATACAGCTGGATTAAAAACCCTATTCGTGCATTACAGTAACTGTTATGTAAGTTGGCTAGACACACAACTTATTTTTTTTATATATAAAAGTGTATTGTTATTAAATTCAAAGCTTTAAAAATTCTATTAATAGTATGTTATGTATCAAGTTTTATAAACTCCATTTTAGTTACGAGTTACGAGCGGAGCTTGCGAGCGAGTGTTTAATTAAAACGAGAAGTTTATAAAACGAGTTGCATACTATATCTACGACGAACAGAAATAAGAATTTAAGCCAATTTTAATTAATAAATATTTGACATCTGACGAATTTAACCTCACTTTTTCGCAATTTATAACAAAGCTAACTTCAGCTCGTGACTAAAATGTCCAAAAGCCACTGTTGTTTACTTCAACCTGTGACTAAAACGCCACATCAAGTCACATCTCGTCAATGTAGTGGTAGATAAAATATGTTTTAAGGTATATATATATATATATATATACAGGGTGTTTCAATAAAAACTACCAGGCCAATTATTTCGAAAACTAAAAGTGACATTTAAATTCTGTAAACGTCAGTTTTTAGCCTTTATGATTGGCTTCACAACTGTGTTAAAAATGTTTTTGAATAATACAAGATGTAGGTGGCGCCACAATGCAAATAATTTTTTCGATGGCAGGTACTTTTAAATTAATTTTTTATTATTTTTTTCGAGGTCCTGGTTTATCTCTTGAATCTTAGGTTGGTAGTAACTAAATTTTGGTTGGTACAACTGTCACCCTTGATTAGTAACTAGAGTCACGTGATGAAATTTAAAAAATGAAAACCAAGCTTGGACTTGAACCTTATAGGTATCGCTTCAAAAAATCAAAATCAATTTATTTCTCAATTAAATAATTACAATAAAATAAAAAGATAAAGAACAGGCCGCTTCAGAGTGTAGTGCACTTTTTCTAATGGCCACCTGGGCCATCCAACGTATCTAATCTTTCTCTGAAAGGTATGGTAGAAAAGGAAGCGCGCGCCCACGCACACAAAACAAAATGATTTAATATTTTATTTTATAAATATTTTACAATAAAACAAAACAAAATTAAAAAAAAAATAAAGAAATAAAAAAATATTATTTATTTTTAATGGTTTACCACGTTACAACAATATTTAATAATAAATATTAAAACTATAAATGTTATTTAGTTAGTAAAATGTGAAAGGTGATTGGAAAAATTGAAAATTTTATTTTTGTTTTCATTTTAAGAGCACTGACTGGTTTATTGGGAACCCCGTTAGTTTTAAAATTTATCCAACACAACAGTCGTTATCTACATCAAATTTCCTTTCATTTAATACCCCACATGCCATGATTCTGACAACTTCCGGTCAACTTCTGACCACTTCCGGTCAAGCTTAAAAAAAATGGGTATGCTTAAAATTACTCGTAGTCCCACCACCATCAAAATCGATAGCGGTAGCTATGTCCTCTTCATCCCCTGGGATATGAATTGTTCGGGGTGAAAGTGTATATCTGTTTCTGGGACCAGCCTCCAAGCCTAGATCGTTATCTGAATCATCATCAACCAGATTAAATCGATACCTACGGACTACCTTTTCCAAAATTTTGAATTCATTCATTTTCGATTTTGACTCGCATGTACTTTACAGGAAGGTTGCCAAATTTTTTCTTAAGGGTAAGAGCTTTGGGCGTATATGACAAAGTAATAAATAGTTTGTCATCAGTCTTTTTGAGCTCTTGAATTCCATGTCTATAAAAAATAATGAAAAATTAAAATAAAAATACAATTAAAATAAAAAATTTTAAAATACTTACTGAAAAAGTTGTTTGAACACAATAAAGAGTTCTCTAACTAAGGTACACGGTATATTCTCCATTGCAATTACAAGAATGACTGTAAAGATTTAGGCCTTACATTGAGTAGGTACTTTAAATTATACACTTATCAGTAACTTATTGACGTACTGTTCGACTTTGAAAATTTTCCAAATCATAAAATATTGAATTTAAATGCGCTACATTGGTTTAGTTCAAGTCGTAGGTACCCACCCAACTATATGTAGTGCTGTCACATTGACTTAAGAAATTTGAATAGTATATTCTGTAACAAGTTTAGAATACGGCATATTCCGCTTGAGTGAAAAGTTTGTCACACGAGCCGAAGGCGAGTTTGACGGTTTCACGAGAGGGGAATATGCAATTTCAAACGTGTTTCAGACTATACTTTTTATACGTTTCCAAAAAATACCATAGAAAAATAATTTAATTGGAAGAAAGTGAGATTGGATCGGTCTAAAATTTGTTAAATATTAAAAACAGAGATGTCGCCACGAGTGTTTATTCTGTCATCAGATGATAGAATATTTCATTCTGTAACTCTTTATGGAATATATGTCATTCCATAGTTAAAAGTGATATTAGAACGGTCATATTCCGTAATAGGAGTAGCAAAAGTATTTTACAGAACCGATGAAAACAGTTAGTTAACATTTATCAACAACATGCAACTGTATTTATCAATAAACATAATAACAAAGTGGAATTATAGTAAAAACAAGCAATTACTTTAAATTACCAATAACAGCTTGCAAATTTTATCAATAAAAAACTGTTAAAGTTGAAAAACAGACGTCATTAGATGCATATTTAAACCGAGTCGGGTTATCGTTAAATTCAGTCCAAGAACTATACACAAACAAGTACAGTTCTTAAGTTAAAGTTTCTTCGAACAACCCAAAGTTAGGTGTTCAAAATGAGTGCACAAACCATCGATGAAATTTCGACAAAGACTGTTATAAAATGTGAGCAAGTAAGTACGAAAATAAAGACAAAGGATGAATATCAATTTTTTATAAGAAATATTCAAAAATTTACTTTTAAAAAAGGCTATTAAAAATAAAAGTTATTGTGTAGTAAACTTTTCAAAAGTTGAATACAATTTGGCTATACTAAAGCATTACCTACATGATTTTAAGTAGATTAGCAAATATTGTAGTGAGTGGCGGTGGAATTGCTGGTAAACCGAAAAATTCAGCACAAATAAAATGGGAAGATGTTGAATCCTATTTTAAAAGTAGAATTCTTACAGGTATTATTAGCAACTTACAAATAAAAGATCCCAGAGTATTTTTAAAACAGGTATTTTAAAGTTTAAGTATAAAAATTAAAGGAGATTTAAAACAATCAATGTTGAAAGTTAATATGGTTTTTGCTGGATTGTTCATAAAGCCTCAAACAGCTGAAACTTCTTTTAAATTTTTTTCAACTAAAAATGAAATTATCACTTATAATACCACAAGAGCTTCAAAATTATCGGGTATTTTTCCCGATAGGTTCGTTGCAAACAAATGAAGGAGTCAAGTTTTTCAGGTTAAAAAATCACGAGCGCGAAGCGCGAGTGATTTTTCCTGAAAAACTTGACGACTTTATTTGTTTGCAGGGAACCTTGAGGGAAATGCCAGATAATTTTGAAGCTCGTGTGGTATTCGGGGGATTATTTTTCCGTCCCAAATGTCGGCCAATAGAATTGCACCATGAGACGAAATGTACAGTTAACAAATAAGAATTTCATAATGAATAAAACAACATTTAATTAAGATTTAATTTGTTTTTTATATATAGCAACTACCAGAGAAAATTTTCAAAAAATTATCGCTGTAATTCGCTGTAGGTTCCCTCAACAACAATGCCTCAACAATGTCCCAACAATACAGAGAACTGTCAAAAAAATAATCGATGTTAATACCAACTTGTAAGATTGGTATAATCAATTTGATAAATCTTTATTAAAATTTCAAGAATTTCAAGAAAAGGATTCCGGGTGGAGTTTGTAGAAGGTGTTACATTTAAAGATTAATATAAATCATTATAATCCCATAAAACCGAGCATTTCTACATACGTTTCCTTGCCTGCGTTTGTTGTAAATTCGAAAAGTGTTCTCAATATTCAAAATAATTATTATTGTTTTCTATATTCAGTAGTGGCGGCATTGTTTTCAGATGCCCCTAATAAGAATCCAACCCGTTTTACAGTTTGAAAACATACAGTTTCCAATTGCTTTAAAGGATATCCCCAAAATCGAAATCATGCACTATCTATTAACGTTTTCACAATAATTGATGATAAAAAAATTGTTCCATTATGTCTAAGTAAGTTGGATTAATTACCAAAAATTAACTTACTTCTGCTTTCAACTACAAATGATGATATGATTATGAGCAATGAACCTTGTACTGCCGTGCTTAATGAAAACGCCGTAACCAACAATTTTGCGATTTTTGTTTTACGGCATTTTCTACTAGAACAATTCATCCTGCGTCTATCCCCGGTACTCAAAAACAGTATCTATATATATACGGTTTTTTGAGTACCGGGGATAGACGCAGGATAAATTGTCCTAGTAGAAAATGCCGTAAAACAAAAATCGCAAAATTGTTGGTTACGGCGTTTTCATTAAGCACGGCAGTGTAGTAGTCGAGATATAGTTTTTCATTACCATTTCGCATGAAATAAAAGTTTATCTCGGCTACTTAATAGTCAAGTGGGTAGAGTTAAAAATCAAAAATTTTATTGTGAACGATGTCTTAACCATTTCGTAAGTGAGGTTGTGTTAAAGAAACATTTAGAGTATTGTAAAATGCTAAATGATTCAAAAGTTGTTCTCCCCGATGATAAATCTAAATTTTTACAATTTAAAAATTTTTAAAATCAATTAATGGTTCCATATGTTGTTTATGCAGATATTGAAAGCATTTTGGTAGATTATGAGGATACGGGAGTATCGGTTGGTCGCAAGAGTGAAAAAATTCAAAACACGAGGCATTTAGCATTGCCTACTATCTAAAATGTTCCTATAATGATAGCTTTTCTAAATTTAACATTTATACTGTTAAAGATTGTGTAGAGTGGTTTGTTGATAAACTCGAAAAGATAGCTAAACATGTCGACTTTTTACTATCAAATCGTGTTCCAATGCAAAAGAAGAAAGAGATATTTTTTTTTTGGCATCGACTTGCATTTGCTGTGGAAAAGGATTTGAAGAAAATGGATCGAAGGTGCGAGATCATGATCCCTTTACTGGTTTGTTTAGAGGTGTGGCTCACAACTCTTGTATTTTGAATTTTAAGAAATCTCATGCCATACCTGTAATTTTTCACAACTTGACAGGATACGACAGTCATTTCTTAATTAAAGCTCCCAGTACCAAGGTTAGTGATGTAAAATACCCAGGTATTTACCCGGGTATTTACCCAAATAGGGTATTTACCCGGGTATTTACCCAAATAGGGTATTTATAGGGGTATTTCGATTTAAATCTTGCATAAAAATAACTTGAAATGAATAAATAGTTTTATTCAATATAGTGAAGTATACTGTAGTAGTACCTACCTTAGATCTTAGATAATATTATTTAAAACTTGGTTTTTTGAATTTTTCACATAAATTTTGAGGTTATGTAAAAAAATTGTAATTACAAAAGTTGTAGATCCTTTTATTACCTAGAACTTTGCCATTTAACTTTTTTCCATAGGACTTGTAGTTTTGCCGGAAATCGAGATAAACCATTTTTACCCTTAAAACCCCCCCTCCCACTTCCCGAAGTCAGATCGCCCGTAATTTATTTTTCCTTTCATTTTTATTATATTCTTCTCCTTTTTCAATGGGTTTCACCCTACTGTTTTTTTTTGGTTTCAAAAATTATCGACCCTGGTCTATGTGTGCATTTCAACAATTAATATAAGCGGTTTTCCACGATTAAGTGCGTTCAGAGACAATTCTAGTACGTTTATGTTTATATGGTTTAATAGGGAAGTTTAATATTATTTAAAGTATAAATAATAAAGCATTTATCAAAAATACCCAGTTTTGGGTAGGTAAATAAAATTTGGGTATTTACCCAGGTATTTACCCAAATTTTATTTACCTACCCACTGGGTATTTACCCTATCTACATCACTAACCAAGGTAGAGGGTAACATGAATCTACTACCACTCAATATGGAGGGATATATTTCTTTTACAAAATTTATTCAAAACACTAAAGTTAACTAAGATTTTTGGATTCGTTCAGATTTATTGCCAAATTGTCATCTTATCTGAACGAATCTGAAAAGTTGATAACCAAAAATTTTTATATGGATCAAGATCAGTTTAAACTAGTCACGATAAAAGGAGTATTTTCCTATGAGTACCTTAATAGTTGGGAAAAATTACAGGATAGTAGTTTACCGCCAAAGGAAAGGTTTTTTAGTAAAATTTCAAATGAAGACATTTCAGGTGATGATAACAAGCATGCTATAACTGTTTGGAATCAATTTAATATTAAAAATTTACAAGAAGATGCTGATTTGTATTTAAAAACGGATTTGTTACTTTTGACTGATATTTTTGAAAAGTCTTGTTTGAAAACTACAAGTTAGATGCTCTTCATTATTTTACATCTCCTGGTTTAGCCTTTGATGCTTAAGGTTACTGATGTTTGTTTGGAACTCTTAACTGACATGGATATGGTTAATTTTATTGAACGTGGTATAAGGGGTGGTGTTTCACAGTGTTTAAACCGTTTTGCTAAAGCAAACAATAAATACATGGGTTCTGATTATAAGGTTAATGAGCCTCAATCTTATCTAATGTATTACAATGTAAATAACCTTTACGAGACCGCGATGAGTTTTGCTCTACCCACAGGGGATTTTCAGTGGTTAGATGTTGAACATGATGACATAAACATTTTTAAACTTTCTAATACGAGCGGATATGGGTTAATTTTTGAGGTTGACCTTTGTTATCCTCATGAACTTTTTGAGCTTCACAAAGATTTGCCTCTTTGTCCTGAACATTTGGTGCCGCCAATTTCATCAGACTTGAACAAACCGAAATTATTAACTACATTGTATAACAAGAAAAACTATAAAATCCACTATATTAATTTTTTAAACAAGCTCTTCAGTTGGGTGTAAAAGTGATAAAATTCGTAGATGTTTAAAATTTAAACAGTCCACTTGGTTGAAAAATACGTAGATTTAAATACTGAACCACGTAAGGCAGCTGGAAATGAGTTCGAAAAAAATGTATACAAGCTTATGAATAACGAAGTGTTTGGAAAAACTATTGAAAATGTAACGAAATACAGAACGGTGAAATTGGTTACCAAGTGGTCAGGACAGTTTGGTGCCAACTATTATATTTCTCAACCAAATTTTTATAGTTGTAAAATTTTCGATGAAAACATGATACCTATTGAGATGAAAAAACTAAAAATTCAGTTTAACAAACCGATTTATGTGGGTATGACAATTTTGGATATATCAATAACCTTTTTATATTATTTTCATTACAATTACATTAAGACAAAATTTGGAGATAATGCAAAATTACTTTATACCTATACTGACAGTTTGATTTATCAATTTTGATATTGAAAAATTGTATACATCCGATTATCCTCCCAATAATATATATCAAATACCATTGAAGAATAAAAAAGTTTTGGGGTTGATGAAAATAATGGAAGTTTAATGACTGAATTTATTGGCTTACGATCAAAAATGTATACGTTAAAGGTTAGGAAAAGTGATGAAGAAATGCATCAGCAAGTGGAAAAATTGCGAAAAGCTGAATATTCCTCTAGATATATTGATTGCTTTATCTCAAACTTTGGCCTTGTTAAAAAGGCGAAAGGAATTCAAAAATCAGCAGTAAAAAGCATTACTTTCGAGGATTATTTTAATGCACTTTTTTATTTTAAAAGCCTACCTGTAATACAAAATTCCATTGTATCCTTGCGGCATGAGGTTTTTACAATCCAGCAAGAAAAAGTTGCACTTAGTCCATTTGATGATAAAAGAATTGTTGACTGATCTTTAAAGTCATAAGTTCACACACATACACACAAAAGAAATCCGCTTATGATACCTGTAAGTGTATATTATTATCAAAACAAGGGGGATGGAGTTTTTTTATATTAAAATTAAATAGTCTGTATAGTTTTCTCAGTCGAGTAGTTTGAGTTCTCATTAAATTCGTTGTCTGTGTGTTGGTGACTTCAAAACAAAAAAAATGGAAAAACAAAATCCACCCTCATCCGCAACACCACCTTATGGTCAACCCTATCTAAATCAACATGCAACAAAATATTACATCAGAGGATTTGTGGCTTTGGAACCGTCTCCAGCTTACGTGACATGTCCAAATTGTTCTCATTAAATTAGGACCACAGTTAAAATAACTCCAAACAACAAAACACATTTATTTACTTTGTTATTGGGCGTTTTTTGATGTTGGTTATGCTGTTGCATTCCATACTGCACAGACAGTTGTCAGAGCAAACAGCACTCGTGTCCCAACTGCAAGACTTTCATTGGAGAATACAACAGTTAAATATTTGCCTATTCATCAATTTTGTATGTACGTATATAAGGGTTTAATTAAATGGTATATCCTCATTTAAGTTTTAGAGTTTGTGCAATTAAGATAACTATGCAATTATTGTGTTTGGTTATTTTTCTTGGTGCAGTACATTTGGGCAGCAGCCGTGAAATCAAGCAGGATATTTTTCAAACCGAATATTCACCGGAAAATGCTAGTTTATATGTTAACCATGAAGTACACAACAATGGTAGCAGATTGCAGTTAACATTTAAAAACCTTTTGTCGAGATACCCTAAATTGTCAATAATTGCAACCAACACAAAACACGTTGGTTTGGATAATATCACCCCATCGATGACTTAATGTAACATTACCAGTAGACATATTAGCGTTATGATTAGTGAGGGGTTTCAAAGCGAAGCCAATATGTGGTCTGAAAAATATACAGAGTTAAAAATGACTCCAAAACCTGTATGCAATACCACAGCTGTGATGGGGTTACCACCTCCCACGATGACAAACACATCCGATTATAAATACCTCATGCTGGAATGGAACTACTCTAGTTGTGTGCAAGAATTAAAACGTTATAAAAACAAACTAAACCAATAAACAAAAAAAAATGTTTATCGTTGATATTTAAGGTTTTAAATAAATATAAACAAGGTCCGTTTTGGGCAAAGGAAATTTTAATATTAAATACCGAAAGCAAGGAAACTGTGTACTAGTTTATTAAACTTCCTTTTAACTTTAATTCATTTAACTACAAAATAAAAAGTCATCTTTTGTAGCTGTTTTTGAACAAGAAAATTTGAATTAAATTGAAGACTGTTGTGGTATATATAATGTGAACAGAAGCAGCAGTAGCATAAACAGCATTACATTTGAAAACATTAAGGAAATTTTGAGATTTTATATATTATGCCTGTAATGGTTAAAGAAGATCAAAAGAAAAATTGGTTTAAAGGAAATGCGAAAAATATTTAAATCATACCATTGTAAAAAATATTTAATAATAACCTTAATTGTGTTATGGAAAATGTGTACTTTTTATATCATTGGGCCTTGGTTTGTAATTAATAAAGAAATCAATTAAAATATATATTTATTTTTTTATTAAAATATCCTTACAAATTTTATAAAAATTTAACTGTACTGGTTATATTTAACTTCTTTATCGTGTAAAATCAACAGGTAAGCACTGGTGTTTGCAGGAATGTCTGTTTCAGTTTCAAACTCCTCATTTCTCCAATGTGAAACAAGGCTCGCCCATACCTTTATATTAGAAAGACTGTTGAAATCGTACATACATCTCATACAGCAGGGCATACTGTTGTTTGTTTGTTCAGGTTTAAATTATCGTAGGGATAAACCTCGGAGTTCAAATGAACTTTGAAGTTTTTTATGTGGCAGTGATCAAGAGTCAAGGGTCTACCCTTGTCAATGACTGATAACAACTGCAAGTTTAACTCATCATCCACTTTGACATGTTCAACTTTCCAAACTATTTTGTCTAGACGTATTTGGGGTTTTTCTCCTGCTTTTGTTGTCTGTACTCAATTGTTATCGGTAAAACTTCTGATTAGTGCTAGCTCTTATCGTAAATTTGCAACAACCTTGCGAAAGTCCGCAAATACCCCCATTAGGATTTTTAATGGGATGCATGCTTAAAAATGTCCTTCAGCTTTATGTACAATTTTCACATGATCCAAATGATTCCAACCTGCGTTTTGATGACGTACACAATCTTGCTCGGTAAAACTAACGTAACCCTTCATAAGAGATGTTATACCAGGGTTTCGAACTAGATCTACCACCACTCCTGCCATTTCGTATCTTATCTCATCCAATAGGAACATCAAAGCCATAATGCAGCAGGGTAAGTGTAGATGTTTTGAGTTTGTATCGGGATTCGCACCTCATCGGATTTGTTCAAACTTGAATTTGCATAAGGCAAGTAACTATGATATGATAGTCTTTACTGATAATTGAATTATCAGTGACAGCTCTGTCTCCTACGTTTAAAATGTTCATTTTTATTGTATCCTCGACAAGTGCACAGTAGTAGTATTATTCTTTGTTGAGCACTCGACACAAATTGTATATCGCTTTGGACTTAAACAGCAATTTATAGATCAGTAAACTGCTACAATAAAATATACTTTAAGTATATGGTATATATAGTGCTTTTATGGTAATTTTTAAAGCCGCTGTATATTTATAAAAATATATTGGACTCGCGTTGTCGGGCCAAGTTTAGGGGCTGATAACGGTGCGTTAATATAAATGTATAAATATATACTCAGAAGCGCCCCCTACAGTAAAATTCTCCAAACTTTTTGTATAAATGAATGCATAAATAGTACTTTTTAAGGCCCATCAAAAATTTTGACAGGAGGGTGCAGAAAGAAAGGAGAATCAAATGGCTACTATATACACGGGCTCCGTTGTAAAGCCCAAAGCCGGGTTTTATAAAGTCGCTTTGGGCTTTAAAACGTACTAAAGTTATCTTGTATGGGCCTGTATAAAAGCGTTTATGGGTATTTTTCAAAAAGTTGGCCAAAATAGTAAATTTATTAAAGAAAATTATAATTATTATAAATTAGATATATTAGATATTATTTTTATAGAATATTAATCAAGTATTGAATATTTTATACTTGTCATACATGATACAAACTAGATTGTATTTTTTAACGAATTTTCATTGTAGGAAGAATAAATGTTTTCTTTTCCGTGTCTCCTAAATAAAGGGCATTACCAATAATAATTTAATTTTTTTATTTACATGTTTTATTATCCTTTCTTAAATGATTATTTTCTACTGTTTTACATTTAAAATATCAGTCTCATCTTCTTTTTTTAGATTAATTTAAAATTTCCTTTAACTAGTTCATCTTCATTTAGTGTGTTTAAAATTTGCTCGAAATATAGTTTTTTGGTGATAAAACGAAAATTTTCATGTTTGACATGTTTTGCGGTCTTTAGCTTTAGGATAAACTACTTAGAATGGTTTACATCTAAAGAAATTGGTGAAAGAAACTGATACTCTAGCAAGTGTCCGCACTCATATATTAATTAATTATTTCTTATTTACACCTATAAACATAAAATAATTTACTCCCCTTGTTTAACTTTGACACAAACTAATAATAGGTATTGTTGAGAAAGCGTTGACGAGTTGTGAATATTATATTGTGTGAAAAATGCGTCACAGATTGGACATTTTTAATTAAGGGACATCAACTAAAATGCTCGTCACAAAAATGTTTAAGGTTCTTTTTTAAACAAAAATTAGTTAATAAGTGTATACACTTCTAAAAATTAAATAAAAAATATTATACTTATGACTGCAGAAACAATATTTTTACAGCAGTCAGTAAAGTTCATAAATCTTTGCTGGGCACAGTCACGGATTGGACATTTAATATATTTCAAGGTAATTTTAATACAGTTTCTATACCCTATTGGAAGATTTTGTACATAATTTAAAGAGCCTAAGGATTGTTTTATTAGATCTATTCTTCAAATTTCATTTTAGTTACGAAAATATTAAGTTCTAACCTTAGGACAGCAAGTGGCCAACTTTTATATTTATATAAATATATATATATATATAAATATATATATATATATATATATATATATATATATATAAATATATATATATATATATATATATATATATATATATATATATATATATATATATATGTATGTATATGTATATATAATATTATGTATGCAATTTAAATTTAATAAAATTTAAGCTGGCGAGCGGGTGTTTAATAAAAGCAATTGTTATAGGAAATAAAGACTGATATCTCCTATTTAATTATAATATAACTTTATTGAGTTACAACTCTTGACAAATATAATTGACGTCTCTCTATTAAATTCAATTTAAATGTTCGTTGCTATGCCCGCACGTTCGATTGTTGAAGCTACGCCGCCACACTACCCCCCTTGGCAGAGAATTTGGCTACAAATTCAAAATTTCTCGAAATCGCACTCTTCTGCCGGAACTCGTCATGTGTTCGGGAACTAATGTAGGTTCTGCGGGTGCAGCTTTAACAGCAGGAACAGGTTCAGGAACAGGTGTAGAAACAGGAACTGATGTTGAAACAATATCATCTTGAAGTACAAAGGCTGGTTTCACCCGATCGATAGAAACTTTCGTTGGTTTATTGCGTATTTTGAGCGTAATTGTTTTCTTGTCACGATCCAGAATTTCGTATGGGCCAGTGTATGGTTGCTGGAGTGCCTTTAAAATCGGTCCAACTTTCAGAAAGGCATGACTGCATTCTGATAGTTCTTTGAAAACAAAAACTCCAGGTTGACAATGCCTTGATGCTGGAACCGGACATAGGCGTGACATGAATTCTCTTAAGGTTGAGAGAAAACTGCCTGGATCGTCGAGTGTCTTGTTTTTAAGTTTAGAAGAGAAAAGTTTACATGGTAAACGAAGCGTTTCTCCATAAACCATTTCAGCTGAAGTAGCCTTGAGATCCTCTTTAAAAACAGATCGGATCCCAAGAAGTACAAGAGGCAAAGCTTGAACCCAGTCTATGTCGGAATGAGCCATTATCGCAGCTTTTAAGTGACGATGTAAACGTTCAATTAAACCGTTTGCAGCAGGATGCCAACTTGTAGTGAAGTTATGTCGAATACCCATTGATTTAATAAAATTTTTGAAGATATGGGAAGTAAATTGAGTTCCACGATCTGAAGTTACAATTTCAGGAACACCAAAACGAGAGATCCAACAATCGAACAGTGCGTGAATTACAGAATCCGCGGTTATATTCAGTAAAGGATAAACCTCGGGCCATCGAGTAAAACGATCGATGACAGTCAAGCAATATCGAAAGGAACGTGCAGGTGGTAGTGGACCAATTAGATCGATGTGGATATGAGAAAACCTCTGTGTTGGAATTTCAAAATTTCCAAGAGGAGCATGGACATGACGAGAAATCTTTGATCGTTGACATTCATTGCACGCGTCCAATCTCGGCAATCTTTGTTCATGGAAGGCCAAATAAAACGGTTGTTAATTAACTTGAGCGAAGCATTGGCACCAGGATGACTCAAGTTGTGCAATTGATTGAAAATGCAACGACGAAATGATTTTGTGATAAAAGGCCGAGATTTTCCTGTGGATGTGTCACAGAACACAGTAAGTGAGGATCCAGGAATTGGTACACGTTCGATGCGTAAAGATGAGTTTTCTTGAATGATCTTCTTCAGTTCTTCGTCTTATTCTTGAGATTTAACTAGCGATTCGTAATCAAGTGGTGCAGAAACAGCTTCAATTCGTGAAAGAGTATCAGCGACGACATTATCGACACCTTTAATATGTTGAATGTCAGTTGAAAATTCTGCGATAAACGAGAGTTGTCTGAGCTGCACTGGTGGAAGTTTTTCACGTTTCTGTTGAAAAGCGTAAATCAATGTTTTGTGATCTGTGAAAATCGTAAATGAATATCCTTCCAAAAAATGACGAAAATGCTGGATTGCAGTATAAATTGCAAGAAGTTCACGATAGTAAGCAGGCCAAGAACTTTCTTTCAAAGACATTTTCTTTGAAAAGAATGCGAGTGGTTGCCAAACGTCATCAACAAGCTGCTGTAGACAAGCGCCAACAGAATGATTCGAAGCATCTGCGAATAAACCAAGTGGTGCACCAATGCGAGGGTGAACAAGAAGTGAAGCAGAAGAAATGCAGTTTTTGCAGGTTATGAAAACTTCTTCAAGTTCAGGTGTCCAATTGATCGGTTGAGAGCCTTTCAGGAGTGGATTGCTGATTGCGTCGTGTAGTGGAGCTTCATATTCAGAGGTGTGAGGTATGAATCTGCGGTAAAAATTTAACATGCCAAGAAAACGTCGAAGCCCTTGAGCTGTTTTTGGTAAAGGATAGTCCTTGATTGTCTGAACACGCTCTTCTGGGGCTCGAATGCCAGCGGCAGAGATGGTATAACCAATAAAAATTACCTCAGAAACTCCAAAAATGCACTTCTTTATGTTGATGACCATTCCATATTTTGCGAGTCGTTCGAAGATTATTCTCAAATGTCGTTCATGTTCTTCTTTAGAGTGAGAGAAAACGAGAATGTCATCCATATATACAAAGCAGAAGTCCAAACCGTGCAAAACTTCATCCATGAACCTTTGAAAAGTTTGACCGGCGTTTCGAAGTCCAAACGTCATAAATGGAAAATCAAAAAGTCCAAATGGAGTGATTATAGCAGTTTTGCAAATATCTTCCTCAGCCACTGGAATTTGTTGATAAGCTTTTACTAAATCAATCTTGGAAAATATTGTACAACCATCAATAAAGTACGTAACATCATGAATATGACGGATAGGATAACGATCTGGGATAGTTCGAGCGTTCAACGCGCGATAATCTCCACAGGGACGCCAAGTTGAGTCACTTTTTGGTGCTAAGTGTAAAGGAGAAGACCATGAGCTCTCGGATGGACAAGTTGTACCAGCTTGCAACATGTCGTCAAATTCTTTTCGAGCAATTTTTAATTTTTCAGGACCTAGCCGACGAGCCTTATTTGTAACCGGAGGTCCAGGAGTCGTGCGAATGTGATGAACGGTTTCGTGTTTAATTTCTCGTGGCAATCCAGATGGTCGAGTAATTTCAGGAAACTCAAAAATAAGAGCAGAGAACAACGAAGAATCGTTGATAACTTTAACGCTACACTGCAAAGAAGTTTGCAATAAACCTTGAGCTTGAAGTCCAGTGGTTCCATCAACGATGAATTTATTATGACAATCCGGTAAAAGATGATAATGAGCGATAAAATCCGAACCGATGATTGGTAAATCAACATCAGCAACGATGAATTTTCACAAGAAATTACGTCGAAGTCCCAAGTTGAGGTTTAAGGTTAGAAAACCGTAAGTTTTGATCCTGCTTCCATTTGCGGCACATAAATCATAATTTACGGGAGAACGACGATCACGAAGTAAACGACGAGGAACAACATAAATCAGACCCAGTATCAATGAGAAACTTGTGTTTTGAATTTTTATCAATTACGACGAGACGGCTACTAGATGATGAGCAGTCAGATGCCGTCCTTACAGACTGCTTTGGTCGTTTCCCGAAAATTTACAAGGCGGAACACACTTTTTAGCATTTTGCTGAAATTTTTTGTGATACCAACAAACTTGGCCTGATTGTTGGTTAGAATTGTCTCGAGTATAAGTATTACTCCTCTGTCTAAAATTGCGGTTAGAACTGCGAGGACGAAAGCGAGGACGTGAGCGAGAAGTTGACAGCTCAGCTACTTGCTTTTGCAAATCACCAATAGCGTTTAACTGGTTGCTTTCGGTACCTTTGTCGTTGAGCGCAGCATTTACGGTAAAAGTTGGTATGCTCGGAGAAACTTCGACGATTTTATCAGCAAGCTCCGCAAGGTTGTCGAGCGGCAATTCGGACTTCGTTGCAAGAATAGCACGGACGTTGGACGAGATTCGTTGAAGCCAAAGTTGACGTAAGAGGTTATCTTGCACTATGGTGGTACCAGCTAGAGAGCGTAGATGACGGAGAAACTGCGACGGTTTGCGATCGCCGAGTTCTTCCTCGCTGATAAGTTGGCGGACTCGTTGTTCCTCAGACGCAGACAAGCGAGCAATTAATTTTGTGCGCAAAAATGTGTACGGATTTACTGGAGGAGGATTTGTTATGACGTCCTCAATTTCCAATGCGATTCGTGCGTCAAGTTGAGAAACAACATAATGGAACTTTGTTACCTCATTTCTGATGTCAGACAATGTAAACTGTGAATCAGCTTGCGCAAACCACAAACTTGGTTTGTCGGACCAAAAAGGCGGCAACTTTACGGCGACACGATGAACTGCAGGGCGATGATCTGCGGCGTGTGGTTGCTGCTGCTCCAATTGTGGATGTTGTTGTTGCTCTCGCTCCGCTTGCTGGCGTAATTCTTCAATTTGCCGCTGAAGCTGCTCATTTTCTCCATGAAGGGCGACGAGTTGATCCTCATCTCGAAACATCTTGAGTTTAGGTTTTCGTCGGGGTCACCAATATAGGAAATAAAGACTGATATCTCCTATTTAATTATAATATATTTTTATTGAGTTACAACTCTTGACAAATATAATTGACGTCTCTCTATTAAATTCAATTCAAATGTTCGTTGCTATGCCCGCACGTTCGATTGTTGAAGCTATGCCAAGAGAAGTTTATAAAACGAGTTGCATACTATACTTTATCTACGACGAACACAAATAAGAATTTGACATCTGACGAATTTAATCCTACTTTTTCGGAATTTTTAATAAAGATAACTTTAGCCAGTGACTAAAATGCTCAAAAGTCACTATTGCTAACCAGCCCGTGACTAATCCGCCATAAAGTCACAGCCTGTCAATCTAGGAGTAGATAAACATAATTATGGGTAAGGCTTCTTAAAGTGGATCCTGCATTCATCAAGGTTGAAAATTTTAAACATTTGCAATGAACTTGATTCCAGATTTCGTACTTTAATTGCGGATAGGGAATTGTTTTAATTTCAAATAGGTGGAAATACCTTTGCAAGAAATTTTTAATTTGCAGTTTAAATTGCCGTGTTTAATAAAACTCTTTGCGTAAATTTTTCATTAAAAATCCGTTTTGATTAAAAACTGCGAATACAGGCGAATAGGGTTATTATATTTGGCTATTGCTTTAAAATCTAATATCTACGTTTGTTTATCGTGTAGAATTCTTGCTTGCTTTTTATTATAACCAAGAATATGGTAATAATAATAATTTCAGAAATGTATAAAAACCTTAAAATAATTAAGTTTAATCCAGCTTAAACTCCTCTCATCAAAACATAAATTTTCGTCACAATATAAATAAACTTTTAAAACATTTTAACAAATTTTAAATTTATTAAAATAAATATTTAAGATACAAATCTAAAATTTAATAGGAAATATTTTTTAGTCTTTTACAAAACGATTTTCTTTAAGTTCCAATTCATATTTATAAGTTGATTCTTGGGGGATCCATTCATAAATTTTAAAATGTTATATCTTGAGATCTTGTAATAATATCCAATCAAAATTCCATCCAATATCCAACAGATATGTTATGTTCCATATATGTCACAATTGATGAAAGATATAAGATACATGAATTTTAAAAATCAATAAATAATATTTAATATACAAATTATGCAGCAGCATAGCTTTTTTATTATCAATTAAAATGTGGTGGTGAAATTTGATATTAAATTTGATATTAAATATATTTATATATTTAATATCAAATTTCACCACAACATTTTAATTGATAATAAAAAAGCTAGTTGGTTACCTATTATAGGTATAGCCTAACAAACTGATTATAATCATAACTTAATTACATGTGAAAAGTATAACTTCTAAAGGTCCGAGTGCCAAAAATAACTGAGACAATAATTAAAACTTACTATCCTAGTAGTAAAACAAAATTATATTATTTTATAATTTTATTTACTTTTAAGAAGTATTATTATTCGCATAATTTTGTAAAAGGTCTACGTGGAAAAGTTACTTCTAAAAAGTATCTAGTTACTTTTCTAAGATATTTTAAACAAAATAACTTAGTTACCTCTGGTAACTAGATACTATCCGAAAGTATCTAAGATACTATAATATATGAATATATATATATATATATATATATATATATATATATATATATATATATATATATATATATATATATATATATATATATGAAAGTATCTAAGATACTTTTGAGTAACTAAGGTACTTTTAAGTAACTAAGATATTTTGAGTAACTAAATTACTTTTAAGTATGAATAAAAACTATAAAATTATAAAAATTCAACAAGTTGTAGGTTAGGTAATTACTTTGAATCATTTTGGGATTCTCTCAATTTTCTAAGTAACACTGAAAAGTATATAAGTTACACTGAAAAGTATCTAAGTTACTTTAAAAAGTATCTTAGTTACTTTAAAGTATCTACTTTCTGTCCAATATAAAAAGTATCTAAGATAAAGTAACTTAGATACTTTAAGTATCTAAGTTACTTACAAGTATCTTTTTTTTTCAAGATGCTCCCAGCACTGCCCTTTACTAAATTTTATTGAAAAATTTTAAGTAGAAAAATTCGCAATAATAACTACAAAAATTTATTCTGTCAAGTTATCCATGAAAAAAAATTGAAAAAAAATTAAACTAATAGTAACATGGTAGGTACTATTACTATAAGTTTAATTTTATTTCAATGTTTTTTTCATGGATAACTTGACAGAATAAATTTTTGTTATTATTGTGCATTTTTATACTTAACATTTTTCAAAAAAATTTAGTATAGGGTCGTTTTAAGGTGTGGTGAATCCAGTGCCGTGCATAGATTTTGTTTAAAAAAATTGCTAATATGAATTCTTAAAAATTCACTTTTAAAAACTGACATAGTAAGCCTTGTATATGGCGTTTTTGCTCCAAAAATACAGTTTACAAGATTTAGGGCCGGTTTTTCAATCGTTGGTTAAGTTTATCTTACGGTTAACTTTCTTAGATACTATTGTGTTAACAATAGTATCTAAGGAAATTAACCGTAAGATAAACTTAACCAACGATTGAAAAACCGGCCCCTACACTTTAAAACAAATCCGGTTAAAATCGCACAATAAATAAAGATTTTACAGGGGTGAGTCGCAAACAAATGGGTCACACTGTATATATATAAACTATTAAAGAATATTTTATTAGAAATAAAAAATATATTTATTAACTTTGCCCAGAGGCAGTGAAAATATTGTAGCAAGCTGGTTGTTTTGACCAGGGACCCGGACCGGACCGTTTTTGGACAGAAAACCGGACCGGAACCGGTATTTATTTGTGGACCGCAACCGTAACCGAACCCATTTTATTTTTAAATGTAACTCTATAGACCAAACCCGAAACCCTTTAAATTTAAAACGAGTTTTTAGGTTATTTTCGGTTTTTTTCTTAATTTCTTTTAGCAAAAATTAAAAAAAAAGTATATTTTGTTTCGTTAAAAAAATCTATAAAATTAGTTTTTGCAAAAAAATTTTGTGCACGGGCTATAAATCTATAAATTATATACTCTAGAACAAGTATTGTTTGGGGTTCCTGCTGTGTTAAAAACAATTGTATATGGGGCAAAATTTGCCAAGTGTACCAGGTGAAAAAAATTTTGTCACCGATTTTGTTTAAACTTTACTTATTTGTTGTTCTTATAACGAAGAATCATGGCATAAAATTTTTTTGCTCTAGGATTGTTTATTCAAGAGTTATGGATTATTGAAATTTATGGATTTATTACTTTTTGGTGAAATCGCTTTTTATTTAAAAATTCATAACTTCTGTTCATCTCTTTATTAAATATTTTAATTTAACCACCTTAAATGATTTTTTCCGTACTTTTCAATGGTCTATACCGTTTTTGCAACAAAAAAAAAATTGCAATTTTTTTTTGAAATTTTGCAATATATTGCATTTTTTTAAACAATGTGTATTTTTTAATTTTTTTTAAAATAGCATAAAATCGAAGTTTATTATGTTCCCTTTGAATAAAAAAAAAATTTAGAGTGGGCCCGACATGTAGAAGGGAAGTTTTTCATATTTGAATGCGTGCGGGTCTAGCCATCGAATAGCTACTACACTGCCGTATGCGTTTATACCTACTCTCTAAAAGTGAAACCAGGTCAAAAAAATTTTGTCACCGATTTTGTTTAAACTTTACTTATTTGTTGTTCTTATAACGAAGAATCATAGCATAAAATTTTTTTGCTCTAGGATTGTTCATTCAAGAGTTATGGATTATTAAAATTTATCGATTTATTACTTTTTGGTGAAATCGCTTTTTATTTAAAAATTCATAACTTCTGTTCATCTCTTTATTAAATATTTTAATTTAACCAACTTAAAGGATTTTCTTCGTACTTTTCAATGGGCTATAAGGTTTTTGCAAAAAAAAAAAATTTGCAATTTTTTTTTGAAATTTTGCAATATTTTGCATTTTTTTAAACAATGTGTATTTTTTAATTTTTTTTTAAATAGCATAAAATCGAAGTTTATTATGTTACCTTTAAATAAAAAAAAAATTTAGAGTGGGCCCGACATGTAGAAGGGAAGTTTTTCATATTTGAATGCGTGCGGGTCTAGCCATCGAATAGCTACTACACTGCCGTATGCGTTTATACCTAGTAGATGCGAGTAAACGAATACAAAATGATAATTTAAAATGTAAAATTATGTTTGAGTAGTCAATGATATATTTTAAATATTTACACTGCCGCTATATAGTTTTTTAACTGTATTTTTTTGCACAAATTGTTTAAGCATGGGTCTACATAGATTTCGCAAGGAGGATCGATGATATTAAATAAAAAATTTATTGTTATAACCGTAACGGCTTGCCTATAAGCTGAATAGGTCAATGGCGTTAATAATATATAATGTCTATAAACTGTTTTTGCTGTCATGACGAGCTCTAAACATTCGCCGTACGGACATTACTTACTTTTTAAACCGTAACGGTCAGTCAGAATATTTGTGTTGCAAATCGGCAGATTAAAATATGATTTTTTTAATTTAATTAATTACAGATTAAAATATGATTTGTAGATTTCGTAATTCGGAGGATTTTTGGCGGATATTACTAGAATAATGTTAATTTTTATTTTTGTGGCTAAAGTAAAATACAGAAAGAATAAAGTGTTGGTGCCCTACCATACTAATTTTACATTTTAAATTATCATTTTGTATTCGTTTACTCGCATCTACTACTCTCTAAAAATGAAACAGTGGATTTTCACTGATTGACAGTGCATATTAACTATTTGCCGCAGTGATAGGTATACCACTAGCAATTAGTGAATACTCACTTTTTCATGTAGCGATTTCTTTGCACTAATTTATTTAGTGGAAATTACACTGTACAAATTAGTGAAATAGGTTTAGTTCAAAAAAGTTAAAATTTCACTATTTTATGTCGAGAGTTCCGAAAAAGTAGTGATAATAAAAAACACTAATTTGGAGAAGATGAAATTTCACTAATTTATATTGAAGAACACTAATTTTACAGTGAATAATAATTCACTGACGGAAATAGTGAAAATTTCACTGTTTCACTTTTAGAGAGTAGGTATAAACGCATACGGCAGTGTAGTAGCTATAAATTGCAATTTTTTTTTGAAATTTTGCAATATATTGCATTTTTTTAAACAATGTGTATTTTTTAATTTTTTTTAAAATAGCATAAAATCGAAGTTTATTATGTTCCCTTTGAATAAAAAAAAAATTTAGAGTGGGCCCGACATGTAGAAGGGAAGTTTTTCATATTTGAATGCGTGCGGGTCTAGCCATCGAATAGCTACTACACTGCCGTATGCGTTTATACTTACTCTCTAAAAGTGAAACAGTGAAATTTTCACTATTTCCGTCAGTGAATTATTATTCACTGTAAAATTAGTGTTCTTCAATATAAATTAGTGAAATTTCATCTTCTCCAAATTAGTGTTTTTTATTATCACTACTTTTTCGGAACTCTTGACATAAAATAGTGAAATTTTAACTTTTTTGAACTAAACCTATTTCACTAATTTGTACAGTGTAATTTCCACTAAATAAATTAGTGCAAAGAAATCGCTACATGAAAAAGTGAGTATTCACTAATTGCTAGTGGTATACCTATCACTGCGGCAAATAGTTAATATGCACTGTCAATCAGTGAAAATCCACTGTTTCATTTTTAGAGAGTAGTAGATGCGAGTAAACGAATACAAAATGATAATTTAAAATGTAAAATTAGTATGGTAGGGCACCAACACTTTATTCTTTCTGTATTTTACTTTAGCCACAAAAATAAAAATTAACATTATTCTAGTAATATCCGCCAAAAATCCTCCGAATTACGAAATCTACAAATCATATTTTAATCTGTAATTAATTATATTAAAAAAATCATATTTTAATCTGCCGATTTGCAACACAAATATTCTGACTGACCGTTACGGTTTAAAAAGTAAGTAATGTCCGTACGGCGAATGTTTAGAGCTCGTCATGACAGCAAAAACAGTTTATAGACATTATATATTATTAACGCCATTGACCTATTCAGCTTATAGGCAAGCCGTTACGGTTATAACAATAAATTTTTTATTTAATATCATCGATCCTCCTTGCGAAATCTATGTAGACCCATGCTTAAACAATTTGTGCAAAAAAATACAGTTAAAAAACTATATAGCGGCAGTGTAAATATTTAAAATATATCATTGACTACTCAAACATAATTTTACATTTTAAATTATCATTTTGTATTCGTTTACTCGCATCTACTAGGTATAAACGCATACGGCAGTGTAGTAGCTATTCGATGGCTAGACCCGCACGCATTCAAATATGAAAAACTTCCCTTCTACATGTCGGGCCCACTCTAAATTTTTTTTTTATTTAAAGGTAACATAATAAACTTCGATTTTATGCTATTTAAAAAAAAATTAAAAAATACACATTGTTTAAAAAAATGCAAAATATTGCAAAATTTCAAAAAAAAATTGCAAATTTTTTTTTTTGCAAAAACCTTATAGCCCATTGAAAAGTACGAAGAAAATCCTTTAAGTTGGTTAAATTAAAATATTTAATAAAGAGATGAACAGAAGTTATGAATTTTTAAATAAAAAGCGATTTCACCAAAAAGTAATAAATCGATAAATTTTAATAATCCATAACTCTTGAATGAACAATCCTAGAGCAAAAAAATTTTATGCTATGATTCTT
The DNA here is from genome assembly GCA_921294245.1 of Brassicogethes aeneus. NCBI lineage: Eukaryota > Metazoa > Arthropoda > Insecta > Coleoptera > Nitidulidae > Brassicogethes > Brassicogethes aeneus. Next base: position 69,116,016 of record OV121132.1, read on the forward strand.
CGTTATAAGAACAACAAATAAGTAAAGTTTAAACAAAATCGGTGACAAAATTTTTTTGACCTGGTACACTTGGCAAATTTTGCCCCATATACTGTATATATAATTATTGTAAATGTAAATTAAAATAACTTTATTGAAAAAAGAAATATGTCATGTGTAAACATAATTCTGGGCAACACTGTAATTAATATACCCCCACTACAAAATATCCTACCGACTGCGCCATAAGATAAATAATACCAGAGTAGGTTAAAGATTTATTAAAATGACTGGTTTGTTTTATGATGACTAGCATATAAATAATACTAGTATTATTTCTATGATAACTATACAGTGTTGCCTAGTATTATGTATACAACTGCAACACAAGTAAGTAAAGCCTGATTTATATATTGTCTTCCTTCCTTCTGTTGATATTTTGTATCTGAAATATTAATATAGGTTTTATTTGTCCTGCCATCTATTGGCAATGTTTGTAATGCTTGTTGTTAATAAGAACTTGTTAATAAACAAGTTAGTCAGTTTTTCCTGACGATGCTAAACCGAACCTTAGAGTTTTATTTCGTTTGCCTTTTTAACAGTTTTTCCACCCTAATTCAACAGGTTATGGGCCCAGGGCGGTAAAATAAGGTAAATGTAAAGCCAGTACACGAGATTATTCGGTTTTTCTGATAAGTTGTGCGGGTAAACGCGGTTTGTTATTAGTTCTCGAGTTCGAAAATGGCAGCCAACTATTTGTGTACAATTTCAAAGCTACAAGGCCGTGAAAACTATGAAGAATGGTGTTTCGCCATGGAAAATTTCCTCATATTAGAAGGTCTTAGTAAGTGCATAGATGGTACAGAAACTGATACTGTGCAAATCGGAAAATGCAAAGCGAAAATTGTATTATGCATAGATCCTTCTTTGTATGTCCACGTTAAAGAAGCGGGGTCCAGAACACTATAGCACACTCTGAATTTTCAAAAAAAATTACCATTTGAACAAGGACCTTTTAAATAGTAAATTTAACTATTCTGGTCAAGAGAAAATTGAAAAGAAAAATTGTGTAGTTTGCTGTTAAGGGAAACAGTCTAAACAACCTTTTAATCATCATGGCACTAGAGCTAATGGACTTTTAGATGTTATCCAAAGTTATCTGGCGGGGCCAATGGAAACAGTATCTATAGGTGGCTCAAAATATTGTTTAACAATGCAGGATGACTTCAGTCGCATGTCCTTTGTGTATTTTATGAAAACAAAGGATGAAAAATTTGATAAGTTTAAGGAGTTTCAATGTTTAGTTAAGAAGCAGCTGGGTAGAAAGGTGAAAGTGTTGCGAACAGACAATGGTGAATAATACATGGGTGCAAAATTTCAGCAGTATCTGAAAATACAGGGCATACTTCATCAGACTACAAATCCATATACACCACAGCAGAATGGGCTCTCTGAAAGACTAAATCGGACATTAGTTGAAAAGGCAAGGTGTCTATTGTATGAAGCGGATCTGGAAAAACACTTTTGGGTAGAGTCAATTAACACACCTTGTTATCTCCGAAATAGATATGTATACATATGTATACTATAGTAAGTAACTTACCAAAAACTCCTTATGAAATGTTTTATAATAAAAAGCCAAATTTGAGTCAGTAAGTATGGAAAATAATTTTTGTTTTGATAAGTCAGATTCTAATATTTGTATGAAAGAATTACCTTATCAACAACTTTTAGGTTGTCTCATGTATATATCTGTATTAACAAGACCTGTCATTACTTTTGCAGTTAAATTTTTGAGTCAATTTAATAATTGTTATACGGAGCAACATTGGAAATGTGCTAAAAGAATCCTGAGATATTTAAAAGGGACTAAAAGTTTTAATTTAAAGTATCAAAAAAATAAAAGTAATGATTTAATGGGTTTTGTTGATGCAGATTTTGCTAGTAATGAAATTGATAGAATAGTATATTCTGATATTCTGTAACAAGTTTGGAATACAGCATATTCCGCTCGAGTGAAGAGTCTAATATTTGTATGAAAGAATTACCTTATCAACAACTTTTAGGTTGTCTCATGTATATATCTGTATTAACAAGACCTGTCATTACTTTTGCAGTTAAATTTTTGAGTCAATTTAATAATTGTTGTACGGAGCAACATTGGAAATGTGCTAAAAGAATCCTGAGATATTTAAAAGGGACTAAAAGTTTTAATTTAAAGTATCAAAAAAATAAAAATAATGATTTAATGGGTTTTGTTGATGCAGATTTTGCTAGTAATGAAATTGATAGAATAGTATATTCTGATATTCTGTAACAAGTTTGGAATACAGCATATTCCGCTCGAGTGAAGAGTATGTCACACGAGCCGAAGGCGAGTTTGACGGTTTCACGAGAGCGAAATATGCAATTCCAATCGTGTTTCAGACTATACTTTTTCTACGTTTCCAAAAAATATCATAGAAACATAATTTAATTGGAAGAAAGTGAGGTTGGATCGGTCTAAAATTGGTTAGATATTAAAAACAGAGATGTCGCCATGAATGTTTATTCTGTCATTCGATGATAGAATATTTCATTCTGTAACACTTTAAGGAATTTATGTCATTCCATAGATAAAAGTGATATTAGAACGGTCAAATTCCGTAATAGGAATAGAAAAAATCATATACTGGTTTTGTTTTCAAGATGTTAGGTGGAGCTATTTCTTGTAACATTTCGTGAAACACCAAATTTAACGTGAAAACGTATTGTGAACAATCTTTATCTTAGTTAGACTCCAATTAACATTGTAAATACAGTTGTATTTACTTATTATTTACTTGACATCACCATATAACCCAGGGTGGAAGAAGAAGGTGATATAGCTCCTATCTCTACAAGACAGAAGCAAGCGTCCAGATAAGTCAGTATTTCGTTCGTTGTTCGTTGTTCGTTAGATGGCGACTCAACTAAGAACCTAAGGTTTTACCAACGAAATCCATATATTCTATAAAAACTTAACTTTTAACAACAAATTATAAGATATTGAAAACCCAAGGAGTCTTCTACTCTCCTTAACGAAAATTACATCATTCTTACAGCATTATTATAATAATTTGCAAAACGATTGGCAATACTGTAGTATTGCCAACTGCTCTGCCAAAATGCACAGTCGCCACAAACGCACAAAAGTGACTTTGAAATGGTTTTATTTGAATTTTAATTAATCCTAGTGGTCTATTCTTTGAAATTAATCAATGCAACTTTACTAAAAATGGAAAAAGTTTGTTGTGCATCGGGATTTTTAAAAATTAATAGGTTCTTATTTTTGGCGCCATCTATTTTGATTTTTAACAAATACTGACTTATCTGGTCGCCTTCAACGACGGAGTTGAATCACCTCCTTCTTCCACCCTGATATAACCTTACACAAACAACAACTTGTTATTAACAAGCCATAGCTCGAAATATGAAAGCTGTAAATAAAGTTAGATTGCATACATACCTACTTAGATCAATGGTTGTAGAGCGCCATCTGTTGCTGCAAGAATGAAGCATTCATTTCTGTGAGAAATATTTTTGTTATGGGAATAATTTTTCTTGTCGCGGAAGAAAGTTTTGTAACGCGAGAAATATTTTTATAATTTATGAAAGATTTTTTTTGTGAGGAAGAAATAGTTTTTGTGGGAAAAAATATTTTCGTGAGAAAAATGTTTCTTGTTGTGGAAGAAAAATTTTTGCGGGAGAAATAGTTTAAGATCTTGAAAACTAAGCACAGTCTGTGGTCTGTGGTTTATATAATAAACAATTCCTATTTTTGGATATATATATATATATATATATATATATATATTATAATGAATATCCAGCCAAGCATTGACGCATGTTTTTGAAGTACCCTGTATATGTTCACAAAACCTATCCCAACGTAATCCAACTGCTCTAGTCTGGTTTGCACCAAGCCCACGTTAAATGTTTATGTGTTACGATGTGTTATAGTCAAAGTTTACTCCAGACGTGTATAATCGATTATTGATTTGTGTTGTAGGTAATTGTCCAAAATATTACTTAGGTATAATATATTCTTAAAACACATATTCATAACTAGAATTTTACGTAGCTATAGTTGCCGCACGAATAATTTATTTCTATTTAATTAAAATTAACTTCTAACCTTAAAAGTAAGCTTGAGACAGAACGGACTGGGGTAGTTGGTTTGGGTTGCGTTGTGTATTGCTCGATTTATGGGTTTTATTATTTGATTTTTGATGAATTTTATTTTTTTTTAATTTTATGCTTTAAACACATTTATACTTTAGTCTTTTTTTAAAGTATTTTTGGCTTCTATTTCAAGTTTTACAATCTTTTAAACCTTAGGTGGGCCATTCTGCCCCGCCTTTCTCTATCTAGTTTTTAACAACTTTTTAGAAAATCAATTTAAAGAAAAGTGACTATACTATTTTAAGCGTTAGCTAAATAGTAATTAACAAGTTTATTACTGCTTAACTTACGTTTAAAATAGTATAGTCACTTTTGTTTAAATCGACCTCCTGAAAAGTTGTTAAAAACAAGATAAGCATTTAAGTCTTTTTAAGCATAGTTTAAAGTCAAAGTATAATTTAATTTTAATAATGTAATTTTTATAGGTTTAAATATTAATTTTAATAAATTTATAGTATATTTAATTAACAATTTGATCCGGTATTAAAAAGTATTTTTTAATTTATTAAAAAATTATATTTAGCCATATCATAATTCTATAAAATAACATTTTTACAATGTTTAAAAATTAAATTAAAGAATAATAATAATTGATAATTATTATAAATATGAAGTTAACCCGAATCTTTAGTTAATTGTTGTAAGCTTTCTATTGGGTGGGTTTTTATTAGAAAAAGGTACGTATTCACAGATGCCTGATTAAATTTGGTTTTTCTAAAAAAGGGTAAAAATCAATAGCAGCAGGTGTGAATTTACAGCAAAACCTTTATTTAGCATGCATAAAATTCGCTTGTATGCAGGCTAGTAATAATAATAGTAGGGTCAGAATTTCTCAAACGGGCCACCTGAATTATGTCAAAATTAGTTTTTGTTTGTAGTTACATTTTTTTGATAGTATTTTACATCATAAACCCAAATCCTAAAGGATTTTGTAAAAAAAAAAATTTTAATTGACATATTCATGATATTAAAAGTATAAGTTTTTAGTAATTAAAAAATAAAAAAATTCATTATGGCTAAACTAATTATCCGATTCCAACGATATAACTAGCGTTGGAATCTTGTTTTGACATAGATTCTTTGTTATTTTTTTCAATTGTACAATTTTCATTTAGGTCGATTTTTTTTTGTTTTTTTTATAACAAATTCGGAAATAATTAGCTTCTGCGCCAGCTATCGACTCGAAAAAAAAACACATATACTCCAATCATTTCTCGAAATTATGCTGCTGAGAAAAAAAATGGCCCGCAGGTTGACAAAAAGTTATTCGTCCTTTTGTGGGTGCACCGCGGTGGCCGCTCACGCTCCGAACCGTGTACGCTGTACGCGCTTGTGACGCGACGTCTTACGGTGGTCTGGAATGGTACCCACTTTTCTAATCAAAATTAATTTGTGACCGTAATAATAATTATTACGGTCACAAATTAATTTTGATTAGAAAAGTGGGTACCATTCCAGACCACCGTAAGACGTCGCGTCACAAGCGCGTACAGCGTATACGGTTCGGAGCGTGAGCGGCCACCGCGGTGCACCCACAAAAGGACGAATAACTTTTTGTCAACCTGCGGGCCATTTTTTTTCTCAGCAGCATAATTTCGAGAAATGATTGGAGTATATGTGTTTTTTTTTTCGAGTCGATAGCTGGCGCAGAAGCTAATTATTTCCGAATTTGTTATAAAAAAAACAAAAAAAAATCGACCTAAATGAAAATTGTACAATTGAAAAAAATAACAAAGAATCTATGTCAAAACAAGATTCCAACGCTAGTTATATCGTTGGAATCGGATAATTAGTTTAGCCATAATGAATTTTTTTATTTTTTAATTACTAAAAACTTTTACTTTTAATATCATGAATATGTCAATTAAAATTATTGACTTAGAGCTTGCTAAATAGGCTTTATATTGGTATATACAAAAATAATTTTCGCTCATTATATTTTATTATGTTTTACAAAAAAATAAATTTTTCTGATTACACATTTTAAAAAATTATTCTGCCCTTATAAATAAATGTAAAGCCTTGTGGTTTTTGTTTGTTTTATTAAGAAATTGATTGGCTTTGCTGTGTGGAAGCCAAAAATATTTTATGTCCATAGTATTTTTATAGGTGTAGCCAGGGCCATATTACCCATTAGGCAGGCAAGGCAATTGCCTTAGGCGCCACGTAGAAATAGGCGCCTTGTCCCCAAGCAACTTAAAAAAAATAAAAATTGTTACCAAAATGTTTATTTTTTCCAAAAATAAAACAAATAAACAATATACAATTGTAATAACAGAATATTTTTTACTGTTTTTATTATATTATAAAAATTTAGCTTCCTTTGTAATAACGAGGTGTAAAGCCGACAAAAATTGTGCCACAAATTCACTTCTGTATAAACATATCTTTAGCACTCTTTAAACTATTTCAAAACCCCCGTATGCTCCAAGCACACAGATTCCTCTTGCATCGGGTACCCGCTGTGATGTGCTGCTCACCCCAGCGGGTACGCGATACTAGAGGAAACTGCTGCCGAAAGGACTTGGGTGTTTTCGCGTTTATTCAAGAGTGGCACTTCTATGTGTTGTGTGTTTGGTGATAGCAGTCTGTGTTCGATAATTAAGGTCGATTTAGCCTGGCTTTTAAATTAAATTACGTTACGTTAGATTACCTTACACAAAATGTTGGCTAAATCCACATTTAGATAGTGTTAATTTTTCTGTTTGTTTTAAGGTATTTCTAAAATTTTAATATTAAAATAATTACAATAAACCATAAATAAAGTTGATTTATTTTTTTTTAAATACTTACTTATGACATCTTGCAGAAAAACGCAGTTATATGTCCTAACACTTTTTATTTACATTATATTTGTTATGTTTGTATGTTATTTATGTTTTTATGTATTTTTTTAATGATAAAAAGTATTCTAATTCATAGGGAATAATTAGGTTATAATGCTCGGGCGCCCTTAAGCTAACAGTTTGGGGTAGCTCTAATAAGCTTTTTTAAAATTTGCCCCGGGCCCCGTAAGTATAGTATCTAGTTAGAGGAGCCAAATTTTTAAGTGCCTAAGGCGCTCAATTGCCTTAAGCCGGCTCTGGGTGTAGCGCCAAACTAAAGAAATAAATTTTTAAAGTACACTTTTTGGTAAAATAAAAATTTTGCCTGTATTAATATTCTCACAGTCTTGTTTTGGTTGTTGATATATTAAGAAATAAATGGGGTTTATTGTGATAAAAACAAAAACATTTTATGTGCATTATATTTTGCTTTAAATGCCGCCAAACTTAAATATTAACATTTTTTTATAACCAACACTTTGTGGTAAAATAAAAATTCTGCTTTTTTCGTGATGTAAACAAAAATCTGTACCTACCTACTAATAAACGTATTTGTGTTCTTTTTTCTATATGGAGCTCGGTCATACATTACATAAGTTTAAATTATAAAATATTTTTATTTTGTTTATATAATATATTATAAGTAACAGCGCCTAAACGGCAAAGAAAATTTTGTTTTAATCTAAAATCTAGACAGGAAAAGTGACAGTATTGCCTGCCTGGACAGCAGGAAAAGTGACACTTTCTCGATTTTAAAAAGACAGTATATCAATATTACATCCATGATTTAACCATGATTAACCATGATGGTTAAAAATAAAAAAAATAGTACCTACGAAAATAATAATTTAATTTGACTTCTGAATAATATTTTACATTTCAATTTTGTACAAATTGCTTTCGTCGATAGATGAAATAATCTTACAAATAACATGTTTCGATTTTGCGACTGGTTGAAATGAATGATAATTTCTTGTATTTTGAATCGGGATGGCTTTTGAGAGACGAGATTTTAATTTTTTTTGCTCGGTTTCGTATTCGGCTGTAGTGCAGAAATTAAACGAAACTTTTTAAAAAAAAATTCTTAGCCCAGACAAAAAAATGTTGGGGCGTCGTAATTTGTGAGTTTACGGGTCTCTGTAAACTTGCTCGATAAGCATTTCTTTTTTATTATTAGATATTACTTATTTTGTGTGACCGAACTAAATATAGAATAAATTAAATATTTTGATTTAGTCAATTTAAGAAAATTATTACGATATTAAAATATAACTTTAGTTTTTAAAAGAAAGTTACAAACTAAATCAAGAAGTAGAAAATTTGACAGATAATCCACGTGAGTACCAAGAAGTACCAAGTGAGTACCAAGAAAAATGTAATTTTTAGTTTGGCGCCTTATAAAACAAAATATAATGAATGCAAATTATTTTTGTTTATAAAGCTTATTTATTTCTAAATAAAATACAAAAAAACAAGGCCCCAAGTCAATTATTAAGGTCACAAATTAATTTTGATTAGAAAAGTACCATTCCAGACCACCGAAAGACGTCCCGTCGCAAGCGCGTACAGCATACACGGTTCGGAGCGTGAGCTGACACCGCGCGCGGCCACAAAAGGACGAATAACTTTTTGTCAACCTGCGGGCCATTTTTTTTCTCAGCACCATAATTTCGAAAAATGATTGGAGTATATGTGTTTTTTTTTTCGAGTCGATAGCTGGCGCAGAAGCTAATTATTTCCGAATTTGTTATAAAAAAAACAAAAAAAAATCGACCTAAATGAAAATTGTACAATTGAAAAAAATAACAAAGAATCTATGTCAAAACAAGATTCCAACGCTAGTTATATCGTTGGAATCGGATAATTAGTTTAGCCGTAATGATTTTTTTTATTTTTTAATCACTAAAAACTTTTACTTTTAATATCATGAATATGTCAATTGAAAATTTTTTTTTACAAAATCCTTGGATTTGTGTTAGTGATGTAAAATACTATCGAAAAAATGTATCTACAATCAAAAACTAATTTTGACCTAATTCAGGTGGCCCGTTTGAGAAATTCTGACCCAATAATAATAATAATAATAATAATAATAATAATAATAATAATAATAATAATAATAATAATAATAATAATAATAATAATAATAATAATAATAATAATAATAATAATAATAATAATAATAATAATAATAATAATAATAATAATAATAATAATAATAATAATAATAATAATAATAAAAATAATAATAATAATAATAATAATAATAATAATAATAATAATAATAATAATAATACTTAATATAAACTTTATTGCCCAACAGTTTACACCAAAGCAGGACATTCATATTATAAATCACAGAGGTTTGCAGAAAAAAAATTACTTACATGGTATCTAAAACTAAAACTAAAAGTGAACATAGGTACATAATTAAAAATTAGACATTTAACCAGCAACATGTGAAGCAAAAATAACCCTAACGATATTATTTAAAGAACAATGGTTAATATCACAGTTTGCTGAAATTTTGTTAAAATAACAAAACATTACATATAAAGGTGATTTGGTAGAACATTAGTGCGAGCAAATGGACACTTAAAAGTATGGCTCAGGCGACTACCAGCTCTAGGAATTAACAGATTCTGTTAAACAGAAGCTAATAAATAATAGTAATATGTTAAATAAACTCTTAAATGGTATCCGAATAATTATTTGCAATAACCTGGGTTTCTTTTACATTTAGAATATAAAATAATAATTATTGTAATTTTAAACTTAATATATAGGGGGAACTGAAATGAAATGAAGTTTTGAATTTAATTTTGTAATAGTGAAAATTATTTTTCTTTTTTACTTCATATAGAGTTATTCATCATTTTTCACCAAATTTGTCAAAAATTGAAAGCTGACCTTATTGGATTGGAAACTTTCAGGGTGTGAAGACCAATGCTTAGGATGAACAAAAACCACAAAAATATTTTTTTATTTAATCAATCTGAGAAAGTAGGCAGGGCCATGTTGACCCTTCATAACTTAGTTGCTTATTAATATTTTATATCGCGTAATATTTTGTTTTGACCATAAACAATGTACTTTTTAAATATATGACTAAAATTATACAAATTTTCTTACAAATGCAGTTTTTTTAGTGCTAAATTTACGCTTCTACGATATTGATCAAAATATAAAATGTGAAATTATAAAAAAGTATCCTAATTGCAGGAAATACCATATTAATTATGAAAATTTCCCATTTTTGGCGAATAAAAAACATTTTTTCGTCCAGAGACTGAACGAAAATTCTTCAAAATTTAACAGAATCAATATAAACTAAAAACTGTAAAAAAAAATTTGTGTATTTGCCTTGCTAGGAAGATACAAAGGTTTAAAATACCATAAATTGTATAGAATATGAAATTATTTTCATGGTCTTTTTTATCAAGATGGCTTTGATTAAAAAATGCTATTTAAAGTGTTTAAAAAAGAAATATAAAATAGTAAAAATTAAGCTATTAAACAGTAAATAATTAATTTATAATTATAATAAACAAAATAACGCATAGGTACATAATAATTAATATAAAATAAAATATTTGTATTGTTATCTTAAGGTACAGAATGATTACATATTGGGGGCTATGATGGATTGCATATGTTATTTTTATTAGTGTTAAATAATTTCAACCGATCAGATTTACCTATTTATTTAATACAAGAACAATTTTGGTACTATGCCTAAGTGAATAATTCTGTGTATTTTAGCAATACTTTTAACAGAAAACTTGTTTTTTTTTATTCTGAACAATGCTTTATATATTATATTCATTTATAATACAAAACTATGTTAAAGGTAACGTTTATATTGTTTTTCTACATGGAATCTTAAATTTATTTATTAATCTATTAAGGTAGTTGTGAATTTAAATTTAATAAATTTAATTAAATTTAATAAAATTACCTATAAGGTAACCCTAATAAAATTTAACATAATTAATAATTAATTATTGGTTTTTTAAAGCTGCAAATGTTCTTTTTTATATTTTTTATTTATAAAACGGTTTGATTCCGATGTATTTCGTATTGTACAGGGTGATCCCCTATAATGTCGTCCCCCTTTAACTTTTTTATTTTAAGGGTCCCAAAAATTTAAAAGTGTTGTTATGTGGGTACTAAAAAATACTTTTTTTCTACGTATATAGAAAATTGGAAAATTAATCAGTATACAGGGAAAAACAAAAAGTTTATTTTTTTTTAATGGATCACCATATATATGTATTTATTTTTCGATTCCTTGTAAAATTCTGAGCATAATTTATATAACAAACCATATACCTAAATTCAACTGTTTTTAAAATATTCGCATTCGAAATGTTATCATTAAATGTTTTTTTAAACTGTTAGAAATCAAGATGTATACTGATCAATTTTCCAATTTTCCTTTTACGTAGAAAAAAAATATTTTTTAGTACTTACATAACCACACTTTTAAATTTTTTGGGACACTTAAAATAAAAAAGTTAAAGGGGGGCGACATTATAGGGGATCACCCTGTACAACGGAGGAGAAATTTTCAGCATGGGAAGCAAATTATTTTTTTTATAAGATGCATATTTTGCCTGATCTTTTGAAATATACTGATGATTTTTTAAAGAATCTATTGCTGATAATATTTCGTCAATGAAATCAGAAACTGGTAAATTAAAGGTAAGTAAATTAAAGGTAAGTAAATTACTAAATATTTTTTCAAATGATAGGGACACACTGTTTGAAAATTATCATTTACTCTTAGTTTTAAAAGAGTTTAAACATCTGTACTAGGTTCTTCGATATTTTGTAATAAAATATCACATTTCATCAGTTTTCGACACTTCTCATTCAGGAATTGTCCAACGGAGCACATTTTAAAACATGTAAACATGTCAACATGTAAATATTTTTTAAATGTAAAAAATATAGTTTGAGTTTTTTATCAAAGCCTTCTTAACATAACTCATATATAAATTTAATGCAATTTTCTATAATATTTGTCGCATTTTAAAGGCAAAAACACAATTTTCGTTCAGTCCCTCTGGACGAAAAAATGCATTTTTTTTTCGCCAAAATTTTTTTTATAATAAAAATGGTATTTCCTGCAATTTGGGTACTTTTTATAATTTTGCATTTCATATTTTAATCGATATTTATAAGTACTTTAAATAAAAATACACACTAATTCAAATTTCCATAGCCTACTACATAATATCAATGGTAGAAAATTGACATTTTCAGTTAAAAGAAGCGTAAATTGAGCACTAAAAAACTGCAGTTGTAAAAATATTTGTATATAGTATTTTAGGTATATAAGTATAAAAAGTAAACAAAGTAAAACAAAATATTAAGCGATAAAAAATATTAATAAATAAAAAAGTTACAAAAGGATTTCTTGTAAACCGATTTGGTAATATTTTATGCAAACCGGTCAACATGGCTTCGCCTAATTTCTCAGGGTGTTTAAATAAAAATAAATTATTGTGATTTTAGTTGATTTCAAGCATTGATCTTCAAATCCTAAAACTTTTTGTAAAATCTGAGATGTCGAGCTTTTGTCATTAGGTGGAATTTCATAGAATGACTCTATAAGGAAAATATGTTGTTTTAATTTTAAAATGTTATTTTTTGGTGCTGCAAAGCCTCTGGTTTTCTAAAAAAAAATAAAACAAACATATAAGGGGAACGATATATAGGGAAGTTAATTTTTAACATTCTTAAAATTTCTTTTCATTTTAATGCTTTACGAAATATGAGACTAGTTCTAAATATTTACCTTAAAATTGTATAAAGTGTTCATTAGTAACTTAATATTTATACGCATTGTTTATAGTATGTAATTTATTTGGGCAATATTTAACCTAAACATTTAAGAGTTATTGTCGTTTTCAATACGTGATAAAAATAATGTATAATCCGATTTACTTGGAATGATATTTGAAAATAACATAAAGAGCGCTAGTTGTAGACCTACGTGTTGATGTCTTTAAGCATCCCATGATAGTGCATCCCTTCGGGGTTTTCTATGATCCCTAGTGAGGGAGACTAACAAAACCGCACGTATGTCTGAGCCGTATCGGTGCATAGAATAAATTCTTACGCTCCAAATGAACTATATCGATAGGCCTTTTTGGCTTTGATAAAATAAACAAATTATAAGGATGAAAAGAAACTGGATATTCTGAAAAAGGTTAGACAGTTACGTTTTTCTATTTAATGGGAATAGTTGAATTCTTTAATTTTGTAAGTTAGTGAATTTAACCAATAATACATTGATTTTATATAAATTCAGTTTTTGTGAAAGTGTTTTTTTATTTAAATAGGTATGTCTCTTCTGTATTTGTTATTATTATTTCAGCTTGTTCTTTGTGAAAGAAAGGATAAGCCGAACATTTTTATTTTTAAATGGTTGTGGTTGGACTAAACAAATTACAAATATTATATATATATATATATATTATATATATTATAATCATTATTTTTTTGGTTTATAATTATTATATTTTTATAACGTTTACTTTAACATATTATATTGTAATGTAGTTTTACATTTTACTACATATTTATATTTAACATTTACATACATTATTTTGTACAGTTTATCTTATTTTATTTATTTGATGAATTGATATTCATTATTTAATATGGGGTCGAGCACGAGTACCAATAATTATCAATTAACCCATTTTTACAATGAATGCTAGGTAGGGCCCATGATGTGAGTTTTTGTGACATTGTCTTATTTTATTATTATTGATAATCATTTTATTTTGCTATATTTGATTTGCACTGACATAATTTTATTACTTTATCATACCTGATTGTATTTATCATTTATGACTGTACACCAACTCTTGTCCACCACTATACTACTTGTTATTTATATATTTTATTTACCACTAACATTTATTATTGTTGTTTGTGACCTAAGTTTTATTATACTTTATGTTTCACATTATTGTTGTTTGTTGCTGTACATTGATAATTATTTCAATTTGTATTTGCTTTTCTACACCAATATGATAATATTGATTACTTTGATTTTTTTGTATTATTTATATTGTTGAGATGTGCGACATATATGCATGTCTCTATTGTATATGTGGGTTTTTAAAGTTTTACCTTATTAGCTTAAATCAATGATACTTTTTAAATAAACCTGTTTATGTTTATATTATTAATGTACAGGGTGTCCCAAATTGGTTGTCCGTATAGGCTATGCTAGAAAAAATTCGACCACGCATCCCCGTCGTCTTTTTTAAAGATACATAAGATGATGTCTTTGCATTTTCTCGATTCGCATTTGTTTAGGAGATATACCTATTTTTACAATTTTTGCCAATTTTGACAAAAGCTTGTAGCTTCGTTAATATTTGAGTTACGAATACAGGTTTCAAATATTATGTAGGTATTTTTTATCACAGAATTCATTAGTGTAGACAGATTTTTTTTAGCTCTTTTAGGTTAAGAGATATGACCCTATACGGACAACCAATTTGGGACACCCTGTACAGTAGCATTAATATTTACTTTTGTATAAATTGTTTTTATTAATAAACTTTTTTTTATTTAATACTTTTTCTTTGCTTTTAAAATATCTTATCAATTGCTTCAGTACTTAAGTACAGTGGCGGCTGGTAGATTTTGGGCACACCCACATCTCAGTTATTAGACATGGGACCCACATCAAATTTATATGAGTTTACAATGACATTATACAGACAAGTTCTGCGCAAGCAGAGATTAAACTGAAGTTTGCGAAAAAAAGTTAGTTTTTAAGTGTGCCTCCCCAGCCTCCTGCCCCCCAAAATTAAGATAATTCAAATTAAAGTGGTACAATATTTAATTCACTGAAGTTTATCGACAAATTTTAAATTTTATTAAAAAATTTCAAGAATTAAAGGTTTTACACCATTTTTATTATTTATTTTAATAAATTTAAAAAAAAATAGAAAAGGTAGAAAATCTGTAATACTTGAATTTTTTTAATAAAATTTGAAATTTGTCGATAAACTTCAGTGAATTAAATATTGTACCACTTTAATTTGAATTATCTTAATTTGGGGGGGCAGGAGGCTGGGGGCACACTTCAAATCCAACTTTTTTTTCGCAAATTTCAATTTAAATTCTGCTTACGCAGAACTTGTATATATAATGTCATTATAAACTCATCTAAATTTTATGTGGGTCCCATGTCTAATAACTGATATATAGGTGTGCGTAGAATCCACCAGCCGCCACTACTTACGTATCCAGAACCGTATTCACAAGAAGAGGGGTCCTAACTTAATTTCTGAAAACTAGACACGTGTTTTGGCCAAAGGCAGTTTTTCTGTGGTTTTAATATTCTTTTCTAATTATAAACATGCCCCCCTTGCCCCTCTCGTTACAAACAATTGGAATAAAGGTATTTTTTTTCAAGCGTGTGACAATTTTTATATTATAACATAAGCCTATATACAAAGACTTCATATTGGTACATAGTTCAAAAGTCAAATCATTAAACACCGACGTACAATAATGAAAATACATTGTAATTACATAGGAGTATGTCGGCGACTTTACTTCTTGTTACATTTAAAACACTTGCCACGTAATACTGTGACCATCCATCCTGAATTAAATCAATGGCTCTGGCTCAGTCAAAGACAAATCCATTTTTAAAAGTAAGAAAATACCGTAAAAGTTAAACCTTAATTTGCAAAAAACAATTTAACAGCTTTTGAAAGCCGTATAGGACATGTACAAGTATGGGATGATTTAACAAAACTGTCACTGTCATCCTCCATAGCCTATGGATGGACCATAGCAACTCTTTGTACAGAAAAAATATTGGAGAGTGCAATGTTTTTTAAAAAAATCCATATTTTCCACAAAAATAAATATATCGAGGTGAACCAAAAACAAGCACCCAGCTAACAAAAGAACCTTGCTCCATCGTCACGGGGTGCTTTGCGCAAGCTTATGTCTGCGATCGGACCCGTGCAAAACCGGCTATATCCACTTTAATAAAATGTTGGGAAAATGGCAAAAACTCTCGGTTTCCTGGCCTTTACAGATAAAAGAAAAAGCAAACTTGTGTTTTGTGGGCTTTGTGGTACTTGATTTATAAGACATACTTTCGTTTTCAAAAACTTTATATTAAGGCCAAAATTTCAAAAAATGTTTTGTATATAGCCGGTTTTGCTTGAAAACCGAATAAAAAACGAATAAAATGTGAAAAAAAACCTTTATTATTCAAAAATATTAACAAAATAAATTTAGTGCAAACATGAAAAAACAGAACAAATTTTAGTAGTAGTATCGACATATCCAAGCCACATATTATTATTTATTGGATATAGCCGGGTTTGCTATAAAAACGTGGATTTGGCCGGTTTTGCTCCTAAAGCTAAAATGTGATTTTAACATGGATATAGTCGGATTTAAACAGAATTATCTTAGTTGTCGATAGAAATGAACCCAAAGATGCGAAATCAAAAAAAAAAACAAAAACTGAATAAAATGAATTTAGCCGGTTTTGCACGGATGCTCCTCAATTGTAGACCCGGCTTTAAGAATAGATGTTACTTGATAATTAAAACTTACTTTAGAACAATATACGGTTTAGCCACTCTACAGAGTGTCTTAAACTTATGGTAAAAAACTTCTTTTTGTTTAAACCTGTATATTATAAACGTACATCTATTTTTAGTAATTTTTTTTAAATATTAGTGATTCTTTATTAATTTATCTACAATATTCTTTAATATTCGTTCAAATCCGACATCAAATAAAAAGTTATTTGCGATTGAAATTCATCGAAAATTTGTATGGATCGATTATTTTGCCTGTGAGTGTACAATTAAAATTAAAAACAAAGCAATACAGGCTGTATAATTGCAAGTACAAGTCGCTTGTTTAGCGTAAACGTTAATAAATAGTTGGGTTAAGCCTGCGGTTACTTTCTTTATGACGATCTTATCATAGTAATCCATTAGATATTGATTAAGAATTTTTAACGAATAAAACTATATGTATGTACTTTACTTTTTAATATATTTTAAATAAATAATTTATTGTTAATTTATTATTTGGTTGACGTATATTAAAGGACAAATTTCGTATTATTTTTTACTTTTCTAAGCTTGCAATCGCAAAGATCGTCAAAATCCGTTATGAAATTACAGTTCATGTTTTTATTTAAGTATAAAATTATAATTTTTTTGTGACCATATTCCATTTTGTTATTACGGTAGAACCTCGATAACTAAAACCTATATATATATATATATACAGGGTGTCCGGGAAAATGTGGGAAATCTCTCGGATTCAGATAGAACATGAAAAAATAAGATGACACGTTCCTATAAATTTTTTTCCTACTGGCCATCCTTACGGAGACATGGGCCCCGAAAGGACTCCCCTGCACATTGGTTTTTCTTTATTTTTAATAAAAAGGACCATAAAAAAAATAATATAACGTATTGTTGCAAACCTTAAATTGAAGGACGATAATTCGAAACAATGATTTAAAAACTTTATAAGAGGGTTCAACATGGGTTCCGTGAACTCTGATACATTCGCGGGCACGACAAATTGATCACATATCATATCACAATGAAACTTGATTATCTGTAGAAGTTTCTCCCTAATATTGATCAGAGTGGAGTACACCAAGTTTTTTAGGTGGCCCCACAGGAAAAAATCTATCAGCGTAAGGTCGAGGAGATCGAGTAGGCTAGTTAATAGATCCTCCTCTACCTATCCAACGGTTTGGATAAACTTTATTTAAGTGCTCTCGCACAGCAACGCTGAAATGAGGTGGTGCCCCATCGTGCAAGAAGTACATGTGTAGGCGAGTTTCAAGTGGTAGGGGCTCTATTAAATCCCGAAAAGCGTTCTGGAGAAACTCCAAAAAAGTTGTCCATTCAATTGTGCCAGCAATACGAATGGTCCAATCAAAATATTGGCAATGATTCCTGCCCACGTATTAATTGGTTAAAACTGATGTTGAAAATGCAAAACAATAGTGGCATGAGGATTTTCATCAGCCCATACATGTGTGTTACCTTTTTTGGTAAATCCTGCTTCATCCGTGAAAAGAAAACTTTTTTTTACAAACGTACCTAAAATTATGAAGGAAGTCAATAATATTACTTTAATAAATGAAATTGTTCACCATTCTCTTCTTATTATTCGAAATCAGAAGACATTTTAACGAATCGACCAACGTCTTAAAGAGAATGGTGGACAATTTCAGTTATTAAAGTAATATTATTGACTTTCTTCATAATTTTAGGTAAGTTTGAAAAATATTTTAAATGCTGTAGATGACACTCCTTCAACGAGCACTCGAAAATTATCAGCACAGTTTAATACGTCGAAAACAATAGTGCATGATGTTCTTTAAGAACAGCTGTTATATCCTTATCATATGCAAAAAGTGCATAAACTTATTTTTGAAGATTTTCCTTGTAGAATGCAGTTTGCAAACTGGCTATTGAATCAGCAACAAAATAATGTAAACTTCATTAGCACTACTCTTACCAGCCCTTACCACTTGAAACCCGCCTAAACATGTACTTCTTGCACGATGGGGCACCACCTCATTTCAGCGTTGCTGTGCGGGAGCACTTGAATAACGTTTATCCAAACCGTTGGATAGCCCTAGTAGAAATTTGTCCAGTTTTCCTCACTACTGCTAGGGCGCTGGTTGGATTTAGATAGGGAAAAACTAGAAAGGGAAATCCTAGATCGGCCCCGACTAGGAACTAACCAGTAAAACTTGCCTAGTTGTGGCTCGGCTCCGACTGACTAGTTCACATCTAGTTTCCCTTATTAAATCCCAGTCTAGGCTGAGTCAAGTTTTCCTCGCCATAAACTTGTAAGTAAATGTATGGAAAATCTTTAAGATCAATCTTAACATTCCATTCGTATCGATCGATATAATTAAAACATAATGACAATAATTGTTATAACAATTATTGTCATTCTTACTCTTAAAATGGATTGTATTAAACGTTTTACAATTTAAATATATTTGATTTACAAGGCTTCTCTCGGACAAAAATTTAAGGAATTATGTTTTTGAGACGCTTCTTTGTTTCAAAGATAAAAGTTGTTTAATTAAACACCTTTAACTTAAGTTAAACTGGGAAAAAATTTAAGATTAAGATTTTTTGGGTGAGATTTAAGATGAGGGTGTATATTTAACATGCCTGTAGAAATCAAATGGACAAACACAATTTGTTAATATTTCAAATAACTTTTATTATATTTGCGTCCCGTCTCACTAGATGGCACCACGATTTTACAAATAATAAATAAATTTTTAATACCTACCTATCGAAGTTGGTAGACCTGCTTGTGACGATGTTGGTAGACCTGCTTAAGTGACATAAGTTATGTCATTCTTTTTTGTGCTTTATGGTAACCACGTTTGTTGAATCAATACTTAAGTTTTTAGAAAAATTGTGCTAGATTTATCAAGAAAATGGGCAAAAGGCTTGGACACTCGCCCGTTACTACTTCCTCAAGCAGCTCTGAAGAGGAAAAGGAAAATTTACGACGTAAATTAAGGGAGACGAGACGCAAATTTAAAGCCGCTAAAATGGCGGCAGATCAAGAACGGTATTGTTCACCTATTATTTCGTACGGAGGTACCTTCAAATCCTTCCGTATTAAAGGTTAGTTATTTTAGACGTCGTATGCCTGTCCTTTCTAGACTAGCATTAGTCTCATTTAATTACAGTATTGTGCTTAAATTTATCTCAACCAAAAGTTCTAAAGTTTTATGGGATATTTCAGGTGAGTCACCAAATTTTAATAATATTATCCCTTCAAACACCCCCCCAGGATCCACTGGCATTAGATACAATTCCACCCTTAAGTGACGACATGTGTAAAGTAATTGATCTGAAACAGGAAATACAGACACTATTCACATTTCGCAAATAGTATAAAAAGTACGATACATTTATCACTTAACACTAGTCCAGTTTAATAGTCGAAAATAATGCGTTTAGATACAGTCCAATAAAAATGCATTGCCTTTAAATATCATTAAATTTAAGGCAAATATTCAGGTAACTTCCCTTAAAATTTTATTTGATTTCGATTGAATGCAAAATGAAATGTGAATAATTATTAATTATTGCCTTAACATTTTAGATTTCATTGATGGACAAAAACTACCGGATAAACAAAGGCTTACGGCAAAAGAGTTAAAAAGCTTTAAGCTTCCAAAGACTAGAGTGGACGCAGAACCGAAAAAAAAAGAAAAAAAGTGAAAATGTAAATATATTTAAATCTAATAAAAAAAAATTTGCTACTGGCATTTATTATTGGTTAAAAAATTCACAAATATTCCCAACTAGTTTTAAGCTAGTTTTCCCTACCAGCTTTTCCCCAGTAGTTCCCCACCAGGAAAAGCATTACATGACTAGTCAGAAACTAGTAGGGATTCCTAGCGAGGCCCTCGTTTCATTTGGGGAAAACTAGCTAGAGCCCTACTAGTTCCACATTTAAATTTCTACTAGGGAGGTAAAGGAGGACCTATTGACTGGCCTCCTCGACCTTAGGCTGATGGATTTTTTCCTGTGGGGATACCTAAAAAAACTTGGTGTATTCCACTCCGATAGATACTAGGGAGGAACTTTTACAGATAATCACGTTTTATTGTGATATGATAAGAAACAATTCTGGGTTATTCTGGCGGGTACAGCAGTCCTCAATTCGTCGTGCCCGCGAATGTATCAGAGTTCACGGAACCCATGTTGAACCCTCTTATAAAGTTTTTAATTAATTGTTTCGAATTATCATCCTTCAATTTAAGGTTTGCAAAAATACGTTATATTATTTTTTTATGGTCCTTTTTATTAAAAATAAACGTGAATTTGTTTATTATTCTTTTTCTCGAAAACGGTTCATTTTATTGACAATAAACAAGAGTACCTTTATTTTAGTTTAAGGTTCAAGCTATGCGGATTTAGTTTTTTTAAGTCTTTGTTATACGGGGTGTTCAAAATTTAAGCATTAAGAAGTAAAACTTAGTCCGCCCCTGGTAAAAAAAAAAGCAAAACATGTTTTAATGACACTATTTTAAGAGGTCCTTACCAGGGTCCATCATATTAAATTTTTATTAAATTATATTTAGTACTATAAAAGTTATTCAAGGAAAACCAATTTGCAGGGGAGTCCTTTCGGGGCCCATGTCTCCGTAAGGATGGCCAGTAGGAGAAAAATTAATAGGAACGTGTCATCTTATTTTTTCATGTTCTATCTGAATCCGAGAGATTTCCCACATTTTCCCGGACACCCTGTATATATATATATATATATATATATATATATATATATATATATATATATATATATATATATATATATACATATATATATATATATATATATATACATATATATATACCTTATATTTACATACCTAGCGTACACGAGGTACATAAATATGTGTTGTTGCCTCTCTTTGCGATTTGTGAGAAGATTTTTTCAAATCAACTCACAATGGATGTCAACTTGGACCTTTACCTCCAACATATTTTGGTTAGCTTTAGATATTTTATATTTATATTTATCGTTATTTAAGTAAAGACCTGCCTCAATTGAAGGCGCCAGCGCCAACAGTTGGTATTAGTAGTTAGTGTTAGAGTTGTTTAATATTTTTATTTTGTTTTTACTGTTACTGAATATTTTTTTTTTTTTGTTTGTTTTTGTTTTGTTGTTTAATAAATTTTGAATTTTGATGTAGGTTCATTTTTTTTCTTATGATTGGATGAATGACATAGAAGTAAACTAGTATTTCTCGCCTTCTTATTTTATTAAGGATTGGAGGATTTTGAATTAATCATACACTCACAGGCAAAATAATCGATCCACACAAATTTTCGATGAATTTCAATCGCAAATAACTTTTTGATTTAATTTTGGATTTAAACGAAAATTAAAGAATATTGTAAATAAATTAATGGAGAATCGCTTACATTTTAAAATAGACGTACGTTTATAATATACAGGTTTAAAGAAAAATATGTTTTTTACCATAAGCTTAAGACACTCTGTAGAGTGGCAAAACCGTATTTTGTTCTAAATTGTTTTTAATTATCAAGTCACGTCTATTCTTAACAGTTTTGTTTTTGGTTTACCTCGATATATTTATTTTTGTGGAAAATATGAATTAAAAAAAAACATTGTTAGTTCCAATATTTTTTCTACGAAGAACTAAGGTCCATCCATAACCTATGGAGGATGACAGTGTTGAATCATCCCATACTTGGATATGTCATATAGATACGGCTTTCAAAAGCTATGAAATTGTTTTTTGAAAATTAATGTGTTACTTTTAAAAATAGATATGTCTCCGACTGATGTTGCCAGAGCCATTGGTCTAGGATGGATGTTCACAGTATTACGTGGCAAGTTTTACAAGAAGTAAAGTACAAAGGGCTGTAAATCGATTAATTCAGCATGGTGGGTACAGTAGAAGAAGTCAATATGGTAGGAAGAGGTGTACGAATGCCGGTTTATCAATCTCTAGTTAAGTTCCAGTTAGTCTATCTGACGGTTAAAATTCATATCGATCATTGTGAGAACAATGGTATCCATGAAAATTATTTACCAGATAAGTAACTGCAACTTTAACTGGACATTAATAAACCGGCCCTTAATGTTTTACGTGACCGAAGAGTAACTTCTGTGGAGCTAAAAAACAGAATGGAGGACGTCCGCAAGAAGACCTGCAACCCGAGTTGATAAGAAACCACAGGGTTGAACGCTTTAGATTTGCTAGGGAACATCAAAATTGGTGCATTGATGAGTGGAAATATATCCTATTTACCAACGAAGCTAGGTTTTATTCAAAATCACCAGACGGTCGTCAAAGAATCTATAGGAGAACAGGAGAACGTTTTGAGCATAACCATTTTTTGCATATGGCGGAGGCTCCGTTATGGTGTGTAATCCAATGTCAGATAACCTTCTTCTTATCGTTCTTTCGCTTAGTTGGACCTGTCGTACGTTCTCCAATCCGTTTTTAACTAAAGTTACTCTTCAGTCACGTAAAAATTAAGTCGAATAAAGCGATCATCTCGTTCATTCGTACACCTCTTTCTACCACATTGACTGCTTCTACTGTACTCGCCATGCTGATTAAACTGATTTACAGCCCTTTGTACTTTACTTCTTGTGACGTCCATCCTGGATTAAAGCAATGGCTCTGGCAACATCAGTCGAAGACATATTCCTTTTTAAAAGTAAGAAGGCACCTCAAAAGTAACACATTATTTACAAATAACAATTATAGCTTTTGAAAGCCATATAATATTATATTATGACATGTCCAAGTATGTGATGATTCAAGAAAACTGTCACTTCTCCATAGGCTCCATAGGCTATAGCCATATATGGAACCTTAGTTCTTCGTACAGAAAAATATTGGAAATTGCAATGTTTTTTTTTAATCCATATTTTCCACAAAAATAAATATATCGAGGTGAACCAAAAGAAAAACTGTTAAGAATAGATGGGACTTAATAATTAAAACTTAATTTAGAACAATATACGGTTTTGCCACTTTACAGAGTATCTTAAACTTATGGTAAAAAACATATTTTTGTTTAAACCTGTATATTATAAACGTACGTAATTTAGCTACAATATTCTTTAATATTCGTATAAATCCGACATAAAATAAAAAAGTTTTTTGCGATTGGAATTCATGGAAAATTTGTGTGGATCGATTATTTTGCCTGTGAGTGTATTTTATATAGAATATTTTCCGTTTTGACTATTAACGGAAAAAATGTATTTAAATTATAGTGGAAATTGTCCAGTGGCGGAGAAATGGTTTATTGTGTCTAAACACATTATGGTGTCCAGCCAACAAAATAGAAGAAGATGAGATAAAGACAAAATACAATACAAGACAAAATACAACAGCGCGATTATTTAAGTTTTTTGTTTAATTAGGTGTATTTCTACAATACAAATATAATAAATTAACTTTATTATTATTAATATTTATTAACATGTACCTATGTATAATGTTTTATTTTCCTATAAAAATAATAAATTACATTCCAAACACACTAAAGACCCTGACCGCTGCAGCGCGCTGACCGGAAAGCCATGCTGATACTTGAAAAAGAACAACTATTTTAAACAAATATTAGAAATATTCCCCAACACAAAAAGAGAAGTGTGAAATATATGTAACTTATTGACCCAGGAGTAATAATATCAAATTCACAGCACAAAACAAACTAATACTGAAATCATATAATTAACAATAATTTAAGGGATGTTTGAAATAAATATGGAAATGAATATTTGCACACGGCTATTTGCCATGAATTTAATAGTTAAAAACTTTTACTTGAAATGTACTAGAAAATGTCCAATATGGTGGTGCTAATCTTAAACTACTCTAAAATAGTTTTTATGTAAGTTTAAAAATTAAAACAAAATTAATTCCCACCCAAACTAAGTACATTAACTTATTTAGATTAATTTTTACAAAAACACGACTTTAAGGAAAAATGAGAATTTTTAATCCACTTGCATAGGCTTAAGATATTTTTTTAAATGTGAAATTTTGCAGAGTTGTTACTGAATTAAACCCACAACTTTTAGAACTTACCCAGTTGCCGACCTATAACGTTTGTAACGATCTATCGCAAATACACGATTTTTTCTCCCCATTTGTTGGTGGCAATTTTAATTTCATCTTTGACTAAAATACTTTTACAAAAAATAATATAGTTTAACTAAATTTAATTAATTGACCTAGTACCTGTATATAAACTTTTGTACCAAATCTACATTTTATTTAAAAAGCAGTTTTTTTACTTCTGTTCTTCTAAAAACTTTATAGCAATATATTTTGTAAAAAAAAATTTATTGTATTATAATATATTATATTATATAAATATATTTATAGTTTTGACCAAAGGGCATATTCTTTTACGAGTACGGTGGATTTCGAACCACAATTTTAACTTGTAACTGGTGAGGTGGGGTTTGCCAACGCTCGCTTGTAAAGGATTTGTCAAAAACCATTTTTTTTATGAAAACGTTATTGATGACTTTTCACTCTCAAAAAATAGTAGAATAGATTTAATTTACAAGACTGAATAATCAATATTTTAT
Source organism: Brassicogethes aeneus (assembly GCA_921294245.1). Taxonomy (NCBI): domain Eukaryota; kingdom Metazoa; phylum Arthropoda; class Insecta; order Coleoptera; family Nitidulidae; genus Brassicogethes; species Brassicogethes aeneus. The sequence continues at coordinate 69,141,194 of OV121132.1, forward strand.
TTTTTTGTACATTTGTTTATTTTATTTTATAAGAATGTTATTTTGTTTTTAAAAATTGTTTTTGTTTTCATCTTCAAATATTTTACTTTTAATTACTAACACTCTTAATGAGAGTCCCTCAACATATTAACAGAAAAACCTTCCCCGTTATACTCTCCTATCAAGAAACACTCTTAACCTCCCCGTTGGTTCTTGCTGGACGATTTAATATTCTTAATAAGAATTTATTATTATTCTTGCGTACAATTGCATGGATGAAATATTAAATTGACAAATAAGAGTAGTTTCTTTTTCTTTTACTTCTAGTAATAAGAAGGACCTTTGCGATATAGGCCACGCCTTTTCTTTTTTAAACTTGATTGGTTGCATGCTTAAAAACTGTTGATCACGTCTATTTTCAAAAAATCGAGCTTCTTACCCGCTTTCCTCGCTTTATCTCAGGGAGCCCCTTTCAAGCAAACTGTGGACCAGCCACTGAGATGGCCTACCCAGTTTTAACAAGCACCAGCCGCCACTGATTAACTTCATTATAGAAAAATTATATCTGTGGTCTAGAAAAACTCATTAAGTTCAAATTCTATTGTCACTTGTCAGGCAAAAGTTCAAAAGTGATTTTTTTCTCAAAACTAACAATTAGGACTACTATGCATAGATAATAATACTATGGCTACAATCACAGTTGTGATTTAAATTTTTTTTATTAAAACTGATTAATACAGTAGGTAGTTATTATTATTACACAAAAAATAAAAAATGTCGTGGTAAAAAAAACCTACGAGTTAAAGACCCCAAACCCCCCCTCTAAATCCGGCGCCGTTAAGTATAACATATTTTCTTAGATTTCCTTTAAAGAAGTACAAACATCTTGAAGCCAACCAACGCGATGATTTTGACGCATAAAACTCATCCAGTTTTTATAGGTCCATGTTTTAGACCCAAGTGTTTAAGGAATTCTCCCAAAATACGTCTTGGCAAATCTACCCATTAGCTCAATATTTATTATAATAAAATACCCATGAAACAACGAATCTCATTTGTAGTTATATTATTAACAGTCACCAACTTGTACGCCAATGCAGGTAAATTTTGCCACATATCGTTTTATATCCACTTTCTCTCTACTTTTTTGTTTTGATTTTATTGTTTGTAGTGTTTTTGCTGCATTTGCAGACGTTGATAATGGGAGATTATATTCGCTATCAAATTCATCACATTCTACCAAAAACTGTTTTGAATTATCCAGTCTGGAGCAGCTGACTGCCAAGAAGGTTATTTATGACAACCGTATATTCAGGGCCCGAGTCGTCATCTGTATTCTTACTGTTTGCATTTTTAGGTAGAAATATAACAATTTGGTATGGCAGTTTAGCTTTTTACAAATCCTTTAGTTCTTGCATTAATGCTTGAAGTTTTAGGGGTTTCTTTAAATAACTAATAGTAAAACGTTATAACCCCCTGTTATACCACTGTTTTTTATAAAGAACATCAACAATGTAATGGTAATACGTTTTTATTTGTGTTATTGTTAATGTTTTTTGACCTCAAATACTATGCAATAAAATATTTGGACTGTTTTTCTACCATGTTTTTAAATACAGTTAGATTGAAAACATAAATAAACAATTTTCACCTACTTTTAATTATCTGCACTTCTTCAGCTGATCAGAAAATGACAAATACAGGCAAATAATATTTTACACAGAGCTAAAAGGCAATGGCAATGCAATGCTTGTTAAAAATATATTTCCAAAAGGTATCTTCATAAAAACTGTCAAAACTGAATACCTTACTTCAGTCTTCACAGTTTTTTGTATGGTGTTCTTTTAAAGGAACGCTGACATTATTTGGGTTAATTTAATTATTTGACCATGATAAATGTAGTAATTACATTGTGGTTTAATATTTACGAACCTTAGTTAAGCACTCCGAAGAAATTTCCCTACAGACTTCAATTAATACAAATCGAGGGCATCAAATCAGAGAGGCGTATGCGCCAAAATGAAAATTTTTACAGGAGATTAAACGATTGAAAGTTTTTTTTTAATATTTAAGTAGGTACAGTGTGTAAAAATACTTCTAAATATTTATAAAAACGGAACTTTGAAACGGTTTTATCTTCTCCTGTAAACTTTTTCATTTTGGCGCATACGCCTTTCTGGTTTAATGCCCTTGATATAGACAATATAGACATATTATAAACAAATTTTGTCAAATCCTATTATAACTTCATCAAAATCTTTTAATAATCATGTACCTAAGCGTGTGTATTTTTTTAAAATAAGTTTAGATAAACCAGCATTATTCAAATCTCATTAAAACTTGTAACCATATTTTGGATGAACATAAGTTGTGCATCCGTCAGTTGGATGAAAATGCCAGATAATTTTACTCAAAGAACGAACAGCTCTCATCGTTAGGCACCGCACGAATGTTGTAAATAGAGTAAACAAAAGGAAAAACAAATTTAATTAGACCATTTGAATAATACTTTAACCTACCTAAAATAACATCGGTTGTAATGTATAAATTTCTATATTAAATAGTAGATATAATTTATTTAAAAATTACCGTTAATTAAAATATTAATTTTTGTTTTGTTTAAAACCTTCGCACACAAACATAATATAATATAAAATAAAGTTTTCAATTAATCCTAACAGGTGTTCGCATTAGGTTTTGTTTTTCTGAATATAAAGGGATGAAAATAAGTAAATACCCATTTCGTTAATAACCTTGACTTGCTGTTTGTACTCGGTTACAAATAAAATATAATCGGTATAAACGTTCCTTGAATCCATCAATGTCATATTGAGTAAATGGAATGAAATATTAATATTAAAGCTTTATTTTGCGATTAAGTACTCGTACTATAATAGGCAATGCCTACCTTTTAAAAAGGTAGGCAATGCATATTAGGCATATTACTTTTTAAAAAGTAATATGCCCAGTGCCGGTTTAACAGGGGTTTTTTGGGGACTATAGCACCGGGCGGTAAATATTTTTGGGGCGGTACCGCGTACCGCCCATAATTTAAAAAAAATACTTAATCGTTAGAATTTAGAAAAAAAATTATTGCGACACTGCGTCGGCGGATACAACGGATACAAATGAGAAAAATGTTGTTAGAGTTAAAGCAGCTTCTCCATCAGAAAAACTTGATTTATTGGAAACGGAATAATTTAATCTTTTTGGATAGACATTTTGCAAAGGGTTAATGAAACCAATAAAGCAGTCCAAAAACAAAATATGGATTTAAGCACAAATGCTCATCTTGTCATTTTTAGTTGAGAACTTTGCTCAGAAGCGGATAATCATAAGAAAATTACAATTTGAAGAAAATAATTCAGAGGCAAGTTTAAGCAAAAAAGAAACAATGCGAACAATATGTTTTATTTTAATAATTGACGATCTATAATCCGAAATCATTTGTCGATATGATAGCTAGAAATCTGGCACAAACAAATTTGAATTTTTGTTTAATCTAAAAGCATAAATCTTCGTGGAGGATTTGGATGAGTTTTTTTCCCAAAAATTTGTCCAACTCAAGAAACTGGTAACTTCCCTTTCGGAAATAAAAATAGAAACTCCATTGGAATTAGTATAAGTTTTATACGAAAATAAATTAATATCTTCATTTCCGAATATTAATAATTGTCTGCGAATTTTTTTTTATAATGGTTTCAAATGCAAGTGGTGAACGATCTTTGTCTGCTCTAAAAAGGCTAAAGAACTACCTAAGAAATACAATTCCCCAAGAAAAATTTAACTCCTTAGCAATTCTGTCCATTTATTAAGACCTGCTAGATGAAATAAATGTAAAGTGTTATAAAACAATTTGCTACTATAAAGACTTGAAAACAACCTTTTAATTATAATTATTAGTATTAGGATTTCTCAATATTTATTTAAACCAAAGAATAAGGTTTTATTTATTTATAACTTTTGATTAGTTTTTCTTAGTACTTAGTATTGTTTATATAAACCAAAGAATGTTTTATTTTTTAGTTAGTGCTTTTGATTAGTTTTTATAATTTGTTTATATTTTATAGGATACTAAGTTTACTGTTAGATACCAGCCTAACCAACCTAATCTTCCACTTGACGTGAGAAAGTAAGACTTAAAAATTTAAAAATGTTTTTAAAAAAGTAATAATTTAAAGCATTGGGCGTTGTGTTTTTGCCAGAACCGGGCGGCGAACTAACTTAAACCGGCACTGAATATGCCTAGTATGCGTAAGTATACTTTAGGTACAACATGCAATAATCCATTAAGAAACCAGTATAGAAATTACGATATGAGCCGTAAGCGAGTCTTAATATCCATTAAATGTAAGTTGCATACACTATTTTTGGTACTAATAATATTGAAATAGTTATTTTCCTAACTAGTGCGGAGAATACTTCTTTCCGCGCGTGTAAGGTACAATATTTTTTTACAAGCAAGGGAGTCTCGCAATTTTCTATTTGTAGAAAAATATTTTTTTTTACAAGCGTGTGAAAAGCTGGTACTTTCCACACCGAATTCTCTCTTTTGATTGGCTGGATGAAAGAAACGGAGTGGAAGAGATAAAAATTGGCCAACTCTTCCGTTCCGTTTTCGTTACGGCTGCGTTTACGTTCATTTATAAACAAGGGTACATAAATGCTATAGTTGGTCTTTTTGTGCGTCTACGTTACGTCTACGTCCAACTATAAATCAGGCTATATTGTTGGTGTGTGTGCATTATTCTTTCTTGTTCTATTACGGAGTTAAACTCTTGTATTTAAAGGATTACATACATAACGATATGGACAAGTAAAAGGGTGGGCCATTTATATGTTGAATTATAAATTAGCAATAAGGACAAGAAAAATTGATTCTATTTCAACGAATTTAACTTTATTTAATACAATAATCCTTCCGATTATATGGAAAATTATTTCTTTTAAGTGGCCACCTCGGCTGGCTCGGCAGTAGCCCATCCTGGAACACCAATTTTGGTGGGTGGGCCATTTATATGTTGAATTATAAATTAGCAATAAGGACAAGAAAAATTGATTCTATTTCAACGAATTTAACTTTATTTTATACAATAATCCTTCCGATTATATGGAAAATTATTTCTTTTAAGTGGCCACCTCGGCTGGCTCGGCAGTAGCCCATCCTGGAACACCAATTTTCGAGCACTTTTTCAACAGTTTGTTATTGTATTTGAGCAATTTGAGCTTGAATATTTTGTTTTAAGTGCTCAATTGTTTGAGGATTATCTGCATAAACTTTTTCCTTTAATGCACCCCAAAGGAAGAAGTCGAGTGGTGTAAATCGCAACTCCGAGGTGGCCAATTAACATCCCCGAAACGGCTTATTACTCGATTATTAAATTTTGTGCGCAATAGATTGATAGTGGCCGCGGCCGTATGGCAAGTTGCGCCGTCTTGTTTAAACCAGACCTGATCGAGATTAATATCACCCAATTCCTGCCACAAAAAGTTTGTTATTATATCTCGATAGAGGTCGCCATTGATCGTAACGGCGCGGCCAGCCTCATTTAAAAAAAAAGGGTCAATCACGCCGCCACTCCAAAATTCACACCACACAGTGACTCGATCTGGATGCATGGGCTTTGTTACGACAACGTGGGGATTTTCCGTGCCCAAAATCCTTGAGTTTTGTTTGTTAACATAACCTCCGATGTGGAAATGCGCCTCATCCGAAAAGATTATTTTTCTTGCAATATCAGGATCAGCGTTCAACTGGTTTAAAGCCCACTCAGCGAAGCGAAAACGTTGTGAATGGTGCAATTGGTGAAATTGCTTCAACTCCTGAACTAGCTGGACTTTGTACGCAAACATACCGAGGTCTTTATGCATAATCCTCCTCAGAGTAGTACCATTGAGTACTCAATGGTAGTACGGTATAGGCCAAGTTTTTGACTTCTAAGCCGAGTTGATGTTGACGCATTAAGGCGCACACTTTCGGCTACAGCAGCGATTCCTTCAGAACATGTTTCACGTCAACTAGCATTCCAGTTTTGCGCACTTTATCGATAAAATTCTTAATTCCTTGGTTTGAAGGCGCCTCATTTCTTCCAAACTTTGTACGCAATTTTCGCGCCGTCTCGGCAACCACAGAGTCACACTCAAGGTAATTTTTGAGCATTTCAAAACGTTGATCCGGACTAAAGCGATGCATATTCTGTTAGTCAAAAATAACTAATTATAAGTCATATTTGACTAATTGTCATAGCGAAAAAGCAGTCACTAATAATTAGTCAAATTCCACTGAATGAAATAGTTAAATTAGTAAATTTAAATTTAAAAAAAGTTTTGACCCAGCCTGGGATTGAACTCACGTCTGTCACTTGAGAAGCTTGTCAACCTAACCTCATAACCAGTCGGCTGTCAGCCGCTCTTATAAAAATAAATTTTATTTGTCAATAAATATTCTTCATAATATTTTAAAGTTTAATATATTATTTGTGTTACTGTTTTGAGCTAAACTTTTTGCATCTTTATTTGTTTTATGGGTCATTTAACCATGGAGAGGTATATGCATTTAATTCAAATAATACTTTGTTGTTGGCCGTAAACGATTAAAGAAATTATTTACTTTTAACTGTCAGAAATAGTTAAATATGGTGACTAATCTTAAATTAGTCAAACTTTAACTATTTACGTAGTAAAAAATAACTATTTAAAAGTGAAAACGACTATTTTATCAGTAAAAAATGCTGGGTACTAATTCAAATAGTAGAATTTTGACTATTTCATTTTTAGAGAGTTGGCTGCTGGATTTTATATATACCAATATTGAGATATATATCTCAGTTATTAGACATGGGACCCACACCAAATTTATAATAGTTTATAATGACATTAAATAAACAAGTTCGGCGCAAACAGAATTTAAATTGAAGTTTACGAAAAAAAGTTAGTTTTTCCTGTTGCCTCACCCGCCTCCAGGCCCCCCTATTTGAGATAATTCAAATTAAAGTGGTGCAATTTATTATCTACTATAATTTATCGACAAATTTAAAATTTTATTTAAAAAATCCAAATATTACAGATTTTACATTTTTATTATTTACATTTCCAAGTATAAGTGGCCAACACGTTTTAACCACTATAAATGCTTTCTCCGCGTGTTGATTCAAACTCGATGTTCAAAGAATTAAATTTTTAATTAATTAATTGTATTTTTTTTTAAATTACCAAATTTTTCTCAGTGTATGCTTAATATTAAAAAAAAAACTAAAAATATGCTATACGAAAGTTATACAAACGTTTTTTTTTTAATTTAAAACGGGTTAATCATAACAGTAGGAAAATTCCTAATAATATTTTTTTTAAATTACGAAAAAATAGATAAGAAATTCCTCCTTCAAAATTTGGCGCCTATGAAATTTGGCCGCCTAGCTTGCCTATTATATAAATCCTGGCCTGTATGTGTTGTGTTATCATAGTATTAATGAGAAATAATAATTGTCTTTAAACTATCTAAAAATGCTTTAAACACCTTAAGAACATACTTCTCCCTTATTCATAATTTTACAGTTCTTTAATATTTGTCCAAAGCCCGAATTATTTAGGGTGGTCTCGTTTTAAAGTTAGGTATTTATAAAAAAACATTGCTCAAAAATAGTTTTCTACATAATCCAAAATAATGCGGCACACTTTAAAATCTAAGTAGTATTTGACCTGTGTAACAAACTGTCAAATATACATCTGTCAACTAGTTTAACATTAAATAGCTGCTAGATACCTTGTTTATTTTGGTTCCCTTCTTAGATTTTTTTGACGGCCTGTATCCCTGTTAGAAAACATGTTTGAGCAATGTTTTTTAATAAAAAGTCTACCTTTTTTTGATGCTCTATCACTTTTTAAAATTAATAACGTTTAAACAGAACCACCCTGTATATATTTTGGCGACAAATATAATGTCCATAAAATAATATCGGCATTGATGTAAATGTAAAATATTGTTTCTACTCGCGTGCGCAAAGTAATACTTATTCGCGTTAATGCAGCATTAAGATTATTCAATCTTGAAGTTTTTAATAGATTTCTTGGCTTGTAGAAAAAAATATTTAAAACATGTATATATTTCGGCGACAAATATAATGTCCATAAAATAATATCGGCATTGATGTAAATGTAAAATATTGTTTCTACTCGCGTGCGCAAAGTAATACTTATTCGCGTTAATGCAGCATTAAGATTATTCAATCTTGAAGTTTTTAATAGATTTCTTGGCTTGTAGAAAAAAATATTTAAAACATGGGCATAGTAATTTTTCGGCACTTACTGCTTGGCTGAACTCCGCTACACGTCGTTCATGCAATTGCAGAAGCGTGCGTAAGTTATAACTTTTCGCACTTAGGAAACTAACTATTGTAGTATTTCATTCTTTTTTAGGAAAATATATTTGTATATATGCTGTTTATACTATATTTTTTACCCGTTACCATGCTTTTCGAAAGTATAACTGAAACAATGCTATTTACAGGGCGTAGTCAAAATAATTGTACAAACTTTACGAACATGTTTTTTAAAATTAATGCCTAATTAAAAAGTAATATGCTTACTTAAAAAATTATACGTGAATTTTAAAATTGCAATTTGGGTCAGAGTTTTTGAAATAAACAATGAAAAAATTATTTTTTTTTTACCAAAATGTGAAAAACCCTTCTGTTTCATTCTAAAAAATTTAAAAAATTGTTTTTTTATTGTGAGATATTTTTTCCGAAGAATCGAACGTTATGAGATTTTAAGCTGGGTAGGGTTGATGGCGTTACTTAATTTACTTTTTTTAAATCAGTTTTTAAAACAATACCTTAAATTTAAAACATTTGTAAATGAATTAAATTTTGACATGTGGGTCAGAATTTCTCAAACGGGCCACCTGAATTAGGTCAAAATTAGTTTTTGATTGTAGATACATTTTTTCGATAGTATTTTACATCACTAACACAAATCCTAAAGGATTTTGTAAAAAAAAAAATTTCAATTGACATATTCATGATATTAAAAGTAAAAGTTTTTAGTAATTAAAAAATAAAAAAAAATCATTATGGCTAAACTAATTATCCGATTCCAACGATTTAACTAGCGTTGGAATCTTGTTTTGACATAGATTCTTTGTTATTTTTTTCAATTGTACAATTTTCATTTAGGTCGATTTTTTTTTGTTTTTTTTATACCAAATTCGGAAATAATTGCCTTCTGCGCCAGCTATCGACTCGAGAAAAAAAACACATATACTCCAATCATTTCTCGAAATTATGCTGCTGAGAAAAAAAATGGCCCGCAGGTTGACAAAAAGTTATTCGTCCTTTTGTGGCCGCGCGCGGTGTCAGCTCACGCTCCGAACCGTGTACGCTGTACGCGCTTGTGACGCGACGTCTTACGGTGGTCTGGAACCTGCGGGCCATTTTTTTTCTCAGCAGCATAATTTCGAAAAATGATTGGAGTATATGTGTTTTTTTTTTCGAGTCGATAGCTGGCGCAGAAGCCAATTATTTCCGAATTTGTTATAAAAAAAAACAAAAAAAAATCGACCTAAATGAAAATTGTACAATTGAAAAAAATAACAAAGAATCTATGTCAAAACAAGATTCCAACGCTAGTTAAATCGTTGGAATCGGATAATTAGTTTAGCCATAATGATTTTTTTTTATTTTTTAATTACTAAAAACTTTTACTTTTAATATCATGAATAATATTCATTGAATATGTCAATTGAAATTTTTTTTTTTACAAAATCCTTTAGGATTTGTGTTAGTGATGTAAAATACTATCGAAAAAATGTATCTACAATCAAAAACTAATTTTGACCTAATTCAGGTGGCCCGTTTGAGAAATTCTGACCCATGTGCAACAAAATGACGTGTTCCAAATCCCCTCTTAAAAATGTGGATCAAAAATAAAACAAAAATGGTTTTCCTTTGATAGCTTTATATAAAAGTCAATCTTTAACCTTTTAAAAAAGTACAATAATTGTACTTTTTTAATTATTTAATTATTATAAGGGAGGCATTTCGTAAAATAACTTAAAAACACCCTTAATAAAAATATTAAACTTTTGTAAAAAAGTAACAAATTTATATCTACGTAAATACGTTTTGCAATACGTATTGCAATACGTATTTTAAAAAAAATTAAGAAATGATGCATTATTAGGAGTTTAATTCTTCAATATATTGCTTTAGCAACAATAATTTAGCCTTATAGTGAATTTTTTAATCTAAAACCGTTACTTTTGCTAATTAGGTTTAATAGAGCTTGTGACGTAAATTGTTTGTCATTTTATAGGTTATACGTCTTTGTTATACTTACTTGTAGAGGTGGCAAGTTTGATTCCGATTCGTTCAAAAAGAAAGAATCATTTAAATGAACCGAATTAATCGAACAAAGTTTCTAAAAGAATCAATTCTTTTTTTTTTTTAATTAAATGCTAGGTTCGGATCACGTCCTTCGGCAAAATTTCGGTGATATTTCTAGGGATATTTCAGGGAATTTTCTGTCAAATATCAAAATAGTCTTTTGATTCAAAAGTTTCCAATACAAACTACTTGTATTTTGTTTTTTTATGTAAGCTGTGATGTTATTGCACCGGAAAACCCATAGGTTAATTTACACGTAAGCAAAATAAAAATCGAATACAATAATTTAATAATAACAACCGTTGATTCATTTAACGATACAACCAATACAAGTCATCATTACAAATGATTCAAGAACCAAGTCATTAATTCGGCTGAATTGTTCGTTAATTATCTGTTCCTGAACCAGAAAGTGAATCAGTCGCGAACGAATCTTTATGAACGAATCATTTTAAAAGAATGAATTAAAAGAATTGATTCACCAAAAAGAATCGAACTTCCCACCTCTACTTACTTGAGTGTACACTTTACAAAGTTTGCACTTGATGGCGATCTAGAATATAACAAACGAGCTTTGTTGAACTTTAAACCAACGGCATTGTCACAAGAAGGCTTATGCAAATTTTAATCTAAATAAGAGTGATAGTTTGGGTAATGTGAAAAATGGCAAAATTTTGAGCTTTTATTATACATTAAAAACAAAAGTTCTCACGCATTTTTAAGCAAACTTTGTAGTAAAAAATACTTACTTAACTTAGAATAAATAAAAACTATAGTGTGATAAAAAAAATGAGTAACTTAATGGCTAAACTACATTTCATTTTATTATATATCTTGTAACTTATTATATTGGTAGATATATGGTTTTACTTTGTTTTATAAATTGTTATAACAACTCATTAAACAGTTCAGCAGAAAACTATTTTCTGTGTTTTTTGTTGTACCAATTATTAAATCATTGAAACACATACTTTTTTGTTTTTATATATCTTATTTAAAATTAAGTATTAGTTTTATAGTATTCTTCTTGCAAACATTTGTATCTTTTATTTTTATTTACCCTTTAAACTAAAAAAACTTAGCATGGACATAAGCTATTTGTTAAAAATACATTTTCATTTTTAAAATGCTCTTTTGTCAAAAGTATTCTTTCTAATTTCTTGGTAAAATTTCTTTTACCTGGATAATTATAACAGGAAATAAAGAATGTTTCCTGCGCTCGAGAGCATTTATGCTCGTGTTTGTTTTTTGTGTTTTGTCTTTTTTTAAAGTAATGCTACTGTTTAAATGTTTTTTAATAAATACGCAGTTTAAAAAAGCTAGATACCTCGAAGCATAAATAAGTATTTTTTTAATTCGCTTTTATTGTATATTTCAGCCATATTCTTAGTGATATATATATATATATATATATATATATATATATGCATCCAGCTTATGACAGAGCGTCCGTACATTTCCTAATATCTATTCTCTGGGCGTCCACTGGGACCAAGCGTCCGTATACCGGACGCCCGGTTGTACATCCCTTAAGATTTTGCCAGGTGTTCTAATTCACTTTTATACGACCTTTGGCAGAAGACGCCCAGAACTCGAAAATTAAATATTTGATATACTTTCGTATATTTTTAGATCACGACTCTTCCACGAGGGGAGTGACTGTCGCCAATGTAAAATATACGTTGTGTATATTTAATTTCATTAAATTACATCTTAAAGATTGGTAAGCGTCCTTAGTATAAAATCTCTTACATTCCTCCGATTGCAGAGCGTCCTCTAGCCAAGGAAATTTTGCAACATGGCAATTATAATACGATTTTGTTGTATTTTAAGTATAATTTTCACATTCGTGTTTTTCATGAATATTTAATTCAATAAAATTTTACGCCAACGATTTGTGGGCGTCCTTTCTGTATATTTATTTCAACTTTTCCGTTTTCTGAGCGTCCAGTTTTGGACTTTGGTTTATTAAAAATAAATACATATCTATTATTATAATAATAGTAGTAGTATACTATAGTAGTATATCTACTACTTAATATTTATAAATATTTTACGGATTTATTTGCATACAAGTCAAGTTTGACTTTTAACTATTATATAAGGTATACAAGTGACATTTAAAAAATGGAGTTAAGTACGGGAATACAAAGTAAAAGGTACATTTTACTTGGTAGCCAAGGAATATAACTAAATTCTAATTTTGTAAAGCTTAAAAATAGTATATTATGTATTAAGTTTTATAAACGTCATTTTAGTTTCAAGGTTTATTAGGCACGAGCAAAGCTTGCGAGCGAGTGTTTATAAAGCGAGTTGCATACTACACTTTATCTATAGATCGTATACGACGTACACAAAGAAGAATTTAAAGCCAATTTTATTTGTTAAACATTTACATTTGTAACCTTACTTTTCCCTTATTTAAAATAAAGCTAACTTCAGCCCGTGACTAAAATACCCAAAAGCCAATATTGCTAGTCACAGCTCGTCAACGTAGTAGTTAATAACCAAATTTATGAAACAATTTTGACCCCAAATTACAAAAAAGGTTTTAACTTTAAACATGACTATCTCAAAACTAACTAAACTAACAAAATGTACTTTTGTACCATTTGGCTTTTAGGGGCATTAAATTGTATTCCCAGTGGGTAATTTATTTTTTGGATATGCCAAAACAGTACTAAACTATTGCAAATTTTGATAAAATATTACATGACTCTAACTTTAGTTCAGAATTATTCTTTGGTAAAGTAGCACAGGTAAATATTTAAAAATAACTTACATATATACTTATAACCCACGTAAAATAATTTTATAGCCCGAAGACCTTCGGAGATAATATTTTCAAAGAAAATTTTTCTATGGCACGCCGTTTTACTTTTTAATCGGATAAAAAATATTAAGTTAAATATTAATACTTTAAAAATAAATTGCACTGAAAAATAATACCTTCAAAATAATACATTAATTAGAATTATACATGTTACAAAAAAAATTGTTCAACAATGTTTTTAGTCTCACAATAATTCCAATATAAATTTCACAGTATAAAAATAAAGAACCTCATACGAAATAAAAATGGACCAAATTTAAATGATGCAAATATTAATTCAACTAACGAAATAATATGTAAACTGTTTAAAAATATTTTATCTATTTCCCGTTCATAATGACTTCATTATAACACCGCTTTTGGTTCTTTAATGAGGTACTTTATTCCACCCAAAATTTTGATTTTATAGGTTGGCTACAAGTAAAATAAAATATGGAATACCTATAGGTTATAATATTTTTATGATTTGTTTTCTAGTACTTACGAGACTTTTCGTGCAATAAATTTTGTTTAACACCAAAGAAAATCCTTTTTTCTTCTTTAACAGCCGCTTATTGTAAATACTTATTGTAAATTAACGACGCCATAGCGAAAGAATGTGATAATGTTTAAAAGGTTAATGACCTTTCAAACTTCAAACTAAGATACCAACTATGAAAAGTAAAATTCCACCAAATTAAATATAAGGTATAAAATTAATTTGTTTTATGAAATGTTTGCAAAATAGATAAAATAGCATAAAGAACTCATGTCATAAGACCTTTTGTCGCACTTGTCCATTATAAAACTCGCTCCTTCGTCGCTCGTTTTATAAATTGTCCGCGTGCGACAAAATGACGTCTTATGACATTAGTTCTTTAATATACTATTAAAAAATTTGTTAGTTGAATTAATATTTGCATCATTTAAATTTGGTCCATTTTTATTTCGTATGAGGTTCTTTATTTTTATACTGTGAAATTTTTATTGGAATTATTGTGAGACTAAAAACATTGTTGAACAATTTTTTTGTAAACAAGATTTTTAAACTATTTTATTTTAATCTATTATTTTTTAAGTTGCAATTTCCTATTTATAACACGACAATCATTTTTATTTTACAATTAATTTTATCTGTACACATAAAATTAATTCTAATAAAAATGATACAATTAATTTTATGTGTACACATAAAATTAATGCAATGAATTTTAATGTTACAATTAAAATTTTGACTTTACATAATAAAAATTAAAGAATTAATTTTATCTAGATAAAATTATATCATTAATTTTATCTAGATAAAATTATATAATGAATTTTATCTAGATAAAATTAATTCTTTAATTTTTATTATGTAAAGTCAAAATTTTAATTGTAACATTAAAATTCATTGCATTAATTTTATCTAGATAAAATTATATAATTAATTTTATCTAGATAAAATTATATAATTAATTTTATCTAGATAAAATTAATTCGGCGCTGTGGTAGTGCGGCTGAAAGTGGCAACTGCAGTAGTTCATGTGCATAGTATATGTTTTATATTGAACAAAACTTATTTTTAAGGATTTATAAGCTCAGGCAGGCTTGCGAACAGTTCCAACAATCAATAACACAAAAACCACAAACAGATCTCTCGCATATTGGCGCCAAACTAGACAAACTTTGATAAATTAAACGTGCCTACTATATGATCTACTGCAGTTGCCACTTTCGACCGCACTCCAAAGCGCGGAATTAATTTTATCTAGATAAAATTAATTATATAATTTTATCTAGATAAAATTAATGCAATGAATTTTAATGTTACAATTAAAATTTTGACTTTACATAATAAAAATTATGGAATTAATTTTATCTAGATAAAATTAATTATAAAATTTTATCTAGATAAAATTAATTCCAAAATTTTTATTTTTATTGTAGTATAGTTATAATTTTAATTTCATAATAAAAATTCAGTGCATTAATTTTATGTGTACACATAAAATTAATTGTATTATTTTTATTAGAATTAAAATTTGCGTAGATATAAAATTAATTATGGCACGCCGTTTTACTTTTTAATTGTATAAGAAATATTAAGTTAAATATTAATGTGTCACAAAAATATTGCAGACAGAAAAATTACATAAAATAAATAATTCAACATCTTATATAAACATATTTAAAAAAAGAATAACTTCTTTGACATGTATAATTCTAATTAATGTATTATTTTGAAGGTATTATTTTTCAGTGCAATTTATTTTTAAAGTATTAATATTTAACTTAATATTTTTTATCCGATTAAAAAGTAAAACGGCGTGCCATATTTTTCCTATTGGGTAGTTTAAAAAATAAAATCCACATTCATTTAAACAAACATTGTAACGTGATGTGTATATTATAATATTACAGTTACATAACCTGATGGTTGCAAATAGATTCCTATTTCCCGCTTATTAAAGTAACATTGTTACATAACAATGTTACGTTGTCGTTACATAAATGCATTATAATTTTAATGTTGTTGTTATGTAACTTTTTAATGGATTACAATGTACATTGCCGTTATAAAAGAAAAAACATAACGTTCGACACTGTAACGTAACATTAACCAAAATGTTATGCAACAATCGTGATATGTAACATTACAGTTACCTACAAAACCTGATGGTTGCAAATAGGTTCCTATTTCCCTCTTTTTGAAGTAACATTGTTACATAACAATGTTACGTTATAGTTACATAAATACATTATTATTTTTATGTTGTTATGTAACTTTTTAATGGATTACAATGTTACATTGCTGTTATAAAATTGAAACATAACGTTTGATACTGTAACGTTACAGTACGTACGTAACTTTACCGTTAACGTTAACCCAATAATTGATGGTATAAAAACATCTTAGAGCCATTCCACGCTTAACGGATAGGACAGCCGCCGTGTTTTTATTTACAAAATAATATTGTTCCACCATATTACCAATGTCAAATTTTTATAAATAGCTCTAAACAAAAGCTGTTTAACAAGGTTTTTATTTGGCAAAATTGGGTATCGTGATTGACTGTCCAATTCCTTAAAAATTAATAATTTAAAGCGTAACGGTCGGGACTTTTGCAAAGTCCCGACCGTTACGCTTTAAATTATTAGTTTTTAAGGAATTGGACAGTCAATCACGATACCCAATTTTGCCAAATAAAAACCTTGTTAAACAGCTCCAGTTTAGAACCATTTATAAAAATTTGACATTGGCAATACAATAGAACAACATTATTTTGTAAATAAAAACACGGCAACTATCCCATCCGTCACGCGTGGAATGGCTCCTTATACAGAATTCTGTATAAAATGTTTCTATAGCATGCTGATATCAATTATTGGGTGTTAACAGATTTTTACATTTTGGGACAGGATGTATAATAATACTGTATCTACTCATATTGCATAATATTGTTTTTTTTGTGAATAATGATACAAATTCTCTGCCTAACAACGGAAATAATGAACTCCCCGGTCAACATTGTAACGTAACAGTAACCAAAATGTTATGTAACAATTGTGATGTGTAACGTTACAGTTACATAACCTGATGGTTGCAAATAGGTTCCTATTTCCCACTCATAGGAGTAACATTGTTACATAACAATGTTACATTGCCGTTATGAAAATGATACATAACTGTTACGTAACATTAACCAAAATGTTATGTAACGATTGTAATGTGTAACATTACAGTTACATAACCTGATGATTGCAAATAGGTTCCTATTTCCCACTGATAGGGGTTACATAACAATTGCCGTTGCCGTTATGAAAATGATACATAACCGCTACGTAACATTAACCAAAATGTTATGTAACGATTGTAATGTGTAACATTACAGTTACATAACCTGATGGTTGTAAATAGGTTCCTATTTCCCACTTATAGGAGTAACATTGTTACATAACAATTGCCGTTGCCGTTATGAAAATGATACATAACTGTTACGTAACATTAACCAAAATATTATGTAACGATTGTAATGTGTAACATTACAGTTACATAACCTGATGATTGCAAATAGGTTCCTATTTCCCACTGATAGGGGTTACATAACAATTGCCGTTGCCGTTATGAAAATGATACATAACCGCTACGTAACATTAACCAAAATGTTATGTAACGATTGTAATGTGTAACATTACAGTTACATAACCTGATGGTTGTAAATAGGTTCCTATTTCCCACTTATAGGAGTAACATTGTTACATAACAATTGCCGTTGCCGTTATGAAAATGATACATAACTGTTACGTAACATTAACCAAAATATTATGTAACGATCGTAATATTACAGTTACATAACCTGATGGTTGCAAATAGGTAACAATATTACGTTGCCGTTACATTTTCGCAATCGAACTTATGTAACATAAGATGGCCTTTACAGTTATGTAACATTGTTAAGTTGCAACGTTATTATGCTCGACATAAGAAAGTCCCGTCAGTTGAACGCTTAAGCGTATCAAATGATACATAATATCGTATTCTGACTGTCCCTTAATCAGGCAGACTGTTTGGGGTCCAATGACAAATGGACATGGTGCGCTGTCTTAACTTCGTTTATATACCTAATCAAGATGGTAACACGAGCGAGATGTAAATGATGTGTATAAGTATAAGTTTGTTACGTAACATAAATGTAACTGTTACGTAACAAACTTATTACAATATTATTGCAATGTTACGTTACTGTTATATTGCATATTGGTAATTTTGTTATATTACAATAGTTTTACAATGTTAAGTTGCTGTTATATTGCATATTGGTAATTTTGGTATATTACAATAGTTTCACAATGTTACGTTGCTGTTATATTGCTTATAGGTAATTTTGTTACATTACAATAGTTTCACAATGTTACATTGTTGTTAAATTGCTTATTGGTAATTTTGTTACATTACAATAGTATCGCAATGTTACGTTATTGCATATTGGTTAACTTGGGACGGTACCATTATTTTAGTTAACTGTTGCGTTGCATTTTAGTAACATCGTTACATTGCAGTGTTACTCCTATGTTACATAACGGCAATACTGTGTTACGTTAAATGTTGACCGGGTCATTTCAATATTTAAACCAATCGGGTTTTAAATTATTATTATAATAACATTTAAAATTGGCAAAAAGTGAGGTTAATAATTTGACAGATGTCAGATTTTATTAAATTATTTTTGAAAATCATTTAATTATCTACTTATTGAAGTATAAAGCATAGTATTACAATCGAGATTATGCGAATTAATTATACACTCGGATGATTTAAGTCTCTCTTTGCTGACAGAAAAACAATTAAACGTCGGGTTTTCTAAATATTCACTAATATAACATATTTTAAAAGACAATTTAATTTGAAACAAAAAATTAATATTGCATAACCTAAATTTAAAAATAAACAATTAGTATGCTCTTTAACTTTCTGATTGTAATTATAATAAATTAATAATTTAGTTATTTTAACAACCAGGGGAAAGTTTAAGTTTTTATTAATTGTTTATTTTTAAGTTTAAATTGTCTTTTAAAATATAATAATACACCTAATTAACATAAATTTGCTTACTGCGTTTATTTAATTTATTTTACTTGGCAACACCGCCAGGACGCCGAGAAGTTGGAAAATAAAATTATTTGAATATCATGGACGCTAAGAAGAGCTATAATGAACGGACGCTAAGAAAATAGTTCGATGAAAAATATACGCTAGGACGCTCATAAGCTTCCATGTCAAAAACAATAGCCACAATTAAAAGTTGTTTCACCCCCGAATTTTTAAACGTTATCTTTGTATTTTCTAAATCCCCTTTCTCCTCAATACCTAAACATACTTTAACAAAAAAACCCTCCCCGTCTATACCAAATTTTAAAACATATTCTTTAGAAATTTTCCTTTCTTCTAATACATAACTAATAAGAGCAGAAAGATTATCGCAAAATACAACAGACCTGGAAATAAGTCCTTTCTTATTTTGAAAGTTGATATCTATACATTGAAATAAATTGTTTACTTTATATAAATGGTTAGGTTTTTCTAATTTTTACTTCAAATTTGGCTCAATAACTTTTTTAATTTTTGAGTCTTTTTTTAAGATTCTTGAAGTAGAAGAAAAAACTGTATTATTTTTTGAAGCACTGGATTCAAGTTTGACTTTCGGTAGTAAAGATTTAACATTTTTCATTTTTTTCCATTTTGTACACTGATGTGGCTTTCCCTTTCATATTATTGTAAAGCATTTTATAAAACAAGTAGATTTTTATTTTTTGATTTAAATGATATTTTACTTCGTACTTGATTGTTGGTTGTATAATTAGCCGCCAAACAAATCTTACAATAGCATTAATAGCATTAAATTTATTTGTGGCATTTGGTAAATTGAAAAATTTAATTCCATTTTCTCACTATTTTCAATTTTTTTTTAATTTTGCCCGTCAGGTAAGGCATAAACTGGAACTTTCTATTAATAAAGGCAATATTATTATTATTATCCAAATTTTTTATTGCTTACATCAAATGTTTCGTTTAAATTATCTTGTATTACTTTTTCTTGTTTTTTTTTACTTTTCTTATTTCACTTTTTCTTTCTTATAACAAATAAGATACACACGTATTCTTACCTCTTCATGTTCTACCATTATTATTTACCAATTGGAGTGGTTCTCATGAAATGAAAATATTGTGAACATGTCTAAAAAATTATGTAAAAATAACAAATCAATCTGTTGATATTAGGCCAATAATTATTTATAAATATTAAAACCTCACCTCCGTGACAGTTCTTTTTTACCATCGCCGGTTTTAGACTACATAAAATCTACCACTAAAGTTAAAAATTATGGAAATTTTTTCCGACATGTCTACACATTTGTATTGAAAATATTAATAATAATATTTATTTTAAAAATTCATAAAATTTGTTAGTTTATGCCTTAAACACTGTTTCTTTCTTGCTTTTGACTAATAGATGGCGAAATATTTTAGTTTGTGGAGTAGTTTTTAAAACTAAGTTTATAGCGTGTCGCGAAGCAGTGTAAACGATACAAACGCAAGTACCAAAAACGAATCTAAGAATCCGGCAAGTTATCAGAGGCAACTGAATCAAAATCAGTAAAACGGAAAACAAAAAATTAAATAAACAAGAAAAAATAAATAATAAGTTGAAAAGTGCGGGCGGTTATATCATCATATTATCGATTTGAGATCATCAATAAATCCTTATTTTATATTTTTCCTGGTTACCTACCTAAATATGCACATTTTTTTAAAACGTCAAGTCAATTTCTTAAGTTATTAGGTTACTTTAAAGGGCATTTAGAAAACAAATTCATGGACTAAAAACCGCTGCCAATGGAATCAATACTGCCATATCACACGTTTGTGTGCATACGTCTCTCATTCTATTTTGCTTTCTTAAAAAAAAATAACAATCTTGTGACTTGCTTTTAGTAAAATTTACATTAAAAGATCCTTCAAAGCATTTTATATGTTTTAAAAATATGTAATGTACATTTTTAAATTAATTCTTGATTTAAAATTAATTTGTTTTTTTGTTGAAATAATGAAAAAATCCTAAAACATATATTGGAGAATTTATTCCGTATTCCAAAAATCTAATGTAATAAAACACTTTCTCGATTTTTATGTAAGAATGTCATATTCTCGCACGCAAAATCGTTGAAGAATGAAGCTCATTCTTAAACGATTTTTGGTAACATTTAGTTTTTAAGTATTGGTACCCCCAAAATGTCAAACTGTTCAATAACGTCAAATTCATTACTTTTAGGATTATTTATAATAGCTTTGTTTGTTATCCTGCACTAGTGCAACCTGAACTACATTTTTATTGAAAATGAAGCCTTTATTATTGTTTTGTTATATTAAGTTTGCTCCAACAATGCATTTTAATGCAAAATTTTAAGTTTAATGTGAAAAAGTGCAGTTCAGGTTGTACTTGTGCAGGATAACAAATATTGACAAATAAATGAGCCAAACAGGTCAATCAAACTATATTTTATTGAAAATATTATATACCCACAGTACACAAAACACAAAACTACTATAAATTAATCACTAGCACAATTGCTTGTAAAACCTCCTGTGACATTTTTCACTGCTAAAAGTAAACACAATTGTTCAAAAATATCAGAAAACATTAAAAAATAATACAATACTTACACAAAACCTTATTATCCAGTTGACAAATACAGACAGATTATTAATAAATAGTAAATAAAAATAAATCTACCTGTCCATGCAACTGTCATTTTGTGTTGCCAACTGACATTTTGCGAGAAAAATCCCCCAACTAACAACGACCACAAAACAATTAAAAAAACGTAAATAAAAGTTAAAATCGAGAAAATAGTATAAATCACACGTTGCAGAAGGCTATTCTCGCACTCATTCGTTCGTCCACTCGCTCCTTCGTCGCTCGAGGCCAAATTTCGAATTCGTGCGAGAATATGTGGCCTTCTGCAACTTGTACTTTAATATACTATTTTATTTATTTTAGAAACACTTATACAAAAAGGAAAAGGAAAACGAAAAACCAGTAACATTTTTTATTTACAATCATATTTGTTAATTTTAGATTTTATTGAACTAAATTAATTACAATATCAAGAGGTTCGAGGCAGAGCTGGCAAAGTACTGAGTACTTCTACTCGTATTTCAATTACGAGTGAAAAAGTACGAGTACTTTTTTAGTCATAAGTATTTTTCTTTTAAAATACTTATTACTCGTACTTACAAACCAAATTCAATGTACTCGTAAAATATACTCGTGAAATTCACGAGTAATATATACGAGTATTTCCGTTTATTTTATTGATGACTTTTTGCAAAAATATCGTAAGCATTAAAATATTTTGTTTGGAAGTCTGTTTTAAATTACCGCAAACACGGATGGCGTGGCACCCCGCGGGCGACTTTAACCTTTTTATAAAAAATCTTTTCGCGCTCGATAAAATTAACATTAATAATTTGTTGGTCTAAACCTGTCAATTGAGCAATTCTATTGAATTTATATTACAGGAAAATCAGTGTTTTAAAAAAATAAATGAGATTTATTACACTTATATTGCATCAGTGTAGAACTCATACACGCGTTACAATTTCTATATTAGGCGCAATCCTTTGGAATGATCATCCTTGGTTAACTACAGGTCGATTTTTTAATTTTTTTTATCGGTAATCCCGTGCAATCGCTATATGTCGCTGCTAACATGTGTCTAATAAAAATAAAATAAAATATTGAGTTAATTTTATACGGAAAATACACTGTAAGACAAAGTTACCCGCAACCAGGGGGTAACTTTGCACACCCAGTTAACTCAGCCCTACATAATATTATAACATTGTTATTATGAAAGAGCAACTCAAGACTTAAATTTTGGAATACAATATTTAATGTTTATGATTTTAAGCTTAAGTTTGAAAGTGAGCACAGCCACCCGTGTTTACGGTATATAATATATAGTATAATATAATATATTATAGCCTATATGTTTTATAACAAGTATATAAGTAAAATTATAAACTATTTAAGAATTGTTATTTATTATTTTTTGTACCTAATGTTTAAAATAAATAATTTTATAAATTTGTATATGTATTTTTATAGCTCAGGACCAAAGTATGTATAAAGAATAATCAATTATATTTACCAACATTTTTTTTCAAAAGTACTCGTACTCTTTACTCGTGTTTACACGATTACTACTCGTAACCGTAACCTCTCCTGTATTTACCAGTAAATATTTTAAGTACTCTTACTTAAAATTTTACGAATACTTTGTTTAGTACTCGTGCCCAGCTCTGGTTCTAGATTCGTAATACGCAAGACACACATAGTAACACTAAGTAACGATCGTTTCGAAACTGTTACCAAAAGTTAAATTTTTAAAAACTTTCAAAAAATGCACAACAATGTCTTGGTAGAAATCTTCGTGATCTGGCTGTTATGCTGCCAAGTATCAAATTCAAGTTGTGTAAAAATTTGAATGAATAATATTTTATATTATATTAATAGTAAATTGTGCTCCTGACATCTGATAACTGTCAAACATTTTTAACCTCTAGTTTTTTTTAAATTTTAACTTAAACTTCAGCCCATGGCCGAAATGATATAATGAGAATGCGCGCGAGTTAGGAAGCCGCTAGTATGTCGCGCTAGTAAGACGCACTAGTGTCGCCCAGGTAAATCAAGCTTGTAAGTCACGCGAGTAAATTTCACGGGAATAACGCGCGGCTAAATTTCACAATTATGACGAGCAGATATGGTGGTGGTAAGTCACGCAACAAAGTCAATTAATTAAACCTAATGAGCATGTCGCTCAGGTAAGAATATATATTTATTGCAGTAATTAAATAAGACACTGTGTGCCACTTTTGGTCAAAAGAGGAGGTTCCACCTGCGTTTTACTAACTTTATGCTTGAGGAATTTCCTGTTTTCCCCACCAGTCGCTCAATATTTACAAAATTATAAGTGTATTTTATAAGTACGCTGCTTCATTTATTCATCAACAGAAAACTTAACTACCTACTAGTTTTGTTTCTATACATGCGGTTAGGTTACAATTTCGATACAAGAAAAACGTCATTACTTTCGTTTCTGTACCAAGAGGTACTTCGTAACGATTTCGTTGATCAGGTGGCGTAGCTGGTTTTATTTTTATTTTTTATTTATTATTTTAATGTGCTTCCAACAGTCACCAGGCCCAATTACAGGAGTACACTGACACATACAAATAAACAGCCATACCCCTGATGGGATTCGAACCCACGACATCTCCGCTTGTAGTCCGCAGTGCTAACTACTACACCGAGGGCGGTTTCCATACTCGTTGTTTCGGTTCTGCTTAGAGTTTCGGTAGTTTTTTTGCCTAAAGTTTATTTACTCTTCTGCAACTTATTGGAAACGTTTTCCAACATTCTGTTTCTAATTATTAAACGTCTTTAGAACTTCATAAAGTATTGGCTCGCTTTTTTATGTTTTAGGTACCTACCGTGCACATCTTTTTGAGTCTTACGGATGTTTCACCACGCGCCTTGACATATGAGGTTTGACCCTCGACTCTTTTTAGTTAAAAAATAAAAAAAAAAACAGAAATACGTATACGTATACCTAACATGGACAAATTATAACTTCTACAAAATTTAAAGAAAACACGAAAGCATATTTAATTGTATATATTTTTATATATATTTTTATATATAAATTTAAGTCCCAAAAAAAATTACTTGGAGTTCAACCCCAACAATGCACTTAAAAGGGTAAATATAGTGCGGGAAATGACTCCTAAGTGACCTAAAGCCCCTTTAAAATTCGTCCCTACAAAGGTTTTTTCTAAATATTTCCGAAACCTGAGGGGATAAAAGTGATATTTGATATACATATATATAAAAGGTCTCTAGCTCACTTAGGAGATATTTTAAGAAATTCTATTACCTGCTTAATTTTTTGTCAACCCTGTATTTAATTTAGCTATACAATTTTAATTTTACAAAACTTTTTACTAGAACACAATACAACATATTTTTAATTTTAAATTATAGCAAAAATATCATTTAATAACTGAATGTCGCTTATTTTAAATTAACTGCCAAACATTAAACATGATAAGTAATTTAAAAAAATCTTTTGACTTAAAAACAGTATTTGGCATTTGAATATTTATCGTCCAATTTATCTTTTGCAGAAACGCAACAAAATTTTAGAAAAAGAATAACGAGTGGAAAGTATTGGGCCTTTCCATCTCAAATCGACCAGGCATAAAGGGGTAGTATTTTTCAACGAAATTTTGTTTACGGTTTCTCTACCGAAATCGATGAGACCCTTATTTTTTCTTTTTGCTTAAATTTGTTTTGTTTACCCGTACGAAATTTTT
Source organism: Brassicogethes aeneus (assembly GCA_921294245.1). NCBI lineage: Eukaryota > Metazoa > Arthropoda > Insecta > Coleoptera > Nitidulidae > Brassicogethes > Brassicogethes aeneus. The sequence goes on from OV121132.1 coordinate 69,166,287, forward strand.
GAAAAATGGACAGAAACGTCCAATTTTTTACGAGTGACATTTTTTCTTGAAAATGCGATAACTTGGCCAAAAATGTTCGATCGTTACAATTTTTTTTAAATTGTAGGAAAATCTTTACTACATACAAAAACAATATAAAAAATTAAGTGGATTCACTCAATTTTTTTTAAATTGTTTTTTCTAAAAAAGGCAGAACAAAATTGAGATCAAAATTTTGACATTGCCACATTTTTTTTACTTCATATTTTTTTCTTTTGAAGTTTATAATATGAAAAACTTTCACCAAAAGTCCCGAGTTGAATATATTTCTCGTTTCGAAATTATTATTTTTTTAATGAAAATGCCATTTGTTATTTTATCTAGGGTCATGAAACTGGGGTGACCTTTATAAAGTGTAATTTAAAACTTTTTGACATACCTATTAACTAATTTTTGTTACTTCCTTATTCACCGGAAATGGTCTATTTTTTAATGAAACACCCTATGCATTTTTACATATTTCGATTCAAAATAAAATTCTGAATACATACATATGTCATTTGTTAATTTTTGACAGATCAACTTATTTCTTTATCTAGAGTGCATTGAATTGGCTTCTCTGTTTCATGTTGGGCCAAGTAGTCTGGAAGAAATACAATTTTATTCTTTTTTTGCAATGTTGGTTTTTAAGAGCTTTCAAAAATTGAAAAACCATATTTTATTCCAAAACTATTTTTCGGAATTGTTTGTGTTCTACATTTCTTCGAAATCGCGTTTTTATATGTATCTTGTGCCTTCGATTCATTACTTTTAGGTATGTAATACTTTTTATTATTTTAACCAAAATTAACGTACACTTTTTACTTACATCTTTTAAAAGTAACACATCCATAAATATTAGGAATTAACATTTCACTCTAAAATATTTAATAATTAAATTTACTTACTTACTTACTTACTTAAGAGCATTTCCGGTGAAACCAGAAGTGACAAAAGTATGTTAAATTTGTCAAAAAGTCCTAAATTACACTTTAAAGGTCACCCCAGTTTCATGATCCTAGATAAAATACCCAGTTTTGCGATAAACAACGAATTTACTAGAAAATGGCATTTTCATTAAAAATATAATAATTTCGAAACGTAAAACGTAAATAATTTTGCCCTCAATTTTTTTTTTACTTTTTTAGAATAAAATATTTACAAAAAAAATTTTTTTTATGTAGTAAATATTTACCTACAATTTAAAAAAAATTGTAACGATCGAAATATTTTTGGTCAAGTTATCGCATTTTCAAGAAGAAATGTCACTCGTAAAAAGAGAAAAATCGATGTTTATGTCAATTTTTCAAAAATTTTCTATGGGTGAATAAAACAAAATTAAGCTAAAAGAAAAAAATTCGTGTCTCATCGATCGATCGATTTTGATAGAGAAACTAAAAAATTTTGTTGAAAAATACCCCTTGAGATGAAAAGACCCTATGCATTTTCATAGTCATATTTTGGAACACTGTCTCATGTTAAAAATATAAAACTCCACATGTGCAATACAAAAATATAAATAATTCTAATTATTTACAATTAAAATCTATTATTTTTAACAAGTTATAATAATTTTAGTATAATTTATAATAAGTATTTGATAAAGCGATAATGTACTTTATTTGATTATCTTGTACAGAGAAAGCTACACAACTCAAAAAGTATACTTTAATAGATATTCTCTTTGCATCTAATAATTTATTTTAACACAATACACAATTCCAGGGAGATTAAGTAGAAGGTATTGCATTCGTATAATATTAATTTCACGATGAATAATTAAGAAAGTACGTAATATAGTCACAATGTCATTTATTCACATAATAATACGATTTGCACATGGAAACATTGTACCTACTATATTTTAAAAAGAACAATAATTTTGACTTTGAAACTGACACTGTATCGTGAAAAAATATAATTCATAGGTACCTACTATTTTCATTTTGACTCAATTTTTGTCCTTTCTAATTACTAATTTATATTTAAAATTTATTATCAATATCAAGCGCACAGCGGGACAAAAAAATTAATATCTCCGGAATGACATAGGAAAGACAAATTTTTGAGTACATCTAATTAAACGGAAACGTTTGCCGCATATTATGACACAAGATTAATTTTTTTTCAGCGTGAAGAACACATACAAAATTTCAATTGTTTATAATAAATGTATGCAAAATTATTTTATTTAAACAAATTAACCTTAATTAAATGATCATTATATAGTCTTAACATTTCTACAATAGTGTGTAAAATTTAATTCAATTATACATAGTGGTTCCAGAGATTCTATTTTTTCAATTTTACCGTGCTCTAAAGTTTGACAAAATTGTCAACCTTAATAACATTACCAAAAAAACGAATTTTAAAACAATTTTTTTCCTGATAAAGCCTCAGTCAAAAAGAGTTTCGCGACTCATATCTCTTAACCGACCAATTTTTCGGAATTGTTTGTGTTCTACATTTCTTCGAAATCGCGTTTTTATATGTATCTTGTGCCTTCGATTCATTACTTTTAGGTATGTAATACTTTTTATTATTTTAACCAAAATTAACGTACACTTTTTACTTACATCTTTTAAAAGTAACACATCCATAAATATTAGGAATTAAACATTTCACTCTAAAATATTTAATAATTAAATTTACTTACTTACTTACTTACTTAAGAGCATTTCCGGTGAAACCAGAAGTGACAAAAGTATGTTAAATTTGTCAAAAAGTCCTAAATTACACTTTAAAGGTCACCCCAGTTTCATGATCCTAGATAAAATACCCAGTTTTGCGATAAACAACGAATTTACTAGAAAATGGCATTTTCATTAAAAATATAATAATTTCGAAACGTAAAACGTAAATAATTTTGCCCTCAATTTTTTTTTTACTTTTTTAGAATAAAATATTTACAAAAAATTTTTTTTTTATGTAGTAAATATTTACCTACAATTTAAAAAAAATTGTAACGATCGAAATATTTTTGGTCAAGTTATCGCATTTTCAAGAAGAAATGTCACTCGTAAAAAGAGAAAAATCGATGTTTATGTCAATTTTTCAAAAATTTTCTATGTGTGAACAAAACAAAATTAAGCTAAAAGAAAAAAATTCGTGTCTCATCGATCGATCGATTTTGATAGAGAAACTAAAAAATTTTGTTGAAAAATACCCCTTGAGATGAAAAGACCCTATGCATTTTCATAGTCATATTTTGGAACACTGTGTCATGTTAAAAATATAAAACTCCACATGTGCAATACAAAAATATAAATAATTCTAATTATTTACAATTAAAATCTATTATTTTTAACAAGTTATAATAATTTTAGTATAATTTATAATAAGTATTTAATAAAGCGATAATGTACTTTATTTGATTATCTTGTACAGAGAAAGCTACACAACTCAAAAAGTATACTTTAATAGATATTCTCTTTGCATCTAATAATTTATTTTAACACAATACACAATTCCAGGGAGATTAAGTAGAAGGTATTGCATTCGTATAATATTAATTTCACGATGAATAATTAAGAAAGTACGTAATATAGTCACAATGTCATTTATTCACATAATAATACGATTTGCACATGGAAACATTGTACCTACTATATTTTAAAAAGAACAATAATTTTGACTTTGAAACTGACACTGTATCGTGAAAAAATATAATTCATGGGTACCTACTATTTTCATTTTGACTCAATTTTTGTCCTTTCTAATTACTAATTTATATTTAAAATTTATTACGATTTAAATATAATTTATAGAATATTTTATTAAATTTATAGCATGGTTGTGCAACAATATAATATTTTGATTGATAATAAATCATAAAGAAAAAATGTGATTTAATGTGAAACGTTAAATTTTAGATAGATACTTTACATGACTAACGATATAATTAAAATCATAATTATGTAAATACGACTTGCCTATATGGTTCATACAGAAACAATGTAGTTTAAGATAAATTTAAATTTTGTAAATGTTTATGTAAACATATCGAAATTCAATTTGTATAGCCAATATGTTCTTAAGGACCATTACTATTACAAATACTTTCATACCTTCAAATAATATATATACATAAGATATTTTATATTTTTTACAACCATTGACAACGTATGCATTAAAAAGCAATAATTTCATGTAATAATTTATCTTCTTCAGAAACGCCACAAAATCCCAGAGAGAGAACGAGTGTGAGGTAAGGCATTCCCATAGTTGGAGCGACATAATTTAAATCGTAATGTATGTAAACCCGACTTACCAGTGCGGCAATTTGCAACTTGCACGTAATTACGCGTACCGTAGCGTTAAACAATTAGCTTGTTGTTCGGCCGCACTGTATCTCGCGTCTCGTGCCCTGGCTACGCGCAGCTGTGCCTGCTGGAAACTACCGATCGGGACTATCGGCAAACCACCCGACGGCGTCGACGACGGCCAAAGGGATAACTTCGACGTCGACGCTCTCGAGCTGAGGCCCACTTATGCATACATAACGGACGCGTGTAAATAAATGTTCTAATTTCCAGAGCGCTGCAAAACCTGTTTATTTTTTTTATAAATATTTTTTTGCACGATTATTTTATTACACCTGAACAGAACAAAAATAATTAGGAATGTCAAATTGTATGTTTGAAATGCAGTTTAATTATTTTATAATAATATATTTAAGAGTGTTTGAAAGGGTTACCCACCCGGTGCCAATTAAAAGGGTTTAGTTCTACATAAATTACGATTAAGCTACTTAAAGTAATAACATATATTATATACCACTGGGTTTGTTAAGAAATGCGATAAAATAACGAGATAAAATTACCCCTATTGACTGGAAAATTTTCCATCACCTTCTTCCTGTTTTCTCAGGATATACTGGATAAAATGTTTTATTTTTATGATTTGCTCTTTCGACTGAGACCCTCTATTTTATTTTTCATTGGTGTAGAGAGTCAAAGTTTTTAAAATTGCTACATCGATAAAGAACAAAATAATTGCTAAAAAATAAACAATTCAATTCCATCCAGTAGATCCTAAATAAACGGGAATATTTTATCGGAAGTCGTGAAATTATCTATTAAAAGGGGTTATTTTATCTAACCCGTACGAGCACAAAAAATCAACAAATAATTATGCTTTTTAAAAACTGCATTTTTTAACACATTAATTGGTCATATTACTTAAAGTGGACTAATCGTGAATGTATGTAGAATCATACCATTTCGAGAATCGCCTTTCGAACATCGGTTCGAATATTTAGAAATGAATATAATATAAAATGTATATTGTTTAATGCAAATTTTTTGGACATATAATATAAATTTTGAAATTTATAATTAATTATCTGTTTTTTATCCACAATGAAAAATAAATGCTAACATCTATAACAATACCAAACAACACACAGTACTATTAATATTACAAAACCTAAATGTGTCTAAAAATAATAAAAAATTTAATCTCTTTAATTAATTTTTGTGGTTAAATTAATAAATTATTACAATTTTTAAAAATTAAAAAAAAAAATAAAGAAATATTTACGACCTACCTATTATAGTTATTTATGTATTTTAAAAGGGCATAATAAGGCTTTTATTGTTCGAGCTTGAGCGCGTTAGCGAGAGGGCTAGAAAAGCGTCGTAGGACCATAAAAACCAGTTATGCCAGCAATGCATACAAAACTTTATGCACGATTAATATATTATTATTTTTAATATATTATTGTTTTTAAAGACGTATACGTCAAAGAATTTTTGTTATAATTGTCATATTATAATGTCATCGTGCATAATAGTTATTTATGTATTAATATGGTTTCAAATAGTACCCAAAATCAAATTGTACCATCAAACATAAACATGACTAATTGTAATAACTGTATTGTTAATATAAATTTAAAATAAAATAAGCTCATAGTTTTGCGCCTATTGATTTTAATTTTTGACGTTTCATTATAGCCCGCTGGGTCATAATAACGCCCGCGGGCTATAAAAAGACGTTTACGTCAAAGAATTTTTGTTATAATTGTTATATTATAATGTCATCGTGCATAAAATAAATTTATAAACCTACCAGATAATATAAATATGTTTTAAATGTGTTAAATAGGACGAACCAAATGATCAACATTGCTTCAAAGGTAATTATTAATAAAAAGTTATTCTAATAAACATGTAATAAATAAAATAAAAATATAATGAAAGCCTTTATTTTATAATTTAGTATTTTAACGACGTTCATACTCGCAAAACATTAGTCTGAATGTTTTTATTGTTTTAAATAACTTTTTTTGTATTTGATTTGTTCATTTGATGGTATAGAATAAATGTACATTTATATTAGGGGAAGGTGGGGGAATTTTGCGCGGTGGGTAATTTTACGCATAAACAATTCTTCCAGATATGAAGTAAATAATACATTTTTTGGAAACGTTGCTTTGGGTATACGGGGACTAAAGTGTACCGCAATTAAGCTTGTAGCTTTTAGCTAGTGACCATGGTCACTAGCTAACTGTGATACATGTACGTTGATCTAAGAAATCCATGTCGTTTCCGCTACGAGTTAAGTTTAAATTTCTGTCCAATCGCTTAAATGTTTATAACACAACTTTATATGATCTTTCCTCGTAATCTGGTGTATGTTTAAATTGCTCAGGTTAAGTTTTGGAAAGTTTTTTAGTATCACAATATTTTTCTTGCAATGGGGGTAATTTTACGCTGTAAAATTGGGGTAATTTTGCGCTGCAAAATTTGGCCAATATGGGAGCTTTGGTATACAGGAGCCTAGATTGTTCAGCATAAACAGTTCCATTTGGGCACATGCGGAGTGTAGCAAAAAAAAAACCCTAAAACTACATATGTGACAAATGCTGCATGTAGACCCTCTTATTTCTGATTTTGTTTGTTTTGTTTGTTTCATAGAGAAAATAGTTTTGTTTTATTTTTATGTTTTAATATAATATATTATTATAATATTATAGAAATAAACGGTTTATTTAGATACCTACAAATCTTTCTCTATACAGCTCAAATTTTCCCACTTTGATGCGAAAAATTACCCTGATAGGTGGGTAATTTTGCGCAAATGCATTATTTAAAAAAATGTAGTTTTTGCATACCAAACATTTTTTTTTATAAATTGCGCATTATATACACATAGTAAACATAGTAGACTATCGCTGGTATTAATTGCAAAATTTCACATTTAAACTTAACAAAGATACTAGAGATTTTGCTTAGATGCGCAGAACTTCCCCACCTTCCCCTATGTGTAAAGCGTATTTTAATCGGCCATTTTAGTAAGGTCTCGAATTCCTGAAGCCCTTCAGGTACCGGGACCTTGAAACCCTAGGCCCATTGTGATAACCCCCTTTTGGTGGAGCCCTGCCTTACCTTAAAAGCCCCCAGCTTTTAAGAAAAGCACAGACTCGCTCTGGTCGGGCCTACTTTATTTCCTTCAGTTCCATATACCTATTCCCGAGGTGTCTTAGTTTACTATTCTGTTATAAAATATTCGATTCCTAAATTCGATTGCAATAACCAATACATAACATAATATAATTAAATTATTTATTTTATAATTTAGTATTTTTAACGACATTTATACTTGCAAAACATTAGTCTGAATGTTTTTATTGTTTTAAATAACTTTTTTGTTTTTGATTTGTTCATTTGATGGTATAGAATAAATTTTTATTTGTATTATGTGTAAAGCGTATTTTAATTGACATTAGTTATACACAAAGGCTTTGTTATCTATGGTTATACATTTAAATACTAAATGTCAAAAACGTATACGTTATGTGCATGGAAATAAGGTTAAAAGCTCATTCACATCCACTTAATATGCGTAACTTAACTTAACTTAACTTAAGAAACCTACGTCTGTTAAGTTGTCTGTTTAGATTAACTTAATACACGCAAAGAACGCAATATACAAGCAAGCGCAATGTAGACATGAATGTAGACTGGGTTGCCTATCTATCTATAAAAGTAAAACAACAAGATAGCGCTATATCGTTTTACTGGGCATGTGATTGGCTCTATCTATAAAAGTGAAACAACAAGATAGCGCTTTATCGTTTTATTGGGCATGTGATTGGCTCACGTAAGAAACGTATTCCCTTAAGTTGAGCCGGACCTAACTTTTGGATACGTTAAGTTACGTATGATAAGTTTTCTACGAATGTAAACAGCTGCATTGGTTTTAATGTATTTCAACTTACTTGTTTTGTATTTATGTGTTTCAAGTAAGTGTAAATATGGAAGTATTAATGAATGTACTGGCAATACGTAATTTGGAAAACGCAGAACAACAAAATCGACCCAACAACCGGCATAACCCTCGAGATCCTTTTATAGAGTTAAATTACACTATTACTATTACTATTACTATTACTATTAATTACTATTTAAAATATTTGTAATGTTTTCCCAATCTTTAGTTGCGTCTTTTGTGGAATAATTTTGACTCTGTTTGCCACTAATCAATTGCGGCTATTTCTTCACATATTCAACTAGTAACTTCTTTTGGTTTTCAGAAGCATTGGCACTTCTCTTTTTTTTGTTTTCTGACATAGGTAACTACTTATAAATTATAATTTCACCAATGCACTAAATACGCAAGGATTTTACACACAAATCCTTGCTAAATACGTATACGTACATTTAATATTGAGGTTATCCTACCCAAATAATTTATTTCAATGTCAGTCAAAAAAGTCAAGTGTGGTATTTAATAGAAATAAATATTATGAGGAGTTGCTGGAATGGTTAAAGGGAACAAATAGGCACGTGGAATGTGAAAAATTAAGAAAATTAAGAAAATTGAAATTGTTTTTCTTTTCTTTGAAACGTATACGTTTTTTTCAAGAAACGTACGGGAAACGCATAACTGTAATTTTTGGGCATACGTTCATAATGCGTATACGTTAATTTTTGTTCGTTTCGCTGCGAGCGGGTATATAGTAAAAGTAAGTACTCGCAAGTGAATTAAGTGCATTGTTTTGTTGTCTATATGTTGATAAGTGGTTGCTGAAAAATGGATGAAGCCATAAATATCGTTGTGCTAGAAAATTTTGAGAATGCTGAAGCCAATTACCGCCCAAATAGGCAACGTCATCCTCGAAACACCCACCTCAGTAAACGGCAATTTATAAAAATGTTTAGACTTTCCAAAGATCTTTTTCGATATGTGGTGGAACGCTTGAGGCTCTTTTTACGACCTCAGAACCGAACTACATACCTAGATATCCAGCCAAGGCAAGTAGAGTCTGCCGTTTGCCTTTTCTGTTTGATATAGTTACAATGACCAAATGCATGTACTTTACTTGATTTGTAGGTTTTAGCGGCCCTTAATTTCTTTGCAAATGGGTCGTACCAAACAAATGTGGGGGCTAACGCATATATTGATATATCGCAGGCGAGTGTGTGTGTTAGTTTAAGGGAGGTGGTAGCGGCTCTCAACGAACCCGACGTCTATAATGAATGGGTCAATTTTCCTGCTAGTTTGCAGGATTTAAACATAGTGAGGCAGGAGTACGTTTATTAAACAGCGGTGTCTACGTCTTTCGACGCGACCCGTGAAGTTTTGATAGTTTGCATTAACACTGACCTTTGTGCTTATGCGCGGAGGTTTTTCAGGCAATATGGAATTCCAGGCGTTATAGGGTGCATAGATTGCACACATGTGGCTATTGTTTCCCCACCCGGAACATTTATATGTTATCCGGAAGTCATATCATTCCATAAATGTGCAATTGGTACGTATGCATGAGAAAACAAATAAGCTGTTATTCCTGTATATACCATACGTAGATCAACGATGCCCACGTACGCATCTTAAACGTTAACGCAAGGTTTCCTGGAAGCACCAATGATGCGGTATAGGCATTGTTAAGAAATATTCATGGTAGAGGAGAAAGGGATTATTTCCTGTTGTGTCTATTTTAGATTAAGCGTATTTTTATTATTTTTGCATCCACAGGTGATTCAGGGTATCCCCTTCGCCCATGGCTACTAACGCCCTTCACTGACGCAGAGGATGGTACCCCCGAAGCACATTATGATACGATAGCACGAGCATCCGTCGAACGATGCAATGGAGTATTGAAGGGACGGTTTCGGTGTTTGCTAAAGCACCTTTGTCCCGAAACCGCATGTAAAGTAATAATCGCCTGAGTCGTATTGCACAGTACAGTACAATGTACCACTTCTAGACGACGAGGTTCCCGAGGATCTAGGATTAATAGATGTCGACATGGCGGACTTCTAAGCTCATTTTGTGCACGCAAAAGGGACAGCTTTTCATCATAATATTTTGATTTCATTTTCAACTTGTCCTCAAGATTGGACTGATATGCGGCTGCAGCCGAAGCTGAATTGGTGACACTGCTCAGGTTCTGCAAATACCCCTTGCTCCGAGCACCCGCTAGGCGTGCTGTTGTTGTTTCCTGTTGTAACTTCCGTGGAGGGGTTGGATTAGCAGTAGTCGCCATAGACTTCACATCTATTTTTGGTGCCTTTTCCACTTCTGTGTCTTGAGCTGCGTTAGATTCATTCTTATCCTCAGCATCATTAGCACCAACCATTATCACTTGTGGCTGTTCTGCGTGGTGGGGATCAGCCACCTTAACCATAAACATCATTGGTGCAAGTCCATTATCCACTTGTTCAACTATAACAGTTTCACCCTCTATTTCTGGGTCCTGAAAATCAAACTCTACGCGTGATTCTGGCACTGCATGACCCTCAATAGATACCGTTTTTATCACATTAAGGACAATTTTCTCCACATTGTCAAACGTTTTGTCTTTGGGAGGCCCCCCACCTGTACCCCTTTCATAGTTACGTTGTTTCGCTTCTTTGATTTTAGTGCGTGCCCGCAAATCGTGCCAAGTCTACAAAGGAATAATAACCCCTAATAAATGCAAAATAGCGTTATTAAAATTTTCCAATCTTTGGAAGCACCTGGCATGCTGTTGAGGGCTTCGGCCACCTCCTCCCACGCCTGCTGCATTTTCTTACAAGTTACAGTCGCCGTTTGCTTGCCCGCTATTAATTTGGGCTTGGCTCTAGCAAACTCAGCAAGCCACGTTTTTGTTTTGTAGAGGTGTTGCACCCTCGTTTCTGCCTGCTTTTCAAATTTTCTTTGTCCATTTTAACAAGTCAACACTAAAATGTGAATATGTTTTAATTTTAACATAATAAACAAAATATTAACCTTACATTGCAAGAAGACGGCGTGAATTTGAGTAGTCTAAACACACTTTCGTTCAAATGCATCAACAAATGCGATGTTGTCAAATGTACCATACGTTAAAGTTGCGTATACTTTCGACGGACTTACGAGGACCAGTCAAAAATTGAATTTGCGAAACGTATACGTTTTTTAGTGTTCGTATCTAAGCGTATGCGAATACATACGAATGAAACCAAAAATCGACCCCCAGGGGGCATTTTAGGGAGGTCTCGGATTCCTGAAGCCTCTCAGGTACCGGGACCTTGAAACCCTAGGCCTATTGTGATAACCCCCTTTTAAGAAAAGCACCTAGTCGCTCTGGCCGGGTCTCCTTTATTTCCTTTATTTCCATATTCCCGAGGTGTCGATCCTAGTCTACTATTCTGCTATATACATAATATAATGTAATATAATTGAATTATATGAAGTTATGTTATACAAAAATAATATTTTAAATATGTTTTATTTTAATTTTTAATATATTACCTATGTATTATTCTTTTACTTTAGTTTGGCTTTCGTTGTCTAATTCAAAATAAATTTCGTTTTGTAAAAATGGAGAATGCGCTGGGATTAATTGACTTTGTTGAATTGAAATTTAACAAACACAAAAATTGTTATTCAGTCAGTAGCAGATTTAGTGTAATTGAATCACTCCAAAAACTTCTGGATGCACATCGTACTAATGAAATTCAGCTTTGGAGGAACATAAAATTTGGATTAAATATTGATGGCAATAATAAACTTGCACCATTGTACAATTTTGTATTTTATGTTAAATGATGTTTTAGAAATTCTTAAATTATAAAAGTTAATTTAAAAAAAAAAACTGTTAAAAAAATGTTAAATAACACTAGTTTACACAAAAATTGAACCAGATGAGAACAGTTTTTTCTAGAGCAATTTTGGGTCGCTGAAAAAGAAAAAATCACTTATTTTTTTTTTCAAAGGAGCGTTGTCTAGATCCAAGCAAAAAATGTGTTTTTTGGCTCTGCTTTTACTTACTGATAGAAATCTCGTGAGCGGTTGATCAAACTAACATGAATTGTATTTCGTTCGATAGGTATACTCTTCTTCTTTCCGACGATATACTGTTGGTATCAATAAAATTAAAATTTATTGGGTTGCAGGTGATAAAAGAATATAAAAAGTGCTTTTTTCAACTTTTTTTAAAAATCACTCATATTCAGTTGTTTCTTAAGTATACAAACAATTTTTTTTAACATAGTTTTAGAATCGCAGTTAACAGACAATTTTATTAAAAACATATAAAGCCTTAATTTGTATATACAGTATATATTGTAATCGCGCATGTCATTAAAAATGCACTTTCTTCACAGTCATTTGGACTCTTTTCCTCCAAATTTGGGAGCTGAGAGCGATGAACAAGGAGAGATTTCACCAGGACATCGCAATAATCGAACATCGGCATGAGGGCCTTTGGGATCAAGGAATGATGGGTGACTACTGCTGAATGCAAATTCGCAAAGATTTAACTCAGCAAAAACGAAGAAGTTTAAGTAAAAAAACATTTTCCACCAAAAAATATATATATATATATATATATATATATATATATATATATATAGATATGCAATCCTACATTACCAAGCCCGAAACGTTACATTCCACAGTATAAACGAAGCCCACTCGGTTTTTACAAAGCCCGAAATCGGGCTTCCTAAAATTAGCGTGTATAAATTTGTTTTAGAGTTAAGTGATGCCCCCTTGTTTCAATGGCGAAAAAGTGGTGGGCTTCCGAATGCCATTCAAACCTATCAAAATATACACCCTTAGTTCCAATGCTTTGGCGGTAGGGGGCACACGAGTCAAAGGAGATTATATACAGCTTTGTATAAGTTTTACGCATTATACGAAGCCCGTACATCTGGCAACAATGGGGACTATACGCTCGATGACTTTTTGATAGGAAGGCGGGGAAAATAATGCGGGATTCTTAAATTTGTATCTACTGATTTTCAAAATAAATGTTATATTCCCAAAATTATCTTTTGTTCACTACATGGCGTGGATTAAAAGGCAATGTTTTGTTAAATACTTTCGTTATACACTTAATTTTAAAGAATTATTTATTTTTGAAATATTATTTGGAGTGCATTTTTCGTTGGGGCGGTTTTACAAGTTGTCCAGATATTTTACATAATTTTAATTGGGGAAACAAGGGGATTTGTATATATTATTATTATTATTATTCAATGTTACATTTAAATAATTTAAATAAAAATAATTTTTTATTTATTTGAAACATTTCCAATTTTAATAAAAATAATTTTTAATTTATTAAAAAAAATTCCAATAGCGGTATGAAATAAATTAAAAATTATTTTTATTAAATATCATTTTAATGTAACATTGAATTGCAAAAACTGCTTTTTGACAGATAGCTTCTCATGGCAATTTGTCAATTAACATTCACAACTGGTCAATTTATTTATACATGGCAAACAACGACCAAACGACCAATCAACAATAAGAAATTGTGTTCTTTATTTGGATAGTGCTTATCTAAAAGGAACCAAAAACTTGTTCGGAGCTTAACAAACTTATTTGTATATACCTAACTCATTTTTAATGCTGCTCAAAAACTTAATTATAGTCCTCTCAATAATTTAAAAGAAGTTCTAAATAATGATAAACTTTTTGAGCATTATTAAAAATGAGTTATTTTACAAAAAAATTTTGTTAAGTCCAAAAATAGTTTTTGGCGCTTGGTTCCTTTTAGATAAGGATTGTCCATTTATAATTACCATTACAATTTTATTTTATCAACCGTTTTGGTTAAAGTAATATTTTATCTACAATTTTTATTGGATAAAAGGCAGCTTTAACTTTATAATGTAGCTATAAAACAATATTTGGTTGGTAATACATTTTTCTTGTTTATAGGATGCTAAACTAAATAGCAATTTTCCCCACTTCTTTTTTTTATTTTTCAACTTTTAATTTGGTTTAGTTTTCCTAAATTTTCCCAACATTTATTAAAATGGATATAGCCGGTTTTCCACGGATGCTCCTCAACTATGGTCTAGGTCTTTTAAATCAAATTTGCCTATAATTATAAATTTAGACAATATTTTTAAATAATGACTTATAATTCATTCAATAATATAATAGCTTTTATTAAAATAATTATAAATCACACTATTTTTAAATACACTGCCCTACAAAATTATTGCATAATAAATAAAAAAAATTAAGTCTAAAACGCCTTTACTAATCTTTATGAAATTTTGGATAAAAATACTTCAACTTATATCTCAATTTACGTGTTCAAGGGTTTTTCGAGAAAATATGTTTAAAGCCTTTTTATTTAATAATGAAAATAAGTTCGAAAAATCACTTCTAGGGAATTTTTTTAAATAAATAAAAAATATGCTGTTAAAGAGCGTATTTTTTTAGTATACCCTGAAAATTTTCTACAAATCAAGCGAACAGTAACAAAGATACAGCGCTTCAAAGTCGTGAAAAATGACCACTTTTCAGCAAAATAATCAAAAAGGCGTTTTTACCGACTTTGAAGCGCTGTATCTTCGTTAATGTTCGTTTGATTTGTACAAAATTTTCAGGGTGTACTAAAAAAATACGCTCTTTAACAGCATATTTTTTATTTATTTAAAAAAATTTTCTAAAAGTTATATTTCGAACTTTTTTCATTATTAAATAAAAAGGCTGTAAACATATTTTCTCGAAAAACCCTCTAACACGTAAATTAAGATATAAGTTGAAGTATTTTTATCCAAAATTTCATAAAGATTGGTAAAGGCGTTTTAGAGTTAATCTTTTTATATTTATTATGCGATAATTTTGTCGGGCAGTGTATTAAAGTATACGTCATTATTTAGATTTTTTAGAATTTTTGGTGTATTTAAATCTAATAATTTAAAAAAACTAGATGTCTTTATAATTCATGAAAAAAATATTCAGTCAGTTTCACTTCTTTTGATTCCCATTTAAGTTTTACACAAAATTACCTAACCTCAACAATAATTCTTATAATAATTATAATCATTGATATATTTGTATATTTTTTATTAACATATGGAAATATATTTTTTAAAGGCTTAACTTTTAAACAAAAAAGAATCGCATCACACATGTCATTTAAGAAAAATTTTTTATAATTAACCCAGCTATCATCTGACAAAGTTTGCCATAGAGCTTGTAGAGCACCCTGTATAAGATATTTAAACCTTTTAAAAATTATGATGTATAAACAAAATAAATGAAATGTTTATACCTATAGGTACCTAAATTACTTTTAAATTATTATAATATAAATAATTATAATTTAACGATAATTATTATTATAATAATTATAATTCAACAATATTATTAAATATTTAAGTATACCTACGTCATTATTTAAGAATATTGTTAAGTTTAAGTATCGTCTAGGTATTTTAAATCAAATTTGCCTATAATTATAAATTTATACAATATTTTTAAATAATGACTTATAATTAATTTAATAATAATTATTATTATAATAATTTTTATTATAATAATTATAACTCAACAATATTATTAAATATTTAAGTATACCCAGTGGGTATTACCCACGTCATTATTTAAAAATATAGGTTAAGTTTAGGTATAGTCTAGGTATTTTAAATCAAATTTGCCTATAATTATAAATTTAGACATTGGCAACACCGCAGGGCTTCTGATACACAGCGGAATGTGTCTCTTGTTGTTTATGCACCAACGAACTGTTAACCGCCCCGTCCCGCATTACCGGGCTTCGACTAGCCAGTGTAATGCACCGGGCTTCGCATTGATAGCCGTGCATGTATATATATATATATATATATATATATACATTTTCCACCAAAAAAAAAAAAATATATATATATATATATACGTATAATTGGTATGTTGTTTAGCCCGAGATACTATTGGGGCGCTCTGCCACCCACCATTTCTAACGTGGTTAGACGAGTATATATCTTTGCTAAGTGTTTTTTAACATAATTTAATTTAGGAAATACCAAGAGGGGTAAATATATAAGTTAATTTAATGATCTCTTTATTTAAACAAAACAGCATAACATAATTAATTTGTGCTGCATAAATCTACTAAATAATTTTGTTTTACTCAATGTAGCCAATTATAAGTTAAGGCTCCCTAGAATTTGCCAACTAAATACCCAAATTCCGAATAAAAAACATTTAATTGCACTAATTAAATAAATAAAGTAAGTTTTCTAGATGTTTGCTATTAGGTTTACAGATATGGGGGTAAAATGTTTATAATCTTAAAACATTATTTAAAAAATTCCATGTCAATTCTTTAACATTTTTTAACAAATTACCCGAGAAACCCCAGGGCAAATTGGGCTAACTTGAAACGTTAATAACTTTTTTATTTTAAACGTAACATTTGACATGGAATCTTTTAAACAATGTTTTAAGATTCCAAAAATTCCACCCCCATTTCTGAAAACCTAATAGCAAGAAAGTTATAGGCTATTTTTGATTGACGCGCATTTGTCATATTTTAACGGAAAAAATTAATAAATCCAAAACTACTTACAGTAATTTTACTCCAAATTTTATGTAGAATTTAAAAATGTAAAAATATATGGGGTGTTCCATTTAAAATAACATAGTTGATGTCACTTTCGGTCAAGCCGGAAGTGGCATTTTGTTTAAAATATTTTAGAAAAATAGGCCTAATTGGATAATAAACGCTTTACAAATTTCAAATCGATATCTTTTGCCGTTCCTCAGAAACTATCAATGGACCACGAACGTGAAACACGCATTACCGTATTTCGTAAATGTGCAACACCCTGTATATAATTAAAATAATTTTAAAATAAATAAATAATCTTAATGGTTGTCCATTTATTCGGTGAATAAATTTTTCATAAAAATATACTGTCCAGATGTTATCGAATCTGTTATGTGCCGAATACATTTTATTGGATCGCACTTAAAAAAAAAATGACGTGATCTGAAAAAACGCCGAGACACGTGTATCATTTTTTTAAGTCTATTATCAAAATCTATGTATCCAGATCAACATATTAATAAATTAGGGGGTTAATATCAAACACAGCAAAGTTCAATATGAGTCCAGTTGAAATGATTAAGTAAAAATATCGTTCCTAATATTTTTTAAGGGAATATTTTAATACGGACTTTGCGGGGTGATACATTAGCCCCCTACAATATTTATATTTATGTTTTTAAATATAAAAAAAATTAATAAATGTTTTATATTTACTTTATCTATAGTGTTCACAAAAAGAATTTTGCTAAATCACAAAATTTTAAAAATGGTAAATTAACACTGGTCGACAAATTAAAACTTTTTGTTTGCCTTTTGACCATAATTTTGTTCAATCAGATTTTGTTTATTGCAATATTGTAAACAGATAATTTTTTTCGAAATTTTAAAAGAAACCTTTAATAATTCTTAAATTATAATTTAAGAATTAATAAAATAATATTAATTTTCCTAATAAACTTGGTAAAAGTCTTTATAATGTTTTTTTGTAAATGTATCGTTTTACAGTAAAATTGCAATTCCAATTCAATGTTATTAAATTCCGTGGCATTCCGTCCTGCTATAAATTACTAAGAATTAATTAATTAATCAAAGTTTTCCTTTTTTTTAATCCATTGTTAATTTCAGAAATGTAAAAAATAAAATTTAAATCTCTAAAAAGAGCATATGGAAAATATGATTAAATTTAATAACAGTAAATTGGTATTTCAATGTTACTGTGAAACGATACATTTAACAAAAATATAACTTTTTTAAATTGACTGTTTATTTTAAAACAATTTTTTTTAAAATCATTGGAGTAACTTTTTTTTGGTTTAAAACGAGATATTATTGTCACTGCTTGTAAGTAGTATAAAAACATTTCCCATCAAATTAAAAAATCATACTCATCCATGTGCTGTAAATAACTTTTTTTAATTGACTGTTTATTTTAAAACATTTTTTTTTTAAATCATTGGAGTAACTTTTTTTTGTTTTAAAAAGAGAAATTATTACCACTGCTTGTAGTATAAAAACATTTCCCACCAAATTAAAAAATCATACTCATCCATGTGCTGTAAATTATTTTTTTATTCTAAAAAATATACTTATAACTTATGTAACTTAATCCCTTGGATGTTGAATTTTTAAAATAATATTATTAAGAAAATTAATATTATTTTAACGTTTTTCATTGATTCTTAAATTATTATTGGTTACTTTTGGACCACCGTGTATATTTTTTAAACATACTCCAACCGATACGAGAAGCATTGGTAATGCAGATATGGGTCTAATTAAACTGAAAAAAAAATTAAATTATACCACTTAATAAAGTTATTTTCTTTAAAAGTCCTGTATTAAACAAAATAAAATCGTTTTTTAGTCAAAACTTGACAATTTTTTAAATTTAAAGTGATGTTATACTATCCAATTTTTAGATTTTAATAAAATTTACAAAATTAATAGCTTCATCTATATACTTTATTGTGTTAAAATTTCAACGCAATAAAATAAAAATTGGCAAAATGGCACTTAAAGCGTTTTAAAATTAAAATTTACGTCAATTTTGCTTCTGACGCTTGTACGATTTCTTAAAATAAAATATGTAGGCAACAGTACCTAATTAATAAATTTTTGATTACGCAATATTTCTTAAAAAAATACGTTAAAGTAAACTGATAAAAATAATGGTAAATTTAATAATTATTAACTATTAAAAAGTACAGTAAAATTACCATTTTTAGTTTAGAGATTGACAATTATTATACTAAATCAGGATATTTACATAATTCTTAGTATTTTATTGTAAATGGGATGCACAACGTTGAACGTATGAAGAATAATACGAAAATAGGGATTAAATGCAAATTTATGTCGCGTGATCGCCGCGTGGCAACAAAACAGGTGGATAGCGCTGTTCTTATTGGACAATTCGTACGCGTTGGCTTGGTGAAAACCGGCAACGTTGCGGGCTAAACAAGAACCGTCTGCTTGGTTTTTACATACACGAGGGATGAATAACGTACTATATATATCTTATGGGCTTTACAACGTACCATAAATAAAGAGATCATTAAATTAACTTATATATTTACCCCTCTTGGTATTTCCTAAATTAAATTATGTTAAAAAACACTTAGCAAAGATATATACTCGTCTAACCACGTTAGAAATGGTGGGTGGCAGAGCGCCCCAATAGTATCTCGGGCTAAACAACATACCAATTATACGTATATATATATATATATATATATATATATATTTTTTTTTTTTTTTTTTGGTGGAAAATGTATATATATATATATATATATACATTTTCCACCAAAAAAAAAAAATATATATATATGGGCAGATCCATTACTTTTCGACAAAAGTGTGCGGGGGTAAGTCACCGATTTGGCTGCCGATTTTTTTTCTCGAAAGTAGGTCATATACGGAGACGATCCTAAAAATTTGAGCTCGATATAGGTAATTCCGGCTGCAAGAAAATTTTTTGAAATATAAAAAAAGTCGATTTTTTAGTCATTTTCAAAAATTCGTATCTCAGCTCTTATTTAACTTAGAGATTTGATCAAGACGGCATTTTTCTCTGTTATCCCTCTATTTTCAAGAAAAAAATAGGTTTTAAGTTTAAACTCAAATCCGGCTAAGCTGTACGCCTCCAAATAAAACACTGCTTAAGATAAATTTTGCCAATTTTTAAAGTGCTCTCAAATCTACAGTTTTTGAAGCAGTGGAATAAATGACAGATGATATTTTTCGTTAAGGTATACTCTGTTGGAATTTACCCATTTTTTACTTGATTGCTTCGATTTCTCTAATGTATGGCCACTCAAAGACAATTGATTTTTGAAAAATCAATGTTTTCAGATACCTACAACTTTTTTCTATCGATCCGAAATCCTTTGAAAATTTCAGGGATTATACTTTATTCTATTCCCAAACAAACCATCAAAACTTTTCCTTGGGTATTGAAGTGGTTTCCGAGCTATGAATTTTTAAAAATGTCAAATTTTCAATATAATATGACATTTTTGGTAGTTTTATTATCACCCATAATATAACAAGTGGTATGATTATCATCGATGATATTTTCGAATTGAAACCGAGCTGCAGATTTCAAGAGTCCGCAGGACGAGTGAAATGTGCTGCTTCGGTTTCAATGAGTAAATATCTTCGATTATTAATCATACCACGAGTTATATTTAGTGAGAAAATATAATGAATTTTAGGAATTAAAAAATTTGTCAGATTGACATTTAAAATTAAAATGTGCTTTAAAATATAAAAAGACTTTAATAAACCTTATTTATTCAAACTTACCTTAATTTCATTATCGTTTACACCAACCCATCGATCTTTTAGAGTTTATAATTCATTATTTTATTGATATATATCAAATACAGAATTTAAATGACAACAGATGTTAAATCAAAAAAAGTGTCAAAATTCTTAGTAACGTGTAAACAAGATGATAAAAATTATTGCCGCTGTGATAAAATACGTCACTATGGAATACTGGCATTTTATTGGTTCTAATATTAATGAATTGTATTGTCAGTTAAATGAATTATTAGTATTTCTTTAGTCAATAATCTATTAGACCTTGTTCATTTTTCTCGAAAGTAGGTCATATAAGGAGACGATCCTGAAAATTTGAGCTCGATATGGGTAATTCCGGCTGCAAGAGAATTTTTTGAAATATAAAAAAAGACGATTTTTTAGTCATTTTCAAAAATTCATATCTCAGCTCCTATTTAACTTAGAGATTTGATCAAGATGGCATTTTTCTCTGTTATCCCTTTATTTTCAAGAAAAAAATAGGTTTTAAGTTTAAACTCAAGCTGCAAGCCCCCAAATAAAACACTGCTTAAGATAATTTTTAAAGTGCTCTCAAATCTACAGTTTTTGAAGCAGTGGGATAAATGACAGATGATATTTTTCGTTAAGGTATACTCTATTTGAATTTACCCATTTTTTACTTGATTGCTTCGATTTCTCTCTGTATGGCCACTCAAAAACAACTGATTTTTGAAAAATCGCTTTTTTCAGATACCTACAACTTTTTTCTATCGATCCGAAATCCTTTGATAATTTCAGGGATTATACTTTATTCTATCCCCAAACAACCCATCAAAACTTTTCCTTGGGTATTGAAGTGGTTTCCGAGCTATGAATTTTTAAAAATGTCAAATTTTCAATATAATATGACATTTTTAGTAGTTTTATTATCAGTTAATTGAATTATTAGTAATACTTTAGTCAATAATCCATTAGACCTTGTTCATAATGTGCAGCCAGCCTATAATGATAATTAATTTAATGCTTACCGACAGATATCAATTAATTTATTACGAATAATTCATTTAATTGATAATAAAACTACCAAAAATGTCATATTATATTGAAAATTTGACATTTTTAAAAATTCATAGCTCGGAAACCACTTCAATACAATAGTGTTTTATTTGGAGGCTTGCAGCTTGAGTTTAAACCTAAAACCTATTTTTTTCTTGAAAATAAAGGGATAACAGAGAAAAATGCCATCTTGATCAAATCTCTAAGTTAAATAGGAGCTGAGATGAATTTTTGAAAATGACTAAAAAATCGTCTTTTTTTATATTTCAAAAAATTCTCTTGCAGCCGGAATTACCCATATCGAGCTCAAATTTTCAGGATCGTCTCCTTATATATAAGGTCATATATGACCTACTTTCGAGAAAAATGAACAAGGTCTAATAGATTATTGACTAAAGTATTACTAATAATTCATTTAACTGATAATAAAACTACCAAAAATGTCATATTATATTGAAAATTTGACATTTTTAAAAATTCATAGCTCGGAAACCACTTCAATACCCAAGGAAAAGTTTTGATGGTTTGTTTGGGAATAGAATAAAGTATAATCCCTGAAATTTTCAAAGGATTTCGGATCGATAGAAAAAAGTTGTAGGTATCTGAAAACATTGATTTTTCAAAAATCAATTGTCTTTGAGTGGCCATACATTAGAGAAATCGAAGCAATCAAGTAAAAAATGGGTAAATTCCAACAGAGTATACCTTAACGAAAAATATCATCTGTCATTTATTCCACTGCTTCAAAAACTGTAGATTTGAGAGCACTTTAAAAATTGGCAAAATTTATCTTAAGCAGTGTTTTATTTGGAGGCTTACAGCTTAGCCGGATTTGAGTTTAAACTTAAAACCTATTTTTTTCTTGAAAATAGAGGGATAACAGAGAAAAATGCCGTCTTGATCAAATCTCTAAGTTAAATAAGAGCTGAGATACGAATTTTTGAAAATGACTAAAAAATCGACTTTTTTTATATTTCAAAAAATTCTCTTGCAACCGGAATTACCTATATCGAGCTCAAATTTTCAGGATCGTCTCCTTATATGACCTACTTTCGAGAAAAAAATCGGCAGCCAAATCGGTGATTTACCCCCGCACACTTTTGTCGAAAAGTAATGGATCTGCCCATATATATACGTATAATTGGTATGTTGTTTAGCCCGTTTGATTTAGTTTTGACTAAAAAACGATTTTATTTTGTTTAATACAGGACTTTTAAAGAAAATAACTTTATTAAGTGGTATAATTTAATTTTTTTTTCAGTTTAATTAGACCCATATCTGCATTACCAATGCTTCTCGTATCGGTTGGAGTATGTTTAAAAAATATACACGGTGGTCCAAAAGTAACCAATAATAATTTAAGAATCAATGAAAAACGTTAAAATAATATTAATTTTCTTAATAATATTATTTTAAAAATTCAACATCCAAGGGATTAAGTTACATAAGTTATAAGTATATTTTTTAGAATAAAAAATTAATTTACAGCACATGGATGAGTATGATTTTTTAATTTGGTGGGAAATGTTTTTATACTACAAGCAGTGGTAATAATTTCTCTTTTTAAAACAAAAAAAAGTTACTCCAATGATTTAAAAAAAAAATGTTTTAAAATAAACAGTCAATTAAAAAAAGTTATTTACAGCACATGGATGAGTATGATTTTTTAATTTGATGGGAAATGTTTTTATACTACTTACAAGCAGTGACAATAATATCTCGTTTTAAACCAAAAAAAAGTTACTCCAATGATTTTAAAAAAAATTGTTTTAAAATAAACAGTCAATTTAAAAAAGTTATATTTTTGTTAAATGTATCGTTTCACAGTAACATTGAAATACCAATTTACTGTTATTAAATTTAATCATATTTTCCATATGCTCTTTTTAGAGATTTAAATTTTATTTTTTACATTTCTGAAATTAACAATGGATTAAAAAAAAGGAAAACTTTGATTAATTAATTAATTCTTAGTAATTTATAGCAGGACGGAATGCCACGGAATTTAATAACATTGAATTGGAATTGCAATTTTACTGTAAAACGATACATTTACAAAAAAACATTATAAAGACTTTTACCAAGTTTATTAGGAAAATTAATATTATTTTATTAATTCTTAAATTATAATTTAAGAATTATTAAAGGTTTCTTTTAAAATTTCGAAAAAAATTATCTGTTTACAATATTGCAATAAACAAAATCTGATTGAACAAAATTATGGTCAAAAGGCAAACAAAAAGTTTTAATTTGTCGACCAGTGTTAATTTACCATTTTTAAAATTTTGTGATTTAGCAAAATTCTTTTTGTGAACACTATAGATAAAGTAAATATAAAACATTTATTAATTTTTTTTATATTTAAAAACATAAATATAAATATTGTAGGGGGCTAATGTATCACCCCGCAAAGTCCGTATTAAAATATTCCCTTAAAAAATATTAGGAACGATATTTTTACTTAATCATTTCAACTGGACTCATATTGAACTTTGCTGCCCTAATTTATTAATATGTTGATCTGGATACATAGATTTTGATAATAGACTTAAAAAAATGATACACGTGTCTCGGCGTTTTTTCAGATCACGTCATTTTTTTTTTAAGTGCGATCCAATAAAATGTATTCGGCACATAACAGATTCGATAACATCTGGACAGTATATTTTTATGACAAATTTATTCACCGAATAAATGGACAACCATTAAGATTATTTATTTATTTTAAAATTATTTTAATTATATACAGGGTGTTGCACATTTACGAAATACGGTAATGCGTGTTTCACGTTCGTGGTCCATTGAGAGTTTCTGAGGAACGGCAAAAGATATCGATTTGAAATTTGTAAAGCGTTTATTATCCAATTAGGCCTATTTTTCTAAAATATTTTAAACAAAATGCCACTTCCGGCTTGACCGAAAGTGACATCAACTATGTTATTTTAAATGGAACACCCCATATATTTTTACATTTTTAAATTCTACATAAAATTTGGAGTAAAATTACTGTAAGTAGTTTTGGATTTATTAATTTTTTCCGTTAAAATATGACAAATGCGCGTCAATCAAAAATAGCCTATAACTTTCTTGCTATTAGGTTTTCAGAAATGGGGGTGGAATTTTTGGAATCTTAAAACATTGTTTAAAAGATTCCATGTCAAATGTTACGTTTAAAATAAAAAAGTTATTAACGTTTCAAGTTAGCCCAATTTGCCCTGGGGTTTCTCGGGTAATTTGTTAAAAAATGTTAAAGAATTGACATGGAATTTTTTAAATAATGTTTTAAGATTATAAACATTTTACCCCCATATCTGTAAACCTAATAGCAAACATCTAGAAAACTTACTTTATTTATTTAATTAGTGCAATTAAATGTTTTTTATTCGGAATTTGGGTATTTAGTTGGCAAATTCTAGGGAGCCTTAACTTATAATTGGCTACATTGAGTAAAACAAAATTATTTAGTAGATTTATGCAGCACAAATTAATTATGTTATGCTGTTTTGTTTTTAAAATTCCCTCGTGAAATTTCACACCCATTAAAGTGGGAATATAAAAGTTAAAAATCGTAAATTGATATGATTTAATTAAACTTTATATAAAAAAATTTGGTTTTAAACTTAAAAGATAGGATGGAATAATTTTTATTATTTTTAATTAATTTTGTCAAAAATCTGCGTTTTTCAAAAAATAATAATACTGGCTTTAAACAAAAAGCTTTTATTATAATAGTTATGTTATTATTATATTTTATTACTATTTTGTATATAAGAAAATAGAAAAAACTAATAAAGTACTACTGATGAAATAATTTCATTGAAATTTAAATCACTTATTACAACAAAATTAAAAAAATGTTTTCTGAAAATGTTAGATTTTAAGTTAGTACCTTTTGAGATATTTCAGATTAAAAAAAGCCCGATTTTGGACAAATCGCAAAATTTGGAATTTTTAGTATATCCCTTCTGAGATGTTTTTTGATTAAAAATTTACCCGATTGAGGACTAATCGCAATATTTTGGCTATTTTTAAAACAAGCACATTAAAATAATAAAATACGATGAAATCTTATTTTATTTTATTAATTTTATTTATTTTTATTTTACAAATTAATTTGCTTCTAACAGGCCTAATATATTAAATAAAACACAATAAAATAATGTTTTCCGAAAGATATTTCAAATTAGACATGTTTAGCTAATTTTTTAAATTCCTAAAAAAACATATAAAGTCTTTGTGTTGAAATTTGATCCACTTATTACAACATAATAAAAAAAATTATCTTCAAATTTTGGATTATTAGAGTGTGTACCTTATGGATTATTTCTAATTAAAAATATTCCCAATTTTAGTCAAATATTTTAATATTTCTATTTTTAAAACATTCAACTAAAAAAGTTATAAAGTCTGATTAAGTGATTAAATTTAAACCGCTTATTACAACTTAATAAAGTATGTATGTTCTACCAGTAAAAGCTTTTGAATAATTTTTACAATTAATGTTTTTTGCCTTTTATGTTTTAAAAAAGAATTTTTAATAAAAAATAAAACTCATTGTGCACATTCTATAATACATTAAGTAATAAAAACAATTAAAAGTATTCGAATAAATCTCTGACTAAGTCGCGGTATCGAACTTACAGCGCGCGGCAGCGTTAAAACTCTGCTCACTGCTTGATATTAAATAATATCTTCCTACGAAAAATTTGTGTTTGCAGTGTTGCCGGATTTAGGGCTACACAGGAAACGTAAGATATCTAGGATTCCTATTCTAGATACACTTACTACAGCGCGCCACCTACAGTTAAATTCAATGAACTATTCTGTATGTAACTATGGCTAAACCGGTCGTTGTTATATATATATATATATATATATATATATATATATATATATATATATATATATATTTATAAATATATAAAAATCTAAAATTGTGTGCTTTCACTTATTATACCATAACTTTTGTTTTTTGTCCGATTTAAGGAAACTTACGCTTTATATTTTTGTTATAGAATTATCTGTTACTTGCGATTTTAAAAGGATGTAAAATATTTTTTTATTATCTTCCTGAAACAACTTGTTTACGCACGGCTAAAGCCGGTCCTGCTTACCAATTTCGCATTATATTGTTTTTGTTTATACGCGTAAAAAAACGTTGATTTTAATATTTGCCAGAACGGGCAGCGAGTCGGTTTTAAAACGTCGGACGACAACTATTGCTATGTGCGAAACTAGTAAATTAGAATAAGTTATAAATTTAGATTATTAAATTAAATGAACAATTGTGCGTGAACCAGCCCCATATCTTTCCCTATTGTGACCCCACGGAACACTGGCCGGCCAATCAAGATCAGACGACCGGAAGAAATCAGGGTAAGTCACATTCCCATTCCAAAATAATTTAAATCATACAGTCCACATTCACCATTTTTGGTCCTTCGAACCGGATTGCGTTTCAATTGTTCATTTATATAAGTATAATAAGTTTATACATTGTTTAATTTCGCTTTTTCACTGCTGGTTTCTGCTATTTTTTGTGCTGGTTTTTGCAACCTTGTTTAAATGTTTAATCCACAACGAAGTTAAATCAATGTTCTGCTTTTAACATGCATATTTATTAAAATAATAAATTGTATTTAAACAACCGGGTAAAGTTTATTTCTTGCTTTTTATATAATATTTAAAATTTTAAGAATACTTCGGTGTTGTTCCAGAGGTAGACGAATTCGTAGTTGAATTAACATTTCAGCTTTTAAAGCCTTAGGTTCAATACTTTTGTACATTTTTAAACGGTAGTTAATAAAATGGATGACTATCAATATTTACTTAACGAGCGGTTACAATGTGTAGAACGAATAAAGCGTATTTATGCCTTTAGTAAAGCGGCACTAGCGGATGTTACCAAGCAAGCAGAATTTAAAGTTCGCTTTAAATCACTACAGCGTCATTTTGATTCGTGCGAGGAACTTGGGTCTACAATTTTGAGGTTGTTGGCTAATAATGAAGTTGCGAAATCGGCAACCAAGGAGGCGGATTTAAAATCGGAGCAAAAGCTTCTCTTAGATATAGAAGACTTAGTGGTTGCTAAGCAGGTTAATTATTCTAAAATTTTTGGCGAGGAAAATAATACAATAAAAATTGCCAAACCGGTTAAGTTGCCTGCCCTTAATTTACCTAGTTTTAATGGGGAGTTTAAATTATGGTTTAGTTTTTTTGATTTGTTTAATTCTATGGTCCATAATAATACATCGCTTAGTAACATTGAAAAGTTTCAATTTTTAACAGGGTGTCTTGTGGGTGAGCCATTAAATTTAATTAAAAATCTGCCATTGTCCAATGAAAATTATCCAATTGCGTATAAAAATCTTCAAGATAAATATCAAAATCCGCGTTTGCTTGCCATGCATTATTGGAATGCAATACTGCAATTACCTAGGAGTGTTCCTGACACTTATGATACGCTTCAACAGTTAATAACAGGTTTAAAGGAAAATATTGCGGCTTTAGGTGCACTTGGACTTCCCACTCAGGAATGGGGTTTTGTTCTGTTTCATCATGTTTTCACGCGAATCGATAAAAAGCTGTGTACGCAGTATGAAGACAAAACCTCTAGTAACGAGCTGCCTTCCTTTGATAACCTATTGAAGTTTCTTGAAGATCACTGTACCTCTTTGGCGGCGGTTGAGTCGTTATCTCCAAAAAAATCTGAAGCCAGTTATTCTAAACCGGTTGGTAGTGGAGATAAATACAAACCTAAGGTAAATTTTAAGCCAAAGCCCTCTGTTTTCGTAGTCAGTTCTGCTTCGCATTGTCCTTTGTGTAATAAATCACATTCTATTCTGGACTGCAATACGTTTAAAAGTAAAGGCCCTCATGAACGGTACATATTGGTTAAAAAACATAAATTATGCGTTAACTGTTTGGAACCTGTTCATGGCCCAATGGGTTGTTCGTCAATCAGTCGTTGTCATGAATGCAACCTTAAGCATCACATTATGCTGCATTTTGGCAATAAACCACATATTGCAAACAATAGCCCTGACGTAAGCCGCCCAAATGTGTCGTCTGTCTCGTCTTTAGTACGGGAAACTCAAAATGCCCTTCTAACAAAGGGCTCTAATAATGTTTTGCTTGCAACTGCTCAAATAGAAGTTTTAGATGCTTCTGGGCAATTTCAGTTAGTAAGAGTTTTACTAGATACTGGAAGTCAAGTAAACATTATAACAAATAGCTGTTTGGCTAAGTTTGGGTTAGAACCAACTAGTCTAACTAATGCCGTTCAAGGATTGGGCCAAATGTCCGTCAATTCCTTGGCATCAGTTTCGTGTACTATACGCTCCCGCTATGATAATTCCATACATTTTGATCTGGAAGCGATTTTGATACCAAAAATATGCTCTAATCTGCCTCTCTTTCACTTGGATAAAACAAAATGGGAACATATCCGAAACTTACCGTTAGCAGACACGCTGTATAACATACCGGGGCCAATAGACATGCTCCTTGGCGCAGACATATTTGCCGCGGTTATGTCTAGCGGTAAAGTCACAGCTACTAAAAGTGACCCTATGGCGATCAACACTCTATTCGGCTGGGTTTTGATGGGGAAAATACCCTCACAGGGGTCAGGATCCTATTCTTTTTTATCGGTCCTGGAATCCCCAGTGGATACAGCGCTGAAGAAGTTTTGGGAGTTGGAAGAAATTCCAGAAACATTTCCACCTTCGCCAGACGACTTAAAGTGTGAAAATCATTTTCTAGAGTCACATAGGCGAGATGAAACCGGCAGGTATATTGTGGAATTGCCTTTTAAGCAGTTTCCACCTGTATTGAGCGAATCTAGATCGGCTGCTTTGCGTCGCTTCCATTCGTTGGAGCGTAAGCTGGCCAATGATGATAGTCTTCGAACTTCTTATTCAGAATTTATCCAAGATTATATTAATAGTGGACATATGTCTAAATCCGTGCCCGTAGCTGATTCCTTCTATATCCCTCATCATGGGGTTATAAACTACAATAGTTGCAACCCAAAACTAAGGGTCGTATTGAATGGATCAGCTGGTGCTAAAAATGGACGTTCCATTAATGATAACTTGCATGTGGGTCCTAAGTTGCAAAAGGATATTTGCACCTTACTAATGACCTTTCGCCTTCACAAAGTGGTGTTTACGGCTGATATCCGACAAATGTATCGACAGATATTGGTGTCAGTGCCTCATCGATGCTATCAAAAAATATTATGGCGATTTAACCAACACCAACCTGTCCAAGAGTTTACTCTAAATACGGTGACCTATGGACTGTCATCTTCTCCATACTTAGCCATACGTACTTTGATTCAGCTTGCGGCTGATGAAGGTTCTTTATTTCCTCGTGCAGCTGAAGTGCTTAAACACCATATTTATATGGATGACATCATAGGCGGGGTTGACACCATTGAAGATGGTCTTGAACTTCAAACCCAACTCATAGGTCTATTGCAGAAGGGTGGTTTCGAGCTTAGAAAATGGGCTAGCAATAAAGCTGATCTTCTGTCAAAAATTCCTGAGTCGCATCGACAATCCTCCCTATCGTTTGACAACGACAATGTCATTAAAATCTTAGGATTAAGATGGGAACCATCTTCAGATAGTTTTTCCTATTGTACGATTCCAGTAGAAAGAGAATGCAGTAAACGGAGTATCCTGTCGGAGTTAGCGCGAATATTTGATCCGTTGGGTTTTCTAGCCCCCTTATCTTTTTTCGCAAAACATCTTATGCAGCATCTCTGGACTCTTGGAATTGGCTGGGATGAGACTCCGCCGAATGATGTCATGATGCGCTGGTCTCAATATCTGCTTGAACTTCCAATACTGCAATCTCTTGTTATACCTCGTCATCTAGCCCCCCCTGAGTTTGTAGCGTGCGAGTTGCATGGTTTTGCAGATGCCTCGGAACGAGGTTATGCAGCAGTGGTATACTTCCGGTTTCAAAGTTCCAATGGATCCAGCTTGATTAACATGGTTACTGCGAAAAGTAAGGTTGCCCCTCTTCAAAGAATAAGTCTGCCCAGGTTGGAGCTATGTGGGTGTTTATTGCTAGCCAATTTGATTTCATTTGCTATCAAATCCTGTCATAATATGCCCATTCAACAAGTCTATGCTTGGTCTGACTCGACAGTGGCCCTTTCTTGGCTTAAGTCTTCCCCGCACCGATGGAAAACATTCGTGAGCAATAGAGTTAGCAAAATACAAGCTAAGGTTGGCCCAGATTGTTGGTATCATGTGTCTACTCACGATAATCCTGCGGATTGTGCCTCGCGTGGTCTTTTACCTTCGGACTTGATATCGCATCCTTTATGGTGGAACGGTCCGATTTGGCTGAAATCACCTAAATCCGAATGGCCGCCTAATTCGACGCCATCGGTTGTAGATGCTTTTGAAGTAACCAGTGAGGCTCGCCAAGTATCCTTGAATGTTATGCTTCAAAACAATGTCATTGATACATTGTTGTCTAGATTCTCATCTATAAAAAAAATCTCCAGAGTTCTAAGCTATTGCCTAAGACTCAAAAGTAAAGGAAAAAATATGCCCTTGATTCCTACTCCTGTTGAGACTGAAAAAAGTTTATTGTCTTTGATAAAGTACGTTCAATATACTTCGTTTGAGAGTGAGATAGAACATCTAAAAAATGGTAAAAAGCTTCCTAAGTCTCTGCGTAAACTGTGTCCTCTGTTGGATAAAGATGGTTTTATCAGGGTAGGCGGTAGGTTACGTGAGGCGTCTATCCCCTACGCGGCCAAACATCCCCTCTTACTCCCTGCAAAACATCGCTTGACAGAGTTGCTAATCCAGGACGTACATACTGATCATCTGCATCCCGGTCTTAATGCTATGCACTTTCTTCTGTCTCAAAAGTATTGGATACTATCATGTAGAAGGGCAATTAACTCTCAAATTTCAAAGTGTATTCCTTGTTTTAAGGTTAATCCTCGAGTGGAAACACCTCCAATGGGAAACTTGCCCAAATACCGGGTCAATCAGGTAAAGGCTTTTTCTCACACAGGAACTGACTATGCTGGACCTATTTCAATAACCTTAAAACGCATGCGTGGTGCTAAGGTTTTTAAGGCGTACATTTGCCTCTTTGTTTGTATGTCTACCAAGGCATATCACCTCGAATTGGCGTCCGACCTTCCTGCCGACTGCTTCCTCGCCTGTTTTAGGCGTTTTGTGGCTCGCAGAGGCCGTTGTTCACATATATATAGTGATTGTGGTACCAACTTTCAAGGTTCTCACCACCAACTTTTGGAATATGCGCAGAGTGCGTCCCAAAAGCTAAACATTAATTGGCACTTTAATCCCCCTTCCGCGCCTCACATGGGCGGTCTGTGGGAAAGTGGTGTTAAATCCGTAAAAACGCATCTTAATAGGGCTATAGGCACTCAGTTGCTTACTTATGAGGAGCTGTACACTTCATTGACTCAAATTGAAGCAGTTCTAAACTCGCGGCCCCTTATGTCAATTAGTTCGGATCCCAACGACCTGGAGGCCTTAACTCCCGGTCATTTTCTTACGTTGGAGCCTCTTACCAGTCCTCCTGACTTCGATTATACTTCCGTTAACCTGGGTACGTTGTCACGATGGCAGCTCATTCAACAAATAAACCAATCGTTTTGGACTCGATGGCATCAGGAATACCTTCATACCCTGCAACAACGAGCTAAATGGCTTGATGCCTCACACGAACTTAAAATTGGTACTTTGGTCCTAATCAAGGACGAATTAAAGCACCCCTTAGCATGGAAACTCGGGCGCGTTTCCCAGGTTCACCCCGGCGCGGACGGGATAATTCGAGTAGCCACAGTCAAAACCGTTAATGGCGAATTTCGTCGACCTTTGGTCAAGTTAGCGCCTTTGCCCAATCATTAATGCTACGTTCGTTTTTTTTTTGTTTTTTTTTGTGTTTTCTTGGTTTTAAATGCAATTTAATATTTTTTTGTTTTGATTTCGGGTTTACTTTATAAGGTTTATTTCACTACCTATTGTGGATTAACCATTATTTTGTTATTATTTACTATATTACTTACTACTTTCTATTAAAAATCGTGGATTTTTGGTAGGCGGTATGTTTACGCACGGCTAAAGCCGGTCCTGCTTACCAATTTCGCATTATATTGTTTTTGTTTATACGCGTAAAAAAACGTTGATTTTAATATTTGCCAGAACGGGCAGCGAGTCGGTTTTAAAACGTCGGACGACAACTATTGCTATGTGCGAAACTAGTAAATTAGAATAAGTTATAAGTTTAGATTATTAAATTTAATGAACAATTGTGCGTGAACCAGCCCCATATCTTTCCCTATTGTGACTAAAAACCCCACGGAACACTGGCCGGCCAATCAAGATCAGACGACCGGAAGAAATCAGGGTAAGTCACATTCCCATTCCAAAATAATTTAAATCATACAGTCCACATTCACCACAACTAAATATAAGTAATTTTTAAAAAACGTAAGAAAATCCACATTTTTTCGACTTTTGTTACTTCCAACTCGAAACATTTTAATCCGATTGGTACAAACAGTATATCGTCGGAAAGAAGAATAACATACCTTTCGAACGATATACAATTAATTTTAGTTTGATGAGCCTTTCTCGAGATTTCTGCGAGTAATTGAGAAAAGATCCATAAAAGACGTCTTTAGATTCGATTTAGATATCGCTTCTTTGAAAAAAAAAGTTACTTTTCTTTTTGTCAGATGCCCAAAGTTAGCATAAAAAAACTTTTTTTTTAGGTTCACGCGATGAACTAAAAATTTGTAAACTAGTGTAATTTAAATTGTAATTATTATTATCATAATCTTTTAAAAAGCACATATGAAGCGATAAAAACTGAACTTCGTTTTTATCCTCCATCCCTTCATGCTGTGCTAGACGTTCTGTCATCCCTATGTTCTTGTGGTACTAGTGTAGAATGTTGTCAATAAAAACATAATAATTTAAAATAAACAAATATATTTATTATATATTATTACATATTATTATTAATACTAAAGTATCCATGAGGAAGCGTCTCCGTTGAATTGGATAATAAATGCCTTTTATCATGATTTGGACTTAAACCAATTTAACTCTGTTCAATACTAAACACATTATGCACATTTGATTTAATTATTCGCTGCTTTATTATTTTAACAACACTTTCTCGAAACATTTGAGATAGTAATTAAATGTGAGGTTTTCAACAACAGAATATTTAACCCCCTTTGAATTTTTTATACATTTATTATTTATAACTTTATATGGATACATTTTTGAGCGCAAACGTACAAAATGTGTCATGATTAGACCATTGAGTTCATCCTTCATTAGACCAGGAACTTTTTTATTAACCAAAAGGATATTTAACTCATTATCCTTGGAATAATCACTGGTATCAAACAAGTGAATATCCTTATGGATAATTTCATTATATACATCATCACAGATTATTTCATAAATAAGACAATCAGTATTTGTATACAATAATTTTACATTATGATAATGAAAGCTAAATACGTTTTTGAAATATCCAATATTGCCATGCCGATATATAGAGGTTTATTTAAGTATAAATCTATTTTATTAAGTTCAATAAGCCATAAGGTTTTCATAAAAAATGGTTCGATTATTGAAATTTGGACTTGCAATTAAGTTTTTGGCTTCATATCTACCCCCCATTTTTTTACTGATTTAACAATTCGATGTTTTTGAATATTTTCCATGGTCTTGTTAAAAATAGCGTTTATCATTAGTTTAAATAAGTTTTTTTCGAACTCATTTTTAGAATTTTGTCGCAAATTTGTATTTAATACAATATATGCTTTGAGCCAAGGTGATTGAATTTTATTACCCGATGAATTTTACTTAAAACAAGATCATGTTTAAGAGCTTATTTTAAATTTCTAAAGTGAATTATGTATTTTGTATTTTTGTATTTTATTTGTTATTTAAAGTTGTCAAAAGTTTTGGAAATTTTGAATTTAGTGGTTTTTGATGTTCGGAGCAGAGGGGTAAGTCTCTGTGTAAATCATGTAAATACTGTGGATACTCCAAATCAACCTCTAACAAATATCCCACAGGTGATTCATCTGAAACTTCTAAACATCTAATATGGGATTGTCAATCCATTCAAACCCTCCATAGGGTAGATATTGGGACATAGCCCAACCATAGAGGTTATTGACATCTAGGTAGAGTAAATATAATATAATATAATTTGATGGTTTGAAACCCATATACCCATATATTTGTTATTAGCCTCCGCATACCGATTGCAACATCGACTTACCCCACCGCGAATACCTTGCTCAATGAATAACAGCATATCTACAGATTGTATTGTATCGAGCCTACATTTTGTATATTTTAACATACAATCCCAAGTATATCCAGGTCATGTATAATAATGAGCAGGATCGAGTTGATATGTTTTAAGACAACTTTCACGAAAATATCAGTTTTTAAAAATAAATCCGAATACTCTCCTAAATCTTTAATATCAAAAATATTCCACACCTTAAGAGCATGCAAATAATCATTATCACTAATTTTAGAATCATTTAATTTATTGTAAAATTATTAAGGTGGTAATTAAGTACACCCTTTACCATTTATTTCCTATTCCTATACCTGAAGAAAGAACTGGTCTTTATCACGTTTTGTCAATAAGTCAAAAATATATCACGCGAAACGATGATTCTTTAATGTACGTTCCCCTTAATAATCCAGAAGAATGCAAGCAGCTATAGACAATAACGCCGCGTGTGAAGTGCAATTGTTAAAAACCAACATGAACCTTCCGAATAACTGTCATAGTGCCTAAATTTACGGGCAAGGTTATAATGTACAAAACTTAAAAGACAATACATGGTTAATTAGTGCGACCGAACCTGTTCAAATGTCTATAAACGTCAAAAACATAAACTCTAAAACATTGGTAATAAATAAAAACTCTTTGTTAAAACATAAACCAGTGTGCCAAGCCTCCATCGGTATTTCAAAAATATAAGCAGAAGCTAGCAAGACATCCGACGTAATCGAAAACCCTCAACCCGTTCTCGTTCCATAAAACTGTTGTACTCATGTTCCAGACAATATAGAACTATGGAACCTTTAAAAATCAATAAAATGGAAGAATTGGAAATTGCCAACCACAAACTTCAACAATATTTAAGAGATTTGGATAATCTTATTAATCAACCTTTGGTCGGGAAAAATATATCATGGTTCACTTATTTGACTATAGCTCTGATAGTCATTATCATTGTTGCACACGTAACAATAAAATTGTTTACAAAATTTAAAACAATATCAAACACCATCAAAAGACGAACAGACATCGAATCCAACGATAACTTCTGTGAAATCCAACTTGGCGAAAAACTTGCTGCATAGCATCAACTTTTCAAAAATAAGGGGAGCTGTTATATGTGATAAAATGATGATACCATAGACTTCACGAGAGTCATATTTGGTTATCTAATCGGAGAAGATAACAAGGTATGGAATTCTCTGGGAAATGCAACTCTTTATTTATTCAACGATGAGACAGCACGTACAACATCTTTTAAAAACTTATAAATAGGAATGTCTTTTCTTTTGTTAGTTTAGTATTATACTCAGTTTTGTTACATTAAGTTCTTAATAATTTTATATTGTAATATTTATGTTTAAATAAGTTTGTGCTTTTTTAAATAGTGAATTTTAATAACAAGAAGATAATATATATATATATATATATATATATATATATATATATATATATATATATATATATACAAAATTCTATCATTGCTGCGTCCATACATTTATAAAATCCCTATTCTTATTGCGTCAACGACCTTACTGCGTCAGTATATCTGACGCACTAATGTCAAGCGCTTATTTCTTAAAATTTACTTCATCCGAGCCCTTTCTAAGATTCTCGCTAATACAGATCTGTGTAGAATTTAATGCCCAATTTTTGTGTCCAAAAATTTTTTATGTCCGACCCTGCGTTTTTTAAATATTTAGAAAAATTTGAACACAAAAAATGTGCAGTAACATACTAAAAATGGAAAAAATGTGTATATTTAGTTCAACTCATTTGACGATGAGGGCGTTGCGATAATATACGTTTTTCAATATACGTGTTTTTAAATACTGTATGTTGTTGCGTCGCACAATTTGGCAACGTCTCGCCTATGATTTTAATATTTGAATTAAACTCACGATACTGTTGCGAATGGTAGCTCTGTCTCTCTCGCACCGTGTGACGTCACGCCAGAGACAGTTGTTCTTTCGTTTAAATGTAATCATATTATAGTCTTGGGGCGCGCGTCGAGTTTTATGAAATTTACAATTATGACGGTCGATTTATTAAAACTGATTGTAAGATAAAATTGTTTTCTACATAAGTAATTGTGACAATGTATTTTTTAAATTATATATGCCGATGCAGATTTAAAGGCAGAAAAACGATTATCATTTTTTTTACGCTTATAATCGTAAAAAAATGATCATCGTTTTTCTGTTAATTTTACTATTTCAAAAATAATAAAAGTTTTTCATGTTTTTAGATAGGTACTTATAAAAAAGGTTAATATCAATGTAAATAACTACAATGTGTTTTATGTTATTAACAGGTAATTCAAAAAAAATTTAAAAAAGTAAAACATCAATGTTATAAATACAGGGTGTTTCTACTAAAAATTGATAATCTAAATTAGGCTTTCTAATAAATATTTTTCAATTGAGCTTTTGTTTTTGAATTATCAAACTTTGTTTTGAAGTAAAACTTTTTATGTAAGTTATTTATGGGCGGATTAAAAAACAATTAGTTTTTAGTAAATTTTGACATTTTTTCTTTAGTATCTTTAGTAGATTTATTACAGTTTTTACACAAAATAACAAAAACACAATACAAATTTGAATGTCTTATAAAAATAATTATTATAGTTTTAATTATTGTAATAATAATAATATTACATCATATTATAATAATAACATTACTAAACAAAATTAAACATAATAATATCAATAAACAATGCAGTAGCAAGTTAAATAAGTAGTTTCGAAACTCGAATGTTGAGCGGTTTATGGAATGTCACCCCGTCCATCATCTCTATGTTCAGGCATAATTAAATACATGTAAATCTTAAAATCAAATAATACCACACAATGTTAGTTAAAAAAAATTGTCTCAATATTAAAAACATTCAATCCCCCGGGGGCGTAGCAAAAATTATTTTTAAAAATTAAAAAAAAAACAGCTTATACAAATACCCTTCTCACAACTTTTTTTTAACTAAGTCAGATTTCCAAAAATAATTATTTCAGTCCAGCCTACCGAATTTCTAATTTTTCCTGCGCCCCCGGGGCCCCGGGGGATTGAATGTTTTAAAAAAAATTTTTAACTTACATTTTGAGTTTGGCATATTGAAAAACTTTGAGGTATTAACCCACTTGTTAATAAATTTTAATTTTAAGCCCCTCCCCAAAGCTTTTAAAGTTCTAATATGCAGCGTGGTGCGCGGCGTAAAATTAAAATATATAAATATTTTTTTTGTGTGTCTTAAGTAAGTTAATACCCAATAGTTTTTTAATATGCCAAATTCAAAATTTAACTTAAAAAATATTTTTTATTGAATTTTGAGGAATTTCAACCCCCCGGGGGCGCGGCTAAATTTGTTTTAAAAAATTTGAAAAAAAACAGCTTATTTGTGTAAGTAGGTACCCTTCTTACAATGACAATGAACCCTCAAAAAAATAAAAGTTCCCGGGAATTTTTTGAATTTAGTGATTTTTTTTATGTTCACGGAAATTTTTGTACTAAAATTGTACACCTTTTTGTGGCCTAGTTTACACAATAGATTTGGTCAATAAGTAGGGAATTAACTTGGAAATTAGTAAAATTAGGGTAATTAGTAGGGAATTAGTGGAATTACTAGGTATTTTTTAAATTAAAATGGAATTATAATATATAAGGGAAATTAGTAAGGAAATAGAGGAATTAGTAGCAATCCTGGGAATTTGTGTACACATTTTCTTTTGCGGTTTACCCCAAGGGGTAAACCGCAGGGGAATTTTGGTGTACAATCTGTAGGAATTAGTAAGGAATTAGAGGAATTTGTGGAAAATTAAA
Organism: Brassicogethes aeneus; assembly: GCA_921294245.1. Taxonomy (NCBI): domain Eukaryota; kingdom Metazoa; phylum Arthropoda; class Insecta; order Coleoptera; family Nitidulidae; genus Brassicogethes; species Brassicogethes aeneus. Next base: position 69,205,066 of record OV121132.1, read on the forward strand.
GGAATTAGTGGGGAATTTGGGGAATTACTCGGTAAATTAGTAAGCAAATAGTGGAATTAGTGGGAAATTAGAAGGAAATTAGAAGAAAATTTATGTCTCGTTTAGCACTTGAATATAAAGAAAAAAACCCGGAAGTTAAAGAGCTACTCCATTCTTTGCCAGTTCCAGATTGGGAGTAGTACCACTGCAGCATTGAAAAACCACCCATATTTTAACAAAAATTAGTACTCGTCCTAAAACCAGGAATACATCTGCCAATTGGGAAATACACTGTCTTCTCAGGGAATTAATTTTAAAGTTTCCAAAAGACAAACATCTCCTGACAGATTCGGATCTCAAAAGTGAAGACAAGATGAATTTTGCATCCGCAAAAAAAATGTGCAGTTTGATAGTAATTGAACGACTAAATAAGGAAATTCCACAAATTAAATAGAGCGTGGCGTATCTCAAGCTAATGTACTACATCGAATCGTCGTTCTTAAATTCCAGCACTGTGTTGCATACTAGATTATATCGCATCTGGTATGTTGTATTTTTTATTAGAATCTGGAAAGCCTGGATTAAAGAACAAAAAGAATATAAAATAACAAATAACTTTTTGACCAGTAATTGTAACCTTTGCATCAAAACGCCCATGCTTTGATTAAACTAATACTGAAGCCTAACAGCGGTGAGTTGAAACCAGATATGTTCATCACCGGCATTTTTGGTAGCCAAGCATGTAAATCTTTATTTCGGGCTGCCAGATCCATGACTTTTACGTATTCAACAATAATACATTTTAGTATAAAGGATATGCTGAACCGAATTGAGAGAATTAAGACAACTGATACCATAAACAATCTGAGGGGGACTTTTACATTTCCAAGGGAAGACAAAAGATTAAAAACCAGACTAATAAAGGAAAATTTACCACGTGAAGAAGAAATTTTAAATTTGGATATCAAATCTACAGTTAAAAAAGCTCTACAAAATGTCATAGAGGACATGAAACATCTTGGAATTAATGAAAAAGAAAACGATTGGAAATATATGCAGGTAAGTACCGTTAACCGTTAATAAGACGGAAACAAAATATTGCAATTACACAGGATAATGAAGACGCAGACGAAGACAACGCTAATATTGTCGAAAACCCCGAAGAAAATTGGCAAAAACAAATATTAGTAATGAGGACGATAAAGTTATGGATGGAGTTATGGACTTAATTTCGAACGAGATTTCTAATGAAGATCGCTAATGTGATACTTTGGAAACGAGTTGTATAAGTTTAAAAGACTTTTCTAAAAAAGTGCACAGTGAATCGGAAAAATCACCGTTCCTTTATAATATTATATATTCAATTATTAAAAAATCATCGTACTGCTGGCTTTTAGATCAGTCCGACGGTAGAGTAAGTACTGGCCGATTAAAAAGATTTATAGGCAGTACAAGGAAAACACCGAAGAAAACACCTTGCAAAAATTCCAAGTCGACCTTGACTATAAACAGAAGGTATGCATGGATCAAGCTAGTAGCACAAGCACTTTATCCTCCTCCGACTCTATCGTGATGGAACTCGACGACTCCGAAGATTTGGAGGAGTTTTCAGATGAGATCTTGTCGTATAAATCAGAAAATGTATCGAAATTTGCCGGACTCGAGTTACACTTAGAAAACTATTATGCGGTTTTCTATTACCAATCGTGAGCTTTGCTGCACGAGCGAGGCGAATGTAGAACACACTATTTAGAAATGGCCGCCTTTCACCACGAAATATGTACACTATTTTTTATGACAAAATGAAAATTCGACTTTCGCTGCCCTTTAAGAGAGAAAAATTGTTAATATTTAAGTTAATTCATAAACAAAAATATACCAAACTAAAGACAATAATTGGCTTAATTAATAATATTAATTATTAAAGAACTTATGTTAAGCGAAAGTCGAATTTATGCTGCTAGTGTCATGAAAAAGCATTGATTAATATAATACTTTTCTTTACGATTTTTCAAATGTGCTTAATAAAGAAAACGTATAATTTTCTTTACTATTTCTCTTAGTAAAGTAAGTATGCTATTTTTCATTAAGAATACGAACAAATATAGCCTTAAAAAATATACCCTTCAAAAAGAATTACTATAATATTAATGGTAATTATTTATGTTAAAATGTATAGCAAGAAAAAATAGAAACTAAAACCTTGAAGGTTTAAAAAATAAAAGGGATATTTAAAATTTAATATAAAATTAATTAAAACTTTTTTAACCTCACATTTCTAATACAGACATTATTTTATAAACATGCAAAATATCAATATTAAAAATTACATAGAAGAAAAATCACATGTTAAAAATTCATTTATATCTTATTAAAGTTGACTCGCTAAATACCGTATTTCTAGGAGACGCAATAAGGTCGCGAAATGTAATGACGCAATATTGTATTACGGATATATATATATATATACATATATATATATATACATATACATAAATATACATCCTTAGTACAATATTGCGTCATTACAATTTGGCAACACTGTAGGACGCAATAAAGTCTGTACAAGCCATATAAATATAATAAAAAAATAAAAATAAATTTAAAATGAAATATACACGTGACGCAATATTATATCAAGATTAAAATGAGTTGATAATGTAGTGACTTTTGAAAAAAAAGTGTATATCTTATTTTTTAAGATAAAAAAAATCTGACCAGATTTTTGGAATCAGCAAAAAAACTACGCCAATATACTCTTCTATATTTTCGCTAAATACCGTATTTCTAGTAGACGCAATAAGGTCGCGAATTGTAATGACGCAATATTGTATTAGGGATGTATATATATATATATATATATATATATATATATATATATATATATACTATCTTCTTGTTATTAAAATTCACTATTTAAAAAAACACAAATTTTCAGGGAATTTTATTTTCAACCTAAAAACCAAAATTTTCATGTGTCAGCAAGAAAAAAAAATTTCGTTTTAAATGAAACACCCTAATATATATATATATATATATATATATATATATTATCTTCTTGTTATTAAAATTCATTATTTAAAAAAGCACAAACTTATTTAAACATAAATATTACAATATAAAATTATTAAGAACTTAATGTAACAAAACTGAGTATAATACTAAACTAACAAAAGCAAAGACATTCCTATTTATAAGTTTTTAAAAGATGTATATATATATATATATATATATATATATATACAGGGTGGGCCAATGGAAAGTTTCCACCCCGATTTTCTCAGGTGTTACGAAAAAAAATAAAAAACGCTCGCACCCGTCGATTTCTGATTTGAGGGGACAATTTATTTTTATATTTTCAACCCCTTAACTTCAACCCCTAAGCGTGGGTGATAGTTACCCCCAAAATTTAAATAGGAAAGGGGGGTCGAATGATACTTCATTTTGAAGGTATTTTTGCCCTGATTATACCCTCCAAGTTTGAACTCGCTGCTAGCATCCCCGTTGATATGACAGCTTGTTAAAATCTTGGAAATAGATCACGTTTTATTATAAGTAAAAACAATACTTACCTTCCTTAATAAAAATATCTACTAATTAAAGTTTTATTATTATTAATAAAAAGTTATTTACATGATATTTATTTAATAAACTGTTCAAAATGTCCTCCATTAACATTCATGCAATAATAAAATCGATTCTCTACCTCTTCTCTAACATTCTGCAACATATCGGTAGTTATCCTTTGACACTCTTCAGTTATTCGTTCTTGTAGAACTTGAAGAGAAGCTGGCTGTGTTTTATAAATTTTAGACTTCAAATGGCCCCATAGAAAGAAGTCCAGAGGTGAAAGATCAGGGGACCTTGCAGGCCACTCAATAGGTCCTCTTCGGCCAATCCAATGGTCTCTAAAATTTTCATTTAGAAATTACTGAACGGGTGCTGCATAATGCGGTGGGGCTCCATCTTGTTGAAAAAACATTTCATTTTGCGACAAATTATTATCTTCAGCAATAACTTCCCTTATTCTAGGAACAATATTTAGCAATAACTTCCCTTATTCTAGGAACAATATTTTCTTCAAGTAAAGTCAGATACATAGCCTCAGTGAAATTGCCTTGTAAAAAGAATAGTCCAATTATGTTATTGCCTAGAATACCTGCCCAGACATTTAACTTTTCAGGATTTTGAGTATAAGACTCTCTAAATAAATGTGGATTTGAATCGCTCCAGTATCGACAATTATGTCGATTGACTAATCCATGTAAAAAAAAAGGAGCATTCATCTGAAAAGCAGACATTATAAAGAAAATTTAGATTGCCAACACACTCATTTCTTCTACAAATTGTAATCATCGATCATAATCATCCTCATTAAGTTCGTGAAGCAATTGTATCTTGTAGGGGTAAAATTTGTGAACCTTCAAAATTCTCCTTACGCTTGTTCGTGATATGCCGGAAACTTCGGACAATAATTGCCTAGTACTGAAGGTGTTATCCATTGCAATGTGCCCTATGACTACGATTTGCATACCTTCATTCCTAACGACACGAATCGGATTATCTTTTTTGTTCTCCACTGTTCCAGTTTCCAAAAACTTTACCATCAGTTTCCTAATATAAGTATGAGAGACATTTTTGTCCTGATGTCTTACATTAAATAGTCGTGCTGTTTGTCTTGCACAGTCATTGTTTTTGAAGTAAGTATAAACTAATTCAACTCGCTCGGCTATAGTGTATACCATAATTAAATTTAGTTATAAGCTCTCGAACTAACGATAATAATCTTAATGATGATTGTGCGACAATATTGTGTAAATAAAGTTTACAAAAAACACATTTTTTTTCTTCAAACGTAAAAAAACTGATGTTTTGCTAATATTTACTTCATTCCTTCAGCATACCTACAGACCGTCTCAAAATTATCGCTTTTACTCTTACTAAAATAATAGCCAATTTTCAAGATTTTAACAAGCTCTCATATTAATGGGGATGATAGCAGCGAGTTTAAACTTGGAGGGTATAATCAGGGCAAAAAATACCTTCAATCCTATTCAAATTTTGGGGGTAACTTTCACCCACGCTCAGGGGTTGAAGTTAAGGGGTTGAAAATATAAAAACAAATTGTCCCCCTCAAATCAGAAATCGACGGGTGCAAGCGTTTTTTATTTTTTTTCGTAACACCTGAGAAAACCGGGTGGAAACTTTCCATTGGCCCACCCTGTATATATATTCTTGTTACAAAGAAGGATGATGATTTAAGGTTGTGTGTTAACTACCGCGATTTAAATAACCGGGTGGCTAAAAAGCGCTACCCTTTACCTCGAATCCAGGATCAGATAAATGGAATGTAAACCTATTTTTGCTTTCATTACGCCAGATGGCTACTTTGAATATAATGTTATCCCTTTTGGTTTTGTAAAATCTCCATCTTATTTTCAACGTGCTATTGGTAGGGCTTTGGGTTCTCTGAAGGATAATGTAGCGTTTGTTTACGTTGATGACATATTGTGTCCTGGAAAAACAAAAGACAAAGCATATGAAAATGTATCAAAAGTACTTAAAGCTCTGGCCAAAGGAGGTTTTAAAATTAATTATCAAAAGAGCCGCTTTTTTAAGGAAGAAATAGAATATCCAGGCTTAATAATTGGAAATGAACGTGTTAAACCAAGCCCATCAAAGATAGCAGCGCTAGCACAATCCCCGCCGCCCACTGATAAGCGGGGTGTTAGACAATTCTTGGGATTGGCTAGTTACTTTAGGAAATTTATTAAAAATTGTACTGTCCTTACTGCACCTATTACAACTTTAATACGCAATAACGTTTTATTTAAATGGACCAAAAAGGGAACATTCGGCAAGACATTATTAAGTTATTAACAGCTCAGCCGATACTGGCCATCTACAATCTAGATGCTGATATAAAGTGGCATACTGATGCTTGTGCTTTGGGCATCGGCGGCATGTTACTTTAAAAGCACATGGGCAACCTGTGTCCGGTTGCATATTTTAGTCGTAAAACAACCGATTATGAATCAAGATATTACTTATACGATCTTGAGACCTTGGCCATAGTACAAGCCACACAATATTTTATAGTTTATTTGTATGGGCGCCATTTTACAATCTTTACGGATTGCAATGCAGACATAATACATCATTATTTCAAAGTAAAAACGAGAAAAAAAATATTTTTTTACAAACGAGGCTTGGATGAAGTTATTGAAATTTTTGACCGTTTTACATATCACCCTGTACGAAATTTACTTGAAGAACCGTGAGCTTCATATCTATAGCATGAATAGCCAGAGGATGGGGATAGCAGAAATCACAGACCAAAATAAAATCGTTCAAGAAACAAAAAAGTTATGTCGTTTTGAAAAAGGACGAACTTTTTGGTCGCGACACATTGAGTGGTGCGCAGTTTAGTTCATAGACAGTATGAACTCGGTTTTGTTAAAACATCTTGTAACAGTTATTAGACATACTATTATCTCTTATAAAATCGATATGCTGACACCATAAAATGATGTTGTAGTGGATATAATCAAAATTTTAAATACTATAAACCCGCTTTATATCGAGTATTAAATGTTTTTTAGCCAGTATAACTTCAGATTGCTGTGTATTTAAAAATTCTTATTAATTTTATGTAGTGGCTAATACTTTTTACAAACTCTGTTTATTCTCTTTATTAGCAGTTTAATACTTTAATAAAATATGTCTTATAGACGAATTTATGCATTTTTCATAAGAATTATTATACCTACTTGCTAACAGTATAAGGCCCTGCTTAAAATACCCCATAGAGACCTATACAAAATAATCTATCGGGCGCTACCGGATTCTATATGTGCATTTGTCCATGGGTTTTTCCGGATACAGCCCGATAGAAAATGTATAGGAAATTACCTATAGGCACACCATAACTTTTACATTTTCCCTATTGAGACCGATAGAAAATAACTCAATGAAGGATATATAGGGATATCCCTATAGAGCAACCATAAAACATTTGACAAAATTTTATTAAAACCTATAGGGTCCTATAGGGAAAAAACTAATTTCTACATTTATGTGTATTTTCCCCATTGAAACCGATAGCAAATAAATCAATGGTGGATATCCCTATAGAACAACCATAAATCTCAACTACGGGTCCTATACAAACCGATACATCCTATAGAAACACCATACATCCCGATACAAATATCTATCGGTTTGAACAGGGTCTCTATGGGGTATTTTAAGCAGGGAGGTCTTTATATAAAAAGTTTAACTCTTTTATACTTATATTATAAAAAACAGGTACAAGAAATAAATAAAACATAAATAAACATAATTAGGTATAATAGGTATAGTAGTACAGAAGTAAATCAAAATTTGGTTCCAGTACACAATAGCACACTCCCAAATTCCAATTTTTATTGGAAATTTTCGACACAAATGGATATAAAACCACATTTTAAGCATATTTAGGTGCGGAAAAACCAAACTTTCACTAAAATATTTAAAATATTCCAATTTTTATTGGAAATTTTCGACACAAATGGATATAAAACCACATTTTAAGCATATTTAGGTGCGGAAAAACCAAACTTTCACTAAAATATTTGTTAATAGTGTTAAAATCAACAAAACTTGCTTAAAACTGTCACCTTTTCTATGTACAGCACTGAATTTTTGACTGTCACAATTTAAAATAACAGAATTAGTGTTTTAAGGTTGGTTATCATGTATTTCAATGTTGCCAAGTTCAAAATTGGCAAAAGTATTACAGTATTTTGTAACAGAAAATGTATATTGTATCAAAATAAATTCCAAAATATGCTAAATATTGAAATTACGCAAGTATGGGCAAAATTTTTAGGTAGATATAGGAATAATAATATAATATTATCTTAATTAACGGTACCGGTAGGCAACCCAGATAACAATTTGTAATTTCAATTTATTATATTATCATTTAATTAAATACTTTAAATAATTTCAATTGAAATACTTGTACATGTAATTATTAAAATAAATTATTTATATAAGGTATTGGATTAATTTTTGCACTTAATTTAATATCATAATTTGAACATTTTGTTTTAAAACAAAATTTGTTATTATTGCAGTTGTCATTTAATTGATAAATTTAGTAGTGTCAATTTATTTGTGCTATTTGCTACTTATTGAGTAAAAACACGTCAAGTAGACCCCCCATTTTCCACTTGATCATCGAATTTGAATGTGAGTATTTTTTCATAAAGTAGTCACCATGAACAAATAATCCCCCGCTCAGTTTTTTAAAATTTTAATTTTAACAACAATTTTTTTTTAATTGAAAATTTTTACTACTTTTAGTTAAAAAATTAATAATGAAAAAACTATTGGTGATTTTTTAATGAAATTTTCAGGAGTTATAGTTCAATACTTGTACTTTAAGAAAATATGTATGAATTTGAACTATTTTTTTTTTGCATATTGTTAATTCACTTTTAAGTTAACAAATAAAAATTTTAATGACTTCTCCCTCAAAAAATGAAAATTTTTTTGTTCAGTATTAAACAATAAACATTCAAGTAACGAAATCCGCAAAAAAATTTGACTGATCGCGATTAGATTAAGCAAAAAAAATTTTTTTATGACGGGCGGTCAGCGCTGCCGGTACACTGTTCAAAATTTCATGACCAATTTAACACCAAATTAACACCATACGTGGTCTATATCGATACAAACCAAAATGGTGTTAAATAAGGTTCGTTGGTCCGGTGTCAATTCAAATACTAAAATGGTGTTAATTTAACTTTCACACAGTATTAAAATAAATTTTACCTGGTGTAAATTGAACTCCTTTTCAGTGTTAAATATTATGTGTTTGTGGTCAAATTATCATACTACACAGAAAAAAGGAAAAAAAAAAGGAAACAGGAAGTTCCTTGACGCATTACTAGTATATTACCAGTGGTATTATTCCAGAAAATGAAACCTTCAACTCGCTAGAGATAATGTTTTAATAGTGAGTTCCACTAACTTAAAATACTTCAAGTATTGACAGCTGTTTCCACCTATTTAAGGTCTCTTTAGTATTGAACAACTTGTAGTGTCACACCAAAGCAAAGGACTACCTTAGTTTATATATTCTTCATGTAAGTCAACAGAGGCGAGATTTAAGAACATCACGTGATCCACAAAAATATAAATACTTATGGGTCAACTGGGTTAAATGAACTATTCCTTTTTTTCTGGGTAGGTGCACTTCTCAAATATTTTTAGATAAACACCGTTTTGGTGTTCATTTTCAACCCTAATTCATGGTGTTATATTAACACCACTTGGTGTTGGATTTTGACACCATTTTAGGATTACTTTTTACACCGCAGATATTTTAAACAGTGTATTGCGCGCTGCCGCGCGCCATTGACTTACCTTTAGATTTACTCTGTAATTATAAATAAGGAATATTACTTAATCTTTTAATTAAAAATATCGTTATTTTATGATTAATTTTATTTAAACAAATGACAGAGATAATAAATTATATATTTTTTTATAAATAAAAAATAGAGATAATAAATTCTAGCAGTATTCTGCTATTTATTTTCATTTATTGTTTTTAAAAAACTTAATGAATCATAATTATTTTAGTTTTTTTTAATATATTGTTAATTTAATAAAAAAAAACAAAAAATTTTATCAGTTACCCAACGTTGGTTAAACTGGTTATAACCAATATCAGTAAATAAATATTTTGTAACAATCTTGTCAAACGTCAAACGTCTTGACGTTTTATTTAATAACTTTGTATTAAATCGTTTTTATTGTTCTAAATTTAATTAGTTTCTTCCGAATTTGTTTAAAATTTTATTACTGTATTGAAGTTTATTGCTCTTTTGGATCAATTTCAATTTCATTATTTATTTGCAGCATTTATTTACGCGGCTCATGACTAATTAAATATTAAGTATTAACAAAATTACGAACACCAATAAACTTCAATACAGTAATAAAATTTTAAACAAATTCGGAAGAAACTAATTAAATTTAGAACAATAAAAACGATTTAATACAAAGTTATTAAATAAAACGTCAAGACGTTTGACGTTTGACAAGATTGTCACAAATATTTATTTATTGATATTGGTTATAACCAGTTTAACCAACGTTGGGTAACTGATAAAATTTTTTGTTTTTTTTATTAAATTAACAATATATTTAAAAAAAAAACTAAAATAATTATGATTCGTTAAGTTTTTTAAAAACAATAAATGAAAATAAATAGCAGAATACTGCTAGAATTTATTATCTCTATTTTTTATTTATAAAAAAATATATAATTTATTATCTCTGTCATTTGTTTAAATAAAATTAATCATAAAATAACGATATTTTTAATTAAAACATTAAGTATTATTTTTTATTTATAATTACAGAGTAAATCTAAAGGTAAGTCAATGACGCGCGGCAGCTCGCTATACCGGCAGCGCTGACCGCCCGTCATAAAAAAATTTTTTTGCTTAATCTAATCGCGATCAGTCAAATTTTTTTGCGGATTTCGTTACTTGAATGTTTATTGCAAAATACTGAACAAAAATTTTTTCATTTTTTGAGGGAGAAGTCATTAAAATTTTCATTTGTTAACTTAAAAGTGAATTAACAATATGCAAAAAAAAAATAATTCAAATTCATACATATTTTCTTAAAGTACAAGTATTGAACTATAACTCCTGAAAATTTCATTAAAAAATCACCAATAGTTTTTTCAATATTAATTTTTTACCTAAAAGTAGTAAACATTTTCAATTAAAAAAAAATTGTTGTTAAAACTAAAATTTTAAAAAACTGAGCGGGGGATTATTTGTTCATGGTGACTACTTTATGAAAAAATACTCACATTCAAATTCGATGATCAAGTGGAAAATGGGGGGTCCACTTGACGTGTTTTTACTCTATTCCAAAATGAATATTCAAAACATTCATAATGTTTACGAGCTAACATCTAAGTCAGATGGAGAGTTAATAACAGCATTACAGCAGGCTGGACTTGTAAAAGCCCAGTTACGCTGTAAAGTGAGGAACTGTAGGAGAATTTGCATTTTAAGACCCAGAGCTGGAGTCCTGGACCACGCCTTTTTCTGTATAAGATGCAAAAAGGATTACAGTGTCCTCACGGGTAGTTTTTTTGACGGAATGAAAGTACCTGTCCGCGACGTAATCCACATTATGTGGTATTGGGCTTGCGAGGTCAGCGCCCAAATTTTGGGTACTCGTCGTGGGCGGATTGTTCAAACCTATCGTTACATTAGGGATATTTTATCCTGGAAGCTTATGCAGGATCCGTTTTTGCTGGGTAAGTACAATTTATTTTATTATATTTTTTGTTGTCCTAGTCACACTATCAGAATCACGCGTCTGGGCGTTTTTGTTTGACAGAGCCTGGGCGGGCTTGGTCAGTGCCTAAGCCCAATTTTGCGCGCGCAAAATTGGGCTCAGGCACTGACCAAGCCCGCCTCGCTTCGCTCGGCATTTATTTAATTTAATTACGTTTACCAAGAGTCTAGGCGGGCTTGGTCAGTGCCTGAGCCCAATTTTGCGCGCGCGAAATTGGGCTCAGGCACTGACCAAGCCCGCCTCGCTTCGCTCGGCACTTATTTAATTTAATTACTTTTACAAAGAGCCTAGGCGGCCTCAGTTCCTTAGACCAATTATGCGCGCGCCAAATCGGGCTCAGGCACTGACCAATTACGCCTCGCTTCGCTCGGCATTTATTTACTATGATTACGTGTGCAAGTACTTTGTAAAAACTGATTGACTTTACAAGTTGCCTAGGTGGGCTTAATCTGTGCCTTAGCACATCTGTGAGTAAAAGGCATAATTATCCCCTTAAGGGGATATGTCAAAGGAAGCAATTTTTCGGAAGAGACTTAAATGTGTTCGTATTAATTCAGGAAATATATTTATGGTTAGCGAGTATATACCCTTTTGCTAGCATATGACATGTGCTGGCAAAAGGATATACCCGCTAACCATAAATATTTCCTAAATTAATGCGAACACTTTTAAGTCTCTACCGAAAAATTGCTTTTTTTGACTTATCCCCTTATGCCTTTTACCCACAGACATGTACAGGGTGATCCCCTATAATATCGCCCCCTTTAACTTTTTTATTTTAAGTGTCCCAAAAAATTTAAAAGTGTGGTTATGTAGGTACTAAAAAATACTTTTTTTCTAGGTATTAAAAAAATTAAAAAATTTTCAATATACAGGGAAAAACAAAAAAATTATTTTTTTTCAATGGATCACCCTATATATGAATTTATTTTTCGATTCCTTGTAAAATTCTGAGCATAATTCATATAACAAACCATATCCTAAATTCAACTATTTCTGAAATATTCGCATTCGAAATGTTATCAGTAAATGGTTTTTTAAACTGTTAGAAATCAAGAAGCCTCAGTACACCAACATTTTTATTGAAAATAAATTATTATAGTGACATTATGTCAATATGTCTTGTTAAATAAGTAAAAATGGCGTACTCAGACAGAGAAAGACAAACTATTTCAACTTATTATCTTAAAAATAATTTAAATATTTCAGTTGGTTGAATTTAGGTATATGGTATGTTATATGAAATATGCTTAGAATTTTACAAGGAATTGAAAAATAAATACATAAAGGTATAGGGTGATCCATTGAAAAAAATAAACTTTTTGTTTTTACCTGTATACTGATCAATTTTCCAATTTTCTTTATGGGTAGAAAAAAAGTATTTTTTAGTACCTACATAACAACACTTTGAAATTTTTTCGGACACTTAAAATAAAAAAGTTAAAGGGGGGCGACATTATAGGAAATCACCCTGTACCTACTTTTGTTCGACAATTGCGTTTTCATTAGGATTGCAATTCCATAAGGAAATAATGTTACAATTTTTAATTATTTAAGTAGGCCCAGGGGTTGTGGTTCAGATCGACGAGTCCGTTATAACGAAGAGAAAATACCATCGTGGACGTTTAGTTCCGGAAAAGTGGATTTTGGGTATTTACGATACGACAAACAGTAGAGGTTTTATACAGTACGTTGAAAACCGAAGTGCCCAAGTACTTATTCCCATTGTAAGAAACCACGTACAAGTCGGCAGTGAGATCTGGACTGATCAATGGAGAGCCTACAATAGCCTTCGACATCATGGATACATACACCAGACGGTAAACCACTCACGAAATTTTCGGGATCCGGTGACCGGTGTATGTACCAATCATGTGGAAGGTTATTGGAGCAAACTTAAACAGTATTTAAGGCGGTTGGGAGTAATTGGGTCCCCGTTTTTGAATGAACATATAGATCAATTCCTATGGAATGATATATATGGTGGGGGTTCAGCTCCCACTCGCTTTAATAATTTATGCATCCAATCAAACTTAAAAACCCAACCCAACCGACCCCGCCCCATTGTGCCCCTCCCGCCCCATTGTCACAATCCAGCCTGCCCTTAGATATATTATACCTCTATTGCTCAATGGGGCGGGAGGGGCCCAATGGGGCGGGGTCGGTTGGGTTGGGTTGTTAAGTTTGGGTTGGTTTGGTATGGCACAATGCAGTGTACCTGCATAACCAAGATGACAGCTATTCGTCATAACCTTAAGAAATACTTGCTACATTTAGCCTCTAGTCCTAAATTTAGCAAAGTATATGTAACAAAGTAACCAAGATGACAGCTAATCGTCATAACCTTGAGGAATACTTTGCTACATTTAGCCTCTGGTAAAGCAACAACCTTGGTTCATAATCACAAAATGAGATAGGTAACTACCAGTCAATTTCTACAAAATAATAGGACCATTCAAGTTAGGACCTGAATTGATTTTATTTTTAATAACAAATATCTTAGTTTTTTTGGTTTCTCCTTACAAGCTCTTCATATTAGACCTTCAAAAAAAAATATTTAACAATTTTTAATTTTGCAAAATCTACAATTGTATTTCTCATCGTGAATGGTATTTATATAACAATCAGAATAAATTATGAAGAGTGACTTTTCCTCGAAAAATTGAAATTAAATATTTTTACAAGTAGAGTTAAAACGGCCATTTCAATCACGCGGACGGCACAAATCACAAAACTTTTATAAAAAAAATTGAAGGTAATTTATTATATATTATTTTGGCATCAAAATTGTAAAAAAAAATATTTTATATAAGGCTATACATTAAATAAAAGAAACACAAGAAATATTTTATAAAACGAGATAATTTTTTTAATAATAAACAGTCGTGGACGAAACAAAAAAATATTTCATGTATGTAATTAGGAATAATTTTATGTAATCTGGGTTGCATAATAAATTTTCCCAAACTGCGTAAAAATTTTACATCTGGCAACATTGCGATGAATTTGTTTGAATCTGACATTTCTTGACAGTTCTTGTCAAAAAATATGTCAAAAAAAGCATTTTCAAACTTAATTTTCTCAAAAACTAGTGAAAAACCCGCAATTTTTATTTATGAAATTTACTGTTTAAAACGTCCTTTTTCAAATGGTAAAATTTTTTTTTGGAAATTCAGAGTGTGCTATAGTGTTCTGGACCCCAAAATTTTGCATGTCGAAACTTACAAAGAATGCCAAGGAAGAAAATAAAACAAGCGTAAAAATATTCCTACTTACAAAAACCCCACAGCGTGTCACTGCAATTTTTTAAAATTATTATTTGGACAATACAATTCATTAATATTAGAACCAATAAAATGCCAGCATTCCATAGTTCCGCATTTTATCCCAGCGGCAATATTTTTTATCATCTTGTTTACACGTTGGTTTTTCTATGCACGTTGCTAAATATTTTGACACTTTTCTTGATTTTACATTTGTTGACATTTAAATACTGTGTTTGTTAAATGAATGAAAATAATGAATTATAAACTCTAAAAGATCGATGGGTTGCATGGTGTAAACGATAATAAAATTAAGGTAAGTTTGAATAAATAAGGTTTATTAAAGTCTTTTTATATTTTAAAGCACATTTTAATTTCAAATGTCAAACTAAAAATTCGTTAAATCCTAAAATTCATTATATTTTCTCACTAAATATAACTCGTGGTATGAATAATTATCGGGGGTAATTACACAAGTGCTTAAAAATTATCGATAATTTTGCTTGAAAGCATATTGCCTAAAAAATGCATGAGTTCATTTTCATATTTTGGAAAGAGCCCGACACCGAAGGTGGGAGGCCCTTTCCTCAAAATATGAAAATGACCGAATGCATTTTTTAAAAGGCAATATGCTTGAATGCAAAATTATCTGATTATTTTTATGCACGAGTGTAATTTGGTTAGATAATTACACGAATAAACTAATTAAATCAAAGAATAACATTTTTATTTTAATTTCAACCCAAAACTTCATTTAACATTATTCAATAATTGATTCAAATGATTCTTTACCAAAACGTGACATTTAAAATAACTGTCACATTAAAATAAAAACTGACGTTATTTTTATTAATTGCCATGGATACGTAGATACAATGGAATTATCGATTCCTAGTAGACAATTATCGCTGTAATCAAGCGATAATTGTCTTGTAGGCATATATAAGAGGGTAATTATCGATGATATTTACTCATTAAAACCGAAGCAGCACATTTCACTCGTCCTGCGGACTCGTGAAATCTGCAGCTCGGTTTCAATTCGAAAATATCATCGATGATAATCATACCACTTGTTATATTATGGGTGAAAATATATTCTTTTAATATTTAGTAAAATTGTTTTTTTTTGTTTTGGGGGCTATTTTTATAATTTTTATCATGATTTTTTATCATTATGATTTAAATCAACTAATTAAATTAAAATCTTAACCTTATAAATGTATGTTATGTTATATGCACGTACGTGCCATATAATACAATTAATGGGGAATATAGGTATTAGATATATATATATATATATATATATATATATATATATATAAACAATATTGTTTGAAATGTTACTAATGGATTCATGGATATATTTTAAAATATGATAAAATCTTGTTTTATCGACTTCTAGTTGTTGCATAGTTTGATTAAAATTTTTTATAGTACTTGATACAATTGATATTTGACTCTTCATTAAGTTTTCAAGTTGTTTTTCATCATTATTTAGTTTTCTAATACAATTATTATAAAATTCACCGTCGTCTGCATCTAAATTTCCAGTTATGGTTTTCCAAACTGTACCAAAATCATTAATTAAGCCTCTTTTAAATCTGAAATTATAGTTATAATATTATAATTTATCAAGGTTTTAATTTTAAAAGCATTATTTCTTAATATTTCAATAATTTCAAAAGGACCGTTAGCTTTATAAGTTAATTTATTTCCAATTTGAGTTTCTTTTAGAAATACTACATCTCCAACTTCAAATTGATCTTTATTTACATTAGCTTCAACTTGATCAAAACGTAATTTAGATTTTTCTTTTGGCAATCTTATAGTAATACGAAATTTTATTATTTAAATCTCTTATATATTTTGTAATTAATTGTTCTTTATTGTAAAGAATTTCAGGTGTACGTGAGTTTGTATGACCAAAAACTAACTCGTATGGTGTAAAACCATGAGTTTTATTAGTACTACTAATTTAGTAGAATTATTGTAACAGATTATAATAATAATAATAATAATAATAATATTTATTCATGTTATAAATTTTACAATTTTTACATTCGTCAGGTACAGTATATACGTATAAAATATTTAATTAGTTAAACCCTTGATTTTTTTTTACACTAAACTAACAGCTAACAAAAATAAAATAAATAATTACATTATGTCGGCACTCGTTAAAAATTCATTAAAATTATAAAATGCATGTTGTAATAGATATGCTTTTATCACATTTTTAAACAATTTTTTTTCCATACTCTTTACATGAGATGGGAGCTTGTTATAGAATACTGGGACATAGTACATTGTCGAGTTAAAAGATTTTGACAAGCGAAGAAAAGCAGGAAGCAAGTTACCATTGTTTCTTGTATTGTGTTCATGAATACCGCTGTGTGAATTATATTTATAGAAAGAGAAGAGGCCCCATTATAGAGCCCTGGGGAACTCCATGCCTGACCAATCCTCGATCAGAGAGAACACTATCAAAATACGTATATTGGTATCTGTTTTCCAAGTAGCTAGTCAGCAACTCCAGCCCCGTCTCATTGACACCATAATAATGTAATTTTTTTAAAAGGATCTTGTGGTCGACGCAATCGAAGGCCTTACTAAGGTCGCAAAATACTGAACCAGTGTAAAGCTTACTTTCAAAGCCCTCGATTATGTATTCCACAAGCCTTATGCAAGCTTCACTTGTGGACTTTCCAACCCTAAACCCATATTGGTTTTTTGTTAATAAATTGTTTTCTTCGAAAAAACAATAAGTTGGGATTTTAGCAGAAATTCGAAAACTTTTATATACCTAAGCATAATTCAATTGATGAAACTTCACAAGTCATTTCAATTAATAAGTTTTCAATGAACAAGATTTGTTTTGTTTGAAATTTTTGTATTACACATTATGAGGGAACCCCCTCTGATATGATTTACTCTGAAAAAATAGGATATGACTTGAAAGTTATTAAAACTAAGGGATTGAATTTCGTTTACATTAAGAAAATGTTCACTTACACAGACAACATCAAGATTTTCTGAATTTATTAGGTAGTCCATTTCATCAATATTGTTTTTAATTGAATACAAATTTATGTGTAATAATTTTATGGGACTTTTCGAGTTATTTTCCTTTATGTTGTTGGCTTCTCTTTTTGTCTTGGGTGAAAAAACCTGCCCAAGTATGCACCTTGGGGCCACAACTCCGGACACATTACTTTTTCATAGTTACACATATCCCATATATTATATATTTGTTATATAACTATATCACACATTATTTCTGGGAATCTTTCCTTTAGGTAGTTTTCAATATCAGTTTTTTCTGATTTAGGGTCCAACCTAGACACATAGACAAAAGATTTTTTTGGGACCACTTTTAAAGAACCAAGTTAATTTAATATCGTATAACGTACATAAATCTTTTAATAAATAATTATCGAATTCTTTTCCATGATCCGCATGGATTCTAAGTGGAGTTCCATAATGTTGGAAGTAGGTATAATAAAATTGTATTGACAACTGACTTGCTAGATTTATCTTGTAATGGGTACGCTTGAGTGAACTTAGTTAATTCGTCTCTAATTGTTAAAACATAATGTTTGCTAGGAATCTCTAATATATATACTATATTTATTCTCTCGAAAGGAGCTCTTGGAGTTTCCGTAATGACTAGGGGGTTAGTTAAATTTTTTCTACATGCTTTAACTTTTTTACACGTTTCACATTGTTTAATATATTTTTCGACATCTTTACTTAAACCTATCCAGTTATATTTATTTTTAATTCGATTAATTGTTTCATTTATTCTTCTATGCAAATTTTGTTTAACTACATGAAATTGATCGATTATAACTGGTCTATGATCGTCATCAGGAGTAATTATATTTTTGACGCAAGTTATAAATTTTAATTCTTTGTTTTCTACAAATAACAAACTTAACATTTCTAATACTGGTAAATTACTGTAATCTTCTAAATAAAAAGTTTTATTATTTTGATCTAGTAAGATATTTTTATTTTCAAATAATACATCAAATGCATACTGTTCCGCTTCATTTCCGTAAGGTAATGTTATTATATAATATTTTCTATTCTAAATGCAAGCGCTATTGATATCGTTAATTGTAGTACCAGAGATTTCAACATCGTCATCATGAAAATCTTCTAAAATTTGCAATTGTTTATCAGTGAATTCACCTTTCTTCATGAAAACTAATATGTCTTTGTGAGTTTTATCTAATAGTTTATCGTTGCACATTTTACACTTATTAAAATCAATTAAAGATTTTATTTGTTTAATATTTAAATTTCTGTTAAATGAATCTAGAACTTCATTATCATTATCATCATTTTGATTATCTTCTTGATTAGAAGTGGGAGTATTGGGAGTTACTGTATCTGTATATATTTTACTTAATTTTGGAGAATTATATTTATTATGAAGGATTTTAATTTGTTTTAATTCTTTTAAATAGTTAACTTTTATACGTGATAAAGCGTCAGCGATTTTATTTTGTTTACCGGACTTATTTTATATTTATATTCTTCTAATTTTTCAATAACAGGATTTGTAAACGTTTGCAAAACTCGCCGTAACGATGCACATTACGACATCTATGAGATGATTTTCTCAACAGTCAGAAAAATTAATTAATTAATTATGTGTAATTATTTAATAATTCCACAACTAAGACTCAAAGACAACAAACAAATTTTTCCCCAATTAAAGGGTTATGTCTGAAATTCTAATTAGAAAACTCCTTCTTTCGTCCATTTTTCAGACAAAACCCTTTAATTAAATAACCTTAATAATATTGTTTTTTTTGCCTTGTAGGTTCCTCCATATATTTTTGTTCCTGTTTTATTGGCATGTCTAGCGGCCATACCGCGTACCTAATTATTCCATTAAAAGTATTGTTGATATTTAAAGTGTGAAGTATTAAATACTTCAAAGTTTTGAAGTTATTTAAAAAAAGCATACCTACATTTAAATCCAATTTTTTATTTTTTTTATTTCAAAAATTTATAATAAATTTACCACCTGTATCTTTTAAAAATATACATAGGGGCCATTCCACGCTTAACGAATAGGACAGTTGCCTTGTTTTTATTTACAAAATATTACAAAGTCCCGTCCGTTACGCTTTAAATTATTAGTTTTTAAGGAATTAAACAGTCAACCACGATACCTAATTTTGCCAAATAAAAACCTTGTTAAACAGCTTTAGTTTAGAACTATTTATAAAAATTTTACATTGGTAATATAATAGAACAATACGGCCATTCCAAGCCCATGGACAGGACACATCAGAAACATGTCTAAATATATTCTTGTTACTTCCTTAAGTTTACTTATTTTTTCTACGAGTATTTATGAGAAGTATTAGCCAAATTTGGCTAATACTTCTCATAAATACTCGTAGAAAAAATAAGTAAACTTAAGGAAGTAACAAGAATATATTTAGACATGTTTCTGATGTGTCCTGTCCATGGGCTTGGAATGGCCGAATATTATTTTGTAAATAAAAACACGGCAACTGTCCTATCCGTTACGCGTGGAATGGCCCATAGGTAAATACTTATTTTTAAATTTTAATATTATAATTTAAATTCTACAAATAAAAACTATTTTAGGTCAAAGGTTTCCCCAGGGGCACCCCGAGGCTCCCCTTTTTTAATTCCTTTAATTAGAAAAGTAAAACTATATTGAACTTTTTTTTTGTATTCCCGTGTCAAATAAAATTATTGGGCATGCCGTGAAAATAAATCAAACCTGTGCGCCACGAACTGAATAATTTTAAGAAGCCCTAAACTAAGTAAAGTAAAATTTGGAGTTGCAAAAATAGTGTGGGCGCCGGTATAATGGATCCAAATTTATGCATCAGAACATAGCCAACTATTTAGGTAATATGAATACAGATAAATAAATAAATGTATGTATAGGTATAAACAAACACCCCTAAAACGGTTTACACGCAAACCATTTCTAAATATAGGTTTTTACCTGCTTAAATAAGCAACTACCTACTGGTTAATTTACATCCACACTCACTGTGATAGATAGATAGATAAATTTAAGTTGCGAGCTTTAATTTTCGATTTAAATAATTTATCTTTGCGTTCCTTGGTATCTTCTCTTCTTTATAAATATAAATATATATATACAGGGTGGCCGATTTATCTGAAGACATTGAAATATTTCGAAAACTACGCATCGGATCAAAAAAAGTTTTGAATAAAATTTGTTCGCCTGGAAGGGGGCCATCCAATGATACCAAAGTCGACTCCTCACCACCACCCCTTGGGTGGGGGTGGGGGCAACTTTAAAATTCCAAATAGGAACCCCCATTTTTTATTGCAGATTCGGATTTCCCATTAAAAAATAAGTAACTTTTATGGAAAAACTTTTTTTAATTCCTGATAGATGGCGCTGTAATCGCAAGAATCCCGATTTTTGGGAATATCTTAAAAAATTACACATCGGATCGAAAAAAAAGAAAAACTTGTTTAATTTTTGGATTTTATTCTTATATCAATGAGTTAACATCTATTTTTAACGTTACCCAAGAACAAGGACCAGGACGCAGTAGTTATTTGTTCTGATCGGGGTGCTAGTTTTAAGAGAGTCCCCCTGCCTCTCACTGTTTAATAAATTAGATTAAATGTTCGAAATTGTGACCTTGAACTTCTAGACACTAATTTATTCTTTTTTCAAATGATTGTACACAGGAGAGGAGCATATCTTTGGAAATTTCAAAACAAGCGTTTCTTATGCGCTGTATCATGTATTCCCGAGTTGTTGGTGCTTGTTGAAAAACCTTATCTTTTAGATAACCCCACAGAAAAAAATCCGGCGATGTCAAATCAGGTGACCTAGCAGGCCAATTAACCGGGCCACCTCTGCCGATCCATCGGCCATTGATATCACGGTTCAATACTTCTCGTGCTGTTGCTGAGTAATGGGCTGGGCAACCGTCATGATGAAACCACATAATTTGTTGAATGGGCAGGGCAACATCCTCAAGTAGAGGTGGTAGTTCATGTTCCAGGAAATTTCGATATTTGATTCCATTTAAGGTTCCATCAATGAAATAAGGACCAATGAGTTTGTTACCTAAAATTCCACACCAAACGTTAACCGACCAGGGACGTTGATGTTCAACTTGTCGTAACCAGTGGGGATTGTCCCAGAGGCGGATTATCCCTAAGGCAAACTAGGCACGTGCCTAGGGGCGCGAGGTTACAAGGGGGCGCGAGGTTTGATAAAAACGCAAGTTTTTATTAAAGAAAGATTTACAACTTATTGGTTTGATTATTTAATCAGCACGCGCACGTGAGCTTGAAACGAAGAAAATAATTAACATAAAATTAAAATTGAGTATGAGTATAAGGAACGTATGGCAGGCCCCATCGCAACGCCTAGGAGGTCGAGGATGACAGTTTGGATGGTTAGGCCACTCCCGGAGTTTTTTCGTCAGGCCGGGCCATACGCCAGATTAAGGCTAGTGGAGTACGGGACAAGAAGGGAAAACATTTTGGTTTTTGGGTGACATTGGACTGACCCAAAACTAAGTACTATCCGGAATCCCCCTTAACCAGGGATTTAGTAATGCCCCCATTTATATGTGGTTCATGAATGAGGTTTGGTTGGTTAGTACGCTGCTAGGAACTACCTTTGCTGGTCTTGTAGTCTGCTGAAATTCAGAAACTGTTGTGAGCAATTGTTTGCCCCACTGTGCGAAAACCGTTTCCTCAGTGTAGGGGTCGAGAACTATCGATGGATAGTTGTCTTCATTTTGTGGAGAAATTGTATTTACGTTTTCTTTTTCTTTTCTAACCATTAGAAGTTACATTTATAATATTTATTCTATAGAATTGCTCTTAACTTTGCTTTTTTTAATTTTCTTATACAGCTAGCAGCATGCAATGCCTAAAATTTAGAAGTGTTTAGTGGTTTATGTTTAAGTTAGGCAAATATCGGAACTGGTTGTTTATTTTATTTTCGTTCGTTAAGTTTTAAACATTTAAATTTTTTGGGGCTGGCCTCTAAGTTTATGCTTATTTATGTTTTGTGACGGTCTCACCTAATGATTGAGTAATTTACACTGTTACACTGTTTTCAGTAATAATGATTGATTATTGTTAGGTTTTTGTTGCGAATTTGCGTATTAGATCATGCGATTAATTGGTACTTATCAGATTTTTGCAGATGATGGACCCTTCCACTCTAGGATAGTTTGTTCCTTACATAAGGTGATTCATATTGGTCTAGGGTTAGATCTTCAGGTATGCTGTCATTTATCACTTAATTACTTCCGTGTCCGTATTCACTATATTCACTTGTTGGGGTTGCTTTATAATGCACTAATTTAATGTTTGACTTTGGGCAACAGGTACACTGATTTTCGTTGTCCAAGTAGTAAATCTTTGCTCCAATTTCGACCATTATTTTACTTAAACTACACTGTATATGAGCGATTTTTATGTTTCCTTAAAACTTATTATTCGGTACACTTAAGAGCGATCGAATTCGAGAGCACATTTACTCGACTGGCCGTCTGTATCGGTACTCCTAATTAACATAAAATTAAAATTAACATGTAAAAGATGTTGTAGAAGTTAATTCTATGGAATTGTATATCACATATTTCGTTCACGCCTAAGGGTAAGTACACGTGTCCTGGCATATAACTAATTATAAGCATACGCCAGGACACGTGTACTTACCCTAATAATATTATAACTTCTTCGTGCAAAAATTACTAAACCGATTGTGATAAAACTTGGTATGTAGATAGCTGGAGACCGAAATTTCCACGGTATGGGGCATCACGCGGGTGAAACCGCAGGGTATACATCTAATTATTATGTAAGTACTAGTTAAAATTTATAATATATGGCCGCTAAAGGGGCGCCGATGAGGTGCTTGCCTAGGGCGCTCTCGACATTTAATCCGCCTCTGGATTGTCCACACTCCAATAGTGCATGTTATGCCGATTAACGGAACCATCGTTTGTGAATGTGGACTCATCTGAAAATAGTAGATTAGCTGAACTGCCCATTCACAAAATTCTACTCGCCGATGAAAATCATTGCCATGAAGTTCCTGAGGCAGTGAAACCCGGTATGGGTGATCCCAGATAGCACAAGATGTCCTGAGGACATCCGGTTTAAATCCTTTACAGACGGTCGCGACCAGAAAACCGATGGACGTCCTGAGGCCTAGGCCTATGGACGTCCTAAGGCCTAGGCCGATGGACATCCTGAGTACGTCCATCGGTTTTTTGCCTGCGACAATAGTTGAAGATACAAGTTGATATATCACCCTTTATAAAGGCCTTTATAAAAGGTGATATATCAATTTGTATCTTCAACTATTGTCGCAGGCAAAAAACCGATGGACGTACTCAGGATGTCCATCGGCCTAGGCCTTAGGACGTCCATAGGCCTAGGCCTCAGGACGTCCATCGGTTTTCTGGTCGCGACCCGGGTCTAAGTGAAAAAAAATTACACCTTGTTTTTTATTAAAAATACTCCTTAATCAAGCACGATAAAAGATTTTAAAAAAAAGTTGTCAATTTTTTTTCACTTATATGTCTATAGATAGACCCTTTATCCACTTAAGTGGAATTGTGTCTTTAGTTGTCAAGTATTTTTAGCAATTGCAATTTTCCATATCTCTAACTTATTTAAAAATATCTAGTAAAATTAATTAATTCATTGCATTAAAAATATCATTACAAATTTTAAAAAATTATTTTTAATTATATTATATATATTAGGTATATTATATTTTTAATTTGTTGAATAAAAAATATCACATTGGCCAAATTAATAATTTGAATTAATAATATTATATGAGAAATGTATAATACGAATTAAAAATACCATTGGAGAAATTTCTCCACTTTAACATTTAAATTATTTAATTTGTCCTATAATATTTTTAATGCAATAAATTGTAAGAGTTTATTTCAAATTTACCGCCAAATAAACAGTTGGTATTGGAAGTAACCAGTTTAGTGACTTTAAGTTGGCAGTCTGAAATCCGCCATGTTGGCATTGTTCATAAAACAGCGTGTGCTGTTTTTAGTTAGCTCCCTGTTTAGTTAAATTTCTGTGTATTTAAATATATGATATAAGTGAAAACAACTTTTATTATATGGAAAAACCCCTACAAAATTTAAGTTTTCACTTGATATTTTTAAATAATTTAGAGATATGAAGGTATGTGAAATTCAATGGAGAAATAAATAAAAATAGTATTATGAAAGGTTTATTGTTTTAACTTAAGGAATATATGGTTAACGGATTGACCTCCTTTTCCCGGACACCCTGTATATATATATATATATATATATATTAACAAAACACTTGTTAACACTGTATTACATTTCCCTATTATAATAAAACTATGTCCTAATTCGGTCCTCATATGTCCCGAATTGGACAGCTTGGGGTCAAATACGGACGTCCTGAGGACATCCTATTTCGGAAGTCTGTGGACGGTCAAATACGGACGTCCTGAGGACATCTGAAACAGTCTATTTCGGAAGTCTGTGGACGTACTACGAACGTACTTTTGCAGACCCCGGACATCCTGAGGACGTTCGGGTTGTCCTGGGTGGAAGTCCTACGAACGTCCTACGAACGTACTTGTGCTATCTGGGATACTTGTGATGATTCAATATTTTCCGAATACTATCTCTGGAAACCCGAGATCCCGATGTATTTCCCGAGTGCTTACATGAGGGTTATGTGGAACAGCTGCTATCACAATAATTTCATTAGCTTCTCCTGTGACAGTGTTTCTATACCAAAGGTATAAATATGTTTTTATAACATATTATGTACATACCTGGACGCATTAGTAAGGTACCAACATAAAAAAGGAATTAAATAATTTAATTTATTTTGAATTCCCTAACAATTCTCGTATACACTAATTATAATTTTTAATGGGAAATCCGAATCTGCAATTTTTCAAGATATTCCCAAAAATAGGGTTTCTTGCGATTACAGCGCCATCTATCAGGAATTTAAAAAAAGGTTTTCCATAAAAGTTACTTATTTTTTTATGGGAAATCCAAATCTGCAATAAAAAATGGGGGTTCCTATTTATAATTTTAAAGTTGCCCCCACCCCCACCCAGGGGGTGGTGGTGAGGAGTCGACTTTGGTATCATTGGATGGCCCCCTTCCAGGCGAACAAATTTTATTCAAAACTTTTTTTGATCCGATGCGTAGTTTTCGAAATATTTCAATGTATATATATATACAATGGTACAATCTCATGTACCATCTTCAGGTCTTATCTGCTGGGCTGCTGTTGCTGCTCTGCTGCGAGTTAGACGTGAAGTGAGCTCCGTTGCCGATGATCGTTGTTTATATACCCTCTTAGCTTTCCGCGTTATTAACCGTGACTGCGATTGAACCTGTGTTATGTTCAGCTCCATTGATTTCGTTAATCTGCGTGGCGGTTTGGTGGTTGTAAGAGCTGGTTTACATGCAGTTGGTAGTCTCTGTGTATCGTCTCTTGTGTTGAGGTTTCTTGGACGTTTTTCTATTTCAATGGCTTCACGGATGGTACGTTTGGTTCTGTGTTCGATGGTAGCCAAGACCCTTGTTTTTTCAAAGTCATTATCTGAAGACGTTCGACTGCTTAGAATACACGATCGCCTGATTTGTATGACGATCGCCAACGTTTAGATAAACGATCGTCATTTTAAACGACTTTATAGGCGATGTCATCAATATTTGTCGATCATCAAAAAAACTCTAGACGGTACTTTCCCAAAACTATAGTTTTCAAAAAATTCTATGAATAAATTGTCATTTGTTTTTGGGGGATGATAAATTGAAGTAAGTAAATAATAATTTTCGTTAATGTTAAATTCAATAGATATTAACCATAAATAACTTTCAGTTAATACATCTTTTGTTAAGTACTTTATAATTAATTTATTTTTTTATATACTCACCCCACCAGTTCTATTAATTTCTTTATTATATTCATTAATTTCCAACTCCTTATTGTAAATAAGATCAGTTAGTTAGGTACAATGTCATGTGTTTCACATGAAATAATTTTCCTTTAGTCATTTACCAATGCATCTACAAACGTTTTATCGTTAATGTATCGATGTAAGGATCCTTGACAATTAAAATTCATAATATTTTGTTCTAATTGCTATATATTAAATTTAGTGCTGTTTATTTCTCTTTCAATCGTTTTTTTATACGTTGGACAGTTTTTGTCATATGCCGTATGATTTGTGTTTATATTCAAATTTAGTTTATTTACTGCCCATATACAGTTAGCACCAGAGACAAGGGTTAGCACATTTTTCTTCATTTGCTTCACATTTGTGCCGTTTATAGATTCCAGTACGGGATTGTACAATCCCGTACGGGAATCTATAAATGGCACTACGGATTTCGTATTGTTCATCTTTTACGGGAGGAAGGAAGGAAGGAAGGAAGACAATCTATAAATCAGGCTTAATAAGCCTCCTCTAGAATTCCCTTAGCCCCGTCTAAATCGTCAGGCTGGCTATGAGCCTGCCTCAAATTCTTAATCCAGTGGATTGTATCAACTTGATACACTATGTAAGGTGTATGGTTCTTGCTGCAACAAGTTGATTAAATCATTATGTTGCAGTTGCAGTGTATGGCAGACAGAATTAAATTTTTAGTGTGATATTCTTTAAAAATTAGGTTGGTATTCCTGCTTAAGTGTCATTAAATTTGACGTCTACCACTAGGGTTATTTTGAAAATAACTTAGTTCCCTAGTTTTTAGAATATTTCACAACAATAACAAGCACGTATTAGGTTTAAAAAATGAGTTCACATGTAGACAATTTTCCAGTTTTTGTGTTTCCAAATTCCTTGAAATTCTATTTGTTAAGTAGAGAAACGCACAAGCAACTTTTAACTTTGTACAATCCTGCAGACGTTCCTGTGAGATTTCGAGGTAAATTTTATGCATGTATTGTGTCCCAATTACGGAATTAACTTGCATTTTTAGTGCTATGCACAGCTCCAACAAAATACCATGTCATGGACCCCGAAGGAAGTATCGGACCTGCATCATGTGTTGATTTTGTTGTTAGGCATACAATGCCATCACAAAGTAATTGCAATGTGACTGATAAATTTAAAATAGCTTTATTAAATTATACAACTAAACAGGTATATTTATCATTATTAAATACCTACTCTGCATTTTAAAATTGGGGAATATTAAAATTTGTACCAATTGAACCCTTAATTGAATCGGTGAGAATATGAACAGTACAAGTCCAAAAAATTAATTTTGACAAGTCATTTTCTAAAACTAATTTTAAAGTTAAAAATAATTTTTTGTGAAAAGATATAAATCATTTTACAGAATATGAATATTATATTTTATAAAATAGTTAAAATATTCTCACAAAAATGCATTTAGAATTATAAAACTGATTTTTTTAAATATTTTGTCAAAATGTTAACTTTGGACTTGTACTGTTTTTAATCTCACCAACTCAATTGTTTTTGGTTTAAAATTTATAATAATAAAATAGGTATTTATTGTTGGATCAATACAATATAATCTTATACTTACTATAAAACTTCTCAAATGTACAAAAGATAAATAATAAAGTACCTATAAATAATTCATACATACCTACTTACATATCTTAAGATATAAATTTATTAAAATTCAGTTTAATAATAGGTATTATATTTTTAAAATATGTTTACAAATTATTGTGTTATTAATTAATAAAAATGTTTTTTAGACACTAGGCAAAAAAGTAGTTGATGCTATTCTTATAAATGGGGAAAAAAATAGTGGAGACAGAGAAATTTCCAGTGGATGTTTTAGTGACCGAACTAGTTTAAATGATGACCAAAGAAGTAATTTTTCCAGTGTATCTTATGGGTAATATCAGCACAATTATTTTTTAAAAAAATTTCAATATTAATTTTATATATTTTTTAGTACTAGAACTGCAACTCCGTCAAGAAAAGTAAGTTATATTACTGCAATAATCTTAGGAATAGTTTGTGTAAACATGTTGCTGTTACCAACAAAAATGGAGGAACACACACCTTCAAATCTACCTGATTACTTGCATATTAGTGCAAATTTGAAAATTGTGGCTGCATATGTTCTAGGAATAGTTACTATAGTTCTGTTTGGAAATGTCGGATAAGTTTTTAGTTAGGTAATTTAATTATTTTTTAAATATTTTTTTGGGGCACAAGGGCAGCTTTTATTTATGACATATCATCAGTTTTTGTATTATTTGTCATGAATATATTTATGATTATGGGTTATTCTTGATTCTCATTTAACATTTAGACTAACTTACCAGTCTAATAATTTAATTTTGCAATATAGGTATAAAAGCCAATAATATTACTACAAATTTTAGGCATGCAGTTGGCTATTTTGGTAAATAAATGTACCTACCTACATATTATGTTAAAATTGTTATTACAAAAATGAACATGTTTTTTATTTTACTCCCAAAAATAGTTGACAAAAATAAAATTATCTAAATTTTGTAAGTATGTGTTGAATATTTCAGTAACAATTTTGGTATTAACCATTTTTAACATATTACTTACATTTACCAGAATTCAACTGTACCTTTAAAATTCCAGGTAGTGGCATACAGAAATTGAAATACATTTTTCTCTTATAAGACTGGACAATGAAATGTTTTATTTTAATTTTTTATATATAGGTATTATATCAATTAATTCTAGTCATTAAATTGAGACATTTAAAAAAGGTGTTATTTTTTCAATATAAATTATGAATAATTTAAATAAATTATTGGACAGACAATGTTTTGCGTTTTATGTTAACATACATACAAAAACAATTATGTAAGTAAATATAAATGTCAATTTTATATTCATTAAAAAATAATGTTAAAGGTAACTAAATTATCCTTATCAAGCCAGTGTATGACTGTGTATAACATGACAAACAAAATAACACTATTTTTAAATACAAAGTTTTTGAAGAAACTTTTATGATCAAGTAGGAAAAAAATATTTTATATTTTTAATCCTGTTTAATTTAACAATTTTTTTTTTAATTTAAAGAAGTCGCCTTTTACACTGGTCGAAAAAAAAATGTTTGCCACAGGGGAGCTAACAACTTTTCTAGGGTGATTTGGGTGCGCTGATATAAAAAATGACCATTATTTTGCTTAATTTGCCTTTGTTTTTGAGATTTTCTTAAAAAAACATTTTTGTTGATATGCAAAATGAAGGGATAAAGCCTTTAAAATGAGGTATCACTTTAAAAACATAATAATAAATTGTCCCCCTAAAATTAAAAATAGATGTGTGGGAGAGTTTTTTATTTATTTTTTTACGTAGGTAACACCTAAGAAAACTGGGGTGGAAGCTTTCCATCCTGTGTGTATGAATATGCAACTTAAACTTATTTTTATTAGGTAATAGGTACATAATTTCAATTAGGTATTAGGTAATTTTCATTACTCTCTGTAAGTTGAACTCAAACAGTTTAACATGTGGGATGACAAATTAACTTGGAGGAAATTAACAAATTTCGTAATAATTACATACCAGAGTTCATGTGGAATGACCACTGTTGATGGGTGTTATTTTTGTTCACAGGATTTTTTATGAATTCTTACGACTTTAGTTGTACAAGCGAAAATGCCGTGAATATAAATTGTGACACGGGAGGTTGTTTTGAGTACCATTTTGGCAATGTTTATTTGATTGTCTTGCTATATAATATATAATAAAGTAGATAAATGGAACTACAAAAATTGTTCGTACCTACTAAAAAGGCGATTTAATTTCGTTAAAAATAGGTTTTTTTAAGGGACTAACTAAAAAATATTTATACAAATTTTAATGTTTGCATAACGGAAAAACGGTGTTTTACAATATCTACAAAACGAAGGCTAATTGAGCAAAATTATGGTTATTTTGGAATCAGCGCACCTAAATTACACTAGAAAAATTGACCACACATGGCTGTTGACCAGTGTTATCAATATTGTAGGGACTGATTTAAAAGTATTTTTCTTTTGTACTCTTTATTGAATATTTTTATTTAGTTATACTATAATAATCATGAAATACAATACAAGTTTTATTTATCAACAAGCAAAACGTAATGTATTCCTTAATTATAATTATTGTTTGCTTGATTAAAGCAAAAGTGAGTAAAACATTAACTTTCAGACCCTGCAATAGTGTAAAGCTGCTCTGTGTTTAAAGATTGTGATTATTTTAAATAGGTGCAAATTGTACATACACATGTTTATTTATATGTATATTTGGTGTTTTTATTGAAAATTTTTAATAAATAAATATAAATACAAAAACGTGTAATTAATTAATTAATCTGTGCTTCTTAACTTAAGAATCTTAAGTGATTTAGAACCAAATTCTTGAGCAGTCTAAAAGCGGTTTCAAATAGATGCGAAATACGAATATTCGCATTTCGAAACTCCTATTTCAAATAGATGCGAACTGTCGGAACTATTTTAGGCCCTAAAATTTAGGGACATTGTTTTCTCACTAGGCGATATTTGCAATGGTATTTTAGGGACATAATTTTCTCCCCAGGCGATATTTGCCATACTTGGTTAACATTTTCTATTTGTGGTTTTATGTGAATTGACATTTTGTGTTTTTATTATCCATGAACAATTATACCAGTCGCAATTATGCCATTGGCGACGAAGGCGTGCAATTGCGCTTATTTTTTGTTGAAATGATTAATTAATGCTCATCACGACAAATTCGTGCGGTTTTCGCAAAATATTGGATCAATCTCAAGATTCCCGCCCCCAGATGTCAAATCTTGCGAATTCGCAGGATCTGTCGAAACGTCAAAACGCTTTTCCCGACAAATCAAATCGACCAATGAAAACATTTTTCTCATATGAAACCGCTTTTACTTTATCGCGCTATTTTGTTGCGGTATTTTCCTGTAACCGCGACAAAAAAGTAAACCGGTATTCCCATCTTTAATAATACAAGTACGAGAATTTGAACCTTCGTACGATAAGCGAATTTTTTTAAATTAAAAAAAAAGGGAAATAAAAAAACAAAAAATAGGGAGAAAGAATATATACATTATAATTATTATTAAGCCACTAAAATTTTATTTTCTTTTAAATAAATTCTTTTTAAAGCGAAGATTATTATCCGCTAGGAATACTTTGTCTCTCCTGGGCCGTAGTCACCTATATTTAACTTTTATATGGTTTTACTCATCTACGCACCACCAAAGCCAAATAAACTGCATTGCACAATGACTCGTGTAAACCATTTTTTAAAAAGTTTAAAATTCTCACAGTAACTTCAATTTATACCGTACCTTCATTTGCAAGTTATACATAGGGAAAATACATTGTAGGTGGAACAGACAAGTCGAAGTCGAAGCGCGAAACGAAAATGTTCCCAGAAATTATTTTGACGAGTGGATGAGTAGACTAACATGCGACGTAACAGGTGACCTTGTTTACTGACGATTAAAATTTTATTACGTCCATATAATTTCTAAGAACTTTTTCGCTTTGCGCTGACTTCAACTTGTATGTATAGCTTGCAAATGAAGGTACGGTATACTAGAATGTGTTATGTTTTTAAGGAAGAACTCATTTTTTTTGATAAAAAATTATGAAACTAGACATAAAAAAGTTTTAATTCCTGATAAAACAAATTTGTCATTAGTTCAAAAAAGTGTAAAATATTAAATAATAAAAATTTATAATCATATTCCACATCATATAAAAACACTAAATGATAAAAAAATTAAACTTGAAATTTTAAAAATATTTCAACTTCAGTGTTTTTACTCCACAGAGAAATTTTATGATTATAAACTTTAAAATATTTTAGTTGAAAGCCTATTTTAAAACCTATTTTACCAATTTGTTATTTTATTTTTACCTTGTATGTTCAATTATTGTTAATACTTTGTGTACGTGTATTGTATCACTATAGAGCTATTTATATTTTTTGTATTGACGTGTTCGTTGCCCAAGAGGCTTTTTTGAATAAAGTATTATTATTATTATATATATATTAGGGTGACCCAAAAAAAAAGAATATTTTTTTTCTCTCGTCTCTTGTGAAAATATGTTGGTTTGTAATGTTTTAAGAGCCCTGTCAAAAGATCAGCGTGTCAAGCTTTGTAAATGAATCTTTACGGGCGAGCTGGAAGTTTGTGGGGTGAGCGACGAAGGAGCGAACCCCATAATCCAGTGAGCCTAGTAAAGATTAATTGCAAAGCGTGACACGTACAAACTTTTATTTTCACCTTTATATAACTATTTTCAAATTTAAAATTTATATTAGTGTGTCAACTGTGACATTTCATATCAAAAATTGCTTTTCTACAAGCCTGTAAAACTTTACAGGTCTTTTATACAAGCCCGTAAAATATTACAGGTCTGTTCCCATAATGTATCGTTTACTTGGATACAAAAACAACAAAATTAACTTATAAAATGTCATTTACTAAGAAGGTGGAAATAAAAAATTTTTAGGGGTCGCTCAAAATTTTTAAAAATTTCCAAATTCGTCAAAAATTGGATTTTTTTTTATTTTAATTTTTTTTCTCGTTCCGATATAATTTTTTAATTTAAAAATAATAATGATTCTAAAAATTTCAAATCGATATTTTGATTTCTAAAGGTCGCTCAAGATTTTTTTAACTTTCAAAGTAGAGTATTTTGAATGTTTTTGAGCGACCTCTGAATATAAATATCAACGAACTTTTAGCGACCTTTAGAAATAAAAATATTGATTTGAATTTTACAGAATTTTTATTATTTTCAACCAAAAAAATAAAACGAGAAAAAAAATTAAAATAAAACAAAAATTCAATTTTTGACGATTTTGAAAATTTTAAAAAATCTTGAGCGACCCCTAAAATTTTTTTAATCGAGCTGATATTTTGACAGTGCTCTTACAGCATGATAAACTAACATATTTTTATAAGAGAGGAGTAAAAAAAATATTCTTTTTTTTTGGGCCACCCTAATATATATATATATATATATATATATATATATATATATATACATATATACATATTCAATTATTACGGCCTCATACAATAGACAAGTTTATCGGTCTCACCCAAATGGAGCATAACCAGCGAATGTCTGTGTCATGTATATTAAATTTCAAAGTATTCTAAACAGATCCTGCGCACTTAGAAATTATGGTATACATTAATCTTTCATACATAAAAATCTCTTACTAAATAACTAATATTGTGGCTTTAATTTGTGTATATATTTTTTAAATAGCGACATTATAAACCCAAAAAAGCGAGTATGTACAGTGCGAGATAGACGTGTTTTATATCGCTCCAAGTAAAATATTAAAAACTGAATTAAAATACTAAATTTAAAACAAACATACATACAGGGTGTCCGGGAAAAGGAGGTCAATCCGTTAACCATATATTCCTTGAGTTAAAACAATAAGACTTTCATAATACCATTTTTTAATTTAGAGCTTCAGGTTCGATATACAGGGCGACAAAGTTTGAAATTTAAAACTGATTTTTTTTAATAATTCAAGTAATTGATAAGATATTAAGTTTAAATTCGGTACACTACTTCAACATAAATAGTTACATTTTTGGAGACCAACAAAACAAAAAACAATTGTCAAATAATCAAAATAGGGGGGTCCAGTACTCACTGACTCCCCCTATTTTTTAGTACGTGCGCCAATGACTTCCAAACGGTATTTTTTCAGGTAATCATTTATTGTTGAACATTTTTTGTCTCTTATAAAATTTTGATAAAATGATTTGTTTTAGAGATAATTTGTAAAGTATGGGTCAGTCCATATCAAATCAACCAAAGGTTCTTCCCCCACCATCTCCGATTTTGATAATTTTTGGTAAATTTGTTTACCTCACTAAAAAACTCAAAAATCCCATTTATGAGTTTTTTTTGATAGGTGGCTTTTGTTTTATTGATTTTTGAAAATCAAAAAATTCCGATCAATTTGGGTCTTGCAAGTACTTACAAAAATAGCGATATCTCGTAAACTGTTAAAATTGGAAAGGTGAGTGGTGGCTTATTTTAAAGGCCCATTGAGACCTTTTTTATGATATATCACATGACCTAAATTTTTTCAAAAAAAAAATTAAATTTCGAAAATTTGATATGGACTGACCCATACTTTACAAATTATCCCTAAAACAAATCATTTTATCAAAATTTTATAAGAGACAAGATTTTTTTAAAAATAAATGATTACCTGAAAAAATACCGTTTGGAAGTCATTGGAGCTCGTACTAAAAAATAGGGGGAGTCAGTGGGTACTGGACCCCCCCTATTTTGATTATTTGACAATTGTTTTTTGTTTTGTTGGTCTTCAAAAATGTAACTATTTATGTTAAAGTAGTGTACCGAATTTAAACTTAATATCTTATCAATTACTCGAATGATTAAAGAAAATCAGTTTTAAATTTCAAACTTTGTCGCCCTGTATATCGAACATGAAGCTCTAAATTGAAAAATGGTATTATGAAAGTCTTATTGTTTTAACTCAAGGAATATATGGTTAACGGATTGACCTCCTTTTCCCGGACACCCTGTATATAAACAATGGTGATGTTAACTAGAGAACAATTAAGAGAAGTGAAAGAGGAAATAAGTGCAGAGATAAGAATAAACATTGAAAAATCTCTTCTTCAAGTATTGGATTCTGATGAGTTTATTAATAAATTAATGCTGAAGGTCAACACAAGTATAGAACAAAAACTGGACAAAAAACTCAACGAAATCGATCAACGCTACGAAAATAAAATAAAATTATTTGAAGAAAAACTTGATCTTCTGGAACAATATTCCCGGAGAAATAATATACGCCTATTTGGACTAACCGAAAACTCAGGAAATCCACTATCAGAAGACATATCCAATGTGTTTCGTTCTATGGACATTGGAAATAAAAATATTGCTGAATGTTACCGCATAGGAAAAATGAATGCAAACAAACCAAGGGCCGTTTTTATCAAACTTCAAAATTACGAAGATAAAATCGAAATAATTCAGAATAGGAAGAAACTGAAAGGTACAAATTGTCATATTAAAGAAGACCTAACAAAAAAGAAAATGGAAATTTTGACTGTCGCATCTGAAAAGTTTGGATTTAAAAACATATGGAGTCTGAATGGAAAAAACTTTACAATGTTTAGAAACAAAAAAACTGAAATCAAATCATTGGAATTCATTAATACTATGGAAAACTAAATGAACTCTTCATATACTGCAAAATGAATATATCTGTAAATATATTTTTGTTAAGGTAAATATCCACCATAAATCTAAATATTTTGTAATTAAAGTGTATAAATAATTATTTTTGGAGTAAACTTGGAATCGTTTTGGAGACATACTTAATCTAATTGTTTTTTTCTCTATTGTTAATTAGGATAGATTAAATTTTATTATTATTATTAATTTTTATCAGTTAAATAAATAAATTTCTTAATATTTTATAAAAAGGCACAACGTATTATGAACATTTTTTTAAACGAATTAGATAATTATAATACTATAAATACACACAAAATAAACTCTAACGACGAACTAAACAAAGAAATTAGTTTAATGATAAGGTCTGGGTTAAATATTGTACATTTTAACATACGTAGTTTAAGAAAAAACTATGATGAACTCTTAATATACTTAGAATCATCCAATTTTGATATTATTATTTTAGGGGAAACATGGGAATTACAGAATCTTTCAAATTATAATATAAAAAATTATTCATTATATTATAATGAATCAGCACTAAATCAAAATGACGGTTTGGTTTTATATATTAGTGATAAAATAAAGGCAAATGTCATACATACTAAGTAAAATGAATCCAAAATAACGTTGTCAAAACTCTCATTTTCATTAAATAACCTAAGCTATTATATATAACATAATTACAACCTATAGAGCACCCTCCACTGATGCTGCAGTTTTTATAAATGAACTTGATTACTATCTCTTGTCAAATAGTGCGGATGACTTTAATTTGTTCATTGGGGATTTAAATATTGACATTGGAACATTAAATAATATCGCAAATACATATATAAATTGTCTAAGTTCACATGGATTTATTTCATATATAAATAGAAGCACTAGAGTAACGACACAAACAAAATCCTGTATTGATCATGCCTTTATTAAAGTAACAAAACTATTAGAAAACAAAAATAAAATAACTCCAATAATTTATAGGTCTCATATTACAGATCACTATAACATTATGATTAACGTCTCAAATAACACCCAATTAAAAATACCTAAATATGAAATAAAAAGAATAAAAAAAATAAACTATAATAAACTTAATCTTGCGCTGCAAAATGAAACTTGGAATAACCTTTATCAAGAAGAAAATTCCGATGAAGCATATAGGATATTTTCAAATAAATTAAACTTCCTTATAAAGAATTGTACCACGTATCAAAACATTAAATCCTATAGCAAAATTAAGCCATGGATCACTGAGGAGCTTATTAAATGTATTAAAAAAAGAGATGGTTTAAAACGAAAGTATTTAAAAGAAAAAAATAATATAGGTACAATTATTAAATCAATATAAAACATATAGAAATTATCTCACCAAAATATTAAAACAAACAAAACAAAAATATTATACGGACAAGATTAATGTATCTCAAAATAAAACAAAAGAAATCTGGAGAATAATAAAAAACATAAATCACACAAAAACCAATAAAATTACACTGCGTGACGATTTAAATAATATAACTGCAACAGAGCCAGCTGACGTTGCCAATATCTTTATTGAATACTTTTCAAAAGTAGGTGAAAATATGGCAAACTCAATTAAAAATGACCCTCTTTCCGATTATAACCCTCTTAATATGCATAGAAGCAATTTAATAAATTCTATGTTTTTAAGACCTGTAATAAAACAAGAAGTTTTGAATACAATCAATGAACTAAAAAATAACACATCATGTGGAATAGACAAATTAACTACAAATACAATAAAAAACGTTAAAGAAAACATTGCAGATAAAATAGTATTTTTAATAAACCTTTCATTTAAAAAAGGATGTTTTCCCACACTTTTAAAAAATGCTATTATTACCCCAATCTTCAAAAACGGAGATCAACTTGACCCTAAAAATTATAGACCGATATCAGTTATTTCAGTATTGGCAAAGATTTTTGAAAAGTGCATTGCTCGAAGAATTGACGAACATTTAAACAAAAATAATTTAATTGCACCAAATCAATTTGGATTTAAAAGCAAGTGTTCTACGGAGGACGCCCTATTTAATTTTACTAACAAAATTCACGATTTACTAAATAATAAACAAAAAGTAATAGCAATATTTCTAGACTTGGCTAAGGCTTTCGATAGCATATCCCATCCAATGCTACTGACAAGATTGGAACAATACGGAATCCGTGGAGTTGCTCTAAAATTATTCAAAAGCTACTTAAGTGATCGCAATTCATTTGTAAAAATTAATAATACCCTGAGTATCTCTCGTAAAATTAAGTATGGCGTCCCCCAGGGAACCGTTTTGGGTCCAAAGCTGTTTGTAATTTACATAAACGAAATGTTAAAACTGTCAATAAAAGGCGACATACTATCATATGCTGATGACACGGTTTTACTTTTTAAAGGAAATACATGGGCTGAAGCAAAAATTAAAAGCGAAGAAAATCTTTACAAAGTAAAATGTTGGCTTGATAACAATTTATTAAGTCTTAATTTTTCAAAAACAAAGTTTATGTCTTTTACAAATAGCTTGGTGACCCAACCACACTTTCAGGAAATCAAATTCCATGCCACATGTAAACTAAGAGGAGATTGCCAATGCCAAGGTTTAATTAGAAAAACTGAGTCCTTAAAGTATCTAGGTCTACATATAAACCAAAATTTAAAATGGAAAGAACATGCGCAATACATAACAACCAAATTAAAAAAAATAGTTTATTCATTTTATAATTTAAGAGACATACTATCAAAAAAAATACTTATTATGGCATATAAATCCTTGGCAGAATCAATAATATCATATGGAATTATTTTATATGGAGCAACGTATAAAAACCATTTAAAGAATATTATAGTTACCAAGAAATGGATTCTAAAAACAATACTATTTAAAAAACGTAGAACATCAACAGACGAGGTATATCGGGAAAGTAACGTTTTTAATTTTAACCAAATATATGCCTTTAATGTTGCAAAATTTATGTATAAAAACCCAATCTTAAGAAATAGTGCTCAACACCAGTACGATACCAGGCAAAAAGGTTATGTAACTCCCAGAATTTCTTCAACACTTTTTAAAAATTATATTTGGGTAACAGGTCCCAAAATTTTCAATATTCTACCCTGTACACTAAAAGAGATTCAAAACTTTAATTTATTTTGCAAAAAATTGAAAATATTCATACTTGAAAATGAACAACTCATATGTAATTTTTAAACTATTAATCACTATTTACAACGTTTGCACAAAAAATGCCTTTATACGATTTTTTTGTTTTCCAATTTATTACATTAATTGCGATGTATTTGTATTTATAATTTATAATTGTTTATTTTTGGAATTTGTTTGTTACTGTATAGAATCTATAGTATTTTCCTAGGAATTAGTATTAGATTATTATTATATATTAAGTTATTATATTGATTGTGATGTATTTATTTATTTATTTATTTATTATTGAGATTTATTGTTAATATATAGAATATGTATTGTACATACCTTAATTAAATAATTTATAAAAAATTTATGCACGACACGATTTCTCCTGAAATCAGGTGCGAAACAATACAATAAAAAAAACATGTACTTTATATGAATTGTAAAATTTTGTTCAATAAATTTTATTATTATTATTATTATTATTATTATGTATATACAATACAGCATCATACATGGTTGCCAAATCTTATTAGATGGTTAAATGCATTCAAATGAATGAATTGAATTTCCTGCTTTCATCTAACGGCCAATTCAAGCGCGCGAAACGCACGAATTACAAAACTGTTTTTATGAAACAAATTGTAGATAATTTATTAGATATCTTCTTACTTTCATAAAATATTCCTTGCGTTTTTTTATTTAATGTATAGCCTAATCAAACAAAAATATATTTGTCCCGTTCGTATGCTTGAAATGGCGGCTAACCTGTAAACCTGTTTTTCCGGCTTTCAAAATGGCAGTTAGTTGTGAAATTTTTCTGTAAAAATCGAAATGTTTCTCTTAAAATGGACTAACTACCAATAAAGTCCGACGTATAAGCAGTTTTTTTTTAAGTGAAAGTCAAATACAAGTATACCGCGAAATCAATATATGATACATAATAAAAAATTGTAAAAAAAAAATTATTTAAATTTTTATTTTTTTAATAATTAATTACTGAGGTTTTTTTTAAATTTTTAATGAAAACTTAATTTTAAATGCAATTATGTAAAAAATAAAGGAGAATAAATATTATTAAAAATATTTTATATCTCAATATTATCCCGAAACTAAAAATAAATTTATTGTCTGTTTTTTTTTTTTAATATTTTTAAATCGATCCTTGAGTACCCTTCTATCTACGCATGCGCAATCGCTTTTAAAACAACGTAAAACAGGAATTGCGTCCTTGTCTGATCATGAGCTAACTTTCCCGTTTTTTTATCTTGGCAAGCCCTATTTGCGGACCCTTTATTTTAGGCAACCGTCTACCATAGTGTAGAAAAAAAAACTATTTACACCTGGTTGCTGTTGTATGATTGTAATTATTATAGTTATATTAGATATTATATGTGCGCATGCACCGCCCCACCATGTATGGAGTACAAGAGAGCTGTGATAATAAAGTTAGTTACTGTTAGACTGTCGTATGATTGATACCCTAAAAATAAAGCATAAAACATGGCGCAGTGATAGAAAAAAAGAACCGAAGCCACGCCGCCGCCATATTGCAAAAAAGCAATTAAAATCGAAATAAAATGATTTATTGATATATTTGGTGGAAGAAATAAAATGAATTATCAAGCAATGGAATTCAGAGGTATAGAGCAGATGAATTTTGGTAACAATTTGGCAGAATCATGGAAATTTTGGAAATTGAAGTTTGAAACGTATTTAAATGCCACTGAAATAAGTAAAAAAGAAGAGAAAACAAAATGTGCATTATTATTAACGTTAATTGGAGACGAAGGATTTAGAATCTATAATTCATTTGACATTTCCGAAGAAGAAAAAGACAAGTATGAAGTATTAATGAAGAAATTTGACGACCATTTCCATCCAAGGAAGAATGTTTCATATGAAAGACATAAATTTATCACCCATAAACAATTGGAAAATCAAAAAATGGAAAATTACATTGTGGAATTAAAAAACCTATCTTTAAATTGCGAATTTGGAGACCTTCGAGACAGTTTGGTAAAGGACATTTTAATATGTGGAATCCGTTCAGACAAGATTAGAGAAAAAATGATGAATGAAGACGTTAAAACATTGGATGAAGCCGTTAAAATATGTTTAACAATGGAAAATACCAAGGAGAAAAATAAGCAGCTAGCCAAGGCAAATGGATCCGGAGAGTATGAAGTAAATTCCATAAGAAACCGTCCCAAAAGGCAGTATAATCTACCAGTTCAACGTTACAGCCAAAATAAGATAAGTGATAATAATTATTATCAAAAACCTAATGTAAATTATTATAATCCTAAATATAAAAGTAATTTCAAATTTCAAAATAAGTATAATGGCAATTTCAATAAAAATTATGACAATAAAAGTAATAAATATAGTAAAAATAATTATAATCAATATAATAAATATGAAAATAAAAATAAATTTAATAATCGTAAATATAACAGTATTCATTTTGTAGATAGTGAAAATGACAACTTGGAGGGATTATTCTTGGATGCTGTGGATGTGGATACTGGTGCTGAGTCAAAATGGGAGGATTCATGGTTACAGGTCATTGATGTTGAGGGATATAACCTTAAATTTAAACTAGATACTGGATCCCAAGGAAATTTCTTACCTGTGAGTTTCTTAATAAAAAATAATTTTAATCTAAAAAGAATTGATAAAACAAACACCAAATTTTGTTCTTATACAAGGAATCGTCTACCAATAATAGGTCAAATTCTTCTTAACTGCAAAATAGATAATGTAAGCGAAAAAATACTATTTTATATAATTGACTTAAACAATTGCCCAATAATCGGTTTAAATACATGCAAAAAATTAGGATTTATAAAAAGAATGGAACATATTTATAATATTAATAATATACAATTAAATCAAAGGGAATTTATAAATAACTTATTAAATAAATATAATAATTTATTTAATGGAATTGGATGTTTAAAAAATCCTTATAAAATCAGTTTAAAAGAAAATTCACAACCTGTCGTGCATGCACCTCGTAAAGTGATGATAAATTAAAACACACTTTAAATAAATTAGAAAAACAGGGTATAATAGAAAAATCTCTAGAATATGCTACATGGGTAAATAGTATGGTAGTTGTTAAAAAACCAGACGATAGTTTAAGAATTTGTATAGACCCTTTAGATTTAAATAAAGTTGTCAAAAGACATTATATTAAAATGCCCACTTTAGAAAAGTTAACTGTTGATTTTGTAGATGCTAAAATTTTTAGTGTTTTGGATATAACTCAGGGATATTTGCATATTAAACTTGATAGAGAAAGCTCAAAAATTTGTACATTTAATACACCTTTTGGTCGATATAGATTCAAAAGATTACCTTATGGCTTAATTTGTAGTGGTGAAGTTTTTTGTGAAAGATTAAGAGAAATCTTTGGTCATTTAAAATATGTTAAAATATTTGTTGACGATTTTATAATAGCAGGAAAAACCTTAGATGAACATAATAAAAATTTGTCAACAGTATTTGAATTAGCTGAATTAAATAACATTAAATTTAATAAACAAAAATGTAAATTTGGGGTTTCAGAAGTAAAATTTATGGGACACATTATTTGCAAAGAGGGTTTAAAAATAGATAATTCTAAAGTTGATGCAATAAAAAACATGCAAAAACCTAAAAATATAGCTGACGTTCAAAGATTTTTGGGAATAGTTAATTATGTAGGGAAATTTATACCCGATTTAGCTGAAAAAACCGCACCTTTAAGAGAATTAATAAAAAAAAATGTATTATTCGCATGGGAAAAAATTCATGAAGAAACTTTTATAAATTTAAAAAATATTATTAGTAACTCCCCATGTTTAAAATTTTTTGACATTAATAAACATTCTGTTATTTCTGTAGATGCAAGTCAAAATGGCATGGGAGCTTGCCTTATGCAAGATAGTCAACCCTGTGCATATGCATCTAGAGTGTTTACTGATTGTCAAAAACGATATAGTCAGATTGAAAAAGAACTTTTGGCATGTTTTTTTGGCGCACAGAGATTTCATCAATTTGTTTTTGGGAAATATTTTGAAATAGAAACGGATCATTTACCATTACTAACTCTAGTAAAGAAAAATATTAATAATTGCCCACCTAGACTGCAAAGAATTTTAATACAGTTAAGAAAATATGATTTTAAACTAATATATAAGCCTGGTAAAAAACTAATTGTAGCTGATACTCTATCAAGAGCATATGAAAATGATAAATATTTTGACGAAGAATTAGATTTAGAAATAGAAAGTCAAGTTTGTTTAATAAGTTTAAATTTAAACGTAACCGAAAATAAACGTAAATATTTTATAGAAGAAACAAATA
Organism: Brassicogethes aeneus; assembly: GCA_921294245.1. Classification (NCBI taxonomy): domain Eukaryota; kingdom Metazoa; phylum Arthropoda; class Insecta; order Coleoptera; family Nitidulidae; genus Brassicogethes; species Brassicogethes aeneus. The sequence goes on from OV121132.1 coordinate 69,248,477, forward strand.
AGGATGCGGATTTGATAATGTTAAAAGATTTTTTAATAAAGGGTTGGCCTAAAAATTTCAAGAATATTCCTAGTAAATTAAAATTTTACAGTAAGTTCAAGGACGAAATTTCTGAAGTAGACGGTTTGTTGTATAAAGGACACAAATTTATAGTTCCATCTTCATGTAGACATGAAATATTAAATAAATTACATTATAGTCATTTAGGCATAACCAAATGTATTTCTAAAGCCAATACCAGTTTTTATTGGCCAGGTATGAATAAACATATCGAAGACTATATTTTATCATGTAATATTTGCCAACAACAATCTCATAATCAAAAGCCTGAACCATTAATCCACCATGAAATCACTCCAGTACCATTTCACAAAGTTGCTTGTGATATTTTTCATTTATATAACGAATCATACTTGTTAGTAGTTGATTATTATTCAAAATTTGTAGAAGTCATAAAATTATACAAAGATTTAACAAGTAATAATGTTATAACAAAATTAAAATCAATATTTTCACGATTTGGTATTCCAAGAATAGTTGTTTCAGATTCAGGTCCAGAATTTAATAATCAGAATTTTAAAAAATTTAGTGAAGATTGGGATTTTGACCATCTTAAAATATCTCCTAGATATTCACAGAGTAACGGATTAGTAGAACGTCATATACAGACCGTAAAAAACATTTTAAAAAAGAGTATTTTGGATGGTAAAGATTTTGATCTAGCTATGTTAGATTTGAGAAATACACCTATAGATAACACCCACTCTTCCGCAAATATTTTAATGAATCGAAATTTAAGAACAATTTTACCACAATCAAATCATCATTTTAATAATAAATGTAAAGAAAACGAAAAATATAAAATATTTGTAAAAACTAAACAAAATAAATCAAAAATATATTATGACAGCAGAGGAGTTAAAGAATTAAATGAATTAAAAAACAACACTAAAATAAGATTTCAAATAAAATTAGGCAACGTTTGGATCAAAGGTAAAATAATAACAAAAGTCGGAATTAGGTCTTATAAAATAATGGCTGAAAATGGTAGAATTTATATAAGAAACAGAAGATTTATCAGACCTATTTATTTTTCTAAAAAAATTAATTATAAAGATAATTCAAATAACAAAAATGTTGATTTGAAAAGTATAAAATTAAATAGAGCGGCAAATTATAATTTTTTCAAAAATTTAAATTCTAAAGAAAATAAAAATGATTCTCAAAACCAGTCCCAAACAGATTCTGACAGTAACGATAATGAATCTAAAATTTCAGACAATGTACTTTTAGGTATGTTACAAAATAAAAATGACTTGTTATTAAATAAAAATAATGAAAAAACAAAAACAAGTCGATTTGGCAGGGCCATAAAAAAACCAGCTAAATTAAATGTTTAAATATTCTTATAATTATTACAAAATATTATATATATAAAAAAAAGAGAGATACAGGAATTGTATTGTAAAAATAGGATATTAATACAATTAAGTCTATATTAAGTTTAAAACTATGTACCTAAAATGTATACAAATATTGTACACTTATTTATTGTAAATGTTAGTATTTATTGCAACCATGTGTTAAGAAAAATTTATGTACTAAATTATATACAAATATTGTAAATGTATTATTAAATGTTAAATGTTGTTATTGTTTAAATTGTATAATTAAATGAATTAAAATTTACAATGTGATGTAAAAAGAAAGCCTTTACAAAAAGGGAGATGTTGTATGATTGTAATTATTATAGTTATATTAGATATTATATGTGCGCATGCACCGCCCCACCATGTATGGAGTACAAGAGAGCTGTGATAATAAAGTTAGTTACTGTTAGACTGTCGTATGATTGATACCCTAAAAATAAAGCATAAAACAGTTGCCAATATGACAGCTGTCAAAATGACAGGTGCCAAAATAACGGTTTAAAATTACAGGTGTAAAAATTACTGATTCCCGAATGACAGATGCCAAAATAACAGCTGTCAAAATGACAGGTGCTTAAATTACACCTGTCAAAATGATCGGTGCGAAAATGACAGGTTCCGAGTTATACAGCCCAGCAAACAAAACCGTAAAGGTTCTATAATGGCCCTTTATAGCAGTAATTTTAAGGTCATTTGAAAGTCAAAGTGCGAAGAAATGAATACAAATATTGGGAAAAAATCAGGTTCCTATTGGTTTTTCAGGGTCGCCGAAATTAAATAAGGTTTTTTTAAGATCAATCCATTTCAGCCCCTATTCCACAGTGACCGACTAGGTGGTCACTGTGGAATAGAGGAAAAATTAAAAGATCTTAAGTTTCACTAAATTCAAAGAAATTGTCAATGGGGAACTTGTTTTGAAGTAACAAGAAATTTAATACCCCAGAATGATTTTTTTAAGAGAGCCAGATGTCACTTGGGTGGCCTTAGGAGCATGCTTTGGAAGTAATAAATAAGTAGATGTAGACACTAAGGATAGAAAGTTCCTTTGTCCAAAAAATTCACCAGCGGAAACGCGTACTGAAAAGTAACCAGATGATGTTTTTCTTGGAAAGCCTTAACGGTCATTTGAAACGCCTTTCTTTGTTTAAATCGATCGTTGGAAAATTTAAAAGTAGAGAAAGTAGTTAATAGAATAATAACAAATTGATTTAGTTAATAATCATTTGGATTAGATAATTAGGACTAAGATAAGGATATAACCAGCCGTAAAGTAGTTTTACAAATACGTTCTAAGAATTTAATGTAACCCTAGAAAATTGTCTAAATGTATAACTTAGGTTGAAGTAAAAGTAAAAGGGTAGTTAGTAATTGCCGACATAGGATATTTAAATTTTTTGGACTTTGTTAAGATATTTAAATTTTTATCGAAAATAACTAACCCTGTAGTTAGGCAACCCAGATTATTTCAGCCTACGTCAGAGTCAATTGACTTAAGTGGGGGTGGAAATTTGTCACTGCACGCCGCTGATTGGCTAAGCTTCATCCCTCAAGCCAAGACACGCCCTTGACTTAAGAGAGTCTTTAAAAGCTCTGAACAACGGCGTTCGGCAGATTCTTCTTACTAGATTTCGCGCGCGTCGCTTCCGAGTTACTTTCTGGATGCGAGTGCCAAAGCCCAGTAATTAGTTAAATTCAGGTATATTGTCAAGTTTATTGTAAATTACTTATACCGGTGTTCGCCGTTGAGTTCACCTTAAGTGACCGGTTTAGTTTGAGTTTTGTAGTTTAGGTCAATTAAATGCCAGATTCAAATTAAACGACCCCGAAAACCTTTAAATGAAGGTTTTCAAATAGTTTTAAACACTTTTACCTTGAAATAACCTCTGGATGACCTTGCCAGGTAACAATCGCCAGTTTTGGATTCTGCGATCCGAAAAGTTTAATATACCTACTTAATTTTTTTTTCTAAGCAATTCTTCTTACTTTGACCTTGAACCTGATGTGATAGAGGTCAATTGACCTCGGATACGAAATCAGCGACCCAAAAAACCCCAGGGTGCCCTACTGCAGTAGGGCATGAGGTCTATTGATACTTCTTATATCAAATGTTGACCTGTGTAATTCACTTAGGGATCAAATAGATTTAATAAACATAATACAGTAGTAATGGTAAATACATGAAAAATCAAACAAGCAACGAAAAGTTAGATATTTTTATTTAACGCTTTTTTTAATTTTTAAAATTTGTTCATGGATTGCCAAGTTTTAAAATTTGTGAATTTTTGAATGGATTGTAAAAATTAAATAAAGGTTGAATAGAGAATCAAAATACCTTTCAAACAAGGTATCACAAGCCCCCTTATTCTATTTACTTCTGCCATCTTGGCACTTGGGAGGCAAATGTCAATTTGACGACTAAAAGTAGTATAATATTCTTGACCCTGGTTTTTTCCCTACCTCGATATCTTTCTTACTTTGTTATTTATAAATTATTTATTTCAAATAACAAAGCTACAGATAATTTTAAAGAAATAGTTTAAGTATCACACATTATATAATAGTAATAATAATATAATAAAACCAATTTTTTATAAGAACATTACCCGCGCCTATTACTAATGCAGATATATATATATATATATATATATATATATATATATACATAGTTTCAAAACTTATGCATCACCCCTCGTATTCACGTTGTATACATTTTTATAAATCGGTTTATTTATCACATGTTTAGTAACTCTTTTTCATGTAAAAGTAAACATTTTTTGTGGTAAAAAAATGTGTATACCCATTTAGTTGTGTTGTTTTCACTTTGGTGTCAATTACACAAAAATTTATTCCAATTGAAATTTAAAAAAACGTGATTAATAATGAATCGTCGTTTAATTTCTGAGCTGGATCGTGCCAGAATTATTGTTTTAGTTGAAGAAGGCCACTCACAGCGGTTCGTGGCGGACAGAGTGGGTGTTTCTCAGAGTGATGTTTCCCGGATATGGAATAGGTTTTTGGAGACCAATTCAGTGCAAAATAGGCATCGATCTGGTAGACCACGAGTCACCAATGAACAACAGAATAGATTCATAAGACGAATTGTTGAGTCAGGTTTGAGGTGTCGTCGTCCAATTAGAGTCCCCCAGCTCCAACATAGACATGTTTTGCACCGCCTCCAGTGGGCTCAAGAACACATACAGCTCCCTCTACAATTTTGGAATTCTGTGCTTTTCTCAGATGAGACCCGAATCTGTATGAACAGTGATAGCCGACGAATTCGTGTTTGGCGAGAGCCAACAAGAGCTGCTCAATTAACGCATGCCCGCCCCAGACTTCCTTTCGCTGGTGGCAGTGCTATGTTTTGGGCAGGCATTATGGCAGGTGATCGTACGGAATTGGTGCTCATTGACGGGACTATGACAGGACAAAGGTACATCACCCAGGTTTTAGAACCTCATGTGAGACTATGGCGAGGAGCTGAGGGTGAAAATTTTGTGTTTATGGATGACAATGCCCGCCCACATAGGACTCAAGCAGTTAATGACTATCTTGAGACACAAGGAATCCGTCGTTTGGAGTGGCCTGCGATGTCGCCAGACATGAACCCAATTGAACATGCCTGGGACATGCTCTCCAGAGCTGTTCAAGCTCGAAGAAATCCTCCCAGAACCCATCAGGAACTAGCAGTTGCAGCAAGAGAAGAATGGGAGAATCTGCCACAGGAAGCAATTGATCGCCTTGTTAGCAGTATCAGAGCTCGAATGCAGGCGTGTATTGACGCCCATGGTAGAAATACGCTGTATTAAAACTGTACAAATTAATTTTAATTAAAAATAAAATGTTCATTTTCTTAATTTTTTTATTAAAAAAAAAACTACATCTGTTCTAATAAAAAAATTATCTGCCAACTGAATAATTTTCATTGTATAATTGATCAATAAAAGTAGTTTGTTAAAATTTATTATAATAAGGGAGATTTCAGGTGATGCATAACTTTTGAAACTGTGTGTATATATATATATATGTATGTGTGTGTGTGTCATTTTTGAGCAACTTTTTTTTCAACTAAAAAACAGGCTAAAAACTTTCGGGAAGGTGAAAAAGAAGCCTCTAAACATTTGAGATCTTTATAATAACATTAAGTGGTGCCTGTTCCATTTTCCATTTAAATAAGATGGAAAAAAAATTTATTTTTTCTTATTTTTGTATCTTGACATTTAAGCATTGTAAAAACGAACTGAAAAATTATTTTGGTAGGAAATTGAATGCTCCACATTGTTTCAATTCTCGAAATTTTCGGCAAAATATCAAGGAGTAGTCGGATTGTCCTAAAAATCCGTATATAGATGTTTTTGGGGTCGCTGATAACGAATCTGGAAAAAGAATTCCAAAATTCAAAATGGTAAATCCAAAATGGCGGACATATTTGTCAAAAAATTGACGGAATAAATTGAAAATCACCATACAGGGTTTTTGAGGTCGCTGATAACGAATCTGGAATCAGAATTCCAAAATTCAAAATGGTAGATCCAAAATGGATTAAGACAATTGTAACCCTGTGTGTTACTTAAACATTTGTAACCCCGTGTGTTACTTAAAAATAATTGCAACCCTGTGTGTTACTTAAACATTTGTAACCCCGTGTGTTACTTGAAAATAATGGTAACCCTGTGTTACCCAAACATCTTCGTAAACCCGTGAGTTACTAAAATAATGTCGTAACCTCGTGTGTTACATTACATAACATTGTAACCCTGTGTGTATTAGACAAATGGTAGCCTTCCATTTATCTCACGTGGCAGCGGACGAGGACGTCTAGGAGTCAGGACAGCCAAATGTAAAAGGCCCCGCGACCGCAAATGTTATGTCTAGCAGATAAGAGAACCGAATTGTGAATGTAGACAGTTTTCAGTTGACTTTAAAATGTATTGGTAGTTGGAATAAATAACGTCTTGAGAATAAGTGTTTTATTAATATAAAATATAAATGTGTTTTCAACTGCAGGGAATTTTCCCTGGAAAAGGGATTTTTTTAGTAAAAATCGTTAAAATTAAGGATTTTTTCTTATTTATCATTAAAAAGCGCACGTTATATTTAAATATAGCGCCATTGAAGTAACCAATCAAATACGTTGATTTTCCACCAATTAAAAGCTATGTTGGCAACAGTTGCCTGTAAACACGTAATTTAATTTTTAGCCAAGTTCAGAGAGGGCGCTTCATTTGGCTCCAAACATATACTTACCGTGGTAAGTATATGGCTCCAAACTATATACTCTTTAAGATAGTCATCTATTGGTTTGGTTTAGGCCTTTTCCCTGCTTTATTTAAACAGTGCACTCTTAATCTACACTTAATTAATAATTATAATTCAAAAAGAAGTACAATGTACTTTCTTTACATAGATATGGCGAATTGCTGTGGTCATTTTCACAACACACAAACACATATTATGCTTACTGTTGCGCATTAATTTATAAAAAATACATTTAAGTGTGTCTCCACAACGGTTACATACGCGATTTTAATTTTTCTTGCAAAGTAAAGCTAATAATTATTATTATATTAATATCACTATTAAAAAAATTTTTTTGGAATATTATATATTTTTTAAGTTGAAAACGCCAAATGTACCAACGTGCAGTAACCAACATATTAAAAAAAATTCACCTAGTACTTCAAAAGTTATTTAAAAACAAACTATTTTCAGAGGCGTCCGTTAAGGCCGGTATCTCCGTAGAGGTGGTCGAAGGAAAAAAATAAATAGGAACTTGTCAAGTTATTTTTATGTGTTCTATAGAAATATATTTGAATCCGGGAGAATCCGGGAGATTGGCCACATATTTTGGGGACACCTTGTATATATAATATATTTATAACATTCAGGGTGGCTCTAAGTCACGTACCCGCATCTTAATTTTGTTTTTGTTGCCTACATATAGGCTGCTCTATAGACCTAGGCGGTAACAAAAACTTCAGTCTTCAGACAAACAACTTTATATTCTTCGTACATAAATTCATTGCACAGGTAAGTGGCGAAAGATTGTACCTACTATTATTATAATATATTGCGATCATTTATAATATAAGTTCTCGAAGCTCGGATTTCCAGAGAAACAGAAAAATGAATACAACAGCATCCAAAATAACCCCCCGCTCCCAGTTTTTGTCATGATTTTTTTGTAATCTAATAAATAGAATTATAATTAAAACTTGTTTTAAAATCTAAAACTTTATTTCATTAATATCATTTTCATTCATTCATGTGCTACAACGGTTGTGACGTATTACAAAATATAAACAGTTAACATTTAAAATTAAAATGATTGCTAGACAATGTAAATCAGTCTAAGTACCTTTCTTAACTTTACAATATAATTAAGATATGTTAATTAACAAAATATGTAGGTATTACTTAATCATATTATTTAAAAATTAAAACGTCATGGACTAATTAATTAAGAAATTCACAATGAGGAAATAAAAAATTTGCTAGACAACATTGCCTAATGTATCTTTTTTAAAATTATCTTAAGAAGATACATTTGTCATGAAATAAAAATTTTAAAAGTAAAAAATAGTTGCCTAGTAAAAAGATAAAAAAGATGGGTATTATAAATTTTATAATAAAAAATGGACATAAACAAAGTGTTGATACTGTTTACAATAATTCATATTCTTAATATACAGTAAATCAATAATGCCACATTTTAAATGTAAAGGAATTCATTAGAATATTGCCAAAAATAATATATGATACACATTAAAATTGCACAATACAATACAAAAAATCTACCCAAGTCATTTTAATAGTCCACAAATGGTTGTGCACATTAGAGCAAACTATATAGATTTATTTATATATTTTTCTTCCAACATATACGTTAGGCACATAGTTTTACACACACTTGCACACTATTTTCATTGAATTTACTATTGGTAGGTATAACATAAGACGTGCTCGAAATTGTCCATGTTTGGCAGTAACAATTGGATATGCGGACTCTCACAAATAAAATAGCTGCTGTTATTGTCTGCTCGCCATTAAATAGCATGCATCTACGTTGTTTTTTACATCCTATCTTAGTTTGTGTAATGATCAAAGGAACCCAAATACTCCAAACCGGCACGGTAACAGAACTGATATTGATCCTAAAACAAACAAAAGTATTGATTTACCATTTAACTTCTTTAACTTATCTTAAATTTTAATATTTTATTAAGGTGATTTTAGATTAATTCAGAACAATATTTTGGATGAACCAGTTTAAGTTTAGGATCTCCTAGGTTTAACGTTAAAGTATTTCAATTAAAGACATTTTTTAAAGTCTTACCTCTGTTTGAACCATAGCAGGCCGTTGCGTTCTTAGTATTCTAGCTGTCTGAAAAACGTCAACTACGCCTTCATATTGCATTCTTTCCAACACTATGCTGAGTGTTATAAACACACCAGTTCTACCAACACCCGCACTAAAACACAAAAAAATATTAATAGGTACCTAATCAATCCATACATTTTATTTTAAAAAGCCCATTTATTTTATCCTGATAATTTTTTTTTATTTTCGTTAACTTTAAATTTAAATAATAGATGTAAAAAATATACAATTTTATTAACTTATAAAACTTATGTATTTAAATCCTAAGAGTTGTGTTCGAATTTATTTTAAAACTATTATGTATTTTAATACATTTTATAAAATTTACTGTCATGGTCCATGCATAAATAATAAAAGAAGTTTCGTCGCGGAACGAGAGCGGACAAAATTATCGAATGTTTTCTTTGCCAACCAGCTCGGTTGGCTAAAGGGTAAAGCATAGTATTTATACTAACTATGTAAATATAAAAACAACTATGTTTTGGAAGTTTCACGTAATTTATTAAATGTTTACAATTGTTTCGCTACACAGTAATTTCTTCAGAATGTATAAAAACTAATACTAGTGCAAAATTTATATAACAAAAATATTGGTTTTCTAGGTAATAGGACCTAATCTATTTATTGTTAACAATTTTATTTAAGGAGCAATATTTTAATTGTATGATTGTTTTATATGATGCTATTGTTGTATCTTAATTAAAATAGGTTTAACAGTGGTAAATTATTTGTTTCGATTTGATCATTGAGAATATTATCAGTATTTTTAAGTTTGTTAATTTCTAAAGACTCCAATAGATTTAATTTTGTGCCTTTATTTTCTAAATGTAATATTTTGAAGTTGTAATTAAATGTATGGTTTTCTGTAGTTAGATGTGTCGCGTAAGCTAAATCAAGTTTTTGGTTCATAAATGATCTACGATGTTATTTAATTCTGGTATTAAAATTACGGCTAGTTTGCCCTGTATACATTTTTGGACAATCTCTACAAGTTAATTGGCGTACGCCTGATTTCGTATGCTTATGAGACTTATCTTTTGTTTGTTTTTTATGAAAATACTTAGATTGTAGTATTAATTGGATTTATAAGTGATGGGAAAATTTGTTTAATAGCTATTTTATGTCTTTTATTTTTCAGAATATCAGTAATTAATTGTGCTTTATATCCATTGTTCACTGCTATTTGTTTTATTATATCTAATTCATCGTTAAAATTTCTATCTGATAAAGGTACGTTTAAGGCTGCTGTTTTTTGAGCATGGATGAATTGTGGATGAATAGTAAGATCTAAGAAATTAATTTGTTTATTTTGTTATTCTATTGTAAATCTTATATTAGGATGAATATTATTTATAAACTTATGAAAACTAATTAATTGTCTATTTGTACCTGTGAAGCAAGTGAGAATGTCATACACAAATCGAAACCAATATAAGAAATTTTTAAAATATATGCTTTCCTGGATGATTGATTCTACCTTTAATTTTCCAATTAGACCAATAGTATCCTTTTACAAATTTACAAATTTTAACGATGAATTAAATATAATAAAACAAATATCAGTAAACAATGGATATAAAGCACAATTAACTACTGATATTCTGAAAAATAAAAGACATACAATCATCACTTATAAATCCAATTAATATTTTCAATACTTATAGGTACATATTTAGGTTCCAATATGAGACATGTTTTCACGTTTAAAAAAAAATTAATAGCAATATCTCTTTTAAAACTAACTACAATCTAAGTATTTTCATAAAAAAACAAAGTTAAGTCTAATAAGCATACGAAATCAGGCGTATGCCAATTAACTTGTAGGGATTGTCCAAAAATTTATATAGGACAAACTGGCCGTAATTTTAATACCAGAATTAAAGAACATCGTAGATCATTTATGAACCAAAAACTTGATTCAGTTTACGCGACACATCTAATTACAGAAAACCATACATTTAATAACAACTTCAAAATATAACATTTAGAAAATAAAGGCACAAAATTAAATCTAAATAAAATTGTTAACAATAAATAGATTAGGTATTTCCCATAAGGAATTTCTGAATGCTTTTTTTAATATTATGTAAATATTATGTAACACAGGTAGATTTAGCATGAAAATTATTATAAATTTTGCACTAGTATTAGTTTTAATACATTCTGAAGAAGCAACTGTGTGGCGAAACAATTGTCCACATTTAATAAATTACGTGAAACTTTCAAAACATAGTTTTTTTATATTTACATAGTTAATATGGAGTTTCATCAAGTAAAGGTCGAACCAATTAATAATAGTTATACTAGTTATACTTAATTGTATAATTGTACTTAAGTACTTAGTATACTATAGTATACTACTTAGTAGGTACATGGAATAAATGCGCTAAGAAAAGAGCATTGACAAAAACTGATGATTTTGTATACTGTAGTGAATAAAAGTTTTTGTTAGGTTTTACTAAAAGTTAACTATTTTTGAACCCATACAGCACAAGGATGTCGGACGCCGATAGGCTGCCGAACGACTGCCGTCCATAGGACGTCCAAATGTCAAAAAAGTGCGACAAAATCGGACATCTGAACCTTATTTGGCAGTATATCGATGTCCATTTGGATGTTATTCGGAGTTCTTTTGGTCGTCCGATTTTGGTCCTTTTCTTTGACATTAGGACGTCTTATGGACGTCCATTGGATTTTCTGCGGCAGTCCTTTAGCAGCCCACATCGGCGTCCGACATCCTTGTACCGTATGGATTATATATATAATATTTTTAAACCTAAAATCATTCAATTCATCATTATAGCTTTCCACATTTATAAGAAAAATTATAAGTTAATCAAAAGTAGTTATCCCGAGATAATGATCATTTTATTTAAATAAACAGTGTGTTCGTAAAGTCCCGGAACATGAGATTATTTAAAAAACGATACATTTAAAAAAAATACTGAAGCACGTCTACTTTAAACAATTGTTGGTGGCGCCACAATCGAAGTAAGTTTTTTTTTTAATTTTAACCCTATATTTTTGTTCCATTTTTGGATAGCTACCGTTGTCCTGAGTACGTTGATGCACATGTAGAAGGTTACATGGAATTTTTTTTGAGAAAAGCAGGTTTTTGTCGCCGAATGAAAGTTTGGTATTTTGGCAAACTTTAACAAAATATATGCGTTGCTTAATGTTTTTGGGAAGCCAGTCAGAGCAGTTGCTGTGTTCACCTTTAACTATTTGGCAATGGGACAGCCAGCCCACAAACGAGCGTTGTACGTTTGCTAGTCTCGCAGGAGTGATCATTTAGATCTCGGCTTTAATGCAGTGTCTTAGGTCGTACTGGGGCCTGTTTACATACACGCGGTTTTTAAGATGTCCCCATAAAAAGAAGTCTAAAGGGGTAAAATCGGGCGATTGCACTGGCCACTCGATTTGACCTATCCAGCGATTGGGGAAGACCTAATTTAAATAATCCCTAGCAATGCATAGTGTGGTGGTGCACCGTCTTGCTAAAATCAAATCGACCAATATCGACAGTTGTGTTGGTTTACCATGCCATTCAATGGAAAGGAGGCCTCGTCAGAAAAAAATAAAATAAACGGAATAAAACGAACGAGCTTTGATGACGAAGAACGGTCGCACGTGCGATTTTATAGGTGGAGCTTTTGCAGTTTCTCTCTTTTTCGGACGTTAAAAATTTATCTTCTGGTATTATTCAAAGAACATATAAGTTTCTACAATTTAACACTTTGACTATTAAAGATCCCTTTATCATTAAAATTTTATATATGCCTTTACCATTATAAATTTATAAGTAACAAAGATGTAAGTTATCTAATAGATGTCATTTATGTTATTTAATTACTAAACGGGATGCAGGCATTTATGAGCATTTAAAAAAGTTGGTAATATTTTTTTACCATTCAAATTGCTTTAATTTCTAGATAAACGTTGTGTTTCGGGATATCTTATAGAGACCATACATAACGGAATAAAAAAATATATAAAAAGTCACAATGCTATTTTGGTTAGGTATGTTAATAAATGTGGAGAAATTAAAAAAATATTTTTGGGTTGCTACAAGCCATAATCAAGGTCATTTTTAGATACTTTAATTGAAAAACAATTGCTGTCGCCATCCAAAAGTTAAGGTCACGAGCCGCCACTGCTTAAATTGTATATTAACTTGTTTAGCTACCTAGGTTAATAACAAAAATCCAAAAAATTCTTGGACACGGTTAAGCAAATTTAAATAAAATAACTAAAAAACTTTACCTGCAGTGAACCGTGATAGGTCCATCCTGCCCAAACTGTTCTTTCGTCTTGTGCACCTGCCCAATAAAATCAATAAATCCATCACCCGACTTAGGAACCCCTTGTTCTGGCCAATCCGTAAACTGAAATTGTCGCACGGTTCTGGACGAACCGTCTCTAGCATCTGTCACTTTGAACTCTCTAAGAATATACTGCGGCATGTTATATTCGGCAATAGGATCCACCACGAAGCATTGGTATCTAACAGATCTGTCGCTGGGCCAGTATTGGTGACACTTTTCCTGAAAATAAAAATTGCATCATAATCGGTAGTTTAACGAGGTAGTTTTTTCAAATAAGTAAAAACAAATTAAAATTACAAACAATTGTTCAAAGGAAATTGTAAAATATCAGATTTTTTGACCAACTGTTTTTAAAAATGAATGAAATAAATTTCAGTTGTAAGCGTTAAAATATATAGAAATTTTACTTGCTGTATTATCTTTGGTTGCAGGTCACAAATATTCTACATAGTATGTATACCCACTATATGAAATATATACAGCTCGTTCAGACTAAAACCGAATATATCTATATATATATATATATATATATGGGGCGTGGCCTCGCCTCCCTCCAACGCGCGCCTCAGCCTTGCTTGCTACGAGGTTTTTAATTTTTTTCATTTTTAGTTATATAACTTTTGATTTTATTATGTTTTTCTGATTATTTGTTTGTTACAACTATTATATTTTTTTATATTGAACATTTTTAAAAGAATTTAGTAATCAAACTTACTCTTCCCATTTCCTTCAACTTGGTTAACATAACAATGATAGTAGAGTTGTGTTCCCACAACATTCTCCAAAGATCATCAGTGGTGTCCGATAGTGGACCTTGGGTAGCGATGTAGGCTTTGCGGTAACGGTAGCCGTCAACAAAGCTGGCATTGATATAGTCGGACCCCTCTACGCCCCTCATTGGCTGCAAGCACACCCTGGTGCTTTCGAATGGTAAGATATGTACCAAACGGTTCTTGTGCTTGTTGCACTGCATGTTTGCTGTGTTAAAGCGCGTTGAGTCAGTCTTTATGTTACCTAAAACAAAATATACAATATGCCATAAGTAATATGGTATATGTAAAATATCTGTAAGTATTGCCGAGTTAATTTATTATATTTGGTTTAACATGTAAAGCCTGATTTAGAGATTGTCTTCCTTCCTTCCTTCCTCCCGTAAAAGATAAACTATACGAAAACCGTAGTGCTATTTATATTCCCGTACGGTAAAGGCTCGTACAGACTATACTGCCGTTCTTCGTCGGCTATGGTCTATACCTACTGGTTTTTAAAGTAGTCAAGCATAGTGCTTGATTTTATTAAGTTTGGTCCGTCTATTATGTGAAAAGACTGTAGGATACAATCGGTGGAAACATTGTCGCCCGACTGTATCTTTTTTGTGGCTCTCGAGTTGGCCGATTTTAAGCCAACACAACAACCTTTGGACGGCATTTTATCAAAGAAATTGCCGAGTTGCTTGTTTTCCGGTTTAAATGGAAAACATCGCCAGGTGTGTACATAGAGCTGCCAGCCCTCCCGGTTTAGGCGGGAGTCTCCCGGTTTTACAGCAAGCCTCCCGATTTTTAAAAGACGTCTTAAAGCGACTTTATTGGTAACCTCCCGTAAACTCCCGTTTTTTGGCTTAAGCGTAATTACGAAAAGATCATAGATTATAATCATCAACTGTCTTATTTATTTTATACAATTTTTTTTAAGTTTTCATCAGAGGGGGTTATTTTAGGTATTGAAATATATTTGTATTATAATTACCTATGCTAGGGCACTCAATTGACAACTTTATAAATTTCGTACTGTACAAAACGTTTTTACGTTTACCTTATTTCCGCCATGGTGCGGTACTCGAGCTAATTAGCTCCTTTAAAGGACAAAATATTTCCATAAAAAAAGAATATGGTCCTATAATTAGCGAGAAAATTTTCAGTTTAATCGTTGAGTGAATCAATCAATCAATGGTTTAATGCAATCATGAAGAAAAGAGAGCAATTTACTTTCCCTGGAAACCCTGAAATCGGAACTAATGATTAAACATAACTTTACTGAATCTTAGGAATTAGGAATTTGCCAAATTTTTGGCCATTAATGGAAACGATATTATTTAAATAGTGGGAACAAACCTTAAATACTAATAAAGTTATGTATATAAATTCACTCAACGGTAACCATTAAAGTTGGTATGTTCGATCAAAATGTCTTATTTTGTCTGAATTACATTTTATTTTTTTGACCTCCCGCATTTTGATTTTGAAAATCTGGCAGCCCGATGTGTACAAGTTAAGAGAACTACATAAATACAACATCGATTTAACTTTCAAAGGGGATATTTTACTTGAGGTTTGACAAATTAACAAAAGATTTACAGAAATCACTTCCATCTTCTAATTTTAGGTCATTCATTAAGCCATTGCCATAATTTACTCCTCGTAGAACTTCTTTTTGCCACCATCGTTTTGTTTTTTATTTTTAACAATTATGCCCCACAAATACCAGCAGCTATACCAACTTTAGAGGTGGAGAAGATACATTTGTATTTATTGATCGGCCGAAAAAGATAAGGTCTGCCTACAATGTTGCAACCGATTGTATCCAAGTCTGTACGAGCCTTAAGAATATACAAAGTACAAGTACCTTAATTCTGTATATTTTTAATTTTAAAAATTACCTCGACTTGGTTTAGAAGCATGTAAGAATATTTTATACAGGGGTTCATAGAAATATAAATTTTTTGTGTGTTAAATTGAATAAAAATGTGATTTAAAAGTAGTATTATCTTACCTAATTTCTTAAATTCATGTTCCATTCCGGTAATGTTTTCGCCAGGTTCCAACTGCATCAACTTCTGAATGTGTGAATGGAGATTGCGAGCAGGTACTTCGGTCATTCCGCAGATAATTGCCTCTACGAGAGAATCGTGGATAAAAATGTACTGGTCCTCAGTCTGTACCATGTAGTTTCTTTGTGCTCGTAGACAAGTAACGTGGCCGTAGATGTCGACCGTTTTCTCGTGGCGCATACGTTCGAGCATCGAGTCAATAACAATGAAACAACCTGTTCTTCCAACTCCGGCGGAACAATGAACAATAACAGGACCGGACTCGGCAGGATTAAGAGTGCGCACCCTTCTCAAGAACTGCAGGAATGGAGCTGGATGGTCGGGAACGCCGTGATCGGGCCAGGCAGTGAACTGCAACTGCTTGATTTCGCGTCTTTCGCTGAAGCCCTGCTTGTGAATTTGGAAGGTTCTAATGCAGTACGTAGCCAATTCTTGCACATCTGTGATGGATACCGACATGGTACCGTAGGTTTCGGTTCCTCGTGTAGGCCAGTACTGATCGCATTTAATTCGGGTGCGTTCTTCTAGCTTCGTCATCATTACAATGGTGGCGGTTTTAAGTTCCCAGCACATTCTCCAAAAGTCAGCGAAAGTTTCTTGCAGAGGTCCTTGGGTCGCCACGTAAGCATTATGTTTTCTGTAACCATCGCAGTAATTGGCGTTAATATAGTCACTTCCCAATAAGTTGTCTTCTGAAGGCAATATAACTCGGCTATGATCGTAGGCGATAACGTTAGCGTAACGGTTCTTAGGCTTGTTGACTTCCATGTTTGAATGGTCCCAAGTAAATTGTTGACCGGGTTCAATACTTTCGTATTCCTGCGAGAATTTCATGTTGTCGTTTGATTTCAGTCGTTCGATGTGATTGGCCAGCTCGGAAATGGGAATCGGTGGATGCGACATCATTCCTGGTGTTTGAAAGTTCAATCTTCTCATTTCTACGGGATCGCTTGGTGCGGTGGTACTATTTAAATCCGCAGGGATTAAAGGCCTAGTAACGGCAGCTTGATCAGGGGTTTTACAGGGTTGCCTTCTCTTTCTAAATATGAACAATACTACTAGGATCACAGACAAAAATAAAGCCGCAATAATAGGCCCTACAATCCAGAGAACTCCGGCTTCTTTTCTTTGCGAGCTAACCTTTACATCATTATTGCTGGGCTCATTGGGGTTCGGTCTTAGTGGTGGGTCGCCAGGAGGAACTTCCCTCATGTCCAAAGAAAGAAATTCGGAAAAGGGGCTGCTGGTATAAAGATGCTTCTGTGGGGTGTCCACTACTGCTCTGACGAATATTCTATAACGTTTGCCGTGCTCTAGCTTGTAATTATGGAAACCATCGTTTACTTCACCGGTTCCCAAATGAAATGTATACGGGATATTTCTTTGCGGGAATTTAGCTGCTATATACGATAAAGTGGGATCCTCGGGAATTTTCGCTACATTGGTGATTAAATTATCGGTCAAAAACTGATCAGGGTTCATTTGTATTGTCTGCTTCTCTTCGGGAACAACTACCAAGAAATAGTGACTAATTGGACCGTATTCTTCTGAGGCCTGAGGTAGAATAACATGTATTTCTTCTCCGTTAACCACTCCGTAAAAATCGGGCTTAACCATTGGCTGTGGGGCCGCCATTTGGGTGGTCACAGTGATTTTGGTCGGTGGACGGTATGAGTGATCGGTGGGGATTGCACTAACATTAACGTTGTAAGTTGTAAAAGGTGATAGTTCATTGATTGTATGCGATTTAACTTCATCATTTAAAATTAATTCTACTCTGGGGATGCTTTGAGTTTGGGTTATACCTTGCGAATCTACGAATTCTTTAATGGCATCGAACGATATTTTATATTTAATTGGATTTAATCTAATTGGTGGTGACCATGAGAGTGTCATGGAATGAGTGGTGACTTCATGGGCGCGTATGTTTAAAGGAACATCCTCGGGCTTAACTTTAACAGTTACTTTCTCCGATAATCTACCTAAACCGTTTTTGGTCCTTGTCGCAACGGCTACAGCATATTGAGCGTATTTTTCTAAATTAACTAAATCGGCAGATTCCGTCAGACCGACAGTCTTTTTTTGCCATTCATCTAAGTCTTCGACTGCCGTCATCGTGTAAAATATTTGATAACCTATCACTTTTCCTCTGGAAGGCACGTGTTCCCACCAAACTTCAACACTCGAATCGGACGTTGCCACTGCCTTTACAGACATAGGAGCCCTTCCGATATCTCTATCAGTTTGTATCGTGTACTTTTCGCTATTTGGACCGGCTCCCTGACTGGTATACGCTTTAATATGAAACACGTATTCGGTATTTTCTTCCAAATTTGTAAATACAGCTTTTGTATGCGAAACATTTCTAACTATATTATTACTATGGTCGGTTTTCTTATGGAAATGAATATCGTATTTAACTATCTGGCCATTTCGGTGCTCTTTGATTGGTGGGTCCCATGTCACACAAACTACGTCAGGAGTTTGAAAGTGGTAACTTATATTCGTCGGAGATCCTGTGGGAGGTCCCTCAGGCGTATTCATCATTTTAATATTTTCCTGACCTACCCCAATATGATTTTGTCCGGCCACTCTAAACTCATATTCTACTCCTCTTTCCAAATCATTTATGCGGTAATTATTATGAGTACCTAAAAATATACAGTTATAAAGAATAGTTTAGGGATTTACTAAATATACTTACTCTTTAAATTAACTTCTTTTAATACTTGATCTTTAACACCGTACCGTAGACGAAAGCCTTTTAACTCTCCATAAGTTTGTGAAGGTCGAGACCATTCCAGTTCTATTGTGACTGTGGGCTCTCTTTCAATAATTCTAAAAATTAATTAATACATCTTTGTTGTTAAGGCTTTTATTATATTCTTACTTAATAGTCATATCTGGCCTGTTGGGTACACCTCCAGGTGTTCTGATGTTCACAGGCGCGCTTCTATCTCCATCTCCTTTTCTGGTTAGTGCTGCCACCTGAATGGCATAAGTCGTATCTGGTTGTAGACCTGATACATTTAATTCCAAAACGTCATCTCCAAAAACGTCAAACCTCATCGGCTCGTTTAAAAAGTTCTTTCCCTATAAAAAAACAGATTACTTAAATTATGCGAAAGTTTAAAGAGGAACAAATTATTTACCTCCTCTTTGGTCTCTTGAACATGGACATGGAAACCCAAAATGATGCCGTTACGATCCCTGGTCCCTGGAGGTTTCCAATTGACCTTAATGGTGGTTGAATTGATTGGTACGACTTTAACATCTTGCGGATCACCAGGCACTATTAAATATACAAGTATTAGTCCGTTTGAATATAAGGTCTAATTTTCTTTATTTTTTCTTCATGCAACCACATCACACGTTTTGTTTTTTTTAATTAATTTTGTTCACACATTCAATTTTAAAACCATAAGGAATCCTAAAACATTTGAATACCAACACACGATAAATCGTTAATAATTACCTCATCCAGCATAAATGGGTAAGAACCTACTAAAGTCATTTTTACTACACATATACCTATGCTTAAAAATTAATGGTATTTTATCCGATTGCTGCTGCTTCCTTTTAAAAAACATTGAGAAATGAGCATGTGGCTTAAACTGTGAAGTTTAAAAAATGACACCACATATTCATTTGACAGTAAAAAAAGCACAAAAAACCCTATAAAAACTACAAAAATCTCTACTAGCACACAACAGAGAAAAAAATACTCACTCCTGACAACTGTGGGCCGCGTTAGGCAAAAAGTTAAAAAAAAATAGTAATTGTAAAAATGTTACCATTACTATCATGTATCAAAAATATTTTAGTACAAAAAACTCCGCTACAAAAATGCTTGGAGGTTTAAAAAAAATGTTTTACTCACACACATGTATTGATTTAATACATAGTTGAATTCCTTTTATTAAAAAATTTAAAAATCTTTGAAAAAATTATGTTGTTCAAAAATAAAAAATGGGTAAAAAATGTGGGAAAATGGATCCATAAAAAGTGTTAAAAAAGGTGTGACTAACTGTTGTCCATGTTAGTTATGTTCACTTGCACACTTTAACGGTTGTCGTAGAGTAGTGCCAAAGGCCAACCTTTAACACATGCACAAAAATCACTTGCCAATATTAGTCAAAAATACTTTTTAGGTGGTTACTACAAAAATGCGTCAAATTTTGTTCATAAGAACATGCTCATCAAAAAATTCTATATTTTTGTTGGTCTACAAAACTAAAACTCGTATTGGTATTCAAACATTTTAAAGCTGTGCCTAAAACTTATTTAAATTTTAGTAAAAAATTCGAACCCAAATATCAAACTTTAAACTTTTGAAATTAGATAATAATACGTTCAAAAATATTGCATAAAATTGATATTATAAAAAATATTTGGACCTAATTTAAGATTGTAGTTTATTTAATATAATTATTTTTTAATCAATATAAATTTCTATCCTAAATATTTCAAATTAAAATGATTTAGTATAGATAATTTAAATTGCACTTTTCCATTGAGTTTTGTCCTAAATTATATTAATTTAATTTTAAAACATTAAAATTAAAAACTCAATTAAGAAAAGTGTTCACATAAGCATATATTTAATACCAGCTGTGGATAAATATTTCAAATACTAATAATGCTGGTGCAAAATCTGTTACAGAAATTTGTGGTATAAGATATTGTAGTTTACCACGTTTGTGTTAGTTGTAATTTTTTGTAAAACTGATTAGTTAATTAGTTATTTTATACCCAATCACACAAGTCACACACAAAAATTTGGTGCAAGTGTAACTTTTCCACACTGAATGTGATAAATTTGTGCCATGTGCGCATGTCACCTACAGTGAGTGAGGTGGTGCCTAGCGAAGGCAAGGATTAGGATTTAAAAAGGATACACTCTAAAAGACCAGAGCAAAAAATAGATATTTAGAAATATTAAGAAACAAAAATTGTCTTTAATGTCGTAAATTGTATTATTTCATTATATCACTTTGGTCTTTTTAAGTTGGAATGGGGTAAGTGTATTCATGCTAGGTAACGTGTTTTCTAAGATACGTATAAAAAAGGTGCTTAAAATAAAAGGTAAATATATTTAGTAAAAAAGTGCCGTTTGTGACTCAAAAAATGTGCCATTGCAATGCATCACTGTGCGAGTAAAAATCAATAAGCAATCATTACATGTGAACGTGAGTAGCTAAACAATAACAAGAAAAATCAAAATAAAAAATACACAATAACTATTAATTTTAGATATACCGAAAAAACATTTATAAGAATATTCTGTCAAAAAAAACCTCTTTACTGCTCCTGCAAACGCTTTTGTAGACAGAAGAAAAATACATTATATCAAAATATGCGCAATATGAGTTTTTGTAGACATCCTCGACAAAAAATATACAGAGGATAAAAAATGCTGTAAAAAATTACAAAATACAAAACCAGCTTTTAAAAAATCCATCCTTGGGTGGGCTGCAATGGTTAAAAAGTTAAGTCACACATATCACTAAGGATATGCCAAAAAACTAGTTCTACAAAGAATATTAAATAAAGTAAAGAAATATATTTTATACTACACCCACTCCAAATAACATCTTCTTTGAATAAAAAAATGAGTTTTCAAATAAGATATTATAAAAAAGGTTTGAAATGGATGCAGAAAAAAAAATTAAAATAAATTAATTTTAAGTTGTAAAAATAAAAAGGAGTAAATAGTGGAAAGGATATAGATTTTTCTTGGGAGCTTACTATCCTGGTTTTGTACGCTGTTAATTTTGGCAATTATAAATTTATTAGTACAACCTACATATAAAATTAAAGATAATATTATTAGTGTTAATGTTTAATGAGATGAAATTGTAACAAATAAAAAAGTTAAGATTTAAGTGTCCACTTATGAAATAGGTAGGTAATAAATAAATGTTTTATAATTAATTAACAAGAGCATACCATTTCAGAGGAAGACAAATTAAAGTAACTTAGATTAAAAGTTCCTGGGTATTTAATGAAAATCTGTCAATAATAAATACACTTTGTTAGAAAGTTAAAAAGAATTTTTCTTTTTTGCTTGATAATTTTTATGAAATGAATATCGAGATGATAGAAAAGGTTAGACGCTATAAAAACTAGAACGTACCATCTTCGTGGGTGCGAACGGTGATGGGAAACGAAATGGGCCCATCTCCAACGGATGTACCAGCCAGCACCCATATACGGTATGTCGTCCAACGTTTGAGTTCGTCTAACTCAAAGCTAGTGGCATTTAATTTAATCACCGAAGCTTCACTGTCAGATCTATCGGATTCCACAAATTGCAGCTTGTAGTAAATAATGTTTCCGTTACTGCGATTGGCCGGCGGGGGATCCCAGCTCACTCTGATGGAAGTCGGACTTACCGCCTCCCCCACAACGTTGCTTGGCGGAGCGCCCGGTACTACGGCGGCGTTAGCGGTTAACTTAAGCCAAAGCTTATATGCCTAACTTACTTATGAGTGGATATTAAACCAATTCAGATCACTACTTTTATCATTAATTTGTATATATTTTATTGTTATAGGTAGCTACAATACAGTATCAAAATAATAAATTACCTTATCCCATACGGTTTGCAAATGTGTTGCTAATTAAAATCCAGGGTATACAAAGAAAGCCCAATATTTAGACCAATAAAAAATATAGGTTATACTTACTATTTCAACCGTGCTTGGGAAATATAGGTATACCAATGCATCGCATTTACAAATACTCGGATTATTGTTAAATGCTTAAGTAAAACTACTATCAGGCAACAATAATACAAAATAATAACAAAATTTAGGGTTGTTTAGATCTTTACCTATATTTAAAATGACTTGATTTAAATGATTTTATTGAAAAAAATATTAAACAAACTTTGTATACCCTACAAGATAATAATTAAAGTAAAATTAATTTTAAATAGGTAATCTTTGTTGTAAAAGTACTCAATTTAGTAAATAGGTACTTGATAAAAATAAAATAAAAAACCAAAACAAGTAAAAGGTGCATTATAATATTTGCACATTATAGTCAAGGCAAATACTTGGTGCAGTGCTGTATAACAAATTAATATCCACTGACAACTAATTACGACATGCAATATGCATATTACAAGTAAAATTACCACACACTCTTCACACACATTCATTAAATTAATTTAATAATTATTGGGTTATTTTTTGAAAAACTTACACACTCCTATTGTTATAATTCCAAAATGGCATTTTAAAAACAATGCACATATTAAATAACAATAGTTTCAATATAATGATTATTTGTTAGTAAATTGCACTTAAATCCATTAAAAAACCTTATATAATTTTCATTATTTTTAAAAATCCACCGTAGATGAACTATAATCCACTTTCATCGTTCTGATTGGCCAAATTGGTCATGTGATCTAACGGACGTGTCCAATAATACATCCACGTCCAGCATAGACTCGGGCTTGAAATCGTTTAAAAAAGTAGTGTTTAAGAATTCACACTGTTAAATATTTAGGTAACAAATATAAATATTTAACTAAGTATATAGTCTGTTGAAAATACGAGTATTTATAATAGAACATTTCTAGTGTCACATTGTATTAATTTAATTTTATAATAAAAAAGCCATATTTTCTAAAATTGAGAATTTTTGAGAAGAAAAAAAAAGTCATTCTCCAATTGAACCTGAGCCTGCTGAGTGGGAGCCGGGTCAAACCAAATCAAATCAAATATATTTCAATATAAAATATACAAAATAAAAAGAAGACAAAGTAAAAGGGTAAATGTGGTGGTGCGGTTGGATGTGAAAGGCGCGTGGATATGTAATCCCGCCTCTAAAACATCCCTGCAAAAGATCTGCATGGTACAAGTAGTGACATTGCAGCATCCTAACGATCTCCTGTCCCCTGTTTACAGAGCCCCTTAATTTTTATAATGGAGCCGAGTATCCTAACCAGCGACTATACTGGTTGTGGTTGAAATTAAGCAAATCATATTATTAAGGTATTATTAGGAAATCTTAATAATAAGTTTTGTTTAATATAAAAATAATGCACACTTTTCTGGACGTGGATATATCATTGAACACGTCAGTTAGATCACATGACCAATTTGACCAATCAGAACAATGGATGTGAATTATAGTTCGTCCACGATGGATGTTTCTCTAGCCACTTTGTTTAAAACATTAATACTGTCTGGGTAATGAGTTTTGTCTGTGGCAGGTAACAAAATCAGGCTCAGGCTCACAAGCAATTTACAAAATATAGAATATTTTACAGTTACAGTACTTGTCACTTGTAACGTAAATTTCTATTAGTTAAGTTTTTAAATGGATTCAGGTGCATTTATATAAATTGTGTTCTTATAGTAAAATAAACGTGTATGTGTTATTGTTCGATAGCTGTTATAGATACTATATTCTAGTAAATAGGGATAGTCAATAAAAGAAAACCCCGTCAAATCTTACCATACTGCTTTGTTCTGACTGGTATCGGTGGCGTGGTGGCGCCTTCTCCTCTTTGCGATCTGGCCGCCAACCACACGTAATACAGAGTGTTCGGATAGAGTCCGGTCAGAGTGTACGACTCCGAGATCGGTATGCGCCGGTGGTGTTTTTCTTTCGCGTACGTGTCGTTCCAGTAAAGTTCGTAACTCACGATACTCTCGCCGGAATGCGTCGGTTTGCTCCACTGCAACGTTACCGAAGTTTCGCCGATATCGGACGCGCGCAAATTAGAAGGTTGACTCGGAACACCTAAAATATGTTTTGTATTAATATTTTTAATTAAACAAATGTATAATCTTTTCTACAAAAGGACTTATATTTACATTTGTTTAGAAATGTATTTGGTAGTAGCAGTCCAAGAAAACACGTATATTTTCCACTAGTAGAATTCAGAAATTACA
Source organism: Brassicogethes aeneus (assembly GCA_921294245.1). Lineage (NCBI taxonomy): Eukaryota > Metazoa > Arthropoda > Insecta > Coleoptera > Nitidulidae > Brassicogethes > Brassicogethes aeneus. The sequence continues at coordinate 69,273,349 of OV121132.1, forward strand.
AAACTCAAGTTTATTCGTAGCGATAACTTTTTTCCAAAATTGAAGTTAATGCTTGAAGAGCACAATTAAATAATTTAATTAAACAAAAATATATATGAACATAGTACTAAGAAAATGTCGCTAATTTAAATTACTTAATTTATTTTTTTGTCTGCCTTTTTCCACTTATTCGCAAATTATAATTTTATAATATAATGATAATTATTAAAGGTTCCTTTTTTATATATATATATATATATATATATATACAAAAGGAACCTTTAATATATATATATATTAATATTAATAAAAACTTTAAGGGGTCGTTCAAGATTTTTTAAAATTTTCAAAATCGTCAAAAATTGAATTTTTGTTTTATTTTAATTTTTTTTCTCGTCTCGATATTATTTTTTTGGTTGAAAATAATAAAAATTCTGTAAATTTCAAATATTTTGATTTCTAAAGGTCGCTAAAAGTTCGTTGATATTTATATTCAGAGGTCGCTCGAAAACATTCAAAATACTTACTTTGAAAGTTAAAAAAATCTTGAGCGACCTTTAGAAATCAAAATATCCATTTGAAATTTTTAGAATCATTATTATTTTTAAATTAAAAAATAATGTCGGAACGAGAAAAAAAATTAAAATAAAAAAAATCCAATTTTTGAAGATTTTGGAAATTTTTAAAAACCTTGAGCGACCCCTAAAATTTTTTTAATGAAGCTGATCTTTTGACAGGGCTCTTAAAACATGACAAACCAACATATTTTCACAAGAGACAAGAGAAAAAAATATTCTTTTTTTTGGACCACCCTAATATAGATAGATATACAGAAATACAGATGTTTATGTTGCATATATTTTTGTAAAAAAACAAATACTTACTCCTTGATTTTAGAAAATGTAAAACGTAAATTTTTTCTTAATTAATTATTTCTTTGTAATTTATTTCAACAAATCAAGAATGTTTATTTTAAAATAAACTAAATTAAAAATAACACTTAAAAATATTTTACAATAGAAAAATAAATTAAAAATAAAACTACCAAAAATTATTTTAGAACACAAACTTTAATTTAAATACTTTAATTTAAATCATGTTGCTCTAAATGTTTACCACAAACTTCGATAAAAAAAACTACACTAATTTAATTAGTGAATTGGAATTGCAATTTTACTGTAAAACGATACATTTTACAGAAAAACTTCTAGAGGACTTTTTTTGTAATTCGACTGGTTATTTTAAAAATTTGTTTTAGATCATTGGCAGGTCTCTTTTTCCTCTAAAAAAAGATATTATCACCCCAGTAGTGCCTAACTATGGTACCTAATAAAAAAACAAAATTTCAATCAAATATATGTTTTTGTTTAGGAGCATTTAATAAACTGTTGAGTGAAATTCAAATTATTGAAGGTTCCTCAACATAAGAGATATTTTTATTTTCATTTTTCCTGAAGACTGGCCTCATTCGGTTTTTAAGAGTGGGAGAATAATTTTTAAGAGTAGGAGACGCCAGAGACGATTTATAAATTATAATTCAGTAGTGGACCCTTCACCGGCGTTGGGTGTAGTCGAAGTTTGCTCTGGATCATTAATAAGAATTATTAATAAGTTCATAAATAATTTAGATTATTGATGCGTCAAACAAAGAATTATCCAACGAGTAGTTTTAAAGTTTAAAAATTATTTTTTTTATTTTAATGTTTTAATAGCACTTAAAGTATACTTGACGCATCAATAAACATATTGGGTATATGATATTTTTAAGACTATAGAAAACTATTTGACCAGTTACAATTTATTAATCATATCAATCCTTAATTTGATTTGTGGAGCAAAGTACATAGGGGAGACCGGGGCAGCGAGGTCCACCGAAAAATAAATGTATTAATTTAATTTTTTAATTAATTAATTTTTTTAAGCATCAAAAACTGCAAAAAGATAATAAATTCAAATAATTAAAATAATACACAACTTCGCAAACACACTTTATAAATCTCAACCAAGCTCCAAGCTGCATGTTTGCTCCACTTACTATAGGCAATAATCACCAGTTTCATTTAGTCAATAAGGAACCAACCGAAATGAGCGATTTAAAAATAAAATTAAAACGTTGAATTTAGAATTAACCCAAAGTAATTAAAGAACCACATACATTTTTGGTTGCTATTATCTCAGTTTGCCAAAAGTAAGAGTTGGTTCCTTGTTGCATGTTTCATAAAACTGCTTTAAAAATAAAGAATGCTGCCGAGTTTTGATGTAGTAAAGTATAAGTAAACTTGTCGGAAAAATTTTGTGTAATTTTTTTAATTTTTATATTCTGCAAAGTGAAGCAAAGGACGAAAGACAATGCACACAAGATGCGGAGAAGGATGTATAAAATATTTTAGGCAAATGATTTTCCTTCGATTTTCCTACGAGTTATGAATATGAGTTTGGAATATAAGTAAATATTTTGTAGAATTTTTGGGGGATCCAAAATTGTGGGGGCCCGGGGCGGTTGCCCTAAATCCAGGCCTGTTAGTTGGTAATAAGTAAAATTGTATTAATACAATTTTAGTAATTTAGTAATTTTGGTAATTACTATTATTTTATTTTAATTATTTAAATTATTATTATTATTATAATTTAATTATTTATTTATTTACTTGGGAAACATTGATCTAGATTTAGTCGAACTTGTTAATAACTTTAGCGTTCTTAAGTATTTAAAATAATATTAAACTATTGAGTTTTTTAACATTAAACAATCTGACTGTTATTCGTGTTTAGACGTTGTAATTTTTAAGTAAATGTTAAAGATTGAAAACAAACAACAAATATTTTTTATACCGACTTAAAATTTTAAATTAATCATACATTACCTTGTTGTGTTTTAACATGGACCGGGGGACTAAGAGGACCCGGACCGACTGAGGTAAACGCTTGTACTCTAATTGTATAAATTGTGTGAGGCTTAAGCTCACTGATTGTTGTCAATTGATTGTTATCGACTACTTGCGAATCCCACTGTGCCATTTGCAACTGGGAGTCTGTCGTGTAATACACTTTGTATCCCTGAAATAAATTTCCATTAGTTTATTGGTACAACGGTTTTGCTGATTAAATTTGCCGAATAAATAAGAGAACATTGAAGTGACTCAACCCAACATACCGTAACTTGTCCGTTTGGTGTTTCCGGTTCGTCCCATTGAATTACCATGGTACTCGAACTTAATGGTCTTACTTGGACATTCCTAGGAGCGGTTCCAGGTTCTAAAAACATTGTTTATTATAAATCTAGAATCGTTTATTATGATACTAAGTAAATCTATAAAATAAATCACAAATGTTTAAACTTCAAAGCTAAATTACTAAAATAAATGCTCAAAGTTTACAAATTTTACAAAGAAATAAAAAATAAATGTTTACATCTAATACACATATTGTTAAACTTACTAGCACCTCCAAAAGAAGATTCAGCTAAAAGTAAAAAACTTGGATTAGAGAATAAAGCCATGTTTTCGTATATAAAGTCACTGAATACCAAAAATACACTAGGATAAGCAAACAATTGCAAAAATCTAGTTCTATACGTGTAGAAAAATACGTATACAAAAATTCAAAAACTTACATTAGTCAGATAGTCACAAAATCCATATGAAAAAAATTGTTTGCATGAAAATGACAAAAAATCATGAAGAATGAAACCAAGAATTTATTTAAAAATAAGAACAAATAAACATGTTATTGCCAAAAATAAAAAATATTAAATAAATGTGCAATCATTAATGTAGTTTTAATACCTTAATGCTAGGTAAAAATAATTTTTTGTGCGTTTTACCATATAAAGTCCTTAACCTTAACAAGTACAGTAGGTGCCTAAAACGCACAAAAATATAACTTAGAGTGTTAAAACTGCAAAATGTTTCAAACATATTTTTAGGTAAATATTGCAAAAATAAAGAACTTAATAAAAACGTTACAAAAATGTAAATAGATAACATTTAAAATTTCAAAAATTGTTAATTTCAAAAATTGTTAATCCTATACAAAAATATTGTGCTTCACGATTTGTGCAGCATATTACCAAAAAATGGCGAATGCACCGGGATCTTATTATAATAGTTATTTTTTTAAATAATAAAATCTTTTTATAGGTACATTTAAAAAATTGAGATGTTACAAAAAACAGTAAATTGACTCTACGCATGAGTACGATTAAAAACTTTATTGCGAGCGTCTTGCATTGCCTGAGAATTGCGTCGTGTAATGCCGCTTTTAGATTTTGAGCAAATAAAAAATTAGGAAAATGAGAAGGTTACAATAGACAATCAATAGTAAAAATGCGAATTTTAAAAGAAAATTTTGCAGCGAGCTTTAAAAACTTAATATACAGTGAAAGCTGATATAAACGGACACTCACGGTTCCAAGATTTCTGTTCAATTATGTGAAGTGTTCTCATATAAAAAAGTTAAATAAAAACAATGGGAAAAAATGTGCTTCTAGTAAAATTTTCCGGTTTCGGAAGATGTCGGCTTATGGGAGCTGTTTGCAATATACAATGCACTGTATATTATTTAATTACAATCTTTAAATCTCAAAACATTGTAAAGAAAATAGGCCGATGGATGCCTGCAGCCGGCGTAACGCATACGTTTCTGGATGTACTTAATACGTACACGTATAGAATCTATACCATAGACCATATATCCATAGACTATGATACCAATGTGTTGGTATGAATGAGTGTGACGTGACGTCGTCCTTACCCTAATACTAATCCGCGCTGCGAGTGAAAAAATGAGGCCTGTCGAGCAGAAGCGCAATTTATAAAAATTCCGAAAAATTGTACAAAACTTTTCTAATGAGTGTAGGTACTACTTATACTACCATGCACTTCTGCCGGCCCTCCTGTTAGCAACAGTTGCCTTATGTCGCAAATAACGGCTAATAGAAAAAAACGCGAGTTTTAAGAATAAGCTCCATCTTTAGATTTTTAGCTAAACATACAGCTTTTTCTAGATTTATTATCCTATTTTAGGTATTTCGTTTTAAAAATACTAGCATTTAAGGACTTAAAAACCAAAGCTATTTATATAGAGGAGTGAAGGGAAATATGAAATACCATCTAATTAAAATTACCACGAGATGCAGAAAGATGTTAGATTAATGTAGATTTGACTTAAGCATACTTTCAAGTACAGAATGTTTAAGATTCCAAATTATCACTAAACCAAAATCAAAAAGCTTCTGGAGGGTAATATGGACCAAGTGGTTAATATGAAATAAAGGATAATATGAAATACCTATTTTTTGTAGTTAGTATTTTTAAAGAAATAATGACCCGAAATTATTAAAGCCAATAAAAAAGAAAAAACAAAATAATTTATTATGCCGACGACTATAAACCGAGAGGTCGTAGATTCAGATCCCATATTGGTAAGTTGCTTATTTGTACTTGTCTCATAATTTAAGTCCTTCGGAGGGGACTGCGGTCCGTTCTTACCCCTAACCCGCACAAGACATTCAGTTAGCTTCTGGGACTTATTAGGAAGGAAGGGTGAAACTAAAAGAGTACTTTTGTTTCTTTGTAATATGGAATATTGGTAGGTATTCCATATTGCCCGAATTGCTATCTTGGATAATGATTAAACCTAAACCAGGTAAAAATCAGTATCTGATAACCACTCTATTAACTAACTGAACTCCTCTAGGTAGTTACAATAAGTTTTCACCGGATTTGTCATTAGATTTAGAATTATTTATCCACAAAAATAGGCTTCTAGAAAAAAGATCGATCTCTTCATAACATTCTACATATCTTTTCTGCTGGACAGTATGAATTTTCCACAAAAATTAGCTTCTAGAAAAAAGAGAATACTAATTTTCATTCATCATGACTGTTGGAATCTATCTCCAACAAAAGATTTAAACCTTTTGTTTTAAAATTGTTGGCGCCTTCCAGGTGGCAGCATTGTAGTTTTTCGCATTGCGCGTGACTGTTTGCAGAATAGTTAAGTTAGTCGAGTTGAAGACTTGTCATTTGGCGGCATAGTTATAAGAATTGACCCTGCCTTTTGGACATTCCATAAATATTGTTATTTCATTACTTTTATCAACCATCAATAATTTAGAACTTTAGTAAGTTAAAAACAGTAAATGCTTGTACAGGGTGGTCCACGTAAGGTGACCCATATACTTATCTCAGAAACTACTGGAGTCACAAAAAATTTGTAAGGAACAAATATTCACGAAGTAAAAAATATTTTTAAAATATTATATTTTCATTTATACAGGGTGTTCGGTTTTCCTTGGGACGATACCAACTTTCTTATTTTCAATGGAATACCCTGTATTTTTTTGCATTTTTGGATTCTTCCCACTCTTTTAGGTATACTTGGTAAATATATTAAATAAGAAAATGTTAATACTTTTTGAGTAAAATTAAGATTTATTAAAATTTCTCTAAATGTAGACACTCGCTAAAAGTTAAAAATAACCAACTAAAAGTTATTATTTTTTATATTATGTAGTATCCATCTCTTTAATAATAAGTAAGCTATAAGTAAATTATTATATTTTTTGGAAAATATCATACAGAGTGTTTTCTATGTCCCGTTGAAAATAGCGATTTTAAAAGTTTAAAATCTTGTTTTTCTTCAATGGAACACCCTATATATTTTTGCATAATTGGATAGAATAAGTAATTACCTTTCATTTTATATATATATGTCCTATACCTAAACCTAACAGAAAAAAAAATATTCGCATTTTTCACAATTAGTGGCTTTTTTCCAATTACCTTAGTTAAATTTTCATTATTCAAAGAAAACACCCTGCATAATATTTTCCAAAAAATAAATTAATTAACTTATAGCTTACTTATTATTAAAGAGATGAATGCTACATAATATAAAAAATAATAACTTTTAGTTGGTTATTTTTAACTTTTAGCGAATGTCTACATTTAGAGAAATTTTAATAAATCCTCATTTTACTCAAAAAGTATTATCATTTTCTTAATTAATATATTTACAAAGTATACCTAAAAAAGTGTGTAGAATCCAAAAATGCAAAAAAATATAGGGTGTTCCATTGAAAATAAGAAAGTTGGTATCGTCCCAAGGAAAACCGAACACCCTGTATAAATGAAAATATAATATTTTAAAAATATTTTTTACTTCGTGAATATTTGTTTCTTACAAATTTTTTGTGACTCCGGTAGTTTCTGAGATAAGTATGTGGGTCACCTTACGTGGATCACCTAAAAAAAATATTTGCATTTTACAAAATTAGTAGCTTTGCGCGTATGGTAATTATTATAGTAATATATATTTATATATAAAAGCATTTTTATTTGTTGTTATTGAAATTTATTTATTTGAATAATGAAAATTTAACTAAGGTAGTTGGAAAAAAGCTACTAATTGTGAAAAATGCGAATATTTTTTTTTCTGTTAGGTTTAGGTATAGGACATATATATATAAAATGAAAGGTAATTACTTATTCTATCCAATTATGCAAAAATATATAGGGTGTTCCATTGAAAAAAAACAAGATTTATAACTTTTAAAATCGCTATTTTCAACGGGACATAGAAAACACCCTGTATGATATTTTACAAAAAATATAATAATTAACTTATAGCTTACTTATTATTAAAGAGATGGATACTACATAATATAAAAAATAATAACTTTTAGTTGATTATTTTTAACTTTTAGCGAGTGTCTACATTTAGAGAAATTTTAATAAATCTTAATTTTACTCAAAAAGTATTAATATTTTCTTAATTAATATATTTACAAAGTATACCTAAAAGAGTGGGTAGAATCCAAAAATGCAAAAAAATACAGGGTGTTCCATTGAAAATAAGAAAGTTGGTATCGTCCCAAGGAAAACCGAACACCCTGTATAAATGAAAATATAATATTTTAAAAATATTTTTTACTTCGTGTACATTTGTTTCTTACAAATTTTTTGTGACTCCAGTAGTTTCTGAGATAAGTATATGGGTCACCTTACGTGGACCACCCTGTACATAATGTGTATAAATTTTAAAAAGTGTAAATAGTGTAAATACAAATGAACCATCAAAATTACAGTCAGTTATTGAAGAAGGCCACTAATTCGCAAACATTCGTATCCCAAACAATGACCACTGGCGACGTTTTACCTGCTTTCGCTAGATTGCTACACCGTACGACCGGGATTCCGTGGTATTCCATATTACCTTAATATTCCATATAACCCCCAGTCTTTTATTAGTGGATAACCGCTAAGTGGTGAAAAATCGCACAAATAAATTTTAAAAGTCACCATCACTTTAGGGCTTTAAAATCGCCATTATTTTATCACGACAACCGTTAACGACTTAATCACTATTTAAAACAAACTTTTTCATTGTTCAATTGACTTTTTTCCTTAAAATTTATAAATAAATAATATTAAACCTTGTAATTTTTATGTTTATGATTGTAAACTTGTAGAATTCCTTTTAAAGTTCCATAAAGAAGGTAAATTGTGTCAAAATAAATATAATTTAACTTGTATCTTACCTGTTTCTCCAGTGGTAACTATAGCAGGAGCGCTAGGCGGGCCCCTCCCGATATTATTGACGGCAATGACGTACATCTCGTATTCCGTGTAGGGGCTTAGATTACGAACCGAATAGTACATAGTGATGATGCCGCTAATCTCGCTGAATGCCTGATTCGCGTACTTCGGCTTAAATTGGATGACGTAGTAGGTAAGATCTTCCGGCCCGTTATATGACCAAGTCAGTCTGACGGACGTCGCCGCTATTTCCGATACCTTAACGTTTATTGGTGGTCCCGGTAATGCTAAAGAAGAATATTAAAATTTAATTACATTTTCGTCACATAAATTTATACATAGGTACATTTTTGGATAAGCGTATTTATAATCATAACAAAGGGTGGGATAAAAGGCAATTTAATTCTTATGTAAAATACTAAGTTGATGATAAAAAATATAAATCAAAATCCTAATTTTTATTAAGCTATTTTAATTGGGATGTATAACATAAAAATGTGATTACGAATATACCTAATTGTAATTTAAAAAGTGCTCTTTAAAAAATTTTTTTTGCTAAACTAAGTAAATTTAAAATAAAACCGATTATTTTAATATTTCTTAAGTAACCTAAGTAAAACGACTTATTGATCAATATTATAATAATATATTATAAACCTTACTTTAGACAGATCTGACAAAAAAAACTGGGATTGATAAGGTAAAAAGCATCTAATTAAATAAAACTTAAGGTAAAACAGTAGGTATATTAAAGAAGTAATTGCAATACGATGTCATTTTTTCGTACGAGGTGAATTTACAAAATGTACTAATGTTTTATGACATGAGTTCTTTATACTATTTTTTCTATTTATCCAAATTTAAATATTAAGAAAAATTCGAATTATAAATTATATTTGCGTATCGTACTGTTGCCATGGAGACAATACAAAACGCAAATGCGTATTGTACTCTACTTATTATGGTATACAAATAGAAAAATTACTTTTTCTAATTATATTAAAGAATTTGGACATTTCTTCTACGTTTTCAATTGAGAAAGTGGATACATTTGACCTTTATTCACTGGTTACTGTCCAATGAGAAGACGAGATTTTACTATTCTCCACGGTTGTATTTAATTACCAACTATGACAATTATACGGTGGTTCATTGTTTACTTAAAAATTAATTGACACTGACATTTGTTATAGAATCAGATTCTGTGTTTGTGGCAATTGTACTAAAATTAGAAAATGTAGTGTTCAACTCTTGAGAAATGGCCATTTCCATTCCGCTAGTGTCGCAATATTTCGTCCTCATGGAAATGGCCAACTTTCTTAATCGTTGAACAACGGTGGTAATGTACCGATAAGTTGTTTAGTAAAAAAAGCCGCATGTTATATGAATAATTGTAATTGGAGTTGTGGGGTAGTCTGCCGCGGGCACCACTTGTCCTATCGGACTTATTTATCCTCAGATCAGGGAATGTGTTAAAACAAAGTGGTGGTGTTTTTGTACTACAATATTAAATATTCTTAAATAAAAATGGTCAACACCTAAATTCAATTTATAAGGTGGCATATTATTGGACGATCATTTTCCAATATGTTTCAAATTTGGGGCCTATTAATGGGCCCTTACCAGCAAGAGCAACAATTCAAAATATTGTACATAATTTTGTTACATGGCATGGATGGTATGAAAATAGCGAATCGGGATGAATATCCTTTTAACCGATAAGTCGTCATTTACTTTACAAAGTTTATGCCGCCAACACCCAAAGACCTCAAAAATTAAAAGTGTGGTGTGGTATACTGGGAGACCATGTCGGTCCATTTATAGATTTATAGATGGTACTTTAAATGGTCAAAAATACCTTGAACTGCTGCAAAATCAAATTCTTTTTGCAGTTCATGCCCTGCCTGGGTCTTTTGAAGCTGAGTTAATAATACTTTGTAGGTCAGGAAACATTTCCAGAGAACTTTTAGAGAACGCGTAATAAGTGGCCATGGAAATATTCTTTGGCCACCAAGATCAATGGATTTGGCTACGTTTTATTTGTTTATGTGGGAATATAATAAAATAACAAAATCAAAATAAAAGATAGTTAGAGGAGGAGTAAAATATTGGCGGACAATTGACCCTTGGAGGGAAATCAAATTTGTTAACCAATGGGTTTAACGATGGTTGTTTATCATACTTACAACACAAAAAATGGACGCAAAATCAAAATAAAATTTTAAAAGAATTTTATAAAAATCGAGTGGTGGAATGACATATAGTTAGAGGAGGAGGAGTAAAACATTGGTTAAATTTCTACTGCACGGTCATGACGCGTCATGACGGAGGGTTGTTTATCTTAATTACAACACACAAAATGGACGCAATTTTTCATAGCACATTCGAAAGTATACGAGATAAAAAACCTAGCTCGTTTGTCAGTATTAGCTCGAATTTTTTTATGGCCCTTAGAAGTTTTAGAAAATTTGTGAAATGACCGCTCAGTTTTGGGACAATAACTCGGCAACTATTGAAGATAGCAACATACTTTTTTTAGAAAAATTTTAGGCAAGAGTGCCAGCAACAAATTTTATTAACACATTATGTCATAAAAATCAGAACGTATGTAACGAATATTTTGTATTATAAATTGTAGTGTGCATGGAAAATAGTTGACAATTATTTAAACGCCATTATGCAAGCGTTAGTACTGTGATTGTTGATCCTATTATTGTGATTATTGTTACGATTTTACACTGTTACGTTTGTTGTTAGGTTGTTGTTACGTTTTACGTTTGCTGTTTTTTCTATCGTTTTTACCTTTGTTATTTTGTTACGTTTTTTCGTTTGTTGTTACGTTGTTGAAATTGTGTTGTTAAGACGCGAAAATGGAAACGTGCAATTTTTGTTATGTTTGTGGACATTTCACTCCTATGAGTAAAGAAAATAAACAATTACCCTAAGTAACGAGTTTGTTATATGTTATGAGAATTACTATCCAAAAATCGTGTGCAGAAACTGTTACAATGTTGTTTTGGCTTGGAAAAGTTAATTTTCTACCATATGGTATCCCAATGTTATGGTTTGATTCTCAACATTGTTATGAGTGTGTAAATAGTGTAATGGGATTGAACAAAATAAAATCAAAAAATAAAGTTTATGTTCTTGTTCGAAGTGCAGAGTTGCCGTTGCCCCATTCCGATGTTGTCCCAGTATCATCAACATTTCCAAGCCCAGTTATGTTTTTATGTGCAGCAACTATATATGCACAAAATGAATCTGAATATAATCCTGGTTCAATTACAAATGATCCCATTGTTGTTAAGCAAGCTCAATTGGATCATATTGTACCTATGTTGGAGCTATCACAACAGAAATCGTAAATGTTGGCGTCATTCCATAATGCAAATAATTTGCTAACAAGCAATACTAAAGTGACTGCTTATCGACACCAAAATAAATAAATCATCTTAAATGAAGAAAAAACGTTCGCGTATTAAGAAGACGTCGTTAAGCTACTCTCTAAAAATTGTCATAGCGAAAAAGCAGCCACTAATAAATCTCGTCAACAGCAATTTGTATCCCGAATATTTAGCAGTCAATTCCTACGTAAAATTATCAGCTGGATCCGAAAAGTTATAAAAGTAGATCAGTTTTTAAGATATGGTTAATTTTCCATTTAAAATGAAATTGACTATATCTCAAAAACCGCTCTACTTTCATAATATTTGACGGTCTTTTCGGATTCAGACAATTTTGAGAATTGGCTGTTAAATGTGCTGTGGACTACAGTTATTAGTGACTTTTTCACTAGTCATTTTTGAATAATTCATTTTTAGAGGTTAATGAAGGCTATTATCTAATTACGAAAAGAAGACTGGCACCTGTTTATAGACAGTTCTAAAAGTACTTTAAAGCCCTGTTGTTGCATAAATCGAACGCCAACCCTTCAATCCCAATCGCCTACAGCTGCACTGGTACAGACACAAAGGAAACTTATGATAAAATGAAGTTCTTTTTGGAACCGGTCCATGGCAGTATGAGCAATATCAGTGGAGAATTTGTTGCGATTTAAAAGTTGTCGCTATACTGGATTGCAAGCAGAGATAAACTGGATTGCAAGCATGCTACACAAACTGCATGTTTCTTGTGTAATTGGAATACGCGATAGACTGGTGACCAATGCGCAAAGAACGATTGGAATGGTAGTAAGGGCAGCGAATTTAAAATTGTAATGATGTAAGCGAAGCGCTTGTAGCACCTGGAAACCTATTAATGACATTTCTTCATATTAAACTTGGAATCGTGAAAAACTTACTTACAGCCGTAGCAAAAAGAGAGGACGTATTAATATGCTCGATCGAAATTTTCACCGAAATTAGTATTAACAAGTTAAAGCATGGAGTTCTTAATGGTCCAGACATAAGGAGGTTGATAAAAAATAAACGATTTAAAGTAATTTTAGTGGGCGATAAATTGATTGCATGGTATTTCATAAAGAAAGTTATAACTGTTTTCTTGGTAAAAAACCGTTCTAAAAATTATGCGGATTCTTTTCGGCGTATGCTCAATGCATTTTCAACTATTGGTGTATAATGTACACTGTACATATTTCACTCAAAATACACTATTTGCATCTAATTGCCAACCGAATCAGATAACTATTATCAAACTGCAATTCGAAATAAGGTAGATTTTTATCATTTTATTTCTTAGTTCATTTACAATTGTTATTTCGTTTAGATACAGAGGAAAGAAAGCACCATTTGCTATTCTCGCTAAGATTTATTGGTGGATTTGTAAAGAGTCCCTATTTAATTTAAATTTACAAAATTACATAATTGATTTTAAACGTAATTTTACTAAAACTTGGTGTAAGTAATATTATCAGGAAGAATAAATAAAAATTGTTTTTTTAATTCAAAATTATTTTGTTATAAGCCACACGACGAGTTAAATTGAAGTAACAAAAAATTTATAATTACCTAACTAAAATTTAATATTTTTTAAATTATGTATACTTACTTATATCCCAAACCCAAATTTATAACTATTTAAAAATTCTCAATATATATCACATAATGTAAATTTTAACAGAAATGCCGATACCTACTATGTTTCAATTTGAACTTTTTAAAACTTCTTAATGAGAAAGGTAAAGTTCAAAAGTTTCTAATTTTTAATTTAATGTTTAGTAACATCAATTACCATATCCTTTACAACAAAAGGAAAATATATATTATATTTAATTATATTTTTATTGGAAACAATCTTAAAATGAATTTTTACGTGAGCTACTTGATAAGAAGGTACAGGAGTTGAGCCTCCGATCTTTGTTAGTAGAAGTGTCCAAAATAAGAAGCTCTTAACCTAATATCATGCCTCTTCACTAGAAAATCTTAATTAAATTTTCGAGAGGACCGGGTCTAACGACACTACTTAAACCAAACCACCGCGGTTTGCCGTATGTACAGTGGCGTATCGTAATTTTATCCTCATATTAAAAATTAACAAAAATTATTATAGTTAATGAACAATTTTTTCTACTCCCACCTTTGAAATGCCTATTATCGTACATGTTTCCATGACACTAAGTGACCTTTTAAATACACATTGACAAGTTGTGGCTTTATGGCGTTTTTAGTCACAGGCTGAAGTTAGTTGGCAGATGTCAAATGTCATCGTTAAAATAAAGTGCCTTTTTTGTAAAATAAAAGTAAATGTGAAAATTATTTTATTAAGTATCTAAATACAAAAATATAAAAGTATTAAATAGTTTATCAACGCCAATATTTGAAAAGTTTATATGAACATTGTACTGACCTTTTAATTTTGCCGGCAGTAAACTATAACTTAAATTCGGGCACGGACTCCACTGTAAAGTGCAACATCTTTACTTTCACTGTGAAAAAATGTCCATTTTCAAGGAATACATTTCTATTTATAACCTTTATAATCTGTGTTTATAAAATGAGGAGGTCCTTTCCAAAACTCGGCTTATAAATCCACTTTTTAATAAAAATGAGTTGGTGGTGTTTGTACATTTAACATGTATACATAGGCTATAGCCCACTTAGTGGGCCCCACTATATCCTAAAGAGATCATAATATTCTAAAACTCACCTTATTCCATTTAAAATTCATTTTATCGTTCCAAAACTTGCCTTATCTATAGGTTATATCATGTCAGAACTGGCTTATACGTATGTAATTTTAAATTATTTCAAATTAGAGCTATACCTAGGTATTAAAAAGCTTTTTAATCAAGTTACATAAATTTTATGCTTATTTATTTCGTTTAAATTATTCTGTAGGCCTGATATAAGTTAGTACGCACGTGTAAGGTTTTTGACATTTTGCTCAAAATCACCTAATATGGCTAAGCCGAGTTTGGAATGCAACTCCTTAAATACAAAAATTTGACATTTGACGGTGGCGCTCTATACATATATTTGATTTAAATCATTTTAAGATAATACCTAATAAGTATTTGTCGTAGAAAATAGTATATTAAAGAACTAATGTCATAAGACGTAATTTTGAGCGAGTACTAGAAAAATCATAAAAATATTATAACCAATATGCAAAATATTATGCTTTAGTAATATTTGTAATTATATCATATTTATAAATTTTAAAAATAAATTATGTATTGTTTCATCACCTTTGGTTTGTTTTAAGGGTATTATAAAAATGTTTTTCATGAATAAGAAAAAATTGAACCTACACCTCGCCAAAGTTTTTTGTTTTGAATGCGTTCCACCAACTTCAAATACCGACAGACAGCTGTTTCGACCTATATTGGGTCTCATCAGTGTCTGGCAACTTGGTGTAGTGGAACACACTCAAAACAAATGACTCCCTGAGCTTATATGCTCGGTTGGTAAGCCACCAGAGGCGAGATGTAAGAACATCAGGTGATCCACACCATCATGCGGCCATCATGAATTTTATAACATTAGAGTTGTTCTCTTTAAATTACTTATAATGATGCTTGTCTATAATAAATCATTTAATAGAAAAAATAAAATGAGATTCCACATTCTTCTCTTTACTATGGACTTACATTGTACTTTGACCTGGGCGAGTGCCTCGATGATGCCTAAAGCGCTGGCCGCCACGCAGGTGTAGTTTGCCGACTCCTGGATGTTGGTCAGTTCCAAAGTGTTCTTACCGATAGGCATCTTGTCTTCAGGCGTGAGGTCCTGCACCTCGCCCTTGCGCCACTTGACGAACGGCATGGGAGAGCCGACGGCCACGCACGTCAGGTTCAAGTCGTCGCCAAGTTTCACCTCATTGATTGGCGGCGGGGGAATCGAGAACTGAGGCGACACTCGACGTACTAAAAAAATAAAAACGTTGTCAAGGGCTCAATCTCAGTTGTTATTTTTTAATTGCAACTAAATAAGACGACTGGATTGACGTTGAAAATTACACATTCATTTATTTCAATATTTCTTATTATAATTTTTTAAATAAAATATTATTGCTTCAGTTTAAAAGCCCTAATTATTGTTTTTATTTTTTAAGTATACTTAGATTATAATCTAACCTTTTATTTAAATATACCCTGAAATTAAAAGCGTTTCAAAGTTATATCCAATAACTTTAAACGCCTAAACAAAATCCAAAATCCAATATTTTAATATAATGTTCCAGTGCTACAAATGGATTAGGTAGGTACTATTAAACAAGAAATAATAATAACAAGAAAATAAGGAGTAAAAAATTGCATATTACGCAAATAAATGAAAACCTTAACACGTTGACTGCCAGGCATATTTTGCTAGGTTGGCTTTGTTATCTATGGTTGGCACAAGAACCCAAATTTTTCCTACTGTCTGTTGATTTAAATTGATAGTATAGTTTCCTTTTCATAGGTGTGTTTACTTATTTGTACGTACAGAGCGCTCTTTAGTAACTAACATTCTTTCAAATTACAGGTTTCTGTCTTTGTATTGTCCACCCAAATGGGTATACAGTGTCCTATATTAAGTACCAGACTGAGGTTAGATAATAAATTTAATTCGTTTTTTTCTTTTGAAATGGAAGAAATAAAAAGAGAAAACGTAAGATATCTTAACTTTGAAAGACCAAAAATCGCAAACACTTTCCTAAGGAAGTCACTGTTGCTAAGTTAAACCGTGGGGGGTCAAATCTCTTCAAAGCTCTAGTGGAAGAGTGACCTTAAAATGAAGAGACAAAAGAGATGTTTACTGTGTGTCTTCAAAATTTTCTGCCAATTTAGCCCCAACGGAAAATAGGAATAAAAAAGAGGAAGAAATTATGAAACCTGAAATGATTATACCGTATATTCATATGAAAAGTGGCATCGACATTTTAGATCAGGTTGCTTCATATCATTTAGCTATCCGAAACTGCACAAAACAAGAAAATGACATTACTTACTGAAATTCCGTATGAAATTAGTTTACTCGTTATTAGATATTCCTGAAGAAGAGGAAAGGTGCCAAATGCCAAGATTAGCAAAAGTAACAAATCATTATTTACAAAAAACTGAAATGGTCGATTCCAGTAAAACAAAACTGTAAGTCAAATTATGAGTTTCGGTGAGTATTGAGGAGGAACTACAACATCTGCTATGAAGTAGCAACTACATCCCGTAGAAAAGAAGCCAAGAGCAAGACAAAAAGTTTCCATTTTTTGTAAATCATATTCTGATAAGCCGTTTTTGTGTTTTGACTGCTTTGAAACAATTCACAATCGAAATAATATTATTAAATGTAAAAAATAATAATTTTAATATACAGATTTTGTATTTAATTTGTTTTTTAATTTTATTATCTACCCATTTGGGTGGACGCTACTTGTAAACAACCTTGACGAAGTAATGTATACCCATTTGGGTAGACAGGTTTAAAAATTAAAAAAACTTTTCAATTGCATAAGAAACATTTATGTGTTTGTAAAATATTCCTACTATAAATACTCAAGTAACTTAAGTAACTAAGTTATAGCTCTGGCATAATTTAACTCTGGCACCAGGGGGGAGTACTTGTTTCTACCCAATTGGGTGGACATGGCAGTCAACGTGTTAAGGTATTATCTCCATTTGAAGAGTTTAATAAATAAATAACAGTAGGCCCACGATACACTAACAACGGTTGTGTTATGTGACGTCATGTGCGAACCAAAATCTGTAAAATTACGTTTTATTCCCAAATTTATAAATATATGGACGTTCTGCTTAAATGTTAAGCCTTAAACAAAGAAGCACCTCAAATGGAATCAACACCTGTGCGTGGCCTATGCCTTGTAAATACATATATTAATTTAATATTCTAACCTTGCTGGCCAACAAAAGCAGCAAAAACTTTACGAAAAGAGTGGTAATACACCCGTACGTGGCTTATTTCTAAAAAATAGGTGGACAATAATTGCATAAAAACTCTACGGAAAACGTGGGAAAACAGTAGGCCATGACAGCAAATTCAGCGGTGCCAGTGTAGTGTAGTAAAAATAAAATGTTGTATTTTACTACTAAAGTTACTACTTTATTACAAAGTAGGTATCATAAAAAACTAAAAACAACATAAAAATTTAATTAAGTAACAATATAAATTGTTTATTTGTGGTTATAATGGCAATTTTAAAAAATGCTGAAAACATTGACTTATTGGAGTAGACGCGTAACCGTTAAAACACCAAAACAAACTTGTCGTTTTGAGGTTATGACAATTAGTTTTAGCTTTTGCTTTACGCCGTAAAGCAAAAGCTAAAACTAATTGTCATTGTCATAACCTCAAAACGACAAGTTTGTTTTGGTGTTTTTGTTAAAATACCATGGAACTCTTTGTCAAATATCGTATTGTTCTCCGTTGGGTTCATACAGAAAGTAAAACTTAGGTGCTCTATGGTTGGGTTGTAGAAGTTGTAAATGTTTTAATGACTAAAATAAAAAGCCTAAAATTAACTTTCCCAGGTAAAATAACTTTTCACAGAAATAACCTTAACTAAAAATTTGCTTTTTAAGGTAATAAATCGATTTATTTTAATAATTACCTGTTAAACTAGTTTATGCGCAAATGATCTCATTTATAATTAAATTACGCCTTTTTTGCTTCAGTTTTGTCCTCATTTTAACGTTTTGATTGCTCGTACACTTTAATATGTCTATGGCTAAAAATAACTTCCCATAGATTATTATAAAAATTTATTTCAAAACCCGAGGAACAAAATAAGATCATGTTTATAGCTTAAAAAATAATTAGTTAGGTTTATTTTTTATGTAAATCTCATGAGCGAGTTCGTGAGATACAAAATACACTGTGGAGTATAAAACTATTTTAACATTAAACATTATTTTCTTGGAATCTGTGCTGTGAAAAAATCTAAAATTATTCGTGAACTTTTCTGATGCCTCACAAAACCATATATAACATTTTGAAGACATTCTATGAAAACTCTTTAAGTGAAGATACTACCTTAACATTTCACTTCTATTGCATTTATTGTGGCTAAATTTGTTATGAGATATAAAAAGAAGTTTTCTTTTTTAGGCCTATTATCCAACCTCACTCTTTCCCAATTAAATTATTTTTCTATGGTATGTTTTGGAAATGTAGGTACTATTTTATTATAACACTCACAAGTGTATATAAGATAGACTTCATATTCATACTAGTTTAAAACTCAAATTATTATCAACCTCAGTACAAAAATTAAGCTAAAATTTTATCATATCAGTTAAAAATGATGTTACAGAAACTTATAAATAGTTTACGTGCAATATCTGTATATCTATGTGACACAGCTCGATTTTTTATATGATTCAAAATAAAAAATATATAAATCACAAAATTAGTAATTTTTTAATGGTCACAATGCCTTCTTTCAAAATCATCGAACAACTAAATCATTTCCATAGTGATGTACCGTGACTTTTAATTTTGAGACCAAAAGTTGACACAATAATTTGTAAAAAAAATCATATTACAGCTATATGTTTCATTCTGCATAAAACGTATCAACTAATAACTTAGAATAATTAAATTTCTTCTTTAACTAAGTGGTTTTATTACTAAATTTAACTAAAGATAAGTACAAAACAAATCTTAAATATGTTGGCTGTTATAACAACAAATACATCGTAAAAGATTATTTTGGTAGCATGCTCAACGAGGATTCAAGTTAAACTTTTTAGAAAATAATTTAAAGGAAAAATTAACCTGCTCAGATGCTTGTTCCGAGTAAAATCCTAGAGCTCTATGATTGTCTCTTATAAACTCTGGAACATGATGCAGAACTGCATGAATCTTTGGAGTTATCTTAATACCCAAGTTGAATATTTTCAGTTTAAATTGTTCGATGTCATGTTCAAAATTTCCTCCAGTAGATTGTTTCCATAAATTTGTATTTTCTGTGATACTTTTTATAGTTCTGAATGATCCTTTCGTTTCCATTTCCTTTACATTAACATCACACCATGGGCAAGGGTGGGTGGATGAGTTTGACCGAATACAAGGAGCCTCATAATAATCTTAAAATCAGCAGCAAAAGTATAGGAACAAATACCACATATGGATTGCAGATCTAAGGTCTCAAAGAGAATTTTTATGTTATGCTAGTATAAGATCAGTCAACTTTGGTCCTAAGCCAATTATAAATAGTTTATTAATTCCAGCACTTGAAATATTTGGGATCATTTTCAGGGAGCACATTAAGGCAAACTTTAAGTGATCCACCACAACTTTCAATGCCAATTTGTACATGAAAATCTTCAGATATTTCTCTAATTTCCAAAATATGTCATAGAAGACCAGATAAATCTAAGCAGTATACAAATGTTGTGGTAAAACTAATATTTTCTGAATAGTTAAATGGTAAATCAGAACAAGAGAAAAAACTATCTAGCTATGGATTTTTTCCTTTAATTTTGGTGTAGCTTTGGATTGAATGAAACTTTTGTCTACAGTTCTAATATGCTGACGTATTTTCTCTAGTTCATTAAATGACAAATTGCAATCCTGAATTCTGCCTAAAGCGTCTGCAGTAAAAACTTTTTTCTGTCGGACGAATCTGATTTTCGTTTAATTTCAACGTTCATATACGCGCCTTTTCCTTTGTTTAAAGAATGTATACCCTTCTGAATGGTTGCATTTGGTTTACGTCCATGTTGAGAATTTTCAAGAAGGTCTGCCAACAGGTTTTTTCTTAATTATTGAACAATGAGGAAAGTTGGGTAAGGCTTTCGGAACGCT
Source organism: Brassicogethes aeneus (assembly GCA_921294245.1). Lineage (NCBI taxonomy): Eukaryota > Metazoa > Arthropoda > Insecta > Coleoptera > Nitidulidae > Brassicogethes > Brassicogethes aeneus. The sequence continues at coordinate 69,294,071 of OV121132.1, forward strand.
TCGAAAACGGGCCACTATACAAATATATTTATATATAACAGTTCACCTAGTTTTGCCTCAAATGGAAGTTACTACCATCTCATGTAATTTTTTACTAGGTACTTAGTTTAATGTAACCTGTCCTACACAAAACATTTGGTGCACTAGTATCATGAACGCTTTAGTCCGGAGATATTTCCAAAATAGAAGAATATACCTTACCAACTATTTTGACGTTTTTCACGGCATGATTTGCGTAGAATTTAAACACAAGAAAACACTATTAAATAATGCTATCAACAAAAGTAAAGTACTCTAATTAAATATGTTATTTCAATCAGGTCAACACTTGTCAAAGTGATTTAAAAAATGCGCGCATGTTCGCAATTTTACATTTCGCGGCTAACCATGATAGGTAGTGGAATCACCTCGGCGAGATAATAATATGAAGCGCAATTACAAAACCATATCTGTAATATGTTTTTTTTGATAAATTATTGTGACAATTTTTGGCCTCAAAATTCAAAGTTACGGTACATCATTGGATCTGTGATTGTTCGATGATTTTGAAAGAAGGCATTGTGACCATTAAAAAATTACTAATTTTGTGATTTATATATTTTTTATTTTGAATCATATAAAAAACCGAGCTGTGGTGACACGCTCAGAGAAAATTTAAAAATTTTAGCGGAAAAGGGCGACCGCCTTAGGAGAAAGCACAAACAGAGAATGTTTAACGCGCTATTAAATGCAAAATATTTAAGAACAATTATTTCTGACTTTCTGACAGATAATTAAAGAGTCTTTAATTAATCTATAACGATCAAAATCCAGAAATCAATTTTTGGACGCTTAGGTTCCTTTTCTTAGAGCGCGTCAAATATACTGCGCTGCTAACCAAAACTGCCGTATCTATAATATTAAGTAGTAAAGGACAAAATATAACTTTTAGTGTTTGTCCTTTATTATTAAATATTGTAGATACGGCAATTTTGCTAAGCGGGTATTTATATGTATAATATACATTGTATATATGTACATAATATATATACATTGTATATACATACAATGTATATATCTTATATACATACAATGTATATATCTTATATTTTGTAAAACTGAAACATTCCTATAGTAACCATTGATGCGCAACACACTAATTAACTTAATGTCAGTGTAAATTTGAGTGTACACTTTAAAATCATACAATCCCTCACAATGTTGTGCGGATTGGATTTCTAATAAAATCTTACAGGTTACTTTAACAACAGCAATTGTTAGTGTTGTGAGTAGTGTAAGGAACTGTAAAGATCAATATTCTGCATATTAATTATTATTTTAAATTGAAAATAAGTCGATTACTGTTCGGCGCATCAATGTACACTGTTTAATTTTCTCCGTGTATTTGTAGTTTTCCTATTTCAAAAATAATGTTTTAATTTACATAACTATAACCCACCTTTGACGTAAAGAAGAGCGGACTTGGAGTAATCCGTACCAATACTATTTTCAGCAACACATTCATATTTGCCGTGGTCTTTTTCTTCGCTACTTCTTATTTGTAGAGAACCTAAAAAAACAAAGGTTAGTAAAACACAAAAATGACACGTTTTATATTGCAGTTAAGAGTTAAAAGCTTTCAAATGATATTACTGCGACAACTAAATATCACTCCAAAATAAATTTAACGACACTTGGGCTTTTATGCGATACGCTCCAAAACCGGGAACATATATCTATATATATATTTGAACGCGTAATTAAAAAAGTAAATGTGGTTTTTGCCGTTAATAAAGACGTGTAGGGTCCGGGCTGTTTGTCGGAATCAACAGACCGGTCAAATTTCCGTGCTATGGCACGTTTCCGGGAAGAGCCCCCCAGGGAACCATTAGCTCCGCGACGGGAGTTGAAAGTGTTTCCTTTTCGTCTGTGAGAGATCTTCACCGAGTCCTCAAGCTCTTGTTTATCGGAGGGCAGTGTCAATACGATTTGTTGACTTTACTTACTTTAAGAAATGTCGCATAACTTTTCATTTACTTTAATAAAGTAAAATTGCACCTAATTGTAATTTTAGCCAATAATAATAAACAATAATTTAGTTTTAGCCTTTAAAAAAAATTCATATTTATACGGCGCTCAAAAGTCAAATTACACTAGGCAACAAATTTTAACTTAAAAAAAAGGTCCTGGTTAAAAATAGAATTTTTCGATTGTTTATGACTGAAATGGATCCAAAATGTTTTTAAAAAAAATTTCTGAAGTCGTAAAAAATAGGAGCACAGTATTTTGGTACCATTTATTGCATAGATACACCATTTGAAAATTTTAGGATGACGTTACTTTTAACTTATATTTCAGCATTCCATGAACAACATATCTGTACATATTGTAAAAATTTAAGGCATGTTTTTTTTATGTTTACTGTTTTTTATCGTTCAAATTATTTTGTTTACATATTTTTATCGTTTTAATTTAACAATTTTTCTTTGTATCATGGTGCAGCCCGTATCGTCTAAACGAGACTTTGGAAAATTTTTTGGTCGCCGGATTTGCGTCGAGCAGGTCAAAATCTATAGGAGTGTGTTATTTTTATTACCGACCTTTTTTATTTACTAATTTTTATCGTTATTATTTAAAAAAAATTTCTTTGTATCATGGTCCTGCCCGTATCGTCTAAACGAGACTTTGGAAAATTTTTTGGTCGCCGGATTTGCGTCGAGCAGGTCAAAATCTATAGGAGTGTGTTATTTTTATTACCGACCTTTTTTATTTACTAATTTTTATCGTTATTATTTAAAAAAAATTTCTTTGTATCATGGTCCTGCCCGTATCGTCTAAACGAGACTTTGGAAAATTTTTTGGTCGCCGGATTTGCGTCGAGCAGGTCAAAATCTATAGGAGTGTGTTATTTTTATTACCGACCTTTTTTATTTACTAATTTTTATCGTTATTATTTAACAATTTTTCTTTGTATCATGGTGCTGCCCGTATCGTCTAAACGAGACTTTGGAAAATTTTTTGGTCGCCAGATTTGCGTCGAGCAGGTGAAAATCTATAGGACTGTCCTATTTTTATTACCGACCTTTTTTATTTACTAATTTTTATCGTTATTATTTAACAATTTTTCTTTGTATCATGGTGCTGTCCGTATCGTCTAAACGAGACTTTGGAAAATTTTTTGGTCGCCGGATTTGCGTCGAGCAGGTCAAAATCCATAGGAGTGTGTTATTTTTATTACCGACCTTTTTTATTTACTAATTTTTATCGTTATTATTTAACAATTTTTCTTTGTATCATGGTGCTGCCCGTATCGTCTAAACGAGACTTTGGAAAATTTTTTTTCGCCAGATTTGCGTCGAGCAGGTGAAAATCTATAGGACTGTGCTATTTTTATTACCGACCTTTTTTATTTACTAATTTTTATCGTTATTATTTAACAATTTTTCTTTGTATCATGGTCCTGCCCGTATCGTCTAAACGAGACTTCGAAAAATTTTTTGGGCGCCGGATTTGCGTCGAGCAGGTCAAAATCTATAGGACTGAGCTATTTTTATTACCGACCTTTTTTTATTGTTTACTAGTGTTATTATACAATATTGATTTACAAAGGAAAAGTGATTCCACCTATTAACTTTAATTTGAAATCAGTGTAAAATTACAGGCCACTGTAAAAGTATAGGTAACTCTAAAATAAATGTATGCACATAACCTATATTTTTATAGAAATATAGGTTATGTGCATACATTTATTTTATATATGTAATTTTATATAATATATAAAATAATATTATTATAATATGTATGTTATAACATTCAGGGTTTATGTTAGATAATCTATATATCGTAAATCTACCGTAAATCTTCAAAAATGAAGGCACCGTACATTTACTGTAAGTTATCTCTCACAGTGAACTCACGGTGCATTCATTTTTGAAGATTTACGGAATGCGCTCAGTATAAAGTAAACGAATCTGGGAACTCACAGTAAATTCACGGTGTATTAAATCTTAAATATTTACGCAGTGCGCCCGGTGTGATTAAACGTGCATTCACGAATGTTATCTGGAAATATAAATATTATAAATAATATAATATTAAAAATAAATAATAATAAGAGAGCGAACACCTTCATTCTCTATATAAATATGTATGTCTACCTAAATCGTTCCTGTTAATAAATTAACCCCACGTGGTTACGGTTTACAACATTAATAAAGGTAAAATCTAAGGGCATTTCATTAAAAAAAACAAATCAAAGTTTTGGACCCGTTGGAAATGATACGCTACTGACCACTTAACCTAAAAAAACCGTTTTTGACATTTTAAACTGATGACGCAATGTAAAACATTGGCCTGATTAAAGTAAAAGTAAACTTTTCATTGGGGTTTTAAATGGAATGTCCTGGTTTTTAGATTTTACCTGTATTAATATTGTACAATTTTTAAGAAACATATTTTCCTGACAAAGCTCCGAATGCAACTGTTCCTATCAATCATAGATAACAAAGCCTTTGTTTTTTGTTTTTTGTTTTTGATGTAATCCGTAACCAAGTGGGACAATTTATAAACAAAAACGATTTAGATAGAAACACATATTAATATTTAGCATGGAAGTGTTTATTTTTTTTTAATTGTTTATAATATTTATATTGTTTTATATTGTAAAGTATACTATCTATTTTGTTGTCAATAAATCGTCAAAGTAATCATTCTCGTCGGAACTATCATCTCCGAGGTGGATGATTAGTTCTGGAACTTTGTCCATTATTATTTGCCGCTAAAACCACCTCTCATAAGCTCAATAAGGCTAAGTGCCCAGTTCCACATTTTCAGCACTTTGTTGTCGCTATAGCTCTTACCTCTTCATAGTAAAAAATCTTTTAGTGTTCTCCCAGATGAGTGAAAAAGTTAGTATAAAACATCACACTATTTTCAATCCCAAAATATATTTTTTCGTCAAAGTCCGATGGAATGATAGTAGTGTTCGACATCAATCTAACTTTACACTTAAATATACATTTAACACTAACCAAGCTCTGGCAGTGCACATTAGTGTAATATTCAATCAGGGGATTTTCAGTTGACAAAAACGCAAACTTGTTTCGTTTATTGTTCTCTGAATTTCTGTTGGAAGAATGCACCAAGCTGTTTAGTTGAGTTTATAATTATTATCTAAAGGTAAGTCAATTTCAAAGTAATATTACTCATCATGGTTTTTAATATCAAAAATTGCATTTTGTTTTGGTTCATATATGAATATATATATATAAGGTCGAAAACCACGTGAAATTCGCGTTTTGTACAATAATACAGACAAATTTTAAGTACAGTTCTTACAATACCTCAGTTTAATGTATAGAAAGTAAATCGTTTTTTTTTTTTAATTTTTAGATGTTTTTCCTGAGAGTAAAACATATCCATGATGCCAGCATGCTATCTGCTAGCAGATGGCATTTTATGATGACAACTTTAGCAGTGAATTGCAAAGAGGACCTTCAAAGTTTTATTTTGAGATTATCGTAAGTAATATCATAAGGGCATTTAATTTTTCTGAAAAGAATCGAAAAAACACGTTGCTAAGTGATATTTTAACAAAAAGCATGAGTGCTGGTGGCAACAAAAATCCGAGTCGAAGAGGAGGATTTTTACACGAATGCTTTTTGTTAAAAAATATTACTTAGCATTGTGTTTTTTCGATTTTTTTCACAGGAAAAATTAGATGCCCGAATGGTATTTGACAAGACTATTTCATGAGTAACAGTTAACAATTAAAATATAAATTGCAATTTTTGGTGACAACAGCTGTCAAGTTTTGCTGCGGGTAAACTCGAAAAAACTGCTGACAGATGCTGTCATACAGTTTTTTCACCTAGAAACCATTTGTAATTCAAAATTGGGCGTTTGTGATTGGTGGAAATTAAGACGAGGGAAATAGTCGCTGCAAAACTTTGGTATATAATTATATAGAAGAAGTTACAGATTCGATAGAAACAAAATGGGAAAGAATTGGTTACCTGTATAAAACTACGAGATTTTAAGGTTGCCATTATTTACCCCAATCTAACAGTGTCAATTGGTTCTTTGTGCCAAAATATTATATTTTAAGTAATTGCCAAAGATTATTTTTATATTTTGTAGCATAAAACTTACAATGGCTGCATTTTTATATAAATTTTAATAATAAATTTTATATAAAAATTATTTAAACACCCAGCAGCCCTGCCCAAAAGTAATTCATATAATTAAAAATAAATAAATATATAAAAAATTACTAACAGCAGAATCATTGCACCTCCATTATATATTTTTTTTCAAGCGTACAATATTTTTTTATTTTAACACTTCAAAGTCTATATAAAAAGACTTCATAAATATTAATATTACTTCAAAAGTCAAATTAAACTTTCTTTATACCGAAATAAAGCTAAAATGTCACCGTCAATTCAACCTAACCTAAAATTGATGTGACAGAATTTAAAAAAAAATAAAAAATGCAATGCTTGAAAATAAATAGTGTATAAAACACGGCAGCGAAAGCTTAATCATTGCCTCGCACACAATCTACTGCCTCAGCTGACGCCTCAGCAGTGAAATGTATGCTCAACGATAATAAGTGCTTTCTCCACTTGGTCTGTAATGTACTTGTATTATATTATATATATTATACTATTTTTTATCGACATTAAATGAATTTTATGTATGTAACTTTAAGGGCGCACTGCAAACATCAATCTTACACAATATTGGTGAACAATTTTTAAATCTATTATTGTTATGATAAACACTAGATAGATTAAATTTCCAGCACTGTTGGGAATAGCATTTCACACTGAAAGTGAAATAAATTCAAATAAATTAGTGTCCAAGTAAACACTTTTAGAGAGCTACCTAACACGGTTAGTGTAGTAATTTTCAATCAAATAGTCTATGAAGTCGCACGAACTATGTTAAATGTGTTACACTACAAGAGTACAACCTCTAGAGTTAACTTGAAAAATTTGTTAATACACTAAAACTCTTAAAGTCATCATCATTAAAAACATTTCAACATACTAATAAAAACCAAAGGAGCTCCCACTAACAAATACCTCAGTCCAAGCAGACGAAGGGGGAAGCTGTCTTATTATAGACCTCTAGTCCCCTTCCCCCTGCGAGATAAAAAGCATTAAAAAAAATAGGCATTTAGGCCGTTGGCGGTCCCAAACTCACCAAAAATTCGAACTCTAATAAAGTGGACCTGCTCAAGCTATAACTAGTATTCTTTAGTGAAGCCTAGTGTGAAGTTTTTTTTTACTGTGTTAGATACAATTTAATGGAAGCAGAGGACCCACATGCTCAAGTTCCCTTTGAAAATAATTCACTAAATAGCACAAATCGCTGCTGATTCCCATCTATCGAAAGATCGAAAACTGAAATACTAAATTCATTATAAAAATACATTATATAATGCAAAAAACTCGTATAAAAATACAAATTAAAGAAATATATGAAGAACAAATATTAAATGCCAATGACGAACTCCGCTGAGCACGTCACAAAAATCGAACCACTCCAGCAACAAACTAATAAGCATTTTAATAAATGCAAGTTACAAGTTAACGCAACACAAAAACAATAATAAACAAACAGAACAGGTTAACACAACGCAATAACAATAATTTGAACACTGAAAAGTAATTGGAACCTTACCGAAAGCAAAAACAACAAGTTAAACAAAAAATAGAGTAAGTTAACATCCAACAGCATCGCAAAAACAAGAATTTTAGCAGCAGATAATTAAATAGCACGTTAAAGATTTAAAAACACTCATCAAGTGACGTATTTAAGCCCCGCCCAACATGCGCACCATCCTATCTTAAGGTGTATGTATCTTGCTGTCCTTGTTTAACACACAGTCTGTGAGCGTGACATCGCGTCACCTAATATAACAAGGTTGTATGTTAAAAAAACCGAAATATTTAAGTCTATGTTTCTACAGGATTATACCGGGCCTACGCTTCACATACCACTTAAAAATAATTCTATAGAATGTATATTCTACGTATACATATATATAGAGTTATTTTCAAGTTGTATGTCAAGGGTGGATTATATAAAACCTTGTAGAATCATAAACTCAAATTTTTCGGTTTTTTAACATACAACCTTGTTATATTAGGGTGACGATCGGTTTGTGCCATAACCTAGCGGTTTCTTGGATTACATACGTAAAAGAAAACAATAACGCAATGTAAAACATTCGCCGTTTCGACTATGCCTAGGTACATTCTATGTTTTACATTGCGTCATCAATTTAAAATGTCAGAAACCTGTTTTTCTTACTACCTCGACTCAAAATACGTTGTTTCGTCCCCGATTTCACGGCAGAAAGTTTACGTTTCTTGCATTGGTCAAGCTATACGCGCACACTCTAATAGCGGGAGTAAAAATTTTTTAGTCGTGTGCTTAACATTCAAATTTCGTACTGCCAACATGAGAAACACAAAAATATGACAGTTTTAAACCATAATTTTGCAATTATAACAACAAATAAACAATTTATGTTTTTACTTTTTTACTTTTTATGTTGTTTTAAGTGTTTAATGGTACTTTTATTTGTTATAAAGTAGTAATTTGTTAATTAAAATACAACCTTTTATTTTTACTGTATTGGCACCGCTGAATTACCATGACAACGCTACAGTTTGATTGATTTTGAATGTAAACGTCAGAATTAAATTAAACGTCAGATTTTAATTTTGACACAAGTTTTTTTTATATACATTTAATTTTTTCCCGTATTTTCTGCGGGGGTAGCAAGAAAAATAGTATACACTACACGGGCAGAAAGTGTGAGAGCCCTGAACTGCGCGCCATGATGCCCTCGGCTTCGCCTCGGGCATCATGGCGCGCAGTGCAGGAATCTCACACTTTCTGCCCTTGTAGTGTAATATACTATTTCGACATACGTCCTGCACACATCCCACATACTGTCCGTTCAGGCTAAGTTGAGCGGTCTAAGGAATGTCACCCCGTCCATCATCTCTATGTTCAGGCAAAATTAAATACATGTACTTGGGTAGCCGCTTTGTACTAACAAACGGCAAGACGCTGCAATGATAAATCATCTTCTTGTTACCGAAATCTGGCGACGATTCGATATTTAATTTAATCAACGGCCACATGATCTCCCACCAAAGCGCTCAACTTAGCCTGAACGGACTGTACGTAATTATGTATGTGCTTGATTCACAAATTTATGACGCAATGTAAAACATTCAAAAAATAGAGTGTACGTTTATATTTTATTTAATCATTTTTTAAATAAAATAACGTATTCAAAGTGAAACCACGCTTGTTTACCTACGTATACATCAAAGTCGATATGATACATAAAAATATTTTGATCTTTCGTGTTACCTTTGAAATTCCAAATAAGTTGCACAGAGAAACATTTAAGGCATATATTTCCATTTCAAATACTTTATACAATTTAAGGGATTTGTTTTAAAATCCCTTTGAAATGTTGTGTGGTCGATTTTGTACGTTTTTGTAAATATTAATGTTAGTTCAGGATTAATCTAATAAACAAATTATTTAAAATAAATTAAAGTAAATTTTAATTTATTAATAATATTCAATTATATTATAAGTAACAAATTACTCTCAACAATATTAAATTTAACAGCTGGATTGCTTTTACAAATTTTTTATTAATAAAAAAATAAATTTAAAAAGGAACTACCTATGACAAACAATTGTTACTGTGTTTTGATAATTAAAAAAATCAATTTAATCTCCTTTGATTATAAAAGTGTTTCATTTCATTTTCATCGCAGGTATAATGTGCACCAAATTTAAAATTCTCGAGCTTCCGGCTGGCATATTAATAAACGGAAGTAATGGGAATACAAAAAATATCCGTAATACCGATGGAGCAAAAACAAAACTTTACCTATTTGCCACCGGCACTTCGACAATATTTAACAGAAACAATTATTGTTGAATAACAAAATACAAATTTCGGTAAAAAATATTTTATTTGATAAAAAAAGTTGTTTATTTAAACAATAAAAGGCTTTTTAATTTTAGGAAAAGTAATTAAGTACAATTAATAATATTAATAAGTATTTTTTAATTCCTAAAATTGTATTTTAAAGCTACCAACGAGAGCAAATTTTAAAAGAAATTCACATTTACCCTTTGGGCCGCCAATTTTGTGTCAGCTTTAGTTTATTATATGCCTAAAGTACAATACGTTATTTATTAATTGCCCGTTTCCAATGCCGACATTTATCAATTACCTATAGGCATAAACAAAACAACACAGATTTAATATCATCTGCCCCGTTAGTTAGTAATAGCTTATAATCATTTGCCGCAATTATTATGACTGCGGCATTTACAGGATGTTATGTAATTTTGAGGCCATAGCCTATCCTAAGCCTAAATCCTAATTTGCAATTTTTTTTCCGACAAGTGGTTTTCGAGTTATTAAGCATTTAAATTTAAAAAAAAACTCGGCAACACTGTATTTTCTAAGCAGATTTAAGAAACATCTAAAAACAATTGTTATGAAAACAAAATATAAAACGCATCTACAGCGACTTGAAATTAACATGGTTACCAGATGTATTTTCTGCAATTCCTGTCACAAAACCCAGACTTTAAATAATAACTAGATACATATCCTACAAAAATAAAATTCAATTTTTTTTAACTTGAAAACTATTTGTCAGAGGATATTTTGGTATTTTTTTTTTACTTCAAATGACCCCTCCTCCAACGTGTTATTTCGGACACCCTGTATATAAAAAATAGGACAACAAAATTAAAATTAATTTACCACATATTGGTACTTGATGTATACTTATGTATACTGTATACGATAAGTTGGCGGACCGAAGGAATTAAGTTAGTTATAAAAACAATTGTCGGGTTGTGTGCTTTTAAAACGTATTTTTTGTAATATAAATAACAATTTTATTAAAAAATATATAATTTACATACATAAATAATAATAAAAAAACATAACTGAGTAGATATGTTTTTTAATATTATTTATCTAAACTGCATGAACATTTCTTTGCTCCGCCAAATTATAGTGGACAAACTATATTTACTTATTTGTCTTTTTGTTTAAATTGCACATGACAGCATGTAGACATAATTACCCAGGGATTTAAATAACAAATCTTTTTAAAAACATCGTTAAAAAGAACTTAAATTGAGCTAAAAGCAACATATAAATCATATTTAAAATAATTAGGTATTACAAGTATATAAGTATTTTTTAAGTGTTTCATTTAATCCTAGGTAAAATTTAATACAAATAAATAAATCAAAAAATGAATATTTTATAATAAAGCAATTCCACGTTACTGGGCAATTCTTATCAATAATCATAAATTGTGAGTAAAAGCTACCGTAATTAAATTAAATACTATTGCAATAGTTACCATTGCAAACATGTTTATTATGGTTGCAATAATTAAGCATAATAATTTCGTTATTTTTTACTCACCATTTATTATGATTACGGAAAAAAAATTGCCGAGTAACGTGGAATTGTTCAATAATTATTTATATCATCAGGCTGAGAAGTGAGTATTTTTGTGCAGAGCTCAAAGTTAGCGGAGGCCTACATTTGAGCGAAGCACAAAAAGATACGTCTCAGCTGAATGGCGTACAACATTTTATTTTCAAGGCACAGTTTTATTTGTCAAGCAATACATAAAACTTACAACCATTCCACGTTACTCGACAATTTTTGTAGCGTCCGTAATAATAAAAAATTATAGATAAAAGCCTAAAATTAGAGATAACGTAAACGTTAGCCCGAATTTTAGGCTGCCAGAATGTATTCCAATAATTGGATTTCAAACCTTTATGCCACAAGATGTACAATTTGTCATTTTATTTTTCTATAGCCTATAGGCTAGTAAATTGTTAAAAGCCAATATAAATTGCTATGATGGTCCATTTTTTAATAATATTTTTATTCTGCGACCAGAAAATTTAAAAAAGTACCTACCATTTTTAAGATATAAGGTTAAGTTTATAACTTGGGAAACATTAACATTTAGAAAAATTGCATGATTCTATTATTTACATGTTACTAATGATTTAACAAAAGCATCTGTCTATTTAAAAATTCTTCCTAAAAGAGTTAAAGATCCTTGAAAATGGAAAAAAATTAAATTAAATTAGGTATATTGTAAGAGACATAGGACAAATATATTTTAGAAGCACACAAAAAAGAAACTAAAAAGTATAAAAGTAGCAAAAGCGTCTTTAAAACAATCATCCATCACACCGAGGACAAATGATTTTATTGTGTCATGGCCTCGGAAATTTTGATTCCACACTTGGGCGCTTTATAGAATCAAGTCAGATTGACTGGTCCCGGCGTGGTGCGACGGAAAACATCACCCTTGATTTATGGAGCATCTCACCTCCGCCTATCATAACCGACATTGAATATAAAATTTATAAGGACGAAATTTTGTCCACAGTATGGCGACGACTTCTCCGTGTTTTGGTCCTTCCATATTTCAGCATAATGTTCATCTGACTTTATTATGCATGTGTGCACACGGTGTAGTACGCGACCGAAAAGGATATAAGTTAAGGTGGAGCGCTCGTGAAAGATGAGCTCGCTCTAGAGAATATACACTACATATAGATATCATGTGACGGCGACAACGTCATTTTTCGCAAAATGACTCTTTTACTTTACGTTTTATTTTTTCGAATGCTTTTTGAAAGCGTCAAATTTGCATCTGTTAACGTCTCGTTTTACGCAATTGAATTCAAAATATAATCGGCCCCGCTATATGGCATCAAGTAATATACCTAATGCACTTTTATTGTTAAAATAAAAAATGTTACGCGAATTACCCAATTCAGTTTCTTACGAATGCAAAACTTGTATGAAATATTTATATTGTTAGGAAAACAAATAACCCTTTCCGGTTTTATAAAATATTTTACATTTTACCGTTGAAAGCATAGTTAAATTTTGCAATATTAAAATAATGTGTAGTAAAGTAAATTTGCAGAATAAAATAAATAATGTATTTAAAGTATTAATTAATACTAAAAAAATAGTGTATTATTAAGTTATATTATGTAATATGTTTTTTTGGTATACAGGGTGTCTCACCAGCGATGGTACCTTAGACGTTTACGTAGAACGACTGAGGAGATAAATTTGAAATTTTTATAGCAATTATTGTACAATTTAATCTACCTTTTAAAATTATTTTGAATAAAATTCCTCTTCCGGTTTAACCGGAAGCGACATCAACTTTGTTATTTCCAATGGAACACCCTATAAATTTTTTTATTTTTAAATTCCTCATGAAATTCTTAATGAAATTGCTGTACAATTCCGTATACCTAAACTTAATAGTTTTCAAGTTAATAATTTTTTTCGTAAAATTTTGACAGTTGCACCTTCATTAAAAATTGCTTATAACTTTTTTGATATTCGGTTTGCTGGTATGCTGTAAGGATTTTTGGAATCTTAAAACATTGTTTTAAAGATTCCATGTCTGAAATTTTTATATTTATGATCAAAAACTAGAGAAAAATCGTGGTAAATTTGGTTAACTTTAAACATTAATAACTTGTTTATTTTCAATGGAACGGTATGCATTAGGGTGGGCCGAAAATCCGCTTTTTTAGAATTTCGTTTAGTAATAGCAAAAATTTTGTTCATTATGTTGTAAAAAAATTTTGTGTAAAAGATTAAAATTTTCGATCAACATCCTAGGCTCGCCCAACGCAATTAAAGATCAAAATGTTCAAAAAAAATTTTTCTTAATTTATTTCGATCGGAAATTTTATGCTCTACACAAAATTATTTCAGATGGATAGTTTCAGAAATTTGTTCATTATGTTGTAAAAAAAATTTGTGTAAAAGATTAAAATTTTCGATCCTCATCCTAGGCTCGCCCAGCGCAATTAAAGATCAAAATGTTCAAAAAAAAATTTTCCTAACTTAATTCGATCGGAAATTTTATGCTCTACAAAAAAGGTCCTTACACTAAATTACTTCAGATGGATAGTTTTAGAAATAAACCCGATTTTAGTATCAAAATTTTTTTGAACATTAATGTTCAAAAAAATTTTGATACTAAAATCAAAATTTTGATCTTTAATTGCGTTGGGCGAGCCTAGGATGTTGATCGAAAATTTTAATCTTTTACACAAAATTTTTTTACAACATAATGAACAAAATTTTTGCTATTACTAAACGAAATTCTAAAAAAGCGGATTTTCGGCCCACCCTAATGCATACCGTTCCATTGAAAATAAACAAGTTATTAATGTTTAAAGTTAACTAAATTTAACACGATTTTTCTCTGGTTTTTGATCATAAATATGAAAGTTTCAGACATGGAATCTTTAAAACAATGTTTTAAGATTCCAAAAATCCTTACAGCATACCAGCAAAGCGAATATCAAAAAAGTTATAAGCTATTTTTAATGAAGGTGCAACTGTCAAAATTTTACGAAAAAAAATATTAACTCGAAAACTATTAAGTTTAGGTATAGGGAATGGTACAGCAATTTCATTAAAAATTTCATGAGGAATTCAAAAATAAAAAAATTTACAGGGTGTTCCATTGGAAAATTTCCAATGGAAATAACAAAGTTGATGTCGCTTCCGGTTAAACCGGAACAGGAATTTTATTTAAAATAATTTAAAAGGTAGATTAAATTGTACAATAATTGCTATAAAAATTTCTAATTGATATCCTCAGCCGTTCTCCGTAAACGTCTAAGGTACCATCGCTGGTGAGACACCCTAATTGCACGGTTTTATTGTTAAGAATTTCTTTTAGAACTTTCTAACTTTTACACACAGGTGAGATGACAGGTGACAGTTGACAGATGGCAAGTGACAGGTGGCAGATGACAGAAGACGAATGACAGGTGACAGATGGTAAGTTGACAGATAACAGGTGACAGATGACAATTGACAGATGACACATATAGGCTTATAAGGTGACAGAAGACGTTAGAAATATAAAATTCATCTTTAAAATTACTACCCAGTTTAGGTGGAGCGGTCGCGGCGCGATTCCCACCCGCAGCGAGCACCAAGCTGAACTTGCTGAGCTTGTTGGGAAGCGCGCAAACGTGCTTACCTATCACGAGCAGCGGATCGCAGAAGTGTGACAAGGAGGACAGCTAGGTATACCTTCAAATGTATGTATCGACTCGTATTTTTGTCCGTTGTGTATCCTTTTTTTATAACCGCCGTAGCAGGAAAACCGTTACAGGTGGACACTCAAAATTTTTATCCTTTTTTTCTGCCAGCTTTTGCATAAATTTCTTAAAAAAATATATATAATTAATAAAATTTATCAGGTTGATCTTTGAATTAAAGTCGATTTAATTTTTTTCGCAAATCATATACAGGGGAACCCAACAAAGTATCCAACAACACTTTAAGAGGTGTCAAGTGAACAGGTGACATATGTCAAGTGACAGATGTCAAGTTGACAGATGGCAGATAACATATGACAAATGGCAAATGGTATGTGACAGATGACAGGTGACAAATGACAGATACTCAAGTCTAGCCCCTGAACAGTCACTATCTGTTCTGGCGATGTCGCGTCACATGTCATCACGATTATACCCGAGTACTCTGGTGTTTGCGCCAAAATTAAACTTAATCTAAGTTTTGACCACAGAATGTTTTGACTGGTTTGTTCTGTGTAGTTCTTAAAAAGTAGCTTTCACGGTCGTTTTTTTTAAGATGAGTGAAATAAGTTCTACTAAAACTATATTTAAGTGCAGTGAATGTCCTTCTGTTTTAAAAACATTATAGACTTTTCATTCTTCAAAATTAGATGAAATAGCTCCACTAACTAAACATCGTACATTAAATTTTATGTATGATGTATGATTGTGGGAAAAAATTCACATATAAGAAGCAGTGGCGGCTGGTGGATTTTATGTATACCAATATCTCAGTTATTAGACATGGGACCCACACCAAATTTATAATAGTTTATAATGACATTAAATAAACAAGTTCGGCGCAAACAGAATTTAAATTGAAGTTTGCGAAAAAAAGTTAGTTTTTCCTGCCGCCTCCAGGCCCCCCTATTTGAGATAATTCAAATTAAAGTGGTGCAATTTATTATCTACTATAATTTATCGACAAATTTAAAATTTTATTTAAAAAATCCAATTATTACAGATTTTATTCGATTTTAAATTTTTATTATTTATTTTATTAAAATAAAATAATATTTCAAATGGTAAATATTTGGATTTTTTTAATAAAATTTTAAATTTGTCGATAAATTATAGTAGATAATAAATTGCACCACTTTAATTAGAATTATCTCAAATAGGGGGGCCTGGAAGCGGGTGAGGCGACAGGAAAAACTAACTTTTTTTCGCAAACTTCAATTTAAATTCTGTTTGCGCCGAACTTGTCTATTTAATGTCATTATAAACTATTATAAATTTGGTGTGGGTCCCATGTCTAATAACTGAAATATTGGTATACCCAAAATCCACCAGCCGCCACTGATAAGAAGCATTTAACACATACAAAGTTTTGTAAAAATTGTCCACTTTGTGCTTTTACGAGTTATTCAAAGATCCGATTAAATGATCATTTCCGAGAAATCCATGACATAGAACTATGTTTTGAGAAGCTTGAGTTTTCTACAGAGCAGTCATTTAATACTTGAAAAAATTGAATGGAAAACGAAACAAAATCTTTATTTGTTAAAGAATGTGGAAACAGGGAAACTAAGTCAAAGAGAATTTTGCGTTATGTGTGCCAAAGATCCGGCTTTTATGTGGCAGAAGGCCATCAGAAAAGGCAATTGAAAACACAGGGAAGCAAACAGATTGGTGGGTTTTGTCCGGCAGGTTTCAAAGTAGAGGTGAATTCGAATGGTGAATATAATGTGAGCTTTATGAAAACGCATGTTGGGCACACAGACGAATTGGGACATATAACATTAACCACTGCAGAAAGAAAAAATTTCAGCAAAAATTGCAATGAAGATTCCTTTTTCTGATATATTGGACGAAATACGTGACAAAATTTGTGGAAGTTCAGTTCAAAGAATTCATTTATTAACCAACAAACACTTGAACAATAAAGCTGCTACCTTTAATTTGCAGTCGGGAGCTGTAAGGCATCCAAATGATGCAATCAGCATTGAATCATGGTTAAATCATATTAAACAAAGACAGTGTGTGTTATTTTACAAGCCACAAAATTGTATTTTGGAAGAACATCCCGAGTTGAAAAGCGAATATTTCATCTTGGTGATTATAAATGAAGGCCAGGTTCAAATGTTAAATAAATTTGGTTCAGACTGTATATGCATCGATGGTACACACGGATTAAATGCATATCACTTTGAGCTCCATACCCTGTTAGTTTTGGATGAATTACGGCAAGGATTTCCTGCAGCATTTCTTATCTCAAATCGGTCTGATCAAGAGGTGATGGTCTTGTTCTTTTCTTGTATCAAACAAAGGACTGGATTAAACTTGAGACCAAAGGTCTTCATGTCAGATTTGGCAGAATCTTACTATAACGCATGGAAACGTGTAATGAGTGAGGCACCAATGCGGTTTGTATCTATGTTATGTTATCAAATGTCATAAAATGTATATTATTTATTTTCTACAGTTTGTTCTGTATATGGCACGTCGATCGGGCATGGAAAAACAATCTGCATTTAGTAAATACAAAGGAGAAACAGGTGACATTAGACTTATGTAAGTACTAATATGTGGGAAATACTAAATCCATTTCTGTTATAGGTTGAGATTTATCAAGAGCTTCGTACATTAATGCAAGAGACTGATGAAAATGCACTGCTACCCATGCTTCAAAATTTTTTTACAGAAAACTGCAGAAGACCCAGACACCAAAAAGTTTTCAATTTATTTCAAAAACTTCTATAAGAAGAATGTCAAATCATGGGCGTACTGCTACAGATTACACAGCGGACTCAATACAAATATGCACCTAGAAATCATACACAAAACAATTAAGTACATTTATCTAAAGGGGCAACATGTTAAACGATTGGATAAATATGCAACATGCATAATGAGATTTGTCAAGGACAAATTATTTGATCGTATAATCACACTGAATAAGGGAAAAATCGGTAGCAAAATTAAAGATTTGAGAAGGAGGCACAAGACGAGTGCAGATCTAAATTTAAATTTGATAACAGAGGATGGTAATCGCTGGCAGGTAGGTACTTTATTCTTCAGTGAAAAGACCTGAACTGCAATTGCTCATTAATTTGTTCTGATTGCAACATATGCATCCACAAATACAGTTGCAGTTGCTTGGACTCATCAATTAGGTGGAATATGTGCAAGCATATCCATCTTTTAGGACGCAAACTTATGGAGCAACCACGAGATTAAACAATATCATCAAAACTAGATAGTGTTTCAGAGCGAAAATGGTAAGTTATAAATAGTATATTTTATTTTCAACCAGAATCAGCTAAAAAATTGAAAAAAAAAGATTGTTTTAATGACAAAAAAGTCAAAAGAATAAGATGGAAGAAAGTTAACATGTACCCCCTTTCCTATTTTTATTCGACCATAATATGTGAATAACAGGCAAAAGTCCCTTTTCCTCACTAGGCAGGAAAAGTGATAATTTCTTGATTTTAAAAAGACAGCAATGACAATATTACTTTACATGGTTGGAAATAAAGTTATTATCAGTATTATTATCACTGATTTTATTTATTTATTTTGTTAGCAGATTTTAATTAATATGATATATTTACAGGCACATATTTTTACAACATTGCTGTTTACTTGAGGTACATTTTCTTTTTTATATACCGTACCTTCATTTGCAAGGTATACATAGGAAAAATAAATTGTAGGTGGAACAGATAAGTCGGTCAGCGCGAAACGAAAATGTTCCCAGAAATTATTTTGACGAGTGGATGAGTAGACTAACATGCGACGTAACAGGTGACCTTGTTTACTGGCGATTAAAATTTTATTACGTCCTAATAATTTCTCAGAACTTTTTCGCTTTGCGCTGACTTCGACTTATCTGGTCCACCTACAATGTATTTTCCCTATGTATAGCTTGCAAATGAAGGTACGCTATACTGGGTATGGTGCAAGGATCTTTTTGTAGTCACAGAAAAAAAGTAATGAACTTTCACGAATTTTGTCAGGGCTGTATCTCCAAAAGTGTTAATGTATATTTTTTAATTTGATGTAATTGTTAATACCTTAAGGTAGTTGTGATTTATAATATATCAAAATTTCATTAGGTAAGCTAAGATTAATACTCTTTGAGATATAGCCTGGACAAAATTGAAGAGGGCATTTAAAGAGAAAAATATGCTTGTTTTTATTAAGTTGAAAAAATTAATTTTTTAAATTATTTTGATGATGATGATGATGATGATAGCTATCAGACTAGTCTATACTGTTAAATTTTCTAAAGCTGAATCAGCTCACCTCGATTTTTGTCTTATAGCTTTGGTTTGAAAATATATAAAGTTTTGTTTTTGTTGCAGCTAAAATCTTTAAACTGTGTAAACTTTGGTGATGGTAATAGTCTAAATTTACATTGTTAAATTTTCTATAGCTAATCAGTGAGCCTTAATTTTGTCTTTTATAGAATAGCATTAGTTTAAAAAAATAAAGTATTGTTTTGTCTATTATGGGTATTAATGGTTTAAATATTGAAACCAATCCCAAAAATCAAGAGGCAGAAGATATCTATAATTCTCTTACCATAGATTCTAACAATCGTCATGACGGCGAACAATTACATCTAAAAAAAGAAGAAATTAAGAGGTTTTTTGTTCTATGGTGGATCCAATACAATCAGATGCCGAATTTTACGTTCTAAGAAAGTTAGTTGATTGAGCCAACGTTAAACGCCACATTTAGAAAAAGTAACTGCGCCTTCTCCCAGAAAATCGCTTTCGTACCGCATAATAAGAAAATTGATCCGCAAAGAAGATTGTTTCCAACAAAAAAGAAAACAAAAAAATCGGCAAAATAGAAAAAACCCTCAACTCAAATAAAAAAACCAAATCGCAGTATCACTTCTGAGTCAGAAGTCAGAACTTCTGACTGATACTTCATTATTGTTATAATACTTTTTTTATTTATTTATTTTTTTGTACAATGTTCATGCAATTCCATGCTATTTCATCATTATTTTTCAGACATTGATCCCGAATGCTTGCATTTTCACTCGATTTGCCCTATTTGAGCGCAAAGTTTAAAAACGTAAAGAATTTAAACTAACTTGAATATGCGTAAAATGATTTACTTTTTAATAATAATAATGCCAACAGTACAAATATCCAATAGCACATACAATAATATAATATAAATAATTATAATTAAGTACCTATCAATTTACTCAATCTAAATTAGTTTAAATTCTTAATGTTTTTAAAATTTGCCCTCAAATAGGGCAAATCAAGTGAAAATCACTCCAGTGTTCAGGATTATTGTCTGACAAAAATTGAGTATTTTTGTCTTAGTACTGTATGAATAAATAATTTTGTTAAAAACATGTTAATATGTTATTTAATTACTTTTTGTATCCTGTATAAATAAATAATTTTATTGAAAACATGTTTGTTTACTTTTTCTATATAAAAAATACAGAAAAAGATTTAAAAAAACCTAAATTTCCCTAAAAACCCAACTATCCAACTATCGGTTTGGGATTTTTAATTGATGTAAAATCCAGTTTTATGTTTATTATTAAAGTCGATAAATACAATTTTAACTTAAACCCTTTTTTGATAAGTGGCAATTTTATTTTAATATAATTATAATATAGACTGTGTTGCTATCTATGAACATCACGATACATTATGGATTGGATATTTTCCAAGATATACAAACTGTTAATTATATAAAATAATTTCTCTACAACTTGTAACCTATTGTAGTGCCATCTATGTGTTCTGTGCTGAATCATAGAGTCAAAGCCACAGACGTAAAGATCCTTTACTAAAGAGCCATAGGTTAGATAAAGAGCAGTGCTGTTTCAGCGTACCGTGCCACATATGATAATTAAATGTGCCTTTTTATCTCTGGATGCTATGTGCTGGTAGCACATTTAAAAAGAGTCGTACCAGCTCCGCACATACAAAAGTGTCGTACATTATGTACGACTCGCACATGTGCGACACATCACTAGTAGTGACCGTTCAGTATATTTCTTCGTTAGAGTCTCAAGACCTTGTAACCTTAGAAGAAGAGGTGGGCTCGTTGGGTTTTTCCGGGGATTTGGCCGTATTGGCAGGGTAATCGAAGCATTGGAATTGCGACGTTTGGATTGTGGTCTTTTAAGACTCGGTCAGGGGTGGTTTTTATGTCGGTCGTTGGGAAGGGGTCCTGGATTACTTCCATCTCGGTGACATTCACCGCAACGTCCATTTCCGAGGCAATCCGCACCTCGTATGATTGGCAGATCTTCTCTAGGCTTGAATCTATCTTGGACTTCATCGAGATCGTCCTCAAGCACACAATTAAACTATCGAGCTTCGCAATAGGACTTGTGTCTTTTTTCACCGGAGAGCGGCTATTGGGGGCAGTTGTCCGCAAGGACTTATCTTGAGGACTTTTCGCTTTATTGTCTTTGTTTTTATTTTTACCCATGGTAAATTGTTTCTATCTCCCCAGAAGGGGGAAAACTATATGTACAGTGTTCGCTTTACCACCTATTGTTGAAGATAATAACGAACACGAACCAAATCTTATATAGCACAGCCTATGTTTGTTTTATTAGAGTTAAGTTTCCGTTCTGTTGTAATTTGTTTTTGAGTGTCAGTGTGAATTCGGGAGTGCGTAGTTTATTCATTAAATGTCTTAATTTAATAATTAAACAAATTTTGTGTCTAGTATTTTGGGAATTTCAACAACTTAATCTGGCGACGTTGCTTTGTTAGTCTTCTACCGCTTTTAAATTGTGCAAACACCTGGATCTGGTTCTTTCTCACAGCGAAACAGCAAGCCGCAACATTGAAAAGTAGCTTTGTTTAAGCCTGGCATTCCAGTGATTTTTTTTTTTAAGTAGTGGTTGAATGTAACCAACGACTATTTAAAACCTGAAAGTCTCATGTAAGTTTTTTATATTGGAAATTATATCGTCTTGACAACCTGGTTTTCATTTAGGTGACTTTATTTTTGGTCAATATTTCAAAAATCTACATGTTTTCAGGAGGTCTAATAATCGTTGGGGCTGGAATTCGTTGGGGTTGTTTGTAAAACACTTAAAATCTAAGGGTAATCAAGAAAACGTTTATAGTTTCTAGATACTTATTTGGGTCGTATTTTTGGTTTTTTTGTACGGCGATTGAGTTTGTTGGTTAATGGTTAACTGAATAGTAGTATACCAAATGGCGGATGTCATAATTTTAACCTACTTTGGAAATTAACACTTATTTATCTTTAAACATTTAAACTATTTTAAATAATTTGTGTAAACTTAATATGGTCATATGCGAAGGTAAAAATCATTATTATAAAATTTATTCAATAACATCTAAAATCCAATCATTTTTAACAAAACATGTCAATTATTTTAATCTTTTTATAAATACCTAACAGTTGGGTAAGGTAACATCTTACTTGCCCTAACCTAAAATAACTAGTTTCACCAAGATTGTGGCGCCCTTTTTCTTTAGTTTTGTATAGGACAAACCGGAGTATTAATAAACAATACTTAGCCGATCGACCCATCTCACCACTGATAAGCTGTCGTTCGCCGTATCCCTCGAGTTGAGGTTACAAGTTATTTAAAATTGTTACTTTACAAACAAACCCACCTAGTTATTCTTAAACCGATAAATTAATTTTAGAAAAAATTCAATTTATCCTAATAATTGATTTATATATTAAATTTTTTTCACCTTTTTACTTTTTCAATTGAAATGCAGTTTTACTTTACTTTTACTATTTACGGCAGAACTAGGTCTCTGGGCAAAACTGTGCAGCGTGCATTATCTATTTTTAATGGTCATATTTTAATTTCTATCCGGTGATAAGTATAAAATATAACAGGCTACAACTTGAAAACTTAAATTGAAGAAATTAATTCGTTGTCAAATAGTATAATATAAGTATATTTATTTAATTTGTGTTAATTTAGGCATAGTATTACAAATTCTACACATTTATAAGGCTTACCTGGCATGTCCTCTCGAATTGAATACCGGGGGTTGTTGGTGGTGTTGATCGGAAGCATGTTTTTGAGCCATGTTATTTTCGGTGTGGGATTCCCAGTAGCTTTACATTGTATCACGGTATTGTGACCAATTTCGACCACTTTATTGGTCGCGGGCGATTGGACGATCTGCGGGAATCCTGGCGGAAGCTTATCGGCTGTAACAAAAGAATAGTATCGATGAAATCATAAAATAAAATATGGGTTTTAATATTTGCTAATCGTATACTGGCAGATGGATATCGGGTGAAAAATCGCGAGTATTAATAAACGGCCAGATCTGTATTATTCAATATTAAAGCGCTTTTTGAGCCGGGCTATGCACAGTGGACTAGAATCACCTGGGGAACGTCCAAAAATACAATTTAGGTCCTTTTACAATTAAGAAAATCTAAATTGATGAAAAAACATTAAAATTTCACGTTTTATTTATAAAATTTAAAAATGTTCACGAATTAAAAAGTTTTAGAACATTGAAGTGAACCAAGTTTACAATGAAGCAAAATTGACAATTTTTCTTTAAGTTTAAATGGCTGTAATTTTAAAACTAATAGATTTTTTAATATATTTTATAGTTAAAATTAAATGATGCCTACAATTTTCAAAACTGAGAATGCAGAATATGAAGTAAAGCACACTTTATTTTTTACAAGGTGTTAAAAGGAACACCTTCAGCAGCTTCTTGCGTGGATCAAATCCAACCGAAATGAATAGGTTGCATAGTTACAGAAATATAAATCCACAAGCTTTAGAATATGGTCTTTCAAGTCTTTACGTGTGGATAAGGTTTATAAAGTGTATCTAAACATCGCCTATAACTTCCATTTAAAACATTGGACAGTAAGAACCGATGAAAATAAGGCTTTAAGAAAATCGAAAAAACTACGAATACATGCTAAAAGCGGGCTTAATAATAGATATACCCAAACCAATGGCAGGGACTTCCAATGATGGTAATACAGCTCATAGATTTTTCAAGGATCCGAAAACAACATCAAGTATAACAAAAGTAGATGGTAATAGGCAAGAGGTTCGGGATAATTTTACAAGCATTTGCATCTGGAAAAGAAATAGATTCAAAAAATGAAACAATTATGCACTGCAGACAGCTGAACTTTATGTGTCTAAATAGTAGGTACTATATGCCTGCTTCAGTGCATAACATTCTAATTCACGGGGCAGATATTCAGGAGTCTAGGAACAAGGACTTTAAATACTTAAAAGAACAACATACTAGAAAAATATCAAGATCTGCAAACTCATGAAGACTTGCTTCATAGACTTCTAGCAACCTCCGATCCATTTATATATAAAAGAATAATTTTAAAAATAAAAAAACAGATTTAGATTCCACACATACAGAACTGTATTGGATATTGTAATTTTATATACATATATTATAAATATATGATTTATTTATTATTAACAATAATAATTAATTAATTTTAATAATAAATAACTAAGATCCCATGTTATTAAATTATTATTACGTACTTTTGCAAAATTTTATATTTACATTTTAAACCAGTATAAATAGCCACTGCAAATCAAATTAAATAAAAAAGTATAGAATTATATAGAAATAAGATTTTTATTATATTAAAATTGAATTAAAATTTCATAATGATATTTTAAATGGTTTTTAAAATAATTTAATTTTAACTTACATTAACAAAACTTTAATTATTTTAACAAGATCAATATTATTAATTTGTAAAACTAGTCTTAAAATTTTAAATTGACATTTTTAATAGTTTTTAAAATAACTATATTTTTAACTTGTGTTAAAAACACTTCAATCATTTAAACCCTTATAAAATAACCGCCACTGAACTAATTGAATTAAAATTGTTAAATCAAGATTTATACCCCAAATATATGGTTTTAAAATTTCATAATAAGTTAGTTTTTTTTAATGGATTTTGGCCACTTTTTTGCCATTCCAGTCCACTGTGCTATGCTAAGCTTGCAATATATTTTACGTAAATCTATAATTTATCATTTGATTTATGCACAGTTCAAACTATGATGGAAATTTGTTAATAGATTAAACAGATTACGTGGTTGGTTTATGAGCTTATTTCAACGCAATAATATATTCGTCGATCAAATCAAAATAGCCTATTGTTGCCGCACCGAGTTACGTTTGTTTTTTTTTAATTTTAGAGTCTTTGTTTGGATTTTGCAAAAATGTAAATTTTTCATCACAAGCATTTAAAAATTACTCGATTTATGCAATTCATCTATAATTTCATTAAATTCAAATTAAAATAAATTCATGTTTTGATATCGTTTAAATAAACCAACAAAAAATTAAATAATATGAATAAAATGTATTGGGGTTAAAAGCTGTCGCCAACTAAATTAATTTTAATTAACGGTTTGTAGTAGATACTGTAAATACTGTGTAGATACTGTGAATACTGTGAATCGTATCTAGAGCATTATATTTTCATTCGGTTATGGAATTTGTTATTTCATCGAAATAAGCTCGTAAGCTGTTTAATTTATCGGCAAACTTTCTCATTTTAATACGATATTGATTGCAAACTTAACATAATACACAAATATGCGGATAACGGTTTTTAATTAAATTTTTAAACGTACACGAAAGATTTTCCATCGCTTTTGATTAAAGAATAATTTATATCGCCTCCTGCGTTAAAATAAAAAAGCAGAAAAAACGGTTCGGAATCTAATAAAGCGAACAATATTTTCTTTTTAAATATTTTTAAAATTACGAAATTATATCTACATCCACACTGTTTTATATATTTATACCCTTGGTTACTTAAGAATACAAATAAGTTTTAATTTTATAGCTTTTGTAGTTTTATGTCCAATGTACTTAAACACAACAATTTGAATACATTTATTATAAAAATAAATTGTTCAACTCAAACCATTTTAAAATCCACTGCTATAGCAAATATATTTATGGAACAACATAAAAAATTAAATACAATGCAAAGTACCTTGCATGTTTTATGTACACATACATTTAAAATGACGTTTACAATGATTATAATTGAATACCTTTTTTTAAAAACCGCACATTTCCAAAAATTTAAAAAATGAACTGCAGTTATAAAAAATGAACTGCAGTTATAAAAAATGAACCATGGTTATGGCATTTACTAAGTAAGTGGCGGCTGGTGGATTTTGGGTATACCTATATCTCAATTATTAGATATGGGACCCACACCAAATTTATATGACTTTATAATGACATTAAATAAACATGTTCTGCGCAAGCAGAATTTAAATTAAAGTTTGCGAAAAAAAGTTAAATTTTTGCTCGTCCTTACCGGCCCCATGGCGCCTCCAATAAATATAATATAAATTTAATTGGTGCAATTTATTATTTACCATAGTTTATCGACAAATTTCATTTAAAAAATCCAAATTATAGAGATTTTATATATAATGGTATACCATTTTTTATTTTTAATGTCTCTTTTCAAATATAATAATAAATTGCACCAATTAAATTTATATTATATTTATTGGAGGCGCCATGGGGCCGGTACGGCCGAGCAAAAATTTAACTTTTTTTCGCAAACTTCAATTTAAATTCTGCTTGCGGAAAACTTGTTTATTTAATGTCATTATAAACTCATATAAATTTGGTGTGGGTCCCATATCTAATAATTGAGATATCGTTATACCAAAAATCCACCAGCCGCCACTTAATTAGTTAATGCCATAACCAGATCATTTTTAAAATTTTTGGACATGTGCGGTTTTTAAAGAAAATAAATACTAGTGAAAAGCCGAATCTATTAATATGCATTTCCGTTTATTTTAAAAGTAACATATATAGGTACCATGTAATTTAGTTAATTAATGATCATAAAATGTTGCACATGATAGTACACTAGGAATGCTTTTTTTAAATATTTTGGAAAAAGTTATTTTTTTACTTGTGTTGTTTTTTAGAAAAGGTCTTTAATTAATTACAAATATTATAAAAGGGACATTTTTCAGAAAGAGTGTTAAGAATAAATTATTAACTTTTTAAAATCATTAATTATTTGAACGAAGAATTTTATTCTTATAATTAAAAAGAAACGCATGCTTTAATTTTGGAATCTCAAACGGGATTTAATTAAAATTGAAACATTTACGAACATTCTATTAAAAATTAGCACAGTTGTCTAGATAATAAACAATTTATTGTAAATTTACAGGTTGAAATAAATTGCCGAGATTTAAACTAGTCATAAAACATACCTACTGTAAAACACTTAATTAAATGTCAACCTTATAGCATCTTTTACGTCACCTTCTTATAAAAGCCATTTAGTAATTTATGAAATTTATTAACGTCTGTTTATTTTACGGTGCTATTTAGTTTACTGCTTCTATTCATTAACAATATAAATTTCGACTTAAATGGAAAATCTATAGGAGATTCTGCCTGAAAAACGTGCCTTAAGGAATACAGGTCACAATACCCATTTGCAAACTCATTTTTTTGTGTAAAAAAATTTATAAACAATTTAATTTACAGTAAAATACATAATAAATTTAAAACTCAATTTCAAATTAGCTTTCACAAAGTTTCCTTGAGTTAAATCATATAAACCTTACTTAAAAAAAATCTCATAAAAAGAAGTCGAAAGGAGTTAAATTCCAACTTCACGGCGGTCAATTTTGGTTTTCTATACTTTTCTGGACTTTCGTTTATTAAATACTCGGTACGCGAGCTACACTCATGTCCAATTAAAACTCCTGGCTAAAATGCCGTTTATTAAACTTTTTGCATAATATACTATTAGGTAGTTACTTTTTACTGTCACTTGTTGTGTGCAAGAACGTCATCTTGTTAAAATCAAATTTGACCTAACCTTACTTTGGGAACTTCTGTCTTAGACTCAACATAAAAAAATATTTTCCTTGAAAGAATCCGATGTAATTTATTTTAATTAATTAACTTTATTTAAATAATAATTTTATATTATATATATATATATATATATATATATATATATATATATATATTAAGGAAAAATGGCAATATAAGTATAAAATGCCTTATATATGCAATATTAAGTAATAAAATTAAAATATCATTTTTATTGTGTTTTTACAATAAAAATAATGTTTTGTTTTACCTAATTTCTACAAAATAAGTTGTTTTTGCCAAAGGGCAGCTTATACCCCTTTTATTCTAAGGGCGTCAATTGTATATCAAAGTTTATTAAAGCATTTTACAAATTGATGGTAGTGCTAAAACGTATGCCTGTTTTATTTATAAAATAGGTACATTTTAAAATATGCATCCTTATATGTCTTAAACCGCTTCCAATTTGACTAAGTAAGGAATGTTTGAAATTGGCTGTCTCAATTTGGTTTCAGTATAATTTAGTGAGGTGTATCGCGGTAGCTCGGCGAGCTAAAATAGAGGTCGCCAGAGACGATTGGAAAAAGCAAAGTGCGGTGTCTGGACTGCTCATTTCCTGAAAGCTCCGGATATGACCCATTGATTGATGGCATATCTTCCAATCCGCAAGCACAGGGTTTACTTAAGGTAACTGCGCCGTTGTAACGCCAAGGTATTTCTTTCTACGATGCTTTCGGTCTTTAAAATCACGATTTCATGTTTAAGACGTTTTTTGTTTATATGGTTTAAAATTATGATATCCATCATATCATATGTACCTATATTAATTACATTTATCTCAATAGCAAATAAAGTAACATTAAAATTAAGATTTAAAATTCCTACTATGGAATGTTCCACAATTTAAAAGAAGAAATACATAGTGTTACATGGTTTCGATTGGAATATGTTCCAATGTTTCATGTTGACATTTTTTTGCACCTTGAGAAAAAAACGTTTTTTAATTTTTTTTACAAGCCTTTAACAATTTTATTGGTTTATTTGTTATACGATACATAAAACGTAAAATTATAATATTTAATAATTATTAAAAGTAGAAAGTAAGGGTATACCTATGTACCTATGTAGATTTTTTAATTGGTCCAAACTGGTTTTTAGAGACTAGAAGGTAAGAAAACAACTCGATTGGTCTAAATTATTTTTACAACCCAGGCGATAATTAATTCCTTGACTAGTGAGTGTTGAAAATAATAAAGTTTAAATCATAGAACGCTTGAAAATAGAATACATTTATTTTTATGTTTTTTCCTTTAGCGTTATTATTTAAAATTATATTGTAGACTTGTCAGTAAAATTATTCATATTGTTTTAGAGTTGCAAAAATGGAAAGAAATGAGAACGGAACAAAGTGTGACTAAATAAAGCGAGAAGCGTAGTCGGCAGGGCAGAAGAAAAATGCTGATTGCAAATAGTAGGCGACGTGTCTTATTGACGTTTAAAAATTGAAAAAGCGTAGATGACAAGCATATTGCAGTTTTTGTTGACGATGCCACGTGATGCTTGAGCACTCTGCCTTCGAGTCCCTCGGCGCCGCATTGAAAGAGTTATCCACTTACACAGGACCGTACTCAAAGGACATCCATGCTTTCAGCGTGTTTTATGCAAAAATAAACAGCAACATATAAAAACAGATTTGCCTTCCATGCAGTTTTAAATTGCTCTGGTTTATTTTAAAACACAGCCTGCCTTTCTTGGTGCAAAGTAATACCCGCTGAATACTTTAAATTGCCTTAGCGATTTGTGTAGATTTAATCTAAACTCTGAATAAATGCGCCGCTGTATCTGAATGAATTAGATCAAGTGCAATAAAGTGTAAACCTCTTACACTTTTTATTGCATCTGCACCACCCTTAAAACGTTCACGTTACGAATTTTAATTATTACATTTAGAGGTTTATAGGAAATATGTGCCTCTAGTCTGAATAAAATTAACTGCTAGATAAAATAGTTGGTTTTATTAGAAGAATTTTACATTCATTTTAACTCGAATTAAACGGTATTGTTCGAAAACTTTAAATGTACTTTATTTATTATACTTAACATTCTAACTTAATGGATAATTTATGAAAACCAACAACCGATTATCAAGACCTACATTCGCAATTGTTTTCTTTTGTTGTAAGCTAAACAAAGTACAGAAAGGTAACTATGAAAACCTATACAAAGTCCAAAGGATTAATAGCAAGCACTTCATATTTCTTTGGGTTAAAAGGCCTTTTTTCAAACCCTCTGTTTTATTCATTTAGTACTTGACTTTGCCTTTATTAATTGCTTGTTCATTTTGCTTGTGTTTAGCGCTATATTATTTTGCATAATAAACCCATTGTGACTGTGTTTTTTAAAGCAAACACGAGAGATTTATTGGTAAAATTAATTTAATTGAAAACTTTATGAATTTTAATTATGCCATTTAGGTTGATTGAATAAATTTATTTAATCCGGCGGGCAAAAAAAAGCGATTTAAATTTTATCCACGTAACACTCTTAGCGAAAAATGTATTTTTTAATAATAAAAATTCGCGATGAAAACTATGTTAATGAAAATGTAAATTATGGGTACTTCAATTAAGTTAATGTTATAAATGTTTAATATGCAGTTAAAATTAACGTTTAGATGTGTACGCGAATTTGACGCGCTCCGAGGTTCTTACCTAAGCGTCCAAAGACGATATGAAGTCAAAAATAATTTTAATCGAATATTTTGCATATAACATTTCCGTTTTTCCGTCTGCGCGGTCTCCTGTTCTTTCATTTCTTCTCTAAAATTAGCGCTTATTTGCTTGTTTTATAAATTTATGAACCTAACCATGAACATAAGGAGCGTATAGCTGGCCCATCAGCATCGTCTCTGGGATGGTAGGTTGGTTTTCAGGGGACAATAACGCCGACCCAAACCTACATTCTTCCACACACATACAAATCATTTCTAACTGAGACTGTTTTCTTTTCGAGGGTTTAAAGTAGGGGAAGTGAAATACCCGTATGATTGCATTTAGGCGCAGGCGGTTTAAAAAATACCATATTTTTGTCCCTTTTTGGGAAGTGTTTTAAATACTTTTTAATAAAATGTGTATAAATTGTATGAAAAAAACCTTTTAACAATAATAAACACAAAAAATAATATGGCAACGTCATATTTCGACCACGATATCCAAAAGGTTTTTATAATATACATATTAATATATACAATATAAATATATACAATATAAATATATACAATATAAATATAATATATTTAATATAATAATATATTTAATATATATAATAAACCATTTTGTTTGTTTTCTGTTTAATACCAATTGTTTTTGCATTTTTTTAATCCATTGTGTTTACGAGATTTTTAGTGGCTTTTACAAAATATGCATATTATGCCACTTTTTTTAAAGCCTAACAAAAAATGTAAGCTTAATCTAGGCGATGTCAGCAAATGATTTAGAAAAATTTAATATAACCTAAATTTAATTTAGTTGACAATTTGTATCATACTTACTAATATTAATATGTCTATGGTAACATATATTTTAAATCCCCCACTTATGAACTGACTATGCCCATAAGGTAGATCCATACGCGAAATCAACAAGTTTTCCCTCAAAAAGAAACAAGGTCATCCATACAAAATATGGCGAATAAGCAGTAGGTATATGTGTGGAAGTATGTACCCAAACCTAGGTACAACGCGGAATCCCCCTAGACCGGGGCATTTAGTAATACCGTTGAGTGAACACCATATCCAATGGTAATTGGTAATAGTTAACACCTTAATCAATGGTAATACCACAAGCATTTGGGGGTTATGCTTGCGGCTGGGTGTTGTTATTTCGCTGTGAGGGCGTTTATTTGTCGTGTACTCCGTTTGGTTTTTCTGTGCCCGTGTCCCCTTCTCCTTCCGCGTCGTTTTTCTCTGTTTGTCGGAGATAATGTCTTTCCCACCTTGTCCGTGGTATTTCGATTGCGATTGCGGCTAAAATTGTTTCCGCTCCTACCTAAAAACCGTTTGGTCCGTGGTTATTCAAATATGCTTTAGTTATCGATCTCTGTCTGTTCATATACTTCTCTGCCTGTTCACATACTTCCACACATAATATATATATATATATATATATATATATATTATACTGCTTATCCGCTATATTTTGTATAGATGATAGTCAGTTCATAAGTGGGGGATTTGAATTTGATACCATAGACATAATAATACGTCCACATATGATACGAATTGTCAACTTTATAAAATTTAGGTTATATCAATTTTTTCTTATTCATTTGCTGACATCGCCTAGGTTAAGCTTACATAAATTTTCGTTGCTTGGCTTTATAAAAAGTAAAAAGTGGCATAATATGCA
The DNA here is from genome assembly GCA_921294245.1 of Brassicogethes aeneus. Lineage (NCBI taxonomy): Eukaryota > Metazoa > Arthropoda > Insecta > Coleoptera > Nitidulidae > Brassicogethes > Brassicogethes aeneus. Next base: position 69,326,526 of record OV121132.1, read on the forward strand.
TATTATGTAAAAGCCACTAAAAATTTCGTAAACACAATGGAAAAAACAATTCCAAATCAAATGGTTAATTATAAAAAACTATCTACATATTAATATGTCCATAATAAAAACCTTTTGGCTATCGTGGTCGAAATACGACTTTGCCAAATTCTTGCAGTTATAAACATGCCAATTTACCTCCCAAAAAGAAAAAGTCTCAGTTATAAATGATTTGTATATGTGTGGAAGTATGTGTGTCTGTTATGTGTTCGTAACGGCGAACTTGGTCTATTATTACGTCTTCGTCGTAAGGTTTAAAATTTTGTATGTTTGTTCGTATGTGATTATTCCTTTTGTCTAGTTTCGGCTCTTTCTTTTCGCGATTTGTTTCAATATTAGTGTGATACAGCTAATGAACTAATGATGCCACTAGGCAATTACCAGTAAACGGTTTCCAATGCTTGTTGTTGAGTTATTGGACTTGACGTTTCTCAAGTTAACTGTTTTGTTGTAATTTTTTTTATTTTTACTTTTTATTGTGGTTGCAAATTGCATTTAGGTCATACGATTAATTAAATGTACTAAACGGATTTCTATAGGTTTCCCCTGGTCCCTATAGTCCCACTCTTGCTTCGCCTAGTTGTTCTTCAGTCATTCTTCTCGCTGGCAGGTGGTACCAGACAGGTAGGAGGGACTTTATCACTTACTCCCTTAGGGGGCATCCATTAATTACGTGAGGTATTTAGGGGGGAAGGGGGTCGAGCCAAACCTCACCCAATTTTTTTTCCGAAGAAACTGTAAAATTGGGAGAAAACTGGGTTAAATTAAGTAAAACATGTTTCTCCACTAAAATAGGATTAAATCATAAATAATAATATTAATCGCTGTTTAATTATGCACTGATTTATTAACTATTAATAAATTAATTTATTTGGAAACAATTCATTTATTTATTAAATATGAATAACTGTTAATAAATATTCATTAAATAATCAAATTTAAAAAAAAGTTTGACACATGCACGACTCTGTGTAATTAATAATAGTGGTAATTTGATAGTAAAAAAATATAATATAAAATAAATAAAAAAATAAGGGAGGTGGGAGGGGGTTCACCAAGGGGAGAAAGGGTGTCAAAAAATCGCCAAAATTACCTCACGTAATTAATGGATGCCCCCTTATCCCCTTATCCGTATAAGTAATAATTTTACACTATAGGTTACACTGCACTTTAGATTTAATTGTCTGGTTATTTTTTTAGTGACATAGAAGGGCTTTGGTTAACGTCTGCCTTTTGCAAGAGTTCAAGCGACACTGCTAGTTTTCTAAATTTATGTTAATAATCAAAATAAAAATTGTTTTCATATTAAGGTAAAAAATATATAAAGGGTAAATACAATGGATTTTTTATTTACATTACATGCACTACAATATTATTATTTAATTAAATGCACTACAATTATATGCACTACAACTAAAATTTTGTACAGATTAAAAAGATTTTAAATTAAGTTTGTTATTCATTTAAAAGTTGGTACCCTTTCATTAGCAGTAAAAATATAAGTAAATGATTACATGTACCCAATCTTATTTTCCCTTGAAAGTTTTTAAAAATTTCGTAAAAAATTATCTACAGTTATTTTTTCTCACCAATCGTTTCGGGCTCATAAAAAAAAGCTTAACCCCAACTATGCGGGATCCTACTACCCGCGGATAAAGGTGAAAACTCATTTTTTTTTTGTTTTTTTTTTCAATAAGGTAAGTTTTAGAAGAAATGTTTTGTAAATAAAATGATGACATGTAGCCTACAATTGTACAATTTATGTCATTGAAACTTTTCTAAAAAATAGTTTTTGCCTTAAGTTTTCTATGATATTCAAAGGATTAAACAAATGACTATAGTAATTTTTTCCGCATACAGCCCTTTTCCGATAGATGCAGTCATGTTTGTTTTAATTTAGTCTTAATATTGTGTAATTATTACTATGTAACCTGGACTAGTCCAATACCTTTTTAGGTCATTTGTGGACAATGAATTACTTTACTTTATTTTATTATTGAGAGAAAACGCTATCTGCCTCGACATCAGCGATTTTGACCAAAGTTGGAACAGTTGTATATATATTAGGGTGGTACTTAAAAGGGTTGTTTTTTAATTGTTAGGCTCCCAGTTGCTTAAATGATTTCAAACTGATACAAAAATCCTTGAAAATTTAAGCTCTCTAAATTAATTTTAAGATAGTCCGCTTTGTGATTGAAATAACATGAGAAAAACTTTTTTTGGTCTTAAAATGTATAATTCATTAATATAATGGAATAATGGAAAAAATATATTCTTGTAGATAATTGGAAGATCTACTAAAAGTTCGTTAATAAAAGCGTTCATATGTTAATTAACGTTCAAAGTTTAATTTATATAAAATTATTATTGTCATCTTTGAGCAATAATGGAAACAGAAACTTACAATAATTGTTAATTAAATATTAAAAATAAAACTACAAAATATATTTTTAAAAAGAAACCTAAATTTAAATCATTAGAGGAGTTGCTAAAAAAAAGTAAACGGCATACCTATGATCAAATTTAATTACAGTGAATTGGAATTCCAGTTTAAATGTAAAAGATACAATTTATGAAAAAAATTTAAGAGGATTTCTTTTTCGTAAATTAACAGCCTATTTTAAAAATGTAGACAAATCTTTTTTAGATCATTGACGTACCTACCTTTTTTTCTCATGCCACTGCTTGTAGTAGTTTTTTAAGAAAAATAATATTATTGTAACGTTTTTTTTTAATTTGATTCTCAAATTATTAAATGTTTCGTTTAAACCAACAAACTCGTAAAATTAATTTGATAAATATTGGAGTACAGTTCATTTCTTGTATTCAACGTTCCAATGTTGGTCAAAATCTCTTATGTCGAAGCATATCGGTGGGAGGTTTTAAATCTAGAAATCTATGAAATTTAGTTGTTTATGTATTTCCGAACAATACAACATACATTTGGTGGCAAATTAATATTCTTTAGTTAATATACTCAAGAAATATGTAATTTCGTGGTCATGCTGTAACAGTATGTGGGTTAAAGAATGAATTCCCTGATTAATTCCTTAACCGGTGGACCAAATTCTATTTCGCACGCGGGATAAAGTTGGCTTTAAGTTAAATTTGAAAAAAAGTTGGGTTAAAACTGCTTGACTGTTATCAGATGTCAGATAAACTATGAAATTAAATTGGATTCCTTGCGACTATTGGTCAAAAGAGGAGAATCTCCTCAGGAGATTTTACTAACGTGTTACAAGCTCGTGAAATCTCGCCTTTCTCCCAATATACTACTAATTGAATAATGTAAAATTAATTTCCTAAACGAACTAAATTCGAAAACTAATCAAAATTATATTGCAAGCAGTTAAAATTATATTATAATATAGTATGTAGCTCAAAATAAAAATATTCCAATTTAAATTAATTTAACTCTAGAGGAATTCTACATTTTCAATAATATGAAAAAATAGGTTACAAACAATTTTGTCGCATGCATGTGATTTGTTAACAAAATACATAATTAAAATAAACTGATCACGTACAATGTTTGCAAAATAGGTTATAAAATTAAATGATTTACATAGCAATCAATTGTCGGCAACAATTTATTAACTAATTTCACGAACAGTTCATTAACATATTATGATTTAATTTAAATCCAAAACTCTGTTCCGGTATATTCCATTTATGGAACCAAATGTAGTTTGTTATCGCGAATAATAAGCAATTATAAATAAATAATTTAGTTATGCATTACCTATGTCTGTACGCCGAACAACGTGCGTATTGACAAAGTCGAATGAATTGAAAATTTAACATATCAATAAATTCAATTTGTAGTGATGTGATTTACATAAACATTTAATAAAATAATGTATACCTACTTTATAATTATTGTTTAAAATTTAGAAAAACAGGCCATTTAAAAATAAAGCTTATATAAATATTTAGGAAAAGCTTTTATTTACATTTATATGTTTTATTGTATGTATGTAATTTAAAACATTTTATCAGATAAGAATATTAATTAGATTCACAGTTTTTGAAATATAAAAAGCTTTCAGGCAATAAATACACAATAAAATGATTTATTGATTTTAATATAAGAATATATGGGTGTTTCACATTCGTGGTCCATTAGAAGTTTCTGGGGTACGGAAAAATATATCGATTTAAAATTTTAAAAGCTTTTATTATACATTTAAGTATATTTTTCTAAAATATTTTGAACAAAATGTCATCAACTTTGTTATTTCTAATAGAACACCGCATATATGTTTACATTTTTAAATTCTACATCAGTGGCGGATTGGGGATTTTGGGTATACTAATATCTCAGTTATTAGACATGGGACCCACACCAAATTTATAATAGTTTATTATGACATTAAATAGACAAGTTCGGCGCAAACAGAATTTAAATTGAAGTTTGCGAAAAAAAGTTAGTTTTTTGTGTCGCCTCACCTGGCTTCTGGCCCCCCCATTTGAGATAATTCAAATTAAAGTTGTGCAATTTATACTTCACTATAATTTATCGGTAAATTTAAAATTTTATTTGAAAAATCCCAATATTACAGATTTTATACCATATTAAATATTTTTTTATTATAATAAAATAAATAATAAAAATTTAAAATCGTATAAAATCTGTAATATTTATATTTTTTAAATAAAATTTTAAATTTGTCGATAAATTATAGTGGAGTATAAATTGCACCACTTTAATTTGAATTATCCCAAATGGGGGGGCCAGAAGCCAGGTGAGGCGACACAAAAAACTAACTTTTTTTCGCAAACTTTAATTTAAATTCTGTTTGCGCAAAACTTGTCTATTTAATGTCATTATAAACTATTATAAATTTGGAGTGGGTCCCACGTCTAATAAGTGAGATATTGGTATACCCAAAATCCCCAATCCGCCACTGTTCTACATTAAATTCTAGTAAAATTACTATATCATGTCCTATAGGTCAATAGTTTTCAAGTTATTAATTTTTTTCGTTAAATTTGAGAAATGCGTGACAATAAAAAATAGCCTTTTTTGTTATTATGTTTGCGGATATGGGGGTGGAATTTTTCAAATTTTTTTGTTTAAAAGATTCCATGTAAATTCTTTAATATTTTTTAACAAATTAACTGTGAAAACCCAGGGCAAATTAGGCTAACTTGAAACGTTAATAACTTTTTTATTTTAAATGTTACACCCGGTATGCTTTTACCTAATCAAATAGTAAATTAAAAAACCTTTCGATTAATGTAACTATTCCCTATACCTAAAGTTAATAATTTCAGAGAAATTTAACAATTTCTAAAATTTTAAATAGTACTTTGTGTGAGTTGACGGTATCTATGGTTACCACGTAATCTGTCAAATGACAATGTTGATTAAAATTAAAATGGCGTAAATTTTTCAGGTTGTATAAACAATTTTTTTACTAATTAAGTGTTTTGTAAACAAAATTACTAATAAAAAATTCAGTCAGTGACAAGCCAAACATTTTTAAAAGTAATACAAAGAGTAGGTATTTGCTAATTTAAAAAAAAATCAACAAAGCTGTAGGATATCAACTAGAGGAAGCCCTAGCTCATTGAAGACAATAAATTATAACATTTATTTTTACTATGTTCAAGTGTCCTCCATTTACAATCAAGCATTTCTTAATTTACGTATACGTAAAAATAAGGTATATAGACGGAGAAAATAAAACAGCTACCATTAATGCGCAGCACTTACTTTAAATTTAAAATAATAATTAATATGCAGAATATTGACATTACATTACATTACTCATTAACACTACTCATTGATGTCACAAAACTAATTGCTGTTCACAAAATAACCCGTGGTGTTTTATTAGAAAATGTATGATTTTAAATGGTACACTGACATTGTTTATTAAGTTGATTAGTGTTCTGCGCATCAATGGTTATTGTTAAGATATTTATTAGGATTATTATTGTTAAAAAACAGTATTTTATTAAAAAATCTATATACATTCAAATACCTGTTTCAAGATAAATAAACAAAATGATGATTAAGAGGCCTCTCATACCTCGAGGTATGTATCTAGAATTAATCTTATAATGCCAACAATACGTAAATATTACGTGTAGACGACTCTCACTATTTACTCAGCAACAAACGCGTGATGAAATGACATGCCTAATGGCTTGTTGCAGCTGATGCAGTCCCACGACCAACAAAGTTTTAGTCGTTTTCTATCTTTAAGGCTTTCTAGTAAAGTTTCCGGGTTTTTAAGCCTAATAATTTTATTCACATTTTATAATAAAAATTAATAAACAAAACCAGAAAAAAGGGGTTTTAACACATAGTTCACATGAAAATTTAAAAAAATTCCCAATTTTGATGCTTCTCTTAGAGCTTAGCTCTTAGTAGCACTGGAAGCGATCCGTCTAAGAACTCTTAGTAGCCTCTAAATAGACAAAATATGTCAGTATGATATTTATTTTAAAAAATTATTTTTTTTTTCAAGGGTACAATAATGTTCATATTATTAAACTCATAAGTCTATGTAGAAAGACTATATATATAAATACTAGTTCAAAAGTCAAATTATTTTTAAACTGTACAGAAATAAAGCTAAAATGTCATCTTGTCAGTTAAACATAACCTAAAAATGATGTGACAGAATCTTAAGAAATTCTTAAACTAGGAGGCGAAAGATTATTAATTACCTCGCACACAACCTACTACCTCGGCTGTCGCCTCGGCAGTGAAATGTATGCTCAGCGATAATATGTGCTTTTTTCGCCTGTTCTAAAATAACTATCTATAACGTTTTTTTAGAGCTTAAAGTATTTTTTGTTGCAATTACGTTTGTAGATATTATCATAATAATTTTTCATTATCGATGAGTGAGTTGCTTCATGGTCTTGAGTGATTTGGGTTTTTTCGCATCCAAGATGTATTAGAGAGGAATAAAACAGGAAGCACAGTCAGCATGGCATCCATTAATGTGTGTTATGTGGGAGGTCGAGTAAACGAGGCAAGCGATTATTCATATAGGGAATCCAACGGGCTGACACGCGATGGCATGTCGCATCTATCCCGTTACATAATAGGACTGTTTTCTGTTCTTGTAGTGGCAAAAAGATAGAAACTAAGAATAGCGATAATGGGACAAAAAACGTACGGTTCAGCACGGGATGCGGCGAACGCGCCAAACACCAGTCAGTATCTTTTCATCAGCATGTGTTGGATGGCTCGGGTCAAAAGGATGAAAAAGTGTTTTTCGCAGTATTACTGTCTCTATATGGAAATGACAAAAACCTAAACGATGCCAATAAAATTGGTTTTTGTAATTTTACAAAAGCCAACATGTGAAATGGATCAGATTACAAACATTTAGGTTAAAAAAACCTATTAACACTCAATTAATAAAAACAAGACTATTTTAGATATGGCTTTGACATGAACAGAACAATTCCAATTTTTATATAAATAGGCAGCAAATACTTTTAGTTTATGCTATACAAGTACAGAAATATCGCTGTTGCTAATACGCGAAGGCGTATATGTTAACCTTAATAACTTAACATTTTAGTTAACATATTTTTGCTTAGCAACAAAAACGAGATACTCCTTTATGTATTTTCAAAGGCGATATTTAAGTTTATTTCAACTCAACCAAAGACATTCTTGGAAAACAAATACAAATATCTGACACTGTTTAAATATCGTTATTACTATTCATTGCCTTTAGATCGATTTGGGCTTAGGCCTCCAAGGTCTGGGCAGCAAAATTTTAATTATAATAAAATAAAAAGGTTTAACCTCAGTCACGTTCGAGTTCTCGTATAGGTCGCATCTGGCTGTGCCGCGCTCTTAAAACTTACAAACAGCAAAGCTCGCAATAATTGCTACAAAGTGCAAATAGTCTGTAGTGTGGCAACTAGTGTGTGTAGACCACCCTTAGGTCAGCGATGTGTTAAAGTGAAGGTGTAGAGTGACACCTTACGGGTGGTCGACCGCGGTCTAGCCACGCATTTAGATGCTTTTCACGTGACAAACAAAAGAGGATAACCAAGGGAGGAAAGGCCAATTTGCAATTCTTGATAAGTAACATTAAAATCTGCATGACCTAATATTAATTGCCACCATGACAGGTACCTTGGAAAACCCTAAATGAGGCACTTTTTGCTTAAACATGAAAAAAACTAACCAAAAAAAAAAATATAACAAAAAATAAAATAAACATAAGGCACTAGTAACATTAAGACAATAGTAACAAAACAACAACAAATAAAACAAAACCGCCCCAACTCTTAACTCGGATATAGGAAAGCTGACTAAGGCAATAAATCTATCAATAACAAACGACAAAGACTTAACCCATAATTTAAAGAAAACGGCCCAACAAAAAACGTTAAACGAAACTATACTAACAAACACTAGAAATCCAAACAAACATTCAATTAAGAAAACATAAACACAGATAATAGACAAAACGAATTCTAATGGAACTGGTAATTACATTAGTATACAGAGGAAGTAAAAATATCTCCCACCGGTAACTGTCAAATCGTATCAATGCACACCAACTGTTTAATACAAAGTTAAGATTGCAACGCGAAAGAAAACAGCTGAGACAAGGAACAACCCGACACGGACAGAGACAATAACGGTCAAGACGTTGACCACGACCAGTAAACTAGCCCCCTGCAACGAACTAACAACTCCCAAACTCCAAAAATTAATCCCAAAAAAAAACAACTGACACACTTTACCAAGTGCAGGAACTATCTGACCAGGCCACGGACAATGACAATAACGAACAAGACGAAGACCTTAATTAGGAAACTACACCCCTGCAGCGAAATAACAACTCCCCAACTCCAAATAGTAATCTCAAATGTTTGGAGTAATACTAATCGACTGGTCTAGGGGGATTCCGCGTCGTACTTAGTTTTAAGTCAGCGTAATTGTCCCCCAAAAACCAACAAACATCTATCCCTCCCTTCCCTCCTCCTCTATACCCTACTGGGAGTATAGCATCGGCTCGGCGAACCCGAGAATGGCTATTAAAACTATTCGCATGTCGCTCTCGAGCCCCAAATAGGGGACAGTACGGAACGCAATGGACATTCGCACCCAGCAAACACGGGTGAAGCCGTGCAGTTGCTGGAGGCGAACAAAAATCGGCTTAAGTACACATAGGCCTGTACGGGGTTCGGAAGTGATGAGGCAATGGGGCTAGTTATACGTCTCTTATACTTATACTCATACGCAAAATAAAAAAAGTTTAACCTTGTTTTTTAAATATTTAAGTTAAGCTAAATTTATATATAGATAAACCTTGTTTGATTGTGGGATCTTGAATGGATTAAATACCGAACATTTTAAATGTCAAAAACAATTTGTTTTCTTTAATATTACAAGAAGAGTGGCATATCAGAGCGGGCCTAGGGCGCCCTTGCTTTCAAATCCGCCCCTCATGTCTTTCATGAAATGTAAACTTGTATACATTAATATCTAATTTTTTTTTTCTTACCGGTCAAATTAAATTCTGTCTTTTACCCTGAAGTTTTCTTTTTATTTATTTAATAATATCTGGTTTAAAATAACAAAAATGTTACTAAAGAGGTGAAAAATCAAGACCAAGTTTAAACAGCTAATAATAGTTTTGTTTGTCATATATATATATATATATATATATATATATATATTAGACTGGTTCAAAAAAATCGAATATTTTTTTTTCTTCAAAGCCCGCATTAAAATATCTTCCTAGTAGTAAAAAAAAAAGCCTGTGAAAATTGTAGCTCTTAATATTAATATTTAGAGGTCGCTCATCGTGAATTTCTATTTTACGTTTAAATAACACAGGAATTCTTTTTTCTTAACTTTGAAATTTTATAACTCGTTTTTGAGTGAACGTATTGGAATGAACTCTATATATTTTTGAAGAAAATTGAACGTACTACAAAAAATGTCTCTTATAATTTTTTCGTTAATTCACTCCTTTAATAGTTATTCAAGGTTGAAATTATTCCAATATTTCCACTCAAAAAAAAAGTTATAAAATTAAAAGTTAAAAAAAATTCCTGTGTTATTTAAACGTAACATTTATTATATGTCTAATTTCAACCTTGAATAACTATTAAAGGAGTGAATGTACGAAAAAATTATAAGAGACATTTTTTGTAGAACGTTCAATTTTCTTCAAAAATATATAGAGTTCATTCCAATATGTTCACTCAAAAACGAGTTATAAAATTTCAAAGTTAAGAAAAAAGAATTCCTGTGTTATTTAAACGTAAAATAGAAATTCACGATGAGCGACCTCTAAATATTAATATTAAGAGCTACAATTTTCACAGGCTTCTTATTTCACTACTAGGAAGATATTTCAATGCGGGCTTTGAAGAAAAAAAAATATTCGATTTTTTTGAACCAGTCTAATATATATATATATTAGGGTGTGCCAAAAAAACTCGAAATTTTTTTTTCTTGCTCTCCACCCAAAATATCGTAGAATATATGCGAACAAATATCCAAAAAAACTAAAACAGACAGCAAATTAAATAAAACTTAATAAAAATAAAACAATAAAAATAAAATTTAATGCTAAAAAATAATAAAGAAAAAAGAGTGATGTTATTTTTGCAAAAAAATAACTAGACACATACGCATACAGATACATGTAAAGTGTACATTTTAATGTGAGATTGCAAATTACAATAACAAAAGACGATAAAACTGTACATAACAAGTGCTTTGAATTGTATGCCATAAAATTGGATATGGCGTATTTAGCATTGTCTGCATATATTCGCTGTGTTTTTAATTGAATGCACAAAAGAAATTTTACGTTTAACGCAAAATATTCTATACAGATTGTATCTTAACCAGTCAAAAAGCTCCCCAGTACATTTTAGGTAACCACCAAGGGAGTCCCGAAAAAAAAGTAAAAACAATTAGCTAGATAATTAAAATACTTCTAAATAGATAAAGAACCTAACTTCATAGTTATTGAAAATTTTGGAATTCTGCAGCGTTGGTTGGAAAGAGACATAAACTCCCACCATTATCAGCAATAAAAATAACCCAGAATGCCCAATTAGCCAAAATAATCCATTTCAAAAATTTGAATTAGCATTTAGCAACGCTGTCCTCGGAACTACAAATAACAATCAGACAGTGAATAATCGTTTGGTAAAAGAACAAAAATATATATCTGACAATTAAACGTCCAATATTTATTCGTGATCTTTTGTATTTGATTTTAATAACTGTTGTCACCTTATTACCCATTGCTTTTAACTTTGATTTTTGCGTGTCTACTTTCTATATATATTTCAACCATCCGTTGTGGGAATTCCTTGTAACTTACTCAATCTGATGTAGATTTTGTATATTTGATAATTACCAGCTTATTCTTGTGCTGGGATTCCGATTTTGTCCCTTCATGGTCACAAGTTACTAATATTTCAAACTGTTTCCATAAAGCAAGTGACCGGCCGACTTGAAGAACAAAACCCGAATAGCGTGTCTTAGTACTTTGTAGTTTTGGCCGTAATCCATTTCGACCTATTCCCGATTTTTTTAACTTACCTACAAAATGTATACAAATTCTGAAGACGAGGCAGAGTTTACACTGATAAATACCCTTACATAAGACATGGAAATATCTAGAAGGTCAGGAGGTGGTGGAGTAGAGTAAAAAAAAACTATAAATAATTAAAGAAAAACCAACTTTAAGCTGTCGTGGTATCGCATATCAAATGGCGATTTCGTCAAGTAGTGTGAACAAATTTCTTGTGAGAGTTGACTTTTATCGATACTATACAAAAGTTCTGATTCTTGAACTAAATGATTTCGATTTACGCGTCAATTAATGGGTTTATCGGAAGAGCTAAAGAAGATCCTACTTTCAATTCACGGGTGCTTTGGAATAATGAAGCCAACTTAAGTAAAGATGGGTACTTTAATTTACATAATAATCAGCACAGGTTCTGCGTTAATATGTGGGCTGGGATTATTGCAAACAATTTTAAGGGACCAATTATCCTTCCCGATAAATTAAATGGTCAGAATTTTCTTTAATTTTTGATGGGCGAGATGCGAGATAGCCTAAACGCTCTTCCCCCGGCGGCAATAAGAAATATGTGGTTTCAGTTCGACGAAGCGCCCGCCCATTTTGCTGTTGCTGTCAGAACATAATATGTCCTGGATGAGGGATTTCCGATTTCTTGGAACAAAAGAAACGGACCTGTTCCTTCACTATTAGTGTAACCTATACTCGTTTTCTCGATTTCAATCTTTTTAGATAAGTAACCCTCTGGTGTATCTTGGTACCTACGTCATAACCTGGCCATAAAAGCACAATAATGGGACAATAATTACATTTTTATAAATGGTTTTTATAAAATCAATGATAATACAGCGCAGCATCCACCGTATAAATGTTGTTAAATATACTATTCCGTTTTTGGCCAATAACTCCTCCAATATCACAGAAAAAATTGTCGTACTATTTTCCCGGGACTCCCCTGCAGGGGTTTCCCTAAAACGTACTAGAAATCTTAAAAAAAAAATGGCTTTAATTATCGTTAAATGTACAAATATTATATAAATATGTATAAATATTACTTTTATTTCACCTATTGTATACCAATATGTTTTAATTAGGTTAAATGTAATATTTTTTATATTAATTTTTATGATCAGTTTTTATTCTCATTAGGGTTTCTTATAAGGGTCGTTTCTAGTGTATATCGGTAATATAATCAACATATTTCATGTTAAATTAGTAGCGTGTTTTAAAAATGTTGTATAATTCATAAATACAAACCACGACATTTCATAATATTATTTGGGAAAAGCATATTTCGCCATAAAACTTTGTTTTTAGATAAAAAGTTAATTGATTTAAACATATTTTTGTGGTAAAGTAGCTTGTAAGATAACATGCCAATTAATACCATAAGAAAACTTTTTGACCTAAAACTTGAATTATAATGACGACCGCTTATATAAATAAAATATTATTTACGGGTCTTAAAAATTAGCATAAAAACTTTTTTAATGCAACATAAAAGCGAAAGCTTTTAGGTGGCTGCAAAAATATTTCAATTAAAATGTATAATGCCCTGTAAAAGTATAAATTAAGTGCTTTAAAGGCGAAGTAAATGTCAAGTTACGTCAAGATGTTACTTTCCCATTAGCATGACATATAAATAAACTTTTCTGTAGGAAAATTACGGAAACAGATAACCCCTTGCATTACTTCTAAACTTATTTCAATTTGCAGAAGCATTTTCTGCTCTATTAGGACTTTTTTAAATACCAGATAGAAAGGTATTTTTTAAAATATAAGGATCCAATATTTATCTAATAGAATTTAATTTATATTTTACGGGGTTATTAAATTTTATAAATAAACCAGTAAAATTGCAACGACTTGAATTTTCAAATGTGCCAATAAAATTTTTACAAGTTAGAGCAATTTAAAAATGTTTAATGACTAAAATATTGCCTACTCCACAATTTTAATTATTTTAAGCACCACACTATTAATTAATTGTTTAAACCTTTTAAGTTCAAAGTTTTAACAGTATATACTTATATAATATACAATATTTTTCCAGATTCCAGGGAAACGCACCCAACTCATGATATTATCTGGGTTTTTCAAAATTTAAACAAAGGGCTTCCAGGGCTTTCGTGTTTTTATTAGTTGTCATCCAAGATCTCAAACTTTTGAAGTTTTTTTACGAGGTTTTAAAAAAGACACTACACTACACTAAGAAGGTATAAACTAGTGCTGTACAATTTGTCCGACCAAACCGGCCATAAAGTTTAACCAGGTAAATTAGTTCATCAGCCAACTAGTTAATCCAAATTAACCGGTTAAATCAATTAACTAGTTAATCGGTTAAATTAGTCAAACGGTTAACTGATTAACAGTAATTTTAAATTTTAATTAATATATAAAGTAAATATGTTAAAAATACATATATAATGTAAATATGTTAAAAGTGTATGATTTAACAATAATTTCTACTTTATATATGGGAAAATTTAAAATTACTATTTAACCGATTAACCTTTAACCTGGTTAATCAGCTAACAGTTTGACTAATTTAACCGATTAACTAGTTAATTGATTTAACCGGTTAATTTGGAATAACTAGTTGACTAATGAACTAATTAACCTGGTTAAACTTTATGGCCGGTTTGTCGGCCAAATTGAACAGCACTAGTATAAATCTTTTATTTAAGATTTTATTAATTTGATTATACATTCTTATAATTCCTGTAAGAATTTACAAAAATATATTGTATTAAGAAAGTAAAATTGGCACTATGTCATATAACATAAATAAAAGATCAAAGGATTGTGGCAAAATTCTTTTTTGCGAAGAGTATAACACTTTTAATATGCTTTTTTAGTTTAACATGCAAAAGTTTAAGTAAAAAATGGAATCAGAATATAAATGTATCAGAGTATATAAAAGGTTGTGTTATATTTTAGAAGCATTTTTATGATATGAATAATATAAGGCCATTAGGCATCCTCTTAGTCTCAATAAAAAAAGAAAAGCGCTATAGTATGTGTTTTTATAAACTTCGCTCGTATACTTCATTAAATTTACGGTTTCATGTTAAGGTTACGGTTAAGTTTTTTTATTATCAAAAAAATATTTTTTCCAAGATATTTGGTATGTTTCCACGAATTTATTTTATAATACTTCATAATAATCCATTTATTATTCAAGAAGATTTGTATACTTTTTTACTTTCTATATGGGTCAAAATCACCAATATGGTAAGCATGGTACTACCTAAGACTACCTACTACTTATGTAGTATCATGATGGTAAATATAGTTCAAGTTTAGTTTCAGTTTTACTATTCTGATGTTTGCAACTAAATATTCTGTATAATTTGGTTCAGTTGATATTAATTAACAAAACTGTTCCACCCTACGAGCCCCATATTAGTTGTCCCAGCCAAGAGAAAATATTGTTGATTGCGTTTCGATTAGATTCTAACTATAAATTGTTTATTACTTACAGTCAGTTTACAATTGTCTTTAACAAAACATATTATTTTTGTTGTTGCTAGCAGAAATGAACATACCGTGATTTATACCAACTTTTACCGTACCAAGCAGATTTGGCAGAAAAATTGTAAAGACCATAGTACCATAAGAGCAAATAAACTTGACAGTTGAATAAAAAATTGTTAATTTAAAAATCTTTTAAAAAAATAAAGTTAAAAACGTTAATAGCTTTGACATTTTTAGAATTATGTTTTAATGAGCCAACTAAAATGGGAGGGGGCATCGACACAAAATTTGTATTTTTATTATTTTTTTAAACGTTCCAATATTTCTTTTTAAACCCTATCATCATATCGTCTATAAAATAAGGAAAAATGTTTGTAATTCACGTAAAATTACAATTATTGTAATTTTACGTCAATTACAAACATTTTTTCTTATTTTGATCGACGCTGTGATTTTCTCAAAGAGGAAAGTCTAGTTTAGTTAAAAGTTCATTAAATTAAAAACCGCGACACGTTAAGCCGGTTACATAAAAGAAACATAAAACGAAAAAGTTAATTATGCTTAAAATGTGGCCTACCATAGAAAGCATAGTGTTAAAATTTAATATGCTCTGGCGCGGTAAATTTCCATATTATCTCTGAACCTTTTATAAAATATATGTCCCGTTAAGTGTTAATTTTTTTCTCAAAACTCACCAACCAATTCAGAGCAACAAACCTTTTTTAAGAGAATCTTAAATGTATTGCTTATTTTATATAAGTTTCAAATGCAAAATAAAACAGGAATAAATTTAACGATACAAATTTTTGAAAAATAATACTTAATACATATATCTAATAAATATTATTTATAAATTATACTTAATACGTAATTTATTCTATACATATTAAGGATTAATTAGGTATTTCAACGTATTTATGGTTGACACTATATATATATATATATATATATATATATATATATATATATATATATATGTAAGGGTCCTTTGGTAAATAAACTTTTAAATTCAAATTTGGCCCTATTTTAACCAAGGAAAATTTAAATAATGTACTAAAAATAAAATTATAGTTTTAAGTTATTTTACTTTTAAAAACATATTGAGTTTTAAAATTTCAATTGTTTGTATCTAAACGTAGAAATGTTAGTGGTATTTGTTTATGTTTGACATTCTTACTCGAGTGGCCGAGAAAATTAAAAATATAATTGGGGAAGGGCAGAAAGGTTTTGATCGTCGTACGATATACTCCTGTAAAAATTCAGTCAGAATTATATGATAATATCAGTTTAATTATTGTGATTGTAACCAATTTTCCGCTATAATTTGGTATGTACACTTTTATAAATTAAAACAACAAACAAATTTAAACAACTAGGTACCTGTTTTGTTAATATATTTTTGCTTATAATTTTGAACATCATTATTTAATTCGCATTTTATCATGACTAGCTTATTGGGTCTTAATCATTTTAATATCTGTATTTTAGGTAATTTTTGATTTAAAACTTTTTGGACAGGCATACACTCAGTTTACATTTATCTTAAATTTAGATATTTAGATTTTGTACTGTCGTTATTGGAGTTGTACTGACTTTTTATTAATAACTTTGCTTTGTTGTCCCCTTTTGTGTAACTTTTCCTATATTTGTATTGTTTATGCTACTCAGTGTATCATCACGGTACTAAAGTATTTATTTATGTTAACTCTTTGCATTTGTACTTGGGCTAACGCTGTTTAACAATTATATTATTATTATATTATTGATATTACTTAGGTAATGTTCTGGTAAGATCTATAAAAAGCTATTATTATTATTATTATTACATAATGTGATGTTATCCTATCATGGTAATATCATGGTGAGGTATCGTTTAGCCTTTTGATAGATTCGGGTTGGAGACTTAGGGTTAAACCTGCTTACCTAAACGCTTTAATTTGAATACTTGATAATGACTTAACATATTTTATTTTTTATTATACAGCACAACACTTTCATGTAGGTTGAGTTTTAAGCTGTGTTTATGGGTTTTTGGTAATGACGCTCTCCTATTTATATTTTATTGAATATTCTTTATTTACAAAAGATTTTGACTGCCTCAACAACAAAGGGTTATTAACAATATACATTTACAAACATATACATCATATTTTGTCAACCAAAGTTCTTGCCATTTTGCGTAATGCATAATTTTTAATAAGAGTGACATGGTCTTTATGTGGAATTTTTTTCAATCGAGGGTGTTCCGTTTTCTTTTGCTGTTTCTGCTGCCAGTCGATCAGCTTCTTCGTTGCCTTTGATACCAACATGTGAAGGAACCCAGATAAATTTTATTTTATTTTCTGGAATAATGCGAATTTCTTACCGTATAGTTTAAAGAATTGGATGTTGTGGATACACTTGTTTGATTCCCATTAGGGCGCTTAATGAGTCACTTATAATTAGGCATTTTTCTTCTAGGATGATTAATTAATTTTTTAATACTAATCGTCACCCTAATATAACACGGTTGTATGTTAAAAAACCGAAAAATTTGAGTTTATGCATCTACAAGGTTTTATGTAATCCACCCTTGACATACAACTTGGAAATAACTCTATATATATGTATACATAGAATATACATTCTATGGAATTATTTTTAAGTGGTATGTGAAGCGAAATCCACGTATAATCCTTTAGAAACATAGACTTAAATTTGAGTGACGTGATATTAAATATATTTTGGATTTTTTAAAACCTTTTTAGGACCCTTTTTTGAAATACCCAATACCAGGTAACTATTATTAAAAAAAATTAAAAAATAACTATAAATACTAAAAAGTGCAAGCAGTAACTTGTAAAAAACTACCAGCCAATATTGAATTACTAAGGGAAAATTCGTGGAAAAAGGTGCTGCCAAGTTTATATTAGATACATGTTGTTAGTCTGCTGATAGGCCACACTACAAACATTTCTTATGCATTTTATCTCGGGGCTTGATCGGCCACCCGCCACGTTTTTAAACAGTAAAGATAACGATTTTTTGTTCCTGCACGTTACTGCATGCGCATGATAAACTTATTCGGCGTGCAAGTTTCATCCAGTCGTAACGAATGGGCCCTCTCGGTCCGAGAACCAAACTGGACTTTTGTTTCCTGATTTATATTTTCGCCAACTAAAGTTAAAGTAGATACGAACTTTAATAGTCACGATTGATATATTGCTGGAAACCAATGAAAGCAAACAAGGTGTTTTTTGTATTAACTTAAATACAAAATCTACAAATTAAGTTAAGTTGGTTTTCCAGCCAAAAACTTTCTTTAAATTTTTACACGCTATTGTCTTAAAACATTTTACTTAAAGTCAAAATATAATATAATAATATATATACAAAAAAATAGTATGGGGCCTTTACTAAATTGATGTAATTGTACATTAACCGTTACTGGCGAAATAAAAGGTAAACATATTTCAAACAAAAAAACAGATAAGGAACGTGTATTTAATAACAGAACATTTTTAAAAATTTACGCACTTAAAAACTTAAAGACAGTGCACTGTAAAATTCCGCCATCAGATTCTATAGGAATTATGCATAAATAATAATACCAGTCGATAAGGCTGTCTAAAATTAGTAACGCAAAAAAATCGATTTTTAAAAAAGTGTTACTTAAAACCCTCTGTTTTTTAGGTCGCGCATTATTAAAATTCAAGATATTACCATAATTTCGAATGAACAGAGATTATGTAACATAACAAACCTACATAATCATATTATTATCATTCATTGAATTCCAATTCAAAATATACCATGATTTATAAAAAGACAATCCTTTAATAAATACGACAAATTGTAGTTTATATTAATTATAAATTTACATATTTGCCACTTAATCAAAATTGTTATCGAACATTCAGATTCCGAGTAATGTAGAACTGTATTAGATTTGCTATCGCATAAATTGCGAGTTAACTTGCTATTTCTCAACCACACTGTTTTGGGTATCCCTTCCAGCACAGTGCGACAAAGTACATACATATAAGAAAAATACCGTCCTAATAAAAAGTAAATAAGTTAGTAGGTATGTACTATAGTATATATGCGGGGAAATAATTTGCTTAATTGAAAGAAATAAGAAAAGAGGTACCGTAAACACGGGTGGCTTTGGCTCACTTTCAAACTTCAGCTTAAAATTTTTGTGGTTTTAACAATCATAAACATTAAATTTTGTATACCAAAATTTGAGTCTTGAGTTGCTCTTTCATAATATCTATGTTATAATATAACATAGGGCTGAGTTTCAAAAATAAACATTAAAAACTGGGTGTGCAAAGTTACCCCCTGGTTGCGGGTTACTTTGTCTCACAGTGTTTTTTCAGTATAAAATGAATGTAATATTATATTTTATTTTTATTAGACACGTGTTAGCAGCGACATATATCTATTGCAAGGGATTACCAATAAAAAAATTCCAATGGATTGCGCATAATATAGAAATTTTAACGCGTGTATTTCTAGAGTTTTGCACTGATACGATATATACAATTTTAAAGTGTAATAAATCCCATTTCTTTCTTTAAAACACTGATTTTCCTGTAATATAAACTCAATAGAATCTCTCAATTGACAGGTTTAGACCAACAAATTATAAATGTTAATTTTATCAAGCGCGAAAAGATTTTTCATAAATGGGTTAAAGTCACCCGCGGGGTGCAAAGTCACCCGTATTTACGGTACACAATCCTTTTTTTAAATATTTAATTTTTAAAATGTTATGTAAGAATTTTTTTAAAGTACGTCAAATAAAACTGAAAACTTTGCACACCTATGCAATATACATATATGTATATTTTACTATTTCATTTTTTTGGTGGTACATTTAGAAAAATTTGACCCTATTTGTTAGGTTTTAATTTAGAACAAACAATACATATGTATCATAACCCACACAACAAGGTCTGTTCTTTAGCTTAAAAATTTAAACCAAAATCGGTGCAGTTGTGCGCACCTACGTCATCAAACAATTGCCACCATATTGTCGCGGGTAATTTAAAATCCCCGAAATAGAAGTTTGATACCGGCCGTTATCTTAGCGCGGGTAGTTTAAATTCCCCAAAATTATTATATTATTATTATTATATTATAGTTTGTTTGTTCATAGGTTCTATGGTTTGTTATAGAAATATGTGGAACAAAATAAAACCTCTAATCTGTCAAAATTAAAAATATATTTTTATGTATATTTGTGTATATTTTACCAGTTAATTTTTTAAGGTTTTTACTTACCCTTTTTTTGCTTTTTATACCAAGAGTTATAAAAAACGTGCTATTATTTTAGAATTAGAATTTATTTACTGGTTGAACACTAGATTTGCACAATTGAGGTTCAAAAAGGTAAACTAGCACAGTGAAAACGCAAATAAACAACCAAATAACTGGTTCAAACACCTAACAAGGTTATAAGTCTGTATTAAGGCAAATAAGTCAAAAAATCTAACACAATAAAGCACAAAATTAAACCAAATCAAAATCTACACGCTTGAAACGTAAACAAACAATATGGCGGCAAGTATTTGGTGATTTTCAGTCTGCGCGAACTGCTAAAGAACAGACCTTCTTGTGTGGGTTGTGATAAGTATATTGTACTATTTCATAAAATAAGACAAAATTAGAAATAAAGTAACATAAAACCTTAATTATTTGAATTTAAATGCCAAGGTGGGACTTTTTAAGTTAAAGCATTTATGCTATAGTATCGAGAATACTTTTGACAGGATAGTCAACTCCGTTAAAAAAGCGTGTTATATAGATTGGGCCCATGGGCACAACTCGGAAATTTACTATCCTGGCTTTATATATCGATAGGATTCTGGCATAGAAACCTTTTTGGGCAAGTTTACTTTGGAACGAGGCATTAGGCCGCCTAATTTAGGCGCGCCAGTGTTAAAGCTAATGAAACTAATTTATTGTCAAAATATTATTTACTTTTTAAGTTTATTTCTTGTTTTTGTTTTTATATCGGTTTTTGCTTATTGTACAGTGTTTTCAATATATGGTAGGCTTATATGCTCTTTAATTTCTTTTATCAAATAGGCCGAGTTTCATTCTGTTAAAAGCTTGAACCATCAGACTACCATTTTATTCGGTATTTTCAAAAATCTCTTAATTGTGTTTAGTTTGCTTTTAAAGAAGTTCATAAAAATTACTTGGTTTAGTTAGAAACCACACGTCCTGTACTAATGGATTAATGACTCTATAGACAAAAAAATTGCAAAAGGCCATCGATTAAAAAGAAGCATTTTTGGATTTCTTACAATAATTTGGTTAATCTTTTAATAAAAGTCACCCTTTTATTTTTTGATGATTTTATTCTTTAATAGGATATATGCAAATTTTCGTATTACACTGTTCCAAACTAAGCTACAATAAAAAAATGGATACTTTTTTGCTCTTTAAAATTATGCTATTCAAAAGTAATTTTTATATCAACTTTTTGGCTTGGAATTCTTAAAGATCACCTAATCACTTAAATCACTTAAAGTTTGTGCAAATGTTCCCATTATTCAAAAACTTAAACCAGTGCAACCTTGCATTACTGACATTTTTACCCATATATTTAATGTATTTTTTTAAGTATATTTTAAGACGCCGTTTGTGTCAAAATTAAAAGTGCAAAATAAACTTATTTTGATTTATAATTACTTATATGCAATATTTATCAAATTAATTTTTTATAAAATTATTTTTTATTACAATATTTTCTATCCAAATCAAAAATTATTTAATAAAAGACGCATTTTATCAATAAATTTTTACTACAGCTTTTTTGTCAACCTTTCATGCCAACAACAAAAGAAGGTGATATAGCCCCTATCTACAGTACAAAAGAAAGTCTGTCTATCTTTGTGTACTGGCGAGCTGGAAAAACTCCCTAGGAAGGAGGTTGACGTTTAGTGTTGACATATTGCCGCATCGCAACGCATTGACCGCACCGTCGCGACGCGTCGCAAAAACAAGGAGAGGAAACTCACTGAGTCATCACCATGGGGGCTAAATTTAGTGTACTGAACCATGGTTTTATTTCAACCCTGCTTTATTTTTTCATTCATAGGAAAGAAAAGAAAAAAGGATCCCGGCAGATATTTTAATAGACTTGTAATTACGCAACTGTTATCTAATTAAACCGTAGCTCTTCAAATAAATTTATACCCATACATAGCAAGATACTTGGTGCACCCTGTATAGTATAGATTCAATGTGCACGATTAATATCATAACTTAAATTTAACGCATCATGATTTTGGTGGTAAGTTAAGAAGGAAAGGAGGGAGACAGTGAATAAATCACCCATCGTTTTACATAACTGTGGGATAAACCGTAATTAATTAGCGTTTGCGAAGGCATATCGACCACGCACGATCTTAATGTACGCGGCAAGACTCCAACTGACAAATTCTTCGCTCTCTTTCACCTTATTTTCGCTCCCCCAGCGGTTCGGGTATTTTTATTTTAGCGCCAGATGAAGGTGTGTTTCGCTAGCTTAGAAAATTGATTTATTAATGATATTGACTCGGTTTCAAATACATACATCAGGTCGAAAAATAAGGGGCTCTGATGTATACTTATGTTGGGGGAGCATATTTATCCTATTTAACGATTTTATAGGTACTAACCGTTATAACGTTGCACGTAATAATCCCACACCGGGACGTCGTTTAGAGTCTAATATTATTACGACAGAATAAAGACGATAAAAGTTAAATTATTAAATTTAATAAATAATTTGATTCTAAAAGATTAATGTATTATCGTACAAGGTTCTCTTTATAAATTTGGCAACTTTCTAATAAGGCAAACTGAGTTGGGTTCTAATCCTAAACTGTCGAATAGCTCAATATAACCTCTTCATAGAGACAAATTTGATTTTCATGTTTTAAGATAATCTTTGAAATACAAATTTTTAATTTATTTTACTTAACGACAGAGCAAAACTTAAATATATAATGGCGAGAACAAAGACAATAGTTAATTGGTGGGATAAAAAAAATGTAATGATAATCAAAATATTTTAATTTATTTGTATTATTATAATACTTGTTTCATTAAAATGTAAATATAATGTTTAAAAAGAATTATGGAGGAAAAGAAATCTTAAAATAACAAAAAACTGAACGATAGTCAAGCAAAGTGTGTCATTAAATTCTGCAAAAAGACGAATCAAGTTTACATCTACGTGCACAAAGCTCCGTTATACCCTCAACAAAAAGAAGCAAATTGCACGTTTACATTTCAAATAAAAATGAGCTTAAACCGCAATTTAAACTTATTTTCGCGATATATCTTAGGCTTTATATTGCAGTTTTCCTGCTATCTTTGCGTAAGTACTCTAATGTAAAATAATTGCCCTTCCGTTTGCCGACGTATTAGGGAAAAGTAAAATTAACTGGTACACATTATTTTTATTTTGTGCTCTTGTCGCTCCCGTCTTTTATCTGATTTTTTCATTTTATGAGTTAAATTTTCAGTGTATTGTTTTAATATAGCTTTTCTTTGATACCATGTTTTCTCTTAACCGTATTTCTCTTAAAATAAAACTTTACATTGTCGTTCATTTTAAATTATTAAACAAGGTATTTGTTATGCATGACAATACCTTTATCCACCCTCATATAATATTATAGTAAATTAATTAAAAGTCTACCTAGACAAAAATAATGTTTAATTTTTGTCAAGCAGTACCGCTTGTACCATTCAGACGTATATACAGGGTGAGTCATTTAACTTGAAACTTTGAGATATCTCAGTTAGTATGCATTTTACGAAAAAATGTTTAAAATAAAAATTAAATGATTCGAGGGGGAAAATCAATCAGTACTAAAATTGGTCCTTATATTCTCCTCCTTATAGGGGGAACAGGGGGTAACTTTAAAATTTACGATGGAACACCCTATTTTTATTGCAGATTCGGATATTCGACTAAAAATAGGTAGATTTTGTCTAAAACATTTTTTCATATTTGTAATAGATGGCGCTGTAATGAAAAAAAAAATCAATTTTGTTTGATTTTTCTTCTTATGGCGGGAAACTGATATCAAACATGAGGAAACAAGGGGCATCCGCGAAATTCGGATAAGTATTTTATTAATATTTGTACGACGCTATTCGCAACAAAAAACTTGTAATTCCATAATTCACAAAGCCTACAAAGCTTCCGGGTTTTTACCTTCTCAAGCAGAAAAATCCGTAGGAACAACAAAAATACATAAAAAAAAACAACATCAAAATAGGTGAACAGGGAATAATAAACCAACATCGTAATAGATCAAAAAATCCCTATAGATATTTTATATATATATATGCTTATACAGCAAAGCAAGTTCGACTTAAAAATTAAAACAAGCATATCCGACCAAAGGACGTGACTTAAAAGTCAATAAACCCATAAATCTTAAGTAGGTAACACTCGAACGCAATTTCTGATCTTCTAACATAAACATAAACAAATAAACCACTTAACACTCCAATCTGCGAGCCTTAAATATTATAATAGAATAATTCCGCTTACCATTTATTTAACTTAATAAATAAATGTAATAACTTATTGTTACACTCAGAGAAATACCAAGTTATGAAAAGCATATGAAATTATATTAATTTAAATAATCGGGTAAATTTGATTCAAATAGAAAAAATTTTAGTTTTACATTCATTTACCAACAGTTTTACAATGTTTTGAAACACTTTTAAAGTGTACCCTCTTTAAAATATATATACAAAAATAAATCCATTTATTTCATTGCCTTTCTCAAAGTTGTTTCAAAAAGATATGTATTATACAATTGTTATGCACCTATTAATTTAATGGGAAACACCAATGACGCCAAAACATATTTGAATCCCTAATAATTCAAAGGGATTCAAATATGTTTTGGCGTCATTGGTGTTTCTCATTAAATTAAAAGGTGTATATCAATTGTATAATTCATATATTTTTAAAATAACGTTGAGAAAGGCAATGAAATAAATAGATTTCTTTCTGTATATATATTTTAAAAAGAGTACACTTTAAAAGTGTTTAAAAACATTGTAAAACTGTTGGTAAATGAATATAAAACTACATTTTTTTCTATTTGAATCAAATTTACCCGATTATTTAAATTAATATCATTTCATATGCTTTTCACGACATGATATTTCTCTGAGTGTAGAAAAGAAAAAAAACGAAAATACAATTCCATCACAAAACGTGCTTGGGGAACACAATAACTAGAAATTATTAAAAAACATTTAAAAAAAACAACAAAAACTATCGGTAGTTACATGGTCAACTACTGAAAAATATCTATCGATAATTTTCGACCTCTAGATTAAAGAAATGGTTTTGCACAGTGGGGCAGACAATTGACGTACAGCGGTTCCCGAATTTTCAGCAGACACGGATGCAAATAAACGGAAAATACTACAGGACCAGCAAAGATCCTAGCAACATACTAACTACCAAGCTTCATTCAACCCCAATTGAATGGGTCTATAACAAAATCCCTGGATGAGGAGGATTTCGGATTGTACCTAGTTTTGGGTCAGTTCAATGTCCCCCAAAAACCAACATGTTTTCCCTCCTTGTCCCGCAATCCACTAGCCTAAATTGGGCGTATGGCCCGACCAGGCGACACAAGTGCCGGAACAATCCGACTTCGACACGGACACAGACAATAACGACCAAAACTTAGACTAGCAAATTGGGCCCCTGCAACAAAATAACATCTCCCCAACTCCAAACAGTAATCCCAAATGTAGGAGTAATACTAACTGGTCTAGGGGGATACCGCGTCGTACTCAGATTTGAGTTGGCGTAATTGTCGCCCAAACACCAAAATGTTTATCCCTCCCATCCTACCTCCTTCATGACCCTACTGGGCGTATAGCAACGGCCCGGCGAATCCGGGAGCAATGAGGCAATGGGGTTATACGTCTCTTATACTCTCTCTCTTAAAATATAACGTTAAGCAAAAATTTCTTTCGCAGAGAAGTATTTTATGTACCTAACATATAATACGTATATATATTTTTAAACCAAAAAAATTAAACTTTTTTCTCAAGTTAGAAAATAATTCGTTGTTAGGTACTTACTACTTACAAAGTTTTGAAATTTTTAATTCATAAAACACTATAGTGGTATATGGGATACCATGTGCAATTGCAATCAGTCAATTTGCTACGTTTTTGGTTTGTGGGGTGTATTTATAAATTTTAAATATTATAACTTTATGACGTTATTTCTTAATGTAACTTTAACAATTCATTAAAAAATACAGTGTGTTCCGGATAGAGTTTAGAATATAATTTAAATACAAGATTTATAAATATATTAAATTTTATTAGGTTTTCAATTTATTAAAAATATTTTTAAAATTGTGAAAAATTGTCTTCAAACTGTTTACTAAAAATCGTTTTAAGAAAAATCAAGGTTTCTTTTAAACCTACACCTACACCTACATTTTTTACAATACTGATTTAATATTATGTAATAAAGTACAGTAACTGAAATTTATCTATTTAAACTCTTGTCTAAATCCGTCCAGTTACTAGGTAGGTTGGTGCTCAAATTATATTTTGTAACACTTTGTACAACCTTACTTAATAAATAAAAAGTTGGTTTATATAGAATTTTAATTTGAATCAGTGTGGCCTCGAAGTTTGGGGTTTAGCCTACAATAAAATACATTCTATTTGATAAAATTGTTTCAAATCTTATCCAGTAACAAAATTATATGCTGTGTATTTCACATTACGAGTCTCTGTTGGATTTTAAGCGCCCTTGTGGCTCCCAGCCCATTGTTCGGCAACGACTCTAGCGAGTTAGTCAACTATCTTGGCATTATGACTATGCATGCGCTTGGCTCTCTTTAATGCCGGTCTGCCGGGGCTGCGGCCCTCAGGCTTCGAGCACACTGGTTTGTGCCGGCAGAGGTCGGTCGGCTGCCAGTGTCATGTTGATGGACTATTGTGCGGCCACAATAGGTTTATCACACTGCCATTGTTGCCCTGTCTGATAGCACCTCTGACTTTAATGTAGCGTTCACTCGGCTTTTCTAACATAAATCGCATCGTTTCTGGGCCTTTGCTGGGATTTAACCGGACAACGATCGCAAGGTGTTGCTCCCGAAACGTTATTTATTAAAACGATTTTGATGTTAGATTAATATTATGTCCTAATAATTATTCCGTTTCAAATTACCTTAATGAAAGCCATTATATTCTATTCTAACAGGCCAATTGTTTAACAAACTACGGATACAATTTAATAAAGAATTTAATTAAATTGTTTCGCCTATTTACACGATTGATTTAACTTAACTATGTAACAATTTACCGTTTGTGTGAATCAACTCAGAACAACAAACGATTTAGAAAATTATTTTTATCACTGTTTTGTTCATATTATATAGCGATGATTTTAGATACAAAAAGACAATAAATAATGACAAACAATAATTTTGAGTGTTTCTTAAGATGCCCAAAGTCACGAAAACGAATATCGTAGTGCACTCAAAACTTAATAGTATATTATGTATCAAGTTTTATAAACGCCATTTTAGATACGAGTTTAATTAAGCACAAGCGAACCTTGCGAGCGAGTGTTTAATAAAAACGAGTGTGTAGAGAAGTTTATAAACGAGTTGCATACTATACTTTATCTACGACGAACACAAAACAGAATTTAAAGCCAATTTTATTTGTTAAAATTTTGACATCTGTCAACTGTCACCAGAATTTAACCTCACTTTTTCCCAATTTATAATAAAGCTAACTTCAGCCCGTGACGTAAAATGTCGAAAAGCCACTGTTGTTAACTTCAGCCCGTCAATAAAACGCCATAAAGTCACAGCTCGTCAATGTAGGAGTAGATAAATACCTTTATTAATATATACATGTATATTTAGAGCTATTGCTGGTTCATAAACCAATTATATATATTTTTTAATTCTAATAAATTGAAAAACTCGTTATTTAATTTTAGATAACATTTCGGCCATTTCAAGCATACGGACGCACAGTGGTCCAAAAGCCCAAAAACATGGTCAAAATATAAAGGTTTAGTTCTATGTTTACCAAAACAGAGTTTTTAGGGTCACTGATTACGAATTTGTTATCCTTTTTTTCAAAAACAAAATGGCGGATCCAATATGGCGGCCATTTTTTTAACAAATGTTCTTATATCGCTTAAATTGGGCAACATGTGGTTTTTGAGGTCGCTAATTGGGAATTTTATTTTTATTTTTCGAACAACAAAATGGCAGATCCAAAATGGAGGACATTTTTTTCTAAAAAAATTTCTGACATAGCTCAAATTTAGCAACCTGTGGTTTTTGAGGTAGCTGATAACAAATTTAATACGCATTAAAAAAAATGGTATATCAAATATGGCGGACAATTTTCCAAAAAATAAAAATGATATTACTTAAATTTGACAGTACACATTATAAAATATTTCGGTGTAAAGTTACCAAATGAAGTGGTAAAATCATTTGGTGTTAATATACCTACATATACACTAAAATTGGTCAAAAAATAAAATGATTATTTTAAATTGTGGTAAAATTCATTCGTGTTAATTTAAATTCATTTATCGCAGCACCGTGTCAATCTAGTGTTAATTTAAAGATAAACTCGACGCGGTGTACATTTGACACTATTATGTATTGACAGCTACACAAATTGTGGTAAAAAAAAAGTCACGTCGCTAACGGAAAGGGCGCGATCAGTAAGGGTAATAATAAACTTTAGGCGTTTTTTCGCGTAATTACCACGAAATACTATAGTTAAAAAAGTTATGACGTCACGGTTAATTCGTTTAACCACGGTTATTGATTGTCATTTCAAATGTAACTTTTGATGTTTATAAACTTTATAACCTAGAATTTCCACCTTGGAAATTCTGATTAAAATCCATGACGTAACACTTGTAGCCAATCACGCCTAATATAAAAAAAGTGTGGTTACCTGTTTAAATATTTTTTGACATTAAAACAACATTTTTGACAGATTAAAATAAAGAAATATACACATTAGAAAGAGATAGACTATTAACCAGATTAAATAACCAGCTTGCCGAGGTAGTTTTATGGTCTAGTAAATGTGACGTCATAGTTAAGATTTTGGAACGCACTCTAAACGCGAAAATACATTAACTATTAACCAAGGTTAAGTTTAATAACCATAGTATTTCATAGTATTTAAGCGAAAAAATGCCTTTTATATATAAAAGTATACTCATTGTAAAGGGGGCCCATTAAAATCGTTTGCGGGGGGGCCCACTCAGAATTTGTTACGCCACTGTGTAAAATTACATTATCCTCAGTGCTATAGTGTTAAATCACACTTGTCTACTTTGGGAAAATTACACTACAAATTAACTCTAATTGTAGTGTTATAAAACAACACTATTTAATGTGGACCTGTGTGAACTCTAATTAGTGTTGCTTATACGAGTAGTTGAAATTTTTTTACCGTGTAGAAAGATTAAAAGAAAAGAAACATACCATACATTTTATTTTTAACTACATACAAATATCAATACGGTTTTATAACATTTTATATAGATATTAAACCTAATTTAATATAATTTTTATCAAAATATTTATTATAAAATAAATAATAAGAAAAATTCACTTCTTAAAAGAACTTAAGTAACAATTGTTTAATATTTTATAGAACCGATGATAATTCTCCGAAGTATTTATGTGTTTATTTTTAATAGGGCTGTAACTTATTTAAATCGTTTGGCAAAACATTTCTTTTAATAAATTAAATTTTATAGCAATTTCATTAATTATTCCCTGATAAAATAAATTCCCTGATATTTCTTGGTTTTCCAGAAAGTAGCCACCCTATGTTATGTACCAAAAGAAAAACACGCGCGGCTCTACAAAATGCCATGCAACAGCCAAAGTCGCAGCAAGTCGCAAAAATTTTTTTGATGATTTATATTTGTTATATCAATATTTCAACTTCAAATTTTACAACAGCCTGAGATCTCGTGGGATGATAACTATTTCAATGCTTTTTATAGAACGAATCGATTAATGTTCATTTTTTACAGTTGCTTATTAAATGTCATTTTTATATCTCGTAAAATATCATAATTTAGGATTTACAAGTGTGAGTATTTTATACACCTTTAGGATCTCCCTCCATCACACCGATTTGGAAAGTGACACCTCGATAATTTGATAATCAGTGAATTACTCTTGGAATTATTTTAACACAAATGGTGCGTCGAAATACTTACTCTGGCAGAGCTGAATTGTAACTGACCTATAGATGCGAGTACCGAAGCTACCTAATTTTCCCTGTAGTTTAATACGTAGAATAGGTCCCCTAACCATAATACATACACACAATTTTTCATTCAATTTTTCGGATTTTGTCCAGATTTTTTGACTGTGGGACGGGACAAATAACAAAACTGTTTTTATAAAAAAAAATGGTAGGTAATTTATTATGTATTATATTTGCATCAAATTGTCAAAAATCGCAAGAAATATTTTATAAAAGTAAAGATAATTTCAATAATTGACAGGTGTGGATGGGACAAGATAAATCTTTTTTTGTCCACACCTTTCAATTATAAAAATTATCTCTACTTTTATAAAATATTTTTTCGTTTTTTTTTTATTTGTATAACGTAATAAAACAATAAAACTTTTGACAATTTTGATGCCAAAATATTATATAATAAATAATCTACAATTTTTTTTATAAAAATTGTTTTGAAATTCGTGCGGTTCGCGCGCTTGAAATGGCCGATTTAACAAAGTCTACTTTTATATTATTTAGTATGCCATTTTAATTGATTAAGGGCCAGAATATTCACCTTCCACTAAATTTACCCAATCCTTAATTGTCATAGTTACAATTGTGTTAACAATGGTAACTATGACAGTTATCCATCTAGTAAATTTAAAGGGAGGTGTATTTAATTTATTGTAATTATTCAACAATCTTTACTCAAAATGTAAAGAAAAAAAGAAAGCATTGTTTTTGACGGTATATGAACATTAGAAACACCTTTCATTTAAAACAAATAATAAATATCAATTATATAGTACGAACGTTTTTAATAAATACTCTGTAGGACACTTTATATCGAGAAAAAATAACCACAATCCTAATTTGAAAATTTTTTATCCATGATTTCGTAGAACTGCGGACGAAACAAAGAAGCAATATGTAATGTGCAGAAATAAAGAAATTTCGTTCAATGATGGCCCTTTTCCAACAAATGTGGAAAAATTTTTATTTCCAAAAGTATTGTTTTACATAATCAAACATAACAATTTGATTAAAAACGGAGGTGGAATATGTTTTTTAATGATAATATCAAGCAGTTACCATAATGGGAATTTTTAAACTACGTGCGATATTCCGTAAAATTCCGGTTTAAACTAAATTTAACGATAAGGTTGACGAAGTTTTAATATGTGTTCCTAAAGGTATACTAAATGTTTACAGTACGACAAAATTTGATTTTTTATCCCCCCATGAAAAATTCCTACAGATTTTGAAAAAAATGGTACCTGTGTCTAGGCGTTTTTCCAGATCACGCCATTTTTTTAGGTGCGATCCAATAAAATGTTATCCACGTATTCGATAACAGGTAGACTATATAGTTGAAAAAAAAATTATTCACTGAATAAATGGACAACCATTAAGCTACATTTTAAAATAATTTTATACAGGGTGTTGCACATATGAGGCGCCGTTTGTGTCAAAATTAAAAGTGCTAAATAAACTTATTTTGTTTTATAAATAATTAATTATATGCTTTATAAAATTATTATTATTTTTGATTCGCAGAAAATTATTTTATAAAAAAATAATTTTATAAAAAAATTATTTTATAAAGAAATAATTTTATAAAAAAAATTATTTTATAAAAAAATTCTTTTATAAAAAAATTATTTTATAAAAAAAAAATTATTTTATAAAGAAATAATTTTATAAAAAAAATTATTTTATAAAAAAAATTATTTTATAAAATACTAATTTTATAAAAAAAAATTATTTTATAAAAGACGACGGACGCATTTATAAGGGAACGTACCCATACTACGTAACCCATTCAGGGGGGGGGTGGGAGGTCTTAAAAATACTACTATCAGTCACAGGAGTGTGGGGGGGTGGCTTAGATTTTTGTCACGTAGTCGATTTCGCCGAGAAAAACGTCGCGCTTTTAAGTATGAGTCAAATTATTTTCATTTGCTACACTTTCTCCTTACAAAATGATTAAAAATCATTCTTGCCAATACTACGTAAAAACTTGTAGGGGGGGAAGGGGTCTTGGCATATACTACGCGTGGTTACCGAGGGGAGGGAGGGGTCAAAAAATCTTAAAAAATAGGTCACGTAGTATGGGTACGTTCCCTAAATTAATTTTTACTGCAGCCATCTCTATTTGTTTGTAGACACTCGAGTAAACCCGAGTAAACCCGAACGCGCCTCCCCAGATACAATTTTATGACGGACTGGGCTTTTGTTTGACGCAATTTGGGGAAACGATTGAAAATAATAATTTATTAATTTTATTAATTAATTAATTACCTTTTTTATCTACATTTATTTTGATTTTTAGTTTTAACAAATTTTTTTTATGTTTAAACGTTTTTTATAAGAAAGCACTTTTAGTTAAATGCAAAACAAATAATGATTTACAACTTTAACTAATAATTAACTGTTAAAAGTTATTACGTTACATTTTAAATATCTGAATTTTTAAAAGTAAATTAACTTAACCTTTAATTCGACACCTAAGTCCCCGGGACTCGCATGCGAATTTTGTTGGCGCCTAAAGCCTAATTTAAAGATTGCCTTCCTACTTTCTCCCTTCCTCCCGTAAAAGATGAACAATACGAACATCGTAGTGCTGTTTATAGATTTTAACAGTTAATTATTAGTTAAAGGTGTAAATCATTATTTGTTTTGCATTTAACTAAAAGTGCTTTCTTATAAAAAAACGTTTAAACATAAAGAATTCTTGTTAAAAACTAAAAATCAAAATAAATGTAGATAAAAAAGGTAATTAATTAATTAATAAAATTAATAAATTATTATTTTCAATCGTTTCCCCAAATTGCGTCAAACAAAAGCCCAGTCCGTCATAAAATTGAATCTGGGGAGGGGCGTTCGGGTTCACTCGGGTTTACTCGAGTGTCTACAAACAAATAGAGATGGCTGCAGTAAAAATTAATTTATAAATGCGCCCGTCGTCTTTTATAAAATATTTTTTTTTTTATAAAATTATTTCTTTATAAAATAATGTTTTTAATAAAATTATTTTTTTATAAAATAATTATTTTATAAAATAATTTTTTTTTATAAAATTATTTCTTTATAAAATAATTTTTTTTTATAACATTATTTCTTTATAAAATAATTTTTTTTATAAAATTATTTCTTTATAAAATATTTTTTTTTATAAAATTATTTTTTTATAAAATAATTTTTGCTAATCAAAAATAAAAATAATTTTATAAAGCATATAAATAATTATTTATAAAACAAAATAAGTTTATTTAGCACTTTTATTTTGACACAAACGGCGCCTCATATGCACATTTACGAAATATATACAGTGGTGTTTTTTAGGTTGTGATTAAAAAGCAATGTATAATAATTATACATTGTCAAACCATAACAACAAGATTTTTTTCAAAAAATATGTTGTTTTATTAAAAACGGTGAGACAGGGGTTCGTTTTTTTAACCTTTATTTTATAAATCTGTTTAAATTTTTCATAAGAGGGAAATCGTGTTGAACTGTGTAATTTGTTTATAGTGCAATATTTGTTAATTAAAAAATAATTATAAAATTTAAAAAACAATACGTGTCACATCCAAATGTAGTGTCGACCGAACCGAAAATTAACGTGGACAAAATTGGAAGAAAATTGGTCATTAAGGGCCGGTTTATCAATGTCTCGTTAAAGTTGGAGTTAGTTATCTGGCAGTTAATTTCCATTGTTCTCACAACGATCGATATAGAATTAAAATGTCAGATAGAGTCTATCTAATAGACTAACTGGAAGTTAACTAAAGATTGATAAACCAGTCCTAAGTAAAGTAACTGCTGATTTAAATGTTAGTAAAAGATGCGTATTTTACAGCAAGAAACGCTAACAGGAAAAACATAGATTACGAAGACATTTAAAAAAAAGTGTAAAAAAAGTATACAGCGTGTTAGTGAAGTAAGTACAATAAACTGAACATATCCGTCAAAATCCTTTTGGATACTAATACTTTATTGCAAAACCATTAGCTGCTAAAACACTTTCCAGCCTTCTGGACATAGAAATAATTAAATGACGTACGTCCTACGAATCAACAAGCTTTTCCCAAGTATTTTCAAAAGCGTGCCACAATTGTTTGCGGTTCGCTGGCCTAAAAACCCTACAATATAAATTTATACTATGAAGCCCCATACGTTCTCGATAGGGTTTAGGTCAGGACTTTTTTCCATGGCAAAACATTTAAATTGTGGTTGTTGACCCACTCTAGTACTATTCGAGCCGTATGAACTTGAGAATTTTCCTTTAATAAAAATTAATGAATATTGTTGTGAATTGTTGTGACGTTTATTGTTGTAAATTAAACTGGCTTGATGAACCATAAATGAGGTTGTAAATTGAATCCTTGATGGATCACGAATTATTGATGATTGTGCAATTTGATTGAAACACTCACTTAATTAAAATAACACAACTTTATTAACTATGTACAATAAAAAATGTTGCCCAGAGATCTGCTGATCCTGAAGCGAACATGTTAATCTTACGACTGCTTAATATTGACTCTTCAAAATATGTGTAAGAAGTAAAAGTTATACTCCCTTAAATCAAGTGGCTGTTGCGCCGTAGGCAAACAGTTATGCCCGCCCTTAGGGTTGACAGCCAATCAAGGATGGACATTATTTGTAACATTGTAATGTCATCCTAGGACTATAAAACAAATAGGTATACAATTGATCATAAAAATAATACTACTTAACTATAATATTAACAGGTATAAAATTGACCAAATATAAATAGTTATGTTTGTCATATTATTTTCTTGTTGAAATGTAAAATTGTTATGAAAAACTTCTCTTACTAATGATAACATAACATTTTCTAAAATGTAATTTTCGGCAGTTAATCGCCCATCAATAAGCCAGCACATTCCAGAACCGTGAACGCTTATCCAAGCCCACTATTTCTTGTTCCCAGCGTATTAATTTCCTTGTATCTTGAATTTCTTGTGGGGTAAACTCGATGTCTTCCACTATTTGATTTGAAAAAATTACATTATTTTAAAATTCTAACCGAGATTTAGAAACTTATTTGCAAAGTGAACTATCCTGCGCTTATTCTCGTCTGTTAAGAAAACCCAGCATGTTTTAAACGCCGTTGAGCAGTTCTGAGAGATCCTGGAAATATTGTTTCTTCAGGTGCTGAAACAGCGGTTTCAAAAGAATCTAATAGGTCTTCACATTCTATGTTCGCTGGTTTGGTGCAAGACTATCCAAGAAGTCCATTTTCAAAGAATTGGAGAAAAATACAATAAACATTTCTATTTATTGTAACTAAATTGTTTTTTTCTTGTAAAACCTTACAATTTTTAAAAGAATGACGCAAAAAAACAATTTAGTTACAATAAATAGAAATGTTTAATAGTGTTTTTATCAAATTCTTTGAAAATGGACTTAGGATAGTCTTGCACCAAACCAGCGTGTTGTTCCTGCCAGCGCGCTGCAGTCCTTCTCAGCTTTTAATTAAATTTAAATCAGCAGTCACCTCACTTAAGGACCATTTTTTTTAAATTAGCTATGGCCCTTGACTTCTTAGGTTCTGTTAGAATCTAACAGATGCTGCGGCATTTAAATATGAATATGAATATGAATATGAATATGAATATGAATATGAATATGAATATGAATATGAATATGAATATGAATATGAATATGAATATGAATATGAATATGAATATGAATATGAATATGAATATGAATATGAATATGAATATGAATATGAATATGAATATGAATATGAATATGAATATGAATATGAATATGAATATGAATATGAATATGAATATGAATATGAATATGAACGCCCTATTTAGGTTAGTGGAGTGCGGGACAAGAAGGAAAAACATTTTGGTTTTTAGACTGACCCAAAACTAAGTACAATCGTGAATCCCCCTTAACCAGGGATTTAGTAATACCCCCATTCAATTGGGATTCATGAATGGGGCTTGGTTGGTTAGTACGCTGCTTTGAACAAACCCCACCCAACTCAACCTATCCTTGCTGGTCTCGTAGTACTTCCTGTTCCTGTCTGCTGAAAATCGGAAACTGCTGTATGCAAATGTTTGCCCCACTGTGCGAAACCATTTCTTCAGTCTAGAGTTCGAGCACTATCGATAGATAGTTTTCGATGCCTCCGTAATGCAATTTCGTTATCGAGTATTTATATTTTTTTTTTTGTTTTTAATGTGCGACCTGAGCATTCCATCGTCTACGTTTTGTGTAATACATTGTATTACGTCTTATGTTGTTCTTTTCTAGCAATACATTTTTATATTTATTTATTTATATTTAAATCAATTCTTGCTCTTGACATTGGTTGTTTTAAAGCCTATACTTTTGTTTGGTTCCTGAAAGTTATAGGTAATGAGTGGTTTATTATGTTTATGTTTATGTTAGGCAAAGTTCTGGACTACTTAAGATTTATTGTATTTTTTTAAGTAAATGCGTATTTTAATTTTCGGTTTAACTTGCTTTGCCAAAAATTGGCAATAGTAATTTTTTGGGCTATTAAAATATTGGTTCATTGTTCTCTGTTCACCTCTTTTAGTGTTTTTTTATTATTTCATGTATTTTCGTTGTTCCTCCAGATTTTTCTTCGTGAGAAGGATAAACCCAAAGACTTGGCTTGGTAAATTTCGGAAGTTTCGGAGTTTTTAAGTATGCAAATATTCTTAAAATACCTATTCGGATTTCACCTTGTTTCCTCGAGCTTGATCTATTTCATTTTTCCGCCACACTGAACCACCTGTTCCTGGCAGGGGTGTTTATGCACTTTGGGGTCGAGAAAAAATGTACTCGGTTGACCGGAACTTTATAGAATAATTACCTTTTTGCTATTCTGGATTTAAAATACACTGTTTATAGCCGCCATGGTTAGATTTTGTGGAGCGAAAAGATATACGTCTGACGGGTACAAGTGATACTGTCGTACTGTTGCTGGCTCTTTTTCTTTTAATTTTAAAATAACAATAAAAGAATAAAAAAAACTTTTAAACTATTTTGCAGTTAATAAATATATTTTAGATTTTATTAAAAAATATATAAATTTATAAACACTGAAAAGTTAAAAATAAAACGTAAAATAGATAGAGTACAATAATGAAATTTAATACTCGTATATCCAATATAAACAGGTCAATTTTTAACATTAATTAAATATTTTTTAATGGGTATTAATTTTTTTAAATAAATATTTCATAATAGCATATTATGTATCAAGTTTGATAAACACCATTTTAGACACGAATTTAATTTAGGCACGAGCGAGCTTATAAAGGTTATAAATCGAAATGTATTCCTTGAAAATCGATAAACAACAGTTTTTCACAGTGAAAGTAAAGAACATGTTTTATGAGCACTTCACGCTATATTCCGAGCTCAAATTTAAGTTATATCCAGTTTACTTCCGGCGAAATTAAAAGGTCAGTACAATGTTCATATAAACTTTTCAAATATTGGCGTTGAGAAACTATCTAATGCTTTTGTATTTTTGTATTTCGATAATAAAATAATTTACACATTTAGTATTATTTTACAAAAAGGGCACTTTATTTTAGCGATTGTTTGACATTTGACAACTGTCAACTAACTTAAAGCTAACTTCAGCCCGTGACTAAAAACCTGTTCCTAACTTTAGCCCGGGACTAAAACGCCATAAAGCCATAACTTGTCAATGTGTATTTAAAAGGTCACTTAGTGTCATGAAAACATGTACGATAATGAGCGTTTTAAAGGTGGGAGTAGAAAATAGTTTATTATGTAAAAAGTTTAATAATCGCCATTTTAGACACGAATTTAATTTAATTTTAATTTTAAAGTAATGAGTGTCTAGACTAGTTTATAAACGAGATGCATACTATACTTTTTCTACGACAAATACTTATTATTATTTAAAAATGATTTAAATTAAGTATTTGTATAGAGCGCCATCTATAAAACAATCTGTGTTAATGTCAGATGTCAAATTTTTATATTTTATAAACACAGATAAAAAATCAAAATGTGTTCCTTGAAAATGGATTATAATTTATTTACAACAGTTAATCACAGTGAAAGTGAAGAAAATGTTTTATTACCACTTCACGGTGAGTCGGAGCCCGACTTTAGGTTATAACTAGTTTACTGCCGGCAAAATTAAAAGGTCAGTACAATGTTCATAATAACTCTAGTTGATAAACTATTGAATGCTTTTGTATTTTTGTATTGAGATAATAAAATAATTTTCACATTTAGAATTATTTTAGAAGAAGGGCACTTTACTTCAACGATTGTATGACATTTGACAACTGTCAAATAACTTAAAGCTAAATTTAGCCCGTGACTAAAAACCTGTTGCTAACTTCAGCCCGTGACTAAAACGCCGTAAAGCCACAACTAGTCAGTGTGTATTTAAAAGGTCACTTAGTGTCATGGAATTATTTACGATAATGGACGTTTTAAAGGTGGGAGTAGAAAAAATTATTTAAAATATATAGACCATACAATAAAATATTCATAATTAATAATTTTTGCAATACTGATTTGTGTTTACAATTATTGTAAACACAAATCAGTATTGCAAAAAAAAACCAAAATGTTTATGGGAATTAGCAAACGTTTGCTCTACAGCGCAAGTATTATTTTGTATTTTAGTAAACTGTAACATAATGTACATAATTAGATCAAATTACATGGAGTTAAAAACATAGTCGATAAATCCGAACAGGAAATTACTTTATAATTTACAATTTAAGCTTATTAATTTGGGTTTTCATAAAACTATAAACTTCATTGTGCATTTATTAACTAAAGGTAATTAATTGCAATGGATTTTTCCTGTTTTCACATGACAAAATTATTTTAATACAGTTTGGCTTTGCGTTATAAATAAAATTATTTAAAATTTAATATTATTTATTAAAATTATTATAATTTGGTTTTTGTTTTCATATAAATTTGCATTTTAAATGTAATTTTTGAAATAAATAGGTTAATTAAGAAAATTAATAATTCAATTTAAATTTAAACTTATGCAATACTTATTAGCTTATTTAATGTATTATAATATACAGTACCTTCATTTGCAAGCTATACATAATGAAAATACATTGTAGGTGGACCAGACAAGTTGAAGTCA
Organism: Brassicogethes aeneus; assembly: GCA_921294245.1. Taxonomy (NCBI): domain Eukaryota; kingdom Metazoa; phylum Arthropoda; class Insecta; order Coleoptera; family Nitidulidae; genus Brassicogethes; species Brassicogethes aeneus. The sequence continues at coordinate 69,366,027 of OV121132.1, forward strand.
GCGCAAAGCGAAAAAGTTCTCAGAAATTATTTGGACGTAATAAAATTTTAATCGCCAGTAAACAAGGTCAACTGTTACGTCGCATGTTAGTCTACTCATCCACTCGTCAAAATAATTTCTGGGAACAATTTCGTTTCGCGCTGACCGCGCCGACTTCGACTTGTCTGTTCCACCTAAAATGTATTTTCCCTATGTATAACTTGCAAATGAAGGTACGGTATATATATAAATATATATTAGGGTGTCCCAAAAAAAAAGAATATTTTTTTTCTTCTCGTCTCTTGTGAAAATATGTTGGTTTGTCATGTTTTAAGAGCCCTGTCACAAGATCAGCACCATTAAAAAAATTTTAGGGGTCGCTCAAGATTTTTAAAAATTACCAAAATCGTCAAAAATTGGATTTTTTTTATTTTAATTTTTTTTCTCTTTCCGATATTATTTTTTAATTTAAAAATAATAATGATTCTGAAAATTTCAAATCAATATTTTAATTTCTAAAGGTCGCTCAAGATTTTTTTAACTTTCAAAGTAGAGTATTTTGAATGTTTTCGAGCGACCTCTGAATATAAATATCAACGAACTTTTAGCGACCTTTAGAAATCAAAATATTGATTTGAAATTTACAGAATTTTTATTATTTTCAACCTAAAAAATAATATCGAGACGAGAAAAAGAATTAAAATAAAACAAAAATTCAATTTTTGACCATTTTGAAAATTTTTAAAAATCTTGAGCGACCCCTACAAAATTTTTAATCGAGCTGATATTTTGAAAGGGCTCTCACAGCATGATAAACTAACAGATTTTTACAAGAGACAAGAAAAAAAAATATATTCTTTTTTTTTGGGACACCCTAATATATATATATATATATATATATATATATTAATTATTTATATACCAAGTATCTGTTTATGTATGGGTATATTTTTTGTTTGCAGAGCTACAAGGTTGGTTAAATTAGAGAAGTTGCTTAAATATAAGTCTAATAAAATTCCATTTAAAAATTTAAAAAAAAGAAACACATTCAAAACCATAAATCGTCAAAACTTCGATATTTCTCACATTTATCTACATTTTCATTCAATTTGTAATTTTTTCCTCCTACTAGATTTTGAGATACCTCCACCATCTTTCGTTTTTCCTATGGCCGCCATATTGGCACCAGGCCCAATTACAGCCATACCCCCCCAAGCAGCATTTTAAGTAAAAGCGTAGAGCTTTGAGGCAATATTACTTAATTTAAGTAAATATTTTGTTAAATTTACCTTAAAAATTTACTTTGAAGTAAAACTTTCTTTAAAGTTATTTAATAAGTTATATTATGTTATTTTTTCCTATTTTAATAACCCTTAAGTCTCAACACTTTAAAGTATTATGAGGGACGTAATTTTTACGAAAGAAAATTACTTATAAGTGTATTTCACCTAAAGGATAATTTAACGGTAATTTTAACGTCAGAATTTTTACTTAATGGTAAATGTTATTCATAAGTCATAATTTTACGATATTAAGACCACTTTATAACCGTAAATAATTCCTATTCGCCTGGTAGTTTTTAGGGTTATTAGTGGTAATAAATACTATTAATATTGACTAAACAAGGAAAAATAAGCTTAAAGTAAAAAATAAAACTTTAAGGGAACATTTTTTTCAAGATGGCATCCATTACTTATCTAAACATTTATATAATATTTTTTTCATAAATATTTTTCTAAAATGTAATAAGTAATGTTTTAGTTACTAAAAAATGATTAAAACTAAATAATTTTTAAAAGATTTTATAAAATTTTGTAGGATTTAAGTTTTGTTGAATTTTTACCCAAGCAATAATTTTTCTTAAAACCGTAGAATATTTAGAGGGCATATAATTTTTTAGATGTATCGTGCGTATTTTTATCAATAAAATAATGTGCGTTTGAGTTTTAATGCAAAATATTATTAGTTTTGACAATTTAAGTTGGATATATTTTTTAATTTTACTCTAGGGTGGCCTTTATTACTTTGTAAGTACCATATATATAAATATAAATTAAAAGAACAAAGAAATTACGAATGTCAATGTTTAAGAAAGAGAGAGAGCAAACAGTTAGTAATTATAGCGTTATTTTTACGTAAATTTGTGGTATTTATATTGTTTTTATTACGTTATTCTCTTAGTAGATAAAAAGGTTATTATGTAGGTAAAATAACGAAATAAACCATTCCCCAAATTTGGTAATTTTTCGTATCTATACCGTTATAAAACCGTTTTGGTTAACCGTAAAAAATACTTTAAAGTTGACTTAGTAGTAAATTTGTAGTTATTTAAACTTAAAATGCTGCTTGGTGGGATTCGAACCCACGACCTCTCGGCTTGTAGTCCGCAGTGCTACTACTACACCACCGAGGGCGGTTTTAAATGGTTATAAAGAAAAAAATCATGAAATCCAACGATGTATAAAACTATATAAGTTTTGGCGGCCATTATAAAAACAAAAGATGGTGTTGGTAAGTCAAAACATAGTAGCGAAGAAATTGGATGCAAATGTAGATTTATGGGTATGTTCCCAGGAATAACAAAGTTATAACAAAAAGGGTTTTAAGTTTTATTTAAGGTTTTGAGATCCGCTGGCTTTTAATTATGCAACTTTTTTCTAATTGAACCGACCTTGTATCTCTTCAAATAAAAAATACCCATAGACTATACACATAGAAGGATACTTAGTTCACCCTGTATAATTAGTCAAATTCTAGAATGTATTAAATTATTGTTAACAATATAAAATATTAACGAACCTTTATTATTATAAAACGATATTTAAGTTAAAAATTATCTTCTATTTTATAATTTAATATGACAGAATTAACTAATTAATATTTGTCAGATAAGCTTATGATTTAGATATAGCAATAAATATAAACGCAGCACAGTTGACGGAACGATAAATCTTGCGGATATTAAACAAAAAATATTTATTATAAATCCTTTTCGATGTAATTTATTGGTATCTCTGGAATGAACTACCAAATTTTGTGTTTTATTAGTATAAATTACTCAGATAAAACGTACATTAATCTTTCGGATTTCATATTGGATTATGCTGGTTTAAACATTTTTTATTGACAGCTCTGGGTTTAAATAAAATTTATTATTCTGTATTGAATTAAATCATTCAGCGCTTAGTGAAATAAAATTTTAACCAAGAAATAAGACAACCTTGCATGAAAAATGAGTTTTAAGTCAAGCAGTAATATATTACTGATACTTATTTTAGTTGATTTCGAAAAATAGCAAATGCGCCGGGATACTGTTTGTCTTATTAAATTTAGATTTACTTTACCTTGTATTATTATATACAAAGTCTTAACATTCTTAAAAATTAAACTTATAAGTTACACGGAAGTTTTCCATTTAGACTGTCCTAAAAGTATTTTTGATACTAAAAACAAAGCAATTATAACTAATTTTTCAGAGAATATGAAATGAAACATTATTCCGGCATATTCTCCATTTTTGAAGTTATTACTAGCTAAATTTAAAAACATTTTTCATGCAAGGTAAAGTTGTTTCTTAGTTAAAATTACCTAAAAGATATAAAACTGTGTATATGCAATGGTGCACCTAAGGCAAGTAATATTCAAATAGGCTTTTAGCAAAGTGTAGATATAAAATATGCCGTCGAACTGTACTTCAATATCATATTTCATACACTCGTATTGCTAAAATGGTTTACCGTCTGCTGGCTTTCGTCTAAATAAAAACGTATGTAAATTACGAATATATGTGACATATGTCTGATGATATTATTTTTTGTTTTACTCTCAGGTAAAGGTAAATTCAGACTCTTTTAATAAAATATATTTCTTTACAATTTATAAAAATATAATATGCAATATGCAGAAACATCCATTAGTGCAGCTATTGTAATTAACATTCTGGCATGAAAGAAATTATAATATTTATTTTGGTTTCCTTTGTGTTTGCTCGGGTAATAAGGGTAGGTAATAATAACAGTTTAGGTGGGAGTCGGGCTCTGCGCGACGGGCACCAACTAACAGCAATTACACTAATGGATCCCAGCCTTTCTTTTGGGGACTTTGCTTCTAAGAATTTGCTCTTTTTATTTGAACTACTTCCACGATGCTTTCAAGACTTTATCAAAATCGCACCTTCTTTTATAAATATTATTTTCTTCTAAACAAAATACAAATAGGCATAGAGACTTATACTTATGACCTGTTTTATATACCTATTAATTTAACATACAATTTTGTGTTAGTTTTTTATTTTCTGGATGAATTCCATTTTACTAAATTCTATAAAGTTTAAAATTTGTTAACATTTTTTAAAAGTTGAAAAAATCTTAATTTTTAAAGATTTGTAAATATAATTCCAAAACTAAGTACAATCTTATAAGAATTCATAAGCAATCTCAATCTAAACTTTCAGTTCCCTTCATCATGTTTCTTGAATCATCCGACAAGGGTGTTTAATTTTCTATACTTCAATTAAAATCATTCAAATTGTAATTTAAAGACTGGTAATGTTTACACTTTTAAAGCGATTGCGTTAAAATCTATTCAGTCGTTTTTTTTTAAATTAATTTCACGGCCCCGTCTTGGCTAAAAAAAATTTAAACTGAATAAATTATTTAATTCTTTTGGGCGCAGTTACTTTTTTATGCAAAGAATCCAAGATAAATAAATCATCACCAGATAATTAAATTACTAGTTAATTGAATATTTTTAAAAATACATAATAAATTATCAGATATGAAAAAACAATAAAATTATTCAAATGCAAACGCCGATAATTTCATTTTGAAATAAAAAGGACAAAATATACGAATTTATGTTAACATAATAATATCAGGAATATATTTTTACTACAAACACTTTTTATTTAAATAATAGTTTATTAGTATTTTATATGACAAGTTTTATAAACGCCATTTTAGTTTCGAGTTTAATTAGACAGACGCGAAGGTTTCGAGCGAGTGTTTAACAAAAACGAGTGTCTAGACAAGTTTATAATAATTGTCATAATATACTTTATCTCCACGCGGTCTATAATTTAAACTTTATTGTTGTCAACATTCGATAAAGAAATACCTTGTTATGGCCTAGGCCGATAAAAATTTTTATGAGGCAAGTAATTAGTTCGATTTTTTCTCGCTAGGGGTATTGTTTTGACAAATTAATCCTTTTTTAAGAAATTAACGTACTAAACTGGTTTAATTTATTTATAATAAGCACTAATTTGTTTGTTTTACTGTTATAACATTATAATGTTTAATATTTTTCATTAAATTATTGTAAAATTAAATATGAATAATAAAACAAAAAGAGAGGTTAGGACATTGCAATTTGACGTTTCACAGTTGTGTTTTCTTTTTCTACGATTTAAATTATCTTTAAATTTTAATTTGCTTTAAGTTTTCAGTAAAATTAAATGTTAAACACAGCGTAAACATTCCAAACTACCTATTTTTTTAATAAAAATGCAAACAAATTGAAATTAGATACCTATAGGTAAATATATTTATTAAACAATTAATTGAATTCAATGTAATAGCAAGAGGGTAAGTAAACCATTTTCTTACAAAAATCCATTTCTACTTAAATCATGTAGCTAGGTATTGTCAAACTATAACTGCTTCTAAAAGGAATAATAATTATTGTACATTTAATGTAATCTTTAGCTAATAAATAAATGAGATTCAAAAAAGTGAGGTTAGGCCGCTTTCATGTTGAATTAAATTGACCTATATAAAGTGCTTTGAAGATAAAATGTTGTATGCCATTCGGCCAAGAAGTGTCTTTTTGTGCTTCGCTCAATTGTAGGCCTCCGCTACGCGTCGGCCTTCAAACTTTGAGCTTAGCACAAAAAGCCTTACTTCTTAACCTAATGACATAAATAACTATTATTGTTGTCAACATTCGATAAAGAAATACCTTGTTATGGCCTAGGCCGATAAAAATTTTTATGAGGCAAGTAATTAGTTCGATTTTTTCTCGCTAGCGGTATTGTTTTGACAAGAAATTAACGTACTAAACTGGTTTAATTTATTTATAATAAGCACTAATTTGTTTGTTTTACTGTTAATATTTAATATTTTTCATTAAATTATTGTAAAATTAAATATGAATAATAAAACAAAAAGTGAGGTTAGGCAATAAAGAAAACGCAAGATTCTTTTTCTACGATTTAAATTATCTTTAAGTTTTAATTTGCTTTAAGTTTTCAGTGAAATTAAATGTTAAACAGCTTAAACATTCCAAACTACCTATTTTTTAAATAAAAATCCAAACAAATTGAAATTAGATACCTACCTATTTATTAAACAATTAATTGAATTCAATGTAATAGCAAAAATCCATTTCTACGTAAATCATGTTGCTAGGTATTGTCAAACTATTACTGCTTCTAAAAGCAATAATAATTATTGTACATTTAAATTAAATTGACCTATATAAAGTGCTTTGAAGATAAAATGTTGTATGCCATTCGGCCAAGAAGTGCCTCCAAACCTTGAGCTTAACACAAAAAGCCTTACTTATTAACCTAATGACATAAATAACTATTATATACTCCTTCATTGACGAGCTGCGACTTAATGGCGTTTTAGTCACGGGCTGAAGTTAGCAACAGTGGCTTTTGGGCACTTTAGTCACGGGCTGAAGTTAGCTTTATTATAAATTAGGGAAAAGTGAGGTTAAATCCGTTAAAAATTGACAGATGTCAAAAGTTTAACAAATAAAATTGGCTTTAAATTCTTCTTCGTGTGCGTCGTAGATAAAGTATAGTATGCAACTCGTTTTATAAACTTCTCTAGACACTCGTTTTTATTATTATTATTAAACACTCGCTTGCAAGCTTCGCTCGTGCTTAATAAAACTCGTAACTAAAATGGCATTTATAAAACTTATAATAATATACTATTTTCTACTCCCACTTTTAAAACGCACTTTATCGTACATGTTTCCATGACACTAAGTGACCTTTTAAATACACATTGACAAGTTGTGGCTTTATGGCGCTTTAGTCACGGGCTGAAGTTAGTTTTTAGTTAGTTGACAGTTGTCAAATGTCATACAATCGTTTCTTGTAAAATAATACTAAATGTGAACATTATTTTATTATCTCAATAAAAAAATACAAATGTATTAAATAGTTTCTCAACGCCAATATTTGAAAAGTTTATATGAACAACGTACTGACCTTTTAATTTAGCCAGCAGTAAATTATAACTTAAATTCGGGCACGGACTCCAATGTAAAGTCCTCATAAAACATTTTCTTTACTTCCACTGTGAAAAACTGTCAATTTTCAAGAAATACATTTCGATTTATAACCTTTATAATCTGTGTTTATAAAATATAAAAATGTGACATTTGACGGTGACACAGTTTCATAGATGGCGCTATCAAATTTTTGATTTAAATCATTTTAAGATAATAATAAGTATTTGTCGTAGAAAAAGTATAGTATGCACCTCGTTTATAAACTTTTCTATACACTCATTAATTGAAGAACTCGCTCGCAAGCTCGCTCATGACTAAATTAAACTCGTGTATAAAATGGCGTTTATCAAACTTGATACATAATATACTATTATCTACTCCTACATTTACGAGCTGTGACTTTTTGGCGTTTTAGTCACGGGCTGAAGTAAGCTCTCCTTATTTATGATTCGATTTGTGCTACCAGGGACAAATTGTCAAATTATGACACGCATGTACATCTGGGTCCAGGCACTCGTAACAAAGACAGGATAAGGTTACCATTTTTACGATTGGAATTCAGTCGAAATTGTTTTAATTATTACTGCCCAACTCTATTTAATTTGTTGCCTGCTGATAATCGGCGCAAGGAAACAGAGGCATATGCGGGGCCCGGGAGCGATGAGGCAATGGGGCCGGTTATACGTCTCTTATACTCATACTCATTTTATTATTATTTAAAAAAATATATTTTAATTTACTAAAAATATTTTTTGCTATTAATATACTTATCACTTAATGTTCAATGACTATAGTCAACACATACATGTATATGTGTTTTTTTGAGAAGCAGTAAATTAATTTCGACAAACGCCCCACGATTTTTGTCATTAAAGTGAAAAGTTTTTTAAATTTTTTTTAAGTTATACTAAATCTTGTGATCAGTGATAAAATTGTGAAATAAGCTGTATCAACCTAGTTTATTTTACCTAATTTTAATGTGTGTGTGTGTATAGATCTCCTTCATGTATTTTGTCATCTTTATTAAGAATTATAGAACAGGCCCAGAATCAGGTTTTTGATAAAAAAGTAGGTACTAGTTGTTGGGAATCTAAATGTAAAATTTGGAACTGATTGTGACCTTTAACCTAAAACCTCTGTTTTCTGAACCTCCTAGAGGTTTAAACTGTTTAGGCAACATGTTCATTAATTTTGACACTAGGGTATGTATTCCTTCCACCATTGATCTTTATGTCTGATCACAAAGCCCAAGTTCTAAAAATTTTATTCGAGAAACTGGAAAAGGGCTTCAACGGTTCTAACAAAAAGTTGTGCATACCAATTACAAAAATGGGTAAGTCTATATTGGGATTTCACAAGAGACCTAAATATACACCCTAACTTACTATTCTTTTATGACAGTCCTACATAATTTATTTTTAAAATCATTTCCGCAAAAAATTGTAGTTGGCAATAATTTTAAAAAGCTGGTTGGACAATGAACTAAAAAAATGAGAAAAGGCCTATTAATTGTTTCACAGCTTTGTAAATGTTTTCCAAAACATACACATTTTACGACTCAAAGAAATAAATTAAAAAATAAATACAAAAAACTATTATTAACAAAAAAATTAAGTGCTATGATGCAATAATATATATATATATAAGTCAAATTGCCCCAATAAAACAATATCGGAATAATTAATGAAAACAGGGGCGTACTTGGACACAGTGAGGCTCACACAGCCCACAGTCATAACTGCTGATAAATTTATTAATTTTTTTAAATAATATTGCACAACCAACTATTTCAAATTGTACCCCCTGATCTTGATGCTGTTAACATTATTGACTCTTGCCTAACAAAGCAATCTTTTTTATTTAACGGGTGCATCCAGCCTTGTTTTTTTATACATCTATGTCATGTACATTTCGTCTTCTATCTGACTTGTGTAAATAACACCAAGAAATGATTTGATTTGATTTAATTTGATTAATAACATTGTTAAGAATTTTTTCTACTTTATGGTGCGTTATAGCGTATTGTTTAAACTATTATTTATTTTTTACTTTTAAATTTAAAAATTTAACTGGTTTGTTAGTTAAATCCGCCATATTGAAATTAGAATTACATGACGTATTCTCTTGACAAACCCTATGTCAAGGAGGACTTAAAGAAACGCGATTTCCAAAATTTTGTAAATTTTAAAAATTTTGATAACCCTTAAATTAAAAAAAATTGAATAGGTATTTGTGAATTTCCGAAATTTATGAGATTTTGTAAATTTTATCTTTTTCTCGAGCTTTTTGTACTCGTGAAATCTCGGAAAATAAATATTTTTAAATTTTTAAATAAAATTGCAGTTGTGAGGGCCGCATCATAAAATACTTAGTAGATACTCTCTAAAAATGAAAGAGTCAAAATTCTACTATTTAAATTAGTACCAGCATTTTTTACTAATAAAATAGTCGTTTTCACTTTTAAATAGTTATTTTTTACTACGTTAATAGTTAAAGTTTGACTAATTTAAGATAAGTCACCATCTTTGACTATTTCTGAGAGTTAAAAGTAACTAATTTCTTAAATCGCTTGCGGCCAACAACAAAGTATTATTTGAATTAACTGCATATACCTAAGCTCCATGGTTAAATGACCCATAAAAACAAATAAATATGCAAAAAGTTTAGCTCAAAACAGCAACACAAATAATATGTATATTCAACTTTTTATTATGAACAATATTTATTGACAAACAAAATTGATTTTTATAAGAGCAGCTGACAGCCGAATGTGTTATGACAACAGATTAACAAGCTTGACAAGTGACAGACCTGAGTTCAATCCCCGGCTGGGTCAAAACTTTTTTTAAATTTAAAACTACTAATTTGACTATTTCATTCAGTAGAATTTGACTAATTATTAGTGACTTCTTTTTTCCTATGACAATTAGTCAAATATGACTTATAATTAGTTATTTTTGACTAATTCATTTTAAGAGAGTATATATACAACTATATACTATAGTATATATACAACTTTATCAGTGATATAGTATATATACAACTTTATACTATAGTATATATCAACTTTATCAGTGATATAGTATATATACAACTTTATCAGTGATTTGTAATAGGTTAAAAAAACGTATTTTTTTCAAGCAGCCATGATATATAAATAATAAAATTAATTCGGCATTTCATACAAAGCAATCACGATGTATTAATTATATTAATTATAATCGCACAGAATATTTAGTGATTATTTATTAAATTTTAATTAAACGAAATAAAGAACAACTAGTTTATTAGTATAATATTATGATGATAGACGAGTCGCCAATGTTGGAACCTTTATAATCTGTGGTTGGAACTCCAAACAAATTTTAGTACGTCAAAATTAATTCAAGCGCAGCATTTTGACAGAGCAGTGTTTATTTTTAATTTCGGATATTTATCGGCATTGTAAGTAAGGGTTATTAGTTTTTTTAGTTTTGGTCAATAATTTCTAATACTTTTAGCCAAAATTTTATCCCACATGAATTATGAGTAAATAAAATAATTCTATTGCTTATTCTGTTTATATTACGCCCTTAAAAAAATAGTATATGTTATTTGAAGTACACTGTTTAAAATATCTGTGGTGTAAAAAGTAATCTTAAAATGGTGTCAAAATCCAACACCAAGTGGTGTTAATATAACACCATTAATTATGGTTGAAAATGTGTACCGATCGCGGCAAAGGCGGTGTGGATCACGTGATGTTCTTAAATCTCGCCTCTGTTGACTTACATGAAGAATATATAAACTCAGGTGGTCCTTTGCTTTGGTGTGACACTACAAGTTGTTCGATACTAAAGATACCTTAAATAGGTGGAAACAGCTGTCAATACTTTTAGTATTTTAAGTTAGTGGAACGCACTAAAAACATTATCTCTAGCGATTTGAAGGTTCCATTTTCTGGAATAATACCACTGATAATATACTAGTAATGCGTCAAGGAACTTCCTGTGTCCTTTTTTTTTCTTTTTTCTGTGTAGTATGATTTAATTTGACCACAAACACATAATATTTAACACTGAAAAGGAGTTCAATTTACACCAGGTAAAATTTATTTTAATACTGTGTGAAAGTTAAATTAACACCATTTTAGTATTTGAATTTACACCGGCCAACGAACCATATTTAACACCATTTTGGTTTGTATCGATATAGACCATGTATGGTGTTAATTTGGTGTTAAAATGGTCATGAAATTTTGAACAGTGTAGAAGCTCTTTTTCTACTCCTTATGACATAATATACTATTGTTTGTATAATTATTTTTATTTATTAAAAAAATAACAAATATACAACATTAAATTAAAACCCTATAAATATATTTTCCTGATTCCGGTCCCATATGATAACATATTTAAGTAGCCCATTATGCCAAATTTTGTGAGAAAAAATAAAAGCGAATACTAACTTTAAATGTATGGCAAATAAAACATTTTGTCTGGTCGAGAAGCTGATAGTTATGTCCGGCCGGGGTCGGGACCGGAGACTGGCATAAATCCATTAATTGACCTTTGGTCGCATCTGTCGTCGCCGCAAGTGGCCCCACTTGCGTCCAAGAGAATGACGACGTGTGCTATTCCCCACGTTGCATATTTGGCGCCGATACCGTCGCCGACCGCAAATTGCGGTCCGCAATTCCATCAGAATCACTCTGCGGTGGCCAGGCGCGGAGGGGCATTCGCAGCTTTCACTGGGCTAATGAATTAAATATAACACGTATGGCCGAAATTACTGTTTTTGTCGTTTTTAAAATTTCAGTTTTTACTCAGCCACTTACTATTTCTGTTGAGAACGTAAGCAGAGCCGACCTACAATAGGAATTGTGTGATTTGCAGTCAGATCCTTTTTACCAGGGAGGAACCCAAATAGGATTGGACTTTTTTTAGTTTTTACAAGGAGCACGTTACCCCAACCTGCAAACTTAGTCCTTATAATGGGCTCAATGCTGGGAAGCATTGCGAAAGCAGCTTTCCAACATGAAATTTATAAAGTCAAAATATAGGTCTTCCCTGTCAGATAAGTCACTTACCCAGTTGCTTCGTTTGTCAACAACAAATATGAATGTTAATATTGATACTAACCAACATCATTAAAATTCCCAATAATGTTATGTTGTATATTTGTTCTTTTTTGAATAAATAAAAATAATTATACAAACAAAATTAAAATGTTATTAATAAAAAAAAAAGATACCTTTTTCTCGGAAAGTGAATTTTGGTTAAAACCACATTTATTCGATTTCATTTCAAAGATTAAGGGTAGCGCTATTATTTTTAAATACTCATCAACTCCCTTTTGGCAGGCTTATCGATGGAATCTTAGTGGCTTAATAAAAAGTACTATCTTGCTTAACTTTAAAAATTTGGGACACTAGGATGTCCGTTACTTCCAAGTTGGCTTTTTTACTTGGGAATCATCTAAATTCTTCGTTTAAAATCAACAAATCTGTTTGTTAAACCCTGACTAAATGATAATATTTTTTTATTTTTTTTACATAAAAAAATCTTCATAACTGAGAAAGTTAATTAATATACATATTTATCAATATATATGTATATTAGGGTGTCCCTTATTTTTATTTTTTTACGCATACCCTCTAATTATATTTATTACTTGTTTATATACTCCCAGTAAAAATTTCATCTCATTCTATAAACGGGAACCCGTGCCGACTTGCATCTAAACCCTCCGTTAGCCAACGTTAGGAGCGCGGTATTTTGTAACACGAAACACTTTAAAAATATATATACTTCATGACTGTATTTTTCTAATGATTTTATTAAATATAATTACTAATTAATATTATTGCTTTTGTTTCTATCATTTGTTTCACAAATTTAGTTGATTTTATCCCTTAAATATATTAATATACTAATTAGTATTGCTAAAATATAATGTTATATGAAATTTCAGCTTTTTATAAGCATTTCTTTTCTTGATGTCCTCCCAAAAATATTTCAGACAGTTCAATAAGTTTTCGGTAGTCATCTCTCACAATAGACTCTTTTAGTTATTTAGAGTAAAACCCATTAAGTTTATCAATTTCAGAGTTTACGGCCTATTCAGCAGACCCTTCCGGGTAACTAGCCACTCCCTGTGAAAATATACATTTTTATCAAAGTATACACATAAATAAAATTATATTTTAACATTTGTCAATAATTTATAATATAAGGGTCACATAATAACAAACACAAAATGACTTACGATCGAAGACCTCGCGACCAACTGTGTTACAAAATACCGCGCGCCTAACGTTGGCTAACGAGGGTTCAGATGCAAGTCAGCACGGGTTCCCGTTTATAAAATGAGCTGAAATTTTTACTGGGAGTATATAAACACGTAATAAATATAATTAGAGGGTATGCGTAAAAAAAATAAAAATAAGGGACACCCTAATGTATATATATATATATATGTAACTGATTGACCTTAACTTGATAGTATTTTTTTTTCTTTGAACCCTTTATTAAAAAATATATATATATATATATATATATATATATATTAATGCATAGATCAAACGCACCCTTTCGAAACAAGATTTTAACTGATCCGTTCACTCTTAGAAAAGACCTGGTATTTGTAACTAACTTATTATCGTTGGGGTAAAACTGTTGCAGAAACTAAAATTTTTTGTTTTTTGTAATCAGTACCTTTATATGTGTAACTGCTTGCATCATTACCTGAAAAGATTTAGTTTTGTTGTTGAGTATTATTTACTGCAAAAATGCGATTAAGTTATTTTAACTGAAACTTTGTGTTGGCTAGAAGTATTGACAACATTATCTCAAAAAAATTATTTCGGCGGTAAAATGTTTTTGTTGGACCAAATATTTAAGTAACATTCTCAACTGACCGAAATTAGTCCGTGGAACTAACGGTTCGGTTGTATAAACTATGCGTCACTTTTCACACGGCTAAGACACCAGCGGTGTGAAACAAAGTGTCAGTTGGGGATGTTGTCTCTGTAGGTTAATGCAACTGCAAACTTTGTGCATTTCGCGCGCGATTTGTCCAGCCCGGCGCGTGCTTTACTTTTAACCTGTAAACAAACGTTGTTGCACGGCGTCCAGACTTCGGTGGTGTTTGTTCTTTTGTATTTGTGTATCAGCTCGTGTGTAGTGTATATTTTAGGTATACCTATACCTTCTTATAAGAAACTAGTTTATTACAATTAGTCATTTGCCCCTGTAAATTCAGTGGCGACATACTTTTTAACTATTCATATATATAAGAATATATTCTTATGTGTTGGTTACTTATAGATATCTCGAACAAATAATATGGATGAGCGGACTGTTGTAGCAGATTTATTAGCAAGATGGGGTTTACCTGAATTGGTTCTAGTTTTTAAAGGTTAGGTATTATTATTGCACTCCTTTAATTACACTATTGTAGTTTTGGGGCCCGAAAAAAAAATACAAAAATGTTAAAATGCCATTCCGACTGAAAATGGCCTCCTGAATCCAATGGTGCCCACCAAAAGTCTCCATCACGTCGGAATTTCGAGAATTTTTTTGTTTTGTTATGTTTTGTTACAGCTCAAGTCGCATTTTTGGTATAGGGCCTATACTAGAGGCACTCACACTCAAAATTTATCGAATTGTTATCATGCAAATATGTTACGTTGTACCTAAGAATCATTGTTAAGTTGTTAAACATCACGGTTTACTGAAGAAGTATAGTCAACTTTCATCCTAATGTACCTATCTGTTTATTTACCAAAGAATCGTTCTTGTTTTATTGTTAAAATATTTATAAATGTTTTCTTAGAGTAATTATTAATTTTTGTTATAATGTTTAAACCAAAATTTGGTGTTTTCAGTTATATTGATATTTTTTAATTTATAATAAATATTTACAAAACGAACGGGCATGAATTTCCTTTCTCTATTTTTTATAATATTTACACAAAAAGTGTTATATTTACTAAGCAGGTACACGGAAAAAAATCTATACTGATTCCAAGAAAATTCAACTCTATCCAAGTATAGCTTAGTTTCCCTATTCCGCAAGTAAATTTATACTTGTTTCAAGTATCCTCATATTCTTATAAAATAAAGATAGCTTCGGTTTAATCTAAGATTACTGCTATACTAAAAATAAGAAACACACTAATTTTGAGTTAAATATACAAATTTGTCTTCAATGAAGACTACGGTATTCTTGTTGTAACGTTAGTATGTACTTCATCAAAGTATAGTTTCTTTGTAAAATCTTTACAGTATTCTTGTTTTAAGAATATACTTTCTTTAAAATTTATTTATTTATACTTATTGTAAGTACACGCTTTACTTGCATAAAATGCTTGTATTCTTACTTATCCTTTTTTTATATTTGATAAAAGTATAGTATATATTTAAAATAACTTTACACTATTCTTAAAAAAAATGGTTGATTAGAAAAAAAATTCCCTCTTCTAGCGACTCGGAATAATTTTTACAAAAAAAACATTCGTGATCCTGAAAAATATTTGTATTAATTATCCTACCACTACGGAAAATACAAGTGAAAGTGAAAATATAATCGTTATGACCGTAATTTAACAGTATTTTTGGCATATTATTTTAATTATTTTAATGTACTAAAGTACTAATAAGTATAATAGGCACTGATATCACCTAACAGTCTTAGAGGTATTAGAAAAAGTACTGTCAATTTATTTAAATTCATTCTTTCACGGTTAATTAACATAGATACTATATTTTACATTTTATTTTTTTAAGTACAGTTGTATTCAATAAAAAAGCGTACAAGAATTAGAATGAGAGAAAACTGTCAAAATAATATTATTGCTTAAAACCGGCTTATCACTGACATAAGTCATTAAAATAATTACTATAGGTTATAAAGAGCATTGACGTCGTAGGTTAATTAAATAATATTACAAAAATTATTAATTTTTAATATAGATTTTTTATTTCTATTATACCACGGTACGAATTGACCATTCTTCTTCGATTCTTGATACTATTTGAGCCTTTTTAACTGACGAGGCATTTTTATTTTCTACTGTCAGTTATAGTGACTTAAGTCAGTGGAAAGCCGGTTTTACGCAATAATGTTGACAGTTTTCTCTCATTCTAATTCTTGTACGCTTTTTTAATGAATACAACTGTACCTAGGTATCACATTTTTGGTGCTATATGTAAAGGTAAGGTTTTTAATCACAATAGTTATTATTTTTTTAAGTAGGTATTTTTATTGTCAGTAAAATTTATCTCCAGCTAAATAATTTGTAAAATGAGTCTCTAAGAAGGCTACCATTATCATCGTAGATGGTTTGGTGTTAATTCTTCAATTTTTTCTCTACACTTGATCCTCAATCCTATTTTGGGAATTAATTCCTTTAAATTCTACTCGCTTAGGTTTACCATAATATCGAGATCTATCTCGTTTTCTAAAACAAAAATAATATATCTGAATTGGAGGCTATAGCCTTTCTGCTGTTTATGTGCTATTGTCTATTACCTGTCGTATGCTATCCATTTTACACTACAGTATACCTATCCATTTTACACTACATTTTTACGATCATGCCTAGTTAATTACTTTAAATTAATGAAATAATATTTACTTGCCCAAAAATGTGTCTAGTAAACATTCTAAGCCCCAATTTTTAAGTTTTTTCTCCATTATTTTTTATTATAAATAACATCCAGACCGAAAAAGGAAAAAACGAACTGCCGGCGCCGACACGTACACACGCTACCACCATAGAACACAGGACAGAACTGAACACAGAAACTGCGTCTTTTCTTTTAGCGAAGCGGTCTTAGAGGGTGGAAGGTATTTACTTAAGCGAAGAATTAGGTATTTGTTTTAATAATAGCTATACTTAAATAAAGTATAGTGTATTCTTTGTTCTGGAGGTCTTATACTTAAATTGAAGTATAAGCGTTCTTGTATTAAATATACATATATTTAAATACCGAAATTTCATACAAATATACAGAATACTTAAAATAAGTGGCAATATTCCGCTTTGAGTAAAAAACTAGAGCTCTTTCATCTAAGCATTATTGTATATTTGATTTAAGTATACAAATTTTCTTTAAAATAAAATACCTTTAAACTCAATCCAAGAATACTCATCTCAAATCAAGTAACAGTTTTTCTTAAAAATTAAGTATATCCCATTACTTAGTTTAAATGTACGCTAATCTCATAGAAATAATAAATATACTTAAATCAAGTTCCTAACATGAAGTATAGAACTATTCTTAAACCTAGTAAGGGATTTTTTTCCGTGTATGAACTGTGGAATAATACCAATTTGTTGTAGCTACTAACGCAAGCATTTAATATTAAATATAACTTAGTTACAGTACAAAACAAATTTATATTATATCAACTATTAAATTCTTTAAATGTACCTTTTTTCATGTAATTTCAATTAAGAAATAAATTCCTGCATGATACAATGTTTGTTGCGATAAATAGCAAGTGCAGTTGTTACAACTTAGACGCTGCTAAAATGACAGACTAATGTGATTGCATTAAATATCAATTATTTGTATGAAAAAAAAACCTAATTTCGATGCACTTAAACTTGTTGGTTGGAGCTACCAATATTGGCTGTTCCGACAACAAACTGTAAAAACAAATTTGTATTGGTTCCCACAACATATTTTTTTGTTGTGCCTATTTTCACTAATAAAATTGGTTCTGGGAACTAAATTTTCATTGCAAATACCAGGTCTTTTTTAAGAGTGTTTTTTTCATTAAATTTGAGCTATCTTTAAAGTGCTGCTATTTGTACAAATTTTAAGATTAAAAATTCATTGTAGGCTTAGTTTCTTTGGCTTAAATTAAAGTTTTGAAATTAACAAAAATATTAAGTTAGTTAAGTTTATTGATTTAGAAAAATAGCTTCAACTTTTTTCGTTAAACTTTGAATTGAAGGGGTAAGAAGCGAAAGGCTATAAGTGCATTTTAGCATGAAAATAAGTTAAGTGCAGAATTGGGTAGTTTAAGTCTCATAACGTGAAAATTGTACGAGTTCTGCATGTTGATTAATGCAAACAACAATATTGAAACAAGTATCCAGATTTTTGTATGTAGCAAACACTTTAAAAGTTAATAACTTCACTTCTCCTTTTTTCACTTTACTACTTTACCCCTTTAATTTCTTTATTATGTGCTTAAAAAGCTCTAAAAATTTAAACTTTGGATTCAAGCCAGGACACGAGTTATACATTTTTTAAACCCGAAAATGGTATACCAAATAATATATTAATAATATAATATTATACAATTAAGCATTTTCATTAAATGAACTGCGCATGTGCGATGACGTTTATTTGGGAATGAAACACACAAACAGACGACTTTTGAGAATAACTGTGGAATATTTAAAAAAATATTTTTTAATATTATTACTATTAAAAAGTAAAATAATATTGAATATGCTACAGCTGAGGATGCACATCCGAGTAGCAACTAAGTAAATACATATTTTGTGGCTAAGGAAGCTTTAATCTTATCTGTTTATTGTTCGAATTTAAGTCGATGGTGGTGTCCATAGAGAAACAGCCTATGGTATACCTATAGGTGCCGAGGCGATTGAGATCCGAAGTATCTGAACTGCCATATGATCTTTAAATCTATTTAAATTTAATGGAGAAAATTAAATTAAATAAAATTTAAAGAATAGAGACGTGTAACATTGGGTTACAGGGCCGGATTAAGACAATTTGTCGCCCTAGGCCAATAATAATGGCGCCTATAATTACAGTCCATATTAGTACCTATGGTATTAATATAACACAATACATGTTAGCCGACATGTCATCACAGGGGTGCACATAGGGGGACAAAATTACAATAAAATAAATTAAAAAAAAATATTTGTATATAGAACAACAAAATAATCAAGAACTAACTTAATTTTTACAATTTTTAAATAACCTAAAACAGAATTTTACCCTTCGACGTTAATACTGCAAAAGGCCACTTTGACGCCTTTCTGTACAAGGGAACCAACCCACAAAAATTTAAAAAAAAAAATCGAGATAATTAACCCATTTATCCCGATTTTTTTATTTTAGTGGGTTATTTCTCTTCTGCAGAAAGTGTCGACCTTTTGCATTATCAACGACGATATTATTTCCGATTTTACTTTTAAAATAAAAAAGGGTATTACACGTTTAATAATTATAATTATTTAATTTAATTGATTATTTCCCTCAATATAATATGAACCAATCAAAAGCCTTGAATTTTCGAATAAATTTCGTTTAAATAAGCGATTAAATCACTAGACCTTTTTAACAGCGATTAAATTTTAGCCTCCATATTGGATTTTTGTTTACGATTTTATGGTGTTATTTACAAGTTTTAACAAACATTTTTTAAAAAACAATAAAAAATAAGTTATCTAGTTTACGAAATATCAATTATTACTTATTACATACCTTAAATTAATGGAATTTAAAAAAAATATATTTATAAACTTTGACACATACGTCAGATTTTATGAATGGTCAAATAGTTTCCTTTAATTCGAGAAATAATCTAGACGTATATCACTCAACCTATAAATTTAATCTGTCAAACTATGCTCAGTAAGTTTTTTATTTGATTTTTCTTTTTGGAAAATAGTTTCATGCAAAATAATTAAAAATAAAACCCCTCGACCGCTACGCGGTCTCGTGATTTTATTAAATTATTTTGCATTCAACATTTTCCAACAAAAACCAAACAAAAAACTACTGAGCCTAGTTTACCCGATTAAATTCATAGTTCTCGTGATATAATATATGATTAATTTTAATATTCAACCTACTTAAAAAAAAATTGAGCCTTCTGCCTGGGCGCCTATTGGCTTCGCGGCGCCCTAGGCCATGGCCTAGGTTGGCCTATAGGTTAATCCACTGTTGGGTTATTAACAGATTTAGACTGTTTTTTAAAAACATATTCTAAAATAATGAAAATATTCTTCTTTTGAAGTACATATTACAATATGAACAATTTTATGACCAGATATCAGAGAAAAAAATTGTAATCATCATAAACTCCGATTTATAGATTACTTACTATGTTGTGATTCTCTAAAAAATAGTAAAATAATTAAAAAAAAAATGCGAACAAGTTGAAGTCAATCGGTAAAATAGTCAAAAAATTGTCTAAAATACATAAAAATCCTATTATTTTTGCGTCCGACGTTTCAATTATATCAAGACTCAAACATTAACCTGTTTTAAATCATTCTACTATTTACTTTTAAAAGCGATAAAAATAATGTATAACAATTAAATGTCCAATATTAGGAACATTATAGTATATTATGTATCAAGTTTGATAAACGCCATTTTATACACGAATTTAATTTAGGCACGAGCGAGCTTGCGAGCAAGTGCTTAAGTTAATGAGTGTATAGAAAAGTTTATAAACGAGGTGCATACTATACTTTTTCTACGACAAATACTTATTATCTTAAAATGATTTAAATCAAAAATTTGTATAGAGCGCCATCTATGAAACAACAGGGGAAACTGTCAAATGTCACATTTTTACATTTTATAAACACAATTATAAAGGTTATAAATCGAAATTTATCTTGGAAGTTGACAGTTTTTCACAGTGAAAGTAAAGGAAATGTTTTGTGAGGACTTTACAGTTGAGTCCGTGCCCGAATTTAAGTTATAGTTTACTGCCGGAGAAATTAAAAGGTCAGTACAATGTTCATATAAACTTTTCAAATATTGGCGTTGAGAAACTATTTAATATTTTTGTATTTATGTATTGAGATAATAAAATAATTTTTACATGTCCGTGCCCGAATTTAAGTTATAGTTTACTGCCGGCGAAATTAAAAGGTCAGTACTAACTTTTCAAATATTGGCGTTGAGAAACTATTTAATATTTTTGTATTTTTGTATTGAGATAATAAAATAATTTTCACATGTAGTATTATTTTACAAGAAAGGCACTTTATTTTAACGATTGTATGACATTTGACAACTGTCAACTAACTTAAAACTAACTTCAGCCCGTGACTAAAGCGCCCTAAAGCCACAACTTGTCAATGTGTATTTAAAAGGTCACTTAGTGTAATAGAAACATGTATGATAAGGGCGTTTTAAAGGTGGGAGTAGAAAAAATTAAATATCTACAAATGAGGAGCATCCGTGTGAAACCGGCTATATCCATTTTAATAAAATGTTGGGTAAATGGCAAAAACTCCCCGTTTCCTGGCCTTTACAGATAAAAAAATACAACCTGATTTTTGTGGGCACAGGGGGGAGTTTTTGCCATTTTTACAATATTTTATTAAAATGTATATAGCCGGTTTTGCACGGATGCTATAAAAAAAAGTTTATATACAAAAGTGCTCTTTTAGTTCCACCCTTACTTCCTAAGAAGTCCCAGAAGCCAACTGAATGGCTTGAGCGGGTTAGGGGTAGGAACGGACCGCGGGCTTAAAGTCCCCTCCGAAGAACTATTACACAATAGGACAAACACAAATAAACAGCCATACCCCTAGTGGGATTCGAACCCACGACCTCTCGGCTTGTAGTCAGCAGCACTAACCACTAGTCCACCGTCGGCGGTGCTCCTCAAATATTGTATAGAATATTGATCAGAAATTTGTAAAAACTGATAATTAATGATAATTCTAATTGGTCTTTAGTGAAAACGACTTGTATATCACAAATAAATGATAAAAATATGAAATTTTATCTTATATGTATTTTTATACAAGGATAAGGTTCCTTTTATAAAGGTTAGAAAAAAACTTGCTAACTCCGTTATTATTGAAGCTACAAAGCGGTTAAATTATTAAATTGGTAAAATTTTTTCCACTGATAAAAATGGTGAAAACAGAAAGAATTAAATGTCAAATTTTAAAAAATACATTTTTTTATTGAGGAAATTTAATTTAAAAAAAATTGCATAACTACACTAAATTTAAAAATGAACAATGATAAAATAACCAAATTATTACTTTATTATAACAACAATTAAAAACAATTTTAAGAGCGATTTAATGGGACCACCTAGATTTAAAACTGTGTTTTATTTTATTTAGAGCGGTGGCGTCAATGTTCCTTTTTCTTTCACAAATATATTTTTCAGATAAAAGACATCATTTAACAGAAGAATATATCGAAAAAATGATAGTTTGGCCTGACTGAATGAGAGCCTGGGAAGTTTTGGTAAGCATGGGCACAAGCCAATTTGGACCAATTAGGACCGCGCTGTCTACAAGCTAGTTTTGTTTTACTTTTTATATTTATTATTAAAGACACATGTGTACCAAAGTAATGAAATACCCCAGCTATCGAAAGAAACTGGTGTTTATTTATGTAATTTTTGTCCGCTCTTGGGAGCGTCTTCCTCTACAATTACACAAGGGAACAAAATTAAACTTTTTTTTTGTTGCATGGAATTTAATGCCTGTTGTTTATTAATTTGAGGTCGCTGATTTCAAATCTAACCCCATTTTTTCTTTAGCAGCTCTAGTTTTTGAGATACAGCTGTCAGACATATTCCTGTACTAGTCACATTAAAGCAGGCCGCACATTATCGCGGAACGGAATGGATTGGAACGGAACGGAAATTTTGAGCCTATTATTTGTGGCGTTTGTTCCGATCCGCGGTAGTGTGCGGACTCTAACTAGTTATATGCTTTTCAAAATTTCCGTTCCGTTCCAATCCATTCCGTTCCGCGATAATGTGCGGCCTGCTTTAAACGTTTGATTTGACCGAGCTGACCGAACTGAATGTGATAAATGAACCCCTTGTGCACATTGATCGCATAATACTGCCACCTTTACATATCAAACTAGAGCTTATGAAACAATTTGTCAAAGCTCTGAATAAGGATGGTGATTGTTTTAAATGCATCTCTAAAAAGTTCTATAATTTGAGCACAGATAAACTTAAAGCCGGAATTTTTGATGGTCCACAAATAAGAAGGTTAATAAAGGATGAAAACTTTAATAGTTACATGACTGATATTGAAAAAAATGCCTGGAATGAATTCGTTTGGACCGCACAAAATTTTCTGGGAAACAAAAAGGATGAAAGCTATGGGGAGCATATTGAACTGATGTCACACTTCCAGCAGCTTGGTTGTAATATGAGCATCAAGGTACACTTCCTCCACACGCATTTGGACCGTTTCCCTGAAAATCTTGGTGATCTGAGTGAAGAACAAGGGGAACGGTTTCATCAAGACATTCGAACTATGGAGGAACGTTACCAGGGTCACTGGAATGCTCACATGATGGCGGACTATTGTTGGAGCATTAAAAACAGCCCTCGTGAACCAAGTCAAGCAAGAAAATCTTATAAAAGAAAATTTTTTGATAAGTAGTAGTTGTTTTTCTAATGGTTTTCTTAATAAAAATTTGATTTTTCTTAAAAAACGCGTATTAAATATATCTCAAAAACTAAAGCTGATACAAACAATTTGACTTCAGATCTGAAATCAGCACCCCGAGAAAGTATAATATTAGTCATAATATTTCATGCAACAAAAATGCTGTTCCCTTGTGTTATGCTATCCGAGTCCGTACGACTAAGCATCCGCTTATGCAAGCGAGTTTTGCATTGACTTTATAAACAATTAGGTTCCAGAAAAAATTGTCCGCTTTAAGAAGATGTCCGTTTGTCATACAGTCGCGACTGACAAGTGCAGTAACTCTCATTCTAAGGCTGTACGCTTATATTTTCCATACGACTAGTCGTATGGAAAATATAAGCGTACAGCCTTAGAATGAGAGTTACTGCACTTGTCAAATATGGCTAGTTAGGTTATAAAAAATACAGTACCGTAGATGTCAGTTAAATGTCGTTAAACATAGAAAGTTTTTATTAACTTTACTTTATTACAAAAATGCTAATTAATAATTATTAATAATTAATAATTATAATTACCTATATTAATAAAAGCAGAACATTAAACTAAAAATAGTTTTTTTTTATCTCAAGAGTTCTATAATGTATACTTTTTTATTGTCAACGCTTACTACCAAAGTATTCGATTATTTCCTAGTCTGTAAAAACATGTTAGGACCAATAAAAAAATTCGAAAACTGCTGACAACTCTGAAGCTATATAACCTCATTGTATGCTTTTAAAAATTGTTATTATAATTGTTAGTGCGTTTTATGCATTGTTTAACAAACAAAAATGGACCTTAAAGATAAAATGTTGTAAGCCATTCGGTCTTTTTGTGCTTCACTAAATTGTAGGCCTCCGATAATGCTTCGGACTTCAAACTTTAAGCTCAGTACAAAAAGACTCACTTCTTAGCCTTATGATATAAATAAATATAATTTAAGGAAGAACTGAATTTTTAAAGTAAAACTCTAAAGCAAAAAGCCATAAAAATACAACAATTTAGGATAAGTATCACTAAAACTAAACAAGTCAAAACACTAAAAAATCTAAATTATTATGTTCGGGTATCAGATTCTCCGCCACATTGAAGGTGAAGTTAAACCGTTCGGAAAATAATTCACGCCAGTAAATCGGGTGTGGGGTAAAGATTAGCGGTAATCCAAGAAAATGGCTTTTAGAAACACTATTTTTCAGCGGGCGAGTTCTTAATGCAGCCATGTTTTCGCATCACATTAACTATTAAAAGCCAAACAGATATCGTTCGCCAGTTTGAATATTTTATGAACCATGCCTCGCTGGATCCTAACCACTTTTGCCGGGCCATATTAGACGTATCAATC
Organism: Brassicogethes aeneus; assembly: GCA_921294245.1. Taxonomy (NCBI): domain Eukaryota; kingdom Metazoa; phylum Arthropoda; class Insecta; order Coleoptera; family Nitidulidae; genus Brassicogethes; species Brassicogethes aeneus. The sequence continues at coordinate 69,390,989 of OV121132.1, forward strand.
ACCGTCTGTATCGCATAATACAAAACTGCCATCTCTACTCGAAACTTTTTCAATTATTACTTACATATGCAAGAAAATTACCTATGGGACTATGTTTATTACCAAAAAGTGCATTACAAAACACTTTAGTTATTTTATTTTCGACAAAGCGATGACTTTCCAGTATAATTTTATTGAAACCATAACATTATTTGTTGCTGCTGTAGAATAGAGGTGAATTATAATTGAAGCGTCTAAGCACAAATATGGTAACTAATTACCACGCTTTAATTGTAATAAATTAATTAAAAACTTCTTAAAAGTTAAATTTGGTTGTGACCCCATTTTTATAATATATAATTTTTAAAATATTTATATTTTAATTGTTGGCTACTTTTATGCAGTCAATCAAGTTTTATTTATGCATTTAATTATATTTTATAATAATTTTTGTTTACAAAATACAAAAATATAGTTTAAAATAAATACATCGATGTTAAAAGATAAATTATTTTCTTAAGGCCATGCCTTTTTAAATTAAGGATATATCCGGTAAAAAACGTAAAAACTTTGACCTCAATACACTTGTGCAATGTTTTTTATTTTTTTTATTCGTTTCAAATAGGAAAATATGGCGAGTAAGAGTGCAATTCGGATTGGGACAACCACTTCGAAATAATCACACAATCCCGTTTTGGCCAACTGTGGATTTTTTCAATTGTTTTGGCGTCCAGAACGTTCGACGTCACTGGTGCTTGTGCGACCACAACAAAATTCAGTAAACCATTTATATACTATTGAAATTAATGCTGCAGAGTAAAGCTATCAAGCTTTTGTTTGACTGATGTTTTTTCATAAAAAAATAATGCTGGATGAGAATACAAAAACTTAATAAAGCAGCTTGCCTTAATTATCACAGCAGTCTACCGACGGATTGTAGTAAAAGGAAGCAAAGTTATTTTTCGAGTAAATTTAAATACAATTGTGTGTGCTTCACCTTTCTCAGCACACTATTGAAGTAAATCTTTTAAAGGAGATGTTAGGATTCCTAACTTAGGAATCGAGTTTTAAAATAATTATTAGGGTTGCGTTATCATTAATTTGTTTCATTATTTTTTGTTATAAATATGGAAAAAAAATCCTAGTTACTGATTAGTTATTTACTAGTTAGTGTTTGTTAAGTTAATAATTTTTTTTTTGCATTTTTTAGTTTATGTCAAAAATTTGTAAGCAAACAAAATTTACGATATTGCCAATATCATATTGGTTAGACAAAAACCCACAAAAAACGTAAACCGTATTGCAAATGTAAAGTTTTAAGAGTCAACGGTATTATCAGGCCTAATGTTTTAAAGTTGACAACCGTTGACAACCCTGATTGTTTTCTAGTTAGGAAACAATCCACAACGGGTGTCAACTGTAAATACAAAACCCCACTTTCTGGGTTTCTTTTCTTGTCGCCGAGTGAGGTTCAATAAATACAAAAATAAATACCTCCAAAATATTATTAGAGCGGTTTCGTTAACTTTTTTTATATCGATTAAAACGGACTCTCTAATTTGGCCTTTCTGGAATGACTATTCTTAATGTGTGTAATAAAATAAGTAGGTGCAAAACTAATTTATGAAATAAAAGCTACCTAACGTTTATTATATTCTTAACTTAACTCTTTAATTTTTATTTAAATTTCCTGTTGCCTATGAAAACATACCTTATTTATGCATGAGAACTCTGGAGACTGTGCTACACTATAGTGTATGATTATTTTCATTTGCATAAACCGTAATACGACGTAAATATACTATTAATATGACTCTTGTTGTTCTAAAATTATGCAAATTTTCCAACCTCCGCGTAGATAAATATGTAATGCTTTTTGTGTCCTACATACCAAGATTGCTAATAATGTTGATAATACCACTGAAATTGTAAGTTTATTGTTTTAGTAATGATATAAATTCCTAGTATAATAACAGTTTCTGCATGGCGCAGTCGGTTGAATAATTTAGGCAGTCGATGGTACTTATAATGTATTTAAAAACGTCAAATGTTAAAGTTCAACAAAGTTTTAGGATTGTTCTTATTAAATACAGTGACCTCAGACGGCTTGTCTGAAGGCTTTAGGTGGATATTTCAAAACAAAGGAGTGTTAAAATCACCGTAAGATACAATAAATAAATATGTCAAAAAGCCTTATTCTGCCGACAACGTTTCCATTTAGTTGTATAATGAAAAGCGGCGTATGGCGTGTTTATGTTCTCAATGGACTTTTTCTTCCCCCAACCATGAGTGCCGAGTAAAAATGTAGTTGTGCTGCAAGTGTGCCGAACTCGCAACGCGACGTACAAACTTTACTTTGAATTCGGAAAATCTTTTTCAGCCACGTATAAAACATTGCCGACGGTAAAAAAATACGAAAGCCGTGCTAAAATGTAAATGCCTAAAGAATGGAATAAAAGATGGGATTTTGAAATGAAGCATGCGGTGCAAATGTCAGATGTAGGTAACATATATGAAATAGTGCCGGATCCCTTCTTATGAATGTAAAGTAAAACACTGAGTTCAGATCTTGACGGCAGGGGTGGAACGCTAAAGGATTCAAACTTTTCATTTTTTTTACTTCAAAACTCAAGCATTTCATTGGAAGCAAACAATCACTTTGCAATCCCCAAAGTAGTCACAATAAATTGTATGTTCCTTTTGCAGTAAAAACAAACAACATATTTATCGAAAATTTAATAAAAGGCAATAATAACTTAGTTGAGTTTAATTAAAATGTTGCCGTTAACTGCAGTTAAACGTAAAATTAAATTCCAGCCAGTATTAGAGCCGAAGCTCGGTAGGAATTAGAAGAAGCATTTCCGGCAATAATGATCACGAAGTTGCAACAAATAAATTCGGAAGGTTTCCATAAAGCGACGCGAATCTGTGACTGGTGCGGATCGTAGCAATTTGCCCAATATTCGGCCTAATAATGGTATCAAAGTAAGTGACGGCCCGGCCGCGCTTCTTGCGAACTAACGAAAAGTGTTTATTTATGGTCTTTGAAATAATGGAACAATCGTAACACTTAGCAGTCAGTGTGTTCTAGATAAACCGCATCTTACGGAATAATTTATAGCCAGCGTTATTTATTGTTCTGATTGCAAGTCAGAAAGTAAGCAGAAGATAAAATTAATTATTGTAAGGAATTTTAGGAACTAAGTTGTATCTTGCTGCAAAGGCAATACGTACTACCACTAGGGTAAAATATTATAAATTATTAATATATTAAACGATTACAAATTTATATAAAAATAATAAAACTAATTTCTTCCTTATCTTGTAAGTATGATATTTGTTAATATTTGCATGTTAAGAACAGAGCATTTCTCGGCAAAATCGCGGACACAGGAATAGAAATATTAATCTATAAATAATATCATATTTTAAAACAGTTAAATGGTTGATAATAACAGGCTGCTTAAATATAATATATATCGCCTGTTTACTACCAATACCTTCTATCAACAATTTTTGTAAAATGGGAGTGATTTAGCCCAATAGGTATTTCTATATTGAATCTGTGGATTAGAAATACCTTCCAATAAATAAAATTATTATTATATCGCGCCAATTGTAAAACGGAAATCTATTATCAGTTTTTTTTATTATACATTTTTGTATAATAAACAGTTTTTTGTTTCTCCTGAAAAGTTTTAGTTTTTGCATATATCAGGTATTTGTAGTAAACAGTCGATATATGAGGAGGTGCATTCCAAAACTCGGCTTATCCATATTAGTTGTTTTTGAGCAAAATGTAAAAAACCTTATAAATAACTATAGTTATAACCCTATAGGGAGCTGGTGGCAGAAATTTTTAAGTCATTTGCTCGCGTGGCAGAAGTTGAAAATAATCAAGTTTGGATTATAAAAGTCACTAATGCCAGACGTGTGTGTCTCTACATTAATGAGTACCAATTTCATTTTTTTTTAAATGATATATAAAAATGTAAGTGATTTGCTCGTTAATAAAATTTATACTAAATGTTAATGGGTCATAAAAAAGCAAAAAATAAAAGTCTGCCATTTAATGTTTATGATAATGAACGATAAATTTAAAAAATTGTAAAAAAATTAATATTAAGTTATTTGCTCGTGTCTGGCTCTTGGTTAAATTATTCTGTTGTATGTCAGAACTGTGAATATAACTATGCCAGACATGAGTATCGCTGAATTTTTATAGCCAGAACGCTTTTAGGTTAGGGTAGGTATTTTGAGAAAAGGCTATTACAAGCGGTTTTTTTTTAGGGTAAAGTGGGGTGAGATGGCCAGCCGGGAGAGATGACCAAGAGCTAAAACTCAATAACTTGTTGATCGATGGCGCTGCGTGTCCTACCCGGCGACAAACGTTTATGTGTAAGCACGGCCGGTGTGATTTCGACCACGTCAAAGTGACATTAAAGCACTCAGAAAATAAAAATACTATCGAGTCCTTGTGAAATTATATGATAGTTTCTTACTACCTACTACTGTGAATGTGTAGAATTAAATTTACCGGTGATTTTAACATATTAGGTGAGTACGATGTTCATTCGATTGTTTTAACCTCTAAAAACTATTAAAAGGATGCAGTGGATTTTGTTTGTCACGCTGGCCATCTCTTCCTAGCATTCGGAAGAGATGGCCACCAAATTGTTGGGATAGATGGCCATTTAATTTTTGCTTCTATTTCTTTACAGTTTAGCGTCCTTTCGGCTTTAATGCAAAAAAATGCCAACAAAATATATCAGAGAGAATTCAAATCGTGGAAACTATACTCAAGAAAATTTAAGGCTAGCAATTGAAGCTGTCAGAAACGGTTCTTCTGTAAACGGAACCTCAAAAACGTATGGCATCCCTAGGAAGACCCTTGAAAGAAAAGTGAAGAATAATGTTTTCACGACTGGTAAAATGGGACCTGACAGCATGTTGGGGTTTCCCTTATTGCATTGGCCAACTAACCCCACTGAACTGGGATAGATGGCCACGTACGACATATTTTTATAAATAATAAAAAAAAAATTGACAAGTATTTTGACCCTATTTATTTACATACCTGTTGAGATGATAGTTAAGCTGTTGCAAAAAAAATATGTCATAATCCTAACCATTATAAAAAACTTACAGGCACATATTTTGCAAAACGGTGGCCATCTCACCCCCTTTTACCCTACTTATAACGTTAACATTTTTAAGGTTATGAAATCATGTGATCTTTCGATTCCCCAAGTTTGGTGACCCTCAGTAACACTTCCGTATGGGGTCAGAGGTCAAACATATTTTTTAAATTGTTTATGTATATTTTTTTACCTATTATGGGCAATTAAATACAGGCATTTTTTTAAATATAACCTTGGAATTTGAAATGAGGTCATGGGGTCATATGATCTTTTAACACCCCAAGTTTGGTTACCCCCATACAAACATGTTGTTTTTATATTATGTTAATTGTTTATGCATTTTTTACCTAAAAATATTTTTTGCAAAAAATTGAAATTTAACCACCTACCTATCGATTAAAAAAAAATTAAATTGTTAAAAAAATCATTAAAAAAAAGGTCTAATAAAGTGCAAAAGTTTTCAAATTTTAACACAACATTTGAGAAGATATAAGAATGATAAATCCGGTTTTGCACCCTTTCCCGTTGCCAAATTATTGTTAAATTAGTAAAAATTACTAATACCATTGATGCTAATACAGTATTAGCTCAATGGTATTAGTAATACTTAAAAGAAAATAAGCAAACTTGAAAAAAATTTATGCAAACATTAGAGTATTTTAGTAATAATAATTATAATTATAATAATTATTAGTCAAGTTTGCACCCGAACATAGCAAAATTTGTTTATTAGCATAACTCAAAATAATAATTAACAATTAAAGACTACAGTGAAAAAACGTGCAAAGTCAATTTGGATATTTTTTGGTATGGTAGCTTAAAAAGCAAAGATAATGGTATTATTTTTTTACACTTAACATTACTGTTTACCATAATGTTGTTTTAATAGAGTTCACAAAAGCAGTTTATTATTGGTTTATTAAAAGGACCCAGAGATAACACAGTTATACCACAGAAGTTGTTGTTCTTCTGTGATTATACTGTGACAGAATTCAAATTTAAAATTGCTCTTCTGAAAATTTAAGTTTTTTGACTTTGCACGTTTTTCCATGTACTCTTCAATTATAATTATATTATATTATAATAATTATTAAGAGAAACGCAGCGTCTTTAAAGTCTGGCAAATGTTTTAGTATCAATATAGCCATGGCAGACACGAGGAAAATGACTTGGGCTAGGTATTATTTTTTTAAATTTTAAAAATTATTTGTTGCAATAAGCAGTCTGCCACTATTTTTTTCTTATTTAGGGGACACAAAAAACAATTAAAAAAATATGATAAAGACGAGCAAATCACTTAATGGAGCATTTGTTTTTTTAGATTTTTAAAATTATTTAAAAAAAACGCAGCATCCTAGACGTCTGGCAAATATTATTTTAGTATCAATTTGGTCAATTTAATATAAAGCCTAAATGCCACGAGCAAATGGCTTAGGTTAGGTTTTATTTTTTACAATTTTGAAAATTATTTAAAAAAAGCCTGCCATCCTATTTACTCAGTTCACAGTTTCAAAAATTTGTCGTGTGTCAGTGATGTGTTGGAGAGTATATTTGTACAGGTTGATCATATAGTTTTAACAAGTGATATTAACGTTAATCTTTTGAACACTAATTTTTTATCTAATTACAATTTAAAACAAATGGTATCATCGCCAACGCGTGTAACAGCAAGTTGTGAATCTTAATGTTATTTGTGTTGATAACTACTTGAAGGTGAATGATTGTGGAACGTTATATCTATGAAACATAACTGATCATATGCCATGGCATAACTGATCATATGCCATGGCAGCGAAAACTGCAGTTTTCGCTGAATTAGCTATTGACAATTACAATGGAAGTGTAAATACTTTGACATATCAAGACCTTAAAAATAATAATTCAAATAATTTTTCCATCGCAAAAGTCCTCCATACAAAACTTATAACATTAAAGAAATGATTCGATTCAGATTTTAGACTTTTACAACAACAATATACTGAACAAAGATGCAAGCTTTCATTTTCTGAACATAAACAATGATGACATTGTAAAAACCATTAAAACTATAAAATGTAATGCATTTGGAGTGGATGAAATTAATATTAAAATGCTTTCCATCATTCTACCATATTGCATAGATTTTATAACACACATTATCAATTACTCTATGCATAATGGTGTAGTCTCTAGAAGGCTGCCTTAATCTTGCCCATACCTAAGAATAACAATCCGAGCGAGTGTAAAGATCTAAGACCAATAAGTATACTTTCATGTTTATCAAAAATTTTAGAAAAAAAGTATTTTCCCAACTAAAAACTTACTTGGAAACATATAGCTTGTTGCCTAATATCCAGTCAGGTTACCGAAAACATCATAGCACAAACATAGCTCTGCTTAAAGTAGTGAATGACTTAAGTAAGGGTATAGACACGGGAAGTCTTACAGTTCAAACTCTGCTAGATCAAAGCAAGGCATTTGAACTTGTAATTCACACGTAAAGTGCCACGCGAGACCTATAGGTGTATATGTATACATGGCGTCGCTAATTTTTTTTAGCTTTTGGCCGCGCGAGACCGATGTGGCCCCGTAAGGTCGAATTTCATATTCAGCCGCGCGACATCACATTGGTGCTGCAAATGACTTGTTTTTATATTGCTATATTGCCCGACTATGTGTTTGGCCTGCATATGGAAAGCACCAATGTGGTCTCGCTCGACAATAAATGAAGGTTGTTTTGGAAATGATAACATCAAAATTTAAGTGGCCACTGGGTACGATTTTTCTTTAACATTGCGGCACTTTACGTGTTAGTAACAGAGAACAACAAGTAAAAATTAATACTAATTTATCTTCCAAGATGAAGTTAAAAAGCGGCGTGCCACAGGGGAGTGTGCTCGGGCCAGTTTTGTTTTCAATTTTTGGTTTCGACATCCTGGGTTGCTTTGATTACTGTAATATACACTTATATGCCGATGATTTGCAAGTGTATTTAAATTTTAAATAGGACAGCTTCTCAGCGGCGTTAGCTCAAATCAATTCTGATTTACAGAATTTTGCAACTTGGTGTTCAAATAATGGACTTAAAATAAATCCAAACAAATCAGTGGCATTAGTAATTGGAAATGAAAAAAGCAGACTAAAGCTTAACATTGCCAATGAATTTGTAAAAATAAATAATGAGAGAATTCAATGGGTTAATATGGGCTAAGGTTTGATGCACAAGTAAACAACGTATACAAGTCATAATTTTTTGCCCTAAAATCAATAAATAAAGTAAAGTATATTGCTAACGAAAAAACAAACTAATGCTGGTAAGATCACTTATATATCCCAAACTAAATTACTGCAGCTCAATATATTTTTTCCTCTTACCAGACTATAATCGGCTTAAACTACAAAATGCTTGTATTAATTAGATTTGTTTTTTGTGCCGATTTTAGGGAGCATGTCACGCCATATTTTAATATTAAACTGGAACTGAATGTCTTTCAAATGTGTCTTTATAATTATGGTAATTTTTTGTTTAAATTGATAAAATGTGAAATTCCGGAATACCTTTTCAACTTGCTAAAGCTACGCTCATCAATTCATACAATAAATATTCGCAAAGACACCTATACAATTCCTCAGCATAGCTCTACCAAGTACAAAGGATACTTTGAATATACTGCGCCTACTATTTTAAACGAATTGTTCAGTTTTTTAAGCTTATCAGAACCTAATTTTAAAAAAGCTTGTAAAATGTATGTAAGAAATGTGCAGCTGGATATATAAAATTTAATACTTAAATTATTTAAACCATTTTGTTTTTCTTGCATTTAAAATTGTTGTTCTTTTCCTTTTTTTTTGTTTTAGTTGAAATCGTATTATTAATGGCAAATCTGTAGCATAATGTTTAGGAAATATTTAAGTTTTGTTATTTGTATTGATTTAATTGTATTGTATACATGGGAGAGTGGAAGATCAGCATAGCTGAACTCTTTCCAATTGTGAAATGTACTTTTTTCACAATAAACTTATTATTATTATTATTATTATTGTAACATATTATTCCCAACGACGAGCAAATCATTTACCGAAATTACCACCAGCTCCTTAATTATTACACGTGAATACTAACGCATATCAGGCCAACAGAATACTTTTAACGAAATATATAGGCATAAGTAAAACATTTATATACCTTGATTAAAAAGTTATAGCTCCAATTTAAAATAATTTAAAATAACATACGTATAAGCCGAGTTCTGCATGATATAACCAAAAGATAAGGCAAGTTTTGAAACAACAGTCAATTTGTTAATGAAATTGAATAAGGTGAGTTTTAGAATATTATGAACTTTTCAGGGTATAGGAGGATACATGTTAAATGTACAGACACCACTAACTCATTTTTTTTTAAGTAGATAAGCCGAGTTTTGGAATGGACCTCCTCATATATGTCGGCGCTCTTATTAATTAGTGGTCTACGCTCATGAATCTTTCTTAGAATGTTGTTTATTTTTGTTGATAAGATTTGAGTGACGATGTTTAGGCTAAACAAAAAGTCCCAGACATGTGGAGTATGTCATTTTTTTCGTATTAGGTGTTTATGATTAAGTCTAACAAAACAAAATATGTTAGGAGGGGTAAAATGTTTTTTTTAAGGGAACCGCTTGGCGATAGGCTTGGCGAACGAAACGGACCCGGCAGATAGATCTTCACTTGTCTTGAGATATGTTAAATCTCTGAATTGATTTTTGATTGACTATTGTTGGTCTAGCGGGTCGCGGATCGTTGGTTTCCTTTTTATAGCTAATAATTAGTTTGGGACGATTAATATTAATTTTGTGTTCTGTGCGGATTTATCTGACTACGTGTTTTATTAAATAACTTTATATTAAAAGTCAGTGTCGTGCATTCTTATAAAATGTCTAGGCAGCCTAACCCTACGTCGCCCTCGTTAATCTCTGACATATATAATATGGTCAAGGCTCCGAAAATCTGCACCAGAGCGAAAATTATTTTTCTCGAAATACCGCGCCAATATTAAATATATTGTTCAATTTTAAAGAACATAACCTATAAAATCTGGTAGGACTAATGTAAAACATGAAGGAGCACTTTTGATTTGATATTTAACGCAGGGAACAAAATGATAACCTAACCTCCCTGATTTAACCATACACTATGATGTTTTTTGTCTACTTTTTTGGTTGAAAATGTGTTTTGTTATGATGATAAAATGAAATTATTGCATGTTAAATCGTAATAATAGTATGGAGATCCCAGTACTTTAAACAATCTAAAACCACACGGATAAGAAAACAAATTAATTAAATTTTGCAGTTCAAACTTTAAACGTAAAGTCAAGGGATACCAATTGCGCGTCTACGGCGTTCGTAGGTCACGCAATAAATTCCGATACTTAAATATTTGTTTCAAAGCGGTATTTTTAGTGCTCACATGAGAGAAATTTAGTGTTATTTCGATTGGTGTCAAGCATTGTTTATGGAAAACGTAAAAAAGTAATTTGGAAATGTATGCGGTAATATGCCCGTATGCGGTAATATGTTCGTACGTCACGCGCGAAAAGGCTTAAAGCTCATTTACATCCACTTAATAAGCGTAACTTAACTTAATTTAACTTAATACACGCAAAGAACGTAATATACAAGCACGCGCAATGTATACATCGATGTAGACTGTGTGCCTATCTATCTATAAAAGTGAAACAACCAGATAGCGCTATATCGTTTTACTGGGCATGTGATTGGCTTACGTAAGAAACGTATTCCCTTAAGTTGAGCCGGACCCAACTTTTGAGTACGTGTGATAAGTTTTCTACGAATGTAAACAGCTGCATTGGTTTAAATGTATTTCAACTTATAAGTTATACGTATACGTCTCTCACGTAAGTTAAGTTAAGTTACGCTTATTAAGTGGATATGAATAAGCTTTTAAACATAATTAGTGTATTGTGCAAGTTCTTAAAACGAAATTTTTCATACTGTTATGAGTGCGATATACAGAGATTCCTAGATCAACTTTACATTATTTTTAAACCCGTTTAAAGGATAATAAAACAAATTACTTTAAAACTTTTTAAAGTTATTATTACTTTATCGCATGATCAACGTAAAACCAGGCCGGTTCTGTTACAAGATCACGCAGCTGCGCGCAGGGGGTGGAGTATCCACCGTGGATATCGAAAAGAAGAGGAAAATCAGAAACGGGTCTGGCGAAAACGTGTGGCTGAAACATGTTTGCAGCGCGTTTTGAAATAGTGAATAGAATTGGCTTTAAAATATGATCCGAACGCGACCAATATTTCTCTTCGAGCCGACACATATTAACTTGGGGAGCGACGAAAATGTTTCACTCCTCCTGTCGTAAACGTTGCGGTATTAATAATCTGAAAGGCGAGAAGTCGGCGTCGCAACGCGAGACTGCCACGTATTATAAAGTGGCTGTGCCATGAAACAACATATGCCACCGGAATACTTCACTTGCATTTCCATTTTTTCCGGAATGACACCTACTTGCTTGCAAATGCATTGCTTTACGACGCCGTTTGTCAATGAGGCACTGAGAAGTGACGATAATAAACAATATATAAATGAATAAGAAATTGGTTTTCTATAAAAATAATATTTAATACAAATTTATAAATTATGCACTAATAAATAAATAAACATGAATAGCATCAAATGTTTAATTTTGATTAGGAGAGGTTACTTTCCACTTTTAGTTAGTTACATAAATTATGTACCTAACTAAAAGTGGAAAGCATTACATTTAACAGTTATACAAAATATAATCCTTATAAAATAGGCTGCTTAAAATTTGTATAAAGCACGCTCAGTTTTGAATACGTTCATTATGCGTTAATGATGTTGCGACTTTCAACTGGCAAAACAAAAGCATTATATCCCCACCATTTGACCACTCACAAACGCTGTGGGTTAAGTTTGTGATTTGCTTTTAGCGTTATCTACCTTGTTTTCTTTCTTTTCAAAATTGTATTTATTTATATTTATATATTTTATACACCCTGTCAATATCTTTTCTTCAATATATTCATATCACTGCATCGAATCCATATAGACACTTGACGTGAGAACATGTATTTTAAATTAGCTTAGTATTCACATAAATATTTATATTGCATTTACATTATAGCAGAATCATGTCTTAAATCAAATTCACGTCAGTTTTATTCGATTCAAGATGTCCGAAAGAATTATTATTAAAATCGTTTTTTAATTTTGTTTGAAATCGCGGTTAATAATAAATTACCTTTTTCATAATTAACTGTTTTATCTTCATAATTAAATCTTTATTATTGTTAACACTCACTACTTATTGATTATCGCCTAAGCTGTAAAAAACCCGTTTCGCCCCGTCGAACCTATAGGCTATAGCCTCACTTTCTACTTTTATTAGTTATGTATAGTTTAACGTTGTGTCTATAGTCCCGACAGTAGCGTAACTAGGGGGGGCGGGGGGGGGCGGTCCGCCCCGGGCGGCACTTCTTGGGGCGGCAAAAATCGTGAGAGAAAATGCGAAAAAAACTGGAAGACAGAATATAAAAATAAAAAAAATATTTGATAATTAAATATTCTCTTTCGAAATAATATAATTCAAATTCCAATAAATTTGAGATTTATACAATTACTCCCAAAATATTCCAAATCAAATAAAACTAGTTTTTCTTTACCTAGGTCTAAGAATTTTTGTTTGTTTTTAATTCTTAAAATATTACAATTTAATATTATATATATATATATATATATATATGTTATATATATAATTATATATTTTTAATTTTGCGTACGGTCCTCAAAACTGACTCCTAACCTAACCTCTCTTCCCCCCCCAGCCACTGCTGCCCCGGGCGGCACTTTTTCTAGTTACGCCGCTGAGTCCCGAAGCGGGATTTAAGTTCGATCCCGACTGACGTCATAATTTGACGTTACACACTGTAAATCGGTATTATTTTCCGAGCGATAGGAAATTTATATTAAGTTGGGTAGCTCAGATGGGTTCGATACTTAGCGCCTCTACAACTTTTTTTTTACAATGTGGCCTTAAAAGCATTAATATTTAATTTTTCTACTAGCGTGCCAAGTAACACTTATTTGCACCCATTTGCGTGCGCAAAGTTGCACTTTTTCGCACGCATTTCCATTTAAAATGTAAGTATGTTGATTTTAGACAAAATCAAATTTAGTTAGTTACTAATTAGTTTCCATGTCTATAAGTGTCAAACAAAGTGAAACGTCATAATATATTATAGATTTTTCGCGAAATTGAAATAAACATTTTGTAAGAGCTACCATATGACATCCTGGAGGAAGCAAATACTGTAAACGAGATTTTAAATATTGTTCCCAACACATGCGCAAAGTAATTTTTTCGCACTTACTGCTTGCCCCAACTCCGCTTAGCGTCCTTCGTGCAATTGCAGTAGCGTGCGGAAAAATGTAACTTTGCTCACTTAATAGGAAAATAACTATTAACATAAATTTTTTAAATTAAATACCCTTCCTTATAACCATTTTGCTACAGTTATATAGTAGGTTCATTCCAACCAGCAGTAATTTCCAGTAATATTACTGATACACATGCGCGTTTGTAAAATGTCGTTCCAACCAACTAAAATTACTAATTTAGAACTGGCAATTACTGTCAGTTCGTCGTTCCAACCAGAGTTACGGACAGTAAAATTACGGTTCAAACGATTCTTGCTCGAGAGCAAGAACCTCATATTTTTGTTTATTTATTAACGTTTGTAATATTGTAAGTTTGTTTTCTGTAAAAGTGTACATATTATTTAAAAATGACTGCTATACAAGGTAATTTTATTAATTTTTAATGTTAATTAACTAATTAATTAATTAATATTTATTATCAATGTGTGATGTTATTAAAATATACTTTTATATATATTTATAAACTTAACAAACCTAGGTTATATTTATTTCTAGTAGCAATGTCCTCAATAAAATCTAAATCCCCGTCATCCGAAGAATCATACAAGTAATTATTTAAAAAATAAAAAACCTGCGCTTTACTTAGCTTTTAGCACAATAAATACAATTGTGGGTTTTAGGTTATACCTATTGTTTTTCTTCTGATTGTGAGTACTACTAGTTCAAAAAAGGTTCCAACCAGTTTATACGATATTCAAAATAATTTTACTGTTTTTGTTCGCGCAGTCGCATTAACGCTGTTACGGACGATAATATTACGGTAATATTACTGCTGGTTGGAATGAACCTATTATAACACAGTTCAACACGATTTTCCTCCCATGAAAATTTTTTACAGATTTAAAAAAAACGTGTCTCACCGTTTCACGAAATCACATCATAAAAACTTTTAATACAGCAATTCTTATTATTTAAACCTATACAGATTTTTATTTCTCTATTTTGTTATAAATAATTTTTTTCTTAAAATACCTATTGTATACAATATACATAATACAAAAATTATACTTAAAGAAAATAATAATTTTAATTTTTTTTAAGTAAAAAAAATATTTCTAGTTTTATTTTTTGATTTTTTTAATAAATCAACTGATTAGTTTATATCTTATTAATGTAAGAAATATGTTGGAAACATATCTCGATCTTTTAGTTGGATGATTATACATTGTTTTAGAATCTATAGTGGTATCACAACCTATATATACTAGGTGTTTCACAATCGTGGTTGAAAGTTTCTGGGGAACGGAAAAAGATGTCGATGAGAAATTTAAAAGCGTTTGTAATCCATTTAAGTGTATTTTTTTTAAATATTTTGATCAAAATTCCACTTCCGGTTTGACGGGAAATTTTTGGAATGTTAAAACATTCTTTAAAAGATTTAATGTCAATTCTTTAACATTTTTCAACAAATTACCCGAAAAACCCAAGAGCAAATTGGGCTAAAGTTATTAGTTATAATTTTTTTTATTTTAAACGTAACACCCGGTATGTTTTTACCTAATCAAATAGAAAATTAAAACGTATTTCGATTAATGTAACTATTCCATATAGCTAAAGAGATATTTAACAATTTATAAAATTTTAAATATTATTTTGTATCAAGAAACATGTAACGGGTGAGTTGACGGTATCTGTGCTTAGCACGTAATCTGTCGCTGTTCAAAATTTAATGGCGTAAAATTTTCAGGTTGTTATAAAAAATTTCTTGACTAATTAAGTGTTTTGTAAACAAAATTACTGAAAAAAAAGCAGTCAGTGAATTTTAAAAACATCGACAAGCCAAACGTTTTTTAAGTAATACAAACAGTACCTATTTGCTAATTTTGAATAAAAAAGCTGTATGTAAAATGTCAACTAGATTAAGAACTAGGTCATTGGAGACAATAAAATATAAAATTTATTTTATAAATTATTTTAATAACAAAAAGAATGCGCAACTGTAACAACTAAATGTTTCAATCGAAATGTTTTTTAATTTTTTATTTGATTATGTAAAAACATACAGGGTGTTTCATTTAAAATAAAAAAGTTATTAACGTTTCAAGTTAGCCTAATTTACCCTGGGTTTTCTTGGGTACCTAATTTGTTAAACAAAATTGCTAAAGAATTGATATGGAATCTTTTAAACCTTGTTTTGAGATTTCAAAAATTCCACACTTATTTCCGCAAACCTAATAGCAAAAAAGTTATGGGCTATTTCTGATTGACGCTCATTTGTCAAATTTTAACGAAACAAATTAATAACTCGAAAACTATTCACTTAAGGGATAGGACATGGTGCAGTAATTTTACTCAGAATTTTATGTATCATTTAATAATGTAATTATATATGGGGTGTTTCATTTAAAATAACAAAGTTGATGTCACTTCCGGTCAAATCGGAAGTGGTATTTTGTTTCAAATATCTTAGAAAAATAGGCTTAATTGTTATAATTGTTATTATAAACGCTTTAAAAATTTCAAATCGATATCTTTTGCCGTTCCTCAGAAACTTTCAATGGAGCACGTGAAACACCCGTTTTTCGTAAATGTGCAATTAAAATAAATTTAAAATATATAAATAATATTAATTGTTGTCCATTTATTCAGTAAATAAATTTTTCTTACAAATAAAGAGTCTAGCTGTTATCGAAGCTGTTATATGTGCCAAAAACCGTGGATAACATTTTGATCGCACTTAAAAAAAAAATGACGTGATCTGAAAAAACGCCGAGACACGGATATCATTTTCTAAAGTCTATTTTCAAAATCTATGGGAATTTTTTATGGGAGGGAAAAAAAATCAAATTTTGTCGTACTGTGTAATTAAATGAATATTCTTTTGTTGAAAAGTGTTGAGTTGGGCGTTGAGTTGGTTGTTGAATTAGGTTGGGTTGGTTTATTTGTTTTAGTTTTATCGTAACAATTACATGAAATTGTAAAATTATGACGTCAGTCGGAATCGAACTTAAGCCCCGCATCGGGACTGTAGACACAGCATACAGGGTGATTATACAGAAACTATCATTTTTAATATAGTAATTTGAAAATGTTTTTTTTGTTCTAATTGTATTTTTTTAGTATGCAAATACAAACTTTTATTCAAAATAAATCCTGAAAAGTGAATGATCAAACAGTTTAATTGTTTGTTTAGCAGATTTGCGATGTTTTCTTATAACTATATCCAAAGGAATGACGAGGCAAGCAGAGGAATTATTATTTTATTCAAAAAGGCAAAGGCAAAATACAATAAAGCATAAAAACTAAATAAGTAATTAAAAATAAATTTAAATATAAACTTGTTTAAAAACAAAACAGTATCATAAAAATGAAATAGTTACTTAAAAACAAAAATATACACCTGCTTTATTCCGTAAACCATTTTTTGAAAATGGTTCATGAAATTAAGCAGGTTTATATTTTTGTTTTTCAAGTAACTATTTTATTTTTATGTTACTATATTCTATGTTCTATTATAAGAACATTAATTTTATCCAAATACGTCAATTAAGTTTTTAAATGTATAATACAGTTTGGAGCCTTGTTGAATTATTTCCGGACGTGATAATACTGTTATTATGTCTTGTGTAAATTTTGCAAAGTATCACTGAGATATCTTTTTTGCTTTATTGGTCTATTTTTTGAACAATAGTCTTTTTTTTCAGGTATTTTTCCAGGCCTACTATTTAAATCGGATTCCAAAAATATGAATTCCATTTTTTTTCTTGGCATTCTCCAATTTTTTTTTGTAAAGACTGCTCTTGGGTATGAGTAGCCCGCCACCTTTTACAATTTTCCTAATGTCATTTGTAAGACGATACTTTATAACAATGTTTCCTCTTCGGATGGCGTGTTTTCTTTTACCAATTTTTCAATTGGTTTTTGTTTTTTTTCGGTATTTTTTGCTGAACAGACGCCATTGTTTTCTTTTTATTCGTTGCACTCGTTTGGTCATTTCACTGACGGGCAGCACTATTTTACCTCCTTTTTCTCAGCTTCCCTTTTAAGCTTTAGTTTTTCTTCTCGTGATAATGGCATTTTTATCTACAAAAATAGAAAAGTCATTCCTCTGAGTCAGTCATCAGTCCTCTGGAGGCAAAGTTTGCCAGTTGCGCGTGACGGATCTATCCGTCATTGGGTTCATTGTCCAGTGTCAAAGCATACGCGGCAATCGAGCTCATTTTATATAAGCGTGGTCGTAGGTGTTTGAGGAATTAAAAAATATGTTTGGTCCAGTTAGTGATAACAGCGGTGTTGCCAAACTGAATTTAAAATAAACGATCAGCTCCTGGACCTTGCGCCTAATTTTAGGTAGCAGCGAACGTGTTAATAGCCCATAGGAATGGTGCCAGAGTAATGACGATTTCTTAGTTTATTTCACGTGGGGAAGAAAATACAACAAACCCTAACCTACAAATTGGTTTACAGAAAAGTAAACCCATAATCTCGTATTTAAATCAAATAATGGATGCAACAAAAATATAAAAAAAACAAAATACACTTACAAGAGAGACAATTTTAAAACAAAACCAGAGGAACTACCACTTAAGGTGGTAACAGGTTTTATATATTTTTAACAAGGTGGTTTAAAAGTAATATATATTTTTAGCTTAGTTTTACTCATATTTCAGGGTTCTGAAATCAAAAATAAAAAGTTACAATTAAACAATATGAATAGTTTTTTTTCTATTCTGCCTATGTTAGACTTCTCCAGTTATAACATGCCAGAGGAATGATATTTTAACAAGATTTTTTTCTACAACTTAATAATATTAAGTATATTTTCATAAATTCATTAGGAAGCCAATATACATACGAGGTGTGTTCAGAAAATAACGGGAATTGTTAAATTTCGCGGGTTCGGAGGGTACGGTTGTCATAAAATTTTCTTTATTATGTTGGTATACATGCCCCCGAAGTATGATAAAAACTTTAGCTGTTTTCATTGTTTACTTTGTCTGTGGTAGCCGCTAAGGTTGGATGTGTTTTATGAGCTCGGCGATTTTCGTTCGTTAAAAGAATATGGATCAAAGAATTTGTATCCAATTTTGCTTAAAAAATGAAATAAATTCTGTGAAATGTTAACAAAGGCATATAGTGAGTCTGCTATAAGTAAAACAAGAGTTTACAAGTGGTATAAGAGTTTCCAAGATGGCCGTGAAGACGTTGAAGATGACGAACGCCCCGAACGCACAAGCACATTAACAACCGATAAAAACATGGAAAAAGTAGAAGAAATGGTTATAAACCATCAGAGAAGTGGCTGATGATGTTGCTATATCGATTGGCTCATCCCATGAAATTTTTTCGAATGTTTTGGGTACGAAACGCGTGGCAGCAAAATTTGTTCCAAAATTGTTAAATTTTGAACAACATTTTTAGCCAAAAACAATACTGTAATGATGCCCCAGCCTCCATATTCGACAGGCATGCCCCTGTCTGACTTTTTCCTATTTCCAAAAATAAAGAGAACCTTAAAGGGCCGTCGTTTTGCAAGCATATATGAAATTAGATGCGCATCGCTGAAAGAACTAAAGGCTATCCCATAGATCGAGTTTTAGAAGTGTTTCGAGTATTGGAAGAAGAGCTGGCACATGTGCATAATATCCAATGGGGACTATTTTGAAGGCGACAACATTAATGTAGACGAATAAATAAATATTTGTTTCAAAAAACAAAAATTCCCGATATTTTCTGAACACACCTTGTAGTTAATCTATATCTTTCTTAAAAAAAATACAATTTTAGAAAATTTTTAGTTAAAATTTTGACTAGTAACAGCAAAAATGATAGTTTCTATAGAATTACCCAACAAATAAAATTAAGTCCCGACGCGTGGCGTGAACAAAAAGACTTTATTCTTAGCCTGATGACATATATAACTATTAATATAATGTTATTTTAAACATGTAAAACATTTGTATTATTAGGAAAATAAATGAATAGTGACGTTTGTTGATTTAAGCCTAGGGTTTAAGCTGTCGCAACATTTTTTTTAAACGTTAAAATTTCATAAGGTTATAGTTATTGGCTATATTTAAAACATAATTTTTACAAATATATTTATAGGTAAATCTTGTCCAATTTAACTAAAAAAACTCTAATCTAAAACTAAATAATTTGGTTTGGGAATGTTTGATTTTAAATTGTTTGTGCTATTATTATACAAATAGAATCTCGATAAAAAATATCTTATTCCTCATTATAAAAACGCTACATAAATATTTATAGTGTATTAACGTTATTAACGTGAGGTGTATTCGGAAAGGAAACCCTATCCTTATTAAATAGGAAATTTAAGAACGAATAAAATTTTTGTTGAATCGATAAGTCGCCTCATTTTGCCAGAAAGCTTTGAATATTGCAGGTAAGGCTGCAGATGCCAGATGACGGTGTCAAGGTGCCACACAGTCGCACTATGGGCTTAATTTAAAGTTCTTAAGAGTAATTTTTGGATATTTTAAAATTCATTCGCATAACAAATATACAACATCGAACCTTATTTTTTCCAGCTGTTTATCAGTTGAAAATGTGTCGGGGAGTCCAGGACACGACATTTTTAAAGCTTTGTTTTATTCATGGTATAAGGGACGTATGCAGAAACGTTGTTTAATTTATATCAACTGATTTACGCATAGCCACTGATTTAAGTTGAAGCAAATTTCAGTAAGTTTTGTAGGTTATCTAACATATAGCTATGTGGTTATTCTCAGAGACAAGGGAGAGAGAGACGAATGGTTTTCATTTAAACATTGGAAACAATAAATATGAGGCCATCGCACAAGAACTAGCACAAGGAGTGGGGATAGGTAAATAAAATTTGCCGTATTCCAAACTTATTACAAAATATACTATTATCTCATACATAATATTATTTTAATGTACTTACTTTGACCTTAAATAATGTCATTTTACAACAATTGACAATCTGCTAAATATTACTGACAGCAGACTGATAGACGCAGTGGCGGCTGGTCGAATTTGGGTATAGTTATCTCTCAATTATTAGATATATATCTAATATGGGACCCACACCAAATTTATATGAGTTTATAATGACATTAAATAAATAAGTTCTGCGGAAGCAGAATTTAAATTAAAGTTTGCGAAAAAAAATTAACTTTTTGCTCGGTCGTACCGGCCCCATGGCGCCTCCAATAAATATAATATAAATTTAATTGGTGCAATTTATTATTTACCATAGTTTATTGACCAATTTCAAACTATACAGATTTTAAATTTTAATATTTCTTTTCAAAGAAGTTATCTTTTTTTCGCAAACTTCAATTTAAATTCTGGTTTCGCAGAACTTGTTTATTTAATGCCATTATAAACTCATATAAATTTGGTGTGGGTCCCATATCACTTGAGTTAGCTCTTGCTAGGAATCGAGACACGCAATCAAAGGCTTTAGAATGGTTCACCTCCAATCGTTTATGTTTGAACACAAATAAAACTGTTAATCTTATTTTCTCTCTGAGAAGCTGCGACTACTCTTTTGCAAAATTTCTCGGGGTACACCTTGATTCCAAATTGCTCTGGGTTAATCAAGGAGACTCTATTGCCACCAAACTAACATCAAATATATTTCTTCTACGTAATCTCTCCAATTATCTATCACTTGAATATGTACGAGTTGCTTATTTTGCATTAATTGAATCTGTAATTCGATATGGAATTTTAGCTTGGGGACACTCAAGCACTAAAAACCGCGTCTTTAGTCTACAAAGGCGTGCCTTGAGAATAGTGGCAGGTTTAAATTATAGGGCTGATTGTAAATCCTATTTTAAAAGCCTAGGAATACTTACTTTCCCTAGCATTTTTATATATGAATGTTTGATCTACACTAAAAAACACATACATAAATATAATTTTCGCGAAAATGTACATAACCATGATACTCGCTGTAAACATGATTTAAGTGTAAATCTTAGCAGATTGGAAAGAACCCGAAATGGAACCAATTATTATGGTATTAAATTCTATAATTCCTTACCTTTAAGTGTTAGGGCAATGAATGTAGATTTATTTAAATCTTGCATAAAAAACTACCTCATTAACAAAGCTTTTTATAGTACTGATGAATATGTTGTAAATAACTGTGGTGATTTTTTTAACTAAATGTGTTTTTAAATATTTTATTAGTATTCTCGTTTAACCCAATTGTAATTTATATCTATTTTAAATTTTGTATACCTACGTATCTTTGTACTTTTATATTTATATATTGTTTTGTTTGACCTGTGTAAAGATCTTGTATTTTTGGCATTAAATAAATTATTATTATTATTATTATTATTATTATCTAATAATTGAGATATTATAGGCTTTGCATATAAGCCGGATAGGTCGATAGCCTTACTATTTACTTTACTTTTTTTTAGTTTCATACTTTGTTTTTAATTACAGGGTGTATTTTTAATTTTTTTATAAAATGTCTTTTAAACTTGTATTTTTGAAAAAAAGTGTTAATAAATGTATTATAAAATGTATATTTAATTTAAAAAAATGCTTTTGCCCTTTTGTTCCTTTATTTCATTTTTTTTATGTATAAAAATACTTGTTATGATTAATAGATACATTTTATTAATCTTACAGGATAAATAATAGAGTGTGAATTTTCTCTCAGAAATCCCCTCAGAAAAAAGAGTTTCCTCAATCTTATAGTTGCTCCCTTTACCCAAAACGTATTGTTTCTATTTAAAGGACAAGCTCATAATTTAAAATTTTAAAAGCAGAAAATAAGATGAACATGATCTAAAATATAAAATTCTTCAAAAGTATTTAAAAAAATTAAAATTAAAATATTTTTAAACACAATTTTTGTTTTATTTTATAATCTTTTTGGCCCTAGTTATTTATTTCTATTTAAAAATTAAATTTTGTAGGTAACAAATTTATTTCAAAATATATCATCATAATAGCATTTTTTTAATTATATAGGTATGCTATTAAAAAGTAAACATTAATGAAAGGTATGTATCTTTCTAATAATAATAAAATGTATCAATAAATATTTTCAACCAAGTACAATGGAATAATTCAATTAATTTAAAGCATTTGGGTTTTTTGTGTAAGACAAAAAAACAGCAAAAATATTTGATATGATTAAGATACTAGTAATTTTATGTTTAAAAAAATGTTATTCTTTAATTATACCTTTGATAAAGGTATGTTTACCTTCTGGATTTATTTTTTCAAATAATATATATATATATATATATATTATATTGTTAATGAATAGAGGTATACCTATAGGTATATATATATATACATATATATACATATATGTATTTATTTAAAAATATGTAAACAAAACTGCTCTAAATCAGTCGTTAAAGACTGATATAAATTATATCAACCGATTTACATTGTAGATAATTTTATTGGCCAAAAAATCGAATAAACCAATTATATTAGCGGATTTAATTTCTTGGGTTAAAAGCAAATGCCAAAATTGTCAAATATATCTTAGTAAAATTTTAATTGTTTTATATCTAATTTAAAATGTCAATTGACATTAACATTAATGTTCTATAGAATAGTATATTAAAGTACAAGTTGCAGAAGGCCACATATTCTCGCACGAATTCGAAATTTGGCCTCGAGCGACGAAGGAGCGAGTGGACGAACGAATGAGTGCGAGAATAGCCTTCTGCAACGTGTGATTTATACTATTTTCTCGATTTTAACTTTTATTTAGGTTTTTTTAATCGCCGTGACTAGAAGTACACCGGGAGTACCGCTATTAAAAGTACATCAGGTTTGTGCCTTCTTTATCTCTGGTTTGTGCGCATGCGTGTTTCCATAACAGCTGATGGTAAAATTTCGGATTTATTAGTTGACATTAAATTGGTACACTAAGGCCCAGTTGTATAACAGTTGGTAAAGAGCTGGTTAACTCTTGATATTAATTATGTAATTATTAAGCTAACTTTCAAGTTGTATAAACATTGATTAAAATTTAATTAAGTTATTGAAATACAATTAACAACAAAATTAATGAAATGTCAGTATGAATTACCCAAACCAACCCAAACTCAACAACCCAACCCAACCGACACCGCCCCATTGGGCCCCCCGCCCCATTGAGCGACCATTTAATATTATACAATTGACAAATATGCTAAATAAGGATTTTTTTTCACCCGGTGTACTTTTAATAGCGGTACTCCCGGTGTACTTCTAGTCACTTTGTTTTTTAATTGTTTTGTGGTCGTTTTTAGTTGGGGGATTTTTCTCGCAAAATGTCAGTTGGCAACACAAAATGACAGTTGCATGGACAGGTAGATTTATTTTTATTTACTATTTATTATAATAATCTGTCTGTATTTGTCAACTGGATAAGGTTTTGTGCGAGGTTTTGTGTAAGTATTGTATTATTTTTAAATGTTTTCTGATATTTTTGAACAATTGTGTTTACTTTTAGCAGTGAAAAATGTCACAGGAGGTTTTACAAGCAACACCGAAAATTACAATAAAAGTTTATAACAATTGTGCTAGTGATTAATTTATAGTAGTTTTGTGTTGTGTGTACTGTGGGTATATAATATTTCCAATAAAATATAGTTTGATTGACCTGTTTGGCTCATTTATTTGTCAATATTTGTTATCCTGCACAAGTACAACCTGAACTGCACTTTTTCACATTAAACTTAAAATTTTGCATTAAAATGCATTGTTTGAGCAAACTTATTATAACAAAACAATAATAAAGGCTTCATTTTCAATAAAAGTATAGTTCAGGTTACACTAGTGCAGGATAACAAACAAAGCTATTATAAATATTCCTAAAAGTAATGAATTTGAGGTTATTAAACAGTTTGACATTTTGGGGGTACCAATACTTAAAAACTAAATGTTACCAAAAATCGTTTAAGAATGAGCTTCATTCTTCAACGATTTTGCGTGCGAGAATATGACATTCTTACATAAAAATCGAGAAATTATCTTTTTAGGGGTAATACAAACGTTTTTAAGATAATTACCCAATTTACTTTAAAGTGCAAAAACCTTAATCCACTAATATGCTAAGTCAGTTGATTTAAATAAATCAACCTTTCTGCATACGGCCCTAATGTATATTTACCAAAAGCAATAATTAACATTTATTAAACATTGCTGCACTTTATTCTATTCTAATAGCATAATTTAATGAAATCTATTTTTCAATAATAAAAAATCGGCCATCGTACCAAAACTCATTTCGTCAATTGACAACAGATTAAACATTCAATAGTAATCGGACTAACGAAACCCGAAAAAAAAACAACGTTACAAAACAAAAATGATTGGTTTCTATAATAACTCATTAATTACAGTTAATAATCCGTTTTAAAATTATTTAATACACATTATTTATTGCTAAGTTATTATTAATAGGCAGTAAATAAACAATTAAGTAGGTTAGGTAAATTAATTATACGGGCTTTATAAACTTCAGCTTTCATTTTATGAACTAGCATTTATATTAATTGATCTCATCCCTTATTTCATAAATAAAGGGCCTAAATATTCGTGTGTTACCTATGTATATTTGACATTTTTTTTATATTAGTTCTATAGAAAACAATATGCACAAAAAACCCGCGACTATCATGATATCATTATTATAAGATCATTTTAAACATAATACAAAGTAAAATTTTACTTTTATTAATAATTAAAAATAATTTGTCCCTTATAAATGAGTTACAGTCTAGTGGCTTTCTATCGTATAAAGTCTATGTTATTTAAAAGTTAAAAGCGTTGTTTATCATCCTATTCAATTTACTGCTCTAAAAAGTACGGTTCAATAAATATTTAAGTGCTCAAAATTAAAGAAGTTAAGTAGCAGATATAACAGCGGCGTGTAATTTAGACGATTTTAATTTCTTTTTTAATTAGTTTGTAAAGTATTTTTTACTGTTCAAATCTGCATTAAGATTATAAGCATACTGGGAAACGTTTAAAATGAAACAAATTTGGGATCTATTTCCGTAATTTAAGATTGTCGCATCCAATGTTGTACAATAATTAAACCTATCGCTTTCCAAACCAAAGGCAGTATGCAGTATTTTTTTTCATGAAATGTTAAATTGGACTTAAAATCAAATTTTTAATAAAGGACCTCAGAGGTAAGTTGTTACAACAATTAATGGATACAAATGGATTTAATTTAATAGCACAGCATAGGGACATATCCCATAGGTATGCAATGCATTGTATATATTAAGTTAATATTATTAACTGTTAATTTATCACGATTTTATTCTTTATTTCTCTGAAAAACAATTACCGGACGATATTATAATAATAAGTATATAATTGTTTACTATTAAAATATTTCCAAATAGTTAACATATATTTAAAAAAAATTGCAACTGTTTGATTTCTTAATATTTTTTTTCCTCTTTTTTTCTCTACCACGAGTGCCTAAAAATTACCGATACCATGAAAATGCGGTTGTTTATAACTTCACGAGTTCAAAGAAACGAGTGGAATTTATATAGGTATAACAAGCTATACAACAAGCTTAAATAAAAATTATCTGGTTCATTTTTAAGCACAAGTGGTAAAAATACAAGAAAATGTTAATTAACAAAAATATAACTAACCATATAGCAATGGTAATATATTATTTTTACTTATCACCGTGTTGCTTCTTCTTGAATTCCACCAAAACGTTTCATTTTAACGAGTTTTGTGCAAAAACGTAGAAATAAACTGGATGACATTTTTAGTTTACAATAAAAACAAACCATTGTCACAGCAACATGGTATTTCACCAAAACGTTTCATTTTAACGAGTTTTGTGCAAAAACGTAGAAATAAACTGCATGACATTTTTGGTTTGCAATAAAAACAAACCATTGTCACAGCAACATGGTATTTCTACTTATTTATTACTTGCCACATTGTTACAACAATGCTTAAGTGAAATATTCGGGGGTTATACCATGGGTGCATGCTTAAAAATTCCCGATAATTTTAATGAAAGAGCAGGTCTTTATAATTCCATGAGTTCGAAGATCGAGTGGAATTTGTATCTACAAAAAGCTTAATTAAACATTATCTGGTTGGTTTTTAAGCATGCGTGCACGAGCGCTATTTAGGGAAATTATTTCTAGGCTAAAAATAACTACTAAAAATACAAAAAAAATGTAAATTAACAAAAATTTAACTAACAGTATTGAAATAGTAATAAATTATTTTTACTTTTCACCGTGTTGCTTTTTATCACCAAAACGATTCATTTTAAGGAGTTTTTTTCAAAAACGTATAAAAACGGGTTTTGACGTTTTTGGTTTAGGATATAAACAAACCGTTGTTAAGCAATTTTGCCCCAAAATTGCTTAAACCAAAAACGTCAAAACCCGTTTTTATACGTTTTTGAAAAAAACTCCGGTGCACCGATTAAAGTTGAAAAATGGAAAAAATGTAATAGGGGTTGAATAAATATTGTTATAAATAAACTACCTAAATTTTTCAATAAACTATCACCTCGTAAAATTTTGATTATACATAAACTGGACTACCCTGTTTATTCGTTCATTGTAAAAAGTTTAATAATACGTACTCTTTTCCTAACTAACATTACATAAATCCATTGTCTTACAAACTAAACAGACAGTATTACCTACACCATAGACCACTGCTATGCACTGTGACCTACTCAAACTCTCTGGAAACGTGAAATTTTACCTTATTTTTAATAGTAATACCTTAAGGAATTACAATCCTTTAATTTATCCATATGTTTTAATTTTATTTGTGTTTGTAAAAGTAATTTAAAGATTTTTAGAAAAGTTATCTCCCTAATATAGAGAGAGAGAGAGAGAGAGAGAGAGAGAGAGAGAGAGAGAGAGAGAGGAAGTCCAGCAATATCATTCTATACCGGGTCCGAAGTATAGAGTTGGGAGTATATTAAATAGTTCGTTTTAGACGTTGAATTCAACAAAGACGATTGTAGTAGGCACGGATCGGTACAAGTCCCTTAATTAAATATGGAAACCAACTTAACACTTGAATAAATTAAATTAAATAAAGGTCTTTACAATGCAAAACAGGATTAATCTTGAGTTGGAAGGTATTTCAAGAATGTTTTTGAACTAAAAATTGTCTTGAATTTAAATTAATATTAGTGGTACAGCCAACCAATGCCAAGTTTATTTTAATATATTATTTTAGAAAATTTTAATAAACCTTAAAGTAACGTATTCAGCTTCATCGATGCGCCATAGCATATGTTATTATAAAGTTTCAATTTTATGAAGTTTGAGCATAACTCCTTTATGCGTGCAAAGTTTCAGGCAAAGGAGTTTAACTTCGAGCTGAAGTGCTCAATGAATAATTCTTTTCTATGTAATAAAGAATATATTATAATATTTAATGTAATTTTAACTTTAAAAGTAGATTTCCACGATTATACAGGATGTCTATTTAACCACCAGTAAGTCTGGACCTAAAAAATAAATATCAAAACATTTTAAAACCGTTTCTAGTATATGTGGGGGAAATTAGTGTCACCACAAAAATGACTTTCACTAAGCAACCCCTGGGGCTTTTTAATGGTATCGCCCTCTTTGTGATACCTCATTCATGACCAAGAAAATAACAAATCTAATCAAAATACTGAAAAACATTTGCTTCAGTGATGAATGTACTTTTTATCTAAATAAAAATGTTAACAAACAAAATTGTCATTATTGGAGTAATGAAAATCATCATCTCATCAAAGATAATCAAACCCAGTATAATATAATAATAACCCAGTGTATTATTGGACCTTTATTTATTGACCAAAATTTAAATGGTCAAATTTATTTTGAAATGTTACATTGATATTTATAACGAGAAATTTGAATAAATAATTATAAAAAGTGTTTTTGTTTTTCGAGCTTGACTTCCAAGAGCTTTATGTGAATTTTTCGTTTCCGCCATTACTTCTTCACTTGGCAATATTGCTTCTTAGAATATTTTTATTATTTATTTATTTATTTATTTATTTATTCGTATCCAACAGGCCCAGGGCCCAATAACAGGATTACGTTTTTATACATTTTATTTTTATTTTCACTCCAACTTCGGAACTATCTTAAATAATATCCATATCCATGTCCATATAATAAGTACCCTTATTTTATGTTTTCATCTATATTAGAATTATTATCTTCTGATTTTCACAAACAATTTTTATGAGGCGCCGTTTGTCCGTAAATTATTTTTGCTATATAAGAATATTTTTTATATATAAACTTTAAATTTCCTATATATATATAGGAACTTTTTAGTTCATATAATTCCGCTTGAGAATGAGGGCACTCTGTGGTATTCAACTAAACTAAGTTTTGGTCAGTGTTTCCAACATAACGGATCTTCGGCCAGATCTAGCGGAACAAAATGATAGCAAAAAGTATAGCATTTTAGTTTTTTTAAATACTTATAGATAATATATTGGTCGGTTGGTCTATTTTTATTGAAGAAAACATTTCTCTTCTTTGGCCGTCTCTATTTCTCTAAATAAACACGGCTTCGTTTTTACTAATAGGTATTTAAAAAAACTAAAATTTCTTACGTTTTGATTCTCTTGTCAATTTATAAAAAAAACAAAGAATCTTTTTTTTTTAAACTTGGACTCGATATTATGTTCAAGTTTCCGTTAAAAAATCCGTCAGCCGTAAGAGTATCTTTTTTCCCTCGACCTTTATTTAAATCTGCCAGATCTGGCGAAACGTTATGTTGGAAACACTGACCAAAACTTTGCATTGGCACACTCTGGCAACAGTGGATGGAACCGCAAAGCGCCCTCATTCTCAAGCGGCATTATCTGAACTAAAAAGTTTCTATATAATATAGGAAATTTAAAGTTTATAAAAAATATTCTTATACAAAAATAATTTACGGACAAACGGCGCCTCATAAATTTTGCTTTTTTTTTTGTTATATACGTATTAAGGTATGTTTATATAATTAAGGTACCTTTTAAAATTATACTGCTTTGTTACCTTAACTTAAAAATTGTATTTTATACAGGTAAAATATATTGCACGTATTTATATAATTATAAGGTACCTTTTAAGATTCCCTTGTTCTAAACGTCGAGGCGTGAATCAGCGAAAAATTATTGCAGAATCGTATACAGAAGAAAAATCGAACAAAATTGATTTTTTTTTCATTAAAGCGCCATCTATTACAAATATGAAAAAATGTTTTAGACAAAGTCTACATATTTTTAGTCGAATGATCTGAATCTGCAATAAAAAATAGTAGAAAGTTAGCCCCTGTTCCCCCTAAATAATTATAAAAAGTATTTTGTTTAGTCATGTTAAATAGCATTTTTCAAGAGCTTTCCAATGAGGTATCACAAAGAAAGTGTTGCCATTTAAAAAAAAAATAAGTTTGAGTGGCTAGTAGCCACTGGCTACAGCCCCAGGGGTTGCTTAGTAAAGGTCCTTTTTGTGGCCATCTTTTTTAGGTCCAGACTTATAAATCATTGATCGTTTTTAAATGGACACCCTGTATATGATTAATTTCATTAATAATAATACCTTTGATTTATATTAAGTAGGTGGTAAAAGTTTTTTGTGCCAAAATTACAAATCTTTTTACACCATTAATGCAGTTCATAAGTTTTTTTAGTTTTTGTTTTATCCTAAAATAATAAATTAAAATTATAAGCCATTTATTGAAAAGAACAGGTAAAGTAATAATATTGCTAGTATTTTTTTTCTATTTAAATCATTTCAATTTCTATAAAAGTCTGGTTGTAAAAATTTAGAGTAAATATGTTTTAATTACCTTAAATTAGTGGAATAAGTGGAAACGTTACTTTATTATTATAGTAAACAACTTACAAAATTGTAATTAAAAAAACTCATTTAGCTTATACAAAGAAGTTAATGAGCATAAAGATTTAAGCTCGTGTTTGTTGAGGATATTTATTTTTGGACCGCAATAATAAATATGGAAGAAGAACTAATTAAAATGTTCCAATATGCTGTAGTGTTCTAAAACCAATTGGTTTTGCTTGTTATTTGACTGAATACATATAAATATTAAATTATTGAATTTGTGATTTTGTTTTCTTCTTCTTCTTCTTCAGATATTGGCCTTTAATCTATTTCTGATTATTTGGCCAGCTCATGATAGGTAGATTTTGTTTTGTTTTTTAGAATTGATATTTTTTAAATAATTTATTTTAAATAAATTCTTTTATTTAACTGTTTTCCGTTTTTTTTTATTAAATTTTAAATGGATATTAATAAATTATATGAAGGTTAATTCAAATTATTGTTTGATGTACCCTATGCGCATGACGGGTATAAAACTTAACCAAAGCTTGGACAACCGAGAGTGCACTCTGAGCATATACTTGCTGTTTTCGAACATTTGACAGTTGCATATATCTAGGTTAGGGTGTCCCAAAAAAAAAGAATATATTTTTTTTTCTTGTCTCTTGTAAAAATCTGTTAGTTTATCACGCTGTGAGAGCCCTTTCAAAATATCAGCTCGATTAAAAATTTTGTAGGGGTCGCTCAAGATTTTTAAAAATTTTCAAAATGGTCAAAAATTGAATTTTTGTTTTATTTTAATTCTTTTTCTCGTCTCGATATTATTTTTTAGGTTGAAAATAATAAAAATTCTGTAAATTTCAAATCAATATTTTGATTTCTAAAGGTCGCTAAAAGTTCGTTGATATTTATATTCAGAGGTCGCTCGAAAACATTCAAAATACTCTACTTTGAAAGTTAAAAAAATCTTGAGCGACCTTTAGAAATTAAAATATCGATTTGAAATTTTCAGAATCATTATTATTTTTAAATTAAAAAATAATATCGGAAAGAGAAAAAAAAATAAAATAAAAAAAATTTTTTTTGACGATTTTGGTAATTTTTAAAAATCTTGAGCGACCCCTAAAAATTT
This sequence comes from Brassicogethes aeneus, assembly GCA_921294245.1. Classification (NCBI taxonomy): domain Eukaryota; kingdom Metazoa; phylum Arthropoda; class Insecta; order Coleoptera; family Nitidulidae; genus Brassicogethes; species Brassicogethes aeneus. Next base: position 69,422,448 of record OV121132.1, read on the forward strand.
GATTTAAAACATGACAAACCAACATATTTTCACAAGAGACGAGAAGAAAAAAAATATTCTTTTTTTTTGGGACACCCTAATCTAGGTATATACCAGAGATTTCGAACGCGCAAGGTAAACTTGGAGTGTATCCAGAGTGCACTCTTGCGAGTTTTCGAAAGCGCTCTAGAATTCTGTTATATCCCCTACCAAATTAAATGTACTTTTTAATGTATATTGCTGTACTTAATTCAAAAGCCTCAATTGTTACCTTGTTTTCTGATTTATTTTAAGTTGCCGATTGACTCCAGGTTGTTACAGAATTGTAATATCATTGATTCACTCAACGGTAATACATTATATGTGGAGCAATCGGACAAAAGCAGATAAATCCGTTTTAAGCAGTTTCGAGTTCAGCGAAAAACAAATATTTTTCGTTCTGCAACATTTTCACAAAGAACAACCCATGAATTCTATAGAGTATAGTGTTATAAGTAGGGATGGGATTTTAGATATTTTACCTTTTTTCAGCCGATGTAACTATTTGAAAACCAATAATGCTAAAATGTGTTATAAAAGATTTTCTTTTATATGAACCTAACTTGTTTTCACCTTTTTTACCTTTTTTGGAGGTTTTTGCTTTAAACTACCTTTTTTATACTTTTGTTACCTATTTTTTAACTTGTTTTTACCTTTTTTACCTTTTTTGGAGGTTTTTGCTTAAAAGTACCTTTTTATACTTTTGTTACATATTTTTTAATTTGTCAGTTTATTTTTACGTATTTGTTACCTATTTTTACGTATTTTTACTTATTTTATTTTTTTGTGCTCTTTTTAAATTTTGCGCCAATATTTTATCCAGGGCGTGCAACTCAACGGTATAGAATTTTTTCTTATGGTCACAGACTGTAACAGTAACTTTCTTTACAGTTACCTTCTTTGTAGTGAGCTTATGTTCTGTCATAGAACTTCTGTGTAGTGAGTGTCACTCAGTGAAACACAGTTTATTGCATAGAAATAGTTTATTGTGGGTATGTTCTGTGTTTGGGTATGCGGCTAAACAAAATATAAACGAAACTTGAACTTTTAATGTTTTTTTTTTACCTAAAATGCTGTTTTTTTAACCTAAAATGCTTTTTTTTAGTACCTTTTTAGTTACCTTTTTTTCAGTTTTTAGTACCTAAATATCCCATCTTATAACTTATAAGACCTTAAAATTAATTTTTTTTATTTTTGTCTACCTGCATCATGTGTTATAGTAAAAAACCAAAATGGATTTATCTAGTGTTGCTTGAATTGACAGGATTTATCTCCATTTGCTTGAAATAGGAATAAAAAAACCGTTTTATCCATTGACCTATACAGGGTGGTCCAGGATTAATCTGTAAAATGTTAATGCCATTTAAGTTAATTTAAAATAACAATAATGTGATTTTTTTTATTTTTATTGAAACAAGACTTTAAATTGTATTGATTTGGATTTATCTGCTTTTGCTTGATTTGATAGGTTTCGAGACCGGTATTCTATATCAATAATAATAATACATTTATTGAACCAGTTAGCATAAATAATATTAAACAAAATTTCAATTCTTAGGCTAATTACTTGGTTTGGCTCAATTCTGAGTTCACCAATGTATTAACCTTACCTCATTTACTCAGCGCCGTAGCAACAACCCAACGGGCACGGGTTCCAGGCTATACCCACGGGCCTCTAGGTGTTTTTTTTATTTTGTACTAATTAATATTTTTTATGTTATATTTGGGACGAACACAACAACCTTTATACCCCCTGAAATCTACGGCTTTAATAGTGAAGAAAAAATAAAAGACTATATATTGTCTATAAACTTTTATTATAGAAAATATATACACAGGAAAAATAAACTAAAACTAATAAAACTATTTATAATAATATATAAAATATAAGGGCATAAAAAATAAAGGTGTGTCCATTAAAAAGCTACTTTCCTAGATTTAGCAGCGTAATAATTCCTTGAAAATCTATGGAGCGGGCAACTGTATTTTTAATGAAGATCATTGCCAAAGACGATAATCGATATAGAGTTTCTTAAATACGTTTTTATTAACTTAAGTTTTGAGAACGATCGATGCAACCGTCACAGGAATTGTAAGGTATAGAAAACATAATGTTATTATTTCGGTAAAGCTGCTACTGGATGAGTAATTGTCAACCATAATAAATTTTAGCAAATTCTTTACTGACTTAATATTTTTTAGTTCGTCAGAAAAACATTTTTGAAAAGCTATTAATTGATAGGGAAGTCTAAATATCATCATCTTCATATATTTCACGAATGTTTTCCGCCATTTGGTATACTTCTGTATCAGTAGAATTTAACAGAACTTCTGTTTCCAAAATACTGAAGTTAGTGGCTATTTGATGTAAACTAATTGTTTTACTTTGTAACTGTCTGATATAATATCTAGGGTCTTAAAAAAAACTTCAACTCTAAAAGTATCTTTAGCAGTTTAAAAAACAAAGTCATTTGCAACTTCATCAAAAAAACGTTTGCGAATACGTTTTTGGCAAAATTCTGGAATTATACAAAATTTACTTGATGTAATGTCGGCCTCTTTTTTATATCTAAAAATTCATTCCGAAGTTTGCTTATGTCATTTAACACATTTTTTAAAAGTTTACTAGATTTTTGGATATCTTGCTGCTGATTTCGTAAGAGTTTTGATACTGCGTCTATGCGATTTAAAATGTTAGATTGTAAAATAATCAAAAACACTGTTTCAAAGTCCTCCGATGTACTTTTAAATCCTCTCGAGTCGTCTATTTCAGCCTTATTATTAATTAGATGTTAAAATAAATTTTGACAAGGCCTTAAGAACATCAACATACCTAAAACGTAGGGCTTTATTGCATCATTGCGTGAAGACCAACGGGCCCGTTGGTCTTCACGCAACAACCGGTTGTTGATAGTTTTTTAAGTTTTAATTTTGACTCGCTTTTACCTGATTCAAGCAAAAATTATTATTATTATTATTATTGGTCTTTTACTATTTACTAAGCCTTCAGCCATTATTATAAATAAATGCCCTGTAAATGTTGAAATATATTTTTTAAAATATTTAAAAAAAAAAAAAAATATTCCAATCGCTGGTCGCGGGCCCCTTGAGCTCGCGGGCCTGGTTCCACCGAACCCACGGAACCATTGTAGCTACGGCGCTGCATTTACTGTTAGTTCATACTTAACTCATTTTTTAACAAAACTGGATTTATCTGCTTTTGTCTGATTGCTCCACATATATTGTCCGGGTATCAGCACTTAAAGACTTACCTTCAAAAACAGCAAGCGTGGCCTCGGCGCTGACTGCGTCGCCGACTCCGTTTTCGGCTACGCATTCATAGTTGGCGTCGTCACGACTGGTTTTAACTGGCTCGATTCGCAGAAGAGCCGAACCATCCGGAAAATCCTTCACTTGGTAGCGGGTCTGCGAGCCTGAAAAAGAGCAAAAACCGACAAGTTAATACGTGCTCAACATTGCTAAAACGAAAGCACAATACAACAAAGATTATGAATCAAACTAATTAAATGAATTCCTTCCTGCCGCTTCTCTGGAGAAATTTCTACACGTTCGGTATGTGCGGCACGTACTTTAAATAAATGAAATTGCTGTTGGGCTGTTTTATTACTAATCGAGAGTCGGTACACCTTATTACTAATTAAAAATATTATTATCACCAGCTTTTTCATAATCTACCTATTAATAACTTTATATGAAACGGATAGTTGCTTGACCGGATAGCCGGATATTTGTCAATTATAAGTAAATTGCAATATAGTAGATTTTTAAATTAGGTTATAGAGCAGACTTTTTTCCAAAACTGGCCTTATTTAAGAAGATGAAAGATGAAGTGAAATCGCCTATTTCCAAGAAAGCAGAGAATTTAGTTTTTATTCACCATAATTTACCAATGGTTAATTTTGATTACTAACTTCGTTTCTTAGATTTAAATAAACGGTGCCTTCATTTAAGCTATTGTGGTATTATTTTACCTTACATTACCCATGTGAGCTCAAAATGGGGGAGGGGTCGGGCGAAATTATTTAAAAATTATAGGGTATACAATATACCATATCTTTCAAATTTCACCTAGGGGGAGTGAGGGTTCAAGTTTAAAAACATTTTACGTTATTAATGGACGCCCCCTTAAATTGCAGTGGATTTTATGAATTGTCGTAGTTTTTCGTCCGGATATTTACTTACTCTCCGCTCGTTATAACTTGGCGAAACTTAACGCATGTGGGCATAGCCGTTGGCACTTGTTTACTGCCTAACAGCGGCGTTAAAGATTGAGATTAAATTTTGAAGAGTGAAATAAACAAAATAATTTGTAATTATTAAATATATATATTTAGGATTAATATATACTTTTTATCCCGGTATGAATAAAATATATATTGGTACACTTACTTAAATATTAATTAATTAATATTCTTTTAAAAAACTATCGTTGTCGCTACTTTTGATTTCACAGCACTCAGATTCTCTTCCTCAGTTTTATTACTTTTAAAATAATTAAAAATACGAGAAATAATTTTTAGAGCTTCACTTCCAAGATCTTTATTTTTCGTTTCCGCCATTACTTCTTCACTTGGCAATATTTTTATTATGTTTCATTTTGGTTATATATATATATATATATATATATACGTATTAAGGTATGTTTACATAATTAAGGTTTAGGTTTAAAATTATACCACTTTGTTACCTTCAATTTTTTAATTTAATATTTTTTTTAAAGTAGCTTATCAATAAATTTGCGATACAATGAAATTTGGGTACACTTTCAATACAATAAATTAAACAAATAGCCAAAAATTTAAAAGTAAATATTGAATACGCGCCATTGCTTTGCTAAACATGTGTTAAACTAAACTTGAAGGGCGTTACCATTACGAAATTACGTCAACTGAGCATAGGACGTTCAAGCCAAGTTATAACGCGCGGACTATCCTGTATCCGGCCGTATAGTAAATTTAAGCCGGATAGGCAATATACCGGATATCCGTTTCATCTCTTCTATTAATACTAGTCAACAGAAATTTTATTTAACATACAAAATTGACCTTATCCCAAAACCTGTTATACTTTTATGGCATTTTCAGATTAAGCGAATAATTTTACATAAGAACTATCTAAATCTATCCAATTACCACAAAAGGTAAGCTCTCATATTTTACAATTTAATATTTTATTATTTTTTCCTTTAAAAAATACTATTGCTTTAAAATCATAATATAATAAAAACAATTTTGTTGTAAAGTTTTGTTGTAAAGTTTCACGAAATTTATTAAATTTTGACAGCTGTTTCGCTACACAGTAGCTTCTTCAGAATGTGTAATAAATTTCGTGAAACTTTACAACAAAATTGTTTTTATATCTACATAGTTAATATGGAGTTTCATCAAGTAAAGGTCGAAACAATTAATAATATAATAAAATTGATTTTATTTATGGTGCTTAAAGCTTACTTTTGAGATGCAAAGTGGCAATATTATTAAAAAAATATTTATTTTTTCAAAAATTTCAAAAACTCTCTGGCCGAATTTAATAAAACTATTAAAGGTTTTGAAATAAATAAAGAGCTTAATTTAATGTAATTAAATTTAATTTAGTTATTTCAGAGGCGGCGCTGGGGCATCCCATCTAGATATTTAAAAATAAAATTTGGGTACGCTACTCCTTTTAGTTTTATATTATTTTTAGATTTGTAATCAACTTTTTTATATTATGCATTTTTTCTGTATCCTATTTAGTTTTTAAGAAAAAAAAAAATTCCTTTATTCGCTCGCCCCTAAAAAGTGACCATGGTACGCAATTGATAATTATCACCGAATGAAATAATGTATAAAACTTAAACCAAAGGAAACTTAAATATTATTTAAAAAACCGTGGGTACTTAAAAAAAATCAGATTTAATTTAATAAGATAATTATTACCAAAAAAATTATATTTTTATAGAAAAATTATTCGTATACAGAAGAGAAATCGAACAAAATTGATTTTTTTTTCATTACAGCGCCATCTATTACAAATATGAAAAAATGTTTTAGACAAAATCTACATATTTTTAGTCGAATGATCTGAATCTGGAATAAAAAATAGTAGAAAGTTAGCCCCTGTTCCCCCTATAAGGAGGAGAGTATACTCATATATGTGGACCAATTTTAGTACTGATTGATTTCCCACCTCGAATCATTTAATTTTTATTTTAAACATTTTTATCTACTCCTACATTGACGAGTTGTGACTTTATGGCATTTTAGTTACGAGCTGAAGTTAATAACAGTGGCTTTTGGGCATTTTAGTCACGGGCTGAAGTTAGCTTTTTTATAAATTGCGAAAAACTGAGGTTAAATTTGTTAAATGTCAATTTTTTTAAAATAAAATTGTCTTTAAATTCTTATTTCTTTTCGTCGTAGATAAAGTATAGTAGGCAACTCGTTTTATAAACTTCTCTAGACACTCGTTTTTATTAAACACTCGCTCGCAAGCTTCGCTCGTGCCTAATAAAACTCGTAACTAAAATGGCGTTTATAAAACTTGATACATAATATACTATTATTTTAAACATTTCGTAAAATGCATAATATCTGATTTTAAAGCAAAGGTACATTTTAAAGAAAAATTATTAAATAAAATAATGAAATGTAAAATATGATACGCCCTTATGTGATAATTGGGACGAAATGTCCGGGATATTTGTATACAAATTGCTGTTGACTAGCTTGTTAATTATTTATCTTGGACCAATTCATTTTAAAAGAAAAACAAATACATGGAGATGATATTTTAAAATTTTGTATTCCTATTAAAATATTTAAATAATAATAAATATGTAAAATAAAGTATCTAAGATCTAAATGTCTAGATAGTTTAATAAGTATAAGCATAACATTTTTACCCTGCATACATCATGACCAATTAAAAGAAGTCGTGTTTTTTAATTGGTCATTATTAAATACTTAAAGCCAAAACGAAAAAATATAATATAATCATTTGAAATTTCAAATGAAATTCAAAACATCTAACTTGCGATTAAATTTAAAAAAAATAAAACCAAAAACTAACTGTATACCCTGCAGTGTACGAATATGTTATAAAGCTGAAAATGTTCCTTGATATCGAACCAGAAGCAGAGCGGGGTTTTCCAAAAAGGAAACCACAAAGTTTATACGTGCTTTACATTTGTATTGGGCTTTCAGAGAGCGAAACTTTTACCAAGATTATAAATCAACCTAATTAAACGGGATTCTATTGCCTGTTTTTGCAAAACAATTCAATATTATACAACTTTTTAAATTAAAAATTTTAAAAAGTATTTCGAATTTAGGTCTGGCCTCTTTTAAAATTACTGCCAATTGTCTCTAAATCTATAAACAAATTTTAATTTATTTAGATACATTAAAGATAAAATGTTAAAAATAATATTGGGTACCTTTTTTGTTTTATAAAGTTCCCTTACAGTATTATTTTATGCTTTATAAAACTAACTTTGTACAAAACTAAAGTTTTAAAAATACATGGCACTGGTAGTTAACACAACTTTTTGTTCATCTTTTAACTCTTATTTAGTTTTATTAAAAGTTAAGCACTTTATTTTGCATACAAATGTTTATATAAAGTGTACAACTTTATAAACTAGCACTGCTTTAAAAGGAGCGGTTTTTACCCATTTTATTTTAGTTAAATAGGTTGAATTAACAAATATATACTTTACCTATATAAAATAGCAGGTGTAAAATTTATTTTATTTATTAATTTTATAATTAATTGTCCGAAATTTAAAATTGACAAACCCAATTTATATTAATATGTAAATATTAAGGGTGTGTTTTTAATCTTAATAGTTCATTATATGCCAAGTATTATAAACGTCATTTTAGTTACAGGTTTAATTAGGCACGTGCGAAGCTTTCGAGTGAATGCTTAATAAAAACGAGTTTCTAGAGAAGTTTATAAACGAGTTTCTATACTTTATTTACGATGAATACAAAAAAAGAATCTAAAGCCAAATTTATTTGTTAAACATTTGACATCTGACAACTGTCACCCGGATTTAACCTCACTTTCTCCAATTTGTAATAAAACTAACCTCAGTCCATGACTAAAAAGCCACTATGCTAACTTCAGCTACAACGCCATAAAGTCACAGCTCGTCAATGTAGTAGTAGATATTAGTATATGTATTAAGTTTTATAAACACCATTTTAGAGCGATGCTTGCGAAAAGTTTATAAAACGAGTTGCATACTATACTTTATCTACGACCAACCAAAAGAAGCCAATTTTAATTGTTTAAATATTTAACATTTGACGTAATTATTGTCGCAATTTATAATAAAGCAAACTTAATCACGTGACTAAAAAGCCCGAAAGCCACTGCTGGTAACTTCAGCCCTTGATTAAAACGCCATAGGGTCAAAGCTTGTCAATGTGGGAGTAGATAAAATATATGTAAGCCGTTAGTTAATAATAAATAAATGATGTATAAAGTTAATTCATTATCTAACAAAACGAGAAATCACAGATTGATATTTTTGTTATAAAGACCTTGTACAAAGGCTTTACTTGTACGTCATTGGTTGGAAACATTAGCACTCAAGTTTAACAACGGGACGTGCATTATTGACTAATAAACACTGGGATCAGCCATTGTCAGATTAGTTTATCGGGGGATAAGTAAACTGCTCAGATCGCTAAGCAGCGTCGCAAATTGTTGCATGGCATTATTACTACACGTTTAATTAAGTTTGCCTATGTTTGATTTCAAAGACATCGGACCACCAATACGCTCATTTGTGTATAAGTATGTGGCTGACTTAACAATGATACATGTAATTCAATTTGTTATTTACACACAATAGTATTATGTACAGGGTGATCCCCTATAATGTCGCCCCCTTTACCTTTTTTATTTTAAGTGCTACAAAAAATTTAAAAGTGTGCTTATGTAGGTACTAAAAATACTTTTTTTCTACGAATATAAAAACATGAAAAATTGATCAATAGACAGGGAAAAACAAAAAGTTTATTTTTTTCCATGGATCACCCTATATATGAATTTATTTTTCGATTCCTTGTAAAATTCTGAGCATAATTCGTATAACAAACCATATATCTAAATTCAACCGTTTCTGAAATATTCGCGTTCGAAATGTTATCATTAAATGTTTTTTTAAACTGTTAGAAATACTGCAGTATACCAAAATTTTTATTGAAAATAAATTACTATAGTGACATTCAGTGTTCCCAACTGCAGGGAATTTTCCCTTTTTAGGGAATTTTGGTACCAAAAAGGAAAAAGGGAATTTTTTAGTAAAAATTGTTAAAATTAGGGAATTTTTCTTATTTATTATTAAAAAGCCCACGTTCTAGATTACACTTTTTTTCGGTCACTTATTTAATAAAGTGACCCAAAATAAAAAGAAGTTTGACAACGCAGCCCAAATGTTGTGGCTAGAAGAAGAACTAAGTATATGTCAACTGCGAGTCAATTTTATTTCATGTTTACCTTTATATTTTAATAATTTATTTGTTAGATGAGGCGTATACTGCATGCAAAAAAGGCCCAACTTAAAAAAAAACATTTTGTGTTTTTATCTCGAAATATTCCTATAATGCTCTTATCGAGTAAGCTAGCCTAATAAAGTGTGTTTTAATATGAAGAGTAGTTACTACTTTGTATATTAAAATACACTTTATTAGGCTAGCTCACTCAATAAGCGCATAATAGGAATATTTTAAGATAAAAACACAAAATTATTTTTTTTTCAGTTAGGCCGCTTTTGCGGTATACGCCTCAGATGTTGTTTTTACGTTTGTTTTTTATTTTATTTTATTTTTAGATCATATTTTAAAAATTGTATTTTTGATATGAAGTCATTTTTATTGGCAACATTGAAAGCAGGGAATTTTGGCACGAAATAGGGAATTTTTGCCATGCAACAAGGGAATTATTACTCTGAAAGGTTGGGAACACTGGTGACATTATGTCAATATGTCTTTTTAAATAAGTAAAAATGGCGTACTTAGAAAGAGAAAGACAAACTATTTTAATTTATTAGGTACCTTAAAAATAATTGAAATATTTCAGAAACGGTTGATTTTAGTTATATGGTATGTTATATGAAATATGCTTAGAATTTTACAAGGAATCGAAAAATAAATACATATATAGGGTGATCCATTAAAAAAAAACTTTTTGTTTTTCCCTGTATACTGATCAATTTTCCAATTTTCTTTATACATAAAAAAAGTATTTTTAGTACCTACATAACCAGACTTTTAAATTTTTTGAAACAATTAAATTAAAAAAGTTAAAGGGGGGCGACATTATAGGGGATGGGTCCATGTATGGTCAAAATGAAAATATTTAGTATTTATTTTACCCGTTATTACTATTAAAAAAACTTAAAAAAAGTAGGTTTTTTTTCAATAAATATTTTTTTTCCCCAAATTTCTAAAAAACTTTTTTGAATCAATTTTTTGGTAAAATGTATTATATTAGTAGTATTAAAAATCTAGCTATATTAACAATACACTTTAATTTTGTACTCGACTTACATTTTTTAGCATTTTCAGTAAAATTGTGTCCCGAAAAGGGTGCACCAACGTCATACCACGTGATATTTTAAGTATACAATTTTTTTTCTCGCAAGTAGTTTTTGAGTTTAAAAAACTTCCTAAACCAATGTATAAAACATCCAAAAAAGTTTGCAATAAAAATAAAATAAATAAAGCTTCTAAAAATGACACTAACAGGGTTGACAGTTTCTGTCAAAAAATTTAACTTTAAATCGTAATAACTTTGTTATAGTTGAATTTTTATAAATTGACACCTACGTCATATCGTAATAGTATTTCCAAGCCGCAAAAGCGCTTACTTGCTTTAGTGTAGCGATACGTTTGTTGAAAAATGAGGTTTTGAAATTTTAAATCAATGACGTAAATTCTAAGTTAACAAAACAAGTTATATTACTTATTATTAATATTTACACATTTTAACTTTACATTTTTAAAACATCTTTAGAATTGGATTAAATCCTTTTATGTATGTAGTCCCAAAACATTAAAATAAGAAAAATATGAAAAAAATAAAAAACATTTTTTCAAAAATAAAATTGTAATTTTATTTTAGTAAAGCGTCCGAACTGTTAATTTTAATATTGCCTGTGTAACTTCATGAAAACGATGATTTCTTTTCCGTTTCTGTCTTAATCTTATCCCTTTTTTTGCCCGTTCTTGTTTGTTCTTGCCCTATTCTTGTCAGAACCCGTCCCGGTCTTGTATCGATCCAGTCACGTTTCTATCCAGTTTACCAACTGTTAAGAAATGGCCATTTCTATTTGGATGATTTACTTCACTTGGCTTCGGCTGGTGTCAAAATATTTTACAAAAAGTAGTTTTGGTACTATCTGGGCATAGTTTAACAAATACAATTGTGCCTTGAAGATTAAATTTTGTATCATACAGTGTTGGGCACGTACCCGGTATATACCCGATTTATTAAAATTTGGATAAATACCCAAGAAATGTACTATGTACTATGTACCAGTGGTGAGCACTATCTATAGTTGATAGTTCAAAGTTTACAATAGTGCTCACCACTGGTACATAGATGTACTATATGTATATATGTACTATAATAGTACATAGTACATACTTTGGGTATTTATCCAAATTTTAATAAATCGGGTATATAGTATATATACTATATACTGGGTACGTGCCTTACATCAGATTAAATGTATGATACAACATTTAATCTTCAAGGTACAATTGTATTTGTTAAACTATGCCCAGATACTACCAAAACTACTTTTTGTAAAGTAGCAGTATTTTTTTTACTTTCGTTCTTTTAAAACCTTAATAGTAAACATATTTTGTCAAGAAATAGTAGGTATATTGTGCGAATAGTAGGAGAAGGAGGAATTCCCTCTTTTGAAAAACTTGTATGCTATTCGGCTGAGAAGTCTCTTTTTGTGGTTCGCTCAATTTTAGCTCAGCACAAAAGACTAATTTTTCAGACTAATGACATAATAAAACATTTAGTACATATTTTAAGATAAGACTGATATCACACATATTAGGTACTTTATACTTTATTACACTTGTTTTTAAAATATTTTTTTTAAACTAAAAATAACTATTACAAAAAATATTTTTAAGGCCGTATTACAGTCTGCATTCTACGTGCCACACGCAATACTTTTGAACGAAGGCATGCGCATAGCGACGTTTCGTGGAATTTTATTGCCGTTTCAAAATATCTGTCCTGCTCGATTTTTATTGCCAGTTGCATGCAAGTCTGGGGGAAACATTGGTAACTTTTTCATACCAATCCATACCTTAAATTTCCTAGAGACGCTGGTTTATTTTGTGAAGTCATTTGTGTGTTGTTTCTTTGTATTCTAAATTCTATTATGTACATAATATATATATGTTGTGTGGCAGAAGCTAAGTTTAATTTTAATTGTACTTTATAATATTTTATACATTTTTATATTTCCTACGGCTGGTACCATGCAAGTTTAAATTGGAATTGCAAAGTGTATTACAGTCAGCGATAAAACTTGCATGAAAGAAAAATTGCTGCAAGAAAAATTGCAGACTGTAATACGGGCTTTAGCACTGCGTTGGTGTTTCTAGAATCACATATAAATGATTAAAAATGCATAATAATAATAATTATTATTATTATTATAATAATTATTATTATTATAATTATTTTAAACATGAACATTCACATAAGGTTGCACAGCTTCACCTGTATATCGTCGCCTTCAGGAGAAAATTGCTTAACTCCATGTTGTAAAATTTTACAGGAGGAAAGAAAAACATATTAAAGGTGCATTGGTGTATCTCCACATTACCGCCAAAAAATTGTTTAATGGAAAATTACGTATCTCCAATATGTACTTTATGTTAATAAAAGTAACCTTAAATTATTCATGGTACCTTAACTTTACACACTATACAATCTTTCATACTTACATACAGAAAAAATAACTAGGCAATAACTTATACTTGCCAATGGCACTGATTTGTATATTGGAGTTAGGCATTATTCCCTGGACGCTCCTCCACGATTGGAGATACGTATATTTATTTTTCTAAATTTAAAATTAACGGTTTATTTTAGGACTTCTGTAACTTGCATATAAATTAGTTACAGTTTTATCTAACAGATGCCACTAAAATACAATTTTAATGAAAATGTGAAGTTACGTGATTTTCTCCTGAAGGCGACGATATGCGGATGTCCACCACAGTTTTGCAAGGTACCCTTTTTTTTATTCATAGGCGACATGCCGATGGTTTTAGTGAAATTTTCCGGAATTGCGCCGGGCCGGATTATACGCCCAGAGGGCTAGAGGATATGGGAGCGTAGACCTTTTTCAGGGGACAATAACACCGACCCAAACCTAGGGGCGACGCAAAATCCCTCTAGACCGGGGCATTTAGTTATGACACAAGTATTTGGGGGGTCATGCTTGCGACCAGGGAGTTCTTAGTTAGCTGTGTGTGTCTAACTTTTTCTAGTCGTCTGCTTCTGTTTCTCCGTCCGTGTTTGGTTGTTCGAAATAAGCTGGCTTAAAGGAAATATCAGCTACTTTTACCAAATACTGACTTCAAAAAAGAATCAGCCGTTTCAGCAGGTTATCTTTTACTAGGCTAAAAAAATAGAAAACAGATACACACATTCTTTTGCCCAACTGTGCGAAATCTGTTGAATTATCGACAAGACAAAAATTTACCGTTTATACGGGTGTGCGTTTCTGTTTCTCCGTTATCGTCGGGTTGGTCAAAATAAGTAGCTGGCTTCAAGAAAGATTCATCAATTCAATAATTTGTTATTAAGAATCTCACATTTTTAACAGCAAAAAATTTAAATTATCCTGTTAGGTATATAAAATAAAGCCTTATATGCAAAATGGAAATTCTATATTATGGTTTAACAGAGTTAAAATAAATAAAGGTGTTAATTATGTTTTATTTTCAATATAAATAATTTAATATAAGAGACTGAAGTGATTGATTACACTATAATAGTTATAAACTTTTTTGTCTAACATTGAGTACTTCGTACTAATTTTGGGCCGCTGATTTCAAAAATGTCACTCGACGTCTGGGATTTAAAATAATCCAGTTAGGTTCCAGCGCTTGAGAAGGCACGACGCGATAGTGAAAGCTCTTAAAACGTAAAAGTTTAAAGATTAAAACCAACAACAATTTTTTAAAAAAGTGCAAACTAATTATAGTGAAACAAACAATTTTCATAGAGTGCAATCTAAAATGGTGTAACGGTCATTGAGGAGTGAAGTGTTAAGTGATATGAATGAGTTAGGTGCCACCGTTCATTGGACGCTTTTCACTGGACAAGCAAGGGAGGTCAAACAAGAGGGGAGGTGGCCATCTGCAAGTTACCTTAAGAATATGCATGATCTAATACAAAATCTGCATTTAAACACGTATCTTTGAAACGTAAGAAAGGCACACGGCGTAGGGCAATACATCTGTCAACAACAAATGCATAATGCAATCCTAAACGAACCCGATAATAAACACTAGACTCACAGAATAAACTAACACATTAATCATATAACCCTAACGCAGTAAAAAAAAGCCTGATAACTAGGGATGCACCGGATCGGGTATTTTGCCGATCCGGCTGGAACCGGAATTTCGGCCGCTGGCCGGACCGGATCACTGGAATTCCGGCCGGATCGGGACCTAAATTTAAAATGTATGTGCATGCCTATTTTTATACGTAAAACATTGAAAATATTGAGGCTGATTTATTTTTACTTTTTTTTAAACTAGCTACAGTATGCTGAGTGTTTATTACTATTAATTTTACCTAGATAGAAATTACTGTTTATTTAAATATTAATTTTTAATTAGCGTTAACAAAATTAAAACAATTCTACTCATTCAATTGGAGAATAGCAGCCACCTGCCAATAATAAAAAAATTAAAAAGAAGTCGGGGAACCACAGCCGCCGGTCTATCATGGGCAAGGAAACACGCACACCCTTCACTGTTGACCAATTACAAAATTCTGGCCGGAAAGCGATCCGGCCGGAGCGATCCGGCCGGAACGGTAGTTCCGGCCAACTGGCCAGATTTAGTGGTACCGCCGGAATTCCGGTGCATCCCTACTAATAACCAAACTCTACTAGATTTGTAAACATTAGATAACAGAATAATTGCCCTTGTCATTTGTTTAACTAATAAATAAATGAAATACTTAATTTTGGAATTTTTGGGTCCGAGAGTGATGATGAAATGGGGCCGGTTATACGTCTCTTATAAGTACTCATACTCATACTCAATGCTAACAAATGGTTAATATCCATTATAAACACCCCACCTACAACCGGAATAATTAAATCATTAATCATGTCGTTAGGCATCAGTAATTGGCCTATTTCAATATTCACTGTGATTTAAACCAATTGGGCTTTTAATTTGGAAAAAACGATCTTTAAAATCGAGAAAAAATGAGGTTATAATACATGTTGTTATTAATACTAAACTTAATTGTAAACTTAATTGTATTAGAAAAAGCATACAATTTCTCTCGAGATAATATATATATATATATATATATTAGGGTGTCCCAAAAAAAAGAATATATTTTTTTTTTCTTGTCTCTTGTAAAAATATGTTAGTTTATCATGCTGTAAGAGCCCTTTCAAAATATCAGCTCGATTAAAAATTTTGTAGGGGTCGTTTTATTTTAATTCTTTTTCTCGTCTCGATATTATTTTTTAGGTTGAAAATAATAAAAATTCTGTAAATTTCAAATCAATATTTTGATTTCTAAAGGTCGCTAAAAGTTCGTTGATATTTATATTCAGAGGTCGCTCGAAAACATTCAAAATACTCTACTTTGAAAGTTAAAAAAATCTTGAGCGACCTTTAGAAATTAAAATATCGATTTGAAATTTTCAGAATCATTATTATTTTTAAATTAAAAAATAATATCGGAATAAGAAAAAAAATTAAAATTAAAAAAAATCCAATTTTTGACGATTTTGGTAATTTTTAAAAATCTTGAGCGACCCCTAAAATTTTTTTAATGGTGCTGATCTTTTGACAGGGCTCTTAAAACATGACAAACCAACATATTTTCACAAGAGACGAGAAGAAAAAAAATATTCTTTTTTTTTTGGGACACACTAATATATATATATTAGGGTGAGCCAAAAAAACTAACCTATCGGATTTATGGGTTAAAATGAACCTACATACCGAGCAAAAAATTTCCCTGCAAGGCAAAATTTTTTGCTCAATTTTAAAAGGTGTCGGTGAGCATTCTAAGTTTTCCATTGAAATAACACGTAAAAAAATCTTTTTTCATTAAAAAGACTATAACTTTTGAACCATTTGAGATAAAAATTTTTACGTCGATAGGTTAGTTTTTTTGGCTCACCCTAATATATATATATATATATATATATATATGTATATTAGGGTGTCCCTTATTTTTTTTTTTTCACGCATACCCCCTAATTATATTTATTACGTGTTTATATACTCCCAAAAAAAATTTTAGCTCATTCTATAAACGGGAACCCGTGCCGACTTGCATCTAAACCCTCCGTTAGCCAACGTTAGGCGCGCGCGGTATTTTGTAACACGAAACACTTTAAAAAGAAGATATACTTCCTGACTGTATTTTTCTAATGATTTCATTAAATATGATTACTAATTAATATTATTGCTTTTGTTTCTATCATTTGTTTCACTAATTTAGTTGATTTTATCCCTTAAATATATTAATATACTAATTAGTATTGCTAAAATATACTGTTATATGAAATTTCACCTTTTTATAAGCATTTCTTTTCTTGATGTCCTCCCAAAAATATTTCAAACAGTTCAATAAGTTTTCGGTAGTCATCTCCCACAATAGACTCTTTTAGTTATTTAGAGTAAAACCCATTAAGTTTATCAATTTCAGAGTTTACGGCCTATTCAATAGACCCTTCCCTTCCCGATCGAAGACCTCGCGACCAACCGACGTTGGGTAACGGAGGGTTCAGATGCAAGTCGGCACGGGTTCCCGTTTATAGAATGAGCTAAAATTTTTTTTGGGAGTATATAAACACGTAATAAATATAATTAGGGGGTATGCGTGAAAAAAAAAAAATAAGGGACACCCTAATGTATATATATAATTTTATATAACGAGATAAATTATATTTTATTAAACATAATTCACTAGGCTCTAATCTTTATAATCCAACGTACTATTTTCAAATAAGAGAAATAATTTTAATAATTTATAAAATGCTTTTATCGGGATTGGAAATTTTTTGTGAAAAACGTTGTAAAGAATGTAAAAATTGAGCAGTGGCAAAAGTCTTATAAACAGTATTTAAAAAGCAAACAGTGACTGTTTATTTACAATTCATTTTAATGCCGTTTCTGAAAATTTGTTGGCGATGCAATTGCAAAGATCAAATAAATATTTTTGATAAAATCACAATTTCCTTTTTAAAATTTCATTTTAAAATAGTATCATTGTTTATTTTATTATACAATAAAAAAATAAAATAGGTACATATTGTGATAAAGCAACCAATAATTATTTATTATTATTATTTATTTACGAAGTTTAATAAAATACCAATTAAATAAATTTGTTGTTCTGAATTATTTAATCCCGGTGCATTCGCCATTTTTTAACAAATAGAATATTATAATTATTATGTATTTGTTTAAAAAATGGCGAATGCACCGGGATTAAATAATTCAGAACAACAAATTTATTTAATTGGTATTTTATTAAACTTCGTAAACTTAACAAAACTGTTCTTAGCTTGTAATGGTTTCCTTAAGTGAATGTTTAAAGTTAGGGCCGCATAAGTATTAACATTTTGTGCAGTGTAATTAGAGAAATTTTCAATGCACTAATTAATTACGAAGATTAACCGCGGATGCACATTTTCTTAAGCAACTTTTCTAATTTGCTTGGAATTGATAACCGCGTATTTTACACTCAAGGGGGCAATTATCGGTTTTTGTTCACATTACTACTTTAGCGCTCACTGAAAACTTTCGTGTCATGATTCCAGTTTCAATTTGTATAAGTCGGTTTTAAACACCACTTTTTATTTATAAAATAATTACTGGTTTACCTGGTAATGCGAAAACCCGAATTAAAAGGCGTTATTAAAAAAAAAAAGTTTATTATTTTAATTACAAATAAACATTGTTTACCGGATCAAAAGAGCCGTTTGAATATCAGATTAATTAAAAAGTACACTTAATGAAATCATTTGGATCACAGTCTGCATAAAAATGGTACGTAACATAAACCACTTTATTATTTATTAACCTTTATTATGTTAATGCAATGTAATTTTATTTGTAATATTATTATAAATGCTATTATGTAGGGTAGTACAGATAAAGATGGAGAAAATAAGACGATTCAATTCAGAATAGTACATTCTGTAACAAGTTTGGAATACAGCATATTCCGCTCGAGTAAAAATTTGACACACGAGCCGAAGGCGATTGTGACGGTTTTACGAGAGTGGAATATGCTATTCCAAACGTGTTTCAGACATTATTTTCTCTACGACTACGTAAGAATAGTAACGCTTATATAATTTTAAACAGAGAAAAGAAACCAAGCAGTTTTTGACATTTAAGTTTTTTGTTTTGTCAAACCATTTTGTGCCGTCACAATTTTATAATGTAAATTAGGTATAATAAATTTAAACAAATGGTATGCCTAAATCTTTATTATAATTAAAAATAGTTATTTAACTAATAAAAAAAATAACCATAACAATAACAAATACAAAACTAATTTTACAAGTAATCTAGGTCATCATCTATTCTTTTTCTACATTTTAAAGGTCTTTTTTTAAACTTTTTGAATCTGTCAAAACTTCAAAGCCGGTATAGCAGGTAACTGCAGTTTATTATTGTATGGTTTATTATTTTAATATCAAATTTATTATAATTTTGATTTGTATATTTGAAAAACAATAAATATAACTAATTTTTTGTGCCTAAACCTTAATTATACAACTGCTATTATTTTTTAATTAATAAATAATACAGTAATATTTAAATATTTTTAAATTTTTTACGTTTAGTAAACAGCCAGGAGATGTCGTTACTTGTGACTATTCTTAAACAAGAGTAGGAATATTCTCGCACAGTATTGCAGAAAAACATCCTTTCTATGATCAAAAATTACACTAGAATGTTACTATTCTTAAGTAGTCGTAGAGAAAACATATTTCTCAAACGAACAATAACAATCCTTTTTTAATACACTTAACAGATTAATAAATTTGAATACAAATTTACGAAAAATTACTAAAATTCAGTATCTATCGAACAATAATGACGCGTTTCCTCTCAATATGTCTTATATAAGAAGCGTGGATAATGGGAGGTGTCTCCCCTTTTCCTCCCCTATGTTTTACCCTCCTAGTTTTTTTTTAAATTATCATATTTTTGCATTTTACGTAAAATTTGGTAAAAAAGAAACTTCTGGAAAATTTTTATCAGAGGCTAGGTTTTCGAGATATTTGGGTTTAAAACTTAAACAAATTCATAACAAATGTCATCTGTCATCAAAACTTATGACTTTGACAATTCTAAAAGTTTGTCGATTAAAACCTGGATCACCCTTTTTATTAAATTTTATTAAAATTGTTGGTTACGGCGTTTTAATTAACCACGGTATATGTGCTTGTTGTATGTACAGGGTGATCCCCTATAATGTCTCCCCCTTTAACTTTTTTATTTTAAGTGTCCCAAAAAATTTGAAAGTGTGGTTATGCAGGTACTAAAAAATACCTTTTTTCTATGTATAAAGAAAATTGAAAAATTGATCAGTATAGAGGGAAAAACAAAAAGTTTATTTTTTTCAATGTATCACCCTATATTTGTATTTATTTTTCGATTCCTTGTAAAATTCTAAGCATATTTCACTAAATACCTTTTTTCTATGTATAAAGAAAATTGGAAAATTGATCAGTATAGAGGGAAAAACAAAAAGTTTATTTTTTTCAATGTATCACCCTATATATGTATTTATTTTTCGATTCCTTGTAAAATTCTAAGCATATTTCATATAACATACCATATAGGTACCTAAATTCAACCGTTTCTGAAATAATTAAATTATTTTTAAGAAAATAATTTGAAATAGTTTGTCTTTCTCTGCCTGAGTACGCCATTTTTATTTATTTAACAAGATATATTGACATAATGTCGCTATGGTAATTTATTTTCAATCAAAATTTTAGTATACTGACGCTTCTTGATTTCTAACTGTTTAAAAAAACATTTAATGATAACATTTCGAATGCGAATATTTCAGAAACGGTTGAGTTTAGGTATATGGTTTGTTATATGAATTATGCTCAGAATTTTACAAGGAATCGAAAACTAAATTCATATATAGGGGGGTCCATTGAAAAAAAAAACTATTTGTTTTTCTCTGTATACTGAACAATTTTCCAATTTTCTTTATAAGTAGAAAAAACGTATTTTTTTAGTACCTACATAACGACACTTTTAAATTTTTTGGACACTTAAAATAAAAAAGTTAATGGGGGGCGACATTATAGGGGATCACCCTGTACATAAGGCCATAAGAATATTAATTGTGGTCAAAAGTCACAGACTTAAAAAGCCAACAAATCGGACGAAAAAGAACGAAGAATAATAATTTGTGGATAGCAAAAAAAAAGTTAAAAGATAAGGTACCTAATCATTTTATTTTAAAATAAAATTCCTGTTTTATATTGTACAGTGTACAATGTAAACACATTTAGTAATAATTACCGATAATAAATGATTTGTTGCAATTAAGCTTTTTATGTGATAAATCGAGTTTAGTTTCGATTCTCGTGTACTTTGTTGTCTTTACGCCGCCGCGGGCTCTTCTATTTATTTGTATTACAACAGTTGTTACTATAATAATTAATCAATAATTGTCAAATTTGGAAAAAAAATTCTTTATTTTACCAATAAAAAAACCATATATAAATAACATCTACTAGTTTAAGCTTAGTTATGACTTAAACAATATTGATGCATTTATTTATTAATTGTGGTTGAAATTTTGTATTTTTTATTTTAATGACAACACTGTACCAATCTGAGTATTCTGTCCAAATTTCATAAAAGTCGACTAATAAGTTATTTACAAAGTTTTAGTAAAATTGTATTACTGGATTTTAAGTAAGAAAATATTATTTGCTAAAAATACATCAATTATAATAATAATAATAATAATATTGATTTATCCATTATGATCATCGTAAATAGGAGAGGTATTTGATAAGAAATCGATGAAATTCGTATGCACTTATGCGTGTAGGAGTTGCATAGAAATGTTACCATGTTAACTATGGTTTCGAGTAAAAATCGAACACATTTTGGACATTTGTTTGCAAGTGATCCCAGAATTGAATATATTTTTTTAATCTTGTTTCTACATCTAATTGGTACATTTTTTTCATTCATTGACCGCTGTGGTTTTCAGGCCTTAAGTCATTCTACTGTGTTAAAAATAGATAATTTTCGATATTTTGTAATAACATTTTTATTTAAAAACGTATCGATTTGAAATTAGGATAATATGTAGACCTTATTAGTGGCAATAAATCCACGTATTTTTTTTTAGATTTTAACATACAGGGGGCGCTGGAGACAAATTAATTTAAAATTTTACCATTTTTTAAGGGTTGAAAAGTCGAAGAAGCAATGTTGTTTTATAATTTTGAGTATATCACGTTAAAGTATTGATAATTAACTATTATTTGATATACAGCTCGTTCAGACTAAAACCGAATATATCTATATATATATGGGGCGTGGCCTCGCCTCCCTCCAACGCGCGACGCAGTAGCTAAGCAAATAGACTGCATCGCTAATGAGATTTTTTGCATTATTATCATTTAATTTTTTAAGTCCTTACCTGCTCGACCTTTCGTCATGTCGTTTATCACACAAGCAACTGTGACGGGCCTTGGAGGGAGGCGAGGCCACGCCCCATATATATATATAGATATATTCGGTTTTATTCTGAACAGGCTGTATAAACTTCTACATGCAAATTATGTTTCTACGAGATACACCATTTTTAAGTTAGGCCTTTAAAGAGCATAATACTAACATGTTTTACAAATTATTTATTATTTTATCTAGTTTTATAAGATAATGTATTATATATTACATATTAAACATTATATATTACATATAATATACTATATATAACATACAATTCTGACATATTTATTTAAAAAAAATCGCCATAGATGGAGCTAAAATTAGTTTTATTTATAAATTTTAAATTTTTTCAAGTTTACTAATTTTTATTATAGTAGGCATCATAGACTTTTTTCTATGGTAACCTACCATTGGAAGCATGAAGGATAATTTGACAGTTCAGTTAATAAGTTGCAAATGACTGATTGCGTTTCAATTTATAAGTATACTATAAACTTAAAATGAATAAACTAAATAAGTGTCAGCAAGTTAGAAATTATAACCTACTTTAATTTTATTTTTGCTCCACAACCAAGCTTCAATTTTAATTTCAAACTGAGGAAAGTAATATTTACCCAATAAATTAGAATAAAGACTTTATTTTTATGTTGCAATCGGCTATTTAGATATATCTATATTTTTTATTCAGTTGTTTTTCGATTTTTTGTAATTAGTTATTTTGCATTTTTTTATATTTAATATAATGCTAGACAAGGTGTTTTTGGAGAAACGCAAACGATATGGATTTTAAATTTTAATAGCATATACAATTTTCAAGATATTAATTTTTTCGTTAAAATTTTGCTAAATGCACTTTAATCAAAAATAGCCTCTAATTTTTTTGTTATTATGTTTGCTGACATGGGGTTGGAATTTTTGGAATATTAAAAGATTGTTTAAATAATTTAATTTGTTAAAGGTTTTTCAACAAATACCTTGAGAAAAACCACTTGAAATTAGGCAAACTTCAAACAATAATAACGTTTTTATTATAAATGTAAAACCCTATATATTTTAACATAATCAAATAGAACATTAAAGAATCTTTAGATTGGTATTATAATAACTGTTTCCTAAGGGGACATCCATTAATTACGTGAGGCATTTTTCTCATAATTTAGACCCCTCTCTCCCCCTTGGTGAGACTTGGTGAGAAGTGGTAGACCCCCCCTATTCCTCACGTAAGATTCTAGCCATTAAACTTTCTTTGCGGACAACATGATAAATACAAAAAACAACAATTGATTACTTTTTTTTGACAAATTTGAATTATAATAATAATAATAATAATAATAATAATAATAAAAATCCTTTATTGTGTAAAAAAACAAAAACAATTATTTACACAAAATACATATTCTTTAAACCCAAAAGTTGACGGTAAAACAGAAAGTATTATTAATATATATAAATAATTTAGGAAAAAAGTCTAAAGCGAATAATATACGCAATTAAAATTTTAAATCGATGTCTTTCGCGATTCCCTAGAAACTTCTAACGGACTACGTACGTGGAATACCCTGTATATTAAACTTCATTTATGTGTTATGCTATACTTAATTATTAATAAAAGATGCAAAAATATTTTTATAAAAATAACAAAATGTACTAAACTAAACATTTATGAATACTGCTACTGCTAATTCAAAACTGATCCTGGCCACAGAAACATCATTTGCATAAAAAAAGTTAATGTATCAAATAATAGTTAAATATCAATACTTTAGCGTGTTATACTCAAATTCATAAAACAAAGTTGCTTTTTCGATTATTTACCCTATATTTCAAAATTGTTAAATTTTAAACTAAATTATCACCAGCACCCCCTGTAGGGGAAGGTGGGGGAATTTTGCGCGGTGGGTAATTTTACGCATAAACAATTCTTCCAGATATGAAGTAAATAATACATTTTTTGAATGTTGCAACCTTGGAAACGTTGCTTTGGGTATACGGGGACAAAAGTGTACCGCAATTAAGCTTGTAGGTTTTAGCTAGTGACCAGTAAACTGTGATACATGTACGTACATGTACGTTGATCTAAGAAATCCAAGTCGTATCCGCTATGAGTTAAGTTTAAATTTCTGTCCAATCGCTTAAATGTTTATAACACAACTTTATATGATCTTTCCTCGTAATCTGGTGTATGTTTGTTGTTCAGGTTAACTTTTGGAAAGTTTTTTAATATCACAATATGTTTCTTGCAATGGCGGTAATTTTACGCTGAAAAATTGGGGTAATTTTGCGCTGCAAAATTTGGCCAATATGGGAGCTTTGGTACAGGAGCCTAGATTGTTTAGTATAAACAGTTCCATTTTGGCACATGCGGAGTGTAGCTAAAAAAACAACCCCTAAAACTACATATGTGACAACTGCTGCATGTAGACCCCCCTCTAATTTCAAAAACAAAAATTTTATTTTTAGTTATTTATTTTTGATTTTGTTTGTTTTGTTTTATTTTATAGAGAAAATAGTTTTGTTTTATTTTTATATTTTAATATAATAATATTATAGAAATAAACGGTTTATTTAGATACCTATACAAATCTTTCTCTATACAGCGCAAATTTTCCCCCTATGATGCGCAAAATTACCCTGATAGGTGGGTTATTTTGCGCAAATGCATTATTTTTAAAAAATGTAGTTTTTGCATACCAAACAATTTTTTTTATAAATTGCTTATTATATACACATAGTAAACATAGTCTATAGACTATCGCTGGTATTAATTGCAAAATTTCACATTTAAACTTAACAAAGATACTAGAGATTTTGCTTAGATGCGCAGACTTCCCCCACCTTCCCCTACGTTAAAATATAAACAAAATTTTGGATTAATTGTAATTAGTAAGATCTACATTTTGTCCAAATTTCAAATCGATACGTTTTGAAATAAAAAAGTTCTTTAAAAAATGAAATTTCTTCATTTTTAACACAGCGAAGAAAAAAATAAAAATAAAAACAAAGTTGTCAATAAACGAGATTTTTTTTTTTTTAAAGTACTGCATTTAGATGTAGAAATAAGGTAAAAAAGTTTCAATCCATTTCTTGAACCCTTCGATCCTTTCGCGAAACCGTAGTTAAAATTTAATGTAAATACAACACAGTTTTGCAATAATAAACGATGAGGCGGTAACACTGAAAATACAACGTGTAGAAATTGCCACCTTTACGAAACTAAAATAAGTCTGAATGACAGATTGAAAATTTTGGTTGGATACAGTCTAACATTATCTTCTAATTCTTCTTAAAATTTAAATATGAGATTTTTTCGAATTCGCAAAATTAAGAAGACCGCTAATAAAAGCTCAGTGGGTAATTAATGACAGAGTATCTATTTTATGTCAACATAAAAGTAATAAAAATCCAAAATTTATAATTTTCTATATCATCCGTTCATATTGATACACCCTTTAAAAGCTTAACATTGAACAATCTTAAAACATTTACCATACTATAATTAATGACATAATGCTATAGACTTATTTATAAAAAATACAATTTGCATAACTACATTAAAATGTTTATAATATTAATAAACACATTTTGGTATACGCTATACACAAAATTTTATTTACATACATTTTATCTACTTTCAAAAACTCTTGCAATCAAAGACTGAACCACTCATTAATAAGATTGTATTAATCTTGATGAAACCGGGTAATTATCAGCTTTTGCTACTTACTGGAAACTTTTTTGCCATTCTTCTTCCACTGGATGACGGGAAGCGGGTCGCCTCTGGCGGCACAATAGAATGCCGCCACACCGCCCGCCTTCACTTGCAAGTTACGGGGTTTGGATGTGATTTCAGGTGGATCTGCAACAATAAAACACGCGTCAAGATATTATTTTACATAATCATTAAAAAGGGGGAGGCCAAGAAAAAGGGGAGATAAAAATACGAGAAACTTTTTATTGGCATGCAGAAAATACAAATCTAAATTAAAATTTAAAAGACATTTGTTTTTTAAATTGACAAGATATTGAATCATATTTTATCTACAAAAAATTTAATTAAAGTGCACTTCTATTTTAATGGAAAATGTACAATTTAAATTGTTAATTTAAAAGCTTCTTATTAGGTATTTTGAAAACCCAGCAATTTTAAATGACATAAATTAAAAATGCAATATTAAAAGTGTTTAAATAAAAAAGTCCTTTTTCAGACAACAAAGATATAATGTTATGTGGCCAATTAAGCAGCCCTATCGTGATGTAACAATTTACTTTTTACTTTACGAGACTTACACGCGAATGCATCATTTAACAATTTTTAATTTTCACCTGCTGTACAATGATTAATTATATTCTATTTAAAATTATTAGGTACTGCTGATTTTAATCTTAGTTATGTATCTTATTAGATCAGTATACAATTGAGGCGCTTCTTCCAAAAACAGCCATAATCCAAATTGTTATTTTTAACTATAAATTATTATTTACGTACACTTATATTTTAAATTAATATTTTGGCAGTAAGTAATCGTTAATTTAGCTAGATAACGTACATAAAGTATATGACATTGACAATAGATATTTTTATGACAAATTATTTGGTTTAAAAAGCACAAATCGATCTTCATAAGTTTTAGATATTATTGTTTTAAATAAAAGTTAATTAACAAGACATTTTTGGAATATTGCTGTTTTTGTAAGAAGTGTAAATTTGTCGCCATATTATTAATAAAAGCACTTATATTATACATTTAATTAACTTTAAAAATAATACGACTGCACGACTAAAATAAAATTGCCAATAACTTATCCTACTTATTTTAGCATTTCCTATTTGTATACAAAGTAATAAATCAAATAATATTCGACATTACAATATTATCGCCTTTCATACATCCAGAATTCAAAGTTTATTTAAATTTATGTTGATAAACGTTTTAATATAAATTTACTGTATATAATATTTTCATCAATATCATGCAGGTAAAATATTTTTAGGATTTATTTAAATAATTCATAATTTATGGATTTAAAAATGTTGTATTGTATATTTTAATTAAGTGATTGCTATATGTAGCTACTTTAATATTGTCATTTTATCTAGGGTTAAATCACATTAAATTACTCTTTAAATACATAATGTTATTCCATGAGTCGATTTAAGTGATTTATTCGAATCCGAATTTTTATTCACCCCTTAATACATTCGTATTACCATCAAATTCGATGAATATATTTTCATTACAAATGGCTATGTATATCTTATTATGCAAAGATACTTCATTTTATTGATGCATTATTGTCGATATTATGTTTATTTCTTTCAGATCGTTTCTTTAGAATATTAACCTAATACAGTTTTTTTTTCGAAACGATATTATAATATAAAAATATTTATTTAAATTGGGTTGCTCTTCTACCTATAGTACTTCACTGTTGTTTTGAATTAATAAATGTTTGATTTATTTAGCGCGAATACACAAATTAGGTATTCAAACTTATATACATAAGTAATGTAATAAATTGTACATCATGTACAGTACAAGACATATATTTTGTTAAAATTTTTACTATTAACAAAAACAATATAATTCCAAATAAAGTAAACCAATTTAAATAAATATTTTTATGGTATAATATCGTTTCGTAAAACCCCGTTTTGTACCAATATTTCAAAGAAACCAGCTGAATAAATTTAGAAATAATAAACATAATATCAAAAATAACAACTGTATGGGAAACGAATTTAAAACTAATGTTGTATTCTTGCACAGGTGAAAATTAATTATGTAAACTAGAATGTCTTAATCACCACTCTTTATTCTAAATCAGATAAACAATTTCCTTGTGACTTAATTAAGCACAGGGGGATAACATTAAAGCCTTGACTGTAATATAAGATATATTATATAACATTAGGTTAATAATTATAATAGGTTTTATAATAGTAAACTCTTGATTTTGTTAAAACAACCATTTTGTTAAAATTATGTACATGTGGGTTACATTTTAATTGTTTTTAATGACAAAGATCAAAAATGTATGGTAGGTTTTAACCCAGGAAAAATACGTTTTAAGGAGAAAGCAAATTTATTCCTTACAGGTTGCACCAAGTATCCATTTATGTGTACTTCAATGGGTATTTTTTTTATTTTAAGAGCTACAAGGTCGGTTTGATTATAAAAAAGCGTAAGCCTATTAAATTAAATTTATAAATTGAAAAACAAAGCCAGCGGTTCTCAAAATATTTGAAAAAAAAAACAAAAATCTTTCAAAACTAACAATCTATAACTTTCTTGTTTCGGGGAATTTTTACAAAAAGTAAGTTTTACATGTATACATTTTTGTCCAATTTCTTTGCAACCTTATTTTAAGTTACCATCACCATCTTTTGTTTTTATAATTGCCGCCATAACTTATGTATTTTAATAAATCGTTAGATTCCTTGATTTTTTTCTATTTAACCATGTAAAATTTTAATATGGCGGCCTTAGGGAAAACAAAAGATGGTGGTAGTAACTCAGAATATAGTAGGCGAAAAAAAATTGAGAACCGATATTTTTTTTTCCAATTTTTAAATGCCATTTTAATAGACCTATAATTACGCAACTTTTCTCTAATTTAACTGATCTTGTAGCTCTTCAAATAAAACAGAGTGCACCAAGTATCTTTCTATACAGGGTATCCCATTATTGTTGCATCACAAAATTGGCGACTCAAAGTATCCTTCTATACAGGGTGTCCCATTATTGTTGCATCATAGCCCTTGCGACAATATACGCACCAAATTTATTTTTGTTTAATTTTTCCCAATGATAGAATATCAGGGTCTTTTGCAAACACAAAAAATTTAACAAAAACTCGTCCGTCACAAGGTCCGCTTACTTTATATAGGTATCTTTTTATTTTAAGAGATACAAGGTCGGTTAAATTAAAGAAAATTAATTGCAATGACATTAAAAAAGCATTAAAAAATTGGGAAAAAGCGCTTCTCAAATAAAACAAGTCGACAAAACAAAAACTTTTGGTTTTATTTATCATGCATCAAAATAAAGCAAAAATATCCACCTGTTTTAAGACTTGCTTTTGTAGTGGTGGTACTACAGTTTTCATAGAAACAGTTAATATTGTATTGTATATTTAAACTTTTGAAAATTAACCACTAGACGTTTTATTGGTTACAAAAATTGTTATTATGTACCTATACCTTTATTTATTCATATCAATTGGATATTTTTAATTGTGTGTATTTTTTCCTTTATCCAAAACGTAAAATGGGCATGGGTTGCAGGATGTCTCTGTCCATATGTCCATATTCTACATGCTCACTTAGATAAATTTAATAATTTAAATAAGATTGGAGTACTCTCTGCTAAACGTCTCCATTATGACATTATCAAGTACATCATAAAGAATATATGATGGGAGGCTATATTTGGGGTTTAACAAAGAAAAAAAAACATAATAGAAAAAGTAAACGGATCTACTTTTAAACTTTTTCCAAATATTTTGTAAGCTAATATAAATGTAATAAAAGTCAATAAAAATTAAAATCATATATTTTCTTAAATACATTTTAACAAGACATTGTCCTGACTTAAAAAGCAATTTTATTTTTTTTTCTGGATGAATGTTGATAAACCTATTTTAATTTCATAGCGACAAAAGTAATGTTGACTTGTGTAATTTGAAAAAAAAACTAAAAACCTGTTAAAACCAAATATCTTTATATTCGTTATCGTTATATGTTATTCCTTGGAATTTAGAAAAAAAGTAAATTTTACAGTCCAATGATGTACCACATTATGGTAACTCAAAATATAGTAGCAAAAATGTAGAATAATGTGTATGTTTATATTTTAACCTTACTTTTTTCAAAATTCTCAGAAATAACGATTTTTGGGATTGAAGGGTTTTAAGTTTTTTTAAATAATTAAAATATGCTGATTTTTTAATTATAAAATGCCATTTTAATAGACTTACAATTACGCAACTTTTGTATAATTTAACCGATCTCAAATAAAAAAAATATCCATAGAAGTATAAACATTCAATGCTTGGTATAATTTACAAAAATCGAAAACCTGGCCAATCCTCTCGTATTAAAAATAATTTTACATAATTTTATTTAAACTAAACAATGCTTCTAGGCTTTTATTCTTTATTAATTATAATAATTATTTATTTTACTAAAATAAATAATTGCAAAAATTACTTTGCGTTTTTTTTATTTTAAAAAATTAAACAATTAAAAGGTATTTTGTTTACAACTGTTAAATAGCAATTATCAAGAGCTTTCCAATGAGAAAACACAAAGGGAATGTGTTTAAAGAAATAGACATTGTTTGTTTTTAAATAGACACCCAATCAGAAAATGTCCGATCCCCCATACATGTATACATGTATGGGGGATCGGACATTTTCTGATTGGGTGTCTATTTAAAAACAGTATTATATTATTAGTATTATATAATATATAGTATGTATATTATATACATATATGTATATAATATACATACTATATATTATATAATACTAATAATATAATACTATATTATATAGTCTATATATTATATAATACACTTATAAAAATATAATTAATTAATTAGTTGCTGGTCAATTTAACTTATTAACAGTATTTAGAGTAAATAAATTATAACACTGTACGTGTCTTTATCTGGTTTCCTCTTTAGAACTACCGTGAAAGTGTTTTAATTTGTTTTAAAGTATAAAATATATTACTTCAATAAAATCCTTCGAATTGCAAATGAAGTATTAGCGCTTCTTGTTGCAGGAGTTTTGATAAATATTCCGAAATGAAACAACATTTATACGTTGATTGATGATTAAAATGTTATTATCATCTTAATCTAGAATTTTAGCGACAGACACAAGTTTCGGAACTTTAGATCTTCCACGGTGATTATGAGCTGTCGCGGAATATGAAATTTTCAGTTATGAAAACTCGCCAAGTAATTCGACAATCTACTTTTCGTACGACGACATATAAAACAATGTATGTTTATTATAATGCATATTTTGCCACTTTATTTTTTCTTTATAATGTATGACGGCTAATGTTCTTTTCATACGTATACGCTCTTATTAGCATCAAATAGATTGTAGCTTGTAATATAACGTATACACAATTTTATAGATTAAAGGTTTTATTTCCAAATTTTTAAATACAACAAACTTTTAAAGTAAACCAGTAGATGGGATTGATCACGCTACACTTTACCTAAAAAGTTTTTTTTTACTAAACTAATCCCTCCATAGCTAATTGACGGTCGCAAAGCACTTTGGTTAATATAATTAATTTGTTTTGAACAACAAACTCAAACCAAATTAAATTAACGTCGAACACGATGACCATAATTGCCTTCATGTTATTAATTTATTAATTTTAAAATAACCCAAATAGGTTTTAATAAAGTAACTATCTCTCGCCCTCCATTAAATTTATTAATAGGTAATAACGAAACTTAAACCATAGAATAAAAAAGACAATATATTTATCTAAATAAACACATTTTTTCTAGTCTAATGAAATTAAACAAGCTTAAAAATACAACGTGTGCAAACGAAAAACGTATGATAAAATGGGAGTAAATAAAAAATGCATAAAAATTGACCCTTTGTAATAAGGTAAAAAACGTAAAGCGCGCGGCCATAAACACAGGCGCCGTGTCACCAGTTATTTATATTTGCGTTAGCTACCAGTATGTTCGTATTGTCGATGATTGAAACATCAAAGGTGAATGAAGAGTGTGCAAACAAACAGAAAATGGCTCTCTACTTTTTTCATTAAAAACAAACATACATGTTTCATTTTATTGCATTAATTTTTCAGGTTATTCTTTACGACGAGTGACATTTGCAAATGTAATTATCATGTCCATACAAAAATCCTTTTAAATTTATATTAGATATGAAAAATAAACCAATGTTAGATTTTTATTGTTGGCAATTATTTAATTTGTGTGTTCGCTATATAAAAAGTATAGTATGCAACTTTTCTCTCGTTACCAAAATGCCGTTATAAAACGATACAAAATATAATATTTTTTATGTTAAACAGTTTTTAGGCTTCTATATTTAGATATTTTATAGTTGGTTCAAGAAATATTAAATATTTAATAGTCGGTGCAAAATAATAATATTCCCAAAATATGGATACTTGATAAAATAACTTAAAAATTCAAATATTTAAAAAGTCAAACTACAGAGCTTCTGGTAACGAGAAATATATATAAAAGTTATATAATTCTGGTCAAAGTATATATAACAAGGTTTTATAATGGTCATAAGGTTACTGTAATCTCTAGGTGTATAATAAGGTTATAATATAATTGTTTATACTTGAAAAAGGACAACTTTGGTATATGTTAAACAAATATTAGAAATATTCCCCAACACCAAAACAAAAGACAAAGTTCTTAAAGTACTTTTCGACAACGATGTTGGCATCTTCAGAAGCGAGGTGTACTTTTGTGGTAAAGTTACGTGGACAATATCTTTGCTATTTTCGATCAAAACGCTTGCAGCTTAGATGATTTTGTTTCCAAATTAAATAATTGTATTCCCTCTATTAAACTCACCTTTTAATTAAAAAAATATGGCCAGCTACCATTTTTAGATACCCTTGTGATTATATCTAGACAATACGCTAGAGTTCAATACTTACAAAAAAGCACTGCACGTTACATAACTTTCTTGTTAGTAGGTTGGTAAACTTTCCACTTAGTAACAGTAGCTACAAGAAAGAGCTTAGTTTTATAAAAGAGATTGTTAGAGACAATGGATAAGTTAGTAAAGAAAATTAGTAGTAGGTATATAATATATTATATACCTTCGTAGAACCGAAATGCCTAACCAGAATTAAAAAATAACTTTGCATGCTTCTCTTTACGCAAACAGACCAGACAATATTTTCTGAAGTAGGTATACCTATATATATATATGATTACTATCTCAGCATTTCGGTAAATCACCGAAAAAATTAATTTGTTGGTTGTTTATTATTTAAACTAACTAACGATACAGCAAAAATATATTTTCATTACACATACGTTATTAGTGTCATAACAGTACTATCTCCTTCAACGAAATGACACCTTTTTAATGAAGAAATATTTACAATTTTATTTTACTACAGAACACACACAATACAAAATTATTTGGTTCCAATGAGAGCAATTAAATTTTTCAGTTGTAATTTTTCTTATTACGCTATCACTTGAGGATGATGTTAAAGAATCATGGTCTGTTAGTTAAGCCATTCTAGGTTAACGACTTTTCAAACAGAGCCCACAAAACTCAAGTTTATGACCATTCCTTTTTAAACTCAGCAAACTCGAGGTATGGAAGGAATTTTTCGAAAACTGGACTTCAAAATTGGTTTAAGTTTCAAGCAGTAACACATTTCAGATAATTTTAGGCAACCCAAAAGATAAGATTCCTATAATTAAAAAGTCGAGTACGAAATAAACTGTCAAGATTATCACAAGAAATATGTTGGACAAACTAAACCATCCATCCAAGTAAGGTTTAAAGAGCACTTGGCCCATGCTAGATTTGGTAGGACAGAGAAATCGAGTGTTGTCCAACATATACTTGATGATGGTCATTGAATAGGATTTTACAACCTTAAACTTATTAAGGAAGTTAGGGAACCAAGTCAACTAGATAATTATGAAAGTTTATAAGAGTATAAATAAATCTTTAAATAGCGATAACGGACCGGTACCCAACTCTAGTTAATATAAATTAGTTTGTTAGTTTCTCTTTAGGTATTTACTGAAGCCGTTACGGTCCACGGTTTAGTAAACTGTGTCAGTTTATGGTTCAGTCAACATTATCTTATAATTAATATAGATATGGTAGATTTAGTTACACTTTTGAAGATGCCAAAATCGTTGGCGAAAAGTACTTAAAGCACTTTGTGTTTTGTTTTAGTGTTGGGGAATATTTGTAATATTTGTATAATTGTTTATAATTATAATTGTGTTGAATAAAACAAAAATTTCAAGGAATTAAAAAAAATAAGTATGGTATCCGGTTTTGACGTAACACTATTTGTTGTCATTTTAATTGGAAATAAGTTATATAATAAATATTTAGCGTTTATTAATATAAATATTTTTAAAGTTGATTAAATCGACAATAATTTTTAGCGAAAGAAATTGCATTGCGTTAGAACTATTAAAATTGCAGATCTCCGAAAATAGCAAACCTGGCAACACTAGTCTTAAGTGGTTTAGTTGGTTGATTATCAATAGTTTCATAACATTACATGTAGTTACTACAATTTATGTAAGAGTTTTAAAATTATATATTAATACATTAAGTACCCTGGATAGGTACTACTATAAAAGTTAACTAATATCTTAGGGTATATAAAATTACCATAAGCAATATAAGAGGGGTCAGAGTTATACATTCCTTTCGTCATGGTTGTTTTTTTATAAAATTTATAAAAATCAACGTAAAAAATTCAAGAGTTTTTATAATGTAAGCAAAATAAAGCCTGTAAATATAAATTTGGTTTAAGAATACATTAAGGGCTGGATATATTTATTTTGCTGTCAGAAGGAGAAAAAAATGGATGTATTCTACCCATAAAAACAATGAAAAAAAACTTAAAAGTTGTTATACGATTTTTTAATGTTTTCGAAATACAAGGTTTTCAAAAAATTTCCCATACAATAATTCACACAATATTCTAATTATTGTTTTTCTATAATATCGAGCAACATTTTGACAGGTGTCAACTGTGGTATAAATATTTCGGTAACCAAATTAAAAAAATGTTAGTTTTATAATTTGGGTAATATAACATTTATGGCAACTATAAAAATGTTTATTGGGTATATTTGGGTTAAAGTATCTAAATATACAATTTGTAATACATCAATTCTAATTTATTATTAAACATATTGGTTTGAGTATACTTTAAAAACGCAGTACAAGTTTTATGTTTGATGCTCGTTTTAAATATATTCATATACCCTTTCTCAAAAGTATTGCAACTTTGTAAATTTAGTTTTTCTTTAGATTTAAAGTAAAACGGTAGAAAATTGTTGTCTACCAACAATTTATTTAATGTTTTGTATTCAATTGCTTGAACAGTTTGTAACTGTTCAAAATAAGAATGTAACGTAATTTTAAAGCAAAAATTAAACTGGTGTCAATTAAGAGGACTTTAAAATGCACATTTAAAATATTAATTACATTTAGTTTAAAACAAAAGCCATTATTGATATATCCAAAACCATAAATTTTAAAAATTGGTTCCGAAAAAAGCAAATATTTTGTTTTGCATTTGTTCGCAAATATTTACAGTCATTATTTGTGAGTCGGTAGCGAAATAACTAATAAAGTACCTCGGTTTGCGGTCTTTATTCACCATATTGTGCCATTTTGCACTTGTCACACATGTATGTATACAGGTGGCGTGATATACAGTTACAGTACACACTTAAAAATTTATAAAATTTGTGTTAAAAATGTAAAAATTTACATAAACTTCCTAGTGTTTATAACATAAATGAAATATTTTACTTGATACAAAAATGATAATATTTAAAATCTTAAAATTTCATAAGATTTAACAAACAATAATGTGTTAAAAGGTCCTACACAATTTTGTGTACATTGTAGTATAATAATATAGTTAATGTTACGAGAAAATTAAGTTAATTCCAATATAATACATAACTCCAAAAAAGTGTAAATCTAACTAAAGAATATTTGTTAAATATTTGAGTACAGAAAACTTCTAATCAAATTAAAAACGCTGTATTTAACAAAATTTAAAGGTAAGTTTGCTATGATAATGTTTTTTTTTTTACTTACATAACGTTTGTATCCCCAGAAATGTTTGAAGACCGTCTACCCTATGGCATGGATTTGTATTTTATTTTAAAATACAAAAAAAGGGCTGGACTGTGCAAATTGCATCACTAAAATTGCACAGTGTAATATAAGTGAATTCCAATGCTTTATTGCTGGCCTTTTTTAAAATTATGTAGTATAATAAATCATTATTATTACATACTTAAATGATTTAATTTTTTGCCCAAAAACCAATATTCTTATATTAATTTAAATATTTTATTAAAATAAATAAAAATAAACAATTAATAATGTAAAAATTAATTAAAAAATATTGTTAAAATTCAAATTAAAATAATTAAATGAAGACATACTATTTGTGTCAAATCAATATGTTAAATAGGGTGGAGTGAATTTTTTTTATTTATTAATTAATTTTTTCTGTATTATTAATTGTTGACTAAAGGAGTAAAATAAATAAATATCAAAAAAATATTCCAATTTTTTAATATCCTGAGGTGGCGCATCAATCTCGTAGTTTTGAAAATTCTAAAAAAATATGACTTCAATCAAAGTAATAAAAATAGCATTATTAATAAATAAAAAGTTTATTTTAGTAAAATTAACGTGAAACATAAACATATTTAATAGTAAATCATAAGCTTTAAGTAACTTCAGGAGTGTTTATTGGTAGAAATAAGATCTTCTTTTTCGCGAATAATACTGACATTTGGTATCAAAATTTGGTATCTCTTTTCTGGCTTTAATTCTTGTTCTGATTAAACCATCTCTTGCTTCCGACCCACAAACCGAGACTGAAGATTTAGTATACTGGTTATAACCAGTTTTACATAGCGTTCCACTGTTTGGGTGTGACATGAAAATTTTTGGAAGTATAGGAAATGGTCACCCGAAGAAATCATATCGGTAATTTCTGTCATCGTATTTCATAGTCATAGGTGGTTTTTAACTCGTAATAATGTAATGCTTCAGTGTTTAGTTGTGGAAGCTTTAATTCCCGTAATCTCAAATATTTTGATTCTTTTCTCGCCTTTAATTAATATTTTTCGCAATGCTAGTTCTTTGATAGATATCTTGTAGGTAACATAGCAAGTAATAGGTTTTCTGGATGTATTTTGCTGAATATTCTTTAGTATAGTTATAAGGCGTTTTTCTGGAGGTGTAATGCTCTTTTAGTCATATTAAATATGTGAATAGGACCATGTTTGCACGTAGGCTTAGTTTTGATGTAAAACCACGTTTGACATACACTTTCATGATAAAAGTAGCCAATTCTTTTAGGTTTGCCAATGGAGGCGACCAAGTTATTTTTCCAGTAAAACTATGACAAACGATGTCCTCCTCTTACCGCGGTACCATCTCATCCTATTGCAACCAAATTTTAAAACCACATTTGCACGAATTCTTTAATCGCATTTACAAGTAGAAATATCAAATAGTTTTTTGGACTCGTCGCAGAATAACTTCTTTTTTACATAATTTCGAAGTTTTTTCACGCCCTTGTACTTGTTGTAATATGAAATCAACCTCGCCACAACTTGTTGATAGGTAACAATATAAAACGAAGTTTTATTTATTCCATATTTTCTTGATGACACAAAAAATAATTTCACACACATCTTTGATTTAATTCAAGCAAATCATTTCTGGCCAACAAATAATATTTAATTATAATTATATATATCATTATATGTCGGCAACATGTTTTCAGAAATTTTTTGTGGCTCATACCGGACATCGCCAATCTTTACGAGTTTTAGGCATTTTGCAACCGCTCGATTATTAAGTCGATATACAAAAATTATTTATTGATCGATAGCGACGCGGTGAGCGCCTCTATCGGATGGGAGTATATCTAATACTAAAAAATGGACATGACAAAAAGATCAATATTGGTTTTAATCGCGCGGATAAAAATCCGCGCCTAAAACAGAATTTGTTTTTTTTCTTGCTGCGTGCGCCACCTGAAGATAAAGTCCTAAAGTCATTTTTTTTGCATAGTTAATGTACTCATATGTGATCAACAATAAATAATACAGAAAAGAAGAAATACGAAAAAAAACTTTTTTCGACCTATTCACTCCACCCTAATGTTAAAGTTATACAGATATTAAATCATATTAATTATTAGTTTAGGTTAAAATAACCATTTAAAAAAAATTTAAATTAACTTAGCAGTTATGTAAAAAAATAACATATATTAATTTTCTTTTATACATTCTGTTGTGTTAAAAATTAAAGTAAGTAATAAAAATAAAAAAAAACTAAAAAAATTGAGTGGACTTTCTGGGAGTCGTGTGTGTATGAACATATCTTTTTACGAGTCAGAGAGCGCCTGGAGAAATAAACCTAATAATTAAAATCAAGGGCCTACCTTGTTAGGGGGATTTTAGGCCTAAATCTGGCAACACTGTCTGCGACACAAGAAATAAAGTTAATTTTTTATCTGGACTGCGGCAACTTTGCAAATTTAGGGTTTTTGGTTGGTAAATACAGTTGTCAAGTTGGTCGCATTAATTAAAATAAACTAAGCTAGTTAGAAATCTAATTGTGGTTATGTATAAATTATTATAGGTTACATTGTGCAGTTGTCAAGTTGAGTTGTCGAAATTCGTAGTTAAAATGCAATTAATTTGGCTTTGGTGGTGCTTGGATGAGTAAAAAAAAAGTAGTTAAATATAGGTTGCTTTACCCAGAAGAGAAAGTATTCCTAGCGGATAATAATGTTGTCCAATGGTGAATAATGTGAAAATAATGTGTGATGTAATATTTATAAAACCAAATTCGTTACTTTTTTACTCCAAAAACGTCCATAAGGCGATGTACTTTTTCTTCCATTGTGGCATTTGGCATAATTTCATCAAAATGAAGTTTTGCCCTCAAAAGGGCTTTTACATTCGAATTCGTTGCTATTATTTTTGGCATAATTATCTTTTTATTTATTATTGACAAGTAAATTATCGACTATAATTACACAATAGCTTATTTTTAGCCGGATAAATTTTTGTTTTCCTTAAAAGCTTGTTACATTAGACCAGTGCAGAAGCCTTTAAAAATGGTAAAAAGAGAAAAAAAATAACAGTAGGATGAAACACATTGGAAAAGGAGGGGAATATAATAAAAATTAAAGGAAAAATAAATTACGGGCGATCTGAGTTCGGGAAGTGGGAGGGGGGGGGTTTAAGGGTAAAAAATGGTTTATCTCGATTTCCGGCAAAACTACAAGTCCTATAGAAAAAAGTTAAATGTCAAAGTTGTAGGTGATAAAAAGATCTACAACTTTTGTATTTACAATTTTTTCACATAACCTCAAAATTTATGTGTAAAATTCAAAAAAACAAGTTTTTGGTTTTTTATTTTTATCTTTTTTAAAAAAAAATTTTTTTCCACGAAATTTGGTGAAAACTTACCTTTTTATGTCCCAAATACACTGTAATTTATTTGATTTGAAATATTTATTATTTCGCCTTATTTTGACTTAATATCAAAAAAGCACCCTAATTTTCAATCGAAAATTCTCGCGTCAAAATATCAGCTTTTTTCAAAAAGTCGGTGTGCTTTTTGTTCGATGAACTCTCTACTTTCTGATGGTGTAAAAAAAATATACATTACTATGGTAAATGTTCTCAGAAAATACAAAAAATATTATAATGAATAACGTAATCAGAATGAAGTATCTAAATTCAAAAGTATGATTTACATGTATTTTTATATTTTATGAGATTTTCTGACATAAATGTTATAAGAATTTAATAAGTAAACTTTTTAACAAAAAAAAATTGCAACAATCCCATTTTTTTGATGAAATTGTACATAATGATTAAAATAAATTTTCGAATTCGAGTTTTTTTCGTTATTCATTATAATATTTTTTGCATTTTCTGAGAACATTTACCATAGTAATGTATATTTTTTTTACACCATCAGAAAGTAGAGATTTCAACGAACAAAAAGCACACCGACTTTTTGAAAAAAGCTGATATTTTGACGCGAGAATTTTCGATTGAAAATTAGGGTGCTTTTTTGATATTAAGTCAAAATAAGGCGAACTAATAAATATTTCAAAACAAATAAATTACAGTGTATTTGGGACATAAAAAGGTAAGTTTTCACCAAATTTCGTGGAAAAACATTTTTTTTTGAAAAAGATAAAAATAAAAAACCAAAAACTTGGTTTTTTGAATTTTTCACATAAATTTTGAGGTTATGTAAAAAAATTGTAATTACAAAAGTTGTAGATTCTTTTATTACCTACAACTTTGCCATTTAACTTTTTTCCATAGGACTTGTAGTTTTGCCGGAAATCGAGATAAACCATTTTTTACCCTTAAAACCCCCCCCCTCCCACTTCCCGAAGTCAGATCGCCCGTAATTTATTTTTCCTTTCATTTTTATTATATTCTTCTCCTTTTCCAATGGGTTTCATCCTACTGTTATTTTTTTTGGTTTCAAAAATTATCGACCCTGGTCTACATAGCAATTTGACAAGAAAAAATGTCATCAATCAAAATTGCGAGACCGTAGGTCGAGCGATTTTGTCAGATGACATTTTTTCGAGTCAAATTGCTAAAAGGTAACAAGTTTGAAAGTTAGAAAACAAATTTATCCTGCCAGAAAAAATGCTCGAGTGTAATTCGACGAGATAATTTTGAGATTAATTTTTTTCATATTGCATGCCCAATCTAGCAAAATATTTGCTAAATCTTGCTGTGATATTGAGTCGAGTAGTTTGTAATTCCTCGCATTACAAAATGCCATATATTGTCGCCAAATTGACGCTTTATTATTAAAGAATTATTTGAGATACTTTTTACAATTTGTTCTTTATTGTTTTTCGCCGGAAGCGACACAAAAACGATTTATTTTAAAAGATTTTTTGACACTTGCTATTAAAAAATAATTATTTGCAAGGTTGTCAAGGAAATGAAATGACACGAGGTAAATAAATAATTATCCACTTGCAAAAGTTACCTTCCTTTTTATCCGTTATCAAAGTGACTTAAATGCCATTCAACTACGACGTTTTCATGTAAGAAACAAATTATCAATAATAAATATTATTGTCAATTTGACAGTGTCAAAGTATTTAATTAAATTCTTGAGCAGAAGTACCATTTTTTAAATACTAAAAATACTAAGTCAAACTGGCATAAGCCACGAACCTAACAAAAAAACACGAGTCCAGATAAAAAAAAAGAACTGTATGTTAAAGGTGTCCCTAAACTTATTGGCATAAATTTAGAAAAAGATTAAACATGTCAAAATAAGACGAAAACCTAAATAAATATTTTTCCTATTTACTTATGTTTCCAAGATACAGGGTGATAAAGTGTTACTTATCATATCAGTTTTTTTAATATAACTTCTTCTATGGTAGTCTTGGAA
This sequence comes from Brassicogethes aeneus, assembly GCA_921294245.1. Taxonomy (NCBI): domain Eukaryota; kingdom Metazoa; phylum Arthropoda; class Insecta; order Coleoptera; family Nitidulidae; genus Brassicogethes; species Brassicogethes aeneus. Next base: position 69,463,700 of record OV121132.1, read on the forward strand.
AGGTGATATTTTGCCAGTTACCTACTACCAAAAGGTTACCTCTAAAAATCGATAAAATAAACCGTTTCCGAGATATTCGAGATTACAATAATTGTTATATCGCATTATTTAAAAGGATTAAAAGGTATATGATAACAAATTTTATTTTTTAATTGAAAAAACTAAAAAGGGTATTCCATGAGCCTAACCTCAAAGTTTGTATGGGACAATAAGCTTAAGCAACCCCTGTTTCTACGAAACTGTGTTCACTCGAACAATTTTAATTATGTGTGAATATGTGTTTTGGTAGTAAGTGACTGTTCGCAAAATATCACCTTTCCAAGTCTACTATAGAAGAAGTTATATTAAAAAAACTGATATGATAAATAACACTTTTAAACATACGTAATTAGAAAAAATATTTAATTAGATTTTCGTCTTATTTTGACTTGCTTAATCTGCTCCTAAATTTATGCCACTAAGTTTAGGGACACCTTGTAGATATAAATTTTTTACTGTGTAATGTTGCCGCAACGCTATTGTAATAGTATATTATTATACGAGAGATAATGCAGGCTATTATTCACGAGGATGAGGTTTACGTCTCGAGTCGCCGGGCGAGAGACCTATATCAGCCGAGTGAATATTGGGCATAATCTCGAGTGTAATATAGTCACGGCCAAATCTATATGGGTGCACGTCATCAATGAGATATATTGACGTCAGCATTACCAACTTTGAATTGTAAAGTTACTGCCGTTAAATTTGCTTTTTTAAGGCGTAATTCTGATGTGTTATTAAAAAGAAATCATTCATTTGCGTATTGTTTACCAAGAACTGTAACAATTTCCTTGTTTTAAAACGTTTTTTCACGAAATTATCAAAATAAAACCATTCACTTAGTAATTTTTGTGTGTGCCAGTTGGTAATAGCTTAAGGCTGGCGCGCACCGTTCAATATTATTGATGGGTCGCTGTCATTTTATATTTGACGTATTTTTGTAATTGTGACATTTTGTCCGGAAGCATCGTTTGTTGCAAATTATTATAAATAATATTATACATTATGTTTATAAGATTCTATCCCTGGATTGTGCAAAGAATGATATAAGGCTTGTTAGCCGTTATTAGATTTCGAAGACATTGCACCCTTAATAATAAATTTGGGGAAATAATCAGACTTCAATTCTGACCTGGTTTGCTCTGATGACAAGGACGACTGGTAATTTATTATTTTTGTGTTTCTGATAATTTAGTATTTTTTTGTTATGTGCATATGTAATAAAAATGTAATAAACTCCGTTTGTTTTCTCTTTAAACACATTTAATAAAAATTTGCCTTTAACAAACTCCTAATTAGTTAGTGCAGAAGATTATAACAAAGACGTTATAATTCCATCTTAATAACAGCCCCCACCGCTATAAACAGTCAACGAGCGTTAGATTGTGTATGGGCACGTATGAATAGACCTTAACGCTGACGTCATATGCCGTTGATGACGTGCACCCATACAGATTTGGCCGTGACTATACTATACTTTACCTAGTCCAATAAGTGGATAATTAAATGATTTAAATAAATAAATTCTGACATATGTCAAATGGTTAACCTCACTTTTTACCAATTTTAAATGTTATTATTTTTGCCTTGATGCCTAAGAACGTGAATTATTCACGTTGTTAGGTTGGAAATTTATAATATTTATCAATATTCACGGAAAAACCCCAAAATTATGCAATAGGAGTAGATGAAGTATTATTCAAAACGTTTGCAACCACTTCAAAACAAACTTAATAAATCTTGTGTAGAATAAAATAAAGCAAAGCAAATAAAGCCATCTCAAGTTTAATTTTAATTTCAGTAAAAGGCAAATGTTGTATTTAATAAATTATTTAAAAAAGACAGTACGTGTTTGATTAGTTGAGTGCTTTCAATAAATAAGAAAACTGCCCTATGAGAATTTTAATTACGAGTTAAGCTTATATTTCATATTTAAAAATATCACATTTTTATACAACAAAAGTATATAAACTCACTTTAAGGGTGTCATACCATAAAAAACTTTGTCCAATTAAAGAACAATTTTTATTGATATCAAGGAAACTAGAAAAGACTTTTTGGATCAAAAGCAAATTTTACCAATGATCCTTTTGATTTTTTTATTAATTGAGTTAAAGGTCTAAGAAACATAATTGAATTCAAGATGAGTTAAATAGCAACATATCGGAGGATAATTTTATTGGTTAATGTCATTGTTTTGCATTTCTTGTGACCTCATGTTAAAGTAAGGTCTATGTAACATCCTAAGACGATTGTACAATAAAAAAATTCAATGTTAGATTTACAAAATCCTGCTGCTTGTATCCAGAGGCAGCCCTAGCAAGTTTTTAAGGTGCACCTGAAAAACTTGCCAAGGTTAGATGCGAGATCTCATTGTACCGCCCCCAATATTGAAACTATTAATACCCAATAATTTATAAAATACCAACTGCTTCACAAAATTTTTAAAAATATTTATAGGGATATCTTTAAACTTTACAAATGTTATGTATGGAACAAAAAAGACAATAAAAATAACCGCTTAAATTTTACTAATTTTTTTTAAGACCCTTTTAATATTAATAATTTAATATTACTATAAATGTTCCTCGAATTTAAATCTCTAGATAATTTTGGTAAACATTTAGAATAATGCATATAGTTATATAAAGAAAATATCCCCTGTCTGGTAAATAATGTATTTTCAGGGGATCGCAGTTTTATAAATTCCAGTTATTCTTGGAAAATCTAGATGCTTATTTTTATCCTAACAAAAAACTACTACTTTTTAGCGTATGACAATACTAAAACTAATGTATTCAATAATGAAACTTTTTTTTTAATTTTAAAATTAATACAATTTAATATACCCATTGTGTATACAAAATATTTGTCCTATAATAGGACAAATATTTTGTATACCCAATGGGTATTACCCATATATGGTATAGAATACTTACGTGTTAAATACTGGATGTATGTGTTTAAGGTAGAAAAATTTCCTGTAATAAAACAACAACAATTCAATAAATTATATTATTTTACCAAAGCGTTCCCATGGAATCTACCAATAATGCCAATTAAATACCCATCATAAAACGCAATAAATTTAGCTCATAAATAAAACACACAGTTTAATAAACTAATGTATTTTTGTTTACATTATAAAATACAATTACTTACCTAATGCAAATAAAATGTTTTATTTTAAATTAATTTGTTTGGTATGTCTGGAAAAGTAAAACGTTTATTAATATTAATATTTTTATGTAATAAGGTATGAGTTATTGATATTATCATTAAAGTAAGCGTAAAAATGTAAAAAAACAATAATTGTTGTAACAATATAAGTATCACATTTCTATAAAAATGTTTTTCTTTCATATTTATAATTCATATCGTAAATCTAACACAGAAATAATCCAAATTAGCGATGCCCAAGAGTGTGGTTATCAAGGTTGTTCCATCCATAAACACTTATCTGGCTTTAAATTATTCTAGGCAAACTTGAATTGTTTTGTCAGGCAAATATTTTTAGTTGATGGATGCACGATCTCTCATTGTATTTTATCGTCGTTACTCGTTACTCTGCCGGGGCGACAACAATTTTATGCAGAGTCCGATTTCAAAAGTGTTATAAAGATGCGTTAAAAAAATGTAGTTAAAATAGTTTTAATAAAAATATTAAAAATTCAGGTCAAAAGTTGACTAATCAAAAATAATTGTTGCGAAAATTGGTACAAATTGCAGCGTATATTGCACGAGTACAACGAGGTAAACATTTTTCAATTTCGATGCCTTTTGATTTTAATTTTTGGAGTTTAAGGTTTAATAAAATTGTTCTTGGAGTACCACTCGTAATCAACAAAATATATCTCGATATAACGAATATTGTTTGTGCTTGCTTTAAATAACCACTAACGCCATATTCGCTATATCACACCTTAAAATACTCGACATATATGTATATATTATAATAATATAATATAATATATATATATATATATATATATATATATATATATTAATAATATTATATATACGAATATTTTTAACGTTTCTAAAAACCAATAGAAACTTTTGTTTTCAGTTATTTTGTAAGTTTTGTCCAATCAAAACATTATTATAGTGGAAATAATTTACTTACATTATTGCCGGAAAAATATTTTGAAGTATTTTTATGACATTTATGTCCGAATACCACACAAGAGATCAATTAATTGAAAATAATTCTCCAGAGCTTTTCTCAAACATTTTGCCATTTAGAAATAGACACTCGGGATTTCATGTCTATTACCTTGCAAAAGGTTTTCGAAACATTTTCGAATTATTTTTAATTTATTCCCACTCTCTTGTAATATTACTACTGAACATTTATTATTTTTTAAATTTATATCCAAAAACTTTCTTAATCAAAATCAATATAAATATAAATTTATCTCCATCCCCATCTTAATAATTATCCGCATTTTACGTTTTTATATTATTAACTTACCTTACTCCATGTAACTAAAATGTTGATTTAATTATTTTATTTTTGATTTAACTAAACCGTTACACACTTATTCTACTTGTCATTTATCATTTACATATAAACTTGACATTAAATACTAAGCACTTACTTTGTCCTTTATACAGGGTGCACCAAGTGCATTATACTTCTATGGGTATTTTTATTTTATTTGAAGAGCTACAAGGTCGGTTAAATTGGAGAAAAGTTACTTTATTACAAGCTAATTAAGATGAAATTTATAAATTAAAAAACGCCGGCGGTTCATACAATATTTGAAAAAATAAACAAAAATCTTTTAAAATCAAATAACGTTTAACTTCGTTATTTCTGTGTATGTTAAAAAAAGTTAGTTTTACATGTAAACATATATGTGTATTCACATCAATATACATTTCCAATAATGTATAAATCTACATAGGTAAGGCAACCATTATAAAAACAAAAGGTGGTGATGGTAACTCAATATAGCGAAAAAATTGTATAAAAATGTAGGACAATATACGTATGTTTACATGTTAAACTTACATTTTCCAAAATCTCCAGGAATAACATAGTTATAACGATTTTTTGTTTTGACAGGTTTTTAGTACATTTTCAAATATTTTGAGGACCGATCTTTTTTTTTTTCAATTTATAAATTTAGTTTTAAAAGGTATGAATGATACACAATGATGCACCCTGTATATTATTTAACATTGTGTTAAAACAAATATCCTCATGAACCTGAAGGTAAAATTTAAAATATGGATGTGCCTACAATATATCAAAATAATACTTTACACTTATTTACATATCATGTAAAAGCAGCATATGACTTTCTTGACAAAACATTTATATGCAGCAGGCAAACTTTTATGAAGCCTCAAAACGACTATAAAGTTACATGACAGAAAGCTCGAACACATATGCGATTTTTAATGCTAAAGCTGTTCACGATTTCATAATGAAAAGCACCTGGCATTTTACGATGGTTTAGGGCGTTTTACTAAATAAAACTTTGTAATTATTATTGAATTTATGCGTCCCTTGTATAGGAACGAAAAATAAAATTTACATAACAATTTGGGACTTAACTATAAAATAATATCATCGGACTTAGAGTACAGAACACCAGAATAATATAAAATTTGTTTTTCCATAATATATTTTCTTTCTACATAATAAAAAATAATAAAAAGTATATTCATATATCACAAGTAAACGACATTGTAATCAAAACGCAAGATTTATTATTATTGATTTTTATAGCAGGCAATAAACGTTACAATTTATTTCTAATTTAACCTAAACCGACTATAACATATCAAGAATTTCCAATCCCAAGTATCCTAAGAAAAATTTCGATTATTGGCAAATTTTATAACGGTTCGAGGACGAATTGAATTGGTCAATTTTATTACCTTTAAAAAGGAAATCTATTTATTCCAAAAAAATCGAAACCAATTCCGACTTTTATTTATATTGCCCTCGAGAAAATACAAGTTTGCTGCAGTATATATTTGTCGCAATGCTAAAAATTATTTAGATATACTTATATAAAACCATATTTTTGTTGTACGATAAAATTGAATAACTCAACTTAGGATACAAAGCATGTTTTATTTGACAAACAATACTCGTTGCTTGTTTAGTTTTCAGACAACACAATAAGGTATGTTTAAAATTTAATATGTGCTCAAAAATTGATACCATCAATATATAATGGAAAATGTAACAAAAGTTAATGCATCTAAAGAAGTTTTAATTATAGGCTGGGTAAAAGTTGAATAAAAAATTAAAGCCCGAAGTTAAATTTAATTAGAAACATTATTATCAGTAGTAAACTAATTGCATGGAAATATATTTTATCCTGGAGTTTATCTAAATCTAATATTAATTCTTGCATTTATATTATATCATTGATAAAACTTTAAAATGATATTTAACATTAATGAAATGACCCCGCACTAATCCAATGGATTTAGCTAGATTCTAGAACATGACCCACTTAGGCATTTTTCTGATAATTTGGACCCCTCCCTCCCCCTTGGTGAGATTTGGTGAGATTTGGTGAGATGTGGTAGACCCCCCTATTTCTTACGTGAGATTCTAGCCATGAAACTTTCATTGCGGACAACGTGTAAAAAAATGTTAATTTTTTTTAACAAATTTGAATTATAATACATATTTTTTAAACTAAAAAGTTGATGTGAGATTTTAAATGACCCCCCCTCCCTTAAAATGAGATTTTGCTGGACCAATCCCCCCATTTTTGTCTCACGTAATTAATGGATGTCCCCTTATATAAAGTTACCGAAAAATGGTCAGTTTCAGAGATAAAGGACTTTTAAGGTGAACATTTTCAAAATTCAAAAAAATGTAAAAATTTTTAAAATTTAAAAATTTCCATTATTTTGGAAATAATTAATATTTTTAATATTTGAAAATTTGTATGGTATCTAAGTCAAAATTACAACTTAAACGTCTTTTAGCTCCGAATTCAGTTGTAATCTTGACTTGACTCGCATATCTTTTAAATTATGATAATTTCTGAAATTTTGTAAATAATTCAAATTTTAAAAAGAATTGTTCATGAAACTAGCCATTTCCTTGTATGCAAATAGTAAAAAATAATTAAATAAAATTATCTAAAAGTAATTAGACATGCAAAAACAAAATATAACGATTTTAAAATTAAAAGCGCAGAAAACTCCGTTAAATCTATGGGGAAAGTAATAAATCAAAAAATAGTAAAAACAAAAAAGAAAAAAAAATTGCAATATTCAGCCTAATATACTTTTAAGAAATAGCATAACAAATTGATGCGAATGTTAATTCAAATTCAAATTCAATAATATTTATTTACAAAAATTCAGGTACAATAGTTAGCGAAATATTTACATTTTATGTACATTTAATAATTAATAAAGTTGTGGTGTGGTAACCGAGGAATTGTCACTTGTTGCATGGAGTTTCATTTAATGAGGTAAGGGACATAATTTTTAGCCTTAACATTTTTGGTCTGAATGTTAAAATCATTAAAAAAATTATAACGTTGATAAACTTTTGCTTAAAAGAGTCGTTATTTTCACTTGGCTTGAAACAGGAATTGTGGTTCCAATATTTGAGTGTGGAGATCAAACAAACCATCCAATTATAGACCAATATGGTTGATGCCCATTATCTCTAAAATATAAGAGAAACTTGGATTTTAGGATAAAACATTTCTTTAAAAATAATCGGCTTTTTACGGATTGTCAGTATGGCCTTAGACAGGGCAAGGATACGTCTCTTGTCTCTTTCATTTCCAACATAACAAGTTTAAAATCTTCAATGTAAGAGTACGGTATTTTGTGATCTCAGCAAACCTTTTGACTGCGTCTCCCACGACGTTCTTTTAAATAAACTCCGAATTAATAAATTTTGTATTAATAACTTGAACCTTATTAGATCTTTCTTGGAACATGGAAATACGTGACGTAATGCCTAAAAAAAAGGAATCTAATAGTGCATTTGAAGACCCTTCTATATATATTGTAAAGGTTTCTCCTTACCCCAGGTTCGTTAAGACAAGTTTTGTGAAAAATTAATAAATGAACTATTTTGGGACTTTGGCTCGTGATCGACTTACCCAAAATTTGTATCTCTACGATGTGTTTACTTACTTGTTTTATTAAATACATTCCTTTAAGGATCATACTTGGGAGAAGTAGGTATACAAAACAATAAAATACAGTGTTTAGTTAACCCCAATTTAATTTACTTTACAAACAGTTTACAAAAAAATCAGGGGGTGGTTCTTAGGGAGATACGACCAGGGAAAAAGAGCTTGAGAAAAAACCCTGTTCGGCTATGGAGTAGCAAATTATTACACGATTAGGCATTGTTTCTTTAAAAGTTTATGCAAATCAATGAAATGACACGACGCTTGTTACGTTATCTACCCCCTACAGGTCAAAAATAGGAAAAACTTTGTTAGTTTAACAGGGCAGTTAACTGTTTAGCTGTTTTCATTTAACTCTGAAGCTAGCTTTAGAGTGGGAGTGTGTCGCACACGTAGAGTGGCTATTTTCAACCGATACTCGCAATCCAGCATGCATCTAAATTTCGCGCTGAATTTAAAAAAAACTGGCGCTGCGATTGGAAAATAACAATGTCAAAATTTGGGGTTATGTAAATTATCTTTACGTTTGTTGTTTTGGTGTAGTTTATTTGTTAATATGTGTAGCGAAAACCCTATTGAACTCTTTCTAAATGTCATTATATCTATAACACCTATATGCACTGTAAATAAACCATGAAATGCTATGTTTTTTTATAAAATAACAACTTCACAGTCTTCAAAATTAATATGATCTTATTTCTTAACAAAAATGAATGGTTAAATATATGAAAAATGTATATTGTAATGATTACAATGTAATCTCGAATATCTCGGAAACGGTTTATTTTATCGAAGTTTGAGAGGTACACCTTCTTAATGGTAGCCGAACTGTGTAATCGAAAAATGGCATAAAAACCTAATCTCAAAGTCTGTGTTTACTCAAACAATTGTAATTGTTTGAATATGTATTTTGGTAGTAAGTGACTGTTCGCAAAATATCACAGTAAATAATGAAATCGCTGACGCCTGTAACACTATTTATTAGCCCATAATGATTTTTATGGGCCCAGGCTATAATCAATGACTTAAGTGAAAATAAAAATATTTATACTACAAAACATTAAACTATACAGAAACATCATATGCCTATCAAACAACATATTGGCATATGCGTAATTTTTAAATATAGTGTATGGTTTATTCGTCGTATTTTTCTCTTTCAATAAGTTGTGCACCGCGCAAACAAAAGCACCCCTGCTTTAAATAAATTATAATCCTCGAAGAGGGCGCACAAGATCAAGGTACGAACGTCTAAATTAAAAGTGTTAAAATCCGCCTACCGTCTAGCGTTCACAATGCCGCAGAGCTTGTGTCAAAAATAAGAAGACGAAACGTAGGCAGGGGAAAGGCGTAATTGGGTAATTGGTCGGGGAGAAAGCGAATAAGTTCTTACGCAACAATGGTGTGTAATTAGCGGGCAACCGAGGTCGGCAAGATGGGAGCTTTTGTCACAGACAAGAGATCCATTTGAAAATGCTCAATTACCGGCATGCATTTGAAATACAAATCAACCAATTACTCGCTAAAGCAATTTCAAAAATCGACCGGTTTGCCTAATTATTAGCCATGTTTTAGCCAAACACATTCTATTTCATTTATTTATTTATAAATTGACTTTTTACAAGACGCACAAATCGTACGGGCACGACTACGGGAGGAAGGAAGGAAGGCAATCTATAATTCAGGCTTTACTATACCTAAGTAGCTAACAGAAAATTGAGTACACCAAAAATTGCCTTTACTTACACTGTTCAAAATTTCATGACCATTTTAACACCAAATTAACACCATACAAGGTCTATATCTATACAAACCAAAATGGTGTTAAATATGGTTCGTTGGTCCGGTGTAAATTCAAATACTAAAATGGTGTTAATTTAACTTTCACACAGTATTAAAATAAATTTTACCTGGTGTAAATTGAACTCCTTTTCAGTGTTAAATATTATGTGTTTGCGGTCAAATTAAATCATACTACACAGAAAAAAGGGAAAAAAAGGAAACAGGAAGTTCCTTGACGCATTACTACTATATTACCAGTGGTATTATTCCAGAAAATGGAACCTTCAACTCGCTAGAGATAATGTTTTTAGTGCGTTCCACTAACTTCAAGTATTCACAGCTGTTTCCACCTATTTAAGGTCTCTTTAGTATCGAACAACTTGTAGTGTCACACCAAAGCAAAGGACTACCTGAGTTTATATATTCTTCATGTAAGTCAACAGAGGCGAGATTTAAGAACATCACGTGATCCACACCGCCTTTGCCGCGATCGGTACACATTTTCAACCATAATTCATGGTGTTATATTAACACCACTTGGTGTTGAATTTTGACACCATTTTAAGATTACTTTTTACCCCGCAGATATTTTAAACAGTGTACTGCTTTTTAATTTCATTTTATCCTTTCTCTTTCAGGCATTCATCCACTATGCTGACAGATCTTTATTTTATGGAAATCGAAAATATTTAATGTTTTAAGGTTGGGTGTTGGATTTTTCGTTCATATTTCTGCTGTCTGCTACAGCAAAGCCCGGCATATTTTAAATAGTTATTGTCCAACAAATATAACACAAACTTAATAAATAATCTGGTATAAAATACCCATGCGTGGCTTATAAAAAGTTATTGCTGTTCAATAAATAAAAACGCTATTGCTGTTCAATAAAGTAAAAACGTTGCAAAACCATCGTGAGTGGCTTATGCTTTGAAAAACACAATAATTTCGATTCAACTCAAAAGAAATCGTATTACGATGTTTTACTCACTTACTTAAATTAATATTATTATTTACTTATTTTTTTACTCAATTTTTAAGTAGTTGTGGTAAGAGAGCCATCGCATGTTAAAAGCGTTACAGCTTAGAAAACTAGTAGTCCAGTATATTTAGATTTTATTAATGTGACCCAAACATTTTGGCTAATTTTTTTTCTTTATTTCTGGCTTTCTTGACACCTTAACCCTAAACTTGCGTACTTTCCAAATTACCCCGCTCTATACAAGTTGTCCCTAAACTTAGTGGCATAAATTTAGGAGCAGATTATGCAAGTCAAAATAAGACGAAAATCTAAATAAATATTTTTTCTAATTAGGAATGTTTAAAAAATACAGGGTGATAAAGTGTTACTTATCATATCAGTTTTTTTAATATAACTCCCACTATGGTAGACTTGAAAAGGTGATATTTTGCGAACAGTCACTTACTACCAAAACACATATTCACACATAATTACAATTGTTCAAGTGTCGTAGAAACAGGGGTTGCTTTAGCTTATTGTCCCATACAAACTTTGAGGTTAGGTTTTTATACCATTTGATGCAATTTTTCGATTACTCAGTTCGGCTACTATTAAAAAGGTGTACCTCTCAAACTTCTATAAAATAAACCGTTTCCGAGATATTCGAGATTACAATAATTGTTATATCGCATTAAAGGACTAAAAGGTATACCTTTATATATATGATTACAAATTTTTTAATTGAAAAAACTACAATTTTTTTTAATGTGTCGGTGAGGGCAAAAAGTCTTGAGGCTCATGGAATGCCCTTTTTAGTTTTTTCAATTAAAATTTGTTTTCATATACCTTTTAAGGATTAAATAATGCGATATAACAATTATTGTAATCTCGAATATCTCGGAAAAGGTTCATTTTATCTAAGTTTGAGAGGTACACCTTTTTAATGGTAGCCGAACTGTATAATCAAAACATTGTACCAAATGTTATAAAAACCTAACCTCAAAGTTTGTATGGGACAAAATCTTAAAGCAACCCCCGTTTCTACGACACTGTGTTCACTCAAACAATTGTAATTATGTGTAAAAATGTTTTGGTAGTAAGTGACTGTTCGCAAAATATCACATTTCCAAGACTACCATAGTACCTAGTTATATTAAAAAAACTGATATGATAGGTAACACTTTATCACCCTGTATCTTGGGAACATAAGTAATTAGGAAAAATATTTATTTAGGTTTTTGTCTTTTAACTTGCTCAATCTTTTCCTAAATTTATGCCAATAAGTTTAGGGACACCTTGAATAATAGTAATATGGTATGCCAAATTTTAGCTTAATCGAAACCAGTGCTTTAAAAATGTACCAGCTGGTACCAATAAGTACCCTAGGGTGACAGCATATTGCATTTAACCCTCATTGGATATGGTACCTATCTAATGGGGTATCAACAATTCGTCAAGAAATTCAAAAAATTTGTGTCACATTTATGTCTGCGAGGGAACCCATAACAAAAGAATACTCTTTTAAAGGGAATTCAAAAAATCAATGTAAAAATAATAAATTATAACGGCAATCACATGATAAAGTGGATGTTCGTGCCGGATCGTGAGCTATTTACAAGTTCTGGCAGGCCTTTGGCTCTTGGACAGGCTGAAAAATGCCTCTAAATGCACTGAATCATTTACGTTCCACAAACAGATGGCCCATACAAGTCGACCCGGTCAGCCTTTCACTTAACTTCATTTATCAAAGATGTGTCGATATGGATATGAATAGGTATGTGTGTTTAAATTTATATTTTTTTGCATTGAATCTTGCTTTAAATAAAATATAACTGGACGCGATTATTGTGTCAAAACCGAAACTTTTTTGAAAGCAAAAAATTGAACCTACACCTCGCCAAAGTTTTTTGTTTTGAGTGCGTTCCACCAACTTCAAATACCGACAGACAGCTTTTTCGACCTATATTTGGTCTCATCAGTGCCGGGCAACTTGGTGTAGTGGAACACACCCAAAACAAAGGACTCCCTGAGCTTATATGCTGGGTTGGTAAGCCAACAGAGGCGAGATGTAAGAACATCAGGTGATCCACACCGTCTAACGACGTGGCCTTTGCCGCAATTGGTAAATACTATGCAACAAAAACTTTGGCGAGGTATAGGTTCAATTTTTTCTTATAAATATTACCAGTAATGGATCAAGAAAGTTTCTTAAATAAACTAAGAAAATTAAATGTTTTGAAAGCGATTAATATGTTTGTAAATGAAGCCACAGATTTAAAAAAAAACTGAATAAATACGAATATATAAATATTTTTATAAATACTATCTGTCGGATGCCTCTTTTATAAATAAAAAAGTCGTTAGAATTATATTTAATCGAGGTGAAATAACTTATATTAAATAGATAGCAGACTATAAATATATTATCAACAAAAAGTGTTTTTGTCAGTATTAGATTTATGGTTTATATATTGAATGTCGTAAAGTATTTTTAAATCGGTGAATGCATAATCAATAATGTATGTCCGAATGGGATACGATGTGACCCAGAATTTTCTGGAACCGTAGTCAAAGGAAGAAAACAGCAAAACGTTATTTCCGCAAGTGGTGCCCAGAACATAAACGTCAAAGGACAACAAACTAGTTAAGTAGAGATCAATTCAGCATTCTGTCGAAGTATCCAAAAGCAAACGACAACAGTAACAGTGACGTGTCTCTGCAGTCCCATATATCAATTAGGGAGCAGGCGGTGGCGTGGAGGAAGGGGCGGTCACTGGGATCCCACGTAAAAATATCCGTGGCGGGCAGATGCCGCTCGGATGGCGGTGATTTAGCGCCAGAGTTGTACATTCAACCTGACAGGTGGTTCGATAATCTGTGATCGGGGAAACACAATTTATCTTCGTCCAACAAGGGCGATTCGCGCGCTTGTTTTACAAAGTAACCACATTCTGGACCTTCTCTCACATATTTAGTTTAATTAATTGACAAACGTTGCATGCGGTCGTCTTTTCCATAAAAAATTAACTATTCACAAAAATATCTACGTTATATTCCCTTATAATCAAATTTACAAATCAAATTTATCTCAAAAAGAGCTGAATTTTAACTGATTAAACATAAAAAACAATATCAAATAAATGATCACCGCGACTCATTGGCAGCTGTGTATTTTTAAAGAAAATTAAGGGCGTTTCAAAGGAAAAGCGGATTTTAAGAATAGGTATGTGTTGATTTTTCTTCTTGTCTCACATATATACCTTAATTTATAAAAGAAACCGATAGAAGTGAAATCGAAACTTCTCTTTATATAATTTATTATTGTGAATATTGGTATCAAAACTTTATAGCAGGGTTGTGAACCGTAACAAAATTTCGGTCCATGGACCGGTTCGTCAGCGCGCTGCAGCGGTTCAGTTCCAAAAACGGTCCATGTAACCAGACCGTTTGTGGACCGTTTGTGTTGGACCGGTCCAGCAAAAAAGGTTCGACTGGAACATTGACAGTGTGGACCGTCAAAAACGGTCCGGTCCACGAACTGGTCCATGAACCGGTCCATGTTTATTTATTGGGAAATTATGTTGAAGTAATAAAGAAATTCTAATATTCAGCTGAATAATGAAATAGATAGGTAAATTATTTGATTTGATTGTTCTATTTTATTATCTTAATATTTGTTTATTTTTTATTATTAAATTTACTATAAGATTTATTAAGAACCCTATGTATATGACTAGGTCAATTTTTTTTTCAAATTTAATGCACGACCCTACCCGCCACCGAAATCTTAAATTACAATGGGGTTTGAGTGACATATCGTTTTAAAAGTCTTCTAATTCTTAATAAAGATATGGTAATTTTTTTAAAAATCTGTCACTCAGTTTTTTAAATTAGGTAAATTAAGAGAAAAACAAAAAAAATTGTAAATCAACAAATTTGTGGGTCTCATGGAGAAAATGTGAATTAGTATGGTTCCAAATCTTATAAATGGTGTTTTTTATTAATAATAATAATAAAGTTTATTTAGCCAACCTATTTTTTTTTTATTTAGCCAACCTATTTTAACAATTAGTTTTTTTACAGTTTTTAATACTAACACTAAGACTAAAACATATTTTTAATGTAATCAATTAACATTTTCTTAAAGTATTTATAATCATCACAATATTTATTATTGTAATAATGATAAAAAGGTTTAATTCACTACCTGAAGGTGATTCATTCACTAGCTGTATAGTAACCCGCGGCTTTACTCCTGTGTGTCTAAAGAAATATAACGGACAAAGTTTTTTTAGCACCTGTCCTTTTGACTGATTTTATTTGGGCCCCTGTCATTTTGACAGCTGTTATTTGGGCACCTGTGATATTGACAGATGTTGTTTTACCACCTGTCATTTTGGCGGTATCCGGAAAATTTATCGCCAGCAAATTACCGTTAGCAATTTACCGCCAGGTATTTACCGCCAACAGTTTACCGCCTCAACTGTTTATCGTCGCAACAATTTACCGCCAGCTATTTATCGTAGAAACAATTTATCGATAGAAATTCACCGTTAGCAATTTGCCGCCAGGTATTTACCGCCTCAACAGTTTAACGCAGCAACAGTTTACCGCCAGTTAGTTTGTAAACTAACCAACTAATCCTCTCATTTTTGCCCATTTTAGTTGGGTTTTTTGCTCAATGGGGCGGAGGGGGCCCAATGGGGCGGGGTCGGTTGGGTTGTGTTGTTGAGTTTGGGTTGGTTTGGGTTTTTTTCTCTCATTTTTGACCATTTGACCAATGGGGCGGGGGGGGACCCATGGGGCGGGGTCGGTAGGGTTGTGTTGTTGAGTTTTCTAACAAGGAAGCGTTAAAATTTTGACTAATATTCATTTTAAAAACGTTAAAATGCACAAAACAAATCCGGTTAGCTGGCGGTAAACTGTTACTGCGTTAAACTGTTGAGGCGGTAAATACCTACCGGTAAATTGCTAACGGTGAATTTCTGTCGATAAATTGTTTCTACGATAAATAGCTGGCGGTAAACTGTTGCGGTGATAAATTGGTGCGGCTATAAGTTGCTGGCGGTAAATTGCTGGCGGTAAATTGCTGTCGGTAAATTGTTGACGATAAATTTTCCTAGACCCCATTTGGGCACCACTAATTTGATTACCAGTCATTTTTACTACTGGTATTTCCGCACCTGTCATTTTGACACTGGTTGTTTTGACACCTGTTGTTTTGAAACTTGTTGTTCGGACAAACTGTCAATAGACATCGATCAAAATGACGGCGGTCAAAATGGCAGCCGTAAAATTGACAGCCGTTAAAATGGCAGCCGTCAAATTGGCAGTTGACTAAATGAAAACTGTTAAAATGACAAACGACACCTGTTAAATTGACAGGTTTCAAAATGATACGTGCCTAAATGAAAGCTTTAAAAATAACAGGTGTCGAATGACAGCCGTCAAAATGATATTCGTTAAAATATTATTCGTCAAAATGACAGCAGTAAAAATAGCACTAAATTACAACTGTTAAATTGACAGGTGTCAAAATGACAGTTGTCTAAATGAATGCTGTAAAAATGACAGGTGTCAAATGATGACAGCCGTCAAAATGAGAGTTGTCAAAATGACAGCCCTAAAAATGGCATGTGAATGCCAATGAATGATAACTGTTAAAATAACTGAAGACACCTGTTAAATTGGCAGGTGTCAAAATGACAGGTGCCTAAATAAAAGCTGTAAAAATGACAGGTGTTAATTAATGACCGTTATTTTTCCTTAGAATCAATTGTGTTGAAAATCGACTTTTTAATGCAAGTGTTTAAGTTATTCTCGAGCTTGAAATAGTTATTTGTTTCATGCAAGTGTCCAAGTTGCTCACGAGGCCGTTAGGCCTACACTGAAAAAAATAAGCTGTTGAAACAACAAAAAAAATATTAATTCAACTCTTTATGCACTTTAAATACAAGCAATGGTTTTTGCACGTTTACTTAACCATCTAAAAATGTCAAATTGTATTGTTTAATTGAACAACAAATAACAGTCAAATGAACAAAATAAGAATATTTGTTCTAATCTGCTAATTTGGTAAATTTAACATTCTTAGGGTGTTAAGGTAAATTTCTTGAAATGTCCAGGTAACCTTTTTAGCATATTCACTTAACACCAATAAAATGTTAAATTAACATTCTGAAAATGTAAAATTCTTTAAAGGTTGGTATCCAAAACAAAATTATGGAAATAATATATTATTATATATAAATAGAAAGAATTGAACCTTCACCTCGCCCAGACTTTTTGTTTTGAGCGTGTTCCACCCATGATACATCTTTGTATCATGTGTTCCACCTACTTCAAATACCGACAGACTGTTTCGCCCTGTATTGAGGGTCTTAACAGTGTCGGGCAATATGGTGTAGTGAAAGTTCTACTGTGGAACACACCATAAACAAACAGATATCTCATCTTATATACACCTAATCGTAAGGTAACTAAGGCGAGATGTAAGAAAACGTCATTGTCTAATGACGTGGCGTGAGTGTTCGAAGCGCCATTCTCGGCAATTTTATGAATGCAAATTTTACATTTTAAATTTTAAAGTAACATTTTAAATTTGTTAAATGAACAAATTTAAAGTTTTGGATTAAAGAGCAACTAAACGTTAATTTAATAGTTTTTTTAGGTAATCCTAAAAATTTCAGTAGTTGATTCAACAAATTCCAGCTATTAAATCAAAGTACGATAAACATTTTAATTCAAAATATTAGTTTATGTTAAATTAATATTTAAACTGTCAAATGAACAAATAAACTTTGACAAACTATGACTTTTGCTTTAACACCAAAATATAGATTAATCCAATAGGTTTTTTGTTGAAACAACATTTTAAAAAATGACATTTAGGCAAATGTTAACTCAACTACATTATTTTTTTCGGTGTAGTGTGCATCAACACGAGCCGAAGAAAGCTTTTCTCACATGTGAAACACAATATTTTTTCTACGACCGGTTATTTTCAAATACAAAACAAAATAATTTAAAAAGTTTTTGACAGCTGTTAAAATTACTTTCATCTTATTCTTTTAATTTTTAAGGTATAAGTTACTTAAAATCAATAAACTTACCTTCTCAATTTAAATAAAGGCACTAAAAATTAGTATACATACACAATTAACTGTGTTCTAAATGATATGTAGACAAACATATATGTACAAATACAATACAAATTTTGAAACGAATGTCAAACGATTCTGTCAATTTCTTTTCACACAGACCTGTCACTTTTCACACAGAAATGTCGCTTTACATTTGTGTTTTGCCTTGCCAATGAAAAGATTCATTCTCTAAGCAACAATGCCATTACAAAATGTGACTTTTACATAGTGGTCGTAGAAAAAATGCTTTTCTCACAATGTATTTTATACAACGAATTTAAAGCCAATTTTATTTAAATTTTTACCTTTAACTGTCAAGCGTTTTTAACCTCACTTTTTACAAATTTGACTTTTTTCGCACATTTCGACCTGTCACTTTTTAAACAGAAACGTCACTTTTATCTATGAAACAATACACCGTCAAATGTCAAATTTTTACATTTTATAAACACAATTATAAAGGTTATAAATCGAAATGTATTTCTTAAAAATTGACAGTTTTCACAGTGAAAGTAAAGAAAATGTTTTATGAGCACTTAACAGTAGAGTCCGTGCCCGAATTTAAGTTAGTATAGTTTACTGCCGGCGAAATTAAAAGGTCAGTACAATGTTTATATAAACTTTTCAAATATTGGCGTTGAGAAACTATTTAATACTTTTGTATTTTTGTATTGAGATAATAAAATAATTTTCACATTTAGTATTATTTTACAAGAAAGGAACTTTATATTTACGATTGTATGACATTTGACAACTGTCAACTAACTTTAGCCCGTGACTAAGAACCTGTTGCTAACTTCAGCCCGTGACTAAAGCGCCGTAAAGCCACAACTTGTAAATGTCTATTTAAAAGGTCACTTAGTGTCATGGAAAAATGTACGATAAAGGGCGTTTTAAAGGTGGGAGTAAAAAAATGTTTTAACAAATTACCTTATAACATTAAGTTATTAAATATTTTTAGTCATTTTAAAAAACGTGTTTTTAAATATTTGTTGTCAATTAAGCCGTACACTTTCAATGAGTTTTTACTTCATTAAATAATTTTCGCCCTTTTAATATTATAATATAGGTAATTTATTATTTGTATTGTAATTTTTGTTTGTTTAAATAGTGCTGAATGTGACAATATTTCTTTTAATTGTTGTAAATTTATATGGATTAAATGTATAACATTACTTTGAAATAAATATTATTATTATTGTTATTATTACCAAATATTTTTGGAAAAATTATTTTAGAAGTTAATTTAGCACCCTCAAAAACATAAAAAAGTCACGTCAATTTTTTTTTGTAAATTTACCTCTCAGACCACTGCGCAGCGGCGGCGGCAAATTTTGTGCAAAACAATACATAACATATTTAGTCAGTCAAGTCACATCTTTTTGGGACATTTGGTCAATTCTATTCTACTTATGAGAAACAAATGTACTTCCGCCAAAACGGCAACATTGATTATGTGTGGTTGTTATTATGTACGTATAAGTTAAGGCTACAATTGTAAAATTCTAAAAAACTATCTGTTTGAAAGAATATAAATAAAAGTATTTATAAACGAAAAAAAAATAGATCAATAAAACCAATGTTTGAAATTTAAACGAGTAAAGAAATAACCAGAGATTTAAACTTTTTTGTAATTTTTTGGTGGTTAGTGAATGGTGAATTACGCTAAACAATACACCGATTTGTTTCATTTAGAAGCTATTTTTAGTATTTATCCCAAAAAATCAGGTGACCCTTGTCAGTCTAATAAGTCCAAATAAACTTACTTTTAAAACTTGCCCAAATCCCTCCAGTTCAAACTACCGAAGTAGTTATGGACCTACAAACTTAAAATCACATTACCCAATGGCCGATCAGTGAATGCCCTCAATAGCTAACCTCAAAAAGCAACACTTCTCACTCGCTTGTTAATCGGGTCATATCGGTAAGCAAAAGACGTTAGCGAGGTTGAAACTGAGTTTAAATCCAATCAGCGGATTCTGGTGTGTATAGTAAATGGCGTTTAATGATACCGTTGTGGATGCGAAGGGCGGATTTCATTGGGGCACGACTCTATATAGCCGCTGACTAAATTGGATTATATGATATATAACACCCCACGGTACAGAAAATTTACTGATCCGCACCGAAATACATGTTAAAATCAAAATATTCCTGCTGTTTCACGAGCACGCGCCGCTTTTCTACACGCAAAATTTGGAAAAATCTTAATTAAAATATTAAACTGCAACCCTTTGTATTACAAAAATAATGGAAAATATAGCGCTTTATATAAAATATGCTTACATGACTCTCAGACTAAAATTTAATTTGCCTAAAAATATTCGGATTTTATTAAAAATTATTTTAAAACCTTTCCAATATGGATGTCCCAGAAAAACTGGCCCTATTCCCTGTCCCCAAGAAAATAGTTAATTGTCATTACCATAAATCGTACGAAGTTGGCGTTTATATACACTGAAAGAAATATATGTTTGTTTTAGCAATGTTTATGGTAGTCCATATATGAAACATAAAATATATTTACCTTAACCATTTTTATATTTAGTTTTAACATAATATGGTTAAGGCAAATATATTTTTATGTTTCATATATGGACTACCACATACATTGCTATAACAAACATATATTTCTTTCATTGTATAGTTATAAAAAATAAAGTATTATCAAAATTTACAATTACAAAATCATTATTTTTATATTTTACATTTTTTGTTTGGTTTTATATTATTAAACATAGTTTAAAATTTAAACTATTAAAATTAAAATGTATTTAGATAAAAACGTTGCAGAGCGCTTTTAGCCTTAGCTCATCTTCAGTGCTTCACTGACAAGAGATAAAAAAGTATTTTACAATTTGTTAAGTTATATAAAAAAAAACTTCATTGTCAATGTAAAAAAGAAAAAATATTTTTTTGATAATTTTTTTTTCCTGTAAAACTAAAGTTTTGTTTTTTTTATTATAACTGAACAAATTTTGAAATATTTACAGTGAAGCACTGAAGATGGCCCAAGGCCAAAACCGCTCTGCAACCTTTTTATCTAAATATACCAAAATATAAAACACAAAGATATTATTTCAACAAGTACATGTATACAGGGTGGTCCAGGATTAATCTGAAAAATTTTAAGAAGCGATAGAACCTGAAAAAACAATAAAAACAAACCCAAAAACATTTTTTTTAAATGCATACTAACGGAGATATAGTCCTTTAAAATAATTTTTAAACCATTAAACCGATTCTTCTCAAATTTTGTGTAGGTTAAGCTTCCATCGATAATATAATGAAAATTTCCTGCAAAAGGCCCAGTGGCAAAGATTTTGGGGGGATTCCCCTTTTTACACTCATATTTTCGACGCCACTGGATTTTATTAGAAAATCATCAGATTTATTTTTATCCCATTTCAATGTAAAAGCAAAACTTTTATGTTAATTTTTTATCAGACCAGTGGTTTCGGAAATATTTTAGTTTAAAATTTCAAAAACACTGTGTACACGGAACTTTTGTTATTATTTTAGTAATACGTTTGTTTTGGCGAATAAAAATTTACCAATGGAATAATGGAATAATCGCTTTCAATAGGGTGGTTTTTGGGTTGGTTTGATTTTGTATTATAATACAATAAAATTATTAATTACAAACGTTGATTGTAATTCTCAATCAACGTTACAATAATACATATTTTTATAATATTTTATCTTGAATCCGTAACTTGGTAACAAATTATAACATTAATAGTAGCTTGTAACAAATAATTTGTAATAATTATTATAACAGATTTTCAAAATGCATTTCCCCAGCATCCAAAGTTTATTGTTGGAAGCACTTCTGTCGTATTGCTTTTAGGTTATCCTGTGCCCAAGCATGGAAATTGTGAAACAAAATTGGGCTCTTCTTCTGCTGATTCCAGGACCCACCTACAAAATGCCATCCTTCTCTCTGCATCTCAAGGAAGAAGATTTTGAACCGGGTGGTAATGATAAGGTTTCTGGTGGTCGTCATGAAGAACTCTTAGAATATTTGACTTTGAGGTATTCAGTCTTAAAGCAGCTTTCCGGGAGCTCAACCCTGGATCATTTTGAAAAGTTCCCTGTATCCTATTTCTATTCCGTCGTCTTAATCTTGGTTCACGTACATTTTGTTCATTATTATTTCGTAGTCCAAAGTCTCGAAACCTCCGGTGAGATGAAAAATTGGGTTTTCTTTTGTTGGGAAAACGTCTTTGGTACTCCCTAACTGCCGCTAGCGTATTTCCATCACATAGTCCATACACATAATGAATATCTGCATATTCGATGTTGCTAAACTGATAACGTGGCATAATTGTTACCAAGTTACCAATTTAAAATAAAATTTTATGATAAAATTCCGTGTACTCGGTGATTTTGAAATTTTAAAGTCAAATATCTCCGAAACCACTGATCTTATGAAAATTTAACACACAAGTTTTGCTTCTAAATTGAATAAGAAATCTGATGATTTTCCAATAAAATCCAGTGGTGTCGAATTATGGGGGTAAAATGGGAAACCCCCCCAAATCTCTGCCGCTGGGCCTTTTGTAAAAATTTTTACCTACACAAAATTTGAGCAGAATCGGTTTAATGGTTTAAAAGTTATTTAAAAAAAAAGATTTTTTGCCTTTGAAGGGCTATTAGTGAGTTAGTGTGTATTTTTGAAAAATGTTTTTGGGTTTGTTTTTATTGTTTTTTCAGGCTCTATTGATTATTAAAATTTTTCAGATTAATCCTGGACCACCCTGTATACAGGGTGTTTCACATTCGTGGTCCATTAGAAGTTTCTGGGGAATGAAAAAAGATATCGATTCGAAATTTTTAAAGCTTTTATAATCCATTTAAGTCTATTTTTCTATAATATTTTGAACAAAATACCACTTCCGGTTTAACAGGAAGTGAGATCAACTTTGTTATTTAAAAAAAAAACACACCATATATTTTTACATTTTTAAATTCAACATGAAATTTTGAGTCCTACCTAAAGTGAATATTTTTCGAGTTATTATTTTTTTTTGTTAAAATTTAAGAAATGCGTTAAAATTTAAGAAATGCGCGTCAATCAAAAATAGCCTATTATCAGGTTTGCAAATATAGGGTTGGATTTTTGGAATTTTAAAACATTGTTTAAAAGATTCCAAGTCTATTCTTTATCATTTTTTAACAAATTACCTGAAAAAACAAAAACAGGGCAAATTTCAGAGATATTTAACAGTTTTTACCATTTTAAATATTATTTTCTAGCAATAAACCTGTGAAGGGTGAGTTGACGGTATATTTGGTTACCACGTAATCTGTCATTGATCAAAATTGAATGGCGTCAATTTTTCAGGTTGTTATAAACAATTTGTTGACTAACTAAATTTTTTGTAAACAAATTTACCTACTGATAAAAATAGCAGTCAATTAGACAAGAAGAGCAAGTCTAATGTTGAAGTAAGAATTAAGAAATGCTTTAATGTAAATGGAGGACACTTTAAACATTTAGTAATAAATTAGTTATAAAAATTGTTAATTAAAATATTGTTGGTTTATTAAATGGTTACAGTTATGCATTTTTTTGTTATTAAAATATTTCATTAAACAAATTTGTTGACATCAGACAGCTTGTTGAGGTTTTTTCAAAATTAGCAAATACTTTTTGTATAACTTTAAAATTTTTAAAATGTTTAGCTTGTCCCTGTCTTTTATATGTCACTGACTGCTATTTTGTATCAGTAATATTGTTTATAAAACACTTAATTAGTAAACAAATTGTTTATAACAACCTGAAAAATTGACGCCATTAAATTTTAAACAATGACAAATTATGTGGTAAACATAGATACCGTCAACTCACCTGTCACAGGTTTCTTGATACAAAATATTATTTAAAATTTTAGAAATTGTTAAATATTTCTGAAATTATTAACTTTAGGTACAGGGAATAGTAATATTAATCAAAAGGTTTTTTAATTTACATACCGAGTGTTACATTTAAAATAAAAAAGTTATTAACCTTTCAAGTTAGCCGAGTTTTCTCAGGTAAGTTGTTGAAAAATGCTAAAAAATTGATAAAGAATATTTTAAATAATGTTTTTAGATTTCAAAAACTCCAACCCCATATTTGCAAACCTAATAACAAAAAAGTTACCTATAGGCTTTCTCAAATTTTAACGAATAACTCGAAAACTATTTACTTTAGGTATAAGACATGATATAGTAATTTTACTCAGAATTTTATGTAGAATTTAAAAATTTAAAAATATATAAAGTGTTCTATTGAAAATAACAAAGTTGATGACAATTCCAGTTAAACCGGAAGTGGCATTTATTTAAAATATTTTATAAAAATACTATTTTTAAAATATACTTAAATGGAACACAAACTCTTTTAAATTTTTGATTTTTGGCAACCCTAATTATTAATATTTACTACCTTACATTTGTCAATAGAAATTAACCTCACTTTTTCCCAATTAAAATATTTCTTCTTTATTTCTTTATTTTTTTAATACAAATTATATAATGGAAGTAAAATTTTGTTCCAAATATATGAACCATGTTAAAAATCTAATTTATGTATAATCAGTAAAATAGCTGCGATTTATCGTTTACAATAATTATTATTGTCTTCTTTTAATTCTTCTTATTATTATTCCACTAGTAAAACAATAGTCTACTTTGTTTATTTTTGAGCGTATATTGTCCTTTTTCCAAGTAAGTGTGAGATAAAATACGTTACTTATTGTGGATCATAATGAAGTCCAGAGGTCGGTATATTAGTTTATTTAGGGTTTACTGCATGGAAACGTAATAACGGGGGTAGTAATAAAGGGACACACAATTCTAGAGCAAATGCATGAGTATGTATTTATAAGTTATTGAATGGCACATTGCACTACCCAGAAATACATTTACATTACTGATCTAATTGAATTGTGCCATTGTTGTTACACTAATGAATTTAAAGCTCCATCAAGATATGTGGGTATGTAACGACTGCTAGCACAAATAACGTTTCAAACATGTATAAAGAGGAAAAATCCAATTTAACAAAGATTAAAAATAATTGATTAAATAGAAAAAAAAATATTCGTACAAAAATAATTTACTTATAAAAATTATTTTAACTATAAATATTATTATTATATTATAATTACCTATAATTATTGCAAAATACATTTTTACCCTTATTACGAAATTACTGTTTTAATATCACTTTTTAATGTGGTATTACATATACATATTCCATAAAGTGTTACAGAATAAATTCATTCTATCACCGTATGACGGAATAAACCCTAGTGGCGATATCCAACACTTTCTCCCAATTAAACTATTTTTCCATGGTATTTTTTGGGAAAGTAGAAAAAGTAGTCTGAAACACATTTGGAATTGCATATCCCAATTTTGTAAAACCACCAAACTCGCCTTTGGCTCGTGGGGCAAACTTTTTACTCGAGCTGAATATGCTGTATTCAAAACAGAATATACAATTACTTTAAAAAATGGCGAATGCATCGGGATTAATGTATCAGTATTATTATTGGATTTAATATTATATTTTTTATATTTCCTTTCTAAAATAAATATTTTTGTTATAATATGTTTATTTCTATACAAATATTAAAAAGCGGTGAAATTTAATTCAAATAATGGTATATTGAACGGGTGACGTTCACAATATCGAAATTCATTATATCGAATTCAAAATATCGAACACTTTTTATCGAAAATCAAAATATCGAAAATACAAAATGTCGAAAATCAAAATATCGAAAATTAAAATGTCGAAAATGATAATATCGAAAATTAAAATGTCGATTTGAAAATGTCGAATAATTAAAATTTCGAAAATTAAAATGTCGAAAATGATAATATCGAAAATTAAAATGTCGATTTGAAAATGTCGAAAATGATAATATCGAAAATTAAAATGTCGATTTGAAAATGTCGAATAATTAAAATTTCGAAAATTAAAATATCGATTTAAAAATATCGAAAATTAAAATGTATGATTAAAATCGAAGTGTATATTAGGGTGGAGTGAATTTTATTAAATTTATTAATTGATTTTTCCTATATTATTAATTGTTGACTAAAGGCGTAAAATGAATAATTATCGAAAAAATATTTCAATTTTTTAATATCTTGAGGTGGCGCATCAGTCTCGAAGTTTTGAAAATTCTAAAAAAATATTACTTCAATCAAAGTAATAAAAATAGCATTATTTATAAATAAAAAGTTTATTTTAGTAAAATTAACGTGAAACGTAAACATATTTAATAGTAAATCATATGCTTTAAGTAACTTCAGGAGTGTTTATTGATAGAAATGAGATCTTCTTTTTCGCGAAAATACTGACATTTGGTATCAAAATTTGGTAATTATTTTCTGACTTTAATTCTTGTTCTGATGAAACCATCTCTTGCTTCCGATCCACAAGCCGAGACTGAAGATTCAGTGTACTGGTTATAACCAGTTTTACACAGCGTTCCACTCCTTGGGTGTGACACGGAAATATTTGGAAGTATAGGAAATGGTCACCCGAAGAAATCATATCGGTAATTTCTGCCATCGTATTTCATATATACTATAGTCGTGACTGAACCACCTATGCATAGGTGGTTCAGTCACCTTTTCTGTCGCCCAGTGAATTAACTCGTACAAACGTAATGCTTCAGTATTTAGTTGTGGAAGCTTTAATTCCCGTAATCTCGAATATTTTGATTCTTTTCTCGCCTTTAATATTTTCGGCAATGCTAGTTCTCTGATTGATAGATATATTGTAGGTAACATAGCTAGTAATAGGTTTTCGGGATAAATATTAGCTATAGCTTATAAAGATCCAGGCAAGCTAGCACATTCCCTATGGCTGACGTGGGCTAATAGGATTATTCGTTTATATGGGGGGACAGCAAATCCATCGGAAAACCTAAAAGAATTGGCTACTTTTATCATGAAAGTGTATGCCCCAACGTGGTTTTACATCAACACCAAGCCTACGTGCAAACATGGTCCTATTCACATATTTAATATGACTAAAAGAGCATTACATCTCCAGAAAAACTTGAAGGCCTTATAACTATAGTTATAAAGAATATTCAGCGAAATATTTATCCCGAAAACCTATTACTTGCTATGTTACCTACAATATATCTATCGATCAGAGAACTAGCATTGCCGAAAATATTAAAGGCGAGAAAAGAATCAAAATGTTCGAGATTACGGGAATTAAAGCTTCCACAACTAAATACTGAAGCATTACGTTTGTACCAGTTAATTCACTGGGCGACAGAAAAGGTGACTGAACCACCTATGACTATGAAATACGATGACAGAAATTACCGATATGATTTCTTCGGGTGACCATTTCCTATACTTCCAAAAATTTCAGTGTCACACCCAAGCAGTGGAACGCTGTGTAAAACTGGTTATAACCAGTACACTGAATCTTCAGTCTCGGTTTGTGGATCGGAAGCAAGAAATGGTTTCATCAGAACAAGAATTAAAGTCAGAAAATAATTACCAAATTTCGATACCAAATGTCAGTATTTTCGCGAAAAAGAAGATCTCATTTCTACCAATAAACACTCCTGAAGTTACTTAAAGCATATGATTTACTATTAAATATGTTTACGTTTCACGTTAATTTTACTAAAATAAACTCTTTATTTATAAATAATGCTATTTTTATTACTTTGATTAAAGTAATATTTTTTTAGAATTTTCAAAACTTCGAGACAGATGCGCCACCTCAAGATATTAAAAAATTGGAATATTTTTTCGATATTTATTCATTTTACGCCTTTAGTCAACAATTAATAATATAGGAAAAATCAATTGATAAATTTAAAAAAATTCACTCCACCCTAGTGTATATGTACAGAGGCGCCTCTGTAGATAAAGTTACGGTTATGCACCGAATTATCTTGGCTCCCTGGCTCCTAGAGATGCGCGTTTTATAGAAATGTACTCAAACTCAACAACACAACCCAACCGACCCCGCCCCATTGAACCCCCCCCCGCCCCATTGAGCAAAAAACCCAACTAAAATGGGCAAATTCATGTTACGATAAAAATAAAACACTTTTTAATTACATAAATTAGCCCATTTTAGTTGGGTTTTTTGCTCAATGGGGCGGGGGGGGGCCAATGGGGCGGGGTCGGTTGGGTTGTGTTGTTGAGTTTGAGTACATTTCTATATCAGAGGCGCCTCTATACATATACACTTCGGATTAAAATAATATGTCGATTAATTGAAATATTTAAACAAAATATCAAATTCAAAATAAAAAAATATGGTTTAGTTTCACATTAAAATTCGATTAAATAAAATTTCGATATTATCATTTTCGACATTTTAATTTTCGACATTTTGTATTTTCGATATTTTGATTTTCGATAAAAAGTGTTCGATATTTTGAATTCGATAAAGTGAATTTCGATATTATGAACGTCGATATTTTATTTTCGATAAATTGAAAATTCGATTAAATAAAATTTCGATATTATCATTTTCGACATTTTAATTTTCGATATTTTGATTTTCGACATTTTGTATTTTCGATATTTTGATTTTCGATAAAAAGTGTTCGATATTTTGAATTCGATAAAGTGAATTTCGATATTATGAACGTCACCCATATTGAACAACCAGTGTGGTAATAATGAGAGTTCAAAATCGAATCAAATACACGTATACTTAGTATACTAATGTTAATACAATCCAAATCCAAAATACATTCCAAAATCATCCTAGTCGTATACTAAATCTAATCTGACAAATTTAACAAATTTCATTTCTCCCATTTCAATAATTTCAGCCTTATTTCTTTCAATACAAAATATTTAATAATAGTCAAATGTTCTTCCAAATATGTGATCTGCATGTAATAAATGACTGAAATTCATTATCTTCTTTTTTTTCATTGTACAATATTTGAAGAATATTTTCATTGTGAAACAACCATTTTTTGTATTTGCTTTATATGTGGATATACCTACAACGATGAAAATTTATTAGAACTAAAGTTTATTTATGTTTTTAAATTTTTGGCCTTGTTTCCAGAGACTGGTAAATCTTAGAAACTTTTATACACATAAGAGACATATTAGTATATTTTGTATATGTATGGTATTTTATTAAGTTTCCCCACACCTTGTATTTTTTACGATTATGTAATGACAAAAATGGTATTATGCATCGTATTCATTAACTTTATATCAAAGCTATTAAAAAGACAATTAAGTTACTTAAGCTGCCATTAATCCCGTTGAGCAAAAATGTAGTTT
Organism: Brassicogethes aeneus; assembly: GCA_921294245.1. Lineage (NCBI taxonomy): Eukaryota > Metazoa > Arthropoda > Insecta > Coleoptera > Nitidulidae > Brassicogethes > Brassicogethes aeneus. The sequence continues at coordinate 69,493,048 of OV121132.1, forward strand.
TCATTGCACATATCAAATGACTAATAAAATTTTTAATGAATACCTAATTCGCATTCGAAAGCTATGCAACATGCATAAACAGTCATAAATTAAATTTTAGATGGTAGCGCGCGAGTGTTGCCCTATTAGGTAACATATTTTGAATTTACTAATGATACAAGAGGAACTAAAACGTAACGAGTAAAAATAATTAACGAAGCACCGATAACGATAACACGATGGTACACTACACCGCAGAAGTGCAAGCAGGAGAAAGCAGGATCAGCAGCGGTAATGATGTGCAGAGAAGGACGTCGCCTAACGCAAACCTCTCCAAAGAAGCAAGAGATCCGGTGTAATGTGCATGTTGTTGCCAAGATTATCACGAATTATGAAATTAAGACCATACTTGTAGCCTACTCAATTTATACACTTATAAAAGGAATTATTTGTTAGTGTAATATGTAATGTAAAGTGTAATGCCCTAAAACTGTACGACCATTTTTTTTTAATAACTTAAAAAAAATAACCCAGACCTCATGTTTAAAAATTAAAATATAATTCAAGATTTGCATTAAATATATTTTTTAGTGACTATTTAATTTTTTTAACGAATTGTCTTTAAATAGAAAAGTCGAAAAGAATTTGAAAGTTTCCATTTTTACAATATGCCAATAAAAATACTAAAAATAATGAACATTAAAAGCGCAGGACTTTATATAAACATTTTTTTCTGTGAAATGATTAATTTTTTAGAGTTCTATTAAAGCCTAAATTTTTAAATATAAATTATTATATATAGTCCTGCAGGAAACAAAGATTGTAGAAGGAAAACTCCATGGTAGTCGGGTGCTGATAATGAATAAAGAATATTCCCCAAAAATTTCTTTCCGCGTCCCCTAATTTTATCCCCCGAAATGGGAGTTTTTTTGCTTTTTGTCTCATAACTCGCTAACCGTGCATTTTTTCAAAATTTGACCTCTAATACTTTTGATTATGTACTAAATAAGGCACACATTGCGCACCTATATGATGTGCCCTTTTGCTATGCGCAGTGTGCAAAGTTGAGCGATGCTTTCAAAATCACTTTTTTGTTTTTTTATTATAGCCCAATTTTAAACCCAAACCTTACGGTAATCAAACATAACCGAATGGACGATTTTTTGAGGTACTAGACTTTTTTCTAAAAGTTACTGCTTTTCAATGTACAGGGGGTTCTTTTTCCAAAACTTTAATTTTTGTAAGGCACTTGCAATGAAAATAATTAAAAAAAAAACACGGATTCGCAACAAGGATAAGTGTACCTAAAAATCTAGGTAGAACAAACTGGCTCATTAAAGCCGTTTGGGAAATAAAAAATGGTTTTTTTGAAAATGAACCCCCTGTTCATTGAAAAGCAGTAACTTTTGAAAAAAGTCTAGTACCTCAAAAAATCATCAATTGGGTTATGTTTGATTACCGTAAGGTTTGTGATCGATTACTTTTAAAATTGGGCTATAATAAAAAAAACACGGGGTTTAACGTGTGCCTTATTTAGTACATAATCAAACTATTAGAGGTCAAATTCTGAAAAAATGCACGGTTAGCGAGTTATGAGCCAACAGCAAAAAAACTCCCCTTTCGGGAGATGAAATTAGGGCACGCGGAAAGAAATTTTTGGGGAATATTCTTGATTCATTATCAGCACCCCTGACTCTACATAAAAAAAATAAAGCCCGACTACCATCGATTTTTCCTTCTACAACCTTTGTTTCCTGGACTAATAATAGTTCTCATAAAAAAGAACGAAAAGTTTTATTATAAAACAGAATTGTTCTCTTAAATTACACATGTGGAGTTTAATAATACATCATAAATTATTTTTTTTTCACTAATATATTTCTTTATAAGATAAAACTAGAGGTGATAAAGTGATAATGGCCATTCATTGGAACTTATCTGTATAACGTTATATAGTAGAAAAGGACACGCAATTCTATATTGGGAAAATTTTATTAAATTACCTATTGGAATGCTTAGAAATACATGTATTTTATATGAATTGTCGTTACATCTTAAAAAAAGTAAAAAAATAAACAAATAATATATTAATAGTGTAAACATTCGCGTTGAAAGCATTAATACAAAAACATGTATTTGAATGGAGATATGATATTTCAAAAAGGCAAAAGGATCGTCCCGCATAACTTATAGTAATAACAAGTGATTGTTGTAATATTTCGTTTGGAAGTTTGCAGGAAGGCCCGCAAGTAAACTATGCTGGGCAGGGACAGTCGTATAATCCAATTAAAATGGGCCGCCGGGGAGTCATGTATGACTGTTATCTACCTAAGCTACAAACCATTAATAATTTACACATTTAATGCTGGCTAAACTGCGCACACCCAAATATCCAATGCCTGCTCCTCCTCTTTCCAGGCTTTCAACTTCCACCGAACTGTGGAATGCTATAAGCATATTTAATAGTTTAATTCCCCAATGAAACATTCATAATGTTCGTTACAATCGACTGCCCTTTTTTAATCACAACAGATATGGAATTTCTGATTCAATGAAATATCAAATGGCTTCTGCTTGGTTTTCCGATTCACTACTTCCCTTTTATATTAATTTCAAATTTTAATTATTTCACTTATTATAATAATAATTATTTACAATATATACCCAAAATTAAATTGAAAAGGGCAAAATATTTATTAAATAGGATTTTAATAAAAATCTCACTTTTAATAACCCGTTTAGAATATAATAAAAATACTTATAAATTTACTTGACTTTAGGACTAATAAACAATTTAATTTTGTATAATTCCATGTCCAGAAACCATAAAGATTTTTTATTAAAAAAGTTATAGTCAATATTTTCTTCAAGATTAAAATTTTAACACGTAAGTTGGGAATTTATGGCCAAGATATTTTCAAGTTAATTAATATATTTTTAATACCCTGATGATTTAGTTTTACTTAAATTTTTTATTAAGTTTTGTATAATAATAAAATTGCAAAACACACATCCAATAAAAGAGTATTTTTCCTTACAAAACATTATCCATAGTGTTTCAAAGATAAAATCACTTGCTCATTGAAGTCCTTACCTGAAACAAAAATAAATTAATAATACCTGATTCCTTACAATGCTTGACTTATATTTTTAGAATACTGTATAAAAACATAGTAGGTTCGTAATTTATACAATATTAACTAACATGTATTAATAGTATATTATGTATCAAGTTTGATAAACGCCATTTTAGTCACGAATTTAAATAAGGCACGAGTAAGCTTGCCAGCGAGTATTTTATTATATAAGTGTCTAAAAAAGTTTATAAGTAAACGAGTTGTATACTATACTTTTTTTTACAAAAATACTTAATATTTTCTAAAGATGATTCGCGTAAGAATGGGAATCTGTATTACCGGCGGTCAAATATTAAATTTTTCTGTGTAAATCGACATTTATGGACTAACAACCGTTTAAATCCGATATAGAAGCATTTTTTCACAGTGAAAGTGAAGAGAATGTTTTATGGGCCCTTCACGAGGAAGTTTCACCCGAAATTTTTAATACTTTATCAGTTAGTTTATCGCCGGCCACACAATCAAAAGGTCAGTACAAACGTGCATATAAACTTTTTAAATATTTAATACTTGTATTTGTAATGAGATAATGCATGATTTTAGTATTATTTTACAACTTCAGCCCGTGACGTTTGTATGTATTAGTGTAAAGATTACTTACTGTCATGGATAAGTGGCGTTTTAAAGGTTAAAGTAGAAAAAATAACTAAGAATGAATCTTATTATATAATATGTTGTGCAAACGAAACCGACTATTAGTTTTCATTGATTTTGATAAATGAATTAGGCTCCACCATGTGCACATTTTTTCTGCTTTGGATATACCTTTCTAATATTGCTTTTTTACAAATTTATCAACTTTCAATTGTTTAAGACAGCTTATACACTGTATAATATACAGTGCTACTTACTTTTATAGGTTTAACTGTAGAGTAAATCTAAATACGTTTATTAAACTCATGAGAATAGTCTAACAATGAGCTTAAATTAAAAGTGAAAGCAATGAAGTTGACTCGCGACTGAAAATGATTGTCATCCCATCATCGATTCCAAAGAAGTCATGAAGTTCCGCGAATCTGGCTTCATATCTTCATTACGTTTTATAAACATTATAAACACATGTTTTAAAAATATGTTATGTCTATTATAAAAAAGTATTATGTAAGTACATATATACCTACTTAGTAGTAGGTCCTACTATCTTTGTAATGTGGATTATATCATTTATGAAAAGCAAACAATTTGGTCCCGACTATAGCTTAAATGGGATCCATGGTCGTAAAACCTCATTTATATGTTAGGGAACCCAAATTTTTGTTTTCGCTGACCCTTTGCAGTTCGGAGTCGATACTTGGGGGTCAATAGAGAACACTTTGGGATTCAATGGTTTGGAGTGTACTACTCCGAGCTTCGTAACCATACCTTTATGAACACTCTATAGCTCTTTGATTTGATAAAAGGTTATAGCTTGAAAGCGGTGTATTTTTATGACCATTTTTCTATAAATCACTAACAATTTTACTTTAAATCGCTAAAACTTTCACATAATATATTTAATCATCAATCGGTCTTCAATTTAAACTTTATTGTTGTCAAGTTGTTGTAGTAATGTAATTGATTATAGGCTAGACTTAAAAATAATTTAGAGTAATCGGGTTAGGTTGATGATTATTGCCTAGCCGTAAAATATGATTATTTATTACATTGTACCAATAAAAAAATTCCACTTCTGTTAGATGTATCTAACTTCACTTTATACTTTTAATGATTATACGTTTTAAGTACAATTACTATAGTTTAACATATAAAATTGTGCCTTGAAGATTAGACATTGTATTATATATATCATTCGGCTAAAAAGTGTTTTTTGTGCCTCTCCTAATTTAATGCCTACGCTACACGTCGTCCTTCAAAATAATTTGGTCAAGAAGTCTTTGTGTGCTTTCCTCAGCACAAAAAGAATCACTTCTGGCCTTGTACTGATTTGATATTAAAAAATATATTTCTGGATTAAAATTACATTACTTTCTTTTTATTTTTTTAATAGTTTCATTATAATTGTACGGTGTATTTATTGTTTAGCAAAGAAAATTATGCCTTAAAGATAAAATGTTGTATGCCATGCGACTGAGAAGTTTATTTTTGTGCTTCGCTTAATTGTAGGCCTCTGATACGATTCGCCATTCAAATTTAAGCTCAGCACAAACATACTTACTTCTCAGCCTTATTACATAAATAAAACAGGCACACAAAACAAAGTGGTCGGTCCAGCGGATCTGAGTAGTATGACTATATGCATTGTCCCTCGCTGAATCCGAATCTGCTATCGTATTTAGCCGTTTCGCTCTTTTTTTTTAACCTCAAAAAACCGCAAAATTTGTAAAAAATTGGTAAAAAACAATCATATTTTTCATTTTCATTTATTTTGTGGTTACATTCGATGATTTTTCGTGAAAAATACACATACAAGTATTATGTATTTCTAGAATACCAAAATCTTTTATTTCTATCTATGCAACAGTTTCCGTTGAAGTCTTTTTTTTGTCCTCTTTTTCTTATGCCCCGTTTGAGAGTCCAACAATAGTCGGCCAGCATACTCACATTCCACATACCTTGATATCTACGTTCCATTTCTTTAATATCCTGGTGGAACCGTTCCCCTTGCTCTTCACTAGTCACCAAGCTTCTCAGGGAAGTAATCAATATGAGAATCCAGAAAATGTAATTTAAGATTCATCAAGCAGCCATTTTTGACACTATTTCCTTGTATTTTCGACTTTTATTTCCTAAAAAGTTATCCACGACACAAAACTGAGCGACATACGATTTTCTCTGTAACAATCATTTAAGTAAGAAACTCTTCATCTCCTAACATTGTCGGGATTTGGGGTCCATCGAGTATTCCTTCGTTTACTTTTTCGTACGAAACATTGAGAAACTTTCCTTGCAAGTATTGGAAACAATCACCGTTTTGTCCAAAGCTTTAACCCATTGTTTTACGAGACCCAATTTGAAGATTCGACGAGTGGTTGATGTAAAATGTAAAAAAAATATAGAACATAGTTACTGGATTCACTGGTACTCTCGCCTTATTGGTGTTCTCAGACTCATCACTACTTTCTGAGTCATTGCTGTTTTCACGCTCTTTGTCCGACTCTTTATTTTCATCCGTTCCCATTTAATTTTCGGGAATATTGGCTACTTCCGCAGCAGCATTGTAACTTTCGTCGGTAGATTTCCCATCAGATCAGTCATGCAAAAGTAACAATTTTCTCGTAACATTGGTTTTTTCCATATTGCAGGCACTTTAACTTAACTATAACAAGGGCTGCATATTATTTCGGGTACCCAATCCTTTCCTTGATACGTAATTTTAAAACCAAAATAATTTCTGTACAGTTTCTTAACGTTTTCATTCATATTCCTTCGGTTGAGTTCTACCTCGTATACACTGCATATGAGTATGAGTATGGGAACGTATGGCAGGCCCCAGATATATTGTCATCCACTAATCTCCCGAGGTTATTTTACCCCCTTTCCGTTCTCCTGCGTATCCCGCCAAATCACAGCATTACCTGTGTTTGTTGGTTTTTACGCCGGCTGGTAGTTCCCCCCTAGGAGGTTGTGTATGACAGTGTCAAAGGTTAAGGCCGCTCCCGGAATTTTTGTCAGCCGGGTCGGGCCATACGTCCAGTTTAGGAAGGGTTTTTGGAGGACATTGAACTGACCCAAAACTAAGTACAATCCGGAATCCTCCGCAACCAAGGCCTTAGTAGTATCCCCATTCAATTGGTATTCGTGAATGGGGGTGGGTATGTTAGTTTTTTTGCTTACTCCGGCTACCAACCTTGTATATTCTTTATTTATTTTATTGCTAAATTAGTGTTTATACCGTTTTCATTTATTTATATCTTTGCCTTCTTACTTTTTTTTCAAATTAATTAAAAATATAAATATTAATATACAAAATAGATAAACACGGCCCCAATGTCAGGCGTGCAATGCATGCCTCAATAGATGGCCTGCCACTTCATTTTCACGTGAGCGCTTTGTCCATTTACTTTCGCCATCCTCCAAACTTTGCTTGTGTGAGCTTATGTGTAGGTATATTATATAATATATATAATACAATAATATAATATTGCGACGCACCCACTTGATTTCCCTTCACACACGCACGCTGCCCTCTGCAATGATCAATTGTTGCCTGGTTTCCTGTTAAATTCGTATCTATATAAATTCATTATAAATATCAATTAGTCAATACCAATATCAACCAATCAATCAATTAATCAATATTAACGCCAATATCAATATCAACCAACCAATCAATCAATATTAATACTAATATCAATATCTATAATGCCAATATCAACATCAACATTAATAGCAATAATATTACCATCAATACTAATACCAATACCATTATATCAATATCAATCAATCCATTAATTTATTAATTAATCACTATGTAAATACCAATAGAGCCGGCCCTGTAGTGTATGCAGTGGAATGCGGCCACATGGCCTGCTTGGCTATTGAGTTCTGTTTATTAGTTTGGCTTTGATTTATGGCTGTGACCCTAAATTTATTTATGATAAATTTTTGTCTTCTTGCTTGATTAGGTTTATTTACTTACGCCTTTTTCAATGGTTGTCTATGATTTGTCTACCATGAGAAAATGAGGCCGTTTATTTAACAGTTACGGAAACGTTCTTATTATTTTAAAATTTAATTTTTAAGACAAATAGAATTCTTAGATTTTTTTTGCAACGTTGTGAAATGCTTATATAAACATTTAACGACTATACGGTAAGACATGCAATTAGAAGAATTACTTAGCTTGATTGTTAGGCTATAAACCTGATGCTTTGTCTTTCGCGGGGTGGCCTTCTCCTGCAGGTTTTTGGAACGCTCTGATCCAGGTGCGCCGGTTGAATTATCGTTGTGGCCCAGCCTCAATCACTATTGCAATTTTCGCACTTCTTGCACTTGTTTGTTTATTTATGTATTTATTTATTATTTATTAACGATTACCGATATTTCCGGATAATTTGTTTCGTTTTTGGTACTTTACGTTTGTATCGTATACGCTACTTAGGAGGGGTCTATCTTGATGCATCCGACCTCTTCGAGTGTCAAGACGGAACTACCTCGTATACACTGCATATGTAACAGAAATTGTTTTTATCTGTATCGCAATGGTGTACTGATGTTAAGGATTCTACATTGGATCTGGAACTTTTTCCTGTTGAACCTTTGGTACACTTGCCTTTAGAGCTTTTAATCAATTTTGGAGCCATGTTAAATCAAAAAAAGAGCAAGAGAAACTGTGGATTTCAATTGTCGTTAGGTAATTTATACCAATTTAGATAAGAAGATAATGGTTATAATTATGTTAATACTTAAATTAAATTACCTTGCAAAAAAAGTTTACCTTAAAGAAATTTAAAGACCTTAAGTTAAATAATCTTGCAAACAAAATAAAACTGGTTACCTACGAACAAATTTTCGTTCGAACAAATTTACCTTCGAAGAAATTTGAGGTTAGAAAAAAAACAAGCCAATCGGCCAAATCCTACAGCAGATTCGGATTCAGCGAGGGTCAATGCATATAGTCATATTACTCAGATCCGCCGGACCGACCACATTTTTTTTGTGTTCCTGTGTAATTATTAAACAAAATAATACATAAAATACCCTTAGAAGTGGGCGATAAAATGTGATATTTTAATTAATAGGTACTAATATGCGATAAAGGTATCTTTAAACTAAATAGTTAACATACAATATGCATATATGACGTATTACATAAAACGAAAGGTTAATAATACATTTATAATTTCCACGTAGTCGAAACCGCTAATCAATATCTAATTTCAATTTTAAGTATAATCTCTTGTCGTTGATCACGCAGATCTGATATAGCTGCCAAAAGTCTTCGGGGTCAAAACGGTAGTTACGTAGACCGTTTCGTGTGTCGGTTATAGATTAACGTCTGCAAAGTGTCAACCTAAGAGTTTGTATGGGATTAGATATTCGTGTCATGGTCCCATTTTGAAACGACCAAAATTGCTGTTCCACCCGTATATCAATAGTTTTTCGAAATAATGCCGTTGCCGGGGCTCGGTGAGTTACACACGCGGAAGAATATTAATTAAAGGTTATAGACAAAAAATAATAAATTTGTTATCTTTTACCAACCACCATCACAAAAATATTGCATACAAAATTGTCCAAAAAAATTATTATTATCCTGTGGATATGAAATCTTTGTTAGATCCACAATCCACACAACAAGGTCTGTTCTATCTCGTACTAAAAATACTAAAAATCACTACAACACTCCACAGAGTTTGGGATATTTTCAAATTTCTTGCACATTTGCTGTCCCTCAACTTTAATATTTTATAAAAAAAACGAGTTTAACGCCATTTGAAACTTTACTAAGCGAAATCAATTGGTTTAAGGGTTTTTAGCAACTATATATAAGCCAAATTGTAAAATTTTAAATTTAACCCTATAAAAAAATTAAACTTTCTTCAACAGTACAGAAAAGTTGCTGTCCCACTTGCAATAATATTCACTACTTAATACTATTTAAACATCTTAGAGTAAAATAACATCCTCCTTTTTACATTTTTTACATAGTTAAGACTATATTCCAAACATTACAGACAAAGCCCATTTGTAGTAATATTTAAAAATACAAGTGGTTAAAATAACCCCAAAAGTTTGTCCCTTAATTTTGGTCCCGTCTCCGTTGTATTTTTTATACCAGCGTAGAAAAACTGTGCATTCTCCTGTGTCAGAGTAATAAAATGTAGTAAAGGTACCAGTTGGACTCAAAAGTAAGTATCCTAGTAATGGTTTTAAGGGCAAAAATACAAATTTTTATCTTTAAAACCTGTTTACTGTAGTAAAGAGGTCACACGTCTCCTGGTTCACATATTGTGTGACCCAGGGGACAATTCCAAAGAAATAAATTATAATATAGTTTTGAAATAATAATAAACTTATAGGAAAGTTTTAAAAACATTTTTTTTTACCTTTTAACTTTTCTGTTTCTGACAGTACGTAGCCAATGTCTACCTTTTTAATAGTAATTTTTCTAGTCAATGTATTTTGCTTCAAAGAAGCTGGAATTTTTTTTATGGTAGTTCAACGAACAATGTTTATATTGACTTTTTATTATTATTTTATTAATATTACTAATAAATAAAACTTGTTATTAATTTATTGCTAGTTAAATTGGACAAGATTGGGCCCAGATAAAAAATCGAAAAAAGTACCTACGCATTAAAAGAAAATTTCTTAAACCCACTTTTTTTAAGGAATTTTTTTAAATACTGTAGGGCCAGCAGAGGAAGTCACATGAACGAAATTGTTTTTCATTCATAAATCAGAGAGTACAATGTTTATAATAAAAAAAAAGTTCTTAAAATATAGATTTAGACTCATTTTATAGCGTTTTTAAAAACAAACCAATAAATGGCCCACCCTTTATATATTAGGTTGCTTCATTTTAGAGCGACCTTTTTTTCCCACCTGAAAATCTTGTAACCGGTCAGAAAACAAACACTTTGAGCTATTACAATGCTCTTAATCTTTATTTTAAGCCGTTGCTATTCAATTTTTAAATATTTTTTTTCTTTTTCCCTTCCGCTAGTATAGTAAGAATATTTATTTAATATTTTTAATACTTGCTTAAATGGACATTTTTTAAGATTATTTCATTCAGTATAAAGATTTTTAAACCGAAATTCGAAAAAAAATATTCTTACTGTACGAGCGGAAGGACAAAAGAATAAAAAATGTTTTTTTAAGGGAAATATTTAAAAATTGAATAGCAACAGCTTAAAATAAAGATTAATATCATTGTAATAGCTCAACATTTTGGTTTTCTGACCGGTTACAAAATTTTTACGTGGGAAAATGTCGCTTTAAAATGAAGCACCCTATATATATACACTGTGCGTTAAAATTAACGCATAATTAATAAACAAATTCTAAAACTCTAAAACGCTTTTACCAATCTTTATGAAATTTTGTATAACAATACTTCAACTTATATCTCACTTTACGTGTTCCAGGGTTATTCTACAAAATATTTTTAAAGCCCTTTTATTTAATAATAAAAAGCACTCGAAAAAAAACTTTTATAGGAAATTTATTTGTTTTTTTGTTATTATACCCTGAAAATGTTGTACAAATAAAAAAAACAGTAACGAAAATACAGCCCTTCAAAGTCGTCAATAATGACCACTTTTCAGCAAATTAATCAAAAAGGGGTCATTTTTACCGACTGTATATACAGCGCTTCGAAGTCGATAAAAGATATCTTCGTTACTGTTCATTTTATTTGTACGAAAATACGGTGTTTAACAGCATATTTTTATTTATTAAAAAAAAATTCTCTATAAAAGTTTTTTTCGAGCGTTTTTTATTATTAAATAACAGGGCTTTAAAAATATTTTCTCGAAAAACCCTCGAACATGTAAGTCTTGGTAAAGGAGTTTTAGAGTTGGATTCTATAAATCATAATTAAAATTGCTTCAAAGGAGTCCAATATCATTATACAGTGCTTTAAATGGGCAATAAACTATAAAAACCCTTACAAATTATTTTATTTTAGTTTAAAAAAGGGTAAGAAATCTCAATATATATTTTTTTAGTAATTTCATTTAACCATATAACCATAATCACTTAATTATTAATTATTTTATTTTAGTTTAAAAAAGGGTTAGAAATATAGTATAGTATATATTTTTTTAGTAATTTCATTTAACCATAATTAGCATCTGCTTCTTGTAAAATCCATATCGCTTAGCTAAATGGACGCTAATTAAGTTTAATAAAAAGTTCGGTTCAGATTTTTCATTTAGATTGTCCGCCGGCAAGAGAGCCAAATTAGCAGTGTGTAAGCGAGGCAGAGCGACTCTTTTCAACGGAAATTAATCTCAGAATTAAAATAATTTTGTATGGACGTTTAATTAGTGTCCAAAGTAATTATCTTAAGCTGTTCCAGATTCAATTCCAATTAAGTGCATTGTTTTAGGGGACGAGCAAGCAGAAAAAGTTAAATAATCAGCGAGACCATTGTTTTAGTAAATCCATCAACGTTTCATATTAATTGCTTTAATTCATGTAAAAGCAAAGGAATACCGATCGATTCATGTTTTAATTTTTAATTTACATAATAACCCTTTACTCTCTTGATAATTGTTTAATTTAATAAGCGATGCTTTTATAGTGACCCGATAAAAACAAATCCAACATTTAATCTCAGTTTAAAAATATTTAATTATTTGAAAAGTAAACTTTTAGAATCAAATGATCAGTGCAAATTCAGCACAGGACCAAAACCTCCATCAAATCAAAAAATTATTTAAACTAAATAATTTGAAATACGGTCCTAAATAATCCTAAAAACATCAAGAATCATATGAAAAATAAAATGCACTCTGAAAATTGCATTGCTATCTGAAAAATTTAATTTTATTACTTTTAAAGTAAATTTTATAGAATTGAACTATACGCGAACATGTTATTAACATCTTAGCTTTTATCTATGCCCATTTGCTATACTCGTATGTATATCTATAAATGTTGTTCTTTATTTCTACATCCATTTGCTACATTACACGCTTTCAAATTGTTATTTCAATTATATTATTACTCTGTAGATATTTATAAACTATTAAGCTATTGTTTGCTTTTTGTAAGTTTAATTAATATTATCAAATTGGTTGTATTGATACAAATATTTGTAATAATATTAAAGAATTTGTACATTTTCTTTACGTTTTTAATTGAGAAAGTGGCTAAGTCTTAAACTGTGAAGACAATTGATCTCTTTCTCCACGGGTTACTGTCAAATGAAACAATGACATTTTAATTTTTTTAATGGTAGTATTTGTTATTACTATGAAGATTATACGGTGGTTTATTATTTTCTTAAGAATTAATTAACACTGACATTTGTCATGTGGTTATGGTAATTACATCAAATTTTACTATATTCTTTATTAAAATTAGAAAAACTCTAGTGTTCAAATCTTAAGACATGGTCAACTTTCTCAATCGTTGAAAAATATACTATTATTTACTGAAATAATCTCTTTAAAGGTATAAATTAATTTTAATCTAGGGTACAAATACAAACTATACATCTTGTATATAGCAGCAATTAATCTAGTCAAATAATAAAGGTCATTTGTTGGTAAGTGTATTAGGTAGGATGAATGGTGGTATTAGATTAGTAATATCAGTGGCGTATGACAGATGGCGATACAAACAGTTTTGTCCTGCCCTTTAGGACGTGACCAGCACACAGTAGGCTGATGTGCTCCGCTGGTTTATTTATCCAATACTATTTCAAAACAGCGAATCAGAAAATTTGTGTGGATTTATTTATCTTTGTGCATCGTTACACATTGATGATGTTTTTGGACGCATCGCTGCATCTGCATTCTGCGGAAATTTGGAATTTATAACTATGATCGGAATTTTTAGAAAGTACACAATCTAACAGGCCTTAGCCGAGGCTGCAGATCTGAGCGAGGAAGTGCGGCGTGCGACGCGCCGTGTTGTATACATTATTATACTTACATTAAAATTAGTTTGCGACATTTTGTCAGGTTTGACGTTTGACATATGTTATATTATAGGTTATGTTAATAAATTTATTCTACAGTGACCTGTAAGTTTACATTTTCTTTGCTGATTTCGAGCTAAACGCCGTAGATGGAACTACTCTTTCTATGTAATTGCAATGTATTTTCATTATTGTATGGTGCGCCGCGGCGGTGTAGACTTTTGAACTGCGTAATATAAAATCTTTCTATATAGGCTTGTGAGTGTTATAATATGAAAATTGTTATACCCTTGTAAAAAACATTTGTTTTTCAAATTTTGGTCATAAAACAGTATTTTATTTCAGGCGTATATATCTTAAGTTCAGTTTTTTAGATTATTTCAAAAAATGGTCAGTTTTAGGTATTGTAGAGAAAAAATCGCTATTACTAATAAGAGTAAGAACTTTCTCATTGCATTTTCACCAAATAATAAATTTAAAGCCAACCCCAATAAAAATTTTGATAGGAAATTGAATGCTCCATGTTTTTTCGTAAACCTAGCCATTCAAAAGATAGCTCGGGTCAAAATTTAAAAAGTTTTGAAAAAAAAATGTTTTTAAAAGTTACTGAACTTTATATTATATTTATCCTAGTCATCGTTTAAGTAGCTATGAAAAGTCTTGGTTTTATTCGTGTATTAAGTGTTTTAACAAATTGCCTAATGAGATTAAATAATTAAATATTATTGGCCATTTAAAAAAATATGTGTATCAATATTTGTTGTCGATTGAACCCTATACTTTTAATGAGTTTTTATTACACTACTGTCTCTTTTATTTAATTATGTTATCATTAAGTTACATTGACACATATTTCTTTTAATTGTTGTATATTTATCTGTAATAAGTGTATAGGCATTACTTTAAAATAAATATATTATTATTATTATTATTATTAAACAAAACTCATTTTAAAATCCTAAATATTCTGCAAGTTGTAAAATTAAAAAAAAATATTTGTTATATATATATATATATGTATATATATATATATATATATATCTTTTGAATGGATATATATTTTGTAGAGCATTTAATTCCCTATTAAAATATGTATTGGGCTTAGCTTTATATTTATTAATAGTAAGATACAAAATATTTTTCTTCGGAATAATGTAAAAAGAAAAATTGCAATGAGGAGGATCTTACTTTTAATAGTAAAAGCTCATACGTTGATAGGATTCTTTTAAGATTTTCGATATCAAAAGTAAAAAAAAAGAATAGTAGATTGTACCCTATGGTACATATACCTTTATTTATTTATTTATTTATTCATAACTTTTTATTAAATTTGTTTATAACAACATAACTTATTACTATTATTGCATTACTTAACCATTGTAAAATATTACTCCCAAAAGTCAACCCATAAAATCTCGTTTAAATGTACTAGATAGGTATTTACACAAAGTTATTTAATGGTCGAGTTAATGTTTGAAAAATTTAGTAAATATTTAACACAAAAACACGCATATTTCGTGTTACCAAAGTAATTAATTCATTGTCCTATTTTTAAATAAAAATTACAGGTAATTTTTGTTATGGCCGGCCGCTATGAGTCGGCTGAACCCTGGAGAGTAATTATTTTAATTATGAATTTACTTATTAGTAAACACGCGAACCCTATCGATACATATTTAATCAGGTTGATAAATTTTATTTTGGGAATTACAGGTTTGATCTGTTTTTATTTTTACGACATAAATAAGACATTAATATTACACATGCTAGATTTACCTAATAAAAATTTGAATTATATTGAATTGTTTTAGTTATTTTCCAAGTGCGCAAAGATACATTTTTTCCGCACGCTACTGCAATTGCAGTGCGGAAAAATTACTTTGCGCATGTGTTAGGAATAATATTTTTTCTACTAGCGTGCGCAAAGTTAGATAACAATGATTATTAAATTAATTTTTATTAATGTTTATTACAAAGGAACAATTATTAATATTTTCTAAATTAATTGTAGAACAGGTTAATTCATTCAACGGTACTATTAATAAAGTTTGGCTTAACTCTGAAGATCCGTATTTTATGTCCAATATTTTATTTGATATTTTTTTCTTTGGGTCATGGATTCTACTATGTATAGCTATATTTTTTTTGTTTGGGTCAT
Organism: Brassicogethes aeneus; assembly: GCA_921294245.1. Lineage (NCBI taxonomy): Eukaryota > Metazoa > Arthropoda > Insecta > Coleoptera > Nitidulidae > Brassicogethes > Brassicogethes aeneus. The sequence continues at coordinate 69,508,859 of OV121132.1, forward strand.
AGGATTCTACTATGTATAGCTCTCGGCGACAGATCTACGAAAACTATGCAGCTATTTGTGCGGGCATTATACCAAATGTATTAATTAATACACATTGGGTAGTGCATGCTCTTCTTTTATAATTGACAAAAAAACTTTTTGTAGGGTATTTGGTTTTCACAAATTTGAATATTTTTAAAACAGTTGTAAGTAATGACCATTATTGATTTCATCAGATATCGTTATCTTCTATATTATCAATCATTATCTTTCAGAGCTCTTCTCGCCTACAAGCACCAGCCAAACCAAAAATAGTGGCAACTTTTATTAAAAGGTATCTGGTTATTAATGAATCTTGAAATGTCATCTTTCTCAAAAATTTTGGACTTTTTTGGTCGGGACTCACAAAGTATGCTAATATGATTGTCTTAAATCCGCAAAATAGGCCAGAAACACTTCTTCTTTAAAACTTTTTGCCCCTTTGTTGATGCACCACTTTTCAAAATGTTTAAATTGTTTCTCATATTTTTGACAGGATTTCGCAAAAAGTGCAACTTTGGGCACGGAAATGGGTGCGGATAATTGTTACTTTGCGCAGGCTAGTAGAAAAAAGATTTATCTACACGCTTCGTCGAATATAAATTTTCTTTTTCAAAAAATTTGTATAGTAAATTTGTGATTTTAATAAAACTGCATTTTAATACATGAGCAGCGCTATTCTGGCTTTATATAAAATTTATGCATATCTATCCGGAAGCTATTAATCTTATACCGAACTAAGCGGCGCCTAAAACTTTTTTATAAAAGCTAAAGGTTATTTTTATTAGATAGTAAAATATCGTTACGGAATATAGTAGTATTGAAAGGAGAAAAATTTGATTTATTGTTTCATATACATAATTCTAATATTAATAAAAACGGATCGGATCATCTTCGCCTATTCTTGGGTGCAACACAGAGCGTGTGCAATAAAATTACAAAAATGAAAATATATAACCGTTTTATATCAAAATTATTATTCATATCTTGATTTTTATTATTTTTAAAATATAATTCAAACTTTTTTTGATTAAAATAGCTCCAGTGCTAAATAAAAGTAGACAAACTAAGAAAAGCCCTTGCAGGGTTTGGTAATATTAACTCGCATATTTTATAATATTATTATATTATATTTTTTAAATAGAAATATGGTAAATCCTGACCAGTGGCGGATCCACGGGGGGATTTCGAGCCTCCTTCGGAATTAGAAAAACCAAAATTTAACATTTATTTATACTATAGTATAATAATAATATATTATTAAGCGAGTATTTGAAGAAAGTGCAGAGATTTTTGTGGACCCCCCTCAAAATTTTGGATCCGCCCCTGATCCTGACATGGATCCTGACAGGGTTTCTAACTATACAGGTCCTAACTTCAGGACACAATTCCTTACGATATTTGCTTCCTTACTAAGATACAGGGTATCCGGGTGTGAACAATTATTTTTTCATTTTAAATTTTTAAAATTTAATATTTAATATCTTTCACATAAGTTGCAAAAATTTTACAATATTTGTTATACGGCGGTTTTTAATAGCGCTGAATAATTCAAACGTGCTGTTTTAAAGTGTTATACAATAGCCATTTGATTTCTTATTCACACGTTTTTTTAATTAAATTTTTTTCAAAACAACAACAGATATTAAAAGATCGGGGATCAAAAAAATACTCTTGTTTAAAGTAAATAAAACGCATTTTTAAATTTTAGGTAGGAAATGTAAAGAATGAAATTAGCTAAAAAGCCTTGTAGAATTTTATAAAATGTATGTAAACGTGTGTCCGAAATGATTAGATTTCAAAATAGTTAGTTATGTCATAAGGCTGAAAAGTAAGTCTTTTTGTGTTGATCTCAGTTTGATGGCCGATGCATAGCGGCGGCCTACAATTGAGCGAAGCACAAAAAGATACTTCTAATCCACATGGCATACTTACAACACGTTTGATAAGTCCACACTTGTTTTTTACACGCTTTATTAGGATCCCGTTACGTGAATCGAAAAATTATAATAAAATTGACAATTGGTAACCTAAAATTATTATATAAATATTGAGAGAAACTTTTTCGCCCCTCGTATAACAACATAAAATTCTATATCTGTAAGACGAAAAGTAAGGTTAAATATTGATAGTCAAACTACATACAGGGTATCCCAAAAGTCAACGATATCCTTTGAAGGACTAATAGGTCAGCTCATGACTAATCAGAATATCAAAACATGACCTTAGTAAAAAATCATTAGTTTTTAAGATATTGGCATTTTTATGAATTTTGTGAAACTTGACACATAAAATCAGTTTTTCGAGTGACACAACTACAACATTCTATATTCTTAGATTATATTTTATTTTGCGTAACCCTGAATAGGACTGCTTTTAATTATAATTCAAAATTAAATTAATAGTATATTTTGTGGCTATGGCACTCGAAAAACTGATCTAAGGTGTCAAGTTTTTCCAAATTCATAAAAATGACTATATCTCAAAAACTAACGATTTTTTACTAAGGTCATATTTTGATTTTCTGCTTAGTCATGAGTTGGTCTCTCAGTCTATCAGTCCTCCAGTTGTTGACTTTTGGGACACCCTGTATATGCAGGGAAACCCAACAAAACCATATACAGAAAGACCCAATACTTTGACATTACACGCTGCAAAATCCCTTTTAGGTGCTCGCAGTTTTTAAATGGCCTCGGCTACGCACGCTTCGCTTCGACCACTCAAAAACCGCAAGGAATTGAACTTAAAGCCAACTTCACACATGCACAATCAGTGAATTCATTATTTTACCCATGGGTGCACTCTTATACATATTACATATTAAATAATAGTATATTATGAATCAAGTTTGATAAACGCCATTTTAGACACGAATTTAATTAGGCACGAGCGAGCTTGCAAGCGAGTGCTTAATTAAATGAGTAACTAGAAAAGTTTATAAACGATTTGCATACTATACTTTTTCTACTACAAACACTTATTATTATTTAAAAATGATTTATATAGAAAATTTGCGACATCTTTGAAACAATATACAACTTGAAAATCTGTATTATGTCAAATGTCAAATTTTTGTGTAAATCGAAATTTATTCCTTGAAAATGGATCGTTTAATCGGATCTAGAGAAAGTTTTTTACAGTGAAAGTAAAAAAAATGTTTTATTGGCACTCCACAGTGGAGTCTTCACCAGAAATTAAGTTAATGTAGTTTGCCCGCGAAATTAAATGGTCAGTAAATACAATGTTCATATAAACTTTTCAAATATTGGCGTTGAGAAACTAATTTATTTAATACTTTTGTATTTTTGTAATAAGATAATAAAATAATTTTTACATTTAATATTATTTTACAAGAAGGACCCTATATTTTAACGATTCTATGACATTTGAGATCTGTCAAGTAACTTTAAACTAACTTCAGCCTAAAAACTAAAAACCTGTTGCTAACTTCAGCCCGTGACTAAAACGCCATAAAGCCACAACTTGTCAATGTCACTTATTTATGGACACACGTACGATAATGGGCGTTTTAAAGGTGGGAGTAGAAAAAATACTTTTACGTTCATAAAGACACAAAAGTATTGTTTTGAAACTTGATAAATATAATGTAAAAGTCAACTTTCAATGAAAAAAATACATTTATTGACAAAATTTAAAAATTAACTTTAAGTAAGGTATTTTTAATGGATACAAAAAAAATAAAAATATAAAGTAAATTTATAAATTTTTTTAAATAGCGTCGTTATTATAGTAATCTAAAATATTAACATCTGTGACATTAAAACGTTAGTTAAAAGTTGATAATTTTGTTCCCTTTTAAAAATTTGTTTTTTTCTTAAATTTTGCTACCCCTAAAATTGTGCAAACCTTTAGGCCAAGGCCTAAATCCATCACTGGTTTAAATGTTTAAATGCATGTTGTTGACCAATTAAATGTTATTTTAATGCGAACTATAAAATTTAAAAGGTACTAAAATGTGTTATCACAAGAAATGAATTTAAGTAAAAACAATACTAATGACATGAATGGGTGTTGCGTACGTCTAAATTGGACAACAATATAAAAACGCGTTTGCTTAAATAGTAATTATTAAAAGTAATTAGTCACGATAGCAGAAAAAATCAGTTAGTTAAACCTATATTAAAATAAAAAAGGCCCTGGCTAAATAAATTATTAAATATTGCAAAAAGCTACGGCTTGGAAAACTAAAAACGATTTCAAAATTAATCCTAAACCAATTTGGATATTATACAGGTTGCATTGTTTATCTTATACGAGGTTTATTTTATTGCAAATTTATTTTTATGCATATTAAAGAAAAATATTCTGGTGTGTTTTGAATGTAGTTATTCTTTAATAAACCTATATTTTTGTTTCTGTTTAACTTAATATAAATTATTTTCTTTGCATTATAAAGCCTATTTTTGTAGAAAAGTTTATTATGTATGTGTAAAACAAATAACTTGGTTTGGGTTGATTAATGATGATAAGAGTAAGCTAAGGGAACAAACAACTTTGAAGGTAGATCGAAAGACCACATAATAACTTTAATTGTAAAATTGGTTTCTGTAAAACTTTAGTAGCAAGGGTAATAGTAAAATATTTGATAATAAAAAGTGTTTTAATTTTAAACCAAAACTTAATATACATGTATTAAGCATACAATTAAATGGCTATTTGATTAAACTTTTGTATTAAAGAAATGGATTTTGATTTTTTCGTTTTAAAACGTTTTAATTAGTGTTTATTTATATCAGTAAGATATCCGATACTTATTCAATTAAAACTTGCTTCGGGTAATTTATGCAGCAGAAAAAAAACATTTATCATGGTAATGTTTTTTACTACACAAAGAAATTCCAATTAAAGATTTTCTAATTTAAATTAAAAACTAATTTTAAAAAATGTATTTAATTATTTGGAGTACCTAATCAAAAATAATTACCAATCAATTTTATTTTATTATTTTTGTAAAATACGTTGATTAGAAACATTCCTTCAATAAACTATTATACAATTCATTAATTCATTCAATTAGAGTTCATTTCCTAGTAAACTTGCTGGTTAACTCTACAAAAATATTTAAATTTAATTATTTTACATATATGTAAAATAGATATATCTATTCCTATATTGAGATACTGTGACTTTATGGCGTTTTAGTCAAGGGCTAAGCTTAGCAACAGTGTATTGTTTATGCTTTTCAGTCACGGGCTGAAGTTATTAGCTTTAATATAAATTGGGAAAAAGTAAGATTACATCCGGGTGACAGTTGTCAAATGTAAAATGTTTAACAAATGCTTTAAATTGTTTTTTTTGTTCATCGTAGATAATAGTATATTATTATACGAGAGATAATGCGCATTATTTTACTTTTTCTACTCCAATTAAGTAATTTTTATTAGTAACAAAATTTATTACCTATAACCTTACTTTCTCCCGATTTTGACATCTGTAAACCGTACTTATTCCCAATTTAAAACCCAATTGGTTCAAATAACAGTAAATATTAAAATCAGCTAATCATTGATACCTAACAACGTGAATAATGAGTTATAATATAATATTATACGGTTATATTGGTTACCGCTATTTAAGGAAAAAAACACAAATTATGTTAATAATATGCAATAGTACTCAAACAGTGTACTTCAAGTACTCTTAGTATATATATTTTTAAGATTGCAAAAATGTACTCGAGTACTTTCCCGTGTACTCAAATACTTCCAAAGTATGCAATGAGTACATTTTTATGAGGTGAAGTGTACTTGAGTACTTTTATATAAGAGTACTTGTATTCAGTACTCGAGTACTTTTTCATTGTACTCGGAACAGATCTGATAGGAGTAGAAAAATTATAGGATGCAACTTGTTTATAACCTTCTCTAGAAACATGTTTTTACTAAACACGCAAGCATCGTTCGTACCTAATTAAACTCCTTGATACATAATATACATACCTACTTGTTTTTTTCAATGTCAACCATAGGTTTTTGGATGATTTTTTAAGTTTAAATTTTTGTTTATCATTGACTACTTTAATTTTTTATTTAAACACATTCCGATCATAGTTCATGCAATGATTTTAATTATACGTTTTCTAAATGTGTGAGACACACCTGTTTTTGCCTAGCATCAAACAAGTTTATTTAAATTTTATTAAAATAAACTTTAGTAACAATTTATGAATGTATTCTCTCTAAAAATGACTTAGTCAAAAATGACCAATTTAATAGTTTCACTTGTACCATGGTTAACCATGGAGTACCATGGTATCCCAAAATTTAACAGCCAATTCTTGTGTAAAATTAGGGGGATACCATGGTATTTCATGGTTAACCATGGTAAAAGTGAAAAAGCAGCCACTAATAACTATTAAATTAGTCATTTTTCACTAATTCATTTTTAGAGAGTTTATTATAGCAATTAATGTTAATTATGCCTTTAGCACAATTATGGATAGTAATACCAAACTATAAAGGCATTTGGTAAGAGTTTAGTAGTCTGGTGGCTTATTTCTACAGATGAAGTTGATTAGAAATATTTAACACTCCAATTTTGTTATTTTTGCTAGTACTAGGCTGGTGTTTTTGGTTTCCTTGAATTCCTACCTGCTCGAATCTTAAATTCAAAATTATCAAAATTAATATTTTCCTTGACTTTATAAAAGCTTTTTAAGATAGAAAATTCAAACCATAGTGTAGCTGCATTTACAATCTTTGATCTTTCTTATAGATATGCAAGTAATACATTTTTTCTACTCCTATTACGGAATATGACCGTTCTAATAGCACTTTTAAATGTAGAATGACACATATTTCTTAAAGTATTACAGAATAAATTATTCTATCATCGGATGACGGAATAAACACTGGTGGCGACATCTCTGTGTTTAATATCTAACAAATATAGAAGGATCCAACCTCACTTTGTACCAATTAAATTATTCTTCTATCGATTTTTTGGAAACGTAGAAAAAGTATACTCTAAAGAAGTATTGGGTTTCCGCAACGCTCGCACCATCCGGTGGAGTTCGATAGAATGGTGTGAATTTAAGAATTGTCAACAATACATTTAAAGCATACGAACTGCACATCATTTTTAAATAAATAGGTAGTTTTTTCACAAAAGAGTTCAATTGCACAGCTAAATCGCGCACGTTATTTATGTTTTACGTTGCAAGGAAAAAACTAAAAAACTGGTTTAGTACTCGATTTCGATTGATTATTCCTTATATCATTGATTAAAAAACTCAAAGCTTATATGCTTGTATGCTTGGTGTGTGTATTTTATCTAAGGGATTATGGTGAATTATTGTATTTTTAATTGTAAATAAAATTCAAGAACTAAATCGTTGCATTTTCATGTTTTGCCAAGGGATCTAATTCGGTAAGTACATTTGTTGGTGCATAATATACTAATGATAACTAAACCTAATATAATTTATATTTAAGTTTGGACATTTTTAAGAAATTAGTAAAAAATAATTGTTGCACAAACAAAACCTTAAAATCGAACATTTTTATATTTGAGTCCTCTAAAAAACGCCGACAACTGCATTTTAAACAACAAAATATACTCTCTTAAAATGAATTAGTCAAAAATAACTAATTATAAGTCATATTTGACTAATTGTCATAGCGAAAAAGCAGTCACTAATAATTAGTAAAATTCTACTGAATAAAATAGTCAAATTAGTAGATTTAAATTTAAAAAAAGTTTTGACCCAGCCAGGGATTAAACTCAGGTTTGTCACTTGGCAAGCTGTTGTCATAAGTTATGACAACAGCTTGCCAAGTGACAAACCTGAGTTTAATCCCCGGCTGACTCATAACCCATTCGGCCATCAGCCGCTCTTATAAAAATCAACTTTATTTGTCAATAAATATTGTTCATAATATTTTAGCACTTTTCGTACCGTTGTCTTGGTTGGTAACAAATTCAAAGAAACATTGCTAGCTTCCTCTTGCAAGTCTGGTGGAGTATTTGTAAATTTTTCGTCACTATCCTAGTTACCATTCATTTTCACTTTATTACAAAATTGCAATAAGGTTTTATTGTTATTTTATACTTTTCTTATCCCTTTTGATTTTGATTTAATAATGTCAAAAGTCAAAATGTCAAATGCCAAAATATAAAAATGTCAGTCAAAGGTGTCCAAATTGTGAAAAACTACAAAAATCGTGTTTAGCGGCCCTAGGGACCATATGAGTTTAGCGACCCTAGAGGTTGTTTTAAAGCATTCTGTTAAATAAAATTTTAATCCCATTCGGCTATTGTTTGTAACATAATTTGTTAAAAATCGAAATTTATTTTATTATTTTAATTTAGCAATCGTTTGTGACTACGGCCATTATTGACTGACTCGACAAAGTCGAATGTTCGTGTTATAATAACATGAGTTTTGTTTAGTCGTTTTAGTGCCGCCATAAAGTAAACCGAATTCAGAGGGAAGATACTATATGGCAAATAAAAAATTAAAATGACGTGCGAACGTAATATCCGTAAGTGTAAAGTCTCGAAAAAGGAAAGACGAACGACAGTCGCAGAAAAAGGTAATAAATAAGCGTGCAATGTAGAGTGAAGGGAACAGCAATAAAGCAAGCAATAGGCTCGGGGGAGTAACCGAGAGTAAGTGAAATGAATGACGACCGCTGAACCGCAGATATTAAACCGTAACCTCCAGCCACATGCCAAATAAAGTACACTTAATGTTCCCCGGAGTCCGGAATGGACCTCTTCATTCCAATCTCTACCACGTTTGCTACTTTTGCCTGCTTGCCTGCCATTGCTCTCGTTCCTTCTATGCATCGCTGTGTACCACCAACACGTAGCCGACTCGTTTAAATTTATGGCTTTAAGCTGATTAAAATTTTCGATTTCTTTCATTAATCCCATAATTAAAAATAACGGTTATGCACGCTGCTGTTTGGAGTTTTAATATTGTTTTGGAATTTATTTTCGACCTCAACATAGATCATAATTTTATATTGCAAGCAAAAATATTAAACTTAACCTACTATAAATAAATATAAAATTACCTGGTAAAAATGGCGAATGCACCGGGAACTATCATAGTTAATTTAATTAATTATTAATCTAGTTATTAATTATTAATCTTTGTGAAATAAAAGTTTTAATTTTACAAACCAACAGAAGTCATAAAATTAATAAACTAATAAAATTAAATAAAAAACTCTTAAAATGAAACTAAAATACTCAATAACGTAACAAAAAAAATAAAATGGGGGTGATGTTCCATGACCACGGGGTTTGGGTCCCCCCAAAAATATGTCAACCAAAAATTTGAATTTTTTAACTGTGCGTGTGCCAAAATTCATTATTTTATGTTAACACCTAAAATAAAATATAAATATTGAGTGCCATCTTTAAAGCATTTTTGACCCCTTATTATTGGAAACTTATTTCATATCAAGCGCTGTAGAATTACTTGATGGAATTCGGAGACAAGGTATTCCATAAAATTTATTAAAATAGATCGTGTCCCTAAATTCAAAAACCAGTCACATATATTTGGTTTAAACACCATTTTGTACTTTCTCTAAAGTGGTATTGATTTCAATATTATTTTCTTGCAAATATGCATGATATTTGTATAAGCCCTAATTAAATTTAAACAGAGAAATGTCAGCCAATATAAAAAGATGCGTTTGAAGTGAATTCTGTAGCACATATCGGTACAACATAACAGTAAATTAAATAATAATTGGTTTTATTGCGGTTTCTGTAAAATTCGTTTTAGTGGACTTATAATCTATAACCGCAAATTGTCATCCAACAACTTACGACTAACAACAAGTCTCATCTTGTTGAATGGAAGTTGCCTGGCTAAGTTGTAACAATGATTCGTGGCTTTTCTAAATGGCAAAATAGATAATAGACGCTAGGGAAAGATTAGGGCTTTGCTTTAAAGTAAGCAATAAATTTTCACTAAGAAACCAAATGGAATTATAGCCTCAAGCGTTAAACGATTAGCTTTGAATTAAATTTATTTAAGGATTATATTACGTTATATTGGTAATTAATAGCTAACCTTTTTAAAAATTTATATACTATATGTAAAAAAAATTTGAAGCTTCTTTCATATGTATTAAAAGCTATATGATATTAAAATTTTTATATTTATAGCAAAGTATGAAAAATTGTTCATACATCAGCATAGACCAAATTCCATAAATCTTTAACTGTATAGGTAAATGTGGAAACGTGTTTATAAAAACATATACATTTTAAATAAAATTAAAATAAAATTTATAGTAAAAACTAGAAGTTTACTTCTTTTTATATTACACCCACGTGCCTAATATGTATTATTAAATCCCGTTAAAACCCTATTGATTTGTTTAAATGACATGAAAAGTTGTAAGTTAGGGTGGAGCAAAATACATTATGGTAACCATTTAATATGCCTTACCAACATATACAAAAAAAAATGATTTTGATCGAAGACCCTCTAAAAATTATCATATCAAAATCAATTTTTTTATAATATTTAAATTCTTAAAATTGGCGTTTTCTGTGATTTAAAAAAAGTGATGTCAATGATGTCGTTGCAAATGTAGAAAAAAGCTTAAAAAAAATCATTTTGACAAAAAGTGTAAAATTATTCCGCTAGTCTCGACGTAGTAAGCTTCGCCCTTTGTCTAAGAATAAGAATGTTAATACTAAAGATAATACAAAAATTATTGCTTTTGTGACCTTTACAAAAGCAAATATATTTTAAATAATTTGTAAAGTAAGTAAAGGGCAATTTTTTTATAATTGACGGGAAGAAAAAAGATAAATCCTTCGAGAAACAGATTACGGGATCAGCGACGTTGGTTCCCGTAAGAAAGCTGCAAGATTAATGACGTCACGCTTTGGGGACATCTTGACACGGAAATGTCAAGTAAAACAAACGCACCACAATAAAAAAAACGATACGTTCGCGACGGACGTCTTTGCTCTTCCGTTGACGCTTTTTAATTTCGATTTATTGTTGTTGCTGTTGCTTTTTTTCTGAGTCGCAAAAGGTTTTAGATGTTCTTAAGGAAATTCTGAACAAAGCCAAAGGGTTTACCACGAATTACACCGCAACTTTTGATGTTTTCTCAAGATTCAAAAAGTGATTTGTTTTGTCGCTTATAAAGAATAAAATAAGATAAATCCCAATTAAAAAAAATTATATTTTACGGAGTTGTTTTTGGATTTATCTGCTGTACTCGATTCAAATAGGATATGGGGTTTGGCTTATTAAAGTATTACATTTTATCAAACTAAGTTTAACCCGTAAAACTATGTTACACAAAACAATGTTTGTGTTTGTTGTTTTTGCATATCCGGGTCTAAATACAATATTTTAAATGGTTATCAAAAGAAACTCTGGTCATTGCTACTTTTGTTACTAAAAGTTGTTATTTTACATAAATAACCTTTTTTTCTCTTAACTACAGTTTCGCGTAAAAATTTTGGACATTTGTTTGCAAGTGATGCCAGAATTGAATATATTTTTTAAACCTTGTTTCTACATTTAAATGGTGCATTTTTAAAACAAAAATTTTTGACAGTTGAGGTTTTTAGGCCTTAAGTCTCTACAGTGTTAAAAATAGATAAATTTAGATATTTTTATTTAAAAACGTACCGATTTTTAGATTTTAACATACAGGGGGCGCTGGAGACAATTTAATTTTAAATTTTACAAAAAGTCGAAGAAGCAACATTGTTTTATAATCTTGATTATATCACTTTAAAGTACTGATACTAACTATTATTTGATATATAAACTTCTACATGCAAATTATGTTTCTACGAGAGAAATCATTTTTAAGTTAGGTCTTCAAAGGGCATAATACTAACGTGTTTAACAAAGTATATATTTTTGTATCTAGTTTTATAAGATAATTTATTATATTACATATTATACATTATATATTACATATAATACATTATATATAACATACAATTCTTACATATTTATTTAAAAAAATCGCCATAGATGGAGCTTAAATTACTTTTATTTATAATTTTTTTTTAAGTTTACTAATTTTGATCATAGTAGGCATCATAGACTTTTCTCTATGGTAACCTACCATTGGAAGCATGAAAGATAATTTGACAGTTCAGTTTTAATTTATAAGTGTACTATAAATTTAAAACATTAATTTATTAAAATGTATAAAATAAATAATAATTATAGAGAGTTTCAGCAAGTTACAAATTATAACCTACTTTAATTCTATTTTTTGCTCCACAACCAAGCTTCATTTTATTTTTTACTCGATAAGCAAGCTTCATATTTAATTCCAAACTTAGGAAAGTAATATTTACCCAATAAATAAAATTAGAATAAAGACTATTTAGATTTATGGATATTTTTTATTCAGTTGTTTTTTGCTTTTTTTTAATTAGTTATTTTGCATTTTTTTTATATTTAATATAATGCTATACAGGGTTTTTCTGGAGAAACGCAAACGATATGCATGTCAATCAAAAATAGCCTAACATTTTTTTGTTATTATGTTTGCTGACATGGGGTTGGAATTTTTGGAATATTAAAACATTGTTTAAATAATTTAATTTTTAAAGGTTTTTTAACTAATAGCTTGAGAAAAACCACTTGAAATTAGGCAAACTTCAAACAGTAATAACGTTTTTATTATAAATGTAACATAATCAAATAGAAAATTAAAAAATCTTTCGATTGGTATTATAATAACTGTTTCCTTAAGTTAAAATTTCAGAAACATTTAACAATTTCTAATATTTTCAATACTATTTTGTATCAACAAAATTCTACCAAGGGTTAATGTGACAGTATCCATGGTTACCACTTAATCTGTCATTGTTAAAATTAATTAAAATATTTGACTGAAAAATTAATAACTCGAAAAATATTGACTTTAGGTATATGATATGGTAGAGCCATTTTACTCAGAATTATATGTATAATTCAAAAATGTAAAAATATATGAGGTGTGCTGTTTAAAATAACAAAGTTAAAGACATTTCCGGTAAAACAGGAAGTATTATTTTGTTCAAAATAATTTAGGAAAAAAGTCTAAATCGAATAATTTAAGCTATTAAAATTTAAATCGATGTCTTTCGCGATTCCCTAGAAACTTCTAACGGACTACGTAGGTGAAACAACCTCTATATTAAACTTCATTTATGTGTTATGCTATACTTAATTATTAATAAAAGATACAACAATATTTATAAACAAATAAAAAAATGTACTAAACTAAACATTTATGAATACTGCTACTGCTAATTCAAAACTGATCCTGGCCACAGAAACATCATTTGCATAAAAAAGTTAATATATCAAATAATAGTCAAATATCAATACTTTAACGTGTTATACTCATATATTATATCACGAGAACTATGAATTTAATCGGTTAAACTAGGCTCAGTAGTTTTTTGTTGGAAAATGTTGAATGCAAAATAATTTAATAAAATCACAAGACCGCGTAGCGGTCGAGGGGTTTTATTTTTAATTATTTTGCATAAAACTATTTTCCAAAAAGAAAAATCAAATAAAAGCTGAGCATAGTTTGACAGATTAAATTTATAGGTTGAGTGATATACGTCTAGATTATTTCTCGAATTAAAGGAAACTATTTGACAATTCATAAAATCTGACGTATGTGTCAAAATTTATAAATATTTTTTTAAAGAAAATTCCATTAATTTAAGGTATGTAATAAGTAATAATTGATATTTCGTAAACTAGATAACTTATTTTTTATTGTTTTTAAAAAAATGTTTATTAAAACTTGTAAATAACACCATAAAATCGTAAACAAAAATCCAATATGGAGGCTAAAATTTAATCGCTGTTAAATAGTTCTAGTAATTTAATCGCTTATTTAAACGAAATTTATTCGAACATTCAAGGCTTTTGATTGGTTCATATTATAATGAGGGAAATAATCAAATTTATATAACAAAGTTGCTTCTTCGATTACTTACCCTTTAAAAATTGTTAAATTTTAAATTAAATTATCACCAGCGCCCCCTGTACGTTAAAATCTACATTTTGTGCAAATTTCAAATCGATACATTTTGAAATAAAAAAGTTATTAAAAAAAATAAAATGTCTTCATTTTTAACAAAGTTAAAAAAAATTAAAATAAAAGCAAAGTTGTCAAAGGACGAGATTTAAAAAAAAATACTGCATTTATATGTGGAAATAAGGTAGAAAAGTTTAAATCGATTTCTTGAACCCTTGCAAATCGAGCGTTCGATGCTTTCGCGAAACCGTAGTTAATATCATAAAACGAAATCATATGAAATGTATTGACACGTTATAAATATAATATTTTATTTAATTTTGTAAGTGTTTTAACCTAATTTAATGGAATATAAAATATACAACAAAAATACTTTAAAATGTATGATATAAGATTCGTAGTATTTTTGTGGCATATTGGCTAATTTGACTTTTTTGTTGAATACCTATAGGTATTATATTATAGGTATTATAATATTCTCGGTTTGTTATTTAATTTCTAAATCAAAGCTTTTATAATATTAATGTCTGACATAAATTTAAAAACTTTGTTATTCTGTTCTATTTGGAACATGCCCAAGACCGATTGTTATGACAAAATGGTTCGCGGTCGGACTGAACCATATAAAACTGCAGCAATACCGGAGTTGCCTTTCTACAAGTCATTGCGGACAAAGCGTTCCCGGAAACTACGGTCAGCGATGAAACTTGGTCGTCGAATGGAAACTACTTTGCATATCTCAGCCGTTTCAATAAAGCCATTCACGAATGGTTTTCCAATAACCAGAGCGACGAATAATAGAGCAATTTATAATAGCAGTAACTTTCCCGATGCCCGGCTTTTAAATCTGATGCCAATGCTGCTGCTACATATATTCCAACGTTTCAGGAATTTTACCCTCTTCGAAATGTTTTGTTTTATTGAAAAATACCGCCTCAGTGTATCGGATAAAATAATATACACAAGAAAACTTTCAGTAACCATTCTACTACATTTAAATTGAAAGATAATATTATGGTAATATTTCGGTTTTTATTCAATTTTCATATTTAATCGATCCTCCATCAGGATTTACATATATGAATTTTATTAAATTAAATTAAAAGGCTTAGAATTTCAGTTTTTTTATTTGCTGTGAAAAAGGCTAAGGCTCAAATTAACAACTACAACGGAACAAAAATTATTGGATTTTATCAAAAAATAAATAAATTAGCGATCAAGCAAAAATATCACTTTAAAATTAGTTTAAATTTATTTTTAAAACATAAATCCTCATTTCTGGAGGTTTTTTTAACAGTATTGTGATGCTTGTTAAGAAATATTAAACTTTTTTTAGGAACACAGCGATTAAAATATCCAAGTATATTCCAGTAACAATAACTATTTGTGTAATGCCACTTTGCGCTCGAATTAGACAATAATTAAGCAAAACTAGATATTAAAGTTAACTCACCTCACAAGATTTTAGGCATACAAATATTTAATAAATGACCACAAGATAATCGTAAATCAAAAAATGTAAAAAAATTAAAAATAAATGTTAGTATGATGTCTGAATTTTTTCTGTTGTGATTTTGTAGTATTTTAATAATTTAGTTTAGCCTTTAAGTTAGTTGTAAGCTTTTTTATTGTCCTTTTTTAGTGAAGATTCCTTTACAAATTTATATTTGTCAAAATTGTAAAATAAAAATTATTGCGGGGGTTGTAGTGAGGTATTTTGCGTGTAAAGTTAAACACTTGTGTTGATCGTAGTACGTTATTTATTTACAATGAAAATAGTGGTGTAACTTACAACAGCTTTTAAGTTGGATGTCGAGGCCCGATAGTTTGGAACTTAACTGAATGATGTCGACCGGATGGTGGAACTGGGTTCACTGAATTGAAATGACTGAGCTCTGAGTTCTGAGTTACTGAGTGATTAGCTTAGGATAGGACTAGGTTTTATATTTTAGATACAGGTAGTTCGGCCGTTACGTGCTCTTGTACGTCGACCTGAAATTTGGAGCTAATGCAAGGGCTTTCCAAATTGGGATTTTGGATATTAATTAGGCTGGAAATTCTTCGAAGGATAAGGAAATGTTTATGGTATTGTGAAGTTTGGTTGTGGGATTATTTTATTGTCGGTAGGATTAAATGTGAGCCTCGACAATCCGTACATTTTGTCACGTAATTGTAATTAAAATGTTTTATACTTTTGCCTGTTTTTATGGTGTTTGTTTGCCTGAGTAGTGGAGGTAATGCCGCTACATTATTATTATTAATTACACCATGATACTTCGAATTACTAACATTGAGTACGCCCACCTATATTACCTAATTTTGGGCTACTGATTTTAAAAATGCCACTCGTTTTGCTCTAGGACGTCTAGGATTCGAAATAATTGCGTAATAAAATGCTCTGCCCAATTATCTCAAAATGTAAGTTTTTTGTTAATATTTTGATTATTTATTAAAATATTTTGCCTTAAATCTATTTTGGATGTTCAGTATTATATTTTTGACGTTTTTTTGTCGTTTTTTGAAATTTTTGTGTCGTTTTTTTAATTACCTACTAATTTAATTGAAAAGGCAACAAAGTAGCCAGATGAGAGATTTAAATTATCCAAGTGAATAATGCGCATAATCTCAAATGTAATACTATACTTTATCTACTTCAATAAGTAAATAATTAAATGATTTTCAAAAATATATAAATAAAATCTGACATCTCTCAAATGGTTAACTTCACTTTTGACCAATTTTAAATAATATTATAGTCCCCTTCTTCAAATTTAAAACCCGATTGGTTCAAATCACAGTGAATATTCAAATCTGCGAATCACTGATGCCTGACAAGGTTAATAATGAGTTCATTATTTCCGTTGTTAGGCAGAGACTTTATAATGTTTATCATTATTTACGCAACAAAACCAATAATATGCAATAGAAGTAGATAATAGTATTTTATTATACGAGAGATAATGCAGGCTAATATTCACGAGGATGAGGTTTACGTCTCGAGTAGCCAGACGAGAGACCCAAATCATCCGAGTGAATATTGCGCATAATCTCGAGTGTAATACTATACTTTATCTACTCCAATAAGTAGATAATTAAATGGTTTTCAAAATTAAATAAATAAAATCTTACCAATTTTAAATGTTATTATAGTCGCCTTCTTCCAATTTAAAACCCGATTGGTTCAAATCACAGTGAATACTGAAATCGGCCAATCAATGATGCCTAACAACGAGAATACTGAGTTTATTATTCACGTTGTTAGGCAGGAAATTTATAATGCTTAACAATATTCATAACACCAAAATTATGCAATAGGAGTAGATAAAGTATTTTTTTGCAAAATATAAGTAATTTTCTGGGTATATTTTGTCGGACCAAATATTTATTATATCAGCAAATCCGTTTTAACACGAGCCATACATTTTTTGTTAATAATATTATTAAACATTTAATTTATTAACATTATTATTTATATTCCCTATTGTTTTCTTATTGGAAAATAAATAATTTATGTATTTATAGGTTTGTCGCCATCATTCAGATTCTTGGAAAATATTGTAAATAGTTTTATATTAATTTTAAAATATGTGATTGTCTTTAACCAATCTATTAAAAAAACTATAATAAAATAAAATATATAGTATATTGTAGATTTGGATTTTAAAGCATTGTTGTATGTGCCAAGATACAGCAACAGGCGCATGGAACATGACGCGTTCTCAACGTACGTACTTTAATGAATCTTTATACGTGCTGACTTCAAAATTCTATTTGTAACATGATAAAATAATATGTAGGAGCTACGCAAAAAACTAATATGAATGAGGGGCGTACTTTTTGCCTGTCTAAATGTAAATGTGCCACGTCGACAAAGCAGCGCGTGAGAATTTAATACTCTTATAATGCAGTTTTCCAATTTTGTACAAGCTACTGTTTTAATTTAGTTTTATACTACTAATGCAAAATGTAACAAAAAAAAATATTATTAAAATTGTGCGCCATTGAAGCGAACGTTTTTATTAAATCATTTATAAATTCGGTTATGATTAAGCACGGTTTCGGATACAAGATAATGTATAATTAGATTTGAAGTATTTGAATTGTAAGTGTAGCGCCAGCTGAAGTTTTACGACTTTTTGGGAGAAAATTGAGAAGGAATCAGTAAAGGAAATATAAGATATATATTGATAATGAGATATTGAAGAGATAAAAATGATATAAAGAATAGATTTTGTGAGGTAGAGAAGTAAAACAAGATTAAAGATCCCTGGAAACTATCCCCATGGAAAAGAGCGCCAGCTGAACGGGTGTGCCAGGAAACTTCAGTATCATTTGACGTTACTCACTAGATGAAAATTCTATTTTGCCATAAAAGCATCCTCGCGAGATTTCAGTAATCATTTAACAATTGATATATCAATTCCGTTTTTGGGTCGACTTTTCTTTGTTTTTACGAATTATTGGATAAAATTGTCACTAATTATTTTACTACTTTTGTATTGATCCCTCCAGGTTTTTATCATTTTTTTACGATTTTTATCAATACTTGATAATTATTTTCATATGATATTGTAAAAAAACAGGTCGCTAATATTTAAAAAAGTAGTTAATATATTTACCGTTATGAAAACCTATAGGTTAGTGTGTTTGCTATTTAAGTACAAAACTCTTTAAAGTAAATTGTTGAAAACAGCATTTTTTTCTGGTTTGTGGTTGCTTTAGATATACTTTCTGCCGGACTTTTAGAAATCCTGACATTTAAACCATTTCAAACGCCAACATCGTTGGCGAAAAGTACTTTAAGCACCTTGGGTTTTGTTTTCTAATATCTGTTTAACATATCACCAAAGATGTCCTTTTTCAAGTATGTTTTATAATTTAAGTTTAATTTGTTGCACAATTGTAATAATAAATAAATAAAATAAACTTTTTGACCAAAATTTGTTCGAGGAGCAAGCCAGAATACTGAGAATTAGGCAATTTAAAAAGTATTGTCGACAAGAAAAGATCTGAATAATTTGTTCATAACCAGAACAGATTATATTAACTGTTCAGAATATAAATGAATCTGATTTGCATTTCATTTTTAGTGATATAAGCTGAGCCGCCGAAAATTCCCTAGTTTTTAAAATTAGCCAAACAAAAATTGCCGCCCAGAATTATCAAGTTTCTAATAATTTTACGACGCCAGTAAGATTAAATGTATGTTTAAATCTGCGAGAAAGTAATTTGCTATGTGATTTATGTCTATTCTAATTTAATCTCGTTCTCGACTTTGGTCTGCGTTTACAATAAAGGAACCGGCAAAGTTTTAATACAGTCAATTAAAAGACCATTTGGATTATTTCGGGTGCTTTCCGCCTATTATAATAATTATTAGGCTGGTTACGCGTCACTCCCGTGACAGATGTTGCGAATTGTTTTATACAAATAAGTGTTTAAGTGGGGCAATATGAAATTTAAAAGTTAATCTTGCCCGAACAAGTCTTCTGCACTTCTGCCGTAAAGAAAAAGCATAAGTTATAAGTTTTAAAAATCCCCGTTTCGCTCCAAAAAATATATAAGTGAGTGAAACGATTTTATGTTTATTATAATAACACATTTTAATTTATAAAAAACAAAAAAATGTAAAACAATTTTATTGGTGTTACTTTGGTAATAATAATAATAATCATAATAATACTAGGGATTATAAAAACGTCAATTGTCGAAGAGCTAATGACCTTTAGTAGTCTATGCTCCAAAACACAATCGAAATAGTAAGTAATTTAAGTATAGGTATTCGGTTTTCCACTACACTCAGAGAAATATCAAGTTATGAAGAGCATATGAAATTATATTAATTTAAATAATCGGGTAAATTTGATTCAAATAGAAAAAATTTTAGTTTTACATTCATTTACCAACAGTTTTACAATGTTTTGAAACACTTTTAAAGTGTACCCTCTTTAAAATATATATACAAAAAGAAATCCATTTATTTCATTGCCTTTCTCAAAGTTGTTTCAAAAAGATATGTATTATACAATTGTTATGCACCTATTAATTTAATGGGAAACACCAATGACGCCAAAACATATTTGAATCCCTAATAATTCAAAGGGATTCAAATATGTTTTGGCGTCATTGGTGGTTCTCATTAAATTAAAAGGTGTATAACAATTGTATAATACATATATTTTTAAAATAACGTTGAGAAAGGCAATGAAATAAATAGATTTCTTTTTGTATATATATTTTAAAAAGAGTACACTTTAAAAGTGTTTAAAAACATTGTAAAACTGTTGGTAAATGAATATAAAACTACATTTTTTTCTATTTGAATCAAATTTACCCGATTATTTAAATTAATATCATTTCATATGCTTTTCATGACATGATATTTCTCTCAGTGTATTGACTGGAGGGTTTTAAACAGCTTTTTTTAGTACAAATAAACAGTCTTATAGAAATTAAAGCATGGTGAGGAAAAAACTATTTTCGTAACTTTTTAACACGATTCTACCATAAAAGTAATTGTTTTTAAAGTTTGTTTTATATTATTTTATATTGATATCATATAATAAAGCAGGGATTTATAACGCGTTTCTATTACGGTATCGTTTTTTTATGTAAGGATCGAAAAAAACTGTATCAAAACATGGAACACAAATCATAACGAAGATCGCAGTAGCGCAACTACTACAGAAACACAGGATATTGAAACGAAACTATAGTTACTGTAACAAAATTTTAACAGTTAAATTTTAAGTTAAAGTTTTCACAAAATGCTCAACAACACATACATAAGTATATTGACATTGTAAAAAAATCCATAATGGTTAAATTATATTTATTACTACTACTCCTACATTGACTAGCTGTGACTTTGTGGAGTTTTAGTCACGGGCTGAAATTAACAATAGTGGCTTTTGAGAATTTAGCCCGTTAGGCTTAGCTAATCACAAATTGGTGCAAAAAAGTGAAGTTTAATTCGTCAATGTCAAATATCTTAAGCAATTGAAAATTGGCTGTAAATTCTTATTTCTGTTCGCTGTAGATAGAAGTATAGTATGCAACTCATTTTATAAACTTCTCTACACTCGTTTTTATTAAAAACCCGCTCGCAAACTTCGCTCATGCCTAATAAAACGGCGTTTATAAAACTTGATACATAATTTACAATTACAGAATTATTGAGCTATTTTTTAAGTAAGCTGTTTTATTTACTTACATAATTTATAATAATAATAATTAAAAAAAAATAATTACAGTGGTACAGTTGGTAAAATTAGTAACATATTATATAATATATATTAATATTTTCATAGCGGTTTCATTACAATTTCGCTGCTTAAAAAACTATAGTTTCGTTTGTGTACCGAGAGGTTTCGTTACAATTTTGTTACTCAGGTGGCGTTACTGGTTTCGTTTCCATACCCGGTGTTTCGGTTATGCTTAAAGTTCCAGTAGTTTTGTTACCTAATGTTTCGTTACTCTTCTGTTACTTGTTGAAAACGATTTTGAACGATCCGTTTCTAATTATGTTTTCATTCTGTTACTCGAAACGATTACGGCAGAAACGAAGTTTCGTTTCTATACGGGGTTATGTTACAAGTCGCTGTAATAAACAAACAATTTAAAAATTAGTAAACCGATTTAAAAAAGAAAGATCAAAACCTGCACGTCATGCTTAAATAACACTGGTTTACAAAATAATGTAGGGAAGTGTAATACAAATCGATAAAAACAGGTAGGAAACATTCAATTTTTTTTAAATATTGTAAAAAATTAAATTTAAATAATTGACCGTATAAAATCTAAATCTTATCCGAAATTGACGTAAGTATGATTGAAATATTTATAATGAAAATATCTATAACTCTTTATTTTATGAACTTTTTTTGATTTGCAGTTGACAAAAGTGAAAAATCCTCTTTAACCATTTAAAGTCTTAAAGTTATGAAAACTGCCACTTTAAGCTATTTAAAAATAATAAAATTTCTTTCTCTACATTTAGTGTGGAAATTTTAAATTAAAAAATTATTTGCTATTTGCCTGCTGTATTAAATGGAAAAAGTCAAATTTGCAACTTTTATATTAAAAAATATGTCTATTATTTTATTTATATTTTTGTGGAAATACATTCGGTAACAATTAATTAAAAATGTAAACATTAAATTGATATAATATCATGCATTTTATTAAATATGTCTTATATTTTAAATATTTTCTTTTATTTAAATTTTATACTAAAGAAACATTTAACATCAACATTCAGTAATAAACATTAATTTTATGCATTAAATAAAAGCAAGATAGGTGTTACATGCAATACAAGTGGTATTTTTAAAATAAATAAGCAGGGTGAGTCGAAAGAAACGCACCAAACTCATAAAAATAATAAAAAAAACACTAAAACACGTTGTTATATGATTTCTTTTAAAGTTAGAGCATTATTATAATAAATGTAAACAAAAGGATATAAAGCCTTTGGATTGGCTGCAGTGATTTTA
Source organism: Brassicogethes aeneus (assembly GCA_921294245.1). Lineage (NCBI taxonomy): Eukaryota > Metazoa > Arthropoda > Insecta > Coleoptera > Nitidulidae > Brassicogethes > Brassicogethes aeneus. Next base: position 69,531,387 of record OV121132.1, read on the forward strand.
TTAGTTGCCCACCGAAATTTCAAGATCTCAAACAATTGGATTATTCTTTAAAGTCAAAATATTTATTTTTAAATGTGCACAAGTACGCCGAATAAAAAATCGTATAACATCGTAGTTTTTCTTAATTTTCAGATGTAACTTATCCTGCATGCTTATTATAACATATAAAAATAAAAAACCTAGGAAATAAAATGTGGATATAGATAATTTAATCCAGTAACCCTAGTAAGTAAACCTTAAGCCCATTAAATACTAAAAAAATATATATAGATATCTAGATGTGTACAATTTATAATAAATAGGTTTTTATTATAAAAATGTTTTTTTATGTATATGTAAATGTATTCAAAATTATTGTTGAATAACTTTGCTATACACTATTTACACATGCGGTGCATATATTTGAAAAATCGAAGGGCATTCCGCAAAACTGCGCACATACCTTCGTCGGTTTCTAATGTGATATTTTGGCAATTGGTGAAATATCCTATAATAGAGAGGCACACATAAGTATACCGAATTTTAAAAAAATAAAATACTACCACAAAAGATAAAGACAGTCACACATAGGTTTCTTCTTGTTTGAATGAAGATAAATAATAATGATAAACATGACGATAGAAGAATGAAGATGTTGATGAAACTGAAAAACATATACATGCTTAAATAACAAGCTTTAGCTTATAATACTTTCATATTAAATGTAAAAAAATGTTCTTTGTTTTTCGACATAATTCACATTTGCTTTCTTTAAGATTCTTTTTACGTCCTTTTCATTATTTGCTATCTGAATTGTGTCATTGTTGGTTGGATGCGTCTAACTTTGTTAATTAATGCCCTAGGCTAGCAAGTGTTTGTAAACTTCAGAATGTATTCTTAACGTGGGATACACATAGCATTTTAGTTGAAAATACAAAATTATACCTTATGGTTTTAAGCTAAGTATTATGAAAGTGATAATTCAGTTTTAATTTAATTAAATTGCAAAAGGTTTTTTACCCTGCACACAAAAGTTGTAAGTAAAAAGTAAATCATGAAGTCGTCAAAACTCGTCAGTGTGATATGGCATAATTGAATAGGTACTTTTCGAATGCAAATTTTTAACATATTTACTCTAGCAATGCAATTTTAGGTACGTGACATACGAGACAAGGTTATCCCCTGCAGGGACTTCTGCAGATGGCGAAGTTTATGTTTGTCCGTGATAACGACTTCGCGTTCGGACAGAAATCCCGCATACAACTTTAGCATACACCATTTCTGGTTACATCTTGGCCTTAGCAAGAACAGCTGCATTGTTTAACTTTATTTTCCACTCAGATCAAATCTACCAGCAGCGTTTCCTATATGCAGGAATATCGTTACAAGTAATGGCTTCATTTCCATGACATTAGACGCTCGCACTTGTTTTTAAACGGCGCTTATACGTTTTGTGCCCAGGATTTTATGCAAAACTGAAATCAAACCGAACGGAAAAACGTTTAGAGCTGCAAACATTATGCTAAAGTTTACATCCTCATAGATATTGATCTTGCTTTGTGACTTATCCTGCGATAGATTTATTTAATTAAGTGAGCGCAGATAAGACGAGTCGCGTGTTCAAAACAACGACAAAATTACAATGGCAATAATCAGACAAAGTTGCTCATTAAATGCACTCCTAACAAGTTTATTTGCTTATCAAAATTATGATAACTAATAACTATTTTTATTATTTTAAATTATTACAATGTACCTATACATATATTGTAAAATTTTCAATAAATTAAAATAATAAAAATGTTTTCCAACTTTACACTGCGGTAATGCTGATACTATTATATAAGTTATGATTTAAGGGGTTTTTATGTTAAAAAATACGAAAATACATATTATTTAACTTGTTATAACTTAATTAGAGATGTGTAGGTCAGATCTGAACCGGCTCAGTGAACCAGGTCTTATAAGTGATCTACGTGAACCGGTTCACGAAAATTAAACGAACCGGCTCACGGGTCCGAAATTACTGTGTTTGACTAGCGGCCGCGCGCAAGCCGTTCTAAGCTCCGATTCCGATTGTGACAGACTAACTAACTAGCCGCTAGTCAAACACAGTAATTTCGGACCCGTGAGCCGGTTCGTTCAATTGTGACTCACAAGAGATATGTTAGTAAGATCTGAACCGGCTCCCTGGAGCTAAGAACGACTCGCGCTCTTTAACGTTCGCAGTACGTTTTGTTTTCTGTGATCCAGATCTGACCAAAACATCTCGATTCTCTAGGCACGGCTCGATCATGACTGTTGTAGGCAAATTTATGCTTTTGGTAATTTTTTACAAACCCACAGAAATATGAGATGATTTCCCTTATGTCAATGTCGTTTAAAATATATTTTTAATGAGTATGAGTATGAGTATAAGAGACGTATAACCAGCCCCATTTCCTCTTGACTCTCAAACCCCGTACAGGCCTATGTTTACTTACGCCGATTTTTGTTCTTCCCCAGCAACTGCACGGCTTCACCCGTGTTTGCTGGGTGCGAATGTCCATTGCGTTCCGTACTGTCCCCTATTTGGGGCTCGAGAGCGAGAGGCGAATAGTTATAATAGCCGTTCCCGGGTTCGCCGGGCCTATGCTATACGCTCAGTGAGGTATGGATGAGGGACGGGAGGGAGTTGGTTTTTGGGGGACAATTACGCCGACTTAAAACTAAGTACGACGCGGAATCCCCCTAGACCAGTCGGTTAGTATTACTCCAAACATTTGGGATTACTATTTGGAGTTTCCTAGTCGAGGTCTTCGTCTTGTTCATTATTGTCATTATCCGTGTCGGATAGTTCCTGAACTTGGTAAAGTGTGTCGGTTGTTTTTTTTTTTTATTTTATTTTTATTGTTGTTTAGTTGCTCCCAACTGGTCTTGTTACTTTGTGAGAAGTGCATGTATTGTGCTACGTGTCATGAAATGTGAAGCATGGTCTACCGATTTTTTTGTCTTTAAGATCTAGTTTAAGGGTGGCTTGTAGTATGTTGTTGCGTTGTCTACGAGTGACGTGGGCCCAGTGTTTAATTGGGCTACTCTTACCCTTTTGGTAATGGTTTTTCCCATTGGTACGATAATCGGCACACATGATAAACTCCCCCGCAAAGAAATGCAACCCCCCGCGGCCCCCCCGGAAGACAATCCACACAACGGCAATCGTACTACGACTACCGCCGTGTAGACCATCCCCCGTATAGGCCACGGGAGGCTGCACCCCCCCGCGGAGGAGCCCATCACTCGTGCCGAGCGTAAGGCCGTAATCGCTGCGATAAGGCAGTTCCCAGTGGGGGGTATTTTTTTTACTTTTACAAATTTTATAATTTTCTAAAAATTCGATTCTTTCTCTTTCACTTTTTTTTATGATTAAATTATAATAATTATTGTTACATAATTATTACAATTATTGTAACTTAATTTCCGAAAATTCGATAATTTTATTTACCCAATTCGATAATTTCAACTTTTACATCTGGCAACACTGCTATTCACACACAACTTGTTTATGTTATTTTTTGTCTTCTTGCATGTTTGGATTATTTATTTATTTATCTTACGCCTTTTTCGATGGTTGTTTATGTTTGTCTGCTATGAGAAAATGAGGTTGTTTGTTTAAACTTAAGGAAATGTTCTTATTCTTTTTTAATTTAGTTTTTGAGACAATAAAAGAATTCTTAGTATTTTCTTTTTGCAACATTGTGAAATGCTTATATAAACATTGTGAAATGCTTTTATAAACATTTAGCGAATATACGGTAAGACATGCAATTGGAAAAAATAACTTAGCTTGATTATTTGGTGCTGGAATTGATCCATTTCGCATGCCGCTCGCACGTGTGGTAGTCCAGTAAATTTCGTGGAAGTAATCGTCTCTCTCACACCTTTTAACCAGGTCCAACACTTGAGGATTTAATCCACGGGGAGGTACCACACACAATTTGCACTCTTTTGCACTTGGGACAGTTATCACGTTTAGAATTTAGATAGATTTTTTATTATTTTACGGCGTTAACCAGTTATCACGTTTGTATCGTATACGCTGCTTAAGAGAGATCGATGAGCATATGCTTACACTTCAAGCGTCAAGAGCAGACTGTTTAAAATATATTTTTAATATTAATTAATTAAAATTGTGTAAACTTTCAACATTTATGTTTTAAATTATTAACTTTTCATGTAAAATATTAAAATAATAGAGTTTTTATTGTTTTATAAAATTTTAATTTAATGCAATACAATGTAATATTAAATAGCCTTTATAATATTATTAAAATAACAATTTGTATTGCCTTATAATATAATAAAGGCTCCTAAATATTAAAGTGAAAAACATTTTTAACATAAACATAAAGTTTATGTGATCCGAATGATTTTATTAAGTGTTATTTTTAATTAAACTGATTCAAACGGTTCTTTTGAACTAGTTTGCTGAACCGGTTCACTTATGTGATCCAGATCCAGTGACCCGGTTAAAATGTTACTAACTGAAACGGGCTAAAGGTTAAAAATAAGGTTTTTAAAAATATGTTAATAAAGTTAAATATTTAAATACTTACATACTCCAAAAATTTCTTGTAAGATTCCTTATAAGGAAAACGAATCAGGCCAATTCACTAACATGAATCGGTAACGTTAGCCACTATAGTGGCTAACTAAATTCTATAGAATTAGTGGTTATCCTTATATTTAATAGACCTGATTGGCCGGACTGCCGAATAATCACTGATTCTAGTGGTTAACGCGTTAACGACTCATAAGTGAATTGGACCTATTCGTTTTCCTTATAATAATAATAATAATTTTATTAAACCAACGACTTACATGAGTATAGGACAGGTCAAGTAAAATAATATTTAGGTATGTTTACAAAAAAGTTTATGATAGTATGAATAAAAGAAAATTTTTAGAATTAAAATGATGAATTAACATGATGTAATAAAATTTAACATGATATAATAAAATTTATTATTATTATTATTATTTAATTTAACAAGTAACAGATATGGGACAAGATAATTACACGGAACAAAAGACAATCATAAAAGCTTATTAATATATTCATCTATGGCATAAAATAATATTATGTGCTCGTGCAGTGTTTGATTTTTTAATTATTTATGTTGGTGAATGTTTTTTATATTATTTGGTAACATGTTGAAGAGTTTAATACCCATATAGCTTGGTGACGACCTACGTAGTTTTAGTCTAGGTATTATTATTTTTTTTAGGTTATGTTTATTATTAAATGTTAGCAATAGTATAGATTTTGTTTTGTTTTTTAGAATTGATATTTTTTAAATAATTTATTTTAAATAAATTCTTTTATTTTAACGTTTTTGGTTTTTGTTTTATTAAATTTTAAACAGATATAAATAAATTATATGAAGGTAAATACAAATTATTGTTTGATGTACCCTATGCGCATGACGGGTAAAACTTAACCAAGTCTAAAGCTTGGACAACCAAGAGTGCACTCTGGGCATATGGGCAAATTTTCGTTAAATGAACATTTGCTGTCCCCAGCTAATTTTATTTTTATTTTTGACCTTAGTTGATAAGTTTTGTATTTATTATATTTAAATATACCCTTCCTGTTAGGACCCATCGTATTTTTTTTATTACTTTATGTTTCTATTTATGGCAGAAAAACTAGGTGAAATGTCCTGTAACCTAATTGTCCCCAGAGGCGATTTTTAAATTTAAATTATTATATTCTTCTTTGCAGCTTTCTTCTGAAAAAATAAATTATTTTTGAACAATGGAAAGTTCTTTAATTCGTATATAAAAATAAAATAGTTTTGTACAAAGTAGTTTAAACAGAAAAAAAATATTAAAGTTGACATTCAGAAATCTTGTCTTTCCTAACGTCGTCTTCTATGCCGACTGCTTCGAAATAGAGACACGAGATAGAGATACTATCGTGTTATTTCTAGAGGGCATACATGTTTGATAGTTCGGCAACAACAAGTGAGCACGTGTAAAGTGTGTGAATTTTTTTGTAAATATTTTAAAGGTAAGATTTTTTTGCGTACACTTTTGGTGTCTTTTACAAAACGCTACATACAACTCTTGTTTTAGAAGTTAACTTTTTTATTTTCATTTTGTATTATAGCATAGTAGAAACTCCAAACAAATGCCGAAAGATATTTACATTTAACAGTATTTCTGAAAAGTAACGTTTGAAAAAGTCAAAAGCAATGTGTCATAAAACGTTCAGGAAGATGCGTTAGGAGGACAATGTTTCATTTCTTCCTTGTGTTCCTTCCCTATTTCAGATTAACCCTATAAGTTTTATTTCTTTAAAGTTTATTTTTTTTTATTTATAAACTTATAGAATTTTTTTGCACTATATTACACTGTTCTATCACAAAGGAAAAAAAATCGATCAAATTGACCTGCCTGGACAAAATATATATACAAAATGTACATTTAACGAAAATTCGCCCATATACTTGCTTTCGAACAGTTGACAGTTGTATATATCTAGTTATATACCAGAGTATTCGAAAGCGCAACTTGGAGTGTATTCAGAGTGCACTCTTTCGAACGCGCTCCTAGGGCTATTACCCCATAGTGCTATCCCATATGCAATTCTATAGAATTTTGTTGCTTGTTTTACTGGTGTTCAGACATAATTTATTTGAAGCAAACCACTTAGACATGCGGTCTAGAAGAATATTAGCTGTTACTTGTACTTTCCCTCCCGAAACCAGCAGAGAAGTATCATCAGCAAACATAACCATGTTCGCTGAGATATTACTGAGGTCATTAATATACAGAATGAAGAGCACATGGCCAAAAATAGACCCTTGTGCTACTCCAATCTCTACTTCTGTTGTTTCCGATCTACGTACATGTCGATAATTATTTACAGTACGTGCTATCTTAACAAACTGGATTCTATGTGCCAAGTATAACCCAAACCACTCCAGTACAACCCCGCGTATACCAAGTTGTTCAAGTTTATTTAGCAATAAGTTTTGGTTGACACAGTCGAATGTCTTGCTGAGATCAAAAAAACTCCAGCGGGACACTCGCCCGAGTAAACAGCTTGTATTAATTTGTCATAGAATGTGTTTATGGCGGTTAATGTGGAGTGTCCAGCTTTAAATCCATGCTGACTACTCTTGACCAAACGATATCGAGTAAGGTTTCTTTCCAATCTGTCTAAAATGGTGTATTCCAGAACCTTTGAAAAGGCTGAGTTTAGTTTAATTTGTCTATAATTTTGTATATTTTTAAGATCTCCCTTTTTGTGAACTGTTCGCAACCTTCAATACAGATGGGAATACCCCATCTGATTTGTTAACGAGATGTGTCGAAAAAAAACCGGAAAAATTGGGAAAAAACCTATTTTTTCCGTTTTTTTCCCAGGCCTTGGAAAATTTTTCTTGTTTGGGAAAAATTGATTTTTTTTTGGAAATATACACATTTGAAAAAAGTAGCAATTGATAACTTAACATTATTTTAATAAAAAAAATCCTTTATAAGAGAAAAAAATTAACTTATATATAAGTTAATGTTAATTAACATTGTATTAAATTAAATTGATTTAAGAAAATAAATGTAAACGTTAAATATACTGTTGGTTGGGTCTTTTTTGCAAAAATGAATGAAAATGAATGAATGATTTATAAAGTTAAATTACAAAATTATAATTAAGAGTGAAATAAATATGTTGAATATGTTTTTTGCGGCCCGGTAGAATATTCTTAATCAGCGTCGGAAATTAATTATTTTGTCGATATCAGTGTACGGATATTATTCTTAAAAATTTGGAAATTTTTAGAAAAATAAGTCAATTTTTCTTAAAATTTTCCAATTTTTCCGTTTTTTTTTTCAGGAAAAAAAAACGGTTTTTTCCGGAAAATTTTTTTAAAACCCTAAAGAGGCTTTACAATATAATCTCCTATTGTTTAATTAGTTTCACAGGTACATACATCATCGGGACCGCATGTATTTTTGTTCTTTAGTTTATGTAAGATTTTAAGCATTTCAAACAGAGTAAAGATGGGTTGCCATACTAGACTCAAAATTTTGTACATGATGTGGCATCCGGTATAGCATCAACTAGTTCCTTCACAGAGCCCAGGAAGTATAGATTAAAAATATCAGCAATTTTTTTAGGATCTTTTATAGTTGAGTTATTATGGTTAACCGGTTGATTTGAATGTTTTTGTTTGGCATTTTATGTTTTCCTGTAAGATCATTTATGTATTCCATGCTGTTTTTAGGAATATTACAAAAAATTTTTGGAGTAAGTGGAACTTATAAGTTTTTAAATATTTAACTTTATTAACATATTCTTAAAAATCTTATTTTTAACCTTATTGAATGATATTGCTTTATTTTCATTATTGAAAAGTGATATTAAGTAGTATGAAAAAGCTCTTACGTTAATATTACTGTTTTAGCACGTTTATACAAGGTTCTGGCAAATACTTTTAAGGTGACATCAAAAGAATCCCTACTCTTATAAGTGTTTTTTATAAGGTTTCCAATAATGTTCGACAAAATGAAATGATCAGAGTAAATTATGTTAAACAAATACAAATTTTATAAAGTTGTAACACAGTGTAATTATGTTTGCAGACACATGTGTATATAAAAAACGTTCAGTTTTATAATAAATTTTAAAATTTAAAATAAAACGTGACCCTTTAAAACTAAAAACTGCACTATACAGAAAAATAACTTGCAAAGACCACTTTAAAAGAAATGAGTACTTAACTTTAAATTGCAATCCCCTTAAAAAATAACTATTTTAAAGAAAAAGAATGTTAAAAAGCATTTTCATGTTAAAATGTAATAAACCAGTTTATGAGTAGGTACTGTTTTTGTGATTTCTTTTATTAAGTCGAATTTAGTAGGCTGTGAATATTCAAGGAATATTAATTTTTTCGTTTATCTTTAAAACTATTTATTTTTAATTTATATTTCTATAATATATCTCGATAAGGGATTATATATGACAGTATAATGTTTGATACCGTTTTAAGTAAAAAAATATGTATAAAGGCTTATCATAAATTCTCATTATATGACTATATCGTGTAAGCTTTATGAGATATATCACCTGAACCCCTGCCTAATAAGCGTAACATATCTCGCAATAAAAAAAGGTTATATAGGGTTAAAAATACATTATTATTTAATTTTAGTTTTATTAAATAAATATAAAATATAAATATTTGTAAACTTCATGCCATACTCTCTTAAAAAACTTTCCATAATGCTATTTTTTACAAACTGTGTTAATAAATGTAGTCCACGAATATTTTTTAGTTATTCCGAGTGTTTATTTTCATAACAAAGAATTGCGTTTAAATATAATTTTCAGATAAATTAAAAAAGTGATTTATATAGTCTAGACACAAATAATTGTGTATAATTTTGGGCCATAAATATGTTTTGGATTACTAAACTAATTAATTTTGGTTTAAGTAAATTTTAGAACCCATACATATTTTTAGACTTAAATATATAAGTTAATAATTTTATTTCTTTAAATTAGCAGGAGTATGAATTAGTATGAATAAAGAGTACACAGTTTGACCATTTATGACAAAGCCATAACAGGAAAATTTAATCCAAAAATTAATGTTTTTAAGTATATGTAGCAATTTTAAATAACCCAAACTTGTTTACCTATATAAAATCTTATTGCAATATAATTATTAAATTAATATTATACAAATACAAAATTTAATTATTAATTCATTCCCATGAGATTTTATAATCATTGGACAATAAATCATGATGATTGTTCCCGAGTAATATCTGCAACATTAATAAGGCTCTAGCAAATAAATAGCTGCCTTTATTTATTGTGATGGGTCTTCAGGAAATTAAAACAAAACAGAGTAATATATTATCCGGCGGGACGAGACGGAACACTACGGCTAGAGCAAACAAAGTGGAGGAGAACGCAACGTGTTTGATGGATGGGTAGATTAGCTAATTGACTAAATTAATTCACGTTGTTAAGTGAAATATACCAACGAGCCGTCCAATTAATATAAAATTATAACCATCTAATTCCGATACACTACCAGTTATTTTGTCCTGCATAACTGACTCGCCCCCTAAAGGCACCACTTCTGCACATTTACAAAAAACGCTTATTTTAATTTAATTTTGTGCAAAACTTTTATCCAAAAGTGCCCACTTTTATAATAAACAAAATATCGCATAAATAAATGACATATTTTGTAATTTAGTTGTTTCCTTAAAGGCTTTTTTCATAGGCAAAACTTCATATAGTAACTAACTTTATTTCATTAATTTTCCCAGCTGCATTAAAACCGAACCTTATTAATCGAGATTAAAGATGAAATTGCCGGCATTTGGCGAATACACGGTCCAATTACTCTGGGACACCAAATTGTTTGCATCGTAGCTCATTAGCCAGGTTTGCGTTTGTGGGTACATTCGATACGCAATTTTCTGCCTAAGTCCTCGATTTAAAGGTTATTTGACCGCCGCGCAATTTGCAAAATCCACTTTCGGAGACATCGCATCTTGTCAACTCTTGCCGATACCGTGTTAATTATGCTATTGGTCCTAACTGCATTCACCGTTTGGTTGTTTAGCGAAATCGTTTATACATGTCAAATTCAAACATTTAACAAAGCCATACAGTTTAAACAGAACTTTAAAGATATTTTTGGTTATTAAATAAATTTTACTAAATAAATTCATTGTAAACAGTTTTTAAATACGTATTTTGTCAGAATATTTAATGCATTTATGATATACTGTTTATGTGCTAGACGCTGAAACTGTTATATATAACAGTCCGCGTCTAACAATACTTTCCGGGAAGAACATTCATAATATACCTATATAAATAACTATAACAGCACTTGGCTTATTCGTCACCTCGCAAAGCCTCGAGTCCCAAACTTCAATCTCGAACTGAAACAAATCACCTTGCAACATTAGCTTTATTTTTAAAGCTTCTTAGTCTTGTATAAGCGATTAAAAAATTTACAATAATAGTATAATATATTATTTAATTTAACACTCGCTTACAAGCTCGCTCGTGCCTAATTAAAATTCGTGTCTAAAATGGCGTTTATTAAACAATATATATATTATTATATTACAATGTATAAAGTTTAATAAACGCCATTTTAGACACGAATTTGAATTAGGCACGAGCGAGCTTGCAAGCGAGTGTTTAATTAAATAAGTGGATAGAAAAGTTTATAAACGAGTTGCATACTATACTTTTTCTAGGACAAATATTTTTTATTATCTAAAAATGATTTAAATTAAATATTTAAATAAAAACATCTATAAAACAATAGAGCAACCATTTTAACTTCAAAAGTTAGTAACTTGGTAATGTGTTACACATTTAGTATTATTTTACAAAAAAGGCACTTTATTTTAACGATTGTATGACATTTGACAATTTTCAACTAACTTAAACCCGTGACTAAAAACCTGTTGCTTACTTCAGCCCGTGACTAAAACGCATAAAACTTAAAATGTCATTTAGTGTCATAAAATCATGTACAATATTGGGCGTTTTAAAGGTGGGGGTAGAAAAAGTAATTACGTAATTACGTACATATATGAAAACACTAATAAGATTAGTACCCCGACTGTTTACCTTCATATGAGTTAAACAAGTTTTTGTTTAACACGAATGAAGCTTTTTCCTACCAACACAGATGACGCCGACAAAGTTAATTTTCTTTTTCTTTCTAGCCTATGATTTCCTATTTACACCAACTCAGCCCTAATGGATCCAACCCGAAATGAAAGTGGGCCAATATACTAAGAAAATCCTCGCAGGATTTGGTGCTCTTTTTTAGCCTTTTAAAGTTCGCATTCTTTGTGGCAAATTTGTTGACTATTTGCGACTTGTAAGTCGAATTAATAAATTAACCAAGTGGAATTAAGTATTGTATCATTAAAAAAATCTAAATATGGAAAATCCTAATTAGGAACCACAAGTGTCCCCCCCTTCAAAATCGGAAAACACAAAATTTGACATTTGTTTACATAATTATTATTATTATTTAGTGATTATCCGAAAAAAGTGCAGACATTTTTTTTCAAAATCCTGAATCCGCCCCTGATCCTAATATATAGATACAAGGTGTTTTGTTACTTCAGGACGCAATTCCATACGATATTTAAAATAAAGTTCATAAAACATATTATGTCCTAAAATGCTTTCTTACTGAGATATAAGGTGTCAAAAATTATTTTTTTCATTTTTAATTATACCTACCCCCCGTGGATCTTCCACTTGTCAGGATTTTCAATCATACAGTACTTAATTCCACAAAGAATACAAACTTCAAAAGGTCCTAAAAAAATTGGGAGCGTATATCGCCAAACCCTTTGAGGGTTTTCTTAGCCTTTTATTTATTATTGGAACTATTTGGACTGGAAGCGATGACCCAAAAATTGTTGCACTGTGTTATAGAGTGGACAGCGACTGGTCACTGAAATCCACAAGACCTGGTATTTAAGTTTTTAAATTATTAATCCCGGCGTATTCGAAATTTTTGATCATTTACTTTTAAATTGGTGAATGCACCGGGATATAGCTGTATCATACATAATGTTGAACTGTATTTTCTATCAATATTTACATAATTTAATTAAATAATATTACCTATATGTTATAGTATGTAATGGTCCACTAAAATGGTAGTTTAAAGTAATGTGCAACACGAATCTGAAGTTGTCCAACAATATTTTTTTCGGAAAATATGAGAAATCATCCAAAAAACTAAAAACTTTTTTAGGTTTTTGTCTTGAAACTTGTAAGGTAGGCTTTTTAGGTACGTATATTAAAATAAAGACAAAAGAATTACCTAAAATTTATATTAACCAAACAAATATTTTCTAAGACTACTATGTAAAAGTCACATTTCGTATTGACATCGTTGCTTAGAAAATGAATCTTTCATTGGCAAGGCAAAACACGAATGTAAAGTGACATTTCTGTGTGAAAAGAAATTGACAGCATCGTTTGATATTCGTCTTAAATTTTGTATTTTATTTGTATTTGTATGTAAATATCATTTAGAACACAATTAATTGTGTTTTTATAATAAATTCTAGTTTTTAGTGCCTTTATTTAAATTGAGAAGGTAAGTATACTGATTTTAAGCAACTTATACCTTAAAAATTAAAAGATGAAAGAATTTTAACAGCTGTTAAACACTTTTTAGGTTATTTTGGTTTGTATTTGAATATAATAAAAAATAAAAGGGGCGGAGAAAAAACATTGTGTTTCACTTGTGAGAAAATCTTTCTTCAAGCTCGTATTAATGCACACTCGGCCTAACGGCCTCGTGGGAAACTTAAACACTCGCATGAAAAAGTCGCTTTTCAACACTTGTAAAACAAATAACTATAATTCAGCGCCAAGAAGCGTTAAAAAATCTGCGGTTTATAGCTTTTAACCAGGAAGTAAAACAAATATAAGAGAATTACCTATATATATATATATATATATATATATAAGTATATATACTTCATGTTATTGTCATGTTTGGTACCACATAATATGTTTATTATGGTTTTCGCGTAAAGGGACGCATAAAAACCCAACAGGCGCGATTTTCATATTTGCCGCAAAAAAAATTTGTTACAGAACTTGTGCAGCAACCCAAAAAATATAAAGTAAGCCACAAAAATTAATCACACCAAAACTTTTCACTTTAATATATTTTAATGATTTTGTGTCTTTTGTAGTGTTTTTTAATTTTTGATAATTTTTCAATGCTGCTTTGCTCGAAACCATATGTCTTTAATTTAATATAGAATCATATTACGTAAAAAGCCTACTTAGTAATTTCTATTGATTTTTTTATTTCTTATATTTACAACAAACTTTCCACTTAAAATAATTGTTAAATAGCATTTTGCAGAACTTTACTTTATCTTAACTTGCGTCAATAAAAACTAAGATTATTTTAGTATAAAATTTAAAGTATATTTTGTCATATTTGAATTATTTTTTGGGTATGGGTATGGATATCTAAAGGGATTATAATTTATGGTACAAAGAACTTCTTAATGAAGTATTTTTTGAGCTAACATTTTTAATTATAAAAGGGAAAGTTGTGATACTAGGCTAATTTAAGCGTTCCGTTTAAAAATGCATTTAAAAAATATTTAGATTATAATTTAACTCTTTAATCAAACAAGTTGTTTTAAAATTAAGCCAAAATAAATGTGTAATAAAATTAAAAATTATAAAATTTAGGTTTCTAAACGACGAAAATAAATTATAATTTAACAAGTAAATATTCTTTTTATTCCGGTCCTGTGCGCCCTCCCAAAGATACGGTAGGTTACGGTTACAGTGTAACTGTAGCGTGCATATTGCTTCCGCAAAAAGAGAACAACGCCAAGCGTGTGGGTGTCTTTAGTAGAAGCAAGTCAGTTCTGAAAGTCTAAAAGCAAATATTCTTTATGCATTTACAAATAAAATTTTCCTAGCTAAAATGCATTTACTTAACTTTTCTACTCTCGCTCACTATTTCATGTATATATCATAACTTGTTTATGCAGAATTGATTCAATTTTCATGCCAAATGGGTATATGGTACTACGTATAATAGTTTATATTTTTATTATAAGATTAGTTGTTTTTATAATATAATATATTATGCTATTTTAGTTTTATGTTACAAAAAAAATGTTTTAAAAAATACATTGAAATAGAACATAATCATATGCAAATACGGCATTTAAAATAATAATTAAACGCACCGCAACCCGCACCACATAAACACGTTCGTGTGATTAAACTGTATAATTTAATACGGAATATTACAAACTTGTCGGCGAGCTGTTTTGATACGACCGCGTTTAATGAAATGTTTATTACTAACGCACAAATAATATACCGAGCAAAATTCAGACCTGCCCAAAAACAAATATTAATATCAGTGGGAAGCCGCCGCAACTTCACTATAGATTCTACGTTGCCCATCACCGCACTAACGCACAAATAAATACAATGTTTTCTAAACCTTGAGAGTTATTAAAATAAATTAATTTTGCCGAAAAAAGTATCTTATAGATTTTATCCAACACATGACAGTTATGACTGTCATTATTAATGTCATTTTAGACAAGTTAACTATCAAATAACAGACTAGTGTGTTATGGATTATAATTCACGTTCATATTTAAAGTAGTATTCTATTTATTTATTGCTATTACAAGCAGAATTCACATTTATATTGAAATTAAAGGAAAACACTAACGGTTTATTCGAATTTGAAGTCATTGTAAAATTTGTTGGTTCATTGGAACCAGAAGCTCCCACATCGGTACAGCTGCTGATAGTGCTGGAAGACGCCGACGCATTAGAACCTTGTATTTTTTCTGCAATTTATAGGACTTTCATCCTCCGTGACACTTCAAAGTAGTCATGTTAGCCCCTGCATTGGCCAAAAGAGTTGTCGAAGACCTTCTCAGGCAGTGACCGATGTAGAGCGCTACGACCTCCAATTTCAAAAACATTGCAATTCTTGAAGGTATCTTCGACAACGTATTTATTCCCACACATTGGCTGGTACACCTCCCATTTTTGTAAAAAACAAAAAAGCGGCTAGAACTATTATTCTTTGGTCTCAGACATGTATTTTTTACCCAAATTGATCGGGTTGACTGTAAATCCTTCTTCAAGTATGGTGAAACTTCTCAATTTCCTGTTTTTAGTGTCTGGCAAAACTACGTGAAAATATTTTCCTTTGTCTTGAATATTTTTTATCTTCAAATTGACCAATTCATCGCATCTACAAGCACCGCTAATCCCCATTATCAAAGCCACTTTCATCAACAGGTACTCGTCGGCGGGAGCTTCCTTCAAAAACTTCTCTATTCCAGGTCGTTCTAATGTCTTGGACTTCTTTAGTTTGTATCCCTGTGATTTGCTTTTCAAAAAAGCTCGTTAGTTAGCCATACTTTGAAATGTCGATTTTTTTTATAAAGGTGAATAGTCGAGCGAAGTATCGAGTATTTGGTCGATAGCGACGATGGGGCTAATTTTTTTTGCAAATGTAAAAAATAAGCCAATAGAATATTTTCATCGATACCTTTTATCTTCCGTGAATTCATCCAAGAGTCAAATGAATTCCTTGTCGTAAGTATCTCGGGACTTTTCGGGCAAAATCTGCATCGGTGCTTCTTCTGCTTCCGCAAGGATATCCTCAGGACGTAATTTCATTTTATATACGTTTTTTTCTTCAAAAAAGCTTCCCTTTTCTGCAGGGAAAACTGACAAGTGTCAAAATTAATTTAAACATTTGCTAACAATGTATCATGTCCGTGGCAACCAAACAAACAACCTACTTTTACTAAAATGTAAAAAAGTCACTGCCAAGTCATTCTGACATTTATAGGGTACTGAGACGCTTTGATTTGATCACAAAGCTTATTAATTATTATCTCATAAAAAACGATTTCTTCCACTTGTTGAATAAAACATTGTATGCCACGCGTGTGTTATGTTTCCTAAGTCACTTGAGAATTCATATATAAATCTTTCTCGCGTGACTTATTTTCAACATAACATACTAGTTTAGATTTGAGGTTGGATGAAGATGAAGTATGATTTTGAATTAAACTGTCTTGGAAGAATCAAAGATGAAGATAGTCCAAGACAGTTTATTTCAAAACTACTAGTACCATAAATAGCTATTAATAGCTGGATATCAATATAAAACTAAACAATTTAACCACCACTGTAAAAATATACTTTTTTACTCCCACCTTTAAAACGCCCATTATCGAACGTTTTCATGACACTAAGTGATCTTTTAAATACACATTGAAAAGCTATGGCTTTATAGAGCTTTAGTCACGGGCTGAAGTTAGCAACAGGTTTTTAGTCACAGGCTGAAGTTGACAGTTATCGAATCTTATACAATCGTTGTCGAATCCCATACAATCGTTACAGCGCACATAATCGTCCATCTGAGCAAGCCATCCGTTGCACTGTAGATAGATTAAGAACCACACATTTTCTAAAGGATGCAAAATAGTTATTTGTTTTACAAGTGTTGAAAAGCGACTTTTTCATGCGAGTGTTTAAGTTGTTGTTTGTTGCCGTTAGGCCGAGTGTGCAACACGAGCTTTAAGAAAGCTTTTCTCACAAGTGAAACACAATGTTTTTTCAACGACCATTTTATTTTGTATTATTTTTAAATACAAAACAAAATAACTTGTTAACTTAATAACGTGTTTGACAGCTGTTAAAATACTTTCAACTTATTCTTTTAATTTTTAAGGTCTTAGTTACTTAAAATCAATAAATTTCCCTTCTTAATTTAAATAAAGGCACTAACAATTAAAATTTATTATACAAATACAATTAATTGTTTCTAAATAATATTTAAACACATATACAAATACAATACAAATTTTAATAAAATCACGCCAATTTGAAGAAATCGAGCTTTTGTACGTCTGAATGTCAAACGATCCTGTCAATTTATTTTCACACAGACCTGTCAATTTACATTCGAGTTTTGCCTTGCCAATAAAAAGATTCATTAACTAAGTAACGATGCCATTACGAAATGTGACTTTTACATACTGGTAGTAGAACCATTACACCATTACATTAAAAAAATGTGCGTATTAAAGAGTATATTGCTGCTGTAAAGTGTGGCTCAACGGGTTTGTTAATAAGCAGAATTTCCGGATATGGTGTGATGCAAATCCAGAAGAGATCCTACAGACCCCATTGCATTCAGAAAAATGTACAGCTGTAACAGCTGAAGTTAACGTAACGGTCAATAAGGAACTTTAACGAACATTTTTTTCAATTTATGGATCTCATTGATCCGGACGAGATGTGGATGCAGCAGGATGGCGCTACGTTCCATAAGGCGAAGGATACCATCGAATTAATGCAAACAAGATTTGTTATTTGGCCACCCAGGTCTTGCGATTTGACGCCTTTCGATTATTTTCTATGAGGCTAGGTAAAGTCATTGGTTTATACTATTAATCCAGCAACACTAGAAGCATTGAAAGCTACACATGAATAATGATGTGATTCAAGACATACGGCCACCATTGCTCAAAATTCGCTTCGTCACGAACAGCCGTGGCGGCCATATGCCTCAAATCATTTTTAAATATAAATTCCATGTGTTGGTCTTTTAAATAAAAGTTTTTATCAAAACTTAATTTTTGTGGTTTTTATTCAAGTTTAAAGTTGTTTTGTTCTTAAAAAACACCTTTTATATACTATGCACAAAGAATTCACATTTTAAACTATTTATATTTTTTTGTTTTCAGTTTGATTTAGTGGTCTAATAGCACATTATGTTTGCAGGAGCCCGCAATTACTCCCCGAAGATGTACCTACAACGCGACACGTTTGTTGTCACTTGTGCCCGCGCCACAGGCGATCTGTAATGTCCGCTACTGGTCCACATGTCCGACCATAACTGGTACCAATGTATGACATAAAGCAAACATACAGATCCCAATTTACCTGAAGGATATATTACAATTAATATATCCTCTAAGATAAAAATGAGGTCGTTTAGATTTTCATTTTTGAGGACAAAAAAATTATTGAGAATCGGATAGAAGAAATAAATATTAGTATAAATTTAACTTAAAAAATGTTTTTAATATCACAAAAATATGGTATTATTATTAAAACAAATTTTATAAACCTTGATTCAACATTAATTGCTAAATTATTATTTAAAGACCAATAAAATAAAATAATTATTATCCTTTAAATACTTTAAGGCAATTAAAATTGTAATTTTACAAGTTGTCGAATTTTAATTATAATATGAAAACAACGAATTCTGTTTATATATATATATATATATATATATATATATATATATATATATATATATTTCGTAAGTTTGACAAAATAATATTAAAGAACTGGTTCAGGTTCTGGCAAAATAAATATGTTGTAGCTGTGCCTTCAATTCTAATACGTGGTTCGTTAAGTACAGCTCTACGATAAGGCGGCCTTAAAAATTTAAAAGTATTTGGAAAATATAAAAAAAAAACGATTTGATATAGTCAATAACAATGCTATAAATGATTTTTTTTCATTTCGCCAATAAAGTTTATTCGATCAAATATCTTTGGAGCAATTGAGAGTAAGGTATTGATGTTATTACAAATATTATATTCAGCCAATAACAAAATTTAAACCAAGTTAAAATTACTTGTTATAGTGTGAATGGCTCTTTATATTTAAATCTAATGGAAATGTGTAATTCCTTAAAAATGAAATGATTGTATTCAAAGTTTATCTGATCAAGGTAAAATTAAAGTTATAATGCTTCAACCAAAAATTAAAAACAAATGAAATAAGAATAGTCTTTGTTTCTTTTAATGTTTATGATTTTTATTCCAATGGAAACTAAGGTAAAGTAAGTTATTACTGTCTGAATACAATGTTTTCACTGTCTTGAAAACTTGTTATTTGCCTAATTATCATTCCCATTTTTTCAATGCGGCCTATATTCAATTTAATGATTGCTAAAATTCAGGCAAACGCGCCAGGGTATCCCCTGCCACACCACACATCGGCAACCTGCAATCGCGTACGTGCGTATAGTTAAATGTGACCAACACATTTTTTGGATCCAAAAACCTGTGAACACAAGACTTCCAGAAGCAGTTTTCATTCATTCATTTTATTTATAGTAATAGTTTATAAGTTCATATTAATGTATTATACAACTAATATTTGCACAAGAATATACATATTTAAGGAATTAGAGCTTTGATTGCATTTAATGTAGCCATTCATTAGAAACCATAACTTTAATTTATGCCAATGATAGTTTTTCATTAAGATTCATCGTGGCTTCAATTAAATAACAATTTAATTTAATAATTTCTTATGCTTTAACTAAGTTTTAATACAGATTTAAAAAAATCAAAATTTAATTCAATGACTTCTTATGTTTGAACTAATTTTAAGCAGGTTTGCACAAATAAATGTAAGACAATCATTTCTTTAATCATAGCTGTAATTCAGGTATTGCAAATACAGTACACCATTGGCTCAATGTTTAACCCATTCACAATATAAAAGCTTTTTCTCTGTGTAGAATCGAAGTGAAACTTTTTTGTTTGCCAAGTGAACATTGCTTTGACTGTTTCCAACATTGTAGGGGTTATTGATCAATCCTTGTCTTATCTTTTAGGTTTTACTCGCCTGTTTGCCGCAAAAATAAGACACGCTGGATAAATACTGAATTCGGGACAAGTATAAAACTCAATATTTTAAAACAAACAACTTTATTATTTCTCGTTTAAGTTTATTCTTTTCCGATATACTCTGGTACTCAGCGAACCCCGCAAGCAGTTGAAATATGTTAACCAACTACATAATATTACGGTTTTTTAAAAAGTTTTGTTAAAATAAATATTTTTATATAATTATATTTACTTACTGTTACTACATATATTGTAATTACATTTTTAAATACATACAAAACTTGATAATGCAACAATTAAATCTGTGTAAATTTATAACAATTTTTATTGTTTTAATTTTAAGTAAGAAAATGCACAATAATCGGGGTATTGATGTATCTCTTGCTAAGTTAGCAATTCCGTTAACACAGTAACTTTTGCTCAGTTTGGTTGGTATTTTGGAACGGTTTGGAAGAAAGTTTGAGTCAGTGTTGTATCTCTGGTATACCTACACAGAATGAGATAAAAGGCCTTAGACGAAGAAATATTATAATTATTTATTATTTTTCTTATCTTTTATTGTTTATTATTATAATATGGCTAGGTATAATGCGAAGCAATTGGTATCAACATAAATCAGTTCTGCCAACATACAGACTCTAATTACAATGACATTTAATAAAAATATTTATAATTACATTTACAAGCACAAGTTATAATGAATTAAAAATAAGGTAATACCATGCATTTAAGAACTATATAGTTTTTTTAAACATTTTTATTTATTTTTAGCTAAAATACGTTCATTTGTTAAGTTATGTTTTATCAAAATTAAGAAGTTGGGCCCAAAGATAATACACCCCATAGATTGGAAACTGCACTAGCGCTAGCGGCAAAAGGCTAAAGTAAATTAACGCCATCTAGGTCTACAATATCCTTAGCAAAGCCAAAAATTGAAGTAGATTTCTGTAACATATTGGCGCCATATTTGAATGTTGATGCTTAGTAGGGTGCCTTTATATATTGTATTTACTGCTGTATTTTAAATAAAACAAGTATGAATATAAGATTTATTTATTGTAGTAATAATATAATATAAAATAAAATACATACATGTACATATTAAATACATAATCGGTATACATGAATATGTTTTTGTTTGGGGAGTGCAAACCTAAAAAATATTATTCTTAATTCTTTCAATAATAAGAGAATATTGCAAAATTTGGTAATTTAGTCAGGCTACTTATACATGTACCTATAGGAATTTGTACAAGGCTTTTGAGTGTGGACTTTTGGCAAGTTCTAACCAACTGTGAAAAATCCATCTGGCCAACTCTTGGTTTTGAAACAACCATAAGTAGCTTGGGCTTGGCCTGGACTAAATTACCATTAAACAAGCAATCCTAAATAATTCATATTTAACAAACAGTATTTTTACGCTAGAGCGATAGTGCCGTGCTTAGCCAAAAAGACGCAACTCCACATTTTTACTTTATAAATTATAGCGTTTTTTTACGTTCAATTTAATTAGAAATTTTTAGGAGAGATAGTACTTAAAAATGTATGTATAGTTAAAATACGTCTTTTTTGCTAAGAGAATAATTTAATAATAACGAGATGAGTATTTTTGGCTTAGGACGGCAGGATAGTCAATACTTACAAATTGGTTACATTTCCGCACCCAACAACAATACATTTCACAACCATTAACACGTTTTATCACTTTTAAGGCGCAAAAATATATTTAATAATTCAAAAATTATGATCGACATCAATAATTATGATTGACATTGACATTTGCAAATAGCGTTTGTACAGATGTCTGCAATTTAGAAATAGATATAGTTCAGGTATTGTAGCTCTAGAGGGCAGTGGTGGGAGAGTTTCCAATCTATGGGGTGTATTATCTTTGGTTGGGCCTTCAAAACAAGGTTATGGTGTTATTAATTCTGCTGCCTAATTTTATGCGGGGTTTTAAGTGCAATATGTAAAAGTGTCTTACTAGTGTGAAAATGAATAATTGTGTTGTGTTTCTTCAAGAAACCACCAAAACTTTTAACATGCCTGATTACAAATACAGCATAAAACAATGTTATAGAAAAGCCTTTATGAACAAAGTATAACGAATTAAACGTTTTATTTACTATTTTTTGCCTTATGTTGCTTTATTATTTAGAACCTAAATTGTTTTGTAGAACATGTTTTTCTTATAATAATTTAGAAACTCATTTAGGGTTGCCATGTTTGTAAAGTATAGAAGCAAAATCTTTCAGCATTTCAGAATAAAATGTAAATGCAATATTGCAAACATATCTAGGTTATATGTTGAGTTGGATTTAAAATATATTGTTAAATGGATATGTACTATTTTAGTCTTTTATTTTAATTTAACAAAATATGTTTATATCTAAATTACACTAATGCAGTGATAGTAAGTAATACATGATTTTTATATTATATTTATTTATTTTACACTATGTTATAGCTAGCAAAAAAACTTCTATATTTTCAAGTTAATTCTTTGAAGTATTCTTCTATTTCTGCTGCCTTGACAGGATGATAATGCAAGGTTCTGTGTTTGGTCAGGCACCGAAACCTTTGTTTAAGAACACCAAAGCATCGCTCTATTACATTTCTTGCTCTTATATGAGCGACCTTTCGGTGTATTTTCTGAGGCATCCATAATAGTGGTAAGCAAATACGGTAACAGTGGGTACCGTGAGTCACCTAAAATAAATATTATGTTATACAGGGTATCCCATAATTATCGTGCAGCAGATTTTACGTACAAAAATATGAAAAAAAGTTCCTATAAACGTAGGCCGAGAAATGCTTTCTAAGAGAGCTGAAAGAGGAGCCCCTGAAGATGGTTTTTATTTAATATATCCAAAACCGTTCAAGATATAAAAGTAAAATTTTGGGAATTAATCAAACTTTTTATGGCCAATAAGATGTAATAATAACAATTCAAAATTTCGATGAGGGGTGGGTCAGGTAGTTGGGAGTAGGGGTTAAAACCACCCTAACTTTTTTGTATGTGTCTCGTGCTAGGATTTGATGTCAGATTATGAAATTTTGGAGTTTTACACACAAAAAAGGTTCTCTTGTTAAACTTTGATATTATCCACTGTTTTACCTTAAAATCAATTTAAAAATTACATTACATGGCATAAAAGATCATAATGAATTCACAAAAGAAAAAAAATCAGCTTAGGCCATGGAACACAGCTGCCATTTTTATGAAAAATTATTTAAGACAGGTGACAGTTTCATGTACTATGTGACAGGGTGTTTAAAAATTGTCCATGGCCTACGCTGAATCTTTTTCTCCAGTTGTGATTTCATTATGAATTTTTATGCTATGTAAGGTAATTTTTAAATCGATTTTAAGCAAAAACAGTGCATGCTATTGAAGTTCATCAAATGGACCTTTTTTATGTGTAAAACTCTAAAATTTTATGATCTCATATCAAATAATAGCTCAAGATACGTACAAAAAAGTTAGGGTAGTTTTACCCACACTCCCTATCTATCTGACCCACCCCTTATGAAAATGTTGAATTTGTTATCATTGCAACTTATTGGCCATAAAAAGTTTAATTATATCCCAAAATTTCACTTTTCTATTTAACGGTTTTGGAGATATTAAATAAAAAACATCTTCAGGGGCTTCTCTTTCGGGGCTGTAGCTCCCTTGGGAAACATTTCTTGACCTATTTTAATGGGAACTTTTTTTCTTATATGCGTAGAACCTGCTGTTAAAGTATTGCACGCTAATTATGGGAAACCCTGTATATGTTGGTATGTTTGGTTTATTAATAATAATAATAATAAGTTTATTAGTTCAAAAAATTGTATATACAATGTAGAAAACGTCACAAAAAATACATTAATAACAATTCAGATACCTAAAGATAGCATAGAAAAGGCTCAGTACACACACACATATATATATATATATATATATATATACATATATATATATATGTACAGAACCTTTTGTATGCTAATAAACCATATTACACATGTAAATAATTATTAAAAAATATATAAAACATTTATCATACCAATTAGCCACTCATCATTCCACTGCCCTGAAACATATTGCTCATGCAACATATTTCTTATCAAACTGAATGCCCAAATTCCAGAATCATGAGTTGAGCCTGGAAATCTGGCATTGCAGTTTAGAATTCTCAACTCATGGTCACAAATCTAAAAAAATATAGTTAGTATTATTGCAAATTAAATATTATTAAAATCATTGCTAAATACCATTTGAACATTAGGCTGTAATACCCCTTACAGGGTCTTCAGCAGCAGGAGCCACAATTTCCACATGGGTGCAATAAATGGCACCTATCACCCCCAGAAGATTAAACATGGTTTTGAACCTACAAATTGCAAACAACATTAAAACAAATGCATAGATATTTATAATTTACCCAAAATAAATATACAGGGTGTCCACTAATTAATGACGTTTTTGCACAAAATTTGATACTTTTCAGGGCTGTATGCGAAACATTGTATTTGTTTAAAGTAAAATAAAGTTTTTCCTTTGCCTATTTTTTTAAATTGTTAATTCAGGTACATCAGGTTTTAGAAATAAAGGACAATACAATTTTGTATTATGTATGTATGTATGACATTTTAAATTGATGAAGCAACCTAAAAAAGTAAAAAAAAAGGCTAAATGCAATGTGTTGCAGACAGCTCTCTTTAAAATCTACATTATTTTTTTAAGGAAATTTAAAATTTCTGCTCTGAAAAATACCCAAACACCACACTTTGTGCAAAAAAAATTTGTTTTTTTAAAAAATACTTTTAACTAGGTCACCCTATGTGCTTTATCAACTTGTCAATGGTTAAATTGTGGGGGTAATATTTTTACCTAAAGAATCTGTTGTTTTGCGGTATACCATTAATTTTAGGACACCCTGTATATTTTTAAAAATTATTTTAGAAGGGATGTTTTTATTATTATTGCATTTTGCAATATAAATTAGTAATACTTAAATAATTTACCTTTAGTTCAACAGAAATTGCAGTTCTCCGTTGCCCCTGAGTTAAGAATGGTTCTAATTTAAAAATTATTTGTTCTGCAACAATTTTAGTTACTCTAAAATATCGCAAAAACATTTTATTTTCCAAATTAAAAGGATTGCTGTCATCACGTAGCCTTCTCCGTTGCAAATTAAGTTCATGACTAAAAATATAAAAATTCATAATTAATGTTAATGGGAGTGCAATTTATATGAGTCGCACTTCCAGTAAATTTTGGCTTACCTTAAAATTAATAGTTTGGAGCAATTAAATTGAAAAGATACGAATTTATTTATTTTAATTTGTTTATTGTAATACCTACATGTAGTTTATTGTAGTACATGGGAAACATACTAAAATTATTTGAATAAACAAATTCGAGTTTTTACAATTCAATTACTCCAAACTATAGTTTCTAATTTATGCCACTATTTTACGTACAAAATATACACCAAGGCATACAAAACATGTTCAATGTGTTGGTACTTACCAATCAATTAATAAATTAATTAATACTAACCTTTGATCACCAACTATCATTTCCTCGATTTCTTCCACAATTAGTTGCTCGAGTTCATTACCCAAATCGTTCATTTTTGACTAGCAATTAGTTAATTAACTACAAACCAAAGATAAACGTTCCACGAAAATTTATAGGTTATAAAAACGGCGAAATAAAACGCGGTACCAACCTTTCACTAAGATTGTGGCGCTAAATTCAAACTCTTGCTATCTCTGTACGCTAACTTATCGGGAGCTCTGAAGCACCTGCTAAAATTTGGAGGTTAGAATCTGTTAAAATTGATTTATGAGTCATGGCTGCTTTGTTATTGTAAATATGAACAGCTGAAAACACGTAGTGGGGGAAACAAGACTATATTAAATGAAACGTATGAGCTTGTCAGGTAATAAAACGCAAACTAAAACTTATTTCTTTTCTGGTGATATTTTTAGCGGACCAGTTAGCATGAAAGTTACATCAATGGGCCCAATATCTACTAAAATTTATTCTGTCCAGTTATCCTTGAAAAAAGTAGTAACATGGTACTAATTTTATTTCAATGTTTTTTTCATGGATAACTTGACAAAATAAATTTTTAGTTATTGTGCATTTTTCTATATTTTTCAATAAAATTTAGTAAAGGGTAATTTTGAGGGATGGTGAATCCAGTGCCGTGCTTAGATTTTGTTTAAAAAAACTGACATAGTAGGCCTTGTAATTTGTGAAAATATGGCGTTTTTTGCTCCAAAAATACAGTTGATCAAAATCTACACTTTAAAATAAATCCGGTTAAAATCGCACAACAAATCAAGATTTTACAGAGATGAGTCGCAAACAAATGGGTCACACTTTATATGTATATTCTCTTAAACAAAAATAATCTTAACATTTAAAAATATTTAAAATTAGCCTACTATGCACTAAGACATGGAGAATAAAATCAAAATTAAAATTATCACGAAATTTAGTCTCTACCTTTATCTTTTTAAACCAGTTAGTATTGTTCTGATATTTTTACCCTTCTTAATATTCTTGTTTTGGAAAAAAATTGGTACTTTATCCATCTAAATTCAGATGGTTTTGACTTGTACAGAAGTGCCAAAACTGCCCTTTTTTAAATATTTTAGAAAATATTTAAAAAAGGGCATTATAGCATTAACATATGTACATTAATAAACTGCTAACAACCTGTTGTGCGTAGAAATTAATTGGAAAATGGTTTATAAGCCCTGCGTTTCTCAAAATGGTATAGTCATGACTGCAGTCCTACATAATTCACGATTTGGCCAAGTGGCCAAGTGGCCAAATCGTGAATTATGTAGGACTGCAGTCATGACTATACCATTTTGAGAAACGCCGGGCTTATAAACCCTTTTCCAATTAATTTCTACGCACAACAGGTTGTTAGCAGTTTACACACAAAAAAATCTAATCTCGAGTTGAAACTATTAGCATCAGTATGAAACTATCATAGTCATGAATAGGAGCAAGATTAGTGTATGCTTACGTTAAAATTACCTTTTCTTTAACTTTTATATAAAATGTATACCTACTTTGTATTTAACTTGAGAGTACTTATATTATAGGTGTAAATTTAAATTTAAACTCGATTTAATATTAGCCTTAACTTCAATTTAAAACTATCTTATGGGTCTATTTAGAATTGGTTTTATTTAGATTAAATATAGTTTAAGTTCAAATTGAAAATAATTATTATATATGTTAATATAGCTTGTCTTTTATCGGAGTAAAACTATTTTTTAATTGAGACATACTTATGTAGTTTAAGGTTTAAATAAGAATATGCTGGGCTCGTATTCTTATATGTTAATATTGAAATTAGGTCTTGCTTTAGGTTAAATTGAATTATACTTACTGTAAGTGTAACACTTATCATACTTATCTTCTTTTTTTAAACTTCTGTATTTTTAGATTACTATATTTATTTTTAAATGAAAACTAACAAAAAATAATATGAAACGATTTATTTTCTAAATAAAAATACAATATTTTCTAAATAAAAACACAAATTCTTAATACATTTATATAGGGTCTCTGATAATAAGTAACATTTTATACACTCTAAACTACCTACTGCAATATCAAAATAAGACTATACATGTTTAGTACACAATGATAATACCTAATAGGTAAACAAAATATTTATATAGCCACCAAATGTCATTTATGCTTTGTTGTAAAGGGTAAAGCAATACAAATGAATTTATGATGTGAAAAAATATCAAATATTTTTTTGTACTACCCAAGTATGGTACTTACGTAGAAATGAATTTATTACTTCGTCAGGATACCCCCATGTTCCAAGCAATTCCTCCATAATAGGTATTTCAGAAATACTATTTCTTTAAAAAATAACACAATCACCACCACAGAACAAACCACAGGCACACTAATTACACAAAACAGGTCCACGCGCATCGGAAGTTTACTTAATTATGCCAAAGAAGATTGATGCCGCCCTCTTTGTAGAACGTATTTTTGCGCGGTTCTTTTGTTATGCTCAATTTGAGGAAAGAGTACGTTTTTATTATTAAAATAATGATAGAGTCACTTTTTATTATTGGAATGATTACATGTAAGGATGTTTTAAGTATAAAGCAAGTGTTCACAGGGATGTTTTGTTATTATTATAGCTAAATTTAGTTATCTTTGATATACATAAAAATATATATTTTTATAATCAATTTAATGATTTTATTTAACAATATATTATACTTGCTATGAATTCATTTTGGTAACAGAATAAACCTTATTTGTATTAACCTAAACCTAATTATTTGAAAATATGTTATTTGTTCAAATTGATATTAGATTTTTTGTGTGTATTAATGTATGTTAATGCTATAAGTGCTTTAAGTTATAATACAGGCACTTCCATTATAAACTATTGGATTCGTTAAAAAATGCAGTTTCCAAAAAGCACCATTTTTTGTTTTTGGATTAATTTTTTGGGCTCGTACAGTTCTGACTAAATTACCCTTTTTTAGTAAAAAAGTTTACCTTTTTATCACATTTTCCCGTTTTTTTTACCGAAATCGATGAGTCCAGTATTTTTTCTTTTTGCTTAAATTTGTTTAAATAAATAACCCGTAGGAAATTTTTTAAAAATGAGAATCATCGATTTTTATTTTTTTTCGAGTGGCATTTTTTTTGAAAATGCGAAAATGTTTCGATCGTTACAATTTTTTTTAAAGTGTAGGTAAATGTTTACTGCATACAAAAAAAATTAAGTGAATCCACACATTTTTTTAAATTGGTTTTTCTAAAAAAGGCAACAAAAAAATTGAGTTCAAAATTTTAACATTGCCACATTTTTTTTTAATTCATATTTTTTTCCTTTAAAGTTGATAATATATAGTTCATCAAAACCCGATTTGGCTAAATTAGTCGTTTTGGAATTATAATTTTTTAATGGAAATGCAATTTTCTATTAAATTCGTGGTTTATTGCAAAAATTTGGTATTTTATCTAGGGTCCTAAAACTGGAGTAACCTTTATAAAGTGTAATTTAGAACTTTTTGACATATTTTTGTCACTTCTGGTTATAGTAAATTAAATTATTAAGGGTTAAATATGTTAAAATGTTAAAATTTTGAATCAAAATATATATGTTAAAATGCAAAGGGTGTTTCATTAAAAAATAAAAAGTTAAGACCAAGTGACAAAAATTTGTTAAATATGTCAAAAAATTCTAAATTACACTTTATAAAGGTCACCCAAGTTTCATGACCATACATAAAATACCAAATTTTTGCGATGAACTAGGAATTTACTAGAAAATTGCATTTTTATTAAAAAATAATACACTGGCGGCAACAATTAGGGGATATTGGTAAATTTCAAGTATTCAAAATTTTGCTCATGGTTGTAATACTATAATTTAAACCTATAGGTTTAAATTATAGTATACCTTATAAATGTGTATTTAATACACATTTATAAGGTATACTATAATTTAAACCTATAGGTTTAAATTATAGTATTACAACCATGAGCAAAATTTTGAATACTTGAAATTTACCAATATCCCCTAATTGTTGCCGCCAGTGTAATTCCGAAACGACGAATTTAGCCTATTTGGGACTTTTGGTAAAAATTGTTCCTATTATTAACTTTAAACGAAAAAAATATAAAGTAAAATAAAATGCGGCAATTTCAAAATTTTGTCCTCAATTTTTGTTGTTTTTGGAAAAAACAATATAAAAAATGAGTGAGTTTACTTAATTTATTTGGTATGTAGTAAACATTCACCTACAATTTAAAAAAAACCGATCCAAACATTTTCAATAAAAAATGTCACTCGTAAAAAGAGAAAAATCGATGTTTCTGTCCATTTTTCAAAATTTTCTTACGGGTGAACAAGACAAATTTAAGTAAAGAGAAAAAATACGGGTCTCATCGATTTCGGTAGAGAAACGGTAAAATTTTTTTTATAAAATAACGACCTATATCGACCAGGCAATAAGAGGTATACCTCTTATTGCCTGTTCGATTTGAGATGGAAAGGCCCTATTGTAATTGTACATCTTATGTATCGTTTAACAAATAAAATTATGTCTTAAAGGTAAAATGTTGTATGGCATGCGTCAGAATTGTCTTCTTTGGACTCAGCACAAAAATACTTACTTCTCAGCCTAATGATATAAATAACTATTTATTAATAACTAGAGAAACATTAAATTGTATTAGTAATTGTGCAATTATTATATATTTTAACAACCATACTGCAGGTTAGTCGTAGATTAGATATCTAATATGATTATAATTCAGGGGTCTAATAACAAACCCAGCAAACTAAATTTTAGTTACATTTGGAGAAATTAATATGGGCAATAATATAAGGCATATTATTTTTACTTAATCATTTCAACTGGACCCGTATTTTTACAAAGATTTTAATAAATTTGATAAAATTTGCTAATACAAAATATTAAAATATTAAAGTCTGTGATGTATAAATTTAGTCAAAACTACAGAATAACACAATATAAATTAAAATTCATCTATTCTCAAAATTTTTGCAAATAGAAAAACTAGTTTTAAAAACTTGTACTCGTGCGAAAAAATGACTTTCTTTAATACTATTAATAGTATATTACACTACAAGGGCAGAAAGTGTGAGATTCCTGCACTGCGCGCCATGATGCCCGAGGCGAAGCCGAGGGCATCATGGCGCGCAGTTCAGGACGTGTAGTGTATACTATTTTTCTTACTACCTCGGCCGAAAATACAACCCGGCCGAAAATACGGGAAAAAATTAAATGTGTATTTATGTACCTATCTCCATTTGAAGAGCTTGATAAATAAACAACAGTAGGCCGTGAATTCAGCGGTGCCAATACAGTAAAAATAAAACGTTGTATTTTAATTAACAAATTACTACTTTATAACAAATAAAAGTACCATTAAACAATTAAAACAGCATAAAAAGTAAACACATAAATTGTTTATTTGTTGTTATAATTGCAAAATTATGGTTTAAAACTGTCATATTTTTGTGTTTCTCATGTTGGCAGTACGAAATTTGAATGTTAAGCACACGACTAAAAAATTTTTACTCCCGCTATTAGAGTGTGCGCTAGGGTGGACCTTAACTATTTTATGAAAAAATAAAAGACATTTTTTTTCTCACGCCGCCCCGTAAATTTGTTCCATTTATTGAAAAAATCATTTCTATAAAATCTGGAATCGATCACATAACGGAAAGACGTGGCACATCGCTCATATATATATATATATATATATATATATATATATATATATATATATATATATATATATATATATATGAGAAAATAATACTTTTGTAAAAATTGAAAAATACCTTTCAAGTAGTACAATTTAGCCAAGTATTCTGTTTTAGGTACTAAATAAACTGTTCGATTCCCTGGCCCATGTACAGGGTGATCCATTATAAATGTCCACCCCCCTAACTTTTTTCCTTTAGATTTTAGACAAAAAAGTTTTATATAAAAGTTGTAGGGTTCACTAAAAGTTTTTTTTTTCATGTTATGTTTACGTATACAGGGAGATTCAAAAACATATTACAGATAAAAATATATTTTTTTACTATGGAATGACCTATATTTTATACCCTTATGTAATAAATCTTTAAACTCTGACTTCAAAAATATATAACACATTATGGATATTTTTAATATATATGGCAGAAAATGCCAAAAACTGAAATTTCACTTAGGCCATGTGTCGTCATTATTTGTTTTGACGTCTTTATTGAGTGATTTTCGCGCCCTGCAGAGATGTTATCTTCAAATAAACTCTAGAACACAAGTAATTACCTTTTTCTACTAGGTTTCTTGTCAGCATGCTAAAATTGATTGGTTCTCAGCTCGTAACAATAAGTAGGCTCGCATACAAT
Source organism: Brassicogethes aeneus (assembly GCA_921294245.1). Taxonomy (NCBI): domain Eukaryota; kingdom Metazoa; phylum Arthropoda; class Insecta; order Coleoptera; family Nitidulidae; genus Brassicogethes; species Brassicogethes aeneus. The sequence continues at coordinate 69,563,534 of OV121132.1, forward strand.
CTTACATTGACTGTTATGCTGTATGAAACCAATATATTAGGAAATAGAATTTAAAAACATCATGACATTTATTCTTCTTATGGATAAAATTTACTATCAATAAATAATTATTAATAATATCAACAAAGTCATCATAAATTTGTGAAATAAGTTACCTCTTCTATTAGCGGAAAATTCGAAATTTCATATTCGATGTGCCACGTCTTTTCGTTCTCCGATTGATCTGAAATTTGAAAGAGGATACTTTTTCACAAAATGAAAAAAGTTTAGAGGGCGGCGTGAAAAAAAAACGAAGGTCCGAAAATAAGGTCCACCCTAGTGTGCGCGTATAGCTTGACCAATGCAAGAAACGTAAACTTTCTGCCGTGGAATCGGGGACGAAACAACGTATTTTAAGTCGAGGTAGTAAGAAAAATTATTATATTTACAAATATTAACAAAATACTAGTAAATCCATATTTATATCTAAAAATATTAATCTAAATACTTTTAAAAGTTTCTTTAGGAACTGTAGAACTCAAATTAAAGCATTGCTATAATAATGTGAACATAATAAATACATCGCATTGTTTTGGGCCACGCAGTATGTGCGAACACAAATTCCGATGTCTGCGTATCTTCTCGACGAAATGGGCCGCCACATGGTTGCCGTTCCGTCGGTTTAACCCACGCGTCGGCATGTTTGCGAATATTTGTTGTCTGCTAATTTACCGGAAACTATATCCGTAGTAGGTACCTACTCGACTTGGGTTAATTAAATGACAGGAAAGGTAAACGCAAACATTCCCAACGTTGTCCTGGTGATACAATAAGTCATAGCTAATTTTAAATAAATACTGCACTTATTTATTTTAAATGGTTAGTAATTTTAAGGTTAAAATATTTAAATATTTTTAACCTTGCGGCAATTTGGAAATTTTAAGATTCTTACAAAATTTTTTCAATCAATTCGTAGTTTATTATATTTTCCAGTGATACATTGTATATTAAAGATTAAATATGATTTGGTTTTTTAACTCGACCCTTACACTAAAGCATTCCAGTTCTTCCGCTGCTTGGAAATACAATACGATGTCTGAGCTATATCTTTTATGAGTAATCAATGATGACGTATGGGACAAGTTATTAAAATTTAACTCTATAGATAGTATATATAAAGTATCCCGTAGAAATAATACTTGTATTATTGCTACAGTGTGACCCATTTGTTTGCGACTCACCCCTGTAAAAATGTGCGATTTGAATAGGATTTGTTTTAAAGTGTAGATTTGGATAAACTGGATTTTTGGAACAAAAAACGCTATATTAGTACAAAATACAAGGCCTACTATGTCAGTTTTTAAGAGTAAATTTTTAAGAATTCATACTAGCGATTTTTTTAAACAAAATCTAAGCACGGCACTGGATTCACCACCCCTCAAAACGACCCTTTACTAAATTTGATTGAAAAATTTTAAATGGAAAAATGCACAGTAATAACTACAATTTTTTTATTCGAAGCCATTTTTGGTTCTAATTTGGTACATTTTTACTCAAATATATAACCCCACTCAAATATATAACCTACAGACATGTGATATAACCCCACACCATTAATAAAAATCAATGGCAAATTAAATCTAATAATTTTCAAAATACTAAATCAGAATAAATTTTAATAAAAATAAAAACTTTTAATTAAAGGAGTAAAATTGCAATGTATATGGGAGAGTATACATCTTACTGATTAAAATCGGCCTAGGTACTTTTCTACGATATGGGACATTTTATGGACGTGGATAAACATTGATGAACCTAACATTATAAAAAATTTATTACAGCTGGGTCGGACTAAGGACACAATAAGTCAATTGGCAGCAAGGACATGGATTTGAATCAAGTTAAAAATTGATTTCGGTATATATGTGCTTTTTATACGCTTTCGTCTGGCTATTCAATTTTCTTTATGCCTATCAATTTGGCGACCGCAACAAACGGCATCACATCAGGGGCCCTTAGTTCGCAACATTGGTCCTTTCGATTTCTTGTTTAGCTGGGTGGTTGAATTTGACAAATATACAGATGCGTGATCTATGGTGGCCCAAAGAAAACGGACGGCTGCCCGATATTAGCATATTGCGCGGCATAGACACGATCGGTGCAAGAACAATAATGTGCTGGTGGTTTTGCCATGTAATTTATTGCGCAAGTCCTAATTTTGACTGCGAATAACTTACGAGTTTCTGACAAAAACGGCTTCCCAGCCAACAAAGAATTTAATGCCGCGATCTTACTGCCAACGCTTCTCACAAAGTTGTTGTATCTTCATCTTAAAGTTCATATCGCGGGTACCATAGGCTTCCCTGCCTTCCAAGCTGTAAACTTAAAACTTTTAATATTTGAGTAAGTAATTTAAACGTTTAATTAGTTTTTTTATAGGTTGGAAGCCGCAAAATATTACAACTAATTTTTAAAACATATTTTTTTAAATATATTATTTAAGTAAAAATCTGGTATAATTTTTTTTAATAAATAATTTACAATAATATACAAAGTGCAAAAATGTGAGGTCATTTAAAAAGATCTGCAATTAGGACTTGCACACAAGGGTTTTTAAAAACGTTGAAAAAATACAGCAATATGAAATAGCATTAATTAAATAACAGGTTTCGCTTTAAAAAAGGAAATATAGGAAAAATCAAGATATTTAAATATATGCACATCATGATAACATAAAGTTTAAAACCTAATTTAGACCAATCAGGTGACGTTTTTTACATCCTAGTCTGTAAAAACCAGTTAGGACCAATAAAAAAATTCAATACCTGACTGACTGACTGACTTTTCTGAAGTATGTAACCTGACTTATATACTTTTAATAACTGTTATGATAATTTTAACAAATAAAACTGTGCCTTGAAGATAAAATGTTGTATGCCATTCGGCTGAAACATGTATTTTTCTGCTTCTACTTTTAATAATTACGTTTAATATGTACCTTTTATCTATTGTTAAACAAATAAAATTATGCATTGAAGATAAAATGTTGTTGGCCATGCGGCTGAGAAGTGTTATGTGGTTCGCTCAATTGTAGGCCTCCCCTACCCGTCGGCATTCAAACTTTGAGGTCAGCATAAAAAGACTCACTTCTTAGCATTATGACATAAATAACTATTATCTTTAATCGGTCTATGAACTAGGCACTTAAAATGTTATCTATGGCCTAGGCCCGAAAAATTAATTAGGGGAGACCGGGGTAGAACGGGGTACCGGAGCAGAACGGTGTTTTATTTAAATTTCCCGCTTAGACTAAACGTGGTGAAATTGTGTTTAGACTAAACGTGGTGAAATTGTGTTTAGTTTTATGACTTTTCGAGATATACATTGTATATACCCATTTTCAGCTTCATTTGAGGGTTGGATTTTATGCACACAGTGCCAAAAGTGGGCTCACAATTCGTGTGGGGGATTTAGAGTGATGACGACGATGCAGAACTTGTCTGTAAATTGTGTAAGCCCGATAACCTCATTTTGCCCCGTACGCGGGACGGAATGGAGTAAAGGACACTTTTTTTTAATACGATAATAAAAAAATATTGTTAAGCATTTATGTTATTTTTTTTTTTAATTTTGTTTATATTTTAATAAATCGTTACTACTTTGGACAATACAAAAATTGACTTCTGTCAGATCTATCTAACCTCACTTTTTACTTTGAATAATTGTACGTTTAACAAATAAAATTGTGCCTTGAAAATAAAATGTTGTATGTTATTCGGTCAAGAAGTGTTTTTTTTTGCTTTGCTTAATTATGGGCTTTAAACTTTAACCCAAAAAGACAAGTATCTTTGCCCACTGACATAAATAACTATTTTACATGTATGAGTAAAAAAACATTTTCAACAGTATTTAACATTGGCAATTTATAAAAAATAATGGTGCTATTCTTTAAGGAAATGTTAATGATAACATAATTTTAACTGTCTGTTATAACAAAAAAAAACATAATGTCATTCAGGTTTTTGGAATAATATTATGTAAACATAATGTTATTGGCATTATATTGCTAGTAGAGCGCAAAGGATAGATAATGGCAAATATATACAGTTAATATTATATTATTTTTAACACAACACCATAAGTTATATACGATAAGGAATTTTAAAATAATATTAAAAATATACTTTCCGATTCAAAGTAAGTGGTCGATTTAAGAATTTTATTTGCTCCAAACTAATTTCATAAAAAAATGGGCAATATATATGCAATGGTATATAAAAGAGTATTTTTACCATTTAACTATAAAATAAAATTAAAAACATTTAAGACTTATGATTAACATTAAACCAGTTCCTGACGTACTACCTAAATAAGTGTCCAATTTTATAAAAAAATATGCTAGGAAATATCTACTATTTTGACAAATCGCTCCTCATATATAACAAGGGTGTATGTTAAAAAAAACAACAATTTTGAGTTCAAGTTTTTACAAGGTTAACTTGGAAATAACTCAATATGTATCGGTATACAGGGTGCATCAAGTATGGGTATATTTTTTATTTAAATAGTTACCAAGGTCGGTTAAATTAGAAAGAAGTTGCGTAATTGTTAGTCTATATAAATGGAATTTAAAAATTAGCGGTTCTCAAATAATTAATATTTCGTTATTTCTAAGAATTTCGAAAGAATGTAAACATACACATCTATTCCTTGAAAAAAGACAACCTTCGTAATATATTTGTATACAATTTGTGAATTTTTATCCTTAAGTTTTCTTTAGATGTAAACATACACATCTATTTCTTGAAAAAGAACAACTTTGGTGAAATGTTACACATCTATCTACATTTTTATCCAATTTGTGATTTATTATCCTACTAGATTTTGTTACCACCACCATCTTATGTCCACCGTATTGATATTTTACATGGTTAGATAAAAAAGGAATACAACGATATATAAAACAACAAAGTTATTGCGGCCATTATAAAAACAAATAATGGTAATGCTTACTCAAAATATAGCAGAAAAGAAATTTGATGAAAATGTAGATTAATGTGTATGTTTACATGTAAAACTTTTAAAAATTCCCTGTAATAACGAAGTTATAACGATTTTGGTTTTAAAAGATGTTTAGTTTAATTCAAATATTTTGAGAACCACTGTTCTTTTTTAATTTATAAATTTCAATTTAAAAGGCCAACTACGCAATTTTTCTCTAATTTAAACAACTTTGTAGATCTTGAATAAAAAAATACCCATTAAAGTACACATAGAAAGTTAATTAAGTTTAAGTATTGGTGCACCCTGTAGAGTTACTTCCAAGTCGTATGTAAATCTTCGGTCAAATGTCACATTGTAAAACAGGAATTAAAAATTTTCGGTTTTTTACATACACCCTTGTTATATTGGGGGAGTGAAATGTCAAACTTCATTAAAAACAGAAATCAGACACTTATTTTGAAACGGGGAGAATATTAATTATTCTCTTGATTTTTCGCTGCAGTAAAATATTAAAAAAATATGAGAGCAAAAACATAATAAAGTTTATTACAGTTTAACTTATAACACGACCAAAACACTGTTTACTAATAGTATATTAAACCTCATTTATTTTTACATCTGCAAAATAGATTCGTGGATGCGCTAGACCGGCTTCTTTTTTCATAAAAAACTTCATAAAATATTATTGGTAATAAAACAAAAACTACCGAAGGGTCATCCAGATTTTTATTAACAATAAAAAGGAAATACCAACGGTTATTCATAGATATAAAAAATCAATTAATTTTTATAGAGGCTGTCTGAGCGGGAGTTTTATTAAACTTTTTTTGTTAAAAGTATAAAAGCATTGAACGAAATTTCGAAGGTAAACGTCATTAATTTAATTTTAAAGGGGGGTTGAAATTTTGTTTCCTTTAAAACGCCTGAAAGACTCATTGACACATCAAAATGATCTATTAACACCCGTATCAATTTAAAAAATTTAATAGTACATGCAATGTAAAAAATGCCGTATAATTTAATAGAAATTTTCTTGAAATAAAAATGGTTTAGTTAATGACGGGCATTCATGTTTTTGGCCTTGAAAAAAATGTTACTATATTCTAAAGTATGGCCAAATCTTTACAGTCAGAAAAACGTTAAATGACGTTAGTACTATAGCATAATTGCGGTAATCGAGTAAAGTAGTGAAGCAGATGATATTTTTATCCTGAAAATTGAATAAATAAATTATAGCTTGAAAATTGTCAAGCTAAATGATTTGACAGAATCTTAAAGAAATATTAAAACTAAATGCTTAAAAAATAATTGTATATAAAAATGAGTTGATTTTAGGAATCTTCCTAAGTATACTTTTCTTAAGTAAGTAAAGCTTTTAGTACATGATAGCAGGTCAATTTTTTTACACTCGACAGGCTACAGAATATATATATTAGACTGGTTCAAAAAAATCGAATATTTTTTTTTCTTCAAAGCCCGCATTAAAATATCTTTCTAGTAGTGAAAAAAGAAGCCTGTGAAAATTGTAGCTCTTAATATTAATATTTAATATATAACTTTGATAACTTTGATACTAAAAAAAGTTTTTTAGGCAAATAATGAGCTTCCTCCGCCTGTTCTATAATGTATTATTGTTTAATAATACCGTATTATTAATACAAACCACGAAAAAAAAATTATTTGATTTTACCACTACTATTATTGCTCACCAAGCTTTACATATTCTATTATAAAATAATTTCTTGAAAATGTAGTTCAGTTTTTTAATAACAACCGAACAACTTTTTATTTAAATAAATTATTAGTGTGGTCAATAGAACGGTTTGCTTACACATTTATTGGAGAAGGACGAAACCGGATTATCCAATTTCCGAAAGTAAAGAGTATGACCCAGAAACGTCGTTAAATTGGAAACTGCACTAAGTGGAACAGGTCAAAACTAAGGATTGTAAACACAACTCCGTGATATGAATTGTTACTTGGTCCTTAGCGAAACAGATCCCGTGCAAACCCGTCCAATCGACTTTAATTACAACGTTAAATTTTAGTAATTGCCCCAGAAATTTAAAGTTTATTGACGTGGCGGCTCATAGTAGAACATTTTGCGGCAGTGGTAAAATTGCAGTTACTTCCACATATTATGTTACAAACAGTAAAATTACAATTTTACACTAACATGATGCTCGTAAAAATATTATTTCAATAGTATGGTAGATTTTATGAATATCTAAACAACAAAACCAAATTGCGTTAAAACTTATTTAACCTCGGCAATCCAATAAAACTGAATTTAAGTTGGGTATGAACAGGCTTGTGATTGGCATCTGGTATTTGATTATTTATTCAAACTTTATATACTTTTAACATCTGCCAATTTTGAATTTTATTGCTTAAATTATTTACAAAATCAGATCTACAATTTAAATTATCCGATATATAGATAATAGAGTGGGTCGAATATCCAATTTTAAAATTAATGTAATAATAGTTTTCGTCTTTAAGGTAAAAAAAATATTTGAAAAGAGAAAACATTTCTGGTCAACATCTTAGGTTCACAAACGGCACCTAGAATTGAAAGTAACCATTACATTGCTACTTTTAACTTTATAAGTAAATTTAATTGCTTACAAAAAAGGTGCTGATGATTATTTCAAAAATATTTTAATTTCAGAGATAATCTCGTTTTTATTAAAAAAACGACAATTTCTCCCTTACAAAGCATTTTTGTCAATTGGCAGAATTCTTGAAGTGGGCCCACGGTTTTTATCATAAAACTTTTATGTAATCATGAACATTTTAAAAAGCCATACGGATAGTAAGTAAAATTTAATTTGTTATTATTTATTTTTACAAATAATTATTTAGAGGATACATATTTGGAAAATTAATCACTTGGGTATGATAAGTGTACGCTGAACTTTACATGGATACATACAATAGACTATTTAAAAAAATTATAAAAATAGTTTGTTTATAACTGTAAACAAATAGAATTTTAACTCAGTAATTAATTTCAAAATATTTTTTTTTTCATGGAGTAAGTATTAAATATAAATAAATACACAAAAATCCAAGAACCACTTTATGATTATATTGGTAAGTGCACTCGAACAGACGTGCACTCAAACGCTTTAAAGTGTACCTAATCATAATAAAAGTCCTAAAGAAACATACAAATCGCTCATACAGTTTAGTTTAGTATGTTAAATAATCTTCCAACAAGAATACTGTGCAAAATTAGTGCCCAGAGTCACTACCTGTGTAGGTGAAATTCACTGTCCACCGAAGTCTTAATAGAAGAGTCAATAATCCATATGAAAACGCCGAAACTCGTTGCTCGACTATCTTGGATTTTGCTCAAATTTTATAAAAATATTCATTTGGGTCTCAAAGCACAAAATCCACCTTTATTTAAATTTTCGAATGTGTCAAATCCGGCCTATTCGAATTAAAACTTTTTAAAAACGTTTAAAAATTTAAGCTGTAATTTTTTTTCTATTAAAGATATTATAAATTTTAAGATGTCATTTTAAAGCTAATAAATTCACTCAATCAATATTTCTAAATAATTACACGATCCTGAAAAAAACGTGTATTTTACTAATTTTACATCCACCTGCCCACGATTATCAATAGTATCAGCAATAAACTATGAGAAAACAGTTAAGGTAGTTGTCGTGGTACAATATTGTCAAAAATTTTTAGATTATACGCACCGTAAAAGTATACGAGCTGGTAGCTAAGTGATTCATAATTTGTTCGCAAGACTGTACCCTGGAGACGTTATTTTTACGTAATACTTTCAAATATTTTCATAAGTTTTAATCCGGCAACGTCGCTTATGCTCAACCAATAGATATATTGGAGACTGAATCAGACGTTTGAATTTACTGCGGAAATTATATCTATACTCGCGTACAGCCTTGCCAAGTTGTTTTTATCTGACACTAGTGATGTATACTTTTTACAAATTGTTGAACTTTAAACGGTTATTTATAAACAATTGGACGGTCAAAAATTTTTAATTATTTTTTTTTAAACTCAGCAAAAATACATTAAAACAATGTTAGTTTTTTGAAAGCTTCTGACAGTTAGTTTTTTCTGTATAACTAAGAAACTGGTACAGAACTACAGAAAGCCTATACAATCCATGTTAATTATCCAATTTTTAATTGACTTTATCTCGGGTTATAGACGGTCAATCGACTTCAAATTTTAAGGATATATGTATTGTCATGTCCTTAATAAGTATACAAAAATTCAAAATTTTCTGATGGTATGCTTATAGCACGACAACTACCTTAAGTTTGTTAATGTAGATCTATTACTCATAAAACCATGTTGTTGTGAAGTAAAAAAAATTGCTTGAAATTGTAAAGTTCTAGTAAATCGCATTATTTAGGTCATTATATGAGGATGTTGACTTCCAAATAGAATTATGAAATTTACAGGATAATTAGTCCCCACCTTAATGTTCAACTGCCTGGTAGTTTGGTTTTGTTATTTTCATCTTTGAAGGTTATACAATAGCTTTAAAGTGAGAAATGGATAAAAATATCAAAACAAGTCAAATAGGCATTTCATTTTCAAGGTAAGGACTAAATATCCTGTTAATTTCATATTTCTATATTAATGTCAACATACTTATATAATGTATGAAAAATGCGGGTTTCAGCGCGAAGTTGAATTAATTACTGGTCTTCGCACAGTAGGGTAAAATTATTAGAATATATATGTTTCCTAATTCTTTTTAGGTTAGCAAAATAATAACTTGTTAAATGACTAAATCCTCTTTAAAGTCAGTATTTGGTATGGTTAGTTGAATCTTAAAGATAGCTGCTTATTTTGACCAACCTAACGAGGACAAATAAAGGGAAACGCACTCACACCCATACCCAGCTAGCACAAGTCTGTCCTAAGGACGTCCTAAGGAAAGCCTTACAGGATATTGGGATATCCCAAGGATATCCTAGGACGTCCTCAGACCTCCTCAGGACATCCCAACCATGGCCGAGTGGTGCAAAAAAGGCCAGCCTACAGACGTCCCGCAAATGGCCTTTAGGATATCCTAGGGATATCCCTAGGTCCATATAGGTCCAGGAATAGGACATCCTAAGGATGTCCCCTGAAAGTCCCATGGGTATATGTAGGTCCAGGAATGGGATGTCCTGAGGACATCCTCTGAATGGCCTTGTTATTTGTTGGGGATACATTTTAAACAATCAAATACCATTTTATTACTTTATAAAATATATTATTTTAATTCTGTATACATATATATAATTTTACACAGCCAATTATATAAAATAAAAAATAAACACCTATTATAGAAGTTAAATAAATAATAATTCTAAATAAATATAATAGTTATATTATTTATATATACACAGTGTCCAAAGTTATCTGCTCACCATTTTAACTCCATTATTATTGCAGCTACAAAGTCGGTTAAATTAGCAAATTAGTGGCATTTTTTCTTCTGATTAAAATGGTTAAGACAGAATAACAATTGAACATAAGGTTTCTGAAGTAATTACAAAAATATCCTTTATTAAATGAAAAGACAACTTAATATGGAACAAAAAATTATAGCATAACTACCCTAAACTTAAAAATAAACAATTAATAAGCACTGGAACTTTCTGATTGTTGTTGAAACATTAAATACGATTTTTTTTATTTTTTAACAAGTATGCTTATTATAACTCATTGTTGTTCACTTCAATCTTCAAGCAAATTAGTATTTAAGGTTTATTTCGAAGAGAACACTATAATAATAATATTATTATATTATAACAAACACACTTGGAGAACACAAGATTCACGGCCTTAAACCAGGTTCACGACACAGAAAAAGAATTCACGGCACAGACAAAGAATTCCTTTCACAGTGTTATCTATGATTCTTTTTAACAAAAAGGCGCCAAACAACCATATAACAAATATACAAACAACAATATGCAAACAACTAAAGGGCGTCATCTTAGCTTTCTCTCCACCCAGTGTTACCACCATAGAAGACAATGGTTACCACCATAACGTATGGCGGCAAATTTAAAACAATCGGTAACACAAACTATTAAATAAGTTATAGATTGCGTTTGTAATTACATTTTTAAGGTTAACTGACGCTTACTACCTTATTTATTATTTATGAAACTCTAAATGTATCAATACCTTATAAACAAGGTGTTTGAACAATTATTAATTACCAGCCGTCATTTATGCGCATGCGCTATCCAGTTGTATACAAAATATATTTTGTGGTCATATAACAAATACACAAAATATAATATTGTTTTTAAACTCCCGCCTTTCAAACGCCGATTATCGTACATGTTTCCATGATATTTTAAATACACATTGAGAAGTTGTGGCTTTATGGCGTTTTAGTCACGGGCTGAAGTTGGCAGCAATGGCATTCGGACTTTTTAGTCATGGGTTGAAGTTAATTGCAGTTGTCAACTGCGAAACAATGACCATCAAAATAAAGGGTCTAAAAAGTGAGGTTAGAATAGACTGGTCGATGTCAGATTTTATAAATAATTATTTATATATAATTGTTGAAGGTTATTTAATTTTTGTGATTGTCGTAGAAAAAATATAGTATGCAAGTCGCTTATAAACTTTAAAAAATCTATATAATATTATATATAATATTATAATTATATTGATTGACATTTTTAAGATGTGCCTATGCAAAATAGGTTATGTAAAAAATGTAGGTATTATTAATTATATGGATAACATATTCTTATAGAAAAATGTGCATACCAAATGTTTACCAAAACCTAACGGGACATTCTGAGGATGTCTCTGGGATTAGTCCTATGATCAGCCCATTTTAGGCTTTAATTAGGATATTATTAGGTCCTAACGACATCCTTATATGACGTTCCTAGGATATCCCAAAATGGGACCTAAAAAAGATCTAATGTCCGATAAGGTCAACCTATGGACGTCCTCAGGAAGTCCTTATAGGATCATCCCATTCTGGGACATTTAGGCTGGTCCAAGGACGTCCTGAGGATGTTTGTGCTTGCTGGGTATAAATGGCAAATTTTGGTCTTGTCGATAATTCAACGGATTTCGCCCAGTGCACAACAACAACAAAGTGGGTATCTGTTTTCTATTTTTTTTATCCAAGTAAAATGACAACATGCAGAAATGGCGGAATCTTCCTTAAGGTCAGTATATGGTAAGAGTAGGTGAATCTTTTTTGAAACTAGCTGCTTATTTTAAACAACAAAATGCGGACAGAGACGAACAAGACGCAGCACACAACTAACTAAGAACTCCACAGTCGCAAGCATGAACCCCCAATTGCTCCGGTCTAGAGGGATTCCGCGTCGGCCTAGGTTTGGGTCGCCGTTAAGGTTCCCTGAAAACCAAAAGGTATACCCTTCCAGTTCACAGCTCCTCTAGCCCACTGGGCGTATTGTCCGGCCCGGCGCAATTTCATCGGCATGTCGCTTGCAAACCCCGTGTAATCTGTGGTTGACATCTGCATACGCATGTTGGGCGGGGCTTAAATACGTCACTTGATGAGTGTTTTAAAATCTTTAACGTGCTATTTAATTATCTGCTGCTAAAATTCTTGTTCTTTCAATGCTGTTGGATGTTAACTTGCTCTATTTTTTGAATAACTTGTTGTTTTTGCTTTCGGTAAGGTTCGAATTACTTTTCAGTGTTCAAATTATTGTTATTGCGTTGTGTTAACCTGTTCTGTTTGTTTATTATTGTTTTTGTGTTAAGTTAACTTGTTTTGTTTGTGTTTTAGTTTGTGTCGTACTATTTGCATTTATTAAAATGCGGTGTGGCATATTTGGATGCAATTCAGACAACCAGTCCAAGAAAAACCCTTTAAATAAAAACATTAAATTTAATCGATTCCCGAAAAACATTGATTTGTGGAAACAGTGGTTGAATGCCATAAAAAGAATAGACAATATTAACGTTAAGACCTCTTCTGTTTTCTATAAACATTTTCTGGACAGTGGCTATACGCTTAAACTACAGCCCTAAATGTTATCAAGGACTAAAAGCATCTATTATCCATATTATAACACTGTATTCAATATTAAGTTAAATACGCACATATGTCCATATATTTCTTTATGTTCTTTGATAATATTACTATTATTCGTGTATTCGCACGGCAACTACTCATCAAGTGACGTCATGAGCGGCATGAACCAAAACTCGTACACGGGAGCATCCAGTCCTGATGCTGATGGCTATACGCTCCTAATGTTCATGTTTATATTATTAAGTGTTACAAAAAATCATATTTTTATGGCGCGCCGCCTGCACCGCGCGACTTATGTGCAGCACCAGTCCAATAAACAAGGTTGTATGCATACTTTATGAGAGGGCGGACGACCCAGCAGGATGTGCAGTGCGAGCGGAGCGCAATACAAGTTTATTTTTTTAGCACTTCCTAATGAGATCACAAAACAGTTTTGTGTTTTTATTTATATTTACTACATTTTTAATTTAGGATGAATTTCTTGGTCAAATGTAAAGTTCAGCTAACACTTATTATAACCAACAATTTTTAGAATTTTTACAAAAGTATTGTGCAAGTTATGCAAGTGCAAGTACTCGTATATATTTATGATTTTAAATATAATTTATATTCTTACCTTCTCCATGTCCAGTACGACGAGCTAAAAATAGATTTAATCATAATTAAAAACTTATATATAAAAAGTTTAAAACGAAAAATTGTTAAAATTTTAAATTTAGCCTATTTTATTAAGTTTTTCTAATAAAAACAAAAATATTAATTTAATTATTTACTACACAATAGAGACATTAAAGGGAGTTTGAGGGTTAAACTAAAATATTTGTTTGTATTCGTTTAATAATATTAATTATTGATATAGTCATAAGTAATGACTTTTAATTTAGGTATGGTAATGCATGATGATAAAAGCTTAAAAAATAATGAAATTGGTCTAAATTAAGTGGTGTTGACAATGTGGTAATTTCCATTTTATTCCTACAAGAAAACGCAATTTTACTATAAAAAGCCTATGTTCTCATTTAAAATTGCTTTAGCATACCTACCTATGTTCAATGTTATTTTTAATTATTGATGCAAAGCAAGGGTGCTGATTAAAAAGCTTGATAGTCTATTATTAAAGTGGCATAGAGGGGTTTGTAATCTATGCATCTATCAAAAACATGTGACTTTAACTACGTGTAGTCATGTTAAAATAACATGAATGCATGACATGGTAACATAAAATTGGCTATATTTATACCCCCTAACACAAGTTTTGACGGGAAGCCAAAAATCAGAAACAACTAAGACTTTTAATATAAAATAGGGACCTTTTCGTGTCCATCTTAACCTAACCCCAACTAGTTCAAAAAAGGCACAGTCTAAAATTGTGTTTTTTCCATTTTCCTCAACAACCTTTTGTTGACTGGACTAAAAACATATTTGAAGGGTCGAATTTCAAATGGGCCTAATATATAAAATATAAAAATATTAGTATTAATTCAGTTTACTTTTAGAAAATGGGATTGCAAGATTACCTAAAATAAATTAAAATAAATAAAAAATCCACTACTAATAGGGAGCCATTTAAATAAATTCAATAAAGAATAGGTAATTATATCTCTGGCAGTGTTAAGGCGGCGAAAAGGGTTCATTGTTTAACTCACAGACCTGTGGTTTAACTGATTTTTGTATGAAAGGGAAGTTCATGTTAGGGAAATTAATTTGTATTTCTTATCGGACCTCAGTGCTCGACTGCTTAGTATCAGCTAAGTACAGAGAAGCCAGCCAGATCATTAAGATTGTGTCATGCACTTTTAAGATATCAGTGAAACACATCACACTATAACAAACATAATGTCTGACAACCGACCTGGCTGCTACTATGTATCGCAAATGGGTCATTTCGTGCGAAATTTCTAACAATTGTTTGCTCTATTATTATACAGAAACAATTTTCACCAATTAAAAGTTTGTTTAATTTTCCTAACGTTTTCATACATCAGCAAATAAAATTTCAAATTTAGTTTTACCTAAAATACTATATTTCACTAAAATAGGTAAACTAAATAAATAAAAATATATTGACGTTAATTATTTTTTTTATTATACAGGTGAATTTATTAGTTTAGAATTTAGTTTTTTTTTACTTAATTTAACAAAAAAAGGTGTAGATGTATACATCTACATATATGTAGACAAAATAATTTAAAGGGTTTGTAAGAAAATAAAAAGAAGTTAACTTAACTGTCATTAAATCTATGCTATAAATAATAATGTCAGTGGCTTACATACATTTTACTTAACAAAATATTATATATAGTACCTACATATTATATTATAGTTACCATATACCCTCTTATAATAAATTAGTCAAAAATGACTGTCATAAAAAGCAGCCACTGTAGTCCACATCAATTTATATCTAGGACATTTAGCAGTCAATTCCTATATATATGTAAAATTGTACGCTGAATCCAAAAATATAAAAATAAAGCAGGTTTTAAGATATAGTCAATTCCATATTATATGGAAAATTGACTATATGTCAAAAACAAATTTTTATAATTTTTGATAACATTTTCGGATTCAGCGGACAATTTTACATATAAATTGACTGCTAAATGCAATATATACAAATTGCTGTTGATTAGAATTTTTAGTGGCTGCTTTTTCGCTATGACAATTAGTCATTTTTGACGAATTAATTTTAAGAGAGTATTGTTTGTTTAATAAGTACTTCCAATATTTATAGTTAGATCATTGTGCTAAATCTAAAAATACATGTTATACCACAGGATATAAATAAAATCAAAAGGCTAATATTTCATTTTATTCTGTATGAACGTTTTGTCCATTTGAAACGATGCCTTTCATCATTCCGGAAAAAGTTCTGAATTCAGGCACGCTACCCGCTTCGAAATTGTATGTAGACAGACATACAAGCACCAGCACACAAACACCAGACGTATGTTAGAGCTATGTAATTATTCATGTTTATGTTTGCTAAAACTGCCCTGCATAACTAAGTTTACCGTGTATAATTCTCCAAGTTTACAATTCGAAGTCAATATTCAGCAAGTCAAAGCTGGAGTTCTGAATATTATCTATGTGTAAGCTTGGCTACTACACATATAAAAGATTTCTATATTAACTTGCACGAATTAGTAAAATAAGTTTTGCGGCGGGATACTGTAAAATTAAGTAGGTAGGATTTTTTTACTTAGTATTACAGTTTTTAGTTTCTTTGGCTTTTCAGTTTCTTTAGGTTATTTCGTTTCATTAGGTTATTTCACAGATTTCGTTTCGTTAGTTTATTTAGTTTCCTTGCAAGGAACTAAAGAAACTAAAGAAACCATGGTTTCTTTAGTTTCTTTAGTTTCTTTAGTTTCTTTAGTTTCTTTAGATTCTTTAGTTTCTTTAGTTTCTCAAAGTTAATTTTTAAAATACACAGTGGCAAAATATTTTAATTTTTTTACCTCATTTTGTCTTACTTTTAGATTATTTTATTGCACATTTTTTCCGACGGACAATAAAGTTCTTAAATTGGTCAATTTTTTAAGAAAAGCTTAGCAAAATCCGAAATTATATTGCTTTAATAAAATAGAAGCCCGCCGGAAAACTTTTCGGGTCCAATATGAATAGTGGTAAATCAGAATTTCCAATTTAAGATTTTGCTGCGGTATTTAATAGTTCTTGTATAACACTTTAATCCGAACCGAGTTTGTCTTTGAAAAGTTTTTCCACCGCTGTGCTTTTATCTTCAATTCCGGTGCCTGCGGGCATTTTTTTCTCGGTGTGTGTCTCGAACTTTTCATGGAGGGATGATAATACTAAAACGGATTCGCTTTTGACCATTCTCTCGTAATACGATTCGGACAGCTCCAGAGATTTAAAGGTAGGTATGTCCATCGTTCCTTTTACAAGGATTACAATCTTTTTAGACTCTTTTTGCCTGCTGTATAATGATGCTTCTATGCAAAAAGTGTTTTTCCTTTCTTGATCGAAACCTTTCCAAATTTGGTTCAGATCATGTTACAAGTTTCCATGACTATTGGTCACCTAATTATTTTTATGTATATATATATATATATATATATATATATATATATATATATATATATATATATATATATATATATATATATATATATATATATATATATATATATATAAATTTTGTAACTTTAGGTAATTAATATATTATAAAGAGCTTTGACGCATATAATATGTATATTATAGATAATACATAAAATAAAATTAATAAAATTGAATATTATAGAAAAACTACCTATTTATTTAATCTTTCTAAATCATACTTTCCGCAACTAATAAAATAACTGCAATAAAAGTATTACATGATATGACATATTTACTAACTTCCGATATCCCAAACCATAACCTTTTAATTACAAACAGGGGACAAACTTTAAGATTTAATAAGTATTCTTTTCCTACAACTTTAAACCAGCAATTATCTATTTTAACCATTTTTTTCTTATCACTAAAGTTTTAATAAAAAATGTTTATTGATAATTTTATCTTTTCTTCAGTTTTTTTTTAATGATTTGGGTTTTTACTTCCTGAAAAATTTCTTATGGCCCTTATTCCACTCGATTCAAATGTACCCCACACTTTTTTATTCATGTAATTGGCTTGAAAAATATTGATTTTGGCTAAATTAAATAAAAACTAAACACAATAATTAGCAAATTACATATTTTCTACAAATACACTCAGAGAAATATCAAGTTAAGAAAAGCATATGAAATTATATTAATTTAAATAATCGGGTAAATTTGATTCAAATAGAAAAAAATTTAGTTTTACATTCATTTACCAACAGTTTTACAATGTTTTGAAACACTTTTAAAGTGTACCCTCTTTAAAATATATATACAAAAAGAAATCCATTTATTTCATTGCCTTTCTCAAAGTTGTTTTAAAAATATATGTATTATACAATTGTTATACACCTTTTAATTTAATGAGAAACACCAATGACGCCAAAACATATTTGAATCCCTTTGAATTATTAGGGATTCAAATATGTTTTGGCGTCATTGGTGTTTCCCATTAAATTAATAGGTGCATAACAATTGTATAATACATATCTTTTTGAAACAACTTTGAGAAAGGCAATGAAATAAATGGATTTCTTTTTGTATATATATTTTAAAGAGGGTACACTTTAAAAGTGTTTCAAAACATTGTAAAACTGTTGGTAAATGAATGTAAAACTAAAATTTTTTCTATTTGAATCAAATTTACCCGATTATTTAAATTAATATAATTTCATATGCTTTTCTTAACTTGATATTTCTCTGAGTGTACAGAATTTTTGTCAATATTTTTTAAAAATGTATTTTTAACCACTTTTTATTATACGACAGCTTATATTATTGTTGGGTACGTTTATTTTTTATTTTCTATTATTTTACAGTTAATATTGGAGCAACAAGCTCCACTCCAATGTTTTGGCTGAAACGCTTTCCGGTCTCGGTACTCTTTTATCTAGTATACGAGTATACGAGTATACGAGTATACGAGTAGTTACCTACACATTGGCCTGATTAAAAAAAACATTTTTTTAAACCAAATTTTCATACAATTTTTGAATTTTTTTATTATCATTATTAATTAATATTATTTTTACTTTTGACCAAAAAACTCATTGTTCAAAAAAATATTTTTTTAATTAGCTGTTTTTATTTTGTGGTCACTTTTGATCCCCGATAGTAGTTATGTTACTTAAAATGAAAGATAGTTGGAGGTTAATTAATTAAACGAAAGGGAAGTTCCTTGACAAAATTACATTTACCATTATTTTTAAATTAGCAAAATTGCATGCGGGAAAAAGTAAACATAAAAAAATGAGTGTTGTCGCAAGGGCTCAGTCAAAAGGCGGAGCTGTTGTTTTGTAAATAATGGATGGATGATCGGAGAAATACTAAATAATTTATTTAGCATTTAGTACACATTATTTATTATTATTTAAAATAATAATAAAAATGTATGTCTGCAGTACACTAAAGTTTGTTCTCCGCTTGGGATTAGGAAGGTTATATTAGCGCGCTGAATTTAATCTGACGTGTCAGATTTATAGATTTATATAGATTTATGATTTAACCATTGCATTAATAATTTCTAGAAGAAGAAAAAAGTTATTGAAAAAATTTAAAAAAAATAAAGATAATTTTTTGATGATTCATGACGACAGAATTCCGTTATCAGATCGGGTTGAAAGAAAGAAACCAAAAGGTTTGAAAAATGACACCACCAAGAAATAATTTTTCTTCGCAAAACCCATTATCTTTTTTTTAATTTTCCAAACAAACAAATAAATGTTAATTTATAATATCTCGAAGAGTAGAAAGGATAATGCGTTTTCATGAAATAAATAAAAAATATCCTAAAGGAAAAGTAGACAGCGCACTATGGTTTCTAAAAGGAATTGTTTGGCCAAAAGCTTTTTTTACATTCTTTATTAACATATTTTAATGTAAATATATTAAAAATAAATACTCTAGAGCCTAACATTCTTGATTTAAATTTATTATTTATTTATTACCAACTACCTTTGTTTGGTTAAAGGTATACCTTAGCGTATACGCTAAAATTTTAGCGTATACGCTAAAATAAGAGCGTACCTTTAACCAAACAAAAGTTGTGGTTTAGGTGGTGCCCTAACTTACATGAGAAAATCGTCGACCGTAGACAATGTTTAAAGCTGTGGCTTTATTGTATTTTTTTAAATCTGCATTTGCAGTAAATTGTGTAATTTAAGCAGATGTTTGGCAGTGATTTTTTTGTCGTGATTGCAATCACGACAAAAAAATCACTGCCAAACCATGGTTTCCGTCGATACCTGAGATTCCTACCTTATACTTTCATGCTTATACTTGTTACGCTTCACAGTAGGCTAGAGCGCGCTTCTAGCGCGAAGAAATTCAAAATAAGTAAGTGTTTTATTTCGACCAAATTAAGGGAATTTTGAATTCTTTAATATCTGTAGATAATGAAACATCTTTAAATTACCTTCAAATCTGTTGAATTTTTATCAGGTAACCATTCAAAGTTTAGGAATTATACTTACTTGCTTCCTGTTGATAAATTGCGCGTAAAGGTATTGCTTCTCTTACAATGTTTATTATTAATTTATTCTTACTTTTCGACTATAATTGTATTAAATATTGTCATACGTTATGGCTGGAACGAATAATGGTTAGTTTTTATTATTATTGTACTGTCACTACCTTAATAAAGTAACCGCTGCATACTTTTAATGTATGTATGGGCATTATTAAGGTTTTAAAAAATGTCACTCACTGTCACACTTTGTGTTTAGGTTTTTTTAATAGCTTACCATTCTGTCTTTCAAATAAATCTTAAATCAAGTGCTAGTAGGCGCAACAAATATGGTTTGTTTATTTTTTTCAGTTAATACACTGGCGGCAACAATTAGGGGATATTGGTAAATTTCAAGTATCCAATATTTTGCTCATGGTTGTAATACTATAATTTAAACCAACCTTATAAATGTGTATTATACACAAACAATTATTATGCTTTCTTTATTCATGCAGCAAAAAATATTTTTTTTATTCTAAGCAAATTCTCATGTTTTTTTATTTCAGTAGTAAACATCGTTTTGTTCACTTTAAACGTGTTTAATAATCATTAATTATAATTAATTATTTTAAATTTACAATGCCCTTAAGACATTTACCGACGCAAATAGAGCCCTTGGAATGTTACAAGCAGGTATGCGTCAAGTGGATGTTGCTCAGCAGCTAGGAACGTCCCAAAGTGTTATTAGCAGACTCTGGAGAAGATTCACTGATACCGGATCGACAGCTAGAAGACGTGGACAGGGCCGTAGAAGAAGTACGACCCGACGACAAGACCGGTATCTCGAATTAACAGTTCGACGGAACCCCACAATTTCGGCAACTCAACTTCGGCAGCAACTTCAAGACGCCGCTGGAGCCCTTGTGTCAGTGAGAACTGTAAGAAATCGTTTATATGGCTTTGGATTGAGGGCTCGACGGCCATTTAGAGGTGTATCTCTTACACAAAGGCACAGGAGGCAGCGTCAACAGTGGGCTCGTCAAAGAAGAAACTGGGATGTAGAGTGGAATTCTGTGCTGTTCTCTGATGAGTCGCGTTTTGGTCTACACAGTGACTCAAGACGCATTCGAGTATGGAGGAATAATAGAACAGCCAGGCACAGAAGTTACGTGCAGGAAATCTATCCCTTTAGAGGTGGCACTGTAATGGTTTGGGCAGGAATCGCATTGGGGCGCCGTACACGACTTTATGTTTGTGAAAATAATATGACGGGAGTAGTGTATGCGCGTGACATTATTCAGAACATTGTAGCGCCAATTCGTCAAGACGTTGGAGAAAATTTCATGTTTTTAGACGACAATGCTCCTCCCCACAGAACGCTTGAGGTACGAAGAGCGTTACAAAACTTGGAGATTGAACATGTTATGCTGCCTGCTCACTCTCCTGACCTGAATCCAATTGAACATGCATGGGATATGCTCCAGAGAGCACTAAATGACCACAATCCTCCACCTCAAACAAGGAATGATTTAAGGAGAATTTTACCACAATTATGGGAAAATCTTCCTCAGGATCAGTTAGATAACTTAATTCTTAGCATGCCAAGAAGAGTAGCTGAAGTATTGGAAGTGCACGGATCTCACACACATTATTAATGTTTAATATTTAATGCTCAATGTTTACATAAAAATAATATTAATTTTTTTACAGCAAAATTAAAATATTCCTTTGTTAAAATTTTTGTTTTTATTTCTTAAAAACCCCGAATTATTATAATATATCAAATTTAATAAGCCCCATAAATGATTAATATAAAATATTGTAATATCCTCTAATTTTTGCCGCCAGTGTACATTATACCTAACTCATACGGAGCTTTGTGAAAAGTGTTTTAGTTTGAAGAATTTCAATATAAAATAAGTTTTAAATTACTTAGTAGACTACCCATTTTCAAAAATAGATGTATCTCGAAAAAAAAAATTATTCAATTTTTTTTTTAATAGAAAAACGCTGGAAGCCCAGAAGAAATATCATTGTATTAAATATTGTCATACATTGGTGATGGAAACCATCAATTAAAAAGCTACTAATAACAATTAACAATTTTTAATTAATTACTAATAACTATTAGTGAATATTAATACTTTTTGCCACCACCGCGGTAGGCTAGAGAGCGCTTCCAGCGCGCGAAAATTTAAAATGAGTAAGTGTATTTCGACAAAATTTAGTGAATTTTGAATTCTTTAATATCTGTAGCAAACCAAATAATGTTATATCACCTTCATATTTGTTAAATTTTTATCATGTAACCAATCAAAATTTAAGAATTATAATTACTTGCTTTGTGTTGGTAAATTGCGCGTGAAGGTTTTGCTTCTCTTACAATGTTAATTCCTAATTTATTTTTAATTTTTGACCATCATTGTATTCAATACTGTCATACGTTATGGCTGAAACAAATAATGGTAAGTTTTTATAATTATTGTACTGTCCCTACCTCAATAAAGAAAGCGCTGCATATTTTTTATGTATGTATGAACAATACTAAGGTTTTAAAAAATGTCACGCATTCTCACACTCTCTGTTAAGTGTTTTTAATAGCTTTTAAATTCTTTTAAATAAATCTAAAATCAAGTGCTAGTAGGCGCCACAAATATTTTTTGTTTGAAGCATTTTAATAAAAAGTTGCTTTTAAATTACTTAGTAGACTATGCATTTACAAAAGTAAATGGATCTCGGAAAAAACTTAATTCAAAAATTTATTTTTTTTCAAAAAATGGAGAAAAACGCTGAAAGCCCAGAAGTAATATTATTGTATAAAATACTGTCATACGTAACAATTAGGTTTTATTTTTTAATAGTTTAGTTATATTTTTGTAATTTACTCATTAAAACTATAGATCTTAATTTTGCCATCACACAAATATACTTTTGTTAAAGTATTATATTGTCGATTTGTTTTTCTATTGGTAGTAAAAAGTAATTTTTATTAAAATTTTATCAGTAAGACGAAAAAAATTAAAATTAACTAAGAATTACTTAACCAAATAATTTCTTCGCGTTAAATTGGCTCTCTAGCCCACTGTGCGCTTTAAAAACAATTTTTTTAGCTATGTATTGTTTTAAGAGTGAAAACTAACTTAATATCACGTGTAAAATGGTTATAAAAATTAACTTTTAGAAACGTATGTCCTATAGAACATACTTTCGCATTTATATGTATGGATGGATTATTTGTATGGTTTTTTATAGTTAAATAGGTTTAATTGATTTTATATTTGTTTTGATAGGCGGTGGTTTGTGTATTGGTTTAATGTTGAAATGACCCCTTATTTTTTCCTAAAACCACGCAAGCGAAGCCGCCTACAAAATATAGTTTGATTTCATAAAAAAACTTCCTAAAAAATTTAAATCAAGAAGGCTTGTTTTTGAAGCAGAAACTCATTTTTGTGAAATTATCATCTATTTTGACTGATTCCGCCAGCCAATTTGAGTCGGCCATCTTGTTTTCGGAAACTCCAATGTCAAATGTAATTTTTTTTACTTAGAAAACCTACATAGGTACACTATTTTTTTTCAAATTATTGTCAACTTGCATTCAGTTGGCCATTTTAAGTCAGCCATTTGGTTTTTATAAATTTTAACCTAAAATTCCAATTCCTTGACCCCAAAATTCTAAAAATACTGTTTTTCATGAATTTTCTATAAGTTTCATTTTTGGCCAGCGTTTTGGCTGTATGGGACCAGAGTGGGGCAAATTGTATTCGATTATGATTATGATTATTATTTATGAAATGTAATCATGAATAATGATTACAACAAAGTAATCACAAATCATTCTAACATGAATAACGAATATTATTTATTATTTACGTTTTGAGTGGTTATAAATACTGAAATCGTCAATTATCGGAAAAGAATAATGATTAATAATTGTAGTCATTGTATATGATTAATCCCGGCGAAATTATATAACAACGAGTGAATGAATTTTCTTAGTTACATTGTTCTCACTTTAAATTCCTTAAGGTAGTTGTCGTGCTATAAGCATACCATCAGAAAATTTTAAATTTTTGTATACTTATTAAGGACATGACAATACATATATCCTTAAAATTTGAAGTCGATTGACCGTCTATAACCCGAGATAAATTCAATTAAAAATTGGATAATTAACATGGATTGTATAGGCTTTCTGTAGTTCTGTACCAGTTTCTTGGTTATACAGAAAAAACTAACTGTCAGAAGCTTTCAAAAAACTAATAGTGTTTTAATGTATTTTTGCTGAGTTTAAAAAAAAATAATTAAAAATTTTTGACCGTCCAATTGTTTATAAATAACCGTTTAAAGTTCAACAATTTGTAAAAAGTATACATCACTAGTGTAGATAAAAACAACTTGGCAAGGCTGTACGCGAGTATAGATATTATTTCCGCAGTAAATTTAAACGGACTGATTCAGTCTCCAATATTCTCCAATATCTATTGGTTGAGCATAAGCGACGTTGCCGGATTAAAACTTATGAAAATATTTGAAAGTATTACGTAAGGTAACGTCTCCAGGGTACAGTCTTGCGAACAAATTATGAATCACTTAGCTACAAGCTCGTATACTTTTACGGTGCGTATAATCTAAAAATTTTTGACAATATTGTACCACGACAACTACCTTAAGCAAGGATTAAATACACCAGTGTTATTTTTAGATATTATTATTTTTTTAATTATACATATTATTATAATAATTATATATATAGTCCTAAGACTTTTTCTTTTAATTGGTATTTTAGTTTAATATTTTGTCGAATTTCGATCAAAAATTGTGCGTTTTTCTTGCAAGCACGATGGGGTGTATATTTCGTAAGCTAGGCATGGTTTTTTTAAATAACTTTTAAAATATTTTTTCTAACGATCAGAAAATAAGAAATATTTCAATTTTTTTTTACAAAAATATGGTATTTTGTTAAAATTAAAATTTTATCAATAAAATGTGTGTTTTGTGGATTATTTACCAAAGTAATTATACAGAATGATTATAAATACATAATTTATTCTTTAATTCTGATTATGAATATTAATTATAATCATACTTTCATAAATAACGTTATTCATGATTACAACGTAAAATTTGATTATAAATAATGAATATTATTCAAGTAAAGTATTCATGAATAATGACTACATAAATAATCATTAATCACCAAAATAATTACTATTTATATTCATGATTACAATTTTATTCGATTACTGCCCTACTCTGTATGGGACTACTATGCAGCATAATTTAACCTTAAATATTAAAAAACTGAGATATTCCACTTTTGGGTTAAATTTCCCGAAAACCTGAACTAGTAGAGCAAAACCGAATACAGATTCGATTTAGACCACCAAATAAAAGAAAAAACTATTGTAGTTTTAAGTAACTTTTAAAAAAGTTTATGAAGCAGTATACCTACCTAATAAAAGCAAAACAACATCTAGATGTTTTTTTAAATAAATAAAAAATATATTTTATTTTATTTTACTAGTACTTGTATATTTTAGATTTTTCCCCTTTACATCATGAAAGCATTTTCTTAAATATTAATATGTACTAATAATTCGCCGTTGTGTTTTTTCCACGCAACAAAGGAAAACTGTTAAATGTAAAATGGGCTCTTCGTTATTATTGTTCGAATGTCGGATACTTTTGTCGTAAACTTTCTGATGCATGCGGTCGTTTTATTTCCACAGTTTTGCGGTCGTAAATAAAAATAGAAACATAAAATGTTATGTTTAATATTAATATTACCTTGTGATGTTGGTTCGTTGGTGTTGTAAAATAATATTCAGAAATACTAATTAGGGGGTTTATTGTAGTTATCGTTACATGACAAGGGTGGACATCAACTGTGCCTAGTCCCACACACCGTTACCAGGCAGCTAGCTGACCCTCTCTACATATTGATGACATGACAATAATAAGTTACACGTAACAAACTATTACAATTATATATATATATGATGATTAGTTAAATTAAGGAGGTTAAGATAACAATACATGTGGAATGCAATTGCCACATTACCACACCTCCCCTGTTGAAGTAAAAAAAAATGTTTTAAATATACATTTTTTTTTCTTTTAGCTATAATAATCCTAAAAACTAACTTATTAATTTAACCTAAACCTAACATAATATCCTAATTTAATCTTTTTACCTTACTATAATTAACAATGATATGGCTTAACCCTATTTTTATGTATCTCTACGTGTTTACCTTCTATTTCAATATCTAAATTTGGATGCTTGTCACTAATTACTTTATAAGGTCCCTGATATAGTTCATCCAGTTTACTTGTTACATTATTTTTAACTAATACTAAATCACCTATTTTATATGTAATAAAAGTACTATGTTTATCATAAGCATTTTTTCGTTTAATTTTTGAGTTTACTAAATTTTGACGTGCATCAGCACTAGCTTGTTGTAGCCTAAACTTAAGTTCATTTGGATAGTTATCAAAAGTGTAAAGCGGATCTACGTGTCCTTCGATACTTGATGGAATTCGTGCAATTTTACCAAAAACCAATTCGTAGGGGGTATATTTTGTTTCCGTATGTACATGTGTATTGTACATAAAACACCAAAAAGGTAGCCAGTTACTCCAAGAAATTTTGTACTTTGCTACTTGCATTCTTAAGTAGGCGCCCAAATTTTTATGAGAATTTTCTAATGCTCCGAGTGTTTCGTGGTGGTAGGCAGTAGAATTTAGTTTTTTGATTTCTAAAATTTTACAGCATTCGCTAAAAACTGTTGACATAAATTCTTTGCCTTGGTCTGTGACAATTTCCGACGGTACTCCATATCTTAAAATAAAACTATTTACAAAGGCATTAGCTACAGTAACAGTCTCTTTGTTCGGAATAGGATATGCCTCTACAAATTTTGATAAGTCGCACTGTATTGTTAAAATATATTTGTTACCCTCTGTGTCTGCTTCAATGGGGCCAACTAAATCCAAAAATATTTTTTCGAAAGCACTTGATGCCGTTGTGGTTATTGAAAGTGGTGCAATATATGCCTTAGAATGTTTATATCTTTGGCAATCGTCGCATTTTCGAATAAAATTTTCTACGTCCTTAAAAAGTCCACTCCAAAAATAATATTTTTTGATATTATTAGCCATTCTATTTACTCCTGCATGACCTCCGGTAGGTAGCATATGAAATTCATTTAATATAAGTTGTCTAGTTGGGTTGTCATTTATTGTTTGAACATCTTTTAAGATGGAAATTTTTACACCGTTTTCTTTAAATTCTTTAGTTTTTCTCACAATTTCATTAATAAGAGCTGCAGCTTCTTTATTTTTTACAATAACTAGTTCATTTAGAGATTCCTTTGCGCATAAAATTTGACAGTCTTTCAGCGACAACCGTAGTTTGGACGCTGAGCAAGGTTCTGCCATTAAAATAGTATTTGTTATCTCATCATAAATAATATTATTATTTACCATTTTATATTTTGTTTTCAGTAAAAAATTGTTAAATTTATCAAGCTTGATTATTTTTAATTCAGTCGCAGTTTTGGGTCTTTTCAGTACCTCAACGAGTCCGGGGTGATCAGTCCTAGTCACGTTGTCTGAATTTGTAATTGCTGGGGGTTTGTTTTCTTTTATTAATTTTGATTGAGCTCGTGTAAGCACGTTAAGAGTACCTTCGATTTGATTTGATAACTCTTTTAATTCAAAACGCGACAGCGCGTCGGCTGTCACATTAGTTTTACCTTTAATATATTTAATATTAAAGTCATATTCTTCCAATATAAGTCTAAACTTGGTTAGTCGACTAGATGGATTAGTCATTCCAAATAGATATACAAGTGGTCGATGGTCTGTCTGAATCTCAAATTTACGTCCATACAGGTATGGTCGGAAATACTTTACTGACCATACAATGCCCAAAAGCTCTTTTTCAATAGTACAATAATTCTTTTCGGCCTTATTTAACGATCTGCTTGCATAAGCTACTGGCTTATCATCTTGATTACACAGAACGGCACCTAACGCAAATCCTGATGCGTCAGTTTTTAATATGAATGTATTGTCCTTTGAAAAATTTGGATATTGTAATATAGGGGGATTCATGACCTTATTTTTTAATTGTTCAAATGACCTTTGGCATTCTGCTGTCCATTTAAATTCTACACCTTTCTTACTTAAAGAGTTTAATGGACCAGCAATATGTGCAAAGTTTGGTATAAATTGTCTGTAATAATTAATAAATGCTACAAATCTTTTAGTAGCTTGCGAATCATGGGGTATTGGAAACTCCTTAATGGCTCTAATTTTTTCAGGATCGGGTGATACCCCTTCTGAAGAAATTAAATGCCCCAAGTACAAAATTTCTTTACGAAGAAAATCGCACTTATTTGGGTTTAGTTTTAAGTTTACTTCCCGCATTCGGTCCATAACTTTTACTAAATTTTTATTATGATCTAATAAGTTTTTTCCAAAAATTATTAAATCATCAAGGTAAATAAAACACGACTCATAATTTAGACCCGCCATAGCAATGGTCATTGCTCTCGAGAATGCACTTGGACTTATCTTTAAGCCCATAGGTAACCTGGTAAGCTGATATTGGCCCGTGTTGGTGGTGAAGGCTGTGTATTCCCTACAAGAATTTTCTAATTCAATTTGGTAGTATCCTTGTGCGAGATCCAAATGTGAAAAATACATTGCTCCCGAAAGCGAATCCAAGATTTCTGTAATGTTAGGTAATGGAAACTTTTCGTCCTTAATACACTTATTTAACATCCTGTAGTCTATTACCATGCGCCATTTACGTACTCCGTTTTCATCTGCTTTCTTGGGTACGACTAGTAAAGGTGCTGACCAGGGAGATTTAGATGGCTCGATGATACCATCTTTAAGAAGTTTATCTATTTGTGTTTTAATTTCGCTCTTTTGCGAATAAGGGAGACGATATGGTTTTATATATGCTGGCGTCACATTGTTTTCAAGTTGTATAGTATGTTTGCAAACATTGGTCACGGTTAATGGGTCATTGGGTAAATAGAACACGTCCGCAAATTTTGCAATAATATGTTCAACTGCATTATTTTCTTCCTTGTTTAAATGGCTACGTCTGACGGTTTTAAGTACCTCTTCTACTCGTTCTACAGATGAATGTTTATCAGCAAATGACACAAGCTCGTATTGGTCTAGGCAAGTTATTTTTGGATGAAAATTTCTAATTGTTATAGGTTCCTGTCTGGTGTTTAAAATTCTCACTGGGATGGTATTATTATTTGGTCGCGCAATTACTCCCGCAACGAACACATCTTTACCTATCTCTTCTGGCAAAACTATGCAATCCTTTTGCTGCCTCACCAAAAAGTACCTAATTACTTCGCATCGCGGGGGTATGCTTATGTTGTTGTTAAATTTTGACTTCATTGGGATCATTATTCTTTGTCTATTTACTAGCAATGAAATGCTAAACATTTCATAATTAATAATGGCATTGTATTTCTCAAAGAAATCTGATCCAATGACGCCGTGTACGTTACTGTCGAATTCCTTCATCAGCAAAAATGTATGAGTAATACTACAGCCATTTACCTTTAGTTGTATTTCTGCTGACCCGTCCGTCTGAGTTGACCCAGATATTCCATTTACCTTAATCTTATTATAAAAATTAATTTCGTGTACTTGTTTGTCAACAAATTTTGAAAATATGACACTTATTGAAGCTCCTGTATCAATAAGAAATTTTAAACATTTGTTACCATCACTTAAGCTAATAAAATTTAAACTATTTATATTTAAAACTGCTGGTGTCATTAATTTTGATTTTTTATTATTGTAAGCCTCGAAAAAATGTTTGTGACTGACTTTCCTCTTGATTACCACTTGCCATATATACACGATTATTACCACCTCGGTTACTGCCGTATCGGTAATTGTTAAATCGGCCGCGATTATATTGCGTACCCCTTTGATTATACTTACCTCTATTGGAATTTACCTTATTAAAATTGTTCTTATTAAAGTAATTTCTATTAGAATTTTCCCTGTTATTAAAATTACGATTGGGTTGCCCGTAGTTCCTAGAACTATTAAAAAAATTTCTACCTCTATTGCCTTGAACATTTTTTTGGTCACGTATATGAAATGCCGCTGGATTTTGTTGAACGTTCCATGACTCCTCCTTTGCTTCGTTAATTGCGTCACTCAGCCGTTCAAACTGACGTGCTTTGACTATAGTGCGTAGCTCACTATTTTGAATTCCATTTGCGAAAACGTTAATGGCCCATTTTTCATTTTCCTTCCCAAATATTTCGATTGCGTCGGGGTTGTTATTTGCTTGAGTTATAGTAAGATCAGCCATTATTGTTTCTATTGATCTTCCATATTCCTCGATACTTCGGTTTCCCTGCCTTGAGTTTTGCAATTGGGCTGCTAGAGTTGGTGCGGATTGTTTAGGCAAAAAGTGCTTTTTCAAATCCACAATTAGCGCATTCGCACTCTCGTAATTAGTTTTAAGGCGTATTTTTTCCCTGTGTGAAATACAAGCTTTAAGGACAAAATTTATAAGTAACGGCTTCCCTGCTTCGTTTAATGACGGTTCGTATAATTCTATACCCTCTATTAATTGGTGTACCCGTTCCACCGAACCATTCAATTTAGGCAGCAAGCTAGTAGCTGTTTTAAAACTGAATGCCTCCGCCATGTTTACCTTAGTATGATCAACGCTAGTACTTTTTTCACAAACAATTTTATTTTCTAACCTTAAATTTAAAATTTTATCACCCTCTAAAATTCTACCCTTAATAACTTCAACATATTCTACTAATTTAACGGAGGTTAAATCTTTATAACTAACGTCTTTCTTGTATACCTCTAATAATCTGTGTAAACAGTCTTTAAATACCTTTAACTCCTGTAGCTTGCGTTGAGTAACCTCTTCATTGTGCCGTCTCTCAGTATTGTCCTTTTTTAGATTCGTCAGGAACGCCAGAACCTTCTCATTTAATTCGTCCAAAGATTCGGTTTCAATCGGCATTACCCATCACTTATTTCACTACACATACTTGTACCGTTCACCCACACACATACACAGACTGCTGGCTGCTGGACCGATGGGCTGCTGGACCGTTGGGCTGCTGGACTGCTGGGCTGCTGAACTTTTCTTAGGCTTGTTCCAACGCCGCCTGCGATTTTCTTAATTCCGCTACATTGATCTCATGCCTTACCATTCGTTTTATTCCTAACCGAATTCTTTTAATTGCGTAAATAAGTCCAACTATGGCTATAATTATTATAATAACTATAAGAATCCACTCTGTCCTGTTAAGATCGCTTGAAACAGATTTTTGCCCTGCTTCGTTATTTCCTGAGCCTGCAGCTTCTACAATAATTTGCTCGGACTTACGATTGGTATTTCCCATTTCTTGTTGTGTATTGTTTTTTCTTTTCTTCACTTTTTCACTGAAACTTTTACTTTCAGGCACTCTAATCAGTGCACTGGCAGGATCGCCATGTGATGTTGGTTCGTTGGTGTTGTAAAATAATATTCAGAAATACTAATTAGGGGGTTTATTGTAGTTATCGTTACATGACAAGGGTGGACATCAACTGTGCCTAGTCCCACACACCGTTACCAGGCAGCTAGCTGACCCACTCTACATATTGATGACATGACAATAATAAGTTACACGTAACAAACTATTACAATTATATATATATATGATGATTAGTTAAATTAAGGAGGTTAAGATAACAATACATGTGGAATGCAATTGCCACATTACCACAACCTTAATATTGCTCAAATGGCAAAATGTTACAATATATTTTTTTCCTGATATACAGGGTGGTTCATTAATATTGCAAAAAAATTAAAATTACATTCCTTGCTTCATGCATTTATTACACTGGGCTCGAATCGGAAACTTTTTTTTCTAACAAGCAGGGCGCCCAGGGGGATTACCTAATTCGAATACGCTAAATCCAATGGTACTTGTCGCTTTTTTAGGTTAGCTCTTGTTTTCTAGATATTTTAGATTTAAATTGTGAATCCAAGCATCACAAAAGAACATTATTTTTCTTATTTTAAAACCATTTACTGATTATAAATTGACAGATACATATTGAAAATAAACTGTTGAAAAAAAAATAATTTGGACGATTTTGAAGTGTTTTTTATAATTTTTTTTTAAATATACAGTTTTCATAATTTTTTTTAAATACAAAATGTACAAAGCCGGTTCTAAGTATTAAACGTAATACAATGTTTGGATTACCGGCCTGATGGCCAAGTCGTCTTTCTTATGTTTTTTATCATTGGTAACCTCTACCTTCAAGAATAATAAAAAGAAACATTGTTTATACACACTGTTTATATAAACAACGATCAGCGGCTACGGAGCTCACTGTAAATTTTAAACAATGACAGATTACGTGGTAACCATAGATACCGTCAACTCACCCGTCACAGGTTTCTTAATACAAAATAATATTTAAAATTGTAGAAATTATTAAATATCTCTAAAATTATTAACTTTAGGAATAGGGAATAGTGACATCAATCGAAAGGTTTTTTTAATTTACTATTTGATTAGTATAGCGCGGAAGTTTTTCAGCGATTACATAAAAATGATTATATTGTGATATTAAAGTTATTTTTTGCACATGTTTAAAGATAAGTGTTTACTTTTTTAACTTATAAGTAATACAGATTCACAAGTTAGAAATTGTTACGCGAGTTACTCTATTTTTTATAGATGTCGCTATTTACAAATATTAAATTTTAAATCATTTTTAGATAATAAGAAAGCGTTTATAATCCATTTAAGTCTATTTTTCTAAAATATTTTAAAGAAAATGCTACTTCCGGTTTATCTGGAAATGACATCAACTTTGTTATTTTAAATAAAACATCCCATAAATTTTGACTATAGTATATTATGCAACATGTTTATAAACTTTTTTGGACACTAATTTAATTAAGCACTTGCTCGCAAGCTCACTCGTACCTAATTAAATTCGTGACTAAAATGGCGTTTATCAAACTATACTATTTTAATACTTATAAGATTAAATCTATATAATAATAACAAATTTTGTTATTATAATAGACATGTAAATATTAAATTTGTTTTCTTTATTCCTATACTTTATATAAAACAAAATTCTTTAATTAAAATTTCTTTTTAAAAGTTTTAATAATATATGTATAGGTAACTAAATAAATTTTACGGATACTTTTGAAAATATGATTGGTTCAATGGATTGTTGTCATGACAAATACGGGACTACAACGTGTACATTTTATGTATCGTTTAACAAATAAAACTGTTCCTTCCTTTCGACCACATTTAAACTTTAAGCTCAGTACAAATACTCATTTCTCAGCCTTATGACATAGGAAAATACCTATTTGCTGGTCTGACTTGTTTTCATTAAGTCACGTTTTCCTCCTGTAGTCTTTAAAATGGCGCAATAATTTTGTTTTTAGGAAAAAGAAAACTATTTAAATTGATTTAAATGATTCGAGAGAGACGCACCAAATTAAGTTTAAATATTTATTGTTTTTTATTTAGAACTGTTACAATTGTCTTTTACTTTATATATCTACTTTTAAACAACTCCATATGAAATTGTATAATTATGTCTAAAAAATCAATCAATTATAATACAGGTCTGCAATTTGGTTCTAATCCATTATACCGTATTTTCACGAGAAAAGTAAACAGTGCCGAGTGAAACGTCTTAAAAGGGAGTGGGGGGATTTGCAGCTGCGACAAAAATGATGCTTGAAAGTTTTCTTGTACCATGCCTTGAAAGAGTGTCTTTGCCGATTTTCGATTTGCATCCGATATGTAATTGCAGCGATTAGCGTTTGAAGATAAATTAATTCCTGTTATTCTATATAAAAGGTCTAGGACAAATAATTATATTTTGGGATGTTAACGTAAAAGTAAATTATTAATTTTGTCTATTTCTATGCTACCAGTAGTTCTTAGACGCATCGTTTTCAGAGCTTCTTAGAAGCATCGAAATTAGGAATTTTTTTATTTCAGACTGTTGCCAACCCTTCCAACTTTCTTGTCAACGATGTGTTAAAAACTCGTTTTTCGGGTTTTGTTTATCAAAATTATATATTATAAAATATAAATAAAATCATTAGGAGTAAATGCTTTTAAAGCATCAAAATAGACGAAACAAAATTTGACGTTTTATTTTGACTGACATTTAATTTTTACATTTCGCTTCACGTCAATTGTGCCAACATTATAATAATTATAATAATAATAAATTTATTGTCATCAAAAAGTTTTACATGACATGTCAAAAAATCACAAATATATAATAAACAGGTAAGTAAAATATTCATACACAAAAACATTTTCAAGCTAATTACTCAATTAAAAACAAAAGAAATCATTTACATTGTATAGGCACATATTGACTAGCATATCTTTAACAGTCTTTTCAAATGTATCACAGTTGTATGTTGTATCACGATTGTAGAGCACTTAGAGTAAAGGTTACTATAGTAAAAAAAAAAAAAGATTTATTTAATTTTATTGATAAATTATGGCGAAATAGACAAAATAGTATGAAAAACTCGCGGTCGTGCTAAAACTAAATATATATTATAGTTTTACATAGTATGTAAAAATTAATGAAATAAAATAATAATATGTTTTATTTTTTAAACTTTTTTACAAGAAACACGTTTTAGATAATTGCAAAACAAATAATAATTTTACACATCCGCCTAATTAACAATTTATTGTTAAAAGTGAGGTTACATTTTAAAAAGTAAATTAACTTAATAACGCAATGCGTTTTAAAAATTAATAGTGGACTTTGGCTGTATCCCAACGCCAGTGAATCGCTACTAACCATGGTACAAAAAAACATGTTCTCTTGACAAGAGACTCTTGTACCATCATGGTACTACCATGCTAATAACTATCTGTTGCCATGAGTCACGATGTAGCCAAGATACATACACCTTGCGATGTAGCGTTGTTGGCGTTAAAGCTGTATTACCCCACTCACAGGGAAGTGCTTTCACTTTTAAAAACCGTGTCGGCTGTTTACACCAAATAAGAGATAAAATTCGGCATACAATTAATTACAAACTATAGAAAAGTAATGCGCCAATGAAAATTATTAATTATATTTTATTTCCATTGCGATGTGTGTAATCTAAATAAATTAATTACCAAACCTTTAAATTTAAAATCTTTAATTTTAGGTGGCACGTTCATTTGATATTTTCATTGATTTACCTTATGTTTACCTACCTAAATAAATAAAAGTTTATCAATTTATATTTTTATTTATTACAAAGTATTAACTATAGTAGTAGAAAACACTTATAATATATATATATATATATATATATATATATATATATATATATATATATATATTATGTTGGTGGTAAACTTCCATACGAATTTAGGAAAAAGGAGAAAAGTTAATGTGAAATGGCTACGAAAATATGAATTGACACACGAATAGAAAAGCGAAATATAAAGGAAATATCTTGTGTCCGGAATAAGTGTATTAGTCGATTTTTATTGTTGTTACGTCGACCGGAGTTAACTGATCTTGTGTCCGAATTTTTTATCGTAAGGAAAATGTTTTACAAATAACCACAATAGGCGAATGTTTTTTCAACAAAAAACATAATATATTATATATTTTGGCAATTAAAAACAATAAATATTGTTTTTAATTGCCAAAATATATAATATATTATGTTTTTTGTTGAAAAAACATTCGCGTATTGTGGTTATTTGTAAATATTGTTTTTAATTGCCAAAATATATAATATATTATGTTTTTTGTTAAAAAAACATTCGCGTATTGTGGTTATTTGTAAAACATTTTACATTTGTAAATATTTACAAACAGGTTTTAATATAAATCCCATATTTCAATACATATTAGGGTGGCGCAAAAAAACATTATTTTTTTAGTGTCTTTTGTGAAAATACATTATTACACCATCACCAAATCAAATCAGATTAAAAAAATTTAAGGGGTCGCTTACGAATATTGAAAATTCCAAAATTGAGTTTTGTCAAAATTTTATTTTGTTTAATTATGTTTTTTTTGCTCGCTACGGTAAATTTTCGTTAACTGAAAATTAATAGGTTTCTCAAAGTTTTATTTTAAAATATGAATTTTTAAAGGTCGCTCATAAATTTGATAATATTAAAACTAAGACCACTGATTAATACTTCTTCACTCAACGCTAAGACCTAGTTAAAATTTGTATTTTACTTTTAATTTATATCTTAATAAACAAATATACACCACATTATGGTGACCACAAGATACAAAGAAAATAAACACAGCATTGAAAGTGGGATATTCTCATTGGCCAATCTGTCGGAAAAAGGATGTTTTTGAAAAAAATTGACAATAGTAATATTTTTGCATGAATTGTTAATAAAATTATGAAAAAAAAGGAAGGAGGCATTGTTATATACAATTTATGTTATTAGGTCGTTTTATCTGTTTTGACCCGATTTTTTTAAGGGCAGCACAGTAACTAAAAAAAATGTTTGTCTGGAAAAAATCCACAAAATTAATAACAACTTTTTTTCCTTCTATAGACCGTTTCAGAGTTATAGCGCACCATCAGCATAATTACTAGATATTCCGTACGATATAAGTCCCAAACAGTTTATCGTAGAAAATAAAGTTAATATCAATTTTGTAGTTTATAAACTTTTTAAATACAGTGCCGTCTTAAACAAAAAAATAAGGCTTAAAAAAAAAAATTCTACTCTTTGTACTTTGGCGCCATCAAATTTTTGAGGTTTTTGTACTAGAGCATCAACCCAATATCATACATTATGTAGGACAATGTCCACTCCATTTTTTGTTTACAATTTTTTCCAAAAAAATTAAAATAAAAAAATAAAAAAATTGTTTTTACCTTTATCAGTAGGATTCTGCAAAGTTGATGTTTTTTTATGAGCCCCAAACGGTTTGGGCCAAACGACCGTGGTAATTTTTTTTGAATCCGGATTCTTATTCGGGTCTACTATGTATACTTATAACCCCATTATAGCAGTTTTTAAAGTATGGAACTCAAAAAAAATATATTTTAATAAAATTTGCATAAAAAAATTAATTTAAGAAAGTTTACGTTTCTTGCATTGGTCAAGCTATACGCGCACACTTTAATAGCGGGAGTAAAAATTTTTTAGTCGTGTGCTTAACATTCAAATTTCGTACTGCCAACATGAGAAACACAAAAATATGACAGTTTTAAACCATAATTTTGCAATTATAACAACAAATAAACAATTTATGTTTTTACTTTTTTACTTTTTATGTTGTTTTAAGTGTTTAATGGTACTTTTATTTGTTATAAAGTAGTAATTTGTTAATTAAAATACAACGTTTTATTTTTACTGTATTTGCACCGCTGAATTCACGGCCTACTGTTATTTATTTATCAAGCTCTTCAAATGGAGATAGGTACATAAATACACATTTAATTTTTTCCCGTATTTTCGTCCGGGTTGTATTTTCGGCCGAGGTAGTAAGAAAAATAGTATACACTACACGGGCAGAAAGTGTGAGAGTCCTGAACTGCGCGTTATGATGCCCTCGGCTTCGCCTCGGGCATCTTGGCGCGCAGTGCAGGAATCTCACACTTTCTGCCCTTGTAGTGTAATATACGATTATCTTAGAGTGGTCTATAAATTAAAATTTATTGTCGTCAGCACTTGACACTGAAATGATTGATTATGGCACGCCTAATAGGCATATATAAATAAAAAAACTAAGCAGGTAAAGTATTAGGCGTCAGTGATTGGTCGCGATTTCATTATGCATCGTGTGAACCAATCATTAAATTTAAAAATTAAAGGTTTTAGCATCACTTTCTACTCTTAATAATTATAATTGGACGTTTTATGTATCGTTTAACAAATAATATTGGCTTTAAATTCTAAACAACACTTGCAGGTGTTGCGGGGAGTAACTTTTAAATCCCAACTAGGAACCCCTATTTTTATTGCAGATATGGTTTTAACCGACTATTTCCCTCGTCTTAATATCCACCAATCAGAAACACGCAATTTTGAATTACAAATGGTTTCTAGGTGAAAAAACTGTGTGACAGCACCTGTCAGCAGTTTTTTCGAGTTTACCCGCGGCAAAACTTGACAGCTGTTGTCACCAAAAATTGCAATTTATATTTTAATTGTTAACTGTTACTCATAAAATAGTCTTGTCAAATACCATTCGGGCATCTAATTTTTCCTGTGAAAAAAATCGAAAAAACACAATGCTAAGTAATATTTTTTAACAAAATGCATTTGTGCAGGTGCAAAAATCCTCCTCTTCGACTCGGATTTTTGTTGCCACCAGCACTCATGCTTCTTGTTAAAATATTACATAGCAACGTGTTTTTTCGATTTTTTTCGGAAAAATTAGATGCCCTTATGATATTACTTACGAAAAAATACGTACCATTTGTTTATAAAAAAATTTCGATTCATGATAGATGGCGCGTAATTGACGAAAATCAATGTTTTCAATTATTTCAAACTTAGACCTTCAATTTCATTTAAATGAGTGTTTTTTGGAAACAAAATTTAAAAAACTTTTTTATAGAGAAGTACATTTCCTACACAAATATATCTTGGGTATTGCTGTTTGTTTATTTGCTAGCGAGTTATTTGGATCATAAAAAATGTCATACCCAATTAACGGAGATCTAAAAGTTAGGTTAAAGAAATCACCTTGTAAAAGAAAACATTAATTAAAATGTCCATGTTTCTAATAGTGTAAGCAACAACTTTGTCAAATTTTAAGTTGTTTAATCGATTATTATCGGGGATAAGTAAGACAAAAGTAACTGGTTAAAAAAATTACGCGTACCTATTTTCTATTGAAAATTATCGTTTTGGGTCACTTGTTAATGTTAAAATTAAGAGCCTAAAATTTACAATATTTTTGGAACATAAAAACATTGAGTAAGATCACGTCAAGTGGACCCCCCATTTACCTCTTGATCGAGAAATTCAAATAAATATATTTTAATATAAATTAGTCACCATCAATAATAAAACCCTAAAACAGTTTTTTGAAATTTTCATTTTAACACCATTTTTTTACAATAAAAATTTTGGAGACTTTTAATTAAAAAATAGATAACAGAAAAACCGTTAGAGATATATTAATAAAATTTTCAGGATTTATTGTTTAATATTCACATTTTCAAAAACAATTAAAAATTTTAAATTATTTATTTATTATCATATTTTTAATTAACTTTTAAATAAACAAATAAAAATTTTAATGACTGTTTTATTTCATTTACATGCATTGTACACTTTAGTTAAATATTCTGCAATAAAATTTCACTGCCCGCTATTAGTTTAAACAATATGAATTTATTTATCCCCGAGCGCGAGCCATTTCGGTAAAGCGCGCTACCGCGCACCGTAGACTCGGCATCCGCTCCAATCAGTATTAATAAATAATAAACTGTCGTTGACAATAGAAAACCATGTTGTTTAACAAATTTAATTTTTTTAATGTAATAATTATAACAAATAGATATTATATCTACTGTTTTTATGGTTTTTTTAATTATCTTTATTTCTTTTTTTATATATAAACAATAATAACAAATTAAGTTTACAAGCCATTCAAAATTTTCAACAATTTTTTTACAATGAAAATTTTGTACTTTTAATTAAAAAAATAGATGACAGAAAAACCGTTGGAGACATTTTAATGAAATTTTTAAGATTGAAAAATAATTCAAAATTTAAAATTATTTATTTTTATTTTTAATTAACTTTTAAAAAAACAAATGAAAATTTTAACTTTTTCCTCAAATTATAAATTTGTTTTTTTTTTTCAGTTACATGCATTGTACACTTAAGTTAAATATTCTGCAAGAAAATTTCACTGCCCGCTATTAGTTTAAACAATATGAATTAATTTATCCCCGAGCGCGATCGCTGCTACGCGTAGCGGCATGCCGCGCGCCGTAGCTACGCGTAGACTCGACCACCGCTCCAATTAGTATTTATAGAAAATAAACTGTCTTTTACAATAAAAAACAATGTGATTTTAAAAAAAAAATTTTAATGTAATTTATAACAAATAAATATAATATTTGTTTGTATTTATTATAAAGACTATAAACATTAACAAATAATTAAATGAAACATACATTTCTACGAAAGCTTACTGGGGTCACAAAATTATAATAAAATTATTATTTTCAATATATTGGATTTTTTTCCAATATATTGAAAATAAATCCAATATATTGGAAATAAATTCAATATATTGAAAATAAATCCAATATATTGAAAATAAATTCAATATATTGAAAATAAATCCAATATATTAAAAATAAATTCAATATATTGAAAATTTGGCTTTTACTACTAGGGACGCTAATTTCCATTTTATCTCCGCCGGTAATGCAGGTACCGTTGCTGCCAATTGACTGCACATTTTCTTGGTTTCTTTGGAACGTAAATTAAATTTTATTTACGTTAACCTACTTGAAATAAAAATTCATAAATATAAATGAAGAAAATTACTGTGAAATTAATAAGTGTTTATGGTTGGCACAATTCTGGCAGCTATAAAATCAGAGTAACTGGAATTTGACACTTCAGAATACAAGGCAGCAAGATTGGTTGCTTTTGTCCTGCAAGCTACTGTGATTACCAAAGATGAGACAAGCAGTTATCAGTTTTCTGCAATGTAGATGGTTTCGGGATTGATGTGTAATCAAAAGGGTTTTTTTGATTTTTTGTAGACCAGAGTCGTCTTAGAATTGGTTTTAAGTTAAATAATGCAAATGCACAAGTATTTCGCCAATTTAGCCATAGCAGCACATAGGGAAGATGTTATGGTGTTTGATATGAAACTCAAACCTAAAATACCTACATTCATCAAACCAATATTACATTATTGGTAAAAAAAGAAAAACAGGATTAAATGTTTTATTAGTTTAATATTTTTTGCATCTAAAATAATGATGTTCATAATTATTATAATAAATGTATTATGTACAAATGGAGTTTTAATAAAGAATAAAATAGAGTAGACAAGTTTTTGATAACTATGATAAAATGATGATTTCTTTATAAATACAGACCTGTAATATTTTACGGGCGATAAAATGGAAATTAGCTCCCCTAGTAGTAAAAAAAGAAAGCCAAAATTTTCAATATATTGAATTTATTTTCAATATATTGGATTTATTTTCAATATATTGGATTTATTTTCAATATATTGGATTTATTTTCAATATATTAGATTTATTTTCAATATATTGGATTTATTTTCAATATATTGGAAATAAATCCAATATATTGAAAAAAATAATTTTATTATAATTTTGTGACCCCAGTATGCTTTCGTACATTTCCCCTCAGCATGTTACTTTTTTATATTTTTTCTTAAAAATTTTAATAGTTTTAATTTTTTTATCTTTCGACAAAAGCTTAGACTGAAGTGATACACCGTCTATATCTTTATAATGGTGAAACTGGCGGGTAATTTCTATAGTAACAGATTGTTGAAAACGTAGTTTGTATTTTTGTTCATGAGAATCATGTTCCTTTTGAGAGCAAAAACCAAAAGCAATTTTTTTAAATGAATTTTTGGCCCATTTAAATATTGACTCTGCAGTAGTAATGCGCTTATCATTGTCGCGACGTAGACTAGGTAGCACGATAAGCTTGTCTTTTCACGCTTCCTCATAAGCCATCGCATGCTCCTTTACTGTGTGATGTGACATCACAGCAGGTTCTCAGTATAAAATAAATATAATTTTGAGAACCTGCTCCGTCAAAAAAGTTGGACATTTTTTAAATATTATTAGCTCCGAATTTATTTTTCAATTAACTTTAAATTAAAAAATAAACTGAGCTTGTGTCATAAGTAATTTTTTTTGAAATTATTACGTAATTTAAAAAAAAGATTAGAGCATTTATTCACTCGCCCCATAATATAATAAATATTAATAAACATTATAAAGTTAATTAATTAATAAAGTAGTTAAACGCAAATCTACAAAATTAGAATTCTTGTGTTTAGTATTAATTAACTTATTTAACAAATGGCTTGTAAAATTCATTTGTTATTTACGTTTAAATAAAACAAAAATGGAGATAATTAAAAAAAACAATAAAAAAAGTAACCCGCCATGGGACATTTATGTCTCATTTAATTATTTGTTAATTTTTACAGTCTTTATTTATATTTAAAAACAAATAAAATATCTATTTGTTTTAAATATTACATTAAAAAAATTAAATTTGTTAAATAACATTGTTTTCTATTGTAAACGACAGTTTATTATTTATTAATATTGTTTGGAGCGGATGCCGAGTCTACGGTGCGCGGTAGCGCGCTTTACCGAAATGGCACGCGCTCGGGGATAAATAAATTCATATTGTTTAAACTAATAGCGGGCAGTGAAATTTTATTGCAGAATATTTAACTAAAGTGTACAATGCATGTAACTTAAATAAAACAAATTTATAATTTGAGGGAGAAGTCATTAAAATTTTTATTTGTTTATTTAAAAGTTAATTAAAAATATCATAATAAATAAATAATTTAAAATTTTTAATTTTTTTTAAAAATGTGAATATTAAACAATAAATCCTGAAAATTTTATTAAAATATCTCTAACGGTTTTTCTGTTATCTATTTTTTAATTAAAAGTCTCCAAAATTTTCATTGTAAAAAAAATTGGTGTTAAAATGAAAATTTCAAAAAACTGTTTTAGGGTTTTATTATTGATGGTGACTACTTTATATTAAAATATATTTATTTGAATTCCACGATCAAGTGGGAAATGGAGGGTCCACTTGAGGTGATCTTACTCATTATAACGACCACCATAATATATGTATATATATATAAATATATATAATAGGATACTTGTATTATGTAAAGTAACATAAAATATGTGATATTGATTAATTTAGATGGACTTTGTCTTCATATATCTCGTTGTATTCCAGCGTTAAAAAAACTCAATTCATCTTTTAAATTCAATACTTTG
Source organism: Brassicogethes aeneus (assembly GCA_921294245.1). Lineage (NCBI taxonomy): Eukaryota > Metazoa > Arthropoda > Insecta > Coleoptera > Nitidulidae > Brassicogethes > Brassicogethes aeneus. Next base: position 69,606,673 of record OV121132.1, read on the forward strand.
GCATACACGTGCAGTACTTATTTAAAAAATATGAGCTGAACTTAATAAATATTATTCTACGAAAACTCGTTTATTTTTCTGGCCTAAAACGTAATTTTAAATGGGCATATTTGTACGTATGTTCAAAAGAGTCCTTTAAAACCGAGAGTAGGTCGGTCAACACTCAATTTTAATTTAATCGCGTCGGTCAACATTGCTTCGGTAATTAAGGCCTTTTAAGGTAAAACTAAATTTGTTATTACCATATAAAACATTATATTACTTCAAAAGAAATTAATGAAAGCCGGTTATATTTTAAAAGAGGATAAAAATATATAATTTTACCTTTTTATACCGTTAATATAATTTATTAGAATTAAATTAAGGCATAAATATGTTTAAACCTAAAGATCTTTAGGGCATTTAATTTTTTAAATTAATATTTATACAGGGTGTTATGTAATTAATGTTATATATTAAAATGGGTAGTTCCTTAGGGTCCATAAAGAAGCACCTGAAACTTTTTTTTCTAAATTCCAAAGACTAAAAATAATTTATAATAACCTTTATCCTACCAACGCCACTGATCGACTAGGAACCGCGAATTAACCTTACCTGTTACTTTTTAATGCAGTGTTGCCAAATGTAAAATTAAAAATCAACATCTTGATTTTTCTGTATATACCAATGGCAAAATTCCAACCGCAGTGCATAATCTCCATCCGGAAGAGCTTGAACTTTTTGTAGGTGATAGGGGTACAAACTATTTTCGTGAATCGTGCGCCACGTAACAAAGTTGGACATTTGTCCAAGTTGGGCAGTTAATCGTCTTGTACTAATTCTCGGATTTGCTTCCACTTCGTCCAAAATTTGCTCTTCAAGGGCCACAAATTCACGTCCCTGAGCCCGACCCCTATCACCAACAAATGCGCTAAATCTTCCGCGGTCCCTTAAATTTTGCACAGCACGTAACACAAAACCATATTTGTTAATTGAATATTTGTGAGCGCCCGACCCGCCATAGCATAAAATCTTTCGCACTAATTACTTATTATTATTACTAATAAAATACAAATTTTCAAACTTTCAAAATATTTATAAAAGAATAAAAACCTGAAAAAAAATAAAAACCTGAAATCGTTAGATCACTAATTAGTCCTTGTAAAAATTTGTAGACTAATGATTTTTTAAAAATCGTTTTAACATTGTGATTTAAAAACATACTTATAAAAAATATATTTAAATTTAGACACACCAGATTTAAACTTTATTCATAATTCGTAATGATTTACTTTACTTTAAGTTAATCTGGTTTAATTTATTGTTATGGTTGGTAACACATTCTGTCAAAAAATTGTAGGTTATGTGCTCAAATTGTAAATATCTTAACTAAGGGAAGTGCTTTTGGGCGTTTGGATTTATTTACACAAATTAAATGTTTAACGATTAACCTGTGAACTTGTCCTAATTTCATCTGAGTAAACAGAAAGAAAAAAACCGATGAAAAAAATTTTATGGAGATTTTAAAAAGGTACTAATTAAGTTAATAGCTGGATGAGTAAATAAATACAGAATGGTATTAGAGCTTTAAGGGCATAAAACTTTTGTATTTATTGAGTTTTTATTTATTTTATGCAAGAAAATTTTTTAGTAACAATCTTTTACAACTGGCAACGCGCAGCTACTTTGTTGGTTTGTATCTATGTACTCAAAGAACACAAGTGTGTAACCAGTGGCGTATCACAAAAAATATAAAAAACTTCTAATGCATATATTTTCTTTATCTTTGGGAAAATATCTTTTAAAATATTTTTCCATTACACCTTATGTCAAAAGGTATTCAGTATTTTAATATATAACATTAATTACATAACACCCTGTATTAAAATAACTAGAAAAATAAAGATATATTATTAAAAACAATAAGCCCAAAATGGTTCTATCTTTGATATAGCTTAGCTTTACTTATCTGATTGGTATAAAACATGCTGAATTTTCAAAATTTCATATTTCTTTCTCGATGGCACTGGACATGTATCTTACCTGAAAACAAAAACAAAAATAGAAAAATGATCAAAACTGTATTCATTATATTAAAAAAAAATATATTTAAGTAGCGTTGTATACAACGCTACTTAGCCTATGTACATGTTCAGGGGATATAAATAAAATATTTTATTTTTAAAAGTTATTTAGTGGAGATGGGTCCGTACTCCGAGGGCGGTTATAACATTCTTAAAACAGTTAATAACATAATATGTGTATCCTAAGTTGTCATTCTTAAATATGATATTTTTAATAAATTATGTGTATTTTTGCTAATATTTTTAAAATATAATATATATAGCCTATATTATAAATATATGCAATGGTTAATAACTTGACATTTTTAAGACAGTTATTCCTATTAAAGATTGTCATTGCTTTAAAAGATACCTACAACTTAAGTTCACATTGTTGACTTTAATATAAGTTATTAAAAGGTGTGCAAATTTAGTTTGTGATATTTTATTTTAAAGTATTGGCACTGGCACTGTCTGGTCTAAAACAAGCCCGATGAGTAATGGGCGTATGTAAGGTAATAATAATAAATTAATATAGACGTTACAGTAAATCACAACCTTGTCATTGATTACGGATAACAACTGACAGTTGTGGGTTACGACCTGCATTATTAAACATTATTTTTTGTCCGATCAATTTTAATAAAAATACGAGGTTTTATTATAAAATATGATATATTGTGATAATAAATATATGTATATATATTAGGGTGTGTAAAAAAACAATTATTTTTTTTAATGGTGGTGAAAAATTAATAGTACCTACATTAAAAAACAAAAATTTTGGCGCCTATTTGAGCCCTTAATATTAATATTAAGGTTTGCCTTTATTCATTTGTTGTTTTTCCATTTCAATAACACGGGAATTTTAATTTTTTTAATTTTGAATTCTTATAACAAGCGAGAGGAGTTATAGACAATTTCACGCTTTACAAAAAACATCTGAAGGACAAAGTTCTTCAGGTCAACCGTTTCAAAGATATCAGCGATCAAAAATAACACTAATAAAAAATTTCAAATATTTTCAAATAAAATACAAAAAAATATCATATGCCATTTTTATATTATTTTTTATGTAAAATCACTTTAATTCTGTTAACCTGAGACTGTAAACTTTTTTTTTTTGATGTATACAAGGTGTCCCTAAACTTAGTGGCATAAATTTTGGAGCAAATCAAGCAAGTCAAAATAGGACGAAAATCTAAATAAATATTTTTCCTAATTACTTATGTTTATACAGGGTGATAAAGTGTTACTTATCATATCAGTTTTTTTAATATAACTTCTACTATGGTAGACTTGGAAAGGTGATATTTTGCGAACAGTAATTTACTACCAAAACACATATTCACACATAATTACAATTGTTCGAGTAAACACAGTGTCGTAGAAACAGGGGTTGCTTAAGCTTATTGTCCCACGCAAACTTTGAGGTTTGGTTTTTATACCATTTGATGCAATTTTTCGATTACTCAGTTCGGCTACTATTAAAAAGGTGTACCTCTCAAACTTCGATAAAATAAACCGTTTCCGAGATATTCGAGATTACAATAATTGTTATATCGCATTAAAGGACTGAAAGGTATATGATAACAAATTTTTTGATTGAAAAAACTACAATTTTTTTTTAATGTAACGGTCAGGGCAAAAAGTCCCGAGGCTCATGGAATGCCCCTTTTAGTTTTTTCAATTAAAAATAAAATTTGTTAATCCTTATAAATAATGCGATATAACAATTATTGTAATCTCGAATATCTCGGAAACGGTTTATTTTATCGAAGTTTGAGAGGTTTTCGTCAAAGCACCTTTTTAAGATAACAGACAACCCAAACTGCCCAACTTGTGGGACACCCGAAACCGTAGAACATGTCTTACTACACTGCCAAAAAAACCAAGATGAAAGAGAGAAAACAGAAAGAAAAACTGGAAGCACCATCATTGAAATGGTAGGTATACATATATATAAACAACATTAAATGAAATTTAGAAATTTTCTAATTACATTCTAAAGAAAAGCATGTAATTCTATAGTCAATGGTCATACAGTAAGCTTTAGGCAGAACACTATACTCATCCACAAATGTTGCTTTAAACAGTGCATTATTTTATTAACATTCTTTAAACTAGACAGTTACTGTAATAGATAAAAATAACGTACTTAATACGTTTAAACAAACGTACTTAATACTTTTAAACAAACTTATTTAATACGTTTAAACAAACGTTCTTAACACGTTTAAGTAAACGTACTTAATACGTTTCTACATACCCATATAAAATGCATAACTGAAGAACGCAATCTGATTGGCCGAATACACATCATGTGATTGGGCCTGCCAATGGCAGGCTGCCATGCCATAGCTGCTCGCTATGTCAGTTTTCAATTTGATTTTGCTATCAAAACTTTTGATTGATTCAAAAGGTGCTTTTTTACGTGTTTTCTGCTCGTAAGATTTGTCCTGCTTTTGGTAAGTACTTAATGTAATTGTTTTAAAACATACACACTGTTAATATCACGCAGATTCATTGTTATATTTCCTAATTTTCGGGGGAGTGTGATTTTGTTCTTATTATAATTTGTGCAGCGTCCTAGAATGTTTATTAAGTATAGTGGGGTAGGTAAATATTAACTCACACAAATTAACATTTAAGTTAAATTAACATTAAGTTAACATTAAACTGATTTAGATTAAACACAATACTCATACATGTACAGATGTTAAAATTGTGGAAAGAGTCCATTATTTCCAAATTTAGGGGCGGTTGTGTATTTTTACCGTAAATTGGAATTAGGCGTTATTTTACTAGAGAATTCTCTAGTAAAATCACACTTAAGTCGGCTCGATAAGATACATTTGCTATGGTTATAGATCTATTCAACAAGACCTTAAGATGGTGTACGTATTGTAAATTAGTATTTCGAGAACACTCTTATTATACCGGGTGCGCTAAAAATCTTATAGGGTTTTTCGAAAAATTAGTCTATTTTTTATCGTTTAACAAATTTCTTTTTTGTGTTTTAGAAGCAGCTAAATTTTCTAGCGAACGATAAAAATGATTCACCTAAAGACGACTGGAGATACCTCAAAAAAATCCTTGCCTACAACCTTTAAACACCCTGTATTCATGTTGCAGTTAACGTTAAACGAACGTTTAATAAATGCGTTGTAAAAACAAGTATTTGTGGAGTTTTATTTATTATAGAACTAACATTAGAAAGGACATTAATATGAATTTAAATATAACGTATAGGTAAACGTTATAAATGAGGCAAAAACAATAATTAATTTACCTTATTAATATACGTATATTAAACGTTTTAAATGTAACATTTCGAAACGTGTAATGATCGTTTTCTTAACGCCAAAATTAAACGTTTATTTATTAGTATTGTTAAACGTTATAATCTGCGACATTCTAAAGTTGATTGTACGTTATAAATATACGTAAAAACAAAATGGTGTTACGGTCTAAAAAAACGTTTAATTAACGTATGTGTGTTTACTGGGACAGTTGTTTCGTTTTGACTTCAAATTTAACCTTGAACATTTGATTGAGTGAATTTAGCCAAAAATGTTAAGAGGCTTTTTTTGTAAAGCATTTAATTTCCCATAAGAATATTCATCGCTTTTTTTCTGGGTACTTGTTTTTTACATGAAATACAAAATTCCAAAGTTAAAAGATCAAAATGTAAAACTATAACAATTTTTAAGGCATGATTTTAAGGAAACGGTTCGTCTGACAGAAAATTTTGTTTTAACCTTTTTTGTAGAGAATTAAATTTTCCTCAAAAAATATTTTCGGGTCAATTTTGTTAAACTCAATGGTTTGGGAGTTCTGAGACAAAAACTTGCTGAGGAAAAAAAAATTAAAATTGGTGATAGACCTCTAAATATTAATATTATGGACTTTTTTTTGTCACCCCAAACCATATTTTCGATATATTTTTCAAAAAAAAAATAGTTGTTTTTTTGGCCCAGTCTAATGAACATACCCTTAGTATACATTTTAATCAAGTAAAATATAAATTGATCTATGTTTTGTTTGTATTTTTAATACTTATATTTGTCTGTTTTTCATACATAATCAAATAATAAAACAATCTTTTGTCCAAAGAAAAGCACGAAACAGTATTTCGGAAACACCGGAAAATATTCCACTACACTCCAATGTACCAATAAAAATCTGGGACAAAAACTAATTTTAATTTTAGATTATAAGTAATTGACTGTTTGCCTGTATTTATAAAAACGTTACTACAAGCACTAAAGGAGCAACTGCTTAAAATTGTTGTAAGTCATAACTTACGACTATAGACTATATAAAAACGTCTTCGCGCGCCAACACTTTCAGTGTGATAATTTACATTCTGATTTGCAAGCGAATAAGCGATAAAAAATTCGCGAAGTTAGATCCACGAAAAATTAATTGAAAATTACAGGATTCGCGCGGTATAACCGACCCAATTTTTTTGTTTTTTTCGCCAATTTTTTTCATATTTGTTTCATTAAAAAGCTACGTATTGCATTGGTGGGGGCCCCTAAATGGTGGGGGCCCTGGGGCCGTGGCCCCGCTGGCCCCATGTTAAATCCGTCCCTGATTAAATTGATTTAATTTTCTTGAGTTTAAATATACCAATTAGAATGTGCTAAACTAAAACACATTACATTGTTTAATTATTTACTAAAGTTTCAACAATTACAACAAAATGAAACAATTACAATTATAATTGGGTTTATGAATATTTATTATTAATCAAATAAAAATCTTTTAAATATTCATAAAATAATTATACTAAAGTGTTGGTAATAAATTTTGCAACTAATTATTAAATCAAATAAATTAAATTAAAAAATATAGATACTCTATATGCAAAATTATACTTTCATTAAAACTAAAATGTTTATCCTTAACTGTCATATCAAATGTGGAATTAAAAAACAAATTATCTAAATTGATTTTTTAGCATTTGCCGTAACCGAGTATAAGAATTCGTAGTATTTTTTGCAAAACAATTAAATGAACGGTTTAAATTGCCATGTAGTTTGGGCTTGTTTTAATGGTTGTCAACAAAATAACCCAAATCCTATGCTCGGTAATAAAATGTAATTGCCGATGCGGTTTCTGAATTCTGGTTGCATTTAAACGATTGACTAGTGGCTAATGGTATTGTATTAAGCCAGATTTACATTACAACGTGTACCTATTGTAAAAAAAATTGGGTTAAAAAATATTTAAAATTCTTTACAAAATTTGCATATTTTTACTTTTCATATAGCCGTATTTAAAAAGGTTTAAATTGTAGGCCCGCCTTTCTTATACATTTCTGACATTTTGCAATAAAACAGTTCAAACTAAATATTTGTCAAGAAAATTTAATTTAAAAGCAACCAATAAAATTAATAAATATTTACCTAAACATTTAAAAGTTTAATCGACACATTTCTTAAAAGTGTGTTAGTTTGAAGAAATGTGTCGATTCTATAGAATATGTAAACCTATCGTAAAAACAGGGATGTTAGTATCTAAGTATCTAAGTTACTGTATCTTAGTTCCTTTATTTTTTTAACAAAAAGTATCTAGTATCTTAGATACTTTTTAAAAGGAACTGTATCTTGTAACTTAAAAAAAGTATCTTAGATACCGAAAAGTATCTTAGATACCAAAAAGTAACTTAGATACCAAAAAGTATTTAAGATACCACAAGAATAGTTCCTTTAAGGTAAACATTCAATTTTCTTAGTTTCTTTAAGAAACTTTCTTGACCCATCACTGGTAATATTCATAAGAATATAAGAAAAAATTGAACCTACACCTCGCCAAAGTTTTTTGTTTCGAATGCGTTCCACCAACTTCAAATACCGACAGACAGCTGTTTCGACCTTTATTGGGTCTCATCAGTGTCGGGCAACTTGGTGTAGTGGAACACAATCAAAACAAATTACTCCCTCAGCTTATATGCTCGGTTGTTAAGTCAACAGAGGCGAGATGTAAGAACATCAGGTGATCCACACCGTTCCTTTAGTCAAGTTGTTCGAAACGGCCGCGGCCATCGAAGTTATTATAATAAGTATACTGGCGACTTCAGCGACTGGCGCCAATCGACTGGCGGCGATTTTTGTTATACCTACTTAATTTTTATTCACCTATAAGTGTGAGATAATTTTTTTATTTTTATAATTAAGTGGTGTTTAATTAACGATTTTATCTCTTTTTATTTTTAAGATATTTTAAAAGTGCCTAAGTTAGACACTTTTTGCATTAGACCCTTCAATGGTTTTAATCAACTAGATTTTATTGAAAAAAATTGTTAAAAAAGTAAGCTTAAAATTATTTGAAAAATCAGGGTGGGGTTGGAACGAATTTTTGTTGGGCGGTTTAAACGAAACTTATTACATAATACACAAAGTAACTAAAAAAGTATCTTATTAAGTATCTTAAAAAGTAACTTCCCAAGCAACACAAAATCGTCTAATAGACGTTTAATATTTGTCTATACCAATGGTATATCATTGGTTTATTGTCTACCTCTAATATAGGTTAAAATGTCCGCCTAATATAGGTTGATGCATATTATAGCAATATCCATATTTTAAACGTCTACACTATACGTTTATTTATAATACAAACTTGACAATTAAATATCTGTTTTTTATAACGATGTGGCTCCCGTCCCGAGGCGGGACTTAACTTCGATCCCGACAGACGTCACACACTGTAAATCCGTTTTTATTCCCCGAGCTTTTATAATTGGTGTCAAGCTGGATGGCTTAGATGGTAGGGCGGTCGCTTGGCATGCGAGAGGTACCGGGTTCGATTCTACTAGAAATTGTCAAATTTTTTTTATTTTTTTATTTTATAAATTTGTTGTTTCTTTGTTAAAAATTGTTTTATTTTTATCGTAACATAAATTTGCCCATTTTAGTTGGGTTTTTTGCTCAATGGGGCGGGGGGCCCAATGGGGCGGGGTCGGTTGGGTTGTGTTTTTGAGTTTGGGTTGGTTTGGTTTTATGACTTAACTAACGTGCCCTTAACATGTATACAGGTACAATTTATTATTATTATTATTTTATTATAACATAACAAATCTTAAAATTATGACGTCAGTCGGGACTGAACTTAAGTCCCGCCTCGGGACGGGAGCCACAGCGTTTTTATAAAGGTTACATTTTAATATATAATATACCAAAATTAAACGTTTATCAAAAACTTCTAAAAGCCATAAACGATATACGTTAATATTGAATATTATTTTAAGGTGAAATTTTTTACATAACATTATTGTTTAGGCCGCGGCTCTGCTAATCTGGAAAAAGAAAATAAAAACAAAAGTTTTTACATTTGAATGATTTTTTAATATTTTTAGCTCTAATAATTCCATTTTCATTAAATTAAAATCGTAAAACCATGCATGGTTTTACGGTTATCAATGCATTGATAATTAAAATTACAGTAAAATTTACTATATTTATTCTTTGCATTTAATTTAAGTGAGGCATATTCTTTCCAGATTTGCATTTAATTTAAGTGAGGCATATTCTTTCCAGATTTGCAAAAACTTACCTAAGTGTAGTACCTAGTAACTCCAAGGTAAAAAAAAAGTTTAAAAAGAAACTGAGCAGATGACAAACGAATATATTTTCATAAATAATTATTTATTATTTTAAAATAACTAATTAAACAAATGTTAAGTTTTAACATCATTGAATCATTGCTTTGATAATTTGAGCCAATCTTGACAGGCTTGTCCTATGGCTTTGTCAGTTATTTCCCTGGACTTGATCTTTTCCTTGAAAGGACAGTTTCACTGCCTCTGTAAAACAGTAAAAAACAATGTTACTAAAAAGTACGACTGTTTACATATATTTTAAATAACTTTTAACTTTTTATTCTGTGGTAAAATAAAAATATAATAAATAAGTGGTTATAATGTACGTTTATAAATAGTATACCATAAACCAATAATAGATCTTTAAAAAAATTAAAAATATTGATTATTTTAAAAATTCTAAAGTGATGTTAACCTAATCCAAAAATAAACCATCTAATTTAATGCAAAACGAATATGTCGCATGGTTAAAACTTCTGCAAAGGTTACGGATTTTTGCCGGCTTCGTCAAATAAAACCACCAATTACCTATTAGTTATTTGGTGCAAATTAAGTAATCTGAAATTTCAATTAAAGTAGGTATATACTTACTTTATTAGCTGTATTCCCACCAAACAATACAATAAATTAATCGCTATCCACTCACAGTAAACAGTAAACATAACTTATACGGCAGCCATTATCAACACAGGACACATGTGACCGGTAACGGCAAAACGAAGCGTCTAGAAGGAATGATCACGTGACACGCGCCTATTGGTTTAAACAATCGTCTTAGTTACGAGTAATACCGAAACAGTGCGAACCATGAACATATGTATACAAGTATTATGAAAACTGAAGTTCAGTTACTGAACCACGTAGAAAATTATTGGTACCTATAAGTAACGTTTATTTTTAGGAAAACGATAGACAACTTTATTTTTATTTAGGTATAAAATCAAATATCCAGCTAATATATGACATAAACATTGTTTCTATCGCTAACAAATTTGTTAGCGGTGATAAATACATTTAAATATTACTTGGCTTACAACAACAGCCAAATTTATAGACGTAGATTTCTCGTATTTTTAGACGTTGAGCTTACATAAAAATATATATATAAAAAAAACGTTTACAAAACACTTGAATGTAAACAAATGTGATAAGGGTAAATAATTCCAATTTCATAAACATGCTTTATAGTTGTTTTTATAATATATATATAGATTGGGTGATTAATATAAATTTATATATTAAATTGATAATTTTATGATTTTAAAATAGTATATCAAGTACGTAGAATATACGACTAAAATATGTACGTTTATAAAAAACGCTTAATATATGTTAAATAATTATACCAAAACCAAAAATATACGATTAAATGGTTTATTATACGTTTATTAAACGATTATGCAAATGAGTGTGTTGCTTGGGTTAAGATAAGTATTTAAGTTCCTTTTTTTAAAGAGTAACTAGATACCCAAAGTAACTTCGGATACTTTTTCAAAAAGTAACTTATCTTGTATCTAGATACTTTTTAAAAGTATCTTTGACAGCTCTGCCTATATTATTAGTATTATACAGTGTGGTTCTCACTTATGGAATAAAATTAGTTATTCTATAAGAGATTTTTATTAAAACCGCTCGGACACGTAAACTGTAGTTTTTTTATTCAAAATCATATAATTATAATTTGAAATTGTTTGCCTCACCATATTCTCCCTACCACTATCAATTTTTGATGGAAAAGTGGGGTTGTTGTTTAAGATAAATGTGCATTAAGGGGAAAATAGAGGGGGCAAAGAATTTAAAATTATAATTATAAGATTTTAAATAAAAAAAACTGAAGTTTACGTATCAGAGCATTTTTCATAAACATATTTATCTACTCCTACATTGACGGGCTGCGACTTTATGGCGTTTTAGTCAAGGGCTTAAGTTAGCAATAGTGGCTTTTGGTCATTTTAGTCACGGTCTGATTAGCTTTATTATAAATTAGAGAAAAGTGAGGTTAATTCCGTTGACATTTGACAGATTGTTACTTTTAAAAATGTGTCGATTTAACATTTAATTGTTTGGGTAAATATTTAGTTTGATGAAATAATAATTTTAACGAGTACGGTCAAGTAAAAAATACACACCATATTGTCACCCATAATATAACAAGTGGTATGATTATCATTATTAATCATACCACAAGTTATATTTCGTGAGAAAATATAATAAATTTTAGGATTTAACAAATGGTCAGTTTAAAATTTAAAATTAAAATGTGCTTTAAAATATAACTTATATATATACTTATTGAAATACAAATATTCTATAATTAATAAGGGCAACTATCTAATGTAGGAAAAATGTCCAAATATGTTTAAAATATACACATTGTTGGCAACATAAGACTGTTGCCGAAATATGGTAAGCCTGTGTATAAAAAATTAAAGCGCCAAGGTTGGGGATTTTTTAATGTAGCTGTTGGCATAAGAGCACGCCAGACGTTGGCGGGAGAACTTCACAATGTGAAGTTCACATGTTATTATAACCTATCTATTGCATTTAATGTGGTTGTATGTGTACCTATGTTTTTGTTTTCGACTTTAAATGTCATTCTCGCAGTGAGAGTCTCACTTTATCGCGTCAGGTTGTGAAGTTCTCCCACCAACGCGTTGTCGGTGCAAAGTCTCGCGTACTTGTGGATCTGTTGGAGCAAAAACCAAACTGACGGGCGTCCAATAAAATATATATGTATTATATTACAATAATATCTAAAAGATAACGAAAAATACAGAAATAATAAATAAAGTAAGTTTATGAGTAAAAATTAAACGTGTAATATTAATTTAAATAACAGTTTTAATCCACAATAAATATTGGAATTTATGAAAATGAAAATTGAGTTAGGGTTGAAGTAAGAAACAAAAATGAATAATGCTAAACTAATAAGCCATAAAATTATATCAATAAGTTTGGTGTAACATTACCGAAGGCATAAATAGTGAGCGAGGAGCGGCATGGAGGCGGCGTTGGTATCAATCGCAAGCTGAAGCCGGAGCCGCGGCGCACGGAAACAGGTAGTTTCGGCGTGAATTATATCAGACAGTTTAATCACTCGTATGCACATTATGAAGTTGCAGCAGATGGGAAACCAATTCGGTATCAGTAATAGCGCTACTTAACCAAGCTCCCATTCTGCGCGGATTTTCTCCGGCTTAATCCTTTTCAATCTATGGGTTTGTTTTTAACTGACTGTAACTTTACACGGTAATCCTCCGAATATACTTATGATTTTCCCGTGCGCAATAAAATGCATTCAACGTTTTTTTATTTGCGGCCTGAGTGGGTACATTCAAACGGAAAATGCGGTATCCTGACTGACAATGCCATTTTGAAAATGTTCATGGCAATTTATTGTTTTTACCATCCCTCAAAACATCAAGATATTAAGTGCCAGTTTAAAAATCCTTATATTCCTTATAATAAATGTCGGTTATAAGTGGTACGATTAACGTATGAGTAATTTAAAAAAACCTGAATATTTAAAATAAAAACTCAGTTTACATACGCTGATAAAAAGATATTAAAATTACATATATATTTTTTACATATATTTATACGTTTTTTTTACAAAAAGAATGTTAAAATATTTTGCAAATGTGTAAATGTAAGAAAAATAATGTGCTTTACTTTCTTTCTGTAATTATTCAGATATTAGGTAATTATACATTTAATTAATAATATACAATTATATTACATACAAATATGTAAAATAAATATAAAATGTAAATTTACATAAAAACTTTTTTGGCTAACCAATGAAATCGCCGCGGCTTACAGACGTTCCTATTAAAAATCTGACTAGACAAACGTCCCAAATTTGTGATCTTAAATACACGGAAAAAATCCCTTACTAGGTTTAAGAATAGTTCTATACTTCATGTTAGGAACTTGATTTAAGTATATTTATTATTTCTATGAGATTAGCGTACATTTAAACTAAGTAATGGGATATACTTAATTTTTAAGAAAAACTGTTACTTGATTTGAGATGAGTATTCTTGGATTGAGTTTAAAGGTATTTTATTTTAAAGAAAATTGGTATACTTAAATCAAATATACAATAATACTTAGATGAAAGACCTCTAGTTGTTTACTCAAAGCGGAATATTGCCACTTGATTTAAGTATTCTGTATATTTGTATGAAATTTCGGTATACTTTATTTAAATATATGTATATTTAATACAAGAACGCTTATACTTCAATTTAAGTATAAGACTAGAACAAAGAATACACTATACTGTATTTAAGTATAGCTATTATTAAAACAAATACCTTATTCTTCGCTTAAGTAAATACCGTCCACCCTCTAAGACCGCTTCGCTAAAAGAAAAGACGCAGTTTCTGTGTTCAGTTCTGTCCTGTGTTCTATGGTGGTAGCGTGTGTACGTGTCGGCACCGGCAATTCGTTTTTTCCTTCTTCGGTCTGGATGTTATTTTTAATAAAAAATAATGGAGAAGAAACTTAAAAATTGGGGCTTAGGATGTTTACTAGACACATTTTTGGGTAAGTAAATAATATTTCATTAATTTAAAGTAATTAACTAGGCATGATCGTAAAAATGTAGTGTAAAATGGATAGGTATACTGTAGTGTAAAATGGATAGCATACGACAGGTAATAGACAATAAAACATAAACAGCAGAAAGGCTATAGCCTCCAATTCAGCTATATTATTTTTGTTTTAGAAAACGAGATAGATATCGATATTATGGTAAACCTAAGCGAGGAGAATTTAAAGGAATTAATTCCAAAAATAGGATTGAGGATCAAGTGTAGAGAAAAAATTGAAGAATTAACACCAAACCATCTACGATGATAATGGTAGCCTTCTTAGAGACTCATTTTACATATTATTTAGCTGGAGATAAATTTTACTGACAATAAAAATACCTACTTAAAAAAATATTAACTATTGTGATTAAAAAACCTTACCTTTACATATAGCACCAAAAATGTGATACCTAGGTACTTAAAAAATAAAATGTAAAATATAGTATCTATGTTAATTAACCGTGAAAGAATGAATTTATATAAATTGACAGTACTTTTTCTAATACCTCTAAGACTGTTAGGTAATAATCCTATTGTGATATCAGTGCCTATTATACTTAGTACTTTAGTACATTAAAATAATTAAAATAATATGCCAAAAATACTGTTAAATTACTGTCATAACGATTATATTTTCACTTTCACTTGTATTTTCCGTAGTAGTAGAATAATTAATACAAATATTTTTCAGGGTCACGAATGTTTTTTTTGTAAAAATTATTCCGAGTCGCTAGACGAGGGAATTTTTTTTTCTAATCAACCACTTTCTTTAAAAATAGTGTAAAGTTATTTTAAATATATACTATACTTTTATCAAATATAAAAAAAGGAAAAGTAAGAATACAAGCATTTTATGCAAGTAAAGCGTGTACTTACAATAAGTATAAATAAATAAATTTTAAAGAAAGTATATTCTTAAATCAAGAATACTGTAAAGATTTTACAAAGAAACTATACTTTGATGAAGTACATACTAACGTTACAACAAGAATACCGTACTCTTCATTGAAGACAAATTTGTATACTTAACTCAAAATTAGTGTGTTTCTTATTTTTAGTATAGCAGTAATCTTAGATTAAACCGAAGCTATCTTTATTTTATAAGAATATGAGGATACTTGAAACAAGTATAAATTTACTTGCGGAATAGGGAAACTAAGCTATACTTGGATAGAGTTGAATTTTCTTGGAATCAGTATAGATTTTTTTCCGTGTAGTTGCAAACCCATAAAATACAATTAAAATTAAAAACAAAGTAATACAGACTGTATAATTGCAAGTACAAGTCGCTTTAGCGTAAACGTTAATAAACAGTTGGGTAAGCCTGCGGTTACTTTCTTTGTGACGATTTTATCATAGTAAATTATTAGGTATTGATTTAAAATTTTTAACGAATAAAACTATAGGTATGTACTTTTATTTTTGATATATTTTAAATAATTAATTTATTGTTAATTTCTTATTTGGTTGACGTATATTATAGGACAAATTTCGTTTTTTTTTTACTTTTCTTTCATTTACTAAGCTTGCAATCGCAAAGGCCATCAAAGTCCGTTATGAAATTAGATGTATTAGTTCATGTTTTCATTTAAGTATAAAATTATCAAAGTCCGTTATGAAATTACATGTATTGGTTCATGTTTTCATTTAAGTGACCATATTCGACCAACTTTTTTTGTTTTTACGGTAGAACCTCGATAACTCAAACCTAAGTCGTTAGAAAAAACCGTTCTATTCAGTTGAAGCCACAATATATATTAATTTACCTAATGTTTGTTTATGTTTACAAACCATATATTTATACTCTCTAAAAATGAAATAGTCAAAATTCTACTATTTGAATTAGTACCAGCATTTTTTACTAATAAAATAGTCGTTTTCACTTTTAAATAGTTATTTTTTACTAGGTAAATAGTTAAAGTTTGACTAATTTAAGATTAGTCACCATATTTAACTATTTCTGACAGTTAAAAGTAACTAATTTCTTTAGTCGTTTACGGCCAACAACAAAGTATTATTTGAATTAAATGCATATACCTCTTCATGGTTAAATGACCAAGAAAACAAATAAAGATGCAAAAAGTTTAGTTCAAAACAGTAACACAAATAATATATTAAACTTTAAAATATTATGAACAATATTTATTGACAAATAAAATTTATTTTTATAAGAGCGGCTGACAGCCGACTGGTTATGAAGTTAGGTTGACAAGCTTCTCAAGTGACAGACGTGAGTTCAATCCCAGGCTGGGTCAAAACTTTTTTTAAATTTAAATTTACTAATTTAACTATTTCATTCAGTGGAATTTGACTAATTATTAGTGACTGCTTTTTCGCTATGACAATTAGTCAAATATGACTTATAATTAGTTATTTTTGACTAATTCATTTTAAGAGAGTATACCTAGCGTAAACAAGGTACATAAATATAAGGTTTATATACATATATATTAAAACAATTCTTGACAAAAAATTATAATTGGTTAAATGCTAAAATTTCCGTTTTTGAAGCGAGTAGTACCTCAGAACGAAAAAACATTGGTCGCTCCCAGAAGTCGTTTGATACCAGCAGATCCCGTAAAAGAAACTAATACTGTTCAAAGAGAGCTACAAAAATTAAAAAGGCGTACCTGTCTCCAAGTAACAGTGCCGATAAAAATGACAAGTAATGAAGCATTAGCCTTTTTTGTGGATAATTTGTTTCTTACATGAAAACGTCGTAGTTGAATGTCATTTAAGTCACTTTGATAACGGATAAAAAGGAAGGTAACTTTTGCAAGTGAATAATTATTTATTTACCTCGTGTCATTTCATTTCCTTGACAACCTTGCAAATAATTATTTTTTAATAGCAGGTGTCAAAAAATCTTTTAAAATGAATCGTTTTGGTATCGTTTCCGGCGAAAAACAATAAGAACAAATTCTAAAAAGTATCCCAAATAATTCTTTAATAATAAAGCATCAATTTGGCGACAATATATGGCATTTTGTAATGCGAGGAATTACAAACTACTCGACTCAATATCACAGCAAGATTTAGCAAATATTTTACTTGATTGGGCATGCAATATGAAAAAAATTAATCACAAAATTATCTCGTCGAATTACACTCGAGCTTTTTTTCTGGCAGGATAAATTTATGTTTTCTAACTTTCAAACTTGTTACCTTTTAGCAATTTGACTCGAAAAAAAGTCATCTGACAAAATCGCTCGACCTACTGTCTCGCAATTTTGATTGATGACATTTTTTCTTGTCAAATTGCTAGGTAACAAGCTTTTAAGGAAAACAAAAATTTATCCGGCTAAAAATAAGCTCTTGTGTAATTATAGTCGATAAAAAATTCACAAAGGAGCAATACATCTCAATGCGTCAGATAAGTAAAGCTCAGCGATATTTTCCCCAATTATCACATACTTTTTGAGGCAAAATAAATGCTATCCTGATAAAATTAAGATCACTGAACTACCGTACGAGCCCTAACCACATAATGTTCGGACACTTCATAATTTATACAGAAATTTTTTTCGTGAATACTATCTCAAAATTATTAGAAGTTATGTATAAATTATGAAGTGTCCGAACATTATGTGGTTAGGGCTCGTAGAACTACAATCATTGCTTGATCATACTTTAAACCGCTTGTTGTCAGTTCAGCAGGAGGTGTTACAACAAGTATAAATATGGGGCTGTTTTCAAAAACCTGTTTTCAAAAACCAATGAAGATGTAGACGATTCCTATACATTCGTCGTATCTATTGTATGTACCACTTCAGATGACGACGTATTCCGCTGTTGGTAGAAGTAAAAGTCAAGGAAGAAAGATAATTATATAGCAAATTCTTTTCCCTTCATCAACAAAATATTGTAGCCCTATTAAAATAATTTTAAAGAAAGAAGAGTGTAAAGAACTAATACAAAAAGAAGTGGACAGTATAAAGTCTCAAATAAAAACACTTTTGCCAACTGTGGTAAAAGTAGAAGACCGTGAAATTTTAGTAAACCAGAAACTTGAACTATGATTGAAGGAAATATAGCATGTATAATATAGTAGTAAATAATTATAAAGAAAAGGTTAGTACCCATATTTTAATATGTATACATGCAAGTTAGGTCAAACTTCTTTTAAAAGTGTTAAAGTAGCATCAATATTTTCATCGTATAAACATCGCCATCATTTGATAGTGAAAAAGACAAAAACCATATCAAGGTCCAGTGTTGACTGATAAAAATTTAAGTATTTTGAAATTAAGTATTTTTTATTTAGATGGTTAACATAATTAGTATTATATCATTATACCTTTTGTAATTAATATTATATTGCTGTGTATACATAATAATATTATAAAGTATGTAAAATCAAAAAATGGTTTATTAAAATTGTTTGAAACCAAACACATTATTTTATTAATTCATACACAAACAAATATCTCTCTATACCTATAATAATTCTGCCTTACTAAACAAAACCCCTGTATGTGCAATATTAAGTGATAAAGGACAAATGATAATTTGTATCGTTTTTTACAATACCAATACAGACGGGACGAACAGTCGTGCTCTTCAACGACTTGAGCGCTCTGAAGTACCTAAGCATGATAAAAGTCTTAAAGAAACATAAAAATTGCTCATATACAGGTAGTTAAAAACAATACTGTGCGAAATTAGTGTGGTAAAATCAGTGTACCTGTTCTTCAAAGTCTTAATAGAATCATTAAATTAGTGCATTAAAAAGCAATCTCTCAACAAGTGAATGCAGTATATAAAGTCCTTACGGACACGGAAGTTATTAAGTGATAAGTGACAGCATACCTGACGGACTAACCACAGGTCAATGAATCACCTTATGTAAAGAAGAAACGAGTCTAAAAAAGAGTGGAAGGGGCCATCATCTGCAAAATCCGATAAGTACCAAGTAACCGCATGACCTAATACGCAAATTTGCAACAAAAACCTTATTATTACTGAAACAGTGCAAAGAAACCAATAATTAAGTAAGAACGTCAAAAAACATAATATAAGCATAAACTTAAGAGGCCAGCCCCAATAAAATTAAAGTGTCTAAAACTAAACGAAACTATAATAAACAACTGTCTCTTAAAATACATTAAACGAGCAGATCATTAAGACGTAACCTAAACATAGAAAAGTCAACGCAGTCATATAAAGGTCAAAAAACGACAACTAAGATTTACACACAGTGGAGCAAAATAATTGGTGTGTATATGTTAACATGTTTAGCACGTAAACAACGGATAGCTAAACAAATGCATATTATGAAGCCGGTACTTGGCATGAGGAGTTGAATTTCCACGAAGGCAGAGGGAAATGCTAACGGCTTGTCGTAATCCGCAACACTTCGGTAATGAAGACAATATTAAGTATCTCTCACAATTCTAACGCGGTTACCGATTTTTCAGCATAATTTAAGCAGTTACACGATAACGATCGGTAGTTGCATTACCGACCATCGAACACTATGTGACTATGACAGTGCTCGAACTCTAGACTGAAGAAATGGTTTCGCACAGTGGGTAAAAATTTGCATACAGTAGTTTCCGATTTTCAGCAGACTCGAACACAGATGAACAGAAAGTACTACAAGACCAGCAAGGATAGGTTGGGTTAGGCAGCGTACTAACCAACCAAGCCCCATTCATGAATACCAATTGAATGGGGGTATTACTAAATCCCAGGTTAAGCGGGGTTCCGGATTGTACTTAGTTTTGGGTCAGTCTAATGTCCCCCAAAAAACAAAATGTTTTTCCTCCTTGTCCCTCACTCCACTAGCCTAAATCGGGCGTATAGCAGCAAAATTCCGGGAAGGGCCTTTACCATCGAAACTGTCATCCACGACCTCCTAAGAAAGATTACCAGCCGAGGTAAAAATTCGTATCCACCAAACACAGTAATGCTGTGCAGTTGCTGGATACTTATGAGAACTAAAAGATGGTAAAAATAACTCTGGGCCGTAGGCCATAGGTTCTTATAGCTCATACTCATACTCATGATAATTTTTATTGTTTTTAATAACGAAAATAATTTTTTGTTCTCTATTAGTTAATATTGTCATTTTGCCTTGAAGATAAAACATTATATGCCATTCGGCTGAGGAGTGTCTTTTTGTGATTCGCTCAATTGTAGGCATCCGCTGCGCGTCGGCCTTCAAACTTTAAGTTTAGCCAAATATATACACTGCTGAGGCTTATGACATAAATAACTATTTATTCATTTGCGTGATATAACATTATTGAGTAATTTTTGGAATAACCTGTGAAATTTTGCAACACTAATGTAAAAAGCAAATGTAGTTGGGATGACACTTATACAAATTAATAAAATATAAAGAGACGACTTAGTGCAAAATATGATAAAGAAGATAATTCATTTAAGTTTAAATTTATAAACGTTCGAGCAACATATTACGAAAGATTCCTTAATACCAAGTCACCTTTTGCTCCCGACGCTACGTGTCACAAAGTAAATTACAGTAAAAGGGATTTTATGTCACCTGTCACGCTTGGAAAGGCCAGCAGCTTCCGAAGAATAATCCCTTTATTTTTCTTCAATCAATATTTCCAAAAGCATTAATGTATTATTTTCCGTGTCTCCTTTACAACCATCAATTTTACTATTTCTGACAATACTTATATACCAAAACTATTGTACAGTAAATCAGTTACACTCCTAACGTCATAATTTTATAACAGATTCTTTTAATAAAAAAGAAAAAAATTTATTTTTTGCATAAAAACTTAATTAAGCAAAACATTTCCCTAAGATGCATATAATATTTTTTTCTTATATTATAAGAAAAATTGTCTTTTTAGTTTCACGGATGAATTAAATATAACTCATAATTGGACTCACGGCTTTAGAATTGTTCTCAAGTAGTTTTTTACGTGCCCGAACTACTCTACAATTTTTATAAACGATATTATGAACTAAAACCTTTTGCAGATACGTAGTCGACCAAGTTTTCATGCATCCATTTGTCAGTGTAAGCCTCGGATTAAAGCGCAGAATTTTTGTTTTTGCGAGTGGTGAGAGAAAACAGGGATTTAAAAACAAAGTTTAATTATAAAATCAGAATTTTTCTGACAAATGAGACAGCACGCTTCTTTTTGTTATTTTTTTAGATAAAATTTTTTATAATGACAGATTTATACAAAACAAAAACTTTGGGAAATGCGAAGCAGAAACAATAATTATGTATTATACTCATACATGTATGCATTTGTATTTATTTAAAAATCGTTTCGAGAGACAAAAACACTTAAGAAGAAAAAAAACAATAAAATTTCCGTAATCGTGCTTAACTGAACTTTAACCCTTTGTATTGTAATTAATTACATTCACAAAAAAGATATTGACAGTAATTATTATTATTAAAAATTTATTTCATTGGTCTTCTTTTGTTTATGATTTCATTAATAACCAATTTAATTTTGACTATTGTTTATATTTTATTTATTTTTTCCTGATTTTTCAGAGTTAACAAACACTTTTAGGATAATTTATTAGTACACATAAATAGTATATCGTTTACCGAGCGAGCCAATAGGCGAGTGCAGGAACTCATTCTTTTTTATCGAGTGGAGTCGCTTACAAATACAAAATTTGGGTAATATATATACAGGGGAAGGAATAAGATTGTTGACAGCGGGAAAAATGAATGTCATTAATTATTAACAATTGTAAATACAATCGGCGAATTATTAACCCCTCGCCAAAAAACTACGTTTTTATAATTTTATTTAAAGCCAAAATAAATATATTTGTAACGTATTGTATATGCATGTCATATTTTTAATTGTGTCAACTATTTTAAACAATATTTATAATTCAACTAATTTTAAACGCTAAAATAATGTGTCAAATAAAAATATCAAAGTGACAATAAAAATCAAGTGAATTTTTAATTTAAAGTGATATTTTAATTCACGTAAATTTTCGAAATCAAAGTGACCAGAAAATTCAAGTAAATTTTTAATTCAAAAAATATTTTTAATTTACGTGAATTTTTGGTATTAAAATGACCATAAAATTTAAGATATTTTTTAATTCAAACTAATTTATAATTCGCATGAATTATAAATACCAACTTCACTTATTTTAAACTTAAAAAGTATGGAAAACATGCAGCATAAAAATATAAATAAATAAACTTTCTAAATTAAAATTAAAATTTTTAAATAATAAAATGGGAGTTTACGTTTAACAGGGGTTTTAGTATAAATAACGGGTTTTTGCGTCCAATTACACTATTAGTCCGGAATTGTCACCATTGCGTCGGCGAATGTCTTACATTTTCTTTGGACGAATCGGTGGCAGACTTGTGTTGAATTTGGCCGGGATGACGTCACGAACACAAGATAAGCCAGTGATTAATGGTAGTTTAGTTACTCTTATAGGATTAGGTTTTTTTGGTTCTTTAACTTCCTGACCATTAAATACTTTTTTCCGCCATCTGCATAGGACGTCTATTAGATTAATTTATCAGCACCTTATGCATGCAGGTTTATTAAAAATGTAATTGTAAATCTTGAATCCTAAAATTAAAATTATTGTAAATTTCAAGAACGAAGATTTTTACAAAAGCATGGCGAATGCGCCAATATCAATTAAATTACTATTTATTTAATTACTACCGATAACATAAAACAAGTAGGTATGGATACAAGAAACTTTACAATTATTCTTAGGATTCATAAATATTTAATAAATGAAACAAACATAAAATACTCTAAAAAATATTAACAACTAAAACCACTTTAATGCACCTTTGAGGGAAAAAGATTTTTTGTATTTGTCACAATCGTGAATTTTAAATTTAGCGTGTTTTAATACATTAATATGATTATTGTTTGACTTTTGCAATGCTGCCGGATATGCATCTTTTTTTATTAATTTGACGAAATGTGTTGCGTTTATCTTGCTATAAATTTAATTTTAGCTATTCAATTTTTTTAATATCCGTTATAATAAACCATATATATCATACTGATTCCCCCCACATATCCACTGCATGGACCCCATAATCCGTCATTCAAGTCGACACGTTTGATTCATCACAAAGACCTCATAAGTCTTTGATTCGTAATGACGTCCACACTACTTTATATATATATATATATATATATATATATATATATATATATATATATATATATATATATATATATATACTATAGTATGGACGTGTCGAACAAAAAATTAAACGCCAATTTCTCTCAGCGCATCATTTCTGTTGTTTTTATTCTCCTTTTTGCCCACAAAGATTTTCCGGACAGGTACATTTCAATAAAATTAAAGTGTTCTTGTCACTACTAAATTTTAACTTTTTTCAACTACTCGTAAACCTATTTCACTAACAGAGCTGTCAGAAAAAAGTATCTTAGTTACGTTAGAGTAACTTAGTTACTTTTAAGTATCTAAGTTACTGTATCTTAGTTCCTTTATTTTTTTAACAAAAAGTATCTAGTATCTTAGATACTTTTTAAAAGGAACTGTATCTTGTAACTTAAAAAAAGTATCTTAGATACCGAAAAGTATCTTAGATACCAAAAAGTAACTTAGATACCAAAAAGTATCTAAGATACCACAAGAAAAGTTCCTTTAGTCAAGTTGTTCGAAACGGCCGCGGCCATCGAATTCGAATAACTTAAGTTATTATAATAAGTATACTGGCGACTTCAGCGACTGGCGCCAATCGACTGGCGGCGATTTTTGTTATACCTACTTAAATTTTATTCACCTATACTTCTTTTATAATCTGTGACTTCGCCACCCGCTCTGCAGAAGGGTGTTTCCGTTCGTTGCGACTTGAATTTATAGTGGTAAGTCTGAAATAAGTTAGGTTAGGTAAGTACTTGCACTTGCTTCTTTATGATGTACTGATGTAGGATATTGGTTGTTACATTGTACCGTACATTCTATAATGTTCAATGTATGTTTTCCATTTTAAATTTTAAAAAAATGTTAAAAAAGATTAAATGAAAAGTGTGAGATAATTTTTTTATTTTTATAATTAAGTGGTGTTTAATTAACGATTTTATCTCTTTTTATTTTTAAGATATTTTAAAAGTGCCTAAGTTATAGACACTTTTTGCATTAGACCCATCAATGGTTTTAATCAACTAGATTTTATTGAAAAAAATTGTTAAAAAAATAAGCTTAAAATTATTTGAAAAATCAGGGTGGGGTTGGAACGAATTTTTGTTGGGCGGTTTATACGAAACTTATTACATAATATATAAAGTAACTAAAAAAGTATCTTAAAAAGTAACTTAAGATACGTATTTAAGTTCCTTTTTTTAAAGAGTAACTAGATACCCAAAGTAACTTCGGATACTTTTTCAAAAAGTAACTTATCTTGTATCTAGATACTTTTTAAAAGTATCTTTGACAGCTCTGTTCACTAATTTGTACAGTGTAATTTCCACTAAATAAATTAGTGCAAAGAAATCGCTACATGAAAAAGTGAGTATTCACTAATTGCTAGTGGTATACTTATCACTGCGGCAAATAGTTAAAGGCGGGCACTGACTTGCAACTGAACGTTGTAATGTAATGTAATGTAACACGAACATTCGATAGTCAGTGCCTATAAACGAGCGCGAAGCGAACGCGAACGGCGAGCGGCGAACGGAGCATCCGTGCTCCACTTGAGTATCGGTTTTTTAGCGAATCCCTTTGATTGTTACATTACAAGTCAGTGCGCGCCATTTCGGAACTGACTTAATGGAGCACTATTGAGCAGAGCATTCAAAATGAGCATTCGCGGCGCCAAGAAAACGATCTGAGCTCGAGCGTTGTAATGTAATGCTTGCCTTGAGCATTACATTACAAAGCTCGGCTCAAGTCAGTGCCCGCCTTAATATGCACTGTCAATCAGTGAAAATTCACTGTTTCATTTTTAGAGAGTATAGTGTATACACTTCATATCTATTTAAAACTATTCAATTACTAACTGAGAAATAAACACACTGTTTCACGTTATTTATAGTACAATAACAAAACGATTTTTAACTTTCTTTGATCCCAATATACTTTATTTAGGTTGCATTCGATACCATTCAATTCGACATAGCATAGTCTGTACTCACCTTTAAAGATCGAGGAAGACTGACCAGTAAGAAATTAATTCTGGGCTGTGCTAAATTAACTATATTTTTTATTTAAGTCTTATTGGAACCATCATGTAATTTAAATATTCATTGATTAATATTGCTTCACTATTTTACTTGCTACTATATTGTATTTTATTATTATCCTTCAGATTGTCTCACTGTTTTAATTGTTAAATTTTCTCTTAACATGTTCGCGGACAGTATGTAAACATGGATTTTTCAAAAAGCCATTATAATAAAAATCGAAAATAAAGATAATTATAACACAAAAAATAAATCCTAGTCACAATTTTTTACGAAAAAAATTAAAGCAGCACATGCCGTGGTGTCCCTATAAAAAATATTTTTAGCTTAAATTTAATTAATTTCTTCAAATTATTCCTTCTGTTTGTACGAAGAGTTCCAGTAATGTGCGTTTTTCTTTCCAGCAGCTTTTTAGAGAGCTCCACACTACTATAGAAGTTGTCCATAAATATATGGTGTTCGTCATCCAAATAAGGCTTAATTAGAGAAGTAACCAATGTTTAAAGTTTTAAAAGTCTTTCATCATCATCGCTTTTCCAGAATAAATCTGCATATTCAAAACAGGCCATACAATAACAATATATTGTTATTATTACATAGGTACATATGTTATGTATACATAGGTACATATTTAAGTTGTATATTTAATAAAAATAATGCAAATAAAAGCAAAAAATATAACGGTATTTTAGATCATTATTTCAAACACAAATGCAAGTTCTAAATGAAAAATTTACATTTAACTAATACTATATAATTAAGGCTATACGTCTCACAAGGTTTTGGTGAAGCGGGTAAATGCACTATTTTTATATTTTTTGTCACGGCATGGGACTTGCTAACTTAGATAAGTGATAATAGCGAGCTGGCGTGGCGATAGTACGGGTGATTAGTTTTATAAAAATTAAATTTTATTTCAGTTTTTAAGATTATGTTATTATATATAGAAAATATTTAAACATTTAAAATTGCAAACAATCTTAATAATATTATATTATACATATGTATTAGGGTGGTTATTATTTTCC
This sequence comes from Brassicogethes aeneus, assembly GCA_921294245.1. Classification (NCBI taxonomy): domain Eukaryota; kingdom Metazoa; phylum Arthropoda; class Insecta; order Coleoptera; family Nitidulidae; genus Brassicogethes; species Brassicogethes aeneus. The sequence goes on from OV121132.1 coordinate 69,633,103, forward strand.
AGATAATTGAATTTAAATTGTCCCCCAATTTTATATAAATAAAAAAAGTATTGAGTCTGAGGAGATCTGCAAATACCCCCTCAACTAAACAATCTGTGGATTATTACGATCCTAATTGTTTAAAAATGTATTTAAAAAGTCATGTAAATAAACTAACATTTAAATCTCGCGGGAAGCAGACATTTTTTGACGTGGAATGCCGAAAAATAAAAATACAGACACTCCTGCGTTTTAGGTGGGAAAAGTAAGGGGGGAAGAATACGGAATTCAAAGCGGAAAGGGAAGAACGGAGATCATTCAAGAAGAACCCGTGCCACGAACAAGATGTGTAAATTTGGTGAATGTAAAAGTGTTTAAATTTGTAGGTTTGTATATTTCAATAACTAAATTATTGTAGTATAAATATTCCCAAACATTTTGGTAGGTTTGTACATTTTAATAACTAAATTATTGTAGAATAAATATTCCCGAACATTTTGGTATAATTAGTTTACACAAATGCCTACTATAAAGCTAAAGATTCGATCATTTGACTAGGCGTCATCGATCGGTCTATTCCGCCATGATGGCTGCCGTTTTAAATAAACCACGTTTGTATTCGGAATGATATAAATTTACGTTTGGACCATCTTGCATTATATTTAGTTTCTAAATAATAAACAATTGGTACTTGATTTTCAATTTCCAATTAAAAGGACAGGGTTGTGCGGGATTTTATCTAATTAAAAGGGCAGGGTTGTATTGAATCTTATCTAGCTAAATGTCAGGATTGTACTCGGGTTTATTTAATTATTTTAATAAATATTTCTTAAAGGGGATTTACCATAAACGCTCTGTAAATTAAGTGCAATTGATAGCGATTTTCTTGAATACGGGATTTATTTAATTCTACTCGCAGATTCACATTTATGCCCCGTTATTAGTTAAGTGATTTTTCCAGTCATATTGAATTATTTGGATTACATTTGGAGTGACTAGCAACAGTGATTGTGCGATAGCGACATTTAATTTATCACCACTGTCCGTGGAGTCCTGATATAAAAAGCCCATTTTTAATTACTATCCTGTAAATTTTATTAGGTGCCGGACGGTCTGGTTTCATCTGACTGCGCGACGCAGACATTGTTTTTGTTATTTGTGTCATTTTGATTACATAGTATTTTATGGTAATTATTAATTTATTAAAGTTTGCCGACAAATGAGGCACAATAGACAATTGCGAACCCTCAGTTGAAGCGATCTCGAGCCTGATAATTTATTTACTCCTTTTTCTAAAAGTCGATTGAGCCTGAACTCTAATTAAATATTACATGAAAAATTATGTAATGTTGAATTTAAGTTTATAAACTTAAAATTCAGTATACTGTTTAGTAAACTTAAATTCAACAGTAATTAATTATAAAAACTTTATTTGGATGATGGAGGCCTAATGCAGTTGTAATACTTGACGGATAAAGTTAAATTTAAAAAACAAAAATAGAGACTAAGACTCAATCTACTTTTATCCAACAAACACGCAAACAAACAAAGACACAAACTAAAAATTAAAACGAGGAGCATCAAAACGAGAGCTTAGAATTATCTAGTATGATGTAATGGTATTTATATATTTATTTATTTATATTATATGTGGATTGTGATCGCAGTAAGGAGATAATGTGTGGTTTTAAAGGTTTGTAGAATGTCCCTTTATTTCAGAGTTCTTTTAGAAAAATAAGTTAAATGTCGTTTGGGTTGGGGTTATTGTTGTTGCTCTATCCAAATATATATCATTCTTGTTTGTTATAAATTTTAAATATGTTATACGTTTAACTCTCTCCCATAATCCCTAATTTTTTAAGGTTTTATGAGCGATATTTATATAAAAATAAACGGGGGCCTTCCAGGTGTTTAAAGGTTATTTATTGTTTTTTATTTACTGTATTGATTATTTCACTTTTAATACTTTTTCCATGAATACAACACCTCAAGAGTACCTTGGGTTACTAAATTAATGAGCTTTATTACCGTAAGTGTTTATTTTATTTATTTGTCGTAATTTAACATAACATTTGCCGTGGTGTTATATTTTATTTATTACTTGGGGTGAAACTTTTACAGATTCTTTGCTGGGGGGGTTGTACGCTTACAAGTCCAATTAAAATATCCTAACTTGTTTCTGACTATTCGCTGTAACGACAACAAGTTTCCCATTTAAAAAATATGTGATTTTTGTCTTCGTACTGAAACAAATTATCTTTGACGAAAACAATTTTTTTTATATCGAATTGATAAGGATCAATATTACCTACCTTAAGGGAAAAAAAAGAAAAAAATGTATTGCCTCTCCTTTTTACCCTGCTATTTTTTTTTTAATTAAAAATGGTAGGAAAAAAGCAAGATATCAGTCATATCTAACATTACGTTTATTACATATTTAGTTTATAAAAATACATAAAACATTACAAACTTTAAATAAATATTAATTTCTTACTTTTTCAGCATGCATTGTTTTTTTTTAAAGATAGCTATTTACTTTACTATTAGTACATTATTACATGTGAAAATTGCACTGTATGTTCAAAATTAATTTCAGATAAACGATGTGAAGCCTCAAAAAAACTACAAAAAAAACTTTTATACAAATTTAATTTATTTTAACGTTTAACGCTTAACCACCTGATATTATTCCTATATCGGTTCAATATAATTACACCGTTGTAATCAGAAAAATAGCCTCTATCAAATTCTGATATAAAAATAGGGGTTGTAATTAAAAAAAATTGGCCTCCTTGGGGGGCTACGTATTTATTGGTTGGCAATATCACCGTAAAATTTGAAATGAACTACTACCAAAGAACTTTTATAAAAATCATTTTTTAATATTTTCGATATTTTAAAAGTTACACTAAATATTCCAAACTTTTAAGCCAACCTGTATATTTCTGAATTAAGAAATATTGGGCAGCATAATATTTATAAATGTATTTACAAAAAATTTATACTGCTTTAAATTTCTTAATTAAAAACAATATATAATATCAATTGGCGATGAGTGTATTATACATTGTATAATATACAAGTTTCCAAACGCTGACAAATTTAAAATCGTTTTAAAAGTTAAAAGTCATTTTTTACATTTAATTTTTAAATGTCCAAACTTCATTTATACAAAAATCTTGCTAAGATAAGAGGGCGCTGGTGTTCTGTTGATTGTTGACAATCAGCGCCGCTGGTGGTGAATAAACAGACCTAATTTGTACAATTTAGTGGACAGGTTTTGTTAAATTCCAATATTAAGTTCGGACTCCCCGTGTAGGCTCCATTAATATTCCTCTAATAAAGCAAAATGTTTTCATTTCAGATATTAAAAACATAACATTTTAACACCTTATATGTTGCTTAGCTGGCATTTTTGGACATTATTTTTACGTATTCTACCTACTCCCGAAGTTTGGTTCACTTGGTGGAGATCACCCTATGTGATTAATGACATTAATTTAATAAATTATTAACATTTAAATTAAAAACCAAATGCATAAAGGAATTTTAAATTAACAACCTATTAAATTTATGAATACAAAAAATAAGTATAAAGTAGACAACAAAAATTACATACATTCATTTAGCTGTATATCAGCTCTAGTTGAGTGAGAAGAAGAACATACATACACTGAGAAAAAACAATGATTATCTTAATCGAATATTTTGATTAGTATGGGCACAGTCACATATACTGTTATGTTAACCATGTTTGTATTGTAACAGTTTTATTGTCACTTTAACTCTATTTTTGTTGTTGCGCAAAACAATAATTTATTTAGTTATAATAATCATATGCAAGTACAGTTGTATTCATTAAAAAAGCGTACAATAATTAGAATGAGAGAAAACTGTCAACATTATTGCGTAAAACCGGCTTTCCACTGACTTAAGTCACTATAACTGACAGTAGAAAATAAAAATGCCTCGTCAGTTTAAAAGGCTCAAATAGTATCAAGAATCGAAGAAGAATGGTCAATTCGTACCGTGGTATAATAGAAATAAAAAATCTATATTAAAAATTAATAATTTTTGTAATATTATTTAATTAACCTACGACGTCAATGCTCTTTATAACCTATAGTAATTATTTTAATGACTTATGTCAGTGATAAGCCGGTTTTAAGCAATAATATTATTTTGACACGTTTTCTCTCATTCTAATTCTTGTACGCTTTTTTATTGAATACAACTGTATCTTATAACCCTCTATATATAGTTAAATATACTATACGTATGAACTTTCTGTGTAGTAAAAACTACAACGTCATATTATTAATAATGTGTGACAACATTATTTTGTTATTGCAGTTTTAATCATCTTGTACTAACAGTTTAGCCGTACATGATGGTTGTAATAGCCTATTTAAATATTTAACTTTACCAAATTTTTATAACAAAATGATTACAGTACACATATACGAATTTTTCGTATATTGTTATTATAACCATAAGTTATAATTAAATGAACCATATTTTGCATAACAAATCTATATTGTTGGGTATTACAATATACAGGGTTCCCAGCATTGTTTTGTACTTTTTTTTATGATTTTATGACAAATTTTTCAAATTTTATGACATTTTTTATGACAAGAATTTATTATTTCTAAAGTTATTTAATAAAATAAATGTAATTTTTTAACGGTTTATTATATAAAAATAAATATTTTTTCTCGCATCAAAATAAATATTTCTGCTATAATATTTTTAATATATGTTACTTTAGTATTTTATTATAATAGGTATTATAATCTCAAAATAAATAAAACCAAAAAGGTATACAAATCTGAAATATTGGAGGCTCAAACAATGATTAACATGGGTCTCAAAAAAGCAAAAAAAAATAGTATATATTATACTGGGCCAAAAAAAATCGACTATTTTTTTTTTGTAAATTATATCGAAGATATTGTTTGGGGTGACAAAAAAAAATTATGGTGAAAGTTTGAGTCCATAATATTATTATTAAGAGGTCTATCATCGCAATTTTAGATTTTTTTCCTGAGCGAGTGTTTGTCTCAGAACTCCCAAATCATTGAGTTTAACAAAATTGACTTAAGAATATTTTTTGAAGAAAATTGAATGCTCTACAAAAAAAGTTTGATTGGAATTTCCCGTCAGGTGAACCGTTTTCTTGCAATCACGCCTTAAAAATTGGTATAGTTTTACATTTTGATCTTTTAACTTTGGAATTTTGCAATTCATGTAAAAATCAGTACCCTGAAAAAAATCCGATAAATATTCTTATGGGAAATCAAATGCTCTACAAAAAAAGTCTTTTATCATTTTTGGCTAAATTCACTCCATCAAAAGTTATTCAAGGTTAAATTTGAAGTCAAAACGAAATTTTAACCTTGAATAACTTTTGATTGAGTGAATTTAGCCAAAAATGTTAAGAGGCTTTTTATGTAAAGCATTTGATTTCCCATAAGAATATTTATCGGTTTTTTATGGGTACTGATTTTTACATGAATTACAAAATTCCAATTTAAAAGATCAAAATGTAAAACTATACCAATTTTTAAGGCATGATTTTAAGGAAACGGTTCATCTGACGGAAAATTTCACTTTAACCTTTTTTGAAGAGCATTTAATTTTCTTAAAAAAATATTTTTGAGTCAATTTTGTTAAATTCAATGGTTTGGAAGTTCGAAGACAAAAACTTGCTGAGGAAAAAAAATTAAAATTGCGATGATAGACCTCTTAATATTAATATTATGGACTCAAACCTTCACAATAATTTTTTTTTGTCACCCCAAACCATAGTTTCGATATACTTTTCAAAAAAAAAAAATAGTTGATTTTTTTGGCCCAGTCTAGTATATATACTGTAAAGATTTCTCTTTACCCCCAGGTTCGTTTAAAACAAGTTTTATGAAAAATTGATAAATTAAATAGTTCGTGGCTTTGGCTCGTGATCGTCTTACCCAAATTTGGACCTCTACGCTGTGTTTACTTACTTGTTTTATTAGATGCATTGCTTTAAGAATGATACGTGGGAGAAATAGGTTTATAAGAAATAAAATACAGTGGCTTAATTTACCCCAATTTAATTTACGTTAACTTTTTACAAACAAGCAAGGGGTGGCTCTAAGGAGGGTTCGGCCAGGGAAAAAGAGCCTGAGAAAAAACCCTGGTCGGCTATGAAGTAGCAAAGGAATACGCGGTCAGGCATTGTACTTTAAAAATTACGCAAATTAATGTATTGGCGATATGGCTCGATACTGCATTTAAACAAAGATTTAAAACTGAAGAATATTGGGGTTAGTTAGCCGGGCTAGGCCCAGAATGTAACGAGGTCCCAATATGGGAGGCAACCCGCCTAGTTTAGTTGAAGGGTCGGGGAAAAGCGAAGCAACCCTAGAGAACCTAGGGCAACCTTTTCCCCTCACGGGAGAAAAATATTAGTCCATACAACAAAGGCCCACGCACACAAACAAGGAGTACTCAAAGTTGGAACAATAACGGTCAGCACTCCTGGTTAAGCACCGAGTAATTTCGCAATACATTAATAACTTTGGACTGATCATAAAACAATGCTTAACCACGTTATAGAAAAAGGGTACAAAATGATGGGTTAAGCACAAACAAAATACAAGGTTACATTTGAGCGATACAAGCATTGAACATAGCAAAGCATTAAAATTATAGTGATAATAATAAAAGCGAGAATAGGGGTGGTAATAGCTAAAAGAAAAGGATTAAAACTAACGTAAAATACAGCTAAACGTAATAGAAAAGGGTAAATATACCCATAATAGCAATAATTATATAATAATAAGCTTAACAATTTGAAAATGCACAATATTACGTTTAGTTAATTTTACTACACATTTAAATAGATTAAATATTTAGAACTAACCTTGTAGAATACACTAACAACACTTTTAACAATGATTTTCGAACAATAATTTACTTTTACAATTTTACCAAAGAAAACGAACTGTACTGCACAAAATTCAAACCGCTTCTGCCGCATCTCTCTTTTTCGAAAAAACTTTTCCGTTTACCTCTAAGGAAATTCCTCCCCCAATCTGCATGCCAGATGTACTCTTCCTTCAGCTTAGCGCCTACCTTTCTTGTTTGTTTGGCAAATTTTCTACCTAAATCTGTAAAATTTCTTTGCCTTCAAATAAAGTTTTATAGCTTAATCCTATTTTAAAATTCAAAAAATAAAATTATAATAACATGTTTTCTAATAAATCTATACAGGGTGTTTCTTTTCGGAACCATTACAGACGCCCCTTTAAAAGCTTGGCAAATGACCTCGGGAGGCTTGCTGAACTTTTAACATCTCTGGTATTTTAGTCCCGCCCCTATGCTCTAAACTAAAACAAAATAAACAAATTAATTGCTGAAAGAAAACTATATGATTAGCGTGGTAAGGTTACAACCCGGGTCACCCTTTGGGATTCCTCGTTATTCGCCTTTTAGAGGTAGTAGGCCTTAAGATTGGATATGTTGTATCGTCCTTTCACCGGCTTCATCATTATCCTAACCATCATCACCAAAGTTAAAACTAAATTTAGCAAAAACTAAAAAGAAGCCTAAAAATAATAAGACTTGGTTTTAACCTAAACCCCTTCTTTAAGTTACACCAAAAGATGTTTAACTAGTCGTTTCAAAACCACAAACCGAAGATTTACCACAAAACTGTCTTCAAAGAAGATCCAGCTGCGCCCCAGTACTTTACTCAGCTGCCACTATAAGTGATTCAGCTGTGCCCCTACTACTTTATTCAGCTGCCACCATGAGTCATTCAGCTGCGCCCCTAGTACTATACTTAGCTGCCACTATAAGTGATTCAGCTGTGCCCTTACTACTTTATTCAGCTGCCACTATCAGTGATTCAGCTGCGCCCCTGCGATGTTTTGCAGCTAGCTTCAAAAGAAGTTTTAACTACAGTACCAAGTTGCGGGACAACAGACAACAAGGCCAAGCAGCTGGCTTCATGCGAGAAACCACTACTACTTCCAAATAACTGATTTACCAACTTGGGGGCCCACGTGGGGGGACACAATGGCATCGAAACCGATCCCTATCACCAATTTGGCGAATGCCGGGATATGTCTGGCACCGACAGGTGTCCAATATAAAGGTAACCAAGTTTGGGCCACATTTTAAACAACACTCGGTATATTTCGCCCATATTCTTTAAATAAAAAATAAAAAAAAATAAAAAGATTAATCGCTGAAAGAAATATTATTTTATCTCATTTTTATATTTGAATTTTGTCACCCATTTCCTGTTTTCCTCCAAGTTGAACCTTAAGTTTTCGATGCTGCATTGTTTTATTTTATTTTTCCTGTACAGATCCATTCTTTAAAGGCCCATAAGGAAATTTTTGTTTTACAAACAACTTTTGCCCTCCTTCTTGAATATCCTCAACTTTTGTTTTGGTTTTGGTTTTCCTCGTTAGTTTTCCTTAAATTGTTGCATAGGTTTTCCTCCGTCATAAATTTTACCGAAAAGATATCAAATGGATTAAAATTTTATAAACAGAGTACAGTGCCGGACTTAGGAAATTCCTCGCCCCTAGACATAAACCCTAGAGACAATCCGGTACTGCAATAAACCTAGTTCTCCACAAAGTTTTTTCTTTTGCAATGCATCCTGGTCACTCGCACCAAAAATGTAAAGATTTCTCTTTACCCCCAGGTTCGTTTAAAACAAGTTTTATGAAAAATTGATAAATTAAATAGTTCGTGGCTTTGGCTCGTGATCGTCTTACCCAAATTTGGACCTCTACGCTGTGTTTACTTACTTGTTTTATTAGATGCATTGCTTTAAGAATGATACGTGGGAGAAATAGGTTTATAAGAAATAAAATACAGTGGCTTAATTTACCCCAATTTAATTTACGTTAACTTTTTAGTTAGCTAAGGAGGGTTCGGCCAGGGAAAAAGAGCCTGAGAAAAAACCCTGGTCGGCTATGAAGTAGCAAAGGAATACGCGGTCAGGCATTGTACTTTAAAAATTACGCAAATTAATGTATTGGCGATATGGCTCGATACTGCATTTAAACAAAGATTTAAAACTGAAGAATATTGGGGTTAGTTAGCCGGGCTAGGCCCAGAATGTAACGAGGTCCCAATATGGGAGGCAACCCGCCTAGTTTAGTTGAAGGGTCGGGGAAAAGCGAAGCAACCCTAGAGAACCTAGGGCAACCTTTTCCCCTCACGGGAGAAAAATATTAGTCCATACAACAAAGGCCCACGCACACAAACAAGGAGTACTCAAAGTTGGAACAATAACGGTCAGCACTCCTGGTTAAGCACCGAGTAATTTCGCAATACATTAATAACTTTGGACTGATCATAAAACAATGCTTAACCACGTTATAGAAAAAGGGTACAAAATGATGGGTTAAGCACAAACAAAATACAAGGTTACATTTGAGCGATACAAGCATTGAACATAGCAAAGCATTAAAATTATAGTGATAATAATAAAAGCGAGAATAGGGGTGGTAATAGCTAAAAGAAAAGGATTAAAACTAACGTAAAATACAGCTAAACGTAATAGAAAAGGGTAAATATACCCATAATAGCAATAATTATATAATAATAAGCTTAACAATTTGAAAATGCACAATATTACGTTTAGTTAATTTTACTACACATTTAAATAGATTAAATATTTAGAACTAACCTTGTAGAATACACTAACAACACTTTTAACAATGATTTTCGAACAATAATTTACTTTTACAATTTTACCAAAGAAAACGAACTGTACTGCACAAAATTCAAACCGCTTCTGCCGCATCTCTCTTTTTCGAAAAAACTTTTCCGTTTACCTCTAAGGAAATTCCTCCCCCAATCTGCATGCCAGATGTACTCTTCCTTCAGCTTAGCGCCTACCTTTCTTGTTTGTTTGGCAAATTTTCTACCTAAATCTGTAAAATTTCTTTGCCTTCAAATAAAGTTTTATAGCTTAATCCTATTTTAAAATTCAAAAAATAAAATTATAATAACATGTTTTCTAATAAATCTATACAGGGTGTTTCTTTTCGGAACCATTACAATACCTATGGTACTATTTTTTTTTGCTTTTTTAGACCCATGTTAATCATTGTTTGAGCCTCCAATATTACTGATTTTTTAAGAGTACCTAGTTATGTAGTTATTGTTAAGGTACTTCGATAATTTCTTATTTCCTTTAGAAATAATATTTCTTGTTATTTTTAACTCTGCTTCCTTACTTGCCAAAATAGTATCAATTTCTTCAAGTCCTTCTTTGTGCCTTCCTTAGTAAAGTAATATAGTATAAAAATAAATTTACCTTCCTCATTATTTATTTCAAATTTAAAATTCATTTCCTAACCTAACTTCTTTTTCCTTCATAGTATGAAGTCCATACCGTATGGACCATACGTCAACAACCAAGGCCATATTTAAAACATTTTATTGCGTTTTATTCTACAGGACCGGCTTTAAATTTTATTTTACAAAATTTCCATTTTATAAAAAAGATCAAAGGTGAGAAAATTGTTAAAAAATAATGAAATTTTATGATTTCTATGACAAAATGTGAATTTTATGACATTTTAGGACAATTTAACCAATTTTATGATATTTAAAAATTTTATGACAAACGGGAACCCTGAATATATTTTCTTAGAGTGTATAACCCTCATTTTTACATTCCTTAATTACAAAAAAAGTATATAAAAAAGTATTCTTTTAGTTCCACCCTTACTTCCTTAGAAGTCCCAGTTAGTCATATAATTTATATTTTTAATGGTTTAAATTTTTTTTGTCATTATTGTGTAAAGTTTGTTAAAATAGACAAACTAGTGAGCAGAAGCGATCTGTAATATCTGCATATGTGTGGTAGCATACTGCGTATAAATCATGATAAACTTTGGTGCAGTTTAGGTACAAAATCGGGCAATTTTTCAAGGAGTCCGGTAAAGTTTAGAGATATTATTGCGGGCGTTATCTAACCGAAAGCGGAAGTAAAGTGCGAGGAAAGGGGAACTCACGGGTCTCGTTAGATGTTCAACTAAACGCCGGAATAGGAAACCTGGCGCGGAAATTGGACGGATCAACCCTACATTTCAGCATACCAATTCGAGAAGATCAAATCGATGTATCACATAAATATGATGAGCCGCAATACTCATGCTGACACAGGAAACTGGGACACACATAGCACACTGTCAGTAAATTTTATTAAGATTGTATTAAAACTTGTAAATTAGCCCAAGATGTAAAACTACAAATTATACCTTAAATATAATATTACATTTTTCTATTTAAATTATGATATTTTAAATATCTCTTAGTGTAATGAAAACATATAAGATAATAGGGTGAAAGTATACTTTCACCCTATTATCTTACATGTTTTCATTACACTAAGAGATATTTAAAATATCATAATTTAAATACACATTGACATGCGACTTTTTGGGGTTTTATTCAAGTCAAGTTAGCAGCAGTGGCTTATTAATTAAAATTCATGATAAAAATAGCGGTTTTTTTCAAGCGTCTAATAATTTTTACATTATAGCACTCATAAGTATATATAGCAAGAATTAATAATATTAATACTAGTTCAAAGTTGAAACTAACCTAAAAATAATGTGACAAAATATTCTAATTAGATGCTTGAAAAAAATAGTATATAAAATAAGGCGGCGAAAGATTATTAGTTTCCTCACACACAATCTACTGCCTTGAAAGCGTCTCGGTAGTTAAATGTATGTTCGGCTATAATATGAGGTTTCTCCGCCGGGTCTATAAAAATAATCTAGTATCAACCTTAATACATAATCAGGCCAATTCACTAACATGAGTCGTTAACGTTAACCACTATAATCAGTGGTTATCGGGAAATCCGGCCAATCAGGCCGATTAAATATAGGGCAGCCCAACGTACAGCCAATTTTGGCCCCGTTGTCAGTGTTGGCATTTCCTCCATGGGATGGAACGTTTTATCTTGTTTAAAAATCGTCTAACATCAATTTTAATAAATGTTTTTTTTTAAATAACTTAAAAGATATGAAAAAAAATTGTAATTTGCACTTTAAAAATGTCATTATAAAGTTTTTCCACTATTGCTTTGTTATAAATTTCATCATTATTTTAATAATAACGGATGATTTTCAAACAGAATTCAAGGAATTGCTTTTAGCGTAACCCCTAAATATCTAATTATTAATTAATTTGCCTTGCCGTCATTAATTTATAATTGGGCCTCTATTTAAAACAAAGGATGAAGTTTATTAAACTTCGAACAAAATGGAAAAGTTATTTTTTTAATTCGAGTACACATAAAAAAATAAAGTTATTCAAGAATGTAATTATTTTAAGGTAAATAAAATATTTAAAAACCTTAAATTATTATATAAAATTTGTAATAAATAATTATATTTTGAGTATCCTTAGAAAGAAAAAAAATATTATCATATAGCATATTACACCTGTGCAGGACCAAAATATAACTAAATAAACAAAAAAGGTTGCATAAATACTAATATTAAAACTTTATTGGTATTATCAAATTTTATTAAATCGTTTCTCTCTAGAAAAGAAAAAATTAATAAATAAGAATTGTATGTTATATGTAATATATAATGTATAATATGTTATATATAATACATTATCTTATAAAACTAGATAAAAGAGTATATACTTTGTGAAACACGTTAGTATTATGCCCTTTGAAGGCTTAACTTAAAAATGATGTCTATCGTAGAAACATAATTTGCATATACGTAGAAGTTTATATATCAATTTGATATTATCAAAGAATAGTTAATTAACAGTACTTTAACGTGATATACTCAAAATTATAAAACAACGTTGCCTCTTCGATTTTTTAACCCTTAATATGGTAAAAATTTAAATTAAATTGCCCCCAGCGCCCTCTGTATGTTAAAATCTAAAAAAATACGTGGATTTATTGCCATTAATAAGGTCTACATTTTTTCTTAATTTCAAATTGATACGTTTTTAAATAAAAATGTTATTCAAAAATATAGAAATTTATCTATTTTTAACAGTAGAGTGACTTAAGGCCTAAAAACCACAGCGGTCAATGGATGAATTTTTCTTTTGATTTAGATGTAGAAATAGTTAAAATATTATACCAAAAAATTAAATGACTTGAAAGTATGACGGATACGTCATACGTCATAAATTTGTTGACTAATTAAGTGTTTTGTGAACAAAATTAATGATAAAAAAGCAGTCAATGAATTTTAAAAAACATTGACAAGCCAAACGTTTTTAAAATTTAAAAGTAATACAAACAGTATTTGCTAATTTTGAAAAAAATCAACAAAGATGTATGTACAATGTCAACTAGATTAAGCATTAGGTCATTGGAGACAATAAAATATAAAATTTATTTTATGAATTATTATAATAACAAAAAGAAAGCGTAACTGTAACAATTAAATGTTTCAATAGAATTTTTTTTATATTTTTTATTTGATTATTTAAAAACATACAGGGTGTTACATTTAAAATAAAAAGTTATTAACTTTTTAAGCCTAATTTGCCCTCCAGGGGTTTTCATGGGTAATTTGTTTAAAAAATTAATTAATTGACATGGAATCTTTGAAACCATGTGTTGAGATTCCAAAAATTGTGATTGACGCGCATTTGTCAAATTTTAACGAAAAAAATTAATACCTCAAAAACTATTCACTTTAGGGATAGGACATGGTACAGTAATTTTACTCAGAATTTTATGTTGAATTTAAAAATATATGCGGAGTTCTATTTAAAATAACAAAGTTGATGTCACTTCCGGTCAAACCGGAAGTGGCATTTTGTATAAAATGTTTAGAAAATAGGCTTTATTGGATTATAAACGCTTTAAAAATTTCAAATCGATATCTTTTGCCGTTCCTCAAAAAATTTCAATGGACCACGAACGTGAAACACCCGTTTTTCGTAAATGTGCAACACCCTATATTTAATTAAAATAAATTTAAAATAAATAAATTTGTCTTACCCCAGTATCACAAAATATTGGGCCTATATGGCATCTATGCCCAATATTTTATCTGGGGCCAATATTGAATTTATTTAGCCGATGTTGGCTTTATATTGGCATAAAATAATAATTAAATATATCATTTCAATGGTTATACAAGGTTGGTCCTATATTGGCATATCATTTTACGCCAATATATCATTAAAAATGTTTATCCAAGGTTGCTGTAAAATGATTATCAAATATAGTCAATGTTTGTGCTAGGTTGGCCCCATATTGGCGTACAATGATTATTCAATACACGGTGCTGTTCTGAGATGTGATTTTTGGACTTTCTGTGAAACCAAATTTTTTTTTATATTCTTTTTAATTAGGTCATAACTAAAATTTTAAGAGCAAAATAAAAAAAAATTGACGGTTTGAATTGTTTTAATTGGCTGTTTATTAAAAATATTATGCACTCTTTCAATTATCCAATTAAAACTAGCGATTTAATTTAAATATTTAATATTTGCATAACTAAAAAAAAATGTTTTTAATTTTTTTTTATATATTTTACTGTTTTGTTGCAATAAACGTTCAAACTTTTAATCTAACCTTTGACGTATACATTTATGTTCCCTTAATTAATATATCCTTAAAGGTTGCCATGAAACTTAGATCTATTAAAAATTTATTTGACGTCATTTTCAGTATACGTATTCTATAATTTTTGTTTAGTTTTTAAAGTGTTTTTTATAAACAAAAATGAAAAATTGTAGTAAAAGTTACGAAGAAATTTATGAAATTTAACTAAGGACGGGTTTATTCATCTTTAGTAAAGTTTATCGGGCCGATAACTTTCATGTCTTATATCTTATGTCTTATATCTAGTATCCAAAGAAATTATTCGTCAAATAAATCAAAAATGAATAAATCGGCCCTAAATAAAATGTGGCACCCTTAGAATTATTGTTTAATAAATGTATACTATACATTTAACCTTAAATTAAAACTTTAAACGTGTATTACAACAAAACAGTAAAAGATATAAAAAATGTATAGACCTTTTTTTAGGAAATTAACTAATCTTTAATCTGATTTAAAAGTTATGATAATATTTAAATAAAATCGCAAGTTTTAATTGGAGAATTGAAAGTGTGCATACATATTTTTAATAAACATCCAATTAAAACAAAATTAACCGTCAAATTTTTTTTATTTTGCTCTTAAAATTTTAGTTATGACCTAATTAACAAGAATATAAAAAAAAATTAGGTTTCACAGAAAGTCCAAAAATTACCTCTCAGAACAGCACCGTGAATATGTAATTGCCGGCATAAAATGATAATTCAATACATCATTACCAATGTTTATACAAGGTTGGCTTTATATTGGCGTAAATTGGTTATTAAATTTTTTATTACCAATTTTTATCCAAGGTTGGTCCTATATTGGCGAAAAATGTTTATCCAATATATTATTTATGCCAGCAAGCACAAACATCCTCAGGACGTCCTTGGACCAGCCTTATGTCCCAGACTGGGATGATCCTATAAATACGTCCAGAGGGCGTCCATAGGTCGACCTTTTGAGATATCCCGGAGATGTCATTTAAGGATGTCCTTGGATTAGCCTTAATGTCCCAGAATGAGATAAAAATATTAATTTTATTTACTTAATTAATAGGTAAAACGGCTTCTGGGCCGGTCTGGAAACAATACTAGCCGCCTCAGACGTTAGCACAAAACTTCTCACAAATTAACAAGACCAGTTGGGAGCAACTAAGCAACAATAAAAACAAAATAAAAAAAACAAATGACACACTCTACCAAGTGCAGGAACTATCTGACACGGACAATGACAATAATAAGACGAAGACCTCGACTAGGAAACTACACCCCTGCAGCGTAATAACAATTCCCCAACTCCAAATAGTAATCCCAAATGTTTGGAGTAATACTAATCGACTGGTCTAGGGGGATTCCGCGTCGTACTTAGTTTTAAGTCGGCGTAATTGTCCCCCAAAAACCACCTCCCGTCCCTCCTCTATACCCCTTTGAGCGTATAGCATAGGCTCGGCGAACCCGAGAATGGCTATTAAAACTATTCGCCTCTCGCTCTCGAGCCCCAAATAGGGGACAGTACGGAACGCAATGGACATTCGCACCCAGCAAACACGGGTGAAGCCGTGCAGTTGCTGGGGAAGAACAAAAATCGGCGAACAAACATAGGCCTGTACGGGGTTCGAGAGTCAAGAGGAAATGGGGCTGGTTATACGTCTCTTATATTCATACTCATACTTAATTAATAGGTAAAATGTCCAATATTAAACATAACTGTTACACAAAATTCTAAAAGCAAAACTTATTAACAAAGTTATAAACAAAAATGGTTGCTATACATCTTACCGCTGCTTACGCACGGGCTGATCTGCTAAGTAACAAATAATGGCTAAGTTAATCGAGTAAGTTTGAGTGCAGAGGATTTCTTCAGGATCTACATAACCCAAAAACAAACAACTTCGGGCCAATGTTGGGTTTCAATATTGGACCATGCTAGAAAAAATCTGACGAAAGATATTTTTGCCCAATATCATCAAACGAATATTGGGCCAATATCTTTGTGCTACTGGGTAGAGTCTAGCTGTTATATTATGTGACGAAAACCGTGGATAACATTTTATTTGATCGCACTTAAAAAAAATGACGTGATCTGAAAAAACTCCGAGACAAGGGGATAATTTTTTTAAGTCTATTTTCAAATTCTTATCGCCAGTCAAAATATCAAATTTGTATGTGTAAATCAAAATTTATCCCTTGAAAATGGACTAACAACCGTTAAATGATGCAATTTTTCTTAGTGAAAGTAAAGAGAATGTTTTATGGGCACTTCACGGTGGACTCTCCACCCAAAATTTTTAATGCTTTTAGCCGGCAAAATCAAAAGGTGAGTACAAACTTGCATATAAACTTTTTAATATATATTGTCGTTGATAAATTATTTTATACTTTTTATTTTTGTAATACGATAATATAATAATTACCTCATTATTATTTCACAAGAAGGGCACTTTATTTTAACGATTGTATGACATTTGAAAACTGTCAACTAACTTAAAACTAACTTCAGCCCGTGGCTAAAAACCTGTTGAACGTGACTAAAGCGTCATAAGCTTGTCAATTTGTATTTAAAAGATCACTTAGTCGCATGGAAACATGTACGAACTGAAAAATTTTGTTAATATAATTTGATTAAAATTAAAAACATAAATAAAAATACAGGAAACCAACAGAGAACCAATGAACCAAACTTAATTTATTAATAACAAAAACTGTTATATTTAATAAGTTATTATATTTTTGTTTAGTTCTATGTATGTTTTAAACAAACCAAATAATTGGAAATAAAATACCCTTTTACTTATGTAGCAGCTTCATTGGGGTGATGCAAAATATTTACTATTCTATTTTTTGACTTTTGATATAAAAAAATTGTTTGCAGGTTACCTAAAAAGAAGCCCCTCCACGTATGAGCTCTTACTATTAAGAGTAAAATCTTTATTGCAATTTGCCATTTTTAAATTAGTCCGATGAAAACCATTTGGTATATCACTTATAAATAAATATAAAGCGAAGTGAATTAAATGTTATACAAAATGAAATAAGTAGGTATTACATATTTTTTTTTTGGAAATCAAAAGTATTCTTTAGTTTTTTTTAATAAATGTAAGAGTTTCAAAGAAAATTGCGCGCGCGGGACAATAAGTTTTGTGTGTAATATATAATTACAAAAAAAACATGTGTCATATTAAGAGCTACATATTTTGTAGAGCATTTAATTTCCTAAAAAAAGAATAGTAGATTTTTTGAATCAATTATTTCAATGATTTTTGATATTTTAATATTTATGTTTACTATTATATGACAAATTATTATGAAAAAAATGATTTCGTATCTTTTAAAACTTTTAAAATTGGTCCTTGGTAAAGTCACAAAAATTGTGTCCTTTGAAATGCGTTTAGTTAATGAAAACATCCAGAGAAGATATGCCTAAAATCGTGTTTAAAAACAAAAATACACCTTACATTGCCTGTGTTTAAATAAAAATTAGGCAATTTTTGCCTTACTATTTTCGTTAGACGTCCTTGTATAAAGTCAAAATATAGTAAAAATATAAATTCTTAAAAGTTTTTATACTTATGGTCCTCTTTGTAATATATGCACTTACTTTAAAAGAAAGGAACCCATCTGTACAATTATATAAATCGCATCGCTAAAATATTCACTTTAATTTCCGTAGACAGACGAAACAAAAAGCAGTAACTTTCCGGTAAAATACCATAAATTCGCAAATTTAAGTTAAGGTTAGGTCGATAAAAGATTTCGAAGCAGGGTTTTCGACGAGCGAAGAAAAAGACCGGCAGAAGCGTGGCCGGGATTGCGGGACATGCATCGCGACTTGACGTTGCATGAAATGAACGAAGGCCCTCCACATCTCTCTTCAACGGCGGTGAGTTTTAGACATTGTGACGTACGAGATTTCGCACGGCTCAATAGCCTGAAAGGAACGGAGATCCAGCCCGGACTCCTTACACATGTAAAAAGGATATCACAAATTTTGTATTGCGACCAAGGACAAATGTCCGACGTCCGCTACAAGATACAAAACACGATGGGCATACATTAATACATAATTTTCAGCTCCTATTTTAAAATTGATAATAAAAACTTATGTTTTAACATCACCAATATGGTAAATTTGGCCCAACAAAATTTATTTAAAAAACATTAATACATTTTGTCAAAAAGTATTACTTAAATACGAAGGGTAACACTGCTTAGTCATTGACTAATAATCATGTTCCAACATTGGATTGTACTTATGTGTTTATATTACAATTTATTAGATTAGTCGAGTTTATTATACATTTGCATACATTATATGAACAGAGGTTCATTACGGAAACGCCACTTTATAATTAATTTAGTTTAGTTATTCTGTTTCTCTATATTGAGTAGTCTTTTTCTTTTGTAAATAAATATCAAAATTTACATTTAATAATTATAATCATAATTATGGACTTGTAAAGAGAGCTGCAGGAAAGTAAATTTTTCTAAAATGTTAAAACAGCGTAGTATTTTGTAAAATAAATTATATACAGGGTGAGTTTTAAGTTGACGCGTTCCTTTTAACAGTGTGTAGAAATCAGCTAGACAAATAAATATTTTAAGTAACTTTTTTATCAAAACTCAAAAATAAAAAAGTTATAGCCCATCAAAGTTTAATTAAATTTTAAGCCGGTCCTGGCTATTGTTAACGAAATTCATAACCATAAAAATATCAAAATAAACAATGCAAAATGTCATATTTGACAACAAACATAACCATTTAAATCAAATTGACATTTTGCAATAAAAAATGTCATTATTTACTTAAGTTGCAGCATTTGCTTTTTGACGACACTCTCCATAAATTAGTAACATTTCCACTAATTCATTATTGCTATAATTATGAGCCATTTTTAACAATAATTGAGGCACAAAAAAACTGACATTTTTCATTGCTAAATGTCATTTTTATTTAAATGGTTATGTTTGTTGTCATAGATGACATTTTGCATTGTTTATTTTGTTATTTTTATTTTTATGGTTATGTTTTTTGTTAACAATAGCCAGGACCGGCTCAAAATTTAATTAAACTAGGAAGGCCTATAACTCTCTTATTTTTGAGTTTTGACAAAAAAGTTACTTTAAAATATTTATTTGTTTATCTGATTTCTACACGCTGTTAAAAGGAACGCGTGAACTTAAAACTCACCCTGTATAATATATTAATATATGTAATATATTACATGTATACAGACGTATACTTCTTCTATAGGTACTTGGGTGTTTCGTCTTCCATACAGGGGTGTTTCGGAAACTTTGCAAATTGTGCAGCCATCTAGCGTGAAATTGTACTAACTTACCGGGATTTCTTATGACAAATCTACAAAAAGGTAGATGATAAGACTTTATGCAATACAATCTGAGTTTAGTTGTGTAATTATTTGGGATGTTTAGGGGATACTAACCTGTCCATTACATCCACTAGCACATCACAGATTCACAGCTGAGTTACCAACAGTAAAAAAAACAGTTGCTAAAAATTTTGTCTCAATTTTAAAATTTGTTTTATTAGTTTTTTCCCATTGAAGGCAATTTTAAAAATTATACTGGAATTGACAAAGAGGTGCTGACGTAATCACACCCCTGCTTCAATAGTTTGTATATAAAATATTAAAAAAGGGTGCATAACAAAATACATAAAAATTTAACGTGTTCGAGCATATTTCGATAAATATTCATTTTAATATTTCTAAATTATAGTAATTTATAATAAATTTACCTTCTTGGTAATTTTGCTCCTTCACAGACACAATTTATGTAATGGACCCACCGTGAATGTGTGTTTGCATAGCATGCTGATATGCATCTATTTCTATTAATATATACCGGTATACCGGTGTATTTGAATTATTTGTCTTTGCTCTATGTAAATACCGTCGACTTTGTCTGTGTTAATAGAAAATAAAAAAGTCATCTGCAACTATACTTATCAAGATTTAAAAAATATTGCACTCTACTACTGCACTGCACTATAGTGCATACATTTATTTTCAAAGCTTACATATAATTGGATACAAGATGCCCGAGGATAAAATAAAATGTTGCCATTGTACCCAAAGCAAAAGATACAATCGATACGATTCTTAATGATTAATGTCTATCAAACGTACGTGGAATTATCAAGATTAAATAAAAACTACTTCCATTTTATCCAAATAAAATAAAATAAATCGAATATTAAAAGCAACTGTCACTTGCTCAAATGCATTTGATCAAGTGACATGGTTACCATGGTAATCGGACATGCTTTATTTACTTATAAATATGGTATTTTCTGATATGTGTGTTTATATATTTTTTCTTTTAACTAAAGTTTATAATATAAATGATAAAAAATGACATACAGAACCAAACTAAAATATAAAAAAACTAAGGTTTAAATATACAAATATCTTATATACTAATTTTGACCACAGCAAACAAAATGTTGATAAAAATAATCCGAGCAGTGTAATTGGGGCAAATATTTTAAGGTAGGTACTCCGTAAAAGTTAAAGTTAACATTATGGGCTTGCTGGAAACAGATAATCAAATAACATTTATCTCCATTAATTTATACATGGGCAATAGCTAAAAGTTGTCTTGAGAATTGTCAAAGTTACCAGTGGCAATTAGAGTGTAAAAGCATTTAATTAAACTTGCATGTGACTTTATTTATAGCAAACATTTTTATAGTTAAAGAAGTAGATATGCCCGATCGTTTAAAATTATGACAAAATTTATCATTTAAATTATCTAAGCGAAAAATTAAAAGTACTTCGTGCAGTAGAGCTTCCTATCTCTGTGTTTCGGCATCTAAGGGCGGCCCTCTGCATAATATGCATTGCATATAGCTATGACTTGACTTGATAGCCCAAATCCAAACTTTGTCCGAATGTCTCCGAACACACAATTATAGGCAAGTTTATTACTACCTGCCCTTCAACCATTTTACTTTAAATCCCTTTTCTCCTTTCTTCTTTTATTTTCTTTTATAGCCTATAAGAAATTATTTCATTCCTTATTGTAAGTACAGCTCTTTCATACTAAAACCGAATATATATATATATATATATATATATATATATATATATATGGGGCGTGGCTAGAGATGCGACTTGAAAAAAACGGTCCGTTTTTTTTGTTTTTTTTCATTGTTTTTTTTTTCAAATGGTTTTTTTTTCACATTTTAGGTTTTTTTTTCAAGATTAGTCCCCTTTGCCTAATTTCTTAGGTTTCATAGACTAAAATTAGCCACTAAATGACAATTAGTAAATGTACATACAGTCTCGCGCTATGCACGCGCCACCACCACCGAATTGACCAATAAGGGCCGCGCTTGTTTCGATTTGGTCCTAAAAAAATTAACTACATATAATATTACCAAAAGCACTTTTTTCATGATTTTTCAAATTCATGTAGAGTATGGAATTTTTTTTTTCAAAAAAACAATAGCAAATTCTTGTAGAACATTTATTCAATTGGTGGTAAAGTCAGAAAATTCCGTGGACCAGAAAGCCAAAAAAAATCGTTTTTTTTATTACGGTATTTGTTAGGATTGAGCGTTGCACATTTTTCATCTAAAAATCTCAAAACTAGAAACGTCAAGCTTTAAATTGCTTTTTTTACGGCTCCAATACGACCATTTTTAACAAAGATACAGCTATCCGAAGAATTGCAAAACAATTTTTTTTATTCTTTAATTTTTTGTATTGGTGAAGAAGTTTTACATTGCTACTGGTTTCTAATGCGGAAACTACCAAATAATAAGAAATTAGATTTTTTAGTCTCGGTCAAAATTTTCAATAGTGAAAAATTTAATATATTCTACTTTATTATTAATATATATTTTACTCAAAATTTCATTTTGAAAAAAAACAAAAAAAACCGTTTTTTTTCTAGGTTTTTTTTTCATGTTTTTTTCCACATCTGAAAAAAAAACGTTTTTTTACATCTCTAGGCGTGGCCTCGCCTCCCTCCAACGCGCGACACAGTAGCTAAGCAAATAGACTGCATCGCTAATGAGATTTTTTGCATTATTATCATTTAATTTTTTAAGTCCTTACCTGCTCGACCTTTCGTCATGTCGTTTATTACACAAGCAACTGTGACGCGCCTTGGAGGGAGGCGAGGCCACGCCCCATATATATATAGATATATTCGGTTTTATTCTAAACAGGCTGTATATGATATTACAATTACAGATGTCAAATTACACATACCGTTTTAAGTAAATAATAACAAAGCCGCACAAAAAAATAAAAGGTTAAGAACGAGACACAATGTCGAACTAGTATATTTTACGATTGGTTTTAGACACTTAAAAAACGCATTGTTTAGTATCATCACATACTGTATACACAGTACGGTTAATCCGAGGAAAGCGCAGGCAATCTGCAGGATGCCCAAAGGGAAAGGCACTCCATCCAAGGATTGACGGACATATCCATCAATCCATCCAAGGATTGACAGATATGTTGGGCATTCAATTATCGTAAGTAATATCATAAGGGCATCTAATTTTTCCGAAAAAAATCGAATAAACACGTTCCTAAGTAATATTTTAACAAGAAGCATGAGTGCTGGTGGCAACACATTTTTGCACCTGCACGAATGCATTTTGTTAAAAAATATTACTTGGCATTTTTTTCACAAAATTAGATGCCCGAATGGTATTTGACAAGACTATTTCATGGGTAACAGTTATTCTGCATACACATATCTTACAAAATATACTACCTATTATACATGCATACATAATAAATATGTAGGTATTAATTTAAAAACTGAAAAATGGGTATTTTATGGTACAAATAAAATTGAAATTTTGGTGACAACAGCTGTCAAGTTTTGCCGCGGGTAAACTTGAAAAAACTGCTGACAGGTGCTGTTATACAGTTTTTCCACCTAGAAACCATTTGTAATTCAAAATTGAGCGTTTGTGATTGGTGAAAATTAAGACGAGGGAAATAGTCAAGTGAAAAATGTTGAACCAGAGATAATCGCGATTTTATCTTGAAAAAAATTTACTTATTTTATTTCATGACTGAAATTAAAAGTTTCTATTGGTTTTAAATAACGTCAAAATACATTTTTTTCTCTCATAAAATCAGTATAAGTTGTATCTTCGAAATTACAATATTTACGTTCGTGGTTACATTTCTTAACAAATAGAGGAATAGAGGAAAAAATATTTATTCTGTTACTTTTAATGTGTGCCATTGTCGATCCTAAGATGTTAAACTATTTTTTTCCCTTTAAAATTTGTTTTAACCTTAAATATTATTTTGAAATTGCTGTTAACTTAAAAAAAACAAATATTCTACAATTCTATTTGGATCAAATATTAAAATAAAATGTCTTGATTATAAAATCAATATACATACCCAACATAAATATCTAAAAATAAAAAAAAATGTAATTGTTAACTCAAATAAGTAGTTTTTATGTATGAGTCATACAGTATGACATATTCGTTTTTGGATAATTACGAATCTTACACAAAATACTAAATTAGCAATTTAAAATGTACTTTTAAAAATTGTATATAAATTATAATTATTAACTAATATTTTAATAAATCACATTAAAAATATTGTAGACATTTTAATAAAATAAATTGAACTACGCCAATATACATAAACGAATTTAATAATGTAATAACATTAAAAAATGTAGACAAATACAAAAAAAATATATATAAAAGTAAGCGTTAATAAAACAGAAAAGTTATTATAAAAAGGAAATTTAATTATTTAGCTAAAATATATATATAAATTATATAAAGATTATATTTATTAATAGTTATTTAATAAATAATAATTATCTTCAAGCGGTCTATAAATTAAATTTTATTGCCGTCAACTCTCGACACTGAAGTGATTGATGTGGCGTAGGCACAAAAAAATAAAAAGTAAACAGATAAAAAAATTTGTCTTTGTTTTAGAACTTTGAAAAATAGTACATTATAGACCAGGCGGAGAAAACACAATATGTGTGCGAGGCAATTAATAAGCTTTCGCCGCCGAGTTTTATTTACCTACTATTTTTTAAGCATTTAATTAAAGAATTTCTTAAGATTCTGTCACAAGATTTTTAGGTTAGATTCAACTTACATGATGACATGGTTTACATGTTTTATTTCTGTACAGAGTTTATTAATAATTTAACTTTTGAACTAGTGAACTTTCTAAATACACTTATAAGTCTTATAATATGAAAATTTATTGAGGTATTTCTGAGAAAAAAATTAGTTTAATTGTAAAATATTATACTTTTATAATATTATTTTCGAATGTCGATATATATACTATTTTTTCTACAAACACCATTAAAATGACAAATCAACGCAATTTACAAAATAATATCCTAAAATCGAATTGTCCCTGTTTTCAATGTTTATTGTTGATAAGGTGTGTTAACAAGTAACTTTAAATCTCGTGACATGAAAAGTAATTAAGAATAGTATATTCTGTAACAAGTTTGGAATACAGCATATTCCGCTCGAGTGAAGAGTTTGTCACACGAGCCGAAGGCGAGTTTGACGGTTTCACGAGAGCGGAATATGCAATTCCAAACGTGTTTCAGACTATACTTTTTCTAAAAAAATAATTTAGCTGGGAGAAAGTAAGGTTGGATCGGTCCAAAATTTTTTAGATATTAAACAAAGAGATGTCGCCACCAGTGATTATTCCGTCATCCGATGATAGAATAATTCATTCTGTAATACTTTAAGGATATATATTTATATTCCGTAATAGGAGTAAAAATTAAATCCCCAGCCACTTTCGAGTTAATGCCTAGTAAGTCAAAACAAAATTGTCAACGCTTTGGTCAAATTATTTTATGTTGAAGGCGATGATGAACATTAAGAATCAGGACATGTCAAAATAGCAGCTAGCTTGTAATATTTCCCTATGCAAATATTACAATCTTGTTCCTTTTTAAAGCAAAAGGTCAAAGATTTTCGACCAAAAAAGTCAAGAGTATACAATATATTGACCATGCGCACGATGGAACATTTCTCATGAAGAAGGTTATTTTTTTCTATTTTCGCGCCAGTGTTAAAAGTAAATTACTTTTAGCGCCAGTGCCTTAAAATGTCATTTTAGACACTGAAAGCATCCGTTAAAAATTATAATTTTACTAACGTTTATAGGATAGGTATATTTTTTAGGAAAAAAACCTGCATATCTAAATGAGTGCGAAGTATATTAAAAAAACAGCTGTTTAAAAATGTAGTCGATATCAGCGCACAAAATAAGGCTAAAACTGAACAAAAATAGAAACAAACATTGTTTTTGTTCACCACTGTTTTTTATGAAGACAAAACCCAAACACCAAAACATTCTGGACTAAGGATATGGGTGAGACTATTAGGGATTTTCGAGTGGTAGACTGCTAGGAATACATTTATCCCTGTATGCATCGGGATAATTTTCAAACGTAATGAATATTCATTGTGGCTGGCGGCGTCGGTCTGTCTAAGGCTTTGGCGTATAATTATGGAGGCCGCCGCCACGGCCCATACATCATAAGTTGTATTTGAAAGGTGGCCGGATACGTGGTCCGAATCGAAAGGATCCCCATTAGATTTAATTAGCCGATGCCGTCATAATCCTCTGTTTATATTGATCCTCTGATGAATTATCCTCGTTCGAGGATTAATGTTTTTACTAACGATCCGCCATTACAAAAGTTTAAATATTTTCTAGTTGAGACGTTTACACGCTATCAAAAATGTTTTATGTTGTATTTGTTATATATTTTTTATTAAAAACTACAATTGACACTTTAGGCGTAGACAAAAACAGTAAAACAATAGTTCCTAATTGATGACAAAAGTAACTTTTGCTGTTGCCTAAGTGAGGTTTCTTAGAAATTGTATGATTTACATTATAGACGGAGACAAAAACAGTAGTGCCTTATTGACGAAAAAAGTATCTATTGCTGCCAGGGTTAAAAAAAGCATGATTTAAAAAAACAAAAATCAATTATTTTTATTAAAAAATCATTGGTTAAAGTGTAGTCGAAAATATTGCGTTTAGATACAGTCCAATAAAATTAATTGCCTTTAAATATTATTAGATTTAAAGTACATATTCAGGTTGCACCCAATACCTAACCTTAAAATTTTATTGGATTTCAATTTAATGCAAAATAAAATGTGCACATTTCATGTAGTCCATGGACTACAACCCAAAATTTTGAATATTTATTAGTTGCCTTAGATTTCATTGATGAACAAAAACTAATGGATAAAAAAAGGTTTACGACAAAAGAATTCGAAAAAGCTTTAAGCGATATTCTGCCCAAATCAAAAGACTGGAGGGGGGCAGAACCGAAAGATAAAAAAAAGTGGAAATGTAAATATATTTAGATCTAGTAAAACAATGTTTGCCATTGCTAAAAAATTCACAAATATTCGCAACCAGTTTTAAGCTAGTTTTCCCTACCAGTAGTTCCCCACCAGGAAAAGCATTACATGTCTAGTCGAAAACTAGTAGGGATTCCTAGCGGGGCCCTCGTTTCATTTGGGGAAAAATAGCTAGCGCCCTACTAGTTATAGCCATAGCCAATTTTTTACGACGCAACCGCAACGTTACTGCCCCAGCTGTAAGAACACAGTTTATAAGAACCTACAGAACCTACAGTAGACTGATTTCTGTACCTACAATCCGACGATGACTTGCTAATGCTAATTTAAGATCCAGACGACCATTAAGAGTGCCTAGACTTACTGACCAACATATATCCACCCGTCTAGAATGGCCTCAAGAGCAGATAAATTGGCTTTTACCGCAGTGGAGAAACGTCCTCATTTTAGACGAGTCCAGGTTTGGTTTGACGAGTGACAGCCGGCGTCTGAGGGTTTGGAGGGAACCAGGACGTGCCGCACGGCTGGATTTTCCCAGAGAAGTAGTCCCATTTCAGGGAGGGACTGAATTATTTTGGGGTGCTCGACCCCACCGCACCAGAAATGTCCGAAATGCGTTAGAAGAAGCAAATGTGCAAAGATTGAATTGGCCAGCGAACTCGCCGGATATGAATCCGAGCGAGCACTTATGGGATATGCTAGGTCAAGCAATTTTAAGGAGACCAAATCCTCCCACAACCCGTCAGGAGCTGATTGTAGCAATAAAAGACGAATGGGCCAACATTTCGCAAGAAGACATCAATAATTAATAGACCAAAACACTGCGCTTTCGTTGATGGTTTTAAAATTAAATAACTCCTGGAATTTTATACAAATACGAAATAATGGTAAACGAAAATTTGTCTCGGAATTTCAAGAGGACACCATTTAAATTTAATGCAAATTGTCAATATATCGAACAAAATTTAATTTTTAAATTGGTTTTTACGCTTTGTGTCCTAATGGAATTTATAAGCTTATTATTTAAACTAAAAGTTCTATCATTTTAAAATTGAAAAGGAGAATCAACAATAACTGAAAAAATTCTTCAAAATTAAAAAATCTCGTGTTAAACAAATGGGAGAAGTAAAGTAATTTTGGCACGGTTTAAACGAATCAAAGAAAGAAATTTTTAGTTAAACCTCAGTTTCATATGTTTAGTTTTTAGTTTTAGTTAAACCTCAGTTTCATATGATATATGGTAAAAAAATTATTTTGGAAAATATCGGGCACCCTATTGTATGATGGCTTTAACCATATTTAATTTAAAGTGGTAAAATTTAGCAATAACTAATATTGATTTATTAATTTTTAAATTATTTAAAAATCTTAATTATAGGACTGGTCACCTCGTAAATAAAATATAATCGAGCTAAACTTTAAGAAATACAACGCAGCAAACGCTTAATGATCGATAAAATAGTCCGTAAATATTAGTAACGACCTTTAGCAAGTAATGCAAAGCTCTATAGTACCCTGGTGAACAACTTCGACACGAGGAGGTCCTTGTAGGAGAATTAAAAAAGCAGAAGAAGGTAGGAGCGCACCGTAATTACGCGTACGCGGGATATGTCCTGCAGGACCGGGAATATACGAAGTACGTAAGTCGTCTGGTGCAGGAAGAGCTGGCGGCTATCGAAACTGTAGGTATATATAGGTATGGTGTATAAAACGATTGCATTAGCATCGGAACGTGTGATGGCTCCCAGGTGCGTGTTAAGTTCGCTATCGATTTTTGAACGTGGTCACGCTACCACCATCGAACCTCGTAATTTTTTGCATGCCTTTACATACTCGAGCCGCTAAATTCGCAATTGTTGGTTTTTTTATCTGCAGTTATGTATAATTCATTGCTTCCTCTTACAATTTTACTCAAATTTAGATACCCGCCCTTACCCCGAACGGCATCTATAAAGTATTATATTAAAGCAGTAAAAATAAATAAGGTTCTGATAAGAATACGTTTAAACAATTACCATTGCTAATTTTTATTACCTCCATTAAAACATTAATGAAAAATCCATTGCCATGCCTTACTCGTATCGCACGTAAATGTAAATATCTCTGGGCTCTGCAAGTTTCTAGAGGGGGTTCACAACCAAACAAGACAATTGGGAGTCTCTGATACCCAAAATTAAAACTTAACTCGGATATTCCCTTCGTGAAATGTTTTTAGGCATTAAGTTAGTTCCTATGAAACGGCGGACGCATGCAACTGACGCATATGGCCGACACAAGTTTTTGTTTTCTTGTACGCGTCAGTCGTAGAATTTTTTATGATAAAATTCAAATTTGTCATGTCATGTGATAAAAACGATCGTACCTTTTATTGGAAAAAATCTAAGAACAGGAGGAAATAATGTTGAAGCAACGATTACGATAAAAAATTGCTGAAGTTTTTCCCATGTTTAAGAAAAGAACTAAAGAGACATTTTTAAATATCCTAATAAATCAACATTTTATTAAAAGATGACTACCCTTCGCTGCGGCTGCGTCCAGACTGCCCAAGTAGCATTATAGTGAGAAAAACTGATATCGCAACTTCAAATGAGTGGCAATAACGTTAAAATAACTAAATTTTGTGTCTTCAGATTATTTCAATTCTAGTTATTATTTGCAAGTTGTACTCTTACATTATAATAATTTTAGTATTGTAAGTTAAATGTATGGTTTTACAGAAATCAAAGATAATAAGATAAATAATATGCTGGAAATAGACAAGGATAGAAAGTAAAGAGTAGTAAAGTTTTGGCCACCACACTGTTCAAAAGTTTAGCTAATTTTTACCTAAAATATTAGACTAAACTGCGCACCACTCAATGTGTCGCGACCAAAAAGTTCGTCCTTTTTCAAAACGACATAACTTTTTTGTTTCTTGAACGATTTTATTTTGGTCTGTAATGTCTGCTAACCCCATCCTCTGGCAATTCATGCTATAGATATTAAGCATACGGTTCTTTAAGTAAATTTCCTACAGGGTGATATGTAAAACGGTGAAAAATTTCAATAACTTCATCCAAGCCCCGTTTGTAAAACAATAATTTTTTTTTCGTTTTTACTTTGAAATAATGAAGTAATATGTATTACCTTGAAACGTTTTTCAAATTTTTCGAATTGGAATCTTAGCAACGAAAATATGATTTTTTTTCAAAAAGAGTACATTTAAGGCTTTTTGGTAGGCAATATATTCAGTCTTTTTAAGAACAAGAAAATAGGATGGTAAAAGATTGTTCCTTGAATAATTCTGAGCAAGCGACAAGCAACAAAATTCCATTATTTTCAGAGGGGCCTAAGCAAAGACCACTTTTTCAAAATGACATTTTGGTGAAAATTTGCGAAAACTAAACCTGAACCGATATGAACGTTCGTGACATGTTTTTTTTATAATTTTGACCTCCTGATTGTAATTCAGTTGTCAAATTTAAGTATGAGATAAAACCAAAATCATTAAGAATCAAAATTCGAAAACAATTCCCTGTTGTTAAATGTCTTAATAAAATTCGATTGCTGTCGTGTTTCTTGCATATTTATGATGAAAATGCCATTTGGGGATTCATTTTTTGGGCGAAATTACTGCAATTTGTTTGAGTGGTTAGGATTAAGTTACATAACTTACATTTACATTGCGCAGTAGTGATAACATCATTGATAAGTACCTACCTAATTTATAATAAAGTTAAATAAAAATATTTTTGTTCATTTTTGAAAATTGTATGCGTAGATATAATCATAATCAAAACTTCAACATTCAACAGAAAAATGTAACAAACAATAACAATAATACCTTTCAATATTTCGTTGGCCCTCCCCTAAGCCGTAATAATTCGTAAACCCTCCTGGGCATTCCCTCGACCAAGTTCCTTAGAAATTTCTGGGGTACCCCATTCTTCCTGAATAGCATTTACCAATTCATCCAAACTTTCCATGCCTCCTTCCCTCTCTTTTATCTTCAATTTTATCCTGCTCCACACATCCTCAATAGGATTCATATCCGGAGACAAAGGTGGCCAATTCATTTTCTCAATATGGTGGTCCCTTAAATACTCATTTACGATATGTAAAAAAACAGCAATCGGATTTTATTGACACATTTAACAGCCGGGAATTGTTTTCAAATCTTGATTCTTAGTGATTTTGGTTTTATCTGAAACTTAAATTTGACAACTGAATCACAATCATGAGGTCAAAATTATGAAGAAAACATTTTACGAAAGTAAATATCGGTTTAGGTTTGGTTTTTGCAAACTTTCACAAAAATGTCATTTTCAAAAAGTGGTCTTAGCTTAGGCCCTCTGAAAATAATGGAAGATTGTTGCTTGTCGCTTGTTCAGAATTATTTAAGGAACAATCTTTCACCATCTTATCTTCTTGTTCCTAAAAAGACTGAGTGTATTGCCTAAAAAAAGCCTTAAATGTACTCTTTTGGAAAAAAAATCATATTTACGTTGCTAAGATTCCAATTCGAAAAATTTAAAAAACGTTTCAAGGTAACACATAATACTTCATTATTTCAAAGTAAAAACGAAAAAAAAATTATTTTTTTACTAACGGGGCTTGGATAAATTTATTGAAATTTTTCACCGTTTAACATATCACCCTGTAGGAAGTTTACTTGACCAACCGTGAGCTTCATATCTATAGCATAAATTGCCAGAGGATGAGGCTAGCAGACATCACAAACCAAAATTAAATCGTTCAAGAAACAAAAAAGTTATGTCGTTTTGAAAAAGAACGAACTTTTTGGTCGCGACACATTGAGTGGTGCGCAGTTTATATAGGACCATTGATTTTTTAAGGCAAACTGCTTGAAATGAATTCAGAGGAATATTCCCCTTTTAAATTAGTGAATTCTTTAACTGATATTTTTAAAGAAAATGATATAATTAATTAAGCAAAATTACTTAGGTTTCAAAGATAATACACCTTAGATCGTAAGGGATATTGCCTGAGAATAAAATAATAAATTTCCTCTTTCTAAGGCAATTTGCTTAAATTTTTAGGTATATTTTATCTAAGTTTTCAGGCAAATTATATATATTTTTACTAAAAATTTTTTAGTGAAAATCCTAGCATAGGAATTTTCTTCCAAGTTCAATGGGAAATTCCGTTTAGTTTGGATTACTTAACTATAGCACTACAAAATGTTCACTTATATCACAATAATTGTTAACTATGTTGTTATATCAATAGCACACAACGCGGTCTTTAAGCTTTCGTTGATTTTGGCATTATGGTGGACAATATAGGCGCGAATATTTATCGTAAAACGTCGGTATTAGCGATCGTAGCCGATTGCAAGTAAGTCACTAATATTTAAAGGAGTTTACCTAAATTAGTTCAATAATTTGCCATAATAATTTAGAAGAATTACCTAAATTAAAAGCAAAATTGTCGTACCTAAAAGTAATTGAGATTTTGACTAAATATTTAGGTAATCTGCCTATCTTTTTAAATTTGACAAGTTTATTAAGTAAAGTATGAATATTTATCTAGAAGTTAGTGAATACACCATAGAACTAAGGCATTCGTTTCTGCCTAATAAACGAGAAGGTAAATTGCTTTACTCGTTTAAGCATATTACCTTATTTTTCCTTAACTAATTTTGATTAGGTATTTCAAAAGGCTTGATTTTGAACAGTGTATACCTCCACGTTTTAGAAACGTCATTACAACGTTGTAGAAACGTGTCAGTATACAATTCAAGAACGTTGTTGGAACGTAACTGACAATAAAATAGGGTTCCACATTTTAGTCACTTCCACGTAATAAAACCGTTTCTACCCCGTGGCAGAGATTTTGGCAACAAACTTTACAGTTTCAGGTATAAGTGGCCGATACGTTTTATCCACTAAAAATGCTACTTGGGTTCTGACGCAACCACACTGTGGTTACCACAGTGGTTATACACTGGTCCCGTTCTGCCTCTGACTCACTAAACGCATAGCAGACGCACGAAATAAAAACGATTACATTTAATTTTCATTGCATAGACTTGCGTCATACACAGAACGTTTACCAAGTGGTTCCGTTTAAAAAACGATATCAACTTTAGAGCTTAAAATCTTAATAAGTTAAGAAAAAATTGTATTTTTTTAAGTGAAATATTAGTTTTTTTTAATTTATACTTTTTTCAAGATTTAAGAATTTTAGCTTTTCATAAATTGCGACCTAATGCATACCTTTATACTTTTTTCATTTATGCACTACACTCTATAAAAATATTTGTATAAAAAGTGCTAAATAGCAAAGGTGAGGTGGAAAATATAATGCTTTTATCACCTTTAATATACCTGATTATGCTTGAAGAAGGCAGTTGAAGTGATGAAGGTTGTTTATCTAATAATCCTTTTGACCTAGTTTAATAGTGGCGTTGTCAGGCGCCTAATTAAACATAAAGATATGAATTATATGTGGTATGAAACTCTGATCCCTTCAATATAATACTTAAAACACGAATAGCGTGCACAAAAGATACAACAAGATAATTATTTTTCAAGTTTCGGTACTAGTGGTTATTAAAAATGTATATCAGATTTTATAGGAAGTGAACCAAATTTGAGCGAAATGTTCCGACTTAATTGCATTGCGATTTCCCGAATAAGCCCTTTAAACGAATTAAGATATACACGTGACAATTTAATATAACTTTTACCAATTAATGGAGATTAATATAAATCCCACTATCCCACGATATTAATGTGCCGGGATCAAATATTTTTCTCACTAGTTTGCATGCATAAACAATATACCACAGTATATTTACATATTGTTAGTGAATCCCTATAGAATTTTAAATGTGATTTTTATTTACATAAATATTGGACCACACCGAGGCTCATTTTCAAACTGCAGTTTTATTTATGTTCCATATATGAAGTAAATGAGCCATTTTCATTTAATATTTTTGCTACAAATAATGTATAGCAATAATCCATTAAAATTTAATTGAATTTCGCTGTTGTATTCATAATAACTAATTTAAATTAATATAAAGTACACAAAAACTATCCATATATGCAAATAAAATATAAATTTAAAATTCAATAGTGTTTCACGCTAACTCATCTTTAAATTAATGTCGCGGCTTATGTTTCTAATTGCGTCATCAATGTCGAATGTCAAAAAACGATTTCTCGATACGGTTAACCTAGCGGTTTCTTGGATTATAAACGTAAAAGAAAACAACAATAATTGTCTGTTCAGAATTTGATGACGCAATTTGAAACATTCGCCGCGACAACTATACTAACAAGTTTCTATGTAAACTGCATTTTTAAAAGCTCATTCACATCCACTTAAATACATTAAAACCAACGCAGCTGTTTACATTCGTAGAAAACTTATCACACGTAACTTAACGTAACCAAAAGTTTGGTCCGTTGGGTCTTACGTGAGCCAATCACATGCCCAGTAAAACGATATAGCGCTATCTTGTTGTTTTACTTTTATATATAGATAGATAGGCAACCCAGTCTACATCGATGTCTACATTGCGCGTGCTTGTATATTACGTTCTTTGCTTGTATTAAGTTAATGTAAACAGACAACTTAACAGACGCAGGTTTCTTAAGTTAAGTTAAGTTACGCATATTAAGTGGATGTGAATGAGCTTTAACCTTTTGATAACTAAGTAAACCTTTAACTAGAACATTTTTGCTTTTGGGTACTCAATCATCATTTATTACCATTTTATATTTACTATGTTCAAACAAACAAATTCATTTTTAATAAAGTAAGCAACACAAAAAACGTACAACCTTGATACTTTTTCTACCATTTTTTTAATTGCCCATATACTTGTATTCATTTTATTACATTGCACAGGGTGATTCAAACCCGCCTTTGCTTTATTGTGCGAAAATTAAAAAAAAAACGTTGCTATATAGCATGGGTATTTTCTCAACCTTCCAACCAAAAAGTTTTTTGTAAAATTTTTAAATTTTGAGGTTATGTAATATACCTACTTTTTCCAAGGGAAATATATTTCATAAAATAAGCGATAAAATCATGTTATTCAGGTATAAATAGCAAATTCCATGGAAAATAGTCTTTAATAGTTTAATTTTTATTTTCTTTATTTGTGTGTTTTTTATAGTTAATTAAATAAAATGTTT
This sequence comes from Brassicogethes aeneus, assembly GCA_921294245.1. Lineage (NCBI taxonomy): Eukaryota > Metazoa > Arthropoda > Insecta > Coleoptera > Nitidulidae > Brassicogethes > Brassicogethes aeneus. The sequence continues at coordinate 69,668,239 of OV121132.1, forward strand.
GTCAATTATTTTTTTTAAGTTTAATTTACATGATTTCATCGCTCATTTTACGAAATATATTAAGCCCTATAGGTATAACTTTTAAACCAAACATAGTAGAGAAGTGTTTTATAGCTGATTTTGTTTAAAAATAATGACAAGTTTTAAAATATGGTAAAAGAAACAAAAATTACCGTTGAAAATTATATTCAGGATAATATAACCTCAAACTTTCAAATTTCTACTTTTGTTGCGATAAACCATTCGTAATCCCCCAATCAGTTTTTAATATATTTTTCCGTTTTCGCCCAATAAAGCAAAGGCGCCGAGTTTGAATCACCTTGTACTTTCATAATAAAGGTATAATGTCAGACAGAAGATGTAAAATAAATATTTTTTACACACAAATTATATTGCCCAAACCTTCCATTTTATAAAAAAAAACCTGTTATATTATAATAGCTAATTCGTCGAGACGTGAGCCTTAAATCAAATTCCATAAACTATATAGTCAATTTATTTAATAAACCTGCAGAGAAAAATAAACTATTACCCGAGAAATTTCGTCGAGCTGCTTAGATTTTGGTTTGGTACAGCGGCGTTGGCCGGAAATCAAGTATTTTTTATTCCTTTTTCACGGTGGCTAGAGTCAGGGCCATACGACAAAATGTTTTGCGGGTAATTTACCAGAAAATTTCAAATGGAATATGCGCTTGTTTTGCTTTTGCTGCCACACGGCTGACCGTAACAGAGCTTTCGTTAAAAACTCACACACGATGGGAAAATTTATTTATTTTTATTATATTTTATAGAATATTCATTAATATAATCTAATGTGTAAGTAATTTGTTAAATGTGACGCAATTATTAGGTCTTTATATTTAAATTACATACTTTTAAAAGTTAGATTATTACTGACTTTTGGTCTCTTTGTTTCTATAGAGTTTATAACGACCAGTTTGTCAAGTCAAAAGAAACAAAATTAAATGCATAGCTTGTTGGTTTTTATTCAAATGATATTTTTGTCTAGTATTGTAGTAAATAGTAGTCAATTATCCGACTACTATTTACCACAATAATGTTATACTAAACAAAAATATTATTTTAATAAAAAGCTTTTTTCTACACCCACCTTTAAAACGCCCATTATCGTTCATGTTTCCATGACACTAAGTGATCTTTTAAACACGCATTGACCAGCTATGGCTTTTTGGCGCTTTAGTTACGGGCTGATGTTAGTTTTCAGTTATTTGACAGATGTCAAATGTTATACAATCGTTTACATAAAGTGCGCCCTTCTTGTAAAATAATAATGTGGAAATTATTTTATTATCTTAATACAAAAATAAAAAGTAAAAATAGTTTCTCAACGCCAGTTTCTATTTGAATAGATTAAATGCAAGTTTGCACTGACATTTTAATTTTTCTGGTAGTAAACTAGATTTAACTGAAAGCATTACAAATTTCGGATAGAGGCTTCACCGTTAAGTGCCCATAAACCATTCTGTTTACTTTCACTGTAAAAAACTGCTTCTATATTATTATATAAACGGTTGTTAGTCCACTTTCAAGGGATAATTTCGATGTACACACACAAATTTGACATTTTGACTCGCTCCCCACTTAGAAATTGTTACGCGAGTTACCATATTTTTTTATAGATGTCGCTCTATATAAATTATTATTATAAATTTAATTTAAATAATTTTTATAAAAATATATAAAACATTAAAATCTGTTGATAATGAATTATAGAAAAGCAGTCAATTATTGAAATATTATTAATAATATTTTTTTTTATTTAGTTTTTAATTTTAATCAATTAAGAAATTTTAAATGAAATGATCAAAAATGATTAACCATTCAAAAAAAAAACCACATAACGACATCAACTTTAAACCACATCTCCGATTTTAAATTATCAACTTTTATGAAAAATAACAGCATGCTTACATTTTAAAGGCAAAAATAATTAAAGCCGATTCTACATTTTTCATAATAATGTACCTATAGTACTATAGTTCTGTTTATTCTAATTAATACAATAAACAAATTAGCCAAAAAAAAACAAAATATGATGAATTATGACTCTTAGGCATTAGTTTACAGAGAAAAAAGTAATAAAACACGGACTTGTTTGGGTTTAAAAGAGCCTGGAAAATATAATAAAGGTAAACAAAACAATGGGTCTTGAAAATTAAAGTTAAAATAAGCTGAAAACATACGAGTAGTCCCAATTACGTGGGCTCATTTAACATTTCAGAATAGTCCTTATTCACTTGGCAAAAAGTTAATGTGAAAATTAAATTCGCCTAAAAGATTTATTACAGTCCAGAGGCAACATGCTAAAATACTACGTAAGCCACATATACAAGTTCTAACAAAAACACAATGGGTCAGTAACAATGACCGCAGGTAAACAATATAAGCAGATAGTTAAATAATTATAAAATGTGCAACATTAAGTTATACTGTTTGGAAATTGTAAATTAAAGGGTCAGAAGCAAAAGAGTATAAGGGCGAACAAGAGAAGTGGTGTTAATAACTTTTAAACTGTTTGCTATATACAAAAATCTGGATACTTGTTTCAATAACTCAATATGCAAAACTCTTACATGTTTCACGTTATAAGAAAATTAAAAAAAAATTGTACTACCCAATTCTGCACTTAACTTATTTACATGCTAAAATGCACTTGTACCCTTTTGCTTCTTACCCCTTCATATAAATTTCTTGTTTCTCTCTTCATAGATTGCTAGCGTAAGATTTACAGGTCAGGAGAAGTGAAGCTCTCCTTTAGACCTTTGATCGCAGGGGGGGAATGTGAAGAGAACTTTTGTCCACCAGACTACCAATTTACATAACTATTTATTGGTGTCTCTTATAGGAGGTAAACCAGCGCAGTAATTGGTTCCCCCATTCTGCTGACGCGTACGTCAGTATAGTTCGGAGACAGGTGTTCACGAGACAAAGTCTATTGATAGTGGTTAAGCTTCCATAGCCGCCTATTAGTGGGTTCTGCACCCTATTAGTCTTCTGAATCGAGATATCCATGTGTTCTTTTAAAGTTGGGCGCTTACCTAGGGTAATCCCAAGGTAAGTACCCAAGTAGCACATAAATTTTGTTATTCGACTAAATAGTTATATATTTGCTTTATTGTTACTTCCTTTAAGAGTGAATAGTCGAATAAAGCTCGCCAAGATCACCAATATGCTTTGGAAACTGATATATTTTATTAAAGTGTTTTATAGTTGTTGTTGAGACTGATTAATAAAACATTTTTAAAGGCTTGGAATGAAATGTGTTATACATGGTTATAAATCAATAGTTATAAATCTATTTACACTTGAGCTAAATTTATTTTATAATTGTTTTAAAATGATTTTATTAGGGGTGCAGGATACCATAACAAAAATAAAATCTTATTTTTTGTAAGAGCTTTTTAACAAGATTTTATAGCTGTTTTGGAGATTTACTTTTAAAACAATTTGCAAATTGCGTCATTTTTGCGTTCAAAACCACTTTAATAAAAGTATTTTATTATTATATTTAATGACGCTTGTATAAAATAATTAAAAGTAGTAATAAAATAAAAAGCGCTTTAAAATCGCAATTTTATCTTATGCGATATTCCTATATAGCTTCATTAATACTAACCTAACTTTTTATGCTAATTCAGAATTCATCAGTCTACTGCAAAGCTATAAAATGTCGAGTAGTCAAATTTCTAATTGGTAAAAGCCTAAACGTAGTGGTAATTTCAGAAAAAGAGTGAAAGATAGCTATCAACGAATTATAAATTTATCTAAAGATACAGATAATCAAATAGTCGCGACATCAGCATCTACTGCTAAGTTGGAATCTATTAGCACAGATTTGGAACATTAAAATGTAAATTCAAGTTCTTCTGAAAGCCATGGCTTGCAACTAGAGCTTTTAACTTATGATAAAGGAAGTGCCAATGTAGAACTTGTGGATTCAAGTGACGAAGAAGATACCACAGAGCTGTCCGAAATCAGTAAAAATATTAAGGTGAATCAGCGCATCCGACTATGGGCTACTTCCTGTAATATTAGTCATTTTAAGGGAGCTTTTTAGTATTTTGAATGACAGAAGGTTGTGTTTGTTGAAGTCGGGAGTGGCTCTGGCTAGTAGCCAGTGGCTACTGCTTTGTCTTTTGTCTGTGAATCACGGCACGTACACTAGATTTTAAACACACAGTCGTTTGAAAAATACTATTTTTAAAATAGCACTGACAAAAATAACCGTAAACGTAATAAACACCTGTGGTGATCATGAAAACCTCATTAAATAACAGATTTACATGAACTTAGACAAAATTATCGAATAACATTATCCTAACAAGTACTTTAAAACAAAAGTGTTATTTAAGGTAATTGTAGTGAGTTTTAAAAAACAATATTGTTTTATTACCTCTTTATTAATGTCATAATAAAACATTCGATATTGAATTATAGAAAAGCAGTCAATTATTGAAATATTATTAATAATATTTTTTTTTATTTAGTTTTTAATTTTAATCAATTAAGAAATTTTAAATGAAATGATCAAAAATGATTAACCATTCAAAAAAAAAACCACATAACGACATCAACTTTAAACCACATCTCCGATTTTAAATTATCAACTTTTATGAAAAATAACAGCATGCTTACATTTTAAAGGCACAGTCGTACACTAGATTTTAAACACACAGTCGTTTGAAAAATACTATTTTTAAAATAGCACTGACAAAAATAACCGTAAACGTAATAAACACCTGTGGTGATCATGAAAACCTCATTAAATAACAGATTTACATGAACTTAGACAAAATTATCGAATAACATTATCCTAACAAGTACTTTAAAACAAAAGTGTTATTTAAGGTAATTGTAGTGAGTTTTAAAAAACAATATTGTTTTATTACCTCTTTATTAATGTCATAATAAAACATTCGATATTCGATTGTGCTGCCACCATATTAAAAAATGGGAACCTGCAGCAATCTTAAACGTGTTTGCTGGAGATGCGGTATTGCCGAAGTTACCATAATTTCTGTTGGATTGATTGTAGGTAGCATGCAGTGAGACCATATATTTAATATGTTTTAAATATATGAGACCTACACAATATTCGCATAAATTGATTAAAACTCATTAATCGTCTCTTGATTATGCTATTAGCAGTTAAACTTGGTAAAATGTATTCGATATTCTACGACACATCCCTGCCAACAATAACGATTATAAACTCTACAGGGATTGATGGATTCTAAATTTCTCGAAAAAAATGATTATAAAAACAAAAAGGCAATAATATTTTTACAAAATATAATTTGGTAGGTATCTAGAACATTAAAAAAATATTTGACATTTTGACAACATTGTAGCTGCTAAAATAGGTGAGAAACAATTTTGTTTGCGCGACGACTTTTATATAGATAAATTATATATCAGAATTGTGTTATAAAACTAATTTCAAACACAGTTTAATTTTATAGGTATGTCGTAAGGGATAAAAATGATTTAATTCAAATCGCCATGTTTTTCATTGTTCAAATCAAAATGAATACGAAAAATCGCATTAATATCGATAAAGTCTATTAAAAGTTTCGATTGTAACATCGGATTTGGAATTCAGACTGCAACAGAACGCAATGCAATATTTTTTTAATTTTATTAGAAACAAAAAAAATTAAAATATAATAATATTTTTTTTTTAATTTGGTAAATATGGGCAAAATTGGAAGCGCTTTAAAATTTAACCACAAATATATATGTATAATGTCAGTAAAGTTGACGTGGTAAGAGTATTTTACAATCAGAGCCGTTAATATTGTTTATGAAGTTATTATATACTATCCAAAGCCTGTGAAATTCATCAAGCCGCCATCAACCAAATGTCGCCATTATTATCGTATAAAAATAAAAATAATGTTTTTCGCGATTCTTACAAAATCAAAATGTCATCGCTAAGTTGTTAAAGTCCTATGCAACACAGATTGTTTTTAAATGAAACGTTTTTAAGGCTGCTATAAAATTATTTTATAAGTATTCTGTAATGGTGTTTTACCACTAATAACCTTTTAAAACGATACTTATAAAATAATTTTATAGTATTGTCAAAGAACACAAAAATGTTGTTTAAGATCATCCGGGACCTCACATACAGCTCTATTAAAAAACTGTTATGTAACGTTTTTATAAAATGCTAAATATTGTTATATAATTATCATGGGCGATCATTATATAACTTCTATCGCATACAATTGTTTTATAAACTTGCGCCTTTTCCATGTTTATAAGCGCCATATTAAAGGTTACCAGTTATTTTTAAAATAAAAGTGTTATATTAAAAATTGTTATATAGTAAGGTATATGACAATTTTCAGCGCGTTTGTGCTACTTGGGTAACGATATTTTTACCAGCGACGCGACGATGGAGCAAGGTTCTTTTGTCAGCTGGGTGCTTTGCGCAAGCTTATGGACATAAGCCCGTCGCAGAGCTTCCAGCGACGCGTCGCCACGTGGCGATGGAGCAAGGTTCTTTTGTCAGCCGGGTGCTTTCAAACTCAAAGCACTGCTTTGCGCAAGCTTATGTTCTGCGATTTGTATTTCAGGACTAGACAGTATCTAAAATCGTTTACTGAGAAATTGTTCCAATAATAAAATTGACTTGATTTCAGTGTAAGCCAAATCAATGTTTTAAACATATTATTAAGACATAAGCATGAGAATTATGACATGAATGTCATAATAAGTGCGAGTCTAAAAGTCTAATCCCAAAACATTAAGCAAAAAAAGATCGACAACAAGGTAAGGTAAGGTCTTTAAATTCAAGATATACTTAAATACAGTCCACTATACACTAAAATAAATTCATTGCGGTGAAAAAATGGCCCAACACTATTTTTTCTACGGCTATCATAATAAAGTAGAAAATTTACTTTAAAAGTAATTACCTATAAAAATTTATAAATATTAGATCTTTCAAATGTCCAAGGAAATAGTTGATATTAACAAAATATTGCCGTGTATTGCATTATAGATATCATTAAAGTACAGGTAGAAAATGTCTAAAAAAACGAATTAAAAATATTATTTATATTTTTTATGTCCAAAGCATAAAAAATTTATTTTTTTTATTTATTATATTTTAATTGAATTAAACCATTTATAAATCAATACCAAAATTGGCAGTGTTTCTGTAAATAAAAACGGGTTTAACAACACGATATTTTTTTAGATTTTAATTTAATTTGATTAAGTAAACAAACAGAAGTTTAAACGTGCTATGTATTGTATCGAGGGCTATATAATAAAAATCGGTAAAATCATGTTAAAAATTAAGGCAATATGACATCAAAAAATGCGTGTGTTGGTGTTTCAAATTGGATTTCCTTATTTGGCTAGTTCAAAAGTGTATTAATAGTTGAAATATAAAAAAATATTTTTCTGCAGACACCTTTTAATAATAAAGTTAAATTATCTTTATTTATGATGTTGGAATTTCCATTTATATTTTATGCCTACAAAATTTATGATGAAGTATCCCTACATATTTTTCAAAGCATGAGAAGCTGGCTAAATGAAATCTTATGTTCTCTTTTAGGATTCCAAAGGCGGTCGTAATAATATTACTTTCTTTCTTTGAAAATTTACGTTGAACAATTTAATCCGTTATATTTAGGAATTTTTACTCATAACATTTTAATACTTTTTTGAGTAAGTAAAAACCAACAATGCATTGTTAGTTAAATTTATTATCAACGTTAATTAAATTAAAATACGTGTTTGCTAATGTTTTTATATCGAGGAATCTAATAGATGTTGGCAACAAAACCGGCGATAATTATACAAAGCTTCAGATATTAAACATTCCTTGGGAGTTGTTACAAAACAAAATGTCGGCCATTATGGGTCACTTTTCTTATCGGTGAAAAAGGTCGAGGTCGGACGGAATTTTTCATGTTCGACTCGAACTGCTTGGCTCTTATGAAAAATTGCCCAGAAAATGAAAACTAACATTACACTTGCAACATTATTTACGGAACGAAGATCGATATTTCGGTAGTTTAGGCTCGTATATCAACATAAAGTTATAAATGTGGACTATTTGTCTTTTTTCCGCAAACACTAATTAAACATAGTAGGTACCCTATTTAAAAAAAAGTTTATTATTTTACCTATATCAATATTTGTAGATCTACTCCTACATGGACAAGCCGTGAGTTTATGGCGTTTTAGTCATGGGCTGAAGTTAACAACAGTTGCTTTTGGGCATTTTAGTCACGGGCTGAAGTTAAATTGATACATACTATACTATACATAATATAATATTGTAATACGTACAGTAAAAAAAAAACAGTATAAAATAAAGTTAAGTGTTAGTTTAAAAGCTTAATAATATTATTTGGAATATTTAAAGTATTTTACACTTCATTTCTTTTAAGCCATTTTTTATTTTTATTTTTCAAGTTTAATTTCATATTAATACCAGTTCAAAGGTCCAATTATTATTAAACTCAGTATAGAAAATAGCTAAAATGTCATCATGTCAGTTAAACCTAACCCAAAGTAAAGATATTTTAAAATTTCAGAAGAAATATAAATTAAATTAAATAAATATAAAAACATTGTTTTTTAAGTTTTACTTGATATATTTAATTTTGACAATTGTTTCGTTACTCTGAATTTTTCAGAACGTACCCCAGTAGCACAAAATATTGCCCCATATTTTATCTGACGCCAATATTGGATTTATTTAGCCAATGTTAGCCCTATATAGGCATAAAATGATAATTTAATATATCATTGCCAATGTTTATCCAAGGTTGGTCCTATATTGGCATATTATTTTACGCTAATATATCATTAACGATGCTTTCGGATTTCTAAAAGTGATATGTAACGACACACCTTTGTTTTCAGGATATGTCTATACTAGTGGCGCAGGAACGGTTTTAAGTTGGGGGGTGGCGCAACCGACTACCATCCTTATTGTTTAGCACCAAATGGGTGAAAATAATAAAGGCCATTCTTGCATATTACCGTAAGAATAACAAGGGTAATATGGGATTTCTTGTCATTAGCAATAAAATTCGTTATTAAGTTAATAAAGCTCAAGCTGATCATTTTAGCACACGATACAAACGATTTTAGCATTTCATCGTAATTAAGAATAACATAATCGGTACACGACTCGTCTTATTGGTAGATTTTTTCAAAGAATTTGGAGGGTACATTTTATACCAAGTAACCCCTTCCTCCTCTTATCATTTGGGTGGGCATTGTCACCCCCCCGCTTCTACGCCCCTAAGTACTATGAACATTACCTGAAAACAAACGTTTGTCGACACGATCGTGACATATCACTTATAGAAATCCTACTACGTAATAAGTACTAGGTGGTTATTTTTTTTCTTTTAATTTCTCCCTCAACTTTCCTAGAATATAATGTAAAACATCTTCGGGCCAATGCGGATTTCCAATATCGGTTATATAATGTCAAACAACTTCGGGCCAATGGGGTTTCAATATTGGACCATGCTAGAAAAAATCTGACGAAAGATATATTGGCCCAATGTTATTACCAATATTTTTTCAAACTTAGGAAATGTTTTATGGTACTAAATTTTTGGATCTACCTGAACAATATTTGCAATACCCATGGATATTGCAATATATAAATGCTTAAAAAAAATAGTAAATAAAACCAGGCGGCGAAAGCTTATTAATTGTCTCGCACACTATCTAGTGTATAATATACACCCTTTTTAAAAACGCGCAATGAATCTAAAAAATATATAAAAAATTTCACAAAACTATTTCTAGGATATGTGGAAAGAATAAGTATGACCTAAAAATTACCTTCACTAAGCAATTCGTAGGGCTGTAGCCACCCCAATTCAATTTTTTTAGGAACAACCTCATTGGAAAGCTCTTGAAAATTAATACTTAACAGTACCAAAAAATACTTTTTAATAGTTTTATTTTTTAACAATACGCAAAATAATAGTTATAATTATTTATTCCCACATCTCGGTATGAATATTAAATTAAACCATTTTTGCCCTAAAACATAGTAAAAAAAACTTGAGAACACAAAATAATTCTAAAAAAAGTATAATGAACTAAAAGAGCATAAATAAACAAATTGTTTAACAATAATCAAAACACTTTGTACATTTATATTTTGTAAGCAATACTACAGTCTATTCTCAAATTCCCTTTAAAGATTTTAAAAGGTTTGTCGTAGAATAGCTCCGCATTCTTGAACTATTTGTTGTTGCAAATTTTAATAGTGACCCTATAAGAAAAATTCTAATGGTGTCAGATCTGGATATCTGGAAGGCTATTCTCTATCAATCCACTGTTCTGGATAATTCTGATCCAGATAAGCCCTACTACAAAATAAAATACATTTTCATCCAAAGCTATTTTATCACCCTCTCCTATTTGATTTTCTAGTTTATCTATAATTAGTGGCTCTATTGTTTCATTTCAAAATAAATTTGACCATTCAAATTCTGGTCAATAAATAAGGAACCAATAATACAATCTTCCTTCCCAGACTTTAAGTTTTTCAGGATAAATAAGGAACCAATAATACAATCTTCCTTCCCAGACTTTAAGTTTTTCAGGATACTGATACTTATTTATTGACCAGAATTTGAATGGTCAAATTTATTTTGACAAAATTTAAAAATATTGTTTTTTAACAGATAATACAATAAATATAAATAAATATACAGTCGGTGATTAAATAAAATAAAAAATCAAAAAGCAATTGAATTTTCTGCAATGCTTTTAGGTCCATCGCAAAATCAAACATAATTGAAAACATACAAAAAGTATAAAATAAAGTAAGAGAAAATAACTTTAGTTTCGTTTAAAGCGGATAAGGCAGGAACGCATGAATAATGCAACAGTTGGAATAAAAATATACAGACCACAATGAAATAGAATTCGCAGATTGTTCAGGTAATGAACGGCTTCGATAAGACCACGCCATAGAACACTATGGACCACGCAAATTGTCAGTGCACGCAATTGTGTCTGGGGAAGATTTGGGTAACTCAAGTTTTTTTAGGCTTTCGGAATAAAAAATAAAAACAAGCTTCCTATTTTTTAACCTTGTGTGTAAGAATATTTAAGACAAATAGAAGAACTTTAAAAATGATAAATTATTCAATAATAATTATTAATGTATTTAAGACAAATTTAATATATTTAATTTTTTTACAAAAGAGTTATTCTTTAAATGAAAATAATGTCAAAGGTAGCATTGCCCTGGATTAAAAAGATATTGAAAAAAATAGCTTGGTGGTTCGCGTGTCCTTCCAACGTTTTGACGAAGGTTCGCGCACCCATATTAAATCGTTGCGAACTAAGCACGAAACTACGAAACAAAGAAACATAAAAAGCCAATTTCTGATTTTTTTTTATTTAATCACGAGCCTACTTGTCGCGCGTATTTAATAATTAAAATTCCCCACAATGATCATTAAATGATTAAATAAATTATTTTCCTTATACTAGACAGGTGATTTATTAAATTTACTTGTGATGTATCAGAAAAATATTACTTTTAAATTAGTAACTCAGGATTAATTATAACAATAAATTATTTTTTAAAGCCGCTATGTTGTTACGAGTTAAACAATTACTTTTTGTAGGTATAATAATTAAAATACAGATTTGGTAAGAATGTATTTATTATATTTAATATATGCTAGTATCTATGGCGCCGAAATGAGTATGTTGCTGATATTTAAACTATGCGTTTCCGAAATGACTGGTTCAAGTTCGCACAAACTTGTAAAAAAAAATATTTATATAATTGGACGAGCATTAAGAAACTAATAAAAAAATTAAAATTACGTATTCACACGGAGAGAACTTCAGTCAACGCCTTTGTGTTGAGTAATGATTCCCAAACTCATATATTTAGCATACGCGTGCTGTTTGGCAACTAATCCCTGACTTTAAAGTGTTTATTACAAAACTAACTGAAAAAAACGTTGTTAATGTGTATTTTACGAATGTGGTGATTTTGGAGTAACAACGTTCAAACTTGAAATTACTAGAAAAATACTATAGCAGAGTTGCAAAACTAACTGAAAAAAACGTTGTTAATGGGTATTTTACGAATGTGGTGATTTTGGAGTAACAACGTTCAAACTTGAAATTACTAGAAAAATACTATAGCAGAGTTGCAAAAATGTTAATGTAAAAAATAATGCAATTTCATTTTAATTTTTAATGGTAAGGTAGTTTAAATACATTAATCATTAAAAAAACTGAATGAGAAATGTCGAACAATACATTACTCATTAAAAAATAAAAATTGAGTAATGAGAGACCGTACATTACACATATAATCAGGGGTGGGGGTTGTTGGGCTCCTTAAACTTTTTTGTCATTATCACAAAGGATTTACAATGAAAGAAGCTGCAAAAATTGTTCTTTGATAAGATAGTAATTTTCATAAAATTTACTATTAATGAAATTGATTACTTTTAAATAATAAATTACTCTTCTATCTATTGCAAACCGTGCAAAATTTAAAAAAAAATGTGTCATGTAATAAAAATATCTTCCTTGTCCACTAAAAATGAGTAATGTAAAGTGATTACATTAATCATATACATAAAAATCTCAAATTACTCATTACAAATTAAAAATTAGTAATGTAAAAAAGAATACATTACTCATTGGAAAAAATGTAATGAAAATTAATTTAATTAATTGTTTCGACTTTTACTTGATGAAACTCCATGTTAATATTGTTTTATTTTAATATAAACTACACTGTTTAAAAGTTTCACTATTTAATTTAAATATGACAATTGTTTCGCTACACAGTAGCATCTTCAGATCGTATACAAACTAATATTTATTTTACTTTTATATAAATGATGGTTTTACAGGTAATATTTTTAGTACAATATTGGGGAAGATTAAATTAACCTTATACAATAAAGGAACAATAATTATGGGGATGCCCTGTAATCTCTATAGTTATATAACACTAAAAAAAATTTTGAATTTATTAAAATAAGTTTAATAACGGGGAATTATTGGTATCTATTTGGTCATTAAGAATAATATCAGTTTTTTTCTTTAATTTATTAATTTCCATCGACTCCAATAAATTCAGTTTCATACTTTTATTTTCTATGTGTAGGATTTTAAATTTAGAATTAAAATTATGGTTTTCATTAATAAGGTGGTTTGCAAAAGTGGAATCTATTTTTTGGTTTATAAATGATTTTCTATGTTCGTTAATTCTAGTTTTAAAGCAGCGACCTGTTTGTCCTATATACGTTTTAGGGCAATCTGCACAAGTTAATTGGTACACTCCTGATTTATTATTTTTACTTATCTTATCTTTATTATTTTTAATAAAATTTCTTAAATTATTATTAGTTTTAAATGTGAATTTTATGTTGTTTTTGTTTAGAAAAGTACACAACTGTCTCATATTAGTACCTAAATACGTAAAAGTATTGTATGTATTTATAGGGTTCTTAGGTATTGGGAATATTAGGTATTAGGTATTGGGAATATTAGGTTAATTGCTATTTTATGGAGTTAAATTTAATAAAACAAATAGCTGTTAATAATGGATATAATCCACAAATAATTCATAACATTTATAATAAAAAAATCCATAAAATAGCAATTAACCTAATATTCCCAATACCTAAGAACCCTATAAATACATACAATACTTTTACGTATTTAGGTACTAATATGAGACAGTTGTGTACTTTTCTAAACAAAAACAACATAAAATTCACATTTAAAACTAATAATAATTTAAGAAATTTTATTAAAAATAATAAAGATAAGATAAGTAAAAATAATAAATCAGGAGTGTACCAATTAACTTCTGCAGATTGCTCTAAAACGTATATAGGACAAACAGGTCGCTGCTTTAAAACTAGAATTAACGAACATAGAAAATCATTTATAAATCAAAAAATAGATTCCACTTTTGCAAACCACCTTATTAATGAAAACCATAATTTTAATTCTAACTTTAAAATCCTACACATAGAAAATAAAAGTATGAAACTGAATTTATTGGAGTCGATGGAAATTAATAAATTAAAGAAAAAAACTGATATTATTCTTAATGACCAAATAGATACCAATAATTCCCCGTTATTAAACTTATTTTAATAAATTCAAAATTTTTTTTAGTGTTATATAACTATAGAGATTACAGGGCATCCCCATAATTATTGTTCCTTTATTGTATAACGTTAATTTAATCTTCCCCAATATTGTACTAAAAATATTACCTGTAAAACCATCATTTATATAAAAGTAAAATAAATATTAGTTTGTATACGATCTGAAGATGCTACTGTGTAGCGAAACAATTGTCATATTTAAATAAAATAGTGAAACTTTTAAACAGTGCAGTTTATATTAAAATAAAACAAAATTAATTTACATTTCATTAAAAAATAACCTGAAATTAAAAATAGTTAGTTTCCATAAAATGTGTAACTTTGTTAATTTTGAATATTATTCAACAAAACTTCATACGATTGTCTGTGGTAGGATTTTAAACAAGTTCGCATGGTTTAATGATTTATTTTAAAATATTCGAGAATTTTAACGGGACCTATGTCAATTGTAATGCCTAGATACAAGATTTACTCAAGTTAAGGCTCCACCACAAAATATTATATGTAATGAAGCCAATTGTTTAAAAAAATCCATCCCGTTGGTTCTCTAAATGCAGCATTTGTCACCCTGTTGGGCCCATTTACCTCTTAGAATCACTTGTAAACCTTATTTTTAAAGTGCAACTTATTTGGTTATGGCAAGGAACATTTTTTGGCTGTGCGTTACGCGCTACGCGTTACGCATAAATGTATGAGTGTGAACACGGGCGCCATATTGGATATGGTGTGACGTCACTTACATCATTATTTTCTACTCATCAAACCCTTTCATTAATTACCCATAGGTTGTAAAAAAACAGGCAATCCGCCATCTAAGGCTGAATTTAGTACGACGCGTCGTACTTCCACCGAACCGATTGAGCTATAATATTGCACAAACTTTGGGTTCGGTGGAATTACTACATTTACACTCATACTTTTATGCATACAGAGCGTAACGAGCAAACAAAAAATTTCCGTGTCATGCCCAAAGAAGTTTTACTTTAAAATAAGTTTTACAAGTGATTTTAAGAGCTAAATTTGTAAATATATTTGTGTTTATCGTTTTTGTAATTTATTTTAATTCAAGAAAATCCTAATTTATCGTTTATGCAATTATGCCTTTATCAATTTAAGAGTAATCTCGAGGGAAATCTTCTTCTGGAAACCAAGACAACTGAGCAAAGTGCGTCGTCCTCCAGAAAATAAATTCCAAATCTTAACTGTATAAACTGTTTACTCTTTTAATGAAATTGTCTTTACGTCGGCGACATTCTTTTTTACTACGGAATTTTATACTATATTAAAATAAAGTGCTTAAATTTACTTTGTACGCTTTTATTTTATTTTCACGGCAAAAAGTCAGCGTTCCTCTTTTATTAAAATTATAAAATTTAAATATTTAGGTCTGCTTAAATACAACATTGTTAAGCGTATGGATATTTAATGTGATACCCATTTCACGAGAAAGTAATCCCGAAAATGATAAAAATTTATAAAATAATCATACATAATTTAGTTTATTGTCTGATATTAAAAGGTTGATTAGATATTTGATTGACAAGATAATACATTTTATTAATCACGATTATGATCTTTATTTTTAATGTTTCATAAAGTTAAGCTACTATTTCAAAGTTTACTAAATTTATTTCATTGTCAAAGAAAATAAGTGGGCTTAGGGTAACTGCTTAACCTTCATAATAGTCGCCTTGTTTTGTGACAAAGCCTCAATTAAAGTAATACAATTTTTTTATGATACTACGTCAAAATTTACATTGCCACACATATTACTTTATATGAAAAACTTCCAAGAAAAAAAAACTTAAGGACAATTTATCTAATTAGCAAGTGCTTTTTAAAAATGGCGCTTTACAGCTTTTTAAATTAATATCTAAAATAAAAATCTTAAAATATTAGTAAAGTTGGTGAATATAAACTTATCTTCAGAGAAAAGCTTTGGATTTGCGGTTTAAACGTTTTAATAACACGAAAATATGCCAGCCAGTTAACACCCCCTTTGTATTTGCCCAATATTTATGACAAAAATTTGCATAATTTTGTTTTTATCAAGGAAAACTAAGGAAGGGACTTACAGTCCGTCGCGACGTATTACATGCTATAGCAGTATAAAATCGAATAATTATTATGAGTCACTTTGTTTATCCTAATTTAATTTTTAGTATATAAATCAATTATATAGGCATCTGAAGTTGAGATTCAGATTCTTAACTGTTATTTATGAGGTCACGATATAGTTACTCTAAAAAATTCTTAGTAAGAATAGAGCATTTTAAAATTTAGTACAACCTACTCATTGATATAACTTTGGAAGAAGTTACTTCAAACTAAAGCAGTGATTACTTTATTAAAACCAGAACATGTATTATAAATATATTTTGTAATATTATAAGGCCTATTAATATTACATTGTGTTTTGATTATAAGAAGCTAAATATTAAGGCTTGATATTTTATATCATAGTAACGTGTCATAATTAGTTATTTCTACTCCCATTAGTTGTTGCTCGTAAAAGTTAACGGTTTTTGGTCCAAATGAAAATCTCTTTGTTCACTATTATTCACCCTTATTCTAGTCTATTGTAATTAGAAACAATACTTTCAAATTTCAGATCAATCATTAAATTGGTTTTAGAGAAATCGTGTTCACGGCAACGGCACTTTTAAAAAAATACGATTCCGAGATAAACGAGTTTAAAGAAGATCATTCAATTTGCCTTTAAATGTTCGTGAGGTATACCTATTATAGCGCGCTATATATTTATATATAAACATAAGTTCTAGTGCTCCAATCTTGTTAAAATTTTAAGTACATATTCTTAAAAGTATATGTTGTAAGAATATTCATTAAATAAAATCGATTTTTTGCCCAGCATAAATGAATGTATCCCCTCAACAGGATTAAACGATAACCAACAAAATGCACAAGATAAGATAATAAATCCCGCGCGAATGACATAAAGCATAAATGACACAAAATTTAATACAATGACATTAAGCATAAATGCATAGAAAAATAAACAGAAAATATATATTCGGGAGTTGCTTCCAATAGTATTTGGTAATCATTTCCAAACTTTTAGTATTAAATACCATATATTTATAAATAAATACATTGTGAACAGTTAAAACTTAAAAATTAATATTATAGTGAATTCTAAATTAAAATAGTATTTTATGCAACGACCATTTAATGAGTTGCATACACTATTTTTTCAATGACTCATAATAAAGTAGAAAATTAACTTAAGTAATTACTTGTCAAAACTGTCAGATTTCCAAGGCAATACTTGATATTGACAGAATATTGCCGGAAATCGCATTTCTATTGGTTAAAAATCTGTATCGTAATAATAAATTTGTATCACAATGTAACTCGTTATAGTAGGTACAGGTAGAAAATGTCTAATAAACAACTTATGGGAGTAGAAATAGCTAATTATGACACGTCATATCAATCCTTAATATTTAGCTTCTTATAATCTAAACACAATGTAATATTAATAGTTAATCAAATGTTTAGTAATGGTTATTATACAGGCCTTATAATATTACAAAATATGTTCTGGTTTTAATAAAGTAATTAGTGTAACTTCAATATGTAGGTTGTACTAAATTTTAAAATTCTCTATTCTTAGGGTAACTATGTCGTGACCTTATAAATAACAGTTAAGAATATGATTCCCAACTTCAGATGCCTATACAATTGATTTATATACTAAAAATTAAATTAGGATAAACAAAGTTACTCATAATAATTATTCGATTTTATACTGCTATAGCATACAGTACGTATAGTACGTCGCGACGGACTGTAAGTCCCTTTCTTATAAGACTATAGTTTTCCTTGATAAAAACATAATTATGCAAATTTTTGCCATAAATATTTGGCAAATACAAAGGGGGTGTTAACTGGATGGCATATTTTCGTGTTATTAAAACGTTTAAACCGCAAATCCAAAGCTAGTCCGTTTTCCTCTAAAGATAAGTATAATATTCACTAACTTTACTAATATTTTAAGATTTTTAATTTAGATAATAATTTAAAAAGCTGTAAAGCGCCATTTTTAAAAAGCACTTTCCAGCGGACTGGTCATAAAAATTAATAAACTTCGCAATTATGCTAATTACATAAATTGTCCTTAAGTTTTTTTTCTTAGAAGTTTTTCATTTAAGTAATATGTGCGACAATACAAATTTTTACGTAGTATACGTCATAAAAAAAATTGAAGTATTACTTTAATTGAGGCTTCGTAACAAAACAAGGCGACTTTATTATGAAGGTTGAGCAGTTACCCTAAGCCCACTTATTTTCTTTGGCAAAGAAATAAAGAACATAATCGTGATTAATAAAATGTATTATCTTGTCAATCAAATCAACCTTTTAATATCAGACAATAAACTAAATTATGTATGATTATTTTATGAATTTTTATCTATTTTCGGGATTACATTCTCGTGAAATGGGTATCACATTAAATATCCATACGCTTAACAATGTTGTATTTAAGCAAGCCTAAATATTTAAATTTTATAATCTTAATAAAAGAGGAACGCTGACTTTTTGCCGTGAAAATAAAATAAAAGCGTACAAAGTAAATTTAAGCACTTTATTTTAATATAGAATAAAATTTCGTAGTAAAAAAGAATGTCGCCGACGTAAAGACAATTTCATTAAAAGAGTAAACAGTTTATACAGTTAAGATTTGGAATTTATTTTCTGGAGGACGACGCACTTTGCTCAGTTGTCTTGGTTTCCAGAAGAAGATTTCCCTCGAGATTACTCTTAAATTGATAAAGGCATAATTGCATAAACGATAAATTAGGACTTTCTTGAATTAAAATAAATTACAAAAACGATAAACACAAGTATAAATTTATTAATTCAAATTTTTAAATAATATTAAAAAAGAATGGCTGGTTTTTACGTTTAAAATTATTAAAGGATGTGAGGGTGTATTAGTAGGTAGTGTTAATACGCCAACATAGTTACTATCAATTATTAAAAACTAAACAAATATTTTTAATTTTAATTCAATAATAATATAATACAAATCCACTCAAAAACCTACAGATTTTCAAGAAATTAGCAGTAATAATAAAACTACCATGTTATAAAAAGAGCTTTCTTTATTTTTAAATTATTGAAATTAAAAAATTCCAAATATCCCAAATAGCATTTTTAGTGGATAAAACGTATCGGCCACTTATACTTGGAAGTGTAAAATGTATTGACAAAATCTCCGCCACGTGGTAGAAACGGTTCTTTTACGTGAAAGTGACTAAAATGGAGAACACTTTTTAGTGTCAGTAACGTTCCAACATGTTCTTGAATTGTATACAGTCACGTTTATACCACGTTGTGATTACGTTTTTATAACGGGAAGATATGGTGGCCAAAACTTAAGCCAAACTTTCTATCCTTGTCTCTTTTCAGTATATTATTTATCTTATTATCTTTGCTTTCTCTGAAACTGGACTTTAAACTGACACTAAAATTAATATAATGTTAGAAAACAACTTAAAAATAATAACTAGAATTAAAATAATCTAAAAACATAAAACTAACATACGAGCTCATACCATTTTACTTTACTTTACTCAATGCTTATACGTAGCTAAATGTAAGAACGCTTTGTTGAAAAAGAATGTAAAAATCTGTAAACTTAGCGGATCTTAAAATTATTTATCTAGAGGCTTCAAATAATTTCTTTATTATTTCTGGTCACCTGAAACCAATAATTATGTATTAAATTACTATTAATTAATTAAGTAATAATTGAAAGGGACAGTAGTAGTTTTGGCAACGTTTTCAGAACTTTTTCCAAACCTTAAAAGTAGCAAAACTTATTATATAATTGCGGTGGACATTAAGTGTGTGGACATATGTGGTTTGGTTGCCGTTACTATTCATAATCCACTTTAAAGTTTAGACAACTTTAAGGTGGTCAAAAGTGGTCATAACGTTTCAGATACCAGACTGATACACCCAAAAGTTATAAAACCATGCTGGTGCAAATCACATGATATACAACTATGCTAATATAATTTGAAAATATTTCAACTGTATCAGTTTTCGACACTATAATGCTACTTGGATTAGTTTGCCAAATATTTGTTTGGGTGCCTCTTATAGTTAACCATATACCCACATTAAAATATGTACTGTAAAATCAACACAGAAGGCTAAAAATCAGTTTTGCACTTATAGTTAATACAATACTTATAATTTAATAAATAGTAACAAACCTCATTAATTAAGTTTGATTAATCCGTATTATATAGGTTGTTGCTTCCTAAATGTGGAGTTGGAATATGGGATGATCAAGATTTTAAAAAGATAGATGCTTTAAATTACAGTATTTAGTAACACTTTGAAATTTGTGCAGTTTGTTTTAAAATAGATATTGTTACCCATATAATTTTAAATTGCCATAGATCTCCAAATGGAGATCTAAATATATTTTTTGAACGGTTAAATAATGTTTTAAGTTCTCTTTATGAGGCTAATAACAATTTTATTCTCACAATCACACGAAAACATGGATTAATAACAACGTAAAACGTTCAAGCAAAAAGCTAAATGACCTCTATTTTCTTAAAAAATGTATATCCTGAATTACTACCTATTTATAAAGAATCTAAAAAAACACTCAATTTTAATATCAAATACATATAAACAATATTACCAGAATAAAATATTTTCATCATCCAATCCATCAAAGGCTATGTGGACAACCATTTTTGAATTATCCAATAAGAAAAGTAAGCATGAAAATATAGTCATAGAACATGACCAAAAAAAGATTAATAATCCTAATATTATAGCTAAGTTGTTTAATGAATACTTTATAAATGCACCTCGTAATGTAGTAAATCAAATAATAATAAACAGAAAATCTATAAACAAACAATGTACAAAAAATACAAAATCAATGTTCTTAAATCCATATACCTACAGATAATGAACTTTATAATTTAGTTATAAAAAGTAAAAAAAAAATAAAAAATCAGCTGGTCAAGATGAAATTCCAATGTTTTTAATTTAACGCATTCTTCATGTAATTGTGAGACCCTTAACGTTTTTAATAAATCTTTCTTTTGAAAAAGGTATATTTCCATAATCTTTAAAAACTGGAAAACTTGTTCCAATACATAAAAAATGCAGTGAGGAATCCTTAAAAAAAATATAGACCAATAACATAAACAGATAAAAAAAAAGATATATTAACGACTAACCAACATGGATATAGAATTGGCCTATCCACTTCAACGGCAATTTATTCATTTTATAATAAAATTGTTGACTTTATGGATGCAGGCGAATGGTATTTTTTGCGATTTAACGAAGGCATTTGACTGTTTAATAAATTGTTTGAATATGGCATTAGAGGACTTTGTTTAGATTGGGTATCTTTGCTTAATCGCAAGCAATATGTTTTTATTAAGCACAAAGAAAATAATGTTATGTCTGATGTCACGCCAAGTTACTTGGTCCCATGCTTTTAATATTATACGTTAATAATCTTGAACAATAATTTTACTATGTATGCTGATAATTTGTCACTTCTAGTCTCAAATAAATATAATAAAGTTTATTAGAGAATTGTCATAATGTCCTAATAAAAGTATCCGATTTTTTTAACATACATACATAAACTTATTTATTTTAATACGTAAAACCCTATAAAAATTGATAAAGATGTTATTGTGTCCACTGATAGTGTATAATTCTTGGGTTTATGCATATATGCATAAACCCAAGAATTATACACTATCAGTGATATACACTATCAGTGATTGATAAATAAATAGGTCATTCTGTGCAAGTTGCTAATTATACTTTGACACAGGGCCTATTTTACCTAAAGGCCCATAAGGCCCAGGCCTTGGGCCCGGAGGAAAATGGGGCCCGAAAAAAGCCCTTGAAAAAAAATTATAAACCATTTCAATTTAAATTTAAAATAAAGCCATACCTATTTTTAAAAACTAAATTACCATTGGTTAAGAAAATATGTGATACAAGATGGTCAGCACGAGCTGATGCTATTAAATCTATTGCGCTTGGTTTTAGTGAAATAAAAACAGCGTTAGTAGAGCTAAATGAAGATGCAAACCAAAAAAACTCTACCAGAACAGAAGCTGGAGATTTACTTAACAAAATGAATACATTTGAATTTGCTTTGATGACCTCAATTTGGAAAAGAATCCTAGACAGAATAAACTCTACAAAATAATCAAGCCAATCTAACTGCGGCTTGTACACTTTATAGCGGATTGATCGAATTTGTCGAGAGTTTTAGAGAACAGTTTGATGAAATTGAAGAGGAATCCAAAAAAATTCAGCCAAATAATAATGTTTATAAGGATGAAATTTCAAGAGTTCGTAAGAGGAACAAGTTCTTTGATGAAGGCCCTGCACAAGACATTACTTTAAGCGGTGCTGAAAACTTTAAAATAAATAGTTTTTTCCTATATGTGACAAATTGATTTTTGAATTAAAAATGAGAATGCAAGCGTATGATTGTGTAAATGAAATTTTTGGTGTATTTTTTGTTGAACCCTCAAATTAAAGATTTAATGTAAGTATAAAAAATATAAAAAAATATTACAATATGGATGTGGATGCTACTGAAGATTTAGTGGATGAAATTATACAATTTAAAGCACTTTGTAAATCAAATGATATTTCCTCTAAAGACCCCCAGGAAATGTTAAAATTTTTAATTGATAACAATATTTTGTCAACCTTCTCTAACGTTAAGGTATTGTTCCGTATATATTTAACTATTCCTATTAGTAACGCATCTGGAGAGAGATCATTTTCTACGTTAAAACGGGTAAAAACTCATTAAACGAAAAAAATGTTTCATCGTTGGCTATTCTAAACGTAGAAAGCGATATTCTAGATAAATTAGAAATAAATGGTATCATAGATAAGTTTTCGGAAATGAAAACACGTAAAAAAAAATTAATTAGTTGTTTATTTTTATTAATTATTATTTATTTTGTTCGCTGTTCCTTAGAAGCTGAGTTTTTTTTATTTTTTTGTTGTGTTATTAATTTCAGTTAGAAATTTTGTTTAAGTATCGTTTAAATATATTTTTAGTTGTTTGTACCTACTAAATAATTAATAATGTAGGTACCTATGTTTTTTTTTTAATAAATATTTATTTATTTATTTAGATTTATTATTGGAAAAATTATTTAATTGATTAATTAAAAATTAATTTTTTTTATCATAAACCTGAAGGTGTCAAAGGTAAGTAGAAACATTCTTATTGAAAAGTTATATAGGATATTGATATGGGGGTCGAAGTTTTGCATGGGCCTTGGGGCCCCACTAAGTCAAAAATAGGCCCTGCTTTGACAGTGAAGTTTAAAATTTAAGACCTATTTATTTATCAATCTTAGAAAGGTACTCAATATTTCTTAACTAATAAATATATATTATGCCCATATTGAATCAAGACTAAGATACTGCATTTGTTTCTAGCGAAGCTCACCCTTTTTTAAAAACATTTTATTATTTTGCAATTATTTATATGGGTGCACATTTTTCTTAACATTTTGATGTCATGACATCAAAATGTTAAGAAGAGTGCGATAAAATGACTTATGCATAAGACATTTTATCGCACTCTTCCATTACAAAACAAGCGAAAAAATTACGTTTTATGACTTTAGTTTTTTAATATAATATTATCTTCAAGAGTTTTATAATTTTAACTTTTAACAGCACAAAAAGACTCAATTTTTAGCCTTAGGACATGCCTAAATAACTATTATCTATAGGTATACGCCTATAGGAGGTTTTTTTATTATAATAAAAAAACCTCCTATAGGCGTTAAAAATAATTTCGACTAATCGGGTTTTTACCTTTTTCCGTTTGCACCAATAAAAAAATTCGACTATTAATACTGTCAAATTTAATCTAACCTCACTTTCTGTTTTTAATATTTATTATAATAATTTTATTTTTTAAACAATACATAAAACGTACAGTTATTGAACTTTTTATGTAATGTTTAACAAATAAAAGTATGCCTTAAAGATAAAATGTTGTTTGACATGCGGCTAGGAAGTGTCTTTTTGTGGTTACATCAATTATAATTATAGGCCTTCGCTACGCGTCGGCATTCAAATTTGAAATTAGCACAAAAAGACTCACTACTCATCCTTATGTCATAAATAACTATTGTCACACACTTGTGATTTGATACATTATACGATCGAAAACAATGAACAACATGTTACACTAGATCAATAATGAAAATATTGTTCCACTTGTGGAATAATAAAAAATAAGAAGAATAAGAAGAAGACAATTATAAACAATAAATTACAGCTATTTTTTACAAACAGATAATACATATATGTAAATACGATTTTAAATATTGTTTACATCTTTGAAATTAAATTTTAATGGCAAATAATCCCAAAAATCCATATATGGATTTCTATAGAAAACAATGTGAGAAAACTCAAAACCAAAACATTTATCTTTAATTTAATTGATCACATGTGGGAATAAATGATATGTTTCTTTCTACGCTCGCTTCAATCGAATGCTCGTTTATGATCTACAATTTTCTCCACTCGATGCAAAATATACTATTAATTGTATTAAAATCGATTTTTACCCAAGCGTTTATAGCAAAAAACAAAAATTAAACATGTAAAGATCATTTTATTGAAATGGTTGCTGCAACAAGGACCAAATCCTTAAATCTCTATTAGGTTAATAATGTAAGCGGCCGTACATCAATTTTGTGTAGCCAACTTGTAAGCTACGCCATTTTGGAGGTTGCCGTAGACGTGTTGGTGACTTCTAAATGATCCGGAGTTAAACTTAAGCTTTAAACAAAGTTGTTATATTGTAGCCAAAATTGGCTTTGTACCTACTCGAATAAATTTAACCTGTTATCGTAAAAAACATTGACCCTTATAAACGTGAAATGTTTGCCTTTGCATTTGTAAACTTATTTGAATTTTTAACAATAGCAAAACAATAAATATCGTTCATTATACGGTATTATTTTACAATAGAAGCAGAATCAATTTCGATGAATAGCATTAAAAAAAAGATTATTTCTTTTTATTTTAAAATTCTACTTATTGTTTGCGTTGAAAAAGCAGATATAAGAAAAGAGCTTTGTTAATTTCAATTAAATTAAGCTCATTTTTATTTGAAACCGCAGGTACCCACTCGAGCGTCGATAAAAGCACTGTTCTATTCAAAAACAATTTCGTAATTTAAAACACTTGGGAATTATAAACTAAAAGTTATTAAATGAATCTAGTTTTGCCTGGTTTACTATTTTTGCTTCGTTTGGTCTGTCCACTTTCTATATATTCGTTATTTTGTCACATGAAATTTTCATTTTCGTACGAACCACAAAATTCAAAAAGCTTTTGTTTTCGAATTTAACTATTTTTGTAAAATTATATGCCAAAATGACCAAAAAAATTATGTTGTGTAAATAAGTCACCCCAAACATGGATTTAATTAGTTAATGCCATCTATACATGTTTGTATATTAAATGAACGGAATGTCGTTCCAATGTCCACATCAATTAATTTAATGATTGTTGTTCCAGGAAAACAACACGGAACAAAGACATAAAAAAGCTTGTATATTTTTGCTGGTAGATTATTTTAGAACATTGTTTTCTTTCTATCCCAATCGTTTGCAAACCTATTCTTAATTAATTTATTTTAATCAATAGCTTTTTTGCTCTTTTTTTCTGATTAAAAACTGATAAATGCTTTTTTAAAATTTAAACAACATTTTATCATTATATTTTATTATCTATACATTTACAAATAAATAAAATTTAAGTGTTAAAATGTTTGTTCAGGCTTATCTTCAATGGAAGGCGATGTCGCACCGCGGCGGGAGCGGCGTATAAAATATATACTTAAATGCCTTTTTGACATTTTGAAACTTTAATATTTAACCTTTTCCAAAAATTCCCAGAACCTGGGATTTTTTTGTTTTGCCACAAACGTCGTTGTCTTTGCAAAATAACAAATACGCCGGGCGTATTATTAAGTAGATTTTATATATAAGTACTTATCTTTTACATTAAATCAGATTTACATAATGCAAAACAATAAAGAACAACAAAAAACATACCTATTTGCAATTAAAAAATTGTACGAATCTGTGGTTTTAATGGTTTTTAAACATCAATCAGAATCACTGGCTTATGCTTATTCTTAATTTTTATAATAAGTTAAAAAGTTTTTTTATGCATTGTTTATTTGTGTAAAATTAGTTACATTGTAATAATTCAAATTATTACGTTTTTATATCATTATTTATCATATAATTTAGAATTGTGGTAATGTAAATTTATTTAAAATCCAAATTTTAATAAAATATATGCATACAATATTTTAAAATATATTTTATTTATTTATTTATAATAAATGCATGCTGTATAATTTGTACTATTATTTGTTTTAATAATAATTATTTATGTTAAAAAATGTATTTGCTAAATTTTTTTATTTAATAACTTTTTCTATGGCTCAAACTTTAATTAACATAACTTTACAGACATTGAAAAAATCTTGAACTAAAAAACCGTGTATTTTAATAAGGCCATAAAGCCATACAAATTAACCTCAAAAATTATGTTGGATGAAACGGTTTACGCTCTAAAGGAATTTAGAAAATTAATCTGTTTTATGCATTAGCTCTGGCAGCGTGATCGATTTGATAAAGTTACCCTTTAAAATGAGGTAGCCATTTTGCGTCTAGATTCATCCAATATAAGGCCAATATATTATGATTAAATTTTGTACGGTTGCCCCAACTTTAGCACGCCATTTGTATCTGTTAATTTAAATTATTACATAAATTCACGTTATTGCTAAACTACTATTCGTTGACCTATGTATTTAAAATGTTATTTTAATAAAACATTATATTTCCTTACTGCTCTACTTTAAAATTTAAAAATACTGTTACAAACAAAAATATTTCACTTTTACTAATATTTGTGGAAACATTTTACGTTTAAGTTAAGATTTCTCCACGGAATTGTACAAAATTTATTTGCCAATTTTGGTCATGTGATCTAGGCGAAACTCCAATAATGTTTAAGCTAGGACTATAGTCCTTTTATTAATAAAGTTTTCTTTAACCATAATTACAGAAAACTTTATTTATAATAGTTTTGCACGGATAAAAAAAACATTAAACATTGATGCGCAGAACAGTAATCCAGTTAATATACTATTCGAAATCATATTTAATGTGCAGAATATTGCTTACTATATACAGGGTGTCACCAAATAAGTTGTCATCCTTCAGGGGGATGATAGTAGACGCCAAAACTTCCTTGTTTTGGGGTGTACTATCATCCCCCCAAATAATAACAATTTATTAGGTGACACCCTGTATAGTTCCTGGGAGCACTTATTGATGTGACAAAAGAAACTATTGCTGTTGTCAAAGTAATCCGTGAGATTTTATAAGAAATTTTGGGTATAATAATAATAATAAAATTGACCGTTTTTTTCTCCGTGTGCTAGACAAAGAAAGAGGCAACAAAACAATTTTTCTTCTTAACAGCTTGCTCCAGATAGTTATTATTTAATTTAATTATTTTTATTGCCATTTAAAGTAGGTATTTTTTTATAAATAATCATATGGTACATAATGTATAAATGTATACATGATTTATATTTATTGTATATTGTATATACTAAATGTTACCATTTAGTCGAAATAAATTTAAAATAGCATATACCGTACCTTCATTTGCAAGTTATACATAGGGAAAATACATTGTAGGTGGAACAGACAAGTCGAAGTCAGCGCGAAACGAAAATGTTCCCAGAAATTATTTTGACGAGTGGATGAGTAGACTAACATGCGACGTAACAGGTGACCTTGTTTAGTGACGATTAAAATTTTATTACGTCCATATAATTTCTAAGAACTTTTTTGCTTTGCGCTGACATCAACTTGTCTGGTCCACCTACAATGTATTTTCCCTATGTATAGCTTGCAAATGAAGGTACGGTATATTTGTATAATATGATCGATCATAATATTATGTATAAGGCTTTTTAAAATATCACCTAATTCTTTTTAATCAAATAAACTGCCGGCAAAAGATAGGGGATATATATTTGCAATAAAGAAACAAATAATTAAGGTTAATTTTCTTCCAGTGTCAAGCCAATTTCGTCCTATTTTCTGAAAATAATGCAATATATGTATTTTTTGTGTTTAAAGGTCTTAATTAAGATCACAAAAAATACATATGTTGTATTATTTTTAAAAAATAAGACGAAATTAGCTTGGCACTGACAGAAAGTCACGTGGTGCGACTTTGATGTATGGAGCGTAGTACCTAGTACACGAAATTAAACTTTGGTTATCAAGAATCATTCGAAAATTTCGAGAATTTTTTCTGAAACTTTATTATTAATTTACTTACTTTATTTATTATTAAAATAATAAAATTAATATTTTATTTTTTTTCTTACATTACGCGTAACGTATACGTTTTTTCAAAATAAAATTGACAAAGTATGTAATTTACTTTGTTCGTTCTATCCGTAGTACGTCAATAGCTGGCGCGCGGTTTATCGTGGCGTGTTGGGATGTAGCGGTTAGTATGCACGAAAGAACGGCATGGCAAAAAAAGGGTCATGTTCCATACACTTGATAAGGTATTCAAATGATTTAGCAAGTGATTGCCCGTGGTATATCAGTTTCAAAGGAAAAATCGTATGTGAGTGGGCAAAAAGTGTCATTTATCGAGTCGTTTGAAACTGAGTCAAACCACGTCAAGTGGGACCAGAAAATTTCACGAAATCACCGATTTTGAAAATAATCACATTATTGTGTAGTAGGCATGACTCATATGTCACAGTAAAAAAATTGTTTTAAAATTCGTTTTTTTGGTAATGTTATTAAGGTTGACAATTTTGTCAAACTTTAGAGCAGGGTAAAATTGAAAAAATAGAATCTCTGGGACCACTCTGTATAATTGAATTAAATTTTACACACTATTGTAGAAATGTTTAGAGTATATAATGATCATTTAATTAAGGTTAATTTGTTTAAATAAAATAATTTTGCATACATTTATTATAAACAATTGAAATTTTGTATGTGTTCTTCACGCTGAAAAAAAATTAATCTTGTGTCATAATATGCGGCAAACGTTTCCGTTTAATAAGATGTACTCAAAAATTTGCCTTTCATATGTCATTCCGGAGATATTAATTTTTTTGTCCGGCTGTGCGCTTGATCAGTACGCGGCGCGCTTTGCTGCTAGCTCGTCCGTTCGAACGGTTTAACGGTGTGCCTGAACGAAGTTTAAGTCACATAAAAATGCCGCCAAAAACTGATTGTAGTTTCTTGTTCGGGACCCTTTGGTGACTTAAAAATGATATTTACCAAAGTTCTAGCTGCTCCTCTTTTCGAAATTGTTCGAAAATTCATGATTTTTTTTTAAATTTTTGTTTTTCTCTTTGACAGAGTACACATTTGCACACGGATTTTTATAAAATTGGAGTATATTATTTAGGAGACTTAGAGAATATTTTTTAATACTGTTCACATCATTTGATATATACAGGGTTAGCCAAAAATCACTTATTTTTAATAATGCAAAAGCGTAAATTCATGATTTTAGCATAACACGCGAAAAATATTTATTCCCAATTTTTTTTTAGATATTTCTAGGTCTATCAGGTTACACAATGGCATTATTATTAACCTTTTACAAGAAAAATAGATTTGTATTAACATTTAATAAAATAACGCTTAGAGAGTATACTAAATATAGTATATATATTAAAATATAAAAATATATATATATATAGTAAATATATTTAAAATGTTGTTTAATTTAGGCTTTTTAGTAGTTTTCAATTTTGAACGAAAAATTGGTTGAAGTTAAAAAATATATTTACCAAAATTCTAACTGTTTTTTTTAATTTGTAAAAAAATCAATTTTTTTAAAATTATTTGTTTATAGCAAAGTCTACCTTTGCCAGAGTACACATTTGTACACCGATATTGTAAACGAGAGAAACTGTTTTTATATATATATGCTTAGATTTATACAGGGTTAGACAAAAATCACTTTTTTATATAGTAAAAAGCATAATGCAGAAAAAAGATTTTTCAAAAAATTTCGAAAAGAGGAGCAGCTAGGATTTTGGTAAATATCATTTTTAAGTCACCAAAGGGTCCCGAACAAGAAACTGCGGAATTTTTATGTGACTTAAACTTCGTTCAGGCACACCGTGTGCTGACGAGCTAGCAGCGAAGCGCGCCGCGTACTGATCAAGCGCACAGCGGGACAAAAAAATTAATATCTCCGGAATGACATATGAAAGGCAAATTTTTGAGTACATCTTATTAAACGGAAACGTTTGCCGCATATTATGACACAAGATTAATTTTTTTTCAGCGTGAAGAACACATACAAAATTTCAATTGTTTATAATAAATGTATGCAAAATTCTTTTATTTAAACAAATTAACCTGAATTAAATGATCATTATATACTCTAAACATTTCTACAATAGTGTGTAAAATTTAATTCAATTATACAGAGTGGTCCCAGAGATTCTATTTTTTCAATTTTATCGTGCTCTTAAGTTTGACAAAATTGTCAACCTTAATAACATTACCAAAAAAACGAATTTTAAAACAATTTTTTTACTGTGACATATGAGTCATGCCTACTACACAATAATGTGATTATTTTCAAAATCGGTGATTTCGTGAAATTTTCTGGTCCCACTTGACGTGGTTTGACTCAACTGCATGTGATCATGTACAAATTTTCAACGTGAAATTTTGCCAAGCAAAGGTAAACCGTGACGCGGAATGTGGCGTGTGGACACTCCACACTCCAGAGGAAAGCACGTCTGAAATCCCTTCCCGTTCTATCATTGCGCGCGGCGATACTCACTCACGTACATGATTTTCCATATGATTTTGCAGATAACACGATAAACCGCGCGCAATAACGTCTGTGTATGGCCAGCTAATGTTACATTGACTTGTCGTCAAGGTTAAAAAATACAAACAAAATGAATGCGAAAAATGAGCTAAATTTTGTCAAAAATAAGTAAAATAAAACAAAAAAATACGAATCAAAATAAGCTGACATCTGTTATCATGGCTCATTTTTGACATAATATGTCATATTATGTATGTTATAGATTATTTCTGTCATGTCCAGTTTTTAGTCAAATTAAAGTTCAATATTTTTTTCTAAGCTCTTAGGCATAAAGAAAGTTTTTTTTAAGTAGTGGCTATACCACTACAACAAAATTAAGATGGTATTCTTTACAACAAATACCTACAAATTTAAAGCATGTGCTTCTGATAAAACATCTAAAAAAAAACAATAGAAAACACAATTTGAATTAGTTTTGAAATTAGCTCAAAAAGTTTCCCCTAGAAACAAATTTTTACTTCAGTTACTTGTACAGGTAAGAAGTTACTTTAGAAATAAAGAAAAAAATGACGAGTCTTGCGGGAAATTAAAAAATTACTACGATTAATTTCTGGGTTGTTAATTATAATTATAATATTAATTATCGTAGAACTTCATAATTAAGATTTGTAGAAACTACAATAATTGTTATCCTATCTACTTAAAATATTCGATGTGGTGAAAAAAAGATTGACCCACTTTTAAAAATCGTTTTTAGCGTTATTTCGAGTCTTTATATATAATTTAACGGATCTAAAAGCAAATATATGTGCTTCTGTCAATTAAACCCTAAGTAGTTAAATGAATACCATTATCGGTGAGATAAATCACAATATTTTAGCATGAATTTTTAATTCATTTAAACAAAAATCAATAGTATCTCACCTAGTCCGCGTTTATAAATAAATAAATAATTTAATACTTTATGATAAAATGCATCAGTAAAGTGTATGAAATTTAAATAATCAATGCAATATATTGTTTTACGATTGAGGAAAAAATAACCCTTAAAATCTAGTCGTCTCATTGTACAGTAACCGTAAAGAAAGATAAATTTTCTACACAGTTTAAGACTAAGACGCTTTCTCAATTTAAAACGTATAGAAAACGACAAATTCTTTAATATGATTAAAAAAAATATTTTCTTAAACTATATAAAATATTTTTTTGTTAAAATAGGATTCATCTTGGCCTCACTGTCACGCATTAACTAAGAACCTTATAAATTATTAACAACTCGCTAATTTAGACGAGTACTCGTTCACTTAAAAATGGTCATACAATTTTTTATCAATCCACGAGATAAAACTTCTTCACTAAATTAATTAGAATTTGTTGTATCCCTTAAAATATCATTTTAAATTTTAATTTTAAATCAATTTTAATGCCTTAATTTAGCGCTATTTTTGCAGAATATTGCTTACTATAGTTTCTGGTAGCACTGATGATAAAATCAGTGATGATGTAACAAAAGTAACTATTGCTCTTTTTAAAGTAATCCGTGGGGTTTTATTAGAAATTGTTTGATTTCGAATAGTATTGGATGTTTCCTTTTCTTCGTGTGTCAGACAAAGAAGAACTTCTTCTGAAGAAGCAACAAGAATATTTTCTCCAGACACTTGCCGTGTAAAATTAAAAATATCGTACATTTATATTCATCCCCATTAATGATTTCATGAATCACCTCATGTCATGACTTTTCCTCATATTGAAGTGTGAAGCATAGTACATACAACTTCAATATAAATTCATGAAAGTTCTGATTTGTCATCATGACATGATCACAAAATAAGATAATATACGGACTCATCTGTATGCCTAAATGAACTCATGACTTTAATTTGAATCATATGACTTTAATATGAATTCATAAATGTTGTCTGGGTCGTTACAATTAGTCAAATTAAATTAAAATTTAGAATAGCAAACATTTATAATATGTTTGTATATATATTAGACTGGTTCAAAAATGCCAGGAAATAAGACGTCTGTTAAAATTTGAGCCCTTAATTTTAATATTTAGTGAATGCATTTTTTATTTTTCATTGAATTAACATGAAATATACATCTTTTTGCTAACAAGATAATTAATCTCACTCTAAAAGCACCTTTTCTGTCAAAAAATAAATTTTATTGTGTTGAAAATTAATTGAATGAAAAAATACAATATTTTGGAATAAGTCTAGTATTTTTTCTGTTAATCTCTATGTATGTACATTGCCTCGTTACTGAGTTACAAAATTCAAAAATAGCTTAAAACGAAAATAGCTTTTAGGAACCACTAAATAGTAATATTAAATTTTTACAAACACTGTTTGTCATCAAATAAGTTGTCATCCCTCAAGGGAATGATAGTACACGCCAAAATAAGAAATGTTTTCTTCAATCCTTTTTGCATTAGTGCCGTTTTTTTTAAATCAAGTACAAATTTTGAGCCGCCAATGGTTGTTCCTGAAGAAAAATGTGCTTGCACACTGGGTGATAATCTACATTCATTAAAAATTTACATTTGTGTAATCGTTAATTACTTTGTTAATAATTGTTTTTTATTTTGCATACTTAGGTATTCTTAGGTACTTCAATTTTAAATTTGTAGCTATTTTTTGAAGTGTTCCACATAATCATAATACATGTTCAACTATTCCGCCATTATTATCCACACAAAGTTGACAGCGG
The DNA here is from genome assembly GCA_921294245.1 of Brassicogethes aeneus. Classification (NCBI taxonomy): domain Eukaryota; kingdom Metazoa; phylum Arthropoda; class Insecta; order Coleoptera; family Nitidulidae; genus Brassicogethes; species Brassicogethes aeneus. Next base: position 69,702,087 of record OV121132.1, read on the forward strand.
CATAGAAAATTTTGATGTGTCGCTCTTGCTATCATATCCGGATGATTTCGGATTTCATCTCCCGCTGCACGAGTATCAAAAATAATAACAACAATAACAACTGTCAGTAATCAATGATAAAAAAGTACCTACTAACCGATTTTAAGTAAGTTTAAAAGTTTGCTTTATATAACAAATAAGTTTTTAATGAATATCGCCCACCTGTTTCTTTTTTGCTTGGGAGAATAATATAATTGTTTTTTATTAGATGTAAAAACAATAAGAGCAGACAGAGCATTTTAAAGATTGAAAGCTGGTCCTGAGTTTCGGTTAACTAGTTAACAAAAATCAGCTCCGACTATTACAGTGTTTTAAGTTAAAACTTTTAACTCATATTTATAGATTACAAAATTAAAATTGACAATCAGTGCACCCATGGGTGCAAGGTGATAGTTCCGTTTGAAAAATCGTGTTACCGTTGAGTGAAGAAGTAGTCAATGGTGTTACTGTAAGTAAAAAAATTAAAATTAAATTGAAAACACTTAAACACCGTGCACAAGGTACCTCCCCTACGCGCCTCCTCGCCCAGCAGGGAACCACTTGCGTGATATGCTAAGGCAGGGCCGTACTGTCAAAATCTTGCATTTTTGCAAATGTAATTAAATCGAATTAAATATGTCTAATTCAAACAACACTGTTCCTGACTACTACACACAAACACAACACTATGCCAACCAAAGTTCCTTAAAAAAATCTTACTCAACAGTCCTTAATGAACAACAATTTCCTACCAAACACCATTGTCTTTAGTTTTAAAATCTATGTGTACATTCTAGCTTTGGCAGAAAAAGTTGGCCCTAAAAGAATCTCCAACAATAGAATTTGTATATATCTGTGATTTTTACAAAATTAAAGTGGCCAAAAAATTTGACATTTTGTATATGGACCGAAACTATGATTCTAAACCACTTTTTTATAATATTTTGTCGGATATCCCACATGAAAGGCACTTTACACACAAAAAAATAGTAAAACAAATAAAAATCAAAGTTGGCCAAGAATTTTAAAATTTGGTATAGGTGCCTAAATGTTAACTCTAAACAACTTTTGTTTACAAAATTTTATCGTATATCCCAGTTTTAAATATTTCCAAGGCATACTTGATTTTTCAAAATTGAAATTATGTTGAAAATTAATCTTTTATCAAGCAGGGCTAAACCAATTTTTTTTTAATTTTACAAGAGTCGTTTCACCTATCCGGGGACACATTGTATATTAAACACATAATAAAAAATACACAAAAAGTTGCCTTTAGAAACAAATATTCACTTCAATAACTTGTCCTTGAATGATAATTACCTGCAGGTAATTAAAAAATTACAATAACAAATTTATTATTATCGTAGAACCTTTAAAATTGAGATTTGTGGTTATTCTATCTACATCTATCACCTACACTCTTAGAAAAGACCTGGTATTTGTAACTAACTTATTATCGTTGGGGTAAAACTGTTGCAGAAAATAACATTTTTTGTTTTTTGTAATCAGTACCTTTATATGTGTAACTGCTTGCATCATTACCTGAAAAGATTTAGTTTTGTTGTTGAGTATTATTTACTGCAAAAAGGCGATTAAGTTATTTTAACTGAAACTTTGTGTTGGCTAGAAGTATTGACAACATTATCTCAAAAAAATCATTTCGGCGGTAAAATGTTTTTGTTGGACCAAATATTTAAGTAACATTCTCAACTGACTGAAATTAGTCCGTGGAACTAACGGTTCGGTTGTATAAACTATGCGTCACTTTTCATACAGCTAAGACACCAGCGGTGTGAAACAAAGTGTCAGTTGGGGATGTTGTCTCTGTAGGTTAATGCAACTGCAAACTTTGTGCATTTCGCGCGCGATTTGTCCAGCCCGGCGCGTGCTTTACTTTTAACCTGTAAACAAACGGTGTTGCACGGCGTCCAGACTTCGGTGGTGTTTGTTCTTTTGTATTTGTGTATCAGCTCGTGTGTAGTGTATATTTTAGGTAAGAAACTAGTTTATTACAATTAGTCATTTGCCCCTGTAAATTCAGTGGCGACATACTTTTTAACTATTCATATATATAAGAATATATTCTTATGTGTTGGTTACTTATAGATATCTCGAACAAATAATATGGATAAGCAGACTGAAGTAGCAGATTTATTAGGAACATGGGGTTTACCTGAATTGGTTCCAGTTTTTAAAGGTTAGGTATTATTATTGCACTCCTTTAATTACACTATTGTAGTTTTGGGGTCCGAAAGAAAATTCAAAAATGTGAAAATACCATTCCGACTGAAAATGGCCTTCTGAATCCAATGGTGCCCACCAAAAGTCTCCATCACGTCGGAATTTCGAGAATTTTTTTGTTTTGTTTTGTTACAGCTCAAGTCGCATTTTTGGTATAGGGCCTATACTATAGGCACTCACACTCAAAATTTATCGAATGCTTACCCCTGTTATCATGCAAGTATGTTACGTTATACCTAAGAATCATTGTTAAGTTGTTAAACAAAGGCTTGCACTTCACGTAAACATCACGGTTTATTGAAGAAGTATAGTCAACTTTCATCTTAATGTACCTATCTGTGTATATTTACCAAAGAATCGTTTTTGTTTTATTGTTAAAATATTTATAAATGTTTTCTTAGAGTAATTATTAATTTTTGTTATAATGTTTAAACCAAAATTTGGTGTTTTCAGTTATATTGTTATTTTTTAATTTATAATAAATATTTATAAAACGAACGGGCATGAATTTCCTTTCTCTATTTTTTATAATATTTACACAAAAAGTGTTATATTTACTAAACAGGTATGTACTGTGGAATAATACCAATTTGTTGTTGCTACTAATGCAAGCATTTAATATTAAATATAACTTAGTTACAGTACAAAACAAATTTATATTATATCAACTATTAAATTCTTTAAATGTACCTTTTTTCATGTAATTTCAATTAAAAAATAAATTCCTGCATGATACAATGTTTGTTGCGATAAATAGCAAGTGCAGTTGTTACAACTTAGACGCTGCTAAAATGACAGACTAATGTGATTGCATTAAATATCAATTATTTGTATGAAAAAAAAAACTAATTTCGATGCACTTAAACTTGTTGGTTGGAGCTACCAATATTGGCTGTTCCGACAACAAACTGTAAAAACAAATTTGTATTAGTTCCCACAACAAATTTTTTTGTTGTGCCTATTTTCACTAATAAAATTGGTTCTGGGAACTAAATTTTCATTGCAAATACCAGGTCTTTTCTAAGAGTGTAATGTTAGGAAAATAACTAAATAAATTATGAAATCGGTCTGGTAAACTGCACTGTTTGATTTGACGTAAAATGACCCTTATACTTGTTCTGTACAATATTTTAATTAAACACTTGTATGTTTAGAAAATAAATTAAAACAAATTCTTCCTCAGCTTAAAATTACGGAACGTTGTGGATTTAATGATAAGTAAATTGCAAAAACTAAACTGACCCACTTCTAAAAATAGTTCCTATCTTCATAAATAATTTAACGGATCTAAAAGCAAATCTATGTGCATCTGTCAATTAAACCTTAGTTAAATGAAAATGAGATAAATTAAATTATTTTAGCATGCATTTTTAATGGATTTAAACAAAAATCAATAGTATCTCACCCAGTTCGCGTTTATGAATAAATAAATTATTTTAAACTTTATAATAAAATGCAGTAATTAAGTGTTAGCGCAAAAGCATATCAAATTTTAAAGAATCGAATCAAATGGTTATTTTTTAAATGACATGTCACGATAAAAACACAGGTGTTATGTTAAAATAAGATTCATCTTGATTTTATTGTTACGCTTCCGTAAACTGCGGACCCATATCGACTAATAAATTATTAACAACTCACTAATATATACTCGTATACTCATATATATATATATATATATATATATATATATATAATCGAGTCCTTATATACTTTAAAATGGCCCTAAGCTTCTAAATAAATTTAATTTTGTCGTACCCTTTGAAATGATAATTTTTAATTTCCGTTTTAATTCAATTTAACTGCCTTAATTTAGCCCCTTTAAATTTATTTAAAATAACGCCTGGTTTATTTTTTTTATCATTTTGTATGCCTAAGTCCAGCGCTTAAAAGCTAATAACAATATTAAATTATTTTTAATAATTAAAAATTTTTAAGCAGAGATAATAATTATTAAATTGGAAGAAACATTTAATAAGGGATCCTTAAAAAACTTTACAAAATACTGAAAATCAAATTTTCGATTGGTAACGAATTTTTACGCTCTGTTTAAAGCTTTTGAAAACTTTTTAGAGTTTTATCAGAATTTATTGAAAATATTTTTGCGACTTTTAAAGTGATACGTAGTAAGTTACTATCTAAATTTACGTACTTTTTTCGGTTCGAAAACTTTGTGTGTTAAATTATTGATACATATCAATACACATATTTACATTTAAACTTTATAAAATCAAACACATATCTTTCCTTAATATTTTTTTGAAAAATAAATTGTTTCTTTACCTAGAAAATTATTAAACACAAAATTTTACTACATAGAATGCTATGTAGTAAAATTTTATAGCAGTAAAGCGTATTTTTAAAGGAATTCTAAATATTTAACTTGGATAAGCGTTCCTTTGACAAAGAAAGGATCAATTAAATTATCGGAAACAATACCATTTCACACCCTGGTTCACACGCTTCCTTTTGGAAAATTGGGTGTGTGTTCCATGTATAACCTTTTATCAATGAACATCAATTTGTACTGATATTTACATAACATCATTTAACCTTAAAATATATTGTATGTGTACTCTATAGAGTGCCCATAAAATGCCCACACCACAGTTTATGTTTATGTATAAAAATTCTGACGATATTTTTTTAAAGTTATTTTCTCATTATTTTATTTAAAATATTATAGTATTATAGTAGTAGTATTATATATTGTGAAGTACAATAACTATTAAATTATAGCTTATATTAAAAAAATTAATAATAATGGTTAAGTTAAGATTAAATTTAAAACTTAAATTAGGTTAATAATTATGTTTAGTTTAATCAAAATGAATAAAGGCTAAGGGATTTATAAAATTAATGTGCTTAATATTTAGTAAAAATCTTGATATGTATAAAAGTAAATCTTAATTGAAACATAAAATCGATAAATATACATCTGTACAATTAATGGTTTCTTGTTAACTGAATTTAAAGATGTAAAAATTTTCATTTAAAAAAAAATCTAAGATTTCGATTTTTGGATAATGGAAATTTTTTAAATCAAACGTTATTAAATGATTTTGTCCTTGATGAAGAGCAGTATGAAGTAGTCGGGCCACGTCGTGGATTACTTTTAAATGCAAAACAAGGAAAACGTTTCAGTTTAATATCTGGAATGATATTTGTGCAAACACAGCGGAGAATGCGAAAATCCGGAATAAATTTGTCCACCGTATTACGAATTTCATAATGTTCGGCTCTAAGTCTCTTCTCTCTCGTTGCCGCTATTATGTTTGTCGAGCGCCGATGCCTGCCAGGGCCTTTTCTTCTTTGCTTTTTGCCATGCGAAAGAGACAAAATACGGCCTACCGCCCGACCGACCGACTATTTTCGGATAACTTTTTTATTGGCGGCCTTAAATTGAATTTAACCCAATATACCGAAAGAAATATGCATCATACCTTTCTGCGAGGATTCTTCAAATTTATTTAGGGTGTTACGGCCATTACTTCATATTAACTCTAATGGATATTACTCAACAAAATTGCCAAACAAAAAATTTACCATTTTTATTTACAAACCATATAAAAAGTATAAAAATAGTTTAACACATATAGTGTTTTACTATATAGTTTATAAAAAAATCCTAATATTACCAAAGAATAATTAATGCATGTCAGTGTCGTGCATACAATGAAAGCACAAATGCATTGCCTACCCTGACGTTTTGACATTTTTTACATTTTTCCATTTAATTTTAATTCCAATAATATAAATTGTAATTTTATTAAAAAGGATAATAAAAATTTAAAAAGTTTATTTTAGGCGCCAATTAAAATATTAATTAGGTATATCATAGAAAAACATCACAGTCAAACACTCATTAAGTATGCTACGTCTTAAAAGTATCCCATAACAAATCTAAGGCATGCATTTATACCGTCAATACTGGATTTACTATGCAAGCAAAATGCAGTGCTTAAAAAAAACAGCCCAATAAAACGATACATAAAAAGAAAAGAATTCCACTGGATTCACAGTTGCCAAAATGTGCTCTGTTTAATTAATATTCTAATAGCAATTGTTTGATATGCTTTATCAATTGGTTAGAAAGCGAGTACAGGCTACATCATTGCAAGGTTTGGTTAAAAAGCATTATTATTTAATAATAGTTATATCTTTTAAATATAATGCATTTTTTTTAAGAAACTGAAACCCGATAACACAAACGTTGGTGTCTGACAACACCGGCCATTATTTAAGAATAATTTCAGTTTTTCTGTGTCATATTCTCATAGAAATAATACTAGAGTATTATTTTCGTAGATCAGCAGCATACATAAGAAATCTTGAAGTATTGAAGCAATTCTTTATATCATTAGTGTAAATATTAAATCGGTACCTTAGAATTACAAGGTTCTTAGTATTAAGCGAAAATGACTTATCCTACAAAATGGCATTTTCGCTTAACATGGAAACTGCACTTGAACTGCACCAAGGTATCGAAATAGCAAAGGGCCCAGATGTGAGCCCTGGGGAACACCAGAAGTGATAGATACATTATTAGATTTTTCACCACGAATAGACACGGTTTGCGTTCTATTAGAAATGTAAGATTTAAACCAATTTAAGAGGCTTTCTTGCACACCGACTTCAGTTAACTTCCTTAACAAGATTGAGTGATCAGATTTATCAAAAGCCTTAATGAAGTCGGTGTAAATGACATCCACTTGTACGTTTTTATTCATTTTTTGAAGTAAATATTTAGTTACTGTAAATAAACAAATTAATTTCCACTGACCTACCCTTTACAAACCCATGCTGTTCAACGTTCAATATTCTTTATGTCTGCATATATGCATTATATTTGTATACAAATAATCAAAAATAATACTTTCAAATACTTTGGCTAAGATACATAACTTGGAAATTGGTCTGTATTTATTTAAAATGGTCACTGGATTTAAAAACCGGAGTGCTGGTTTTCAAATTTTATATACATAATATATATATATATATATAATTATATATATAATATTAATTATATATATATTAGGGTGTGCCAAAAAACCTCGATATTTTTTTTTTCTTGCTCTCAACCCAAAATATCGTAGAATATGTCCGAACAAATATTCTGTTAAAAGCGGAGCTCATAATTTCAATTTTAAGAGGTCCTCCATCGAATCTGAAGTTTTGCCGCTTAAATAACACAGAAAACTGACTTTTTTACCTTATTTATTCTTGCAACCTAGGAAGAATTTTTTTTTTTCATAAAAACCAAAAAAATTTTACGTTTTTTGCCTTTTTCAGCTAAACTATTGAAGTTAGACGAAAAAGTTAAATGGCAATTTTTTAGCTTGTCTGATGGACCACAAAAAAGTTTTAGGCGAATTTTTTGTATCGTCAATATTCTTAAAGTTACAGGCGTATAAAGTCATCATTTTTGTATTATTAACTTTAAATTTAAAGCTCTGTAAAAAATCAAATATTGAAAATAGAAATTCAGCTTAATAAGATTTTTTTGTCCTAATTTAAAGCTTTGTAAGAATTAGTCATGGATTTTATGAAAAAAAAATTTCTTCCTAGGTTGCAAGAATAAATAAGGTAAAAAAGTCAGTTTTCTGTGTTATTTAAGCGGCAAAACTTCAGGTTCGATGGAGGACCTCTTAAAATTGAAATTATGAGCTCCGCTTTTAACAGAATATTTGTTCGGACATATTCTACGATATTTTGGGTTGAGAGCAAGAAAAAAAAAATATCGAGTTTTTTTGGCACACCCTAATATATATATATAATTTTTATATTTTTTATTTATATAATATTAATTATATATATGTATATATATATTAGGGTGTTTCAAAAAAATCGACTTTTTCTTTTTCTTCAAATGGTCGGCAAATTCTTTCAGAGGATGTCAAAACAAAGACCTCGTTAAAATTTGAGCTTTTAATTTGAAGATTTAGAGGTCGCGGATCGCAATTTTCTATTTCCCATTTAAATAACATAGGAATTTTATACGTCTATATCGAATCAACTTATGGCAAGGAACATCTTAGATTTTTATAGTAAATTTAACGCTCTATAAAAAATGTCTCTTATAATTTTTCTATAAATTGATTTCTTCCAGAGTTATTCGAGGCCAAAGTTTGATTTCCATCGAATTTTCTCGTTTTTTCAACTTTTAGCATCATGTAGTAAAAAAATCACATATTTATATCTGAGACATAGGTAGTGTTGTAAAAAAACAAAAAAGCGTCACTTTTTTCCAAAGCTTACTACAAAGTTTTAATGAAAATATGAGTATATATATATACGGTTATATACGATTTTTTGAGTACCGGGGATAGACGCAGGATGAATTGTTCTAGTAGAAAATGCCGTAAAACAAAAATCGCAAAATTGTTGGTTACGGCGTTTTCATTAAGCACGGCAGTATAGTATACACTGTATACTATGCAGAGTAATTTATAAATGCATTTTTCTCGAAAATGGTGCATCTGAGCAATTTAAATCAAGAGTACCTATTTTTCGTAAAAAACTATAAATTCTCATAATTTCATAAAAAAATTAAATTATTAACCCAGAAAAAAGTTGGGGCTATTTTTGTAACTTTGCCCCCCCCCAAAATGTTACGCCTATGATTAAATTTTAACAGTTTTGATCATAGATCTAGATTCAGCATGTCAAAATTACCAAAGTACCGAAAATTCATTTGTTCATGTTCAACCCTCTATGAATTGTTTTAAAAAAATTATCCTCTTAGGCTCCTATTCAGGGGGTCGTAGCTCCTTTAGGAAGCATTTTTTGATACATGTTTATTTAACAAAAAAAAGTGTTATTTTTCTACGAATAATGTACTGTTTAAGTTTGGCCCTCTAATTTCGTATAATGATAATTGTACCATAAATGTTAAAAAACGCGAAAATTCGATGGAAATCAAACTTTGGCCTCGAATAACTCTGGAAGGAATCAATTTATAGAAAAATGATAGGAGACCTTTTTTATAGAGCGTTAAATTTACTATAAAAATCTAAGATGTTCCTTACCATAAGTTGATTCGATATAGACGTATAAAATTCCAAAGTTAAAAAAAAAAATTCCTATGTTATTTAAATGGGAAATAGAAAATTGCGATCCGCGACCTCTAAATCTTCAAATTAAAAGCTCAAATTTTAACGAGGTCTTTGTTTTGACATCCTCTGAAAGAATTTGCCGACCATTTGAAGAAAAAGAAAAAGTCGATTTTTTTGAAACACCCTAATATATATAATTGTTATATTTTTTCCATTTTTTATTATACTTTCTTTTTTCTTTAATAACGTAAATAGTACTTGGGGAATGCCAAAATGGATATTTTTTTTATAATTTTTATTTTTAGTTACATGATTATTTATAACATTGTTAATTATTGTGTAAAATTGAGTGACAGATTGTTCAGTATTTTTAAGTTTAAACAAGTTTTCCCAATCATATTTGGCATTTTTAAAATTTAACTGAGATGTGCAGTTATTGAACTGAATATTATTTTTTAAATTTTTTAACGTCAAATTCGAGAGGATTGTGAAACTTATCTTTCGGAACAAGGGGTATTTCGGAAATTTTTAATATTATTAGAATTGCTTAAAATTAAATTAAATTAAAGTATTATGGGAAAAATTGGTGTGACATTTATATTGACAAAAAACGGCAAATGAAAAACTTTCTATAAGGATACCTGAATTATTGGCTAAAATTTGTTAGCAAACAATATAAATTATTAGGATCAAAAATACATTTAATGTTGGGCAGGTTAAAATCACAGCATATAATAAAAATATCATTAGGGTTTTCTGTTATAATACTGTCAAGTTAAGAACAAAAAAAGTTTAAAGCAGTGGCATTAACGTTGGACACGTATACACATTCAATATGACACTTTTGATTATTTATCACAATTATCACCCATGTTTTTATCAATATCAATAAGTACACCCCCTCCTTCTACTTTAGAATTCGCACTTGTTTCGAGATCCCGCCGGTAAACAATGTAAGAGTCACAAATAATTTTCTCACTAAATAGAGAAGAATTAAGCCATGTTTCAGTAAAGCATAAAATAATTTGTTCACAATTAAGAGTGTTTTATAAATAATGGATGTTTTTGTCCGAAGACATCGTACGTTTTGATAAAAAAACAGAAAGTCCCATAAGTTTATTTTTTTATATATATATTTATATGTATATCTACTACTGCAGAAGGTTGATGTTTTATATTGTTATCACGACTATAGTCTATAGATCGAATCGTTCAATGTCTGTTTACCTATGCAAGGGATTGTGGTTTTGTCTATGATTGTGAGTTACTTTTGTTGGTTAGAAAGATTTTGGAAATAGCTTTAGTGCTTTTTATTATGGTGCCAGTGCGATGACAGTAAAAACTCTCTGGACAAACTTATTAACAGGAAGCCCTTTACCAGTAGGTATGTCATTTACCGAAAAACAAAATTTTTCAAGATTGTTAGATTTACCCCGGACTTAAAAATCGTGCAGCAACAAAAGAAAACTTCTCGATATTTTAATATAAATATCTGTTACAATTATAAATGGCTCTGCGGGTGTAAAAATAACATACCCCATTTTAAATGGCACTACACGCCACTGATGCATGTGTACTCTCTAAAAATTAATTAGTCAAAAATTACTAGTTTTCATAGTGAAAAAGCCACGAATAACTGTAACTTAACGTACACTTTAACAAAGGAATTACTTTTTTGCCACTTTAAATTCTAATAACTTTCTTATTTTAAATGTAATGACCATTAGACGCAGAATATTATTTTCTATTGATAGGTTGTAGCATACCCAATAGCTAAAATTGATATTTTGAGATATTACAAAAAATGTGAAATAACGAACATTTGACTCCTGTGTATTATCACAATTGTGCTTTGGATGGCTTTAAATTTTATTTCAAACAAATAATATAAATATGTATAAATTGACAGGTGACTATCTTTATTAACATTTTAATATTTTTACGAAAAGCATCTACAGCATCACAAAAATAAATAATATAAAATTAAAAAAAAATATTATTATTTAAAATTTCGCTCGTATTGCCTTCAGTTATCATATTAAGAATATCACGATTAGTGCCATCATGAGCCATCAAGAGACTATTTGTTAATTTATACATATTCATATTATTTGTAAAATATGAAATTTAAAATCATTCAAAGCACACTTGTGAAAATATCCATAAGTCGAATGAGCGTCTTTTCGTATTTTTGGAAATATCTCTGTAAATATTTACCCATTGAAATAAAATGTGGATTAAAAAATTAATTTGAGAAATAAAATATATCATATCATATACCTGTTACTTAATCTATTAATTACGTAATAGTTAAACAACATTTTTTTCTGCGTATAATTTAAAAATTACATTACGAAATTGTAATTTCAATTACCTTTTTGTTAATACTACATTTTTTTAAATTAATTTCACCCAGAATAGTATAAAAATATCCATTTACAACATGAAACTCAAAGTAAGGGGTTAAAAATTAAATGTTTTAAATGTATCCTGTAATTTTGGCGCTTTTAGGTCCATCCCCAACAATTATGTTAAAATATTTAAAGTAAGGGTCAAAAAGGATAGAGTATTTAAATTACAGATCAAACCAATTATGATAAAATTTAAAAGAATTTTGTTATAAATTGTTACAAAGATGTTAAAATTATTAATGAGTAATAATAATACATTATCTAACAGGCGAAGAAAGCGCTTATATTTTAGCCGAGCAAAGTGTTCCCTGCCGAGGCGCAATCCGAGGCTGCAGATCTGAGCGAAACGGGTAATATGCTTTCTCCCCCGTGTTGTATATAAATTTTTCCAAGCGTTTAATTATAATTAAATATTTATTTACTCATGGATCACACATTGGATTTATTAAGTTGGCGACATTTTGTCACAGGTAGATAATGGTAACGTTTGAAATTATAGGTTATGTGCATGAATTAATTTAACAGTTACCTATACTAATTTCAAGCTAAATGTGATGGATGAAACCACTCTTCCAATGTAATTCCAATGTATTTTCTTTATTGTGCGGCGGTGAACAATAATTTAAATTTTGATCTGCGTACAAATATGTTTATTTATGTATACGCTTGAAGAAAAAAATATTTAGTTTTAATAATATTTAATATTAATACAGTTAAAATATACTTACTTACACAATATTGATACATATTCATAATTTAAACGTACTTAACACTTGAGTGAAAATTAATATACACTGGCCGGCAAAATTATCGTATCACTTAAAACACGACATTTTCCGGCTATGTTATGTTTCAAATAGATCAACCACTGACTGCAAAGCGTTAAAGGATTATCTGCCAAATTTATTAGTTGCGTATGGCCATAGCCAACTCCTGAATTTAATATTTTTAAAATAATAAATTACTTAAAATATAAAATATAAAGAATTAAATTTAAGTGCCATTAAAATGGCAACAATGCTTAAACAATAATTAAAATATCATAAATATATATCCAATAATTTAATTGGCTTGTATTGGTAGATTCCTGAGTTCACTTGAAGATCTGTATTTGAAGTAAAAAAAATCAGAATAAGACTTACCGTTTGAGAAGACTTGGCCGGTCACTAGGAGCATGACGATGATGGCCAAGATTTGAGCCCCAGAGCTAGCCCTTTGTGGCATCATTATCTACCTGTATAAAAAATTACAAAATAATAATATTATACCAAACCCCTTTGCTGAAAAGTATCCTTAAGTAGGAAATGTTATCACAGGTACACTAATACACTAAATTTATTTAGACTAATCAACACACAAAAAGAGTAAATCACAGATTAATTATGATAGTATTTGTACACTTAAAATTATATGTATGTTTATTTAATTGTACTACACGTTAATTAATTATTTGCACATTACTAATAACACTGGTCATTATAGTAGGCACCGTATTTTCTTTCTATGATTCGTAATGTGATTATTGGGATTCAAGGAGACTTCCATCTTTGAAGTCAAGGTTTTCATAGTAAGAACTCATTGACGAAACAGAGTTTAAAAACTTTTTACTAGTTCTATTGTTATGCATTTTCCATCGACAATAAATCGTTGATATTAAATAATGTAAGATATGTTTAGAAGTATTGTAAAGCTTTTAATATAATAATTAATAAAGTCTAAGAACCGAAAGTGAACCGAAACTAGCAGGGTTAATAAGAACGACACGTGCTCTATACTGAGTGTTGCAGCGGTGCGTGCTTGTATCGCCGGTAGCGTGGCCACTACTGACGCGTGCGGAACCAGGACGCCCAAGCGTCCCGACGCGTCGGATGGTGGCGCCGCGGCGCCGTTGCGCGCCGGCCAGCGTCTTATACATGCAGATGCGGAGATTAGCATCTCGAGTAGCTACCATTAGCCTCAACTAGATTGGTTTTCGATTATATCTTCGTATACCCGGAGGAATAACCTGACGATTGGGATCGCCATCAACATCTTGAAATGTCCGAGAATTTGGGTCAACAAAAAAAATAAAATTACCGCTGATTTTATGCTTTATGCTTAATAATATTTATTAATTATATGTTATATGGTATAAATATTTAGATATGCCTATTAGAGTGGAGTGAAATACATGATGGGAACTATTTAATATGCCTATATTGGCTGAGAAAAATACTTGATAATTAAAATTTAATATGTCTATTGGAGAGGACACCACCTGTTACCACAACTAACGAAAAAACGTTTTTAAAATTCAGAAGGTAAAATCTGCATTTTTTTTCTTTAATTGTGATAATAGTTCACCACTTTTCCGAATATAGGCGTATTCAATTTGTATCATCATGTCGTATTTTGCTCAGCTAATATAGTCATATTAAGTGGTTACCATAATGTATTTTGCTCAGCTAAGGGCCGGTTTCTCAATGTCCGGTTAAAGTTGCAGTTAGTAATCTGGCAGATAATCTCCACGGATACCATTGTTCTCACAACAATCAAAATGAAATTTAACTGTCAGATAGACTAACTAGAACTTAACCAGACATTGATAAACCGGCCCTAATATAGGCATATTAAATGGTTACCATCTTCACCCTAATGCCTTACTTTTAAAATTTATTTATCCCATAGAAAAAATCAAGCTAATATTTGAAAATTTAAAAAGAGTCATAAATTTTGAATTTTCTGTAGTAAATTTGGTAGTTAAAATTATTTTTAGCACGAAAAAAATACTCCAAGAATCATTAATCATCAATTAAAATCTATAGCATTTATTTATATATAAATATAATAAAAACTTCGATGTTTTTAAAGTTAACAATTGTTTCGCTATAACAGTAAATTCTTCAGAATACAATAATAACTTCAAAGGGCGGCTAAATTTATAAGTATCCAGGTACTGGACATATAGAAAAAATATTATATAATTTTTTATTTATATATAAAAACCACTTTGGGTTATTAGCATATGTACCTATAACATTATATTTTATTGTAAATGTTTTCGTGCAAAAAGTAGATGACCATGTGAGTCACCTGGTCATGGTCACATGATGTGACAGGCTTGGAGATGATTTCTTTGATGTCCTTTGGTAGGTGGAACTTGTCTTGAGAGGCTTGATACTTTCGGCAGTTGGTAAAAATATTTTCTATGGACAGTGGAACTTGGCAAATTTCACAGTTGGGTGGGACTTCTCCTATAAAAAGGTATACCTTTTAAAATGAGAACTGACGCACGAATGTGCGTCAGTTTGGTGTGACCGAGGCTGAGACAGGAGAAGACTATTTGGTCATTGAGTACAATATATATACAGCCCGTTCAGAGTAAAGTCCGCTGCACAACAGCCCGGTAACGGGAACGGGAACAGGAAACTAAACGGTAAAGGTGGGAGAGACTCAGCGAACCCTATCTATCAACAGTGAACAATGAAAGGCTTTATGACGGAATCAGGTTCAAACTTCTAAAGTAGCAACTAAAATGTGATGTTTAATGCATCATTGCAATGATTACATTCTGTTGTGATATTCTTAGTTAAAGAGATCTTTGCTATATATGTTCTTTTGTTTATATCAAAATTTTTATTTTAGAATAGAAGAGGCGTCAGTTGTTTTTTTAACAGAAGATTCCTATCAACCTGCTGTTTACAATAAATGAGGATGGCCAACCAGTGTCGTCCATACTCCAAACGTTAATTAGCAATATCGACACTTTAAACGAACCAACTTTAAGTCATGTCATTGAATAGTCATTTTGTACAAAATCAAATGACCGATCTTAAAGACAGGAAACACAAATAACATTGGCGTATTTAGAAGAACAACTATATATTATAAATATTGAAACATTTTTTATTATTTAAAATTTGTTATTTATTAACAAATTCATTGTTTTGTGTAAAAAACAAACTTTTACAATAAATAAATATTCAATTTTTATTGCTTTAAATTTGTTTATTATTAACAAAGGTTTTATTTTTATGCAATATAAATTTGTTTTAAATAAATAAATTGTTTACTTTTAATTTTAATTATTAATATTTTAAGATCGTAGTAAAAAATAAATATATTATTAATTAAGAAACATACAAAAACAAACGCTTTATTACATTTAAATGGGATGTTTATTAACCCTATATGCAATAAAGCATTTATTAAATATAAATAAAACTGCTTTATAAAAAATAAACTGTTTTCTCAGTGTGAATCTGGTTTATAATTAATAAATGATTTCCTGTGTTTATTAATTTGGGTTTTATAGCATCGACCAGTTTGTTTTATATATGTATTAGGACTATCAGCTCAAGTAAGCTGGTAAACCCCTTATTTCAAATCAAAATAAGAAATTATTTTATAACTTTTAGTTAGTGATGGAATTTAAAAGAAAAAACGTCGATCTTGATCAACTGACAGTGTTATACATAGATAAAATATTGGTATATTTTGTAACAAGTTTGAAATGCATTATATTTCGCTCTAGTGAAAAGATTGTCACATGAGCCAAAGACGAGTTTGACAGTTAAATAGTACATTTACTTTATCGTTGGCGTTGTCGTTGTACTTTGAGTGGATTAGTGTTATGCAAATTAATGGATACTCTTTTATTTTCTTTGTGTACTTTTAAAAAATAAATAAATTTGAGAAAACCATTTATAACAAAATTTTTGTTTTTCTGAATAAATTTAAAGTTCTTAATGATAGTCAGCATGGCTTTAGACAAGGCTACTCGACTGAGTCTGGAACTGTCGACTTTATCCAACATGTTTATGACAAACTGGATAAGGACATGTATGTCGTATCCGTGCTGTTTGAATTATCAAGAGCACTTGATACCGTTGATCCTAACTTTATTTAAAAAAAAAATTGAACAATTAGGCATGAGAGATAACATAAATAAATTGCTGATCTCTTTTTGTCTTATCGTAAAATATGCACCAAAGTGAATGGCGATGGGTCAACCACCCAAAGAAAAAACGTCCAGGGATTCCCATGTATTCCCATTATATTTTATTGTATTCCTATCTTTTTCCATTGTATTCCTATGGTATTCCCCCTCTAAAATGTCCAGGGATTCCCAGGTGTGGGTGACCCCTCGGTGAATGGGACATTATCTCAGTTTGAAGATATACTCTCTAAAAATGAAATAGTGAAAATTCTACTATTTGAATTAGTACCAGCATTTTTTACTAATAAAATAGTCGTTTTCACTTTTAAATAGTTATTTTTTACTACGTAAATAGTTAAAGTTTGACTAATTTAAGATTAGTCACCATATTTGACTATTTCTGACAGTTAAAAGTAACTAATTTCTTTAATCGTTTACGGCCAACAACAAAGTATTATTTGAATTAAATGCATATACCTCTCCATGGTTAAATGACCCATAAAACAAATAAAGATGCAAAAAGTTTAGCTCAGAACAGTAACACAAATAATATATTAAACTTTAAAATATTATGAACAATATTTATTGACAAATAAAATTTAAATTTATAAGAGCGGCTGACAGCCGACTGGTTATGAGGTTAAGTTGACAAGCTTCTCAAGTGACAGACGTGAGTTCAATCCCAGGCTGGGTCAAAACTTTTTTTAAATTTAAATTTACTAATTTAACTATTTCATTCAGTGGAATTTGACTAATTATTAGTGACTGCTTTTTCGCTATGACAATTAGTCAAATATGACTTATAATTAGTTATTTTTGACTAATTCATTTTAAGAGAGTAAACATTGGCACGCCCAAGGCAGTGTTTTGGGGCCTCTTTTATTCTTACTTTTTGTTAATGACAAACCCGAATATATAACTTATGGCCGGGTATTTATGTATGCAGATGATACCTCGATAGTGCTCTCTGACAGTAAGATAGATAACCTATCTGAAAAAATACAGACAACTCTGAATGAATTTTCAAATTGGTGAAAACTAAATAAATTAATAATTAATTCTTCAAAAAAAGTGTTTATTGAATTTAAAAACAAATATAAAAGACCGCTTAGTCTTACGTTTAATTTTATGGGAAATGACTTGCCTTTATGTAGCACTGCTAAATTTTTAGGAGTATATAGGTTATAACCACTGACTCTAATTTAACCTGGGCTGAGCACATTGATGAAGTCCGCTCTAAATTAAATAACTAATTTTACTCTTTATTCGCGCTAAAAAAACATGTAGGTCCCAAAGCATTATTAAGTGTTTATTACGCTCAAGTATATTCTGCAATATCATATATATATATTATAATATTATTGTGTGGGACCAGGCCAGTGATATAGAACGTGTTTTTATACTTCAAAAACGAATAATTAGACTTTTATTATTTAAATATTACAAAATACTAACAGTGAACTCTGTGTATATATTTAAACTGTTAACTATTTTTGAAAACAAGAAACAAATTACTCTTTCCATAATTACAATACAAGACATATAAGTGAACTAAGTTTGACCAGGCACAAACATGAATTTTATAAAAAGTCTCCAGCCAATGCCGGATGTCGAATTTTTAACCTACTTCCAAAGGAAGTTAAAAATTCTAAATCCCTTAATATATTTTAATTACAACTAAAAAATAAGCTTAATGAATGCATTTTTGCAGAATAACACTTTTTGACGAGGGCCTATTTTAGCCTTAATAATTAATTTATATTGTTTCCCTATATGTATATTTTACACTATTTGTTTGTTCATTAACTTTAATTATTTTGTGATTTTACCAATGTACCGTGTTTTTACTCAGTTTTTAATATTTGTGTATTTTTATGTATATATTTTAACTTTATATTGACGTGTCTCTTCTACTTGTTGTAGCCTATGGAATTGATAAATTTATTATTATTATTATAATTATAATTAATAATAAGAAGAAAGTGTTTGACATATCGCACATCCAGAACACCATAACTCAAAAATCAACAGTTTTGAGTTATGGTGGTTTTAAACACTCAAACAACCTTAGAATAGATTTAAGAAATCATCATAGCTTGAGTCCTATTTTTGTAAACTTTATTACACATACATTTATATTGCACTGAAATATCTGTATTGTGTGCGTACCCACCATATAAAAATATATGGTGCCTAAATTAATCTAATTTCTCTTAATGTTATGTGCAAGACCAATGCAATTTTATGTAATAACTTATAAACAGAAAGGGCGTTATTGTCGTCCTTACTTTCTTCAAAAAATGTCTTTAACCTTTGCAAAACTTCAAACTTGATGATCTCATTTCAATGTTTTTTGTGTTACGGTGGTCTTGAACTGGGTGTGCGATATGTTGTACTTTATACTACAGGCGACTAAAATGATTTTGGAATAAGTTAGTTTAAATCTACCCAATTGGTCAAAATTATTTTCAGAATTAATATTCTGTAACAGCTTATAGATTGTAGGTATTTCCACATTAAAAACTAATATTAGAAAGGTCATATTCCGTAATAGATTATTTTTTACTCCTATTATGGAATGACCGTTTTAACTTTCGTGTGGAATTACATATATTAAAAGTATTAGAGAATGAATTATTCTTTCATCGGATGATTCTCCCAATTAAATTATTTTCGTATGGTATTTAGTGTAAACGTAAAAAAAATATAGAATAAAACATATTTGTTATATCAATATTTCAACATGAAATTTTACAACAGCCTGGGATTTCGGGGGATGATAACTATTTTAATGCTTTTTATAGGACGAATCGATTAATGTTTATATTATACAGCTGTTTATTAAATGTCATTTTTACATCTCGTAAAATATCATAATTTAGGATTTACAAGTGTGAGAGTATTTTATACACCTTTAGGATCTCCCTTTATCACACCGATTTGGAAAGTATACGACCTCGATAATTTGTTATCAGTGAATTACTCTTGGAATCATTTTAACACAAATGGTGCGTCGAAATACTTAATGTAATTGACCTAAAGATGCCAGTACCAAAGCTACCTAATTTTCCCAGTAGTTTACGTAAAATAGGTCCCCTTACCATAATACATACACAAAACATCACAATTTTTCATTCAATTTTTCAGATTTTGGCCAGCTTTTTTTGACTTTGGACCACTGTGGGACGGAGCAATAAACTAATAATAATAAAAAAAAACAATCTTTAAGTTATTGAAAGAAATAATAAAAATTTAAAATGGTATAAAATCTGTATAATTTGGATTTTTTAAATGAAATTTGAAATTTGTCGATAAACATAAATAATAATAAATTGCACCAATTAAATTTATATTACATTCATTGGGGGCGACATGGGGCCGGTACGGCCGAGCAAAAAGATATCTTTTGCTTGCGCACAACTTGTTTATTTAATTTCATTATAAACTCATATAAATTTGGTGTGGGTCCCAGGGGCGTACCGAGGCACACTTTTTTGGGGGGGTGGACACGATATAAAAAACCAACATTTTTTTATCGATACTTTAGTAGTAATAGTAAAAATTTTCAGTAGTTTTATCATGAATGTAAAGTGCACATAAAGAATGTCTTTACCATTACCATGCTCTTTTGAAGTCTCTATTTTTTTATTTGCTACCAATGTAAGTGGATTATCAGGAACAGTAACAATTTTAATTTAAACCAAATTTCCACCGTGAATATTTTCCTCGTGCATTTTTTTCTAGTCCTTGTTAAACACAGATTCACATAATAAGCATTTTACTAGAACTCGGCCCGGTCTAGCTTTCTTTTCCATATTAAAAAAAAATTAATTCCTATTTATTGACACTAGTTTTACTTAGCTTAGATAAGCTTCAACTAATTAATAATTTAGAAAGACAAAGCCGCGAGGCGGTGCCGACTTTGTACAGTTACGGAAAGAAGTAATGTCCATATGAATGCTCCATTGTAATTGTTCGGAGGCATTCGGAAATTGTCAACATCTGCCTCTTGGGGATTTACTACCTGCTCGTATTGAATTAATTATTTTGGGTATATTACTTATTTAAGTGTATTTTTATTAAATCGTTAATGTTTTGATATATTTTTGTATAGTTTTATAAACATTTATTCTATGAAAAAACTTTTAATAAGAACTTTTTAGGCTATAAATAATATTATCAAGTCGTAGTTTTTTAAAACTTACTTTACATTTTTCAGAACTAGCAATGATTCAATACACTATTTTACATCAAAGAAGTAAAAACACATTTTATTATTTGTTGCAACATAAAAGTGCATGCACTTTTATGTGTTAAAATTAAAAACATATATTTAAAATTTTTATATTTGGTATATTTTTAAATTAAATATAGGTACTAGGATCTATCAAAAAATGTTTAATATAATTATAATATAAAAGATATAAACATAAATAGGTATAAAATAATAAAATATATATTATATAAATATATAAATATTATAAAACTATAAAATATATATTATATATTTCTTCATATTTATTTTTTGCTCTCTTATTATATGTAGGTTAATGTGTATTTTTATTTGTGTTTATTTTTATTAAAATATTATTTAATAAAAATAAACACAAAATTATTTTTTCCCATGTTAATTAAATGGGAAACTAAAATAAAAACAGCGACCTCTTAGAGTTGAGCTGGAACGCCCATATTTGGCGAGGATTTTTTTTATATTAAATAGAAACATTTGAGAGGGTAAGAGCCAAAAAAGAAATAATTTTTTTTAATATTTATATTAGTTTTATATTGTCAATATATAAATAATTTTATGAATTCTTAGTGATAAATCTGTATCCCTGGATATTTTTCTATTTTTCTAACACTTCTTTCCATATCGTGCATCACTATGATCCGGGTCCTTGTTTCCTTGATTTGCAAGTCGTGACATCTATTTATAAATAAATAAAAATATTATAATAGCTATTTACATACCATGGGAGGAAAATAGTGCTTTTCCTCCCGCGAATAGTTTGATGCCCGACGCGAAGCGAAGGGCATTAAATATTCAAGGGAGGAAACGCATTTTCCTCCTGAGGTATGTATATAGTTTTTTCTATTACCTTTTAACAGTTTTAAGACATTTTAAGCGTTCCGGTTCCTTTTACTAACCCGGTATAGGCCTATAAAATTATGACCAAATATTAAGTAGGTGTTGCGTCGCCGACGTTATGTTGACAACGCTTTGTTGCTAGGATATTTTTGGTAATAACAACATAACAGTTTTTATAAGCTGTCAGAATGTTTATCATAAATTTCAAATTCTTCCTACGTTTTGAAAATGAGTTCTAGCGAAGAAGACCTGCCGCAAGATCTTGCTAAACAGGCAAGAATAGTTGCAATTAATTTCCTTCCTTAAAAATCGAAAGAGGGATATGAAAATGAATACCTATAGATTGTTAAAAGAATGGTTGGACAAGCGCGGAGTAAATCTTTTTCCTACAAAATCAAATAGGTACAAAACTCTTGATAATGTAAAATTGTTAAAAAAAAAAGAGGAAGGAAAAGTTTTTTCCTCCCGGGGAGGAAAAGTGGCATTTTCCTCCCGGGGAGGAAAAGTGGCATTTTCCTCCCTCGGTCGGGGGTGGAAAATTAAGTTTTCTAGTAAGGTAGTAGAAAAAATATTTATTCTTTAAAGTTATAATAATACAATAATAATATATAATAGTATATTTCAGATATTTCTTAAATTAAATAATAAAATTGGTGATACATACCCTAAAAAAATTATGAAATAATTAAAAACAAAGTAAACACTTGAATAATATCGTTATTACGTTATTTTACGGTAAATTGTGGGTGTCACGCCGGCGCCGTTAAAATTATTATCGGCGCACACGTCGCGTATTTAAGCATAATTAGAGGTATAAGTTAATACTTGCCGAAAGGGCTAATCCTCATCCGGCTTGATAAGAAAAGATTACAATACCTATAGATGTATAAACAGAAAATAACTTAAATACAAAAAACTTAAATTATGTCATAAAAGTAGGTAATAAATTTTATAGACCAAAGTTCTTCCGGACTAAAATGTTAAAAAGTATTTTAATTTAATTTCATATTAATATTTTAAATATAGGACAAATTTTTAAATATTTGATAAAAAAATTTATATAATTATTAGACTTATACAAAAAAAATCGAATATTTATTTTTAAAGTACCTCAAAAATATTGTTTAGAATCTCAAAAAAATGGTCCTGTTAAAATGTAAGCTCTTAATATTACATTTACGGGTCCTTCATCGGGAATTTTTATTTCCCATTAAAATAACATGAGATTTTTTAAAATACTTTAAAATTGTATAAGTAACTCGGATTAATAAAACTGAAACAAATTTTGGTAGGGCTCTTTTAAAAGGTATTCAAGGTAAAAGTTGAATTTATAGAAATTTTCAAGATTTTCAAACTTTTTTAGCGAAACAAAATTTATGGTAAAATTTAGTAGGACCCTTTTTTAGGAAAATATTATCTAAAACCATAAGCAAAGAAAGCTGCCTTTTTGTTTAAAAAGAAATGGTAAACAATTACATTAATAATTTTAGTTGAAGCATGGCATTCCCAAAGGGTTTTTACCCAATTTGGTCAAATATTTTATTATCATTTAAAAATAGTCTATGTGCCATGCAAAACGACTAAAACATTTATTTTTGACACTTAGAGCCTTTGGGAATACCAAGTTCAATTATTATAATAATTATAAATTTATGCCGTTTCCATATCTTATTGGATTTTTATACATTGAAATTAGTTGGTATTGGGCAGATATTTTATTAAACAAGTAATGAAAACTAAAATGTTGATAATAGTATATTATTATACGAGAGATAATGCAGGCTATTATTCAAAAGGATAAGGTTTGCATGTCGAGCCGTCAGGCAAGAGACGTAATTCATCCGAGTAAATAATGCGCATTATTTCGAGTGTAATACTATGTTTTTTCTACTCCAATTAAGTAATTTTCATTGATAACAAAATTTATTATAACCTCACTTTTCTCCTATTTTAAAGATGATTATATAATGATCTATATAGTGGCCCCTCGTATATATAAATCAATCTGACATCTGTCAACCTTACTTTTTTCTAATTTAAAGCCCGATTGGTTCAAATAACAGTGAATATTAAAATAAGCCAATCACTGATACCTAACAACGTGAATATAATAATAATATAATATAATTCACTTTGATAGGCCGGGCGGTTATATTGGTTACCATTATTCACGCAAAAAAAAACAAAAAATTTTAATAATATGCAATAGAAGTAGAAAAACGTATTAATAGTGCACAAAATGCATTTTAGTTAAAAATTTTAATGTGTTTAATTTACATAGTAAGAATAAATATTTTAATTTATATTGCCCAGATAACAAAAAATCACATAAAAAGGTAAATACATTAAAGAGGGTTATTAACAATTTTATTTGCAAAATTATGCAAAAGTTTATAATTATTTTAGTATTAAATGTCTATATTTCATTTAAATATACACTCAAAGAATTATGATAAGTTAATTTAACTATAAAAAGAGTTTAAGTAACAATATTGCTAATTTTGTAACATTAAACAATAAAAATTGTATTTTTAAACATATTGTGATTGTAAATACAATACATTAAAATTTGTTAGCGAACAAAATAAGCTTTTACCTAAAATTGGGTGTTCTTGACAATTATTTTTGTTTATCTTACCTCTAATTTGTTAAATCAAACAAAATAATTGTAAACTTACAATTTAAATACTATTATATTGTATTTTTAATCATAATGTGTTTACTTCACTATCCCACAAATACACGAACCTATTAAAAGAGTAAAAACAACCATAAATGGTGTTTAGGTAAACACATTAAAGTCCGTGTACCTTATTTAAGGGATTGGATTTACCAGTCCGCCATAGAAAATCGTATGTTTTCGGTACCCGGCCTACCCCCTTCTTCCTCGTGTTTGTCTCATTGTAGTTCTAGATTTGGGCGGTAATTAACGTGTGTGTTGCTCGGAAATTGTAAGAAAATCAAGGCCTTGGTGTTTAGGATCTAAGGTAATATTCTGGTTAAGTGAGGTGCATATACTTAGTGTAAAAATTTGGTAGAAATGGATTCTCACGAGCCCTTCGAAGATTCACTAGATTTTACAAATATATTGGTTGATTCAATTTTAAGCTCGGCACAGACAGACACAGAATCGGATTCGCTTTTGCTATCCAGCTGGGGGTTTGGGTACTTATTCGACCTACTAAAAGATATGTAAACCATTTTAGTAGGACCAATGGTAATTATATTCATTATAAAAATTTATTAATAAATTCTGTTACGAAAAGAGTGTTTTATTTTTCATCAATTTTAAATATCAGCGTACACCACCTAATTTGGTGCCCAACTAAAGAACATGTTTGCTTAGCAAAAAAAAAGTAATATAACAAAAATAATTGTTGGTATACCTTTTAATTTGTTTCCAATACACACGTGTTGGTGCATAGCTACTATTGGTTTGCAGCGCCAATTAATTTGTTGTAGAACTATAATGATGGGTAAACCAACTAAATTTAATGTTTGAAGTAACAATAAAAAAAGTACGGTTACAAATTGCACTTTACAATTCAATATTGGTTATTTTAACTATAGAACTGGGTAGACGCATTTTCATATGCTCTTTGTGGTTAATTTTACCTACTATTTTGTTTGAGTGTAAATATTATTTTATTAATAACAACTTATTAAATTATTTCAGAATCAATGTTATTCCTTAAATATTTAATTATTGCATAAAAGCTTAAAAGTCAAATGAGATGTGCGTAGAAAGAATGGTAAATAGCAGGTAGGTAGAATTATTGAGTTTAAAAATAGATATTTTAATTTTATTAGCAAAACCCGAATGCGTCCGAACAATTACAATGGAGCATTCAAATGGACATTACTTCTTTCCGTAACTGTACATGCCGCTTGTGTGAATTATAATGTCCTTTAATAAAAATAAGGTTGACCAATACAATTTTCTTGACGGTAACGATTATAGGAGGTTACAATAGATTAAAAATTATAATTTTGTAATATGTAGGTAAAGTTTAAAAATTATATTTCATTTTATTTATTGTGATGGGTTGGTTGGTAGGGTAGGTATACCCTACGTGTTGGGATTTGGAACCAACTGCCAAGACTTTGGGGGGGGTGACTCCCCCCCCCCCTACACCCCCCTTAGGCCCGGCCCTGGTGGGTCCCATATCTAATAATTGAGATATCGGTATACCCAAAATCCACCAGCCGCCACTAGCCAATGTTGGGTTTCAATATTGGACCATGCTAGAAAAAATCTGACGAAAGATATTTTGGCCCAATATTATTACGAATATTGAGCCAATATCTTGTGCTACAGGGGAAAAAACTAAGATAGCCATGCTGAAATATTATGTTTATAACGTGGTAAAATAAACCTGTCTGAAATAGTTATTAATAGTTAATTTTTAATGAAATTAAGTTTGTAGGCATTCTGAAGTATGCTGCGTTCAGTGGCGAACTTATTTTTCTCCAAAACCTTTTAAATGTGTATAGAGATAGATAGAGTTTTTTGTTCTCTATCTTTTGAGCCTTTGTTGATTAAAATCGAGTAAAAAAAAGTTACGGGGGTGTTTCTATTTAAATGGGCCACACTGTATGTAAAAAAATTAATATATTAAATCAAAACAGGACATTTTCATTATTATTGACGTTGATTAAATTAATTAAATATTAATTTAATTAAAACCATTTACGCTACCGCATTGTTCTTAAGCGTAATTTTGAATTGTTTTATTATTACAAGCCGCAACACAAAAGCACTAATTTTCATCAGCATAAAGTATTTTAATGGTGCGCTTTTAATTTACTCCTAATGATGGATACACAGTTGTTTCATGAATTAGACATAAATATGAACACGCATTTCATGTCGCTGCTCTCTGTTTGACGCTGTCAACTAAATATGAAATGCACCACCTGATGTTGTCTATACGACCAATATAGATTTATTTGTTATTAATCAACTTTACATTATTTAATTTTGCATAACAATGACACAAATATGAAAACATACCCAATACATTTATATTTATGGTTACATTTTTGCCGTTTCTGATCTGACAACACTAAAAATTTAGAAATTTAACCGTTTAATTTCTTTTATCTACTCCTACATTGACAAGCTGTGACTTTATTGCGTTTTATTGACGGGCTGAAGTTAACAACAGTGGCTTTTCAACATTTTACGCCACGGGCTGAAGTTAGCTTTATTATAAATTGGGAAAAAGTGAGGTTAAATTCTGGTGACAGTTGACAGATGTCAAAATTTTAAGAAATAAAATTGGCTTTAAATTCTGTTTTGTGTTCGTCGTAAATAAAGTATAGTATGCAACTCGTTTATAAACTTCTCTAGACACTCGTTTTTATTAAACACTCGTTCGCAAGCTTCGCTCGTGCTTAATTAAACTTGTAACTAAAATGGCGTTTATAAAACTTGATACATAATATACTATTTTCTACTTCCACCTTTAAAATGCCCTTTATCGTACATGTTTCCATGACACTAAGTGACCTTTTAAATACACATTGACAAGTTGTGGCTTTATGGGGCTTTAGTCACGGGCTGAAGTTAGCAACAGGTTTTTAGTCACAGGCTGAAGTTACTTTTAAGTTAGTTGACAGTTGTCAAATGTCATACAATCCTTAAAATAAAGTGCCTTTCTTGTAAAATAATACTAAATGTGAAAATTATTTTATTATCTCAATACAAAAATACAAAAGTATTAAATAGTTTCTCAACGCCAATATTTGAAAAGTTTATATGAACATTGTACTGACCTTTTAATTTCGCCGGCAGTAAACTATAACTTAAATTCGGGCACGGACTACACTGTAAAGTGCTCATAAAGCATTTTCTTTACTTTCACTGTGAAAAACTGTCAATTTTCAAGAAATACATTTCGATTTATAACCATAGACAAGGGATTGGTTGGTTGGGCGGGGGGTTAGATTATAACCTTTATAATCTGTGTTTATAAAATATAAAAATAATTTTTAAAAAATTTGACATTTGACGGTGACACACAGATTCCCCTATTATTTCATAGATGGCGCTCTATACAAATTTTTGATTTAAATCATTTTAAGATAATAATAAGTATTTGTCATAGAAAAAGTATAGTATGCACCTCGTTTATAAACTTTTCTATATACTCATTAATTTAAGCACTCGCTCGCAAGCTCGCTCGGGCCTAAATAAAATTCGTGTATAAAATGGCGTTTATCAAACTTGATACATAATATACTATTATGGTAATATTATACTTAAAAACGATGTTTTAAATAAAAACTCACTTTTTCTGACAAAAAGAAAATCTGATAAATTTAATAAAAACTAAATTTATAGGCAATCAATAAACCTACTTATGTTTTACCCAAAATTAAGATTCTTATAATATATATACAGTGTGCATCAGCGTAATGGAATAAATTCGTTAATAAATATATAGAGTCGTGTTCCAAAAATGTTCCAAAAATGTCCTATATCAACTGTTTTGGAAATATTAAAAAATTAACATTAAAGAACGATAATTATTTGATAACAGAAGTTCGATAAAACACACTGAAAAACTAATAATTAATACTGTATATTATAGGAGATGTTCAATAGAACCTTATTTGTCAATATTATAAAATTATGCTAAATGCGAAACATTAAATAATTCCTCAAAGGGCAATCTCTTAACGGGTGAACACAGGGGTGAGGTCCGTGCGGACACGGAAGTAAAAATAAATCATTATCGTGGAGTACGCCACGTCTAACTCGCAGCAGAGCAGCAACAGCAGCCCAGCAGATAATACCAATTTAAAATTTTAATTAATATGTCAAATGTGGCATTTTATTTCATAAATTGCTTTTCTACAAGCCTGTAAAACTTTGTAGGCCTTTTATACAAGCCCGTACAATATTACAGGTCTGTTCCCATAATGTATCGTTTACTTGGATACAAAAACAACGAAATTAACCTATAAAATGTCATTTACTAAGAATGTGGAAATAAAAGATTTAAATCATATTAATATTTATAGTTATTTAATAAAGTTAATTAATGTATTTAAAAACCCAAAAATAATAAAAAAAACAATTAAATGTTGTTTTCAATTAACTCTATACTCGTAAGCCAGCGGCAGTTTTGTTAATCCCTTCGAATTAATTGTCCCATATAAATATTATTACAAGCTGTTTAAAAAAAAGCAAACTAATATCCTTTGAAAGAATTACCAAAACTAGTTATTTTAGAGAAAAATAATATAGTTTTTTATTATAATTTCCCCATTAATAACATTTATTAAAAAAAAAAAATTACAAATTTATCATTTAATAACATTCAAAATAATATGTCGTAAAATAGAACTTTCAAATATTACATTATAAACTTGTGGACTGGGTACCTACATATTTATGTCACAGTGACATACATATGACATTGTTACCATATACAAATCAGTATATTTCTAAAGTTTATTATTTAAAATTTTAAAAGTTAATAGTGTGAATAATAACATAATAACCTGTTGTGTCCAATTACAATTAGTTTTAAAATCATTTAAAAAAGTCAATAAAATTATTTAAAAGCAAGTAATTTGTTATTAAAATATAGGTATAAAGTAATGTTTACGGTCGAGTGCAAATCACAGATAAAAGCATGCAAATACAAGATATTTTTAAACTAAAAGTAAAAATATATACATATATATATATATATATATATATACCTAAAAATTGTCTTACATTTTGATGTGTCTGACCTTTGATTTAGTCCCTTTGTTAGATATACGTTAGATTTAGAAATATCATCTGCATTAACTGCGAGGCAAACCTTGACTTATTCTTTATAAATATATTCAAGGATTCAGAATGGCACCGCATCTGGATGAACCATCATCGTTTGGAAAACAAACAGCGACCACAATTCCATTAAGAACGAAGTAGTTTTATAATGCCTTTGGAGCTGAAGGCAGAAGCAAGTTTAGACCTGTTTCTCCATTTACGTTAAATAATCAGTCGCAGGCCAAAACGGGTTTGTGATCGTCGCAGCTCCAACTTAATTTTCCAATCTGCTACACAACAATCAACTCATACAATAAGCTCATCTACTATACAACGCCCTGATAATTGGCAGGTTTTGACTAAATTAGAAAGTCAGTCATGTGAAGATTGCGAGAAAATATTCAAATAATATTCCAAATTATTTATGAACGCGAAACTGAATGAACTAAATTAAAACAATAACCATAGTGGCGGTCGATTTATGAACAAAAATTCAATTTACAAAAATCCAAATCCTTCACTTTATAATTGGGGTAATGAAAAGCGTTTAATTAGGAGCCACTACATACACTAGAACCATCCCTGCACTAGGCCAAATCAATTTAATTCAAATAAATAAATAATAGATGACATAACGTTTTTAACATTAAATATAATTTGTATTTTATTAATTAATACAATACAATTAAAAAAAAACATGTTAAAATTAAAACAAAGTTCAGTCACGGACTGTGTTAATATAAATTTAGAAAAAGTAAGGTTAAATTCGGGTCATTCTTAACACACGTCATTAACAAATCAAATTGGTCTTATTTTATGATATTTTTAATACTATTAAAATTTCTGTCATGGTAATTATAATTTAGCGAATTAAAAATGTGTTTGACAAAAAAAAACAAATATAAGAAGCAAATATTTTAAATTCATTAAATTAAAAATATTAGTCAGTACTGCATCTACGTGCGTTTCTACGCTCTGAACTATAAACAAGTATATAGTGCATAAGCAGTGCATTTAAAACCTATATCTAAAAGTTAAAAGTGTGAAGTGAATTGCCACCCCACCTGTCGGAGTCACGGATCCACCTGGAAGAGAACCTGGAAGAGACATCTGCGATATTCAGGTAAGTTTTTTAATATTGCACGTCGCTAGTTGCAAGATAGAATAAAAGAGTTGAACAGGGTTAACATTAAATAGACCAAAGTAAAGTAAAGCAAATTTGAAGGTACTCTCTGTCGTATAGGACGTGACAAGTAGTACTTAATAAACTCATAAATCTTGTGTAAGTATAAAAAAACCAATTAAAAAAAATTCAATTTCTTAATTGTTAAATAAGAAAAGAATATGTAAACACAATTTCTACCACAAGGGGAGACCAGAGGATCTGCCAAGCCTGCCAATAGGGCCGTATTCCAATTACGTACACTACAGGGCCGGCTTCATCTATTTGTGTATTATGTTTGTAAATTAATTTAAATTAAATTGATAATAAAGTAAGAATGCAAAGAACTAAATTTAAATGGTAAACGGTTGATACACTAAAAACAATAACAAAGAAGATACATAGTCCACGAAGGCAGGGGGCACTTACGGCGGGTCGCGGCCGTCAATACTTCGGTACTGAAGACAGGATTCAGTATCTCACGGGGGGGGCAAGTAATTCTAAAGCGGTTACCAGGAACCGGAAACCGAATCGGACAGAGATGTTCAGAAGGACACCAACAAGGACAGGTTCAAGCAGCTTACTAACACTTCTACCCCCATTCATGAATGCCAATTGGATGGGGTTATTACTAAAGCCCCGGTTGAGGAGGATTCCGACCCGACCCGGCGACAGAAATCCGGGAGTGGCCTTAACCATCGACATTGTCATCCACGATCTCCTAGGGTATATCTACCAGCCGGCATAAAAATGCGGATCTAACAAACACAGGTAATGCTTTGCAGTGTGGGATACGTAGGAGAACGGAAAGGTGGTAAAATAACCCTGAGAGATTAGTGTAAGGTGATAACGATGGGGCCTGCCATACGTCCCCATACTCTTGCTCATTAAATTAAAAATATTAGTTCGGCATAAAAATTAAATCTTATTTTTAAATATCTGCTATGATATTTTTATTTTGCAAATTAAACATGTTCATGTGATATTTTATATTTATACCTACCTACATATATTTTTAAAACTATATTTTTAATTCGCTTAATTAAAAATTAGATTTAATTTTTATGACAAACAGATATTTTTAATTTAATGAATTTAAAATCTGTTTCTTGCATATGTATTTTTTAGTTAAATACATATTTTTAATTCGCTAAATTGAATTAAAAAATTTTAATTATTTTTTTTTAATGCAGATATTTTTAATCGAATGTGTTATTTTTAATTCCAATTGATTGAGAGTTTGGATACCACTGTTATTTAAACGCCACAAAAACCAACCCACTCCAATAACAAACTAACGTGCACTGTCCTTGTTCAGCACACGCTGGGTCAGTGCGACATCGGACTCACGTACGTCGTATAACCCAGTGTTTGTGCCGCCATCTAGAGACATAATTACTTTGGAATACCACGGTTGTCCAAACTTTCAATCTGAATTAAAAATATCTGCTTATTTTAAAAAATATCTCTTAATGCATTTAAAAACTTCTTTATGATATTTTTAATTTAGCGAATTAAAAATTTCATATTCATTTTTAAATATCTACTATGATATTTTTAATTCGCAGAATAAAAATTCATATATGATATTTTTTATATAATTAAATTTATCACTTTAGTGTTAACACATAAGAACCTGAATAAAAAATAAAACGACGCCCAGTAAACGAGCTCGTAGCTCCAATAATACCAAAGTTAGCAAATTTCAAAAACAAGTTGGCCGACTTTAATAAACCTTTTCAGGTTTTTTGCATTGGATAAAAGGGGCTTAATTTAATGTAATTAATTTTAATTTGGTTAATCCAGAGGCGGCGCTGGGGCGTCCCAACTAGATATTTAAAAATAAAATTTGGATACGCTACTGCTTAATATTATTTTTAGATTAAATAATTAAAAATACAAGTTTTTTGTATTTTGCATTTTTTCTCTATCTTAATTTTTAAGAAGAAAATAAAATTAATCGCTCGCCCCTAAAAACATTATGGTCACAAACGGATAAACCAATATATTTTTTTTAAAGTTAACCAAGATAGAGATAAAATTTAGGACACAAAAAGTTTTATTTTTATTTGCCTAATCTAATTATAATATAAAAAATTATTTATTTATGAGTGTATAAACAGGGGTATTTTTAACCCAAATTTTGTGTGTGCAATTTTTGTTGGCTGCAGAATATAAAAATTTAAAGTTTTCTACCTAAAAAAGGTACTATTGTTGAACATCGAAAAATGCACCATTTTCAAATAAAAATAAAACTTACAAATTTCAAAAAATTTAATATAGCTACAACAAATAAATACATATATTTTCCGAAAATACATTATTTTTTCTTAATCCGTTTCAGAAATAATAAACCATCTTCAGGGACACCCCTTTAGGGGCTCTGTAGGTCCCTTAGGGGCCATTTGCCGACCTATGATCACATAAAGTTTTATTTCTATTTTGGCCCTAAAAACCGCTTGTAGATTTTTGAACACTATTTTCGGGGCACCATGTATGAATAAGCTTCCAATCCTTAACAATAGGACATTTCTCTTAGCGACAAGTGATTATTTTCCTTAGCCGTTCATCCGTCAATTTTAAAAAATCAGTGGTTTACCCCTCGATAAAC
Source organism: Brassicogethes aeneus (assembly GCA_921294245.1). NCBI lineage: Eukaryota > Metazoa > Arthropoda > Insecta > Coleoptera > Nitidulidae > Brassicogethes > Brassicogethes aeneus. Next base: position 69,735,363 of record OV121132.1, read on the forward strand.
ACCATACTGTTTTTCTTGTTCAATTAAGCCATATTAATTACCTTTTATTTGTTAATAATCACAAAAAATGGTTATTGTGTTTGTGGTCATGTGATTGCAAATTGCAACGCTGATAATAATGCTGACCTATAATTATAATTATTATAGGTAGTTTTTATTTGTTAAGCATACAACGATTTTATTATTTATTTAAGATTTTATTTTATACGTTGTGATGGGCACGAGGGGGTGGTACCCTACACTTGAGTAAAAAGTAGTAACCCAGACAGATTTTAAGAATCTCGCGAATTCAAACCTAACCTCAACAAATTTGCAATGTTGTCATGTTGTGTTATTCAAATTCGCTTCTAAATAGGAAGATGCCAGCGAGAGAAAATTATATTAAGGTAGTTGTCGTGCTGTGAGCATACTATCATTAAATTTTAAATTTTTGTATACTTATTAAGAACATGACAATACAATTATCCTTAAAATTTGAAGTCGATTGACCGTCTATAACCCGAGATAAATTCAATCAAAAATTGGATAATTAACATGGATTGTACACTCTTAGAAAAGACCTGGTATTTGTAACTAACTTATTATCGTTGGGGTAAAACTGTTGCAGAAACTAAAATTTTTTGTTTTTTGTAATCAGTACCTTTATATGTGTAACTGCTTGCATCATTACCTGAAAAGATTTAGTTTTGTTGTTGAATATTATTTACTGCAAAAAGGCGATTAAGTTATTTTAACTGAAACTTTGTGTTGGCTAGAAGTATTGACAACATTATCTCAAAAAAATCATTTCGGCGGTAAAATGTTTTTGTTGGACCAAATATTTAAGTAACATTCTCAACTGACCGAAATTAGTCCGTGGAACTAACGGTTCGGTTGTATAAACTATGCGTCACCTTTCACACAGCTAAGACACCAGCGCACAGTGGATCGAGCTCATATATGTTAGTGGACATACAGCAATTATGCAAAATTACTAACTTGATATCATTTTTTTTTTAAATGTCTCCCAAAAACTTCAAATTTGTTAAAAATAAGCATAACAATTTTTTTTGGCAACATACTAAACAGTACAGAAGGCGTTTTTCGTAAAGAATGTTTTTTGTTATTTTCCTTATTAAACTGACTATTACAAATTAAACAGCATAACTTCATACCTTAACAAAAACTTATATATTTTTTTATAGTTTTATTTTATATGATAACTAAGCTTGCAAATTGCCCGGTTAACTTAATACCAACACGTATTCAGTAACAATAATTTTTAAAATTTTATTGTTATACAATGCGTTACACAAATCTAAACTTTATCTTGAGTTTTAAAAAAATGCTTAAATATGCATAAACTTCTTTTATGGCTGTTATGGAGTTCAAAGGTTATTTAAAACAAATGTACAGAGATTTGCCGCCACAAGGCGCCACTTTGGAAAATATAGATCATAGAGTGTCATGGAGCATATAGACCAGTGCAGAAGCCTTTAAAAATGGTAAAAAGAGAAAAAAAATAACAGTAGGATGAAACCCATTGGAAAAGGAGGGGAATATAATAAAAATTAAAGGAAAAATAAATTACGGGCGATCTGAGTTCGGGAAGTGGGAGGGGGGGGGTTTAAGGGTAAAAAATGGTTTATCTCGATTTCCGGCAAAACTACAAGTCCTATGGAAAAAAGTTAAATGTCAAAGTTGTAGGTAATAAAAAGATCTACAACTTTTGTATTTACAATTTTTTCACATAACCTCAAAATTTATGTGAAAAATTCAAAAAACCAAGTTTTTGGTTTTTTATTTTTATCTTTTTCAAAAAAAAAAACTTTTCCACGAAATTTGGTGAAAACTTACCTTTTTATGTCCCAAATACACTGTAATTTATTTGATTTGAAATATTTATTATTTCGCCTTATTTTGACTTAATATCAAAAAAGCACCCTAATTTTCAATCGAAAATTCTCGCGTCAAAATATCAGCTTTTTTCAAAAAGTCGGTGTGCTTTTTGTTCGATGAACTCTCTACTTTCTGATGGTGTAAAAAAAAATATACATTACTATGGTGAATGTTCTCAGAAAATACAAAAAATATTATAATGAATAACGTAATCAGAATGAAGTATCTAATTAGATTTAAATTCAAAAGTATGATTTACATGTATTTTTATATTTTATGAGATTTTCTGACATAAATGTTATTAGAATTTAATAAATAAACTTTTTAACTAAAAAAAATTGCAACAATCACATTTTTTTGATGAAATTGTACATAATGATTAAAATAAATTTTCGAATTCGAGTTTTTTTCGTTATTCATTATAATATTTTTTGCATTTTCTAAGAACATTTACCATAGTAATGTATATTTTTTTACACCATCAGAAAGTAGAGATTTCAACAAACAAAAAGCACACCGACTTTTTGAAAAAAGCTGATATTTTGACGCGAGAATTTTCGATTGAAAATTAGGGTGCTTTTTTGATATTAAGTCAAAATAAGGCGAAATAATAAATATTTCAAATCAAATAAATTACAGTGTATTTGGGACATAAAAAGGGAAGTTTTCACCAAATTTCGTGGAAAAAATTTTTTTTTTTTTAAAAGATAAAAATAAAAAACCAAAAACTTGGTAAACCTTTTCTATAGTGGACCTTGGTGTATTAAAACGCCTTGTATATCAAGTAACTAGACTTTATATTTACTTTTGTAAATAACAACGTTATTTAATTGATAAGTATTTATCTTAAACCTAAAATGTCCTCATCTTCTCACACTTTGGTGCTATGTCCACAAATTCCTATCTATCGATCCACTGTGCAGCGGTGTGAAACAAAGTGTCAGTTGGGGATGTTAATGCAACTGCAAACTTTGTGCGCGATTTGTCCAGCCCGGCGCGTGCTTTACTTTTAACCTGTAAACAAACGGTGTTGCACGGCGTCCAGACTTTGGTGGTGTTTGTTCTTTTGTATTTGTGTATCAGCTCGTGTGTAGTGTATATTTTAGGTAAGAAAGTAGTTTATTACAATTAGTCATTTGCCCCTGTAAATTCAGTGGCGACATATTTTTTAACTATTCATATATATAAGAATATATTCTTATGTGTTGGTTACTTATAGATATCTCGAACAAATAATATGGATGAGCGGACTGTTGTAGCAGATTTATTAGGAAGATGGGGTTTACCTGAATTGGTTCCAATTTTTAAATTATTATTGCACTCCTTTAATTACACTATTGTAGTTTTGGGGCCCGAAAAAAAAATACAAAAATGTTAAAATGCCATTCCGACTGAAAATGGCCTCCTGAATCCAATGGTGCCCACCAAAAGTCTCCATCACGTCGGAATTTCGAGAATTTTTTTGTTTTGTTATGTTTTGTTACAGCTCAAGTCGCATTTTTGGTATAGGGCCTATATTAGAGGCACTCACACTCAAAATTTATCGAATGCTTACCCCTGTTATCATGCAAATATGTTACGTTGTACCTAAGAATCATTTTTAAGTTGTTAAACATCACGGTTTACTGAAGAAGTATAGTCAACTTTCATCTTTATGTACCTATCTGTTTATTTACCAAAGAATCGTTTTTGTTTTATTGTTCAAATATTTATAAATGTTTTCTTAGAGTAATTATTAATTATTGTTATAATGTTTAAACCAAAATTTGATGTTTTCAGTTATATTGTTATTTTTTAATGTATAATAAATATTTACAAAACGAACAGGCATGAATTTCCTTTCTCTATTTTTTATAATATTTACACAAAAAGTGTTATATTTACTAAGCAGGTATGTACTGTGGAATAATACCAATTTGTTGTTGCTACTAACGCAAGCATTTAATATTAAATATAACTTAGTTACAGTACAAAACAAATTTATATTATATCAACTATTAAATTCTTTAAATGTACCTTTTTTCATGTAATTTCAATTAAAAAATAAATTCCTGCATGATACAATGTTTGTTGCGATAAATAGCAAGTGCAGTTGTTACAACTTAGACGCTGCTAAAATGACAGACTAATGTGATTGCATTAAATATCAATTATTTGTATGAAAAAAAACAACTAATTTCGATGCACTTAAACTTTTTGGTTGGAGCTACCAATATTGGCTGTTCCGACAACAAACTGTAAAAACAAATTTGTATTGGTTCCCACAACATATTTTTTTGTTGTGCCTATTTTCACTAATAAAATTGGTTCTGGGAACTAAATTTTCATTGCAAATACCAGGTCTTTTCTAAGAGTGTATACGCTTTCTGTAGTTCTGTACCAGTTACTTAGTTATAAAAAAAACTAACTGTCAGAAGTTTTCAAAAAACTAACAGTCTTTTGATGTATTTTTGCTGAATTTTAAAAAAATAATTAACAATTTTTGAATGTCCAATTGTTTATAAATAACCGTATAAAGTTCAACAATTTGTAAAAAGTATACATCACTAGTGTAGTGTAGATAAAAAGAACTTGGCAACGCTGTAGGCGAGTATAGATATTATTTCCGCAGTAAATTCAAACAAACTGATTCAGTCTCCAATATATCTATTGGTTGAGCATAAGCGACGTTGCCGGATTAAAACTTATGAAAATATTTGAAAGTATTACGTAAAGGTAACGTCTCCAGGGTACAATCTTGCGAAAAAATTATGAATCACTTAGCTACAAGCTCGTATACTTTTACGGTGCGTATAATCTAAATTTTTTTGACAATATTGTACCAAGACAACTACCTTAAGTAATAAAACACACAAAGAATTGGTTGCCAGCTTTATATTCGTTGTATTTGAATAATATAGTTTTTTTTACGATAGGTTTTATGAATGTTCGTTTTGAGATTATTGCTTTTTGTCACTTTAGGGTTTATGTTCACAAGTTTAACAGGTAGATTTATAGGTTAGTTGTTTATTTCATAAGGTTTAGTAAATGCAGATTCTTAAGTCTTATTAAGACAAGAATAATATTAAATCAAATGTATAATAGTGGTATATCAGCTTGTTTTGTATAAACAGTCGAAAAAAATTAATTTTATACAGCAAAAACCTTCATTCTTATTAATACCATTACATGGCGCAATAAATAGAGAAACAGTAATATGAGTATAAGTACGAGTATAAGAGACGTATAACCGGCCCCATTGCCTCATCGCTCCCGGGCCCCGCATAGGCCTCTGTTTCCTTGCGCCGATTTTTTTTCGCCACCAGCAACGGCGCGGCTTCACCCGTGTTTGCTGGTTGCGAATGTCCATTGCGTCCCGTACTGTCCCCTAATTAGAGCTCGAGAGCGAAATGCCAATAGTTTTAGTAGCCATTCCCGGGTTCGCCGAGCCGATGCTATACGCCCAGTAGGGTCATAAAGGAGGTAGGACGGGAGGGATAGATATATTGGTATTTGGGGGAAAATTACGCCGACTCAAATCTAAGTACGACGCGGTACCCCCCTAGACCAGGCAGTTAGTATTACTCCAAACATTTGGGATTACTGTATGGAGTTCAGGAGTTGTAATTTTCCTGCAGGAGGCGTAGGCGTCTTGGTCTAGGTTTTTGTCGTTATTGTTCGTGTCCGTGTCCAAATAGCATTGTTCCTGCACATGTGTCTTCAGTCTTGAGGCTAAAAACCATCAATAGATAGTTCAGTAGTTGGATGTGTCACTTGTAGCTTTGGATGTTTTTTTAATTGTTTATTGCCGCAGTAGTGCGAAATTTCTAACAATTTTTTTAGTTATTGTGTTGCGCAAGCACGTTTTGTGGTAGAATTGTTTTGTATTTTTTTTTCTTAATTTCCAAAATTAAGTATTGCATTTATTTATTAGTTAAACAAATGACAAACGTAATTATTCTGTTATAATCTAATGTGTTTAAAAATCCAATAGAGTTTGATTAGTATGATGTTTTTACTATGTTTGGGTTTTCATGATTTATTCTAAGTGTCAAATTTTTATTATTGATTTCGTATGGGTTAAAATTAACGTTGTTTTGTTGGGGTCGTTCTTTAAGTTACTGGCCTTACGCATTTATTGTTGACAGATTTATTGTCCAACTCAGCTTTGGTGTATCACCGCGATAGTTCGATTGCGAAGTTTAGTTTTTTTGTTGTTTGTCTATTATTTTATGGTGTTTGATTAGTTATGACTTTTTCAGTGGAAGACCAAAATTCAGTTTTTCGAAATTTTTTACGTTTTTTCATCATTTTATTGAATCATAGGAAATTTAATATTGGACATTGATTTTTATTTTAAATATTAAAATTAAATTATACAGGGTGTTTCATAATATATGCGCAGGACTTCAGGATGTGATAGCTCATCCAAAAAGATGAAAAAAGTCGCTATTAACTTATATTAACTTATATTACGCTCTAAAATGCACAATTTTCGCGATACAGGGTGTTGAAATTTTAGAAAAAAAATCGTTTTTTTCGAATATCTCCGGAACCGTTTATCGTACAAAAAACAGCTTTTGTAAGCATTTTCTACTCAAAATAAGCTATGTTTTGTGCTAGAAAAAAATTTTTATTCCTCATAATTGGTGGAGATTTTGAAGGGGTAGCGGGTGTTTTTCTCCTCAACTTCTACGCCCCTGAAAAAAGTACGGTTTTGAGAGGCCCATTCGAACCGCCAATGTTTTCTACACAAAAAAGGTACTCCTGGTCATAAGCTCTAAAGTTAACCGTTTTCGAGAAAAATCAACTTTTATGTTTAAAAACATGTTTTTTGTACGATAAACTGTTCCAGAGATAATCGAAAAAAACGATTTTTTTTCTAAAATTTCAACACCCTGTATCTTGAAAATTGTGCATTTTAGAGGGTAAGTTAATAGCGACTTTTTTCATCTTTTTGGATGAGCTATCACATCCTGAAGTCCTGCGCATATATTATGAAACACCCTGTATATTGAATATTGAACAATAAATATTGAACATTGAAGATATTAAAAGTTTTATTTGTTGTAATAAGCATAGGTTTAAAAAAAATCTGGCTCCTTTGTTTTTTGATTGCTTTCGTATTCCGTTTCTCGTATGAGGGACCAAATGTAATCACCCATCATGGCTGCATCCCAGAAGCCGTGTTACCACCGCTCCATAGCCTTGATTTGCTGGTGAAAACGTTCTCCGTGCTCATCACTTACGTCGCCCAGATTGTCCGGGCTATTTAGGCACTCGAACTTCTTTTCCTCATTTTACACTTTTTATTAACTTAATAAAACCATGATAAAAATACCTTGTTGAAATGTCAAAAATAGCAGTAAAATGTCACTATGCCAACACGAGAAACAAAAGAATTCAGGTCAAATTTAAATTTTGAATAATGTATTCGGTGAAAAAAGTACGTAAAAAACTCAAAAAATTCCAATCATGCACTTTAATTAGGTTTTCATTAAAGAATAAAAATATAACAAAATAAAAAAAAAGGTTTAAAAAAAAACATGATCAAAATTATATTACTTTTTTTTCATTAATTAAAAATTTGATATATTAAATATATAACATATTTAATATGTTTTAAGTACTAAGGCAAAAACACTTTTTTTGATGTACCAACCTAAGTCTGTCAATCTAGGGAATAATGGGTAAAGTTTTGAAGCTCGCTCAAAAAAATCAATTAAAATACCACATTAATTACATGCAACAAAATAACTTATTAACATCATCGATCTTCAAACTTCGGGTTAATTTAAATTAATTATGCTTCTTTGCCAACTTTGAATTTTAAATTCACAACTTTTATGCTGATTGATAGCAGTTTTTAAGCACATGCATTTTGAATAAACGTCTTTTATTAGATTCTTTTGCTAGTTTCGTTGATTCAAACATTTAAGTGTAATTATACTTTGAAATTCATTTTAAAACAAACATTTTAAATTCTTGAAAATTACTTTGTTTTAAAACATATACCAGCCCAAATTCTAAAACAATTTTTAACTTAAATTTTTATTTATTTATTTACAGTTGTAGTTAATGTCAATATAAAAAGTTTTTAGAGAAATCTACAACACAGCTTTTATAAGGTTTCATTTAACACAAAACATTTGGGCAAAAAACTGAAAAAAGAATACTATTTTAATAATCAAAGAATAACGTAAAACAGAATGGTCAAGGATTGACAAAAGCTAATATACAAACAACAAAATTTGAATATTTTGTAGCTTTATGTACCATCTGGCACAGAAAATTGTATTATATGAAACAAAACACACGAAGCAGGACAAATATTGAATCTTTAATTAAATCCGCAAACAAATCGATTCAATTTTAAAATCTGAATTATAATTTTGTTTAAAAACGGTTTTGCTTATTGTACTATGACTTTTAAATTTGAGAGATGTACTATGACTTTTAAATTTAAGAGATTTATTTTAATAAAAACCTAATTAAAAGGCAGTAGTATGCATTTCCATTTAAAATGGGGTATGCAACAGAATCGAAAATTTCTTTCTTTGCCCCTACACTGAAAGAAATTTGTTGCTAAAAGTAAATACAAATTTATACTAAAAATTTTATACTAGTGCTTTACACATTTATACTACTGTTTATTATGAATGTATGTTAAATTTTGTAATACATTTATTGTAAAGAAGATATGTTAGATCTAAATAAAAATAAACTTACCCTTACTATAAAATGTAAACTATAAGTGAATTACAGCAAAAAAATATTGCTAGAAACACATTTATATTGCTAGGGCAGCAATAGGCTGCTAACCAAGCAAATATATTTGTTTTAGCAATGTATGTGATAGTCCATACATGAAACATAAAATATATTTGCCCTAATTATTTTTTTATTTAACTTTAGTATATATTTCTTTCAGTGTATGCATAGCTATGACTACACCTGCAGAGTCATGTATAATTATCATAGATTTTTTAATTAAAATATCGTTCCTGCACAAGTCCGGGGTAAATCTAACAATATTAATAATATTTAGTTTTTTGGCACTAAAACCATTCACAAAATCTTTCTAACCACCAAAACTAAATCACAATCACAAACAAAACAACAATCCCTTGTACTAAACTAATTAAACGCGTGAAATCACAATCTTACACATAGAAATAATAATATTCTTTTTCCATGAAAATAATACTCTAGTATTATTTCTATGAGAATAGGGTACAGGGAAACTGAAATTATTTAATGGCCGCCGCGGCGGTGCCGGCGTTGTCAAACACCAACGGTTGACTTGTTCAGTTTCTTACAAAAAAATGCATGACATTTAAAAGATATAAATATTATAATATTTATATCTTTTAAATGTCATGCATTTTTTTGAAAGCAGCATTTTAAGTTTAAATAACTACAAATTTACTACTAAGTCAACTTTAAAGTATTTTTTTACGGTTTGGGGAATGGGGAATTTGGGGAATGGTTTATTTCGTTATTTACCTACATAATAACCTTTTTATCTACTAAGAAAATAACGTAATAAAAACAATATAAATACCACAAATTTATGTAAAAATAACGCTATAATTACTAACTGTTTGCTCTCTCTCTTTCTTAAAGATTGACATTCGTAATTTCTTTGTTCTTTTAATTTATATTTTACAAAATGGTACTTACAAAGTAATAAAGGCCACCCTAGAGTAAAATTAAAAAATATATCTAACTTAAATTGTCAAAACTAATAATATTTTGCATTAAAACTCAAACGCACATTATTTTATTGATAAAAATACGCACGATACAACTTAAAAATTATATGCCCTCTAAATATTCTACTGTTTTAAGAAAAATTATTGCTTGGGTAAAAATTCAACAAAACTTAAAACCTACAAAATTTTATAAAATCTTTTAAAAATCATTTAGTTTTAATCATTTTTTAATAACTAAAACTTTTCTTATTACATTTTAGAAAAATATTTATAAAAAAAATATTATATAAATGTTTAGATAAGTAATGGATGCCATCTTGAAAAAAATGTTTCCTTAAAGTTTTATTTTTTACTTTAAGCTTATTTTTCCTTGTTTAGTCAATATTAATAGTATTTATTACCACTAATAACCCTGAAAAATACCAGGCGAATAGGAATTATTTACGGTTATAAAGTGGTCTTAATATCGTACAATTATGACATGAGTAACATTTACCATTAAGTAAAAATTCTGACGTTAAAATTACCGTTAAATTTTCCTTTAGGTAAAATACACTTATAAGTAATTTTCTTTCGTAAAAATTACGTCCCTCATAATACTTTAAAGTGTTGAGACTTAAGGGTTATTAAAATAGGAAGAAATATCATAAATAAAACTTATTAAATAACTTTAAAGAAAGTTTTAATTCTAAGTAAATTTTTAAGGTAAATTTAACAAAATATTTACTTAAATTAAGTAATATTGCCTTAAAGCTCTACGCTTTTACTTAAAATGCTGCTTGGGATATTACATAATAAAGCTTTTTTAACTAAAACCTGTTATGATGTAGCTTCTACTCGCTTTCTAACCAATTACTAAAGCATAAAAACAATGGCAATTGGAATATTAATTAAACAGAGCAAATTTTGGCAACGGTTAATCCTGTGGAATTCACATATTGTTCGTCACCTCGTCACCGTCACGTGGCTTCGTCTACTTTCTTTTTTTGTACCTATCGTTTTATTTAGCCGTCTTTTTCTAAGCACTGCATTTCTCTTGCATAGTAAATCCAGTATTGACGGTATAAATGCATGCCTTTAATTTGTTATGGGATGCTTTTTAATGTAGCATATTGCGGTCGGACGTAGCGTAATTATTGAGTGTTTGACTGTGATGTTTTTCTATGATATAATTAATATTTTAATTGGCGATTAAGATAAACTTTTTAAATTTTAATTGTCCTTTTTAATTAAATTATAATTTATATTATCAAAATTAAAATTAAATGGGAAAATATAAAAAATGTCAAAACGTAGGGGGGGTATGCAATGCATTTGTGCTTTTATTGTATGCACGTCACTGTTAAAAGGGTGATCAACACTGGATAAACGGCCATTTTATTATATTATATTTACAAAGTATTGTATCATATACACTAGTTTTCATATAATCATGTACCTTAAAAGGCTCATAGTTGATGTTTATAAACCTCAGCTTTGATTCTGGCAAACGAGACTCCACGTCTGACAAAAGGGCGGATTGATATACATAGCTATTCTTGTCTGTCTTAGAAAAGTTCAATCATAGTCTGTCTTAGTTAGTTGCATTCTTTTGGTGCGTTTTGTCTTGCTAGCCAAGCAATAGTCCCATAGAAAAAAGTCGCCATATACTAGATGACCCCATCTGGCATTATTGGTCCTTATTTTTACAAAACTGCTAAAGGCTTTAGTCGATACTTAAAGATGCTTACCAATTTTCTTAAGACAAGTTTTAAAAATTTTCAAGGGTTTAATAATTTGATAATAATAGTACTTCTACTTGGATTACATTAGGTATCTGTTCACCAAGAAGTCTTTTTTTATATATTTTGTATATGGTATTATCTTAAAAAAGTTAAGTACCTTCAAAACCAAAAAATGTAAAAAAGTTTAGAAAATGAATGCTTACTCGTATTTTAAGTTTTGCCTTTGTAAGGTGCTGAGGGACGAGTGAAGATTAATAATGTTATATTTATCAAAGCAAGATTCCATTTTTTACAATTTTTTAAATCAATTAATTTTTTTTATTAACCAAGTTATAAAAGAGAAGGTGTACTTCAGTGTATGTATATGTCGTATGTCGTAATGCGTCATTCCCGGGAAAGCCTCATTGGTCGTTAAATAAACCCTGTAATTAAATGAATATTTCTTTGTTTAAAGGAAATTTTTCGTCGTTTTAGGAATTGGCTATTTAAGTATGTATACATTTTAGTTAATGTATGAACTGACTAGTAAAAGTGTGCAATGCACACTGTGCATACATATAATAAAATATGTAATTAAATGCCAAAATGTGTTTGTGCGTGTTAGTTAAATATTTACATTTGTTATATATTTTTAATATACATGGTGTCTATTTAAAATTGAGCAATTCTATAGAAGTCTGGACCTAAAAAACATATAAAAAATTTCCCAAAACCGTTTTTAGGATATGTGGGGGGAATCAGTATGACCATAAAAATGACCTTCATTAACTTTTTTGTGATAGCTAATTGAAAAACGTTAACAACTTTTCTTCCAGACGTGCATGCAACAGGCAATAAAAATCGAGCAGGGCCGATATTTCCAGTTCTGTATTGTCCGCTGTGTCCTTGGGGGGACAATATGGGGCTCACAGCACAAAAATAAGCTGATCAGTCCCGAAACTACAGAATCTACATTAGATTGGTGTAGTTGCAAAATATTTCCACAAAAGATGGTATCGGAAGAAATTATGAGCAAACGCCCATGTAGTGCATGGTTGTTTTGTTTCTTTTTTTTGCATTTGGATTTCCGCTGCGTATATCGTGATATTGTTTATGTTTAGAACATTAAGTGTGTTAAAAGTGACTTACGCTGCGATTTTGTTTAGGTTTAAATATTTAAAGTTTATTAGGAAGATGTGTTTAAAACGAACTAAACCGTCAAAATAAAAAATTAAGATTTATATAAACTTAAACTAAAAAGAAGATTAAAGTAAGAGTGACCGACATATAATTTAAAAAAATAAAATATATAATCAAGAAGAAAAGAAGAAGCTATATGTAATTCTAGACTTGCTTGCTCCAGTACCTCCGAAAGAAAAGAAGATTCAGCTGGCTAAATCCCAGAAGAGAACAGTAGAAGAACACGAAGAAGGACCGATATTTTGAAACGGCAATAGACTTGCACGAAAGTTCGCTATGCGCATGCCTTCGTGCAAGAGTATTGTGTATTGCACGTAGAACTGTAATACGGGCTTTATAATAATAATAATAATAAATTATTTTACAGTGTTTTTAAACATCATATTTAATGAACCAATTTTAAAAGCAATACTGCCTCCGAACCACTCCAAATCCTCACTGTATAGAGTTATAAATAAACTATCTCTTGAAAAACTTTATTACCAAAAATGTCATATAGTTCTGTTGATCCGGCACGTAATCCGAAACGGAGATTCGGAGATCAAGATGATAGGATTAAAAACGTGCGGGATGCATAAAGAGCTTAGAATAATTATATATTTCCTCTTAAACCGTTTCGTTTGTATGTGGACCTTTCTAAAGCCAAAACTAGTACAAACATCCGCCTGATCTCCCGTAATGACATACCGCGCTTCGCTTTATCCACCTGTGTGCTGCTATAACTAAACTCGGAATTTACATACCGTTCCATAAATACCTTTATCGAATTTTACAGTTGTAACATTTGCCTGTCTTTGGTCTTTGTCCCGCCCAACCGGCAATAGTCCCAACCTGATTATAACGCCGATCATTGAGAGCTTGTCTTATTCCTCCTTCCGCTAGGCTGCTTAGGCAAAGCTACAATTACATAAATGAACGATTTGGGATTGTAAAGTTTAAGAAGCTGTCCGCCCGCTCGAACAAGTCTTTTCTTTTCTCAAATTTAATCCGGTATGGAAGGGATTAATTTAATTACACGCCTCTTCAATTCCTACTTATTTAAACTATGTTATTTATAATGTACTTTCAATTAAATTTAAGTAAAGATTTGCATAAATCAGTTCTTATTTTAAATTAATTCAATAACAAACAAAGGTTATCATTGATAAGTTATCAATTTTAGCAATTTCCTTAATAAAATTTTTATATTCAATTGTATCTAAATTAAATATCTATGGATTAAATCGACATATTGCTTGACTTGTTGAATTTGCCGCCAACAGACAATCCGAATTAAAAATTAAATTTCTAAAAGGCATAACAAAGCGGTATTTCTGCTGACATTTGGAGGGCCTGTGAAAGAGACAGATCTTGTAATTAACATTTAGAAACTGTTTCATCTGTAAAAGCACTCGTAAAGGCTGAATATTATCGAAATTCAAATGTCATAGCTAATTATTTTAGTTTTAACAAAACCAACTTCAATGTGTTTGCTTCTCTACAAAAGGTTTTATAGTAAATTTAGATTTATCAGATTGGTTTGCACACACTTATAATATTATTCCACATTTAAGGAAAATTTGTACAAATAAACAATTTACTATTTTAATTATTTTTTAAAAGGTATAAATTATAAATTTGTCTTTTTTTTAAATAACTAATAAATATAAAATAACTAACAAATATCTTTTGGGGATTTTATTTTTTATGGTCAAGTTCAAAAAACTGTATGATGTAATTACCTTCTCTAGTTTGAAATCATGTTTTGATATATTTTGACTACCTACAATATCTTTGCTGAAAAGCCGTTTTAGCATTGTTAAATAATAGTGTGAAAAATAAAGTTTAACACTTTAACTTTGTGTTCACAGAAAAATATTAAGTTAAATTTTTTTAAACTAAAAACAATTATAAGTCAAAAAATATTTTAAATATAAAAGGCAACTTTATTTTACAAAATTATCGGTTTAAATTTGTTAAAAGTCATTTAAATGATAGTCGATAAATTTTTAATGCAACAAATATCACATTACATTTAAATGTTAGTGTTTCAATTTTTTGATTGCAAATTTATCGACTAAACGACTTTAACACGTTGACTGCCGATGCCAGATTAAGGACTTTCACGAAAAACCGAATGGTTTTTTGTTTAAAACTTTCAAAAAAGTGTTTTTTAGTGTTGTAATAATTATAAAAATTATAAAATTATAAAAAAACCGATAAAAGGCCAACGTAAAATGAACTGCTTCGCACAAAAGTCGGAGCAACACTGCTTCATATCATGATGTATCATGATGTATCATGGCTTCATATTGATATTATATTCAATGGTACTTGACTCGACAGGTGCGTCATCGGTCATTAGTAGGGGGCCGCCGTGACGCAACATTTGCGTCATCGGCAGTCAACGTGTTAAACAAATTTAAACCGATAATTTCTATTTTCAACAATTTTAAATTAATAACCTCCTCTACAGATTTTTTGCTGCTTGCTTTTTTAAGAGTTACTTAAATGATATTTTTAATCCAAAATTGTCAAAATTTTAAACTAACATTTAATGTGATAATTCTTTGATATAAAGTGTATTATTTAAATGAAAAACCGATACTTTGGTAAAGTAAAATATTAAAAACACAATTTTTAAAAATCAATATTTGACGGGTACATATCATATTTAAAATATGAGACATGTTTAAAGAATATAATATAGTGTGGTAGCTCCCTTCCTTGCATTTGCTTCTCGACCGTGAAGTTAAATTGTATTCAATTAAATGTTATTTTTAAAAGAATTTTGATGTTTGTTTGTTATTTGAAGCAAACTGTTATCTGTAACAGTAATACTTTAAAAAACCTTAAAACACGCTTTAACGCACTAAAAAGTATAAAATACTGTAGTTTATTTAAAAAGTGTAAAATATTGTAATTTATTTAAAAATAAACTTGTCAATTTTTGTTCAATGACTATGCCAAAAAGCATGGGGCGCTCTTTGGTTATGTTTCTTTTAAAAGCATGTATTTTTTGTATAGTCATTAAACATGTTTTTAGTTTTTTTGAACCATTATTTATTTTGTTTAAAAACTTTGATTCTTTATTAGTTACATCGGCTATAAAGAAATAAGAATGACGTCACGTATTCTACAAACCCTTTCATTTGATACCCATGTCAAGGATCTTGGTATGACGTCTCTCATCTTATCGTTTTCTACTGGTCAAACCCTTTTATTTGACACCCATATTAAGTAGCGGCCATTTTGAAAAAATTACAATATTAATTATAACTACTATAGTCCATTCCATTTAAGAAAAAAGCATCGAGTTGAATAGGATTTATTATAGACCAATCACGACGCTTAAAATTGTGGCTTTTTTTTACACAGGCGAAAATTTATAACCCATCTCTTTTTAATACGTTGGATGTTGTATAACGTAGTTCTGATACACTTAATATTTTCTTATACAGCGTTGCTATGGCTTATAAAAACAAATTTACAAACTGACATAATAATATTATACAATAAACCAGCAAGAGTTCTTATAATATTTAAATTATAATTATAATTATAATTATAAAACTATATTATATTAGCTTTTGTCGTCAATTTGTCAAAAATATTTTAATTATAGAAAGAATTTATCTTTTCAAAAGGTTGGATTTATCGCACATTGGCAACGTAGCATTCAATTCGATTGCATCAGGTGTTATACAAAGTACCGTAAATACGGGTGACTTTGCACCCCGCGGGTGACTTTAACCCATTTATGAAAAATCTTTTCGCGCTCGATAAAATTAACATTTATAATTTGTTGGTCTAAACCTGTCAATTAAGCGATTCTATTGAGTTTATATTACAGGAAAATCAGTATTTTAAAGAAAGAAATGGGATTTATTACACTTCAAAATTGTATATATCGTATCAGTGCAAAACTCTTAGAAATACACGCGTTACAATTTCTATATTATGCGCAATCCATTGGAATGATGATCCTTGGTTAACTACAGGTCGATTTTTTATTTTTTTTATTGGTAATCCCTTGCAATAGATATATGTCGCTTCTAACACGTGTCTAATAAAAATAAAATATAATATTACATTTATTTTATACTGAAAAAACACTGTGAGACAAAGTAACCCGCAACCAGGGGGTAACTTTGCACACCCAGTTTTTAATGTTTATTTTTGAAACTCAGCCCTATGTTATATTATAACATAGTTATTATGTAAGAGCAACTCAAGACTCAAATTTTGGTATACAAAATTTAATGATTATGATTGTTAAATCCACAACAATTTTAAGCTGAAGTTTGGAAGTGAGCCAAAGCCACCCGTGTTTACGGTATCTATTTTGTTAATTTATTACATGTTTTGTGATTTTTTGGCTTTATTTAACGTATTAACCGTTGTTAATAAAAAACTGGCAAGTCAATTGAATTAAAATCGCTTAACATAACCAAAGAAAAATATTTTTATTTTTTGAGAGACAATATTGATAATATGGACAATATAAACAATGAGGACAATGTGGAAGACCAACCCTCTGTCCTAAAAAACAAATCTGGCCAATATATAGGACGAGGTCAAAGAATAATACTTTTTAATATGGTTAACATATTAATGAAGGAGAGTCAAAAAATGCCAGTGTAATATTAACATCTGAAGAAACTGGTATTTCAAAAAGTACCATTTGGTCTACCATCAAACAAATGGAACATGACGGAAAGGCTACATCCCCATTAAAGAAAAGAAAGCGGGCAAGTCAATATGACAAATGAGTGAGGAACAAAAAAAGCGCATAAGAAAAGTTGTTCATAACTTTTTTATAAATAATGAAATACCAAATTTAAGTAAAATTTATCAAGTATACTTGATAAATTTTACTTAAATTTGGTATTTCATTATTTATAAAAAAGTTATGAACTTATAAGTAATTATGTTATTGAAATATGTTTAATAATTGATTAGAAAAATGTTCCCTTAATGTAAATAATAAATAAAATAGGGGGTAGGTGTTAGGGATGCACCGGAATTCCGGCGGTACCACTAAATCCGGCCGATCCGGCCAGTTGGCCGGAACTACCGTTCCGGCCGGATTGCTCCGGCCGGATCGCTTTCCAGATATATTTTGTAATTGGTCAACAGTAAAGGGTGTGCGTGTTTCCTTGCCTATGATAGACCGGCGGCTGTGGTTCCCCGACTTATTTTTAATTTTTTTATTATTGGCAGGTGTCTGCTATTCTCCAATTGAATGAGTAGAATTGTTTTAATTTTGTTAACGCTAATTAAAAATTAATATTTAAATAAACAGTAATTTCTATCTAGGTAAAATTAATAGTAATAAATACTCTGCATACTGTAGCTAGTTTAAAAAAAAGTAAAAATAAATCAGCCTCAATATTTTCAATGTTTTACGTATAAAAACAGGCATGCACATACATTTTAAATTTAGGTCCCGATCCGGCCGGAATTCCGGCGATCCGGTTCGGCCAGCGGCCGAAATTCCGGTTCCGGCCGGATCGGCAAAATACCTGATCCGGTGCATCCCTAGTAGGTGTACCAGGTGCTGTCAAATAATAAAAATGGGTTTTGCTTTAAATAATTAGGTTTTTATTATTAAAACAAACGTTTTGTGTAAAAATAATTGTTTTTCCTTTTTTTTAGTCTGTAAAGGATGATGATAACTTACCACCAATTTCTCGGACAAATTTATGGAGAATTTAAAAAAAACTTGGCTTCAAGTATGAAAAAGGGGTAGGAATCATTTACTGGTTGAAAAAAGTGAAATAGTAATTTGGAGAAGAAAATATATTGCTATATGCTATAGGTCGAACTTTTAAATTTGTCAAAAAATTATATTCTACAAAATCCGATAGGATATAAAATTGATGAAATTGTAAAAAAAACAGGAAGGACTATTTTAAGATTGCCACCTTATCACTGCAAATTAGACCCTATAGAATTATTTATATTTTATTAATTTGGGCAGAAATTAAAGGGCATGTGGCCTCAAAAAACACCACATTTAAACTAGCTGATGTAAAAAAGCTTTTTTATGAGGGGGTAAGTTTAATAACTCCGGAAAAATGGCATAACTGTGTGCAACATGCCATAAAAGAAGAAAATATTTTATATGATTTAGACAACCAAGTTGAGAAATGACTTTTACTGTCAATACAGGATCTTCTGCAGAAGACACCTCCTCATCAGAATTTGATTTGGAATTTGATGATTTTTAAATTTGTTCAGTTGCCTACATAATGAAAACTTTTTTATTTTTACTTTCATTTTTGAAATTTTTAAATCCCCCAAAATTAAAAAAAAAATTGAAAATCATCAAAATTATTATTTAATCTTTCCTAACTTTCTATTTAAAGTTTTAATAGTTTAATATTATTTTTTCAGGAAGCAGAACTTTTTAAAAGTTTTTTAGGTGATTCGTAGTTTACCTTTAAAGTCTTTATAATTAATAAATGTTTTTAGAATTAAAAAGTATATTCTAAGGGAATATTAATTATTACGAATGATGTATTAAATTTAAATTCTATAACCAAGTTGAAATTGGGAGGTCATTTTGACGTGATTCGTCTCTGTAAAATTTTGTTTTTTAATAAAACCTTCATTAATTAAATTTGTATTTTATTTAAGCCTTACTTTAGAAAATAGATTTAATTTTTTAACTTTTTTCAGTGAGGTAAGTAGGGACTTCATGATAGTTATGTAAGTTGTTTAGAATGAATGTAAAAAATATCCAAATCCAAATTTTTAAAATATCTATTTTATTTTCTTGATATCAGTTAATTTAGTTAACCCAAACTTCATTATACCTTAAAATATAAATCGATGAATAAATAATAGATTAATTAATTTCATTCGATCAATTTAATTAAATATTCCTTAGCAAATAATGTTGGAATACCAATCGCTTATAACGAACCGTAATAAACCATGAACGATGGTTCGCTGTTAGTTATTTTGGAAAAAATTAACAAATTTCATATAGGCCTTTGGTTCGTAGATATTATTCAACTTGGTTCGTTTTAACCGAAAGTTCGCTTTACCGGGTTCGTAATAAGCGGACATATGTATACTTTATATTAAAAAATGCCCTTTTCAAATCCATGGATGTATGCCAACACTCTAAGAAAAAAATAATTTTTCCTGTTCATTTACCATTTAATTTTTCTTACATGTTTAATAAAACTCGGTCTATTTGTTAATTACTAAATTTTTTTTTTTTTTTCTGTGTCTAAAGGTCTTAATTGGTATAGTAAATTATTTTTTCATGGTATAATACATTCAACGTTGCTATGATTTGTCGATATTTGTTGTAATATAATAATATTCTATCAACAACATCTGCCATTATATTTAAATTTGCCGCGTACTCCTGTGTAAACCTGTCTCGTTTTGCAGCGACATCTCCTTTATTCTTAAATGGAATGGACTATAGATTCTATTATCGCCAGCACCAAAAGTGTTTTTAAAAATTCAGCTCAATCGGTTGGGTGGAAGTAGGTCAAAATCAACTTCCTAGATTGTATTGTATAGTAACAAGTGAAGCTTATTAGCTTGTCTATAAAACATAAATAGTGAGTTTATCTTTTTTACACGCTAAATATTAAAGTGTGTAAAAAAGAGTTTATTAAAAACAAATAATTCTGAATTTTCAGGATAATACATGGTTTTTAATAATTTTGCTTCTCCTAGAAATGCTCCTATGAGCGTCCACAAAATGCATTTATTATCTAATTTAGGCGCTTGGAACAGCAAGTTGGTCTTAAATGGTACACAATATCCCACATAGAATTAGCAAGTGATTCACCACAAACTGTACAACAAAGTTTCTGTCCTTTGTGAATCCCGACATGGTCTGTTATTGTCAGTCAGCCTTCTAAATATGGTCATGTCATGTCGCTTGTAATTATTAACGATTTATTAATGGTCCAGCGACCATATTTCAAGTCGTCTTTGACTTCGCATACAAATACTTAATTCTGCCGGGTATTAATTTAGCAATTTGCCATGCTCCCTTTGTACATTTGGACTACTAATAATTGGGCGCATAAATTAGCAATAACGACGACCGAAAACTTTGCACCACCAAAGTGTTAATTTAAATAACTAGATGCACAAATCATCTTAACTAAAACATACATTGCAACAAAACAATACTACTTATACTTTCTTTATTTACACTTATAAAGTTTACAAGAACTTATAATTGTAATTAATGATAACGTAGTTTATACGTTTGCCTTATTATCAGCATGCCATTAACAACTAAAGAATTATTAATTAATCAAAGCAACATCAAGCAGTGAAACATTAGTTTTCAGTTTAGTACAACGTAATATCACTATCATGCAAGTAGTATTAGCTCGAACTAAATCAGTTAATTAAGATTAAGTCACGTACAAAGTTTCTCTGGAGCGGGCTCATTAATTGCTAGGTAACAAACACATTATTGCAGGAAAAACAATTTAGGGGAAGTTATCAATGTTGTTCCAGGCAAACAAATACAAAAATTTCATTCAAACAATCAAGTGCGTGATGTATTAAATAAATTTTATAATAAAGATATTAAAAGCTTTTAGGGAATTTTGTAACGGGGCTAATATCTTATACAGGGTGATTCTTAACTTATACCCCTAAACTTGGGAAATTATAGCTGGGAACCAATAATGACTATTATTTAAAAAAAAATAGAAAATAGTATATCATTATTATTATTTATGAAGTTTGCGTTTTAGTCGCCAGACGAGAGAATCAAATCATCCGAGTAAGTAATGCGCATAATTTCGAGTGTAATACCATACTTTATCTAGGTACTTCAATAAGTAGATAATTAAATGTTTTTTATAATAGATAAAAAAATCGGATATCTGTAAAATGGTTAACCTCACTTTTTACCAATTTTAAATATTATTGTAGTCGCCTTCTTTCAATTTAAAACCCGATTGGTAAATATTGAAATCGGCCAAGCACTGATGCCTAACAACGTAAATAAAGAGTTCATTATTCCCGTTGTTAGACAGGGAATTTATAATGTTTATCATTATATACAGGAAACCCCAATATTATGCTATGGAAGTAAATAAACAATTTTATTTACAGTTTATTTCGAATAAAAATAAAAGACTTAAATAAAATAAAATTGAAAATGAATTTAAATTATCAATACCTGATGATGACAAACATTTTTATTTACGGTGATGGCAATTTATTTCTAATACAAGAACGTAAATTTATAAAATTAAAAATGCATTTAATTTATCATTGCAACTAATTAGTCATAATGCAAAAAGTTAGTAAAACATTTTGTTAGGTACGAGTATAAGGTGATAGAAATTTATTTCGAATAAAAATAAATGAACGTAAATTTTATAAAATTAAAAATGCAACTTATAATAGCTTATATAACTTATAATAGTTATTCCGTGATTTTTAAAACAGGCTGTATTCTAATTTCGGCAGCTGTCAATGCAATTCCACGTATCTCCACTTTTTTTAAAACACAGATTTTAACCTGGTTTGCTTAAGATTTTTATATAGTATACTATACATCGATAACTGGTGCTATTTGGTTGGAGTAAAATTGGTATAGTTTAGGTTTTAAAGATACGTGGAATTGCATAGTACCGGTAAACTATTAATCAAAAATTGCAATAAGCCTAGTTAAAAGATTTTACAGAATTAAGGGTCCAATAAGTATCCCTTTCACAATTCCGCACCTCACATTTACTTAAAATCGTTGTTGAAAATTTGTTCGCCGAATGACATGCGGATTTTCCAATACATATACGTATATGATATATGTATATCAAATCAAGTTCTGGATTTACTTTAGAAAATTACAAAAATAGATATTATTTTTCGTATACAATTAGTGGGATTAATTGATTTCCCCAGAAACCCCCCAAAAATTGTTAAAAAATGTTACCTTCATTATTTAAAATGATACATATTTTCTTTAAATAATGAAGGTAGAATTTTTTTAACAATTTTCTAGGATTGTATAATACACCTCTAATTATTCGCAATAACTGTGGGACACCCTGTATAAAATACCACTAACACTAATTTTATAAAACTACGAGCCGCCATGGCGCACCAGGCGACTGGTTTGAATTAATAAAACGAGCAAAAAACAAAAAACATAAGTAGGTACATACATATACCGCAGCGGTACTGACCGTTTTGGGCTTTTTAAAGAAGCATGTATATCAACCCCCGTCCTAACAGCCTAAGCTACCTGGTAATCAGTCCCTTTCGGGACAAGAAAAAAACCGTTAATATTTGATCTACCCACATAGTTGGATAGTTGGATTCATATACACTGTTCAAAATTTCATGACCATTTTAACACCAAACATGGTCTATATCGATACAAACCAAAATGGTGTTAAATAAGGTTCGTTGGTCCGTTGTAAATTCAAATACTAAAATGGTGTTAATTTAACTTTCACACAGTATTAAAATAAATTTTACTTGGTGTAAATTGAACTCCTTTTCAGTGTTAAATATTATGTGTTTGTGGACAAATTAAATCATACTACACAGAAAAAAGGAAACAAAAAGGCAACAGGAAGTTCCTTGACGCATTACTAGTATATTACCATTGGTATTATTCCAGAAAATGGAACCTTCAACTCGCTAGAGATAATGTTTTTAGTGCGTTGCACTAACTTAATATACTTCAAGTATTGACAGCTGTTTCCACCTATTTAAGGTCTCTTTAGTATCGAACAACTTGTAGTGTCACACCAAAGCAAAGGATTACCCGAGTATATATTCTTCATGTAAGTCAACAGAGGCGAGATTTAGGAACATCACGTGATCCACACCGCCTTTGCCGCGATCGGTACACATTTTCAACCATAATTCATGGTGTTATATTAACACCACTTGGTGTTGAATTTTGACACCATTTTAAAATTACTTTTTACACCACAGATATTTTAAACAGTGTATGCATAAAAAAATCGGGCATCACTTATTATGGCAGTATTTTAGGTACTTTAGTTTGGACACTGCCAAACTAAAGCGTCCATTATCTATCAAAAAAGCTGAAAAAGTATTACCAAGACAGTGGATCCTAAACGCATGTGCGACACTTTAGTTGAAAGATCTCCAATTTGGGGGTTTTGGAGAAACTTGCGTCTTTACCAGTGGAGTAGGGATAACATAAAACGACAAAAAACAAAATTATGACTTCCAAACTAGAATAATGGTTCTGGTAAATGGGTTAATCCATCAACCAATTTAATTAGAAAAGGGCGCTGACAAAATTTGTTTTTTTATTTTTTTACCTATGTTTTTAGTTCTCTCTCATTATTTTTTAAATGTTCAGTTTTATTTGTAAGCGGTCAATTTGCATTGGTGCGTCAGCCTATTTTGCATTTTACAGAGGTTTGCGTTAAACTCAACAAAAACATGCATACAATGTACAAAATTTTTTGTGTACTAAGCCTACTTAATTGTAAATAACCAAAAAATAGGAAAAAGTTAACTAATTACCTTAATAATATACTACTTTCCCAAAAAGGTTTAGGCCTTAAGACCCGTTTGGACGCTCATGCAATTGGCTTGTGCAATTAATTCACTTTGCACAAGTAAATCATTGCTTGTATACCGAAACACGAAAAAGTTTTCCTTGAGTAAAATCTATTTTTTCAGATAATTTGCATGAGTGGTACTAGCAGTTTGCGCAAGTTTGCCGATGTGCGTTTTTGAGGTTATATTATATTATATTAATTTATTTAGGCTATTTATTAAAGTTACGTAAGAAAACAATTTTTTTATCAACCAAGGTTTAGCCTATCTTGTTTTTTCTTTAATTTTAGGTTTTATTTAAAACACAAACCGCAGGCGTAGCTCGTATTCCATCAATAGTTTCCATTAATAACCTTAATATTAATTATTAATATAAGGTAAACTTGAGCATCTAAACGCACCATAATGAGTTGCATTCTTTTTTTAATCGAGTATCTAAAATATCTTAAATCCTAAATTTTCAGAAAACGGTAATTGATTTTTTTGTAATATGTGGTCAAAATTTGATCACTGAGACATTATTAGTTTTTTAATTAGACATTTAGGTTAATATAGCTAAAATATTCCAACTCGTCTACAATCAGGTATTTAATAAGATCTAAAATTTTTAGAAAATTTGAAAATCTAATTTTTTTAGAAAACGTAAACGTATTGTGTTGTAATAATTTATTAAAATGTAGGTAATCATTGAGACTTTATTAGTTGGACATTTTGAAAAATAGCCAACATTTCAGGAAGCGCTATAATAGCGCCGCTACTACGTAAAAATCTAAAAACAAAAACATTTTTATTTTTATTTACACAATATTATTTTTTTATTGTGTCTCAAAAGTCTCGCTTTGCTCGCGTGTCATACTAATGCTCGTTCACCCCTTTTCTGATCTCCATGACTTTTAAGACATCCTATATAATATACTGTGTTTCCTGTTTTGTTAAGATTCCTAAAATTTTAACTATTTTTAAAAATGTTTCAGTAACTTACTGGTAATACAATTTTCAGATTAAAACTACCCGATTTTAGACGAATTTTAGCTATTTTTAAAAATGTCCAACTAAAACCCTAATAAAGTCTCAGTGATGAAATTGTATCCACTTATTACAGCACAATGAAATAATGTTTTTTTTAAATTTTTGGATTTTTAAAGCGTGTCCTGAGATATTTTAAATTTAAAATACCCGATTTTAGACAAATTGCAATATTTGAAGGATGTAACTCTAAAACTTTTTAGAAAAGTATTATACTATAAAGACTCTATCCAGAAAAAAGGTGAGTCTTAGTTTTAGTCTTTTCTATTTTTAATTATTAAAAGAGAAGGATTTTATTTTGCAAACGTTAAGATTTAGAGTTCAATTTATTAGTACAGAGTACAGTGACGTCATCATGTTCTGCGCATACAAAATTGTCTCTTTCTTTTCTCTCTCTTACGCCTCAGCAATTCGTTCCAACAGTAGCGGCCTTCTTTGCGCAGCTTACGTCACTGCACCCTTTACTAATAAATTATACTTTACCTATTTTTTTGTTTATTTACAATTAAGACTTATTGCTGGACAAAAATATTGTAAATTGTATGCTCTTTAACCTAAACTAAATATCTTGAAAACCCAGAATCTACAGAGTTTAACGCAAATCTGTAAAATGCAAAATAGGCAGAGCACTAAAATGAAAGCGTATGTAAAACATTTAAAAAATTAATGAATAGTTATTTGTTTTACAAGTGTTGAAAATGGACTTTTTCATGCAAGTTTTTAAGTTGCCCACGAGGCCGTTAGGCCGAGTGTGCATTAACACGAGCTTGAAGAAAGCTTTTCTCACAAGTGTAACACAATGTTTTTTCTGCGACCCATTTATTTTTTATTATTTTTAAATACAAAACAAAATAACCTAAAAACTTTTTTGACAGCTGAATGTCAAACGATGCTTTCCGGTTCTTTTCACACAGACCTGTCACTTTTCACACAAAAATGTCACTTTACATTCGTGTTTTGCCTTGCCAATGAAAAGATTCATTTTCTAAGCAACGATGCCATCATGAAAAGTGACTTTTACATAGTGGTCGTAGAAAATACCAGTTTTCAACTCTGTATATAGAACAAACGTAGGTAACAAAATAAAAAATAAGGAAATTTTATCATTGGTTGATTTGATATGGATTGACCCGAATATATAGATATACGTATACGTGCGATAATAAAACAGTTCAAACAAAATGTTTTATCTTATATTGTAGTATTTGTAAATATGTTATGTGACTTTCAATCTAAAATAAAATATCGGGAATAGGTAAAAAATATTCTTTATATTTGCGGAACGTGTTAGAAACCCTTAACTTAACAAATCAGTATCCTTTCTAAAAAAAATTAATTATAATGACTTTTGAAATATTCCTATCATTATTAAAACCGACCTCGTATTTTATTACAGCCAAATTTAATTCCAGGGCTGAGTCCTAAAATTTACCGCAACCCTTGCCTGCAGTACAATTATTTTAGCATACCTGCTGTTCAATGGAACATGCTTAACTTGTAATTGTTATTTCCAGGACATTTCGAACTTATTTATCGAGCAGGTAGCAAAGTGCAGGCACTATGAAGGAATTTTATCTAAGATTTGTTCTGAATTTTAAGTATTTTAGTCAAAGGTTATTAATGAAAATAATAGCTTCCTGGTATTGTTCTAAAAATAATTTTAATTGGCGTATTTATTTGCATAAAATGATAAAAATCAATATTGGACCGTTTGAAGACTGCGGTAATGTGTTATATATTGTGACCGGAGACCATTTATCCTACTTTCGGCAGATAATCGAACTGAATTTCTCCATTAGTTCGTTGTAATTAAACCTACACACAACATCCATCCAATTTTCGTTTGGCATTTCATTCGTTACCAACTGAAAACATTTATATACTAAATAAAATGGTATGCCAACGAAAAAACCCTCCAAGTAATTGCGAATAAACCTGTGATTAATTGTCAAACCTTAAAAACGACTTAATTATATCAAAAACAAAACCAAACCGTAAAGTAAATCAAGCAGGTATACCTTATATACTTATATACCTTATATATAATTTGTATGGTAGAAGAAGAAAACTATTAAGGTTATTCTTTAGCGGGGTATTTTTTTAATTGACTTAAAATACCTAGAATTTATTCTTTTAAACAAAACCATTTTAAAATTTCCAAGGACAATTCTCTTTCGCAGACGATAGCACAATTTATTTGCATAAAGGTGCTCTGATTTAAAATCCAGAATTCATTATTAAAAAGATATTGTTATTTAAAATTATATTTACAAACCACACACCTTATATTAGAAGATGAATACAATCATAAAAATCTGTTCATTATGGCTAAGAGGAAATAAGGTTATTTCAAATTCAGGGAATCAAATATTGCGAATTGCGCAACCTGGACAGACTTCACTATAAAATTGATTGATTCACTCAAGTTCTACATTGTACTCTTAATACTAAATTTAAGTCAATAAATTTAAAATATTACATTGAGATGTTTTACGCAAACGCGCTTCGAGAAAAGGGTTCCAAACATTCAAAAATCGATTTCTGGATTATGATCGTCATACATTCATTAAAAAATTATTTAAAATTAGGTATCTGAAGTTAAACAATCTCCGTTTTTGCTGCCGTCTAGCGCACTGACCTTTCTCCTCTAAAATTATGATTATACAAATTAGAATCGTGATCTTTACAGATTAATTAAATTAATAATAATTAAAAGACTGCTCCTTTAATTATCTGAACTCAGAAACCATTTTTTTTAATATGTTACATGTAACAGCGCTTTAAAAATTCTTCCTTCTTGCTGCCGTCTAGCAGGCTCGCCTGTTCATTCCTTTCGACTCTAAATCTACAAATACACATTGACACTGGTCCCAGACACCGATATTTAGACTAGTCTAGATAGCGGTGTCTGGGGCCAATGCGGTTTCAATGTGTATATGTAGATTTAAAGGCGTCTACACGACAAGCAATTTTTAATCTACACATCGGTCCCAACTCAAGTGTATTGGCCTGTCCACACACGCGACACCGGTTTTAATTTAGTTTCGTACATCAGTCGACATGAATCAACTTGCTGTCGGTTTAAAAACAGTCAAATCCATTTAGAATCTACATTTAATTTAATTATAAATTAAATTATAAAATAGGTACTAAAAAAACAATACGCATTGAAATTCAATAAAATCCATATACCAGTGTTAATATGTTTCTAAAACTGCACTGCACTTTCACATTCATTAATTTATTTAAATTCACATTACTTCAAAGTAATTTTTTATTTAAAAAAATAAATATTAAACATCATTAATTCAGTAATAAATTTTTTTTTGACAATGGCTTAGAAATTAATTAAGAAATATATAATTGATATTATTTACCAAAACGGTTTGGAGAAAAACGTGTTGTAATATAATCTAAATAAAAGCGGAACTTAAAGATATTTTAATATACAAGGTGTCCCTAAACTTATTGGCATAAATTTAGGAAAAGATTAAGCAAGTCAAAATAAGACGGAAACCCAAATAAATATTTTCCTAATTACTTATGTTTCCAAGATACAGGGTGATAAAGTGTTACTTATCATATCAGTTTTTTTTAAATAACCTCTACTATGGTAGTCTTGGAAAGGTGATATTTAGCGAACAGTCACTTACTACCAAAACACATATTCACACATAATAATATTTGTTTGAGTGAACACAGTGTCGTAGAAACAGGGGTTGCTTAAGCTTATTGTCCCATACAAACTTTGAGGTTAGGCTTTTATACCATTTGATGCAATTTTTAGATTACTCAGTTCGGCTACCATTAAAAAGGTGTACCTCTCAAACTTCGATAAAATAAACCGTTTCCGAGATATTCGAGATTACAATAATTGTTATATCGCATTATTTAAAAGGATTAAAAGGTATATGATATATATTTTATATTTTAGTTGAAAAAACTGAAAAGGGCATTCCATGAGCCTCGGGACTTTTTGCCCTTACCGTCACATAAAAAAAAATTGTAGTTTTTTCAATTAAAAAATTTGTTATCATATACCTTTTAATCCTTTAATGCAATATAACAATTATTGTAATCTCCAATATCTCGGAAACGGTTTATTTTATCGAAGTTTTAGAGGTATACCTTTTTAATAGTAGCCGAACTGAGTAATCGAAAAATTGCATCAAATGGTATAAAAACCTAAGTTTCTATGGGGCAATAAGCTTAAGCAACCCCTGTTTCTACGACACTGTGTTCACTCGAACAATTGTAATTATGTGTGAATATGTGTTTTGGTAGTAAGTGAGTGTTTGCAAAATATAATCTTTCCAAGTCTATCATAGTAGAAGTTATATTAAAAAAAAACTGATATGATAAGTAACTAGTGGTGCCGTCTAGACAAGACAAGACAAGAGTTACTTACTCTTGTCTTGTCTTGAAAATTTCAAGACAAGAGTTGTGTAAGTCTAAGTCTTGATTAAAAAAGCTTAATGCGGTCTTGTCTAGATTAACTAGTCTAGATTATTATTTAAGAGTCTAGATAATTTTTAAAGAGTCTAGATATAAATTATGCGTCTGCGCAATGTAACTCCCACTCTTGTTTTAGAACCAGTCAAAACAAATCACTTCCGCTACGTGCAGACACAACCCTTGCGTTTTGTTTTTGCACTAAATTAAGCAGTTGGCAAAAATAGTTTTAAATATATCTAGAAAATAAGCCCCAGATAAGCCCTAAATATATATAGAAAATAAGCCCAAGATTTCAATAAAATATATACATTTTTTTTAATAAAAAAATAATAATTAAATGAAGTGTTTTTAATATTTTTTAAAAAGTTAAATTTAATCAAGCCTTGAAAATAATCAAGAGTTTTGGCTTAAAGTCTTGTCTTGTCTTGATTATAATCAAGATTTTTGGCTAAGGTCTTGTCTTGTCTTGATACACTTAGACAAGATATGTTGACAGTCTTGTCTTGATATTCTAGACAAGACAAGACAAGAGTCTAGAATGTGTTAGTCTTGACGGCAACACTATAAGTAACACTGTATCACCCTGTATCTTTTAAACATACGTAATTAGGAAAAATATTTATTTAGATTTTCGTCTTATTTTGACTTGCTTAATCTGCTCCTAAATTTATGCCACTAAGTTTAGGGACACCTTGTATATTTGTATACATATATATATATATATATATATATATATATATCGCACATATCGTACACATATCGTACAAAAATGCTAGAATTTTATTATTCAAAAATCTTTTACGTTAACTTATATCGGAATTATGGTTTTACTACTTATGACACTGTTGTCGCCCATGTGCGATATGTGTGCTATATACATATATATGTTTGCTCCAGCTAAAAGTTTCGTGCAGCGCGCGAAATTCCAGACCCAGAAGCGCTCTACGTTCTGTCTACACTTCAGCAAGTTGCTAGAGTAGCTAAAGCGAAACTTTATCTAAAACTAGGTGTGGCAACGGTGTATACTTGATCTATAGTTTCTGTGTGTATAGGTAGCCTAAAATTTCGACTGGGATGCTTAGGTTTCTTTTTCGGAGCGGGTCTTATATGGTTTTCCATAAATAAAAGAAACAATTTTTTACTGGAACTTTTTTTGGACAAACCGAACAGAACGTTAAATAATAAAGGAAAAACGATTATTTGTATTGTTAAAAACATTACAGCTACGACATTTTTGCTTAAAAGAACAGAACGTTAAATAATAAAGGAAAAACGATTATTTGTATTGTTTAAAACATTACAGATACGACATTTTTGCTTAAAAGGGCAGCTGCACTTATACTCCTTTTATTCTGTCCTTCATTTGCTTATAATTGGAGCCCAATTTGTACATTTAGGAAAATACCGCAGTTAATATACATATAATTCAATGAAATATGCGTTTACTATTCTACCAGGTATTGTTTTATTAAATGCCTCACTACTAGCTACAGGTTTGATGATTAATTATTTTCAAATTAAAATCGAAACCAGATCATTGCAATAAGCACATGCATAACATATTAAATTAGTTTCAGGTATAAGGCCTTTGGATATGTAATGGATGCATATTGATCTCTAATTAAACGCGTATAACTGCAGTCAAAGGACTTGCACACATGGAAACTAATGAAATGAAATTGAACTAAGGTCAAAAAAGTATAAATATGTATTAATTACAAGGTTAGTCCCAAAAGTCATTTGTATGAGCTGGTATGACATTGGCATACAAAAACTGCCAGCGGCTATAATAATATATCGCCATAAATAGCTATTATGAAAAAAAAATTGTTAAAAATATATCAATTAATGTAGGTTCTAACCCTAAAAGGTGAAAAAAATTACTTTTTCTTCATACCTTATTCGAAAGTGCTTAATTTCGTCCCTAATAGCAGGGACGAAAGTTTAATATTTACTCCCTGTGCTATTAGGGAAGAAAGTACGTACTTTCGACCGAGGTAAACTTTCGTCCCTGCTATTAGGGACGAAAGTAAGTACTTTCGACCGATGTATGAAGAAAAATACAAAATACAAAATACCGCGCGCCTAACGTTGGCTAACGGAGGGTTCAGATGCAAGTCGGCACGGGTTCCCGTTTATAGAATGAGCTACTGGGAGCATATAAATACGTAATAAATATGATTAGAGGGTATGCGTAAAAAAAAATAAAAATAAGGGACACCCTAATGTAGGTGTACAAATTAATTATTGGCCTTTTTATAATGATTGGCCTAATCTATATGAAAAACCAATACAAACTCAAAATAGTATATTACACTACAAGGACCGAAAGTTGAATTTTCGGCCCTACGCGTCCGGACCGAGATTTCAACGTTTGGCCCGTGTGGTGTTTACTATTTTTCTTCATACATCGGTCGAAAGTACTTACTTTCGTCCCTAATAGCATGGACGAAAGTTTACCTCGGTCGAAAGTACTTTCGTCCCTAATAGCACAGGGAGTAAACATTAAACTTTCGTCCCTGCTATAGTAAGTACTTTCGAACAAGGTATGAAGAAAAAGTAATTTTCTTCACCTTTTACATTTTAGCTATCTTTTAGAAAACATTCTGCCGGTTTTGACTCGATGAATTTATTCATGCTTTTTAAACATCGTTATAATATATTATGTCTTTTCAGACATGGTTTTGGAGAATCATTTAAAAATATAAAGGGACTAATTCTAGTAAATCCTTTTGTTGGACATTCATGCAAAAATTTTAATGCGCCACTCAGGGTTTATAAGCAAGTTACTGAGAACTGGCCTTTTACCTCGTCACCGTGATTTTGCTTCAAGCGTCTACACAAACATTCACCAACAAACAGCATGTTTCAGACGTTTGAACCTCTTCAGTAACAGGCTCACCGCTGTGTCTGTACCAACAGCTTATATAACGATGTGCGTCAACGTGTTTCAAGTTTATATACAAACCACAAAGCTGTCCGGCACTGAAGAGGTCCAAAATACCGAAACAGGCTGTTTGTCGGTGCCTCTTTATGTAGCATGCAGCAAAAGCACGGTGACGAGGTAAAAGTCCTTTTTTGTGACAAAGTAAGTGACAAACATTTTGTTTTCAATAACTGCTCCATCATTATTTGATTATTTTTTTAGAGCGCTCTATATCTTTTAGGTTGAAATTTCATGTATGTGAAGAATAAATCATGATTTGCTTTAGCCGCGTTTTTTAATGAAATATTTAAATTCTATTTAATTTCCTTGACACCCTTGAAGGCAAAGCGTCCCAGAGTGTTATTTACATTTTTTTATTTTTTTTTTCAAGGTTATCAAGTTAAGATAAGCTGAGAGAGAATGAGAACATATTTTGTTGCGTTCAAATTTGATAAAAGATGACAAAAAAAATGTCGAAAGACGATAATTTTAAGAAAATAAAGCATTTATTTAACACTAAGGCCCGGTTTTATCATCACTAGTTAAAATTAAATTACTACTTAGTTAGTAGTTAATTTGTTTTTGTGTTTTACATTTGGTAGTTATTTATCCAAGTACAGATTATGTTTGAGTTTCCGTAACTACCACTTCTTGTATTAGTAAAGTGGTGGTTAACCTAAAAATACAGTCAATATTGTGCCTATTTCAAATATGGATTTATTAAATTGGGATTTTAATATTTATGACGATGATGACGAAGTTTTATTAAGACCTTCAAAAATTGTTAGACCTCGGTCATAATGTGTATAATGAATGCTAACTTAAAATATATTATTTAACCAAGGTGTCCAGTATTCTGTATAAAAAAATGTCCAGACCCTTTTAGGTTTTCCAGAAAGTAACCAGTGTTTAAAACACATTTTTTTAGAAAAAAACGCACATAGATTTTTTTTAAATATTTTTTTGTCCTTAAAACCCCTGAATACTAAATTTTGTTAAACAAAAAAGTTTTTAAAAACTAGTTTTAATAACTTAAACTTAGATTAGATAAAAAAAGCATAAACTGTATTTGGTATCAATCCACATTGCAAATTGTACTAGACAAAACTGCATTTAGTATACTTATTGCAAATGTACAGTACCGTAAAACGGGATAAATAGAAACTTGAGGGGAAATAGAATCAAATTTATACGATTTGTTTAAAAATCATATTTTGTTTAAATTACATTTGGGAAGTTTCGGTTTAAGTATATAAATTTATACACTTAAACCAAAGCTTCCCAAATTTAATTTAAACAATTTATTATTTTTTAAACAAATCCTGTAAATTTGAGTATATTCCCGACGCCAGTAATAACAAAACAAAGAGGAACGCCTAAATGCAGGAATGGGCTCCATCTTAATATAATTTTTGCGTAAAATAAAACAAACCAAATCAAACCAAACCCAGGCACCCCACCCCTCGTAACCACCCGATTGAAGCCTAACCACACTATTGAAGACGATTATTCCATCGTGCATTGCCCTTTATCTCGAACTTTGTTACCGATGGAATAATCGTCTTCAATAGGGTGGTTAGGCTTCAATAGGGCGGTTACGGGGGGTTGGGTTGGTTGGGTTTGGTTTGATTTGGTTTTATTTTACGCAAAATTTATTTTCAGATGGAGCCCATTCCTGCATTTAGGCGTTCCTAAACAAAGCAGTCTACTTTTCTTAATTCACTTTTACAGCGCAAAATAAGGTTATATTTGGCGATTTCCGGTAATATTTAATACCAACATGACAAAAATATGTCAAAAGTTGTGATTCTGTAATTAATACTTCAAAATGCATGAAAAAACAGATTACAATTTAACTAACAATTTACCTCTAGTTAAATATAACTGTAACTTACGAAAGTACTAATTAAATGCAATATTGAAAAACCGGGCCTAAGAAAATAAGAAAAGGTTTACTTTTACAAGTACACTGAAAAAATGTATCCTTAGCCGTTACCGAAAAATTGTTAAATAAGTATAGATTGTTACGGTTGAAATAGGTGACAGCAAATGTTTGTGGTATTTATTACCACAACAAAAATGTTTTTAAGTCTTAGTAATGTTAAATGAGATGTCGTGTTACATATTAACCATTAATAGCTTCTTAAGCAGTACTACAACGTTGTGGTATCAAATAGAATTGCCGAATTCTGATAGTAACTACTGCATTATAGTAAGTCTGAACATTCTTTAGTCGTTTGAAATATGCTTTAAGTGAGATATATTTAATAACAACGAAATTCTATTAAAAAGAGTAATATTTATTGTTTATTAACTTATCAGGGTAATATTTAGTACTTGTATAACCAGTATGTACTAATGTTACGGTATTTAACCAATAATTTTCTTATTTGGTAAGCAGTACTACTTCCAAACGTAAAGTTACCAAATTCTGTCAAAAAATAGAGGGACATTTTGTGTAAATTAACCTTAATTACAAAAATGATACAATCAACAATAATTAAGTAACGTCAAATTTTCAATTTGCATTGTATCATTGTGTTAATTTTGTAATTAAGATAAATTCACACAAAATGTCCCCCTATTTTTAGACAAAATCTGGTCACTTCATCCAAACGGAATAAATACTGAATTAAAAGGTTATCGATTATAGATTTTTTGGTGTTATGTAAAAGTATGCAGTAAAGGTTATGGTATAAAAGAGAACATGTTTTTCAACAAATTTTTATTAAAAAAATATATATAAAATTCTTAGAATAAAATAAATGATATCTTCTCCTTAACTTTTATGATAAACATAAAAACCTAAACCAACAATAATACAATATATATACTAAATATAAGAAGGTGTAACAATAAAACATTTAATAAAAATATAATAAATAATTTACTTATTTGTTAAATTTTACTTAATATTAAACAAGTGTTTGTCATTCCCAAAAGGGTTAGCTATAAGTTTTCAAACTCATAGCCCCACTGTATAGATATTACCACAGAACACTGTTCTGTGGATATTACTAATATATTTAAATATAACGTCAAAACTCTTCAAAACAAATATTGAACATTAAATCTTATTATAATAATACCTGTAACTTACAGGCTGTAAGAAGAAATACCCAAATAGGTTTTTTACGGAAAAGCATAGAAAAAAATAGTTTTTCTATGGTAAAGGGCAAACATGTTTATCCCGTCACCACGCAAAGGCTGCAAGCGAATATAAACCTAAAGGTGATACTGATCAAACTATTAAATAGAATGAAGTAAGTACCCCTTTACAAGCAAAAGCAAAAAGCGTAATATTAGAATGAAGTAAATTAAAGTTATGTTAGGTATATATTCTTAATAATACAAAAATAATTAAGTATTTACTTACCCTTAAAAACACAAATTAAGTAGATCGTCCATTGAGGCGTCTTTATGCAAGCTTACTAACAACAATGGCGATTGTGCGAGATGAACAGTATATATAAGCTTTGTTTTAGTATTGCCAACTTCAAAATTTCTAAGATATAATAGAACGTTGTAGTAATACTTACCACAAATGTTTAGTGCCTATAAAAGAATTCATATTCGGAAGAGTTACTTGTTACTTGATTTACTTATAATATCTGTCTGAGTTGTTTATAAATTAACGATGTGGTATTAGTTTGGCAGCATTTTGTAATACTTTTAAATATGATCTGTTTTAGTTAAGCCTACTATAACAACTGTTACATATTTGACATTTTTCCTGTTGTTATATATTAAGGGTTTTAGGTCGCCATTAATACTAGAGCATGTATTATTTCATACTAATTTAGGCTACATTTTTGTTGCAGTATTACTAGATAAATGCTTAGTTTTTCTTTATGCATCGTAAATGTATATTAAACATTTTGCCTTTTTATTTTCTACTGAACCTATACTACAATTACGTAGTAGTAAAAATTTTTAAATAAATTTTTTCAGTGTAATTATGATTCGGTAAAAAAAGTAAAACCGGTAGCTATATTTAGGATCCTTAAGGGTTAAAATGACATCACCTCTATAGCAATATTAAATTGGGTTGTGTAAGTGGCAGGATAAAGTTTGGTAGCTCGATTTGAAGCCGAAAGAGGGCGCTGGAAAATGCATATGTCGAAGAAAAATTTGAATTGCATTTATAATGAGTATATTAGGGGCCAAAAATTAATTTGCAGTGGGGAACAAAATAAGTTGAAAATTTAATTTTGTGTTTTTTTTTAAAACTGTTATGCATAATTGTTAAGTGTTGGAATAGAATATTAAAAGTTAGTGTTCTTTTAGAAAAGTATAAATGTGAGTTTGGTAACTTGGAGCTAATAGGAATTCACTCTTGGAAATAAAATAAAGGGTGGTGGTTTTCGTGCGGTACGGCGTTGACATTTATAATTTTATAATGAAAAGTAAATCCATTAAATGGAAAAATACCTTTGTTTTCTTAGCCGTAGCAACGGAATAAAAATGCAATACTGATCAGGCTAATATGCATAAAGCCATATAATAAAAGCATTTCTGTTTGAATTGCTGCTTTTGAGCGTCTTTTTAATTGCCATAGTTTATATATGCACGTTGAATGGGGTGGGCAAATAGAGCCGGCGCGGGGTTAAGCTATTATGTTGAACCACTTCAATACTGCGGGGCAATTTGCACGTAAATATCTCCTATCTTGCTAACAAAAACTTTAGACTGTAATAATTTTGTAGCCACTCCATTGAATAATTTATTTCGACTCAAAAGTCTATACTTACAAAATATGTACGGCTGCCTCACGAGCCTCTTTACCGTTTTAAACGGGAGCTTAGTTAGTAAAGTTTTCCCGAAATTTACCTTTTTCATTAAATTTTTAAGCTACTATATATAACCTTTTCAAAACGCAAATTGCATCCTATGCTTTGCCAAAATACATTATCATTGTTTTATTCGTAATTTAAAGGTTTGCTTTTATACAAATAGACTTTTAAGGATTTGTAAAATGTTTTTAAAATCAATTACAATAAAAATTTATAATTTTGTCGAGTAAAACATTACTCTACAACAGAAATAAAAGGAATTGTATGCCTTAAAACAAAAATATAATATTATGAACAATGTTTATAGTTTTCGACAGCAACTTTAAAAGATCAGAAAAAATGTACGTATAAATTAAAATCCACCTCCCACGGTTAATAAATATTTATAGACATAAGTATATTAAAAAAGTTATAAATTCAAATTTTCGTTGTTGCAGTTTATTCCTGTCTTATTCACATTAATTTATGCACACATAAATTTTAAAAAGCCGAGCTTTCAGCGCCAACTTTTTTCCTGCTGCCAACGAAATTCACCTACCTGCAGATTCACTCAATATGCAAATGAAGAAATTTTAAATGGGGAAAGTTAGATGCACAATATTTTTTTTTAAATAAACAATGGGAAATTTAAATAAATAAAGGGATTACTTGGTACTAATT
Source organism: Brassicogethes aeneus (assembly GCA_921294245.1). Lineage (NCBI taxonomy): Eukaryota > Metazoa > Arthropoda > Insecta > Coleoptera > Nitidulidae > Brassicogethes > Brassicogethes aeneus. The sequence continues at coordinate 69,773,227 of OV121132.1, forward strand.
AAAATCACAACCTAAGCTTTTAAAAATACAAAATTCTATGCATGCCTTTAAAGCTAAATTTCATATTTATATAATAGAATTACTTTTGATTTTATACTAATATTTTATACATAATTTACCGAAAACTATAAAACCACCACTGCCATAATATTTAATATAAACTAGTGTCTCTCCAATAGTATTTTACACTACAAAGGAGGTAAGTTTGTTTATTTATGATTTTTTAGTTTATTATACTTTTGTTAGAATTATTTTGTGTTGTCTAGTTATTTTATTAATGTTTTTACGACAAAAAATGGTTTAACTGATATTTATAACGAGAAATAGAAATAAATAATTATAAACATTATTTTGCATATTTTTCAAAAATTAAATTATTAAAAAGTATTTTTTTTTAGTAGTGTTAAATAGCAATTTTCTCATTCTTTCTCTTGAGGCAAGCGGTTGGGCTACGGCCTACAGTGAGAGCGTTCCTACGCAGTGTAAACGATACAAACTCAAGTCCTAATAACGAATCTGATAATCCGGAAAGTTATCGTGTGAGTGAATCAAAATCAGTAAAACAGAAAACAAAAATAAAAATTAAATAAACAAGAAAAAATAACCAATAATAAGTTCGAATAGTGCGGGTGGCCCCCGGTTTAAGTCACAAAGTGCTATAACGTCGCAAAAGTTTGTGAGAGAGTGAGTGATTAAGGTTAGGTCATACCCCAATCGGCCAAGGAATACGGACTGTCCGCTGTTCCTAATTGCATGACCTAATAACACTACCAATTCGATTCTAATCTATAAACTAATCTTTAATACGGGGCAAAATTTGCCAAGTGTACCAGGTGAAAAAATTTTTGTCACCGATTTTGTTTAAACTTTACTTATTTGTTGTTCTTATAACGAAGAATCATAGCATAAATTTTTTTTGCTCTAGGATTGTTCATTCAAGAGTTATGGATTATTGAAATTTATCGATTTTTTACTTTTTGGTGAAATCGCTTTTTATTTAAAAATTCATAACTTCTGTTCATCCCTTTATTAAATATTTCAATTTAACCACCTTAAATGATTTTTTCCGTACTTTTCAATGGGCTATACCGTTTTTGCAAAAAAATAAAAATTGCAATTTTTTTTTGAAATTTTGCAAAATTTTGCATTTTTGAAACAATGTGTATTTTTTAATTTTTTTTTAAATAGCATACAATCCAAGTTTATTATGTTACCTTTGAATAAAAAAAAAATTTAGAGTGGGCCCGACATGTAGAAGGGAAGTTTTTCATATTTGAATGCCGCACGGTCTAGCCATCGAATAGCTACTACACTGCCGTATGCGTTTATTACCTAGTAGATGCGAGTGTACGAATACAAAATGATAATTTAAAATGTAAAATTATGTTTGAGTAGTCAATGGCAGTTGGCTTATGGGACTTCTTAAGAAGTAAGGGTGGAACTAAAAGAGCACTTTTGTATATAAACTGTATTTTTTTGCACAAATTGTTTAAGCATGGGTCTACAAGGAGGGTCGATGATATTAAATAAAAAATGCATTGTTATAACCGTAAAGGCGCCATTCAGCTTATAGGCAAGCCGTTACGGTTATAACAATAAATGTTTTATTTAATATCATCGATCCTCCTTGCGAAATCTATGTAGACCCATGCTTAAACAATTTGTGCAAAAAAATACAGTTTTAAAACTATATCGTGCGGCAGTGTAAATATTTAAAATACATCATTGACTACTCAAACATAATTTTACATTTTAAATTATCATTTTGTATTCGTTTACTCGCATCTACTAGGTATAAACGCATACGGCAGTGTAGTAGCTATTCGATTGCTAGACCGTGCGGCATTCAAATATGAAAAACTTCCCTTCTACATGTCGGGCCCACTCTAAGTTTTTTTTTATTTAAAGGTAACATAATAAACTTAGATTTTATGCTATTTAAAAAAAAAATAAAAAATACACATTGTTTCAAAAAATGCAAAATTTTGCAAAATTTCAAAAAAAAATTGCAATTTTTATTTTTTTGTATAACGGTATAGCCCATTGAAAAGTACGGAAAAAATCATTTAAGGTGGTTAAATTGAAATATTTAATAAAGAGATGAACAGAAGTTATGAATTTTTAAATAAAAAGCGATTTCACCAAAAAGTAAAAAATCGAGAAATTTCAATAATCCATAACTCTTGAATGAACAATCCTAGAGCAAAAAAAATTTATGCTATGATTCTTCGTTATAAGAACAACAAATAAGTAAAGTTTAAACAAAGTCGGTGACAAAAATTTTTTCACCTGGTACACTTGGCAAATTTTGCCCCATACGCAAACTAAAAAACAAACAGGTCCCCACACTGAGAAAAGTAAACTCTTATTTCAAGTTTTAATTATTAACTGAACAGTTTTTGCACATTCAATACGAATATGTGCATAATTGTTAGTCTCGAAATGTTACTTACAGTTTTTCACATTAAACTCGTAAAGTTTTAATATACATTTTTAATACTACAAAAATTGTACAAAGATTTTTTTTTCTTTTTACAATTCTAAAATTGATTTAAATAAATTAAACAGAACAAACATTCATAAAAAATTTGAAAGGAAACACATATTGTTTCAGCAACATAACGATAGAAATAGAATAGAACATAACCTAAGACTTTGCCGCCGGCTCCGCACCTTATTTTACTACAATGGAATATTTATAATTAGCAGTATGCCCCTGTGAATGGAAAGCGGCTATATTATTTGTAAAAAATAGTATTTTTTAAGAAAAATTATTTAAATTCCCTGACTTTTCGTAAAATTCAGCAAATTCCCTGACTTTTCGTAAAATTCAGAAAATTCCCTGACTTTCCGTAAAATTCAGCAAATTTCCTGACTTTTCCCTGACTTTTTTACTAGTATCTAATTTCCAGATTTTCCCTGTTTTCCAGGTGAGTGGGAACCCTGCGAATATACAAGGTCGGTTGTCGGTACTCAGCATGAGGGGTTCCAAGAAGGCAGATTGCACTTACGGCGGGTCGTGGCCGTCAACACTTCGGTACTGAAGACAAGATTCAGTTCCTCACAGGGGGGCAAACAATTTTAAAGAGGTTACCAGGAACCGGAATCCGTCTCGGACAGAGACATTTAGAAGTACACCAACAAGGACAGGTTCTAGCAGCGTACTAACACTCTACCCCCATGGGTCATGAATCCCAATTGAATGGGGTTATTACTAAAGCCCCGGTTGAGGAGGATTCCAGATGGTACTTAGTTTTGGGTCAGTTCAATTTCCTCCAAAAACCAACATATACCCTCCTTGTCCTGCTCTCCACTGGGCGTATGCCCCGACACGGCGACAAAAATCCGGGAGTGGACTTAACCATCGACATTGTCATCCCCGACCTCCTAGGGTAGATCTACCAGCCGGCGTAAAAACTTCGGATCCAACAAACACATGTGTTTGTTACCTGGAGGTAATGCAGTGCAGTGCGGGATACGTAGGAGAACTGAAAGGGGGAGATAAGTGTAAGGCGATGTCGATGGGGCCTGCCATACGTCCCCATACTCATACTTATACTCATACTATTAAATAGCAATTTTTAAAGCTTTCCAATAAGGTATCACAAAGACGGTGTTGCCATTTAATAAAATTGAGTTGGGGTGGCTACATCCCCAGGGGTTGCTTAGTGAAGGTCATTTTTGTGGTTATACTAATTCCCCCACATATCTTAGAAACGTTTGATACATTTTTTGTTCCAGAATTAAAAAACATTGCTTGTTTTTAAATATACACCCTGTATACTTGATATATTGTATATGAATTCAAAATAAATAGTTATTTCATTAAAATTTGTGGCTTGACTCCCTTGAATTCGACGATACTTAAAATTAAAAAAAAAATCTCGGATATTTTCTTAGGATGAGATATTTACCTGCGCAATTTCCAAGGTACTTTTGTTTATTTTCTAATACATTAAACTTTGAAAATTTGTGGACTATAACTATAACTACAGCCTACAGCGATACACAACGACGCTTGAGTTAGAAGAAGAATGAATGAAGGTATTAAGTCAAAAAATTAGTTATCCAATTAAAATTGGACAAAAGATGCATTGCGCGATTAAGCATACAGAACATATTATAATCGAGCGCAGTGCAGTTTATGATTAAAGACTCCAAATATTAAAAAAATTACGTTGCCTTAGATATGAATTTTTATTGATAAAATGTATTTTTTAAGCATAATATTCTTGTCCACGTGCACAAAAATCTATACATTTTATAACTTTTGGTTTTAATAATTTCTAAACGACTTTCGTCATCCACTATTTTTCTGTGCCCACATGTATCATCTATGTTCTTCATTTATGAAGATATATTTTAGTTTTATTGTTACTTATATATTTTTAAAAATTCTGTAAATTACCCTATTTTTCGTTAAAACAAAATAGAAACCCTTAGAGAGCACTGAAAAATCGATTAGTTTACGATTTGCGCGAATCTTTTGATTATTAAAAACACATACACGTATTGGGTTCAAGGAGTAAACATTCCTGTCTGGGGTCACACAACTACAAAACAGTAACTACAACGAATCGTTGTAATAGGAAATCCGAGTCCTCATTTACGAGATGCCGCTGCTGCAATCTGATATCGTTGAAGGGGTGTCCTGTTTCGCCAGGTACGACAGTTTCCTTGTGTTATTAAAACTTAACAGCGAGAACCTTTATATTACTTCACAGGCCATCGAGCAGACATTCCGGACAACACTCACACTTTTATTGGATACCTTTTAACTTCAAAAACGCCCAATTGCAGAAAGTTTTCGCCCTGCAGGAGTTTCGATGGTCGTAGATAAAGCGAGTCCTGCATCCATTGCCAAATTGTTTTTAACTGTTTCAAACATTTATAGTATATAATGTATCAAATTTTATAAAGGCCATTTTAGTCACGAATTTAATTTAGGTTAATTCCATGAGTGTCTAGAAAAGTTTATAAACGAGTTTAAATTAAATATTTATATAGAGCGACATCTATAAAAAATATAGTAACTAGCGGAAAATTTTTTAACTTGGGAATGTGTATTACCAACGCGTCAGTCAAAAGGTCAAATTTGTATGTGTAAATCTAAAATTATTCCTGGAAAATGGACTAACAACCGTTTAAATGATGATATAAAAGCAGTTTTTCACAGTAAAAGTGGTGAGAATGTTTTATGGGAATTTCACGCTGGAGTCTCCACCCGAAATTTTTAATGCTTTCAGTTAAATTTAGCAATATCAAAAGGTACAAACTTGCATTTAAACTTTTCAAATAGTTATTGGTATTGATAAACTATTTTATACTTTTTATTTTTCTATTAAGATAATAAAATAATGTCCACTTTATTATTTAACAAGAAGGGCACTTTAATTTAATAATTGTATGACATTTGACAACTGTCAACTAACTTAAAAGTAACTTCAGACCGTGACTAAAACCTGTTGCTAACTTCAGCCAGTGACTAAAACACCATAAAGCCACAATTTGTCAATGTGTATTTAAAAGGTCACTTAGTGTCATGGAAACGTGATATAATGGGCGTTTTAAAGGTGGGAGTAGAAAAAATAACTTTTAAATTAATATTTACCAATTGTACCAAATAACATTAAAACGTATCACTAAAAATTGCCTTTTTGGATGTTGTTATAAATATTTAATTTAATATATATATACTTAATACTTAATATACTTAATAACTAATATTTCAGGTCAGTTTGTCACTAAATAATATTTTCAATTTTTATATAAAAAAGTTATTATATTGCTCCATATTGTCCTCTGATATTTTTTTAACAAAAAAAGTGGTACGTCATTAAAAAAATTAAATAAAAATGTCATAATTCAATTAAATTATACATATGTATTTATTGTTATTAACATTGATAGTGTAAAAATAAAAAAATATTTAAAAATCAAACTTCTGTGTATGGGAGTTTTATAAACGGGAGTTTTAAGATGATCCCATAAAAGTACAAACTATTAAGAACTTGCTGGCCATTGCTAAGGTCCTCCGCGACCTATCCAAGGATTGGGATAAGAATCTAAATAATTGCGAAGAATTAAACTGAAATTAGCAGAAGCCCCACGTGTATATACCATACTTAATTTCTTAGTGCAATTGATACATTATTAAGTAACATAGGTATTTCCCCTTGAAAAAAATGAACGCCAAGGCTTCTTTGGGCCTACACGATTATTCCCCATTTACAAGCTGAACTCTTAAAATAGGGTATATATGTTACAATATCCGAAAATATTCATTATGCATAATGATTAAGAATTTTAGGAATTATGAGTTAATTCTAGAGTTCTTAGTTATTATGCATAATGGACTTTAGGCATTATGCATAATGACCAGATATTTTAGTTAATATCCATTGTGAGCGGGGCGAATCAGTCCATTGAAATGCATTAATGCTCAATTAAACCAAAAAAATAATTTGTTGAAGTAATGAAATGTATAGTAAGTTATTTTACCTATATTACACCTTGACACACTATGGCATTATTAGAAAATATGCATAATGGCTAAATGATGCTGAGCTACTTAAAAATCTTATTGTTAAGTTTAGTTTAATTTAAAAAGACTGTACCAAATTTTATATTAAACTTATTCACATTTCGAAATAATACAATGTGGCACTAGAAAATGTTGTTTTACTTAATAAATATTATATTAAGAACTTTCAAGGCCTTATGGCAAATTAAGAAATTAAAATTAAAAAAAACTCATATAATATTTTTCTGACCTTATAAATGCACAAGTTTTCCACCATTGCACAATTTGATAATTGAAAAATAGTAAAATCGGCCCACCCTATTGTCCATAAAGGCAGTTTAGATTTTCGCCGATTTCTAAATTTCAGGTCTAAATTTCAGGTGTTATGAAATATTAAGAGCTCTATTCCTTGTCTTCGTCTCAGGGTGTTCGTCAATTTTCTGCGGCACCACTTTCTGAATTTTAGGTGTTTAGGCAGTTCGAGGTCTACTTTTCAAATTACCTTTACGAAATCTACCAGTATCGCTAAGACGGCGATGAAAATTCTAATAGAATCGGCAAGACTGGCAAGGCACGATTAGGATATATTTCCTGATAAATACGTCTAGCTTCTGTTGCATTACTGTCTGCGAGATTATATACATAATGAATTGCCTCCATTTCCAAATTCATATTTACTAAGATATTAAACCGCGGACAAAAAGACAAAAAATACCAAAAAAAAAATAAAAAAAAAATACGTTGAGATAGTTTTAAACACCAAAGACGTACTTTATATTAACAAGTATTGATTTAACAATGATATTTCGATCCATGCAACAAAAAATATAGTAGCTTATTTTATATTAAAGTGATAAATAGGCATTTAAAGATTTTTAACACATTTCATTGTGAAAAATAACATTACCTGAGCAAGAAATATCCATCTGAATGGTACAAATGATTTATATGGAAGGTTATGGGTGAGCTAACGCTATAAAAATAACAAACGACATTTTTTAAGTTAGTATAATAATTAAAATTTTGGTTTAATTATTTTTTTATACTTATAAATACAATGCATTCTTAATATGAATGAAAAAAAGACAAAAATCAAGGGTAAAATAAAAATGGAACTTAACAAACTTTTTTTCATTTCAATGAGAATGACCATTATGTGTTAAAAAATTAAACTGGTTTGCAAATTAAAAAAAAAATGGACTTAAAAATGGTCTGGTTTTTAAGAAATTCCAAACCAAAAGTAAAAAAACTCCTTTTGCAACACCACCAAAAAATGTTTCTGCACAAAACTCGTTAAGCCATCCAGAAGAACTGGTCGTTCTTTATGAAATTTTAAATTTTTCCAATATCTCTCAAACAAATTATAATTATCAGTTAAAATGATTACCCAATAATTATCAGTTAAAATGATTACCCAAACAAATTACATAAATTTCAACTAATGATTCATAGGAAATTCCTCTTTTTGAGCTCAAAAAGGGATAAAATATTAGAGGACACGTATGCAGGAAAGCCACTGGAGTAGCAAAAGAATATGTGATTTTATATCCAAATAAAACACACCTCAATTATAGCAGTTTGTGCGACTAGTGGGAGAAAGAGGAGATTCCTCGAGCGTGGGGTTTGCCGTACGAGCGTAGCGAGTGGGGTAACACGCGAGTGGAATCTCCTTGCACACAATACTTTATTCAACTACAACAAGAAATTTAAAGCCAATTTTGTTTGATACCTTATCTGAAATCTGACAGCTATCAACAAACTTTAACCTCACTTTTTTACAACTTTAACTTAAAGCTAACTGCAGCTTGTAGGCGAAATGCCATTTCGCACACTAGTGGAAGAAGTAAAATTTCGCCCACCGGTTAAAGTTAAGAAATAAAATTGATGTTGAAAATTATACCAAGGAACTTTTGAAGATTTAAAAATAAATAAAAATTTAAGACCTTTAGCCTAAAGAGCCATTCCACGCGTAACGGATAAGAGAGTTGCCGTGTTTTTATTTACAAAATAATATTGTTCTATTATATACTTTGTAATAGTCCCGTCCGTTACGCTTTAAATTATTAATTTTTAAGGAATTAAACAGTCAATCACGATACCTAATTTTGCCAAATAAAAACCTTGTTAAACAGCTTTTGTTTAGAACTATTTATAAAAATTTGACATTGGTAATATAATAGAACAATAATATTTTGTAAATAAAAACACGGCAACTGTCCTATCCGTTAAGCGTGGAATGGCCCTAAAGGCTTTAGGACATATTATGTTCATATAAACTTTTCTTTACAAAATGACCTGAGAATTAGCACGTCATTAAGAATCTCCCTATATCAAAAACTATTTAAGCGAAATAAATAAATTTATAGAACAGTAATTTTTCTATAGGACAATGTTTAGTAGCGAAAAAACATTTATAACTAAATAAATATTAAAATTTAAGTAGTCGGTAAATCGAATTTAAAAAAATAATGAAAATTTTTGTGTTTTAATAACTGCAAAAAAAGTTATGAATTGTAATTATTGAAACCTCTTTTATTAAAATTTTATTTAAATTTAAATTTTGACCCTATAGGGTCAAAAATTATAATTGGAAATGTAAAATAAAACACAGGCATAACTAGTTGTCAAGGTTATGTGAACTAAAACCATTAATTAATAAGAAACGACTTAGCTGCCATTAATTTGTACAAAGTATAATAATTTTGGTAAATACAGTTGACACATTTCGCTTAGTTATTGACGCTAAACTCTAAACACCTTAATAACTCCCCAAGTTCTAAAACAAGTGGTACATTAAAAGTTAAGGGAGTGAACAAGCCGAGGCTGTTTCGGCTATATTATAACTTGCGACTTTGTCGTAGACGAAGTCCGCGCATCCACTTAACGACAAACTTTACGACGATTCTTTTTAATTATCGACGACTTGAAAACGTTTTTTAACCATTAAAACAATATAATTAGTACAAAAGTTTGATTTGTTTAAATACTAAATAGCATATGATAATACGATTCAAAAATTAAAAATTGTTTATACAGGGTGCACTAAGTATTCTTCTTTTTCATTTAGGTAGGTTAAAGTAAACAAAAGTTGCGTAATTACAAATCCAATAAAATGTAAAATCGTAAAAAAGCGGTTCTCAAATAATTAAAAAAAACTGAAAATTTGTCAAAACAAAAAATGGTTATAACTTCGTTTTTCCTGGGAATTTCAGTCAATTTGTGATTTTTTCACCTACTGGATTTTGAGATACCACCTTCGGCCGCCATATTGGAATTTACATGGTTAAAAAAGCAAAGAATTCAACAATGTATTAAACTACCTATCAAGTTATGGCGGAAATAATAAAAACAAAAGATGGTGATGGTAACCCAAAACATAGTAGCGAAGAAATTGGATGGAAATGTGTATATTTTTTTAATTAATAAATAGGCTTGTAATTACGAAACTTTTCTATATTTTAACCAAAATTGTACCCCTTCATATAAAAAAAATACACATAGAAGTATCCTTGGTGCACCCAGTATATCCATATATTGTAATATACTACTACTATAGAGTTCGAACGCCATAAGTTTGATACCCATGTACCCATGTTAACATGGTTCACAGATGTATTCTCAGTTTGTGACAAAAAATAAAAACATTCAAGCATAACTTCCGGGCAACCCATGTAGGAAATGCCAAGACTAACAACGGATCCAAACTTGGCTGTACGTTGGGCTGCCGTCTCTCGTATTAAGATATATTGGCCCAGGCCTCGGCCAGGCTTTAAAAACCGAGTCTTGGCTTCTAAGTATCTGACTAGGATTTTAAAATTTCCGGAATAATTGAGCCGGTGGAAAAAAAAACCGTTTTTTTTTCGAAAAACAAAATAAAAATATCTTAAATCAAATTAATTCAATTCAATTTGGGTTTTTCTTCTGTAATAAAGAATTTTTCTTTTAATGTTAAGATGTTGTTTGTAACTTTTTTTAAAATGTGTATATTTTCCTAAAAAAAATCCCAAAAAAGCTAAAGGCCTGGGAAAAAGGTTTTTCTCCAAATTTTTTCGTTTTTTTCGGCACTTTAAAACCCTATAAGTTTCTGACCAAGTTTTAGCCAGACTTTCAAGACCAAGTATTGCCTAAGTCTGTGACCAAGCCCCGGTCAGGCTTTTAAAACCGAGTCTTGGCTTCCAAGTCACTGACCTAGCTTCAGCCAGACTTTCAAGAACAAGCCTTGGCTCCCAAGCTTTGGTCTTTTTTACCACCCAACATTTCTGTGGGTAAAAGGCATAAGGGGAAAAGTAAAAAAAAGCAATTTTTTAATAGAGCCTTTAACGTGTTCGCATTAATTCAGAAAATATATTTATGTTTAGCGGGTATACGCTTTTGTTAGCATATGACATGTGCTAACAAAAGGGTATACCCGCTAACCATAAATATGTTTCCTGAATTAATGCGAATACGTTTACGGCTCTACTGAAAAATTGTTTTTTTTGACTTATCCCCTTATGCCTTTCACCCACAGATTTGCCCAGGCCTTAATATATATATTGGCCCAGAGGATCATTAACAGTCTTGGCCCAATACTATTATATGAGGCTTAGAACGAAGTAATCATTCACAAGACTCACAAAACCTTGGCCCAGTCGGTTTTTAAAGATTGGGCCAGAGTAGTGTAGAATTGGGCCCTTTCTTTATCCCTATATGGGTATCGCGACGTCATCGCTTGACAACAGCCGAAAATGCATGGCTGATGACGTTGCGGTATCAAACTTACAGCGTTTGAACCCTACTAATATTTTAAAGGTCTAAGAACCTCCTGTTGATTTTGACAGGAACAGGCTTTGAACATGCATGGCATGCCATTTATAAATCATTGGGTATTATATTAAATAAATATTATTAGTAGTTTTAATATGTAATTACATATAGGGGCGTTTCAACGCCTGTAAAACTTACTTGGGCAGCCCAAGTTCCGCCGCATATTATTATAAAGAAATTTTGTAAATTGGTAAACAAAAAATCTTTTCTAATTTTTAAAGAAATTTTAGATAATAAATTCTGCTATTCGTTATAAACAATTAAGATTTAAACCTAATGGTTGTTTGTTTTTATAAATAGTTTAACGATACATAAAACGTACTTACAATTACATATGATAACAATTATTAGTATACAGTATAAAATAAAATAAGGTTAGATAGCTTAGAGCTACATATCATCAGTTATCAAATTTTTTGATTGGTCCTAACGGGTTTTTAACAGAGATAATCGAATACTTAGGTAGTACTTAGGTAGTAATTGTTTATTTTAAAAAAAGTATCCACTTTTTTACAATTAATTATAAATGATTGTCTACAACGTTTGTGACGTCATTATGTTATAATCTTAGGTTGCAATGTTTTGACGTTAGAACGACAGCTGTCAACAGCAATATTTAAAATTATTAGGGTACCTATTTACTGTAAAAATAAATGAAGTTTAGTGCAAAAAATATTGTTGGCAACTAATATAATTTAGTAATGCGTAACAAAGGGTTTATAAAGGCCAATTTTAATAATATACACAGAAAAAAATAATTACATATTATCAATGTATGCCAAACATTGACCAATATTTTATTAAATTAATGTAGTCATACATAAATAAAATGTATAAATACATTAATAGAATGTTTAAATTTTATAAGCTCATGACCACGTACATTGATATTATGTATAGCATACATTAATATAATGTACAATTTTACATAATATCAATTTATTAATACATTAAATTAATGTAAAAATACATTTAACTAAAGTATATATACATTAACTTTAGCCAAATCATTAAAAAAACGTACATTATATTAATGTATAAATACATTAACCAATGTTTCAGGTTTATTAATTGATGTTTTTAATACATTATATCAATGTATAAATTCATTAATCAAGGTAGATTGTTCATTATTCAATAAATTAATACATTGTATTGATGTGCAAAGTTATAAACGCCTACAGAGTATTAATTATATAGCTTCCCGCTTTACTAGCCAACAGTGCAAGGACGTATTTGTTTCTGTTCCCACACCCTAAGAAAAAATTGAAATTATTATTCTTTTGTGTTTGTGAGTCGAATCAGGTGGTTATTGTGAAAGTAAAAAGCAGATAAATAGAAAAAAAAGGTAAGGAATATCAGTTATTAATGTAAAAAGTAATATAATATATGAAAATAACACTTTACGTTAAATGAGGCCACTTTTTATCGAAATTACCTTAGATGCTTGTAAAATAATATTATGTTGCTATTGTTTCAGATGCAAGAGATGCTACAATTTTTCTGGTAATCCATGGCAATCCAACTGGCAAAATAGTCAAAAAAGATAACAGAAAAAAACGTGACAACTAAATTTACGATAAAGGATTCACAAGACGCATTTCTGTACCTCTCACCCACTTTGGAGGAGTTCGAGAAGCATCTTCATCATTTAAAAAAAAAAACAAGTCAATGCACAGCAGTTTTATTTATTTTTTGGATAGGAAAGGATGAGGTAAACATTAAAGAAATTTATCTTTATTTTGATGGTGTCCGATATAAATTTTTTAGTGTATTAAGGGCAGTAGATATTTGCTTTAAATGTATTTATTTGTTTAATTTAGATTTTCCGCCCGAATCAGTAATGATTTATAATTTCTTAGAAACCTTTTTTTTTATTTAAAACGACAAACAATTTTGGTAAAGTTCATTTATTAAAAGAGTATTTAAATAAAAAATCTAATATGTATAAAAATGTATTTTTTCCTCATCCAAAAACACCCTATAAAGTGCGTTTCACAAAAGATTGGCGGTCTTAGGAATGTGATGCAATTCTTCATTTCTGTATAACGGCCAACTCTTTATTGATATCGGGATAGGGTTTATTGCATACCTTTGCCTGCAACGGCTGCAAATATATGGAAAACCCTAGCATTATTATTATAATTAAAAGTTGGCCGTTATATAAATAAAGGATTGCATCACATTCCTAAGACCGCCAATCTTTCGTGGAACGCACAGTCCATTATAACAATATATAGTTATATCAATGTACAGGGTGGTCCACGTAAGGTGACCCATATACTTATCTCAGAAACTACTGGAGTCACAAAAAATTTGTAAGAAACAAATATTCACGAAGTAAAAAATATTTTTAAAATATTATATTTTCATTTATACAGGGTGTTCGGTTTTCCTTGGGACGATACCAACTTTCTTATTTTCAATGGAACACCCTGTATTTTTTTGCATTTTTGGATTCTACCCACTCTTTTAGGTATACTTTGTAAATATATTAATTAAGAAAATGTTAATACTTTTTGAGTAAAATTAAGATTTATTAAAATTTCTCTAAATGTAGACACTCGCTAAAAGTTAAAAATAATCAACTAAAAGTTAATATTTTTTATATTATGTAGTATCCATCTCTTTAATAATAAGTAAGCTATAAGTTAATTATTATATTTTTTGGAAAATGTCATACAGGGTGTTTTCTATGTCCCGTTGAAAATAGCGATTTTAAAAGTTTAAAATCTTGTTTTTCTTCAATGGAACACCCTATATATTTTTGCATAATTGGATAGAATAAGTAATTACCTTTCATTATATATATATATGTCCTATACCTAAACCTAACAGAAAAAAAAATTTTCGCATTTTTCACAATTAGTAGCTTTTCTCCAATTACCTTAGTTAAATTTTCATTATTCAAATAAATAAATTTCAATAACAACAAATAAAAATGCTTTTATATATAAATATATATTACTATAATAATTACCATACGCGTAAAGCTACTAATTTTGTAAAATGCGAATATTTTTTTTAGATGATCCACGTAAGGTGACCCATATACTTATCTCAGAAACTACTGGAGTCACAAAAAATTTGTAAGAAACAAATATTCACGAAGTAAAAAATATTTTTAAAATATTATATTTTCATTTATACAGGGTGTTCGGTTTTCCTTGGGACGATACCAACTTTCTTATTTTCAATGGAACACCCTATATTTTTTTGCATTTTTGGATTCTACACACTCTTTTAGGTATACATTGTAAATATATTAATTAAGAAAATGTTAATACTTTTTGAGTAAAATGAGGATTTATTAAAATTTCTCTAAATGTAGACATTCGCTAAAAGTTAAAAATAACCAACTAAAAGTTATTATTTTTTATATTATGTAGCATTCATCTCTTTAATAATAAGTAAGCTATAAGTTAATTAATTTATTTTTTGGAAAATATTATACAGGGTGTTTTCTTTGAATAATGAAAATTTAACTAAGGAAATTGGAAAAAAGCTACTAATTGTGAAAAATGCGAATATTTTTTTTTCTGTTAGGTTTAGGTATAGGACATATATATATAAAATGAAAGGTAATTACTTTTTCTATCCAATTATGCAAAAATATATAGGGTGTTCCATTAAATAAAAACAAGATTTTAAACATTTAAAATCGCTATTTTCAACGGGACATAGAAAACACCCTGTATGATATTTTCCAAAAAATATAATAATTAACTTATAGCTTACTTATTATTAAAGAGATGGATACTACATAATATAAAAATAATAACTTTTAGTTGGTTATTTTTAACTTTTAGCGAGTGTCTACATTTAGAGAAATTTTAATAAATCTTAATTTTACTCAAAAAGTATTAACATTTTCTTATTTAATATATTTACAAAGTATACCTAAAAGAGTGGGAAGAATCCAAAAATGCAAAAAAATACAGGGTGTTCCATTGAAAATAAGAAAGTTGGTATCGTCCCAAGGAAAACCGAACACCCTGTATAAATGAAAATATAATATTTTAAAAATATTTTTTACTTCGTGAATATTTGTTCCTTACAAATTTTTTGTGACTCCAGTAGTTTCTGAGATAAGTATATGGGTCACCTTACGTGGACCACCCTGTACATGGTACATTATATCAATGTACAGGGTGCATTATATCAATGTAGAGGGTACATTATATCAATGTACAGGGTACATTATATCAATATACAGGGTACATTATATCAATGTACAAGATGCATTATATCAATGTATAGGGTGCATTATATCAATGTACAGGGTACATTATATTAATGAATAAGGTACATACTATAAATGTATGACATACATTGACCAATGTATACTGTTACATTATATCAATGTACTCTTCATTGTTCAATGTAATTTATCATGCATTAATGAAACATTTACATTATAATAATGTATTTGTGCATCGGCTCTATTTTAATGTGCGCATACATTGTCACAATATTAAAATACATTAATATTATGTACTTTTTTTTTCTGTGTACCTGGAGTGGCTATATTTAAAGATTTCCTTAAAAATGGCATTCGGTTCAATTAAACAGAAGTTCAAGGTGCTAGAGCATTATTGTGAGTTTAATTAAAATTATTAATAAAAGCTTTACTGAAGGCTCTTTTCCAGATGTTCTAAAGACCTCAAAAGTTGTACCCATATACAAAAAGAAGGGCGATGCCAATGACCCTGACAACTATAGACCGATTGCCCTGCAGTGCCACTTTTCGAAAATTTTTGAAAGTTGCTATAACTCGAGGCTTTTGGAATATCTGGAGAAGCATTCCCTAATTTTTCCAAATCAAAATGGTTTTAGACCAAAGCGATCTACCTATACTGCTTTAGACCAGGCTCTCGATAGTATTTATAAATCTCTTAATAACAAAACCCGAACACTTGGTATATTTTTTGATATGAGTAAGGCCTTTGACACCGTCGATCACCATTTGCTCATTGAAAAAATGTTTAAAATGGGTGTACGTGGTCCAGCACTAGACTGGATTAAATCATACTTAAGCTGTAGAACCCAGCAAGTGGTGATTGAGGGTTTTCGATCGAAAACCCAAAAAATCACAAGGGGCACACCTCAGGGATCTTGTATATCGCCTACTTTGTTTAACTGCTTTATTAACGATCTTATTCCAAAAATAGACAATAACGCAACTGCCGTCCTATACGCAGACGATACCAATGCAGTGATTTCAGATACAAATATAGGTGATGCTATCTTTAAGGCACAACATGTGATAACAAATATGACACAGTGGTGTCTTGAAAATGGCATCCAACTCAACTCGTCAAAAACAGTTGCCATGCAGTTTTTTACAAAAAATCAAAGTATTGACTACTCACTATTATTACGAGTTAACAACAGCTCGATTAAAAATGTATCCAGCACAAAATTTCTTGGTCTAGAGCTAGACTCTAAACTTACTTGGTCAAAGCATATTGGATCCTTAGTATCTAAACTTAGCAGCCATTGTTACCTGTTATTTAATCTAAAAGGTACAGTGTCACTTGATGTACTAAAACTATTGTATTTTGGTCTTATACAATCAGTTATATCATATGGTTTGCTCTACTGGGGATCATCCAGTGAAATAGACAAAGTTTTTGTCTTACAAAAAAAGGCTATACGGTGCATAGAGGGGGTCTCAAAAAGTACCTCTTGCAAACCTATTTTTAAGAAATTAAAAATTATGACTCTTGCTAGCCTGTACATATACTCACTGGTTGTTTTCATTAAAGAAAATAATATAAACACAAAAAGACACGAATTCCATAACTACGAAACTAGGCAACGCAATAATCTGCAGCAACCATTTGATAGACTTAGCACTTGCCAAAAAAATCCAAGATCTTTAGGTATTAAAGTCACCAATCATCTTTTAAAAAAATACGAATGTCTTCAACAAGCCAACTTAAATAACTTAAAATTTAAACTAAAACAAATTCTTATCGACAAATGCTACTATAGTCTCGAAGATTTTTTCTCCGATAGTTAACATATTAAAAACATTTTTATATTTATGAAATAATTGTTATATTGTTTGTCTTATATATGATTTGTTATTTACTATTTATTTATTTCATGTATGTATATCTTAATGTGACGACCCCTAAAATGTAATAATATGCTGTATTGTTATATTCTGTGGAAATAAATATTATTATTATTATTATTATTATTATTATTATTATTATAAGAAACAAAAGATTTTTAATTAATTTAATTAATTGCATGTAATTGAATTACATATTTGTGGTTATGTTCAAACGATAAATATAACAGTATGACGTCACACGCGCTCTGTTTTTTTTGTTCAAAAAATTATTTTTAATTTGATATAACTTTTTTATTATAACGAACAAAATAATTATAAAAATAAAATTAAACTTAATTTTTTTGTCGTAAATAAAAAGATCAACTTAAAAAAATTCTCTTCAAAACACCAATTATAATTATAGAACGTTTGAAGATTTTTTTTTAGTTATCATTACTTTTCTACTTAAAACCTATTTTAAAATTATTGTTTAAGGAAACTATACTATTTATAGTTAGTTTATAAACATTAGGAAGAACATAAAATTATTACTGTTGTTTTGTTTTTAAATTCAAAGGGTAAATATATTGTAGGTAAAGTGATGTTTAAAATTAAATGTATTTAAATTCATTGTCAAATAGATAAATTTAACTGTTTATGTATGTATATTTCTTGTTTATTACAGTTTTACAAATTTAAAATAAACCAGTCAAAATGATTAAACCTAAAATTATAGAATATCGATGTAAATTTATTATTATTATTAACACAGGAAAATTTCTATATTTATTTGAAAAATTGATATATGTTTTAAAAGTGTAAGGAAAAGCTTGTGTTTATAATTAAAATGATTAGATTTCTTTTCAAAAATATTTACGGACTAAAAATGAAATATACCAACTATTCTAAACTAAACACTCTAAAATAAATAGTTTTTTGCATTTTGTTCTTTTAGAATTATTAAGAAGCCGGGTGTTTTGTAATGTGGCAAAGCGGATGACGATCCAGAGAAGCGTAACGGGTATGGAACGTATGCAATGGCGTCGGGGTAGTGGTTCCAGCTTGCGCCTAGGCTTGCAAACTGCCGAGCGCGCGGACTCCCTATCCCTTTTGTATTCCGAAAGCGAACAAAGATCGAGCTCCCTCCGGCTACAAATTGACTCTTTGGGAATTTCATATGATATTTTGGTAACTGTATAGTTCGTCGTGTTGGAACTATACTTTCATGTGACTTGTTTGTAAACATTTGCCCTCGTGTATGTCTTCGACATAAGTAAACAACCGTTGACGTATGCAAGGGATTCTTATTTTATGATATTAAGATAGCAAGCTGACGATATTACCTTATGCAAATATTTAAAAACAATTTAATGCAGATTTTTTTTACGAATCCAAATATTTTTCAGCTTATTTATGTTTGAATATTTTGTTTAATATTGGTTTTACTTTGTGTACCGAAATGGCAAATTAGTGCTATGTTACAGGTGTTTGAGTTTTAGGGATTTTAAATAGAAAATTTGGTACTTATAATATCGTCAGAATGAAACAGTAATTTTTTTTCAAAATAACTTATTCTTTTTTGAAAGGCGCCTCTGCGCCCTGGCTAAATCCTTATTATGCTTATATATTTTTATCAACCCCTACCTTGACGAGCGGACTAAATAAAGTTAGCTTTATCATAAATTGGAAAAAAGTAAGGTTAAATTCAAGTGACAGTTGACAGATTTCGAATTTATAACAAATAAAATTGTCTCGTTTATGAACTTTTGTAGACAATTGTTTTTATTAAACACTCGCTCGCAAGCTTCGCTCGTGCTTAATTATACTCGTAACAAAAATGACGTTTATAAAACTTGATACATAATATACTATAATGACAACCCAACTTGATATAGTATGTAAAATATATATTTTTTTAATCAATCATAGCAGCGCCTCGGCAATGTTATCTTGTAAATAGGAAACTCAAATCAAATTATATTTTATTGTATCTGGCAAGGATTAAACATTAAAAAATTATAACGTGCAACATTTTCATACTTGTAAATTTTAACATTAGAATGCATTACCACAAATATTACGATCCCATTAAATTTTGTTGTGGCAAATTGAGCTTTTATTCATATTTATACTACCATAATTTATTTTTTACTCGTAATCATAAATTTTATATTTAAGTGTAAAAGCATTTTTAAATTTATTGCCGTACCTGCTAAAATAACTTTTCACTACACATATTAGAATATTGATGGCTGGCAAAGGGTAAAATAAATTTTAAAACACAACACGAAAATCTATCCCAAACAATCAGTTAATGGAATTAATATTGCTTGTTATTTCTACCCTATTTATAGGCTTACAGCCACTAAAAATGTTTTTTGTATGTGTATTAAATTATTATTATTAAATTATTTATTTATCTTCTTAATAATATAAAGATCATGTAAGAGTTTTAAATTTAAAGTTTTTGAATTTCTGGTTATTTAAACCAACTTTCTACACTAGTCATCATCCATTTTAACACAGGGTGGCCAACAACTTTTCTAGTGTAATAATAGCCATACTTTTGCTTACTTAGCCTTTGTTTTTTAGATATTGAAGAACGGTTTTTTATATGCAAACATTTAAATTCGTATATATTTTTAATTCAAATACTTTAAAAAATTGATTATTGGTTATGTAGCTAAGTGTCCTAATTTTACTAACAAAAATTGTACAATCTACTTTTTTGTGTTAAAATTTTAACGCAATCAAATAAAAATTGACAAAATGACACTCAAAACAACCGCGCTTGTGTTAATTTATATTTACGGCAAGTCGTAGGAATTCCTAAAAAAAAATCTTGTGAACAAAAGTAACACAGATCAACAGTGATCATGCCATATGAACTTAAACTGGTAGATAATCATTACGAAAATACACGTATTTTTTTACGAAGTGGCTAGAGACACATCCACTGTGGACAAACTATAATCCACGTACATCGTTCTGATTGGCCAAATTTGTCATGTGATCTAACAGACGTGTCCAATGATACATCCACGTCCAGCATATACTCGGGCTTCATGGTACTAAGACTTATCTTAGTACCTACCATGCTCGGGATTGTAATCATTTAGTAGTGTCACTGTTTGTTCGGTGGTAGTGTTTTGTTTAAAATTTTTTACTGTTTAAGAAAATGTAACAAATGTAAACATTTAACTAACCTATCGAACTCACATTCTCAATTCAAACAAAATAAAGTATGTAGAAAATATATGTTTATTTATAACAACATGTTTTAAAATAGTATATTACACTACAAGGGCAGAAAGTGTGAGATTCCTGCACTGCGCACCATCATGGCGCGCAGTTCAGGGCTCTCACACTTTCTGCCCGTGTAGTGTATACTATTTTTCTTGCTACCCGGCCGAAAATACGGCAAAAAATTAAATTTATTTTATAATAATTTAAGGTTATTTAAGTACTTATTGTACCAATCCATCAAACGTAAACTTTCTGCCGTGGAATCGGGGACGAAACAAAGTATTTTCGGCCAAGGTAGTAAGAAAAATTTATTTTATAATAATTTAAGGTTATTTAAGTACTTATTGTACCAATGCATCAAACGTAAACTTTCTGCCGTGAAATCGGGAACGAAACAACGTATTTTCAGTCGAGGTAGTAAGAAAAAGATTTTTTTTTTAATGTAGTATTTTTGAGATAGTTTTTTTTAACTAAACTAAAAAAAAGTATTTCTCCATCGTAGCCGGGTATCATGCCCACCAGAAATTAAGCGGGCCTGATCTACTTTTTAATAATACCTTAATAACAAGTTTTGTTTAATATAAAAATAATACACACTTTGCTGGACACACAGATGAATTTGAAATTTCCTATTGGTTTTTAAAAACGTCATAATCTGATTAATATAAAGGGTGTTTTTTAGCTTAATGATCTTGTCATTTTTATTAATTATGTTGTCATTTCATCATGAAAAAAAAAAATATATATATTCAACTGGACAACGATTCCAAATTGGGTAAATTTACTTTCAAAAATATAATCAAAAATCATTTTTTCCGACCCCAAACGTCGCGTCGCTACTTACGATCTAGATACATTTTGGTTCCAACAGGATGGCTCGACTCCGAATATTGCTCGTGAAATTTTTTAAAACCACTTTTGTGGAAGAAATAATTTTAAAAATTAAAATTAAAGTTATGTTCTATTTCAAGTCAAAGTTCTATAAAGCTAAAAAAACAGCCTTATACAGTTAAAATATATTCATATTATATAAGCATATTTGTTATCATGTGATTTGCACCACCAGAATATACTTCATAGTTTTATAACTTTTTAGTTTATCAGCCTGGTATCTAAAATGTTATGACCACTTTTGACACCACCTTAAAGTTGTCTAAATTTTAAAGTGGATTATGAATAGTAACGGCAATCCAACTACATGACTTTGGTATTACTTGGAAGTGGAAGTAGTAGTAAAGGGGTATACTAGTTTTGGCAACGTTTTCCCAAACCTTGAAAGTGGCAAAACTTGATTATACAATTGCGGTGGTCTTCGCCACGTCCTTGCAACATGCTTAAGTGATTTCTACGGTTGTCATAGGATTACCACTTTAAAGTTCCTTTTTTCAAAAGCAGACATGTTTACAAATAGTCGCCATTGTAAGAAAATAAATGGGTAGTTTTAAACAAATAATTCTGGTTAAAACCTCACCTAATTTAACACGTTAATATATAATTATTGGTTTCAGGTGGCCAGAAATAATAAAGAAATTATTTGAAGGCTCTAGATAAATAATTTTTAGATCCGTTTACAGATTTTATATTCTTTTTCATTACCACGTATTTCAAAGAGGCGTGAATATATTTCGAGCTATGACACCCATGTTTGGCAGTAAAATTTTAATTCTAGTTATTATTTGCAAGTTGTATTCTTACATTATAATAATTTTAGTATTCAGTGTCAGTTTATTGTTCAGATTTAGAGAAAGCAAAGATAATAAGATAAATAAAGAGTAGTTAAGTTTTGCTTAAGTTTAAGCCACGTTATAGAAGCGTTATCACAACGTGGTATAAACGTGTCTTAATACAATTCAAGAACGTTGTTGGAACATAACTGACACTAAAAAAGTGTTCCCCATTTTAGTCACTTCCACAGTAGAAACGTTTCTACCAATTGGCAGATATTTTAAGAATGCACTTTAAGTCGCCGATACGGTGGGAATAGAATTGCAAACTCGGTTATTTAGTAAGTTTTTAATTTTTAATTTACAATTTCAATATACGATTATAGTTAAAATTTCATCAGATAACTGATAATTATTTTTTTTTTTTCTGTCAAAGTTTGTCACGCGTTACCACCATGCATTTTTTAAATTAAATTCATCTACTTCAGTATATGCATATTTGCATGTGATATCCTCACAAATAATAGTCTTGGCAAATCGCATTTACGAAAACAAAACCGTTATTTTTGTTGTTGTGTTCATAAATGACATGAGTAAAATTGTAAAAGTGCTTCGTAAAATACAACCATAAATTTAAAATCCATTATAATACAGCATAAAATAAATATTTAAAGCAATTTTAAGAGCGTGATTTAAAAAAAAAATAATATCTAACAAAATCCCATTTGTTGGTTTTATTCCTCGAAGTATAATTTAATTTTTATAACGCTTATGATTTATGAAACTGGGGCTGTATTTAATGGACGATGCTAATTAGGTACGCAGAAAAAAACATTTTAAAAACAAAATTAATAACAGATTAAATTGGCGTTAAGAAAAATCGTTGCACAAAATTTTAAAAGGGGCGCTGAACGACACGCGATCTCAGGAAACTCGAGTCCCTTTTCGGTACGTCTAACGGCTGACGTGCCTTATACATACTTTTATTATTTTCTGACATATTATTACAGCCCTCCCACAGGTCAGGGCATTTGGGTGGGTATACCTACCTCTACGCTAATGCCCTCCTAATGAGCCAACCACTTATACCAGTAAACAGTTAAATTCTCGGTTAAATTATAGTTTCCATGCCTATTTTATTATGTTCCTCGATATCACTACATGCATGTAACTTTTTAATACCGGTGTTAAACCGTCTCAGTACGCAAACAAAATGACATTTTGTATGCCCAGAAATTACGATTTAACTCCTTAATACTGTTTTCAAGAGTTTTTTTTAAGTTAGGTCATTGTTCCGTGGTAGGAATCTTAAGATAATTCAACAACTCAAGAAATAAATCGAATAATACATTCGCGAAATCCGTTTCTGGTCCAAAACGTATTTTTCATAGCTGCTCCGGTGGTCATTTACGTGGTTAATGGTGTTTATTTATAGAATGGTTATGTTTATTATAAACTTAATAAAATGTATGAGAAGTTTTATTTAAATACTATATTTTTTTAATTTAAATATTGAAAACCCTTTATGTATAATTTATTAAATAAATTACTAATGTATAATTTAAGTTGTGGCTTTATGGCGTTTTAGTCACGGGCTAAAGTTGGTTTTAAGTTAGTTGACAGTTGTAAAATGTCATCCAGTCGTTAAAATAAAGTGCCCTTCTGGTAAAATAATACTAAATGTAAAAAATATTTTATTATCTTATTATAAAAATACAAAGGTATTAAATAAATAAACGCCAATATTTAAAAAGATTATATTCAGTTGTACTGACCTTTTGATTTCGCCGGCAGTAAACAAAATTTAACTGATTTCGG
Organism: Brassicogethes aeneus; assembly: GCA_921294245.1. Taxonomy (NCBI): domain Eukaryota; kingdom Metazoa; phylum Arthropoda; class Insecta; order Coleoptera; family Nitidulidae; genus Brassicogethes; species Brassicogethes aeneus. The sequence goes on from OV121132.1 coordinate 69,797,348, forward strand.
GTGGATTCCACCGTGGAGTGCATATAAAACATTATCTATACTTTCACTGTAAAAAAACTGCTTCTATATCGGACTTAGTCCATTTTCAAGGGATAAATTTCCATTTAAACGAGTACACTATAGACCAGGCGGAGAAAGCACATATTATAGCAGAGGAAAATATTAAGCTTTCGCCCCCGGCTTTTATTTACATTCTTTTTTTTAAGAATTTAATTAGAATATTTTTGAATTGAGATTTTGAAACATAATTTTTAGGTTATGTTCAACTGACATTATTACATTTTAGCTTCATTTTTGTTGGGGGTTTTATAATAATTTGACCTTTAAACTAGTATTAATATGAAAATCGGAAATGTATTTTCCCTGTCTAATTGTGGACATCCAATTTTAATTTTTTTTTTAAATAGGAAGAAAAAAATTGTCGGGTTATTCAATTTTTTATTGAGGACAATATTATTCACGATAAGAAAATGTTGAAATGTTTTAGGTTGTAGTTGTTTCAGTGAAGTTGCCTGTCTGGTTTTTTAGTAAGAAAATAATAAATATGATAAAAATACATTTTGCGATTTCGATTTGATTAAGTCATATCTTATTATTTATACGTAATAATGTCCAACCAAAATTATTAATCTGTCATTCTCGTCTCGTAGAGGCAACAATTTAGACTCCACAACAATTTAAATTATTTGTGTATTCTTTGTTCCCATTTATTGCTGGCGATCCACAATAAGACGCTCTTGCTTCATGCCATTTGTTTTTTAGTTTTAGGCCATTAGATTCTAATGATTAGAACCAAGAAGACTAAATAAAGGGGGTTTAACTCTAAAGATTTCCTTGCATAGCATATGTAAAATTTGTAAGCGTCAACAATAATAAATATTGATAAAAATTATGCATAACAAAATCAATAATAAATCAATAATATTATGTAAAATATAAATAGTCCCGTCCGTTACGCTTTAAATTATTAATTTTTAAGGAATTAAACAGTCAATCACGATACCTAATTTTGCCAAATAAAAACCTTGTTAAACAGCTTTTGTTTAGAACTATTTATAAAAATTTGACATTGGTAATATAATAGAACAATATTATTTTGTAAATAAAAACACGGCAACTGTCCTATCCGTTAAGCGTGGAATGGCCCACAGGTATTCAAAAATAAATTGTGCGATTTTTTGAAAAATTCATATCTCGTAAACCAGTAAATACCTATAAAAATTTGAAAAAAATCAATGGGCCCAAAATGAGAAAAAAATATAAGGCCGATACAAAATGTAAAGGTAAATCCATCGCCGATTTGGCATGGAATTATGCCAAGAAGTGTGCTAGCCTCAAAGTTTGAAGGCCGATGAGTAGCGGAGGCTTCCATTTGAATGAAGCACAAAAAGACACTTCTTGGTCGAATGGTATAAAACAGAAACAATAAAAATAGGAACAATTATATTTGTAAAACGTTACATAAAACGCACAAAGTAGAAAGTAAGGTTAGATCGATCAGACAGAAGTCAAATTTGTATTGGTCCAAAGTAGTAAATAATGACATTTTATAACCTAGGTCAGAAATAACCTAACCCGATTGGTTTAAATCATTTATAAATGCTTATGGCCATGGCCCCTTATGCATAATCAATTACTGTAGTAACGAGTGTTAAGAACAATAAAGTTTAAATTATAGACCGATTTAAGATACAAAATTATTAATCAGGAACTTCTCGTTTACTGCCGGCGAAATCAAACGTGCATATAAACTTTTTCAATATTTTCTACATCAACTAACTATTTAATAATTTTGTATTTTTACATTGAGATATATCTCAATGTAAAAATACAAAATTATTATAAGTATACTTAAATAATTTCCACATTTTATTATTATTTCAAAAGGCACTTTATTTTGACGATTGTATAACATTTGATAACTGTCAACTAACTTAAAGCTAACTTCAGCCCGTGATAAAAAAGCCCGAAAGCCACTGCTGCTAACTTTAGCCCGTAATTAAAATGCCATAAAGTCACATTTTATCAATGTGTCTTTAACTAACACTTAGTGTCATGGAAACGTGTACGAAATTGGCGTTTTAAAAGTGGGAGTAGAAGAAATTAATTTTAAGCTTCGTCAAAAAAATAACGATAAATCCAAAAAAAAAAAATATATTTTTTAAACCATACGCGGACTCATAATAAATTGCAAATTTGCCTTTTTGCTAATGGATATAATATATTATTTTTATTAAAAAATGTATATTCACCAGTGATAGATCGTGCAAATGGATTATATTTACTTTAGCAGGTATGATTGTAAATAATTAAAAAATATATATATAAAAAGCAATTTGCCTGATACCGTGCAGGGGTCGATCAATTATGACAGAATTAATAATATGTTACAATAGACGAATCAATCTCGCCACAGTTTAATCATCTAATGGCATGTAATTTGGTAAGGCTGGAATACATTTTTTTTTCGCTCATAAATATGCAGATAGTGTTAAGCGATCAGTCAATGTCAGGATGACATTCTCGTCAACTTGTGACTCCCGCGCCTCATCTGTTTCATGTTTTTTGGATATTGTCAATTACGATTTACCATGCGGTACGTTTGTAAACGGTAATGTACTGATAGCATATTATTGATGGTTTAGGTGGATTTTATGCAAACATTTGTAAACGAAAAATTCATTTATTAACGACTTTTTTTAAATTTCTACTAGAAACACCCTTTATAGTAATTTTTGGTTGTTGCTTAAGTTATTTTTGGTCCTTATTTGAAACTACTTATTTAAGAGTCCATTTTTGTTAATTTTATAAAAATATTTATACCTGCAGCAGGGGTGTAACTTTTACTAAAAAAATATACTTTTACCAAAAGGCGAAGAACGCTTGTAAAGTGAACTTGACGTCAAAGACTTCCTAACTTCTGGTCAAAGACTTCTAATGATGTTCTGGAGAGGCTCGAAATGGAGACTTTTTTATTTTGCACATAATCAGTGTATAAAAATCTAAAAGTTTTAAGTGCAGATGCTCAACTCATATGAACCAGAGAAAAAGTATAAAACTACCATGAAGTGTAATCTCTTAAATAAACCCCGTGTTACGTCTAAGTGTTTTTGGCAATAAACTGACTCTGGGAAACCTATCAAAAACGGTCTAGTTCGGCTCCACCTAGGTGTTGTTTGGATAAATAATTCATTTGCACTCGAGGCCGAAAAATTTTAAAAATGTTTAAAGATAAATTTGTTTTTATTATGACTAAGATAAGGGGTTCCTACGAACCAAACCGAATTCTAAAAGGATACGTACTTCGAAAAAACAGAAAAGATAAATACATACATTTATAAGTGCCGATCAATCAGGATATATTCAATATGTAGTTAACATTCGAAGAAACTGTCAGTCGCCCTTTTAAGCAGCAGTAACGTCGTATGGAGTAAAACCGATTGCATAGAAGACGGACCCTCAATCCCACTTTACATTAAGCCTTCCGCTTTCGCTATACCTACTTGGTATTAAAATTTGGAAATAAAGGGGTCGATTGTTTATTGTTTCTCAGTTTTTTAATAATGTGAAAATTATGATTTCTTTTTTACAGCCCAATTAATATTCGTACCATCTATTTGTTTATTAAAATAAAAGCATTATAAGGAAACCATTAATTTAAAAAACAATTACCTTAAAAATTTACTAATTTTAAGCGACTTAAAATAAGATATACAGCGTTGCCCTGTATACGAGTATAAAACTTTAGTCAATGCCAATTACTTATTAAACTTAAATAAAACGTTTTCTTCACACGACCACTAGTGTATTTAACCACCTCTTTTAATTGTTAACCAATTACCGATCGTTACTGATTACATACTATGTATGTTTTGTTTACTTTTTTAATATTTATATATAAAAAAATAAATGAGCTATTTATACTTGGTTTTGATTATTGATTGAAAATTTCTATATGTCTTGTTAAGACTCCATTTTAAGAAAATTTGAAAAAATCCTCATTGATGGAGAGTAAAGGCAGACAGTCAGAAAATGCTGGGGCGATACATTGTGAAATATAGAAGTCAGCTGTTTAATGATTTTCAGAACCTGATTAATTTTCATGATTTAGATGTTTTGATTTACATGAAAACATATAAGCTTGGGTGATTAAAAAAAACATTATTTTTGAATTTGGGGCGGACAAAAATTTAGAGCCCAAAAAAAGCAAATCGTGATATTTTTAGATGGGGCAAAAGGCAATTGTTTAAAAAATAACTTTTAATTTTGAATATAATTCAACAAAACTTTTTACGATTCTGTGGTGGGATTTTAAAGAAATTTCCATAGTTAAATAATTTATTTTATCTACAACTGTCATGTAATGACTATGGTTTGACACTCCTTGAAATGTCATAATAACTTTTATTATCGCACTAGTGCTTTTTTAAATTTATTACTGCACTACTGTGTTAATATCTTAAATTAAGCTCAAGTTATAAGATTATATGAAAACTCATTTATTGTAAACATTAATAGTAAAATCTTTACAATTAGATAAATTAATTCCAGATGCTGACATGCCTAACAATTTGCTGGAAATATTTTGAGTATGAACGTAGTTTGTGGATGTTGATGGAGTATCTTAAGATGTTGAGGCGAAATTCTCCGCTTCCTGGAAAACATCCTCGCTAGCCTCAAGAATTTTCACAGCCGTTCGTTTCTTGTTTTCACTAGAAGTTTCGATGTAGCCTTCAGCAACCGAATTAGATTTCCAGCCACCGTATTTTTACTGTCAAAAGATCTGCTCCAGAATCAGCCAAAAGAGAGGTAGAAGATCGCCGAAAACAATGCCCGGTATACTCTTTTGGATTGGGCAACTGAAGAAACTGGACAATAAGGTTTGGAACACCACCTATAGTATTTATTCCAATAGGTTGCCCAATGCATTTCCCTGCTCTATATCCCACAAAAAATCGTGCATGGTCGCAGTCTTTAGGTCTTAAATTAATGTATTTTCTGACTACTTCTACTAGATTCACACCCTCATTATTTCGAGATGTTACAAAAAATTCTCTAGAGACTTTTGTTTTGGTATTTGGGATTATGATTTGAAAGCATATTCCTTCGTCTTTCACATTTTCTACAAGCAAATTTGTAATTTCTTCCCGCCGACACGCGCCCGCTAAGCCTATTATTAAAATAACCTAAAATAATTATTGCATTTTTTGCCCAAAATAATATTTCTGATTTACCTTCATGCATAGAAATTTCTCTTCTCCAGCATCTAACAAAAATTTAGTTATTTCTTTCTTTGTTAATACCTTGGACTTTTTAGGTTTATACCCATCCGATTTTCGTTTCAGGAATGCAATTAAATTTACATATTTCTTGATGTCGATATTCTGCTTAATTGAAATTTCTGTTTTTAACATCGAGTAATAGCACCAAAGAGATGAGGGCTTCTGTGTTTTGCTTAATTCGTTGAAATATACTAATAATCCTTTCTCGCTTGTCAAGTTGATTATCTTTTTTTCAATGCACCATTTTTCGTACCGATCAAAAGCTTCTTTATATTTCTTTCGTGATTTAGCTGGCACCAGATCCGAAACAACATTAAAAGCTTCCTTTTCAATATCAGATGGCAGATCATCGCTTGAACTCATTTTTAAATGTGAAATTTTCACACAGATTTGACAATGACTGACAGAAGAAATTTATTTACAATCGTAGCTATGCTTGTTGCTAAGGTAATATAATAGTTATTTACGATATAAGTGGGATAAGAGCTTTATTAACGTACGCATGCGAAATTTGCCCAACAAGTGCGTAGCAAGAGTTGGGCAATCGCAAAAGTACGTTAATAAAGCTTTATCACACGTATATTGTACAAGTTTTTATCTACGCCTCTAAATGAAAAAATAAACGGTAATTATTTTTGTCTAAGACTTAATTTAGGGTTATTTTGACATTTTGACATTTTGACTTTTTTATTTGATTGGTTAAAAACAGAGAAAAACGCGTGCGTTAATGAACTTCTTATCTCACTCAAAATGAGTGGGATAAGAAGTTCTTATCTCACTGGCGTAGATAAATTCTTATTACCTGCATCCTGTATTCAATTTTTTAACATTTTATTAAATAAAATGTTTAAAATAAAAAATTTTTACTCAAATATTTAATAAAATAATAATAGTTATAGTTGTAGATAAAATGTTGTACGTAACACGTAGGATACTATATTATTAACGCACTTATGTGATTACACCACTCGGCCTACGGCCTCATGCGTGCGTTAATAATATCCATATCCTACTTGTTACGTAAATAACTATTATATATTTTGCGTTCATAATGACTTAATTATAACACCGCTTTCGGTGCTGTAATGAGATACTTTATCCCACCCAAAATTTTGATTTTATAGGTTGGCTATACTTTAAACAGTATAATATTTTGCATATTGGTTATAATATTTGTATGATTTTTCTAGTACTACATTTTTTTCTTTTTTAACATTAACAGCCGCTTATTGTAAATAAGTAAATTAAGGACGGCATGGCGAATCGATTTTGATATTAACTATCAAACCAATGACTGTGTTACCAACTATCTAAAGTAAAATTCGACCTTTTGTCGCACTCGTCCATTACAAAACTCGCTCCTTTGTCGTATTCGTTCTTTAAAATGATTGTTTTTGTTATACATATTTACTAAATATTTTTTAAACATAATTCAATATCAAAAAAATGTATCAGATAATTTCAAAGTGACAATACATGATGAGGTGAGTGACGTCGTACTAAATCCAATATGTCGGCCACCCTAAGATAGCGGATTGCCTATTTCTTTACAACCTCCTTGTCATATTTAATTTATTATGACGTCACTTACCTCATCATGTATTGTCCCCAGCACCCAGTAGCGTAACTATAGAAATGGGGGCCCCAGTCGGATTTTCATCAGGGGGCTCTTAACAGAAAATTTTGTCTTGCTCCAATGCTTATGTCCCAATAGCGATTATTAAATGGTCGTTGCATAATATACTATTATTAAACACCCATAAGAAATATGTAATTTTGTGGCCCTGCTGAAAGTGTGCGAAATAATTTATTCCCTAATAATTATTTATTATTTATTTTTAACCTTTGGTCAAAATTAAGTTAGCTTCAAGTTAAAATTGAAAAAAAATGGCTTTAAATTCCTAACGGTAGTTAAATAAAATATTTTTTGCGACTATAGGTCAAAAGAGGAGATTCCACTCGTGTGGAATAAAACTCCACGTACAAGGATTCTCACACCAGTCGCAATACACTATTATTATTTGTAATATTTAAAATAAGATATAAATTAACTATTTGTATATTATATTATATTAATACACGCATCAAATAACATTAGAAGTAAAATTATCACAAAATCCAGAATCTACAAATTAGTCCAATCAAACCGTGGTGAAAAATGGCCTGACCTTGCGAGCCGAGGCACTGTCTGTTATTTTATGAATCGATAGGGGCTTATTTGAAAAGCTTAAAAATTTGCACCACATGATCATCTGTTCATACAAATATACGCAAAAATACAATTTTTTATATTTTGTCAAATATCTCGGCCCCCGCAAATTGCACAATAAAAAGTAAAATGGAAAAATTATTTTTTATAAAATTTTCAATAATTGTTGTCAATAGTATATTACACTACAAGGGCAGAAAGTGTGAGATTCCTGCACTGCGCGCCATGATGCCCGAGGCGAAGCCGAGGGCATCATGGCGCGCAGTTCAGGACTCTCACACTTTCTGCCCGTGTAGTGTATACTATTTTTCTTACTACCTCGGCCGAAAATACGGGAAAAAATTAAATGTGTATTTATGTAGGTACCTATCTCCATTTGAAGAGCTTGATATATAAATAACAGTAGGCCGTGAATTCAGCGGTGCCAATACAGTAAAAATAAAACGTTGTATTTTAATTAACAAATTACTACTTTAAAACAAATAAAAGTACCATTAAACACTTAAAACAACATAAACAGTAAAAAAGTAAAAACATAAATTGTTTATTTGTTGTTATAATTGCAAAATTATGGTTTAAAACTGTCATATTTTTGTGTTTCTCATGTTGGCAGTACGAAATTTGAATGTTAAGCACACGAATAAAAAATTTTTACTCCCGCTATTAGAATGTGCGCGTATAGCTTGACCAATGCAAGAAACGTAAACTTTCTGCCGTGAAATCGGGGACGAAACAACGTATTTTGAGTCGAGGTAGTAAGAAATAGTATTTTTGTTCAAACAAAAGAGTAAAAAATGTAGTTAATTAAAATGAAACATTTGGTTTTTTTTACTTTCTTGCAAATATGTCGCAAACGAATATAATATGATAAATTATTATGATTAACAATTTTTACATATTTTAATATTCTACAATTAAAAAAATAGAGCTAGGTGCGACTAACGAGAGCCGTCCAATTATTACGATAAACATTTTGTAGCCCTATTAATTTTATAAAATATAAAAAATTGAATTTGACACGACTAACGAGAGGCGTCCAATCCACGAGTTTGAACATATTTTGCCAGGTTAGCAAACAACAAAACATTTTAAACCAGCTATTTAAAAGCTGCTTGCCCAGCAAGGCTTGCTGCGCCGCATTGATTCGTACATCAGCACGAAATGATGTCGACTAGTGATGATGGCACCGTCCCTTCCACAGACTGGTCTGTGGTCCCTTTTGAGGGCGTCACAAGTTTTTAGCTTTACTCTTTCCCCAGCTATGCCTGAATATGATGATAATAAAGATTTTCAGTCGGTAATTGGGTGGGTGGCAAATTACCGAGATTGGATTTAATGTTCATCAATCGTGCATGAGAACAGCGTTAGCCTGAAATGATTTAGCCTTGTTTTATTGCTTTCTCCTCCATATAGGGCAATTACAGCTTTTCAAATCAAAGAAACCTGGCTACAACAATATAGCGTTAACAGGGTAAAAACATGTTCATTACGCTTTGCGAAGAAGAAAGTAACAAAAAATATCTAGTTTATTTTTGATTGAAGCTGTTCTCGTGGACAAATCGTGAAAATAAAATCCGATCTTGATAATTTACCACCTACAGAATCGGCGGCTGAATCGTGCAGGCATGATTGGTGAATGTTTTAGATCCAGAATAGAGGAGCTAAAGCTTAAGACAATGATGACCTCTGAGTAGGGATTGCAATCCAGCAGGGTTTTTAATCCAGCTGGACTTTTTTTATTATATTTATTTTCATAAAAACTAAAATAGGTACCAAATTATAGAAAATAAACAATAAATGAAATAAAATATAATTCGACAGCAATTTCATTAATTTATTTAAATTAATAACTAACTTTTTATTTAATTTAAAACATTAATTTTACCAATTTTCATGTTTTGTTCATTTTTTGATAAATTCTCGGATAAATTAGTTAAAAAACTGATTAGCTACCTATACTATAGTAAAATAAGTATAAGTAATATGTAAACCTATATATAAATAAATAATATTATTTTTACAGGACTTAAAAACTTGTATGAAGAAAAATATTGCACTATTAGGTATATTTAAAATTTTAGTACATTTATCCTGTTTTAAACCCCATAATATGAATTATATCTACTGAACAATTTGTAGAACATTAAACTGATTTCTACTTTAAAAGCTTTAACAAAATTAATGTAAAGTTTATAAGATAGTTTTGTATTTTTTGTTCCTAATGGAACTATTGTAATGTAATGTTTATAATTAAATTAAAATTCAGTCAAATTACTCACAATTCTCACAACAAACAAGCCGGGCCACAGCGGTGCCAAGAAGACTTATTTAGCATGAAACTTTATCAAGCGAGAGCGAAAAGTGCGGTGTAGAAAGGGGAATAGCACGTGCCGCAAGCGTGACAGAATGATAAGGTCGCTCCCGCAGAGGCAATTTGGGCGTTAGCGCTGTCAACGTAGACTTTTGCGCCATTATTTGGAAAGTTTATTATTTTCGGATCCGCAGTGCTGGATCTAGCTCCTGGTGCTGGATCCAGCAGGCTGAAAAATGCGCTGGATCCAGCTGGTTTGCTGGATGAGGGATCCAGCAATTGCAATCCGGGGAATTTTTTTGAAGGAAAATATATTTAAACTTTAGATAGATTGCCATTTACTCTGACAAAGAGATATGTTTGATCTACCAACCTTGGTTTCTCTAACAAGATGTAGGGAATCTGAAAAAGACCCAGACCTACCACACGGCACTTCTACAAACAAAAATTACAGTCAAACGATCATAAACATACAAGAAAAAATATATTTTGACGAGGATTAGACCAACAGGAAATAACGCAATAAAAAAACGAGCGCAGCCATGTATACTCGAGGATTGGTCGGCTCTCGTTAGTGGCACCGAGCTCTATTTTTTTAATTGTAGAATATTAAAATAAGTAAAAATTTTTAATCATAATAATTTATCATAATATATTCGTTTGCGACATATTTGCAAAAAAATAAAAAAACCAAATGTTTCATTTTAATTACATTTTTTACTCTTTTGTTTAAACAAAAATACTTTTGACAACAATTATTGAAAATTTTATAAAAAATAATTTTGCTATTTTACTTTTTATTGTGTAATATGCGGGGGGCGAGATATTTGACAAAATATAAAAAATTGTATTTTTGCGTATATCTTTGCATGAACAAATGATCATGTGGTGCAAATTTTTAAGCTTTTAAATAAGCCACTATCGATTCATAAAATAACAGACACTGCCTCGGCACGCAAGGTCAGGTCATTTTTTTTCAGGGTTTGACTGGACTAATTTGTAGATTCTGGATTTTTTGCTAATTTCACTTACATTGTTATTCGATGCATGTATTAATATACAAATATGTAAGTTATATCTTATTTTAAATATTATTAATAATAATAGTGTATTGCGACTGGTGTGAGAAAGAGGAGAATCCTTGTGTGTGGAGTTTTGTTTGGTAACACACGAGTGGAATCTCCTCTTTTGACCTATAGTCGCACAAAATATTTTATTTAACTACCGTAAGGAATTCAAAGCCATTTTTTTTTTCAATTTTAACTAACTTAATTTCGCCCACAAGTTAAGAAAAGAACAATAATTATTAGGGAATAAATTATTTCGCATACTTTCAGAAGGGCCACAAATTACATATGTATTGTGGGTGTTTAATAATAGTATATTATGCAACGACCATTTAATAATGGCTATTGGGACATAAGCATAATAATTAAATTGTGTGCGAGTGTCTTAATAGCCCATTAAATGGAAGTTGCATACACTATTTTTTCTACGACTATAATAATAAAGTAGAAAATTAACACTTTATTTCTAAAATGTAAATATTTTTGCTGATTTAAGGGGAAAAGCTTGTCAAAATTGATAAATATTAGTTCTGTCAGATGTCCAAGGCAATAGTTTATATTGAGATTATTGCCGTGTACCGCATTTATATTGGTTAAAAAACTTTATTGTATAGTACTGGTAGGAAATTTCTTACAAACAAATTAAAGTATGGAAGAAGAAAACATATATTATCGATAATATTAAGAGTAAAAATGTTTGAGATTACAAACATCAGCGAATTGACACACAGTTTCGACTGATACAAAACAACAAAGGGAAAGCGTCCCGGGCAGCCAAACTACCCTCCATCGAGCTTTTTACGGTGTTTCTTGGACGGTGGGGAGCCAAGGGGCGGCATAAAACAAACTTAGATTTTGAAATGCTTCCCCGAGCGACACTCTGCATCACGACACACTTTGGAAGAGGACATTCAGAGGACCAACTTCTGATGTGTATTGACTGGAAACGTCTTGGCCTTTCCCGTTAAATTTATCTCGTCTCTGTGGATATATTATACAAGTTTATTCGCCGTTCTTTCTACGTCTCATATTTTACTGCACTTTTCTATCGACTTTATGGTCCGGTAATATTTTTTCTCGACGTAAAAAAATAAATGAAATTGAATGGGACCAAAAAAACTAACTAATTTAAGTATCAATGTATATTTTACGTTTAAACATAATTTTATTAAAAAAATGTTTATTTTTTTCAAGCGTTGTCACTAGTTACAGATACTTACTTTAAACAAGTATCTAAATACTTTTAGATACAAATTATTTGTTGCTTCCTTTCCATCTAAAATTCAAAAATAGAAATAAAGCGGCGTTTAAATGAGACAATAAAAATATATGGGGTCATGTTTAGGAGATTTGAGATTTCTTTACTCAACGGCTATTCACACTGTGGGTTGCGTTCAAACATTGAAAATTGTGTGCCAGATTAAGGTGGAAGTGAACGTGTTTTATGTGTTTCATTAAATAATAGTACCTCCGTTTAATTAAAAAAAGTATCTTAACACGCCTAGTTAGTTTTCGTAACTAGTTATAGTTACTAGATTGGGATAAATAACTATTTACATACGCAGATACATCAAAAGTATTTAGATACTGTATCTATTTATTTATAACTAGATACGTTACAACACTGGAAATACTTAATATTAATACTTGTTCAAAAGTCAAAAAATCCTCAGTATAAAAATAAAGCTAAAATGTCATCATATTGAACCTATCCTATTAATGATGAGACAACATCTTAAAAAATATTCTAATTAATTAATTAAATATTGTGACTATTGTCCAAAACAGGAGTTTCCACTCGCGTGTTGCCACACGAGCGTAGTCTCGCCAAGGAATCTCCTTTTTCTTCCACTACCTGCACAATATACTATTAATTGAACAGGTATGTTTCATGTCTACATACATAAATGAAAAAAGTTGGTCTTTTCTGTAAACCTGCAAAGTAAATCATTATTCCTGTTACAGTACCCTTATATAAATACAATGAGCGTTCCGAAAATTGAATTAAAAAACACGTAAAGAGTAATTCAATTTATGATTTAAACTTTTTTTTGGGTTCAATTGATATTTTTAACCAAATCTCAGTTTAAAATTTTTAAAAATTGGACGCTTTATCACTCACTTTTGTAGACCAAGTTGAAATTGTGAACATAATAAAATTTGGCCAAAACAATGTGGCTAAAACCTATATTAATTATTATTACATTATGTATAGGTATGAATACTACTGGTTTCATTAACAATTCTGTGGGTAAAAGGCATAAGGGGATAAGTCAAAAAAAGAAATTTTTCAATAGAGTTCGCATTAATTCAGGAAATATATTTCTCGATTTTTATGTAAGAATGTCATATTCTCGCACGCAAAATCGTTGAAGAATGAAGCTCATTCTTAAACGATTTTTGGTAACATTTAGTTTTTAAGTATTGGTACCCCCAAAATGTCAAACTGATTAATAACCTCAAATTCATTACTTTTATTGAAAATGAAGCCTTTATTATTGTTTTGTAATATAAAGTTTGCTCCAACAATGCATTTTAATGCAAAATTTTAAGTTTAATGTGTAAAAGTGCAGTTCAGGTTGTACTTGTGCAGGATAACAAATATTGTCATTTTGTGTTGCCAACTGACATTTTGCGAGAAAAATCCCCTAACTAACAACGACCACAAAACAATTAAAAAAACCTAAATAAAAGTTAAAATCGAGAAAATAGTATAAATCACACGTTGCAGAAGGCTATTCTCGCACTCATTCGTTCGTCCACTCGCTCCTTCGTCGCTCGAGGCCAAATTTCGAATTCGTGCGAGAATATGTGGCCTTCTGCAACTTGTACTTTAATATACTATTATGTTTAGCGGGTATACGCTTTTGTTAGCATATGACATGTGCTAACAAAAGGGTATACCCGCTAACCATAAATATGTTTCCTGAATTAATGCGAAAACGTTTAAGGCTCTACTGAAAAGTTGCTTTTTTTGACTTATCCCCTTATGCCTTTTACCCACAGAATTATTGGTATACATAATTTAATAGATGTCTCGATGGTGTGGATCCACTGATTATCCAGCCCACAAAAAAAAAGTGGAATAAACTTTACATCTGAGTATACTACCTCTATGGGGTATTGAAGTTATTGAGCATTTAGATTTCTAAGCCAAAAAACCAAACACCTAATGGTTGTTGAAAAAACACAATATTAATAATAAACATGGCATCGGCGAGTTAACATTGTTAACAGATATATTGGCTCAGGCCTCGACCAAGCTTTAAAAACTTAAACTTGGCTTCCAAGTCTCTGCTTAAGCCAGACTTTCAAAACCAAGTTTCTGACCAAGCTTCAGCCAAAGACCAATTCCTAGCTTTCAAGTCTGTGACCAAGCCCCGGTCAGGCTTTCAAAACCGAGTCTTGGCTTCCAAGTCTCTGACCTAGCTTTAGCCAGACTTTCAAAACCAAGATTGACTCTATAGAAAAATTATTGTTGCTATGTTATAAGATAATTTAGAAGTTGGGGTGAAAATATAAATAATATGTACCTACAAAACGTTGTATATAATTAAATAAATTAATGTAGGGTTGGAAAAAGAATTTTATAAAAAAGTCAGACTTTTTTAATTAATTCACTTATTATATATTTTTTTAATTAACAAAATACAAACTTAATTATTATAATAATAATATTTATTATTATTTAATTATTATTTTAGTTTTAATTATTATTTTACTCTTAGATTACAAGATTTTAGTTTTATTTTTTTTATTCTCTAAATTTAATAAGAGGGAAACATTATTTTTTTACACGTTTTCCGATGCAATTAAATAAGAAGTAAAAATTTAAATTAATTCGTGATATTTTATTTTATTGCCTCCATGTAAACTTACAATCCTATCAATCAATCTTTGAAAAAAAGTTTGGGTACCAGATAATCCGTAATACCTTGAAATGTTTAAATGCTTCTTTTTCTGAAAAAAAAAACTACTTAAATAAGAAATTTAAAATAAAGATGTAGTTGCATATGTGTCCATTATAAGCGTTATCATTATAGAGTTTTTCGCAGATTATCAGCAGGGCTTTTTAAAAACTGTAAAGCCAAAACAAAATTATATTTTACGACCCCGTCGCGGCGACCGGTATGGTATGTATTGTATTTTCGGTGCGTCGTGGTGCTGGCCCACGACCATAAAGAAAATGTTTACGACTCGACGACCCGTTATATTACCGATTTTTCCATACACATTGTAAATATTTCGCTTTATACGACCTAAAGGACTCGTCCAAAATGGCAATATACTTTGTTTTAAATATTTTTCGCTTTCCAGATAGAATATCATTTAGACTAAATATGATTATATTAGATATGGTATGGGGGAGAAAAATATTACTGTGTAAATGTATTTCATTTTTTATGCTGTATCTAATAAAATATATTAAAATATAGTATAAGGGTAAGATAAAAAGATTTTGGTTCAACATATAAATTGTTGTTAGTTTATATATACTTTATTTGTAAACAATAAAGGGTCTCATATACAGGGTGCACCAAATATCCTTTTATTTTTTTGAAGAGCTACATTGAAATTTTCTAGGTTGCTACATTTTCTCATAGGTTTGACGTTTGACATATGTAATATTATAGGCTGTGTATTAATTTATTCTACAGTGTCCTGTAATATTTAGTTATTAACACTTAACTGCGATAGATGGAACCACTCTTTTATGTAATTCCACTTGCATTATTGTACGGCGGTGTATAATAATTTGACTAATGATCTGAGTACAAAAATTAAGTATTTCCATATGCCTATATGGAAAGACTACGACTTCGACTATGAGTGTTATAATATAAAAATTATTATACGCTTGTAAAAATAATTAATATCAATAATTCCTTACTTTCAAATTTGATATATAAAATAAATATAAATAAATATATATATATATATATATACAGGGTGTTTCATAATATATGCGCAGGACTTCAAGATGTGATAGCTCATCCAAAAAGATGAAAAAAGTCGCTATTAAGTTACGCTCTAAAATGCACTATTTTCGAGATACAGGGTGTTGAAATTTTAGAAAAAAATTCGTTTTTTTCGAATATCTCCGGAACCATTTATCGTACAAAAAACAGCTTTTGTAAGCATTTTCTACTCAAAATAAGCTATGTTTTGTGCTAGAAAAATTTTTTTTTCCTCATAATTGATGGAGATTTTGAAGGGGTAGCGGGTGTTTTTCTCCCCAACTTCTACGCCCCTGAAAAAAGTACGGTTTTGAGAGGCCCATTCGAACCTCCAATGTTTTCTACACAAAAAAGGTACTTCTGGTCATAAGCTCTAAAGTTGACCGTTTTCGAGAAAAATCAACTTTTCTGTTTAAAAACATGGTCAATTTAAAAAAAAAATATTTTTTTTTTACTAATTAAACAAAATTTATTTTAACGTTAGGACAAGTAACAAAACCAAACCATAATTGCAAAATAAAAAATGATTTAAAAGTTGTCTTTGCTTAATTCTCCAAACCGTAAATGTAACGCATTTCGCACATTTCAGCATTTGAGTAAAAAATCATTTTTTATTTTTTTTTTAATTTTGCAATTATCGTTTGGTTTTGTTACTTTTTCTAACGTTAAAATAAATTTTGTTTAATTAGTAATAAAAATTTGTTTTCAAAAAATTTACCATGTTTTTAAACATAAAAGTTGATTTTTCTCGAAAACAGTCAACTTTATAGCTTATGACCAAGAGTACTTTTTTTCTGTAAAAAACATTGGCGGTTTGAATGGGCCTCTCAAAACCGTACTTTTTTCAGGGGCGTTGAAGTTGAGGAGAAAAACACCCGCTACCCCTTCAAAATCTCCACCAATTATGAGTAAAAAAAATTCTGGCACAAAACATAGCTTATTATGAGTAGAAAATGCTTACAAAAGCTGTTTTTAAATACGATAAACGGTTCCAGAGATAATCTAAAAAAACGATTTTTTTTCTAAAATTTCAACACCCTGTATCTCGAAAATTGTGCATTTTAGAGGGTAAGTTAATAGCGACTTTTTTCATCTTTTTGGATGAGCTATCACATCCTGAAGTCCTGCGCATATATTATGAAACACCCTGTATATACAGGGTGGGCCAATGGAAAGTTTCCACCCGGTTTTCTCAGGTGTTACGAAAAAAAATAAAAAACGCTCGCACCCGTCGATTTCTGATTTGAGGGGGACAATTTATTTTTATATTTTCAACCCCTTAACTTCAACCCCTGAGCGTGGGTGAAAGTTACCCCCAAAATTTGAATAGGAAAAGGGGGTCGAGTGATACTTCTTTTTGAAGGTATTTTTGCCCTGATTATACCCTCCAAGTTTAAACTCGCTGCTATCATCCCCATTAATATGAGAGCTTGTTAAAATCTTGAAAATTGGCTATTATTTTAGTAAGAGTAAAAGCGATACTTTTGAGACGGTCTGTAGGTATGCTGAAGGAATGAAGTAAATATTAGCAAAACATCAGTTTTTTTACGTTTGAAGAAAAAAATGTGTTTTTTGTAAACTTTATTTACACAATATTGTCGCACAATCATCATTAAGATTATTATCGTTAGTTCGAGAGCTTATAACTAAATTTAATTATGGTATACACTATAGCCGAGCGAGTTGAATTAGTTTATACTTATTTCAAAAACAATGACTGTGCAAGACAAACAGCACGACTATTTAATGTAAGACATCAGGACAAAAATGTCTCTCATACTTATATTAGGAAACTGATGGTAAAGTTTTTGGAAACTGGAACAGTGGAGAACAAAAAAGATAATCCGATTCGTGTCGTTAGGAATGAAGGTATGCAAATCGTAGTCATAGGGCACATTGCAATGGATAACACCTTCAGTACTAGGCAATTATTGTCCGAAGTTTCCGGCATATCACGAACAAGCGTAAGGAGAATTTTGAAGGTTCACAAATTTTACCCCTACAAGATACAATTGCTTCACGAACTTAATGAGGATGATTATGATCGACGATTACAATTTGTAGAAGAAATGAGTGAACGGTGTGTTGGCAATCTAAATTTTCTTTATAATGTCTGCTTTTCAGATGAATGCTCCTTTTTTTACATGGATTAGTCAATCGACATAATTGTCGATACTGGAGCGATTCAAATCTGCATTTATTTAGAGAGTCTTATACTCAAAATCCTGAAAAGTTAAATGTCTGGGCAGGTATTCTAGGCAATAACATAATTGGACTATTCTTTTTACAAGGCAATTTCACTGAGGCTATGTATCTGACTTTACTTGAAGAAAATATTGTTCCTAGAATAAGGGAAGTTATTGCTGAAGATAATAATTTGTCGCAAAATGAAATGTTTTTTCAACAAGATGGAGCCCCACCGCATTATGCAGCACCCGTTCAGCAATTTCTAAATGAAAATTTTAGAGACCATTGGATTGGCCGAAGAGGACCTATTGAGTGGCCTGCAAGGTCCCCTGATCTTTCACCTCTGGACTTCTTTCTATGGGGCCATTTGAAGTCTAAAATTTATAAAACACAGCCAGCTTCTCTTCAAGTTCTACAAGAACGAATAACTAAAGAGTGTCAAAGGATAACTACCGATATGTTGCAGAATGTTAGAGAAGAGGTAGAGAATCGATTTTATTATTGCATAAATGTTAATGGAGGACATTTTGAACAGTTTATTAAATAAATATCATGTAAATAACTTTTTATTAATAATAATAAAACTTTATTTAGTAGATATTTTTATTAAGGAAGGTAAGTATTGTTTTTACTTATAATAAAACGTGATCTATTTCCAAGATTTTAACAAGCTGTCATATCAACGGGGATGCTAGCAGCGAGTTCAAACTTGGAGGGTATAATCAGGGCAAAAATACCTTCAAAATGAAGTATCATTCGACCCCCCTTTCCTATTTAAATTTTGGGGGTAACTATCACCCACGCTTAGGGGTTGAAGTTAAGGGGTTGAAAATATAAAAATAAATTGTCCCCCTCAAATCAGAAATCGACGGGTGCGAGCGTTTTTTATTTTTTTTCGTAACACCTGAGAAAATCGGGGTGGAAACTTTCCATTGGCCCACCCTATATATATATATACAGGGTGGCCGATTTATCTGAAGACATTAAAATATTTCGAAAACTATGCATCGGATCAAAAAAAGTTTTGAATAAAATTTGTTCGCCTGGAAGGGGGACATCCAATGATACCAAAGTCGACCCCTCACCACCACCCCATGGGGTGGGGGTGGGGGCAACTTTAATATTCTAAATAGGAACCCCCATTTTTTATTGCAGATTCGGATTTACTATTAAAAAATAAGTAACTTTTATGGAAAAACTTTTTTTTAAATTCCTGATAGATGGCGCTGTAATCGCGATTTTTGGGAATATCTTGAAAAATTGCAGATTCGGATTTCCCATTAAAAAATATAATTAGTGTATACGAGAATTGCAAGGGAATTCAAAATAAATTAAATTAATTAATTCCTTTTGATGTTCCCATGTTCCCATGGCCATGGGGTGGGGGTGGGGGCAACTTTAATATTCTAAATAGGAACCCCCATTTTTTATTGCAGATTCGGATTTACTATTAAAAAATAAGTAACTTTTATGGAAAAACTTTTTTTAAATTCCTGATAGATGGCGCTGTAATCGCAATTTTTGGGAATATCTTGAAAAATTGCAGATTCGGATTTCCCATTCTTGGGTAATTTTAAAAATAGATGTTAACTTATTGATATACGAATAAAATCCAAAAATTAAACAAGTTTTTCTTTTTTTCGATCCGATGTGTAAAAATCGGGTTTCTTGCGATTACAGCGCCATCTATCAGGAATTTAAAAAAAGTTTTTCCATAAAAGTTACTTATTTTTTAATAGTAAATCCGAATCTGCAATAAAAAATGGGGGTTCCTATTTAGAATATTAAAGTTGCCCCCACCCCCACCCCATGGGGTGGTGGTGAGGGGTCAACTTTGGTATCATTGGATGTCCCCCTTCCAGGCGAACAAATTTTATTCAAAACTTTTTTTGATCCGATGCGTAGTTTTCGAAATATTTCAATGTCTTCAGATAAATCGGCCACCCTGTATATATATAAATAAATATAAATAAATTATATACATATAATAATAATAATTTATTCATCAGTAAAACAAAATTACAAAATAAATTTTGCCTATATGACTAGTCACACAAAAATTAGTAAAAATAATGACACTTAATATTAAATACTATAACATATACAAAAATAAAATTTAATGATAAAATTAAAAAGAATCCTTAAAAAATTCTTCAACAGAATAGTACATTTTATTTAAAAAAATAGTGTGTAATTTTTTCTTTAAAATATTAATATTTTTACAAGATAAAATAACATTTGACACATGATTATGACATTTTATTCCCTGATAAGCAAAGGCTTGAGAGACTGACAATCTGGAATAAGGCAAATATATATATACCTATAGGTTTTTATTACCTCTTGTACCATAACTATGCATATCCTTTGTTTGTATAAATAAACCTTTATTTTCTTCAATGTATATAATTAAATTGTAAATAAATAAACAGGGTAGTGTTAAAAATGAATATTTTTTAAATAACGGTTTACACGAATATGATGGACTTTTAGTATCTAGACATCTGATAAGTTTTTTTTGTAATAAAAATACTCTTTCAAAGTGAGCTGAAACACCCCAAAAAATAATACCATATGACAATACAGATTGAATTACGCCAAAATACATTAATCTCAATACAGGAAAGGACACTGTGTCTCTAAGAGACCTTATTAAAAAACATAAGGAGCTTAATCTCTTACATAAAGAATTTATATGTGGTTCCCAAGTCAATTTTGGGTCCAATGTTATCCCCAAGAATTTTTCTGAATCGCAGGCTGGAATTGATGAACTATTAATGTTTATGTATAGGCTAGAATCAAGCCTTGCATTTTTTGGAAAAAATTGCATAAAGTTTGTTTTATTAACATTTAAAAGTAATCCATTTTGTTGACACCATTTACTAAACTGATTTGACACCAAGGAAGAGTTTGTGGAAAGATTTTTCACTTCTTTATCCCTAAGCAAAACATTTGTATCATCAGCATACAATACAAATTTAGCTTGTTCATTAAATAAGACAGATATGTCATTAATAAACATAACAAAAAACAAAGGCCCCAGAATTGACCCCTGTGGAACCCCAAGTAAGACTTTTTCACACCTTGATTGTGCATTTAAAAAAAAAAACAATCTGAGTTCTGTCGGATAAATAAGAGGAGACCCACTTAAGCGGTGGACCCCGTACACCTACGGATTCAAGTTTTTTGAGCAAAAGTTTATGAATAAGCCCACCATTTGCTGCTTATTATTGAGACCTTCATATATAAAATTAAGGGCATAGCGGTATGTGTGGGTATTATAATATTCGTAGGTAATAGGTGTGTCAAGTTTTACGCAAAAATAAAAATTCCGAACATTACCAAATTTTTTGACAGTTAAACTTCTTGTTATAAAACCGTTAAGGTAGTTGGTTCATAATAACACAACCGTGCTATACAGTCATAGACAGATGATAGTGTACCGGCATATAAAATGTCACGTCAATTACGATAATAATTATCTATGATTACGATTTTAGAAAAATTTATACGAAAAGCATATAAAAGTATATAAAAAGGGGTCTTGGCAAACGTTTATTATTTGTTGAAGCTATGAAGAATGCAATAGTTATAACTTGTTTTGGGATTAATTTAGATAATTACAGTATAATACATATTATATAAGTAAACCTTAATTTGGATTTAAAAGAGTGTATAAACAGGAAAAGTTTAAAAGTTAAAAAAATACTTGTGAAGCCAATTAAACTTTAATTTGCATAACATAAAAATAATACTTTATAATTGTAGAAAATTATATAATAAAAGCTTTAAATTATTATTTTATTTTATTTATTATGGTAATTAGCATAATCATAATGATTTTAATCCCTTCGAAACACATTTTTGTGAACATTAAAAGCACTTTTCAAGATATTTTGCCCCCTTCAAAGTACAATTATAAAATTGTGTACCTATTTGAAGAACTTTTTTTATTTGAAGAACTTTTTAAATAGGTATTTTAGATTCCTTGAGCACTTTTTTAGCTATAGTTTACTCCATTGAGGGCCGGTTTATCAATGTCCAGTTAAAGTTGCAGTTAGTTATCTGTTAGATAATTTCCATGGATACCATTGTTCTCACAACGACCTATATGAAATTTAACTGTCAGATAGACTAACTGGAACTTAACTAAGGATTGATAAACCGGTCCTGAGGCACTTTTTTAAATTGTGATATTCTGTTTTTTATAATTCAATTCCCCAAAGCACTTTTAAATGTTATTGGACTTTTAAAGTAATTTTAATTATAAATCTTGTTCCATATTATGAACACATTTCTTATTGATAAATGACCCTCTATGTGAGTTTATCATATATTTATAAATAAAACTCTAGATTTTGTTTCATAAATTCTAAAAAAAAAAAATTGTATGATTGTAATATAAAGTAACCATTGATTAATAATGTTTTACTCTCTAAAAATGAAATAGTCAAAATTCTACTATTTGAATTAGTACCAGCATTTTTTATTAATAAAATAGTCGTTTTCCCTTTTAAATAGTTATTTTTTACTACGTAAACGTAAAGTTTGACTAATTTAAGATTAGTCACCATCTTTGACTATTTCTGAGAGTTAAAAATAACTAATTTCTTTAATCGTTTGCGGCCAACAACAAAGTATTATTTGAATTAAATGCATATACCTAAGCTCCATGGTTAAATGACCCATAAAAACAAATAAAGATGCAAAAAGTTTAGCTTAAAACAGCAACACAAATAATATATTCAAGTTTAAATATAATAAACAATATTTATTGACAAATAAAATTAATTTTTATAATAGCGGCTGATGGCCGAATGGGTTATGAGTCATAAGCATAAGCATAACTTATGACAACAGCTTGACAATCTTGACAAGTGACAGATCTGAGTTCAATCCCCGGCTGGGTCAAAACTTTTTTTTAAGTTTAAATCTACTAATTTTACTATTTTATTCAGTAGAATTTGACTAATTATTAGTGACTGCTTTTTCGCTATGACAATTGGTCAAATATGACTTATAATTAGCTATTTTTGACTAATTCATTTTAAGAGAGTATGTACAATAAATTTAATAAAATCAAACTGTGGTATAACGTTTTAAATGAATATCCAACATGTGTTTTTTGGTTATGATCTTCAAAGTATGTTTATAAATCGTTTAAAATTAAGATAGTTTACTTACTATTGGCATAAAGTTAAAATTTAAAACATAATTTTATAAACTTAATACTAAAATGGTTTTATATCAAGGATAAAAGTTTGAACTGTCATTCGAAACTTATGTCATACTGAGCAGTCTTGCCAGACTGCCTTTTTGTTCGCTTGGATTATATAAAAAAGTCAATCTTTTCCTTTATATATCACAATAATTAAACGGTCAGTAATTTTTATTTTCGTTTCAAAATATAAATATAACATAACAAAACAAATATTTCACGTTAGCCTAGTTTTTTAGCCAAATCACTCGACGCGTGGTGAAATTACCACAATTTTTAAAATCGATTATTACCAAAACTAAACGGTGAAAAATTTTAAAATGAGTAAGATATTTATGTTTTAAATAATATATAACAAATACATTCAGCGAATTTTATACGACAACACCTCACTTTCACTTCAGTGGCACCAAAAACTATCGACACATTTCTCCAGAAACAATGAATTGGTATATTAATATTAATTATTATTATATATTAATATATTGTAATAAAATGTTATTATTAAACCTAGTTATCGGATATTTGATACTGATACTGATTGATACTGATTAATAAAACAATATAACACAGAATTTTAATAAATATCCTTTTTCTAAAAACTAAAAAAACAAAAAAAAAACGCGTGAAGAAGCAGGTTCGATTTTAATATTAACAGATATGTTTTTAGGAAGGTGTCATGGGCGCCCTTACCTAGGGGCAAGAGGGGGCACTTGCCCCCCCCTGGAAATCTCCAACCCAACTAATTTTAACAGCGAAATATGTTGGATATATTACGATTTTATTAAAAAATTAACATACTTTCGGTAAAAAATCAAGTATAATAGATATATCATATCATATATGAAGATAGACAAGATGCAGATTCTGTATTTTTCAAAATGTTTAAAAAATGTCAGGAAATAGCAAACGATCTTAATGTCGAAATAAAGGTTCCTCGAATAGTCGGTCGTCAAATCCATCGAAGCAATATTCAAAGTCAATCTGCAGAGGAATATTTTAAAGTATCATTATTTATACCCTATTTAGATTCAATAATAAGTTCTCTTAAATGTAGATTTGCAATGGATACAACTCTGGGTTTTTCATTATCATGGTTTCATCGAAGTATTATAAAAGAAGGTAAAACTCTTACTGATGATGATCAATTGCAAAATATATCGGAAAAAATTGTGGTCGAAAATTTAAAAGCTGAATACAGAACCTGGCAAAAAGTTTGGGAAAATAGAAAGTATATAGGTAAACTTTTGAATGAAGAATGCGATTTTTTTCCCAACATTAAAATGTGTTTCCAATATTTTTTGGTTTTGCCACCTAAGACCTGTTCAATTGAGAGGTCTTTTAGCACACTTAGAAGGGTTAAGACCAGGCTTAGGTCAACAATAGGAGAAAGTCGTCTTTCTGGGCTTTGTCTAATAAGTTTGCATCGGGATTACGTAAATCAAAATCAAAATACTATAATTAAAAAGGTGATTGATGTTTGCCGCAAATAAAATAAACTTAAAATTTCTGTTTGATGAGTAGACGTTTTAGTTTTGTTTTTGTTGATTTCTTAATAAATATTATATGGTAGTAAAAGCTGTTTTATTAGGTAAGTAAGTTTATGTGCAAAAAAAGTGTTTTTCCAAAATGTAGTTCGGTACCTATGTATTAATATATTTTGGAACAAAGGTATTTTTTTCTACCTATTAAATTATTTGTTTTGTATTTTGTTTGGTTTGTATGGGCGCCCATGGAAGGTGTCCTTATTTTAAATGTGTCGATAGTTTTTGGTGCCACTAAAGTGAAACCTGCGGACCCTTCAGTGACATAAAAATATTTTTAAATTTAAAATTCGCACCTATAGTATGTCATTTTCCTCGACTTTAAAAAAATATTAAACATAACCTAGAAATCATGATAGAAACAGATGCTGGATTCATTCGTTATTCTTGACACGTTATAACATCGTGACGTCACAATTTCTATTCAAGGTCATCAAAGCGTTTTGAGTCTTACGGTTTTCAAAACGCTGTAGCGTTTTCAAAAACTCGTATGCGTACTCTCTAAAAGTGAAACTGTGAAATTTTCACTATTTCCGTCAGTGAGTTATTTATTCACTGTTAGTGTTTTTCAATATAAATTAGTGAAATTTTAACTTCTTCAAATTAGTGTTTTTTATTATCACTACTTTTCCGGAACTCTCGACATAAAATAGTGAAATTTTAACTTTTTTGAACTAAACCTATTTCACTAATTTGTACAGTGTAATTTCCACTAAATAAATTAGTGCAAAGAAATCGCTACATGAAAAAGTGAGTATTCACTAATTGCTAGTGTTATACTTATCACTGCGGCAAATAGTTAATATGCACTGTCAATCAGTGAAAATCCACTGTTTCATTTTTAGAGAGTAGATTCCAAACATGCAATAAAAAAATGTCCAAACCCCATTATTATAAAGCGTCAATTATTTTAAATTATAAAATATTTTTTATCAAGGGCATGCGTAAAGACTTATTTTTAATTTTGGCTTTGATAAGAAAATAAATTCAATTTTCTTTGCTATATTTAGACTACCTATACGTGACGCGCTACGCGAAAACTAAGCTTTATTAAAAAAATAAAATAAAAAAGTAACATGCTGCGGGGAAATTTATGTTTCATTTAATTATTTGTTAATTTGTATAGTCTTTAAATACAAAATAACATTGTTCTATTATATTACTAATGTCAAATTTTTATAAATAGTTCTAAATAAAAGTTGTTTAACAAGGTTTATATTTGACAAAATTAAGTATCGTGGTTGACTGTTTAATTCCTTAAAAATTAATGTTTGTATTCAAAAACACTACTAGTACTGTTTTTGAATAAAATAGTTATTTATGTCATTAGGTTAAGAAGTAAGGCTTTTTGTGCTAAGCTCAAAATTTGAAGGCCGACGCGTAGCGGAGGCCTACAATTGAGCGAAGCACAAAAAGACACTTCTTGGCCGAATGGCATACAACATTTTATCTTCAAAGCACTTTATATAGGTCAATTTAATTCAACATGAAAGCGGCCTAACCTCACTTTAGAATCTCATTTATTTATTAGCTAAAGATTACATTAAATTTACAATAATTATTATTCCTTTTAGAAGCAGTAATAGGTTGACAATACCTAGCTACATGATTTAAGTAGAAATGGATTTTTGTAAGAAAATGGTTTACTTACCCTCTTGCTATTACATTGAATTCAATTAATAAATAGGTATCTAATTTCAATTTGTTTGCATTTCTATAAAAAATTGGTAGTTTGGAATGTTTACGCTGTGTTTAACATTTAATTTCACTGAAAACTTAAAGCAAATTAAAACCTAAAGATAATTTAAATCGTAGAAAAAGAAAACACAACTGTGAAATCCACAGAAACGTCAAATTGCAATGTCCTAACCTCACTATTTGTTTTATTATTCATATTTAATTTTACAATAATTTAATGAAAAATAATAAAAATTAACAGTAAAACAAACAAATTAGTGCTTATTATAAATAAATTAAACCAGTTTAGTATGTTAATTTCTTAGAAAAGGATTAATTTGTCAAAACAATACCCCTAGCGAGAAAAAATCGAACTAATTACTTGCCTCATAAAAATTTTTATCGGCCTAGGCCATAACAAGTTAATTCTTTATCGAATGTTGACAACAATAAAGTTTAAATTATAGACCGCGTGGAGATAAAAAATATTTTTTATTAAACAGACAACCACGATACCTAATTTTGACAAATAAAAACCTTGTTAAACAGCTTTTGTTTAGAACTATTTATAAAAATTTTACATTAGTAATATAATAGAACAATATTATTTTGTAAATAAAAACTTGCAACTGTCCCATCCGTTACGCGTGGAATGGCCGAAATACAAACAAATATTTTATCTATTTGTTATAAATTATATATAAAAAAATTTATTTTTTTAAATAACATTGTTTCTTATTGTACAGTTTATTTTCTATAAATACTAATTGGAGAGATGGCCGTGTCTACGGCGCGCGGCATGCCGCGGCAGCGCGATGTACCGACAGAGATCGCGCTCGGGAATAAATAAATTCATATTGTTTAAACTAATAGCAGGCAGTGGAATTTTCTTGTAGAATATTTAACTTAAATGTACAATGCATGTAACTGAAAAAAAACCAAATTTATAATTTCAGGGAGAAGTCATTAAAATTTTTATTTGTTTATTTAAAAGTTAATTAAAAATATGATAATAAATAAATAATTTAAAATATTGAATTGTTTTTCAAAATGTGATTAAACAATAAATCCTGAAAATTTCATTAAAATATCTTTAACGGTTTTTCTGTTATCTATTTTTTAATTAAAAGTCTCTAAAATTTTCATTGTAAAAAAAATTGTTCTTAAAATGAAAATTTTTAAAAACTGTTTTATGTTTTCACTTTTGAATGTGACTGCTGTATATTAAAATATATTAATTTAAATTCCACGATCAAGTGGAAAATGGGGGTCCACTTGACGTGATCTTACTTTAAATTTCAAAATTAACAAAATTTTTATAATTTACATTATTTTAAAAAATTACAAAATTAATAAAATTCAAAAATTTTAAAAAGGACCCCACAATAATACTATTGGAAAGTGGGAGTTCCACACCCAAAACAAACGGCTACCTGAGCTTATATACTCCTATCGTAAGCCAACTGAGGCGAGATGTAAGAACATCACGTGATCAACACCGTCTAATGACGTGGCGTGGGTTTTCGAAGCGCCCTTTACGGCAATTTTATGAATGCTAAATTGACAAATTTTAAAGTAACATTTACAATTTGTTAAATGAACAAATTTAATGTTTTGGATTTAAAGAGCAACTAAACGTTAATTTAATAGTTTTTTTAGGTAATCCTAAAAATTTCAGTATTTGATTCAACCAATTATTAAATCAAAATAGGATAAACATTTTAATTCAAAAATTAGTTTATGTTAAATCAATATTTTACCTGTCAAATGAACAAATAAACTTTGACAAACTCTGACTATTGCTTTGGCACCAAAATATAGATTAATCCAATAGGTTTTTTGATGAAACAACATTTAGGCAAACGTTATTAACTCAACTACATTATTTTTTTCGGTGTAGGTATACAAAATATGTTTTATATTGTTAGAATTTTAAAAACTTAGAAGAGTTTAAAAATGTTAACAATTTTAAATTCTTGTAAATTTTTAAAAATAAGTCAAAATTTTAACTTCAATGTCTTCTAGTACCTATGAAACTGGCCACTTTTCAAGGGTCTTTTGCAAAATTTACAGATTTCAAAATTGTTAAAATTACTTACAGTAACTAGTTCTGAACTAACTTAGTTAGTAACTAGTCAATAATTGGTAACAAGTTAGTAACTTATTAGTAACTAGTCGCTAACTAGTCAATAACTCGTCAGTAGTTCAGTAAGTCAAAAACTGTTTAAGCTAAACTCTAAACATTACTCTAAAACTTGATTCCTATATATGTCGTCTTCTTCACAGATTTCACTTTAATAGTGTGCCTATAAATAAACTAACTTTATATGATATATTTAATATTTATTACACCCATTTTTAAATTTATGCAAGAATATTTAATAATATTATCAAGCATTTTTTTTTTGTAACGGTTTTTTACCTTTTTACAATTTACGACGTTTTTTAACATACATATTATGTGTGTTCAAATTAAGGTAGTTGTCGTGGTACAATATTGTCACGCACCGTAAAAGTATACGAGCTTGTAGCTAAGTGATTCATAATTTTTTCGCAAGACTGTACCCTGGAGACGTTACCTTTACGTAATACTTTCAAATATTATCATAAGTTTTAATCCGGCAACGTCGCTTATGCTTAACCAATAGATATATTGGAGAGTGAATCAGTCTGTATGAATTTACTTCGGAAACAATATCTATACTCGGGTACAGCGTTGCCAAGTTGTTTTTATCTGACACTAGTGATGTATACTTTTTACAAATTGTTCAACTTTAAACGGATATTTATAAACAATTGGACGGTCAAAAATTTTTTATTATTTTTTTTTAAACTCAGCAAAAATACATTAAAAGACTGTTAGTTTTTTGAATGCTTCTGACAGTTAGATTTTTTTATAACTAAGAAACTGGTACAGAACTACAGAAAGCGTATACAATCCATGTTAATTATCCAATTTTTAATTGAATTTATCTCGGGTTATAGACGGTCAATCGACTTCAAATTTTAAGGATAATTGTATTGCCATGTCCTTAATAAGTATACAAAAATTTAAAAATTTCTGATGGTATGCTCACAGCACTACCTTAAGCTGCCCTAACAATATACTTATATTGGTGTATCTTAAAAAAAGTGTACCTGTGATTTTGGCGTAGAATTTATTAACATACGTATTTATATACTTACAAAAGTGTCGATCTTTACTTCTTATGGAATCTAAAAGCAAACAAAAATTTCGATTAATTACATGTTTTCCTACTCCAGCTGCATTTCATCATGTTATTTTCATACGTACTCTCTAAAAATGAATTAGTCAAAACTGACTAGTTACTACACTTATTAGTGGCTGCTTTTTTACTTATATCATGGTATCCCCAACATTTAACAGCCAATTATTTTGTTATATTTTTCCCTGAATCCGAAAATACCGTCAAAAATTGTGAAAGTACAAGCAGTTTTTGAGATATAGTCAATTCCATATTAATATATGGAAAATTGACCATATCTCAAAAACTGTTTTTCAGATTCAGGGGATAATTTTACATGGGAATTGACTGCTAAATGTTCGGGATACAAATTGCTATTGACGAGAATTATTAGTGGCTGCTTTTTTGCTATGACAATTGGTCATTTTTGACTAATTCATTTTTAGAGAGTATGCAAAAGAACGCATATTTTAGTAATTACGCACATTGTGACGGGTTGGAAAAAGGGTCAAAATTATTTTCGGATGGTTTGGAATTATGAATTTTGGGTATATAAATATAAATGCAACATTTATTATGATGCTTGGTGCGCAAGAAAAGGGTGTGAATATAAATTTAATTTATTTTGTACGAAAAAAAAATTTTTGAGTGAAAAATAATACTGCGTTTAAAAATGTTAATGCAAACTACCTATAGATGCTAAATTTCTGTGCAATGTGCTCGTGCAAACGAATTACGATAAGTGCAGTTTTATTATTTTTAGCATTCAAACGTTGGCTGAGATTTAATTAAATTTAATTTATAACGAGAACGCCAAAATAATTTAGCTTTATTAAAAGTTCCGAGTTTGGACTCGAGCTGTGGGGGTTCTTTTAAATAGAATCTGAGAACACCGTGCGGATTATTACAAGACACAAAACCGAGGGAGGAAACGTTATATGAACTATGCGATGTCGAATTTAATATTTAGCCATTGTCTACTGCGGAGAAACCTAATTTGTTTGTTAATAGGAGAAATTTTCATTTGGCAAATGCTTTTTAAAATGCAGCTCAGTTCCGTACTGCCGTCGTGTCGGGGAAACTAATAAAGACCGTAAAGATTTAAGTGCGCCACGTTACTTTAATAGGAAGTATTTTGCTTTGGGGATGCAAATCCCAATCTTATTATACTCTTTAAATTTCAGGGAATTTGCTTTACTCGCATGCATATTTTAAAAAACAAAAAAAATTTGACATGGAATCTAAATATTTAAAGACTTTTACCTCGAAATAATATATATAAATTTAAAGTACTTATTTGTTCATAATTTAATTTAAACAATGGTGATTATGTCTACAAGGATATTTCAAAACGAACGATAAATTTAACAGAATACTTTTATAAATATTCTTTATTTACGTAGTTTTGGTTAACCCTCGGATGGTCGACGTTCTAAACATTATACGAGCATTTATATATATATATATATATATATATATATGTATGTATATAGAGTCTTTAGACGGTACATGTCTCCAGACTGACTTGCCGATACATCTCGCCGCTGTCCTGGTCATTGATATCTTTATAAGTGAACAGTGCCGAGCTTGATGCGTGTCTCCCGTCAACGACTGCCTGACACTGATGAGACCCAACAGGTCGAAACAGTCTGTCTGTCAGTGTTGGTGGGCATGGTGCATTAGTCATTGGACTATACAAGTATATTTTTTTTAATATTTCATAATACTGCATGGTTTGGGTTCAAAGTTTATTTAAAATCTAAATAATTAAAAAATAATCATGTAAATAAAATTAACACTCTTCCATAAAGTAAAAAAGTAATAATTTATTTATTAAAAATAATATATGTAGGTACAAAAATGTTAAACTTTCCGGGAAATATTACTACAGGGAGAAATGTAAATTTTTAAATTAAGTAGTTAATTATTTAATTTACTTTATTTCAAAAACCAGAATAGTATATTAAAGTACAAGTTGCAGAAGGCCACATATTCTCGCACGAATTCGAAATTTGGCCTCGAGCGACGAAGGAGCGAGTGGACGAACGAATGAGTGCGAGAATAGCCTTCTTAACTTTTATTTAGGTTTTTTTAATTGTTTTGTGGCCGTTGTTAGTTAGGGGATTTTTCTCGCAAAATGTCAGTTGGCAACACAAAATGACTATATTTGTTATCCTGCACAAGTACAACCTGAACTGCACTTTTACACATTAAACTTAAAATTTTGCATTAAAATGCATTGTTGGAGCAAACTTTATATTACAAAACAATAATAAAGGCTTCATTTTCAATAAAAGTAATGAATTTGAGGTTATTAATCAGTTTGACATTTTGGGGGTACCAATACTTAAAAACTAAATGTTACCAAAAATCGTTTAAGAATGAGCTTCATTCTTCAACGATTTTGCGTGCGAGAATATGACATTCTTATATAAAAATCGAGAAAATATTTTGTAATATTATACAAACTTTGAACATTAGTAATGCTCCATTACTAAACATTTCACCAACTTAAAATTTTGTTTGATATTGATTGCTAAAAGTAATGAATCCTTGATATTAGGGATTGTAACTTTATTTTATAGTAACGTGTAAAAATTAAGTTAACAATTTATTACTTTTTTAATTTAGAATACATTACAATAACAATTTAAAGTTATAATAAAACGCTTTAAAATTTGTGAATAAACGTGTGTGTGGTCTTTAATACTAAAAGTTTGGGAATAATTTCCAAACACTATTAGAAGCAATTCCCCAATATTATTTTTCTATTTAGTCGGGTATGAATTTATGCTTTGTTATTTTATATGATTTTTACTTCTCCTGGTATTTTATATCTTTTCTTGTGCATTTTATTATCATTTTATTCTGTTAAATTAATTAATTATTGCATTGTGTTTATTTAATGGTACACTTTAAGTTTAATATAGTTATTAATTATTTATATGAAACTCTTGCTTAATGCACGTGTAATAAAAACAAATTTTAACATTAAATCTGATTATTCCACATACATATTCATACCTACTTTTTGTTGTTTTATAGTGATATGGTTTGTACATTGGCACTCCAAAATCACCACATGCGTAGAAGACACACTAGTTTTATAGTAACTACTTTCCAGTCAAGATATTGTTACTAAACTCACTTGTAAAACATCAAAGCTGTCCCCAATTTACTAGACTTTAAGTAACCATTTCCAAAACTGTTCTCTCTGTGTAGACATTAGTATTTTTTAAAATAAAATCTAAATATTTAAATATAATGTTTAAACTATATGTATAATTTAAAAATTATAATTATAAAAAGCAAAGTAGTTATTTATGTATTCATAAGTTAATTCAAACAAAAGTATTAAAATATCAGACTTGCAAAACAATTAAATTTATAATTGAAGCATTCAAATAGTATTTATTATTCAAAGGTAGAAATAACCATTTCACATTCATTACACTATCTAACGGTAAAGTTCCACAGATATCTGCCAAGCTGCGCTCATGAAATATTATGTATCTATTTGGTAAATGTTAATATTTATGGAAAGTGACAATTTGGTTGAATATCAAAACGGATTTATTTATGTCCCGAACAATATATTGTGTCGCGGCTGCACTATGCATCGCAGGAATGTTTATTTTATTCGGCGACGAAGAAATAACTTATGAAAATCATTCTACAGTACGTTTGGAAATCGTTTACCATATTTAAAAGCTTTAGATAAAGTTTCAAAAGAAAAGTCACGTTCGAAGCTCATTGCATCACGTGTGGATATTCATATTGTAATGTAAAATTCAACGGTTCCAAACAAGCTAAAAGTATAGCAGTAAAAACGCATAGCAACATTAAAACCCTTAGAGGATTGAGATTGTTCCTTTCGCACCTTCCGTTCGCCCCGCCACTCACTTTGAATAAAGAAAACGCGAATTGTCATTCAGTCGGCACAAGTGTCAAGCACAAATAAAAAACATCACTAACGCTCATTTTTCATATACTTTTTCCGAAGAGCAGCTTTTTAATAAACTAACCGGTTTTTAATTTCCATTACATCTTTAACATCAGTTAATTAGTTATAATTTTTACCTTCAATAGGTTGAACTAAAACGTTATTTTGTTTTACGAGTCCATTGATTTTATTAATTCTTCGTACAAAACCTTTCTAGTCTTTTTTAAACATTCTAAAAAAAAATAAGGGCAATTTTAGAGGCAATTTTGGTCAGGTTTAGTCATATTACTAATGTTGGGAATAATGAATTGACCGCTACCTATTTGACCAGTCAAAATATATTAATTTTTTGCAGCTTTTTATTTAGGTTGGATCAACATTATTTATTCGTTTGCCATCAGTCCAATTTACCTACATCCGTCTTAATTACTTGTTAATCCCAAAATTTCTGGGATCGTGCAATATCGGCATCGTTTACATATTGGTGATGGGGGGTTCCTAGGCCAAACACACCTTTTTTAAGCTGAACATAACTTTTATAATAAAAAAACTCGGTAACGTATCTATTGTTTATCAAGTAGAAATGAATCACAGTTTTGTTAAAAAATTAACCAGTTATAAATATTAGTTAAGAAACAAAAAGCCGGACACGACCGTAAAAAGCTAAACGGCAGGCTAAAGCCGGGGCCTAACAACCATATCCCTGACCGTTCGATATAGCAGCACAACAATAACTTATTGTTTTATTTAATTTTATTTTGGCCAATTCCACAATCCTAATACTATAATACTATACGCACTTACCATGACAGTACCCTAGAGATTCGCGTACCTCACGTTAAGAAATACTGTTTTAAACTAAAGGAGTTTGCTACTTTATTACTTATGTAGATATGAAAAAATAATATTTTTAGTGAATTATAATAAAAACATATTTAAAAAGTAAAACTAACTCATACTTTAATAAAACAAAATGTCGCTTAAACCAACATTAAAAACATGATAAAAGTACCAATCTTCTTTGTTTATAAATTACGTGTATAAGATTCTTGTTTGGTAGCTGCTTGAAATGAAAACCTTTCTTTAAAAAGGGGGGTTTTCTTGAGAGTGGAAGACACCCTGCATTATACCAGTTCAAAAGGTGTCTGAAACCGTCCTTTTAAAAGGGTTCGACTAATTAATGTTGTAACACATTATGAGAAAATCTTAGAAATCTGTGTCAATTACTAAGTATTGTGATCGGCACAACATAATTGTTCAAAATCAATCTGGTTTTAAAAAAAATCCATCTTTAATAACTTACAATTGTAAATTGGCTTAGAGAAATTTATATAAATAATATATTGTTAACTGTATTTTTATATTTTAAGCGTGCAGCACCTTTAAAACGCAATGGGCAATAGTACATGTTTTCATGCTACTAAGTGATCTTTTAAATACACATTTACGTAGTCACGCGCTTTAGTCACGGGCTAAAGTTAGTTGACAGTTGTCAAATAATAATTTGGAAATTATTTTATTATCTTAATAAATAACAAATATAAAATAGTTTTTCAATGCCAATACTTATTGAAAAGTTTATATGCAAGTTTGTACTGTCCTTTTGATTTTGACGGCATTAAACTAAATATAACTAAAATAATTAAAAATTTCGGGTGGAGACTCCATCGTGAAGTGCCATAAAACATTATTTTTACTTTCACTGTGAAAACTGCTTCTATATCATTATTTAAACAGTTGTTTGTCCATTTTCAAGGGATAAATTTCGATTTACACATACAAAAAAGTGCTCTTTTTAGTTCCACCCTTACTTCCTAAGAAGTCCCAAAAGCCAACTGAAACATGACTAATACAAATTTAAAATTTTGACTGGCGCGCCGGTAATACAGATTCCCAATTAAGAAATTGTTACGCGAGTTAATCTATAGATTAAAAATATATTTTTTTATAGATGTATTTGTCGTAGAAAAAGTTTAATTAAGCAGTCGCTCGCAAGCTCGATCGTGCCTAAATTAAATTCGTGACTAAAATGGCGTTTATGAAACTTGATACATAATATACTATTAAAATAAATTAAATTTTATAGAAATCTGTGATAAAGCATTAAAATAGTTTCATTTAAACAACTGAGTACAAATTACCAAATTTAATAATGTATGGTCTAGTAAACGTTGTTCCTTGTATGGTGTCCCTCAGGGCACAGTATTGGTTCCTCTATTATTTATATCAAGGATATTATTGAATGTGTTAATAGATGTAATATAACTTTGTTTGCGATGATACAATGCTTTATTTGTGGTGATTTGGTCGAAGATTGTAAATATAGAACTTACAAATATGTTTAGCTGACTGTGTATTAATATGCGGGGTATTTTCGTGAATTAAAACACGTGTATTGTTTATAGTACGTTATTTATTACAAATGTAATAATGAAGTAACTTACAACAACGAAAAGCTGGCTGTCGCGGCCCGAGAGAATGGTTTAAGAAGGTGGAGTTTCTCGACTTCGATTGTGTTGTCAAATGATTAATTAGCTAGGGATTTTATAGTTCAGGTACGGGTAGTTCTGACGTCACGTGATATGACGTCGGTCTGAGTTCGGGGTTTAAGTTAGGATATTCCAAATAGCTGGGATTTTGGAAAGTAATTTGCATAGGAATTCTACGAAGGATACGGAGCGGTATCTTGTGTTGTAAAAGTGGGCTGTAGAAAATTTTATTGATGATAAGATTAAATTAAGGCCTCTACAGTCCAGCGTACACTTTGTTACGTAGCTATAATAAAATTTGTATGATTTTTGCCTGGGTTTATGGTGTTTTTGTACTTTGTGGAGGTACTGCCGTCAGTCAGTCACGTCGGGGTCACCAATTTGCGGGGTGTCAATTAGCTAGGAAAAGAAATGGATTGTAAAGTTCAGGTATGATAATGGGACATAGTAAATCACGTTAGGAACATTATCATCTAGGGCCGTATGCAGAAACGTTGATTTATTTAAACCAGTGTCAGTGGACAAAGGTTTTTGCACGACATGGCAACGTAGTAATTTTCTTTAAAAACTGTTGTTTTATAAAATAAATTGGGTAATTATCTTTCAACCTTTATATTTTTCCTAAAAAAGTCGATTTCTATACATTGACATTTTAAATTAGACATAAAATAATTAAAATTTCATCAAGATTTATTTGACATTTGTGATAAATGTTTACTTTTTAATATAATACCTAGATAATTAAAAAGGTTACTATTTAATAAATAATAAGGATTATAAAATAAAAGCAAAATTGTGTTTAAAAAATTATTTGTCTTATTTTTTAAATACTTTTGAAGAATTTGTTCAACTTATTTTTTCTTTTAAATTTTTAAATTATGTGCTTGCTCTTTAAATAGAAACAGTAGGTAGAGGGGACTTTTTTTCTGAGGAAATTTACACTCTATTTTTTTCGGCTCAGAAATATAGGTAGGTACTATTAAACATAAAAGAAAATGAAATTGAGGGACAAAAATATAGGTATTTCATATTTCAAATTGAATATACATGTATACATGCATATTATAATATTATTAACAGTTTTGGTAAATTTTCACTTTAGCGACTTTTCCGAAAAACGGCAGGAAAGTTGCCAAAATGCCAAAAATAGGTGTGGAGGGATGTAAAAGTGCATAAACAATCGGCGCAGGGTGAAAAAGTTGTATAATTATCGCGTATTTAATAAAAAAAGGGTCTGATAATTGAAGTGACTTACCGTGATTTTCTGTGAAAAAGAACATGCAGCGAGCCAAAAACACGTATCTAATAAACGTAGAATTTGAAAGTGGAAGTAAAAAAGCGTGAAACAACGTCATGAATTGAGGAAAATGCAATTTTTAAAATCAGGTTTAAGGTTACGAAGATTAGCTGTCATCTTGGTTATGCAGGTACACTAAAATGGGCAAAGGTGAGCGAAACCAACCCAAACCAACCCAAACTTAACAACCCAACCCAACCGACCCCGCCCCATTGGCCCCCCCACCCCATTGAGCAATAGAGGTATAATATATCTATGGTCAAGCTGGATTGTGAACCTGCATAACCTCAAATTACCTGATTTTAAAAATTGCATTTTCCGCAATTTATGACGTTGTTTTTCATAATTCAAGCATTTTCACTTCAATTTCAAATTCTACGTCTATTAGATACGTGTTTTTGACTCGCTACATGCTCTTTTTCACAGAAAATCACTGTAAGTCACTTCAATTATCAGCCCCTTTTATTAAATACGTAATAATTATACAACTTTTTTACCCTGCGCCAATTGCTTATGCACTTTTACATCCCTCCACACGTATTTTTTGCATTTTGGCAACCCCCAATCCGTTTTTCGGAAAAGTCGCTAATGTGTAAATTTAATACAGTTTTTGCCAGAATACAAGTTTAAAACGTATTTTATAAGAAAATAAAAAATACAGCATGTAGGTAAAAAGAATTGTTTTTGCTCGAAAGCAAAAACAGGCACATTGTATGAAACTTTTTTTTATTATTTTTGGTTCAAATTGATTTTATTATTTGTAATATTTATTTGACAAATAATTAAAAATATGCTCTGAAACAATATTTTTATTTTTAAAATAAAATACACAGGGTTAAAAAATCTGGACTGTAAGTGCAACAGATAAATTTTAAAATTTGATTTATTAAAATAACAGTTTTTAAAATTTGTGTACCTATATTTTTTAATATAAATTATTTAAAAAACAAAGTGTATAAGGCATGCACATTTTTTTTCATTGGGTTTAATTTAACCTTTTTAGAAAAGCAGGGGTTCTTGCTGGAAATGCAAGGGTGTAGCCAGGATTTTGTTCAGGGGGGCAGGCAAGGATAAACTATATGCATGCTACAAACAGTTTCGAGACTCCATCACCCACCCATTTTCTAGCACAATTTTTCTGGACATGCAATTTTTTAGTATAGCTCCCTCCTTTTGATTGAAAAAGTTTATTCTGAAGCCATAATTTATGTATATCAAGCATTAACTAACATATGTTATCCTCCAGAGTTTGTTTTTTAATTTTTTTTATATTCTTGTCACAAATTTTAAATGTCTTTTTTCCCTCCCGATGTCTTCGGCATCATTGCATTTATTTTCCTAAACAATTGCCTAAATGCCTAAAAAGGTGTTATTGGTACCTGTAAAAGAATGGGTAAAAAAACATTGCCTGTTAGAAACAGGTCTAATATTCCTATAACTATAATATATATATAATTATTATATTTATAATATAATTAAATAATCTTTTACAAGAACAAACACTTAAATAAAATGTCCACCAACTTCAACAAAATTTCTTTGTTCTTTTCAGAGGCTTTAAGCCGTAATTTTCGTTTTTCATACCTTCTAATGCAAATTTAGATACTTGTAACAAAACACATTGTAAACTGCGAACATAACCCAATTGTGTATGTTTTATATTGCGGCTCTTCTTCAAACCAATATTTTGTTAATAATAAGGTGTAGTCAGTTATAAATGTATTTATGACATAAATTTTATGTGTATATTTAATAATACATTTTAAAAATGTTTTACTCTTATAATGTAATAAACACATATTTAAGCATATGTAAGATAACCTAAAAATTTTAAATGACAGTAAAGATTCTTTACTGTCATTTAAAATTTGCTTTGTTGCCAAATTGGTTCAAACTGAAATCAGTGTATATGCGTAAATCAGTTGATATAAATAAATCAACGTTTCTGCATACGGCCCCTAGTATTTACAAAATATTATATATTTAAAAACTATCTGTAATTGTATAAGTTATACAAATATGTACAGGGGCGTGCTGGCTATATCAGACCGGCCCGGGAAATTCAGAAAAATCGGCCAACTACACACGAAAAATGGGGGGTGAGAAAACCAAGTTAAAAAATTTCAAACATTTATTAATAATTGAGGGGCTTGGAAGTAAAACGGTACAAGTGCACTTTTTTAAATAAATGGTCTAAGTGCAGAATATCACACCTAAAGAATATTCTATTTTAGTGGTAAAATTATATAAGTACATTTTACATTCCCTGGCGCCATTTCTTATCGTCTTTAAAAACCTGGCAAAATATTTTAAAATATATCTTTGGTAAAACGATTTACGTGCACCCTTTACTGCTAAACATAGGCTTTTATCTATGCTGCTAAAGCCTTGACAAGTAGCTCGTTTCGACATAGTGTGACCGGGGTCGAAACGACATCGGCCAGCGTTACGATTATGGCATCGGTCCAGACTGATGAGGATTCAACATAGTAACTATGTTATAATAATAATAATAACTTTATTAACGGTATGACCAATTTACAATATATATACAAATACAAGAATCCTATACAACACAATGTAAACAATGCAATAAATATATACACATATACATATATTACGACACGTTAAAAATTCATTCTGAGCTTATGTTTAAATGTTGGCAAAGAAACATTAAAAAAGTCTATTTCTAGCTTATTCGCATTCGCACATATTCGATTTAGTGGCATAAATCTAGCATAGTCTGTTCTTTGTGTTTTTAAGTAAAACAAATTTTTTTGCCTCGTTTGCCTTTGAGGAATATTAAAGTGTATCATTTGAAGCAGCTCAGGACTGTTTATTAAATTATTTAAAAGTTTATACAAAAAAACCAGACCATGTTCGGTTCTTCTAACAGAAAGTAATTTTAGGCCGATTAACTCTCTCATAAACATATAGTCTAGGTTTTCTGTACTCACATTTAACTTATAAGCACAAAAACGAAGGAATTTGTTCTGAACTTTTTCAATTTTGTTTTCCAAATTTGAAAAATGTGGGCACCAAACAACACAACAATATTCCAGGATGCTACGTACAAAGGACATATATACATTTTTTAAACAATAAATATTGTTAAAATCTCTTAAGCTACGTTTTAAAAACCCCAGCATTTTTAGAGCTCTGTTTACCATTTGATCAATGTGCTCATTAAAAGTAACCTTGGTATCAAAGTAAACGCCTAAATCTTTGATTACACTTACATTTTCTAAAATAACATAATTTAAACTATACGGAAAAACAACAGCATTTTTAACTCTATAAAAGTTTATGGTTTTACATTTATTCACATTAAGTTTCATTAAGTTTCTATCACACCATATTTGTATTTGATTCAGGTCTTCCTGGATGTCACAGCAGTCTTCAATATCTTTAATAACTTTGTAAAGCTTTAAGTCATCGGCAAAAAGTAAATATTTACAAAATTTTATGTTATCACCAATATCATTTATGAAACAATTAAACAAAAGTGGAGAGAGATGACCACCTTGAGGAACACCAGACGTAACACTAATTGTTTTGCTTCTAAAATGGTTGTTAATAAGTACTATCTATGTCCTATGACTCAAATAGCTTTTTAGCTGACATCAATGAAGAAGTAGAAGAAGAAGGCCATGTAACTCCAGCAAAAACTAAAAAAAAGCCGCTTAGGTACCTTATTGGACTATATTCCGCCAATTTACCACTTATTTTATAAAAACATAGAGTACGATCGAGATCCATCAGAAAAAAAGAAACAAACTAAGACCATAGCTCTATTGAGCCAAAAAAATCCTATTTAGGTCAACCCCAACCAAGACCAGCTAATTCAGATGAAGAAAACGTTGTATTATATTTTGATTATGAATAATACTTTGTAAAACTTCCCAGCAAACGCACTATTCCGGCCATGCAACAGCGTATTATTGGGCCATTACATAATGCAATGGCCCATTAATGTGCCCTTGCATGGCCGGACTAGTGTGTTTTCTGGGTAATTACCCAAATTTTAAAAAATAAAGTTTTGTTCTAGTACAGTAATTGCATTTAAATCATTTTACCACTAAATTTTGTCTTACATGCATGACGATTCAAGTACATTTTTGTAAAAAAAATTAACAAAAAAACGAAATTGAAAAATTCATTTTTCTTTATAATCCTTTTTAGTCTTTAAACAAAACTAAAATATTCACACAGTTTTTTAAACTCTTTTCTAGAATTTTAAAATTCAAGTTAACTTTAAAGCCATTTATCTCAGAACTAACAAAAATGCACTTAAACCCTTTTACTTCTAGGCCCCTCAATTAATAACATAAAGTATAAATTAAATTCTTGAAAAAAAAACAGGCAACAAACACAACCAGACAATATTTTACACAATGCTAAAACATATAGCATTGCACTTAAAATAAAAACTAATACAAATTGTCATCGCTCAGGAAACTTATAAACAATATACAATCTCGAAAAAAGAAACAAAGCTGGCAGGCTGGCATGCATGGTATGTGTAAAATAATTATGATATTTATACATAACTCAACTAAAAAAGTTTTTAATTGACCACGGGCTGCGGCATGCTGCCTACATAGCCCTCCGGCACACCGGCCCACTTAGCCCTCCGGACCACCGGCCCACCGGGATTTCTCCCGGTGTCCCGGCGGCCCAGCACGCCCCTGAATATGTATAATTTTGGTATAAATTCTGATATCATGTTATATAACGTTAAGGTAAATAAAAGGGTCCCAGGCTCTTTCATACAGTTTCAACTTATAAATACAATATAGTTGATATACGCTAAAGAAGCATCGCTAGTAGCGCCACCACCCTGTAAATATAAATTGTACCTATTAGATACAATAAATACACATTTTAGTAGTGATTAACGTGAAATAATAATAAATACACATTTAAGTGATAAATTACGTAAAAATTGTAAACATTTCAATTCAGTAAAAATCATTAAACAAATAAGTCGTCTAAATTCAAACATAATTTATCATTATTAAAGCGTTAATTAAAAAAGTATCGACTTAAAAGTAAAATGCCAAGAACCGGTAATATACTTTGTCGTTTAAAATGCAGTTTTCGGCGTTTTTTTAGAGGACTTAAATATAAAAATATTCGATTTTAAGGTTAAAAATATCAAAACTTAAATTTAAATTATATTAGGTAAAGTTATCAAAAGTTGATTCTGCACCAACAAATATACGTAACTTATTGAATCTTTAAACAAAACATGAAAATGCAACGATTTAGTTCTTGAATTTTATTTACAATTAAAACTCATTAATTCACCATGACCACTT
Organism: Brassicogethes aeneus; assembly: GCA_921294245.1. Classification (NCBI taxonomy): domain Eukaryota; kingdom Metazoa; phylum Arthropoda; class Insecta; order Coleoptera; family Nitidulidae; genus Brassicogethes; species Brassicogethes aeneus. Next base: position 69,840,057 of record OV121132.1, read on the forward strand.
AGATAAAATACACACACTAACGTAACTGTATAAGCATATAAGCGTTAAGTTTCTTAATCAATGATATGAGGAATATTAAATCGAAATCAAGTACTAAACCAAAGTTTTTTAGTTTTAACTTGCAACGCAAAACACAAATAGCGTGCTCTATTTAGCTGTGCTTGTCGATTAATTGGTCCAAGATCGTTGTCAAGCTTTATTCCCTTTTAGCAGTTTAAAATAAATTCCTATTATAATTATGAGATTGAAACTCGGTTGTCCAAGCCTTGCTATTTAAATTGACTAATACGCTAAAGAAGCATCGGGTTTTCGCAACGCGGCGCGCGATAGCATTGTGTGAATTCAAGAATTGTCAACAATGCATTTAAATCATACGAACTGCACAACATTTTTAAATAAATAAGTTAGTTTTTTCACAAAAGAGAGAAAGGAAGAAGTCTTCTGCCACTGCACTGTTCTCGACTTTTCTCAAAATCCCGCCGATATTCTGCCCGTTAGTTTTCCGCCTACTAAAATCTACAACCAAAATCCTCACCTAAGAAACAAGGCCATGATCATAATCATAACCACACTAATAAACGTATACGTTTATTATAAGGTAATTTGACTCTCGTATATAAACCAACTAAAATTTTAGTGTTTTACAACAGCTGACAGCTATGTTTTATAACCCTACCATCGTATAAATACGGAACTGTCTAAAATGTGCATTTTTAAGGTAGAGTAGGTAATTATGTCTTAATAGATGTTGAATTTATATTGTACACATCTATAATTGCTCCAGCATTTTATTTGGAATTAATAAAAATGAACTTGTTAAACTGCCTTCAGAATAATTGTACAATGTAATAAATTTACACCTATAAAATTAATGCTGAAAACTCTTGATTTAATAAATGTAAAGCAGTATTATATAATATTACTTATAACTTCCTCATGTTTTAGTTTAAAATGAAAATTGGTTTATTATCAAAATATTGTAATAAAGTTCTAAATAAATGGAACTAAACTGTTTAAGGACTTACCTAGGCCAATTAAAGATTGTAATAATGTAAATACCTCCAAGCATCTATTGATAAAAACATATAAAAATGTCCAATTTTTTTGTAATAGGGTATTTCCAATTTTTTTGTAATAGGGTATTTCCATTGTAACGGGTGCCACACTGACAATGCGTTTTTTGGTGATAAAAGTGTTTGTTCACATATATTTGTATATTAAAGAATCAAGATACGTTAACATACAAAAATAGTATAAAAAATTAGATATTTAACTCAAACAAAATGTCAATAAAAACTTTTAGAGAAAACATTTTATAACGCCATGGATCGCGTAACGGGCGCGACACGACACGGCGCGACATTAGAAAATGCGACCAAAGTTGATCCTCTTAAATTTTGGATGAAAGCATATATGCTGTATATATACATAGTAAGAATTTTGTAAACTTGAATAGTAACCTCATTTAAATGCACAAATATTGTATACTTTATTGTCTAAAATTATCTCAAAATGTAACGGGTGCGACATTTGAACTTTTCGATTAAAACTCTTCCGTGTTTATTCTTAAAGTCAGCTTCTTAGCATTTCAATGTACGAATATTTTAAGGATATAAATAACGTCGCAATTAAACTAAACTGCGCACCACTCAATGTGTCGCCACCAAAAAGTTCGTCCTTTTTCAAAACGACATAATACTTCATTATTTCAAAGTAAAAACGAGAAAAAAAATATTTTTTTACAAACGGGGCTTGGATGAAGTTATTGAAATTTTTGACCGTTTTACATATCACCCTGTACGAAATTTACTTGAAGAACCGTCAGCTTCATATATACCTATAGCATGAATAGCCAGAGGATGGGGCTAGCAGAAATCACAGACCAAAATAAAATCGTTCAAGAAAAAAAAAGTTATGTTGTTTTGAAAAAGGACGAACTTTTTGGTCGCGACATTTGACTTCAGATAGTTTTTGTTTTGTTAAATAACACATCTCATTTTTTGTCATGGTTTCGCGGAAATACCCAATAGCTGTGTTACAATGTAGTTGATGTCAAAATGTAAAACAATTTTACGGTTTAAAAATGGACCACCAGTTGCGGGCAATGTATGGTAATTGAAATCAATTATTGATTACACATTTCAAAATAATGGCACCCATAATACGGAACTTTTGTTGTTTCGCTGTTGAATATGCATCAAAAGGCATGTTAATCCGGCGGCAACATCGCGTTTGACGAATTTGAATATCTGACGGATATTATTGCGCGCAGAAGCGAACGCAGAACGTTCGGAAGAGACAGACAATTCAAGTGGAAATAACCGGTTGCTTAATACGCAATCGAGTGATAGAATTTTGTGGGTGAGAGGTGACAATAATACCAGCGAGGCTTCCGATGAATTATGCAATGAACAAGGTTTGCTAATCTGCGGCTGGAGCTCGCCTCTAGACTTTACTGTTCCCGGAGGGCTTGAAAGACGTGCCGCTCCGCTCCGGACTGCCTGCCGAGGAACAGCTTTAGTTTGTCAGCCATAGGACCCGGCACTTTTTTAAATTGTCGTCCGGATGAAATATCTACACGATGTCAATACCAAGATTTATTGCCCATTTTCAAATGGCATTTATTAAATATTTAAACCAAATACAAAACGATTCAGACATAAATACCGGAACATCGCCCTTTTCTGTAACTATTTTACGTTTTTGCTACACCTACACTTATGGCACGCCGTTTTACTTTTTAATCGGATAAAAAATATTAAGTTAAATATTAATACTTTAAAAATAAATTGCACTGAAAAATAATACCTTCAAAATAATACATTAATTAGAATTATACATGTCAAACAAGTTATTCTTTTTTTAAATATGTTTATATAAGATGTTGAATTATTTATTTAATGTAATTTTTCTGTCTGCAATATTTTTGTGACACATTAATATTTAACTTAATATTTCTTATACAATTAAAAAGTAAAACGGCGTGCCATAATTAATTTTATGTCTACGCAAATTTTAATTCTAATAAAAATGATACAATTAATTTTATGTGTACACATAAAATTAATGCACTGAATTTTTATTATGTAATTAAAATTATTACTATACTATAATAAAAATAAAAATTTTAGAATTAATTTTATGTAGATAAAATTATATAATTAATTTTATCTAGATAAAATTATATAATTAATTGTATCTAGATAAAATTAATTCTATAATTTTTATTATGTAAAGTCAAAATTTTAATTGTAACATTAAAATTCATTGCATTCATTTTATCTAGATAAAATTATATAATTAATTTTATCTAGATAAAATTAATTCGGCGCTTTGGAGTGCGGTCGAAAGTGGCAACTGCAGTAGATCATATAGTAGGCACGTTTAATTTATCAAAGTTTGTCTAGTTTGGCGCCAATATGCGAGAGATCTGTTTGTGGTTTTTGTGTTATTGATTGTTGGAACTGTTCGCAAGCCTGCCTGAGCTTATAAATCCTTAAAAATAAGTTTTGTTCAATATAAAACATATACTATGCACATGAACTACTGCAGTTGCCACTTTCAGCCGCACTACCACAGCGCCGAATTAATTTTATCTAGATAAAATTAATTATATAATTTTATCTAGATAAAATTAATGCAATGAATTTTAATGTTACAATTAAAATTTTGACTTTACAAAATAAAAATTATAGAATTAATTTTATCTAGATAAAATTAATTATATAATTTTATCTAGATAAAATTAATTCTATAATTTTTATTATGTAAAGTCAAAATTTTAATTGTAACATTAAAATTCATTGCATTAATTTTATGTGTACACATAAAATTAATTGTATCATTTTTATTAGAATTAATTTTATGTGTACAGATAAAATTAATTGTAAAATAAAAATGATTGTCGTGTTATAAATAGGAAATTGCAACTTAAAAAATAATAGATTAAAATAAAATAGTTTAAAAATCTTGTTTACAAAAAAAATTGTTCAACAATGTTTTTAGTCTCACAATAATTCCAATATAAATTTCACAGTATAAAAATAAAGAACCTCATACGAAATAAAAATGGACCAAATTTAAATGATGCAAATATTAATTCAACTAACGAAATAATATGTAAACTGTTTAAAAATATGGCGTGTCATATACACTAAATTTATGGGCATAAAAAACGTATCTATTTATTGCTAAGTTGAATAAATTTTATGCGTTTTGTTAGCCCAAAAATCATACTTATTTTAACGCAAGAATCATGTAGCTATAAATTCACTATGGGTAATTTTCTTAACAAATATTATAAGCTAAACTAACCTAACTGTCTTAGGAATGTCAATTTAAGCCTAATTAAATTAATTCTTAAAAATTTTAACTTTTAATACTGTCAAAATGTTTAGACTGGATATACAAAAAGTTTATATACAAAAGTGCTCTTTTAGTTCCACCCTTACTTCCTAAGAAGTCCCCTAGGAACGGACCGCGGGCTTAAAGTCCCCTCCGAAGGACTATTACACAATAGAACAAACACAAATAAACAGCCATACCCCTGGTGGGATTCGAACCCACGACCTCTCGGCTTGTTGTGAGCAGCACTAACCACTAGTCCACCGTATAAATAATACCAATTTAATTTAGATATACATATACTAGAAGTAACTTAATTTTTCAACTTAACCTAGGTATAGAAATCCTAAGAATATTAATTTATGATATAAGGTTTTGACTGTTACTTCTCAACTCAACCTAGGCAAAGAAATCTTAAAAATGTTAATTTATGAAATAACCTTGGATAAGAAATAATAATGTTCACTTAAGTAAGATAAACCTTCGTGAAAAAAACTGTCTTACGAATATAAACTAGATTTAACTCTTCTACGAAAGTCAATAGTTTACTACGTATATATAAACTAAATCTATCAACAAAACTAAACAGGCGTATTTATGTTCAAGTTCCTAAAATTTTGCCAAAAACAAACTATTCAAGTTATACATGGATTTCACTTTTATAGGTTCTATTTAACCAATTCTTTTTATTTTTACGAGACAACTCTGTAAAAATATTTATTTAAAATAATTGGTTTTACTCCTACTGCATAATATTTCTTTGTTTATTAATTATTTTTTTCCTAAATCATGCTAACCATAATAACCCCCCTGCCCCTCCCCGCATCACTGATTCGCCCATTTCATTATTTACTGTGAGTTGTAGCTATCGGTTGGTTGCAATTTCAAAAACATTATATTCGCCCCTGGTATTTTAGATATTACAGCCACATTTATGCGAAAACGTTATTAAAAATGTCAACAAAAGAATAACTGCCAGAGGTTTCGTGGTGGCCATTTGCCTGATGTTGTATTTTACGTTTAATCGGAACTATTTTTTTCTTCTCCCACCTTTAAAACGCCCTTTATCGTACATGTTTCCATGACACTAAGTGACCTTTTAAATACACATTGACAAGTTGTGGCTTTATGGCGCTTTAGTCACGGGCTGAAGTTAGCAACAGGTTTTTAGTCACAGGCTGAAGTTAGTTTTAAGTTAGTTGACAGTTGTCAAATGTCATACAATCGTTAAAATAAAGTGCCTTTCTTGTAAAATAATACTAAATGTGAAAATTATTTTATTATCTCAATACACGCCAATATTTGAAAAGTTTATATTAATTGATCTTTTTATTTCGCCGGCAGTAAACTATAATTTAAATTGGGGCACTATCAATTTTCAAGAAATACATTTCGATTTATAACCTTTATAATCTTTGTTTATAAAATACAAAAATGTGACATTTGACGATAACACACAGATGCCCCTATTGTTTCATAGATGGCGCTCTATACAGATTTTTGATTTTAATCATTTTAAGATAATAATAAGTATATGTCATAGAAAAAGTATAGTATGTACCTCGTTTATAAACTTTTCTATACACTCATTAATTTAAGCAGTCGCTCGCAAGCTGAATTAAATTCGTGTATAAAATGGCGTTTATCAAACTTGATACATAATATACTATTCTTTATGTTTATATAAAAATGTTGGCTTAATTAAAAAAATAAATGTGTTTTTCTTTAAAATTAAATCCCGCGCTCTTGTTGGGACACCCTTTACATGTCCTGGACTTCTAATATTTTTCATTTCAACGCCGCACAGTGTTTCAATTCTGGAAAATATCGGCAAAACCTCAAAAATTGATATTTTTTTTCAGGTAAATTTTGAGTTAGATGGGTAGTTAATACCTGTCTCCATCCTGTATTGAAAAAAATATATATAAAATACGTATATTTTCTCTTGTACATCAGTTTAAACTTGACGCTTTCAGTTGAAGGTACTTTACACGCGATCGCTGCGGAAAATTGTTTATTGTTTAAAAGTGAATAACTTGTGTTTGGTGTGTTCGATTGTTATGCGGTTTGATAAAGGGTGATCTTCAAGATATCTAAAATTCAGATATGTATTTGTTTTTCGTAGATTTTGCTTGTACAACGGGTTATTGTAACCGACAAGATCGGTCTGTTAAAATCGCAAACTTTGAATCGAGCTTTTAGAACAATGGAGCTACAAAAATTGTAATGAATTGTAAGGCATCAGTTCAAGATCTGTTGAATAGCTTAGAGTTTTGACTATCAAGCCATCAATAAATTAGCTGCCCCAACTTGCCCCCGGCTCTTTAAAACTACATGTTCTTGGGCGCTCAGGCACGGTTGTGGTAAAAAACATCGCGATTTTAAGCCTATGTCGAGCGCGTATCTGTGTTTTTGCTTTACAAAATATAAGATTTTTTTTATTTTTGGGTTGCGTTTATGACGTTTACTTGATTCACTCGGATTTAACTCAAAACGTTTATTACAACAGCGGTGTCTAGACTTTCACCTGCGTAAATCGTTTGTGACTACTAAGATATTTAACACCGATTTTACATATTTAACCCACCTCTTGTAGGTGCGTTAAAACAACTCCGCATGCGCATTGTAGTGTGTTAATGTCAAATTTGAATTGTGGTTATTTGTGTTGACAATTTTTTTAGCGAATTAAGAAATCGTTGCTAAAATATTAAGTAAAAGAAATAATACAAATTTAAAATACTTAGTATAAAATCTGTTATGTTTAAATTTTATAAATAAATTTTGAAAGTTTAAAACAACTCCGCATGCGCATTGTAGTGTGTTAATGTCAAATTTGAATTGCGGTTATTTGTGTTGACAATTTTTTTAGCGAATTAAGAAATCGTTGCTAAAATATTAAGTAAAAGAAATAATACAAATTTAAAATACTTAGTTTTATACTATACAGATTTTATATCTGTTATGTTTAAATTTTATAAATAAATTTTGAAAGTTTCTCGGAAGAAAACGATGGAAGATGTTTTCCATTGGCTTATGGCATCTTCCGATCCGTATATTTCTATATAGGTTCAGAAAAATTGCTCCGAAAAAGAGCAAATCTTTGTCCCGCGAAGCAAAAAAACTGTTGCTATCTTCTGATGGTTTCCCATGCTCTGCTAATGATACAACGAGTGAATCCAGTGACGGAGATTGTTTAATATATATGTAGGTATTAAATAATATCATATAAATGTAATTATAATAAACTAAATTAAGCTATTTTATAAAAAGATGTTTTACTACATTTTAAAAAGAACCTCTTACGGATTTTTAATTAATTTCGACAATATTTGATAAAAATGTCGGCCATTTGAGGTCTACCATTTTGAATTTTGGAATTCTGATTCCAGATTCAGCGACCAAAAAAACCCCTGTATGGTGATTTTCAATTAATTCCGTCAATTTTTTGACAAATATGTCCGCCATTTTGGATCTACAATTTTGAATTTTGACATTCTGATTCCAGATTCATTATCAGCGACCCCAAAAAACCTTGTATGGTGATTTTCAATTTATTCCGTCAATTTTTTGACAAATATGTCCGCCATTTTGGATCTACCACTTTGAATTTTGGAATTCTGATTCCAGATTTGTAATCATCGACCCCAAAAACCTCTATATACGGAGTTTTAGGAGAATCCGACTACTCCTTGATATTTTGCCGAAAATTTTGAGAATTGAAACACTGTGCGCCGTCGGTAATACCGTGTTGGCCTTTAATGTTGTAATGTTTAAGCGCAACCCATGTATCTTTAAACACTTTAGATATCTCAAGACAACCCGTCATTTTTTGGACTTATACTTGGTCTTGGTCTAATCTATTCAATTAGAGTAGCATTATTGTAAATTAAAAGTTTTACTTTAAAATAGTTAAATACTTGTTAGTCTAAGTAAATTACTTGGCGGATGTGACAAAAATATGAAGCTTAGAGAAGCGCGTTATAACAATTTTGATCTTTTAGCACAATAGAATTGAGCTTTTAACTTTTTAACACAGTGCATAGGGTCCTTGATGTTTGTACTCTAACTAATGCGTTTTGCTGTTTCCAAGCGCCTTTAAAAAGATAAGTAATTAAAATGTCTTAACAAATACTACTTGGTTTGTTTTGTCATGTGCAATGCAAGTAAGAAATTAAATGTTGAAAACGTGCAGACAGTTCCGGTATAAATAAAATTCTCTAAGCCTTTCTACGAGGATATAAGCTTTGACAAACAATTTTTGCTTTGTTTCTCCCATATTTGTGTTTCAATAATGTAAAACAGCTTTAATGGCTTAAGTAATTAGAAATTTTTATAATAGGCTACCTTGTTTTTTCGCTGTCATGTATCGTTTTTACCCTGGGAAATTACAGAGCCTTTCTTTGTTCTCTTTACGACTCATAAATATTATAACTGTTAGGCTAATGAATGCGGTGATAACAGTATTTATGTGTACCTGTAACTCATATCGACACGTGATAATTATTACGAGGAACACATGTGGAAGAAGTCAAGGTAATTATTAATTCTGGGAATAAACGCTTTTTTCTTCTCCCACCTTTAAAACTTCCATTATTGTTCATGTTTCCCTGACACTAAGTGACCTTTTAAATACAGATTGACAAGTTGTGGTTTTATGGCGTTTTAGTCACGGGCTGAAGTTAGTTTTAAGTTAGTTGACAGTTGTTAAATGTCATAAAATCTTTAAAAGTGCCCTTCTTGTAAAGTAATAATATATGTGAAAATTATTTTATAATCTTAATATAAAAATACTAAATAAAAAAAGTACTAAATAGTTTCTCAACGCCAATATTTAAAAAGTTTATATTCAGTTGTACTGACCTTTTCATTTGGCTGGTAACTGATTTAACTGATTTTAAGTGGAGATTCCACGGTGAAGTTCCTATAAAATATTATCTATACTTTCACTGTAAAAACTGCTTCCAAATCGTATTTAGTTAGTCCATTTACAAGGGACATTTGACATCCCACACAGAACACAAGTTAGAATGGTTACTCTATTATTTTATAGATGTCGCTCCATAGAACTATTTAATTTAAATCACTTTTAGATAATAATAAGTATTTGTCGTAGAAATATTATAGTATGCATACTCTGCTTTTTATAATATACCGGTATTTTATAAACCATTTTACTACCTATAGCTTATAAGCTATAATTTTTATAGTAAGCTGTAATAATTGTTTTTTATTTAAGGATTTTAAAAAAATATTTAAAATAATAAAACCATTCCAGTGATAAATTTGCTTAAAACTTCCAGTGAGATTTGGCTGTCCCTAGTCTTTTGCGTTAGGTGGGCACACTAGTCTGAAAACTCGGAAATACTTCAGCAAGATACGAAGAGAATAAGACCAAGTCCGGATTATATTTAAAGCTTGGTTTAGTGGCAGTAAACGTCATCGGTAAGCTTAAACGATAGCGGAGATATGCATCAGCATCGGCTGCAAGGAAGATGTCGCGCAATGAAGATAAAACCCCGTTCTGGGACCGCAGTCTCTATTTTTGTATAGTGAAAAATATTGCCTGATAATGTGGAAGTTACCCTTTTATTATCTCCATTGCTTTACCTGCTGCGTTATTTTTATTAGGTACTGTGTATTACATCCGATTGTCCCAAGTTACACCTTTAATTTTTTTGTTGTTGATATGTTTGATTATTACGTTTAAATAATATTTTTTTAAAGATCTATGTTTATAAAAAGTAACACTTAGCGGTTCTGAAAGGGTTACCCGGTGGTTCGGAATTTTAAATTTATTTAAATACCTTTACTACTCCCACTACTTTATTTTCCATGTTATGTTCAGTAACATTTTTGGAAAACTAAATTAATAATAAAAATGTAAATAAAATTTGTTTTTTAAATGTCCTTCTAAGCAAACATAAATAAGGAAATACTTGTTAGGAAATAAACATAGTTAAATCTCATTATTATTAAGGAAGCTTTTACCGCATGTCTTTTGGACTGTCACAAGCGCCACCTGGTGTTCGTCATAATTTTATTGCTATTATTTTTATCATCCATACCGCCTTCAAATAACTAATAACTTAATCTTGTATAACAGGCAAATTAAAGATTTATATAGGAATTATAGGAAAAGCGGTCTTTTTAGGTGTTGAAGAAAAAAAAGGATTAAGAAGTGTAGGTAAAGTATAAAGTTTTTACAAATGGTTTCATAACACGAAGTGTACTGTTATAACTTTAATTTCCGTATACATGGTATTCGTTCTTCTTCGGTCGCCTTTGCCCCTTTGCTATGTTAAAAAACAAATAGATAGCTGTAAAATGGTCGGCATGCTTTTCGACATCTGTTTTCCGGGTTCTCTATTTAAATAGCTTGTTAATTTTAGTTTTCATATTCCACAACATGTATACTAATCTATATAGCTCCGAAAGAAGTAGGTTGTGAATATTTAAAGACTTAGTTTCTTGACAGAAGTTTTTTTTATAAAATAATAGTTTTGTGGTCTCATTATCGTCACCTTTTTTTATTATTGCGTCGTACAAATCACAATTTTTTGACGACTTCTGACAAAATACAAACAAGCAAGAACAAAAGCTTATCATGACACATCTGTCCTTTCTCATGTCGTTATTTAAATTATTCTCAGCGCTCCACAAGATTGCTGTTTACTATTCATTTTAATGAATATCTATGCATATAATATTATATTGGGATATTTTTCTCTTTTTTCTGTCATTCCTTCAGAGTTTAGATTTAAATTGCATTGCACATAGATTAACAACAAATTCTATCAATAAATTAATTTTAAAATGATTTATGTGCCACAACGCTAATGGTTTTTGACTGGAAATTTTATAACAAAGTCACGTTAACACAATTTTCAATTTTCTTTATAACAAGCTCTTGGATAAAAGTTATATTATATAACCATATATGTAGGTTAAAAATAATTAAAAGGATATTACATAATAAAAACCTGTGCAGCTGAAGATTTTTTTACACCAGTACGTGCTTTGTTATTAAATCAATAAAAAAAAGGAAAAAAATCCTCAATAACAGTCTCTAAACTATTATTTGATATGTGAAGATTATTGCACTTATCAAATCGAAATCTTGGTTAACTTGCTTTTTGGTTAACTTTTAATTGGATTTTGCTGCTGGAACGTTTCTCACAAATGTCCGTTTTTAGCGGTTTTCAGATCGTATCCAATAAAGCGCTATCTTAGGAATCTTTTTATTAATTTGTTCAAACGTTTGTTATAAAGAGGGTCTTAATAAAAACAAACATTTTAAATTATTTTACAATTTTTATCAACTTATCCAGTGTTAATGTTGACCTTTGCTACACTGGGGCTACGACTTTAATAATAATATAATAATAATTTATTCAGCAAAAATAATTATTTTGTTTACAAATATATCTAATTAATTAAGTGCACTTAAAGAGATCGTGTCGTGTTTAACTAGGTTATCATTAACTATATTTAATATGGTCACCAATTATATAAACATAATTCAATTAAATGAATTTAACTAATTCTCTTTTTTTTTAGTATAAATAAATATTTAAATCACATATCGACCCATGCAACGAAGACTATAGTAACTCAAAAAACGTGGGTTTTGACTTACTATATGGCATCAACAGATTTTTTCAAGGTCTATTTGGTGGATGATTACAGTAACTCAGACATGAAAGGATAGGCAACCAGTGAACAACTTCCCTGTATAGTAAGAGTAATAATCCACATTCCTACAGGCGAAAATTATATTAAGTTGGGTTACTCTAGTCTACAATCAAAACTGAGTTACAATAGTCTTCGTTGCATGAGTCGATATATAAAAATTATTTTATCTACTCCTACATTGACGAGCTGTGACTTTATGGCGTTTTATTGACGGGCTGAAGTTAACAACAGTGGCTTTTCGACATTTTACGCCACGGGCTGAAGTTAGCTTTATTATAAATTGGGAAAAAGTGAGGTTAAATTCGGGTGACAGTTGACACTGTCAACTTGACAGATGTCAAAATTTTAACAAATAAAATTGGCTTTAAATTCTGTTTTGTGTTCGTCGTAGATAAAGTATAGTATGCAACTCGTTTATAAACTTCTTTAGACACTCGTTTTTATTAAACACTCGCTCGCAAGCTTCGCTCGTGCTTAATTAAACTCGTAACTAAAATGGCGTTTATAAAACTTGATACATAATATACTATAAAGCGCTTTCTATGACATTTTTATCCAAACCAAATGATTTTATAATTTGATCTCCTTTTGTAAAATACTAAATAATTTAGGACCCAGTACAAAAATAGTGTTTTTAAATGACGTTGATGGAACTTTTGGTATGATACAAAATCCTTGTCTGGTACAACCCCAGTAGCACAAAATATTGGACCTATATGGGGCGCGTCTATATATGCCCAATATTTTATCTGGGGCCAATATTGGATTTATTTAGCCGATGTTAGACCTATATTGGCATAAAATGATATTATCATTGCCAATGTTTATCCAAGGTTGGTTCTATATTGGCATATTATTTTACTCCAATATATCATTAATTAATATAGTCACCGATGCTTTCAAAAAGTGATATGTAACACGTAACACACGTTTGTTTCCAGAATATGTCTAAACTAGTTGCGCAGGAACGGTTTTAAGTTGGGGGGTGGCGCAACCAACTACGATCCTTATTGTTTAGAACCAAATGGTTAAAAATAATAAAGGCCATTCTTGCATATTACCGTAAGAATAACATGGCTAATATGCGATTTCTTGTCTTATTAGCAATAAAATTCATTATTACGTTAATAAAGCTCAAGCTGATCATTTTAGCACACGCTACAAACGATTTGAGCATTTCATCGTTTGCCGACACGATCGTGATATATCACTTTTAGAAATCCTACTTCGTAGTAAGTACTAGGTGGCTATCTTTTTTTTCTTTCAATTTCTCCCTCAACTTTCCTAGAAACAACTTCGGGCCAATGCGGATTTCCAATATCGGTTATATAATGTCAAACAACAATGTTGGGTTTCAATATTGGACCATGCTAGAAAAAATCTGACGAAAGATATATTGGCCCAATATTATTACGAATGTTGGGCCAATATCTTTGTGCTACTGTGGAATGTTCATGCAGAGGTACTTCTCTTAACTCCGAATTTTTATAGACAAACTTGAATAAATTAAAAGCATACAATAAGATTGTTTTTAACACCCCTTTTTTATAAATGATAAATTTTTAATCTGACCTACATAGAAGAATACTTGGTGCACCATGTATTAGGGTAGCGCAAACATAATATGTTTATTTTTATACTATTTTATTTTATCATGTTTTAAGAACTGAGGGACCGTCGCGACGGTCGCTCAGAAATTTTAAAAACTACAGATATATATAGTAAAAAAATTGTTTATTTTTTTTGCTTCCTACGGTAAATTTTTGAACAAACATATTTATGTGACATTTTTCTTTATTATATCAAATTAACCTTTACAATTAAAGGGGTAAGTGGATGAAGGGGTTAAGAAACATTTTTTATAATAAAGGATAATTTTTTTTTTAATTAAAATTTCTTTATATATTGCCCCTTCAATTAAATTAATCATATTTTTAAATTAAGTGTTAATATTAATATTTCAATGTCGCTTAAAAACATCAAAAGCAATGAAAATGAAAAGTTATGAGCGACTTTTAAAATTTAATATTTTGAGCTAAAACTTTACAAAACTCATTTATTTTCCGTTTAAAAAAACAATTTTTCTTTTTAATTAAAATTTTGACTATTTTTGAAATTTTCAAAGTTATTGAGCGACCCCTGAAGTTTTTTTTAACCATCTGATATTTGGAGAAAGCTCCTAAAACATAATTAACATATTTTCTTTTGAGACCTTAAAAATAGTCGGTTATATTTATTGAACTGAAGGATTATTACGTAAAACAAAAAAGAAAAAAACTAAAAAAATAAATGAATTAAATATAAAGATTTAAATTTAAATGATAAATAATCATAAACCAAATAAAAAGCAAAAAAAATGTATTTACAGTCAGTCTTAACACCATACCTTTAATACATTTCACATTTAGAAAAACGATTGGATTTAAAAGTAAAACGTGTAAATGGCCATGAAATTATATCTTGTAAAATCGATACAGCCAATTTTCAACTGAAACTTCCGGATGAAAATTGTGCGAGTATGGCTGATTAATCAAGTGCATAATGAACAGCGTAGGAGAAGGGGGTTTGATAAGTGTAAGGTATGATTCGATATCGACAGTGCGTATACGCACTATAGCAAAAGCAGGAGGATGGGGAGGCAAAGCACGGCACATACAAATGGCAGTTGTCGACTCGGTATCGTCGGGTATAAATTACTGGCAGCAAGCCGCTCCCCTTGGCGCATATGCAACATGTATGTATATATACGAAGTAAGGGAACTATGTAATACGGAACATTACGGCAGACCGACAGCTTGATAAATCCGTCGCCCTTAATTTACTCTAACTTAAGCCAAAATGTACGATATTGCATGCAAAGAAAATTAAACTCAATTATTCTAGTCATCCTATTTGTTTAAAAAAATTTATCAATTTTCATAATATGAATATTGTTATATAATACTATTACTACACTCATAAGCCTATTCAGGGTGTTAAATGTATCTGCTCACCATTGCTTACTTCGTTATTATTGTAGCTACAAATTTGGTTAAATTGAAAAATTTGTGGAATTTTTTCTTCCGATTATAAAGGCGAAAACAGAAAAACTAAAGTAACATATTTTAAATTAAATAATCTGTTTATTTTAACAAATTCTTAAAGACAATTTAATTTGAAACAAAAAATTATTATTGCATAACTACCCTAAACTTAAACATATACAATTAATAAGCACTTGAACTTTATGATTTTTGTTAAATATATTAAATGGGAACTGGGAATTGCAAAATTAATAGGTACTTTATAAAGTACCTATTAATTTTGCAATTCCCAGTTCCCATTTAAAAAATGCTCCAATAATAACGGAGAATGGTAGCAAAGGTGAGCACATAACTTTAGACACGGTGCACCGCGGTGTATAGAAAAAATTCATATTTGTACGCAGTTCCAGTCAAATTATTACATCGCCGTACATTTATTGAAATTAATTTATTAATTAGGATAAGTGTCGCAAAGCTCAAAATCAGTTTAGGTAACTGTATAGCATTTTTAGTGGATGAAACGTATCAGTCACTTATACTTGGAACTGTAAAGTGTATTGGCAAAATCTCTGCCACGTGGTAGAAACGGTTCTTTTACGTGAAACCCCCCACTAAAATGGGGAACACTTTTAGTGTGAGTTACGTTCCAACAACGTTCTTGGATTCTATACAATCACGTTTATAATTACGATACTATATCGTGTAGGTATAGTGGCCAAAACAAGCGAAACTTTACTAATCTTTACTTTCTATCCTCGTTTCTGTCCAACTTGCAAATAATAATAACTGAAATTAAAATAATTCGAAAACATAAAATTAACAAGAATAAAATTTTACTGTTAAACATAGCTCGAAATATAAGCATGTCCCGTTGAAATAAGTGGTAATGAAAAAGAATATACAAATTTAAAAACTTGGCAGATCTAAAAGTTATTTATCTAGAGGCCTCAAATAATTTCTTTATAATTTCTGGTTACCTGAAACCAATAATTATCTATACTAACAAGAATTATTTGTTTAAAACTACACATTTATTTTCCTATAATGGCCACTATTTGTAAACATGTCTTCTTTTGAAAAAGGGAACTTTAAAGTGGTAATCCTATGCGAAACGTGGAAATCACTTAATCATGTAGTTCAAGGTTTGTGAAAAATTCTGAAAACGTTGCCAAAACTGGTATACCCACTTTACTACTACTACACTGTTTAAAATAAAGGGTGTATCAATAAGAGCGCAAGATTTCAAAGTTTAGTAAAACATGGTTTTAAGTATTAAATCATTAAAATATTTATTGATTTATAAAGTACACATTTGGAAATTATGTATAAAATAACACATCTGGTAAATGGCCGCCACGGCTTAACTGGCACAAGCGTATTCTTTTGGCAAAATTTGCAATAACATTATTGAATACATGTGGCGGTATTTCGTTGATAGAGCGTCTAATTTCTGCAGAAGCATGCTTTTAAGGCTTCGATGGTGGCGGGCTTGTTGGCATAAATTTGTGACTTCAAATAACCCCACAGCCAAAAGTCCAAGGGTGTTAAATAGCGGTGAAAATGGGCCTCATCACTGAAAATGATTTTGTCCGCAAAAATCGGCATTCACTTCTTGCTGCTCAAGGATCCAATTGGTGAACTCTCTTCGCTGTTCATGGTCTTTTGGCTGGAGTTGTTGAGTCAATTGGCATGAAGATGCAAATCTTAAGTAAGAATTCGCCGAAGAGTGGCTTTTGTAATGGCCAATTCTTGTGCACGATGGCAAATCGACGTCTCTGGACTCTCGGCCACACTCTTGCGAACTGCTGCGACATTTTGTTCTGAACGAGCTCGTGTCGTGTGTTTCACATCACTAACCGAAGCAGTGCTTTCAAATTTTTCGATTATTCTTTCCACAGTAGATGAATTAGGAACATTATTTCGAAAAAATTTGGACGCCCTTTACGAATCGTGGTAATCAAACTTTCATCATTTTGATAATGATGTTTAACAATCAGGACGGGTTGTTCTATCGTGTAATGCTCTATACATAGAAAAACCATGGCTCTATAAAAAAAATAAAAAATATAAAAACTATGGCTCTATATTTACTAACTTCAATCTGTCTCCTATCAATCTGTCATTTCATTAATCATGTGACATCATGGTTGCCAAACTGAGGCGAAATTCAAATCTTGCGCTCTTATTGATACACCCTTTATCTGTGGTGTAAAGAGTAATCTTAAAATGGTGTCAAAATCCAACACCAAGTGGTGTTAATATAACACCATGAATTATGGTTGAAAATGTTATATACAGCAAACACCAAAACGGTGTTTATCTAAAAATATTTGAGAAGTGCACCTACCTACACAGAAAAAAAGGAATAGTTCATTTAACTGTATTAATTTAGTTGATCCATAAGTAGGTATTTATTTTTGTATTTTTTTAATTTTTATCAACTGTGGGAAGGTTAATATAAACAAACATTAGTTTGACGGTACTAAACCAGATAGTTATTTTATTTTTTTTTAATTGGTTAATTAACCCAGAAAACTTTAGTTAAACAAACCCGCTGTATGGTTCAGTTTACTAAATATATTGTTTGTAAAATAAGAGTTACTTTAACCTAAAGCACTCTGTTAGAACGATTAAAACAATTTACCGTGCATTCCCGGTTGCATAGTGTGTACCGATCGCGGCAAAGGCGATGTAGATATAGGTGGAAACAGCTGTCAATACTTGAAGTATTTTAAGTTGGTGGAACGCACTAAAAACATTATCTCTAGCGAGTTGAAGGTTCAATTTTCTGGAATAATACAACTGGTAATATACTTTTAATACGTCAAGGAACTTCCTGTTTCCTTTTTTTCTGTGTAGTATGATTTAATTTGACCAAAAACACATAATATTTAACACTGAAAAGGAGTTCAATTTACACCAGGTAAAATTTATTTTAACACAGTGTGAAAGTTAAATTTACACTATTTTAGTATTTAAATTTACACCAGACCAACGAACCATATTTAACACCATTTTGGTTTGTATCGATATAGACCATGTATGGTTTTAATTTGGTGTTAAAATGGTCATAAAATTTTGAATAGTGTATCACTTCCAAGTAATATTTACTGTCTGTCCACTCTAAGTTGGCGGAGCTAAGGAATTTTGTTGTTTAGATATTAAAGAATTGTCGTACTGTGTGCTTTTAAAACAGATTTTATATTATAAATAATACTAGTATATAATATGTACTAGTATTATTTATAATATAAAATCTGTTTTAAAAGCACACAGTACGACAATTCTTTAATATCTAAACTACAAAATTCCTTAGTTCTGCCAACTTAGAGTGGACAGACAGTAAGTGATGTTGTTTGCTTGCCGTTACTATTTATAATTCAACTTTAAGGTGATGTCAACAGTGGCCATAACATTTCAGATACCAGATTGTTACACCAAAAAGTTATAAAAGTATAAAGTATATTCTGCATCACATGATTACAACAATGCTAATATAATATAAATATATTTTAACTGTATCGTGGTAGATTTAGTTATTTTAACGTAAATGCCACTCGTTTGAAGTTGCGATATCAGTTTTCGTCACTATAATGCTATTTGGGTGGTCAATATAAAATAGATGTATGCATATAATGTCAAAGGTCAACATTATCTACCTAAAATTTCACAAACTTGGGAATTCCAATGTAAGCACAATTATTAAACACTTAAAAAAATAGCATATATACTATTTATTATACAACATGGCGGAGAAAGCATATTAAATGCTTCGCTTAGATCTGCAGCTTCGGCTAGCGCCTCGGTAGCGAACCTAAGATCCTTGTTTTAGGTAGTAAGATTAATTTAAAAAAAAATAGTTTATGGTCCATAAATAATTATAATGGAGATAAAAATCATTTTCGATTTTCGATTTTAATAACCATATTTTTAACTTCAAATTTAATGTTCTACAACTAAAACTAAAATCCGGCACAAGACAAAACAGAAAGTTCCCCTAAACTTATAAACTTTATATAAACTGCTTATATGGAAAATATGATAATTAATTAACCGAAATAAGTTTATAACATCTAAAGGAGACAATAATTTTACGGTCAGGTTTTTAAGAAAAATTCAGCTATTTCATTTTCCTCGGCAATTCTAATTTGATTTTATATAATCAAACTTTAATTTATAAGATCTGATTAAAAAGTAATTTTAATATAAAACAGTTAATTATTTTGTCCCTAACTGCCCAAGTTTAAAAACTTCGCATATAAATTCAAAGAATATTGTTCTAGTTCCCACTTATCGTATATAAATTTTCCACGGTTAAACTTTTTTCATTATTTCGTACTTAAGTTGCAAATTCAGTTTTATGAAATAATTTTCTTAATAACAAAAATTACTACCAGTCCTGGAAAATAATGCAGATTTTAGGAGAGTTTTAAAAAAGTTAAAATCATCATTTTTTATTCCAGGCACACTGAAAGAAATGCATTGGTCCTTATTACTCAAAAATAGTAATGATTACAATTATTATATGTTAAAATGGCGACAGCGAAAACTTTTGCTACTACAATATTTATATTTTGCTAGAAGGTTTATGCAGTCTGCACAAATATTTATTTGTAGGTGGAACAATTAAGTTGCCCTGAAATAGTAAGACATATTTGTATTGGTAACAAAAAATAACTTGTAATAGCCAATGCTTATTTGTAGGCAGAGCAAAGAAATTTGTTCGAAGTAGCAGCAGTATTTGTTCTGTGTTGATATCATTATTTGTCTTGGCAGCAAGCATTTACTTATTACAACAAATCATTATTTGTACATAGTGCAATTAAGTTTACCCGAAATGATAAAAAGTATTTGTATTGGTAGCCAAAAAGTATTTTTTATAACAAATGCTCATATGTAGGCATAGCAAAGAAATTTGTGTTAGCAGCAGATAATTATACAATATTTGCTGCTGTAGGAAACAAATGGGTAGGGGAGGGTAAAATAATTTAACACTCTTTACAAATGTAGAAAAATATATTATAATAACTAGGTACATTTAAATTCAACCAAACTACAAATACGATTCGATTTCTTCCAGAGAAGGTCCAACAATTACACCTATAGGTGTTGGTTGGAGGGACAGCCCAAATGACTTTAGTTTTTGCACTTTGCTTTCCAACACGACGTTCAATTCACCAGTTATCTAGAACGAAAGACAAAAAAATACTTTAATACACATAAAATTTACTGGATTAAATTCGGTAACTACGGATTAAACATGTGATGTTTGACTACAATTAGGAAGACTCGTTTTTGCAGAAACAATTTCCTATAAAGTGAAATGGACTTTCGCAAAAAATTTACATTTCATAAACACTTATACCTAGGTAATAAGATAAAATAAAAGCTACCAACCCATACCTTTATGTGAATAATAAATCCTTCTTCCACTTCAGTCTTTGACGGCCGCCAACACTGATCGCTTGCGTTTTAAAGTGTGTGTAGACAATAAATGTGACAAAATAAATAAAATCCTTGTGGTTCTTACTTCTATAAAAAAGAAAAAACTTCAATTATGTTTTAATACAAAGTAAAATTGCCTATTTTGTATTATATTTTCATCAGAGACAACTTATTTTACTTAAGATGTATCCGGATTTTAGCTTTTATGTCTACTACAAACTTGCACATTAAATATAAAAACAATACAATACTTACGTTTAAAAATATCCACATATTTAGAGAATCCCCATTGATCGTAACTAATGTAAAGGTACACAAATTGCTACGCAATCTTTACACAAAAAAATCTCAAATGAAAATGGCCTAGTGGTGGCCATATGGAAAGTCTGGTAATCTTCGGGTATATGTTTTGCCTTTTTTAAATTTATATTTTTGCTTGTAAAAAATTTTAATAATTACTTTGTTAGTTATTTTTTCGCGTATGTGTTGAAATATCATTAAAACATAGTTTAATAAACAAATATAAATTTAATGTAAATGTTACATGTGTACATGAATAGGTGAACAAACTTAATGCTGGGTTTTTACAAATGTTTTGAGGTCCCATGCAGCCCCTAAAAATTCTTATCTTAGGTAAAAGTGGGGTTTTATTGCCCTTCTTGAAAATATCAGTACTCTTAAATGAAAACCAGATGTGGTCATGTGCATGAAAAGCTTTTAAAATAAAAATAAAAAATATTTGGGTTTAACATTGATTTTAACCATTAACATACTTATTTTTTTATGAAATATTTAAAAGACATTTAATTTTGTAATATTTTTTTAAGATGTTATAAATAAATTATTTTTAAGTATAACATAGACATGCATATACAATATTATACATGCGTCACGTATTGTTACTATAACAACCAATAAATACTTAATTTATAATTATTTCTTCTTGTATTTACCTATTACCTTGTTAGGTTGGTACTTAATTAAATATAATTCAAAAAAAATAAATACTTTGCAACCAACTATGTACATTCCTTTATTTTGTATTATCAATAAAAAAGTATGCTCTGTAAACACAATCTTCAACTAACGCACATTTGTTACGCCAGCAAATGTCAGTTTGCTATAAGCAAAATGCTGTTTGCACAGAAAGTAAAGATTTTGTCCGTAAAGCAAAACATAAAGAGTTCATATGCTTACTACTACAAGCATTTTGACATTTGTTGTAAGCGCAAAACTTTACCGTTTGTTTGTAATGTCCACAAATATAATACTCTTTCCAACACATTGCTTTCAGCATATTGTTTTTTGCTACCAAAACCTATGCATTTCTTTCAGTGCACATGTGCGTGTGCATGCAACGTATTTAAATTAAATTTAAATGATATATTGAATTTTATTTAAATAAATAGTAATAAATCCTTAAAATAAATAGGTTTTAAAACCATACTTAAGTCCCTGAAGAGCTATTGTTAATAAATAATAAATTCTACAATATTGCAAACAAATTATATGATTGCGGCGAGCCGCGGCGGTGGGTAAATAAATCAAAAGTACCCTCCCACATTTTACCCTTTGTTAAAGGTGGGTATAACGTGTTTAACCAAAAATCAAACTTTAATGTAAATAAAGATAAAGCTATAAAATATATCATATGGTTAAGTAATTAGAATACGCCCTACATGTACGCAACATTGATTAGGATAATTTAAAGACTTTTAATTAAATTAAAGGACCACATCCGAAGTAAAATATATTTAATAGCACAGTCCTTTTCGAACAAGCCTTGGGGATGATTTAGGCACAAGAGCTTATGGAAATTCCAGGTAATAATTTTAGTAAAGGATCGGGCCATAAAATGCCAACATATCAAATCAATTGACTACAAATCTTACGAACACGTCCTATTAGAAGTCAGCTAACGCTTTTTATTGCATATTTATTTGAAACGAAATATATTTATGTATGAGTATGTTACGCGGCCAAATACATAAAATAGCGAACACATATTTTTACATTGATGTTTATAGCAACACTCAACTTTTATTTTAAATAACTCAATGTACCTATGTCCAAAACTAACCGACTGTTTTACATTTACAACTTTATTAATTATATGTGTTGACGTTTATTCGTTAGTTAATCGCTTTGTGAAGTACACATTGTGAATTGTAATTAATTTTTCATGAATTCAAGAATAAAATACAGATAAATACTATTTGCAGTTTTCCATGCATATTTGGAATATTTATTATGGCATTTTCCTTTAATAAATTAAAGTCTTAATCAATGGGGTTAAAATATTATTTACGCAGGTAACGAATTAGCTTTTTAATCCGACGTACATAATTCATTTGTTTCTGTGCGCACGGTAGTTGAAAACCGTGAGAAACTTAAAACTATCCGTAATGCCCCGTTGCCTTATTAAAAAATAATTTTAATATATTTTTTATTTAAATTTATATACCAAGTGATTAACTGATAATTGAGGGTCTTAATGCCTATTATTTTTATGTTTTTTAACAATAAAAATGATCTTTTGCACTTTATAATTTAAATGTAACAAAATTCAGACTTTTTTTTAATGAAAATCCGTTTTTATAATTTACAATGCAAAACACAGAGTTAAAAATTGGAAATATTTCTTTTGGTCGATTCCATAACGGGACAAGCAAAAAAAACAAAATGTTTTATGAAAATGTGTTGTTCCTATAATAAAATAATTAAGGAATAATAACTATTATAAAATTATTATTATATGAACAACAAATCATTAAAATTTTCATAAAACATTTTGTCTTATTTTGTTCATGGAATCGCCCTTCTATTTGATTATTACTGTTCTAATTTTTTAGTTAATGTACTATTTTAATAAATTTTAAACTAGGTACTAATATATATATATATATATATATATATATATATATATATATATATATATATATATATATTAGGGTGTCCCTTATTTTTATTTTTTTTACGCATACCCTCTAATTATATTTATTACGTGTTTATATACTCCCAGTAAAAATTTCAGCTCATTCTATAAACGGGAACCCGTGCCGACTTGCATCTGAACCAAACCCTACGTTAGCCAACGTTGGACGCGCGGTATTTTGTAACACGAAACACTTTAAAAAGAAGATATACTTCATGACTGTATTTTTCTAATGATTTTATTAAATATGATTACTAATTAATATTATTGCTTTTGTTTCTATCATTTGTTTCACTAATTTAGTTAATTTTATCCCTTAAATATATTAATATAATTAGAATTGCTAAAATATACTGTTATATGAAATTTCAGCTTTTTATAAGCATTTCTTTTCTTGATGTCCTCCCAAAAATATTTCACAGTTCAATAAGTTTTCGGTAGTCATCTCTCACAATAGACTCTTTTAGTTATTTAGAGTAAAACCCATTAAGTTTATCAATTTCAGAGTTTACGGCCTATTCACCAGACCCTTCCGTGTAATTAGCCACTCCCTGTGAAAATATACATTTTTATTAAAGTATACACATAAATTAAACTATATTTTAACATTCGTCAATAATTTGTAAGGGTCACATAATAACAAACACAAAATGACTTACGATCAAAGACCTCGCGACCAACCGTGTTACAAAATACCGCGCGCCTAACGTTGGCTAACGGAGGCTTCAGATGCAAGTCGGCACGGGTTCCCGTTTATAGAATGAGCTGAAATTTTTACTGGGAGTATATAAACACGTAATAAATATAATTAGAGGGTATGCGTAAAAAAAATAAAAATAAGGGACACCCTAATATATATATATATAAAAATTTGAGCCTTTAATATTAACTCAAAGACCAAAGCGTACAAAGCGTATAAGATATCCCATACACGTAAACTTTGATTATTTTTTTTAAATATCTATATCTCAGCCGCATTTTATGCTATTGGATTTTTAAAAAAAGGGATTTACTAGTAATGAAAAGTTCTACAAAAATGCTTTATGTGCCATAGCTGTAATCTGCACCTGTAGGATGGTACGGGGCTTATTTTAGTGACAAAGACATTTTTAAATGCATCTTCTCAGACTTCTTTAGAGGTTATTTGTAGTTATTTTTAATTTTTAAGATGTTTATTTTTTTAATTGGTTTTAAATTTTTGAAAACTTTCAATTAGTTAATTCAAATATTTCCATAGCCCTGGCAATATTTGGAACCAACAAAAAAAATATGTAGAAAATTTAAATGTTATTTTTTTACATTGCTTTAAAAATATAAAATATAAAATATAAAATACATATACCTGTGATTACAATTAAAAAAACATTTTTAACCTCTTGGGTCTTTCAGACGACTTTAGGACATTAAGGATAATTTTAGGTTACTTTAAAATTAAAAAAAATTTAGTTACTGTTTTTAAAAGGTTTTCAGGATACTTTTAAATAATTTTGGAACCCAATTAAATATTTGTATAAAGCGACATCTATACGAAAATAAAGTAACCATCGTAATAAACATTTTTTACGTAATTGCCACCATTAACATTGTCCGTTATTAATTTTAATTAAACTTAACAATTACACTGTAGGTAAATTTTAAACTCTTGAAATATATCAGCTAAACGCTCGGACACGTTAACATAATTTTTGGTTGTACATTCCAAATCCATGCTCGGTTTGGCTGTATCAGGTTTAAAAAAGTTTTTCCTATTGGCAATCCGATCCGGGGGCACAATGTATACTGGTGTATTATAATTTGTAAAATAATTTACTTCACCTCTTGTGCCAAAATTCCCATGCTTTTTATTTCGTTTCATATAATATAATATAATATCCTCAATTATAATATAATATACCTACTCAATTATATGTAGTATACTCAATAAAAAAAAAACAGCAAGAAAACATTTTGGATTTGTAATCTACGACCAAAAATTAAGTTTACGAGAAGATTTTTTTTCTGCAGCTTTTTCATGGTAAATCATTTTTTTACTGATGTAATGGGTAATGTCACTATAGAGAACGCAGTGACATTACCCCTTACATCAGTAAAAAAATTATTTACCATTCTTCATGCATGAAGAATCCGCAGAAAAAAATTCTTTGATAAGATTAGTAATTTTTATAAAATTTAATGTTTTCTATAATAAAGGTGACTATTAAAATAAAAAAATAAACAATTTTTTTTAATGAAATTGATTACTTTTAAATAATAAATTATTTCCACTCACTAAGTCCATGCTTTTTATAAAAGATCACTTACACTTCTATCTCTTGCAAACCGTGCAAAAATAACAAAATGTTTCATGCAATAAAAATATCTTTTTCTTACTACCTTGACTGAAAATACGTTGTTTCGTCCCCGATTCCACGGCAGAAAGTTTACGTTTCTTGCATTGGTCAAGCTATACGCGCACACTCTATAATAGCGGGAGTAAAAAAGTTTTAGTCGTATGCTCAACATATGCAACTCTGATTACGACACTAATATAACCTCAAAATTTGGGCAGGCATCAATATGTTTCGATATACACATTTAATTTTTTTCCGTATTTTCGGCCGGGTTGTATTTTCGGCCGAGGTAGTAAGAAAAATAGTATACACTACACGGGCAGAAAGTGTGAGAGCCCTGAACTGCGCGCCATGATGCCCTCGGCTTCGCCTCGGGCATCATGGCGCGCAGTGCAGGAATCTCACACTTTCTGCCCTTGTAGTGTAATATACTATTTCTACTCCTATTGCGGAATTTGACCCTTCTAATATCACTTTTATCTATGGAATGACATATATTCCGTAAAGTGTTACAGAATGAAATATTCTATCATCTGATGACAGAATAAACACTCGTGGCGACATCTCTGTTTTTAATATCTAACAAATTTTAGACCGATCCAACCTCACTTTCTTCCAATTAAATTTTTTTTCTATGGTATTTTTTGGAAACGTAGAAAAAGTATAGTCTGAAACACGTTTGGAATTGCATATTCCGCTCGAGTGAAGAGTTGGCACACGAGCCGAAGGCGAGTTTGACGGTTTCACAACTTGTTACAGAATATATTTTTCTTGCCCACTAAAAATGAGTAATTCAATACTCATTCATTTCTCATTAAAAAAAATGAGTAATTTAAAGTGAGTACAGTACTCATTTACATAAAAAAATAATTGAAAATCTTAAATTACTCATTACAAATTAAAAATGAGTAATGTAAGAAAATACATTACTTATTGGAAAAAATTTAATGAAAATTAATTTAATTTTCATTAAAAAAGAAGTTATGCATAATGAAAATTAAACTCGTTACCCAATATAAGGAGTATTGAAACCTTAACCTAGAACAGTCTTCCAGCTTTACCAATTTTACCACCCGATGATAATGTTTACATAGAGTATTTAGATCAAAACGAATTTAATTATAGTCAAAGTCAAGAGAGGACACTGAAAATGAATTTTTTCAACTGGAAAATAAATCTGAGCTGGTAATAAACTATCTGCAATTTTAACTTAAACAAATACCCAGGGGCGTGCTGGCTGAATCAATGCAGGCCTGGACTAGATGATAGAGCAGTCCAGGCCCAAGCCAATTTCATATAAATTGTAAAAATACATCACAATTAAATACCTCGTCCCGTGATAACTCTCTTCACAACAAAGAACTGTTTTCAGCTTGTTCAATTATTAAGTCACAATCTAAACCATTTTGCACCTTTCTCTCCATAGCAATCAGCATAAAAGCTTCCAAATTTACGTCACTTCACACTAATATTAAAGGAAAGTATTATCACAAATAAATCAAGACAAGAACTGCGAGAGGGGGCTTTTTTGAATGCTTTTGTAATTATGTTTCTGTTTCTCTATAAATCCGAGCTGATCCCCCCTTCCGATAATTTATAAATTTACTAAAATTGCATTTTATCGAAGTGGCCCCGGATCAGTTTGGATTTTCAAAGAAACGGAAAAATAATTACGAAAGCATCCAAAATATCCCCATGGTTTAGGGTTTCCACCTGCGACTTCTTGGTTAAGGGTTAGCATAAAAAATACGTGTTTTAGATTTTATTACGGGAGTCAATTAAAACTTTTTTTAATTTATTTTAGTGTTTAGTGATATAACTTGAAAAAACTTTTTGTTTGGTATAAAAATCTTTTTTCTATTTGCATACCATAACAAGTCCAGCAGACCACCATGGTAGCGCAGGCCACCGGGCATTCGCCCGGTGTCCCGGCGGCCCAGCACGCCCCTGCAAATACCTAACAGATAATTTAGGAAACACAACAGGACAGTGAAGACATGACATGTTACATCTCTGTATAACATTTTGCCCATTAACTGAACCATTGTCACTGTTAAAATACTCTTTAAATTCATTTATTATGTTACGGGCTCTAGCCGTCGAACGATTACCTGCTTGATTGCTTAATTTATTTAAAAACATAACGTGTGAATCATTTTTATCATAATTTATTTGTTATATCGTGTTAACTCAGTACACAAAATACAAAATTGTTAAACCCCTAAACATACTAAATAAAATTTTTGTAGTTGCAAACAGAAACCCATATTTTTCATACTACATCGACTCGCGCAACCAACTAATATTTTTAGTACTAAATTCAGTACTAAAATTAGCATAATGGCAAGCGGGCCTAATACCCGAATAGAGCTTCATTTTGAATCAAATTGTAAAAGACCACACAGAAAATCTTGCGTTTCTCCTGGATATATCCATATAGGCAAAATTAGGCAAAAGTTTATTTTTCGATAATAAACCTTGAGTACTGGAGAGTTTAAGAGCATCAACAAAAACGTGTAGTTCTTGATCTTGATCTTGATATATCTCTGATGAAATATCCATGTGATATGTTAATTTTTGCTTTTACACGCGTTCACTAAATCATTTTTTTTTCGGAACTTTGCAAAGAAATCCATAAAATTTAAATGGTATAAAACCTTGAATTTGCCTGCATCTGGCCCACTCATAGTATATCTCAAAAAGTTAATCCACATTTAACTGTAATGTCTTAAACTTAAGCGATTTGTTTAAACAAAATAAACCAGCCAATAAGTATTAAATTTACCTACATTTGTCAAACCCGCGTCTGTCAACATAAAAACTCACAGACATATTTCTGGTGTTTTTGTAAGCTTAATGGCCTACTTGACCGTTTATAGCATAATAAAACTTCCATCATTATTAAAAATTGACTTTTTAAATGTTTGGGGAATTTCTGGCCCACAGTGGGGCGTAAGGTGGGAGCAGAAAAAATAAATTATTCAATTGAGTTGCGGTCGGATTTAGTGCATTGTGTCATTTATGGGCTTTTGTCGTGGAAAATCGTTTTTGGCCAAAGCAGAGAGACGGAAATTTTAATCAGTTTGCCGTTGACCTAAACACAAAACGGCGGTTCTAAAACTGAAGTGTAAACTTTTAATTAAAATACAAATATCATCGACCAAAGGAGAAAGAATCGTACAAATTACATACTGTAGAACGACGTATTGGCATATCTACAGTAGATTTTATTTTTGAATCATAACTATGGCTTGGTAAAATATTTGATGGCAAATCTAACAAATAAAGGGTGTATTAAAAACGCTTCCGATACGCGGTGTTTAACTATTTTTTTAATGCAAGTTTTTAATATAATTTTGGTCGTCTCCTATATTTTTAAGATAAATAATAGTTCAATATTGGCCCTTTAAAATATATACAAGAAAATATGATAAGATGTAGACAACAATTAGTACAATATTTAATTGTATAATTATAAATGTATAAAATATTTATTTGTTCAACTTCCATTTCATTTCTTAACCTTAACCGGTGCACCGCGGTGGGCAAAATGTTACTGCTCCCACTAGTGGGCAAAATAACATTTCTCCCACGGGCTGTAGTTAGCTTTAAGTCAAAAAGTAGGGTTAAAACTAATTGACAGCTGTCAGATGTACGATAAAATATCAAATAAAATTGGCTTTAAATTCCTTGTAGTTGTTAAATAAACTATTGTGCGTGACTATTAGTCAAAATAGGAGATACCACTCGCGTGTTACCTCGCTAAGCTTGTGCGGCAACTTTTACACTCAAGGAATCTCTTCTTTCTCCCACTAGTTGCACAATAACTATTATTCAACACCCATTTCATTTCTTAACTTTAACCGATGGGCGAAATTTTACTTTGCCCACTCCTGGGTGGGCTGAAGTTAGCTTTAAGTTAAAATTGGAAAAAAGTGAAGTTGCTTGACAGCTAACAGATTTCATATAAAATATCAAATAAAATTGGCTTTAAATTCCTCGAGGTAGTTCAATAAAATATTGTGTGCGACTATTGGACTTGAGATTTAACCCGCGTGTTACCGCACTCGCTACGTTCGTGCGGCAACTCCACGTTTGAGGATTCTCCTCTTTCTACTACTATTATACAAGGGAAAAAGTATTAGATTTTAGTTCGAAACACCGAGAGCTAAAATCTAATATTTTTACCCGTGTATAATACACAATTTTTTTCTGTGAGGAAAAAAACGACGATTTAATATTAAAAACATATTATGTAAGTCCAAAAAATATCGATGTTGAATTTCAAAATTCAATTTGGTAGACTATTTAACTTAAGTATAGTGACAGTTGGACCTGCATTGCTACGGAAAGTAAATTCCTGTCAATTTATTAATTGTGTTTCAAAACTTGCAAACTTAAGTTGTTTCAGTCATTAGTTATTTTGAATCTTTATGTTCAAACAAGATAAATATTGTAAAGATCTTTATATTTGCAAGCAGTTTAAAAGTCAAATTATTATACACCACCGTACAATAATGAAAATACATTAAAATAGTTTAGCTCGAAATCAGCAATGAAAATGTAAACTTACAGGTCACTGTAAAATAAATTCATGTACATAACCTTTAATATAACATACATACATATGTCCAACGTCAAACCTAATGTCGAAAACTCGATAATTTGAATGTAAGTAAAGAATTAATAAATGCTTCAAAAAGAAGTATATACAAAACGGAAGAAAAAGCTTATTAACTGCCTCGCTCAGATTGGTCTATAGCATTGTCTTTATTATATAACTTTTTTAATGTTTCAAATACCTATTTACTCCAACAGCTAAAATTCTATACATAATACTACACACCTAAATATAATAATGTAATAATTATTACCTACACATAAATTTGGTGGTTAGCAGCTCTTCCAAACAAGGTAAAACGGACACTTTCGTGAGTGGGGGATATTTTTAAGAATAGACCAGTCGTACCAATGTTTACTTATCTTATAATAACAATAATATTTATTTTCCGCATAGTCTTATATCTAACAGAATAGAGGGAATTTTACAAAATTTGGTCTAACCGATTGTTAATCTTAAATTAAGAATACGATTATTTCATTTTTGCGTCATATTAACGCAACGGTAGGTATTCCTAAAAATATAAAAACTATAGTTTTATATTTTTAAGGTTGGCAATGTAATGTATGACATATCATCGTGTACCATTTATTCATACAGATTAATCTGCAAACCGTTTTAGATTTTAGTAATGTTAAACTGGATAGGGTCTGTTATTTTTTAATCGTTCGTAATGGAATGTTTAATATTTAAGTAATCGTTTTAAAGACTAAACACTTTTTCTTAGGTTACCATAAATAAAATATCAGATTTAAAAGATTAAAAATATGTATAGCACGTAAATCCTTAATCGGGGTGAAATTGTTCGTAATCCAGAATATTGTGAAAACATTATGTAAATGGCTTTTTCACTAAAAAGTCGTCTGGAGCACTTAAATAAAAACATTCAACATGTAACATCAAATGTTTTATCTTTTGAAATTTGCAATAAAATTTCATCATAACTAATGAATCAAATACGGTTTGTAAACCGGTATTAGGTATACATAACCTATTCTCAGACGATTTATATTACAGCATAAAAAAATGACAAAAAAAGCATGCTTGAAAAATACATGTTATAGAACAAAACATTTGTATACTTCATTAAAAAACTATTCACGTCAAATTAGAAAAGTATATTTTGTTAGTAAAATAAACCCAAAATTAATTCAATTTTCGAATATTGACTTTCTTAATGGTAACATGAAACTTTTTCATTACAAACTAACTTTAACTTATAAATTTAAACTTTGGCATAGTTATTAAAAGGTATTATAAAATATAATTAACTATAGTTAGTTATTTATTTATTTTAAATCAATTTCGTTTGAAAATACATTACCGTTAATGCATTATAAAACAACGTCGCGTCGTTAGAGAAACACAAAGTAAAACATAACATAAGGTGAAGGTGAGTTTGAATTGGATATTGAAACATTTTATGTAGCAAGTAACGTTCTTTTACTTTTAAAAAAGATTTTTACGGCAAAAATAAAGGTCTCTAATGAGATTTATTACTGCAAAATTGGCAACAGGAAGATTATGAAAGCAGTTTCGTTATTGAATTTAATGTAAGGGAGTTTGCGGCCAGGATATAAACGGCCGATGATTAAAAAACGCAATAAAGAGGGTACGGCTGCTGGTGGTAAAAAAAAACCTAAACTAATATTAGCGGTGCACGTCACGGATAAGGCTAGAGGCGTGAAGCTCTACTGTGTTATGAAGAAGCAGGATCCACAGCAACGAAGTATGAAACAAGGTTCTGCAATTACGGCCAAGTTTATCTCCACACCTTTTCGGCTCATATAGAATACTGTTTAGTATCCACACACAATGTTGCCAGCCTTAAGGATGAAATTTTATTAAAAATAAAACAAGCCTTCGTAACAAAATTCGTACAAGATCTTTATTAGATGATTTGTTACTCCTGTATATATAAAAGTGTTGGATTCGCTAACTAATAAAGTTATAGTAGTATGCCATCAAATCTTGCGTTCGCTGTTGAGATCTTTTATAAAAATGGCGGTTTTCTCATACCTACACTCTTAGAAAAGACCTGGTATTTGCAATGAAAATTTAGTTCCCAGAACCAATTTTATTAGTGAAAATAGGCACAACAAAAAAATATGTTGTGGGAACTAATACAAATTTGTTTTTACAGTTTGTTGTCGGAACAGCCAATATTGGTAGCTCCAACCAACAAGTTTAAGTGCATCGAAATTAGTTTTTTTTTCATACAAATAATTGATATTTAATGCAATCACATTAGTCTGTCATTTTAGCAGCGTCTAAGTTGTAACAACTGCACTTGCTATTTATCGCAACAAACATTGTATCATGCAGGAATTTATTTTTTAATTGAAATTACATGAAAAAAGGTACATTTAAAGAATTTAATAGTTGATATAATATAAATTTGTTTTGTATTGTAACTAAGTTATATTTAATATTAAATTAGAGTTACCGCGAGACGAGACGAGACGAGATAAGGCCTTGTCTCGTCTCGTCTCGAAATTTCGAGATAACATTTTTCGAGACGAGACGAGACAAGTTCGAGACGAGACGAGACAAGGCCTTATCTCGTCTCGTCTCGTTTTGTCTCGTTTGTCTCGAAGTGTTTTGGTTTTTTGGTTTATCTCAATTTAATTTTGAATTATCGGATAAATTCAATAAAAAATGTCTTACTCAAAAAACAAAAAAGATATAAGCTCTTAAAAGTGGGATAAACTAAAATGATAACGCAGTTATACGCCTCACTCTTAATAGATCCACGTCACAAATTGGAAACCTTTTCAATGACAGAAATGAAAAATAAATCATAGCAAAAATTTGAAACAATTTATTGTAAAAATACGCACCGACTAGGCCAATTCCACCTATACAAGAAACTGAAGAAAAATCTGGCTCAGATGAAGACATCCATGGATATTGAATTTTTATTCAAAAAGGCTACTCCTCAATCCGAAACTGAAGCGTTTTGGAAACAAGAACTAAACGCATACTTTTATTCAGAGAGAGCATCAAAAGGGGAAATATTGTTGGAATGGTGGAAAAGAAATGAAGTAAATTATCCACACATTTAAAAGATGGCAAGGGACCTATTAAGTATTACCGCAACAAGCGTTCCTTCAGAACGCCTTTTTTCAAAAGCTGGATTAGTAGTCACTGAACTTCGGAATCGACCTAATGCTTGTAGGTACGTTAAAAGATAAGCTAAACTTTGATTAGTGAAACTTACCTATTCCTATACTTACCCCATGCTGTAATACCAAAATATTTTTTAATGATTTAGGATTTTTTTTTAGTTACCTATTAGCGCTTGAGAAGGCACGACGCGTGTGGGAAGGTTTTAAAACGTAAAAGTTTAAAGATTAAAACCAACAATAATTTTTAAAAAGTGCAAACTAATAAAGTGAAACAAAAAATTTTTATAGAGTGCAAACTAAAATGGTGTAACGGTCAAACGGACGCTTTTCACTGGACAAACAAAGGAGGTCAAACAAGGTGGCCATCCGCAAAAAAATTGATAAGTTACCTTAAGAATATGCATGATCTAATACAAAATCTGCAATTTAAATACGGCATATATCTTTAGGGCAATAAATCTGTCAACAACAAATGCGTAATGCAATCCCAAACCAAACCGAAAATAAACACTAGACTCACAGAATAAACTAACACATTAATCACTATAACTCTAACACAGTAAAAAAAAGCCTAATAACCAAACTCTACTAGATTTGTAAACATTAGATAACAGAATAATTGCGCTTGTCATTTGTTTAACTAATAAATAAATACAATACTTAATTTTGGAATTTAAGAAAAAAAGACAAAACTCTACCAAACGTGCTTGGGACAAAATTTATTAAAAACAACTGACACACTTTACCAAGTGCAGGAACTGTCTGAGCAGGATACGGACAATGACAATAACGAACAAGACAAAGACCTCGACTAGGAAACTACACCCCTGCAACGAAATAACAACTCCCCAACTCCAAATAGTAATCCCAAATGTTTGGAGTAATACTAATCGACTGGTCTAGGGGGATTCCGCGTCGTACTTAGTTTTAAGTCGGCGTAATTGTCCCCCTCCCGTCCCTCCTCTTAAACCCTACTGGGCGTATAACATCGGCTCGGCGAACCCGAGAATGGCTATTAAAACTATTCGCATCTCGCTCTCGAGCACCAAATAGGGGACAGTACGGAACGCAATGGACATTCGCAACATGTTAATTCTTTATAAGGTATGTTTGTATGTCCTCGAAAACACCATGCAGTTTTTGAATAAAGGTTTTATATTTTATTACAAGTTTTATTTTAACAATTTATATGCAAGAATTACCAGCTCATACCCTATAATGTTGTTTTTTGCTAATTCTGAAGTTAAAAACATTTATTAAAACTTAAATGCTGTTATTATCATTCGTTTAAAGCGTATTAAGTCATTAAAATATTTCGAATATGTCTCGTCTCGTCTCGTCTCGCCTTGTCTCGAAGGATGTTATCTCGTCTCGTCTCGTCTCGAAATTCGAGACAAAATGCTCTCGAGACGAGACAAAATGGCTTCGAGACGAGACGAGACGAGACGAGACGTCTCGTGTCTCGTGTCTCGCGGCACCTCTATATTAAATGCTTGCATTAGTAGCAACAACAAATTGGTATTATTCCACAGTACATACCTGCTTAGTAAATATAACACTTTTTGTGTAAATATTATAAAAAATAGAGAAAGGAAATTCATGCCCGTTCGTTTTATAAATATTTATTATAAATTAAAAAATAACAATATAACTGAAAACACCAAATTTTGGTTTAAACATTATAACAAAAATTAATAATTACTATAAGAAAACATTTATAAATATTTTAACAATAAAACAAAAACGATTCTTTGGTAAATATACACAGATAGGTACATTAAGATGAAAGTTGACTATACTTCTTCAATAAACCGTGATGTTTACGTGAAGTGCAAGCCTTCCCTGCTGAAAATCCCGCATAAAAACTTATAAAAAAAAACTTATAAAAACTTATAAAAGTTGATGAGATTTTATAGGGCCTATGAAACAGCAATTTCTGATACAAACTTTTCAAATTCTATAGGTTTTTAAGAGAAACTACTTTTCAACTCTGGTCAATACTAATTAAACTTTATGAGTATTTACGCATCAAGGTATATAATATTTTATGAGTATTTATGAGTTTTTAAGAGAAATTACTTTTCAACTCTGGTCAAAACTTATTAAACTATCAGTATTTACGCATCAAGTTATATAATATTTTATGAGTATTTATGAGTTTTTAAGAGACATTACTTTTTAACTCTAGTCAGTAGAATAGTAGTTATAATATTAAATATAATATACATATTTTATGAGTATGTATACGTTTTTAAGAGACACTACCCAGCTGATAGTATGACGTTCTTTTAACGTATTTATTTCGTCACCCATTACGTCGTTTTGACCTGTTGGATGACGTCGAATCGATCAAAATATTACGTGAAGTAGTAAATTGTGGGGGTTCGCGGCTTTGGCCTTGCAAAGCAGGCACTGTTTCCTGGCTCCAACAAAGAATTTCAGTGAAAAAGCTAAATTGTCGTAGGCCACAATTCGTGACTCGTTTATTTGCCGAGGTTCGTATTCCTAAATCTTAAATTGCAATGCAGCCAGTGTCAACTTATATACTTAACGAATAGTGCCACATAAGCGAGATGTATTATGCAATAATGGTTGCCCATGATAAGTAGATTTCTACTATATTATAGTAGATGCCTACTTATCATAGGCAACCTTACTCTGGTCAATACTAATTAAACTTTATGAGTATTTACGCATCAAGGTATATAATATTTTATGAGTATTTATGAGTTTTTAAGAGAAATTACTTTTCAACTCTGGTCGAAACTTATTAAACTATCAGTATTTACGCATCAAGTTATATAATATTTTATGAGTATTTATGAGTTTTTAAGAGACATTACTTTTTAACTCTAGTCAGTAGAATAGTAGTTATAATATTAAATATAATATACATATTTTATGAGTATGTATACGTTTTTAAGAGACACTATATATGGTGTCTTACTTTTAAGCTCTAGTGAAAACTTATTAAACTTTATCAGTAGGTATTTACCGATCATGTTATATAATATTTTATGAGAATTAAAAAAGTTTTAATAAGACACTATATAATCATAAAACTTTATAATCACTTATCCGATAAATACTCGTACACAGCTGTTACGTGTAAGAGTGTTACACTGTAACTCCAATAGAATATTGATAACATAATGCGTAAATACGCATTATACGCGTATACGCATCATGTTATCAATATTTTATAGGTGTTACACGTAACAGCTGGGTATTATTATTTATTGGATAAGTGAATGAAGGGTATATATTATGTTTTATAAAAGTTAGATGTAAAAAACCAATAAAAACCGATAAAATTAATTTCTTATAAATACTTGTGGCTTCTTATAGACATATAATAGGTAAGGCCTTATACAAACGAATAAACTTACATCCCTTATAGAGTCTCATAAACACTCATAAACAATGATCAAATCGGGACCATACTGAAACTGATAAAAGCCATGTGCACATAAAATCTTATAAGTACTGTACCACATAAAGTCTTATAAAAACTTATATAGATGTAAAAAAACAATAAAATCCGATAAAATTATTTTCTTATAATTACTTATACCTTTTTATAGACATATAATAGGTAAGGCCTTATACAAACCAATAAACTTACATCCCTCATAGAGTCTCATAAACACTCATAAACAATGATCAAATAGGGACCATACTGAAACTGATAAAAGCCATGTGCACATAAAGTCTTAAGTACTCTTAAGTACTCTTTAACATTTTAGCTGGAATTCCTTATAGACATTTGCACCTACCATATAAAGTCTTATAAAAACTTATAAAAGTTAGATATAAAAAAACAATAAAATCCGATAAAATTCATTTCTCATATATGCTTATAGCTTCTTATAGACATTTAATAGTTAAGGCCTTATACAAACCAATAAACTTACATCCCTCATAGAGTCACATAAAATCTCATAAAAAATTATCAAATAGGAACCACATTAAAACTGATAAAAGTCTTGTGCACATAAAATCTTATAAATTCACTTCAACATTTTAGTTGGAATTTCTTATAGAAATTTGTACCTCGTAAAGTCTTATAAAAACTAATAAAAGTTTTATAAGTCACGGCTCATAAAACTATTTCTTATAAAAACTGATAGAATTCTGATAAAACCCTTATGAGCAATTAGACAAAACCTTATAGAAACTAAAAAACCGCATACATCCTTATTAAATATTATAGAACTTTTATAAGTTTTTATGCGGGTTTTTCAACAGGGTTTGTTTAACAACTTAACAATGATTCTTAGGTACAACGTAACATACTTGCATGATAACAGGGGTAAGAATTCAAAATTCCGACGTGATGGAGACTTTTGGTGGGCACCATTGGATTCAGGAGGCCATTTTCAGTCGGTATGGCATTTTCACATTTTTGAATTTTTTTTCGGACCCCAAAACTACAATAGTGTAATTAAAGGAGTGCAATAATAATACCTAACCTTTAAAAACTGGGACCAATTCAGGTAAACCCCATGTTCCTAATAAATCTGCTAGGTACTTCAGTCCGCTTATCCATATTATTTGTTCGAGATATCTATAAGTAACCAACACATAAGAATATATTCTTATATATATGAATAGTTAAAAATTATGTCGCCACTGAATTTACAGGGGCAAATGACTAATTGTAATAAACTAGTTTCTTACCTAAAATATACACAACACACGAGCTGATACACAAATACAAAAGAACAAACACCACCGTCTGGACGCCGTGCAACACCGTTTGTTTACAGGTTAAAAGTAAAGCACGCGCCGGGCTGGACAAATCGCGCGCGAAATGCACAAAGTTTGCAGTTGCATTAACCTACAGAGACAACATCCCCAACTGACACTTTGTTTCACACCGCTGGTGTCTTAGCTGTATGAAAAGTGACGCATAGTTTATACAACCGAACCGTTAGTTCCACGGACTAATTTCAGTCAGTTGAGAATGTTACTTAAATATTTGGTCCAACAAAAACATTTTACCGCCGAAATGATTTTTTTGAGATAATGTTGTCAATACTTCTAGCCAACACAAAGTTTCAGTTAAAATAACTTAATCGCCTTTTTGCAGTAAATAATACTCCACAACAAAACTAAATCTTTTCAGGTAATGATGCAAGCAGTTACACATATAAAGGTACTGATTACAAAAAACAAAAAATGTTATTTTCTGCAACAGTTTTACCCCAACGATAATAAGTTAGTTACAAATACCAGGTCTTTTCTAAGAGTGTATACAAAGACCATATTTTTTACTCCGTGTCAAATCAAAACGCAATTATTCGTTACGAATGGTTAAAGCAGTCCGTTCTGCGATCGCCACTTTAATATAATACTAATAATCTAGATCCATGTACAATCTTAGAAGGTATATTCTTAAAAAAAATCATTTTTTGTAGATGACTGTACTAACAATATTTGTATACTATAGAACTAACAGTTAACCCGCGGGCTCCGCTCCGCTTTATTGTTTTGAATTATTTAAACCTAAAATAGATTGGAACATTAAAAGGGAATTCAAAATATCAACAAAGGTAAAATGTCAAAATTTCAAAATATCAAAAAGTCATGTACCGTAAACACGGGTGGCTTTGCACCCCGCGGGTGACTTTAACCCTTTTATAAAAAATCTTTACACGCTCGATAAAATTAACATTTATAATTTGTTGGTCTAAACCTGTCAATTGAGCGATTCTATTGAGTTTATATTACAGGAAAATCAGTGGGATTTATTACACTTTATTATATATTGCATCAGTGCAAAACTCTTAGAAATACACTCGTTACAATTTCTATATTATGCGCAATCCTTTGGAATGATTATCCTTGGTTAACTAGAGGTAGATTTTTTATTTTTTTTATCGGTAATCCCTTGCAATGGCTATATGTTGCTGCTAACATGTGTCTAATAAAAATAATATAAAATATTGAGTTAATTTTATACGGAAAATAAACTGTGAGACAAAGTTTCCCGCAACCAGGGGGTAACTTTGCACACCCAGTTTTTAATTTTTATTTTTGAAACTCAGCCCTACGTAATATTGTAACATAGTTATTATGAAAGGGCAATTCAAGACTCAAATTTTGGTATACAATATTTAATGTTTATGATTGTTAAAACCACAAAAATAACGTAATAACTGATTTTGATACGTAAATATATTCAGAAGAGCATTAACTTACTTACTAATAGATACATATACATAATAAATAAACACAAACTAACCAACCAACTCAACACACAAAACAACAGGAAATGTAGCCATTTACTAGTAAAAGTACAGATGTTTACATTTGTTTCAAACTTTTACTAACGTTTTACACACTGAATTATACTTTCCCCTTGATGCTTGTAGTACATGTATGCAGTTCCTAGTAAATGTACGCATGTACTAGTAAAAGTGCACTTTCACTAATTTTTAAACTAAATGTATACACTAGCTAGTTTAACATATACTGAAATGTATACTTTGACTGTGACATATGAAGGGGTAAAAAGCACGTACAAGTGCATTTTAGAATGAAAATAAGTTAAGTGCAGAATTGAGTAGTCCACATTTTTTTTAAATTTTCTCATAACGTAAAAATTGTACGAGTTCTGCATGTCGATTAATGCAAACAACAAAATTGAAACAAGTATTCAGATTTTTGTATATAGCAAAAACTTTAACTCTACTTCTCTTTTTTGCACTTGTACCCGTTTCCTTCTTACCCCTTTATAAACATGGGCTTCTATAAAAAAAATAAAAATAAACAAAAACAAAACAATTTAAAAAAAATAAAATATAAGCCTATATTGCTTTCTAAAAATCGATTCAGCCGTTTTGGAGATTAGTCCGGACAAACATTTTAAAACTTAAATTTTATTTATTTGTATGGATTAAACTGTTTGATGTCACATTCTTAAAGGTTTTTTGCTAAACCTGGCAACACTTTATCTGCGGGTAGCTTTGCTTTTCTATCCTGCAACTTATAAAGAATTTCAGAGACCCAAGAGATCATCCTAATTAAATTACATGCCGCAACAAAAATTAACTGAGCTGGCGTTCTTATTAAATAATCTAATTAAATGTTAAGGTATATGTATGAGAAGGGTGTGCCGTGTTTAATTCAACGTGAAATCCTTCATGGTTTCATTTTTAATTAAATTCAGATTGTTAATTTTGGGAACAATTTGTCAGTGATAACAAATGAAAGTTCTTAGTATTTAAAAGTATCTATGTATATCTACAATATAAGCAAAAAAGCATTGCCTACCTTAACTATTTTGTAAGAATATTTTAATTTACCCGTTTTTTATTATTTGTTTACATAATAACAATTTTTAACATCATATTTTTAGGTATGGGATAATAAGACCAATTCACTAACATGAGTCGTTATTTTTAGTCGGCCTGATTGGTCGGATCGGCAGATAACCATTAATTCTAGTGGCTAACGTTAACGACTTATGTTAGTGAATGTGGGAATAGTATATTCTGTAACAAAAAAGTGCTCTTTTACTTCCTACACACAAATACCCACATATACAACACTTCTTATATTGGTACCGATATGTAGATGACATACATGCTTTACAGGTACCTACTAAAAGGCAGTTAAATATTTTCTTAAATTTTATAAATAATATTCATCCCAACATTAAATTCACAATGGAAATAAAAAAAAATAAACAAATTAACTTCTTTGACCTGACTATCCAAAATAACAAAGATATTCATTTAAAATTTTCCACAAACCCAGTCACACAGATACAGTTATACATAATTCTTTCTTAGACCCGTTCCCACACAAAATGGCAGTTTTTAATTCTATGATTCACAGACTGTTATAAATGTACCATTATCTAAAATACTATTAAAAAAATGCGCGCCTATAGGCATCAAGAAATTCTCGATGCCTGCAGTACATGTAGGCGCATTATTAGCGATAACGCTAATTAGCTATAAGAGAACGCCTGTGACGTCATACTTATTTGTTCACTTTGGTATCACTAATGCAATAGTTATTTAGTTTAACCTGCCAGAAAAACAAATAGCTACATAAATCTATTTTTATTATTGATTTTCTGTTGTGACCTTCCAATTCCATTTTCCGAAATCTAAGCAGTGTACCCACTCGGGCTGAGTGGGTTCCGCTGGCCCTGATATTGATATTGATATTTATTATAAATATCAAATAATTTATATATTATATTAGGAACCTAAAGTAAGAAAAATGATGATGACGATAAACGTACTGAGAGCTCTAGTTATAAGTGTAGTTCTTGCAAAGAATTAATCGAGAATTTAGATAAAAATGTAATAAAATGCAGTGGCCTGTGTAGTTTGGTATTTCATAGTTGTGTGTAAACATAAAAGACTACGAACTTTGATTACTAGGTTTCCGCAACTGCAATATTCTTTGGACATGTGATACGTGGAAACTAATAAATTTTAAATCGATCATGGATGTGTTGATTGAACTAAAAAGTCTAGTCCTTACACAGTCTGACGAAATTATTCAGTTGAAGGAAAATGTATGTTTTTATAATAATATAAACCGGCTAGAAAATTAAAAAAAAACAGCTGTCTTAAGAATACAAATAATTTCTAAAAGTTTCCTTTTCGTAAGGTTTAAGTAGGGGAAGTGGGAATCACACGGGAGATTGCATTGACGGGCATGCGTGGCGTCATTGTCGGTTAAAAAAATACCATATTTTTGTCCATGTTTTGAAAGTATATTAAATACTTTTTAATAAATTGTATAAAAAATAACAATAATAAACACACAAAATGATGATATTTTAGATTTTATAATGGCATGTTTATAACAGCGAGAATTTGGCAACGTCATATTTCTACTACGATAGCAAAAAGGTTTTTTTCATAGACATGTACTCTCTAAAAATGAATTAGTCAAAAATAACTAATTTAATAGTTAATAGTGGCTGCTTTTTCACTTGTGCCATCGAATACCATGGTATCCCAAAATTTAATAGCCAATTCTTATGTAAAATGGTTAACCATGGCACAAGTGAAAAAGCAGCCACTATTAACTATTAAATTAGTTATTTTTGACTAATTCATTTTTAGAGAGTAGATGGTTTTTATAATAAACCATTTTATTTGTTTTCTGTTGTATACCAATTGTAGTGTTTAGATTTTTAGTGGCGTTTACATAATATGCATATTATGCCACTTGTTACTTTTTATTAAGCCAAACCACAGAAATTTATGTAAGCTTAACCTAGGCGATACATCGCGATGTGAGCAAATGATCTAGAAAAATTTGTTATACCTAAACTAAATTTTATTTTGTTGACAATTCGTAACATACGTGGACGTAGTACTATATATATAATAATAATAATAATAATAATAATAACAATAATGTTTATTGTGAAAAGAAAGAAGGTATGTATATTTCACAATTGACAAGAGTTCGGCAAAGCCGATCTTCCCCTCCAATATTAATATCACGAACCGTAACTTCAGCAAGTTGAAAATTTGAACAAGAAAAACCCATAATTATTAACACACATATGAAAAATATTTAATCTGCGCCACGGTACCGGTTTCGATTCCTGGTCACAGCCTTGGGTGTTGTGGTTGTTTTTAAGAGCAAAAAAATATATAATAATGAGCTGGCTACACAGTTTAAAATATCTGTGCTGTAAAGAGTAACGGTGTCAAAATCCAACACCAAGTGGTGTTAATATAACACCATGAATTATGGTTGAAAATGAACACCAAAACGGTGTTTATCTAAAAATATTTGAGTGCACCTACACAGAAAAAAAGGAATAGTTCATTTAACTATATTAATTTAGTTGACCCATAAGTATTTATTTTTTTGTGGATCACGTGATGTTCTTAAATCTCGCCTCTGTTGACTTACATGAAGAATATATAAGCTCAGGTAGTCCTTTGCTTTGGTGTGACACTACAAGTTGTTCGATAATAGACCTTAAATATGTGGAAACAGCTGTCAATACTTGAAGTGTTTTAAGTTAGTGGAACGAACTAAAAACATTATCTCTAGCGAGTTGAAGGTTCCATTTTCTGGAATAATACCACTGGTAATATACTAGTAATGCGTCAAGGAACTTCCTGTTTCCTTTTTTTCCGTTTTTCTGTGTAGTATGATTTAATTTGACCACAAACACATAATATTTAACACTGAAAAGGAGTTCAATTTACACTAGGTAAAATTTATTTTAATACTGTGTGAAAGTTAAATTAACACCATTTTAGTATTTGAATTTACACCGGACCAACGAACCATATTTAACACCATTTTGGTTTGTATCGATATATAGACCAAATATGGTGTTAATTTGGTGTTAAAATGGTCATGAAATTTTGAACAGTGTAAATAGTCGAAAAGACTAGCTCTTGTGTGATATTTAAATAGGGCGTGACATGCTCCCTAAAATCAGCACAAAAATAAACCTCATACAAGCGTTTTAAATTCGCTGAAGTTTTAAACGATTATAATTTGGAAAGAGAAAATAATATACAGAGCTGCAGTAGTTTATTTTCGGATAAATAAGTGATCTTACCAGCATTAACTTTGTTTTTCATTCACAAAGTATTTTAGTTTATTT
Organism: Brassicogethes aeneus; assembly: GCA_921294245.1. Taxonomy (NCBI): domain Eukaryota; kingdom Metazoa; phylum Arthropoda; class Insecta; order Coleoptera; family Nitidulidae; genus Brassicogethes; species Brassicogethes aeneus. Next base: position 69,884,184 of record OV121132.1, read on the forward strand.
ATTGATTTTAATGTAAAAAATGATGATTTGTATACATTGTTAACGTGGGAATCAAACCTTAAAGAGCAGTCCACCTGTATACCAAGATTCTTGGCAGAGCTGACCCAAGATATATTTTTTGTAAAATTATTGGATTATCGTTTAAGGCCAGCTTTATACATTCTATAGTATATAAGCATAATTTTCAAACAGTGGATGTTTGTTTCCAAAAATATAGAGATTTTATCTACATAATTTTACTTAAACTACCTATAAAAACTTTTATCTTCAATCTATAATTTAAGCTTTATTGTTAGGCTGTCAAAATAATTTAGACCAATCATCATCTTTATTCCCGTTGTTAGGCAGGGAATTTATAATGTTTATCATATTTCACGAAAAAAACCCAATATGCTGCAATAGGAGTAGATAAAATATTGTATGCCATTCGGCTGAAATGTGTCTTTTTGTGCTTCGCTTAATTTTATCAAATTTTAAGCTCAGCACAAAAAGACTTACTTCTCAGCCTTATGAGTTATAATTTATGACATAAATAACTATTCAAAGTAAAATTGTATACAAAAAAGGTCTTTTTTATTGGCGCATCATGTTACTTGTACTTGGGAAAACGCAGTGTTAATTTAATACCTTATTTTTAATCACCAGATTTCGTTATTTAATTATTTCGGAAAATAATGGTAGATGACCTTTTGTACATCGGCAATTAATCTGCAGGAATTACAGTAGCGCGCTATAACAACGATTGGCGGCGAAATGCGAAATGAATATTTGAAAAAGGCGTGTCGAAAGTCTTCTCATAAAACACTACAGAGTGTCTGGCCAATTTCAATTTCACGTGCTACTTGGGCCCCGACTGTCTATTAGACGTATGCAAAACGGGATCCTTGTCTGCTTTGAAAACCAACAAGCACCAGGATAATTGAAGGACTCGCCGGCACAGGACCCGGCTACGCCCCGGCGCGATTATTGGAGACTTTCTTGCAAGGATTGATAGACGGTGATTCGAATTTTCAATAAAAATCACTAGACGTAACAAAGAACCGTCTACATTTGACTTAAAATAAGTATTCTTTAAAAACAGTTATAGGATTACTTTTTTATACTTTATATTTTATTTTTTTACATTATATGCCTTTTTAATACAAATATGGATTTTTTCAACCGTATAACAGCTTTTATATTGCAACATTTACAAGCTTATAGGTATAGCTATAGAAAGATTTTATATTTGTACGCAGTTTAAAGGTCAATTACTATACTTCACTTTCATAATTTTTGACATAAGAATTGGCTGTTAAATTTTGGGATACCATGGTATTCCATGGTTAACCATGGTACAAGTGAAAAAGCAGCCACTAATAACTATTAAATTAGTCATTTTTGACTAATTCATTTTTAGAGAGGAGGTATAAGTTATAAGTATTTAATGAGTATATGAATTAAAAATCAAAAGTATGGAGCAACATGATTGGCAAATTGTTATAAAATGACCCTAAAGCTCTTTCACACTAAAACCGAATATATCTATATATATATGGGGCGTGGCCTCGCCTCCCTCCAACGCGCGACGTATATATTATAGACTGGGCCAAAAAAATAAACTATTTTTTTTTTAAAAACCATATCGAAAATATGGTTTGGGGCGACAAAAAAAAATATTGTGAAAGTTTGAGTCCATAATATTATTATTAAGAGGTCTATCATCGCAATTTTAATTTTTTTTCCCTCATCAAGTTTTTGTCTCAGAACTCCCAAACCATTAAGTTTAACAAAATGTACTTAAAAATATTTTTTTAAGGAAATTAAATGCTCTACAAAAAAGATTCAATAAAATTTTTCGTCAGATGAACCGTTTCCTTAAAATCATGCCCTAAACATTGGTATAGTTTTACATTTTGATCTTTTAACTTTGGAATTTTGAAATGCACGATAAATATTCTTATGTGAAATCAAATGCTTTACAAAAAAAGCCTCTTAACATTTTTGGCTAAATTCACTCCATCAAAAGTTATTCAAGGTTAAATTTGACAAGAATGCACTGCTTTACTTTTGACTTGATTTTTCCAGGCTCTTGTAACGTGCAAGGTGCAAAAGAACCTTAAAAGAAAAAATTGTGTAAAAAAATTATTATTATTATTACCGCTAATGTGGTTCTCCCATCACTTCGGTCCAAGCATTGTAATATGTGTTAAGTATTTTAGTCATAAAACATTTGTTGTTATAATTCCAGTCCTCACCTTAACTTTAGTAAAAAATAATTTAAACGTTTGTGTGTCTGCCCTGTTACTAATTAAAAAAGAACACGGAAACCCCTCCCGTATATCATAAAGAACTAAAATGGTGTGCATTTCAAAATTGTATGCATTCATACCATAGGTTCCATCCAAACAAATACAGTATGTACCAAACTTGGTTAAAAATTCTTTGTGCCTCAGTTATAAGTCCTCTTTTAAAAAAAAACTGATATTTGGTACAATTGACACCTTATGGTTTATAAAACAGCACACAATCCCCTTCTTTTTGCCTTTCAACCACCCACGCCTCCACACTAATAGCATCATTTTTATGTCTAACAGCTTCTGAGGACAAATTAAAACAACTTTCAATGTTATAGATATCCTTTCTTATTAGAATATGTTTTCTTTTCATGTCAGCTGTAGGTATTGAATCAGCAACTTCATCCAAAATTACGTCAAAAGGAACTCTGGAAGCTATTTTTTTTTAGTTTTATGTCATATGATCCAGTCCATTGACAGAATAGGCATTGAAAAGGAATTAACAAAATTTGTTAATTCGTTTTATTCCTTTTATTCTGTCAATGGACTGGATTATATGACATACTCGATTATGTTCTTGTTACTCTTATTTACTCGCGTCTAGAGATCGAGGTCCCGGTACCGGCAGGTTATTAATTTTATTATTTATTGTGAGAACTGTTGGGCAATAAATAAATTATTATTATTTATTATTTTCACCCATCTGGTGCTAAACAATAAGGATGGTAGTCGGTTGCGCCACCCCCCAACTTAAAACCGTTCCTGCGCCACTAGTATAGACATATCCTGGAAACAAACGTGTGTCGTTACTTTTAGAAATCCGAAAGCATCGTTGACTATAGTTATTGATGTATTGGCGTAAAATAATATTCCAATATAGGACCAACCTTGAATAAATATTCGCAATGATTTATTAAATTATCATTTTATGCCAATATAGGTCTAACATCGGCTAAATAAATCCAATATTGGTCCCAGATAAAATTTTGGGCATAGACGCGCCTTATATAGGACCAATATTTTGTGCAACTGGGGTTCCTCTGTAAATGACAAAGTAACTTGGATAATATATTTAATAAAAATAGTTTCCTATCTATATTTTATAGTGTTATATTATTAAAAACAACAAAAAATTGTAAAAACCCTGTAACTTGGAAATGAAAATCCCATAGAAAAAACCTTAATGTGAAAAAAAAACTATTTTTGTGCTATTAGTATATTATAAATTCTAATTCAGGATTATAAAAATTATATGCTATTCGGCTGGGGTACCCTGAGGCACCTAAAATAAACAATATTTTAAATATCGTCCTTGATACTAGTGTTTAAGTGTAATATTTTAAAACCTAGAAGCTTAAAAAATAGCTTGGACTTTATTTTTTTACATTTATTCTTGCTTTTAGGTTTTTAAAAATGTACATAGGAAGGTTTTTGTCCCCCTAACAAGTTAATGATTTTTGATTTTATATATAGGTATACATAGGGCCGGATTTACCTGTAAGCAAAATAAAAAATTGCCCAGGGCCCCCAATTTGTAAGATGAAGAAAACATGTTTTTTTTGTAAATAAAAGAAAAGTAATATCATTTTGAATTTGATGAATTATAACGGTTTGATAAAAATGAATAAGTATTCAATAGTATTGGCACAGGCACGGACAGAGGACAGAGTACGCCGTGGCACAGGCTAAGTTAAATTATTCTTAAATTAAGGGCCCCTCCTTTGACTTTTGCTTAGGGCCCCTAAAAAGGTAAATCCGGCCCTGACATATTTATTTTTTAATTAATTTATACTGAACTATACCAGTAAAAGATCCCAGACCTACGTCATTTTAGTACTGCTAAAATTTTTTCTATAAATGCTTAATATATATGTAGACAAAAACGTATGCGCACTTGCTAGCTTGAAAGCGGGGCCCTTTTACAGATAGCAGGTACTAAAGGTACATACAAATATTACTTGTCTACGGTATGCTTATGAACCAAACATACCAGCATATCGTTGATATGTCTATAATACATTTTGCAGTATCAACGACGATATGTTGGTATGTTTGATCGACCATAACGGAGGTCACACCCTAGGGGGTGGGAGGGGTCTAGCAAAACGTGACCATTTGTGACCAGGGGGGAGACATAAAAATGTGTCGTTCAAAATTCTTTATTTTGACTTTTTTCGAGATGAATTATTTTCTTTATTCAATTCCTCCAAAATTAAATATTTTTGTGTACTTAAGAGTTTTTTAAATTTGTGACGTGACATAGGGGAGGTAGGGGGTTCGCCCTTTTTGTGAATGCCCTGCTTTCGGAAGCTCGGATAGATGGAAAATGTATGAGTAATTGTTGGAAGTAGTATGCACACTTCTGCTCAACCTTAATTCTTAACAATAGAAACAACAATAATTATTAATAAATGTAATGTCAATAGTTGTCAAAAATAAAATATATAATTTGTTACATTAAAATAAAGTTCTGATAAAAACCCTAATATCTGCGTTAATAAACTACAGGTTATGGGCCCAGTACATTAAACAGTAATAATACAAAAGCAAGATTCCAAACGAAACGGAAAATAAGTTATTTAAATAAAAAAATACGTATATACAGGGTGGTCCAGGATTAATCTGAAAAATTTTAATGATCGATAGAGCCTGAAAAAACAATAAAAACAAACCCAAAAACATTTTTCTAAAAATACACACTAACACACTAATAGCCCTTCAAAGGCAAAAAAAACGTTTTTTTTTTAATAACTTCTGCTCAAATTTTGTGTACCTAGATAAAATTTCTCACAAAAGGCCCAGCGGCGGATACTTTGTGGGGGTTTCCCCTTTTTACCCCCATATTTCGACACCACTGGATTTTATTGGAAAATCATCAGATTTCTTATTGAATTTAGAAGCAAAACTTGTGTGTTAAATTTTCATAAGATCAGTGGTTTCGGAGACTTTAAAATTTCAAAAACACCGAGTACACGGAATTTTATCATATTTTATTTTAAATCGGTAACTTGGTAACAATTATGCCACGTTATCAGTTTATAAAATATTATAAAAATAAACTAGCGTCAAGGAGTCATCGTGCAGTTGTTACTGATCCCGTCATATTTTTAGGTTGTTTTATTGTAACGTTGATTGAGGATTACAATCAACGTCTGTAATTAATAATTTAATTGTATTATAATACAAAATCAAACCAACCCAAAAACCACCCTATTGAAAGTGATTATTCCATAATTTCATTGGTAAATTTTTATTGGCCCAATACAATCGTTCAGAAAAAAAATAATTTTTTATTACTAAAATAATAACAAAAGTTCCGTGTACACAGTGTTTTTGAAATTTTAAACTGAAATATCTCCGTTGATCTGATAAAAAATAAACATAAAAGTTTTGCTTTTAGATTGAAAAATGATAAAAATAAATCTGATGATTTTCTAATAAAATCCAGTGGCGTCGAAAATATGAGGGTAAAAAGGGGAAACCCCTCCCAAAATCTCCGCCACTGGGCCTTTTGTTCATTATATTATCGACGGAAGCTTAACCTACACAAAATTTGAGAAGAATCGGTTTAATGGTTTAAAAATTATTTTGAAGGACTATATCTCCGTTAGTATGCATTTTTGAAAAATGTTTTTGGGTTTGTTTTTATTGTTTTTTCAGGCTCTATCAATCATTAAAATTTTTCAGATTAATCCTGGACCACCCTGTATTTACATAAAATGAGCCAAGTTTCTACAAGTTATAGAATAGAACCTCTTAAAAATAAAACAATAACCAGTATATTGTAAAAATGGGTAAATCGTATCCCGTCAGTAAAACATCTTCATGTTTTTGGAACAAAAGCGTATGTTTTAAATAAAAAACCAAATAAAGGAAAATTTTCACCGAGAGCAGAAGAAGGTATTTTTATAGGATATTCAGAAACTTCAAAAGCATATAGATTTTGGATGCCTCACAAAAGAAAAGTTGTAATTTCTAGAGATGCTAGAATAATTGAAAATAAGCTAAATAATTCTTATAAAAAAATGAAATAGTCAAAATTCTACTATTTGAATTAGTAAAAGCATTTTTTACTAATAAAATAGTCGTTTTCACTTTTAAATAGTTATTTTTTACTATGTAAATAGTTAAAGTTTGACTAATTTAAGATTAGTCACCATATTTGACCATTTCTGACAGTTAAAAGTAAATAATTTCTTTAGTCGTTTACGGCCAACAACAAAGTATTATTTGAATTAAATGCATATACCTCTCCATGGTTAAATGACCCATAAAACAAATAAAGATGCAAAAAGTTTAGCTCAAAATAGCAAGACAAATAATATATTAAACTTTAAAATATTATGAACCATATTTATTGACAAATAAAATTAATTTTTATAAGAGCCGCTGACAGCCGAATGCGTTAAGACGTTAGCTTGACAAACTTGTCAAGTGACAGACCTGAGTTCAATCCCAGGCTGGGTCAAAACTTTTTTTAAATTTAAATTTACTAATTTGACTATTTCATTCAGTGGAATTTGACTAATTATTAGTGACTGCTTTTTCACTATGACAATTAGTCAAATATGACTTATAATTAGTTATTTTTGACTAATTCATTTTAAGAGAGTATGATGTGCTAACTTATGAAGTAGATGAAGAAAAACAAAACAAAAACATAATACAAAACCAAAATGTTCAATGTAATATTGAATTAAACATTAAAAGAGATATTTTAGAACAAGAGGAAATACATACAGTAAATCAACTTGTAAAAGAAAGTGAGGAAGAAAATCAGGGTGAATTAATAGAGCAACTACAACTAGAAAAAGAATTATTAAATGAAGATAAAGTAGAAAACAAAGCTGAAAATAGGCCAAAAAGAAACGTTAAAGCACCAACATGGACAAATGATTTTGTTTCATATTTTATTGGAGAAAAAGATGAAAAAGAGACAGAAAAGAATGATTTATGGAACGATGCTATAAAGAATGAAATAAAAGCTCATATTAAAAATAAAACGTGGACAATATTAGATAAAAAACCAAATGAAAATATAGTCACATGTAAAATGATTTTAAAGGAAAAATTTAAAGCAGATGGAAGTTTGGAAAGAAGAAAAGCAAGATTGGTGGCTAGAGGTTTTAACAGGGCTCCCACGGCTAAATTACAAATTTTATTTAGGAATTTAGGAGGTTTTTTGTAAAATTTTATGAGAAATAAAGTATGGAAATGAATTTCTTTAATTAAATATGAACATCTCTTTACTACTTAAAATATAAAAAAATAATACTTCTTTTGTAACAATAAGTTATATTGACTAGTTTTTTAGCCGAATCGCTCGACGAGTTTTTTTTTAAATAAAATTAAAAGTGAGGTAAAATTACTACTTTTGCATATATCTGAGGTACATATATATACAAGTATAAATTTCACCACACTTTTAATTTTATTTAAAAAAAATGCGTCGATAGATTTGGTTAATGCCAAAATCAAATGATGTTATCTTTATATTTTAAGAAAAAACATGTTAACCGTTTAGTTAATAACTAACAGTAATTAAATCGATAAGGTTAAGAATAGTACAAGTCCAAAAGTAAAATTTTTGATAAAATATTTCAAAAAATCAGTTTTATAGTTCTAAATGCATTTTTGTTAAAATATTTTAACTATTTTATGAAATATAATATTCATATTCTGTAAAATAATTTATCTTCTAACAAAAATGTATTTTAAACTTTAAAATTGATTTTAGAAAATAAATTGTCAAAATTAAATTTTTCTTAATACTAAAAAATCTCATAATAGAAAAAATATAAAGTTTGCATAATCCAGCACAAAACATTCTTTAAATTGTTTACTATTTTAGCTGTCATTTAAAAAAAAATTAAAAATCCTTTTGTTTGGTATATAACACGGTATATTTTTGACAAAAAAACGAAATATCGCTAAAAATGACAATTTTGTAGAAGTTTTTATGTTGTTTTTTAAGAAAAATTTTAGTTGTGATATTATATCATTTTAAACAGAATTTTTAAATTACTTTTAAAAAAAATTTTTTTAGCACTACCTTAATTAAACGCATATTGGCGTATTTAAATTTAATTTTTAGGATTTTAGGAGATTGAAGGCAATTTTAGGAGAATTTTAGGAGTTTTCAAAATTTAAGCAAAATTTTAGGAATTTTATGAGTTTTAGGAGGTGTGGGAGCCCTGTTTTAATCAACGTTTAGGAATTGATTATAGCGAAACTTTTGCACCAGTAGCAAAGTTAAGCTCAATAAGATTACTCACAGCTTTAGCTGCAGAAGAAAATCTAAAATTAACACAATTTGATATAATAACAGCATATTTAAATGGCGAAATCGAGGAAGAAATTTACATGGAAATACCAAAAAATTTTGAAAAATATTTGCATGAAATAATTATTGAAGAGAGTTTGAATAACGATACAGAATTTTACTTAAAAGCTAGAAAAATGTTGGAAGAATTAAAGAAAAACCCAAAAGAAAAAGTATGTCAACTGAAAAAAGCACTAGACATAAAGTTAAAGGAATTGGATTTTAAATCATCAGAAGCAGATCCATGTATCTACATATACAGCAAAGGGGGAGAAAAGGCTATCATTGCCGTTTATGTAGATGATCTAATCTTAGCAACATCTAGTGAAAAAATACTAAAATATATAAAACAGGACATAATGAAGACTTTTGATATGAGAGATTTGGGAAACCTAAATTATTTTTTGGGCATGGAATTTCATCAACAAAATGAATTTATTACTGTAAATCAACAAAAATATATAAAAGATTTACTAATAAAATTTGAAATGCAAGAATGTAAAAGTTCAGTAACACCTATGGAAGCAAATATTAAATTAGAAAAAGGAAATTCAGAAGATTTAGTGAATGTACCCTATCAAAATTTAATTGGATCACTAATGTATTTATCCATAGCGACACGTCCAGATATATCTTTTGCAGTAAGCTATTTAAGCCAATTTAAAACATTGGACGGCTGCTAAGAGAGTTCTTCGATATTTACAAGGAACTAAAAATGTACAACTTACATTTAAGAAAACTGGACAAAAATTAATTGGTTATACTGATGCTGATTGGGGATCATGCACAATTGATAGAAGATCATATACTGGTTATTGTTTTATTTTTGCCAGTGGCTCAGTCAGTTGGGAATCTAAAAAACAGAGAACTGTGGCTCTATCAACAGCAGAAGCTGAATATATGTCATTAACAGAAGCATCAAAAGAAGCTGTTCATTTAAAAATGTTAATAAATGATATGAATTGTAATCATACAAAAATTTTAATTTACAATGATAATCAAGCAGCACAAAATTTAGCAATCAATCCCATAGTGAGTTCGAAATCAAAACACATTTCAATTAAAGAATATTACATCAGAGATGTAATAAAAAAAGGTGAAATCAAAATTGCTTACAAGAGAACAGATGAGATGTTTGCAGATTTATTAACTAAATCTTTAAATGGACCTCGACATTTTTATTTTTCCCGGAGTATTGGACTTAAATTGAGCAATTCGTGAGGAGGAGTGTTGGAACTAGTATGCACACTTCTGCTCAACCTTAATTCTTAACAATAGAAACAACAATAATTATTAATAAATGTAATGTCAATAGTTGTCAAAAATAAAATATATAATTTGTTACATTAAAATAAAGTTCTGATAAAAACCCTAATATCTGCGTTAATAAACTACAGTAATCTGGGGGAAAAATGGATCTCGGAGATAGTACAAATGGCCAACTAAGCCTAAGTGCAAGCATCTCTTCAGCAAATCAAAATCCAATCTAATCATATATTAATAATAATAGTTCTGCAAAAATATTTTTATTTATAATGCCTTTACGTACATGCATACACACATCAATGTCATTAAAATATGTGCAAATAACGCTTTATGTTCTAGTTTTATTTAATTTGTCTTTCAAGTGTATTTATTTTTTAAAATGTCGCAATAGTAAATTCATTAAAAATGACAAATGAAATTTTCGTATAAAATTGAAAATTAGCAAAGGCATTCCTCTTCAGATTTATGGGCAGTAATCAGGACGACAATCAATTTAAGAGTCCATGGAGCCGGGAACGTCATTATATCCCGACAGATGGAAAGATGTTTCTCGCTGATGGAACCCTGGACCGTCCTGCTTCAGATTTTATAACGCCAACGATTGCGCCACTTTATAGCTTTCAATTATTCACTTAGTATACGTTACTTACTAAAAACTTTTCAGAGATAAATCCAGATTTATGTTCTGACGTTACAAGTTTTAATGAAAAATATAATCTATTTTGGAGCAAGAAATAAACTCTTGCGGAAATTTAAAAAATCGTAAATTTAACAACGAAATGAGTTTTATATAAAAATCCATAAACCTGTGGCTTTCTGGATTTTACGACGTTTACTTTTTTATTTTCTCTTATTGAATTTCGGTCGAATTTATACTTAAAAATAATAAAAAAATTGTTTAAAAAATCCATTTAATTGCAAATTAAATCAATTTTGGGTTTAATCTAAAACATTAAAAAAGTCATTTCCAAAAGAAATTGAAGTATCTTTTACTTAAATGTGATATAGACAGTGTAGTATATTATTATACGAGAGATAATGCGCATAATCTCGAGTGTAATACTATACTTTATCTTCTCCAATTAGTAGATATTTAAACGATTTTCAAAAATAAATAGGTAACCTCTGACACCTGTCAAATGGTTAACCTCACTTTCTAGCAATTTTAAATAATATTATAGTCACCTCCCAGTTTAAAACCCGATTGGTTCAAATCACAGTGAATAATAAAATTGGCGAATTACTGATGCCTAACAACGAGAATAATAAGTTTATTATCCCCGTTGTCAGGCGCGGTGGTTTTTATGGTTATCATTACCTTTGGAAAAAATATTAAAATAAAATATTTTTTTAATTTATGCAAAATATTAACGTATGCAAAATACGTTTTATTTTACTTCCAAAATCTTGACACAACTAAAACTTCAGAACTCCCCGAATGTAAGCAAAAATACCTACGTTATAGAAAACCAAACATTGAACTAGATAATAAGTGTAATGTCTCTGTGTGTACAGCATGTGCCGTCGGGAAATGGCGAAAAGTAGCAGGCAGTCTACTGTAGGCTAAATAAATACGAATAAGATAATGCGAATTGCAAAACTAAGACGGCAGCCATGAGACAACTTATTTTGCTCATGTAGGCAATCATTTGTGGGATATCGTGCCTACCTTGGGGTTTCAAGTTTTCATTTATCGTGGCAAATCTTCCGGCAAATAGAAATAAATTATGCGGAATTTATTGCTGTTTAATTACGATTATTAATGCTTCAAATAAATTTCAAAACCTATAATTACCTATTGTTCCACACTTGACAGATTCAATTCAAATTTAATTTTAAAAAATATCATTACCAAGGTAAAAGTGGTGAAAAAACTAATTACGATTTTTTGAAAAATTACATTTTGTATTTTGATAATAAAAAAAAGTAATTTTTAGATTGCCTACATAATTGCTAAATCAAAATGTCTATATTTTGAAAATATATTGTATATTGAAAACATTTTGTCTGAAAATATGTACACTTGGTATTACTAAGATACCATTACCACCCAATGTTAACTTATAGACGTGGCTGATTGTTTTTCCGTTTATTTATATAATTTAGCCGATTAGACGGTTTTAGTTTCAAACATTACATTAATAAAGAATCAAATGTAAAACCCTGTTAAAAGTTTATTTCGTAAACACGTAATTTTAAGTTTTTAACAATATAATGGAGACCTATAAAATCCTTAATACACGTATAAGTACTAAAAATAAAATTTAGGATTTTAATTTATTTACTACAGGTGCACTTGCAACGCGTCAGAGCGACTGAAAAAATAAAGGGGACCTAATTAAAAGTAATGGAGAAATGCGATTCATTATTTTATTTATGTCCGTAGGATTAAAAGCATAAAGCATTATTTAACATATAGGTACAGAATTTTTTGCAACAGTTACAATATTAAAAAATTATAATATTTATAATGTTGCAAAGTATAACTACGTAGAGAGATGTAGCTTACTTCAAAATTATTCAAAAAATATATAACTAATGAACTAGGTACGTAGAAAGATGTAGCTTACTTGAAAATTATTCAAGAAATATATATTAAAATGAAAAATTGAACTTCTTGACAAATATAGTATAAAATATTATCATCTAAGATAAATGATGCGTTTAACCCAAATCATCTATAAATATTCTGATACTGAAAGTTAATAAATGTCCAAAATATATTATACATATAAACCTTTTTTGAGAGAAATTTCGTCATAAAGAAAGCCATTTCTTATATAACAAAAGATATATGTGGGGTCTTAATATACTGCGAGAATATATAACACACCTTATGAGATATTTTATTTAAAAAAGTGAATTTAGCTGACAGCGTTAGTTCAGATTGCTGTGATAAAAGGAAGGAAAAATAAAATTTAAAAACGTAAATTATTCTTTTTATAGGTAAAATATGGATTTAAATGTATTATATAAAACCCATAAATTATATATAAAATATATAAAATATATAAAACCCATAAAAACCCATAAATTCATGATAGCATTATTTTATTAACTAGCGAATAAACATGAATAATTATATCTTTTGATAATCCTAGAAAAATCTGGATAGAAGCTTCAAGAATCCCAGACAGCAGTGGCGGCTCGTCGTATAAAGCAACTGAGGCCGGGCCTCACATGTTAAAATTATAATATAAAGTGAAATTTTCGATACATTACTTATTTAAATATAAAACGTTATTAAACTAATTTCCAGTAATTAAAAGTATTTAGTATATAAAACATCGAATAACCATCAAAGTTTAAAACATTTCGTTTAAATTTAGCGCGCACCCCTTCCAACTTTAATTCTAAACGCTTAAATCATTGCCCGACCGTATAATAGGGAAATAGTAATCCCAGAAATTTGCGCTTCCTATACCGTTACACATTGCCGATACAACATCATGCTCCCCACCGCGGCACGGTGCCGTCGTCACCCCCGGTGATAATACGCGAATTTTGACATTTGACATTGAGGCCCACAAAGTTGGGCTTGTACATGTTATTTTTAACAGTAACTTGCATGTTGCCAAATGATCGCTTTAATTTTGAACAAGGACACTCATTTTTTAAATGTTTCTTTTTTAAAAATATAAAAAAATAAGTCAGAAATGATTGATAAATGATTCTATTGTTCTACGACATATTATTAAATAATTGACACCACCAACAAAAAACAAATAAAGATTACTATACTAAAATTATTGTTATATTAAATTAATCTTTATTTATTGTTTGTTACTGGGTGTTAATTCTTTAATTATATGTCATCGAACAATGGATTATTATAATCCCTTGTCCGAGTTCATGGGTGCCTATCTGAATCTTGACAACGTTTTATTGTCTACCCTGGCCGCCCCTCAACTCCGGGATCGCAACACTGCGCATTGAACACGCGACCGTATAGTGCTTGCGCACCTCGTGCAAATGGTTTTGTTTGTTAACCTTTTTGTGATTTTAATTTTCGAGGCGGGTTTTCGTTTTCCGAGTTAAACAAACTTATTATTGTGTTGCCTGTTGCTAAAAGCAGAAAGGAGGTAAGGCAAGGCAAAAGACCTTACATTAAGTAAGTAAGCCGATTTGTTTTTTTATTTTATTAATACAGTATTTCCAAGCTTTCTTTTTCGTTTAGTCTTTGTTGTTGTACGGTTGTGCCTTTATTAATCTAAAAATAATTATTGTAAGATACGTAAAAATGAATCTCTCTCACGGTATTGTTTGAAACCCGCCATATAGCGGTTCATGGGCCTCACCTTCATCAATGATCACGAGCCGCCACTGCCAGGCAGAAAGCCTGGAAGCTGAGTTAATAATGTATAAAGCGGATGGGTCATTGCGGAGAGACGGATCGTGAAAGACGTTATAAATTACAACCGGAGCAAGCAAAATTGATTTGTAAATTTCCCCTTTACCGCACCACCTTAACCCTTATCTTATTTACAAATACAAATAATGACAATAACTGCAAACATTTTGGTCTTATGCAAAACTGTAAAAATTAGTGTGTGCAACAAATTTCTTTAATGAGGATCTAAAGAAGCTATTATGGATTATACATTTAAACACTTAGTATAAGTAAAATATAGGTAAAATATGCTTGTCATTTTCTTCTTAAATCCATAATCGTAATTATGTAATAAATTTAAATTTAGTAAAACTTTGCATATTGGGAAAATCAAAATTTTTAAAAGGAAAAGGACATAATTTGTTTGAAAAAAGGTTAGCCATTTTGCACCATTTGCACCATTTTGCACCACAAAAACATGCTCACATCAGGTAAAGTCGTATAAATATATTTAAGTACCACTTTTTTGATGAATTGGCGCGTGTATTCTACAAACTTCCAGGCAAACGTTTAAAATATGAATTTACTTAAACTTTCCTAGAATAATAATTTATAAAAAATTACGCATTTTCGGAATCGAGGGGCAAACCACTTTAAAATCAGCGAGACCAACGTTCAACGTTATGTGGACGTTGTGTCCTAATTTTTTCCTTATTAGTCGTTATGAGTATATGAGTATGAGTATAAGAGACGTATAACCAGCCCCATTTCCTCTTGACTCTCGAACCCCGTACAGGCCTATGTTTACTTACGCCGATTTTTGTTCTTCCCCAGCAACTGCACGGCTTCACTCGTGTTTGCTGGGTACGAATGTCCATTGCGTTCCGTACTGTCCCCTATTTGGGGCTCGAGAGCAAGAGGCGAATAGTTTTAATAGCCATTCTCGGGTTCGCCGAGCCTATGCTATAGGCTCAGTGGGGTATAGTAGGAGGGACGGGAGGGTGTTGGTTTTTGGGGGACAATTACGCCGACTTAAAACTAAGTACGACGCGGAATCCCCCTAGACCAGTCGATTAGTATTACTCCAAACATTTGGGATTACTATTTGGAGTTGGGGAGTTGTTATTTCGCTGCAGGGGTGTAGTTTCCTAGTCGAGGTCTTTGTCTTGTTCGTTATTGTCATTGTCCGTGCCCTGGTCAGATAATTCCTGCACTTGGTAAAGTATGTCAGTTGTTTTTAATAAATTTGTCCCAAGCACGTTTTGTGGTAGAGTTTTGTCTTTTCTTTTTAAATTCCAAAATTAAGTATTGCATTTATTTATTAGTTAAACAATTGACAAGCGCAATTATTCTGTTATCTAATGATTACAAATCTAGTAGAGTTTGATTATTAGGCGTTTTACTGTGTTAGGTTTAGATATTATGATTAATGTGTTAGTTTATTCTGTGAGTCTAGTGTTTATTTTCGGTTTCGTTTGGGATTGCATTACGCACTTGTTGACAGATTTATTGCCCTACTTCGTGTGCCTTTCATATGTTTTAAAGATATCTGCCGTATTTAAATTGCAGATTTTGTATTAGGTCATGCATATTCTTAAGGTAACTTATCAATTTTTTTTTTGCGGATGGCCACCTCCCCTTTTGTTTGACCTCCTTTGTCTGTCCAGTGAAAAGCGTCCAATGACAGGTGGCACTTAACTCATTCATATCACTTAACACTTCACTCCTCAATGACCGCTACACCACTCTTGCTTGCACTCTATGAAAATTGTTTGTTTCACTTTATTAGTTTGCACTTTTTAAAAATTATTGTTGGTTTCAATCTTTAAACTTTTACGTTTTAAGAGCCTTCCCACACGCGTCGCGCATTCTCAAGCGCTGGAACCTAATAAGTTAACTTATTAGTCGTTATCAATAAGGAAAAATCCTTATCAATAGGAAATTTCTCTTAGCGACGCGTTACTCATGACTTCCCTTGTGATTGTTATCCTTAGCCGTTAATTCGTATACAATTTTTAATTTTAAAAAATAAGTGGTTTACCCCTCGCTTGGAATGACTTCTTATCTTATGTAAAAGTAAGATAAAACTGAACAACACCAATATTTCCACGTAAAAAATATTTAAACTAAATTATTTTTAATAGAATAAAACCAAAACTAAGTATACTCTTGAATAAGATAACATTGTTATAATTACTGAATCCATTAATTACTTATATTGAGTTTATTTTCCAAGCAATTTCTCCAGATTTGACGAGGGTCTTCATAAAGAATGTCGCGAATATCCAGACGTGGTTTTATTGCGTAGTAAAAATTCTTTTAAATGAGAATAAAATCGTGCAATTGCTAATTTTATTGGAAAAGTTATGTCAGGTTTATCTCATAATGCCACTTTGTAGACATTTTGTTATTAAGCCATTAGCGACATTAAATGGGATTTCGGCCAAACATTGTCGGAATGTATTTTTGTAAATTGTTTGTGAATTTTGCAAGTATTATTATGGTTATTAAAGTGGACCAATATGTAAACTGTAATAAAGTTAGAATCTTATAGGATACGAATTTAATTTCGGTATACAGGACTTTTCATGAATGTAACCGGACATCAGCAAACTCCAACTTAAACACTGAAATAGTTGTTAAAGTAATTAAAATCTAATATTTATCAATGTCTTTTTGTTAAACAAGATGGTTTAACTAAGAAATTCAAACTTGCTACAAGAAATCCCGTTATCCAATCAATCTACTAAGGGTATTTACACAATCATAACTAATCTCAATGCTAATGAAATAGTTCTCAAGCATTATACCCAAATTACTCATTCAGATTTGCATGGGTTTGAACAAAAATTTGAAGAAATTACTCATTCAGATTTGCATGGGTAGTACAAAAAAGTTATCTGTAAAAAAATTGATATTATGTGTGTTGGTTTGTTTAATGCCGAAAGGTTGTTATTAAAAACCATTGCTTTAAAGAAAATGTTTTTTGATTTTATGATGACTATTACCTTGTATTTTATTCTTTCCTCCAAAAGATGACAACTTTATTTTACGCCTGCATCTACATTGAAAAACAAACCAGACTTTACCTGGAGGAGTTAGATGAGGAGAGGAACGGGGCGAAATTAATGGGGCCAATGGCAGACGTATCCTCACTTGGTTGAAACAGGGCGAAAGACAAATAGATATTTCGAACTTGTCTCGTGGGACCTGGGGAGGGCAAAAGGACGACCCCACAGCTCGCATTTTTCTTAATATCGCGGAAACAAATAAACCAGCAAATTTACACTTCGCAATGGATTTATGGACCTTAGTCTCCGATATTTCAAACGATATGTAGGCAAAATGCGGAGGCGTAAATTTAGGTCTGCGTCTTCTCTAACGGTGCGCCGCGGTGCTGCCAAATGCCGGCGTGCCCTCTCTAATCGATTATATCTTTTATGATTAATGAGAATCGAATACCTGTAGAAATCACTAAAAAGTTGAAGTTTTAAGATATACAAAGTGTTTTATATCTTTAATTGTAGGGTTATTTAATTAACTTTTGGACTTATGTGCTTGCGAATATTCTGAGCATATTTCGAATTTATGTACAGTGGAATACACGGAATTTTGAACAACTATCATCCCGTTGGCATCAAAATCTAAACTTTCCTTGTGGGTAACTACCCCAGTAGAACAAAATATTGGTCCTATATGGGGCGCCTCCATGCCCAATATTTTATATGGGGCCAATATTGAATTTATTTAGCCGATGTGAGCCCTATATTGGCATAAAATGATAATTCAATATTTCATTACCAATGCTTATCTAAGGTTGGTCCCTATATTGAAATATTATTTTACGCTAATATATCATTAAAAATGTTTATCCAAGGTTGGCCCTATATTGGCGTAAAAACAATTATCCAATATATCTTTGAAAATGGTTGCCCAAGGATAATCTATTATTAGCCCTATATTATCGTGAAATGATTTTCCAATATATCATTACCAATGTCTGTCCAAGGTTGCCCTATATTGTAATAAATTGATAATCCAATTTATAATTACCAAAGTTTATACAAGGTTGGCCTTATATTGGCGTAAAATGGTTATTCTTTTTTTATTACCAATATAGCATATGTAGTGATAACAACATGAGATTATGCCACATGGCAACATACCTCCAAGGTTAATCTAACATTGCATATCGTATTTAAATTTTTATTTTGAGTTTAGAACAATTTTAAAGCTTAACTTTATAAACCGAAAGCACACAACGGCGCTTTCGGATTACTAAAAGTGATATGTCACGACACACGTTTGTTTCCAAGAGATGTCTATACCTACTAGTGGCGTAGGAACGGTGGTGCAACCGACTACCATATTGTTTAGCACTATATGGGTTAAAATAATTAAGACCATTCTTGCATATTACCGTAAAAATAAAAAGGCTAATATGCGATTTCCTGTCTTATTGGCAATAAAATTCGTTATTACTTTAATAACGCTCGAGCTGATCATTTTAGCACACGATACAAACTATTTTAGCATTTCATCGTAATTAAGACTGTACACAACTTCGTGTCCTATTGGTAGATTTTTCCAAAAAATTAGGAGGGTACATTTTATAGCAAGTAACCCCCCTCTCCCGCTTATTATTTGGGTGGGCATTGCCACCCGGCCCCCGCTCCTACGCCCCTGAGTACTATAAACATTTCTCGAAAACTAACGTGTGTCGACACGATCGTGACATATCACTTTTAGAAATCCTACTACGTAGTAAGTACTAGGTGGCTATGTTTTTTTTCTTCTAATTTCTCCCTTAACTTTCCTAGGATATTTTTTCTTTTTAATTAATCAAGGAAATTCTCAGGAAGATTATTAATTTTAAATTACATTTAACATTGCTTACAAATAGTATTAAAATTATATACAGCTCGTTCAGACTAAAACCGAATATATCTATATATATATGGGGCGTGGCCTCGCCTCCCTCCAACGCGCGACACAGTAGCTAAGCAAATAGACTGCATCGCTAATGAGATTTTTTGCATTATTATCATTTAAATTTTTAAGTCCTTACCTGCTCGACCTTTCGTCATGTCGTTTATCACACAAGCAACTGTGACGTGCCTTGGAGGGAGGCGAGGCCACGCCCCATATATATATATATATATATATATATATAGATATATTCGGTTTTATTCTGAACAGGCTGTATATTAACGTTGTTGTTCGAGAAATTCATATTTCGCGCGCGTACCATGTGTTTCAACCGCTGCCCATCATGCGTTCCCAATCAAGCCAATCCTCATCCAGCATTGCGGTTGTTTGTATTATTCCACATGACTGGCGGTTAACGTAATAAACGTGTAACAAAGTTTGTTTAGTTTGAGTTTAATTTAATTGACGGTAAGTAGCTTTATATTTTTAAAACTATCATTGATATTTATAGAGCTGTTGTATTTTGTTAGTGTAAGCAGAATAACCTATAATAATAATAATCAAAGGTACACATTAGGTCAAGACACGGTCTTATAATAAAACTATAGACTTTGGGTTTTCTACTATACCATTATTTTGTGGCATGGTATTTTTTTTATTCTAGGCTCTTGTGTAGGGTTACCAACAGTTAATTATATAGTCTTCTGTTCTGTGTATATAGTACAGTTAACCTCTAAAGTACAGATATGGAAACGTAGTAATAGCAAAGAAATCATCAGTGTAGGCATATTAGGCACATTAAAATTTTAACTTGCGACGCAAACGAAAATTAAAATGAAATTTTAAGTAAAAATACAAAACAGATTAAAAACTAATACGAAATATTTATAATATATTTAAGTATTAATTAATTAATAATATGTTTACTCTAAATGATTTTAAAATAATCTTAAGATTTTGAACAGTTTTTGTTGATTACAAAAATAACTCAGTTTGGGGGTTGAGTTCAAAAAGTGAGAGTAATAAATTTTAGGAAGTGACTGGAGAACTGTCTAGACGGTGTACTGCACTGTCGAAATATTCTCTGTCTGTGTAATATTTGTTTAAAATTAAGTATCATTATATCCACAGAACACATGATTCTATGATTATATCCAGCAATCAGCCCAATAGCTCATGTACTATAGTCCACGCCAAAAAAGGCCACTGACATTTGTAACAAATAATTGAGGACCATCCGTGCAAAACCGGCTATATCCATTTTAAGAAAATGTAAAATTGCAAAAACTCCCCGTTTCCTGGCCTTTACAAATAAAAAAAATGCGTGGGCACAAAACTCAAGATGCATTTTTTTATCTGTAAAGGCCAGCGTAAAAACGATATCCGTAATTTTTTTGCCATTTTAAACAAATTTGAATTGGAATTTAAAAAAACGATCTATGATTATTTGGACAGAAAACTGAGATTATACTCCTATGGGACTAGCATAGGAATTCGATATAGGTCCTAGGCAGCCTAGACTAGGCTTTATAGGTAGGTATGTATATTGTATATATTACAGCATTAGTCTGGGTCTAAGCGGAAAATATTAACAAATGACATATTTGCTTTAATGCCATACTGTGGAACCTCGCTTCAAGTTCTTACATCAAAGAAAACTGTTTAATCATGGACTAAAGCTGTGTTATACTGCCCTTCTAGGCGTTTTTGCTTAGGAGGGCACTTGAAACCCAAGGCAATTGGAAAATAGCTAAAATGTCAAACAACTTCGGGCCAACTTTGGACCATTCTAGAAAAAATCTTACGAAAGATATATTGTCCCAATATCATCATACGAATATCGAGCCAATGCGGATTTCCAATATCGGTTATATAATATTGATATGGATCAAACAACTTCGGGCCAATGTTGGGTTGGAAAAAATCTGACGAAAGATATTTTGGCCCAATATCAACAAACGAATATTGGGCCAATTTCTTTGTGCTACTGGGGTAAGCTTCCAGTTATCACTTGTCATTTTGACAGCGAAAGCAAAAATGTTTAATTTTGTATCTTTGCTATTTAAAGATTTATACATGGATAATCAAATTATGCCGTTCAAAATTTCGTATCCGTCACTGTACCATCTATTTTTATAAAATGTTTTTGTGATTTAATTTGCTTATTTAACACTTCGTAAAATTAATAATTATAAAAAACCTACAAATTTAAAAAATATAAACCAACCCAGATTATATAATGCGTTATAAATTTAGGAGCAGCCGCAAACCCTTCATTTGTTAATTACATTTTTTTATAAAACCCGAGCGGCATTTTTTATGAACTAAATAAAAAAATTAAATCATTAATAAAAACCAATCGGGGATGAAAAAAGTATCAAAGCTGACGCTAGGCCTCGTAGGATAAAAACGGCGGTTTAGACCAGCCACGCGTGGTCAGATAAAATGCACCCCCTTTATTATTGTCTCTATAATATGACAACATTAAAGCCGACGGCAAAAACAAAATTACACAGGGATCTGCGGTCGCAAAACCCCACGTACGGTAATTCCAAACATTTGCTACACTAACAGCTGTACAAAGCAGTCTTCGGATAAAATAAAAAACGCTCTTCAACGGCTCGACCGATATATAATGATACGTCTTAACTGGGATCACAAATCGTGACTACACTGTTACCAAATGTAACCATACTTACATACTTAAATAACCAAGCTTTTACGAAAAGTATATACGCAGCAGTTACAAAACATTTGGGAATTTTTATTTTTTAAAAGTGATATGTTTTTAAATTTAAAATACCAATAAAAATAAATGATAAAGACAGATAACATCATTCAAATGACCACCCCTACTTTTGTATAATTTAATAAAACAAATTGTTGCACATTATTTATAAACTATTATTATTATTTTTAATAAATAATCAACTTTAAAAAAGACTATAAGAAAAGTAAAATTATAGTTTCTTGACGGCTATTGGACAGGTTAATTTTTCAAAATAATCAAGTAACCAAAATTGTAGATTTTTCAGTAAATTTACGACTTTTGCATGGTTAAAGGTAGTATTTTCATTTTAAGATGTTGATAAATAAATAAAACTAGACTGTGACAGCAAATTCAGTGGTGCCAACGTAGTAAAAACCAAACGCTGTATTTTAATTAACAAATTAATACTTTATTACAAAGTAAAGTATCATTAAAAATTAAACTCATGTTAAAGGCTTAAAATTTGATTATTTAGTTTATTTTTTATGAAAAACTCAAAAGCGAGCTTTTGAAATAAAAAAATGGGGTTTGAAACCAAATTATTTAAAAAATTATTTTCTTGGAATCTGTGATGTAAAAAAATCTGAAATTATTTGTGAATGTGTCTGATTCCTTACAAAATCATACGTATATATATTAAATTTTGAAGCCATTCTATAGAAACTCTTCAAATGGGTATATTAAATTTTGAAGACATTGTATAGAAACTCTTCAAATGGTTATATAAGAATATTTTTGTAAGGATGTAGCCAAATCGTTAAGTAAAAACCGCCTTAATTTTTATAACGTTAACGTCTTGTAATGAATATATATATTTTTGTATATATATGTATATGTATTTTTAACAACACTAATGCAGTACCACTTATTCCTCATTCAGAGCAGTCGATAACAGGCCGCTTCTAAAAGTTTATGCCATAACTACTTAAATAAAGAATAACCAAAGACTTACAATTTAAACCAAAAGTTTACTTAATTTATTATATTACTTATTCACTTATATTGTGCGAAATTACAATAAAATAAGTGGATAAGTGACATGATACCCCGTACCTGGCTATTACCACCTGTCAGCGTTGTCGCTACTTATGCATACCTGAAGATAATCCTGGGAAAAAAGCGGGACAAAGGATTAAGGGACTTCTACAAAGGTTGATAAGTACATCGGTTCCTAATTTTAACAAATATGGCAAATATGGCTGAATCTTCTCTGAAGTCAGATATGGAATTAGCAGTTAAACTTCCGTGGACGGCAACACTTTGGTACTCAAGAAACGGTTTTCGCACAGTGGGCCAAACTTATCCTGTACAGCGGTTTTCGCATTTTCAGCAAAGTAATTTTAAGCAGAGACACAGACAAACAAGAAGTACCTCAAGAAATAAAATAGGCCCCTACAGCGTATTAACCAACCAAACCCCATATATGAATTCCAATTGAATGTGGGTGTTACTAAATCCATGGTTGAGGGGGAGTTCAGATTAAACTTAATTTTGGGTCAGTCTATCGTCCTCTCAAAACCATAATTTTTTCCCTCCTCGTCCCAAACTCAACTAGCCTAATCGAGCGACATAATTCCGGGAAGGGTTTTAACCATCGATATTATCGTCAACGTCCTCCAAAGGAAGATTTACCAGCCGGGGTTAAACATTGTATTCAACAAACACAGGAATACGTTGGAGAACCAGAAAAATCAGGGAGATTAGTGTATGATGACGCTGATGAGGCCAGCTATACGTTCCCTATACTCATACTCATTTATTTTTATTAATACTAACGCTGTTTAGCAACAACCCAATGTGCATGCATGTGTCAGGACGTCTTCAGAAACTTGTCGGCCTTATTCAGGGTTTTAGGATTTAATGTGTGTTTTTTAGTCTGGGTACGTACCTATAAGGTTTAAAAGGACTTATTTATTTGAAGTCTGAAGAACCCCTTTAAAAAAGAAAGAACTAAAATGTATTACAGTTCGACGAATGGTGAGCAATCTAGGCTGATATGTCGACCATAAATTGTCAATATAATTGAAAAGAATGTATATTTTTTAATAATTGGATAATTTTATCGTTTTATTGCGTATATACATGATGAAATTGTAAACCTTTCCTTATTACATAAAAATGTTTGCTACTATGTTAATTTAAAAATATATCACCATTAAAAAAAATCCTAAAAACAAATTTCACAACATGGGTATCCTTTCCATTTGTCGGCCATTAGTACCCTCCGCAGAAACTCTGTATAAATGTAATTTTTCGGTTTTTTTTTAACAGAGTACAGTTTTACTAGCGCCAGAAAAATCAGTAATTAACCATTTAAAAAAGGATTTTTAGCTCGAGCTAAACAAAAGATTTCATCCATTATGTTTTTCAATTGTGTCAGGCGCCAAGATTGCTGTTTGTTTGAGTGCTACAGCGTAAATATTGTTTTAAAAATAATTAGAGAAATGACAAAAAACTCTTGTTTAAAATGTTAATTATTTCTATTATATAGATTTCTTAAAGATAACATATTATTGTTCGTCTAAACCCTTATTAAAGTCGAAGAGTAGATAAACACATAGTTTGGAAAACAAACATCGTTTAGTTATGCGTGATATTAAGGCGGCAAAGTTAATATTATCATTGAATATTGGAAAAGCTCTCTAGAAAATTAATATTTCAAATAGAGAATCGGATAATAGTTGTAAGAGGTGGGGCGCAAAACAGATATATAAATACGAACATCCATTGGAGAAAATCCAAGATCTACTCAAACGGAATGCAAAATCATTGCAAATGTGGGGAATAACAATGAAAACAGTAGCATGAGTTATAAGGCTTTGTGAGGAAACAAAGGTGCAACAAGTTCCATATCGGCTCTTTTGAGATGGTAATTTCAAAGTAACGCCATTTACCAAATACGAACATAAGGTGCAGACGTAATTTATTCTATTTTAATGGAAACTAATTTCTTTGAGTAAATAATTCAATTTACATTTAGGCCAGTGGTAATCCGCTTTGGATCCCATCAGACAAATGTAAAGATCTTATTTTTATTTATTTACTTAACTTCGTTCATTTTGGATAACGGTAATTCCATAAGGCTTTTTGGATCAAAATAATAAATTAGGAAACACTAGAGGCAGACATCTCAGGATTTAGTGTAACATTTTTACCAAACTTAATTTCTTTTAAATTTACAAAAATTATATCGGTTCATTTTCTTTCAAAGATATTGAACCGCTTTATAAAACAGTTCTGAAATCTATTTGCATACAGCCGATTAGCCATATTTTTGCATAGGGAAAATGAAAGTATGTCATGGGTTTTCTATGAATTATAAAGGTGCATTCAAACCAAAGCAAACGAACACATTCGTTGGCTTAAGCTCGCGTAATTTAGATTGCAAACAGAACGGAAGAAAACGAACTGGTCTCTACTGTGCTGTGGAAACTCAAAAAATTAAAGAAAACTTGTGCGAATGTTTATTGACTGTGGTCAATTTATTTAGAATGACTATATTATGTAATGAATTGACGCGCGGGTTATTGGACTGAAAACGAGTGAATATATTATTAGTTTGGTAGGGAGGATTCACCTGCACAATTTATTTATGCTGAAACGTAGCGGCGGCGCTTTCGAAACATTGTCGTCGACCATTAATCTTCAAATTCCCAATAGTTGTCGATATAGTGAACGTTGATGATCATTAATAGTTTTAATCGGTGCCATATTTCTCTGCCGGTGATGCCACCGATGCCGGGGCGTCGGTCGTATCTCTCTCGGCTTTTGAACGCGCAACCCGACGTTTGATATGTACGTTCAAGTGCCGATCAACAGTTGAGCAATTTCGTGCTCTTTGCGATTTCTGCGGTGTATTGTCATTAAGCTTTATCTCTGTAGCCGTCATCGCCGCTATTCGTGTAAACGCTACTTTTATCTGCCCCGATGACAGATTCGATTTAATCGTTGTACACTAAAACTCCAAACTAATAATAAATTAAAGCTACAAGTAAATTTATGCAAAACATTTATTTCTGCAAAAGCTCGTATATACATATATACATTAGGGTGATTCAAAAAAAGCCTTTTTTTAAAAATGAACCCGCACTGGCCTAAATTATAAAGATTACATTAAAACTAAAAGATTAATACCAAAAAATCCAAATTCGATGAATATTTAGAGGTCGCTCAAATCGATTTTCGTATTTTTGCACATTCGAGCCGCGAAATTATTACTGCGCAAAATAGTAAATAACTCCGTTAGTTTGTATTCGATATTATTAAAAATTTAAGGGTTACCTAGTTTTTTAATACCCTCTAAGACAGTGAATTGAACTTTACGGAAAAAAAATTTTTTTCATGAAAAAAAAAATAATTTGTTAATAAAAACGTATCATCTTATAAAATAAGCATCAATTGGAATCGCACTATGATGGAACCGTAAAAAAACTAAGAAAATAACACTTAAATTATTTAGCATACATAAAACCTGCCGAAAGAAATATTTTATTTGATTTATATAAAACATAACCTAATAATAATTAAGTTAGTCAAATTTTTCCCATTTTCATACGATTTTATAAATAATTTATATCCGTTTTATTAATTATGACGTATTTTTATAAAATTTCTTTATTTTTGATACCATATTTAATTAATTACACTAAGTAGTTATTAATTTATGTCCTTTTTATAATTAAAATAAAAAAAAATCCACTGCTCTACATCTTTTTCTTTACAATGATTGTTTCTAATGTTAATTTTTTCAACCATTTTTTCTTTTGTTTCAGTAGGTACTCTTTTATCAAAAAATGCCAAACAAATTAGCTTTTCTATTTGCAAATCTATATTTTTGTAAACATTAAGTTCATGAAGTGTTTTCAAATCATTTGTGGGCGGGCAAGTTGCATTTGGAGCTTGGAACCAGGCAAATATGTAAACGAAATAATAAAAATACAAATTCTACGCAATGACTTATTTTCATTGTTAGTGAGTTTAAATTGATCCCGAAATAAGAAAATCTTTAGAGAGTATATAGCTTTGTTCATCCATCGGGCATGCATGCTATCTATCTCCACCAAGGTACAAGATGTTTTTCTTTAATTTCTCAACAAATTAGTTTTGGTACGCTTTTGAATTAAGTAAATAATATATATATATATGTATATACATATATATATATATATATATATATTTATATTTATATAATTGGTATTTATATAACCTGGTAAATTTAAGAATAATAATTATTATTGTGGTAGGTAGGTATGTCAATTTAGCAACATCTAGACAGAATCAAATAATTTTGGTATCAAAATTTGAGAATTGTTGTATCTCAATAATTTTAATAAAATTTAAATTTCTGCTAAAGCCATATCAATGTGAATAATTTTGTAGTTAACGTTATTTTATTTTAGTTGTAAAAAGGACCTAATTTAATAACTACCTAGTTTAATTAATTAAATATGGTATCAAAAATAAAGAAATATTATAAAAATACGTCATAATTAATAAAACGGATATAAATTATTTATAAAATCGTTTGAAAATGGGAAGAATCTAAATTACTTAATTATTTTTAGGTTATATTTTATATAAATCAAATAAAATATTTCTTTCGGCAGGTTTTCTGTATACTAAATAGTTTAAGTGTTATTTTCTTAGTTTTTTACGGTGCCATCATAGTGCGATTCCAATTGTTGCTTATTTTATAGGATGATACGTTTTTATTAACAAATTATTTTTTTTCATGAAAAAAAAAATTTTTTCTGTAAAGTTCAATACACTGTCTCAGAGGGTATTAAAAAACTAGGTAACCCTTAAATTTTTAATAATATCCATTAAAAACCAACGGAGTTATTTACTATTTTGTGAAGTAATAATTTCGCGGCTCGAATGTGCAAAAATACGAAAATTGATTTGAGCGACCTCTAAATATTCATCGAATTTGGATTTTTTGGTATCAATATTTTAGTTTTAATGTAATCTTTATAATTTAGGCCAGTGCGGGTTCATTTTTAAAAAAAGGTTTTTTTTGAATCACCCTAATATACATAAATATGTATATCCAAACATTGCCCGATTAATTGTGATAATAGTTTACCACTTATCCGAATTTTAATACACCTAAATTTTTACCATCATGTATTTTGCTCATCTAATATAGGCATATTAAATGCTTACCATCATGTATTTCACTCCACGCTAATATACAAGGTGTCCCTAAACTTAGTGGCATAAATTTAGGAGCAGAATAAGCAAGTCAAAATAAGACGAAAATCTAAATAAATATTTTTCCTAATTAGGTATGTTTAAAAGATACAGGGTGATAAAGTATTACTATCATATCAGTTTTTTTAATATAACTTCCACTATGGTAGACTTGGAAAGGTGATATTTTGCAAACAGTCACATACTACCAAAACACATATTCACACATATTTTTTTGATGCAATTTTTCGATTACTCAGTTCGGCTACTATTAAAAAGGTGTACCTCATAAACTTCGATAAAATAAACCGTTTCCGAGATATCCGAAATTACAATAATTGTTATATCGCATTAAAGGACTAAAAGGTATATGATAACAAATTTTTTAATTGAAAAAACTACAATTTTTTCTTAATGTGACGGATCAGGGCAAAAAGTTTCGAGGCTCATAAAATGCCGTTTTTAGTTTTTTTCAATTAAAAAATAAAATTTGTTATAATATACCTTTTAATCCTTTTAAATAATGCGATATAACAATTATTGTAATCTCGAATATCTCGGAAACGGTTTATTTTATCGAAGATTGAGAGGTACACCTTTTTAATGGTAGACGAACTGTGTAATCGAAAAATTGTATCAAATGTTATAAAAACCTAACCTCAAAGTTTGCATGGGAGAATAATCTTAAAGCAACCACCGTTTCTACGACACTGTGTTCACTCAAACAATTGTAATTATGTGTGATTATGTGTTTTGGTAGTAAGTGACTATTCGCAAAATATCACGTTTCCAAGACTACCATAGTAAAAGTTATATTAAAAAAACTGATATGATAGGTAACACTTTATCACCCTGTATCTTGGAAACATAAGTAATTAGGAAAAATATTTATTTAGGTTTTCGTCTTATTTTGACTTGCTCAATCTTTTCCTAAATTTATGCCAATTAGTTTAGGGACACCTTGTATATATATATATATATATATATATATATATATATATATATATATATATATATATATATATATATATATATATATGTAAGGAAACTCGTTGAATGACAAGTTGGTTGCCTAAACAAGGGTGGAATCAAGGGAGGTGCCAGGTATTTCGGGGAAGTACCGAATGCGAAATAATGAGCAAGCACACGGCGTTCTCTATACAGAGAATGCCGCGGCAAGCAACGATGTCTTTTGCATCGTGATAGAAAGAGGGGCAGGCACAGTGCTCGGATATTCGAAACCGTGTATATGCTTACTCTGTCTTGCCTAAGCATGCTTTCTCTGTCTTGCCTGCTCTGCATGATACATGTTGTATCATGCTGCTCTGCTCGCGCCGTCAGTGGGCGAGGCGTATGCTATACGGGGTTTTTAAGGACATTCCAGGTAGAGCGTATTTTTCGTTCTTGCGTTCGAAAATTTGTTTCCAGTTATATTATTATAATATATATTATTATATATAATTATTATTATTATATTTAATTATTAATATTATATATAATATATATTTATATAATTATTATATTATTCTAGCGGGCATTTCAGGACTCTGAATTTCTGAATTGCTATTAGAAGCGCTCACATTTCAAGTATAAGTCTGCAAAAAATCAGAATTTTAGATTGTATTCTAGAATTAATACAACGGTTAATGTTACGAATCACCCACACTCATAGTGGAATACAATCGCTTCTCCGTTTGGAATTAAAATCTTGCATAAAAATTCATATTTCAACAACCGTTAAAGTTAGCAAATTAATTTTTTTTAATAACTTTATCAATGTTTTAACTACATTTGACTCGATATATATGTATAGAAATTTTCAATAATTCACATAGCTCGCCGCAGGGTAAAGTTTTTGATGCACGATTTTGATAATTCTATAATGCAAAAATTTTTTTTTCAAAATCTTTAGAAATTTTTAAAATTTGTGAATTGCTATTAGAAGCGCTCACATTTCAAGTATAAATCTGCAAAAAATCAAAATTTTATATTGTATTCTAGAATTATCGTAACGATTAATGTTACGAATCACCCACCCTCACAGCGGAATAAAATCGCCGTGTGAATTTAAAATTCTTTTTAAATTTTATTATGCAAAATATGAAAATTTTCCAAAAAATTAGTAATTTTTAATGCCAAGAAATCAATTTTTCTAAAATCAGTTGCAGATACAAACAAAGAAATAATAATAATAATATTTTTGGGACACATTTTTTTTCAAAAATCATTAATTAATTAATAATTATACTTTATTGATGTTAAAACACAAATAGTGTATACATACGTCACAGAAATATAAAAAAAGTTAATGTAAAACACAATCAACTTTCCTAAGCAAACAATATTACCAAACAAACAATATACATATGTTTACATTTATTTAAAAATATGTTAAAAAATCATTTAAAAATAGGTTAAAAATTCATTAAATGTGTAGAATGCTTTTCTTTGCAAAAGCTTCTTGACCTTGTTTTTAGGGCACTAATTGATAAAATTTTAATTTCATCAGGAAGACAGTTGAAAAATTTTATTGCCCAGTAATTTGGACCGTTTTGAAATTACAATTGTTAAGTACAAGGTTGTTGTTCGACCTTGTGTTGTAACCATGAAAATCACTATTTAGAACATAAAGATTAAGATTTCTTTTGACATGCATACAATATACTCTCCAGAACATACAGACAGGGGAGTGTCAGTTACTGACGCAGGCATTCAGTTTTGGATGCCTGACTTGGCACGACCAGCACGACCAGTGGGATCACCTCCATTCTACGAGTTACCAAAGTATACATTAGTTTAGTGTTTAATAATTAGTTTATGTTAATAATTAGTTTTGAGTATAGTCAGTTTTGTATGTGCGTGATAACAAAAGCAATATAAACGTTAATAAATACATTGTGGGGTTACTATAAACATTATTAAGTATGGCAGACCTTGAAGAACAAGGGGATGCTACCCCGACATATATATGAAAAGTCTGATTTAATGGAGAAAAATAAATATTATTCTTATTTAAAAAAAAAAAAATTAATATGCTCCATTTTCTTTGCAATTTTCAGTCATTAGTTTAAAATTTCTTAAGATTCTGGGTGAAAAAATAAGTTATTTTTGCCGTCTTCTTTTTAAACCAATTTTACACCATTATAGAGTTTTGCAGGGACCGAAACAAATAATAATAGCCTAATGCCTAAAGCCAACGTTCGGGCTAAACGGTGGAACCTAGTCAAGTTTTTTTTAATTTTTGAGAATAACAATTTTTATTAATCATATTAAAATTTGGTCTAGCAGCAAATTAGGTGGCAGCAAAAATCTAGCTTTTTCTTGTATACCTATAGCCAGGGCCGGATTCACCTATAAGCAACATTAAAAATTTCTCCGGTTCGACGGGGGGGCCAATATATAGGATTGCAATTTTTAAGATAAAAAAAAACTCTTTTTTGTAAATAAAAGAAAAGTAATATTATTTTACATAATAAATTTAAATAGCAATTATAACGGGTTCTTAATAATGTATTCAGTAGTATTGGCACAGGCTAGGTAAGTTAGGTTAAATTATTCTCCTCTAACTTTTGCTTAGGGTCCATAAAAATGTAAATCCGACCCTGCCCACAGTCATCATGGTTTAAATCTGTTTGTTGATAACAGTTTCTCAGCAATATGTAAATTGGTTATAAACCAATCTTCAGGATTATCAATGATTGTGGTGTGCATTCTCCAACTTGCGTTGGGTTCAAAATTTTGAAATGTATAATTTGTTTTCACTTAATAATTTTTACTTTTATTCAATTGGCGATAACTTTATCTGAATTTTGTTAGCTCGTGTAATTTTTACTTATGTTTAAAAATGAGAATAGTACTTCTAAAACAAAAACGTGTCTAAAACTTTTAATGCAAATTATAGATATATTGGCCGATGCGTTTGCTAATAACAATTTAAGTGCATTTTTTTCAAATTAGTAATAAATGTACATATATATTACGTTGTACACTATATATTTTTTTGTAATCTAGAAACTACGCCAAACCAATTACGAATAAATTATTTAAAGACCCCTTATGTTTAAAAATGAGAATAGTACTTCTAAAACAAAAACAAGTCTAAAACTTTTAATGCAAATTGAAGATATATTGGCCGATGCGTTTGCTAATAACAATTTAAGTGCATTTTTTTCACATTAGTAATAAATGTATGTATATATTCGTTGCACACTATATATTTTTTTGTAATCTAGAAACTACGCCATACCAATTACGAATAAATTATTTAAAGACCCGTTAAGTTTTTCCCGAATCAAGAAAAACTTATTGCAGCGGCAAAAAGACACAAAAGAAAGAGCAATCTCTTCCTAACTGAAACTAGAGCACTTAGCGGGGTGTTGTAAAAGAACATTGCATGGCAAAAATGCACAACAAAAGAAGTTTTGTTCTTAAGGTCCTAATGGAAAAATACCCGTCACTGGCATGCATACAGTAAATGACCGTTGCATGTAAATAAATGTCTACTAAATTATTCTATTTTAATAAAAATAATTAATTTAGGGTAATGTTTGCTATTTTGGAAGCGTCTTCTAAAAGCATTCTTATATTTTAATAAATTAAAAGATGACTGTAAAGCTTAAAGTAAATTAGCTACATTTGGAACTTTTTTAAAAGCTGTTTAGGTTTTTTTTTATAAATTTTATATTGGTCATTAAAATTGTTCAATAAAAATATTAAAAAATAAAATCTCATTTTAAATATTACCTAACTACAATTTATTTATTGTAAAATATGTCCCCATTTATATTTAACCAAATTAATACGATTTTAAATAATACATCGGGTAGGATATAGGTATACAAAAATGTTTTTCAGTATTTTCAATTCATAAACTAACATTGGATTGTTATATATTACATATGTAATAATTTTATTTTATTGTCATTAAATATTTGAAGTTCATGTATACCGAAATAGCCTACAGTACATTTATTTTAAATTATTTTATTTTTGTGTCGCGTCCTAGTTTAAATGCACAATAGTTATATTTAAATTTTTAATAATTTAAATATTTTAATTTTCAAAATGGGTCAAATTTAACTTACTTTCTTAAAATGACTAATTATAAGTCATATTTGACTAATTGTCATAGCGAAAAAGCAGTCACTAATAATTAGTCAAATTCTACTGAATAAAAAATAAGTTTTATTTGTCTATAAATATTGTTAATAATATTTTAAAGTTGAATTTATTTTTTATGTCACTGTATTGAGCTAATTTTTTGCATCTTTGTTTGTTTTTTATGGCCATTTAACCATGGAGCCTATATGTATTTAACAATAATTTGTTGTTGGCCGCAAACGATTAAAGAAATAAGTTACTTTTCACTCTCAGAAACAGTTAAACATGCTGACTTATCTTAAATTAGTCAAACTTTAACTATTTAAAAGTGAAAACGACTATTTTATTAGTAAACAATGCTGGTACTAATTGAAATAGTAGAATTATGACTATTTCATTTTATATGTGCATTTGCTACTAATATCGAATTAAACATAAATTCTTGATTTGAAGGTACAAATAAGTATTATTACACAAGAATATTTAAATAAATGTATACTAATATTATTGGTTTCATTTTTTTAGCGTAATAAACAGGCTTTAATAAATATAAAAACGGTTTAGATAAGCTTTCACAGGCAACCATTAGTTGAATCTATTAGCGCATGATATTAACATCATTTTCTACAAACATGATAACGTTTTACCGTATCATAACATTTAATGATCTTAATTTAATATCATAACATTGTAATGTTGGTGGCATTTTCATTTTATGTTTGCCATACCCTTTTACTTTAACTGGAACAAAGCAAACATTTTGTATGGGACAATGTATTCGGCTTTTACGGTTCATTTATTCTTTATTAACTTCTTAATTTCTTGAAATTATTGTGTTATATAAACGCTGATTTAATTTAAAATATCTCAAAATGTCAATAGTACGTTTTTGCGGAAGCGAAATGCAGAAGCTGAAGTAAATATGTCCGATGTATCATAGCGCATTAGCGCATTAACAAAAATCTTGCTATATTGATTAACGGTATTTATTTCACATTTTAGGCATCTATTAAACTGATTTTTTCGTACAATAAAACATAAAACTTTTTAATAACATTAAAAGCACAAAATAGAATTCCTGCGAACCAACCGACTAGAATACGCCAAAATGTAGGGATTTAAATACCTTAAGTTATTACTTGATACCACTTTACTTTTAAGATTTATAAGGGGGTACCTTGGCACAGGTGGTAAAGGTAAGTAACTCAATTTTTGCAAAAAAGTTATTCCCCTCGAAAAAAGGTGGGAAGTTTTGAAATGAACACCCTATGTGTATACTACTACAAAATACAAATTTAATTGGTGTTACAAAATTAAATGAGTTAATAGAGAAAATCAAAGGGTGAAATTCTTTAAATAAAACGAACATAGCAACATTGTAATTAACTACGTTCTACCTAACTAAACTAATAAGGCCCACAGTAGGCTAGAGTGCGCTTTCAGCGCACTGAAATTCAAAATGAGTGTTTCAGTGTTTTATCTGTACAAATGAAATAACGTTATATCAACTTAAAATCTGTTGAATTTTTATCAGGTAACCAGTCAAAGTTTAAGAATTATGATTACTTGCTTCGTGTTGGTAAATTGCGCGTAAAGGTATTGTTTATCAATATAGTAAAACGCTGGAAGCTGAGAAGAAATATTATTGTATTAAATACTGTCATACGTAACAATTAAGTTTTATTTTATAAATGTTTAGTTATATTTTTGTAATTTACTCATTAAAACTATAGATTTTAATTTTGTCATGACACAAAGATATATCTTATACTTTTGTTGTTAACCCTTGATTAGTTGCACGGTGCGACTCGCACCCGATGTGTGAGATCGACGCTTTAAATTTTTTAACGTACTTCTTTAGCGCATCGAGTTTGCGCTATTCCCTCCTAGGTACCTTCCTACATTAGCCGTTCAAACTTAAGTCTGAAAGCGTTGGCGCATGGGTGTGATTTAGGGGCTTCCAGAATTTATTTCGGTGCGAGAGACCAATGCGAGTATTAAGGTTTTAAAAATTTAACTCTGTATTCTTCCATAGCTGACCAACAAAGACTTCAAAAACTAATTGAAGAGAAAGATTCTGAAAATGAAAGTAATTTTAATGACGATGAAGACAACGAAGAAGATGATTTCGTAAAGAAAAGGCATGAAAATAGCGAGTCAGAACAAAATATTTCTTCTGATGAATTATACTAATTTTTTGTTCTTTTGTTGATATTTTGTTATGTTTGTTTATTAAAAACATTACTTTTAAAAATATTACAATAGTGTTTTTAAAATTTAAATATACACAGATATTTAATAAACGTAATTTTTAACTTTCGGTCTCAGACACCGAAGCGACTAATGGCGTTTCAGAAAACAGTGCGACTAATGAAGGGTTAAGTATTATATTGTGATTTTTTTTATATTGGTAGCAAAGTAAAGTACTTTTAACTAAAAGTTTATCAAATAGACCAAAAAAATAAACATTAACTAAGAATTACTTAAACAAATAATTTATGAGCGTTAAATTGGCTCTCTAGCACACTGTTCGGCCGTGTGATTAACTTATTCTAAAATTCGTACAGATAAAAATTTTACTAGATATACACTTCCTAATAAACAAAACAATAATTGGGTCGACGAAACAACTTATTATAAGAGAAAATAAAAGGTACTACATTCCGAGGTCCGCGACCTAACTAGTAAGGTAGATGTCAGTGGATGTAAGGAACGCTGTTGTCCGAAAAAAACCCTTAGGGCAGTATGACTTGACCTCAACCCTTGACTACAACTTTTATGAAGGTGACTCTTCACACATGTGACTTTTCTCACAGGCATGAAGCTTCAGAGGTGATTGTAGCTTTCAAAACTCCAATCAAAAGGCGAAGTTTTGCCCAGCATCAGCGTAACAAGGCCTTAAACATAATTTCACAGATCGCCAATAACAACATGGGGCTCCGTGAACTTGTAACCTAAATCTTCCACGTGCTTTGGGAGGTTATAAAAACTTCGATATACCCAGAAAGGCCTAAAAATCAAAAAGACCCGATAAATTTTGCAATGTGAATTTAAAGTGATCCTATTTACCTAGATGTTTTGAGCCTTTTACATTTATAAACTGCTTGGGATGACTTTTTAAATTCACCCAATATTCATCAAATTTTTATAAAAATACTTAATGGAAAGGCACCACTAAGTGACGAACAAAAATTAAGAGCAATTGGAATGATAGAGGGTGGTTCATCACAACGTGAAATCGCTTGTCAACTGGACACATCTGTGAGTGTTATAAGCAGATTGTGGAGACGTTACAATGAGTAAAATGACGTAGGCCGAAGTAGGATAACTACCCCGTTACAAGACCGCTT
The DNA here is from genome assembly GCA_921294245.1 of Brassicogethes aeneus. NCBI lineage: Eukaryota > Metazoa > Arthropoda > Insecta > Coleoptera > Nitidulidae > Brassicogethes > Brassicogethes aeneus. The sequence continues at coordinate 69,920,719 of OV121132.1, forward strand.
TTTGCTTTCGCAAGCTCGGAGACACCCGGAAATAACAGTTCCCGAGCTAAGACAAGAGCTTTTTAGGACCCACGATGTAATTGTGTCAGCTTAAACCGTCAGAAACCGATTGCTCCCTGGAAATCGCGCTGCTCGTTTAGCTTGGGCAAAATAACATCTTAATTGGAGTCCTGATGATTGGAGCCGTATTATATTTTCGATCACTCAGATTCTGGAAGGATCACTCAGGATTCTAAAGAGAACCTGGAAACCAAGCACGGCTACAACATGCTCGTGAGGTGGTGAATTTTGGAGGATGTTCATTGATGTTTTGGGGAAGAATTAATACTGGCGGAAGAACCGAGCTCTTTTTAATGGAAACAACTTTGAATGCAGTTCGATATCGCGACAACATAGTTTTACCTATTGTGTTACCCTATTTAAACAATATGGGCCCAAATTCCATTTTTCAGCAGGATAACGCTAGGCCTCATACTGCGAGGATCGTTTGAGCAGCATTCGAAAAAAATGATATAAGCGTTTTACCTTGGCCAGGAAACTCCTCAGACCTTAATCCAATAAAAAAGTATGGGATGCTAATCGCCAAAACCATTATGGAGACCAGCAGCAGCTAATTTTGGCGGTGCAGAAGGTGTGGCGAAATCTGGACCAAAACCTACTCGATAGGCTGATATTGAGTATAAATATATACACTCCTCAAAAAATAAAAGTAGTCACTTTTTCGAATTCAATTTTTTCCATCATATGTAGAGATATTTAAACCAAACTTGGAATTCGAATAAAGTGATCATTTATTAAGGTATTTACAAAATCTCACGTGAATTCCTCTACTTATAATTAATTTATGGCCACGAACGTCGGAGCGTTACTAAAAATGAAATGAAAAAAGTTATTCAAAAATTAATGTTTAGAAGGCTGTGACCGATTTTAATGTCAAATAATATTTTGACAGCTTGCTAAGTAATAAAAAAAACAATGGTTCAGCAATTAACATCGATTGCAGTTAGTAAAGCCGTTACATTACTGCAGGAAGGGTATTCACAACGTCATGTTGCTCAGCAGCTTGGGGTTGTACAAAGTACCGTGTGGAAACTCTGAAAGCGGTACAGAGAAACATGAGATGTGGTAAGACAACCAGGTACAGGTCGAAAAAAAAAAACGACCGGAGAAGATGAACGTTTTCTGCGATTGCAAGCTCTTCGAAATCGCACACGTACTGCACGTGACCTTCAAGAAGATCTCTTAAGGGCAAGAGGAATAAGAATTAGTGACCAAACTGTCCAAAATAGACTAAGAGATATTAGTTTGCGAGCAAGACGTCCTGCAAAAGAACCAAAATTAACCAGAGAGCACCGTCAGAGAAGACTTTGTTTGGGAGAGAACACTTAAACTGGCAACTTCGCCATTGGGCTCCAGTCATGTTTAGTGATGAGTCGAGGTTCGTATTGTCAGGTAACGACGGGTGTACAAGAGTATGGAGAAGACCTGGAGAACATTTTATGCCAAATGCAGTGCAAGAAACCGTTCCTTTTGGAGGTGGATCCATAATTGTGTGGGGCGGAATAAGCATAAATACTCGCACGGACCTGGTTATCATTGATGGCGGTCTAACAGCTCAAAGGTACATTAATGAGATTCTACAGCCTTAAGTTATCCCACAAGCAAATGATATTGGTAATAATTTTATCTTCATGCAAGATAATGCCAGACCCCACACCGCCCAAATCGTCACTAATTTCCTTAGAGATCAAAATATAAATAAAATGGATTGGCCTGCGTGCAGCCCAGACATGAATCCGATTGAACATGTTTGGGATCAATTAGGGAGACGTCTTAGGAAACGTCCAAATCCTCCAGTTACAACCGGAGAATTGGCAAGGGCTCTAATTGACGAATGGAACAATATCCCACAAGAAGCTTTTCGTAGACTGATACGCAGCATGCCAAGACGCTGCGCAGCTCTTGTGCATGCAAGGGGCGGCAACACTAGATATTAAGTTCAAAACTTTTCAATATTAGCTTAGTTAAGACACCTTTGTTTGTTCTGAATTGATATCAACCAATTTAATTTTAGACGTATTAGTACTAAAAATTTAATTATAGCTTGATATATTGTCTTTCCATAACTTTGGTGCTTTAATTGAATAAACTAGGAATAGTTTAATTATGTATTTCACTTTTGGTTTAAATTTGGCAACACATTATAGAAAAATTTAAATTAAAAAAAGTGACTTCTTTTATTTTTTGAGGAGTGTATATGCCGATTTTTTTCTTCGAAAGTGGGTTTGAAAAAAAGGTGATTTGATTTGACCTCTATACGACAAAATCCGACAGCTATAGATTTTTTTTAAATTTTAGGTTTATTTAAGGATATAATGAATAAGGAATGGTTCAAATATTCGAATAGTTCGAATTTCACGGCATGTTTAATCATTTTTAAATGAAATTTGTAATTAGAAAGCAATTTAGACTTAAATATAATAAAATATTGCTTTTAGTTTGTGTTTTTACTAAAATTATGATGTTTAACAGCTGAAAATCAAGAAAAATGTGTGTTTTAAAGAAAATTACCACTTTTTTCAGTACCTTTCAAAGTTATGTAGGTGTTGCTGCAAACGTATAAAAATATAGGAACTGTAATTATTATAATTATAAAATTTAATACTTGTTTCCAATGGGCTGTACACAAATTCAATAATTTATTTAATTAATTATTCATTTGAATTTCTCTCATATGAACCCAACTTTTTTTTATCTCTTTTCCCTTTTTTAACTTGCCAGTTTATTTTTAGCAATTTTTATTTTGTTTGTGTTTTTTTACATTCTGCATAGTTTTTACTTAAGGCATTCTCGACGGTTGCCATCCTAGATCCTACATATTTTGTCTAGGGTTGTGATTGTACAACTACCCAGAATGCATTTGGAATTTCAAATTAGCACGCATTTTGCCGCGGCGCACTATGTCGTAAACAGAGTGATTAGGTGACCAAAAACATTTTTGTTGAAAAACATATTAAAAATGCTTTTTTGTTATACAAAAAGATAATTTTTAATAAATTTAACCATTAGTTAGAATTAAAAGAAGCTAAGTACAGGGTGAACCACGTAAGATAACCCATATGCCTATCTCAGAAACAACTGTAGTCATGAAAAATTTGTAGGGAACAAAAATATTTGAATTAATACATATTTTTTAATGTTGTAATTTAATTTATACAGGGTGTTCAATTTTTTCTGGGACGATACCAATTTTATTATTTTCGATTTTAACTTTTTATTCTACGTACTTTTTTATGTTTTTAATGGCCTTTTGCAAAGCTAAAAGAGATTCCGCACTTGAACTCTTATCCTTTTAAAGTTTTCTGTTTAGATACCTCATCTGCCATTCATTTTTCTCAAATCCGTTAGATTGCTAAATTTGGGTATTTGAAACGGATGTTGTTAGCAAGAAAGTTAAGAAGTTATTTTTATAGCCAATTGGCTATAAAAATTAGTTTTAAATTAATATATATTTATTATTTTTATGTTTTTAATTAATTTTAAGGCACCAGATTTAAAAAAAAAACTCGGAAAATAAAGACAAAAGTTTAAAAAAATCAGCTCTAATACACATTTTTTGACATAAAATGAAGTGTAGCCAAGTTTCTCAACATTTCCCGTCAAAATCCTTAATAATGACCATTATTCATATATTAACAAACACTTCCACACACAAAAGAAATTGGGGCAACCTGGGGCACCATTACTATTTGCAAAAAGTTTGCTTGAATGCACGTTAAAAAAAATGACAAAATTTGGACGGCTATTACTATACATAAAATAATTTTAATTTTTAACGTTATACCTTAAAAGACATTTATTTTAAAGCAATCTACCAAATATAACTCCTGTTAATTATAATTTATAGTTTTAATCGCATATTTACCAAGCGCGAGTTATTTATATAAAAAACTGTGTTTGTGCATTGTTTTAAAATTTTATACGTCACGGTCCTTATTAATATTTTATAAATAAACAAATGGTTGTACATTGTCAAGAAAAGCATAATGATCAATTTTATGTATATTTTTTTGCTGTAAGGGCAACTTCAGAAATCGACTTTTGGTCACCTATACAGGTCAAATACGACACAGTGCGGCGTGAGGTTCACTTATTTAGTCAAAATACGTTAATTGTAAACTTACGAAAGCAGGGTGACATATGGAATTTTATATAAGCATGGATTGTGCCAGCACGGCGTGTAAAATGAACTGTTATCTAGGTTACTAAACAAAATTTAAAAAAAAATGTCCAAAACCAAAGAAAATCCTCGAAATAAACCTATTAAATGAAAGAATAAGATATTTTTCATTGACGAAAAAAACTTATTTTGAAGAGTTTTCTGTAAAATTGTAAGGACTAAGTATGAGGTTATGTTAAAGTTTATTTCTTTAATTTATATAAATTTTGGATTATTTATTCAGTAAGTTTTATTTTATATTGATAAGTTACTATATACAAATAAAAAACCTAAACTTGCATTTTAATAGCACAATATAACGTGGCGGACTGCATGCGGGCCGCGTGTTAGCCAGGCCTGGTCTGTAATATTTAAAAATCCATTACAATCGATGCAAGAGTTATTTAAGAAAAAAAGTTTTACTAAATTTACTTCCAAACGTATTCATTTACAAAGCAGCGAGTCGGACGTAATACACCTAATTATTATACCTGCAGCGGACATTATTGAAAACTATCCGCAGGTGTTCCGGGCAAAAGATAATCCAATCCGGATGGTGGAGTGGGCCTTGATCTCCGGCACCGCAATTAGATCAGTAATCAATTAAGGAAAGTGCACTGGAAAGACACTAACGTTGCGAGGCACCGCGATTCCTGGTGTTGTTCCCAGGTGGTTGTTACTTACGTTCGCGTTACAAATCATTTTCCACCAACTCTCTTCGGCTTTTCTGCAGCTTATAAAATTTATATTCGCGCTGAAATACAATTACAGGAAGAAATTCGTCGCCCCCAAAGTGGTGCATTTATTAAGATAAAGTGGTTTTACTCGTCGGTAAGATGTTTTTAATGCTATTTTCGTTAATGTTGTAGATAATGTAAATTCCTATGTGAATAACCAAACTTTTGGGCATCTAACAATTTAATTTAATGAATATACTATTTTTTAATCTCTACTGTTAAAAAAACAATCCCAAATCAGAAAAATATAACCAGTACCAGGTATTCAGTACCTAATCCAACATAATTAATTATATTATAAAACAAATAAATTATAATTTTTACTATCGTAAAAGATAGCCAAGAAAAGAGCAATTTTGTTATTGTGTTTGTATTTTTTGTAAAATATTGTTGTACAATTGTTCGATAGTTTATTGCTTCCCAAAGACCGGAATATGAAAGCAAATTGTATGTGTAAACGCAAAGATTTAAAGTTCATTATTCAATTTCTGTTTAAAGGAATTTGTTAAAACAATTCAATAAATTGTGATCGAGAACAAGAACAACACAGAAAACATTGTCGAACACAAATGGGTTAGTCTGTGGTTAAAGTTTAAGAAAAATAATGATGCCCAAAATAAAATATTATATTTTTACTGTATTTTAGTAAGTCATAAAATATATGTACATTTTTATTGTGATCACAAGGTTACGTTATTCAAAATCTTGTTATTGTACCATGTACATTTTTAATCCTTGTTTTTAGCAAATCGTTGCTGGAAATTTTTTAATAAACCTATTTTTAAATAAAATATAAACCTATATACTATAGTATATAAATAACAACGAATAAGATACAACTAACAAGTGCACCCTTGTATGCTTAACAGAGTAGTTTGGTGGCCGGTAAACATTCCTCAGCGAAACTTTTCGCATTCCGGTCGGAAACTAAAGCTTATCAGTAGGTGTAAGTGTGTTGTTACAGATATAAACGAACAGCTGTTCAATTGAGATTAGTGGAAAGTCGAGAGGAGGAACGTTAAAAGTGAGCCAACAAACTGTCCCGGTATCATTTTACGCAGGTTTTATCCTTTAATCCGAGAACACTTTATTCTAGCATTTCATTTTCTTGCCGCCTTAATCCCTTGACGCCCGTCCCCTAAACTCATCTTTCATCCACATTGTTCTTGGGCCGGAGCTTAATATTGCGAATCCAGACCATTATTCTATGGCAATTATGCAGGTGGCAATCTGATTAGTAGACGGCAGAATTGTTAATACACCTATTCTTCTTCCCTCCTTTGCTTTCAGGTGAGACTGCCTCGCTATCACTTTGCTCCCGTCTTTTCTAATCGGATTTCTATGTATGTACTCGAAAACAATCAATAAGCAAAATCCAAGACCTATTTGCTTGCGTTTTTTGCGACTCTTATGTCCTTTTTTACCATCCGAATGAATAATAAATTTTAAAATGTATTAGACCAATTCAGATCTTAAAAAACAATTATGAAATTTGGACTCAAGCGCATTAAAAGTAAGGAGTTTGCCCAAGGGATTTTATAACAAGCTTTTGTTGAAACCCAAATATTGAACTTAACAAAAAATATCATCGTATTTATTTAAGTTCTAAACATGAGTAAACAAAAACACATTAATCTAGTTAAATCCGCATAATAAATTCACAAAATAATACATTAATATACAGGGTGTCCCAAAATTAGTTGCCTAAGGGTTTAATTTCTAAAACATAAGTAAACAAGAACATATTAATCTATAGTTAAATTCGCATAATAAATTTACAAAACAATACATTGACATACAGGTTGTCTCAAAATTGGTGGCCTAAGTTAAAGATAAATTTTTCTTAAAATTCCAAGAAGAATTTTTATTTTATTTAATTTTTAAAGCCGCCAACAAGGGTGTCCCAAAGTTGGAGCCCCAAACGGAAAAGGTGAATTGCTCTTAAAATTTTAAGACGAATTTTCCTTACTATATTTTAAATTCACAAACTGCAGGAGTTATTTCATTTTTGAGCCAATAGAGTTTGCTCTATCGGAAGAGCCCCGCCTTTTGACTCAGCGATTGCGCGCAATCGCTGAGTCAAAAGGCGGGGCTCTTCCGATAGAGCAAACTCTATTGGCTCAAAAATGAAATAACCGCATGCGGTAACATTACTTTTACATTTACTTTTTCCCAATGATAGAATTTATGTGCGTCTTTCGTAAACACAAAAGCTTGTCCTATAGAGCAGAAATACTCGATCTCATTGGAGGCTTCGAAAACTAAATAACGCCTGCAATTTTGCAAATTCTAAAAAATGTTTACAAAAAAACTTTAAAAGGAATTTACCATTAGCCTTTCGGCTGACAATTTTGGGACACCTTGTACAAATTCTACCCCCATGCTAAGAAAAAAAAACAAACATTTTGTTTTCAACCCACCCTAATATACAGAGTGGCCCAAAGAAAACGAAACAGCAGTTTTCAGGTAGTAAGCAGTGATTTTTATTAAAATCGCAGACAGGTCAACTTTAGTTTTAAGGGGGACATCTTATGATGAATAAAAAAGTACAGATAAGGAATAAATGTTTTTAAACTATGTGCTTATGCCAGCAATTTTGCTATTGCTCACATCTGTCTTATGTTAAAACCTAAAATATTAAAAAATAAAATTAAAATTAGAGATGTAACTATTTAATAAAGATTTTATTTAAGAGCACGTTTTATATACTTTTTTGTGCTCGAAAGAGGCTTCATTTATTTATGTTTGTCAGGCGTTGCTAATAAAAAACATGGCGTTGATTAAATTTTCTCAATCTTAAATTTAATATGTTTGTGGAAACACAGGTATACATACATGGACATCAGCGTCAATAAGGCGTTACACAAGCTCCGTTTTGTTTTCGATGCCGTCTTCTTTAACCCAAATATATCAAAAAAGATGTCGCCAAGGAATTCATCTTTGGAACCATCTCGCACAATGGTTTAAACAAAGGAACATAAAACGATGTTTTATCCCAAACAAATATGACCAATATGCATCGACATCGCCTAAACTAAATATAAACCTTCTAAAAGTCGTGACGAATAACAAGAGATAAGCGTTATAATAATATTTAGTTGGATAAACTTAAGCGAAAATTCTCCACTGTAATAAATTTGATTAAAGACTGAGAACAATACCTCAAGGTAGCATAAAATTTATCCGATTTAGGTATAATCGATTTTGTAAGTGAAATTAAAAATTAATTACAAAAAACATTTCTTTATTTGTCGTTCCATAATTGCACATAATTTGTTAAAACTGGTACGAATCAAAGTGGTATAATTTCAAACCATCGTTTAAAATTTAGGCATCTTCGTAAGTCAACTTTTTCGTATAATCAAAAAATGTATTTTACAGGTTTTTCAGAAAAGTAGTCACCCTACTTGTTTATTAAAGAAACAAATCATACTTACATTTGATAGCATTTTTATTATTTTAGACAACAGGAGATCGTCGGTAATATCTTTCCATATAAAACCGTTAAAATGTGCTACCCGTACGACCTTCATTGGATCAGTTCTGTTTCTTTACATATCTCAGATTTATTCACTTTTATATTAGCCCGGATTTGGAGGGCGAACAGTCAGCTACCAACTTTTTTTATTAACCCCTCCGAATACTTTTTATTGCGTCTATATTACCGAGGTGGCTTCTCATATTCATTAGGTTGTTAAAGTTATTGACTATTAAGTTAAGAATATAGGTCTTTATCCACTTGGAGAAAACGTCAAGATGAATTCTTATTTTTAGAAAGTTTTACTTCTAGACAATTTCAATCGAAGCTGAGATTACCTTTAAAATAGTATAAAATGTATTTTTTTAAGTTCAACTCTTTAAACTTTAAAGCTAAAAGCTCCATTTTTCTTTAAATGTTTAAGGAAGCTATATTAAAATCGACAAGGTGTAAAAGCTTTGTATCTTATCCGCCAGTCCGAGTTTCTCCAATTACAGAAAACAATTTCTTAAAAGGAATTGCCATCAGTTGGAAATGACTACAGCAAGTTTAACGACATATTAAAACAGCTAAATAGCAAAACATTTGCTGCTATTCGATGTGATGGCCAAGTTTAAATTGAACAGGCGCAAAATTAATAGGGAAAATAAGAAAAGAATACATTTCATTTCAAATTTAATTTAAAACTTTATGTCGGTTTGCCCTGAAGTGCAATTTAATGTAATAGATGTTAAAATTCATAATAGAACAAAATGATAAGAAAAAGCATAGCAAAAAAGTAGATTAATCTAGTAAAATAAAAGGTCTAGAGGATGGGAACTAGGTAAACATGAAACAGGTGTAAGCCCTTTGCCCGAGTTAACTCGATGGCCCTTCCCGCTAAACTATCAATGTGTGGACTGCAAAATTGTTATACCACCCCAGTTTCTTAATCTGCTTTTAAGTAGATTTCACGATTGCAGTCTTCTACATTCTCGTCTTCTTTTATAAACGAATTTGGCACAGAGAAAAATGTTTGCTTTGGAAATTTTTTTGTTGTAAATGTCATTTAATTAGTTTTCTTTAAACAAACGAATATATTCGCTAGTTACAATAGAAACATTACAATGGGTAAAAATTATGGTCTTAGTACCATTACGCATTAATTTAGGAAATACATTTATGGTTAGCGGGTATATCCTTTTGCCAGCACATGTCATATGCTAGCAAAAGTGTATACTAAAAATAAGAAAAGCACTAACATACTATGACATAAAAATATAAATTTTTATCGTAATCACAAAGTATATTGTTTTGTTGTTTTATGACTAAGTATTGTCTGACACAAAGTTGTAATTAGACAAGTCATCATATTAATGTGGTTTACATTTAAAAAAATGGTATTTGAGAAAAATAAGAAGAGCACTAACATACTATGACATAAAAATATAAATTTTTATCGTGGTCACAAAGTATATTGTTTTGTTGTTTCATGACTAAGTATTGTCTGACACAAAGTTGTAATTAGACAAGTCATCATATTAATGTGGTTTACATTTAAAAAAATGGTATTTGAGTTAAAAGAAAGTTTAATAAGTGGAGTCATTAGTAAAATGTCAGAAAGTCAATATGTCACATTCAATGAATTAAACATATTTATCAAAGACCAGCGAAATTTTAGGGACAAAGCGACACAGCAGCAAGCAAACGGGTCAAACGCGACGGCAATCAATACGGAGGCTGTCTGCCGTGACAATGCATGTATTGTTTATTTGTTGGTATTTTCGTAATGATACTGGCGCATTTCAAATAGAATTAATTAACCTAGTAACAGTTAAAATAGCTTGATTGGTGGAATGTTTAATGATGCTCTAGGCTAATAGTGTTCATTGTTTTGCCGAATGACCACGATCACACATTTGATAACAAACCATCGAATACGTTGAATCTGCGTTTCGGTTACAGCGGCCCGAAACAATAGCCCTATTCACAGTGTTCGGCAAACAGAAATGCTTTCAAAAAGGAACCATATCGGACAACTGCATTCGATTTTTATCGGTCTTTCCATGCAAATAAACCGTGCAAAATGCTGATCCACGCTCGTAAAATATCATAGAATCCAATTAATTTGACAACGTTTTGATTGGAGTAGGTGTAACTGTCTTTTACTTTTAAACCGAAAAGGTCTAATGGCATTAGGTTTTCAATAACAATCTAATCTAATTCATTTCCTTTATACGCCTGGTGATATAGCGTTGTGTTTCGACAAAATCCCTAAATTCGTTTGGATGTAAGCAACCACTTTACCATGCGAACAAAAACCTGGAATTGAATTATTCTCGAAGGTGTTTGCTCCACTTATATTTAAATCCGAATAACAAAAGTGGGCAAAGTAGAACCTGGATATATCATCGCTTTAGATAAACCAACAGACTCTCAGGAAAATTGTATTTATTTATCGTACCTTTGTTTATATGTTGTAATGAATAATATAAAACAAGTTTATATTGAGCATCAGTTTGTGGTGTAAAGTTCGCTTCTAGATATTTTAATCTCTCGAAAACAAGAGGAATTAGTAAAAGTAATGTAGTCAATTTAGTTGAAAACTTGTATTCAGAAAAGTTATAAACGACAACCACCGTAAATACTATGAATTAGGATGTATTAAAGTTAGAGAAAGTTGGCAACATACTAAAATGCAAATTATCGCGTTAATTCTAACCCAACAAATCCTACAAGGCGGCGTTCCTTGTTCTTATTAGTATTCATCAGTTGCAACTCTTGTTTACTTTCGATCTGCTGCTCAGCCTTCTGATGTTCTTGTTTTTCTTACCTTCGACGATGCCTGATAATCTTCATCCTCATTCATTTTTGACATTTACCCATTAAATATCAAAAAGTTACAAACATAATTATCAAATTATATTTAAACATATGCCTTTCTTAACAAAACGTTATAAATGATTATAGGCTTTTTCCTAATTGTGTGTCTATTTTAAGAATATATATGAGACCTTCTATAATTTCCGGAAAAATCCTGATCTAATCCTATTTATTTTCAGAATCAGTGGCAACGAAGCTATTGAAGAGATGAAAAGGCTGCCAAAATACGCAGAAAATCATATCGCATGCAATTTATTAAAAAGTTTGATTTACAAAAGGGCGAACGCAAATAGAAAGTATTGGTGAAAGTTAATAATGCATGAAAATTCGCGAATTGTACAAATAAAGAGGGCAAGAAGCATGTCGTCAGGTAGCAGGAACCTGATCTGAAAATGAAATTGCCGAATTTCCATGTGTATCCAAAATACTTTCCCGCCCTAGAATAATAAACGATTTTACATACAGGATTACAAAAACTGTACGATCAAACATTTGAAAAGGGTAAGAGGTTTAAACGTTTTATTTAATTCTTTAATCTACCAAAAAACGTGGAAAATTACGCTAAAATAAAAAATAAAAATATTATAAAGCATTTTTTTAAATTTCCTTTTTTTAAAATAGCATTTTGTAATTAAACTAATTAACAACAATAACGTAGCCTACTACCTAATAAATCAAGAATATTTTAATTAATAATTTTTATTACTAACTGTGTAAAGTGTCCTCCGTTTACATTTCTTAATTCTTACTTCTACATTAGACGTTACTCTTCGTTACTAACTGCTATTTTTAATCAGTAATTTTGTTTAAAAAAACTACCTAAAAAATTGACGCCATTAAATTTTGAAGAATGACAGATGACGTGGTAACCATAGATACCGACAACTCACCCGTCACAGGTTTCTTGATATAAAATATTATTTAAAATTTTAGGATTGTTAAATATCTCTTAAATTATTAACTTAAAGTATAGGGCATAGTGGACGGTCCACTGTGGACCACGAACGTGAAACACCATAATATGGTGTTTCACGTTCGATATTATCGTTGAGTGAAGAAGTATTCCTTAGTCAATGACCATATATTATATATATATATATATATATTCTTAAAAGAACCGTCTAACTCGCAGCAGAGCAGCAACAGCAGCCCAGCAGATATATATATATATATATCTGCTGGGCTGCTGTTGCTGCTCTGCTGCGAGTTAGACGGTTCTTTTAAGAACCAAGCAAAGTTGTTTATTTAAAATAAATATTTTATCTGCACATTAATGACAATTTAAAATTAGTTATGTAACAAGCCGATGTTATTTTAAATAGTTAAAGAACTTAATAGTGTCTTAATGGTTTAAAAAAATAGTAGGCAAAGAACATAAAATAGCATGTTTCTATTTTTTATCAGGCTACTGTAGTATTTTAAATTAGTTTCTTAAAGGAGGGCTAGGAAAGTGGAAAGTGCGAAGTGTTTCTTTGGGACATGAAAACAATGATCTTAGCTGGGAACCATCTGCTACCCTTGTAGTGGCTGGGGCGATAGTGCCTTATCCGTTGTTTTAACATTTATACTCGAAATTTTTTACCTATCAAATTCTCTAGCGCAAACTTTATAATGACCTATTTCATAGAATTTATAGTATAAATGTGAACCAAATGTAAATTTAGTTTTTTTCTGCTTCGCACATATGTATTATCTTTAATCTTAGTAATACTATGCAAACGCGGATCGAGATCAAATTTATGAGACCGCCGGAATGAATCGAAATAAAAAACCTAAATACTAGGAAGTTTTATGTTATGTGGTTTTAGACAATGCAAAATCATATTTTTATTTTATGTACGTAGTTTAATCGTATTACATGCATAAGTATGGTCTCGTTTTAGACAATATAAAAAATAATATATGCAAAAGTTTTTATTAAATTCACAAAATATATTTAAATATATATAAATCTTAAGGTTCGGGCAGTTAATTGCGGGGAGAGGGGTAAGAAAAGTTGCTTGCAACTTGCAATAACAAAATTTACTTTGTCATTTTATTACATTTGATTTAAAAACAGCAAATTTTCCAACTCATTTAATAATTATTTTTTATTTTAATACAAAAGGCACTATATATATATACATATATATATATATTGTTACACAGGAACGTGAATTAAAAAGATATAAAACCATAAAAGATAGAAGGATTGTCTACTTAATTTAATAAAATTATTAACAATACAATTTACTTTAAAAACGAAATTATGGTAGTCACCAAATAAATTAAACCAAATATCCCTAGATAATCACATGTTCGTAATACAGTGTTGCCGGATCTTCTAGGCGAAAATAACAGATTGATAATTTTCGTTGGACAGTCAACATTAACGTTTAATATTGAAAAACTGTGCGGTAAAAAATTCACTAATTTTTTAATGTCACGTTAAAAGATATGCATTAATTAAAGCCAGGGGCTGTAAAGGAGATATACATATTTAATTAACGCATATCAAAACAATAATAAATCGATGATTATTATTCTCGTATGCATGCATATCTGCAAAATTGGCATATACATTTTCACATGACAGTTTGGCAACAATAAACGATAACATCCCATGTTGTCTTAGCAACTTTTTATAATTTTTTACTCGGAAACCAGACCGTCAACCTTTCTAAAACTTGGTAAATGTCTTTTAAGTAGACTACTACAACCTAGAAATTTTTTAACATTTTTTGATATATAGAGACTAATATCGTGCCCGAACCTAAGCTTATGCAGAAACAATTGTTTCAATTGCTTTATATTACTAAAGACGGAAAGAAATTAAAATCGCATTATAAGCTATAGCTTCTATATGAAAAACTTTTTTGAAGCAACCAATAATTATTTAAACAACCAATAATTATTTAAACAACACATAAAAATGTGTTGAAACTGTTTTTTCTGAATAGGTAAAACGACTCTTGGAAATAATTTTTTGGGGTTCAGCCCTGCTTGGTCTAATTTCCAAGATAATTTCAGATTCCATAATTTCAGGATGTCTTTCAAATTTATAAAAAAACCTATTCTTCTTCAGAGGATGTAGTATATGAGCCTAAATAAGAATTCCAAACAAATTTTCTCAATAACTTTTGGACATAGGCGAAATAGAGAAAATAAGTTTAATGAAATTTTCCAATACTTCCTTGATTTTTTAAAACTAAAATTATGTTAAAAATTAGTCTTTAACCCTAAAAAAGTTGTTTGGTTCTGTCATTTCTTAGCCATAGCTGCCATGCGCTATGGATATGAAATTATGAAATCTGAAATTATCTTGGAAATTAGACCAAGCAGGGCTGAACCCCAAAAAATTATTTCCAAGAGTCGTTTTACTTATTCAGAAAAACACAGTTTAATAATTTGAAAGTTTCAAAATATATATATTGATTGTTTTCCGGGATCTGCTCCGTGTTGTCGGATTTTGGTTTTTAAAAGAACCGTCTGACGACGTTTTGGTACCATCTTCAGGTTTTGCCTGCTGTTGCTGCGACTTAGACGTGGAGTGAGCTTCGTTGCCGCTGATCGTTGTTTATATACGCTTTTAGCTTTCCGCGTCATTAACCGTGACTGCGATTGTACATGTGTTATGTTCGGCTCCATTGATCTCGTTAATATGCGTGGCGTTTTGGTGGTTGTAAGTGGTATCCATGCAGTTGATAGTCTCTGTGTATCGTCTCTTGTGTTGAGGTTTCTTGGAGGTTTTTCTATTTCAATACTTTCACGAATGGTAGGTTTGGTCCTGTGTTCGATGCTAGCCAAGACCCTTGTTTTTATTATTCTTAAAAGAACCGTATGTCTGACGACGTTTCGGTACAATCTTATGTACGATCTTCAGGTCTTGTCTGCTGGGCTGCTGTTGCTGCTCTGCTGCGAGTTAGACGTGGAGTGAGCTCCGTTGCCGCTGATCGTTGTTTATATACCCTCTTAGCTTTCCTCTTCATTAACCGTGAATGCGATTGTTGTGTTATGTTCGGCTCCATTGATCTCGTTAATCTGCGTGGCGTGATTTTGTGTTAGATTATATTAATTCAAATAATACAATGGCCATTAAATCCTAAAAATTATTTTTTGCATGCGACAATACACAAAGAAACCAAAGTATGATATTTTTATCAAATGAACAGCATTTCAATTCATTGTCTGCATTTCGCCTCAATGTAAACATAATACAATTAAATCGACATTGTGGATTTAATTAGGAATATGAAAATTTACGGAATTTTGCTTTTGTCATCGTTGTAATAATTTAATCTTGCGTAACGTTTAGTAATACTGTTAATTATTCTCCTGTAGCGTAAACCTAGTGGGATTCCGTGATAACGTTATTAATACCGCGAATTTAAGTTTCTACTAGACTTAATATCGCTGCATTTACTAACTTTGATTAATCAAATGCACCAAGTGCCACCAAAGACGGGCTTATGCGGTTCTATGGGATATTTTATATCATAAGGTACGCATGTTAATATGGAAACCTTGCCGTTGGTTGACTTTTTATTAAATGGCATAAAACCCCGATATTTTTTCCATCGCAAAATGAATAAAGGAGACATTAATTTATATGATGTTAAATTCATACGTCTAATGAAATTTTAGAATGACCAACAAAAAATATTAATTACCCTTAGTAATATTAGCAAACCTATGGAGTGGCTAAACACAAAGTAATAGCTAATGAAATAAACATCAGTACATTTCGGGTCGAATCTGAAAATGATTAATGAAACCGCAGACAGACATTTATCAGGGATGTATAACGTGTTATGGTGGATTTTTACGAGATTTTTTTTTCATCCTAGAGACGAGGGCAAACATTATATATGAAATTTAAGTTAATAGATTAGAAGTTAAGCTCGGATTTAATGTGTTATGACGTTTATGTTCAAGTCAAAAGGCTAAGGAAGACTCAGAAATAGATCCATCCACTTAAATATTTCATAATTTTTTGTTGCATTATTTAAAGATTTCATTAGACCTATTTTCTTTAAAAAATCGAATATCATTTTAGGACATTATGGGTGAAGTATTAATAAGGGTACAAAGGGAAAGCTTTCGTGTTTAGAAATGATTACCAAACTCTTAGGTTTAAACATAATAGCACCGAACAAACAACACAGAAGATTCACTTTGAAATCGCATGATTTAAGCGTCGCCGACATCGGCAATGCATTCGCCTAGGCGGGAACTAAATTTCTCGATTACGAGAGCACTGAGTTTTGAAGTAAATCACTGAACAGTAATTCGACATAAAAAACAAATAACACAACTTAGCGTTAAACCGCAAAGAAGAAATTTCAACCTGTATAAACAGTGTTTATTTAACACACTATTTTAAAACCCCCTGTATGCTTATTCAGTCAACTTTTCCACCTAGCACATCACAGAGGGTACGCGAAGGACTCGGGTTTTTTCGCGTTTATTTAAGAGTGGTACTTTTATGTTTACATAACAATACATAACAATATATTGTTTGTTCGGTGATAATATTATCAAACACAATAGTGCGCGTGGTTGCTTTAGGTAGGTACGAGCTTGCCATTTTCAGTCGTCATAATGAATCTGTCAAAAACAGTGTTGCCAACACGGCGGTTTTCCCGTCAAATATGGCGGAAAAAAAATGACTTGACGGATAAAAAATGGTTTTAGCGGATAGCGGATTTTTTAGCGGAAAGTATTAAAACTTCTGGCGGATAATATTTGCAAAAACCGCTAAAAAAGTTTAAAAAAAAATATAACTTAGTTAGTTCTAAGTTTCTAAAGAGTTGGCGAAACTTATTAATGTTTGACATTTGACACTTCGAATGAAATTGTCGGTAAAACAGTGCGCAATAAGATACTATCTTAATGCGCACTGTTTTACCGACAATTTCTATTGTCAAATGTCAAACATTAATAAGTTTTGCTAGGTTATTTGAAATAACTTATTTCTACGAGTTTCGCCAACTCTAGTTATATCTCTAGTAAAAGACATCCCATTAAAGTGTGTGTAGAAGAGGAGATGAAAGATGAAAATTTTAACAGAATGTCCAACAAGTATACCCAAAAAGAGGCCTGGCTGAAAGACCCAATTTAAAGGAATGGCTTACAAGTGTAAAGTCAACAAACGGTAAAATTGCAAAATGCAAATTATGTATTTGCTCATTATCCAATAAATACAGTGATTTGCTTAACCATATGAAAAGCAAAAAACATACCAAAAATGCAGAAATTATTTTGTGGCAAAAAAAACTAAACTTTGCTCAAGAAAAGCATTTGAATGGGACAAAACTTGCTGGAGCTCAATTGGCTTTTTTTGTAGCATGTCATAGCTCCATTTGTACTGTTGATCACTTAGGCCACATTTGCAAATCCTCTTTCCAAGGTTAGTTGTTATTTATGCATTTTATTGTATAATTATTGGCTGGAATAATTATAAGCCTAATTTTATAACTTTTTTTTGTAGGAAATACCTTCAAATTCATCGCACAAAGTGTTCAGAAATTATCAAAAATGTATTAGCACCTTATTTTGCTCAAAGGCTGTCTGAAGATATTGGGACCTGCCATATAGGTTATTAATAGATGAATCAAATGATATTTCAGTCATAAAATACTTGGGTTGCTCCATTAGATACTTCAGTCAAAAAAGCTCAAAGATTGTTTGCACAAGTTTGGGTTTGGGTCAGCTTGAATCTGCTAATGCAGATGGTATTATCCAATGTCTACTTTTGATTCTAAAGAAGTACAATCTCAAAATATGCAAGGTTTAGGCACAGATAATTCTTCAGTGATGACTGGTGTTAATAATGGAGTATACAAAAAATTACAAACCTACAACCCAACATTGGTTTTGATTCGCTGTGTGTGTCATTCTTTACAGCTGGCATCATAATATGCTACAAAAGAGTTGCCAAAAAACTTAGAATTTCTTGTTCGAGAAACATATGACTGGTTTTCCAAGTCTTCCTCTCGACAGCTTCAATATAAAGATCTATATGCAGCAATAAATGATGAACCTGCTGTGAGCAGAATTCTCACTCAGTAGATAGAACTAAAAACACATTTTCAAATTGAAAAAATAAGTAATGATAAATGTCACATGGCAGACTTATTGCATCAAATGTACTGTGATGATTTCAATTATGCATATTTATGTTTTTTAAACCTATATTAGTTGAAGTTAACAGAGTAAATAAATTTTTGATGATCTGTTATAATTATTTAATACTTTAACGAACAAGGTGACTATTAACAAACATTTTAATATTTTTCAAGATGACATTGTGTACAAAAAATGCAGCCTTGGTTATCTTTTTGAAACCCAGTTAAAAAAATGATAACAAAGGGTTTTAAAGATGAGGATGCATAGAATTTCTACTGATTTTAATTAAAGAAAGACTGCCAGACAACATACAAATATTTAAAAAAAATGTCATATTTTTCTGACTCAGAAATATTTGGGATGTCAATAAAAATCAAACTAAGAAAAAATCTTTTTATTTTTACGAAACAAATATTATTAAATAAAAAATTTTCATACATTTCATGTTTTAAAAATAATGTCTTTTAAATGACCGCCGTTATTGTAAATGCACATTTGAAGCCTATTACGACAGCTCTTCATTGCTCTGCGCGCTATGTCTTGCGGAATTGCGTTGATTTCTTGCCTTATTGCTGCCTTTAGATTTTCCAAATTTTGTGAACGATGTCTAAAAACTGTTGATTTTAGATACCCCCACACAAAAAAATCGCAAGGGGTCAAATCAGGCGAACGCGGAGGCCACCCAATATCACATATTATTTTTAAAAAACCCTCACGTAATTAATAAACCTTTAAAAAATAGTTTGATTTTTATTGACATCCCAAATATTTCTGACAGATTCATTATGACGACTGAAAATGGCATGCACGTACCTACCTAAAGCGACCACGCGCACTGCTCTATCCCCCCCACGAGTCAAGCAATGACCCTTTAAAAATGGGGCAACCTTTTTGCCGCACCCTGTATAACAATAGCTACTAAATTACAAAAACAGTTTTCTCCAGGTATATATGTATGTATATATATATATATATATATATATATTAGGGTGTCCCTTATTTTTATTTTTTTTACGCATACCCTCTAATTATATTTATTACGTGTTTATATACTCCCAGTAAAAATTTCAGCTCATTCTATAAACGGGAACCCGTGCCGACTTGCATCTGAACCCTCCGTTAGCCAACGTTAGGCGCACGGTATTTTGTAACACGGTTGGTCGCGAGGTCTTCGATCGTAAGTCATTTTGTGTTTGTTATTATGTGACCCTTATATTATAAATTATTGACAAATGTTAAAATATAGTTTTATTTATGTGTATACTTTGATAAAAATGTATATTTTCACAGGGAGTGGCTAGTTACCCGAAAGGGTCTGGTGAATAGGCCGTAAACTCTGAAATTGATAAACTTAATGGGTTTTACTCTAAATAACTAAAAGAGTCTATTGTGAGAGATGACTACCGAAAACTTATTGAACTGTCTGAAATATTATTGGAAGGACAAAAGCAATAATATTAATTAGTAATCATATTTAATAAAATCATTAGAAAAATACAGTCATGAAGTATATCTTCTTTTTAAAGTGTTTCGTGTTACAAAATACCGCGCGCGCCTAACGTTGGCTAACGGAGGGTTTAGATGCAAGTCGGCACGGGTTCCCGTTTATAGAATGAGCTGAAATTTTTACTGGGAGTATATAAACAAGTAATAAATATAATTAGAGGGTATGCGTAAAAAAAATAAAAATAAGGGACACCCTAATATATATATATATACATATATGTAACTTTAAAATTACTAATTTGAGGTTTTTCTATTCAATTTATGGAAAAGTATTTATATTTTTAATTTTATTTTAAATGTTGTATGGTTACAAGAAAGTTCCTAATTTGTAAAGGTTACAATTGGAGTAATATTTTTTGAAATAGACATAGCGGCCATATGAAAATATAAACCTTTTTTTATATATATTTTCACTTTTTTAAATTTTTAATTTAAAGACGCCATTTGCAAAACTGTTTTAATCGTATTTTTTGGATCGTCCACTTTCGTTAAAGTTTTGGGCGTACAACCTTATTATTATTATTCCAACGCAACAATCTAAGGTGGAACTAGCTTAGTGAGGTGATTATCCAGCCTCCAAGACGCTGTGAATAAACTTTTTTATTAAAAAAATTAAATAAATCTTTTGTAATAACCCTCCAACAAAAGTTTCAATCAATTTTTAAGTGGTTTACAGATTTTTCTAGACCTAAAAAATTGGGTAACATTAATATTAGGTTACATTTATAAAGTACATGCTGCAAATGTCGTCGCTGCATTATCTCGGTGATTTTTTTTGTTTCTTTTTGAAGTAATACACGTTTAGCAAATGTGTTCCTCGAAACAGATTAGTGTTTTATGTGTTACGGACGCCTATTTTCTAATACGGCTTTTAGTGCACTAACCACTGTTACATGGAATCGTAAAATTTGGCAGCGGAAGGCAGCGCGCTCAAAATAATGGTGTTAACTGAAACTTTAACGTTGCTTTTTGCCCAATCTTTTACGGCTTCATACAATGGAACAGGTGCACTTGCGGTCCTGCCATGCCCCTTTCTCATTCATTTTTAACCGGCGATGTCGCGGTTTTACAACATAACATATCGTCAGCCAACTTAATAGCTCAAAATCTGATTATCTTGTTTTGTACACTTCTATTGCAACTTTAAGATTGGGAATGCAAGCCTTGGTCTATTGCCAATTGGTGTACTCCATAACAATTCTAGCAATTTTAACAGTGATTCAATATTTAAAAAGTAAAATGAATTACTTGTTATTACGTAAGATTAGGCTATTGCTAAAAAGTATTGATTAAATGACCTAAAAATGTCGTCATTAAAATGAAAAGTAACTACGACTGTTCAGATGACTTAAAAACGAGGACCAAACTTGGTTGTAAAGAAATTTATTTATAAACAACGGCAATTGTTCCACCATACATCCTTTACATTTATTAGTTTATATCGATTTTTTACGCTTTAATCAATAAATTTAAAAATATATAGCACAAAATATGATTAATTCATGCACAGTTCTATTGCAACTTTATTATTTTCATCATCCATAGTAGTTTTGTCCTTTTAACAAACTGTTGAGGTTAAGTTTGTGGGTATTCGGACAGGAAAATTAAAAACTTATTTTAAATTCGCCGACGTTTCGAGGGCATTTACTGCTCTCTTTCTCAGGGCTAAAAACCAATTACTTTTATAAATAAATACCTCTAAAAACAATTTTCGTAAAAACTTTGAAGAACACCGGACTCACCTAATTCAAAAAATGTATTGACAGCTTAGTCATATCGTCAAACATATATACCGCAAAACGGCATGTATTTCAATAAAATAATTCAATACAATAAGAAACCTTCTGATAGAATGACATAATAATATAAATAATAAAATCATTAGTTTCTGAAATTATTATTTATCAATTTCCTACACAAAATAATAAGACCTTAGATCATTTTAAACCAAAACTATCAGAACAAAAAGCTATGTCTTTGCTGTTTACTAGAGCAGATAAAGGGAAAACAGTAATCGCAATTAATAAAAAAGACTTTATAGAAGAAACTCTTGATTTCTTTACTGCAGATAAATACTCAATTATAACTAAAACACATTAAGAATTTCAAAAAGAATAATATTCAAATTGCATTTAAAACCACCAACAATTTAAGTAGGTACATTTGTAAAAAACAACAAAGAAAAACCTAAGAAAGATACGAAATCCGGAGTCTACCAACTACAATGTGCAGACTGCCCAAAAATGAACATAGAAAATCTTTTATTAATTAAAAAACAGATTCAACTTATGCCAACCATTTATTTCAAGAAAACTACTCATTTAACAATATATTCAAAAATTGTACGTGTTGCAAATAAAGGTGCGAAGTTTAATTTTTCTAGAATCATTAGATAATTAGAAATTAATAAATTTAAAAAATCTGATATTATTCTCAATAACCAAATAGAAACAAATAATTCCCCTCTGTTAAATTTATTCTAATATTCAGGCCAAATCACTAACAGATTCTTTAACGTTGGCCACTAGAATCAGTGGTTATCGGCCAACCCGACCTATCAGGCCGATTAAATATAACGATAACCACTAATTCTAGCGGCGAACGTTAACGACTCATGTTAGTAAATTGGCCTGATTATATAAGATAGAAAATCCCCTAAAATTATTTTTTTACAACTTTACTAATATTTTAAAAAAATATTACCTGAAATAATTGTGTTATATTATAATATAACACAATTATTTCAGGTAATATTTTTTTTAAATATTAGTAAAGTTGTAAAAAAATAATTTTAGGGGATTTTCTATAGTTAATTATTAGATAAACTTTAAAATCATTTCTGAAAAAGCTATTGTGTTAGCGAAACAATTGTCAAATTAAATTAAAATAAATTCGTAAAATTAAAAAAACAGTGTTTGTTTTTATCTAGAAATACATTAGTGACATTGAATTTTAAGTAAAGGTCGAAAAAATATAAAATCCAACGCGTTGGGTGGAGTACCAGCGTTTTACATTGTTTAAGAATCTGCAACGGCTGCAAGCGAATATAAACGGTTTATATTCGGGACCCGGAACGCCGCCAAATAGCTCAGTATTTGTTAAAAGTCTCAATAGATGGCGCATTGACGTGGAACCTGTTTTAATTCCGGTACAAAACAAACTTTTCCCATTTTTAGTAAAATTGCATAGATTAACTTCAAAGAATAGACCACTAAGCTTAATTCAAATTCAAATAAAACCATTTCAACGTCATTCTTGTGCGTTTGTGGCGAATGTGCATTTTGGTAGAACAGTTGGAAATACTACAGTATTGACAATCGTTCTGCAAATTATTATAATAATGCTGTAAGAAAAGATGTAATTTTCGTTAAGGAGGGTAGAAGACTCTCCTTGAGTTTTCGTTATCTTATAATTTGTTGTTAATAGTTATAAGTTGTTATAGAATATATGGATTTCGTTGGTAAAACCTTAGGTTATTGGTTGACTCGCCATCTAACGTACAAAGAACGAAATACTGAGTTATCTGGACGCTTGCTTCTGTACTGTAGAGGTAGGAGCTATATTACCTTCTTCTTCTACCCTGCTAGGAACTTACAAATTACAGGTTTCTATAATTATAAAACTAATTAGTTATTTCGAAATTTGAAATAAATATTGTAAACTAGTATAAGAGTCTCCTTTAGATAAAGAGCGTAGAGTAATAGCTAAGCGATCTTAAACAGGTATTGCCTTTCGAAGTATCTTTCTTTGCTATTTTAGGACCCACAAGACGTATCAGGTTCTCAAAATCTTTTGAAGACATCCCCGTAAAATTTTGTAAATGAATGTGATCCCCGAGTAGACGTATGGACCACTAGGGTGAAGCGATTTTGTACAAAAAAAATTATTAATAGTATTTGCTTCTGACCTTTTAAAATTGGCAGGGAGGGAATGCGTTTCACGACACGTTAGCACAGAATATGCACTTCTCACAAATTAACAGAAACAATTGGGAGAGGCTATTCAAACTATTGGCATTTCGCTCTCGGGCCCCCAATAGGGTATTATACGACTCTTATACCCATACTCATACTAACTCACTACTAAAGTGATTTATTGTCGCCTAGGCTGTATAAATAATTTAGACCAATTAAGGAACCACATACATTTTTTTTATCTCAGTTTACCAAAAGTTAGGGTTACTTCCTTTCAATTGATTTTTGTTTCTCTAATTGTGCACATTAAAAATGATTTTAATATTTTAGAAAAAATCGCAGTTTCTTTAAAATTACGAATTAAATTAATGTGGGTACTGCAGCTATTGCTGGTAAATATTTGAGATGCGCATTAAAGGAAGGTCTTTTGGAAGTTTCTGTCGGAAATTGATTACGGCGAAGTAATCCTTTTAAGGAACTTCTTTTCGTAAAGGATCACAAAACGCCGCTTTGATCTGTTACATTTTATTAGTTGAACATATGATGTTAATAATGTTGGTTTAGCAATATCTTTGGAATTAAAGTAGCCAAGGCAAATTGAAATACATAAAACCGAAGAAAGAACGCTGCGCGGGCGTCCTTCTACACCGCGGAACGGAAACGGCCGGTGCACTACGGTCAAAGTTTAATGTTTACCCCAATTATATTATATTATAAAAGTGGTTGGTTTAAAACGACCATTTGTTTTATTTACTATTATAAATCTTGTTCTACATGTTAAAATAAAAATTCAGTCCAATTTTGAGCTGTTAATATATTAATTTGTATATTTGTATACCATAATAGGCACAGTACGATACGCATTTGCGTTTCGTATATATACTCTCTTCATGGCAACAGTACGAAACGCAAATAAAATTTATAATTCGAATTTTTCTTAAAATTTTGACCAAAAAATAGTACTCATGTCATAAGACATTTTTTCTTACTAGTCCATTAAAAAACTCGCTCCTTCGTCGCTTGTTTTGTAAATTGTCCTCGTGCAAAAAAATGACATCTTATGACATTAGTTCTTTAATATACTATTATTCAACACCAATTTTATTTCTTAACTTTAACCGGTGGACGAAATTTTACTTTGGCCACGTGCTTTAGTTTAATATAGGAAAAAGTGATTTATATAAAATATCAAATAAAATTGGTGTTACATTTCCTGTGTAGTTGAATGAAATATTTTGTGAGAATATTTGTCAAAAGAGGAGATTCCTCTCGCGTGTTACCAAACTCCACGCTCGAGAAATCTCCTCTTTCTCCCACTAGTCGCACAATATACTATTATTCAACACCCGCAGGAAATATGAAACTTCGCGGCCCTGCTGAGGATGGATTTGTTAACATGAGTTTGTAGTTTGTTAATTTTATTTTGTAAAATTTTAACAAAATTTTTTGTATAAAACCAGACACGGTTTGTTTTTTTTAAACACCCATAATATTATTGAATATAGGTAGTTTTTGAATCTACAGCGGTGATATTTTGTTTAATTCATAAAAATGTTTTACGGCAACGAAAATTTAATTTTTGACAACATTTAAATATGCGCTTAGCTAGATCATCAGCTATCAAAAATAGTTTTTTCAAATTATATACACATATTAAGTAACTATTTCCCAAGAAAACTTTTTTCATTTTTGTTTTAAGTCCTGAATAACGGTAAATTTTGTCAAAGAAAACGTGCTTTTCTTCAAATACTCGCACCTAGCTTTTTTGTAATTTACTGGAGACTTATAATATATATTTTTTTAAATTAGGTTTCGCCTACGGGCTGAAGTTAGCTTTAAGTTAAAATTAAAAAAAAAAGAAAAAATATTAGACATATTGTTAGAAAAATTATTATAAAAACGCTGTGCACTAAAAGTAAGAGACTTTAAAGTGCTGCTGAAAAGTTGTAATTTTTACTTAGTTTTTATTTTAAAAATGTGCAGCATTTGTAAATGTCATCAACCCAACTATCTATTTTAAAAATAGTTACTAAATTCAAGTGGCAAACGTACATTTTTGAGTCATCAATTTTAAAGGGACTGATAAATTTCGCCGTTAATCCCTTTTCGTTGGTCTCGCTAGGAAATTTGGCTATAGACTGATCAATTAACAAGGGACTGATAAACATATCTTATACAAGTCTTTTAATTTTATAATATATTTAGCCGTTAGTTTACATCATACCAATATATTTTTTGTAGAGCAAGATGACGCCTAAAAAAACTTGGGATAAAATTTAAAGAAAAAGTTAAGTTATATATTGTAACGGTTTGGTTTCGGGACCGTAGTTTATTTTATTTTAAATTTAATAAAATTTCAGAATTCAATCATTAAAAATCCCTATGTGTATTTGCTTGAGTGGTAATTTGAACCAAATCAAACTCTTTGTAACATGGAGTTTTTTTATTGATTTTTCAATTATATTTTTAGTTTTTTTAGGTATCTTTTCCTTTCAATAGTTTAGTGTTGATCAGGAACAAATATTTTTGATGATATAACTTTTTAAATTGTTGCTGTTTTGAGGTTATTCTTCTTCTTTATATGTCAAAATCTAAGGTTACTCCGGTTATTCGAATTTCACACGCAAACAGTTTTTTTGTTTAATTTTGGTGATGCTTTTCTTTTTTTAGCTTGACATGGAAGATAGCAGTCACGATTTTTTGAATTAGTAAAATCTGTCATGTAGGAAGTCGCCCTGTCAATTTTTTAAGGATAAGAGCTACCTAATACCGTTTTCTTAATCCGCATTGCATAAATTAATCATTTTATTCCATTTTAGGCCTTTCCTGTCTACCTATTTTTGTTGCAACTTTAAATTTTTCCAACCTCAAAACACGTGTTACCAATTATGAAAAATCTTCGCTGCTGGCCTTAAGTTTATGTTACACTTGTGTTTCACTGCCTATTCTCTAGACTTGGCCCAAGTCAAGCAATATTCCATCCCAGAATAGCTTCCGTAGTGAAGTGGTGGAAATTGTCTACTGTCGAAGTTAAGAGAATAGTGCCCGTTCCTGGTTGGCCTTTGAAGGACAGTTTTGCATTCCAGAATACCTTTTGCTGGTGAATTTTGATTTTCATTGTTGTAATGTGGTATAATATGTTGGTCTATGAAATGGAGTTCAGTGAAGAGGAGTTCAATCACATCGAAGTCAAAGTCTGGGCAGCTTTTTGTGATATATATATATATTTCTCCTGAGAAGAGATAAACTGGCAGAGTTGCCTTTTGTCGTTGGGAATTTTTTGTAATTTGTTATAAATCCTATATATATTGACTTACTGTCGGGTTTGTCACGACTGGCTTTTTTTATTAAAATAAATACCATCTTGAACCCCGGCATAGCGCCGACTACTTTGAGCAAACTGAGGTAAGTAACTCAAAAATGTTGTTCACTTTGTATATAGTTTGACGTTATAATATATATAAAATTAAAAAGCAATTTTAAAAGTTAATCTGGTTCGCTCTTTGTGCAAGTCAGTGTTCAGTGTACACAACCCGGCTAATTGTAATTGCATCTTAAATTGTAAATGCAGCCTATAAAGTAAACTAGCAAGTATGTATAATTTAAATAAGAAAACCCAATTTGAAGCGACCAAAGCCCGAGTTACCCGAACATGGTCAATTGTCGTTTATTTGCGGGCAGTTTCATAGCTAACCTGTTCGCAAACAAGGACCCACGCTAGAATTAACTTGCATGTAGGAATCACGCAGCCGACCAGGAAAATTTAATCACAGTCCTCTCTAGACGCTTGAAAAATGCATCATTGTTCTTGAAAATTGAAATTGGCGAAATTTCTCTATGAATTTGCTTATGCTATTCTGTTTGTTTCAATTACTCCCAATATGGATTCGCTGCTATGTTGTTCAGGAGCTTCCCATTAAAGTTTCAAATTAATTAATCTTTTAACTATAGTAAATATATTTTCATTAAGCCCGTATTACAGTCCGCAATTACTTGCAGCAATATTTCTTGCAGCAACTTTCTTTCATGCAAGTTTTATTGCTGTCTGTAAAACACTTTGCAATTCCAATTTCAACTTGAATGATACCAACCGAACTGGCAATAAAAATCGAGCAGAACCGATAATTTGAAACGGCAATAAAATTGCACAAAACGTCGCTATGCGCATGCCTTCGTGCAAGATTATTGCACGTGCAAGATTATTGCACGTAGAATTGCAGAGTGTAATACGGGCTTTATAACCATCGTATTAAATTGAAGTTCAATTGGGGATAGTGATGTCCTAAGCAAAAGTTAAGTTAATTATAAAAATTTTTATAACACCCACTATTTTTATCGAAAATAAATTAATATTATCTACTTAGTAGTTAAAAATACATCTAAATAATAAAACCTGTTTTAAGGAGGTTCGAGCACTGTATTAGTTACAATGAGAAAAATTATGGGTTGTAGTATACTAAACTTTACTCTATAGAGTCCAATAAGACATTTACAAACTCTCAGTAAGAATGACCGACTGGTTTCCGAGTAAAAAAATATTAAAGTTCCTAGAATTACATCGGCTGTTATCGTTTATTGCAAAAAGGTGTTGTGAATGTTAACAACGTTTCATTTGCCACGTCTACAGGTATAAGAGCATACAATACAAAAAATGATGATGATTGATTTATTATTGTTACGTTAAAGGTTATGCATTATAAATAAATACAAAAGAAAATTTAACGTTGGCTGCTCTCGATATACAGCTTGTTTATCCTAAAACCGAATATATCTATATATATATATGGGGCGTGGCCTCGCCTCCCTCCAAGGCGCGTCACAGTTGCTTGTATGATAAACGACATGACGAAAGGTCGAGCAGGTAAGGACTTAAAAAATGATAATAATGCAAAAAATCTCATTAGCGATGCAGTCTATTTGCTTAGCTACTGTGTCGCGCGTTGGAGGGAGGCGAGGCCACGCCCCATATATATATAGATATATTCGGTTTTAGTATAAACAAGCTGTATATTATGGTAATAATGAAATAAGTTGTTCTTGTTTGTAATGTGCATTTATGTTAATAAAGAAGTTTAACTAAAGAAAACATTATTTCTCTAGAATATAACCCCAATATCTAAAAGGTTTTGGACCCAGGTTTACTCTGAAATTGAAGTAAAGGAGATAAAAGCAAAGAAAAAGTTAATATTAATTTTTGAAAATTATCGACAAAAAAACGTCAAAATGGATCAAATACGTTCAATGAACTTGGAAAAATTTGATGGAAACAACTTTAGACAGTGGAAACTCCAGATAAAATGTGCTTTGACAGCAATGGGAATTGATATTTTAGTGCCAAAATCAGAAACAAACAGAACTGAGTAGTTGAAAAATGATTGCATAGCGACGTTCATAATAACTTCTTCAATGGACTTAGTAAATTACATTGATAGAAAACTGTGAAACTGCTAAGGAAATAATGACAAAACTTGAATCGATATATGAACAAAAGAGTGAATTATGTAAAATGATGATTGACGAAAAGTTTTATCGTATAAAATTTTTATACGAATGTTAATTTCCAGATACTGGCATGAAAGATTGGGACATATTAATTCAAAGCAAATTAAGAACATGAGTGCTAATAATGTTGTTGAAGGCTTAAAAGTAAATAAAAACGATCAAATCGATTTTGTCTGTGAAGCATGTGCATATGGAAAGCAGTGCAGGTTTTCATTTCACAAATCTTTCCGAGGAGAACTACATAAAGGTGACCTAGTATATAGTGACGTCTGCGGACCGATGAGGCAAACATTAATTCAAGGAATGAGATATTTTGTATTATTTAAAGATGCTGCTACGAATTACATTTTATCAAAAACAAAAGTGATGTCTTTAAACTATTCAAGAAATACAATGTTATTATTAAAAAAAGTACATGCACAATGTCAGAGTATTACATACCGACAATGAAGAAGAGTATGTTAGTAAAAATTTTGAAGAATATCTGAAAAAAGAGGGGATAGTTTATAAGCGTACTGATCCTTACACTCCTGAACAAAATGAACGTATAGAGAGGAAAAACCGAACCATAATTGAAAGTATTTGTTCAATGTTATATGCAAGAGATATATCACTAGATCTCTGGGTAGAAGCTGTGAACTGCGCGGTATATATATATATATATATATATATATATATATATATATATATATATATATATATATTAAATAATATATATAATATATATATATATATATATTAAATAATATATATATATATATATATATATATATATATATTAAATAGAATCTCCTCTAGCCTGATAAAACACCTTTTGAATTATGAAATGGTTAGACCATGTGAAGGTATTTGGTTGTATTGGGTATATCCATATATCGGATAAATTAAGAACAAAATTTGATAAGAAGAGTAAGAAAATGATACTTGTTGGTTATGATAATATTATTTACAGAATGTATGATATAGATACAAAGAAAATAAAAATATCAAGAAATGTAATTTTTAATGAATATCAAGTTCCAAAAGTAATGAAGAATAATATACAAAGTATTGACGATTTTGAAAAGATAATAGCACCAAATAACGAAACGAAATAAATCAATGCAGAAGATGCGTTAATTGAAACTTCATCATCACAGAATGACAACAGTGATGATCCATCATATGAACCATCTCAAGAAATAGAGGACATAGAACAGCGAGATATAAATTTGAGGCCAAAAAATAATACACAATTCGAAGAAAACCTTGTAAAGCTATCATTGGCTCAAAGATATGCTGCAGCACTGAAGAGTCCGCAGAAAAATGAATGGTCTAAGGCTATTAAAGGAGAATATATGCACACAAAGAAAATAATACTTGGACTGCAGTTGAAAAATCTGGTCAGCAAACTCTTATGAGTTTTTGCTATCAAAAAGGGCAAAATGGGGTACCCAAAAAATGAGCATATGAAAAGTTTTCCAAAATTGTACCATCCTTTTTCTCGCTCTTCAGGCTCAGAATAATTATTTTCGATTAAGTCAATATATTTTCAAATAATTTAGAAACAAAAAAAAAACAATCTAAAAAAAAAATTTGTACAAAATTTTTTGGGTACCCCATGTTGTCCCCCCGCTGCCTTGTTTTACCCCCAATCACCTCCCGTCTGCTAATTGTACCATAAAATTAAAAAAACAGAAAATTTGATGTTAATCAAACTTTGACCTCGAATAACTCTAGAAGAAATCAATTTATCGAAAAATAATAAGAGATCTTTTTTGTAAAGCGTTACATTTTATATAAGAAACTGCAATGATCATTACCATAAGTTACTTTGATACGGATGGTATAAAATTCCAAACATACAATTATTTTTTCCCATGTTCATTAAATGGGAAACTAAAATAAAAACAGCGACCTCTTAGAGTTGAGCTGGAACTGTTCCAGTGGAACGCCCATATTTGGTGAGGATTTTTTTTATATTAAATAGAAACATTTGAGAGGGTAAGAGGTTTGCTTCGAATTGTCTATTATTTCTTGGCCTCAAATTTATATCTCGCTGTTCTATGTCCTCTATTTCTTGAGTTGGTTCATATGATGGATCATCACTGTTGTCATTCCGTGATGATATAGTTTCAATTAACGTATCTTCAGCATTGATTTATTTCGTTTCGTTATTTGGTGCTATTATCTTTTCATAATCGTCAATACTTTGTATAATTATTCTTCCTTACTTTTGGAACTTGATATTCATTAAAAATCACATTTCTTGAAATTTTTATTTTCTTTGTATCTATATCATACATTCTGTAATTAATATTATCATAACCAACAAGTATCATTTTCTTACTCTTCTTATCAAATTTTGTTCTTAATTTATCCGATATATGGATATACCCAATACAACCAAATACCTTCACATGGTCTAACCATTCCATAATTCAAAAGGTGTTTTATCAGGCTAGAGGAGATTCTATTTAATATATATATATATATATATATATATATATATATATATATATACCGCGCAGTTCATTTTCTTACTCTTCTTATCAAAGGCCCTAATATATTAAACAGGGTAATTTTAGCCCCAAACGTTTTGTACACAACACGTTTGGGGCTAAAATTAACCTGTTTAATACACTCAAATAAAAACTTTAAAATTTGTTTTTATTTTTAAATTGAGCATAAAAAGTTAAGTAGGCATAAAATTTCATTGTTTTATCTCAACCGTTGCGAAAATATTAATAAAAAACCATATTAACGGGCGCCCCTTTAAGAGGCTGTACCTTGGGGGGTCGTCCCTGACATGGCTTTAAGTCGAATTTGGGTAATTCCATTTATTAGCCAACAATGAGTGCACCTTTTATGCTCTAATTTTATTTATTTTTTTAACTGTAAATAGACAAGGATCCAAGAAGTCAAAAAAACTCACTTTTTCTTTTCTCCCCCCTTCACCTATGACACAGAGCTATGCAAAAGTTACTGTGCAGACTTAACTTTAAAAAATTGTACTTCTTTTGCTAATAAAGCTATCGACATTAAACAAACTTAATTGTTAAGAAAATATTTCCCCTTTAACACATTAGTTATTAGTGCCCTAAATGTTCTTTGGGAACTTTTTAAAAATGCAATTTTTTGTCAAAATTGTCTAATTTTATAAATTCATATAGGTATTCTTAAAACAACTTGCCAGCCAAATTTTTTTAATAGAGTTTGTAACCAAAGATCTTACTCTATATAAAAGCAATGAAATCATCATTTCCAAATAATATTGGCTTGGAGTTCAAAAAAATATATTTAAAATTCATGTTTTCGAAAAATCAATATTTTCAGCCATTTCATGGTTTAAAAAGGCTATGTTTGAGTGAGTGGATTTAAACCAATATACACGGAAAAAAATCCCTTACTAGGTTTAAGAATAGTTCTATACTTCATGTTAGGAACTTGATTTAAGTATATTTATTATTTCTATGAGATTAGCGTACATTTAAACTAAGTAATGGGATATACTTAATTTTTAAGAAAAACTGTTACTTGATTTGAGATGAGTATTCTTGGATTAAGTTTAAAGGTATTTTATTTTAAAGAAAATTGGTATACTTAAATAAAATATACAATAATGCTTAGATGAAAGAGCTCTAGTTTTTTACTCAAAGCGGAATATTGCCACTTATTTTAAGTATTCTGTATATTTGTATGAAATTTCGGTATACTTTATTTAAATATATGTATATTTAATACAAGAACGCTTATACTTCAATTTAAGTATAAGACCTCTAGAACAAAGAATACACTATACTGTATTTAAGTATAGCTATTATTAAAACAAATACCTAATTCTTCGCTTAAGTAAATACCGTCCACCCTCTAAGACCGCTTCGCTAAAAGAAAAGACGCAGTTTCTGTGTTCAGTTCTGTCCTGTGTTCTATGGTGGTAGCGTGTGTACGTGTCGGCGCCGGCAGTTCGTTTTTTCCTTTTTCGGTCTGGATGTTATTTTTAATAAAAAATAATGGAGAAGAAACTTAAAAATTGGGGCTAAGAATGTTTACTAGACACATTTTTGGGTAAGTAAATAATATTTCATTAATTTAAAGTAATTAACTAGGCATGATCGTAAAAATGTAGTGTAAAATGGATGGGTATACTGTAGTGTAAAATGGATAGCATACGACAGGTAATAGACATAGCACATAAACAGCAGAAAGGCTATAGCCTCCAATTCAGCTATATTATTTTTGTTTTAGAAAACAAGATAGATATCGATATTATGGTAAACCTAAGCGAGGAGAATTTAAAGGAATTAATTCCAAAAATAGGATTGAGGATCAAGTGTAGAGAAAAAATTGAAGAATTAACACCAAACCATCTACGATGATAATGGTAGCCTTCTTAGAGACTCATTTTACAAATTATTTAGCTGGAGATAAATTTTACTGACAATAAAAATACCTACTTGAAAAAATAATAACTATTGTGATTAAAAACCTTACCTTTACATATAGCACCAAAAATGTGATACCTAGGTACTTAAAAAAATAAAATGTAAAATATAGTATCTATGTTAATTAACCGTGAAAGAATGAATTTATATAAATTGACAGTACTTTTTCTAATACCTCTAAAACTGTTAGGTACCTATTGTGATATCAGTGCCTATTATACTTAGTACTTTAGTACATTAAAATAATATGCCAAAAGTACTGTTAAATTACTGTTAAATTACTGTCATAACGATTATATTTTCACTTTCACTTGTATTTTCCGTAGTGGTAGGATAATTAATACAAATATTTTTCAGGTTCACGAATGTTTTTTTGTAAAAATTATTTCGAGTCGCTAGACGAGGGATTTTTTTCATTCTAATCAACCACTTTCTTTAAGAATAGTGTAAAGTTATTTTAAATATATACTATACTTTTATCAAATATAAAAAAAGGAAAAGTAAGAATACAAGCATTTTATGCAAGTAAAGCGTGTACTTACAATAAGTATAAATAAATAAATTTTAAAGAAAGTATATTCTTAAAACAAGAATACTGTAAAGATTTTACAAAGAAACTATACTTTGATGAAGTACATACTAACGTTACAACAAGAATACCGTAGTCTTCATTGAAGACAAATTTGTATACTTAACTCAAAATTAGTGTGTTTCTTATTTTTAGAATAGCAGTAATCTTAGATTAAACCGAAGCTATCTTTATTTTATAAGAATATGAGGATACTTGAAACAAGTATAAATTTACTTGCGGAATAGGGAAACTAAGCTATACTTGGATAGAGTTGAATTTTCTTGGAATCAGTATAGATTTTTTTCCGTGTATGCTTATCATCACATGCACTTATTAGCCTCCAATAACCAAGAATAAAATTATTGTGTATTTTGCTTTTAACTGGGCTGTGGCTGTATCATCTACAGCCCATCTATAAGCAAAATATACAATATGCCCACCTGACTAAATCCATAACATGGATTATATTAATATAAATCCATATTATATTAACAATATATTTTATAAAAAACTCGATAGCAAGACTTGAATTGAGTTCTAATTCGCAAGAGACAATTTTTAAGATTTTGTTTTAATAATTAAAATATTTTTAAGATATTAAAATTTTTACATATTCCTAAAAACTAACCTACTTTCTGTAAACATACTAATTTTTTACCACTAATACATAAATTCCTTTTGTAAAAACCTTTGTTAAATAAACAAAAACTATAATAATAGATAATTATTATTAAATTGTGCATAATTTTCTAAAAACTTTATATACCAATTTTTGTGATTTAAAAGTGTCAAATAGTTTGAAGTGTCCAAAAATGCATTGTTCCGTTGGAAAATTAATAAATGAAAAATGACATAAAAATATTATTCGCGATTTTCCAAGATTGAAATTTGTATACGGACTCCGTATACAAATTTCATTACGGAGGAAAAGGATTTAATAGACTGGCGAGTGGATGCAACTGTAACCGATATTTGTACGTATCACAAATTAAAGTATCTACATTATTTTAACAAAGTTTTTGGTGAAGACTGCTGCGATCCATTTAAACGCCATAAGTCTTTGGAAGTTTTGGATTTTGATACTTACAAAACTTATTCATACCTAAAATTACTTCCGGGAAAAACGATGTGTACAAACTGTTACAAAATATTAAAGGAAAAGAAAAATTGATATGGATGTCGACATTATAGAAGATGAATTTATAGATAATGATACTTTTATCCCCATACATAAATTAAAAAAAAATAAAGAGGATGTGCGCTTTTCTCTGAAATTAGAAGATTTTCCAAAGAAAATGAAGCATAAAACAATAAAAAACTGGATTATATGTATGGACTATATGTATCGAGGCATTTAAATTAGATGATAGTGTGCATTTAATTTAGATGATAGTGGGCCATTCCACGCTTAACGGATAGGACAGTTGCCGTGTTTTTATTTACAAAATAATATTGTTCTATTATATTACCAATGTCAAATTTTTATAAATAGTTCTAAACAAAAGCTGTTTAACAAGGTTTTTATTTGGCAAAATTAGGTATCGTGATTGACTGTTTAATTCCTTAAAAATTAATAATTTAAAGCGTAACGGGCGGGACTATTGCAAAGTCCCGACCGTTACGCTTTAAATTATTAGTTTTTAAGGAATTAAAGAGTCAACCACGATACCTAATTTTGCCAAATAAAAACCTTGTTAAACAGCTTTAGTTTAGAACTATTTATAAAAATTTGACATTGGTAATATAATAGAACAATATTATTTTGTAAATAAAAACACGGCAACTATTCTATCCGTTACGCGTGGAATGGCTCTAGTGTGGAAAAAGAAATTTAGGAAAATCTAGACCAAGGTTACCTTAATTTAATTGCTGAAATCAAAGAGAAAATATCTACAGTTGACTACAGAAATAAAGCTAATCTTCTAAGTTTAGCACCAATGTCTTGGTCCCGTGGAAGGACAGCCAAAGAATTTAATATTTCTGTCAGTACTGTAAAAACAGCAAGACATGCAATGAAAAATCAAGGAATCTTACCCTACGCCGAAAATAAAATAAAAAAAGCAACACTTTCACTTTCTGAAGAAATTTCTAAAAAAGTTCTTAAGGTTTATTTAGAAAACGATATAAGCCGACCTTGTCCAGGGGCTAAATAATATGTTTCGGTGAAGGATGAAACTGAAAGTAGGGTTCACATGAAAAAAAGATTACTTATTTTTAATTTAAAATAAATATATACCCTTTTCAAAGAAAGGAACCCATCTGCAAAAATAGGATGTTCAAAGTTTGCAGATATGAGACCCAAGAGGTGCATTTTGACAGGTGATTCGGGTACACACACTGTCTGTTTTATCTATCACCTCAAAAATTAAGTTATCCTCTAACGTAATTTCAAGAGCAATAAATTACGCAGATTACATAAAAGCAGCAGTGTGTGATATAAATAGTGAGCAATGTATGATATCCTAATGCAAACAGTGTCCCAAGAAAAAAGGAATTGATGATTTTTTGTCTACAATTCATAAACCACAACATCTATCAGATGAGTTTTTACAGTACAGTCAATAGTTTCTACTGATAGGTACGTTTATTAATAAAAAATACAGTGAAAAATGTTTTAATTTGAATTTTATTTCAGATGTCGACACTACGGAAAAGCTACGAAGATTTCATGGAAAACTTTAAAGACCAGGTTCTGAAAACGAAACTCCATCACTACCTCTCAAAAAAACAAAGTTACTTTTTGCGAGTACGAAAAGAGAACTTAGCAGAATATGAATGTATCGTGATGTGTGCTACGTTACACCCATTTGTCACATATATTTCTGGATATTTCAGGTATGCTGCAATGTCAAGGTGTTAAGTTTGTTATTTTTATGAAACACATATTATTTCATATATTTCATGTTTTCCAAAAAAATCGCAAGGGGTCAAATAAGGCGAACGCGGAGGACACCCAATATCACCCCGTAAAGGGACAACTTATTTTAAAAAACCCTTACGTAATTAATGGACCTTTTAAAGATAGAAAGCTTTTTCTTAGTTTGATTTTTATTGACATCCAAAAGATTTCTGACAGATTTATTATGACGATGGAAAATGGCATGCACGTAACTACCTAAAGCGACCACGCGCACTGCTCTATCCCCCCACGAGTCAAGCAATGACCCTTTAAAAATGGTGCAACCTTTTTGTCGCACCCTGTACATTGTATACAATAAAATTAAAAATTATAAAAACTTTCTTTGTTAATACAAAAGAATTTATTTGGAAATACGAAGGATAGTATCCTAATTTGTATCCAACACAAGTTCACCTGACCTTTGGCAATAAAACTCGATAGACAACATCGCTCAAGATCCGAAACGATAATTTATTATATAAAGCTAAGTGTTGTCGTGACCCTACCAATTTGCCCTAATTTACATCGGAGTATACCATCTACCGGCCAAGAAGTCGAAGGGAGTGATATATTCCTTTCTCCATCAATGGTTTCTATAGAGTTTGTTTTCCAAACCACTGACCGTGATCCTTTTTGCCAACATACACAGTGAATCTTAAGGGGAAATATGTCCTTTTTGAGCTTGAGATAAAAGTATTTTACATTTACCCCAAGGCTACCTAATGAGAATTATCTTTCGTAAAGTTATATATAAAATTTTAATGAGGGTTCTTGTGTTATTTAGAAAATTAACGATATCTTTAATACAAAAAGTAACACTGTAGAGAGTGGTCCGCCCATCCACTTAGACTTTACTTTCTGAGGAGGCTTCTTCAAACACATTAGTGTTCCTTGAACGTTTCAGTCGCTCTTAAACGTCCCTTTTCTAAATTATGGTCTTCGCCATGTACACCATCTTGCGGTGGAACGGGATTCAAAGAGCGCGCGCGGCTCGAAAACATTCGTGTTTTGTGTCTAAATATTTTACTTTAAACTTTACGATTAAGTTGCCGTCTTTTAAAAGACAAATTGAATTACCGCTGATTATTTTGCCTTTGCACAGACCTAGATCTATTAGAATTTTATTCATTCATTAAAGGGATTTAACCCTAAGAAACGATGATTATATAAAATTGATTTTTTTGGATTAATATTATACCTTTTTTACCAAATTTAAGTTTAACGTGCGAGTGTTTTTTCCGAACGGTAAACCAGTTTAAAAGTAGCGAGACAACGTTCAGCGTTATATAGAGACGTTGTGCTCTGAACATTTAACCTTATTCGAAGCTTATATAAGCGTTCAATCCTTATCAATAAGTAATTATCGATAAGAAAAAATTCTTTTCAATAAGAAATTTATCTTAGCGATGCGTTGCGTATGGTACCCTTATGATTTTTTTCCTTTTGCGTTAATTTTTGTGCGATTTTTAATTTTTAAAATTTGTTTACTACAAAGTTTATCCCAGGAGAATAGTGAACATACAATATTAATTATTAATAATATTAGCACAAAGTAAAATAATTACTTCTTAGACTTCTCTTACTTCTTAGACTTTACACTTGATGATAGAAAGTAATGAGTTCTAAGGCAATTGAATTATTTTTCTCGAGAAATTTAGCTACAAAAGCGTTAAACTTGGAAATGGCCGCCAGTCTTTCCTTGATAAAATTTTTGGTGGTAGTAGGGAAGAATTTACTTTTATATAATTGCCTTTGCAGTTAGTTCCTCAATGAACGTATTAACCCAATTTGAAAGTTGGCAATTATAACAAATAC
The DNA here is from genome assembly GCA_921294245.1 of Brassicogethes aeneus. Classification (NCBI taxonomy): domain Eukaryota; kingdom Metazoa; phylum Arthropoda; class Insecta; order Coleoptera; family Nitidulidae; genus Brassicogethes; species Brassicogethes aeneus. The sequence goes on from OV121132.1 coordinate 69,959,753, forward strand.
TGGTATTTGAAGAAGAGAAATTCTTGTGCTGAATTTTTGACTGTGAGGATCAGGATATAATTAATTTGAAATTAAAAACTTGTTGGTTAAGGGACCGAGTTTTAATTACACGATAAGTTTCTTTAAAATTATAGCCGCCCAATTAATTATTATAATTTTAAATTATTACAAGCTTGTAATTCTCCTACGATTTAATTAGCAATTGTTAATTAAATCGCATGAATGAGCGGGTAATTTTATTCTTTTCTTATGGATATGAGTCAGAATTTTTTAAATCGGATCACCTGAAAACCATTGCAACAAATTTATTATTAAAGTTATATTATATCGAGTGTTTTGTACTAAAAGTCGATTTGTAAAAGAATTTGCCTCAAACAAGACAAGCAAACAAGATGTGTTGACGTTACGTTACGCGTAACGCGTCCCATCAGTTGTCGGTATTAGGCCGTTACATCTCTGTTGCAGGCCATTTTTTCCAATCTGGACAGGTATGCATTTCATTATTATGTTTATTATAATAGCAATAGTTCTATGCTAAAAGGGAATGGCAAAATGTTTGCTAAAATAATATACAGCGATGTTCTATAACGTTGTATTTTGTTTCTACACCACCGCGTAACAAAAAATGTTACACGTCGAGGTAACACGACGATGTTCTGTTCTCTGTCTGTACGCGCCTTAAAACGTAGTAAAGAAGTTGTATACCATTCGGACCAGAATGTCTTTTTAAGCTTCGCTTAATTGTAGGCCTCTGTTAAGCGTTGGCCTTCAAACTTTAAGCTCAAGACAAAAAGACACACTTCTTGGCCTAATGACATAAATAACTACTACTATTATAAATCACTAAAGTTAAACAAACTTTATTACACAGTGTGCACTTTAAAAGTCCCCCTCTGTTATCTTATGAACGAAAAAGGTATCGGCCAAACCCATTGTCAAGGATATTAAGTTTATCTACTCTCTTAAAATTAAATAGTCAAAATTCTACTATTTTAATCGGTACCAGCATTGTTTACTATAAAATAGTCGTTTTTACTTTTAAATAGTTATTTTTTACTAGGTACTTAAATAGTCAACGTTTTACTAATTTAAGATAAGTCACCATCTTTGACACAACAAATTATTGTTTGAGTTAAATGCATATAGGCTCCCTGGTGAAATGGCCCATAAAAACAAACAAAGATGCAAAAAGTTTAGCTCAGAACAGCAACACAATAAATATATTCAACTTTAAAATATTATTAACAATATTTATAGACAAATAAAACTTATTTTTAAAAAAGTGTTAAACCCCGGCTGGGTAAGAACTTTTTTAAATTTAAATCTACTAATTTGACAATTTTATTCAGTAGAATTTGACTAATTATTAGTAACTGTTTTTTGCTATAAAATTAGTCAAATATGACTTATAATTATAATTAGTTATTTCATTCATTCATTCATTTCATTCATTTATTTTAAGAGAGTACTACTTTTTTACGTCAAATTAATAGGTGCCTATTTAAGAAGTGCCAAGAGGGCAGTATGAACTTAAAAATTTCAAATGAAAAGGGGGGGCTTGTGATACCCTATTTGAAAGGTAATTTGATTCTCTATTTTACGCATATATTTAAAATCTAAAATCTGTTCAATGGTTGTTAAAATATTAAACGTATAAATAAAATTAATTATGAAATCAAATTTTTGTTTTAATTTATTAAGAACAATGTTTTCCTTTATTAAGTACCATACATTTCTAATTAGTCATCAAATAAGATGTTTGAAATGATCCCCTTGGACATTTTTACACAAAAAAAGCCTGTTTCTATTTTCAACTCTCACATTTGCAAACGTTTCTAGTGTAATATTCGCACATTCACGCCTAACCCTTGTTTTAGATCATCAATTGATTTCGGTTCGATGAAGAGACCTTCCATTTTAAATAACCCCACAAAAAAATCAAGTGGCGTTAAATCACGAGACCGAGGCGGCCATTCCGTAGGACCAGGCCTACCAATACACCTATTTGAATAAGTCTCGTCAAGCCACTGTCTAACATCCCTAATATAATGTGCGGGCGCTCCATCTTGTTGGAATATTACTTTCATTACAAATTCGTCAGGATTAGCTTGAATCATTGGATGAATTTGTATTTTCAGCATGTTTAGAACAAGATGCCTGTTAAATTTCCTTCCAAAAAGATGGTTTTCCAGTTGTCCCTCCCATACATTGACTTTTTGTGGATACCGGGTAGGACCTTCACGAAAAAAATGTGGATTAACATATGACCAGTAACGTCAGTGTTACCAGATTCTGTCAAAAAAGGACCGCACGTTTCGTTCGAATTTACCTTAATTACAAAATGACACAATGAAACAATGCAAATAAATGCAATTATGTCAAGTTGACGTTATTTAATATTGTCCATTGAGTCATTTTTGTAATTAAGGTAAATTCGAACGAAACGTACGGTCTTTTTTTGACAGAATCTGGTAACACTGAGTAACGTACATTTTGGCGATTCACAGTGCCATATAATAAAAAAGTGCATTCATCACTAAAACAAATTGATCGCAAGTACGGGGGATTTTGTATTATACGCTCACACATAACTTCACAAAATTGTACTCTTCGATCCGGGTCACCTTCAGTAAGTTGAAGTAATATTTTTAATTTAAAGGGACGAAATTTGTTTATTTAAATACAGTTGATTTTGCTATACCACAATCCCATGCTACTGCCGCCGTCGATTCTTGTGGATTATTGACGACCGAACAGACTATTTTTATTTGTTTGTCTTCTAAGATTGATTTTCTAACCGATTCTTTTTGCCTACTCACACTTCCAGTTGTTTACATTTAGTCCTACCTCCCGTAGATATATTTTGCAAATAGGGTTGTCTGGGTACCTTTCATTAAATACCATCTCTGTTTGGTACAAATTGCCACCAACATCAGCATAAATAAAAATTGCTTCTGTTTTTTTTTCAACGGGCGAGCGCGAACCATTTTCCAACGAAATAAAAAGTAAAATTGCAGGCACAACTAATAAATAGTGTTACACTAAAGAGTACAATTATTTTATAAACCGCCTTAAAACTACACTTGGTTTTTTTATAAAAGAAAACAAAAAAGGGCAAAAAAATTAAATGGTGCAAGATAATTCGAACCGCCAGGGCCGAATTTACCGAACAGGCAACGTACCTAGCTGCCTAAAGCCTGATTTATAGATTGTCTTTCTTCCTTCCTCCCTTCCTTCCGTAAAAGATTAACAATACCAAAACTGTAGTGCCGTTTATAGATTCCAGTACGGGATTGTATTGTTCATCTTATATGGAAGGAAGGAAGGAAGGAAGGAAGGAAGGCAATCTATAAATCAGGTTTAAGGCGGCAAGAAAATTTATTTGTTTGAAAAACTAAAATGCTGAACAACCGTTAAACGGATTTTAAAATTAAGAAATTATGAATCGAATAGAGCATCGAAATACCTTTCAAATGAGGCATCACAAGCCGCCCCTTATCCTTGACAATAGTTTCTGTTCGATGTCGATACCTTCTTGGTTTAAAAGATAACAGAGGGGAGGAATTTTAACTTGCGCACTGTATAAACAATTTTGTTCATCTTCATTTTAGACCTCCATGTAATGCTTTTTGTTCTTTGACCATAACATAAAATAACATTTTATTACTAATAAAATGTTATTAGTTATCTAGATAATTTTATATATATTTCCATATTTTAAAGCATTTCTTTATAAAAAATCATTAATAATATAATATATTATTAACACATTAAAAAGGTATAAAGTAATGCATACTTCGACAATGCCTGCACCCCATGGGTCTGATTACATTGTGCCGAAACGTGAGACGGGTAATGCATGTAAGTGTTTTGTAAGTGGCAAGGGCAAGGGGCGGTTAGGTGATATCGGAGGGACTTACTAAGCAGTCCGGTAATGGGCCGGAGCCATCTGGAGCCAGTCGAGGGATAAGTGCCGGTTCTAGTCTGCTTCGGTAACAGGCTATTCGTCTTGATGCGCTCCTTGCACACATACACACACTTTGTTGCATACCCATTTAGTCGACTGGACACGTAGACTTTGTAAAAATGACCCACCAGAACATAGAAAATAATGCACCTCGTGTGCAATGCGATATGAAAAAATATATCCGTATAATTCCAAATTCATATAGGCTTTATGTACTATGGGTTTTTATATTTTTTGACCCAGCAAAATAAAATAATATTCATTTAACTCATTCAAACATAAATGTTAATTTTAGGACGGATTTGGCTGAATTATTTTAAATAATTACCATAAATATTGTGATACATACCTGAAACAAAAGAAAAAAAGAAATTAGAAACTATGAAAGCCAATAATAATAACATAACAAAATAAGCAAACATTAACTTTGTTTTGGCAAACATCAATGTTTGGATTATGCATCCATTTGTGACTTTTAATCATAATAACATAATAAATCCACGAATTTCGACCGGAACGGCCTCATAAATCTACGGATAAAGATTCGATCATAAATATGCCACAACATTTAAATCGTAAAATTCATAAAGCATCTAGCGAAGGATTCGAACGGATCAGGATAATGTGGACCTGAGAGCCCTGGACACACACGTGCATTAGTCGATTGGCCGTATTTCAAGCCACGTGGCGCGTCGCAAAATTACATCGCAAAGGTGTATCTGCAACGCAGTAAATTGCCACAGTCAGTTATTAAAAAGCGCTTATATTCATCCTGATTGATAATGAAAAAAATTGAATGCCGCGTAGTAATTGATTTAAAGTATCGCTTTGAAATTTGATTTTTTTGTCCGGCACAAAATTCAATCAAGATAATCAGATTTATTGCCCGTTTTGTAGCATGAAAAATATAAAAATTTGTTTTGCATATTGCACACTAAAAATAAGACAAAAAATTACTCGTCCATGTGGTTTTTGTACACAGTAAAAAATCGTAAAGAGTAAAGTGCGAAAGAAATTGAGTAAACAAATTAGAGTTATTTTTTTGAGTAAGTTTTTTCGAAATTATGCTCAATATTTGGTAATTTTTAAAAATTAACTAAATAGTGCATTAAAATTAATTGATTTACTCATTTTGCATTTAACCTAAATCATTTTTGAGTATGCAATAATTATTTACTCTACATGAAGTAAAACTCGAGTAAAATAGCGTTACACACATGCGCATACCCAGGGCACTGTATTTTTGCGCGCCTATGTTGGCTGCACTGCATGCATGGTGTTCAACAGGTTAAACTGGCAATAATTGTGTAATTCGTTGTGAAAATTTATCAGAAACATATAACTATGGTTAAAATAATTTTTGTGTTTGTGCTTGAATTGAAAAACCACAAAAAGTGGGCAAAGGCGGACATCTCATCTTACGATAATTTGTTGATATTTGGTAAGTACCCCAGCCCCAGCGTACATAGGTACATACCTAGATACTATTTAATTTTGGGAATTTGAGTAGGTAGGTGTAATCCTTATTATGATGGCTTTATTTATAAAATTGATAATGAATGTTAAATCCTAAAATTTTTCTACAATAACCGGCGTCTTTATTTACCCAATATCGAGTACAAATTACTCTATACTTTGATTGAAATTTGATTAAAAAGTTGCAATTTTGTATTTAATTTTTATCTTCTAACATAATATAATATTAATATTATTAGTCTTAACGCAGTCCTTAGAAGTTATTCAGTATTGTATCAATACAATAATAACACTATTTTGCCTACATAGGTACACATTAAAAAATAGAATGCCAAATTGGCAATAACATTACACTATCAATAGTGCCAATTTTTTTGTTGTTAACTTGACTTGACAATTCTTGCTGAAATGACATTTTTAACTTTAATAAAAGTATATACATATCTTTTGTTAATATATATTTAAATATTCTTTTATTTACAAAATTTTAAGGTTATTTTTTTAAACTTTAATTAAATATATTATTTACAACATAATTTGGATATTTAACAATAATAAATGTAAAACTTACTTTAAAAAAGTGGTACTTTTATATTGTTTTAAAGCCATTTATGCGTTATTTTATAGTATATACTACAGTTTTTTGGTAATATCAGATAATAACCAATTTTTTTTTCAGACAAACGTTCCTTTTAACGATATAATAACAAAATTTGGATTCTCCGACAAACCCTTTTTAATTGCGTATATATTTTATTGAGTATATGAATACTTTGTCATACCAAAATATGTTTTTTTATAATGTGCACATAATGTTTTGTTCATTTTTTAGTCAAGGGCCAGTTTTTTATCCCCTAGTTAAGATTAACCACTCCGTTTTTTTATTATTTATAAATATAGTTTATACATTGTTTTGTTCATTTGTTCCATGGAATTTCAAATAAAATTTATTTTCTCTAATTTTTTTTTTATTTAACCTGGCTATAACCCCTATAACCACTTTAATTTAATCAATTGCTGAGTAATTGTAACACTAAAAATTTAACTAAAAATTTATTTATATTTCATTAGGTTTTAAATCAAAATATATAAAAATTTGACTAGAATTCACTCAAAAGTTGATTAAAATTGACTAAAAATGATTAAGACTTTAGTATATTTAATTAGGATTTAAATCAAAATGTATTACAATTTTACTCAAATATGACTAGAATTTACTCAAAATTTGTAGGACTTTAGTAAGTAATTTGATAAATATATTCACTCAAAAAGAAAATAGTTTACTAAAACACACTGAGTTAAAAAAATTAATCAATTTGGTGTGGACCTAGATTAAATACATTTTGATTTAATTTTAAGTAAAATTTTACTCAAAATTTTTTACTGTGTATCTGGTTATAGGTACGGCATCATCATATTTTTGAGGGGGAAACATTATTATTCATAGATATACTATAATTTGTATTTTAAACGCAGTTGTATGTCATTAAGTCAAAAATACTCCTTTATGAATGTTTTACATGCAGCAAAAATTTAAAACGAATTCGATACAATATCAGAAGACAATTTTTCATAAAACATAATACAATGTATACAAAAAACGTATTAGAGACTGTTGGCTTGTCATAAAAAGCCGTGTGCAATATGTTTTTAGGTACATTAAAATATAAATTGAAATATAAACAAAATTTGCAATATAAGGGTCTCATAACCTTTCTTCTTGTTGTATTCTAGACTTAGGGCCGATTTATTAATCACTGGTTAAGTTTCAGTTAGTATATATAACAGTTAAATTTCATATCGATTGTTGTGAAAACAATGGCATCCATGGAAATTATCTGCCCGGTAATTAACTGCAACTTTAACCGAACATTGATAAACCGTTATTTATGTCTGAGGCTGAGAAGTGATTCTTTTTGTGCTGAGCTCCAAGTTTGAATGCCGATGCGTAGCGGAGGCCTTTAATTGAGCCAAGTACAAAAAGACACTTATTTACCCGCATGGAATACATTATTTTTAAATGTGACAACAAGCATCTAAATACTAGGTGTTTATGAACATTAAAAACTCTTGAAGTGATAGTGTTGTAAAAAAGAGTTTCTGTATTTGGTACGATAGTATTTTAGGCAAAAACGTTTTATAGCTTGTAAACAACAGATTTTTTGGTGTTTTCAATAAAGTACGTCAAGCTTGAAACCTGTGCAGTATTGCCGATACTATCATTATTTCCGGAAAATATTATAAATTTTAAAATGTCAAAAAATATTGTGCTTGCATTGTGATGAGCATAAACATATTTTGCGTAATATGCAAAGGGTCTTATCTGCATTCCTGTGTAGATCTCTTAACTGCAGGAAAATTTAAACTTTCAAAAATCTACTATCCAGGAACTGAAGAGCATTATTGTTGCCTTACAGAAGGAAGTTGAAAACCTTAAATCAGTAAACCATGGTTGCAACAATCATCAACCTCAACAGGTTTTACCATAGATGATATCATACAGAGGGTAGGAAATCCAGAAAAAGTAATCTGATTTTGTTTGGACTCGAAGAGGATAAAAATCCAAATAAAGAAGAAAGAATGAACATTTGATGTAACAGACTATAATTTTTTTCGTCTTGGCAAGTTTGATGGCACCAGTGACAGAACTCGCCCAATAAAGATTACATTCACCAACTATAATCTTCCTCAAAGATACAGATTAAAAAAATATTTATATTTCGTTTAACAAAACTTTAAAGACGAATGGAAAACGGCGAAAATAATATTAGAATTAAATATATACGTGGTTCACCGCAAATTGTTTCTTAAACTAAATAAGACAACAGTACTTTTAATTTTTTCATATACTATCAAAATGTCAGGGTTAAATAAAAAAACTTATAAAATCTATACATGTGTATCGGATAAATACCATGATTGCATAGCTCTAACCGAAACTTCGCTGTGTTTTTGAATACAGGTTTATTCGTCGATAGCTTAGAAAACGCTATCGTTGTGGGTGATTTTAATGCTCCTTATTATAATTTAAATAAATATAATGATTTAAAATCTAAAATAGAACGATTTTATAAATCTAAATCGTCTTCAAAAACAAAACAACATTAATAACAGAACTCTGGATTTATGTGTTTCGGACATACAATGTTTAGTTTCAAGAGAATTCGTATCTTTAGTTCCCGAAGATAATTTTTACCCAACATTATTAATATCATGTAAGCTAGTTGTTGATAATCTAAACCATTTTCCTACAAACTATCAACCTAAAACTTACAGTTTTAAAATGGCTAATTAAACTGGACTTCTATTCCATGTCAACTCGCCCACCCACCCCCTGTTTTTTTAAACAAGCAACTGATGATTTTTTAGCTTATCGTCCTAACTTTCAAATACCGAGTGGTATTTTGTAAAATTTCAAAATGGCGGTGTCAATATAGCGACTGCAAGCAATAGACATCACTTAAAAAAAACCGTATTACGTAGTTTACATTAATTAACAGCTTTATAAAATTAAAAATTGAATTTGATTTTTTGCACTGATCTATTATCAGTGATTCTATGTATTTTTTACTGCTGATTACACAATGGTTCGCCCCTCACCTAAAAAAAAACGTAAAAAGCAGTTTTTCGTAATTTACAGCCGCGAAATGCATTTTTGATAGATGATTAAGCATTTGTTTTTTGTATTTCTCATTGCCTAATATAAATATGGCCTTACCTCAGAGTCGATATATAACTACGTTCTTAACCTAAAATAACTCTTAAAAAATGTAGTTTTTCTTTACAGCTGAAATATGGAATGTATAGATTTATTTGCACACTTTTTATCGCTAAATACGTTTATGATCTTCTTTGATGGCAGTTTTTAGTTAACCTAAAAAATTTTGCATATATAAATAATAAAAATGAGGTTCAAATGATATGTTAAAAATATTTATTATATAGTAGTTATTACATAAGAATATGCTAAATTTGTAATTATCAACATCTAACGATAATTAAATTCGCAGCCATTTCGGGCATTCAAATACTTTTATAAGAGTAAATTTTTATTTGGTAATACCAGAAAAGAATGTTGTTTTTGAATATCAGTGATCGCTGAAGCATTAACATATCTAATCTTTAGCTTTATTGCATGTTCAATGAACATTGTTCATGCTTTAGAAAAATATTGATATTTTACTGAAATTCTTCTTTATCCAACTATACAGGGTTTTATGTAATTAATGTTATATATTAAAATGGGTAGTTCCTTAGAGTCCATAAAGAAGCACCTGAAACTTTTTTTTTCTTAATTCCAACGACTAAAAATAATTTATAAAAACCTTTATATCCTACCAAAAAGTACGCCACTGATCGACTAGGAACCGCGGATTAACCTTACCTATTACTTCTTAATGCAGTGTTGCCAAATGTAAAATTAAAAATGTATTACCTTATTTGAGATGCTCAAAATGATTTTATTATTTAGAATGCAAGCTTAAACTCTGCGAAGCATGCTTTCGCGCACCCGCGTAAAAATGTCTGGACTATTTACAATTAAGTTCCTGAGTTGCTGCTCAAATCCCGTCTTTCGTAAATGTGGCCTCATCGGTATACAAAACACTTTGGCTCCAATCAGCATCTTCTTGATTTTTCTGTATATACCAATGGCAAAATTCCAACCGCAGTGCATAATCTCCATCCTGAAGAGCTTGAACTTTTTGTAGGTGATAGGGGTACAAACTATTTTCGTGAATCGTGCGCCACGTAACAAAGTTGGACATTTGTCCAAGTTGGGCAGTTAATCGTCTTGTACTAATTCTCGGATTTGCTTCCACTTCGTCCAAAATTTGTTCTTCAAGGGCCACAAATTCACGTCCCTGAGCCCGACCCCTATCACCAACAAATGCGCTAAATCTTCCGCGGTCCCTTAAATTTTGCGCAGCACGTACAAAACTTTGCTCTGAGGGCGGTGGATGTCCGTGATTGGCGTTGTGATAATTTTGAATATACCTACCTACAAAATTCTTGCTTGACGAGCATTTTGCATCGCTTGAATATTTGTAAGCGCCCGACCCGCCATACCATAAAATCTTTCGCACTAATTACTTATTATTATTACTAATAAAATACAAACTTTCAAAATATTTATAAAAGAATAAAAACCTGAAAAAACTTGAAAAAAAAATAAAAACCTGAAATCACTAATTAGACCTTGTAAAAATTTGTAAACTAATGATTTTTTAAAAATCGTTTAAACATTGTAATACATACATATAAAAAATATATTTAAATTTAGACACATCAGATTTAAACTTTATTCATAATTCGTAATGATTTACTTTACTTTAAGTTAATCTGGTTTAATTTATTATGTTGGTTGGTAACACATTCTGTCACAAAATTGTAGGTTATGTGCTCAAATTGTAAATATCTTAACTAAGGGAAGTGCTTTTTGGCGTTTGGATTTATTTACACAAATTGAATGTATAACGATTAACCTGTGAACTTGTCCTAATTTCATCTGAGTAAACAGAAAGAAAAAAACCGATGAAAAAATTAATTTTATGGAGTTTTTAAATAGGTACTAATTTTTCTTATCATTGCTTAAGTTAATAGCTGGATGAGTAAATAAATACATAATGGTATTACAACTTTAAGGGCTTAAAACTTTTGTATTTATTTATTTTATGCAAGAAAATTTTTAGTAACAATTTTTTACAACTGGCAACGCGCAGCTACTTTGTTGGTTTGTATCTATGTACTCACAGAACACAAGTGTGTGACCAGTGGCGTATCACAAAAAATATAAAAAACTTCTGATGCATATATTTTCTTTATCTTTGGGAAAATATCTTTTAAAATATTTTTTCATTAGACCTTATGTCAAAAGGTATTCAGTATTTTAATATATAACATTAATTACATAACACCCTGTACAATGATTTGCAATCAAGAATTGATTCTGTAGGCTTAGCCAATAAGCTGGCTCTAGCTGCTTCACGTTTAAACGTTCCTCCAATAGTATGTATTAAAAGTGATTGAACGGTGGAAACAGCCGCCGAATAGTGTTTAGTACTGTCGGATAAAAATACTAGGCTTTTATTCTCCAGTTTACCCGATGGACATGCAGAAATAAGAACTAAGAACCATGAGTACCTATATAGTTCAAGATGCTGCTTAAGCATTTCACCCTAACAACGACCAGTGTTAGCCAGCCTAGTATTTTTATCCGACCGTACTAAACACCATTCGGCGGCTGTTTCCACTGTTCAATCAATTTTAATATAATACATAAAAGACAATGTTAAGTGTGCTAAACATATTATCTACATTACAGATGGTGCCAAGCAGCATTTCAAAAATAAATTTCAAATAAATAATTTAATTTAACATAGGATATCAAGAGGATTTTGGTATGACCGCAGAATGGAACTTTCATGCGACGGGATATGGGAAATGCTCATGTGATGCTATTGAGGAAACGTTTAAACGTGAAGCAGCTAGAGCCAGCTTATTGGCTAAGCCTACAAAATCAATTATTGATTCCAATCATTGTATAGTTCGGAAAAGAAGAATTTAAGTAAAATATCAATTATTTTCTATAGCAAAGCAGAACATTCAAGGGTTTAAAGAAAGCTATGATAATGCTTCAGACATCCAAAAATAACAATCTTTTGTGGTATTACCAAATAAAAATGTACTCTTAAAGAAATATTTGAATGCTCCACGAATTAAATTATCGGTAGATGTAGATTATTACAAATTCAGCATATTCTTATGTAATAACTACCTACAATATAATAAATATTTTTAACATATCATTTGAACCTCATTTTTATTGCAAATACACATATATAAGTTTTTTAGGTTAACGAAGAACTGTCGTCAAAGAAAGATCATAATCCCATTTAGCGATAAAAAGTGTGGGAATAAATCCATACATCCCATATTTCCATTTTCCTCAGCGTCTGTATACTGCAGAGAACTAATTTTTAGAAAAGGTTAGTGTTAAGCTGCTTTATAGTTTATAGTTGGATTATTTATTTACGTGCTTGGGGATAAAAAGTACAAACATGTAACCTTAAAGTCAATCTTAAAAAAAAAATCAGCTGTAAAGAAGGTAAAACTACATTTTATTTTAGGTTAGGAACGTATGTCGACTATGATATTTATAATATATTATAATATATAATATTATTAGGCAATGAGAAATACAAAAACACAAATGCTAAACCATTTATCAAAAATGCATTTAGCGGCTGTAAATAACGAAAAACTGCTTTTTAAGTTTTTTTTTGAGGTTAGGGGCGAACCATTATGTAATCAGCGGTAAAAAATACATAGAATCACTGATAATACATCAGTGCATATAATCAAATTTAATTTTTAATTTTATAACACTGTTATATAACGTATTACGGATTTTTTAAGTGATGTCTATTGCTTGCAGTCGCTATATTGACACCTCCATTTTGAATTTTTACAAAATACCACTCGGCATTTAAAACTTAAGACGATAAGCTAAACATTTATCAGTTGCACGTTTCGAAAAACTTTAGTCAATTTTGCACAGGGGGGGTGGTCGAGTTGACTAAGGAATTTTATAACAAAAGTATAAGAAAACTGAAAAAGTCTTATTAATAGAGATACCTCAATTTCGTATTCATCATATCTTAACCTAGCTGCTTCCAGATTGAAATCTGATCCAAAGCCATTTTGGATATTTATTAATAAAAAAGGTACCTACAACACGACTACCGGAAAATATGTTTTTTGATAATAATACCTTTGAAAATCCTGTCGAAATAGTGAAGCAAGTGTTTAAGTTGAATTAGTTAATGATTTTAGTTTAAATGTAGAAAATGTGGGTATCAATAACCCTCTTGTTCATAGTGCGTTCACGGATCGAATACGGATCTATTGTGTTGTATCCCTATTATAGTTGTTATATTTATGCAGTTCAAGTTCAAAAAAGGTTCTTAAAATATCTTAAATATAAGGAGTATGGTGTTTATGACAATTTTGGTGACTATTCAGACTTAAGCAATATTTACCTATACAGAACATTGGGATCAAGATATATTACAGCCATTTACATTATACAAGTTGCTACGTAACGAATTAGAAAAGTAAACAATTTAACTAGAAGTAATGATATATTTTCCATCCCAAGCTCAAGAGTAAATGTGTATATGACATCACCCTTGTATCTCTTCAGCTACTAGGGTAACCTGGTTTCGAGTGAAATAGACTTTTTTATTTTAATTTTAAAGTTTTTAGGAAAAAAATTATTGGTCAAAATATAAATAATAGATTAAATGTAGGACTTGCTTCGGATAAAGTTAATTATTTTCTTGTTGTGACTTAATGTAATATTAAATGTATTTGTATTTTATCCTCATCTGTAGTTGGACATCGTTTGTTGATGTTGAATAAATATTATTATTATTATTATTATTTTTAAAAATAAATTTTGTTTAAATGATATTAAAAAGTCCATAAACAAACTAAAAAATAATAACACTTGCGGTTTTGACCAAATTCCTAGTTTTCTTATCAAGGATTGCCTGCCCATTTTTAGTAGTCCGCTTTTGTACATCTGTAATAACATTCTTTCTACTGGTAAATTTCCGGATTTGAGGAAAAAAAGGGGAGGTCCTGTATATAAATCTGGTGATACAGCTGATATAAGGAACTATCGCCCCATAGTCATTTTTCTAAGGTATTTGAGATGTCGGTACACAGTCAATATCTATAAGAGCGTTAAAAACTAAATTACACCCATTCAAAATGGTTTTATGCATAAACGTTCTACAGTTCAGAATTTTATGGCTCAAAAAATGGACACTGGTAAACAGGTAGATGTATTGTTTACTGACTTCTCAAAGGCCTTCAATAGGGTTGATCATACTGTCTTGTCGATGAAGCTAAAGTCATTTGGATTCAGCAATCAACTTTTAAATTTATTTCACTCCTATCTTGATAATCGACAATTATTTGTGGCCTACAATGGTTTTGTTTTCGATAGTTTTAGTCCAGGCTTTGGAGTACCTCAGGGTTCTAACCTGGGTCCACTCTTATTTTTCCTTTTTATCTATGACATTTCCAATTTTATAAAGTGTTAACATATGATTTTTTCTGATGACTTAAAATTGTTTGTTGACATAGACTGTACTTAAATATCGGTAAATGTAAGGTGTGTACCTTTACTTTAAAAAAATATCAAATTATTTTTTAGTACACAATTAATGACCATTTCATATTAAGGTGTACAGGTACAAGAAACCTGGTAGTATATTTTTATACCAAATTATCATTTTTAGACCATATTACTAGTATTGTAAAATCTGCTTTTAAAATGATTGGTTTTATTATCAGAAATACTCAATCAATGAATTGTGTATTATTCATTGGTTCTTACCAGGCTGGAGTACTGCTCTTTTGTTTGGTATCCATGTTATAATACCCACACATTAATTTAAAAAAGTACAAAGGCGATTTTTAAATTTAAATTTTAGGCTTGACAATATTTATCCTGCTAGAGTTACTAAACATGTTTTATTGTTAAATAAATTTAATGTTAGGTCCTTGCAATGTAGAAGAATTTTAGTAAGTTTTAAATTTAAGATATATTTAGTAATGAAATTTTGTTATCACTCTTTAACATTCACGTACCACAAATTAATGCTAGATTTCTATAACACATATGCCAGAATCAATATTGATGAACATATGTTCTTTTAAAATCACCAGTATATGTCATGACTAGTAACTTTAATAAAATATGCAATAAATGTGATATTGCAGATACCACCATTGAAACGATTACAACGTTGGCTTTGAATTATTTTGAAGTTAGCCAAACTAATTTTAAATTATTCAGGTATATATTTGCGTAAGTATTGATTTATAAATTTATATTCACATAAGTATTTATTTATGTATTTCATATTATTAGAATTTCCTGTAATTAGAATACAATTTCTGTTGGGCAATAATATAATAATATTATTTTTATAATTATTATTTTTTATCTTTAAAGTATAATTTTATTTGTTAAACAATACATAAAACGTAAAATTATAGTAGAAAGTAGAATATGAGGTTAGATTGGTCTAAATTATTTTTAGGAGATTTTTTAATTAAGGGTAATAGTTGTTTATGTCATAAGGCTAAGAAGCACACTTCTCAGAAAAATGGCATACAACATTTTATCTTCAAATCACAGTTTTAAAACTAACAATTAAGGTCAGAGCTGTCAGCAGTTATCGAATTTTTGTATTTGCCTTACGGGTTTTTTACAGACTATTATGTAAAAACTTCACCTGATTGGTCTAAATTATTTTTACAGGCTAGGAGATAATTGAATACTTTGGTAATGAGCGTTGACAATAATAAAGCTGGAATTTAAAAATGATTAAAGATACTAAAGATAATAATAATGATAAACACTGTTTATTAAAAATGCTCCAATAAGCAAAGTGCTTTAGTTTAGTGGGCTGTTCAATGAACCTACCTACCTACCTATAAAATTTTGATTTTTAAAACATTTAAAAGATACAATTTTTTTTCTACAAGCGCCATTTCTATAAAGTGAAAGCCAAACAAAAACCCTTGTACCAGTACCCTTGGTTGTACCTTAACCATACTTCACTGGTGAATTTTTTAAATCTTAATGGTAAGCTCTAGTACCAATTTTTTAGGTACAGGGTGGTCCACGTAAGGTGACCCATATACTTTTCTCAGAAACTACTGGAGTCACAAAAACTTTGTAAGGAACAAATATTAACGAAGTAAAAAATATTTTTTAAATATTATATTTTCATTCATACAGGGTGTTCGGTTTTCCTTGGGAAGATACCAACTTACTTATTTTCAATGGAACACCCTGTATTTTTTTGCATTTTTGGATTCTACACACTATTTTAGTTATACTTCGTAGGTATATTATTTAAGAAAATGTTATTACTTTTTGAGTAAAATTAGGATTTCTTAAAATTTCTCTAAATGTAGACATTCGCTAAAAGTTGAAAATAACCTACTAAAAGTTTTTATTTTTTATATTATGCTGTATTTATCTCTTTGTCAACAACTAAGCTATAAGTTGATCATTTTTTCTTAAAAAAATATTATACAGGATGTTTTCTATGGCCCGTTGAAAATAGCGATTTTAAAAGTTTAAAATCTTGTTTTTTTTCAATGGAACACCCTGTATATTTTTACATAATTGGATAGAATAAGTTTTTTGAGATTCAATATCCCAATAAGGAAAACATCCTTTTTATAAAATATTCAGAGGTGTTTAATGCAGCTCTGGAACTTAAGAAACAAATATGCATTAATATGGATAATGAATTTATGGTGGATCTCTTGGCAGGCGAATTATCAGCAGGTGAGTTACATTCAAAGCAGGCCACTTCTAGCTTTTTCATTGCTCAAGAGCCAAAAATCTGGCTCTTGGTCAATTGATCAGTTGTTTTTTACCTCCAATTAAATAAAAAATAAATTTCTCTTATATTCCAGATTCACAAAGCCTTGTTCAAACATATTTGTTATGTTCCTTCATACACAAGTCATTAAAATTGAATGGAAGCCAAGTGTTGCTGAATCAAGGTAGTCTTTTATTCTCCAAGTTAAGGTAGATATAATTTTTTTTACAGATTTTTGCACAATTTATGTGCTAAAGTCTTTGTATGTGTAGTCTGCCATGTACGAAGCTTTTTGCACACAGTCAACCGTGTGCAAAAGTCTCTGCACACAGTTATTTTTGTAAAAACTCCTTTTTGGAGAAAGCAACCGCACTTATTTGTTTTTGATTTTTTTAGACGCCTGATCAAATTGAAGAGGCTATTAATGCCAAAAGAGAAAAGGCTCGAAAATATCGGGCGACACTACAACCGTTTGTAATAGCTGAGGCGCCATCTGTCACAAAGGTACTAAGTTCCTATTGTTATGTTGATGTTTTATATAAAACAAACTCGCTGCTACAAGCAATAGATAAATGTTTTAACTTAAACTTTTAAAGCAATTATTATAATAGATACCTATAAGATTGTATTTGTTGATTTTTTTCAGGTTTAGAATGTTTATTTTTTATTTAATTTTTAAGAGTTTAAATTTTATTTTTTTTATTCAATTATAGGTAATATATATTTTATTTAATTATAATATATAGGTATAAGACTGTATTTGTTGATACTCGAATATTTTTTTCAGGTTTAGAATGTTTATTTTTTATTTAATATTTAGGAGTTTAAATTTTATTTTGTTTTTTTTTTTTGTTTAAAAGAAATAAAGCTCAGTTTATGGAAGCATTTTATTGTTTAATTTTAAAAGTAGGCCCTTATTCCTAAATGTTCATACCCTATAGGTATCTACGTAGTATAAATTAAATTTATATCAACTGTAATTTTGTGTATTTTGCAAATATTTGTTGTGGTTTTAGGATGCATCTTTTATGGAAAAATACAAATATGCATATTTTTTTTGAAATTTACTGTAGTTTGTGTTGTGTAACGAGTTGTATAATTTTAAAATTGATTGGGTCACATGAACTGCACTAAATATGTGAAGAAAAAAAAACATATTTTGATTGTTTTTTTTTCGATAAAAGATCTACAGGATGCCTCAATGGTGACGGAAAAAAATACAAGAGTTGTTGCATTTTAAGATGTGCAGCTTCTAAAAATATCTTTTTTTAAACATCCTAATATAAAAATACTTTCGAAAGATGCACATTTTAATGCCCGCAATAACTTTTGAATTTGTTTTATTTATTCTCTGTTTCGAACTATTGAAGAATCGGGCACTATTAGGGCACCCTGTATAAAACCACGAGAAATATTTTCTAAATGCATTAATTAACTAAATTAAATTAATGATATTAAAACAATTAGGCCTTAATATCCTATAAACTCAGTGAACAAAGCATCACAATTAAATAGAAGTTCCATGAATAAAAAATAATATTTTCCCAAAAAAACTTTAATTCTAGGTAAACAAAAATATGTTTCTTCTAATTAATGCAGTCTGCTCTAAATAAAATAATTTATTTTGACTAGAATATGTCATTTTAAGTAAAATTAAAATTTATTTGACACAATTAAATGAAGACATTTTCACTAAACAATATTAATTATACGAGACATGGGTATTTTATAATAAACATATTAGGATTTAATAGAGACAATTAAATCATATTTTACTCTATCTTATAATATTACTCACAGCAAATATAATTTATTTCAATAAATTAAACGTACCAATTAAATTATTGAGTTCACCGAATTAAAGGTTTAATTGCTCTATACGAATTAAATAATTTAATTTAAAGAAATATGCCTTACTTGTTTAAATTAATTCTTTTTTTCTGTGTAAGGATAGACCGAGTGTTTATTACCGTGGACTTAAAAAATATACCTATAACTTAATTTTAACTTAATGTTTGGTGAAACTGATATTATCTGGAATAATTTGTGGTTTCACTATCATTGACTTTATACAGTATACTGATATTATCTGGAATAATTTGTGGTTTCACTATCATTGACTTTATACAGTATACCTATATATATATATATATATATATATATATATATATATATATGCTCTAAATAAAATAATTTATTTTGACTAGAATATGTCATTTTAAGTAAAATTAAAATTTATTTGACACAATTAAATGAAGACATTTTCACTAAACAATATTAATTATACGAGACATGGGTATTTTATAATAAACATATTAGGATTTAATAGAGACAATTAAATCATATTTTACTCTATCTTATAATATTACTCACAGCAAATATAATTTATTTCAATAAATTAAACGTACCAATTAAATTATTGAGTTCACCGAATTAAAGGTTTAATTGCTCTATACGAATTAAATAATTTAATTTAAAGAAATATGCCTTACTTGTTTAAATTAATTCTTTTTTTCTGTGTAAGGATAGACCGAGTGTTTATTACCGTGGACTTAAAAAATATACCTATAACTTAATTTTAACTTAATGTTTGGTGAAACTGATATTATCTGGAATAATTTGTGGTTTCACTATCATTGACTTTATACAGTATACTGATATTATCTGGAATAATTTGTGGTTTCACTATCATTGACTTTATACAGTATACCTATATATATATATATATATATATATATATATATATATATATATATATATATATATATATATATATATATATATATATATATATATATATATATATATATATATATATATATATATATATATATATATATATACTTTTATATACTTTATAACCACAAAATAGCTATTTTGCCTCAAGCCTAAATGTCGAAAGCATTTTATCAGCGCTTTAACAATATAAATCGTAAAAGTATTAGCATCGATATAATAATTATTGAACACACTATTTATGGTGATCAAATTGAATTTTTGATTTGGCGATAAACAATCAGGTGTGCAATTAAGATTGTGTACATTGAGCCGTAAACTAATCGGGAATTTATAGGACAATTATTGTAACGAAATTTTCGTATAGTAAATATGAGTTGGTCGCGAAGGTGATCCGAATGGAAGCGGTAGATATCGCAAATTAGATTAATGAAAATTGTCGAAGAGCTCTTCCAGCCAGAACCAATGGCATTTTACCGCTGGCGTACCATACATATACATTAGGGGCAACGAGAAACGAGGAACAAACAACAATGTAAAATGAGATCAAGCGCCAGTGTCCGGCTGCAATGGCCGCAAAATTAAATCAGGCTTATCAACGTGGCCGTATCACCTGGCTGCGTCGGTTAGCGCCGATCCCGGTGCCTTTTGTGGCCAGGTAATAAACCAGGGCCATTAATAAGGATGCTCAGATGCCTACACCTTACGACAACTTATTTGTTTGGACCCAAAACATAAGAAATTGATCCCAAATTTAAGTGGTAAATAAATATAAAATTAAAAATTATTACAAAATAGATTTAAGTTAACTTAAAAAGTAATATTATTATTTGATTTTATCATATACCCATAAAATGATTAGTGGTAAAAAAATTAGCCTGGTAAAATAACGACTGTCTTAATATGGCTGAATCTTTTTTAAAGTGAGTACTTAACTATGATTTCGCGAAAGAATCGAACGATTTTGGGGTATTTTTTTATAACACATCTCAGATTTTTTTTATATTTTAATATTGTGTTTATACATCTAATTCCACCCTAAATCTAAAATTTTTCTTTTATCTGACCTAAACTTTGGCTCCCAGAGACAATTTAATTTTACCTTTCGCAAAAAGCCATAATTTCATTATATTAGCATAATTATTTTATTAAATTACTGAATGTTTTGAGATGTGGTCCATAAATGACCCTTATTATTACCTACAATTCTACAAAAAAATTTTTTTAATTTTTTACATATAGGTGGCGCTGCAATTTTTTCTTCTTCAAAAATAGACGTTTTTTGAAGACCAAAAACTCTCTTAAGCAACAATGCTCAAAAAAACTAAATAGTATACCAGATAATATACATATTTCTTTATAATTTGATATATAAAAATTTACTTGCAAATGATGTTGCCGCCCGTAAAGCCAACTTAAAGTTTTGTTTACCGCATTAAAAAAAATTGAATTACACTTACAACTTTATTCTTATTTATTAACTAAGGAATTCCAGGAGATTACTTTTATTGGTATCAATAACACAGCGAAAAAAAAGTTTTATTTTTTCACACCCAGGGGGCGCTGCAGCCTTTTTTTTTAAACTATATAGCATTTCAGATAATATAGTTATGTATTCCTTTATTATAAAGAGTTACGTATTCCTTTATTTATTTAATAGGTTTGTTCTTTATTTTATTTATTATGTTATTCTTTATTATTATAATAATTATTATTGATATTACTATTTCTTTATTATTTAACATATAACAATTTATCTGCAAGATTTGCATATATAAAATAATAAAGATATATCCTAATAATTATTATAATAATAATAATTATTACCTTTACAATAAATTTTAAACTTGTTAGGCTCTAAGGGGTATATTCGCTAACTTTTTAGTTATATGTTTATATCATACCGGCTGGTTCAAATCTCTAGAACGATTCTCAGAATCAGTCTAGAGATTTTAACCAGGGTTATTTATAACTTAAAAGTTACTTAGGCCGCAAAGGAACTACTTTAAAACTGATAAAACTTCAAAAAAAAAACTTCATCCGCTTCTGGGCTAATTTCTTCAATTTCTTCCGTCAATTTTTTTAATTTTCTTTTTCTATTTTTGCTTAACCTTCTATCTGACGATAATCTTGATAATAAGCCGCGTATCTGATTAGGATGCATATACTCGTTTGAAGAAAAATAAAATTTGCCATTTACTTCATAATTTTGTAAAGCTGTAGCTATATATTCAGGCGTATATTTAATTTTAGTTTTTTCACCTTCTTCAAAAAGGTTGCCAACAAAATTTTTTTGTTTTTCATTAAAACGTGATTTTTTAATTTTGCGCATTCCGAACCCTTTTGCATAAACTCGAAAAAACGTATTTTTATCTTCTTCATTTGGGCATATATTAACGGTAGATATTGTTGAACTAGTTGCAGTTAAAACATCTTTTTGTTTTAAAAATTTCATTCTAGCAACATCACCTATAGTTTGTCTAATTTCAGAAAATTTATGATTTTGAAATTTAAGGTGGTTTAGAAGATCATCTTCATGTTCAAAAACCCTACTGCAAAGTAATGCGTCGCACCTATATTTAATTGCTTTTAAATTATTTAGATTTTCCTTTTGTCGACTCGATGATGTCCAAGGAACTTTCATGTTTACTCCAGAAGAAAATTCAATTCCTATAATTTTGATTTACTTAAAGAAAATTTATTAACTTTGCGTACCTTTAAAAGCATGATATTTTCCCTCTCCAATTTCAAAATATTCATAATATACAGCACCTCCTGTTTAAAATATTATTGAGTGGTAATTACTAATATTTGGAATGGATAATTTTTTTTTTTAATTTTGTAAGATTTTTATCAATTTCTATGACACACATTTTACTATTTTTGGGACCCCCATTAAACATAGCTGCATTAATTAATTCAGCCGCATTTGTTACTTTATTATTTTGATTAATCAAAATAAATAAGATTATAAATAAATCAAAATAAATAAGATTAATAAATAAATAAATAGCAATTGCTATTTATATATAGATCAACGTTTCTTTTAAAATAGGCAGTTTCTCTATCGGCCTGATCTTTCCCCTAAACATTTAAAAAAAAATTTAGTTAAATAAATAATAAAAAATTGTCTACAATAATACCTTTTGTGCCTCGCTAAAATGTATATCCAAGAGTTGTATGTGATATTTTTGACAAATATTGTATATTCCTTCTGCTGTGCCATTAGCATGATAGCATCCTAATTTTAAAAAAAAGTTAAATATTTTAAAATAACTATTGAATATTATCCTACCAGCGTTGTCTGATTTAAGGTGTAATTGCTTAATTAAAGGATTGTCATGGCTTGTATGGTCCACAGGTGGAGTTTAAAAGTTGACATTGTTTATATTCACTCAGGTTATTTAACTTTATAAAACTAATAACCACAACTAAACTAACACTAAAATAACTAAAAATAACAATGGAACGAAACAATACTTAAAATATTACTTAAATGTTTAAAAAAAAATCGGCACGACACAATTTAAGTCACTTTTGTAATAACTGCAAAATTTTAAATGTTATTATGGTTACCGTTTGACAGTAACTGTCAACTGTTGGGGTAACTTGATTCCCAGCATATAGGCTTGACTTTAGTTTAATTTTAAAGTACGATAATAAAGAATGCTCTCGAAATATACTTAAATATATTTAAACAAATGGTCATATTACTATTACTATTACTATAGAGTCACTGAAATACTTGTTACCATTTGTAATTAAAATTTCTTTGGTTTTGTGACCTTTTGTCCTCATACAACAATAAAAGCGAAAAAAGGCGTTTATATAACAATATGCGCGCGTACTAGTACCCGCGGGTACTAGTTATAATTTTAATCGTCCCTACAACAGGCATTAATTATTGCAAATAAATTTTTATATGTCAAACAATAAAAGAATTATACATTATAAATAATGTCATTACTTTTTTAAGCAATGTTGCTTAAGTAAGTTTATGGTCTTTATAAACGTCTATTTTTGAAAAAAAAGGCTGCAGCGCCCCCTGTATATAATTTATTATTATTATTATATTTTTTGTTGCGTTTTAGTTACCAATAAAAGCCATCACCTGGAGTTCCTTAGTTTATAAATAAGGATAGAGTTGAAAGTGTAATTCAATTTTTTTTAATGCGGTAGACCAAACTTTAAGTTGGCTTTACGGGCGGCAAACATCATTTGCAAGTAAATTTTTATATGTCGAATTATAAAGGAATATCTATATTATCTGGTACGCTATTTAGTTTTTTTGAGCATTGTTGCTTAAGAGAATTATTGGTCTTCAAAAAACGTCTACTTTCGAAGAAAAAAAAATTGCAGCGCCACCTGTATGTAAAAAATTAAAACTTTTTTTGACAGAATTGTAGGTACTAATAGGGGTCATACATGGGCTAAATTTCAAATCATTCAGTATTTTAATAAAAAATGTATGCCAAAATAATGGAATTTGGCCTTTCTGTAAAAGGCAAAATTAAATGGTTTCTAGGAGCTAAAGTTTAAGTCAGATGAAAGAAAAATTTTAGATTTAGTGTTAAATTGGATGTATAAACAAAATATTAAAATTAAAAAAAAAACTGAGATGTGTTGTAAATCGATCGTTCGATTCTTTCGCGAAATCATAGTTAAATGTTCCTTAAAGAGCTGCTTATTTTAAACAACCCGACAAAGAGATAGAATCTTCTTTAAAGTCAGTAGAAGGGGAAGAGAAAACAACACCAATAAACGTTAGGCTCCCACAGCGAAATCACAACACCCAGCCGCAAACATGACCCCCAAATTCTTGTGGAACTACTAAATCTCCCGGTCTAGGGGGATTCCGCGTCATACCTAGGTTTGGGTCGGCGTTTTTGTCCCCCCATTTTTAGCTCCCTTTCCCTCTGGGCGTATATTACGGCCCGCCGCAATTCCGTAAAGGGTCACTAAAACCTTCGACAGTGGTGGACATCTGCATATAGTAAACAAATGCGGATAGGGCCAGCCATACGCTTTATATGTTCATGTTCATAATAATATATTTTATTATAATAATGTAAAGACGAATAACACAGGTACACAAAAAATAGTGGTCGGTCCGGCGGGTCTGAGTAGTATGACTATATGCATTGACCCTCGCTGAATCCGAATATGTTGTCGGATTTTTTTCTAACCTCAAATTTCTTCGAAGGTAAATTTGTTCAAACGAAAATTTGTTCGAAGGGAACCAGTTTTATTTTATTTGCAAGATTACTTACTTAATTTAAGATCATTAAATTTTTTTAAGGTAAAATCAATTTTTTACAAATTTTACGGTTTTTTGAGGTTAGAAAAAACGAGCCAATCGGCTAAATCCGACAGCAGATTCCGATTCAGCGAGGGTCAATGCATATAGTCATACTACTCAGATCCGCCGGACCGACCACTTTTTTTTGTGTGCCTGTGTAATCAATGGCAATCAGTCTTATCATTTTTCTTTGGTTCTACATGTCTAGACTATTGCTACAAACATATCAGTCTATACTCTGTACTTATGTATACGTAATTTAGTAATTACTTTTTAATTTAGCATTGTTAAAAACAATTTTATCAGTAAATTAGTAAGTAGTGAGTAGTAGGTAATTCTAAATTCATGAATCGCATACATTAATATTATCCATCACATATCTAATATACTAGATTAAATAACAATTAATTCAAGGTAGTCTCGTTTTTCACTAATGTTCACAATAAATTATCCAGCCTAGCCCACTAACCACTTTTAAAATTAAAGTTATAAACTCGCACTTATTAGAAATACCCATACAGGAAGTAACTATGGGCCCAGACTTGGCCCAACTCTAAAAATCTCTGGCCCAGGCTTGTAAGCCAGTATTGGCCCAGCCTTGGTGGAAGTCTGGAATGATAACGTGGTCCCAAGCTTGGGTGCCATGATTGGGCCAAGCTTAGTTGCCATGACTGGGCCAAGCATGGTCACCAATGCTGGCACGACGTTATCATGCCAGGCTTTCACCAAGGCTGGGTCAATACTGGCTCACCAAGACTGGTCCAAGAATAACTGCGAAGACTAGCCCAAGTGTAACTGCCAAGACTAATTTTAGTAATTAATATATTTTTTCTACTCCCACCTTTAAAACGCCCTTTATCGTACATGTTTCCATGACACTAAGTGACCTTTTAAATACACATTGACAAGTTGTGGCTTTATGGCGCTTTAGTCACGGGCTGAAGTTAGCAACAGGTTTTTAGTCACGGGCTGAAGTCTGTTTTAAGTTTGTTGACAGTTGTCAAATGTCATACAATCGTTAAAATAAAGTGCCTTTCTTATAAAATAATACTAAATGTAAAAATTATTTTATTACCTCGATACAAAAATACAAAAGTATTAAATAGTTTCTCAACGCCAATATTTGAATAGTTTATATGAACATTGTACTGACCTTTTAATTTCGCCGGCAGTAAACTATAACTTAAATTCGGGCACGGACTCTACTGTAAAGACCTCATAAAGCATTTTCTTTACTTTCACTGTGAAAAACTGTCCATTTTCAAGAAATACATTTTGATTTATAATCTTTAGAATCTGTTTATAAAATGAAAAAAATTGCCATTTGACGGTGACACACAGATTCCCCTATTGTTTCATAGATGGCGCTCTATACAAATTTTTGATTTAAATCATTTTAAGATAATAATAGGTATTTGTCCTAGAAAAAGTATAGTATGCACCTCGTTTATAAACTTGTCTATACACTCATTAATTTAAGCACTCGCTCGCAAGCTCGCTCGTGCCTAAATTTAATTCGTGTATAAAATGGCGTTTATCAAACTTGATACATAATATACTATTATAATAATTATTATTATAATTATGACATAGATAAAAAAAAATAACCAAATAAATAATTACATTCATAGTCATTGTTTGAACAATAGATTTTTGCTTTTCAAAACATTAGAATTTAAAAGTGGAAGTCTTTGTTTAAATGCAAAAATAGGTTTGATTTGAAAAACATTACTTTTTAATGAAGGCCACAAACAAATTTTAAAACATGAGTTGCTGCCTAATCGAAGAGATTAATACCCTTAAAAAAAGGATTCCCAATGGTTGATGAGTACAATTAAGTGTGGTCAAGAAGACGAACAACGTTAAAAGAAAAACAAGAAAAAAGAAAAATATTGAATATATTTTAGAAAGTTTAGTTAAAAAAAAATATGCTTGTTAATAGTAATTATGTCATGTAATTATGTCATATAAGTAAAATTATGACATTACATAATGATTAATGATGAATACACACATTAATACATTATACATTAATATATACATTGATACATATAATAATCCGGCGCATTTGCCATTTTTGCAAAATCCAATATAAAAAAAATAGGTATATACTAAATAAATCTTAAAATTATTTTCAGTAATAATATTAAATCAAAAATTCCACAAGCAATATTTATAGACTTTGAAAATTTAGTCTCATACCAACTATAAACTTGGACCCTTTCTTAAGCCATTAAACTCCGATACCTTTACCAAAGAGCAGTAAAGCGCGGCTTCGGTTTAACGAAAAAAAAAGGCTAAAAAACCCGTGTAGCTGTGCCTTTATTATCGGACGGGCACAGACGAATACAAAATGCTACATTAAACGGTAAAACACTATTTCTCTTACCTACAAGACTAAAAGAATATCTGACATGAGGTTCCCGTACGATACCGATCCAGAGGCCTATTACATTAGCCGATTGGATCACCTAAGTTATTGTCGAATTTGCTACAGTCTTAATAGTTCAGTCGATGGGTTACTTATTATGATTGCTGTTTTATTGGTTCTTTCCTGCTTGAACTTTCAATGTCTACATTAAATTATCTTCTTACATACCTTTTTTATTTTATGTTAAGTACCAATCTATTTTTTTAAATCTTATATTAAAGGTCAGTTATAATATATAACAAGAAATGCGGTTTGTTTTTTATTTAAAAAATAAAAAACAAACCGCATTTCTTGTTTAAAAAATGTAGGTACATGGATTTTGTTATTAGGGTACATCAGATGTTACCACTTTTATTAGTGATAAACATTACCTACAGGGTCTGGCAAAGTACGTCCCGGAACACATATACAAATCATTTCGGTCTAAGACTGTTTCCTTTTCGTTGGGTTAAAGTAGGGAAATATAATAAATACTGTTTAATACATTGTATATAAAGTTTATGACAAACAAACATTTAACAATATTAAATAAACAAAATGATGATATTTTATAATGGTATTTTTATAACAGCAAGAGTTAGGCAACGTCGTATGTCGACAACGATAGCCAAAAGGTTTTTATCAGACATATTAATATGTACAGGGTTTTTATAATGAACCATTTTGTTTGTTTTCCGTTATATATCAATTGTTTTTGCATTGTTTGCATATTATGCCACTTTTTTCTTTTTATAAAGCCAAACCACAGAAATTTATATAAGCTTAACCTGGGCGATGTAAGCAAATGATTTAGAAAATTTAATTTAGTTGACATTTCGTATCATACATGGACGTATTCGAGATCGAGAGGTCGAAGTGAGATGTAGTGCTGTGCTGTGCGGAGTGAGTGTTGTGCCGTGCTGTGCTGTGAAGTGAGTTCATGAAAAGACGCAATAGCGGAAAGACGTGAGTTTTAGTGCTTAGTATTTAAGATTTGGTTCGTGTGACACTTATTGTCTTCAACAATAGGTGGTGAAGCGAACACTGTAGATATAGTTTTCTCCCCGCTCGGGGAGGCATGATTATTTTCCACCATGGGTAAAACTAAAAGTAAGAAGTCAAAGTCAAATAGCCCCCCCCCAGACAAGTCTGAACCAAAGATTGCCCCTAGTAACTCTCGAAACCGTAGCCGCTCCCCGGTTAAAAAAGATATGAGGGCAGACAGCCCTCTTAGCAATCCGCTGTCGGACTCAGACGCGGATAACCGCTCCCCATCACCCGCCTTCAGCATTTCTAGCAATGCTGACTACATTACCGTCAGTAAAATCGCTTACGATAGGTTAGTCAAAGCCAATGAAATCCTTAAATACCAAGCAGACACCCTTAGATCCGAAATGAACTCATTTAGAAAGGAAATGGAAGCCAAATTCACGACGGCACCCGCTGCGGCCCAGGCTTCGGCCACAAGCGCTGCAGCGAGTACCGCCAAGATGGAGACAACCCAAGCCCCTCCTCCCATATCTGACATGGAAATAACCCCTGGCCCAAGCCAAAAACGCCCCCACGTAAATAGCCCTGATTCTCCCCATAAATCCAAACGTCGCAATTCTAACGCGTCGTCTACCGCGATTCCAACCAAATCCCCAGAAATCCCCAAAGAGGATACCTCTTCTTCCGAGGTAAATGGTCTTAAACCTATACCAAAGAAAAATACAAAAATCTCCCCGATTGTAATCCGTTCGCCTGAGAACTGGATTACTTTATCCAAAGAGTTCTCCAAGCTTAAGCTTAATATTTCTCAAGCCCGTACCATCTCGGACGGCATTAAGATTTTCCCAATGACCGAAAACGACCATCGCGGAATAACCAAAAAATTAGATAATGATAAAATCCCTTATCACTGTTTCACTCTCCCTACTCAAAGACAACTTCACGTTGTCGTCAGAGGCATTCCTAGTGACATCCCACTAGAAGAGGTTAAAGCCGACCTCGTCAGTCAAGGCTTAAACATTACGGCCATCAGCCACATGACCAATAAAGCGACCAAAAAGAAGTATCCCATGGTACTCATCCAAGTCCCTCGTGAACAGTCTCAAGTTTACGAAGTCCGATACGTGTGCAATCTTGTGGTCCGTGTAGAAGCCCAGAAAGCCAAAAGCGGCGTATCACAGTGTCACCGCTGCCAGCGTTTTGGGCATGCCCAAAACCTGTGCGCGGCGCCACCTAAATGCGTTCGCTATGGCGAAGGGCATCTCGCCAAAGAATGCCAAAAATCCCGCGATACTCCCGCCGTATGTGCAAACTGCGGTGGTTCCCACCCAGCCAGCTACCGGGGATGTCCAAAATTCCCAAAACCCACCCATATTCAAGCCCCTAAGGCGACCCCTACTTCCACAGGAACACAACCTTCTGCCCGTAACTTCCCTGCGGCCAAGAAAGTGTCCACAGATATTTCCTACGCCAGTTTAGCTAAAGGACAAAACAATGCCAATATTTTGCCCCAAACTCCGGTAGCGACTGAAGCCCCCCTAAACTTAGACACAGACAAACTTTTTGTCTTATTCAAGGCATTTCTAAATGCTATGCTACCCCAGCTAAACACCCTTGTAAAAAGCGGTTAAACCTCCCCCATATCTTATTTTAAAATACCCATATAAGAGATAGGGCAGAGAGTAAGGGGCCGAACGAACCAAACTGGTGTGCATGCACACCAGTCCCTGGGGGACGAAACCATTGCTCCGCAGACTCCTTGTGGAGTCTATAACATAGATAGCCATAATTAGATTGGGCGTGAGACTCTAAGTCAAGCGCTGCGGCCTCTATACTAGAGAATTAGAGACCATATTAAACATAAGTCAGATAAGAACGGGGCGATGCAGACATCGACCAAGGTCGATGCACATGCGTGCCGGCCGGCATAGGTGATCATATGTCGGACGGAACGCTTGAACACCGGACTTGATGCGAAAGAACCATCACCCAAGGTCAATATATGCTGACCATATTAGTACATAAGCACCTTTGTAAGATTGGGTACTAGACACTAGTCGAATACCACAATCCCTATCTGCGCATAGGCTATATATATATTATGTCATAAGATTGGACTCGGACTGCCCCCACCAGAAAAGGTTTGGCAGACGGGTCACGGCTCATATCGGGCGCCGCGGCGGATGCCAACGCTGAGCCATATTAAGACACCAGGGGCTACTGTGGAAACAGATAGCTCGCAGGTAAGATAACCAGAATACTGCGCTGGTTATCTCCTATACAGATACCAATAATATTGTAAATTGGTAGTAGGTGGGCCAAGTTACTCTCTCCACATTCTCACTACGATCATAAATCTAAAAGAGTGTCAATCTCTTGATTTGAAAATTCAATAGCAGTCTTTGCAGAGAGACATGGACGTATTAATACGTCTATGGTATCATTATTTTAAATCCCCCACTTATAAGTGGGGGATATAAAATATATGAACTGACTATGCGCTTACTATAAATCGACAAATTTCCTCTCAAAATATCTCATTATCATTATATCATTCCCATTTTTTCAATGCATAGGCAATTTAATGATTGCTAAAATTCAGACAAACGCGCCAGGGCATCCCCTGCCACACCACACATCGGCAACCTGCAATCGCGTACGTGCGTAATGTCAAATGTGATCAACCGATTAATCGGTATTTCTGGTGACGCCAATTGATATAAGTGTATGGATTATCTCTGGATGGGGTAGTGTTTGGTTGTTTGTTATATTTGCTAATTTCTTGGGGGTTGTACTTCCTAATCCCGAATTTACAAGGTAAGTTGTACATGTCTACCATGCATTATCCAGTAATTTAATTACTCAATTATATCTAAATAATAACAAAAATGTAAATGTGTACTCATATGGGTAGGTATATACCATGGACACAGTTTATCTTGATATTCGGTGTCATGCCTTAAAATAGTTATTTTGCTTTAATGGACGAAGTTTTTATTTATTTATAAAAGTACTATCATGATATCCTTGCAGGGCGTCCTGAAAGTATATATTGCTTTAGGACTTTCAGCAATCTTTAGGATTTGCCTCTAAATACATAAGATGAAATTCCTCTGCCATGGCAGACAGATCCTGCACATCCAGTACAGTAACTGTTGCTAGTGATGGGTCAGCAACTTTCTTAGAGCCTAATATCACCAAAACTTCTAGTGGGTTCCTAAAAGTTCCTACAGAAAACAGAACAGTTTTATTTTATGAATCTAAAAACCTGTGTACACAAGACTAACAGAAGCAGATTCCAGAATTCATTTTATTTAAAGTCCATATTAATGTATTATACAACTAATATTTGCACAAGAATATACATATTTAAAGAAAATAGAGCTTTGATTGCATTTAATGTAGCCATTCATTAGAAATCATAACTTTATTTATGCCAATGATAGTTTTTATTAAGATTCATTGTGGCTTCAATTAAATAACAATTTAATTCAATAATTTCTTATGTTTTAACTAAGTTTTATAAGAAAAAATTGAACCTACACCTAGCCAAAGTTTTTTGTTTTGAATGCGTTCTACCAACTTCAAATACCGACAGACAGCTGTTTCGACCTTTATTGGGTCTCATCAGTGTCGGGCAACTTGGTGTAGTGGAACACAATCAAAACAAATTACTCCCTGAGCTTATATGCTCGGGTGTTAAGTCAACAGAGGCGAGATGTAAGAACATCAGGTGATCCACACCGTCAAACGACGTGGCCTTTGCCGCAATCGGTACATACTATGCAACCGGGACTGCACACAGCAATTGTATCACAGATACTAATATGGCCTAAAGGAATCTAGAATTAACCCAACCGGGCTAAACATTAAGGTAAACATTGGCTAGGTGTAGGTTCAATTTTTTCTTATGAATATTACCAGTGATGGGTCAAGAAAGTTTCTTAAAGAAACTAAGAAAATTGAATGTTTAACTAAGTTTTAATACGGATTTAATAGAATCACAATTTAATTCAATGACTTCTTATGTTTGAACTAATTTTTAGCAGGTTTGCACAAATAAAAGTAAGACAATCATTCATTTGATCATAGCTGTAATTCAGTTATTGCAAATACAGTACACCATTGGCTCAATATAAAAGCTTTTTCTCTGTGCACACAGTGGTATGGGTTTTATCAAACCGTACGCGCCCAAAAGAGTCTAACTAGTTTTGACCAACTATGCAGCAATATTTCAGAAACAATATATATATATATATATATATATATATTAGGGTGATTCATTTCCGCAAAGTTTTTGTTTTCTTCGGTGCTCAAGCAAAATATTAATCTGCATATAGAAAAAAAAATTCTCAACAAGTTTGAGCTCTTAATATCAATTTTAAGTACTTGCAGTTTAAATTTAAAGTTTTCCCATTTAAAATGCATGTAAAAAAAATGTTTTTTTTTTCAAATTTCTAATGCTTACCACCTTTGACAATATTGCAAATCGATTATTAAATCGAACACCTTATGGGGAATTTCACGCTCTTTAAAATTGCTTTTGAGTTTTTTTTTGTAACTCGCATTGGTTCACCAGTAGGAGTCGTCAAAGGACAGTTTTTGAAAAAAATCGTTTTTTTTTAAATTTTTTCTAACAAACCGCAAAAAGTAGGGAGAAAAAAGGGCTGAATCATAAAAAAAAGTTATCCAACCAATATTTAATGAATTTACAGCCATTTTTATAACTGAAAACGTAAGAAATTGATGTTAAGGAGAAATCAAAAATTCAAATGAAGTTTTTATTAATTAATTTTTGATACTAAGATATTTGATATTGAAAAGTTAAGATATTAGTTTTTAAATTTTAACAATTATAATTGTAGACATGTCAGTTGAAAGCAACAACCTTGATTTATAATCACAAAATAAGATAGCAGTCAATTTCTACAAAATAATGGGACCACTCAAGTTAGGACCTGAAATTATTTCTTTTTTAATAACAAATATCTTAGTAACAACAACTCACATGAAAAAACTTCATTTGGCTTTTTGGTTTCTCCTTACAAGCTCTTCATATAAGACCATAGAGAAACAAATAAGACATTAAAAAAAATATTTAACAAATTTTAATTTTGCAAAATCTACAATTGTATTTGTTTTGCGCACCCTGTATAACAAAATAGAAGTTTCTCATTGTGAATTGTATTTATATAACAAACAGAAGAAAT
Organism: Brassicogethes aeneus; assembly: GCA_921294245.1. Taxonomy (NCBI): domain Eukaryota; kingdom Metazoa; phylum Arthropoda; class Insecta; order Coleoptera; family Nitidulidae; genus Brassicogethes; species Brassicogethes aeneus. Next base: position 69,993,255 of record OV121132.1, read on the forward strand.
TACGAAGAGTGACTTTTCTTCGAAAAATTGAAAATAAATATTTTTACAGGTATCCGTGGACACACTGTATATATAATATGATTCATTTCCGCAAAGTTTTTGTTTTTTTTCGGTGCTCAAGCAAAATATTAATCTACCTATAGAAAAAACATCTAAAACATTTTTTTACATGCATTTTAAATGGAAAAACTTTAAATTTAAACTGCAAGTACTTAAAATTGATATTAAGAGCTCTACCTTGGTGAAATTTTTTTTTTCTAAAGGTAGATTAATATTTTGCTTGAGCACCGAAAAAAAAACAAAATCTTTACGGAAATGAATCATATTATATATACAGTGTGTCCACGGATACCTGTAAAAATATTTATTTTCAATTTTTCGAAGAAAAGTCACTCTTCGTAATTTCTTCTGTTTGTTATATAAATACAATTCACAATGAGAAACTTCTATTTTGCTATACAGGGTGCGCAAAACAAATACAATTGTAGATTTTGCAAAATTAAAATTTGTTAAATATTTTTTTTAATGTCTTATTTGTTTCTCTATGGTCTTATATGAAGAGCTTGTAAGGAGAAACCAAAAAGCCAAATGAAGTTTTTTCATGTGAGTTGTTGTTACTAAGATATTTGTTATTAAAAAAGAAATAATTTCAGGTCCTAACTTGAGTGGTCCCATTATTTTGTAGAAATTGACTGCTATCTTATTTTGTGATTATAAATCAAGGTTGTTGCTTTCAACTGACATGTCTACAATTATAATTGTTAAAATTTAAAAACTAATATCTTAAATTTTCAATATCAAATATCTTAGTATCAAAAATTAATTAATAAAAACTTCATTTGAATTTTTGATTTCTCCTTAACAGCTCTTTATATTGACGCATAAAAAAAATATTTAAAATTTTTGAAAATCAGTATTTTTGCTCACCCTGTACAACAAAATGGATGTTTCTCAACGCGAGTCGTATTTATATAACAAGCAGAAGAAATTATGAGGAGTTACTTTTCTTATAAAAATTGAAAATAAAATAAAATAAAGTATAGTTAAGTCCATCCGGAGACACACTGTATATATATATTTATATATTGATATTAATATTATTATTATTATTATTATTAATATTAATATGGATTGATTAATTGGTGGATATTGATGCTAACGTAATATTGATTAATTGATTATTGGTTGATATTGTATTGATTATTGGTATTGATTAGTATTGGTATTGATTAATTGATATTTATATAAGATCTATATAGATACTGGTTGACAATTAATAATTTTAAAATAAATAAGGAATATACAAGGTGGGTAGCCGATACTTGGCAGGAGGAATACCCATTAAGGGAAAGGACACCCACGGGTATCAGGGCCGTCAACGCTTCGATGCGGAAGACAAGACTGAGTATCACACAGGGGGGCAAACAATTCTAAAGAGGTTACCAGGAACCTGATACTGACTCGGACAGTGACGTACAGAAATACACCAAAAGGACAGGTTCTAGCAGCGTACTAACACTTCTACCCCCATTCAAGAATACCAAATGAATGGGGTTACTACTAAAGCCCTGGTTAAGGGGGATTCCGGATTGTACTTAGTTTTGGGTCAGTTCAATGTCCCCCAAAAACCCTTCCTAAACTGGACGTATCGCCCGACCCGGCTGACAAAAATTCCGGGAGCGGCCTTAACCTTTGACATTGTCTTCCACAACCTCCTAGGGCGGATCAACCAGCCGGCGTAAAAACCTCGGATCCAACAAACACAGGTAATGCTGTGATTTGGCGGGATACGCAGGAGAACGAAAAGGGGGTAAAATATCCCCGGGAGATCGTGGAGGATAATATATCTGGGGCCTGCCATACATTCCCTTACTCATACTCATACTCATATATATATATATATATATATATATATATATATATATATATATCTTAACCTATAAATGCCGGTGTTGACATTTGATCAAATTTTTGATACCGCAAATTATAATTTATAATGCTAACTTTAATATTACCTAATAACCAAATAAACGAATGTTCTTATTTCACAGTAAACCAATATTCTATTTAAAGTTTCTGATTGATATGGTGGGTGTTAAATTGCATAATGGCTACCTAACAATGGAGGTCGCCTTCCAGGGTCCAAAGATCTTAAACTACGAGCCGGTTTTCTATTATCAATTTTCGTTTAAATCAACACATTTCAGAAATTGATGAAAATCCGGAATACCGCTCAGGACACATTTAGGCGGAAAAATGTGTTTTTGTCTTATTACATATGACTTTTTGTGTTATGTGCATGTGCGTGTGCGTGTTTATTGCATCAATATTGGTATTAGTATTATAACTTATAGTTTATTAATAACCTAAAATACAAAAAAAAATGGATCTGCCAATGGATTGTAAGTGTCTTTCACGATATAAAGTGCATTTAGTTAACAAACAACCTAATATTTTTTTCTACGACAACTATGTAAAAGTCACTTTTCATGATGGCATCGTTGCTTAGAAAATTAATATTTTCATTGGCAAGGCAAAACACGAATGTAAAGTGACATTTCTGTGTGAAAAGTGACAGGTCTGTGTGAAAAGAACCGGAAAGCATCGTTTGACATTCAGCTGTCAAAAAAGTTTTAGGTTATTTTGTTTTGTATTTAAAAATAATAAAAAATAAAAGGGTCTCAGAAAAAACATTGTGTTATACTTGTGAGAAAAGCTTTCTTCAAGCTCGTGTTAATGCACACTCGGCCTAACGGCCTCGTGGGCAACTTAAAAACTCGCATGAAAAAGTCGCTTTTTAAAACTTGTAAAACAAATAACTATTTAAAGAGCATACAATGAAAAACATAATTTGATAGAAAATGGACATTGAATATTAAATTTAATTAATAATTTGGCTTTAAATGGTACTGCAAGCCACTGTCGGTCATCCTATATATAATAAAGTCCATTTATTTGAGCGACTATTATGTAAAAATATACCGATTTGTGATCCCTTAAGAAAAACTCTAAAGGTGTTAAATCACAACTTATATTTAAGACCACTTACTGTCTATTTTACGGAATTATCAAATTAAATTGTTTAAAGGCAAAAGCAAATGTATGTTTTCAATGATCCAAAAGCTTAAATTCTTTTGTTTTATGCCTATTTCCATGCAAATTAATCAAAGGTAAAATCCGTGTAACTTAAAATACGAGTTTAGAGTTTTGTTATCAAGTGTCATAAGACTAAAATGGATTTTAAAGCTAATTTAACTCTGACCAATTACTAAAGACATAATATGATGTGCATGGGAGCTTTGATGGGCTGAAGCCAGTATTGCGGTTTAATCCATGTTAATGCCTCTCAAATCAATAGCCAGTTTTGATATTCATCGTGGCTCCAAGACTCCACTGTATTTCGCATGTATCTAGTGGCAGCAGCAGGGCCCATACTATATTGTGCCGGTAACAATGGACCAGTGTTCTGTAGAGAACGTGCGGCGACCGCAAGATTAAATAATGGTTGCCCAGGGTATTAAAGCCGCTGACCGCGACTCGATGAAAACAACAAGATATATTGATAGGTATTAAGGGGCTTTGCCCGCACATAATACCGTCTCCTGCAATCTTATGATTTGTTACAGGACCTAAATTACCTACCTTAATTACAAAGCCTGGCAAAATAATCCTATAAAAATATAGTAGTAGTATTTTAAAACTTATCTATCCGCAATATTTTTTTTTTCGTAAAATGGTTTTACAAACGCCATAAAATACAAATAAATACCTTATTGTAACAGATTTTGTAATAGTTATAATAATAATAATAATAACACCCACCTTAGTCATGGTATAATTTTATGGGATATGGGACAAATAAGGAAATGCCATAAAAATATTTATACTCCAGAAACAAGAGTTAGAGTTTTATCGAAGTCCAGTATTATTGTGGTAATATTTGCAGTTGCTTAAAGATTGACTAGTAACACTAATATGTTTTGGCCTTCGCTAAAACTGTAACCACTTTCTACTTTTAATAATTATAATAATAATAATTTTTATGTATTTTTTCTACTTCCACCTTTACGCCCTTTATCGTACAATGTACGACGTACATGTTTCCATGACACTAAGTGACCTTTTAAATACACATTGACAAGTTGTGGCTTTATGGCTTTAGTCACGGGCTGAAGTTAGTTTTAAGTTAGTTGACAGTTGTCAAATGTCATACAATCGTTAAAATAAAGTGCCTTTCTTGTAAAATAATACTAAATGTGAAAATTATTGTATTATCTCAATACAAAAATACAAAAGTATTATAAATAGTTTCTCAACGCCAATATTTGACCTTTTAATTTCGCCGGCAGTAAACAATAACTTAAATTCGGGCACGGACTCCACTGTAAAGTGCTCATAAAACATTTTCTTTACTTTCACTGTGAAAAACTGTAAATTTTCAAGAAATACATTTCGATTATAACCTGTGTTTATAAAATATAAAAATTTGACATTTCACGGTGACACACAGATTCCCATATTGTTTCATAGATGGCGCTCTATACAAATATTTGATTTAAATCATTTTAAGATAATAATAAGTATTTGTCGTAGAAAAAGTATAGTATGCACCTCGTTTATAAACTTTTCTATACACTCATTAATTTAAGCACTCGCTCGCAAGCTCGCTCGTGCCTAAATTAAATTCGTGTATAAAATGGCGTTAATCATACTATTATCTACTTCTAGATTGACGAGCTGTAACTTTATGGCGTTTTAGTCACGGGCTGAAGTTAGCAATAGTGGCTTTTGGGCATTTTAGTCACGGGATGAAGTTAGCTTTATTATAAATTGGGGAAAAGTGAGGTTAAATCAGTTGACATTTAACAGATGTCAAATGTTTAACAAATAAAATTGGCTTTAAATTTTTCTTTGTGTTCGTCGTAGATAAAGTAAAGTATCCACCTCGTTTTATAAATTCTCTAGACAAGTGTCTTTTATAAAACTCGTAACTAAAATGGCGTTTATAAAACTTGATACACAATATACTATTTTATCAAGTAAAATTATGCCTTGGAGATAAAATGTTGTGCGCCATGCGGCTGAGAAGTGTCTTTTTGTACTTTGCTCAATAATTGTAGGTCTCCCCTATGCGGCGTCATTCAAACTTTACGCTCAGCACAAATAGACTCGCTTCTCAGCCTTGTGACATAAATAGAAAATATTGGAAAACTTTATGATAATAAAAAGTTTGTGACAAGTCGAGTAAAAAAATATGTTGAGTACAAAACCACTAATGTATAAAAAAGCATAAATTCTGTACTTGGTATTGTTTAAAATATTTATATTTAAAATAATCTTCGATAATTATAATATAGTAGTAGTAGTACCGTCGACCCATCAACGTCATTGTGACTTAAATTTATTTTTTAACCATTTATATTAAAACTTTTGATTTAAAAGATATTTAAAAGTGAAGCTAACAAACAAAAAACATATATGTATAGTATACAATGATTGTATACACTTTAAAAATGTAAATAAATTTATATGTGTTGGTAATTGTTCTTTATCTAACTTATTCGGCTAAAAGGACCACACTCCAAAGCCAAAAAAATAACCAAACTTATACTTGTACCTACTTCAACCAAACACATACAATTGTAACATAATAAAATTCTTTTGTTTTCTTTCCGGCATTTCTTTAATAAAATTTATGTGCAAAGTATTGTTATGTACAAGGCAAAAAAAAATTAATACAAGCAGTGAGCTTTTTTTAATCCTTATCTTTTTCTTAGCGAATAATCGCTGAGCCAAAATAAAAGCAATATAAAAATACCTTGGAGGTAAACTTATATCTGCGACTTCCCTTAAAAACGGAACTTAAAATAAAGTATCCCTCTTAAATAAAATTGTATTTTCTTGTTAGAACAAACAAACGATACCATTAAAAATGTATGTACAATTTATTTTTAAAATTAAATACAAAGCTCAAGATAAATTATTAATTTAATTGGATCTGGGACAAACAAATGTTAGAATATTTTATGTTTTTTTAAGAACATCAACAGTACATTTATATTTCGAATAAGTACATCCTAAATTGCCTGATACACTTTCGGCAAATTGGATTTTCATTGGTTACAAGCAAATTTGTACCTCAACTTTAACAAACTCGTATCATCCAAATTAAAATTTTCCGATATAAGAAAACATATTAGAAAACAAAGTTTTCAGAAGAAAGTTTTTTATCCAATTGGTAAGATTATAAACTCAAACTGTTTTCTATACATTCCGAATTAATTTCTTGAGTGCATACGTTTGAAAAGTAATTTTTATCGAAGTACAAAACTTTCGGAATATATGAAACTTGTACGATCTAATTTGGATTAAAAATACTGTAAAAAGGCCTAAACCAAACCGTATTTGAAAGTTAAAACCAATGCATGTTAACATTATTAGAAAAGTTTTAGGAAAATAAAACTTACAGTTACAATGCGATCAATATTAAGGACCCAACAAAATGAAATGTATGTTAGTCTACTAAATAAAATATAGTAATGTATTGGTGCTTAAACATATTTGGTGTCGAATAGTTTATAATCTACTATTTGGCTTTAATTTTATATCTGTTGCCTAACAAATAATTGGTATTGAGAGATGACAATGCATCCAATGTGTACGATTGGGGACGATTTTTACTGACAAAGGCTTATGAGCTTGCAAAGTTTTACCTGGGCCGTGAATACAATATATATATATATATATATATATATATATATATATATATATATATATATTATATATATTAGGGTGCTTTTTTTCACGACTATTTTTTTTTTTTCGCTCCCAACTCAAAATCTTCAAAAAAAATCCCTGAAAATTTGAGCTCTTAATATTAACTCAAAGTACTCTACCATGGTAGCAAAGCGTATAGAGATTTCTCATTTAAAATACACGTAAACTTTGATTATTTTTTTTAAATATTTATATCTCAGCCGCATTTTATGCTATTGGATTGTTTCAAAAAGGGATTTATTCAGGGAATTTTTTTTTGAACATTTTCTACAAGATTTTAAGTTGGGAGGGAAAAAATAAAAATAGCCGTGAAAAAAAGCACCCTAATATATATATATATATATACAAGTGCAACAAGTTACAAAAAAGATCAAATGCCTTATTCCCTTTTTTAAATTTCTAAAACCAATCCTGTCAATTCCTTAACTATACAATACAATATATTTTTTCAAATAATTTTTTAGAATGAGAAATATTTATGCGTCTGGATATACATTTGCAAATAAATGAACTTTCTTTTAGATTTTCCCATAAAGCAAACATTTGATCCGCTCATGCCGAACATTTGATTAATTAGTAGTTACGTTTGTGTCTTTGAATTTCATTACCGACTATTCCGTTAAGTAAATCAGTTCAATTAATTAATTGTACAAACTGAATTGGATTACTTCTCCCGCCTTATCGCACAGGAACTTCCTCTTTTACGTTCATATATTTAACAATTTAATGAAGGAAAACAAACCATTCGGATTGTTCCATTTATCTGCCCGAACAAGACATTTATATTTTTAATTAGTTAATCCAAAAACACAATGTTATATTTCTTTCAATGTTTGGTGATACACTCTTCTCTTAAAATAAATTAGTCATAAATGACTAATTGTCATAGCGATAAAGCAGCCATGGCTGCTAATAATTCTAGTGCACTGTGCACGGTGCACAACAGTATTTGGTATTCCGGACAATTAGCAGTCAATTCATAGCAAGAGCAAACTTTGACTATTTTTATTAACTTTCGTCCATAAATAGTCGGCCATATTTGTTATTTTGAATTATTTCATAACAACAAAAATTACAAGCTAATTTCAGCAAATTGAATAAAAGTTGTATTTTACCTGAGAATAAATGAAGTTAAATTTTAAAACAAAAATTAGCTTGTTATGATAACAATGTTATCATAATACTTAAATAAAAAATTGAATTGGAAAAATAGTTAATATAATCATAAAATCATTTAAAACATACATAAATATATACCGGGGCTATCTGAGAATAGGCGCACCCCTGTAACTTTTTTATTTATAAAGATATTTTGCATGGTTAATTAGGATATAAAATTACACTTATAAGAGGAATTTTTTGAACTTACGGTTTCGCCGGAAATGATACCAACTTTCGATTTTTAAATGGAATGCCCTATACATTTTTACATATTTGGATTCCTGAGGAAATTCTGAGTCAGACAGTATCCTTAAATTGACCTTTTGACGTTTCGTCATCAGAAAATGTATCATCATAAAGATCAATCTAGAGTGCTTATTTTCTTCTAATGGATTCACACAATGCCTAAAAAATGGAACTTACCTTAGAAAGTTGTTATTCAGCTATTCCCAGCAGTCTAAACTTGTCAAAATTCGTTTTTCTCAAATAGTTCAAAGCACTCTAGATTGATATTTATGATTATGCATTTTCTGATGACGAAACGTTGAAAGGTCAATTTGAGGATGCTGTCCGACTCAGAATTTTCTCAGGATTCTAAATATGTAAAAATATATAGGGCGTTCCATTTAAATTTCGAAAGTTGATATCATTTCAAGTTCAAAAAATTGATTTTGTACTCTTATAAGTGGCATTTTATATCCTAATTAACCATGATAAATTTATAAATAAAAAAGTTACAGGGGTATTCTTCATCTTTATCTGAATTAAACGGTTGTTAGTCCATTATTAGGGTAGAAATTTGTACAGAAAAGTTTGACACTTACACTAATTTTGGTTACTCTATTTTTGTATAGATTTAAATTAATTAGTAATACATTTTTTATAATAGTCGTATTTTATATAATTAATTAAAAGTACAAAGTAAGGTTAGATATCTTTCAGCTATCAACAGTTATCGAATATTTGTATTTTTTTCTCACAGACTAGGATAAACAAATATTATAAATATTCCCCAACACCAAAAGAAAACACAAAGTGCTTAAAGTACTTTTCGCCAACGATGTTGGCAAAGTGTAACTAAATCTAACTGCTAAATCTAGCATATTTATACTAATTATAAGCTAAGGTTGACTGAACCGTAAATGGACACAGTTTTGCCGCTTCAGTGAACACGTGAAAACTAACAATTTTATATATTTTATATTTATATTCTTATAACTATCTAGCAGACTTGGTTCCCTAACTTCCTTAATAAGTTTAAGATTATCAAATCCCATTCTATGACCATCATCAAGTATACAGTGCTTGCAAATCCAAGTCCGACCGGGTTGGAAAGGACGGTTGTTCAATACCCGCGTGAAAATAACAAGGAAAGAACGCCAAACAGAAGGCGCTTACAATACGCACGCCTGCCGGCTCTGACCAATCAAATTATGTTTGGCGTTCTATCCTTGTTCTTTTCACGCGGGTATTGAACAACCGTCCTTCCCAACCCGGTCGGACTTGGATTTGCAAGCACTGTATGTTGGGCAACACTCGATTTCTCTGTCCTACCAAATCTAGCACGGGCCAAGTGCTCTTTGAACCTTACTTGGATGGATCGTTTAGTTTGTCCAACATTTTGTTTCACAATCTTGACAGCCTAAAAGGTCTGAAGTGTGTTACTGCTTGAACTAAGAGCAATTTTGTCAAGTTTTCGAAAAATCCCTTCCAGACCTCGAGTGTACTGGGTACTGGGGTTCGAAAGGAATGGTCATAAACTTGACTTTGCAAAGTATGATATCGGATTTGCCAAATTTAAAAAAAAATGCAGCAACCTTGTTACTCCTGTTTTGAAGCCCAGGTTACATTTTTCTGGACCAGACTTTATTGTTTACCCAAGATTCATTATTTAATGATTCATAGATCTAGAAAAACAAGCCAAGAAATATTATCACCCATAATATAAAAAGTGGTATGATTATCATCGATGATATTTTCGAATTGAAACCGAGCTGCAGATTTCACGAGTCCGCAGGACGAGTGAAATGTGCTGCTTCGGTTTCAATGAGTAAATATCATCGATAATTAATCATACCACGAGTCATATTTAGTGAGAAAATATAATGAATTTTAGGATTTAACGAATTGTCAGTTAGACATTTGAAATTAAAATGTGCTTTAAAATATAAAAAGACTTTAATAAACCTTATTTATTCAAACTTACCTTAATTTTATTATCGTTTACACCAACCCATCGATCTTTTAGAGTTTATAATTTATTATTTTAATCATTTAACAAACACAGTATTTAAATGTCAACAAATGTCAAATCAAGAAAAGTGTCAAAATCCTTAGCAACGTTTAAACAAGGTGATAAAAATATTGTCGCTGTGATAAAATGCGTAACCATGGAATACTGGCATTTTATTGGTTCTAATTAGGTATAATGAATTAAATTGTCATCGAGATTTTTTTATCTTGATGAATATTTTAAATATTTTAAAAGGATTGTTGTGATTAATCCATCTATAGGCAAAAAAAAGGAACAAGCAAGTTTAATCCTAAATAACTTTTTTATATTGATAATGATTACCAGTTTACAAGAGTTACAATAAATTTGGTATAACAAGGATATACAATAGCGCTTCTGGAGAAATATATTTTTTAGCTTGCAAATAAACTATTGGAAAAAGAGGACATTAAAAGATTTATCGTGAAGTAAAGAGAAATGTTTTACATGTTTATTTATAAATTAGGTATATTGAATTATTTTATTTTACAAAAAGTAACATCGCGCTTATATACGTATATGCAAAACAAACAAGTTAATAAGAATTTTTTTTAAAAATATTACAATATTACAATGTCCATTGTACAATATTAAAACAGAACAATAATATGGAATATAAATATTAAAAATGATAGGGCAAGATGTGATTTATTAACAGATTTCTGCCATATATATATAAAATTATTAACTTGTTGACGCCCAACAATCTAAATATATTAAAGGATACCAGAAAGACATCTAGCTTTTCAAACAATAAACTCAAAACGATTTTCACTGAATTTCTGCCTTACATCAAATTTAAAAACAGTGCCATCTGTGCCTTGCTTCAACAAGCTACTGATTATCCTTGCATCAAGAAAACTGTATTTTGGAGGATTAGGATACAATTTCTTTTTTTATTAACTAAAGAGCCCTCTGTGAATAAAAAACTGAAACCATAGAGCACAAGGAAAATTATGTAAGAGCTCTTGGATGCTGAGGATGAAAATATTGATTACTACACTTGCTCCCTCATGTGCCCGACCGATTGTTGGATTGTTGCGCCATCTAGGAACGATATGCAAAAGTGCAGCATAACTGGAAATGACCAGGTATCTGTAACTGGTTGGATTAAACTTTAAAGTGTCGTTGGAAAACACATAGAGGTCTAAAATTGTAATTGTTAGAATTAATGCATAATGTACATAATGTTAGTATTTATAACAATGATTGTTAGTTTATTTCAAATTTACAAAATTTATTACTTTATTGAAGTAAACTAAAATGGGGTTTAAAATTTAAAATAAATATAAAAAAACCAATATTGCAATTTTAAAAATATACTTAATAATTTTAATATTAATATAACTATAAAACTTTTTTTACTTGTTTAGGCAGTTTTTTTAATTAAGATCTACAAGTTTCAGTATATTGCTATAGGAGTCCGTAGAAAATTATCTGCGATACAGATTTAATATCCTTAAAAATAAATAAATGAGCTATATTTGATATGGATGTGATGGTAAAAATAAAGTCGTTTCCGAGTTTGACAAAATTTCGCTAAATCATTGTTCTATTGAACTACTTTAAGTTTGCAAAAGGGTGACGGGTTGCAGATATACACGGGTTTCAAAATTTGATTTTCCTATTGTCCTATTGTTCCTATTTAACATTAATGTCATTAATTTTTTTAAATCGACAAATATCAAACCCCATAAGTTTTTTCCGAGCTTTACGATAAAGGTGGTTTCGATAGCGAAAAATAAAAAATTGGCCAAGAAAAATCGATTTTAAAAATATTTTTACTTTTTTTTCAAAAAGGCCACTTTAAATATCTTTTTTTTCAAAAAGGCCACTTTAAATATTTTTTTGTATTAGTAGATATTAAAAGAAAGCTTATTTGCTTCCCTAAATTTTGATTTAATTTAGTAAATAGGATCTCGACATTTAGTTTAAAAATAAAAGAGTTAAAGCGCACAGGGACGTACTTGGTACTACATACGTGAATAAATGAATTAATCAAAAATAACCAATTATAAGTCATATTTGACTAATTTTCGTAGCGAAAAATTAGTGAAATTCTACTGAAAGAAATAGTCAAATTAGTAGATTTAAATTTAAAAAAAGTTTTGACCCCGTCGGGGATTGAACAAGCTGTTGTCATAACCCATTTGGCTATCAGTCGCTCTTATAAAAATCAATTTTATTTGTCAATAAATATTGTTCATACAATTTTAAAGTTGAATATATTATTTGTGTTGCTGTTTTGACCTAAACTTGTTGCATCTTTGTTTGTTTTTATGGGCCATTTTACCACGGAGCCTAGGTATATGCATTTAATTCAAATATTACTTTGTTGTTGGCCGCAAACGATTAAAGAAATTAGTTCTAACTAATTTCTTTAATATTTTAATTCTCAAAAATAGTCAAAGATGATGACTAATCTTAAATTAGTCAAACTTTAACTATTTACGTAGTAAAAAATAACTATTTAAAAGTGAAAACGACTATTTTATTAGGAAAAAATGCTGTTACTAATTCAAATAGTAGAATTTTGACTATAGTCAAAATTCTACTATTTGAATTAGTAACAGCATTTTTTCCTAATAAAATATTTAATTTTTAGAGAGTAGGTCTAACAATTTTTTCAATCATATTTACATGGGTAAAAATGTTTATATTTATGTTATGTTACCTTTAAATCAATATTAATTAGATTTTTGAATTCAAAAACACTCTTGATAAATAATTTCTGATTTAAAACAAGAAGAAAGTTCAAAACCTTTCTTTTATTTAAAATAAACTATGTTTAAATAAAATGTTTTAAGTCAAAATAGTTTTATTATCCATCGTACAATTATTAAATTATAATATCTAGTAATTTGCGTAGGACGTGCAAATATTGAGAGGGAGTTATTTATTTAAAGTGTCTATTTTTTTACTACAAAATTATCTTAATTTAAACTTAAATATAAACCAACATATTTTTACATATGTACAAATAATTGCAAAAATTGTTTGACCTTTATCATTAATTCACTTTGTAGTAGATGAAAAAGCGCTGCTCGACGACGTCGGACCTACGCGCTTTAACCCTTTTATTTTTGAACTTCGAGATTCCATTTTAATATAAAAAGTTAAATTTAGATGTAGGAATAAGCTTTCTTTAAATACCCTTTTTGAGAAAAAAGTAAAAAGATTTTTAAAGTCGTTCTAACCTAATTTTTATTTTCCGCATACCTAATTTTTATTTTTTTTGCTATAGGGAAAAACGTATGGGAAATTATATACGCTACCGCATCGGTAGTAGCGCCACCAGAATTCAGCTTTCAATAAGCAACTGTCAAACGCTTATGTTACAAACGAGTTTACAAATGGGTGTTTTTGAGAATAAAGCCGGAAAATGTTAAAAATATCGAAAAGAAAATCTTAGCACAATTTGTTGTGTTGTTGGGTGCTTTTCGAGAGGAAATCCTGGGTTTAGTTTTTACCGGTTTCCCAATAACCAAGAAAAATTTAAATAATCCACTAAAATTAATATTATAGTTTTAAGTTATTTTATGTTTTAAAATTTAAATAATCCTATCGAGTTTTAAAATTTCACTTCTTCGTATTGGAACGAAGAAATGTTAGTGGGATTTGTTTATGTTAGAGATTCTTGCTTAAAGTGGACGAAAAGTTAATAGGAAATAGAATAAGGGCAGAAAAGTATAGATCGTCATTCCATACGCATGTTAAAAAGTTTGTGAAATTATATTATAATATATTTATTGTGATTGTAACCGATTTTCTGCTATAATTACACTTTTATAAATTGTAATTTTCCCTAGTGATGATAAATACTATACTTGTTTTGGGTTTATCTTAATACATTTTTGCTTATAATTTTAACATCATTATTTAATTCGTATCTTGGTCTATGTCGTTTATCATTGCTAGTTTATTGGGTCCTAATCATTTTAATATGTGTAAATATCGAGTGATTTTTGGTAATAAGTTTTATTGTATCACTATTTCATTAATTGGGTTTAATATCTTGGGATCGCGCATACACTGAATTCCAACCTCAAGCTTAATGTTGTCGCGTTCATCATATACACTGAATTACATTTATCCTAAATTTTAATATTTTGTATTGTCCCTATTTTGAGTTACACTGACCTTTGTATAAATAAGTTGTTTTGTTGTTTCCTTCTGTATAACTTTTTATTGTTTATCGAAGTGTATCATATCGGTATTAAGGTATTTATTTATTTTAACTCTTTGCTTTTGTACTCAGGATAAAGATTTAACAATTATATTATTATTATAATATTGGCATTACTTGGGTAAGGTTTATAAAAAATACTATTATTATTATTATTAAATTTGATATTACCATAAGGTAATGGTACTGTTTAGCCTTTTGATAGATTCTGGATAGAGACTTTGATTTAAACTGCTTGTCTTAGTGCTTTATTTGTAATAGTTGATAATGACTTTAACGTTACTATATGTGATAAAATCTTTATATATATATATATATATATATATATATATATATACAGGGTGTATCACGGTCGATGGTAGGTTAGACGTTTATGGAGAACGGAAAAAGATATCGAATTGAAATTTTTATAGCAATTATAATATCATTTAAACTATTTTTCTAAATTATTTTGAACAAAATTCCTCTTCTGGTTTTAACGGAAGTGATATCAACTTTTTTATTTTAAATGAATCATCATATTTTTTTTTACATTTTTAAATTCCTACTGTCATTCCTTATAAAATGGCTATACCATGTCCTATACCTAAACTTAATAGTTTTGGAGTTATTAATTTTTTTGTAAAATTTGGTCAGTTTCACCCTCAACAAAAAAAGCGTATAACTTTTTTAATATAAGGTTTGTTGATATCCGGTTGATGATGATGATCTATTTAAAATAACAAAGTTGATATCACTTCCGTTAAAACCGAAAGAGGAATTTTGTTCAAAATAATTTAGAAAAATAGTTTAAATGATATTATAATTGCAATAAAAATTTCAATTCGAAATCTTTTGCCGTTCTCCATAAACGTCTAACCTACCATCGACCGTGATACACCCTGTATATATAATATCCAGCGCAACACGTTACAGTTTTGACCATGTTTAGGTGTTTCTTGTTATGACGCTCTCCTATTTACCATTTATTGCATTTTATTTTATTGCATATTGTTGATTTTATTTGTGTTTTCGTTTGAAGAGTGCTCATGCATGAATATTTGAACATGGGTAATATAAGGCACCATGGTACTGCAGTAATTGCCACTGTACCAGTAGTTGCCATTTATTATTTAGAAATTCAAAAACAAAACCATAGGTATGCAATATCTGTGCATATGGCGCACTCCCTATGCGTAAGGAAGTGTATCTAGTGTATTATGTATTTAGAACAACTGTCACCAGGTGGCGCATTTTTCGACAGAAAAAAAATATTCAGGCAACTTGTTGAATCAGCTGTTTATAAAAGATTTCTTGTGACTTTGGTTAAGAAAGTGTAAGATTAGTTTTTCGTGATATTGGCATATGTTGTAAATCAATTTGAGTTTTGTTTGTGCAATAGGCATATCTGCTAAGTAGTTTAAATGAAACGCATATAAATTGTTCGTTAAATTAAAAGAGTATATTGATTTACAGTAGTGGCAATTACTGGAGCATTTTTTTCTTTTAACCCAATATTTGCCATTTGTGGTAATTACATACTGAAGAATTTTGGATTATCGTATTATGACCTTTAAAGCTCTAAACTAACCTATAATATTTAGTTTATCCTTGACATTAATAAGAAAATTATATTTAAAGAGAATCGAGTAATTTCCACCTGTTTTTGAATGTGTCAATTACTGGTTCACTTTAGTGGCAATTATTGATCCAGGTATAAAATCCAAATTGATCAACATGGAACCAAAAAACAAGCCCTTTTTTCGCTATTTCCAAGAAAGCAAAGAATCTGCATTGGCTGCTTGCCAAGGTGGTATGCCATTTTCCATTTTTCTTGTTTTATTTAATAAAATAAATTAGTGGCAATTACTGGCCAGGTTCACTGGAAACTACTGGTTTTTTTAAAAATGGTCATGGCAATTACTAGTCCTCTGTACCTGAATAAAAAATATATATATTGTACTTAGTGATGTCTTTAATTTTTAATGTTTGGTAATATAGTGACCTTGTATTGTTTTTTATTAAGACGAAATCTAAATTTCTTCTGGTACTTTTTTAGCTATTTTGTGTAAACACTAGCTTATAATGGCAATTACTGGTGTCATTACCCTACTGTTGATAGTACTGGTGATACTTTTGATAGATTCTGGATAGAGACTTTGATTTAAACTGCTTATCTTAGTGCTTTATTTGTAATATTTGATAATGACTTTAACGTTACTATATGTGATAAAATCCAAATATATATATATATATATATATATATAAATTGTCCAGCGCCACACGTTACAGTTTTGGCCATGTTTAGGTGTTTCTTGTTATGACGCTCTCCTATTTACCATTTATTGCATTTTATTTGTATTTTATTGTATTGCATATTGTTGATTTTATTTGTTTTTTCGTTTGGAGAGTGCTCATGCATGAATATTTGAACATGGGTAATATATTAGCATTATTTCAAAAGGATTTATCCTTAGAAGAAAAATAGTGTTTTTATGTTATTACCTATATAAACTCTGTGTGCAGAATTGTTTGTATATTTTCGCAATACTTTTGTCTTGTTGTGGACATTGATTTTGTAAGAATAATTGAACATATTGTGTTATAGCGACACTTTAGTGAGATAGGACCACCATAGCTGTTGTTATATCACTTCACAGAGTATGCTATTTTTCTATAGTGTGGTTATTGTTCTGCTTGTTATTTAATTAGATCTTTAAGAAATTCAATTTCATATTAAATTTTGAGATTATTGTATTTTGGAGCTGTTCAATCCCATTTAGTGTATGGACTTATATTTTGGGGAAGTTCGACCCATTTTAATAAAGCTTTTATCACACAGAAAAAAATATTAAGATGTTTCAATAAAGTAAATAAAATAGTTTCAGGTGGCAAAAACAACAAGATTTTAAAAAAGAGATTACATAACATATTCTTTATGTGTATTTAAGTCCGTCCTGCAAACCGCAGGCAAAGCAAAAAAGCTAGGCTGCCCAAAAGTTGTAAAATAAGTTGAACCGCACACTTGCCGGCATTCGCCGTCTGGTAGTTTTCAAACTGGAGATTTTATCGGAAGGAAAACGTTATCGTGGCTCTGCGGTCCGCCACCCCCATGTTCCACGACCGATCGCATACACTTCTACGCCCTATTTAGCGACATCAGTCGATTCCGACAGATCATATATTTGAGAATGGAGAAGGCATTCCTTCCTTTATGGTCGATGCCACTGCAAATACCAATGCGGGCGTGTTTTTAATTAAACTTTAGATTTATTTACGATATCAACTTATAACTTAGATCAAGGTCAATTCTGTATTTAAATTTAAAGACTAATATAATTTAGATTTATTTGTATTACATTACATCAATAAACTATCTCTTAGTATAAAATAATAACAAACAAACGGGTTTAATTTATCACTTCTATTATTATTATTCTTTTTTATTTAACTTGAAGATAATGGATTTGTCAAAACATTTTTGAAGCATTTTGTCATGGATTTTGTTTTGTTTTTTGACATTTCTTCTTTTAAAAATCGAACTGTATATTTTTTTAATATACTTTAATACACTCAATAGTCGATAATGTTCAAATCAGGCGAGTTTCTTGGGCCAATTATCTTTGCTTCAAAACATAGGAAATAACTCTTCACAGACCCTGAGAAAATGGGCTAAAGTAACGGAGTCCAATCTTGTTGAATTATAAAACGTTTTGATCAAAGCATTTCAAGGTCCAAGCCTCCAAATCATTCCCAAGAACTATATGTTGGTAGCATTTTTACAATGCAGTCAACAAAAACCATTTGAGTTTTGCCTGTTATACAGATTCAAGCCAAGACCATCACAAACGCTGGAAAATGGCTGCAAGTTATAGTTTTTGCTGCAGTGGTCTTTTTCTAAAATTTTGACGATGTGAAATGATTTAACTGTAAAAATATTCTCGCCAGTGAAAGATAAATATTGTTTATCCGATTACTAGTAAAAATCTATTAAGATAAACAAAGCACATTTTGTAAATCTGTAAATCTGAAAATTTTTAATTGACTATAAATGTTACTGTTTTAATAAATTTGTCACTATCTTTATTTATTAACAGAGCAACGTGATTCACAATCATATTTAGTGTTCTGTTTGGAACTGTTCCTTGACTGAAAAATAGTAATTGCAAAACTAACTGAACAAAAAATACAAAAACGTTGTTAATTACTAGAAAAATACTAGAAAAGAGTGACAGGCAAAAACAACAAAAACAAAAAATAGGTATGAATAATTAGATTTAACGTTAAAATTCAGTTTTTATTACACGTGCATAAAGCAAGAGTTTAATAGAAATAATTAATAAATTTTTAACTTAAGTACCAATACACAATCAAATAATTAATCAATTTAACAAAATTAAACAATGGCCAACAAAATGCACAAGATAAGATAGGAAATTCCGCGCGAATAGCATTAAGCATAAATGAAAACGCATAAATGCATAGCCGAAAAATAATATTTGGGGAGTTGCTTCCAATATTGTTTGGTAATCATTTCCAAACTTTAAGTATTGAATACCACATGTTTATTAATATATTGTGAACAGTTTTAATATAACTTAAAATAAATATTATAATGTATTTTGAATTCAAAAAGTTGTTAATTTATAATACGTTACTATAAAATAAAATATCAATCCTTAATAATTAGGATTCATTACTTTTAACAATCAAAACCCCACAAAATTAGTATACCTACTAAATTAAAAAATTCCCTTTTCTTCCTGCAGCTAAAATCCTGTATAAAATTTAAAAATAATTTGTAGAAATGTTGCTGTTGTCATAAGAAAATATAAATTTTTTCACATCAACATTTTTTATAAAGAGCTTTAATAACTTATTATAGTTATTAAACACCCGGTAAATAAACATTTACTTATGTACTGTAATCTAGAGTACCTGTATGTCTTAAATATATGTTTTGTTACAACAAACAGCCTAAAAAAATTCATGGGTGGCTAGGGTTGGGACAGTTGAAAATTTCAACTTTGAAAGTTTCAAACTTGAAATATTTCATTTAGTTGGAAAAGTGAAATTTTTAAAAATTTCAAATGAAATTTTCAATCCGAAAGTTTCGCAATTTACTGAAAATTTCGCATAAATTTCACATGCGGCCTCTCCTGGGACCTTTAATAATAATTTACAACAGATTCCGAATCGACCAATAAGAACGAGTTATCAAGCGTCTGGGCGTTTTTGTTTAGTTCGGCTTGGATTTGAATACACTATAAGTAATTATTGTTACTTATATGCATAAATTAATTTAAATAATTTAATTCAGTTACCAATTTAATTTGTAAATTAAATCAGACTTTAAAATTTTTTTAAGAGTCATGATTAATTTAAACTTTTACTTTTGCTATAATTGCATCGGAAAACGGATAAAAAATGCCTTTGGCTCATAAAATTTTGATGGTTTCTTAAATTTTCGTAAAATTATTAAATATATAAAAATTATTAATATATAAATATAAAACAATGAAAGTGGCACAATCTCATTAGCTTACCAAAAAGTTATAAAGTATATTTCTTTTAGTTTTAGTAATTTTAAATATATTTTAAAAGGAAATCTCAAGAAATTTGTGGTAAACATAGGTATTTACTATTTATATTATTGGTGCAGGGGCCCACAGAGGGGTAGGAGGTAAGAGAGGCAATTTGCCATGGTCCCCGAGTGGGCTTATTTCAAAATTAATATATTACACTTAAAGTGATTGAAATTTATTGAGTTATATAGTTTCAATAAATTTCATGAAATTTCAGAAATTTTGGAAATTTTAATAAATTTCATAAATGTCATGAAAATTTCAAGTGAAATTTCAAGTACAAGCAAAAAGTGAAATTTTCCCAACCCTATGGGTGGCAGACTGCCACTATAGTGTTTAGCATTTTATACAAAAGAGGTAATAAAAGTATAAAAGTATAAAGTATAAAGTGCTCTTTTAGTTCCACCCTTACATCCAAACTAAGATGTCCCATAAGCCAACTGAATGGCTTGTGCGGGTTAGGGGTAGGAACGGACCGACGGCTTAAAGTCCCCTCCGAAGGAAATAAACAACCATACCCAAGTGGGATTCGAACCCACGACCTCTCGGCTCGTACCCAAATTCCAAATTCCAAATTCCAAATTAGTTTATTTAACAATATTACATAATAAATTTTAATCAGCCTAACTATAAAGGTATAAAGGTACAAAGTATATATAAAAAGGGAATTTATAGAATTTAAAGAAATTTAGAGAGTTAATAAATTTAGAGGTAATCCTGACAAGAGTACGTGGTCGAAAGGGGGCAAATATAAAAGTGAAAAAAGGGTGAGTGAAAAGTGTTAAAATTTTGAGGTGACAAGAAGGTTAAAACGTAAGTAATTGACCTTCTTGTGCGAGCTTTATACCGCGTACCCAGGAGCTCTGACCACTACACCACCGAGGCCGGTAATGCTTTAGTAAAATTAATATTTTATGTTAATTTGTTTTTTGTTATTTAAACTTTTTTGACTTTGATGCAATAATAATAAATTTACATAAAAATTATCAAACCAAACGCATTTTTAACAATAAAACATGATTAAACTTTTAAAATATGTGGCTTCACACAATATTGGATGGTGTTCATTAAAATCAATACACATTAAATAGGATTTGAATTAAATGCAAGCGTATGAGCACACATTTCACCAGACAACTGAAAATTATCTGTTTGTAATCGGAACGGATTTCAATTATGGCGAAACAGACGCGAATCTGCTAATCAAATAATAGAAGCACAGAGAAGTTATAGAACTGGCAATTTTCGAAGCTTTAAGTCGAATATTATCGTTAACTGGATAATATGAAACTATATATAGTTATAGAAAGTAGCTATCTTAGAAATAACATGTATGTATATTACATATTGTATAAGTCCATACCATTTACTAAAAATCGTGTATAAAATAGCAATGGTAGCTAAAATATCCATAGGGACGTTTGTTATGACAATGGTCGGGGACATGTATAAATTAATTGACAATGTTAAATATACTTCTTTTTACATCGTCTCCAGGGACGAAAAAGTAGGTGTTGCTACGGCTAGCCTTGCAAAACATTCACAAATGGCTAGACAGAAAAAATATACTATTATATCCATAGCAACGAACTTTTAAATCAATTGATATCGTTAATGACGCGCCAAATGTAGCAAATTGTTGATAACATGCATATCAAAATAAAATAAATGTAAATATCAAAATTTTAATGTAACATACATAATATTATTATTGAAGTCATACTATTGAAGTTTTATTAGTACCCTTTCAAAATATAATTTATTATATAATCTTTACGTAATAAACAAAACTTAACACATACCTATTGTGAACGAAGAAAAATAAGGTGTAAACCACATCGGCAAAGTTATTTTTACAAGCTTTAATAAGTGTCCAGGCTCGCTTAAGCTTGCCTTTACATTTCTTCTTTCAGTCTGAAAAAATGTCACTTTACCGCCTAGGTCTACAATATACTATTATTGACACAGTAATAATATTTACGCTATAAAACAATTGTTTACACACGATCATAAAATTTCATTATCGGATCCTGAAATTATTTCGATTTCACCGCTCGTGAATTAAACTATTTTAAATAACATTTTTTTCTACCTTTAAAACGCACATTATCGTACATATTTTTATTACACTTTTAAATACATATTGACAAGCTGTGACTCTATGGTGTTTTAGTTACGGGCTGTAGTTAGCTTTATGTTAGTTGACAGTTGTCAAATGTTATACAATCGTCAAAATAAATAGTATATTACACTACAAGGGCCGAAAGTTGAATTTTCGGTGGAGCCGAGGGCATCATGACGCGCAGGACCGAGATTTCAACGTTTTACCCTATATACACCGGTGTATACTACTTTTTCTTCATACATCGGTCGAAAGTACTTACTTTCGTCCCTAATAGCAGGGATCAAAGTTTACCTCGGTCGAAAGTACGTACTTTTGTCCCTAATAGCACAGGGAGTAAATGTTAAACTTTCGTCCCTGCTATTAGGGACGAAAGTAAGTACTTTCGAACAAGGAATGGAAAAATTGCTTTTTTGTGAAGGAATACTATAATGTAGAAAGTATTTAATTATCTTAATACAAAAATAAAAAATTATTAGGGTTAATGTCACAAAATCCGACACAAGATATGTTTCTCAACGCCAATATTTGAAAAGTTTATATGAACATTGTACTGACCTTTTAATTTCGCCGGCAGTAAACTATAACTTAAATTCGGCCACGGTCTCCACTGTAAAGTGCTCATAAAACATTTTCTTTACTTTCACTGTGAAAAACTGTCCATTTTCAAGGAATACATTTCGATTTATAACCTTTATAATCTGTGTTTATAAGATATAAAAATTTGACATTTGACAGTGACGCACAGATTCCTCTATTGTTTCATAGATGGCGCTCTATACAAATATTTGATTTAAATCATTTTAAGATAATCGCAAGCTCGCTCGTGCCTAAATTAAATTCGTGTATAAAATGGCGTTTATCAAACTTGATACATAATATACTATTACAACTAAACACCAATCAATAAAATTTGTAAGTGATTCTTTTAATGGTTTAATTAGTGTCAAGAAACCTATATTTGAATATTTTGTTCGTAAAACTATAGCAACTCATAAAATGCTGTTTTTAATAATATTTACGTTGAAGGTAAATCCGACATCTAATTTCGTAAGGTGTCTGTAAATATGACAAAATAATAAACCGTATGTTACCATAAAAGTTTAGAACAAAAATGGTATACCAATATATTGGTATACCATATTTGGTAAAATTAAAGACTAACCAATATATATATAGAGTGCTGTACCTTGAAACGGTTGTACCTTGGAACGAAACCAATTTTAAAGAATACAGCGCCATCTCGTGATTCTCATCATCATATATCAGTGCAGTCGGCCTCAAGCTATACTACGACTCTGTTGCACCTTGATTAGCGTCCTCAGTTTTCTCTTGATCAGACATTTGTGTTCTTTGACTAACAAAGTAAAAATAAAGGTTGTTGGTTTTTAGAATTGTTCGGCAAAAGGTAGGAATCATTCAATTTTCTTCTTAGTTATTATTAATCTGCATATATTTAAGTACGTTATTATTGTATTGGAATTTCAGTAACATAACCTGAAAATTGTTGATGTGCTTTTGTATACAAAATGGCACAATGTTGTACCTTGGAACCCGTCCTCGGTTGTACCTTGGAACAGTGTTCCAAGGTACAACACATTGTTCCAAGGTACAGAACACACTATTAACAATGGAAGGTGCCTTATTTGATTGTTTTTTTTACAGAAATTTAAAAATGCCGCGAAGTAAGGAAGGGAAGAAAAGAGACAAGGTACACAAAGAAAATTTGGAAAGAGCTGTAGTGGCAGTAACAAATCGTGAAATCTCATTTCGTGAAGCATCTAAGGTTTACGAAGTTAAGTTATCAACTCTGCATCGTCATGTGAAATCGCATAATCAAAGTGGTAAACAACAATTTGAATACACTGCAAATAATGCTGTAAAACAAGTTTTTTCGAACCAAATGGAGCTTGAATTGTTGAGCTATGTAAAGCAGGCAGCTCGAATGCATTATGGAATGAATAAAAACGACATGCGAAAACTTGCATATCAATTTGCCAAAGAAAACAATGTGAAATATCCCCAGAAGTGGGACGAAAATCAACTTGCTGGATTGGCGTGGCTTCGCGGATTTGTCAAAAAGTACTCAAAACAAATTTCTTTGCGAAAACCAGAGGCCACATCTCTCGCGCGGTCAACAAGCTTTAATCGAGCGAATGTGCAAACGTTTTTCACCAATTTGAAGAGAGTTCATGCGAAATATGGTCCATTCGAGCCACATCAGATCTATAACGTTGATGAGACGGGCATGACTACCGTACATGTACCCCCCAAAATATTAGCTCCGAAAGGCATTAAACAACTTGGTAGTGTAACATCGGGTGAAAGAGACCAGAATGTTACCTTGATTGCCGGGATTAATGCTATCGGAAACCATTTACCGCCGATGTTTGTATTCCCAAGAGTACATTTTAAGGAATTCATGATGAAAGGTGCACCAGTTGGCAGTAAAGGAGGTGCAAATCAATCTGGTTGGTCCAACGAGAGGCTTTTTCTTGAGTGGCTGGATTTTTTTATAGAACATGTAAGACCAAGCAAAGAAAAACCCGTTTTATTAATCTTGGACAACCATGAAAGCCACGCCACCGTAGCTGTGATCGAAAAAGCTCGTGCATCTGGGATAAAGATGCTCACGTTTCCGCCACATACTTCGCATCGTCTACAGCCACTCGACCGTACAGTCTTTGGTTCTTTCAAATCTCACTACAACCGTGCAGTGAATGATTGGATGTCATGTAACCCAGGAAAACCGCTGTCTATTTATGAAGTTGCAGCAATGGTGGGCAGAGTATTCCCTCTTGCATTCACAAGCAAAAACATTACAAGCGGCTTCGCTGCAAGTGGAATTGTTCCTATGAACGAAGACATTTTCACGGATCATGATTTCCTCTCATCCTATGCCACGGATCGTCCAAATCCAGACGATGAGAAAAATGCGACTGAAGCGATGGATATCAGCACGGACATTCCCATTTCACCTCCACCAGCCGCTTCTTCTAGCTGCCAGGCTAAAGTGTCTATAGAAAGTATAAGGCCTTTTCCTAAAGCAGGCCCTCGGAAGGCAACTTCGAGAGGCAGAAAAAAAGGAAAATCCACAATTTTGACCGAGACACCACAAAAGTTTGAAGAAGAGATCGGATCGTCCTTAGAGTCGGCAAAAGTCGACGAAGGTTTAGCCAATAGAGTCAATGTAGTCAAGAAAGTGTTGCAACTGGGAGAAAGCGACGAAGAAAATGAAGAAGTAATGTCTTTAAGAGAATCTTCTGATGACGATGACATTATGGCGGAGTTTGAAGAGCAGGAAAATGAAAATGAAATTATAGACTATGCCACGGGGGAAAAAAGTATCAAGGATGTTCTGGGTCTCCCTAATGTGGTTAGAGAGATTTACCAATACGTCGCATTCTTATACCAGGGGCAAGTCTATCCTGGCAAAATTATGGCGTATGACGAAGAAGGCGCGACTATTTCCTCCATGCAGAAATCCCTAAAGTCGTGGAAGTGGCCAGAGAAGTCAGATGTATTAAACTACCCTTGGACAGATGTTATGGGTTCCATTATGCCGCCTAAGCAAATATCAAAAAGGGGTTTTTATGCCATTCCTGAACTTTTGAAACTGGAGTGAGTTATCAACAATTTGGATTCTCAAGGATTCTTTAAACCAGTTTTTAAATATTCTTTCTGATTATAAAGAATAATAAATCTTTTTTATTTGTATTTAAATTGTTTTGTTCATGTTCCAAGGTACATTATATACTGTTCCAAGGTACATGACGGTATTGTACCTTTGAACGTTTGCAGCATGTGTAATAAAAAATTTGTAACTACAACATTTTTAGTGATAAGTTTTGAAAATATTTCAGAGACAAGGGTAAAAGATAGGGCTATATGACAAAATAATTTTTAGTCAGATAGATACAAAAACATGCAAAAAATAAAATAAAAACCAAAAACTGTTCCGAGGTACAGCGCTCTCCCCTATATATATATATATATATAGGTTATTCTTTAATTTAAAAAAAACTCTTTTATTTATCTCTATTGGAGCTTCTATTTTTTGAACAATTTCTTCAAATTTGTAGAATATATATATCATGCTATACGGTAGGTCATTTCCACCTATTTTAGCTGCTTCTTGTCATGGTGCTAATTAACTATTGACCGTTTTTAATTTGAACATTACTGGATAATACTCGTTCAGATAATAAAATTTAACCTAATCATTAATATTATAATAGCAGTCTTTGTTAGTTTATTTTTACTTCTTTGGTTACAGATATATTGCCTTTATTTTGATTTGTTTTCGGTATTACTTTGGTTCTTTTTTTAGGCCTTTCCTCTCTTTTTTGCTTTCTTTTTTCTTTTGCCTTTTCAATTAGCTTTTTTCGTTTTATTTTTTCAAATAGTACTGCCTCCATTTATCTGATGTCCCAACAGAAAGAATTTTAACAGAAATTTGCCTTTTGTTTTTATTTTGACGTTTGACGGACCAGGCCAAAAAAAAAGAGGCCTTAAATGAAGATGATATAGCAATATCGGGTAAAACCTTATTATAATTATTATTATCTTTGGTACTTTTAGTAGTTTCTGGTAAAACATTGTCTGTGGGTTTCTCTTCAGGTGTGTTTATATTTTCATGTAACTGTTTATTATAATTATTATTGTGTTTGGTACTTTCATCTATTGTCTTTCTTTCAGTAGTTTCTGGCAGAATATTTTCTTTGGGTTTGTTTTCAGGAGTTTAGCAACCTTTTCTGGTGTTAAATAGGATTTATTATATTTAACAGAACCTTATATCTTTTAAAATGTCGGTGTTTTTGTTTAGTTTTGCAGCTTATCATTATTTTATTTGAACATGTGCGTTTCCTTTTCCTTATTAAAACTGTTTCCAAGTTTGTATTATCATTGTCGTTCACACATTCTTCATCATTTGGTAGGCTAGCTAGTGTAATTATTAGTAATATTTTCAAAACTATCGGAAGATAAACAAATTTTTTTATAAGTAAAGATAGTAGACTATCTATCGCTGATATTATTTGCAAAATTACACATCTAAACAACAAAGATACTAGAGATTTTGCTTAGGTTCGCAGAATTCCCCCACCTTTCCCTACCCATAAAAACATCCTCTTCACTAAGAAAAACTGCTTTTATATCGGATTTAAACGGTTGTTAGTTCATTTTTAAGGGAGAAATTATGATTTTTACAGAAATATTTGAAATCCGGTAAAACAGATTCCTAACACAAATTTTGGTTATTCCATTTTGATATAGATGTCGCTCAATACAAATATTTAAATTAATTAGTAATACATTATTTTGTATAATAATATTGGTCGTAGAAAAAGTATAGTATGCAACTCGTTGATAAACTTTTCTAGATACTCATTTTTTTTAACTCGCTCGAAAGGTTCGGTCATGCCTAATTAACAATCAATATACCTATTCGATATATTGATACATAATAATCGTCTTTTATGTATATAAAATAACTATTTATTTAAATTAAATTACCAGGTCATTTAAAAGTCACCTACCCACACCGGTACGGTTGTTAAATTGTGTTTTTTTCTTTTTATTGTTGGTATACAATATACAATATACCCTTGGATTGAGTTTACAAGAGGGATTTTTTTATTTAAGGTTTTTTGAAGAAAAGTAACTCCTGATAAATATATTGTTTGTGAAAAAATAACATTGACATTAAAATATCTTGAATAGATTTTGTTTTTTAAACTTTTTTACACCCTTTAGTTGAAATTTTACTTTGTAAATGTATTTTTTGACAATCAAAAGATTTTATCAAGAATTACTTTCTTCATAAAATCAAAAGTGAAAATATCAATAAAACTCGATCCTGAAAAAAACAAAGTAAAATAAACTTTATAATTTTACCAGTATTTTATGTATTCAAACTTTGTTTTTAATGTAATGTTTTTAAACAACTTTTTCTTATAAACATTTAAAAAAAACTAAAAATAAAGGTAGCTCTAGAGCTCTTGAATCAACTTTATGTTTTCCTAATTTTTAAACATCGTGTAGATAAAACTCCAATTTTTTTTAAGTCAATGTTATTTTTAGACGATCAAAACTTTTTATTAAAAATGACTTTTCTTCAAAAAATCCAACTAAAAAAATAAACTTAATGAACTCCCCAATTTAAATTTAATTTAGCAAAAGTTTATGGAGTTTGCTTGTGAGAAATAAAATTGGCTTAAGTATGTCATTTTTATTATCTAAACCAAGTATTTCTGGGATAAATCAGATCATAAAATATTTTTATGGAGTATAAAAATAACTTTACATATATTTTACAAAACCCACTAAAATTATCACTTTTATCGGATGTCATAACTAACAACATTTCGACATTTTTATACTTTTTTTATGAACAAAATTATTTATTTCTTATTTTGTATTTTAAATTATTACAACGGCATAATAGTATATTAATATTCGAGAGATAATGCAGGCTATTTATCATTCAAGAGGATGAGGTTTGCGTCTTGAGTCGCCAGACGAGATACTTAAATCATCCGAGTGAATATTGAGCACAATCTCAAGGGTAATACTACTATATCTACTCCAATAAGTAGATCTACTTATTATTATTATTAATTATAATTAAATGATTTTCAAAAATAAATAAATAAAATTTTACATCTGGTGAATGGTTGACATCACTTTTTAGCAATATTAAATGTTTTTATGGTCGCCTTCTCCCAATTTGAAACCCGATTGGTTGAAATCACAGTGAATATTGAAATTGGCCAATCACTGATGCATAATAACGTGAATAGTGAGTTCATTATTCCCGATGGTAGGCAGGGAATTATCATTATTGGCGAAAAAAAACAATATTGTGCAATATGAGTAGATAAATATCTTTATCTATTTTGCGTTCATAATGACTTCATTATAACACCGCTTTCGTAATGAGATACTTTATCCCAGCCAAAATTTTGATTTTATAGGTTGTCTATACAGCATAATATTTTGCATATTGGTTATAATATTTTTATGATTTTTCTAGTACTTACGAGACTTTTCTGGCAATAAATTTTGTTTAACACAAATGAAAATCATTTTTTTCTTTTTTAACATTAACTGCCGCTTATTGTAAATAAGTAAATTTAAGACGGCATGGCGAATCGATTTTAACATTATCTGTCAAACCAATGACTGTAATACCAACTATCTAGTAAAGTAAAATTCGACCAAATTAAATTTAAGGTATAAAATATTTTTTGCAAAATAGATAAAATAGCATAAAGAACTCATGTCATAAGACGTTTTGTGTCACTCGTCCGCGTGCGACAAAATGACGTCTTATGACATAAGTTCTTTAATATACTATTTTATGTCCAATAATGATTTTAATTAAATAAAGAAATTATTTTTTTGAATGGCTCTGAACCTTTGAGAGGAAAACTCAATGAATAAATTAAACAATTGTATTTTTCTGGAAATAAAAATGTATTGTTTGCCCAGTTGAAATTTTTAAAGTAGTTTTAAAAATATTAAAAAATATTAATTTTTTTTAACCCATCCCCAGTAGCACAAACATATTGGCCCAATATTCGTAATAATATTGGGCCAATATATCTTTCGTAAGATTTTTTCTAGCATGGTCCAATATTGAAACCCAACATGGGGCCGAAGTTGTTTGACATAACATAACAAACGATATTGGAAATCCGCATTGGCCCGAATTATTTTACATTATATTCTAGGAAAGTTACGGGAGAAATTGAAAGAAAAAAAAGATAGCCACCTAGTACTTACTACGTAGTAGGATTTCTAAAAGTGATATGTCACGATCGTGTCGACAAATGTTTGTTTTCAGGAAATGTTTATAGTAGGTACTTAGGGGCGTAGAAGCGGGGGGGCGTATGACAATTCCCACCCAATTGATATAAAATGTACCCTCCAAATTCTTTGAAAAAATCTACCAATAAGACAAGTCGTGTACCGTCTATGTTATTCTTAACTACGATGAAATGCTAAAATCGTTTATATCGTGTGCTAAAATGCTCAGCTTGAGCTTTATTAACGTAAAAACGAATTTTATTGCTAATAAGGCAAGAAATCGCATGTTATTCTTAGGGTAATATGCAAGAATGGCCTTTATTATTTCCACCCATTTAGTGCTACGATAAGGATGGTAGTCTGTTGCGCCATCCCTCAAGTTAAAACCGTTCCTGCGCCACTAGTATAGACATATCCTGGAAACAATCGTGTGTCGTTACATATCACTTTTAGAAATCCGAAAGCATCGTTGACTATAGTAATTGATATATTGGCGTAAAATAATAGGCCAATTATTGGTAGATATTATATAAGACCAACCTTGGATAAACATTGGCAATGATATATTAAATTATCATTTTATGGCAATATTGGCCCAGATAAAATATTGGTCATATGCGCGCCCCATGTAGGACCAATATTTTGTGCTAAGGACATCATGTCGTAGTTTATGTTAAAATAATAAAATATTGGCACAGTTTCTTAAGGACTAAAAATGGAACAAAAGCGAAAAACTAATTGGTAATAAACACAAAATAAAATAAACCTTGTGAATTTATAGGTAACCATCAAATAAAAATTTTTAGTTTACATTAAATTTTTCAAAGGCGATTGAAAACACTAATTTTGATGCAACTCCAGCACTCCACGGCAGGTAGTTTTATGACAATATCCTCCTTAGGTATATCGTATTTTTCAGGTATTTTGGGAATTATTAATTTCGTACCTTTCCGGCGCAAATACTACACAGAATACTCGTTTGCTTTCACAGATTCACCTTTGGTGCGGCAAGCAAAAGTTGTCAAGTAAATTTAAATATTTTTCTCACGAATCCACAATCCCGATTTTCTATTTATTACCTTGCAGAAAATGTGTGAGTGCTAGAAAACATGGAACTAGAACAATTGAAGCGACCAATAATTAAATTGTCTCTTCATTTAATCCAGAATTGCAGGAGTTTCGAATTAATTTGATTCTTTATTGTAATGAGGCGTGGGAGAGATCTTAATTATTTTTATCCAGTGCACGGCTATTAGCATTTCAATAGCACACAATCCCTTTTTTCCGCGTAGAGTCGAATCGATAACCTGGCCTCGCTCATATCACTGTTGTTGACATAGACGAGGAATTCCGGCCTTTTTAAGTGTAATTATGTGTCTGCAAATGCATTAAAGGTCAAGTTATTTTCTGCACGAAGATATTTTTATTTACTTTAAATGTCAATAAAACTCGAATAAAGCTCGAATTAACCGTATCTATTAATTAGATCTAATTGTTGCGGTCTAATCAAGGTTTTTTAAAACCGCAATCATGGAAGATTGTGTTTAATCAGTCCATATTTATTATCACAATCTAAATTTTTATATTAATTAATTCTCAAATTAAGATTAATTTAAATCAGAAAGGAATCCTTTTTATACGGCAGTAAAAATGTATTTTTTTTTATAAAACGTTTTGCTATTTGCTATGTATAACAAAATTCCTGATTTTCTCATTTAAAAAGCCCCTATTAAAGATATGGACAACAATTCGAATTTATATTGGACAATTTTTTGGATCTACGATTTTGCATTGCATTTTTTAAATATCGTGTGATATACCATTTATATCATCTGTTAATAGTGTGACTGATATAGATTCTATTTGCGGACCTCACACTTGTTTAAGTTTGTTTACTTTGAGGACCTTCGTTAAAAGCCATACAATTTTCACCCATTATATAACAAAGGTATTATGGATTATTATCGATTATATTTTTGAAATAAAACCGAAACAAAGAAAAGCGTCAAAATCCTTATAAGGATTTTACTATAGTAACGTGTAAACAAGGTTATAAAAAATATTGTCTTTGTGATAAAATGCGTAAATATGGAATACCTACTGGCATTTTATTGTTTCTAATATTAATGAATTGTATTGTCAATAATATTAAATTAAATTTCAGGACCTCTAGATTCGCATTTCATGGTAATTACGACGTATACGACGCGTTCTTTAAGTAGGTACCTAATTAAAAATTGTAATTAATCCAGTTAGAAAAAAACAACAAAATTATTTTTAATATTACCAAGCTGCCTATACACAATTTGTTTAAAAATATAATATATGAATATATGTGTGTGCAAAAATGTTATCCAAATTAAACCACGTGTTGTAAAATTGACATAGTTCGATCCAGTGAACCTTTGTTTTGTTCCAAGTAGGTAATAGTTTTTCCAATGTGTGGAAGCGACATATTTGTGTTTAATATCTAACAACTTTTATACCGATCTAACCTTACTTTCTCCCAATAAAATTTCGTAAAAAAAGTGTTATGTTTGGCATCTTCTTTGAGAGTACTGACCAATTGGCAAACATTGGGATTGACTCTTCCCAACCTTCTATTTAACTTGCTATACCAGGATTCCAAAGATTAGATCTAACAATACTCTAGAGTTAAATATCTACAGAAAACCTACATCACTTCTGACTCGAACCACTGCAATGGTTTTGAACCCACCCTAGTAGATAAGTTAGTAAATAAAATAAAATTTAAGTCTCGCCTTTCTATAGGTAACGACTTTTTAAACACAGCTAACAGAGCCCATAAAAGTCAAGTTTATGACTATTCCTTTCGAACCCCACTACACCCGAAGTCTGGAAGGGGTTTTTCGAAAACTGGACTTGCAACTCATTAATTTTTTTAATAAAGGTGTAAAAAGATAAGTCAAACTTTCAAAACGGCAAAATAAGGTTAGACTACTGTTTTTCCAAGCAGTTTTTCTAATCATGATACTAACCTCCCGACTATTTACCGCTTATTTAACAAACCCCTTAACCACGGTTAAGTGAATGGTGCAACGAAGTTTTCTGGATTAGCTAATTTAATCACGATTAAAATGCTAACCCACGTTGGTGCAAACAGGCATTATCAATCAAATAAATGGAAAGAAATGTTTTGACAACGTCTCGTATAGTAAGTGGTTCTAGATATCTAGGATAGCTGCATAAAAAATTAAACTAATTGAATATATTTTATATTTACATTAATCCTCGTTTATAAAAAAAGTAAGGTTAAAACCGCCTAACAATTGTTAAAATCTATGACAATATACGAAAAGTTTAAAATGTTGGTGGAGATGTACAAAACATTGTAGCCACATGCTCTGGATATTCTTATTCAAAAAATAAACACCAAAAAAAGGTTTTAAGCCCTTTTACCATATCGGTGGACTGTCGCGAAGGATTTTTTAAATTATTTTTCCTAGAGCTTCTCCGCCATTAAAAAATTGTTTTAAGAAAAGCATGAATGCATTTTTAAACAATTATTACACTCATAAATTTTGTTTTCTCTGAATGTACCTATCAATTTTGCAAAGAAGTCTTAGAACAGTTCGCAATTTCACCTTTTCAATTTACTATTTTTACTTTTTTTAGCATTTGATTTATTTATGTTTTTGTGTTACACAAATGCATTAAAATAAAATTAAAAAAATAATGGTTTATCAAATATTAAAAATCGTTTTTGTATATTTAAAAATCAGTTTCTTTGTCTGCAATTGAAGGATTATTAATACATTTTAATATATATATATAAATATAAATATATATATATATATATATATATATATATATATATATATATATATATATATATATATATATATATACTATTTACTCGTATATTAGGGTGTTCCTTATTTAGGGGTAGGAAAAAAATTTACAGAGGCGCCCCCCAAATCGGTTCCAAATCATAAAAAAAATCCTGCAAAATTTTAGATCAAAGGAAACACGTGCCCCAAAGGGGTTTTTTGAGAAATAATTGAGAAACTTCGGAAGGCTAATATAACTTTTTGTGGGTTAATTTATGATAAACAACTTTTTTAATTACATTTCTGCGTTAAAAAAATCAAAAAGTAGGTGCCCAAAAAAGCATTTTATCGCTTTTTGAGCCCAAAATATTTGTTTTAACCCAGAACTGTAGGGAAGAAAGTTGTTTGTTATAAATAAACCCACAAAATTTATATACACTTTTTTTTCCTGCGATAGACCGTTTCGAAGTTATATCAGCCTTCCGAATTTTCTCAATTATTTTTCAAAAAACCCTTGTGGTGCACGTGTTCCCTTGGACCGATTGATCTAAAATTTTGCAGGTTTTTTTTTTGATTTGCAACCGATTTGAAGGGCGCCTCTGTTAATTGTTTGTCTACCCCTAAAGAACACCCTAATATATATATATATATATATATATTAATATATCATATATATATATTAATTAATTAATTTTGAAGGGTAATTTGAATGTGCCCTGGCTATATTTTGTATAGGTACAATTTTTTATATATATTATGGTGGTCCTTATTTTTGAACTTTTGAAATTCGATCGTCCCACCATCAAATTTTGTACAAGAGAAAACAAATCACACAGGTAGTTTCGTAAAAAACTGTATAATTGCACAATTATCACAAATTTTACATTTAAGTAACTTTCTCTTGTTTTTTAAAAATATCTTTATTTCGCACAATAATGCATCTTGGGTAAAGTTTAAGATTTGAAATGGTCTGTGGCGCTTAGGAATACAAATACTCCAGTGGATTCCCGCAGTAGTATTTCTGACGTCGCGGTATTAGTACTAAAAAGTTGGCCAAAATTATTTTTCGAGTTATAACAGTTTAAAATCATATAACATGCTATATTATAGCATCTTATGTCATTTAGGATATGCATTTTGTAATTTATGTAAAAATATAAAGGGTGTTGTGTCAAAAAAACTCACCCTGTATAAAAATAAAATAAACTTATGCATATAAACTTGTAGATTAGTTCATTATAAAGAGATTAATACTATATAGTTAAGATTAAAAATAACAATATTTAGTTGGTTATTTTAAATTAAAAAAAAATTAACAAATTTACTCAGAAGGTATTATATTTTTTCTTATTACAAAAATCAACAAAATTTACCTAAAAAAGTGAGTAGAATCCAACAAAAAAAAATCAGGGTGTTTATAAGAAAGGTGTCCCAGGAAAAACAGAATACCCTGTATAAGTAAAAATATAATATTTAAAAAAATTATATAATTTTATGAATTTTTGTTCACTATTTTTTTTTTTTTAATTTCAGTAGAGTTTGAGATTATAAGATTTTATACCATTTTAAATTTTTAATATTTCTTTTCAAAGAATAATAAAAATTTAAAATGATATAAAATCTGTATGATTTGGAGTTTTTTAATAAACTATGGTAAATAATAAATTGCACCAATTAAATTTATATTATATATATTGGGGGCGCCATGGGGCCGGTACGGCCGAGCAAAAAGTTATCTTTTTTGGCAAACTTCAATTTAAATTCTGCCTACGCAGAACTTGTTTATTTAATCTTAAACTTATATAAATTTGGTGTGGGCCCATATCTAATAATTTAGATATCAGTATACCCAAAATCCTGTTTTCCAGTAATAAACAATTTTTTGCTAAACCTTTTTAGTCTTTTTGGTCTAAAATGGATTTAGTGCTAAATTAAATGATTACTGAGATATTGTTTAAAAACAAGTTACTGAAACGTTAAATTTGTGGTAATTATGCACAAATGCAATTTTCCACGAAATGGTTCATTCTAGGATAAAATCTCAAGGGACAATTTTTATAGACCTTTAATAGACAAAAAGATTGTAATAAGTACAATTTTTTAAATATGCGACTTTTGCGAAGTAAATGGCAAAAACCTTAAAAATTGGGGATTTTGTCGAAATTCAACCCCTTACAGACATGTGAAGGGGTTGAGTTAGCCATTCAAATTTTTGTGTATTTTTTTTTCTCTTGTGCTATTACAAAATAGGGGGATGGGACAATTCGAAATTAAAAGTATATCTTTCACCTCTATACCTAATATATACGAGGTGTGTTCAGAAAATAACGGGAATTGTTAAATTTCGCGGGTTCGGAGGGTCCGGTTGTCATAAAATTTTCTTTATTATGTTGGTATATATGCCCCCGAAGTATGATAAAAACTAGCTGTTTTCATTGTTTACTTTGTCTGTGGCAGCCGCTAAGGTTAGACGTGTTTTATGAGCTCGGCGATTTTTCGTTCGTTAAAAGAAATGGATCAAAGAAGTTGCATGCAATAAAAAATGAAATAAATTCTGTGAAATGTTAACAAAGGCCTATAGTGAGTCTGCTATAAGTAAAACAAGAGTTTTCAAGTGGTATAAGAGTTTCCAAGATGGCCGTGAAGACGTTGAAGATGACGAACGCCCCGAGCGCACAAGCGCATTAACAACCGATAAAAACATGGAAAAAGTGGAAGAAATGGTTATAAACCATCAGAGAAGTCGCTGATGATGTTGGTATATCGATTGGCTCATCCCATGAAATTTTTTCAAATGTTTTGGGTATGAAACGCGTGACAGCAAAATTTTTTCTAAAATTGTTAAATTTCAACAACATTTTTGGCCAAAAACAATACTGTAATGATGCCCCAGGACATTTTAGAGGGGGAATACCATAGGAATACATAGGAATACAATAAAATATAATGGGAATACATGGGAATCCCTGGACGTTTTCCCTTTGGGTGGTTGACCCCTCGGCCCCAGCCTCCATATTCGCCAGACATGCCTCTGTCTGACTTTTTCCTATTCCCAAAAATAAAGAGAACCTTAAAGGGCCATCGTTTTGCAAGCATAGATGACATTAAAACCTCATCGCTGAAAGAACTAAAGGCTATCCCAAAGATCGAGTTTTAGAAGTGTTTCGAGTATTGGAAGAAGAGCTGGCACATGTGCATAATATCCAATGGGGACTATTTTGAAGGCGACAACATTAATGTAGGCGAATAAATAAATATTTTTTTCTAAAAACGAAAATTCCCGATATTTTCTGAACACACCTCGTATATATAGCCCTCATAGAATAGGGTTTATTTTTACCAAACGAGGAGTAAAATGGTTGTTCTTAACACTTTAAGGCCTCATTTGAGGCTCACAAGTGCCTCTTTAAGAAACACAACGTTTAAAACGATTATTAATTTGTATCAACAGCATAAACCGAAAGCACAAGAATTTTAAACAACAAAAAAATGGCCGCCGTTAGATTCTGTACAGTGTTGCAGTGCGAAATGAGATAGAATAGACAGATCTTGTTGTGTGGATTGTGGTTAAGGGGTGATTTTTTCGCATCGAAATCAATAGCGGGTTGCCACATGTCACGATAGTGGCTGTCGCCGACACAACAAGGCAATTAATTTATTAATATTTATCGTGTTGGTGTATTAGTTCTTTAAATGTTGGTAGAGTTGTAAATCACGAGGTCGATAGACGGTGCATCATCTCTCTTTCATTGAATTCAATTTGGTTCTGTCGGTGCATACGATTTAATGTTTGTGGGGTATCAAATTGAATTTCCATTTTGCCTGCGATTACTCCGTCACATATTAAATTATTGTTCAGTTTATCCGATGATACCATCTATCTTAAATCCGGGTGCGTATACGCACCCGTCTACACCGGAATGTTGACTTTGGTTAGCAATACACTCGTTCCGCATTGACATAAGCCCAAGTTGATTTTTAATTGAAAAGCACAGTCTTTTGAATTTAAATTGTATAATAAATACGATTTTAATATTTTATTGTGAGTTTGTTTTTGTCATCAAAAGAAATCTATCAATAAATTTATAAATTAAGCAATTTTAGAAATATCGCATGATGATGATAAGATAATTTAATTTTATTCAATAATTTTATTTGATATAAGGGCTCTTTGGACTATTTTAGTAGGGCTAGCAAAGCATTTTCCGAGGTTCTGATAAAATATTTCCTTATTTACAATGAACGGAAACAAAATTTCCGTTCTTTTAAAAAAAAATAGTATTTTTTCAAAATTATTTAGTTAGTTTAAAGATACATGATTATTTTTCTGTGTTTTTACTATAGTCGGCATTTTTAAAAGTTTTATTAGCTTTCGACTAATACCGACTGCAGCTAATGCCGACTAACAGCTAATTTATTTAAATGTATTCGTCAAAAAAGTGCGCATCATTAGGATTATTCTGCTAATTGGCAGTCTTTTTAATAAAACCGGGAGTAATTATGAAATTTACTCTTTTTTCCTATTTAATTTTTTAGTCACAAACTCGAAATATTTTGATGCTGCTAAAGGGTATTTCCACGAAACCTTACCCCACCTTGACAAAAAATCAGATATTAATCCCTTAGGGTTTTTTATTTTGAAAAATTATGCCCTCGATCTAACGTATTTCTTTACATTTTAGGATTCGAAAGTCGGCAAATTCTTCGAAAAAGTAAATTTTGGACAGTTCTAACATGTTGCTGCAGCCATTTAAATTTTGTTAGTTTTTGTCCTGCGACACAAATCACCCAATCATTTTAACATTTAACTGATAACAACGTTTAGTAATGTTTTAATCACTATGACACCAATACTGTCAACTTCATATTTCAAATAAATTTTAAATCGTCACGTTTAGGTACTGCAAACTTTTAATCTTTTAACGCGCTAATTAAAGGAAAAATAAATTCCGTAGGGAATATTTAAGGAGTTTTGCTATATATATATATATATATATATATATATACGAAAACATAGAAAAGTAGAAGAATAGGCATTGATACTGAAAGATGAAACAGAATTGAAAGAAGCAGCGGTAGAGACGTCAGAGGGATATTCGGTCAAAAGTTAACATTGACAAATGACTCATAATTTTATGTTAATTTTCTAAAGCACGTTTTTTGGTAACAGCAACGTGGTTTCGAATGTCATACAATTATCTCGTGCATTATTAATGTCCTCCGAATATTAAAGCTAAAAATCACTCTGCTCCCCCATAATCGGAACGCCCCTGGAAGGGGCCCCCTGCTAGTCATAAAGCAACAGTGATAGAATAATACTAAAATAAAAAAACTTAAAATTTTCTATTAAAACGGACGCGTGATCCATTAGGTCTATTAAATGTTCAAATACATTTTTGACAAGCAAGTTGGTTTAATGTTCACTTGTATTAAAGTTTTACCTTGTTATTTAAAGTAAACAAGCGGCTTTATTTAAATATCTTGTTTTAACAAAGTTAAATTACCATTTCATACAGGTATATTATTAAAACTACTTAAACAATAATTAAATTTTAATCATTTTTTCTACTCACTCCTTTAAAACGCACATTATTGTACATGTCTCCATGACACTAAATGATCTTTTAAATACACATTGACAAGCTACGGATTTATTGCGCTTTAGTCACGTAAAGTAAGCTTTAAATTAGTTTTTGTGAAATATTACTTAATGTGAAAATTATTGTATTGTCTTAATACACAAATACAAAAGTATTAAATATTTTCTCAAAGTCAATATTTAAAAAGTTTATATGTACGTTTGTACTGACCTTATGATTTCGCCGGCTGCACGGTCTTATATAAGACTGTGGCCGGCAGTAAACTAGATGAAGCATTAAAAATTTCGCGTGGAGACTCTACCCTGAAGTTCCCATAAAAAATTCTCTTTACTTTCACTGTAAAAAAACTGCTTCTATATCGAATCCATTTTCAAGGTATAAAGAAAAATTAGACATTTGCCGCCGGTAATCCATAAAAATATAAAAATATTTGAAGGGGTAAGAAGCAAAAGGGTACAAGTGCAAGTATGGGTACTTGTTTCAATATTGTTGTTTGAAACAATCAACATCCAAAAACTTGAACAATTTACACGTTATGAGAAAATTAAAAAAAAAATTGGATTCTAAGCAACCCAACCTTATTTTCATACTAAAATACACTTGAACATTTTTGCTTTTTACCCCTTTATTTAATTTAAATCATTTTTAGATAATATATGGTATAGTATATAGGTACCCGTTTATTTATTTTATTTTTATTTATTTATTTTATTTTATTTTATTATTTTTTATATGCTTTCAACAGGCACCAGGCCCAATTACAGAAATACACAATGACAAATACAAATAAACAACCATACCCCTGGTGGGATTCGAACCCACGACCTCTTGGCTTGTAGTCCGCAGTGCTAACTACTACACCACCGAGGGCGGTAAACCTTTCTAGACACTCATTTAATTAAGCACTTTCTCGCAAGTTAGGTCGTGCCTAAATTTAATTCGAGACTAAAATGGCGTTTATCAAACCTGATACATAATATACTATCAAAGTAATTAACGTAATCTTGTAAATTTTATGTGCACTGCAATAGATTCTCTGTATTTTTTTGTTGGGAGAGTAAAGATATATTTTTAGTTTTAACATCGGAATGTATATATGTATTTTCCTCACAGAAAAAACGTTAAAAATTATACAAGGACCTTAAACGTATTTTTTTTAACCTAACTTTTAATGTAGGAATTGCAAAAACATATCGTGGGCGTAGAAGAAAAATCCAAGTCAAATTTTTTAAAAATAAAAAATAAATTTTCATTTTTAAATTTAGCGTTTCCGTTTACTTTCCCAATACCTGAAATACTGAAATTAAAATCCATTTTTTTTTAAATCACTTTTCCATACAATATACATTGTATATTTTACAATATAGTAGATTTTTGGTGTACTCCCAAGATATACAATTATCGAATAGAATATCATAAATTTATAATATGTTTGCTACGTTCGCTAAATTGAGTTAGTGACCCTGTGTAATTTAATTTTAGGATGATTTATTTTTATAAAAAGTTAAACTTTTAAAAACAATATTATTAATACTATAACTAATATTATTAATACATAATTGGTAACGATAACGTTTATTTTTAATTTTTTATTTACAAGAGAGGTTTCCCAATACCTGAAATACTGAAATTAAAATCCATTTTTTTTTTAAATCACTCTTTCGTACAATAGACATTGTATATTTTACAATTTAGTAGATTTTTTGTGTACTCCCAAGATATACAATTATCGAATAGAATATCATAAATTTATAATATGTTTGCTACGTTCGCTAAATTGAGTTAGTGACCCTGTGTAATTTAATTTTAGGATGATTTATTTTTATAAAAAGTTAAACTTTTAAAAACAATATTATTAATACTATAACTAATATTATTAATACGTAATTGGTAACGATAACGTTTATTTTTAATTTTTTATTTACAAGAGAGGTTTCCACCGAGCGAATAAATTCAGAAATATCCATTAATTTGTTCAAAGTAACTATAAACCAACCAACCAACCAAATTTAAAAGTTGTATACAACAAATAGTATTACCAAACTAAAATAATATCCTACACAGAAATTACAAATTCATATGAATATATAGCAAAGTACTTTTGGATACAAATAGTCCATTTGAAATAGATATATTAAAGCCCCATAAAAGTAAATGTTTAAAAATTCAATTTAATTTGTTTTATGAAATTTCAATTTGTTGGCTAAACTTTTTACGTTGTTATTTTTTAATCTAAATTTCATACTAAACATACATAAAAATAACAAGGCTGCTTTATTAGTCTAAAGTATTATTATCAGCATTTAAACAAAATAATACTGTACAGTTCATGATGCATCGTAGAAAAGACGTGCACGTAGGATTAGTTCAGTAATGAGAAAGACATCGAAAATAATTGCATGATTCATTTGATAATGAAAATCAATTTACTAGTGGGCGGAATTACAAAACAGTTGATAAATATTTTCATCACTTTTACAATTTTTCACTGGTTATGGCCAACACCTAAACATTTTTAGTTTTAAGTGGATAACGGTTTAACTTGTTTGTTTCACAGAAAATTAGACTTATATATAATTGTATATTAAGTATCGAGTTTTATTGGGCACGAGCGAAGTTTGCGAGCGAGTGTTTAATAAAAACGAGTGCCTAGAGAAGTTTATAAAACAAGTTGCATACTATACTTTATCTACGACTAACACAAATAAGAATTTAAAGCCAATTTTAATTGTTAAATATTTGACATCTGACGAATTTAACCTCACTTTTTGACAATTTATGATAAAGCTAACTTCATCCCGTGACTAAAATGCCCAAAAGCCACTATTTCTAACTTCAGCCCATGACTAAAACGCCATAAAGTCACACATTTTTATTGTGGGAGTAGATAATATATATATATATATATTAGGGTGTCCCTTATTTTTTATTTTTTTACGCATACCCTCTAATTATATTTATTACGTGATTATATACTCCCAGTAAAAATTTTAGCTCGTTCTATACACGGGAACCCGTGCCGACTTGCATCTGAACCCTCCGTGAGCCAACGTTAGGCGCGCGGTGTTTTATAACACGGTTGGCCGCGAGGTCTTCGATCGTAAGTCATTTTGTGTTTGTTATTATGTGACCCTTATATTATAAATTATTGACAAATGTTAAAATATAGTTTTATTTATGTGTATACTTTGATAAAAATGTATATTTTCACAGGGAGTGGCTAGTTACCCGGAAGGGTCTAGTGAATATGCCGTAAACTCTGAAATTGATAAACTTAATGGGATTTACTCTAAATAACTAAAAGAGTCTATTGTGAGAGATGACTACCGAAAACTGTCTGAAATATTTTTGGGAGGACATCAAGAAAAGAAATGCTTATAAAAAGCTGACATTTCATATAACAGTATATTTTAGCAATACTAATTAGTATATTAATATATTTAAGGGATAAAATCAACTAATTTTTTTTTGGTTATTTTTTAGCTGTCATTCAGATATATATAATAAAAAAAAAAGTTTCGGGTAATTAGTTTTACGGCCTATTCACCCGACACTTCCGGGTAACTAGCCACTTCCTGTAAAAATATTCATTTTTATTAAAGTATACACATAAATAAAACTATATTTTAACATTTTTTAATAATTTATAATATAAGGGTCACATAATAACAAACACAAAATGACTTACGATCGAAGACCTAGCGGCCAACCGTGTTACAAAATACCGCGCGCCTAACGTTGGCTAATGGAGGGTTCAGATGCAAGTCGGCACGGGTTCCCGTTTATAGAATGAGCTGAAATTTTTACTGGGAGTATATAAACACGTAATAAATATAATTAGAGGGTATGCGTAAAAAAATAAAAAATAAGGGACACCCTAATATATATATATACAGCCCGACAACGAAGGCAGAGGGCTGTTTTACCAACAAAGCTGCTTGAGAAAATTGACATAAAATTATGAGGCATTTGGCAATGTCAGATGGATATTCGGTCCGAAAATCAAATAACTAATCCTGTAAAAGTTTGCACGAACTTTCCACATAGTCTTTTCCGTTGTTTTTTTTTTTA
Organism: Brassicogethes aeneus; assembly: GCA_921294245.1. Classification (NCBI taxonomy): domain Eukaryota; kingdom Metazoa; phylum Arthropoda; class Insecta; order Coleoptera; family Nitidulidae; genus Brassicogethes; species Brassicogethes aeneus. Next base: position 70,036,608 of record OV121132.1, read on the forward strand.
TTCTATCCCATCTTTCTTCATCATTTTCAGTATCAATGCCAGTTCTGACATCTGTCAGTCGGTTATTACCTCACTTTCTTCTTTTAATAATTGTTAGTTTCGTGTATTGTTTAACAAATAAAATTGGCTTTAAATTCTATAGTATACAGTGCACTGTAGCCTTAAAGATAAAATGGATCTTTTTATGTTTTGGTCAATTTAAACCGTTGAGTGAAGAACCTTAATCAATGATTTAAACTATGACCTTAGCACATAAATAACTAATATTTTATACCTAATTTTTTGTAAACTCCGTACATACCATTATTAATACAAACTTATACTATATTTACAAAGCAATGCAATTGACAGTTAAGTTTTATATTTTTATATAAAAATTAATCATAATCAAAAATTTAAAAATTACATTTTGTTTAAATTATAAGTTTGCAATTTAAAAACCTATCATCAAGATTAAGAAAAAAATTATTTCAATATACCATTACAAATATCATTTACGCATAACAATCAACTATGTCGCCCAAGAACGAAAAACTGGGAAAAAACCTAGAATAACTGACACTATTAAATTCACTGGGTCAACTAATATGGGACGGGGCTGATTAACATTAATATTTATGTGAAGCTCACAAATGAATCCTAAATTGGTTTAAAATTGCCTTATTGATACAATGATAAATTACAAATTACATAACATAATATTATTGGCTTCTGAAAACGCAATTTATGGATTTTATAATAAAATGTATTCATATCGTATCATACCGTATCCTTCCTGAATTACAATGTTTGTGTTTTTAAATCGTAAATTACATTTATAATATTTTTTTTATTAAAAGTTTCCGTAAAAAGATCTTTATTGACTTAATTTAGTAGACTTGAAAATTCATGACTTTTTTTATTTTTTTGCATTTTTAGGCGTTTCAGGACATTTCCTCGTTTTAAGACAGACCTCGGTTAATACGACGTTACCCGATTGCGGTATACTGGATGCTCGATACGAAAATGCTTCCCGGTATGGTAATTATCCATCGGGTGCAGCGAAACTACGTACGTCCCTTTTAGGGTCGAAGGGGACATGTTATATGATTAAAGTTATGGCAAAAATTGCGTACTCACCACAGACCACACGGTGAGAATCGTGGACAAGGTCCGACGCGGGTCGACACTCCTCCGCGACACCTGCAATTAATCAAACGTCACACATTGTACGTACCGAACAGCGTTATAAATACACATAAGGCAGGGTTGAGCTTCCCTGAATTAGCGTTGAGTGAAATAATTTAGCAGTCGGTATTTATGTCGCTTGAAAGTTTTAATGTTAATTTTCCTTTTGTTAATAATTCTAGCGACTGCGCCATTATTTCAACCAACGGTTTTAACCTTCATACAAAACGGCGGGGTACAAATGTACCCCAGACACACATATTCTAAAAAAAATAAAAAAAAATCGGTCGTAAGTATATATACATATTTTTAATAAATATGAAGAAAAATACAGAAAACCTGTTATTAAATACATTTTTAAGTACATGTGCAATTTTTTTCACCAATTATATGTTAAAAGTGGACCAATCATAGCGCTTTATTTGTCAATTTTTGTCCAAGCAAAAGTATTTGTTGCAAATATTGTACTCGTACTAGTACTAGTATACTACGAGGTGAAGATTTTTTAAATTTCGAATTTGATTTGAATTTTTGTTTCAATAAGATGTCCTTTTGTAATCAAAAATATATGTCAAATATTTTTGATTAGGTAAATATTATGTATATGAATATTTTATCATTGAAACCACAGTGACGTTCGAAGCAATTTAATTTATTTTAATTTTTATTATTATTTTATTTTTCTTGAAAATTTTTTTTTTTTAATAATTTATTCGGAGTTATAGCCCGACGGGTTTTGGTAAAAATTCAAAGTTTTTGGATTTCATTTTAATCAAATGGTATTTTAGACATACAAAAAATTTCAAACAAAAAACATAGTGGGCATTGTCCCCTACAATTTATATTATGCTCTTATGCCTGTAGAAGTTTATACATTTTTCACCACACAGTTTTGCAATATTTAACGATAATGTTGACTGTGTCCAACCAAAATTATCAATCTGTCATTCTTGTCTCGCAAAACTGGTTTAAGAACACGTGATTATCTAGCGATATTTGGTTTGATTCATTTTTAAAGTAATTTTTTTAAAAACATCACAATTATATTGTTATTTATTATAAGTACCTTTTATAGTTTTCTTATCTTTGTTTTCTGATCTTCTCTTGGGACTTTCGCTGCATTCAATAGACTGCTTTCTGTTGCTTTATTTTTGGTTCATAAACCTTTTTTAATAATTTTTTCTTTGTAGTGGACTTTATTCGTTTCACAGAACATAATAATTCGTTTTCACAACTCATTTTAAGATTATAACTCTGCCACTGTCATAACCATAGAAACCAATTATCAACTTGCAATGTTGTCGCGTTTAAATCCTATTTTTTACGTTTTTTAATTATTAATAATAAAGGTTTATTCATCTCTAAAGTATTACAAATACAGCAAATAATTAATAGAATACATATTGCTATTACACCAAAAATCATCTAAAAACTCCTTCACTATATAGTAAACTTTATCCAAAAACAGCACATTGGGATGATTTTTCAAAACCTTGAGTATGGGGGATATATTTTATTTTAGCAGAAAAAGGGTGAATAGAGGATAGGATTCTGTCGAATAGTCTTTGCCGTTTTTCGATCAGATGCCCCATTAATTAGGTATTAAATAAAGTAGCCTATCACAGATGTGCTCTAGCAGAATGACTAGAGACAAACTTTTGTAGAAACTCCATAGCTATAAACGGCGTTTATTAAACGTATCATATTGTGATACCTTTATTTTATTTCTTCAATGTCACTATCAGTGTTCTGGTAGTTTTAGTTTCAGGATAAATGTTTATTCGCAATTGAGAATATATATATATATATATATATATATATATATATATATATTGGGAATAGTCAAATGAAATTAGGAAAATAAAGAATGTAATTGTAATAAAGCAAATGTATTTAGGATATGTATAATAAAATTTTAGTAGTAAGTATTTAGTTCAATTATTATTGATATAATTTCTTTTGCTAGGGAGAAAAAGTATTATTTTGAATGAAATGAACATACTATAACTTTTATATTAAATCTTTTATTAATTAACATAAACTCGATAAATCAATTTGTTTTAATTTATTGACATTTGATAGTTACAAAATCTTATCAATAACATGTCATGGAAATTATGTACATAATATGTACATAATTTGTACATATTATGTATGTAGTTGTCATGACATGACAAGACAAGCCGCTAACTTTGTGTGTGATAAGTGGGTGCTAGAACAGATCTAATAATACAGATAATACTTAATTACAATTAATATAATTGCAATTACATTTAACTATTATTAATTTCATATGAGGTATTCACAATTACATTTAACTGTTCTCAATTACATTTCTGTGGGTAAAAGGCATAAGGGGATAAGTAAAAAAAATCATTTTTTAGCAGTGCCTTAAACGTGTTCGCATTAATTTAGGAAATACATTTATGGTTAGCGGGTATACCCTTTTGCCAGCACATGTCATATGCTAGCAAAAGGGTATACTCGCTAACCATAAATATATTTCCTGAATTAATGCGAACACGTTTAAATCTCTACCGAAAAATTGCTTTTTTTGACTTATCCCCTTATGCCTTTTACCAACAGATTTGTTATATTCCTAATTTTATATGACTATTCCCAATTACATTTCACATATTCGCAATTTCATTTAACTATTATCATTTACATTTGATAAATTCGCAAATTCATTTCACTATTCTTAAAATCAAGTGATATATTCGAAATTACGTGTGGAAAAGGTATAGTAAAATAACCAGGTTTATATTTCTTTGGGTAAATACCCAGGATATTTACCCAAATTGGGTATTCATAGAGGTATTTTGATTTAAATCGATTTTGAATTTAAATCTTGCATAAAAATAGCTTGAAATAAATAAATAGGTTAATTTAATACTAGTAGTAGTTTTATCTTTGAAGCCAATGTTTTTTTAAATATGCATCCAAGTATTATTCAAAGAAAATGTCCATGCCACTTCTTTGTTCTTGCCCTTTTGAAAACAAGTAGGTAGTTAAAAGTTTTACCGTAAAACACACAAAATTAAATCACAAAAACTCAATCATTTACCATAAACATTGGAACAAATCAATACAATATTAAATATTGTGAAACAAAGTGGGGATAAACGACAAAGACTATTCGACTCAGAATCCCATTCTCTATCCACCACTTTTTTGCTTTCCTTGACTTTTGAGACACCCTGTATGTAAAATGTAATAAAATGACAAGTTGTTACCTATCGCTATTTATGCATTAAGTATAAAAGCAACTCCCCTTGCCCCTTTCCACGCAATGTACTGCGTTTACCTTCTTAATAAAATTAATATTAATATTTTATAACCCATAAGGAAGTACTGGCATTATTTGTTTGTTTGTGAAAACTTTTAACTTAAAACAGTTACTAGAAGGAAATCTTCCGTAACGGGCACTAACAAGTATTTCTTGTCTTAACCCTCTAAACTTAACTATGCACGTAGGTATGCGGTTTCGCCTTAAAACAAGTCCTTTGTTCGCAACCTGTCTACAACAAGATTCTCTTAGTTAAATGCAATTTATGAAGCTCACTGTTTCGTACATGCTGATGCGTGGCCTTTGTCCGAAATGTTTGCGATCGTTGGGAGCATCTTCAAAAAGTTGTACAAGAAACATGTTTAGATTTAGACATTTACCCAAAAGTATACAAATATACATACTTTTACTAATTATGTCATAAATATAAATGTAAGCGCGGTAAAACAGTATTCTTGCGGTTTTCACCATTATAAAGATGTGAAAGCGTAGGTACTTCAAACCTGGCTGTTTGTGTCTCGCGCGTAAATGAACGTTTTCACACCTCGTAAAAATGTAAAGACTAATCAAACAGCATGAATTAATTAATGACTTCGGTAGGTGTGACAGACACGAAAAGTGCGAGAGAAAAAATCAGTTATCCAAACATAACCGCAGTTGCAGTGGAACTTTAACCACACATCTCTTTAGGATTTATACCGGTGTAAAAAATAGGTTTTGGTGTATATCGAAAACCTTTGAGAAAAAAAGAAAGGGGAGGCGTAATTAAAACGTTGTAAATGTGCCAATGGTGAACAAAAAAATAGCGCCGAATTAAAGAATTCAAGCACATTTGTATAGGATATATCGAAGGGGTAACTTCAAAACTTATACACAGTAAAAAAATATTTGTTAATTTTAACTAAATAATAACCAGATTTAATTTTATGTTAAGTTTACAACCAACTGTAATCTGTTAACTAATTGAATAAGTAAACTTATAGTGTGTAATTATTACAGACATTTTGTAGATTAATAGGTCAATTCTGGGTTCTCTCGTAAAATTTCTGTAAAATCGTAAATCTATAGCTTACGATGATCTGTAACTATAATGCTTATAGAATCGTAAAAGTGGCAAGTCTGGGATGTTATCTGTAAATGTCTAATTTAAAGTAGTATAAACGAACTACTGCAACTTCACGCCTATTTACTTACGATCAAACATAACCTATATTTGTATATGTATTCTTTGGTTTATCCATAGTTTATCGGTTTATCATTTATGTACCAGCATATAATATAATACAAAAAGTAAGAAATTTAAACTGGTTGATAAATAAAATAAGGTAAGGATGCAATGGATGGAGATTATGCATTGGGTCAAACATGGCAGGAACTTAATAAATTTGGACAAGGAGCAGAAAATCAAAAAAAACATTTTGAGCTTATTAAAAACTATTTAGAAAATTATATAAAGCTGAAAGAAGAACAATTAGGATTTGAAATGAAAAAAATTAAATTTTTAAATCCAAATTTTGATATCAAATTTTGACCTATTAGTTTTTGACCAATTAGAATATTTATTTATTTTGTTGTTTATTTCTTTTTTGACCGAGTAGGCTGTGGTTTAATATTTTTAGGAATATTATTTTATTTTATTTTCATACCCATATAGGTATACTAAAAATATAAAGTTTTTGTATTAATACAATTGACGCGTTTCTCGGAAAAACATCATTAGTCCAAAATTAACATATTTGGGAAAATGAAAAAAATTCTCCGACATTCCCATTTTTGACCAAAGTACTTTATTGACCTATTTACTACACAGTAAAAACTAATATTCTTAATTTAAGAAAATTGCTATAATTGGAAATATATTTTTGAGTGAAATAATCAATTATTTAGTTTAAAAATATATCTTTCAATTAAGCTTTGCAATTTTCTTTTTCCAAGAAATAAAAAATCTTCGTTATCAAATAAAAGCTTCTTTAGCTAAATATTGAAATATTTGATTTAAGTAATATTTTTCTTCGATTTTAAGAATATAAAGTTATTTAATCTAATACAATTTTATTTTTGATTTAAGTATATGATTTATTTCATACTAAAATACCAAGAGTTTTAAGTCAAAGTAATATTTTTGTTTTAAACTAAAATTATAATTCTTCAAACAAATAATATGTATAATTGATTTAAAAATATAATTTTATTTTAAATATATGGTATGTTTAAAATATTTTATCGCGAGATTTTAGTAGCACGTGACTTATGGAACCAATGGGTTACCAGAAACTGTTTCGCTTCGGTATCGGTGCCGGTATTCTTTTTAGCCGCCATTTCGTTTATGTGTTTCCTCTGGTGTAGTTTATAAAAGTTTGTGCAAAAATATGGAAGAACTATTAGAACAATGTAATTTGGAAGATCTAATCCCCGTTTTTAATGTTAGGTAATATGTTATTAATAATAGTAATATGTGTATTGTTATTGTTTTGCTTTTAAAATTATTATTATTAATATCGTAATATGTTAGATTTAAAATATGGTATCTTTAAGATATATCTTAGTATACTAGATAGTATACTATCTTATATTTTATAAGATACCGTATTGTTTATTTTTGTTTAATTTTAAATACGAAGGTTTATCTTTTGTTTCATTTTATATGCGAATGTTTATTTTTTGTTATTTTAGGATTAGTTTCATGATGCTCTTGTAAATTTATATTATTTGTACCAAAATAATTATAATTAAATAAATATGGATTTTTAATTATTTAATGTATTATTTCTTTATTTTAAAAAATAAAACATACCCACTTAGTGGAGTTCTTAAACAATCTAAATCATGGTAATATATCCAAGCTAAAGGAATTTAAAGCTGTTATCTACTGTAGACTTAATCTACTAGACTGTAGGCAAAAATGTAATGTTTTTAAATTAATTCTGCAAAGAAGAATTAACTTAAATGCTTATTTTAACTAATATAATATTACTATATTTATATATGTAAGTGTATGTATACATGTATACATGTTTACTTAAATTAACTTATTACATTATTTTAAACTACATTATGTATGTACATTTTGTGGGTAAATAAACATTTTAATTTAAATAAAGCCTATATAAAAGGATTTATTAAAAAATATTACATTTTTGCTTTAAATCTAAATTTGACCTTAAAGTAAGTATAAAAATTATTTAAATTAAACACATCGTTGCCTTAATATGAAAGCATGAATTTCTTCCAACAAAAATATTATACATTTAAATCAACCATATGTTAAATTTTAACCAAAAAACATTATTTTTGCGTCAAATTTAATATATTTTTAAATTAAATATATCGTAGTTTTCTATAAAAAATATCCAATACTTACGACAAAGGCATTATATATTTACATAAAGAAGCCCAACTTCTCCATTTAAGAATATATTAGTTTTAAACTAAGTCATAACATGCATTTAATAATAATAATAATAATAATAATAATAATTTATTGCCCAACAGAATACAATATTCCAATTACAGGACAAAATATGTATTTATAACAACATTAGTAATATTTAATATGCCTAAGCTTAACAATAAGGAAAAAATAAAGAAAATTAAACAATATTATAACAATAGAAAATATATATATATACATATATATATATACCCGTATACACATATAAACAAATACATACATACATATATCATTGTTCACGTACACTTGAAACTATTTCCCTAATGCTTGAATTAAACAAATCACAGTTACCACATATAGAATTAAAGTTATTGCACATTACTTGTACTGGAGATTTCAAATGCACGTTTGTTCTCGAAAAACTACAATAAAATAGTTTCATATTTCGAGCTCCTAAGCGGGGTATTAAAATATTAAAAAAACCTAAAATGTGACTAGAGTCAATCTGATTATTAAAAAGTTTCCACAAAAATTTTAAACTTATAACTTTGCGCCTAACTAAAAGAGTTTCAAAGTTAAATCTAGATAATAGGATATTATGATCATATCCTCTAGCGGGATAGACGTGATCAATTCTGTAGGAAAGCAGTTTTAAAAATCTTCTTTGTATCTTTTCGATAGAGTCAATATGTACATTGTAATGCGGATACCAGATGAGAGAGCAATATTCAAGTTTTGTTCTAATGAGATAATAAAACAGTGATTTTAGAGCTTGGATGTTAGAAAAACTAACAGAATTTCGACTTATAAATCCTAACAGCTTTAAAGCAGATTTAACAGTGTTATTGACATGAGTTGTAAATGAGAGCCTATTGTCAAAAAATACACCAAGGTCACGAATTTCATGACAGCGTAAAAGGATGGTATTATTTAATGTGTAATTAAATATAATGGGCGTATTTTTAAGACTGTAACTACAGATTTTACATTTAGATACATTAAGATCGAGTTTGTTAACTTCACACCATCTAAGAATAATATTCAATTGTTGTTGAAAAAGGTCGCAATCAGTAGTATCAGAGATACTGGTAAATATTTTCAAATCGTCAGCAAAAAATAAATGATTACAACTAAGTTTTAGTGACAAGTCATTTATAAATAAAATGAACAAAAGAGGTCCCAGATTAGAGCCTTGTGGCACTCCACTAGTGGCATAAAAATAACTAGAAAAATACCCATTATAGAAAACAAATAGTTTGCGCTGACACAAGTAGGATTGAAACAGATTTATGAGAGAATTATTTAAACCAAAATATGACAACTTATTGAGCAAAACATTATGATCTACCCTGTCGAAAGCCTTTGAAAAATCTGTGTAAATCACATCCACCTGAAGTTTTTTATCCAGTTGTGTAGATACAAATTGCGTGAATTCAATAAGATTTGTTACAGTCGAGCGTTTATTCATAAATCCGTGTTGTTGCGTGGAAATGAGTTTATTAACTCCGTTGTAGATGCAACTATACACAGATGATTCAAAGACCTTCGCAAGATTAGATAGAATCGCTATTGGTCTATAGTTTTTAACGTCACAAGGATTGCCTGATTTCAAAATTGGACAGATTCTAGTTATTTTCCATAAATCAGGAAAGGTGGAAGTTGACAAAATCATATTAAACAAAATTAGCAGTGGATATGCAAATATTAAAGAGCAATCTTTAATTAAAAAGTTTGGTATTTGATCATAACCACTTGAATGATTGTTTTTTAGTTTGGATATACTGTTTAATATAAGCTGCTCAGAAAATGATTTAATATTTATGTTGGGATTAAGTGAAAACTCAGAATTTATACTAAAATTTTCATCACCATCAGAATAAACACTACCAAAGTAATCAGCAAATCCATTGACAACATCTTGGGGACTATCATAATGAATATCATTAAAAAAGACATTGGCTGGTATTCGAGATTTACCCCGTTTTTCACGTATAAATGACCAGAACTTGTTAGGTTCCAATGTGATGTTGTCCTCAGTCTGCTGAATGTAGTTTTTGTAAGCGTTACAAATTTGAGATTTTAAAATTTTTCTTATTCGTTTAAACTCATTTAAAGATTGTTCATTGTTATGTTTTTTAAAATTTAAGTGGTGTTGTTCTTTAATCTTTATATTGTTAATTATCTCAACAGTGTACCATATTGGATATTTGCGTTTAGATTTTTTAAATTTAGGTACAAATTGGTCAAAAATTAAATACAGCTGAGTATAAAAAGATTCACAAGCAACGTTAACATCATTGTAATTATTAAGAAAATTCCAATCAGTCTTTAACAAAGCATCATACAGTCCAACTAAATTAGCTTTTTTAAAATTATAATTCTTGTTGTTAGAGTTGTTTGAAAAGTTGTAATGTTTATCAAAATTTGTATTAATATTTATTAAAAGAGATGGATGATATTTGTCCTCAGCAACCATGGGTAGAGTTTCCTTAAGAACACAACATTTAAGATCCGACAGACACAAATCGAGAATATTGCCATAATCATTTACAATATTATTATATTGACAGAAAGAATTGAAATCTAAAAAGTTTTGTAAAATACGGGTTTTGTAATCGCCAAGGTTATGTTGAATAAAGTTAGGAACATTAAAGTCTCCTATAATAATTATGTTTTTTAAATTAATTAATGATGATTCAAATATTTCAAGAAAGTATTCTACATCCATGTTACTTGTCTGAGGGGGAATATAAATTGCAAAGATATAATACAGTGTGTGCTTAAGATCTAATTTACAACAAACTATATCAATTAATGGAGTAATTGAGTCTAACTCTGCGAAGCTTATCAAATTAACATTAAATGAAGGATTAAAAGCTAGAAGCACTCCTCCACCCCGAGAAGTTCCGGTTCTGGCATAGTCTCTGTCAGAACGAAACACAGTATACATATCAGAGAAATATTCACAACTATTAATATCTCGGTTTAACCATGTTTCCACCAAGGCTATACAGTCAAAGTTTTGTTCAGAAATAAATGAATAAACTTCATCCACTTTTGATCGTAATCCGCGCACATTTTGGTAGTATATGTTGATGGATTCGTTGGGCCTTTTTAGTTTTCCTTATGCATAATCGTGGGTAAACCATTTCTATACCCTATTCTTAAATTCGATTCCCCAGCTTCAATTCTATTATCCAGTTGTATTTTTATTTCTCTATAATAGTCATTTTGGCGTTTTGTACGGTCTAATGAAATGCTAATGTTTTTAAATTCAGAATTTTTAAGGTTTCTTGCCTTTTTAATTATATCTTGAACAAGGTTAACATCCTTCATTTCAATTTTGATGGGACGGGAACGACCGTTGGGGTTCTGCTTACCTAACCGATAGATATTCAGGTTTTCAACATTGGTACTTGAAGAAAGCGCCTTAAAAACATTTTCCACAACTGACTTATCTTCAATTAATTTATCCGAGGTAGAACTAGCTAAGCTTTCTGGTAAATTATATACAATAATATTGGATTTTCTTTTTTCACGCTCGTTAATCTCTTGTATAATTTCTTCAAATCTAAAATTATTAGACGTAGGTAAGGCTTGAGTTTTTAGTTCTTGTATGTCATCTTTTAAACTAATAATGATGGCTTTTAAGCTGTTAATATCATTGCCCATTTCATTGCACATAGAGCAGGACCACGAAAGTCCTCCTTTTGTTTTGATTTTCCTAGCTTCAGAGGAAGTAAGATCGGCACAGGTGTATTTGGTTGGTTTGTTACATACACAACAGATAACAATCTTGTGCTCTTCATCAAAGGCATTGCAACCACATGAACATTTAATGGCCATGTCTGCGAGAATTTTTATAATCTGGCAACACTGCGTGACTAGCGGTGTGATGGATAACCGAATTAGAGGTTAGTTAAATTAAATAAAATAAACTAGACTAAGTATCCACTTAACTTTTTGTAGTCACAAGCAATAATAAACTGTTTGTATAACAATCCGAAGTCGAATAATAATTTAATTCCTCTTAATAAACAATAATAAACACTATATAGATTTACAATGTTGTCACTTTTATAATAACTTTTATAATTACAAATATAAACTTATCTTGAGTCTAATAGATGATTTATTTGTGGCTATTTAAAACAATGAATGCTTCGGTTTAAACCTACAGTATTTGACTGAAAGCATCTTTTTTTACTGTGTACATGTAAAAAAATGTAAGATACTTTGTCCAGAATTCCTCATGTTTTTTTATCGACGAATATGAAAAAAACACAAAAAATACATGAACATGTGAGGATTTTAGAAGAAAAAAACGAACAATTCTCCTTATTACAAACACTACAAACTAAATATTAACTCTGAGTAACAAAATAAATAAAAACTGAATTACTGCCACACTCAGTCTTCGCATCCACTGCTGTTATCATCGTTGTCGACCGTGTTATCAGGACTGTAAGGTGCTATGGTCTTCTGGTCTTTTATCAAGTGAGTATGAGTATGAGTATAAGAGACGTATAACCAGCCCCATTTCCTCTTGACTCTCGAACCCCGTACAGGCCTATGTTTACTTACGCCGATTTTTGTTCTTCCCCAACAACTTCGCGGCTTCACCCGTGTTTGCTGGGTGCGAATGTCCATTGCGTTCAGTACTGTCCCCTATTTGGAGCTCGAGAGCGAGAGGCGAATAGTTATAATAGCCATTCCCGGGTTCGCCGAGCCTATGCTATACGCTCGGTGGGGTATGGATGAGGGACGGGAGGGAGTTTTTGGTTTTTGGGGGACAATTACGCCGACTTAAAACTAAGTACGACGCGGAATCCCCCTAGACCAGTCGATTAATATTACTCCAAACATTTGGGATTACTATTTAGAGTTGGGGAGTTGTTATTCCGATGCAGGGTGTAGTTTCCTAGTCGAGGGGTTCGTCTTGTTCATTATTGTCATTATCCGTGTCGGATAATTCCTGAACTTGGTAAAGTGTGTCGGTTGTTTTTTTTTATTTTGTTTTTATTGTTGCTTATTTGCTCCCAGCTGGTCTTGTTAATTTGTGAGAAGTGCATGTTTTGTGCTAACGTGTCATGAAATGTGAAGCATGGTCTCCCGACTTTTTTGTCTTTAAGATCTAGTTTAAGGGTGGCTTGTAGTATGTTGTTGCGTTGTCTACGAGTGACGTGGACCCAGTATTTTAGTTGGGCTACTTTTACCCTTTTGGTAATGGTTTTTCCCATTACACTTAGAGAAATATCATGTCATGAAAAGCATATGACATTATATTAATTTAAATAGTCGGGTACATTTGATTCAAATAGAAAAAATTGTAGTTTTATATTTATTTACCAACAGTTTTACAATGTTGTTAAACACTTTTAAAGTGTACCCTCTTTAAAATATATATACAAAAAGAAATCTATTTATTTCATTGCCTTTCTTAACGTTGTTTCAAAAAGGTATGTATTATACAATTGTTATACACTTATTAATTAATGGGATACACCAATGACGCTAACATATATTTGAATCCCTTTGAATTATTATTGTTTTGAATGATTTTACAAAAATTTTTCTCTCAGTGTAGCAGGTATTTATTTTTACTTTTAGTGTAGTCTAATGTTTACAAATTCCGTGGAGTTTGATTAGAGTGCTTTGATTAGGTTGCTTTTTTTACTTTGTTTATGTTTTCTTAGTTTGTTGTTTATGTCTTTATGTTTATTGTTTATGTCTTATGTCAAATTTATTTGGTCTCGGTTTGTTATAGTGAATTGTTTCGTTGACAGCTTTATTGCCCCGTTCATACTCAGGTGACGACTTAGGTCTATAAAATATTATTATTTTTTTTTAAATATTTTATTAATTTAGTAATTATAATTATAAAACAGGTATTTATGTTTTTTTAGATATTTTTTCAATATCTATTCCAGATAATATTAAAATAATTAATTTTGAATACTTTTGAATATTATATAAATATCTTAAAATAGCTATAAAAAAATATATTTTCATAATTTTTAATGGATATAATAAAAATGTTCTAAAACGTATATTTTTTTTTTTATTAATATCTATTAAATATTCACTGAACATAAAAAATAAATATATTTTAAATAAATTTATTAAATATTTACTACGTATTCAAAACAAATATTTCCAAAATAATATTAGCTAAACTTCCACTGTATATTAAAAAACATATATTATAAAAATATATTTATTACATATTAAGCAAATATTTATATATTTAAAAAACATTAAATATTCATTAAATATTAAATATATATTCAATGAATATTTGGTGCTACTGGAGACGTTTTACTTTAGATTTTTTTGGAATAAAATGGTTTTGTTAATAAGACATGCAATTAGAAAAATTACTTAGCTTGATTGTTAGGCTATAATCCTGATGCTATGTCTTTCACGGTCTGTCCGTTGTTTCTTGACCTCGCCTGCAGGTCTTTGACAGGCTTTGGTTGTGACAATCCCTGCTGACCAGGTGGGCCGGTTGGCCTTATAATTACTTATTCGGTTGCACTCTTTTACGGCGTTAATAGGGGATCTCCCGCACTTTTCACACTCATTGCACTTTTTTTTGCAATAGTTGCACTTATCGCACTTGTTTGTTTATTTAGTTATTTATTTATTTATTTATAACCAATATTTCCGAATGCTTAGGTTCGTTTTTGTAACTTTCGGTTGCGTTTGTCTCGTATACGCTGCTAGGAGAGGAATCTTTAACTACTTGACGCGTCTATCTACGTCGAGTGTTAAGAGGATACTGATCTTCTGGTCTTTTATCAAGTTATCCTAAAATTTTCTATTGCTGTGGTCATGTAAAAGAGGTAGAAGCTTTTCTAGAGTGTCCAAAAACGTCACATGTTATACACATGTGACTTTCTTAGACAAAACGGAGTGGACTTGTGATGTTTTTGAAGAACAAGCTAAATTTCATATTTAATTATTATGGAACCTATGACATTTTTACGAGAAACACTTATTTGTATACGTATGTATGGAGGTTAGGAAACAGTTGGTGCTAATATCTAAATTTCGACGATATTGGACTAATGATGTTTTTCCGAGAAACGCCTCAATTGTTTTATTTGGTCAAAATTAAAATTATTTCTAATGTAGTTGGCCCAGGCTGCTTGACCCAATTGATAAATATTACCATTATCATATCCACATTAACATTATTAAAAATATTCATGTTTTTAATCTTTAAAATAGCTTGACATAACCTAACAAAAACAAACACCCGATCGTAAATATTTACGATTCTATAGGATTTTCTGTAAGCTAAAGGAAGCGAAGAATTGCAAATTGTCTATAAGCTAATAGAAAGGTACAGATTTGCATATAGATGCTTACAGATGTGCGCAGAATTGACCTATTAATATCAAAATTCTATGTCAATGATTCAACCATAATTCTTGTAATTTTTAAAAATACCTTATTCTTACAAACCTTTTTGAAGACCCAGTAACAAAAGTATTTGTTGAAAATTGGGAACTAAAATGAAAATAATTTTGATAAGAAATGTTGCTTATAAATCAATTTAAAAAAAAAAAATTAACTTACATAAATGAACACACAAATTGTGTGACAATTAAATAACACACCATTCTGAAATCATCAAATAATAAAGAAATTTGGTACCATATAACTATCAGTATTACTACAACACTTACTGATGTATTTCGTAACTTTAGCCCACTTTACTGTGTCCCCGAGTTTCAGTTTGAAAACCAGTGATGGCATATTTTTTCGGATACTTCGCACTTCGTTAAGGTAGGTATAATAAATCCGAATATCAATATTAACAGATTTTTGGTAATATATTATGAACACTCTAGTTGTTACGAACACGTTACTATCGGAATAAAGTAGGCATAACAATATGTTGCAGACGCCGAAGCCAGTTCAACTTGTGCTGAAGCTGGATTTATGACGATAAAAAAGTCAGTGGGAAATGTTTGATTAGCTGCCTGAAACCACGTGTACTTTTTCAACGAAATAATTTGTTAAACATTAACAAAATAATCTGTAACCACAGTCTCGTCCCAGAACTTGACTGGGTAGGACTCTTGTTAGCGGAGTCAGAGCTTAAAACGTAAAACGTGAAAACCATAACCAACAAATAATCCCTCATAGTGCAAACAATTATAGTGTAACAATTCAGTGAGTACAGACTACTCTATGGTCAAGAATAAGTTAAGTGCTAAGTGATAAGGAAGAGTGAAGTGACAAGTGCAAACTAATATAGTGAAACGGTCAAAAGAGTTAAGTGTTAAGTGGCAAGAAAGAGTTAAGTGACAAGTGTCAGCGTCTGAGGGGTCGCACCACCTGTCAACAGGACGATCTTCACTGGCCAAACAAAAGAGGTCAAACAAGGGAGGAATAGGCCACCTGCAAAAAATTGATAAGTATCCTCAACTCATCTGCATGACCTAACACATAATTTGCAAATTAAACAAGACAAGGCACATTGCCTAATCCTACAAAAAAAACAATAAATATCGGTAACAATAAATACATTAGAAACTCAATACTAACCAAAAAAAACAATCTTCCCAACCAGCCTATCGCGGTCATACACCAAAGCTGAGCAGGTCAATAAAGCTTTCAACAAAACAATCCAAGACTAACAAAATCGAGACCAAATAAATATTTGACACTTAGAACATAAATAACCCATAAATTAAGAAAACATAAACAAAGTAAAAAAAAAGCACTCTAATCAAACTCCATGGATTATGTAAACACATTAGACTTTACTAAAAGTAAAAAAATACGTTAGCACAAAACATGCACTTCTCACAAATTAACCAGTCGGGAGCAACTGGGATATTCTTATAATAGGAGCAATCTTGAGTATAACAAATTTAAAAAAAAAACAGTTACAGAAAATTTTGAAAAACTACTGTTTTATAAGAAATGAATAAAGTTTATGAAATGATGAGTCTGTTGAGCTCAATTTTTAATTTTGGGGCTTTTTTCAAAAATCCATATCCACGCCAATGACTAAGAGGCACGCTAATGACTGTTTTCATTTAATAATGATACAAAATACATTTTTAATATTTATTTAAAAGTAAACATTGGTTACAAAAAAAATTAATGAATTAAGCATATTTTATCAATTTCCTCGGAGTTTGGTACTTTAAAAAATCTATTTGAAATTGGCTGTGGTGGCAAATCAAGTTTACATAATATACCAGCTTCTGTAAAGATTTGTCGATCAGTTGATCCAGGCCAATAAAAATATTTACCACTTCTTGCCATAAAGGTAATAGTTATGTTTTCTCCATTTATATCCTCAATTATTCCTAAAAATAATTTACCTCAGTGCTCGATATTAATAAAAAAAGGAGACATACCTGGATACCCAGTGATGTAACCCATACATTTTTTTCAGTATCTAGGTACAGATACAAATACTCTTTGGCAGATGTATCTGGGTACAGATACCGATACATTTTCCCAAAAGTATCTGGGTACAGATACAGATACATTCAAAAAGTATCTAAGTTACTTCCAGATACTTTCTGTTACCTAAAAACTTAAAAATTAAATGACAAAAAAAAATTGTTTGGACCTTATAACGCAATAGATATTTATAAAGCAAGTTAATCTACTGGATGTCCAATGGATATCCAGGATATCCTATGTATATCCTGGATATTTATAGAGTAAATGCATTGGATGTTCCGTGTGGGGTTGCAATCGGGTTGGGTAAAATAAAATGTATCTTGTATCTAAGGATCTAGATACTTTCAAAAGGATCTAGATATTAAAGTAGATCCTGATTTTTTTAAGTATCTCGATACGTATTTAGGTACATAAAATGTATCTAGATCCAGTATCCAGATACATGTATCTCGATACGTTACATCACTGTGGATACCATGTCTCTGTAAATTGCAGCTACCCATTGTAAATGTTTATGTAGATATTAAACCTGCAGGTTCATGAACAGGAGATGGCACTAAAACCCGGTTTTTCAAAAGTGGACTTACGTCTTTTGCGAATTAGGGTAACGATATTAAATTTTATCCGAAATCGCATTTAATAATTATAAATTATTTACCTTTTTAAACAGTAGACACCTTCTGCATTAAAATTTGAATCGAATGTCATTTGAATGTAGTTTAGTTGCTGCTATGGAGCAGTAAGGAGCAGTAATGGTTTGCATACAATGCTCGTATTAAATCGGTACTAAAGTTCTACTTTACTGTCGATTTCTTTTACTTTACTGTCGATTGTTGACTACTTTACTGCCGAGTTTAGATAAAAATATCTTATTATCATTATTCGTACAAAATATCATTGGCGTGGATAGTCCGTCATTAGCGTGGACAAAAAAGTCCACGCCAATGATGCAAGTAAATATCCACGCCAATGACAAAATTAAGGTTAAGGTTCTTTGGACAGCAAATGGATTAATGAATTTAATTTAAATTATGCATATCTTTTGTAGTTGTCACTGCTCATTAATTATTGTCAATATTTTTCTAATAGCTTTTAGATAAACAAAATTGTCACTAGCACTCCAATGATGCACTATAAACATACGCCCATGAAACACATAACAACTTCACACTTCATAGTTCACTGTGCAACTGTTCGCGTTTGGCGCCAAATCAAGTAAATAGCGTATACCAAAATGTTTATAATAACGGTCGCTAACTGGAAAATTTAAAGTAGGCGGGAATTTTAAATACGTATCATTATAATCCACGCTAATGATGTCAAACTCAGGGACACATTTAAGAAATGTTTTTTTTTCAATTCAATTTTATTTTTTTGTCTCAATCCCGCTTAACATATCTTAAAAAGTGTTGTCTATAATATACTATTGCTAGAGTATTTATGGACAGTTTCTTAATTTGCAAAAAAAAAATATTCTGGTGAAAGGATATCCAGGGACATCCACGCTAATGACAATTTATGTAATTAAAGGGAAAATGTATCGAATTGGTTTTTTTTTATTATTAAGTTAATAGGTGTATGAATAGGGTCAATAAACCCCTAAATAAATATAAAATAAAAAATGGTGAACATGCACTTGACTGAGCATGGCAAGTCAGGGACATAAAATTTCCCCTATTGTAAGAATGACCCAACTAAGCAACAATAAAAATAAAATAAAAAAAACAACACATTTTACCAAGTGCAGGAACTATCTGACCAGGACACGGACAACGACAATAGCGAACAAGACGAAGACCTCGACTAGGAAACTACACCCCTGCAGCGAAATAACAACTCCCCAACTCCAAATAGTAATCCCAAATGTTTGGAGTAATACTAATCGACTGGTCTAGGGGGATTCCGCGTCGTACTTAGTTTTAAGTCGGCGTAATTGTCCCCCAAAAACCAACACCTTCCCGTCCCTCCTCCATACCCCACTGAGCGTATAGCATAGGCTCGGCGAACCCGGGAACGGCTATTAAAACTATTCGCCTCTCGCTCTCGAGCCCCAAATAGGGTACAGTACGGAACGCAATGGACATTCGCACCCAGCAAACACGGGTGAAGCCGTGCAGTTGCTGGGGGCGAACAAAAATCGGCGTAAGTAAACATAGGCCTGTACGGGGTCCGGGAGTGATGAGGCAATGGGGCTGGTTATACGTCTCTTATACTCACACTCATACTCATACTCATATACTCATACTCATGCTCATTAACAAAATAATCTGTAACCTTTAAAAATTAAAAAAATGCTTACAATTGCATATTAACTTTACAAAACTTTTGGTAAAATATTCAAAATTACAAAAAAAAATATTTTAAAAAAGGGCTTATTAAAACATGGGTTAGAATATTTATAAATTGACAGAATGACTAACTTTAATTGTAGTCTTTCTTACGAGTATCAAAAGTCGGGCCACTACATTAGGTATTGATATATGTTATAATTGTGTTAATACACAGTCGAGTACACAGTTCAACACAAATTCCCTCCCATGAAAAATATTAACAGAGTTTAAAAAACCGTTTCACGAAATAACGTCATTTACATTTTGTACACAGCCATTTTAACATATACAGATATTTAATTCTCTAATTTGTTACAAAAAAAATGTCTTTAAATATTATATGTTATTTCATGATACAAAAAATAATTTTTATTTTAAATTTTTAATTTTTTTTTTAATAAAACAACAGATTTGTATTTAATTTTAATATGTGTTGGTAAAAAATCTTGGTCTTGCTTTAGAATCTATAGTGGTATCACAACCTAAAAAACACCACTTGATATATTTCGTAAATGTGCAAACACGCTGTATAAAATTTAAATACTTTTAAAATGTAACTTTAATGGTTGTACATTTATTCAGTAAATAAAAATTTTATAAAGCTATACAGCCTAGCTGTTATCAAAGCTGTTATATTATGTGCCGAATACCGTGGATCCATAACATTTTATTGGATCGCACTAAAAAAAAAATGACGTGATCTGAAAAAAACGCCGAGACACGGGTATAATTTGTTTAACTTAATTTTCAAAATCTTTAGAGTTTTTTCGTGGGAGGTAAAAAATCAATTTTTTTCGTATTGTGATAGATGATAGATAGATAGATGATAAATAAAGCTGCAGCTTGGTAGCCCATGGGCTGCAGATAATTGATAGGAATGTTCAGTACAAACTTAAATGACTTAAATAAACATTCAGGCCCGGTTGTACAATTCAAGTTCAGTACTCTGGTCCCTAAACCTTTACAACTTTTATTATAAATTATTTTTTCTACTACCTTACTAGAAAACTTAATTTTCCACCCCCGAGCGAGGGAGGAAAATGTCACTTTTCCTACCCGGGAGGAAAAAAAATTTCCTCCCTCTTTTTTTTTTAACAATTTTACATTAGCAAGAGTTTTTGTACCTTGTCTAGCCCTATTTGATTTTGTAGGAAAAAGATGTACTCCGCGCTTGCCCAATCATTCTTTTAACAAACTATAGGTATTCATTTTCATATCGCTCTTTCGATTTTTAAGGAAGGAAATTAATTGCAACTATTCTTGCCTATTTAGCAAGATCTTGCGGCAGGTCTTCTTCGCTAGAACTCATTTTCAAAACGTAGGAAGAATTTCAAATTTATGATAAACATTCTGACAGCTTATAAGAACTGTTATGTTTTTATTACCAAAAAATAACATAGCAACAAAGCGTTGTCAACATAACGTCGGCGACGCAACACCTACTTAATATTTTGTCATAATTTTATAGCCCCATACCGGGTTAGTAAAAGGAACCGGAACGCTTAAAATGTCTTAAAACCGTTAAAAGGTAATAGAAAAAACTATATACATACCTCAGAAGAAAAATGCGTTTCCTCCCTTGAATATTTAATGCCCTTCGCCTCGCGTCGGGCATCAAACTATTCGCGGGAGGAAAAGCACTATTTTCCTCCCATGGTGTGTAAATAGCTATTCTGTTATCATGCGCTTTACTTATGTTGCTACATGTATTTTATAAAAACGACATGCTAAATTATATAAAACAACTTTTTGACCAATTCAAGCGTGTGCTCGCAATATTTATTGGTGTTAAGAGGAAAACCTTGAAACATTAATGCTCGGTTGTACATTTCGAGTTCAGGTTTCACTTACATTTGAAATAAGCTCAAACTATTGTTATAACAATTGTAGCCAAGCAACTAAACCTTGGTCTAAAATTTGTTTTATATAATTCAGCATTTCGTTTTTATAGAATACATGTAGCAACATAAGTAAAGCGCATGATAACAGAAAATAATTAATAATAAAAGTTGTAAAGGGTTAGGGACCTGAGGCATATTACCGACCGGAGGGATAAGTTTTTGTACCTGAAGATAACACTGCTGCTCAAAGTTTCCTATTCACCTTTAACCCAAAAATTGTGTGACCTACAATAACGCAAATAAAATATTTTTTTAATCATGCAATAAAAATATTACCTACCAAAAAAAAATACCAATCCAACAAAACAAAACTTTTATGACATGAATATTTATACTTTAAATATTTTTATTCACCAGGTTTAATGGCAAATTATTAAAACATGAAAGGATATTAATATTTTTTATAATAAAAAGACAATAAGTTTAAATACGGACTTGATAAACCAATAAAATAAAATTAAATTACACTGCTAAAAAGTTTATATATTATAAACACATTTTGTTTATCAGCTCTGGTATGATACGAAATAAGTAAATAAGTTATAAATGATCTGGAACAGGAAAATACAAAACATATTTTGGTATACCTACGCGCTTAAATTTACACAAGTATTTTTCATTTTTTTCTTGTGTTCTTATAGTTTTAAATGAGTATTGCTAGGTTATTAGGTCAATAAACATAAGTTAAACGATACCGGCATACTGTACAGCGCGTGTAGTGTCCAAACTTGGACAAATATTTGATTATTATCACTAGCAATTCCATTGTTTTCCATGTTTTGATTTAAAAAATAAAAGTTCTTTTTCCTCCAAATAAAAATGTTTTTTTTGTAACTTTGGGGTTTAACTTTGTGGTTGATCTTTAAACTTGGATTAAAATTAAGTGGGATCCACCGATATTTTTATTCTAGTGTAAAATACTAAAATGGCGTTATATTGGAAAACAAAATCGGACAAGTGAACTCGGCTCTACTGTAGAAGCAAAGTAGGTTTGATTTTTGTCAAGAGATGTACATATGTTTTAGTAAATGCAGCTAACAAGGCAGTAACATAACTTTTAATTAGAGTTTGCTACCAAAACAAAGTATAGAAATAAAACTTTGTTTCTCCCGGTATAGTTTCCACTAACATGAAAAAACAGAACGCAAAATGTAACAAAAATCGCAATCAGCACAATCTACCGTCCAAAGGACGTGGCTTGTCTATGTGTTGTGGGAGACACTGCATGTTGTGTAAATGGAGACAACTTCAGCGCTTAAAAGACTTGGTATAGAAACGAAATGCAGTACCTACCGTTTTTATTTTCATTGTCAAATAATTGTTAACTTTTTTTAACATAACGAATTTTGCTTTGGAATCAGAATAGGAGGTAACTATGAAAACACAATTATTGGCAATAAAAACAAATATCAAGACTATTTAATTAAAACGTGTTGCATTTGCTTAAAAATGAAGAGACTTGAAGAAAACCAAAAGTCTATGTGTATTGTGTTTTGGAAAAATTAAACCATGCGAAAAGTAAATAAAAAATAGCCACAAATAACAAAGCATAATTTGTGAAAGACTACGACATGAAAGATCCCGAATTGAGAAAAGGACTGTGTGGCACGTGCCGGTTAGCGGTTAATGAATACGGAAAAGGTATTTTCAAACGAAAAATTAAACAAGCTGATTATTCAAAACTGTGCGTTTGCCCTGAAACCATTACAAGGAATCATAAAATATGTAATTGTACAATTTGTGAAGTATACCCAAAAA
The DNA here is from genome assembly GCA_921294245.1 of Brassicogethes aeneus. Lineage (NCBI taxonomy): Eukaryota > Metazoa > Arthropoda > Insecta > Coleoptera > Nitidulidae > Brassicogethes > Brassicogethes aeneus. The sequence goes on from OV121132.1 coordinate 70,059,879, forward strand.
AAGTTATTAGGTCGTCCGCCAAAGTTTAAAAAGAGAATGGAAAATCTTCTAAGATATGAAATCATTGTTTAAAGGTGATTTCCAGAGGAAAGGCTCAAAATTGCACTAAATCACCCAAATCGCAAGAAAAAGTGGCAGCACTAGTTTGAAAATATCGACAAAACTTAACTGGCGACAGTTATCTTGCTTCAGAAGCACTTGATGTGCATTTAAAAGCCAAAGAACTGATGCAGACAAATGACACAAAATTTTTAGAAGAAAATTTATCACAAATTTAAATCCAAGTATAAACAAAACAATAAAACTGGCATCGGAATTGCCTAAGGAACCGGATCAAACTGATTAAATCAAACTTAAAATAGTAGATTATGTCATAAGGAGTAGAAGTGACTCTTTTTGTGGTGAGTACAGAGATTGACGGCCGAAGCGTAGCTGAGGCAGGCAACTGTACGAAGCACAAAAAGAGCTTCTACTCCAAATAACATATACAATTTTTTTTTCAAGGGCGTAATATAAATAGGATAAGCAATAGAATTATTTTATTTACTCATAACTCATGTGGTATAAAATGTTGGCTAAAAGCATAGAAATTATTGATAAAAACTAAAAAAAACTTATAACCCTTACTTGCAATGCCGATAAATATTCTAAACTAAAAATAAACACTGCTGTCAAAATGCTGCGCTTGAATTAATTTTGACGTACTGACATTTGTTTGGAGTTCCGACATTGGCGACTCGTCTATCATCATAATATTTTGCCAATAAATTAGTTGTTCTTTATTTCGTTCAATTAAAATTTAATAAATAATCACTAAATATTCCGTGCGATTATAATTAATATAATTAATACATCGTGATTGCTTTGTATGAAATGCTAAATTAATTTTATTATTTGACGTCTATTGAGACACCTATGAATTTACTTCTATCCCTAAGCTTTTTTGAGTTTTTTGTCTGCCGCTAATGAAAAAGACGCACTTCAACTATCTCTATACAGGCATATAAGATTGTATATCATGGCCGCTTAAAAAAAAAACAAAATTATGTGCACCATATCAATCTGCAGACTCTCTTTTCGATACAACTAATGTAGAACTGTTATATCTTCTACTAGCAACACAACGGTGTTTTGTAACAACGTGATTTTATATGTTTTGTAACGAGAGAAAGAAAATGTTCTGCAGAAGTAGGTATAGATGGAGAAGAAGGTTCTTTGAAAATATGTTTATGTATACAAGAAAAAGACGTCGAAGAATATTGTACCAACAAGACAATATAAGATTCTGGAGTCAAAAAACTTTTCATAATTGGAATAGAGCACGATTTTTAAGAATTTTTAAGAATACTACCATAATAATAACTACGGGACTACTTAAGTTAAATGATGTTGACAACTTTTATATTGCAACTGATTTAAAGCTTGCCAACAAACTTACAGTAATAATTTCCCATAGCTCCATAAATTTGGTGTGATGTTGACAATTATCATTTGTTTAACAGTGGTAGTTTGAGAACTTTTGAAACTAACCTACAAAACCACAAACAGTATTTGGATTGTTAAAGTAAACAACAAACGTTGAAAAATTTGGTGGTTGTATATTTATTATATATATATATATATATATATATATATATATAAAGTTATTCTTCCGCCAGAATTACACTTGTTGTTGGATGTGGTTAATACGATTGACAACAGCTTCCCGAAATTTTCCAAAATTTGCCTTTATTTTATTTTATATAAATAAAAAAAACTAGAGTAGTAAATTAAAACAAGCACAAGAAATTGAATAGCTTTTATCTCTACATGGCAAATTTTGGAAAATCTCATTAATCATTGTTGTAATTATAGGTACATTTAATGGAAACAATCAAAAGAGATAATTATGTGTGCACAGCGGGTTGTCTTACTATGCTGTCACTTGTTCGACATTATTTAAAAAAAATGGCAAATAGAAAGAATAGTACAAAGTACTCAACTTATAAGACGTTTCCTCGCACTCGTCCATTAAAATTATCCTCGTGCAAAAAAAAATTACGTATAATTTTTAGGTTATCCAGCGCACAACTACGCATGCCCAAAAATTCCGTTCTGTCGATTTATAAATTGAATACTTTTTACAGTCCGTTTTTTACGTATCCACTGCGTCTACGTTACGTCTACGTCCAACTATAAATCCAGCTTTAATGCATGTTTTTGCATCCAAATATTTTATCCTAAGGCTTTGGCGAATTAGTTCCCACCCTGTATGTATCTACAGGGGAAAGAATGTATGTTATTACTTATTAATAATCGCGAATACAATTTATATAAACTGGTAATTCTCATAAACTTTTTGAAATTTAACAGCACGTGCCCCAGAAATCGTCACAGATGCAATAATATATTAATTTTGAAAATTAGCTCATTTTTTTATTATCTTGATTACCATTCATTGAGATTAGCAGCGCAGAGAACAAAAATTATGCACTCTTTTGCAACAAAAAGTTTAGAAATAATTTTTAAATTTAAAATATTGGATAAAAATTGCATGTTGTTTATAGCTCTGTTATACGATCAAGCTAAACTCGCAAAATATCTATTTTGTTGTTTTTATTACAAATATAATTTTTTATTAAAATATGTGAAAAAATTATTTTACATTTAAGTTTGTTACGGTTTAAATAGCTGTAGATAAATATTTAAAATTATAAAATGTACACTGTTTAAAATATCTGTGGTGTAAAGAGTAATCTTAAAATGGTGTCAAAATCCAACACCAAGTGGTGTTAATATAAACACAATGATTTATGGTTGAAAATGTTATATACAGAAAACACCATCCATCCATCTATAGATTTTATTATTAATTTTATTTATAGATTTTTATAAAAATATTTGAGAAGTGCACCTACACAGAAAAAAGGAGTAGTTCATTTAACTATATTAATTTAGTTTAGTATTTATTTAAATCAACTGTGGGAAGGTTAATATAAACAAAGATTAGTTTAACGGTACTAAACCAGATAGTTATTTTATTTTTTTTTAATTGGTTAAATTAACCCAAAAAACTTTAGTGAAACCAACTCGCTGTATGGTTCAGTTTACTAAATATGTTTGTAAAATAAGAGTTACTTCAACCTAAAGCACTCTGTTAAAACTAATAAAACAATTTGCCGTGCCTAGTATGTACCGATCGCGGCAAAGGCGGTGTGGATCACGTGATGTTCTTAAATCTCGCCTCTGTTGACTTACATGAAGAGTATATAAGCTCAGGTAGTCCTTTGCTTTGGTGTGACACTACAAGTTGTTCGATACTAAAGAGACCTTAAATACGTGGAAACAGCTGTCAATACTTGAAGGATTTTAAGTTGGTGGAACGCACTAAAAACATTATCTCTAGCTAGTTGAAGGTTTAATTTTCTGGAATAATACCACTGGTAATATACTAGTAATGCGTCAAGGAACTTCCTGTTTCCTTTTTTTCCTTTTTTTCAGTGTAGTATGATTTAATTTGACTAAAAACACATAATATTTAACACTGAAAAGTAGTTCAATTTACACCAGGTAAAATTTATTTTAATATTGTGTGAAAGTTAAATTTACACTATATTGTATTTGAATTTACACTGGACCAACGAACCATATTTAACACCATTTTGGTTTGTATCGATATAGACCATGTATGGTGTTAAAATGGTCATGAATTTTGAATAGTATATACCTATTAACTTTAAGAAATTAATAATAACGATTATATAAAAAGCCTAATATCATGTATTATTTTATTTATATTATAATTTTTCATATTGATTTATAACAATTATTCATATTGATTTATAACACCCAAAAGTTTATCGTTAACGCGTTAGGGGGCATTAGAAAAATGTTCATAACTTAATATTAATAGTTAATAAATTTTTTAAAATTAACTAATAGTTTGACGTAAGGGTTTAATCGTATTTACAATAAAATTGAAAAAAAATATTTAAGGTATTTGTTTAAAATAAATGGAGGATTTACGTTGCCACAATTGGATATGTAGCATCTTGCAGCCACAAAATAATAGATACAGGACTTTTAAAACTGTTAAAATAAAACTTAAACAACCACTTTTAACTTTTGAAACACCTAATTTCCTATTAGTACATAAACAAAAGCATTGTACTTAATTAAATTTAATTCCATTGTTCAAACAATGAGTACTTATGTTTTATAATCCATGTTTGGTTGGTTGTCTCATGAAGGATTTATCACAAAAATAATTAAGAGAACAATAATACGGATGTAAATTAACGAAGTATAGTTTTATCACCAATCGCATAGATTTATTCCTTCACTTGCGTGTAAAAAGTGTGAAGGCACAGTAAATCTACGTAAATTATATAGGTTGTCTATTTAAAAACGAGCAATGATCTATAAGTCTGGACCTAAAATAGACAACAACAATTTCTTAATTTCCCAGGATATGTGGGGGATGGGAGAATCAGTATAATTACAAAAATGACCTTTTCTAAACAACTCCTGGGGCTATAGCAACCCTGTATACGTACGTTTGCAATTAAAAATAGCCAACAAATGATTGTATTATCAATATTGCTTTTTGAAAGTTGTTTTTAGACCTCCAAGGTAGGATTTATTATGGAATTATCATAATATATTGTTAGCCATTAGGTTCGTTTGATGAATAAAACGTAAATCTTTCATCTAAGATCCATGATTGATGTTCTTGTTTACGAACTTAAGACCCCACTAAAACTTATTTTTAAACTAAGTACTCCCATCATTGAAAACCACAAGCACATAATTTAAACGTATTTTACAAACTTTAACATTTATCACTGTATTTGATAGTAAATTCCCAATAAACTATAGCAGAATATTAGTTGATGAAATCTTTAGAAGAATCTTTGGTGAATAAATTAAAAAATAGATGATCAGAAAAATATTCTTTGTTGTTTAAAGCAAAATACACAAATTAATACAATTAAAAAAAAATATTATCAATTTGGTTTTTGCAACACAAATCCATGTTTCTGTTAAAATATGATGCATTTATATTTTGAATTTATGTGTTAATTCTTTCCACTTATCCTTTTTAAGTTTTCACTGCACAAGGGACATATTGGGTAGTCACTTTCTTTGAATGTTAGCATATGGTTTGTGTCACAGATTTACTCTTTAATAATACAATACTTTAGGGTATAGTTTTTTAGTTCAGTTGATTTTGAAGAGTTGACACAGCATGTTCCACATTTATTTTTCGTTTCTGTACTTTTACACTTTTATTTGTTATAATAAACATACATTGATTTTGCTCTGAACTAGTTAAATTATTTATTTATTCCAATATATATTTAACAGTTTCTCTATCTTTTCATATTTTATTTACTTTCTAGCTTACACATCGCCGTTAAAATTACGTTAAGGTGTATCTCATTTTTTGTGCTAAGCAAAAATATGTTAACCTTTAAAACTTTACGGAAAAAATAAAACAGTAACCATTGAAATGCAGAACAAACTGAAAAAAAGATTTCTTATATTTAGAATACCTATCATCTTGAAAATCAGTTTCAAATCAGACGGGGAAGAGAGTAGATGTGTGAGTTCGAGCGCTCTTATCCACAATAAAATTCTTAAAGAAACATAAAAATCACTCATATACAGTGTAGTCGAGTGAAATGCGGTGCGAAACAGTGCTACTAGTTTGGTTAGACTACATCACGGGGTGTGAACTGGCATTGGTTCTTTGATGCAGTGTTTTTCAGAGCGGAATTCTCACTAGATGGCGCTATTTGCAGAATTCTTTATATCGGGAACATATCTTAAAAAAGTAGAGGTAACCGTAGACGACAGTAAATAAAATCGACCACTATACAGTTTCTGACACTACTCATTGATGTCACAAAACTATTTTTGTTGTCAAAGTAACCCGTGATGTTTTATTAGAACTTGTATGATTTAAAATGACACTAACATTAAAATTTTATATTAGGTTGAATAGTGTTCTCCGCATCAATGGATAGTGTTCTTTTATCAATGGTTTTCATTGTTTTCTTTTCTCCCTGTTAATATTGTAGTTAAAACATTTTTGCTTAACAACAAAAACGAGATCCGCCTTTGCGTATTTTTAATGGCGACATGATCTTTTTGCAGGCTGCGTTATTACGAATTATTTTATATTGGTTTTTGGTACCGGACCCTATATAACTTTTTAGTTCTTAAACTGACACAAAGTTATTCATGAAACAAGTTGACTAAAAAAGTTATTTCATTATGCAAATTATGTAAAATATTCAATAAAGAATAATTTTAAAACGAAATAATTAAATTGGAAATAAGGGATCGAAGTAGGAAGGGCGACAAAAATTAATTGTTAACTTTGGAAAGCGCGAGACAATGAATATTGCGATTTAAAGAATTTAGTTTTCGTCAAGATGAGACGATGTGTATATTGATAGATAAACTGGGAGATAAATTATAGTTAAGTGTGGGATCGAGTGGGCTGTTAACCCATTAAAAGTTTGTCGCGACGCGTCCAATTCGCAGAGAGCACGAGAAAGGCCGGATCCTGCGAAAGCGACAGATGACGCGCCACGTTGAATCCTTCGCGCGCAAGGAATTTTATGGGTCATCAGGACGACGTGATATAAAACATGACAGGCCAGTCAAATGGAATTTGCCACGTAACCATATATTATCCGATCCATTGAAACTTTCGCTAGGTACGCGATTTTTTTCTGCTTGTATTTTCAGTTCACAATTTAAAATTCAATATAAATTAAAAGGGATTTTTTATTTTGTATTATTTCATCCACAAACTTATATTTATTTAAAATCTCCTCATAAAACTGTTATTTTAGTTAGTTATGGCCATATCAAAAATTAAAAATACTTTTCTTCAAGATGCCACACTTCGAAACCGTTAAAGTTGGCACAGGCGAATATTTGACCTTGCACGCCCCTTTTACTGTTCTAACACCGGCAACGTTGCATTTCATCAATCAAATATTAAAAGTATATACGAGGTGTGTTCAGAAAATAACGGGAATTGTTAAATTTCGCGGGTTCGGAGGGTCCGATTGTCATAAAATTTTCTTTATTATGTTGGTATACATGCCCCCGAAGTATGATAAAAACTTTAGCTGTTTTCATCGTTTACTTTGTCTGTGGCAGCCGCTAAGGTTAGACGTGTTTTATGAGTTTGGCGATTTTCGTTCGTTAAAAGAAATGGATCAAAGAAATTTGTATCCAATTTTGCTAGAAAAAATGAAATAAATTTTTCTGAAATGTTAACAAAGGCATATAGTGAGTCTGCTATAAGTAAAACAAAAGTTTACCAGTGGTATAAGAGTTTCCAAGATGGCCGTGAAGACGTTGAAGATGACGAACGCCCAAGCACATTAACAACCGATAAAAACATGGAAAAATTGGAAGAAATGGAGAAGTCGCTGATGATGTTTGTATATCGATTGGCTCATCTCATGAAATTTTTTTAAATGTTTAGGGTATGAAACGCGTGGCAGCAAAATTTGTTCCAAAATTGTTAAATTTTGAACAAAATTTTTGTCTAAAAACAATACTGTAATGATGCCCCAGCCTCTATATTCGCCAGACATGCCTCTGTCTGACTTTTTTCTATTCCCAAAAATAAAGAGAACCTTAAAGGGCCGCCGTTTTGCAAGCATAGATGACATTAAAAGCGCATCGCTGAAAGAACTAACTAAAGGCTATTCCAAAGATCGAGTTTTAGAAGTGTTTCGAATATTGTAAGAAGAGCTGGCACATGTGCATAATATCCAATGGGGACTATTTTGAAGGCGACAACATTAATGTAGACGAATAAATAAGTATTTGTTTCAAAAAACGAAAATTCCCGATATTTTCTGAACACACCTCGTATGTATGCATTCGGTTAGTGGAGCGAATTGTAGGTAGTTTAAATATAATGTAAAAATTTTAACTAAATTTGTTTTTAATAAATTAAAAAAAAAACAAAAAGGCATGTTTTATAATAACTGTTGCAATTATTGCTTTAATAATTTAAATTTGTTATTTTTGTAATTATAATTAAAAATATATTAAAATAAATTACAGGTAAATATAATTGGTTGTGTTAATTAATTTAACAGCAATTTAAATAACAAATAAAATAATAATTTAAGTTTATTGTGTTTATATGTTTAACTTAATTTAATCTATTTTTTTGTGTCTTGCGTCTTGCGCTTACCTATTTAAAATTTAAATTTGTTTTATTAAATATATTGTACCATACAATCAATGTATTAAGAAATAATACTTGGAATAATTAGGTAAAAAAAGGAAATAGGTATTTGGAATAAAATCACAACATTTCGAATTTAATTACATTTATTAATAAATTAATTAAAATACCTAATAGTTTTTTTTGTTTTGACCAAATTAACCCAACTTGGTCAGAAATTCCTCCAAAATAAACTAAATTATTATAATATAATGATTCATACCGTCATTATATTATAAAAACCAAGAATGGCTTTTAACTGGTGACGTGCCGTCAATTTTACCATACTGGATTAAAAAATAAGATTATGCATGACGAGATTTCTATACCTTTGCGAGTCTCATATGAAAAGCGAGAAGAAACGATACTGCGAGACGAGAACCGACACAAGACTTCTTTCTTATGAAAGTCTCGCCTCGTTGGTCTCGTGGGAATAACTTCTTCACTTCAGTAAAGATACGTCCTAAAATCCTTATAGAAAAGCGGTATCTTAATTTTGTTGTATAGTCAATATGTAGAAAAATCTACATTAAAAAATTTCAAACTGGCTGGGTTTTTGATATGTTAAATTAACATTGTTAATCCTGTGTTCTAAAGGGTAAAATGTCAAATTTCCGTGTTTCCCCCACCAGCGCTTTACTCTATATTTTAAATTGATATTTTTTAGATTTACAACTCTTATATTTATCAATTTTTAATAAAAAACACATTCTTACTATTCTTGAATCCATCGCGACATCGTCAAATTTCTAGCGATTGACGCTACTCGGACAACGATTTTAAGAACGTACCCATCATAGTCTATGAGCGTACCTAACTTTGAGCCGCTGTATTTTGGAAACTGGGCTCAAATACGTTATCAAATTTTTTGTTCTTTCATACAGTAAACTTTTCAAAACCGGATCGTAATGACTCAGCAGTTGAACAACAGACAAAAATATTCCCGGATTTCGAGAATCGATTTTTCAAGTTCAAAGTCTACAGTTTGATTTAAGCACCACTTATCTAATATGGATCAAGAAAGATTGTGCTCATTTTTGCTTTCGTGTCGAGACAAAGTTTGCTGCAAATGTAACCAATCATTGAAGCCCTTGGCCAATGAATCTTTAGATTGAGAAAATAACCAACAAGGCAAGCAATAACATTGATTCAAAAAGCTGGAATAGCACAACCATGGACGCTCTGCTACAATACCGAATTTAAGTGTTTTTTGTAATGAAAATTCGAAAAACTTCGACCGTTCTTGTCACGTGGAAGCGGGCCGTCAGGTCGGCTTGGATCCTGCTCAATCAACAAACGTTTTAATGCTGTCGTTATTTCACGATGTCCATAATGACCTATGTCATTTTTCGAAAATGATCGGGTATCAGGAAAGTTGTTTACATGTTTGGGATGCATCATTTGTATTTCTGGAACCTAAATTGTAACATGCTGTTACGTATAAGGGTGCCGAATTCAGTTCTTAAATTTTACTCGGTCCTAAACTTACATAAATATTCCCTAGTGATTTTGGTTTTTATAAAACTTACAATTCTAATGGAATTGCGATATTTATAATACAAAAATATGTTCGTTGAGTTTTTTGAAACATCATTTTAATAAATCGCTTATTTTATGACACCAATAAGTAACAACAGGATTTTGTCCACTATCGACATTGTTATTATTGTTAACGTTTTCAATTTGGCCTATAACGCAAACAGAAAATTAATTTCATACAAAAACAATCGAGTCGATCAACTATCACCCAACTAATCTCACCTTCATTCACATCAAGTGCAATTTCGTCACCATTTCTAACCTTGAAATAATCATTTATTTTCGGCAATTTCTTTTTAAGGTCTGAAGCTTCGTTTGCTTTTTTGCGTTTTTGTGCTCTCGATAAATAAATGCGTGGTTGAAACCTCGGAACTGACATTTTTCAGCCGAATTCTCTTTGATTTTTATTCAACAAATGATAATTATTCTTGGTCGCATATTTCACACAACTCACAACTGCTTATAACACACATTAAATGATAAAATTGTGAGGTTATGCGAACGACAACAACGTTCGATTACTCGAAATTCTAGTCTAGATGGAATTACATAGTGGCGGCTTATTCAAAAACCGCAGACCAGTCGTTGACGGCTTACACAAAAATCACAAACAGATCATTAACTTTGGTTATATACGAGTACAGCCATATTTCGTTTTCAGAAATTTTTTGTAATTCTCAGACCTTTGGGGGCCTCGAAGGGGTCCAATCAAAGATCCGGATTACAAAAAATCTAATTTCGTCCGAATTTTACATTATCCGCACCTTAAGGTGCCGATTACAAAAAATTCTGCAAGGCGCAGGCCTTCAAAAATTCTCCAGGATATCCCAGAATTTTGCTCTGCAGGTCCCAAAATTTTGGGGCCTGTGTTCCTGGAACACATGGAACACCGGTAGTTACGCCACTGTGCAATTACAGTAATATCGGTTGTGCTCCGTAATTTACTGCCATTACTATCAGTAATTTTACTGTCAGTACACTGAAAGAAATTTGTTGCTAAAAGTAAACACAAATTTATACTAAAAATTTTATACTAGTGCTTTACACATTTATACTACTGTTTATTATGAATGTATGTTAAATTTTGTAATACATTTATTGTAAAGAAGATATGTTAGATCTAAATAAAAATAAACTTACCCTTACTATAAAATGTAAACTATAAGTGAATTACAGCAAAAAAATATTGCTAGAAACACATTTATATTGCTAGGGCAGCAATAGGCTGCTAACCAAACGAATATATTTGTTTTAGCAATGTATGTGGTAGTCCAAATATGAAACATAAAATATATTTGCCCTAATTATTTTTTTATTTAACTTTAGTATATATTTCTTTCAGTGTAGCGAAAAAAGACTGTTCCGTAATTTATTCAGTACTGACGCAATAGTAAAATTGGAAAGCGCCTCAGTAGCAGCAGAAAGTGACAATGGTTACGCAAGGTTATGATTTGCAATTTACTGACATTTGACAAACTTTAATTTCGGCACAGCAAAGAACATAAATAAAAAATAAATATAATAGTTATAAGAAATATAATTTTTTTGGTTTATTTCAGAGAAATATGGAAAATAAAATGTTATCGTCGTCCGCGTTGAAAAATGTATAAAGGAATAGGAAATATAAAATTTACCTGACACCACAACAATACGCCAAATACCAAAAATTACTCTTAAATTCGTACGCTGAATACAAATGACGCGTTTCTCGGAAAAACATCATTAGTCCAAAATTAACATATTTGGGAAAAGAAAAAAACTCTCCGACATTCCCATTTTTGACCAAAGTACTTTATTGACCTATTTACTACATGTAAAAAAATGTAAGATACTTTGTCCAGAATTCCTCATGTTTGTATTTTCAAACGAATATGAAAAAAACACAAAAAATACATGAACATGTGAGGTTTTTAGAAGAAAAAAACAAACAATTCTCCTTACTACACACACTACAAACTAAATACTAACTCTGAGTAACAAAATAAATGAAAAAACTAAAAACTGTATTACTGCCACACTCAGTCTTCGCATTCATCGTTGTCGACTATGTTATCAGGACTGTCAGGTTCTATGGTCTTCTGCTCTTTTATCAAGTTATCATAAAATTTTCTATTGCTGTGGTAATGTAAAAGAGGTAGAAGCTTTTCTAGATTGTCCAAAAAGTCACATGTTGTGTACATGTGACTTTCTTAGACGAAACGGAGTGGACTTGTGATGTTTTTAGAAGAACAAGCTAAATTTCATATTTAATTATTATGGAACCTATGACATTTTTACGAGAAAAACTTATTTGTATACGTATATATGGAGGTTAGGAAAAAGTTGGTGCTAATATCTAAATTTCGACCATATTGGACTAATGATGTTTTTCCGAGAAACGCCTCAAATGTATAACATTTTCTAGGTACTACCTAGTAGGTAGTTTAATATTCTGGGTCTTCGTATGCGTATTCCGCGGGGACCTGCCTGCCATCCTCCTTTAATTATGAATTCGTGTCCTTCATCAATGCTGCTTGTACTTTCAAGTAATATTTTATAAATAAATATTGAAATAATTAGTCCTAGGTATTATAAATACCATTATATATATAATATATATCCTTCACTTTATTTGACAGCTATTTTTAATGTTTAAAAGCTTGGTTATGTGTTTTACTGGAGCCACAGCACCTCTCTGTCACCAGTAGTTTCAGTACAATTAATCTGCCGTACATTTATAAAAGGGTAGTATTTACCACTGAGCTCAGTAAAGCCGGGTCTACAATTGTCGCAGAACGCAGATCGCAGAACGTAAGCATGCGCAAAGCACCCAGCGACGTTGCGATGGAGCAAGGTCACACGTCGCAGAAAGTTAATTCATCTTCAATAACGTCTTTCGCAGGCTTTTATGTTAGCCAATCATAGAGCGCTAGAATCTGTCTGTCTCTGTGCTCTCTTTCTTTCAATAATCAATACTTTTATTTAGTTCCTTTTCCTATTTCGCGGTTATTTTTAAATTTTTGGTGTTATTCTCAGAAATTATTCGAAAAACGTAATTGTCCAAATTTAAAATAATTTTCAATATTTTCTAAAGACCATTTATTACTATTGAATATTCATACTTACATTGATTTAAATAGGTAGTTTTTAGGAAATATCGAAAATCATTTAGAATTTTCAAATTTTGATCAAAATAATTATTTAAAATTTTAAAGAATATTAACTAATTCTATGATAATCTAAACAATTTTTCCAATCCAATATTGGAAATATTTGTTTACCAAAAGTATTATGATAATCAAGGTAATTTTTGTTTTAAAATTAATTTATTTTATCAGGTAAAATACTAATTCTTACTTAGGTATATTAAATTTGCTAAAATTACCTCGAAATTCTGGGTTAACCCATATAATTAAATTATTATACCTATTTAATAGGTAAAAAGCGAAGAGTATATTTAATAATCTTTGGTATGTGTTAACATTAATTGTGTTTATGCTCTGATAATAAATTTAGGGGAAACACTTCTACGTTGGCCACACTGTGGTTATAAAGAAAACAATTGCTCTGATTGGTCAATAAAAGCACATCGCGCGACAATTGTAGACAGCTCACATAACAACGACGTGTGACCTTGCTCCATCGCAACGTGGATGGGTGCTTTGCGCATGCTTACGTTCTGCGTTCTGCGATCTGCGTTCTGCGACAATTGTAGACCCGGCTTAACTGAAAGTGGATTTCGGAATGCGTTTTTAGTACTGACAGTAAATTACGGAACACAAGCATCATATAACTTATATGTCAAAATATTTAAATGTCAGATGATTTAAAAATTTAGAGAATGGACAAATAAAAAAACTAATAAAAAACCTTTTAAAAAGCGCTGATTTTGGCATTTTAGTTAAAGAAAAATAAAATATGGTGGGTTTGTATAATCGCAATATAGTTTTTATAATATTAGACTAAAGTGACCAGATTCTGTCAAAAAACAAAGGGACATTTTGTATGAATTTACCTTAATTACAAAATTGACACAATGATACAATTGTAAATTTGACGTTATTTAATTATTGTTGATTGTGTCATTTTTGTAATTAAGGTTAATTTACACAAAATGGCCCGCTATTTTTTGACAGAATCTGGTCACTTTATATTAGACTCATAAGTCTATATAGAAACATATTGACACTAGTTTAAAAGTAAAATTATTAATAAACTCCGTACAGAAATAAAGCTAAAATGTCATCATGTCAGTTAAACCTAACCTTAAAATGTTGTGACAGAAATAATTTAATTAAATGCTTAAATATAAATAGCGTATAAAATTACGGCGATAATTTGTGCTTTTTCGGCCTGGTATTTTTTTGAGTACATTTTTTGGAATTCTAAATTTTACTAAAAATTTGTAAGTAGGAACGATTTTGTAGTTAGAATGCAATAGAAACTTTAAAAAACAATGAAACAAAAAATAGAGAATTCTCTACAAGTAGATATTCGTTACCATTAATAATCCACCATTTATTTCAGTACACTGAAAAAAAATATTCTTGATTCAAAACAATCTTTGTCTCATATATAACGAAGAGAATAATATTCTTTAAAATAGTAAAGTATTTTCTTAATTCACGTTGATTTACTTCAAGAATCTTTTCTTAATGTGAGAACATTAAGAAAAGATTCTTGAAGTAAATCAACGTGAATTAAGAAAATACTTTACTATTTTAAAGAATATATTCTCTTCGTTATATATGAGACAAAGATTGTTTTGAATCAAGAATATTTTTTTTCAGTGTACACTTTCTGTTCTGCGCAGGCTTGTATTACCCTAGCCTGTAGTTCTTGTGCAGTAGAGGTGACGAAAATTGTGGAGAATTTTTTGTATTCTCTATTGTTTGTTCCATTGTTGTTTTAAGTTTTTATTGCGTTTTTTATTTGTCAAAACTAAGAATAGGAATAATTATATCATGTTACTATTAGTTTCATTTTACCTATATTAATGTTTTTTTCATGGATAACTTGACAGAATAATTTATTGTAAATAGTTATTATTCATTTATAATTACAGCATTCATTAGGATTTAATCATAACATGAGCTGTTTAAAATTAAATCACTAGACGAGTTAAAGTTCCGATACTTTAGGTTAACTCTCGAGCAGAGCAAACATATTTTAAGGGGTTTAAATATTGTTCAGATTAAACAGTAAGGATTTAAAGATTTAACAGTTGTTGCTTAAGTATGGACCATACTGTATGGTTTTGCTCCATTGTTCAGAACCGCGTATAAAAAAAATAATATTACAAATTTAAACTAAAATTTGCATTATAGTTTTATAAGTTTTTCTACTCCACCTTTAAAACAACCATTATCGTACATGTTTCTATGACACTAAGTGACCTTTTAAATACACATTGCCAACTTGTGGCTTTACGGGTTTTATTCACGGGCTGAAGTTAGCAACAGGTTTTTAGTCACGGGCTGAAGTTCGAAGTGCCTTTCTTGTAAAATAATACTAAATTATTTTATTATGTCAATACAAAAATACAAAAGTATTAAATAGTTTCTCAACGCCAATATTTAAAAAGTGACCTTTTAATTTCGCCGGCAGTAAACTATAACTTAAATTCGGGCACGGACTCCACTGTAAAGTGCTCATAAAACATTTTCTTTACTTTCACTGTAAAAGTCTGTCCATTTTCAAGAAATACATTTCGATTTATAACCTTTATAATCTGTGTTTATAAAATAAAAAAATTGACATTTGACGGTGACGCACAGATATTGTTTCATAGATGGCGCTCTATAAAAATATTTTATTTAAATCATTTTAAGTATAGTACGCACCTCATTTGTAAACTTTTCTATATAAGCTCGCTCGTGCTTAAATTAAATTCGTGTATAAAATGGAGTTTATCAAACTTGATACATAATATACTATTAAATATGTTAACTTTTAATACCGATTATAAAAACTTATTTTCCAACAATAAATAAATTTAAATAACAAAACAAACATTCCAAGCAGGGTATTTGATAAATACTAGAATGTTTTTTAATAAATAATATTTATTTCATTTGCATTTGCATTTCTGTCTTAAAGGTAGATTTTCTTTGCCACTCTCATGTTTATAGGATGAGAAAACTAATATTTTTTCAATAAAGGTTTAACTCAACAAATCAAGCGTTAGGTTAAGATAAGCAAAGTTAGCCAAGAAAATTTAGTAGCGAAACTGTATGACGACCTCTGAAAATTTATCCATTTATAAAAAACGTCATAACTAGCTAATTTATTTTTCTTTATTTGTCGAAAAAATATAATTTAAAAGGTGTTGGTGGGATTGAAGGAAACAAACTGGTAAATTCCGTTTTGGTCGGTCAAATTAATCATCGAATTTTGCAATGAATCACGTAATATCAAACACGAAATAAAGAAATTAGGAGTTTCTACGCTTCCTTCAAATGCACACGTACGTCAGAAAATATCAAATACTTTGGCAAACACACACGCTATGGTAAATCCACCCTAGAATAAATATAATTCAATTAGTGCAGAGCAAGCCTCACAAGGTAGTCGAACAAAACAAACACTTTTTAAGCTTTAATCGTTTTATTTATTTAATTTAACTGTTAATTGAATTCGAAAACCTCAAAAATCCATAGGAAATGGTAAAATCCATTAAAATATAAATTTTAGTTATTTAAAAAGATTATAGACTACTTTATTCAAACTATGCATAGTG
Source organism: Brassicogethes aeneus (assembly GCA_921294245.1). Lineage (NCBI taxonomy): Eukaryota > Metazoa > Arthropoda > Insecta > Coleoptera > Nitidulidae > Brassicogethes > Brassicogethes aeneus. Next base: position 70,076,381 of record OV121132.1, read on the forward strand.
GTATAAACGAATGATTGTTAAGATTTGAGAAAATATTTTTATTGGTTGCAACCATGACGATTACAAGGGCATAAAGGGGTTAAAGAGTTAAATTAAACGAACTAAATTTATAAACAACCAATTACTGGAAATTTATTTAAACCACAAAATTAAATTTATAAATAATTGAATGGACTGTTTCCATTTCGTGGGGTTAAAGTAGGGGAAAGGGAGAACCACCAGGGAGGGTGCATTGAGGCGCATGCTTTGGCTGCATTGCCGGTTTTTTTTAATACCATATTTTTGTCCCTATTTGAAAAGTATAATGGCATTTTTATAACAGCAAGAATTTGTCACATCGTATTTTGATCAAGATAGCCATATTTATCATAGACATCTTAATATGTAATTTATAATTAACCATTTTGTTTCTTTTCTGTTGTATACCAATTGTTTTGAGATTGTTTTTTTCATTGTGTTAACGAGATTTATAGTGACATAATATGCATATTAGCCCACTTTTTGCTTTTTACAAAGCAAACCCTCAGAAATGTATGTAAGCTTAACGTAGGCGATATACGCAAATTTGATATAACCTAAATTTTATTTAGTTGACAATTCTTATAGACATTAATACGTCCACATATATTTTAAATACCCCACTTACGAAATCGCCAAATTTCCACTTAAAAATGGAAACAAGGTCATTTATACAAAATATAACGAATAAGCGTTAAGCAGATCGCAAAACCTAAGCTTGCGCAAAGCACCCAGCTGACAATGGTTCATCGCCACGACGCGTCGCGGGGTGCTTTGCGCAAGCTTATGTTCTGCGATCGGACCCCTGCGACAATTGTTGTGTAGAAGTATGTGTTATTCCGTCATCCGATGATGGAATAATTTATTCTTTACACTTAAAAGAATATATGTAATTCCACATTAAAAAGTGCTATTAAAACGGTCATATTAAGTTATAGGAAGAGAAACAAGTAATTTATTAATTTAAGAAAATGACCGTTCTAATATCACTTTTATCTATGGAATGACAGAATAAACACTCGTGGCGACATCTCTGTTTTTAATATCTAACAAATTTTAAACCGATCCAACCTCACTTTATTCCAATTAAATTATTTTTCTATGGTATTTTTTGGAAACTTAGAAAAAGTATACTGCCCTACTATGGAGAAAGGCAGTAACTACAAAAAAATTCTAAATGCGGTTTCTTGTGCTATGATAAAGCTATGGACATTTTGTATCTTAATTCAACAAAGAAATGTAGTAAACTATCTTATAAGTTAAATAAATCAGTATAGTCTGAAACACGTTTGGAATTGCATATTCCGCTCTTGTGAAACCGTCAAACTCGCCTTCGGCTCGTGTGACAAACTCTTTACTTGAGCGAAATATGCTGTATTCCAAACTTGTTACAGAATATACTATTATTTGAAACGGGTTTTCTGGTACGAAGTAACATTTTCTTATTCGTAGTAACTTCTGGTTTACTATAACAAAATACTATTATTTGGTTGTAAATCGCAAGTTTCTTGAAAACAACTTATAAGTTATAATATATTATTAACTTATCACTTATTCTAAAGAAATATTTATTTAGAGCTATTAATTACTTATTATTCCTTATTAAGTTATTTGGAGTTTTCTTGAATGTTTATATCTTATTATTATTATATATATAATTTCTTATTTGAACAAAATAAGTACCTCATCAACGCTTTTACCGTCGAGACGTGATAGTTTCTCCGCTCTGAACTATAAACAAGTATACATAGTCAGTGCATTAAAAACCTAATCTAAAAGTTTAAAAGCGCGAAGTGAACTGCCACCCCACCTGTCGAAGTCACGGAACCACCCACCTGAACAGATAGTTCATCGCGGCATAAACCTGGAAGAGACTAATTACAAGGGGACAAGAAGCCATATTCAGATAAGTTTTTTAATATTTGCAATTTGCGCGCAAATTACGCGTAAATTAGAATTCACCAAGCCTACGGGTGTGTTTATACAGGTCTTCCCAAGTGACAAATCCGTAGAAAACAACAAGAATTAATAAAAGGGTCGAACAGGGTTAAAGAACCCCTACATTAAATAGACCAAAAATACCGAATGCACAGGCAGTACGACTAAAAGTAACCCACCGTATAGAACGTGACAAGTATACTTGTCACAAGTACTATAGTACTTAATAAACACATAAATCGTATGTAAGTAATCAAACCATTTTCTTATCTTTGCTTAAATAAACAAACTGCAAAACCTTTTCGAGTATAAAAAAAATAAATGATAAAAATAAATATAAATGCAATATCTTAATTGTTAAATAGAAAGGAAAATGTAAATACATTTTAATCACAACAAGAAAACAACGAATAGTCGTTTTCAATAAATACTTATTCTACTATTTCATAGTTAAATTAAATAATTATAATTATGGATTACTTAGTTGAGTAAACAAAAACTATTCTAAAAAACTTTAAAACAAGCCCAATTATGACTGTTGCATTCGGTAAAACCATAGAAACTGCCTTTCCGCTGGAACAATGAGTCAAAACTTATAACGAGTCATTTTGAGGGTTTCTAAGAGTGTGGTGAAAGTAAAAATAACACCCCAGTGGGAAAAATAACTGCGTGCAGTAGATTCAGAATTCCAGCAGACCGGACAGACCCGCATGAAATACAAGATCAGCATGAGGTCATTACTAATACCCCGGTTGAGGGGGAGTCCGGATTGTACTTAGTTTTGGGTCAGTTCAAGGCCCCCAAAAACCAACTGTTGTCCCTCCTTGTCCTAGACTCCACAAGCCTAAATCGGGCGTATGGTCGGCCCGGCGACAAATATCCGGGAATGGCCTTACCACTGTCATCCACGACCTCCTAGGGAAGATTACCTGCCGGGGTGAAAATTCGGATCCACCACACAGGTAACGCTGTGCAGTGGCGGGATACGTATAGAACCGTAAGGGGGTAAAATCATATAACTTATTTGCTTTCACTTTTTATTGGTAAGTAAAAGTGATTTAAATAAAATTCCGTGTACCCATAGATAGTTTGCAAACCACAAAGTTATATTGTCCCAATTATCATACATGTATAAGGGCGTTCTCATATTTAACAATTTTACAAAGCATTTTAAAGATTGAAAGTTTTTAGCTAATTTAAATTATTTTTTGGGTGTTAGGGTGCTTCGTTTGAGACGAATATTTTTTTTATTACTCCATTGACGAAATATTGTTCTAACCATAGAAAAAAAATTCCCTCCAAAGGAGACCTCTTAATTTTAATTTTAAGTACTCGCTAAATGAATTTAAAGTTGTGAATTTGAGATTTATACAATTACTCCCAAAATATTCCAAATCAAATAAAGCTAGCAAAAAATAGAAACAAGACCGGTATTGTACCTTGAGAATTTATCTCTTTGTTTTTTCATATAAATTATGTTAAAGCACATTTTATTTGTTTTTTTTCTTTACCTAGGTCTAAGAATTTTTGTTTGTTTTTAATTCTTAAAATATTACAATTTAATGTTATATATATATGTTATATATATATATATATATAATTATATATTATTTTAATTTTGCGTACCTACGGTCCTCAAAACTGACTCCTAAACTAACCTCTCTCCCCCCCCAAAAAAAAAAACATGAGAGCGACAGCCACTGCTGCCCCGGGCGGCACTTTTTCTAGTTACGCCGCTGATTAGCTAAGAGCTTTTAAAGAGGAATGATCTCTCTACTGGTGGGAATTTTTTTTCTATGTTTAGAACGGGTGACATTCACAATATCGAAATTCATTATATCGAATTCAAAATATCGAACACTTTTTATCGAAAATCAAAATATCGAAAATACAAAATGTCGAAAATCATAATATCGAAAATTAAAATGTCGATTTGAAAATGTCGAAATTTTATTTAATCGAATTTTCAATTTATCGAAAATAAAATCTCGACCGCTGTCATACAGGTTATGACGAATAGCTGTCATCTTGGTTATGCAGGTACACTGTATTGTGCCATACCAAACCAACCCAAACTTAACAACCCAACCCAACCGACCCCGCCCCATTGGGCCCCTCCCGCCCCATTGAGCAATAGAGGTATAATATATCTAAGGGCAGGCTGGATTGTGACAATGGGGCGGGAGGGGCCCAATGGGGCGGGGTCGGTTGGGTTGGGTTGTTAAGTTTGGGTAAGTTTGGTATGGCACAATGCAGTGTACCTGCATAACCAAAATGACAGCTATTCGTCATAACCTTGAGAAATACTTTGCTACATTTAGCCTCTAGTTGAAAATGAGGTTAAAATATGCGACGGTTGAGCACACACATTTCTACGTCCGTCCGACGGTCGAGCACACACTTTTCTACGTCCGTCCGACGGTCGGGGAGACACTACCTTTAATTATTCGAATTTCAAATCGACATTTTAATTTTCGATATTATCATTTTCGACATTTTGAATTTTCGATATTTTGGTCTTCGACATTTTGTATTTTCGATATTTTGATTTTCGATAAAAAGTGTTCAATATTTTGAATTCGATATAATGAATTTCGATATTGTGAATGTCACCCGTTTAGAACAATATTCCGTCAATAGAGTGAGAAAAAAAATAGACGTCTCAAACGAAGCACCCTAAGCTATATGTATTACATTTAATGTAGCAATTTACTGCTATAGCATTTATAAACATTATAAATGTCAGGGAAAAAAATTGCTGTTAAATAATTATTATTAGTGCTTGCTTTTTTACTATGAAAATTAGCCATTTTTGACTAATTCCTTTTAAGAGTGTACTGAAAGTTACCATGCAGTATTTTTTGTTCCTATTCTTTGGGGGGATTTTCCAAGGTTCCGAAATAGAAAGTAAATACCAACATTTAAACAAATAAATGAGCGTAATAAAAAAAGCAAATATTTTTTTCGTTCAATGACTAAATAGGTATTTCGTAAAATTAAAAGGTGTAAATAATTTGTCTGAAATAAATATTTTTAGAATATTAGAAAAATATTAGAAATATTCCCCAAAACCAAAACAAAACACAAATACTTTGTGTTTTGTTTTGGTGTTGGGGAATATTTCTAATACATATATATTTGTTTAACATATCACCAAAGTTGTCCTTTTTCAAGTATCGTTACATTAGAGTTAAAAAATAGATTTACTTACTTTAAGTAAATGTTTTGTTTCTTTAAGTAAGCCAACAAACTTAATTCAACTATACTTGGGATAAAAAGTCAACTTAAGATTTTCTTGTATTAACCAAATATAAGTTTAGAAATGCAAGTTGTCTACCAAATAATCATTTTCTTGTATATATGGATAACGCTTATCGAAAAGAAGCCAAGCGCCAAAAACTTTTTCTGGGGTAAACAGATTTGGGAACCCTCTCAATTCTTTTGAGAAAAGTTCTAATTGATGATCAACCTTTTGAGCATTATTAAAAATAAGTTATTTTACAAATGATTTTACCAAGCCGAGAAAAAATTTTTGGCGCTTGGTTCCTTTTTGATAAGCGTTATCCAAATCGAAATAAAGAATTTATTTAAGCCAAGCCGAATATATTAAAATCAAGACATTACTCTTCTATGTGCAGAGAAAACTGTTTAGTAACAATTACTAAACCTTTCTCTCTGTTTACCGCATGGAATTTGAAGCCAATTTTATTTTATATTTTATCTGACCTCTGAATTGTTATTTCACCCACTAGCTTGAAGTTAAAATTGGAGAAAGGATATGTTAAAACTGATTCGCAGTTAGATGTCAGATAAAATATCGCCCACAGTTTAAAGTTAGGAAAGGAATAATCAAGAAATTCATTATTTCGTCCACTCTTAAAACGGCTACGAAATTATATACTCCTTGCGGGTTTTAAATAAAAATTGCTAATTCAGTTTTCTTGAAATCAACTATATAAGTTGGTATGTTTCATATATGGTTTGGTATATAAATACTTTTGACTTTTTACCTTCTTTTTGCAAAAAATAATTACATAATTTTTTATACATATGTCCCAAAAATAATTTAATATATACATACCTTCTTAAGTTGGCAACATATGGGAACCTTTTTTATTATTAATTTTAAGAAAAAAAGTTTTTCATTATAAAAAGTTCTGCATGTTCTAAAATCTAAAATACAATCATCAGATATAAATTTTTTTCAGTCGTATATGCGGTTTGTCATAAAATATGAATCTTACTCAAGAGTAAAGTACCTTTATATTAGACAAAATCGAAAATCTGATTAAAAAAAGTTGATCAGAACTAAAAACTACGTTCAAATAAGTATGCAATTATTTCTATTTACATGAATAAATCATTTTTTCTTTTTTGTTTACAATAACAATGCAAATGTAAGTGCAGTTACCTGTAAACTGGGATGCACTGATAAACAAATAATTTGTTGATATCCAGAAATGTTTGACATTGAATGTCTAAACATCAGAATTTGCTTATTACTTTCTGAACGGAAAGGAAAGGTTATCATGTTTGTAATAAATAAAAAATATAAATGTTCGGTATCGGTAATTTGAGATAATTTGTACAAAAAATTGTTTAAGTAGACGGATGTAATTGCATTTTAAAACATAGTTTTTCATTCCGAACAACTTTTCATAATTCATTTTTTTGTCAAACCTCGAAATTTAATATTTGATGATTTTATTTTAGAATAACTTTCCTTCGTAAAATTAATAATAAGTAATTGTTACTAAACAGTTTTCTCTGCACATAGAAGAGTAATGTCTTGATTTTAATATATTCGGCTTGGCTTAAATAAACTCTTTATTTCGATATGGATAAAGCTTATCGAAAAGGAACCAAGCGCCAAAAAATTTTTCTGGGCTTGGTAAAATCATTTGTAAAATAACTTATTTTCAATAATGCTTAAAAGGTTGATCATCAATTAGAACTTTTCTCAAAAGAATTGAGAGGGTTCCCAAATCTGTTTACCCCAGAAAAAGTTTTTGGCGCTTGGTTCCTTTTCGATAAGCGTTATCCATATATACAAGAAAATGATTATTTGGTAGACAACTTTGGGAAGCCACGCCTTTTATCACAGATTGACTAATAACATGTTGTCCACGTGCTCTTCGCGTGTAGTGGTGATTTCGTAAAATAAATGTACTATAGTAATATGCATTGTCATAAAAGCGTTAAAAAAGGTCCCTTTTATGGGATAAAAGTGAAACTTTTTAAAAACATTTAAGGGCTTTAGGGATTAAAATTTTCATTAAACGAGGAAAATGAATTATCCACACTAAAAGGAAATTTATATTAGGAAAGATTTAACCGTTTAGATCCAAAATGTAATCTGGGACCGAAAGCTCGTTTTCTTTGTCAATAAATTAGCCGCAGTTCTTGATATATGTCGTCCTAAATCGATAGTTTTTTTCCGGGCGGCCTTTTCAATTAAAACATTGGAATTTTCAATATAAATAGACCATGGTCGAACACGTCTACGCTTCATAAATTCACGGAGGCTTAATATTAAATTGCATCGGCACGGCAAATATCCACCTATTTAATTTATGGTTGTAACTAACAAAACTTAAATTGCATTGTATTATTATTATTATTAATATTATCATTATTTCCATAATATTATTCTCATTAATTTTTTATAAAAAAAAAATTGAGCTGTCCTAACTTGATTTTTGATTGACGTTACTATGTATTCACGCTGAGAATTGTTCAACCGTTATGTGACTGAATGGGTATCCATTCAGATTTTAGATATGAATATCTTTTTTGATTAAAATCGAGGAGATTTGCCATTTCGTGACATTTCTAAACTAGGTATTTTCTACACAATATTATAATTTGAAATTGTGACCTTTTTATTTTTCTTAAGAAATATTTAAACCACCTATGGTATACCATATTTTGCTGGCGTAAATAGATACATATAGGTATGTGCTACATTTCTCTTATTGTACCTTTGTTTTGCTTGATTTTCACTTTCTGGCCATACATTTGCCTTTCTAACTATGTTTACCTTTTTGACATACAACTCCGGGTATATAAATGAAACAGCTGACTCTTGGTAAATAAACGAACTTTATTGTACTATGCTGCACACCTCAAAGTCCCACCACGTGACCACGTACGGAAAGCAGTCTTTTGAAAATTTGGCATTTAAGGCTTTTTAGGTTATGTATCTGTTAAAGTATAGTCAATGAAAGACATAATATTTATATTGTTACCGCTTATGTTTAAGCGTTAAAAGTTAATAAATCTTTAAAGTATCACAATAACAATGGTTGGTTTAAGAATTTAGGAATATAAATACTGCATTTAATGAAATTGTAAAGTGTATGGTGCCAAATAAGTGATATTTTTGTGCATTGGTCTACATTTCTCCGTAAAATAGTTTTAACTAAACCAAATTTATTAAAAAAAAACTAACTTCTCTATTATGGAATAAGAATATCAAAGGTAGATATTAATGTATTAAAGAAAAAAATCATCTAATTTTGTATTTTAAGGTTAGAAAAATCTATTTTGACCAAAATAAATAAGTGGATTATTTGGTGAGTGTGTTAATATGGTCATAAATAAATTAGGGTGATTCATTTCCGCAAAGTTTTTGTTTTTTTTCGGTGCTCAAGCAAAATATTAATCTGCATATAGGAAAAAACATTCTCACCAAGTTTGAGCTCTTAATATTAATTTTAAGCACTTACTATTTAAATTTTAAGTTTTACCGTTTAAAGTGCATGTAAAAAATATATATATTTTTTCAAATTTCTAATGCTTACCCACCTTTGACAATATTGCAAATCGGTTTAATACACCTTATGGGGAATTTCACGCTCTTTAAAATTGCTTTTGAGTTTTTTTTGTTACTTGCATTGGTTCACCAGTAGGAGTCGTCAAAGGACAGTTTTTGAAAAAAATCGTTTTTTTTTTTTAATTTTTTCTAACAAACCGCAAAAAGTAGGGATAAAAAAGGGCTGATTCATAAAAAAAAAGTTATCCAACTAATATTTAATGAATTTACTGCCATTTTTATAACTGTAAGAAATTGATAAATACCAACCCATAATGTTATTTAGATTGATTTTTTCTATTTATTATCATTATATTTCCCTACACTAAGAACTTTTTTAAAATTATTATGATTTCTCACTCATAATGAATATGAAAACATAATGTTATTTAGATTGATTTTTTCTATTTATTATCATTATATTTCCCTACACTAAGAACTTTTTTAAAACTATGATTTCTCACTCATAATGTATATGAAAACAACACATAAATTCATAAAAAAACAACAAAACTTTAATCGGATTATACAGAAGGTTATGTAACATATTTCAAATTTCGCTTCAAAAAATTAAATAATCTTCATTTATATTTTTTTGCTATATGACAGAAATGTTGAAAAATTGCAAAATCCACGTTACAATTTTCTTATTGTTTTTTTATGAATTTATCTGTTGTTTTCATATTTATTATAAGTGAGAAATCAATAATTTTAAAAAACTTCTTAGTGTAGGGAAATATAATGATAATAAATAGAAAAAATCAATCTAAATAACATTATGAGTTGGTAATTATCAATTTCTTACGTTTTCAGTTATAAAAATGGCTGTAAATTTATTAAATATTGGTTGGATAACTTTTTTTTATGATTCAGCCCTTTTTTCTCCCTACTTTTTGCGGTTTGTTAGAAAAAATTTAAAAAAAAACGATTTTTTTTCAAAAACTGTCCTTTGACGACTCTACTGGTGAACCAATGCGAGTTACAAAAAAAAACTCAAGAGCAATTTTAAAGAGCGTGAAATTCCCCATAAGGTGTATTAAACCGATTTGCAATTTTCTCAAAGGTGGGTAAGCATTAGAAATTTGAAAAAAATATATATATTTTTTACATGCATTTTAAACGGTAAAACATTAAATTTAAATAGTAAGTACTTAAAATTTATATTAAGAGCTCAAACTTGTTGAGATTTTTTTTTCTATATGCAGATTAATATTTTGCTTGAGTACCGAAGAAAACAAAAACTTTGCGGAAATGAATCACTCTAATATACCTACTTATTCCATAATAGAGAAGTTGGATTTTTTTTTAATAAATGCTGTTTATTTAAAATTATTTTATGGAGAAAACCATATATTTGGACCAAATGCACAAAAATATTACTTATTTGGCACTATACACTTTAGAATTTCATTAAATGCAGTATTTATATTCCTAATTTCTTAAACCAACCACTGTTATTGTAATGTTATAAAGATTTAAACATTTTTAAAGCCTACACATAATATAATTTCTTTCGTTTACTATAAATATATTATATCCTCTAGTTTAAAATGCCAAATGATATATTTTATAGCTAAAATAAAAACGTTTATCTACATCTATATATTAAATTTTGTAAAAAAAACGAATACAAAATAACACCCGCTCTTAAACAATTGTTTATTCAACGGTGTAAAGAAACAACTAAACTGTCAACACCAGTCCGCAATCAGCTAATTCAGTTGCTGTCGCTATCGCACTAGTTAATAGCTTACTTATTCAAATAAGTAGGTATATCGCACAAGTTAATAGCTTTTTTTCACTTAAAAATACATTCATAAAAAAACATAAAAACAGATATTTTAAATTTAATATCCAAATTAAAATATTCTGGGTACCCAGTCATAGGAAGGTGTTTTTTCCCAGTCCCATAAGGGATACACAAATTGAACATAATATATTTGTTAAGAACAAATATTTTAAAGTTGTAATAAATAGTTTTAAGTGGCAGGTGCATGCTCAGTAGTTTTTTGTTTAATTTTTTTTGGAAAATGCAGAATGTAAAATAATTTGACAAAATCACGAGACTTGTATACAATTTTGTTAATTTGTATAGTACACAGTACGACAAAATTTGATTTTTTTCCCTCCCATGAAAAATTTCTATATATTTTGAAAATATACTAAAAAAAATGATATCCCTGTCTCGGCGTTTTTTCAGATCCCGATAAAAATTTTCCACTGTATTCGGCACATAATATAACATCTAGACTGTATATTTTTAAGATACATTTATTCCCTGAATAAATGTACAACCATTAATTTATTTTAAAATAATTTAATTATATATAATTATATATATGTATATATACATTAGGGTGGGCCAAAAAAAACTTTTAATTTTCTTTTCTTTGGGTACCATGAAAATATCGTCCAAGATGACGAAAAAAAAATTCTGATAAAGTTTGAGCTCTTAATATTAATATTAAGAGGTGGCTCATCGCGATTTTTTATTTTCCATTTAAATAACACGGGAAAATAACATTTTTTTGTTTGTAATTTTATTGCGTTTTAACTAATCAGTGAGTTGTAAAAATGAATACATATTCTTGTAGGGAATTGAACGATCTACAAAAAAGATCTGATAAGATTTTTTGCTTAGTCGACTCGTTTAAAAGTTATTTGAGGTTAAAGTTCAACCTCAAATAGTAAATGATGACTTTTATAGTTTTTCATACTCTATTACGAAATATTGGCTCAAAAACATAAAATATGATATTTTTTGATAGTTTATCGAGTGTTCTTCGGTAAAACAATACAATTTTTACGAAATATCAATAATCGTGAAAAAAAGGTTTTTTTTCTATACTTGATTTAAAAAAAATTAATCATTTTCTCAAAAAATAATAAATATTTTATTTAAACTTAACTATTAGGTAATAAAAGCCATGTTTCAATAATTTATCAATTAAAATAAAAAATGCTATTCCATAACTTGTACTTAGAATCAAACTAAATTTCTCTTGTTACAATTGGGATATTTTTGCCGGTGGGTTTTAACTACTTGCAATATTTTTCATTTTTAGTGAGACATTTGTTGTACTCTTCTATTAATGCAACTCCTCTTTCTGCTACATCATTGAGAACGCTAAGACGTTTGAAAAATACTAGATTATCTTGATAGCTTTCATCCTGTGTACAAAATTCTACATTCTTATTGATAAAGTCAATGGGTAAATCAAATATATTAAGTACATTAAATATATTAAGTACATTTATATACTTATAAGTATATTTAATACTTAGTTAAAAACCATCGGCAAAAATATCCCAATTTTAACAAGAAAAATTTAGTTTGATTATAAGATAGTGAAAAAGTACAAGTTATGGAATCGGTACCTTAAAATGACAAGGTTCTAAGTGCAGCTGCACTGTTAAGCGAAAATGACTTTATCTACAATATTAAATATTGCAGAAAAGGCATTTTTGCTTTAAAAATTGAAAAATTATTGAAACATGGCTTTTATTACTCTACATTATCTAATAGTCAAGTGTAAATAGAATACATCTTATTTAAAAAAAAAATATTAATTTTTTTGTCATTACTCAGGTAAAGAAAAAATTTCGAAATTAAAAAAAAATTAAATATAGGAAAAAAAAACGGTTTTTTCACGATTATTGATATTTAGTAAAAATTGTATTGTTTTACCGAAGAACACTCGATAAACGAAAAATATGATATTTCATGTTTTTGAGACAATATTTCGTGATAGAGTAAGAAAAACTATAAAAGTTATCATTTACTATTTGAAGTTGAACTTTAACCTCAAATAATTTTTAAATGAGTCGACTATGCAAAAAATCATATCAGATCTTTTTTGTAGATCGTTCAATTCCCTATAAGAACATGTATTGATTTCTACAATTCACTGATTCTTTAAAACGCAATAAAATTCCAAACAAAAAAATGTATTTTTCCCGTGTTATTTAAATGGAAAATAAAAAATCGCGATGAGCCACCTCTTAATATTGATATTAAGAGCTCAAACTTTATCAGAATTTTTTTTTCGTCATCTTGGACGATATTTTCATGGTACCCAAAGAAAAGAAAATTAAAAGTTTTTTTTGGCCCACCCTAATATACCTACATTGTGTTTACGAAATACGGGTATTTCACGTTCGTGGTCCATTGAAAATTTCTGAGGAAAGGCAAAAGATATATCTTTTGCCTTTCCTCAGAAATTTTCAAATCGATATATCGATTTGAAATTTTAAAGTGTTTATAATCCATTTAAGTCCATAAATTACTGTACCATGTCCCATACCTAAAGTGAATTTAAACGTAAAAAATTAATAACTCGAAAACTATTATAGTTTTCGAGTTATTAATTTTTTACGTTTAAATTTGACAAATAAACGTCAATTTTTTAGGTTATGTTACCACTATTGATTCTAAAGCAATGTATAATCGTCAAACTAAAAGATCAAGATTTGTTTTCAACATATATGTATATATATTTAATATAGATAAAAACAAATCGGGTGCTTTATTAAAAACAAATCAAAAATTAAAACCGGATATATTTTTTTTACTTAAAAAAATTAAAATTATTATTTTCGTTAAGTATTTTTTTTGCATTATGTAAAAACATACAATACCTATTTAAAGAAAAAAAGAATTATTTATAACAAAATAGAGAAATAAAAATCTGTATAGGTTAAAATAATAAAAATGGCTGTATAAAAAATTTTAATGACGTGATTTCCTGAAACTGTGAGACACAGGTACCTTTTTTAACCTTTATTTGAACTGTGTTATACAATGCCTTAGGATTAAAAACAAACATCAAATAAAATAATCATAATATTGTTGTTGATGGAATTAAAGTGAATTAGTGTAATTTAAAGCGATTACTTTTTTGAAGTTTCTAAAAACCAATAGAAACTTTTAATTTCAGTCATCTGTATGCGTATTAGCCAATTGAAACATTATTATAGTGGATATAATCTACTTACATTCCGGGTCGGGAGTTTGAAGTGAAAGGTAGTGCAGTCGAGTGTAAAGAAGTGAAGTGACGTGAGCTCAGGCGTGAGTGTAACAAGTAAGATTTGGTTCGTGTAACACATATTGGCCTTCAAGGGAACAACGCGAAATGGATATTATGAGTAAAACTAAAAATAAAAGCGGGAAAGGACCCCTTAATAAATCATCGCCGAAGGCTGCGGGAAACCGTGAAGCGTCACCGACCGAAAGCATCCATTTTTTGGGGTGATATGGAATGTATAGCCCTTTAGACTCATTATTCTGCATGGCAGGAGTATTGTAATGGGGGCCGTTCAAGTATTACGTAAGCACTATTGCTTATTTTTTCTGACATGGGGGGTGGGGGGATCTAGATGGTGATTACGTCAGCAGTAGTTAGTTACATTTTTACACATAAGAGTCATTCCATATGAAATCAACAAATGGGGTGTGCCTCATGATTTTTAATTGGAATAAAAAAAATTTGGGATAATCTTTGAGATACCAGAAATGCTAAATCACCATTAATTATTTTTTTATCGTATAACTTCTGGTCAGTACCCATCCGAAGTCAAAAATTGGGCCAATTTCGTACATAATGGGCTCTAGCTTTTTCTTAAGAATAGGTACTGAAATGATTTATGCTTTGTTTTATAGGGTAGTATATGTGCATTTTACATTACAAAATAAAACTAAACTGGAACAATTAGGAACAAAATGGCGACCATCTGAAATTTCTACAATTTGTTCTCATTTTTACGATTTTTATTTGAACCCTGTTTCAACGCAGTTGCACATTAAGGATTGATTTTTTTAGAATTTTGATGCCATGACATTATTATCATTGTACTAAAATGATATCTTCTAAGAAAAAATAATTGTGAAAATTGATCATTTTTAAAAATATTTAACTTTGACCCACAAAAAATCGATTTGGAGGAAAAATTAAAAATATGATATTTTCAGAAAATAAATTTTATGTCTTCGTTAATTATGCCCAGTTATATTAGTGCTATTCTGTAATAAATATGATTTTTTAAAAGTGCTACTTTTACAAAAATATGAAAATAATTTGTTTGATAATAATCTATAAATTTTAATGTATTGAAGTTGTATAACTTATCTAAATTATTACAATAATTATTATGGTAAAAATGATAAAATAAAATTATATTTTTTTTTAAATTCAGTTATTTATTAAAAACATATGAATGAATTTTTTATTTTTAATTACGAACTTTTACTATCTCGATTTTTTGAGCTTAAATATCGTTGCACGTTTAATTTATTATTGGAGATGGGGAAAAAAACGATCATTTTCTTTAAAGAAGGGGGTTCATCCAAAATAGTGCATACTTCATTAAGTGATTAAATTATTATAAAATCAGGTTCAAACTCTTGTAGTTGCGACATCGTAATTAAATTTTGAGCACCATAATTCTTGTTTATAAAATCATAGCATCGGGTACAAATAGCGAACCCTGGAATAAGGTTAATTTGTTTATGTCCCTGGCAGAACGATAATGTTGTTTCCCTTAATAATTTTGTGATATTTTTCTTAACGTTTTATGTCAAATCGCGTATAAATTTACATAACTACGTGGTACTTTTTGTAATGATATGCACAAATATTATATACAGATGTAATGCCTGTATTCTTAACTAGAATTTTATCATTTTCACTTATCTAGCTCGCTGCTATGAGCCATTATGATCTCGAATATTCTTGTGACAATATTCTTCTTTGAAAACACCAATTTAACAATCCATTACTATGAATAAATTGTAGAATATGCGTAACTTGTTAATGATAAAAAATAAACAGCAAAAACACTCACTTAAAACCAGTAAAATAAGAGGGTAAAAATAATATTGGTTGTCAAACTTATTTTTAAATGAAGTCTAAATTTTGTAAGCGTGTACACGACAGCACTTAAAACGTAACATTTACTAGACAGTTGCCCTAGAAAACCTGCTTACTATTTAAAAAAAATCAAACCTTAATGTGCAACTGGGTTGACACAGGGTCCAATTATAAATGGTAAAAATGAGAATTTTTTTTGTAAATTTTAGATGGTCGCCATTTGGTTCCTAGTTGTAACTGTTCAATTTTATTTTATAATATGAAATGACATTTACTACCCAATCAAATAAAGCATCAATAAATTCAATACCTATTCTAAGTTAAAAGCTAGAGCATTATGTACAAGTATGAAATTGACCCAATTTTTACTTCGGATGGGTACTGACTTGAAGTTATATTTCTGGTACCTCAAAGATTATTCTCAATTTTTTTTATTTAAATCAACAATCATGCGGCACACTTTTTAATTCAAATTTGTTGATTTCATATGGAATGACTCATATGGCAACCCAACCATTGTCTATGCTTGAAAACGAAAAGAAAAATGCATATACCAATGTTTACGTAAGCATGGGAAAGAGGGGGATAAGAGCTTTGGTTACTTCTGTGGGTAAAAGGCATAAGGGGATAAGTCAAAAAAAGCAATTTTTCAGTAGAGCCTTAAACGTATTCGCATTAATCCAGGAAACATATTTATGGTTAGCGGGTATACCCTTTTTTTAGCCCATGTCATATGCTATCAAAAGCGTATACCCGCTAAACATAAATATATTTCCTGAATTAATGCGAACACGTTAAAGGCTCTATTGAAAAATTGCTTTTTTTAACTTATCCCCTTATGCCTTTTACCCACAGACTTTTGCTGAAAGGGGAAGGGGGGGGGGGGGTAAATAATTGTAGTAAATCTGCTTACGTAATACTTGAACGGCCCCTTGCTACTGCAGAGCATAAAGATACGAAGGAGCAGAATCGTCATCTCACAGCGGTTTCGCCCGATACATTGTTAACCCCTGACACTTGTCATAATAGAAAAAGAACCCACCCCGGGCTTCTATACGGTTCATCAGAATCGCGAATGCAGATATAAGCTGCCATATGGAATGACTCATATGGCAACCCACACATTGTCTATGCTTGAAAACGAAAAGAAAAATGCATATACCAATGTTTACGTAAGCATGGGAGAGGGGGGGTTAGAGCTTTGGTTACTTTTGGTGACAAGGGGGAAGGGGGGTAAATAATTGTAGTAAATCTGCTTACGTAAGACTTGAACGGCCCCTTGCTACTGCAGAGCATAAGGAGACGAAGGAGCAGAATTGTCATCTCACAGCGGTTTGCCCGATACATTGTTAACTCCTGACACTTGTCACGATAGAAAAAGAACTCACCCCGGGCTTCTATACGGTTCATCAGAATCGCAAAAGCAGATATAAGCTGCCACCGCGAAGGTAGCACACAACAAGCAAAATATGGTAACAAATTCCAGGACATTTTTAGCTAATATGTTACCAAAGAAAAAAATTTTGGCTAGCTTGACACTCAAGCTAACACATAACCTGTAAAATGATTGAATTCATGATGAATCATGTTGAGCACGATCGAGAGCACTATTAAGTAATACCTATTTAATAAATAGTATTTGTTACTAGTGATGTAGAGTGGGGAACGTTCCCTTCGTGCTGTGGCGAATATTCGCGAACGTTCGCGCACAATTAAATCGTTCGTGCGCGCATGATAGATCGTTCTTTCGTGTCCAAACGATTTATCGTGCGCGAACGTTCTCTAGAGAATTTTCAGCACGATTCTAGCCAATCGGCGCGTTTCATCCGCGTGACCGCGTGTATTGCACATAATACAGCCCTAGTAATATCTTTAAATAGTTAACAAACATGCAAAATCTACTGTCGGCAACGGTATCACAAAGACAAAGCGGCTTTTGTGGCGATGCCGACTGTAGTTTTTGCATGTATTTTTATGCGGATATTGCGTTTTAAAAATATTTTGACTATTTTGATTTTGATTAACACGTTCGATTCATTGCGTAAAGGTCAGTGCTCGGGTCAGTGTGTGTGATTAGAGAGATTGGGTAGTGTTATTTTTTTTGTTTTCCGCGGGAAACTTAAATATTTGATTTAATAAATATGCCCAGAAGAAAATGCGAGGCATTTGATTTTTTTTTTCATAAAAAAAGAGATGATAAAGACGTTTATTCTTGCAAATTTTGTAATTGTGAATACAGCCGGCATGCCACACGAATGGCAAATCATTTAACAAAATGTGTAAATTGTCCTGAATCCGTAAGGGTTCAATTAATACTGAAAGACAAAAAAATTGTGGAAAGTAAGTACCTACCTACCTTTGTTAAGTTACCTAACTTCTTACATGATGTTTCTACATCACGATACTTATGTAAATTGTATGCTACTTAAGATGTTACTTAAAATTTTGCTATTTTTTACTTAATAAAGTTTTTCTTTAAAGTTAGAAGTAATTATTGTATTATTTACAACCCAGAATATTAATATAGTGTCATTTTTCCTAAGAAGCGTTAGGAGAATTTTGAGCATTTTTAGCATTTTGAGAATTTTGAGCATTTTCGGAAAAAAACAGGAAAAGTAAGTTTTTGAATACTTTATCACACACCAAACTTCATGCTCGTTTGTGCTCGGGGAACGTTCTTCTAAAATACGTGCTCGAGAATTTTACATCACTATTTGTTACCCAAATTTGTTACCAAAAACTCGTATCAACTAATTGTTCAATTACAGCCAATAAACAAATGCCTAACACTCAAGCCAGATCACAACGCGCAAAACGACTTGAATCTTCTCAATTTTTGTTAAAATATTTTTTTGATATAGGTATTTAGTTAGTAAATTTAATTTTCAACAAAAAAATCTTTATCAATTATTAAATATTTTAGTTCCAGAGATAATTGCATTTTTTTTATTTAACTTACTGATGAGGATTCTTTAATTGCATTAGGTAAATTAGGTAAAAAATTAGATTTCATTAAATATGTATTGCTATTACGCGTTTTTATAAAAAAAACCTATAGGTCTAAAAACTAAACTATTGATAGTAAACAATTGACTAGCAATTTTAACAAGAATAAATAGTTATTTATGTCATTAGGTTAAGAAGTAAGGCTTTTTATGCTAAGCTCAAGGTTTGAAGGCCGACGCGTAGCGGAGGCCAACAATTGAGCGAAGCACAAAAAGGCACTTCTTGGCCGAATGGTATACAACATTTTATCTTCAAATCACTTTATATAGGTCAATTTAATTCAACATCAAAGCGCCCTAACCTCACTTTTTTAGAATTTATTAGCTAAAGATTACATTAAATGTACAATAATTATTATTGCTTTTAGAAGCAGTAATAGTTTGACAATACCTAGCAACATGATTTAAGTAGAAATGGATTTTTGCTATTACATTGAATTCAATTAATTGTTTAATAAATAGGTAGGTATCTAATTTCAATTTGTTTGGATTTTTATTTAAAAAATAGGTAGTTTGGAATGTTTAAGCTGTGTTTAACATTTAATTTCACTGAAAACTTAGGGCAAATTAAAACTTAAAGATAATTTAAATAAGTAGAAAAAGAATCGTGCGTTTTCTTGATTGCTTAACCTCACTTTTTGATTTATTATTCATATTTAATTTTACAATAATTTATTGAAAAATATTAAACATTAACAGTAAAACAAACAAATTAGTGCTTATTATAAATAAATTAAACCAGTTTAGTACGTTCATTTCTTAGAAAAGGATTAATTTGTCAAAACAATAACCCTAGCGAGAAAAAATCGAACTAATTACTTGCCTCATAAAAATCTTTATCGGCCCAGGCCATAACAAAGTATTTCTTTATCGAATGTTGAAAACAATAAAGTTTAAATTATAGACCGCGTGGAGATAAAACATATTACGAATTACTTTACAGTAATTCGTATACCTAATGCACGTTTGTAAAATAAACCTTCTGATAATTTCTTAGCCCCTGTAATTTTTTTTCAGTAGGTAATGTAAAATACAATATTACTGATACTCAAAGGCTTTATTATGTAAGTATAAAAGTATTACGGTGAAGAGAAAGAGGGGTTTAGTATTCGGAACAAGAATAAGGCCAATAATCAATATGAAAAAACACTTCCTGGATTACGTATTCAAAGACTGTGATTCTATTAAATTCGGTGCCCAGCACTAGCGCGTTACGATGGCAATGCGAAATTTATTTAAAACCATTTACCTTTACGTAGAAAAAATTAAATATAGTGTAGTAATAAATAAATCAATTTTGCAATAAATATCCAAAGCAAATTAGATTTTAGGCTTTCAAAAACAAAAAGTAATTAAACTTTTTAACAAACTTCAAAGAAGTAATTTTAGCGAATAAATATGTTTGTAAATTTTAATTACATTTTTTATGGCTGCGAAACACAATGCTGTATAAAAATAACGAAATATCATTTATTTAAAATTAAAGAGCTTTTTAATAAGAAGCTTTAAAATAATAAAGTTGAATTACTTCTTTATATTCAAGACCCATCCAAGAAAACTCCAGGCAAAATTTGATGTCATAATTCAGGCATATATGCGCTCTCCCCTACTAAAAACGTATTTTTTTATCCTCCACACATTGGTTCTATTAAGCCTTAGTATTATTTACTACATTATGGTTGATATTATCACGTGCATCTCGTTTGTTTAGATAAGCATACATAACTGTAAATTAAAGTTAGGGTAAACCCAAAATATTATAATGTCACATAAATATTTGACCAATTTTATAAAGTTTTTTGGTATGTTCCATGTACTTTCACAAACCCCACATCTCCAATCAACTTCCTGAGCCCGTTTTTACACAAATTAAATGGTAGACCGTCGTTGCCAGGCCTTGCTGCGTTGCCACATTTTTATAATATGTTCCGGTTAAATTAATTTTATTTTCAAATAATAAAATCTCTAGACAGGGTGTTTACCGGTCTGCTTATTACGTAGTAGGAGATTAAAAAGTGCATACGGGTCAAAATCACCAAGGTGGAAAATTAGCAGTGCCAGCAAATAAATGACTAAATTCAGTTTTTCTTTAACAAATCAAGTTTTGTAAATACTGAACTGTGTTTACGTTAACTATACCTAATATAATATAGTTCAAAAGTAAACCATATTCATTATTATTTATATAAATAAGTACAAAAAATCATTTCGAGAACGCGTCCTAAGTAGCAATCTTTAGAAACAAACACCTGAAATAATCATAAAATAAAATAAATTTAACAGTTTTTCTTACTTATTCAATTCAATTTAATCTAATATCACGTAATTACAAGCATTATTAAAGAAAAAAAAAAGAAATGAAAGAAAATCAAGTCAAAATATTATGTCCAACAATGTAAGCATCATTTGAGTGAACGCTGTTTTGATTGTCCAAAAAAAATTACGTTTTTGAACGCAGCCGTAATATGTGTATGGCACAGTTGTAGTGAAAGATGTAAACAACGTGGATGTCAAGTGAATTTTTCGCCAAAATAATTAAAAATAAGTGGTAAGTACCATTCGATCCCATAATTAAAGAGCGTACATAAATATATCATCATACCGGGAATGCGTTTATTAACTCGTAATATTGAAAAAATACGTTTTATAATGTTTATAACAAATATTAACCTTAAATAATATACCTTAAACAAGCCAAACATGGCTGTCAAGATAACTTTCGTCTAAAAAGGGCGAGTTTATTTGAAAAAGTCATTTTGGGAACGGTCATTTCGGGAACGTCCCCGGACTTGACGGAGCGTTCTTGAAATGACTGTTATTACTTTTTGTCAATTAATTTAGTGTATGTTGTCCTAAATAGTTTTAAATAAATGTTTTATTTTTATAGCAAATATGGAATCTCATGAAGTTAAAAAAAATTAAAAACGTCCAAAAAGACAACTTATAAAAAATAGTTTAGCTTACATGCGGCAAACAGAAAAAGCCAGAAAAAGGAAGTTTTTAGATAAGATAACAGAGGAAGAGATATACATTAAAAGGGGTAAGGATAGAGCATACTATCAGAAAAAAAAGCTGAAAGAAAGTTAAAAACATTGCTGAGATGACCGAGAGAAAAAAGCGAAAGCAGAGAAATATTTGGAAAGAAGCATAAAAAATACAGAGAAAAGAATACAGCATTATTAAGTTTAGTAAACAATACTCCGCCAAATTCCGATGATAATTTAGCTGCAACACCTTCAGTAAGAAAAACAGTGGGAAGAAAAATTGTGCGGAAGGATAGAGCTAAGTATACCGTAAAAAAAACAACAGAAGAAAATAATTGCTAAAATTAAACGTAAATATGAAACTTTAAAGAAAAGACTAAGAAGAAAAGAAAAAAGAGAAAAGATAAAGCTCGGGTACCTACAACTCCTAACAGCAAAGTGTTTTTGAGGAAAAAACTGTAAAAGGCGAGAATAAGACATTCACAAACAAGGTTGCAATTTCAAGTACAGTCAAAGAATTAAAAATGGATTTTATTGAAGATAGTCCAGTTAAGAAAAAAAATCTCTATGCAGTGATGGGCACGTACCCGGTATATACCCGATTTATTAAATCTATGTACCAGTGGTGAGCACTATTGTAAACTTTGAACTATCAACTATCGATAGTGCTCATCACTAGTATATAGTACATACCTTGGGTATTTTACAAATATTAAATCGGGTAAATACCGGGTACGTGCACAATGTGCACATCACTGTCTGTATGGCATTTATAGTTACAACAAACGGAAAAAAGAGTTGAAAGAAAATTTAACTGAAGAAGAGGTAGGTAATGATACAAATAAACTTGTCAGTACGCAAATAAAATCTATTCATACAGGCGTATATTATATACGAAACGTTGACAATGGTTTGCAATCTGGATCTTTTGCTAGGTGAGTAAAAATTTGTATCATAAAGCCCATGCGATATGGGCTCATATGAAACCGATCCTAAAACTATATTGGAAAAAAATATATTAACATCCTTCATATCTACTCGATAATCCAACATCACAATACCGCAACCGAACGAATAAACATCTTTGAAAGAACTGAAAATGTCTGCATTATCTGGCAGTTTATATCCGAACTCTGAACCAATAAATTTGGGAATACTTTCAACAGAGTCTCCTGAACCGAACGAGCATATGGATACAACTGATTTACAAGATTTGCTGAAATTAAAGAAACGGAGCATTTATAAAACCATTTATTACTCATCATCGTCCGATGAGGATGATTTAATGTTTGTTTCTTTTTTATTATTATATATTTTTGATGTTTAATAATTATGATTACGAAAGCTTGTTTTTGTTTAAAAGTTCAATTTAAATATAGGTACATGTTTAATTGGTTTAATTATAAACATTGAGATAAAAGTTTAATATGATTATTAAGAATTGTACTTGGCTGTGTACATCGATTAAAAGACTGCAAAGAAGTAATTAAAGTTACATTTTTGTTAAGAATAAACCTCATGCCAAATAAATAAATAGGTACGGCATCAAAAAATTTTGCTTATGATTTCATAAACCTAAAGTGTATCTATATCATCATTCAGAGAACACACCCATCATTCCGTGAACTCCTTATCATTTCCGGGAACATAACAAAAATCACAGATAACACATTATTATTTTAGATATTAACAAAAGGCCTTGGAAATATTAAAACAGGCGGACTTCTTATACCTAGAGCTAGTTTATTTATATGTATGTCAGCGATATTGGCATATTTAGTTAATTTAATTCAAAAAAATAGTCCCATAGGTTCATTTGTAGGGATATTTTGTTTTTAAATGATTTTATTTGCAACTTTCTTAGAGTTTTTTAATTTCTTATTATTAGCTACATACTTCCGCTATTGTAAAGCGTAAAAAAGAAATACTAAGTTATATTTTAATTTTATTATAAACCTTACAAAAACGTTCCCGGAATGATTGTTTTTAGCGATAGTTCACTTTAAAAATAAAATTACAAGAGAAGCAATTAATTCTATGCTCGGCCAACGTAAATATTGTTTAAACACAAGTTTAGTGATCATTTAAGCTAATTAGCAAAGTAATAGCTGCTAGGTGTATTCATCGTAAAACATAATTTGAAATTTGCCACCTTGGTGATTTTGACCCATACAATGTTTCCTGGAAAATTATAAAACAGTCGTAAGATTAACATGTTCGCTTCAGGATCAGCAGATCTTTGGGCAACATTTTGTAATGTACATAGTTAATAAAGTTATGTTATTTTAAGTAAGTGAGTGTTTCAATCAAATTGCACAATCAACAATAATTTGTGATCCGTCGAGGATCTATTTTACAACATCATTTATGGTTCATCAAGCCAGGTTAATTCACAACAATTAACGTCACAACAATTTACAACATTTTTTATTATTATTATCATTATTAGTGCAATTGGCTAGAAAAAGGCGCAGGGCCTAATTATAGGATTACGTATTATATATAATTAATTTTTTTAACCCAATCTAATAATTATCAATATCATATCCTTATCTAAATAATTATACGAGTACATATTTTATGTTCCCATAATCATAATTATATACTCCAATTAGGGAAGTAGGGTAATGGGGACCCCCTAAGAAGTTTTGCTCATATTTTGGTTATTTTTCCGAAATTACTTGGGTTTATGTTATTTTAGCTTTAATTCATTATTTAGAAACAATTATTTTATTTATAACAGAAGGAACACATTTCTATAAACGTAAAAAAGTCATTAAACTATGTAACAAAAAAATTTTGTTATTTTTTTGTATCCATGGTAACAGAACACCATTATAAGTATAACATGGTCATTTGTTTTGCTGAACTGTCTACATTTTGACATATTTTAAATTTTTAGTTTATAACCCGTGCATTGTCGCAATTTGCGACATTAAATCGTATAAATGTGTTTAGCAGACTTTTTAAGACATTTTTATTAGTAACATGTCAGAAAGACGTCAGTGTAAATTACCCGTAGACTTATATTCCTACGTCTGTGGTTTCTATATTAGACTCAAGCTAGTAAAACACAATATTACTCCTGAACAAAGTTCTACAGTTCATATGAA
Source organism: Brassicogethes aeneus (assembly GCA_921294245.1). Lineage (NCBI taxonomy): Eukaryota > Metazoa > Arthropoda > Insecta > Coleoptera > Nitidulidae > Brassicogethes > Brassicogethes aeneus. Next base: position 70,101,119 of record OV121132.1, read on the forward strand.
GCTTATTTTGGCTTTAAAATTGGTAACCAGGACATGGGCCCCACATGTTTATTGTGTAACTTTCGCTCAACTTTGGAAGGTTGGTATCGTGGAACAAGAAAATCCATGCCGTTCGACATTCCTCGGCTCTGGCGGAAACCTACTGATCATGAGAAGGATTGCTATTTTTGTGCAGTAGATTTAAAACACTACAAAAGTGCAAAAAATCGAAAAAACCTTGACTACCCAAATTTAACTTCATCTTGTGCTTCTGTTCAACATCGTCTTCTTGTTCAAAAGAAATCTGTGATTGGAATAGATATTCGTCAGAAGAATTTATTTCAGAGGCAAGCGGGATGGTAGAATTTCTGCATTTGATTTGGTTAACCTAAAGCCCCTCTTAAAGAATGGAAATTGCTTGATATTTCTACCTACAGGAAAAGACATCAAACATTAAGTCTTAAGGCTGTTCTGCTACATAACGGTATTGACTTGCCTTCCATCCCAGTCGCTCATTCTGTTCATCTTAAAGGAGAATATAACAATGTTAAAATGTTATTACAAAAAATAAACTATGTGGAGCTTATAAGGTGTTAGGATTTCTGCTCGGTTTGCAGGGTGGATATACTAAGTTTAGTTGTTTTCTGTGCCTATGGAATAGTCAGGCTGATGCCGAACACTACGTAAGACAGGAATGGCCGCTAGCTGGCCAACACAATGTTATTAGGGAAGCTATTATTTCTACAAATAAAATTCTGCGTCCACCGCTTCATATAAAGCTTGGCTTGTGAAACAATTTGTCAAAGCGTTAGACCATGCATTTAAATATATTCGTGCAATGTTTCCGAAGTTGTGATGCAAAAATCAAAGCTCGAGTATTTGTGGGACCCCAAATAAAACGAATGTTGAAATGTTAGAAAATAAGATGTCTTCATTGGAAAAAAATGCTTGGCAAGCTTTTCGATCGCTGATGAAAGATTTTCTAGGGAATCACAGGGTAGAGAATTACAGAGAAGTGCACCATGCACCATTTTCATCAACTTGGATGAAGAATGTCTCTGAAAGTGCACTTTCTTCACTCACATCTAGATTTTTTCAAGCCGAATTTGGGTGATTTGTCTGAGGAACATGGCGAGCATTCTCATCAAGACATTCAAGTTATGGAAAAGCGATATCAAGGCCGGTGGGACACGGCAATGATGGGCGATTATATTTTGTCTCTAATCAGATCTGAAAAATCGACCTATAAAAAAGGATATGTTCATTTTTAAATTGTTTTTGTTTTGTTTATTAAATAATTCTTGAGAATTCGCCTTTTTTTATAAAAAAAAAACAAGCCGGTTATTAAGCAGTAAATAACATTTTGTGAGTGTATATCTTTTTTAATATTTTTAATATTATATGTCTTCATTGTGTAAGCTTATGTTAATGTATAAAGCAGTAGTTTATTAAAATAAATTGCTAAACGTTTTAGTGTAAACAGTATTTTTTTACTAAAATTTACCAAAGAGAATAAAACATCCTTATAAAAAAATATTGACACCCTGTAGCTAAAACTAACAGTTCAGATTAACTATTGACATATATGTGATAAGTTACCCTCATTGGTCATAAACAATGACAAATTGCAGATAAGTTCCAACCTCACTTTTTCCCAATTTAAAACCCTATTGGTTCAAACCACAGTGAATATTGAAATCAGCCAATCACTAATGCCTAACAACGTGAATAACAAGTAATGTCAATAATATGCATTTTTTTTTTAATTTTGTACGTATTTTTTCAAGAATCATTTAAAATTAAAAAATTTACATTTGGTTTCTTTTTTTTTTGTTAGGCTAATTTATTTTGATATTTTATAAATTATTTAATAAAAAAAATAGTTTTTATTAAATTACTTAAGTAAAAATTTATTTAAGAAAAATTTAATGTAGTTAGGTACATAATAAAATTTTGGCTCGAATTACTTTAGTTTTTATGTTTCAGCTGTGTATGGAAGTACACTCAGAGAAATATCATGTCATGAAAAGCATATGAAATGATATTAATTTAAATAATCGGGTAAATTTGATTCAAATAGAAAAAAATGTAGTTTTATATTCATTTACCAACAGTTTTACAATGTTTTTAAACACTTTTAAAGAGTGTACTCTTTTTAAAATATATATACAAAAAGAAATCTATTTATTTCATTGCCTTTCTCAACGTTATTTTAAAAATATATGTATTATACAATTGTTATACACCTTTTAATTTAATGAGAAACACCAATGACGCCAAAACATATTTGAATCCCTTTGAATTATTAGGGATTCAAATATGTTTTGGCGTCATTGGTGTTTCCCATTAAATTAATAGGTGCATAATTATGTTTATTGTTAACAATTGTATAATACATATCTTTTTGAAACAACTTTGAGAAAGGCAATGAAATAAATGGATTTCTTTTTGTATATATATTTTAAAGAGGGTACACTTAAAAAGTGTTTCAAAACATTGTAAAACTGTTGGTAAATGAATGTAAAACTAAAATTTTTTCTTTTTGAATCAAATTTACCCGATTATTTAAATTAATATAATTTCATATGCTTTTCATAACTTGATATTTCTCTGAGTGTATTTTTTAATCGTCAATTAAAAATATCACATTTGAATTTCCGATATCACAAATTCAATTTCTGATATTACAAATTCAATTTCTGATACCAAAAATTAATTTGAATTAGTTTTGAAACAAATTAAGTTTAACAAGTAAACATACCTACACATTAATCTACATTTATATCCAACTTCTTTTGACAGGTTTCAGGTTTTTTTTCGTTGTTTGAGGACAGCTAATTTTTTATCCATTTTTTAAATTCAATTTTAATAGGCTTGTAATTAGGCAACTTTTGTCTAACTTTGTAGCTCCTCAAATAAAAAAGATAACTATATATAAAGGGATACTTGGTGCGGCTGGCTGGCTGCGGCAACATTGCCTGTAATATTGCAGTCTTGCCGTACAATTTTGCTGCAACATTGCAGGAATATTGAGTTCTATAGGGAGGTAAAAAGAGTGCAGTTTTAATAAATTAGTTTTTAATAGACTTAATACAGTTTTTTGACTACAATAAACAGGTGTTTTTTATCTTTTTACCTAAAAAGTACTAGGTATACAGTTATAAAAAAATATTGCAAAAATTAAAATACGTTAAATATTAATATTTTAATTTTTGCAATATTCTGGATGCGGGCCCAATACGTAAATTGCAGAAGGACTCAAAAGTGCCTTGATAAATACAATTTGGTATAAGATATTTATTTTTAAAGTGAAAATTCTGGTTTGGGTTGAACATTCCTTAAAATGATTTTATAATTATTAGGGATAATCCTAAGTTAAATCGTTGGATACGCTTTGAAAAATCTACGCTTTCTTTTAGGAGGGCGGCATCACCCATTATTGTAAAACGAAATTAAAAAAGAATTTTTTGAAATTAAGTAAATGCAAATACTTTGAAAAGAACGTGCTCGATTTCAAGGCCACGCGTTGCAACTTCTGATCAATGTTCTACGAAAGCATTCAACCCTCGCAAAGGTTTTTACGACCCGGCACTATCTCCCCTTATCACCCTCGGTGCTTCAATTGGAAAAATCACGTGCACTTGCTGCCTGTCTGCCTGCCTGCCTATGTTACTACAAACCTGTGCTTTGAATTGAATAGTAACTATATCTTCCATGACACTTTTTAATTTCCAGCTTATTTTAAGACACCAATTGGTCCTTCATATTTTTAGTACTTTTCAAGCAACTTTAATATCACTTTTTTTAATTTTAACTTAAAGCTAATGGATGAAATGCTATTTCGCCCACCGGTTAGGTATGGTTAGGAAATAAAATGGGTGGAATAACATATACTTAAATGTGGCTTTAGGCCTCAATCAGAACCTCGTAATTAGTGGAATAAATTAGTGGTTTAAATTAACGTAAAAGTTTGTCTTATAAATGAATATACACTAGGGTGCACCCATGATTATAAAATTTTTTCTTTACTTCCGACACTGAAAAATGGGTGCTTAGGCACCTCTAGAAAGTGTTCACTAAATTTAACCTCATAATAGTAATAGTAAGATCCTCCTCATTACAGTTTTTCATTTTTCTTTAGTACTTTATAAAAATACTATATTTCATTCAATCGTTTCAACGGTTTCAAAGCTTCATACATATTTCAAAACTTTATACAAATTTTTGTGGAAAATTGAATGCTCTACCAAAAAGGACTGATGTGTTTAAGCGATTATTCTAATCATTTAAAAAATATTTAAGATCAAAGTTTAAATAATTTATAAAAAAAAATAATTTTGTAACTCATTGAACAATAATTATTGTCAAATGAGTATGACATATTTTTGTAGGAAATTTAACGCTCTACAAAGTCTAATGTGTTTAATTGATTACTCTAACCGTTGAGAACATATATGCACACGAATCCCAATCAATTTTCTACAAAAATATATATGTATAAAGATTTGATCGAGGATTTGATTAAACGATTAATAATGAAATATGGCCTTTTTATAAGGGACTAAGGAAAAAATCCCAATGCGTACTGATACGAATATCTTCCTAACAATTCATACGTCAATAATTATTTTTTAATAAGATACAAAATTATTTAAAAAAAAATTAATAAATTTTTTAAACTTTGATCTTGAATATACAGTGTGACCCATTTGTTTGCGACTCACCCCTATAAAATCTTTATTTATTGTGCGATTTTAACCGGATTTTTGTAGATCTTGATAAACTGTATTTTTGGAGTAAAAGACGCCATATTCGTACAAAATACAAGGCTTACTATGTCAGTTTTTAAGAGTAAATTTTTAAGAATCCATATTAGCGATTTTTTTAAACAAAATCTAAGCACGGCACTGGATTCACCACCCCTCAAAACGACCCTATACTAAATTTTATTGAAAAATTTAAAGAAAAAAAATGCACAATAATAACTACAAAAATTTATTTTGTCAAGTTTTTCATGAAAAAACATTGAAATAAAATTAAACTAATAGTAACATGGTCAATTTTATTTCAATGTTTTTTTCATGGATAACTTGACAAAATAAATGTTTGTAGCTATTGTTACTGTACATTTTTTTTCCAAATCCGGTTAAAATCGCACAATAAGTAAAGATTTTACAGGGGTGAGTCGCAAAAAAATGGGTCACACTGTATATTCAAGATCAAAGTTTAAAAAATTTATTAAATTGTTTTTAAATAATTTTGTATCTTATTGAAAAATAATTATTGACATATTTTTGTATGAATTGTTAGGAAGATATTCGTATCAGTACGCATTGGGATTTTTTCCTTAGTCCCTTATAAAAAGGCCATATTTCATTATTAATCAATCGTTTAATCAAATCTTTATACATATATATTTTTGTAGAAAATTGATTGACACTGTATTTTAAATGGTTAGAGTAATCGCTTAAACACAATGTGTTTAACACATCAGTCTTTTTTTGTAGAAAATTCAATTTCCTACAAAAATATACATGTATAAATATTTAGTTTAACGATTGATCAATAATTAAATATGGTCTTTTTTATAAGGGACTAAAGAAAAAATGCCAAACTGTGATGAGGAGGATCTTCCTATTAATATTAAGAGCTCAAATTTGGTAAGCACTTTCTAGAGGTGCCTAAGAACCAATTTTTCAGTGTCGGAATTAAAAAAAAATATTCGATTTTATTGAATCACCCTACTATTATACAGAGTGTTGTTCACAACCTAAAAAAATAGTGGTAGTACTTTTCAATTAGTAAAAAAAAGTTTGCAAACTTTAAACTTTTGCACCTAATTATAATTGGAAAGCGCCTTTGCGCATGTGCGCGGACATTTTATCTCAAATTTAAAAATTTTAAATATTAAATTAAATTTTAAATATTATTATAATGGTTGTAAACAAATATTATTCTTATATAATTAATTTTGTTTATGACAGGTTAAGAAAAATGGACGATCTTTTAGCAAATTCCATTAATTTTAGATGTTAATTTTGCGCATCGGGAATGATGATTGACTAATTACGAGCTTAATATTAACAAACTTTCGTATGCCACTTTGTATGACAAAAACGTTACTGTTACTTTTCTATAAACCTTCATGCATGAAAATTGTTCTTTCTACAACCAAGCGAAAATTACAAATTTGCGCTTCCAAAAGAAAGCGTTGCACTTTTCCGAGGAGCGAGCATTTTTTTACTTTGTCGCTCGCTTAGTTACCATGGAAACCATAATAAAGAAACGTTTAGTGAATTTGCAACTTTTGACACAAACGTCAAATTTGAGGTTATCAATAATTATTAATTTTTACCAAAAATTCTTATAGAAACACCGGTTGTAGAAAAAATCCTGTGTGTAATTCGAGCGCAAAGTGACATTGTCGCTCTTGCGAGATAGTCGCGCTCAGAGCGGCAATGTATCACTTTGCGCTCACAAATAGCTATTGTACCTACTAGGTATATTTTTCTATTTCTTCATGCTTGTAGGTTTAAAAAAATAAACAGTAACGTTTATTTGTCCTGAAAAGTTACATAGTTTAAAATTTTGAAATATAACTTTTAAGTCGTTTAAAGTTTAAAGCTAAATAGCTACTGGTCATTTTTGTTTTACTACTTTTGAAGTAGTAGGTATTTCTACAACGGAGCAGGTAAAAAAATAATAATAATAATAAAAATACAGATAAAATGCAATATAATAATAATAAATTATTATTGTGATATTGTAATACTATGATTGTTCGAATTACTAACATTGAGTACGCCCACCTATATTACCTAATTTTTGGCAGCTGATTTCAAAAATATCACTAGTTTTGCTCCAGGACGTCTAAGATTCGAAATAATTGCGTAAAAAATGCTCTGTCCAATTATCTCAAAATGTAAGTTTTTTCGTTAATATTTAAATTAAATTATTTTGCCTTAAATCTATTTTGGATGTACCAAGTCCCCATGTACATTTTTAACGTTTTTTGTCAAAAATAAACAGGAACTCTCAACAAAGTCATCGGTAGATGAAATAGAAAAAAAATTGTTCCATTGTAGCATTAGTGAATTATATGAGGGATATACCCCTCATAGAAAATATTTAGATCAAAAGTATGGCATTTTAAATACCAAAACTAAAATTATAATGTATTTCTTTGTAAAAATCATTTTTTAAAGTTGTGTCGTTTTTAATCACTAAATTTAAAAGGCAACAAAGAAAAGGGGTTTCGGTATAAACATTACTCTTCGACTATTATTTGATATTTTTTTATTCACACCATGCCTAAAGTAGCCAAAAAGGCTATCTTAAATTTATTAAATCTTATCAAAATTTAATATAGAATTATAGAATTATAGAATTATAAAGTATATTATACTTATAGATGAAGGTCTTTATACTATAAAGACCTTCATCTATAGATAAAAAAAAATGAAAAAAACTCAAAAGCTTAGAAATAGATCCTAACCGCACACAAAAAAATCTAATATCAATTTGAACAAATAACATATTTTCAAATAATTAGGTTTAGGTTAATACAAATAAGGTTTATTCTGTTACCAAAATTAATTCATAGCAAGTATAATATATTGTTAAATATAATCATTAAATTGATTATAAAAATATATATTTTTATGTATATCAAAGATAACTAAATTTAGCTATAATAATAACAAAACATCCCTGTGAACACTTGCTTTATACTTAAAACATCCTTACATGTAATCATTCCAATAATAAAAAGTGACACTATCATTATTTTAATAATAAAAACGTACTCTATCTTCAAATTGAGCATAACAAAAGAACCGCGCAAAAATACGTTCTACAAAGAGGGCGGCATCAATCTTCTTTGGCATAATTAAGTAAACTTCCGATGTTTTGTGTAATTATTGTGCCTGTGGTTTGTTCTGTGGTGGTGATTGTGTTATTTTTTAAAGAAATAGTATTTCTAAAATACCTATTATGGAGGAATTGCTTAGAACATAGGGGTATCCTGACGAAGTAATAAATTCATTTTTACGTACGTAAGTACCATAGTACAAAAAAATATTTGATATTTTTTCACATCATTTGTATTGCTTAACCCTTTACAACAAAGCATAAATGACATTTGGTGGCTATACAAATATTTTGTATCATTGTGTACTAAACATGTATAGTCTTATTTTGATGTATATTGCAGACTGCAATTTGCAGTAGGTAGTTTAGAGTGTATAAAATTTTACTTATTATCAGAGACCCTCTATAAATGTATTAAGAATTTGTGTTTTTATTTAGAAAATATTGTATTTTTATTTAGAAAATAAATCGTTCCATATTATTTTTTGTTAGTTTTCATTTAAAAATAAATATAGTAATCTAAAAATAAAGAAGTTTAAAAAAAAGATAAGTATGATAAGTGTTACACTTACAGTAAGTATAATTCAATTTAACCTAAAGCAAGACCTAATTTCAATATTAACATATAAGAATACAAGCCCAGTCTGGGCTTGTAATCTTATATGTTAATATTGAAATTGGGCTGCCCAGCATATTCTTATTTAAACCTTAAACTACATAATATGTCTCAATTAAAAAATATTATGTCTCAATTAAAAAATAGTTTTACTCCGATAAAAGACAAGCTATATTAACATATATAATAATTATTTTCAATTTGAACTTAAACTATATTTAATCTAAATAAAACCAATTCTAAATAGACCCATAAGATAGTTTTAAATTGAAGTTAAGGCTAATATTAAATCGAGTTTAAATTTAAATTTACACCTATAACATAAGTACTCTCAAGTTAAATACAAAGTAGGTATACATTTGGTATAAAAGTTAAAGAAAAGGTAATTTTAACGTAAGCATACACTAATCTTGCTCCTATTCATGACTATGATAGTTTCATACTGATGCTAATAGTTTCAACTCGAGATTAGATTTTTTTGTGTGCGTTGTCAATATTTATTTTATTGTTGTCAGAAGTCAAAACTGGCAATTATAATAATTATTAAAAAAGATGACTTAAGCCACAAAAAGAAAATATGGCAACATTGCTCGGGTATGCTTGTTGCGCACACATTTGTGTGGATTGTGGTTGCGCATATATTAGTTTTACCCAAGGGGTCAACCATGGTTGACAGTGCACTATCAGCAATACGTGCACAAATTCTATGCAGTCCAAAGGCAGTGACGGAAATACTTTGGCAGTATAGACAGTATGCAGCTGGCAATATACGGGAGCAGTACTTCGGCAGTACGTGAGCAGTAATTTGGCAGTACATGGGCAGTATCGGCAGTAATTCGGTAATATTCAGCATTCAAGTCTCACCTAACGTAAGTTCTGGTATCTTCCGATGCTCGTTCCGAGGTATCTCCGTTTTAATTTTGCAAACTTATTTGTGTGTTTGTGCTTATTAGTTTAACTGTGTATGATTGTTCGGTAAGTATTATAAACAATTATAAAATGCCGAGGAAAATTCTGTAGGCCCATTAATCTCCTTCTTGGAATGCAGTGTGGAACCGAGGCTTAAATAAAAACCAGAATTCGATGGAAAAAGTTTTCCAAACAATTTTCGTATCAGTTTTGAAGGACAAACAATGAGAAAAATGAAGACAAAGAGGATAAAATAAAAGTGACTCGGAAAAAGGCTTGGAAAGGAATATCAAATTTGGAGAAATCGAAGTTTATGATCAGGAAAATATCGAAGAATCGGATACAGTTAAAAAATCTAGGTCACATTTGATAATTTATACCTTAAAGACTATTCCCAGCATGACTTACAGTCGATACAAAAATATTTGTGGTTCTTCCAGTACTCCATACCTAACCGTAAGATTACGTAATAATAAAGAAGTTACTGTTAGAAAATCGTCGCTTTGTTGGTTTATTATCTTGTTTATTATATACACAAACTATATACAAACTTAGCGTGTAGTTACCAGGAGCCGATGTAGGGTAAAGGCATCAGTAATTGCCACTGTACCAGTAGTTGCCATTTATTCTTTAGAAATTCAAAAACAAATCCATATGCAATATCGCACCCTATGTGTAAGGAAGTGTATCTAGTGTATTATGTATTTAGAACAACTGTCACCAGGTGGCGCAACTTGTTGAATCAGCTGTTTATAAAAGATTTCTTGTGACTTTGGTTAAGGAAGTGTAAGATTAGTTTTTCGTGATATTGGCATAAGTTTGTGCAACAGGCATATATGCTAAGTAGTTTAAATGAAACGCATTAAAAGAGTATTTTGATTTCAAGTACATAGTGGCAATTACTGGAGCATTTTTTTTTCTTTTAACCCAATATTTGCCATTTGTGGTAATTACCTACTGGAGAATTTTGGATTATCGTATTATTAAAGCTCTGAACTAACCTATAATATTTAGTTTATCCTTGACATTAATAAGAACATTATATTCAAAGAGAATCCAGTAATTTCCACCTCTTATTGAATGTGTCAATTACTGGTTCACTTTAGTGGCAATTATTGATCCAGGTATACAATCCAAATTGATCAACATGGAACTAAAAAACAAGCCCTTTTTTCGCTATTCCCAAGAAAGCAAAGAATCTGCATTGGCTGCTTGCCAAGGTGGTATGCCATTTTCCATTTTTCTTGTTTTATTTAATAAAATAAATTAGTAGCAATTACTGGCCAGGTACACTGGCAACTACTGGTTTTTTTTTAAATGGTCATGGCAATTACTAGTCCTCTATACCTCAATAAATATATATATATTGTGCTTAATGATGTCTTTAATTTTTAATGTTTGGTAATATAATGACCTTGTATAAGTATCTATCAACCACATGGTTTTTTATTAAGACGAAATCTAAATTTCTTCTGGTACTTTTTTAGCTATTTTGTGTAAACACTAGATTATAATGGCAATTACTGGCGTCATTACCCTATTTAAGACGAAGAATAAGGATGCAGTGGTCGATAAGAGCCCTTGAAACTTCCACCAGGCTCCTTCGTCCCCTACCGTTGGTCGGGCTAGGAAGTAGGTAGAAAATATTTTAAACGAGGCAAAAATCCAAAAAGTAATAAAGCAAGTAATGCAAATGATTGGAAATTTTTCTGTGTTGAAAGAAACGGCTTCAGGTACTGTAGCCTCCAAATGACAATACTGGGCTTGGTTGACCTAGCAAAAGGCGGGTCAGAAAGACCCTTTGTCATTACTTTGAGGATGGTTATTACATGGGGGGGAGTGGAATTAACTATAGCATAGTTATCGGGTACTAAAATATTTACAACATAATTAAGGTTTTAGTCCCCACAAGTTTATACCTAATTAATTATTTTAATCAAATAACAAACACATTATTTAAATCAACAAATATCAAATCAAGAAAAGTGTTAAAATCCTTAGTAACGTGTAAATAAGGTGATAAAAAATATTGTTGCTGTGGTAAAATGCTTAACTATGGAATACTGGCATTTTATTAGTTCTAATATGAATGAATTGTATTAATATATGAGTACCTTAGATGCAAAACTCGGTTTTTGCAAATTAAAAAATAAAATAAAATTGACTTTAAATTCTGTTTAGTGTTCGTCCTAGATAAATGGCGTTCATAAAACTTGATACATAATAATATTATATTATATATATTATTATGTATCAAGTTTTATAAACGCCATTTATCTAGGACGAACACCAAACAGAATTTAAAGCCAATTTTTTTTTTTTTTTTAATTTGCAAAAACCGAGTTTTGCATCTAATGTACTCATATTGTCTAGGTAATATCTAGTAATTGGTATAAGTCAACGTATACCAATTACTCCAGTAGCTACTTTTAAGATAAATTTAAACCAAAATACCTAATTTATTAAATAATTAAACTATTAACAAAAAAACTTACATTTTGAGGTGACTAATGGGATCATTTTATTACGAAATTATTACTTGTAATCAGCGGACCAAAATTAGTTAAACTAGGCCGGAGTATTCAATGTTAGAAAAAATAAGTTTCTAAAACTATCCTAATTATTTTTAGTTATTATTATTATAGAGACGAAATGTGAGAATATAATAATTCATTATCCTTCCTATTTTTTCTAAGAAGTTAATTCACACAAGAATATCGTGAGATAAAACATATCAATATCAATAAACATATTCTTGTTATTAAAAACACATGGTGTTTGAAAATTAAATTAACTGCCGAAATTAAACACCTCCTATAAAAGTGTTAAACGAGTCAATTTAATTGTTGTACAAATTACCTATAATATAAAATAATAATAATAAATAATTAAGTACCTATTTGCAAGATAATAATTTACATATTTTCGCTAAGCTAATTTCATATTTCAATTACTATAAAACCCTTAATAATTTCTAGCAGCCTAAGTAAGTAGGTACGTTCTTGAATTGAAGAAAGAACAAAATTGACAAGATTTTAAATTTTACTTAAAATATTACCTACCATTGTAGTTTATTTGCAAAGCTCATGAGCTGTCAAATTTCTCACGGTTTATAAGCACACATTTTTAGTCAGTGGATTACGTAAATTAAACAAACATTAATAGATCTACATTTGCATAATTATTTAAATAAATATTTACCTTTAATTATTAACCTAGGTTAATTTATATCTTATTAGTAATAATTAATTACCTAATGCATTTGCAAGAAAAATATTTGTTTTATTTATTTCCTAATAAGTAATTAATGTACTTTTTAAAATGGCAATAGCCCCTATTTTTTTAATTGACTTGAATTGTAAATAGGACTACCCTCGACCTATACATATTTAAATACAGAAAATCCGATGCAAATGCGATTACTTTCTTAAGATAAAATATTTCTGGAAGTAAACAAGAAATATAAATCAAAACTGTATTTGTATACAATTCACAGAACGCAACTTGTTTGACACTCCTACGCTCCAAATTTTATAGCACACCTGTGTCGATTTCTTGGTATAATCTTTATGATAGATTGTACGATCTGGTTATAAATAAATGTCGATAAGTAAAAAAGAATAAACGCATTTTTTATATTTATTAACACTTATTAAAGTCTGTCCTCCCCCGTGTATTTCATTTAATTTACGGTAAAGCTGCAGGTCCCCCTAAACTGCAGACGCTACAAAATTTACGATCAAAAACCCAACTACTCAATTTTTACAATAGGGTCCAACCTGATCTTGAGCCTCTTGGGAAATTTTACATTGCTATAGAATTAAAATCCCATGTTGGCTAAAATTGCCCTTGTGTCGGAAGTCTAATGTTTTTTAATATCAAGGTGCGAAGCAGAAGCCTCAAAAGGTGAACAAATGAAACTGTACTGAGTGTTGCCGAAAAAAATGCATTTAACACTACTTACTTCTTAAAGGTATGACTAATAGTAAGTAGTATAATAGAAAAAGTGCAACCCGTAAAAAATGTGTTACATAAGTTTAATCATAGGAAACAATTTATCACCAAATGAATGAATACCACATATTAAGCGATAATATTCTGAAAAACTTATCTATTTACAGGAAATGACAACACAACGGTCGATATAATTTAATATACATATCTACCTACCTGGTAGGTAGTACCTTCAGGTACCGTGGTGCAGAAATTCTAAAGTTTATAATTATAATTAGGTACATTTATTTTATAATTTAAGATATTTATTATTCGTTACCGAAATGACAATTTATGCTAAATTAACTTTTTTGTATTTTAATATGTTATCTAAATCGATATAAATGGCTTGCTTATATTATAGTTTTTTATTTACATACCTACATGTAGGTATGTATGTAGGTATACCTATATGTAATTTACCTACATAGTGGTTTATAGTAATTTACCTACATAGTGGTTTATATTTGATATACATATATAATTTGTATACATTTTTATAGTGTATATATTATAAAATTAATGATAAATAACCAAAGTTCAAATTAGGTACCTACATTTGTTTTATCAAGAAAGTTAAAAATAAAAATTGCAATGATTAAATTAAAATGAATTTACTATTTTTTTAAGATACAATTATTCTAATTAATTGCAATATGCATCAGTGCTTATGATATTATTTACGACCTAATTTTTTTATAATTGGATTAACAAATTTTGGAGAAAATTTATTAAAAAAGGTCCTGATGATCAGGATGATCAGGACCTGATCCATTTAAATTTACGAATAGGATTTAAAAAATACTGTTAACCAACTAAATTAATTAATCCAAACAAAATTACCCACTTACATAACTAAAAAAAATTGAGCCAAACGTTTATTCTTAGTTTATTAACCCCAGAAACTGATTAAAAAAATAATCGAGTAAAAATATTAAAATTTACCTGTTAAAAATAAGTAAATCCAATGTTAAATAACGAAAAAATCGTAAAATAAAGTTGCAGGTGCTTATAAACAATTCACATGGTCCAAAACAATAACAAAATAAAAATACATAACCAACAAACTGCTCAACTTACACGGTTTCACTTAAAATAACCGTACTTTCGCGGCACTAACGCGTTTTCTAATGGACAAAGGCATTAAAAAATAAACGTACACTACACCCACGAGAAAAAACCGCACGTTTCAGTCAAAAAACTACAAAAATCAACTAGAATTGACGTCTCTTCTCAACGAGAGCCGCCATATGCGTTTTATGAACAGTGTTGCCAAATAGATTGTGAAATAATTCCTGAAATTTTCAGTCTTAAAATTATTATCTAATTTAGATAATCTAAATAATTGTTTTTGTTTACATTTATTGTGTTTTAAATGCTATACAATAATATATTTTTAAAATAAACAAACTGTGTATCGTTAAAACTAAAAGTATAATTATATATAATAAGCCAATGGCTTAAAATAATTAAAATATTGATGATTGTATTACATAGTATGAATTGTATTATATAGGTAGTAGGAATTGGTTATATTTAAATATAAATATTTAGGTTTACTTCTACTTTACTAGCTAAAATAAGTAAAGGTTACTTACTACTACTACTGAAAAATTACTTCAACAAAAAAATATATTGGGAGCAAGTAGATAATTATAACGTTTTATAACGAAGTAGATAATTTAAGTTAAGTTCTAACCTTAATATATTTTGGGTATCTCAGGTTTAAAAGATAATTTATTGACTTGGCAACGCTGTCGTCAATGACTCATGCGACCTCTAATGGCGGATAGTCAAACGCTTCTTGCTAAAGATCTTCTCAGTCGTGCTCGAAGCGTTTGAATTATTGATGTTAAACAGATGTATTTTTTTACTTTTGCCTAAACAAATTAATTTAAATTGGTTTTCATGGGCGACGTAGACAAGTAGTAAAATGTTTTAAAATATTTAATTTAAATTGTGTCGGATTTATGGTTTTTTAGTTTTTTTAACATAAAATTCTACCCATTAATTTCCATTGGAAATTTTCCAAACTGATATTTTAATACTAACACTGGCTTAGATTTTTTTTACCGTCAACTATAAATATTTTGATTGTAAATGAGCTCAGTTTTAACTTGGTTTGCAAATTTGTTTTGTTAAATGTTAAAAACACTTAGATAATTTTTATTCAAAATTATGTAGGTATTTTTCCATAGGGTACATCCACTTTTCTATGGTGATTTTGATTGTTTTACAAATATTTGTTTCAAAATTAAATTTTTAAACGTAATTATGTTATTGTGGACTATTTCAGAGTTTTCTATAATTTATAATAGGGTTTAACAGATGTAGGTACCTACTACAAAATGTTGAATTAAATTCAGGTAAAATTTAGGTTAAAATCAACTGTAGTCCTGTAATACCATTTGTATAGGACTCCAGTTGATTTTAGCTAAATTTTACCTGAAGTAACCCATTGAAATCATACCTATATGATTATAATTTTAATTATTATAGAAATGATTGGTTCATATTCAATACATTTCCGTACAGCAGAAATATTTTTAGGACAATGTATAGGTAAATTTCTTTATTATATGTACAAAATTTTAAATTGCTTCTTTTGTATAACGAATAAATCATAAAAATGAGTAAATCATTAAATTAAGGTTTCTGTGGTTTTAAAATGAAAATTTCAAGTTATAATTCTAGTGAACCAAAATGTTTTGCGTAAAAAACTGGGAGTTGCATACATGCTCCCACGGTGGGAGTCCCACCCCTAAATCCACCTGTGCCTATTGTATTTG
The DNA here is from genome assembly GCA_921294245.1 of Brassicogethes aeneus. NCBI lineage: Eukaryota > Metazoa > Arthropoda > Insecta > Coleoptera > Nitidulidae > Brassicogethes > Brassicogethes aeneus. Next base: position 70,117,274 of record OV121132.1, read on the forward strand.
CCATAAGAATAAAATTTCACAAGGGTGAAATGTAAAATATATTGTGGTTTATTGATTACTAACTCTCCTAAGCATTTAAATAAACTGCATTGTATTATTTAGCACTATATTAATATTCCAAAGGAATAATTTCCATCAAGTTCAGAGTTTGGAACATTCCAAATTCTGAACTTGATGGAAATTATCATATATGACGCACATAATAAGCATACCTACTATTATGCTATAAGTAATAACCAGTAGGAATCGTGAGGTTAAATCCAAACCAAAGTTGTCTTTTAAAATAGTATTACATATTGCTATTTTGTAACACTATGCAGATTCGGTTCAGGGAAATTTGCACATTGTTTGGAAATCATGTTTTATAGTTTAAATTTTATAAATCCCGGGAGTTTTGCTTACAACTTAATTTTTAATTGATTGAATTTCAAACTTTCTTTTGCGCTCAATCAGAGATATCTCTGCACTAAGTGTATGCTGCCTAAAGGCAATTCAATTTAACCCCACAAAATGGAATCTACCAAGGTCCCTAATAGTTATAAAGGGTGTTTTTTAAGAGTGATATAATTTATTTTTAAAATATTGGCTTCCAAGTCTTAAATACTTGATTGATGATTTATTAGCATACACCAGACTTTGCATAGCGTCCGGATCAATGTCGTCCATTACATTATCACTTATTTTTACCCATTAAAGTTGGATTTTGAATGTAACGCGAACTCCTGCCTCATTTTTGAAAAAAATAAGTACATTGTTACCGCTGAAAAGCATACCAAACAATGCACTTTTGTAGATGTTATAAGTCTAATGATATTCGGTATATGAGTCTCATATTATGAGTGTATGACATACACTGTGTGTAGTACAAAATGCGTTCACTGCATGACAAGGAAGCTTAGTTGGTACATAACGTAAAAAATCACTAAATATTGTATGCATGCGTTTCGGGAATTAAAAACCCATTTTCAAAATGGGTTTTAAAAGGCATGTATGCCTTTCCATGAAGGCTTTTTTAGTGAAAATCTATTCATACTGATTTATGTTTAATAAATTTTAATAATTTTTTTAAATGATAACAAGCTTTGTAAGTTACTCATACTTACAGTTTAATTAACCCTAAAAAATATCCTTTTTGTGCACCACTTGGCCTTGTTTGGGATGTTCTTAGGAGGTCCAAGTAAGTCCGAGAATATCCTGTAGGACGTCCTAAAGACAGGCTTGTGCTAGCTGGGAATATTTTAAAACCCAAACACAATACTTATTACGTTTGTTGGTTACAACTTGTTTATTTAGTATAATTTACAATAATCAATCTTGGCCCTTCCAAGCAGACTAAAACTATCAATAGGTTTTTGTATAGTTGTTTTAAAAGCATTTTCCTGTTAAGGCAATTTGTAGTAGTAACGGTTTTGTTTACTAGTTTTACCGAAATAATTGCCTACCTATATGTTTAAGCGTTTTTTTTAAATTGCATCCTAATAATTTAGAAGCGATCGGCCCAATTTCGTCACCATATAACCAAGTTGACAGGGGCGTAGAAAACAAATTTTTGATGTCCACAAATTCTAAAATCTAAAAATCTTAAATATATTCAAAAATCTCCAAACAAAAAAACCCTTGGTACGTCTCTGCTTCTTCTATATCCACAAAACATTTTTATTTTTCAGACCAAATTATTTTATGTTTACATACCAAAGACCAATTTAGTCCACAAATATAATATATTAGGCAAGGTCATTTTTTTATAAAATGAGACGTGCACAAGAAATTGAAAATTCAAGATCCTAATATCTTAATACGTACCTATTCGGTATAATTAAGGAAAAAAAATGTTTTTGTATTAATTCTTATTCCTATTTAGCCTATTTCTTCAAAACTTTAAATAATAAACTTTTTGACTGGCAAATACGAGAACGAAAACAATAATTAATTTGTACGAAATTATTGTCTGGATGTTACTATTACGCATTTCCCTTATCAGTCAAAATGTAGAAACAAACCTAATTCCTGCAATATAAATCCACAATAGACCTTATTAAAAATTCACAACTTAAATTGTCTTGTCCAAAATTGACTTAAATTACCTATTTTTAATGTGTTAATATGTAAATAACCCATTTTTTTAAATGGGCGATTTTTATAGGTTTGGTCATGTCATAAGTCCTTATTTTTTTTCTGGAAGATTTTTAAAATATATCTAACACACAGACTTATCTGACACATTTTAAATAACCGGATTTGTTTTAAAGTGTAGATCTTGATAAGCTGTATTTTTGTATCAAACAACGCCATATTTGTACAAAATACAAGTCCTACTATGTAAGTTTTTAAGAGTAAAGTTTTAAGAATTCATATTAGCGATTTTTTTAAACAAAATCTAAGCACGGCACTGGATTCACCACCCCTCAAAACGACCCTTTACTAAATTTTATTGAAAAATTTTAAGTGGAAAAATGCACAACTTACCATGTTACTATTGTTTAATTTTATTTCAATGTTTTTTCGTAAGTAATATCATAAGGGCATCTAATTTTTGCTAAGTAATATTTTAACAAGAAGCATGAGTGCTGGTGACAACAAAATTTTTGCTCCAGTACGAATGCATTTTGTAAAAAAATATTACAAAGCATTGTGTTTTTTCGATTTTTTTCTTAAAAGAACCTTAAAAGAACCTTGTGTCTGACGACGTTTCGGTACAATCTCATGTACCATCTACAAGTATATATATCTATATATTTATTTAAATTAAATATACGTTTATTTAGAAAAACGCGATAGAACGTATTATTTAAGTCAAGATTATTACATGTTTAATATTTCTAATAGAAATTTTCTATATAATATATAGAAAATTTCTATTAGAAACATGTAAACATGTAATAATCTTGACTTAAATATTACGTATATAATACACTAGGGTGGCGCAAAAAAAAACGATAATTTTTTTTCGAGTCTCGTGAGTTAATGAGATTTTCCGAACTCTCTCCAAAAATCAGCTCTTTAAAAAAAAATTTAGGGATGGCTTACGAATTTTGAAAATTCCAAAAGTATTCAAAATTCGAATTTTCAAAAGGGTAAAACTTATTTCTCTGTTTGTGTATTTTTGTTTATTATGACACAAATTAAAATATAAATAAATAAATAATTGATTATTAATATAAATTTAAAAATATTAATATTTAAAGGTCGCTAGAAAACATAAAAACCACCAAACTTTTCAAATTTAAAATTTAAGAGCGATGTTTAAAAATTTATATTTTGATCTGAAACTTATTAATTTATTATTTATTTTCCTAGTACAAAAATTAACCCCATAAAGCAAAAATATTAAAAAAGTAAAAAAATCGAAATTTGACTTTTTTTGAATTCAAATTCGTGAGCGACCCCTAAAAATTTGTTTAACGAGCGGTTTTTTGCGTGGTATTATAATATACATATGTGTATGTATGGTATTATATTATACATATATGTATGGTTAATTTAAACCAATATAAAAATAATTTTTATTAGTGTATACATTTATATTTGTATTTAAATTTTTTTAAAAAATATATTTATTTAAACATTCAATTTTCTTAGTTTCTTTAAGAAACTTTCTTGACCCATCACTGGTAATATTCATAAGAATATAAGAAAAAATTGAACCTACACCTCGCCAAAGTTTTTTGTTTTGAATGGGTACCACCAACTTAAAATACCGACAGACAGCTGTTTCGACCTTTATTGGGTCTCATCAGTGTCGGGCAACTTGGTGTAGTGGAACACAATCAAAACAAATTACTCCCTCAGCTTATATGCTCAGTTGTTAAGTCAACAGAGGCGAGATGTAAGAACATCAGGTGATCCACACCGTCAAACGACGTGGCCTTTGCTGCAATCGGTACATACTATGCAACCGGGACTGCACACAGCAATTGTATCACAGATACTAATATGGCCTAAAGGAATCTAGACTTAACCCAAACGGGCTAAACATTAAGGTAAACATTCAATTTTCTTAGTTTCTTTAAGAAGCTTTCTTGACCCATCACTGGTAATATTCATAAGAATATAAGAAAAAATTGAACCTACACCTCGCCAAAGTTTTTTGTTTTGATATATTTATTTGTATGTCAAATTACTTTGCAATATATTGTATACATATTTTATACTATTTTTAATCTTATTTTTAATTTAATAAAGTTATCTATGCATTACAATTTGTTTTATTACAAAATACTCCTTCCTATCTTACCAAATACATCTTTTAACAGATATAATAATATCAGAATATGCTATCATGCATATGGCGGAATACTTGGTATTCAATAAAAACAGTAAAAATATATATAATTACCATTAATTACCAGTGGCGTAGCTAGCCTCGAGGGGGCCCCGTATCAAAAATCTGGTAGGGGCCCTTATACGGGAAAAGCTACTGGCAAAAAAATGTCTGGGTGTCACGCCCAAAGTCTATTTTGGGCAAACAAAAACAATTTTTAGAGCATCATTTTTTTGCATTTACCAATTTTTTATAATTTAATAAATAATACCTATATTTATACACAGCTTTTTATGTACAGGCAAATTTTAAAATTTGGTCTGGTTTTAGACATTTACCGTTCTTCAACATCTTTTAAAAGGTTTCTATTTTAAAATAAAGGCAAGTCATTTGAAATAATTGTAACGCTAATAATTATTTCTAATTTGCTATTAATATAACCTATAATAATAACACGCAAAGCATAATCAGTATGCGGCGCAGAGCACAGAACAATATGCGCAGACTGCGCCGCAGACAACGCATAGCGGGCAGAAACAATTCGTATGCGTTCACGGCCACGTTGGAACAAAAGGTTATGCAGGAAAATTTTAATTTAATAAATCGAAGTAACTATAAATAATTAAAGAATAATATTATTTATTTATTTATTTAATTTCATGCCTCAATTTTTTTAACATGTGGGTAATATGTTTTTTGCTTGCGCATGTCGAATCCAATCGGGGGCCCCCCTTAGACGGGGGCACCGTATCATTGATACGGCTGATACCGCAGTAGCTACGCCCCTGATAATTACAAGTGTTACATATTACATACTACGACACACTCTTATAAAATACTAGTCGTATTACACACTATTTTCCTTGTAATATTAAATAGAGAAAATTACGCTGTTACAAATACTAATTGATGTCGTAATACATACAAAATAATAAATGAATTTTTGTTGTAGTATTCAATACAACGAAAAGTTGTAGCCCCTATTTGAAGTCATGTAGTATTAAAAAGCGCTTTTGCCGTTTTGTGTACGAACTTTTTTTTTCAGTACTATATTATACATGCATACTTACATAATAAATATTTAGGTAATAATTAGAAAACTCAAAAGTATGTAATTTATTAATCACAATTTGTGATTCACAAAATACTACAAATTTAATGATTGATGGTACAATTAAAATATAAATTGCAATTTTTGGTGACAACAGCTGTCAAGTTTTGCCGCGGGTAAACTCGAAAAAACTGCTGACAGATGCTGTCATACAGTTTTTCCACCTAGAAACCATTTGTAATTCAAAATTGCGCGTTTGTGATTGGTGGAAATTAAGACGAGGGAAATAGTCATGAATAACTTGACAGAATAAATGTTTGTAGTTATTATTATGCATTTTTATACTTAAAATTTTTCAATAAAATTTAGTATAGGGTCGTTTTGAGGGGTGGTGAATCCAGTGCCATGCTTAAATTTTGTTTAAAAAATCGCTAATTTGAATTCTTAAAAATTTACTCTTAAAAACTGACATAGTACCCCTTGTATTTTGTAAAAATATAACGTTTTTTACTCCAAAAATATAGTTTATTTAGATCTACACTTTAAAAGAAATCCGGTTAAAATCGCACAATAAATAAAGATTTTACAGGGGTGAGTCGCAAACAAATGGGTCACACTATACCTATATATTTACCAAATTATAATGTGAATATATATTTTTAGATTATAATTTTGAGAAATTTTCTATTGACGAAAAAATAAAACTTCTGCCACAACGGTAACGGATGCCGGACTTCAAATGTTTGTTTTAAAGAAATCCTGGTGTTCTATATTATGGCATATTTTGACATTTTTCTTTATTAATGTTAAGTAGGCTAGGACAAAAGCATTTTGTGGAAAATCTAGCGCATTCTTTTTAAATACGATGCTCAAAGCAAAAGTGCTATTTCCTATTGAAGTTGTTGTTGGCTTCCTTTAAAAAATATATCTCCTTCCAAATAAACCGAGCACTCGGATCGATAAGAAACTGGGAGACTTGTTCACGACTGGATTTGTCAAGAGTCTTAATTGGTTTTGTGTCCTATGCCTCGCAATATCGGGTCACGTACCAAAGGCAACTCGCTGCTACTTATCAACACTAATAAAGTTAATTTTCTTTAAATTGCATAGCTATTATTTCTTGTGTTAACCGACTAATTAGGTTTTATTATCCTTTAAAAAATCATCACATAGTAATTTAAACAAAATACAAAAATTATACCGCTGTAGTATTGCCTTTAAGCCGGGTCTACAATTGTCGCAGATATCCGAAACATAAGAAAATCGCAAGTCGTTATGTCAGCTGTCTACAATTGTCGCGCAAAGAGCATTCGTTGTCCACAGTGTTGCCGTTTTTAATTATTTATAATGTATCTTTTTAGCAGCCCTGTTATCATTTTCCTTTTTGAATAGATCTTCACTTTCACTATTTTTATTAACTTTCGTCCATAAATATCCGGCCTTATTCGTTATTTTTAATTATTCAACTCAAAATTAAAAGGTAATATCATTAAATTGAATATAATTAATTAGGTAGGTACACTGAAAAAAATAAGCTGTTGAAACAACAAAAAAAATATTAATTCAATTCTTTATGCACTTTAAATACAAGCAATGGTTTTTGCACGTTTACTTAACCATCTAAAAATGTCAAATTGTATTGTTTAATTGAACATTCTTGAAATGTCCAGGTAACCTTTTTAGCATATTCACTTAACACCAATAAAATGTTAAATTAACATTCTGAAAATGTAAAATTCTTTAAAGGTTGGTATCCAAAACAAAATTATGGAAATAATATATTATTATATATAAATAGAAAGAATTGAACCTTCACCTCGCGCAGAGTTTTTGTTTTGAGCGTGTTCCATCCATGATACAACTTTGTATCATGTGTTCCACCTACTTCAAATACCGACAGACTGTTTCGCCCTGTATTGAGGGTCTTAACAGTGTCGGGCAATATGGTGTAGTGAAAGTTCTACTGTGGAACACACCTTAAACAAACAGATATCTGGTCTTATATACACCTAATCGTAAGCCAACTAAGGCGAGATGTAAGAAAACGTCATTGTCTAATGACGTGGCGTGAGTGTTCGAAGCGCCATTCTCGGAAATTTTATGAATGCAAATTTTACATTTTAAATTTTAAAGTAACATTTTAAATTTGTTAAATGAACAAATTTAAAGTTTTGGATTAAAGAGCAACTAAACGTTAATTTAATAGTTTTTTTAGGTAATCCTAAAAATTTCAGTAGTTGATTCAACAAATTCCAGCTATTAAATCAAAGTACGATAAACATTTTAATTCAAAATATTAGTTTATGTTAAATTAATATTTAAACTGTCAAATGAACAAATAAACTTTGACAAACTCTGACTTTTGCTTTAACACCAAAATATAGATTAATCCAATAGGTTTTTTGTTGAAACAACATTTTTAAAAATGACATTTAAGCAAATGTTAACTCAACTACATTATTTTTTTCGGTGTAGTATTTTACCTGGTAATAAATAAAATTAAATTTTAAAACAAAAATTAGCTTAGTGATTCGCCTCGGGACGCGAGGTCGTGTCGTGTCTAGGCTCTCGTATAACGCGTTCGTACACATATAGTGCTACCACGCTATTGCTGTGAAATACAATATTCTATACCAGACCCAGTGCAAAAAGGTTGAAAATTGCGTGTAGCACCTCAGCCTGAATAAAGTCCCAGAGTGTAGAGGCAGAGCCTGTGATAAAAGGGTGTGAGTGAGGTGACTGGATACAACGATACAACTTCCAAGAGTACCAACACAGAAACAACGCATGCCAATAGTGGGCGAGGTTAAGGAATAACTTTACCACACCTGCCTAGGTTTCATGCTCCTCTTCAGTTCACGTCCAACTATGCATAAACCGATGAGTTAAATTAACAAAATTGCATGACCTTAATAATACCCAAATACTAAAATTGAATGCGAAATTCGCAACCTTAAGTAACCAACAAAAAACTCGGTAAAAATTAATTAGTCGCCAACATTTCCCATAAAAACAGCATCAAATCCAATGAACTTATAAAGAACGTTAACATAAACATTAATAAATCAATCAAGTTCAGACAAACACTAGGCAAAAGAAACTCGTCCTATTTTATAAAAACTGAAAAATAGGTAACTAAAAAGGTACTAAAAAAGGCATTTTAGGTTAAAAAAACAGCATTTTAGGTAAAAAAAACATTAAAAGTTCACGTTTCGTTTATAATTTTGTTTAGCCCCATACCCAAACACAGAACATACCCACAATAAACTATTTCTATGCAATAAACTGTGTTTCACTGAGTGACACTCACTACACAGAAGTTCTATGACAGAACATAAGCTCACTACAAAGAAGGTAACTGTAAAGAAAGTTACTTTAACAGTCTGTGACCATAAGAAAAAAATTCTATACCGTTGAGTTGCACGCCCTGGATAAAATATTGGCACAAAATTTAAAAAGAACACAAAAAAATAAAATAAGTAAAAATACGTAATAATAGGTAACAAATAGGTGAAAATAAACTGACAAATTAAAAAATATGTAACAAAAGTATAAAAAGGTAGTTTAAAGCAAAAACCTCCAAAAAAGGTAAAAAAAAGGTGAAAACAAGTTAAAAAAAATAGGTAACAAAAGTATAAAAAAGGTAGTTTAAAGCAAAAACCTCCAAAAAAGGTGAAAACAAGTTAGGTTCATATAAAAGAAAATCTTTTAAAACACATTTTGGCATTATTGGTTTTTAAATAGTTACATCGGTTGAAAAAACGTAAAATAACTAAAATCCCATCCCTAATGATTATATATAATTTTTTTAAGGAATAACTAAATTTATAATGTAAAACATTGTTTCACAATTTTGCACAGATTTTATATTTTTCATTTATCTAAAACTGTTCGAGACAAACAGTAAAAACCAAAAGACATATATATATATACAGTGTGTCGCATTTGAGATGAAGACATAAATATCAACGAACTTTTAGCGACCTTTAGAAATCAAAATATTGATTTGAAATTTACAGAATTTTTATTATTTTCAACCAAAAAAATAATATCGAGACGAGAAAAAAAATAAAATAAAACAAAAATTCAATTTTTGACGATTTTGAAAATTCTTGAGCGACCCCTAAATTTTTTTTAATCGAGCTGATATTTTGACAAGGCTCTTACAGCATGATAAACTAACATATTTTTATAAGAGAGGAGTAATAAAAAATGTTCTTTTTTTTTTGGGCCACCCTAATATATATTGAAATAAATAAAATTTTAAACATTAAGTCACAATTTTTAAAACTTTTATATTATTAGCTATATTGTTTATCACCTTTTCGGGATTTTCCAATAACTCTTCACTCAAACTAATACGTTCTTCATAGGCAAAAGTACTAATATTATCATCACAAACACGTTTTTTAATTGCTATGTCATCATCACTATCACTAAACGTCAGCCGTTTTCTGGAATGTACAATATTTTTTCTAGAACGTTTTTTCTTTTTGTGAGGTACACTTTGACTTGGTATTGTCGGAGTGAATATTTTTACATTTGTTTGCTTTTTTACAAACATTTCTTTAATTTTCACCATTCTTAGTTCAGGTGTTAAATTCAATTAACCAACTTAAAATTATTTTGAGTCTATTTAACGATTACCTGTGTAAATTTTATACCTTATAATATTAATTTAAAAACTCATTAATACAGGTAAATATTTTAGAAAGCAGTGAACTACCTAGTGTAGGGTTGGGTTTGGTTGTTTCAGTTCAGTTCGCCTTTTCTTTGTAATATGTTTTTTACAATCAATAAAGACATTATTATTATTATTATTATAAAGAATGTAATTGTTTTTTGACAAAAAGTTTCTCAATGTTAAGGATTTATTACTTGAATAGATTTGGATAAGTAATTACTTCGCACAAACACTGAATTTTTAAATAAAAACATTTAACTAATGGCTTTTAATACAATTTAAATAGTTACTACCAGAGATGAATTTGATAGCGCCCCAGTCCCGCTCTGATATGCTACCCCTATTGAGGTACTTTAATTTTTGCATGTGTCCGAAGCAAAACCGTCTCGTTTTTGTTTAATAATAAAATACTTTAATAAATAAATAATTTAGGAAAACATGGGGAAATAATTATTTTTTTAGGGGTCCAAATTGTGAATATGTTAATTAAATTCCAGTACCAAACAGAAACCAGCTTAAAATTATTTTCAGTCTTTTTAACTTAATCTATTACTATACTTATTACGTGTGTAATTGTTTTTACTTTAAAAGTTTAATTAAAAAATTATTTAAAACAGACAGCGGGCTATAGTCCGTTGGAGGTCTAACAGTCGCTGTCTCCTATTGAAGGCGGCCCGATGTAGTATGCCACCGGCGGGCCGACGTCGGCATACGATGAACGACGGCAGACTAGTCCGTTAGCCATTGACGTCGGGCCAACGTCGCATGCCACCGGCGGGCCGTCTGCAAATCGTTTATCGACCATCGGCCGCGATGTGGGCGAACATTAAAAAATAGTTTCTATTCTGTTCTATTTCTTTTTTAATTAAATGGCTAAAATTTTTCCTAAATTGCAAGTCACTTTAAAATTATTATTTAAATTTTTCATTTAATTTTCCTCTACAAAAATATTTTAACTGCACTTAATTAAAAAAAGTAATAATTTTAAAATAGCAGCACTTTTTAGAGTGATCCACTTGTTCTATTCTAAATGCTTATGGATATAAAATGGTTTGGACAAACAATGGTTTTGGGATAAGTCAAAAATGGTTTTGTGATAAGTCATTTGCGATTATTTCCGATTCATTAAATTTCTTGGCCAAAATAATGGAATTAAGTACCGTAAAACGGCGACTTGATACACTGTTTGGAATATTTGAACCCACTTCGCCATTACTGTGACGATTTGATTGAAATAAAATAATATTTTAGATTACTTTGGGGTAGTGGCTACCGGGTGCAACACCTAAAAAAATTGTACCCCCCTCTACTCCCAAGAAAAAATATACAGGGTGTTTCATAATATATGCGCAGGACTTCAGGATGTGATAGCTCATCCAAAAAGATGAAAAAAGTCGCTATTAACTTACCCTCTAAAATGCACAATTTTCGAGATACAGGGTGTTGAAATTTTAGAAAAAAAATCGTTTTTTTAGATTTTCTCTGGAACCGTTTATCGTACAAAAAACAGCTTTTGTAAGCATTTTCTACTCATAATAAGCTATGTTTTGTGCCAGAAAAAAATTTTTTTTACTCATAATTGGTGGAGATTTTGAAGGGGTAGCGGGTGTTTTTCTCCTCAACTTCAACGCCCCTGAAAAAAGGACGGTTTTGAGAGGCCCATTCGAACCGCCAATGTTTTCTACAGAAAAAAGGTACTCTTGGTCATAAGCTCTAAATTTGACCGTTTTCGAGAAAAATCAACTTTTATGTTTAAAAACAATTTAAAAAAAAAAATTTATTACTAATTAAACAAAATTTATTTTAACGTTAGAAAAAGTAACAAAACCAAAGGTTAATTGCAAAATTAAAAAAAAAATAAAAAATGATTTTTTACTCAAATGCTGAAATGTGCGAAATGCGTTACCTTTACTGTTTGGAGAATTAAGCAAAGACAACTTTTAAATCATTTTTATTTTGCAATTATGGTTTGGTTTTGTTACTTGTCCTAACGTTAAAATAAATTTTGTTTAATTAGTAAAAAAAAAAATATTTTTTTTTAAATTCACCATGTTTTTAAACATAAAAGTTGATTTTTCTCGAAAACGGTCAACTTTAGAGCTTATGACCAGGAGTACCTTTTTTGTGCAGAAAACATTGGCGGTTCGAATGGGCCTCTCAAAACCGTACTTTTTTCAGGGGTGTAGAAGTTGAGGAGAAAAACACCCGCTACCCCTTCAAAATCTCCACCAATTATTAGGAAAAAAAAATTTTTTCTAGCACAAAACATAGCTTATTTTGAGTAGAAAATGCTTACAAAAGATGTTTTTTGTACGATAAACAGTTCCGGAGATATTCGAAAAAAACGATTTTTTTTCTAAAATTTCAACACCCTGTATCTCGAAAATTGTGCATTTTAGAGCGTAACTTAATAGCGACTTTTTTCATCTTTTTGGATGAGCTATCACATCCTGAAGTCCTGCGCATATATTATGAAACACCCTGTATAACGGTTGTTCCTTTAAGTCGCCTCAGAATGGGGCGCATTAACATTGTATTTGTTAGTTTTTTCTATGTAAACTTATAAACGCAATTTTATATTCTTTACTTGAGTCCCTTAAGTTTCGACCCTGGCTTTCTTTTATATGTTAAGTCATCCCTGAAATAAAAAAAATAATAAAAATACTACTAATAATACCACTAATAAACACATGACATAAAATTTTAGGGTTAGAATATGAATGCCTACCAAATTACTGTTCAGGATCTCAGGGATCTCTGTATAAAAGAAAGTGATACATGAACGCATGGACTAAATATAAAAAACCCCGAGGGGTGTATCGCAGTAGCCTAATATGACCTTGATTAAGACACAGAAAAAGTTAAGTGGTACAGATTCTAGAGTAGGCGGAGCTATGACTAAGCATCGCAAGCGATTTTTGAATGGCCTTGCTACTGAGCTATTGCACTCGACTGTACCTATTAGATACAATAAATACACATTTTAGTAATGATTATTATATTATGTATTATAGGTATACAGCCTGTTCAGAATAAAACCGAATATATCTATATATATATGGCGCGTCACAGTTGCTTGTTTGATAAACGACATGACGAAAGGTCGAGCAGGTAAGGACTTAAAAACTTAAATGATAATAATGCAAAAAATCTCATTAGCGATGCAGTCTATTTGCTTAGCTACTGTGTCGCGCGTTGGAGGGAGGCGAGGCCACGCCCCATATATAGATATATTCGGTTTTAGTCTGAAAGAGCTGTATAATATTATATCGCCATGAATTCGTTGATATATTTTCTTGTTTATTATTTTAAAATGCAGTTGTCGGCGTGTTTTTAGACTCAAATATAAAAATGTTTGATTTTAAGGTTATGTTTGTACAACTATTATTTTTTGTTAGATTTCTTACAAATGGCCAAACTTTAATATAAATTACATTTGGTTAAGGTATCATTACTTAATTCTGCACCAACAAATATACTTCCGAATTGGATCCTTTGGCAAAACATTAGTTCTTTAATTACATTTACAATTAAAAAAACAATAATTCACCATAATAACTTAAATAAAATACACACACTAACGTAACTATATAAGCATTTAAGCGATGAATCAATGATATAGGGAATAACAAACCGAAATCGAGTACTAAACCAAAGTTTTTGAGTTTCTACTTGCAACGCAAAATACAAATAATAACAATAAATTTAGCTGTGGTCAAGTAAGACTTCGGCCTTCATCTCTATTGTGAAAAAACTACTTATTTATTTAAAAATGATGTGCAGATCGTATGCTGTATTGTTGACCATTCTTGAATTCCCTGATGGCGCGCGCGTTGCGAAAACCCGATGCTTCTTTAGCATATAACCTACTTTCTTTTTAAGAGAGGATCAATTTGTCTGTGATCAGTTAGACTTGAAAAATAGCCTTGGTAATTAAATGCTGTCTATTTTTAATTTTTAACTTTTTTATTTTCATTTTACTGTTTTCATACAATTTTTTAGACCTTCTTTTAATTTACATTTTAGTATATCTGTATTTTGTATTTTAGATAGTATAGTAGTTAGGTATATTTTATAATTTATATTTTAGTCTATCCATTTATTAGGTTATTTAAAACTTGTTGTTTGTAATTTACTTATTTATTTTGTATATATAAACATTTACTCTTTATTGTCATTTAATGTATGTATAGTTTTTTTTTATTTACTTTGCACGTACAAATGTTTTTACATTTACTGTGCAATCTAGCATATTTGTTGCAATTTATTATTATTATTTTTTTTTTCAAAATTCTATTTATTTATAGAAATGCAATAAATATTATTATTATTATTATTATTATTATAAGTAGTATATTGTGCAATAGGGTGGGCCGAAAAATCCGCTTTTTTTTTAATTTCGTTTAGTAATAGCAAAAATTTTGTTCATTATGTTGTAAAAAAAATTTGTGTAAAAGATTAAAATTTTCGATCAACATCCTAGGCTCGCCCAACGCAATTAAAGATCAAAATGTTAAAAAAAATGTTCTTAACTTATTTCGATCGGAAATTTTATGCTCTACAAAAAAGGTCCTTACACAAAATTACTTCGGGTGGATAGTTTCAGAAATAAACCCGATTTTAGGATCAAATTTATTTTTAACATTTTGATCTTTAATTGCGTTGGGCGAGCCTAGGATGTTGATCGAAAATTTTAATATTATACACAAAATTTTTTTACAACATAATGAACAAAATTTTTGCTATTACTAAACGAAATTCTAAAAAAGCGGATTTTCAGCCCACCCTAATGTGCAACTCGTGGGGAAAGAGTGTGAAGTTTGCCGCATTTCCATTTTAAATGCCTGTAAAAGAGATTTCTTACATACATTTGGGTCGCTCTATACAATAATTTAAATTAATTAGTAATAAATAATTTTTTATACCCAATAATATTAAATTTTGTCGTAGAAAAAGTATAGTATACTCGCTTATAAACTTTTCTTGACTCTCATTTTATTAAACACTCGATCTAAGCTTTGTTCATGCCTATTTAAAATTTGTAATAATATTATGATAATATACCCTATACCTACCAGTAACGATAAATTTATTTTAATGACTATTGAGTTTTGCAAATAGTCAGATTGGTTATACCTGATGTAAATGACGAATTATTATGTTTTAAAATCTAATTTTATTTAAATGATTATTTTCCTTTATATATTAAAATTAAACTTTATAAAATCATTAAATGATAAACACTGTTTATTAAACAGTGCTGTGGATATAACATGATGTCCCATCATTGATGGGACATATTGACACAAATTACTTAACTAAATGTATTCAACTGTTAAGACATGCAGTTATCCTTAAGCAATAGATAAAAATAAAAAATTATGAAGAGTGTGTCAAAGAGAAAATATCGTATCGAAGTGACTTGTTAATTTAATAATGTTCAATAAGAAGAAAAAAGTTTACCTTTATCTGGATCAAAAAGTGAAAATTGCAAAATACAAAAGGTTGAAAGGAAGAGAATCAAAATTTTCAGTTTTTTTCAATGCGTGCTTTTGTTTATGGTCTTTCGAACTACTTAATTGACGTATTTTAGTAAATGTCTGGAAGTAGTTTTCCTAAAAATGTGTAAATAATATTATGTATAATATTAGTAGTAAATTGTAAATTTTAATACTTTTAAATATAATAATTATAATACTCCTATAATATATTATTATAACATAATATGTTTTTACTCTAAAATGAATTGAATTTTGATAATAAAAATTAATTGATAATTTCAAAAAATTATACCGGTAACTTTGGCCAAAATTGTAGGGTACGTATTATAGGCACATAGTATGTGCCACATACTTTTCTACACATATACCGCTTATTAGCTATACTTTGTATCGATGACCTTGTTTCCTTTTGTGAGGGAAAATTTGTCGATTCCTCGTACCATTTTAACTTATGCGCATAGTCAGTTCATAAGGGGGGATTTAAAATATATTATAAATAATATAATAATAATATAAATAATAATATAATATAACAAGGGCGTCGCCAGAGAGGGGCAGGGGGGGGCAGCTGCCCCCCCCTAGAGGTTAACGCTCACAAGTCACCCTGCTAATTGAAACGATAAACTGAGTGTTGTGGAAATCCTTAAGGAAACTGAAGATTTTTTTCCTGAAATTAGGAAGGCTTTAAAGATCCTTGTTGCTTTACCTTGTACGACTGGTACAGTTGAAAGGTCATTCAGTAGCCTCAGGAGAATCAAAACCTGGTTGAGGAGCACCATGTTTGAAACACATTTTCAAAAACTTGGACGATTTCGTCAACAAAGTGTGTAGTTATTTTGTTCGTTTTTTATTTTTTTTTATGAAAACTTTTTTTTTTATTTTTCTCTTGTACTTATATGCTGCCCCCCCTAGCTTACCGGCTGGCGACGCCCTTGTAATATAATATAATATAATAAATAATAAATAAATTCTTTATTTGCCCAACAGATAAACCATTTACAGGACAATAATAATAAAATGTATTAAATACATATATAATAGTAAAGACAAAACTAAATAAAATTGACATAAATATTGATAACAATATTAATACTACAATTAATAATATCGCATACATTACAGATTTTATTTTTATATTTATTTTATTATTTATTGAAATTATTACACATAACCTGCACAGAAGATTTTAAATGCACATTAGTTCTGGAGCTAGCATATCTAAAAGTAAGTGTATTACGGGAACTTATTCTAGGAACAAAAAAATTAAGCATTGAAAGTAACTCCGCTGCATCAACTTTATTATTCAATAATTTATAGAGTAGAATCTGACTAGAGACAAATCTTCTGTTTGCTAAAGATTGCATATTAAATTTATTTAACAGCAAACGATTATCTATACCCCGTTCTGGATAATTCTCTAATTTAAAATAAATATATTTTAAGAATCTTCTCTGCACCGATTCTACTATATTTACATATATATTGTAACAGGGATACCAAACTACAGAACCATTTTCTAATTTGGATCTAACCAAAGAGAAAAATAAACATTGAATTGAAGGAATACTTGAGAAGGATTTACAGTTTCTTATAATAAAACCAAGCATGCGAATAGCTGAGGTTTTATATAACATTTTAATTTAACAGGAAAACAATACCAACAGCAGAGACAACGCCTCCTGAAGAGTCAAGGAAGTTGTAAATTGGATTTTATGTGCCCAAGTCATCTAAAATTAAAACATGATGAAAATAAATTGTATGTAACCCTTCAAAAAACACACTATGGTCATAGCCTAGATTTGCAGCACTTGAGAATTTCAAAAGATGATAGGAGCATAATTGCCTCAAAATTAATTGCTGGAGTAACAAATACCGGGTAATATTAATATAATTTTAATTATGAAATTATGGATTCGAAAATTAATAATAAATAATTGAAGTTTTACTTCTACCTTTAGGAACAAATTATTTATTATTCCGGACTTTTTGGAAACTCGTCAAAGCATGGTGTTAATAATTTTATGAGTTATGGGAGATGTGGTGTAGGATACCCTTTTTTGTAATTGTTTATAACTTTGAAAGCTGAATTACTGACTGGACAAAAATTCTGATTTTAATTTTTTATTGCCTGTTTGAAGTTATATTATTTTCTAAAGTAAAAGGGAAACTTTATACCAGAAGATAATTCTGTAGCTTGGAATAAAAAGAGCGGGTTTTTGAAATTTTAAGTTAAATATACTAGGTACCTAATGTAAAACAATTTTACATGGGGCAACATATATAACTCGAAATTGCTAAAACTGGACACCCGCCCTTTCTATTCCAAGCCACAGAATTATTCTGTGGTGTTCTACTTTATATAACAATTACATAATATGTACATATTATGTAGAGGGGATTTTTATATAAAGTTTTATTTTGACTCATTTGTTTGTGACACTCAATCATTTTTTTATGTGGTCTGTAGACTTGCAAACTGGGTGTAGCATAATTGTATCATGTGCAGGGTTACAAATAAGTCTTTACAAACATATTTATTTTTTACTAAAGTTTATTTTATTTATAGGATTGTTGACTCTGTAAGGGATAAAATAGAAGGTTCCCTCGAAGTTTCATTAAAACGGATCGACTTTTTAACTTATAAAGATGTTGACAATATTAAATGTGCATACAATATTGAAACTAGAGATGGAAAAAGACACTACAATGATGCTATATCAGTAGATCTTTGGATACAAGAGTGTGAAGCTATGTCACCAGAAGAAAATCCAGTAATATTTTACAAAAGGCAAGGTGAAACATCTAATATTCTTAATAAAAATGACTTTTGTCTGGCTATTATGAACAAATTTTAACAAATGATGCTTAAAAAATTTGGTTCTAACGTGATATCAATAGACGGAACACATGGTCTTAATAACTATGAGTTTGAATTAACCACAATTATGGTGATAGATGAATTTGGCCAAGGATTTCCTGTGGCATTCATGTTCTCCAATAGAAAAGATACCAATATTTATAAATTGTTTTTTGAAAGCATTCATCAAAAAGTAGGAATTATAACTGCTAAAACATTTATGTCCGATATTACAGAGACTTTTTACACTGCTTGGCTCCAAGTTATAAGACCTGTTACTTACCGGCTTTTTTGTTCATGGCATATTGACAGGGCCTGGCAAACCAATTTGCCCAAAATAAATGATAAAGAAAAACGTGCAGAGGTCTATAAGACCCTAAAGGTGCTGCAAGAAGAGCTAAATGAAGATAATTTTAAATCAAAACTTGAGACTGCCATAAAGTGGATGGTAGAAGATAAAGACACATATAATTTTGGACAATATTTTAAATCGTACTACATGAACAATTGTAAAAATTGGGCATATTGTTATAGAAAGTCTACAGGTATTAATGCTAATATGCGACTTGAATCAATGCATAAAACAATTAAATACTTTTACCTAAATCGTAAGAAAATTAAACGTTTAGATAAAGGGTTACATGTAGTTTTAAAATATGTAAGAGATCAGTGTATAGGAAGAGTAATAAAAATGACAAAAGGAAAAAACACACGACGTCACAGAGAAATTTTTAATAGGCATCGATTAGCTAAGGCAAGTAATTTTACTGTTCAGATAATAAGTGAGCATAGCTGGGAAGTAAGAAGTGATTCAGATTCATATTTAGTAAATAGACTCCTGGACTTAAATTGTTGTAATTTGGTTTGCTCTGAATGTGAGGTTTGCATGCATGTGTACTCATGTTCCTGTGAAGATTATATAAATAAGTTCAAATTTTGCAAACATATACATTTTATAAATATTCCTAAAGTTACTTCAAAACATACATCCCATTTAATATCTAAAAATTTCCCTGAAGAAAATGACAATATTATCATGTTACATAGTAGTCAAGCCAAAAATAATTCCAACAATAATCTTATAAATAAGGTAAATCAGACATTCCTTAAATTACAGACTTCTAATTTAAATGATTTGGATGATTCAACAATTTTAGAAATGCATATGCATTTAAATATTATAAATAATTTAATTAATTTGCCACAATCTTCCAATCATGACTTTAAAGATCAAACCGGTAATAAAATTTGTAATGAAAATATTGTCCCTCAGTTGCGTTTTTTTTTCCACCCAAAAAAAGAGAAAATGTCAAAATAACGGTAACAAAAAACCAAGTAGGAAACAAAAAATAAGTACTATTAATATGTTAAGTGGGAAAATGGAAGAGTATATTTCTGAAAACCCTAATAATGATCATATGTATTTGTAGAATTGCTATACCTAATTAGTAATATAGTAATAGGCATAGAAATAATAATAATATTTCTATGGTAATAATATAATATTATACTAATGTCTATTAATTATAATAATTTATAAATACGTCTACTTCTTATAGGTAAGACTGAATCAAAATATTATAGGATTTTGGTTCTGTCTTACATTGGCGTAACTACAGGGGGGCCTGGGAGTCCGGGCCCCCCAGAGACATCGCTGGGCCCCCCCCAGGAAAGGGCTGTCTAATACCAAGTTTTTGATTTTATATACTATTCAGTTTCGACTGAAAAACCGGCCCATAGTATTTATAAATTATTATAATAAATAGACATTAGTATAATATTATAATACCTATTACCATAGAAATATTATTATTATTTATGCCTATTACTATATTACTCATTAGGTATAGATTTTTATTAATAATTATATATATTTTCTCTGTATAAATTTGTTTTTCTGTAATATTGTACCTTTAAAGGTTAATTGTTATGTAGATCGATTGATGGTAATACAAAATTGTTATTCAATATTTGTGTTTTATTGTCCTATTTTAATTTAGAACTTTTAAGAAGTAAAAGAATATCCTATATATATAAAATAATAGTTATTATGCATAAGGAGCTTTTACGTTCAATAATAATATAAGAAATCATATGCCCATTTAAATGAGCTATTGCCCTGACATGAAGGCTCACATTATGTGAGTCACATACAATCTTTAAAGATTATCATATCATTATCATAAAGACTTTATGATAAGGAGCTTATACTTACATCCGATAATCATGACATTTGATTATTATATATTTAAAATCTAAAACGTCTATTTTCTTATATCTATAGTTTATAAGCTATAAATAAGCTCAGTGATGAGAATTATCATGTTAACATAAAAGTCGGTCTTGTTTCTTTTATTTTGCACAATACACTGCAAATCGCACAATACACTTTAACGTGTAATCACAGCTTATAAAACAAATGTTTTATATGCTGTGGTCAAAGATTAAATATTCTTAATTAATATTAATATATATTTAATCTTTGCTGTGGTGTAATAACGAAACAAGCGCGAAATAATTTGAACGGTTTGGACATTTGTCAATTAAGCAAATAAAACACTTTTTAACAAAGGAACAACAAATTTATGAAATAAAAAAAGTTCGACAACTTCTAGTAGATTTTATGTTACGATAAAACTTTCTGACAGATTGTGAGACTGCGGAGTGGGAGGAGCCGCCAGTGGCATTTAGCGTCTCGTCCCGGTTGCGTATTGCGAAAAGCGTACTCATTTGGTCCCCGCAGTGGTGCTGAAACCGAGACGCATTACCCGTCTCAAAATCTGCGTAAAAACGTACCTAATTCGTCAACTGGAAGGGACCAACTAGAGACGTATTTCCTGTACAATTTTGTGCGTTTTTAAAGATAAAACCGTCTCCATTATATCCCTTTGATTGGGAACTATATTTTTATCGGCTTTATTTAAAAAAACACAAAAGGTAGGTATTAACAGTATACTGTTACTAGTAAATGAATGAAATTAGGAATTGAGAGAATCATTATGATTACTTGTTACTTTTTATTAAAGTTGTATAAAAATACAGCAAGAAATGCAGAACTTAACATTTAAAAAGAAACTAAAATAGGTAAAGGTGTTTAAATATTTAGTTTAACATCATTTATTGAAAATGTATACAGGGTTTTTCACAACTACTACGCAATTTGCATATGCTCTTTTAAATATTTTAATAAAACTTAAAAGTTGACTTATTAAAAAAGATACAAAGTCCAATAGAAAACCAAATAAAAATGTTAGTTACAAGAAAAGGAAAAACAATAGATAAATTATGCAAAACATTTTAATTATATATGCTCCCTTAAATATAAAGTCGATTTATTAAAAAATCTAATAAAAGTCTAACAGAAAACGAGATAAGAAATATTAAAGTTAAGTACAAGATTTTTTTTTAATTTCACATTTTTTATCTCGTTTTCTGTTCGACTTTTATTAGATTTTTTTAAATAAATCGACTTAATAATTAAAGAAGCATAATATTATATGGTGGAAAAATTGCGTATAAATTGAGAAACACCCTGTATATATATATATATATATATATATATATATATATATATATATATTTAATGTTTTTTAGCGGGTGGTTGATTTAGTTCAATGTTTAGTGATATATTATGTGGTCGTTTTCTGGCTTTTAACTCAATATTACTTGGTCGGCCAGATTGTACAGAGAGAAAACACTCATTTATTATTACAAAATATAAGTTACGAACACATTTCTTTTTAAGTACCATAAAGTTATAATTTTTAAATTTTGAAATATAATAAATAAACTTTTTGTTTAATTGGTAAAATATGATGAATTCCTAGAACTTAATTATTGTCTCAAGATAAGATATCTCTAATTTTTTAATAAATAATATAGAATAGATTTTAAACAAACGAAGGTGTTTTGCTGGTTGATGTCTTGGTTATTAACAAAAAAAGAGTATTAGGTAATAATTTGGCGGTTATTTAAGAAGTTATATGAATAATAGTTAGCTGTCATGGTTTAAATGTATTACACTGGTTTAATATCAGTAATCTTACAATATCTACAGAATATTACACTATGAGGTAATAGTTAACTCATCGGGTAATAATAAATCTACGAAGAGATGACTCGTAGACGTTTTTATTATTATTATCAAAACAGATTTCTTAATACTTATTATTATATATTATTTATTGCTATAGCATGGTGTTATATATAATAACTTATTACTATTTACTAATAAGATTCATTTATACCCAATAAACCACAGGAGTGGGGATAAAAAATATGCCGCATAGGCTATGACGAGTTTTTCGACTAGTTCAGTTAAGACTCTTAAGAGATTTAGTCGATTCCCATCATAGAATAGTAATAGTTGCATCATTAAGTGGAAACGTTTTTTTGTGTGCAAATTATGGAAAATTCCAAGGCAGATAGTCATGAGTTAGTTAGTTAAGAGTTCCTGCAGGAACTCTTAACTAACTAACTAACTACTAAATAAGGAACTCTTAACTAAGTGTACTACTGTAAAGAATATCACTCCAGTGGCATTGCACAGAAACGGCAGTTATGTTTTCTTGGTAAAAAAATACTAAAAGTAATATTTTTATGAAGAATAATGAAATCATATTTTGTTACCGGAAGCTCATTATAGATGAGTGGTAACTTCGGATTTTTAGTCAGTTCTAAAAGGATTTTTTTATTTTTATATACCGGGCTCGGTAAATACATACGGATATATAGGTATATAGGGAGCCCGGTAAATAGAAATAAAACAGGAAATATAAAGCATTAAAAAAATAAAAATTAAATTCTTTTAGAACTATTATAGTTCTAACTACAAATCACTGATTTGAAATCAGAAGTTACCACTCATCTTTAATGAGCTTCCGGCAACAAAATATCACTACCTACATTCTTTTTTCTAAAAATATTACTTTAATTATTATTATTTTTATGTACTCATAGGTATAAGCTTACTCTAAATGTATTCATTTTTCAATGGCGGCTGGTGGATTTTGGCTATACCGATATCTTAGTTGGTGTGGGTCCCATGTCTTATAACTAAGTATCGGTATACCCAAAACCCCCCAGACGCCACTTTCTTTTATTTGTTCTGTTACACCTTAAATATTTTTAAACTTTTTTCAAAAATAAATTTTCTTATAAATACACACTTTTATTTATTACCTTATACAATCGCACTGTTATAAATACATGCTATACTAATAATCATACATTTCTAATAGTTAAAATATGAA
This sequence comes from Brassicogethes aeneus, assembly GCA_921294245.1. Lineage (NCBI taxonomy): Eukaryota > Metazoa > Arthropoda > Insecta > Coleoptera > Nitidulidae > Brassicogethes > Brassicogethes aeneus. The sequence goes on from OV121132.1 coordinate 70,140,880, forward strand.
TTGATAATTGCAATTAATTAAAATATTTATTATTATTTCTCGCATTATAATAAACACCTATTGCCTTTTTAATACAAAGCTCTTGTGGATGAAGTATTACCCTAAGTTCATTTACTATAAATAGGCTTTTCTAATATAAAGCGCCTGTGGATTAACTATTAAGTGAAGACCAATTACTATAAGAATACTTTTCTAACATAGCGTTTTTTTTATTAATAGCTAACTAACTAATGTTTTAACTGTTACCGAACTAACTTTTATTAACAAATAAATATGATATACTTTAAGATGTGTTTACTATAAACCCATATGAGGTCGGCAAAATACAATGCTACGTTAAGGTGAATATAAATCTATTACGGTGTTTACAACCACTCCTTTCTCTCTGTGTATCCTTCCTCCTGTAATATTTCTATTTTTTCTTCGAGCAATAGCAGTTGGTTGTACCTTTATTTTGCGGCCTCGTCGTTGCGATATTTTATCGGAAATAAATGTTATAATTTGTGCAGGTGTTTGTAAATTTTCTAAAACTTTGATAAACTTGGAAATGTTGCTCATATTATTTACATTTATGTCCTTTTCAAGAACTGTAGTTATGCGTTTAAACTCCTTATTAATTTTATTTACGTTATCGATATAATCCTCTTTTGCTTTAGGATCTATACTTTGAGCAAAAAACAAAGGCTCGGAATTTTCACTAGGAATATTAGTGCTTTGGTCTTCCCCGAGTTCTTCACTAAGCCCCGAAGTCAGAATTTCATTTGAGACACAGCTTTTCTCGGACATGTCACTAAAAAATGAAGGTGGAATGTCCTTTCCTAGGGCCAGTTGCGCTAGTTCTTTCCGGTCAAATTCACTTAATAATAATGAGGTTTTAAAAATTACACCGTACTTCTCTTCAACAGCACACATGTGTTTGCAAAAACAGCCGTTTCTGCCTCTAGGACAAGAACACGTAGCATTTATACTATCGACAGTATAGTATTCATTTTTTTTTTCACTTTTAACATGGAAAACATCGTCACTAATTTTTATAATTTCCTGAATTTGTCTGGATTTTTCACAAAATTTTTCATAAGCTACAGTCAGTTTTCTTGATCTTGAATTAGCGAAATGAATTAACCTCTTTTTGTGATATACTTCGAATGTTTTAATTACAAAGTCCACTAACGCACACATGTTAAAAGCCTTACATCGCTGAAGAACAACATCTTTAAAAATTCTAATTGATGCCTCACAATAATTATTGGTGTTATGACCTCTATTCAAAAGCTGAGTGCGAAATGCTAATGACCATTCTTGGCGGCGGTTCCATAAATGTTGAAGATGTTTATTTAGTTTTTCATTACAGCTTACTAATTCTTGTGACAAAATATGTTTTATATAATCAGTTGCCTCTTGTTCCGTTCTAGCATACATTACACGCCGAAATTTATTCATTATAAGTTTACGATCATCTTTCTTAACATTATTTTCTCTTAACCATAGCCAACGCCACAGGGCTTGAGTAACATGAAAAATACATAATAGTAATATGGCATTTGGAAATACAGCTTTAAGTGCATTTCGTTCCGCGGCGGAGTCATCTGTCATTATAACTTGAGGCTCAAATGTCATATTATATGACTTTTCCAAGCTTTCTTTAACTGCATTAAATACTAGTAAATAACTAATCTCACTTTGACTGGTATGTAAAGCCACTGCAACTGGCACGGCTCCTATTTTGGTTGGAGCAAAAATGAATGTTACACATGTATTGTTTTGATCGCACGACCCACTTGAATCAATAAATATTATGTCTTTTGTTAATCCAGCAAGAAAAACCCTTCTCATAATTGGCGTAATAATTACAATAATGTTCGGATTTTCTCGTAAGTACAGCTCTCCAAGATTACCAATATCAGCTTGCTTTTTTTTTAGTATTTGAAATGCGCTAGTCGTTTCTCTGTCACCAAAATTTTGTAATCTCCACTTTTTATACAAATAGTTTACTTGCGCGTCTGTTGGATTTATCTGAGCATTTGCTAAATGTACAAAAAGGTCATTTTCTATAGATTGAGTCATGTGCATTTCGTGAAAAGTTTTTGCCGAGGCGGAAGTCATTCCTGATTCAAAATACGAAATAAATAAAGATTTAGTTTCGTCACTACAGCGTAGCAAATTGTACGCTTGAGCCACTTGTAGCCAGTGTGAATGAAAAAAATTTATTTCAATACGTACATTTAAACCATCTCTCAATAAAACAGATTTTTTCTTCGTATGTACGGTTTCCTTTAAGAACTTAATGGTAATGCTTGCCAAGCAGTTATAATTGCGTATAACACCATTTCGTTTAACAATTATTTTATTTCTCACAGAATGCTGGCAAACAAAACGTTTGCAAAATTCAAATCGAACAGCCTTAGAAACACGTTTTCTCATAATCCAGTTAGTTTTTGTTTTCTCAGAAAAGTTTTTTATGAAAATTTCACATTTTTCATCATAACTTTTACCATGCAATAATTTGCACTGCAATGTCACTTTAAATTTCTCACTATCTTCCCCTTCATATTGTAACAGAGAAAAATCCGAAACTATAGAGCTTATTAAGCTTTTACAGTATTCTTCGTTCATTATGTAATGATAACACTATTGTCTACTTCAAACCAATCACATTCCAAGTATATTTTTAATTTCTGATGTATTTACATGCTTTCTTAGATAAACAAACAAACTGAACAAATTAAGAACGTTTTGCCAACTCAAAAAACTGCAAGTCATTTCGTTTCTAAGGAGTCAGTCGTGCCGAAATGCAGACGCATTTATTGATGAACTAACTATAAATCTTGCAAGAAAAGCGTCTCTAATGCGTCTCCTCTAGTTGACGAATTGGGCACGCTTTTACGCAGATATTGAGATCGGCAATGCGTCTCGGTTTCGACACCACTGCGGGGACCAAATGAGTACGCTTTTCGAAATACGCGTCCCGGTTGGCTATTTTAAAATTGGACTCTTCGCGCAAGATGGGTAGGCAACCCAACATACACTGGCCTTGGGTTTTCAGATTTAATGCCTGTTAGGACAATAAGGGGGATTTGTGTTGCCATCTTAAATGCGGAAGCATTAATGCGCCTCATACCAACACAACAAACAAGCAGACGATAACCGAGTCGATTTGTGTACATTCATTGCGTACTCATCTGGCGCGTAGAGTCCAATTTTATAGGTATGCTTGGTTGGTATTTAGCCTAATATGATAATTATCAATAGTTCAGTTTAGAAATCTAAAAACGCGTGGCCTTGAGTAAAATATAAACGATAAAAACTTAAATCCATAAAAAAAATCTTGAAAATGTGATGCTTTTTAAGGATCAGTCATTTACATACATAAAATGCTGGGAGAAATGCTGGTTCGAAAAAAAGGTGATCCTCCAAATTTGACCTCTATACTACCAAATCCGGCAGCTGTAGAATTTTTTGCGTATTTCTAAAACGCGCTTAGAAAAACAATGCAGGGCTGGTTGGTTAGACGTCTCATACTTTTTGTCTAGGTCTGTTTATATCTACCCTTATTTTTATTGATTATACCTTAAATATATGACCAAACAAAGCCGATCGCTGCTTTCAGATAGCCATAACCTTTTTTTTATAAACTCGAAATTGCTTGAAATTTTTAGGGGTTATACTTTATTCTATTCTCAAACAAACCTAAAATTGTTGAAGAATTGGTTTAAAAGCTGTGAATTAGTTTGACATTTTTGTGGTTTTATCAGAATATAGAGGGGACCTATAATCTGTCAACTTGATATTGATTGATATTTTATTGGCCCCCCTGTATATATATTTTTTCTGTTAAATTTTGAAAAACATGGCACACTGAAAGAAATTTGTTGCTAAAAGTAAATACAAATTTATACTAAAAATTTTATACTAGTGCTTTACACATTTATACTACTGTTTATTATGAATGTATGTTAAATTTTGTAATACATTTATTGTAAAGAAGATATGTTAGATCTAAATAAAAATAAACTTACCCTTACTATAAAATGTAAACTATAAGTGAATTACAGCAAAAAAATATTGCTAGAAACATCATTTATATTGCTAGGGCAGCAATAGGCTGCTAACCAAACGAATATATTTGTTTTAGCAATGTATGTGGTAGTCCATATATGAAACATAAAATATATTTGCCCTAATTATTTTTTTATTTAACTTTAGTATATATTTCTTTCAGTGCATTTTTAATAAAAAAAATAATTTTAACCGGTAATCTTAACAAAATCTGGTAACACCGCAATTAAATATGGATAAATTTGGTCAGTATTGATTTGTATAAAACAAATAATATTGCGGCTCTTCGTTTACATATCATATTTTATCTAGTACATTTTTTTTATTTATTTTTAGATTAAGTATACCTTTTATTTTAATTTTAAGATTTTTATTTATTTTGTTAAAGGTAATTTTAAAAATATGAAAGGAATTTTAAATGTATTATTTGTATTATTTTCCTGATTTAAACCCATTAAAACCGGGGTACTAATTCAAAGTAATTAAAAATTCATATAATAAATTTTAAAAAGTATACTTTTACGATGTGGTGTATAAAGTATTAACCGTTAAAAAAACTGTTTCAACTATAACAAACCTTAATAAGAATAATAATAAAAAAAAATCGTTGTGCTTAAAAGCTGGCCATTTTTAAAATGCAAATAAAAAAGAGTGTCAACAATAAAAACGCTTACACACTACGTGAACACTATAAAATTCTCTTTTAATATTACCCTTCTGCCTCTGCAAAACCCTTACAACTAACGAACAAAGCGGTGGAATTTTACAATGCCAGCTTGGGAATAAAGTGGAAGACATGAATTTTAAAATACTGGTCTTTCTTTGAAAATTGATAAGGATGAATTCCGCACAAAAAACGGGCTACAAAAGAATCAAATTATCTTCTTCAGAGATAGCTCCCTATTATTTATTCGGAAAACCAAACATTTTTGCTAATAACAAAAGGAATAAAAATACTTTTCACCGACTTTGTAAAAACAAACTGGTTTCTTAATTTTTTTAAAAGAAAGTTCAAAGTTTTTAAAAGCATTAATTATAACCATAATTAATAATTATTAATTATAAGCATATATAGGTACTGTTTTGTAACGTCCCAGTAAAATTATCTAATAGTATTTTATTACTGATATTCACGTAATTTTCTACGCCGCTGTCAACTTTGTGTGAATAATAACGGCGGAATAGTTAAACATATATTATGATTTTGTGGAACACTTCAAAAAATAGCTACATGAGCAGGGTTTGAAAAAACCTAAAAATAGGAAAAATAAATTGTAGGTTTTAAGGTTTTTTAGGTTTTTTAAGGTTTTTTTTTAGGTTTTTAGGGTTTTTAAGATGGAATTTTGGATGATTAAAAATTGCTGATTTGTAATGTGAATTAATAGTACTGAACACATATAGATAAATACATATTATTTATTTAAAAATAAAAATGCATCAACATAATCATAAAATATTGAAGTTCAATGGAACTTTAAATTCTCTATCAGTGACTGAGACTAAGACCGAGTCACTCAGTCACTCAGTGATCATATGATCAGTCAGTGATCATATTATCAGATATCTGATCAATATTCTAGTAAACATGTTTTACAAAACAAAGATAATATAATCTATTATCTTTGTTTTAAAACATGTTAACCTCAAAAAAGCGATTTTTGTCATTTGAGGATAAAAAACCTAAAAAACCTAAAATGAGGTTATTTGAATGAGTAGGTTTTTTCAAAAAACCTAAAAAACCGAGGTTCTAAAACACCTGTACTTGCCGACCCTGTACATGAGCATCAATCGACGTAAAAAGTGAAAGGTGAAATTTAAAATCGACGGGAAAACCACGGAAACCTCGCCTCTAGGTACCTAACAATAAAAAGTAAGTATTGTTTTATTTTATTTAGATAGGGTTAAACAACGAAAAAAAGGAAATTGTTTTTAGACTGTAAACATATACCTTACCCAAGTAAAAAAAGACAAATTACAGCGTTGGTTATGAATTTAAGAAAAAAAGATATTTTTTATTTATCTCAAATTTTGACCTCCGATATCATTTAAATGGATAGTTTTACAAATAAAACTTTTTTGTAAAGCGTAAAATTTCCTACAAAACTATGTCTTGTTTATTATTGCATGCATGCAATGTGTATTTATAAGCGTGAGATGAGCGAGAAAATTTTATTATGTCATTTGACTGTAAAAAAATAATTTAGATGATACCCAAGTAAAAAAAGCCACTTACAAATTCAGAAAAAAAAGAAAATGGCATTACTTTTTATTTTGATTTATTTCAAATTTTAACCTCATCATTTAAATGGTTTTTTCTACGACCACTATGTAAAAGTCACATTTCGTAATGGCATCGTTGCTTAGAAAATGAATCTCTTCATTAGCTGGCCATACACAGGCGTTATTTCGCGCGGTTTATCGTGGCGTGTTGGGATGTAGCGGTTAGTATGCACGAAAGAACGGCATGGCAAAAAAAGCGTCATGTTCCATACACTTGATAAAGTATTCAAATGATTTAGCAAGTGATCGCGCGTAGTATATCAGTTTCAAAGGAAAAATCGTATGTGAGTGGCCAAAAAGTGTCACGTGACGCGGAATGTGGCGTGTGGCGTGTGGACACTGCTGAAATAGCTGGCCATACACAGGCGTTATTTCGCGCGGTTTATCGTGGCGTGTTGGGATGTAGCGGTTAGTATGCACGAAAGAACGGCATGGCAAAAAAAGCGTCATGTTCCATACACTTGATAAAGTATTCAAATGATTTAGCAAGTGATTGCCCGTGGTATATCAGTTTCAAAGGAAAAATCGTATGTGAGTGGGCAAAAAGTGTCATTTATCGAGTCGTTTGAAACTGCATGTGATCATGTACAAATTTTCAACGTGAAATTTTGCCAAGCAAAGGTAAACCGTGACGCGAAATGTGGCGTGTGGACACTCCACACTCCAGAGGAAAGCACGTCTGAAATCGCTTCCCGTTCTATCATTGCGCGCGGCGATACTCACTCACGTACATGATTTTCCATATGTTTTTGCAGATAACACGATAAACCGCGCTCAATAACGTCTGTGTATGGCCAGCTATTGATGTACGCCACAATCCAGAGAAAAGCACGTCTGAAATACCTTCCCGTTCTATCATTGCGCGCGGCGATACTCACTCACGTACATGATTTTCCATATGTTTTTGCAGATAACACGATAAACCGCGCGCAATAACGTCTGTGTATGGCCAGCTATTGGGAAAACACGAATGTAAAGTGACATTTCTGTGTGAAAAGTGACAGGTCTGTGTGAAAAAAATTGTTCAGCATCCTTTGACATTCGTTTCAAAATTTGTAATGTATTTGTATATGGGGCAAAACACCTCAAGTGTTCCCACCTAAAAATGATGTTTTCTCCGATTTTAACAAAACTTTGCCAAATCATTGTCCTATTGGACTACCTTAATTTTCCAAATGGGGGGCAAAAAGGATTAGCTGGTTGCAGAGATACAGGGACCTGAAAATTTATTATTTTCTCGTGCGCTTAAAAGACGTGGAAATATTCATGTATATAATAATTTCTTTTTTAAATTGATAATCAACATATCGTATAGCATTTTTTCCACGCTTTACGATAAAAATAGTCTCGAAAGCTAGAAAAAATTTTTTGGTTATAAAAAAACGATTTTAAAAATATATTTGTTTTTTTCTCGAAATGCGACACATTTGATTTTTCAATTCCCTAAATTTTGATGTAATATGAAGATGGGATCCCAAGAATAAGTCGAAAAAAATAAGGGTTGAAGCGCGTAGGGACCGTGCGGCGAGCAGCGTACTATAGTATACTATAGTACTATAGTATACCTATTGCAGCGGTGCTCGGTCTACTACTTAGTGGATTAATTGGAGAGGGTCAATACAACTTTTAAAATTATTTTTATATAGAAATAAATGTATTTTTCGATGGGTTTAAGTCAAAACAGCACAAGCGCCAAATATTTTTTTTTAGAAGAAGGTCGATAGAGAATTTAATTCTCTATCGACCTGCAGGTACATGTACTTCTAACAAATTTAAATTTTTTGGCGCTTGTGTCGTCTTAAACTCATCGATTGTATTGCAATAGTTCAAATTAATAGCAATTAAAACCCATGTTTTGGTTTTTGTAGTCGAAAAAGAAAAATGTAGAAAGTAATAAGTTGCTCTTTCTCTGAATAAATTACACGTGCACGTAAATGTAAATAAGTTAACGAATATGATATTTTTCCCTAAAATAAAAAATAGGTAAAATGTTCAATAAAAAGTTTACATGAAAAATGTTTATTATTATTGTGAGACACTTGCAATTGCATTAAATAGAAGAACTTATTTACATTTACGTGCACGTGTAATTTATTCAGAGCAACTTATTACTTTCTACATTTTTCTTTTTCGACTACAAAAACCAAAACATGGGTTTTAATTGCTATTAATTTGAACTATTGCAATAAAATCGATGAGTTTAAGGCAAAACGACACAAGCGCCAAAAATTTTAAATTTGTTAGAAGTACATCTACCTGCAGGTCGATAGAGAATTAAATTCTCTATCGACCTTCTTCTAAAAAAAAAAAAAATGGCGCTTGTGCTGTTTTGACTTAAACCCAACGAAAAATACATTTATTTCTATATAAAAATAATTTTAAAAGTTGTATTGACCCTCTCCAATTAATCCACTAAGTAGTAGACCGAGCACCGCTGCAATAGGTATACTATAGTAGCTGCTCGCCGCACGGTCCCTACGCGCTTCAACCCTTATTTTTTTCGACTTATTCTTGGGATTTTATATTACATCAAAATTTAGGGAATTGAAGAAGCTTTCTTTTGATATTAATTTTAAAAAAATCAAATGTGTCGCATTTCGAGAAAAAAAACAAATATATTTTTAAAATCGTTTTTTTATAACCAAAAAATTTTTTATCGCTTTCGAGACCATTTTTATCGTAAAGCGTGAAAAAAATGCTATACGATATGTTGATTATCAATTAAAAAAGAAATTATTATATACATGAATATTTCCACGTCTTTTAAGCGCACGAGAAAATAATAAATTTTCAGGCCCCTGTATCTCTGCAACCCGCTAATCCTTTTTGCCCCCCATTTGGAAAATTAAGGTAGTCCAATAGGACAATTATTTGGCAAAGTTTTGTTAAAATCGGAGACAACATCATTTTTAGGTGGGAACACTTGAGGTGTTTTGCCCCATATGTATGTATGTCTAAATATCATTTAGAACACAGTTAATTGTGTTTGTATAATAAATTCTAATTTTTAGTGCCTTTATTTAAATTGAGAAGGTAAGTTTATTGATTTTAAGTAACTTAAGTTTTAATTAGTTAGGTATAATTATACCTTAAAAATTAAAAGAATAAGATGAAAGTAATTTTAACAGTTGTCAAACACGTTTTTAGGTTATTTTGTTGTGTGTTTAAAAATAATAAAAAAATAAAAGGGTCGTACAAAAAACATTGTGTTTCACTTGTGAGAAAAGCTTTCTTCAAGCTCGTGTTAATGCACACTCGGCCTAAAGGCCTCGTGAGCAACTTAAACACTCACATGAAAAAGTCGCTTTTCAACACTTGTAAAACAAATAACTATTACGAAAAAATAGTATATTAAAGAACTAATGTCATAAGACGTCATTTTGTCGCACGCGGACAATTTATAAAACGAGCGACGAAGGAGCGAGTTTTATAATGGACAAGTGCGACAAAAGGTCTTATGACATGAGTTCTTTATGCTATTTTATCTATTTTGCAAACATTTCATAAAACAAATTAATTTTATACCTTATATTTAATTTCGTTAAATTTTACTTTACATAGTTGGTATCATAGATAACAAAGTTTTAAGTTTGAAAGGTCATTAACCTTTCAAACATTATCACATTCTTTCGCTATGGCGTCGTTAATTTACAATAAGTATTTACAATAAGCGGCTGTTAAAGAAGAAAAAAGGATTTTCTTTGGTTAAACAAAATTTATTACACGAAAAGTCTCGTAAGCCTAGAAAACAAATCATAAAAATATTATAACCTATAGGTATTCAAAATTGTATTTTACCAGTAGCCAACCTATAAAATCAAAATTTTGGGTGGAATAAAGTACCTCATTAAAGAACCAAAAGCGGTGTTATAATGAAGTCATTATGAAACCAAAATAGATAAATATAATTTACCTTTTTTGAAATGCATAAAATGTCCTACAAAAATATGATATTTTTGTAAGACATTTTATGCTCTTTAAAAAAGGTCAATTATATTTTTTGTATATATTTAAAATATATTTTAAATATCTTATTTAGGCAGGCAGACCTCATACCTCATTTTAAAGGTCTTCCGACCATCATTATATTCAGTTTAAACTTACTAGCTCTTGTGTTTATTAACGAAAAACCGACACATTTTCCAAGATTTACACATGCTGTCATATCAACAGGGATAATAGCAGCGACTTCAAACTTATAGGATACCTATAATCAGGGCAAAATTAACTTTAAAATAAGGCATCACTTGATCCTCATTTCCATAAAAAATATTGGGGGTTGAAGTTAAGGGGTTAAAAATATGAAAATAAATTGTTCCTTTAAAATAAAAAATCAACGTGTGTTAGCGTTTTTTGTTTATTACACCTGAGAAAACCAGGGTGGAAATTATGCATTGACCCAACCTGTATATATATGCACTGTAAAAAATATTACATTAATATCCATGGCATTAAGTAACCTATTTCCATTGTAACGGGTGCGACACTGACACTGCGTTTTTTTATGATAAAAAAGTGTTTTTCATATACAGGGTGATTCAAAACTCGAGGCGAAAAATTAAGAAATGTATACAGTTTTATATTCTTGATAAAAAATGTAAAATAAAATTTTTGAAGATATGGATCTGTTTCCGAAATATTAGACTTTAAAGTTTCTGTATGCGAACAATTTAATTTCATAAATTACAGTAAGCCTAGAAATAAGTGAGTTTACTGTCACCTGGTTACAGTCAACAAAAATTGTTTACAAGTTGCTTTATTGGATTAGTTGTTTTGTTAATCCTGCAGTTTTCCAACAAAGAAAATGTAGATATTATTTTTGTGTACTGTTTTTGTGATGGCAACGCATTAAAAGCTTGTCGGGAGTATAACAAAACATTCCCTAATAAAACATTAAAACAACTGGTTTACGCAGTGGAAATTAATAACCAAGAACAATTAATTAAACAAATTTTTAATTGTCCTAATGATGGTATTTTTGAACATTTGATTTAATTATTTTTTATATTTTTATGTAATAAAGTTAAAAATTGATCTCATGCAAATACATTGAAGTCTAATATCTCGGAAACAAAGCCATAAGTATCTCTAAAAAATTTATTTTACATTTTTTATCAAGAATATAAAACTGTATACATTTCTTAATTTTTCGCCTGTATTTCACCCTGTATATCAAAATACGTTAATATACAAAAATAGTACAAAAAATTAGATATTTAACTCAAACAAAATGTCAATAAAAACATATATAGAAAACATTTTATAAAGTCATGAATCGCGTAACAGGCGCGACCTTAGAAAATCAGCAGATACGACCAAGTTAGCTTCTAAAGTTGATACTGTAAAATATTGAATGAAAGCGTATACTTAGTAATAATTTTTTGTGTAAAACTTGAATAGTAATCTTAAACAAGCACGTATTTTAAATGCACAAATATTGTGTACTTTATTTACTAAATTTTTCTCAAAATGTAACGGGTGCTACTTTTGAAACTCTTCCGTTTTTATTTCTAATGTTAGCTTTTTAGCATCACAATGTACGAATATTTTAAGGTTATAAATTACGTCGCAATTAAACTATTTGACTTCAGATATAGTTTTTATTTTGTTAAATAACACATCTGATTTTTTGTCAAGGTGGGGTAAGCTTTCGTGGAAATACACATATATAAATTTCCAAAATGATATGTGATATTACAAATTTTATTATTTATGTAAGTATTTCCCATATTTTACATGCAGCTTTATGTAAAATTTTGTAAATTTACCCCAGTATTTTTACTTAATTTTACATAGAGGTTTATGTAATATTTTTTAAAATATGAAACTATTTTCCTTATTATTTCATGTAATATTACTTATAATAATGTTATATATTCAGGTTAATACATACATACTTACCACAATTTGATTTTTAACTATAATGGTATTTTAATTAAAATTAGGTAAAAAAGACAAAATTTTAAATATATATATATATATATATATTAGGGTGAGCCAAAAAAACTAACCTATCGGATTTATGGGTTAAAATGAACCTACATACCGAGCAAAAAATTTCCCTGCAAGGCAAAATTTTTTGCTCAATTTTAAAAGGTGTCGGTGAGCATTCTAAGTTTTCCATTGAAATAACACGTAAAAAAATCTTTTTTCATTAAAAAGACTATAACTTTTGAACCGTTTGAGATAAAATTTTTTACGTCGCGGATTCTTGTAGAGTTCATTTTAACCCATAAATCCGATAGGTTAGTTTTTTTGGCTCACCCTAATATATATATATATATATATATGTATTTTAATTCCAACAAATAAAATTTTCTTAAGAAACATTTTAAAAAAAGTAAAAATACATTTACTATAAAAAGTATTTACTTTTTAAAACATAAAATGAACTTTTAAGTAAGGTTATTTTAGAAATATAAAAATATACTTAATTATAATTATTTGTACAGTCCGCGCGTAATAACTAATAACGACGTATATGGGCGTAGCCGTTGGCACTTGCATACCAGCGGCGTTAAAGATAAAAATTTGAATAGTGAAATAAACAAAATAATTTGTAATTATTAAATATATATATATTTAGCTTTAATATTGTAGATACTTTTTATCCCAATATGAATAAAACATTTATTGGTACAATTATATAAATAATAATTAATTAATATTCTTCCAGAAAACTGTCATGTTATTTCCCATATTTTACATGCAGCTTTATGTAAAATTTTGTAAATTTACCCCAGTATTTTTACTTAATTTTACATAGAGGTTTATGTAATATTTTTTAAAATATGAAACTATTTTCCTTATTATTTCATGTAATATTACTTATAATAATGTTATATATTCAGGTTAATACATACATACTTACCACAATTTGATTTTTAACTATAATGGTATTTTAATTAAAATTAGGTAAAAAAGACAACATTTTAAATATATATATATATATATATTAGGGTGAGCCAAAAAAACTAACCTATCGGATTTATGGGTTAAAATGAACCTACATACCGAGCAAAAAATTTCCCTGCAAGGCAAAATTTTTTGCTCAATTTTAAAAGGTGTCGGTGAGCATTCTAAGTTTTCCATTGAAATAACACGTAAAAAAATCTTTTTTCATTAAAAAGACTATAACTTTTGAACCGTTTGAGATAAAATTTTTTACGTCGCGGATTCTTGTAGAGTTCATTTTAACCCATAATTCCGATAGGTTAGTTTTTTTGGCTCACCCTAATATATATATATATATATATATGTATTTTAATTCCAACAAATAAAATTTTCTTAAGAAACATTTTAAAAAAAGTAAAAATACATTTACTATAAAAAGTATTTACTTTTTAAAACATAAAATGAACTTTTAAGTAAGGTTATTTTAGAAATATAAAAATATACTTAATTATAATTATTTGTACAGTCCGCGCGTAATAACTAATAACGACGTATATGGGCGTAGCCGTTGGCACTTGCATACCAGCGGCGTTAAAGATAAAAATTTGAATAGTGAAATAAACAAAATAATTTGTAATTATTAAATATATATATATTTAGCTTTAATATTGTAGATACTTTTTATCCCAATATGAATAAAACATTTATTGGTACAATTATATAAATAATAATTAATTAATATTCTTCCAGAAAACTGTCATCATCGCTACTCATCTGAATCTAGATTAATTAAAAATGGTTCTACATGATCATACAGCTTTGATACCTTTACTTAAAAATTGTATTTTATACAGGTAAAATATATTGTACGTATTTATAAAATTATAAGGTACCTTTTGATTTAATTTATTTTTTAAACTAGTTTATCAATAATTTTGCTAAACGATGAAATTTGGGTACACTTTCTATACAATAAATTAAACAAATAGCCACAAAAAATTAAAAGTAAATATTGAATACGCGCCACTGCTTTGCCAAACACGTGTTAAACTTTACTTGAAGGGCGGTACCATTACGAAATTACGTCAACTGAGCATAGGGCGTTCTCGACAAGTTATAACGCGCGGACTATGTGCCTAATTTATAATCAATCACTTTAGTATCGAGTGTTACAATAATAAAGTTTAATTTATAGACCGATAATTGGTCACCGATTAAATATTAAAAATCATATTTAACCAATTTTGCACTTTCTTTTTAAAAAGAAATTATTAATGCATTTTGTTTTTGGTAAAATTTTCCGAAATTTTATCGTTTGTGCGATTACGATTATCCTCATTTTCATTTAATTTAATTTTTTATTATTTCTTAAATTAAGTAACAACTTAGAACTTAAAAAATATACAATTGAATATTTCACTTATACATTGTTGTAACAATGTAACAGATACTGAATTAATACGTGAAAATTCAAAAATAATAAAGTGGAATACGTTGAAGACAACAGTTCGTATCGTAAACCAAAAACCAAAAACCGTTTTTGTACAAAACTCGTTAAAATGAATCGTTTTGGTGATATTCAAGAGAAAGAAACACGGTGAAAAGTAAAAATAATTATTATATTGAAATATAGTTAATAAGTCATATTTTTGTTAATTTTGTTTTATAGTATATTATTATACGAGAGATAATGCAGGCTATTATCCATATAAATAATAATAATGAATATAAAATAATTAAATGAATTTTAAAAATAAATTGATGTAACTTAACATGTCTGTTAAAACAGTAATTTTTGCTTAATATGTTAGTGGTGGTAACACGGTTTGGAAGAAAGTTTTGAGTCAGGGTCGTATCTCTGTTATATCCTTTTTCTATGGTTATACCTCCACAGAATGAGATATAAGGCCTTTCATAAAGAAATAATATTATTATTTAATATTTTTTATTTCCTTTACTTTATATTATCGTTTATTTTTATTTATTTCGTCTATATAATAAAAATGGTATTATTTTTATGTTGGCAACGCTGACATAACCTAAAATTATAAATCATAAATAAAAATATTTCTGATCATAATTAAGCACAAGTTGTATTTATGTAACAAAAATCAGGTAATACGACGCATTTTACAATTAAGTACATAGTTTTTTTACACATTTTTATTTAATTTTAGCCTTCAAGTTACTTGAATCAAGTTGGGCCATCAAAACACAAGTTTATTATGGTTTCTTATTTCTGGTTCTTTATATTATGTGGGGTTCTGAGAGCAATAAGTGTCTCAAGTGTGAAATTGTAAATAATTGTGTTGTGTTGAAAAAAAGGAATAAACCATCCAAACTTTTAACAAATCGAAATGTTTGATTACAAATAAAACAAATTACTCGTTTACTATTCAACAATCAACTTGCCTTTTTATGTTGGTTTATACTTAATTGAATTAATATAGGCAAGTATTCAAAATTATATTAGAACCTTCATATGTTAAAGTTAGAGGGAAAATTAAATAGTTGGAGTTATAGCTTTTTTACTTTAATGGTTTTCAAAGGTTCATTTTTTTATATGCTTTGGGGATTTGAGTTAGACCCTCCAACTAAGAGGGGCTAGCTTAAATTCAAATGTTACTCATAAAGGTTACATGAATACTTTATTTTAGGTCTCGTAATGAAAGATGCTTAAGTTATGAAGGTTGCCAAGACACTATATTGAGTTGCAGCAATTTAAATTTTTAAAGGTTTCATATTTTAAATAAGGTTTCAAGCTCTGAGGGGAAGTGTTTTAAAAAATTAGTATTAATTTGGTCTTTCATAAGAATATGGATAAAAAGCAAAAGTTGACCGTTTTCGAGAAAAATCAACTTTTATGTTTAAAAACATGGTCAATTTAAAAAAAAACTTTTTCCTAATTAAACAAAATTTATTTTAACGTTATAACAAGTAACAAAATCAAACGATAATTGCAAAATTTAAAAAAAAATGATTTTTTACACAAATGCTGAAATGTGCGAAATGCGTTACCTTTACAGTTTGGAGAATTTTGCAAAGACAACTTTTGAATCATTTTTTATTTTTTTTTTAATTTTGCAATTATCGTTTGGTTTTGTTACTTGTTCTAACGTTAAAATAAATTTTGTTTAATTAGGAAAAAGTTTTTTTTTAAATTGACCATGTTTTTAAACATAAAAGTTGATTTTTCTCGAAAACGGTCAACTTTAGAGCTTATGACAAGGAGTACCTTTTTTGTGTAGAAAACATTGGTGGTTCGAATGGGCCTCTCAAAACCGTACTTTTTTCGGGGGCGTAGAAGTTGAGGAGAAAAACACCCGCTACACCTTCAAAATCTCCATCAATTATGAGTACAAAATTGTTTTTCTGGTACAAAAAATTGCTTATTATGATCAGAAAATGCTTACAAAGCTTATTATGAGCAGAAAATGCTTACAAAAGCTGCTTTTTGTACGATAAACGGTTGCGGAGATATTCGAAAAACGATTTTTTTTCTAAAATTTCAACACCCTGTATCTCGAAAATTGTGTATTTTAGAGGGTAAGTTAATAGCGACTTTTTTCATCTTTTTGGATGAGCTATCACATCCTGAAGTCCTACGGATATATTATGAAACACCCTGTATAATATAATATTCCACTATTTACTGTGTTCTCCCTCATGAACATTTTATTTTAAAGGTACATTTGCAAATGTTAAGAAATAATAAATAAAAAATAATTGTAATGCTGACAACAAATATCAATGTATTATCATAATAACCAAGCATATTTTACAAAATTAAGTTAAAAATTCAGTTAACATAAAAATGGGTGTGGTGCTATAGGGAGTTAATTTATAAGTACAATTTATAATGGGCTGTATACTACCTATACCAAAGTTAAATTTAATTTAATAAAATTGTAATGTGAGTTTATATAATATATTAGGTATAGGTATTATACAAATTATAATCTACATTTTTAAAATTGCTTTTAGGATAAATTAAAACATTTTATTAGTTTCATTTTGTTAATAAATTAATGCAAACTGAATATTAAATTGATTTAAATTTAAGTAAACAATTGTACCAATAAAAACAGATAATTTTTATTTAATGTTATTTATTTATATATTTGTATACAACAAGCCCTGGGCCCTCACAGAATTAAGGTTAATTTTATTTATTTTTTTAATTCCAGAACTTCTTTACTACTTTATTCAATAATAATATACTTGTACATAAGTAGGTACATCATATTAATAAATATACATATTTATATATATATTAATAAATACTTAGTAAGGTTAGGAGGAAATTTACAGTGGTCTTTGGTAAAAAAATTGTTTTTTTTTCATATGAAGTTATGCTTTGTAGGGCTCCAGGAATCCATGTTAAATTTTGGATTATGAAAGTAATACTCTATTTGGCTGCCAAGGGGTACCCTGAGTCACCTAAAATAAAAAAAAATTTAAATATCGTCGTTGATACTGCAAAAGGTTGAATTTTAAAAATCTTTAACTTTTATATTTTAAAAATCATGTATTTTTCTAAAAACCTATAAAAAATGGTTTGTGCTTTATTTTTGTACATTTCTTTATGCTTTTAGGTTTTTAAAAATGTACACAGTAACGTTTTTTTGTTCTGAAAAGTTAATGATTTTTTTATAATATACTCATATCAGGGCCGGATTTACCTAAAAGCAATTGCCCAAGACCTCGGTTCGACGACGGCCCCTATTCACACAGGCATGGCAATTTTGTAGTTGTATGCATCTAAAATTTTTGTAAATTAAAGAAAAATAATATTACATAATAGATTTGAACAGCAATTATAAGAATAAATAGTATTGGCACAAATTATTTTGCTTAAGGCCCCTAAAAATGTAAATCCGGCCTTGACCTATATATTTTTTAAATTAATTATACTTTTTGATATGTCAATGAACACATCGTCGTTAATACGTCGTATAATACGACATTTTGCAGTATTAACTACGATATGTTGGTATGTTTGATTCATTAGCATAGGGGTCGTCCATAAAGGATTTCACGCACTAGTGGGGGAGGTGTGTCTAGCAAAACGTGACCACTTTATTTGGACTTTTTACAAAAATAATTTTCTTTATTTTATTTCTCCAAAATTAAATATTTTTGTAAACATAATACAGTTTTTTTTTTAAATTTGTAACCTGACATGGTTTGCTCTGCTGTGACAAGTAGGAGGAGGGTCAAAAATCCCCTAAAAAGCGTAAAGTCCTTTATTGATGACCCCATATCAAAAAGTTCAGTATATTTAAATTAAAAAATATATACAGGGTGCAAGTACTCTAGGTGTATACATATTAGGGTGGTTCTTATTTGACCGATGTCAAAATTTTAATCGTGCCGCCCCCTCATTAGTTAGCTGTCTAATAAATTTAAAGGTAGGTAAATATACCTTATAATAGTTATTTACGTGTCAAGCTTTGTAAATGAATCTTTACGGGCGAGCTGGAAGTTTGTGGGGTGAGCGACGCAGGAGCAAACCCCATAATCCAGTGAGCTTAGTAAAGATTCATTGCAAAGCGTGATACGTACAAACTTTTATTTTCACCTTTAGATAAAGATTTTCAAGTTTAAAATTTCAATTAATGTGTCAAATGTGTCATTTCATTTAATAAATTGCTTTTCTACAAGCCTGTAAAACTTTACAGGCCTTTTATACAAGCCCGTAAAATATTACAGGTCTGTTCCCATATCGTATCGTTTACTTGGATACAAAAACAACAAAATTAACCTATAAACTCATTTACTAAGAAGGTGGAAATAATTTTTTTTTTTATTTATATAAATATATACAGGGGGTTTAAAATATATATATATATATATAAAAAAGTTTACAGTCTCAGGTTAACAGAATTAAAGTGATTTTACATAAAAAATAATATAAATAAGGCATTTGATATTTTTTTGTATTTTATTTGAAAATATTTGAAATTTTTTATTAGTATTATTTATGATCGCTGATATCTTTGAAACGGTTGATCTGAAGAACTTTGACCTTCAGATGTTTTTTGTAGAGCGTGAAATTGTCTATAACTCCTCTCGATTGGGTGTTAAGAAAACAAACCATTCCAAAGTTATAAGAATCCAAAATGAAAAAAATAAAAATTCCCGTGTTATTGAAACGGAAAAACAAAAAATGAATTGAGGCAAACCTTAATATTAATATAAAGGGTTCAAATAGGCGCTAACATTTTTGTTTTTTAATGTACTATTAATTTTTCAACACCATTGGAAAAAAAATAATTGTTAATTTTTTTGAAACACCAGGGGCGTAACTAGGCTGGGGCAGCCGGGGCACCGCCCCAGAGCCCCTGGGGTAGGGGCCCCCAAAACGTAAAAAAAATTAAATGACTTACAGCAAAAAATAAAATCCTCAGGTAGCAGAAAAAATCCATTATATTATTCATAATCCTGATTTCTTAAAATAAAAAAGTATTCTATAGTTATTAGCCATCAGTGATTAAGGGCCATTTTAGGCATGCGGACGGGACAAATCACAAAACTGTTTTTATAAAAAAAAATTGTAGGTTAGTTATTATACAGCGTGTCCGTAAAGTCCCGGAACATGAGATTATTTTAAAAACAGTAAATTTTTTTAAAAACGCTGAAACACGTCAACTTTGTTATTTTTCTAGCAATATTTTGGCACATGTAGTTGTTCCAAATTCTGCCGCGTGGCGGCGCCACAATCAAAGCCGGTTTTTTTTTTAATTGCAACCCTTTATTTTTGTTGCATTTTTGGATAGCTACCGTTGTCCTGATTACATTGATGTGCCACATCTGGAGGGTTACATAAGAAAATTTTTGAGAAAAGCCGGTTTTTGCCGCCGAATGAGATTTTGGTATTTTGTCAAACTTAAACACAATCTATGCGTTGCTTAATCTTTTTTGGAAAGCCAATCAGAGCAGTTGCTCAAAGTGTCCACCGTTAACTATTTGGCAGTGGGCCAGCCTGTCTACAAACGAGCGTTGTACGTTTGCCAGTACCGCTGTGAGTGATCCGAGTGATCATCTGGATCTCGGCTTGAATGCGGTGTCTTAGGTCGTCCAAATTTTAAGGCCTGTTTACGTAGACGCGGTTTTTAAGAGGTCCCCATAAAAAGAAGTCTAAAGGGTTCAAATCGGGCGATCGCGCTGGCCACTCAATTTGACCCCTTCGACCTATCCAGCGATTGGGAAAGACCCGATTTAAATAATCCCTTACTAGCAATGCATAGTGCGGTGGTGCCCCGTAACAGCGAATAAGTTCGTCAAAACCAAAATCTCAATCAGCGGCAAAAACCTACTTTTCTCAAAAATTTTCTTATGTAACCCTCCACATGTAGCATATCAATGTACTCAGGACAACGGTAGCTATCCAAAAATACAACAAAAATAAAGGGTTGTAATTTAAAAAAAACCTTACTTTGATTGGGGCGCCGCCACGCGGCAGATTTTGGAACAACTACATAGGCTAAAATATTGCTAGAAAAATATAAAAGTTGACGTGTTTCAGCGTTTTTTTTTAAATTACCGTTTTCAAAATAATCACATGTTCCGGGACTTTACGGACACACTGTATAATATAGTATTTTGGCACCAAAATTGTCAAAAATATTCTTCTTTTATTAAGCTATACATTAAATTAAAAAAACGCAAAAAATATTTTATAAAAGTAGAGATAACTTTAATAATTGACAGGTGTGGACGAGACAAGAGAAATCTTTTTTTTGTCCCGTCCACACCCTTCAATTATTAAAATTATCTCTAGATACTTTTATAAAATATTTCTTGCGTTTTTTTTATTTAATGTATAATAAATAATAAAAGAAGAATATTTTTTGACAATTTTGATGCCAAAATATTATATAAAAAATTATCTACAATTTTTTTTATAAAAACAGTTTTGTAATTCGTGCGTTTCACGTGCCTGAAAACAATTTTAGATGATGTCAACCCATGAAGTTTAAAAAATACCTATTATTACCTGTACACAATTTTACTCATTATTTTGTTAAAAAAAAGATTAAAATAAAGAAAAAAAACATGTTTTTATGTTATTTTAAACAGTTTTTTTTCAATTTTATCCATGGGCCCCAATTCACGTCCTTGCCCCGGGGCCCCCACATGCCTAGTTACGCCCCTGTGAAACACCCTAATATATATATATGTACTGAACCTTTTGTATGCTAATAAACCATATTACATATTTGTAAATAATTATTAAAAAATATATAAAACATTTATCATACCAATTAGCCACTCATCATTCCACTGCCCTGAAACATATTGCTCGTGCAACATATTTCTTACCAAACTTAATGCCCAAATTCCAGAATCATGAGTTGAGCCTGGAAATCTGGCATTGCAGTTTAGAATTCTCAACTCATGGTCACAAATCTAAAAAAAATAAAGTTAGTATTATTGCAAATTAAATATTAATAAAATTATTGCTAAATACCATTTGAACATTAAGGCTGTAATACCCCTTTCTATTATAGTAGGCTATCCCAGGCCTTACAGGGTCTTCAGTAGCAGGAGCCACAATTGCCACATGGGTGCAATCAATGGCACCTATCACCCCCGGAACAAACAACACATAAATAATTAAGTTTATATTATTAGAAAGGGTGTACTTACCCTTGCTTAATTTCATCTCTTGCAGGACCAGCAGGAGGAAACTGAATGTGGTCCTGCAGTAAATGCTGAAACGCACTTGTAGTTTCCTTTAAAATTTTACAGAAGGTGGAAACTTCAAAGGGAAAAAGGAAGTTGTCAGAAATGGATTTCTGGTAACTTCCTTGACCAAAAAAATTTAAAGTAGATAGCACCTAAAACAAATGCATAGATATTTATAATCTACCTAAAATAAACATACAGGGTGTCCATTAATTAATGATAAACATCAAAACCAGATTCTGTATGTAAAAATAATGAGATTTAAAATTATTTACCTATGTTCAAAAGTTGATTATAACCAAGATGCAGGGTGTTTTTAAATAACTTTGGAAAAAACCGACGTTTTTGCACAAAAATTGGTATTTTTCAGAGAGGATTTTCTAAAAAAACTGATTAGTTTTTAGAGGGCGCTGTTTGCAAAACATTGTATATGTTTAAAGTAAAATAAAGTTTTTCCTTTGCCTATTTTTTAAAATTGTTAATTCAGGTAAATCAGGTTTTACCAATAAAGGACAATAGAATTTTGTATTATGTATGTATGTAAACAAGTTTTGACATTTTAAATTCATGAAGCAACCTGAAAAAGTAAAAAATAGGCTATATGCAATGCGTTGCAGACTGCTCTCTTTAAAATCTACATTAAGTTTTTTAGGAAATTTAAAATTTCTGCTCTGAAATATACCCAATTACCAAACTCCATATCAATGGTTAAATTGTGGGAGTAATACTTTACCTAAAGAATCATTTTGCTGTATACCATTAATTGGAGGACACCCTGTATATTTTTAAATATTATTTTAGAATGGATTATTTTATTATTATTGCATTTTGCAATATAAATTATTAATACTTCAATAATTTACCTTTAGTTCAACACAAATTGCACTTTTGCGTTGCCCCTGCGTTAAAAATGGTTCTAATTTGAAAATTATTTGTTCTGCAACAAATTTAGTTACCCTAAAATATCGCAGAAACATTTTATTCTCCAAATTAAAAGGATTGCTGTCATCACGCAGCCTTCGGCGTTGCAAATTAAGTTCATGACTAAAAATATAAAAATTCATAATTAATATTACTTCGAGTGTAATTTATATAAATCGCACCTTCAGTAAAATTGTAGCGTACCTTAAAATAATTAGTTTGGAGAAATTAAATTGCAAAAACTCGAATTTGTTTATTGTTATACTTATGTATATGGAGAACCTATTGAAACTATTTAAATAAACAAATTCCAGTTTTTACATTTTAATTATACCAAACTAGGTACTAATTTAAGTTTATGCCACTATTTTCCTGGGAGTACGAAACATTTTCAATGTATTTACCAAATTAATCAATTATTACTTACCTTTGATTTTCACCTTCTATCATTTCCTCGATTTCTTTCACAATTAGTTGCTCGATTTCATTTCCCAAATCGTTCATTTTTGAGTATAGCAATAATTAATTAACTATAAATAAACCACAATCCGTAAAATAAACGTTTTATCAAATCTATGATCAACAAAAGATAGGTTATAAACATGCCGCAAAGAACACGAGAGAGGTCAGGGTAACCAACCCTTCATAGAAAAAGAATATACTTCCTTTCCGATCGTGGCGCTAAATTCAAATTTAACATGTTTTAATTAAATTTTTAACGGGATCTCTGAAGCAGCCGTTTAAATTTCGAGGTTAGAATATGTTAAAATTGATTTATGAGTCATGGTTGCTTGGATATCATAAAGATAAACAGCCAAAAACACGTAGTGGGGGAAACAAGACTACATTAAATGAAACGTATCAGCTTGTCAGGTAATAAAACGCAAACCAATACTTATTTCTTTTCTGGTGATATTTTTAACATAACCAGTTAACAGGAAAGTTACATCAATGGGCCCAAAATCTGACATCTGTCAAATGGTTAGCCTTACTTTTTGCTAATTTTAAATGTTTTTTATTATCGCCTTCTCCAAATTTAAAACCTGATTGGTTCAAATCACAGTGAAAATTGAAATCGGCCAATCACTGATGCCTGCACTCATAGAAAGAACTTTTTAAAGTAAAATAACACGTTGTTTTAACTTCTATTGCATTAAAATAAAATTGCACTTTTTTACTTTGATACAATTGCTAGAATATTCGTTTCGTCACAAACAGAATAATATATTCTTAATAATTTAATTTATTTCAAGCATATTGTTTCTAGATAAATCAACGTTTTATTACATTTAATAATGTCTATCGTTTAGAAGTAAAACTTATACTTAATTTTGTAATAAAGACTTCACCAACTTAAATAATAATAATAATAATAATTTATTGCCCAACAGAATACAATATTCCAGGTATTTATAACAACATTTGTAATATTTAATATGCCTAAGCTTAACAATAAGGAAAAAAAAAAGAAACTTAAATAATATTATAACAATAGAAAATATATACATATATACATATATACCCGTATACACATATATACAAATACATACATACCCACTAAGCAAGCAACGTTAATTTAACGTTGATTAACGTTAATACAAGGTTTCAACTTTAACGTTACATTGTTACGTTGCATTAACATGCTTTCGTTGTTGAAGGTTAACGATACTAAACATACAAAGTTGATTAACGTTAATATAAGGTTTCGACTTTAACGTTAATGTGCTAACGTTGCATTAACAAATCCTCGATGTTGAAGGTTGCCGTTTATTCACATTACTTAAGTCCACAAAAGGGTCGCAAGCGTCTGTGTTACTGTTAGCTTTTTCAAGGAGCGCATGCATATGCAGACGCATGCGCTCGGACATTAAAAATCTAATTATTTTCCTATAATAAATAGCCTTATAAGGTAATTACTCATAAATTTATTACCTCATAACATTTTGGGAGGCCCATATATGGTTTATATAATATATATATTATATAAACAATCCCACTAAGCAAAATACTATTGCATTAACGGTACTGTGATGTTACCAACTAACGTTATAAGGCTGATCACATAAACGCTGCATCAACGTCTCAGTGATGTTTAATGTTCGCCCTATTAACGTTACAATTTAACGGTACAGCTTAACGTTAACACAATGTTACATTTTATTGTGACTGCAACGGAACTTAAAGCGTTGACGTGACGCAACTTGAGACGTTAATGCGATGGAATGGTAACGTTAGATTGTGACTAAATATTCCTAGCGTTCTTATTGGCTGGGCACAATAACGCCATGATGAATATTCCAGAATAGACGCTTGGCCCAAACTCTCGTGGTGTCATATTGTTCTGTGTCATTTATTAATTAATAAATTATTAAAGCGTTTTGTGACTGGTTGTGTAGTTCAAGATAATTGATTATTAAAGGTAAGTACTTACTTCTATTGTTTAGTTTTCTGATTTCAGAACTAATTCAGAGACAGTCTCTTACTAATTTATTAGTAATCTCAGGCTGTTTTTTTACACGCTAAAAACGGAACAACAAAAAAATAGTATTCAATAAATTTAGGATGTTAAAAACTATAATTTTTAACATTGGTACCTGCATGGCTCTATTTATATTTAAACATAAATAAAAAGTTTTATTTGTTTAAAAGCAGGTGCCATTTTGTTTGCTGGTGATTTTTTTGCCTTGTAGGTACTTAAAATATATTTTCTTTAGGGTTTATTGTTTTTTTTTACTAAAACTTCTGGCAGCATTATTAATATGTCATCTATTTAACTATTGTTACTTAATAATGAAAAATGTTCGTATATTATGTAATATTATATTATTTTTTAGGTTAATTTAATCCAAGTGGGATTTTAAACTTTATGCGGTGGATCTACGTAAAGTTTTAAATGCACATAAAAACATGAATGGAGAGGTATGTACAATGTAAATTTACTTAATTTAAAATAGTCTTATTTTGGTGATTTTTTGTGGATATCACTATTTTAAAATTAATATACATGTTATGTTAAATTAATATACATGTTATGATCATAACATTCGAATGTACATAACCTACATACATATGTATATGTATGTAGGTTATGTACATTCGAATGTTATGATCATAACCCAATACATATGTATAATATACAGGGTGATTGTTAAGTTGATACTTTTTAATAGCTGGTATTATCTTTTAGGTTAATTTAATCCAAGTGGGATTTTAAACTTTATGCGATGGATCTACGTAAAGTTTTAAATGAACATAAAAACATGAATGGAGAGAGAGAGTTAAAATTAAAATTTTTAGTTTAAAACCTCCCAAACATCAAGTGTTTTTGTTTAAGTTGTTAGTTTTATTAAAGGCAAAGATATTTTTCAGAGATATTTTTAGTTTGTTTTTAATACAGCAATTCTCGTTATTTTTTACTTTTCTTTAAAAAACCCACCCAGAAAGTTTTTACTGGTGGTGGGTGGTGGATTTTGGATATAATGATATCTCAGTTATTAGACAAGGGACTCGCACCAAACATATAAGTTTATGACAATAAATAGGCAAGTTTTGCACAAGCAGGATTTAAATTAAAGTTTGCAAAGCAGTTAGTTTTTCAGTGTGCTCCTCCAGCCTCTGGGCCCTTCTACTTAACATTTTAAATTAAGTAGTGCATTTCAAAATTCATTGTAGTTTATCAACAAATTTCAATTTTTATTTTATTGCATATTTTTACCATTTTTATTTTTTTATTTATTAAAATTTAAAATATTTTCATATATACGAAATCTGTAATTCTTGTATTTTTTAATAAAGTTTAAAATTTGATAAACTTAAAAGTGAAATATTTATTGCACCATTACAATTTGAAATATGTATGTCAATTAGCTGGGTCAGGAGCTGAAGGGTAACACTGAAAACTATCTTTTTTCGCAAAATTTTAATTCAAATTCTGCTTAAGCAGAAATTGTCTCCTTAATGCCATTATAAACTTACATAAATTTGGTGTGGGTCAAAAGTCTAATAACAGACATCTGTATAACCAAAACCCAGCACCCGCCACGGTCACAAACAAGTTAATTAATAGTAACAAATTTTACATTGTGCCAACGTTAAAAATCAAACGCCACGTTAACGTCACAATCTAACGTTACGTGTACGTAATGGATTCCATTGCATTAACGTCACAAGTTCCGTTGCAGTGACAATAAAATGTAACATTGTGTTAACGTTAAGCTGTACCGTTAAATTGTAACGTTAGTAGGGCGGACATTTAACTTCACTGACACGTTGATGCATCGTTTATGTGATCAGCCTTGTAACGTTACACGGTAATTGGTAACATCACAGTAACGTTAATGCAATGGTATTTTGCTTAGTGGGTACATATATCATTGTTCACATACACTTGAAACTATTTCCCTAATGCTTGAATTAAACAAATCACAGTTACCACATATAGAATTAAAGTTATTGTACATTACTTGTACTGGAGATTTCAAATGCACGTTTGTTCTCGAAAAACTACAATAAAGTTTCATATTTCGAGCTCCTAAGCGGGGTATTAAAATATTAATAAAACCTAAAATGTGACTAGAGTCAATCTGATTATTAAAAAGTTTCCAAAAAAATTTTAAACTTATAACTTTGCGCCTAACTAAAAGAGTTTCAAAGTTAAATCTAGATAATAGGATATTATGATCATATCCTCTAGCGGGATAGACGTGATCAATTCTGTAGGAAAGCAGTTTTAAAAATCTTCTTTGTATCTTTTCGATAGAGTCAATATGTACATTGTAATGCGGATACCAGATGAGAGAGCAATATTCAAGTTTTGTTCTAATGAGATAATAAAACAGTGATTTTAGAGCTTGGATGTTAGAAAAACTGACAGAATTCCGACTTATAAATCCTAAAAGCTTTAAAGCAGATTTAACAGTGTTATTGACATGAGTTGTAAATGACAGCCTATTGTCAAAAAATACACCAAGGTCACGAATTTCATGACAGCGTAAAAGGATGGTATTATTTAAAGTGTAATTAAATATAATGGGCGTATTTTTAAGACTGTAACTACAGATTTTACATTTAGATACATTAAGATCGAGTTTGTTAACTTCACACCATCTAAGAATAATATTAAATTGTTGCTGAAGAAGGTCGCAATCAGTAGTATCAGAGATACTGGTAAATACTTTCAAATCGTCAGCAAAAAATAAATGATTACAATTAAGTTTCAGTGACAAATCATTTATAAATAAAATGAACAAAAAAAATTAAACATACTGTCTTGTTTTAAAATACAGAACGTTTTAATTTAAAATATTTATGTGTATCAAACGAAGTTTTAATTTCAAACATTGGATTTATTACATTAAAGCACGCTTTCTTAATTTAAAACAATATACCTTAACCGAAAATCAGCTAAATACGCCTCATAACTTGGAGGATCATTAGTGTGGGAGTCTACATTGAAAGAGTGCGTAGTAAGTTTGATTGTTAAATTAACAATGTTAATAACAAATTGTTATACCTAGTTCTTTTAAATAAATACGGATTCAATAGCAGATATTTTTACTAGTTGGGGATGTGATTTGTTAATTTCTGTTATTCTGTTGTGATACAGCAAACAAAGATATTGAGCAGGTCGGACGCCATATTAAACAACCGAAGCGTCTGCGAGCCTCTGTGCATTGTATTGTTTTCGTCTGTAGGCCAATTTGTGGAAGTTTGCGTTGTAAAATTACTGTGTATTTATCATATGGCTGCTAACTTAACAGTGTTCTACTTAGTTAACTTTTTAATTTAGTTAAGTTTATATACTTTTTTAGATAGAACAAGTGAAAATTTGGCATTTTAATGATTAAAATAAACTTTAGTTAAAAGCAACAAATATTAAATATATATGTCACGGCTAATGTGCAAACTTGGATAGTTTATAAACTAGCCAATCTGTCAGCTATTTTAATTGAAAATGTATTTTCAACTAAATTAGCGGCTAGTTTACTAAATAACCAAGGATCTTGGCTAATTTACTTGAAATTATTAGGGAAACTAAAATAGCTGGATAGTTTGTATCCTATCCAATTCAATTTGGCTAATATGAAAACCAAAATTTCTAGTAACACAAAATAGCCAAGCTTTGGCTAGTTTGTAAACTAACCAACTAATCGTCTCATTTTTGCCCATTTTAGTTGGGTTTTTTGCTCAATGGGGCGGGGGCCCAATGGGGCAGGGTCGGTTGGGTTGTGTTGTTGAGTTTGGGTTGGTTTGGGTTTTTTTCTCTCATTTTTGACCATTTCACCAATGGGGCGGGGGGGCAATGGGGCGGGGTCGGTAGGGCTGTGTTGTTGAGTTTTCTAACAAGGAAGCGTTAAAATTTTGCCTATGATTCATTTTAAAAACGTTAAAATGCACAAAACAAATCCGGTTAAGCCGGCAAAACGAAAAACAATGCCGTAACCTCACTTTTTTAATAAATTAGCCAGAGAATTGGTTTGTTAGTATACAAACTAGCTAAAGCTTGGCTATTTTGTGTTACTAGAAATTTTGGTTTTCCTATTAGCCAAACTGAATTGGATAATATACAAAAACTATCCAGCTATTTTAGTTTCCCTAATAATTTCAAGTAAATTAGCCAAGATCCTTGGTTATTTTGTAAACTAGCCGCTAATTTAGTTGAAAATATGTTTTCAATTAAAATAGCTTACAGTTTGGCTACTTTATAAACTATCCAGCTAGTTTATAAACTATCCAAGTTTGCACATTAGCCGTAACATATATATACATATATGTAAACATATGATTTTTTACATTGTGAATGCAATTTAAATAAAATACGAGCTGATTGATAAATTTATTGGTTAGCAAAGGAATATATGTTTATTTAAAAGGACAGTCGTTCGTTTCAGAATGTTCAATAAGCTCAATTTAAAAACGATGCTTAGGGAATTTTGAGTAACAAGTTTCCAATGGAGTTTCAGTAAGGAAAAATAAAATAACTTATCTCGCTAGATATTTTGCAAATTTAACTCATTTATAGAAATTGGTTTACATCGTGCACGTATACTGCGTTGACCTCAATAAGAAAGGAAATTGAATTTAATGGCGCAAAATTAAAGAATAAACTCCTTATAGATTGTATTAATTTAGCAAAAAGCTTAAATTTAAAATTAAATTTAAAAAAAATTGTTTTACACTATTACAATAATAAAGCACTACAAGAGCTATAATAAAATGCGACAAATGATTATATACCTATGCATTTACTAAATGACGGGGCAGATAGATGGTCAATTAATGTTAAATCTGTCTTGTTTTGCCATATGCCTAGGTATGTGTCGGCATTCGAAAGGTATTGTACATTTAGCATATAATAAACCACTGCAAGGACCAGATAAATAACATCAATTCTACTGATACCTTACCCCACAATCCACACAACAAGGTCAGTTCGATCTCCTACTAAAAATAATAAAAATAACTGCAACACTGAACATCATACAATGGCGGCCAGTTTTGTTGTTTACAATTCTTGGGTTCTGTGGGTTATAAAATAACCTTAAATTAACCTTCAGTGTGTGCCGTTTAAAAATCGTGAAGCGTAGGGAGGGAGGTACATCTTCAATTAACAGCGAAAAGTGATTAATGGTGGAAGTCTGTAAGACTGCTCGATACCTTGGATTAAATTTCTGTAACCTGTGAAAAGGGATTAATTATCGGCAGTGCTTTTTGGATAAGGCCGAATTACGGTGTTAAATTTTCCGTTGTGTACAGTGCCTAGATCCGCAGCGTTTGCTGGATGTTCGCAGATTTCTAACCTACTCGAATCCACAAGCCATCTTCCATCTTGGGCTTTGTTAGTTAATTTTAGCTGAAAAAACCCTTTTAACTAAGGTAATCCAACAACAATTTTCTATAAAGAAAAGTAATAAACTTTTCCTTTTAGGGTTTTTCCTTCTAGTTTGAATCTTAAACCTAAGATTGTACGAATACTTCCTAGTTCTCTAGTCAGGAGTCGTCGCCAATCAATTGAGCTCCGTTCTGTCAACATTATTGGTGAAACCGCCGTGCGAAGCCTTCGCCAGGTCAGATCTATCAATTTCTAAATAATAATATTATTTGGGTTAAGTAAATTGCGGTTATCACGAACAAATATCAACAATTTATTTTAAGAAACATATAATAAACCGGATTGTACTTTTGGTTAATTTGTAAAATCTTTACTTATTTATATTTTCATATTTTATACCTTGTCGAGGTTGTGAACCGAATATAAGTGGCCATTTATAAAAGGGGTGTACCAGGGTTGTAATCGCAGTAATATTTTAATAAATTAATTAACAGTAACGTTATAGTCTGCTTTAACAATAATTAACCTGAAACTTCGAACCGTTGTAAGAGTTTCTTTAAAACAGTGGCGTTGCTTAAAGGGCAGCCCGAAACGTAACAAATTGTAACAATGGTTGTAAAATGTATTGTTGTTGGGTGCGGAAATGTAACCAATTTGTAAGTATTGACTATCCTGACGTCCTAAGCCAAAAAGACTCATCTCGTTATTATTAAATTATTCTCTTAGCAAAAAAGACGCATTTTAACTATAGATACATTTATCCTAGTATCCAAGTACTATATATCCTAAAAATTTCTAATTAAATTGAACGTATCTTATGAAAAAAAAAATAAAGCCCTATAATTTATAAAGTAAAAATGTGGAGTTGCGTCTTTTTGGCTAAGCACGGCAGTATCGCTCTAACGTAAAAATACTGTTTGGTAATTATGAATTATTTAGGATTGCTTGTTTAATGGTAATTTAGTCCAGGCCAAGCCCAGGCTACTTATGGTTGTTTCAAAATCAAGAGTTGGTAAGATGGATTTTTCACGGTTGGTTAGAACTTGCCAAAAGTTCACACTCATACAAATTCCTATAGGTCTATGTATAAGTAGCCTGAACTAAATTATTAATTAAGACTAATATTTTTTAGGTTTACACTCCCAAACAAAAACGTATTCATGTATACCAATTATGAATTTAATATATATACATATAGATGTATGTATTTTATTATATATGATATTATTACTGTAATAAATAAATCTTTTATTCATACTTGTTTTATTTAAAATACAATATATAATGGCACCCACTAAGCATCAACATTCAAATATGGGGCCAATATATGTTACAGAAATCTACTTCAATTTTTGGCATTGCTAAGGGTATTGTAGACATAGATGGCGTTAATTTACTTTAGCCTTTTGCCGCTAGCGCAAGCGCAGTTTCCAATCTATGGGGTGTATTATCTTTGGTTATTTAAATAATATATAATACCCGGCGGCGACATCTTGCATACAATATACTGCCTCGGCTATCGCCTCGACAGTGAAATGTAGATATAATAGGCGATAATATAATATAAAATATTTAAAAATAAATGTACTTTGTTAAAATAAAAATTTTTAATTCAAACATAAGATCAAGTTTTAAATAATTAAATAAAGTATCCAAGTTAAAAGTTGTAAAGCGTAAAAGCATTGCAATGCATAATTGTAAATTATAATTAAATTTGTATATAATATTAGTAAGTATAACAAAGAAATTAGCTAACTGGGTTGGAATAATTGCGTTAGAACTATGAACAAAACGGCTGGTTCTTAAAGTTTAAATTATATGTAAATTTTAATCACATTGCTGCTGCGCTTGTTGAAAACGGCGATCATTTAATAAAGAAAATATGTAAAATTCCCATAAGGGATGCTCTAATGCCACTGGGAGCTAAGGACAGTTTGAAAAGACACACACTTTAATGCCAGAATTTTACCTTGTTTTATGTAAAAAGTCTGCATCAATACATGGATTCAAGTCAAACTTTTGCATGATATGTAAAATTGTTTATCTTTAAGCGTCCTATAATTTAAGCTTTATGTACTCTCAATACAAAAGTATTTGTGTATCCCCTAGGCTGTAAAAATAATATAGATCAATCAGGTGAAGTTTTTGTGATCCTAGTTTGTAAAAAACCAGTTTGTGCTTCGCTCAATTGTAGGCCTCCGCTAACGCGTCGGACTTCAAACTTTTAGTTTAGCACAAAAAGACATACTTCTCAGCCTTATGATATAAACAAATATTATTCAACTATTTCATCTTTTAACTTTAACCCGTATGCGAGCCGCTCATCTAATATTGATAATTTTTTTAAATTGTAGATGGATTTTTTAATAACGATGCTATGCTACTAATTTTTATTTTGATTTTTATATTAATTTTTATTTTAGCATATAAAAGGTGCTAAAGTAAAAAAAAAACGAAATTTGTGACACCGTGTGGGGTAAATCAATAACAATAAATGTTATTTGAAATAATACTGTAGTCCTATATTTTCTAAACATTTTGTTTTTTTATTTAAATTATTT
Source organism: Brassicogethes aeneus (assembly GCA_921294245.1). NCBI lineage: Eukaryota > Metazoa > Arthropoda > Insecta > Coleoptera > Nitidulidae > Brassicogethes > Brassicogethes aeneus. The sequence goes on from OV121132.1 coordinate 70,174,114, forward strand.
TGTCTCTTGTTAACGAAGTTAACTCCTCGGATTCGTATGATTTTCTCGCAAATTGCTCATCTGATTTTGATGATTTTTTTATCCGTAGGTTGACTCTTTAGTAACAATGCTATCCTAGACATTTTATTTCGATTTTAATTTAAGCATACACCCAGCAAAAGTAAGAATAATTTTTTTCTAGAAATTTGTGTCACCCTGTGCGCACCAGATAAAGTCTCCGCATGTAAAAAGAAATAAGTGTAAAGTCGACATACTTTGGAACGGATTTAAATTTTTGGACTTGTACTGTTCTTATTCCCACCGATTGAATTATACATAGCATGAGAATATATTAATAAATATTAATCTATTATTTTCATTTTTAATACTCACAACAAAACTGATTGCCTTTTTCGATTTTTTCTTAAAAAGGAATTTTATTTTCTTATAATTTTATATTTTTATTTTTGCTGCAGCAATAATTTAACAAAATAACCATGGTGGCTAATATATTATAACCGTTGATTGAAGATATGCTTCACTCAGCGGTATAACACTGCCCTGACCATATGATATTGAGAACCCTAGAAACTTTATAGTGTAGATTAATAATGATTTATAAGATTTATTTTTAATTAACTGGATTCAAAAGCGACCCGCTGTCTTTTAAGTTAAATAAAATAATAATTAAATTTTTTTTAGAAATATATAACCAGTGTTTTTCACCGTTTTTTATAGCGCGGCCTATCCCTGCTCTATGATATATCATAACGGTTCATAAAATTTTAGGGAACCTCAAAACAAATGATAATAAATAATAGACTACAGTTTAAAACAAGGGTTTAAACCATATACAAGTTCTATACTTTAGAAGCACCTATTGACAAATATCATTGATTCGCGGATCCCTGCTGACTTTTCCCAAAGGGTTGATATGGGGTCCATAAAAAAAGGTATTAATTGAGTGATCCGTGGCCTTTAAAGTTTAGGAACTGCTGTCATAAAAACAGAATACTATATCCCAAAACTAGGAATTCTATTTTTTAATTTGTTTATGTATTAAGTTAAAACTACTTAATTATTATTAATTTTAGAAAAGATTACTTACCCACTAGATTTTTTGAGATCTAAAACAAAATATTATTTTATTATTCATTTATTTTATACTAAATATTTATATATTTTAAGTAAAAGTTTTATTTGTACAAAAACAAAGTTTCACAAACTTTAAAATTAAATAAATTAAATGATTTCTGTATAATTATCTTAATTTATTGTTCACATAAAACTCAGACAACAGTGCAACTAAAATTTTTAGCAAATAAGTAGGTAAGTAAGCGTTTTCAGCTAAATTTATAAACGACATAATATTTTTTAGGAACAATATTAAATTTAACAAATAAATAATTGGTCTTTTTGTTAAAAAACCCACAAGGTCGTTTATTAGTTCAATTTCGACTAATTTATATTTCAGCTGGTGTTGTAAATTATATTGCATTAAGATTTTAAAAATTAAAAAAGTCAGTAGTTCGTTTTTGTGTTTTATTTGTATTTTCAATTTTCACGGCTTGTGTAAGTACGATTTACGCCATTTTTGTTGTTGTTTTGTTGGTAAACATGTCTTAAAGAATACTTGACTAAAATTTTAGAATCCACCCTGTATATGATTTGTAAATAAACAAGAGTCATTAACCTCATGGTATTTTCAATTACCACAGAAAAGGCAACTCAATACACACTAGGGGGGATTGTTTAGTATAAGAAAAAGAAAAAATCTTGATATCAAAATCGGCCAGTGTGGAAAAGTTGCTCCATAAAATAACAAAAAAAAAATTAAAAAATATTTATTTCTATTACTGCCCCAGGGGGTCTAAATTTTTGTAAAAAATTAAAAAGGTAAAGGTTTATAACTAATAGTTTATTCAATCAATATAAGTAAAGTTTTTGTTAACCTTTGGAGTGAACTGTTGTGGTCAATAATATTGACTCAATATGACCCCAACGATCCTTGTATGCAATTTTTAAGTATCGGTGAAAAAATCATAGTTCGTAATAGTATATTATGTATCAAGTTTGATAAACGCCATTCTAAACACGAATTTAATTTAGGTACGAGCGAGCTTGCGAGCGAGTGCTTAAATTAATGAGTGTATAGAAAAGTTTATAAACTAGGTGCATACTATACTTTTTCTACGACGAATACTTATTATTATCTTAAAATGATTTAAATAAAAAATTTGTATAGAGCGCCATCTATGAAACAATAGGGGAATCTGTGTGTCACCGTCAAATGTCAAATTTTTATATTTTATAAACACAGATTATAAAGGTTATAAATCAAAATGTATTTCTTGAAAATTAACAGTTTTTACAGTGAAAGTAAAGAAAATGTTTTATGAGCACTTTACAGTGGACTCCGTGCCCGAATTTAAGTAATAGTTTACTGCCGGCGAAATTAAAAGGTCAGTACAATGTTCATATAAACTTTTCAAATATTGGCGTTGAGAAACTATTTAATACTTTTGTACATTTAGTATTATTTTACAAGAAAGGCACTTTATTTTAACGATTGTATGACATTTGACAACTGTCAACTAACTTCAGCCAGTGAATAAAAACCTGTTGCCAACTTCAGCCCGTGACTAAAGCGCCATAAAGCCACAACTTGTCAATGTGTATTTTAAAGGTCACTTAGTGTTATGGAAATATGTACGATAAAGGGCGTGTACGATATGTCTGTTTTACGTAGTGATTTATGTCCTATATTTGATCATGGACGGGACCACAATCTAATTAACCAACTTACCAAGACATCATGTTATGTTTCTTTTGAATTACTTAAAATAAACCAAAGCAGTATATAAACGCAGTCAGTCACCGTATGCATCAAGAAAAGAGATTGAAACACACCGACAAAGAATTGCACAATTCCAAGTAAAAGACAAGACTCTTTTCGATAATGCATCCTGCAAATGTAAAAGTTTTGATCGGTGTTACTGTAAAAAGTCTCTAAAGGTGCCTGTATTAGAAAGGAATTTCTTGCTCGATCATCGCACCAACCGAAAAATGGGCATAAATGCAACGTTGACGTGAAGGTGACTAAAAGATATACTTATAACAACCTAAAAAGAAAATGAAAACTAGAAGAGTTTAAAGAAAAACACTGCATCTATTCCATCAACCAGTTTATGATCCAGCCTATCCATTCAACTAGTAAATGCCCAATGAGCAATATTCCCGAAGATGAGCCGTTAATATCACAGAATTCCCAGGTATTTCAAAAACCTTTCAGGAGTTGCCAAAATATTAGATAGGTTTGGGGTTTCTGACAGAGCTGGAGCAGCAATTCTGTCAGCCACATTTCAAACGGTTGGGCTTATTTCTGAAGACAATCTATCCAACGTTGTAGATAGAAACAAGATTAGACGTGCTCATGAAAAACAAAGAAATTCTTTAGCTGACGTCCAATTACTTTCAGAAAATGGCAATTTTGGACTGTATTTTGATGGGCGTAATGACTAGCAATGGTGGACTCCAGAAAAAAATATATATTAGAAGAACACATTAGCTTGATTAAAGAACCAGGCTCCGAATCCTTGCAATCTGGAAAGGCATTGAATATTAGTAGAAAAATATTGGAGTTTTTACAGTTTAAGCATATCGACTGGCATAAACTTATTGTAGTTGGGTCCGACAGAACTGTCATTAATACAGGTAGTAAACTCTCTAAAAATGACTAACTACTACAGTTATTAGTGGCTGCTTTTTCACTTATAACATGGTATACCATGGGATAGCATGGTATCCCAGATATAATAGCCAATTCTTATGTAAAATTATCCGTATAATCCGAAAATGTCGTCAAAAGTTAAATTTGTTATTTTCATCACTTGTATGCTTATTAACAAAAACATTTTGAATGTGCAGGCGCGCCGCATTAAAAAATTATAAAATTTATGATGGTATAATAATATTTTTAAAGGAATACAGTTATTTTAAAAAAATTGAAATTTTAAAAATCTTGTTCAATAGAATTTTATACAAAATTTTTTTACCACCTAAAAGTTGTTTTCCAGTACTTTTTTTCGTAAAGTACTTAACTAATTTAAGAATTTTCTCACCTAAAACAAGAAAAAACTTTACCTATTTGGGTACCTATTTTTATAAATTTGTCAACCTAAAATCCAATCTCTACTCATAACCCTATTAAACTATCGCTCTTAAATTTAATTTAGTTTTAAAAATACACATTTTATGAATTTTTAATAATAATAATACCAAATGCAACAACTAAATTTACCACAGGGTAATTATAAAAACAAGTGTTTGTATTCTACTTAAGCATAGAAGAAAAAAAGGAAAATTTAATTTTGCATAACAAATAAAAAGTGCTCTTTTTTAAAAGTGCTCTTTTTTAGTTCCACCCTTACTTCTTAAGAAGTCCCATAAGCCAATAATATAGTATAATATACTATATGTATATACATAATATATAAATGTATAAATATATATATATATATATATATATATATATATATATATATATATATATATATATATTTTTTTTATTAAATATTAAAATTAACGTAGAGTTTCGCCATATTTAGATAGATATATCTAGCTTAATATGGCGGAATTTTATGTATATATTTTTATCGGGTGACATTCACAATATCGAAATTCATTATATCGAATTCAAAATATCGAACACTTTTTATCGAAAATCAAAATATCGAAAATACAAAATGTCGAAGATCAAAATATCGAAAATTCAAAATGTCGAAAATGATAATATCGAAAATTAAAATGTCCATTTTAAAATGTCGAATAATTAAAGGTAGTGTCTCCCCGACCGTCGGACGGACGTAGAAAAGTGTGTGCTCGACCGTCGGACGGACGTAGAAATGTGTGTGCTCAACCGTCGCATATTTTAACCTCATTTTCAACTAGAGGCTTAATGTAGCAAAGTATTCCTCAAGGTTATGACGAATAGCTGTCATTTTGGTTATGCAGGTACACTGCATTGTGCCATACCAAACTAACCCAAACTTAACAAGCCAACCCAACCGACCCCGCCCCATTGGGCCCCTCCCGCCTCATTGTCACAATCCAACCTGCCCTTAGATATATTATACCTCTATTGCTCAATGGGGCGGGAGGGGCCCAATGGGGCGGGGTCGGTTGGGTTGGGTTGTTAAGTTTGGGTTGGTTTGGTATGGCACAATGCAGTGTACCTGCATAACCAAGATGACAGCTATTCGTCATAACCTGTATGACAGCGGTCGAGATTTTATTTTCGATAAATTGAAAATTCGATTAAATAAAATTTCGACATTTTAATTTTCGATATTATGATTTTCGACATTTTGTATTTTCGATATTTTGATTTTCGATAAAAAGTGTTCGATATTTTGAATTCGATATAATGAATTTCGATATTGTGAATGTCACCCATTTTTATCAAATCTTAAAATTAACCTTCGCCATATTTAGATAGATATATCTAGCTTAATATGGCGGAATTTTTTGTAACATTAGGCGGCACAGAGGAACATTACTTATTTGTGGGAATATTATACAACCTCGTCACGTTTTTTGAATTAAAAAAAAGTGAAATAATTTACCTAATAGAAATAAAAATGCAATTTTATAAAATAATATATATTGGATACATTATATTAAAGTGGCTAAATTGTTATAAAACATTTCAATAAAAAAGTAAAAGGTACTGTAAGGATTTATTTTTTCGAGCTCGAGCTCCTAAAAGACATGTTATTGTAGATAAAAAAGAAAGAAAGAAATTAAAATATTATTTTAAGGATTTTAGCAGTTTTTACCTTCGTTAAATGGCGACCTTCATTAATTTTAATACATACATTATTAAATATCTCTTCTTAACAAATACTTTCCCAAAAATAATATTGTCAAAATTACAATTATTTTATTTCGGAAATACTATTTCCAAGATAAGATTTAATAAAATTTTATTAATACATGATTTAAGGAATATATAAGTTCTTTAATGATTTTTATAACTTTTAATAAATGCTAGTTAGGTGGGGTTCAATCAAATTTAAAATAAAATCCGCAATTTATTTGATAACAGCGATTTAAGCTAAGCTGTGCCTGGAGTTAATCCCGTAATTTCTAACACCTTTCACATTTATCATCCTGACAAGATGGCCTATTATTCTTTTTCTAAATTGCTTTAGGCACATTTAGTTATCACTCGTGCCTCTAAATTGCATTTTTTAATCACATAAATTTAACCAACCTTTTTAATTCGTTAGATAATAGGTAATTATTGTGCCGGGTAAGGTGTTTTTAATCTAGAATTTTAATGGAACTTTAAATTAAATTTTGCAAAACGATTTTAGATACTTTTAAATATATGAAATTTAAAATGTGATACAGTTATTTAGGTTTAATTTGTAATGGAGTTTTTTGACGTTTCATAGTTTGGTTATTTTGTGGAATGTTAAAATGGGCGTTATTAAATATTTAAAACTATTGGGTTATTTGATATAAACAATTCTTAATATTCTTAGTTTATTGCGATTGGAATTTTAACTTCGTAAAAAATACAAGAAATGGCATTTTACCGCAGAAAAAAAGTTAATTGCCAAAAGTTATATTTTTCCAATACGGTTGAAATATTGCTTTTATATCAATTTAGAGTAGAAATGGTTTGTGTCAGACTACAATGCAATATGGGCCAATTTTCGCCAAATTCTTACCAAACATCCAGTCTCTTTGAAATAAAAACTTTTATAAATTAGGAAAACCGGCCACCAGAAATTGGCAACAATTTTAATGTTGATTTTCTCGCAAACCGCTTTTCCGATTTTGATGATTTTTGTTTTGAAATATAGATGACTCTTCCTATGGTAGACATTTTTATTTTGATTTTTATTTTATCATATACAGGGCTCAAAAGTAAGAAGTATTTTGCCTGAAATTTATGACACCCTGTGGAATGTACTAGCAACAACAGCGGATGACAATTAAAATTATACTCTTTTCTGAAAATTTGGTTTTTTTCTTTGCGGTATTATCTCTGTTATTTACACTGTTTTAAAGGCAACTCCTCGTATGATTTCCTTGCAAACCGCTTATCTGATTTTGATGATTTTTTTTAATTGTTGGTTAACTATTCAGTAAAGATTCTGAAATATACAATATTACATTTGTGTTATCATTCACTACTTGTTGATAATTGTTTTTTGTTTTGCATACTCAACTATTTTTAGGTAATAAAACAATACTTACTTTTTATTGTTAGGTATCTTAGTTTTCGTGGTTTTCAAGTGTTCCACAAAATTATAATAAATGTTCAACTATTCCGCCGTTATTATCCACACAAAGTTGACAGCGGCGTAGAAAATTATGATGTGTCGCTCTTGCTATCATATCCGGATTATTTCGGATTTCATCTGCCGCTGCAGTGACAAGTTCGCGGAGTTGTTCCAATGTGTCAACTTCGCTCTGGTACACTAAACTGTTCATGTAGCCCCAAAGAAAACAATCCAACGAATTTAAATCCAGTGATCTAGGTGGCCAAGGAGTGGGACCGCCACGACCAATCCAGTTATTGGAAAATTCAGTATCTAAATACGCCCGTTCGTTAGCTGAAAAATGTGGCGGAGCTCCATCGTGCATAAAACGTATGCGGCGAATAATCTCTAACGGTACGTCTTCGATTAAATTAGGAAAAACATTTTGTAAAAAATCTAAATAAGTATCACCGTTTAAACGTGCCGGAAGTACAAAAGGCCCATTAGTTGGTTGTTTAACATGTCCGCCCAAACATTAATTGAAAACCGCCTGTGAAAGTTCGTCCATCTTATGGCATGTGCATTTTCATGAGCATAAATGTGCATGTTATGAAAATTTAAACGCCCTGTTCGCCCAAACGTTGACTCATCAGTCCACAACACGAAGTCTAAATTGCGCGGATTAGCCCTGGCCTGCTGAAGGAGGAGATCGCAAGATAGCACTCGCGCTGGATGATCCTGTAGTTCAAGGGCCTGCACTCTTTGAAAATGGTAAGTGTGATACAAGTTCTCTCTAATGATTCGCCAAACCACCCCGCGTGAAATACCGGGAATTTGAGCAGCAATTCTTCAAACACTCAATGTTGGATCGTCCTCTAACATTTCAATAACTTGGTTCAGCATTGATAGCTACAACGCCTTGCAGACGTCCCCGATCACCTACGTGATGCCTGAAAGTTCCCCGCTCACGAAATCTTTGGACAGCCTGAACGATTGTGCGACGATCATGATGATCCTTATGGGGAAAAGTCTCCGCATACAGTTGAGCGGCACGGTTCGGGTTTTCATGGCATTTGCCATAAAATATGACCATGTCGGACATGACATGCATAGTATAGGTGAAATCTATAATTATAAATTGGAGATTGCTGACTTTGATATGAATTGCTGGAGATTGCTCATTTTGTTGTAAACGTTTAAGGAAATTTAGAAAAATAAACAAAAAAAATATATGTATTTTTCTCCCTTTAATGGTTATAAAATTTAACTATACAATCAATGTGGAAAAATTCTGAACTGGACCACATAAATCTGGAGTTTCTTCTAAATCTGGGAGCAAGTTGCCTCGTGCAAAATTTTTTTTATAGTACAACAACTCATCATCTACTTCCCACTTTGCCCCGTAATGTTTTACTTGCAATGTTTTGACATTATGAGCCTTTTGCTTTACCTTTTCGTCTTATTATTGTATAATAGCACAAAATAAACAAGATAACTTTTTTTATAATTCTTAAAACAATACAACGTAGATTTACCTATTTTAAATATATTTTTTAAGTGCAATTTACTGCAATAGAACTTAACAGTATGTACCAGTAAAAAAACACAAAATTAAATCTCTAAAATACGTTATAACATCAAATGCTAGGATATCAGGTGACACAAATTACTAATTTCTAATGGTGGAATTGGAGATTGTATACTTTGCTGCAAATCTATCAGTGGAGATTGTCGACTTTGCACTAAATGTCATTTTTAAAATAGGATTTTAGGCAGGATTTAGCTCCTTTTGTAGCAAATAAACTTTATCATCTTATAGATAATTAGTTGAAGTACAGTCTCCGCCAAAAATCTAATTTTTGACCAAAAGTGGAGATTGTCGGTTTTGCTATGACAGGCCTCATATATAGGATAGGTCAGTAATATCCAGTGGTCCCTGGTTTTGTCAAAAAAAATTCATAATTTTTTTATTAAAAAACTAAAGCTCTAATGCAAAAATGATAGAGGAAAAACTTTCTTGTTTTGGCGTGTACTATCATCCCCCAAAGTATAACAATTTATTAGGTGACACCCTGTATATGCTCAAATTAAAATCTGAATAAAATTGTTTACCATATCATCGAAACCAAAGAGTCAGCTTATAATTCAAAAATAAAATCATCAAAATTAACGAGGAAAATTATGGAAATTTTTTGGTAGCCGTTTTTTATCGGTGTGTGTATATATTTTTTAATTTTTAAATTGGTTTACCTTTAGTTATAAAAACTTTTGGGACCTTTTCTGCAGATTCGTTGAGTCGTTATCAATATGTATACATAATATAACAAACAAAAGCCATTTTTGCTTTGATGGATAAATTGCACTTTGCCCTGCATGTATAAGAGGCCATTTTAGCCAGGATTGCATTGTGCACTTACTTCCATAGTTCCTTTATTATTTTCTCTGTCTCAGGTAAAACTACTCACATCCCTTTAGGCCAAGATAATTTATAATGCCCTCGACTTTTTAAGTCTAATCTCTTTACATTTATCTGTATTTTTTCTTATAAAAATGCTTCTTGTTCTAATGAATTATAAAGATAATATTACAATACAAATACTTAAATTTCGCCTATTAATTAATACTGCTAACATTTTTATTAGTGGGCATTAAGGGCGTTTTCCAGTGGTTACAAATCTTTCTATGCAAATTATCCTAACCTCAAACACAAATTACTAAAAACCTGTTGAAAAACCCGTGACTAAAATGCCATAAAGCCAAAACTTGTCAGTTAGTGTCATAGAAACATGTACGATAATGGGCGTTTTAAAGGTGGGAGTACAAAAAGTTATTAAACGAAGCGTAAACTATATTGATTCTATTTTATGTCATCTTATGAATGACTGTTTAGTTGAATAAACCTTTCCAGATGTACGAAAGATTGCTTATATTGTTACATTATATAAAAAAGATAATAGAAAAATACTAACCATATAGAACAATCGCATTGTTATCAAAGTTCTCAAAAATGTTGAAGAGGTAATAGCTTAAAGAACATTATCTTTTCTTAATTTTTTCAAGATTTTGATTGATCAACAACACGGATTTACTTAAAATGAATCAACAACGACAGCTTTGGTAAGTATTTTAGATCACATAATTAAAGGTTTGGATATGAATGGAAAAGATATGGCTTTATACGTTGACTTATCTAAAGTATTCGATTGTGTGCAACAAAAACTGTTGTCCAAACTTGAATCTTTTGGTATTCGTGGTAGGTGCAATGATCTATTAAAATCATATCTAACCTTGCGAAGACAATATGTCACATAAAGGTTGTCCCAACAAGACCGCACGTTTTAATTTTGAAATAAATGTCATAATTTATTTGTTGTTATTTACATTTTAATATAAAGTTAATACACTGCAAATAAACGTGGAAAATATTATTCGGAAATGGATTACTTTGGTGGCAGGCTCTAATTCTTTTAGAAAAATTTACAATGAAATTTTTACATAATTGTTGCTCAATTTCGTTAATAACTCGTTGAATTTGGATATTTACTGTGGAATTGTTGTTGGTTTATTAGCGTATATGAGGGATTTCAAAAACCAACAGAGGAATAAATTACAAGGCGTTAAGTCGCAGGATCTGGCTGGCCACACGGAGAGAAAAGTATAATACTGATTACCATAATTATAATACCCTTTACTATATTATATATTACTATTTGGGACAACTATCTTGTATATTGCCAGTTACTATGCATATTTAGTAATTTTTAAATATCCATGTTTATTAAACCTTAAGGTTATTATTCTCAACCAATTTTGTTTTTAATTCTTATTATAATTAGATAGTAAATTTTAAAAATAAATATAATAGATACGTAACCCATAACAAACTAAATAGTGTATTTTATTATTTTGTATAATACATTTAATTAAATCATATAGTAAATATTACTATTTGTAGATAGTAAAATCAATTTACTATACGAATATATTTAAAATTAAAATACGTATTATACATTTTTGATCTAATAATATTGGTGTTGTAATCTTTACTAAAATTGTATAATAAAAAATACTATTTCGTATTACAATCTTTATATTTTACTGACGAATATTTAATATTGTTAAACTAAACATTTTTTAAAGTAAATTTTAATATATTTTTTTAACTATCTAAAATTTACTATACATTTCTCTCCGTGCAGTTCTGATCTCGATTACGTCAAATGCGGTGACCGGGAAACTTTCCTTGCCTTAGTTGTACGATATATAATCCAAATAAGGCCATAAAAACTCAGTTAGCATGTTACGATAGCGTTCGCCTTGTCTTCTCTTGAATGACTCACAGATTTTCTTTATCCCAAATCCGACAATTTTGTTTGTTAACAAATCCATTCAGGTAAAAGTGTGCCTCATTGCTGAACAGAATATTTTTCGAAAAATCGACATGTTGCTGTTGCACCCAAGAAGGAAATGTACGGTGGATCGCATGGTTCAATGGCTTCAATTCTTACGCCAATTGAATCTTAAGCATGAAAATTAATATTTTGTGAAAATTCGCTGGCTAGTGCTCCTTGATGTTCAACTGCTGCGAACGATGACGGATAGAGGTTTCTGGATTATCGGCAACAGTTTAACGCAATGCGGCAATGTTTTCAGCAGAACGACTTGTACGGTAACTTTCACTACAAAACCTTTTTGCTGATATTTGTTAATTAGTCTTTGAACGGTATCGGCGCATTATGTTGACCAAAAATGCCACACAATTTACGAACTGTTTCCTCAAAACCATTCTTCATATTTGTAATGCGTTTTAACAATAATAATTCGTTGTTCGACCAAATATCTTTCCATGACTACTAATTGTGAACTGTCAATATTTTCATGGCGTACTGCAAACAACATAAAAATACTGTACAATTCCAATCGTACGTTATTATTGAGACAATCATATAATAATGCAAATTCTAAATGGCTAAACGGAGGGTAGTATATGGGGCCATTGGTTTTTTTATTGTATTTAAATAATATTATTAACCGTATGTCTAGTAAGTTCGTATGTTTTGCAGAGGATATAACAGTTGTTACAAAAAAATACTGACACAAAAGAACAACTTAATTTTAAAAATATAGCGTCATATCTAGGAGTAAATAAACTCGTTTTTAATCAGTAAAAAACTTATATAATGCAATGTTTTTTCTACTGCAAACAAAAATTATATTTTCTTAATAAGTTTAAATAACAAAAGTATTGAACAGGCAACTAATTGCATTAAAAATTAAGACGTTTGTAGTAGCTTTTTCTGCCAGTGCCCTTTTAATGTGATGGTGTTGACGTGGCTGTAAATACTTTGTTGGGCACCCACGTAAACAAGGTGTATGGGTTAAATGTCAAGTGGGAAGGATCACCACAGCATCCTTGTACAAAGACGATGATGCTTTACTAATTTCGACGGAGGTAATTAAGGTAAACCGACGAAACCCTAAGATTGATTATCCACCCGAATTAAATAAAGCAAACATAAATTAAAAAATAAAACTGGAAAAAACTACCTTATTGTCGTTGGTCTTATTTTTATTTACATATACTTAACGCACCACTAAAGTTTAGTGACTAAACTAATTAATTTTAAAATATTAAAAAATGACATTTAAACTCAAAGAGTTCCTGTAAAACTAATATTTCGTCGTTGTATGTGTAATAGGTACCTCTCAAGTGAATATTTTTCCATCAGCTCTTATTCGAAAAGTGATTCGAAATCAACAGCTATGCGCTGTTACCTGAAAAACTTCTTGCTTAAATTGTCATGAAGGTCAAAATGTCTAAATAAAAATTGAGCATCCTATAATATATAATATTTGGCACATGGCAGATATTACACGCGCAACAAAATGTTTTCAACCAAAAGTGTATTGAAATACCTATTAAGAATAGGTGCACGAAAAATAAGGTAATATGCTTACACGATTGCTTTTCGTTACCTAAATATTCAGTCAAAATCTCAGTTACTTTTAGATACGGAAATGTTGAGTTTGATTTAGGTAATTCACCTAAATTATTATGGTAAATTATTGAAATTGTTTAGTAAATTCCTTTAAATATAATATGTAAAATAAATTAAATTAAAAATAATTTTCATTACAATCCAAACATTATTAAATCCTTTAAATAATACTCAATATTTATTTATTAAACGTGCATGACTCTCCCAAACGAAATTTCTGGATTTGCACCTGGATATATGAATGGATGTGTGAAAATGGTTACTGAAAGGATATTATAATGTATTAAGGTAGTTGTCGTGCTATAAGCATACCATCAGAAAATTGAATTTTTGTATACTTATTAAGGACATGACAATACATATATCCTTAAAATTTGAAGTCGATTGACCGTCTATAACCCGAGATAAATTCAATTAAAAATTGGATAATTAACATGGATTGTATAGGCTTTCTGTAGTTCTGTACCAGTTTCTTAGTTTTACAGAAAAAACTAACTGTCAGAAGCTTTCAAAAAACTAACAGTGTTTTAATGTATTTTTGCTGAGTTTAAAAAAAAATAATTAAAAATTTTTGACCGTCCAATTGTTTATAAATAACCGTTTAAAGTTCAACAATTTGTAAAAAGTATATATCACTAGTGTCAGATAAAAACAACTTGGCAAGGCTGTACGCGAGTATAGATATTATTTCCGCAGTAAATTCAAACGGACTGAGTCAGTCTCCAATATATCTATTGGTTAAGCATAAGCGACGTTGCCGGATTAAAACTTATGAAAATATTTGAAAGTATTACGTAAAGGGGACGTCTCCAGGGTACAGTCTTGCGAACAAATTATGAATCACTTAGCTACAAGCTCGTATACTTTTACGGTGCGTATAATCTAAAAATTTTTGACAATATTGTACCACGACAACTACCTTAAAGGAATGTCAAAATTTGTAATGTTAAAATTAATGGTGGGGAAATGGTTCAGAAAAGTAAATATATGGAATACAATAATAATTAAATTAAAATGGTTTGGACGGTATCATTCAGCCCTGCAGGGATCCATGGATTAAAGGGAAGGGGGGCTATAGCCCCAGGGGCCGTTTTTACAAGGGCCCCCGACACCTTAGTATTTAAAAGTCAGATTAATAATACACATTATATTACCTGTATAAAATAAAAATAAAACTAATATACAGGGTGGGCCAATGAAAAGTTTCCACCCGGTTTTCTCAGGTGTTACGAAAAAAAATAAAAAACGCTTGCACCCGTCGATTTCTGATTTGAGGGGGACAATTTGAAAAGGGGGTCGAGTGATACTTCTTTTTGAAGGTATTTTTGCCCTGATTATACCCTCCAAGTTTAAACTCGCTGCTATCATCCCCATTGATATGACAGATTGTTAAAATCTTGAAACTTGGCTATTATTTTAGTAAGAGTAAAAGCGATACTTTTGAGACAGTATTTAGGTATGCCGAAGGAATGAAGTAAATATTAGCAAAACATCAGTTTTTTTACGTTTGAAGAAAAAGTGTATTTTTTGTAAACTTTATTTACAAAATATTGTTGCACAATCATCATTAAGATTATTATCGTTAGTTCGAGAGCTTATAACTAAATTTAATTATGGTATACACTATAGCCGAGCGAGTTGAATTAGTTTATACTTATTTCAAAAACAATGACTGTGCAAGACAAACAGCAAGACTATTTAATGTAAGACATCAGGACAAAAATGTCTCTCATACTTATATTAGGAAACTGATGGTAAAGTTTTTTCGAAACTGGAACAGTAGAGAACAAAAAAGATAATCTGATTCGTGTCGTTAGGAATGAAGGTATGCAAATCGCAGTCATAGGGCACATTGCAATGGATAACACCTTAAGTACTAGGCAATTGTCCGAAGTTTCCAGCATATCACGAACAAGCGTAAGGAGAATTTTGAAGGTTCACAAATTTTACCCCTACAAGATACAATTGCTTCACGAACTTAATGAGGATGATTATGATCGACGATTACAATTTGTAGAAGAAATGAGTGAACGGCAATCTAAATTTTCTTTATAATGTCTGCTTTTCAGATGAATGCTGCTTTTTTTACATGGATTAGTCAATCGACATAATTGTCGATACTGGAGCGATTCAAATCCACATTTATTTAGAGAGTCTCATACTCAAAATCGTAAAAAGTTAAATGTCTGGGCAGGTATTCTAGGCAATAACATAATTGGGCCATTCTTTTTACAAGGCAATTTGACTGGGGCTATGTATCTGACTTTACTTGAAGAAAATATTGTTCCTAGAATAAGGGAAGTTATTGCTGAAGATAATAACTTGTCGCAAAATGAAATGTTTTTTCAACAAGATGGAGCCCCACTGCATTATGCAGCACCCCTTCAGCAATTTCTAAATGAAAATTTTAGAGACCATTGGATTGGCCGAAGAGGACCTATTGAGTGGCCTGCAAGGTCCCCTGATCTTTCCCCTCTGGACTTCTTTCTATGGGGCCATTTGAAGTCTAAAATTTATAAAACACAGCCAGCTTTTCTTCAAGTTCTACAAGAACGAATAACTGAAGAGTGTCAAAGGATAACTACCGATATGTTGCAGAATGTTAGAGAATCGATTTTATGATTGCATGAATGTTAATGGAGGACATTTTGAACAGTTTATTAAATAAATATCATGTAAATAACTTTTTATTATTAATAATAAAACTTTAATTAGTAGATATTTTTATTAAGGAAGGTAAGTATTGTTTTTACTTATAATAAAACGTGATCTATTTCCAAGATTTTAACAAGCTGTCATATCAACGGGGATGCTAGCAGCGAGTTCAAACTTGGAGGGTATAATCAGGGCAAAAATACCTTTAAAATGAAGTATCACTCGACCCCCCTTTCCTATTTAAATTTTGGGGGTAACTATCACCCACGCTTAGGGGTTGAAGTTAAGAGGTTGAAAATATAAAAATAAATTGTCCCCGATCAGAAATCGACGGGTGCGAGCGTTTTTTATTTTTTTTTGGTAACACCTGAGAAAACCGGGGTGGAAACTTTCCATTGGCCCACCCTGTATTTTTATCAAAAAACATCCAAAAATATATTAATTATTATAATGCGCACTATTCACTCGGATGATTTAATGCAAACCTCATTCTCGCGAATAATAGCCTGCATTATCTCTCGTATAATAATTTACTATTATCTACTCCAATAGGTAGATAATTAAATGATTTTCAAAAATAATTAAATAAAATCTGACAAATGGTTAACCTAACTTTTTACCAATTTTAAATAATATTAAAGTAGCCTTCCCCAAATTTAAAACCCGATTGGTTCAAATCACAGTAAATATGAAAATCGGCCAATCACTTATTTCTAACAACATGAATAATGAGTTCATTATTCACGAAAAAACCCAATATTGTGCAATATATTTCAGCCTTTAGGCCTATACTTCTATAGGAGTAGATAAATAAAAAAACCTAATATTAATATAAGAATAACCTTTTATGGGGTTTTAAACTTTTGTTCCCTAGAATTTTTTTTCGATTCCAGTAGTTCCTAAGATAAGTACAAGTATAAGTCACCTTACGTGGACCACTTTGTATATTTACTATTTAATATGCAACAAATTCAGTTGGGTCTTGACTCTTGCCAAATTTAAATGTCAAAATTTGTTACTTTAAGTTATAGGTTATTTATTTTACGTCAGACTGGATAGAAAAAAATACAGGGAGTCCCTGTCTGACGTAAAATAAATAACCTATAACTTAAAGAAACAAATTTTGACATTTAAATTTGGCATTTTCTAACATTGTTGTTTGTTGTCATGATGATTTAGAATTAAACTATTACTTTGTTATGAGGCAATGTTGCCATATAAAGAAAATGTGACTCCCCTGTATATTATTTAATAATGAAGAAAGAATTTTTTAAACAATTTTCTGGAATTCCTGGATGTCTTTAGATAATACATCTTCATTTTGTTGCACTAATTGTGGGACACCCTGTATACCAGGTATATACCCTAATTTTATTTACCTACCCATGGTGTATTTACCCACCACCCATCACTGTACACAATACTGAAAATGCAAATCTATCAAGAAACGATAATATGACAATTAAAAAGAAAATAATTTGTGCTACGTTATTTTTGTTGCTTAGTTTATTTGTATTATTGGGAATAATAAAGAAAACAACCAATTGTGACTGTAAAATTAATTAGCTTTAGATTACCGCAATAATTTATCATTTGCGTCTAATTTGCTGTATTTTAACAATTTGGGGTAATCAGAGTAAAGTAAATCAATTGTTGTATTAAATTTAGTCGACTTTTATACCAGCTTTAAACTAAGTCGCTTTTCGGTTAATAGGCAAGAAAACGAAAATAATGCTGCCATCCGGGCTTTTATTACAGTGGTTAATATTTCTCGGTTAATTCGTGTACACACTGTAACGCTTTTTTATTTGCAGATTTATCGTATCAAATGGCAATTATTACTTTTATAACGATATAAAAGGACTGGTTTATTATGTTTTGGTTTAATTGTCTGTAACAAATTGGTTCCAGGTTAAAGTAGTTACCAGTTATTTTGTTTCAGAAGATATCTGAAATTATTGTTTTCGGATGATCGCTCTAGGCATTAAGCACAATTTTATGGCCAACCCAAAATTCAAAAAATCAAATGTTCTTTCATATGGGATTTGTAAGTTAATTTTAACTGTCTGGTATAACGCTTTGATACCAAAAACAATATAATCTAGATGCCGCTTCTTGCAAAAAATGATTTTTAATAAAATAAATTCAGGATATAAATAAATTATTAAGCTGTATAAGTTAAATAAAAACCATAACAACAATATTTTTTATTTTTCATCAGTTAATAAAAAAGCGGCTGTTAATTAATGTGATGTTTACATAACCTAACTGTTTCGGTTGTTTTTAGTACATGTTACGTCTGTCATTAAAAGTTGTTTATAGTTTAAAGTGGCGAAAAATAAACTAAAAAAGGCGGGAACGCCCGATCAAAAGTTTGCCTATTGTGTTTAAAAAAAGAGAGTCGTTCCAGCAACACCAAGTTTGTAAAGATTTCTTTAAATGGAAATGTTGAAGTTATAATAAAAACTCTTTTAGAATATTCTGCTTGTGATGAACTATTTGTAGTGGATGTTAACCAAAGTTATACCGAATAAAGATTGAAAGCCAAGAAACCCTAGATCTGTCAAATTTATTACAATTTTAGGTAACAACACAATATTGTACCAGATCTACAAGTCTGTTATTTTGTATGAGCAATATTTGTTACATTGGAATTGAAGCCTTTGTTAAAAAATGATACTAAAACAAATATTTTGAAGCCAATAAAAGGAATGATTTAAAATCACATATATTATTTAAAATATAAAGGATAAGTGCTAAATAATGCAATTTTATTTTACTTTACAGGCAATAACCGTATGGCTTATAGGCGTTGCAAATGCAGTTTTAAAATAATCAAAGAATCAAAAACTACCTATGAAAAACATGCTTTCTTTAATTGCAAAAGGGCACGGTTCCAGGCAGTTTGTTAATCAATAATTATTGATTAACAAACTGCCTGGAACTGATGCCCTTTTGCAATTAAAGAAAGCATGTTTTTCATATAATTTCATTATAATGCAACAAACAATTCCAAAAACAAAATATCAAATTATTGCCACTTTATTAAAAGAATAAATCGAGGAAATAAAAAAACATGAAAAGAAATACACAGTACAGAGCCTCATAAATTTTTTTTCTGAGAATTGTTGTTAATTCACGCAACAAAGAAAACTGTAAAAAAAACAATATTTCTGCAATTGCTATTCAGAAAATTCATACAACCTTGAACTCGACTCCAAATATAACGTTTGGAATAGCATCAATTATTGTAGGTAGTTGTAACCAAAAATTTATTGAGTCTAATTTAAAGAAAAAACTTTCACTCGCTTACAGGCTGTAAGTTACAGCTTGGGCAAATTTTTTAAGGTAAAATCGTTTGAGTTTATAAATATTTTAAATAACATGTTGTTTATTGCAAATATTTGGACGGTTTAATTAAATACGTAAAAAAATTCTGAATTTCAAGTTTGGCATTGATGGTGAAGGTAATTTCTTAAAACTTTGCTTTTTAATCAATTGAAGATAACTTTAAATTGGAGTGTAGGTACGTGGCAAAAATATAATGAAGCGATCGCCTCAAAAAATTTGTTGGTCTTTATTCTTGGTCTAGCACAGTCTTCTCAAAAAACTATCAAAATGTGCTTCATTCGTGGTCCGCAATTGACATAAACAAATTAACTGGTACATTTTCAACCAACTTAAAGCTTGTTAATCTTTTGACTGGTATCATGAGTCACAGTAAACAAAATAAACTAAGTGAACGTGCTGAGTTTACTCTCTAAAAATTAGAGATGGGAAAATTCCCATTTGACGAAAATTCCCGGAAACTTTCCATCGAAAATTCCCGAAATTTTCCGAAAGTTTCAAAAAAAAAATTTTTATTCCGAAAATATTTTTTTTATGCCAGGGATTTGCAAAAATATATAACACATTAACTTTTTGTCAAATTTTTGGTTGCATTAACGACATAGATTTTCTTACAGAACTTGCTTGAGAGCATGGTCTTTTTTGTTTTTTTGCACTATTTTGTAATAATTCCAAACACTAGATTTTTCTCTTGGCATTGTGCTATGCCTATAAATAAACAACAAAAATGTAAGAATGATTTTAAATTTGTTTATTTTTTAAAAAAAGTTTTTTGTGTTGATGCTGAATAATCCGGCTTCATTGAGGTTATGTAACATAACTTACATTATTTATACTTTTTCTTCTGCTTTAAATTAACACAAATTAAATTCTTATTCAAAGTTTCTTGGCCTTGTATCATGGCCTTAACGAAAATCAGCGGTTAAACAATTGACATTTAAATGAAAAAAACAAGGAAAGTTTCCAAGGAATGTTTCCGGTAGCTTAAAAGAAACTTTCAAAATTAAAATAAATTCCCAATTGGAAACTTTCCAAAACGGAAAGTTTCCTTAAAATGGAAACTTTTCGATTCCCATCTCTACTAAAAATGAATTAGTCAAAAATGACCAATTTAATAGTTATTAGTGGCTGATTTTTCACTTGTACCATGGTTAACCATGGAATACCATGGTATCCCAAAATTTATTAGCCAATTCTTATGTAAAATTATCCGCTGAATCCGAAAATACTGTAAAAAAACATGAAAGTGGAGCAGTTTTTGAGATATAGTCAATTCCATATTAAATGGAAAATTGACTAAATCTTAAAAACTAAACTAAGAATTGGCTGTTAAATTTTGAGATACAATGGTTAACCATGATACAAGTGAAAAAACAGTCATTAATAACTATTAAACGATTGGCAACATAGTAGAAAATTACTCGAATTGGCGCGATGCAGAAGGATTGACAAAATCTACGAAGGAGTACTACAATTACGTACGTACATATGCCAATTTTTACAGGCGGCTCTAAAAAGCGTTGTTTTAAAATACCATAAAAATTTAAAGTTAAAATTATAATTATAATTTAAAATAATTTATTTAAATAAGCAATAATTAAAATTATTTTATGTAAAATAAGCAATAATTAAAATTATTTAATTTAAGTTCTCTTGTAATGGATTGAAAAAGAAAAGACAGTAGATTGTGTGCAAGCAAGGCAATTAATAAGCTTTCGCCGCCAAGTGTTATATACTGTTTTTTTAAGCATTTAATTTCTTAAGATTCTGTCACATCATTTTTAGATTAGGTTTAGCTGACATGAAGGCATTTTAGCTTTATTTCTGTACGGAGTTTAATAATAATTTGACTTTTCAACTAGTATAAATATAAAGTCTTTCTATATAGACTTATGAGCCTTATAATATAAAAATTATTGTACGCTTGAAAAAAAGCGTATTTTAGTTTGAAGTTTTTAAAATTATATTTTAAATTTTAACTTTGAATTCTAATATGTAGGTACATTACCGCAATTTTTAAACGATTTATATAGATATAATCTAAAACCTAACGTAAGTAACGTTATAACACAGTTGGACTTTACGAGTATTAAAGGTACTTAAACCATTATTAATCAGTAGTTACTTTATATTTCAATTACATATAATATATTTTTTTTAAATTTATCAAATAAAATCTGGAGGCAAATTGTAGTTTTATTAATAAATATATGATAAACTCTCATAGAGGGTCATTTATGGAACCAGCTATATAGTTTCAATTGTTTTAAAAGTCCAATAGCAAACAAACAAAAAGTGCTTGGAAAGTTAGAATTCCACAATTTAAAATAGGTGCCTCAATGGAGGAACTATAGCTAAAAAAGTACTTCGAAGGATTCAAAATACATATTTGAAAATGCTTTAAATGAACACAAAATCATAAAAAGGTGTCATGCCTAAAATCATTAAAAAGTGCTTCAAATAGATACACAATTATAAAAAGTGCTTCGAAGGGGAAAAATATTTAAAAAAGTGTTTTTAAGGTTCAGAAACTTTTTTTTCGAAGGCCCAAAAATCATTGTAATTATGCTAATAAACATGTAATAAAATAAAATTTTAATTTAAAGTTTATATTATATATAATAATGTTGTACAATTAGAGGTATTATTACTGCAATATATAAATAAACCTATATTTGTTAGAAAAAATCTTGGTACCTAATTTTATGCAAATTCAAGTAGGTATAACTAATTGGCTTCACCAGTATTTTTTAAATTTTAAACCTCCTGTGTTTATAATAGTATATTTTGTATCAAGTTTGATAAACGCCATTTTATACACGAATTTAATTTAGGCACGAGCGAGCTTGCGAGCAAGTGCTTAAATTAATGAGTGTATAGAAAAGTTTATAAACGAGGTGCATACTATACTTTTTCTACGACAAATACTTATTATTATCTTAAAATGATTTAAATCAAAAATTTGTATATAGCGCCATCTATGAAACAATAGGGGAATCTGTGTGTCACCGTCAAATGTCAATTTTTTTATTTTATAAACACAGATTATAAAGGTTATAAATCGAAATGTATTTCTTGAAAATTGACAGTTTTTCACAGTGAAAGTAAAGAAAATGTTTTATGAGCACTTTACAGTGGAGTCCTTGTCCGAATTTAAGTTATAAAGGGTGTCCAATTAAGAGCGCTCTAACTTTAAAATGAAATAAAACCAACTACACTTAAGATATTAGGAAAAAAATATATTTATTTAAAAGAACATCCTATGGCATTAATTATGAAAAATAACATCTTTCAAATGCCCCCCGCAGCTGCGCTCCACAGCGCGCATTCTGCAGGTCCAATTTTCTATCACTTTTTCGCACATTTCGGGTTCGATTTCATTTACATATTATACGAGTTATATTGGCCTTCAGTGCTTCAATTGTTCGTGGCTTATTCACGTACACAAGGGACTTTACGTAGCCCCACAAAAAAAAGTCCAGCGGCGTTAGATCGCATGATCTCGCCACTGGATATCGCCGCCGCGTGAAATGACGCCGTTGAATTTTTCATGCGACGGCGATATCCAGTGGCCACCGAGATCAGGCAACTTTTTTTTGTGGGGCTACGTAAAGTCCCTTGTGTACGTGAATAAGCCACGAACAATTGAAGCACTGAAGGCCAACATAATTCGTATAATAAATGAAATCGAACCCGAAATGTGCGAAAAAGTGATGGAAAATTGGACCTGCAGAATGCGCGCTGTGGAGCGCAGCCGCGGGGGACATTTGAAAGATGTTATTTTTCATAATTAATGCCATAGGATGTTCTTTTAAATAAATATATTTTTTTCCTAATATCTTAAGTGTAGTTGGTTTTATTTCATTTTAAAGTTAGAGCGCTCTTAATTGGACACCCTTTAGTTTACTGCCGGCGAAATTAAAAAGCCAGTACAATGTTCATATAAACTTTTCAAATATTGGCGTTGAAAAACTATTTAATACTTTTGTATTTTTGTATTGAGATAATTTTATACTTCTAATTATAATTATCAAACTGCCTTAGCAATGTACTGATTTTACAAGCCCAATCGTGATATAATATTTGTCAATTATTAATTGTCAATTGTCAAACAAAAGTATAAAAAACTATAGGATGTGATTGAAGAAACGAATGAAAGAAAGCGCCTCTTTCAAATCTTTGTCACAAAGATATTAAATTATCTAAACTGCATTTCTCGAGCGTAATTCTTAATTCTTGATTATCATTAACAAATCGTAAAAATGCCGCCCCCCATTATGCCGCTCTGGGCCGTTGCCGGGTTCGCCCGTACCTCGGGCCGTACCTCGGGCCGGCCAATACTCCATTTTATGTATTTTTATATGCTTTTCGGATTTTCCTTAAAATCGTTATTGACGTAAAATTTTATATACCGGTACACTGTATCAGCTGTCTATAGACATATATGACTTTAACAGAGTTGCCAGATTTTTATTTTTTTATTTTTAAAAATTTTGTTTTAGTGGGCGATGAGTTTGGGTACAATCCCAAACAAAAATTTGTATATTTAGCACTATGGTTTTACCGCGTATTATTAACGAAACTTTTTGCCTATTATCACGCGACAACTAGGTACCTACCTTAATTCACGAAGATGAATTTTGGAACAACTTGGTATTCTCCGATGAAAAAACGTTCCAATTTTTGAATAGTTGAAGGCTATAGCCGTATACGTTTGATGATCGATTTATGGCCGAGCATTACATAAACATTTTAGACAACGTGATATTACCATCAGTAAGATAAATGTTTCCTTTCCAAATAGAAAAACAGTAGGTATACTTATATAATAATTAATATTTTTAACAGTATAATTCTCCAGTTCATACAGTTCGATTAGTAATAGAGTGGGTCAACAACAGCAATAGCCAGCAAGAATTATTTAAAAAACTTGATCTTTTTGAAGCAACATGTCCCTATAGGGAACTATAATTGCTAGAAATTTGTCAAAGTACTGATTAATTGTAAAAGCCTGTTTCGGTTCACTTCATGCTTCACATCGCTAGTTTTAAAGACATTTATTTGGACTTGGAAGTTTCGGGAACACCTAAAATCCATGTTCTATTTTTCCCACTCTTTGTCCAGACTTACAAAAATGAATTTCAGTAAAAAAAAATCCATGACAACCAAGCAGCTTTCGCATTTGGGTTGCGCGAATATAATATAATTCATTATGTACATAATAATAATTCTACAGAGTTTAAACAATACTTTTTAAGAATTTTTTTGATACAAAGATAAATTATTATTATCAGCACAAAACAATCCGGGAAGGTCTAAAATAATAAGCTTACAAGGTCCTGGTAGATCCAATTAGTTTCCCATTGGAAAACGAACATATTTCCACGATAAATTATTAAGTGTATTCTTAACTGGACCCAGGGGATTTTTTTTAGCCAAAATGAGTAAAACAACCTTAACTTTATTCACCCTATGGAATATATATGATTCGCTAGGGAAATTTAAAAAAGAAAGTTAAAAGTTTTGTATAGGAAATATGTAGTAATAATTCATGTTTTGTTTTGGAAAAGAAATTATACATAGATCAATACACAATTGTGGATCAATATAAATTTTGGTTTAAAGATGTTATATTCTTTAAAATTGTATTTTTTGAGGAATAAAAAGTATATTTATATATTATTTAATTTATTTCTACATTTTCAATTAATACATTTGTAAATATACTCCTTTGTACAACCTTAATTTTTTTGTATAATATTTGTTTTTTTAATTATTTGCATTTAAAATTGTTTTAATAATTAATTTCCTCCTTTGTCTTGAAGCAAAAAATCTGGACACCTGGTACAATAAAAAAGTTTAGAAACTGTAAAAAAAAACTAAAAAAATTTTTCAAATAGCTTAATTGCCTTCAAACTATATGCAATGATGTATTGGAATTTTCTATATATTTTTTAAAGTTCTATATTTTAATATTACTATTTAGTACATTTTCATTTTTGCCAATCCTAGGTGCAAAGGTGTTTTGTAATGATAACATAACAGGAGTCCGTGTAAACTAAACAAAAACTTAAAAACGTATACATACTCCAAAATGTGACGTATTACCTTGAGGAGAAGGGGTCGAGACTGTGACAATATTTGAGAGGGGGAGGGGGATCTAAAATCATGTTTATGTAGCAGTGATTTTAACCCCAAAATTAGTTAATAGGGTATCGAATCGTATGCAGTCACAGAACGAGGTAAGACTTATAGTAACCGAGACCTCGCTCAAAACCCCTATTTTACAACCCACAATAAACTACTCCTTTAGTGAAAATAAACTACAATGTATCTACAGTAAATTAAACGCTACCATACGGTCACGAAAGTATACTTTATTATAATAAAGTGAGAAGTTATAAGTGACAGCATACCTGGCGGACGAACCACCTCACAAAATGACGCATTTTAAGTGAAAAACAAACGAATCTAATCGAGAGTGAAAAGGGTCATCATCTGCAACAATCGTACTTTTAACTAACATGACCTAATACGTAAATTTGCAACATAAACCTCGTTCAGATACCTACACAATCCTAAGAGCGGTTCTTTCCGCCTAAACACAACCCTAGTAAAAAAACAATGTAGAACAAAGAGCAACAACAACATTAATAATAAGACAATTGTAACAAAACAATACAAAAAAAAACAATAAAACCAAGCCGTCCCAATTCTTATCGCTGGCATTAACGGGATTATAGCTAAGCAAGACAAATAAATTAATCACCAAGTAAGTTATAAAAATGTATAAATTTTATTATAATAACCGAACTAAACAGTCGATACGAAAACATGTGTAGGAGTGGAAACAATATTGGCTGCCTCGGACGTCTTCAACGTCGTAAATAAAATACCACGACAGGATGATGGTCAAGCCGTAGCCTACGAGAATAAAGATAGGTCCCTACAGCTAACTAACAACTCCCCAACTTCAAATAGTAATTCCAAATGTTTGGAGTAATATTAATGTCCTGGTCCAGAGGGATCCGGCGTCGTACACAGATTAAACACCAAAATATCTGACCCCTCAGTCCCCACCTACTTTTGGTCATACTGGGCGTATAGCAACAGTCCGGCGAAACCGCTAGAGGCTATTCAAACTATTCGCCTGTCGCTCTTGAGCCCCAAATAGGGTACAGTACCGGACGCGATGGACGTGCAGTTGCTGGTGGCGGAAAAAATTCGGCGGATGATAACGGAGGCTTGTGCGGGGTTCAGGAAAGATGAGGCAATGGGGTCAGTTATACGACTCTTATACTTATATTCATTTCCAAAGATAAATCGTATTAAAAAGTTATATCATTATATAAACTTCATTATTTAAAGTTAAAAACGAGTTTCGAAACGTTTTTACAAATATCGAAGAAAATCAATATAATTTAGGGGAGCATAAAAATTATTTCGAGTGTAAAATAAAAGCTGATTGATGTTCAGTCGTGTAAAACGTGTTATCACTTCACGTTCCCGGCATGATTTATTTTTATAGATTGAAGATTCCTTCCGCTTTAAGCTGAAATAAATATGTACTATATTTTCGAATAATCGAATTCAATGACCTCTCCAATATTCTGAAATGTACCACTAGATAGATAATCAATTTGATTACATATGGTTTGATTACATCAAACCTAAGACATCTTAGAAACAAACCATATTAAACTGCTATATGGGTGTAAGCACTGCTTACTAAGCAGTATTTTAGTTCAAGGAATATGTAGGATTTATCTAAATTGTTTATGTACTCGTGTAGTTAACCTTTTTATAATAATATACACGAGGGCGTTCCGTACCTAAATTTAAAAAACAAATATTACGAAACAAACTTAAACAATCAGGAAACTGCACTTTTTTATACCTTTACAGTGTGACTCATTTGTTTGCGACTCACCCCTGTAAAATCTTTTTTAAGAGTAAATATTTAAGAATTCATATTAGCGATTTTTTTAAACAAAATCTAAGGCACTGGATTCAACACCCTTCAAAACGACCCTATACTAAATTTTATTGAAAAATTTTAAGTATAAAAATGCACAATATTAACCACAAAATTTTATTCAGTCAAGTTATCCATGAAAAAAACATTAAAATAAAATTAAACTAACATATCAGTACAGTATTTCCGTAGGTGAGGCCGTAGGAAAAATTGTTTATAGAAACTTGTCATATTATTTTTATGTGTTGTATCTAAATCCGGGACATTGCCAACATATTCTGAGACACCCTGTATATATATATATATATATATATATATATATATATACCCGTACCCGTAATATAAAAATACTAAGAATAAATTAATCTAATTATTAAATATTATTTATCAGTAAAATAAAAAGTTTTTTATTATTACCTACATAAGGGATATCGTAGACATGCTCCCAAGAGATAACGTATGTGTTATTTCTTGACAATCCGAAATGGGTAAAGCCTCCGATACTTTGAATTTGGTATACTATACATAAATGCCCTCAGGGACTTTTAGAGCTTAAGATCAAACCATTTGGTTTTCAAATGCTTGCCAGTTGTTCTATACTTGTAATAGTTGACAAATTGCAATTTTTTTTTCACGGTTTAATTATTGAAAATACCACGTAACAAAACATGTCTTTATAGTTATTTGACTTATTTGCAATAAATAATTAAAGGTTTAAAACCAAAATTTAAATACACAAAATATTTTTATCAATTTAAATTGAAATTTTCTTGTTAAAATGATGTAAATCCATTTATAGAATCTATCTATATTATAGATATTTCAATTTGAATATTTATGAAGTATAAATTATTATTTATTAAAGTCATTATTTTAAATTTAAAAATTAAATATGAATATTATAAATAATTAAAAATAATATTATTATACGAGAGATAATGCAGGCTATTATTCACAAGGATGAGGTTAGTGCCTCGAGTCACCAGACGAGAGACTTAAATCACCCGAGTGAATAATGCGCAAAATTTCGAGTGTAAACTATACTTTATCTGCTCCAATAGGTGGATAATTAAATGATTTTTAAAAATAAATAAAATCCGATATCTGTCAAATTGTTAACCTCACTTTTTACCCATTTTAAATGTTATTATAGTCGCCTTCTCCTAATTTAAACCCTGATTGGTTTAAATCACAGTAAATATAGAAATCTACACTGATCGTTTTTTGAAGTGGTTCGCCAAAAAAATTATCCCACTTTGATAGGTTGTAACTTTTGAATGGATGGACGTATCTTGTTAATTTTTTTTTGTTAGAAAGGTCATTTCTTTAGCAGTAAGTGTGCACGACTGCATTCATTTATCCTGATTTAAAATAATTTTACAGGGTGATTTGTAAAGCTATGATTTTAACATTAAATTTATTAATGTGCAGGAGGTAAATGGGTCACCCTGTATAATTTATTTTAAGGTCATCATAGAGCCTTACGTCTTAGCGCTGCGTGCTTTTTTGGATTTTGGTCTTACGTCATTTATTTTAAAAGATATGATTTTTTAACCATCTTAAGTACACATGAAAGTCAAAAAGTTTTATTTTAATTTTTAAAGCAATAACAATAACAATAATAATGAATAACGATTTGTTAATAAAAAATATTCAATAATGGGTAGGGCCCCCTCTACTCCTTATCACCTCCTGACATCTTTGAGGCATACTCCTGATGACATTATTGATGAGGTCACCCGGAATGGCTTCCCATTCCTGTTGAAGAGCAATTCCCAGCTCTTTAATTCCATGTGGTTCAATTTGGCGATCTCTCCCTCTCATCCTTCTTTGAAGCGCATCCCACACGTTTTCAATGGAGTTGAGGTCCGGCGAAAGCGCCGGCCATTCCATTCTGGTGATATTTTCTCGTTGGAAAAATTCATTTACCACGTTGG
This sequence comes from Brassicogethes aeneus, assembly GCA_921294245.1. NCBI lineage: Eukaryota > Metazoa > Arthropoda > Insecta > Coleoptera > Nitidulidae > Brassicogethes > Brassicogethes aeneus. The sequence goes on from OV121132.1 coordinate 70,203,281, forward strand.
CTCGATGCGGTCTTGCGTTATCATCCATATATACAAACTGTTCACCTATTTGATGGGACAGAGGGAGAACTATTGGTTCCAGAATTCTTTCTAAGTATCGTAAAGCATTAACTGTCTCATGGACGAAAAGTACAACTTCAGTACGACGGTCTATTGATATCCCCCCCCAAACTGTAATTGAACGACCACCGAAAGGTGTAACGCCAACCGTACAATCTTCTTCGTAACGTTCATTCACTCTCCGCCACACACGCAGGCGGTTGGTATCGGGATCCTCAGAAAACCGTGATTCATCTGTGAAAAGACATATGTCCAATATTGGGCTCAGTCATTTGCAGCCCAGTTTTGATGATTCAAAGCAAATTCCAGACGTCGCCTTTTATGCCCATGATTCCATTTTGGATGCCTAGCTGGCCGCCTGGAGTGAAGTCCACCTTCATGCAATCTTTTTCTTATTGTGGATGTTGAAATCATGTTTCCGGTAGCCAGGTGCAATGCTCGTTTCAGTTGGGTAGCATTAGGTTTTCTGTTCTGCAAAGCGGTTCTCCTAAGAAGACGATCTTCTGCTGGAGTTGTTACTCTTTGACGCCCTCCTCCGTGTCTATATTGCGGAGAGTTATTGTTTTCGTATCGTTTCCAAGCGCGATTAACCATACTGTATGCAATATTAAAGCGTCGGGCTACTTCCCTTTGAGAGACACCAGCTAAAACCATTCCTATGATTCTTTCAAGAATTGCACCTTGTAGATGCGGCATTGTTACAAATAATTAAATTGACACATGTCAAAACATTATTACTTCCAAAGATATCTCGATTTTTTACGCACATAGACATGAAGTGAAAGAAAAATTAATATCTTCCAAGGCTATTGAGGTATGACCAAAATCCAAAAAAGCACGCAGCGCTAAGACGTAAGGCTCTATGATGACCTTAAAATAAATTATACAGGGTGACCCATTTACCTCCTGCACATTAATAAATTTAATGTTAAAATCATAGCTTTACAAATCACCCTGTAAAATTATTTTAAATCAGGACAAATGAATGCAGTCGTGCACACTTACTGCTAAAGAAATGCCCTTTCTAACAAAAAAAAATTAACAAGATACGTCCATCCATTCAAACGTTACAACCTATCAAAGTGGAATAATTTTTTTGGCGAACCACTTCAAAAAACGATCAGTGTATTTAAAAATATATTTAAAAAAAATGTATGCACGTTTGCACTGACCTTTTTATTTCTCCGGCAGTAAACTAGATTTAACTAGTAAAGCATTACAAATTTCGGGTGAAGACTTTATTTCCAGATTCTGTTTCCGGAAATGGACCCCCCACGTCGATTGCGAAATCTCACATTGTATTGTCGCTTTGAGCTTTTGGGGTCCATTGCTTTCCGCGCAAACGGCGCACTTCTTGAACCATTCCTTTACATCTCGTTGACAATTGACCCAAGAAAACCGTTTCCTAAGTCTCAAGCTTCCTCGTCACCTCAAGATGTCCTTCATTAGTTCCATCATGGATTTCCTGCAGCCATTTTGGTATCCTGTTTCTGGGGATTATTAACTGCTTCCGGTCTTCCTCCCCTTCTGGGCCCAGTACGATTTCACATTCGGCGAATATTGGGCGACTTCTTCCAGTCGATAATGGGATTCAAACCTTGGTCCCCTTCCTGGTCTTGTTGAACCTCATCGGACTGCCCATGATCATCCACGATTGTAGTCGTGCGAATATACACATCTTTTTCGTCAGCCATATCTACACCGTTTCCAATTGTATTTCAGAAAGGGTCAAATGTATTTTAGAAAGCGACAAATTTATTTCAGAATGATTTTCAGAAAGCGTTAAATGTATTTCAGAATAGTCAAATGTGTTTCGGAATGCGTTAAATGTATTTCAGAGTAGTCAAATGTATTTCAGAAAGCGTTAAATGTATTTCAGAATAGTTAAATGTATTTTAGAAAGCGTTAAATGTATATCCGAATAGTCAAATTCATTTTAGAAAGCGTCAAATGTAATTCAGAATTCGTTAAATATATTTCAGAAGGCGTCAACTGTATTTCAGAATAGTGAAAATATATATTTTGAAGCTTTTTAATTGCTACTGTTGTTAGTAGAAAATAATTAGTTATTATTTTACAAAACTAAGTACAAATTTATGTATTTAGAGACCCATTTTCATATCTTCCATGGCTTAAGCAGCAACATAAAAAACTGTTAAATGCTGAGCAGCTTGCGCGCAGTCTCCTCTTTCAACGGTATCCTTGACATTATCTATACTATATTCCAAATGAACCAATCGTTGATGTCCAATGCCAGGACCTGCAACAGGAGGATTTATTACTCCAGATATTCTCGATAGGGTTGAGCATTGGAGAATAGGGACCGGAGCAACTCTATTGCGCTAACTGGGCCAGTTATAATATTTTCTAACCGAGAGTGGCAAGGGGCGTTGTCGCGAACAATAACAAGGTCATCCAGATGATTACCACCGTTTATTTAATGTTGCAATAAGCTTGTCATCCACTCATTAGCAGCATTTGCCGTAAAAGATCCCTGACGACCCGTTGCGACGCTTCATTAAAACAACACATGCAGCAGATGTACCTCCAATTACAATTGCACTTTTTAATTTATTTTCTGGTGAATTTATGGTTACAAGTTAATAATGCACCTGTTTTATTGTAAACAATATACCTTCTAGGTAATTTCCAATTCTGGATTTGACTATTCTGAAATACATTTGACGCTTTCTGAAATACAAGTGGAAAAAGCCTTCTGAAATACATTTAACGCTTTCTAAAATACATTTGACCCTTCCTAAAATACATTTTACTGTTCTGAAATACATTTAACGCGTTTTGATATATATTTAACGCTTTCTAAAATACATTTGGCGCTTTCTGAAATACATTTGACCATTCCGAAATACATTTAATGCTTTCTGAAATACATTTGACTATTTTGAAATACATTTAACGCATTCTGAAATACATTAGACAATTCTAAAATACATTTGACTATTCTGAAATACATTTGTCGCTTTTTGAAATACATTTGATTCTTTCTGAAATACAATTGGAAAAGGTGTAGTTTTCTGACTGAAGTCGGCGCCATCTGGCTTCCTCTGCAACGACTTTGTATATGTCCTTGATTTCTGGCAGCGATTCTTCAGTTGGGAATGGTACACATGTTCCAGATGTTTCACCAACGCTTCGTTATCTTCTTGTTCGTTGGGAGAAAGCTTCTGAAAGATGTCCGTTGCATCTCTGCGTAAAGCCAAAGTGAACGCTGTAGCCTTTTCTTCTGATAGCCAGCCATTTGCTTTTGCTGCTGCCTCAAACTGACGGATGTAATTGGTCCAAGAAGTTTTTCCATCGAATTGAGGTGGTTTCATTCGAATTTGGCTCCCCTTCGGCACGGTTCCTGGTTCCGCCAGCATCATGGGTAGATTTAGAGCTGTCAGTTTACTATTTAAGTATTTCTCTAATTTTGACTTCCAATTTCAAATTCAGTTGTTCTTCTCTCGTATCTAATTCCTTCCGGACGTCATTTACGTCCTCTTTTAATTCCATCCTTACGTCGTCAAATTTCTGCCCCATTTTCTCTTCTAATTCATTGACATTATCTAGAATCTTCTGTTCCAAATATTCTTTTAAATTTTTTTAATTTTCCAAAAAATTTTCTGCTGTAATTCGCTAGAATTTTCTGCTGTAATTCGCTAGAATTTTCCAGCATTTTCTGTTGTGAATCGACTTTTAAATTGCTAGAATTTTCTACCATTTTCTGTTGTAAATCGCTAGAATTTACCAGAATGTTCAAATCTCCTTTCAAATTTTGCAACAATAAATGCGTATCACACGAACCTTCAAATAAATACTTATTTGGATTTTCACCCTCTTGTTCCAACGCTTCTCGATGCGGCTGCTGCAACGCATTCTTTTTTCCAGTTGTTTCACATTCCCTTTCTTCCAGCTCCCGCTTAAGGTCCGCCACTTTTAAGTCCATTAACGAAACCATTTTCGCAAAGTTTCACACTAACCGCACTCCTGACACCAATTGTAACAATTTTAATGTTCGTAGTGTGAATTAAAACACGCACTGGTTTATTAACGAACTAAACTATTTATTTTATAACTTAATTACACTTAAATACAACTGAAACACGAATTTAATAAAAAAGAAGGAAAAAAATCCTACATATTCAAGATAAAAACTATAAACTAACCTTATTAGAAGCAATAGTAATTGATAAACATGCACAAGACAAGAAATATAAAAGTCTTAAAGAACAGGTGAATCTATATTATACATCAATATTTAAATATCTGAAACAACAGGTACATAGAGAAGCAGAAACAACCAGTATACATAAAGACATAACATAACCCTAAAATTCTCGTTCAAAATTAGTTTTATTTACATTATATTAACTGGTTTAATATAATATAAAATAAAAAAAACAATAAGCAGAGAAGTGCTATTATTTCATAAACATTCAATAAAATATCTACTACTACTGCTATAAGGGTGATTCTCCAGAACGGAGCAAATATGCTGAAACTCATAAATAAAACATACTAATGAAAGTAGTTAGCATTTAAATAACACTATAATAGACAGTTTATGTCTAGCAGTAAAACGTACTTAACCAAAAAAATAAAACATTATTTATTTAATTAATTTGAATTTGCTTAAACGCTTTAAAGTCAACTCCATGGACTGTCAACACCTAGCGTAGGGACAACAAATCATCCATATACTATTAGACTAGATGCAATTTTGAAATGATTCTTTCATATTGCATTTTCTCTAACTTGGAATGTATAAAAAAACACAACCAAAAGCAAACTTATTGATATTTTAACCCAAAATGTCGAATAAAGCATGAGACACCATTTTACAGCTGAGTTCTTTGCAGTCTTTTAATATATGATAAATCCCCTGTATAAAACGTATTTTAGTAATGTTTGAAGACTTCGTCGTTTGAGTAATTTAGTGTTGATTTGTGTAAGCAAGGCAAAGGGGGTGTAATATTTAATAAAAATTTATAAAGAACAATTATTTGCGAAAAAACGGGTAAGTATTTTTATTAAAGATCAACTCCATGTCTTTAATAACAAAGGGATTTAAATAAAATTGAAACTTAAACTTTCTCCAGGTGAAATAACCAAATATACTTTGCTTAAATTACAGTTAACTAAAGATACATTATGTGCCATTTTCTAAAGTTTGTGACTTTAACTATAAAAACATCAACTCCATGGACATCAACTCCATGGAGTTAAAAGGTATGTCCATGGAGTTGTTTACTTTCTTATTATTGCCCTAAACTCTTAGCTCATGTAAGTTAAGGCATTATTAACAATAATTAATAATATATAAAGTTATAAAGTTATAAAGTGCTCTTTTAGTTCCACCCTTACATCCAAACTAAGATGTCCCATAAGCCAACTGAATGGCTTGTGCGGGTTAGGGGTAGGAACGAACCGACGGCTTAAAGTCCCCTCCGAAGGACTATACACAATGGACAAACACAAATAAACAACCATACCCAAGTGGGATTCGAACCCACGACCTCTCGGCTCGTACCCAGGAGCTCTGACCACTACACCACCGAGTTAAATTATAATAAATTTAATTTAATTTTTCTTTAAAAAAATGATCTAATAGTATTATTATTATAACTATATGTATATATTAAGTTTAATTTATAGCCGCCTTGAAATTACTTTATGTTATTAAGAAATACACATTAAGGTATTATTTTGCTAGTGTTTTATTAATTTTTGCTTTTTATTTTTTTACCACCCCAATTTATCCCCGTTTTGGATATTCACCCATAAAATGGATCTCAAAATTAAAAAAAAATATTACCTGTAGGTTTATACCTCCAGGAAATCGTTCCTGTCGCGATTTATAATAAATCTTACAATTGTTTTTATTTATAGAGATCAGAGGGGGCTCGGATGAAAGATTTGAAACCTGGGCCCCACGTTGTCTTGTTACGCCGCTGTCTCAATGGGTCACAAGGGTTTGTCAAGCAAAATACGTAAATTTTAATTTTATTATTGCGGATGTAACTAACAAACTATAAAAATATTTTAAGTAAATTACACATTACAACAGTAAAAACGTTACAATTGGTGGGAGTGCGGTTAGTGTGAAACTTTACGAAAATGGTTTCGTTAATGGACTTAAAAGTGGCGGACCTTAAGCCGGACCTTAAGCGGGAGCTGGAAGAAAGGGAATGTGAAACAACTGGAAATAAGAATGTGTTGCAGCAGCCGCTTCGAGAAGCGTAGGAACAAGAGTGTGAAAATCCAAATACGTATTTACTTGAAGGTTCGTGTGATATGCATTTATTGTTGCAAAATTTGAAAGGTGATTTGAAACATTCTGGAAAATTCTAGCGATTTACAACAGAAAATGCTAGAAAATTCTAACGAGTTACAACTTAAAATGCTGGAAAATGTCAACGATTTAAAGGATGATTTGCAACAGAAAATGTTAGAATATTCTAGCAATTTAAAAGTCGATTCACAACAGAAAATGCTGGAAAGTTCTAGCGAATTACAGCAGAAAATTCTGGAAAATTCTAAAAATTTAAAAGAATATATACATTTATAATTACAAGTTTTTATTGCATTAATGTATCATAATATATTTTAAATAATTTACGAAAAATAAATTAATATTTAAAAAAAAATAAACAAGCTTGTATAACATTGTATATGTAATAATAGATGACATTATGTTCTGTTTTAATCTCACCCCTGTCTGAGCTTAATCATTCAATTTTGCCGATTCTATCAAATTTGCCCCGGAGCCGAATTTAGATTAACACACTTATCTGTAGTGATTGAATTTCCAATCGAACACGCACACCATGCTACCGAAAGTTACAGATAAAATGTCAGTCGTTGGATATTAGCCGTTTGTCTGCGTAATGCGTATACATCGACTTACGCTCCCCAGTCAGTATCCAAATGAAATCAAGTAGATGGCTCGGAAAAAGGGAGAAGAGTAAGATCCTGCAAAACACGCTGGATAATTTCCTGCAGGGGGTAGTTGAAGAAGGCTTACCGGGAAAACAAATAGAAGGAATAAAAGTGGATGGGGGTTTTCAAGCCGGCAGTAAACTACAAGATTTGTTAAATCGGGCTATGGTTAATTTAACTTAACTTAATTTGCATGCTAGCGAAATAAATGAAGTACAAATTTTAAATTGCTTTTTTTTGCTTGAAAGCATCTTTAAGATTTTTACTTTAAAATTTATTAAAAGTCGAGATTGCAAAGTACTAAATATTTATTTAAACAAAACAAACTTGTTCAATTTTCTCAAATTACTTAATAGTTTTTGTAGGAAATATCAAATTTCAACCATTTAAAAAATTTAATCACATTAACTGTTATCATAAACATTTTGACACCCTTATTTTTTTTATAAAAAGTATAAAATTAATATTGACATAAAATAGAAATATAGTGTATAAAAATATATATGTATATAGGTACATATATTAGGGTGGTCCATCTTTTGAGAATTTTTGAATTTTCTTGCTCTCAGGGGCTCATAGTGTTCAAAATAAATTAAAAAAAATATTTACAAAGTTTCAAGTCCCTATCTCAATATTAACCCGTGCCGCGTTGCAGTGTTAGTTTCCTACACGGAGAAAAAAATATAATACCATTGTATTAGAAATATATTCGTATGATAAATTTTAATATAAAAATATAATTAAGATATTTTGTAAATATAATAATATTTTTTATCTACGCCAGTGAGATAAGAACTTCTTATCCCACTCATTTTGAGTGAGATAAGAAGTTCATTAACGCACGCGTTTTTCTCTGCTTTTAACCAATCAAATAAAAAAGTCAAAATGTCAAAATGTCAAAATAACCCTAAATTAAGTCTTAGACAAAAATAATTACCGTTTATTTTTTCATTTAGAGGCGTAGATAAAAATTTTTACAATATACGTGTGATAACGCTTTATTAACGTACTTTTGCTATTGCCCAACTCGTGCTACGCACTCGTTGGGCAAATTTCGCATGCGTACGTTAATAAAGCTCTTATCCCACTTATATCGTAAATAACTAATATTAAACCGCATTAACATATTACTTTATTTGTATTAAATATTAAGTTAAAAGTGTAAAATTAATAAATGATATAATACTACTTAATCAACCGTATCATAACTCCAATCATATGAAGATTATAATATTTTTATTTTAAGATCCAGTTTTTTAATTTATATAATAATTTAATTTACTTTCTATTATACAAATTTTAATATACGTTTTTTAACATACATTTTTCTCCGTGTATATAAATAACATAGGGTTTTCAGCATTAAATAATTATAAATATTTCGGCCAAACTAACTTTTAAAAAATTTTTAAACTTGTCAGAATTTGGAGAATATTTTTTTTATTTATTTCGAACACTATGAGTCCCTGAGAGAAATAAAATTCAAAAATTCTCAAAAGATAGACCACCCTAATATATATATATATATACACACACTCAAAAATGTTTTGCATAATGGAATATTTTTAAAACTAAATGAGATATTTTTAAATACAGGTACAAAAACTATTGTATTGCATTAAAAACATTGTGAATACATAAAAAACTATTGAAGTTTTCATAATAATTACAAAAAAAGTAAAACTTTACGAAATTAAATTTATTCAAACATTTAAAATCTGTACAAATGTGGGTACTAACAATATTAATACGCTGTATTTCCAACTCTAGCCATAACGCAGGCATTAATACGGTGTGTCATGCTTCCGACTAACGTACTGAGGTAATTTTCGTCTATTGCATCCCATTCTTCAACTGCTGCTGCTCTGAGTTCTTGTAACGTTCGTGGCTGTTGTTGCCGGGCCTGAATGTTCCTCTTAAGCTTATCCCAAGCATGCTCAATAGGATTAAGGTCAGGAGAATTGGAGGGCCAACGCAATCTGGTTACATCTTCAGTTTCCAAGAAATCTTGTACTTGTCCCGTTCGATGAGGATGGGCATTATCGTCCATAAAAACGAATTCCGGACCAACAGCACCTTTCCACAGGCGTACTACAGGTCGAAGAATAGTGTCAATATAAACTTGCCCGTTCATGTTGCCATTGATGGGAATTAAATGAGTTTTATTATTCGCCCTGATACCGCCCCAAAACATGATGGTGCCACCTTGGTATGGGACTCTTCGGAGAGCTTGCTCAAGTCTATCTTGTTGATTTGGGTTCCGCCAAACCCTAATCCGGCGACTATCGGACACAAGACCGATTCTGGTCTCGTCTGAAAAAAGCACATTTCTCCATCTGTTCTCATCCCATTCTAAATGTTCGTTGGCCCATTCCAGTCGGTTTCTTTTATGTTCTAACGTGAGTTTTGGGACATACAGCGGTCTTCTCGTGAATAAATTTGCTACATGTAACCTATTCCTTATCGTTTGATCACAAATGACAATATTGTGAGCATGCTGGAAGTCTCTTCTAACGGCTGGGGCAGTCGCAGTGCGGTTTCTCCGGGCAGTTAATGTTATAAAACGGTCTTGAACATCGGTGGTAATTCTGGGCCTTCCACTTTTCGGACGATCATGGACTGAGTTTGTCTCTCAAATTTTTTTTACAATTCGAGAAACATCACTCTGATTAACTCCAACCCGAGCAGCTACGTCAGCCTGTGTGTGGCCTTTCTTAACCAAAGTAACAATTTTAGCCCTATTGAACTCACATATCACTTGTCGATTTATTTTCTTCACCAGAAAATGAGAAAAATCAAAACAAATTTTAACAACTATGGGATTACAAACTTTAATAACCACAATATCGAGAAATCAAGCACCTAGATCGAAGCAATAACAAAAAACGCACAAAAAACATTATGTTTAAATCGAATAACAAAATTGTGCAAAAAAAATCCATATAAGAAAAGTTCAGTGGCATTCTAGATAATATGCAAAACATTTTTGAGTGTGTGTATATATATATATATATATATATATTTAATTTTGTCATATACAAGAGCCTGTATTAGTAAAAAATTACTAATTGGAAGTAATATTTAATAATGAAAATCTCCAGGATCAGTGCTCTGAGAACAAATAAGGAAAATATGCTGGCAGCCACCATAACACTGACACATAAGTGTTAAAGTGACGTATCCCTAGATATTCCGGTAGCAAGATGTAGAATGTGTTGGTCGTACAAGCACAAGAGCAAGGAATATAATGGTCAGGATAGATCAATGGCAAGCTACAAATGCGGCAAGGAAGGGCATAGGACGAAGGACTACGACAATGAAGAGAGGGGCACCTTGTGTAACCAGAAGTGGTACAGAGCCGGATGCGGAAGATGCAAAACCTTTCCCAACTCACTAAAGTCCTGCAGGAAAAGTCTTAGTAGGCAGTTATCGGTGCAAAGTTAGAAATATCCAAAATGACCCAAATAAATTTCTCACAAATAAACCTGAACAGGTGTGCACACTTACCCAAAAGTGTAGAGAGGAAGAAACCGATGTAGTGATAGGGCAAGAACCCAATAAAATGAGGAGTCTAAACTATATTTGTAATAAAAACTGTGATAGCTTTTTAAGCATAAACCATAAACTAACTGTGATAAATACAACTACTCATTTAGCATTTGTGAGTGTTGAGCTCGAGCTCTTATACGTCTACTCGTGCTAGTTCTCCCATAATGAAAAAGTAAATAAAACCTGCTAAAGGAAATGGGCTGGCACCTAAGAAGGGCAAATAAATGCGAAAACCCCATTAATAGGCTCTAGAAAAATAAACGCCAGGTGATGCCTACCAGAGGATTGACTGACTTGGTAGCACTAAATAAAGAAGACAGCCCAACCTTCATAGGGACCAGATCAACATCAGTCATGTATAATATGAATAAAACTAAGGAGAATACAGACAAGGATGGAAAGGACCGGCCCGACAGAACCAGCAAACGCTATACACAAGGAGGGTACAAAAAACCTTAAAGCAGAAATTATGATGACATTTGGGGAAATGCTTACAAGATTATAACAAGAAAGTTAAAACTAAAAGCACGCTCCCCACAGAAAGCGTACAGCTTCAAGTGGAAAAACTCTTTCTTATACAAGACAGATGCATTTGGAATAGCCGGAGGCCTAGAGAGGAGAAAATACCCCTGTTCACCATAGCCGAACTAAAGAAAACTAGCGAGCGGCTAAAGTGTAAAAAAGCGGCTGGACCCGACGGCGCGACACTGAAGATCATTAAAATATGCATTGAGACTTGTTCACAATATGGAAAAAGGCTTGTTCTGGTCCAGGAGGAATTAAAGAACAAGGCAGCTCTGGGAGATCGACACTGGACGCAATAAATCATGTGTTTGAGACCAAAAAACGGATAAGAACTAAATCCCTAAAAAACAGGAATATGACCATACTGGACGTGAAGAATGCTTTCAATTCAGCCCCATGGGTAGAAATTGTCAAAGGAGGGGTCTGTAAAGATCTAATAAAACGGCTAAGACGAGAGAATAGCTTTACAGTAGCGACCCACAAAACAGAGTTAATTATAGTAGATTGAAGGAGATTGCTCACCGAATTAGATCTTAATATACAGGAACAGATAGTGACAAGCAAAGAGTGTGTAAGATACATTGGCCTACATCTTGACAGGAACCTTAAAATGACAAACCACGTTAAAAAGATTTGTAAAAAAGACACTAAAATGATAAACGTACTAGGAAGAGTTATGCCGAATACATACGGCCCAAGAACCAGCAAGAGAAAAATCATGTCAACCTCAGTCACGTCAGTAATCTTATACGGGGCCCCTGTGTGAGTATAAAAATACACAAACATGCTAATAAGCGTAAATCGTAAACTATCCAACAGCATCCTACAGAACAGTACGCACCGAGGTAGCTCAAGTGTTGGCTAGCATGCCTTCCCAGAAATTTTAGTAGCGATCACAGGTCATGGATCTTTCGTTACATACATCTTTAAGTTTAGAAGGAAGCGAAACACGAAATGCCCATACTGCGTACAGGAGGACAGCTCGGAACACACCCTATTCGATTGCCGGAACTTTGAGGACCTTAGGAAAACAGCGGCCGACACCTATCAAGTGGAAGCCATAACCAAGGTAAACATCGGGGAGATAATACTAAAAGTGTAAAGATAAAAATAAGGAACCGAAAAGCACACTACAAACACGCCCAAAATCACTGCAAAGTAAAGCTATAAGCGGTGGTTTGTGGAAGAAAAAAAGGGGGGTTTAGCCGGTAAGTCCAGCACTACCTAGTTTGATTAATAAACAGAACTAGGTGTCCATAGGGATTTCCCCATAAAAAAAGTCAAGTCAAGTCAAAAATATTTATTTACAATACAATACAATTACAATAATTAATAAATATTTTTGACTTGAGTTGACTTGACTTGAATTGAAATCCGCCTGACAACCTACAAATATTGACAGATTCATTTACAATTGAGGGGCCTAGAAGTAAAAGGGTTTAAGTGCATTTTTGTTAGATCTGAGATAAATGGCTTTAAAGTTAACTTGAATTTTAAAATTCTAGAAAAGAGTTTAAAAAACTGTGTGAATATTTTAGTTTTGTTTTAAGACCAAAAAGGATTATAAAGAAAAAGGAATTTTTCAATTTAGCTTTTTTGTTAATTTTTTTTACAAAAATGTATTTAAATCGTCATGCATGTAAGACAAAATTTAGTGGTAAAATGAGTTAAATGCAATTACTGTACTAGAACTAAACTTTATTTTTTAAAATTTGGGTTTTACAACAAAAAGTATTATTCATAATCAGAATCCGACGTCTGCTGGCCGACATCCTATGGCCGATTCTATTCCGACGCGTCGGATCAATTTCAGTATTGACTAACACTGAAAAATATCTGTGAAAACACGTAATCACTTGACATGTTTTAAAATACTTGTCAAGGCTCTAGCAGATAGATAATAGCCTATGTTTAGCAGTAAAAGGTGTACTTAAATCGTTTTACCAAAGATATATTTTAAAATATTTTGACAGGTTTTTAAAGACGATAAGAAATGGCGCCAGGGAATGTAAAATGTACTTATATAATTTTACCACTAAGTTAGAATATTCTTTAGGTGTGATATACTACACTTAGACCATTTATTTAAAAAAGTGCACTTGAACCGTTTTACTTCCAAGCCCCTCAATTACAAGTGGCATATACAGGGTGTTAAAAAAGAGTAAAATATTTCTAGAACCAAAATAAAGACGAAATGGCGTTTTTCGATCTGACGCACCCTTAATTAGTTACTAATTAAATAAAGTTGCCAATCACAGGCTTGCTGTAGCCGAATGTGCAAGAAACTAAAAAAAATTGATTATTAATTTTTTTTTTTAAATTAGGTGCTGAAAATATGTTCATTACCTGTTGCATTGTGCAATTCCAAATAAACATGATTTGTTTACATTTAACATTAAACATTAATATAATTTTTATACTGAAAATATTAATTAAAAAAAGAATTATTTATTAGGTTCAAATATTATAGAACTTGCTGCTTCTTTAATTATAATCATGTCATTTTAAAAAATATATTTCCAAAAAATTAATAAATTTTATCTTTTTATTTTTTAAACGTCATTAGAAAAAGTTTAATCCTCATATATACATATAAATAAAAAATAGGTTAATATGTATTAAGTTTGATAGCGAGTATTTTTGTAATGAGATAATAAAATAATTTTTACATTTATTTACTTTATTTTAACGATATCGTTAAGTTTTAATAATATTATATGACATTTGACAATTGTCAACTAATTTAAAACTAACTTCAGCCCGTGACTAAAAACCTGTTGTTAACTTCAGCTTGTGACTAAAAGCTCATTCACATCCACTTAATACGCGTAACTTAACTTAACGTACGTGATAGACTTAAGTTGAAATACATTGAAACCAATGCAGCTGTTTACATTTGTATAAAACTTATCACACGTAATTTAACGTATCCAAAAGTTGGGTCCGGCTCAACTTAACGGAGTATGTTTCTTACGTGAGCCAATCACATGCCCAGTAAAACGATATAGCGCTATCTTGTTGTTTCACTTTTATAGATAGAGCCAATCACATGCCCAGTAGAACGATATAGCGCTATCTTGTTGTTTCACTTTTATAGATAGATAGGCAACCCAGTCTACATCCATATCTACCTTGCGCGTGCTTGTATATTGCGTTCTTTGCGTGTATTAAGTTAATGTAAACAGACAACTTAACAGACGTAGGTTTCTTAAGTTAAGTTAAGTTAAGTTAAGTTAAGTTACGCATATTAAGTGGATGTGAATGAGCTTTAAAAGGCCATAAAGCCAACTTCTCAATGTGTATTTAAAAGGTCAGTTAGTGTCATGTAAACATGTACGATAATTGGCGTTTTAATGGTGGAACTAGGAAAAATAAATTAAATTTGTAAACTCTTTTTAAAATATGGAGGTTTTTTTTTTATTTTTTTATTTAAAATAACGTAGGGTACGCCCATTATATTTCTTTATTTCTTACCTACCCAATAAAATAAGTATCTAAATGTCCATCCAAAGATATGCAAACATAAAACCTCGCATAATATAGTAGTGTTGAAAACACCAAAATTTGGTACCAACGCATTGCAACGTGCCCGCTAATCAGGTAAGAAATGTTCCATTCCCTCCCGCTACCATGACGACGCTACAGTGTGATTGACTTTGAATGTAAACGTCAGAAATAAATTAAACGTCAGATTTATATCATTCTGACACGTTTTTTTTTGCGAGTACCTACCCAAATTGTGTATTTTTGAGCGAAAGTAAGCATTTATAGAGTTTAGCTTAATTTGAACGACTTTAGGAATGTAAACGATAGTTTTTAATAAAAGGTTCCTTTCTTTAATTTTCTAAAAATTAATTAATAATTAGCACCACTCGACAAAAAAGTATGGTGTTTGCCTCGCGTGGAATCGCAATTACTCCCTCAATGAATTATCCACTCGCCTATCGGCTCGCTCGGAAACTTTCATCATCGGGAGCAATTGCTACTCTCTTAAAATGAATTAGTCAAAAATAACTAATTATAAGTCATATTTGACTAATTGTCATAGCGAAAAAGCAGTCACTAATAATTAGTCAAATTCTACTGAATTAAATAGTCAAATTTTATTTGTCAATAATATTTTAAAGTTGAATATATTATTTGTGTTGCTGTTTTGAGCTAAACTTTTTGAATTTTTGTTTGTTTTTATGGGTCATTTAACTATGGAGCCTAGGTATAACATTTAATTCAAATAATACATACTGTGTTGTTGGCCGCAAACGATTAAAGAAATTAGTTACTGAGAAATAGTCAAAGATGGTGACTAATCTTAAATTAGTCAAAATTTAACTATTTACGTAGTAAAAAATAACTAATTAACCCTTTCACTACCAGCCCCTCAATAAATTATAAAAAAAATATGTAGTGGTAAATTTGCGTTTCTTATAGGCAAAATAAAGTAAAAAAAAATTTTTCAATTTTTTATTTTTTTTATTTAAATAAAATATAAAGTGTACGTGATTACGGTCAAAATTACTCAACGGGTATATTTTTACGTCAAATAAAGAGAAAAATCAAAATCAAATAAAAAAAGTGTACATGAAGAAAAACTTTATTTTTTTTTGGTTTTGCACATATTTTAACAAAATAAAGTTCATATATATTAGAAAAAGAGAATTGTCTCAATTGATTTTCATGTTATTGTTTATTTCTTGGTATGAAATTCAAAGAAATAATTTCGTTGCTTTCCCAAACAAAGATGAACTTGGCATTTGTTGCATATGAAATGAGATCTTCCTGTCTTACAGCCATCTTTCTTGCACCTGCCGGCTTCTTTTTGACCAGTATGAACTGGCAAATGGTCTGTTGCATCTAGTCTAATTCCTGATGAAGGTCGTGATTCGTATCTAGTCTTTTTCTCCTGGTGTTCTCTTAGCTCTTCCAAAGTTGGTCGTCCTAGTTTTCTTTTGTCGCTCGGCTTTCCTTGCTTTACTAAATGATTACCAATTTCCAGTTTGAAATGCAATAGATCAAGTTGGACTTTTTTGTTGATATTCATTCTTTTACAGTCACGCTTATATTCAAGCCAACTGTTACAGATGGCCATATCAATAGCATGGAAGATCAAACGGAGTGTCCATTTTCGAGATCTTATAAAGATTCTATAAATTTTTATAAGAAAATCAAGTTTGTCAACTCCTCCCATTGAAGCATTATATTTGGTGATGACCTCCGGCCTAGTAACTTCCACATATTCTTTGGTCTGTTTGTCCCATCTTTTGGCTGTATCAGTAACTCCTTTTCCAACAAAGTTTGATGCCATATTCACCACCTTGTTATCGACCCATTTAGTAAGCACTACGTCATGGTCTTTGCTGAACAACTCCTCTGAGTGCCCTCTTTGCTGCTTCATAAGGTTTTTGTCCGAACTGAACGGAGGATTACTGAATCGGTTCATTCGGACTGTTCCACAAGCTTTAATTTTTCTTAACTTCAAGTATCTGAGCAAATTGTACGATGTAAAGAAATTATCAAAATATATTTCACTATATGGATTAGTGATCGATCGACTCAAATGGATCACAATTGCCGAACCTTGTCCAAATCTGGTTTGTAAGTCATTTTCAATCTCAGTGGTCTTTCCTTGATATATTATAAAATCATAAATAATTCCACTTTCACCACAGAGTACAAACAACTTTATACCCCAGGGAGTTGGCTTGCCTTTTATGTACTGTTTCACATTCAACTGGCCTTTGAAAGGACACATTTGTTCATCAACGCAAAGTTTTTGTTCTCTTTCAAGTTCAAGACAACGTTTTCGAACTGCGTCAAAAATTGGTCTAACTTTGAAGAACCTGTCCTTGTTGTCTGGATCTCTATCCAAATTGTTAACCAAGTGAAGATTGGTTCGCAGTTTATAAAATCTGTTGCGGGGCATGGTTTCTAAAAATACAGTTATACCTAGGACTTTTTCCCAATACATAGAAATTCTGGGAAACCTAAGGCATCCCATCACAATGTGTAATCCCAATAAGGATTCAATTTCGTTTTTGTTGGTCGGGACGAATGTCGATGAATTGGAGTTCTGTTGCGCATACAAATTCGTTTTATGTACCATTTCATAAATTACTTCAGCAGTTATATAACGTCTGAAGTATTCAAGTGGTTGTCCGATTTCATTTTCTTCTCTATCATCATCTTCTTTCTTTTCTGCTTCATACAATTGATTTAGAGGTTCTAGTATATTTCGTTTTGTCCATTTCATGTCTTTCTTGTGGGTCGTTTGAAAGTCACTGCTAATACTTCCAAAAGCGAATTCACTGGTTTCTGTTTCAATGGTTTCTGCCACATTGGGTTCTTCCATCTCTTCGTTTCCTATTCTTTCCATATCATCGTCGTAATTATCTTGGTCAATTTCGTCGTTTTCAATCGGAACGAGAAGGTTTAGTAAACTATTCTCAGCTGCCTCAGCATTTTTTAAAAGTACTTCATCATTGGTTTCATCTTCATCATTGTCGGAGAGGTCCGACAAATCAGAAAAATTACCATTTTCAAGCTTTTCAAAAAGGTCGACAAGTGATCTTTCAACTCTAAGGTCTCCCCGAGTTACAAATTTTCGCGAGTCTGAAAAATGTCGTGTTTTTTAATAATTATGATAGACAAGCAACGCATAAAAAGTATTTGTAATGCCATAGGAACATATTATATAAAAACAAATACTGTCTCAACATTTGAATTTACTTTGTGACCCTTGAATACATTTGTACGCGATTGCGTACGGGAATTTTAAATTAGTGGTATGAGCCTATATTATCAATCTCAAGTCAAACTAATGTATAAAAGCAGTTGTTACACCTCTTTTTTAATGAAATATCCAACTTGCAATTTAATTTATAGCCAAAACATTAAAAAATACGTGAAAATAAAGGAACACTTACCGTTCGATCTACCGCTGCTAGAAGCCATGACACTTTGAAGGTTTATTTCAAAACGTTATTATTAGATGGCACCACCTACTACCACTGGAAGATAAAATAAATGTCCCCGAACATGTAAAAATAAATAACTCGATAAAAAACTTAAAATTTCGTTTAAATTTCCCTTGTCAAAAATAGTGTACGTGATTACGTACGCCAGTAGTGAAAACGACTATTTATTAGTAAAAAACGCTGGTACTAATTCAAATAGTAGAATTTTGACTATTTCCTTTTAAGAGAGTGAGCATTCAGACTGTAAGTAATTTTGTCTGCAGTGCTTACCTTTTTATGATAATAGAGACCGGCTTTCAGTCTATAATGGCACGTAACCCAAATTATCGTTTTCCATTTTTGTGATACATGCAAAAGTAACGTCGCGACGCGTCGCCTTGCCCCATTCAAAAAGTGAAAGTGGTAAGCAACGTTATCCCTGGAAGGACCCTAATGACAAAATCCCATCATGCGATTTTCTATTTTGTCGAGAATCAGTGCAGATAATCTTCAATTGACCAATACTGGAGCAGCTTTGGAATTTATAAGTTTGGAAGTGCAAAATTATTTTGAATGATAAAAAGGTTTACATACTGGAATGTAAAAGTGATATTTTCTCATTTTTTCAATGTGTTTTAAAATAGTGGAAAACAACTCATACCTCTAGTATAAGTAAATTTAAGAAAATCCTGGGATTATTTTATTTTTTAAATCAGGGATATGATATAAAATAAAATAAATTACTTAAATAATTTAAAATAATTATTTTATCTGCTCCTACATTGACTTTATGGCGTTTTAGTCACGGGCTAAAGTTAGAAACAGTGGCTTTTAAGCTATAAAAGTTATAAATTGAGATAAATTTAGGTTTTACTTTGGGTGATAGTTGACAGAAATTTAAATTTTTAACAAATAAAATTGGCTTTAAATTTTGGTTTGTGTTTGTCGTCAATAAAGCATATATGCATACTATAGTATGCAAACTGTTTATAAACTTCTATAGACAATCGTTTTATTAAACACTCGCTTGCAAGCTGTGCTTAATTAAACTCGAAACTAAAATGGCGTTTATAGAACTTTGTATGTTATGTATACATAATATACAATTAATCATATACGGAGATAACTGTTTAGTAATGATTACTGAAAAATTAAGTAATTTTGAGAATGAGTGATTGTGTGTTAAGTAATGATTCAAAATCCCAGGCTCTCCCCAATTTACTAATTTTTTTACTAATAATTATCAAACAGTTCTTTCCGTGTAGTTTTAAATGGTAATTATTGATTAAAATGTGTCAAAGTTTGAAGTTGATGTTGGATACATATCCTTCATCGGGTACAGCTTGGAGATTTGCTAGTTTGGCAATCATTACTAGACACAAAAGCGATCGCTCAATCATAAAATATCAAAACCATTTTCAATTTACCATATTTAGTAATCATTTCTAATAATAACTTCTAAATTTAAAGAGTTTTCTTTGTGTATTTAAGTCAGTAGATAAATACAGGTTAAGAGTATAATTCACCAAACTTAAAACAGCCATAACTTTTAAAGTTGAGCTATATTTTCAAAATCCATATCGACTCAGATCATTTTAGATGAGCATAAAATTGTTGCACAGTGTTATTAATTATTTTTGTTATGGGCCACTATCGACAATTGCTTAAAATTGATATATACAGGGTGTTATTTAAGTACGTGGCCAAACTTTAGGGCTTTAGGGGACGATTCTTTGAGTGATTCTAAGACGAAAAGTTCATATAAACAGAGGTCCGGAAATGCTCCGTTTTCAACTTTCAGAGTCATAAAGTGCAGGGTATACGAAAAATATGCTAGAGATAAAAAAGTCGTATTTGTAGTTGTTTAATGTGAAAAAAATAAAAAAATTGGAAAAAAGTCAGGGGCGCACATTTTTTTGTAAAAAATAGATTCAGGTGTCTTCGGGGACGCCACTGGACTTAATAATTTTAATCCTGTTAGGGCTAAATTAGCCCCTTACCACCCTTAATAACACTATTAAATTTCAACAAAATCGGCTAAAAGATTATTGAGATATTTGGGAAAAAAGTTGAAAACGGAGCATTTCCCGACCTAGGTTTATATGACCTTTTCGTCTTAGAATCAATCAAAGAATCGTCCCCTAATGATTGGCCACGTACTTAAATAATACCCTGTATATATATATATATATATATATATATATATATATATATATATATGTATATAGTGATATATATAAATAAGTGATAAGTGATATATATAAATAAGTTGAAAACTATTAAAAAGTTTTAAAAGTTATTATTAAAATGGGGTTTTAAGGTGCATATAATGCGTTTTAATCAATTAAAATCTTTTTGTCGACATTATTTCTTATAAAAAACAGCCATATACAAATACCTTCATTGTTTTATGACAAATGTTTTTTTAATATTATTTTTAAAACATAAAATTAAACAAAAAATACAGTTATTTTATTTTAAATACATACATTTTATTTGTTTCAACACTTTTTCTTATTTGCCAATGTTTTCCAATGATGTTTTTGTATAAAAAGAACAAGTGTAGAAAATTTTATTTGCCGATTTTTATTATTTTTCCAATATTTTTTGCCAAAGAAATAGGTAAGCGAAGTGATCTCGACATAAATATTTCATGTAACACTTTTGATATATGAATAAACTCGATATTAGGCCTTAAATTCTTCTCCGTCGACGTGTATAGCAGTCGCGTCGAAAATATAAGGTTATTGGATATTTTGTGTGGTGTAGTTTTGTTCTCCACGACACTTTCCCTTTCTTTACCGAGTAATATTAAGAATCCTTTTCATCTGGCAGAACATCCAATAAAATTTTAGATTTGTCTTGTTGACATTTCCCGAACAAGATTGCTTTGTGATCCTATTAAAACACTTTACCACTTTACTTTTTGATATGTTATAAAATTTCAAATTATAAATAACATTTATTTATTTTATAAGAAATTTTTATAATAATCTACAAAAACCTTTATATCCTATTTTCGTATATGCGAATTTAAAGGTTCTAAAAAGCTTTAAGAGGATTTTATTCGTAACAACGTCATCGTATTTGGTAATTCCAAACAATGTGTTATTTTATCATCAAATTTACGGCTTTCTTTTGTTCGAATTTGCTCCAGGCCCTTTTAGAAGCGTTATAACAAAAATATGAAACAAGATTTGAGCTTTATTTTTAATATGCCGATAAAGAAGACAATTTTCGCGACTATGGTTGAATTTTTACGATTGCTATATTGTCGAATGGCAACCTGCGAAATTTCCTTTTATTGTATTTTAAATTTAATATGGCGGGTACTGAAAATTTTTATGCATAAAATAAAATATAAATAAATATACACATCGCTTACCATTTCTCGATGAAATTATTTATTAATTAACTCACAACATACATAAAAAAGTAGTACTTAAATAAATAATAAATCCCAAGTTAGACGACACTGTTTGGACAATTTGTTTAGTATGGATATAGTCGGCGTTTGTTTTGTGGTATTTTTTTAGTAGTTAGTTTTAGTTTATTATTTAAGTACCGTAGATGATTGAAGCATTATAAGGTAATAAGTGTAATTTATTTAACTAAAAATAATAGTTTTTCATGAATCTGTAAAGTAATAGTAAAATGGTTATGCGAGTAGCCCGCCCGTTTACCAGTGCTCTTATTAAAAAAGCAAAGAAAATAAGTGAAATTTTACTAAGCCAACAACTGACATGTATGTGTAATAAATGCATAAAAGTGAACTTTAAAAACAATGACTTTTGTGCATTTGTTTGTGCGTAAATAATAATAATAACGTTATAAAAACTACCATAATAAAAAAAATATATCTGCAAAAGCTTACAAAAATTGCGGGCAAATGAAATTAAATTCTTTAAAAGGCGGGTCTACAATTATTGTCGCAGGTCGCAGATCGCAGAACATAAGCTTGCGCAAAGCAACCAGCTGACAAAAGAACCTTGCTCCACTCTCTAAAAATGAATTAGTCAAAATGAATTATGTACCTAATAGTTATTAGTGGCTGCTTTTTCACTTGTACCCTGGTTAACCATAGAATACCATGGTATCCCAAAATTTAACAGCCAATTCTTATGTAAAATTGTACCCTAAACCCGAAAATACCGTCAAAAATTATGAAAGTAGGGAAGTTTTTGAGATATAGTCAATTCCATATTAAATGGAAAACTGGCTATATCTCAAAAACTGTTTTACTTTTTTAACTTTTGACGACATTTTTGGATTCAGGGGACAATTTTACATAAGAATTGACTGTTAAATTTTGGGATACCATGGTATTCGATGGTTAACCATGGTACAAGTGAAAAATCAGCCACTAATAACTATTAAATTAGTAATTTTTGACTAATTCATTTTTAGAGAGCATCACGATGCATCGCCTCGTCGCGGGGTGCTTTGCGCAAGCTTATGTTCTGCGATCGGACCCCTGCGACAATTGTAGACCCGACTGCTGCGACGAGTCGCAAAATCTTATGTTGCCAGAACCTTTTTGGGTTGTTAAAAAATAATTAAAAATAACGAATATGGCCGGCTATTTATGGACGAAAGTTTGCTCCATTCAAAAAAGGAAAATGATAACTGGGGTGCTAAAAAGATACGTTATGAATACTTGAAAACGGCAACACTGTGAACAACGAATGCTTATCGCGCGACAATTGTAGACAGCTGACATAACAACCTTGCTCCATTGCCACGTCGCTGGGTGCTTTGTGCAGGCTTATGTTCTGCGATCTGCGACAATTGTAGACCCGGCTTAATTCCGCCACTAAAATCTCCCTGCGAAAAATCTGCTTTGTACGTAGTCACATTGCAGCACCCTGTTTACAGAGCTACTTAATTTTTTAAATAAAGTTTAACTGGTTTTTTTTCTGGTAAAAGGAATAAGCTAAATAATTAAGAAAAGTAAGAAACATATTAAATATTGTGCAATCAATACAACATAATATATTAAAAGATGAAGTAACCAAATTAGTAATAATAATAAACTTTATTAACGGAACACATGGCCATGAGCAGTATACAATACTTGGGAGGAGATACAACTAAAATTACATAAATATTTAAACATTCAAAAAACTATAAATAATAAGTAATGAAATTAATAAATATAATAAACATAAACAAATAAAAACCAAATATATAATAATTAATTAATAATAAGGTTCACATTTTATCTTAATTTCAAATCGTTTTTAAATAATTTCTTTTAGAAAATATCGAAATTTATCTATTTTTAACACAGTAGAGTGACTTAAGGCCTGAAAACCACAGCGGTCAATGGATGAAAATTTTTTTTAATGCACTATTTAGATGTATAAACAAGGTTAAAAAAATATATTCTGGCATCACTTGCAAAAAAATGTCCAAAATTTGTTCGATTTTTACCCGAAACCATAGTTAACGTACAGTCAGGCTGTTTACTCCAAACGGAAATGTTTAATCGAAAAAAAGAGTTCGTCGAGCAACAGTCACCGGTGAAAAAAATGAAATTAATGTATTAGCAGCCGTTGCTGCTAATCCTCATGCATGCACACGAGAATTACCTCGCGATTTCGGAATATCCCAAAGCAGTATCAGTTATCAGAATATTAAAAATGAAATAAATACCATCCTTACCATATCATTTAAATCAGGAGCTTCATTGTTTGAATTTTTAAAATCGGGTAATTTTTTGTCAGTGGACACGTGAACAAATACAACAAAATCCAATTTTTTTCCATTTTGTTTTGTGCTCCGTCGAGCCGTCTTTTATGAACGGTAAATCGGCACAACATGCATTACTGGAGTATTGAAAATCCGCGTTGGCTCCACACACTCATCGGTCCCTACATCAGTACAGGGAACTTAAATGGCGAAATGTACCGAGATATTTTGGAAAATAAACTGCCCACATTACTTGAAGACTTAAGCTTGGAAGGACGACAGACAGGCCCTTTCCCGGGGTGTCTGGCGCCTACGTGCAGCATTCTTTGGTGCGCCCCTTTTATATTTAAATATAATACAATAAATATTTTAATTTAAAGCCATAAAATTTAAAAAATATGTATTTTGCAACAAACTGGCAATATGCAATTGAAAATGTAAAAAAACTGCTTAGTAAATTACCAAACAAACAAAACAAAAGAAAACAAAACATATAAAAATATAATAACTACAACTGGTTTTTAGTGACGTACTCTCTAAAAATTAATTAGTCAAAAATGAAAAATGAAAAAGTAGTCACTAATAACTCTAGTCCACAGCAATTAGTATTCCGGACATTTAACAGGTTATTATTATTTAAAATTGTTTGAATCCGAAAAGACCGTCAAAAATTATGAAAGTAGTTTGAAATATTTAATTCCATATTAAATAGAAAATTGACTATATCTCAAAAACTATTTACTTTTATAACTTTTGACGACAAGATTACATAGGAGTTGACTGCTAAATGTCCGGGATACAAATTGCTGTTGGCGATAATAATTATTATTATTGAATTTTAGAGAGTAAGCTCGTTACCAAGTCATGTACTGTGTAAAAAACTCTTAAACTTTGGTACCGTCAACTGCAACCATCAAACAAACACTATTTGTGTATTAAGAGCTCAAAGTGATATATTGTCGCTCTGAGGGAGAAGTTTGACGCGCGCCGCTTAGCGGAGCGTGGCTATCTCGCGAGAGCGGCAATGTCACTTTGCGCTCGAATTACACACAGGATTTTTTCTAAAACCGGTGTTTTTATAAAAATGTTTGGTAATAATTAATAATTATTGATAACCTCAAATTTGACTTTTGTATACTAGACGTTTCGTTATTATGGTTTCCATGGTAACTAAGCGAGCGTTTTGGATCCTTTGTCGCTCGGTGATCGCCAAAGTAAAAAAACGCTTGCTCCTCGGAAAAGTGCAACTTTGCTCTTTTTTTTTAAAGCGAAAATTTGTACTTTTCGCTCGGTTGTAGAAAAAAATATTATGACAATTTCTCTCCTTTTATTTTGATACTCATATCAAAAAAAAATTATGCCGCCATTATCAAAGCCGCAAAAGGCGCTTTATAGCGGCCGAAAAAAAGAGCGGCATCGGGCTTTAATGCGGCCGACGCAAAGAAAGGCGGTAACCTTTATCATATGTATGTTTAAGTATTTGTTTATTTACAAGAAAGTTTATCGTTACAAAGTACTGATTGACTCTTTGATTTTGCACCCCAAAATGTTGCGCCTGCGTGCGTGCACGCACTGCAGGCTTGCCAGGAACGGGCCTGACGACAGAACATGTTGTTTCAACATGATGGTTGCCTAGCACACTATTCGATGTTAGCACGTGTAGTACTTGATCGGAATTTTCATGGTCGCTGGATTGGTAGAGCTAGTCCGGTTAGTTGGCCAATAAGATAACCTGATCTTAATTCACCGGATTTCTCAAAGACCGTGTAATGAAGTTACTTAAATTTTTCTTAAATACCACCGTTTGTACACCCTGTATATAGGTTTTAATATTATTATTCGAATGAGTGGAGATGCGCCGTCGTGATTCCACGTTCACCCTACTCAAACAAGTGGGGAGCTGCGCCGTTTTTAGTCTAGACTACTCTCTAAAAATGAAACAGTGGATTTTCACTGATTGACAGTGCATATTAACTATTTGCCGCAGTGATAAGTATACCACTAGCAATTAGTGAATACTTACTTTTTCATGTAGCGATTTCTTTGCACTAATTTATTTAGTGGAAATTACACTGTACAAATTAGTGAAATAGGTTTAGTTCAAAAAAGTTAAAATGTCACTATTTTATGTCTAGAGTTCCGGAAAAGTAGTGATAATAAAAAACACTAATTTGGAGAAGTTAAAATTTCACTAATTTATATTGAAAAACACTAATTTTACAGTGAATAATAACTCACTGACGAAAATAGTGAAAATTTCACTGTTTCACTTTTAGAGAGTAGACTACCAGCACCGCGCAACCGTGATGATATATGAGGTAAAACCAAGCAATTAAACGCTCTCATCCCGGGGTTTCCTACCTCTTTTCCTACGTTCTCTTCCGTAACCTTTAGACCAAAATTTTAAAAACAAAGATTCTATGAAATATTCTATACGAATAATTATTCTATTATTAAATCCGTAGCCTCCGTAGTTTTCTTTCTAAACGCTCATTTTTATCATTTTCCATTCCGTTCCGCTTTGACATTAATATAACCGTTAGTCTATGCATTATACTTATTATAATTATGCCGGGTGAATCCAGCCACCCCGCATAATATTCTTGTACTGCCGTCGTATTTGCTTTCGATTCTAAACGCTTGTCTGTCCGAGGCCTATGCTGCTTTTAAACCAACCGTGCTCCCGGCACGGGCCGTCGCGCTTCCGGCGTATGAAAACTGCTCGCTAACAAACCTACCGAGTAAATCTTTAAATCCCGTATTTCACTTTCCATATACATGTATATTTCTATATTTCATTTTATTCATATTGTTATATTATTTATTGTATTTTATTATTTAGTATTTGCTAGAAGTGTGACCTTCACTTTTTATATTTTTTTTGTTACCGTTTTTAATTCATTTACTTTCGTTATTAACATTTATTTGGTTCTAATATTATTTTTGTTTTCTTGATTATTTGTTTTATTTTTATTATTTCAATATATGTATTAAATTAACCCGCTGTCTTTTAATTTAATATAAGCTAACTGACCCCTGGATTACACTTTCTTCACTGTCTAAAGGCATACCATGGTATGTGGTGCTTCTCCACATTAAATAACGAAGCTGGCGCCCCAGATTTTATAAGAAAATCCTTAAGGTAAGCTCGTGCCATATAACTAACGTTACAAATACCGAAGCAACGTTACAACCGTGTGTATCAACAAGTACCAACAACCCTCGTGCATATGATGAGCGAATAAAAAATGCTTGTGCCGAAATTCCAGCAGATACGCTACTTACTTGTGTAGAGTAATTTTAAATCCGAATTATTAAGTGCGTTGAAGTCAAAGGCCACCATTTTGATCAAAATTGAGCAACTACTTTAATAAAAATTCGAAAAATAAAATAAAATTGTATTATTAATAATAACAACCAACAAGTATTTTATAGACTATTCCACTCATTACTTTATGGACCAATTAGATTTCAGAAAACGAGTTTTTTCAGTTTTGCAGCGATAAAACTACTATTTAGGTGACTATTTCCCTCGTCTTAATTTCCACCAATCACAAATGCGCAATTTTGAATTACAAATGGTTTCTAGGTGAAAAAACTGTGTGACAGCACCTGTCAGCAGTTTTTTCGAGTTTACCCGCGGCAAAACTTGACAGCTGTTGTCACCAAAAATTGCAATTTATATTTTAATTGTTAACTGTTACTCATGAAATAGTCTTGTCAAATACCATTCGGGCATCTAATTTTTCCTGTGAAAAAAATCGAAAAAACACAATGCTAAGTAATATTTTTGAACAAAATGCATTCGTGCAGGTGCAAAAATCCTCCTCTTCGACTCGGATTTTTGTTGCCACCAGCACTCATGCTTTTTGTTAAAATATTACTTAGCAACGTGTTTTTTCAATTTTTTTCGGAAAAATTAGATGCCCTTATGATATTACTTACGACAATACAATTCATTAATATTAGAACCAATAAAATGCTAGTATTCCATAGTTACGCATTTTATCACAGCGACAATATTTTTTATCACCTTGTTTACACGTTACTAAGGATTTTGACTTTTTTCTTGATTTTACATTTGTGGACACTTAAATCCTGTGTTAGTTATATGATTAAAATAATGAATTATAAACTCTAAAATATCGATGGGTTGGTGTAAACGATAATGAAATAAAGGTAAGTTTGAATACCTAAATAAGGTCTTTTATATTTTAAAGCACATTTTAATTTCAAATGTCAAACTAACAATTCGTTAAATCCTAAAATTCATTATATTTTCTCACTAAATATAACTCGTGGTATGATTAATTATCGATGATTTTTACTCATTGAAACCGAAGCAGCACATTACACTCTTCCTGCGGACTCGTGAAATCTGCAGCTCGGTTTCAATTCGAAAATATCATCGATGATAATCATACCACTTGTTATATTATGGGTGACTATTTCCCTCGTTTTAATTTCCACCAATTACAAACACGCAATTTTGAATTACAAATGGTTTCTAGGTGAAAAAACTGTATGACAGCACCTCTCAGCAGTTCTTTCGAGTTTACCCGCGGCAAAACTTGACAGCTGTTGTCAGCAAAATTGCAATTTATATTTTAATTGTACCTACCATAAATAATTATGTTGTATTTTTTGATTAAATAAATTACCTATTTTTCAGTTTTCAAATTAATACCTACATATTTATTATGTATGCATGTATAATAGGTAGAATGTTTTGTAAGCTATGTGTGTGCAGAATAACTGTTACAAATGAAATAGTCTTGTCAAATACCATTCGAGCATCTAATTTTTCCTGTGAAAAAAATCGAAAAAAACACAATGCTAAGTAATATTTTTTAACAAAATGCATTCGTGCAGGTGCAAAAATCCTCTTCTTCGACTCGGATTTTTGTTGCCACCAGCACTCATGCTTCTTGTTAAAATATTTCTTAGCAACGTGTTTTTTCGATTTTTTTTCGGAAAAATTAGATGCCCTTATGATATTACTTATGAAAAACCACTCGTTTATACGAGTTGCATAGCAACCAATTGGTTGGTATGCGAAAATAAAATGGTCAATGTTGACGTTTCTAATTTTAAAATAAAAAAGTCAAAAAAATATGCGTTTAGGTCAAAAAAATCATACAGAAATTAAATCGGTAGTTAATTCTAATTAACCAATTTTACCAAGGCGTTTGACCGAATTTCCCATGGAATCTTTTTAAAGAAATTAGACTCCTCCTCCTTTTCTAGGTCAATGATTTCATTATTTAAATCATATCTTTCGAAGAGAGTTCAATACGTTGAGTTTAAGGGTGTAAAATCTTATGTGTATCACGCTACTAGTAGTGTAACACAGGGAAGCAATCTTGGTCCATTGATGTTTCTCATATTTGTTAATGATATTTCCTGTAATATTCAATCATCACATTTGTTATAGGCAGACGATTTCAAGATATTCAGATCAATTAATACCATAAATGACTGACATCTTTTGCAAGACGATCTGAGTGTATTGGATGCGTGGTGTGTAGGAAATCGGCTTTTATTAAATATAAAGAAATGTAATGTCATGACATTTTCAAGAAAAATCAACAGCATAACATTTCAGTTCGGAAAAAGTTGAAAGAGTGGATACAATGCGGGATTTGGGTGTTCTGTTTAATGATAAACTTTCATTTGTTCAACACATTAACAATACAGTTGCATCTGCAAATAGAATGTTGGTTAATGGCTATTACCCTTTAATAGATTTTGATTATGAAACTGCACTTTTTTACCTTAATATGGAGTCTTAAAATGCGTTGTCGAAATGCAGGATTAATTTATTTATATAAGCTAATTATTGGGTTAATATCGGACCCTAAACAACTACTAAAAATCAATATTCACGTGCCTAGAGTAAATGCAAGATTTTGTCCAACTTTTTATTTAAATGCTTATACAAACAACCAGCACATGCATGATCCATTGACGTCGATGTGTAGAACTTATAACCAAATTTTGAACAACTGTGATATTTTTAACCAAAATTTAAATTCATTTGTTCGAATTATTCGCTCATTATCCTAAGTTGTCTTATTTATGGTATTTTGTCCTAATTAGCTATTTTAAATTTATCAACCTATAACTGTAATTTGTCACTGTAACCTAAATAATTTATATCCTTTATATGGACTGTTGTCTGTTGGATTAATAAAGTATTATTATTATTATTATTATTATTATTATTATTATTATTATTATTATTATTATTATTATTAAAAAATCGTTAAATAGTCTTGCCGAATACCACTCGTGATAATATTTTTCCTGAAAAAATTTTTATTTACTCAAGATTGTTCCTTGTAAATTAAAGAAAAAACATTCGTATAAAAATCGATAAAATTTTACCCCTAGTGGTATTATATACGAAGAAATATTGCAGAATCGTATACAGAAGAAAAATCAAACAAAATTGATTTTTTTATTACAGCGGTATCTACCTTTTACAAATATGTTTTAATTTCTCCAATAATAAATAATTATATAATTATTTTTTTGTTTATGTTGTTTTGCAAAATCTCTATTTTTTAATATAAAAATAACGTTTTGCAATTTAGTATTTAGTGAATACACAAAATATTTTTAAACTTTAGTCCATAATAACTTAAAGAAAGGTAAATGTTAATATTTAAATATACATTTGCATTAAAATCTAACTGTTGAAGGAGGCTTTTATGTCAAAAATAGGCATTTATGTGGGTGGTTTAGTTAATTTATATATGAAGTTAAGGCCGTACAAGTACCGATAAACCGTAAACTTCCAGGGTGTTCAATTGAGGTTACAGCTTCAGAAAAAAATCCATCGTATTAAATGATTGTAATTTAAATTAACTGAATTGGCTAAAGCTCTAACTATGTAACGTGTGAAATGAACTTTTGCTTTACGTAAGATGGTTGCGGCGTTTGCTAACCCTAGAACTAAATTAAAGGGTAACTTGTTATTGCTTTAGTGCAATATGTGGAGGCAATTTAAGTACATTTTTTATAACAATGTATAAAAATGGATATTATTTATCACACATGAATAACATCAATTTCAAAATAAAACAATCCGGGCTCCCCTACCCTTAGAAAGTATTATTCATCTATTTATGTTTCGTCTTCGCGAAATATTTAATATTTGTTTAATTTTTATTATATTTATTTAAATATTATATCCAGCTTATTGCCCCACAACGCGCATGTTTACCGCAACTATTTTTAATTACCTATTTGACCGCGTGATTGAGGGCGTAAGTGTATTTAGAAATAAGAGTTCGAACCGCAAGCATCCCCGCGAAAGACAGTGATCTACCACGCGACATTATACCCGCTTTATCCAGCTTGTGCATCTCAACCGCTTGAAACCAACGCTAACAGCCTAATTGTCAGAAACCAGACCAGGGCCCTGAGTGTCGTCATCAGCATCAGCAACAAGGTAGGACTTTATTAGTATTCTTACTGCCCACGGTTTATCTCGTCACATAATTCAGTCAACTAACACCACCATCCCCTATTTCTCACATTTATACAGTCCACTGCCTACCAATTTAATTTCCTTAAAAGGAATAAGATAAAAATAAAATAAACATGAAATCTAAATTCCTGCTGGCGGTTAAAATACCCTTTTATAAGATTTATACAATTTACTTTATTACTTTTTTAAATATAGGTACCTTTTTAAAATATTAAATCTAATAAAAAATCTTCAATTTAGAACGTTGTTTTCTTAGAAGTCGCATGCATGTGAAATGATGCTAAAACTCTGGAAAAATATAAGTACGAATTCACACGCCCGACTGCAATTTTACTATCTTGATAGCAATTTCACTATCTTGCCTGTGATTTTTTACGCGGGCTAGTAAATTTGTAAAAGGCAAGTAAAGTTACAGCGAATAGGATATAATATTACTGTGCACAGAGCAAAATCCCATTTTTTGCCATTCTGTAAAGCTCGCTATATTACTACGATATGTGCAGTAAATTTACTAGCTGTCTTTAAATTTTAGCTAGAAGCTTGTAATTTTACTAAGCTGTGAGTAGTAAACATTTTTACTAGATGCTAGTAAATTTACAAAGGTGGATTAACTGTGTACTAATTTCGTGTGTTCAAGCAAGGCCTCCTTTTTGTGACTCGAATCAGAATCTTCTGTGAAATTCTTGTAAAAAAATGGCAAAATTTTAGAGATACGTACGAGCGTATAAAAATAGAATACACTTCAAGTGGGGCAGCTGCATTCAAAAAAAGAAAGTGGGAGTATTTTGAGTATATGAGTTTCCTCAATGATTCTAATATATCAGGCAATCTAACGTTATTTTATCCCCAAATACCCTTGGAACTAAAACAATAACTTCCAGTTCACTTAATTCTCCAAATATTTTAAATAAACAAGGACGTAAGGAGAAAATTGTCAGTAGATCTGTATATATAACTAACACTGCAACAGTAAACAAAAAAAATAAATTGTTTTTTATAAAAACTCCTGCTTGTTTAAAAATAAGATACATTTAAATTAAGAAATCATGAAAACGTTTATTAAAAATTTCATAGGAGAAAGTCGTTGACCATTTAAATTAAAGGTTTAATCCTTGTTGCCTTGATGGATTACATTCTAAAATGAAAATGACTATCGATCGAAGAAACCCTTAGTTTGTATTTGTGGTTTGGAACACACTTTACGAAACAGAAGCCGTATTTTGATTTTGATTTTGAAGTTCGATAAGCGACACGTCTGACATTCGTATACGCACTCGATGAAATAAGTTAAGGGGTTTGAAAGGAACGGCGACCTCACCTTTATATCAATCTTGTTTACCAATCGAATCTCCTTAGTGAAACCGTCACCGCATAATAAATACTTCATAAGGTAACCGGGACACGTCGCGACGCTTCGTGCGATAAGTCGGGGTTCTGATGTGACGTTTCATTAAAAACTTTTATCAACTAACTTAGAAGGGCCTCCTTATAGCGAGACTAGAAACTTTTCATAAAGAACGTTATAACGTTATACCATCTAACACGACGAAATAATAAGCTTTTTAAAATTTCCTCTGAAAAAACTACCTATTTATTTAAAAATGATGTGCAGTTCGTATGCTTTAAATGTATTGTTGACAAACCTTGTAGTTCAATAATGCTATCGAGCACCACTAGAAGGCACTCGCATTGCGAAAATCCGATGCTTCTTTAGCGTATACTACAGTGGAGGCGGCGCGTTGCGGTTTTTAAAAACGAACATAAAAAAACACCAATATCAATTTTTATTTATGTTTTTATTTTATACTGGTCTTGGTATTCTATAGATTTTAATCGCTACAGGAAATTGTCCATTGATTTCAATAAAATGTATTAAAAATGGCTTACACATTGACTTTTGCGACTGCACTTGTTTCCGATGCTGATATATTTTTATATTTTTTCCAATAAGCTAACCAAATAGCTTGTCTAGGCATTAATATATAGATTTTTAGAAGTTTAGCTAATACTTGCTATTTTTTAACTTAACACTTCTTATCATATTTAAACTTTCCATTCATTTCCAATATTTTTTTTATTTATTCCATATTCGTATCTTCTTTTCTAAAACCTCCTTTAATTTGCTAAATTTTATATTTTAATACCACCAATTTTGGCAATATATATATATTATAATATATTGTATATGGTGATCATGGTGAATTATTGTGTTTATAATTGTAAATGTAATAGAAAAACAAAATCGTTGCATGTTTTGTTAATGTATTTGTTAGTGCAGAATTAAGTAATGATAATTTTACTTAATATAATTTATATTTAATTTTGGACGTTTTCAAGAAATTTACAAAAAGTTGTAGTTTTACAAACATACAAACATACCCTTAAAATCAAACATTTTTATATTTGAGTCAGGCCTCCAAAAGTTCATTTTTAAAATAGTAAATGACAAAATATATCTACGAATTATGGCAACACAATATTATACTTATATAATACATAATATAATACCCGTTTTTGGTCTTTTACCGCTGAGTGAAGACTTTCTCAATCAACGTTTAATAATTCATACTGCTGTTTGCATTTAGACGACTGTTTTATGATTTTTACTAAATTTAAATGTTTACATTTTTTACGTAAATCATTTTACAGTTGCTTATTAAAAGATTAAAAAATAACATTGACATTTTCATTAGTTTAGTGTTAAAACAATATCCACTACGGTGGATTCGGTACTAACATTGTGTTACTAGTAAAACAATGTTTTATTTCTACTTCTGTTTTCGGAAGAGCAATTTAAAATATTTTATTACGCTTGAAGAAAATAGTATATTGTGCAACGAATGAAACATGGTTTATTATGATCGAACATGCATTTTACAAGCCTATTGACCATTTTTGAAGAATTCTAAATTTTATTTTGTCCGACAATAAAATTAAAAATTAAATTAAAATTAACAGTTTTGTGAAAATGATTTGACCTTTATTGTTAACTTGACAGATAAGTATTTTTTTAGTTTAGGTTTTCTAAAATTGTTTTCTATGTTTTTTGGGATTACTTGGGTTTAAATTAAATTAAAATTTAAATTTCAAATAATATTATGTAAATAATGTTTAACATCATATTTAGGTAAGTATGTATCATCTGTTCGTTTACAAAAGTCTTCTTGTTCTTCTTCTTTTTTATTATTCCACTAGTGGAACAATATTTTCATTATTCAACTAGTATAACAATAGCATACTTTTTATTGTTTTCGTGCGTATACTGTTTGAATTCAACGTGAGTATGGAACAAATATCTTCTAAGTGCGAATTTATTTCTATGAAATGTAGACATTTATTAATTATAATTGTTTAGAATAACCCTTATATCTCGTGGGTCGAATATTATATTGTTCTATCAGCAATTTTGAAATTTTTACATAAAAGTGAAGGTTTAACGAAGCCCAGAAACACTAAAAACAACGTTATTATTTTGTTCTATGTGGGAAATTCAAATATAATTTACTATTATAATGTTCTAACAAACCAATCAATTAAATTGCAAGTTTTCAAGTTGTCACTGACAGCCTGTCAGAATAACATATCTGCCATCGGCAGTTTAAGGAATTACGTCGTAGGTTTTTGGTGATTTAAATGATTATTTTATTTAAAAATGAATGATAGTGAGATTCCGCAATTACAACAATACAATATTAGTATAAAATAGTTATAAAATACCCAAAGAAAACTTTGTGCCTTATCTTAAACGTAGAACATTAACAATAATAGAACATTATTATTTTTCTACGAAATACTTCCTAAATTACCATATTTGAATTATTTTTTGAATTTATTAAACCAAATAAATTTTATTCATATAAATTTCAAATATAAGGTACACTACGCTATAATAAATACATCTTACCATGAAATTATTATTTCAATTAGCAGCATAAAATGACGATCTTGCATAAATAATTCATGATATCAATTAATTGGCAATGTCTCTGGCATTAGGCAAAGCGATATGTGTGTATTTGCATCTACGGCTTCCATATCAGATTATTATGTGATGTGGTAGGCCAAATGTGAAACAACATGGCAAATCCAAGCAACAGAAAATCCAATTTAAGTATTTGAATGTTCGAATCAAGCCCATGCGCCCAGTAAATGTTAAACCACATCAATGTTAATTTAATAAAGTAACAATTAAAGGAATTGATGAATAAAGGTGTTAATTAAAATTTTAAAAACAATCGAGATGTGAAGTGTCAATGTCATTCTAGAACTATGTATAAAATTTTTTTTTTATTAGGATGATTCAAAAAAATCATTCAAATCATTTTTCAATTGAATAAGTGAGGGGCTAAAAAATTTTTGAGAAAGTTCCTAAATCGGTTAGTTTTTAGATGGTGCCATTGTTTACAAAATAACCTAAAAATTGGTTTTCATAAAATGTTATATAACTTCTTTAATATTAATATAATTTAACGAAACTTCATACAATTGACTAAAGTGAGATTTTAAACAAACCCGTATAGTTCGATGTTTTTTTTTCTTGGGGCTGGTGACAGTACAATATGAGTCACGTCATGCTGTTCTGCAAAGTTTTAAAATTGCATAAACCCATTAATTATAATTAATAACTAAATAATTATTTATTATACATTTTGACTGGTTATGTTTTATAACCCCGGCGCATTCGCCATTTTTGAAATTCAGTAGAAGTTAAATTTTAATAAAAATGTTGCTTGTAGGGATGTAAAAAAATTTCTAGAAAGTTTAAAAAAAATCGGTTAGCTGGTGCCATTGTTTACAAAATAACCTAAAAATTGGTTTCCATAAAATGTTATATAACTTCTTTAATATTAATATAATTTAACGAAACTTCATACAATTGGACGCCTTTCTGCAGAAAGGAACCAACCCACAAAACCAAAAAAATCGAGATATTTAGCCTATGAACTAATTAAGTATGTATAATTTATCTGCAAAATAGGTCATAGCCAAAATGCAAGTGTAGTGAAATCTATTAATCATTGAACCAACCAACATTCAATAATAGTGTGGATTACTAATCCAGAATTAGAATCTGTAGAATATCTGCAAGTGGGTTGGATCTTTTTTGTAAAAAAGCAGGCTGGTAGACCCACTACCAAAGTCTTTAAAGATTTCCTGCTTCTGCAAAATATAAAGTCTTGATGCATTTTTTTGGTAGCTTACAAGATGAGGTGGGGTTGGAAGATGATGTGGACGAATTTCAAATAGAATCAAAATTAATTCATATTACCATTATAATAGTAATATCAGTTGTATTTTGTTTGGAAATAAATAATTGTCGCTTTTCTTTAAATACATACATACATCAGATAGTAGTTTTCATAAATTGCAGAAAGGAACCAACCAACAAAAGCACACCCTTACACATAACATCACAAAATCCACCTGATGAAATTATTAAATTATATCCCTTAAACCTCCGTAAGTCCAAAATCGGCATAAAATTAACAGGTAATTTTAAAATTATTAAAATCTTTGATAGCTTTTTTCTCAGCTTCATCATGGTGTGGGTTGGTCCCATTCTGCAGAAAGCCGTCCAATTGACTAAAGTGGGATTTTAAACAAACCCGTATAGTTCGATGTTTTATTTAAAATTATTTTTTTTGTTATAAACAATTTCATTTAAAAATTATTTATAATAAAGCCAATTATTTATAAAAAATTCAACCCGTTGATCCGCTAAATTTGTTACCTTTTTGGGCACATTTGCCTCTTAACCCTATTTTTAAAGTAAAATTTTCATTTATCCACCCAACCAATTGAGCACACACTTTGGGTTGGCTGGTGACAGTACAATATGAGGTGAGTTACGTCATGCTGTTCTGCAAAGTTTTAAAATTGCATAAACCCATTAATTATTTATTATACATTTTGACTGGTCATGTTTTAGAGTTGTAAAGTTATAAATTTTTATAATTATTTTATAACCCCGGCGCATTCGCCATTTTTGAAATTCAGTAGAAGTTAAATTTTAATAAAAATGTAGCTTGTAGGGATGTCAAAAATGATCCAGTAGTATTTTTAATAGCCCCCCACCCCATTGATTTTTTAACATTTATTTTCTAATACCCTATATAAAGTAGTTTTATTAAATGTGTTTT
Organism: Brassicogethes aeneus; assembly: GCA_921294245.1. Taxonomy (NCBI): domain Eukaryota; kingdom Metazoa; phylum Arthropoda; class Insecta; order Coleoptera; family Nitidulidae; genus Brassicogethes; species Brassicogethes aeneus. The sequence continues at coordinate 70,240,630 of OV121132.1, forward strand.
CGACACATTTGCCATTTTATAATTTGCTATATACTCGTATGATTTGTTTTAAAAGATTAGATTATGTAATAAAAATAATACCACACTACTGCCCAAAAGACTTGGTCACCCGTCATTGGTCATGTACTTTGGACGGTAGATGGGGACGATCTGTAACCAAGTTTTTTGGGCCGTTTGGGCCGTAGTGTAGTATGATTTTTATTCCTGGGCGTAAAAGTGCAAGAAATAAAATTGGACAGTAGGCAGGCGACAAGTTGCTATGGTGTAAATTTTTAGTTTTTTATTTTTATTTTTAGTTATTCTATAAGTGATTTTGAAATAAAATAAAAGCTGCGTAAACTGCATTAGCATTGGTATCTGAAAAATCTAAAGGTAAATAAAGAAACTTTATGGAGTACTTATTCAATGATAAGAAACATGACAAGTCTTAACAAGAACGTAGATATCAGTAAATTTTCAAATTTAATTGCATTTTCAAAAATAAAGGCCAGTCGGTACAGTCCTAAAAAATCCAGAATATAAGGCAAGCAAAAGATAGAACGTTTCATTAAAACAGCTAATAACAAAAACTATTTATTAACAAAGGTTGTGTTAATTACTGGGATTTTTTGTGAGTGCCGCGGTGAAAAAATTAGGTTTTTGCATTTGGAAGTTATAAGAGTATATTAATTAATATACTATTATATCTTCCAAATGCAAAGAACTAATGCCATAATAAGTCATTTTATGTATGAGGACAATTTGACGTAATGGACAAGTTCGAAAAAACGTCCTACTTTTTTTCGTTTGTTAAATTTTAAGATTAATTAATATTATAAATTATATTTACAAATCGTACTGTTGCCATGTATCATACTGGTGTCATGAAGAAAATGCGAAACTCAAATGCGTATCGTACTATTCTTATTATGGTATACAAACAGCATAAGATCTTGAATACCATTCGCTCCACCAATATAACAAGGTTGTATTTGTTTAATAGTATGGAGGACATAGGAAAAACAAAAGATGGTAGTAGTAACTCAAAATCTAGTAAGCGAAAAGAATCACAAATTGGCTGAAAATGTAGATAAATGTGTATATTACACATGGGAAAAATCATATACATTGAGGTGTCCGTTATTTATAAAGTTGTTTTTTTTTAACTTGGGTCATCTAAATAATTTGTGAATGGTCTAAAAAAAAATTGTTTTCCCATGTCGTTTAACCCTGCCTAAATGACATTTTAATGACATAAGACAATATTCATAACTGGCTAATTATTAATTTTTATCTTTGTGTTTAACGTAATAAAAACTTAAAAACTCGCTTATTAATGAACATTTCCCAATACTCAAAACAAATTTTTGTTAAAAATTTAACGCTCTCCAAAAAATGTTTTTTACGTTTTTTCGTTAAACCATGTAAATGATCTGAGATTAAAGTTTAAACTATATAAAAGATTAAAGTTTAAACTATACAAAATTAAAAATTAAAAGTAATATTTGGGCAACGAAATCGAAATTTTTTTTTTCATAATTATTTTTAGACTAAAAAAAGCCTCAGAAAAAAAAAGTTAAAAGTTTTTTTTTTATTTTTACCTCCGATATCATTTAAATCCATAAACCATAAAAAAAATTAAAAAAAAGTCTACAAAATATATGGTAATATTGTTGGATGTCTATTTATTAGTGAGTTATACATTTCTTCTTACGTCATTATTTTGTCATTTAGTTTTTGTCAACATTGTTTTAAAAATGTGCGACGAGTGGGAAGAAGGGGAGATTTCTGGGGCTTGAGTTTGAGGCACGAGCGTAGCAAGTGAGGTAACACGCGATTGAAATCTCTCCTTTTGACCAAAAGTTGCACACAATATTTTATTTAATAACCACAAGAATTTAAATTACTTAAATTTATTTATGATTTTGCCGAAGTTGCATTGCCTTTAGGTACTTAAAAAGTTCAGATGCACTCGTATACAGATACTTTTACCGTGAAAATACGGTATATTATAATATGCTACAAAACAGTTTCAATATATCAACCTGTAAGAAGGCGAGCACCGCTTTATGATCTTTCTACGCCCAACATATCGTCTGAATGCATAGTGGTATTTATTATTTCCTGAAGTGCACTAGTCGTTTGCCGAACGAGATTTGCAACAAACGATGTCGAGCCAAGTTAAATGTAAATTCTGTAAGAACGCCAAAATCGATTTCTGCGAACTTGGGGTCATGCGAAGTTTCAGCAAAATTTCACATGGCGTCCCTAAAATAAAAATGGGATTTGTTAAATTCAATTTGGGAATTCGGTTATTTGAAAAATACGACAACACGACAATATAAAACATTTTATTTCATAAAGAATTTTTTAAAAATCTTTGTTTTTTATTAAACTGCATTTATTTTTCTTATTTTGTTATTTATAAATAACACATTGAAAGTTTCTAAGGAACGGCAAAAGATATCGATTTGAAATTTTTAAAGCGTTTATACTTTTTATAATCCAATTAAAAAAATATTAAATATTTTAAACAAATTGTCACTTTCGGTATGACGGGAAGTGACATCAACTTTGTTATTTTAAATACCATATACATTAGACTGGGCCAAAAAAATCAACTATTTTTTTTTTGAAAAGTATATCGAAAATATGATTTGGGGTGACAAAAAAAATTATTGTGAAAGTTTGAGTCGGAGACATTTTTAAAAGTAAGAAGACACCTCAAAATTAACACATTAATTTACAAAAAAACAATTTGATAGCTTTTGAAAGCTGTATATGACATGTCCAAGTATGGGATGATTCAAAAAAACTGTCACTGTCATTCTCCATAGGCTATGGATGGACCATAGCAACCTTAGTTCTTCATACAGGAAAAATATTGAAAATTGCAATGTTTTTAAAAAAAAAATAATATTTTTCACAAAAATAAATATATCGAGGTGAACCAAAAGCAAAACTGGTAAGAATAGATGTGACTTGATAAATAAAACTTAATTTAGAACAATATACGGTTTTGCCACTCTACAGAGTGTCTTAAACTTATGGTAAAAAACATCTTTTTGTTTAAACCTGTATATTATAAACGTACGTCTATTTTTTAGTATTTTTTTAAAGTTATTTGCCATTGAAATTCATCGAAAATTTGTGTGGATCGATTATTTTGCACGTGAGTGTATATATATATATATATATAGACTTATAAACGCTCTTATACAGGCCCGTACAAGATAACTTTAGTACGTTTTAAAGCCCAAAGCGACGTTATAAAACCCGGCTTTGGGCTTTACAACGGAGCCCGAGTATATAGTAGCCATTCGATTCGCCTTTCTTTCTGCACCCTCCTGTTAAAATTTTTGATGGGCCTCAAAAAGTACCATTTATGCATTCATTTATACAAAAAGTTTGGAGAATTTCACTGTAGGGGGCGCTTCTGAGTATATATTTATACATTTATATTAACGTATCGTTATCAGCCCCTAAACTTGGCAACACTGCTGGGCCCGACAACGCGCGTACAATATATTTTTATAAATATACGGCGGCTTTAGAAATTAACCATAAAAGCACTATATGTAAGAGAATATTTTATTGTAGCAGTTTACTGATCTATAAATTGTTGTTGCAGACCAAAGCGACTTACAATTTTTAAAACCGCGGAACTACACCTTTTTTAAATTTTTTTTGGGTTTCCTGTAAATATGTATAATTATTTTGTTCCAGAATTTAATTATAAATTTATTTTATTTTTCATAAAATTGCGATGTTGGCAGAGGAGCTAAAATAAGTAATTACAATTATTTATTCGTGAATTACAATTTTTAGTGTTCCATTTATAACTGATTTATATATTTGCATGAATTCCCTAGGGGCAAAGTGGTGGAAAAGAGGATAAAATAAAAAATATACATAATATATTACTAATACTATTATTCCCAAACTGTTAGTAATGATTGTTATAAAGTAAGTATAGTATTACAGTGATTGGTGAATAAACAAAAGTTGTTCTGGTTTTACAAAAAAAGTGGCTGACTTTTATAGCAATTAATAACTATGTATAGAGAATTGTTTAGTAATTAGTACTAAAAAATTAAAATGGCCTTAAGTAATTAATGGATGCCCCCTAATTAATTACCACGAGTACTATTTGCAACTACAAATAATATTTGCTATCACACACCTTAAAATATTCGACATATATTTTTAATTGGAGGACAATTTTATCGAACAAATGATTAAAAAATTGATAAATTAAAAAATATTTACCTGGTAGCACTAGTGTCATATTCGCTGCAATTTGTACTAGTCCAATTTTCTAAACAATTATTCTGATAGGCCAAAAATTGTCAAATAAAGCTCAGAGGCTCTGAGGCTCTGAGTCAGAGCCCTTGGTTTACTTTTGGCAGATGGCAGGTAAAAAATTGCCCTACATAGTCTAAGCGATTTTTGGAATTAAAAATATATTAATATTTCACCATAATATTTACTTTTATCATACACACATTTTTTATATACAGGCGTTGAGTGAAGGAGCAGTTATAAAGAAAAGAGACTAAACATTGTTTTTTTCAGTAATGTGACACATTTTGAAAGTCTATACGCTCACAAAACCCCTGTTGGTTATTATTCTAAACAAGAACATTTTTAAAAATATTCGATTGTAGTTTAAAAAAAATACTGCCGGCCAATAAATATATTTTTCAAATTTATAGAAAACACCTAACCCCTTAATTAAGGGGTAAACTTGATTATATCTATAATAACAAATGATTAAAAAATTGATAAATTAAAAAATATTTACCTGGTAGCACTAGTGTCATATTCGCTGCAATTTGTACTAGTCCAATTTTCTAAACAATTATTCTGATAGGCCAAAAATTGTCAAATAAAGCTCAGAGGCTCTGAGGCTCTGAGTCAGAGCCCTTGGTTTACTTTTGGCAGATGGCAGGTAAAAAATTGCCCTACATAGTCTAAGCGATTTTTGGAATTAAAAATATATTAATATTTCACCATAATATTTACTTTTATCATACACACATTTTTTATATACAGGCGTTGAGTGAAGGAGCAGTTATAAAGAAAAGAGACTAAACATTGTTTTTTTCAGTAATGTGACACATTTTGAAAGTCTATACGCTCACAAAACCCCTGTTGGTTATTATTCTAAACAAGAACATTTTTAAAAATATTCGATTGTAGTTTAAAAAAAATACTGCCGGCCAATAAATATATTTTTCAAATTTATAGAAAACACCTAACCCCTTAATTAAGGGGTAAACTTGATTATATCTATAATATAGATTCTACATATCATTTTATGCATATGTACGGAGAGAACAGTTTTGGGAATGGTTACTAAAAAATTTAGTAATTTGGGGACAGCTTTAATATTTTAGGAGTGAGCGCTTTTGTGTTTAGTAATAATTTTCATATATTTAGCATAAGTGTTGTTTGGCAACTATGCCTTTACTGAAAAATAGTAATTACAAAATGAAGGAAGATCTAAACTTTAGTTTAATAACTATAACTATACTATAATTATAGTAGTTAACTATTTTGAATTTACCATTAAATTTGCACAATTAAATAATAAAAATTAATTTAACCGAATTAAACGATAACCAACAAAATGCAAAAGATGCCGACAGGGCCGAATTTACCGAACAGACAACGTAGGCAGCTGCCTAGAACGGAAATAATTAGGGGTAACTAGACAGTAGTGTCGAGCTGCGAGGAACTAGACAGTAGTGTCAATATTGGAACACTCGATCCAACTTGCAATTTTCGAAAACAAATAATATTAAAAGCTCATATGGGATGAATCTAGAGATGAAGGGAAAACTTCAATATAAATACTTTGGATGAATTTGGGCAGAATTTTTTCTAAATTAGTATAGCATACAAAGTTCTTGATAAAAAATAACCAAGAATTTTTGCATGCATTGTTTGAATAAACACTTCATGACAAGTGTCTTCAATTAAAAAATTTCAAGATATAGAATGTTTAAGAATAAGATGATGATGAAGTGAAAAACTGCTTAAGATAAAAATTTGTTGAAGAACGATTAAACGCACTCTCTCTTAGCTATAGAGTCAGATTGTCTCATGTCTTATTTCTATATTATAGACATGCCAAATTTCTAAATCCGAACCTGTAGCCGACTACATAGAAAAATAATATTGGGAATTTGCTTCCACACTTTTAGTATATTAATTATTATATTATTATTATATTAAATTATTAATATATTGTGAAAAATTTTAATATAACTTAAAACTATTATTGAAATGTATTCTAAATTAAAAAAGTAATAAATTATTAACTTAATAATGACACGTTAAATATTAATTATTAATATTTTATTTTATAGTAATTACTATAATAGTATATTATGTATCAAGTTTTATAAACGATATTTTAGTTACGAGTTTAATTAAGCAAGAGCGAAGCTTGCGAGCGAGTGTTTAATAAAAACTAGTGTCCAAAGAAGTTTATAAACGAGTTACATACTATACTCTATCTACGACGAACACAAAATAAAATTTAAGGCGAATTTTATTTATTAAAAATTTGACATCTGTCAACTGCCACCCGGATTTAACCTCACATTTTCTAAATTTATAATATAGCTAACTTAAAAGGCACTGATGCTAACTTCAGCTCGAGACTAAAATGCCATAAGGCCACAGGTCGTCAATAGAGGGTTACTCCTGTAGATAAAACAAAAAATCAATAATTAATATTTACGATTCATTACTTTTAAGTTAAAAAGTTAAAAGTTTTAACAATCAATACCTACGAAATATTAATGGTAAAATGTTTAGTAATGGTTATTTTACAGTTCGTATACTTTTACAAAATGTTCTGGTTTTACAAATAAAGTGTTAAATGCATAAGTTTTGGGTTTTATTAAGAATAGATTAAAAGCGAATGGTAGAAAAAAAATATATTGCAAGAAATGCCTTAAAAAATTTATGTCGTTGTTTATTTTATACTTAAAATTTATTTTGCAAACGTTAAATCTGTCAATATTAATTTTTTCTTAGTGTTTTATAGGATTTCAAGATATTTAAAATAATAAAAACTTCAATAAAAATATTCACATTTATGTTTTGCTAATTAGCAATATTAATATAAGTAAATTTTGACAAAAATAATAAGTAAACAGTTAATAATTTTACCCTGGATTTAAAAAAGGAAAAATATCTAGTTAAAAAATACTGGTGAAGCCAATTATACTCATATAAATTAATTTGTATAGAAATAAATAAGAAGATTTTTTTATATTTATTATTTTTATATTGCAGTAATAATACTTAATAATATAATTATTCTAAATAATATAATAAAAGCTATAATTCTTAGTTTATTATATTTATTACATGTTTATTGGGATAAATTATCAATAATAAACTTGAGATTTTATGTTTTCTTGAAGAACTTTTTAATAATTCTAAAGTACATTTTTTTAAATTGTAAAATTTTAGGGATAATTATAATTATTATAGTATTTCAGTATTCCAGCAAATACTATACACGAACACTACTATGACAAGCCCGTAAATTTAAGAAACCACAAATGCAGAGTATTAACGAATATTTAAAGCTTGACCTTGAATCTAAAAATAGATTTGTTACGGGTAGAATTGGCAACACCGCTGGGCTTTACAGCGATTAATCAGTATATATTTTTATACTAGTGGGCTTTTCAACGTATTAATAATATATGCTTGGGCTTTACAAGAACAAAAATGTTTCTACCGACAATCCTATAGGGAAATCTTTACCCCTCGACTTTCCCCTCTATAGGTTTGTATTGATTTAAATGAGATAGAAGATAAGTATACACGCCTAAACCACTAGCAACTGCAGGGCTCCGAAGCGACCCATCCGTCTCCGGGCTTCAAAACATACCATATATAGGTATATATATATATATATATGTATGTATATGTATATATATACATAAAATTCTGAGTAAAATTACTGTACCATGTCCTTTACCTAATGTGAATAATTGTCGAGTTATTAATTGTTTTCGTTAAAATTTGACAAATGCGCGCCAATCTAAAATAACCTATAATTTTTTTGCTATTAGGTTTGCGGAAATGGAGGTGTAATTTTTGGAATCTTAAAACATTGTTTCCATTTCAATTATTTAACATTTTTAACAAATTACCCAATAAAATCCAGGGCAAATTAGGCTAACTTAAAACGTTAATTTTATTTTAAATGAAACATCCGGTATGTTTTTACATAATCAAAAAAAAATTAAAAAACATTTCGATTGATGTAATTATTCCCTATAAATAAATTTAATAATTTTAGAGATATAAATTTAAAAATTTTTAATATTAGACCCAGAATAGTCAAGAAGAGCAACTTGTAATGTAGAATGTAAGAATTAAGAAATGCTTAAATGTAAATGGAGGACACTTTGAACATTTAGTAATAAATAAGTAATAAAAATTGTTGGTTTATTAAGTTGTTACAGTTACGTATTCTTTTTGTTATTACGTAAAATAAATTTTATATTTTATAGTCTCCACTGAGCTAGTAGTTAGTGCTTCATCTAGTTTACATTCTACAGCCTTTTTGATTTTTTTTCAAAATTAGATAATACTGTTTGTATAACTTTTAAACTTTAAATACGTTTGGCTTGTCAATATTTTTTTAAATTCACTGACTATCGTTAATTTTGTTTACAAAACACTTTATTAATCAACAAATTGTTTATAACAACCTGCAAAATTGACGCCATTAAATTTTGAACAATGACAGATTACGTGGTAAACACAGATACCGTCAACTCACCCGTCAGAGGTTTCTTGATACAAAATAATACTTAAAATTTTAGAAATTGTTTAAATATCTCTGAAATTATTAACTGTTGTTCCCTTTAAAATAAAAAAGTTATTAACGTTTCAAGTTAGCCCAATTCGCCCTAGGTTTTCTCGGGTGATTTGTTGAAAAATGTTAAAGAATTGACATGGAATATTTTAAACAATGTTTAAAGATTCCAAATATTTTACCCCCATATCAGTAAACCTAATAGTATACATCTAGAAATCTATTTACTTTAGGTATAGGACATGGTATAGTAATTTTACTCAGGATTTTATGTAAAATTTAAAAACGTAAAAATATATGGGGTGTTCTATTTAAAATAACAAAGTTGATGTCACTTCCGGTTAAACCTAAAGTGGCATTTTGTTAAAAATATTTAAAAAAAAATAGACTTAAATGAATTATAAACGCTTTTAAATTTCAAATCGATATCTTTTTCCGTTTCCCTAAAACTTCCAATGGACCACGAATGTGAAACACCCTATATATAGTGTGTTTTTTAGGTTGTAATACCACTATAGATTCTAAAGCAATGTATAATCGTAAAAGATCAAGATTTGTTTCCAACATATATTTAATAAAAGATAAATACAAATCTGTTGTTTTATTAAAAAAAGTCAAAAATTAAAACCAGAAATATTTTTTTACTTAAAAAAAAATAAAATTATTATTTTCTTTAAGTATAATTTTTATATTATGTAAAAACATACAACATTTAAAGAAAAAAATGATTTGTAACAAAATAGAGAATTAAAAATCTGTATAGGTTAAAATAAAAAGAATGGCTTTATAAAAAATTTAAATGAAGTGATTTCATGAAACGGTGAGACACGGGTACGTTTTTTTAACCTTTATTTTTAAGATCTATTAAAATTTTTCATGAAAGGAAAATCGTGTTCAAATGTGTTATTATTTATTATTATAATATTTTACCTGGCGTCCCTACAATAAAAATGGGATTTGTTAAATTCAATTCGGGAATTCGGTTATTTGAAAGCTGCTTTAAACAACACGACAATATAAAACATTTTATTTCTTAAAGACATTTTTAATATTCTTTGGTCTTTATTAAACTGCATTTATTTTTCTTATTTTGTTATTTATAAACAATATAAAACATTTTTTTCGCAAAGAAATTTTTAATAATCAGTTGCAGTTTAAAAAAGACCAAAGATTATTAAAAAAAGTTTTTGTTTAGTTGTGTTTATAAAGCATGCTACAGCTTTCAAATAAGCGAATTTTCGAATTTAATTTAACAAATACATATTTTAAAATTCTCACGAAAATGTTCAATTTACCTTCCTTTATAATTTACATCCTTACGGCAAAATAAATATTTTTTGTAGTAAAATTAATAGTGTATTGATAACCGATCGTGGAATCATAGCAATTACTCCCTATGATGAAAGTTTCCGAGCGAACCGGAAGGCGAGTGAAGAAATTCATTGTGGGAGTAATTGCGATTCCACGCGAGTCAAACACTATACTTTTTTGTCGAGTGATGATAGTTTGAATTACTAACATTGAGTACGCCTATATTACCTAATTTTGGGCTGCTGATTTCAAAAATGCCACTCGTTTTGCTCCAGGACGTCTAGGATTCGAAATAATGGCGTAATAAAATGATATGCCCAATTATCTCAAAATGTAAATTTTTCGTTAATATTTTAATTAATTTTTAAATTATTTTGAATTAAGTTTATTTTGGATGTTGGGGAGACAGGGGCAGCGAGGACCACTTAAACATTTTTTTAAATATTTCAGCTATATATAGGTAAAAGACATATGCAATTTTTTCGAAAACCTATTTAATATGGTCTAACTAATTTAGTACAAAACCGAAAAAAATGTTGTAACATTTTTTGGTAAAGATAAAAAAAACAATTTTATTACATTGGTCCTCCTTGCCCCGGGTATCGGGGTAAGAAGGTCCACCATTTGAAACACCTGCACGCATTAATAATAATACCTCTTGATAATTTTTAACGAATTAATTAAATAAATTAATTAAATAAAAACAAATAAAAAGCAAATTCTGTTGCGCCCTGCACAAATGGAAAATTTAAAAATTATTCGTACAGCTCGCAAAATGAAAAAGTCATCATTGCTCACAACTTCTGCACTGGACCCAGTCTCCTCCAACTTTACTCTCTTTGTACGGAGTTTCACAATAAATACATAAATCATCCAAGGTCCTGCTTGCCCCAAATTAAGTGGTCCTCATTACATCAAATGTCGCTAGGCAGGAAATCACCTCGTAACATTTTTCCATGCAATAGCATTGGTAAATCAATAGGGAAGGTTTGAAGCACATTTAATATGGATCACTATAGTGATCCATATTAAATAATACGGGTACAAACATTTTTTTTCACATATATGTGAAAAAAAATGTTTGTACCCGTATTAATAAGTTAACTGTTGAAAATGTTCGCTGTTGATGATTGTGAAGAATATCGGGTGTAATTTGTTGGCCTTCATTAGTGATGCGGTTCCGTAAATCTTCTAAGGATTCAGGCTGGGTGGCATAAATTTTGGATTTCAAAAATCATCACAAAAAGGAATTAAGGGGAGGTAAATCCGGTGATTTAGCGGGCCATTCGATAGCACCCCTTCTCCCAATTCATCTACCAGGAAACGTTTAATCCAGAAAATGCCGTACAGGTAATGCATAATGGGGAGGAGCCCGGTCTTGCTCCATTTAAATTTTAGGGTAAGAAACATGTTCCAATTATGTAATCACCAAAATACCAGCACAAATGTTTAATTTCTGAGGGTGTTGAGAAGATCCAATAACGACAATTATGACGATTGAAAATGCCATTGAGAAAAAATGAACATTAAAAAGGTAGTTGGAAGTATTTATAATTACTTCGGACATTAATTCACAAAATTTTAAACGGCTGTCATTATCATTTTTATGCAATTCTTGAAGAAGTTCAATTTTATATGGGTGCCATTTATTATGTTTCAGAAAGCACAGAAATAACGAACTATCCACATCAACTACTTTTCTGAAGATACAGTCGATTTATCGACTACAATTTGTTAGTTTAAAAACAATTTTTCAAGGATTTTTTTTTTTCGAAATTTGTAAATAAGCGGTTCAGTAAAATGTTAGGATATCCATTTCTCGGCGAGGCGTACCATAAATTTAAAAAACGAAGCGGTTTAAAAAAAAGTAATCCCCTTTCAAAAGATGCAACACAACATACCCCTTCCCATTTGAAAAAATAAGGATGAATGCCGCCCCCGCTAAGCCGTTGAAGGTACAGTGATAAAATTAATATGTAAATGTCCCCCTGAAAGAAAAATTATAGGGATGTTGTTGTTTTTGATGGGACACCATGTATTTATATATTAGGAATTTCATTAAATAAAAGTCGAAACTTTGCTGATCTTTGTCTTGCATTATTATTTAAATTTTTTAAACTTTTCTATTCTTCAAAAGGTAAAACCGTATCTTATTTTGCATCGTTACTTGTGTACTGTGTTTTTATTTATATATAAAAATAAAACAAAATAAAGATTTTAGAAAATTAAAATTCTTAGGAAAACGTTAAGTTTCAATTCATATATTCAAAACATGGCTATTTCCATGATTTTTATGTGTTTTATTTAAGGATTGCATTAACTTTTAATTTTTAAAGATTATAAATGTAGACGTCATATTTTGATTTAGCTGATTAAAAACCTTTATATTCTACAACCATTAATAATTAACATTATCAAACATTTTAATCGCATTACATTTTTTGCCGTTGGGTATTGATTTTGTAAATTAATTTATCAAACAACAAAAGTAATGAACTGTTGAAGTCCAATTTAAACCTCAAACAAATATGTCCGTTTTCATTTCGGTGGATTTCGTGGTATAATATTCAATTTATGTAAATAAAAAAACATGGCGGGCGAGCATTCGTAAGAACGGAACTTTTTCCTCACGACGATTTATTATAATGTCAGGGAATGTTTGAAACTGAAACTAAATCATGATTAGCTGACAAAAAGCAAAAATATGTTTTACCAGAAGTGTAATAAATATTAATTATTTTTAAACACGTAATAAAATTGATTAAACATTTTGTTACTCAACTACTCATTTGGGTTAGATAATTAATTAAATCAGGGTTTTTATTATAAAGAAATAAGTTGGAACCTTAGTTTTAATTACCTACCTAGGATCATGAAAACCCACCAAATCTGAGTACGAAATTAAATTCTGCATGTTTTATTTTATAGTAAAAGTACAATTGAATCAGTTATTTAAAAATCGAACAAGTAAAAATTAAATTTTGTATTCATTCATTACTTTTTAATTTATGATTTAGGTTTGTGGAAGGAAATAATATCTTTAAGCGCTCTATAATTTAAACTTTATTATTGTCAACACGCACTACTAAAGTGATTGATTATCGTCTAGTCTGTAAAAATAATTAGTCCAATCGGGTACCTCCTAGTCTTTAAAAAACCCTATATAAAAAAATATACTACTGTTATTTCTATCTTACTTTCTACTTTTAATAATTATTATTATAATTGGACGTTTTACGTATTGTTTAATAAATTAAAGTGTACCTCAGTTACACGTCGGCCTTCAAACTTTGAGATCAGCACAAAAAGACACATCCTTATGACATTAATAAAAAAACCTCTTAGGCGGTAAAAATAATTTAGACCAATCTAGTCAGTTGAAAACCCGTTTGGACCAATTAAAAAATTTGAATACTGACAGAGAGTAGGTATATTATGCGACTAGTGGGAGAAAGAGGAGATTCCTCGAGAGTGGAGTAAAATCTCCTCTTTTGACCAATAGTCGCACACAATATTTTATTTAACTACCAGAAGGAATTTAAAGCCAATTTTATTTGATATTTTATATTACAAATTTCTTTTGGTAGTTGAATAAAATATTGTGTGTGGTCAAAGGAGGAGATTTCACTTTCAAGAAATCTACTATTTTTCCCACTAGTCGCCCATATACTATTTTTCCAACCAATAATTCTACTTTTTTATTGTATGTATGTGGGTTTTTAAGAAAAAAAAATATATTGTTTTTTATGCGACCCTTTTATTTTTTATTATTTTTAAATACAAAACAACATAACCTAAAAACTTTTTTGACAGCTGAATGTCAAACGATGGTTTCCGGTTCTTTTCACACAGACCTGTCACTTTTCACACGGAAATGTCACTTTACATTCGTGTTTTGCCTTGCCAATGAAAAGATTCATTTTCTAAGCAACGATGCCATCATGAAAAGTGACTTTTACATAGTGGTCGTAGAAAAATACATTTACTGCACGTTTCTGTCAACAAATTTATGTGTAGTAGGAGATGGTTGAGATTATTATATTAAAATTTATTTAATTAATTATATTATAATATTAAAATGGATGTTTTGATAAAATATTAATAAAATTATATTTAATCAAACGTTTGAATTTATAAACCATTAAACCTTTATTGAGATATTATCTTTTGCAATTTATATTGTATTATGTATTTAGTGTGTTATTTTACAGTATTAAATCTAGTTTAACTTTATAAGCCTAAATATTATTTAAATGTAAGTATAATACGGAACAGTTTCGATTTTTGATGTCCTATACCTAAACCCAAAAGAAAAAAATATTCGCATTTTTAGTAATTACTAGCTTTTTGTGTATGGTAATTATTATTAAAATAATATATATTTTTATATAAGAGCAATTTTATTTGTTGTTATTTTAATTTATTTATTTTAATAATGGAAATATAACTAAGGTAATTGGAAAATCCACAAAAATAATTATCTACCTTATTGTTATTAATAAATTACCTTACTTTCTCTTTGGAAATACCCTCAGGATTAAAATAGGCACGAGTGTATTCAGAAAAAAATAATCTTTAATTTAAGGATTACAGAAATACTATAAAACAACAAGTAAATATGCCATTAGTTTAATTTGGTAATTACGATTGTTAGCTAGTTTACACCACAGAAGCGTTTTTAATGTTTTGTGAAAAACATACATTTATACAGGGTATTGGGTTTTCCGTGGGACGATACCAACTTTCTTATTTTCACTGGAACACCCTAAATATATTAATTAGGAAAATGTTACTACTTTTTGAGTAAAATTAAAACTTATCAAAATTTCTCTAAATTTAGACATTCGCTAAAAGTTAAAAATAACCAACTAATAGTATATTCTGTAACAAGTTTGGAATTCAGCATATTCCGCTCGAGTGAAAATTTGTCACACGAGCCGAAGGCGAGTTTGACGGTTTCACGAGAGGGGAATATGCAATTCCAAACGTATTTCAGACTATACTTTTTCTACGTTTCCAAAAAATACCATAGAAAAATAATTTAATTGGAAGAAAGTGAGGTTGGATCGGTCTAAAATTTGTTAGAAATTAAAAACAGAGATGGCGCCACAAATGTTTATTCTGTCATCAGATGATAGAATATTTCATTCTGTAACACTTTACGGAATATATGTCATTCCATAGATAAAAGTAATATTAGAATAGTTAAATTCCGTAATAGGAGTAGAAAAAACTTATATTATTTTTTATATTAGGTAGTATTCATATCTTTAATAATAACCAAGATATACGTTACATCTTTTTTTATAAAATATTATATTATTCTATGCTCCGTTGAAAATAGCGATTTTAAAAGTTTAAAACATTCAATACATGTCTAACACGTGTTATAGGTCCAAAATTTTGACGACTAACAGTGGGAAAGTTAGATTTTGTTTTAATGAATATAAAATAGTCGGCATTTACAAAATTTACGAACGAACAGTTTCTGTAAAATTACTGCAAAATGTCTATTTATTGTTTAAAATTACTACAGGAGATCTTTCTGTCATATCCTATTTTCCAACAAAAAGTCAGCAAATTTGCCGAATAATCCCTAATCCAAAATAATGAGTAAATTATTTCGTCTATTATATTGGCTTTTAGTTAAAATTTGCTATTGAATCATTAAATAATTAGGAATCTTTAACAATTTTAATTTTAATTAACAGTTGGTTCGCTAACAGGATAGTTTTTTCAAAAATTATTTCAAACTTAATCTAATAACATAATTTATATAACAAAATTATTTCGGGTAATGTGTGTTTGTTATAATATATATATATATATATATATATATATATATATATATAATATTATTATAATGGGAAAATTTACCTTTAGTAATTCATAGATATTCTAAATTATTATATTATCAGTTTACATGACCGATACATAACCTCATTTTTTTATACTCATCTGTAAAGGTGGGACTTTTGGATATAAAGTATTATACTACGATAGTACTATAAAATTGCTTTTTAACTTTTTACATATAATTATAATCAATCGTTTTCCTAATACAATAATTATTATTAAATAATTATAAATAATTATTAAAAAATCATAAAAATTAGACTTGGTGGGTTTTTAACTTTTAAATATTATTAATACAACAAATTTGTAAAAAACAATTTTGTAAATATGAATTAATTGATTTATAAATTATTAAAATTTTAACCCAAAATAATGTTATAATTTTAATATAATTTAAAACATATTTTATTATTTTAAATACTTATATTATTACAGTTCCACCCAATTAAAACAATTTTAATTAAAACTTATTTAAATATTTAGCATTTCATTTATTTATTTATTTAATTGAATATTTCACTGTATAATAGTTTACCAAAACAGTTCTGTTACTGGTACCGCCAAACGATTTTATTTTTTTGATATTATTGTATTCCATATTGCTCTTTTTAACCATTTCAGTATAACCTCATAATTTTTATTTCTATTAAATACTATATTTCCCCAACATTTTTACCCTTCTAAAAATGTTTTTCTGACTTTGGCATTAAGACTTTTAATATATCAACCACTAACGCCGTTCTAAATAACTGACAAAAAATACATTTTTTTGGAAAGAGTATAGAGTATAATCTTAAAAACCAAAAATCTAACTATCTATCTGGTAGATAATCTATATGGATATCATTGTTCTCACAACGATAGATATGGAATTTAACTGTCAGATAGACTAACTGGAACTTAACCAGAGATTGATAAACCGGCCCTAAGTTGGCTTTTAAATTGTTTTTTTTAATCCGATAAATTAATACTTGAGATAGATATTTTAATTTATTAGTGTACCTAAAATAATTATATAATTATAATTTATATTACTATTTTTTGACAATAAATTTAAATTATATTTTAATTATTATAATTAGCCCATTTTAAACTTATTAGGAAAGATTTTTCATAATAAATTTAATTTTTTTTATTTTAATTAAAAATTTAATTTAAATTGTTTAAAGAGGATTATGTTTTTTAAGTACATAGCCATCGATTTTAAGACTTTTTGCTGTTTGTATAACTTTGTTTGAAAACTTTAGTAATCTCTCTCTCCGTATAAGTTTCTCGGCACACAGTGCTTAAACAAAAGAACAGAGGTACACTAGTTTCACTTTAATAGGATTGTGTTCGGATAGTGTTATCAATTAAGCTTTTTGATCTAGAATCAAAATTCTAATATATTGCAGATTTTTATGATTAAAGAAAAACCGCAGCTAAAATATTTTCCAACATATTTTATTTAAAGCAAATGTTATGTGGATTTAACAAATGTCCATAATTCGTATTGACAAAACGTGATCAACAAAAATTTGTTTCTAATCCTTTCCTTACACCCAGTGTATCGGATTATTGGCTATTACATTTTAATGGGATTCAAATTTTGTTCACAATAAAAAAACTTTATCTATAGAGTATATTCTTATTGCATAATATTTTTTTTCGTGAATAAGCATTATAAATTCCTTGCCTAACAACGGGAATAATAAACTGAATAATGTCACGTTTTTAGGAATCAGTGATTGGCCGATTTCAATATTCACTGTGATTTAAACCAATTGGGTTTTAAATTGTAAGAAGGCGAATATAATAACATTTAAAATTGGTAAAAAGTAAGGTTAACCATTTGAAAGATAATAAGTAATGATAAGCAAATGAAATAAGTAAAAAAGTAAAATGGAAACACTTTTTGTGTGTTTTTAATACTAAATTAAATTATAATAAAAGATACACAACCATTTGGAGGAAGAAAATCGTTAATACCATCGTTAATCAAGTATCCTTCTGTGCATGGGGATCTCTTTATATGAAGAGCTACAAGGTCAGTTAAATTAGACAAAAGTTGCATAATAACAAGTCTATTAAAATTGCACTTAAAAACTGGGAAAAAAATTAGCGGTTCTCATATAATTAAAAAAAAGACTGATAACCTGTCGTAATCAAAAATCGTTACAACTTCGTTATTTCTGTGAATTTAAAAAAAAAGTTTCACATGTAAAAATATATAAAAAAGAAGCTTTATTGGTTTAACCAAAGGGCTATCGACCTAGGTCCTTCTGCCCGTTTACAACTTAAATAATATGTTTCTGTACAATGTTTTGGTATATATAAAAGTAAACAATGTTAAAAAAATTAACAAATTATATCATTATACTAATATATTTTAACAAATAAAAAGGAGAGAGCTATTCCTTTAATATTTCCCACAAGGTGAGGCTTGGGTGCTTGCTTTTTCATTGTTCATCTCCCAGTTTGATGCACCATGTTTCTATGTTTTTAATGTTAGATTCTGATTCTTTAAATCTTTAGGCGATTTCTTGTAGGCGTTTAAGGATATTGGGAATATTAATAATCTCATAAAGGGGGGGTTTGGTAGGTTATGGTGGTTGGGGTGTCGGGTTTTTGTAATTTTTCTTATTGCTGTTGTTTCTGCAACTTCCAGTTTTTTAAGGCAGGTTTTGCTGCTGTTCATGAATAAGATACTACCATATTCCAGGATGGGACGATATCATGGTGTATATTTTTTTGCAGTAAGTTTATCTATGCCTAAATTTTGGTACGTTAGAGATCTAAAGTCAGCCGCTCTGTTAACTGTGTTGGTTTTCATTATGTTACAGCCCTAGTAGAAATTTGTCCAGTTTTCCTCACTACTGGTAGGGCGCTGGTTGGATTTAGATAGGGAAAAACTAGAAAGGGAAATCCTAGATCGGTCCCGACTAGGAACTAACCAGTAAAACTTGCCTAGTTGTGGCTCGGCTCCGACTGACTAGTTCACATCTAGTTTCCCTCATTAAATCCCAGTCTAGGCTGAGTCAAGTTTTCCTCGCCATAAACTTGTAAGTAAATGTATGGAAAATCTTTAAGATCAATCTTAACATTCCATTCGTATCGATCGATATAATTAGAACATAATGACAATAATTGTTATAACAATTATTGTCATTCTTACTCTTAGAATGGATTGTATTAAACGTTTTACAATTTAAATATATTTGATTTACAAGGCTTCTCTCGGACAAAAATTTAAGGAATTATATTTTTGAGATGCCTCTTTGTTTCAAAGATAAAAGTTGTTTAATTAAACACCTTTAACTTAAGTTAAACTGGGAAAAAATTTAAGATTAAGATTTTTTGGGTGAGATTTAAGATGAGTGTGTATATTTAACATGCCTGTAGAAATCAAATGGACAAACACAATTTGTTAATATTTCAAATAACTTTTATTATATTTGCGTCCCGTCTCACTAGATGGCACCACGATTTTACAGATAATAAATAAATTTTAATACCTACCTATCGAAGTTGGTAGACCTGCTTATGACGATGTTGGTAGACCTGCTTATGTGACATAAGTTATGTCATTCTTTTTTGTGCTTTATCGTAACCACGTTTGTTGAATCAATACTTAAGTTTTTAGAAAAATTGTGCTAGATTTATCAAGAGAATGGGCAAAAGGCTTGGACACTCGCCCGTTACTACTTCCTCAAGCAGCTCTGAAGAGGAAAAGGAAAATTTACAACGTAAATTAAGGGAGACAAGACGCAAATTCAAAGCCGCTAAAATGGCGGCAGATCAAGAACGGTATTATTATTACCTATTATTTCGTACCGTATTAAAGGTTACTTATTTTAGACGTCGTATGCCTGTCCTTTCTAGACTAGCATTAGTCTCATTTAATTACAGTATTGTGCTTAAATTTATCCCAACCAAAAGTTCTAAAGTTTTATGGGATATTTCAGGTGAGTCACCAAATTTTAATAATATTATCCCTTCAAACACCCCCCTAGGATCCACTCATTAGATACAATTCCACCCTTAAGTGACGACATGTGTAAAGTAATTCATCTGAAACAGGAAATACATACACTATTCACATTTCGCAAATAGTATAAAAAGTACCTACGATACATTTATCACTTAACACTAGTCCAGTTTAATAGTCGAAAATTATGCGTTTAGATACAGTCCAATAAAAATGCATTGCCTTTAAATATCATTAAATTTAACGCAAATATTCAGGTAACTTCCCTTAAAATTTTATTTGATTTCGATTGAATGCAAAATGAAATGTGGACTACAACCCAACATTTTTGAATAATTATTAATTATTGCCTTAAAATTTTAGATTTCATTGATGTACAAAAACTACCGGATAAACAAAGGCTTACGGCAAAAGAGTTCGAAAAAGCTTTAAGCTTCCAAAGACTAGAGTGGGGGCAGAACCGAAAGATCAAAAAAAGTGAAAATGTAAATATATTTAAATCTAATAAAAAAAATTTTGTTACTGGCATTTATTATTGGTTAAAAAATTCACAAATATTCCCAACCAGTTTTAAGCTAGTTTTCCCTACCAGCTTTTCCCCAGTAGTTCCCCACCAGGAAAAGCATTACATGACTAGTCAGAAACTAGTAGGGATTCCTAGCGAGGCCCTCGTTTCATTTGGGGAAAACTAGCTAGCGCCCTACTAGTTCCCCATTTAAATTTCTACTAGGGAGTGCAAGTTAAAGTTTAGTTTGCTGTCTATATTAATGCCCAGATATTTGGTTGATTGACTTGGTGTGACTTGGTGGTTGTATAAACTGATTTGATCATTTGGATAAGTTTTAGTTTCGTGGAATATTATGAGTTGTGATTTGTTAGGGTTAGGTCTGGGTCTCCATTTGTTGAACCAAAGGCATACTTTGTCCGTCGAATTTTGTAGCCGTGCTACACGAAAAGAAATGTTATGATAAAATAAATCAAATCCATTTATTAATAAAGTCAAAAATTATCCTAAATAAATTAGTTTAATCTAAAATAGAATAAATCAAGAAAAACACTGATAAATCTTAGTGTTTTACGATAAATCTGTACATTTCGCAAATGATTAATATCATCATATTAAAATTAACATCATTAGATAGACATAATCGTTTAAGTGCTACATTTAATAAATTTTTTTCTAGGAACATTAAAATTTTAGATTGGTCACAGAAAAAGTTTTTCTTAAACCAATCAAACATTAAGATTGGCTTTATGTAACGTTAAGCTTAATTTTCTTAGGAAAGATACTCAGATCAACTCTTGGATTTTATTATTATATTCCAATTTGGATTAATTTTATCAAATATTATATAAATAAAACTAAATGGATTTAACTTTATTTTTACTAGTATAAGTAAGTACAGGGTGTTTTCTTATAAATGGGACACCCCTATAAAATCTTTATTTAAAGAAATATCAAAAAAAATTTAAAATCCAGCTTGTATGGTTTAAAAGGGTAATTTTTTTACAAAAATTTAAGAACAAAAAAGCATCGGTAAATTTAATAAAATAGCATTGACATTGTTTTTTTTTTCAATGAAACACCATGTATATTTTTAAATAGTTTTTTCTTCAGAAAAACAATGTTATAGGTATCTATTTTACCGATGCTTTTTTGTTTTGAAATTTTTGTCAAAAAAATTACTTTTGTAGCCCTTGAAGCTGAATTTTTTAATATAATATAATATAATATATATAATATATTATATTATCTTCAAATAAAGATTTTAGAGGGCGCCCATTTATATATACGTATACGAAAACACCCTCTACATTTGGAATAAAATCAATAAAATATTTGCTTAATATCTCTACATGCTAAATTAAAATAATCCTGTCTGGATTAAATTATTAAAAAAATTTACTGAATATTAGAAAAAGACCTATAAATTGTGTACTAACATTAATCAAATATAAGACTAATTCTATCCAATTTTTGATACGACTATCCAATATTTGATTGAATTAATAAAAGTCCGCTAAAATCAAGCTATTATCTTGACCAAATCTGTAATATAAGGAGCAAATTTAGCAAACATGCCAATTTTTAGTTTTTAACGCGTCTTAGTTTGTAGTTGCTCTTCACGTGTAGTGAGTTGTAAACGATCGTGTGAGTACGTGTCCAGTTTTAGTTTGTTTAAACCATGGTTATTATTGGGAATATTAAAGGTAAGTAACAAATAAACCATTTTTTATAGGTATGTTTCTACCCTAACTTTTACAGAGCATTTTGACTGTCAAGTGGACGTCGATTTCTTTGGAATGCGAACGAAATAGGGACTGTTGTGCGCACCACGTGAGATATCTCCGGCCATCATCTTTGATATATTTGCCGACGTTAAATTAAATTTTAAATGTTGTTTTTCAAGTTTTAAATTAAACGCAAATAATTTAAAAATTATACTTTATATTAGTCAATTAAACATAAAAAGCAATTGTTAAACCAATATTATTTTTTGTATTTTGTACCTAATTATAAATTATTATTATATTAAGTTCTTTTTTTATGAAAGTTTGTAAACTGAAATAAATAAGTATTTATAGACACAAAATTTAGTATACTTTACCTACCCCACTATCACAGATTATTACGAAAATCAATATTCCAGCTGACTAGTCAATAATCAAATATTGAATAAAATAATTACCACATCAAACAAGTTTTATTTAATTATTAGATTAAAATATTAAAAAATTTGATAAATTTAATATATTTTTTACTAACTATTTTGCACAAATTTTTGATAACTACTACTTAAAAAATAGATTAAACTGACCTAAAAAGAGCTTAATTGAATCCAAAAATTGGTAAATTAAAGAAAATATTATTTAAATTCTAGAATATCGTAGACCAATTTAATTTAATTTTTACTATTATTATTCCAAATTTTGTTGTGATTTATAAAACTAATTTGCTGCTATTTATCACGGTTTGATACATTTAAGCATAGCAAGTAATTTAATCGAATGAATTATTGATATTAGTCTAATTTTGGATTGGCGCTATATTGATCAAAAATTTGATTGTAATACTACCTTAGCGAATTAATCGTATTCAAAATTTCTTTCCGTGTAAAGCCTCTTTTTTAGTTTTTCCGTGAGCTATTAGTGCAAACTAAAAGAAAAACTGTTATCCTAATTAAAACAAATAAACCTGTTTTAATAGATAATATTTTATTCAGATTAATTTTAAATAATAAAACAAAATTGAAACTTTAATGTTTGTTATTTTTCAATAATGTTTCACCACCTGCTGTATCGTTCCATCTGGATGAAATTTACCAAACACATATAGTTTCATAAATTTAACATGTCTAAGTAGAGATTATGTTAAAACTTTCTGTTTAAGTGAAGCATCTCAAACATGTGTGTCTGCTTGGATTAAAATCTTACATACATTTTACATAAATGTACTATGTACTATAAATTAAAATTATTTTATGTTAATTTCATCACATATAAACCTATTAGGTATAATAAATAGTAAATCTCTTACTGTCTTATCGAATACACTAAATTTAAAAATATTGTTCATATCAGTTTTGGTTTGTATTTACAATTTTTAATAAAAATAATAATTAAAATTCCTTATATGATCAATAAAAAATTAAAATCAATTGCTTACGTAAACCGACTTTTTTAACTTCAGACATACGGTACCGAATATAAATTTTTTGATAGTGATATTTTTAGTTTGCATGTTCTTTCAAACCGCAGATAATTTAGTCTGAAAAATTTAATCGGTCTTTTTTGGCACTAGCAAAAGATAAAAGATAAAGAAACAAATTTGTTTCTTTTTTTCACTTAAGTAAGACATTTTGTATTTTGCATTTTGCAAACTAAGTACAAAATACTATATTTTTACAGAAGCTTGGACTGGATAACATACTAATGATGTACAGTCCGTTCAGGCTAAGTTGAGCGCTTTGGTGGGGATCATATGGCCGTTGATTAAATTAAATATCGAATCGTCGCGAGATTTTGGTAATAAGAAGATGATTTATCAGTGCCGCGGCTTGTCGTTTGTTCGTACAGAGCGGCTACCGAAATACATGTATTTAATTGTGCCTGTACATAGAGATGATGAACTGGGTGACATTCCTTAGACCGCTCAACTTAGCCTGAACGGACAGTATATATATGGTACAAAACACGCCAAGTCAACGGGACGTACGGTCCCTGTGCGCTTTAACCCTTTTAATTTTAACTAAATGTCGAGATCCCAAATTATTGTAAACATTAAAATTTAGAGGAGAAAATAAGCTTTTCTTTAATACTAATTAAAAACAATAAAAGGGTGCTCTTTTTGATAAAAAAGTAAAAATATTTTTAAATCGATTTATATTACCTACAAAATTTTTATTTTTTCGCTGTCGAGACCACCTTTATCGTAAAGAGCTGAAAAAAACCCAAGGGATTTTTGCAACCTGTCAGTCTTTGCCGTCACCCTTTAGCAAAATTAAAGTAGTTTGATAGTACAATGATTTAGCGAAATTTCGTATAATTATAGGCTATAATAGTAGATCGTAGATCTATATTATTTATTTATTTTATTTATTAATTATATAACTTTAAATCAATATTAATTAAATTTTTGTAGTAAAAAAATAAAAACTGCAGTGTGAATAAATAACTTAATAATATCTCCCTCTCAATATTTGCACGCCGCACACAAATTACTAGGTATTACTATAGATATATAGAACAGTATTTTGTCTTAAAACATTGTATTTCAACAATAACTATTTTGAATAAAAGAAAAGTAAGGTAAACATTCAATTTTCTTTTTTTCTTTAAGAAACTTTCTTGACCCATCACTGGTAATATTCATATGAAAAAATTGAACCTACACCTCGCCAAAGTTTTTTGTTTTGAATGCGTTCCACCAACTTCAAATACCGACAGACAGCGGTTTCGACCTTTATTGGGTCTCATCAGTGTCGGGCAACTTGGTGTAGTGGAACACAATCAAAACAAATTACTCCCTGAGCTTATATGCTCGGTTGTTAAGTCAACAGAGGCGAGATGTAAGAACATCAGGTGATCCACACCGTCAAACGACGTGGCCTTTGCCGCAATCGGTACATACTATGCAACCGGGACTGCACACAGCAATTGTATCACAGATACTAATATGGCCTAAAGGAATCTAGAATTAACCCAACCGGGCTAAACATTAAGGTAAACATTCAATTTTCTTAGTTTCTTTAAGAAACTTTCTTGACCCATCACTGGTAATATTCATAAGAAAAAATTGAACCTACACCTCGCCAAAGTTTTTTGTTTTGAATGCGTTCCACCAACTTCAAATACCGACAGTTCCACTACACCAAGTTGCCCGACATTGATGAGACCCAATAAAGGTCAAAACAGCTGTCTGTCGAAATTTGAAGTTGGTGGAACGCCTTCAAAACAAAAAACTTTGGCGAGGTGTAGGTTCAATTTTTTCTTATGAATATTACCAGTGATGGGTCAAGAAAGTTTCTTAAAGAAACTAAGAAAATTGAATGTTTACCTTAATGTTTAGCCCGGTTGGGTTAATTCTAGATTCCTTTAGGCCATATTAGTATTTGTGATACAATTGCTGTGTAGTCCCGGTTGCATAGTATGTACCGATTGCGGCAAAGGCCACGTCGTTTGACGGTGTGGATCACCTGATGTTCTTACATCTCGTCTCTGTTGACTTAACAACCGAGCATATAAGCTCAGGGAGTAATTTGTTTTGATTGTGTTCCACTACACCAAGTTGCCCGACACTGTTGTGACCCAATAAAGATCGAAACAGCTGTCTGTCGGTATTTGAAGTTGGTGGAACGCATTCAAAACAAAAAACTTTAGCGAGGTGTAGGTTCAATTTTTTCTTAGTTCTGTAATTACATTGTCGAAACGTTGTGATTTAAAACACTAAAACAAACCAAAACCTTTATTTTATTTAAAATAATTTAAATGTAATATATTAAATTAAAATAATGTTATTATTAGGGATGGGATATTTAGGTACTAAAAACTGAAAAATAGGTAACTAAAAAGGTACAAAAAAAAAGCATTTTAGGTTAAAAAAACAGCATTTTAGGTAAAAAAAATCATTAAAAGTTTAAGTTTCGTTTATAATTTTGTTTAGCCGCATACCCAAACACAGAACATACCCACAATAAACTATTTCTATGCAATAAGCTGTGTTTTACTGAGTGACACTCACTACACAGAAGTTCTATGACAGACAGGGCCGGCCCGAGGTACGGGCGAACCGGGCAACCGCCCGGAGCGGCACAATGGGGGGGCGGCATTTTTACGATGTGTTAATGATAATAAATTTCAATGAACATAATACAAAAATTTCGATTGGCGATTTTTTCCAGTATTAAGCTCGAGAAATATCTTTGTTACAAATGATTTAATAGAGGCGCTCTCGGAAGACGACGCTGGGGCCCTCTTTTATTTGTTTCTTCAATCATATCCTGTAGTTTTCTTTACTGTGTTTGACAATTGACAATTAATTGAAAAATTTTTCACGATCGTGCATTGTAAAATCAGTGAATTACTAAGGTAGTTTGATAATTATCTAATTATAATTAGAAGTTTAAAATGTCTGAAAAACGCAAAAAAGATTCAGGAGCTTTTTGTAGACACCAAAAAAGTGCGGGTGAGGCGGAAAATCGAGTTCTAGCAGCAACATTTTCCAAATTCTTGCAAAAAAAACCATCGAGTGAAGGTATAATAAATATACTATAATTTAATAATATTGCATACCGTAAACACGGGTGGCTTTGAACCCCGCGGGTGACTAACCTTTTTTAAAAAATATTTTCGCGTTCGATAAAATTAACATTAATAATTTGTTGGGCAAAACCTGTCAAATAAGCGATTCTATTTAGTTTATATTACAGAAAAATCAGTGTTTTAAAGAAATAAATGGGATTTATTACAAATTTATCGCACATTTCGTTATTTAAATAATATTTAAATTTCTATATTAAAATCATAGTTTTTTTTCTTTTTTGCGACTTAAGCCATTATATTGCCTTACCTATTGGTGATTCTAAAGCATAAAAAACTAAAAAATAATTACGTTAAACTACTTTTGCCACTATTTCTGCCGAATAACAAGGGGGCGGCAAAAATATCTTCGCCCGGGGCGGCAAAAAACGTCGGGCCGGCCCTGATGACAGAACATAAGCTCACTAGTAGTGAGTAACTACAAAGAAGGTAACTGTAAAGAAAGTTACTGTTACAGTCTGTAACCATAAGAAAAAATTCTATACCGTTGAGTTGCACGCCCTGGATAAAATATTGGCTCAAATTTTAAAAAGAACAAAAAAATAAAATAAGTAAAAATACGTAAAAATAGGTAACAAATATGTGAAAATAAACTGACAAATTAAAAAATATGTAACAAAAGTATAAAAAGGTAGTTTAAAGCAAAAACCTCCAAAAAAAGGTAAAAAAGGTGAAAAAAAGTTAAAAAAAATAGGTAACAAAAGTATAAAAAAGGTA
This sequence comes from Brassicogethes aeneus, assembly GCA_921294245.1. NCBI lineage: Eukaryota > Metazoa > Arthropoda > Insecta > Coleoptera > Nitidulidae > Brassicogethes > Brassicogethes aeneus. The sequence goes on from OV121132.1 coordinate 70,268,133, forward strand.
GTTAAAAGCAAAAACCTCCAAAAAAGGTAAAAAAGGTGAAAACAAGTTAGGTTCATATAAAAGAAAATCTTTTAAAACACATTTTGGCATTATTGGTTTTCAAATAGTTACATTGGTTAAAAAAAGGTAAAATAACTAAAATCCCATCCCTAGTTATTATCTATCGTATTGAATTATAATACTTAAAGTTTATTCAAATCCAAGCTGGACCAAACAAAAACGCCCAGACGCATAATAACTCGTTCTTATTGGTCGATTCTGATGGTGTGACTCGTATTGTGAGTTCTTATTGGTCGATTCGGAGGATTGTGTTTACATTTAGTCCAGCTTGGATTTGAATAGACTTTAGTAATTTGTATAAGAAGTTCAAATATTGAGAGGGAGTTAAGTTATTTATCAAGAATGTTTATTTTTAGCTATAAAAATCTAATTATTATTGATTTAAACAAATAACATAAACATAAATATGTTTACATATGTTAGACTCTTATAATTTATTTACTTATGTAATACACTGAAAAGCGCTCCTTAACGTAATGTCAATCACTGCGCGGTTTTACTCACTGTCCTATTTAAACTAAACATATAGGAAATTTACACAATCTTTAATATGATTAAAAAATATATTTAAAAATAATAATACCCACGCAAAAAAGTTTCTATTAATGGATCCGCATACGCGTATTCGAGGTACAGAGTGTCAAAAAATGTTTTTTTTTGTTTTACTTTACGATATCCCAGAAAGCAGAAATAAGGGCCAAAAAACGTCACGCAACCCTAAAATCTCGGTCACATCATAAAAAAATTGAATAAGCGCTAAAAAATTAGCTAAAATTAATGATAAGATGTGTACGAAAGCTGAGTATTGTATCTTAGCACCCAGGGGGATTACCTATTTCGAATACGCTAAATTCAATGGTACTAGTCGCTTTTTAGGTTAGCTCTTGTTTTCGAGATATTTTAGATTTAAATTGTAGATCTGAGCATCACAAAAAAACATTATTTTTCTCATTTTAAAACCATTTACTGATTTTAAATTGATAAAAATCGATGAAATAAATGTGTAGACAGATACACGTTTCACCGAACACCGTTTTTAACGAAAAAAATAGAACAACTTTGAAACATTTAAAAAAAAATACTTGCCAACTAAGTATTAAAAAAAAAGTAAAATGAAAATCTTCCATGTAGATCTTGGGAAAGAGTGATCAATTCTTCGTAATTTATGTGTAGTATCGTATATTGATAATATTTTAACTGTCTCAAAGTTAATATTTGTAGAATATTTTTAATTTGAAAGACTCATACGATAGTAGGAAACTCAAAATTTATTCTTCTGAATGCATTATTCAATATTATAAACGTAAAATTTGATAAACTTTAACAAAAATGTAAAAAACAGCAAAATAAATCTAAGCCTACAGATGTTGACTATTGTATGCACAAAGACATCGAAGCAAGTTCATATTATATTTTTCTAAGTTATTTCTGAATAAATTAAAATTCCTGGAAAATATATTGAATGAATGATGAACTTGCTCCGATGCTTGCTTTGAGAAGAAACCAAGGGCTCTTTGCGTTTCTTCAATAAATTGAGGAACATGATAAATGAGAGCATGTATCTTTGGTTTACATGTAATTCCAGCTTTTGATGATTGTAGTTTAAATTCTTTTATGTAGTCTTTATATTCATCTGCTAAGTTTTGGCCAAAGCAGCCAGAAACTACTTGATTGAACGCCTCAAATACGGGTATATATTCATTGTCTAAAATAGGAATTATAAATCAGTAGGTAGAAAACATCCAAACAAAGCAAAGCTTATGAGAAAGTTTTCAATACAGCAATCGACTTTAGTAGTTTTCGTGCATTATTGCCATTAAATTTGCCATAATGGTCAAAGCAGAGTCCAGCACTTTTCACCCATGCCTCCCAAATTCTGGATATTTGCTGTTTAGGGAATCAAAAAGTTTTTGTACAATGCCCAGCATAAGGTGAAGTTCTGGTGGTGGAATAAAAAACAAAACTGGGACATTTTAAACATTTGAACTCGAACAAAAACGTCTACATGTAAAAAACATCGAAAAAAACTCGAAGCAAATCCGGGAGCAATTTACAAGTTACACAGAATTAAAAATAATATTTTGTATTCAGCGGCAAGATAAAAATCGAAGCAACAAATTGTAAACCCAGGCATGTTCAATAGTCGGTATATATAGGCAAAAGAGGATTGGTTTAATTACGAATCTCACTTATAGTTGGCGGCTACTTTTAACAAAAAGAAATAGTGTTTTTATGCGAGGTCAAATATCAGTGGTCTAAACTATACAAACCTATTTCAATAAAAAATTGATATATTATCGACAAAATTATAAAATACTAAGAAAGAAAAAGTTTTTCATGCATTTTTTATTACCTACTAAAGAAATAAATTATAATTCCTATTTTAAATATAGCAACCCAAAAAACTGAAAGTATTAAAAAAAATAGTTTTTTGACAAAATTTTTGACAGATCTACATAGAAGATTATCATTTTACTTTTTTTTGAATACTTAGTTGGTTAGTATTTTTTTTACATATTGAAAAGAAACTGTTGAAAAAAAATACTTTGGACGATTTTAAAGTGTTATTTGTGATTTTTTTTCTCAAAATTTATACAGTTTTCATAAATTTTCTTAAATACAGTATTAAACGTACTAAAATGTTTGGAATACGGCCCAGAGTGCCAAGTCGCCTTTCTTATGTTTTTTATCAATGATAACTTCTACCTCCAAGAATTATAATGCAAAAAATAACATTGTTTATACGCACTGTTTATATAAACAACGATCAGCAGCAACGGAACTCAATTTAAATTTTAAACAATGACAGATTACGTGGTAACCACAAAATAATATTTAAAATTTTAGAAATTGATAAATAGGTATCTATAAAATTATTAACATTAGGTATAGTAAATAATTACATCAATCGAAAGGTTTTCTAATTTACTATTTGATTATAATCTACCTTACCTATAGGTAAAAACCTACTGGTTGTTACATTTAAAATAAAAAGTTATTAACCTTTCAAGTTAGCCTAATTTTCCCTGGGTTTTCTCAGGTAATTTGTTAAAAAATGTTAAAGAATTGACATGGAATCTTTTAAACAATCTTTTAAGATTCCAAAAATTCCAACCTCGCAAACCTAATAAAAAAAGTTATCTATAGCTATTTTTGATTGACGCGCATTTATCAAATTTTAACCAAAAATAACCCTTAAACTATTCACTTTAGGTATAGGACATGGTATAGGTAGTAATTTTAATCAGAATTTTATGTAGAATTTAAAAATGTAAAAATATATGGGGTGTTTTATTTAAAATAACAAAGTTGATGTCAATTTCGGATAAACCGAATTTAAAAATGTAAAAATATATGGGGTGTTTTATTTAAAATAACAAAGTTGATGTCAATTTCGGATAAACCGGAAGTGGCATTTTGTTTAAGATATTTTAGAGAAATATACTTAAATGGATTATACACGCTTTTAAAATTTCAAATCGATATCTTTTTTCGTTTTCCAAAAACTTCTAATGGACCACGTATGTGAAACACCCTATATATATATATATATATATATATACATATATATACATATATATTAGACTGGTTCAAAAAAATCGAATATTTTTTTTTCTTCAAAGCCCGCATTAAAATATCTTCCTAGTAGTAAAAAAAGAAGCCTGTGAAAATTGTAGCTCTTAATATTAATATTTAGAGGTCGCTCATCGTGAATTTCTATTTTACGTTTAAATAACACAGGAATTCTTTTTTCTTAACTTTGAAATTTTATAACTCGTTTTTGAGTGAACATATTGGAACGAACTCTATATATTTTTGAATAAAATTGAACGTTCTACAAAAAATGTCTCTTATAATTTTTTCGTAAATTCACTCCTTTAATAGTTATTCAAGGTTGAAATTAGACATATAATAAATGTAACGTTTAAATAACACAGGAATTTTTTTTTACTTTTAATTTTATAACTTTTTTTTGAGTGGACATATTGGAACGAGCGATATTTTTTTTTAAAGAAATACAATTTATATAAAATTTTTAAAAAAGATTATACAGGGCGGTCCAGTTTGTGATACATTAATTTTAAGGTAGACTTTCATTAATTAACATTTCTCAAAAATGTTTCCTAAGGAAAATACAGGTCGTTAAAGATTACAAAAAAACTAGTTTTCTCTTTATAACTTTTAAACCACAACATTAATTTTCATCAGATTTGGTACAAAATGTAATATAGTCTGTGCCTTAATAATAATGTGTGTTCTCCCCTTTTCACCTCAGTCTTTGACGCCACTAAAAATTTTAAAATATTAAATAAATTTGTAGGTCAAGTTTTTAATTTAGAGAAATAATTTACTCCTGTAAAATTTTGATTTGGGTCTTTGTTTCTGAAATATTTGCTCAAAAATGGTTCCTCGCAGAGACGCTTTCCGTCAAAGTTTATAAAAAAAACTCATTTCCCCATCATAACTTCTAAACCACTTAATCAATTTTTATCAAATTTTGTACACAGTATAGTCAATGTCTTAGTAATGATGTGGATAATTATTTAAAAAAACATCAGTTGCGCAGTTACTTGGGGGTCTGCTCCTCTTTTCACCTTAGGCGCCACACATTTTGAACTATAACTATAAAAGAAGTGAATTAATGAAAAAATTATAAGAGACATTTTTTGTAGAGCGTTTAATTTTCTTTAAAAATATGTGCTCATTCCAATATGTTCACTCAAAAACGAGTTATAAAATATCAAAGTTAAGAAAAAAGAATTCCTGTGTTATTTAAACGTAAAATAGAAATTCACGATGAGCGACCTCTAAATATTAATATTAAGAGCTACAATTTTCACAGGCTTCTTTTTTCACTACTAGGAAGATATTTCAATGCGGGCTTTGAAGAAAAAAAAATACTCGATTTTTTTGAACCAGTCTAATATATATATAATAATATATCCGTTATCATAAATTTAAATTCAATAAATGATCTAAAAATGGAAAAATAATGTTTTTTTGTGGTTCTAGAATTTAAATCTAAAATATCTCGAAAACAAGAGCTAACATAAAAAAACGATTAACACAATTTGATTCAGCGTACTCAAATTAGGTAATTCCCCTTGATGCCCCGCTTGTTAGATTTTTGAACTAGCACAGAGTAATTATTTTCATATTATAAAACTCATTAGTCTATATAGAAAGACTTCATAATATGATCCTAGGAATATGATTAATACTAGTTTAAAAGTCAAATTATTATCAAACTGCAAATAGAAATAAAGCTAAAATGTCATCATGTTAGTTAAACCTAACCTACAAATCATGTGACAGAATTTTAGGAAATTATTTAAATAAATGCTTGAAAAAATAAAACCCGGCGGCGAAAGCTTATTAATTGCGCCAATCTACAAACAGTCTATAATGTACTATTACGTAAGTATTTTTGACCGATAAAATTCCATTATCGTCTTCCAAAATTATTGTTTTTTGGTCGACAATAAAACATCTTTAGATAATTATCGTCTTGTATAATAAATACACTATTACTTAACTTTACTATCATTTTTAAATATTAGCGCAAAAAGGATTTTTTCGTATAATTTATATTTCAATGAAAATTCTGATAAATGTATTAAACGGATTACTACAGTATGTTATAACATGTTTCTATATTTGTGTTATTTTACCACTTGCTGTATAGTTTCATCTTGATGAAATTTTCCAACCATAAATAGTTGTAAAACATGCTTGTCCCGGCGCATTCGCCAAATTTAAAAGTATTGTTCATATTAGTCTTCGGCAGAGCTGGGCACGAGTACTAAAAAAAGTATAACATTTTCAGTACGAGTACTTAAAATATTTACTCGTAAGTCGTAAGTACATTTGTAAAGATAGGTTAGGGTTACGAGTAGTAATCGTGAAAACACGAGTAAAGAGTACGAGTACTTTTGAAAAAAAAAATTTAGTTAATATAATTGATAATTCTTTATACATTATACATACTTTGGTCCTGAGCTATAAAAATACAAATACAAATTTATAAAATTATAAATTTTAAACATTTGGTACAGGGTGATCGCCTAAAATGTCGCCCCCCTTTAACTTTTATATTAAAAATTTAAGTGTGGTTATCTATGTAGTACACTGTTCAAAATCAAGCCTTTTGAAATACCTAATCAGAATTAGTTAAGGAAAAATAAGGTAATATGCTTAAACGAGTAAAGCAATTTACCTTCTCGTTTATTAGGCAGAAACTAATGCCCTAGTTCTATGGTGTATACACTAACTTCTACATTGTTCAAAATTTCATGACCATTTTAACACCAAATTAACACAATACATGGTCTATATCGATACAAACCAAAATTGTGTTAAATGTGGTCCGTTGGCCCGGTGTTAATTCAAATACTAAAATGGTGTTAATTTAACTTTCACACAGTATTTAAATAAATTTTACCTGGTGTAAATTAAACTCCTTTTCAGTGTTAAATATTATGTGTTTGTGGTCAAATTAAATCATACTACACAGAAAAAATGAAAAAAGAAGGAAACAGGAAGTTCCTTGACGCATTTCTAGTATATTACCAGTGGTAATATTCCAGAAAATGGAACCTTCAACTAGTGAGAGATAATGTTTTTAGTGCGTTCCACTAACTTAAAATACTTCAAGTATAGACAGCAGTTTCCACCTATTTAAGGTCTCTTTAGTATCGAACAACTTGTAGTGTGACACCAAAGCAAAGGATCACCTGAGTTTATATATTCTTCATGTAAGTCAACAGAGGCGAGATTTAAGAACATCACGTGATCCACACCGCCTTTGCCGCGATCGGTACTCATTTTCAACCATAATTCATGGTGTTATATTAACACCACTTGGTGTTGGATTTTGACACCATTTTAAGATTACTTTTTACACCACAGATATTTTAAACAGTGTAGATAAATATTCATACTTTACTTAATAAACTTGTCAAATTTAAAAAGATAGGCAGATTACCTAAATATTTAGTAAAAATCTCAATTACTTTTAGGTACGACAATTTTGCTTTTAATTTAGGTAATTCTTCTAAATTACAATGGCAAATTATTGAACTAATTTAGGTAAATTCCTTTAAATATTAGTGGCTTACTTGCAATCGGCTACGATCGCTAATACCGACGTTTTATGATAAATATTCGCGCCTATATTGTCCACCATAATGCCAAAATCAACAAAAGCGTAAAGACCGCGTTGTGTGTTATTGATATAACAACATAGTTAACAATTATTGTGCTATAAGTGAAGATTTTGTAGTGCTATAGTTAAGTAATAATCCAAATTAAATGGAATTTCCCAATGATCCCAAAGTACCGGAACCGCCGTTGTTAATTCGCCTAGGACATAAAGATAAAAGAGTCCTAACTTGGAAGAAAATTCCTATTCCAAAAGTAGGTATACCTATGTATTATTAAAATTATAAATTAGGTAGGTATTATTAAAATAAACGTAATTCGTTTTTGTTACTTTTATTTTTTTTATTTATACATATTTATTATTATACATTTTCAATTTAACTAAAATAAAAGTATTTTTTATTTTACTTATCAGCACTTAAAAGGGGAATTTATAATGTCTTTTCTCATTTACATTGTTCGATATAGGGATAAACCTTTAGGTTATCGGTAACTTTTTACAATAATATTTAACATTTACAATAGTATATTTCCAAAATAGTATATTACCAAAGTAATGCGTGAGAATAAAAATGACATTATAAATATCTTCTCTCCACCGCCAATTCTTGTTTCCCTTATATTTTTTGTCTAATGAAATAGTGGAATTTCACTAAAAAATTAATAGAATTTCACTTGAAAGTTAGTAGAAATTCACTAAAAAATTGGTAGAAAATGACCCGAAAAAAGGGTATATTATCTAAAAAAAATTAGATAAATTTACCGTTAAAAATAAGAGGATTTCACTAAAAATATATATAATTAGCCTGAAAATATACCTAAAAATTTAAGCAAATTGCCTTAGAAACAGAAAATTTATTCCTTTATTTTCAGGCAATATCCCTTAAGATCTAAGGTGTATCACCTTTGAAACCTAAGTAATTTTGCTTAATTAATGTATCATTTTCTTTAAAAATATCAGTTAAAGAATTCACTAATTTAAAAGGGGAATACTCCTCTGAATTCATTTCAAGCAGTTTGCCTTAAAAAATCAATGGTCCTATATAGTCTAATATTTTAGGTAAAAATAAGCTAAAATTTTGAACAGTGTAAAAATACTTTTTTTCTACCTATAAAAAAATTGGAAAATGGATCAGTATACAGGGAAAAACAAAAAGTTTATTTTTTCTTAATGGATCACCCTATATATGAATTTATTTTTCGATTCCTTGTAAAATTCTATACCTAAATTCAACCGTTTCCGAAATATTGAAATTATTTTTAAGTTAAAATAGTTTGTCTTTCTCTTTCTGAGTACGCCATTTTTACTTACTTAACAAGACATATTGACATAATGTCACCATACTTATTTATTTTTAATAAACATTTTGTTTTACTAAGGCTTCTTGATTTGTAACAGTTTAAAAAAATGTTTGATGATAACGTTTCAAATGCGAATATTTTAGAAACGGTTGGATTTAGGTATATGGTTTGTTATATAAAATATGCTTAGAATTTTACAAGGAATCGAAAAATAAATTCATATATAGGGTGAACCATTGAGAAAAAATAAACTTTTTGTTTTTCCCTGTATACTGATCAATTCTCCAATTTTTTTTTGGGACACTTAAAATAAAAAAGTTAAAGGGGATCACCCTGTACAAAAAATAATAAATAACAATTCTTAAAAAGTTTAAAATGTTACCTATATAGGTACTTGCTATAAAACCTTTAGGCTATAATATATTGTATATTATATTATTTAAAACAGACTTTCAAACAAAATGTTTTGATGTTTACGATATTTTTGCAAAAAGTCATCGATATAATAAACGGAAATACTCCTATACAGTATGTCTCAGTATCTTGGAATCATATGGAAAACTTTTTTATTATTAATTTTAGGAAAAAAAGTTATTCTTCATAAAAAGTTCTGCATGGTGTAAAACTTAAAATGCAACCCACAAATATTATTTTTTTTTAGTCGTATACGAGGTATGTCAAAAAATATGAATTTGGCGCAAGAGTAAAGTACCTTTATATTTGACAATATCAAAAATTGTTATAAAGAAAAGTTAATCAGAACTAAAAACTACGTTTAAATATGCAATTTCATACATTTACATTAAAAAATTAGGTTTTGTTAATTTTTACTAATCTTTCTATTTTAAATGAACATTTATCTGTTATGATTAGAAAAAACATGAAAACCTTAAGTTAAGTCAGGGGATCTAGCAGGCCAAAAAGTTTTAGAATATCAACAAATCATTTGTTTATCAGTGAATCCTAGATTACATGTTACAGTTAAATTTGCATTGATATTGTAGTAAATGTGTGTAAATATTTTTTTTTAATGTAAATGGATGTAATTGCGTATTTGAACGTAGTTTTTAATTCTAATTAACTTTTCTTTATAACAATTTTCGATATTGTCAAATATAAAGGTACTTTACTCTTGCGCCAAATTCATATTTTTTGACATACCTCGTATACGACTAAAAAAAAATAATATTTGTGGGTTGCATTTTAAGTTTTACACCATGCAGAACTTTTTATGAGGAATAACTTTTTTTCCTAAAATTAATAATAAAAAAGTTTTCCATATGATTCCAAGATACTGAGACATACTGTATATTACTCGTGAATTCCACGATTATTTTTTACGAGTACATTGAATTTGGTTTGTAAATACGAGTAATAAGTATTTCAAATGAAAAATACTTATGAGTAAAAAAGTCCTCTTAATGTTTTACTCGTAATTGAAATACGAGTAAAAGTACTCAGTACTTGACCAGCTCTGGTCTTCGGTTGTATTGGCAAATTTAAACAAGGGCCTCATTATAAAATCGGCTCATGTAACTTGATTAAATTTGCTAGCAAATCCAAAGTGCATAATCCGACACGCACTATTATAACTAATTTGATAATCCTTGAACCAATAATGGTATACATTACCCTTAACCACGAACGTCACGTTTATACCTAATTGATTCTATTATACGCACCAAAGCTACTAAAAATCAATAGTTTTTGTTTTATACAATTTATTTAATGGTAAACTGAACATACAAAATTAACATTTCGATTTTAAGGTACAAGCAAAATATGTTGGGTATGTTTGTTTTAAGAAGATGGTGACACAGCCTACACATCCCTTAATTAAATGGCTATTGTAAAACAAATGTTCCTTTGGTCGTTTCCTGATTCGGTTACATACTTCAAAATTAATGTCTATGAATAAGCCCGAAATAAGTAGTATGTATACCTTAAGATGTGCTTCAGAGAGTGGTGTGCGGCTACAAAAAGCGATTGTAAATACCTAAACAAGTCTATATATTTAATTAATTGTTTCGACTTTTACTTGATGAAACTCCATGTTGATATAATGTTAATATAAACTACACTACAACAGTGTAGTTTATATTAACATTATGTCTATATATTTTATAAAAATCTTACTATGATGCTTTGTTGAATTTATAAATATTCACTTTATTGAATTTAAAAATATTCACAGCTTTTATACAGTGTGTTGACTGGCATGATTAAATGCAATAACTGCATATATTCGTAAAAAATATATATAAAGATATTTCTAAATGTTATATCTTAACTTACCATTACTAAAGACTATTTTTAGTGTACAAAACTTGATTTTTAATATTAATATTCTAAAATGCATTTTTATTCAAATATGTCGTTCTTATATGGAAATACACACATAGGGTAAACTGTCCAAAAGTGAACCACCGTTCAATTATCTCGATTTTTTTTTTTGGGTTTTTTATTAGAGACGACGCGTCGTAGGAATTTTAACAGTGAAACAGTACACGTTGAATCAGTGGTTCACCCACTGGTTCACCCACTTTCAGGCAGCATTCCTATTTTACTTTTGATGTTGATGTCTTCCCTTGATATTCGTTAGTTTACATTTTATTTAAAAATTTTAAAAATAAGGTTTGTTTCCCGCTTAAGTTTTGTACTTGTGTGTTTTCTAAGTATTTTAATCATATACTTGTTTTCTTGAAAACGCACATGTTTGTTCTTGTAGATATATCCATAGGTAATACCTATTAGGTATACCCATTAAAATATTTTTCTACATGCGACTTTTATTTATTTCCTGGTCCACTGTGTAATTATCACCTGGTTCACTGTTCAAGTTTCATGGTACACAGTGACCCACCAGAAAAAAATGTATAAGCATAAAAGTTGATACATTAACTCTTTCAGAACAAATTGCACACTAACGTGTTAGTAATACCCTAAAAAGTGTCCATGAAAATTTGCAGAATTCTGTATGTTGATATGTTAATTTTAAACATTTGTGGTTGATTTATTCGTATAGCCATTACTGCAATTTTAGTCAATTTACCTTTACCTTTAATTATTTATAAAATAATAGAATCTTACGTAGGGATATTAGGGTGGCCCAAAAAAAAATGATTTTTTAGGCTCCTTTAAAAATATGTTAGTTTATCAGCTCACATATTTTAAAAATTCCAAAATTAGTCAAATTTCAAAATTTTTGCTTGCTGCGGTACATTTGTGTACACGGACAATGAATAGGTATAACAAAGTTTTAGCTTTTGGATTAAAATATGAAAGGACCTTTAAATAAATATATAAAATGTTATAAGTAATTATATGAGCTAATTTGATATAATAAATTATTATTATCATTAATAATGAATAAAAGTAATATTAATTAATACTTTTGTACAAAAATTTACCAAAGGGAGCAACACAAAAATAAATTTTGACTATTTTTGAAATTTTCAAAATTCGTAAGCGATCCCTAAAAAATATTTAATTGAGTGGTTTTGTGTTTAAAATATAATAAACTAACATATTTTTATAGGATACCTTAATATACATAATGTACATATGTACAGTTACGGAAAATAGTAATGTAATTTGAATGCTCAAATGTAACTATTCGGAAGCATTCGGAAATAGTCATAAGGATTTATTTAAAATTATGTTTATACTTAGAATTTACTACCTGCTCGTATTGAATTAATTATTTTGGGTGTATTAAATATTTAATCGAATTTTTATTAAATCGTTTATTTTTTGAAATATTTTTATACTTTTATAAAATGTGTACATTTATTCTATGAAAAACTTTTAAAAATAACTTTTTAGGCTAAAAATAATATTATCAAGTCGTAGTTTTTTAAAACTTATTTTACATTTTTGATTTTGTATGATTCAATACACTATTCTAGGAATTATTCATAATTATTCATAGGAGTAAAGCACACATTTTATTACTTGTTGCACGTTTATGTGTTAAAATTAAAAACATATATTTAGAATTTTTATATTTGGTATATTTTTAAATTATATATACCTACTAGGATTTATCAAAAAACGTTTTATATAATTATAATAAAAAATTTAACATATGTATAAAACTATAACATACATACATAGGTGTGTATAAAACTATAACTACAAATTTAAAAAAATATATTTAGAATTTTTATATTTAGTATATTTTTAAATTAAATATACTAGGGTTTTTCAAATACTGTTTGATTTAATTATAATAAAAAATTAACATACATATGAAACTATCTAAAAAATCGTCCTAAACTGTAAGCTCTTAATATAAAATTTACAGATCCCTCATTTTGTAAAGTACTTTGAAACTGTATAACTCTTCAACGGATTAGTGGACCGATAAAACTAAAACAAATTTTTGTAGGGAATTGAATGCTTTACAAAAAAGGTATCCTATCATTTTATGATAAATTAATTCTTTTAAGGTAAAAGTTGAATTTATAGACATTTTTCAGATTTTCCTACTTTTTCAGCGAAACTAAATTTATGGTAAAATTTAGTAGGACCCTTTCTTTAAGAAAATATTCTGCTAAAACAATGCGCAAAGAAAGCGGCATTTTTATAAAAAAAAATGGTTAATAATTATTTAACATTTCTTTTTAAATAAAAATAGAGCTTTCTTTGCACATTTTTTAACAATATATTTTTTTAAAAAAAGATTCCACTTAATTTTACCATATATTTAGTTTTGCTGAAAAAGTAGGAAAAAATTATAATTAAAGCATGGTATTCCCAAAGGGTTTGGACCCAATTTGGTCAAATTTATAGTTATTATTTAAAAATAGTCTGTGCCATGCAAAACTTAAAAAATATTTCTCTTCATATTATTTTTGTATTTTATCTACAATTTTCATTGATTACTCAGAATTTTATGTTTGGCACTTCACCAAGCTTCAGTTATTATAATAATTATAAGTTTGTGCCGTTTTCATATTTATTGGATTTTTATACATTAAAATAAGTTGGTATTGGGCAGTTATTTCATAAAAAAATAATAAAAACTAAAATGTTGATACAAGTGATTACAAGTGAATTTCTTTTTATAAGCAAAAAATGCATTATAGTTTCAAATTTTAATGGCTTTAGTTAACATAGTAAGAATTTTAATTCCAATTGCCCAGGTAACAAAAAATTACATAAAAAGGTGAATAATATATGTAGGTATGCAAAGCGCGTTATGATGACGTGCAGTACCGAGATTTCAACGTTTGGCCCGTGTGGTGTATATAATGTTTCTTCATACATGGGTTCGAAGTACTTACTTTTGTCCCTAATAGCAGGGACTAAAGTTTAACTCGGACGAAAGTAAGTACTTTCGAACAAGGTATGAAGAAAAATTATTTAAATTTATTTGTATACATTAGGGTGGACCAAAAAATTAAAATCTGAAATTTCAAAACGCCATACCTGCCAAAATATGCATTTTTATATGGCTAATGTGTGTAAGAAAGCAGAATCATATCAAAGATCATTTTTCGCCCCTTACATTGCTTTCCATATTAACGAAAATTTTGTATTTCCTCATACTTTTTAATGAAATAAAAAAATTAATTCTTTGCAACGCAACTTACTAATATGTAAAAAAATAGTTTATGGTTAGGCCAACAATCCACACAACAAGGTCTGTTCTATCTCGTACTAAAAATACAAAAAATAACTGCAATACTGCACAGTTTAACGGCGGCCATTTTTGTTGTTTACAATTTTTGTGCTTTGGGTTTGTGCTCTGTTTAAAATGAGTCAAAAGAATACCTACAATAATTACTAGAAAAAAAGTGAAGTGTCCCATTCTGGGATATCCGAAAGAACTGAACGAGAAAGTTTTGCCAACCATTGAAGGTGTACTAAAATTTTATTTATATGTCAGGTATAATCTTAAAATTAAATATTCCGGAAAAGAAAAGTTTCTCAGACATTTCAAAAATTATGGTTTCAAAAATTCAAGAAATTTCAAAAAATACCTCAATCCCAATCGTTCCATTTGAACGAATCGAGCAAATAATTCGAAAACATTATACGGAGTATTTAAAACTGTTAAGGTTTCCTCAAGTCAGGCGTAATGAAAAATATAATTTTTAAGTAGCAGATTTCTTTGCTAAATGTGTAAACATTGTTTGATGATTCCTCTTGCAAGTGCCAACCAATTTCTTTCTGTTCGTGTGAAAAATATCGTAAAATACCATTTAAAGAACGAGCCTTTATTTAAGATCAAACATTAAATTGAAAAATGGCCTTAGGATCTGTTGATGTTAAAGAAACGAAAAGAAATTTAAAATTAAAAAAAAGAAAATAAAAGGAAATACAAAGACTCGCCAGTTCCAACTTACTTATTAACAAAGATAAATCTAGCGTCATAATTAAAAGAGGAGGGTCTGGTTCTAAAATAGTAGTTAAACAAGATCATTCTTGTGCTTCTTCTGCTATTACGTCTGGTTTTTTGTCTAGAAATCAACTTAACTTCCCACATTAGCTAGAACTTGCGATCAGTTTGGAGTTTTAGACAGATCTGCAGCAGCAATTGTATCGGCGGTTTTACAAGATGTTGTTATGGTGACAAAAGAAAATCTTTCAAATGTTATAGATAAAAACAAAGTTCGAAGAGCTCGTGAAAAAGCCCGTAGTTTACTAAGTAAAGCACACACTGATTCTAAAGTATTTATAAAAAGCATTTATTTTGATGATAGAAAAGAGTACATTATATCAAGAGAAAAAAGATGGGCGATTTCACCGCAGAAGGATTTTAGAAGAGCATATTTCCATAATACCATAATAGAGGAACCGGAATCGGTTTATATGTCCCTAGTTTCTGGCACTGGAAAATCCATTGCAGTGAGTATTTATGAGTTTTGTGTTAAAAATAATATAAGCTTCGATCAGATTGATTATGATGGCACTGGAGTAAATACCGGCTGTAAAAATGGTGTCAGAAGATATTTAGAATTACAAATAAAAATACCTCTTCAGTGGTTTATCTGTCAGTTACATGCGAATGAGTTACCTTTCAGACATTTATTTGAGCACCTAGATGGCCGAACAACTGGTCCATCACAATATATGGGCTCAATTGAAAAATCACTTGAGAATTGTGAAGTGCGATCCGTGGTAGATTTTATTCCCGTTATTGGATTTTTGCCTGAAGTAAATTCAGATGATCTAAGTACATACCAGCGGTATTTGAACAAAATATGCCAAGCTGTTTCCTTTGGACAATACCCGCAAAATATAGCCAATTCCCAACCTGGAAAAATATCACATGCAAGGTGGTTGACTAAAGCAAATCGTATCCTTCGATTTTATATGAGTTGTGAAAAACCGTCACAAAACTTAATAATTACCTATTGTTGAGTTTATTATGAAAGTTTATGCGCCGAAGTGGTTTTTTATAAAAGTGCATTCCTTATGTGCCCGAAATGTATTTAAAATCATACAATTATCATGGTACTTAAATATTAATTTGAAAAAGATAATAGATCCGGTTATACAACGCAATGCGTTTATTGAGTATGATATCCAATGAGCGCAAAAGCCATACGAGGCCTCATGAACATTTTAAAAGGTGAAAATACTTCAGAGACAATTCCGGAATTTACAGTTCCTAAATTAAATTTTAATGCTTATGAATATACCGATCTAATAAACTGGATGGATATTGAGGTTACACCACCTCCTGTCTTAGCGAAAAACACCGATGAAGACCTTAAATTATTTATCGAGAATAAAACTTTGGAGTTTTCTCGTTTTCCATCTCACACTCAAGCAGTCGAAAGAAGTGTGAAACTAGTAACTGAGGCATCTAGTTGTGTGATAGGCGAGAAGTCACGCGATGGATTTATTCACATAAGAGTTAAATCAAGTGAAATTATGCCTTATTTCCTCACAAAGCTAAATATAAAGTGGCTTAAAATATGGTCTAAGATATTTGAAGGATGCACGGGAATAACGATCAAAGTCCAAGTTTAAACGTTAAGAGAAAAATAGGTTTAAAACAAAAAACAAAATAAACCAACCTTTTTTAATGAAAATAATCTTAGATAATGCATTTCTTTAACAGTGTTATAGAAAACATAACCACTCATTCGTCGGTGGGTCTCTGGTTTTTTTTTTTGAAATGTCCAGTTTAACTTAAAAAGTGACTTCCCGTGTACCCTTTATTTGTTATTTTTAGTTATAAAACGTGTCAAATGTTATTTTTAGTTGTAAAACCTATTTTTTTTGCAATTAAACTGTTTGTGAATCTTCTTATAAAGGCACAAAAATAAAAAAAAATTAACGTTTTTTTTTTACAAAACGCATCTTTTTGTTCCTATTGGATTTTTAAATTTAATAAAACACACACTCCTATATAGAAACGGCCCACCCTAATATACATACATAAAATTTATCACATAGGTACAAAGCATAAAAGGTAAATGTAAAATTGACTAAAAATTCAGTATTGACAATACGATGAAATAGTTTTTTTGGGCCAAATATAAATCTTCCAGTTAACTTTTAATTAGTAGCACAAACAAAAGAAAATACAACTTTCCTTAAGGTAATATTGTCATATCTTTAGAACTCAAATAAAACTCAAACATCAAAAGTACAAATATTATAACTTTGAATTCATGATTCTGATTGTCAATCAATTCTTAAACCCCTTATTTTATATTTACTATTGAGTCAGAATTTCTGGGCTCGCGATTTTTCATGTGATCATAAAAATAAAAAAGCAATACGGATATTAAGAAGGTATCAATGCAATAATCCAGACAAAAGTTTTGAAAAATTTAATTTGTTGTTAATTATTCTTACAATTATATATTTCATCGACATTTATTTAGAAAATTAATTACATGTAATTATCAAAAATTTTAAAAAATTAATTAGGTACAAGAACTGTAATTATTAAAAATTTTAAAAATGTTTTGGCATGATACGCTTAAGCTGCACTTTACAATAGAATATTGCAAACAAATTATTTAAGTAGGTAGTTGGTTTATATTTTTTTGTAAACTAATTTAATTTTGACATTAATTCATCTCAAATTAAAATTTTTCTTTATGTTATATGTAGTAAATGTCAATAAGAACACAAAACTCCAGAAACCGTTTAGTGATTTATTAGTTATAGCTAAGCTGTAGTCTACAAGGCATATAGTATGCAGTCCCGCTTCGGCACTCCTAAACTTGTTTAGTCATGGACTCTTAGGGCCGGTTTTTCAATCATAGTTTAAACTTGGTTCAGCATTTGAACTTGGTTCAAACAAAATATGCCGTTTTTCAATCAAAGTTCAAGCTTGAATTTGGTTTAAACTAAATCAAAAGATGAACCGTCAATGTTGGCCGTTTAAACGAAGTTCAACTTGACATAACTTAATTTTTCTCTTCTTTTATTGTGTATTATGTTGTTTATTTCTTGTTTTGTGATCTGCTGATAAAATAAACCAATGGATATGTTTGAGGTAGTTAGTGAGGACGATAAGGAAATTGGCGAATTCCTAAATAATATTCAACTTCGTATGCACAGTAGGGTGTCCGTTATTTACCAAGTTGATTTTTTTTCTTGCGACGCCCCCTAAATTTTTAGTCTATCGTCTCAAAAAAAATTTCAGACCAAAATAAACTCTTAATATTCATAATAAACCTTGCCCCAAAGACGATACATTTCCCATTCAAATTACATGGGATTTTGACACTTTTTCCAATTAATTCTTTTTTTCCCAGGCAAGATGACTTACAGCAATGAGACATATATATTCTTATAGTAAATTGAACGCTCTACAAAAAAGGTCTCTTATAATTTTTCGATTAAATCACTCGTTAAAAAGTTATTCGAGGTGAAAGTTAAACTCTGCGTATACATGTATACATTTTCTGATTTTTTTTACTTTTACGGCAAAGATATTATTATTTCGATGAAAGTTATTAGTATATTTCTGAAAATAGATAATTCTGGTTAGGGTATACAATTTTTAAACCTGAAAAATAATAGACTGCATAACAGGTAGCTGGTTCTAGTTTTAATCATTTTGAGACATTATTTATAACACACAGTCAACTAATTTTTATTGAATTTTAAATTTTTTTATACTTTTATAAAGTTTTCCTTCAATACAGTAAGTGACTCAAAATTACCCTTACAAGCATTCCCGCCAACACACGGAATTCTTATTGACGCAAGCGCGCTAAAGCGCATTTAGTACCTTGACGGCGCTTTAAGTCCTTTTAGTATTGTATATTTGTTATATTGTATACAAATATCTCTGCATATTGTTGTGAATGTTGTGTCGTACACAGTAGTTATTTATATAATAATGAGATTTTCAATATAAATTTAATTTTAAAGTTTTTATTTACCTATATGTTAAAAATTGCACTAATTCTAAATTTTGTTTTTTGTGTATAATAAATAAGTTTTATTATATAAATAACTACTGTTAATGTACGACACAACATTCACAACAATATGCAGAGATATTACTATAAATTACTATTAAACTCAATAAATTACTATTAAACAAAAATAGGGAAACATTTTGCCTAAATGTCAAAGAATTTATTGCATTAAATGTATACATACTATGTATTACATAGTATACATACTATAGTAACGTTATTAAATAAATCAAATTATTATTTAATGCAAAATAAATATCAATATAAATATCAAATGATTTAGGAGCGATAACTTTTGTTGTTAATTTAAAAACAATAAACGATTATAAACCAAGTGCTAACTATCTATTGGTATTATAGAAACTGTTATTCAGGAATACGGATTACAAGATCCCATTGATTTAATGGTTTTGCAGAAAGGCGTTCAAGTCACACGATCTTTTGCATTATCAACGACGATTTACAATTTTCAAAATTTATTTATTGACTTCTTTTGCTAAAAAAGGGTATTACACGTTTGATAATTATAATTATTTATTTTAATTGATTAATTTTATTATTCAACCTACTTTTAAAAAATTTAGCCTTCTGGTCGCCTATTGGCTTCGCGGCGCCCTAGGCCATGGCCTAGGTTGGTCTATTGGTTAATTCAGCACTGCTAAAAGGACTTAAGCGATGCATCGCTTAAGTCCTTTTAGCGATGTCAAGGTACTAAATGCGCTTTAGCGCGCTTGCGTCAATAAAAATTCCGTGTGTTGGCGGGAATGCTTGTAAGAGTAATTTTGAGTCACTTACTGTATTGAAGGAAAATTTCATAAAAGAATACAAAACTTGAAATTCAATAAAAATTAGTTGACTGTGTGTTACACATAAAGTCTCAAAAATGATTAAAACTAGAACCAGCTACCTGTTATGCAGTCTATTATTTTCCAGGTTTAAAAATTGTATACCCTAATACTACCAGAATTATCTATTTTCAGAAATATACTAATAACTTTCATCAAAATAATAATAACTTTGCCGTAAAAGTAAAAAAAATCAGAAAATGTACACAGAGTTTAACTTTCACCCCGAATAACTTTTTAACGAGTGATTTAATCGAAAAATTATAAGAGACCTTTTTTGTAGAGCGTTCAATTTACTATAAGAATATATATGTCTCATTGCTGTAAGTCATCTTGCCTGGGAAAAAAAGAATTAATTGAAAAAAGTGTCAAAATCCCATGTAATTTGAATGGGAAATGTATCGTCTTTGGGGCAAGGTTTATTATGAATATTAAGGCCCGTTATTTCCACTGCGAGTTATATGCGAGTTACATCTAAACTTAAAGTTAAATTTTAAAATCTATATTTCAATGTCTGGATTACTCTAATTTGTGAGTTAACTCGCTTTACAATTAACTCGAAGCTCAGGTACAAGTTAACCTAGACATTGTGAATTAACTATGTCAATTTGACAACATTAAACTGTTATACCTCTTATATTATATAATATAATATATAATACATAATATATTATGTATCATGGATTTATACGATATAAACGCATACAGTGATGATGAAGAGATCCCAATTCGTAAGCAACGAGTAGTGCGGGAGCGAATTAACCATTTTGAAAAATGGGACGGTAAAGAGTTTTTTCAGCGGTTTCGTTTATCTCCCCAAACAGTTGAGGAACTATTAGAACAAATTGAGAATGTTATTTCATATACAAGTGATAGGTAATAACTTAATTTACAAATTACTGTTTTTGTAAGGAAAATAAATATTTGTTTTACAGAAATGACGCACTTTCAGCGGAAAATCAGTTATTATTGACCCTCCGATTTTATGCCACTGGATCTTTTTTAAATGTAGCAGCAGATTTTTGTGGGGTACATATATCCACTGCTAGTAAAACAATCAAACGAGTAAGCCACGCAATAGCTAGGCTGAGACCACATTATATAAGAATGCCGATTAGCCGAATAGCTGAATGTCAAACGAATTTTTTTAATATTGCAAGGCTTCCAATGTGTATAGGGGCCATTGATTGTAGCCATGTAAAAATACAATCCCCTGGTGGAGAATTTGCTGAAATGTATAGAAACAGAAAACAGTATTTTTCAATTAATGTCCAAACTATTGCTGATGCAAATCTTAAGATACGGAATATTGTTGCCCGCTGGCCAGGAGCAACTCATGATGCTCAAATATTCCGAAATTCTACAATTCTGCAGTCATTCGAAAGGGGCCAATTTAGAAACTGCATCATCGTTGGTGACAGTGGGTACCCAATAAAGCCCTACCTTTTAACACCACTGAGGCAACCAGGAAACGTAGCAGAAAATTTGTACAATGAGGCACAAATTCGCACACGCAATGTCGTCGAAAGATCTTATGGAGTTTGGAAAAGAAGGTTTCCGGGATTGGCTTTAGGACTTCGATTAAAAACTGAAACAATACAAGCTTTAATAGTGGCTACAGCGGTACTACACAATATTGCTTGTGTAATGCAAGAAGATGTACCAGAAATAACTGATGAAGAAGAGGCAGCGATTAACTTAGTAAACAACAATGCTCCAGTAGTAAATGATTTACCAGAAATTAATAGAGGTGGTGTTAATAACCTTACAAGATATAATTTAATTAATAATTATTTTGCCAGATTATGAATTTTATTAAATCTTTTAATAATAATAAATATTTTAAATGTTTATATTTTTATCCGAAATTGGCAGTAAAGTAGTCAAAGTTTTAAAGATAACTGAAATTCATGGTTAAAGAAATTTACAACATTTCAGCTGGGGGGCCTTAAGCCTTTCTGTTGGGGGTGCCCAGGCGGCAACAGCGCATTTGACGCCCGTTAAATCTGCCACTGGTACTGCCTTGCTACATAAATAACTTTTTTTTTAAAGAAACGTACAATTGAAAAAAATATTAGGACAATCCAAATGTTGGTTTATTAGGAACACAGCTAATCAAATATAATTCCATAGAGAAACCTATGTATAATTCTAAATAAAGACATCAACAAAAAAATAAACGTTAATAACTAGTAACGACACAATAATAAGTGTGCTGACAATAATTAAATTTCCTTCATTATTATCTCCATCTTTTTTTGTTGCAACTGAAGCTTATTGGTTAAAATTTTCATTTTTAATTCGTGTTCTTCTGCAAACTTTTCCCTTTGGAACCTAACAAAACTTAGTTTTTCTTGCGTTAATTGTTCGGAAAGTGGTTGTTTAAATGCTCTTTTTCCTCTTCTAGCCGATCTTAATTTACTGTTAACTGGTTCTTTTAACATTTTGGGGGTGTATTCTGCCCAGTCGTTGGCTTCTCCTGCCCTCCCATCTGTGTTGACCATCCCCTCGTTATCGACAACAAATTCACCAATGAGCATGTCTACATTTGCTTTTGGCATTATTGTTATGATTGGCATCTCAACATTTTCTTTTTCTTGCTCTAAATTAGTGAGTTCGTTTTCCGTACTTGTCATGTGGACTGACTCATCTTGATCGCAATCGAAAAGAGCAGGTAAACCATGTATTTGGTCACCTAATATTTCTTCCACTGCTTTGTCGATTTCGTCCGTATCTTGAATTTTACCTGGACCTCCCCCAGTTTGTCTTATACTGTTCTTATTTGCCATAATTTTGGCTTTCGATGTTTTTTTGAGATTTTTATACTTATTAATTAGGCTTTTTTTATCTCGTAACACTCCAACGGGGCTCGTAGCGTTAAACGTGATTGTAATACGTTTCCAAGCATCATCTTTCTGCTTCCAAGTAAACTGCCCACTTTTTTTACATTCTATGATGTGCTTTTCGTTTAAAACCAGATTAAGCAGCAACTTATCTTCTGTTTTACTAAAATTAGTTGCTCTCGATTTGGACTCTTTTTTCTCAATCTCATTCATTTTTGCTAATGCTTTACCCAAAATTTAATTTAATTGCAAGCTGTCACAATTAGCGTCACAATTAGCGTCTAGTTCCAGCGCCGGCTACTTTTCGCAGACATGCTTCACACGTCACACACTGTAAATTGGTATTATTTTCAAAATTATTCAATAAGCTCGGTAGCTCCGATGGAAGAGCGCCCGCTTTGTATGCGAGAG
Organism: Brassicogethes aeneus; assembly: GCA_921294245.1. Lineage (NCBI taxonomy): Eukaryota > Metazoa > Arthropoda > Insecta > Coleoptera > Nitidulidae > Brassicogethes > Brassicogethes aeneus. Next base: position 70,291,158 of record OV121132.1, read on the forward strand.
ATACCAGGTTCGATTCTTGGCGCCTACAACTTTTTTTTTTATTTTTATTTATATAGCGAAAAGGATTATTATTTAATTTTACATTAATATTCATTTTGCTACAGTTATATAATATAATATGTAATTATATGAATATTCCTTCGTTGAAAAATTGGGCGGGGGGGCCAATGGGGCGGGGTCGGTTGGGTCGGGTTGTTGAGTTTGGATTGGTTTCGAAGCTTCGCAAGAAGTAATTTTATTCTTAGATTATTATAATAAACCCTACATTAAATGTCCGCGTGAAGATTGTCGATAACGCGCATGTCTGCGAAAAGTAACCGGCGCTGGCGCTAGACGCTTGTGCTGTCACACAAATATTCAAACTATAATTTAACCTCAATAAACAACGCACTTTATCAGACCGTTCATAGATGGCTGCCCAATTTAAATAGAATCCATAAAATAATAATAGAATCACGGATACCAACATAAAGATAAACTTCTTAACTTAGAGTTACTAAACTCGGGTAGAAAAATCTTTGGAAAAACCCATAAAAACGTAACTTCAAGTTAACTTCGAGTTTAAGTTAATCTTAGGTTTACTAACACGAAAGTTTACTCGCATTGGAAATAACGGGCCTAAGAGTTTATTTTGGTCTGAAATTTTTTTTTAGACGATAGATTAAAAATTTAGGGGGCGTCGCAAGAAAAAAAATCAACTTGGTAAATAACGGACACCCTAATGCACAGGCCACGGGTAAGACCGAATCATTTTGAAAGGTGGAATAATGATGAATTTTTTGCCAGATTTCGGTTTTCCAAACGTACGTAGGATAGTGGATTTAATTAGACCAGTTATTGCAAATCCGACCAATAGGTTAGTTATAAAAATAATTACTGAATAGGTAAAAGATTTTAGTAAAATTAATCACATGTAACAAAAAACGACAAATTCATTTTATACTATAAAACGAAATACATACAAATAATTCCTACTTAAAAGAGGCAGCAAGATTTTTATCCATAATAAATAGTAATTATTGTTCTTTAACAATAGTAAATTGTTTTAAAGCAACCTTTCGCACAGATTAGAACTTTTTAAAACAGCACAGATAAACATGGCTCCAAAAGTAAACACAAAATCCTTTTGTCAAAATGACAGTTTTAACTATTATTAATGTAGGCGTATACTAAATTTGGTTGTACCAACTTAACGTTGACACCGCTGATCTAAGTTTAACAGAACTGCTGTTGAGTCGACATTGAAAAACTCATTTGACTGTGAACTGAGTTCATTAACTGATCTAAGTTCCCCTGAACTAAGGTTTAAACCCTAATTGAAAAACCGGCCCTAAGAGTCACTTTAGTCAATGTGCAAACTTCGCAATAATAGTATATTATGTATCAAGTTTGATAAACGCCATTTTATACACGAATTTAATTTTGGGACGAGCGTGCTTGCGAGCGTGTGCTTAATTAATGAGTGTATAGAAAAGTTTATCAACGAGGTGCATACTATACTTTTCTACGACAAATAATTATTATCTTAAAATGATTTAAATCAAAAATTTGTATAGAGCGCCATCTATGAAACAACAGGGGAAACTGTCAAATGTCACATTTTTATATTTTATAAACACAATTATAAAGGTTATAAATCGAAAAATATCTTGAAAATTGACAGTTTTTCACAGTGAAAGTAAAGGAAATGTGAGGACTTTACAGTAGAGTCCGTGCCCGAATTTAAGTTATAGTTTACTGCCGGCGAAATTAAAAGGTCAGTACAATGTTTATATAAACTTTTCAAATATTGGCGTTGAGAAACTATTTAATATTTTTGTATTGGGATAATAAAATAATTTTACATTTAGTATTATTTTACAAGAAAGGCACTTTATTTTAACGATTGTATGACATTTTACAACTGTTAACTAACTTAAAACTAACTTCAGCCCGTGACTAAAAACCTGTTGCTAACTTCAGCCCGTGACTAAAGCGCCCTAAAGCCACAACTTGTCAATGTGTATTTAAAAGGTCACTTAGGGCCGGTTTTTCATATAGGGTTTAAACCTTGGTTCAGGGAAACTTAGATCAGTTAATGAACTAGTTCACAGTTAAATGAGTTTTTCAATGTCGACTCAACAGCAGTTCTGTTGAACTTAGATCAGCGGTGTCAACGTTAACTTGGTACAACCGAATTTAGTATACGCCTACATTAATAGTAGTTAAAACTGTCATTTTGACAAAAGGATTTTGTGTTTACTTTTGGAGTTTTGTTTATCTGTGCTGTTTTAAAAAGTTATAATCTGTACGAAAGGGTGTTTTAAAACAATTTACTATTGTTAAAGAACAATAATTATTATTTATTATGGATAAAAATCGTGCTGCCAACTTTACCTCTTTTAAGGAGGAATTATTTGTTTGTATTTCGTTTTATATTATAAAATGAATTTGTCGTTTTTTGTTACATGTGATGAATTTTACTAAAATCTATTCAGTAATTATTTTTATAACTAACCTATTGGTCGGATAACTGGTCTAATTAAATCCACTATCCTACGTCACGTTGGTACATTTGGCGTTTTCAACTTAAAAAATATATAATCTTCCAAACATTTTTTTTTAAATAGTGATATTATTAGCTTTACTTTGCAAGAAAAATTAAAATCGCGTATGTAGCCGTTGTAGAGATATACACTTAAATGTATTTTTTTTTATAAATTAATGCGCAACAGTAAGCTTAACATGTGTTCTAGTGAAAAATACCACAGCAATTCGCTATATATGTGTATATATCTATACCTATATATAAATATTGATGGTTTTTCGGGATCTGCTCCGTGTTGTCGGTTTTTGGTTCTTAAATGAACCGTATGTCGGACGACGTTTCGGTACAATCTTATTTACCATCTTCAGGTCTTATGTGCTGGGCTGCTGTTGCTGCTCTGCTGCGAATTCATACATATAACGCCAATGGAAACCTAAAGCAGCAGAGCAGCAACAGCAGACTAGTAGATAAGACCTAAAGAGGGTACATGAGATTGTACCGAAACGTCATCAGATATACGGTTCTTTTAAGAAACAAAAACCGACAACACAGAGCAGATCCCGGAAAACCATCAATACATATAATGCCCGTGAAAACCCAAAGCAGAACATTAATCTCGTTAATTTGCGTGGCGTTTTAGTGGTTGTGAGAGCTGGTTTTTATGCAGTTGGTAGTCTCTGTGTATCGTCTCTTGTGTTGAGGTTTCTTGGCCCTGTGTTCGATGCTAGCCAAGACTGCGTTACGATGTTCTTCGAGTTTAACGTTGATACATCTATTGGTCTGTCCCACGTAGCTTCCGTCACAATTCTTACAAGGAATTTCGTACACCCCTTGTGCCTCCAACTCTATTTTTGGTTTGGCGTTTGGAAGTATTTGACCGATCTTTTTTGGGGCGGTAAATGTTGTCTCAATGTTATGTTTTTTGAGAACTTTGCCTACTCTCTCAGTTGTCCCTTTCACGGAAGGTCTACGAAGTTGGTTTATTGTATTAGTCCTCTTTGGTATTTAACCGGCGCGGCGTCGTGGTCTAAGAGCCTTTTTGATGATGGTTTTGGAGAATACGTTTTGCTGTAGCCTCGTTTGGATTTTCAGGTCTTCTTGTTTCTTGTGGTCATCATCCGCCAGCCTTTCAGATCTCGTGACAAGTGTCTTAATGACTGACTGCAGTTGTGACGGGTGGTGGTGTGACTGTGCTTCTGCCCAAGTTTGCCATTATTTTTCTTGATTATGAAGACATCCAGAAAATGTAATTGGTGTTTTTTCTCGGTTTCCATTGTGAACTTAACCATTTTGGAATTCTGTTGAGATGGTCCAGGAATTTCTTCAGTTCCTCTTCTCCGTGGGTCCAGATGACAAATGTGTCTTCTACGTATCGTAGCCATAACTTTGATTTTAGTGTTGCCGTTTCAATTGCTCATACTACTATGTCTTCCATGAATAAGTTGGCTATTGCTAGCATCGAATACAGAACCAAACGTACCATCAGTGAAGCCATTGAAATAGAAAAATGTCCAAAAAACCTCAACACAAGAGGCGATACACAGAGACTAAGCTTACTATTGCAAATTAAATTATAAAAAATACATTTAAGTGTATATTTTCACAACGGCTACATACGCGATTTTAATTTTTCTTGCAAAGTAAAGCTAATATTATTACTATTTTTAAGAAAAATGTTTGGAAGATTATATATTTTTTAAGTTGAAAACGCCAAATGTACCAACGTGACGTACAAAAGGTTTGGAAAACCGAAATCTGACAAAAAATTCATCATTAATCGACCTTTCAAAATGATTCGGTCTTACCCGTGGCCTGTGCACACAAAGTTTAATATTATTTAGGAATTCGCCAATTTCCTCATCATCCTCACTAACTACCTCAAACATATCCATTGATTTATTATAACAGCAGATTACAAAACAAGAAATAAACAACGTAATACACAATAAAGCAGAGAAAAATTAAGTTATGTATGTCAAGTTGAACTTCGTTTAAACGGCCAACAGTGACAGTTCAAGCTTGAACTTTGATTGAAAAACGGCATATTTTGTTTAGTGTCATGGAAACATGTACGATAAAGGGCGTTTTAAAGGTGGGAGTAGAAAAATATATTTCTTTATTAACTTTCTTTAATAAACATATTTTTTATTTTTTTATTTTAAGAAATCAAGTTATTTTATCTATTTCAATTTGTATTTTATATATATCTTTTTCTTATGTACCTGACGTGTGTAAAAATCCTTGTATTTATAACACGAATAAATATTATTATTATTATTAAATATTATTATTATTATAAGTAGATTTTATTTTGGAATTTTATTTAAATTTAAGGTAAATTAGGTAATAATTAATCGATCGGTCAAAAAAATTATTAAAATGATTTTTTCATGATTCATTTTAGAAAATTATTAATAACTCCCAACTTATAAAATAACTGTCGACATAAACTTTGTAAACAAGAATCAGCGGTTTACAAACATTATTACAATAAAAAATCCTTTCATACGATTTTTCACAAATGCACAAAAAAACAAAGTACTTTAAATAACGTATTTTCTTTAAATATAAATATATACTTAAGAGATATTAAAGAAAACTCTAAAAAATAATTTTAATTTACAATATTTTATTGGTGAAACCGGATATATACTACTAACCTTAAACATGTTGTACTAAGTAGTCCTGTTTAATATCCTGTGTAGTTTTCTATGGTTAATTAAGCAATTTAAATATATTAGTAAAATATATAACATTTAATATATTCCCCGTCTAAATAATCATGTCATAAATTTATATTTAATTATGAAAAGCTTTTTGTAACGTGTAGGTATAACATTTTAATTTAACTAGAGCTGAAAATTATCAAAACCAAATACAAATGATAATGGTCAAAAATTAAAATGAATTTATTATTAGTCAAACCTGAATAATTTTGTGAAACTTGTAAAATAGATTTGTAATTAAATTTTCTACGAAATTAATTGAACATTGTTTTTATGTTACATTTAATTCAATGGGCGTTGAGGTTTATACATCAAACCTGTATGTACATGAAAATAGGTCATTTTAATTTTAATCAATATTTAACCTAATAACTTAATCAATATTGTATTGCTTACCTGAATTTTACCTTTCAAAATGTTGCGCCAACGCCAAATAGTTTTATATGAAAACCAAGTAATAAAAACAACGTATGTAGCTCCTCAAAATTTAACCTTTTTTATTTTTGGTTTAATATATATTTGGTTATATATATTTGGTTATATATAAAGTGCTCTTTTAGTTCCACCCTTACATCCAAACTAAGATGTCCCATAAGCCAACTGAATGGCTTGTGCGGGTTAGGGGTAGGAACGGACCGACGGCTTAAAGTCCCCTCCGAAGGACTATACACAATGGACAAACACAAATAAACAACCATACCCAAGTGGGATTCGAACCCACGACCTCTCGGCTCGTACCCAGGAGCTCTGACCACTACACCACCGAGGCCATATATATATATATATATATATATATATACAGGGTGTTTCATAATATATGCGCAGGACTTCAGGATGTGATAGCTCATCCAAAAAGATGAAAAAAGTCGCTATTAAGTTACGCTCTAAAATGCACAATTTTCGAGATACAGGGTGTTGAAATTTTAGAAAATATCTCGAATATCTCCGGAACCGTTTATCGTACAAAAAACAGCTTTTGTAAGCATTTTCTACTCAAAATAAGCTATGTTTTGTGCTAGAAAAAAAATTTTTTTTCCTCATAATTGATGGAGATTTTAAAGGGGTAGCGGGTGTTTTTCTCCTTAACTTCTACGCCCCTGAAAAAAGTACGGTTTTGAGAGGCCCATTCGAACCGACAATGTTTTCTACACAAAAAAGGTACTCCTGGTCATAAGCTCTAAAGTTGACCGTTTTCGAGAAAAATCAACTTTTATGTTTAAAAACATGGTCAATTTAAAAAAAATATATTTTTGTTTTACTAATTAAACAAAATTTATTTTAACGTTAGGACAAGTAACAAAACCAAACCATAATTGCAAAATAAAAAATGATTTAAAAGTTGTCTTTGCTTAATTCTCCAAACCGTAAAGGTAACGCATTTCGCACATTTCAGCATTTGAGTAAAAAATCATTTTTTATTTTTTTTTTTAATTTTGCAATTATCGTTTGGTTTTGTTACTTTTTCTAACGTTAAAATAAATTTTGTTTAATTAGTAATAAAATTTTTTTTTCAAAAAATTGACCATGTTTTTAAACATAAAAGTTTATTTTTCTCGAAAACGGTCAACTTTAGAGCTTATGACCAAGAGTACTTTTTTTCTGTAGAAAACATTGGCGGTTCGAATGGGCCTCTCAAAACCGTACTTTTTTCAGGGGCGTTGAAGTTGAGGAGAAAAACACCCGCTACCCCTTCAAAATCTCCACCAATTATGAGTAAAAAAAATTTTTTTCTGACACAAAACATAGCTTATTATGAGTAGAAAATGCTTACAAAAGCTGTTTTTTGTACGATAAACGGTTCCAGAGATAATCTAAAAAAACGATTTTTTTTCTAAAATTTCAACACCCTGTATCTCGAAAATTGTGCATTTTAGAGGGTAAGTTAATAGCGACTTTTTTCATCTTTTTGGATGAGCTATCACATCCTGAAGTCCTGCGCATATATTATGAAACACCCTGTATATTAGGGTGTGCCAAAAAAACTCGAAATAGTTTTTTTCTTGCTCTCCACCCGAAATATCGTAGAATATGTCCGAACAAATATTCTGTTAAAAGCGGAGCTCATAATTTCAATTTTAAGAAGTCCCTCATCGAATCTGAAGTTTTGCCGCTTAAATAGCACAGAAAACTGACCTTTTTACCTTATTTATTCTTGCAACCTAGAAAAAAATTTTTTTTCATAAAATCCATGACCAAATCTTACAAAGCATTAAACTTGGACGAAAAAATCTTATTAAGCCGAATTTCTATTTTCATTATTTGATTTTTTATAGAGCTTTAAATTTAAAATTTTACGTTTTTTGCCTTTTTCAGTTAAACTATTGAAGTTAGACGAAAAAGTCAAATGGCAATTTTTTAGCTTGTCTGATGGACCACAAAAAAGTTTTAGGCGAATTTTTTATATCGTAAATATTCTAAAAGTTACAGGCGTATAAAGTCATTATTTTTGTATTATTAACTTTAAAAATGTAAAAAATAAATAATGAAAATAGAAATTCGGCTTAATAAGATTTTTTTGTCCAAATTTAATGCTTTGTAAGAATTAGTCATGGATTTTATGAAAAAAAAAAATCTTCCTAGGTTGCAAGAATAAATAAGGTAAAAAAGTCAGTTTTCTGTGTTATTTAAGCGGCAAAACTTCAGATTCGATGAGGGACCTCTTAAAATTGAAATTATGAGCTCCGCTTTTAACAGAATATTTTTTCGGACATATTCTACGATATTTTGGGTGGAGAGCAAGAAAAAAAAAATATCGAGTTTTTTTGGCACACCCTAATATATATACAGGGTGTCCCAGAACTCGCGCCACATAGAAAACCGGAACGTGCCGAAAGTAACGTGAAACACATATTTGAAAATTAAAATTGTCTAACGCAAAGGATAAGCGAGATAAGAATAAAAAACGATAGCCAATCCCAATAGATGGCCATAGGGAATTCTTTAAATTGCTAGGATACTTGGGTTGCATTGTTGATAATAAAAAATATGTAAAATATTTGGTCCACTGGAATCCAATTCATTGTGACACTGCTGTCAAACTCCTGTCATTAATATTATATTAGGTTATAAATAAAGTAATTATAAATAATGTTTTCCTTAGATGATTATACTGAAATGATAATTATTTATTTATTTAGTGTGGGCGCAACGCCAGGGAGACAACGCGAGTTTTTTCCCAGCCCTTTCCTAATCGTTATTTTAAAACATTGGCGTTCTGAAGTATAAGTCATAGATTAATAACCTCATTTTTGAAACCTTTTGACAACTTAGTAAATACAGTTGGCCAAAAGATTTTTAAATGTTTTTAATACAACAATGTTCTATCGTCTCCTAGCAATTTTTAAAGCTCTTACGTTTAACCTAGGCGAGAGCTCTCGGTATTGGCTGCCGCTTTTTTGCTCTCATTCGATTACACTATTACCTAGAAATTTTTTATTTTTAAATTTGGCATCTCCATTGCTATCGGCACGCCCCCTTTTTCTCTGTGGCGCGAGTTCTGGGACACCCTGTATATAGAGCCTATAAGTATAAGTTTATTAAACTAAATTCAAACTTTTAATATCTTTTTTTTTCTTAGAGGTAATATATTTTGTTAGCTGCATTTATAACTATTATAAATAGTTCTTAATTATAAAAATGATAATTTTTCGTACAAAAATAAGCATTTAATTGTTTAAAGGTGATTTTTTTTGTTCCTCTTTATGAGGTATCATTCAAATTCCAAAAACGTTTTCATGTTTTAGATTTACAACAAAAAATACATATTAGTAATTATGAATAATAATAATTCAATATAATATAATAATATAAATATTAATATTATTATTAATACTATTATTTTGTAAATTTACTTCAATTGGAGAAAATAGTAGTCTATTACTTAGCAGGAAAACATTGCTACGATATAAAAACGTTATTTTTTGCAAAATATGTGTCTTATAAATACACGTAGAATTTCATTGCCCTGGATGTGTGGCACCACCGCAAAAATTTTATAATTTAGTTTTTAAGATACTTTTTGGTTTTTGTTATGTTATAACAATACATTTTTAAATATTGTTTAAATCTGATGTGTTTTTATACATATGTTTATTATATACAGGATGTTTCACATTCGTAGTTCATAAGAAGTTTCTGGGAAACGAAAAAAGATATTGATTTGAAATTTTAAAAGAGTTTATAATCCATTTAAGTTTAACTGACATCAACTTTGATATTTCAAATAAAACACCCCATACACTGTTTAAAATATCTGTGGTGTAAAAAGTAATCTTAAAATGGTGTCAAAATCCAACACCAAGTGGTGTTAATATAACACCATAAATTATGGTTAAAAATGTGTACCGATCGCGGCAAAGGCGGTGTGGATCACGTGATGTTCTTAAATCTCGCGTCTGTTGACTTACATGAAGAATATATAAACTGAGGTAATCCTTTGCTTTGGTGTGACACTACAAGTTGTTCGATACTAAAGAGACCTTAAATAGGTGGAAACAGCTGTCAATACTTAAAGTATTTTAAGTTAGTGCAACTCTAGCGAGTTGAAGGTTCCATTTTTTGGAATAATACCACTGGTAATATACTAGTAATGCGTCAAGGAACTTTCTGTTTCCTTTTTTTCCTTTTTTCTGTGTAGTATGATTTAATTTGTTCACAACACATAATATTTAACACCGAAAAGGAGTTCAATTTACACCAAGTAAAATTTATTTTAATACTGTGTGAAAGTTAAATTAACACCATTTTAGTATTTGAATTTACACCGGCCAACGGACCTTATTTAACACCATTTTGGTTTGTATCGATATAGACCATGTTTGGTGTTAATAATGGTCATGAAATTTTGAACAGTGTACTCTCTAAAAATGAAACAGTGGATTTTCACTGATTGACAGTGCATATTAACTATTTGCCGCACTGATAAGTATACCACTAGCAATTAGTGAATACTCACTTTTTCATATAGCGATTTCTTTGCACTAATTTATTTAGTGGAAATTACACTGTACGAATTAGTTAAAATTTCACTATTTTATGTCGAGAGTTCCGGAAAAGTAGCGATAATAAAAAACACTAATTTGGAGAAGTTAAAATTTCACTAATTTATATTGAAAATCACTAATTTTACAGTGAATAATAACTCACTGACGGAAATAGTGAACATTTCACTGTTTCACTTTTAGAGAGTATATTATTACTTTTTTAAATTCTACATAAATTCTGAGTAAAATTATTATACCATGTGATTACTATACCTAAAGTGAATAGTTTTCGAATTATTAATTTTTTTCGTTAAAATTTAAGAAATGCGCGTCAATAAAAAATAACCTATATCTTGTTTGTTATAAGGTTTGCGAATATAGTGGTGGACTTTTTGGAATCCTAAAACATTGTTTAAAAGATTTATTGACAATTCTTTAGCATATTTCAACAAACTGCCTGATAAAACCAAGGGCAAATTAGGCTAACTTAAAAAGTTAATAACTTTTTTATTTTAAATGTAACATCTGGTATGTTTGTAATGTCACTTCCGGTCAAACCGGACGTGGCATTTTGTTTAAATTTTGTATAAAAATAAATTTAAATGAATTGTAAAGGATTGAGGAGATCTGCAAATAACCCCCCCTACTAAACAATCCGTGGGTTATTACAAACCTAATTATTTAAAAATGTATTCAAAAAGTCATGTAAATAAACTAATATTAAATTTTAAATCTACCGGGAAGTAGAAATGTATTTGACAGAGTGTCGAACGATTGGCGAAGACGGGCACTCCTGTAAAAGTGTTTAAATATGTACCGAGATAGCAAAAAATCTTTCAGATACCTTTCAGAAATATTGTATTGTTTCTTTTATGTTTCATATTACTACGGAATATATCCGGTATATCTCAGAAATATTATTATGTTTTATATTACTTAGGAATATACCTGGTATATCTCAGAAATATTTTCTGGTGTTATTACATACTATATATATACGATTTTTATTTATTATACTATATATTATACGTAAAAATCAGTTTCAAATCAGACGGGGAACATAGTAGAGATGTGAGTTCGAGCGCTCGAGTCGAGTAAAGTGCGGTGCGAAACAGTGCTACTAGTTTGGTTTACTACATACCTGTGCAGGTAAAATCAGGGTACCTGTTCTCCAAAGGCCTAATAGAAACATTAAATAATTCCTCAAAAGGCAACTCTCGACGGTTGAACGTGCGGACACGGAAGTGATAAAGTGACAGGGGACAGGTCAAGGAATGACCTATTTAAAGAAATACGAGTCTAACCAAGAGTGGAGGGGAGCATCATCTGCTGAATCTGATAAGTATAAAAATGCATGACCTAATAAGCAATTCTGTAATAGAAGCCTGGTAATAATTAATCATTATCGATAACAGCGTATGAGTGTAAAAAAACCAAATCAAGTAAGAACGTCACAATTATTATTATATTATATATAATATATTATATAATATAAGCATAAACTTACAGGCCAGCCCCATAAAATTGGAGATTTTAGAAGATAACGAAAGTAAAATAAACAGTCTCTTAATAAACAAAACGAGCCATTCCGGGAATGGCCTTAACCATCGACACTGTCATCCACGACCTCCTAGGGAAGATTACCTGCCGGGGCGAAAATTCTGGATACGTATAAAACCCAAAGGGGGTAAAATAAGGTATAATAAGGTATAATAAGCCGATGGGGCCTGCCATACGTTCTTATACTTATACTCATAAATACGTATACGCAGACTTGTCAAATGTATTTAGAGTCTATGTGCGAGCAAGTCGCCGTAGACCATAGTCAAGCCATAGAAAAAACATCAAGCGGTGTGGCAGTGTTGTCAGATTTTTTTTTCAGTCTGGCGCACGGACGATGAAAAAAGTCGAATAAAACTTCGGAAACCATTTACCACCATTTGCGCGAAAAATAATCTACATCCACCAACCGATAAAAAACACTACTTTATAGTACTTTATCCTAAAATACTGATATCACAGAATATAGAAGAATGAGATTATCTACGATTTTTGCAAAAGTTTACTTTAAAAAGTAGCCCAATAGTAGCGCAGTGCGGTGTGGTGTCGCTAAAATGACGGACCAACACCATATCACGCTGCAGGGGAAGTTATTTTAAGCATAAAATATTAAACAAGGCGACTTTAAGTACACTATCTTTCGAAAAGTCCTAATTGATTTGTTCATCTAAGAAATTGACAAAAATTGACTATGCTACGAATTTTCATCAAGCGTTACTATACAAACAGCTATGCCAATTTTTTCCTGTATTATAAAATTATTGACCACAGGCGTAAAATGAAAAAATATTTAAAAAATAATCAAATTTTTTAATATCTTGAGGTAGCGCATCAATCTTGGAAAATTTTAAAGTTTATTTTAGGTAAAAAAAACGTGAAACGTATACATATTTAATAGTAAATCGTAAGCTTAAGTAACTTCAGAAATGAGATATTCTTTTTCGCAAAAAAACTGACATTTGGTATCAAAAATTGATAATTCTTTTCTAGCTTTAATTCTTGTTCTGAAACCATTTCTTGCTTCCAAACCACAAACCAATACTGAAGATTCAGTAACCAGTTTTACACAGCTTTCCACTGCTTGGGTGTGACACGGAAAAGTATAGGAAATCGTCACCCGAAGAAATCAAATCGGTAATGTCTGTGTCATGGGTGGTTCAGTTACCTTTTTTATCGCCCAGAGAATTAACTCGTAATAATGTAATGCTTCAGTGTTTAGTTGTGGAATCTTAAATTCCTGTAATCTTGATCCTTTTCTGGCCTTTAATATTTTCTGCAATGGTAGTTCTCCGATGTGGGGACTCGTCATCGCAAGTAATAGGTTTTTGTGATGTATAAAAGTGTTAGGAAATAGTCTTTATAAATAAGAAAGTTTTCCTGGAGATATAATGCTGTTTTAGTCATATTGAATATGTAAATAGGACTATATTTGCACGTAGGTTTACTTTAATGTCAAACCACGTTGGGGCATACACTTTCATGATAAAAGTGGCCAATCCTTTTAGGTTTGCCGATGGATTTGATGTTTCCACATATAAACGAAGAATCCCATTAGCATACGTCAGCCGACAGAAATGTGCTAGCTTTTCTGGATCTTTCATTAAGCAAATTTGTTACAAACTAGCATAATTATCGGGCAATTTTACGTCGATTACTTAAAAGCCACTACTTCATAGTTCAGGCACTTCTTCAGTTCTTTACCAACAACATCTTAAAAAGTTTTCGGCCCTGTTATACCTTGAAGTGATGTCAAAGTGGTAATTCGTTGACATGTAGTACACATACAAACGACCAAGGGCGACCAAGATGTTTTTCGAGTAAAACGATGACGCCGTTTTTATGTCCTGTATTTACCCCGGTACCATCACATCCTATTGCAACCAAAGATGTTCGATATTCATAAGACTTGTCCAAATATTCAATCGTGTGATTCTAAATTGATATTGCGTTTCCTGAGCGAACTGAAAGGTGGCCAATGTACTCAAATCCTGGCTCTGATATTAAGGAAATGTGTTCTTTAGTAATGGTTTTCCGCTGTGTATTGCTTCCAGTTTTAATAACATTTATCGTCTTGTCTTTGCAGCCATCAAAATAAAGCGCAGTTATGGGTTTTCTTTCCAAGCATTGTAAATTTTTCCGAACTTTTTGGCGATCCCGACGTAATTTACTTCGATCTATTTCTCTAGATACATCTTCTTTACTAATTATATTTAAATCCAGTAATGCAGCATTTACTATGAGTGAAGCCGATCGATCAGAAACCCCAGTTCTATCACAAGTGAAGCCCTACTCCGCATTTGGTTTGCTTTCTTTTGCTTCGATCTTCTCGGTGTCAATTCTGTCAGATGATTCTGAAGAACAGGATTTCCTCATACTTTCTTTTCCTATCTATTTTGCGTAGAAGACCTAAAAAACCATCATAAAAAAGGCTCTTAGACCACGACGCAACGTCAAAGGGACAACCGAAAAAATAGGTAAATTTCTCAAAAAATATATCATTGAGACTAGACTGAGGGCACAAGGGGTTTACGAAATTCCTTGTAAGAATTGTGACGGAAGCTATGTGGGATAGACCAATAGACGTATCAACGTTCGACGCGAATAACATTGTAACGCAGTCTTAAAATAAGAAAAAACATATTCCTTAACTGAACACGTCCGAAAAACTTCCCATGAAATTGACTTTGAAAAACAAGGGTCTTGGCTAGCATCGAACACAAAACCAAACGTAACATCCGTGAAGCCATTGAAATAGAAAAACGTCCAAGAAACCTCAACACAAGAGGCGATACACAGAGACTACCAACTGCATGGAAACCAGCTCTTACAACCACCAAAACTTCACGCAGATTACGAGATCAATAGAGCCGAACATAATACAAGTTCAATCGCAGAATAATATTATTGGTCCCTTTGTAATTGGTGGCAATTTAAATCGAACCAGATATGGATCTTCTTCAAAACATAACCCCAAATTTGGATAACGTTTGGTATCAACAGGACGGTTGCCCAACACATTACACAAGAATAGTGATGGAGTATTTACAAGAGATTTTATTTTATTTGTCTCCTAACGATTTTTTCTTATGGGATACGTAAAATCCACCTTGTACCTTCATGAAAAAATGAATAATTTGGGCGAATTAGAGACAAGAATGCATTGAGATAATTACTCCAGATATGCTAGCTAATTTTCGAATCAAATTTTATGACAGACTGGGCTTTTGTTTGACGCAATTTGGGGGAACGTTTGAAAATAGGCTTTGAATAAGTTATTCAAAGCTTGTGTTCAAATAATAATTTATCATTTTTATTATTTAATTAATTAATTAATTAATTTATTTACATTTATTGAATTACAAATACCATTTCTTCGTCCGAGTCTCGGAGTCTTCCACTCTTAAAAATTATTCTCCCATATATATATATTTTTTTAACCAGTATACTAGGGTATCATCTGTTTAGAAGCTTAATTAAGGTTTCATGATTAAATTCGTGAATTATTTTAAAGAATAACTTACCAGCATTGTAACGTATTAATTAAATGTATTAAATAAACAGAATTAAATTAGTTATACCAATTTAAGTACTTAATATATTTCATTTCCAGGCTTTGTTTCCAAATTGCACTGTTAAAAGTTTTAACTTCCCTTGTCTGCATTTCTAACAACATTTAAAAAGTTAATATCAATGTAAAATTAACATATTAAGAAATAGTTTACAGGTAAATATTTCATCATTAATAATTTCATTTATTTTTAGATACATTTTCGCTAAAAATAATTTAATGCCTCGAGGAGCCAACAAAATTTATTTGGCCCCAAAAGGTAAATTACTAATTAATAATTTAGCCGGGTCTCCCAAATTGCATCTGTTGATTAGCCTTATAACAGCTTTTTGTATCTCTAGTTTTAAATATTTATAATAACATAAATTTGGCTTCTCATAGCGATTTAGTCTAAAATATTTCTTGATTAAAGGTATTAAATTATTGGGTTAAGAATGGGACAATAAAATGTTTTTGCTTTAAAAAATATTAAATCTAAAAATTTACTTTTAATTCAAAAAATATATATTAATGTGATTAACTTAAAATTTAAATGCTCTTTTTTAACAAAGATCCTCCTGGTAATTTTCACAATTTTTATATTGAGTTTTTAAAATATCGTTGCTTTGCGCAATAAATATATCGATTTTAGTAAACCGCAAATAGGTACTTACATAAAATGTTTGATGAAATGTTAAAAGGACATACCTAAAAGAAAAAAAATTACATATTTTTAATAAGAATTATACAACCGATAAAATTTTGTACAATATCAGCGTATTTCCCAAATGGGTTTATATTTATGTGACAATATAGTTCATTAATATTAGAACCAATGAAATGCCAGTATTTCAAAGTTACACATTTATTCACAGCGAAAATATTTTTTCTTACTACCTCGACTTAAAATTCGTTGTTTCGTCCCCGATTCCACGGCAGAAAGTTTCGTTTTATGCATTGGTCAAGCTATACGCTATTTTTTAGTCGTGTGCTTAACATTCAAATTTTGTACTGCCAACATGAGAAACACAAAAATATGACAGTTTTAAACCATAATTTTGCAATTATAACAACAAATAATCAATTTATGATTTTACTTTTTTACTTTTTATGTTGTTTTAAGTGTTTAATGGTACTTTTATTTGTTATAAAGTAGTAATTTGTTAATTAAAATACAACCTTTTATTTTCACTGTATTGGCACCGCTGAATTCACGGCCTACTGTTATTTATTTATCAAGCTATTCAAATGGAGATAGGTACATAAATACACATTTAATTTTTTCCCGTATTTTCGGCCGGGTTGTATTTTCGGCCGATGTAGTAAGAAAAATAGTATACACTACACGGGCAGAAAGTGTGAGAGCCCTGAACTGCGCGCCATGATGCCCTCGGCTTCGCCTCGCGCAGTGCAGGAATCTCACACTTTCTGCCCTTGTAGTGTAATATACTATTTATCGCCTTGTTTACACATTAATAAGGATTTTGAAGCTTTTTTTGATATGACATTTGTTGACATTTAAATCCTGTTTTTGTTACTTAAGTACTACTATTTATCAAAATTGCACTGACAATATATTTAATGTCACCCATAATATAACAAGTGGTATGATTATCATCGATGATATTTTCGAATTGAAACCGAGCTGCAGATTTCACGAGTCTGCAGAATTTAGTGAGAAAATATAATGAATTTTAGGATTTAACGAATTGTTAGTTTGGCATTTGAAATTAAAATGTGCTTTACAAAAAAAAGTACAAAAGTGCTCTTTTAGTTCCACCCTTACTTCTTAAGAAGTCCCATAAGCCAACTGAATGGCTTGTGCGGGTTAGGGGTAGGAACGGACCGCGGGCTTAAAGTCCCCTCCGAAGGACTAATACACAATAGGACAAACAAAATAAAATATTAAAAGACTTTAATAAACCTTATTTATTCAAACTTACCTTAATTTTATTATCGTTTACACCAACCCATCGATCTTTTAGAGTTTATAATTCATTATTTTATTCATTTAACAAACACAGTACTTAAATGTCAACAAATGTCAAATCAAGAAAAGTGTCAAAATCCTTAGCAACGTGTAAACAAGGTGA
Source organism: Brassicogethes aeneus (assembly GCA_921294245.1). Lineage (NCBI taxonomy): Eukaryota > Metazoa > Arthropoda > Insecta > Coleoptera > Nitidulidae > Brassicogethes > Brassicogethes aeneus. The sequence continues at coordinate 70,308,593 of OV121132.1, forward strand.
TAAAAAATATTGCCGCTGTGATAAAATGCGTAACTATGGAATACTGGCATTTTATTGGTTCTAATTATAATGAATTGTATTGTCTTTTTTAATAATTTTAAGCATAGATATTAATTTAATTTCAAATGTCAAACTAACAATTCGTTAAATCCTAAAATTCATTAAATATATTTTCTCACTATGTATAACTCGTGATGTAATTAATAATTCATGATATTTACTCATTGAAACCGAAGCAGCACATTTGACTCATCCTGCAAAATCTGAAGCTCGGTTTCAATTAAAAAATTTCATCAATGATAATCATACCACTTGTTATATTATTTGACGTTTCTAAAAGCCAATAGAATTTTTCAATTTTAGTCATGTGTGTACATTTAAGCCAATCAAAATATTATTATATCGGAAATAATATCTAAGTAGAATTTATTTTTGCGAAAATTTTATGATCTGTCAGATGACAGATATCTGGCATCAGTATTTTAAAATAAACATCAAAAGGTTTAGTTCAACATCTGAGGATGAAATAAACGATGAATAAGAAAAAATACATAAAAATAAACCAGCAATAAATCAATTTAGAAACAATTTCAAACGTTTTTTGTAAAAAAGGAATACCCTTGAGGAAACTACACCAATAACAAAACTGGCATGCATTTTGAAAGATTGGGGATATAACATGAAAGGGTGTGATAAAACAGATTATAAAGAATTAGTTATAAAAATTTTGTGAAATAAAACCGTCAAATTAATCAAGAATTTTATTATAATTAATTTTGATATAGGTACCTAGTAGTTTAATTTAGATTGTAATTTATAAGCTTTTGTTGATATTACTGTTAAAAAGGATATGACTTTTTTGTCGAGTGGTAATAATACGCCGATTGTATTCGCAATGGTTAATAATTAATGACATATATTATTCCTTCCTGTAGATATAATTATTCCTTACCCCGTATTAATTTTATATATTCTTAATATTTTTTTAATACATCTCTCGGGCTATAATGACGACGCTATATTCTGATTGGCTTTGAATGTAAACGTCAGAGTTAATAATTATGACATAAGTTTTTTTTTAATTTTGTAAAATAAATATCGTTTATTATTAAAATTGGCTTCACTCGACAAAAAATGAGTGTCAACCTCGCATGGAATCTTAGCGGTGAATATTAAGTGGGACTTTTTTATGAATTATAGTATATTCTGTAACATGTTTGGAATAAGGCATATTCCGCTATGGTGAAAAGTTTGTCACACGAGCCGAAGGCGAGTTTAACGGTTTCACGAGAGCGGAATATGCAATTCCATACGTGTTGCAGACTATACTTTTTCTACGTTTCCAAAAAATACCATAAAAAAATAATTTAATTGGGAGAATGTGATGTTGGATCGGTCTAAATTTGTTAGATATTAAACACAGAGATGTCGCCATCTGTCCGTCAGACGATGATATCCTTTTAGGAAAATAATATATTATATAATAATACATATAATAATTAGAAGACTTTACTATTAAATAATTTATTAATTTCCAGTTATTTTTGAGCCATACTCATTTTAAATGCATTTAAAATGAGTATGGCTCAAAAATAACTGGAAATTAATAAATTATTTAATACTAAAGTCTTCTAATTAAATTAATCAGTATTAAAATTTTTAGGAATCCTGGAATTATTTTGTCTTTTGTCAAATTTAATTTCTTAAAAATTTTAAATTAAATATATCTTATATGATTTTTTATTCGTTAGAAGAAAAGTGTGGGGTTAAAAAGAATAATTATTACCTAAATTTGGTAATATTACCCATTTAAAACAAAAAAGTTTTAAAATTAAAATTGCCCAAGTAATTTTATTATATTATATTACATAAAAATTAAAAATAATCCACGGTCATTAATTAATGGTAACAAAAATCGGACCGCAGCACGCAGTTAACGTGACGCATGTCAGCCGGTCCCCGTTTTTGCAACGTAGAAAACGACGGCTATAACGGCAGCACTCGTACGTTATACATACATCATGCTTTAATCTGTGGGGGATTGCAGTAGTATGTGGTGTGGATTAACGGGGTCCCTGTGTACATTGGGACAGATAGAAAAAAATCCAGTCAAAACAAAAAAATGTTTTTGTTTAAAGAGCCATTTCTTTACATGTAAACATCAATTGTGTGCCAAATATATCAATATTTTTTAATATTGAATGTATAGAGCTCTTGTTTTTACATTTAGAATTTTTACCATCAATTTGACACTGTTAAGAAGCACTTTATATTGTATGGCAAAAATACCTAAATAGGGTGTTTCTATCCAAACTGGGCAACGTAAAAGAGGTTGTAATCGAGACTAAAGCCTGATTTATAGATTGCCTTCCTTCCTTCCTTCCTTCCTTCCATCCTTCCTTCCTTCCTTCCTTCCTTCCTTCCTTCCTTCCTTCCTTCCTTCCTTTCTTCCTTCCTTCCTTCCTTCCTTCCTTCCTTCCTTTCTTCCTTTCTTCATTTCTTCATTCCTTCCTTTCTTCCTTTCTTCCTTCCGAGAACAATACAAAAACCGTTGTGCTGTTTAAAGATTCCCGTACGGAAACCTTACTTTTTTGGGGAATATGTTTTTAATTCTTTTTCATCAATGTTTTAATAGGTTTATCCTATTAAAACATTGATGTGAGTCATCCACAAATAACCACATATACAACATAAAAACACATTTAAAACAAACAATAATATAAGAAATTTAATTAAAAATAATAAAGATAAGAGAAGGAAAAACAATAAATGAGGAGTTTACCAATTAACTTGTGCAGAAAGCCCTAAAACGTATATAGGGCAAACAGGTCGTAGCTTTAAAACTAGAATAAACGAACATAGGAAATCATTTATAAACCACAAAACATCTTATCAATGACAACCATAATTTCAATTTTAACTTAAAAATCTTACATATGGATAACAAAGGTATGAAACTGAATTTACTGGAGAAAAAAAATCTGATATTTTTCTCAATAACCAAATAGAAATCAATAAATTCCCGATATTAAATTTATTTTAATAAATTAAAAAAGTTTAGTGTTATATAAATATAAAATTAATATTAGTCAATGGTCAAATTTAAATAAAATAGTGAAACTTAAACAGTGTAGTTTATATTAACATAATATAAACATGGAGTTTCATCAAGTAAAAGTCGAAACAATTAATAAAGATAAAACTAGATATTATACATTTCCAATCCCCGGAACACTTCTGGTACTCAATATTTTGTATTACGTCATTGCGGTGTTGTTTTCGATCACAAATTTACGAACAATCAACAATTATCAGTGGGTATTGCCCTGAGGCAAATGACATTAATTGTTTCGCTACAAAATCGGGCCTTTTCAGATTGATTTACTTAAATGATGTTGGACTTATAGGTAGTATTCCTTATTAATCGTTCATCATGTCTTTCACTTTCTTTATGATTTCATCGGTTGATGATATGCTGGGGCTTTCAGGGTTTTTATAATATAATGAAATTTATTTTTTCAACAAATAAAAAATTGCTGTACCAAAACTTTTTTAACAGACTAAATACCGGATATGGCTACCTATTTGCAAAACACAAGAAAAACTAATATACCCATTATTTTCTGAATACACCTCGTATATAAATTTACCTGAAATAGTATATTCTGTAACAAGTTTGGAATACGGTATAATCTGCTCGAGTGAAAAGTTTGACGGTTTTACGAGAGCGGAATATACAATTGTAAATTTGTTTCAGGCTATACTTCTTCTACGTTTCCAAAAAATACCATAGAAATAGATTGTTTACTAGGAAAGTGTCCTTAAAATGGGTACTTTTAATCACATTCAGCTTATTTAGTTTGTCAGGGACGGACTGGCTCTAACAGAGTAATGCTATTTTTAACACCCTGTAGTATAAAGGCTTAACAATAATATTTTAAATAATTATTGGTAATGATAGGATTGCAATGAAAAATGAGTTTATCTTGGAGCGTAATTTCAAAACATGATACGAGAAGTTTCATAATGATCATGTCGGTAGAAAAAAAGTTCTATTGGATTAAATCGGTGAATTCACGAAATTTGACGCTTGCAGGAGATTCATGACAACGTCGCTGACGTCAGATAGGAACGCTCTCGCCCGGTGCAACATAGTAGCAAGTGTAAGGGTGAAAAAGACAGCGAATACGACGTTGCCAAGCGTTGCGACTGTTATTGACGAAATTTTTAAAAGCGATGTTATAGATTTTTATTCATTAACATACACTATAACAACGCCTCATGAACTTACAATGCAATTACGTTGCAAAATAATAAAAATTGCCTAAAAAACTTTACCATAATGAAGGAAGAAATAGTATATTGTAGACGGCGATGCAATAATATGTTAAATTAAAATTAAAAAATAATATTTTTACTAATGTAGTTAACTTATTTGGTTCAAATAAAAGCTTTAACCTTTTTATAAAATAATTGGCCTGGTAAAATTTAATTTAAGCAATTAATAAATAAAATTAGTAATATTAAATTACCACCATTATAGATTTCTGTAAAAACCTATTTTTAGTTTTCTTCAATATTGAAATTATTAAGGGGGCCCCCTCATTTTGTTCTTCCCCTAGGCACTTTGGCTTAAGCTCCGATCCTGTTTAAGATTTTGTTTTTAAATTATCGACCTTCATCATTTTGACACAAACCCCTTTATCTTCGTTATTTATGGCCGGAAACGGTCGATATTAAACTGACAATATAAAATTAGGAACCAAGTAACACGGTAGAATAGTAGAGAAAGTGTGGAAAAATAAAACGTATATTTTAGTATTATTTCCCCATAAATGTGACTTCGCTTTTCTACTGCTAGACTACTTAATTGTTTTTTGTTCAATATGCCCCAATGTGCAGTGCGTCCTAATGACATGGGAGGACCCGTTTATAAAAACTATGTAGTAGTCGACGTACAATAATGCTCTCTGCTTCCCTGCTCCACAATAAACTTGATTATTTTTAATTAAAGCCTCCTCTGCAGCGTACAATAACAATTATTGTACATACGCAATTACTAAGTAAGTCTTATTAACGTTAAGCTTGCTACTTTCTAATAAAGCTTGTACTATATTGATTTTTTAAATAATTTTACAAATTGACACCATAATATATGATATTTACTTACGAACAAATTACTTTTACAGTTTTTATCCCATAAATTTTTGTGATTTATTTATTTTAATTAAAATATTGAATTGATATTTAGACTTTGACAAATAACAGGTTATTGTTCATCCATTGGTTTCGACATTTACCAGAGCTTAAAACATGATTGTTTTAAATAAAATGTAATAGCATATTAGCAAATAGCATATAGCATATTAGCTGACTGTCGACATATGTCGTAATTAGCTTTGGAATCTTTATTGATGACATGACATATTTTTTGATAATACATTGTTAAAATTAAATTTCCCAAATTGAAACAATGGATTTATAAATAGTAATCCACTGGTGTGCATTCAAAAGCAACATACAAAAGCATAACATAAAAAAGTATACAATTTTTAATGACATGTTGTTGAAGGTACCTAAACTAAAACTTGGATTTTTTAAGTTTAAGGTTTAAGGATAAATAAAATTGTTGAATTGAACTAATAAAAATAAAAATAAAGGGCTGTACATTGTATTAAAAATAATTGATCGCAACATAAAAGTTCAGTTTAAAAACGAGCTATAAACTTTTTAATTTAAAATTTAATTATCTCTTTGTTAAACTTGCATATTAGATTAGGATTGAAGTATTTTATTTTAAATTCTTTAGTAATTTTTATAAAATTAAAGTATTTTATGTTTAATTTATTATGTATATATATATATATATATTTAGGAGCAATATAACTTATTTTTAAAATATTGACAGAGGAATTCATCATCGTATTTAATATGTTCTGAATACGATTTTAATTATATAACCTCCTTGAGTGGTTTCAAATTGACCAATCTCAGTAGGCAAAGCAATGCTTCGCAATATAATGTCAGGGATAAAATTTATTATTTACTACCTATTTATTTAATAAAGTCAAGGATTTCTTGGGCAGTATGGCACATAGCAACAAACTGCTAAAACCAAATATTGACCGGATCAATGTAGTCCATATTTTAATCACTGATCATTGTCAGGTATCGTTGGATATTGACGTTAACGCAAGCACCTGCCATATTTTTGGAAAAAAGTACTGATTATACCACTACTGAAGACCACACCAAACAGTGCAATTTTCTGGATTTAATTGGGTCTTGTGTATGTGCCACATAGTGGCGGCTGGTGGATTTTGGGCACACCCATAGACCTAATAGACCAACTAAGCTCGCAATTCGCAGTTTTGTGCCACAGTGGCACAAAACTGCGAATTGCGAGCTTAGTTGGTCTCTTAGGTCACGTAACCCTCTTTGCGTTTTGCAAATTAAAGACCAATTTACAGTTTTAATAGATACGTTTTTATGGTGTCTATTCATAATGATTTGATAAACATTACCAAACATAAATAAATAAAATAAATTCATAGATCTGTCTTAGCTTATTAAACAAAATCAAGAATTGAATTTAAGTAATGACAATATTAAAAAATGCAACATGAAGGTTTAGTTAAAAGCTCAGCTGTACAGATTTTAGTTTTAAATTGTACTAGCTTCTTGTTTAAATTGCATATTAAAATAAGATACAAGATTTTTGCTAGATGTATTTCGTTTTAAAATCATCAGTTATCTTTTTTAAATTAAGGGTGCACGAAATAGAATACATTACAAGGAAATATTACAAGAAATTTTATTCAGATATGCTATAAAAAACATCCGTAATAGTTTATTTTATACTTAATATTTATTTTGAAAACGTCAAATCTGTCAAACTAAAATTTTTCAAAATATTATATTTAAAGTTAAATTATATATTCAAAAATATTTAAAACAATACAAATATACATATTGTAATGATTCAGTAAAAATACCCCATTAATTATTGTTCTAAAATCATTGTTAAAAGTGTTGTTAGTGTATTCTACAAGGTTAGTTCTAAATATTTAATCTATCTAAACGTGTAGCAAAATGATCTAAACGTAATATTGTGCATTTTTAAATTGTTAATATTATTATTATATGATTATTAGGGCTGCATCGCTTTTCCCCGACCTTTTAACTAAAATAAGCGAGTCGCCTCCCGTTGTGGACCTTGTTACATTCTGGGCATAGCCTAGGCTAACTAACACCAATATCCTTCAGTTTTAAATGCAGTATCGAGCCATATCGCCAATACATTAATTTGCGTAAATTTTAAAGTACAACGCCTGAACGTGTATTGCTTCGCTACTTCATAGGTGACCAGGGTTTTTTCTCAGGCTCTTTTTCCCTGGCCAAACCCTCCTAAGAGTCACCCCTTGCTTGTTTGTAAATGTTAACGTAAATTAAAATGGGGTAAACTAAACCACTATATTTTATTTTTTATAAACCTAGTTCTCCCACGTATCATTCTTTAAGCAATGCATTTAATAAAACCAGTAAGTAAACACAACGTAGAGGTGCAAATTAGGGTAAGACGATCACGAGCCAAAGCCACAAAATATTTAATTTATCAATTTTTCATAAAACTTGTTTTAAACGAACCTGGGGTAAATAAAAATCTTTAAAATATACATATACATACAAAAAATACACACAAAAAATGTTTTGCCAGTATTAATTTTGTTTTTGGATAGTTATGGTATTACAAAGGAAAAGTGTGCAAATTAAAAAATAGACCTACTACAATTTAGTTAATTTAGTTAGTTATAATAATACTAATAATAATATTAATAATTTATTTCGTGTCATTATACATTTAGTATTTACACATGTCAGGGCTAGTTTATCAATCTCTGGTCAATAATAATACACAGAGTTTAAAGATACTTAAAGTAAATTACAAATATAATAAGTTTATTTACATGAATTAGTAAATAACAGACAAGAAACCTGTATAAAAATAAAATAAACAATTAAATAATAATAAATTAGGTTAAATCACTAAAATTATTTAATAAAAATTAACATATACAATAAAATATTGCCTTAACTTAAATTTAAATTGTTGGAAATCTATATTTCAAAAACTTGATGTTGTAAACATATGATCCATTTCTTGCTCTATAGAAGTATAGTAAGTATTCTCTCTAAAAATGAATTAGTCAAAAATGACTAATTTAATAGTTATTAGTGACTGATTTTTCACTTGTGCCATGGTTAGCCATGGAATACCATGGTATCCCAAAATTAAACAGCCAATTCTTATGTAAAATTGTCCCCTGAATCCGAAAATGTCGTCAAAAGTTAAAACAGTTAGAACAGTTTTTGAGATATAGTTAATTTTATATATATATCTCAAAAACTGCTCCACTTTCATAATTTTTGACCGTATTTTCGGATTCAGGGGACAATTTTACATAAGAATTGGCTGTTAAACTTTGGGATACCGTGGTATTCCATGGTTAACCATGGTACAAGTGAAAAAGCAGCCATTAATAACTATTAAATTAGTTATTTTTGACTAATTCATTTTTAGAGAGTTCTTATTCTTAATTTTTTTAGACAAATATCTTGTCTATTCCTTCTATAGTTTTGTACAATTTTATGGCAAATATAATTATGTAAATTTTTCCTAATGTAAAACAGATATTCAAATATAAACCTACATGGAAATGTAAGAATTTTTAATGAAATGAAGTATTCTTTACATTCGGCTCGAATTTACAAATGCATTTGCTATGATTCTAACTGCACGCCTCTGGAGACCGAATATTCGAGATTTAGAGCTCGATGCTCCCCATACTGAAATGTCATATCTATAGATCTAACGCAAAATAAGTTGTTCTTATGCTTATGCTATCAAATTTGAGCAAGGTTGGGCAACAAAAATATATTTGTTGTTAGTTTTTTAGCAATTGCTTGGCCTTGGTTATGCCATAATAATTGTGAATCAATATGTAAGCCCTTTTTATGCTCGCTTAAGTCCAGGTTTATATTAACATTTTGGATATCTTTTAAAATAAATAATATGTTTACCGTTTTATAGATGTTTGTTGCAATGCCATGGATTGTGTAGTACAACTTTCCGGTTTACGACTTTGAATTGTTTATCTCTTACTGCAAATGAAGTATTATCTGCAAATAATGTGTTGTAATGGTAAATGGTATGGCATATCATTGACAAATATCAGATATAACAGGGGACCCAAGATCGAACCCTAAGGAACAGCATGATCTACTTTTAAGGGTTTAAACTACTCTAGTAATTTTTTCGATTTTTTTTCCTTGACTGCAAAATTATCATTATTTTTATGAAAATAAATTGTAACTTTTGAAAATATGTGATTTTATTGTATTATTGAAAAAGTAAAAATTATTGAAAAGAGATAAGTGAAAATGATTGGCAAGAGATTCCGATAAATTAATTTTTTTTATTAGATACATTAAAAGAATCTGGTACTAGTTTTACTCAAGTTTCGTACGATTACTTTTTTACATAATCTTTTTATTTCTGTGAAGTTTTACAAAATTTTATACGATTTTATAAAATATTATACAATGAAAAATTTCAGCAGTAGCTAATGACGTAGAAATTCTTTTAACAATTATTTTTACGAAAAAATAAAGTTTGTAGTTACGCATGCGCATTAAAGTATGATTTAGTACTTTGACCATAGAAGGCAGAAGTCGCACTTCACAGATTTCGTGTCGCAAAGTTGAAGTTTGAAGTGGGTCAATCACCCATCGTCTGTTGCATCTTTTATATAATAGTATAGGTATTATGTATCAAGTTTTATAAACGCTAAATTTTAGTCACGAGTTTTATAAGGGACAAGCGAAGCTTATTAAAAACGAGTATCTTTATAAAAGGAGTTGCATACTAAGTATACTTTATCTCGACGAAAACAAAAAATAATTTAAAGCCAATTATATTTGTTAAACATTTGGCATCTGTCAAATGTCAACGGAATTAACCTCACTTTTTTCTAATATATAATAAAGCTAATTTCAACCCGTGACTAAAATTCCCAAAAGCCACTACTTATTGCCAACTTCAGCCCGTGACTAAAGCGCCATAAAGTCACAGCTCGTCAATTTAAAAGTAGAAAAATACATATAACTTATTCGAAAAGGATAATTGGTGTAGCAGAAATGTCTACATCTCATACTCAAGACAACGTATGCGTAACTACAAATTTTATTTTGTCGTAAAAATATTTGTTAAAAGAATTTCTACGTCATTAGATGTACTAAAGGAAAACTTTTTATTGTATATTATTTTATAAAATCGTATAAAATTTTGTTGAATTTCACAGAAATAAAAAGATTATGTAAAAAAGTAATCGTACTAAAATTGAGTAAAACTAGTACCAGATTTGTTTAATGTAATAAAAAAAATTGGATTTTTTCGGAATCTCTTGTCAAAAATTTTCACTTATCTCTTTTCAATAATTTTTATTTTTTCAATAATACAATAAAATCACATATTTTTAAAAATAATGAATTCATTTTCATAAAAATAATTATAATTTAAAAAATCGAAAAAATTACTATAAGTTTAACTTTAACCTTAAATAACTTATATCCGAAATCGGCAGTAAAGTAGAACTTTATACATTTTAAGATGTATCTACTGCTCCTCAGCAGCAACTAAATAATTTTAAAAAAAAGCACCGTCGCGGAGGTCGATTAGGCCGTTTCATAAAATGTTGTTTAATAAACATAATAAGTTAATTCTATTAATAAGATTAAAAAATCGCCGCAGCGGGCAAATATATAATAACCGTCGCAACAAACAGTATACGTCACAGACCACCAAATGGACGGATTTGTTTACGTTTAAAAAGCGAGTAAAGCATAGTTTCACATTCTAAACACCGTCGAAAGAAACACGGCTTCCAACGTTGTCAGAAGTATAGATTACACGCCTTTTTGGACGTTCATCAAAACATAATGAACATTAAAAATTACCAGTAATTCGTTTGAATAATAAAAAAAATGTAAAAAGGATTTATTCATCATTTTCTTTAGATATTTTTTTCTATTTAAAGAAAGTAAATCATTTAATAATTTTTAAAGTTAAATATTAACAACGTTGGTAAATTAGTCATTAGGGTGAGCCAAAAAAACTAACCTATCGGATTTATGGGTTAAAATGAACCTACATACCGAGCAAAAAATTTCCCTGCAAGGCAAAATTTTTTGCTCAATTTTAAAAGGTGTCGGTGAGCATTTTAAGTTTTCCATTGAAATAACACGTAAAAAAATCTTTTTTCATTAAAAAGACTATAACTTTTGAACCGTTTGAGATAAAAATTTTTACGTCGCGGATTCTTGTAGAGCATAAAATTTCCCAAAGAATCTATACCAGGATTATTTTTTTTAATTCAAAAGTTCGTATGTTTGAAAGCTTTGAAAAGTGTAAAAAATCACTTTAACTACAGTTTTAGTGATTTTTTAGACTTTTCAAAGCTTGCAAACATACGAATTTTTGAATAAAAAAAAATAATTCTGGTATAGATTCTTTGGGAAATTTTATGCTCTACAAGAATCCGCGACGTAAAAATTTTTATCTGAAACGGTTCAAAAGTTATAGTCTTTTTAATGAAAAAAGATTTTTTTACGTGTTATTTCAATGGAAAACTTAGAATGCTCACCGACACCTTTTAAAATTGAGCAAAAAATTTTGCCTTGCAGGGAAATTTTTTGCTCGGTATGTAGGTTCATTTTAACCTATAAATCCGATAGGTTAGTTTTTTTGGCTCACCCTATTAGTCATATTTGCGTTCAGTGGATTGTGGTTGACAGCATAGAAAAAGGTTGACAGCTTGTTGTTTTGTGTTTTCGTTTGTGGATTTCTATCGTGTTTAAGTTAATTATTGAGTTTAAATACATTATTTTTTACTAAAAATAACAATACATGGAAATATCGTTTGTAAGTACCTACCTACTTATTATTTTTTTTAATCCCAATATTTGTTAATAATTATTTAAAAGATTTATAAACCAATTTATGGTTCCAGTACACAATAGCACACTCTCAAAATCCAATTTTTATTGGAAATTTTCGACACAAATGGATATAAAACCACATTTTAAGCATATTTAGGTGCGGAAAAACCAAACTTTCACTAAAATATATATTTATAGTGTTAAATTCAACAAACCTTGCTTAAAACTGTCACCTTTTCTATGTACAGCACTGAATTTTAAACTGTCACAATTTAAAATGACAGAATTAGTGTTTTAAGGTTGGTTATCATGTATTTCAATGTTGTCAGGTTTAAAATTGGCAAAAGTATTACATTATTTTGTAATTGAAAATGTATATTGTATCAAAATAAATTCCAAAATATGCTAAACATTAAAGGAAATATTGAAATTACGGAAGTATGAGCAAAATAAGTATAGGAATAATAATATAATACTATCTTAATTAACGGTACCTATGTAGGCAACCCAGATAACAACATATTTAAATTTATTATATTATCATTTAACTAAATACTTTAAATAATTTTAATTTAAATACTTATACATGTAATTATTAAAATAAATTATTTATATTAGGTATTGTATTTTTTGCATTTTTTGCACTTAATTTAATTTTATAATTTGAAAATTTTGTTTTTAAACAAAATTTGTTATTATTGCAGTTGTCATTTAATTGATATAGGTACCTTTTAAGTAGTGTAAATTTATTTGTGCTATTTGCTACTTATTTCAAAATGAATATTCAAAACATTAATAATGTTTATAAGCTTACATCTAAGCCAGATGGAGAGTTAATAACTGCATTACAGCAGGCTGGACTTGTAAAAGCCTAGTTACGCTGCAAGGTGAGGAACTGTACTAGAATTTGCATTTTAAGACCCAGAGCTGGAGTATATATATATAACCTGGACCACGCCTTTTTAATAATAATAAAAATAATAATAATAATAATAATGTCCTCACAGGTAGTTTTTTCGACACAATAAAAGTATCTGTCCGCGACGTAATCCACATTATGTGGTATTGGGCTTGCGAGGTCAGGACTGGCCTCGTCGCCTAAATTATGGGTACGCGTCGTGGGCGAAATATCCCTAATATACCGATAGGTTTGAACAATCCGCCCACTACGAGTACCCATAATTTGGGCGACGGGGCCATTCCTGACCTCGCAAGCCCAATACCACATAATGTGGATTACGTCTGGGAGTTTTTGTTTGACCAAGCCCGGCTCGCTTCGATCGGCATTTATTTAATTTGATTACGTTTATAAAGAGCCTAGGCGGGCTTGGTCAGTGCCTGAGCCCAATTTCGCGCGCGCAAAATTGGGCTCAGGCACTGACCAAGCCCGCCTCGCTTCGCTCGGCATTTATAATAAATGATTTATTAAATTTAATTACGTTTACCAAGAGCCTAAGCGGGCTTGGTCAGTGCCTGAGCCCAATTTTGCGCGCGCGAAATTGGGCTCAGGCACTGACCAAGCCCGCCTCGCTTCGCTCGGCATTTATTTAATTTAATTACGTTTACCAAGAGCCTAGGCGGGCTTGGTCAGTGCCTGAGCCCAATTTTGCGCGCGCAAATTGTGCTCAGGCACTGACCAAGCCCGCCTCGCTTTGCTCGAGCGAAAATGATTTATAAAATTTAATTACGTTTACAAAGAGCCTAGGCGGGCTTGGTCAGTGCCTGAGCCCAATTTTGCGCGCGCGAAATTGGGCTCAGGCACTTACCAAGCCCGCCTCGCTTCGCTCGGCATTTATTTAATTTAATTACGTTTACAAAGAGCCTAGGCGGGCTTGGTCAGTGCCTGAGCACAATTTTGCGAGCGCGAATTTGGACTCAGGGACTGACCAAGCCCGCCTCGCTTCGCTCGGCATTTATAATAAATGATTTATTAAATTTAATTACGTTTACAAAGAGCCTAGGCGGGCTTGGTCAGTACCTTAGCCCAATTAAACGCGCGCCAAATCGGGCTCAGGCACTAAACAAGTCCGCCCCGCTTCGCTCGGCATTTATTTAATATGATTACGTGTGCCAATACTTTGTAAAAACTGATAGACTTTACAAGTTGCCTAGGCGGGCTTGATCTGTGCCTAAGCACATTTCATATAAGTTTTTGATATTGAATTTATTTTATTTTTAATAACAAATATCTTAGTAACAACAACTCACATGAAAAAAATTTATTTGCCTTTTTGGTTTATCCTTACAAGCTCTTCATATTAGACCTTAAAAAAATTAACATTTTTTAATTTTGCAAAATCTACAATTGTATTTTTTTTGCGCACCATGTTTGACAAAATAGGAGTTTCTCATCTTGAATGGTATTTATATAACAAGCAAAAGAAATTATGAAGAGTGACTTTTCCTCGAAAAAATGAAAATAAATATTTTTACAAGTATAGTTAAGTGCATCCGTGGACACACTGTATATAAATATATATATCATATATAGAATTAAAACGGCCATTTCAATCACGCAGACGGAACAAATCACAAAACTTTTATAAAAAAATTGAAGGTATTTATTATATATTATTTTGGCATCAAAATTGTCAAAAAAAATGTTTTATATAAGGCTATAAATTAAATAAAAGAAATGCAAGAAATATTTTATAAAACGAGATAATTTTTTTAATAATGTACAGTCGTGGATGGAACAAAAAAATATTTCATGTATTAAAGTTCTCTAAATAATAATAATAATAATAATAATAATAATAATAATAAAATACTTTATTTTCATCCCAAGAATCATACAGTTTATAGAGGGACACCTCTAATCATACAATTTAATAAATATTTTTTAATTCTTAATACATTTCTTAAATCTAAATTAATTTTACTTTATTAATACATTTTAATTCTAAATAGGAACATATCATTTAAATATAATATCACAGAAAAAAGAAAAAATATCACGATATATCATTGTTTATTCAATAAAATTCGCCACACAAGACGACATATGCTTTTTAAATTTAAATCCTTTAAATTCTTTTATATTGTTTGGTAATTTGTTATAAACAGATGCTCCCTTAAACAGTATAGAGTTTTTACCGAATTCTGAAAATACTCGAAAAAAGGTATAAAATGTATGTAATTAGGAATAATTTCATGTAATCTGGGTTGCATAATAAATTTCCCCAAACAGCGTAAAAATTTTACATCTGGCAACATTGCGATGAATTTCTTTGAATCTGACATTTCTTGACAGTTCTTGTCAAAAAATCTGTCAAAAAAAGCATTTTCAAACTTAATTTTCTCAAAAACTAGTGAAAAACCCGCAATTTTTATTTATGAAATTTACTATTTAAAACGCCCTTTTTCAAATGGTAAATTTTTTTTTTGGAAATTCAGAGTGTGCTATAGTGTTCTGGACCCCAATTTATTTCACTAAACCTAAACTGTGCTGATGATTATTATTTCAATAAAAAGTTAATTAAATTAAATTATCCCTATTTAAAACCACGGCATGTAACATAAATAAATTTAATTTAAAAAACGTATCGTAATCACAATTAAATTAAACTATTTTTAAATTATCCCTATTTAACACCAAGGCACTGGTTGCAGTCAGCTGTCATATTTGTTATATGTCAGCTGTTTTGGAGTACGCAATACGTCACTGGAAGAAAACATAAAATTCTATAGCCAATTTAACGCTTAGACTGTGACCGTTTGTTGACCGCAAACAAAGCATTGTTGCAATTGCATTGAATGGCAATGCGCCGTCCATTTGTTTTGGTGGTCTGTGGTATACGTAGACACTTCCTACATTCAAATGACATCTGATTTTATCATCAAATGACATTTGATTTAATCATCTATATTAATTATTAGTATTATTAAATGTGATTTCGGATAAAACTTAATATGCACCTCGGCTTCAAAGTCATTTTTTATCACTCACGTGGTTATAATAATTTCCACATTCGTGATGAAAAATACGACTTTACGGCCTTGATACATAAATAACTATTAAATCAGTGAATTTATCATGGGAAAGCTTTTTTGTACAGCGTTCAATTTCATATAAAAATATGTGTCTCTTATTGCTGTATATTAACTTGCTCGGGAGCATGTAAATGTAAATGTAAACTTGCCGAATCGTCTTTGTGGCACGGTTTAATATGTATGAATATTTTTTTTATTATTTTGTTTAGGTCATAAAATAAAAATTTAGGGGGCGCTGCGAACAAAAAAACCAAGTTGGTAAACAACGGACACCCTAATGGTTCATGTACCTTAAATATAGTTAAATGTGGTTTTTCATCATCTGTAGGTACATACACGGAGAAAATAAAACAGTAATCATTGATGCGCACTAAATAAAATATGTACACAATGTTGCTTACTGGCTCTACTTATTGACAAAAATAACTGTTGTTGTCAAAGTAACCCGTGAGGTTTTATTATAAATTTAAATAGTACATTAACAATGACATTGACTTTGACTTTGTTTATTGAGTAAATTAGTGTTATGCGCATCAATGGTTACTGTTTTCTTTTCTCCGTGTACTAGAGGCGCAAATTTTAAATTTAAAATATAATTTTAAGAACCAACTAAAAAAAAAGGTTCCAACTGTCAACTAAATTGTTGGTTTTGTTCGTATTTTCAAGAAGACCGCAAACGTTTTCTATGTTTAGAGACAAAGATGACAAAATAAAGTGGATATAAAGGATGTGTAGATTTTTCTCTTGCAATATCTTATAGTTATTATCTACACTGTTCAAAATCAAGCCTTTTGAAATACCTAATCAGAATTAGTTAAGAAAAAATAAGGTAATATGCTTAAACGAGTAAAGCAATTTACCTTCTCGTTTATTAGGCAGAAACTAATGCCTTTGTTATATGGTGTATTCACTAACTTCTAGATAAATATTCATACTTTACTTAATAAACCTTTCAAATTTAAAAAGATAGGCAGATTACCTAAATATTTAGTCAAAATCTCAATGACTTTTAGGTACGACAATTTTGCTTTTAATTTAGGTAATTCTTATAAGTTATTATGGCAAATTATTGAACTAATTTAGGTAAATTCCTTTAAATATTAGTGACTTACTTACAATCGGCCACGATCGCTAATACCGACGTTTTACGATAAATATTCGCGCCTATATTGTCCACCAGAATGCCAAAATCAACGAAAACGTAAAGACCGCGTTGTGTGCTATTGATATAACAACAGTTAACAAATATTGTGCTATAAGTGAACATTTTGAAGTGCTATAGTTAAGTAATCCAAACTTAATGGAATTTTCCATTGACCCCAATTTATTTTTAAATAATCCCAATCCTGTAGTACCGGAACCGCCGTTGTTAATTTGCCTAGGACAGAAAGATAAAGGAGTCCTAACTTGGAAGAAAATTCCTATGCCAAAAGAAACTTTATTAAACTTATAAAGTAGGTATACCTTTAAGTTTTATTGTCGTTTTTGTTACTTTTATTTTTTTTATTTATACATATTTATTAATATACATTTTCAATTTAACTAAAATAAATGGATTTTTTATTTTACCCATCAGCACTTAAAAGGGGAATTTATAATGTCATTCTTTTCTCATTTACATTGCTCGATATAGGCTCTCTAAAAATGAATTAGTCAAAAATAACTAATTTAATAGTTAATAGTGGCTGCTTTTTCACTTGTGCCATGGTTAACCATCGAATACCATGGTATCAAAAAATTTAATAGCCAATTCTTATGTAAAATTGTATTCCGAATCTGAAAATACCGTCAAAAGTTAAGAAAGTGGAGCAGGTTTTGAGATATAGTCAATTCCATATTAAATGGAAAATTTACTATATCTCAAAAACTGTTCTACTTTTTTAACTTTTGAAGACATTTTCAGATTCAGGGTAAAATTTTACATAAGAATTGGCTATTAAATTTTGGGATACCATGGTATTCGATGGTTAACCATGGCACAAGTGAAAAAGCAGCCACTATTAACTATTAAATTAGTTATTTTTGACTAATTCATTTTTAGAGAGGGGATAAACACTACTAGGTTATCGGTAACTTTTTACAATAATATTTAACATTTACAATAGTATATTTCCAAAATAGTATATTATCAAAGCAATGCGTGAGAATAAAAATGACATTATAAATATCTTCTCTCCTAAATGCCCCCACCGCCAATTCTTGTTCCCCTTATATTTTTATTTAATGAAATAGTAGAATTTCACTATAAAATAAGTAAAATTTTACTAGAAAGTTAGTAGAATTTTACTAAAAAATTGGTAGAAAATTACCCGAAAAAAGGGTATATCTAAAAAAATTAGATAAATTTACCGTGAAAAATAAGAGGATTTTCACTAAAAATATATAATCTACCTAAAAATTTAAGCAAATTGCCTTACGATCTAAGGTGTATCATCTTTGAAACCTAAGTAATTTTGCTTAATTAATTGTATCATTTTCTTTAAAAATATCAGTTAAAGAATTCACTAATTTAAAAGGGGAATATTCCTGTGAATTCATTTCAGGCAGTTTGCCTTAAAAAATCAATGGTCCTATATAGTCTAATATTTTAGGTAAAAATTAGCTAAAATTTTGAACAGTGTACCCTCTTTTTTAACTCATACATTCACCTAAAAAGTTTTCTTAAATATTCACTTATAAAAGTCTTCTTGCAATATTTCGTGAAACGCAACTCAAGTAGGTATTTTATTTATTAACAAAAATAAAAAAACGTTGTCTTTCTAATAAGTTATTTATATTTAAATCATGATTTATAAAAGAAACTATCTGTCCCGCGACCTCCGCTTTTCTTTATTGTTTTGCGTTATGTAAACCTAAAATAGATTGGAACATAAAATTAGGTTTTTAAGGGGCAATTTAAAAATCCATTAAACTTAAAAATACTTAATAAAATAAAATAAAAATGGTTAGGCTATTGCTTCTTTATTAACGATGTTGGGCGTATTTTTTTTATTTGCGGCTTTTGTGGCAAAAATCAAAAAATATTTTATGATTTAAAAAGGTCAAATGTGAAATGTCAAAAAAGGCATGTAAATAGACCGGGTGAGTTTTTTTAAAGTGTTACAAGGGGATATTTTGAAATAGGTTTATAATTTTTTTGTGAAATTTTGGTAAACTTATAGAGAGAGGGGGACATATTTAAACATATTTTTGACACCTTCCCCCTTTCCCTATGTTGAGGGGCGGGGGGGTAACATTAGATTTTTAATAGGGATGAAGTACTTTAAAAAAAAATTGAATAAGGACATACCGCGTAATAAGTGAGTTATTATAAGAAAAATACAAGAAAATGCTAACCAGTACTTTTTGAGTTATTAATAATTTAAGTTTAAAAAATATGACAACGCTGTATGTTTAATATGTTACTATTATCATTTTTTTATACAGGGTGTCGACTTTGTTTTCGACTTATTATAAAAACTAAATTTTATTTTTTAATGTGTTGTGACTATTAATATAAAAATATGAAAAAGAATTTGATGGGTAGTTTTTGTATTTTAGTTTTATTATTTTAATATTTTAGGACTATTTATTTATAAAAAAGAAGAAAGGCAAAGTAATGATAATTTTAAGTTTTATTTTTTTAACAACCTGTCAGAAAAAATATCCATAAACCATGGCAACCTCAGCTGCCTTAGCAATCGTTCTTAGATATTAACCGTGTATAGAATACAGCAGTTTTTAAACTTATACTCAAAAAGTGCTAATTAGATTTGATGTAATGTTAACTAATTATAATTATAATAATTAAAGTGGTAAAAAGCAAAAGTCCATTTTAGCATGAAAATAAGTTAAGTGCAGAATTGGGTAGTTTAGAGTCCAAATTTTTTTAAATTTTTTATTATAACGTGAAGTTTGTACGAGTATCCAGATTTCTGTTTATATCAAACGTTAATAACTTTACTTTTTTTTGCACTTGTACCTTTTTGCTTCTTACCCCTTTTTCAAATAAACTATTAATCGGTTAACCCTTCTAGAGCAAGTGTGGCCAAAAATATACTATACACTAGGATGCTTCAAAAAATAAAATTTATTTTTTTTTTTCGCTCTTACCCTCTCAAATGTTTCTATTTAATATAAAAAAAATCCTCACCAAATATGGGCGTCTCAGCTCAACTCTAATTAAAAAAACCAGAAAATTTGATGTTAATCAAACTTTGAACTCGAATAACTCTAGAAGAAATCAATTTATCGAAAAATAATAAAAGAGCTTTTTTGTAGAGCGTTACATTTTATAAAAGAAACTGCAATGATCATTACCTACCATAAGTTACTTTGATACAGAGGTATAAAATTCCAAACATAAAATTATTTTTTCCCGTGTTAATTAAATGGGAAACTAAAATAAAAACAGCGACCTTTTAGAGTTGAGACCGAAAAAAAATTAAATTTTATTTTTGAACCACCCTACTATACACTATACACTATATGTCTACTATACACTATACACTATATATCTTTACTTTACTATATGTGCATGAAATCGCACAAAGCAAAAAAATAATCGTTGCGAAATAATAAAGATTCTTTATTTCAAAAAGAATATGCATCTTCCATAACCATCTAAGCTCACCAAACGTCATTATTTTGCAAATGCCACCACTCGTTACAAAATATATAAAGCACCGGCATAATTAGAAATGTGAATTGTCTTTCTCCCTTTCACATATTTCTTTTCATGAGGTAAAAAGCGCTGAACCTGTTTTATTCTAATAATCATAATCGAGGCCGTTTATAAAGTATACTTTTCTTGCAACATTAAGAAAAATTTGCCATAATTTAACAGCGTTTACTTTGTTTTTATGCAGGGGCGTAACTAGGCATGTGGGGGGCCCGGGGCAAGGACGTGAATTGGGGCCCATGGATAAAATTGAAAAAAACTGTTTAAAATATCATAAAAACATGTTTTTTTTCTTTATTTTAATCCTTTTTTAACAAAATAATGAGTAAAATTGTATACAGGTAATAATAGGTATTTTTTAAACTTCATGGGTTGACATCATCTAAAATTCTTTTCAGGCGCGTGAAACGCACGAATTACAAAACTGTTTTTATTAAAAAAATTGTAGATAATTTTTTATATAATATTTTGGCATCAAAATTGTCAAAAAATATTCTTCTTTTATTAAGCTACACGGAGAGAAAAGTATATTACTGATTACCATAATTATAATACTCTTTACTATATTATATATTACTATTTGGGACAACTATCTTGTATATTGCCAGTTACTATGCATATTTAGTAATTTTTAAATATCCATGTATATTAAACCTTAAGGTTATTATTCTCAACCAATTTTGTTTTTAATTCTTATTATAATTAGATAGTAAATTTTAAAAATAAATATAATAGATACGTAACCCATAAGAAACTAAATAGTGTATTTTATTATTTTGTATAATACATTTGATTAAATCATATAGTAAATATTACTATTTGTAGATAGTAAAATCAATTTACTATACGAATATATTAAAAATTAAAATACGTATTATACATTTTTGATCTAATAATATTGGTGTTGTAATCTTTACTAAATTGTATAATAAAAAATACTATTTCGTATTACAATCTTTATATTTTACTGATAAATATTTAATATTGTTAAACTAAACATTTTTTAAAGTAAATTTTAATATATTTTTTTAACTATCTAAAATTTACTATACATTTCTCTCCGTGTATACATTAAATAAAAAAAACGCAAGAAATATTTTATAAATGTAGAGATAATTTTAATAATTGAAGGGTGTGGACGGGACAAAAAAAGATTTCTCTTGTCTCGTCCACACCTGTCAATTATTAAAGTCATCTCTACTTTTATAAAATATTTTTTGCGTTTTTTTAATTTAATGTATAGCTTAATAAAAGAAGAATATTTTTGACAATTTTGGTGCCAAAATATTATAATCAGGCAAATTCACTAACATAAGTTGTTAACGTTAGCCACTTGAATCAGTGGTTATCGTTATATTTAAACGGCCCGATTGGCGGGATTGCCCGATAACCACTAATTCTAGTGGTTAACGTTAACGACTCATGTTAGTGAATTGGCCTGATTATATAATAAATCACCTACAATTTTTGTTTATAAAAATAGTTTTGTGATTTTTCCCGTCCGCATGCCTAAAATGGCCCTTAATCACTGATGGCTAGTAACTATAGAATACTTTTTTATTTTCAGAAATCAGGATTATGAATAATATAATGGATTTTTTCTGCTGCCTGAGGATTTTATTTTTTGCTGTAAGACATTTAATTTTTTTTACGTTTTGGGGGCCCCTACCCCAGGGGCCCTGGGGCGGTGCCCCGGCTGCCCCAGCCTAGTTACGCCCCTGTTTTTATGCAGATATTCATAATCACAGTTGTGTATTATAGTTCAATTTGTAGCTTCATTATAATTGCATTGATTTAATATAATAATATTGTTAATATACTTTTAAAGAAAACCCACCAGTACACAAGTAATATTAATAAATAATATTGATAATAAATTACTTTTTTAAATAACAAAATATTTAATATGGAGTCAAAAGAGGCAAGAAAAATCGTTTAAATTAAATATACATAATGTATAATATGCATTGGATTTGTTAGTCTCAATGAAAGAAAACGCGTTTTGGTCTATTTAAATCAGCCTTACTCAAACTTTTTTTCTTGAGCCAAATATGTATGCCTGCTACCTCAGGCGGGCCGCAACGACCTATATTACAATAAAACTCAACATTTAAACGTTATAATTTATTTCAAAATTAATGACATCTTGATTGTTGAAATTGTTGACAACTTTTGACAATTTTAATTAAATCCGGCTACATGCTACTCTAAACACTTCGACAAGGTGTGAATCAGTTAGCCGACATCAGACGCATTGCATATGTGACGCGATCCGAAAAAACAAACCAAAAAAATCAAATTTTACATAAGGCCATTGAAGTTCGGGTGGCATGCGGCGGCATAGGCGTTTGTGTAGTGAAGATCGACTAAATAATAACCATGTCAATTCCGTCTGGACATATCGAAAGATCGTTTACCCCTTTACTTAAAAAAATGATAATATGAAAAATCATTGTTTGGACGCTACCTTCCTTTCCTTGATTGCGTCCCATATTTCATTTCAGCGTTTCAAAGTTATCGGGTACCAGGTACACCTTACTACCTTTCTATCCTTTTTTGTTTAAAAATTGCTTCCAAATTTAAGTCGGTTAACAAATAACTTTTTGAAAGTGTTTGCCTACTCGCGTCACCATTTCTTACAAAAACGGGCTCGTCTTACGCCGTGTTTTAAACTCGTCACAGTCAAAGTTGGAAAGATTACACTGTACTTGGCCGGTCCACGAGTGTCATATTACATAAAAAATATTGCCCTTCTTTATCTCACAAGGCTGTGTAAAAAAAGTGTTTTACATTATTTGGGCATTTTATCTAAAAATTACTGTGGCTAGGCTTTGGGCCGCAAAGAAAGGGTTGGCAGGCAGTTTGAGTATCGCTGATTTAAATCATCCACGACGCAAAATTGGTGTGACTAACTCCAAAAGACCACAAAGTGAAATTCGTGTCTCTCCTGATATGGTTAACAATACGCGTTGTGGGGATTAAAAAAGGCCATAACGCGTTCGGAACATTCTGATGCAATCTCTATAGATGTTGGTTTGTAAATTTTTTTTTTACAAAAATCAAAGGAATAAAGTGAAAGTGATGAAACTTTATTACGATTTAATTATCTCTAACCATAGAGAGGTCAGGACGACTTGAGTCATCATAAGGTACAGACGCGCACGCGATTACTTCTAAAGAGTGCGGAAGGAATAAAAGTCTTAACAGAAACAGTAAATCGCTATGTGCGACTGTGTAGTTAGGTTTATAAGGCAATTTTAAGTGTATACGGTGCGAAATTAGAGCCTAGTCTCAAGTAAAATCACGGTACCTGTCTCCCGAAGTCTAACAAAATCAGCAAAGTGCTAATATAGTAGTGCCGGGCAATACAACCTCCCAACAAGTGAATAATGTACAAAAACAGTTACACTACCTGTGAAGGTGAATTCAATGTGCCTGTCTCCCGAAGGAGCCAGAAAGAGAGTCAAGTGGATCGCAGCAACAAATGATAAGTTTAATAGCTTTAAACCGCATGATTTAGTAATCTTGCATTTTTTAAACGCATCTAAACCAGGAAAACAAATCAGCCAAGCAAGAAAAAGAGAATTCATACAGGACAGCAATCGTAATTATTTGTAATTATAAATTGGTACAAACAATTTTTAATCTAGCATCAAAGCACTAAACAAACAGTCGCCGTGAAACGCATAGATGGTAATATAAACAAAGAAGTTCAGTCAACCAGCCAACAACAATAAACATGCCAACACATCAGTAATTTTGTACGTAGAATCTGCTGTTAAAGTTTTGCATGCTAATTATAGGACACCCTGTATATATATAGTATAAAATTTAATTAGCTTTTATATGGAATTAAACTTTAAATGCTTTTGAGTCAATTTCATTAGTATGAAAATTTGGAAACTTATTTCGTGGTTTACATTAACAGCTTTAAAAATACCCCCGAGCACTTAGTAGCACCAAGTGCTGAATCACTGAACTTAAACTTATTACACCAATTACCTCAAAGCAAAATGTTACATACGGAACTTTAAACTCGCAAGAAAGTCAACATGGTGTGTTTGAACATACATTAAAATTTAATATCTTACAACATAAATAAAAAAAATTCTTTGAAAATAATAATAAGTGGAAAAGTTACTTATCATTCGTAATCATACATTAAAAAAGACTATAATAAATACAACAAGTTATTACATAAATACGTTATGAAGTGAGTCGGGAGTAGCGCAAAACGGGACGTTTCTTATAATTTCCGACTTCACATTCTATAGAAAGCAATAAACGGATATGGTATGTTCTAATTAGTTTATTACTTTTCTTGGAATCTATTTTCTATTAAATGTAAAATCTTAATCTTAAGTTACACCCACAGTATTGAAGTAAATAAAATGAAGTCCAACAGATATATTTTTGAAAAAAAAACTCTTAAATTTTGTAACAAGATTTGAGTTTTTTTTATTGTTATTATAATACAAAGCAGTTAATTATATTTACTGTAACAGTTACTGTAGCTGTAAGCAGGGCCGGCCCGACGTTTTTTGTCGCCCCGGGCGAAGATATTTTTGCCGCCCCCTTTTTAAAAAGTAGTTTAACGTAATTCTTTTTTTTAAATTTAATTTTTTATTTAATTTTTTTATAGGAGTTTTTTATGCTTTAAAATTACTAGGTAAAGTAATATACTGTTAAATATATATACAATACGCACGCCTGACGCTCTGACCAATCAGATTCTGTTTCGCATTCTATCCTTATTCTTTTCAAGCAAGTATTGAACAACCATCCTTCCCAACGCGGTCGGACTTGAATTTGCAAGCACTGTACATAATTGCATCACTTGTCAATGATTAGGTATATCATTTATATTATTATATAGGTACTATAAATAGTGTCACTATTATAGTGAGTATAATTAAACAATATTTTTAAATTACAAGAATTCTTTGGTTGTTAAAATTTACTTTTGCAATATTCTGCGATAGCTCAGATTATTACATAATTGCTGTTAAAATATCGTATTTTTAATGTAAAACCGAGTGCACCCGAACATTTTAAGTAGCTTACTTACTTCAGCTGAATCATCTTTAAAAGTAAATTAACTCAATAATTACGTAATGAGTTTAGCGGACTTTGGCAAAACCGAATGCTGCTGTGATGCACGTCAGATCATTGATTTTAGACCTCTAAAAACAATGTTAGATGTACACAACAAAAATAAAACTTTATTTTCATATATGCAATATTGTTTAATTATAGTAAGTATAAATATTATTCCTGCTCACAATGGTTCTTTTTGCAAGAATTTGGAAAAGGTTGCTGCTAGTACTCGATTTTCCGCCTCACGCGCCCTTCTTTTGTTTTTAAAAAAAGTTCCTGAATCTTTTTTGAGTTTTTCAGACATTGTATACTTCTAATTATCAAACCACCTTAGCAATACACTTATTTTACAACGCACCATCGTGATATAATATTTGTCAATTATTAATTGTCAATTGTCAAACACAAGTATAGAAAACTACAGGATGTGATTGAAGAAACGAATGAAAGAGAGCGCCTTTATTAAATCTTTGTAACAAAGATATTAAATTATCTAAACTGCATTTCTCGAGCGTAATTATTGAAAAAATCGCCAAACGAAAAAATTGTAGTACCTATGTTGAATGAAATTGATTACCTATCATTAACACATCGTAAAAATGCCGCTCTGGGCCGTTTCCCGGTTCGCCCGTACCTCGGGCCGGCCCTGTAAGTAAAAAGTTAAGGTTTATGTAAATTTTCTTTGTTTAACGTCAATTTTCTATACTATATAATAATCAATATAATGAAATTAAAAGGTGTTTTTTTAGTTATAGCTATAGGTATACCTTAAATATAATTAACTGCTTTGTATTAATATACATATATACCTACTAGGTATACTGTAGTACTTTTTACTTACAGCTTTAGTAAAACATTTCTTTAAAAATTTTATTATGATACCCAATCAAAATTGTTTCTCAATTTAAGGAAAAACTAAAAGCAGACTAATTAAATGGTAAAATGTGTTAAATGCAACAGACAAATTATTATTTTATTTTAATTGCTATTTATAAAATCACAAGCTGTTAATCCGCGGTAACAGCTATACCACTGGCGGAAGCTATATGAAATAAAATTTTAAAAAAATACAAAATAGCCAAAATAAATCAGGATAATATGACTTCGATACTTTTGTAAAAATATCCCTGTTTTAATATTTGTTAATCAAGTATTATAAACAAATTTTATTTAATTAAAATCAAGATTTAAAAAAAATTAAGCAGGATAAAAATTTTAGGTTCTATTATTAGGGATAAGTTAAACGTCGATTACCGGAATTTTTTGCCCATTAAAAGCAAAATAAATGTAGGAATCAAGAGAAACTAAGCGTTCATATCAGGATGCATGCATGGGATGCACGTACATAAAAAGTAAACATAGAGGACTAGAAAGCAGACTCGAGTTAGTTGGCGGCGAAGACTGTCAAATAAGTTTTCTTCCAAATGGGAACGTCATTGGCTTGACGGTATACTTTCAAGCCAATGACGTTATTATAATAAGGTGTTTTTTAATAATTTGATTTTAATCTAATTTGTTAGTGAGACTACTTTTTGATAATATTAAAATAAACATCGCTAGTGATACTTTTAATTTAATCAACCAACATATTCCTCGTTTAACTTTTTAGGTTTTCAATAATTATGATATTTTTACCTATTTATTAATTAATTAATTCAAATTTAAATTATTTAAAAAAAAACAGACAGAAATTTGTAAACTGCTTTAAAAACCAAACTCACCAAGAATTATAACACAGGTTTATGAAATTAAACCGTTTAATATATTTTTTCTACTCCCACCTTTAAAACGCCCTTTATCGTACATGTTTCCATGACACTAAGTGACCTTTTAAATACACATTGACAAGTTGTGGCTTTAAGGCGCTTTAGTCACGGGCTGAAGTTAGCAACAGGTTTTTAGTAATGGGCTGAAGTTAGTTTTAAGTTAGTTGACAGTTGTCAAATGTCATACAATCGTTAAAATAAAGTTCCTTTCTTGTAAAATAATACTAAATGTGAAAATTATTTTATTATCTCAATACAAAAATAAAAAAATATTAAATAGTTTCTCAACGCCAATATTTGAAAAGTTTATATGAACATTATACTGACCTTTTAATTTCGCCGGCAATAAACTATAACTTAAATTCGGGCACGGACTCTACTGTAAAGTCCTCATAAAACATTTCCTTTACTTTCACTGTGAAAAACTGTCCATTTTCAATATACATTTCGATTTATAACCTTTATAATTGTGTTTATAAAATGTAAAAATGTGACATTTGACAGTTTCCCCTGTTGTTTCATAGATGGCGCTCTATACAAATTTTTGATTTAAATCATTTTAAGATAAGTATTTGTCGTAGAAAAAGTATAGTATGCAACTCGTTTATAAACTTTTCTATACACTCATTAATTTAAGCACTCGCTCTCAAGCTCACTCGTGCCTAAATTAAATTCGTGTATAAAATGGCGTTTATCAAACTTGATACATAATATACTATTGTCTACACCCACCTTTAAAACGCCCATTATCGTATATGTTTCCATGACACTAAATACACATTGACAAGCCATGGCTTTATGGGGCTTTAGTAATGGGCTGAAGTTAGTTTTAAGTGAGTTGACAGTTGTCGAATGTCTTACAATCGTTTCCTTATGATAAAATAATACTAAATGTAAACATTATTGTATTTAACAAAAACACAAAAGTATTAAATAGTTTCTCAACGCCAATATTAGAAAAGTTTATAAGAACATTGTAATTTCGCCGGCAGTAAATCAGATTTAACTTAATTTTGGATGGAGACTCCACCGTAGAGTGCCAATAAAACATTTTTTTTTTACTTTTACTGTAAATTAAACGGTCCATTTCAAGGGATACATTTCGATTTACACATTAAAATGTGACATTTGACATTATTACACATTCCCAAGTTGGTTACTCTATTGTTTTGTAGATGTCGCTCTATACAAATTTAATTTAAATCATTTTTAGATAATAATAAGTATATGTTTCAGAAAAAGTACAGTATGCAACTCGTTTATAAACTTTTCTAGACACTCATTTAATTAAAAATTCGCTCGCAAGCGAAATATTTATTTTACCAATGGTTTAAATTAATCAAATACCGCTGGCTTGTTACTATTTTAACTACTAACTACTATTTTAACATTTTTTCATGTGTGAATAAATGGACTCCCAAATCCCTCGCCTGATATTTTTATCTTCACTGATGGATCCAGAACCGACACAGAGGTCTGGAGCGGGAGTGAATTGTGAATTGTCATCCATGCGTCTCAGTAGGTATATCACTTTGTGTATAAATAACAACTTTTTAGTGTGAAATGTAAAGGGAATAATAATATGAACGCCTCTTTGCATACAGTTATAATAAAAAAGGGATTTATTTTTCATTGTGGGAATGACCCACATAACAAATATAATCAAAAAATAAATATAAAAGGCATTACTTTTATTAACATATAAAAACAAAATAACATTTTCAGGTCAAAACTAATAACCAAGCAAAAATAACACTTATTTATATTTTTTTATGATATGATTTTAACTTGGAAGGAGCATTTACCAAATGACCTTGGGTCCAAAGTGGAGCTTGAATATGGCGGATAGTTGTTTCCGTTTGGCAGTTTGGGCGCACTCAGTAAAGGATAAATATAATAATACAGGGTGTTATGTAATTAATGTTATATATTAAAATGGGTTGTTCCTTAGGGTCCATAAAGAAGCACCTGAAACTTTTTTCTCTAAATTCCAAACACTAAAAATAATTTATAATAACCTTTATCCTACCAAAAAGTACGCCACTGATCGACTAACTGTAACCCTGGTTGGTAACAACAGCGTTTCCAAATTCTGTCAAAAAAGTTGACAAACATTGTTTAAATTTAGCTTAATTACAAAAATGATAAAATTAACAAAGCAAATTGTCAATTTGGCGTTTTTATTAATTGTTTGTTATGTCATTTTTGTACTGAAGGTAAATTCTAACTAAATCTGACAACTTTTATGACAGAATCTAGTGCATTTCTTTCAAATTTTAGGTTATGTGCTCAAATTGTAAATATTTTAACTAAGGGAAGTGTTTTTGGATTTATTTACACACATTAAATGTTTAAAGTTTAACCTGTGAACTGGTCTCAATTTCATCTGAGTAAACAGAAAGAAAAAACCGAGGAAAAAATTAATTTTGTGGTTATGGATTATTTTAAATAGGTACTAAATTAATTTTCTAATCATTGCTTAAGCTAATAGCTGAATGAGTAAATAAATACAGAAGGGTATTAGAGCTTTAAGGGCATAAAACTTGTATTTATTGAGTTTTTATTTATTTTTTGCAGGAAAAATTTTTAGTAACAAGTTTTTACATCTGGCAACGCGCAGCTACTTTGTTGGTTGGTATTTATGTACTCACAGAACACAAGTGTGCAGAGATAAACCAAGTGTGTAACCAGTGGCGTATCGCAAAAAATATAAAAAACTTCTAATGCCTATTTTTTCTTTATCTTTGGAAAAATATTTTTTTAAATATTTTTCCTTTACTTCTTATGTCAA
Source organism: Brassicogethes aeneus (assembly GCA_921294245.1). Lineage (NCBI taxonomy): Eukaryota > Metazoa > Arthropoda > Insecta > Coleoptera > Nitidulidae > Brassicogethes > Brassicogethes aeneus. The sequence goes on from OV121132.1 coordinate 70,338,897, forward strand.
AAGGTATTCAGTATTTTAATATATAACATTAATTACATAACACCCTGTACCTATATAATATTGTGCATTTATTTATTGTCCAAAATGTTATGTAGCTTATTGAAATGTTTTAAACAATTATTTTTATTAAATTATAAATGGTTTGTTGTTATTTATATTTATCAAATTTTAATTAGAAAATATATTGTTATACATATGTATACATTGTATATAATGTATATTATACATTGTATAATAATTGAAAATTACCTTCAATTATTACGTGGCACAGTGTTTACCCAAATATATTAGTATTATAATAAGTTTTGCTTTGAGTTTAAAAATTTTCATTACTTGCATTTGACAAATTTTATTTAAAAAATATAATCAATTAATTCACATTAAGATTCATTTAACGATTTTCCTCCAAAATTGCAAAAATTATATGGTGATATATCATTATAAAATAAAACAAGTTGTTGGAGTTTTAACAAATCTATTTATTGACCTTTTAACAAGATTAATTTGGTTTATATATTCCTTATTTTTAACATTTTGATTCAAATAGACATTGTTCAAAGACAAAACAAAATAAAAAGGTGAGAAGAAAGTTTGAACAATCAGTTAGCCCAACTGAGTTAGAGCTTTTGCAGAAACTTTACACTTTTTTCACCTAAAGCATATAATTATGTTTTAGAAAAGTTAAATACAAGTTTACCTCACACAAAAACATTATTAAAATGGTATTCCTCAGTAAAAGCTGAGCCAGGTTTCACTTCTGAGACAGTAGAATTTTTAACATCAAAAGTAACACATTCCAATAACAATGCATTGGTGTGTTCTCTTGTTTTTGATGAGATTGCAATTAGATAACATTTGGAGTATAGTGGTAACAAGTACCATGATTATGTTGATGTAGGAAATTGTTTACAAGGAGATAGCATGGAGTTAGCTAGGGAAGCTTTGGTATTTATGGTGGTTGCATTAACGAAGCATGGAAGATACCATTGGTATAGTTTTTCATTGCAGGTATGAAAAGTAAACAAAAAGCTTCTTTAACAAACCAAGCATTGTCATTACCTACTAATTTTAGTATGTGTAATTTATTAAACTGCCAGTTTGAAATTTCATTTAATATTTGATAATTCCAAATACTTTTTTTATGGTAAAATTAATTACGAATTGTTTTGGTGAAAAACATATATTTAGAGATATAAATTACAAGAATAAAAGGGGCTTCACCTGGGCGATAAACTCAGAAGGCAACATATTATTTTTTTAAACAAAAATAGAATGTGTTTAGCCGATCAGTGTCTGAAGACCTTTTTTACTGTAAAAATTAGCTTGAATTTAGCTGATCAAAAATTGTGGTTCAACTGCTGAGTTTTTATTGTTAATTAATATTGGATTTGATATATTAAATTCGCATAAAGTTTTATATTTTGAATATAAACAGGCTGCATGCGTTAACAATATTGCAAATATTAAAACGTTTTATACCAAATTTTAAGAATACATAATTAGGCTGAAATTTAGCGATGAAAACCCTATTTTAAATTCCCAACGAATATCAGGTTTTATAAAGAATATGTTGAAAAGGACATTTTAAAATTTATCCCTTTTTATAAATTTAACCAAGACCACCTTGAATTATTTTTTGGGAAAATTAGATCGCAAGGTGGTTATAACAATAACCCAACATGCAGACAGTTTAATGCAGCTTATAAAAAGATTTTAATATAATATATTATTCAGAAGTTAGGGATAAGGCCGCTGGAAATTGTGTGCCCTTGGAAAAAATCTTTTTCATTATATTTCTTTAATTCAGCAGTCATATATTTTAAGGAAATATTTTGTTTTCTCTGTCGCCATGAATAATAATAATAATAAGCGTTACCTGTGTTTGGTGGATCCGAACTTTCACCCCAACAGGTAAATCTTCCCTAGGAGATCGTGGATGACAGTGTTAAGGCCACTCTTGGAATTTTGTCGCCGGGTCGGACGTTATGCCAGATTTAGGCTAGTGGAGTGTAGGACAATGAGGGAAAATTTTGGTTTTGACCCTAAACTAAGTACAATCCGAACTTCCCCTCAACCAGGGTTTTAGTAATAACCCCATTCATTTGGGGTTAATGAATGGGGACTGATTGGATAATATGCTGCTAGGATCTATCCTGGTTTTAAAGTACTTCCTCTGGGTCCTTCTCTCTGTCCGGGTCATATTCCCAGCTTGTTGATTATCTATACAGTTGCACCCATATTAATACTATTCTTAGAAGTATCTTCTCTATAATTGCACCCCTCTGTGAGGTTGCGATTGTTTATTTTCGCTTAGAACATTTGAGGAGTCAGCCACTTCGGTTGGTTACCCAATGTATGGTCCCCTTAATGACTTAGTAATCTACATATGTGTATTTCTTTAGGATGAGTTTCTTTTGCTTAGTGTTTATCTGAACTTGAGTTATTAATGGCTTCATATGTGTACCCTTGTGTTTATAGTTTTTTGACCATGATGCTTTTTTTTAACTGATTTCGACTAATTAATTTTACCTGTTGGATTCTTAGTTAGTTAAAAATTTAGTATTATTATTATTTGGGAATTATATGGTCATGCAATTTTGGTACATTATACTTATCTGATTTATGAAGACTTGGACTTCGGTTGAATTACAAGGCAGGTGTGACATTGTTCCTTAAACCCGACCGCACACTGGGCAAAATAGCCCGAATCTGGTCAAAACTAATTTTAACAAAAACTACAAACCTACAAACTACATATTAAGGGCTTTAACATATGCAAAATTTTCACTTATACATCCAGTGGCGGAACGTGTGATGGGAAAATATTTTTTTATTATTCTAAATGGCTATAATTTTATGCTTTTACGAATGTGAATGTAAAAATAAACCTAATTGATCGTTAAGGGCTTTAACATATCCAAAATATACACTTATACATCCAGTGGAGGAACGTTAAATGGATAACATTTTTTTTTCGGGTCTTCCAATACATGATTTCTTCGGTGTTTGGATTTCTGATTTTAAAAATGGACGTTCTAACCAAGCTACGTATTTTGATTGAAACCTTTGTTTACTGCTATTAACAGTTTTTAGTCTCTCTTTGACATTCAAATCGATGTATTTTGAATTTTAATTCATCATCTATAGGTTTCTCAATAAATGAATTCAAGTCCTTGGAATTAAACATTATTTCAACAAGCTCCTTGCACAAAATAGTCGCCATATTTTTAAATAAATAAAAGCAGAATAAAACTAAGATAAGTTTGCAACATGTTGTGGAAATTCGGAGGTTGCCTCAATGGCAGGGGAGTAGCTACCGCGGTATCAGCCGTATCAATGATACGGGGCCCCCGGCTAGGGGGGCCCCGATGGGCTTCGAAATGCGTAAGCAAAAAACATATTACCCGCATGTTAAAAAAATTAAAGCATGAAATTAAATAAATAAATAAATAATATTTTGTAAAGCATTTGATTTTTACATGAATTACAAAATTCCAAAGTTAAAAGATCAAAATGTAAAACTATACCAATTTTTAAGGCATGATTTTAAGGAAACGGTTGATCTGACAAAAAATTTTATTTTAACTTTTTTTGTAGAGCATTTAATCTTCTAAAAAAATATGTCTGGGTCAACTTTGTTAAACTCAATGGTTTGGGAGACAGAAACTTGCTGAGGAAAAAAAATTTAAAATTGCGATGATAGACCTATTATATTATATGTATAATATTAATATTATGGACTCAAACTTTCACAATAATTTTTATTTGTCACCCAAAACCATATTTTCGATATACTTTTAAAAAAAAAAATAGTTGATTTTTTTGGCCCAGTCGTATATATACATTAGGGTGGCCCAAAAAAAGAATATTTTTTTTCTTCTCGTCTCTTGTGAAAATATGTTGGTTTGTCATGTTTCAAGAGCCCTGTCAAAAGATCAGCACCATTAAAAATTTTTTAGGGGTCGCTCAAGATTTTTAAAAATTACCAAAATCGTCAAAAATTGGATTTTTTTTTTATTTTAATTTTTTTTCTCGTTCCGATATTATTTTTTAATTTAAAAATAATAATGATTCTGAAAATTTTAAATCGATATTTTAATTTCTAAAGGTCGCTCAAGATTTTTTTAACTTTCAAAGTAGATTATTTTAAATGTTTTCGAGCGACCTCTAAATATAAATATCAACGAACTTTTAGCGACCTTTAGAAATCAAAATATTGATTTGAAATTTACAGAATTTTTATTATTTTTAACCTAAAAAATAATATCGAGACGAGAAAAAGAATGGAAATAAAACAAAAATTCAATTTTTGACGATTTTGAAATTTTTTAAAAATCTTGAGCGACCCCTACAAAATTTTTAATCGAGCTTATATTTTGACAGGGCTTAAAACATGACAAACCAACATATTTTCACAAGAGACGAGAAGAAAAAAAATATTCTTTTTTTTTGGGCCACCCTAATATACATATATACAGCTTGTTCATACTAAAACCGAATATATCTATATATATATGGGGCGTGGCCTCGCCTCCCTCCAAGGCGCGTCACAGTTGCTTGTGTGATAAACGACATGCGAAAGGTCGAGCAGGTAAGGACTTAAAAAATTAAATGATAATAATGCAAAAAATCTCATTAGCGATGCAGTCTATTTGCTTAGCTACTGTGTCGCGCGTTGGAGTTAGGCGAGGCCACGCCCCATATATATAGATATATTCGGTTTTAGTATGAACAAGCTGTATATATATAATATATATATATATATACAGGGTGATTCAAAACTCGAGGCGAAAAATTAAGAAATGTATACAGTTTTATATTCTCGATAAAAAATGTAAAATTAAATTTTTGAAGATATGGATCTGTTTCCGAAATATTAGACTTTAAAGTTTCTGTATGCGAACAATTTAATTTCATAAATTACAGTAAGCCTAGAAATAAGTGAGTTTACTGTCACCTGGTGACAGTCAACAAAAATTGTTTACAAATTTAAAAGTTGCTTTATTGGATTAGTTGTTTTGTTAATCCTGCAGTTTTCCAACGAAGAAAATGCAGATATTATTTTTGTGTACTGTTTTTGTGATGGCAACGCATTAAAAGCTTGTCGGGAGTATAACAAAAGATTCCCTAATAAAACATTAAAACAACTGGTTTACGCAGTGGAAATTAATAACCAAGAACAATTAATGAAACAAATTTTTAATAGGTCCTAATGATGTATTTTTGAACATTTGATTTAATTATTTTTTATATTTTTATGTAATAAAGTTAAAAATTGATCTCATGCAAATACATTGAAGTCTAATATCTCGGAAAGCCATATCTCTAAAAATTTTATTTTACATTTTTTATCAAGAATATAAAACTGTATACATTTCTTAATTTTTCGCCTCGAGTTTTGAATCACCCTGTATATATATATATGTATATATATATATATATATGTATATATTTATATATATATATATATATATTATAAAAATTGGTAAATGCAAAAAAATTGTTTGTTTGGCCAAAATAGACTTTGGGCTTGACACCCAGAAATTTTTTTGCCAGCAGCTTTTCCCGTATAAGGGCCTCTACCAGATTTTTGTTCCGGGCCCCCTCGAGGCTAGCTACGCCACTGCCCAAAGGACATGCGATATCAACAGTACATTGCACGGGAGGTTTAATGTACCCAATTTTACATCGCTGTACATTGCTGGGATGTGTCTGTGCTAGCTGGGATGTAAATTAATTAATTGTAATCTACTTTTTTTAAATTTGAATTTTTTGAATTTGAAACAGGTGCGGGTAACGCGAATGTAATAATTGTTTGTCCGCTAAGTTAGTCAAAAAAATAATAAAAATAAGGTAAGAAAAATATTATTTTTCATGTTTATGTTTATTTTAGGGCACTAAAGCTCATTAAGAGTAATTAATGACTGTAATGTTTTATTTTTATTTTTTAAATATGGTTTCACAAAACTTTGTCCACTGCGTTACCGAGTCCATTACGTTACCTTATGGTAACGCAATGGAATTTAGGGTAACGCAATAGAAGTTTTCGACAACAAAGGGGATATTTACCGTCGCTTTTATTAAAAGTAGTTTATGATAAATCAATTTAAAATTATTTGTAATTACAACTCATGATATAGATTACATCCAAGGGAAAATTCCACGCAATATACAAGTACTAAAAGACACCAGCTTATAGTCAAAGAAAAAGGGTGTCTATAATTTAGAAATCTAAGTTGTTATTCTGCAAGTGAGCACCACTACAAGGGATTTTGTTTATGCATTACTCTAAAATCGTACCACCCTATATAGTTTATTTTTTACGTTATCTGATTAAGTCCTTTGTGTACCCCAGTCCGTTGTGATACCAATGTCTATTTCGTTACTTTTTTTTTAGTTTTTGTTAAAAAAATCCTTAAAATGATTTTACTATCACTTGTTTATAAATTAGAGTTTAACTCACTAATACAGTGACTAAAAGAAAATATTAATGGTATTGTTTTTTTAACAAAGAATCGGAATGGTGTCTTTTAAAAAGTAACTTAACTAACATAAATATTTAAAAAGGCATACAATTTTTAATAAAAAATAAAATTGGAGTCAAAAGTTTGTGAACTAAGTACATTTTATTTCAAATTATTTTTATAACAACTTTTTTATTGAATTAAATTTTGGATTTCAAATTGGTAACACAGTGGAGACGTATAAAGCTAGCTAAACACATTTTTTTGAAAAAAACGTAAATGTAAGTAAACAAAACTCTAAACATTTATAAAAATCCAATCAAATTTAAGCAAAAAAAAATTTTGATCTTCATTTTCCTGAAAGCGGGTGTTTCTTGAAAATGACCCAAATATTTAATAAATCTAATTAAAAATTTTTGTAAGGTACTAAACATTTACTTTAATTACAATTTATTCCAAGCTTATTTAAATAAAATAATTTACTTTATTAAACAATTTAACAAATTTGTTTATTTAACAAATAAATACATATAATGCCTATTTGGTTTAAATATATATGTTTAATTTAAACATAATTAATATATGGCCAAATATTTTGTTGAATAAAAGTAATGGATATAAGAGTTGTGCTAATAGAAATCTCGGTTTGTTTCGAATAATAATATCCTTCATTTAAATTGCAGTTTTACATAACAAAATATTTAATAACAAAAATTATTGTTTTAAAAAATATAATAATAAAAATTATAATACTAAAAGAATATATTCGTTAAATTTCTTTTTTCCGACCAAATTTTACTTGATGGTTATTTGGATATGTACAAATAAATATAATTATTTTATAAAAAATCGAAATAATTTTAATAAATTAAATACAATATAAATTTTAATAGTAATAAGAATGGGTATTATATTAAATAAAATCCCGGAATAAAATGGGTAGGTATTATTCTCTACTCTCGTACTAAGCCAGCCGTGTTCGGCAGGTATATTTACTCGAAATTTAGAGGTCCAAGCGTATAATTTTGCGTACAAAATCGCCAATATCAATTAAACAAGGAAAAAAATTGTGTTACCTATGTGCTTTATTATTTTGTCTACTAGAGGATGATATATAATTCAACATAATATCGCCCGGGCTAATCTGGGCAAATGGGCTTTTGTGTCGTTTTTTTAACACTATTTAAAATCGTAAATGTCTAGGTTTGTTTGATAATATTTGTTTACTTCTTTATGTTTAATTTGGTAGTAATTTTGATATTATTCGTCGACTGGTTTTTATTATATAGATGATCAAAAATTAAATTTTTCAATAAACTTAAATCCTAAAAATTCATCAACTTTGACGGGATATAACTTTATAATTAAAAAAGATATAACAAAAATGAAAACATATTTAAATTTCTTGAAGTTTTTTCTATATGACTGCATGTTTTAACATTTTTTAGTAAATGTGACCCCTGAAGTACTTTTGTCCAAGGTCGGCCCACCGTGGACGGCCCAGTTTAGCACGTGTGGTAGTCCAGGAAATTATTCGTTGAAACTGATCGTCTTACTCACACCTTTATCCACATGTAAAACACTTGGGGACTTAAACCAGGGGGAGGTAACACCCGCAATTTGCACTCTTTTTGCCCTTGGATCTGGTATATCACGTGTAGAATCGTTATTAATTTTTTGATTTGATTAACTTTAGAGGTGATGGCACTATGGAAGTACGAGCGCGTTAAGGGAGATCTTACCCAAGCGACCGTTCGCCTCAAGGTGCGGAGCGACAATGGTTAATAAAATAACGATTGAGTATAAAACAAAAGATTTTTTAGTATTTTAAAAATATTCAGTAGACATAATCTAGTTAAAAAAACACGAGCAAAAAAGTGGGAATAGTAGGTTGAAAGTAAATAAATAAGTAATCCTTCTGTAGCTTTCGTATTTTGTGACTTTTTGATGTAATTCATTGTCCTTACCTATAATTAAAATATAATTGTATTAAATATTAACGTATAATTTCATATTGTAAACGTTACTTGGTAAATGTAAATAAAAGTATAAAATGTCTAATTTGTCACTACATTAAATTAAAAATACCAAAGATTGGTTTATTCAAATTTTCCATAAAATTATAAGACCATCTTTGAAGAGTCTATAAATAACCAGAACATATCGGTTATGATCATTTTAGTCCATTGATTCGTTATCGAGATAACGGATTAAAATGATCATAACCGATATGTTCTGATCATTTATAGATTCTCACCAGAAGGCGCGAAAGTAACAACTGTTGTGTTCGTTTTTTTAAATTAATAATACGAAAATTATTTATTTAACCATTTTTTTCAATAAAGGAGCTTTTTAATAGATTATTGTTGATAATGGTTAAACACTTTACCTTTTAATTCCTTTAAAAACATTTTTTTTTAATTCTATTTTTCACAAAAATGAGACCAGCGTCAGAGAGGTGATATTTCCTAGAAACTTAAACTATAATTAAAATATATGAAAAAATATATTTGTGCCTCCTATAAAACATTCAAAACTTGAAATACAACAACAAAAACAAAAAAAAAAAAGATTACAAAAGCAACAAAACTCGAAAAAACCAGGCTAAACTTAAAATAGCAATTTGAAAAAAATATATAAATAATATTTGAAAATAATGATAGATTTGTTGAAAATGAATATTGCTTTCTATTATTTATTAATGGTTGTGGCAAAACACAAACCATATCGTCTTTTTTAATAAGAGAAATATCTTCCTTCCTAGGAAGCACAATTTTTTTGGAGCCTGACATTTTTCAGAAAAATTTAACAAGGTTGGACCACTCCAACAAAATGTTGAGTTGTTTTTTACCAGGAAATTTTACATCATTTTCTTTCACATTCTGTACAGACAGAATCTGAGAATCGTTTTCAAGTTCTTCACCTTGATCTTGTTTTTCGGAATCTTCATCGCTGTACACATCAGCATACCTAATTTTCCTTTTAGCGGAAGAATGAGCTAAAATAGTAGAGTTAAGAAAAAAATAATGTTGCTATTTCAAGAATAATGAAATGAATTTAAGGTTTAAGTAAAAAAAAAAAGAAAACATTGTAAATGATAACTTCCCATTGGATAGTATTCACATAAATCGGATTTAAACATGTTAGTTTTCGAAGATTTAAAAGTAAATTTTTGAACATAGAAAATCTTTTATTAATCAAAGTAACAGATTCAACTTATGCCCACCATTTAATTAAAGAAAACCACTCATTTAACAATAATTTTAAAATTTTACATATTGCAAATAAAGCTACGAAGTTAAATTTACTAGAATCAATAGAAATTAATAAAATAAAAAATCTGATATTATCCTTAAAGATCGATTAGAAACAAATAATTCCTCTTTGTTAAATTTATTCTAATATTATATAAGATAGAAAATCCCCCAAATATTATTTTATTACAACTTTTTTTACATTATACTTCGACAGGTAAAATTGTCGTACTGCACTAAATTTTTTATAACAAAAAAACCATTACCTGCAATATATGTGTTACATAAGTTTGTTATTGGATTAAGTTTGAAATCATTTCTGACGAAGCTACTGTGTTAGCGAAAATTGAAGCATGGTATTCCCAAAGAGTCCAAGTGCCAAAAATAAAATTATGAGTAATTAATGAAAAACAAATATTGTGCACATATAAATGTACAGGCAGAGCCATCTTTAAAAAAGTAAAAAAAATACTTACAAAAATAATATGGAGTTGAAATATTTTTTAAGTCATTCTGTATGGCATATTGACTATTTTTAAATGATAATATAATATTTGACCAACATGGCAGTTAAACCCTTTGGGTATAC